>CM073590.1:130963599-140963599 GCA_037074705.1 Zhengitettix transpicula
CCGGTCGTTAACCCTGACCCTGCCAACAACCGGTCGTTAACCCTGACCATGCCAACGACCGGTCGTTAACCCTACACCCTGCCAACGACTGGTCGTTAACCCTACACCATGCCAACGATCGGTCGTTAACTCCGACATTGCGAACGACTGGTCGTTGAAGCCGACCCTGCCAGCAGCCGGTCGTTAATAACGACCCTGCCAACAACCGGTCGTAAACTCCGACTCTTCCAACGACCGGTCGTTAACTCTGACCCTGCCTACGACCGGTGGTTAACTCCGACCCTTTTAACGACCAAAGGGTAACTACGACCCTGCCAAAGACCGGACGTTAACCCTGATTCTGCCAACGACCGGTCGTTAAATCCTGACACTGCTAACGACCGATCGTTAAGCCTACACCATGCCAACGACCGGTAGTTAGCTCCTACATTGCCAACGACCATGCCAACGACCGGTCGTTAACACTGACACTTCCAACGACCGGTCGTTAACTTCGACATTTCCAACGACCCGGCCAAACAACCGGTCTTTAACTCCGGTCCTGCCAACGACTGGTCATTAACTCCGTCCCTGCCAACGACCGGACGTTAACCCTGACACTGCCAACGACCGGTCTTTAAGCCTACACTATGCCAACGACCGTTCATTAAACCTACACCCTGCCATCGACCGGTCGTAAACACTGACCCCGCCAACGACCGGTCGTCAACACCGACAATGCCCGCGACCCTGCCAACGACCGGTCGTTAACTCCGGCCATGCCAACGACCGGTCGTTAACTCCGACTTTGCCAACGACCGGTCGTTATTTCCGGCCCTGCAAACGACCGGTGGATAAAACCGACCCTGCGAACGACCGGAAGTAACCCATGATCCTGACAACGACCGGTCATTAACCCTGACCATGCCAACGACCGGTCGTTAATACTACACCCTGCCATTAACCGGTCGTTAACTCCGACCCTGCCAACGACCGGTCGTTAATTCCGGCCCTGCCAACGACCGGTCGTTAACTCTGAACCTGCCAACGACAGGAGGTTTACTCCAACTCTGCCAACGACCGGTGGTTAACTCCGACCCTGCAAACGACCGGTCGTTAACCCTGACCCTGCCAACGACCGGTCGTTAACCCTGACCATGCCAACGACCGGTCGTTAACCCTACACCCTCCCAACGACAGGTCGTTAACCTTGACCCTGCCAACGACCGGTCGTTAAGTCCTGACCTGGAAACGACAGAACGATAAACCTGACACTGCAAACGACCGGTCGTTAAGCCTACACCCTGCCAACGACCGGTCGTTAAGCCTACACCCTTCTAACGACCAGTCGTTAACACTGACCCTGCAAACGACAGGACGTAAACTCCGACATTGCATACGACTCTGCCAACGACCGGTCGTTAATTACGAGCCTGCCAACAACCGGTCGTAAACTCTGACTCTGCTAATGACCGGTCGGTAACTCTGACCCTGCCAACGACTGTTGGTTAACTCCGACCCTGCCGACGACCAATGGTTAACTACGACCCTGCCAACGACCGGTCGTTAACCCTGACCCTGCCAACGACCGGTCGTTAAATCCTGAATCTGCCAACGACCGGTCATTAAGCTTCACCTTGCCAACGACCGGTCGTTAACCCAACACCCTGCCAATGACCGGTCGTTAACACTGACCCTGCCAACGACCGGTCGTTAACTCCGATATTGCCAACGACCAGTCGTTTACCCCGACACTGCCAACGACCGGTCGTTAACTCCGACATTGCCAACGACCCTACCCACGACCGGTCGTTAACTGCGGCCCTACCTACGACCAGTCATTAACTCCGACCCTGCTACGACCGGACTTTAACCCTGACACTGCCAACGACCGGTCGTTAAGCCTACACCGTGCTAACGACCGTTCGCTAACCCTACACCCTGCCAACGACCGGTCGTAAACACTTACCCTGCTAAAGACCGGTCGTTAACTCCGACATTGCCAACGACCCAGCCAACGACCGGTCGTTAATTCTGACATTGCCAACGACCCTGCCAACGTCCGGTCGTTTACTCTGGCCCTGCCAACGACGGATCGTTAACTCAGACCCTGCCAACTATATGTCGTTTTATCTGAACCTGCCAACGACCGGTCGTTAACGCCGACCCTGAAATCGACCCGGCGTTAATTCCGACATTGCCAACTCTGACTATGCCAACGACCGGTCGTTGACTCCGACATTGCCAACGACCAGTCGTTAACCCTGACGCTGCCAACGACCGGTCGATAACTCCGACATTGCCAACGATCCTGCCAACGACCGGTCGTTAACTGCGACCCTACCAACGACCAGTCATTAACTCCGACCCTGCTACGACCGGACTTTAACCCTGACACTTCCAACGACCGGTCGTTAAGCCTACACCGTGTTAACGACCGTTCGTTAAACCTACACTCTGCCAACGACCGGTCGTAAACACTTACCCTGCCAACGACCGGTCGTTAACTCCGACATTGCCAACGACCCTGCCAACGAACGTTCGTTAATTCCGATATTGCCAACGACCCTGTCAACGACCGGTCGTTAACTCTGGCCCTGCCAACGACGGATCATTAACACAGACCCTGCCAACTATATGTCGTTTACTCTGAACTTGCCAAAAACCGGTCGTTAACTCCGACCCTGCCAACGACCAGTCGTTAATTCCGACATTGTCAACGACCCTGCCAACGACCGGTCGTAAACACTGACCCCGCCAACAACCGGTCGTTAACTCCGATATTGCCCACGACCCTGCCAACGACCGGTCGTTAACTCCGGCCATGCCAACGACCGGTCGTTAACTCCGACTCTGCCAACGACCGGTCGTTATTACCGGCCTTGCAAACGACCGGTGGTTTAAATCGACCCTGAGAAAGACGGGAAGTTTACCATGAACCTGCCAACGACCAGTCGTTAACCCTGACCATGCCTACGACCGGTCGTTAATTCTACACCCTGCCAAATAACGGTCGTAAACATTGACCATGCCAACGACCGGTCGTAAACCCTACACCCTGTCAACGACCAGTCGTTAACCTTGACCCTGCCAATGACCGGTCGTCAACTCCGTCCCTGCCAACTATATGTCGTTTCCTCTCACCTTGCGAACGAGCGGTCGTTAACTCTGACCCTGCCAACGACCGATGGTTAACTCCAACTCTTCCAATGACTGGTCGTTAACCCTGACCATGCCAACGACCGGTCGTTAACCCTACACCCTGCCAACGACCGGTCGTTAACCTTAACCCTGCCAACGATCGGTCGTTAACTCCGACTCTGCCAACGACAGGACGTTAACCCTGACACTGCAAACGACCGGTCGATAAGCCTACACCCTGCCAACGACCGGTCGTTAACCCTACACCCTGTTAACGACCGGTCGTTAACCCTACACCCTGTTAACGACCGGTCGTTAACACTGACCATGCCAACGAGCGGTCGTTAACCCCAACATTGCGAAAGACCGGTGGTTAACTCAGACCCTGCCTACGACCGGTCGCTAACCCTGACCCAGCCAACGACCGGTCGTCAAATTCCGACACTATTAACGACCGGACTTTAAGCCTACACCCTACCAACGACCGGTCGTTAACACTGACCCAGCCAACGACTGGTCGTCAAATCCCGACACTGCCAACGACCGGTCGTTAACCCTACACCCTGCCAACGACCGGTCGTTAACACTGACCCTGCCAACAACCGGTCGTTAACTCCGGCCCTGCCAACGACCGGTCATTAACTTCGACCCTGCCAACGACCAAACGTTAACCCTGACACTGCCAACTACCGGTCGTTAAGCCTAGACCCTCCCAAAGACTGTTCGTTTACCCTACACCCTCCATACGACCGGTCGTAAACACTGACCCTGCCAACGACCGGTCGTTAACTCCGACATAGCCAACGACGCTGCCAACGGCCGGTCGTTAACTTCGGCCCCGCCAACGACAGGTCGTTAATTCCGACCCTGCCAACTATATGTCGTCAACTCCGACCTTGCCAACGACCGGTGGTTAACGCCGACCATTCCAACCACCGGTCGTTAATTACGACCCTGCCAACAACCGGTCGTAACTCCGACCCTGATAACGACCGGTCCTTAACTCTGACCCTGCCAATGACTGGTGGTTACCTCCGACCCTTCCATTGACCGGTGGTTAACTTCGACCCTGCGAACGACCGGTCGTTAAACCTGTTCCTGCCAACGACCGGTCGTTATCCTGTCCATGCCAACGACCGGTCGTTAACTCCGACCCTGTCGAAGACCTGCCGTTACCTCCGGCCCTGCAAACGACCGGTGGTTAAAACCGACCCTGCCAACGACCGGTCGTTAACAATGACCCTGCCAACGACCGGTCGTTAACCCTGACCATGCCAAAGACCGGTCGTTAATACTTCACCCTGCCAATTACCGGTCGTTAATTCCGACCCTGCCAACGACCGCTCGTTAACTCAGGCCCTGCAATTGACCGGTCGTTAATTTCGACCCTGCCAACGACCGCATGTTAACCCTGACCCCGCCAACGACCGGTCGTTAACTCCGACATTGCATACGACCCTGCCAACGACCGGTCGTTATTTCCGGCCTTGCCAACGACCGGTGGTTAACTTCGACTCTGCGAACCACCGGTCGTTAAACCTGTTCCTGCCAACGACCGGTCGTTATCCTGACCATGCCAACTACCGGTCGTTAACTCCGACCCTGCCAAAGACCGGCCGTTACCTCCGGCCCTGCAAACGACCGGTGGTTAAAACCGACCCTGCCAACGACCGATCGTTAACAATGACCCTGCCAACGACCGGTCGTTAACTCTGACCAGGCCAACGACCGGTCGTTAATACTTCACCCTGCCAATTACCGGTCGTTAACTCCGACCCTGCGAACGACCGGTCGTTAACTCCGGCCCTGCAATTGAACGGTCGTTAATTTCGACCCAGCAAACGACCGGCCGTTAACCCTGACACTGCCAACGACCGGTTGTTAACCTTGACACTGCCAACGACCGGTCGTTAACTCCGACCCTGCAAACGACAGGACGTTAATCCTGACACTGCCAACGACCGGTAATTTAGCCTACACCCTGACAACGACTGTTCGTTATCCTACACCCTGCCAACGACCGGTCGTAATCACTGACCCTGCCAACGACCGGTCGTTAACTCTAATATTGCCAAGACCCTGCCAATGACCAGTCGTTAACCCTGACACTGCCAATGAGGGGGCGATAACTCCGACATTGCCAACGACACTGCCAACGACCGGTCGTTAACTCCGACCCTGCTATCGACCGGACGTTAACCCTGAAACTGCCAACGACCGGTCGTTAAGCCTACACCCTGCCAACAACCGTTCGTTAAGTCTACACCCTACCAACGACCGTTCGTTAAACCTACACCCTGCCTCCGACGCGTCGAAAACACTGACCCCGCCAACGACCGGTCGTTAACTCCGACATTGCCCGCGACCCTGCCAACGACCGGTCGTTAACTCCAGCCATGCCAACGACCGGTCGTTAACTCCGACCCTGCCAACGACCGGTCGTTTTTTCCGGTCCTGCATATGACCGGTGGTTAATACCGACATTGAGAACGACCGGAAGTTAACCATGAACCTGCCAACGACCGGTCGTTAACCCTGACCATGCCAACGACCGGTCGTTAATACTACACCCTGGCAATTACTGGTCGTTAACTCCGACCCTGCCAACGACCGGTCGTTAACTCCGGCGCTGCCAACGACCGGTCGTTAACTCCGACATTGCCAACGACCCTGCCAACGACCGGTCGTAAACTCTGGACCTGCCAACGACTGGTGGTTAACTCCAACTCGGCCAACGGCCGGTGGTTAACTCCGACCCTGCAAACAACCGGTCGTTAACCCTGACCCTGCCAACAACCGGTCGTTAACCCTGACCATGCCAACGACCGGTCGTTAACCCTACACCCTGCCAACGACTGGTCGTTAACCCTACACCATGCCAACGATCGGTCGTTAACTCCGACATTGCGAACGACTGGTCGTTGAAGCCGACCCTGCCAGCAGCCGGTCGTTAATAACGACCCTGCCAACAACCGGTCGTAAACTCCGACTCTTCCAACGACCGGTCGTTAACTCTGACCCTGCCTACGACCGGTGGTTAACTCCGACCCTTTTAACGACCAAAGGGTAACTACGACCCTGCCAAAGACCGGACGTTAACCCTGATTCTGCCAACGACCGGTCGTTAAATCCTGACACTGCTAACGACCGATCGTTAAGCCTACACCATGCCAACGACCGGTAGTTAGCTCCTACATTGCCAACGACCATGCCAACGACCGGTCGTTAACACTGACACTTCCAACGACCGGTCGTTAACTTCGACATTTCCAACGACCCGGCCAAACAACCGGTCTTTAACTCCGGTCCTGCCAACGACTGGTCATTAACTCCGTCCCTGCCAACGACCGGACGTTAACCCTGACACTGCCAACGACCGGTCTTTAAGCCTACACTATGCCAACGACCGTTCATTAAACCTACACCCTGCCATCGACCGGTCGTAAACACTGACCCCGCCAACGACCGGTCGTCAACACCGACAATGCCCGCGACCCTGCCAACGACCGGTCGTTAACTCCGGCCATGCCAACGACCGGTCGTTAACTCCGACTTTGCCAACGACCGGTCGTTATTTCCGGCCCTGCAAACGACCGGTGGATAAAACCGACCCTGCGAACGACCGGAAGTAACCCATGATCCTGACAACGACCGGTCATTAACCCTGACCATGCCAACGACCGGTCGTTAATACTACACCCTGCCATTAACCGGTCGTTAACTCCGACCCTGCCAACGACCGGTCGTTAATTCCGGCCCTGCCAACGACCGGTCGTTAACTCTGAACCTGCCAACGACAGGAGGTTTACTCCAACTCTGCCAACGACCGGTGGTTAACTCCGACCCTGCAAACGACCGGTCGTTAACCCTGACCCTGCCAACGACCGGTCGTTAACCCTGACCATGCCAACGACCGGTCGTTAACCCTACACCCTCCCAACGACAGGTCGTTAACCTTGACCCTGCCAACGACCGGTCGTTAAGTCCTGACCTGGAAACGACAGGACGATAAACCTGACACTGCAAACGACCGGTCGTTAAGCCTACACCCTGCCAACGACCGGTCGTTAAGCCTACACCCTTCTAACGACCAGTCGTTAACACTGACCCTGCAAACGACAGGACGTAAACTCCGACATTGAATACGACTCTGCCAACGACCGGTCGTTAATTACGAGCCTGCCAACAACCGGTCGTAAACTCTGACTCTGCTAATGACCGGTCGGTAACTCTGACCCTGCCAACGACTGTTGGTTAACTCCGACCCTGCCGACGACCAATGGTTAACTACGACCCTGCCAACGACCGGTCGTTAACCCTGACCCTGCCAACGACCGGTCGTTAAATCCTGAATCTGCCAACGACCGGTCATTAAGCTTCACCTTGCCAACGACCGGTCGTTAACCCAACACCCTGCCAATGACCGGTCGTTAACACTGACCCTGCCAACGACCGGTCGTTAACTCCGATATTGCCAACGACCAGTCGTTTACCCCGACACTGCCAACGACCGGTCGTTAACTCCGACATTGCCAACGACCCTACCCACGACCGGTCGTTAACTGCGGCCCTACCTACGACCAGTCATTAACTCCGACCCTGCTACCACCGGACTTTAACCCTGACACTGCCAACGACCGGTCGTTAAGCCTACACCGTGCTAACGACCGTTCGCTAACCCTACACCCTGCCAACGACCGGTCGTAAACACTTACCCTGCTAAAGACCGGTCGTTAACTCCGACATTGCCAACGACCCAGCCAACGACCGGTCGTTAATTCTGACATTGCCAACGACCCTGCCAACGTCCGGTCGTTTACTCTGGCCCTGCCAACGACGGATCGTTAACTCAGACCCTGCCAACTATATGTCGTTTTATCTGAACCTGCCAACGACCGGTCGTTAACGCCGACCCTGAAATCGACCCGGCGTTAATTCCGACATTGCCAACTCTGACTATGCCAACGACCGGTCGTTGAATCCGACATTGCCAACGACCAGTCGTTAACCCTGACGCTGCCAACGACCGGTCGATAACTCCGACATTGCCAACGATCCTGCCAACGACCGGTCGTTAACTGCGACCCTACCAACGACCAGTCATTAACTCCGACCCTGCTACGACCGGACTTTAACCCTGACACTTCCAACGACCGGTCGTTAAGCCTACACCGTGTTAACGACCGTTCGTTAAACCTACACTCTGCCAACGACCGGTCGTAAACACTTACCCTGCCAACGACCGGTCGTTAACTCCGACATTGCCAACGACCCTGCCAACGAACGTTCGTTAATTCCGACATTGCCAACGACCCTGTCAACGACCGGTCGTTAACTCTGGCCCTGCCAACGACGGATCATTAACACAGACCCTGCCAACTATATGTCGTTTACTCTGAACTTGCCAAAAACCGGTCGTTAACTCCGACCCTGCCAACGACCAGTCGTTAATTCCGACATTGTCAACGACCCTGCCAACGACCGGTCGTAAACACTGACCCCGCCAACAACCGGTCGTTAACTCCGATATTGCCCACGACCCTGCCAACGACCGGTCGTTAACTCCGGCCATGCCAACGACCGGTCGTTAACTCCGACTCTGCCAACGACCGGTCGTTATTACCGGCCTTGCAAACGACCGGTGGTTTAAATCGACCCTGAGAAAGACGGGAAGTTTACCATGAACCTGCCAACGACCAGTCGTTAACCCTGACCATGCCTACGACCGGTCGTTAATTCTACACCCTGCCATTAACCGGTCGTAAACTCCGACCCTGCCAACGACCGGTCGTTTACTCCGTCCATAACAACGACCGGTCGTTAACTCCGACATTGACAACGACTCTGCCAACGACCGGTCGTTAACTCAGAACCTGCCAACGAATGGTGGTTATTTCCAAATCTGCCAACGACCGGTAGTTAACTACGACCCTGCAAACGACCGATCGTTAACCCAGACCCTGCCAACGACCGGTCGTTTACCCTGACCATGCCAACGACCGGTCGTTAACCCTACACCCTGCCATCGACCGGTCGTTAACCTTTACCCTGCCAACGACTGGTCGTTAACTCCGGACCTGGAAATGACAGGACGTTAACCCTGACACTGCCAACGACCGGTCGTTAAGCCTACACCCTGCCAACAACCAGTCGTTAACCCTACACCCTGCCAACGACCGTTCGTTATTACCGGCCTTGCAAACGACCGGTGGTTTAAACCGACCCTGTGAAAGACGGGAAGTTTACCATGAACCTGCCAACGACCGGTCGTTAACACTGACCATGCCTACGACCGGTCGTTAATACTACAACCTGCCATTAACCGGTCGTCAACTCCGACCCTGCAAACGACCGGTCGTTAACTCCGACATTGCCAACGACCCTACCCACGACCGGTCGTTAACTGCGGCCCTACCAACGACCAGTCATTAACTCCGACCCTGCTACGACCGGACTTTAACCCTGACACTGCCAACGACCGGTCGTTAAGCCTACACCGTGCTAACGACCGTTCGCTAACCCTACACCCTGCCAACGACCGGTCGTAAACACATACCCTGCTAACGACCGGTCGTTAACTCCGACATTGCCAACGACCCTGCCAACGACCGTTCGTTAATTCTGACATTGCAAACGACCCTGCCAACGTCCGGTCGTTTACTCTGGCCCTGCCAACGACGGATCGTTAACTCAGACCCTGCCAACTATATCTCGTTTTCTCTGAACCTGCCAACGACCGGTCGTTAACGCCGACCCTGAAAACGACCCGGCGTTAATTCCGACATTGCCAACTCTGACTATGCCAACGACCGATCGTTGACTCCGACATTGCTAACGACCAGTCGTTATCCCTGACACTGCCAACGACCGGTCGATAACTCCGACATTGCTAACGATCCTGCCAACGACCGGTCGTTAACTGCGACCCTACCAACGACCGGTCGTTAACTCCGTCCATAACAACGACCGGTCGTTAACTCCGACATTGCCAACGACTCTGCCAACGACCGGTCGTTAACTCTGAACCTGCCAACGAATGGTGGATAACTCCAAATCTGCCAACGACCGGTAGTTAACTACGACCCTGCAAACGACCGATCGTTAACCCAGACCCTGCCAACGACCGGTCGTTCACCCTGACCATGCCAACGACCGGTCGTTAACCCTACACCCTGCCAGCGACCGGTCGTTAACCTTTACCCTGCCAACGACCGGTCGTTAACTCCGGACCTGGAAATGACAGTACGTTAACCCTGTCACTGCCAACGACCGGTCGTTAAGCCTACACCCTGCCAACGACCAGTCGTTAACCCTACAGCCTGTCAACGACAGGTCGTTAACACTGACCTTGCAAACGACAGGACGTTAACTCCGAAATTGCGAAAGACCGGTCGTTACAGCCGATCCTGCCAACCACCCTTCGTTAATTAAGACCCTGCCAACAACCGGTCGTGAACTCCGACTCTGCCAACGACCGGTCGGTAACTCTGAACCTGCCAACGACTGGTGGTTAACTCCGACCCTGCCAACGATCGGTAGTTAACTCCGACCCTGCCAACGACCAGTCGTTAACCCTGACACTGCCAACGACCGGTCGTTACATCCTGACACTGCCAACGACCGGTCGTTAGCTCCGACATTGCCAACGACCAGTCTTTAACCCTGACACTGCCAACGACCGGGCGTTATCTCCTACATTGCCAACGACCCTGCCAACGACCGGTCGTTAACTGCGGCCCTGCCATCGACCAGTCATTAACTACGACCCTGCTACGGCCGGACTTTAACCCTGACACTGACAACGATCGGTCGTTAGCTCCGACATTGCCAACGACACTGCCAACGACCGGTCGTAATACTGACCCTGCCAACAACCGGTCGTTAGGTCCGACATTGCCAACGACCGTGCCAACGACCGGTCGTTATCTCCGGCCCTTCCAATAACCGGTCATTAACACCGACCCGGCTAACGACCGGACGTTATCCCTGAAACTGCCAACGACGGGTTGATAAGCTTACACCCTGCCAACGACCGTTCGTTAACCCTACACCCTGCCAAATAACGGTCGTAAACATTGACCATGCCAACGACCGGTCGTAAACCCTACACCCTGTCAACGACCAGTCGTTAACCTTGACCCTGCCAATGACCGGTCGTCAACTCCGTCCCTGCCAACTATATGTCGTTTCCTCTCACCTTGCGAACGAGCGGTCGTTAACTCTGACCCTGCCAACGACCGATGGTTAACTCCAACTCTTCCAATGACTGGTCGTTAACCCTGACCATGCCAACGACCGGTCGTTAACCCTACACCCTGCCAACGACCGGTCGTTAACCTTAACCCTGCCAACGATCGGTCGTTAACTCCGACTCTGCCAACGACAGGACGTTAACCCTGACACTGCAAACGACCGGTCGATAAGCCTACACCCTGCCAACGACCGGTCGTTAACCCTACACCCTGTTAACGACCGGTCGTTAACCCTACACCCTGTTAACGACCGGTCGTTAACACTGACCATGCCAACGAGCGGTCGTTAACCCCAACATTGCGAAAGACCGGTGGTTAACTCAGACCCTGCCTACGACCGGTCGCTAACCCTGACCCAGCCAACGACCGGTCGTCAAATTCCGACACTATTAACGACCGGACTTTAAGCCTACACCCTACCAACGACCGGTCGTTAACACTGACCCAGCCAACGACTGGTCGTCAAATCCCGACACTGCCAACGACCGGTCGTTAACCCTACACCCTGCCAACGACCGGTCGTTAACACTGACCCTGCCAACAACCGGTCGTTAACTCCGGCCCTGCCAACGACCGGTCATTAACTTCGACCCTGCCAACGACCAAACGTTAACCCTGACACTGCCAACTACCGGTCGTTAAGCCTAGACCCTCCCAAAGACTGTTCGTTTACCCTACACCCTCCATACGACCGGTCGTAAACACTGACCCTGCCAACGACCGGTCGTTAACTCCGACATAGCCAACGACGCTGCCAACGGCCGGTCGTTAACTTCGGCCCCGCCAACGACAGGTCGTTAATTCCGACCCTGCCAACTATATGTCGTCAACTCCGACCTTGCCAACGACCGGTCGTTAACGCCGTTCCTGCCAACCTTCAGTCGTTAATTACGAACCTGCCAACAACCGGTCGTTAACTCCGACCCTGCAAACGACCGGTCGTTAACTCTGACCCTGCCAATGTTTGGTGGTTACCACCGACACTGCCAGTCACCGGTGGTTAACTCCGACCCTGCCAACGACCGGTCGTTAACCCTGACCCTGCCAACGACCGGTCGTTAACCCTACACCCTGCCAACGACCGGCCGTTAACTATACACCCTGCCAACGACCGGTTGTTAACTCCGAGCCTGCCAATAACCGGTCGTTACCTCCGGCCCTGCAAACGACCGGTGGTTAACGCCGACATGGCCAACGACCGGTCGTTAACCCTGACCCGGCTAACGATCGGTCGTTAACCCTGACCATGCGAACGACCGGTCGTTAATCCTACACCCTGCCAATAACCGGTCGTTAACTCCGACCCTGCCAACGACCGGTCGTTAACTCCGGCCCTGCCAACGACCGGTCGTTATCCCGACCATGCCAACGACCGGTCGTTAACCCTACACCCTGCCAACGACCGTTCGTTAACCCTGCACCCTGCCAATGACCGGTCGTAAACCCTACACCCTGCCAACGACCGGTCGTTAACACTGACCCTGCCAACGACTTGTCGTTAAGCCTACAAACTGCCAACGACCGGTCGTTAACCCTACACCCTGCCAACGACCGGTCGTTAGCACTGACCTTGCCAACGACCCGTCGTTAGCTCCGACATTGCCAACGACCCTCCAACGACAAGTCGTTAATCCTGACACTGCCAACGACCGGTCGTTAACTCCGACCCTGCCAACGACCGGTCGTTATTTCCGGCCCTACAAACGACCGGTGGTTAAAACCGACCCTAAGAACGACCGGAAGTTTACCATGAACCTGCCAACGACCGGTCGTTAACCCTGACCATGCCAACGACCGGTCGTTAATGCTACACCCTGCCATTAACCCGTCGTTAACTCCAACACTAGCAACGACCGGTCGTTAACTCCGGCCCTGCCAACGACCAGTCGTAAACTCCGACATTGCCAACGACGCTGCCAACGACCGGTCGTTAACTTCGTCCCCGAAAACGATCGGTCGTTAATTCCGACCCTGCCAACTATATGTCGTCAACTCCGACCTTGCCAACGACCGGTCGTTAACGCCGTTCCTGCCAACCATCAGTCGTTAATTACGAACCTGCCAACAACCGGTCGTTAACTCCGACCCTGCAAACGTCCGGTCGTTAACTCTGACCCTGCCAATGACAGGTGGTTACCACCGACACTGCCAATCACCGGTGGTTAACTCCGACCCTGCCAACGACCGGTCGTTAACCTTGACCCTGCCAATGATCGGTCGTTAACTCCGACTCTGCCAACGACAGGACGTTAACCCTGACACTGCAAACAACCGGTCGATAAACCTACACCCTGCCAACGACCGGTCGTTAACCCTACACCCTGCCAACGACCGGTCGTTAACACTGACCCTGCCAACGACCGGTCGTTAAGCCTATAACCTGCCAACGAGCGGTCGTTAACACTGACCCTGCCAACGACCGGTCGTTAAGCCTACAAACTGCCAACGACCGGTCGTTAACTCTACACCCTGCCAACGACCGGTCGTTATCACTGACCTTGCCAACGACCGGTCGTTAGCTCCGACATTAACAACGACCCTGCCAACGACAAGTCGTTAACCCTTTACACTGATAACGACCGGTCGTTAACTCTGACATTGCCAACGACCTTGCCAACGACCGTTCGTTAACTCCGGTCCTGCCAACGACCGTCATTAACTCCGATCATGCTAACGACCGGACGTTAACCCTGAAACTGCCAACGACCGGTCGTTAGGCCTACACGCTGCCAACGACAGTTCGTTAACCCTACACCTTGATAACGACCGGTCGTAAACACTGACTCTGCTGACGACCAGTCGTTAACTCCGACGATCCCAACGACCCTACCAACCACTAGTCGTTAATTCCGGCCCTGCCAACGACCAGATGTTAACTCCGACCCTGCTTACGACCGGTCGTAAATAACGACCCTGCAAACGACCGGTCGTTAAGCCTACACCCTGCCAACGACCGGTCGTTAAGCCTACACCATGCCAACGACCGATCGTTTAAACTACACCCTGCCAACGACCGGTCGTTAACACTGACCCTGCCAACGACTGGTCGTTAAATCCTGACACAGCCAACGAGCGGTCGTCAAGTATACACCCGGTCGTAAACACTGACCATGCCAACGACCCGTCGTTAACTCTACACCTTGCAAACGACCGGTCGTTAAAACTACACCTTGCTAACGACCGGTCGTTAACCCTACACCCTACCATCGTACGGTCGTTAACACTGACCCTGCCAACGAACGGTCGCTAACTCCGACATTGCGAACGACCAGTCGTTAGAGCCGACCCTGCCAACCACCGGTCGTTAATTACGAACCTGCCAACAACCGGTCGTAAACTCCAACTCTGCCAACGACCGGTCGTTAACTCATACTCTGCCAACGCCTGGTGGTTAACTCCGACCCTGCCAACGACCGGTGCTTAACACCGATCCTGCCAAGGACCGGTCGTTAACCCTGACCCTATTAACGACCGGTCGTTATATCCTGACACTGTCAACGACCGGTCGTTAAGCCTACAACCTGCCAACGACCGGTCGTTAACCCTACACCCTGCCAACGACCAGTCATTAACTACGACCCTACCAACGACCGGACGTTAACCCTGCTACTGCCAACGAACGGTCGTTAAGCCTACACCATGCCAACCACCGTTCGTTAACATACATTCTGCCAACGACCGGTCGTAAACACTGACCCTGCCAACAACCGGTCGTTAAGTCCGACCCTGGAAACGACCGGTCGTTAACTCTGACCCTGCCAATGACTGTTGGTTACCTCCGACACTGCCAATGACTGGTGGTTAACTCCGACCCTGCCAACGACCGGTCGTTAACCCTGACCCTGCCAACGACCGGTCGTTATCCTGGCAATGCCAACGACCTGTCGTAACCCTACACCCTGCCAACGACCAGTCGTTACCTCCGGTCCTGCAAACCACCGGTTGTTAACACCGACATTGCCAACGACCGGTCGTTAACCCTGACCCGGATAACGACCGGTCGTTAACCCTGACCATGCCAACGACCGGTCGTTAATCCTACACCCTGCCAATAACCGGTCGTTAACTACGACCCTGCCAACGACCGGTGGTTAACTCCGGCCCTGCCAACGACCGGTCGTTAAGCCTACACCCTGCCAACGAACGGTCGTTTACCCTACACCCTGCCAACGACCGGTCGTTAACCCTAAACCCTGCCAACGACCGGTCGTTAACACTGACCCAGCCAACGAACGGTCGTTTACTACACCATTGCGAACGACCAGTCGTTAATGCCGACCCTGCCAACCACCGGTCGTTAATTACGAACCTGCCAACAACCGGTCGTAAACTCCGACATTGCCAACGACCGGTCGTTAACTTCGACCCTGCCAACGACCGGTGCTTAACACCGATCCCGCCAACGACCGGTCGTTAACCCTGACCCTACTAACGACCGGTCGTTAAATCCTGACACTGCCAACGCCCGGTCGTTAAGACTACAACCTGCCAACGACCGGTCGTTAAGCCTACACCCTGCCAACGACCGTTCGTTAAGCCTACACCTTGATAAAGACCGGTCGTAAACACTGACTCTGCCAACGACCAGTCGTTTACTCCGACGATTCCAACGACCCTGCCAACGACTGGTCGTTAACTCCGGCCCTATCAACGACCAGTCGTTAACTCTGACCCTGCCAACTATATGTGGTAATCTCCGACCTTTACAACGACCGGTCGTTAACTCCGACCCTGCTAACGACCGGTCGTAAATTACGACCCTGCGAACGACCGGTCGTTAAGCCTACACCCTGCCAACGACCGGTCGTTAACCCTGACCCTGCCAATGACCGGTCGTTAAATCCTGACACAGCCAACGAGCGGTCGTTAAGTATACACCCGGTCGTAAACACTGACCATGATAACGACCCGTCGTTAACTCTACACCTTGCCAACGACCGGTCGTTAACTCTACACACTGCCAACGACCGGTCGTTAACTTCGACATTGCAAACGACCGGTCGTTAATGCCTACCCTGCCAACGACCGGTCGTAAACTCTGGCCTGCCAACGACCGGTCGTTATCCTGATTATGCCAACGACCGGTCGTTAAGCCTACACCCTGCCAACGACCGGTCGTTAAAACTACACCCTGCTAACGACCGGTCGTTAACCCTACACCCTGCCATCGTAGGTCGTTAACACTGACCCTGCCAACGAACGGTCGTTAACTCCGACATTGCGAACGACCAGTCGATAAAGCCGACCCTGCCAACCACCGGTCGTTAATTACGAACCTGCCAACAACCGATCGTAAACTCCGACTCTGCCAACGACCAATCCTTAACTCTTACCCTGCCAACGCCTGGTGGTTAACTCCGACCCTGCCAACGACCGGTGCTTAACACCGATCCTGCCAACGACCGGTCGTTAACCCTGTCCCTATTAACGACCGGTCGTTAAATCCTGACACTGTCAACAACCGGTCGTAAGGCCTACAACCTATCAACGACCGGTCGTTAACCCTACACCCTGCCAACGACCGGTCGTTAACTCCGACATTGCCAACGACCCTGCCAACGACCGGTCGTTAACTTCGGACCCGCCAACGACCGGTCGTTAACTTCGACCCTGCCAACTATATGTCGTTAACTCCGACCTTGCCAACGACCGGTCGTTAACGCCGTTCCTGCCAACTATCGGTCGTTAATTACGACCCTGCCAACAACCGGTCGTTAACTCCGACCCTGGAAACGACCAGTCGTTGACTCTGACCCTGCCAATGACTAGTGTTTACCTCCGACACTGCCAATGACCGGTGGTTAACTCCGACCCTGCCATCGACCGGTCGTTAATGACGCCCCTGCCAACAACCGGTCGTTAACACCGACCCTGCCAACTATATGTCGTTAACTCTGACCTTGCCAACGACCGGTCGTTAACGCCGACCCTGCCAACCACTGGTCGTTTATTTCGACCCTGCCAACAACCGGTCCTTAACTCCAACGCTGCAAAGGACCGGTCGTTAACTATGACCCTGCCAATGACTGGTGGTTAACTCCGACACTGCTAATGACCGGTGGTTAACTCCGACCCTTCCAACGACCGGTCGTTGACCCTGACCCTGCCAACGACCGGTCGCTAACCCTACTTCCTGCCAAAGACCGGTCGTTACCTCCGGCCCTGCAAACGACGGGTGGTTAACACCGACTATGCCAACGACCGATCGTTAACCCTGACCCTGCCAACGACCGTTCGTTAACCCTGACCATGCCAACGACCGGTCGTTAATCCTACACCCTGCCAATAACCGGTCGTTAACTCCGACCCTGCCAACGACCGGTCGTTAACTCCGGCCATGCTAACGACCGGTCGATATCCTGACGATGCCAACGACCGGTCGTTAAGCCTACACCCTGCCAACGACCGGTCGTTAACCCTACACCCTGCCAACGACCGGTCTTTAACCCTTCACGCTGCCAACGACCGGTCGTCAACACTGACCGTACCAACGAACGGTCGTTATATCCGACATTGCGAACGACCAGTCGTTAAAGCCGACCCTGCCAACCACCGGTCGTTAATTACGAACCTGTCAACAACCGGTCGTAAACTCCGACTCTGCCAACGACCGGTCGTTAACTCTGACCCTGCAAACGCCTGGTGGTTAACTCCGACCCTGCCAACGACCGGTGCTTAACACCGATCCTGCCAACGACCGGTCGTTAACCCTGAACCTATTAACGACCGGTCGTTATATCCTGACACTGTCAACGACCGGTCGTTAAGCCTACAACGAGCCAACGACCGGTCGTTAACCCTACACCCTGCCAACGACCAGTCATTAACTACGACCCTGCCAACGACCGGACGTTAACGCTGACACTGCCAACGAACGGTCGTTAAGCCTACACCATGCCAACCACCGTTCGTTAACATACATACTGCCAACGACCGGTCGTAAACACTGACCCTGCCAACGATCGGTCGTTAACTTCGGCCCCGCCAACGACCGGTCGTTAACTTCGACCCTGCCAACTATATGTCGTTAACTCCGACCTTGCCAACGACCGGTCGTTAACGCCGTTCCTGCCAACTATCGGTCGTAAATTACGACCCTGCCAACAACCGGTCGTTAAGTCAAACCCTGGAAACGACCGGTCGTTAACTCTGACCCTGCCAATGACTGGTGGTTACCTCGAACACTGCCAATGACCGGTGGTTAACTCCGACCCTGCCAACGACCGGTCGTTAACCATGACCCTGCCAACGACCGGTCGTTATCCTGGCAATGCCAACGACCTGTCGTAACCCTACACCCTGCCAACGACCAGTCGTTACCTCGGGCCCTGCAAACCACCGGTTGTTAACACCGACATTGCCAACGACCGGTCGTTAACCCTGAACCGGCTAACGACCGGTCGTTAACCCTGACCATGCCAACGACTGGTCGTTAATCCTACACCCTGCCAATAACCGGAAGTTAACTCCGACCCTGCCAACGACCGGTCGTTAACTCCGGCCCTGCCAACGACCGGTCGTTAAGCCTACACCCTGCCAACGACCGGTCGTTAACCCTACACCCTGCCAACGACCGGTCGTTAACCCTAAACCCTGCCAACGACCGGTCGTTAACACTGACCCAGCCAACGAACGGTCGTTTACTACGCCATTGCGAACGACCAGTCGTTAATGCCGACCCTGCCAACCACCAGTCGTTAATTACGAACCGGCCAATAACCGGTCGTAAACTCCGACATTGCCACCGACCGGTCGTTAACTTCGACCCTGCCAACGACCGGTGCTTAACACCGATCTTGCCAACTACTGGTCGTTAACCCTGACCCTACTAACGACCGGTCGTTAAATCCTGACACTGCCAACGCCCGGTCGTTAAGACTACAACCTGCAAACGACCGGTCGTTAAGCCTACACCCTGCCAACGACCGTTCGTTAAGCCTACACCTTGATAAAGACCGGTCGTAAACACTGACTCTGCCAACGACCAGTCGTTAACTCCGACGATTCCAACGACCCTGCCAACGACTGGTCGTTAACTCCGGCCCTGCCAACGACCGGTCGTTAACTCTGACCCTGCCAACTATATGTGGTAATCTCCGACCTTTACAACGACCGGTCGTTAACTCCGACCCTGCTAACGACCGGTCGTAAATTACGACCCTGCGAACGACCGGTCGTTAAGCCTACACCCTGCCAACGACCGGTCGTTAACCCTGACCCTGCCAATGACCGGTCGTTAAATCCTGACACAGCCAACGAGCGGTCGTTAAGTATACACCCGGTCGTAAACACTGACCATGATAACGTCCCGTCGTTAATTCTACACCTTGCCAACGACCGGTCGTTAACTCTACACACTGCCAACGACCGGTCGTTAACTTCGACATTGCAAACGACCGGTCGTTAATGCCTACCCTGCCAACGACCGGTCGTAAACTCTGGCCTGCCAACGACCGGTCGTTATCCTGATTATGCCAACGACCGGTCGTTAAAACTACACCCTGCCAACGACCGGTCGTTAAAACTACACCCTGCTAACGACCGGTCGTTAACCCTACACCCTGCCATCGTACGGTCGTTAACACTGACCCTGCCAACGAACGGTCGCTAACTCCGACATTGCGAACGACCAGTCGTTAAATCCTGACACTGTCAACGACCGGTCGTTAAGCCTACAACCTATCAACGACCGGTCGTTAACCCTACACCCTGCCAACGACCGGTCGTTAACTCCGACATTGCCAACGACCCTGCCAACGACCGTTGGTTAACTCCGGCCCTGCCAACGTACGGTCATTAACTCCGACCTTTACAACGACCGGTCGTTAACTCCGACCCTGCTAACGACCGGTCGTTAACTCCGACATTGCGAACGACCGGTCGTTAAAGCCAACCCTGCCGACCACCGGTCGTTAAATACGACCCTGCCAACAACCGGTCGTCAACTCCGACTCTTCCAACGACCGGTCGGTAACCCTGGCCCTGTTAACGACCGGTCGTTAAATCCTGACACTGCCAACGACCGGTCGTTAAGCCTACACCCTGCCAACGACTGGTCGTTAACACAGACCCTGCCAAATACCGGTCGTTACCTCCGACATTTCCAACGACCCTGGAAACGACCAGTCGTTTACCCTGACACTGCCAACGACCGGTCGTTTACTCCGACATTTCCAACGACCCTGCCCAAAAAACCGGTGGGTAACTCCGGCCCTGCCAACGACCAGTCATTAACTACGACCCTGCTAACGACCGGACGTTAACCCTGACACTGCCAACGAACGGTCGTTAAGCCTACACCCTGCCAACCACCGTTCGTTAACATACATTCTGCCAACGACCGTTCGTAAACACTGACCCTGCCAACGACCGGTCGTTAACTCCGACATTGCCAACGACTCTGCCAACAACCGGTCGTTAACTCCGACCCTGGAAACGACCGGTCGTTGACTCTGACCCTGCCAATGACTAGTGGTTACCTCCGACACTGCCAATGACCGGTGGTTAACTCCGACCCTGCCATCGACCGGTCGTTAATACTACACCCTGCCAACGACCGGTCCTTAACACTACACCCTGCCAACGACCAGTCGTTAACTCTGACTTTGCCAACGACTGGTAGTTAACTCCGACATTGCGAACGACCAGTCGTTAAAGCCGACGTTGCCAACGACCGGTCGTTATTTCCGACCCTTCTAACGACCAGTCGTTAATTACAAACCTGCCAACGAACGGTCGTTAACACCGACCCTGCGAACGACCGTTGATTAACTCCGACCCTGCCAACGGCAGGTCGTTATTTACGCCCCTGCCAACAACCGGTCGTTAACTCCGACCCTGCCAACTATATGTCGTTAACTCTGACCTTGCCAACGACCGGTCGTTAACGCCGACCCTGCCAACCACCGGTCGTTTATTTCGACCCTGCCAACAACCGGTCCCTAACTCCAACGCTGCAAAGGACCGGTCGTTAACTCTGACCCTGCCAATGACTGGTGGTTAACTCCGACACTGCTAATGACCGGTGGTTAAATCCGACCCTTCCAACGACCGGTCGTTAACCCTGACCCTGCTAACGACCGGTCGTTATCCTGGCAATGCCAACGACCGGTCGTTAACCCTACTTCCTGCCAAAGACCGGTCGTTACCTCCGGCCCTGCAAACGACGGGTGGTTAACACCGACTATGCCAACGACCGATCGTTAACCCTTCCCCTGCCAACGACCGTTCGTTAACCCTGACCATGCCAACGACCGGTCGTTAATCCTACACCCTGCCAATAACCGGTCGTTAACTCCGACCCTGCCAACGACCGGTCGTTAACTCCGGCCATGCCAACGACCTGTCGATATCCTGACGATGCCAACGACCGGTCGTTAAGCCTACACCCTGCCAACGACCGGTCGTTAACCCTACACCCTGCCAACGACTGGTCTTTAACCCTTCACGCTGCCAACGACCGGTCGTCAACACTGACCGTACCAACGAACGGTCGTTATATCCGACATTGCGAACGACCAGTCGTTAAAGCCGACCCTGCCAACCACCGGTCTTTAATTACGAACCTGTCAACAACCGGTCGTAAACTCCGACTCTGCCAACGACCGGTCGTTAACTCTGACCCTGCAAACGCCTGGTGGTTAACTCCGACTCTGCCAACGACCGGTGCTTAACGCCGATCCTGCTAACGACCGGTCGTTAACTCCGACCCTGCCAAATATATTTCGTTAACTTCGACCTTTACAACTACCGGTCGTTAACTCCGACCCTGCTAACGACCAGTCGTTAATTACAACCCTTACAACGACCGGTCGTTAAGCCTACACCTTGCCAACGACCGGTCGTTAACCCTGACCCTGCCAACGACTGGTCGTTAAATCCTGACACTGCTTACGACCGGTCGTTAAGCATACACCCTGCCAGCGACCGGTCGTTAACCGTACACCCTACCAACGACCGGTCGTTAACACTGACCCTGCCAACAACCGGCTGTTAGCTCCGACATTGCTAACGACCCTGCCAACGACCAGTCGTTAACCCTGATACTGCCAACGACCGGTCGTTAACTACGACATTGCCAACGACCCTGCCAACGACCGGTCGTTAACTCCGGCCCTGCCAACGACCGGTCATTAACTCCAACCCTGCCAACGACCGGATGTTATTTCCGACCCTGCCAACTATATGTCGTTAACTCCGACCTTTTCAACGACCGGTCGTTAACGCTGACCCTGCCAACCACCGGTCGTTATTTACGACCCTGCCAACATTCGGTCGTTCACTCCGACCCGGCCTACGACCGGTCGTTAACTCCGACCCTGCCAATGACTGGTGGTTACTTCCGAACCTGCCAACGACCGGTGGATAACACCGACCGTGCCAACGTCCTATCGTTAACCCTGACTCTGCCAATGACCAGTCGTTATCATAACCATGCCAACGACCGGTCGTTAACCCTACACCCTGCCAACGACCGGTCGTTTACTACGTTCCTGCCAGTGACCGGTCGTTACTCCGGCCCTGCAAACGACAGGTGGTTAAAACCGACCCTGCCAACGACCGGTCGTTAACCATGACCCTGCCAACGACCGGTGTTTAACCCTGACCATGTCAACGACCGGTCGTTAATACTACACCCTGCCAATAACCGGTCGTTAATCCTACACCCTGCCAATATCCGGTCGTTAACTCCGACCCTGCCAACGACCGGTCGTTAACTCCGGCCATGCCAATGACCGGTCGTTATCCTGAACATGCTAACGACCGGTCGCTAACCCTACACCCTGCCAACGACTGGTCGTTAACCTTACACCCTGCCAACGACCGATCATCAACACTGACCCTACCAACGAACGGTCGTTATATCAGACATTGCGAACGACCAGTCGTTAAAGCCGACCCTGCCAACCACCGGTCGTTAATTACGAACCTGTCAACAACCGGTCGTAAACTCCGACTGTGCCAACGACCGGTCGTTAACTCTGACCCTGCAAACGCCTGGTGGTTAACTCCGACCCAGCCAACGACCGGTGCTTAACGCCGATCCTGCTAACGACCGGTCGTTAACTCTGACCCTGCCAACGACCGGTCGTTAACTCCGACCCTGCCAAATATATGTCGTTAACTCCGACCTTTACAACGACCGGTCGTTAACTCCGACCCTGCTAACGACCAGTCGGTAATTACGACCCTGCCAACGACCGGTCTTTAAGCCTACACCTTGCCAACGACCGGTCGTTAACCCTGACCCTGCCAACGACTGGTCGTTAAATCCTGACACTGCTTACGACCGGTCGTTAAGCATACACCCTGCCAGCGACCGGTCGTTAACCCTACACCCTACCAACGACCAATCGTTAAAACTGACCCTGTCAACGACCGGCCGTTAGCTCCGACATTGCCAACGACCCTGCCAAGGACCAGTCGTTAAAACTGATACTGCCAACAACCGGTCGTTAACTCCGACATTGCCAACGACCATGCCAACGACCGGTCATTAACTCCGGCCCTGCCATTGACCGGTCGTTAACTCCGACCCTGCCAAATATATGTCGTTAACTCCGACCTTTACAACGACCGGTCGTTAACTCCGACCCTGCTAACGACCAGTCGTTAATTACGACCCTGCCAACGACCGGTCGTTAAGCCTACACCTTGCCAACGACCGGTCGTTAATCCTACACCCTGCCAATAACCGGTCGTTAACTCCGACCCTGCCAACGCACGGTCGTTAACTCCGGCCATGCCAACGACCGGTCGATATCCTGACGATGCCAACGACCGGTCGTTAAGCCTACACCCTGCCAACGACCGGTCGTTAACCCTACACCCTGCCAACGACCGGTCTTTAACCCTTCACGCTGCCAACGACCGGTCGTCAACACTGACCGTACCAACGAACGGTCGTTATATCCGACATTGCGATCGACCAGTCGTTAAAGCCGACCCTGCCAACCACCGGTCGTTAATTACGAACCTGTCAACAACCGGTCGTAAACTCCGACTCTGCCAACGACCGGTAGTTAATTCTGACCCTGCAAACGCCTGGTGGTTAACTCCGACCCTGCCTACGACCGGTGCTTAACGCCGATCCTTCTAACGACCGGTCGTTAACTCCGACCGTGCCAACGACCGGTCGTTAACACTGACCCTGTCAACGACCGGTCATTAACTCCGACCCTGCCAACGATCGGATGTTATTTCCGACCCTGCCAACTTTATGTCGTTAACTCCGACCTTGTCAACGACCGGTCGTTAACGCTGACCCTGCCAACCACCGGTCGTTATTTACGACCCTGCCAACATTGGGTCGTTAACTCCGACCCGGCCTACGACCGGTCGTTAACTCTGACCCTGCCAATGACTGGTGGTTACTTCCGAACCTGCCAACGACCGGTGATTAACTCCGACCGTGCCAACGAACTATCGTTAACCCTGACCCTGCCAACGACCAGTCGTTATCATAACCCTGCCAACGACCGGTCGTTAACTCCGATCCTGCCAACGACCGGTCGTTTAACATGACCCTGCCAACGACCGGTGTTTAACCCTGACCATGCCAACGACCGGTCGTTAATACTAGACCCTGCCAATAACTGGTCGTTAACTCCGACCCTGCCAACGACCGGTCGTTATCATCACCATGCCAACGACCGGTCGTTAACCTTACACCCTGCCAACGACCGGTCGTTAACTCCGATCCTGCCAACGACCGGTCGTTATCCTGACCATGCCAACGACCGGTCGTTAAGCCTACACCCTCCCAACGACCGGTGATTAACATTTCACCCTGCCAACGACCGGTCGCCAACACTGACCCTACCAACGAACGGTCGTTATATCCGACATTGCGAACGACCAGTCGTTAAAGCCGACCCTGCCAACCACCGGTCGTTAATTACGAACCTGTCAAGAACATGTCGTAAACTCCGACTCTGCCAACGACCGGTCGTTAACTCTGACCCTGCAAACGCCTGGTGGTTAACTTAAACCCTGCCAACGACCGGTGCTTAACGCCGATCCTGCTAATGACCGGTCGTTAACTCCGACCCTGCCAACGACCGGTCGTTAACTCCGACCCTGCCAAATATATGTCGTTAACTCCGACCTTTACAACGACCGGTCGTTAACTCCGACCCTGCTAACGACCAGTCGTTAATTACGACCCTGCCAAAGACCGGTTGTTAAGCCTACACCCAGCCAACGACCGGTCGTTAACCCTGACCCTGCAAACGACCAGTCGTTATCATAACCATGCTAACGACCGGTCGTTAACCCTACACCCTGCCAACAACCGGTCGTTAACTCCGATCCTGCCAACGACCGGTCGTTAACTCCGGCCCTGCAAACGACCGGTGGTTAAAACCGACCCTGCCAACGACCGGTCGTTAACCATGACCCTGCCAACGACCGGTGTTTAACCCTGACTATGCCAACGACCGGTCGTTAATAATACACCCCGCCAATAACCGGTCTTTAACCCTACACCTTGCCAACGACCGGTCGTTAACACTGACCCTGCAAATGACCGGTCGTAAACCCAGACATTGCGAACGACCGGTCGTTAAAGCCGACACCTGCCAACAAAAGGTCGTTAAATACGACCCTGCCAACAACCGGTCGTAAACACTGACCCTGCCAACGATCGGTCGTTAACTCCGACATTGCCAACGACCCTGCCAAAGACCGGTCGTTAACCCTGACACTGCTAGCGACTGGTCGTTAACCCCGACATTGCCAACGACCAAACGTCAACCGTGACACTGCCTACGACTGGTCGTTAAGCATACACCCTGCTAACGATCGTTCGTTAACCCTACACCTTGATAACGATTGGTCGTAAACACTGACTCTGCAACGACCAGTCGTTAACTCCAAAGATCCCAACGACCCTGCTAACGACTGGTCGTTAACTCCGGCCCTGCCAACGACCGGTCGTTAACTCCGACCCTGCCAACTATATGTCGTTAACTCCGACCTTTACAACGACCGGTCGTTAACCCTGACCCTGCCAACGACTGGTCGTTAAATCCTGACACTGCTTACGACCGGTCGTTAAGCATACACCCTGCCAGCGACCGGTCGTCAACCCTACACCCTACCAACGACCGGTCGTTAACACTGACCCTGCCAACGACCGGCCGTTAGCTCCAACATTGCCAACGACCCTGCCAACGACCGGGCGTTAAGCCTACACCTTGCCAACGACCGGTCGTTAATCCTACACCCTGCCAATAACCGGTCGTTAACTCCGACCCTGCCAACGCACGGTCGTTAACTCCGGCCATGCCAACGACCGGTCGATATCCTGACGATGCCAACGACCGGTCGTTAAGCCTACACCCTGCCAACGACCGGTCGTTAACCCTACACCCTGCCAACGACCGGTCTTTAACCCTTCACGCTGCCAACGACCGGTCGTCAACACTGACCGTACCAACGAACGGTCGTTATATCCGACATTGCGAACGACCAGTCGTTAAAGCCGACCCTGCCAACCACCGGTCGTTAATTACGAACCTGTCAACAACCGGTCGTAAACTCCGACTCTGCCAACGACCGGTCGTTAATTCTGACCCTGCAAACGCCTGGTGGTTAACTCCGACCCTGCCTACGACCGGTGCTTAACGCCGATCCTTCTAACGACCGGTCGTTAACTCCTACCCTGCCAACGACCGGTCGTTAACACTGACCCTGTCAACGACCGGTCATTAACTCCGACCCTGCCAACGACCGGATGTTATTTCCGACCCTGCCAACTTTATGTCGTTAACTCCGACCTTGTCAACGACCGGTCGTTATTTACGACCCTGCCAACATTGGGTCGTTAACTCCGACCCGGCCTACGACCGGTCGTTAACTCTGACCCTGCCAATGACTGGTGGTTACTTCCGAACCTGCCAACGACCGGTGATAAACTCCGACCGTGCCAACGAACTATCGTTAACCCTGACCCTGCCAACGACCAGTCGTTATCATAACCATGCCAACGACCGGTCGTTAACCTTACACCCTGCCAACGACCGGTCGTTTACTCCGATCCTGCCAACGACCGGTCGTTAACCATGACCCTGCCAACGACCGGTGTTTAACCCTGACCATGCCAACGACCGGTCGTTAATACTACACCCTGCCAATAACTGGTCGTTAACTCCGACCCTGCCAACGACCGGTCGTTATCATAACCATGCCAACGACCGGTCGTTAACCTTACACCCTGCCAACGACCGGTCGTTAACTCCGATCCTGCCAACGACCGGTCGTTATCCTGACCATGCCAACGACCGGTCGTTAAGCCTACACCCTCCCAACGACCGGTCATTAACATTTCACCCTGCCAACTACCGGTTGTCAACACTGACCCTACCTACGAACGGTCGTTATATCCGACATTGCGAACGACCAGTCGTTAAAGCCGACCCTGCCAACCACCGGTCGTTAATTACGAACCTGTCAACAACATGTCGTAAACTCCGACTCTGCCAACGACCGGTCGTTAACTCTGACCCTGCAAACGCCTGGTGGTTAACTTAAACCCTGCCAACGACCGGTGCTTAACGCCGATCCTGCTAATGACCGGTCGTTAACTCCGACCCTGCCAACGACCGGTCGTTAACTCCGACCCTGCCAAATATATGTCGTTAACTCCGACCTTTACAACGACCGGTCGTTAACTCCGACCCTGCTAACGACCAGTCGTTAATTACGACCCTGCCAAAGACCGGTTGTTAAGCCTACACCTTGCCAACGACCGGTCGTTAACCCTGACCCTGCAAACGACCAGTCGTTATCATAACCATGCTAACGACCGGTCGTTAACCCTACACCCTGCCAACAACCGGTCGTTAACTCCGATCCTGCCAACGACCGGTCGTTAACTCCGGCCCTGCAAACGACCGGTGGTTAAAACCGACCCTGCCAACGACCGGTCGTTAACCATGACCCTGCCAACAACCGGTGTTTAACCCTGACTATGCCAACGACCGGTCGTTAATAATACACCCCGCCAATAACCGGTCTTTAACCCTACACCTTGCCAACGACCGGTCGTTAACACTGACCCTGCCAATGACCGGTCGTAAACCCAGACATTGCGAACGACCGGTCGTTAAAGCCGACACCTGCCAACAAAAGGTCGTTAATTACGACCCTGCCAACAACCGGTCGTAAACACTGACCCTGCCAACGATCGGTCGTTAACTCCGACATTGCCAACGACCCTGCCAAAGACCGGTCGTTAACCCTGACACTGCTAACGACCGGTCGTTAACCCCGACATTGCCAACGACCAAACGTCAACCCTGACACTGCCAACGACTGGTCGTTAAGCATACACCCTGCTAACGATCGTTCGTTAACCCTACACCTTGATAACGATTGGTCGTAAACACTGACTCTGCAACGACCAGTTGTTAACTCCAAAGATCCCAACGACCCTGCCAACGACTGGTCGTTAACTCCGGCCCTGCCAACGAACGGTCGTTAACTCCGACCCTGCCAACTATATGTCGTTAACTCCGACCTTTACAACGACCGGTCGTTAACTCCGCCTCTGCAAACGACCGGTCGTTAACTCTGAGCCTGCCAATGACTGGTGGTTAACTCCGACACTGCTAATGACCGGTGGTTAACTCCGACCCTGCCAACGACCGGCCGTTAACCCTGACCCTGCCAACGACCGGTCGTTATCCTGGCAATGCCAACGACCGGTCGTTAACCCTACTTCCTGCCAACGACCGGTCGTTACCTCCGGCCCTGCAAACGACGGGTGGTTAACACCGACCATGCCAACGACTGATCGTTAACCTTGACCCTGCCAACGACCGTTCGTTAACCCTGACCATGCCAACGACCGGTCGTTAATCCTACACCCTGCCAATAACCGGTCGTTAACTCCGACCCTGCCAACAACCGGTCGTTAACTCCGGCCATGCCAACGTCCGGGCGATATCCTGACGATGCCAACGACCGGTCGTTAAGCCTACACCCTGCCAACGACCGGTCGTTAACCCTACACCCTGCCAACGACCGGTCTTTAATCCTACACCCTGCCAACGACCGGTCGTCAACACTGACCCTACCAACGAACGGTCGTTATATCCGACAGTGCGAACGACCAGTCGTTAAAGCCGACCCTGCCAACCACCGGTCGTTAATTACGACTCTGCCAACGACCAATCGTTAAGCCTACACCTTACCAACGACCGGTCGTTAACCCTGACCCTGCCAACGACTGGTCGTTAAATCCTGACACTGCTTACGACCGGTCGTTAAGCATATACCCTACCAACGACCGTTCGTTAACACTGACCCTGCCAACGACCGGCCGTTAGCTCCGACATTGCTAACGAGCCTGCCAACGACCGGTCGTTAACTCCGGCCCTGCCAACGACCGGTCATTAACTCCGACCCTGAAAACGACCGGTCGTTAACGCTGACCCTGCCAACCACCGGTCGTTATTTACGACCCTGCCAACATTCGGTCGTTAACTCCGACCCGGCCTACGACCGGTCGTTAACTCTGACCCTGCCAATTACTGGTGGTTACTTCCGAACCTGCCAACGACCGGTGGTTAACTCCGACCGTGCCAACGTCCTATCGTTAACCCTGACTCTGCCAATGACCAGTCGTTATCATAACCATGCCAACGACCGGTCGTTAACCCTACACCCTGCCAACGACCGGTCGTTAACTCCGATCCTGCCAACGACCGGTCGTTAACCATGACCCTGCCAACGACCGGTGTTTAACCCTGACCATGCCTACGACTGGTCGTTAATACTACACCCTGCCAATAACCGGTCGTTAATCCTACACCCTGCCAATAACCGGTCGTTAACTCCGACCCTGCCAACGACCGGTCGTTAACGCCGGCCATGCCAACGACCGGTCGTTATCCTGACCATGCCAACGACCGGTCGTTAAGCCTACACCCTGCCAACGACCGGTCGTTAACCCTGCACCCTGCCAGCGACCGGTCGTTAACCCTACACCCTACCAACGACCGGTCGTTAATACTGACCCTGCCAACGACCGGCCGTTAGCTCCGACATTGCCAACGACCCTGCCAACGACCAGTCGTTAAAACTGATACTGCCAACGACCGGTCGTTAACTCCGACATTGCCAACGACCCTGCCAACGACCGGTCATTAACTCCGGCCCTGCCAACGATCGGTCATTAACTCCGACCCTGCCAACGACCGGATGTTAACTCAGACCCTGCTAACTATATGTCGTTAACTCCGACCTTGCCAACGACTGGTCGTTAACACAGACCCTGCCAAATACCGGTCGTTACCTCCGACATTTCCAACGACCCTGGAAACGACCAGTCGTTTACCCTGACACTGCCAACGACCGGTCGTTTACTCCGACATTTTCAACGACCCTGCCCAAAAAACCGGTGGGTAACACCGGCCCTGCCAACGACCAGTCATTAACTACGACCCTGCTAACGACCGGACGTTAACCCTGACACTGCCAACGAACGGTCGTTAAGCCTACACCCTGCCAACCACCGTTCGTTAACATACATTCTGCCAACGACCGTTCGTAAACACTGACCCTGCCAACGACCGGTCGTTAACTCCGACATTGCCAACGACTCTGCCAACAACCGGTCGTTAACTCCGACCCTGGAAACGACCGGTCGTTGACTCTGACCCTGCCAATGACTAGTGGTTACCTCCGACACTGCCAATGACCGGTGGTTAACTCCGACCCTGCCATCGACCGGTCGTTAATACTACACCCTGCCAACGACCGGTCCTTAACACTACACCCTGCCAACGACCAGTCGTTAACTCTGACTTTGCCAACGACTGGTAGTTAACTCCGACATTGCGAACGACCAGTCGTTAAAGCCGACGTTGCCAACGACCGGTCGTTATTTCCGACCCTTCTAACGACCAGTCGTTAATTACAAACCTGCCAACGAACGGTCGTTAACACCGACCCTGCGAACGACCGTTGATTAACTCCGACCCTGCCAACGGCAGGTCGTTATTTACGCCCCTGCCAACAACCGGTCGTTAACTCCGACCCTGCCAATGACTGGTGGTTAACTCCGACACTGCTAATGACCGGTGGTTTACTCAGACCCTTCCAACGACCGGTCGTTAACCCTGACCCTGCTAACGACCGGTCGTTATCCTGGCAATGCCAACGACCGGTCGTTAACCCTACTTCCTGCCAAAGACCGGTCGTTACCTCCGGCCCTGCAAACGACGGGTGGTTAACACCGACTATGCCAACGACCGATCGTTAACCCTTCCCCTGCCAACGACCGTTCGTTAACCCTGACCATGCCAACGACCGGTCGTTAATCCTACACCCTGCCAATAACCGGTCGTTAACTCCGACCCTGCCAACGACCGGTCGTTAACTCCGGCCATGCCAACGACCTGTCGATAACCATGACGATGCCAACGACAGGTCGTTAAGCCTACACCCTGCCAACGACCGATCGTTAACCCTACACCCTGCCAACGACCGGTCTTTAACCCTTCACGCTGCCAACGACCGGTCGTCAACACTGACCGTACCAACGAACGGTCGTTATATCCGACATTGCGAACGACCAGTCGTTAAAGCCGACCCTGCCAACCACCGGTCTTTAATTACGAACCTGTCAACAACCGGTCGTAAACTCCGACTCTGCCAACGACCGGTCGTTAACTCTGACCCTGCAAACGCCTGGTGGTTAACTCCGACTCTGCCAACGACCGGTGCTTAACGCCGATCCTGCTAACGACCGGTCGTTAACTCCGACCCTGCCAAATATATTTCGTTAACTTCGACCTTTACAACTACCGGTCGTTAACTCCGACCCTGCTAACGACCAGTCGTTAATTACAACCCTTACAACGACCGGTCGTTAAGCCTACACCTTGCCAACGACCGGTCGTTAACCCTGACCCTGCCAACGACTGGTCGTTAAATCCTGACACTGCTTACGACCGGTCGTTAAGCATACACCCTGCCAGCGACCGGTCGTTAACCGTACACCCTACCAACGACCGGTCGTTAACACTGACCCTGCCAACAACCGGCTGTTAGCTCCGACATTGCTAACGACCCTGCCAACGACCAGTCGTTAACCCTGATACTGCCAACGACCGGTCGTTAACTACGACATTGCCAACGACCCTGCCAACGACCGGTCGTTAACTCCGGCCCTGCCAACGACCGGTCATTAACTCCAACCCTGCCAACGACCGGATGTTATTTCCGACCCTGCCAACTATATGTCGTTAACTCCGACCTTTTCAACGACCGGTCGTTAACGCTGACCCTGAAAACCACCGGTCGTTATTTACGACCCTGCCAACATTCGGTCGTTCACTCCGACCCGGCCTACGACCGGTCGTTAACTCCGACCCTGCCAATGACTGGTGGTTACTTCCGAACCTGCCAACGACCGGTGGTTAACACCGACCGTGCCAACGTCCTATCGTTAACCCTGACTCTGCCAATGACCAGTCGTTATCATAACCATGCCAACGACCGGTCGTTAACCCTACACCCTGCCAACGACCGGTCGTTTACTACGTTCCTGCCAGTGACCGGTCGTTACTCCGGCCCTGCAAACGACAGGTGGTTAAAACCGACCCTGCCAACGACCGGTCGTTAACCATGACCCTGCCAACGACCGGTGTTTAACCCTGACCATGTCAACGACCGGTCGTTTATACTACACCCTGCCAATAACCGGTCGTTAATCCTACACCCTGCCAATATCCGGTCGTTAACTCCGACCCTGCCAACGACCGGTCGTTAACTCCGGCCATGCCAATGACCGGTCGTTATCCTGAACATGCTAACGACCGGTCGCTAACCCTACACCCTGCCAACGACTGGTCATTAACCTTACACCCTGCCAACGACCGATCATCAACACTGACCCTACCAACGAACGGTCGTTATATCAGACATTGCGAACGACCAGTCGTTAAAGCCGACCCTGCCAACCACCGGTCGTTAATTACGAACCTGTCAACAACCGGTCGTAAACTCCGACTGTGCCAACGACCGGTCGTTAACTCTGACCCTGCAAACGCCTGGTGGTTAACTCCGACCCAGCCAACGACCGGTGCTTAACGCCGATCCTGCTAACGACCGGTCGTTAACTCTGACCCTGCCAACGACCGGTCGTTAACTCCGACCCTGCCAAATATATGTCGTTAACTCCGACCTTTACAACGACCGGTCGTTAACTCCGACCCTGCTAACGACCAGTCGTTAATTACGACCCTGCCAACGACCGGTCTTTAAGCCTACACCTTGCCAACGACCGGTCGTTAACCCTGACCCTGCCAACGACTGGTCGTTAAATCCTGACACTGCTTACGACCGGTCGTTAAGCATACACCCTGCCAGCGACCGGTTGTTAACCCTACACCCTACCAACGACCAATCGTTAAAACTGACCCTGTCAACGACCGGCCGTTAGCTCCGACATTGCCAACGACCCTGCCAAGGACCAGTCGTTAAAACTGATACTGCCAACAACCGGTCGTTAACTCCGACATTGCCAACGACCATGCCAACGACCGGTCATTAACTCCGGCCCTGCCATTGACCGGTCGTTAACTCCGACCCTGCCAAATATATGTCGTTAACTCCGACCTTTACAACGACCGGTCGTTAACTCCGACCCTGCTAACGACCAGTCGTTAATTACGACCCTGCCAACGACCGGTCGTTAAGCCTACACCTTGCCAACGACCGGTCGTTAATCCTACACCCTGCCAATAACCGGTCGTTAACTCCGACCCTGCCAACGCACGGTCGTTAACTCCGGCCATGCCAACGACCGGTCGATATCCTGACGATGCCAACGACCGGTCGTTAAGCCTACACCCTGCCAACGACCGGTCGTTAACCCTACACCCTGCCAACGACCGGTCTTTAACCCTTCACGCTGCCAACGACCGGTCGTCAACACTGACCGTACCAACGAACGGTCGTTATATCCGACATTGCGATCGACCAGTCGTTAAAGCCGACCCTGCCAACCACCGGTCGTTAATTACGAACCTGTCAACAACCGGTCGTAAACTCCGACTCTGCCAACGACCGGTAGTTAATTCTGACCCTGCAAACGCCTGGTGGTTAACTCCGACCCTGCCTACGACCGGTGCTTAACGCCGATCCTTCTAACGACCGGTCGTTAACTCCGACCGTGCCAACGACCGGTCGTTAACACTGACCCTGTCAACGACCGGTCATTAACTCCGACCCTGCCAACGATCGGATGTTATTTCCGACCCTGCCAACTTTATGTCGTTAACTCCGACCTTGTCAACGACCGGTCGTTAACGCTGACCCTGCCAACCACCGGTCGTTATTTACGACCCTGCCAACATTGGGTCGTTAACTCCGACCCGGCCTACGACCGGTCGTTAACTCTGACCCTGCCAATGACTGGTGGTTACTTCCGAACCTGCCAACGACCGGTGATTAACTCCGACCGTGCCAACGAACTATCGTTAACCCTGACCCTGCCAACGACCAGTCGTTATCATAACCCTGCCAACGACCGGTCGTTAACTCCGATCCTGCCAACGACCGGTCGTTTAACATGACCCTGCCAACGACCGGTGTTTAACCCTGACCATGCCAACGACCGGTCGTTAATACTAGACCCTGCCAATAACTGGTCGTTAACTCCGACCCTGCCAACGACCGGTCGTTATCATCACCATGCCAACGACCGGTCGTTAACCTTACACCCTGCCAACGACCGGTCGTTAACTCCGATCCTGCCAACGACCGGTCGTTATCCTGACCATGCCAACGACCGGTCGTTAAGCCTACACCCTCCCAACGACCGGTGATTAACATTTCACCCTGCCAACGACCGGTCGCCAACACTGACCCTACCAACGAACGGTCGTTATATCCGACATTGCGAACGACCAGTCGTTAAAGCCGACCCTGCCAACCACCGGTCGTTAATTACGAACCTGTCAACAACATGTCGTAAACTCCGACTCTGCCAACGACCGGTCGTTAACTCTGACCCTGCAAACGCCTGGTGGTTAACTTAAACCCTGCCAACGACCGGTGCTTAACGCCGATCCTGCTAATGACCGGTCGTTAACTCCGACCCTGCCAACGACCGGTCGTTAACTCCGACCCTGCCAAATATATGTCGTTAACTCCGACCTTTACAACGACCGGTCGTTAACTCCGACCCTGCTAACGACCAGTCGTTAATTACGACCCTGCCAAAGACCGGTTGTTAAGCCTACACCCAGCCAACGACCGGTCGTTAACCCTGACCCTGCAAACGACCAGTCGTTATCATAACCATGCTAACGACCGGTCGTTAACCCTACACCCTGCCAACAACCGGTCGTTAACTCCGATCCTGCCAACGACCGGTCGTTAACTCCGGCCCTGCATACGACCGGTGGTTAAAACCGACCCTGCCAACGACCGGTCGTTAACCATGACCCTGCCAACGACCGGTGTTTAACCCTGACTATGCCAACGACCGGTCGTTAATAATACACCCCGCCAATAACCGGTCTTTAACCCTACACCTTGCCAACGACCGGTCGTTAACACTGACCCTGCAAATGACCGGTCGTAAACCCAGACATTGCGAACGACCGGTCGTTAAAGCCGACACCTGCCAACAAAAGGTCGTTAATTACGACCCTGCCAACAACCGGTCGTAAACACTGACCCTGCCAACGATCGGTCGTTAACTCCGACATTGCCAACGACCCTGCCAAAGACCGGCCGTTAACCCTGACACTGCTAGCGACTGGTCGTTAACCCCGACATTGCCAACGACCAAACGTCAACCGTGACACTGCCTACGACTGGTCGTTAAGCATACACCCTGCTAACGATCGTTCGTTAAGCCTACACCTTGATAACGATTGGTCGTAAACACTGACTCTGCAACGACCAGTCGTTAACTCCAAAGATCCCAACGACCCTGCTAACGACTGGTCGTTAACTCCGGCCCTGCCAACGACCGGTCGTTAACTCCGACCCTGCCAACTATATGTCGTTAACTCCGACCTTTACAACGACCGGTCGTTAACCCTGACCCTGCCAACGACTGGTCGTTAAATCCTGACACTGCTTACGACCGGTCGTTAAGCATACACCCTGCCAGCGACCGGTCGTTAACCCTACACCCTACCAACGACCGGTCGTTAACACTGACCCTGCCAACGACCGGCCGTTAGCTCCAACATTGCCAACGACCCTGCCAACGACCGGGCGTTAAGCCTACACCTTGCCAACGACCGGTCGTTAATCCTACACCCTGTTAATAACCGGTCGTTAACTCCGACCCTGCCAACGCACGGTCGTTAACTCCGGCCATGCCAACGACCGGTCGATATCCTGACGATGCCAACGACCGGTCGTTAAGCCTACACCCTGCCAACGACCGGTCGTTAACCCTACACCCTGCCAACGACCGGTCTTTAACCCTTCACGCTGCCAACGACCGGTCGTCAACACTGACCGTACCAACGAACGGTCGTTATATCCGACATTGCGAACGACCAGTCGTTAAAGCCGACCCTGCCAACCACCGGTCGTTAATTACGAACCTGTCAACAACCGGTCGTAAACTCCGACTCTGCCAACGACCGGTCGTTAATTCTGACCCTGCAAACGCCTGGTGGTTAACTCCGACCCTGCCTACGACCGGTGCTTAACGCCGATCCTTCTAACGACCGGTCGTTAACTCCTACCCTGCCAACGACCGGTCGTTAACACTGACCCTGTCAACGACCGGTCATTAACTCCGACCCTGCCAACGACCGGATGTTATTTCCGACCCTGCCAACTTTATGTCGTTAACTCCGACCTTGTCAACGACCGGTCGTTATTTACGACCCTGCCAACATTGGGTCGTTAACTCCGACCCGGCCTACGACCGGTCGTTAACTCTGACCCTGCCAATGACTGGTGGTTACTTCCGAACCTGCCAACGACCGGTGATAAACTCCGACCGTGCCAACGAACTATCGTTAACCCTGACCCTGCCAACGACCAGTCGTTATCATAACCATGCCAACGACCGGTCGTTAACCTTACACCCTGCCAACGACCGGTCGTTTACTCCGATCCTGCCAACGACCGGTCGTTAACCATGACCCTGCCAACGACCGGTGTTTAACCCTGACCATGCCAACGACCGGTCGTTAATACTACACCCTGCCAATAACTGGTCGTTAACTCCGACCCTGCCAACGACCGGTCGTTATCATAACCATGCCAACGACCGGTCGTTAACCTTACACCCTGCCAACGACCGGTCGTTAACTCCGATCCTGCCAACGACCGGTCGTTATCCTGACCATGCCAACGACCGGTCGTTAAGCCTACACCCTCCCAACGACCGGTCATTAACATTTCACCCTGCCAACTACCGGTCGTCAACACTGACCCTACCTACGAACGGTCGTTATATCCGACATTGCGAACGACCAGTCGTTAAAGCCGACCCTGCCAACCACCGGTCGTTAATTACAAACCTGTCAACAACATGTCGTAAACTCCGACTCTGCCAACGACCGGTCGTTAACTCTGACCCTGCAAACGCCTGGTGGTTAACTTAAACCCTGCCAACGACCGGTGCTTAACGCCGATCCTGCTAATGACCGGTCGTTAACTCCGACCCTGCCAACGACCGGTCGTTAACTCCGACCCTGCCAAATATATGTCGTTAACTCCGACCTTTACAACGACCGGTCGTTAACTCCGACCCTGCTAACGACCAGTCGTTAATTACGACCCTGCCAAAGACCGGTTGTTAAGCCTACACCTTGCCAACGACCGGTCGTTAACCCTGACCCTGCAAACGACCAGTCGTTATCATAACCATGCTAACGACCGGTCGTTAACCCTACACCCTGCCAACAACCGGTCGTTAACTCCGATCCTGCCAACGACCGGTCGTTAACTCCGGCCCTGCAAACGACCGGTGGTTAAAACCGACCCTGCCAACGACCGGTCGTTAACCATGACCCTGCCAACGACCGGTGTTTAACCCTGACTATGCCAACGACCGGTCGTTAATAATACACCCCGCCAATAACCGGTCTTTAACCCTACACCTTGCCAACGACCGGTCGTTAACACTGACCCTGCCAATGACCGGTCGTAAACCCAGACATTGCGAACGACCGGTCGTTAAAGCCGACACCTGCCAACAAAAGGTCGTTAATTACGACCCTGCCAACAACCGGTCGTAAACACTGACCCTCCCAACGATCGGTCGTTAACTCCGACATTGCCAACGACCCTGCCAAAGACCGGTCGTTAACCCTGACACTGCTAACGACCGGTCGTTAACCCCGACATTGCCAACGACCAAACGTCAACCCTGACACTGCCAACGACTGGTCGTTAAGCATACACCCTGCTAACGATCGTTCGTTAACCCTACACCTTGATAACGATTGGTCGTAAACACTGACTCTGCAACGACCAGTCGTTAACTCCAAAGATCCCAACGACCCTGCCAACGACTGGTCGTTAACTCCGGCCCTGCCAACGAACGGTCGTTAACTCCGACCCTGCCAACTATATGTCGTTAACTCCGACCTTTACAACGACCGGTCGTTAACTCCGCCTCTGCAAACGACCGGTCGTTAACTCTGAGCCTGCCAATGACTGGTGGTTAACTCCGACACTGCTAATGACCGGTGGTTAACTCCGACCCTGCCAACGACCGGCCGTTAACCCTGACCCTGCCAACGACCGGTCGTTATCCTGGCAATGCCAACGACCGGTCGTTAACCCTACTTCCTGCCAACGACCGGTCGTTACCTCCGGCCCTGCAAACGACGGGTGGTTAACACCGACCATGCCAACGACTGATCGTTAACCTTGACCCTGCCAACGACCGTTCGTTAACCCTGACCATGCCAACGACCGGTCGTTAATCCTACACCCTGCCAATAACCGGTCGTTAACTCCGACCCTGCCAACAACCGGTCGTTAACTCCGGCCATGCCAACGTCCGGGCGATATCCTGACGATGCCAACGACAGGTCGTTAAGCCTACACCCTGCCAACGACCGGTCGTTAACCCTACACCCTGCCAACGACCGGTCTTTAATCCTACACCCTGCCAACGACCGGTCGTCAACACTGACCCTACCAACGAACGGTCGTTATATCCGACAGTGCGAACGACCAGTCGTTAAAGCCGACCCTGCCAACCACCGGTCGTTAATTACGACTCTGCCAACGACCAATCGTTAAGCCTACACCTTACCAACGACCGGTCGTTAACCCTGACCCTGCCAACGACTGGTCGTTAAATCCTGACACTGCTTACGACCGGTCGTTAAGCATATACCCTACCAACGACCGTTCGTTAACACTGACCCTGCCAACGACCGGCCGTTAGCTCCGACATTGCTAACGAGCCTGCCAACGACCGGTCGTTAACTCCGGCCCTGCCAACGACCGGTCATTAACTCCGACCCTGAAAACGACCGGTCGTTAACGCTGACCCTTGCAACCACCGGTCGTTATTTACGACCTTGCCAACATTCGGTCGTTAACTCCGACCCGGCCTACGACCGGTCGTTAACTCTGACCCTGCCAATTACTGGTGGTTACTTCCGAACCTGCCAACGACCGGTGGTTAACTCCGACCGTGCCAACGTCCTATCGTTAACCCTGACTCTGCCAATGACCAGTCGTTATCATAACCATGCCAACGACCGGTCGTTAACCCTACACCCTGCCAACGACCGGTCGTTAACTCCGATCCTGCCAACGACCGGTCGTTAACCATGACCCTGCCAACGACCGGTGTTTAACCCTGACCATGCCTACGACTGGTCGTTAATACTACACCCTGCCAATAACCGGTCGTTAATCCTACACCCTGCCAATAACCGGTCGTTAACTCCGACCCTGCCAACGACCGGTCGTTAACGCCGGCCATGCCAACGACCGGTCGTTATCCTGACCATGCCAACGACCGGTCGTTAAGCCTACACCCTGCCAACGACCGGTCGTTAACCCTGCACCCTGCCAGCGACCGGTCGTTAACCCTACACCCTACCAACGACCGGTCGTTAATACTGACCCTGCCAACGACCGGCCGTTAGCTCCGACATTGCCAACGACCCTGCCAACGACAAGTCGTTAAAACTGATACTGCCAACGACCGGTCGTTAACTCCGACATTGCCAACGACCCTGCCAACGACCGGTCATTAACTCCGGCCCTGCCAACGATCGGTCATTAACTCCGACCCTGCCAACGACCGGATGTTAACTCAGACCCTGCTAACTATATGTCGTTATCTCCGACCTTGCCAACGACCGGTAGTTAACGCTGACCCTGCCAACCACCGGTCGTTATTTACGTCCCTGCCAACATTCGGTCGTTAACTCCGACCCTGCCAACGACCGGTCGTTAACGCTGACCCGACCAACCACCGGTCGTTATTTACGACCCTGCCAACATTCGGTCGTTAACTCCGACCCTGCCAATGACTGGTGGTTACTTCCGAACCTGCAAACGACCGGTGATTAACTCCGTCCGTGCCAACGAACTATCGTTAACCCTGACCCTGCCAACGGCCAGTCGTTATTATAACCATGCCAACGACCGGTCGTTAACCCTACACCCTGCCAACGACCGGTCGTTAACTCCGATCCTGCCAACGACCGGTGTTTAACCCTGACAATGCCTACGACCGGTCGTTAATACTACACCCTGCCAATAACCGGTCGTTAATCCTACACCCTGCCAATAACCGGTCGTTAACTCCGACCCTGCCAACGACCGGTCGTTACGCCGGCCATGCCTACGACCGGTCGTTATCCTGACCATGCCAACGACCGGTCGTTAAGCCTACACCCTTCCAACGACCGGTCGTTAACACTGCACCCTGCCAACGACCGGTCGTTAACCCTACACCCTGCCAACGACCGGTCGTCAACACTGACCCTACCAACGACCAGTCGTTAAAGCCGACCCTGCCAACCACCGGTCGTTAATTACGAACCTGTCAACAACGGGTCGTAATCTCCGACCCTGCAAACGCCTGGTGGTTAACTCCAACCCTGCCAACAAGCGGTGCTTAACGCCGATCCTGCTAACGACCGGTCGTTAACTCCGACCCTGCCAACAACCGGTCGTTAACCTCGACCCTGCCAAATATATGTCGTTAACTCCAACCTTTACAACGACCGGTCGTTAACTCCGACCCTGCAAACGACCAGTCGTTAATTACGATCCTGCCAACGACCGGTTGTTAAGCCTACACCTTGCAGACGACCGGTCGTTAACCCTGACCCTGCCAACGACTGGTCGTTAAATCCTGACATTGCTTACGACCGGTCGTTAACTCCGGCCCTGCCAACGACCGGTCATTAACTCCGACCCTGCCAACGACCTGATGTTAACTCCGACCCTGCCATTTATATGTCGTTAACTCCGACCTTGCCAACGACCGGTCGTGTACGCTGACCCGACCAACCACCGGTCGTTATTTACGACCCTGCCAACATGCGGTTGTTAACACCGACCCTGCCAACGACCGGTCGTTAACGCTGACCCGACCAACCACCGGTCGTTATTTACGACCCTGCCAACATTCGGTCATTAACTCCGACCCTGCCTACGACCGGTCGTTAACTCTGACCCTGCCAATGACTGGTGGTTACTTCCGAACCTGCCAACGACCGGTGATTAATTCCGACCGTGCCAACGAACTATCGTTAACCCTGACCCTGCCAACGACCAGTCGTTATCATAACCATGCCAACGACCGGTCGTTAACCCTACACCCTGCCAACGACCGGTCGTTAACTCCGATCCTGCCAACGACCGGTCGTTAACTCCGGCCCTGCAAACGACCGGTGGTTAAAACCGACCCTGCCAACGACCGGTCGTTAAGCATGACCCTGCCAACGACCGGTGTTTAACCCTGACCATGCTAACGACCGGTCGTTATCCTGACCATGCCAACGACCGGTCGTTAAGTTTACACCCTGCCAACGACCGGTCGTCAACACTGACCCTACCAACGAACGGTCGATATATCTGACATTGCGAACGACCAGTCGTTTAAGCCGACCCTGCCAACCACCGGTCGTTAATTACGAACCTGTCAACAACAGGTCGTAAACTCCGACTCTGCCAACGACCGGTCGTTAACTCTGACCCTGCAAACGCCTAGTGGTTAACTTAAACCCTGCCAACGACCGGTACTTAACGCCGATCCTGCTAACAACCGGTCGTTAACTCCGACTCTGCCAACGACCGGTCGTTAACGCTGACCCGACCAACCACCGGTCGTTATTTACGACCCTGCCAACATTCGGTCGTTAACTCCGACCCTGCCAATGACTGGTGGTTACTTCCGAACCTGCCAACGACCGGTGATTAACTCCGACCGTGCCAACGAACTATCGTTAACCCTGACCCTGCCAACGGCCAGTCGTTATCATAACCATGCCAACGACCGGTCGTTAACCCTACACCCTGCCAACGACCGGTCGTTAACTCCGATCCTGCCAACGACCGGTCGTTAACCATGACCCTGCCAACGACCGGTGTTTAACCCTGACCATGCCTACGACCGGTCGTTAATACTACACCCTGCCAATAACCGGTCGTTAATCCTACACTCTGCCAATAACAGGTCGTTAACTCCGACCCTGCCAACGACCGGTCGTTAACGCCGGGCATGCCAACGACCGGTCGTTATCCTGACCATGCCAACGACCGGTCGTTAAGCCTACACCCTGCCAACGACCGGACGTTAACCCTGCACCCTGCCAACGACCAGTCGTTAACCCTACACCCTGCCAACGACCGGTCGTCAACACTGACCCTACAAACAAACGGTCGTTATATCCGACATTGCGAACGACCAGTCGTTAAAGCCGACCCTGCCAACGACCGGTCGTAATCTCCGACCCTGCAAACGCCTGGTGGTTAACTCCAACCCTGCCAACAACCGGTGCTTAACGCCGATCCTGCTAACGACCGGTCGTTAACTCCGACCCTGCCAACGACCGGTCGTTAACCTCGACCCTGCCAAATATATGTCGTTAACTCCAACCTTTACAACGACCGGTCGTTAACTCCGACCCTGCAAACGACCAGTCGTTAATTACGATCCTGCCAACGACCGGTTGTTAAGCCTACACCTTGCCAACGACCGGTCGTTAACACTGACCCTGCCAACGACTGGTGGTTAAATCCTGACACTGCTTACGACCGGTCGTTAACTCCGGCCTTGCCAACGACCGGTCATTAACTACGACCATGCCAACGACCTGATGTTAACTCCGACCCTGCCAATTATATTACGTTAACTCCGACCTTGCCAACGACCGGTCGTGTACTATGACCCGACCAACCACCGGTCGTTATTTACGACCCTGCCAACATTCGGTTGTTAACACCGACCCTGCCAACGACCGGTCGTTAACGCTGACCCGACCAACCACCGGTCGTTATTTACGACCCTGCCAACATTCGGTCATTAACTCCGACCCTGCCTACGACCGGTCGTTAACTCTGACCCTGCCAATGACTCCTGCCAACGGCCAGTCGTTAACCCTGACCCTGCCAACGACCGGTCGTTTAATCCTGACACTGCCAACGACCGGTCGTTGAGCATACTCCCTGCCAACGACCGGTCGTTATCCCTGACCCTGCCAACGACCGGTCGTTAACTTTGACACTGCCAACGACCGGTCATTAACTCCAACCCTGCCAACGACCAAACGTTAACCCTAACACTTCCAACGACCAGTCGTTAAGCCTACACCCTGTCCAACGACCGGTCGTTAACTCCGACCCTGCCAACGACTGGTCGTTAACGCTGACCCGACCAACCACCGGTCGTTATTTACGACCCTGCCAACATTCGGTCGTTAACTCCGACCCTGCCAATGACTGGTGGTTACTTCCGAACCTGCCAACGACCGGTGATTAACTCCGACCGTGCCAACGAACTATCGTTAACCCTGACCCTGCCAACGGCCAGTCGTTATCATAACCATGCCAACGACCGGTCGTTAACCCTACACCCTGCAAACGACCGGTCGTTAACTCCGATCCTGCCAACAACCGGTCGTTAACCATGACCCTGCCAACGACCGGTGTTTAACCCTGACCATGCCTACGACCGGTCGTTAATACTACACCCTGCCAATAACCGGTCGTTAATCCTACACTTTGCCAATAACCGGTCGTTAACTCCGACCCTGCCAACGAACGGTCGTTAACGCCGGGCATGCCAACGACCGGTCATTATCCTGACCATGCCAACGACCGGTCGTTAAGCCTACACCCTGCCAACGACCGGACGTTAACCCTGCACTCTGCCAACGACCGGTCGTTAACTCTACACACTGCCAACGACCGGTCGTCAACACTGACCCTACCAACGAACGGTCGTTGTATCCGACATTGCGAACGACCAGTCGTTAAAGCCGACCCTGCCAACGACCGGTCGTAATCTCCGACCCTGCAAACGCCTGGTGGTTAACTCCAACCCTGCCAACAACCGGTGCTTAACGCCGATCCTGCTAACGACCGGTCGTTAACTCCGACCCTGCCAACGACCGGTCGTTAACCTCGACCCTGCCAAATATATGTCGTTAACTCCAACCTTTACAACGACCGGTCGTTAACTCCGACCCTGCAAACGACCACTCGTTAATTACGATCCTGCCAACGACCGGTTGTTAATCCTACACCTTGCCAACGACCGGTCGTTAACCCTGACCCTGCCAACGACTGGTGGTTAAATCCTGACACTGCTTACGAACGGTCGTTAACTCCGGCCTTGCCAACGACCGGTCATTAACTCCGACCCTGCCAACGACCTGATGTTAACTCCGACCCTGCCAACATTCGGTTTTTAACACCGACCCTGCCAACGACCGGTCGTTAACGCTGACCCGACCAACCACCGGTCGTTATTTACGACCCTGCCAACATTCGGTCATTAACTCCGACCCTGCCTACGACCGGTCGTTAACTCTGACCCTGCCAATGACTCCTGCCAACGGCCAGTCGTTAACCCTGACCCTGCCAATGACCGGTCGTTTAATCCTGACACTGCCAACGACCGGTCGTTAAGCATACTCCCTGCCAACGACCGGTGGTTAACCCTGACCCTGCCAACGACCGGTCGTTAACTTTGACACTGCCAACGACCGGTCATTAACTCCAACCCTGCCAACGACCAAACGTTAACCCTAACACTGCCAACGACCAGTCGTTAAGCCTACACCCTGTCCAACGACCGGTCGTTAACACTGACCCTGCCAACGACCGGTCGTTAGCTCCGACATTGCCAACGAAACTGCCAACAACCTGTCGTTAACCCTGACATTGCCAAAGACCGGTCGTTAACTCCGACATTGCCAACGACCCTGCCAACGACCGGTCGTTAACTCCGGCCCAGCCAACGACCGGTCATTAACTCCGACCAGGCCTACGACCGGAAGTTTATTTCGACCCTGTCTACTATATTTCGTTAACTCCGACCTTTACAACGACCGGTCGTTAATTCCGACCCTGCTAACGACCGGTCGTTAACCCTGACTCTGCTAAAGACCGGTCGTTAAATCCTGACACTGCTAACGACCGGTCGTTAAGCATACTCCATGCCAACGACCGGTCGTTAACCCTACACCCTGCCAACGACCGGTCGTTAACACTGACCCTGCAAACGATTGGTCGTTAGCCCCGACAATGCCAACGACCAGTCGTTAACCCTGACACTGCCAACGACCGGTCGTTAACTCCGACTTTGCTAACGACCCTGCAAACGACCGGTCGTTAACTCCGACCCTGCCAACGACCTATCATTAACTCCGACCCTGCCAACGACTGGACGTTAAACCTGACACTGCCAACGACCGGTCGTTAAGCCTACCCCCTGCGAACGACCGGTCGTACACACTGACCCTGCCAACGATTGGTCGTTAACTCCGACATTGCCAACGACCATGCCGACGACCGGTCGTTAACTCCGGCCCTGCCAACGACCGATCGTTAATTCCGACACTGCCAACTATATGTCGTTAACTCCGACCTTTACAACGACCGGTCGTTAACTCCGACCCTGCTAACGACCGGTCATTAATTTCGACCCTTCCAACGACCGGTCGTTAATCCTACACCCTGCCAATAACCGGTCGTTAACTCCGACCCTGTCAACGACCGATCGTTAACTCCGGCCCTGCCAACGACCGGTAGTTATCCTGACCATGCCAACGACCGGTCGTTAAGCCTACACCCTGCCAACGACCGGTCGTTAACCCTACACCCTGCCATCGACCTGTCGTTAACACTGACCCTGCCAACGACTGGTCGTTTACTTCGACATTGCGAACGACTGGTCGTTAAAGCCGACAACTCCCAACCATCGGTCGTTAATTACGACCTTGCCAATAACCGGTCGTAAACACCTACTCTTCCAACGACCGGTCATTCACTCTGACCCTGCCAACGACTGGAGGTTAACTCCGAACTTGCCAACGACCGGTGGTTAACTCAGACCCTGCCTACGACCGGTCGTTAAATCCTGACACTGCCAACGACCGGTCGTTAAGCCTACACCCCGCCAACGACCGGACGTTAACCCTACACACTGCCAACGACCGGTCGTTAACACTGACCCTGTCAACGACCGGTCGTTAACTCCGACATTGCCAACGACCCTGCCAAAAACCGGTCGTAAACCCTGACACTGCCAACGACCGGTCGTTAACCCCGACATTGCTAACGACACTGCCAACGACCGGTCGTTAATTTCGACATTGCCAACGACCCTGCCAAAAACCGGTCGTAAACCCTGACTCAGCCAACGACCGGTCGTTAACTCCGACATTACCAATGACCCTGCCAACGACCGGTCGTTAACTCCGGCCCTTCGATCGACCGGTCATTAACTCCGACCCTGCTAACGACCGATCGTTAACCCTGACACTGCCAACGACCGGTCGTTAACCCTGAACATGCCAACGACCGTTCGTTAATCCTACACCCTGCCAATAACCGGTCGTTAACTCCGACCCTGCCAACGACCGATCGTTAACTCCGGCCCTGCCAACGACCGGTAGTTATCCTGACCATGAAAACGACCGGTCGTTAAGCCTACACACTGCCAACGACCGGTCGTTAACCCTACACCCTGCCAACGACCGGTCGTACACACTGACCTTGCCATCGACCGGTCGTTAACTCCGACATTGCCAACGACCATGCCGACGACCGGTCGTTAAATCCGGCCCTGCCAACGACCGATCGGTAATTCCGACCCTGCCAACTATAAGTTCTTAACTCCGACCTTTACAACGACCCGTCGTTAACTCCGACCCTGCTAACGACCGGTCGTTAATTTCGACCCTGCCAACGACCGGTCGTTAAGCCTACTCCCTGCCAACAGCCAGTCGTTAACCCTGACACTGCCAACGACCGGTCGTTTAATCCTGACACTGCCAACGACCGGTCGTTAGGCATACTCCCTGCCAACGACCGGTCGTTAACCCTGACCCTGCTAACGACCGGTCGGTAACTTCGACACTGCCAACGACCGGTCATTATCTCCAACCATGCCAACGACCAAACGTTAACCCTGACACTGCCAATGACCAGTCGTTAAGCCTACACCCTGTCCAACGACCGGTCATTAACACTGACCCTGCCAACGACCGGTCGTTATCTCCGACATTGCCAACGAATCTGCCAACGACCTGTCGTTAACCCTGAAACTGCCAAAGACCGGTCGTTAACTCCGACATTGCCAACGACCCTGCCAACGACCGGTCGTTAACTCCGGCCCTGCCAACGACCGTTCATTAACTCCGACCAGGCCTACGACCCGAAGTTTATTTCGACACTGCCTACTATATGTCGTTAATCTTGACCTTTTCAACGACCGGTCGTTAACTCCCAACCTGCTAACGACCGCTCGTTAACCCTGACCTTGCCAAAGACCGGTCCTTAAATCCTGACACTGCCAACGACCGGTCGTTAAGCATACTCCATGCCAACGACCGGTCGTTAACCCTACACCCTGCCAACGACCGGTCGTTAACACTGACCCTGCCAATGACCGGTCGTTAGCTACGACAATGCCAACGACCAGTCGTTAACCCTGACACTGCCAACGACCGGTCGTTAACTCCGACTTTGCTAACGACCCTGCAAACGACCGGTCGTTAACTCCGACCCTGCCAACGACCTATCATTAACTCCGACACTGCCAACGACCGGACGTTGAACCTGACACTGCCAACGACCGGTCGTTAAGCCTACCACCTGCAAACGACCGTTCGTTAACCCTACACCCTGCAAACGACCGGTCGTATACACTGACCCTGCCAACGACTGGTCGTTAACTCCGACATTGCCAACGAGCATGCCGACGACCGGTTGTTAACTCCGGCCCTGGCAACGACCGATCGTTAACTCCGACACTGCCAACTATATGTCGTTAACTCCGACCTTTACAACGACCGGTCGTTAACTCCGACCCTGCTAACGACCGGTCGTTAATTTCGACCCTGCCAACGACCGGTCGATAAGCCTACACCCTGCCAACGACCAGTCGTTAACCCTGACCCTGCCAACGACCGGTCGTTAAGCATACTCCCTGCCAACGACCGGTCGTTAACACTGACCCTGCCAACGACCGGTCGTTAACCCTGAACATGCCAACGACCGGTCGTTAATCCTACACCCTGCCAATAACCGGTCGTTAACTCCGACCCTGCCAACGACCGATCGTTAACTCCGGCCCTGCCAACGACCGGTAGTTATCCTGACCATGCCAACGACCGGTCGTTAAGCCTTCACCCTGCCAACGACCGGTCGTTAACCCTACACCCTGCCATCTACCTGTCGTTAACACTGACCCTGCCAACGACCGGTCGTTAACTTCGACATTGCGAACGACTGGTCGTTAAAGCCGACAACTCCCAACCAACGGTCGTTAATTACGACCTTGCCAATAATTGGTCGTAAACACCTACTCTTCCAACGACCGGTCATTAACTCTGACCCTGCCAACGACTGGTGGTTAACTCCGAACCTGCCAACGACCGGTGGTTAACTCAGACCCTGCCAACGACCGGTCGTTAAATCCTGACACTGCCAAAGACCGGTCGTTAACTCCGACATTGCCAACGACCCTGCCAACGACCGGTCGTTAACTCCGGCCCTGCAAACGACCGGTCATTAACTCCGACCAGGCCTACGACCAGACGTTTATTTCGACCCTGCCTACTATATGTCGTTAACTCCGACCTTTACAACGACCGGTCTTTAACTCCGACCCTGCTAACGACCGTTCATTAACCCTAACCCTGCCAAAGACCGGTCGTTAAATCCTGACACAGCCAACGACCGGTCGTTAAGCATATTCCATGCCAACGACCGGTCGTTAACCCTACACCCTGCCAACGACCGGTCGTTAACACTGACCCTGCCAACGACCGGTCGTTAGCTCCGACATTGCCAACGACACTGCCAACGACCAGTCGTTAACCCTGACACTGCCAAAGACCGGTCGTTAACTCCGACATTGCTAACGACCCAGCAAACGACCGGTCGTTAACTCCGGCCCTGCCAACGACCTATCTTTAACTCCGACCCTGCCAACGACCTGACGTTAAACCTGACACTGCCAACGACCGGTCGTTAAGCCTACCCCCTGCAAATGACCGTTCATTAACCCTACACCCTGCGAACGACCGGTCGTACACACTGACCCTGCCTACGACCGGTCGTTAACTCCGACATTGTCAACGACCATGCCGACGACCGGTCGTTAACTCCGGCCCTGCCAACGACCGATCGTTAAGACTACACCCTGCCAACGACCGGTCGTAACCCCGCACCCTGCCAACGACCGGTCGTTAAGACTACACCCTGCCAACGACCGGTCGTAACCCCGCACCTTGCCAACGACCGGTCGTTAACCATACACCTAGCCAACATCCGGTCGTAAACACTGACCCTCCCAACGACCGGTCGTTAACTCCGACATTGCCAACCACCCTACCAACTACCAGTAGTTAACTCCGGCCCTGCCAACGACCGGTCGTTAACTCCGACATTGCGAACGACCGGTCGTTAAAGCCGATCCGGCCAACCACCGGTCGTTAATTACGACCCTGCCAACCTACGGTCGTAATTTACGACTCTGCCAACGACCGGTCGTTAACTCTGACCCTGCCAACGACTGGTGGTTAACTCCGACCCTGCTAACGACCGGTGGTTAACTCCGACCCTGCATACGACCGGTCGTTAACCTTCACCCTGCCATTGTTCGGTCGTTAAATCCTGACACTGCCAACGACCGGTCGTTAAGCCTACACCCTGCCAACTACCGGTCGTTAACCCTATACCCTCCCAACGACCGGTCGTTAACACTGACCCTGCCAACGACCGGTCGTTAGCTCCGACAATGCCAACGACCAGTCGTTAACCCTGACACTTCCAACGACCAGTCGTTAACTCTGACATTGCCAACGACCCTGCCAGCGACCGGTCGTTAACTCCGACCGTGCCAACGATCGGTCTATAACTCCGACCCTGCCAACGACCGGACGTTAACCCTGACACTGCCAACGACCGGTCGTTAACTCCGACATTGCCAACGACCCTGCCAACGAATGGTCGTAAACTCCAGCCCTGCAAACGACCGGTCGTTATCTCCGACCCTGCCAACTATATGTCGTTAACTCCGACCTTTACAACGACCGGTCGTTAACTCCGACCCTCCTAACGACCGGTCGTTAACTCCGTCATTGCGAACGACCGGTCGTTAAAGCCGATCTTGCCGACCACCGGTCGTTAATTACGACCCTTCCAACAATCGGTCGTAAACTCCGACTCTTCCAACGACCGGTCGTTAATCCTGACCCAGCCAACGACCGGTCGTTAAATCCTGACACTGCCAACGACCGGTCGTTAAGCCTACACCCTGCCAACGACCGGTCGTTAACACTGACCCGGCCAACGACCGGTCGTTAGCTCCGACATTTCCAACGACCCTGGAAACGACCAGTCGTTTACCCTGACACTGCTAACGACCGGTCGTTAACTCCGACATTGCCAACGATCCTGCCAACGACTGGTGGTTAACTCCGACCCTGCTAACGACCGGTGGTTAACTCCGACCCTGCATACGACCGGTCGTTAACCTTCACCCTGCCAACGACCGGTCGTTAACCCTACACCCTGCCATCTACCTGTCGTTAACACTGACCCTGCCAACGACCGGTCGTTAACTTCGACATTGCGAACGACTGGTCGTTAAAGCCGACAACTCCCAACCAACGGTCGTTAATTACGACCTTGCCAATAATTGGTCGTAAACACCTACTCTTCCAACGACCGGTCATTAACTCTGACCCTGCCAACGACTGGTGGTTAACTCCGAACCTGCCAACGACCGGTGGTTAACTCAGACCCTGCCAACGACCGGTCGTTAAATCCTGACACTGCCAAAGACCGGTCGTTAACTCCGACATTGCCAACGACCCTGCCAACGACCGGTCGTTAACTCCGGCCCTGCAAACGACCGGTCATTAACTCCGACCAGGCCTACGACCAGACGTTTATTTCGACCCTGCCTACTATATGTCGTTAACTCCGACCTTTACAACGACCGGTCTTTAACTCCGACCCTGCTAACGACCGTTCATTAACCCTAACCCTGCCAAAGACCGGTCGTTAAATCCTGACACAGCCAACGACCGGTCGTTAAGCATATTCCATGCCAACGACCGGTCGTTAACCCTACACCCTGCCAACGACCGGTCGTTAACACTGACCCTGCCAACGACCGGTCGTTAGCTCCGACATTGCCAACGACACTGCCAACGACCAGTCGTTAACCCTGACACTGCCAAAGACCGGTCGTTAACTCCGACATTGCTAACGACCCAGCAAACGACCGGTCGTTAACTCCGGCCCTGCCAACGACCTATCTTTAACTCCGACCCTGCCAACGACCTGACGTTAAACCTGACACTGCCAACGACCGGTCGTTAAGCCTACCCCCTGCAAATGACCGTTCATTAACCCTACACCCTGCGAACGACCGGTCGTACACACTGACCCTGCCTACGACCGGTCGTTAACTCCGACATTGTCAACGACCATGCCGACGACCGGTCGTTAACTCCGGCCCTGCCAACGACCGATCGTTAAGACTACACCCTGCCAACGACCGGTCGTAACCCCGCACCCTGCCAACGACCGGTCGTTAAGACTACACCCTGCCAACGACCGGTCGTAACCCCGCACCTTGCCAACGACCGGTCGTTAACCATACACCTAGCCAACATCCGGTCGTAAACACTGACCCTCCCAACGACCGGTCGTTAACTCCGACATTGCCAACCACCCTACCAACTACCAGTAGTTAACTCCGGCCCTGCCAACGACCGGTCGTTAACTCCGACATTGCGAACGACCGGTCGTTAAAGCCGATCCGGCCAACCACCGGTCGTTAATTACGACCCTGCCAACCTACGGTCGTAATTTACGACTCTGCCAACGACCGGTCGTTAACTCTGACCCTGCCAACGACTGGTGGTTAACTCCGACCCTGCTAACGACCGGTGGTTAACTCCGACCCTGCATACGACCGGTCGTTAACCTTCACCCTGCCATTGTTCGGTCGTTAAATCCTGACACTGCCAACGACCGGTCGTTAAGCCTACACCCTGCCAACTACCGGTCGTTAACCCTATACCCTCCCAACGACCGGTCGTTAACACTGACCCTGCCAACGACCGGTCGTTAGCTCCGACAATGCCAACGACCAGTCGTTAACCCTGACACTTCCAACGACCAGTCGTTAACTCTGACATTGCCAACGACCCTGCCAGCGACCGGTCGTTAACTCCGACCGTGCCAACGATCGGTCTATAACTCCGACCCTGCCAACGACCGGACGTTAACCCTGACACTGCCAACGACCGGTCGTTAACTCCGACATTGCCAACGACCCTGCCAACGAATGGTCGTAAACTCCAGCCCTGCAAACGACCGGTCGTTATCTCCGACCCTGCCAACTATATGTCGTTAACTCCGACCTTTACAACGACCGGTCGTTAACTCCGACCCTCCTAACGACCGGTCGTTAACTCCGTCATTGCGAACGACCGGTCGTTAAAGCCGATCTTGCCGACCACCGGTCGTTAATTACGACCCTTCCAACAATCGGTCGTAAACTCCGACTCTTCCAACGACCGGTCGTTAATCCTGACCCAGCCAACGACCGGTCGTTAAATCCTGACACTGCCAACGACCGGTCGTTAAGCCTACACCCTGCCAACGACCGGTCGTTAACACTGACCCGGCCAACGACCGGTCGTTAGCTCCGACATTTCCAACGACCCTGGAAACGACCAGTCGTTTACCCTGACACTGCTAACGACCGGTCGTTAACTCCGACATTGCCAACGATCCTGCCAACGACTGGTGGTTAACTCCGACCCTGCTAACGACCGGTGGTTAACTCCGACCCTGCATACGACCGGTCGTTAACCTTCACCCTGCCATTGACCGGCCGTTAAATCCTGACACTGCCAACGACCGGTCGTTAAGCCTACACCCAGCCAACGACCGGTCGTTAACCCTATACCTTGCAAACGACCGGTCGTAAACACTGACCCTTCCAACGACCGGTCGTTAACTCCGACATTGCCAACCACCCTACCAACTACCAGTAGTTAACTCCGGCCCTGCCAACGACCGGTCGTTAACTCCGACATTGCGAACGACCGGTCGTTAAAGCCGATCCTGCCAACCACCGGTCGTTAATTACGACCCTGCCAACCTACGGTCGTAATTTACGACTCTGCCAACGACCGGTCGTTAACTCTGACCCTGCCAACGACTGGTGGTTAACTCCGACCCTGCTAACGACCGGTGGTTAACTCCGACCCTGCATACGACCGGTCGTTAACCTTCACCCTGCCATTGACCGGTCGTTAAATCCTGACACTGCCAACGACCGGTCTTTAAGCCTACACCCTGCCAACTACCGGTCGTTAACCCTATACCCTCCCAACGACCGGTCGTTAACACTGACCCTGCCAACGACCGGTCGTTAGCTCCGACAATGCCAACGACCAGTCGTTAACCCTGACAATTCCAACGACCGGTCGTTATCTATGAAATTGCCAACGACCCTGCCAGCGACCGGTCGTTAACTCCGACCGTGCCAACGATCGGTCTATAACTCCGACCCTGCCAACGACTGGACGTTAACCCTGACACTGCCAACGACCGGTCGTTAAGCCTACACCCTGCCAACGACCGTTCGTTAACCCTACACCCTGAGAACGACCGGTCGTAAACACTGACCCTGACAACGACCGGTCGTTAACTCCGACATTGCCATCGACCCTGCCGACGACCGGTCATTAACTCCGGCCCTGCCAACGACCGATCGTTAACTTTGACCCTGCCAACTTTATGTCGTTAACTCCGACCTTGCCAACGACCGGTCGTTAACGCCGTCCCTGCCAACCACCGGTCGTTATTTACGATCCTGCCAACATTCGGACGTTAACTCCGACCCTGCCAACAAACGGTCGTTTAATCTGACCCTGCCAATGACTGGTGGTTACCTCAAAACCTTCCAACGACCGGTGGTTAACTCCGACCCTGCAAACAACCGGTCGTTAACCCTGACCCTGCCAACGACCAGTCGTTAACCTGACCATGCCAACGAACGGTCGTTAACCCTACACCATGCCAACGACCGGTCGTTAACTCCGTTCCTGCCAAAGACCAGTCGCTACTTTCGTCCCTGCAAACGACCGGTGGTTAACACCGACCCTGCCAACGTCTGGTCGTTATCCCTGACCCTGCCAACGACCGGTCGTTAACCCCGAACATGCCAACGACCGGTCCTTAATCCTACACCCTGCCCATAAACGGACGTTAACTCTGACCATGCCAACGACTGATCCTTAACTCAAGCCCTGCCAACGACCGGTAGTTATCCTGACCATGCAACCGACCGGTCGTTAAGCCTACATTCTGCCAACGACCGTTTGTTAACCCTACACCCTGCCAACGACCGGTCGTTAACACTGACCCTGACAACGAACGGTCGTTAACTCCGACATTGCGAACGACCAGTCGTTAAAGCCGACCCTGCCAACCAACGGTCGTTAATTACAAACCTGCCAACAACCGGTCGTAAACTCCGACGCCGCCATCGACCGGTCGTTAACTCTGACCCTGCCAACGCCTGGTGGTTAAATCTGACCCTGCCAACGACCGATGGTTAACTCCGGCCCTGCCAACGACCGGTCATTAACTGCGACCCTGCCAACGACCAAACGTTAACCCTGACACTGCCAACGACCGGCCGTTAAGCCTACACCCAGCAAACGACCGTTCGTTAACCCTACATCCTGCCAATGACCGGTCGTAACGACTGACCCTGCCAACGACCGGTCGAAAACTCAAACATTGCCAACGACCCTGCCAACGATCAGACGTTAACTCCGGCCCTGCCAACGACCCGTCGTTATCCTGACACTGCCAACGACCGGTCGTTAACTCCGACATTGCTAACGACCCTGCAAATGACCGGTAGTTAACTCCGGCCCTGCCAACGACCTATCATTAACTCCGACCCTGCCAACGACCGGACGTTAAACCTGACACTGCCAAAGACCGGTCGTTAAGCCTACCCTCTGCAAACGACCGTTCGTTAACCCTACACCCTGCGAAGGACCGGTCGTAAACACTGACCCTGCCAACGACCGGTCGTTAACTCCGACATTGCCAACGACCATGCCGACGACCGGTCGTTAAATCCGGCCCTGCCAACGACCGATCGTTAATTCCGACCCTGCCAACTATATGTCGTTAACTCCGACCTTTACAACGACCGGTCGTTAACTCCGACCCTGCTAACGACCGGTCGTTAATTTTGAACCTGCCAACGACCGGTCGTTAAGCCTACACACTGCCAACGACCAGTCGTTAACCCTGACCCTGCCAACGACCGGTCGTTAAATCCTGACACTGCCATTGACCGGTCGTTAAGCATACTCCCTGCCAACGACCAGTCGTTATCCTGACCATGCCAACGACCGGTCGTTAACCCTGAACATGCCAACGACCGGTCGTTAATCCTACACCCTGCCAATAACTGGTCATTAACTTTGACCCTGCCAATGACCTATCGTTAACTCCGGCCCTGCCATCGACCTGTAGTTATCCTGAACATGCCAACGACCGGTCGTTAAGACTACACCCTGCCAACGACCGGTCGTTAACCCTACACCCTGCCATTGACCTATCGTTAACACTGACCCTGCCAACGAACGGTCGTTAACTCCGACATTGCGAACGACTGGTCGTTAAAGCCGACACCTGCCTACCACCGGTCGTTAATTACAACCTTGCCAATACCGGTCGTAAACTCCGTCTCTTCCAACGACCGGTCGCTAACTCCGACCCTGCCAACAATATGTCGTTAACGCCGACCTTTACAACGACCGGTCTTTAACTCCGACCCTGCTAACGACCGGTCGTTAATATCGACCCTGACAACGAACGGTCGTTAACTCCGACATTGCGAACGACCTGTCGTTAAATCCTGACACTGCCAACGACCGGTCGTTAAGCATACACCCTGCCAACGACCGGTCGTTAATCCTACACCCTGCCAACGACCGGTCGTTAACCCTACACCCTGCCAACGACCGGTCGTTAACACTGACCCTGCCAACGACCGGTCGTTTCCTCCGACATTGCCAACGACCCTGCCAACGACCGGTCATTAACCCTGACACTGCCAACGACCGGTCGTTAACCCTGACATTGCCAAAGACCCTGCCAACGACCGGTCGTTAACTCCGGCCCTGCCAACGACCGGTCATTAACTCCGACCCTGCCAACGACCAAACGTTAACCCTGACACTGCCAACGACCGGTCGTTAAGCCTACACCCCGCAAACGACCGTTCGTTAACCCTACATCCTGCCAACGACCGTTCGTTAACCCTACATCCTGCCAACGACCGGTCGTAACGACTGACCCTGCCAACGACCGGTCGTTAACTCCGACATTGCCAACGACCCTGCCAACAACCAGACGTTAACTCCGGCTCTCCCAACGACCGGTCATTTTCCTGACTATGCCAACGACCGGTCGTTAAGCCTACACCCTGTCAACGACCGGTCGTTAACCCTACACCCTTACAACGACCGGTCGTTAACCATACACCCTGCCAACGACCGTTCGTTAACACTGATCCTGACAACGAAAAGTCGTTAATTCCGACATTGTGTACGACCAGTCGTTAAAGCTCACCCTGCCAACCACCGGTCGTTAATTACGAACCTGCCAACAACCGGTCGTTAACTCTGACCCGGCCAACGCCTGGTGGTTAACTGCGACCCTGCCAACGACCGGTGGTTTACACCGATCCTGCCAACGACCGGTCGTTAACCCTGACCCTATTAACGACCGGTCGTTAAGCCTACAACCTGCCAACAACCGGTCGTTAACCCTACACCCTGTCCAACAACCGGTCGTTAACACTGACCCTGCCAACGACCGGTCGTTAGCTCTGACATTGCCAACGACCCTGCTAACAACCTGTTGTTAACCATGACACTGCCAACGACCGGTCGTTAACTCCGACATTGCCAACGACCCTTCCAACGACCGGTCGTTATCTCAGGCCCTGCCAACGACCGGTCATTAACTCCGACCAGGCCAACGACCGGACGTTAACCCTGACACTGCCAATGACCGGTCGTTAAGCCTACACCCTGCCAACGACCGTTCGTTAACCCTACACCCTGCCAACGACCGGTCGTAACAACTGACCCTGCCAACGACCGGTCGTTAACTCCGACATTGCCAACGACCATGCCAACGACCAGACGTTAACTCCGGCCCTGCCAACGACCGGTCGTTATCCTGACTATGCCAACGACCGGTCGTTAAGCCTAAACCCTGTCAACGACCAGTCGTTAACCCTTCACCCTGCCAACGACCGGTCGTTAACCTTACACCCTGCCAACGACCGTTCGTTAACACTGATCCTGACAACGAACGGTCGTTAATTCCGACATTGCGTACGACCAGTCGTTAAAGCCGACCCTGCCGACCACCGGTCGTTAATTACGAACCTGCCAACAACCGGTCGTAAACTCCGACTCTTCCAACGACCGGTCGTTAACTCCGACCCTGCCAACTATATGTCGTTAACGCCGACCTTTACAAAGACCGGTCGTTAACTCGGACCGTGCTAATGACCGGTCGTTAATTTTGAACCTGCCAACGACCGGTCGTTAAGCCTACACACTGCCAACGACCAGTCGTTAACCCTGACCCTGCCAACGACCGGTCGTTAAATCCTGACACTGCCAACGACCGGTCGTTAAGCATACTCCCTGCCAACGCCCGGTCGTTAACCCTGACACTGCCAACGACCAGTCGTTATCCTGACCATGCCAACGACCGGTCGTTTACCCTGAACATGCCAAATACCGGTCGTTAATCCTACACCCTCCAATAACTGGTCGTTTACTTCGACCCTGCCAATGACCTATCGTTATCTCCGGCCCTGCCAACTACCGTTAGTTATCCTGACCATGCCAACGACCGGTCGTTAAGACTACACCCTGCCAACGACCGGTCGTTAACCCTACACCCTGCCATCGACCTGTCGTTAACTCTGACTCCTGCCAACGCCTGGTGGTAAACTCTGACCCTGCCAACGACCGGTGGTTAACATTGATCCTGCCAATGACCGGTCGTTAACCCTGACCCTATGAACGACTGGTCGTTAAATCCTCACACTGCCAACGACCGGTCTTTAACACTGCCTCTGCCAACGACCGGTCGTTAACTCCGACATTGCCAACGACCCTGCCAACAACCGGTCGTTAACCCTGACACTGCCAACGACCGGTCGTTAACCCTGACATTGCCAACGACCCTGCCAACGTTCGGTCGTTAACTCCGGCCCTTCCAACGACCGGTCATTAACTGCGACCCTGCCAACCACCAAACGTTAACCCTGACACTGCCAACGACCGGTCGTTAAGCCTACACCCTGCAAACGACCGTTCGTTAACCCTACACCTTGCGAACGACCGGTCGTACACACTGACCCTGCCAACGACCGGTCGTTATTTCAGACATTGCCAACGACCATGCCGACGACCGGTCGTTAACTCCCGCCCTGCCGATGACCGATCGTTAATTACGACCCTGCCAACTATATGTCGTTAACTCCGACCTTTACAACGACCGGTCGTTAACTCCGACCCTGCTAACGACCGGTCGTTAAATTTGAACCTGCCAACGACCGGTCGTTAAGCCTACACACTGCCAACGACCAGTCGTTAACCCTGACCCTGCCAACGACCGGTCGTTAAATCCTGACACTGCCAACGACCGGTCGTTAAGCATACTCCCTGCCAACGACCGGTCGTTAACCCTGACCCTGCCAAAGACCAGTCGTTATCCTGACCATGCCAACGACCGGTCGTTAACCCTGAACATGCCAACGACCGGTCGTTAATCCTACACCCTGCCAATAACTGGTCGTTAACTTCGACACTGCCAATGACCTATCGTTAACTCCGGCCCTGCCAACGACCGGTAGTTATCCTGACCATGCCAACGACCGGTCGTTAAGACTACACCCTGCCAACGACCGGTCTTTAAGCCTACACCCTGCAAACGACCGTTCGTTAACCCTACATCCTGCCAATGACCGGTCGTAACGACTGACCCTGCCAACGACCGGTCGTTAACTCCGACATTGCCAACGACCCTGCCAACAACCAGACGTTGACTCCGGCCGTGCCAACGAACGGTCGTTATCCTGACACTGCCAACGACCGGTCGTTAAGCCTACCCTCTGCAAACGACCGTTCGTTAACCCTACACCCTGCGAACGACCGGTTGTACACACTGACCCTGCCAACGACCGGTCGTTAACTCTGACATTGCCAACGACCATGCCGACGACCGGTCGTTAACTCCGGCCCTGCCAACGACTGATCGTTAATTCCGACCCTTGCCAACTATATGTCGTTAACTCCGACCTTTACAACGACCGGTCGTTAACTCCGACCCTGCTAACGACCGGTGGTTAATTTTGAACCTGCCAACGACCGGTCGTTAAGCCTACACAATGCCAACGACCAGTCGTTAACCCTGACCCTGCCAACGACCGGTCGTTAAATCCTGACACTGCCAACGACCGGTCGTTAAGCATACTCCCTGCCAACGACCGGTCGTTAACCCTGACCCTGCCAACGACCAGTCGTTAACCCTGACCCTGCCAACGACCGGTCGTTAAATTCTGACACTGCCAATGACCTATCGTTAACTCCGGCCCTGCCAACGACCGGTAGTTATCCTGACCATGCCAACTACCGGTCGTTAACCCTGAACATGCCAACGACCGGTCGTTAAGCCTACACAATGCCAACGACCAGTCGTTAACCCTGACCCTGCCAACGACCGGTCGTTAAATCCTGACACTGCCAACGACCGGTCGTTAAGCATACTCCCTGCCAACGACCGGTCGTTAACCCTGACCCTGCCAACGACCAGTCGTTAACCCTGACCCTGCCAACGACCGGTCGTTAAATTCTGACACTGCCAATGACCTATCGTTAACTCCGGTCCTGCCAACGACCGGTAGTTATCCTGACCATGCCAACGACCGGTCGTTAAGACTGCACCCTGCCAACGACCGGTCGTTAATCCCACACCCTGCTAATAACTGGTCGTTAACTTCGACCCTGCCAATGACCTATTGTTAACTCCGGTCCTGCCAACGACCGGTAGTTATCCTGACCATGCCAACGACCGGTCGTTAAGACTACACCCTGCCAACGACCGGTCGTTAACCCTACACCCTGCCATCGACCTGTCGTTAACACTGACGCTGCCAACGAACGGTCGGTAACTCAAACATTGCGAACGACTGGTCGTTAAAGCCGACACCTGCCACCCACCGGTCGTTAATTACGACCTTGCCAATAACCGGTCGTAAACTCCGACTCTTCCAACGACCGGTCGTTAACTCCGACCCTGCCAACTATATGTCGTTAACGCCGACCTTTACAACGACCGGTCTTTAACTCCGACCCTGCTAACGACCAGTCGTTAATATCGACCCTGCCAACGACCGGTCGTTAACTTCGAAATTGCCATCGACCCTGCCACCGACAGGTCATTACCCCTGACACTGCCAACGACCGGTCGTTAACCCTGACATTGCCCAAGACCCTGCCAACGACCGGTCGTTAACTCCGGCCCTGACAACGACCGGTCATTAACTCCGACGCTGCAAACGACCAAACGTTAACCCTGACACTGCCAACGACCGGTCGTTAAGCCTACACCCTGCAAACGACCGTTCGTTAACCCTACATCCTGCCAACGACCGGTCGTAACGACTGACCCTGCCAACGACCGGTCGTTAACTCCGACATTGCCAACGACCCTGCCAACGACCAGACGTTAACTCCGGCCCTGCCAACGACCGGTCATTATCCTGACTATGCCAACGACCGGTCGTTAAGCCTACACCCTGTCAACGACCGGTCGTTAACCCTTCACCCTTACAACGACCGGTCGTTAACCATACACCCTGCCAACGACCGTTCGTTAACACTGATCCTGACAACGAACGGTCGTTAATTCCGACATTGCGTACGACCAGTCGTTAAAGCCGACCCTGCCAACCACCGGTCGTTAATTACGAACCTGACAACAACCGGTCAAAAACTCCGACTCTGCTAACGACCGGTCGTTAACTCTGATCCTGCCAACGCCTGGTGGTTAACTCCGATCCTGCCAACGACCGGTGGTTTACACCGATCCTGCCAACGACCGGTCGTTAACCCTGAAACCCTATTAATGACCGGTCGTTAAATCCTAATACTTCCAACGACCGGTCGTTAAGCCTACAACCTGCCAACGACCGGTCGTTAACCCTGAAACCCTATTAACGACCGGTCGTTAAATCCTAATACTTCCAACGACCGGTCGTTAGGCCTACCACCTGCCAAAGACCGGTCGTTAACCCTACACCCTGTCCAACGACCGGTCGTTAACACTGACACTGCCAACGACCGGTCGTTAACCCTGACATTGCCAACGACCCTGCTAACGACCGGTCGTTAACTCCGGCCCTGCCAACGACCGGTCATTAACTCCGAACCTGCCAACGACCAAACGTTAACCCTGACACTGCCAACGACCGGTCGTTAAGCCTACACCCTGCAAACGACCGTTCGTTAACCCTACATCCTGCCAACGACCGGTCGTAACGACTGACCCTGCCAACGACCGGTCGTTAACTCCGACATTGCCAACGACCCTGCCAACGACCAGACGTTAACTCCGGCCCTGCCAACGACCGGTCATTATCCTGACTATGCCAACGACCGGTCGTTAAGCCTACACCCTGTCAACGACCGGTCGTTAACCCTACACCCTTACGACGACCGGTCGTTAACCATACACCCTGCCAACGACCGTTCGTTAACACTGATCCTGACAACCAACGGTCGTTAATTCCGACATTGCGTACGACCAGACGTTAAAGCCGACCCTGCCAACCACCGGTCGTTAATTACGAACCTGCCAACGACCGGTCGTTAACTCTGACCCTGCCAACGCCTGGTGGTTAACTCCGACCCTGCCAACGACCGGTGGTTTACACCGATCCTGCCAACGACCGGTCGTTAACCCTGACCCTGCCAAATACCGGTCGTTAGCTCTGACATTGCCAACGACCCTGCTAACAACCTGTCGTTAACCATGACACTGCGAACGACCGGTCGTTAACTGCGACATTGCCAACGACCGGTCGTTATCTGAGGCCCTGCCAACGACCGGTCATTAACTCCGACCAGGCCAACGACCGGACGTTAACCCTGACACTGCCAACAACCGGTCGTTAAGCCTACACCCTGCCAACGACCGTTCGTTAACCCTACACCCTGCCAACGACAAGTCGTAATCACTGACTCTGCCAACGACCTGTCGTTAACTCCGACATTCCCAACGACCCTGCCAACGAATGGTCGTTAACTACGGCCCCGCCAACGACCGGTCGTTAACTCCGACCCTGCCAACTATATGTCGTTAGCTCCGACCTTTACAACGACCGGTCTTTAACTCCGACCCTGCTAACGACCGGTCGTTAATATCGACCCTGCCAACGACCGGTCGTTAACTCCGAAATTGCCAACGACCCTGCCACCGACAGGTCATTACCCCTGACACTGCCAACGACCGGTCGTTAACCCTGACATTGCCAAAGACCCTGCCAACGACCGGTCGTTTACTCCGGCCCTGCCAACGACCGGTCATTAACTCCGACCCTGCCAACGACCAAACGTTAACCCTGACACTGCCAACGACCGGTCGTTAAGCCTACACCCTGCAAGCGACCGTTCGTTAACCCTACATCCTGCCAACGACCGGTCGTAACGACTGACCCTGCCAACGACCGGTCGTTAACTCCGACATTGCCAACGACCCTGCCAACGACCAGACGTTAACTCCGGCCCTGCCAACGACCGGTCATTATCCTGACTATGCCAACGACCGGTCGTTAAGCCTACACCCTGTCAACGACCGGTCGTTAACCCTACACCCTTACAACGACCGGTCGTTAACCATACACCCTGCCAACGACCGTTCGTTAACACTGATCCAGACAACGAACGGTCGTTAATTCCGACATTGCGTACGACCAGTCGTTAAAGCCGACCCTGCCAACCACCGGTCGTTAATTACGAACCTGCCAACAACCGGTCAAAAACTCCGACTCTGCCAACGACCGGTCGTTAACTCTGATCCTGCCAACGCCTGGTGGTTAACTCCGATCCTGTTAACGACCGGTGGTTTACACCGATCCTGCCAACGACCGGTCGTTAAACCTACACCCTGTCCAACGACCGGTCGTTAACCCTGACACTGCCAACGACCGGTCGTAATCACTGACTCTGCTAACGACCTGTCGTTTACTCCGACATTCCCAACGACCCTGCCAACGACTGGTCGTTAACTACGGCCCCGCCAACGACCGGTCGTTAACTCCGACCCTGCCAATAATATGTCGTTAGTTCCGATCTTTACAACGACCGGTCGAAAACTTCGACCCTGCTAACGACCGGTCGTTTATTTCGTCCCTGCCAACGACCGGTCGTTAAATCCTGACACTGCCAACGACCAGTCGTTAAGCATACACCCTGCCAACGAACGGTCGTAAACCCTACACCCTGCCAACGACCGGTCGTTAACCCTGACACTGCCAACGACCGGTCGTTAACCCTGACATTGCCAACGACCCTGCCAACGACCGGTCGTTAACCCTGACACTGCCAACGACCAAATGTTAACCCTGACACTGCAAACGTCCGGTCGTTAAGCCTACACTTTGCAAACGACCGTTCGTTAACCCTACATCCTGCCAACGATCGGTCGTAACGACTGACCCTTCCAACGACCGGTCGTTAACTCCGACATTGCCAACGACCATGCCAACGACCAGACGTTAACTCCGGCCCTGCCAACGACCGGTCGTTATCCTGACTATGCCAACGACCGGTCGTTAAGCCTACACCCTGTCAACGACCGGTCGTTAACCCTACACCCTGTCCAACGACCGGTCGTTAACACTGACCCTGCTAACGACCGGTCGTTAGCTCCGACATTGCCAACGACCCTGCCAACAACCTGTCGTTAACCATGACACTGCCAACGACGGGTCGTTAACTCCGACATTGCCAGCGACCCTGCCAACGACCGGTCGTTATCTCCGGCCCCGCCAACGACCGGTCATTAACTACGACCAGGCCAACGACCGGACGTTAACCCTGACACTGCCAACGACCGGTCGTTAAGCATACACCCTGCCAACCACCGTTCGTTAACCCTACACCCTGCCAACGACCGGTCGTTAACACTGACACTGCCAACGACCGGTCGTTAACCCTGACATTGCCAACGACCCTGCTAACGACCGGTCGTTAACTCCGGCCCTGCCAACGACCGGTCATTAACTCCGAACCTGCCAACGACCGAACGTTAACCCTGACACTGCCAACGACCGGTCGTTAAGCCTACACCCTGCAAACGACCGTTCGTTAACCCTACATCCTGCCAACGACCGGTCGTAAAGACTGACCCTGCCAACGACCGGTCGTTAACTCCGACATTGCCAACGACCCTGCCAACGACGAGACGTTAACTCCGGCCCTGCCAACGACCGGTCATTATCCTGACTATGCCAACGACCGGTCGTTAAGCCTACACCCTGCCAACCACCGGTCGTTAATTACGAACCTGCCAACGACCGGTCGTTAACTCTGACCCTGCCAACGCCTGGTGGTTAACTCCGACCCTGCCAACGACCGGTGGTTTACACCGATCCTGCCAACGACCGGTCGTTAACCGTGACCCTGCCAACGACCGGTCGTTAGCTCTGACATTGCCAACGACCATGCTAACAACCTGTCGTTAACCATGACACTGCCAACGACCGGTCGTTAACTCCGACATTGCCAACGACCGGTCGTTATCTCAGGCCCTGCCAACGACCGGTCATTAACTCCGACCAGGCCAACGACCGGACGTTAACCCTGACACTGCCAACGACCGGTCGTTAACTCCGACATTGCCAACGACCGGTCGTTATCTCAGGTCCTGCCAACGACCGGTCATTAACTCCGACCAGGCCAACGACCGGACGTTAACCCTGACACTGCCAACGACCTGTCGTTAAGCCTACACCCTGCCAACGACCGGTCGTTAACACTGACCCTGCCAACGACTGCTCGTTAACTCCGACCCTGCCATCTATATGTCGTTAACGCCGACCTTTACTACGACCGGTCTTTAACTCCGACCCTGCTAACGACCGGTCGTTAATATCGACCCTGCCAACGACCGGTCGTTAAGCCTACACCCTGCCACCGACAGGTCATTAACCCTGACACTGCCAACGACCGGTCGTTAACCCTGACATTGCCAAAGACCCTGCCAACGACCGGTCGTTAACTCCGGCCCTGCCAACGACCGGTCATTAACTCCGACCCTGCCAACGACCAAACGTTAACCCTGACACTGCCAACGACTGGTCGTTAAGCCTACACCCTGCAAACGACCGTTCGTTAACCCTACATCCTGCCAACGACCGGTCGTAACGACTGACCCTGCCAACGACCGGTCGTTAACTCCGACATTGCCAACGACCCTGCCAACGACCAGACGTTAACTCAGGCCCTGCCAACGACCGGTCATTATCCTGACTATGCCAACGACCGGTCGTTAAGCCTACACCCTGTCAACGACCGGTCGTTAACCCTACACCCTTACAACGACCGGTCGTTAACCATACACCCTGCCAACGACCGTTCGTTAACACTGATCCTGACAACGAACGGTCGTTAATTCCGACATTGCGTACGACCAGTCGTTAAAGCCGACCCTGCCAACGACCGGTTGTTAACTCCGACATTGCCAACGACCCTGCCAACGACCGGTCGTTATCTCCGGCCCCGCCAACGACCGGTCATTAACTACGACCAGGCCAACGACCGGACGTTAACCCTGACACGGCATACGACCGGTTGTTAAGCATACACCCTGCCAACCACCGTTCGTTAACCCTACACCCTGCTATCGACCTGTCGTTAACACTGACCCTGCCAACGAACGGTCGTTAACTCCGACATTGCGAACGACCCTGCCAACGACTGGTAATTAACTACGGCCCCGCCAACGACCGGTCGTTAACTCCGACCCTGCCAACTATATGTCGTCAACTCCGACCTTTACAACGACCGGTCGTTAACTCCGACCCTGCTAACGACCGGTCGTTAACCCTGACCCTGCCAACGACCGGTCGTTAACTCCGACATTGCCAACGACCATGCCAACGATCAGACGTTAACTCCGGCCCTGCCAACGACCGGTCGTTATCCTGACTATGCCAACGACCGGTCGTTAAACCTACACCCTGCCAACGACCGGTCGTTAACACTGCCCCAGCCAACGACCGGTCGTTAGCTCCGACAATGCCAAAGACCCGTCGTTAACCCTGACACTGCCAACGACCGGTCGTTAACTCCGACATTGCCAACGACCATTCCGACGACCGGTCGTTAACTCCGGCCCTGCCAACGACCGATCGTTAATTCCGACCCTGGCCAACTATATGTCGTTACCTCCGACCTTTACAACGACCGGTCGTTAACTCCGATCCTGCTAACGACCGGTCGTTAATTTTGAACCTGCCAACGACCGGTCGTTAAGCCTACACACTGCCAACGACCAGTCGTTAACCCTGACCCAGCCAACGATCGGTTGTTAAATCCTGACACTGCCAACGACCGGTCGTTAAGCATACTCCCTGCCAACGACCGGTCGTTAACCCTGACCCTGCCAACGACCAGTCGTTATCCTGACCATGACAACGACCGGTCGTTAACCCTGATCATGCCAACGACCGGTCGTTAATCCTACACCCTGTTAATAACTGGTCGTTAACTTCGACCCTGCCAATGACCTATCGTTAACTCCGGCCCTGCCAACGACCGGTAGTTATCCTGACCATGCCAACGACCGGTCGTTAAGACTACACCCTGCCAACGACCGGTCGTTAACCCTACACCCTGCCATCGACCTGTCGTTAACACTGACCCTGCCAACGAACGGTCGTTAACTCCGACATTGCGAACGACTGGTCGTTAAAGCCGACACCTGCCAACCACCGGTCGTTAATTACGAACCTGCCAACAACTGGTCGTAAACTCCGACGCCGCCATCGACCGGTCGTTAACTCTGACTCTGCCAACGCCTGGTGGTTAACTCTGACCCTGCCAACGACCGGTGGTTAACACCGATCCTGCCAACGACCGGTCGTTAACCCTGAACCTATGTACGACTGATCGTTAAATCCTCACACTGCCAACGACCGGTCGTTAACACTGACCCTGCAAACGACCGGTCGTTAACTCCGACATTGCCAACGACTCTGCCAACGACCGGTCGTTAACCCTGACACTGCCAACGACCGGTCGTTAACCCTGACATTGCCAACGACCCTGCCAACGACTGGTCGTTAACTCCGGCCCTGCCAACGACCGGTCATTAACTGCGAACCTGCCAACGACCAAACGTTAACCCTGACACTGCCAACCACCGGTCGTTAAGCCTACACCCTGCAAACGACCGTTCGTTAACCCATTCATCCTGCCAATGACCGGTCCTAACGACTGACCCTGCCAACGACCGGTCGTTAACTCCGACATTGCCAACGACCCTGCCAACGACCTGACGTTAACTCCGGCCCTGCCAACGACCGGTCGTTATCCTCACACTGCCAACGACCGGTCGTTAACTCCGACATTGCTAACGACCCTGCAAATGACCGGTAGTTAACTCCGGCCCTGCCAACGACCTATCATTAACTCCGACCCTGCCAACTACCGGACGACAAACCTGACACTGCCAACGACTGGTCGTTAAGCCTACCCTCTGCAAACGACCGTTCGTTAAGCCTACACACTGCCAACGACCAGTCGTTAACCCTGACCCTGCCAACGAGCGGTCGTTAAATCCTTACACTGCCAACGACCGGTCGTTACCCTGACCCTGCCAACGACCAGTCGTTATCCTCACCATGCCAACGACCGGTCGTTAACCCTGAACATGCCAACGACCGGTCGTTAATCCTACACCCTGCCTATAACTGGTCGTTAACTTCGACACTGCCAATGACCGGTAGTTATCCTGACCATGCCATCGACCGGTCGTTAAGACTACACCCTGCCAACCACCGGTCGTTAACCCTACACCCTGCCATCGACCTGTCGTTAACACTGACCCTGCCAACGAACGGTCGTTAACTCCGACATTGCGAACGACTGGTCGTTAAAGCCGACACCTTCCAACCACCGGTCGTTTATTACGACCTTGCCAATAACCGGTCGTAAACTCCGACTCTTCCAACGACTGGTCGTTAATTCCTTACACTGCCAACGACCGGTCGTTAACACCGACCCTGCCAACGACCGGTCGTTAACTCCGACATTGCCAACGACCCTGCCAACGACCGGTCGTTAACCCTGACACTGTCAACGACCGGTCGTTAACCCTGACATTGCCAACGACCCTGCCAACGACCGGTCGTTAACTGCGGCCCTGCCAACGACCGGTCATTAACTGCTACCCTGCCAACGACCAAACGTTAACCCTGACACTGCCAACGACCGGTCGTTAAGCCTACACCCTGCAAACGACCGTTCGTTAACTTTACATCCTGCCAATGACCGGTCGTAACGACTGACCCTGCCAACGACCGGTCGTTAACTCCGACATTTGCCAACGACCAGAGGTTAACTCCAGCCCTGCCAACGACCGGTCGTTATCCTGACACTGCCAACGACCGGTCGTTAACTCCGACATTGCTAACGACCCTGCAAATGACCAGTAGTTAACTCCGGCCCTGCCAACGACCTATCATTACCTCCGACCCTGCCAACGACCGGACGTTAAACCTGACACTGCCAACGACCGGTCATTAAGCCTACCTTCTGCAAACGACCGTTCGTTAACCCTACACCCTGCGAACGACCGGTCGTACACACTGACCCTGCCAACGACCGGTCGTTAACTCCGACATTGCCAACGACCATGCCGACGACCGGTCGTTAACTCCGGCCCTGCCAACGACCGATCGTTAATTCCGACCCTGCCAACTATATGTCGTTAACTCCGACCTTTACAACGACCGGTCGTTAACTCCGAACCTGCTAACGACCGTTCGTTAATTTTGAACCTGCCAACGACCGGTCGTTATGCCTACACACTGCCAACGACCAGTCGTTAACCCTGACCTTGCCAACGACCGGTCGTTAAATTCTGACACTGCCAACGACCGGTCGTTAAGCATACTCCCTGCCAGCGACTGGTCGTTAACCCTGACCCTGCAAACGACCAGTCGTTGTCCTGACCATGCCAACTACCGGTCGTTACCCTGAACATGCCAACGACCGGTCGTTAATCCTACACCCTGCTAATAACTGGTCGTTAACTTCGACCCTGCCAATGACCTGTCGTTAACTCCGGTCCTGCCAACGACCGGTAGTTATCCTGACCATGCCAACGACCGGTCGTTAAGACTACACCCTGCCAACGACCGGTCGTTAACCCTACACCCTGCCATCGACCTGTCGTTACACTGACCCTGCCAACGAACGGTCGGTAACTCTGACATTGCGAACGACTGGTCGTTAAAGCCGACACCTGCCAACCACCGGTCGTTAATTACGACCTTGCCAAAAACCGGTCGTAAACTCCGACTCTTCCAACGACCGGTCGTTAACTCCGACCCTGCCAACTATATGTCGTAAACGCCAACCTTAACAACGACCGGTCTTTAACTCCGACCCTGCTAACGACCGGTCGTTAATTTCGACCCTGACAACGAACGGTCGTTAACTCCGACATTGCGAACGACCAGTCGTTAAATCCTGACACATCCAACGACCGGTCGTTAAGCATACACCCTGCCAACGACCGGTCGTTAATCCTACACCCTGCCAACGACCGGTCGTTAACCCAACACCCTGCCAACGACCGGTCGTTAACACTGACCCTGACAACGAACGGTCGTTAACTCCGACATTGCGAACGACCAGTCGTTAAAGCCAACCCTGCCAACCAACGGTCGTTATTACGAACCTGCCAACAACCGGTCGTAAACTCTGACGCCGCCAACGACCGGTCGTAATCACTGACTCTGCTAACGACCTGTCGTTAACTCCGACATTCCCAACGACTCTGCCAACAAATGATCGTTAACTACGGCCCCGCCAACGACCGGTCGTTAACTCCGACCCTGCCAACTATATGTCGTTAGCTCCGATCTTTACAACGACCGGTCGTTAACTCCGACCCTGCTAACGACCGGTCGTTTATTTCGTCCCTGCCAACGACCGGTCGTTAAGCCTACACCCTGCCAACGACCGGTCGTTAACCCTGACCCTGCCAACAACCGGTCGTTAAATCCTGACACTGTCAACGACCAGTCGTTAAGCATACACCCTGCCAACGAACGGTCGTAAACACTACACCCTGCCAACGACCGGTCGTTAACCCTGACACTGCCAACGACCGGTCGTTAACCCTGACACTGCCAACGACCAAACGTTAACCCTGACACTGCAAACGTCCGGTCGTTAAGCCTACATTTTGCAAACGACCGTTCGTTAACACTACATCCTGCCAACGACCGGTCGTAACGACTGTCCCAGCCAACGAACGGTCGTTAACTCCGACATTGCCAACGACCATGCCAACGACCAGACGTTAACTCCGGCCCTGCCAACGACCGGTCGTTATCCTGACTATGCCAACGACCGGTCGTTAAGCCTACACCCTGTCAACGACCGGTCGTTAACCCTTCACCCTGCCAACGACCGGTCGTTAAAATTACACCCTGCCAACGACCGTTCGTTAACACTGACCCTGCCAACGACCGGTCGTTAGCTCCGACATTGCCAACGACCCTGCCAACAACCTGTCGTTAACCATGACACTGCCAACGACCGGTCGTTAACTCCGACATTGCCAACGACCCTGCCAACGACCGGTCGTTATCTCCGGCCCCGCCAACGACCGGTCATTAACTACGACCAGGCCAACGACCGGACGTTAACCCTGACACTGCCAACGACCGGTCGTTAAGCATACACCCTGCCAACCACCGTTCGTTAACCCTACACCCTGCCATGGACCGGTCGTAATCACTGACTCTGCCAACGACCTGTCGTTAACTCCGACATTCCCAACGACCCTGCCAACGACCAGACGTTAACTCCGTCCCTGCCAACGACCGGTCATTAACTCCGAACCTGCCAACGACCAAACGTGAACCCTGACACTGCCAACGACCGGTCGTTAAGCCTACAATCTGCCAACGACCGGTCGTTAACCCTACACCCTGTCCAACGACCGGTCGTTAACACTGACACTGCCAACGACCGGTCGTTAACCCTGATATTGCCAACGACCCTGCTAACGACCGGTCGTTAACTCCGGCCCTGCCAACGACCGGTCATTAACTCCGAACCTGCCAACGACCAAACGTTAACCCTGACACGGCCAACGACCGGTCGTTAAGCCTACACCCTGCAAACGACCGTTCGTTAACCCTACATCCTGCCAACGACCGGTCGTAACGACTGACCCTGCCAACGACCGGTCGTTAACTCCGACATTGCCAACGACCCTGCCAACGACCAGACGTTAACTCCGGCCCTGCCAACGACCGGTCATTATCCTGACTATGCCAACGACCGGTCGTTAAGCCTACACTCTGTCAACGACCGGTCGTTAACCCTACACCCTTACAACGACCGGTCGTTAACCATACACCCTGCCAACGACCGTTCGTTAACACTGATCCTGACAACCAACGGTCGTTAATTCCGACATTGCGTACGACCAGTCGTTAAAGCCGACCCTGCCAACCACCGGTCGTTAATTACGAACCTGCCAACGACCGGTCGTTAACTCTGACCCTGCCAACGCCTGGTGGTTAACTCCGACCCTGCCAACGACCGGTGGTTTACACCGATCCTGCCAACGACCGGTCGTTAACCCTGACCCTGCCAACGACCGGCCGTTAGCTCTGACATTGCCAACGACCCTGCTAACAACCTGTCGTTAACCATGACACTGCCAACGACCGGTCGTTTACTCCGACATTGCCAACGACCGGTCGTTATCTCAGGCCCTGCCAACGACCGGTCATTAACTCCGACCAGGCCAACGACCGGACGTTAACCCCGACCCTGCCAACGACCGGTCGTTAACACTGACCCTGACAACGAACGGTCGTTAACTCCGACATTGCGAACGACCAGTCGTTAAAGCCAACCCTGCCAACCAACGGTCGTTATTACGAACCTGCCAACATCGGTCGTAAACTCTGACGCCGCCAACGACCGGTCGTAATCACTGACTCTGCTAACGACCTGTCGTTAACTCCGACATTCCCAACGACCCTGCCAACAAATGATCGTTAACTACGGCCCCGCCAACGACCGGTCGTTAACTCCGACCCTGCCAACTATATGTCGTTAGCTCCGATCTTTACAACGACCGGTCGTTAACTCCGACCCTGCTAACGACCGGTCGTTTATTTCGTCCCTGCCAACGACCGGTCGTTAAGCCTACACCCTGCCAACGACCGGTCGTTAACCCTGACCCTGCCAACAACCGGTCGTTAAATCCTGACACTGCCAACGACCAGTCGTTAAGCATACACCCTGCCAACGAACGGTCGTAAACACTACACCCTGCCAACGACCGGTCGTTAACCCTGACACTGCCAACGACCGGTCGTTAACCCTGACACTGCCAACGACCAAACGTTAACCCTGACACTGCAAACGTCCGGTCGTTAAGCCTACACTTTGCAAACGACCGTTCGTTAACACTACATCCTGCCAACGACCGGTCGTAACGACTGACCCTGCCAACGACCGGTCGTTAACTCCGACATTGCCAACGACCATGCCAACGACCAGACGTTAACTCCGGCCCTGCCAACGACCGGTCGTTATCCTGACTATGCCAACGACCGGTCGTTAAGCCTACACCCTGTCAACGACCGGTCGTTAACCCTTCACCCTGCCAACGACCGGTCGTTAAAATTACACCCTGCCAACGACCGTTCGTTAACACTGACCCTGCCAACGACCGGTCGTTAGCTCCGACATTGCCAACGACCCTGCCAACAACCTGTCGTTAACCATGACACTGCCAACGACCGGTCGTTAACTCCGACATTGCCAACGACCCTGCCAACGACCGGTCGTTATCTCCGGCCCCGCCAACGACCTGTCATTAACTACGACCAGGCCAACGACCGGACGTTAACCCTGACACTGCCAACGACCGGTCGTTAAGCATACACCCTGCCAACCACCGTTCGTTAACCCTACACCCTGCCATGGACCGGTCGTAATCACTGACTCTGCCAACGACCTGTCGTTAACTCCGACATTCCCAACGACCCTGCCAACGACCAGACGTTAACTCCGTCCCTGCCAACGACCGGTCATTAACTCCGAACCTGCCAACGACCAAACGTGAACCCTGACACTGCCAACGACCGGTCGTTAAGCCTACAATCTGCCAACGACCGGTCGTTAACCCTACACCCTGTCCAACGACCGGTCGTTAACACTGACACTGCCAACGACCGGTCGTTAACCCTGATATATCCAACGACCCTGCTAACGACCGGTCGTTAACTCCGGCCCTGCCAACGACCGGTCATTAACTCCGAACCTGCCAACGACCAAACGTTAACCCTGACACGGCCAACGACCGGTCGTTAAGCCTACACCCTGCAAACGACCGTTCGTTAACCCTACATCCTGCCAACGACCGGTCGTAACGACTGACCCTGCCAACGACCGGTCGTTAACTCCGACATTGCCAACGACCCTGCCAACGACCAGACGTTAACTCCGGCCCTGCCAACGACCGGTCATTATCCTGACTATGCCAACGACCGGTCGTTAAGCCTACATCCTGTCAACGACCGGTCGTTAACCCTACACCCTTACAACGACCGGTCGTTAACCATACACCCTGCCAACGACCGTTCGTTAACACTGATCCTGACAACCAACGGTCGTTAATTCCGACATTGCGTACGACCAGTCGTTAAAGCCGACCCTGCCAACCACCGGTCAATAATTACGAACCTGCCAACGACCGGTCGTTAACTCTGACCCTGCCAACGCCTGGTGGTTAACTCCGACCCTGCCAACGACCGGTGGTTTACACCGATCCTGCCAACGACCGGTCGTTAACCCTGACCCTGCCAACGACCGGCCGTTAGCTCTGACATTGCCAACGACCCTGCTAACAACCTGTCGTTAACCATGACACTGCCAACGACCGGTCGTTTACTCCGACATTGCCAACGACCGGTCGTTATCTCAGGCCCTGCCAACGACCGGTCATTAACTCCGACCAGGCCAACGACCGGACGTTAACCCCGACACTGCCAACGACCGGTCGTTAAATCCGACATTGCCAACGACCAATCGTTTACTCAGGCCCTGCCAACGACCGGTCATTAATTCCGACCAGGCGAACGACCGGACGTTAACCCTGACACTGCCAACGACCGGTCGTTAAGCCTACACCCTGCCAACGACCGGTCGTTAACACTGACCCTGCCAACGACCGGTCGTTAACTCCGACATTGCGAACGACTGGTCGTTTAAGCCGACACCTGCCTACCACCGGTCGTTAATTACGACCTTGCCAATAACCGGTCGTAAACTCCGTCTTTTCCAACGACCGGTCGTTAACTCCGACCCTGCCAACTATATGTCGTTAACGCCGACCTTTACAACGACCGGTCTTTAACTCCGACCCTGCTAACGACCGGTCGTTAATATCGACCCTGCCAACGACCGGTCATTAACTCCGACCCTGCCAACGACCAAACGTTAACCCTGACACTGCCAACGACTGGTCGTTAAGCCTACACCCTGCAAACGACCGTTCGTTAACCCTACTTCCTGCCTACGACCGGTCGTAACGAATGACCCTGCCAACGACCGGTCGTTAACTCCGACATTGCCAACGACCCTGCAAACGACCAGACGTTAACTCCGGTCCTGCCAACGACCGGTCATTATCCTGACTATGCCAACGACCGGTCGTTAAGCCTACACCCTGTCAACGACCGGTCGTTAACCCTACACCCTTACAACGACCGGTCGTTAACCATACACCCTGCCAACGACCGTTCGTTAACACTGGTCCTGACAACGAACGGTCGTAAATTCCGACATTGCGTACGACCAGTCGTTAAAGCCGACCCTGCCAAACACTGGTCGTTAATTACGAACCTGCCAACAACCGGTCGTAAACTCCGACTCTGCCAACGACCGGTCGTTAACTCTGACCCTGCCAACGCCTGGTGGTTAACTCCGACCCAGCCAACGACCGGTGGTTTACACCGATCCTGCCAACGACCAGTCGTTAACCCTGACCCTGCCAACGACCGGTTGTTAGCTCTGACATTGCCAACGACCCTGCTAACAACCTGTCGTTAACCATGACACTGCCAATAACCGGTCGTTAACTCCGACATTGCCAACGACCCTGCCAACGACCGGTCGTTATCTCAGGCCCTGCCAACGATCGGTCATTAACTCCGACCAGGCCAACGACCGGACGTTAACCCTGACACTGCCAACGACCGGTCGTTAAGCCTACACCCTGCCAACGACCGTTCGTTAACCCTACACCCTGCCAACGACCGGTCGTAATCACTGACTCTGCCAACGACCTGTCGTTAACTCCGACATTCCCAACGACCCTGCCAACGACTGGTCGTTAACTACGGCCCCGCCAACGACCGGTCGTTAACTCCGACCCTGCCAGCTATATGTCGTCAGCTCCGATCTTTACAACGACCGGTCGTTAACTCCGACCCTGCTAACGACCGGTCGTTTATTTCGTCCCTGCCAACGACCGGTCGTTAAGCCTACACCCTGCCAACGACCGGTCGTTAACCCTGACCCTGCCAACAACCGTTTGTTAAATCCTGACACTGCCAGCGACCAGTCGTTAAGCATACACCCTGCCAACGAACGGTCGTAAACCCTACACCCTGCCAACGACCGGTCTTTAACCCTGACACTGCCAACGACCCTGCCAACGACCGGTCGTTAACTCCGACGCTGCCAACGACCGGTCATTAACTCCGACCCTGCCAACGACCAAACGTTAACCCTGACACTGCAAACGACCGGTCGTTAAGCCTACACCTTGCAAACGACCGTTCGTTAACGCTACATCCTGCCAACGACCGGTCTTAACGACAGACCCTGCCAACGACCGGTCGTTAACTCCGACATTGCCAACGACCATGCCAACGACCAGACGTTAACTCCGGCCCTGCCAACGACCGGTCGTTATCCTGACTATGCCAACGACCGGTCGTTAAGCCTACACCCTGTCAACGACCGGTCGTTAACCCTTCACCCTGCCAACGACCGGTCTTTAACCTTACACCCTGCCAACGACCGTTCGTTAACACTGATCCTGACAACGAACGGTCGTTAATTCTGACATTGCGTACGACCAGTCGTTAAAGCCGACCCTGCCAACCACCGGTCGTTAATTACGAACCTGCCAACAACCGGTCGTAAACTCCGACTCTGCCAACGACCGGTCGTTAATTCTGACCCTGCAAACGCCTGGTGGTTAACTCCGACCCTGCCTACGACCGGTGCTTAACGCCGATCCTGCTAACGACCGGTCGTTAACTCCGACCCTGCCAACAACCGGTCGTTAACACTGACCCTGTCAACGACCGGTCATTAACTCCGACCCTGCCAACGACCGGATGTTATTTCTGACCCTGCCAACTTTATGTCGTTAACTCCGACCTTGTCAACGACCGGTCGTTAACGCTGACCCTGCCAACCACCGGTCGTTATTTACGACCCTGCCAACATTGGGTCGTTAACTCCGACCCGGCCTACGACCGGTCGTTAACTCTGACCCTGCCAATGACTGGTGGTTACTTCCGAACCTGCCAACGACCGGTGATTAACTCCGACCGTGCCAACGAACTATCGTTAACCCTGACCCTGCCAACGACCAGTCGTCATCATAACCATGCCAACGACCGGTCGTTAACCTTACACCCTGCCAACGACCGTTCGTTAACTCCGATCCTGCCAACGACCGGTCGTTAACCATGACCCTGCCAACGACCGGTGTTTAACCCTGACCATGCCAACGACCGGTGGTTAACCCTACACCCTGCCAACAACCGGTCGTTAACTCCGATCCTGCCAACGACCGGTCGTTAACTCCGGCCCTGCAAACGACCGGTGGTTAAAACCGACCCTGCCAACGACCGGTCGTTAACCATGACCCTGCCAACGACCGGTGTTTAACCCTGACTATGCCAACGACCGGTCGTTAATAATACACCCCGCCAATAACCGGTCTTTAACCCTACACCTTGCCAACGACCGGTCGTTAACACTGACCCTGCCGATGACCGGTCGTAAACCCAGACATTGCGAACGACCGGTCGTTAAAGCCGACACCTGCCAACAAAAGGTCGTTAATTACGACCCTGCCAACAACCGGTCGTAAACACTGACCCTGCCAACGATCGGTCGTTAACTCCGACATTGCCAACGACCCTGCCAAAGACCGGTCGTTAACCCTGACACTGCTAACGACCGGTCGTTAACCCCGACATTGCCAACGACCAAACGTCAACCCTGACACTGACAACGACTGGTCGTTAAGCATACACCCTGCTAACGATCGTTCGTTAACCCTACACCTTGATAACGATTGGTCGTAAACACTGACTCTGCAACGACCAGTCGTTAACTACAAAGATCCCAACGACCCTGCCAACGACCGGTCGTTAACTCCGACCCTGCCAACTATATGTCGTTAACTCCGACCTTTACAACGACCGGTCGTTAACTACGCCTCTGCAAACGACCGGTCGTTAACTCTGAGCCTGCCAATGACTGGTGGTTAACTCCGACACTGCTAATGACCGGTGGTTAACTCCGACCCTGCCAACGACCGGCCGTTAACCCTGACCCTGCCAACGACCGGTCGTTATCCTGGCAATGCCAACGACCGGTCGTTAACCCTACTTCCTGCCAACGACCGGTCGTTACCTCCGGCCCTGCAAACGACGGGTGGTTAACACCGACCATGCCAACGACTGATCGTTAACCTTGACCCTGCCAACGACCGTTCGTTAACCCTGACCATGCCAACGACCGGTCGTTAATCCTACACCCTGCCAATAACCGTTCGTTAACTCCGACCCTGCCAACAACCGGTCGTTAACTCCGGCCATGCCAACGTCCGGGCGATATCCTGACGATGCCAACGACCGGTCGTTAAGCCTACACCCTGCCAACGACCGGTCGTTAACCCTACACCCTGCCAACGACCGGTCTTTAATCCTACACCCTACCAACGAACGGTCGTTATATCCGACAGTGCGAACGACCAGTCGTTAAAGCCGACCCTGCCAACCACCGGTCGTTAATTACGACTCTGCCAACGACCGGTCGTTAAGCCTACACCTTACCAACGACCGGTCGTTAACCCTGACCCTGCCAACGACTGGTCGTTAAAACCTGACACTGCTTACGACCGGTCGTTAAGCATATACCCTACCAACGACCGGTCGTTAACACTGACCCTGCCAACGACCGGCCGTTAGCTCCGACATTGCTAACGAGCCTGCCAACGACCGGTCGTTAACTCCGGCCCTGCCAACGACCGGTCATTAACTCCGACCCTGACAACGACCGGTCGTTAACGCTGACCCTGCCAACCACCGGTCGTTATTTACGACCCTGCCAACATACGGTCGTTAACTCCGACCCGGCCTACGACCGGTCGTTAACTCTGACCCTGCCAATTACTGGTGGTTACTTCCGAACCTGCCAACGACCGGTGGTTAACTCCGACCGTGCCAACGTCCTATCGTTAACCCTGACTCTGCCAATGACCAGTCGTTATCATAACCATGCCAAAGACCGGTCGCTAACCCTACACCCTGCCAACGACCGGTCCTTAACTCCGTTCCTGCCAATAACCGGTCGTTACTCCGGCCCTGCAAACGACCGGCGGTTAAAACCGACCCTGCCAACGACCGGTCGTTAACCATGAGCCTGCCAACGACCGGTGTTTAACCCTCACCATGCCAACGACCGGTCGTTAATACTACACCCTGCTAATAACCGGTCGTTAATCTTACACCCTGCCAATAACCGGTCGTTAACTCCGACCCTGCCAACGACCGGTCGTTAATTCCGGCCATGCAAACGACCGGTCGTTATCCTGAACATGCTAACGACTGGTCGTTAAGCCTACATCCTGCCAACGACCGGTCGTTAACCCTACACCCTGCCAACGACCGGTCGTTAACCCTACACCCTTCCAACGACCGGTCGTTAACACTGACACTACCAACGAACGGTCGTTATATCAAACATTGCGAAAGACCAGTCGTTAAAGCCGACCCTGCCAACCACCGGTCGTTAATTACGAACCTGTCAACAACCGGTCTTAAACTCCGACTCTGCCAACGACCGGTCGTTAACTCTGACCCTGCAAACGCCTGGTGGTTAACTCCGACCCTGGCAACGACCGGTGCTTAACGCCGATCCTGCTAACGACCGGTCATTAACTCTGACCATGCCAACGACCGGTCGTTAACTCCAACCCTGCCAAATATATGTCGTTAACTTCGACCTTTACAACGACCGGTCATTAACCCCGACCCTGCTAACGACCAGTCGTTAATTACGACCCTGCCAACGACCGGTCGTTAAGCCTACACTTTGCCAACGACCGGTCGTTAACCCTGACCCTGCCAACGACTGGTCGTTAAATCCTGACACTGCTTACGACCGGTCGTTAAGCATACACCCTGCCAGCGACCGGTCGTTAACCCTACACCCTGCCAACGACCGGTCGTTAACTCCGATCCTGCCAACGACCGGTCGTTAACTCCGATCCTGCCAACGACCGGTCGTTAACCATGACCCTGCCAACGACCGGTGTTTAACCCTGACCATGCCTACGACCGGTCGTTAATACTACACCCTGCCAATAACCGGTCGTTAATCCTACACCCTGCCAATAACCGGTCGTTAACTCCGACCCTGCCAACGACCGGTCGTTAACGCCGGCCATGCCAACGACCGGTCGTTATCCTGACCATGCCAACGACCGGTCGTTAAGCCTACACCCTGCCAACGACCGGTCGTTAACCCTGCACCCTGCCAGCGACCGGTCGTTAACCCTACACCCTGCCAACGACCGGTCGTTAACTCCGATCCTGCCAACGACCGGTGTTTAACCCTGACCATGCCTACGACCGGTCGTTAATACTACACCCTGCCAATAACCGGTCGTTAATCCTACACCCTGCCAATAACCGGTCGTTAACTCCGACCCTGCCAACGACCGGTCGTTACGCCGGCCATGCCTACGACCGGTCGTTATCCTGACCATGCCAACGACCGGTCGTTAAGCCTACACCCTTCCAACGACCGGTCGTTAACCCTGCACCCTGCCAACGACCGGTCGTTAACCCTACACCCTGCAAACGACCGGTCGTCAACACTGACCCTACCAACGAACGGTCGTTATATCCGACATTGCGAACGACCAGTCGTTAAAGCCGACCCTGCCAACCACCGGTCGTTAATTACGAACCTGTCAACAACGGGTCGTAATCTCCGACCCTGCAAACGCCTGGTGGTTAACTCCAACCCTGCCAACAACCGGTGCTTAACGCCGATCCTGCTAACGACCGGTCGTTAACTACGACCCTGCCAACAACCGGTCGTTAACCTCGACCCTGCCAAATATATGTCGTTAACTCCAACCTTTACAACGACCGGTCGTTAACTCCGACCCTGCAAACGACCAGTCGTTAATTACGATCCTGCCAACGACCGGTTGTTAAGCCTACACCTTGCCAACGACCGGTCGTTAACCCTGACCCTGCCAACGACTGGTCGTTAAATCCTGACAATGCTTACGACCGGTCGTTAACTCCGGCCCTGCCAACGACCGGTCATTAACTCCGACCCTGCCAACGACCTGATGTTAACTCCGACCCTGCCAACTATAAGTCGTTAACTCCGACCTTGCCAACGACCGGTCGTGTACGCTGACCCGACCAACCACCGGTCGTTATTTACGACCCTGCCAACATTCGGTTGTTAACACCGACCCTGCCAACGACCGGTCGTTAACGCTGACCCGACCAACCACCGGTCGTTATTTACGACCCTGCCAACATTCGGTCATTAACTCCGACCCTGCCTACGACCGGTCGTTAACTCTGACCCTGCCAATGACTGGTGGTTACTTCCGAACCTGCCAACGACCGGTGATTAATTCCGACCGTGCCAACGAACTATCGTTAACCCTGACTCTGCCAACGACCAGTCGTTATCATAACCATGCCAACGACCGATCGTTAACCCTACACCCTGCCAACGACCGGTCGTTAACTCCGATCCTGCCAACGACCGGTCGTTAACTCCGGCCCTGCAAACGACCGGTGGTTAAAACCGACCCTGCCAACGACCGGTCGGTAAGCATGACCCTGCCAACGACCGGTGTTTAACCCTGACCATGCTAACGACCGGTCGTTATCCTGACCATGCCAACGACCGGTCGTTAAGTTTACACCCTGCCAACGACCGGTCGTCAACACTGACCCTACCAACGAACGGTCGTTATATCTGACATTGCTAACGACCGGTCGTTAAGTTTACACCCTGCCAACCACCGGTCGTTAATTACGAACCTGTCAACAACAGGTCGTAAACTCCGACTCTGCCAACGACCGGTCGTTAACTCTGACCCTGCAAACGCCTAGTGGTTAACTTAAACCCAGCCAACGACCGGTACTTAACGCCGATCCTGCTAACAACCGGTCGTTAACTCCGACCCTGCCAACGACCGGTCGTTAACGCTGACCCGACCAACCACCGGTCGTTATTTACGACCCTGCCAACATGCGGTCGTTAACTCCGACCCTGCCAATGACTGGTGGTTACTTCCGAACCTGCCAACGACCGGTGATTAACTCCGACCGTGCCTACGAACTATCGTTAACCCTGACCCTGCCAACGGCCAGTCGTTATCATAACCATGCCAACGACCGGTCGTTAACCCTACACCCTGCCAACGACCGGTCGTTAACTCCGATCCTGCCAACGACCGGTCGTTAACCATGACCCTGCCAACGACCGGTGTTTAACCCTGACCATGCCTACGACCGGTCCTTAATACTACACCCTGCCAATAACCGGTCGTTAATCCTACACCCTGCCAATAACCGGTCGTTAACTCCGACCCTGCCAACGACCGGTCGTTAACGCCGGGCATGCCAACGACCGGTCGTTATCCTGACCATGCCAACGACCGGTCGTTAAGCCTACACCCTGCCAACGACCGGACGTTAACTCTGCACCCTGCCAACGACCGGTCGTTAACCCTACACCCTGCCAACGACCGGTCGTCAACACTGACCCTACCAACGAACGGTCGTTATATCCGACATTGCGAACGACCAGTCGTTAAAGCCGACCCTTCCAACGACCGGTCGAAATCTCCGACCCTGCAAACGCCTGGTGGTTAACTCCAACCCTGCCAACAACCGGTGCTTAACGCCGATCATGCTAACGACCGGTCGTTAACTCCGACCCTGCCAACGACCGGTCGTTAACCTCGACCCTGCCAAATATATGTCGTTAACTCCAACCTTTACAACGACCGGTCGTTAACTCCGACCATGCAAACGACCAGTCGTTAATTACGATCCTGCCAACGACCGGTTGTTAAGCCTACACCTTGCCAACGACCGGTCGTTAACCCTGACCCTGCCAACGACTGGTGGTTAAATCCTGACACTGCTTACGACCGGTCGTTAACTCCGGCCTTGCCAACGACCGGTCATTAACTCCGACCCTGCCAACGACCTGATGTTAACTCCGACCCTGCCAATTATATGTCGTTAACTCCGACCTTGCCAACGACCGGTCGTGTACGCTGACCCGACCAACCACCGGTCGTTATTTACGATTCTGCCAACATTCGGTTGTTAACACCGACCCTGCCAACAACCGGTCGTTAACGCTGACCCGACCAACCACCGGTCGTTATTTACGACCCTGCCAACATTCGGTCATTAACTCCGACACTGCCTACGACCGGTCGTTAACTCTGACCCTGCCAATGACTCCTGCCAACGGCCAGTCGTTAACCCTGACCCTGCCAACGACCGGTCGTTTAATCCTGACACTGCCAACGACCGGTCGTTAAGAATACTACCTGCCAACGACCGGTCGTTAACCGTGACCCTGCCAACGACCAGTCGTTAACTTTGACACTGCCAACGACCGGTCATTAACTCCAACCCTGCCAACGACCAAACGTTAACCCTAACACTGCCAACGACCAGTCGTTAAGCCTACACCCTGTCCAACGACCGGTCGTTAACTCCGACCCTGCCAACGACCGGTCGTTAACGCTGACCCGACCAACCACCGGTCGTTATTTACGACCCTGCCAACATTCGGTCATTTACTCCGACCCTGCCTACGACCGGTCGTTAACTCTGACCCTGCCAATGACTCCTGCCAACGGCCAGTCGTTAACCCTGACCCTGCCAATTACCGGTCGTTTAATCCTGACACTGCCAACGACCGGTCGTTAAGCATACTCCCTGCCAACGACCGGTCGTTAACCCTTACCCTGCCAACGACCGGTCGTTAACTTTGACACTGCCAACGACCGGTCATTAACTCCAACCCTGCCAACGACCAAACGTTAACCCTAACACTGCCAACGACCAGTCGTTAAGCCTACACCCTGTCCAACGACCGGTCGTTAACACTGACCCTGCCAACGACCGGTCGTTAGCTCCGACATTGCCAACGAAACTGCCAACAACCTGTCGTTAACCCTGACATTGCCAAAGACCGGTCGTTAACTCCGACATTGCCAACGACCCTGCCAACGACCGGTCGTTAACTCCGGCCCTGCCAACGACCGGTCATTAACTCCGACCAGGCCTACGACCGGAAGTTTATTTCGACCCTGACTACTATATTTCGTTAACTCCGACCTTTACAACGACCGGTCGTTAATTCCGACCCTGCTAACGACCGGTCGTTAACCCTGACTCTTCCAAAGACCGGTCGTTAAATCCTGACACTGCTAACGACCGGTCGTTAAGCATACTCCATGCCAACGACCGGTCGTTAACCCTACACCCTGCCAACGACCGTTCGTTAACACTGACCCTGCCAATGACCGGTCGTTAGCTCCGACAATGCCAACGACCAGTCGTTAACCCTGACACTGCCAACAACCGGTCGTTAACTCCGACTTTGCTAACGACCCTGCAAACGACCTGTCGTTAACTCCGACCCTGCCAACGACCTATCATTAACTCCGACCCTGCCAACGACTGGACGTTAAACCTGACACTGCCAACGACCGGTCGTTAACACTGACCCTGTCAACGACCGGTCGTTAACTCCGACATTGCCAACGACCCTGCCAAAAACCGGTCGTAAACCCTGACACTGCCAACGACCGGTCGTTAACCCCGTCATTGCCAACGACCCTGCCAACGACCGGTCGTTAATTTCGACATTGCCAACGACCCTGCCAAAAACCGGTCGTAAACCCTGACTCAGCCAACGACCGGTCGTTAACTCCGACATTGCCAATGACCCTGCCAACGACCGGTCGTTAACTCCGGCCCTTCGATCGACCGGTCATTAACTCCGACCCTGCTAACGACCGATCGTTAACCCTGACACTGCCAACGACCGGTCGTTAACCCTGAACATGCCAACGACCGGTCGTTAATCCTACACCCTGCCAATAACCGGTCGTTAACTCCGACCCTGCCAACGACCGATCGTTAACTCCGGCCCTGCGAACGACCGGTAGTTATCCTGACCATGAAAACGACCGGTCGTTATGCCTACACACTGCCAACGACCGGTCGTTAACCCTACACCCTGCCAACGACCGGTCGTACACACTGACCTTGCCATCGACCGGTCGTTAACTCCGACATTGCCAACGACCATGCCGACGACCGGTCGTTAAATCCGGCCCTGCCAACGACCGATCGGTAATTCCGACCCTGCCAACTATAAGTTCTTAACTCCGACCTTTACAACGACCGGTCGTTAACTCCGACCCTGCTAACGACCAGTCGTTAATTTCGACCCTGCCAACGACCGGTCGTTAAGCCTACTCCCTGCCAACGGCCAGTCGTTAACCCTGACACTGCTAACGACCGGTCGTTTAATCCTGACACTGCCAGCGACCGGTCGTTAGGCATACTCCCTGCCAACGACCGGTCGTTAACCCTGACCCTGCTAACGACCGGTCGTTAACTTCGACACTGCCAACGACCGGTCATTATCTCCAACCATGCCAACGACCAAACGTTAACCCTGACACTGCCAATGACCAGTCGTTAAGCCTACACCCTGTCCAACGACCGGTCGTTAACACTGACCCTGCCAACGACCGGTCGTTAGCTCCGACATTGCCAACGAAACTGCCAACGACCTGTCGTTAACCCTGACACTGCCAAAGACCGGTCGTTAACTCCGACATTGCCAACGACCCTGCCAACGACCGGTCGTTAACTCCGGCCCTGCCAACGACCGTTCATTAACTCCGACCAGGCCTACGACCGGAAGTTTATTTCGACCCTGCCTACTATATGTCGTTAATCTTGACCTTTTCAACGACCGGTCGTTAACTCCCAACCTGCTAACGACCGCTCGTTAACCCTGACCTTGCCAAAGACCGGTCCTTAAATCCTGACACTGCCAACGACCGGTCGTTAAGCATACTCCATGCCAACGACCGGTCGTTAACCCTACACCCTGCCAACGACCGGTCGTTAACACTGACCCTGCCAATGACCGGTCTTTAGCTACGACAATGCCAACGACCAGTCGTTAACCCTGACACTGCTAACGACCGGTCGTTAACTCCGACTTTGCTAACGACCCTGCAAACGACCGGTCGTTAACTCCGACCCTGCCAACGACCTATCATTAACTCCGACCCTGTTAACATCCGGACGTTGAACCTGACACTGCCAACGACCGGTCGTTAAGCCTACCCCCTGCAAACGACCGTTCGTTAACCCTACACCCTGCGAACGACCGGTCGTACACACTGACCCTGCCAACGACTGGTCGTTAACTCCGACATTGCCAACGACCATGCCGACGACCGGTTGTTAACTCCGGCCCTGGCAACGACCGATCGTTAACTCCGACACTGCTAACTATATGTCGTTAACTCCGACCTTTACAACGACCGGTCGTTAACTCCGACCCTGCTAACGACCGGTCGTTAATTTCGACCCTGCCAACGACCGGTCGATAAGCCTACACCCTGCCAACGACCAGTCGTTAACCCTGACCCTGCCAACGACCGGTCGTTAAGCATACTCCCTGCCAACGACCGGTCGTTAACACTAACCCTGCCAACGACCGGTCGTTAACCCTGAACATGCCAACGACCGGTCGTTAATCCTACACCCTGCCAATAACCGGTCGTTAACTCCGACCCTGCCAACGACCGATCGTTAACTCCGGCCCTGTCAACGACCGGTAGTTATCCTGACCATGCCAACGACCAGTCGTTAAGCCTTCACCCTGCCAACGACCGGTCGTTAACCCTACACCCTGCCATCTACCTGTCGTTAACACTGACCCTGCCAACGACCGGTCGTTAACTTCGACATTGCGAACGACTGGTCGTTAAAGCCGACAACTCCCAACCAACGGTCGTTAATTACGACCTTGCCAATAATTGGTCGTAAACACCTACTCTTCCAACGACCGGTCATTAACTCTGACCCTGCCAACGACTGGTGGTTAACTCCGAACCTGCCAACGACCGGTGGTTAACTCAGACCCTGCCAACGACCGGTCGTTAAATCCTGACACTGCCAAAGACCGATCGTTAACTCCGACATTGCCAACGACCCTGCCAACGACCGGTCGTTAACTCCGGCCCTGCCAACGACCGGTCATTAACTCCGACCAGGCCTACGACCGGACGTTTATTTCGACCCTGCCTACTATATGTCGTTAACTCCGACCTTTACAACGACCGGTCTTTAACTCCGACCCTGCTAACGACCGGTCATTAACCCTAACCCTGTCAAAGACCGGTCGTTAAATCCTGACACAGCCAACGACCGGTCGTTAAGCATATTCCATGCCAACGACCGGTCGTTAACCCTACACCCTGCCAACGACCGGTCGTTAACACTGACCCTGCCAACGACCGGTCGTTAGCTCCGACATTGACAACGACACTGCCAACGACCTGTCGTTAACCCTGACACTGCCAAAGACCGGTCGTTAACTCCGACATTGCTAACGACCCTGCAAACGACCGGTCGTTAACTCCGGCCCTGCCAACGACCTATCTTTAACTCCGACCCTGCCAACGACCTGACGTTAAACCTGACACTGCCAACGACCGGTCGTTAAGCCTACCCCCTGCAAACGACCGTTCATTAACCCTACACCCTGCGAACGACCGGTCGTACACACTGACCCTGCCTACGACCGGTCGTTAACTCCGACATTGTCAACGACCATGCCGACGACCGGTCGTTAACTCCGGCCCTGCCAACGACCGATCGTTAAGACTACACCCTGCCAACGACCGGTCGTAACCCCGCACCCTGCCAACGACCGGTCGTTAAGACTACACCCTGCCAACGACCGGTCGTAACCCCGCACCTTGCCAACGACCGGTCGTTAACCATACACCTAGCCAACTTCCGGTCGTTAACACTGACCCAGCCACTGACTCCGACATTGCGAACGACCAGTGGTTAAAGCCGACCCTGCCAACCACCGGTCGTTAATTACAAACCTGCCAACAACCGGTGGTAAACTCCGCCTCTGCCAACGACCGGTCGTCAACTCTGACCCTGCCAACGCCTGGTGGTTAACTCCGACCCTGCCAACGATCGGTGCTTAACACCGATCCTGCCAACGACCGATCGTTAACCCTGACCCTATTTACGAGCGGTCGTTAAATTCTGACACTGTCAACGACCGGTCGTTAAGCCTACAACCTGCCAAAGACCGGTCGTTAACCCTACACCCTGCAAACGACCGGTCGTTAACTCCGATCCTGCCAACGACCGGTCGTTAACCACGACCCTGCCAACGACCGGTGTTTAACCCTGACCATGCCTACGACCGGTCGTTAATACTACACCCTGCCAATAACCGGTCGTTAATCCTACACCCTGCCAATAACCGGTCGTTAACTCCGACCCTGCCAACGACCGGTCGTTAACGCCGGGCATGCCAACGACCGGTCGTTATCCTGACCATGCCAACGACCGGTCGTTAAGCCTACACCCTGCCAACGACCGGACGTTAACTCTGCACCCTGCCAACGACCGGTCGTTAACCCTACACCCTGCCAACGACCGGTCGTCAACACTGACCCTACCAACGAACGGTCGTTATATCCGACATTGCGAACGACCAGTCGTTAAAGACGACCCTTCCAACGACCGGTCGTAATCTCCGACCCTGCAAACGCCTGGTGGTTAACTCCAACCCTGCCAACAACCGGTGCTTAACGCCGATCCTGCTAACGACCGGTCGTTAACTCCGACCCTGCCAACGACCGGTCGTTAACCTCGACCCTGCCAAATATATGTCGTTAACTCCAACCTTTACAACGACCGGTCGTTAACTCCGACCCTGCAAACGACCAGTCGTTAATTACGATCCTGCCAACGACCGGTTGTTAAGCCTACACCTTGCCAACGACCGGTCGTTAACCCTGACCCTGCCAACGACTGGTGGTTAAATCCTGACACTGCTTACGACCGGTCGTTAACTCCGGCCTTGCCAACGACCGGTCATTAACTCCGACCCTGCCAACGACCTGATGTTAACTCCGACCCTGCCAATTATATGTCGTTAACTCCGACTTTGCCAACGACCGGTCGTGTACGCTGACCCGACCAACCACCGGTCGTTATTTACGATTCTGCCAACATTCGGTTGTTAACACCGACCCTGCCAACGACCGGTCGTTAACGCTGACCCGACCAACCACCGGTCGTTATTTACGACCCTGCCAACATTCGGTCATTAACTCCGACACTGCCTACGACCGGTCGTTAACTCTGACCCTGCCAATGACTCCTGCCAACGGCCAGTCGTTAACCCTGACCCTGCCAACGACCGGTCGTTTAATCCTGACACTGCCAACGACCGGTCGTTAAGCATACTCCCTGCCAACGACCGGTCGTTAACCCTGACCCTGCCAACGACCGGTCGTTAACTTTGACACTGCCAACGACCGGTCATTAACTCCAACCCTGCCAACGACCAAACGTTAACCCTAACACTGCCAACGACCAGTCGTTAAGCCTACACCCTGTCCAACGACCGGTCGTTAACACTGACCCTGCCAACGACCGGTCGTTAGCTCCGACATTGCCAACGAAACTGCCAACAACCTGTCGTTAACCCTGACATTGCCAAAGACCGGTCGTTAACTCAGACATTGCCAACGACCCTGCCAACGACCGGTCGTTAACTCCGGCCCTGCCAACGACCGGTCATTAACACCGACCAGGCCTACGACCGGAAGTTTATTTCGACCCTGACTACTATATTTCGTTAACTCCGACCTTTACAACGACCGGTCGTTAATTCCGACCCTGCTAACGACCGGTCGTTAACCCTGACTCTTCCAAAGACCGGTCGTTAAATCCTGACACTGCTAACGACCGGTCGTTAAGCATACTCCATGCCAACGACCGGTCGTTAACCCTACACCCTGCCAACGACCGGTCGTTAACACTGACCCTGCCAATGACCGGTCGTTAGCTCCGACAATGCCAACGACCAGTCGTTAACCCTGACACTGCCAACGACCGGTCGTTAACTCCGACTTTGCTGACGACCCTGCAAACGACCTGTCGTTAACTCCGACCCTGCCAACGACCTATCATTAACTCCGACCCTGCCAACGACTGGACGTTAAACCTGACACTGCCAACGACCGGTCGTTAAGCCTACCCCCTGCAAACGACCGTTCGTTAACCCTACACCCTGCGAACGACCGGTCGTACACACTGACCCTGCCAACGATTGGTCGTTAACTCCGACATTGCCAACGACCATGCCGACGACCGGTCGTTAACTAAGGCCCTGCCAACGACCGGTCATTTTCCTGACTATGCCAACGACCGGTCGTTAAGCCTACACCCTGCCAACGACCGGTCGTTAACCCTACACCCTGCCATCGACCTGTCGTTAACACTGACCCTGCCAACGACAGGTCGTTTACTTCGACATTGCGAACGACTGGTCGTTAAAGCCGACAACTCCCAACCAACGGTCGTTAATTACGACCTTGCCAATAACCGGTCGTAAAAACCTACTCTTCCAACGACCGGTCATTCACTCTGACCCTGCCAACGACTGGTGGTTAACTCCGAACCTGCCAACGACCGGTGGTTAACTCAGACCCTGCCTACGACCGGTCGTTAAATCCTGACACTGCCAACGACCGGTCGTTAAGCCTACCTCCCGCCAACGACCGGACGTTAACCCTACACACTGCCAACGACCGGTCGTTAACACTGACCCTGTCAACGACCGGTCGTTAACTCCGACATTGCCAACGACCCTGCCAACGACCGGTCGTTAATTTCGACATTGCCAACGACCCTGCAAAAAACCGGTCGTAAACCCTGACTCAGCCAACGACCGGTCGTTAACTCCGACATTGCTAACGACCCTGCAAACGACCGGTCGTTAACTCCGGCCCTGCCAACGACCGGTCGTTAACCATACACCTAGCCAACTTCCGGTCGTTAACACTGACCCAGCCACTGACTCCGACATTGCGAACGACCAGTGGTTAAAGCCGACCCTGCCAACCACCGGTCGTTAATTACAAACCTGCCAACAACCGGTGGTAAACTCCGCCTCTGCCAACGACCGGTCGTCAACTCTGACCCTGCCAACGCCTGGTGGTTAACTCCGACCCTGCCAACGATCGGTGCTTAACACCGATCCTGCCAACGACCGATCGTTAACCCTGACCCTATTTACGAGCGGTCGTTAAATTCTGACACTGTCAACGACCGGTCGTTAAGCCTACAACCTGCCAAAGACCGGTCGTTAACCCTACACCCTGCAAACGACCGGTCGTTAACTCCGATCCTGCCAACGACCGGTCGTTAACCACGACCCTGCCAACGACCGGTGTTTAACCCTGACCATGCCTACGACCGGTCGTTAATACTACACCCTGCCAATAACCGGTCGTTAATCCTACACCCTGCCAATAACCGGTCGTTAACTCCGACCCTGCCAACGACCGGTCGTTAACGCCGGGCATGCCAACGACCGGTCGTTATCCTGACCATGCCAACGACCGGTCGTTAAGCCTACACCCTGCCAACGACCGGACGTTAACTCTGCACCCTGCCAACGACCGGTCGTTAACCCTACACCCTGCCAACGACCGGTCGTCAACACTGACCCTACCAACGAACGGTCGTTATATCCGACATTGCGAACGACCAGTCGTTAAAGACGACCCTTCCAACGACCGGTCGTAATCTCCGACCCTGCAAACGCCTGGTGGTTAATTCCAACCCTGCCAACAACCGGTGCTTAACGCCGATCCTGCTAACGACCGGTCGTTAACTCCGACCCTGCCAACGACCGGTCGTTAACCTCGACCCTGCCAAATATATGTCGTTAACTCCAACCTTTACAACGACCGGTCGTTAACTCCGACCCTGCAAACGACCAGTCGTTAATTACGATCCTGCCAACGACCGGTTGTTAAGCCTACACCTTGCCAACGACCGGTCGTTAACCCTGACCCTGCCAACGACTGGTGGTTAAATCCTGACACTGCTTACGACCGGTCGTTAACTCCGGCCTTGCCAACGACCGGTCATTAACTCCGACCCTGCCAACGACCTGATGTTAACTCCGACCCTGCCAATTATATGTCGTTAACTCCGACTTTGCCAACGACCGGTCGTGTACGCTGACCCGACCAACCACCGGTCGTTATTTACGATTCTGCCAACATTCGGTTGTTAACACCGACCCTGCCAACGACCGGTCGTTAACGCTGACCCGACCAACCACCGGTCGTTATTTACGACCCTGCCAACATTCGGTCATTAACTCCGACACTGCCTACGACCGGTCGTTAACTCTGACCCTGCCAATGACTCCTGCCAACGGCCAGTCGTTAACCCTGACCCTGCCAACGACCGGTCGTTTAATCCTGACACTGCCAACGACCGGTCGTTAAGCATACTCCCTGCCAACGACCGGTCGTTAACCCTGACCCTGCCAACGACCGGTCGTTAACTTTGACACTGCCAACGACCGGTCATTAACTCCAACCCTGCCAACGACCAAACGTTAACCCTAACACTGCCAACGACCAGTCGTTAAGCCTACACCCTGTCCAACGACCGGTCGTTAACACTGACCCTGCCAACGACCGGTCGTTAGCTCCGACATTGCCAACGAAACTGCCAACAACCTGTCGTTAACCCTGACATTGCCAAAGACCGGTCGTTAACTCCGACATTGCCAACGACCCTGCCAACGACCGGTCGTTAACTCCGGCCCTGCCAACGACCGGTCATTAACACCGACCAGGCCTACGACCGGAAGTTTATTTCGACCCTGACTACTATATTTCGTTAACTCCGACCTTTACAACGACCGGTCGTTAATTCCGACCCTGCTAACGACCGGTCGTTAACCCTGACTCTTCCAAAGACCGGTCGTTAAATCCTGACACTGCTAACGACCGGTCGTTAAGCATACTCCATGCCAACGACCGGTCGTTAACCCTACACCCTGCCAACGACCGGTCGTTAACACTGACCCTGCCAATGACCGGTCGTTAGCTCCGACAATGCCAACGACCAGTCGTTAACCCTGACACTGCCAACGACCGGTCGTTAACTCCGACTTTGCTAACGACCCTGCAAACGACCTGTCGTTAACTCCGACCCTGCCAACGACCTATCATTAACTCCGACCCTGCCAACGACTGGACGTTAAACCTGACACTGCCAACGACCGGTCGTTAAGCCTACCCCCTGCAAACGACCGTTCGTTAACCCTACACCCTGCGAACGACCGGTCGTACACACTGACCCTGCCAACGATTGGTCGTTAACTCCGACATTGCCAACGACCATGCCGACGACCGGTCGTTAACTCCGGCCCTGCCAACGACCGGTCATTTTCCTGACTATGCCAACGACCGGTCGTTAAGCCTACACCCTGCCAACGACCGGTCGTTAACCCTACACCCTGCCATCGACCTGTCGTTAACACTGACCCTGCCAACGACTGGTCGTTTACTTCGACATTGCGAACGACTGGTCGTTAAAGCCGACAACTCCCAACCAACGGTCGTTAATTACGACCTTGCCAATAACCGGTCGTAAAAACCTACTCTTCCAACGACCGGTCATTCACTCTGACCCTGCCAACGACTGGTGGTTAACTCCGAACCTGCCAACGACCGGTGGTTAACTCAGACCCTGCCTACGACCGGTCGTTAAATCCTGACACTGCCAACGACCGGTCGTTAAGCCTACCTCCCGCCAACGACCGGACGTTAACCCTACACACTGCCAACGACCGGTCGTTAACACTGACCCTGTCAACGACCGGTCGTTAACTCCGACATTGCCAACGACCCTGCCAACGACCGGTCGTTAATTTCGACATTGCCAACGACCCTGCAAAAAACCGGTCGTAAACCCTGACTCAGCCAACGACCGGTCGTTAACTCCGACATTGCCAATGACCCTTCCAACGACCGGTCGTTAACTCCGGCCCTTCGATCGACCGGTCATTAACTCCGACCCTGCTAACGACCGATCGTTAACCCTGACACTGCCAACGACCGGTAGTTAACCCTGAACATGCCAACGACCGGGCGTTAATCCTACACCCTGCCAATAACCGGTCGTTAACTCCAACCCTGCCAACGACCGATCGTTAACTCCGGCCCTGCCAACGACCGGTAGTTATCCTGACCATTAAAACGACCGGTCGTTATGCCTACACACTGCCAACGACCGGTCGTTAACCCTACACCCTGCCAACGACCGGTCGTACACACTGACCTTGCCATCGACCGGTCGTTAACTCCGACATTGCCAACGACCATGCCGACGACCGGTCGTTAAATCCGGCCCTGCCAACGACCGATCGGTAATTCCGACCCTGCCAACTATAAGTTCTTAACTCCGACCTTTACAACGACCGGTCGTTAACTCCGACCCTGCTAACGACCAGTCGTTAATTTCGACCCTGCCAACGACCGGTCGTTAAGCCTACTCCCTGCCAACGGCCAGTCGTTAACCCTGACACTGCCAACGACCGGTCGTTTAATCCTGACACTGCCAACGACCGGTCGTTAGGCATACTCCCTGCCAACGACCGGTCGTTAACCCTGACCCTGCTAACGACCGGTCGTTAACTTCGACACTGCCAACGACCGGTCATTATCTCCAACCATGCCAACGACCAAACGTTAACCCTGACACTGCCAATGACCAGTCGTTAAGCCTACACCCTGTCCAACGACCGGTCGTTAACACTGACCCTGCCAACGACCGGTCGTTAGCTCCGACATTGCCAACGAAACTGCCAACGACCTGTCGTTAACCCTGACACTGCCAAAGACCGGTCGTTAACTCCGACATTGCCAACGACCCTGCCAACGACCGGTCGTTAACTCCGGCCCTGCCAACGACCGTTCATTAACTCCGACCAGGCCTACGACCGGAAGTTTATTTCGACCCTGCCTACTATATGTCGTTAATCTTGACCTTTTCAACGACCGGTCGTTAACTCCCAACCTGCTAACGACCGCTCGTTAACCCTGACCTTGCCAAAGACCGGTCCTTAAATCCTGACACTGCCAACGACCGGTCGTTAAGCATACTCCATACCAACGACCGGTCGTTAACCCTACACCCTGCCAACGACCGGTCGTTAACACTGACCCTACCAATGACCGGTCGTTAGCTACGACAATGCCAACGACCAGTCGTTAACCCTGACACTGCCAACGACCGGTCGTTAACTCCGACTTTGCTAACGACCCTGCAAACGACCGGTCGTTAACTCCGACCCTGCCAACGACCTATCATTAACTCCGACCCTGCAAACATCCGGACGTTGAACCTGACACTGCCAACGACCGGTCGTTAAGCCTACCCCCTGCAAACGACCGTTCGTTAACCCTACACCCTGCGAACGACCGGTCGTACACACTGACCCTGCCAACGACTGGTCGTTAACTCCGACATTGCCAACGACCATGCCGACGACCGGTTGTTAACTCCGGCCCTGGCAACGACCGATCGTTAACTCCGACACTGCCAACTATATGTCGTTAACTCCGACCTTTACAACGACCGGTAGTTAACTCCGACCCTGCTAACGACCGGTCGTTAATTTCGACCCTTCCAACGACCGGTCGATAAGCCTACACCCTGCCAACGACCAGTCGTTAACCCTGACCCTGCCAACGACCGGTCGTTAAGCATACTCCCTGCCAACGACCGGTCGTTAACACTGACCCTGCCAACGACCGGTCGTTAACCCTGAACATGCCAACGACCGGTCGTTAATCCTACACCCTGCCAATAACCGGTCGTTAACTCCGACCCTGCCAACGACCGATCGTTAACTCCGGCCCTGCCAACGACCGGTAGTTATCCTGACCATGCCAACGACCGGTCGTTAAGCCTTCACCCTGCCAACGACCGGTCGTTAACCCTACACCCTGCCATCTACCTGTCGTTAACACTGACCCTGCCAACGACCGGTCGTTAACTTCGACATTGCGAACGACTGGTCATTAAAGCCGACAACTCCCAACCAACGGTCGTTAATTACGACCATGCCAATAATTGGTCGTAAACACCTACTCTTCCAACGACCGGTCATTAACTCTGACCCTGCCAACGACTGGTGGTTAACTCCGAACCTGTAACGACCGGTGGTTAACTCAGACCCTGCCAACGACCGGTCGTTAAATCCTGACACTGCCAAAGACCGGTCGTTAACTCCGACATTGCCAACGACCCTGCCAACGACCGGTCGTTAACTCCTGCCCTGCCAACGACCGCTCATTAACTCCGACCAGGACTACGACCGGACGTTTATTTCGACCCTGCCTACTATATGTCGTTAACTCCGACCTTTACAACGACCGGTCTTTAACTCCGACCCTGCTAACGACCGGTCATTAACCCTAACCCTGCCAAAGACCGGTCGTTAAATCCTGACACAGCCAACGACCGGTCGTTAAGCATATTCCATGCCAACGACCGGTCGTTAACCCTACACCCTGCCAACGACCGGTCGTTAACACTGACCCTGCCAACGACCGGTCGTTAGCTCCGACATTGACAACGACACTGCCAACGACCAGTCGTTAACCCTGACACTGCCAAAGACCGGTCGTTAACTCCGACATTGCTAACGACCCTGCAAACGACCGGTCGTTAACTCCGGCCCTGCCAACGACCTATCTTTAACTCCGACCCTGCCAACGACCTGACGTTAAACCTGACACTGCCAACGACCGGTCGTTAAGACTACCCCTTGCAAACGACCGTTCATTTACCCTACACCCTGCGAACGACCGGTCGTACACACTGACCCTGCCTACGACCGGTCGTTAACTCCGACATTGTCAACGACCATGCCGACGACCGGTCGTTAACACCGGCCCTGCCAACGACCGATCGTTAAGACTACACCCTGCCAACGACCGGTCGTAACCCCGCACCCTGCCAACGACCGGTCGTTAAGACTACACCCTGCCAACGACCGGTCGTAACCCCGCACCTTGCCAACGACCGGTCGTTAACCATACACCTAGCCAACTTCTGGTCGTTAACACTGACCCAGCCACTGACTCCGACATTGCGAACGACCAGTGGTTAAAGCCGACCCTGCCAACCACCGGTCGTTAATTACAAACCTGCCAACAACCGGTGGTAAACTCCGCCTCTGCCAACGACCGGTCGTCAACTCTGACCCTGCCAATGCCTGGTGGTTAACTCCGACCCTGCCAACGATCGGTGCTTAACACCGATCCTGCCAACGACCGATCGTTAACCCTGACCCTATTTACGAGCGGTCGTTAAATTCTGACACTGTCAACGACCGGTCGTTAAGCCTACAACCTGCCAAAGACCGGTCGTTAACCCTACACCCTGCTAACGACCGGTCGTTAACACTGACCTTGCCAACGACCGGTCGTTAGCTCCGACATTTCCAACGACCCTGGAAACGACCAGTCGTTTACCCTGACACTGCTAACGACCGGTCGTTAACTCCGGCATTGCCAACGATCCTGCCAACGACCGGTGGTTAACTCCGGCCCTGCCAACGACCAGTCATTAACTACGACCCTGCCAACGACCGGACGTTAACCCTTACACTGCCAACGACCGGTCGTTAATTTCGACATTGCCAACGACTCTGCCAACGACCGGTCGTTAACTCCGGCCCTGCCAACGACTGGTCATTAACTCCAACCCTACCAACGACCGGACGTTAACCCTGACACTGTTAACGACCGGTCGTCAATCCTACACCCTGACAACGACCGTTCGTTAACTTTACACCCTGCAAACGACCGGTCGTAAACACTGACCCTGCCAACGACTGGTCGTTAACTCCGACATTGCCAACCACCCTGCCAACTACCAGTAGTTAAATCCGGCCCTGCCAACGACCGGTCGTTAACCTTCACCCTGCCATTGACCGGTCGTTAAATCCTGACACTGCCAACGACCGGTCGTTAAGCCTACACCCTGCCAACGACCGGTCGTTAACCCTATACCCTCCCAACGACCGGTCGTTAACACTGACCCTGACAACGACCGGTCGTTAGCTCCGACATTTCCAACGACCCTGGAAACGACCAGTCGTTTACCCTGACACTGCTAACGACCGGTCGTTAACTCCGACATTGCCAACGACCCTGCTAACGACCAGTGGGTAACTCCGGCCCTGCCAACGACCTGTCGTTAACTCCGACGATCCCAGAGACCCTGTCAACGACTGGTCGTTAACTCCGGCCCTGCCAACGACCGTTCGATATCTCCGACCCTGCCAACTATATGACGTTAACTCCGACCTTTACAAAGACCGGTCGTTAACTCCGACCCTGCTAACGACCGGTCGTTAACTCCGACATTGCGAACGACCGGTCGTTAAAGCCAACCCTGCCGACCACCGGGCGTTAATTACGACCCTGCCAACAACCGGTCGTAAACTCTGACTCTTCCAACGACCGGTCGTTAACCCTGACCCTGCCAACGACCGGTCGTTAAATCCTGACACTGCCAACGACCGGTCGTTAAGCCTAAACCCTGCCAACGACCGGTCGTTAACACTGACCCTGCCAACGCTTGGTCGTTAGCTCCGACATTTCCAACGACCCTGGAAACGACCAGTCGTTTACCCTGACACTGCTAACGACCGGTCGTTAACTCCGACATTGCCAGCGACCCTGCCAACGACCAGTGGGTAACTCCGGCCCTGCCAACGACCAGTCATTATATACGACCCTGCCAACGACCGGACGTTAACCCTGACACTGCCAACGAACGGTCTTTAAGCCTACACCCTGCCAACGACCGGTCGTTAACACTGACCCGGCGGACGACCGGTCGTTTGCTCCGACATTTCCAACGAACCTGGAAACGACCAGTCGTTTACCCTGACACTGCTAACGACCGGTCGTTAACTCCGACATTGCCAACGATCCTGCCAACGACCGGTGATTAACTCCGGCCCTGCCAACGACCAGTCATTAACTACGACCCTGCCAACGACCGGACGTTAACCCTGACACTACCAACAAACGTTCGTTAACCTACATTCTGCCAACGACCGGTCGTAAACACTGACCCTCCCAACGACCAGTCGTTAACTCCGACATTGCCAACCACCCTACCAACTACCAGTAGTTAACTCCGGCCCTGCCAACGACCGGTCGTTAACTCCGACATTGCGAACGACCGGTCGTTAAAGCCGATCCTGCCAACCACCGGTCGTTAATTACGACCCTGCCAACCTACGGTCGTAATTTACGACTCTGCCAACGACCGGTCGTTAACTCTGACCCTTCCAACGACTGGTGGTTAACTCCGACCCTGCTAACGACCGGTGGTTAACTCCGACCCTGCATACGACCGGTCGTTAACCTTCACCCTGCCATTGACCGGTCGTTAAATCCTGACACTGCCAACGACCGGTCGTTAAGCCTACACCCTGCCAACTACCGGTCGTTAACCCTATACCCTCCCAACGACCGGTCGTTAACACTGACACTGCCAACGACCGGTCGTTAGCTCCGACAATGCCAACGACCAGTCGTTAACCCTGACACTTCCAACGACCGGTCGTTAACTCTGACATTGCCAACGACCCTGCCAGCGACCGGTCGTTAACTCCGACCGTGCCAACGATCGGTCTATAACTCCGACCCTGCCAACGACCGGACGTTAACCCTGACACTGCCAACGACCGGTCGTTAACTCCGACATTGCCAACGACCCTGCCAACGAATGGTCGTAAACTCCGGCCCTGCAAACGACCGGTCGTTATCTCCGACCCTGCCAACTATATGTCGTTAACTCCGACCTTTACAACGACCGGTCGTTAACTCCGACCCTGCTAACGACCGGTCGTTAACTCCGTCATTGCGAACGACCGGTCGTTAAAGCCGATCTTGCCGACCACCGGTCGTTAATTACGACCCTTCCAACAATCGGTCGTAAACTCCGACTCTTCCAACGACCGGTCGTTAATCCTGACCCAGCCAACGACCGGTCGTTAAATCCTGACACTGCCAACGACCGGTCGTTAAGCCTACACCCTGCCAACGACCGGTCGTTAACACTGACCCGGCCAACGACCGGTCGTTAGCTCCGACATTTCCAAAGAACCCGGAAACGACCAGTCGTTTACCCTGACACTGCTAACGACCGGTCGTTAACTCCGACATTGCCAACGATCCTGCCAACGACTGGTGGTTAACTCCGACCCTGCTAACGACCGGTGGTTAACACCGACCCTGAATACGACCGGTCGTTAACCTTCACCCTGCCATTGACCGGCCGTTAAATCCTGACACTGCCAACGACCGGTCGTTAGCTCCGACAATGCCAACGACCAGTCGTTAACCCTGACACTTCCAACGACCGGTCGTTAACTCTGAAATTGCCAACGACCCTGCCAGCGACCGGTCGTTAACTCCGACCGTGCCAACGATCGGTCTATAACTCCGACCCTGCCAACGACTGGACGTTAACCCTGACACTGCCAACGACCGGTCGTTAAGCCTACACCCTGCCAACGACCGTTCGTTAACCCTACACACTGCGAACGACCGGTCGTAAACACTGACCCTGCCAACGACCGGTCGTTAACTCCGACATTGCCATCGACCCTGCCGACGACCGGTCATTAACTCCGGCTCTGCCAACGACCGATCGTTAACTTTGACCCTGCCAACTTTATGTCGTTAACTCCGACCTTGCTAACGACCGGTCGTTAACGCCGTCCCTGCCAACCACCGGTCGTTATTTACGATCCTGCCAACATTCGGACGTTAACTCCGACCCTGCCAACAAACGGTCGTTAAATCTGACCCTGCCAATGACTGGTGGTTACCTCAAAACCTTCCAACGACCGGTGGTTAACTCCGACCCTGCAAACAACCGGTCGTTAACCCTGACCCTGCCATCGACCAGTCGTTAACCTTACCATGCCAACGAACGGTCGTTAACCCTACACCATGCCAACGACCGGTCGTTAACTCCGTTCCTGCCAAAGACCAGTCGCTACTTTCGTCCCTGCAAACGACCGGTGGTTAACACCGACCCTGCCAACGTCTGGTCGTTATCCCTGACCCTGCCAACGACCGGTCGTTAACCCCGAACATGCCAACGACCGGTCCTTAATCCTACACCCTGCCCATAAACGGACGTTAACTCTGACCATGCCAACGACTGATCCTTAACTCAAGCCCTGCCAACGACCGGTAGTTATCCTGACCATGCAACCGACCGGTCGTTAAGCCTACATTCTGCCAACGACCGTTTGTTAACCCTACACCCTGCCAACGACCGGTCGTTAACACTGACCCTGACAACGAACGGTCGTTAACTCCGACATTGCGAACGACCAGTCGTTAAAGCCGACCCTGCCAACCAACGGTCGTTAATTACAAACCTGCCAACAACCGGTCGTAAACTCCGACGCCGCCATCGACCGGTCGTTAACTCTGACCCTGCCAACGCCTGGTAGTTAAATCTGACCCTGCCAACGACCGATGGTTAACACCGATCCGTCCAACGACCGGTCGTTAACCCTGACCCTATTAACGACTGGTCGTTAAATCCTCACACTGCCAACGACCGGTCGTTAACACTGACCCTGCCAACGACCTGTCGTTAACTCCGACATTGCCAACGACCCTGCCAACGACGGGTCGTTAACCCTGACACTGCCAACGACCGGTCGTTAACCCTGACATTGCCAACGACCCTGCCAACGACCGGTCGTTAACTCCGGCCCTGCCAACGACCGGTCATTAACTGCGACCCTGCCAACGACCAAACGTTAACCCTGACACTGCCAACGACCGGCCGTTAAGCCTACACCCAGCAAACGACCGTTCGTTAACCCTACATCCTGTCAATGACCGGTCGTAACGACTGACCCTGCCAACGACCGGTCGAAAACTCCAACATTGCCTACGACCCTGCCAACGATCAGACGTTAACTCCGGACCTGCCAACGACCGGTCGTTATCCTGACACTGCCAACGACCGGTCGTTAACTCCGTCATTGCTAACGACCCTGCAAATGACCGGTAGTTAACTCCGGCCCTGCCAACGACCTATCATTAACTCCGACCCTGCCAACGACCGGACGTTAAACCTGACACTGCCAAAGACCGGTCGTTAAGCCTACCCTCTGCAAACGACCGTTCGTTGACCCTACACCCTGCGAAGGACCGGTCGTAAACACTGACCCTGCCAACGACCGGTCGTTAACTCCGACATTGCCAACGACCATGCCGACGACCGGTCGTTAACTCCGGCCCTGCCAACGACCGATCGTTAATTCCGAACCTGCCAACTATTTGTCGTTAACTCCGACCTTTACAACGACCGGCCGTTAACTCCGACCCTGCTAACGACCGGTCGTTAATTTTGAACCTGCCAACGACCGGTCGTTAAGCCTACACACTGCCAACGACCAGTCGTTAACCCTGACCCTGCCAACGACCGGTCGTTAAATCCTGACACTGCCATTGACCGGTCGTTAATCCTACACCCTGCCAATACCTGGTCATTAACTTTGACCCTGCCAATGACCTATCGTTAACTCCGGCCCTGCCAACGACCTGTAGTTATCCTGACCATGCCAACGACCGGTCGTTAAGACTACACCCTGCCAACGACCGGTCGTTAACCCTACACCCTGCCATCGACCTATCGTTAACACTGACCCTGCCAACGAACGGTCGTTATCTCCGACATTGCGAACGACTGGTCGTTAAAGCCGACACCTGCCTACCACCGGTCGTTAATTACGACCTTGCCAATAACCGGTCGTAAACTCCGTCTCTTCCAACGACCGGTCGTTAACTCCGACCCTGCCAACTATATGTCGTTAACGCCGACCTTTACAACGACCGGTCTTTAACTCCGACCCTGCTAACGACCGGTCGTTAATATCGACCCTGACAACGAACGGTCGTTAACTCCGACATTGCGAACGACCTGTCGTTAAATCCTGACACTGCCAACGACCGGTCGTTAAGCATACACCCTGCCAACGACCTGTCGTTAATCCTACACCCTGCCAACGACCGGTCGTTAACCCTACACCCTGCCAACGACCGGTCGTTAACACTGACCCTGCCAACGACCGGTCGTTTCCTCCGACATTGCCAACGACCCTGCCAACGACCGGTCATTAACCCTGACACTGCCAACGACCGGTCGTTAACCCTGACATTGCCAAAGACCCTGCCAACGACCGGTCGTTAACTCCGGCCCTGCCAACGACCGGTCATTAACTCCGACCCTGCCAACGACCAAACGTTAACCCTGACACTGCCAACGACCGGTCGTTAAGCCTACACCCCGCAAACGACCGTTCGTTAACCCTACATCCTGACAACGACCGTTCGTTAACCCTACATCCTGCCAACGACCGGTCGTAACGACAGACCATGCCAATGACCGGTCGTTAACTCCGACATTGCCAACGACCCTGCCAACGACCAGACGTTAACTCCGGCCCTGCCAACGACCGGTCATTTTCCTGACTATGCCAACGACCGGTCGTTAAGCCTACACCCTGTCAACGACCGGTCGTAAACCCTACACCCTTACAACGACCGGTCGTTAACCATACACCCTGCCAACGACCGTTCGTTAACACTGATCCTGACAACGAAAAGTCGTTAATTCCGACATTGTGTACGACCAGTCGTTAAAGCTCACCCTGCCAACCACCGGTCGTTAATTACGAACCTGCCAACAACCGGTCGTTAACTCTGACCCTGCCAACGCCTGGTGGTTAACTGCGACCCTGCCAACGACCGGTGGTTTACACCGATCCTGCCAACGACCGGTCGTTAACCCTGACCCTATTAACGACCGGTCGTTAAGCCTACAACCTGCCAACAACCGGTCGTTAACCCTACACCCTGTCCAACGACCGGTCGTTAACACTGACCCTGCCAACGACCGGTCGTTAGCTCTGACATTGCCAACGACCCTGCTAACAACCTGTTGTTAACCATGACACTGCCAACGACCGGTCGTTAACTCCGACATTGCCAACGACCCTTCCAACGACCGTTCGTTATCTCAGGCCCTGCCAACGACCGGTCATTAACTCCGACCAGGCCAACGACCGGACGTTAACCCTGACACTGCCAATGACCGGTCGTTAAGCCTACACCCTGCCAACGACCGTTCGTTAACCCTACACCCTGCCAACGACCGGTCGTAATCACTGACTCTGCCAACGACCTGTCGTTAACTCCGACATTCCCAACGACCCTGCCGACGACTGGTCGTTAACTACGGCCCCGCCAACGATTGATCGTTAACACCGACCCTGCCAACTATATGTCGTTAGCTCCGACCTTTACAATGACCGGTCGTTAACTCCGACCTTGCTAACGACCGGTCGTTTATTTCGTCCCTGCCAACGACCGGTCGTTAAGCCTACACCCTGCCAACGACCGGTCGTAAACCCTGACCCTGCAAACAACCGGTCGTTAAATCCTGACACTGCCAACGACCAGTCGTTAAGCATACACCCTGCACACGAACGGTCGTAAACCCTACACCCGGCCAAGGACCGGTCGTTAACCCTGACACTGCCAACGACTGGTCGTTAACCCTGACATTGCCAACGACCCTGCCAACGACGGGTCGTTAACCCTGACACTGCCAACGACCGGTCGTTAACCCTGACATTGCCAACGACCCTGCCAACGACCGGTCGTTAACTCCGGCCCTGCCAACGACCGGTCATTAACTGCGACCCTGCCAACGACCAAACGTTAACCCTGACACTGCCAACGACCGGCCGTTAAGCCTACACCCAGCAAACGACCGTTCGTTAACCCTACATCCTGTCAATGACCGGTCGTAACGACTGACCCTGCCAACGACCGGTCGAAAACTCCAACATTGCCTACGACCCTGCCAACGATCAGACGTTAACTCCGGCCCTGCCAACGACCGGTCGTTATCCTGACACTGCCAACGACCGGTCGTTAACTCCGTCATTGCTAACGACCCTGCAAATGACCGGTAGTTAACTCCGGCCCTGCCAACGACCTATCATTAACTCCGACCCTGCCAACGACCGGACGTTAAACCTGACACTGCCAAAGACCGGTCGTTAAGCCTACCCTCTGCAAACGACCGTTCGTTGACCCTACACCCTGCGAAGGACCGGTCGTAAACACTGACCCTGCCAACGACCGGTCGTTAACTCCGACATTGCCAACGACCATGCCGACGACCGGTCGTTAACTCCGGCCCTGCCAACGACCGATCGTTAATTCCGACCCTGCCAACTATATGTCGTTAACTCCGACCTTTACAACGACCGGTCGTTAACTCCGACCCTGCTAACGACCGGTCGTTAATTTTGAACCTGCCAACGACCGGTCGTTAAGCCTACACACTGCCAACGACCAGTCGTTAACCCTGACCCTGCCAACGACCGGTCGTTAAATCCTGACACTGCCATTGACCGGTCGTTAATCCTACACCCTGCCAATAACTGGTCATTAACTTTGACCCTGCCAATGACCTATCGTAAACTCCGGCCCTGCCAACGACCTGTAGTTATCCTGACCATGCCAACGACCGGTCGTTAAGACTACACCCTGCCAACGACCGGTCGTTAACCCTACACCCTGCCATCGACCTATCGTTAACACTGACCCTGCCAACGAACGGTCGTTATCTCCGACATTGCGAACGACTGGTCGTTAAAGCCGACACCTGCCTACCACCGGTCGTTAATTACGACCTTGCCAATAACCGGTCGTAAACTCCGTCTCTTCCAACGACCGGTCGTTAACTCCGACCCTGCCAACTATATGTCGTTAACGCCGACCTTTACAACGACCGGTCTTTAACTCCGACCCTGCTAACGACCGGTCGTTAATATCGACCCTGACAACGAACGGTCGTTAACTCCGACATTGCGAACGACCTGTCGTTAAATCCTGACACTGCCAACGACCGGTCGTTAAGCATACACCCTGCCAACGACCTGTCGTTAATCCTACACCCTGCCAACGACCGGTCGTTAACCCTACACCCTGCCAACGACCGGTCGTTAACACTGACCCTGCCAACGACCGGTCGTTTCCTCCGACATTGCCAACGACCCTGCCAACGACCGGTCATTAACCCTGACACTGCCAACGACCGGTCGTTAACCCTGACATTGCCAAAGACCCTGCCAACGACCGGTCGTTAACTCCGGCCCTGCCAACGACCGGTCATTAACTCCGACCCTGCCAACGACCAAACGTTAACCCTGACACTGCCAACGACCGGTCGTTAAGCCTACACCCCGCAAACGACCGTTCGTTAACCCTACATCCTGCCAACGACCGTTCGTTAACCCTACATCCTGCCAACGACCGGTCGTAACGACTGACCATGCCAATGACCGGTCGTTAACTCCGACATTGCCAACGACCCTGCCAACGACCAGACGTTAACTCCGGCCCTGCCAACGACCGGTCATTTTCCTGACTATGCCAACGACCGGTCGTTAAGCCTACACCCTGTCAACGACCGGTCGTAAACCCTACACCCTTACAACGACCGGTCGTTAACCATACACCCTGCCAACGACCGTTCGTTAACACTGATCCTGACAACGAAAAGTCGTTAATTCCGACATTGTGTACGACCAGTCGTTAAAGCTCACCCTGCCAACCACCGGTCGTTAATTACGAACCTGCCAACAACCGGTCGTTAACTCTGACCCTGCCAACGCCTGGTGGTTAACTGCGACCCTGCCAACGACCGGTGGTTTACACCGTTCCTGCCAACGACCGGTCGTTAACCCTGACCCTATTAACGACCGGTCGTTAAGCCTACTACCTGCCAACAACCGGTCGTTAACCCTACACCCTGTCCAACGACCGGTCGTTAACACTGACCCTGCCAACGACCGGTCGTTAGCTCTGACATTGCCAACGACCCTGCTAACAACCTGTTGTTAACCATGATACTGCCAACGACCGGTCGTTAACTCCGACATTGCCAACGACCCTTCCAACGACCGTTCGTTATCTCAGGCCCTGCCAACGACCGGTCATTAACTCCGACCAGGCCAACGACCGGACGTTAACCCTGACACTGCCAATGACCGGTCGTTAAGCCTACACCCTGCCAACGACCGTTCGTTAACCCTACACCCTGCCAACGACCGGTCGTAATCACTGACTCTGCCAACGACCTGTCGTTAACTCCGACATTCCCAACGACCCTGCCAACGACTGGTCGTTAACTACGGCCTCGCCAACGATTGATCGTTAACACCGACCCTGCCAACTATATGTCGTTAGCTCCGACCTTTACAATGACCGGTCGTTAACTCCGACCTTGCTAACGACCGGTCGTTTATTTCGTCCCTGCCAACGACCGGTCGTTAAGCCTACACCCTGCCAACGACCGGTCGTAAACCCTGACCCTGCAAACAACCGGTCGTTAAATCCTGACACTGCCAACGACCAGTCGTTAAGCATACACCCTGCACACGAACGGTCGTAAACCCTACACCCGGCCAAGGACCGGTCGTTAACCCTGACACTGCCAACGACTGGTCGTTAACCCTGACATTGCCAACGACCCTGCCAACGACCGGTCGTTAACTCCGGCCCTGCCAACGACCGGTCATTAACTCCGACCCTGCCAACGACCAAACGTTAACCCTGACACTGCAAACGACCGGTCGTTAAGCCTACACCCTGCTAACGACCGTTCGTTAACTCTACATCCTGCCAACGACCGGTCGTAACAACTATCCTGCCAACGACCGGTCGTTAACTCCGACATTGCCAACGACCATGCCAACGACCAGACGTTAACTCCGGCCCTGCCAACGACCGGTCCGTATCCTGACTATGCCAACGACCGGTCGTTAAGCCTAAACCCTGTCAACGACCAGTCGTTAACCTTACACCCTGCCAACGACCGTTCGTTAACACTGATCCTGACAACGAACGGTCGTTAATTCCGACATTGCGTACGACCAGTCGTTAAAGCCGACCTTGCCAACCACCGGTCGTTAATTACGAACCTGCCAACAACCGGTCGTAAACTCCGACAATTCCAACGACCGGTCGTAAACTCCGACCCTGCCAACTATATGTCGTTAACGCCGACCTTTACAAAGACCGGTCGTTAACTCGGACCGTGCTAATGACCGGTCGTTAATTTTGAACCTGCCAACGACCGGTCGTTAAGCCTACACACTGCCAACGACCAGTCGTTAACACTGACCCTGCCAACGACCGGTCGTTAAATCCTGACAATGCCAACGACCGGTCGTTAAGCATACTCCCTGCCAACGCCCGGTCGTTAACCCTGACCCTGCCAACGACCAGTCGTTATCCTGACCATGCCAACGACCGGTCGTTTACCCTGAACATGCCAAATACCGGTCGTTAATCCTACACCCTGCCAATAACTGGTCGTTTACTTCGACCCTGCCAATGACCTATCGTTATCTCCGGCCCTGCCAACGACCGGTAGTTATCCTGACCATGCCAACGACCGGTCGTTAAGACTACACCCTGCCAACGACCGGTCGTTAATCCTACACCCTGCCATCGACCTGTCGTTAACACTGACCCTGCCAACGAACGTTCGTTAACTCCGACATTGCGAACGACTGGTCGTTAAAGCCGACACCTACCAACTACCGGTCGTTAATTACGACCTTGCCAATAACCGGTCGTAAACTCCGACTCTTCCAACGACCGGTCGTTAACTCCGACCCTGCCAACTATATGTCGTTAACGCCGACCTTTACAATGACCGGTCTTAACTCCGACCCTGCTAACGACCGGTCGTTAATTTCGACCCTGACAAAGAACGGTCGTTAACTCCGACATTGCGAACGACCAGACGTTAAATCCTGTCACTGCCAACGACCGGTCGTTAACCCTACACCATGCCAACGACCGGTTGTTAACCCTACACCCTGCCAACGACCGGTCGTTAACACTGACCCTGACAACGAACGGTCGTTAACTCCGACATTGCGAACGACCAGTCGTTAAAGCCGACCCTGCCAACCAACGGTCGTTAATTACTTACCTGCCAACAACCGGTCGTAAACTCCGACGCCGCCATCGACCGGTCGTTAACTCTGACTCCTGCCAACGCCTGGTGGTAAACTCTGACCCTGCCAACGACCGGTGGTTAACATTGATCCTGCCAACGACCGGTCGTTAACCCTGACCCTATGAACGACTGGTCGTTAAATCCTCACACTGCCAACGACCGGTCGTTAACACTGACCCTGCCAACGACCGGTCGTTAACTCCGACATTGCCAACGACCCTGCCAACAACCGGTCGTTAACCCTGACACTGCCAACGACCGGTCGTTAACCCTGACATTGCCAACGACCCTGCCAACGACCGGTCGTTAACTCCGGCCCTGCCAACGACCGGTCATTAACTGCGACCCTGCCAACCACCAAACGTTAACCCTGACACTGCCAACGACCGGTCGTTAAGCCTACACCCTGCAAACGACCGTTCGTTAACCCTACACCCTGCGAACGACCGGTCGTACACACTGACCCTGCCAACGACCGGTCGTTATTTCAGACATTGCCAACGACCATGCCGACGACCGGTCGTTAACTCCCGCCCTGCCGATGACCGATCGTTAATTACGACCCTGCCAACTATATGTCGTTAAGTCCGACCTTTACAACGACCGGTCGTTAACTCCGACCCTGCTAACGACCGGTCGTTAAATTTGAACCTGCCAACGACCGGTCGTTAAGCCTACACACTGCCAACGACCAGTCGTTAACCCTGACCCTGCCAACGACCGGTCGTTAAATCCTGACACTGCCAACGACCGGTCGTTAAGCATACTCCCTGCCAACGACCGGTCGTTAACCCTGACCCTGCCAAAGACCAGTCGTTATCCTGACCATGCCAACGACCGGTCGTTAACCCTGAACATGCCAACGACCGGTCGTTAATCCTACACCCTGCCAATAACTGGTCGTTAACTTCGACCCTGCCAATGACCTATCGTTAACTCCGGCCCTGCCAACGACCGGTAGTTATCCTGACCATGCCAACGACCGGTCGTTAAGACTACACCCTGCCAACGAACGGTCTTTAAGCCTACACCCTGCAAACGACCGTTCGTTAACCCTACATCCTGCCAATGACCGGTCGTAACGACTGACCCTGCCAACGACCGGTCGTTAACTCCGACATTGCCAACGACCCTGCCAACAACCAGACGTTAACTCCGGCCGTGCCAACGAACGGTCGTTATCCTGACACTGCCAACGACCGGTCGTTAAGCCTACCCTCTGCAAACGACCGTTCGTTAACCCTACACCCTGCGAACGACCGGTTGTACACACTGACCCTGCCAACGACCGGTCATTAACTCTGACATTGCCAACGACCATGCCGACGACCGGTCGTTAACTCCGGCCCTGCCAACGACGGATCGTTAATTCCGACCCTGCCAACTATATGTCGTTAACTCCGACCTTTACAACGACCGGTCGTTAACTCCGACCCTGCTAACGACCGGTGGTTAATTTTGAACCTGCCAACGACCGGTCGTTAAGCCTACACACTGCCAACGACCAGTCGTTAACCCTGACCCTGCCAACGACCGGTCGTTAAATCCTGACACTGCCAACGACCGGTCGTTAAGCATACTCCCTGCCAACGACCGGTCGTTAACCCTGACCCTGCCAACGACCAGTCGTTAACCCTGACCCTGCCAACGACCGGTCGTTAAATTCTGACACTGCCAACGACCGGTCGTTAAGCATACTCCCTGCCAGCGACTGGTCGTTAACCCTGAAACTGCAAACGACCAGTCGTAATCCTGACCATGCCAACTACCGGTCGTTAACCCTGAACATGCCAACGACCGGTCGTTAATCCTACACCCTGCTAATAACTGGTCGTTAACTTCGACCCTGCCAATGACCTATCGTTAACTCCGGTCCTGCCAACGACCGGTAGTTATCCTGACCATGCCAACGACCGGTCGTTAAGACTGCACCCTGCCAACGACCGGTCGTTAACCCTACACCCTGCCATCGACCTGTCGTTAACACTGACCCTGCCAACGAACGGTCGGTAACTCCGACATTGCGAACGACTGGTCGTTAAAGCCAACACCTGCCACCCACCGGTCGTTAATTACGACCTTGCCAATAACCGGTCGTAAACTCCGACTCTTCCAACGACCGGTCGTTAACTCCGACCCTGCCAACTATATGTCGTTAACGCCGACCTTTACAACTACCGGTCTTTAACTCCGACCCTGCTAACGACCGGTCGTTAATTTCGACCCTGACAACGAACGGTCGTTAACTCCGACATTGCGAACGACCAGTCGTTAAATCCTGTCACTGCCAACGACCGGTCGATAACCCTACACCATGCCAACGACCAGTTGTTAACCCTACACCCTGCCAACGACCGGTCGTTAACACTGACCCTGACAACGAACGGTCGTTAACTCCGACATTGCGAACGACCAGTCGTTAAAGCCGACCCTGCCAACCAACGGTCGTTAATTACTTACCTGCCAACAACCGGTCGTAAACTCCGACGCCGCCATCGACCGGTCGTTAACTCTGACTCCTGCCAACGCCTGGTGGTAAACTCTGACCCTGCCAACGACCGGTGGTTAACATTGATCCTGCCAACGACCGGTCGTTAACCCTGACCCTATGAACGACTGGTCGTTAAATCCTCACACTGCCAACGACCGGTCGTTAACACTGACCCTGCCAACGACCGGTCGTTAACTCCGACATTGCCAACGACCCTGCCAACGACCGGTCGTTAACCCTGACACTGCCAACGACCGGTCGTTAACCCTGACATTGCCAACGACCCTGCCAACGACCGGTCGTTAACTCCGGCCCTGCCAATGACCGGTCTTTAACTGCGACCCTGCCAACCACCAAACGTTAACCCTGACACTGCCAACGACCGGTCGTTAAGCCTACACACTGCCAACGACCAGTCGTTAACCCAAACCCTGCCAACGACCGGTCGTTAAATCCTGACTATGCCAACGACCGGTCGTTAAGCATACTCCCTGCCAACGACCGGTCGTTAACCCTGACCCTGCCAAAGACCAGTCGTTATCCTGACCATGCCAACGACCGGTCGTTAACCCTGAACATGCCAACGACCGGTCGTTAATCCTACACCCTGCCAATAACTGGTCGTTAACTTCGACCCTGCCAATAACCTATCGTTAACTCCGGCCCTGCCAACGACCGGTAGTTATCCTGACCATGCCAACGACCGGTCGTTAAGACTATACCCTGCCAACGACCGGTCTTTAAGCCTACACCCTGCAAACGACCGTTCGTTAACCCTACATCCTGCCAATGACCGGACGTAACGACTGACCCTGCCAACGACCGGTCGTTAACTCCGACATTGCCAACGACCCTGCCAACAACCAGACGTTAACTCCAGCCGTGCCAACGAACGGTCGTTATCCTGACACTGCCAACGACCGGTCGTTAAGCCTACAATCTGCAAACGACCGTTCGTTAACCCTACACCCTGCGAACGACGGTTGTACTTACTGACCCTGCCCTCGACCGGTCGTTAACTCTGACATTGCCAACGACCATGCCGACGACCGGTCGTTAACTCCGGCCCTGCCAACGACTGATCGTTAATTCCGACCCTGCCAACTATATGTCGTTAACTCCGACCTTTACAAGGACCGGTCGTTAACTCCGACCCTGCTAACGACCGGTGGTTAATTTTGAACCTGCCAACGACCGGTCGTTAAGCCTACACACTGCCAACGACCAGTCGTTAACCCTGACCCTGCCAACGACCGGTCGTTAAATCCTGACACTGCCAACGACCGGTCGTTAAGCATACTTCCTGCCAACGACCGGCCGTTAACCCTGACCCTGCCAACGACCAGTCGTTAACCCTGACCCTGCCAACGACCGGTCGTTAAATTCTGACACTGCCAACGACCGGTCGTTAAGCATACTCCCTGCCAGCGACTGGTCGTTAACCCTGACCCTGCAAACGACCAGTCGTTATCCTGACCATGCCAACTACCGGTCGTTAACCCTGAACATGCCAACGACCGGTCGTTAATCCTACACCCTGCTAATAACTGGTCGTTAACTTCGACCCTGCCAATGACCTATTGTTAACTCTGGTCCTGCCAACGACCGGCAGTTATCCTGACCATGCCAACGACCGGTCGTTAAGACTACACCCTGCCAACGACCGGTCGTTAACCCTACACCCTGCCATCGACCTGTCGTTAACACTGACCCTGCCAACGAACGGTCGGTAACTCCGACATTGCGAACGACTGGTCGTTAAAGCCGACACCTGCCACCCACCGGTCGTTAATTACGACCTTGCCAATAACCGGTCGTAAACTCCGACTCTTCCAACGACCGGTCGTTAACTCCGACCCTGCCAACTATATGTCGTTAACGCCGACCTTTACAACGACCGGTCTTTTACTCCGACCCTGCTAACGACCGTTCGTTAATTTCGACCCTGTCAACGACCGGTCGTTAACCCTACACCCTTACGACGACCGGTCGTTAACAATACACCCTGCCAACGACCGTTCGTTAACACTGATCCTGACAACCAACGGTCGTTAATTCCGACATTGCGTACGACCAGTCGTTAAAGCCGACCCTGCCAACCACCGGTCGTTAATTACGAACCTGCCAACGACCGGTCGTTAACTCTGACCCTGCCAACGCCTGGTGGTTAACTCCGACCCTGCAAACGACCGGTGGTTTACACCGATCCTGCCAACGACCGGTCGTTAACCCTGACCCTGCCAACGACCGATCGTTAGCTCTGACATTTCCAACGACCCTGATAACAACCTGTCGTTAACCATGACACTGCCAACGACCGGTTGATAACTGCGACATTGCCAACGACCGGTCGTTATCTGAGGCCCTGCCAACGACCGGTCATTAACTCCGACCAGGCCAACGACCGGACGTTAACCCTGACACTGCCAACAACCTGTCGTTAAGCCTACACCCTGCCAACGACCGTTCGTTAACCCTACACCCTGCCAACGACCGGTCGTACTCACTGACTCTGCCAACGACCTGTCGTTAACTCCGACATTCCCAACGACCCTGCCAACGAATGGTCGTTAACTACGGCCCCGCCAACGACCGGTCGTTAACTCCGACCCTGCCAACAATATGTCGTTAGCTCCGACCTTTACAACGACCGGTCTTTAACTCCGACCCTGCTAACGACCGGTCGTTAATATCGACCCTGCCAACGACCGGTCGTTAACTTCGAAATTACCAACGACCCTGCCACCGACAGGTCATTACCCCTGACACTGCCAACGACCGGTCGTTAACCCTGACATTGCCAAAGACCCTGCCAACGACCGGTCGTTAACTCCGGCCCTGCCAACGACCAGTCATTAACTCCGACCCTGCCAACGACCAAACGTTAACCCTGACACTGCCAACGACCGGTCGTTAAGCCTACACCCTGCATACGACCGTTCGTTAACCCTACATACTGCCAACGACCGGTCGTAACGACTGACCCTGCCAACGACCGGTCGTTAACTCCGACATTGCCAACGACCCTGCCAACGACCAGACGTTAACTCCGGCCCTGCCAACGACCGGTCATTATCCTGACTATGCCAACGACCGGTCGTTAAGCCTACACCCTGTCAACGACCGGTCGTTATCCCTTCACCCTTACAACGACCGGTCGTTAAACATACACCCTGCCAACGACCGTTCGTTAACACTGATCCTGACAACGAACGGTCGTTAATTCCGACATTCGGTACGACCAGTCGTTAAAGCCGACCCTGCCAACCACCGGTCGTTAATTACGAACCTGCCAACAACCGGTCAAAAACTCCGACTCTGCCAACGACCGGTCGTTAACTCTGATCCTGCCAACGCCTGGTGGTTAACTCCGATCCTGCCAACGACCGGTGGTTTACACCGATCCTGCCAACGACCGGTCGTTAACCCTGAAACCCTATTAATGACCGGTCGTTAAATCCTAATACTTCCAACGACCGGTCGTTAAGCCTACAACCTGCCAACGACCGGTCGTTAACCCTGAAACCCTATTAACGACCGGTCGTTAAATCCTAATACTTCCAACGACCGGTCGTTAAGCCTACAACCTGCCAAAGACCGGTCGTTAACCCTACACCCTGTCCAACGACCGGTCGTTAACACTGACACTGCCAACGACCGGTCGTTAACCCTGACATTGCCAACGACCCTGCTAACGACCGGTCGTTAACTCCGGCCCTGCCAACGACCGGTCATTAACTCCGAACCTGCCAACGACCAAACGTTAACCCTGACACTGCCAACGACCGGTCGTTAAGCCTACACCCTGCAAACGACCGTTCGTTAACCCTACATCCTGCCAACGACCGGTCGTTAACCATACACCCTGCCAACGACCGTTCGTTAACACTGATCCTGACAACCAACGGTCGTTTATTCCGACATTGCGTACGACCAGTCGTTAAAGCCGACCCTGCCAACCACCGGTCGTTAAAATCGAACCTGCCAACGACCGGTCGTTAACTCTGACCCTGCCAACGCCTGGTGGTTAACTCCGACCCTGCCAACGACCGGTGGTTTACACCGATCCTGCCAACGACCAGTCGTTAACCCTGACTCTGCCAACGACCGGTCGTTAGCTCTGACATTGCCAACGACCCTGCTAACAACCTGTCGTTAACCATGACACTGCCAACGACCGGTCGTTAACTGCGACATTGCCAACGACCGGTCGTTATCTGAGGCCCTGCCAACGACCGGTCATTAACTCCGACCAGGCCAACGACCGGACGTTAACCCTGACACTGCCAACAACCGGTCGTTAAGCCTACACCCTGCCAACGACCGTTCGTTAACCCTACACCCTGCCAACGACCGGTCGTAATCACTGACTCTGCCAACGACCTGTCGTTAACTCCGACATTCCCAACGACCCTGCCAACGAATGGTCGTTAACTACGGCCCCGCCAACGACCGGTCGTTAACTCCGACCCTGCCAACAATATGTCGTTAGCTCCGACCTTTACAACGACCGGTCTTTAACTCCGACCCTGCTAACGACCGGTCGTTAATATCGACCCTGCCAACGACCGGTCGTTAACTTCGAAATTACCAACGACCCTGCCACCGACAGGTCATTACCCCTGACACTGCCAACGACCGGTCGTTAACCCTGACATTGCCAAAGACCCTGCCAACGACCGGTCGTTAACTCCGGCCCTGCCAACGACCGGTCATTATCCTGACTATGCCAACGACCGGTCGTTAAGCTTACACCCTGTCAACGACCGGTCGTTAACCCTTCACCCTTACAACGACCGGTCGTTAACCATACACCCTGCCAACGACCGTTCGTTAACACTGATCCTGACAACGAACGGTCGTTAATTCCGACATTGCGTACGACCAGTCGTTAAAGCCGACCCTGCCAACCACCGGTCGTTAATTACGAACCTGCCAACAACCGGTCAAAAACTCCGACTCTGCCAACGACCGGTCGTTAACTCTGATCCTGCCAACGCCTGGTGGTTAACTCCGATCCTGACAACGACCGGTGGTTTACACCGATCCTGCCAACGACCGGTCGTTAACCCTGAAACCCTATTAATGACCGGTCGTTAAATCCTAATACTTCCAACGACCGGTCGTTAAGCCTACAACCTGCCAACGACCGGTCGTTAACCCTGAAACCCTATTAACGACCGGTCGTTAAATCCTAATACTTCCAACGACCGGTCGTTAAGCCTACAACCTGCCAAAGACCGGTCGTTAACCCTACACCCTGTCCAACGACCGGTCGTTAACACTGACACTGCCAACGACCGGTCGTTAACCCTGACATTGCCAACGACCCTGCTAACGACCGGTCGTTAACTCCGGCCCTGCCAACGACCGGTCATTAACTCCGAACCTGCCAACGACCAAACGTTAACCCTGACACTGCCAACGACCGGTCGTTAAGCCTACACCCTGCAAACGACCGTTCGTTAACCCTACATCCTGCCAACGACCGGTCGTAACGACTGACCCTGCCAACGACTGGTCGTTAACTCCGACATTGCCAACGACCCTGCCAACGACCAGACGTTAACTCCGGCCCTGCCAACGACCGGTCATTATCCTGACTATGCCAACGACCGGTCGTTAAGCCTACACCCTGTCAACGACCGGTCGTTAACCCTACACCCTTACGACGACCGGTCGTTAACCATACACCCTGCCAACGACCGTTCGTTAACACTGATCCTGACAACCAACGGTCGTTAATTCCGACATTGCGTACGACCAGTCGTTAAAGCCGACCCTGCCAACCACCGGTCGTTAATTACGAACATGCCAACGACCGGTCGTTAACTCTGACCCTGCCAACGCCTGGTGGTTAACTCCGACCCTGCCAACGACCGGTGGTTTACACCGATCCTGCCAACGACCAGTCGTTAACCCTGACTCTGCCAACGACCGGTCGTTAGCTCTGACATTGCCAACGACCCTGCTAACAACCTGTCGTTAACCATGACACTGCCAACGACCGGTCGTTAACTGCGACATTGCCAACGACCGGTCGTTATCTGAGGCCCTGCCAACGACCGGTCATTAACTTCGACCAGGCCAACGACCGGACGTTAACCCTGACACTGCCAACAACCGGTCGTTAAGCCTACACCTTGCCAACGACCGTTCGTTAACCCTACACCCTGCCAACGACCGGTCGTAATCACTGACTCTGCCAACGACCTGTCGTTAACTCCGACATTCCCAACGACCCTGCCAACGAATGGTCGTTAACTACGGCCCCGCCAACGACCGGTCGTTAACTCCGACCCTGCCAACTATATGTCGTTAGCTCCGACCTTTACAACGACCGGTCTTTAACTCCGACCCTGCTAACGACCGGTCGTTAATATGGACCCTGCCAACGACCGGTCGTTAACTCCGAAATTGCCAACGACCCTGCCACCGACAGGTCATTACCCCTGACACTGCCAACGACCGGTCGTTAACCCTGACATTGCCAAAGACCCTGCCAACGACCGGTCGTTTACTCCGGCCCTGCCAACGACCGGTCATTAACTCCGACCCTGCCAACGACCAAACGTTAACCCTGACACTGCTAACGACCGGTCGTTAAGCCTACACCCTGCAAACGACCGTTCGTTAACCCTACATCCTGCCAACGACCGGTCGTAACGACTGACCCTGCCAACGACCGGTCGTTAACTCCGACATTGCCAACGACCATGCCAACGACCAGACGTTAACTCCGGCCCTGCCAACGACCGGTCATTATCCTGACTATGCCAACGACCGGTCGTTAAGCCTACACCCTGTCAACGACCGGTCGTTAACCCTACACCCTTACAACGACCGTTCGTTAACACTGATCCTGACAACGAACGGTCGTTAATTCCGACATTGCGTACGACCAGTCGTTAAAGCCGACCCTGCCAACCACCGGTCGTTAATTACGAACCTGCCAACAACCGGTCAAAAACTCCGACTCTGCCAACGACCGGTCGTTAACTCTGATCCTGCCAACGCCTGGTGGTTAACTCCGATCCTGCCAACGACCGGTGGTTTACAACGATCCTGCCAACGACCGGTCGTTAACCCTGAAACCCTATTAATGACCGGTCGTTAAATCCTAATACTTCCAACGACCGGTCGTTAAGCCTACAACCTGCCAACGACTGGTCGTTAAACCTACACCCTGTCCAACGACCGGTCGTTAACCCTGACACTGCCAACGACCGGTCGTAATCACTGACTCTGCTAACGACCTGTCGTTTACTCCGACATTCCCAACGACCCTGCCAACGACTGGTCGTTAACTACGGCCCCGCCAACGACCGGTCGTTAACTCCGACCCTGCCAATAATATGTCGTTAGCTCCGATCTTTACAACGACCGGTCGATAACTTCGACCCTGCTAACGACCGGTCGTTTATTTCGTCCCTGCCAACGACCGGTCGTTAAGCCTACACCCTGCCAACGACCGGTCGTTAACCCTGACCCTGCCAACAACCGGTCGTTAAATCCTGACACTGCCAACGACCAGTCGTTAAGCATACACCCTGCCAACGAACGGTCGTAAACCCTACACCCTGCCAACGACCTGTCGTTAACCATGACACTGCCAACGACTGGTCGTTAACACCGACATTGCCAACGACCCTGCCAACGACCGGTCGTTATCTCCGGCCCCGCCAACGACCGGTCATTAACTACGACCAGGCCAACGACCGGACGTTAACCCTGACACTGCCAACGACCAAACGTTAACCCTAACACTGCCAACGACCAGTCGTTAAGCCTACACCCTGTCCAACGACCGGTCGTTAACACTGACCCTGCCAACGACCGGTCGTTAGCTCCGACATTGCCAACGAAACTGCCAACAACCTGTCGTTAACCCTGACATTGCCAAAGACCGGTCGTTAACTCCGACATTGCCAACGACCCTGCCAACGACCGGTCGTTAACTCCGGCCCTGCCAACGACCGGTCATTAACACCGACCAGGCCTACGACCGGAAGTTTATATCGACCCTGACTACTATATTTCGTTAACTCCGACCTTTACAACGACCGGTCGTTAATTCCGACCCTGCTAACGACCGGTCGTTAACCCTGACTCTTCCAAAGACCGGTCGTTAAATCCTGACACTGCTAACGACCGGTCGTTAAGCATACTCCATGCCAACGACCGGTCGTTAACCCTACACCCTGCCAACGACCGGTCGTTAACACTGACCCTGCCAATGACCGGTCGTTAGCTCCGACAATGCCAACGACCAGTCGTTAACCCTGACACTGCCAACGACCGGTCGTTAACTCCGACTTTGCTAACGACCCTGCAAACGACCTGTCGTTAACTCCGACCCTGCCAACGACCTATCATTAACTCCGACCCTGCCAACGACTGGACGTTAAACCTGACACTGCCAACGACCGGTCGTTAAGCCTACCCCCTGCAAACGACCGTTCGTTAACCCTACACCCTGCGAACGACCGGTCGTACACACTGACCCTGCCAACGATTGGTCGTTAACTCCGACATTGCCAACGACCATGCCGACGACCGGTCGTTAACTCCGGCCCTGCCAACGACCGGTCATTTTCCTGACTATGCCAACGACCGGTCGTTAAGCCTACACCCTGCCAACGACCGGTCGTTAACCCTACACCCTGCCATCGACCTGTCGTTAACACTGACCCTGCCAACGACTGGTCGTTTACTTCGACATTGCGAACGACTGGTCGTTAAAGCCGACAACTCCCAACCAACGGTCGTTAATTACGACCTTGCCAATAACCGGTCGTAAAAACCTACTCTTCCAACGACCGGTCATTCACTCTGACCCTGCCAACGACTGGTGGTTAACTCCGAACCTGCCAACGACCGGTGGTTAACTCAGACCCTGCCTACGACCGGTCGTTAAATCCTGACACTGCCAACGACCGGTCGTTAAGCCTACCTCCCGCAAACGACCGGACGTTAACCCTACACACTGCCAACGACCGGTCGTTAACACTGACCCTGTCAACGACCGGTCGTTAACTCCGACATTGCCAACGACCCTGCCAAAAACCGGTCGTAAACCCTGACACTGCCAACGACCGGTCGTTAACCCCGACATTGCCAACGACCCTGCCAACGACCGGTCGTTAATTTCGACATTGCCAACGACCCTGCCAAAAACCGGTCGTAAACCCTGACTCAGCCAACGACCGGTCGTTAACTCCGACATTGCCAATGACCCTTCCAACGACCGGTCGTTAACTCCGGCCCTTCGATCGACCGGTCATTAACTCCGACCCTGCTAACGACCGATCGTTAACCCTGACACTGCCAACGACCGGTCGTTAACACTGAACATGCCAACGACCGGTCGTTAATCCTACACCCTGCCAATAACCGGTCGTTAACTCCGACCCTGCCAACGACCGATCGTTAACTCCGGCCCTGCCAACGACCGGTAGTTATCCTGACCATGAAAACGACCGGTCGTTATGCCTACACACTGCCAACGACCGGTCGTTAACCCTACACCCTGCCAACGACCGGTCGTACACACTGACCTTGCCATCGACCGGTCGTTAACTCCGACATTGCCAACGACCATGCCGACGACCGGTCGTTAAATCCGGCCCTGCCAACGACCGATCGGTAATTCCGACCCTGCCAACTATAAGTTCTTAACTCCGACCTTTACAACGACCGGTCGTTAACTCCGACCTTGCTAACGACCAGTCGTTAATTTCGACCCTGCCAACGACCGGTCGTTAAGCCTACTCCCTGCCAACGGCCAGTCGTTAACCCTGACACTGCCAACGACCGGTCGTTTAATCCTGACACTGCCAACGACCGGTCGTTAGGCATACTCCCTGCCAACGACCGGTCGTTAACCCTGACCCTGCTAACGACCGGTCGTTAACTTCGACACTGCCAACGACCGGTCATTATCTCCAACCATGCCAACGACCAAACGTTAACCCTGACACTGCCAATGACCAGTCGTTAAGCCTACACCCTGTCCAACGACCGGTCGTTAACACTGACCCTGCCAACGACCGGTCGTTAGCTCCGACATTGCCAACGAAACTGCCAACGACCTGTCGTTAACCCTGACACTGCCAACGACCGGTCGTTAACTTCGACATTGCGAACGACTGGTCATTAAAGCCGACAACTCCCAACCAACGGTCGTTAATTACGACCATGCCAATAATTGGTCGTAAACACCTACTCTTCCAACGACCGGTCATTAACTCTGACCCTGCCAACGACTGGTGGTTAACTCCGAACCTGCCAACGACCGGTGGTTAACTCAGACCCTGCCAACGACCGGTCGTTAAATCCTGACACTGCCAAAGACCGGTCGTTAACTCCGACATTGCCAACGACCCTGCCAACGACCGGTCGTTAACTCCGGCCCTGCCAACGACCGGTCATTAACTCCGACCAGGCCTACGACCGGACGTTTATTTCGACCCTGCCTACTATATGTCGTTAACTCCGACCTTTACAACGACCGGTCTTTAACTCCGACCCTGCTAACGACCGGTCATTAACCCTAACCCTGCTAAAGACCGGTCGTTAAATCCTGACACAGCCAACGACCGGTCGTTAAGCATATTCCATGCCAACGACCGGTCGTTAACCCTACACCCTGCCAACGACCGGTCGTTAACACTGACCCTTCCAACGACCGGTCGTTAGCTCCGACATTGACAACGACACTGCCAACGACCAGTCGTTAACCCTGACACTGCCAAAGACCGGTCGTTAACTCCGACATTGCTAACGACCCTGCAATCGACCGGTCTTTAACTCCGGCCCTGCCAACGACCTATCTTTAACTCCGACCCTGCCAACGACCTGACGTTAAACCTGACACTGCCAACGACCGGTCGTTAAGCCTACCCCCTGCAAACGACCGTTCATTAACCCTACACCCTGCGAACGACCGGTCGTACACACTGACCCTGCCTACGACCGGTCGTTAACTCCGACATTGTCAACGACCATGCCGACGACCGTTCGTTAACACCGGCCCTGCCAACGACCGATCGTTAAGACTACACCCTGCCAACGACCGGTCGTAACCCCGCACCCTGCCAACGACCGGTCGTTAAGACTACACCCTGCCAACGACCGGTCGTAACCCCGCACCTTGCCAACGACCGGTCGTTAACCATACACCTAGCCAACTTCTGGTCGTTAACACTGACCCAGCCACTGACTCCGACATTGCGAACGACCAGTGGTTAAAGCCGACCCTGCCAACCACCGGTCGTTAATTACAAACCTGCCAACAACCGGTGGTAAACTCCGCCTCTGCCAACGACCGGTCGTCAACTCTGACCCTGCCAACGCCTGGTGGTTAACTCCGACCCTGCCAACGATCGGTGCTTAACACCGATCCTGCCAACGACCGATCGTTAACCCTGACCCTATTTACGAGCGGTCGTTAAATTCTGACACTGTCAACGACCGGTCGTTAAGCCTACAACCTGCCAAAGACCGGTCGTTAACCCTACACCCTGCTAACGACCGGTCGTTAACACTGACCTTGCCAACGACCGGTCGTTAGCTCCGACATTTCCAACGACCCTGGAAACGACCAGTCGTTTACCCTGACACTGCTAACGACCGGTCGTTAACTCCGACATTGCCAACGATCCTGCCAACGACCGGTGGTTAACTCCGGCCCTGCCAACGACCAGTCATTAACTACGACCCTGCCAACGACCGGACGTTAACCCTTACACTGCCAACGACCGGTCGTTAATTTCGACATTGCCAACGACTCTGCCAACGACCGGTCGTTAATTCCGGCCCTGCCAACGACTGGTCATTAACTCCAACCCTACCAACGACCGGACGTTAACCCTGACACTGTTAACGACCGGTCGTCAATCCTACACCCTGACAACGACCGTTCGTTAACTTTACACCCTGCAAACGACCGGTCGTAAACACTGACCCTGCCAACGACTGGTCGTTAACTCCGACATTGCCAACCACCCTGCCAACTACCAGTAGTTAAATCCGGCCCTGCCAACGACCGGTCGTTAACCTTCACCCTGCCATTGACCGGTCGTTAAATCCTGACACTGCCAACGACCGGTCGTTAAGCCTACACCCTGCCAACGACCGGTCGTTAACCCTATACCCTCCCAACGACCGGTCGTTAACACTGACCCTGACAACGACCGGTCGTTAGCTCCGACATTTCCAACGACCCTGGAAACGACCAGTCGTTTACCCTGACACTGCTAACGACCGGTCGTTAACTCCGACATTGCCAACGACCCTGCTAACGACCAGTGGGTAACTCCGGCCCTGCCAACGACCTGTCGTTAACTCCGACGATCCCAGAGACCCTGTCAACGACTGGTCGTTAACTCCGGCCCTGCCAACGACCGTTCGATATCTCCGACCCTGCCAACTATATGACGTTAACTCCGACCTTTACAAAGACCGGTCGTTAACTCCGACCCGGCTAACGACCGGTCGTTAACTCCGACATTGCGAACGACCGGTCGTTAAAGCCAACCCTGCCGACCACCGGGCGTTAATTACGACCCTGCCAACAACCGGTCGTAAACTCTGACTCTTCCAACGACCGGTCGTTAACCCTGACCCTGCCAACGACCGGTCGTTAAATCCTGACACTGCCAACGAACGGTCTTTAAGCCTACACCCTGCCAACGACCGGTCGTTAACACTGACCCGGCGGACGACCGGTCGTTAGCTCCGACATTTCCATCGAACCTGGAAACGACCAGTCGTTTACCCTGACACTGCTAACGACCGGTCGTTAACTCCGACATTGCCAACGATCCTGCCAACGACCGGTGATTAACTCCGGCCCTGCCAACGACCAGTCATTAACTACGACCCTGCCAACGACCGGACGTTAACCCTGACACTACCAACAAACGTTCGTTAACCTACATTCTGCAAACGACCGGTCGTAAACACTGACCCTCCCAACGACCAGTCGTTAACTCCGACATTGCCAACCACCCTACCAACTACCAGTAGTTAACTCCGGCCCTGCCAACGACCGGTCGTTAACTCCGACATTGCGAACGACCGGTCGTTAAAGCCGATCCTGCCAACCACCGGTCGTTAATTACGACCCTGCCAACCTACGGTCGTAATTTACGACTCTGCCAACGACCGGTCGTTAACTCTGACCCTTCCAACGACTGGTGGTTAACTCCGACCCTGCTAACGACCGGTGGTTAACTCCGACCCTGCATACGACCGGTCGTTAACCTTCACCCTGCCATTGACCGGTCGTTAAATCCTGACACTGCCAACGACCGGTCGTTAAGCCTACACCCTGCCAACTACCGGTCGTTAACCCTATACCCTCCCAACGACCGGTCGTTAACACTGACACTGCCAACGACCGGTCGTTAGCTCCGACAATGCCAACGACCAGTCGTTAACCCTGACACTTCCAACGACCGGTCGTTAACTCTGACATTGCCAACGACCCTGCCAGCGACCGGTCGTTAACTCCGACCGTGCCAACGATCGGTCTATAACTCCGACCCTGCCAACGACCGGACGTTAACCCTGACACTGCCAACGACCGGTCGTTAACTCCGACCCTGCCAACTATATGTCGTTAACTCCGACCTTTACAACGACCGGTCGTTAACTCCGACCCTGCTAACGACCGGCCGTTAACTCCGTCATTGCGAACGACCGGTCGTTAAAGCCGATCTTGCCGACCACCGGTCGTTAATTACGACCCTTCCAACAATCGGTCGTAAACTCCGACTCTTCCAACGACCGGTCGTTAATCCTGACCCAGCCAACGACCGGTCGTTAAATCCTGACACTGCCAACGACCGGTCGTTAAGCCTACACCCTGCCAACGACCGGTCGTTAACACTGACCCGGCCAACGATCGGTCGTTAGCTCCGACATTTCCAACGAACCTGGAAACGACCAGTCGTTTACCCTGACACTGCTAACGACCGGTCGTTAACTCCGACATTGCCAACGATCCTGCCAACGACTGGTGGTTAACTCCGACCCTGCTAACGACCGGTGGTTAACTCCGACCCTGCATACGACCGGTCGTTAACCTTCACCCTGCCATTGACCGGCCGTTAAATCCTGACACTGCCAACGACCGGTCGTTTGCTCCGACAATGCCAACGACCAGTCGTTAACCCTGACACTTCCAACGACCGGTCGTTAACTCTGAAATTGCCAACGACCCTGCCAGCGACCGGTCGTTAACTCCGACCGTGCCAACGATCGGTCTATAACTCCGACCCTGCCAACGACTGGACGTTAACCCTGACACTGCCAACGACCGGTCGTTAAGCCTACACCCTGCCAACGACCGTTCGTTAACCCTACACACTGCGAACGACCGGTCGTAAACACTGACCCTGCCAACGACCGGTCGTTAACTCCGACATTGCCATCGACCCTGCCGACGACCGGTCATTAACTCCGGCCCTGCCAACGACCGATCGTTAACTTTGACCCTGCCAACTTTATGTCGTTAACTCCGACCTTGCCAACGACCGGTCGTTAACGCCGTCCCTGCCAACCACCGGTCGTTATTTACGATCCTGCCAACATTCGGACGTTAACTCCGACCCTGCCAACAAACGGTCGTTAAATCTGACCCTGCCAATGACTGGTGGTTACCTCAAAACCTTCCAACGACCGGTGGTTAACTCCGACCCTGCAAACAACCGGTCGTTAACCCTGACCCTGCCATCGACCAGTCGTTAACCTTACCATGCCAACGAACGGTCGTTAACCCTACACCATGCCAACGACCGGTCGTTAACTCCGTTCCTGCCAAAGACCAGTCGCTACTTTCGTCCCTGCAAACGACCGGTGGTTAACACCGACCCTGCCAACGTCTGGTCGTTATCCCTGACCCTGCCAACGACCGGTCGTTAACCCCGAACATGCCAACGACCGGTCCTTAATCCTACACCCTGCCCATAAACGGACGTTAACTCTGACCATGCCAACGACTGATCCTTAACTCAAGCCCTGCCAACGACCGGTAGTTATCCTGACCATGCAACCGACCGGTCGTTAAGCCTACATTCTGCCAACGACCGTTTGTTAACCCTACACCCTGCCAACGACCGGTCGTTAACACTGACCCTGACAACGAACGGTCGTTAACTCCGACATTGCGAACGACCAGTCGTTAAAGCCGACCCTGCCAACCAACGGTCGTTAATTACAAACCTGCCAACAACCGGTCGTAAACTCCGACGCCGCCATCGACCGGTCGTTAACTCTGACCCTGCCAACGCCTGGTGGTTAAATCTGACCCTGCCAACGACCGATGGTTAACACCGATCCGTCCAACGACCGGTCGTTAACCCTGACCCTATTAACGACTGGTCGTTAAATCCTCACACTGCCAACGACCGGTCGTTAACACTGACCCTGCCAACGACCTGTCGTTAACTCCGACATTGCCAACGACCCTGCCAACGACGGGTCGTTAACGCTGACACTACCAACGACCGGTCGTTAACCCTGACATTGCCAACGACCCTGCCAACGACCGGTCGTTAACTCCGGCCCTGCCAACGACCGGTCATTAACTGCGACCCTGCCAACGACCAAACGTTAACCCTGACACTGCCAACGACCGGCCGTTAAGCCTACACCCAGCAAACGACCGTTCGTTAACCCTACATCCTGCCAATGACCGGTCGTAACGACTGACCCTGCCAACGACCGGTCGAAAACTCCAACATTGCCTACGACCCTGCCAACGATCAGACGTTAACTCCGGCCCTGCCAACGACCGGTCGTTATCCTGACACTGCCAACGACCGGTCGTTAACTCCGACATTGCTAACGACCCTGCAATTGACCGGTAGTTAACTCCGGCCCTGCCAACGACCTATCATTAACTCCGACCCTGCCAACGACCGGACGTTAAACCTGACACTGCCAAAGACCGGTCGTTAAGCCTACCCTCTGCAAACGACCGTTCGTTGACCCTACACCCTGCGAAGGACCGGTCGTAAACACTGACCCTGCCAACGACCGGTCGTTAACTCCGACATTGCCAACGACCATGCCGACGACCGGTCGTTAACTCCGGCCCTGCCAACGACCGATCGTTAATTCCGACCCTGCCAACTATATGTCGTTAACTCCGACCTTTACAACGACCGGTCGTTAACTCCGACCCTGCTAACGACCGGTCGTTAATTTTGAACCTGCCAACGACCGGTCGTTAAGCCTACACACTGCCAACGACCAGTCGTTAACCCTGACCCTGCCAACGACCGGTCGTTAAATCCTGACACTGCCATTGACCGGTCGTTAATCCTACACCCTGCCAATAACTGGTCATTAACTTTGACCCTGCCAATGACCTATCGTTAACTCCGGCCCTGCCAACGACCTGTAGTTATCCTGACCATGCCAACGACCGGTCGTTAAGACTACACCCTGCCAACGACCGGTCGTTAACCCTACACCCTGCCATCGACCTATCGTTAACACTGACCCTGCCAACGAACGGTCGTTATCTCCGACATTGCGAACGACTGGTCGTTAAAGCCGACACCTGCCTACCACCGGTCGTTAATTACGACCTTGCCAATAACCGGTCGTAAACTCCGTCTCTTCCAACGACCGGTCGTTAACTCCGACCCTGCCAACTATATGTCGTTAACGCCGACCTTTACAACGACCGGTCTTTAACTCCGACCCTGCTAACGACCGGTCGTTAATATCGACCCTGACAACGAACGGTCGTTAACTCCGACATTGCGAACGACCTGTCGTTAAATCCTGACACTGCCAACGACCGGTCGTTAAGCATACACCCTGCCAACGACCTGTCGTTAATCCTACACCCTGCCAACGACCGGTCGTTAACCCTACACCCTGCCAACGACCGGTCGTTAACACTGACCCTGCCAACGACCGGTCGTTTCCTCCGACATTGCCAACGACCCTGCCAACGACCGGTCATTAACCCTGACACTGCCAACGACCGGTCGTTAACCCTGACATTGCCAAAGACCCTGCCAACGACCGGTCGTTAACTCCGGCCCTGCCAACGACCGGTCATTAACTCCGACCCTGCCAACGACCAAACGTTAACCCTGACACTGCCAACGACCGGTCGTTAAGCCTACACCCCGCAAACGACCGTTCGTTAACCCTACATCCTGCCAACGACCGTTCGTTAACCCTACATCCTGCCAACTACCGGTCGTTAACCCTATACCCTCCCAACGACCGGTCGTTAACACTGACACTGCCAACGACCGGTCGTTAGCTCCGACAATGCCAACGACCAGTCGTTAACCCTGACACTTCCAACGACCGGTCGTTAACTCTGACATTGCCAACGACCCTGCCAGCGACCGGTCGTTAACTCCGACCGTGCCAACGATCGGTCTATAACTCCGACCCTGCCAACGACCGGACGTTAACCCTGACACTGCCAACGACCGGTCGTTAACTCCGACCCTGCCAACTATATGTCGTTAACTCCGACCTTTACAACGACCGGTCGTTAACTCCGACCCTGCTAACGACCGGCCGTTAACTCCGTCATTGCGAACGACCGGTCGTTAAAGCCGATCTTGCCGACCACCGGTCGTTAATTACGACCCTTCCAACAATCGGTCGTAAACTCCGACTCTTCCAACGACCGGTCGTTAATCCTGACCCAGCCAACGACCGGTCGTTAAATCCTGACACTGCCAACGACCGGTCGTTAAGCCTACACCCTGCCAACGACCGGTCGTTAACACTGACCCGGCCAACGATCGGTCGTTAGCTCCGACATTTCCAACGAACCTGGAAACGACCAGTCGTTTACCCTGACACTGCTAACGACCGGTCGTTAACTCCGACATTGCCAACGATCCTGCCAACGACTGGTGGTTAACTCCGACCCTGCTAACGACCGGTGGTTAACTCCGACCCTGCATACGACCGGTCGTTAACCTTCACCCTGCCATTGACCGGCCGTTAAATCCTGACACTGCCAACGACCGGTCGTTTGCTCCGACAATGCCAACGACCAGTCGTTAACCCTGACACTTCCAACGACCGGTCGTTAACTCTGAAATTGCCAACGACCCTGCCAGCGACCGGTCGTTAACTCCGACCGTGCCAACGATCGGTCTATAACTCCGACCCTGCCAACGACTGGACGTTAACCCTGACACTGCCAACGACCGGTCGTTAAGCCTACACCCTGCCAACGACCGTTCGTTAACCCTACACACTGCGAACGACCGGTCGTAAACACTGACCCTGCCAACGACCGGTCGTTAACTCCGACATTGCCATCGACCCTGCCGACGACCGGTCATTAACTCCGGCCCTGCCAACGACCGATCGTTAACTTTGACCCTGCCAACTTTATGTCGTTAACTCCGACCTTGCCAACGACCGGTCGTTAACGCCGTCCCTGCCAACCACCGGTCGTTATTTACGATCCTGCCAACATTCGGACGTTAACTCCGACCCTGCCAACAAACGGTCGTTAAATCTGACCCTGCCAATGACTGGTGGTTACCTCAAAACCTTCCAACGACCGGTGGTTAACTCCGACCCTGCAAACAACCGGTCGTTAACCCTGACCCTGCCATCGACCAGTCGTTAACCTTACCATGCCAACGAACGGTCGTTAACCCTACACCATGCCAACGACCGGTCGTTAACTCCGTTCCTGCCAAAGACCAGTCGCTACTTTCGTCCCTGCAAACGACCGGTGGTTAACACCGACCCTGCCAACGTCTGGTCGTTATCCCTGACCCTGCCAACGACCGGTCGTTAACCCCGAACATGCCAACGACCGGTCCTTAATCCTACACCCTGCCCATAAACGGACGTTAACTCTGACCATGCCAACGACTGATCCTTAACTCAAGCCCTGCCAACGACCGGTAGTTATCCTGACCATGCAACCGACCGGTCGTTAAGCCTACATTCTGCCAACGACCGTTTGTTAACCCTACACCCTGCCAACGACCGGTCGTTAACACTGACCCTGACAACGAACGGTCGTTAACTCCGACATTGCGAACGACCAGTCGTTAAAGCCGACCCTGCCAACCAACGGTCGTTAATTACAAACCTGCCAACAACCGGTCGTAAACTCCGACGCCGCCATCGACCGGTCGTTAACTCTGACCCTGCCAACGCCTGGTGGTTAAATCTGACCCTGCCAACGACCGATGGTTAACACCGATCCGTCCAACGACCGGTCGTTAACCCTGACCCTATTAACGACTGGTCGTTAAATCCTCACACTGCCAACGACCGGTCGTTAACATTGACCCTGCCAACGACCTGTCGTTAACTCCGACATTGCCAACGACCCTGCCAACGACGGGTCGTTAACGCTGACACTACCAACGACCGGTCGTTAACCCTGACATTGCCAACGACCCTGCCAACGACCGGTCGTTAACTCCGGCCCTGCCAACGACCGGTCATTAACTGCGACCCTGCCAACGACCAAACGTTAACCCTGACACTGCCAACGACCGGCCGTTAAGCCTACACCCAGCAAACGACCGTTCGTTAACCCTACATCCTGCCAATGACCGGTCGTAACGACTGACCCTGCCAACGACCGGTCGAAAACTCCAACATTGCCTACGACCCTGCCAACGATCAGACGTTAACTCCGGCCCTGCCAACGACCGGTCGTTATCCTGACACTGCCAACGACCGGTCGTTAACTCCGACATTGCTAACGACCCTGCAATTGACCGGTAGTTAACTCCGGCCCTGCCAACGACCTATCATTAACTCCGATCCTGCCAACGACCGGACGTTAAACCTGACACTGCCAAAGACCGGTCGTTAAGCCTACCCTCTGCAAACGACCGTTCGTTGACCCTACACCCTGCGAAGGACCGGTCGTAAACACTGACCCTGCCAACGACCGGTCGTTAACTCCGACATTGCCAACGACCATGCCGACGACCGGTCGTTAACTCCGGCCCTGCCAACGACCGATCTTTAATTCCGACCCTGCCAACTATATGTCGTTAACTCCGACCTTTACAACGACCGGTCGTTAACTCCGACCCTGCTAACGACCGGTCGTTAATTTTGAACCTGCCAACGACCGGTCGTTAAGCCTACACACTGCCAACGACCAGTCGTTAACCCTGACCCTGCCAACGACCGGTCGTTAAATCCTGACACTGCCATTGACCGGTCGTTAATCCTACACCCTGCCAATAACTGGTCATTAACTTTGACCCTGCCAATGACCTATCGTTAACTCCGGCCCTGCCAACGACCTGTAGTTATCCTGACCATGCCAACGACCGGTCGTTAAGACTACACCCTGCCAACGACCGGTCGTTAACCCTACACCCTGCCATCGACCTATCGTTAACACTGACCCTGCCAACGAACGGTCGTTATCTCCGACATTGCGAACGACTGGTCGTTAAAGCCGACACCTGCCTACCACCGGTCGTTAATTACGACCTTGCCAATAACCGGTCGTAAACTCCGTCTCTTCCAACGACCGGTCGTTAACTCCGACCCTGCCAACTATATGTCGTTAACGCCGACCTTTACAACGACCGGTCTTTAACTCCGACCCTGCTAACGACCGGTCGTTAATATCGACCCTGACAACGAACGGTCGTTAACTCCGACATTGCGAACGACCTGTCGTTAAATCCTGACACTGCCAACGACCGGTCGTTAAGCATACACCCTGCCAACGACCTGTCGTTAATCCTACACCCTGCCAACGACCGGTCGTTAACCCTACACCCTGCCAACGACCGGTCGTTAACACTGACCCTGCCAACGACCGGTCGTTTCCTCCGACATTGCCAACGACCCTGCCAACGACCGGTCATTAACCCTGACACTGCCAACGACCGGTCGTTAACCCTGACATTGCCAAAGACCCTGCCAACGACCGGTCGTTAACTCCGGCCCTGCCAACGACCGGTCATTAACTCCGACCCTGCCAACGACCAAACGTTAACCCTGACACTGCCAACGACCGGTCGTTAAGCCTACACCCCGCAAACGACCGTTCGTTAACCCTACATCCTGCCAACGACCGTTCGTTAACCCTACATCCTGCCAACGACCGGTCGTAACGACTGACCATGCCAATGACCGGTCGTTAACTCCGACATTGCCAACGACCCTGCCAACGACCAGACGTTAACTCCGGCCCTGCCAACGACCGGTCATTTTCCTGACTATGCCAACGACCGGTCGTTAAGCCTACACCCTGTCAACGACCGGTCGTAAACCCTACACCCTTACAACGACCGGTCGTTAACCATACACCCTGCCAACGACCGTTCGTTAACACTGATCCTGACAACGAAAAGTCGTTAATTCCGACATTGTGTACGACCAGTCGTTAAAGTTCACCCTGCCAACCACCGGTCGTTAATTACGAACCTGCCAACAACCGGTCGTTAACTCTGACCCTGCCAACGCCTGGTGGTTAACTGCGACCCTGCCAACGACCGGTGGTTTACACCGATCCTGCCAACGACCGGTCGTTAACCCTGACCCTATTAACGACCGGTCGTTAAGCCTACAACCTGCCAACAACCGGTCATTAACCCTACACCCTGTCCAACGACCGGTCGTTAACACTGACCCTGCCAACGACCGGTCGTTAGCTCTGACATTGCCAACGACCCTGCTAACAACCTGTTGTTAACCATGACACTGCCAACGACCGGTCGTTAACTCCGACATTGCCAACGACCCTTCCAACGACCGTTCGTTATCTCAGGCCCTGCCAACGACCGGTAATTAACTCCGACCAGGCCAACGACCGGACGTTAACCCTGACACTGCCAATGACCGGCCGTTAAGCCTACACCCTGCCAACGACCGTTCGTTAACCCTACACCCTGCCAACGACCGGTCGTAATCACTGACTCTGCCAACGACCTGTCGTTAACTCCGACATTCCCAACGACCCTGCCAACGACTGGTCGTTAACTACGGCCCCGCCAACGATTGATCGTTAACACCGACCCTGCCAACTATATGTCGTTAGCTCCGACCTTTACAATGACCGGTCGTTAACTCCGACCTTGCTAACGACCGGTCGTTTATTTCGTCCCTGCCAACGACCGGTCGTTAAGCCTACACCCTGCCAACGACCGGTCGTAAACCCTGACCCTGCAAACAACCGGTCGTTAAATCCTGACACTGCCAACGACCAGTCGTTAAGCATACACCCTGCACACGAACGGTCGTAAACCCTACACCCGGCCAAGGACCGGTCGTTAACCCTGACACTGCCAACGACTGGTCGTTAACCCTGACATTGCCAACGACCCTGCCAACGACCGGTCGTGAACTCCGGCCCTGCCAACGACCGGTCATTAACTCCGACCCTGCCAACGACCAAACGTTAACCCTGACACTGCAAACGACCGGTCGTTAAGCCTACACCCTGCTAACGACCGTTCGTTAACTCTACATCCTGCCAACGACCGGTCGTAACAACTATCCTGCCAACGACCGGTCGTTAACTCCGACATTGCCAACGACCATGCCAACGACCAGACGTTAACTCCGGCCCTGCCAACGACCGGTCCGTATCCTGACTATGCCAACGACCGGTCGTTAAGCCTAAACCCTGTCAACGACCAGTCGTTAACCTTACACCCTGCCAACGACCGTTCGTTAACACTGATCCTGACAACAAACGGTCGTTAATTCCGACATTGCGTACGACCAGTCGTTAAAGCCGACCTTGCCAACCACCGGTCGTTAATTACGAACCTGCCAACAACCGGTCGTAAACTCCGACAATTCCAACGACCGGTCGTAAACTCCGACCCTGCCAACTATATGTCGTTAACGCCGACCTTTACAAAGACCGGTCGTTAACTCGGACCGTGCTAATGACCGGTCGTTAATTTTGAACCTGCCAACGACCGGTCGTTAAGCCTACACACTGCCAACGACCAGTCGTTAACACTGACCCTGCCAACGACCGGTCGTTAAATCCTGACACTGCCAACGACCGGTCGTTAAGCATACTCCCTGCCAACGCCCGGTCGTTAACCCTGACCCTGCCAACGACCAGTCGTTATCCTGACCATGCCAACGACCGGTCGTTTACCCTGAACATGCCAAATACCGGTCGTTAATCCTACACCCTGCCAATAACTGGTCGTTTACTTCGACCCTGCCAATGACCTATCGTTATCTCCGGCCCTGCCAACGACCGGTAGTTATCCTGACCATGCCAACGACCGGTCGTTAAGACTACACCCTGCCAACGACCGGTCGTTAATCCTACACCCTGCCATCGACCTGTCGTTAACACTGACCCTGCCAACGAACGTTCGTTAACTCCGACATTGCGAACGACTGGTCGTTAAAGCCGACACCTACCAACCACCGGTCGTTAATTACGACCTTGCCAATAACCGGTCGTAAACTCCGACTCTTCCAACGACCGGTCGTTAACTCCGACCCTGCCAACTATATGTCGTTAACGCCGACCTTTACAATGACCGGTCTTAACTCCGACCCTGCTAACGACCGGTCGTTAATTTCGACCCTGACAAAGAACGGTCGTTAACTCCGACATTGCGAACGACCAGACGTTAAATCCTGTCACTGCCAACGACCGGTCGTTAACCCTACACCATGCCAACGACCGGTTGTTAACCCTACACCCTGCCAACGACCGGTCGTTAACACTGACCCTGACAACGAACGGTCGTTAACTCCGACATTGCGAACGACCAGTCGTTAACGCCGACCCTGCCAACCAACGGTCGTTAATTACTTACCTGCCAACAACCGGTCGTAAACTCCGACGCCGCCATCGACCGGTCGTTAACTCTGACTCCTGCCAACGCCTGGTGGTAAACTCTGACCCTGCCAACGACCGGTGGTTAACATTGATCCTGCCAACGACCGGTCGTTAACCCTGACCCTATGAACGACTGGTCGTTAAATCCTCACACTGCCAACGACCGGTCGTTAACACTGACCCTGCCAACGACCGGTCGTTAACTCCGACATTGCCAACGACCCTGCCAACAACCGGTCGTTAACCCTGACACTGCCAACGACCGGTCGTTAACCCTGACATTGCCAACGACCCTGCCAACGACCGGTCGTTAACTCCGGCCCTGCCAACGACCGGTCATTAACTGCGACCCTGCCAACCACCAAACGTTAACCCTGACACTGCCAACGACCGGTCGTTAAGCCTACACCCTGCAAACGACCGTTCGTTAACCCTACACCCTGCGAACGACCGGTCGTACACACTGACCCTGCCAACGACCGGTCGTTATTTCAGACATTGCCAACGACCATGCCGACGACCGGTCGTTAACTCCCGCCCTGCCGATGACCGATCGTTAATTACGACCCTGCCAACTATATGTCGTTAAGTCCGACCTTTACAACGACCGGTCGTTAACTCCGACCCTGCTAACGACCGGTCGTTAAATTTGAACCTGCCAACGACCGGTCGTTAAGCCTACACACTGCCAACGACCAGTCGTTAACCCTGACCCTGCCAACGACCGGTCGTTAAATCCTGACACTGCCAACGACCGGTCGTTAAGCATACTCCCTGCCAACGACCGGTCGTTAACCCTGACCCTGCCAAAGACCAGTCGTTATCCTGACCATGCCAACGACCGGTCGTTAACCCTGAACATGCCAACGACCGGTCGTTAATCCTACACCCTGCCAATAACTGGTCGTTAACTTCGACCCTGCCAATGACCTATCGTTAACTCCGGCCCTGCCAACGACCGGTAGTTATCCTGACCATGCCAACGACCGGTCGTTAAGACTACACCCTGCCAACGAACGGTCTTTAAGCCTACACCCTGCATACGACCGTTCGTTAACCCTACATCCTGCCAATGACCGGTCGTAACGACTGACCCTGCCAACGACCGGTCGTTAACTCCGACATTGCCAACGACCCTGCCAACAACCAGACGTTAACTCCGGCCGTGCCAACGAACGGTCGTTATCCTGACACTGCCAACGACCGGTCGTTAAGCCTACCCTCTGCAAACGACCGTTCGTTAACCCTACACCCTGCGAACGACCGGTTTTACACACTGACCCTGCCAACGACCGGTCATTAACTCTGACATTGCCAACGACCATGCCGACGACCGGTCGTTAACTCCGGCCCTGCCAACGACTGATCGTTAATTCCGACCCTGCCAACTATATGTCGTTAACTCCGACCTTTACAACGACCGGTCGTTAACTCCGACCCTGCTAACGACCGGTGGTTAATTTTGAACCTGCCAACGACCGGTCGTTAAGCCTACACACTGCCAACGACCAGTCGTTAACCCTGACCCTGCCAACGACCGGTCGTTAAATCCTGACACTGCCAACGACCGGTCGTTAAGCATACTCCCTGCCAATGACCGGTCGTTAACCCTGACCCTGCCAACGACCAGTCGTTAACCCTGATCCTGCCAACGACCGGTCGTTAAATTCTGACACTGCCAACGACCGGTCGTTAAGCATACTCCCTGCCAGCGACTGGTCGTTAACCCTGAAACTGCAAACGACCAGTCGTTATCCTGACCATGCCAACTACCGGTCGTTAACCCTGAACATGCCAACGACCGGTCGTTAATCCTACACCCTGCTAATAACTGGTCGTTAACTTCGACCCTGCCAATGACCTATTGTTAACTCCGGTCCTGCCAACGACCGGTAGTTATCCTGACCATGCCAACGACCGGTCGTTAAGACTACACCCTGCCAACGGCCGGTCGTTAACCCTACACCCTGCCATCGACCTGTCGTTAACACTGACCCTGCCAACGAACGGTCGGTAACTCCGACATTGCGAACGACTGGTCGTAAAAGCCGACACCTGCCACCCACCGGTCGTTAATTACGACCTTGCCAATAACCGGTCGTAAACTCCGACTCTTCCAACGACCGGTCGTTAACTCCGACCCTGCCAACTATATGTCGTTAACGCCGACCTTTACAACGACCGGTCTTTTACTCCGACCCTGCTAACGACCGGTCGTTAATTTCGACCCTGTCAACGACCGGTCGTTAACCCTACACCCTTACGACGACCGGTCGTTAACAATACACCCTGCCAACGACCGTTCGTTAACACTGATCCTGACAACCAACGGTCGTTAATTCCGACATTGCGTACGACCAGTCGTTAAAGCCGACCCTGCCAACCACCGGTCGTTAATTACGAACCTGCCAACGACCGGTCGTTAACTCTGACCCTGCCAACGCCTGGTGGTTAACTCCGACCCTGCAAACGACCGGTGGTTTACACCGATCCTGCCAACGACCGGTCGTTAACCCTGACCCTGCCAACGACCGATCGTTAGCTCTGACATTACCAACGACCCTGCTAACAACCTGTCGTTAACCATGACACTGCCAACGACCGGTTGTTAACTGCGACATTGCCAACGACCGTTCGTTATCTGAGGCCCTGCCAACGACCGGTCATTAACTCCGACCAGGCCAACGACCGGACGTTAACCCTGACACTGCCAACAACCGGTCGTTAAGCCTACACCCTGCCAACGACCGTTCGTTAACCCTACACCCTGCCAACGACCGGTCGTAATCACTGACTCTGCCAACGACCTGTCGTTAACTCCGACATTCCCAACGACCCTGTCAACGAATGGTCGTTAACTACGGCCCCGCCAACGACCGTTCGTTAACTCCGACCCTGCCAACAATATGTCGTTAGCTCCGACCTTTACAACGACCGGTCTTTAACTCCGACCCTGCTAACGACCGGTCGTTAATATCGACCCTGCCAACGACCGGTCGTTAACTTCGAAATTACCAACGACCCTGCCACCGACAGGTCATTACCCCTGACACTGCCAACGACCGGTCGTTAACCCTGACATTGCCAAAGACCCTGCCAACGACCGGTCGTTAACTCCGGCCCTGCCAACGACCAGTCATTAACTCCGACCCTGCCAACGACCAAACGTTAACCCTGACACTGCCAACGACCGGTCGTTAAGCCTACACCCTGCATACGACCGTTCGTTAACCCTACATCCTGCCAACGACCGGTCGTAACGACTGACCCTGCCAACGACCGGTCGTTAACTCCGACATTGCCAACGACCCTGCCAACGACCAGACGTTAACTCCGGCCCTGCCAACGACCGGTCATTATCCTGACTATGCCAACGACCGGTCGTTAAGCCTACACCCTGTCAACGACCGGTCGTTATCCCTTCACCCTTACAACGACCGGTCGTTAACCATACACCCTGCCAACGACCGTTCGTTAACACTGATCCTGACAACGAACGGTAGTTAATTCCGACATTCGGTACGACCAGTCGTTAAAGCCGACCCTGCCAACCACCGGTCGTTAATTACGAACCTGCCAACAACCGGTCAAAAACTCCGACTCTGCCAACGACCGGTCGTTAACTCTGATCCTGCCAACGCCTGGTGGTTAACTCCGATCCTGCCAACGACCGGTGGTTTACACCGATCCTGCCAACGACCGGTCGTTAACCCTGAAACCCTATTAATGACCGGTCGTTAAATCCTAATACTTCCAACGACCGGTCGTTAAGCCTACAACCTGCCAACGACCGGTCGTTAACCCTGAAACCCTATTAACGACCGGTCGTTAAATCCTAATACTTCCAACGACCGGTCGTTAAGCCTACAACCTGCCAAAGACCGGTCGTTAACCCTACACCCTGTCCAACGACCGGTCGTTAACACTGATACTGCCAACGACCGGTCGTTAACCCTGACATTGCCAACGACCCTGCTAACGAACGGTCGTTAACTCCGGCCCTGCCAACGACCGGTCATTAACTCCGAACCTGCCAACGACCAAACGTTAACCCTGACACTGCCAACGACCGGTCGTTAAGCCTACACCCTGCAAACGACCGTTCGTTAACCCTACATCCTGCCAACGACCGGTCGTTAACCATACACCCTGCCAACGACCGTTCGTTAACACTGATCCTGACAACCAACGGTCGTTTATTCCGACATTGCGTACGACCAGTCGTTAAAGCCGACCCTGCCAACCACCGGTCGTTAAAATCGAACCTGCCAACGACCGGTCGTTAACTCTGACCCTGCCAACGCCTGGTGGTTAACTCCGACCCTGCCAACGACCGGTGGTTTACACCGATCCTGCCAACGACCAGTCGTTAACCCTGACGCTGCCAACGACCGGTCGTTCGCTCTGACATTGCCAACGACCCTGCTAACAACCTGTCGTTAACCATGACACTGCCAACGACCGGTCGTTAACTGCGACATTGCCAACGACCGGTCGTTATCTGAGGCCCTGCCAACGACCGGTCATTAACTCCGACCAGGCCAACGACCGGACGTTAACCCTGACACTGCCAACAACCGGTCGTTAAGCCTACACCCTGCCAACGACCGTTCGTTAACCCTACACCCTGCCAACGACCGGTCGTAATCACTGACTCTGCCAACGACCTGTCGTTAACTCCGACATTCCCAACGACCCTGCCAACGAATGGTCGTTAACTACGGCCCCGCCAACGACCGGTCGTTAACTCCGACCCTGCCAACAATATGTCGTTAGCTCCGACCTTTACAACGACCGGTCTTTAACTCCGACCCTGCTTACGACCGGTCGTTAATATCGTCCCTGCCAACGACCGGTCGTTAACTTCGAAATTACCAACGACCCTGCCACCGACAGGTCATTACCCCTGACACTGCCAACGACCGGTCGTTAACCCTGACATTGCCAAAGACCCTGCCAACGACCGGTCGTTAACTCCGGCCCTGCCAACGACCAGTCATTAACTCCGACCCTGCCAACGACCAAACGTTAACCCTGACACTGCCAACGACCGGTCGTTAAGCCTACACCCTGCAAACGACCGTTCGTTAACCCTACATCCTGCCAACGACCGGTCGTAACGACTGACCCTGCCAACGACCGGTCGTTAACTCCGACATTGCCAACGACCCTGCCAACGACCAGACGTTAACTCCGGCCCTGCCAACGACCGGTCATTATCCTGACTATGCCAACGACCGGTCGTTAAGCTTACACCCTGTCAACGACCGGTCGTTAACCCTTCACCCTTACAACGACCGGTCGTTAACCATACACCCTGCCAACGACCGTTCGTTAACACTGATCCTGACAACGAACGGTCGTTAATTCCGACATTGCGTACGACCAGTCGTTAAAGCCGACCCTGCCAACCACCGGTCGTTAATTACGAACCTGCCAACAACCGGTCAAAAACTCCGACTCTGCCAACGACCGGTCGTTAACTCTGATCCTGCCAACGCCTGGTTGTTAACTCCGATCCTGACAACGACCGGTGGTTTACACCGATCCTGCCAACGACCGGTCGTTAACCCTGAAACCCTATTAATGACCGGTCGTTAAATCCTAATACTTCCAACGACCGGTCGTTAAGCCTACAACCTGCCAACGACCAGTCGTTAACCCTGAAACCCTATTAACGACCGGTCGTTAAATCCTAATACTTCCAACGACCGGTCGTTAAGCCTACAACCTGCCAAAGACCGGTCGTTAACCCTACACCCTGTCCAACGACCGGTCGTTAACACTGACACTGCCAACGACCGGTCGTTAACCCTGACATTGCCAACGACCCTGCTAACGACCGGTCGTTAACTCCGGCCCTGCCAACGACCGGTCATTAACTCCGAACCTGCCAACGACCAAACGTTAACACTGACACTGCAACGACCGGTCGTTAAGCCTACACCCTGCAAACGACCGTTCGTTAACCCTACATCCTGCCAACGACCGGTCGTAACGACTGACCCTGCCAACGACTGGTCGTTAACTCCGACATTGCCAACGACCCTGCCAACGACCAGACGTTAACTCCGGCCCTGCCAACGACCGGTCATTATCCTGACTATGCCAACGACCGGTCGTTAAGCCTACACCCTGTCAACGACCGGTCGTTAACCCTACACCCTTACGACGACCGGTCGTTAACCATACACCCTGCCAACGACCGTTCGTTAACACTGATCCTGACAACCAACGGTCGTTAATTCCGACATTGCGTACGACCAGTCGTTAAAGCCGACCCTGCCAACCACCGGTCGTTAATTACGAACATGCCAACGACCGGTCGTTAACTCTGACCCTGCCAACGCCTGGTGGTTAACTCCGACCCTGCCAACGACCGGTGGTTTACACCGATCCTGCCAACGACCAGTCGTTAACCCTGACTCTGCAAACGACCGGTCGTTAGCTCTGACATTGCCAACGACCCTGCTAACAACCTGTCGTTAACCATGACACTGCCAACGACCGGTCGTTAACTGCGACATTGCCAACGACCGGTCGTTATCTGAGGCCCTGCCAACGACCGGTCATTAACTCCGACCAGGCCAACGACCGGACGTTAACCCTGACACTGCCAACAACCGGTCGTTAAGCCTACACCCTGCCAACGACCGTTCGTTAACCCTACACCCTGCCAACGACCGGTCGTAATCACTGACTCTGCCAACGACCTGTCGTTAACTCCGACATTCCCAACGACCCTGCCAACGAATGGTCGTTAACTACGGCCCCGCCAACGACCGGTCGTTAACTCCGACCCAGCCAACTATATGTCGTTAGCTCCGACCTTTACAACGACCGGTCTTTAACTCCGACCCTGCCAACGACCGGTCGTTAACCCTGACATTGCCAAAGACCCTGCCAACGACCGGTCGTTAACTCCGGCCCTGCCAACGACCAGTCATTAACTCCGACCCTGCCAACGACCAAACGTTAACCCTGACACTGCCAACGACCGGTCGTTAAGCCTACACCCTGCATACGACCGTTCGTTAACCCTACATCCTGCCAACGACCGGTCGTAACGACTGACCCTGCCAACGACCGGTCGTTAACTCCGACATTGCCAACGACCCTGCCAACGACCAGACGTTAACTCCGGCCCTGCCAACGACCGGTCATTATCCTGACTATGCCAACGACCGGTCGTTAAGCCTACACCCTGTCAACGACCGGTCGTTATCCCTTCACCCTTACAACGACCGGTCGTTAACCATACACCCTGCCAACGACCGTTCGTTAACACTGATCCTGACAACGAACGGTCGTTAATTCCGACATTCGGTACGACCAGTCGTTAAAGCCGACCCTGCCAACCACCGGTCGTTAATTACGAACCTGCCAACAACCGGTCAAAAACTCCGACTCTGCCAACGACCGGTCGTTAACTCTGATCCTGCCAACGCCTGGTGGTTAACTCCGATCCTGCCAACGACCGGTGGTTTACACCGATCCTGCCAACGACCGGTCGTTAACCCTGAAACCCTATTAATGACCGGTCGTTAAATCCTAATACTTCCAACGACCGGTCGTTAAGCCTACAACCTGCCAACGACCGGTCGTTAACCCTGAAACCCTATTAACGACCGGTCGTTAAATCCTAATACTTCCAACGACCGGTCGTTAAGCCTACAACCTGCCAAAGACCGGTCGTTAACCCTACACCCTGTCCAACGACCGGTCGTTAACACTGATACTGCCAACGACCGGTCGTTAACCCTGACATTGCCAACGACCCTGCTAACGAACGGTCGTTAACTCCGGCCCTGCCAACGACCGGTCATTAACTCCGAACCTGCCAACGACCAAACGTTAACCCTGACACTGCCAACGACCGGTCGTTAAGCCTACACCCTGCAAACGACCGTTCGTTAACCCTACATCCTGCCAACGACCGGTCGTTAACCATACACCCTGCCAACGACCGTTCGTTAACACTGATCCTGACAACCAACGGTCGTTTATTCCGACATTGCGTACGACCAGTCGTTAAAGCCGACCCTGCCAACCACCGGTCGTTAAAATCGAACCTGCCAACGACCGGTCGTTAACTCTGACCCTGCCAACGCCTGGTGGTTAACTCCGACCCTGCCAACGACCGGTGGTTTACACCGATCCTGCCAACGACCAGTCGTTAACCCTGACGCTGCCAACGACCGGTCGTTAGCTCTGACATTGCCAACGACCCTGCTAACAACCTGTCGTTAACCATGACACTGCCAACGACCGGTCGTTAACTGCGACATTGCCAACGACCGGTCGTTATCTGAGGCCCTGCCAACGACCGGTCATTAACTCCGACCAGGCCAACGACCGGACGTTAACCCTGACACTGCCAACAACCGGTCGTTAAGCCTACACCCTGCCAACGACCGTTCGTTAACCCTACACCCTGCCAACGACCGGTCGTAATCACTGACTCTGCCAACGACCTGTCGTTAACTCCGACATTCCCAACGACCCTGCCAACGAATGGTCGTTAACTACGGCCCCGCCAACGACCGGTCGTTAACTCCGACCCTGCCAACAATATGTCGTTAGCTCCGACCTTTACAACGACCGGTCTTTAACTCCGACCCTGCTTACGACCGGTCGTTAATATCGTCCCTGCCAACGACCGAACGTTAACTTCGGAATTACCAACGACCCTGCCACCGACAGGTCATTACCCCTGACACTGCCAACGACCGGTCGTTAACCCTGACATTGCCAAAGACCCTGCCAACGACCGGTCGTTAACTCCGGCCCTGCCAACGACCAGTCATTAACTCCGACCCTGCCAACGACCAAACGTTAACCCTGACACTGCCAACGACCGGTCGTTAAGCCTACACCCTGCAAACGACCGTTCGTTAACCCTACATCCTGCCAACGACCGGTCGTAACGACTGACCCTGCCAACGACCGGTCGTTAACTCCGACATTGCCAACGACCCTGCCAACGACCAGACGTTAACTCCGGCCCCGCCAACGACCGGTCATTATCCTGACTATGCCAACGACCGGTCGTTAAGCTTACACCCTGTCAACGACCGGTCGTTAACCCTTCACCCTTACAACGACCGGTCGTTAACCATACACCCTGCCAACGACCGTTCGTTAACACTGATCCTGACAACGAACGGTCGTTAATTCCGACATTGCGTACGACCAGTCGTTAAAGCCGACCCTGCCAACCACCGGTCGTTAATTACGAACCTGCCAACAACCGGTCAAAAACTCCGACTCTGCCAACGACCGGTCGTTAACTCTGATCCTGCCAACGCCTGGTTGTTAACTCCGATCCTGACAACGACCGGTGGTTTACACCGATCCTGCCAACGACCGGTCGTTAACCCTGAAACCCTATTAATGACCGGTCGTTAAATCCTAATACTTCCAACGACCGGTCGTTAAGCCTACAACCTGCCAACGACCGGTCGTTAACCCTGAAACCCTATTAACGACCGGTCGTTAAATCCTAATACTTCCAACGACCGGTCGTTAAGCCTACAACCTGCCAAAGACCGGTCGTTAACCCTACACCCTGTCCAACGACCGGTCGTTAACACTGACACTGCCAACGACCGGTCGTTAACCCTGACATTGCCAACGACCCTGCTAACGACCGGTCGTTAACTCCGGCCCTGCCAACGACCGGTCATTAACTCCGAACCTGCCAACGACCAAACGTTAACCCTGACACTGCCAACGACCGGTCGTTAAGCCTACACCTTGCAAACGACCGTTCGTTAACCCTACATCCTGCCAACGACCGGTCGTAACGACTGACCCTGCCAACGACTGGTCGTTAACTCCGACATTGCCAACGACCCTGCCAACGACCAGACGTTAACTCCGGCCCTGCCAACGACCGGTCATTATCCTGACTATGCCAACGACCGGTCGTTAAGCCTACACCCTGTCAACGACCGGTCGTTAACCCTACACCCTTACGACGACCGGTCGTTAACCATACACCCTGCCAACGACCGTTCGTTAACACTGATCCTGACAACCAACGGTCGTTAATTCCGACATTGCGTACGACCAGTCGTTAAAGCCGACCCTGCCAACCACCGGTCGTTAATTACGAACATGCCAACGACCGGTCGTTAACTCTGACCCTGCCAACGCCTGGTGGTTAACTCCGACCCTGCCAACGACCGGTGGTTTACACCGATCCTGCCAACGACCAGTCGTTAACCCTGACTCTGCCAACGACCGGTCGTTAGCTCTGACATTGCCAACGACCCTGCTAACAACCTGTCGTTAACCATGACACTGCCAACGACCGGTCGTTAACTGCGACATTGCCAACGACCGGTCGTTATCTGAGGCCCTGCCAACGACCGGTCATTAACTCCGACCAGGCCAACGACCGGACGTTAACCCTGACACTGCCAACAACCGGTCGTTAAGCCTACACCCTGCCAACGACCGTTCGTTAACCCTACACCCTGCCAACGACCGGTCGTAATCACTGACTCTGCCAACGACCTGTCGTTAACTCCGACATTCCCAACGACCCTGCCAACGAATGGTCGTTAACTACGGCCCCGCCAACGACCGGTCGTTAACTCCGACCCAGCCAACTATATGTCGTTAGCTCCGACCTTTACAACGACCGGTCTTTAACTCCGACCCTGGTAACGACCGGTCGTTAATATGGACCCTGCCAACGACCGGTCGTTAACTCCGAAATTGCCAACGACCCTGCCACCGACAGGTCATTACCCCTGACACTGCCAACGACCGGTCGTTAACCCTGACATTGCCAAAGACCCTGCCAACGACCGGTCGTTTACTCCGGCCCTGCCAACGACCGGTCATTAACTCCGACCCTGCCAACGACCAAACGTTAACCCTGACACTGCTAACGACCGGTCGTTAAGCCTACACCCTGCAAACGACCGTTCGTTAAACCTACATCCTGCCAACGACCGGTCGTAACGACTGACCCTGCCAACGACCGGTCGTTAACTCCGACATTGCCAACGACCATGCCAACGACCAGACGTTAACTCCGGCCCTGCCAACGACCGGTCATTATCCTGACTATGCCAACGACCGGTCGTTAAGCCTACACCCTGTCAACGACCGGTCGTTAACCCTACACCCTTACAACGACCGTTCGTTAACACTGATCCTGACAACGAACGGTCGTTAATTCCGACATTGCGTACGACCAGTCGTTAAAGCCGACCCTGCCAACCACCGGTCGTTAATTACGAACCTGCCAACAACCGGTCAAAAACTCCGACTCTGCCATCGACCGGTCGTTAACTCTGATCCTGCCAACGCCTGGTGGTTAACTCCGATCCTGCCAACGACCGGTGGTTTACACCGATCCTGCCAACGACCTGTCGTTAACCCTGAAACCCTATTAACGACCGGTCGTTAAATCCTAATACTTCCAACGACCGGTCGTTAAGCCTACAACCTGCCAACGACTGGTCGTTAAACCTACACCCTGTCCAACGACCGGTCGTTAACCCTGACACTGCCAACGACCGGTCGTAATCACTGACTCTGCTAACGACCTGTCGTTTACTCCGACATTCCCAACGACCCTGCCAACGACTGGTCGTTAACTACGGCCCCGCCAACGACCGGTCGTTAACTCCGACCCTGCCAATAATATGTCGTTAGCTCCGATCTTTACAACGACCGGTCGATAACTTCGACCCTGCTAACGACCGGTCGTTTATTTCGTCCCTGCCAACGACCGGTCGTTAAGCCTACACCCTGCCAACGACCGGTCGTTAACCCTGACCCTGCCAACAACCGGTCGTTAAATCCTGACACTGCCAACGACCAGTCGTTAAGCATACACCCTGCCAACGAACGGTCGTAAACCCTACACCCTGCCAACGACCTGTCGTTAACCATGACACTGCCAACGACTGGTCGTTAACTCCGACATTGCCAACGACCCTGCCAACGACCGGTCGTTATCTCCGGCCCCGCCAACGACCGGTCATTAACTACGACCAGGTCAACGACCGGACGTTAACCCTGACACTGCCAACGACCGGTCGTTAAGCATACACCCTGCCAACAACTGTTCGTTAACCCTACACCCTGCCAACGACCGGTCGTAATCACTGACTCTTGCCAACGACCTGTCGTTAACTCCGACATTCCCAACGATACTGCCAACGACTGGTAATTAACTACGGCCCCGCCAACGACCGGTCGTTAACTCCGACCCTGCCAACTATATGTCGTTAACTCCGACCTTTACAACGACCGGTCGTTAACTCCGACCCTGCTAACGACCGGTCGTTAACCCTGACTATGCCAACGACCGGTCGTTAAGCCTACACCCTGTCAACGACCAGTCGTTAACCCTTCACCCTGCCAACGACCGGTCGTTATCTTTACACCCTGCCAACGACCGTTCGTTAACACTGATCCTGACAACGAACGGTCGTTAATTCCGACATTGCGTACGACCAGTCGTTAAAGCCGACCTTGCCAACCACCGGTCGTTAATTACGAACCTGCCAACAACCGGTCGTAAACTCCGACTCTGCCAACGACCGTTCGTAAACTCTGACCCAATTAACGACCGGTCGTTAAATCCTGACACTGCCAACGACCGGTCGATAAGCCTACAACCTGCCAACGACCGGTCGTTAACCCTACATCCTGTCCAACGACCGGTCGTTAACAGTGACACTGCCAACGACCGGTCGTTAACCCTGACATTGCCAACGACCCTGCTAACGACCGGTCGTTAACTCCGGCCCTGCCAACGACCGGTCATTATCCTGACTATGCCAACGACCGGTCGTTAAGCCTACACCCTATCAACGACCGGTCGTTAACCCTACACCCTTACAACGACCGGTCGTTAACCATACACCCTGCCAACGACCGTTCGTTAACACTGATCCTGACAACCAACGGTCGTTAATTCCGACATTGCGTACGACCAGTCGTTAAAGCCGACCCTGCCAACCACCGGTCGTTAATTACGAACCTGCCAACGACCGGTCGTTAACTCTGACCCTGCCAACGCCTGGTGGTTAACTCCGACCCTGCCAACGACCGGTGGCTTACACCGATCCTGCCAACGACCGGTCGTTAACCGTGACCCTGCCAACGACCGGTCGTTAGCTCTGACATTGCCAACGACCATGCTAACAACCTGTCGTTAACCATGACACTGCCAACGACTGGTCGTAAACTCCGACATTGCCAACGACCGGTCGTTATCTCAGGCCCTGCCAACAAACGGTCATTAACTCCGACCAGGCCAACGACCGGACGTTAACCCTGACACTGCCAACAACCGGTCGTTAAGCCTACACCCTGCCAACGACCGTTCGTTAACCCTACACCCTGCCAACGACCGGTCGTAATCACTGACTCTGCCAACGACCTGTCGTTAACTCCGACATTCCCAACGACCCTGCCAACGAATGGTCGTTAACTACGGCCCCGCCAACGACCGGTCGTTAACTCCGACCCTGCCAACAATATGTCGTTAGCTCCGACCTTTACAACGACCGGTCTTTAACTCCGACCCTGCTAACGACCGGTCGTTAATATCGACCCTGCCAACGACCGGTCGTTAACTTCGAAATTACCAACGACCCTGCCACCGACAGGTCATTACCCCTGACACTGCCAACGACCGGTCGTTAACCCTGACATTGCCAAAGACCCTGCCAACGACCGGTCGTTAACTCCGGCCCTGCCAACGACCAGTCATTAACTCCGACCCTGCCAACGACCAAACGTTAACCCTGACACTGCCAACGACCGGTCGTTAAGCCTACACCCTGCAAACGACCGTTCGTTAACCCTACATCCTGCCAACGACCGGTCGTAACGACTGACCCTGCCAACGACCGGTCGTTAACTCCGACATTGCCAACGACCCTGCCAACGACCAGACGTTAACTCCGGCCCTGCCAACGACCGGTCATTATCCTGACTATGCCAACGACCGGTCGTTAAGCCTACACCCTGTCAACGTCCGGTCGTTAACCCTTCACCCTTACAACGACCGGTCGTTAACCATACACCCTGCCAACGACCGTTCGTTAACACTGATCCTGACAACGAACGGTCGTTAATTCCGACATTGCGTACGACCAGTCGTTAAAGCCGACCCTGCCAACCACCGGTCGTTAATTACGAACCTGCCAACAACCGGTCAAAAACTCCGACTCTGCCAACGACCGGTCGTTAACTCTGATCCTGCCAACGCCTGGTGGTTAACTCCGATCCTGCCAACGACCGGTGGTTTACACCGATCCTGCCAACGACCGGTCGTTAACCCTGAAACCCTATTAATGACCGGTCGTTAAATCCTAATACTTCCAACGACCGGTCGTTAAGCCTACAACCTGCCAACGACCGCTCGTTAACCCTGAAACCCTATTAACGACCGGTCGTTAAATCCTAATACTTCCAACGACCGGTCGTTAAGCCTACAACCTGCCAAAGACCGGTCGTTAACCCTACACCCTGTCCAACGACCGGTCGTTAACACTGACACTGCCAACGACCGGTCGTTAACCCTGACTTTGCCAACGACCCTGCTAACGACCGGTCGTTAACTCCGGCCCTGCCAACGACCGGTCATTAACTCCGAACCTGCCAACGACCAAACGTTAACCCTGACACTGCCAACGACCGGTCGTTAAGCCTACACCCTGCAAACGACCGTTCGTTAACCCTACATCCTGCCAACGACCGGTCGTAACGACTGACCCTGCCAACGACTGGTCGTTAACTCCGACATTGCCAACGACCCTGCCAACGACCAGACGTTAACTCCGGCCCTGCCAACGACCGGTCATTATCCTGACTATGCCAACGACCGGTCGTTAAGCCTACACCCTGTCAACGACCGGTCGTTAACCCTACACCCTTACGACGACCGGTCGATAACCATACACCCTGCCAACGACCGTTCGTTAACACTGATCCTGACAACGCCTGGTGGTTAACTCCGACCCTGCCAACGACCGGTGTATTACACCGATCCTGCCAACGACCAGTCGTTAACCCTGACTCTGCCAACGACCGGTCGTTAGCTCTGACATTGCCAACGACGCTGCTAACAACCTGTCGTTAACCATGACACTGCCAACGACCGGTCGTTAACTGCGACATTGCCAACGACCGGTCGTTATCTGAGGCCCTGCCAACGACCGGTCATTAACTCCGACCAGGCCAACGACCGGACGTTAACCCTGACACTGCCAACAACCGGTCGTTAAGCCTACACCCTGCCAACGACCGTTCGTTAACCCTACACCCTGCCAACGACCGGTCGTAATCACTGACTCTGCCAACGACCTGTCGTTAACTCCGACATTCCCAACGACCCTGCCAACGAATGGTCGTTAACTACGGCCCCGCCAACGACCGGTCGTTAACTCCGACCCTGCCAACTATATGTCGTTAGCTCCGACCTTTACAACGACCGGTCTTTAACTCCGACCCTGCTAACGACCGGTCGTTAATATGGACCCTGCCAACGACCGGTCGTTAACTCCGAAATTGCCAACGACCCTGCCACCGACAGGTCATTACCCCTGACACTGCCAACGACCGGTCGTTAACCCTGACATTGCCAAAGACCCTGCCAACGACCGGTCGTTTACTCCGGCCCTGCCAACGACCGGTCATTAACTCCGACCCTGCCAACGACCAAACGTTAACCCTGACACTGCTAACGACCGGTCGTTAAGCCTACACCCTGCAAACGACCGTTCGTTAACCCTACATCCTGCCAACGACCGGTCGTAACGACTGACCCTGCAAACGACCGGTCGTTAACTCCGACATTGCCAACGACCCTGCCAACGACCAGACGTTAACTCCGGCCCTGCCAACGACCGGTCATTATCCTGACTATGCCAACGACCGGTCGTTAAGCCGACACCCTGTCAACGACCGGTCGTTAACCCTACACCCTTACAACGACCGTTCGTTAACACTGATCCTGACAACGAACGGTCGTTAATTCCGACATTGCGTACGACCAGTCGTTAAAGCCGACCCTGCCAACCACCGGTCGTTAATTACGAACCTGCCAACAACCGGTCAAAAACTCCGACTCTGCCAACGACCGGTCGTTAACTCTGATCCTGCCAACGCCTGGTGGTTAACTCCGATCCTGCCAACGACCGGTGGTTTACACCGATCCCGCCAACGACCGGTCGTTAACCCTGAAACCCTATTAACGACCGGTTTTTAAATCCTAATACTTCCAACGACCGGTCGTTAAGCCTACAACCTGCCAACGACCGGTCGTTAAACCTACAACCTGTCCAACGACCGGTCGTTAACCCTGACACTGCCAACGACCGGTCGTAATCACTGACTCTGCTAACGACCTGTCGTTTACTCCGACATTCCCAACGACCCTGCCAACGACTGGTCGTTAACTACGGCCCCGCCAACGACCGGTCGTTAACTCCGACCCTGCCAATAATATGTCGTTAGCTCCGATCTTTACAACGACCGGTCGATAACTTCGACCCTGCTAACGACCGGTCGTTTATTTCGTCCCTACAAAGGACCGGTCGTTAAGCCTACACCCTGCCAACGACCGGTCGTTAACCCTGACCCTGCCAACAACCGGTCGTTAAATCCTGACACTGCCAACGACCAGTCGTTAAGCATACACCCTGCCAACGAACGGTCGTAAACCCTACACCCTGCCAACGACCGGTCGTTAACCCTGACACTGCCAACGACCGGTCGTTAACCCTGACATTGCCAACGACCCTGCCAACGACCGGTCGTTAACCCTGACACTGCCAACGACCAAATGTTAACCCTGACACTGCAAACGTCCGGTCGTTAAGCCTTCACTTTGCAAACGACCGTTCGTTAACCCTACATCCTGCCAACGATCGGTCGTAACGACTGACCCTTCCAACGACCGGTCGTTAACTCCGACATTGCCAACGACCATGCCAACGACCGGTCGTTAACTCCGACCCTGCCAACTATATGTCGTTAACTCCGACCTTTACAACGACCGGTCGTTAACTCCGACCCTGCTAACGACCGGTCGTTAACCCTGACTATGCCAACGACCGGTCGTTAAGCCTACACCCTGTCAACGACCAGTCGTTAACCCTTCACCCTGCCAACGACCGGTCGTTATCTTTACACCCTGCCAACGACCGTTCGTTAACACTGATCCTGACAACGAACGGTCGTTAATTCCGACATTGCGTACGACCAGTCGTTAAACCCGACCTTGCCAACCACCGGTCGTTAATTACGAACCTGCCAACAACCGGTCGTAAACTCCGACTCTGCCAACGACCGTTCGTAAAATCTGACCCAATTAACGACCGGTCGTTAAATCCTGACACTGCCAACGACCGGTCGATAAGCCTACAACCTGCCAACGACCGGTCGTTAACCCTACACCCTGTCCAACGACCGGTCGTTAACAGTGACACTGCCAACGACCGGTCGTTAACCCTGACATTGCCAACGACCCTGCTAACGACCGGTCGTTAACTCCGGCCCTGCCAACGACCGGTCATTAACTCCGAACCTGCCAACGACCAAACGTTAACCCTGACACTGCCAACGACCAGTCGTTAAGCCTACACCCTGCAAACGACCGTTCGTTAACCCTACATCCTGCCAACGACCGGTCGTAACGACTGACCCTGCCAACGACCGGTCGTTAACTCCGACATTGCCAACGACCCTGCCAACGACCAGACGTTAACTCCGGCCCTGCCAACGACCGGTCATTATCCTGACTATGCCAACGACCGGTCGTTAAGCCTACACCCTATCAACGACCGGTCGTTAACCCTACACCCTTACAACGACCGGTCGTTAACCATACACCCTGCCAACGACCGTTCGTTAACACTGATCCTGACAACCAACGGTCGTTAATTCCGACATTGCGTACGACCAGTCGTTAAAGCCGACCCTGCCAACCACCGGTCGTTAATTACGAACCTGCCAACGACCGGTCGTTAACTCTGACCCTGCCAACGCCTGGTGGTTAACTCCGACCCTGCCAACGACCGGTGGCTTACACCGATCCTGCCAACGACCGGTCGTTAACCGTGACCCTGCCAACGACCGGTCGTTAGCTCTGACATTGCCAACGACCATGCTAACAACCTGTCGTTAACCATGACACTGCCAACGACCGGTCGTAAACTCCGACATTGCCAACGACCGGTCGTTATCTCAGGCCCTGCCAACGACCGGTCATTAACTCCGACCAGGCCAACGACCGGACGTTAACCCTGACACTGCCAACAACCGGTCGTTAAGCCTACACCCTGCCAACGACCGTTCGTTAACCCTACACCCTGCCAACGACCGGTCGTAATCACTGACTCTGCCAACGACCTGTCGTTAACTCCGACATTCCCAACGACCCTGCCAACGAATGGTCGTTAACTACGGCCCCGCCAACGACCGGTCGTTAACTCCGACCCTGCCAACAATATGTCGTTAGCTCCGACCTTTACAACGACCGGTCTTTAACTCCGACCCTGCTAACGACCGGTCGTTAATATCGACCCTGCCAACGACCGGTCGTTAACTTCGAAATTACCAACGACCCTGCCACCGACAGGTCATTACCCCTGACACTGCCAACGACCGGTCGTTAACCCTGACATTGCCAAAGACCCTGCCAACGACCGGTCGTTAACTCCGGCCCTGCCAACGATCAGTCATTAACTCCGACCCTGCCAACGACCAAACGTTAACCCTGACACTGCCAACGACCGGTCGTTAAGCCTACACCCTGCAAACGACCGTTCGTTAACCCTACATCCTGCCAACGACCGGTCGTAACGACTGACCCTGCCAACGACCGGTCGTTAACTCCGACATTGCCAACGACCCTGCCAACGACCAGACGTTAACTCCGGCCCTGCCAACGACCGGTCATTATCCTGACTATGCCAACGACCGGTCGTTAAGCCTACACCCTGTCAACGTCCGGTCGTTAACCCTTCACCCTTACAACGACCGGCCGTTAACCATACACCCTGCCAACGACCGTTCGTTAACACTGATCCTGACAACGAACGGTCGTTAATTCCGACATTGCGTACGACCAGTCGTTAAAGCCGACCCTGCCAACCACCGGTCGTTAATTACGAACCTGCCAACAACCGGTCAAAAACTCCGACTCTGCCAACGACCGGTCGTTAACTCTGATCCTGCCAACGCCTGGTGGTTAACTCCGATCCTGCCAACGACCGGTTGTTTACACCGATCCTGCCAACGACCGGTCGTTAACCCTGAAACCCTATTAATGACCGGTCGTTAAATCCTAATACTTCCAACGACCGGTCGTTAAGCCTACAACCTGCCAACGACCGCTCGTTAACCCTGAAACCCTATTAACGACCGGTCGTTAAATCCTAATACTTCCAACGACCGGTCGTTAAGCCTACAACCTGCCAAAGACCGGTCGTTAACCCTACACCCTGTCCAACGACCGGTCGTTAACACTGACACTGCCAACGACCGGTCGTTAACCCTGACTTTGCCAACGACCCTGCTAACGACCGGTCGTTAACTCCGGCCCTGCCAACGACCGGTCATTAACTCCGAACCTGCCAACGACCAAACGTTAACCCTGACACTGCCAACGACCGGTCGTTAAGCCTACACCCTGCAAACGACCGTTCGTTAACCCTACATCCTGCCAACGACCGGTCGTAACGACTGACCCTGCCAACGACTGGTCGTTAACTCCGACATTGCCAACGACCCTGCCAACGACCAGACGTTAACTCCGGCCCTGCCAACGACCGGTCATTATCCTGACTATGCCAACGACCGGTCGTTAAGCCTACACCCTGTCAACGACCGGTCGTTAACCCTACACCCTTACGACGACCAGTCGATAACCATACACCCTGCCAACGACCGTTCGTTAACACTGATCCTGACAACGCCTGGTGGTTAACTCCGACCCTGCCAACGACCGGTGTATTACACCGATCCTGCCAACGACCAGTCGTTAACCCTGACTCTGCCAACGACCGGTCGTTAGCTCTGACATTGCCAACGACGCTGCTAACAACCTGTCGTTAACCATGACACTGCCAACGACCGGTCGTTAACTGCGACATTGCCAACGACCGGTCGTTATCTGAGGCCCTGCCAACGACCGGTCATTAACTCCGACCAGGCCAACGACCGGACGTTAACCCTGACACTGCCAACAACCGGTCGTTAAGCCTACACCCTGCCAACGACCGTTCGTTAACCCTACACCCTGCCAACGACCGGTCGTAATCACTGACTCTGCCAACGACCTGTCGTTAACTCCGACATTCCCAACGACCCTGCCAACGAATGGTCGTTAACTACGGCCCCGCCAACGACCGGTCGTTAACTCCGACCCTGCCAACTACATGTCGTTAGCTCCGACCTTTACAACGACCGGTCTTTAACTCCGACCCTGCTAACGACCGGTCGTTAATATGGACCCTGCCAACGACCGGTCGTTAACTCCGAAATTGCCAACGACCCTGCCACCGACAGGTCATTACCCCTGACACTGCCAACGACCGGTCGTTAACCCTGACATTGCCAAAGACCCTGCCAACGACCGGTCGTTTACTCCGGCCCTGCCAACGACCGGTCATTAACTCCGACCCTGCCAACGACCAAACGTTAACCCTGACACTGCTAACGACCGGTCGTTAAGCCTACACCCTGCAAACGACCGTTCGTTAACCCTACATCCTGCCAACGACCGGTCGTAACGACTGACCCTGCAAACGACCGGTCGTTAACTCCGACATTGCCAACGACCCTGCCAACGACCAGACGTTAACTCCGGCCCTGCCAACGACCGGTCATTATCCTGACTATGCCAACGACCGGTCGTTAAGCCGACACCCTGTCAACGACCGGTCGTTAACCCTACACCCTTACAACGACCGTTCGTTAACACTGATCCTGACAACGAACGGTCGTTAATTCCGACATTGCGTACGACCAGTCGTTAAAGCCGACCCTGCCAACCACCGGTCGTTAATTACGAACCTGCCAACAACCGGTCAAAAACTCCGACTCTGCCAACGACCGGTCGTTAACTCTGATCCTGCCAACGCCTGGTGGTTAACTCCGATCCTGCCAACGACCGGTGGTTTACACCGATCCTGCCAACGACCGGTCGTTAACCCTGAAACCCTATTAACGACCGGTTTTTAAATCCTAATACTTCCAACGACCGGTCGTTAAGCCTACAACCTGCCAACGACCGGTCGTTAAACCTACACCCTGTCCAACGACCGGTCGTTAACCCTGACACTGCCAACGACCGGTCGTAATCACTGACTCTGCTAACGACCTGTCGTTTACTCCGACATTCCCAACGACCCTGCCAACGACTGGTCGTTAACTACGGCCCCGCCAACGACCAGTCGTTAACTCCGACCCTGCCAATAATATGTAGTTAGCTCCGATCTTTACAACGACCGGTCGATAACTTCGACCCTGCTAACGACCGGTCGTTTATTTCGTCCCTGCCAACGACCGGTCGTTAAGCCTACACCCTGCCAACGACCGGTCGTTAACCCTGACCCTGCCAACAACCGGTCGTTAAATCCTGACACTGCCAACGACCAGTCGTTAAGCATACACCCTGCCAACGAACGGTCGTAAACCCTACACCCTGCCAACGACCGGTCGTTAACCCTGACACTGCCAACGACCGGTCGTTAACCCTGACATTGCCAACGACCCTGCCAACGACCGGTCGTTAACCCTGACACTGCCAACGACCAAATGTTAACCCTGACACTGCAAACGTCCGGTCGTTAAGCCTTCACTTTGCAAACGACCGTTCGTTAACCCTACATTCTGCCAACGATCGGTCGTAACGACTGACCCTTCCAACGACCGGTCGATAACTCCGACATTGCCAACGACCATGCCAACGACCAGACGTTAACTCCGGCCCTGCCAACGACCGGTCGTTATCCTGACTAAGCCAACGACCGATCGTTAAGCGTACACCCTGTCAACGACCGGTCGTTAACCCTACACCCTGTCCAACGACCGGTCGTTAACACTGACCCTGCTAACGATCGGTCTTTAGCTCCGACATTGCCAACGACCCTGCCAACAACCTGTCGTTAACCATGACACTGCCAACGACTGGTCGTTAACTCCGACATTGCCAACGACCCTGCCAACGACCGGTCGTTATCTCCGGCCCCGCCAACGACCGGTCATTAACTACGACCAGGCCAACGACCGGACGTTAACCCTGACACTGCCAACGACCGGTCGTTAAGCATACACCCTGCCAACCACCGTTCGTTAACCCTACACCCTGCCAACGACCGGTCGTATTCACTGACTCTTGCCAACGACCTGTCGTTAACTCCGACATTCCCAACGATACTGCCAACGACTGGTAATTAACTACGGCCCCGCCAACGACCGGTCGTTAACTCCGACCCTGCCAACTATATGTCGTTAACTCCGACCTTTACAACGACCGGTCGTTAACTCCGACCCTGCTAACGACCGGTCGTTAACCCTGACTATGCCAACGACCGGTCGTTAAGCAAACACCCTGTCAACGACCAGTCGTTAACTTTTCACCCTGCCAACGACCGGTCGTTATCTTTACACCCTGCCAACGACCGTTCGTTAACACTGATCCTGACAACGAACGGTCGTTAATTCCGACATTGCGTACGACCAGTCGTTAAAGCCGACCTTGCCAACCACCGGTCGTTAATTACGAACCTGCCAACAACCGGTCGTAATTTCCGACTCTGCCAACGACCGTTCGTTAACTCTGACCCAATTAACGACCGGTCGTTAAATCCTGACACTGCCAACGACCGGTCGATAAGCCTACAACCTGCCAACGACCGGTCGTTAACCCTACACCCTGTCCAACGACCGGTCGTTAACAGTGACACTGCCAACGACCGGTCGTTAACCCTGACATTGCCAACGACCCTGCTAACGACCGGTCGTTAACTCCGGCCCTGCCAACGACCGGTCATTAACTCCGAACCTGCCAACGACCAAACGTTAACCCTGACACTGCCAACGACCAGTCGTTAAGCCTCCACCCTGCAAACGACCGTTCGTTAACCCTACATCCTGGCAACGACCGGTCGTAACGACTGACCCTGCCAACGACCGGTCGTTAACTCCGACATTGCCAACGACCCTGCCAACGACCAGACGTTAACTCCGGCCCTGCCAACGACCGGTCATTATCCTGACTATGCCAACGACCGGTCGTTAAGCCTACACCCTATCAACGACCGGTCGTTAACCCTACACCCTTACAACGACCGGTCGTTAACCATACACCCTGCCAACGACCGTTCGTTAACACTGATCCTGACAACCAACGGTCGTTAATTCCGACATTGCGTACGACCAGTCGTTAAAGCCGACCCTGCCAACCACCGGTCGTTAATTACGAACCTGCCAACGACCGGTCGTTAACTCTGACCCTGCCAACGCCTGGTGGTTAACTCTGACCCTGCCAACGACCGGTGGCTTACACCGATCCTGCCAACGACCGGTCGTTAACCGTGACCCTGCCAACGACCGGTCGTTAGCTCTGACATTGCCAACGACCATGCTAACAACCTGTCGTTAACCATGACACTGCCAACGACCGGTCGTTAACTCCGACATTGCCAACGACCGGTCGTTATCTCAGGCCCTGCCAACGACCGGTCATTAACTCCGACCAGGCCAACGACCGGACGTTAACCCTGACACTGCCAACGACCGGTCGTTAACCCTGACATTGCCAAAGACCCTGCCAACGACCGGTCGTTAACTCCGGCCCTGCCAACGACCGGTCATTAACTCCGACCCTGCCAACGACCAAACGTTAACCCTGACACTGCCAACGACTGGTCGTTAAGCCTACACCCTGCAAACGACCGTTCGTTAACCCTACATCCTGCCAACGACCGGTCGTAACGACTGACCCTGCCAACGACCGGACGTTAACTCCGACATTGCCAACGACCCTGCCAACGACCAGACGTTAACTCAGGCCCTGCCAACGACCGGTCATTATCCTGACTATGCCAACGACCGGTCGTTAAGCCTACACCCTGTCAACGACCGGTCGTTAACCCTACACCCTTACAACGACCGGTCGTTAACCATACACCCTGCCAAAGACCGTTCGTTAACACTGATCCTGACAACGAACGGTCGTTAATTCCGACATTGCGTACGACCAGTCGTTAAAGACGACCCTGCCGACCACCGGTCGTTAATTACGAACCTGCCAACAACCGGTCGTAAACTCCGACTCTGCCAACGACCGGTCGTTAACTACGGCCCCGCCAACGACCGGTCGTTATCTCCGACCCTGCCAACTATATGTCGTCAGCTCCGATCTTTACAACGACCGGTCGTTAACTCCGACCCTGCTAATGACCGGTCGTTTATTTCGTCCCTGCCAACGACCGGTCGTTAAGCCTACACCCTGCCAACGACCGGTCGTTAACCCTGACCCTGCCAACAACCGGTCGTTAAATCCTGACACTGCCAACGACCAGTCGTTAAGCATACACCCTGCCAACGAACGGTCGTAAACCCTACACCCTGCCAACGACCGGTCGTTAACTCTGACACTGCCAACGACCGGTCGTTAACCCTGACATTGCCAACGACCCTGCCAACGACCGGTCGTTAACTCTTACCCTGCCAACGACCGGTCATTAACTCCGACCCTGCCAACGACCAAACGTTAACCCTGACACTGCAAACGACCGGTCGTTAAGCCTACACCCTGTCAACGACCGGTCGTTAACCCTTCACCCTGCCACTGACCGGTCGTTAACCTTACACCCTGCCAACGACCGTTCGTTAACACTGATCCTGACAACGAACGGTCGTTAATTCCGACATTGCGTACGACCAGTCGTTAAAGCCGACCCTGCCAACCACCGGTCGTTAATTAAGAACCTGCCAACAACCGGTCGTAAACTCCGACTCTGCCAACGACCGGTCGTTAACTCTGACCCAATTAACGACCGGTCGTTAAATCCTGACACTGCCAACGACCGGTCGTTAAGCCTACAACCTGCCAACGACCGGTCGTTAACCCTACACCCTGTCCAACGACCGGTCGTTAACACTGACCCTGCCAACGACCGGTCGTTAGCTCCGACATTGCCAACGACCCTGCCATCAACCTGTCGTTAACCATGACACTGCCAACGACCGGTTGTTAACTCCGACATTGCCAACGACCCTGCCAACGACCGGTCGTTATCTCCGGCCCCGCCAACGACCGGTCATTAACTACGACCAGGCCAACGACCGGACGTTAACCCTGACACTGCCAACGACCGGTTGTTAAGCATACACCCTGCCAACGACCGGTCGTTAACCCTGACCCTGCCAACAACCGGTCGTTAAATCCTGACACTGCCAACGACCAGTCGTTAAGCATACACCCTGCCAACGAACGGTCGTAAACCCTACACCCTGCCAACGACCGGTCGTTAACCCTGACACTGCCAACGACCAAATGTTAACCCTGACACTGCAAACGTCCGGTCGTTAAGCCTACACTTTGCAAACGACCGTTCGTTAACCCTACATCCTGCCAACGATCGGTCGTAACGACTGACCCTTCCAACGACCGGTCGTTAACTCCGACATTGCCAACGACCATGCCAACGACCAGACGTTAACTCCGGCCCTGCCAACGACCGGTCGTTATTCCTACTATGCCAACGACCGGTCGATAAGCTTACACCCTGTCAACGACCGGTCGTTAACCCTACACCCTGTCCAACGACCGGTCGTTATCACTGACCCTGCTAACGACCGGTCTTTAGCTCCGACATTGCCAACGACCCTGCCAACAACCTGTCGTTAACCATGACACTGCCAACGACCGGTCGTTAACTCCGACATTGCCAACGACCCTGCCAACGACCGGTCGTTATCTCCGGCCCCGCCAACGACCGGGCATTAACTACGACCAGGCCAACGACCGGTCGTTAAATCTGACACTGCCAACGACCGGTCGTTAAGCATACACCCTGCCAACCACCGTTCGTTAACCCTACACCCTGCCAACGACCGGTCGTAATCACTGACTCTGCCAACGACCTGTCGTTAACTCCGACATTCCCAACGATACTGCCAACGACTGGTAATTAACTACGGCCCCGCCAACGACCGGTCGTTAACTCCGACCCTGCCAACTATATGTCGTTAACTCCGACCTTTACAACGACCGGTCGTTAACTCCGACCCTGCTAACGACCGGTCGTTAACCCTGACTATGCCAACGACCGGTCGTTAAGCCTACACCCTGTCAACGACCAGTCGTTAACCCTTCACCCTGCCAACGACCGGTCGTTATCCTTACACCCTGCCAACGACCGTTCGTTAACACTGATCCTGACAACAAACGGTCGTTAATTCCGACATTGCGTACGACCAGTCGTTAAAGCCGACCTTGCCAACCACCGGTCGTTAATTACGAACCTGCCAACAACCGGTCGTAAACTCCGACTCTGCCAACGACCGTTCGTTAACTCTGACCCAATTAACGACCGGTCGTTAAATCCTGACACTGCCAACGACCGGTCGATAAGCCTACAACCTGCCAACGACCGGTCGTTAACCCTACACCCTGTCCAACGACCGGTCGTTAACAGTGACACTGCCAACGACCGGTCGTTAACCCTGACATTGCCAACGACCCTGCTAACGACCGGTCGTTAACTCCGGCCCTGCCAACGACCGGTCATTAACTCCGAACCTGCCAACGACCGGTCGTTAACTCCGACATTGCCAACGACCCTGCCAACGACCAGACGTTAACTCCGGCCCTGCCAACGACCGGTCATTATGCTGACTATGCCAACGACCGGTCGTTAAGCCTGCACCCTATCAACGACCGGTCGTTAACCCTACACCCTTACAACGACCGGTCGTTAACCATACACCCTGCCAACGACCGTTCGTTAACACTGATCCTGACAACCAACGGTCGTTAATTCCGACATTGCGTACGACCAGTCGTTAAAGCCGACCCTGCCAACCACCGGTCGTTAATTACGAACCTGCCAACGACCGGTCGTTAACTCTGACCCTGCCAACGCCTGGTGGTTAACTCCGACCCTGCCAACGACCGGTGGTTTACACCGATCCTGCCAACGACCGGTCGTTAACCGCGACCCTGCCAACGACCGGTCGTTAGCTCTGACATTGCCAACGACCATGCTAACAACCTGTCGTTAACCATGACACTGCCAACGACCGGTCGTTAACTCCGACATTGCCAACGACCGGTCGTTATCTCAGGCCCTGCCAACGACCGGTCATTAACTCCGACCAGGCCAACGACCGGACGTTAACCATGACACTGCCAACGACCGGTCGTTAACTCCGACATTGCCAACGACCGGTCGTTATCTCCGACCCTTCCAACTATATGTCGTTAACGCCGACCTTTACAACGACCGGTCTTTAACTCCGACCCTGCTAACGACCGGTCGTTAATATCGACCCTGCCAACGACCGGTCGTTAACTCCGACATTGCCAACGACCCTGCCACCGACAGGTCATTAACCCTGACACTGCCAACGACCGGTCGTTAACCCTGACATTGCCAAATACCCTGCCAACGACCGGTCGTTAACTCCGGCCCTGCCAACGACCGGTCATTAACTCCGACCCTGCCAACGACCAAACGTTAACCCTGACACTGCCAACGACTGATCGTTAAGCCTACACCCTGCAAACGACCGTTCGTTAACCCTACATCCTGCCAACGACCGGTCGTTAACTCCGACATTGCCAACGACCGGTCGTTATCTCAGGCCCTGCCAACGACCGGTCATTAACTCCGACCAGGCCAACGACCGGACGTTAACCCTGACACTGCCAACGACCGGTCGTTAAGCCTACACCCTGCCAACGACCGGTCGTTAACACTGACCCTGCCAACGACCGGTCGTTAACTCCGACATTGCGAACGACTGGTCGTTAAAGCCGACACCTGCCTACCACCGGTCATTAATTACGACCTTGCCAATAACCGGTCGTAAACTCCGTCTTTTCCAACGACCGGTCGTTAACTCCGACCCTGCCAACTATATGTCGTTAACGCCGACCTATACAAGGACCGGTCTTTAACTCCGACCCTGCTAACGACCGGTCGTTAATATCGACCCTGCCAACGACCGGTCGTTAACTCCGACATTGCCAACGACCCTGCCACCGACAGGTCATTAACCCTGACACTGCCAACGACCGGTCGTTAACCCTGACATTGCCAAAGACCCTGCCAACGACCGGTCGTTAACTCCGGCCCTGCCAACGACCGGTCATTAACTCCGACCCTGCCAACGACCAAACGTTAACCCTGACACTGCCAACGACTGGTCGTTAAGCCTACACCCTGCAAACGACCGTTCGTTAACCCTACATCCTGCCAACGACCGGTCGTAACGACTGACCCTGCCAACGACCGGTCGTTAACTCCGACATTGCCAACGACCCTGAAAACGACCAGACGTTAACTCAGGCCCTGCCAACGACCGGTCATTATCCTGACTATGCCAACGACCGGTCGTTAAGCCTACACCCTGTCAACGACCGGTCGTTAACCCTACACCCTTACAACGACCGGTCGTTAACCATACACCCTGCCAAAGACCGTTCGTTAACACTGATCCTGACAACGAACGGTCGTTAATTCCGACATTGCGTACGACCAGTCGTTAAAGACGACCCTGCCGACCACCGGTCGTTAATTACGAACCTGCCAACAACCGGTCGTAAACTCTGACTCTGCCAACGACCGGTCGTTAACTACGGCCCCGCCAACGACCGGTCGTTATCTCCGACCCTGCCAACTATATGTCGTCAGCTCCGATCTTTACAACGACCGGTCGTTAACTCCGACCCTGCTAATGACCGGTCGTTTATTTCGTCCCTGCCAACGACCGGTCGTTAAGCCTACACCCTGCCAACGACCGGTCGTTAACCCTGACCCTGCCAACAACCGGTCGTTAAATCCTGACACTGCCAACGACCAGTCGTTAAGCATACACCCTGCCAACGAACGGTCGTAAACCCTACACCCTGCCAACGACCGGTCGTTAACCCTGACACTGCCAACGACCGGTCGTTAACCCTGACATTGCCAACGACCCTGCCAACGACCGGTCGTTAACTCTTACCCTGCCAACGACCGGTCATTAACTCCGACCCTGCCAACGACCAAACGTTAACCCTGACACTGCAAACGACCGGTCGTTAAGCCTACACCCTGTCAACGACCGGTCGTTAACCCTTCACCCTGCCACTGACCGGTTGTTAACCTTACACCCTGCCAACGACCGTTCGTTAACACTGATCCTGACAACGAACGGTCGTTAATTCCGACATTGCGTACGACCAGTCGTTAAAGCCGACCCTGCCAACCACCGGTCGTTAATTAAGAACCTGCCAACAACCGGTCGTAAACTCCGACTCTGCCAACGACCGGTCGTTAACTCTGATCCAATTAACGACCGGTCGTTAAATCCTGACACTGCCAACGACCGGTCGTTAAGCCTACAACCTGCCAACGACCGGTCGTTAACCCTACACCCTGTCCAACGACCGGTCGTTAACACTGACCCTGCCAACGACCGGTCGTTAGCTCCGACATTGCCAACGACCCTGCCATCAACCTGTCGTTAACCATGACACTGCCAACGACCGGTTGTTAACTCCGACATTGCCAACGACCCTGCCAACGACCGGTCGTTATCTCCGGCCCCGCCAACGACCGGTCATTAACTACGACCAGGCCAACGACCGGACGTTAACCCTGACACTGCCAACGACCGGTTGTTAAGCATACACCCTGCCAACGACCGGTCGTTAACCCTGACCCTGCCAACAACCGGTCGTTAAATCCTGACACTGCCAACGACCAGTCGTTAAGCATACACCCTGCCAACGAACGGTCGTAAACCCTACACCCAGCCAACGACCGGTCGTTAACCCTGACACTGCCAACGACCAGTCGTTAACCCTGACATTGCCAACGACCCTGCCAACGACCGGTCGTTAACCCTGACACTGCCAACGACCAAATGTTAACCCTGACACTGCAAACGTCCGGTCGTTAAGCCTACACTTTGCAAACGACCGTTCGTTAACCCTACATCCTGCCAACGATCGGTCGTAACGACTGACCCTTCCAACGACCGGTCGTTAACTCCGACATTGCCAACGACCATGCCAACGACCAGACGTTAACCAAGCCCTGCCAACGACCGGTCGTTATTCCTACTATGCCAACGACCGGTCGATAAGCTTACACCCTGTCAACGACCGGTCGTTAACCCTACACCCTGTCCAACGACCGGTCGTTATCACTGACCCTGCTAACGACCGGTCTTTAGCTCCGACATTGCCAACGACCCTGCCAACAACCTGTCGTTAACCATGACACTGCCAACGACCGGTCGTTAACTCCGACATTGCCAACGACCCTGCCAACGACCGGTCGTTATCTCCGGCCCCGCCAACGACCGGGCATTAACTACGACCAGGCCAACGACCGGTCGTTAAATCTGACACTGCCAACGACCGGTCGTTAAGCATACTCCCTGCCAACCACCGTTCGTTAACCCTACACCCTGCCAACGACCGGTCGTAATCACTGACTCTGCCAACGACCTGTCGTTAACTCCGACATTCCCAACGATACTGCCAACGACTGGTAATTAACTACGGCCCCGCCAACGACCGGTCGTTAACTCCGACCCTGCCAACTATATGTCGTTAACTCCGACCTTTACAACGACCGGTCGTTAACTCCGACCCTGCTAACGACCGGTCGTTAACCCTGACTATGCCAACGACCGGTCGTTAAGCCTACACCCTGTCAACGACCAGTCGTTAACCCTTCACCCTGCCAACGACCGGTCGTTATCCTTACACCCTGCCAACGACCGTTCGTTAACACTGATCCTGACAACAAACGGTCGTTAATTCCGACATTGCGTACGACCAGTCGTTAAAGCCGACCTTGCCAACCACCGGTCGTTAATTACGAACCTGCCAACAACCGGTCGTAAACTCCGACTCTGCCAACGACCGTTCGTTAACTCTGACCCAATTAACGACCGGTCGTTAAATCCTGACACTGCCAACGACCGGTCGATAAGCCTACAACCTGCCAACGACCAGTCGTTAACCCTACACCCTGTCCAACGACCGGTCGTTAACAGTGACACTGCCAACGACCGGTCGTTAACCCTGACATTGCCAACGACCCTGCTAACGACCGGTCGTTAACTCCGGCCCTGCCAACGACCGGTCATTAACTCCGAACCTGCCAACGACCGGTCGTTAACTCCGACATTGCCAACGACCCTGCCAACGACCAGACGTTAACTCCGGCCCTGCCAACGACCGGTCATTATGCTGACTATGCCAACGACCGGTCGTTAAGCCTGCACCCTATCAACGACCGGTCGTTAACCCTACACCCTTACAACGACCGGTCGTTAACCATACACCCTGCCAACGACCGTTCGTTAACACTGATCCTGACAACCAACGGTCGTTAATTCCGACATTGCGTACGACCAGTCGTTAAAGCCGACCCTGCCAACCACCGGTCGTTAATTACGAACCTGCCAACGACCGGTCGTTAACTCTGACCCTGCCAACGCCTGGTGGTTAACTCCGACCCTGCCAACGACCGGTGGTTTACACCGATCCTGCCAACGACCGGTCGTTAACCGTGACCCTGCCAACGACCAGTCGTTAGCTCTGACATTGCCAACGACCATGCTAACAACCTGTCGTTAACCATGACACTGCCAACGACCGGTCGTTAACTCCGACATTGCCAACGACCGGTCGTTATCTCAGGCCCTGCCAACGACCGGTCATTAACTCCGACCAGGCCAACGACCGGACGTTAACCATGACACTGCCAACGACCGGTCGTTAACTCCGACATTGCCAACGACCGGTCGTTATCTCCGACCCTTCCAACTATATGTCGTTAACGCCGACCTTTACAACGACCGGTCTTTAACTCCGACCCTGCTAACGACCGGTCGTTAATATCGACCCTGCCAACGACCGGTCGTTAACTCCGACATTGCCAACGACCCTGCCACCGACAGGTCATTAACCCTGACACTGCCAACGACCGGTCGTTAACCCTGACATTGCCAAAGACCCTGCCAACGACCGGTCGTTAACTCCGGCCCTGCCAACGACCGGTCATTAACTCCGACCCTGCCAACGACCAAACGTTAACCCTGACACTGCCAACGACTGATCGTTAAGCCTACACCCTGCAAACGACCGTTCGTTAACCCTACATCCTGCCAACGACCGGTCGTAACGACTGACCCTGCCAACGACCGGTCGTTAACTCCGACATTGCCAACGACCCTGCCAACGACCAGACGTTAACTCAGGCCCTGCCAACGACCGGTCATTATCCTGACTATGCCAACGACCGGTCGTTAAGCCTACACCCTGTCAACGACCGGTCGTTAACCCTACACCCTTACAACGACCGGTCGTTAACCATACACTCTGCCAACGACCGTTCTTTAACACTGATCCTGACAACGAACGGTCGTTAATTCCGACATTGCGTACGACCAGTCGTTAAAGCCGACCCTGCCAACCACCGGTCGTTAATTACGAACCTGCCAACAACCGGGCGTAAACTCCGACTCTGCCAACGACCGGTCGTTAACTCTGACCCAATTAACGACCGGTCGTTAAATCCTGACACTGCCAACGACCGGTCGTTAAGCCTACAACCTGCCAACGACCGGTCGTTAACCCTACACCCTGTCCAACGACCGGTCGTTAACACTGACCCTGCCAACGACCGGTCGTTAGCTCCGACATTGCCAACGACCCTGCCATCAACCTGTCGTTAACCATGACACTGCCAACGACCGGTTGTTAACTCCGACATTGCCAACGACCCTGCCAACGACCGGTCGTTATCTCCGGCCCCGCAAACGACCGGTCATTAACTACGACCAGGCCAACGACCGGACGTTAACCCTGACACTGCCAACGACCGGTTGTTAAGCATACACCCTGCCAACCACCGTTCGTTAACCCTACACCCTGCCATCGACCTGTCGTTAACACTGACCCTGCCAACGACCGGTCGTTAACTCCGACATTGCCAACGACCATTCCGACGACCGGTCGTTAACTCCGGCCCTGCCAACGACCGATCGTTAATTCCGACCCTGGCCAACTATATGTCGTTACCTCCGACCTTTACAACGACCGGTCGTTAACTCCGACCCTGCTAACGACCGGTCGTTAATTTTGAACCTGCCAACGACCGGTCGTTAAGCCTACACACTGCCAACGACCAGTCGTTAACCCTGACCCAGCCAACGACCGGTTGTTAAATCCTGACACTGCCAACGACCGGTCGTTAAGCATATTTCCTGCCAACGACCAGTCGTTAACCCTGACCCTGCCAACGACCAGTCGTTATCCTGACCATGACAACGACCGGTCGTTAACCCTGATCATGCCAACGACCGGTCGTTAATCCTACACCCTGTTAATAACTGGTCGTTAACTTCGACCCTGCCAATGACCTATCGTTAACTCCGGCCCTGCCAACGACCGGTAGTTATCCTGACCATGCCAACGACCGGTCGTTAAGACTACACCCTGCCAACGACCGGTCGTTAACCCTACACCCTGCCATCGACCTGTCGTTAACACCGACCCTGCCAACGAACGGTCGGTTACTCCGACATTGCGAACGACTGGTCGTTAAAGCCGACACCTGCCAACCACCGGTCGTTAATTACGAACCTGCCAACAACTGGTCGTAAACTCCGACGCCGCCATCGACCGGTCGTTAACTCTGACTCTGCCAACGCCTGGTGGTTAACTCTGACCCTGCCAACGACCGGTGGTTAACACCGATCCTGCCAACGACCGGTCGTTAACCCTGAACCTATGAACGACTGGTCGTTAAATCCTCACACTGCCAACGACCGGTCGTTAACACTGACCCTGCAAACGACCGGTCGTTAACTCCGACATTGCCAACGACTCTGCCAACGACCGGTCGTTAACCCTGACACTGCCAACGACCGGTCGTTAACCCTGACATTGCCAACGACCCTGCCAACGACCGGTCGTTAACTCCGGCCCTGCCAACGGCCGGTCATTAACTGCGAACCTGCCAACGACCAAACGTTAACCCTGACACTGCCAACCACCGGTCGTTAAGCCTACACCCTGCAAACGACCGTTCGTTAACCCTACATCCTGCCAATGACCGGTCGTAACGACTGACCCTGCCAACGACCGGTCGTTAACTCCGACATTGCCAACGACCCTGCCAACGACCTGACGTTAACTCCTGCCCTGCCAACGACCGGTCGTTATCCTCACACTGCCAACGACCGGTCGTTAACTCCGACATTGCTAACGACCCTGCAAATGACCGGTAGTTAACTCCGGCCCTGCCAACGACCTATCATTAACTCCGACCCTGCCAACGACCGGACGACAAACCTGACACTGCCAACGACTGGTCGTTAAGCCTACCCTCTGAAAACGACCGTTCGTTAAGCCTACATCCTGCCAACGACCGGTCGTAACGACTGACCCTGCCAACGACCGGTCGTTAACTCCGACATTGCCAACGACCCTGCCAACGACCAGACGTTAACTCAGGCCCTGCCAACGACCGGTCATTATCCTGAATATGCCAACGACCGGTCGTTAAGCCTACACCCTGTCAACGACCGGTCGTTAACCCTACACCCTTACAACGACCGGTCGTTAACCATACACCCTGCCAACGACCGTTTGTTAACACTGATCCTGACAACGAACGGTCGTTAATTCCGACATTGCGTACGACTAGTCGTTAAAGCCGACCCTGCCAACCACCGGTCGTTAATTACTAACCTGCCAACAACCGGTCGTAAACTCCGAATCTGCCAACGACCGGTCGTTAACTACGGCCCCGCCAACGACCGGTCGTTAACTCCGACCCTGCCAACTATATGTCGTCAGCTCCGTTCTTTACAACGACCGGTCGTTAACTCCGACCCTGCTAACGACCGGTCGTTTATTTCGTCCCTGCCAACGACCGGTCATTAAGCCTACACCCTGCCAACGACCGGTCGTTAACCCTGACCCTGCCAACAACCGGTCGTTAAATCCTGACACTGCCAACGACCAGTCGTTAAGCATACACCCTGCCAACGAACGGTCGTAAACCCTACACCCTGCCAACGACCGGTCGTTAACCCTGACACTGCCAACGACCGGTCGTTAACCCTGACATTGCCAACGACCCTGCCAACGACCGGTCGTTAACTCCGACCCTGCCAACGACCGGTCATTAACTCCGACCCTGCCAACGACCAAACGTTAACCCTGACACTGCAAACGACCGGTCGTTAACCTTACACCCTGCCAACGACCGTTCGTTAACACTGATCCTGACAACGAACGGTCGTTAATTCCGACATTGCGTACGACCAGTCGTTAAAGCCGACCCTGCCAACCACCGGTCGTTAATTACGAACCTGCCAACAACCGGTCGTAAACTCTGACTCTGCCAACGACCGGTCGTTAACTCTGACCCAATTAACGACCGGTCGTTAAATCCTGACACTGCCAACGACCGGTCGTTAAGCCTACAACCTGCCAACGACCGGTCGTTAACCCTACACCCTGTCCAACGACCGGTCGTTAACACTGACCCTGCCAACGACCGGTCGTTAGCTCCGACATTGCCAACGACCCTGCCATCAACCTGTCGTTAACCATGACACTGCCAACGACCGGTTGTTAACTCCGACATTGCCAACGACCCTGCCAACGACCGGTCGTTATCTTTGGCCCCGCCAACGACCGGTCATTAACTACGACCAGGCCAACGACCGGACGTTAACCCTGACACTGCCAACGACCGGTTGTTAAGCATACACCCTGCCAACCACCGTTCGTTAACCCTACACCCTGCCATCGACCTGTCGTTAACACTGACCCTGCCAACGAACGGTCGTTAACTCCGACATTGCGAACGACCCTGCCAACGACTGGTAATTAACTACGGCCCCGCCAACGACCGGTCGTTAACTCCGACCCTGCCAACTATATGTCGTCAACTCCGACCTTTACAACGACCGGTCGTTAACTCCGACCCTGCTAACGACCGGTCGTTAACCCTGACCATGCCAACGACCAGATGTTAACTCCGGCCCTGCCAACGACCGGTCGTTATCCTGACTATGCCAACGACCGGTCGTTAAGCCTACACCCTGCCAACGACCGGTCGTTAACACTGCCCCAGCCAACGACCGGTCGTTAGCTCGGACAACGCCAAAGACCCGTCGTTAACCCTGACACTGCCAACGACCGGTCGTTAACTCCGACATTGCCAACGACCATTCCGACGACCGGTCGTTAACTCCGGCCCTGCCAACGACCGATCGTTAATTCCGACCCTGGCCAACTATATGTCGTTACCTCCGACCTTTACAACGACCGGTCGTTAACTCCGACCCTGCTAACATCCTGTCGTTAATTTTGAACCTGCCAACGACCGGTCGTTAAGCCTACACACTGCCAACGACCAGTCGTTAACCCTGACCCAGCCCACGACCGGTTGTTAAATCCTGACACTGCCAACGACCGGTCGTTAAGCATACTCCCTGCCAACGACCGGTCGTTAAACCTGACCCGGCCAACGACCAGTCGTTATCCTGACCATGACAACGACCGGTCGTTAACCCTGACCCTGCTAACGAACGGTCGTTAACTCCGACATTGCGAACGACTGGTCGTTAAAGCCGACACCTGCCAACCACCGGTCGTTAATTACGAACCTGCCAACAACTGGTCGTAAACTCCGACGCCGCCATCGACCGGTCGTTAACTCTGACTCTGCCAACGCCTGGTGGTTAACTCTGACCCTGCCAACGACCGGTGGTTAACACCGATCCTGCCAACGACCGGTCGTTAACCCTGAACCTATGAACGACTGGTCGTTAAATCCTCACACTGCCAACGACCGGTCGTTAACACTGACCCTGCAAACGACCGGTCGTTAACTCCGACATTGCCAACGACTCTGCCAACAACCGGTCGTTAACCCTGACACTGCCAACGACCGGTCGTTAACCCTGACATTGCCAACGACCCTGCCAACGACCGGTCGTTAACTCCGGCCCTGCCAACGACCGGTCATTAACTGCGAACCTGCCAACGACCAAACGTTAACCCTGACACTGCCAACCACCGGTCGTTAAGCCTACACCCTGCAAACGACCGTTCGTTAACCCTACATCCTGCCAATGACCGGTCGTAACGACTGACCCTGCCAACGACCGGTCGTTAACTCCGACATTGCCAACGACCCTGCCAACGACCTGACGTTAACTCCGACCCTGCCAACGACCGGTCGTTATCCTCACACTGCGAACGACCGGTCGTTAACTCCGACATTGCTAACGACCCTGCAAATGACCGGTAGTTAACTCCGGCCCTGCCAACGACCTATCATTAACTCCGACCCTGCCAACGACCGGACGACAAACCTGACACTGCCAACGACTGGTCGTTAAGCCTACCCTCTGCAAACGACCGTTCGTTAAGCCTACACACTGCCAACGACCAGTCGTTAACCCTGACCCTGCCAACGAGCGGTCGTTAAATCCTTACACTGCCAACGACCGGTCGTTACCCTGACCCTGCCAACGACCAGTCGTTATCCTCACCATGCCAACGACCGGTCGTTAACCCTGAACATGCCAACGACCGGTCGTTAATCCTACACCCTGCCTATAACTGGTCGTTAACTTCGACACTGCCAATGACCGGTAGTTATCCTGACCATGCCATCGACCGGTCGTTAAGACTACACCCTGCCAACGACCGGTCGTTAACCCTACACCCTGCCATCGACCTGTCGTTAACACTGACCCTGCCAACGAACGGTCGTTAACTCCGACATTGCGAACGACTGGTCGTTAAAGCCGACACCTTCCAACCACCGGTCGTTAATTACGACTCTGCCAATAACCGGTCGTAAACTCCGACTCTTCCAACGACTGGTCGTTAATTCCTCACACTGCCAACGACCGGTCGTTAACACCGACCCTGCCAACGACTGGTCGTTAACTCCGACATTGCCAACGACCCTGCCAACGACCGGTCGTTAACCCTGACACTGTCAACGACCGGTCGTTAACCCTGACATTGACAACGACCCTGCCAACGACCGGTCGTTAACTCCGGCCCTGCCAACGACCGGTCATTAACTGCGACCCTGCCAACGACCAAACTATAACCCTGACACTGCCAACGACCGGTCGTTAAACCTGACCCTGCCAACGACCAGTCGTTATCCTGACCATGACAACGACCGGTCGTTAACCCTGACCCTGCTAACGAACGGTCGTTAACTCCGACATTGCGAACGACTGGTCGTTAAAGCCGACACCTGCCAACCACCGGTCGTTAATTACGAACCTGCCAACAACTGGTCGTAAACTCCGACGCCGCCATCGACCGGTCGTTAACTCTGACTCTGCCAACGCCTGGTGGTTAACTCTGACCCTGCCAACGACCGGTGGTTAACACCGATCCTGCCAACGACCGGTCGTTAACCCTGAACCTATGAACGACTGGTCGTTAAATCCTCACACTGCCAACGACCGGTCGTTAACACTGACCCTGCAAACGACCGGTCGTTAACTCCGACATTGCCAACGACTCTGCCAACAACCGGTCGTTAACCCTGACACTGCCAACGACCGGTCGTTAACCCTGACATTGCCAACGACCCTGCCAACGACCGGTCGTTAACTCCGGCCCTGCCAACGACCGGTCATTAACTGCGAACCTGCCAACGACCAAACGTTAACCCTGACACTGCCAACCACCGGTCGTTAAGCCTACACCCTGCAAACGACCGTTCGTTAACCCTACATCCTGCCAATGACCGGTCGTAACGACTGACCCTGCCAACGACCGGTCGTTAACTCCGACATTGCCAACGACCCTGCCAACGACCTGACGTTAACTCCGACCCTGCCAACGACCGGTCGTTATCCTCACACTGCGAACGACCGGTCGTTAACTCCGACATTGCTAACGACCCTGCAAATGACCGGTAGTTAACTCCGGCCCTGCCAACGACCTATCATTAACTCCGACCCTGCCAACGACCGGACGACAAAACTGACACTGCCAACGACTGGTCGTTAAGCCTACCCTCTGCAAACGACCGTTCGTTAAGCCTACACACTGCCAACGACCAGTCGTTAACCCTGACCCTGCCAACGAGCGGTCGTTAAATCCTTACACTGCCAACGACCGGTCGTTACCCTGACCCTGCCAACGACCAGTCGTTATCCTCACCATGCCAACGACCGGTCGTTAACCCTGAACATGCCAACGACCGGTCGTTAATCCTACACCCTGCCTATAACTGGTCGTTAACTTCGACACTGCCAATGACCGGTAGTTATCCTGACCATGCCATCGACCGGTCGTTAAGACTACACCCTGCCAACGACCGGTCGTTAACCCTACACCCTGCCATCGACCTGTCGTTAACACTGACCCTGCCAACGAACGGTCGTTAACTCCGACATTGCGAACGACTGGTCGTTAAAGCCGACACCTTCCAACCACCGGTCGTTAATTACGACTCTGCCAATAACCGGTCGTAAACTCCGACTCTTCCAACGACTGGTCGTTAATTCCTCACACTGCCAACGACCGGTCGTTAACACCGACCCTGCCAACGACTGGTCGTTAACTCCGACATTGCCAACGACCCTGCCAACGACCGGTCGTTAACCCTGACACTGTCAACGACCGGTCGTTAACCCTGACATTGACAACGACCCTGCCAACGACCGGTCGTTAACTCCGGCCCTGCCAACGACCGGTCATTAACTGCGACCCTGCCAACGACCAAACTATAACCCTGACACTGCCAACGACCGGTCGTTAAGCCTACACCCTGCAAACGACCGTTCGTTAACTTTACATCCTGCCAATGACCGGTCGTAACGACTGACCCTGCCAACGACCGGTCGTTAACTCCGACATTTGCCAACGACCAGTCGTTAAAGCCAACCCTGCCAACCAACGGTCGTTATTACGAACCTGCCAACAACCGGTGGTAAACTCTGACGCCGCCAACGACCGGTCGTAATCACTGACTCTGCTAAAGACCTGTCGTTAACTCCGACATTCCCAACGACCCTGCCAACGACTGATCGTTAACTACGGCCCCGCCAACGACCGGTCGTTAACTCCGACCCTGCCAACTATATGTCGTTAGCTCCGATCTTTACAACGACCGGTCGTTAACTCCGACCTTGCTAACGACCGGTCGTTTATTTCGTCCCTGCCAACGACCGGTCGTTAAGCCTACACCCTGCCAACGACCGGTCGTTAACCCTGACCCTGCCAACAACCGGTCGTTAAATCCTGACACTGCCAACGACCAGTCGTTAAGCATACACCCTGCCAACGAACGGTCGTAAACACTACACCCTGCCAACGACCGGTCGATAACCCTGACACTGCCAACGACCGGACGTTAACCCTGACACTGCCAACGACCAAACGTTAACCCTGACACTGCAAACGTCCGGTCGTTAAGCCTACACTTTGCAAACATCCGTTCGTTAACCCTACATCCTGCCAACGACCGGTCGTAAAGACTGACCCTGCCAACGACCGGTCGTTAACTCCGACATTGCCAACGACCATGCCAACGACCAGACGTTAACTCCGGCCCTGCCAACGACCGGTCGTTATCCTGACTATGCCAACGACCGGTCGTTAAGCCTACACCCTGTCAACGACCGGTCGTTAACCCTTCACCCTGCCAACGACCGGTCGTTAAAATTACACCCTGCCAACGACCGTTCGTTAACACTGACCCTGCCAACGACCGGTCGTTAGCTCCGACATTGCCAACGACCCTGCCAACAACCTGTCGTTAACCATGACACTGCCAACGACCGGTCGTTAACTCCGACATTGCCAACGACCCTGCCAACGACCGGTCGTTATCTCCGGCCCCGCCAACGACCGGTCATTAACTACGAAAGGGCAAACGACCGGACGTTAACCCTGACACTGCCAACGACCGGTCGTTAAGCATACACCCTGGCAACCACCGTTCGTTAACCCTACACCCTGCCAAGGACCGGTCGTAATCACTGACTCTGCCAACGACCTGTCGTTAACTCCGACATTCCCAACGACCCTGCCAACGACCAGACGTTAACTCCGTCCCTGCCAACGACCGGTCATTAACTCCGAACCTGCCAACGACCAAACGTGAACCCTGACACTGCCAACGACCGGTCGTTAAGCCTACAACCTGCCAACGACCGGTCGTTAACCCTACACCCTGTCCAACGACCGGTCGTTAACACTGACACTGCCAACGACCGGTCGTTAACCCTGACATTGCCAACGACCCTGCTAACGACCGGTCGTTAACTCCGGCCCTGCCAACGACCGGTCATTAACTCCGAACCTGCCAACGACCAAACGTTAACCCTGACACTGCCAACGACCGGTCGTTAAGCCTACACCCTGCAAACGACCGTTCGTTAACCCTACATCCTGCCAACGACCGGTCGTAACGACTGACCCTGCCAACGACCGGTCGTTAACTCCGACATTGCCAACGACCCTGCCAACGACCAGACGTTAACTCCGGCCCTGCCAACGACCGGTCATTATCCTGACTATGCCAACGACCGGTCGTTAAGCCTACACCCTGTCAACGACCGGTCGTTAACCCTACACCCTTACAACGACCGGTCGTTAAACATACACCCTGCCAACGACCAGTCGTTAAAGCCGACCCTGCCAACCAACGGTCGTTAATTACGAACCGGCCAACAACCGGTCGTAAACTCCGACGCCGCCATCGACCGGTCGTTAACTCTGACCCTGCCAACGACCGGTGGTTAACACCGATCCTGCCAACGACCGGTCGTTAACCCTGACCCTATGAACGACTGGTCGTTAAATCCTCACACTGTAAACGACCGGTCGTTAACAATGACCCTGCCAACGACCGGTCGTTAACTCCGACATTGCCAACGACCCTGCCAACGACCGGTCGTTAACTCTGACACTTCTAACGACCGGTCGTTAACCCTGACATTGCCAACGACCCTGCCAACGACCGGTCGTAAACTCCGGCCCTGCCAACGACCGGTCATTAACTGCGACCCTGCAAACGACCAAACGTTAACCCTGACACTGCCAACGACCGGTCGTTAACTTTACATCCTGCCAATGACCGGTCGTAACGACTGACCCTGCCAACGACCGGTCGTTAACTCCGACATTGCCAACGTCCCTGCCAACGACCAGACGTTAACTCCGGCCCTGCCAACGACCGGTCGTTATCCTGACACTGCCAACGACCGGTCGTTTACTCCGACCCTGCTAACGACCGGTCGTTAATTTTGAACCTGCCAACGACCGGTCGTTAAGCCTACACACTGCCAACGACCAGTCGTTAACGACAGGTCGTTTGCAGGGTGTAGGGTTAACGACCGGTCGTTGGCAGGTTGTAGGCTTAACGACCGGTCGTTGACAGTGTCAGAATTTAACGACCGGTCGTTAATAGGGTCAGAGTTAACGACCGGACGTTGGCAGGATCGGTGTTAAGCACCGGTCGTTGGCAGGGTCGGGGTTAACCACCAGGCGTTGGCAGGCTCAGAATTAACGACCGGGCGTTGGCAGAGGCGGAGTTTCTACCGGTTGTTGGCAGGTTCGTAATTAACGACCGGTGGTTGGCAGGGACGGCTTTAACGATTGGTCGTTCGCAATGTCGGATATAACGACCGTCCGTTGGCTGGGTCAATGTAAAGGATCGGTCGTTGGCAGGGTGTAGGGTTAACGACCGGTCATTGGCAGGGTGTAAGGGTTAACGACCGGTCGTTGGCAGGGGGGTAGGCTTAACGACCGGTCGTTGGTATAATCAGGATAACGACCGGTCGAAGGCAGGGCCAGAGTTTACGACCGGTCGTTTGCAATGTCGAAGTTAACGACCGGTCGTTGGCAGTGTGTAGGGTTAAAGACCGGTCGTTGGCAAGGTGTAGGGTAAACGACGGGTCGTTGGCATGATCAGTGTTTACGACCGGGTGTATGCTTAACGACCGCTTTTTGGCTGTGTCAGGATTTAACGACCGGTCATGGCAGAAGCAGGGTTAACGACCGGTCGTTGGCATGGTGTAGGCTTATCGACCGGTCGTTCGCAGGGTCGTAATTTAAGACCGGTCGTTAGCAGGGTCGGAGTTAATGACCGGTCGTTGTAAAGGTCGGAGTTTACGACATATAGTTGGCAGGGTCAGAGTTAACGACCGGTCGTTGGCAGGGCCGGAGTTAACGACCAGTCGTTGGCAGGGTCGTTGGGATCGTCGGAGTTAACGACTGGTCGTTGGCAGAGTCATTGTTTACGACCGGTCGTTATCAAGGTGTAGGCTTAACGAACGGTCGTTGGCAGGGTGTAGGCTTAACGACCGGTCGTTGGCAATTTTGTAGTCTTAACGACCGGTCGTTGGCAGTGTCAGGATTTAACGACCGGTATTTAGTAGGGTCAGGGTTAACGACCGGTCGTTGGCAGGATCGGTGTTAAGCACCGGTCGTTGGCAGGGTCGAAGTTAACGACCGATCGTTGGCAATGTCGGAGTTTACGACCGGTTATTGGCAGGTTCGTAATTAACGACCGGTGGTTGGCAGGGTCGGCATTAACGACTGGTCGTTCGTATAGTCGCAGTAAACGACCGTTCGTTGGCTGGGTCAGTGTTAACGACCGGTCGTTCTCAGGGTGTAGGGTTAACGACCGGTCGTTTGCAGGGTGTAGGGTTAACGATGGGTCGTTGGCAGGGTGTAGGCTTAACGACCGGTCGTTGGCAGGGCCGGAGTTAACGACCGGTCGTTGGCAGGGTCGGAGTTAACGACCGGTTATTGGCAGGGTGTAGGATTAACGACCGGTTGTTGGCATGGTCAGCGTTAACGACCGTTCGTTAGCCGGGTCAGGGTTAACGACCGGTCGTTGGCAATGTCGGTGTTAACAACTGGTCGTTTGCAGGGCCGGAGGTAACGACTGGTCGTTGGCAGGGTGTAGGGTTACGACAGGTCGTTGGCATTGCCAGGATAACGACCGGTCGTTGGCAGGGTCAGGGTTAACGACGGGTCGTTGGCAGGGTCGGAGTTAACCACCAGGCGTTGGCAGGGTAAGAGTTAACGACCGGTCGTTGGCAGAGTCGGAGTTTATGACCGGTTGTTGGCAGGTTCGTAATTAACGACCGGTGGTTGGCAGGGTCGGTTTTAACGACTGGTCGTTCGCAATGTCGGAGTTAGCGACCGTTCGTTGGCAGGGTCAGTGTTAACGACCGTACGATGGCCGGGTGTAGGGTTAACGACCGGTCGTTAGCAGGGTGTAGTTTTAACGACCGGTATTTGGCAGGGTGTAGGCTTAACGACCGGTCGTTGGCATAATCAGGATAACGACCTGTCGTTGGCAGGCCAGAGTTTATGACCGGTCGTTGTCAGGGTAGGCATTAACGACCGGTCGTTTGCAATGTTGAACTTAACGACCGGTCGTTGGCAGTGTGTAGTGTTAACGACCGGTCGTTGGCAAGGTGTAAAGTTAACGACGGGTCGTTGGCATGGTCAGTGTTTACGACCGGGTGTATACTTAACGACCGCTCGTTCGCTGTGTCAGGATTTAACGACCGGTCGAAAGCAGGGTCAGGGTTAACGACCGGGCGTTGGCAGGGTGTAGTTTTAACGATCGGTCGTTTTCTGGATGTAGGCTTAACGACCGGTCGTTGGCATAATCAGGATAACGACCGGTCGTTGGCAGGGTGTAGGCTTAACGACCGGTCGTTCGAAGGGTCGCTATTTACGACCGGTCGTAAGCAGGGTCGGAGTTAACGACCGGTCGTTTTAAAGGTCGGAGTTAACGACATATAGTTGGCAGGGTCGGAGTTAACGACCGGTCGTTGGCAGGGCCGGAATTACCGACTAGTCGTTGGCAGGGTCTTTGTGATCGTCGGAGTTAACGACTGGTCGTTAGCAGAGTCAGTGTTTACGACTGGTCGTTATCAAGGTGTGGGGTTAACGAACGGTCGTTGGCAGGGAGTAGGCTAAATGACCGGTCGTTGGCAGGGTCAGGGTTAACGACCGGTCGTTGGCAGGGTCTGAGTTAACCACCAGTCGTTCGCAATGTCGGATTATAACGACCGGTCGTTGGCATGGTCAGTGTTAACGACCGGTCGTTAACAGGGTGTAGGGTTAACGACCGGTCGTTGGCAGGGTGTAGGCTTATCGACCGGTCGTTTGCAGTGTCAGGGTTAACGACCGGACATTGGAAGAGTCGGAGTTTACGACCGGTTGTTGGCAAGGTCGTAATTAACGAAGGGTGGTTGGCAGGGTCGGCTTTAACGACCGGTCGTTCGCAATGTCGGAGTTAACGTCCTGTCGTTTGCAGGGTCAGTGTAAACGACCTGTCGTTGGCAGGGTGTAGGGTTAACGACTGGTCGTTGGCAGGGTGTAGGCTTAACGACGGGTCGTTGGCAGTGTCAGGGTTAACGACCTGTCATAACCAGGTCCGGAGTTAACCACCGGTCGTTGGCAGGGTCAAGGTTAACGACCGGTCGTTGGCAGGGTGTAGGCTAAACGACCGGTCGTTGGCAGTGTCGTTGGCAATGTCGGAGTTAACGACTAGTTGTTGGCAGGGGTCAGGGTTAACGTCCTGTCGTTTTCAGGGTCAGAGTTAACGACCGGTCGTTGGCAGGGTCGTTGGCAATGTCGGAGTTAACGACTGGTTGTTGGCAGGGCCGGAGATAACGACCGGTCGTTGGCAGGGTTGGAGTTAACGACCGGTCGTTGGCAGGTTCATGGTTAACTTCCGGTCGTTCTCAGGGTCGGTTTTAACCACCGGTCGTTTGCAGGGCCGGAAATAACGACCGGTCGTTGGCAGGGTCGGAGTTAACGACCGGTCGTTAGCAGTGTCAGGATTAACGACTTGTCGTTGGAGGGTCGTTGGCAATGTCGGAGCTAACGACGGGTCGTTGGCAAGGTCAGTGATAACGACCGGTCGTTGGCAGGGTGTAGGGTTAACGACCGTTCGTTGGCAGGTTGTAGGCTTAACGACAAGTCGTTGGCAGGGTCAGTGTTAAAGACTGGTCGTTGGCAGGGTGTAGGGTTAACGACCGGTCGTTGGCAGGGTGTAGGGTTAACGAACGGTCGTTGGCAGGGTTAAGGCTTAACGACCGGTCGTTGGCATGGTCAGGATAACGACCGGTCGTTGGCAGGGCCGGAGTTAACGACCGGTCGTTGGCAGGGTCGGAGTTAACGACCGATTATTGGCAGGGTTAAGGATTAACGACCGGTCGTTGGCAAGGTCAGGGTTAACGACTGGTCGTTAGCCGGGTCAGGGTTAACGACAGGTCGTTGGCAATGTCGGCGTTAATTACCGGTCGTTTGCAGGGCCGGAGGTAACGACCGGTTGTTGGCAGGGTCGGAGTTAACGACCGGTCGTTGGCAGGGTGTAGGTTTAACGGCCGGTCGTTGGCATTGCCAGGATAACGCCCTGTCGTTGGCAGGGTCAGGGTTAACGACCGGTCGTTGGCAAGGTCGGAGTTGAAGACATATAGTTGGCAGGGTCGGAATTAACGACCGGTCGTTGGCGGGGCCGAAGTTAACGACCGGTCGTTGGCAGGGTCGTTGGCAATGTCGGAGTTAACGACCGGTTGTTGGCTGGGTCTATGTTAACGACCGGTTGTTGGCAGGGTGTAGTGTTAACGACCGGTCGTTGGCAGGGTTTAGGCTTAAAGACCGGTCGTTAGCAGTGTCGGGATTTGACGACCGGTCGTTGGCTTAGTCAGGGTTAACGACCGGTCGTTGGCAGGATCGGTGTTAAGCACCGGTCGTTGGCAGGGTCGAAGTTAACGACCGGTCGTTGGCAATGTCGGAGTTTACGACCGGTTGTTGGCAGGTTCGTAATTAACGACCGGTGGTTGGCAGGGTCGGCATTAACGACTGGTCGTTCGTATTGTCGCAGTAAACGACCGTTCGTTGGCTGGGTCAGTGTTAACGACCGGTCGTTGGCAGGGTGTAGGGTTAACGACCGGTCGTTGGCAGGGTGTAGGGTTAACGACTGGTCGTTGGCAGGGTGTAGGCTTAACGACCGGTCGTTGGCAGGGCCGGAGTTAACGACCGGTCGTTGGCAGGGTCGGAGTTAACGACCGGTTATTGGCAGGGTGTAGGATTATCGACCGGTTGTTGGCATGGTAAGCGTTAACGACCGTTCGTTAGCCGGGTCAGGGTTAACGACCGGTCGTTGGCAATGTCGGTGTTAACAACTGGTCGTTTGCAGGGCCGGAGGTAACGACTGGTCGTTGGCAGGGTGTAGGGTTACGACAGGTCGTTGGCATTGCCAGGATAACGACCGGTCGTTGGCAGGGTCAGGGTTAACGACGGGTCGTTGGCAGGGTTGGAGTTAACCACCAGGCGTTGGCAGGGTAAGAGTTAACGACCGGTCGTTGGCAGAGTCGGGGTTTATGACCGGTTGTTGGCAGGTTTGTAATTAACGACCGGTGGTTGGCAGGGTCGGCTTTAACGACTGGTCGTTCGCAATGTCGGAGTTAGCGACCGTTCGTTGGCAGGGTCAGTGATTACGACCGTACGATGGCCGGGTGTAGGTTTAACGACCGGTCGTTAGCAGGGTGTAGTTTTAACGACCGGTAGTTGGCAGGGTGTAGGCTTAACGACCGGTCGTTGGCATAATCAGGATAGCGACCTGTCGTTGGCAGGCCAGAGTTTACGACCGGTCGTTGGCAGGGTAGGCATTAACGACCGGTCGTTTGCAATGTTGAAGTTAACGACCGGTCGTTGGCAGTGTGTAGTGTTAACGACCGGTCGTTGGCAAGGTGTAGAGTTAACGACGGGTCGTTGGCATGGTCAGTGTTTACGACCGGGTGTATACTTAACGACCGCTCGTTCGCTGTGTCAGGATTTAACGACCGGTCGTAGGCAGGGTCAAGGTTAACGACCGGGCGTTGGCAGGGTGTAGTTTAAACGATCGGTCGTTTTCTGGATGTAGGCTTAACGACCGGTCGTTGGCATAATCAGGATAACGACCGGTCGTTGGCAGGGTGTAGGCTTAACGACCGGTCGTTCGAAGGGTCGCTATTTACGACCGGTCGTAAGCAGGGTCGGAGTTAACGACCGGTCGTTTTAAAGGTCGGAGTTAACGACATATAGTTGGCAGGGTCGGAGTTAACGACCGGTCGTGGGCAAGGCCGGAATTAACGACTAGTCGTTGGCAGGGTCGTTGTGATCGTCGGAGTTAACGACTGGTAGTTAGCAGAGTCAGTGTTTACGACTGGTCGTTATCAAGGTGTGGGGTTAACGAACGGTCGTTGGCAGCGTGTAGGCTAAATGACCGGTCGTTGGCAGTGTCAGGGTTAACGTCCGGTCGTTAGCATGGTCGGAGTTAATGACGGTCGTTGGCAGGACCGGAGTTAACGAACGGTCGTTGGCAAGATCGTTGGCAATGTCGGAGTTAACGACCGGTCGTTGGCAGTGTAAAGGATTAACGACTTGTCGTTGGCAGGGTCGTTGGCAATGTTGGAGCTAACGACCGGTCGTTGGCAGGGTCAGTGTTAACGACCGGTCGTTGGCAGGGTCTGAGTTAACCACCAGTCGTTCGCAATGTCGGATTATAACGACCGGTCGTTGGCATGGTCAGTGTTAACGACCGGTCGTTAACAGGGTGTAGGGTTAACGACCGGTCGTTGGCAGGGTGTAGGCTTATCGACCGGTCGTTTGCAGTGTCAGGGTTAACGACCGGTCATTGGAAGAGTCGGAGTTTACGACCGGTTGTTGGCAAGGTCGTAATTAACGAAGGGTGGTTGGCAGGGTCGGCTTTAACGACCGGTCGTTCGCAATGTCGGAGTTAACGTCCTAACGTTTGAAGGGTCAGTGTAAACGACCTGTCGTTGGCAGGGTGTAGGGTTAACGACTGGTCGTTGGCAGGGTGTAGGCTTAACGACGGGTCGTTGGCAGTGTCAGGGTTAATGACCTGTCATAACCAGGTCCGGAGTTAACGACCGGTCGTTGGCAGGGTCAAGGTTAACGACCGGTCGTTGGCAGGGTGTAGGCTTAACGACCGGTCGTTGGCAGTGTCGTTGGCAATGTCGGAGTTAACGACTGGTTGTTGGCAGGGGTCAGGGTTAACGTCCTGTCGTTTGCAGGGTCAGAGTTAACGACCGGTCGTTGGCAGGGTCGTTGGCAATGTCGGAGTTAACGACTGGTTGTTGGCAGGGCCGGAGTTAACGACCGGTCGTTGGCAGGGTTGGAGTTAACGACGGGTTAATGGCAGGGTGTAGTATTAACGACCGGTCGTTGGCATGGTCAGGGTTAACGACCGGTCGTTGGCAGGTTCATGGTTAACTTCCGGTCGTTCTCAGGGTCGGTTTTAACCACCGGTCGTTTGCAAGGCCGGAAATAACGACCGGTCGTTGGCAGGGTCGGAGTTAACGACCGGTCGTTAGCAGTGTCAGGATTAACGACTTGTCGTTGGAGGGTCGTTGGCAATGTCGGAGCTAACGACGGGTCGTTGGCAAGGTCAGTGATAACGACCGGTCGTTAGCAGGGTGTAGGGTTAACGACCGTTCGTTGGCAGGTTGTAGGCTTAACGACAAGTCGTTGGCAGGGTCAGTGTTAAAGACTGGTCGTTGGCAGGGTGTAGGGTTAACGACCGGTCGTTGGCAGGGTGTTGGGTTAACGAACGGTCGTTGGCAGGGTAAAGGCTTAACGACCGGTCGTTGGCATGGTCAGGATAACGACCGGTCGTTGGCAGGGCCGGAGTTAACGAACGGTCGTTGGCAGGGTCGGAGTTAACGACCGGTTATTGGCAGGGTTAAGGATTAACGACCGGTCGTTGGCAAGGTCAGGGTTAACGACTGGTCGTTAGCCGGGTCAGGGTTAACGACCGGTCGTTGGCAATGTCGGCGTTAATTACCGGTCGTTTGCAGGGCCGGAGGTAACGACCGGTTGTTGGCAGGGTCGGAGTTAACGACCGGTCGTTGGCAGGGTGTAGGTTTAACGGCCGGTCGTTGGCATTGCCAGGATAACGCCCTGTCGTTGGCAGGGTCAGGGTTAACGACCGGTCGTTGGCAAGGTCGGAGTTGAAGACATATAGTTGGCAGGGTCGGAATTAACGACCGGTCGTTGGCGGGGCCGAAGTTAACGACCGGTCGTTGGCAGGGTCGTTGGCAATGTCGGAGTTAACGACCGGTTGTTGGCAGGGTCAATGTTAACGACCGGTTGTTGGCAGGGTGTAGTGTTAACGACCGGTCGTTGGCAGGGTTTAGGCTTAAAGACCGGTCGTTAGCAGTGTCGGGATTTGACGACCGGTCGTTGGCTTAGTCAGGGTTAACGATTGGTCGTTGTCAGGGTCTGAGTTAACCACCGGTCTTTCGCAATGTCGGGGTTAACGACCGGTCGTTTGCATGGTCAGTGTTAACGACCGGTCGTTAACAGGGTGTAGGGTTAACGACCGGTCGTTGGCAGGGTGTAGGCTTATCGACCGGTCGTTTGCAGTGTCAGGGTTAACGTCCTGTCGTTGGCAGAGTCGGAGTTAACGACTGATCGTTGGCAGGTTCAAGGTTAACGACCGGTCGTTGGCAGGGTGTAGGGTTAACGACCGGTCGTTGGCATGGTGAGGGTTAATGACCGGTCATTGGAAGAGTTGGAGTTAACCAACGGTCGTTGGCAGGGTCAGAGTTAACGACCGCTCGTTCGCAAGGTGAGAGGAAACGACATATAGTTGGGAGGGTCGGAGTTGACGACCTGTCGTTGGCAGGGTCAAGGTTAACGACTGGTCGTTGACAGGGTGTAGGGTTAACGACCTGTCGTTGGCATGGTCAATGTTTACGACCGTTATTTGGCAGGGTGTAGGGTTAACGAACGGTCGTTGGCAGGGTGTGAGCTTATCAACCGGTCGTTGGCAGTTTCAGGGTTAATGTCCAGTCGTTAGCCGGGTCGGAGTTAATGACCGGTCATTGGAAGGGCCGGTGTTAACGACCGGTCGTTAACAATGTCGGAGTTAACGCCCCCTCATTGGCAGTGTCAGGGTTAACGACTGGTCGTTGGCACCGTCGTTGGCAATGTCGGACCTAACGACCGGTCGTTGGCAGGGTCAGTGTTACGACCGGTCGTTGGCAGGGTCGTTGGCAATGTCGGAGCTAACGACCGGTCGTTGGCAGTGTCAGGGTTAATGTCTGGCTGTAGCAGGGTCGTAGTTAATGACTGGTCGATGGCAGGGCCGCAGTTAACGACCGGTCGATGGCAGGGTCGTTGGCAATGTCGGAGTTAACGACCGGTCGTTGGCAGGGTCAGGATTTAACGACCGATCGTTGGCAGGGTCAGGGTTAACGACCGGTCGTTGGAAGAGTCGGAGTTGACGACCGGTTGTTGGCAGTGTCGTAATTAACGACCGGTGGTCGGCAGGGTTGGCTTTAACGACCGGTCGTTCGCAATGTCGGAGTTAACGACCGGTCGTTAGCAGGGTCGGAGTTAACGACCGGTGGTTGTAAAGGTCGGAGTTAATGACCGTACGTTGGCAGGGCCGGAGTTAACCAACGGTCGTTTGCAGGGTCGTTGGCAATGTCGGAGTTAACGACCGGTCGTTGGCAGTGTCAGTGTTAACGACCGGTCGTTGGCAGGATCGGTGTTAAGCACCGGTCGTTGGCAGGGTCGGAGTTAACCACCAGGCGTTGGCAGGGTAAGAGTTAACGACCGGTCGTTGGCAGAGTCGGAGTTTACGACCGGTTGGTGGACGGTTCGTAATTAACGACCGGTGGTTGGCAGGGTCGGCTTTAACGACTGGTCGTTCGCAATGTCGGAGTTAGCGACCGTTCGTTGGCAGGGTGCAACGTTAACGACCGGTCGTTGGCAGGGTGTAGGCTTAACGACCGGTTGTTGGCATAATCAGGATAACGACCGGTCGTTGGCAGTCCAGAGTTTACGACCGGTCGTTGGCAGCGTAGGCATTAACGACCGGTCGTTTGCAATGTCGTTGGCAGGGTCAGGGTTAACGAGTGGTCGTTGGCGAGGTGTAGGCTTAACAACCGGTCGTTGGGAGGGTCGTAATTAACGACTGGTCGTTAGCAGGGTCGGAGTAAACGACCGGTCGTTGTAAAGGTTGGAGTTAACGACATATATTTTGCAGGGTCGGAGTTAACGACCGGTCGTTGGCAGGGTCGGAGTTAACGACCGGTCGTTAGCAGGATCGGCGTTAAGCACCGGTCGTTGGCAGGGTTGGAGTTAACCACCAGGCGTTTGCAGGGTCAGAGTTAACGACCGGTCGTTGGCAGAGTCGGAGCTTACGACCGGTTGTTGACAGGATCGTAATTAACGACCGGTGGTTCGCAGGGTCGGCTTTAACGACTGGTCGTTCGCAATGTCGGATATAACGACCGTTCGTTGGTAGGGTCAGTGTTGCCGACCGGTCGTTGGCAGGGTGTAGGCTTAACGACCGGTCGTTGGCATGGTCAGGATAACGACCGGTCGTTGGCATGGCCGGCGTTAACGACCGGTCATTGGCAGGGTCGGAGTTAACGACCGGTTATTGGCAGGGTGTAGGATTAACGACCGGCTATTGGCAGGGTGTAATATTAACGACCGGTCGTTGGCATGGTCAGGGTTAATCACCGGTCGTTGGCAGGGTCATAGTTAACGACCGGTCGTTGGCAGGATCTGAGTTAACGACCGGTTGTTGACAGGTTCGTAATTAACGACCGGTGGTTCGCAGGGTCGGCTTTAACGACTGGTCGTTCGCAATGTCGGATATAACGACCGGTCGTTGGCAGGGTGCAACGTTAACGACCGGTCGTTGGCTGGGTGTAGGCTTAACGACCGGTCGTTGGCATGGTCAGGATAACGACCGGTCGTTGGCATGGCCGGCGTTAACGACCGGTCGTTGGCATTGTCGGAGTTAACGACCGGTTATTGGCAGGGTGTAGGATTAACGACCGGCTATTGGCAGGGTGTAATATTAACGACCGGTCGTTGGCATGGTCAGGGTTAATCACCGGTCGTTGGCAGGGTCATGGTTAACGACCGGTCGTTGGCAGGATCGGAGTTAACGACCGGTCGTTGGCAGGGTGTAGGGTTAACGACCGGTCGTTGGCATGGTTATGATAACGACTGGTTGTTGGCAGGGTCAGGGTTAACGATAGTTCGTTGGCACGGTCGGAGTTAATCACCGGTCGTTGGCAGGTTCGGAAGTAACCACCAGTCATTGGCAGGGTCAGAGTTAACGACCGGTCGTAGGCAGGGTCAGAGTTAACGACCGACTGTTGGCAGGGTCGGAAATAACGTCCGGTGGTTGGTCGGGTCAGCTTTAACGACCGGTCGTTGGCAGGGTCGGAGTTAACGACCGCATGTTGGCAGGGTCGTAAAAAACGACCGGTGGTTGGCAGGGTCAGCGTTAACGACCGGTCGTTGGACAGGTTGGCGTTAACCACATATAGTTAGCAGGGTCGGAGTTAACATCCGGTCGTTGGTAGGGTCGGAGTTAATGACCGGTCGTTGGCAGGGCCGGAATTAACGACCGGTCGTTGGCAGGGTCGTTGGCAATGTCGGAGTTAACGACCGGTCGTTGGCAGTATCAGTTTTAACGACTGGTCGTTGGCAGGGTCGTTGGCAATGTCGGAGCTAACGGCCGGTCGTTGGCAGGGTCAGTGTTAACGACCGGTCGTTGGTAGGGTGTAGGGTTAACGACCGGTCGCTGGCAGGGTGTATGCTTAACGACCGGTCGTAAGCAGTGTCAGGATTTAACGACCTTTCGTTGGCAGGGTCAGGGTTAACGACCGGTCGTTGGCAAGGTGTAGGCTTAACGACCGGTCGTTGGCAGGGTCGTAATTAACGACTGGTCGTTAGCAGGGTCGGAGTTAACGACCGGTCGTTGTAAAGGTCGGAGTTAACGAAAAATATTTGGCAGGGTCGCAGTTAACGACCGGTCGTTTGCAGGGTCAGAGTTAACGACCGGTCAATAGCAGGATCGGCGTTAAGCACCGGTCGTTGGCAGGGTCGGAGTTAACCACCAGGCGTTTGCAGGGTCAGAGTTCACGACCGGTCGTTGGCAGCGTCGGAGTTTACGACCGGTTGTTGACAGGTTCGTAATTAACGACCGGTGGTTGGCACGGTCGGCTTTAACGACTGGTCGTTCGCAGTGTCTGATATAACGACCGTTCGTTGGTAGGGTCAGTGTTGACGACCGGTCGTTGGCAGCGTGTAGGGTTAACGACCGGTCGTTGGCAGGGTGTAGGGTTAACGACCGGTCGTTGGCAGGGTGTAGGCTTAACGACCGGTCGTTAGCATGTTCAGGATAACGACCGGTCGTCGGCATGGCCGGAGTTAACGACCGGTCGTTGGCAGGGTCGGAGTTAACGACCGGTTATTGGCAGGGTGTAGGATTAACGACCGGTTATTGGCAGGGTGTAGTATTAATGACCGGTCGTTGGCATGGTCAGGGTTAAACACCGGTCGTTGGCAGGGTCATAGTTTACGACCGGTCGTTGGCAGGTTAGGTTTTAACCACCGGTCGTTTGCAGGGCCGGAGTAACGACCGGTCATTGGCAGGAACGGAGTTAACGACCGGTCGTTGGCAGGGTGTAGGGTTAACGACCGGTCGTTGGCATAATTATAATAACAACTGGTCATTGGCAGAGTCAGGGTTAACGATAGGACGTTGGCACGGTCGGAGTTAACCACCGGTCGTTGACAGGTTCGGAAGTAACCACAAGTCATTAGCAGGGTCAGAGTTAACGACCGGTCGTAGGCCGGGTCGGAGTTAACGACCGATTGTTGGCAGGGACGTAAATAACGACCGGTGGTTGGCAGGGTCAGCGTTAACGACCGGTTGTTGGCAAGGTCGAAGTTAACGACATATATTTGGCAGGGTCGGAGTTAACGACCCGTCTTTGGCAGGGTCGGAGTTAACGACCGGTCGTTAGCAGGATCGGCGTTAAGCACCGGTCGTTAACAGGGTCGGAGATAACCACCAGGCGTTTGCAGGGTCAGAGTTAACGACCGGTCGTTGGCAGAGTCGGAGTTTACGACCGGTTGCTGACAGGTTCGTAATTAACGACCGGTGGTTGGCAGGGTCGGCTTTAACGACTGGTCGTTCGCAATGTCGGATATAACGACCTTCCGTTGGTGGGGTCAGTGTTGACGACCGGTCGTTGGCAGGGTGTAGGGTTAAAGACCGGTCGTTGGCAGGGTGTAGGGATAACCACCGGTCGTTGGCAGGGGGTAGGCTAAACGACCGGTCGTTGGCATCTTCAGGATATCGACCGGTCGTTGGCATGGCCGGAGTTAACGACCGGTTATTAGCAGGTTGTAGGATTAACGACCGGTCGTTGGCATGGTCAGGGTTAACGAACGGTCGTTGGCAGGGTCAGGGTTAACGATCGGTCGTTGGCATGGTCGGTGTTAACCACCCGTCGTTTGCAGGGCCGGAGGTACCGACCGGTCGTTGGCAGGAAGTAGGGTTAACGACCGGTCGTTGGCAGTGTCAGGGTTAACGTCCGGTCGTTAGCATGGTCGGAGTTAATGACGGTCGTTAGCAGGACCGGAGTTAACGAACGGTCGTTGGCAAGGTCGTTGGCAATGTCGGAGTTAACGACCGGTCGTTGGCAGTGTAAAGGATTAACGACTTGTCGTTGGCAGGGTCGTTGGCAATGTCGGAGCTAACGACCGGTCGTTGGCAGGGTCAGTGTTAACGACCGGTTGTTGGCAGGGTCTGAGTTAACCACCAGTCGTTCGCAATGTCGGATTATAACGACCGGTCATTGGCATGGTCAGTGTTAACGACCGGTCGTTAACAGGGTGTAGGGTTAACGACCGGTCGTTGGCAGGGTGTAGGCTTATCGACCGGTCGTTTGCAGTGTCAGGGTTAACGACCGGTCATTGGAAGAGTTGGAGTTAACCAACGGTCTTTGGCAGGGTCAGAGTTAACGACCGCTCGTTCGCAAGGTGAGAGGAAACGACATATAGTTGGCAGGGTCGGAGTTGACGACCGGTCGTTGGCAGGGTCAAGGTAAACGACCGGTCGTTGACAGGGTGTAGGGTTAACGACCGGTAGTTGGCATGGTCAATGTTTACGACCGTTAGTTGGCAGGGTCGTTGGCAAAGTCGGAGATAACGACCGGTCGTTGGCAGTGTCAGGGTAAACGACTGGTCGTTGGCAATGTCGGAGCTAACGACCGGTCGTTGGCAGTGTCAGGATTTAACGACCGGTCGTTGGCAGCGTCAGGGTTAACGACCGGTCGTTGGCAGGGTCGGAGTTAACCACCGGTCGTTGGCAGGGTCAGAGTTAACCACCAGTCGTTGGCAGGGTCAGAGTTACCGACCGGTCGTTGGCAGAATCGGAGTTTACGACCGGTTGTTGGCAAGGTCGTAATTAACGAAGGGTGGTTGGCAGGGTCGGCTTTAACGACCGGTCGTTCGCAATGTCGGAGTTAACGTCCTGTCGTTTGCAGGGTCAGTGTAAACGACCTGTCGTTGGCAGGGTGTAGGGTTAACGACTGGTCGTTGGCAGGGTGTAGGCTTAACGACGGGTCGTTGGCAGTGTCGGGGTTAACGACCTGTCATAACCAGGTCCGGAGTTAACGACCGGTCGTTGGCAGGGTCAAGGTTAACGACCGGTCGTTGGCAGGGTGTAGGTTAACGAACGGTCGTTGACAGGGTGTAGGCTTAACGACCGTTCGTTAGAAGTGTCAGGGTTAACGTCCGGTCGTTGGCAGGGTCGTAGATAATGACTGGTCGTTGGCGGGGCCGGAGTTACCCACCGGTCGTTGGCAGGGTAGTTGGCAAGGTCGGAGTTAACGACATATAGTTGGCCGAGTCAGGGTAAACGACTGGTCGTTTCCAGGTTCATTGGAAGTGTCGGAGCTATTCACCGGTCGTTGGCAGGGTCAGGGTAAACGACGGGCCGTTTCCAGGTTCGTTGGAAATGTCGGAGCTAACGACCGGTCGTTGGCAGGGTCAGTGTTAACGAACGGTCGCTGGCTGGGTGTAGGCTTAACGACCGGTCGTTGGCAGTGTCAGGATTTAACGACCGGTGGTCGGCAGGGTTTGCTTTAACGACCGGTCGTTCGCAATGTCGGAGTTAACGACCGGTCGTTAGCAGGGTCGGAGTTAACGACCAGTCGTTGTAAAGGTCGGAGTTAAGGACATATAGTTGGCAGGGTCGGAGATAACGACCGGTCGTTTGCAGGGCCGTAGTTAACGACCAGTCGTTGGCAGGGTCTCTGGGATCGTCGGAGTAAACGACTGGTCTTTGGCATGGTCAGTGTTAACGACCTATCGTTGCAGGGTGTAGGCTTAACGACCGGTCGTTGCCAGTGTCAGGGTTAAGGTCCGGTCGTTGTCATGGTCGGAGTTAATGACCGGTCGTTGGCAGGGCCGGAGTTAACCAACGGTCGTTGGCAGGGTCGTTGGCAATTTCGGAGTGAACGACCGGTCGTTGGGTGTTTCAGGGTTAACGACTGGTCGTTGGCAGGGTCGTTGGCAATGTCGGAGCTAACGACCGGTCGTTGGCAAGGTCAGTGTTAACGACCGGTCGTTGGCAGTGTCTAGGGTTCACGACCGATCGTTGGCATGTTGTAGGCTTAACGACCGGTCGTTGACAGTGTCAGGATTTAACGACCGGTCGTTAATAGGGTCAGGGTTAACGACCGGTCGTTGGCAGGATCGGTGTTAACCTATGGTCGTTGGCGGGGTCGGAGTTAACCAGCAGGTGTTGGCAGGGTCAGTGTTAACGACCGGTCGTTGGCAGGGTGTAGCGTTAACGACCGGTCGTTGGGAGGGTGTAGTTTTAACGACCGGTCGTTGGCAGGGTGAAGCTTAACGACCGGTCGTTGGCATAATCAGGATAACGACCGGTCGTTCACAGGCCAGAGTTTATGACCGGTCGTTGGCAGGGTCGGCATTAACGACCGGTCGTTTGCAATGTCGGAGATAACGACCGTTCGTTGGCAGTGTGTAGAGTAAACGACCGGTCGTTGGCAAGGTGTAGGGTTAACGACGGGTCGTTGGCATGGTCACTGTTAACGACCGGGTGTATGCTTAACGACCGTTCGTTGGCTGTGTCAGGATTTAACGACCGGTCGTTGGCAGGGTCAGGGTTAACGACCGGTCGTTGGAGGGGTTGGCTTTAACGACCGGTCGTTCGCAATGTCGGAGTTAACGACCGGTCGTTAGCAGGGTCGGAGTTAACGACCGGTCGTTGTAAAGGTCGGAGTTACGGCATATATTTGGTAGGGTCGGAGTTAACGACCGGTCTTTGGCAGGGCCGGAATTAACGACTAGTCGTTGGCAGGGTCGTTGGGATCGTCGGAGTTAACTACTGGTCGTTAGCAGAGTCATTGTTTACGACCGGTCGTTATCAAGGTGTAGGGTTAACGAATGGTCGTTGGCAGCGTGTAGTCTTAACGACCGGTCGTTTGCAGTGACAGGGTTAACGTCCGGTCGTTGGCAGGGTCGGAGTTAGCGACCGGTCGTTGGCAGGATCAAGGTTAACGACCGGTCGTTGGCAGGGAGAAAGGTTAACGACCGGTCGTTGGTATGGTCAGGGTTAACGACCGGTCATTGGAAGAGTCGGAGTTAAAGACCGTATATTGGCAGGGTCAGTGTTAACGACCGGTCGTTGGCTAGGTGTAGGATTTACGACCGGTCGTTGGCAGGGTGTAGGCTTAACGACCGGTAGTTTGCAGTGTTAGACTTAACGACCGGCCGTTAGCGGGGTCGGAGTAAACCAACGGTCGTTGGCAGGGTTGGAGTTAACGACCGCTCGTTCGCAAGGTCAGAGTTAACGACATATAGTTGGCAGCGTCGGAATTGACGACCGGTCGTTGGCTGGGTCGGAGTTTACGACCGGTTGTTGGCAGGGGCGTAATAACGACCGGCCGTTGGCAGGGTCGGAGTTAACCAACGGTCGTTGGCAGGGTCGGAGTTAACGACCGTTCGTTGGCAGGTTTGTAATTAACGACTGGTCGTTAGCAGGGTCGGAAATAACGACCGGTCGTTGGCAGGTTCGGAGGTAACCACCAGTCATTGGCAGCGTCAGAGTTAACGACCGGTCGTTGGCAAGGTCGGAGTTAATGACCGAATGTTGGCAGGGTCGTAAATAACGACCGGAGGTTGGCAGGGACGTCGTTAACGACCGGTCGTTGGCAAGGTCGGAGTTAACGACATATAGTTGGCAGGGTCGGAGTTAACGATCGGTCGTTGGCAGGGCCGGAGTTAATGACCGGTCGTCGGCAGGGTCGATGGCAATGTCGGAGTTAACGACCGGTCGTTGGAAGGGTCAGTGTTTACGACCGGTCGTTCGCAGGGTGTAGGGTTAACGAACGGTCGTTGACAGGGTGTAGGCTTAACGACCGGTCGTTGGTAGTGTCAGGGTTAACGTCCGGGCGTTGGCAGGGTCGAAATTAACGACCGGTCTTTGGCAGGGTCGAAATTAACGACCGGTCGTTAGCAGGGTCAGAGTTAACGACCGGTCATTGTAAAGGTCGGAGTTAACGACAAATAGTTGGCAGGGTCGGAGTTAACGACCGGTCGTTGGTAGGGCCGGAGATGACGACCAGTCGATGGCAGAGTCGTAGTTTACGAGCGGTGTTTTGCCAGGGTCGTAATTAACGACCGGTGGTTGGCAGGGTCGGCTTTAACGACCGGTCGTTCGCAATGTCGGAGTTAACGACCGGTCGTTGGCAGGGCTGGAGTTAACTACTGGTAGTTGGCAGGGTCGTTGGCAATGTCGGAGTTAACGACCGGTCGTTGGCGGGGTCAGTGTTTACGACCGGTCGTTTGCAGGGTGTAAGGTTAACGAACGGTCGTTGTCAGGGTGTAGGCTTGACGACCGGTCGTTACAGTGTCAGGGTTAACGTCCAGTCTTTGGCAGGGTTTAGGGTTAACGACCGGTCGTTGGCAGGGTGTAGGCTTAACGACCGGTCATTGGCAGTGTCAGGATTTAACGACCGGTCAATGGCAGGGTGAGGGTTAACGACCGGTCGTTAGCAGGGTCGGAGTTAACCACCAATCGTTGGCAGGGTCAGAGTTAACGACCGGTCGATGGCAGAGTCGTAGTTTACGACCGGTGTTTTGCCAGGGTCGTAATTAACGACCGGTGGTTGGCAGGGTCGGCTTTAACGACCGGTCGTTCGCAATGTCGGAGTTAACGACCGGTCGTTGGCAGGGCTGGAGTTAACTACTGGTAGTTGGCAGGGTCGTTGGCAATGTCGGAGTTAACGACCGGTCGTTGGCATTGTCAGGTTAAACGACTGGTCGTTTCCAGGGTCGTTGGAAATGTCGGTGCTAACGACCGGTCGTTGGCATTGTCAGGGTAAACGACTAGTCGTTTCCAGGGTCGTTGGAAATGTCGGTGCTAACGACCGGTCGTTGGCAGGGTCAGTGTTAACGACCGGTCGTTGGCAGGGTGTAGGCTTAACGACCGATCGTTTCCAGTGTCAGGATTTAACGACCGGTCGTTGGCAGGGTCAGGGTTAACGACCGGTCGTTGGAAGAGTCGGAGTTTACGACCAGTTGTTGGCAGGGTCGTAATTATCGTCTGGTGGTCTGCAGGGTCGTCTTTAACGATGACGGTCGTTGGCAGGGTGTAGACTTAACGACCGGTCGTTGGCATAATCAGGATAACGACCGGTCGTTGGCAGGCCAGAGTTTACGACCGGTCGTTGGCAGGGTCGGCAATAACGACCGGTCGTTTGCATTTTCGTAGTTAACGGCCGGTCGTTGGCAGTGTGTAGAGTTAACGACAGGTCGTTGGCAAGGTGTAGAGTTAACGACGGTTCGTTGGCATGGTCAGTGTTTACAACCGGGTGTATACTTAACGACCGCTCGTTGGCTGTGTCAGGATTTAACGACCGGTCGTTGGCAGGGTCAGGGTTAACGACCGGTCGTTGGCAGGGTGTAGTTTTAACGATCGGTCGTTGGCAGGGTGTAGGCTTAACGACCGGTCGTTGGCATAATCAGGATAACGACCGGTCGTTGGCAGGCCAGAGTTTACGACCGGTCGTTGGCAGGGTCGGCATTAACGACCTGTCGTTTGCAATTTTGGAGTTAACGACCGGTCGTTGGCAGTGTGTAGAGTTAACGACCGGTCGTTGGCAAGGTGTAGGGTTAACGACGGGTCGTTGGCATGGTCAGTGTTTACGACCGGGTGTATGCTTAACGACCGCTCGTTGGCTGTGTCAGGATTTTACGACCGACTTGGCAGGGTCAGGGTTAACGACCGGTCGTTGGCAGGGTGTAGGCTTAACGATCGGTAGTTCGCAGGGTCGTTATTTACGACCGGTCGTTAGCAGGGTCGGAGTTAACTACCGGTCGTTTAAAAGGTCGGAGTTAACGACAAATAGTTGGCAGGGCCGGAATTAACGACTAGTCGTTGGCAGGGTCGGTGGAATCTTCGGAGTTAACGACTGGTCGTTAGCAGAGTCAGTGTTTACGACCGGTCGTTATCAAGGTGTAGGGTTAACGAACGGTCGTTGGCAGCGTGTAGGCTTAACCACCGGTCGTTGGCAGGGTCAGAGTTAACCACCTGTCGTTGGCAGGGTCAGAGTTACCGACCGGTCGTTGGCAGAGTCGGAGTTTACGACCGGTTGTTGGCAAGGTCGTAATTAACGAAGGGTGGTTGGCAGGGTCGGCTTTAACGACCGGTCGTTCGCAATGTCGGAGTTAACGTCCTGTCGTTTGCAGGGTCAGTGTAAACGACCTGTCGTTGGCAGGGTGTAGGGTTAACGACTGGTCGTTGGCAGGGTGTAGGCTTAACGACGGGTCGTTGGCAGTGTCAGGGTTAACGACCTGTCATAACCAGGTCCGGAGTTAACGACCGGTCGTTGGCAGGGTCAAGGTTAACGACCGGTCGTTGGCAGGGTGTAGGTTAACGAACGGTCGTTGACAGGGTGTAGGCTTAACGACCGTTCGTTGGAAGTGTCAGGGTTAACGTCCGGTCGTTGGCAGGGTCGTAGATAATGACTGGTCGTTGGCGGGGCCGGAGTTACCCACCGGTCGTTGGCAGGGTAGTTGGCAAGGTCGGAGTTAACGACATATAGTTGGCCGAGTCAGGGTAAACGACTGGTCATTTGCAGGTTCATTGGAAGTGTCGGAGCTATTCACCGGTCGTTGGCAGGGTCAGGGTAAACGACGGGCCGTTTCCAGGTTCGTTGGAAATGTCGGAGCTAACGACCGGTCGTTGGCAGGGTCAGTGTTAACGAACGGTCGTTGGCTGGGTGTAGGCTTAACGACCGGTCGTTGGCAGTGTCAGGATTTAACGACCGGTGGTCGGCAGGGTTTGCTTTAACGACCGGTCGTTCGCAATGTCGGAGTTAACGACCGGTCGTTAGCAGGGTCGGAGTTAACGACCAGTCGTTGTAAAGGTCGGAGTTAACGACATATAGTTGGCAGGGTCGGAAATAACGACCGGTCGTTTGCAGGGCCGTAGTTAACGACCAGTCGTTGGCAGGGTCTCTGGGATCGTCGGAGTAAACGACTGGTCTTTGGCATGGTCAGTGTTAACGACCGGTCGTTGCAGGGTGTAGGCTTAACGACCGGTCGTTGCCAGTGTCAGGGTTAACGTCCGGTCGTTGTCATGGTCGGAGTTAATGATCGGTCGTTGGCAGGGCCGGAGTTAACCAACGGTCGTTGGCAGGGTCGTTGGCAATGTCGGAGTTAACGACCGGTCGTTGGGTGTTTCAGGGTTAACGACTGGTCGTTGGCAGGGTCGTTGGCAATGTCGGAGCTAACGACCGGTCGTTGGCAAGGTCAGTGTTAACGACCGGTCGTTGGCAGTGTGTAGGGTTCACGACCGATCGTTGGCAGGTTGTAGGCTTAACGACCGGTCGTTGACAGTGTCAGGATTTAACGACCGGTCGTTAATAGGGTCAGGGTTAACGACCGGTCGTTTGCAGGATCGGTGTTAACCTATGGTCGTTGGCGGGGTCGGAGTTAACCACCAGGTGTTGGCAGGGTCAGTGTTAACGACCGGTCGTTGGCAGGGTGTAGCGTTAACGACCGGTCGTTGGGAGGGTGTAGTTTTAACGACCGGTCGTTGGCAGGGTGAAGCTTAACGACCGGTCGTTGGCATAATCAGGATAACGACCGGTCGTTCACAGGCCAGAGTTTATGACCGGTCGTTGGCAGGGTCGGCATTAACGACCGGTCGTTTGCAATGTCGGAGATAACGACCGTTCGTTGGCAGTGTGTAGAGTAAACGACCGGTCGTTGGCAAGGTGTAGGGTTAACGACGGGTCGTTGGCATGGTCACTGTTAACGACCGGGTGTATGCTTAACGACCGTTCGTTGGCTGTGTCAGGATTTAACGACCGGTCGTTGGCAGGGTCAGGGTTAACGACCGGTCGTTGGAGGGGTTGGCTTTAACGACCGGTCGTTCGCAATGTCGGAGTTAACGACCGGTCGTTGGCAGGGTCAGTGTTTACGACCGGTCGTTCGCAGGGTGTAGGGTTAACGAACGGACGTTCGCAGGGTGTAGGCTTAACGACCAGTCGTTGGCAGTGTCAGAGTTAACGTCCGGTCGTTGGCAGGGTCGGAGTTAATGACCGATCGTTGGCAGGGTCCGAGTTAACGACCGGTCGTTGGCAGGATCGTTGGCAATTTCGGAGTTAACGACCGGTCGTTGGCAGTGTCAGGATTAACGACTAGTCGTTGGAACTGTCGGAGCTAACGACCCGTCGTTGGCAGGGTCATTGTTAACGACCGGTCGTTGGGAGTGTGTAGGGTCAACGACCGGTCGTTGGCAGGGTGTATGCTTAACGACCGATCGTTGGCAGTGTCAGGATTTAACAACCGGTCGTTGGGTGGGTGTAGGCTTAACGACCGGTCGTTGGCAGGGTCGAAATTAACGACTGGTCGTTAGCAGGGTCGGAGTTAACGACCGGTCGTTGTAAAGGTCGGAGTTAACGACATATAGTTGGCAGGGTCGGAGTTAACGACCGGTCGTTGGTAGGGCCGGAGATGAGGACCAGTCGTTGGCAGGGTCGTTGGTATTGTCGGAGTAAACGACTGGTCGATGGAAGAGTAAGTGTTTACGACCAGTCGTTGGCAGGGTGTAGGGTTAACGACCGGTCGTTGGCAGGGTGTAGGCTTAACGACCGGTCGTTGGCAGTGTCAGGATTTAACGACCGGTCAAAGGCAGGGTGAGGGTTAACGACCGGTCGTTGGCAGAGTCGGAGTTAACCACCGGTCGTTAGCAGGGTCGGAGTTAACCACCAGTCGTTGGCAGGGTCAGATTTAACGACCGGTCGATGGCAGAGTCGTAGTATACGACCGGTCGTTTGCAGGGTGTGAGGTTAACGAACGGTCGTTGTCAGGGTGTAGGCTTGACGACCGGTCGTTAACAGTGTCAGGGTTAACGTCCAGTCTTTGGCAGGGTTGGAGTTAATGACCGGTCAATTGAAGGGCCGGAGTTAACGACCGGTCGTTGGCAGTGTCGTTGGCAATGTCGGAATAACTACCGGTCTTTGGCAGTGTAAGGGTTAACCACCGGTCGTTGGTAGGGTCGTTGGCAATGTCGGAGTTAACGACCGGTCGTTGGCAGGGTCAGTGTTTACGACCGGTCGTTGGCAGAATGTAGGTTAACGAACGGTCGTTGGCAGGGTGTAGGCTTATGGACCGGTCGTTGGCAGAGTCCGGGTTAACATCCGGTCGTTGGCAGGGTCGGAGTTAAAGACCGTTTATGGGCAGGGTGTAGGATTAACGACCGGTCGTTGGCATGTTCAGGGTTAACGACCGGTGGTGGCTGGGTTAGGGATAACGACCAGACGTTGGCAGGGTTGGTGTTTACGACCGGTCGTTCGCAGGGTGTAGGGTTAACGAACGGTCGTTGGCAGGGTGTAGGCTTAACGACCGGTCGTTGGCAGTGTCAGGGTTAACGTCCGGTCGTTGGCAGGGTCGGAGTTAATGACCGATCGTTGGCAGGGTCGGAGTTAACGACCGGTCGTTGGCAGGGTCGTTGGCAATGTCGGAGTTAACGACCGGTCGTTGGCAGTGTCAGGGTTAACGACTGGTCATTGGCTTTGTCGGAGATAACGACCGGTCGTTGGCAGGGTCAGTGTTAACGACCGGTCGTTGGGAGGGTGTAGGGTTAACGACCGGTCGTTGGCATGGTCAGGGTTAACGACCGGTTGTTTGCAGGGTCGGAGTTAACCACCGGTCGTTGGCATGTTCGGAGGTAACCACCAGTCATTGGCAGGGTAAGAGTTTACGACCGGTCGATGGCAGGGTCGGAGTTAACGACCGAATGTTGGCAGGGTCGTAAATAACGACCGTTGGTTGGCAGGGACGGCGTTAACGACCGGTCGTTGGCAAGGTCGGAGTTAACGACAAATAGTTGGCAGGGTCGGAGTTAACGACCGGTCGTTGGCGGGGCCGAAGTTAACGACCGGTCGTTGGCAGGGTCGATGGCAATGTCATAGGTAACGACATGTCGTTGGCAGGGTCAGTGTTTACGACCGGTCGTTGGCAGAATGTAGGTTAACGAACGGTCGTTGGCAGGGTGTAGGCTTAACGACCGTTCGTTCGCTGTGTCAGGGTTAACGTCCGGTCGTTGGCAGGGTCGTAGTTAATGACTGGTCGTTGGCGGGGCCGGAGATAACCACCGGTCGTTGGCAGAATCAGGGTAAACGACTGGTCGTTTTCAGGTTCATTAGAAATGTCGAAGCTAACGACCGGTCGTTGGCAGGGTCAGGGTAAACGACGGGTCGTTTTCAGGTTCGTTGGAAATGTCGGAGCTAACGACCGGTCGTTGGCAGGGTCAGTGTTAACGACCGGTCGTTGGCAGGGTGTATGCTTAACGACCGGTCGTTGGCAGTGTCTGGATTTAACGACCGGTCTTTGGCAGGGTCAGGGTTAACGACCGGTCTTTGGAAGAGTCGGTGTTTACGACCGGATGTTGGCAGGGTCGTAATTAACGACCGGTGGTCGGCAGGGTTAGCTTTAACGACCGGTCGTTCGCAATGTCGGAGTTAACGACCGGTCGTTGCAGGGTGTAGGCTTAACGACCGGTCGTTGGCAGTGTCAGGGTTAACGTCCGGTCGTTGGCATGGTCGGAGTTAATGACCGGTCGTTGGCAGGGCCGGAGTTAACCAACGGTCGTTGGCAGGGTCGTTGGCAATGTCGGAGTTAACGACCGGTCGTTGGGAGTGTCATGGTTAACGACTGGTCGTTGGCAGGGTCGTTGGCAATGTAGGAGATAACGACCGGTCGTTAGCAAGGTCAGTGTTAACGACCGTTCGTTGTCAGGGCGTAGGGTTCACGACCGGTCGTTGGCAGGTTGTAGGCTTAGCGACCGGTCGTTGACAGTGTCAGGATTAAACGACCGGTCGTTAATAGGGTCGGGGTTAACGACCGGTCGTTGGCAGGGTCAGGGTTAACGATCGGTCGTTGGAAGAGTCGGAGTTTACGACCGGTTGTTGGCAGGTTCGTAATTAACGACCGGTGGTTGGCTGGGTCGGCATTAACGACTGGTCGTTCGCAATGTCGGAGTAAACGACCGTTCGTTGGCAGGGTCAGTGTTAACAACCGGTCGTTGGCAGGGTGTAGGGTTAACGACCGGTCGTTCGGAGGGTGTAGTTTTAACGTCCGGTCGTTGGCAGGGTGTAGGCTTAACGACCGGTCGTTGGCATAATCAGGATAACGACCGGTCGTTGACAGGCCAGAGTTTATGACCGGTCGTTGGCAGGGTCGGCATTAACCACCGGTCGTTTGCAATGTCGGAGTTAACGACCGGTCGTTGGCAGTGTGTTGAGTTAACGACCGGTCGTTGGCAAGGTGTAGGGTTAACGACGGGTCGTTGGCATGGTCACTGTTTACGACCGGGTGTATGCTTGACGACCGCTCGTTGGCTGTGTCAGGATTTAACGACCGGTCGTTGGCAGGGTCAGGTTTAACGACCGGTCGTTGGCAGGGTTGGCTTTAACGACCGGTCGTTCGCAATGTCGGAGTTAACGACCGGTCGTTAGCAGGGTCGGAGTTAACGACCGGTCGTTGTAAAGGTCAGAGTTACGACATATAGTTGGAAGGGTCGGAGTTAACGACCGGTCTTTGGCAGGGCCGGAATTAACGACTAGTCGTTGGCAGGGTCGTTGGAAACGTCGAAGTTAACGACTGGTCGTTAGCAGAATCAGTGATTACGACCGGTCGTTATCAAGGTCGTTGGTTTAACGAATCGTCGTTGACATGGTGTATGCTTAACGACCGGTCGTTGGCAGGGTCGTTGGAAATGTCGGTGCTAACGACCGGTCGTTGGCAGGGTCAGTGTTAACGACCGGTCGTTGGCAGGATGTAGGCTTAACGACCGGTCGTTGGCAGTGTCAGGATTTAACGACCGGTCGTTGGCAGGGTCAGGGTTAACGACCGGTCGTTGGAAGAGTCGGAGTTTACGACCAGTTGTTGGCAGGGTCGTAATTATCTTCCGGTGGTCGGCAGGGTCGGCTTTAACGACCAATTGTTCGCAATGACGGAGTTAACGACCGGTCGTTAGCAGGGTCGGAGTTAACGACCGGTCGTTGGCAGGGTCGTTGGCAATGTCGGAGTTAGCGACTGGTCGTTGGCAGAGTCAGTGTTTACGACCGGTCGTTGGCAGGGTGTAGGGTTAACGACCGGTCGTTGGCCGGGTGTAGGCTTAACGACCGGTTGTTGGCAGTGTCAGGATTTAACGACCGGTCAATGGCAGGGTGAGGGTTAACGACCGGTCGTTGGCAAGGTTGGAGTTAACGACATATAGTTGGCAGGGTCGGAGTTAACGATCGGTCGTTGGCAGGGCCGGAGTTAATGTCCGATCGTTGGCTGGGTCGGAGTTAACGACCGGTCGTTGGCAGGGTCGTTGGCAATGTCGGAGTTAACGACCTGTCGTTGGCAGTGTCAGGGTTAACGACTGGTCGTTGGCATTGTCGGAGCTAACGACCGGTCGTTGGCAGAGTCAGTGTTAACGACCGGTCGTTGGGAGGGTGTAGGGTCAACAACCGGTCGTTGGCAGGGTGTATGCTTAACGACCGATCGTTGGCAGTGTCAGGATTTAACAACCGGTCGTTGGGTGGGTGTAGGCTTAACGACCGGTCGTTAGCAGGGTCGAAATTAACGACCGGTCGTTAGCAGGGTCGGAGTTAACGACCGGTCGTTTTAAAGGTCGGAGTTAACGACATATAGTTGGCAGGGTCGGAGTTAACGACCGGTCGTTGGTATGGCCGGAGATGTCGACCAGTCGTTGGCAGGGTCGTTGGGATTGTCGGAGTTAACGACTGGTCGATGGAAGAGTCAGTGTTTACGACCAGTCGTTGGCAGGGTGTAGGGTTAACGACCGGTCTTTGGCAGGGTGTAGGCTTAACGACCGGTCGTTGGCAGTGTTAGGATTTAACGACCGGTCAAAGGCAGGGTGAGGGTTAACGACCGGTCGTTGGCAGAGTCGGAGTTAACCACCGGTCGTTCGCAGGGTCGGAGTTAACCACCAGTCGTTGGCAGGGTCAGATTTAACGACCGGTCGATGGCAGAGTCGTAGTTTACGACCGGTCGTTTGCAGGGTGTGAGGTTAACGAACGGTCGTTGTCAGGGTGTAGGCTTGACGACCAGTCGTTAACAGTGTCAGGGTTAACGTCCAGTCTTTGGCAGGGTTGGGGTTAATGACCGGTCGTTTGAAGGGCCAGAGTTAACGACCGGTCGTTGGCAGTGTCGTTGGCAATGTCGGAATAACTACCGGTCTTTGGCAGTGTAAGGGTTAACCACCGGTCGTTGGTAGGGTCGTTGGCAATGTCGGAGTTAACTACCGGTCGTTGGCAGGGTCAGTGTTTACGACTGGTCGTTGGCTGAATGTAGGTTAACGAACGGTCGTTGGCTGGGTGTAGGCTTAAGGACCGGTCGTTGGCAGAGTTCGGGTTAACATCCGGTCGTTGGCAGGGTCGGAGTTAAAGACCGTTTATGGGCAGGGTGTAGGATTAACGACCGGTCGTTGGCATGTTCAGGTTAAACGACCGGTCGTTGGCTGGGTTAGGGATAACGACCAGACGTTGGCAGGGTTGGTGTTTACGACCGGTCGTTCGCAGGGTGTAGGGTTAACGAACGGTCGTTGGCAGGGTGTAGGCTTAACGACCGTTCGTTGGCTGTGTCAGGGTTAACGTCCGGTCGTTGGCAGGGTCGTAGTTAATGACTGGTCGTTGGCGGGGCCGGAGATAACCACCGGTCGTTGGCAGAGTCAGGGTAAACGACTGGTCGTTTTCAGGTTCATTAGAAATGTCGAAGCTAACGACCGGTCGTTGGCAGGGTCAGGGTAAACGACGGGTCGTTTCCAGGTTCGTTGGAAATGTCGGAGCTAACGACCGGTCGTTGGCAGGGTCAGTGTTAACGACCGGTCGTTGGCAGGGTGTAGGCTTAACGACCGGTCGTTGGCAGTGTCTGGATTTAACGACCGTTCTTTGGCAGGGTCTGGGTTAACGATCGGTCGTTGGAAGAGTCGGTGTTTATGACCGGATGTTGGCAGGGTCGTAATTAACGACCGGTGGTCGGCAGGGTTGGCTTTAACGACCGGTCGTTCGCAATGTCGGAGTTAACGACCGGTCGTTGGCAAGGTCAGTGTTAACGACCGTTCGTTGTCAGGGCGTAGGGTTCACGACCGGTCGTTGGCAGGTTGTAGGCTTATCGACCGGTCGTTGACAGTGTCAGGATTAAACGACCGGTCGTTAATAGGGTCGGGGTTAACGACCGGTCGTTGGCAGGATCGGTGTTAAGCACCGGTCGTTGGCAGGGTCGGAGTTAACCACCAGGCGTTGGCAGGGTCAGAGTTAACGACCGGTCGTTGGCAGAGTCGGAGTTTACGACCGGTTGTTGGCAGGTTCGTAATTAACGACCGGTGGTTGGCTGGGTCGGCATTAACGACTGGTCGTTCGCAATGTCGGAGTAAACGACCGTTCGTTGGCAGGGTCAGTGTTAACGAACGGTCGTTGGCAGGGTGTAGGGTTAACGACCGGTCGTTCGGAGGGTTTAGTTTTAACGACCGGTCGTTGGCAGGGTGTAGGCTTAACGACCGGTCGTTGGCATAATCAGGATAACGACCGGTCGTTGACAGGCCAGAGTTTATGACCGGTCGTTGGCAGGGTCGCCATTAACGACCGGTCGTTTGCAATGTCGGAGTTAACGACCGGTCGTTGGCAGTGTGTTGAGTTAACGACCGGTTGTTGGCAAGGAGTAGGGTTAACGACGGGTCGTTGGCATGGTCACTGTTTACGACCGGGTGTATGCTTGACGACCGCTCGTTGGCTGTGTCAGGATTTAACGACCGGTCGTTGGCAGGGTCAGGTTTAACGACCGGTCGTTGGCAGGGTTGGCTTTAACGACCGGTCTTTCGCAATGTCGGAGTTAACGACCGGTCGTTAGCAGGGTCGGAGTTAACGACCGGTCGTTGTAAAGGTCAGAGTTACGACATATAGTTGGAAGGTTCGGAGTTAACGACCGGTCTTTGGCAGGGCCGGAATTAACGACTAGTCGTTGGCAGGGTCGTTGGGAACGTCGAAGTTAACGACTGGTCGTTAGCAGAATCAGTGTTTACGACCGGTCGTTATCAAGGTGTAGGGTTAACGAATGGTCGTTGACATGGTGTATGCTTAACGACCGGTCGTTGGCAGGGTCGTTGGCAATGTCGGAGTTAACGACCGGTCGTTGGCAGTGTCAGGGTAAACGACTGGTCGTTTCCAGGGTCGTTGGAAATGTCGGTGCTAACGACCGGTCGTTGGCAGGGTCAGTGATAACGACCGGTCGTTGGCAGGATGTAGGCTTAACGACCGGTCGTTGGCAGTGTCAGGGTTAACGTCCGGTCGTTGGCATGGTCGGAGTTAATGACCGGTCGTTGGCAGGGCCGGAGTTAACCAACGGTCGTTGGCAGGGTCGTTGGCAATGTCGGAGTTTACGACCGGTCGTTGGGAGTGTCATGATTAACGACTGGTCGTTGGCAGGGTCGTTGGCAATGTCGGAGATAACGTTCGGTCGTTGGCAAGGTCAGTGTTAACGACCGTTCGTTGTCAGGGCGTAGGGTTCACGACCGGTCGTTGGCAGGTTGTAGGCTTATCGACCGGTCGTTGACAGTGTCAGGATTTAACGACCGGTCGTTAATAGGGTCGGGGTTAACGACCGGTCGTTGGCAGGATCGGTTTTAAGCACCGGTCGTTGGCAGGGTCGGAGTTAACCACCAGGCGTTGGCAGGGTCAGAGTTAACGACCGGTCGTTGGCAGAGTCGGAGTTTACGACCGGTTGTTGGCAGGTTCGTAATTAACGACCTGTGGTTGGCTGGGTCGGCATTAACGACTGGTCGTTCGCAATGTCGGAGTAAACGACCGTTCGTTGGCAGGGTCAGTGTTAACGACCGGTCGTTGGCAGTGTGTAGGGTTAACGACCGGTCGTTCGGAGGGTGTAGTTTTAACGACCGGTCGTTGGCAGGGTGTAGGCTTAACGACCGGTCGTTGGCATAATCAGGATAACGACCGTTCGTTGACAGGCCAGAGTTTATGACCGGTCGTTGGCAGGGTCGGCATTAACGACCGGTCGTTTGCAATGTCGGAGTTAACGACCGGTCGTTGGCAGTGTGTTGAGTTAACGACCGGTCGTTGGCAAGGTGTAGGGTTAACGACGGGTCGTTGGCATGGTCACTGTTTACGACCGGGTGTATGCTTGACGACCGCTCGTTGGCTGTGTCAGGATTTAACGACCGGTCGTTGGCAGGGTCAGGTTTAACGACCGGTCGTTGGCAGGGTCGGAGTTAACGACCGGTCGTTGTAAAGGTCAGAGTTACGACATATAGTTTGAAGGGTCGGAGTTAACGACCGGTCTTTGGCAGGGCCGGAATTAACGACTAGTCGTTGGCAGGGTCGTTGGGAACGTCGAAGTTAACGACTGGTCGTTAGCCGAATCAGAGTTTACGACCGGTCGTTATCAAGGTGTAAGTATAACGAATGGTCGTTGACATGGTGTATGCATAACGACCGGTCGTTGGCAGGGTCGTTGGCAATGTCGGAGTTAACGACCGGTCGTTGGCAGTGTCAGGGTAAACGACTAGTCGTTTCCAGGGTCGTTGGAAATGTCGGTGCTAACGACCGGTCGTTGGCAGGGTCAGTGTTAACGACCGGTCGTTGGCAGGATGTAGGCTTAACGACCGGTCGTTGGCAGTGTCAGGATTTAACGACCGGTCGTTGGCAGGGTCAGGGTTAACGACCGGTCGTTGGAAGAGTCGGAGTTTAAGACCAGTTGTTTGCAGGGTCGTAATTATCGTCCGGTGTTTGGCAGGGTCAGCTTTAACGACCGGTTGTTCGCAATGTCGGAGTTAACGACCGGTCGTTAGCAGGGTCGGAGTTAACGACCGGTCGTTAGCAGTGTCAGGGTTAACGACCGGTCGTTGGCAGGGTCGTTGGCAATGTCGGAGTTAACGACCGGTCGTTGGCAGGGTCAGTGTTAACGACCGGTCGTTGGCAGGGTGTTGGGTTAACGACCGGTCGTTGGCAAGGCGTAGGCTTAACGACTGGTCGTTAGCAGTGTCAGGATTTAACGACCGGTCGTTGGCCGGGTCAGGCCTAACGACCGGTCGGTGGCAGGGTGTAGTGTTAAGGACAGGTCGTTGGCAGGGTGTAGGGTTAACGACCTATCGTTGGCAGGGTGTAGGCATAACGACCGGTCGGTTGCATGGTCAAGATAACTACCGGTCGTTGGCAGGGCCGGAGTTAAGTACCAGTCGTTGGCAGGGTCAGGGATAACGACCAGACGTTGGCAGGGTCGGTGTTTACGACCGGTCGTTCGCAGAGTGTAGGGTTAACGAACGGTCGTTGGCAGGGTGTAGGCTTAACGACCGGTCGTTGGCAGTGTCAGGGTTAACTTCCGGTCGTTGGCAGGGTCGGAGTTAATGACCGATCGTTGGCAGGGTCGGAGTTAACGACCGGTCGTTGGTAGGGTCGTTTGCAATGTCGGATTTAACGACCGGTCGTTGGCAGTTGCAGGGTTAATGACCGGTCGTTGGCTTTGTCGGAACTAACGACCGGTCGTTGGCAGGGTCAGTGTTAACGACCGGTCGTTGGGAGAGTGTAGGGTTAACGACCGGTCGTTGGCAGGGTCAGGGTTAACGACCAATTGTTTGCAAGGTCGGAGTTAACCACCGGTCGTTGGCATGTTCGGAGGTAACCACCAGTCATTGGCAGGGTAAGAGTTAACGACCGGTCGTTGGCAGGGTCGGAGTTAACGACCGAATGTTGGCAGGGTCGTAAATAACGACCGGTGGTTGGCAGGGACGGCGATAAAGACCGGTCGTTGGCAAGGTCGGAGTTAACGACATATAGTTTGCAGGGTCGGAGTTAACGATCGGTCGTTGGCAGGGTCAGGGTTAACGACCGGTCGTTGGAAGAGTCGGAGTTTACGACCAGTTGTTGGCAGGGTCGTAATTATCATCCGGTGGTCGGCAGGGTCGGCTTTAACGACCGGTTGTTCGCAATGAGGGAGTTAACGACCGGTCGTTAGCAGGGTCGGAGTAAACGACCGTTCGTTAGCAGTGTCAGGGTTAACGACCGGTCGTTGGCAGGGTCGTTGGCAATGTCGGAGTTAACGATCGGTCGATGGCAGTGTCAGGGTTAACGACCGGTCGTTGGCTTTGTCGGAGCTAACGACCGGTCGTTGGCAGGGTCAGTGTTAACGACCGGTCGTTGGGAGAGTGTAGGGTTAACGACCGGTCGTTGGCAGGATCAGGGTTAACGACCAATTGTTTGCAAGGTCGGAGTTAACCACCGGTCGTCGGCATGTTCGGAGGTAACCACCAGTCATTGGCAGGGTAAGAGTTAACGACCGGTCGTTGGCAGGGTCGGAGTTAACGACCGAATGTTGGCAGGGTCGTAAATAACGACCGGTGGTTGGCAGGGACGGCGATAAAGACCGGTCGTTGGCAAGGTCGGAGTTAACGACATATAGTTGGCAGGGTCGGAGTTAACGATCGGTCGTTGACGGGGCCGGAGTAATCGACCGGTCGTTGGCAGGGTCGTTTGGAATGTCGGAGTTAACGACCAGTATTTAGCAGGGTCAGGATTAAACGAACGATCGTTGGGAGGGTGTAGGCTTAACGACCGGTCGTTGGCAGGGTCGAAATTAATGACCGGTCGTTAGCAGGGTCGGAGTTAACGACCGGTCGTTGTAAAGGTTGGAGTTAACGACATATAGTAGGCAGGGTCGGAGTTAACGACCGTTCGTTGGCACGGCCGGTGTTAACGACAAGTCGTTGGCAGGGTCGTTGGTATTGTCGGAGTTAACCACTGGTCGTTGGCAGAGTCAGTGTTAACCACCGGTCGTTAGCAGGGTCGGAGTTAACCACCAGTCGTTGGCAGGGTCAGAGTTAACGACCAGTCGTTGGCAGAGTCGTAGTTTACGACCGGTGGTTAGGAAGGGTCGTAATTAACGACCGGTGGTTGGCACGGTCGGCTTTAACGACCGGTCGTTAGCAATGTCGGAGTTAACGACCGGTCGTTGGCTGAGTCGGAGTTTACGACCGGTTGTTGACAGCTTCGTAATTAACGACCGGTGGTTGGCAGGGTCGGCTTTAACGACTGGTCGTTCGCAATGTCGGATATAACGACCGTTCGTTTTGTAGGGTCATTGTAGACGACCGGTCGTTGGCAGGGTGTAGGGTTAACGATCGGTCGTTGGCAGGGTGTAGGCTTAACGACCGTTCGTTGGCATGGTCAGAATAACGACCGGTCGTTGGCATGGTGTAGGATTAACGACCGGTCGTTGGCAGGTTGTAGGCTTAACGACCGGTCGTTGGTAGAGTCGGAGTTTAAGACCGATTGTTGGCAGGTTCGTAATTAACGACCGGTGGTTGGCAGGGTCGGCTATAACGACTGGTCGTTCGCAATGTCGGAGTTAACGACCGGTCATTGACAAAGTCAGTGTTAACGACCGGTCGTTGGCAGGGTGTAGTGTTAAGGACCGGTCGTTGGCAGGGTGTAGGGTTAACGACCGGTCGTTGGCAGGGTGTAGGCTTAACGACCGGTCGGTTGCATGGTCAGGATAACTACCGGTCGTTGGCAGGGCCGGAGTTAAGGACCAGTCGTTGGCAGGGTGGAGTTAACGACCGTTTATGGGCACGGTGTAGGATTAAAGACCGTTCGTAGGCATGTTCAGGGTTAACGACCGGTCGTTGGCAGGGTCAGGGATAAAAACCAGACGTTGGCAGGATCCGTGTAAACCACCGGTCGTTTCCAGGGCCGGAGGTAACGACCGGTCGTTGGCAGGATCGGAGTTGACGACCGGTCGTTGGCATGGTGTAGGGTTAACGACCGTTCGTTGGCATGGTCAGGTTAACGACTGGTCGTTGGCAGGGTCCGGGTTAACGACCGGTTGTTTGCAAGGTCGGAGTTAACCACCGGTCGTTGGCAGGTTTGGAGGTAACCACCAGTCATTGGCAGGGCCGGAGTTAATGACCGGTCGTCGGCAGGGTCGATGGCAATGTTGGAGTTAACGACCGGTAGTTGGCAGGGACAGTGTTTTCGACCGGTCTTTTGCAGGGTGTAAGTTTAACGAACGGTCGTTGTCAGGGTGTAGGCTTGACGACCGGTCGTTAACAGTGTCAGAGTTAACGTCCGGTCGTTGGCAGGGTTGGAGTTAATGACCGGTCGTTGGCAGGGCCGGAGTTAACGACCGGTCATTGGCAGGGTCGTTGGCAACGTTGGAATTAACGACCGGTCGTTGGCAGTGTAAGGGTAACCACCGGTCGTTTCCAGGGTCGTTGGAAATGTCGGAGCTAACGACCGGTCGTTGGCAAGGTCATCGTTAACGACCGGTCGTTGGCAGGGTGTAGGGTTAACGACCGGTCGTTGGCAGGTTGTAGGCTTAACAACCGGTCGTTGACATTGTCGGAGTTAGCCACCGGTCATTAGCAGTGTCGGTGTTAACCACCAGTCACGGCAGGGTCAGAGTTAACGACCGGTCGTTTGCTGGTTTGGAGTAAAGGACCGGTTTTTGGTTGGGGCGTAATAAACGACCGGTGGTTGGCAGGGTCGGCGTTAACGACCGAACGTTGGCAAGGTCGGAGTTAACGACATATAGTTGGCAGGGTCGGAGTTAACGACCGGTCGTTGACGGGGCCGGAGTAATCGACCGGTCGTTGGCAGGGTCGTTTGGAATGTCGGAGTTAACGACCAGTATTTAGCAGGGTCAGTGTTTACGACTGGTCGTTGGCAGGGTGTAGGCTTAACGACCGGTCTTTGGCAGTGTCAGGGTTAACGCTTGGTCGTTGGCAGGGTCGGAGTTAATGACCGGTCGTTGGCAGGGCTGGAGTTAACGACCGGTCGTTCGCAGGGTCAGTGTTAACGACCGCTCGTTGTCAGGGTGTAGGGTTAACGACCAGTCTTTGGCCGGGTGTAGGCTTAACGACTAGTCGTTAGCAGTGTCAGAATTTAACGACCGGTCGTTGGCCGGGTCAGGCCGAACGTCCGGTCGTTGGCAGGGTCTAAGTTAACCACCGGTCGTTGGCAGGGTCTGAGTTAACCACCGGTCGTTGGCAGGGTCGGAGTTAACCACCAGTCGTTGGCAAGGTGTAGGGTTAACGACCGGTCGTTAGCAGGGTGTAGGCTTATTAACCGGTCGTTTGCAGTGTTAGGGTTAACGCCCGGTCGTTGGCAGGGTCGGAGTTAGCGACCGATCGTTGGCAGGATCAAGGTTAACGACCGGTCGTTGGCAGGGTGTAGGGTTAACGACCGGTCGTTGGTATGATCAGGGTTAACAACCGGTCATTGGAAGAGTCGGAGTTAAAGACCTATGTTGGCAGGGTCAGTGTTAACGACCGGTCGTTGGCTAGGTGTAGGATTTACGACCGGTCGTTGGCAGGGTGTAGGCTTAACGACCGGTCGTTTGCAGTGTTAGAGTTAACGACACATAGTTGGCAGCGTCAGAATTGACGACCGGTCGTTGGCTGGGTCGGAGTTATCCAACGGTCGTTGGCAGGGTCGGAGTTAACGACCGTTCGTTGGCAGGGTCGTAATTAACGACCGGTCGTTAGCAGGGTCAGAAATAACGACCGGTCGTTGGCAAGGTCGGTGTTAACGACATATAGTTGGCAGGTTCGGAGTTAACGACCGGTCGTTGGCAGGGTGTAGGATTAACGACCGGTCGTTGGCAGGTTGTAGGCTTAACGACTGGTCGTTGGCAGAGTCGGAGTTAAGGACCGGTTGTTGGCAGGTTCGTAATTAACGACCGGTGTTTGGCAGGGTCGGCTATAACGACTGGTCGTTCGCAATGCCGGAGTTAACGACCGGTTGTTTGCAAGGTCGGAGTTAACCACCGGTCGTTGGCAGGTTTGGAGGTAACCACCAGTCATTGGCAGTGCCGGAGTTAATGACCGGTCGTCGGCAGGGTCGATGGCAATGTTGGACTTAACGACCGGTCGTTGGCAGGGACAGTGTTTTCGACCGGTCTTTTGCAGGGTGTAAGGTTAACGAACGGTCGTTGTCAGGGTGTAGGCTTGACGACCGGCGTTAACAGTGTCAGAGTTAACGTCCGGTCGTTGGCAGGGTTGGAGTTAATGACCGGTCGTTAGGAAGGCCCGGAGTTAACGACCGGTCATTGGCAGGGTCGTTGGCAATGTCGGAATTAACGACCGGTCGTTGGCAGTGTAAGGGTTAAGCACCGGTCGTTTCCAGGGTCGTTGGAAATGTCGGAGCTAACGACCGGTCGTTGGCAGGGTGTAGGCTTAACGACCGGTCGATGGCAGTGTCAGGATTTAACGACCGGTCGTTGGCAGTGTCAGGGTTAACGACTGGTTGTTGGCAGGGTAGTTGGCAATGTCGGAGCTAACGACCGGTCGTTGGCAAGGTCAGTGTTAACGACCGGTCGTTGGCAGGGTGTAGGGTTAACGACCGGTCGTTGGCAGGTTGTAGGCTTAACGACCGGTCGTTGACAGTGTCAGATTTTAACGACCGGTCGTTAATAGGGTCAGGGTTAACGACCGGTCGTTGGCAGGATCGGTGTTAAGCACCGGTAGTTGGAAGGGCCGGAGTTAACCACCAGGCGTTGGCAGGGTCACAGTTAACGACCGGTCGTTGGCAGAGGCGGATTTCACCACCGGTTGTTGGCAGGTTACTAATTAACGACCGGGGGTTGGCAGGGTCGGCTTTAACGACTGATCGTTCGCAATGTCGAAGTTAACGACCGTTCGTTGGCTGGGTCAGTGTTAACGACCGGTCGTTGGCAGGGTGTAGGGTTAACGACCGGTCGTTGGCAGGGTGTGAGGTTACGACCGGTCGTTGGCAGGGTGTAGGCTTAACGACCGGTCGTTGGCATAATAAGGATAACGACCGGTCGTTTGCAGGGCCAGAGTTTTCGACCGGTCGTTGGCAGGGTCAGTTTTAACGACTGTTCGTTTGCAAGGTCGGAGTTAACCACCGGTCGTTGGCAGGTTTGGAGGTAACCACCAGTCATTGGCAGGGTCAGAGTTATGGACCGGTCGTTGGCAGGGTCGGAGTTAACGACCGAATGTTGGCAGTGTCGTAAATAACGACCGGTGGTTGGCAGGGACGGCGTTATCGACCGGTGATTGGCAGGGTCGTAATTAAACACTGGTCATTAGCAGTGTCGGAGTTAACCACCAGTCATTGGCAGGGTCAGAGTTACGACCGGTCGTTTGCAGGGTAGGAGTAAAGGACCGGTTGTTGGCAGGGTTGTAATAAACGACCGGTGGTTGGCAGGGTCGGCGTTAACGACCGGTCGTTGGCAGGGTCGGAGTTAACGACATATAGTTGGCAGGGTCGGAGTTAACGACCGGTCGTTGACGGGGCCGGAGTTAACGACCGGTCGTTGGCAGGGTCGGAGTTAACGACCTGTTATTGGCAGGGTGCAGGATTAACGACCGGTCGTTGGCATGGGCAGGGTTAACGAACGGTCGTTGGCAGGGTCAGGGTTAACGACCGAACGTTGGCATGGTCGGTGTTACCCACCCGTCGTTTGCAGGGCCGGAGGTAACGACCGGTCGTTGGCAGGAAGTAGGGTTAACGACCGGTCGTTGGCATTGCCAGGATAACGTCCGGTCGTTGGCAGGGTCAGGGTTAACGACCGGTCGTTGGCAGGGTCGGAGTTAACCACCGGTCATTAGCAGTGTCGGTGTTAACCACCAGTCATCGGCAGGGTAAGAGTTAACGACCGGTCGTTTGCAGGGTTGGAGTAAAGGACCGGTTGTTGGTTGGGGCGTAATCAACGACCGGTGGTTGGCAGGGTCGGCGTTAACGACCGGTCGTTGGCAAGGTCGGAGTTAACGACATATAGTTGGCAGGGTCGGAGATAACGACCGGAAATTTACGGGGCCGGAGTTAACGACCGGTCGTTGGCAGGGTCGTTTGGAATGTCGGAGTTTACGACCGGTCGCTGGCAGGGTCAGTGTTAACGACCGGTCGTTGGCAGGGTGTAGGGTTAACGACCAGTCGTTGGCAGGGTGTAGGCTTAACGACTGGTCGTTAGCAGTGTCAGAAGTTAACGACCAGTCGTTGGCCGGGTTAGGCCTAACGACCGGGCGTTGGCAGGGTCTGAGTTAACCACCGGTCGTTGGCAGCGTCGGAGTTAACTACCAGTCGTTGGCAAGGTGTAGGGTTAACGACCGGTCGTTGGCAGGGTGTAGGCTTATCGACCGGTCGTTTGCAGTGTTAGGGTTAACGTCCGGTCTTTGGCAGGATCGGAGTTAGCGACCGATCGTTGGCAGGTTCAAGGTTAACGACCGGTCGTTGGCAGGGTGTAGGGTTAAAGACCGGTCGTTGGTATGATCAGGGTTAACAACCGGTCATTGGAAGAGTCGGTGTTTTAGACCGTATGTTGGCAGGGTCAGTGTTAACGACATTTGGTTGGCTAGGTGTAGGATTTACGACCGGTCGTTGGCAGGGTTTAGGCTTAACGACCGGTCGTTTGCAGTGTTAGAGTTAACGACACATAGTTGGCAGTGTCGGAATTGACGACCGGTCGTTGGCTGGGTCGTAATAAACGACCGGTCGTTAGCAGGGTCTGAAATAACGACCGGTCGTTGGCAAAGTCGGTGTTAACGACATATAGTTGGCAGGGTCGGAGTTAACCACCGGTCGTTAACAGGTTTGGAGGTAACCACCAGTTTGTGGCAGGGCCGGAGTTAATGACCGGTCGTCGGCAGGGTCGATGGCAATGTTGGAGTTAACGACCGGTCGTTGGCAGGGTAAGTGTTTACGACCTTTCGTTCGCAAGATGTAGGTTTAACGAACGGTCGTTGGCAGGGTGTATGCTTAACGACTGATCGTTGGCAGTGTCTGGATTTAACGACCGGTCGTTTTGAGGATGTATGCTTAACGACCAGTCGTTGGCATGCTCGAAATTAACGACCGGTCGTTAGCAGGGTCGGAGTTAAAGACCGGTCGTTGTAAAGGTCGGAGTTAACGACCGGTCGTTGGCAGGGCCGGAGTTAACGACCAGTCGTTGGCAGGGTCGTTGGGATTGTCCGAGTTAACGACTGGTCGTTGGCAGAGTTAGAGTTAACGACCGGTCGTTGGCAGAGTCGTAGTCTACAACCGGTGGTTGGCAGGCTCGTAATTAACGACCGGTGGTTGGCAGGGTCGGCTTTAACGACCGGTCGTTCGCAATGTCGGAGTTAACGACCGGTCGTTGGCCGGGTCAGTGTTTACGACCGGTCTTTTGCATGGTGTAAGGTTAACGAACGGTCGTTGTCAGGGTGTAGGCTTAACGACCGGTCGTTGGCATAATCAGGATAACGACCGGTCGTTTGCAGGGCCAGAGTTTTCGACCGGTCGTAGGCAGGGTCAGTTTTAACGACCGGTCGTTTCAATGTCGGAGTAAACGACCGGTCGTTGGCTGGGTCGGTGTTAACGACCGGTTGTTTGCAAGGTCGGAGTTAACCACCGGTCGTTGGCAGGTTTGGAGGTAACCACCAGTCATTGGCAGGGTCAGAGTTAACGACCGGTCGATGGCAGGGTCGGAGTTAACGACCGAATGTTTGCAGGGTCGTAAATAACGACCGGTGGTTGGCAGGGACGGCGTTAACGACCGGTGATTGGCAAGGTCGGAGTTAACGACATATAGTTGGCAGGGCCGGAGTTAACGATCGGTCGTTGGCAGGGCCGTAGTTGATAACCGGTCGTCGGCCGGGTCGGAGTTAACGACCGGTTATTGGCAGGGTGCAGGATTAACGACCGGTCGTTGGCATGGTCAGGGTTAACGAACGGTCGTTGGCAGGGTCAGGCTTAACGACTCGTCGTTGGAATGGTCGCTGTTAACCACCCGTCGTTTGCAGGGCCGGAGGTAACGACCGGTCGTTGGCAGGAAGTAGGGTTAACGACCGGTCGTTGGCATTGCCAGGATAACGACCGGTCGTTGGATGGGTGTAGGCTTAACGACCGGTCTGTGGCAGGGTGTAGGCTTAACGACTGGTCGTTAGCAGTGTCAGAATTTAACGACCGGTCGTTAGCCGGGTCATGCCTAACGACCGGTCGTTGGCAGGGTCTGAGTTAACCACCGGTCTTTGGCAGGGTCGGAGTTAACCACCAGTCGTTGGCAAGGTGTAGGGTTAACGACCGGTCGTTGACAGGGTGTAGGATTAACGACCGGTCGTTTGCAGGTTGTAGGCTTAACGACCGGTCGTTGGCAGATTCGGAGTTTATGACCGGTTGTTGGCTGGTTCGTAATTAACGACCGGTGGTTGGCAGGGTCGGCTTTAACGAATGGTCGTTCGCAATGTCGGAGCTAACGACCGGTCGTTGGCAAAGTCAGTGTTAACGACCGGTCGTTGGCAGGGTGTAGTGTTAAGGACCGGTCTTTGGCAGGGTGTAGGGTTAACGACCGGTCGTTGGCAGGGTGTAGGCTTAACGACAGGTCGGTTGAATGGTCAGGATAACTACCGGTCGTTGGCAGGGCCGGAGTTAAGGACGAGTCGTTGGCAGGGCCGGAGTTAACGACCGTTTATGGGCAGGGTGTAGGATTAACGACCGGTCGTAGGCATGTTCAGTGTTAACGACCGGTCGTTAGCAGTGTAAGGGTTAACCACCGGTCGTTTCCAGGGTCGTTGGAAATGTCGGAGCTAACGACCGGTCGTTGGCAGGGTGTAGACTAAACGACCGGTCGATGGCAGTGTCAGGATTTAACGACCGGTCGTTGGCAGTGTCAGGGTTAACGACTGGTTGTTGGCAGGGTAGTTGGCAATGTCGAAGCCGACGACCGGTCGTTGGCAAGGTCAGTGTTATCGACCGGTCGTTGGCAGGGTGTAGTGTTAACGACCGGTTGTTGGCAGGTTGTAGGCTTAACGACCGGTCGTTGACAGTGTCAGAATTTAACGACCGTTCGTTAATAGGGTCAGGGTTAACGACCGGTCGTTGGCAGGATCGGTGTAAAGCACCGGTCGTTGGCAGGGTCGGAGTTAACCACCAGGCGTTGGCAGGGTCAGAGTTAACGACCGGTCGTTGGAAGAGATGGAGTTCACGACCGGTTGTAGGCAGGTTCGTAATTAACGACCGGTGGTTGGCAGGGTCGGCTTTAACGAATGATCGTTCGCATTGTCGGAGTTAACAACCGATCGTTGGCTGGGTCAGTGTTAACGACCGGTCGTTGGCAGGGTGTAGGGTTAACGACCGGTCTTTGGCAGGGTGTGGGGTTACGACCGGTCGTTGGCAGGGTGTAGGCTTAACCACCTGTCGTTGGCATAATCAGGATAACGACCGGTCGTTTGCAGGGCCAGAGTTTTCGACCGGTCGTAGGAAGGGTCAGTTTTAACGACCGGTCGTTTGCAATGTCGGAGTTAACGACCGGTCGTTGGCTGGGTCGGTGTTAACGACCGGTTGTTTGCAAGGTCGGAGTTAACCACCAGTCGTTGGCAGGTTTAAATGTAACCACCAGTCATTGGCAGGGTCAGAGTTAACGACCGGTCGTTGGCAGGGTCGGAGTTAACGACCGAATGTTGGCAGGGACGGCGTTAACGACCGGTGATTGGCAAGGTCGGAGTTAACGACATATAGTTGGCAGGGTCGGAGTTAACGATCGGTCGTTGGCAGGGCCGTAGTTGATAACCGGTCGTCGGCCGGGTCGGAGTTAACGACCGGTTATTAACAGGGTGCAGGATTAACGACTGGTCGTTGGCATGGTCAGGGTTAACGAAATGTCGTTGGCAGGGTCAGGCTTAACGACTCGTCGTTGGAATGGTCGGTGTTAACCACCTGTCGTTTGCAGGGCCGGAGGTAACGAACGGTCGATGGCAGGAAATAGGGTTAACGACCGGTCGTTGGCATTGCCAGGATAACGACCGGTCATTGGCAGGGTCAGGGTTAACGACCGGTCGTTGGCAGGGTTTGAGTTAACCACTGGTCATTAGCAGTGTCGGAGTTAACTACCAGTCATTGGCAGGGTCAGAGTTAACGACCGGTCGTTTGCAGGGTTGGAGTAAAGGACCGGTTGGTGGCAGGGTCGTAATAAACGACCGGTGGTTGGCAGGGTCGGCGTTAACGGCCGGTCGTTGGCAAGGTCGGAGTTAACGACATATAGTTGGCAAGGTCGGAGTTAACGACCGGTCGTTGGCAGGGTCGCTGGCAATGTCGGAGTTACCGACCAGTATTTAGCAGGGTCAGTGTTTACGACCGGTCGTTGGCTGGGTTTAGGGTAAACGAACGGCCGTTGGCAGGGTGTAGGCTTAAAGACCGGTCTGTGGCAGTGACAGGGTTAACGCTTGGTCGTTGGCAGGGTCGGAGTTAATGACCGGTGGTTGGCAGGGCCGAAATTTACGACCGGTCGGTCACAGGGTCTTTGGCAATGTCGGGGTTAACGACCGGTCTTTAGCAGATTCAGGGTTAACGAACGGTCGTTGGCAGGGTCGTTGGCAATGTCGGAGTTAACGACCGGTCGTTGGCAGGGTCAGTGTTAACGACCGGTCGTTGGCAGGGTGTAGGGTTAACGACCGGTCGTTGGCAGGGTGTAGGCTTAACGACTGGTCGTTAGCAGTGTCAGAATTTAACGACCGGTCGTTGGCCGGGTCATGCCTAACGACCGGTCGTTGGCAGGGTCTGAGTTAACCACCGGTCTTTGGCAGGGTCGGAGTTAACCACCAGTCGTTGGCAAGGTGTAGGGTTAACGACCGGTCGTTGGCAGAGTGTAGGATTAACGACCGGTCGTTTGCAGGTATTAGGCTTAACGACCGGTTGTTGGCAGATTCGGAGTTTATGACCGGTTGTTGGCAGGTTCGTAATTAACGACCGGTGGTTGGCAGGGTCGGCTTTAACGACTGGTCGTTCGCAATGTCGGAGTTAACGACCGGTCGTTGGCAAAGTCAGTGTTAACGACCGGTCGTTGGCAGGGTGTAGTGTTAAGGACCGGTCGTTGGCAGGGTGTAGGGTTAACGACCGGTCGTTGGCAGGGTGTAGGCTTAACGACCGGTCGGTTGCATGGTCAGGATAACTACCGGTCGTCGGGCAGGGCCGGAGTTAAGGACCAGTCGTTGGCAGGGTCGGAGTTAACGACCGTTTATGGGCAGGGTGTAGCATTACGACCGGTCGTAGGCATGTTCAGGGTTAACGACCGGTCGTTGGCAGGGTCAGGGATAACAACCAGACGTCAGCAGTATCCGTGTTAACCACCGGTCGTTTGCAGGGCAAGAGGTAACGACCGGTCGTTGGCAGGGTCGGATTTAACGACCGGTCGTTGGCAGGGTCGGAGATTACAACCGAATGTTGGCAGGGTCGTAAATAACGACCGGTGGTTGGCAGGGACGGTGTTAACGACTGGTCGTTGGCAAGGTCGGAGTTAACGACATATAGTTGGCAGAGTCTGTGTTTCCGACCGGTCGTTTGCAGGGTGTAGCTTTAACGAACGGTCGTTGGCAGTGTGTATGCTTAACGAATGATCGTTGGCAGTGTCAGGATATAACGACCGGTCGTTGGGAGGGTGTATGCTTAACGACCGGTCGTTGGCAGGCTCGAAATTAACGACCGGTCGTTAGCAGGGTCGGAGTTAAAGACCGGTCGTTGTAAAGGTCGGAGTTAACGACTTATAGTTGGCAGGGTCGGAGTTATCGACCGGTCGTTGGCAGGGCCGGAGTTAACGACCGGTCGTTGGCGTGGTCAGTGTTTACGACCGGTCGTTTGCAGGGTGTAAGGTTAACGAACGGTCGTTGTCCGGGTGTAGGCTTGACGACCGGTCGTTAACAGTGTCAGGGTTAACGTCCGGTCGTTGGCAGGGTTGGAGTTAATGGCTGGTCGTTGGCAGGGCCGGAGTTAACGACCGGTCGTTGGCAGTGTAAGGGTTAACCACCGGTCGTTTCCAGGGTCGTTGGAAATGTCGGAGCTAACGACCGGTCGTTGGCAGGGTCGGCTTTAACGACCGGTCGTTCGCGAAGGACGGAGTTAACGACCGGTCATTAGCAGGGTCGGAGTTAACGACCGGTCGTTGTAAAGGTCGGAGTTAACGACATATAGTAGGCAGGGTCAGAGATAACGATCGGTCGTTGGCAGGGCCGGAGTTAATAACCGGTCGTCGGCATGGTCGATGGAAATGTTGGAGTTAATACCGGTCGTTGGCAGGATCAGTGTTTACGATCGGTCGTTCGCAGGGTGTAGGGTTGACTAACGGTCGTTGGCAGGGTGTAGGCTTAACGACCGGTCGTTGGCAGTGTCAGGGTTAACGTCCTGTCGTTGGCAGGGTCGGAGTTAACGACCGGTCGTTGGCAGGGTGGTTGGCAATGTCGGAGTTAATGACCGGTCGTTGGCAGTGTCAGGGTTAACGACTGGTCGTTTGCATTGTCGGAGCTAACGACCGGTCGTTGGCAGGGTCAGTGTTAACGACCGGTCGTTGGCAGGGTCAGGGTTAACGACCGGTCGTTGGAAGAGTCGGAGTTTACGACCGGTTGTTGGCAGGGTCGTAATTAACGACCGGTGGTCGGCAGGGTCGGCTTTAACGACCGGTCGTTCGCGAAGGACGGTGTTAACGACCGGTCATTAGCAGGGTCGGAGATAACGACCGGTCGTTGCAAAGGTCGGAGTTACGACATATAGTTGGCAGGGTCGGAGATAACGACCGGTCGTTGGCAGGGCCGGAGTTAACGACCAGTCGTTGGCAGGGTCGTTGGGATCGTCGGAGTTAACGACTGGTCGTTGGCAGAGTCAGTGTTTCCGACCGGTCGTTATCAGGGTGTAGGGTTAACGAACGGTCGTTTGCAGGGTGTAGGCTTAACGACCGGTCGTTGGCAGTGATAGGGTTTACGTCCGGTCGTTGGCATGGTCGGAGTTAATGACCGGTCTTAGGCAGGGCCGGAGTTAACGAACGGTCGTTGGCAGGGTCGTTGGCAATGTCGGAGTTAACGACCGGTCGTTGGCAGTGTCAGGGTTAACGACTGGTTGTTTGCAGGGTAGTTGGCAATGTCGGAGCTAACGACCGGTCATTGGCAAGGTCTGTGTTAACGACCGGTCGTTGGCAGGGTGTAGGGTTAACGACCGGTCGTTGGCAGGTTGTAGGCTTAACGACCGGTCGTTGACAGTGCCAGAATTTAAAGACCGGTCGTTAATAGGGTCGTTGGCAGGATCGGTGTTAAGCACCGGTCGTTGGCAGGGACGGAAATAACCACTAGGCGTTGGCAGGGTCAGAGTAAACGACCGGTCATTGGCAGAGGCGGAGTTTACCACCGGTTGTTGGCAGGTTCGCAATTAAAGACCGGTGTTGGCAGGGTCGGCTTTAACGACTGGTCGTTCGCAATGTCGGAGTTAACGACCGTTCGTTGGCTGGGTCAGTGTTAACGACCGGTCGTTGGCAGAGTGTAGGGTTAACGACCGGTCGTTGGCAGGGTGTGGGGTTACGACCGGTCGTTGGCAGGGTGTTGGCTTAACGACCGGTCGTTGGCATAATCAGGTTAACGACCGGTCGTTTGCAGGGCCAGAGTTTAAAGACCGGTCGTTAATAGGGTCGTTGGCAGGATCGGTGTTAAGCACCGGTCGTTGGCAGGGACGGAAATAACCACTAGGCGTTGGCAGGGTCAGAGTAAACGACCGGTCATTGGCAGAGGCGGAGTTTACCACCGGTTGTTGGCAGATTCGCAATTAAAGACCGGTGTTGGCAGGGTCGGCTTTAACGACTGGTCGTTCGCAATGTCGGAGTTAACGACCGTTCGTTGGCTGGGTCAGTGTTAACGACCGGTCGTTGGCAGAGTGTAGGGTTAACGACCGGTCGTTGGCAAGGTGTGGGGTTACGACCGGTCGTTGGCAGGGTGTTGGCTTAACGACCGGTCGTTGGCATAATCAGGTTAACGACCGGTCGTTTGCAGGGCCAGAGTTTACGACCGGTCGTTGGCAGGGTCAGCTTTAACGACCGGTCGTTTGCAATGTCGAAGTTAACGAGCGGTCGTTGGCAGTGTATAGGGTTAAAGACCGGTCGTTGGCAGGGTGTAGGCTTAACGACCGGTCGTTCGCAGGGTCGTAATTTACGACCGGTCGTTAGCAGGGTCGGAGTTAACGACCGGTCGTTGGCTGGGTCGTTGGCAATGTCGGTGTTAACGACCGGTCGTTAGCAGTGTCGGAGTTAACGACCGGTCGTTGGCTGGGTCGTTGGGATCTACGGAGATAACGACTGGTCGTTGGCAGAGTCAGTGTTTACGACCGGTCGTTATCAAGGTGTAGGGTTAACGAACGATCGATGGCAGGGTGTATGCTTAACGACCAGTCGTTGGCAGTTTCAGGGTTGACGTTTGGTCTTTGGCAGGGTCGGAGTTAATGACCGGTCGTTGGCAGAGCCGGAGTTAACGACCGGTCGTTCGCAGGGTCGTTGGCAATGTCGATGTTAACGACCGGTCGTTAGCAGTGTCAGGGTTAACGATCGGTCGTTGGCAGGGTCGTTGGCAATGTCGGAGTTAACGACCGATCTTTGGCAGGGTCAAGGTCAAACACCGGTCGTTGGCAGGGTCATGGTTAACGACCGGTCATTGCCAGGGTAGGTTTTAACCACCGGTCGTTTGAAGGGCCGGAGTTAACGACCGGTCGTTGGCAGGATCGGAGTTAACGACCGGTCGTTGGCAGGGTGTAGGGTTAACGACCGGTCGTTGGCATGGTTATGATAACGACTGGTCGTTGGCAGGGTCAGGGTTAACGATTGTTCGTTGGCACGGTCGGAGTTAACCACCGGTCGTTGGCAGGTTCGGAAGTAACCACCAGTCATTGGCAGGGTCAGAGTTAACGACCGGTCGTAGGCAGGGTCGGAGTTAACGACCGATTGTTGGCAGGGTCGTAAATAACGACCTGTGGTTGGTCGGGTCAGCGTTAACGACCGGTCGTTGGCAGGGTCGGAGGTATAGACCAAGTGTTGGCAGAGTCGTAAATAACGACCGGTGGTTGGCAGTATCAGTTTTAACGACTGGTCGTTGGCAGGGTCGTTGGCAATGTCGGAGGTAACGGCCGGTTGTTGGCAGGGTCAGTGTTAACGACCGGTCGTTGGTAGGGTGTAGGGTAAACGACCGGTCGCTGGCAGGGTGTATGCTTAACGACCGGTCGTAAGCAGTGTCAGGATTTAACGACCAGTCGTTGGCAGGGTCAGGGTTAACGACCGGTCGTTGGCAAGGTGTAGGCTTAACGAGAGGTCGTTGGCAGGGTCGTAATTAACGACTGGTCGTTAGCAGGGTCGGAGTTAACGACCGGTCGTTGTAAAGGTCGGAGTTAACGACATATATTTGGCAGGGTCGCAGTTAACGACCGGTCGTTGGCAGGGTCAGAGTTAACGACCGGTCGTTAGCAGGATCGGCGTTAAGCACCGGTCGTTGGCAGGGTCGGAGTTAACCACCAGGCGTTTGCAGGGTCAGAGTTATTGACCGGTCGTTGGCAGGGTGTAAGTTTAAGGACCGGTCGTTGGCAGGGTGTAGGGTTAACGACCGGTCGTTGGCAGGGTGTAGGCTTAACGACCGGTCGTTAGCATGTTCAGGATAACGACCGGTCGTCGGCATGGCCGGAGTTAACGACCGGTCGTTGGCAGGGTCGGAGTTAACGACCGGTTATTGGCAGGGTGTAGGATTAACGACCGGTTATTGGCAGGGTGTAGTATAAACGACCGGTCGTTGGCATGGTCAGGGTTAAACACCGATCGTTGGCAGGGTCATAGTTTACGACCGGTCGTTGGCAGAGTAGGTTTTAACCACCGGTCGTTTGCAGGGCCGGAGTAACGACCAGTCATTGGCAGGAACGGAGTTAACGACCGGTCGTTGGCAGGGTGTTGGTTTAACGACCGGTCGTTGGCATAATTATAATAACGACTGGTCATTGGCAGAGTCAGGGTTAACGATAGGACGTTGGCACGGTCGGAGTTAACCACCGGTCGTTGGCAGGTTCGGAAGTAACCACAAGTCATTGGCAGGGTCAGAGTTAACGACCGGTCGTAGGCCGGGTCGGAGTTAACGACCGAATGTTGGCAAGGACGTAAATAACGACCGGTGGTTGGCAGGGTCAGCGTTAACGACCGGTTGTTGGCAAGGTCGGAGTTAGCGACATATAGTTGGCAGGGTCGGAGTAAACATCCGGTCGTTGGCAGGGTCGGAGTTAATGACCGGTCGTTGGCAGGGCCGGAGTTAACGACCGGTCGTTGGCAGGGTCGTTGACAATGTCGTAGTTAACGACCGGTCTTTGGCAGTATCAGGGTTAACGACTGGTCGTTGGCAGGGTCGTTTGCAATGTCGGAGCTAACGGCCGGTCGTTGGCAGGGTCAGTGTTAACGACCGGTCGTTGGTAGGGTGTAGGGTTAACGACCGGTCGCTGGCAGGGTGTATGCTTAACGACCGGTCGTAAGCAGTGTCAGGATTTAACGACCAGTCGTTGGCAGGGTCAGGGTTAACGACCGGTCGTTGGCAAGGTGTAGGCTTAATGACCGGTCGTTGGCAGGGTCGTAATTAACGACTGGTCGTTAGCAGGGTCGGAGTTAACGACCGGTAGTTGTAAAGGTCGAAATTAACGACATATATTTGGCAGGGTCGGAGTAAACGACCGGTCGTTGGCAGGGTCGGAGTTAACGACCGGTCGTTAGCAGGATCGGCGTTAAGCACCGGTCGTTGGCAGGGTCGGAGTTAACCACCAGGCGTTTGCAGGGTCAGCGTTAACGACCGGTCGTCGGCAGAGTCGGAGTTTACGACCGGTTGCTGACAGGTTCGTAATTAACGACCGGTGGTTTGCAGGGTCGGCTTTAACGACTGGTCGTTCGCAATGTCGGATATAACGACCGTTCGTTGGTAGGAACAGTGTTGACGACCGGTCGTTGGCAGGGTGTAGGGTTAAAGACCGGTCTTTGGCAGGGTGTAAGGTTAACGACCGGTCGTTGGCAGGGGGTAGGCTTAACGACCGGTCGATGGCATCTTAAGGATATCGACCGGTCGTTGGCATGGCCGGAGTTAACGACCGGTTATTGGCAGGGTGTAGGATTAACGACCGGTCGTTTGCATCGTCAGGGTTAACGAACGGTCGTTGGCAGGGTCAGGGTTAACGATCGGTCGTTGGCATGGTCGGTGTTAACCACCCGTCGTTTGCAGGGCCGGAGGTAACGACCGGTCGTTGGCTGGAAGTAGGGTTAACGACCGGTCGTTGGCTATGCCAGGATAACGACCGGTCGTTGGCAGGGTGAGGGTTAACGACCGGTCGTTGGCAGGGTTGGAGTTAACCACCGGTCATTAGCAGTGTCGGAGTTAACCACCAGTCATTGGCAGGGTCAGAGATAACGACCGGTCGTTTGCAGGGTTGGAGTTAAGGACCGGTTGTTGGCAGGGTCGTAATAAACGACCGGCGGTTGGCAGGGTCGGCGTTAACGACCGGTCGTTGGCAAGGTCAGATTTAACGACATATAGTTGGCAGGGTCGGAGTTAACGACCGGTCGTTGGCAGGGCCGGAGTTAACGACCAGTCGTTGGCAGGGTCGTTGGGATTGTCGGAGTTAACGACTGGTCGTTGGCAGAGTCAGTAATACGACCGGTCGTTGGCAGGGTGTAGGGTTAACGACCGGTCGTTGGCAGGGTGTAGGGTTAACGACCGGTCGTTGGCAGGGTGTAGGCTTAACGACCGGTTGTTGGCGGTGTCAGGATTTAACGACCGGTCAATGGCAGGGTGAGGGTGAACGACCGGTCGTTGGCTAGGTAGGAGTTAACGACATATAGTTGGCAGGGTCGGAGTTAACGATCGGTCGTTGGCAGGGCCGGAGTTAATGACCGATCGTTGGCTGGGTCGGTGTAAACGACCGGTCGTTGGCAGAGTCGTTGGAAATGTCGGAGTTAACGACCGGTCGTTGGCAGTGTCAGGGTTAACGACTGGTCGTTGGCATTGTCGGAGCTAACGACCGGTAGTTGGCAGGGCCGTAGTTAACGACCAGTCGTTGGCAGGGTGTAGACTTATTAACCGGTCGTTGGCAGTTTCAGGGTTAACGTCCGGTCGTTAGCCGGGTCGGAGTTAATGACCGGTCATTGGAAGGGCCGGAGTTAACGACCGGTTGTTGGCAGTGTCGTCGGCAATGTCGGAGTTAACGCCCCCTCATTGGCAGTGTCAGGGTTAACGACTGGTCGTTGGCACGGTCGTTGGCAATGTCGGACCTAACGACCGGTCGTTTGCAGGGTCAGTGGTACGACCGGTCGTTGGCAGGGTCGTTGGCAATGTCGGAGATAACGACCGGTCGTTGGCAGTGTCAGGGTTAACGACTGGTCGTTGTCAATGTCGGACCTAACGACCGGTCGTTGGCAGTGTCAGGATTTAATGGCCGGTCGTTGGCAGGGTCAGGGTTATCGACCGGTCGTTGGCAGGGTCGGAGTTAACCACCGGTCGTTGGCAGAGTCGGTGTTTACGACCGGTTGTTGGCAAGGTCGTAATTAACGAATGGTGGTTGGCAGGGTCGGCTTTAACGACCGGTCTTTCGCAATGTCGGAGTTAACGTCCTGTCGTTTTGCAGGGTCAGTGTTAACGACCTGTCGTTGGCAGGGTGTAGGGTTAAGGACTGGTCGTTGGCAGGGTGAAGGCTTAACGACCGGTCGTTGGCAGTGTCAGGGTTAACGACCTGTCATTAACAGGTCCGGAGTTAACGACCGGTCGTTGGCATGGTCAAAGTTAACGACCGGTCGTTGGCAGGGTGTAGTCTTAACGACCGGTCGTTGGCAGAGTCAGGATTTAACGACCGGTCGTTGGCAGGGGTCAGGGTTAACGTCCTGTCGTTTGCAGGGTCAGAGTTAACGACTGGTCGTTGGCAGGGCCGGAGTTTACGACTGGTCGTTGGCAGGGTGTAGGGTTAACGAACGGTCGTTGGCAGGGTGTAGGCTTAACGACCGGTCGTTGGCATGGTCAGGATAACGAACGGTCGTTGGCAGGGCCGGAGTTAACGACCGGTCGTTGGCAGGGTCGGGGTTAACGACCGGTTATTGGCAGGGTGTAGGATTAACGACAGGTCGTTGGCAAGGTCAGGGTTAACGACTGGTCGTTAGCCGGGTCAGGGTTAACGACCGGTCGTTGGCAATGTCGGCGTTAACCACCGGTCGTTTGCAGGGCCGGAGGTAACGACCGGTAGTTGGCAGGGTCGGAGTTAACGACCGGTCGTTGGCAGGGTGTAGGGTTAACGGCCGGTCGTTGGCATTGCCAGGATAACGACCGGTCGTTGGCAGGGTCAGGGTTAACGACCGGTCGTTGGCAAGGTCGAAGATGAAGACATATAGTTGGCAGGGTCGGAATTAACGACCGGTCGTTGGCGGGGCCGAAGATAACGACCGGTCGTTGGCAGCGTCGTTGGCAATGTCGGAGTTAACGACCGGTCGTTGGCAGGGTCAGTGTTTACGACCGGTCCTTGGCAGAGAGTAGGGTAAACGAACAGCCGTTGGCAGGGTCTATGCTTATCGACAGTTCGTTGGCAGTGTCAATGTTAACGTTTGGTCGTTGGCAGGGTCGGAGTTAATGACCGGTCGTTGGCAGGGCCGGAGTTAACGACCGGTCGTTGACAGGGTCGTTGGCAGTGTCAGGGTTAACGACCGGTCGTTGGCAGGGTCGTTGGCAGTGTCAGGGTTAACGACCGGTCGTTGGCAGGGTCGTTGGCAATTGTGGAGTTAACGACCGGTTGTTAGCAGGGTCATTGTTAACGACCGGTTGTTGGCAGGGTGTAGGGTTAACGACCGGTCGTTGGCAGGGTTTACGCTTAAAGACCGGTCGTTAGCAGTGTCGGGATTTGACGACCGGTCGTCGGCTGGGTCAGGGTTAACGACCGGTCGTTGGCAGGGTCTGAGTTAACCACCGGTCTTTCGCAATGTCGGGGTTAACGACCGGTCGTTGGCATGGTCAGTGTTAACGACCGGTCGTTAACAGGGTGTAGGGTTAACGACCGGTCGTTGGCAGGGTGTAGGCTTATCGACCGGTCGTTTGCAGTGTCAGGGTTAACGTCCTGTCGTTGGCAGAGTCGGAGTTAATGACCGGTCATTGGAAGGGCCGGAGTTAACGACCGGTCGTTGGCAGTGTCGTTGGCAATGTCGGAGTTAACGCCCCCTCATTGGCAGTGTCAGGGTTAACGACTGGTCGTTGGCACGGTGGTTGGCAATGTCGGACCTAACGACCGGTCGTTGGCAGTGTCAGGATTTAATGGCCGGTCGTTGGCAGGGTCAGGGTTAACGACCGGTCGTTGGCAGGGTCGGAGTTAACCACCGGTCGTTGGCAGAGTCGGTATTTACGACCGGTTGTTGGCAAGGTCGTAATTAACGAATGGTGGTTGGCAGGGTCGGCTTTAACGACCGGTCGTTCGCAATGTCGGAGTTAACGTCCTGTCGTTTTGCAGGGTCAGTGTTAACGACCTATCGTTGGCAGGGTGTAGGGTTAAGGACTGGTCGTTGGCAGGGTGAAGGCTTAACGACCGGTCGTTGGCAGTGTCAGGGTTAACGACCTGTCATTAACAGGTCCGGAGTTAACGACCGGTCGTTGGCAGGGTCAAGGTTAACGACCGGTCGTTGGCAGGGTGTGGTCTTACGAACGGTCGTTGGCAGTGTCAGGATTTAACGACCGGTCGTTGGCAGGGGTCAGGGTTAACGTCCTGTCGTTTGTAGGGTCAGAGTTAACGACCGGTCGTTGGCAGGGTCGTTGGCAATGTCGGAGTTAACGACTGGTAGTTGGCAGGGCCGGAGATAACGACTGGTCGTTGGCAGGGTGTAGGGTTAACGAACGGTCGTTGGCAGGGTGTAGGCTTAACGACCGGTCGTTGGCATGGTCAGGATAACGAACGGTCGTTGGCAGGGCCGGAGTTAACGACCGGTCGTTGGCAGGGTCGGGGTTAACGACCGGTTATTGGCAGGGTGTAGGATTAACGACAGGTCGTTGGCAAGGTCAGGGTTAACGACTGGTCGTTAGCCAGGTCAGGGTTAACGACCGGTCGTTGGCAATGTCGGCGTTAACCACCGGTCGTTTGCAGGGCCGGAGGTAACGACCGGTAGTTGGCAGGTACGGAGTTAACGACCGGTCGTTGGCAGGGTGTAGGGTTAACGGCCGGTCGTTGGCATTGCCAGGATAACGACCGGTCGTTGGCAGGGTCAGGGTTAACGACCGGTCGTTGGCAAGGTCGAAGTTGAAGACATATAGTTGGCAGGGTCGGAATTAACGACCGGTCGTTGGCGGGGCCGAAGATAACGACCGGTCGTTGGCAGCGTCGTTGGCAATGTCGGAGTTAACGACCGGTCGTTGGCAGGGTCAGTGTTTACGACCGGTCCTTGGCAGAGAGTAGGGTAAACGAACAGTCGTTGGCAGGGTCTATGCTTAACGACAGTTCGTTGGCAGTGTCAATGTTAACGTTTGGTCGTTGGCAGGGTCGGAGTTAATGACCGGTCGTTGGCAGGGCCGGAGTTAACGACCGGTCGTTGACAGGGTCGTTGGCAGTGTCTGGGTTAACGACCGGTCTTTGGCAGGGTCGTTGGCAGTGTCAGGGTTAACGACCGGTCGTTGGCAGGGTCGTTGGCAATTGTGGAGTTAACGACCGGTTGTTAGCAGGGTCATTGTTAACGACCGGTTGTTGGCAGGGTGTAGGGTTAACGACCGGTCGTTGGCAGGGTTTACGCTTAAAGACCGGTCGTTAGCAGTGTCGGGATTTGACGACCGGTCGTTGGCTGGGTCAGGGTTGACGACTGGTCGTTGGCAGGGTCTGAGTTAACCACCGGTCTTTCGCAATGTCGGGGTTAACGACCGGTCGTTGGCATGGTCAGTGTTAACGACCGGTCGTTAACAGGGTGTAGGGTTAACGACCGGTCGTTGGCAGGGTGTAGGCTTATCGACCGGTCGTTTGCAGTGTCAGGGTTAACGTCCTGTCGTTGGCAGAGTCGGAGTTAACGACCGATCGTTGGCTGGGTCAAGGTTAACGACCGGTCGTTGGCAGGGTGTAGGGGTAACGACCGGTCGTTGGCATGGTCAGAGTTAACGACCGGTCATTGGAAGAGTTGGAGTTAACCAACGGCCGTTGGCAGGGTCAGAGTTAACGACCGCTCGTTCGCAAGGTGAGAGGAAACGACATTAAGTTGGCAGGGTCGGAGTTGACGACCTGTCGTTGGCAGGGTCAAGGTTAACGACTGTTCGTAGACAGGGTGTAGGGTTAACGACCGGTCGTTGGCATTATCAATGTTTACGACCGTTATTTGGCAGGGTGTAGGGTTAACGAACGGTCGTTGGCAGGGTGTAAGATTATCAACCGGTCGTTGGCAGTTTCAGGGTTAACGTCCGGTCGTTAGCCGGGTCGCAGTTAATGACCGGTCATTGGAAGGGCCGGAGTTAACGACCGGTCGTTGGCAGTGTCGTTGTCAATGTCGGAGTTAACGCCCCCTCATTGGCAGTGTCAGGGTTAACGACTGGTCGTTGGCAAGGTCGGAGTTAACCACCGATCGTTGGCAGGGTCGCAGTTAACCACCAGTCGTTGGCAGGGTCAGAGTTACCGACCGGTCGTTGGCAGAGTCGGAGTTTACGACCGGTTGTTGGCAGGGTCGTAATTAACGAAGGGTGGTTGGCAGGGTCGGCTTTAACGACCGGTCGTTCGCAATGTCGGAGTTAACGTCCTGTCGTTTGCAGGGTCAGTGTTAACGACCTGTCGTTGGCAGGGTGTAGGGTTAACGACTGGTCGTTGGCAGGGTGTAGGCTTAACGACCTGTCGTTGGCAGTGTCAGGGTTAACGTCCTGTCATTTCCAGGTCCGGAGTTAACGACCGGTCGTTGGCAGGGTCAAGGTTAACGACCGGTCGTTGGCAGGGTGTAGGGTTAACGACCGGTCGTTGGCATGGTCAGGGTTTCCGACCGGTCGTTGGCAGTTTCAGGGTTAACGACCGGTCGTTTGCAGGGTCGTTGTTAACTACCGGTCGTTGGCAGAGTTGAAGTTAACCATCATTCGTTGGCAGGTTCAGAGTTAACGACCGGTCGTTGGCATGGCCGGAGTTAACGATCGGTCTTTGGCAGGGTGTAGGCTGAACGACCGGTCGTTGGCAGTGTCAGGATTTAACGGCCGGTCGTTGGCAGGGTCCGGGTTAACGACCGGTCGTTGGCAGGGTCGGAGTTAACCATTGGTCGTTATCAAGGTCGGAGTTAACCACCAGTCGTTGGCAGGGTCAGAGTTACCGACCGGTCGTTGGCAGAGTCGTAGTTTACGACCGGTAGTTGGCAGGGTCGTAATTAACGTCGGGTGGTTGGCAGGGTCGGCTTTAACGACCGGTCGTTCGCAATTTCGAAATTAACGTCCTGTCATTTGCAGGGTCAGAGTTAACGACTGGTCGTTGGCAGGGCCGGAGTTAACGACCAGTTGTTGGCAGGGTTGGAGTTAACGACGTGTTAATGGCAGGGTGTAGTATTAACGACCGGTCGTTGGCATGGTCAGGGTTAACGACCGGTCGTTGGCAGTTTCATGGTTAACTTCCGGTCGTTCTCAGGGTCGGTTTAAACCACCGGTCGTTTGCAGGGCCGGAAATAACGACCGGTCGTTGGCAGGGTCGGAGTTAACGACCGGTCGTTAGCATGGGCGAAGTTAACGACCGGTCGTTGGCAGGGTCGCGGGCAATGTCGGAGTTAACGACCGGTCGTTGGCGGGGTCAGTGTTTACGACCGGTCGATGGCAGGGTGTAGGTTTAACGAACGGTCGTTGGCAGAGTGTAGGCTTAACGACCGGTCGTTGGCAGGGTCAAGGTTAACCACCGGTCGTTGGCAGGGTATAGGGTTAACGACCGGTCGTTGGCTTGGTCAAGGTTAACGACCGGTCAATGGAAGAGTCGGAGTTAACCAACGGTCGTTGGCAGTGTCAGGGTTAACGACTGGTCGTTGGCAGGGTCGTTGGCAATGTCGGAGCTAACGACCGGTCGTTGGAAAGGTCAGTGTTAACGATAGGGCGTTTGCAGGGTGTAGGGTTAACGACCGGTCGTTGGCAGGTTGTAGGCTTAACGACCGGTCGTTGACAGTGTCAGAATTTAACGACCGGTCGTTAATATGGTCAGAGTTAACGACCGGACGTTGGCAGGATCGGTGTTAAGCACCGGTCGTTGTCAGTGTCGGGGTTAACCACCAAGCGTTGGCAGGCTCAGAGTTAACGACCGGGCGTTGGCAGAGGCGGAGTTTACCACCGGTTGTTGGCAGGTTCGTAATTAACGACCGGTGGTTGGCAGGGTCGGCTTTAACGACTGGTCGTTCGCAATGTCGGATATAACGACCGTCCGTTGGCTGGGTCAATGTAAAGGATCGGTCGTTGGCAGGGTGTAGGGTTAACGACCGGTCATTGGCAGGGTGTAGGGTTTAAATACCGGTCGTTGGCAGTGGGTAGGCTTAACGACCGGTCGTTGGCATAACATGGATAACGACCGGACGAAGGCAGGGCCAGAGTTTACGACCGGTCGTTTGCAATGTCGAAGTTAACGACCGGTCGTTGGCAGTGTGTAGGGTTAAAGACCGGTCGTTGGCAAGGTGTAGGGTTAACGACGGGTCGTTGGCATGATCAGTGTTTACGACCGGGTGTATGCTTAACGACCGCTTTTTGGCTGTGTCAGGATTTAACGACCGGTCATGGCAGAGTCAGGGTTAACGACCGGTCGTTGGCAGGGTGTAGGCTTAACGACCGGTCGTTCGCAGGGTCGTAATTTACGACCGGTCGTTAGCAGGGTCGGAGTTAATGACCGGTCGTTGTAAAGGTCGGAGTTTACGACATATAGTTGGCAAAGTCAGAGCTAACGACCGGTCGTTGGCAGGGCCGGAGTTAACGACCAGTCGTTGGCAGGGTCGTTGGGATCGTCGGAGTTAACGACTGGTCGTTGGCAGAGTCAGTGTTTACGACCGGTCGTTATCAAGGTGTAGGCTTAACGAACGGTCGTTGGCAGGGTGTAGGCTTAACGACCGGTCGTTGGCAATTTTGTAGTCTTAACGACCGGTCGTTGGCAGTGTCAGGATTTAACGACCGGTCGTTAGTAGGGTCAGGGTTAACGACCGGTCGTTGGCAGGATCGGTGTTAAGCACCGGTCGTTGGCAGGGTCGAAGTTAACGACCGGTCGTTGGCAATGTCGGAGTTTACGACCGGTTGTTGGCAGGTTCGTAATTAACGACCGGTGGTTGGCAGGGTCGGCATTAACGACTGGTCGTTCGTATTGTCGCAGTAAACGACCGTTCGTTGGCAGGGTCAGTGTTAACGACCGGTCGTTGGCAGGGTGTAGGGTTAACGACCGGTCGTTGGCAGGGTGTAGGGTTAACGACTGGTCGTTGGCAGGGTGTAGGCTTAACGACCGGTCGTTGGCAGGGTCGGAGTTAACGACCGGATATTGGCAGGGTGTAGGATTAACGACCGGTCGTTGGCATGGTCAGGGTTAACGACCGGTCGTTAGCCGGGTCAGGGTTAACGACCGGTCGTTGGCAATGTCGGTGTTAACAACTGGTCGTTTGCAGGGCCGGAGGTAACGACTGGTCGTTGGCAGGGTGTAGGGTTACGACAGGTCGTTGGCATTGCCAGGATAACGACCGGTCGTTGGCAGGGTCAGGGTTAACGACGGGTCGTTGGCAGGGTCGGAGTTAACCACCAGGCGTTGGCAGGGTAAGAGTTAACGACCGGTCGTTGGCAGAGTCGGAGTTTACGACCGGTTGTTGGCAGGTTCGTAATTAACGACCGGTGGTTGGCAGGGTCGGCTTTAACGACTGGTCGTTCGCAATGTCGGAGTTAGCGACCGTTCGTTGGCAGGGTCAGTGTTAACGACCGTACGATGGCCGGGTGTAGGGTTAACGACCGGTCGTTAGCAGGGTGTAGTTTTAACGACCGGTAGTTGGCAGGGTATAGGCTTAACGACCGGTCGTTGGCATAATCAGGATAACGACCTGTCGTTGGCAGGCCAGAGTTTACGACCGGTCGTTGGCAGGGTAGGCATTAACGACCGGTCGTTTGCAATGTTGAAGTTAACGACCGGTCGTTGGCAGTGTGTAGTGTTAACGACCGGTCGTTGGCAAGGTGTAGATATAACGACGGGTCGTTGGCATGGTCAGTGTTTACGACCGGGTGTATACTTAACGACCGCTCGTTCGCTGTGTCAGGATTTAACGACCGGTCGTAGGCAGGGTCAGGGTTAACGACCGGTCGTTGGCAGGGAATAGTTTTAACGATCGGTCGTTGTTAGGATGTAGGCTTAACGACCGGTCGTTGGCATAATCAGGATAACGACCGGTCGTTGGCAGGGTGTAGGCTTAACGACCGGTCGTTCGCAGGGTCGCTATTTACGACCGGTCGTAAGCAGGGTCGGAGTTAACGACCGGTCGTTTTAAAGGTCGGAGTTAACGACATATAGTTGGCAGGGTCGGAGTTAACGACCGGTCGTTGGCAGGGCCGGAATTAACGACTAGTCGTTAGCAGGGTCGTTGTGATCGTCGGAGTTAACGACTGGTCGTTAGCAGAGGCAGTGTTTACGACTGGTCGTTATCAAGGTGTAGGGTTAACGAACGGTCGTTGGCAGCGCGTAGGCTAAATGACCGGTCGTTGGCAGTGTCAGGGTTAACGTCCGGTCGTTAGCATGGTCGGAGTTAATGACGATCGTTGGCAGGACCGGAGTTAACGAACGGTCGTTGGCAAGGTCGTTGGCAATGTCGGAGTTAACGACCGGTCGTTGGCAGTGTAAAGGATTAACGACTTGTCGTTGGCAGGGTCGTTGGCAATGTCGGAGCTAACGACCGGTCGTTGGCAGGGTCAGTGTTAACGACCGGTCGTTGGCAGGATCTGAGTTAACCAAAAGTCGTTCGCAATGTCGGATTATAACGACCGGTCGTTGGCATGGTCAGTGTTAACGACCGGTCGTTAACAGGGTGTAGGGTTAACGACCGGTCGTTGGCAGGGTGTAGGCTTATCGACCGGTCTTTTGCAGTGTCAGGGTTAACGACCGGTCATTGGAAGAGTTGGAGTTAACCAACGGTCGTTGGCAGGGTCAGATTTAACGACCGCTCGTTCGCAAGGTGAGTGGAAACGACATATATTTGGCAGGGTCGGAGTTGACGACCGGTCGTTGGCAGGGTCAAGGTTAACGACCGGTCGTTGACAGGGTGTAGGGTTAACGACCAGTAGTTGGCATGGTCAATGTTTACGACCGTTAGTTGGCAGGGTCGTTGGCAATGTCGGAGATAACGACCGGTCGTTGGCAGTGTCAGGGTTAACGACTGGTCGTTGGCAATGTCGGAGCTAACGACCGGTCGTTGGCAGTGTCAGGATTTAACCACCAGTCGTTGGCAGGGTCAGAGTTACCGACCGGTCGTTGGCAGAGTCGGAGTTTACGACCGGTTGTTGGCAAGGTCGTAATTAACGAAGGGTGTTTGGCAGGGTCGGCTTTAACGACCGGTCGTTCGCAATGTCGGAGTTAACGTCCTGTCGTTTGCAGGGTCAGTGTAAACGACCTGTCGTTGGCAGGGTGTAGGGTTAACGACTGGTCGTTGGCAGGGTGTAGGCTTAACGACGGGTCGTTGGCAGTGTCAGGGTTAACGACCTGTCATAACCAGGTCCGGAGTTAACGACCGGTCGTTGGCAGGGTCAAGGTTAACGACCGGTCGTTGGCAGGGTGTAGGCTTAACGACCGGTCGTTGCCAGTGTCGTTGGCAATGTCGGAGTTAACGACTGGTTGTTGGCAGGGGTCAGGGTTAACGTCCTGTCGTTTGCAGGGTCAGAGTTAACGACCGGTCGTTGGCAGGGTCGTTGGCAATGTCGGAGTTAACGACTGGTTGTTGGCAGGGCCGGAGTTAAAAACCGGTCGTTGGCAGGGTTGGAGTTAACATCCGTAGAAATACTATCAATCTAATTAAGCCTGAAAAATATTTATTCAGCGCTAATATCGGCCATGATTACACGTTTCATAATGTCTACCTCCGTCCCTGGGTGTTAAATGGCCAATTGAATGTCATAATTAACCTAAGCAACGTCCAAAACCCTGGATTTTACTCTAATCTCGGTTGTATTAGCGTTATTTTCTAGTAAAGTCCGTCCATCCCCATGCTGTAAGGGGTTGAAATGATACTTAGATAACATCGGTAGAGACACTAATAATCTCTTTTACCCCTAAAAAATTTTATGCTGCTGTTTTAGCATGCTGGGGGCGGTAGACGTGTCTCACCCCGACTCTGTTTGTTTCGTGGTCGCAAAGAACACGTGTACGAAATTTGGTGAATTTTGCTCGATCGTTGTAGATTTTTATAAGGAACATACAAACATATATACATTTAATTGAAGTGGTGGAGCTGGACGGGGGTGGAATTATTGAAACAAAAAATAACGACCGATATTAAAATTCAATAAATATTTTCCAGAGATAATTATATTTATAATATTTCTACCTATGTTGTGTGTGTAAAATTTCAACCCCTCTTGCGGCCTGATGGTGGAGAATGGTTAGGGGTGAGGGTGAGGGGACTCACAAGAAAATGACGTAAAAACAACCGACATTCAAGTCAAATGGAAGGTAATGGATATCTCTGAGTTTATTTTGACAATCTGTAGTACAGCAACGATTTTCCCCTTCTTACGGACACAGTCACTGTGATTTCTGGGATCTTGCGAGGGCGCTGGACTTTTTGGAGAATCTGGAGGAGCTGTAGACTACCAGATCTGCGAAGGACAGCCTTATCAGCTATCCTTCACCTACGCTCTGGTCATCCTCCGAGAGAGCAACTTTGCCGCCAAGGACGGACCAGTCGACCCGGGATCCAAAAACAATTTATAAATATCTTTACTCACTATTAACAACTCTCCGTTTCAAATTCCATTATTTTCCAATGCAGAAAGAGGTATATAAATATTTTTAAATGATGAATAGTAGGATATTCAAAATTATGTGGCCCGCAAGAGGAAAAGATCAAAATCTCATCAGGATAAAAACTTAATTAAACAGATAAGTTGAAATACAGAAGATGATACAGATTTTCATAAAAGCAGAGACTTAATAAAACCAAATTAATGAATAAGAAATATAACCAATACAGACAAAAAAGATTAATATAAAATTAATTATATATAATAACATATATTAATTAATCATATAGAATTAAAAGGACTGCAATACTGATATGAATTAGTGATGACAGGCAGAAATAAAATACCCAACTGAAAAGCAAATAAAAGGGAATTATTTAATAATTTTGTTGTATGGATTACGAGAAAGAAACAGTTATTAAATAAAACAAAAATTACAGGCTCATGTTTGAGATGATTCACATTAAATCAAATATCACACACACATCAATTATTTATATTACCCTTTAATGTCTGAATTGACTATCTTCCTTATTCATTATTACGTCAATAAGACGTAAATTTTTTTCATTTTAAAACCAAATAAATATATAAATTTATCAAGAGGGAAACCAGTTTACCTGAGAAGCAAAATTGTAATAGAAGTTACGGAGTTTAGGATTAACATTTTTATATTTAAAAATTAAGCTGTCGAACTAGACATACATATTTTTAAATGCCTGTGTAACTATGATGTTTTGATCTGTATAAATATTCTTTCTTTATTTTTAAATGAATAATTTTTTTTTGTTTTTCTGCAAATTGTCAGCTCTTTATACTGAAATATTAGTCATATATTTTATTTTCACGTCTGTTTTTAACAATGAGTATCCTTAACGGCCATTAACAGACGATTTTTATAATATAAAATAATTATTAATCATAAAATCTTTAATTAACAACACAAAAACGTTTCTGTACATATTTTTAAAATCTTCAATCTGTGTGAGTGGACGAAAGGATTGTTTTGATGTTTTCATCGTTTGCTTTGTCTGATTTTATTTTCATGTTGATTGATCTTTAATATATCTTCTTTGTCACAGTGTAATTAATCTCGATTTTAATATTGATATATTATGTGGCATATGTGGTATATTATGACTGCTAATTACGTCTTCTAATGTAACAATTTATATGTTTAATAAATTTTTCACGGTTACGCACCATGTTCCGATTTCTCTACGTTGACGTTTCTGCCGTGGTCATCAGACTGTGTGGCGCTGCGTAGCAGCGGTGACATCTAAGTGGAGATCCAGCCTCCTCTTGACGTGTGCGAGCTGCGACCTGATTGGCCGCTAAGGATCGTCTGACCACAACGTCAAGGACACATGTTTTTCCATGTCGCGTAGTAAATATCAGGCGATCCGCAATGGCCAATCAGGTCGCAGCATGTCCGACCACTATAAATACCACACGCACACGTCACGCAGCGCCACACAGGCTGAAGACAGCCGTAGAGAATGACCGCAGAAACGTCAACATCCAGAACCTGGTGCGTAACCGTGAAAAATTAGTTAATAATGTACACCGGGAAAGCTGTCTTTATTATTAAAATTATTTCTGTTGTGCGAGTCTGTGCGTTATTTAGGAAGTTAAATTTATCAGTTATTTTATTTAAGATGCATATCTTTAAAATGAGAACAAGAAATGCACGTGAATATTGAAAACTAGTCGAAAATTGCGTTAGACACCTACTTTTTTCTTTTCATATTATAGAAAGCCATTTAATTGTGTTTATGGGACTTTATATGAAAACTTATGGAACGAATAAAAAAAATGCTTGACTATAATTTTACATTTGTAATTATAGTAATTATAGTAATTAATGATTTTAAAAAAATAATTACGGAATATGAAGAAGATGAATAAGGGAACTCCAACATCATTACGCTTAAAAAAAATTGATTTGCAGAAAAATAAATAAAATTAAACAAATAGTTTTTAATTTAAATAGAAATTAATTATTTAATTTCGAAAATTACTAAATTAAGAACCACATTATTAATTTCATTTAGTCAATTTTCAAACAATGCAACCTGGCTGATAACATATTTAGGGATATAGGTCGAGTTGCGTTATATAAAAATAACGAAAAAAATCGGGGCGTTATGGATAAATGACATCTCGGGGATACTCAGATAGTAGTGATATAAAGAAGAATGTAATAGAATCAGTTTTCACATATGTTTATTTAAATTTACAAAAAGAAAATAAATAACTGACTAAATAACCTTTCAGTTCATGACAATTGTAATTCAAATGTCAGTTCTTTACTCTATTCGTAATTCTCTTAATAAAATAAAATTTAATTTGTTCAAATATTTATTTGTACACTGAAAGCAATATACTTCGTTTCCTTATTAAAACAACTTGTGGACCATTTTTTATAATTGAAACACAAAATTGTGTTTTATTTGTGATTACTAATATCGCATTAGTATTATATAAAACTGCTTTCTCACATAGGAAAACCTTTTTTTAAAAAATTTTATTATAAAAGGCGTAATGGGGGAGTATTGTGATTATTATTAAATTTCTCCAATAGGAAAAAGCTGTTTTTTTCTTTAAAAGTTTATTATAAGAGGCTTAATGGGGGAGTATTGTGAGTTTTATTAAATTGCTTATACACGAAAAAGCTGTTATTTTCTTTAAAAATTTATTAAAAAATGCGGAATGTGGGAGTTTTGTGAGTTTTATTAAATATCTCAAATAGGAAAAAGATGCTTTTTTCTTTAAAAGTTTAATTTAAACGGCGTAATGAGGGAGTATTGTGTGTTTTATTAAATTTTTCATTTACGAAAAAGCTGTTTTTTTCTTTAAAAGTTTATTATAAAAGGTGTAATGGGGGAGTATTGTGAGTTTTATTAAATTTCTGATATACGAAAAAACTGTTTTTTCCTTTAATAGTTTATTATAAAAGGCGTAAAGGGGTGAGTATTCTGATTATTATTAAATATCTCAAATAGGAAAATGCTGTTTTATTGTTTAAATGTTTAATAGAAAAGGCGAAAAAAGGGACTATCCTGTTTTTTAATAAATTTTTCATATACGAAAAAGCCGTTTCTTTCTCTAAATGTTTATTATAAAAGGTGTAATGGGAGACTGTTGTGAGTTTTTTAAATTTCTTAAATATGAAAAAGAGGTTTTTTTATTTAAAACTTTATTATAAAAGAAGTAATGGGGGAGTATTCTCAGTTTTATTAAATTTCTCATATACGAAAAATCTGTTATTTTCTTTAAAAGTTTATTATAAAAGGCGTAATGGGGGAGTATTGTAAGTTTTATTAAATTGTTCATATATGAAAAAGCTGTTATTTTCTTTAAAAGTTTATTATAAAAGGCGTAATGGGGGAGTATTGTGATTTTTAATAAATTTCTCAAATAGGAAAAAGCTGTTTTTTTCTTTAAAATTTATTATAAAAGGCGTAACGGGTGAGTATTAAGAGTTTTATTAAATTTTTCATATTCGCAAAAGCTCTTTTTTTCTTTAAAGTTTATTATAAAAGGCGTAATTTTGGAGTATTGTGAATTTTATATAATTTCTCATATAGGAAAAAGTTTTTTTTTCGCTAATTGTTTCTTATAAACGGCGTTATGGGGGAGTATTGTAAGTTTTATTTAATTTATCATAAAGGAAAAAGCTGTTTTTTTCTTTAAAAAATTATTAAAAAAGGCGTAATGGGGAAGTATTGTGAGTTTTATTAAATTTCCCAAATAGGAGAAAGCTGTTTTTTCTTTAAAAGTTTATTTTAAAAAGGCGTAATTGGGGAGCATTGAGAGTTTTATTAAATTTTTCATATACGAAAAAGCTGTTTTTTTCTTTAAAGTTTATTATAAAAGGCGTAAATTTTAGTATTGTGAGTTTTATTAAATATCTCAAATAGGAAAAAGATGTTTTTTTCTTTAAAAATTTTAATTTATACGGCGTAATGAGGAAGTATTGTGTGTTTTATTAAATTTTTCATTTACGAAAAAGCTGTTTTTTCTTTAAAAGTTTATTATAAAAGGTGTAATGGGTGAGTATTGTGATTTTTATTAAATTTCTGATGTACGAAAAAACTGTTAATTTCTTTAAAAGTTTATTATAAAAGGCTTAATGGGGGAGTATTGAGAGTTTTATTAAAATGTTTATATACGAAAAAGCTGGTTTTTTTAAAAAAGTTTATTAAAAAATGCGTAATGGGGGAGTATTATGATTATTATTAAATATCTCAAATAGGAAAATGCTGTTTTTTTCTTTAAAAGTTTATTATAAGAGGCTTAATGGGGGATTTTTGTGAGTTTTATTAACTTCCTCATATAGGAAAAAGCTGTTTCTTTCGTTAATAGTTTATTATAAAAGGCGTATTTAAGGAATATTGTGAGTTTTATTAAATTTCAGAAATAGAAAAAAGGTGTTTTATTCTTTAAAAGTTTATTATAAAAGGCGTAATGGGGGAGTATTGTGAGTTTTATTAAATTTGTAACTGCTTTAACCCTATTCGGCAGATTTGAACCTCTGAAACTTTATTAATTTTTCATATTGCTCTTACGTGGGGGTTGTTCTTCTAACCGCAGATGGGCTGTCCCAATTTTCTAGGCTCCAGTAGGGCCTTCATGTTGGATAATAAGGAATCTTTACTGTTGATTTACCAGGGGTGCCTCTAGGACAACCTCATTTGGCACATCGACGGAAGGATCCATCAGGACATTGGCATGGTTCATGTTGCCATCGGGTATCATCTCTGGAGGGTGGCATGTCGTTCAGACCCCAAATCACAGAAGTGAAATTATTTGTAATTGTGTTTTTTAATAAAATTTATTAGGACCCATTCGTAAGGTAAACACGTGAGAAATACAGGAGTTAAAAATTATTACTGAAATTTTAAAATTCGTCTTGCTGAACAGGACTGGTGCTGTGGAAATACCGTCAGAACTTTCACCTAACCGTCATTTGCCTAAAAGTGATGCAGGTCAAATCCTAAAAAACCTGCATTAGGTAGGTCGGGCTATTTTTTCTTGTCCCACGCCCTTCCTATAGCAAGAGAGAGGATTTCTGTGCGGACGCAGCATTCCCTTCTCCGTGCCTCGACCAGTTTAGGAGGCAGCTGGCCGACTGTTCCAATGCGAACAGCAGGCAACTCAACTTTTTTCCAAGTCTGCGACCCCGGAACATACACCTCTCAAAAACAAGCTGAGATGTCCCAGCTTGTGGTAACCTTAGTTCAAAAACGGAGAGAGGAAAAGACATCCCCAAAGATAGCCCTCTGACTATCTCAAGAAAGGTTCTTCTCTATAAATACCGAAAAAGTACTAAATATAATTTAAAAAATAATATAACAATACAACAGCGAGAATATGAAATAGAAACGTCTGTGATAAAAGTATACTAATTATATATAGAAATAGGCATTTAACAGACAAAATCAGTTATAAGAAACACCATAGAGTGGTATTTATTTAATCACTTTCATTTGTCTGTTTCTTGTCTATTTCATTATCAAAAACAGCAGCGGTTTGCTAGTCTCTACATAGATAATTTCATTTTTACATTTTAACTTTCAACTTACTGTTACTATATTAACAGCTTTTAAGACAACCAGCATACAAACACATAATTGCAGTTTCAATTATTAGCACGACAAAATTTTTATTATCAAAGTGAAATGTATGGAATGAAAAATCATAGCTGACTTTAAAAATCAAGTTGTAACGTTAACGGATAAATATATTTAATACAATTTGTTACATTTGCAGAGGGGAACACAAATTTGAAATCGAAACGAGACCACGAAAAAAAGACGTAGGTAAATTCTCATTCCTAAACATATTAATAGGCGATTTTGTTGCAGGGTTTGAAGAAAATCTATCAACAAGGAGGTTTAATAACCATATAAACAGATTCGTGAAGTGAAGAGTATTTTTATTATTATTTTTCCCATAAAAATAAGTGTTATGTCTATATTTTCCTTTAGTGAATTGAAGTGTTGAAAGCGTGGACAAATTTTCAGGACAAATTTCTACGATTTATTTTCTTTTCTTATTTACTAAATTATTTATTTAGTTTTGTTTATATATATCTTATAAAATGCCACGGGGATCGATCACAATCGCAATTAATAACACACATACATAAATACAATATTCAGTTCCCTCCATAAAATCTGCTGCTACAGAGGAATATATTTTATATTTTTTTGTTTAATAGTAAATTTATTTTAATATTTTAGAATTCTTAGTGTTTAAGTTCTGAAAAAAGGTTTAAATAGACAAATATGAATAATATTATTATATAAAACTATTTTATCTACTGATATTCCCATAATCACACGTTAGTTATAATATATTATTTATTTACGGCTCTACAATATCGGTTTACTTGGATTAAATTATTCTTAGAAATCCAGTGACAGATTTTTTTTTTATTATTTGTTTCTCCCCTTTAATAGCATAGGAAGGTAAATGAAAGGGGGGATGCGGAAGGGTAGTGGAAGGTAGCCAAGGGTTAACTATGGATCCTAGTATCATATTTCTTTAATAGAAACATTTAAACGTTCGACTAATACAGTATAAAAACGTTTCCTTTCATCGATTCACAAAAAGCTAACTAGATCTTATCCGACAAAGCTGGTTTCAAATTTTTTTAACAAGAATAATAATTGCGAGAAGATACTTACTTTGACCGTTGCGATACTCGAGACAATTTATCTTCGTACACCGAATTGTTCTATCTGGGGCGCATCGGCACGCGTTGCACTCATCCCACCACGTAGTTCCTGGTTCACAGGCAGCTCCTGCTTTGTCGATGATGACCGTCGCATTCACCACGGACTCGGCTTCTGAAAGAGTTAAAAAATTAATCTTTGAGATTCCTCAATGAAAAGGTGCTCGTCATTAGGTATTTCCATCATTTGATCTTCGACACAGATTTATTCGTATCAATTATTTAACTGAAAAAGCTACAATTGGAAAAACAAAAATTATTCTTAGAGCAGTTGGCATCATTTCAGTTAGCCTACTATCATCAGAAAACGTGAAATTATCTGAGTTGCTTTGTAAAGGAAGAGTGGTGCGAAAAAACACTACAAATATAGCGTAAAAACGAGATAATTTGAATTAGTGGCTTTATCACTATCAGAAGAATTCAACAAGAGTAAAGTACGATTAACATGAGAATTAATCTTAATACGTTGCGTGTTTAATCTTTCATATAATTTACCTGACAAAGAAAAATGTTATAAAAAATATTGTTTATTTCTGATAATGTATTCTCCCCAAATATTTCATTTATGTAATTATCTTATAAGAGAGCACAACTAGAAAATAAATGTAATAAACTTTTTCTGATATTAAGCTGAATTGTTTATGTAAATAAAATACGAATAAATCATTCCCGTTAATCTCTAAACAAATTTCACTGTTCCAAATAATCTATTTCTTATTAATATAACTGAGCTCCAAAACCCCTAGTCCGAGTTTATTATAGTTTTATTGCATTATAAAACATAATGTTACCAATTAAAGTATGAAAAGACCTAGAGAGAAATTTGAAGCCATTTAAATGCACTGAGCTTATAATATTTCAACTCACCGCATACGGAGCATCACTGAGGTCCCGCGTTCGAATCCCGGCGAGGGTATGGTTGTTTGTGTGCGTAAAAGAAACTCTCGTCATAGTCCCATCGACCAAGGCAAAATGAGCTGTTGATGCGACTGTAAATAAATACAATCAAAAGCTACTCTTGAAATATACCATACCTTCTATAACAGAATTTACTAGCACCCAATTATCCAAATTAAATTAATCTAATTTTTAAAAATATATTTGCTTTCGAGTACTTCGGCTGGTTTGTGCTGCGTGACGTCCTGACTAAATCAACGCTGTTATTATCTCTTCATTTCTTTTTTCATTATATATTGTGAACAGTCTAACTGACTGCTGTTATTACTACGAACCATTTGTCTCGCCGCGTAATTTTCATAAAAATACTTTGGTTATTGAAATAATATATTGTTACACAACCAATCTGTTGAAGTTCAGTCAAGCGTCCCGCAGTTGGGGACATACGAAGGGGCTACTTTTGGGGCTGTCTTTTCCTCTCCGTTTTTGAACTAAGGTTCCCACAAGTCGAGGCACCTCGGCCTGTTCTGAGAGGTGTATGTTCCTGGGTCACAGACCTTGGGCATACGGTAAGAGTTGTCGGCTATTCCCATTCGAATAGTCGGCCAGCTGCCTCCTAAACTGGTCGAGGCACGGAGAAGAGAATGCTGCGTCCCCACAGCAAACTCCTCTCCCGATATCGGAAAGGCGTGGGACAAGTACCCAATGGCCGACCTACCTGATGCAGGTTTTTCTAGGGTTTGTCCTGCATTACTTTTAGGCGAATGCCGGGTACGATCCTTAAAATATAGCCCGGGGACCCTAGTTAACCCTTGGATACCTTCCTCTAACCTTCCGCATCCCCCTTTCAAATCCATTCCTACGCTATTAAAGAGGAGTTGCCACTATGTGAATTACCCTCATGTAGCCTGTTACCCTAAAAAAATAGTTAAATTCGATGGTATCCATTTATTGTCGTTTTTCTGACTGGTCCAATATAACTTTAAGTTATTAAATTTTTTTTATCGCCGTAAATTTTATTTAATTATATACGATTTCTGGGAGAGTTTTCTTAATAATATGAGCGCTATCTCAATCAGTCAGGCTGTGAAAGCTATTAATGAAATTCATTTGAGGTTATTTCGGAACGTCAAATACGAAGTTAGGAACCTCCGGAAACATCTGGCAAAAACAAGACGCCTCGGAGGTACACCTGAGGCTATTGTCTGAAGATTAGGAGGAAACCCCAAAATTGTTAGATATGTGGGAACGCGACCCGCGGCGTCGATCATGATCCCGCTCTCCAGAGAATAATTCTGAAAAAGCGACAGGTAAAATGGGATAATTGATAGTTGATGGAGTCACATGGGTGGATTGGGAAAAACCATTCAAAGGGAAAATGAAGAACGTCGACGACAGAGAGACTCGTCGAGGAGGTGATTCTCTCTGATGAGTGGTTAGTGAGAGATCGTCTGTAAAACTTCGTACTTAGAAAATAGTCCACAGGCGACCAATAGGGACTTACATTTCGTTCAATGCTGCCAAGCTAAGTCTGAATGTCCTGTGTTAAGTGACCGATCATATGAGTCATCCACCAGAAAGAAGGAAGAAAGAATTACCAGCTTAACCATATTACGCGATCGCCAGCTCACGTTTAATGCCATCGCGCAGCCAGCAGTAGGCCGTCACTAGAATTCTTAGAACGGAAGAACGGCCTGAAACGTTGTATCGAACGGGATACGAGTCTCAGAACATCGCAGAGTATCTAAATATCTCACGTTCTCCGCTACTCGCGGAAAACACGTGATACCGCCCTGACATAGTAGATCGCATTTGCCACGTTTCATGTTAGAAGATTGAACCTTATAATTAATTGTGTATTCATTTTTATTGTTAAAAAATCATTTTTTGTGAATAAAGTAGTTCAATTAAACACTTAATTTATTCACTGGCGCCCACATCCCGTTACAATTAATTTAATTATTTATCTTGAATTAAAATAATCAAATAAGCCTTACATCATTGGCAAATCAACAGTTGGCAGCAGCTATAGCCATAACGTAATTTAAAGCTCAGTGCTAGTTTTGGAACATAATTTTACAGAACTTCTATTAACTTAATTTTATTATCTTTAGATATTTTTGTAAGTAAAGTGTGTTTAATAGACAATTTTCTGGAGGTCTGCTGTTCATTCAAGGTTATTGTGTATATTTTGGACTGAAATGATTTTAATTCATTTATTGGTACTGAATCTATTTTTAACGATAATAAAAGGTAAGGTGTGTGAGGGTGACATAACATCATTACTTCAGAACTCCTCAGGGTACATTTATTATTTTTTCGTCAATGCTGGGATGAAATCAGAATTACCCGTTTAATTTGATAAGTTGAAATTAAAAAATGTACGTCTGATTGAAAATAATGAATAAAAAAGATTGCCAAATCAGACAAAAGAGCGATAATATAAATAGCAAACAACGTTTCTGGGATCCTTGTCCCTTTCGTCACGTGCGAAGAAGAGCCTAGAGCGACACAACTGCACTTGTCAGTTGACTTGTGAAACGTTGTGTGGTATTTATATTAACACTTTTTTGCCTGAATTGGCTATCTTTCGTATTCATTAATTTGCTAAGTATTTACACCAAAAAAACCAAGAGGAGTAGAAGCCCATCAATCTCGCAAACTTGTATAGCAATAATTGGCGAACGCTCGTGTCCGTTGTATTTACTTCTCCTGAATATGGATGAGTTCCATAATAAGACATCACTCGTCCTTGGTGAGACGTGAAATAAATAGATTGTGGTTTCGCTGCCGGAAACTGTTATCATGTTACACATAGCACAAAGCATATCTTTAGAACTCATGGCACAATTAGATGAGTTCTCAGATAACTATTGAACATCCTTATCTCGTGTTTGCAGTTTACAGTTCTCACTATTGCATTATAATAATATAATTAAAACTTAATGACCATTACAACGTATTCATTGTTCACCATCGTCAATAATACGTTATATTTTATTTTCATGCTAATCTGGATCGCCATAGGACTTTTTCATACATTATTTCTCAGGTGAACATGTTAATCAGAAGAGATGACAATAATTTATGGTAAAAGTTCAACAATAACTGAGAAAAAAGAAAAAATGTTTACTAAAGGTAAGAGGAGATTTCCCTAATCTTGTTGGGATTTTTGATCCGATACAGCATTAAACAACAGATGATATGGAAACGGAAGTATTCTTGAAGTAATAAACAAAAGTGTTAAATAAATGCGGTCCTAAATATAAATATTTAAATAATAATGATATAATGTGAATAATAATAATAATTTAAATCTAATGAATTTTTCTTCTTATACGAAAAGGTATCAATACTGAATTAAAATTCCTGCATTGTTTATCAATAAGAATTTTATACCAGAATGAATATTATGATTAAATTATTATTATTGTTTATTCAAATTAAATTAAGAAGGTAAGATTTAAAAGAACACTTATTGCCTGAAAGAGAAATTATTGAAGTGGAAATAGAATTATGTTGATAAATTTCATCTAGTGAATAAAAGAGAGAAAAACCAAAATATTAGTAATTATCGTTTCAGGAAAAACATTTTCAGCTACTAAGAAACGAAAACAAATAATATTTATGCTTCTATTTCAGACAATTGATTTTAATTATAATAAGTTTGATTATTTTCGGGTAATATATCTCGAAGTTATTTCCACAGACGTTATTCATAATCGCGATACTAAACGAATACATAAATATATTTGGATAAAATTTTGTTTCATGTACATGTTTTACTATTTAATATCTTCTGATGTTTACCCTATATTGTGTTTTATTTGTACACAGTAGTGAATTCATAAATCTCTGTAAAAGAATTAAAATTAGTTTCTGTCTACATTTTGAGTTGAAACGTTGAATTATCACATTTTATATTATATTTATGGTCAATATATAATTTAAATTGTTCAGTCTCTACCATAAAACTTGTTACAGCCGCAAAAAAGTATCGCTTATATTAAGATAGATTATTAGTACGATAAAATATTTAGATAAAACCGTATTAAATAAAAACTATTATCTGTACAAGGGTTACAATTATGTAATCATTGAAATATTGAGAATAATAAATAAAACCTTTTCACAATTTAAAACGGATCTTTCGAGATCTACAAAACATTCAATCAATTTTATATTGGAATCAATCGATATAAATTACATTCATTCACAATTATATCATTTAACATACCAAAATAATTTATTATTCCAATATTAGCTACAGTGCCGTTTCAACCTCTGCTATCAAGGGGATAATATTTTTCCAATTCATTTCAGTTACGTCATTGAAATAACTAAAATATACATGTTATTATTCATATTATCTGGCAAGGATTATAAAACACAAACAGACTTCAAATTAAATATTTAAAATATTGATTACAGTGTGACAATTTTTATATAGAAGTTTTTATACGGAAATATGCAACGAATCGATTTGTTCAATATTTCAAAAATATTTTTAATGGTAGTTTTATTTCCTACAAATATTTTTTCAAGAATACGCATGTTTAGTAACAAGACAGTTTTACCTTCACGAATTAAGTGATCGCAGTGGACCATGGTAATTTTAATAAAAACGCAACTCGCTTTGTGTTGTACCACATAAGGAAAAAGGCCAGTAGGCCTACTTAAATACAAAACTGTGGGACCGAGTCTTCCAGCTGCTACTACCTTTTTTTTTATTAGACAAAACTTTTAGATTACGATTATTTGTTGTTACATAAAGTATTAGAGTATATACAATTAAAATTCTGTACATAATTGACCTGAGAACTTGGCACTTAAGTTAATCCAGCAATTAACATAATTTTGCAAATTATTTCTTGTATTTTAATTAGGGTGTCTGAGGGGCATACATTGTTGAGTTATGAGGGATCGCTGGTGATGTTGAATTTGATGGGATGGATGTAATGGGTGGGTGGGGTCTTCGGGTATGAGGATGGGGTGGGTTAGGAGGTGCCAGAGTGATCTGAAGGAAATATGAGGTCGATAGGGCGTTTTCTCTTGAGGCGACGTTCGTGTGAGGGCGGGGGAAGGTTGCAATAGAATTGCTGGATCGTGGAGTTAGGATGGTTGAAGGTGCTTTTGATTAATGAGGCTACGGATTTGGTGATTATTGAGTTGACTTGGGGAAGTTTAATGTTGTGGTGGATTATGGAATTTCTGAGGTACCAGGGAGAGTTAGTGATGGTGCGAAGGATTATGTTTTGTTTGGTTTGGATTTTGGCTGAATGGGTTTTGGCTGTTGCTCCCCATATGGATGAGGCGTAGGACCAGGTGGGTTGAATTATGGAGAGATATACTAGGCGTTTTGTGCTGAGGGCGAGTGGGGATTTTCTGTTTAGGAGCCGATATAAAGTTCTGAATTTAAGGTTAATTTGAGAGAGGAGGTGTTTAATGTGGGGTTTCCAAGAGAGTTTTGAATCGAAGAGGAGTCCTAGGTAGGTGGTTTCTGTTTTTGTGGGTATTTCGGCGTTGTTTAGATACAGGGGGATGTGCGGAGGAGGATTTTTGGACAGTGTTAATGGGACGGTTACTGATTTGGTGTGATTTATGCTGATTCGTCATTGTTTGGTCAGTGTTCTAGGTGGCTGAGCGCTGACTGAAGAGTTGGAGGTGAGAGAGGAGGTTTGGTGGGAGATGGCGATGTCGTCTGCGAAAAAGATTGTGCTTGTGGCGGGATGTTGTGGAATATCGTGGGAGAAGATGTTGTATAGGAAGGGGGCAATGACGCTTCCTCCTGCGGCGATGGGGTGGGTTGGGAGATGTGGTTATTTATTTTGATGGAGAAGGTTCTGTTGGAGAGGTAGTTGAGTAGTATTCAATAATGGGTGTCATTTAAATAATCTTTGATTTTTGAGAGAAGGGAAGGCTGATGAATTTTGTCGGTCGCTTTTTGTATGTCAATAAAAGTGGTGATACGGGATTTGCGTTGTTCGATGGAGTTGTTTATGACGTTGGAGAGGGAGTATAATTGATGGCAGCAGGAATGTTTTGGGCGAAAACCGTATTGTGTGTCAGGAACTAGGAAGGAGAGTTGGTTGATTAAATGAGGGAGAAGTAATTTTTCTAATAGTTTGGAAATTGTAGGAAGGAGACATGTTGGTCGGTAATTTTCAGGGTGGGATTTTGGTTTATTGGGTTTCGGTAACATGATTATGGCAGCATGTTTCCATTTGGTTTGGTAGTAGATGGTTCTGAAGATGGCGTTGAAGGTAAAGGTGATTAGAATTATTGTTTTTTTTGGGAGATGTTTTAGATGGCGGTTGGTGATGTGATCATGTCCTGGGGAGACTTTGTTTTTAGTTTTTTTATTGCGATTTTGATTTGGGAAGGGGTGAAGAGTTTAGGGAGGGGGGATAGTTGTAGCGGCTGATGGAGTTTTTTTGCTGTGGTGTGATTGTGATTGGTGTAAAAGGAGGATTTTGCGGAAAATTTTTGGGCGAATATATTTGCTTTTTGTGAGGTGAAGGTGTGCCATTCGTTGTCTTTTTTAAGTGGGGGAATGTCAGTTTTCTTTTTGGTCAGATATTTAGTTTTTGTCCATAGTGATTTGTCAGCCGCGTTGAGTTGTTGAAGATAGTTGTAATGTTTGGAATCGCTAGTGTCTTTCAGTAGTTTTTGTAGTTGTCTGGTGGCGTCATTGTATTGGCGTTTGACTATTGGATTTTTGGTATTGTACCATTGTTTTCGAAAAGATTTTTTTTCTTGGAGTAGGTTTTCAATTTGGTTTTGGTGTGGGTTTTTTGGGTGGAGTTTTGGTGCTTTTTGGTGGGAGGTTATAGTGGCAGAAGTGAGGATGATAGATTGTAAATGATTTAAGGCTAAGTCTATGTCTGAGGGCGCCTTCAGTTAGATATTGAGGATTGTTAGATTTTCTATTATTTGAGAGAAGTGGATCCAGTTGGTGAATGTGTTGTTGTGTCTGTGATTGGTGGTATTGGGAGGAAGGGATAGATTTAGCTGTGCTATGACTGGTAGGTGATCGGAACTGAGTTCATGGAGTATTTGTGGGTTGGAAAGGTATTGAGTAGTTTTGTGGCAGATGAAGAAGTCTAGTATGTCTTGTGATTTGAGGCTGTCTGGGTAGTAAGTTGGTTCAGTTGGATTTGGATATGGAGTTTTGAGATGATGTAGTTGAGGTCTTTACCTCTGGTATTGGATGTTCTGGATCCGAAGTTCGGGTGTTTGGCGTTGTAATCTCCTCCTATTATGTAGGGAGAGACGCGGGAGGAGAGTAGCTTTTTCCAGGTGTCAGATGTGATTTGGTTGGCTGGAGCAGAGTAGAATGAGGAGATGTTAATTTGGATGTTAATGGTTGTGTTGAGAGTTATTTGAGTAAGTTGCAGATCTGGGAAGGATATGGAAGGCATTGGTTGTCGTTTATAGAGCTTTTGATTAGGATAGCAGAACCGCCTTTTCAGGAGGAACTGGGAAGGTCGGCTCTGTAGGTTTTATAAATTGGGATGTTGTAAGACTTGTGGGGATGAGTTTGGTTTCGGTTAATAGCAGGATATCAATGTTGTTTTTTTTGTAGGAAAAGGTTAATTTCGTGGTATTTATTGGTTGCTCCACGGGCGTTCCAAGTGCATAGGGTAAGGTATTGTGGGGGAGGATGCGTCATTTTTGGGTGTCCATTAGCTTGGGGATTATTGTGGTTAGGAATTGGATTAGAGGTGTCATGATGTATATGAGGTTGTCTATTTTAGAATACAAGCAGAAGAGTAGGTTATTTCGGTTAGGCGAGTCAGCATTTGTTTGTTGTGGGATTTTTGGTACTACCCATTAAAATCCTTATTCGTGCAATATTTGTTTGTTTCCATAATCACGATGTCAAGGAAAGGAAAACAGAACGACTAACACCATGCCAAGTTCGTTCCACTTACATTACATTTCAAATTTAATGTAGTGTTCTAGGCGTTGCGTGTAATAAATGTCAAGACTCACTCACACGGTCTCATTAATTATATGCAAGTAGTACACAAAGCGTATGTATATATCTATGAGTCTTAATAATCGACTTAACCCCTGCGATTCTCAATCATTTTATTTAAACAGTAATATTTCATCAAAAATCTCTCATCAATAGTATTCAAATATGTCATTGTGATAATAAGAGTTATGTATATATTAAACACTTTAATTAGTGTAAGAAATGAACAGTAATATTTAAACCATTCATAATTGTTAATAATTTATATGAGAATCTGACCATGTATTGTAATATATGTTAAGAACCTGTTAGTAAAATTTTTTTACACCTTTTAGAATAAAAATTTGTTCTCGGAAATTTTTTTGTATTTAATAGATTTTATTTATTTTTTAATAATTTAGTTCCATGAAAGGGACCCAAATTTCGGCCGAAACGTTGCTTTTCTTTTTTAAATTATCAATATATGTAATTTTTTAATTTATTTTTATTAAATTGAAATTATTCTTACTTAATTGCCTGATTTATTTATTTTGCTTGCTGTTAAATACTCAAAGATAAATCGGATTATGGTTGAGTGGGTTGCAATAAAAGGGAACTATGTCTGGTGGTGGAAAATAACGATGGCACAGACTGTAATTCGAACTATAATTCTCACATATATCCATTCGTACAGTATCATGAAGATGAACGTCATCTTTTACCCTCGAATTTATTGCAGAACTATGCTCCGCCGACAGAAAGAAAATTCGTTCTCTAGTTTTTGCTGGCATAATATCCACATTCGTCATGATATGATAATTTATTCAATAAATTTAAGGTAATTAATGAATTAACATCAGTCAATTAGTCAGATATTCATTAAGATAAATTTAATATGACGTTTCGTCCCTTAGTTTTAGGATACCATATATTCATTTGAATCCAAAATTTCTCAGACTTTGCATAACAATATTAATAATTATATTTAACTGACATTAATTAATTATATTAAAGTTTTATTAATATCAATATAACTCAACGATCCATTTCTAAATTTAGGGACCTTTTATTGAGTTGGATACAAAATTTCTCAGGCCATTTATTAATATTAATGATTATATTAATCAGACAATTTAAATTGATGAAATGATAAACCTATTGCTAATTGGATTATGTAAAGTTTTATTCAGATCAATTTTTCAATAATTTTGTTTCTAATATTACTTAAATATTTCATCAAGTAATTTTGGTTTAAATAGCGATATATATACAATGTTTTAAATGTTATTTTTGAAGCTCTTCAGTTTAACGGAATTAATTAATATTTGGACCTCTGAAATTGTCATAATTCAAAAAAAAATTGTTAAGAAATCCCCCATGTCGTCTTCAATAAAACCGATATTCGTAGAATTAAAAATTTTACCAGTTTCATGTGTAGATTTATTCCAAACCGACAAAAACCAAAAATATGCCAAATCGGTCTGAATTATATTGGAAGTATGTAGTACAAAAATAAATTACCCCCACAAATAAAATGGAATATATATGTATGTACATACATATATAATAGCGTATGTACCAAGGTAAATAAGCTACAGCAAAATCTTTGCTTTTACCTCATAGAGGAGTTCATAAAGCCAAATTACTTCAACCCATCTAGCATAATGAAGACATACAAAAATGGATTATTTTAGATTAACTTGTATGTTACCATTTCAATTAGATTTTAAGAACGCTTGACTTCTTCAAAGCATAATAAAATATTATTATTAAAACATAATGAATTACGTATTGTTAATTTGATACGAATCATTACTGGTCAAATGTTCCAAATTGGGATTATGCAGTACTAAACTGAGTAAGTAACGTGGTCAATAGTTGTAAACAAAAGGAAATATTCAAAAAAAAAATATTATTTCTAAGTATATTAACAGTCGATATTTCAGTCGGATAAATATTTTTAGGGGTCACAGATATTGATAGTGTTTCTACCGACTGTTGGGGTGAGACGCGTCTACCGCCCCCAGAAGTGGGTCGGGATTATCAGTAGAGCACTTTTAGGTGTTGGGTGGAGGAACGCTGCAAAAAAATAACGCGAATACAACCGAGATTGGAGTCAAATCCAATGTCATGGATGTCGTCCAGTTCAATTATAGCATCAAATTGGCCATTTAGCCCTAACGGGCGCGAGTGGATGGGATGGAAATTTTCTAACATGTTAAATCATCGATATTAGAGTGGAATAAATAAATGCCGGGACCATTGACGTTGATAGTATTTCCACCGATGTTGTTTGTAGGCATGATAGGGGTGGGGCTGGAGGGGATTTCCTTGAAAATAACGGGAAAACAACCGAAATTCGAGTCAAATCGAAGGTAATGGATGTCCCTGAATTTATTTATGACAATCTGGACAACGCGCGGGTATCGGCTGGGTTGGGATTAGTTGACCGGCTGTTTTTTCGTCAATTAAATATATTTCGGGATGAATTAGATTAATAAAATTTCCCTACATGCTCTCTGTGTATAATTTCAACCCCTTTCGGACTTGGAAGGGTGCACCCTTAAGGGTTGGCGTGGAAGTAGCATTAGATAAAAATAAACCAGAAACTATCAGGATTGTCACTGAGTTTAATTATGACATTTAACTTGACGGGTTAAGTCCCCGAAGCGGGAGTGGTCGGGTGTGAAAAATTTCAAACATGTTAAACGGTCGATATTTGCTATAATTATTTCCTGGGGTTAATTACTTTGAAAGTATTTATACCGATGTTGTTTGTGTATAATTTAACCCCTGTGAGGGGAGCAAGCTTAGGGATGGCGTGGAGGTGCGTTAAATAAAATCACGCAAAAACAACCGAGATTCGAATCAATTCCGAGTCTATGAATGTCGCTGAATCTAATTGTGACAACCTGGGTAACGCGACGGGTTTGGGAGGTGTTAGGCGGGGGAATAAATTTTCAGACAATGTAATCGGCCGATTTTTGCGTGGAATACATTCTTTTTCATTATCGCATATTTGTGGGGGTGGTCATCTTCTAACATGTAAAAACGGCCGATATATTTAGTCAATGAATTCATCCCCCTTCGGCATGGGAGGTGACCACATTTAGGGATAGGGTTCGAGGAGCTTTACATAAAAATAGCGCAAAAGTAACCAAAATTGGAGTCTTATGGATGGTTATAGATAAATGACATCTCGGGCAACGCCGGACACCCAGCTAGTATATATATATATATATATATAATATTAGTAAGGATATGATATTTTCAAAAATAATTTAGATATTGGTATGGAAAGGGAAGAGAGATAGCTTATAGCTTACCTGATAGTGAAGTATGGTGCAGCCAGAGGAACCCGAAAATTATATATATATATATATATATATATATATATATATATTGTAATAGTCAAATTAAAAGCATTTAATTTAATTTAATGAATTTATTCGTGCCACACGTTGTGAAATCTATTTTGTAATATACAAAAAGGTGGCTTAACAAATGAATGAAAGATTTTTAACTTTAACAAACAAATTTATTTTTTAGCCATACTTAAACAATTTACAATTAATTAATATCTCAGGGTCATAACTGGGTTTGATAATGGATAATAATTTATTTAGAAATCTTATCAATACAAATTTAAATAAAAAATTTACTCGTCAATTGACAAAGACGAAATTTACTTGTCGACGAAATTATACTAAAAGATGTTTTTTAATTAACAATTTTATAAAAGGAAAAGAACGATATCTGACATCTATCTTTTAATCCGGTTTACATAATTTATTGTTTTACATTTGTACTCACGGCTGCCCAGCATTCCAGGATACTATTGACTTACGAAGCACTGTGGCGGGTTTTTGCACAGCTTCTACTCAAACTCACAGATTCGAATTAATATTTTAGTTTTAAATCAGGAACCAGGAACCTCTTCTTCGTCTCTCCCTCCCTCGGTTGAGTTACTCACGGTTACCAAGTTTAGCAGGTTTTTGTTTGCGTAAATATTTTGCCTATCAGAAGAACATTTATGGCCCAATCATCTCCGTTGATTGATGATCCTCGTTATTTCTTTGCCAGTTTCCATTTAATATTTGAACTGGTCTCGTCTATTTCAACTTAACCAAACTTTCAAGCCAACTGATGCGAACTGGCTCCTCAATATTTTAATGCGACCTGTACTTGGCCAAACCGTCCACCCAACTGAACAAACGTCTCGTAACTTTGAGCGCGCATTCTTCTTCCGACAAAGCAAACAGTACTCTACTACATTCTTGTTTTGTGTTCGATACCGCCGTCAAGAATATTTCTCTAACAATTTAGATTATCAATCTCCACAATTAATGTCTTAATTAAATGGCATTACAATATATATATAAATATATATATATATTGTAGTAATTAGTAATTAACCCATTGTTATAATTGCAAATTAAAGGACTCATTATTAGACTACATAAAGCGTGCACCGCGACACAGGGCGGCGAAACACAAAGAGTACATTGTTAAGACGTACGCAGTCAAAATTCTACGAGACGAACAACAGTCAACGGCGAGAAGCGAATCGGTCGAGTCAACGGGGAGAAGCGAAACAGTTTAGTTGTTTGGACGGCATACACAGATGCGGGCAGATATCCATCCGGAAAGGTTGCAAGTTAAAATTGAACAAAAGGTTTTCAGTCTGTAACAGTAACCTAATAAGTCATGCCGCAGTAAAAAAACTCAATAAGTACAGAGACCGTCACCAATGTCATCGAGAGAAAGTCGGTAATAATCTGACTGACCATTAATTCGGAAGGAGTAGCCGTTTCCAGCTGAGAGAACCTAAAGTTTCGACAGTGTTTTGTAACCAATTTAAATTTAGTGATATCCCCAAAAACGTGTGCACAGAAAACCCCAAAATTGAGACCTGGTCGGCCGTAAGTAAAAAAAACTCTAAAATTTATTTGTAAACCATTTCTTTAAGATACGTCAGATCGTTCTTCAATTATTTATTTTCTTTAATTATTCATTTCTTTAATTGTTTTGTTAGTTAATTTAAATTCAATTCACCCATTTATCAAACCCAGTAAAGACCCTGAGATTCTAAATATTATTGTGTAATTTTTATATTGTATTTAAAACTTTAATAAATTTTGTTTAATTGTTCAAATAAATATTTTTATTTAGCCACATTTAGACGCCTTTTTAATCTGTTTATTACAATATATATATATATATATATACTTATATATATATATATATATATATATATATATATATATGAATAACATCTGTAAGTGGCCGCCCTTTATCCGCGGGCCTGAGAATGAATAAATTAAACGGCCACGTGTGACAGAGAGGCCCCAAGAAGCCGAGGGTATGCGTCCCTTTTTTTGCATCGTTTTGGGGGCGGAGTAAGAATATATACTCCGAACCCGGGTGAAAGTGGAGAGACGCAGGCAGACAGACAGAGAGAGGACTGAAAGTGGAGTGAGAGAGGCGAGAGGGTGGGAAATTTTGCGAGCGGGAAACAACAAAAGGATTTTGGAGAGACGTCCATCGGGGGGAGGCCGAAGATGGAGATCGTGTACTGCTTACTACAAGACCAGTGATCCACTGCAAGTCGGCTGACGCCACAAGTTAAAGTAAGGATCACCATTTCTGTAAAGTGCCTTCAAAAGTTAAAGATTTTTTACACAGTACGGAAATAGGCTCTGTTCTTCAATAGCTACCGAGCCGCCCACATTACCCTGTAGAGAAGGAGGATTTTATAACCAAGCCGGAGCTAATGATAATTTTTTTGCAGACTGTATCTGCTGGCGCCAAATAAAATTTTTAATGGATTTTTATAAATATGTAATAAAGTTTTTTTTATATATAGTAATAAAGTCTAATCATTACAATTATATATATATATATATATATATATACATATATATATATATATATGTATATATATATATATATAATCATACACATCCGTCATGTTATATGTGAATTACAGGTTTCAATTATTATAAAAACAAAATAACAGTTCATGTTGACCATTTAAAATATTATTCATATTGGAAGGTTACAATTGAAATAATCTCTCTATTGACAATATCAAATTAAAGTTGCAATTTTAATCATCTATTACAGAGGGAAGAATGGCTATTTCTTAAATTGGCATTAATTTTAACTGGCATAAATTTATTTCCTAATGTCAAGATGTTTGTTAAAAAAATTCTCCTGCATACTGCACCTACTTGTGCCATACATTATTATGTTGTGTGTGTGTGTGTGTTTAATGAATGAATTTCAGAATTGGTACTGAATGCATTGTAAATGCTGATAACAAATTATATCAACACATGTATAAGTATTAATTTGTAACAGTATTCATTCCTATTTTTAATATTCTTCTATATGATCTCAGTGATTGATCATTACTTACTATTATGCTGACACATTTTTGTGTGCCATGGCTTAAGCCTAGTTTCACATCATTCATGATAATATCATTGTTATTTTATAATGATATTCAAAGATATAATTATGGATTGTAATTATTTGTTAGCCAAGGCCATTTATACTATCTAAATATTCTATTACTTATCAGTGAACCAAGTCATTGGTGTTATCAATTAAAATTAAAAGTAAAATAATGTAAATTGAGAAATAAATTGAATATATTTAACTAAACATTATTAGAATTCATGTAAAAGTACTGATATTACACAACCTTGTTTTACAACTATACGATGTATGGAATATTATGAATTTATTATTTTTAGAGCACTGCTAATGTTATTTCTTTGGCCAAAAGGCAAGATAGGATAAGTTAAAAATCTATTTAGTTACAATTGTAATTCTTTATCTTTCTATTACATACATTAAAGAAACAAATAACTATAAAACAATAAGTTTATACATAATGAAAAATGTGACAACAAATTTTATTTTGTGTTATAAGTCTTTCATATGAAATGAAGGATGTTGGTCATGACTGTCTTGGAGAGTTAATTAATACTGTGTTTATTGCCTCATCCTCATTTACTACCTGCAGTTCATTACAGAGCACATAAAATGACCCCCAACAATGCAGACACTCAACATGCACTTCCTCTTGATGTGTAAATAAGGTTTGCACACTAGATCTTGTTCTGAAACATATCCGATGGCACTAAATGATACAAAAGACTACAATGGAAAACATAAATAAGATATTTTTGTAAATTTCTTGGTCCATATTATACAGGGCATGAATACTAATACAAAATATTATGTAAAATTTGCGTTCAACTCTTATTTGTGAAAAATTTCCTCCTATTTGGAAGTATTGCATGAAATCTTAAGAAAATAATAGAAGAGAAAACAGGTAATGAGATCCAGGATTGAAATTTTTTTTTGCTGTAGTAAGTTTATTGGGAACTGAACAATATTCAAATTTGCAAAAGTAATATTTCAAGTACTACTATTATATCAAGTAATGAAAGTAAAAAGTAAATAGGTAAAATTGGTGAAAGAAACATGGTAGAATAGAATAATAAAGTACAAAATTAAAATATTATTCAGGTTTATTTTTGGAGAACAGAAACATATTTAGCAGACTATCAACAATTTATAATAAATTTCATTCTTCCACCTGAGGATGAAAATGAAATCAGAGCCTGAATTGAACATTTAATTACGAGGGTGGTCTGAAAAGTTTCTGACCTCAACGTGAAGATGACGGTTTTTAAAAGCTAGTGAATTTACAGAGATGGGAGCATCGCTGGGAGAAGTATGTAGAGTTACAAGGAGACTATGTTGAAAAATAGATACATGTCAATTGATTTAACATCAGTCAGGTTTGACCTCATCAAAACTAATAGTTGAATCTTTTTATATCACTAAATATTATTGGAATAAATTCATGAGAATTACTCAGTTACACTATAACTCAATTTCTTGAAAGTTAAAATGAACTTGTACGATAATATTTAGTGGTTCTGTAAAGTGTTTTTTGGGTTGCATAGCTTACTGAAGACAAATAGTCCAGATGGAACAAATTCCAAAAATTTTGCTGAATGGCAAGTTGAGGTAAGACACATTAATATTTATGAATACAGCATCATTTAATGGGAAAATCTCTCCAACTCGTTACTTATAATTGAAATTGTGGGGACGAATATTCCGTGTCCCCACGCGAGCAAGAGGGTCCCGTTACGCGTCCCGTTAGGGGATGCAAACAATGCCCCCCACCAAGTAACGGGACCCTACCGAGTACCTACAGCGTGCACACGGAGAGCGCCATTCTGTTTCCGGCTCTCGCGCGACACATTACCTGTGCTTCCCGACAACGGCCAGAGTCGCACCACGTGGTGGAATAAAGTTTTAGTTTAGGAGACCAGGCTTATTACTCCCGGCTCCGGGAATCCTAACCCCTACGATGGACATTTTGAACAACAAAATCGCCGAGCTACAGCAGGAGATCGCAAGGCTGAAGGAGGATCCACGTGGCCAACACCATGACGCAGCACAGGTCTGTAGGATCACACCGAAGCTACCGGCTTTCTGGGCGGACAATACGGACGTCTGGTTCGCCCAGGCGGAAAGCCAATTCGCCATCGCCGGCATCACGCAGGACGCCACCAAGTTCAACCACATCGCAGCTCACCTCGAACAAAGATGGGCTGCGGAAGTCCAGGACATCCTCGTCAACCCGCCAGCAACAGGCAAGTACGAGTGTTTAAAGAAAGCTCTGATACAGAGACTTTCGCCCTCACAAGAGCGAAGAACTCGGCTGCTGCTCAGCGAAGCCGAACTTGGCGACAGATCTCCGTCGCAGTTCCTGCGGTACCTCCGCAGCCTAGTAGGGCCTACTCAAGTGTCGGACGATTTCCTGCGGACGTTGTGGCTGCAGCGCCTGCCGGCCTACGTACAGGTCGCGGTCCAAAGTCATATAGACGCACCGCTCGCCACGGCCGCCCAAATCGCTGACAGGCTTATGGAGATTCCAACACCCGGTCTTCCACCGCACGTCCACGCTGCCAGCACGAGCTCACAGTCCACCAATCAGGCAGATGAACTCCACGGCCCATCAGCCCCTAGCCTCGAGCAGCGCCTGGAGGCGCTCACCGCGGAAGTCGCAGCCCTACGAGGCGAACGAAGGCCGCCAGCACGCCGTCAGCCGCCCGAACAACAGCGTGGCCGCCGCGACAACGCCAGCACCGGGAAATGCTGGTACCACAGACGGTTCGGTAGCCGGGCTCAACGCTGCGAACCCCCGTGCAGCTACACCCAGGGAAACGAGTAAGGCAGCCGGCTATTGCAGCTGCCGGCTGCCCATCCAGTGGACGCCGTCTCGTCGTTAGGGACCACACCAGCGGACATGGGTTCCTAGTCGACACCGGTTCCGACTTATGTTGCTTCCCGCGCAACCTACTCAAGGGCCAGCGCGCGGTCACCAACTACAAGCTCAGCGCCGCGAACAGCAGTACTATCAACACGTACGGCTGCCTACCCATGCGAATCGACCTGGGGCTGCACCGGGTGTTCGTATGGCGTTTCGTCATCGCGGACGTCGCGTTGCCAATAATCGGCGCTGATTTCCTGGCACACTTTGGACTTCTACCGGACTGTCGAAGCGGGCGCCTGCTCGACGGGACGACGGGCCGCGTCGTAAGCGCGAATAAGGACCGATCGCCGCAACCCAGCGTCAGGGTGCTGACGACGTGCTCGCCATACCAGGACCTCCTGAGCCGATTCCCGGAGCTCACGCGCCCGGCCGGCGCGCCCCGCGTTGTTCGTCACACCACGGTTCACCACATCCGGACGACGCCAGGACCCCCAGTTTCCTGTAGACCACGACGCCTGGCACCGGAGCGGCTCCACATCGCACGGGCAGAATTCGAGGCCATGCTCGCCGACGGGACCGCGCGACGATCGAAGAGCCCGTGGGCATCGCCGCTGCATCTCGTGCCTAAGAAGAAAGACGGAGAATGGCGCCCATGCGGTGATTATCGCGCGCTGAACGCGCGAACCGTCCCAGACAGGTATCCCGTTCGGCACGTACAGGACTTTGCTATGAGCCTTCGAGGAAGCAAAATATATTCTGTCCTCGACCTCGTTAAGGCATACACACAGATTCCGGTGCACACGACGGACATCCCGAAAACGGCCATAACCACGCCGTTCGGGATGTTCGAATTCCCGTTCATGACCTTTGGACTGAGAAATGCTGGACAAACGTTCCAGAGGTTTATGGACGAAGTGTTACAGGGGCTGGACTTCTGCTTCCCGTACATCGACGACATTCTAATCTACAGCGCGTCTCCAGAGCAACACCGGGAACACCTGCGAACCGTTTTCCGCCGATTGTCGCAGCACGGCATAATCGTCAACGTGGAAAAGAGCGTGCTGGGCCAGCAGGCCGTAACCTTCCTCGGCTACCACGTTTCCTCGGAAGGCGTAAGCGCCGTACCAGAACGTGTCGCCGCACTGCGCGATTTCCAGCGCCCATCCAACGCCAGAGGGCTCCGTCGCTTCTTGGGAATGATAAATTTCTATCGTCGTTTCCTTCCCAAGGCAGCGGCGCATCAAGCAGAGCTCCAGGAGGCTCTCTCAGGTCTCCGCGGCACCCACCCTGTGCCCTGGAACCCACTCAGTACAGCAGCCTTCGAGAAATGCAAGGCCTCGCTCGCCAACGCAACGATGCTGGCTCACCCGGACCCTACGGCACAGCTCGGGCTTTTCACCGACGCGTCGCAGAATGCAGTCGGCGCCAGCTTGCAGCAGCAAGTGGGAGGAGCGTGGCAACCGTTGGGTTTCTTCTCCCGGAAGCTGACGCCGCAGCAAACACAGTGGCCGGCATATTATCGGGAGCTACTCGCCATCTTTTTGGCGGTCCGGCATTTTCGTCACGCGTTGGAGGCTCAACACACAATAATATTTACTGACCATAAGCCCATATGTTTTGCCTATCAGCAGCAGAACGAGAGACTCCCGCCCGTTCAGAGGAACCACCTGACGTACATCTCGCAGTTCACCACGGACATTCGGCACGTCAATGGGTCCCAAAACATAGTCGCCGACGCGTTATCCCGCGTCGAAGCTTTGACAGCAGCCAATAGCCCGGTGGATCTCAGCCGCATCGCCCAGCAGCAAGCCGAGGACGACGAGCTACGCGAGCTGCTAGCCGGCAGCACAGCACTCCAGCTCCGCCACGTCGATGTCCCAGGACTCGACCTCCGGGTGTTACGTGATGTATCGACGGGTCGCCAACGCCTAGTCGTCCCAGCTCCAAGTCGCAGACAGGTATTCGACGCGGTCCACGGCCTGAGCCATCCCGGCACACGCGCTACCACGCGCCTGATTACGTCGCGTTTCGTTTGGCCCGGGGTTAAACGAGACATACGCGTATGGACTCGGGCGTGTTTGCAATGTCAGCGCGCGAAGATTACACGGCACGTCCACACGCCACTGGGAGACTTCACGACGCCGTCAGCTCGTTTCCGTCACATACACATTGACATCGTGGGTCCACTGCCGCCAGCAGGCTCTTACCGCTACCTCCTGACGGCGATCGACCGTGCATCGCGTTGGCCAGAAGCTTATCCACTGGAGCGAATCACCGCAGAAGATGTGGCCAACGCCCTGCTCCACGGCTGGATCTCGCGCTATGGCTGCCCAGAGCGTGTTACTACGGACCAAGGACGGCAGTTCGAGTCCGATCTTTTTCAGGCACTGGGGAAGTACACGGGCTGGCAGAGGTCCCGCACGACGCCGTACCACCCACAGGCTAACGGGCTAGTAGAACGGCTCCACAGGCAGCTGAAGGCAGCGATAATGTGCCATGAAGGCGCCTCCTGGCTCGACGCCCTCCCGGTCGTCATGCTCGGGATTCGTACCGCCTTCAAGGAGGACCTGCAGACATCAGCCGCCGAACTGGTGTTTGGAGAACCGCTACGTCTGCCCGGCGAATTCTTCACCGCAGAACCCGAGCTTGGCGACCCGACGTCACTCATCGAGCGGGTCCGCCAGGCAACAACAAACATACGGCCCACACCGGCTTCGCGACGCTCCCGACCAGGAAGCTTCGTGTTCAAGGAGTTGGCGACTTGCACCCATGCTTTTCTCCGTGACGACGGTATAAAGGCCTCCCTTTGTACGCCTTACACGGGACCCTACCGCATCGTCAGCAGGGACGAGAAAACCTGCGTGTTGCATACAAGTCGCGGAGAAACACGAGTTTCACTGGACAGGGTAAAACCGGCCTTCATGTTGCGCCCAGAGGAAGCAGTTGGGCCCCCCAGCATAGCGCCGGCAGCCACGAACGACAGCCCGGTGGCACCACAGGCGACGTTCTCCACGCCAGCGCAAAGAGACTGGCCTCGCCCGCATCGCCTAGCAGCGCCGCCAACTCGCTCGGGTCGCCGGGCCCGTGCCCCGGACCGCTACTCGCCCACGCCGTAGAACATTTCGCACATTATTTTTTTTTTTTTGTAAATATTCTGTATATTGTTTTGTAAAAATTATGAACATATATATTTATTATGGTATTGTAATGCGACTCTGGCACAAAACGTATATCCTGACTCCGTCTCTTAACGGGTGGCTGGTGTGGGGACGAATATTCCGTGTCCCCACGCGAGCAAGAGGGTCCCGTTACGCGTCCCGTTAGGGGATGCAAACAATGCCCCCCACCAAGTAACGGGACCCTACCGAGTACCTACAGCGTGCACACGGAGAGCGCCATTCTGTTTCCGGCTCTCGCGCGACACATTACCTGTGCTTCCCGACAACGGCCAGAGTCGCACCACGTGGTGGAATAAAGTTTTAGTTTAGGAGACCAGGCTTATTACTCCCGGCTCCGGGAATCCTAACCCTGCACGAGTCTCTCCTATAGAAATAATTAACTTCTAATACAACATGGTTCAATTTTAACATCAGCTTAAATTATCAACAAAAATCTCTAAATCAGAGCAACATTTTACCCTCACATTACACATTTGAGTGTTCATAAAAATAAAATTTTCTTGAATAAAATAAAAAAGTAATGGCCAACAAATATCAACTAGATTAATTCAAGAAAGACAGCTCTTTTTAGCAATTGTCAGAAATTCTTATCAGTTACATTGAATTTGGAAGCAGCTGCTGTGACATGGTTTCTTAATGATTGTCTGATATAGCTTAACTGGAAAACTATGCAAGAGACAAATTTAACACAACACTAATATAGCAAAACAATTTAAGTTACACAATGGATATAAACAATGGCCAAAAAGTGATGAGAATAAGAGACAGAGAAGTTGCAGGAAAAGAACAATATTTATATCTGGACAAATTCACAAATGAAATAACAAACTTTCAGTACAACTAGATATAAAATTGGGCTTATTGCAAGAAGGAATTTGGAAAGTAAACAATATCGCTAAATTTGTGGTCAAGCAATTGAAGTGCAAAAATCCCATTTCAGGGCACCCTTAAACTCATCATCCTTTTCTTTACTCAATTAAATGCATTTATAGCATACTCGAACTGGTTTATATTATGAACTGTAAAGTAAATAATTAAGTATATAATGATCAAGGAGTATGTCATTAACAATTAATCTGTAAAGATGTAAATAGGGTAACAGAAGAAGTCGCTCATGACCTTAATGGTTCATGCAACTGTAAATAAAGACTAATAAATAACTGAATAACACAGGAATATAAATCTTAAGTAAATTTATAAAATTAATTTGTTTTTGGTCATTAATAATTTTTTGTTTAATTTTGTCAATAAGTAATACTTACACCAATATATTATTGGGATAGTAACACTACATATCAGTGTACTGACATTAAATATGTAAAGACAGATGTCAGTAAAATATATACTTAATAATTTGCAATACTGTGTGATTTGAAGTAAAATTAATTGAAAAAAAATTAAATCCATCATTAGGGTCCCTAGTGTTTTATAGAATAATACGAAAAATTACATAATAAAAAATAATATATATCGCTCTCATTTGCTAGATCGTAATTCCATTCATTAATTTTATGTATGTATAAATATAGGTCTATGAATGCCACTAATAATACAGCCACCATTACATGATGATGTTAACAAACTTCTTTCAATATAAGTAAAAATAATTATTGGCATGAAATTTATCTTTAAAGCTGGGAGTCTATAAAAATTACTCTTGCTAGGAATAATAGTTCGGTAAATTTAGGAGCCATAATCCGATCCTTTCTCATTCAGGTCATTTAGTGTATTGAAGTAGCAAACATCCTGCTCAAGATGGAAAGCTTAGGTAATTGTTTTAACTAATTTGAAAAATAGAAACACATAATCATATTGACGAATAGTACGGCATTTAGTGAGTGTGCACGACTACTACGTCCCTTTGGCGTTGAAGCAGCAGATGTTGCAATCTGCCGTAACGTACAACAGAAAACCAGCGTTTTATTCTTACAAGAAATTTTATAAAACACACAAGACTATCCACTTACGCATATTTAAATTAATATTTAAACAAAAAAAACAGCGTTTTTCATATGAGAAATTTAAAAAAACATACAAGACTATCCCATTTCGCTTTTAAATGATATATTTCAACAAAAAAACATCGTTTTTTCAAACGAGGAATTTGATAAAACATATAAAACTTTTTTTGTAGGGCAATAGGCTACATGAGGGTAATCCACTTAGGGCAACTCCCCTTTAATAGCATAGGAAGGGATTTGAAAGGGGGGATGCGGAAGGGTAGAGGAAGGTAGCCAAGGGTTAACTAGGGCCCCCGGGCTATGGTTTAAGGATCCTACCCGGCATTCGCCTAAAGAAATGCAGGGAAAACCCTAGAAAAACCTGCATCGGGTAGGTCGGGCATTGGGTACTTGCCCCACGCCCTTCCGATAGCGGGAGAGGAGTTTGCTGTGGGGACGCAGCATTCCCTTCTCCGTGCCTCGACCAGTTTAGGAGGCAGCTGGCCGACTATTCCAATAGGAATAGCGGACAACTCTTGCCGTATGCAAAAGGTCTGCGACCCCGGAACATACACCTCTCAAAGCAGACCGAGGTGCCTCGGCATGTGGGAACCTTAGTTCAAAAAAAACCAGAGAGATGTGAGAGCATCCCCAAAGGTAGCCCCCGCCAAAGCCCCCCATCTCTTGCCGTATTCCATTTCGCTTTTTAAATTATATATTTCAACAAAATAACTGCGATTTTTATTTCGGAAAATTGAATAAAACATACAAGAATATTCGATTACGGTTCTTAAAATATATTTTTCAACAACAAACAGCGTTTCTTCTTACGACAAATTAAACAAAACATTCAAGACTATCCCATTACGCTTTTTTTAAATATATTTTTCATCAAAAAAACAGCTTTTTTTATACGACATGAAGATGGAATGTTCTTCATTTAACGACCGGATGTTCTCCCTATAACGACGGAATGTTCATGCTATAACGAAGGGATGTTCTCGATATAAGGACGGGATGTTCAATACAGTTGCTTTGTTAAATTCATGAAAAACTATTTAAATACGTCAATTTTGACGTTTGAGAGGGAAAAAATGACAGAAATAATTTTTTTTTACGTTTACGTGGATTTCTAAGTTTTTCGAGAAAATAATTATAAATACGTGGTATTTAATCCTTTATTCAAGCTTAAACAAAGCCATTAATATACTTGCTTTGTTAATTTCAACAAAAACTATATAAATACGTCAATTTTAACGTTTGTGTGGAAAAAACGAAAACAATTGAAATTATTTTTTTGACATTTTTTAGGATTTTTAATTTTAAGTGAAAATAATGATAATTGCATGGAATTTAATAATTTTTTCAAATTTAAAACATTAATACACTTGATTCGTTAGTTTCAACAAAAACTATATTAATACGTCAATTTTGACGTTTGATAGGAAAAAAGAAAATCACCGAAATTATTTTTTTGACGTTTACGTGCATTTTTAAGATATTCGTAAAAATAATGAAAAATACGAGGTATTTAATTCTTTTTTCAAGCTGACAATGCCATTAATACACTAGCTTTCTAATGTCTAAAAAAAATTATAAAAACGTCAATTTTAAAGTTTGTGAGGGAAAGAAAAGAAAATGTCCGAAATTATTTTTTTTTACGATTACGCGGATTTTTAAGTTTTTCATTAAAATAATGAAAAATACATGGAATTTTTTTTAAGCTTAAACAATGCCATTAATACACTTGCTTTGTTAATTGCAACAAAAACTATATAAATACGTCAATTTTGACGTTTGTGAGGTAAAGAAAGAAAATGACCGAAATTATTTTTTTTGACATTTACGTGGATTTTTAAGTTTTTCGTGAAAATAATGAAAAATACGTGGAATTTAATCCTTTTTTCAAGCCTTAACAATGCCATTATTACAGTTGCTTTGTTAATTCCAATAAAAACTATATCTCATTAATTTCTCAATTGGACATCATGATTACTTAGGGCATTCTTAACACTTGAACAAAAAAATCATCCTTTCGTCACTGCATTCACCTGAGTAGGGCTCACATTTGCTCGGGCCAGTTACAAAAAATTCTTGAATGCCTTAACTCAAAGAAAATAGTCTCCATATCTGCTCAACAAATATGCATTTCAGACGTTTAACCAATACTAGCAATCTATAAACCAAAGAAACAACACTCTACCTTGTTGGTCTACAAAAATGTAACTTCATTATTTATTGCATGCACACTGGTCTGCATTGCAAACTTTAATTAAAAAACAACCTTCTCACATCTTGAACACTTGCAGAGCCGTCACTCATATTCCGCTACCTAAAACCAAATTGCCATATATGTGACAGAAATAGATCAAATATCTGCACTGTCCTCCAAATGTTAAGACCCCTTCAAGAATGCACTCCCACCATCACAGAATATGTACATTCTGTGAAGTGTTAATGTATACATACTGTCCAACAGCAGTTTAGTCATGGTTCCCTTAAGTTTTACCATTGCTATACATTCACTTGCCTAAAACCTCTCCACTCCAAATGCTCACACACTGAACTCCACCTTTGAGAACTTTTCTTTTATGTGCCACAGGTCAAGCAAAGCCAGAAACCCTACATACATTAAAATTAATGTACAATTTTGGGATGAAAACTGAAATAAAAACATTGGGGATACTGAATCAAGGTGTAACTCTTTAATTGTGAAAAATGGAAAAAATATATAACATTAAATATTAAAAAGTATTTGTATAGATAATGTAGCGAACATGACATGTGATATAAATAAACTTGGCGATCATAAAAATATTTCCGAGAATAAAGAAGATGCAAAAACTTAAGATATTGAAGAAATGAATCTAAACATGTCGCAACAGTGGCAACATATTGGCAGCATGTACTAATGATACGAAGAAACTTGTAATTTCCATATGACGTATTGATTTTTCACAGTTCTTGAGATACAGGGATTAGTTTCTTCTGCAAATATGCTTGATCCATATCTAAGATCCATGAATAATTACCGTGGACAATAAATAAATCTTCCAGTGATTTCTATATATGGGTTAATGGCATTAATATGATTACAAACGGTTTTTAATCCTGGGTGGCTTCTCCGACAAAAGAGTCGATTATATTCTTCTTTGCCAGCGGATGAGTTCTCTGACTGTCGGGGGGAAAGGTGGGCGAAATTTGTCTCTTTTCCTTTTGTTTATGAAGAAGTTACTTGCTTAGATTATGTTCTCATATAAGGATGAAGCAGCGTTATTTATATAACTTGGCGCCGAATTGAATGGAGGTGGAATGTTGGAGGATATGATTTTATGAATACGGGACAGTCGACTCTATTGTTGTCCCTGATAAAATTCTCATAAGGCAACGAATGTGCGAAGATTAGATCTATTAAAATGATAATAGGGAGTTGATCTGGTGTTATGGAGTAAAATATTTGATGTGGATTGGAGTGTAGATTAGGGAAAGGTTAACATGATTAGGTTTTGACGCTGCAAGATGAGACATCAAATGCGTGATAAAGAAGTTGTCTGAAAGGCCCGGGAAAGGATTTCCCTATTCGAGTAAGTTCATCCGGAGAGCTTTTAGATCGCCCATAAGAATAAGGATTTCAATGGAGTTTAGGTATGTGAAAAGGTTTCTGGAAAGGGTACGGCATAGTGGTCAAAATAGGACAGCTATAGTGCTGCCGTTGAGCAGGGTCATTATACTTCATTCTGTGTTGTAGACTAGTAAGATAGGACCCCATCCATGGCGGAAGTAGAGAGCAATGCTCCTTTACTTATTTTTTATTTTTTTAGGGCAACAGGCTACATGAGGGTAATCCACATTGGGCAACTCCCCTTTAATAGCATAGGAAGGGATTTGAAAGGGGGGATGCGGAAGGGTAGAGGAAGGTAGCCAAGGGTTAACTAGGGCCCCCGGGCTATGGTTTAAGGATCCTACCTGGCAATTCGCCTAAACGTAATGCAGGGAAAATTCTAGAAAAACCTGCATCAGGTAGGTCGGGCATTTGGTACTTGTCCCATGCCCTTCCGATGGCGGGAGAGAGGTTAGCCCCGGTCTGGACGGAAGACATTGTATTGGGAGCCTTCCTGCTGCGCGTGCTTGGAAGCAGGTTCAGCTATACCCTGGATGTCTACGACTTGTTCTGCGAACAAATTGGCTTACAGAGTTAGTTTTCTTCCTGGTGGCACCCATCGCGTTCAAAATCAATTATTTACGTTTTACATCTTATTTCCATGTTTCCGGTTAGCGATGGCCTTACGAAAGGGATTGGACTAGGGCGCATACATCAGGCTCCCACACAGTTGTCTGAAATCTGTTAATACTTAAGTTTACTTCTAGCCTTCTACCAAATATTGTCCGTTTCACGGTTTTAATCGTTGATATCACCTCCTGCCCCTTTGCAGGGAATAGTTCCAGGAATGTGAAGTTTGTTGTTAGAAGACACGGCAATGACCGTCGTATTGGTTACTTGTTTGACTGAGTTGTTTTTAATTTTGCAATTAATTTATCGGACTGGGTGATTAGGGCAGCGAGTGTCTATGGGTGCGTGATACTCTCCACAATTCAGACACTTCGTGGTGACATACTTCTCGCATTTGCTCGTGCGAAGCCCGCATTTGGTGCCGGATTAACTTTCAGGAGCATTGCCGAAGTTTACGAAGGGGTGTGTTAGTTATGAAATTAGTAAAAGATTCGTTTCCCGTGTATTAACATTCGGTTGATGTGTCATATAAGTACGTGGCCTTATTGGAACCAGTTATGTTCCATCTATCTTCAGTTGACCTAAGAAGTACATTTCGTCTGTCTCGAACCTTCTATATTTCAGCATATAGCAGTTGGCGAAGATGGGGGGAACCCTCCTACTGTTCACTCCTTCGTCCGCCGCTTTCCTAGTTTTTATCTTCGGATAAAGCAGTGCCTGCAGAGTCATCTCTCCTCCTGGAACTCCTAGAACTACCCTAGGATCTAGTACTTCTTTCTTTCTTTACTATCCTCTATTTTTGTTGTACACTGCTTTCAAATCAATAAACGTAGTCTTCTAAACTTATCCAGCTTTCCTCTAATTATCAAACCGTCCAATAGCAGATCGTCGACCGTTACTGAGATGCAGCGAGCACCCACGTTACCGATTTCCTATTCAACGTTACTACACTCTTCCTCCTTCCTATTTTATCAACCCCTTCGTCGATATCAGAGCTGGATGAATGGTCTCTCGACACAACTTTGACCATTGCTGTATTACACCAGGCCTTACTAAAATTTATTTCCTGAAATTTTAGTTCTTCTTAGATTTTCGCTTCTGTTATGACAAGGACCGAGCGTCTAAAGATAACTGAGGAAAAGGGTAGGTATATTGTGAGGCGCATTACATTGCGGGTTCGATTCTCTACAGTCACTTTGTTATGAGGAAAATGGGTGGAGTAGAAGCGCTTCATTGGTTGAAGAAATTTCTGAGCTGAATGATTTTATAAATAAGTTGTTTTTACGTGTGAAAAACAAGAATTTGCTAAGGAAAATTGCAATTCATCTTTGTGTGGAATTGTGGAGACAATCACGGTGTATAATGGATGAATAGGTGGGGCAGGTACAGTTTGGGTGTAATATACAAAGGACTGAGTTGACACTGGAATTATGTTGTTGTTTTCTTTGCTATTTCAGGAGTAGGAGACACTTGCGGCTTCCGCTTGGTTCCCTTTGAGGCGAAGGCCATTTTCAATTCATCTTCTTCTAGTGGAGCTTCGTAATTGATCTTAACGGTAGTGGTAGTTTCATTTCCACCCGTTTCTTTCTTATTTTCTCTAGGGGCATCGCTAAGGTTAAGAGGCAGGGAGAGGAAAAATGGATGGCCTAACCATGAAAAAGATGTAATTTTGATTTTGTACACAGTTGAACCAACTGTTTGGCAATCTGTACTTTTTGGACAATGATTAACCTTCACTCAAAGCAAGCAGACTTGTTGGCTGTTTGCCACACTCAAAAAGTAAGTACAAAAGACAAATACAACCCGGCTAAGCATTCAAGCTAGAGTCACAATAAAAAGCAAACAAATAGAAAAATGGTATTAAAGACGTGGTCGAGAATATCTTGAATTCACGCGTTTTACGTCTGTAAGCATCACAGTTTAATTTAAACAGATTGATAACTGTAAACAATTGGAGCTGCGTTCAGACACGAAATCGTAGAGGTAGCGGAGAACGACGTAGCAATTACGGATTCCGGCTGCGGAATGACAAGCCGGCAGATGTAGTTAGGATATTCACTGTGCTAAGTCCGTGTCATCGTCACACCTCCTGATAACCAGCCGACGGCCAATGGCTACCGGTCAGAAAGCGTAAAAGTGATCACATCAGTTTTCAAGCGGTAAAAATAAAAAATATAAGACCTTCCCTGTAACAACTTACGTATTATCTGATTTGTGAAGTCATATATCGATCTTCGGTATTCGTAGTTGCGGTACACAACTAAATGCAATGCGGTACATTCAAACATTTTCAGTCTAGATGACATTAACGTGTATATTTTGTTCCTTATACGGAACTATTCAGAGGCTGCACATACGTTGCAATAAATCTTTTTTAAGTCAAAGCTCAAATTTCCAGAGTTGGTGAACCTCCGCCGCTGGTTTAGTGAACACCTTTTATATTCCAACAAGGAGGTACAACTACCACATTCTTAAATAACTCATATTAAAATTTGAACTTTTCTTAACCCCTGACTTCCGCTATTAGTCATTGTAATCATGAAATGAGACTTCTTTTAAATGTGAAGCGATATAGATAAAGTAGCGCAGTGTTGTAAACCCGGTTAATTAACAAAATAACCGTAACAACAGATGATTATATATATATATATATATAGATAGATAGATACAATGTTTATAACGTGTAACTGATAGACTTATTCATAGAACGGATAAATTGATTTGTTTGATGTCATGAGGATGTCCATTCATAAATTTCTCACCTATTAAAGTAATATTGACATTTCGTAAATGCGAAGGATCGCATGCCCAAAGCCTTAAACTCATGCTCATGATACTCGTTCAAGTAGTGTGGTGGTAGTACTTTGTTCCACCTTCATAATATAACAGATATTATTAATAAATTAATATTAACAGGTTGATTATAGTTATAATTTGAATTAACAATATCATAAATATTTCATAGTTAAATTACTCAAATTAAAATTTGAACTTTTATAATCCCCAGCCTTACGCTGGAGAGCATAAAGAATTTCCTTCATGGCTACTCTCAGGGGACATGAAGGGAATTTTAACAATGAAAAATTACTCTGTCAGGATGGAAAAATGTCAGACCAGGAATCAAACCCGGGACCTCCCGCTAACTCGGCAGACGCTGTCCCATCTGAGCTGGTCCCTGTCAAATCCACACCCAGTGTGAAATTGTTTAGATCTAATGCAGGCTCACCTACATGGGCTTGCATGTGCTAATATTAGGAGTCTACAGGAATCAACTTAAACGTGGCCTTTACGGCCTGTGAAAGCTTCTTTCTACATAAAAAGGAAAAATTTAAATGCGTTTAAAGCCGCTTAGACAACAACAATCACGATGCGTATTGGGTTGCTGCGCGACTGCTGGATTTATTTACGTTGCTGAGTGATCACCTAATTATTCACGTTCCTCGCAGACCATCCAATAAGTACACTTTTGTGATAATTTAAGGAGACTGGTTCTTGTCGTCGGCAAGTGTACTGCTCCTGAGCAGAAATCTGCGTTGCTAGGCCGCAACTCGTCTCCAAAGTTGCCTTCCCGGTCTGGATTCAACTGTATTGAGCTACCTTTCAGGTTTCTATTTAACAAATAACATAAGTTATGTTTTCTTAACATTGTTAATGTTATAAGTGACTTTTCTATATAGTATTAAATTATATCTACGTGTCATTTCCCTAGCAATGACTTCGGTATTTCTTGCGGTCAGCAATTCATCTTTTAAGGAAAGTGTAACATACTTCCAACCGCTGCCGCCATTTAACATCCCGCTTGCCATCATGTAACACTCCACCACTGTGAACATGTCACATTCCAGCAGTTGGAAATGGGAAGTCCAGATAGATCGTTCACCAACCGAGCTATACCTCCGTTAGCTCACCTGGCTACCGATCTAGAGGGTAAAGGAAGAATTAAGAACAGGAAATAGGAAAGTCGGTAACGTGAGGGTTCGGGTTCAACTAATTGAACCTAGGCGTAGTGGTTGGTGTTTCGCTGCACTTCAGTCAAATAAGAGCTGATGAAGAATCAATAGATTTAATAGTTAGAAATAAAATAAAGTAAGACAAACTGGCGGATAGCACCAGGAGCCACCGACCCGTCTGGAGGTTGGATCACGACTGACTTTCCCAAGAGCTCTGAACAATTCGAAGACTCCTTTCCCCCTCCCTGATGATTTTAAGTCTCCAATGAGAATAACTCTTACAGGGTGGAGATTTCTGCTGACGTGTACATGTCTGCATAAAGTACTTAAAATGCTGACGTCCGTCTAGACGCAGCGTTATCACAGCTGCCTAGGCGGAAGGGGTGAAGACTTATGTGTTGTTGTGTTTAGTTACTCGCTATATCTAAAGTGATGTCTTTAACTGCATCAGCCCTCTTATGTCCGCTATGCTGAAGAGACGTTATGATAAGAGGGCACGTGTAGACTATTATATTACAAAAGTGTAACGCTGCTCTAGCTTTTTGCTTATATGGGCTGTCTTTGTTTCCATCCGCGGATATTCATCCGTCCCTCGTCCTTAGAAGCAATCCTTAATCTGGACTTTCACCCAAGAGCGCACTCAAAGAAATAGTAAGAAATTATTTATTCTCACAAACAATCACCTTTATTTTATTTTTTTTTCAACTTGAATCAAAATAGAGCTGCGCAAACTGTTTTCCGCCTAATTCGTTTATTCATATTGTTACTTACAAGCCATAAATACCATATGATTCAACTCGTTGCGTATAGTTGTTGTATTATTCATTTAACCCGTTGCTCCTCCTTTTAAACTATGACATTCATTACATACTTCAGCTTTCCAGCAATTCACAATCCAATTAAGCTGTGCATCACCCCTTTCCTTATTTCGTTAAGAAATGTTTATTAAACTGAAAAAAAAAGGTCAGCAGTGAGGACACTCCAACCCCAACTGGCAGGTTAACAAACAAACATCCTGAATACTTCACCATCACGTCGGCTATTTCTAAATAGACTAATGTAGTAATGTAGTTAAACATTTAACTCTTTTTACAAAATATTTAATTTCGTTTTAGTATTTGGATATCGGGATAGACATGGGAGTCCCTAAAAACTACGCTCAGAACGAAAAAAATACTGGCCCGTGGTGGCGTCATCTTGCAGCAGGAGCGGTTGCTGGTGCAGTTTCACGGACTTGCACAGCTCCCTTGGACAGGCTGACGGTTTTCCTTCAGGTATACCTAGTGATGGAAATCTTGATTTATTGCCCATTATGAACATTGATTCAAATTATACAAATATGTAAAAATCTGTATAAATGTTTAAGTATTTATTCAGATGCTCCCAATATGTCCTAATTATAATAATTTAAATCTTCTGTTAATTATTCCATGATGTCTCAAACTCCTTAACGTTTTGTGAAATTCATCAATTCATTTTCCTCTGTAAATGCATAATTTCTGTTTATCCTCCGCTTAAAATTTGTTATGGACTCATTTTATTCTCAAGCAACAGTTGTTGCATCATATTGTAATTACATTGAATTGAAGAACCATTTACACATAATTTTTACAGCACTGTGCAGGTATACTTTGAAATTATTAAATATTTAATTATTTGTAAAACCCACACTCTTTTTTTACAATATCAAATTGCCAATAAAATAATTATTTTCATTATTCCAAATAACTGTATCAACTACTGAAATAAATGTCAAACGAGCAAGTTGAATATATTTATTACTAATTATTTTCTACATCATAAACCTGGGACATTTCTATGGTCGAGCCTAATCAAATCACTTTATTATAATATAATTTTACAAAACTATAAATTTGAAGGTTTTCAATTTATTTTGCAATGGTGTTCTCCCATTCTTAGGTTCAGGGAACGAAAAATATGGGCGTTCAGTCCTCCGTGAAACATTTGTTTGAAGAAGGTGGCGTTTGGAGTTTCTGGAGAGGTAATGGAATAAATGTTCTGAAGATTGCTCCAGAGACTGCAATTAAGTTCATGGCATATGAACAGTGCAAACGCCTTATAAGTGGGAACAATACTAGAAAATTGTCCATTTATGACAGGTTCGCGGCTGGATCTCTTTCTGGAGGAATTAGCCAAACAGTTATTTATCCTCTTAAAGTAAGTTGTGTTTATTATATATATAATTTTAGTATCGTTGTTTTACATTCTTATTGTTATAAATATTTTTAAAACAATTTTAGGTCTTGAAGACCAGATTAGCTCTTGGGAAAACTGAACAATATAAAGGAATTGCTGATGCAGTTAAACAAATCTACAAAAAAGAAGGATTGCGGACTTTCTACAGAGGCTATGTTCCCAATCTGCTGGGAATAATCCCATGTGCAGGAATTGATCTTGCAGTATATGAGGTAACTGTTTAAATATCACATTGATATGGGTAATTTTCATTGTAGTCCTACAACCATTCTAAAATGATTACGTAAAAACTACCACAATTTTCAATCCGTTAAGGTTCTCTTAAAAGTCACAATATCTTTGAAACAACCAATATTTGTTTTTTGGATATTGGATTGTGGATATTATTTTCATTTTATCGACAATGTGGTCACATGTGATTTTATTTAGGTCTGAGCCTGATTGCGTTCTGTATGTCAAGATATTGAGCTTTATTGCCAAAGTAACAAAAAGGAAGTCCTTCCCTCTACTATTTCTTATTACTAAAATATTATAGCATTCATTCAATTATAATATTAAATCATTCTGCATATATTCAAATCAATATAAATTACTTACATTCATATGTATTGAATGTAGGTTTCACGGGTTTATACCCGGAATTTTTCTGTATTTATATAAACTTTCAGAAGAGTTCAGGTGAATTTTTTTTAGGGTAACAGGTTACATGAAGGTAATCCACATAGTGGCAACTCCCCTTTAATAGCATAGGAAGGGATTTGAAAGGGGGGATGCGGAAGGGTAGAGGAAGGTAGCCAAGGGTTAACTAGGGCCCTCGGGCGATATTTTAAGGATCCTACCCGGCATTGGCCTAAAAGTAATGCAGGGAAAACCCTAGAAAAACCTGCATAAGGTAGGTCGGGCATTAGGTACTTGTCCCACGCCCTTCCGATAGCGGGAGAAGAAAAAATCTTAACGGTTATGAGATGAAAAACCATGCAACTAATCTGCGAGAATTTTACTTATCAGAATGATGTGACCCCAGTGCTTGAGGCTGGGTTGGCTTTGTTGCATAGCTAAGATGAAAAAAAAATGCGCAATATGGCTGGAAATACACAATTTTCTATTAAGAAATGAAAGATATATCACAAAAATAAATAGAATATTTGAGATATAGTTTGTGTGAAAGACGACGTTTCGACACCTAGCTCCACTTTCGTTGCCAAGTGACCGAATTACCTAAAAAAATCTATGATCCTATGAATTGTTTAACTATGTAGAAATGTTATGACAAAATATCACTTTGTTTACGTTAACTACATTGTAGTGTCATGTGAATATAATTCATAGTTATTTAAAATTATGTGGTATTAGCGTGTAACGCTTCGAGGTTAATAATACGTATCCAATAGTTCAATGAGAAATTTGTTTACTTAGCAAGTAACTGTAAAGGCCGTTTATTTAAGCGAAAATATATTGATTGTACGTTGCTTCATAATTTTAAGTTTTACTTTACTATTTATTTACAGACTTTAAAAAATTCTTACCTCCGCAAACACAGTGGTGATAGTCCTGGAGTCCCCCTCTTACTGGCATGCGGCATTGTTTCCAGCACGTGCGGGCAAATTTGCAGCTATCCCTTAGCTCTTGTAAAAACACGCATGCAAGCCCAAGGTAATAATTTTATTCAATGATTGTTAAAAATTTAGACTCATGTCGATTTATGTTATTAGACGTCCTACTGAACGTATCGTTGTAAGGGCTTTTGTATGCTTTTTTTTTATACTTTCCAGTAAAAAATCATTTTTTTATTCTACATTTGGTCTACGCATTCATGATAACGATTATTATTACATGCTACGTCACTAAAATACGAGTGAACTTTGGAGGTCGATTTATGGTAATGCCTGTCATCCACGTGCTTTTCTTAGGATTTTTAATTAATAATTACTGATGACACGTGTTCATCATTTAGTTACCTGACTGCGATATTTTAATTTCATAAAATTCAGATTCGCATTGATAAGGAGTCCAAAATAATCCGGTTATTTGAAGCGCAATTTGTTTTAACGTCTGTTTTTACGTCTGAAAGCCAGAACAAGTAATGCTATATTTTGGTCTTTAATATCTGAAGGGAAATGTTCATGTTTAAAACAAATTGCGCTACAAATAACCGGATTATTTTGGTCTCCTTATCAATACGAATCTGAATTTTATGAAATATATATATATATATATATATATATATATATATATTGATTAGAACGGGAAAAAAGCAATCATGGCTTATGTGAAATAGGGGTCTATATCAATATATAAGCAAGAATGTGATGTTAAACTAACTTGTATGGACAGTAATGAAAGAATTGATATATGACTAATCTCAAATTGAGGGCTGGTCTCTCCATGTCATAATGTAAATACTAAAATATTTAGCTATAATAAATATTCGTTCAGTTAAATTGGGTACAGGACAATTTTTATTGTAATTTCAAGATTTCTAATAAATAAAAATTTTGTTTCACAGTTGTCACCATTAAAAAAGGCACTTATCAAGATCAACCACAAACAATGTCCAGTGTATTTAAAAGTATTTTGAAAAAGGAAGGATTCTCTGGACTGTACAGGGGGATTACACCAAACTTATTTAAAGTGGCCCCTGCAGTGAGCATAAGCTATGCTATATATGAAAGATTTAAAAATGTACAATTGTAATTAAATGCTGATTACGTCACGAAAAAGCAATATCGTTGTCTCAGATCTGTGACTTGTTTCTGAGTAGCTTTTGTCTTTCGAATCCAATATCAACGGTTTTAGTTACAGTCAGACAAAATGTGCATATAAAGGAAAAATAAAAATTTTTTATTAATACAAAGCCTATATAGTTACTATAAGTTCAATTATGTTCATACTAATAGCAAAGTTTATTTACCTAAGAGTAAATGTACAAATTAGGGAAATAGAGAGCTTTCTCTGGAATGTTTAATCTGAAGACATTCATGCTCATGCTGGTCAAATCCCTTACTTGTGGCAGTCCCTCTCTACCAGCCGTAGAACGTCTCGGACGGTCCAATTCCTAGAACGGTTTACCTGCGGTAGGAGGAAGTAACATTGGGAAAACAACAGCCCTTTCCATACTAAGCTAATTTATCAAATTTGTTAAAGATATATACAATTAAATAATATTTTGCCCCCGACTAGCCAGAATTATTTTCAAATTCAAAATCTTCGTCATTAGGGTCACTTCCATGTTCACCACACTCGTATTCCTGTAATTCCAAAGCGGATAATTCTTTGAATACTGGCACTGAAATTTCAGCTGAATGAGGTACTCGGCATATAGTTGAGGCTTAACTAGGATACTCTATATTACATCTGTTTTCTTTGTTTTATCCTCACATTTTCACTATCCAAAAGTAACAATCACTTTAGTGATCTCTGGGCTATTGGCAAATCTTACTAATTCCCAGTGAGGGTTAAATTGCAAGTTTAAAATCATAATTTATCTCAGTGGCATCCGTAACCCCGGATTCGAGTCTAATCTAGGTTGTTTTTACGTTATTTTTAAGTCATACATCTCCACCAAAAACCTAACGGGTGCTCTTCTCCCAAGCCGATAGGGGTTGGAAATGTATACAGAGAATATCTAGAGAATTTTTACGAATCTCATTTATACCGACAAAATATTTATTCGACGCAAATGTCGGCATGTTCGAAAATTTCTAGCCCCGACCCCTTCTTTCCACGTGTGCGCTGCCCAGATTTTAATAAATAAACTTAACGACATCCATAACCCCAATTGATAGCAATCTCGGTTGTTTTCGCGTTATTTTCATGTAAACCCCTCCAACCCCACCGCTTAATCGTGCTCCGCTTCCGTGACGAAAGGGATTAAAATTATACGCGGACAACATGTAGACATTTATGAATGTCATTGATCCCGTAATTTAGTTATTTGACGAAAAAATAGACCGGTTAACATGTTTTAAAATGTTTACACCCGGCTACCTCTGCCCATCCCCACCCACCCCCGCGTGATGTCCAAATGGTTGTAAATAAAATCAGCGACATACGTGAACATGATTTGACTCCATCTCGGTGGTTTTCGCGTTATTTTCTTGTAATTCCCCTCCACCCCTAACCCTAAGCGTGTTCTCCTCTCATACCGTAAAAGGTCGAAATTTTATACACATAACATCCGTAGAAATACCATCAATCTAATTAAGCCTGAAAAATATTTATTCAGCGCTAATATCGGCCATGATTACATGTTTCATAATGTCCACCTCCGTCCCTGGGTGTTAAATGACCAATTGAATGTCATAATTAACCTAAGCAACGTCCAAAACCCTGGATTTTACTCTAATCTCGGTTGTATTAGCGTTATTTTCTAGTAAAGTCCGTCCACCCCCATGCTGTAAGGGGTTGAAATGATACTTAGATAACATCGGTAGAGACACTAAAAATCTCTTTTACCCCTAAAAATTTTTATGCGGCTGTTTTAGCATGCTGGGGGCGGTAGACATGTCTCACCCCGACAGTGTTTGTTTCCTGGTCGTAAAGAACACGTGTACGAAATTTGGTGAAATTTGCTCTACCGGTGTAGATTTGTATAACGAACATACAAATATACAAACATACAAACATACATCCACTCTTCTTTATTTATAAGACTAGCTGGGTGCCCGGCGTTGCCCGAGATGTCATTTATTTATAACCATCCATAAGACTCTAATTTTGGTTACTTTTGCGCTATTTTTATGTAAAGCTCCTCGAACCCTATCACTAAATGTGCTCACCTCCCATGCCGAAGGGGCATGAAGTCATTGACTAAATATATCGGCCGTTTTTACATGTTAGAAGATGACCACCCCCACAAATATGCGATAATGATAAAGAATGTATTCCACGCAAAATTCGGCCGATTACATTGTCTGAAAATTTATTCCCCCGCCCAACACCTCAAAACCCGTCGCGTTACCCAGGTTGTCACAATTAGATTCAGCGACATTCATAGTCTCGGAATTGATTCGAATCTCGGTTGTTTTTGCGGGATTTTATTTAACGTACCTCCACCCCACCCCTAAGCTTGCTCCCCTCACAGGGGTTAAATTATACACAAAAACATCGGTATAAATACTTTCAAAGTAATTAACCCCAGGAAATAATTATCGCAAATATCGACCGTTTAACATGTTTGAAATTTTTCACCCCCGACCACTCCCGCTTCGGGGACTTAAACGGTCAAGTTTAATGTCATAATTAAACTCAGTGACAATCCTGATAGTTTCTGGTTTATTTTTATCTAATGCTACTTCCACGCCAACCCTTAAGGGTGCACCCTTTCGAGTCCGAAAGGGGTTGAAATTATACACAGAGAACATGTAGGGAAATTTTATTAATCTAATTCATCCCGAAATATATTTAGTCAACGCAAAAAACAGCCGGTCAACTCATCCTAACCCAGCCGATACCCGCGCGTTGTCCAGATTGTCATAAATAAATTCAGCGACATCCATTACCTTCGATTTGACTCGAATCTCGGTTGTTTTCCCGTTATTTTCAAGGAAATTAATTAAACTCAGTGACAATCCCGATAGTTTCTGGTTTCTTTTTATGTAATGCTACTTCACGCCCACCCTTAAGGATGCACCCTTATGAGTCCGAAAGGGAATGAAATTATACACAGAGAACATGTAGGGAAATTTTATTAATCTAATTCATCCCGAAATATATTTAATTGACGCAAAAAACAGCCGGTCAACTCATCCCAACCCAGCCGATACCCGCGCGTTGTATAGATTGTCATAAATAAATTCAGCGACATCCATTACCTTCGATTTGACTCGAATCTCGGTTGTTTTCCCGTTATTTTCAAGGAAATTAATTAAACTCAGTGACAATCCCGATAGTTTCTGGTTTCTATTTATGTAATGCTACTTCACGCCCACCCTTAAGGGTGCACCCTTATGAGTCCGAAAGGGAATGAAATTATACACAGAGAACATGTAGGGAAATTTTATTAATCTAATTCATCCCGAAATATATTTAATCGACGCAAAAATCAGCCGGTCAACTCATCCCAACCCAGCCGATACCCGCGCGTTGTCCAGATTGTCATAAATAAATTCAGGGACATCCATGACCTTCGATTTGACTCGAATCTCGGTTGTTTTCCCGTTATTTTCAAGGAAATCCCCTCCAGCCCCACCCCTATCATGCCTACAAACAACATTGGTAGAAATACTATCAACGTCAATGGTCCCGGCATTTATTTATTCCACGCTAATATCGATGATTTAACATGTTAGAAAATTTCCATCCCATCCACTCCCGCCCATTAGGGCTAAATGGCCAATTTGATGCTATAATTGAACTGGACGACATCCATGACCTTGGATTTGACTCCAATCTCGGTTGTATTCGCGTTATTTTTTTGCAGCGTTCCTCCACCCAACACCTAAAAGTGCTCTACTGGTAATCCCGACCCCCTTCTGGGGGTGGTAGACGCGTCTTACCCCAACAGTCGGTAGAAACACTATTAATATCTGTGACCCCTAAAAATATTTATCCGACTGAAATATAGACTGTTTTAGCATGTTTAAATATTTCCACCCCCGCTTCTGGGGTTGGTAGACGCGTCTCACCCCGACAGTGTTTTTACCTGGTCGCAAAGAACCCGTGTACGAAATTTGGTGAAATTTGCTCTACCGGTGTAGATTTGTATAACGAACATACAAACATACAAACATACATACACTCTTTTTTATTTATAAGAAGATTAAGTGTAATAATTATTTATATTAAGCCCTTTCGTTCTGGTAGAAAAGGGGTTATTAATGGATTGATTTATATGGTTTGGGATTTTGAGAACAATTGTTCTAATAATGTAGATTACGTGGATAATATATTCATTGAAGTTGTAGCAAACTAAATTATAAACTACGTTAGCATGTAGAGTTTTTGTTACGTGTATTTGTCCGTGATTATTTGTTGCTTTATTTCTTCTCAATAATACAACTTCAATTACGGAATAACTGTAAAATTATGTTTATAACAATTTATAATGTAATTTTTTTTAAAAGAGTATAAAAAGCAATGGTTCTGAAACACTTTTACTTTTGATTAAACGTAGTTATTAATGGAAAAACATCGGTTAAAATAGTATGAACAACACCACCCCTAAATCTGCTACTTTCCCGTGGTGGAAAGGGTTGAATTTTTACTCATATCACATCGGTAGAAACACTATCAATCTATTTTACCAATAAACACATTACATGTTGGCAGTTTTAGAATAATAGACAATTCTCACCCCCAGCCCTAAGCAAGCTCACCACTAATGTCTAAAGGGATTTATATTTTCAACAACATCCGTTGAAATAGTATTCACGTAATTCTCCTCCAAGAACGCGCAAGAACTGACTATTTATCTTCCCTTCCAACCCCCACCCTTTCGAGTTAAATGGGCAATTAAAAATATTTATCGGAAATAAACTCACTGACATCCATAACCTTCGATTTGACTCCAAACTCGGTTGTATTCGCGTTATTTTTCTGTAAAGCAACCCCACCCCAAACCCTAAGGGTTCTGAATAAAGGGTGCCCTTTTCCCAGGGCGTAGGAGATGAATATTATATTCAGATAACATCGGTAGAAACACAATCAATATCTTTGACCCCGAAAATATTTATCCAAATCTAATACCTGCTGTTTTAGCATGTTTAAGTATTTCAACCCCCGTCCACCCCCGCTTCTGGGGTTGGTAGACGCTACTCACCCCGACAGTGTCGTTTTCCTGGTCGCAAAGAACCCGTGTACTAAATTTGGTGAAATTTGATCCACCGGTATAGATTTTTATTCTCCACCCCAAACGCTAGGGGTGCTCTTTCCCCAGGGTGTAGAGGTTGAAAATTATATTCAGATATCATCAGTGGAAACACTATAAATATCTTTGACCCCTAAAAATATTTATCCGACTGAAATATCGACTGTTTTAGCATGTACAAATATTTCCACCCCCGCTTCTGGGGGTGGTAGGCGCGTCTCACCCCAACAGTGTTGTTTTCCTGGTCGCAAAGAACACGTGTACGAAATTTGGTGAAATTTGATCCACCGGTATAGATTTGTATTCTCCACCCCAAACCCTAAGGTGTAGGGGTGTAGGGTGTAGGGGATGAAAATTATATTCAGAAAACATCGGTAGGAACACCATCAATATCTTGGCCCCTAAAAATTATTATCCGACTAAAATATCGGCTCTTTTAGCATGTTTAAATATTTCAACCCCCGTCCACCCCCGCTTCTGGGGGTGGTAGACATGTCTCACCCCGACAGTGTTTGTTTCCTGGTCGTAAAGAACACGTGTACGAAATTTGGTGAAATTTGCTCTAACGGTGTAGATTTGTATAACGAACATACAAATATACAAACATACAAACATACAAACATACAAACAAACAAACATACAAACAAACATACATACACTCTTTTTTATTTATAAAATATACGATTTCTGGGAGAGTTTTCTTAATAATATGAGCGCTATCTCAATCAGTCAGGCTGTGAAAGCTATTAATGAAATTCATTTGAGGTTATTTCGGAACGTCAAATACGAAGTTAGGAACCTCTGGAAACATCAGGCAAAAACAAGACGCCTCGGAGGTACACCTGAGGCTATTGTCTGAAGATTAGGAGGAAACCCCAAAATTGTTAGATATGTGGGAACGCGACCCGCGGCGTCGATCATGATCCCGCTCTCCAGAGAATAATTCTGAAAAAGCGACAGGTAAAATGGGATAATTGATAGTCGATGGAGTCACATGGGTGGATTGGGAAAAACCATTCAAAGGGAAAATGAAGAACGTCGACGACAGAGAGACTCGTCGAGGAGGTGATTCTCTCTGATGAGTGGTTAGTGAGAGATCGTCTGTAAAACTTCGTACTTAGAAAATAGTCCACAGGCGACCAATAGGGACTTACATTTCGTTCAATGCTGCCAAGCTAAGTCTGAATGTCCTGTGTTAAGTGACCGATCATATGAGTCATCCACCAGAAAGAAGGAAGAAAGAATGACCAGCTTAACCATATTACGCGATCGCCAGCACACGTTTAATGCCATCGCGCAGCCAGCAGTAGGCCGTCACTAGAATTCTTAGAACGGAAGAACGGCCTGAAACGTTGTTTCGAACGGGATACGAGTCTCAGAACATCGCAGAGTATCTAAATATCTCACGTTCTCCGCTACTCGCGGAAAACACGTGATACCGCCCTGACATAGTAGATCGCATTTGCCACGTATCATGTTAGAAGATTGAACCTTATAATTAATTGTGTATTCATTTTTATTGTTAAAAAATCATGTTTTGTGAATAAAGTAGTTCCATTAAACACTGGCGCCCACATCCCGTTACAATTAATTTAATTATTTATCTTTAATTAAAATAATCAAATAATCCTTACATCATTGGCAAATCAACAGTTGGCAGCAGCTGTAGCCATAACGTAATTTAAAGCTCAGTGCTAGTTTTGGAACATAATTTTACAGAACTTCTATTAACTTAATTTTATTATCTTTAGATATTTTTGTAAGTAAAGTGTGTTTAATAGACAATTTTCTGGAGGTCTGCTGTTCATTCAAGGTTATTGTGTATATTTTGGACTTAAATGATTTTAATTCATTTATTGGTACTGAATCTATTTTTAACGATAATAAAAGGTAAGGTGTGTGAGGGTGACATAACATCATTACTTCAGAACTCCTCAGGGTACATTTATTATTTTTTCGTCAATGCTGGGATGAAATCAGAATTACCCGTTTAATTTGATAAGTTGAAATTAAAAAATGTACGTCTGATTGAAAATAATGAATAAAAAAGATTGCCAAATCAGACAAAAGAGCGATAATATAAATAGCACACAACGTTTCTGGGATCCTTGTCCCTTTCGTCACGTGCGAAGAAGAGCCTAGAGCGACACAACTGCACTTGTCAGTTGACTTGTGAAACGTTGTGTGGTATTTATATTAACACTTTTTTGCCTGAATTGGCTATCTTTCGTATTCATTAATTTGCTAAGTATTTACACCAAAAAAACCAAGAGGAGTAGAAGCCCATCAATCTCGCAAATTTGTATAGCAATAATTGGCGAACGCTCGTGTCCGTTGTATTTACTTCTCCTGAATATGGATGAGTTCCATAATAAGACATCTCTCGTCCTTGGTGAGACGTGAAATAAATAGATTGTGGTTTCGCTGCCGGAAACTGTTATCATGTTACACATAGCACAAAGCATATCTTTAGTACTCATGGCACAATTAGATGAGTTCTCAGATAACTATTGAACATCCTTATCTCGTGTTTGCAGTTTACAGTTCTCACTATTGCATTATAATAATATAATTAAAACTAAATGACCATTACAACGTATTCATTGTTCACCTACGTCAATAATACGTTATATTTTATTTTCATGCTAATCTGGATCGCCATAGGACTTTTTCATACATTATTTCTCAGGTGAACATGAAAATCAGAAGAGATGACAATAATTTATGGTAAACGTTCAACAATAACTGAGAAAAAAGAAAAAATATGGGCGAAATTTGTCTCTTTTCCTTTTGTTTATGAAGAAGTTAGTTGCTTAGAATATGTTCTCAGATAAGGATGAAGCAGCGTTATTTATATAACTTGGCGCCGAATTGAATGTAGGTGGAATGTTGGAGGATATGATTTTATGAATACGGGACAGTCGACTCTATTGTTGTCCCTGATAAAATTCTCATAAGGCAACGAATGTGCGAAGATTAGATCTATTAAAATGATAATAGGGAGTTGATCTGGTGTTATGGAGTAAAATATTTGATGTGGATTGGAGTGTAGATTAGGGAAAGGTTAACATGATTAGGTTTTGACGCTGCAAGATGAGACATCAAATGCGTGATAAAGAAGTTGTCTGAAAGGCCCGGGAAAGGATTTCCCTATTCGAGTAAGTTCATGCGGAGAGCTTTTAGATCGCTCATAAGAATAAGGATTTCAATGGAGTTTAGGTATGTGAAAAGGTTTCTGGAAAGGGTACGGCATAGTGGTCAAAATAGGACAGCTATAGTGCTGCCGTTGAGCAGGGTCATTATACTTTATTCTGTGTTGTAGACTAGTAAGATAAGACCCCATCCATGGCGGAAGTAGAGAGCAATGCTCCTTTACTTATTTTTTATTTTTTTAGGGCAACAGGCTACATGAGGGTAATCCACATTGGGCAACTCCCCTTTAATAGCATAGGAAGGGATTTGAAAGGGGGGATGCGGAAGGGTAGAGGAAGGTAGCCAAGGGTTAACTAGGGCCCCCGGGCTATGGTTTAAGGATCCTACCTGGCAATTCGCCTAAACGTAATGCAGGGAAAACTCTAGAAAAACCTGCATCAGGTAGGTCGGGCATTTGGTACTTGTCCCATGCCCTTCCGATGGCGGGAGAGGGGTTAGCCCCGGTCTCGACGGAAGACATTGTATTAGGAGCCTTCCTGCTGCGCGTGCTTGGAAGCAGGTTCAGCTATACCCTGGATGTCTACGACTTGTTCTGCGAACAAATTGGCTTACAGAGTTAGTTTTCTTCCTGGTGGCACCATTCGCGTTCAAAAGCAATTATTTACGTTTTACATCTTATTTCCAAGTTTCCGGTTAGCGATGGCCTTACGAAAGGGATTGGACTAGGGCGCATACATCAGGCTCCCACACAGTTGTCTGAAATCTGTTAATACTTAAGTTTACTTCTAGCCTTCCACCAAATAATGTCCGTTTCACGGTTTTAATCGTTGATATCACCTCCTGCCCCTTTGCAGGGAATAGTTCCAGGAATGTGAAGTTTGTTGTTAGAAGACACGGCAATGACCGTCGTATTGGTTACTTGTTTGACTGAGTTGTTTTTAATTTTGCAATTAATTTATCGGACTGGGTGATTAGGGCAGCGAGTGTCTATGGGTGCGTGATACTCTCCACAATTCAGACACTTCGTGGTGACATACTTCTCGCATTTGCTCGTGCGAAGCCCGCATTTGGTGCCGGATTAACTTTCAGGAGCATTACGAAGGGGTAAGTTAGTTATGAAAATAGTAAAAGATTCGTTTCCCGTGTATTAACATTCGGTTGATGTGTCATATAAATACGTGGCCTTATTGGAACCAGTTATGTTCCATCTATCTTCAGTTGACCTAAGAAGTACATTTGTCTGTATCGAACCTTCGATATTTCAGCATATAGCAGTTGGCGAAGATGGGGGGAACCCTCCTCCTGTTCACTCCTTCGTCCGCCGCTTTCCTAGTTTTTATCTTCGGATAAAGCAGTGCCTGCAGAGACATCTCTCCTCCTGGAACTCCTAGAACTACCCTAGGATCTAGTACTTCTTTCTTTCTTTACGATCCTCTAGTTTGTTGTAGGTTCCTTTAAAATCAATAAACGTAGTCTTCTAAACTTATCCAGCTTTCCTCTAATTATCAAACCGTCCAATAGCAGATCGTCGACCGTTACTGAGATGCAGCGAGCACCCACGTTACCGATTTCCTATTCAACGTTACTACACTCTTCCTCCTTCCTATTTCATCAACCCCTTCGTCGATATCAGAGCTGGATGAATGGTCTCTCGACACAACTTGGACCATTGCTGTATTACACCAGGCCTTACTAAAATTTATTTCCCGAAAATTTTAGTTCTTCTTAGATTTTCGCTTCTGTTATGTCAAGGACCGCGCATCTAAAGATAACTGAGGAAAAGGGTAGGTATATTGTGAGGCGCATTACATTGCGGGTTCGATTCTCTACAGAAACTTTGTTATGAGGAAACTTGGTGGAGTAGAAGCGCTTCATTGGTTAAAGAAATTTCTGAGCTGAATGATTTTATAAATAAGTTGTTTTTACGTGTGAGAAACAAGAATTTGCTAAGGAATATTGCAATTCATCTTTGTGTGGAATTGTGGAGACAATCACGGTGTATAATGGATGAATAGGTGGGGCAGGTACAGTTTGGGTGTAATATACAAAGGACTGAGTTGACACTGGAATTATGTTGTTGTTTTCTTTGCTATTTCAGGAGTAGGAGACACTTGCGGCTTCCGCTTGGTTCCCTTTGAGGCGAAGGCCATTTTCAATTCATCTTCTTCTAGTGGAGCTTCGTAAATGAAATTAACGGTAGTGGTAGATTCATTTCCACCCGTTTCTTTCTTATTTTCTCTAGGGGCATCGCTAAGGTTAAGAGGCAGGGAGAGGAAAAATGGATGGCCTAACCATGAAAAAGATGTAATTTTGATTTTGTACACAGTTGAACCAAGTGTTTGGCAATCTGTACTTTTTGGACAATGATTAACCTTCACTCAAAGCAAGCAGACTTGTTGGCTGTTTGCCACACTCAAAAAGTAAGTACAAAAGACAAATACAACCCGGCTAAGGATTCAAGCTAGAGTCATAATAAAAAGCAAACAAATAGAAAAATGGTATTAAAGAATATCTTGAATTCACGCGTTTTACGTCTGTAAGCATCACAGTTGAATTTAAACAGATTGATAACTGTAAACAATTGGAGCTGCGTTTAGACACGAAATCGTAGAGGTAGCGGAGAACGACGTAGCTATTACGGATTCCGGCTGCGGAATGACAAGCCGGCAGATGTAGTTAGGATATTCACTGTGCTAAGTCCGTGTCATCATCACACCTCCTGATAACCAGCCGACGGCCAATGGCTACCGGTCAGGAAGCGTAAAAGTGATCACATCAGTTTTCAAGCGGTAAAAATAAAAAATATAAGACCTTCCCTGTAACAACTTACGTATTATCTGATTTGTGAAGTCATATATCGATCTTCGGTATTCATAATTGCGGTACACAAATGAATGCAATGCGGTACATTCAAACATTTTCAGTCTAGATGACATTAACGGGTATATTTTGTTCCTTATACGGAACTATTCAGAGGCTGCACATACGTTGCAATAAATCTTTTTTAAGTCAAAGCTCAAATTTCCAGAGTTGGTGAACCTCCGCCGCTGGTTTAGTGAACACCTTTTATATTCCAACAAGGAGGTACAACTACCACATTCTTAAATAACTCATATTAAAATTTGAACTTTTCTTAACCCCTGACTTCCGCTATTAGTCATTGTAATCATGAAATGAGACTTCTTTTAAATGTGAAGCGATATAGATAAAGTAGCGCAGTGTTGTAAACCCGGTTAATTAACAAAATAACCGTAACAACAGATGATTATATATATATATATATATATATATATATTGATAGATAGATACAATGTTTATAACGTGTAACTGATAGACTTATTCATAGAACGGATAAATTGATTTGTTTGATGTCATGAGGATGTCCATTCATAAATTTCTCACCTATTAAAGTAATATTGACATTTCGTAAATGCGAAGGATCGCATGCCCAAAGCCTTAAACTCATGCTCATGATACTCGTTCAAGTAGTATGGTGGTAGTACTTTGTTCCACCTTCATAATATAACAGATATTATTAATAAATTAATATTAAAAGGTTGATTATAGTTATAATTTGAATTAACAATATATTAAATATTTCATAGTTAAATTACTCAAATTAAAATTTGAACTTTTATAATCCCCAGCCTTACGCTGGAGAGCATAAAGAATTTCCTTCATGGCTACTCTCAGGGAACATGAAGGGAATTTTAACAATGAAAAATTACTCTGTCAGGATGGAAAAATGTCAGACCAGGAATCAAACCCGGGACCTCCCGCTAACTTGGCAGACGCTGTCCCATCTGAGCTGGTCCCTGTCAAATCCACACCAGTGTGAAATTGTTGAGATCTAATGCAGGCTCACCTACATGGGCTTTCACCCAAGAGCGCACTCAAAGAAATAGTAAGAAATTATTTATTCTCACAAAGAATCACCTTTATTTTATTTTTTTTCAACTTGAATCAAAATAGAGCTGGGCAAACAGTTTTCCGCCTAATTCGTTTATTCATATTGTTACTTACAAGCCATAAATACCATATGATTCAACTCGTTGCGTATAGTTGTAATATTAGTGATTTAACCCGTTGCTCCTCCTTTTAAACTATGACATTCATTACATACTTCAGCTTTCCAGCAATTCACAATCCAATTAAGCTGTGCATCACCCCTTTCCTTATTTCGTTAAGAAATGTTTATTAAACTGAATAAAAAAGTTCAGCAGTGAGGACACTCCAACCCCAACTCGCAGGTCAGCAAACAAACATCCTGAATACTTCACCATCACGTCGGCTATTTCTAAATAGACTAATGTAGTAATGTAGTTAAACATTTGACTCTTTTTACAAAATATTTAATTTCGTTTTAGTATTTGGATATCGGGGTAGACATGAGTATCCCTGATAACTGCTCTCAGAAATCTTGATTTATTGCCCATTATGAACATTGATTCAAATTATACAAATCTGTATAAATGTTTAAGTATTTATTCAGATGTTCCCAATATGTCCTAATTATAATAATTTAAATCTTCTGTTAATTATTCCATGATGTCTCAAACTCCTTAACGTTTTGTGAAATTCATCAATTCATTTTCCTCTGTAAATGCATAATTTCTGTTTATCCTGAGCTTAAAATAAGTTATGAACTCATTTTAATCTCAAGCAACAGTTGTTGCATCATATTGTAATTACATTGAATTGAAGAACCATTTACACATAATTTTTACAGCACTGTGCAGGTATACTTTGAAATTATTAAATATTTAATTATTTTTAAAACCCACACTCTTTTTTTACAATATCAAATTCTTACTCCTAATCTATTAAAATGAATGCCAATAAAATAATTATTTTCATTATTCCAAATAACTGTATCAACTACTGAAATAAATGTCAAACGAGCAAGTTGAATATATTTATTACTAATTGTTTTCTACATCATAAACCTGGGACATTTCTATGGTCGAGTCTAATCAGATCACTTTATTATAATATAATTTTACAAAACTATAAATTTGAAGGTTTTCAATTTATTTTGCAATGGTGTTCTCCCATTCTTAGGTTCAGGGAACGAAAAATATGGGCGTTCAGTCCTGCGTGCAACATTTGTTTGAAGAAGGTGGCGTTTGGAGTTTCTGGAGAGGTAATGGAATAAATGTTCTGAAGATTGCTCCAGAGACTGCAATTAAGTTCATGGCATATGAACAGTGCAAACGCCTTATCAGTGGGAACAATACTAGAGAATTGTCCATTTATGACAGGTTCGCGGCTGGATCTCTTTCTGGAGGAAATAGCCAAACAGTTATTTAAGTTGTGTTTATTATATATATAATTTTAGTATCGTTGTTTTACATTCTTATTGTTATAAATATTTTTAAAACAATTTTAGGTCTTGAAGACCAGATTAGCACTTGGGAAAACTGAACAATATAAAGGAATTGCTGATGCAGTTAAACAAATCTACAAAAAAGTAGGATTGCGGACTTTCTACAGAGGCTATGTTCCCAATCTGCTGGGAATAATCCCATGTGCAGGAATTGATCTTGCAGTATATGAGGTAACTGTTTAAATATCACATTGATATGGGTAATTTTCATTGTAGTCCTACAACCATTCTAAAATGATTACGTAAAAACTACCACCATTTTCAATCCGTTAAGGTTCTCTTAAAAGTCACAATATCTTTGAAACAACCAATATTTGTTTTTTGGATATTGGATTGTGGATATTATTTTCCTTTTATCGACAATGTGGTCACATGTGATTTTATTTAGGTCTGAGCCTGATTGCGTTCTGTATGTCAAGATATTGAGCTTTATTGCCAAAGTTACAAAAAGGAAGTCCTTCCCTCTACTATTTCTTATTATTAAAGTATTATAGCATTCATTCAATTATAATATTAAACCATTCTGCATATATTCAAATCAATATAAATTACTTACATTCATATGTACTGAATGTAGGTTTCACGGGTTTATACTCGGAATTTTTCTGTATTTATATAAACTTTCAGAAGAGTTCAGATGAATTTTTTTTAGGGTAACAGGCTACATGAAGGTAATCCACATAGTGGCAACTCCCCTTTAATAGCATAGGAAGGGATTTGAAAGGGGGGATGCGGAAGGGTAGAGGAAGGTAGCCAAGGGTTAACTAGGGCCCTCGGGCGATATTTTAAGGATCCTACCCGGCATTCGTCTAAAAGTAATGCAGGGAAAACCCTAGAAAAACCTGCATAAGGTAGGTCGGGCATTGGGTACTTGTCCCACGCCCTTCCGATAGCGGGAGAAGAAAAAATCTTAACGGTTATGAGATGAAAAACCATGCAACTAATCTGCGAGAATTTTACTTATCAGAATGATGTGACCCCAGTGCTTGAGGCTGGGTTGGCTTTGTTGCATAGCTAAGATGAAAAAAAATGCGCAATATGGCTGGAAATCCACAATTTTCTATTTAGAAATGAAAGATATATCACAAAAATAAATAGAATATTTGAGATATATCTTGTGTGAAAGACGACGTTTCGACACCTAGCTCCCCTTTCGTTGCCAAGTGACCGAATTACCTAAAAAAAATCTATGATCCTATGAATTGTTTAACTATGTAGAAATGTTATGACAAAATATCACTTTGTTTACGTTAACTACATTGTAGTGTCATGTGAATATAATTCATAGTTATTTAAAATTATGTGGTATTAGCGTGTAACGCTTCGAGGTTAATAATACGTATCCAATAGTTCAATGAGAAATTTGTTTACTTAGCAAGTAACTGTAAAGGCCGTTTATTTAAGCGAAAATATATTGATTGTACGTTGCTTCATAATTTTAAGTTTTACTTTACTATTTATTTACAGACTTTAAAAAATTCTTACCTCCGCAAACACAGTGGTGATAGACCTGGAGTCCCCCTGTTACTGGCATGCGGCATTGTTTCCAGCACGTGCGGGGAAATTTGCAGCTATCCCTTAGCTCTTGTAAGAACACGCCTGAAATTATTAAATATTTAATTATTTTTAAAACCCACACTCTTTTTTTACAATATCAAATTCTTACTCCTAATCTATTAAAATGAATGCCAATAAAATAATTATTTTCATTATTCCAAATAACTGTATCAACTACTGAAATAAATGTCAAACGAGCAAGTTGAATATATTTATTACTAATTGTTTTCTACATCATAAACCTGGGACATTTCTATGGTCGAGTCTAATCAGATCACTTTATTATAATATAATTTTACAAAACTATAAATTTGAAGGTTTTCAATTTATTTTGCAATGGTGTTCTCCCATTCTTAGGTTCAGGGAACGAAAAATATGGGCGTTCAGTCCTGCGTGCAACATTTGTTTGAAGAAGGTGGCGTTTGGAGTTTCTGGAGAGGTAATGGAATAAATGTTCTGAAGATTGCTCCAGAGACTGCAATTAAGTTCATGGCATATGAACAGTGCAAACGCCTTATCAGTGGGAACAATACTAGAGAATTGTCCATTTATGACAGGTTCGCGGCTGGATCTCTTTCTGGAGGAAATAGCCAAACAGTTATTTAAGTTGTGTTTATTATATATATAATTTTAGTATCGTTGTTTTACATTCTTATTGTTATAAATATTTTTAAAACAATTTTAGGTCTTGAAGACCAGATTAGCACTTGGGAAAACTGAACAATATAAAGGAATTGCTGATGCAGTTAAACAAATCTACAAAAAAGTAGGATTGCGGACTTTCTACAGAGGCTATGTTCCCAATCTGCTGGGAATAATCCCATGTGCAGGAATTGATCTTGCAGTATATGAGGTAACTGTTTAAATATCACATTGATATGGGTAATTTTCATTGTAGTCCTACAACCATTCTAAAATGATTACGTAAAAACTACCACCATTTTCAATCCGTTAAGGTTCTCTTAAAAGTCACAATATCTTTGAAACAACCAATATTTGTTTTTTGGATATTGGATTGTGGATATTATTTTCCTTTTATCGACAATGTGGTCACATGTGATTTTATTTAGGTCTGAGCCTGATTGCGTTCTGTATGTCAAGATATTGAGCTTTATTGCCAAAGTTACAAAAAGGAAGTCCTTCCCTCTACTATTTCTTATTATTAAAGTATTATAGCATTCATTCAATTATAATATTAAACCATTCTGCATATATTCAAATCAATATAAATTACTTACATTCATATGTACTGAATGTAGGTTTCACGGGTTTATACTCGGAATTTTTCTGTATTTATATAAACTTTCAGAAGAGTTCAGATGAATTTTTTTTAGGGTAACAGGCTACATGAAGGTAATCCACATAGTGGCAACTCCCCTTTAATAGCATAGGAAGGGATTTGAAAGGGGGGATGCGGAAGGGTAGAGGAAGGTAGCCAAGGGTTAACTAGGGCCCTCGGGCGATATTTTAAGGATCCTACCCGGCATTCGTCTAAAAGTAATGCAGGGAAAACCCTAGAAAAACCTGCATAAGGTAGGTCGGGCATTGGGTACTTGTCCCACGCCCTTCCGATAGCGGGAGAAGAAAAAATCTTAACGGTTATGAGATGAAAAACCATGCAACTAATCTGCGAGAATTTTACTTATCAGAATGATGTGACCCCAGTGCTTGAGGCTGGGTTGGCTTTGTTGCATAGCTAAGATGAAAAAAAATGCGCAATATGGCTGGAAATCCACAATTTTCTATTTAGAAATGAAAGATATATCACAAAAATAAATAGAATATTTGAGATATATCTTGTGTGAAAGACGACGTTTCGACACCTAGCTCCCCTTTCGTTGCCAAGTGACCGAATTACCTAAAAAAAATCTATGATCCTATGAATTGTTTAACTATGTAGAAATGTTATGACAAAATATCACTTTGTTTACGTTAACTACATTGTAGTGTCATGTGAATATAATTCATAGTTATTTAAAATTATGTGGTATTAGCGTGTAACGCTTCGAGGTTAATAATACGTATCCAATAGTTCAATGAGAAATTTGTTTACTTAGCAAGTAACTGTAAAGGCCGTTTATTTAAGCGAAAATATATTGATTGTACGTTGCTTCATAATTTTAAGTTTTACTTTACTATTTATTTACAGACTTTAAAAAATTCTTACCTCCGCAAACACAGTGGTGATAGACCTGGAGTCCCCCTGTTACTGGCATGCGGCATTGTTTCCAGCACGTGCGGGGAAATTTGCAGCTATCCCTTAGCTCTTGTAAGAACACGCCTGCAAGCCCAAGGTAATAATTTTATTCAATGATTGTTAAATATTTAGACTCATGTCGATTTATGTTATTAGACGTCCTACTGAACGTATCGTTGTAAGGGCTTTTGTATGCTTTTTTTTATACTTTCCAGTAAAAAATCATTTTTTTATTCTACATTTGGTCTACGCATTCATGATAACGATTATTATTACATGCTACGTCACTAAAATACGAGTGAACTTTGGAGGTCGATTTATGGTAATGCCTGTCATCCACGTGCTTTTCATAGGATTTTTAATTAATAATTACTGATGACACGTGTTCATCATTTAGTTACCTGACTGCGATATTTTAATTTCATAAAATTCAGATTCGCATTGATAAGGAGTCCAAAATAATCCGGTTATTTGAAGCGCAATTTGTTTTAACGTCTGTTTTTACGTCTGAAAGCCAGAACAAGTAATGCTATATTTTGGTCTTTAATATCTGAAGGGAAATGTTCATGTTTAAAACAAGTTGCGCTACAAATAACCGGATTATTTTGGTCTCCTTATCAATACGAATCTGAATTTTATGAAATATATATATATATATATATATATATATATATATATATTGATTAGAACGGGAAAAAAGCAATCATGGCTTATGTGAAATAGGGGTCTATATCAATATATAAGCAAGTATGTGATGTTAAATTAACTTGTATGGACAGTAATGAAAGAATTGATATATGACTAATCTCAAATTGAGGGCTGGTATCTCCATGTCATAATGTAAATACTAAAATATTTAGCTATAATAAATATGCGTTCAGTTAAATTGGGTACAGGACAATTTTTATCGTAATTTCAAGATTTCTAATAAATACAATTTTTGTTTCACAGTTGTCACCATTAAACAAAGCACTTATCAAGATCAACCACAAACAATGTCCAGTGTATTTAAAAGTATCTTGAAAAAGGAAGGATTCTCTGGACTGTACAGGGGGATTACTCCAAACTTATTTAAAGTGGCCCCTGCAGTGAGCATCAGCTATGTTACATACGAAAGATTTGGGCAAAAATTGGATGTCATAAGGTCGTGAAAGCACAATTCCACACGTCTTCATTGAAATCTACCTCAGCAGACAGCGCATACAGCAAGCCCTGAAGATCTTGTTTGTAGTTCTGCGTGTCACTTATTCATTCAAACTGGGAAACTCCAGTTAAATGAATTCAGTTATTTTGAATATTACTGGAACAATTGGAAGGAGATTTTCATTTATTATTTCTTTACGTCAGTGTGTTATTTGATTTATAATTATTGTACTGTGAACCTGTTTTTGTTATTTAAAATTTTTGTATTTTTTCCAATAAAATTGTGTTTGTTCAAATTTTATATGTATTTTAAAAATACTAAAACTAAGCATTTGTTAGATATATTTGTGAGCCAATTAGTACATTCGTCATGACTGTTTTAAATAATGTGCAAATAGTGCCACAAATCAAATTAAAACCGACGGTTGCCTCGGTTTAGGTACTGGATGAAATTCCCTTGGGATTCCAGCTCATTTATTATGTTGAAAGCACACGTCGTTTGAATGACCATACGGCACCATCTTCTGGTGATGACGGAGACGTGGGCTGTCTTTCATATGTAGCATGCTTACGAAGAACTTACCTTGCTGAAATCCCGTGAGGATTTCTTCTACGTTTGACTTATCAGTTGGGGGATATGATGTGTGACTTTAACATATAAGTTATTACATTTATTGTGGCAGCAATATATTTATGTTGGTGTTCCCAGATAGCTGACTTAAAAATATTTAATCGAGGTAAATTATACCGAGAAGTATTCATATTACGACATTGCATTGCTTTGAGGATACTTTAATACGGAATCTTTAATTAGTAGTAAGTTTCTCATTTGGCTGGAATGTTATTGCCATTAATATTGTTTTTTTAGCATGTTTAACACAACCGGAATTAAAGATATTTCATTTAAAGTGAAAAAATAATATACTCACATATACATTCCATTTAAAAATTACGTAATGTTTCAATTCTTCACAGCAGTCTGTTTTTTTCTGATACTGACTCACTCAATGATGAATTACCAATAGCACAATCTATTTCATACGATACTTCAAAGAGATCAGCATTATTTCATTTTCAGTTGACGAACATACAATGAAATAGGGTACTTTGGAATAGTTATATAATATGAAGGAATATTTAAATTAAACAATTGCCAAACATAATATCAGCTGAATCTTTTTATTGATTTCATATAGTTTTGTTTATTTTGATATGTAGCAAATTCGAATTTGGGTTTTACTAACATGATGACATATTTTAATTTGTATTTACTTTAGTAACAAAATCATGCTAGATTTCTACATGTATTCACTTTCTTATTTAAGAAAGTACAATTGTAATTAAATGCTGATTACGTCACGAAAAAGCAATATCGTTGTCTCAGATCTGTGACTTGTTTCTGAGCAGCTTTTGTCTTTCGAATCCAATATCAACGGTTTTAGTTACAGTCAGACAAAATGTGCATATAAAGGAAAAATAAAAAAAAATTATTAATACAAAGCCTATATAGTTACTATAAGTTCAATTATGTTCATACTAATAGCAAAGTTTATTTACCAAAGGGTAAATGTACAAATTAGGGAAATAGAGAGCTTTCTCTGGAATGTTTAATCTGAAGACATTCATGCTCATGCTGGTCAAATCCCTTACTTGTGGCAGTCCCTCTCTACCAGCCGTAGAACGTCTCGGACGGTCCAATTCCTAGAACGGTTTACCTGCGGTAGGAGGAAGTAACATTGGGAAAACAACAGCCCTTTCCATACTAAGCTAATTTATCAAATTTGTTAAAGATATATACAATTAAATAATATTTTGCCCCCGACTAGCCAGAATCATTTTCAAATTCAAAATCTTCGTCATTAGGGTCACTTCCATGTTCACCACACTCGTATTCCTGTAATTCCAAAGAGGATAATTCTTTGAATACTGGCACTGAAATTTCAGCTGAATGAGGTACTCGGCATATAGTTGAGGCTTAACTAGGATACTCTATATTACATCTGTTTTCTTTGTTTTATCCTCACATTTTCACTATGCAAAAGTAACAATCACTTTAGTGATCTCTGGGCTATTGGCAAATCTTACTAATTCCCAGTGAGGGTTAAATTGCAAGTTTAAAATCATAATTTATCTCAGTGGCATCCGTAACCCCGGATTCGAGTCTAATCTAGGTTGTTTTTTCGTTATTTTTAAGTCATACATCTCCACCAAAAACCTAACGGGTGCTCTCCTCCCAAGCCGATAGGGGTTGGAAATGTATACAGAGAATATCTAAAGAATTTTTACGAATCTCATTTATACCGACAAAATATTTATTCGACGCAAATGTCGGCATGTTCGAAAATTTCTAGCCCCGACCCCTTCTTTCCACGTGTGCGTTGCCCAGATTTTAATAAATAAACTTAAAGACACCCATAACCCCTATTGATAGCAATCTCGGTTGTTTTCGCGTTATTTTCATGTAAACCCCTCCAACCCCACCGCTTAGGCGTGCTCCGCTCCCGTGACGAAAGGGGTTAAAATTATACGCGGACAACATGTAGACATGTATGAATGTCATTGATCCCGTAATTTAGTTATTTGACGAAAAAATAGACCGGTTAACATGTTTTAAAATGTTTACACCCGGCTACCTCTGCCCATCCCCTCCCACCCCCGCGTGATGTCCAAATGGTTGTAAATAAAATCAGCGACATACGTGAACATGATTTGACTCCATCTCGGTGGTTTTCGCGTTATTTTCTTGTAATTCCACTGCACCTCTAACCCTAAGCGTGTTCTCCTCTCATACCGTAAAAGGTCGAAATTTTATACACATAACATCCGTAGAAATACTATCAATCTAATCAAGCCTGAAAAATATTTATTCAGCGCTAATATCGGTCATGATTACATGTTTCATAATGTCCACCTCCGTCCCTGGGTGTTAAATGGCCAATTGAATGTCATAATTAACCTAATCAACGCCCAAAACCCTGGATTTTACTCTAATCTCGGTTGTATTAGCGTTATTTTCTAGTAAAGTCCGTCCACCCCCATGCTGTAAGGGGTTGAAATGATACTTAGATAACATCGGTAGAGACACTAATAATCTCTTTTACCCCTAAAAATTTTTATGCGGCTGTTTTAGCATGCTGGGGGCGGTAGACGTGTCTCACCCCGACACTGTTTGTTTCGTGGTCGCAAAGAACACGTGTACGAAATTTGGTGAATTTTGCTCGACCGTTGTAGATTTTTATAAGGAACATACAAACATATATACATTTAATTGAAGTGGTGGAGCTGGACGGGAGTGGAATTATTGAAACAAAAAATAACGACCGATATTAAAATTCAATAAATATTTTCCAGAGGTAATTAGATTTACAGTATTTCTACCTATGTTGTGTGTGTAAAAATTCAACCCCTCTTGCGGTCTGATGGTGGAGCATGGTTAGGGGTGAGGGTGAGGGGTCTCACAAGAAAATGACGTAAAAACAACAGACATTCAAGTCAAATGGAATGGAATGGATATCTCTGAGTTTATTTATGACAAATTGTAGTACAGCAATGATTTTCCCCTTCTTACGGACACAGTCACTGTGATTTCTTGGATCTTGCGAGGGCGCTGGACTTTTTGGAGAATATGGAGGAGCTGTAGACTATCAGATCTGCGAAGGACAGCCTTATCAGCTATCCTTCACCTACGCTCTGGTCATCCTCCGAGAGAGCAACTTTGCCGCCAAGGACGGACCAGTCGACCCGGGATCCAAAAACAATTTATAAATATCTTTACTCACTATTAACAACTCTCCGTTTCAAATTCCATTATTTTCCAATGCAGAAAGAGGTATATAAATGTTTTAAAATGATGAATAGTAGGATATTCAAAATTATGTGGCCCGCAAGAGAAAAAGATCAAAATCTCATCAGGATAAAAACTTAATTAAACAGATAAGTTGAAATACTGAAGATGATACAGATTTTCATAAAAGCAGAGACTTAATAAAACCAAATTAATTAATAATATATTTAAAAAATTAAGCTGTCGAACTAGACATACATATTTTTAAATGTCTGTGTAACTATGATGTTTTGATCTGTATAAATATTCTTTCTTTATTTTGAAAGGAATAATTTATTTTGTTTTTCTGCAAATTGTCAGCTCTTTATACTGAAATATTAGTCATATATTTTATTTTCACGTCTGTTTTTAACAATGAGTATCCTTAACGGCCATTAACAGGCGATTTTTATAATATAAAATAATTATTAATCATAAAATCTTTAATTAACAACACAAAAACGTTTCTGTACATATTTTTAAAATCTTCAAGCTGTGTGAGTGGACGAAAGGATTGTTTTGATGTTTTCAACGTTTGCTTTGTCTGATTTTATTTTCATGTTGATTGATCGTTAATATATCTTCTTTGTCACAGTGTAATTAATCTCGATTTTAATATTGATATATTATGTGGCATATGTGGTATATATTATGACTGCTAATTACGGCTTCTAATGTAACAATTTATATGTTTAATAAATTTTTCACGGTTACGCAACCGTGTTCAGATTTCTTGACGTTGACGTTTCTGCCGTGGTCTTCAGACTGTGTGGCGCTGCGTAGCAACGGTGACATCTAAGTGGAGATCCAGCCTCCTCTTGACGTGTGCGAACTGCGACCTGATTGGCCGCTGAGGATCGTCTGACCACAGCGTCAAGGACACATGTTTTTCCATGTCGCGTAGTAAATGTCAGGCGATCCGCAATGGCCAATCAGGTCGCAGCATGTCCGACCACTATAAATACCACACGCACACGTCACGCAGCGCCACACAGGCTGAAGACAGCCGTAGAGAATGACCGCAGAAACGTCAACATCCAGAACCTGGTGCGTAACCGTGAAAAATTAGTTAATAATTTACACCGGGAAAGCTGTCTTTATTATTAAAATTATTTCTGTTGTGCGAGTCTGTGCGTTATTTAGGAAGTTAAATTTATCAGTTATTTTATTTAAGATGCATATCTTTAAATTGAGAACAAGAAATGCACGTGAATATTGAAAACTAGTCGATAATTGCGTTAGACACCTACTTTTTTCTTTTCATATTATAGAAAGCCATTTAATTGTGTTTATGGGACTTGATATGAAAACTTATGGAACGAATAAAAAAAATGCTTGACTATAATTTTACATTTGTAATTATAGTAAGTATAGTAATTATTGATTTTAAAAAAATAATTACGGAATACGAAGAAGATGAATAAGGGCACTCCATCTACATTACGCTTAAAAAAAATTGATTTGCAGAAAAATAAATAAAATTAAAAGAATAGTTTTTAATTTAAATAGAAATTAATTATTTAATTTCGAAAATTACTAAATTAAGTACCACATTATTAATTTCATTTAGTGAATTTTCAGACAATGCAACCTGGCTGATAACATATTTAGGGATATAGGTCGAGTTGCGTTACATAAAAATAACGAAAAAAATCGGGGCGTTATGGATAAATGACATCTCGGGGATACTCAGATAGTAGTGATATAAAGAAGAATGTAATAGACTCAGTTTTCACATATGTTTATTTAAATTTACAAAAAGAAAATAAATAACTGACTAAATAACCTTTCAGCTCATGACAATTGTAATTCAAATGTCAGTTCTTTACTCTATTCGTAATTCTCTTAATAAAATAAACATTTAATCTGTTCAAATATTTATTTGTACACTGAAAGCAATATACTTCGTTTCCTTATTAAAACAACTTGTGGACCATTTTTTATAAATGAAACACAAAATTGTGTTTTATTTGTGGTTACTAATATCGCATTAGTATTATATAAAACTGCTTTCTCACATAGGAAAACCTGTTTTTTTTTAAGTTTATTATAAAAGGCGTAATGGGGGAGTATTGTGATTATTATTAAATTTATCAAATAGGACATTTGCTGTTTTTTCTTTAAAACTTTATTATAAAAGACTTAAAGGGGGAGTATTGTGAGTTTTATTAAATTTTTCATATACGAAAAGACTGTTTTTTTTCTTTAAAGTTTATTATAATATGCGTAATTTGGAAATATTGTTAGTTTTATTAAATTTCCCAATTATGAAAAAGCTGTTTTTTTCTTTAAAAGTTTCCTATAAGCCCTTAATGGGGGAGTATTGTGAGTTTTATTAAATTTCTGATATACTAAAAAGCTGTTACTTTCTTTAATAGTTTATTATAAAAGGCGTAATGAGGGAGTATTGTGAGTTTTATTAAATTGCTTATAGACGAAAAAGCTGGTTTTTTAAAAATAGTTTATTTAAAAATGCGTAATGGGGGAGTATTAGGATTATTATTAAAATTCTCAAATAGGAAAATGCTTTTTTTTTCTTTAAAAGTTTAATAGAAAAGAGGAAAAGGGGGAGTATCCTGATTTTTAATGAATTTGTCATATACGAAAAAGTTGTTTATTTCTTTAAATGTTTATTATAAAAGGTGTAATGGGGGACTGTTGAGAGTTCTATGAAATTTCTCAAATAGAAAAAAGCTGTTTTTTTCATTATAAATTTATTATAAATGGCGTAATGGGAAGTATTGTGAGTTTTTTATATTTCTCAAATAGGAAAAAGCGGTTTTATTCTTTAAAAAGTCATATAAAAGATGTAATAACTGAGTATTGCCACTTTTATTAATTACCTTTAATACAAAAAAGCTGTTTTTTTCTTTAAAAGTTTATTATAAAAGGCGTTATGGGGTAGTAGAGTGAGTATTATTAAATTTCTCATATACGAAAAAACTCTTATTTTCTTTAAGAATTTATTAAAAAATGCCTAATGAGGGAGTATTGTGATTATTATTAAATTTCTCAAATAAGAAAATGCTGTTTTTTACTTTATAAGTTTAATAGAAAACGGGAGAAAGGGGAATATTGTGATTTTTAATAAATTTTTCAAATAGGAAAAAGCTGTTTTTTTCTTTAAAATTTATTAGAAAAGGCGCAACGGGGTAGTATTGAGAGTTTTATTAAATTTTTCATATACGGAAAAGCTGTTTTTTCTTTAAAGTTTATTATTAAAAGGCGTAATGGGGGAGAATTGTGAGTTTTATTAAATTGCTTATATACGAAAAAGCTGTTTTTTTAAAAAAAGTTTATTTATAAATGTGTAACGGGGGAGTATTGTGATTATTATTGAAATTCTCAAATAGGAAAATGCTGTTTTTTTTCTTTAAAAGTTTATTAGAAAAGGTGAGAGGGGAGAGTTTTGTGATTTTTAATAAATTTCTCAAATAGGAAAAAGCTGTTTTTTTCTTTAAAAGTTTATTATAAAACGCGTAATGTGAGAGTATTGTTAGTTTTAATAAATTTTTCAAATAGGAAAAACTGTTTTTTTGTTTAAGAGTTTATTATAAAAGGCGTAATGGGGGAGTATTGTGATTATTATTAAATTTCTCAAATAGGAAAATGCTGTTTTTTTCTTTAAAAGTTTAATAGAAAACGGGAGAGGGGGAAGTATTGTGATTTTTATTTAATTTTTCATATACGAAAAGTAGTTTTTTTCTTTAAAACTTATTATAAAAGGAGTAATGGGGGAGTATTGAGAGTTTTATTAAATTGCTTATATACGAAAAAGCTGGTTTTTTTAAATAAGTTTATAAAAAAATGCGTAATGGGGGAGTATTGTGATTATTATTAAATATCTCAAATAGGAAAATGCTGTTTTTTTCTTTAAAAGTTTAATAGAAAAGGGGAAAAAGAGAGTATCCTGTTTTTTAATAAATTTTTCATATACGAAAAAGCCGTTTCTTTCATTAAATGTTTATTATAAAAGGTGTAATGGGGGAGTATTGTGAGTTTTATTAAATTTCTCATATACGAAAAAGCTGTTATTTTCTTTAAAAGTTTATTATAAAAGGCGTCACTGGTTTTTTTGAACTAAGGTTCCCACATGCCCAGGCACCTCGGTCTGTTTTGAGAGGTGTATGTTCCGGGGTCGCAGACCTTGGGCATACTGCAAGAGTATGAGGGACTGTTGTGAGTTTTTTTAAATTCCTCAAATATGAAAAAGAGGTTTTTTTATTTAAAACTTTTTTATAAAAGAAGTAATGGGGGAGTATTGTGAGTTTTATTAAATTTCTCATATACGAAAAAGCTGTTATTTTCTTTAAAAAGTTATTAAGTGATGCGGAATGGGGGAGTATTGTGAGTTTTATTAAATATCTCTAGTAGAAAAAGATTTTTTTTCTTTAAAACTTTATTTTAAAAAGGCGTAATTTGGGAGTTTTGTGAGTTTTTCTAAATTTCTCAATTAGGAAAAGCTTTTTTTTCCTTAAACGTTTATAATAAAAGGCGTAATGGGGAATATTGTGATTATTATTAAAATTTTCAAATAGGAAAATGCTGTTTATTTCTTTCAAAGTTTAATAGAAAAGGGAAAAAGGGGGAGTATCAGGATTTATAATAAATTTGTCATATACCAAAAGTTGTTTTTTTCTTTTAAATTTTATTATGAAAGAAGTAAAGGGTGAGTATTGTGAATTTTATTAAATTTCTCATAAACGAAAAAGCAGTTATTTTCTTTATAAGTTTACTATAAAGGACGTAATGGGGAAGTATTGTGAATTTTATTGAATTTCTCATATACGAAAAGTTGTTTTTTTCTTAAAGTTAATAATAAAAAAAATCGTAATGGAGGAGTATTACGAATTTTATTACTTTTCTCAAATACGAAAAAGCTGTTTTTTTACTTAAAAGTTTATTATAAAAGGCGTAATGTGGGAGTATTGTGAGTTTTATTAAACTTCTCATATACGAAGTAACTGTTTTTTTCTTCAAAAGTTTTTATTAAAGGCGTAATAGGGGAGTATTGTGAGTTTTATGAAATTTCTGCAATAGCAAAAGATGTTTTTTTCTTTAAATGTTTATTATAAAAGCCGTAATTAAGGAGTATTGTGAGTTTTTTTAAATTTTTCATACACGAAATAACTGTTTTTTTCTTCAAAAGTTTTTAATAAAGGCGTACTGAGGGAGTTATGTGAGTTGTATTAAATTTCTCTTAAAGGAAAAGTTTTTTTTTTCTTTAAAAGATTATTATAAAAATCGTAATGGCGGAGTATTGTGAGTTTTATTAAATTTCTCATTTACGAATAGCTGTTTTTATTTTAAAAGTTTATTATAAAAGGCGTAATTTGGTAGTATTGTGAGTTTTATTAAATTTCTCAATAAGGAAAAGCTTTTTTTTCCGTAAGCGTTTATAATTAAAGGCGTAATGGTGAGTATTGTGTGTTTTATTAAATTTCTCCAATAGGAAAAAGCAGTTTTTTTCTTTAAAAGTTTATTATAAGAGGCTTAATGGGGGATTTTTGTGAGTTTTATTAAACTCCTCATATAGGAAAAAGCTGTTTCTTTCGTTAATAGTTTATTATAAAAGGCGTATTTAAGGAATATTGTGAGTTTTATTAAATTTCACAAATAGGAAAAAGCTGTTTTATTCTTTAAAAGTTTATTAAAAAATGTGTAATGTGGGAGTATTGTGATTAATATTAAATTTCTCTAATAGGAAAATGCTGTTTTTTTCTTTAAAAGTTTATAAGAAAACCGGGAGAGGGAAGAATATTGTAATTTTTTATTAAATTTCTCAAATGGGAAAAAGCTATTTTTTTCATTAAAAGTTTATTATAAAAAGGCGTAATGGGGGAGTATTGTGTGTTTTATTAAATTTCTCAGATACGAAAAAGCTGTTATTTTCTTAAAAAGTTTATTAAAAAATGCGTAAAAGGGTGAGTATTGTGATTATTATTAAATTTTTTTTAAATAGGTAAAAGCTGTTTTTTTATTTAAAAGTTTATTATAAAAAGGCGTAATGGGTGAGTATTGTAAGTTTTATTAAATTTCCCAACTAGGAAAAAGCTGTTTTTTTCTTTAAAATTTTAATATTAAAGGTGTAATGGGGGAGTATTGTGAGTTTTATTAAATTCCTCTCATACGAAAAAGCTGTTATTTTCTTAAAAAGTTTCTTAAAAAAGTCATAATGGGGGAGTATTGTAAGTTTTATTAAATTTCTCATATACGAAAAAGCTGTTATTTTCTTTATAATATTTATTAAAAAATGTTTAATGGGGGAGTATTTTGATTATTATTAAATTTCTCAAATAAGAAAATGCTCTTTTTTTCTTTAAAAGTTTAATAGAAAAGGGAAAAATGGGGAGTTACCTGTTTTTTAATAAATTTTTCATATACGAAAAAGCCGTTTCTTTCTTTAAATGTTTATTATAAAAGGAGTAATGGGGGACTGTTGCGAGTTTTTTTAAATATCTCAAACAGGAAAAAGCGGTTTTTTCTTTAAAACTTTATTATAAAAGACGTAATGGGGGAGTATTGTGAGTTTTATTAAATATCTCAAATAGGAAAAAGATGTTTTTTTCTTTAAAAGTTTATTTTAAAAAGGCGTAATGGGGGAGAATTTTGAGTTTTATTAAATTTCTCAAATAAGAAAAAATGACCTAACCGTCATTTGCCTAAAAGTGATGCAGGTCAAATCCTAGAAAACCTGCATTAGTTAGGTCGGGCTATTTTTACTTGTCCCACGCCCTTCCTATAGCAAGAGAGAGGGTTTCTGTGCGGACACGGCATTCCCTTCTCCGTGCCTCGACCAGTTTAGGAGGCAGCTGGCCGACTATTCCAATGCGAACAGCAGGCAACTCAACTTTTTTCCAAGTCTGCGACCCCGGAACATACACCTCTCAAAAACAAGCTGAGATGTCTCAGCTTGTGGTAACCTTAGTTCAAAAACGGAGAGAGGAAAAGACATCCCCAAAGATTGCCCTCTGCCTATCTCAAGAAAGGTTCTTCTCCATAAATACCGAAAAAGTACTAAATATAATTTACTAAATAATATAACAATACAACAGCGAGAATATGAAATAGAAACGTCTTTGATAAAAGTATACTAATTATATATAGAAATAGGCATTTAACAGACAAATACAGTTATAAGAAACACCATAGAGTGGTTTTTATTTAATCACTTTCATTTGTCTGTTTCTTGTCTATTTCATTATCGAAAACAGCAGCGGTTTGCTAGTCTCTACATAGATAATTTCATTTTTACATTTTAACTTTCAACTTACTGTTACTATATTAACAGCTTTTAAGACAACCAGCATACAAACACGTAATTGCCGTTTCAATTATTAGCACGACAAAATTTTTATTATCAAAGTGAAATGTATAGAATGAAAAATCATAGCTGACTTTAAAAATCAAGTTGTAACGTTAACGGATAAATATATTTAATACTATTTGTTACATTTGCAGAGGGGAACACAAATTTGAAATCGAAACGAGACCACGAAAAAAAGACGTAGGTAAATTTCATTCCTAAACATATTAATAGGCGATTTTGTTGCAGGCTTTGAAGAGAATCTATCAACAAGGAGGTTTAAGAACCATATGAACAGATTTGTGAAGTGAAGAGTATTTTTATTATTATTTTTCCCATAAAAATAAGTGTTATGTCTACATTTTCCTTTAGTGAATTGAAGTGTTGAAAGCGTGGACAAATTTCTACGATTTATTTTCTTTTCTTATTTACTAAATTATTTATTTAGTTTTGTTTATATATATCTTATAAAATGCCACGGGGATCGATCACAATCGCAATTAATAACACACATACATAAATACAATATTCAGTTCCCTTCTTAAAATCTGCTGCTACAGAGGAATATATTTTATATTTTTTTGTTTAATACTAAATTTATTTTAATATTTTAGAATTCTTAGTGTTTAAGTTCTGGAAAAAGGTTTAAATAGACAAATATGAATAATATTATTATATAAAACTATTTTATCTACTGATATTCCCATAATCACACGTTAGTTATAATATATTTTTGTATTTACGGCTCTACAATATCGGTTTACTTGGATTAAATTATTCTTAAAAATCCATTGACAGATTTTTTTTTATTATTTGTTTTCTAACCTTTAATAGCATAGGAAGGTAAATGAAAGGGGGGATGCGGAAGGGTAGTGGAAGGTAGCCAAGGGTTAACTATGGATCCTAGTATCATATTTCTTTAATAGAAACATTTAAACGTTCGACTAAGACAGTATAAAAACGTTTCCTTTCATCGATTCACAAAAAGCTAACTAGATCTTATCCGACAAAGCTGGTTTCAAATTTTTTAACAAGAATAATAATTGCGAGAAGATACTTACTTTGACCGTTGCGATACTCGAGACAATTTATCTTCGTACACCGAATTGTTCTATCTGGGGCGCATCGGCACGCGTTGCACTCATCCCACCACGTAGTTCCTGGTTCACAGGCAGCTCCTGCTTTGTCGATGATGACCGTCGCATTCACCACGGACTCGGCTTCTGAAAGAGTTAAAAAATTAATCTTTGAGATTCCTCAATGAAAAGGTGCTCGTCATTAGGTATTTCCATCATTTGATCTTCGACACAGATTTATTCGTATCAATTATTTAACTGAAAAAGCTACAATTGGAAAAACAAAAATTATTCTTAGAGCAGTTGGCATCATTTCAGTTAGCCTACTATCATCAGAAAACGTGAAATTATCTGAGTTGCTTTGTAAAGGAAGAGTGGTGCGAAAAAACACTACAAATATAGCGTAAAAACGAGATAATTTGAATTAGTGGCTTTATCACTATCAGAAGAATTCAACAAGAGTAAAGTACGATTAACATGAGAATTAATCTTAATACGTTGCGTGTTTAATCTTTCATATAATTTACCTGACAAAGAAAAATGTTATAAAAAATATTGTTTATTTCTGATAATGTATTCTCCCCAAATATTTCATTTATGTAATTATCTTATAAGAGAGCACAACTAGAAAATAAATGTAATAAACTTTTTCTGATATTAAGCCGAATTGTTTATGTAAATAAAAAACGAATAAATCATTCCCGTTAATCTCTAAACAAATTTCACTGTTCCAAATAATCTATTTCTTATTAATATAACTGAGCTCCAAAACCCCTAGTCCGAGTTTATTATAGTTTTATTGCATTATAAAACAAAATGTTACCAATTAAAGTATGAAAAGACTTAGAGAGAAATTTGAAGCCATTTAAATGCACTGAGCTTATAATATTTCCACTCACCGCATACGGAGCATCACTGAGGTCCCGCGTTCGAATCCCGGCGAGGGTATGGTTGTTTGTGTGCGTAAAAGAAACTCTCGTCATAGTCCCATCGACCAAGGCAAAATGAGCTGTTGATGCGACTGTAAATAAATACAATCAAAAGCTACTCTTGAAATATACCATACCTTCTATAACAGAATTTACTAGCACCCAATTATCCAAATTAAATTAATCCAATTTTTAAAAATATATTTGCTTTCGAGTACTTCGCCTGGTTTGTGCTGCGTGACGTCCTGACTAAATCAACGCTGTTATTATCTCTTCATTTCTTTTTTCATTATATATTGTGAACAGTCTAACTGACTGCTGTTATTACTACGAACCATTTGTCTCGCCGCGTAATTTTCATAAAAATACTTTGGTTATTGAAATAATATATTGTTACACAACCAATCTGTTGAAGTTCAGTCAAGCGTCCCGCAGTTGGGGACATACGAAGGGGCTACTTTTGGGGATGTCTTTCCCTCTCCGTTTTTGAACTAAGGTTCTCACAAGTCGAGGCACCTCGGCCTGTTCTGAGAGGTGTATGTTCCTGGGTCACAGACCTTGGGCGTACGGTAAGAGTTGTCGGCTATTCCCATTCGAATAGTCGGCCAGCTGCCTCCTAAACTGGTCGAGGCACGGAGAAGAGAATGCTGCGTCCCCACAGCAAACTCCTCTCCCGATATCGGAAAGGCGTGGGACAAGTACAAAAAGGCCGACCTACCTGATGCAGGTTTTTCTAGGGTTTGTCCTGCATTACTTTTAGGCGAATGCCGGGTACGATCCTTAAAATATAGCCCGGGGACCCTAGTTAACCCTTGGATACCTTCCTCTACCCTTCCGCATCACCCTTTCAAATCCATTCCTACGCTATAAAAGAGGAGTTGCCACTATGTGAATTACCCTCATGTAGCCTGTTACCCTAAAAAAATAGTTAAATTCAATGGTATCCATTTATTGTCGTTTTTCTGACTTGTCCAATATAACTTTAAGTTATTAAATTTTTTTTATCGCCGTAAATTTTATTTAAATATATACGATTTCTGGGAGAGTTTTCTTAATAATATGAGCGCTATCTCAATCAGTCAGGTTGTGAAAGCTAGTAATGAAATTCATTTGAGGTTATTTCGGAACGTCAAATACGAAGTTAGGAACCTCTGGAAACATCAGGCAAAAACAAGACGCCTCGGAGGTACACCTGAGGCTATTGTCTGAAGATTAGGAGGAAACCCCAAAATTGATAGATATGTGGGAACGCGACCCGCGGCGTCGATCATGATCCCGCTCTCCAGAGAATAATTCTGAAAAAGCGACAGGTAAAATGGGATAATTGATAGTTGATGGAGTCACATGGGTGGATTGGGAAAAACCATTCAAAGGGAAAATGGTTAGTGAGAGATCGTCTGTAAAACTTCGTACTTAGAAAATAGTCCACAGGCGACCAATAGGGACTTACATTTCGTTCAATGCTGCCAAGCTAAGTCTGAATGTCCTGTGTTAAGTGACCGATCATATGAGTCATCCACCAGAAAGAAGGAAGAAAGAATGACCAGCTTAACCATATTACGCGATCGCCAGCACACGTTTAATGCGATCGCGCAGCCAGCAGTAGGCCGTCACTAGAATTCTTAGAACGGAAGAACGGCCTGAAACGTTGTATCGAACGGGATACGAGTCTCAGAACATCGCAGAGTATCTAAATATCTCACGTTCTCCGCTACTCGCGGAAAACACGTGATACCGCCCTGACATAGTAGATCTCATTTGCCACGTATTATGTTAGAAGATTGAACCTTATAATTAATTGTGTATTCATTTTTATTGTTAAAAAATCATTTTTTGTGAATAAATTAGTTCAATTAAACACTTAATTTATTCACTGGCGCCCACATCCCGTTACAATTAATTTAATTATTTATCTTGAATTAAAATAATCAAATATGCCTTACATCATTGGCAAATCAACAGTTGGCAGCAGCTATAGCCATAACGTAATTTAAAGCTCAGTGCTAGTTTTGGAACATAATTTTACAGAACTTCTATTAACTTAATTTTATTATCTTTAGATATTTTTGTAAGTAAAGTGTGTTTAATAGACAATTTTCTGGAGGTCTGCTGTTCATTCAAGGTTATTGTGTATATTTTGGACTTAAATGATTTTAATTCATTTATTGGTACTGAATCTATTTTTAACGATAATAAAAGGTAAGGTGTGTGAGGGTGACATAACATCATTACTTCAGAACTCCTCAGGGTACATTTATTATTTTTTCGTCAATGCTGGGATGAAATCAGAATTACCCGTTTAATTTGATAAGTTGAAATTAAAAAATGTACGTCTGATTGAAAATAATGAATAAAAAAGATTGCCAAATCAGACAAAAGAGCGATAATATAAATAGCACACAACGTTTCTGGGATCCTTGTCCCTTTCGTCACGTGCGAAGAAGAGCCAAGAGCGACACAACTGCACTTGTCAGTTGACTTGTGAAACGTTGTGTGGTATTTTTATTAACACTTTTTTGCCTGAATTGGCTATCTTTCGTATTCATTAATTTGCTAAGTATTTACACCAAAAAAACCAAAGGAGTAGAAGCCCATCAATCTCGCAAACTTGTATAGCAATAATTGGCGAACGCTCGTGTCCGTTGTATTTACTTCTCCTGAATATGGATGAGTTCCATAATAAGACATCACTCGTCCTTGGTGAGACGTGAAATAAATAGATTGTGGTTTCGCTGCCGGAAACTGTTATCATGTTACACATAGCACAAAGCATATCTTTAGGACTCATGGCACAATTAGATGAGTTCTCAGATAACTATTGAACATCCTTATCTCGTGTTTGCAGTTTACAGTTCTCACTATTGCATTATAATAATATAATTAAAACTAAATGACCATTACAACGTATTCATTGTTCACCATCGTCAAAAATACGTTATATTTTATTTTCATGCTAATCTGGATCGCTATAGGACTTTTTCATACATTATTTCTCAGGTGAACATGTTAATCAGAAGAGATGACAATAATTTATGGTAAAAGTTCAACAATAACTGAGAAAAAAGAAAAAATGTTTACTAAAGGTAAGAGGAGATTTCCCTAATCTTGTTGGCATTTTTGATCCGATACAGCATTAAACAACAGATGATATGGAAACGGAAGTATTCTTGAAGTAATAAACAAAAGTGTTAAATAAATGCGGTCCTAAATATAAATATTTAAATAATAATGATATAATGTGAATAATAATAATAATTTAAATCTAATGAATTTTTCTTCTTATACGAAAAGGTATCAATACTGAATTAAAATTCCTGCATTGTTTATCAATAAGAATTTTATACCAGAATGAATATTATGATTAAATTATTATTATTGTTTTTTCAAATTAAATTAACAAGGCAAGATTTAAAAGAACACTTATTGCCTCAAAGAGAAATTATTGAAGTGGAAATAGAATTATGTTTATAAATTTCATCTAGTGAATAAAAGAGAGAAAAACCAAAATATTAGTAATTATCGTTTCAGGAAAAACATTTTCAGCTACTAAGAAACGAAAACAAATAATATTTATGCTTCTATTTCAGACAATTGATTTTAATTATAATAAGTTTGATTATTGTCGGGTAATATATCTCGAAGTTATTTCCACAGACGTTATTCATAATCGCGATACTAAACGAATACATAAATATATTTTGATAAAATTTTGTTTCATGTACGTGTTTTACTATTTAATATCTTCTGATGTTTACCCTATATTGTGTTTTATTTGTACACAGTTGTGAATTCATAAATCTCTGTAAAAGAATTCAAATTAGTTTCTGTCTACATTTTGAGTTGAAACGTTGAATTATCACATTTTTATATTATATTTGTGGTCAATATATAATTTACATTGTTCAGTCTCTACCATAAAACTTGTTACAGCCGCAAAAAAGTATCGATTATATTAAGATAGATTAATAGTACGATAAAATATTTAGATAAATCCGTATTAAATAAAAACTATTATCTGTACAAGGGTTGCAATTATGTAATCATTGAAATATTGAGAATAATAAATAAAACCTTTTCACAATTTAAAACGGATCTTTCGAGATCTACAAAACATTCTATCAATTTTATATTGTAATCAAACGATATAAATTACATTCATTCACAATTATATCATTTAACATACCAAAATAATTTATTATTCCAATATTAGCTACAGTGCCGTTTCAACCTCTACTATCAAGGGGATAATATTTTTCCAATTCATTTCAGTTACGTCATTGAAATGACTAAAATATACATGTTATTATTCATATTATCTGGCAAGGATTATAAAACACAAACAGACTTCAAATTAAATATTTAAAATATTGATTACAGTGTGACAATTTTTATATAGAAGTTTTTATACGGAAATATGCAACGAATCGATTTGTTCAATATTTCAAAAATATTTTTAATGGTAGTTTTATTTCCTACAAATATTTTTTCAAGAATACGCATGTTTAGTAACAAGACAGTTTTATCTTCTCGAATTAAGTGATCGCCGTGGACCATGGTAATTTTAATAAAAACGCAACTCGCTTTGTGTTGTACCACATAAGGAAAAAGGCCAGTAGGCCTACTTAAATACAAAACTGTGGGACCGAGTCTTCCAGCTGCTACTACCTTTTTTTTATTAGACAAAACTTTTAGATTACGATTATTTGTTGTTACATAAAGTATTAGAGTATATACAATTAAAATTCTGTACTTAATTGACCTGAGAACTTGGCACTTAAGTTAATCCAGCAATTAACATAATTTTGCAAATTATTTCTTGTATTTTAATTAGGGTGTCTGGGGGGCATACATTGTTGAGTTATGAGGGTTCGCTGGTGATGTTGAATTTGATGGGATGGATGTAATGGGTGGGTGGGGTCTGCGGGTATGAGGATGGGGTGGGTTAGGAGGTGCCAGAGTGATCTGGGGGAAGGATGAGGTCGATAGGGCGTTTTCTCTTGAGGCGACGTGCGTGTGGGGGCGGGGGAAGGTTGCAATAGAATTGCTGGATCGTGGTGTTAGGATGGTTGAAGGTGCTCTTGATTAATGAGGTTACGGATTTGGTGATTATTGAGTTGACTTGGGGAAGTTTAATGTTGTGGTGGATTATGGAATTTCTGAGGTACCAGGGAGAGTTAGTGATGGTGCGAAGGATTATGTTTTGTTTGGTTTGGATTTTGGCTGAATGGGTTTTGGCTGTTGCTCCCCATATGGATGAGGCGTAGGACCAGGTGGGTTGAATTATGGAGAGATATACTAGGCGTTTTGTGCTGAGGGCGAGTGGGGATTTTCTGTTTAGGAGCCGATATAAAGTTCTGAATTTAAGGTTAATTTTAGAGAGGAGGTGTTTAATCTGGGGTTTCCAAGAGAGTTTTGAATCGAAGAGTAGTCCTAGGTAGGTGGTTTCTGTTTTTGTGGGTATTTCGGCGTTGTTTAGATACAGGGGGATGTGCGGAGGAGGATTTTTGGACAGTGTTAATGGGACGGTTACTGATTTGGTGGGATTTATGCTGATTCGTCATTGTTTGGACCAGTGTTCTAGGTGACTGAGCGCTGACTGAAGAGTTGGAGGTGAGAGAGGAGGTTTGGTGGGAGATGGCGATGTCGTCTGCGATAAAGATTGTGCTTGTGGCGGGATGTTGTGGAATATCGTGGGAGAAGATGTTGTATAGGAAGGGGGCAATGACGCTTCCTCCTGCGGCGATGGGGTGGGGTTGGGAGATGTGGCTATTTATTTTGATGGAGAAGGTTCTGTTGGAGAGGTAGTTGAGGAGTATTCTATAATGGGTGTCATTTAAATAATCTTTGATTTTTGAGAGAAGGGAAGGCTGATGAATTTTGTCGGTCGCTTTTTGTATGTCAATAAAAGTGGTGATACGGGATTTGCGTTGTTCGATGGAGTTGTTTATGACGTTGGAGAGGGAGTATAATTGATGGCAGCAGGAATGTTTTGGGCGAAAACCGTATTGTGTGTCAGGAACTAGGAAGGAGAGTTGGTTGATTAAATGAGGGAGAAGTAATTTTTCTAATAGTTTGGAAATTGTAGGAAGGAGACATGTTGGTCGGTAATTTTCAGGTGGGATTTTGGTTTATTGGGTTTCGGTAACATGATTATGGCAGCATGTTTCCATTTGGTTTGGTAGTAGATGGTTCTGAGGATGGCGTTGAAGGAAAAGGTGATTAGAATTATTGTTTTTTTTGGGAGATGTTTTAGATGGCGGTTGGTGATGTGGTCATGTCCTGGAGATGCTTTGTTTTTTAGTTTTTTATTGCGGTTTTGATTTGGGAAGGGGTGAAGAGTTTATGGAGGGGGGATAGTTGTAGCGGCTGATGGAGTTTTGTTGCTGTGGTGTGATTGTGATTGGTGTAAAAGGAGAAGTTTGCGGAAAATTTTTGGGCGAATACGTTTGCTTTTTGTGAGGTGATGGTGTGCCATTCGTTGTCTTTTTTAAGTGGGGGAATGTCAGTTTTCTTTTTGGTCAGATATTTAGTTTTTGTCCATAGTGATTTGTCAGCCGCGTTGAGTTGTTGAAGATAGTTGTAATGTTTGGAATCGCTAGTGTCTTTCAGTAGTTTTTGTAGTTGTCTGGTGGCGTCATTGTATTGGCGTTTGACTATTGGATTTTTGGTATTGTACCATTGTTTTCGAAAAGATTTTTTTTCTTGGAGTAGGTTTTCAATTTGGTTTTGGTGTGGGTTTTTTGGGTGGAGTTTTGGTGCTTTTTGGTGGGAGGTTAAAGTGGCAGAAGTGAGGATGATAGATTGTAAATGATTTAAGGCTAAGTCTATGTCTGAGGGCGTCTTCAGTTAGATATTGAGGATTGTTAGATTTTCTATTATTTGAGAGAAGTGGATCCAGTTGGTGAATGTGTTGTTGTGTCTGTGATTGGTGGTATTGGGAGGAAGGGATAGATTTAGCTGTGCTATGACTGGTAGGTGATCGGAACTGAGTTTATGGAGTATTTGTGGGTTGGAAAGGTATTGAGTATTTTTTTGGCAGATGAAGAAGTCTAGTATGTCTGGTGATTTGAGGCTGTCTGGGTAGTAAGTTGGTTCAGTAGGATTTGGATATGGAGTTTTGAGAGGATGTAGTTGAGTTCTTTACCTCTGGTATTGGATGTTCTGGATCCGAAGTTCGGGTGTTTGGCGTTGTAATCTCCTCCTATTATGTAGGAAGAGACGCGGGAGGAGAGTAGCTTTTTCCAGGTGTCAGATGTGATTTGGTTGGCTGGAGCAGAGTAGAATGAGGAGATTTTAATTTGGATGTTAGTGGTTGTGTTGAGAGTTATTTGAGTAAGTTGCAGATCTGGGAAGGATATGGAAGGCATTGGTTGTCGTTTATAGAGCTTTTGATTAGGATAGCAGAACCGCCTTTTCAGGAGGAACTGGGATGGTCGGCTCTGTAGGTTTTATAATTTGGGATGTTGTAAGACTGTGTGGGGATGAGTTTGGTTTCGGTTAATAGCAGGATATCAATGTTGTTTTTTTGTAGGAAAAGGTTAATTTCGTGGTATTTATTGGTTTCTCCACGGGCGTTCCAAGTGCATAGGGTAAGGTATTGTGGGGGAGGATGCGTCATTTTTGGGTGTCCATTAGCTTGGGGATTATTGTGGTTAGGAATTGGATTAGAGGTGTCATGATGTATATGAGGTTGTCTATTTTAGAATACAAGCAGAAGAGTAGGTTATTTCGGTTAGGTGAGTCAGCATTTGTTTGTTGTGGGATTTTTGGTACTACCCATTAAAATCCTTATTCGTGCAATATTTGTTTGTTTCCATAATCACGATGTCAAGGAAAGGAAAACAGAACGACTAACACCATGCCAAGTTCGTTCCACTTACATTACATTTCAAATTTAATGTAGTGTTCTAGACGTTGCGTGTAATAAATGTCAAGACTCACTAACACGGTCTCATTAATTATATGTGTTAGTGAAAAAAGAGTCTGAACCTGCGCAACTCACCTTTTCAGTTCTCGAGGGCCCTAGTAAGCACCGGGCTATGATCGTCCCATCAGTCGCCGCCCGTTGTGTGCTTACCAGGGGTCGTGCGTTGGAGAGAGACCGAGCACGATGGATTCGACGAATACGAGTCCCTCTCGTCTGGTCTGGTCTGGTCTGTGAGCGCTTCTCATGCGCTCCTATTTTTACATGCAGCAAAACGCTGAATAGCGTTTTGCGACTGAAAACGCGCGGTCGCGCAGAACAGCCTCCTCCGTCACCAATGCAAAAAATTGGTCTATACATTCCTTAACATACCGCCCATCTAGAAACCTCGTTTCTACACCCGATGGATTCGTCGTGCTGGTAAACAACAGAGCTATACTCGTAGGATAGGGTGGAGATTCAAATCGCAACTATGAGGAATGATCAACGAATCTTCACTCCATCGGGGCTGAGATGGAGATTCCACGACCTAGCGGGAGGCCCACGGAAGGGAAAGAGATAGGTTACGATGGGTTATGGTATATCTCGAACGATAACAAATTCCAGCACGCGAACGATGACCCTTGAAAGAAGGAGGTGGGGTAATACAGTCGTACATGTTAACAATTCCAGGACCTAGCCGAAATAGACTATTTGCAAGTTGAAACTAACTATAAACAATTAATAATAATACATCTACCATACTGAACTATCCCAAAAGATCCTACTAACCAAACTAACAATAATCAAATAAACAAAATTAGTAGATCATAAAATAAATCCAACAAAAGGAACATGAACCAACCTAACTATTTACAACATTAAACAATATTTTTTCCGAGGGCCCCCTGCAATTTCCGTCATTGCTTATTGCAGGGCAAAGGACACAATTTCACAGTAGGCCTTGTAAATGTGCTATTTACAGTCCGCACCTCTGCGACTCTAACAGTACCATCTACTCCTGGAAACGTTTTCACAATCCGTCCTAGTTTCCAACGTAGAGGGGGGAGATTCTCCTCTTTTATAAGGACCAAGTCTCCGGAGCATAAGTTAGGAGGGCGATCTATTCATTTGTGACGCTGTTGTAAAGTATTTAGATACTCAAGCGACCACTGCTTCCAAAACGAACGACTCAATTTACGCAATAAGTCCCATCGCTGTTTAAATGATTTAACCTCACTCACATCCGGTTCAATAAGGGCGGATGGGGGTTCTAGCATCAAGAAATGGCCAGGGGTTAGAGCTTGAAAATCATTTGGATCTGAACTTAAAGGGCTCAGCGGTCGAGAATTTAATGTCGCTTCTACTTGCACAAGCAAAGTGCAAAATTCTTCGTAAGTTAAGAGCTGAGATCCCACAACACGAGCTATCAGTTTCTTTGCGGATTTTATTCCTGCTTCCCAAAGTCCACCCATGTGAGGACTAGCGGGAGGATTCAAATGCCACTGTATTCCCCGATCGGCCAGTTCATCCCCTATTTTGTGATTGAACTCTCTAGCTGACACGACACGTCTCCATTCTTCCAATTGTCCTTTTGCTTCAACGAAATTGGTGCCGCAGTCACTATATATCGTTTTAATCAACCCCCGACGTGCGATAAAACGACGAAGAGCTGCTAAAAATCCTGGGGTAGATAGATCCGATACTAATTCAAGATGGACTGCGCGCGTTGCAAAACACACGAACAGACAAATATATCCCTTATATTTCCTGGGGTTTCTTTGTCTAGCCATAGCTAGCTCATAGGGTCCTCCGAAATCGACCCCACAAATCGAAAATGGTTTACATGCGTGAAGCCGAGCTGCTGGCAGATTTCCCATAAAGGGCTGAACGGAAGTTGGGTTCGTCCGAAAACATTTCAAACATCGTCTCAATTGGCTACGAATCAATTGTCTGGCCGAAAATATCCAGAATTGTCGTTGGATAATCGAATGTAAAGTATTCGGACCAGGGTGCAGATATTGTTCATGATAATGCTGTATTATCATGCTGCTTAGTGGGTGTCTCTTCGACAGCAGTATGGGATGTTTTTTCTCAAAGGGTAGGGCCGAATGTTGTAGGCGCCCGCCCACCCTGAGGATTCCCTGTTCATCGAGGAAAGCGTTTACCTGCCGCAATTTCATGGACAGGTGCTGCGATCTACCGTTCTTTAATGCGCTGATGTCTTTTGAGTATTCCTTATGCTGAGCCAGCTTGATGCACGCGACACTTGCATTATGTAATTCTGCGGCTGTTAAAGCAGATGTCGTCTTCTTTCGCGTTCCAAATCTCAAAATCCATGCGACTATCCTCTTCAATTTAACAAAACTGTTTGTACAATTAAACAGCTGATCATGGAAAGACGTACCATCTTCGGTTCCTGATTTGTTAACCAAACAATTCGTTTTTATCTCTATATTTTCTTCCTCCAACGGCCGCTTGCCGAACTGAGGTTCCTTGGGCCAATTTTCCGGACCTTGTGCGAGCCACTCCGGTCCTTTAAGCCACAAGGGGTGATTCAGCAATTCCCTGGGCGAAATACCTCGCGATGCACAATCCGCTGGATTCTGTTTCCCGGGAACGTATCTTACTCGATCCGGGGATATTTTATCTTGGATGAGGCTAACCCTGTTAGCGACAAAAGTTTTCCATCGATGTGGAGATGAGCGGATCCACTGTAACGCGACGCGGGAATCACTCCATGCAGTTATCGAATCTATCGATTTGTATGGTTGTAATAGAGCCTGTGCCCGTTCTAATAAATTTACAACCAATTCAACCCCGCATAACTCCAACCTTGGAATACTGCGTACTTTGAGAGGAGCCACCCTCGATTTGGCCATTAACAGTGAAACTTCGACTTCTTCTTCTGATTGTATACTACGTAGATACACTACGGCAGCAAATCCTTGTTCCGATGCGTCTGCAAAACCATGCAATTCTATTAAAGTGGCCGTATCTACTCGCATATGTCTTTTGATTGCTAATCTGCCGATCTCCGGCAATTCTGTTTTGAACGTTTTCCATCGATTGATCAATTCCAACGGGACCTCCTCATCCCAATCAATTCCTAGTTGCCACAGCTGTCTAATCAAACATTTGCCGGTGAATATTACCGGACAAATAAATCCGATCGGATCGAACAATTTGGCTAGGTCCGACATAATCGATCTCTTCGTAACAGTATCTGCACAACTTGCCACATGATATGTAAAATGATCTGAACTGGGTTTCCATACCAACCCGAGAATTTTGGCTGAAGGCTCATATTCGGACGCAAACGCTAAATTCTCCGCCGTTACGGCGCAATGTTCAGTTGGTAGATCAGATAACAACTGCGGAAAATTACTCATCCACTTCCGCAGCTCGAATCCAGCCATACCAAGGAGCTGGATTAATTCGGTTTTTAACCGGGATGCGACTGATAGATTAGGGACTGACACACAACAGTCATCCATATACATAGAATTCAAGATGGCATCGGACGCGAGTGGATAATCCGATCCGTCATCAGCAACCAGTTGACGTAATGTGCGAATAGCTAGGAATGGACTAGCTGAGACCCCATAAGTTACAGTTGTCAATGCAAATTCCCTTATGGGTTCCTCACGATTAAATCTCCAGAGTATACGCTGTAAATCCTGGTCTGCCTTCCTTACACGTATGTTTCGATACATTTGGCGGATGTCGGTCACCAATACAACTTTATTAAAACGAAAACGAATAATCAAATTAATTAGGTCTGCTTGGAGCTTAGGACCTATATGCAGAATTTGATTGCGGGAGGGACCATTCTGAGTTTTCATTGACGCATCAAAGACGACTCGAAATCTGGATATTGCTTCGTCTTGACCCTTGAAAATGCAGTGATGCGGAATATAATAACCTTTAACCGACGTATTAAGTTCCGATAGTTCCTCCATGTGACCCTGTGACAAATAATCTTCCATGAATTCGTTATACGAGCTTCTTAACTTCGGACTACGTGACAACTTTCGTTCTAGAAGTTCGAATCTTCTCTGAGCCGCAAATCTACTTTCCCCCAACTCTTGCGCCTCTGCCTTAATAGGCAATGCCACTACATATCTACCATGTTCAATACGCTTGACAGTAGACTTATAAAATTCTTCACAGCTTATTTCTTCCGGGTCCTGCACCGGTACATCTGGAGGTTCCTCGACTTCCCAAAATCTACGAATTAACTGATCCAGATTATCTTCGACCCTTACTGCAAAATTTCCTATTCGGTTGGCGACTCGATCCACCCTTCCGATAGGACAGATTCCCCAAATCGTATTTATGACATTTGGGATTTCCCCTTTTCCGTGTCTAGGTCTATCTAGGACTACATAATTAAACCATTCGGCCCCTAACAGTATGTCTATTGGCTTGCTTCGATAGTAGCTAGGGTCCGCTAACTTCTGCATCCGTAACCAGGAATGATTTATTTTCTCCGTTGTTGTGGACGGGGTTGTGGTGATATTATTAACCACCAATGCATTTATTGCGAATGTTCGATTCGCAATAGGCTGGAATTAACATCTAGTCACCCGATTGGCAAAACCTAGAGTGGTCTCCGCCATTCCGATTACGGGGATCTTAGTTGATTCAGTTTTCAGCTTCAACCTATTACAACAATCCCTCGAAATAAAGTTAGCTTCGCTAGCCGAGTCCAATAACACTCTCACACTAAGGAATTTTCCATATCGATCACGTACTTTTGCTGATACCGTAGGCAAGAGTGTCTGATTTAATCGAAATTTCCGTCCGTTTTCAACACGCGCCGACATGTTAACTGCGTGGTCATCACCTTTGGGCTTCGCTGACGCAGATCCGCTAACCTGAGCACCCTCTTGCCGTCCATTCAAATGTAAAAGCGCGTGGTGACTACCGCTACAATATTTACAACCAGATTGTCGTCTACATTCACGCAAAAAATGCCCCTTATTTAAACATCTGAGGCAAAATCCGTTCTGTTTTGCGAATTTAAGACGATCGCAGGGCGACTTTTGCAGAAATTCTTGGCAGGATGTTACGTCATGAGAAGATCCACATAAGTTACAATCACGATGTCCCGATTTAACCATGGTTTTTACACTAGTCGAATGGTAATGTACCTTTACACTCTCTCGCAATCTTGTTCTGGCTTGGGTTCTAGGTTCCCCACTTTCCGGACGTACGACTTCCAGGACTCGCGCTTGTTCATTCAGAAATTGCACGAATTGCGAAATCGATGGGGACGAATACGATTTTTTCCCAGCTTTCACGCAGGGAGGCATGAATCTTCCTGCTTATAACATAAATTACTGGAACCGCCCATTCCTCAGTGTTGTGTCCTAGAGCTGACAAAGCTCCAATAAATTCGGCAACGCTACTAGCCATTGTTCGAATCGATCGTGCGTCATCGGTCGTCCCTGGAATGTTAAATAACGAATCTAGATACGAGTTGGTGAGCAGGTGACTATTATCGAACCTTTTTTGCAATACATCCCATGCTACTTGATAATTTTCTCCAGTTAGAGCCAATGCTGATATTAGCGATAGTGCCTCTCCGTTTACTGAGGACCTCAAGTAAAAATGTTTCTGCGAGTCCGTCAGTTGTTTATTCTGATGGACTGTCGCTCGAAATAGATCCGCAAAATTTGTCCACTTTCTGATATCACCTGCGAACTCCGGTAGATTTAGCTTCGGTAATTGAATAGCAACTTCTGTTGATGTCCCTATTATATTACGACTGACTGACCCGTTCGCTTGATTCACTTGGTTAGGTTCGAGGTGAATCTCCATCGCCGTCTTAATCGAAAAACAATAATCGTCGACGGCTGCGATTAACGCGTCATGTGATTCTTCTAATTTGGGACTCTGCTTCGAGTTATACGCAACAATTTTCAAGATATTGTCGTGAAATAATTCGTAGTCCTCATCTATTGATTGCGTCATCACACGGAACCTTGTCTTTGAAGATGGGCTCTCTTTTTCGGATCCCAGGATTGTGGCATACTCGTACAAGGTTCTAAATTTCGCCGCTAACCTGTTAACAACGAATTTATATTCATCAATGACCGGCATTTTTACAACTTATTGACTTGCGCAATTATGAACACGAACAAATATTCCAAATTTTGTTAACTCCACGTGTTAGTTTCCAGTAACTGAAAAGCGCTGTGACTCGCTTTAAAACCGCTACGCCAGTTTCCTGGTGTCAGTTTACTCACGGCTGTACGCGTACAAAACTCACTCGCAGAAAATTACGACAAAAAACATGTTTCTAATCTTAACTATCCTAATGAACAATACCTTTACTAATTCTCCAAACTCAATTGAGAAATATTTCAACTACGCTATTTCTCTGACCTAGCAACGACCACAGACCAATGCAATTATTCCCGAATGGAATAATCCTATGAAATGATTCTCTCTACAACAACGACGAAATACTGCAGCAGTATTAATTATTCCGAACGAACAAAAACGATAATTGAGAATTTATTCCCAATTACTAACGACAAAACGACAGAAATATTGATCACCAAATATTTCTCTAATCGACAATAGACCAATTGGAAAGCGAGTGGCCAGTTTGTAACTGTAACCTGAACTCTTTAACTCACAACTAGAGATACGAATAGATTCAGGAATGTAGCTAGTTACTTTCATTCCACGCCGAATACGTGGTTTCGAACAACAAAATGACTCTACCGATCACTGCAGTTTTCTGTATATTTCCAAATCGCGGATCAGAATTCGACACCGGAGGACCAATTTTATGTTAGTGAAAGAAGAGTCTGAACCTGCGCAACTCACCTTTTCAGTTCTCGAGGGCCCTAGTAAGCACCGGGCTATGATCGTCCCATCAGTCGCCGCCCGTTGTGTGCTTACCAGGGGTCGTGCGTTGGAGAGAGACCGAGCACGATGGATTCGACGAATACGAGTCCCTCTCGTCTGGTCTGGTCTGGTCTGTGAGCGCTTCTCATGCGCTCCTATTTTTACATGCAGCAAAACGCTGAATAGCGTTTTGCGACTGAAAACGCGCGGTCGCGCAGAACAGCCTCCTCCGTCACCAATGCAAAAAATTGGTCTATACATTCCTTAACAATATGCAAGTAGTACACAAAGCGTATGTATATATCTATGAGTCTTAATAATCGACTTAACCCCTGCGATTCTTAATCATTTTATTTTAACAGTAATATTTCATCAAAAATCTCTCATGAATAGTATTCAAATATGTCATTGTGATAATAAGAGTTATGTATATATTAAACACTTTAAGAAATGAACAGTAATATTTAAACCATTCATAATTGTTAATAATTTATATGAGAATCTGACCATGTATTGTAATATATGTTAAGAACCTGTTAGTAAAAATTTTTTACACCTTTTAGAATAAAAATTTGTTCTCGGAAATTTTTTTGTATTTAATAGATTTTATTTATTTTTTAATAATTTAGTTCCATGAAAGGGACCCAAATTTCGGCCGAAACGTTGCTTTTCTTTTTTAAATTATCAATATATGTAATTTTTTAATTTATTTTTATTAAATTGAAATTATTCTTACTTAATTGGCTGATTTATTTATTTTTCTTGCTGTTAAATACTCAAGGATAAAACGGATTATGGTTGAGTGGGTTGCAATAAAAGGGAACTATGTCTGGTGGTGGAAAATAACGATGGCACAGACTGTAATTCGAACTATAATTCTCACATATATCCATTCGTACAGTATCATGAAGATGAACGTCATCTTTTACCCTCGAATTTGTTGCAGAACTATGCTCCGCCGACAGAAAGAAAATTCGTTCTCTACTTTTTGCTGGCATAATATCCACATTCGTCATGATATGATAATTTATTCAATAAATTTAAGGTAATTAATGAATTAACATCAGTCAATTAGTCAGATATTCATTAAGATCAATTTAATATAACGTTTCGTCCCTTAGTTTTAGGATACCTTATATTCATTTGAATCCAAAATTTCTCAGACTTTGCATAACAATATTAATAATTATATTTAACTGACATTAATTAATGATATTAAAGTTTTATTAATATCAATATAACGCAACGATCCATTTCTAAATTTAGGGACCTTTTATTGAGTTGGATACAAAATTTCTCAGGCCATTTATTAATATTAATGATTATATTAATCAGACAATTTAAATCGATGAAATAATAAACCTATTGCTAATTGGCTGATGTTAAGTTTTATTCAGATCAATTTTTCAATAATTTTGTTTCTAATATTACTTAAATATTTCATCAAGTAATTTTGGTTTAAATAGCGATATATATACAATGTTTTAAATGTTATTTTTGAAGCTCTTCAATTTAACGGAATTAATTAAAATAATATTTGGACCTCTGAAATTGTCATAATTCAGAAAAAAATAGTTAAGAAATCCCCCATGTCGTCATCAATAAAACCGATATTCGTAGAATTAAAAATTTTACCAGTTTCATGTGTAGATTTATTCCAAACCGACAAATACCAAAAATATGCCAAATCGGTCTGAATTATATTGGAAGTATGTAGTACAAAAATAAATTACCCCCACAAATAAAATGGAATATATATGTATGTACATACACATATAATAGCGTATGTACCATGGTAAATAAGCTACAGCAAAATCTTTGCTTTTACCTCATAGAGGAGTTCATAAAGCCAAATTACTTCAACCCATCTAGCATAATGAAGACATACAAAAATGGATTATTTTAGATTAACTTGTATGTTACCATTTCAATTAGATTTTAAGAACGCTTGACTTCTTCAAAGCATAATAAAATATTATTATTAAAACATAATGAATTACGTATTGTTAATTTGATACGAATCATTACTGGTCAAATGTTCCAAATTGGGATTGTGCAGTACTAAACTGAGTAAGTAACGTGGTCAATAGTTGTAAACAAAAGGAAATATTCCAAAAAAAATATTATTTCTAAGTATATTAACGCTTATTCACATAAAACTTGTTATAATCCAAGAATAAATAATTTAAAACAGGTTATATATAATATTAGAGTAAAATGTAAAATATATAATACTGATACTGTCTGTTGACATCAACAGAACTGTACTTCTTAGTTCTTATATACTCATATAATCTTAGAAAGTAACATCGTGATGTATCGCTATTTACAATTTTCTTTCAAATTTATTGAGCAATTCTGGATATAAACGCACCCGAAATTATAATACGATGAACTTTCGCTAAGATAATATCCTGAATACGTCGCCTCTGACCCGAAAAAAAGTACCAAGTCAAGCCACCAAGGGTTTGTCGTAAACCCGCTTTCCACTCCAGATATTTCGATCTATAAATAATTTGGAACAAAAATTCTCTGAATCTGATTTTTCACACATTGGAACAATAGGCAAAGAATAATTTTATATTATTCTTCTCAACAGGTTTAGCAACGTTCTGATTCATCCATATATAAAATTAGCTATTATCTTGGCAAAGAAGCAACTCTCAAGAATTCGGACCTTACTATTGAAAGAACTGAACATTTTCTTTGAACATGAATTTGGCAGAGAAAAACTATGCATCAGTTTACATATTAAGAAGGTAAATTTTCAGACTTACCCAAGTACCGCTTACAAGCTGTCTGCAGTTTATTTTAACCCATTTTGTCCAAGTAAGCCGCCTGCCTACTCGTCACGTACTCTCAACAAGTCGCGAAAAGGATGAAAACGGTCATCGCCCTCTTTACCGTAAGAAATTGTACTACAATATCCTCCTAGTCAATATAGAAATGTCCGAGGTTATACTAAAACGTTAATATCTGGACTCTGATTTTCAGATATGCGATAATATTTTAGAAACCTATTTTAAACTCTCTTAAAGAACCGAAAGTAATTTAGATCTCAATTTTGACTCTCTTAAATAATAGTTTTGATTTTTTTTCTGATATCGGGAGTGCAATTTTACTCTCAATAGTACCGGGAGTATTTTTGACATAATTCAGTTTCATGAAGAAATTTTGACTCACTTAAGGTGCCGGGAGTATAATTAACTCTCTTAATGTAGAGCGTATATTAGGGTAACGAGTATAGTTTGACAGGAAAATTTTTGATAATATTTATTATCCTTAGTATTTACGTTTCTCTAAAGTTGTGAACTATGATGAAATTAGCATTCCCTCTGCACAGTTCGGTTAAATCCCTTCTTGACTAATAAATTATTGAAGAATTAAATACTTTTACGGCCTTATACAAATAAATATCCAGTATCTCAATATGTTACAAAGTGACTCCCCATCGCTTTTCAAAAGTCGTGACATATAAGATTTTTTAAATATATTTTTTTGTCTCTTCCCCTCCACAAAATATTTATTTGATAACTCCTAGAATAGTCATTTTTCCATGGGCCCATAGGAGGAATGTCTTGATATATCTTATAAATAAAAAAGAGTGTCTGTATGTTTGTTTGTATGTTTGTTTGTATGTTTGTATGTTCGTTATACAAATCTACACCGGTGGATCAAATCTCACCAAATTTCGTACACGTGTTCTTTGCGACCAGGAAAACAACACTGTCGGGTGAGACGCGTCTACCACCCCCAGAAGCGGGGGTGCACGGGGGTTGAAATATTTAAACATGCTAAAACAGCCGATATTTCAGTCGGATAATAATTTTTAGGGGTCCAAGATATTTATGGTGTTTCTACCGATGTTTTCTGAATATAATTTTCATCCCCTAAACCCTGGAAAAAGGGCACCCTTAGGATTTGGGGTGGAGTTGCTTTACTGAAAAGTAACGCGAATACAACCGAGTTTGGAGTCAAATCGAAGGTTTTGGATGTCAGTGAGTTTACTTCGGATAAATATTTTTAATTGCCCATTTAACCCGAAATGGTGGGGGTTGGAAGGAGAGATAAATAGTCTGTTCTTGCGCGTTCTTGGAGGAGAATTACGTGAATACTATTTCAACGGATGTTGTTGAAAATATAAATCCCTTTAGACATTAGTGGTGAGCTTGCTTAGGGCTGGGGGTGAGAATTGTCTATTATTCTAAAACTGCCAAAATGTTTAGTGTTTATGGGTAAACTAGATTTATAGTGTTTCTACCAATGTGATTTGAGTAAAAATTCAATCCTTTCCACCACGGGAAAGTAGCAGATTTAGGGTAGAGTTTTTCATACTATTTTAACCGATGTTGTTTCCATTAATAACGACGTTTAATTTTATAAATAAAAATGAGTTTAAGTATGTATGTATGTTTGTATGTTTGTATGTTTGTATATTTGTATGTTTGTATATTTGTATATTTGTATGTTCGTTATAAAAATCTACACCGCTGGAGAAAATTTCACCAAATTTCGTACACGTGTTCTTTGCGACCAGGAAACAAATACTATCGGGGTGAGACGCGTCTACCACCCCCAGAAGCGGGGGTGGACGGGGGTGGAAATATTTAAACATGCTAAAACAGTCGATATTTCAGTCGGATAAATATTTTTAGGGGTCACAGATATTGATAGTGTTTCTACCGACTGTTGGGGTGAGACGCGTCTACCGCCCCCAGAAGTGGGTCGGGATTATCAGTAGAGCACTTTTAGGTGTTGGGTGGAGGAACGCTGCAAAAAAATAACGCGAATACAACCGAGATTGGAGTCAAATCCAAGGTCATGGATGTCGTCCAGTTCCCAGTTCAATTATAGCATCAAATTGGCCATTTAGCCCTAATGGGCGGGAGTGGATGGGATGGAAATTTTCTAACATGTTAAATCATCGATATTAGCGTGGAATAAATAAATGCCGGGACCATTGACGTTGATAGTATTTCTACCGATGTTGTTTGTACGCATGATAGGGGTGGGGCTGGAGGGGATTTCCTTGAAAATAACGGGAAAACAACCGAAATTCGAGTCAAATCGAAGGTAATGGATGTCCCTGAATTTATTTATGACAATCTGGACAACGCGCGGGTATCGGCTGGGTTGGGATTAGTTGACCGGCGGTTTTTTCGTCAATTAAATATATTTCGGGATGAATTATATTAATAAAATTTCCCTACATGCTCTCTGTGTATAATTTCAACCCCTTTCGGACTTGGAAGGGTGCTCCCTTAAGGGTTGGCGTGGAAGTAGCATTAGATAAAAATAAACCAGAAACTATCAGGATTGTCACTGAGTTTAATTATGACATTTAACTTGACGGGTTAAGTCCCCGAAGCGGGAGTGGTCGGGGGTGAAAAATTTCAAACATGTTAAACGGTCGATATTTGCGATAATTATTTCCTGGGGTTAATTACTTTGAAAGTATTTATACCGATGTTGTTTGTGTATAATTTAACCCCTGTGAGGGGAGCAAGCTTAGGGATGGCGTGGAGGTGCGTTAAATAAAATCACGCAAAAACAACCGAGATTCGAATCAATTCCGAGTCTATGAATGTCGCTGAATCTAATTGTGACAACCTGGGTAACGCGACGGGTTTGGGAGGTGTTGGGCGGGGGAATAAATTTTCACACAATGTAATCGGCCGATTTTTGCGTGGAATACATTCTTTTTCATTATCGCATATTTGTGGGGGTGGTCATCTTCTAACATGTAAAAACGGCCGATATATTTAGTCATTGACTTCATCCCCCTTCGGCATGGGAGGTGAGCACATTTAGGGATAGGGTTCGAGGATATTTACATAAAAATAGCGCAAAAGTAACCAAAATTGGAGTCTTATGGATGGTTATAGATAAATGACATCTCGGGCAACGCCGGGCACCCAGCTAGTATATATATATATATAATATTAGTAAGGATATGATATTTTCAAAAATAATTTAGATATTGGTATGGAAAGGGAAGAGAGATAGCTTATAGCTTACCTGATAGTGAAGTATGGTGCAGCCAGAGGAACCCGAAAATTATATATATATATATATATATATATATATATATATATATTGTAATAGTCAAATTAAAAGCATTTAATTTAATTTAATGAATTTATTCGTGCCACACGTTGTGAAATCTATTTTGTAATATACAAAAAGGTGGCTTAACAAATGAATGAAAGATTTTTAACTTTAACAAACAAATTTATTTTTTAGCCATACTTAAACAATTTACAATTAATTAATATCTCAGGGTCATACTGGGTTTGATAATGGATAATAATTTATTTAGAAATCTTATCAATACAAATTTCAATAAAAAATTTACTCGTCAATTGACAAAGACGAAATTTACTTGTCGACGAAATTATACTAAAAGATGTTTTTTAATTAACAATTTTATAAAAGGAAAAGAACGATATCTGACATCTATCTTTTAATCCGGTTTACATAACTTATTGTTTTACATTTGTACTCACGGCTGCCCAGCATTCCAGGATACTATTGACTTACGAAGCACTGTGGCGGGTTTTTGCACAGCTTCTACTCAAACTCACAGATTCTAATTAATATTTTAGTTTTAAATCAGGAACCAGGAACCTCTTCTTCGTCTCTCCCTCCCTCGGTTGAGTTACTCACAGTTACCAAGTTTAGCAGGTTTAGCAAACGTCTCGTAACTTTGAGCGCGCATTCTTCTTCCGACAAAGCAAACAGTACTCTACTACATTGTTGTTTTGTGTTCGATACCGCCGTCAAGAATATTTCTCTAACAATTTAGATTGTCAATCTCCACAATTAATGTCTTAATTAAATGGCATTACAATATATATATATATATATATATATATATATATATATATATATATATATGAATAACATCTGTAAGTGGCCGCCCTTTGTCCGCGGGCCTGAGAATGAATAAATTAAACGGCCACGTGCGACAGAGAGGCCCCAAGAAGCCGAGGGTACGCGTCCCTTTTTTTGCATCGTTTTGGGGGGCGGAGTAAGAATATATACTCCGAACCCGGGTGAAAAAGGAGAGACGCAGGCAGACAGACAGAGAGAGGACTGAAAGTGGAGTGAGAGAGGCGAGAGGGTGGGAAATTTTGCGAGCGGGAAACAACAAAAGGATTTTGGAGAGACGTCCATCGGGGGGAGGCCGAAGATGGAGATCGTGTGCTGCTTACTACAAGACCAGTGATCCACTGCAAGTCGGCTGACGCCACAAGTTAAAGTAAGGATCACCATTTCTGTAAAGTGCCTTCAAAAGTTAAAGATTTTTTACACAGTACGGAAATAGGCTCTGTTCTTCAATAGCTACCGAGCCGCCCACATTACCCTGTAGAGAAGGAAGATTTTATAACCAAGCCGGAGCTAATAATAATTTTTTTGCAGACTGTATCTGCTGGCGCCCAATAAAATTTTTAATGGATTTTTATAAATATGTAATAAAGTTTTTTTTTATATAGTAATAAAGTCTAATCATTACAATTATATATATATACATATATATATATAATCATACACATCCGTCATGTTATATGTGAATTACAGGTTTCAATTATTATAAAAACAAAATAACAGTTCATGTTGACCACTTAAAATATTATTCATATTGGAAGGTTACAATTGAAATAATCTCTCTATTGACAATATCAAATTAAAGTTGCAATTTTAATTATCTATTACAGAGGGAAGTATTGCTATTTCTTAAATTGGCATTAATTTTAACTGGCATAAATTTATTTCCTAATGTCAAGATGTTTGTTAAAAAATTTCTCCTGCATACTGCACCTACTTGTGCCATACATTATTATGTTGTGTGTGTGTGTGTGTTTAATGAATGTATTTCAGAATTGGTACTGAATGCATTGTAAATGCTGATAACAAATTATATCAACACATGTATAAGTATTAATTTGTAACAGTATTCATTCCTATTTTTAATATTCTTCTATATGATCTCAGTGATTGATCATTACTTACTATTATGATGACACATTTTTGTGTGCCATGGCTTAAGCCTAGTTTCACATCATTCATGATAATATCATTGTTATTTTATAATGATATTCAAAGATATAATTATGGATTGTAATTATTTGTTAGCCAAGGCCATTTATACTATCTAAATATTCTATTACTTATCAGTGAACCAAGTCATTGGTGTTATCAATTAAAATTAAAAGTAAAATAATGTAAATTGAGAAATAAATTGAATATATTTAACTAAACATTATTAGAATTCATGTAAAAGTACTGATATTACACAACCTTGTTTTACAACTATACGATGTATGGAATATTATGAATTTATTATTTTTAGAGCACTGCTAATGTTATTTCTTTGGCCAAAAGGCAAGATAGGATAAGTTAAAAATCTATTTAGTTACAATTGTAATTCTTTATCTTTCTATTACATACATTAAAGAAACAAATAACTATAAAACAATAAGTTTATACATAATGAAAAATGTGACAACAAATTTTATTTTGTGTTATAAGTCTTTCATATGAAATGAAGGATGTTGGTCATGACTGTCTTGGAGAGTTAATTAATACTGTGTTTATTGCCTCATCCTCATTTACTACCTGCAGTTCATTACAGAGCACATAAAATGACCCCCAACAATGCAGACACTCAACTTGCACTTCCTCTTGATGTGTAAATAAGGTTTGCACACTAGATCTTGTTCTGAAACATATCCGATGGCACTAAATGATACAAAAGACTACAATGGAAAACATAAATAAGATATTTTTGTAAATTTCTTGGTCCATATTAAACAGGGCATGAATACTAATACAAAATATTATGTAAAATTTGCGTTCAACTCTTATTTGTGAAAAATTTCCTCCTATTTGGAAGTATTGCATGAAATCTTAAGAAAATAATAGAAGAGAAAACAGGTAATGAGATCCAGGATTGAAATTTTTTTTTGCTGTAGCAAGTTTATTGGGAACTGAACAATATTCAAATTAGCAAAAGTAATATTTCAAGTACTACTATTATATCAAGTAATGAAAGTAAAAAGTAAATAGGTAAAATTGGTGAAAGAAACATGGTAGAATAGAATAATAAAGTACAAAATTAAAATATTATTCAGGTTTATTTTTGGAGAACAGAAACATATTTAGCAGACTATCAACAAAACAGCGTTTTTCATATGAGAAATTTAAAAAAACATACAAGACTATACCCTTTCGCTTTTAAATGATATATTTCAACAAAAAACATCGTTTTTTCATACGAGGAATTTGATAAAACATATAAAACTATTCCATTTCGCTTTTTAAATTATATATTTCTACAAAAAACTAGCGTTTTTTCTTACGACAAATTTAATAAAATATATGCGATTTTTATTTAGGAAAATTTAATAAAACATACAAGAATATTCGATTACGGTTTTTAAAATATATTTTTCAACAACAAACAGCGTTTCTTCTTACAACAAATTAAACAAAACATTTAAGACTATCCCATTACGCTTTTTTAAAATATATTTTTCTACTAAAAAACACCTTTTTTTCTTACGACATGAAGACGGAATGTTCTTCATTTAACGACGGGATGTTCTCGCTATAACGACGGGATGTTCTCGCTATAACAACGGAATGTTCATGCTATAACGAAGGGATTTTCTCGATATAAGGACGGGATGTTCAATACAGTTGCTTTGTTCAATCCATGAAAAACTATTTAAATACGTCAATTTTGACATTTGACAGGGGAAAAAAATTACATATTATTTTTTTGACGTTTACGCGTAGTTCTAAAATTTTTGTGATAATAATGAAAAATACGTGGAATTTAATTCTTTTTTCAAGCTTAAACAAAGCCATTAATACACTTGCTTTGTTAATTTTAACAAAAACTATATAAATACGTCAATTTTGACGATAATGAGGAAAAAGAAGACAATGACTGATAATATTTTTTTAACGATTACGTGGATTTTTAAGTTTTTGTGTAAATACAGAAAAATACGTGGAATTTATTTCTTTTTTCAAGCTTAAACAGAGCCATTAGTAGACTTGCTTTGTTAATTTCAACAGAAACTGTATAAATACTTCAATTTTCGACGTTTGTCAGGAAAAAAATTACCGAAATTATATTTTTTACGATTATGCGGGTTTTTACGCTTTTCGTGAAATTAACGAAAAATACGTGGAATTTAATTCTTTATTCAAGCTTAAACAAAACTATTAATACATTGCTTTATTAATTTCAACGAAAACTATATAAATACGTCCATTTTAACGTTTGTGTGGAAAAAACGAAAACAATTGAAATTATTTTTTTGACATTTTTTAGGATTTTTAATTTTAAGTGAAAATAATGAAAATTGCATGGAATTAAATAATTTTTTCAAATTTAAAACCATTAATACACTTGATTCGTTAGTTTCAACAAAAATTATATTAATACGTCAATTTTGACGTTTGATAGGAAAAAAGAAAATCACCGAAATTATTTTTTTGCCGTTTACGTGACTTTTTATGATTTTCGTAAAAATAATGAAAAATACGCGGTATTTAATTCTTTTTTTAAGCTGACAATGCCATTAATACACTAGCTTTCTAAGGTCTAACAAAAAATATATAAATACGTCAATTTTAACGTTTGTGAGGTAAAGACAGAAAATGACCGAAATTATTTTTTTGACATTTACGTTGATTTTTAAGTTTTTCGTGAAAATAATGAAAAATACGTGGAATTAAATTCTTCTTTCAAGCTTAAACCATGTTATTAATACATTAGCTTTGTTTATTCCAACAAATACTATATAAATACGTCAATTTTGGCGTTTGTGAAGAAAAAAAAGAAAATGACCGAAATTATTTTTTTTGACGTTTACGTGGATTTTTAAGTTCTTCGTGAAAATAATAAAAAATACGTGAAATTTAATTCTTTTTTGAAGCTTATACAAATCCATTAATACACTTGCTCTGTAAATTTCAATTAAAACTATATAAATAAGTCAATTTTGACGTTTGTGAGGAAAAAAAAAATGAATAATTTTTTTTTACGTTTACGAGGAATTTTAAGTTTTTCATGAAAATAATGAAAAATACGTGGAATTTAATCCTTTTTTCAAGCCTTAACAATGCCATTATTACAGTTGCTTTGTTAATTCCAATAAAAACTATATCTCATTAATTTCTCAATTGGACATCATGATTACTTAGGGCATTCTTAACACTTGAACAAAAAAATCATCCTTTCGTCACTGCATTCACCTGAGTAGGGCTCACATTTGCTCGGGCCAGTTACAAAAAATCTTGAATGCCTTAACTCAAAGAAAATAGTCTCCATATCTGTACAACAAATTTGAATTTCAGACGTTTAACCAATACTAGCAATCTATAAACCAAAGGAACAACACTCTACCTTGTTGGTCTACAAAAATGTAACTTCATTATTTATTGCATGCACACTGGTCTGCATTGCAAACTTTAATTAAAAAACAACCTTCTCACATCTTGAACACTTGCAGAGCCGTCACTCACATTCCGCTACCTAAAACCAAATTGCCATATATGTGACAGAAATAGATCAAATATCTGCACTGTCCTCCAAATGTTAAGACCCCTTCAAGAATGCACTCCCACCATCACAGAATATGTACATTCTGTGAAGTGTTAATGTATACATACTGTCCAACAGCAGTTTAGTCATGGTTCCCTTAAGTTTTACCATTGCTATACATTCACTTGCCTAAAACCTCTCCACTTCAAATGCTCCCACTCTGAACTCCACCTTTGAGAACTTTTCTTTTATGTGCCAGAGGTCAAGCAAAGCCAGAAACCCTACATACATTAAAATTAATGTACAATTTTGGGATTAAAACTGAAATAAAAAAATTGGGGATACTGAATCAAGGTGTAACTCTTTAATTGTGAAAAATGGAAAAAATATATAACATTAAATATTAAAAAGTATTTGTATAGATAATGTAGCGAACATGACATGTGATATAAATAAACTTGGCGATCATAAAAATATTTCCGAGAATAAAGAAGATGCAAAAACTTAAGATATTGAAGAAATGAATCTAAACATGTCGCAACAGTGGCAACATATTGGCAGCATGTACTAATGATACGAAGAAACTTGTAATTTCCATATGATGTATTGATTTTTCACAGTTCTTGAGATACAGGGATTAGTTTCGTCTGCAAATATGCTTGATCCATATCTAAGATCCATGAATAATTACCGTGGACAATAAATAAATCTTCCAGTAATTTCTATATATGGGTTAATGGCATTAATATGATTACAAACGGTTTTTAATCCTGGGTGGCTTCTCCGACAAAAGAGTCGATTATATTCTTCTTTGCCAGCGGATGAGTTCTCTGACTGTCGGGGGGAAAGGTGGGCGAAATTTGTCTCTTTTCCTTTTGTTTATGAAGAAGTTACTTGCTTAGATTATGTTCTCATATAAGGATGAAGCAGCGTTATTTATATAACTTGGCGCCGAATTGAATGGAGGTGGAATGTTGGAGGATATGATTTTATGAATACGGGACAGTCGACTCTATTGTTGTCCCTGATAAAATTCTCATAAGGCAACGAATGTGCGAAGATTAGATCTAATAAAATGATAATAGGGAGTTGATCTGGTGTTATGGAGTAAAATATTTGATGTGGATTGGAGTATAGATTAGGGAAAGGTTAACATGATTAGGTTTTGACGCTGCAAGATGAGACATCAAATGCGTGATAAAGAAGTTGTCTGAAAGGCCCGGGAAAGGATTTCCCTATTCGAGTAAGTTCATCCGGAGAGCTTTTAGATCGCCCATAAGAATAAGGATTTCAATGGAGTTTAGGTATGTGAAAAGGTTTCTGGAAAGGGTACGGCATAGTGGGCAAAATAGGACAGCTATAGTGCTGCCGTTGAGCAGGGTCATTATACTTTATTCTGTGTTGTAGACTAGTAAGATAGGACCCCATCCATGGCGGAAGTAGAGAGCAATGCTCCTTTACTTATTTTTTATTTTTTTAGGGCAACAGGCTACATGAGGGTAATCCACATTGGGCAACTCCCCTTTAATAGCATAGGAAGGGAATTGAAAGGAGGGATGCGGAAGGGTAGAGGAAGGTAGCCAAGGGTTAACTAGGGCCCCCGGGCTATGGTTTAAGGATCCTACCTGGCAATTCGCCTAAACGTAATGCAGGGAAAATTCTAGAAAAACCTGCATCAGGTAGGTCGGGCATTTGGTACTTGTCCCATGCCCTTCCGATGGCGGGAGAGGGGTTAGCCCCGGTCTCGACGGAAGACATTGTATTGGGAGCCTTCCTGCTGCGCGTGCTTGGAAGCAGGTTCAGCTATACCCTGGATGTCTACGACTTGTTCTGCGAACAAATTGGCTTACAGAGTTAGTTTTCTTCCTGGTGGCACCCATCGCGTTCAAAATCAATTATTTACGTTTTACATCTTATTTCCATGTTTCCGGTTAGCGATGGCCTTACGAAAGGGATTGGACTAGGGCGCATACATCAGGCTCCCACACAGTTGTCTGAAATCTGTTAATACTTAAGTTTACTTCTAGCCTTCTACCAAATATTGTCCGTTTCACGGTTTTAATCGTTGATATCACCTCCTGCCCCTTTGCAGGGAATAGTTCCAGGAATGTGAAGTTTGTTGTTAGAAGACACGGCAATGACCGTCGTATTGGTTACTTGTTTGACTGAGTTGTTTTTAATTTTGCAATTAATTTATCGGACTGGGTGATTAGGGCAGCGAGTGTCTATGGGTGCGTGATACTCTCCACAATTCAGACACTTCGTGGTGACATACTTCTCGCATTTGCTCGTGCGAAGCCCGCATTTGGTGCCGGATTAACTTTCAGGAGCATTGCCGAAGTTTACGAAGGGGTGTGTTAGTTATGAAATTAGTAAAAGATTCGTTTCCCGTGTATTAACATTCGGTTGATGTGTCATATAAATACGTGGCCTTATTGGAACCTGTTATGTTCCATCTATCTTCAGTTGGCCTAAGAAGTACATTTCGTCTGTCTCGAACCTTCTATATTTCAGCATATAGCAGTTGGCGAAGATGGGGGGAACCCTCCTCCTGTTCACTCCTTCGTCCGCCGCTTTCCTAGTTTTTATCTTCGGATAAAGCAGTGCCTGCAGAGTCATCTCTCCTCCTGGAACTCCTAGAACTACCCTAGGATCTAGTACTTCTTTCTTTCTTTACTATCCTCTAGTTTGTTGTACACTGCTTTAAAATCAATAAACGTAGTCTTCTAAACTTATCCAGCTTTCCTCTAATTATCAAACCGTCCAATAGCAGATCGTCGACCGTTACTGAGATGCAGCGAGCACCCACGTTACCGATTTCCTATTCAACGTTACTACACTCTTCCTCCTTCCTATTTCATCAACCCCTTCGTCGATATCAGAGCTGGATGAATGGTCTCTCGACACAACTTTGACCATTGCTGTATTACACCAGGCCTTACTAAAATTTATTTCCTGAAATTTTAGTTCTTCTTAGATTTTCGCTTCTGTTATGACAAGGACCGAGCGTATAAAGATAACTGAGGAAAAGGGTAGGTATATTGTGAGGCGCATTACATTGCGGGTTCGATTCTCTACAGTCACTTTGTTATGAGGAAAATGGGTGGAGTAGAAGCGCTTCATTGGTTGAAGAAATTTCTGAGCTGAATGATTTTATAAATAAGTTGTTTTTACGTGTGAGAAACAAGAATTTGCTAAGGAATATTGCAATTCATCTTTGTGTGGAATTGTGGAGACAATCACGGTGTATAATGGATGAATAGGTGGGGCAGGTACAGTTTGGGTGTAATATACAAAGGACTGAGTTGACACTGAAATTATGTTGTTCTTTTCTTTACTATTTCAGGAGTAGGAGACACTTGCGGCTTCCGCTTGGTTCCCTTTGAGGCGAAGGCCATTTTCAATTCATCTTCTTCTAGTGGAGCTTCGTAATTGATCTTAACGGTAGTGGTAGTTTCATTTCCACCCGTTTCTTTCTTATTTTCTCTAGGGGCATCGCTAAGGTTAAGAGGCAGGGAGAGGAAAAATGGATGGCCTAACCATGAAAAAGATGTAATTTTGATTTTGTACACAGTTGAACCAACTGTTTGGCAATCTGTACTTTTTGGACAATGATTAACCTTCACTCAAAGCAAGCAGACTTGTTGGCTGTTTGCCACACTCAAAAAGTAAGTACAAAAGACAAATTCAACCCGGCTAAGGATTCAAGCTAGAGTCACAATAAAAAGCAAACAAATAGAAAAATGGTATTAAAGACGTGGTCGAGAATATCTTGAATTCACGCGTTTTACGTCTGTAAGCATCACAGTTGAATTTAAACAGATTGAAAACTGTAAACAATTGGAGCTGCGTTTAGACACGAAATCGTAGAGGTAGCGGAGAACGACGTAGCAATTACGGATTCCGGCTGCGGAATGACAAGCCGGCAGATGTAGTTAGGATATTCACTGTGCTAAGTCCGTGTCATCGTCACACCTCCTGATAACCAGCCGACGGCCAATGGCTACCGGTCAGGAAGCGCAAAAGTGATCACATCAGTTTTCAAGCGGTAAAAATAAAAAATATAAGACCTTCCCTGTAACAACTTACGTATTATCTGATTTGTGAAGTCATATATCGATCTTCGGTATTCATAGTTGCGGTACACAACTGAATGCAATGCGGTACATTCAAACATTTTCAGTCTAGATGACATTAACGTGTATATTTTGTTCCTTATACGGAACTATTCAGAGGCTGCACATACGTTGCAATAAATCTTTTTTAAGTCAAAGCTCAAATTTCCAGAGTTGGTGAACCTCCGCCGCTGGTTTAGTGAACACCTTTTATATTCCAACAAGGAGGTACAACTACCACATTCTTAAATAACTCATATTAAAATTTGAACTTTTCTTAATCCCTGACTTCCGCTATTAGTCATTGTAATCATGAAATGAGACTTCTTTTAAATGTGAAGCGATATAGATAAAGTAGCGCAGTGTTGTAAACCCGGTTAATTAACAAAATAACCGTAACAACAGATGATTATATATATATATATATATATATATATATATATATATATATATATATATATAGATAGATAGATAGATAGATAGATACAATGTTTATAACGTGTAACTGATAGACCTATTCATAGAACGGATAAATTGATTTGTTTGATGTCATGAGGATGTCCATTCATAAATTTCTCACCTATTAAAGTAATATTGACATTTCGTAAATGCGAAGGATCGCATGCCCAAAGCCTTAAACTCATGCTCATGATACTCGTTCAAGTAGTGTGGTGGTAGTACTTTGTTCCACCTTCATAATATAACAGATATTATTAATAAATTAATATTAACAGGTTGATTATAGTTATAATTTGAATTAACAATATCATAAATATTTCATAGTTAAATTACTCAAATTAAAATTTGAACTTTTATAATCCCCAGCCTTACGTTGGAGAGCATAAAGAATTTCCTTCATGGCTACTCTCAGGGGACATGAAGGGAATTTTAACAATGAAAAATTACTCTGTCAGGATGGAAAAATGTCAGACCAGGAATCAAACCCGGGACCTCCCGCTAACTCGGCAGACGCTGTCCCATCTGAGCTGGTCCCTGTCAAATCCACACCCAGTGTGAAATTGTTTAGATCTAATGCAGGCTCACCTACATGGGCTTGCATGTGCTAATATTAGGAGTCTACAGGGATCAACTTAAACATGGCCTTTACGGCCTGTGAAAGCTTCTTTCTACATAAAAAGGAAAAATTTAAATGCGTTTAAAGCCGCTTAGACAACAACAATCACGATGCGTATTGGGTTGCTGCGCGACTGCTGGATTTATTTACGTTGCTGAGTGATCACCTAATTATTCACGTTCCTCGCAGACCATCCAATAAATACACTTTTGTGATAATTTAAGTGGACTGGTTCTTGTCGTCGGCAAGTGTACTGCTCCTGAGCAGAAATCTGCGTTGCTAGGCCGCAACTCGTCTCCAAAGTTGCCTTCCCGGTCTGGATTCAACTGTATTGAGCTACCTTTCAGGTTTCTATTTAACAAATAACATAAGTTATGTTTTCTTAACATTGTTAATGTTATAAGTGACTTTTCTATACAGTATTAAATTATATCTACTTGTCATTTCCCTAGCAATGACTTCGGTATGTCTTGCGGTCAGCAATTCTTCTTTTAAGGAAAGTGTAACATACTTCCAACCGCTGCCGCCATTTAACATCCCGCTTGCCATCATGTAACACTCCACCACTGTGAACATGTCACATTCCAGCTATTGGAAATGGGAAGTCCAGATAGATCGTTCACCAACCGAGCTATACCTCCGTTAGCTCACCTGGCTACCGATCTAGAGGATAAAGGAAGAATTAAGAACAGGAAATAGGAAAGTCGGTAACGTGAGGGTTCGGGTTCAACTAATTGAACCTAGGCGTAGTGGTTGGTGTTTCGCTGCACTTCAGTCAAATAAGAGCTGATGAAGAATCAATAGATTTAATAGTTAGAAATAAAATAAAGTAAGACAAACTGGCGGATAGCACCAGGAGCCACCGACCCGTCAGGAGGTTGGATCACGACTGACTTTCCCAAGAGCTCTGAACAATTCGAAGACTCCTTTCCCCCTCCCTGATGATTTTAAGTCTCCAATGAGAATAACTCTTACAGGGTGGAGATTTCTGCTGACGTGTACATGTCTGCATAAAGTACTTAAAATGCTGACGTCCGTCTAGACGCAGCGTTATCACAGCTGCCTAGGCGGAAGGGGTGAAGACTTATGTGTTGTTGTGTTTAGTTACTCGCTATATCTAAAGTGATGTCTTTAACTGCATCAGCCCTCTTAGGTCCGCTATGCTGAAGAGACGTTATGATAAGAGGGCACGTGTAGACTATTATATTACAAAAGTGTAACGCTGCTCTAGCTTTTTGCTTATATGGGCTGTCTTTGTTTCCATCCGCGGATATTCATCCGTCCCTCGTCCTTAGAAGCAATCCTTAATCTGGACTTTCACCCAAGAGCGCACTCAAAGAAATAGTAAGAAATTATTTATTCTCACAAAGAATCACCTTTATTTTATTTTTTTTCAACTTGAATCAAAATAGAGCTGCGCAAACTGTTTTCCGCCTAATTCGTTTATTCATATTGTTACTTACAAGCCATAAATACCATATGATTCAACTCATTGCGTATAGTTGTTGTATTATTCATTTAACCCGTTGCTCCTCCTTTTAAACTATGACATTCATTACATACTTCAGCTTTCCAGCAATTCACAATCCAATTAAGCTGTGCATCACCCCTTTCCTTATTTCGTTAAGAAATGTTTATTAAACTGAAAAAAAAAGGTCAGCAGTGAGGACACTCCAACCCCAACTCGCAGGTCAGCAAACAAACATCCTGAATACTTCACCATCACGTCGGCTATTTCTAAATAGACTAATGTAGTAATGTAGTTAAACATTTAACTCTTTTTACAAAATATTTAATTTCGTTTTAGTATTTGGATATCGGGATAGACATGGGTGTCCCTAAAAACTACGCTCAGAACGAAAAAAATACTGGCCCGTGGTGGCGTCATCTAGGAGCAGGAGCGGTTGCTGGTGCAGTTTCACGGACTTGCACAGCTCCCTTGGACAGGCTGACGGTTTTCCTTCAGGTATACCTAGTGATGGAAATCTTGATTTATTGCCCATTATGAACATTGATTCAAATTATACAAATATGTAAAAATCTGTATAAATGTTTAAGTATTTATTCAGATGCTCCCAATATGTCCTAATTATAATAATTTAAATCTTCTGTTAATTATTCCATGATGTCTCAAACTCCTTAACGTTTTGTGAAATTCATCAATTCATTTTCCTCTGTAAATGCATAATTTCTGTTTATCCTCCGCTTAAAATTTGTTATGGACTCATTTTATTCTCAAGCAACAGTTGTTGCATCATATTGTAATTACATTGAATTGAAGAACCATTTACACATAATTTTTACAGCACTGTGCAGGTATACTTTGAAATTATTAAATATTTAATTATTTGTAAAACCCACACTCTTTTTTTACAATGTCAAATTGCCAATAAAATAATTATTTTCATTATTCCAAATAACTGTATCAACTACTGAAATAAATGTCAAACGAGCAAGTTGAATATATTTATTACTAATTGTTTTCTACATCATAAACCTGGGACATTTCTATGGTCGAGCCTAATCAAATCACTTTATTATAATATAATTTTACAAAACTATAAATTTGAAGGTTTTCAATTTATTTTGCAATGGTATTCTCCCATTCTTAGGTTCAGGGAACGAAAAATATGGGCGTTCAGTCCTCCGTGAAACATTTGTTTGAAGAAGGTGGCGTTTGGAGTTTCTGGAGAGGTAATGGAATAAATGTTCTGAAGATTGCTCCAGAGACTGCCATTAAGTTCATGGCATATGAACAGTGCAAACGCCTTATCAGTGGGAACAATACTAGAAAATTGTCCATTTATGACAGGTTCGCGGCTGGATCTCTTTCTGGAGGAATTAGCCAAACAGTTATTTATCCTCTTAAAGTAAGTTGTGTTTATTATATATATAATTTTAGTATCGTTGTTTTACATTCTTATTGTTATAAATATTTTTAAAACAATTTTAGGTCTTGAAGACCAGATTAGCTCTTGGGAAAACTGAACAATATAAAGGAATTGCTGATGCAGTTAAACAAATCTACAAAAAAGAAGGATTGCGGACTTTCTACAGAGGCTATGTTCCCAATCTGCTGGGAATAATCCCATGTGCAGGAATTGATCTTGCAGTATATGAGGTAACTGTTTAAATATCACATTGATATGGGTAATTTTCATTGTAGTCCTACAACCATTCTAAAATGAATACGTAAAAACTACCACAATTTTCAATCCGTTAAGGTTCTCTTAAAAGTCACAATATCTTTGAATCAACCAATATTTGTTTTTTGGATATTGGATTGTGGATATTATTTTCATTTTATCGACAATGTGGTCACATGTGATTTTATTTAGGTCTGAGCCTGATTGCGTTCTGTATGTCAAGATATTGAGCTTTATCGCCAAAGTAACAAAAAGGAAGTCCTTCCCTCTACTATTTCTTATTACCAAAATATTATAGCATTCATTCAATTATAATATTAAATCATTCTGGGTTTATACCCAGAATTTTTCTGTATTTATATAAACTTTCAGAAGAGTTCAGATGAATTTTTTTTATGGTAACAGGCTACATGAAGGTAATCCACATAGTGGCAACTCCCCTTTAATAGCATAGGAAGGGATTTGAAAGGGGGAATGCGGAAGGGTAGAGGAAGGTAGCCAAGGGTTAACTAGGGCCCTCGGGCGATATTTTAAGGATCCTACCCGGCATTGGCCTAAAAGTAATGCAGGGAAAACCCTAGAAAAACCTGCATAAGGTAGGTCGGGCATTAGGTACTTGTCCCACGCCCTTCCGATAGCGGGAGAAGAAAAAATCTTAACGGTTATGAGATGAAAAACCATGCAACTAATCTGCGAGAAATTTACTTATCAGAATGATGTGACCCCAGTGCTTGAGGCTGGGTTGGCTTTGTTGCATAGCTAAGATGAAAAAAAAATGCGCAATATGGCTGGAAATACACAATTTTCTATTAAGAAATGAAAGATATATCACAAAAATAAAGAGAATATTTGAGATATATCTTGTGTGAAAGACGACGTTTCGACACCTATCTCCCCTTTCGTTGCCAAGTGACCGAATTCCCTAAAAAAGTCTATGATCCTATGAATTGTTTAACTATGTAGAAATGTTATGACAAAATATCACTTTGTTTACGTTAACTACATTGTAGTGTCATGTGAATATAATTCATAGTTATTTAAAATTATGTGGTATTAGCGTGTAACGCTTCGAGGTTAATAACACGAATCCAATAGTTCAATGAGAAATTTGTTTACTTAGCAAGTAACTGTAAAGGCCGTTTATTTAAGCGAAAATATATTGATTGTACGTTGCTTCATAATTTTAAGTTTTACTTTACTATTTATTTACAGACTTTAAAAAATTCTTACCTCCGCAAACACAGTGGTGATAGTCCTGGAGTCCCCCTCTTACTGGCATGCGGCATTGTTTCCAGCACGTGCGGGCAAATTTGCAGCTATCCCTTAGCTCTTGTAAAAACACGCATGCAAGCCCAAGGTAATAATTTTATTCAATGATTGTTAAAAATTTAGACTCATGTCGATTTATGTTATTAGACGTCCTACTAAACGTATCGTTGTAAGGGCTTTTGTATGCTTTTTTTTTTATACTTTCCAGTAAAAAATCATTTTTTTATTCTACATTTGGTCTACGCATTCATGATAACGATTATTATTACATGCTACGTCACTAAAATACGAGTGAACTTTGGAGGTCGATTTATGGTAATGCCTGTCATCCACGTGCTTTTCATAGGATTTTTAATTAATAATTACTGATGACACGTGTTCATCATTTAGTTACCTGACTGCGATATTTTAATTTCATAAAATTCAGATTCGCATTGATAAGGAGACCAAAATAATCCGGTTATTTGTAGCGCAATTTGTTTTAAACGTGAACATTTCCCTTCAGATATTAAAGACCAAAATATAGCATTGCTTGTTCTGGCTTTAGACATATATTCGAAATGAATATAGCCAGGCAGAGAAGTAGCAGGAGTCAACCGAGTGAGGGAGAGACGAAGAGGAGGTTCCTGGTTCCTGAGTTTGATCTAAAAATATTAATTTTAGAATCTGTGAATTGTAGAAGCTGTGCAAAAATCCGTCATAGTACTACGACAATTATTTAGGTATCCTGGAATGCTGAGCAGCCGTGAGTACCAATTTAAAACAATTAATTATGTAAACCGGATTAAAAGATAGACGTCAGATTTCGTTTTCTTCCTTTGATAAAATTTGCTAATTAGAATCCATCTTTTTAGTGTAATTATTACAATATATATATATATATATATATATATATATATAAGTGGATTTTTAAATAACTATTAATTATATACGTGTGGTTCAGAACTTCTATCCTGATTAAGTGAGCTCAGGCCCTCGAAAACTAGCAATTTATAATCCGCCCAGTCCGACTAGACCCACTGTTGATGTAGGGTAGTCACGTGTGCTGGCTGACGAAAATGAGATATTGCAGATCATTTCGAATATACGTCTGAAAGCCAGAACAAGTAATGCTATATTTTGGTCTTTAATATCTGAAGGGAAATGTTCATGTTTAAAACAAATTGCGCTACAAATAACCGGATTATTTTGGACTCCTTATCAATGCGAATCTGAATTTTATGAAATATATATATATATATATATATCTTGATTAGAATGGGAAAAAAGCAATCATGGCTTATGTGAAATAGGGGTCTATATCAATATATAAGCAAGAATGTGATGTTAAACTAACTTGTATGGACAGTAATGAAAGAATTGATATATGACTAATCTCAAATTGAGGGCTGGTCTCTCCATGTCATAATGTAAACACTAAAATATTTAGCTATAATAAATATTCGTTCAGTTAAATTGGGTACAGGACAATTTTTATCGTAATTTCAAGATTTCTAATAAATAAAAATTTTGTTTCACAGTTGTCACCATTAAAAAAGGCACTTATCAAGATCAACCACAAACAATGTCCAGTGTATTTAAAAGTATTTTGAAAAAGGAAGGATTCTCTGGACTGTACAGGGGGATTACACCAAACTTATTTAAAGTGGCCCCTGCAGTGAGCATAAGCTATGCTATATATGAAAGATTTAAAAATGTACAATTGTAATTAAATGCTGATTACGTCACGAAAAAGCAATATCGTTGTCTCAGATCTGTGACTTGTTTCTGAGTAGCTTTTGTCTTTCGAATCCAATATCAACGGTTTTAGTTACAGTCAGACAAAATGTGCATATAAAGGAAAAATAAAAAAAAATTATTAATACAAAGCCTATATAGTTACTATAAGTTCAATTATGTTCATACTAATAGCAAAGTTTATTTACCTAAGAGTAAATGTACAAATTAGGGAAATAGAGAGCTTTCTCTGGAATGTTTAATCTGAAGACATTCATGCTCATGCTGGTCAAATCCCTTACTTGTGGCAGTCCCTCTCTACCAGCCATAGAACGTTTCGGACGGTCCAATTCCTAGAACGGTTTACCTGCGGTAGGAGGAAGTAACATTGGGAAAACAACAGCCCTTTCCATACTAAGCTAATTTATCAAATTTGTTAGATATATACAATTAAAATTTTGCCCCCGACTAGCCAGTTATGAAAACTCAGGGTTTGTTGTGGCAAATTAGGCCCGGGAAACGATTTTTATAAAAAGTGCTTTACGCAACCATGAAATATGCAATATGGTTACCAGACTGGGGTCTCTGCAACACAGCGACGTCCCTCGCAGCTGGTCGTCGATGTCTCTCTCGTGGAGTCTCGCTGGTAAATTCTCAAAAAACCCAAGAGCAACCGCTCACCGCAACTTCTCCAGAGTCTTCTCCAGGCATCCCTTTCTCCCGACCTGTGAGACCAACTGTTTTTCTATTGGTCCATTTAATTTATTATGGACCAATCACAGGTCTTAGGCTAACCGACGTAGAGAATTTCAACTCCGAGACACTCTGTGACTGCTGTTTGTTGACGAGAAAACCCCGGAGGTACAGTTACAATCCCCAGCCTGACTGGCACCAAACGGTACTTTTTGCTGATGTTGGATAAACATGGTTACTCACGCGTTTAAACAAACTGACTAAAATATCTGTATAATCAATGAAAAGACGCCTATCCTAAATAACGCGCTATATACTAATGGAATCATTTTCAAATTCAAAATCTTCGTCATTAGAGTCACTTCCATGTTCACCACACACGTATTCCTGTAATTCCAAAGAGGATAATTCTTTGAATACTGGCACTGAAATTTCAGCTGAATGAGGTACTCGGCATATAGTTGAGGCTTAACTAGGATACTCTATATTACATCTGTTTTCTTTGTTTTATCCTCACATTTTCACTATCCAAAAGTAACAATCACTTTAGTGATCTCTGGGCTATTGGCAAATCTTACTAATTCCCAGTGAGGGTAAAATTGCAATTTTAAAATCATAATTTATCTCAGTGGCATCCGTAACCCCGGATTCGAGTCTAATCTAGGTTGTTTTTACGTTATTTTTAAGTCATACATCTCCACCAAAAACCTAACGGGTGCTCTCCTCCCATGCCGATAGGGGTTGGAAATATATACAGAGAATATCTAGAGAATTTTTACGAATCTCATTTATACCGACAAAATATTTATTCCACGCAAATATCGGCATGTTCGAAAATTTCTAGCCCCGACCCCTTCTTTCCACGTGTGCGTTGCCCAGATTTTAATAAATAAACTTAACGACACGCATAACCCCAATTGATAGCAATCTCGGTTGTTTTCGCGTTATTTTCATGTAAACCCCTCCAACCCCACCGCTTAATCGTGCTCCGCTCCCGTGACGAAAGGGGTTAAAATTATACGCGGACAACATGTAGACATGTATGAATGTCATTGATCCCGTAATTTAGTTATTTGACGAAAAAATAGACCGGTTAACATGTTTTAAAATGTTTACACCCGGCTACCTCTGCCCATCCCCTCCCACCCCCGCGTGATGTCCAAATGGTTGTAAATAAAATCAGCGACATACGTGAACATGATTTGACTCCATCTCGGTGGTTTTCGCGTTATTTTCTTGTAATTCCCCTCCACCCCTAACCCTAAGCGTGTTCTCCTCTCATACCGTAAAAGGTCGAAATTTTATACACATAACATCCGTAGAAATACCATCAATCTAATTAAGCCTGAAAAATATTTATTCAGCGCTAATATCGGCCATGATTACATGTTTCATAATGTCCACCTCCGTCCCTGGGTGTTAAATGACCAATTGAATGTCATAATTAACCTAAGCAACGTCCAAAACCCTGGATTTTACTCTAATCTCGGTTGTATTAGCGTTATTTTCTAGTAAAGTCCGTCCACCCCCATGCTGTAAGGGGTTGAAATGATACTTAGATAACATCGGTAGAGACACTAAAAATCTCTTTTACCCCTAAAAATTTTTATGCGGCTGTTTTAGCATGCTGGGGGCGGTAGACATGTCTCACCCCGACAGTGTTTGTTTCCTGGTCGTAAAGAACACGTGTACGAAATTTGGTGAAATTTGCTCTACCGGTGTAGATTTGTATAACGAACATACAAATATACAAATATACAAACATACATCCACTCTTCTTTATTTATAAGACTAGCTGGGTGCCCAGCGTTGCCCGAGATGTCATTTATCTATAACCATCCATAAGACTCCAAATTTGGTTACTTTTGCGCTATTTTTATGTAAAGCTCCTCGAACCCTATCACTAAATGTGCTCACCTCCCATGCCGAAGGGGCATGAAGTCATTGACTAAATATATCGGCCGTTTTTACATGTTAGAAGATGACCACCCCCACAAATATGCGATAATGATAAAGAATGTATTCCACGCAAAATTCGGCCGATTACATTGTCTGAAAATTTATTCCCCCGCCCAACACCTCAAAACCCGTCGCGTTACCCAGGTTGTCACAATTAGATTCAGCGACATTCATAGTCTCGGAATTGATTCGAATCTCGGTTGTTTTTGCGGGATTTTATTTAACGTACCTCCACCCCACCCCTAAGCTTGCTCCCCTCACAGGGGTTAAATTATACACAAACAACATCGGTATAAATACTTTCAAAGTAATTAACCCCAGGAAATAATTATCGCAAATATCGACCGTTTAACATGTTTGAAATTTTTCACCCCCGACCACTCCCGCTTCGGGGACTTAAACGGTCAAGTTTAATGTCATAATTAAACTCAGTGACAATCCTGATAGTTTCTGGTTTATTTTTATCTAATGCTACTTCCACGCCAACCCTTAAGGGTGCACCCTTTCGAGTCCGAAAGGGGTTGAAATTATACACAGAGAACATGTAGGGAAATTTTATTAATCTAATTCATCCCGAAATATATTTAATCGACGCAAAAATCAGCCGGTCAACTCATCCCAACCCAGCCGATACCCGCGCGTTGTCCAGATTGTCATAAATAAATTCAGCGACATCCATTACCTTCGATTTGACTCGAATGTCGGTTGTTTTCCCGTTATTTTCATGGAAATTAATTAAACTCAGTGCAATCCCGTTAGTTTCTGGTTTCTTTTTATGTAATGCTACTTCACGCCCACCCTTAAGGGTGCACCCTTATGAGTCCGAAAGGGAATGAAATTATACACAGAGAACATGTAGGGAAATTTTATTAATCTAATTCATCCCGAAATATATTTAATTGACGCAAAAAACAGCCGGTCAACTCATCCCAACCCAGCCGATACCCGCGCGTTGTATAGATTGTCATAAATAAATTCAGCGACATCCATTACCTTCGATTTGACTCGAATCTCGGTTGTTTTCCCGTTATTTTCAAGGAAATTAATTAAACTCAGTGACAATCCCGATAGTTTCTGGTTTCTATTTATGTAATGCTACTTCACGCCCACCCTTAAGGGTGCACCCTTATGAGTCCGAAAGGGAATGAAATTATACACAGAGAACATGTAGGGAAATTTTATTAATCTAATTCATCCCGAAATATATTTAATCGACGCAAAAATCAGCCGGTCAACTCATCCCAACCCAGCCGATACCCGCGCGTTGTCCAGATTGTCATAAATAAATTCAGCGACATCCATTACCTTCGATTTGACTCGAATGTCGGTTGTTTTCCCGTTATTTTCATGGAAATTAATAAAACTCAGTGCAATCCCGTTAGTTTCTGGTTTCTATTTATGTAATGCTACTTCACGCCCACCCTTAAGGGTGCACCCTTATGAGTCCGAAAGGGAATGAAATTATACACAGAGAACATGTAGGGAAATTTTATTAATCTAATTCATCCCGAAATATATTTAATTGACGCAAAAAACAGCCGGTCAACTCATCCCAACCCAGCCGATACCCGCGCGTTGTATAGATTGTCATAAATAAATTCAGCGACATCCATTACTTTCGATTTGACTCGAATCTCGGTTGTTTTCCCGTTATTTTCAAGGAAATTAATTAAACTCAGTGACAATCCCGATAGTTTCTGGTTTCTATTTATGTAATGCTACTTCACGCCCACCCTTAAGGGTGCACCCTTATGAGTCCGAAAGGGAATGAAATTATACACAGAGAACATGTAGGGAAATTTTATTAATCTAATTCATCCCGAAATATATTTAATCGACGCAAAAATCAGCCGGTCAACTCATCCCAACCCAGCCGATACCCGCGCGTTGTCCAGATTGTCATAAATAAATTCAGCGACATCCATTACCTTCGATTTGACTCGAATCTCGGTTGTTTTCCCGTTATTTTCAAGGAAATTAATTAAACTCAGTGACAATCCCGATAGTTTCTGGTTTCTATTTATGTAATGCTACTTCACGCCCACCCTTAAGGGTGCACCCTTATGAGTCCGAAAGGGAATGAAATTATACACAGAGAACATGTAGGGAAATTTTATTAATCTAATTCATCCCGAAATATATTTAATCGACGCAAAAATCAGCCGGTCAACTCATCCCAACCCAGCCGATACCCGCGCGTTGTCCAGATAGTCATAAATAAATTCAGCGACATCCATTACCTTCGATTTGACTCGAATGTCGGTTGTTTTCCCGTTATTTTCATGGAAATTAATTAAACTCAGTGCAATCCCGTTAGTTTCTGGTTTCTTTTTATGTAATGCTACTTCACGCCCACCCTTAAGGGTGCACCCTTATGAGTCCGAAAGGGGTTGAAATTATTCATTGAGAACATGTAGGGAAATTTTATTATTCTAATTCTTCCCGAAATATATTTAATCGACGCAAAAATCAGCCGGTAACTCATCCCAACCCAGCCGATACCCGCGCGTTGTCCAGATTGTCATAAATAAATTCAGGGACATCCATGACCTTCGATTTGACTCGAATCTCGGTTGTTTTCCCGTTATTTTCAAGGAAATCCCCTCCAGCCCCACCCCTATCATGCCTACAAACAACATCGGTAGAAATACTATCAACGTCAATGGTCCCGGCATTTATTTATTCCACGCTAATATCGATGATTTAACATGTTAGAAAATTTCCATCCCATCCACTCCCGCCCATTAGGGCTAAATGGCCAATTTGATGCTATAATTGAACTGGACGACATCCATGACCTTGGATTTGACTCCAATCTCGGTTGTATTCGCGTTATTTTTTTGCAGCGTTCCTCCACCCAACACCTAAAAGTGCTCTACTGGTAATCCCGACCCCCTTCTGGGGGTGGTAGACGCGTCTTACCCCAACAGTCGGTAGAAACACTATTAATATCTGTGACCCCTAAAAATATTTATCCGACTGAAATATAGACTGTTTTAGCATGTTTAAATATTTCCACCCCCGCTTCTGGGGTTGGTAGACGCGTCTCACCCCGACAGTGTTTTTACCTGGTCGCAAAGAACCCGTGTACGAAATTTGGTGAAATTTGCTCTACCGGTGTAGATTTGTATAACGAACATACAAACATACAAACATACATACACTCTTTTTTATTTATAAGAAGATTAAGTGTAATAATTATTTATATTAAGCCCTTTCGTTCTGGTAGAAAAGGGGTTATTAATGGATTGATTTATATGGTTTGGGATTTTGAGAACAATTGTTCTAATAATGTAGATTACGTGGATAATATATTCATTGAAGTTGTAGCAAACTAAATTATAAACTACGTTAGCATGTAGAGTTTTTGTTACATGTATTTGTCCGTGATTATTTGTTGCTTTATTTCTTCTCAATAATACAACTTCAATTACGGAATAACTGTAAAATTATGTTTATAACAATTTATAATGTAATTTTTTTTAAAAGAGTATAAAAAGCAATGGTTCTGAAACACTTTTACTTTTGATTAAACGTAGTTATTAATGGAAAAACATCGGTTAAAATAGTATGAACAACACCACCCCTAAATCTGCTACTTTCCCGTGGTGGAAAGGTTGAATTTTTACTCATATCACATCGGTAGAAACACTATCAATCTATTTTACCAATAAACACATAACATGTTGGCAGTTTTAGAATAATAGACAATTCTCACCCCCAGCCCTAAGCAAGCTCACCACTAATGTCTAAAGGGATTTATATTTTCAACAACATCCGTTGAAATAGTATTCACGTAATTCTCCTCCAAGAACGCGCAAGAACTGACTATTTATCTTCCCTTCCAACCCCCACCCTTTCGAGTTAAATGGGCAATTAAAAATATTTATCGGAAATAAACTCACTGACATCCATAACCTTCGATTTGACTCCAAACTCGGTTGTATTCGCGTTATTTTTCTGTAAAGCAACCCCACCCCAAACCCTAAGGGTTCTGAATAAAGGGTGCCCTTTTCCCAGGGCGTAGGAGATGAATATTATATTCAGATAACATCGGTAGAAACACAATCAATATCTTTGACCCCGAAAATATTTATCCAAATCTAATACCTGCTGTTTTAGCATGTTTAAGTATTTCAACCCCCGTCCACCCCCGCTTCTGGGGTTGGTAGACGCTACTCACCCCGACAGTGTCGTTTTCCTGGTCGCAAAGAACCCGTGTACTAAATTTGGTGAAATTTGATCCACCGGTATAGATTTTTATTCTCCACCCCAAACGCTAGGGGTGCTCTTTCCCCAGGGTGTAGAGGTTGAAAATTATATTCAGATATCATCAGTGGAAACACTATAAATATCTTTGACCCCTAAAAATATTTATCCGACTGAAATATCGACTGTTTTAGCATGTACAAATATTTCCACCCCCGCTTCTGGGGGTGGTAGGCGCGTCTCACCCCAACAGTGTTGCTTTCCTGGTCGCAAAGAACACGTGTACGAAATTTGTGGAAATTTGATCCACCGGTATAGATTTGTATTCTCCACCCCAAACCCTAAGGTGTAGGGGTGTAGGGTGTAGGGGATGAAAATTATATTCAGAAAACATCGGTAGGAACACCATCAATATCTTGGCCCCTAAAAATTATTATCCGACTAAAATATCGGCTCTTTTAGCATGTTTAAATATTTCAACCCCCGTCCACCCCCGCTTCTGGGGGTGGTAGACATGTCTCACCCCGACAGTGTTTGTTTCCTGGTCGTAAAGAACACGTGTACGAAATTTGGTGAAATTTGCTCTAACGGTGTAGATTTGTATAACGAACATACAAATATACAAACATACAAACATACAAACATACAAACAAACAAACATACAAACAAACATACATACACTCTTTTTTATTTATAAAATATACGATTTCTGGGAGAGTTTTCTTAATAATATGAGCGCTATCTCAATCAGTCAGGCTGTGAAAGCTATTAATGAAATTCATTTGAGGTTATTTCGGAACGTCAAATACGAAGTTAGGAACCTCTGGAAACATCAGGCAAAAACAAGACGCCTCGGAGGTACACCTGAGGCTATTGTCTGAAGATTAGGAGGAAACCCCAAAATTGTTAGATATGTGGGAACGCGACCCGCGGCGTCGATCATGATCCCGCTCTCCAGAGAATAATTCTGAAAAAGCGACAGGTAAAATGGGATAATTGATAGTCGATGGAGTCACATGGGTGGATTGGGAAAAACCATTCAAAGGGAAAATGAAGAACGTCGACGACAGAGAGACTCGTCGAGGAGGTGATTCTCTCTGATGAGTGGTTAGTGAGAGATCGTCTGTAAAACTTCGTACTTAGAAAATAGTCCACAGGCGACCAATAGGGACTTACATTTCGTTCAATGCTGCCAAGCTAAGTCTGAATGTCCTGTGTTAAGTGACCGATCATATGAGTCATCCACCAGAAAGAAGGAAGAAAGAATGACCAGCTTAACCATATTACGCGATCGCCAGCACACGTTTAATGCGATCGCGCAGCCAGCAGTAGGCCGTCACTAGAATTCTTAGAACGGAAGAACGGCCTGAAACGTTGTTTCGAACGGGATACGAGTCTCAGAACATCGCAGAGTATCTAAATATCTCACGTTCTCCGCTACTCGCGGAAAACACGTGATACCGCCCTGACATAGTAGATCGCATTTGCCACGTATCATGTTAGAAGATTGAACCTTATAATTAATTGTGTATTCATTTTTATTGTTAAAAAATCATGTTTTGTGAATAAAGTAGTTCCATTAAACACTGGCGCCCACATCCCGTTACAATTAATTTAATTATTTATCTTTAATTAAAATAATCAAATAATCCTTACATCATTGGCAAATCAACAGTTGGCAGCAGCTGTAGCCATAACGTAATTTAAAGCTCAGTGCTAGTTTTGGAACATAATTTTACAGAACTTCTATTAACTTAATTTTATTATCTTTAGATATTTTTGTAAGTAAAGTGTGTTTAATAGACAATTTTCTGGAGGTCTGCTGTTCATTCAAGGTTATTGTGTATATTTTGGACTTAAATGATTTTAATTCATTTATTGGTACTGAATCTATTTTTAACGATAATAAAAGGTAAGGTGTGTGAGGGTGACATAACATCATTACTTCAGAACTCCTCAGGGTACATTTATTATTTTTTCGTCAATGCTGGGATGAAATCAGAATTACCCGTTTAATTTGATAAGTTGAAATTAAAAAATGTACGTCTGATTGAAAATAATGAATAAAAAAGATTGCCAAATCAGACAAAAGAGCGATAATATAAATAGCACACAACGTTTCTGGGATCCTTGTCCCTTTCGTCACGTGCGAAGAAGAGCCTAGAGCGACACAACTGCACTTGTCAGTTGACTTGTGAAACGTTGTGTGGTATTTATATTAACACTTTTTTGCCTGAATTGGCTATCTTTCGTATTCATTAATTTGCTAAGTATTTACACCAAAAAAACCAAGAGGAGTAGAAGCCCATCAATCTCGCAAATTTGTATAGCAATAATTGGCGAACGCTCGTGTCCGTTGTATTTACTTCTCCTGAATATGGATGAGTTCCATAATAAGACATCTCTCGTCCTTGGTGAGACGTGAAATAAATAGATTGTGGTTTCGCTGCCGGAAACTGTTATCATGTTACACATAGCACAAAGCATATCTTTAGTACTCATGGCACAATTAGATGAGTTCTCAGATAACTATTGAACATCCTTATCTCGTGTTTGCAGTTTACAGTTCTCACTATTGCATTATAATAATATAATTAAAACTAAATGACCATTACAACGTATTCATTGTTCACCTACGTCAATAATACGTTATATTTTATTTTCATGCTAATCTGGATCGCCATAGGACTTTTTCATACATTATTTCTCAGGTGAACATGAAAATCAGAAGAGATGACAATAATTTATGGTAAACGTTCAACAATAACAGAGAAAAAAGAAAAAATGTGGGCGAAATTTGTCTCTTTTCCTTTTGTTTATGAAGAAGTTAGTTGCTTAGAATATGTTCTCAGATAAGGATGAAGCAGCGTTATTTATATAACTTGGCGCCGAATTGAATGTAGGTGGAATGTTGGAGGATATGATTTTATGAATACGGGACAGTCGACTCTATTGTTGTCCCTGATAAAATTCTCATAAGGCAACGAATGTGCGAAGATTAGATCTATTAAAATGATAATAGGGAGTTGATCTGGTGTTATGGAGTAAAATATTTGATGTGGATTGGAGTGTAGATTAGGGAAAGGTTAACATGATTAGGTTTTGACGCTGCAAGATGAGACATCAAATGCGTGATAAAGAAGTTGTCTGAAAGGCCCGGGAAAGGATTTCCCTATTCGAGTAAGTTCATGCGGAGAGCTTTTAGATCGCTCATAAGAATAAGGATTTCAATGGAGTTTAGGTATGTGAAAAGGTTTCTGGAAAGGGTACGGCATAGTGGTCAAAATAGGACAGCTATAGTGCTGCCGTTGAGCAGGGTCATTATACTTTATTCTGTGTTGTAGACTAGTAAGATAAGACCCCATCCATGGCGGAAGTAGAGAGCAATGCTCCTTTACTTATTTTTTATTTTTTTAGGGCAACAGGCTACATGAGGGTAATCCACATTGGGCAACTCCCCTTTAATAGCATAGGAAGGGATTTGAAAGGGGGGATGCGGAAGGGTAGAGGAAGGTAGCCAAGGGTTAACTAGGGCCCCCGGGCTATGGTTTAAGGATCCTACCTGGCAATTCGCCTAAACGTAATGCAGGGAAAACTCTAGAAAAACCTGCATCAGGTAGGTCGGGCATTTGGTACTTGTCCCATGCCCTTCCGATGGCGGGAGAGGGGTTAGCCCCGGTCTCGACGGAAGACATTGTATTAGGAGCCTTCCTGCTGCGCGTGCTTGGAAGCAGGTTCAGCTATACCCTGGATGTCTACGACTTGTTCTGCGAACAAATTGGCTTACAGAGTTAGTTTTCTTCCTGGTGGCACCATTCGCGTTCAAAAGCAATTATTTACGTTTTACATCTTATTTCCAAGTTTCCGGTTAGCGATGGCCTTACGAAAGGGATTGGACTAGGGCGCATACATCAGGCTCCCACACAGTTGTCTGAAATCTGTTAATACTTAAGTTTACTTCTAGCCTTCCACCAAATAATGTCCGTTTCACGGTTTTAATCGTTGATATCACCTCCTGCCCCTTTGCAGGGAATAGTTCCAGGAATGTGAAGTTTGTTGTTAGAAGACACGGCAATGACCGTCGTATTGGTTACTTGTTTGACTGAGTTGTTTTTAATTTTGCAATTAATTTATCGGACTGGGTGATTAGGGCAGCGAGTGTCTATGGGTGCGTGATACTCTCCACAATTCAGACACTTCGTGGTGACATACTTCTCGCATTTGCTCGTGCGAAGCCCGCATTTGGTGCCGGATTAACTTTCAGGAGCATTACGAAGGGGTAAGTTAGTTATGAAAATAGTAAAAGATTCGTTTCCCGTGTATTAACATTCGGTTGATGTGTCATATAAATACGTGGCCTTATTGGAACCAGTTATGTTCCATCTATCTTCAGTTGACCTAAGAAGTACATTTGTCTGTATCGAACCTTCGATATTTCAGCATATAGCAGTTGGCGAAGATGGGGGGAACCCTCCTCCTGTTCACTCCTTCGTCCGCCGCTTTCCTAGTTTTTATCTTCGGATAAAGCAGTGCCTGCAGAGACATCTCTCCTCCTGGAACTCCTAGAACTACCCTAGGATCTAGTACTTCTTTCTTTCTTTACGATCCTCTAGTTTGTTGTAGGTTCCTTTAAAATCAATAAACGTAGTCTTCTAAACTTATCCAGCTTTCCTCTAATTATCAAACCGTCCAATAGCAGATCGTCGACCGTTACTGAGATGCAGCGAGCACCCACGTTACCGATTTCCTATTCAACGTTACTACACTCTTCCTCCTTCCTATTTCATCAACCCCTTCGTCGATATCAGAGCTGGATGAATGGTCTCTCGACACAACTTGGACCATTGCTGTATTACACCAGGCCTTACTAAAATTTATTTCCCGAAAATTTTAGTTCTTCTTAGATTTTCGCTTCTGTTATGTCAAGGACCGCGCATCTAAAGATAACTGAGGAAAAGGGTAGGTATATTGTGAGGCGCATTACATTGCGGGTTCGATTCTCTACAGAAACTTTGTTATGAGGAAACTTGGTGGAGTAGAAGCGCTTCATTGGTTAAAGAAATTTCTGAGCTGAATGATTTTATAAATAAGTTGTTTTTACGTGTGAGAAACAAGAATTTGCTAAGGAATATTGCAATTCATCTTTGTGTGGAATTGTGGAGACAATCACGGTGTATAATGGATGAATAGGTGGGGCAGGTACAGTTTGGGTGTAATATACAAAGGACTGAGTTGACACTGGAATTATGTTGTTGTTTTCTTTGCTATTTCAGGAGTAGGAGACACTTGCGGCTTCCGCTTGGTTCCCTTTGAGGCGAAGGCCATTTTCAATTCATCTTCTTCTAGTGGAGCTTCGTAAATGAAATTAACGGTAGTGGTAGATTCATTTCCACCCGTTTCTTTCTTATTTTCTCTAGGGGCATCGCTAAGGTTAAGAGGCAGGGAGAGGAAAAATGGATGGCCTAACCATGAAAAAGATGTAATTTTGATTTTGTACACAGTTGAACCAAGTGTTTGGCAATCTGTACTTTTTGGACAATGATTAACCTTCACTCAAAGCAAGCAGACTTGTTGGCTGTTTGCCACACTCAAAAAGTAAGTACAAAAGACAAATACAACCCGGCTAAGGATTCAAGCTAGAGTCATAATAAAAAGCAAACAAATAGAAAAATGGTATTAAAGAATATCTTGAATTCACGCGTTTTACGTCTGTAAGCATCACAGTTGAATTTAAACAGATTGATAACTGTAAACAATTGGAGCTGCGTTTAGACACGAAATCGTAGAGGTAGCGGAGAACGACGTAGCTATTACGGATTCCGGCTGCGGAATGACAAGCCGGCAGATGTAGTTAGGATATTCACTGTGCTAAGTCCGTGTCATCATCACACCTCCTGATAACCAGCCGACGGCCAATGGCTACCGGTCAGGAAGCGTAAAAGTGATCACATCAGTTTTCAAGCGGTAAAAATAAAAAATATAAGACCTTCCCTGTAACAACTTACGTATTATCTGATTTGTGAAGTCATATATCGATCTTCGGTATTCATAATTGCGGTACACAAATGAATGCAATGCGGTACATTCAAACATTTTCAGTCTAGATGACATTAACGGGTATATTTTGTTCCTTATACGGAACTATTCAGAGGCTGCACATACGTTGCAATAAATCTTTTTTAAGTCAAAGCTCAAATTTCCAGAGTTGGTGAACCTCCGCCGCTGGTTTAGTGAACACCTTTTATATTCCAACAAGGAGGTACAACTACCACATTCTTAAATAACTCATATTAAAATTTGAACTTTTCTTAACCCCTGACTTCCGCTATTAGTCATTGTAATCATGAAATGAGACTTCTTTTAAATGTGAAGCGATATAGATAAAGTAGCGCAGTGTTGTAAACCCGGTTAATTAACAAAATAACCGTAACAACAGATGATTATATATATATATATATATATATATATATATATATATATTGATAGATAGATACAATGTTTATAACGTGTAACTGATAGACTTATTCATAGAACGGATAAATTGATTTGTTTGATGTCATGAGGATGTCCATTCATAAATTTCTCACCTATTAAAGTAATATTGACATTTCGTAAATGCGAAGGATCGCATGCCCAAAGCCTTAAACTCATGCTCATGATACTCGTTCAAGTAGTATGGTGGTAGTACTTTGTTCCACCTTCATAATATAACAGATATTATTAATAAATTAATATTAAAAGGTTGATTATAGTTATAATTTGAATTAACAATATATTAAATATTTCATAGTTAAATTACTCAAATTAAAATTTGAACTTTTATAATCCCCAGCCTTACGCTGGAGAGCATAAAGAATTTCCTTCATGGCTACTCTCAGGGAACATGAAGGGAATTTTAACAATGAAAAATTACTCTGTCAGGATGGAAAAATGTCAGACCAGGAATCAAACCCGGGACCTCCCGCTAACTTGGCAGACGCTGTCCCATCTGAGCTGGTCCCTGTCAAATCCACACCAGTGTGAAATTGTTGAGATCTAATGCAGGCTCACCTACATGGGCTTTCACCCAAGAGCGCACTCAAAGAAATAGTAAGAAATTATTTATTCTCACAAAGAATCACCTTTATTTTATTTTTTTTCAACTTGAATCAAAATAGAGCTGGGCAAACAGTTTTCCGCCTAATTCGTTTATTCATATTGTTACTTACAAGCCATAAATACCATATGATTCAACTCGTTGCGTATAGTTGTAATATTAGTGATTTAACCCGTTGCTCCTCCTTTTAAACTATGACATTCATTACATACTTCAGCTTTCCAGCAATTCACAATCCAATTAAGCTGTGCATCACCCCTTTCCTTATTTCGTTAAGAAATGTTTATTAAACTGAATAAAAAAGTTCAGCAGTGAGGACACTCCAACCCCAACTCGCAGGTCAGCAAACAAACATCCTGAATACTTCACCATCACGTCGGCTATTTCTAAATAGACTAATGTAGTAATGTAGTTAAACATTTGACTCTTTTTACAAAATATTTAATTTCGTTTTAGTATTTGGATATCGGGGTAGACATGAGTATCCCTGATAACTGCTCTCAGAAATCTTGATTTATTGCCCATTATGAACATTGATTCAAATTATACAAATCTGTATAAATGTTTAAGTATTTATTCAGATGTTCCCAATATGTCCTAATTATAATAATTTAAATCTTCTGTTAATTATTCCATGATGTCTCAAACTCCTTAACGTTTTGTGAAATTCATCAATTCATTTTCCTCTGTAAATGCATAATTTCTGTTTATCCTGAGCTTAAAATAAGTTATGAACTCATTTTAATCTCAAGCAACAGTTGTTGCATCATATTGTAATTACATTGAATTGAAGAACCATTTACACATAATTTTTACAGCACTGTGCAGGTATACTTTGAAATTATTAAATATTTAATTATTTTTAAAACCCACACTCTTTTTTTACAATATCAAATTCTTACTCCTAATCTATTAAAATGAATGCCAATAAAATAATTATTTTCATTATTCCAAATAACTGTATCAACTACTGAAATAAATGTCAAACGAGCAAGTTGAATATATTTATTACTAATTGTTTTCTACATCATAAACCTGGGACATTTCTATGGTCGAGTCTAATCAGATCACTTTATTATAATATAATTTTACAAAACTATAAATTTGAAGGTTTTCAATTTATTTTGCAATGGTGTTCTCCCATTCTTAGGTTCAGGGAACGAAAAATATGGGCGTTCAGTCCTGCGTGCAACATTTGTTTGAAGAAGGTGGCGTTTGGAGTTTCTGGAGAGGTAATGGAATAAATGTTCTGAAGATTGCTCCAGAGACTGCAATTAAGTTCATGGCATATGAACAGTGCAAACGCCTTATCAGTGGGAACAATACTAGAGAATTGTCCATTTATGACAGGTTCGCGGCTGGATCTCTTTCTGGAGGAAATAGCCAAACAGTTATTTAAGTTGTGTTTATTATATATATAATTTTAGTATCGTTGTTTTACATTCTTATTGTTATAAATATTTTTAAAACAATTTTAGGTCTTGAAGACCAGATTAGCACTTGGGAAAACTGAACAATATAAAGGAATTGCTGATGCAGTTAAACAAATCTACAAAAAAGTAGGATTGCGGACTTTCTACAGAGGCTATGTTCCCAATCTGCTGGGAATAATCCCATGTGCAGGAATTGATCTTGCAGTATATGAGGTAACTGTTTAAATATCACATTGATATGGGTAATTTTCATTGTAGTCCTACAACCATTCTAAAATGATTACGTAAAAACTACCACCATTTTCAATCCGTTAAGGTTCTCTTAAAAGTCACAATATCTTTGAAACAACCAATATTTGTTTTTTGGATATTGGATTGTGGATATTATTTTCCTTTTATCGACAATGTGGTCACATGTGATTTTATTTAGGTCTGAGCCTGATTGCGTTCTGTATGTCAAGATATTGAGCTTTATTGCCAAAGTTACAAAAAGGAAGTCCTTCCCTCTACTATTTCTTATTATTAAAGTATTATAGCATTCATTCAATTATAATATTAAACCATTCTGCATATATTCAAATCAATATAAATTACTTACATTCATATGTATTGAATGTAGGTTTCACGGGTTTATACTCGGAATTTTTCTGTATTTATATAAACTTTCAGAAGAGTTCAGATGAATTTTTTTTAGGGTAACAGGCTACATGAAGGTAATCCACATAGTGGCAACTCCCCTTTAATAGCATAGGAAGGGATTTGAAAGGGGGGATGCGGAAGGGTAGAGGAAGGTAGCCAAGGGTTAACTAGGGCCCTCGGGCGATATTTTAAGGATCCTACCCGGCATTCGTCTAAAAGTAATGCAGGGAAAACCCTAGAAAAACCTGCATAAGGTAGGTCGGGCATTGGGTACTTGTCCCACGCCCTTCCGATAGCGGGAGAAGAAAAAATCTTAACGGTTATGAGATGAAAAACCATGCAACTAATCTGCGAGAATTTTACTTATCAGAATGATGTGACCCCAGTGCTTGAGGCTGGGTTGGCTTTGTTGCATAGCTAAGATGAAAAAAAATGCGCAATATGGCTGGAAATCCACAATTTTCTATTTAGAAATGAAAGATATATCACAAAAATAAATAGAATATTTGAGATATATCTTGTGTGAAAGACGACGTTTCGACACCTAGCTCCCCTTTCGTTGCCAAGTGACCGAATTACCTAAAAAAAATCTATGATCCTATGAATTGTTTAACTATGTAGAAATGTTATGACAAAATATCACTTTGTTTACGTTAACTACATTGTAGTGTCATGTGAATATAATTCATAGTTATTTAAAATTATGTGGTATTAGCGTGTAACGCTTCGAGGTTAATAATACGTATCCAATAGTTCAATGAGAAATTTGTTTACTTAGCAAGTAACTGTAAAGGCCGTTTATTTAAGCGAAAATATATTGATTGTACGTTGCTTCATAATTTTAAGTTTTACTTTACTATTTATTTACAGACTTTAAAAAATTCTTACCTCCGCAAACACAGTGGTGATAGACCTGGAGTCCCCCTGTTACTGGCATGCGGCATTGTTTCCAGCACGTGCGGGGAAATTTGCAGCTATCCCTTAGCTCTTGTAAGAACACGCCTGCAAGCCCAAGGTAATAATTTTATTCAATGATTGTTAAATATTTAGACTCATGTCGATTTATGTTATTAGACGTCCTACTGAACGTATCGTTGTAAGGGCTTTTGTATGCTTTTTTTTATACTTTCCAGTAAAAAATCATTTTTTTATTCTACATTTGGTCTACGCATTCATGATAACGATTATTATTACATGCTACGTCACTAAAATACGAGTGAACTTTGGAGGTCGATTTATGGTAATGCCCGTCATCCACGTGCTTTTCATAGGATTTTTAATTAATAATTACTGATGACACGTGTTCATCATTTAGTTACCTGACTGCGATATTTTAATTTCATAAAATTCAGATTCGCATTGATAAGGAGTCCAAAATAATCCGGTTATTTGAAGCGCAATTTCTTTTAACGTCTGTTTTTACGTCTGAAAGCCAGAACAAGTAATGCTATATTTTGGTCTTTAATATCTGAAGGGAAATGTTCATGTTTAAAACAAATTGCGCTACAAATAACCGGATTATTTTGGTCTCCTTATCAATACGAATCTGAATTTTATGAAATATATATATATATATATATATATATATATATATATATATTGATTAGAACGGGAAAAAAGCAATCATGGCTTATGTGAAATAGGGGTCTATATCAATATATAAGCAAGTATGTGATGTTAAATTAACTTGTATGGACAGTAATGAAAGAATTGATATATGACTAATCTCAAATTGAGGGCTGGTATCTCCATGTCATAATGTAAATACTAAAATATTTAGCTATAATAAATATGCGTTCAGTTAAATTGGGTACAGGACAATTTTTATCGTAATTTCAAGATTTCTAATAAATACAATTTTTGTTTCACAGTTGTCACCATTAAACAAAGCACTTATCAAGATCAACCACAAACAATGTCCAGTGTATTTAAAAGTATCTTGAAAAAGGAAGGATTCTCTGGACTGTACAGGGGGATTACTCCAAACTTATTTAAAGTGGCCCCTGCAGTGAGCATCAGCTATGTTACATACGAAAGATTTGGGCAAAAATTGGATGTCATAAGGTCGTGAAAGCACAATTCCACACGTCTTCATTGAAATCTACCTCAGCAGACAGCGCATACAGCAAGCCCTGAAGATCTTGTTTGTAGTTCTGCGTGTCACTTATTCATTCAAACTGGGAAACTCCAGTTAAATGAATTCAGTTATTTTGAATATTACTGGAACAATTGGAAGGAGATTTTCATTTATTATTTCTTTACGTCAGTGTGTTATTTGATTTATAATTATTGTACTGTGAACCTGTTTTTGTTATTTAAAATTTTTGTATTTTTTCCAATAAAATTGTGTTTGTTCAAATTTTATATGTATTTTAAAAATACTAAAACTAAGCATTTGTAAGATATATTTGTGAGCCAATTAGTACATTCGTCATGACTGTTTTAAATAATGTGCAAATAGTGCCACAAATCAAATTAAAACCGACGGTTGCCTCGGTTTAGGTACTGGATGAAATTCCCTTGGGATTCCAGCTCATTTATTATGTTGAAAGCACACGTCGTTTGAATGACCATACGGCACCATCTTCTGGTGATGACGGAGACGTGGGCTGTCTTTCATATGTAGCATGCTTACGAAGAACTTACCTTGCTGAAATCCCGTGAGGATTTCTTCTACGTTTGACTTATCAGTTGGGGGATATGATGTGTGACTTTAACATATAAGTTATTACATTTATTGTGGCAGCAATATATTTATGTTGGTGTTCCCAGATAGCTGACTTAAAAATATTTAATCGAGGTAAATTATACCGAGAAGTATTCATATTACGACATTGCATTGCTTTGAGGATACTTTAATACGGAATCTTTAATTAGTAGTAAGTTTCTCATTTGGCTGGAATGTTATTGCCATTAATATTGTTTTTTTAGCATGTTTAACACAACCGGAATTAAAGATATTTCATTTAAAGTGAAAAAATAATATACTCACATATACATTCCATTTAAAAATTACGTAATGTTTCAATTCTTCACAGCAGTCTGTTTTTTTCTGATACTGACTCACTCAATGATGAATTACCAATAGTTCCTTTGCACAATCTATTTCATACGATACTTCAAAGAGATCAGCATTATTTCATTTTCAGTTGACGAACATACAATGAAATAGGGTACTTTGGAATAGTTATATAATATGAAGGAATATTTAAATTAAACAATTGCCAAACATAATATCAGCTGAATCTTTTTATTGATTTCATATAGTTTTGTTTATTTTGATATGTAGCAAATTCGAATTTGGGTTTTACTAACATGATGACATATTTTAATTTGTATTTACTTTAGTAACAAAATCATGCTAGATTTCTACATGTATTCACTTTCTTATTTAAGAAAGTACAATTGTAATTAAATGCTGATTACGTCACGAAAAAGCAATATCGTTGTCTCAGATCTGTGACTTGTTTCTGAGCAGCTTTTGTCTTTCGAATCCAATATCAACGGTTTTAGTTACAGTCAGACAAAATGTGCATATAAAGGAAGAATAAAAAAAAATTATTAATACAAAGCCTATATAGTTACTATAAGTTCAATTATGTTCATACTAATAGCAAAGTTTATTTACCAAAGGGTAAATGTACAAATTAGGGAAATAGAGAGCTTTCTCTGGAATGTTTAATCTGAAGACATTCATGCTCATGCTGGTCAAATCCCTTACTTGTGGCAGTCCCTCTCTACCAGCCGTAGAACGTCTCGGACGGTCCAATTCCTAGAACGGTTTACCTGCGGTAGGAGGAAGTAACATTGGGAAAACAACAGCCCTTTCCATACTAAGCTAATTTATCAAATTTGTTAAAGATATATACAATTAAATAATATTTTGCCCCCGACTAGCCAGAATCATTTTCAAATTCAAAATCTTCGTCATTAGGGTCACTTCCATGTTCACCACACTCGTATTCCTGTAATTCCAAAGAGGATAATTCTTTGAATACTGGCACTGAAATTTCAGCTGAATGAGGTACTCGGCATATAGTTGAGGCTTAACTAGGATACTCTATATTACATCTGTTTTCTTTGTTTTATCCTCACATTTTCACTATGCAAAAGTAACAATCACTTTAGTGATCTCTGGGCTATTGGCAAATCTTACTAATTCCCAGTGAGGGTTAAATTGCAAGTTTAAAATCATAATTTATCTCAGTGGCATCCGTAACCCCGGATTCGAGTCTAATCTAGGTTGTTTTTTCGTTATTTTTAAGTCATACATCTCCACCAAAAACCTAACGGGTGCTCTCCTCCCAAGCCGATAGGGGTTGGAAATGTATACAGAGAATATCTAAAGAATTTTTACGAATCTCATTTATACCGACAAAATATTTATTCGACGCAAATGTCGGCATGTTCGAAAATTTCTAGCCCCGACCCCTTCTTTCCACGTGTGCGTTGCCCAGATTTTAATAAATAAACTTAAAGACACCCATAACCCCTATTGATAGCAATCTCGGTTGTTTTCGCGTTATTTTCATGTAAACCCCTCCAACCCCACCGCTTAGGCGTGCTCCGCTCCCGTGACGAAAGGGGTTAAAATTATACGCGGACAACATGTAGACATGTATGAATGTCATTGATCCCGTAATTTAGTTATTTGACGAAAAAATAGACCGGTTAACATGTTTTAAAATGTTTACACCCGGCTACCTCTGCCCATCCCCTCCCACCCCCGCGTGATGTCCAAATGGTTGTAAATAAAATCAGCGACATACGTGAACATGATTTGACTCCATCTCGGTGGTTTTCGCGTTATTTTCTTGTAATTCCACTGCACCTCTAACCCTAAGCGTGTTCTCCTCTCATACCGTAAAAGGTCGAAATTTTATACACATAACATCCGTAGAAATACTATCAATCTAATCAAGCCTGAAAAATATTTATTCAGCGCTAATATCGGTCATGATTACATGTTTCATAATGTCCACCTCCGTCCCTGGGTGTTAAATGGCCAATTGAATGTCATAATTAACCTAATCAACGCCCAAAACCCTGGATTTTACTCTAATCTCGGTTGTATTAGCGTTATTTTCTAGTAAAGTCCGTCCACCCCCATGCTGTAAGGGGTTGAAATGATACTTAGATAACATCGGTAGAGACACTAATAATCTCTTTTACCCCTAAAAATTTTTATGCGGCTGTTTTAGCATGCTGGGGGCGGTAGACGTGTCTCACCCCGACACTGTTTGTTTCGTGGTCGCAAAGAACACGTGTACGAAATTTGGTGAATTTTGCTCGACCGTTGTAGATTTTTATAAGGAACATACAAACATATATACATTTAATTGAAGTGGTGGAGCTGGACGGGAGTGGAATTATTGAAACAAAAAATAACGACCGATATTAAAATTCAATAAATATTTTCCAGAGGTAATTAGATTTACAGTATTTCTACCTATGTTGTGTGTGTAAAAATTCAACCCCTCTTGCGGTCTGATGGTGGAGCATGGTTAGGGGTGAGGGTGAGGGGTCTCACAAGAAAATGACGTAAAAACAACAGACATTCAAGTCAAATGGAATGGAATGGATATCTCTGAGTTTATTTATGACAAATTGTAGTACAGCAATGATTTTCCCCTTCTTACGGACACAGTCACTGTGATTTCTTGGATCTTGCGAGGGCGCTGGACTTTTTGGAGAATATGGAGGAGCTGTAGACTATCAGATCTGCGAAGGACAGCCTTATCAGCTATCCTTCACCTACGCTCTGGTCATCCTCCGAGAGAGCAACTTTGCCGCCAAGGACGGACCAGTCGACCCGGGATCCAAAAACAATTTATAAATATCTTTACTCACTATTAACAACTCTCCGTTTCAAATTCCATTATTTTCCAATGCAGAAAGAGGTATATAAATGTTTTAAAATGATGAATAGTAGGATATTCAAAATTATGTGGCCCGCAAGAGAAAAAGATCAAAATCTCATCAGGATAAAAACTTAATTAAACAGATAAGTTGAAATACTGAAGATGATACAGATTTTCATAAAAGCAGAGACTTAATAAAACCAAATTAATTAATAATATATTTAAAAAATTAAGCTGTCGAACTAGACATACATATTTTTAAATGTCTGTGTAACTATGATGTTTTGATCTGTATAAATATTCTTTCTTTATTTTGAAAGGAATAATTTATTTTGTTTTTCTGCAAATTGTCAGCTCTTTATACTGAAATATTAGTCATATATTTTATTTTCACGTCTGTTTTTAACAATGAGTATCCTTAACGGCCATTAACAGGCGATTTTTATAATATAAAATAATTATTAATCATAAAATCTTTAATTAACAACACAAAAACGTTTCTGTACATATTTTTAAAATCTTCAAGCTGTGTGAGTGGACGAAAGGATTGTTTTGATGTTTTCAACGTTTGCTTTGTCTGATTTTATTTTCATGTTGATTGATCGTTAATATATCTTCTTTGTCACAGTGTAATTAATCTCGATTTTAATATTGATATATTATGTGGCATATGTGGTATATATTATGACTGCTAATTACGGCTTCTAATGTAACAATTTATATGTTTAATAAATTTTTCACGGTTACGCAACCGTGTTCAGATTTCTTGACGTTGACGTTTCTGCCGTGGTCTTCAGACTGTGTGGCGCTGCGTAGCAACGGTGACATCTAAGTGGAGATCCAGCCTCCTCTTGACGTGTGCGAACTGCGACCTGATTGGCCGCTGAGGATCGTCTGACCACAGCGTCAAGGACACATGTTTTTCCATGTCGCGTAGTAAATGTCAGGCGATCCGCAATGGCCAATCAGGTCGCAGCATGTCCGACCACTATAAATACCACACGCACACGTCACGCAGCGCCACACAGGCTGAAGACAGCCGTAGAGAATGACCGCAGAAACGTCAACATCCAGAACCTGGTGCGTAACCGTGAAAAATTAGTTAATAATTTACACCGGGAAAGCTGTCTTTATTATTAAAATTATTTCTGTTGTGCGAGTCTGTGCGTTATTTAGGAAGTTAAATTTATCAGTTATTTTATTTAAGATGCATATCTTTAAATTGAGAACAAGAAATGCACGTGAATATTGAAAACTAGTCGATAATTGCGTTAGACACCTACTTTTTTCTTTTCATATTATAGAAAGCCATTTAATTGTGTTTATGGGACTTGATATGAAAACTTATGGAACGAATAAAAAAAATGCTTGACTATAATTTTACATTTGTAATTATAGTAAGTATAGTAATTATTGATTTTAAAAAAATAATTACGGAATACGAAGAAGATGAATAAGGGCACTCCATCTACATTACGCTTAAAAAAAATTGATTTGCAGAAAAATAAATAAAATTAAAAGAATAGTTTTTAATTTAAATAGAAATTAATTATTTAATTTCGAAAATTACTAAATTAAGTACCACATTATTAATTTCATTTAGTGAATTTTCAGACAATGCAACCTGGCTGATAACATATTTAGGGATATAGGTCGAGTTGCGTTACATAAAAATAACGAAAAAAATCGGGGCGTTATGGATAAATGACATCTCGGGGATACTCAGATAGTAGTGATATAAAGAAGAATGTAATAGACTCAGTTTTCACATATGTTTATTTAAATTTACAAAAAGAAAATAAATAACTGACTAAATAACCTTTCAGCTCATGACAATTGTAATTCAAATGTCAGTTCTTTACTCTATTCGTAATTCTCTTAATAAAATAAACATTTAATCTGTTCAAATATTTATTTGTACACTGAAAGCAATATACTTCGTTTCCTTATTAAAACAACTTGTGGACCATTTTTTATAAATGAAACACAAAATTGTGTTTTATTTGTGGTTACTAATATCGCATTAGTATTATATAAAACTGCTTTCTCACATAGGAAAACCTGTTTTTTTTTAAGTTTATTATAAAAGGCGTAATGGGGGAGTATTGTGATTATTATTAAATTTATCAAATAGGACATTTGCTGTTTTTTCTTTAAAACTTTATTATAAAAGACTTAAAGGGGGAGTATTGTGAGTTTTATTAAATTTTTCATATACGAAAAGACTGTTTTTTTTCTTTAAAGTTTATTATAATATGCGTAATTTGGAAATATTGTTAGTTTTATTAAATTTCCCAATTATGAAAAAGCTGTTTTTTTCTTTAAAAGTTTCCTATAAGCCCTTAATGGGGGAGTATTGTGAGTTTTATTAAATTTCTGATATACTAAAAAGCTGTTACTTTCTTTAATAGTTTATTATAAAAGGCGTAATGAGGGAGTATTGTGAGTTTTATTAAATTGCTTATAGACGAAAAAGCTGGTTTTTTAAAAATAGTTTATTTAAAAATGCGTAATGGGGGAGTATTAGGATTATTATTAAAATTCTCAAATAGGAAAATGCTTTTTTTTTCTTTAAAAGTTTAATAGAAAAGAGGAAAAGGGGGAGTATCCTGATTTTTAATGAATTTGTCATATACGAAAAAGTTGTTTATTTCTTTAAATGTTTATTATAAAAGGTGTAATGGGGGACTGTTGAGAGTTCTATGAAATTTCTCAAATAGAAAAAAGCTGTTTTTTTCATTATAAATTTATTATAAATGGCGTAATGGGAAGTATTGTGAGTTTTTTATATTTCTCAAATAGGAAAAAGCGGTTTTATTCTTTAAAAAGTCATATAAAAGATGTAATAACTGAGTATTGCCACTTTTATTAATTACCTTTAATACAAAAAAGCTGTTTTTTTCTTTAAAAGTTTATTATAAAAGGCGTTATGGGGTAGTAGAGTGAGTATTATTAAATTTCTCATATACGAAAAAACTCTTATTTTCTTTAAGAATTTATTAAAAAATGCCTAATGAGGGAGTATTGTGATTATTATTAAATTTCTCAAATAAGAAAATGCTGTTTTTTACTTTATAAGTTTAATAGAAAACGGGAGAAAGGGGAATATTGTGATTTTTAATAAATTTTTCAAATAGGAAAAAGCTGTTTTTTTCTTTAAAATTTATTAGAAAAGGCGCAACGGGGTAGTATTGAGAGTTTTATTAAATTTTTCATATACGGAAAAGCTGTTTTTTCTTTAAAGTTTATTATTAAAAGGCGTAATGGGGGAGAATTGTGAGTTTTATTAAATTGCTTATATACGAAAAAGCTGTTTTTTTAAAAAAAGTTTATTTATAAATGTGTAACGGGGGAGTATTGTGATTATTATTGAAATTCTCAAATAGGAAAATGCTGTTTTTTTTCTTTAAAAGTTTATTAGAAAAGGTGAGAGGGGAGAGTTTTGTGATTTTTAATAAATTTCTCAAATAGGAAAAAGCTGTTTTTTTCTTTAAAAGTTTATTATAAAACGCGTAATGTGAGAGTATTGTTAGTTTTAATAAATTTTTCAAATAGGAAAAACTGTTTTTTTGTTTAAGAGTTTATTATAAAAGGCGTAATGGGGGAGTATTGTGATTATTATTAAATTTCTCAAATAGGAAAATGCTGTTTTTTTCTTTAAAAGTTTAATAGAAAACGGGAGAGGGGGAAGTATTGTGATTTTTATTTAATTTTTCATATACGAAAAGTAGTTTTTTTCTTTAAAACTTATTATAAAAGGAGTAATGGGGGAGTATTGAGAGTTTTATTAAATTGCTTATATACGAAAAAGCTGGTTTTTTTAAATAAGTTTATAAAAAAATGCGTAATGGGGGAGTATTGTGATTATTATTAAATATCTCAAATAGGAAAATGCTGTTTTTTTCTTTAAAAGTTTAATAGAAAAGGGGAAAAAGAGAGTATCCTGTTTTTTAATAAATTTTTCATATACGAAAAAGCCGTTTCTTTCATTAAATGTTTATTATAAAAGGTGTAATGGGGGAGTATTGTGAGTTTTATTAAATTTCTCATATACGAAAAAGCTGTTATTTTCTTTAAAAGTTTATTATAAAAGGCGTCACTGGTTTTTTTGAACTAAGGTTCCCACATGCCCAGGCACCTCGGTCTGTTTTGAGAGGTGTATGTTCCGGGGTCGCAGACCTTGGGCATACTGCAAGAGTATGAGGGACTGTTGTGAGTTTTTTTAAATTCCTCAAATATGAAAAAGAGGTTTTTTTATTTAAAACTTTTTTATAAAAGAAGTAATGGGGGAGTATTGTGAGTTTTATTAAATTTCTCATATACGAAAAAGCTGTTATTTTCTTTAAAAAGTTATTAAGTGATGCGGAATGGGGGAGTATTGTGAGTTTTATTAAATATCTCTAGTAGAAAAAGATTTTTTTTCTTTAAAACTTTATTTTAAAAAGGCGTAATTTGGGAGTTTTGTGAGTTTTTCTAAATTTCTCAATTAGGAAAAGCTTTTTTTTCCTTAAACGTTTATAATAAAAGGCGTAATGGGGAATATTGTGATTATTATTAAAATTTTCAAATAGGAAAATGCTGTTTATTTCTTTCAAAGTTTAATAGAAAAGGGAAAAAGGGGGAGTATCAGGATTTATAATAAATTTGTCATATACCAAAAGTTGTTTTTTTCTTTTAAATTTTATTATGAAAGAAGTAAAGGGTGAGTATTGTGAATTTTATTAAATTTCTCATAAACGAAAAAGCAGTTATTTTCTTTATAAGTTTACTATAAAGGACGTAATGGGGAAGTATTGTGAATTTTATTGAATTTCTCATATACGAAAAGTTGTTTTTTTCTTAAAGTTAATAATAAAAAAAATCGTAATGGAGGAGTATTACGAATTTTATTACTTTTCTCAAATACGAAAAAGCTGTTTTTTTACTTAAAAGTTTATTATAAAAGGCGTAATGTGGGAGTATTGTGAGTTTTATTAAACTTCTCATATACGAAGTAACTGTTTTTTTCTTCAAAAGTTTTTATTAAAGGCGTAATAGGGGAGTATTGTGAGTTTTATGAAATTTCTGCAATAGCAAAAGATGTTTTTTTCTTTAAATGTTTATTATAAAAGCCGTAATTAAGGAGTATTGTGAGTTTTTTTAAATTTTTCATACACGAAATAACTGTTTTTTTCTTCAAAAGTTTTTAATAAAGGCGTACTGAGGGAGTTATGTGAGTTGTATTAAATTTCTCTTAAAGGAAAAGTTTTTTTTTTCTTTAAAAGATTATTATAAAAATCGTAATGGCGGAGTATTGTGAGTTTTATTAAATTTCTCATTTACGAATAGCTGTTTTTATTTTAAAAGTTTATTATAAAAGGCGTAATTTGGTAGTATTGTGAGTTTTATTAAATTTCTCAATAAGGAAAAGCTTTTTTTTCCGTAAGCGTTTATAATTAAAGGCGTAATGGTGAGTATTGTGTGTTTTATTAAATTTCTCCAATAGGAAAAAGCAGTTTTTTTCTTTAAAAGTTTATTATAAGAGGCTTAATGGGGGATTTTTGTGAGTTTTATTAAACTCCTCATATAGGAAAAAGCTGTTTCTTTCGTTAATAGTTTATTATAAAAGGCGTATTTAAGGAATATTGTGAGTTTTATTAAATTTCACAAATAGGAAAAAGCTGTTTTATTCTTTAAAAGTTTATTAAAAAATGTGTAATGTGGGAGTATTGTGATTAATATTAAATTTCTCTAATAGGAAAATGCTGTTTTTTTCTTTAAAAGTTTATAAGAAAACCGGGAGAGGGAAGAATATTGTAATTTTTTATTAAATTTCTCAAATGGGAAAAAGCTATTTTTTTCATTAAAAGTTTATTATAAAAAGGCGTAATGGGGGAGTATTGTGTGTTTTATTAAATTTCTCAGATACGAAAAAGCTGTTATTTTCTTAAAAAGTTTATTAAAAAATGCGTAAAAGGGTGAGTATTGTGATTATTATTAAATTTTTTTTAAATAGGTAAAAGCTGTTTTTTTATTTAAAAGTTTATTATAAAAAGGCGTAATGGGTGAGTATTGTAAGTTTTATTAAATTTCCCAACTAGGAAAAAGCTGTTTTTTTCTTTAAAATTTTAATATTAAAGGTGTAATGGGGGAGTATTGTGAGTTTTATTAAATTCCTCTCATACGAAAAAGCTGTTATTTTCTTAAAAAGTTTCTTAAAAAAGTCATAATGGGGGAGTATTGTAAGTTTTATTAAATTTCTCATATACGAAAAAGCTGTTATTTTCTTTATAATATTTATTAAAAAATGTTTAATGGGGGAGTATTTTGATTATTATTAAATTTCTCAAATAAGAAAATGCTCTTTTTTTCTTTAAAAGTTTAATAGAAAAGGGAAAAATGGGGAGTTACCTGTTTTTTAATAAATTTTTCATATACGAAAAAGCCGTTTCTTTCTTTAAATGTTTATTATAAAAGGAGTAATGGGGGACTGTTGCGAGTTTTTTTAAATATCTCAAACAGGAAAAAGCGGTTTTTTCTTTAAAACTTTATTATAAAAGACGTAATGGGGGAGTATTGTGAGTTTTATTAAATATCTCAAATAGGAAAAAGATGTTTTTTTCTTTAAAAGTTTATTTTAAAAAGGCGTAATGGGGGAGAATTTTGAGTTTTATTAAATTTCTCAAATAAGAAAAAATGACCTAACCGTCATTTGCCTAAAAGTGATGCAGGTCAAATCCTAGAAAACCTGCATTAGTTAGGTCGGGCTATTTTTACTTGTCCCACGCCCTTCCTATAGCAAGAGAGAGGGTTTCTGTGCGGACACGGCATTCCCTTCTCCGTGCCTCGACCAGTTTAGGAGGCAGCTGGCCGACTATTCCAATGCGAACAGCAGGCAACTCAACTTTTTTCCAAGTCTGCGACCCCGGAACATACACCTCTCAAAAACAAGCTGAGATGTCTCAGCTTGTGGTAACCTTAGTTCAAAAACGGAGAGAGGAAAAGACATCCCCAAAGATTGCCCTCTGCCTATCTCAAGAAAGGTTCTTCTCCATAAATACCGAAAAAGTACTAAATATAATTTACTAAATAATATAACAATACAACAGCGAGAATATGAAATAGAAACGTCTTTGATAAAAGTATACTAATTATATATAGAAATAGGCATTTAACAGACAAATACAGTTATAAGAAACACCATAGAGTGGTTTTTATTTAATCACTTTCATTTGTCTGTTTCTTGTCTATTTCATTATCGAAAACAGCAGCGGTTTGCTAGTCTCTACATAGATAATTTCATTTTTACATTTTAACTTTCAACTTACTGTTACTATATTAACAGCTTTTAAGACAACCAGCATACAAACACGTAATTGCCGTTTCAATTATTAGCACGACAAAATTTTTATTATCAAAGTGAAATGTATAGAATGAAAAATCATAGCTGACTTTAAAAATCAAGTTGTAACGTTAACGGATAAATATATTTAATACTATTTGTTACATTTGCAGAGGGGAACACAAATTTGAAATCGAAACGAGACCACGAAAAAAAGACGTAGGTAAATTTCATTCCTAAACATATTAATAGGCGATTTTGTTGCAGGCTTTGAAGAGAATCTATCAACAAGGAGGTTTAAGAACCATATGAACAGATTTGTGAAGTGAAGAGTATTTTTATTATTATTTTTCCCATAAAAATAAGTGTTATGTCTACATTTTCCTTTAGTGAATTGAAGTGTTGAAAGCGTGGACAAATTTCTACGATTTATTTTCTTTTCTTATTTACTAAATTATTTATTTAGTTTTGTTTATATATATCTTATAAAATGCCACGGGGATCGATCACAATCGCAATTAATAACACACATACATAAATACAATATTCAGTTCCCTTCTTAAAATCTGCTGCTACAGAGGAATATATTTTATATTTTTTTGTTTAATACTAAATTTATTTTAATATTTTAGAATTCTTAGTGTTTAAGTTCTGGAAAAAGGTTTAAATAGACAAATATGAATAATATTATTATATAAAACTATTTTATCTACTGATATTCCCATAATCACACGTTAGTTATAATATATTTTTGTATTTACGGCTCTACAATATCGGTTTACTTGGATTAAATTATTCTTAAAAATCCATTGACAGATTTTTTTTTATTATTTGTTTTCTAACCTTTAATAGCATAGGAAGGTAAATGAAAGGGGGGATGCGGAAGGGTAGTGGAAGGTAGCCAAGGGTTAACTATGGATCCTAGTATCATATTTCTTTAATAGAAACATTTAAACGTTCGACTAAGACAGTATAAAAACGTTTCCTTTCATCGATTCACAAAAAGCTAACTAGATCTTATCCGACAAAGCTGGTTTCAAATTTTTTAACAAGAATAATAATTGCGAGAAGATACTTACTTTGACCGTTGCGATACTCGAGACAATTTATCTTCGTACACCGAATTGTTCTATCTGGGGCGCATCGGCACGCGTTGCACTCATCCCACCACGTAGTTCCTGGTTCACAGGCAGCTCCTGCTTTGTCGATGATGACCGTCGCATTCACCACGGACTCGGCTTCTGAAAGAGTTAAAAAATTAATCTTTGAGATTCCTCAATGAAAAGGTGCTCGTCATTAGGTATTTCCATCATTTGATCTTCGACACAGATTTATTCGTATCAATTATTTAACTGAAAAAGCTACAATTGGAAAAACAAAAATTATTCTTAGAGCAGTTGGCATCATTTCAGTTAGCCTACTATCATCAGAAAACGTGAAATTATCTGAGTTGCTTTGTAAAGGAAGAGTGGTGCGAAAAAACACTACAAATATAGCGTAAAAACGAGATAATTTGAATTAGTGGCTTTATCACTATCAGAAGAATTCAACAAGAGTAAAGTACGATTAACATGAGAATTAATCTTAATACGTTGCGTGTTTAATCTTTCATATAATTTACCTGACAAAGAAAAATGTTATAAAAAATATTGTTTATTTCTGATAATGTATTCTCCCCAAATATTTCATTTATGTAATTATCTTATAAGAGAGCACAACTAGAAAATAAATGTAATAAACTTTTTCTGATATTAAGCCGAATTGTTTATGTAAATAAAAAACGAATAAATCATTCCCGTTAATCTCTAAACAAATTTCACTGTTCCAAATAATCTATTTCTTATTAATATAACTGAGCTCCAAAACCCCTAGTCCGAGTTTATTATAGTTTTATTGCATTATAAAACAAAATGTTACCAATTAAAGTATGAAAAGACTTAGAGAGAAATTTGAAGCCATTTAAATGCACTGAGCTTATAATATTTCCACTCACCGCATACGGAGCATCACTGAGGTCCCGCGTTCGAATCCCGGCGAGGGTATGGTTGTTTGTGTGCGTAAAAGAAACTCTCGTCATAGTCCCATCGACCAAGGCAAAATGAGCTGTTGATGCGACTGTAAATAAATACAATCAAAAGCTACTCTTGAAATATACCATACCTTCTATAACAGAATTTACTAGCACCCAATTATCCAAATTAAATTAATCCAATTTTTAAAAATATATTTGCTTTCGAGTACTTCGCCTGGTTTGTGCTGCGTGACGTCCTGACTAAATCAACGCTGTTATTATCTCTTCATTTCTTTTTTCATTATATATTGTGAACAGTCTAACTGACTGCTGTTATTACTACGAACCATTTGTCTCGCCGCGTAATTTTCATAAAAATACTTTGGTTATTGAAATAATATATTGTTACACAACCAATCTGTTGAAGTTCAGTCAAGCGTCCCGCAGTTGGGGACATACGAAGGGGCTACTTTTGGGGATGTCTTTCCCTCTCCGTTTTTGAACTAAGGTTCTCACAAGTCGAGGCACCTCGGCCTGTTCTGAGAGGTGTATGTTCCTGGGTCACAGACCTTGGGCGTACGGTAAGAGTTGTCGGCTATTCCCATTCGAATAGTCGGCCAGCTGCCTCCTAAACTGGTCGAGGCACGGAGAAGAGAATGCTGCGTCCCCACAGCAAACTCCTCTCCCGATATCGGAAAGGCGTGGGACAAGTACAAAAAGGCCGACCTACCTGATGCAGGTTTTTCTAGGGTTTGTCCTGCATTACTTTTAGGCGAATGCCGGGTACGATCCTTAAAATATAGCCCGGGGACCCTAGTTAACCCTTGGATACCTTCCTCTACCCTTCCGCATCACCCTTTCAAATCCATTCCTACGCTATAAAAGAGGAGTTGCCACTATGTGAATTACCCTCATGTAGCCTGTTACCCTAAAAAAATAGTTAAATTCAATGGTATCCATTTATTGTCGTTTTTCTGACTTGTCCAATATAACTTTAAGTTATTAAATTTTTTTTATCGCCGTAAATTTTATTTAAATATATACGATTTCTGGGAGAGTTTTCTTAATAATATGAGCGCTATCTCAATCAGTCAGGTTGTGAAAGCTAGTAATGAAATTCATTTGAGGTTATTTCGGAACGTCAAATACGAAGTTAGGAACCTCTGGAAACATCAGGCAAAAACAAGACGCCTCGGAGGTACACCTGAGGCTATTGTCTGAAGATTAGGAGGAAACCCCAAAATTGATAGATATGTGGGAACGCGACCCGCGGCGTCGATCATGATCCCGCTCTCCAGAGAATAATTCTGAAAAAGCGACAGGTAAAATGGGATAATTGATAGTTGATGGAGTCACATGGGTGGATTGGGAAAAACCATTCAAAGGGAAAATGGTTAGTGAGAGATCGTCTGTAAAACTTCGTACTTAGAAAATAGTCCACAGGCGACCAATAGGGACTTACATTTCGTTCAATGCTGCCAAGCTAAGTCTGAATGTCCTGTGTTAAGTGACCGATCATATGAGTCATCCACCAGAAAGAAGGAAGAAAGAATGACCAGCTTAACCATATTACGCGATCGCCAGCACACGTTTAATGCGATCGCGCAGCCAGCAGTAGGCCGTCACTAGAATTCTTAGAACGGAAGAACGGCCTGAAACGTTGTATCGAACGGGATACGAGTCTCAGAACATCGCAGAGTATCTAAATATCTCACGTTCTCCGCTACTCGCGGAAAACACGTGATACCGCCCTGACATAGTAGATCTCATTTGCCACGTATTATGTTAGAAGATTGAACCTTATAATTAATTGTGTATTCATTTTTATTGTTAAAAAATCATTTTTTGTGAATAAATTAGTTCAATTAAACACTTAATTTATTCACTGGCGCCCACATCCCGTTACAATTAATTTAATTATTTATCTTGAATTAAAATAATCAAATATGCCTTACATCATTGGCAAATCAACAGTTGGCAGCAGCTATAGCCATAACGTAATTTAAAGCTCAGTGCTAGTTTTGGAACATAATTTTACAGAACTTCTATTAACTTAATTTTATTATCTTTAGATATTTTTGTAAGTAAAGTGTGTTTAATAGACAATTTTCTGGAGGTCTGCTGTTCATTCAAGGTTATTGTGTATATTTTGGACTTAAATGATTTTAATTCATTTATTGGTACTGAATCTATTTTTAACGATAATAAAAGGTAAGGTGTGTGAGGGTGACATAACATCATTACTTCAGAACTCCTCAGGGTACATTTATTATTTTTTCGTCAATGCTGGGATGAAATCAGAATTACCCGTTTAATTTGATAAGTTGAAATTAAAAAATGTACGTCTGATTGAAAATAATGAATAAAAAAGATTGCCAAATCAGACAAAAGAGCGATAATATAAATAGCACACAACGTTTCTGGGATCCTTGTCCCTTTCGTCACGTGCGAAGAAGAGCCAAGAGCGACACAACTGCACTTGTCAGTTGACTTGTGAAACGTTGTGTGGTATTTTTATTAACACTTTTTTGCCTGAATTGGCTATCTTTCGTATTCATTAATTTGCTAAGTATTTACACCAAAAAAACCAAAGGAGTAGAAGCCCATCAATCTCGCAAACTTGTATAGCAATAATTGGCGAACGCTCGTGTCCGTTGTATTTACTTCTCCTGAATATGGATGAGTTCCATAATAAGACATCACTCGTCCTTGGTGAGACGTGAAATAAATAGATTGTGGTTTCGCTGCCGGAAACTGTTATCATGTTACACATAGCACAAAGCATATCTTTAGGACTCATGGCACAATTAGATGAGTTCTCAGATAACTATTGAACATCCTTATCTCGTGTTTGCAGTTTACAGTTCTCACTATTGCATTATAATAATATAATTAAAACTAAATGACCATTACAACGTATTCATTGTTCACCATCGTCAAAAATACGTTATATTTTATTTTCATGCTAATCTGGATCGCTATAGGACTTTTTCATACATTATTTCTCAGGTGAACATGTTAATCAGAAGAGATGACAATAATTTATGGTAAAAGTTCAACAATAACTGAGAAAAAAGAAAAAATGTTTACTAAAGGTAAGAGGAGATTTCCCTAATCTTGTTGGCATTTTTGATCCGATACAGCATTAAACAACAGATGATATGGAAACGGAAGTATTCTTGAAGTAATAAACAAAAGTGTTAAATAAATGCGGTCCTAAATATAAATATTTAAATAATAATGATATAATGTGAATAATAATAATAATTTAAATCTAATGAATTTTTCTTCTTATACGAAAAGGTATCAATACTGAATTAAAATTCCTGCATTGTTTATCAATAAGAATTTTATACCAGAATGAATATTATGATTAAATTATTATTATTGTTTTTTCAAATTAAATTAACAAGGCAAGATTTAAAAGAACACTTATTGCCTCAAAGAGAAATTATTGAAGTGGAAATAGAATTATGTTTATAAATTTCATCTAGTGAATAAAAGAGAGAAAAACCAAAATATTAGTAATTATCGTTTCAGGAAAAACATTTTCAGCTACTAAGAAACGAAAACAAATAATATTTATGCTTCTATTTCAGACAATTGATTTTAATTATAATAAGTTTGATTATTGTCGGGTAATATATCTCGAAGTTATTTCCACAGACGTTATTCATAATCGCGATACTAAACGAATACATAAATATATTTTGATAAAATTTTGTTTCATGTACGTGTTTTACTATTTAATATCTTCTGATGTTTACCCTATATTGTGTTTTATTTGTACACAGTTGTGAATTCATAAATCTCTGTAAAAGAATTCAAATTAGTTTCTGTCTACATTTTGAGTTGAAACGTTGAATTATCACATTTTTATATTATATTTGTGGTCAATATATAATTTACATTGTTCAGTCTCTACCATAAAACTTGTTACAGCCGCAAAAAAGTATCGATTATATTAAGATAGATTAATAGTACGATAAAATATTTAGATAAATCCGTATTAAATAAAAACTATTATCTGTACAAGGGTTGCAATTATGTAATCATTGAAATATTGAGAATAATAAATAAAACCTTTTCACAATTTAAAACGGATCTTTCGAGATCTACAAAACATTCTATCAATTTTATATTGTAATCAAACGATATAAATTACATTCATTCACAATTATATCATTTAACATACCAAAATAATTTATTATTCCAATATTAGCTACAGTGCCGTTTCAACCTCTACTATCAAGGGGATAATATTTTTCCAATTCATTTCAGTTACGTCATTGAAATGACTAAAATATACATGTTATTATTCATATTATCTGGCAAGGATTATAAAACACAAACAGACTTCAAATTAAATATTTAAAATATTGATTACAGTGTGACAATTTTTATATAGAAGTTTTTATACGGAAATATGCAACGAATCGATTTGTTCAATATTTCAAAAATATTTTTAATGGTAGTTTTATTTCCTACAAATATTTTTTCAAGAATACGCATGTTTAGTAACAAGACAGTTTTATCTTCTCGAATTAAGTGATCGCCGTGGACCATGGTAATTTTAATAAAAACGCAACTCGCTTTGTGTTGTACCACATAAGGAAAAAGGCCAGTAGGCCTACTTAAATACAAAACTGTGGGACCGAGTCTTCCAGCTGCTACTACCTTTTTTTTATTAGACAAAACTTTTAGATTACGATTATTTGTTGTTACATAAAGTATTAGAGTATATACAATTAAAATTCTGTACTTAATTGACCTGAGAACTTGGCACTTAAGTTAATCCAGCAATTAACATAATTTTGCAAATTATTTCTTGTATTTTAATTAGGGTGTCTGGGGGGCATACATTGTTGAGTTATGAGGGTTCGCTGGTGATGTTGAATTTGATGGGATGGATGTAATGGGTGGGTGGGGTCTGCGGGTATGAGGATGGGGTGGGTTAGGAGGTGCCAGAGTGATCTGGGGGAAGGATGAGGTCGATAGGGCGTTTTCTCTTGAGGCGACGTGCGTGTGGGGGCGGGGGAAGGTTGCAATAGAATTGCTGGATCGTGGTGTTAGGATGGTTGAAGGTGCTCTTGATTAATGAGGTTACGGATTTGGTGATTATTGAGTTGACTTGGGGAAGTTTAATGTTGTGGTGGATTATGGAATTTCTGAGGTACCAGGGAGAGTTAGTGATGGTGCGAAGGATTATGTTTTGTTTGGTTTGGATTTTGGCTGAATGGGTTTTGGCTGTTGCTCCCCATATGGATGAGGCGTAGGACCAGGTGGGTTGAATTATGGAGAGATATACTAGGCGTTTTGTGCTGAGGGCGAGTGGGGATTTTCTGTTTAGGAGCCGATATAAAGTTCTGAATTTAAGGTTAATTTTAGAGAGGAGGTGTTTAATCTGGGGTTTCCAAGAGAGTTTTGAATCGAAGAGTAGTCCTAGGTAGGTGGTTTCTGTTTTTGTGGGTATTTCGGCGTTGTTTAGATACAGGGGGATGTGCGGAGGAGGATTTTTGGACAGTGTTAATGGGACGGTTACTGATTTGGTGGGATTTATGCTGATTCGTCATTGTTTGGACCAGTGTTCTAGGTGACTGAGCGCTGACTGAAGAGTTGGAGGTGAGAGAGGAGGTTTGGTGGGAGATGGCGATGTCGTCTGCGATAAAGATTGTGCTTGTGGCGGGATGTTGTGGAATATCGTGGGAGAAGATGTTGTATAGGAAGGGGGCAATGACGCTTCCTCCTGCGGCGATGGGGTGGGGTTGGGAGATGTGGCTATTTATTTTGATGGAGAAGGTTCTGTTGGAGAGGTAGTTGAGGAGTATTCTATAATGGGTGTCATTTAAATAATCTTTGATTTTTGAGAGAAGGGAAGGCTGATGAATTTTGTCGGTCGCTTTTTGTATGTCAATAAAAGTGGTGATACGGGATTTGCGTTGTTCGATGGAGTTGTTTATGACGTTGGAGAGGGAGTATAATTGATGGCAGCAGGAATGTTTTGGGCGAAAACCGTATTGTGTGTCAGGAACTAGGAAGGAGAGTTGGTTGATTAAATGAGGGAGAAGTAATTTTTCTAATAGTTTGGAAATTGTAGGAAGGAGACATGTTGGTCGGTAATTTTCAGGTGGGATTTTGGTTTATTGGGTTTCGGTAACATGATTATGGCAGCATGTTTCCATTTGGTTTGGTAGTAGATGGTTCTGAGGATGGCGTTGAAGGAAAAGGTGATTAGAATTATTGTTTTTTTTGGGAGATGTTTTAGATGGCGGTTGGTGATGTGGTCATGTCCTGGAGATGCTTTGTTTTTTAGTTTTTTATTGCGGTTTTGATTTGGGAAGGGGTGAAGAGTTTATGGAGGGGGGATAGTTGTAGCGGCTGATGGAGTTTTGTTGCTGTGGTGTGATTGTGATTGGTGTAAAAGGAGAAGTTTGCGGAAAATTTTTGGGCGAATACGTTTGCTTTTTGTGAGGTGATGGTGTGCCATTCGTTGTCTTTTTTAAGTGGGGGAATGTCAGTTTTCTTTTTGGTCAGATATTTAGTTTTTGTCCATAGTGATTTGTCAGCCGCGTTGAGTTGTTGAAGATAGTTGTAATGTTTGGAATCGCTAGTGTCTTTCAGTAGTTTTTGTAGTTGTCTGGTGGCGTCATTGTATTGGCGTTTGACTATTGGATTTTTGGTATTGTACCATTGTTTTCGAAAAGATTTTTTTTCTTGGAGTAGGTTTTCAATTTGGTTTTGGTGTGGGTTTTTTGGGTGGAGTTTTGGTGCTTTTTGGTGGGAGGTTAAAGTGGCAGAAGTGAGGATGATAGATTGTAAATGATTTAAGGCTAAGTCTATGTCTGAGGGCGTCTTCAGTTAGATATTGAGGATTGTTAGATTTTCTATTATTTGAGAGAAGTGGATCCAGTTGGTGAATGTGTTGTTGTGTCTGTGATTGGTGGTATTGGGAGGAAGGGATAGATTTAGCTGTGCTATGACTGGTAGGTGATCGGAACTGAGTTTATGGAGTATTTGTGGGTTGGAAAGGTATTGAGTATTTTTTTGGCAGATGAAGAAGTCTAGTATGTCTGGTGATTTGAGGCTGTCTGGGTAGTAAGTTGGTTCAGTAGGATTTGGATATGGAGTTTTGAGAGGATGTAGTTGAGTTCTTTACCTCTGGTATTGGATGTTCTGGATCCGAAGTTCGGGTGTTTGGCGTTGTAATCTCCTCCTATTATGTAGGAAGAGACGCGGGAGGAGAGTAGCTTTTTCCAGGTGTCAGATGTGATTTGGTTGGCTGGAGCAGAGTAGAATGAGGAGATTTTAATTTGGATGTTAGTGGTTGTGTTGAGAGTTATTTGAGTAAGTTGCAGATCTGGGAAGGATATGGAAGGCATTGGTTGTCGTTTATAGAGCTTTTGATTAGGATAGCAGAACCGCCTTTTCAGGAGGAACTGGGATGGTCGGCTCTGTAGGTTTTATAATTTGGGATGTTGTAAGACTGTGTGGGGATGAGTTTGGTTTCGGTTAATAGCAGGATATCAATGTTGTTTTTTTGTAGGAAAAGGTTAATTTCGTGGTATTTATTGGTTTCTCCACGGGCGTTCCAAGTGCATAGGGTAAGGTATTGTGGGGGAGGATGCGTCATTTTTGGGTGTCCATTAGCTTGGGGATTATTGTGGTTAGGAATTGGATTAGAGGTGTCATGATGTATATGAGGTTGTCTATTTTAGAATACAAGCAGAAGAGTAGGTTATTTCGGTTAGGTGAGTCAGCATTTGTTTGTTGTGGGATTTTTGGTACTACCCATTAAAATCCTTATTCGTGCAATATTTGTTTGTTTCCATAATCACGATGTCAAGGAAAGGAAAACAGAACGACTAACACCATGCCAAGTTCGTTCCACTTACATTACATTTCAAATTTAATGTAGTGTTCTAGACGTTGCGTGTAATAAATGTCAAGACTCACTAACACGGTCTCATTAATTATATGTGTTAGTGAAAAAAGAGTCTGAACCTGCGCAACTCACCTTTTCAGTTCTCGAGGGCCCTAGTAAGCACCGGGCTATGATCGTCCCATCAGTCGCCGCCCGTTGTGTGCTTACCAGGGGTCGTGCGTTGGAGAGAGACCGAGCACGATGGATTCGACGAATACGAGTCCCTCTCGTCTGGTCTGGTCTGGTCTGTGAGCGCTTCTCATGCGCTCCTATTTTTACATGCAGCAAAACGCTGAATAGCGTTTTGCGACTGAAAACGCGCGGTCGCGCAGAACAGCCTCCTCCGTCACCAATGCAAAAAATTGGTCTATACATTCCTTAACATACCGCCCATCTAGAAACCTCGTTTCTACACCCGATGGATTCGTCGTGCTGGTAAACAACAGAGCTATACTCGTAGGATAGGGTGGAGATTCAAATCGCAACTATGAGGAATGATCAACGAATCTTCACTCCATCGGGGCTGAGATGGAGATTCCACGACCTAGCGGGAGGCCCACGGAAGGGAAAGAGATAGGTTACGATGGGTTATGGTATATCTCGAACGATAACAAATTCCAGCACGCGAACGATGACCCTTGAAAGAAGGAGGTGGGGTAATACAGTCGTACATGTTAACAATTCCAGGACCTAGCCGAAATAGACTATTTGCAAGTTGAAACTAACTATAAACAATTAATAATAATACATCTACCATACTGAACTATCCCAAAAGATCCTACTAACCAAACTAACAATAATCAAATAAACAAAATTAGTAGATCATAAAATAAATCCAACAAAAGGAACATGAACCAACCTAACTATTTACAACATTAAACAATATTTTTTCCGAGGGCCCCCTGCAATTTCCGTCATTGCTTATTGCAGGGCAAAGGACACAATTTCACAGTAGGCCTTGTAAATGTGCTATTTACAGTCCGCACCTCTGCGACTCTAACAGTACCATCTACTCCTGGAAACGTTTTCACAATCCGTCCTAGTTTCCAACGTAGAGGGGGGAGATTCTCCTCTTTTATAAGGACCAAGTCTCCGGAGCATAAGTTAGGAGGGCGATCTATTCATTTGTGACGCTGTTGTAAAGTATTTAGATACTCAAGCGACCACTGCTTCCAAAACGAACGACTCAATTTACGCAATAAGTCCCATCGCTGTTTAAATGATTTAACCTCACTCACATCCGGTTCAATAAGGGCGGATGGGGGTTCTAGCATCAAGAAATGGCCAGGGGTTAGAGCTTGAAAATCATTTGGATCTGAACTTAAAGGGCTCAGCGGTCGAGAATTTAATGTCGCTTCTACTTGCACAAGCAAAGTGCAAAATTCTTCGTAAGTTAAGAGCTGAGATCCCACAACACGAGCTATCAGTTTCTTTGCGGATTTTATTCCTGCTTCCCAAAGTCCACCCATGTGAGGACTAGCGGGAGGATTCAAATGCCACTGTATTCCCCGATCGGCCAGTTCATCCCCTATTTTGTGATTGAACTCTCTAGCTGACACGACACGTCTCCATTCTTCCAATTGTCCTTTTGCTTCAACGAAATTGGTGCCGCAGTCACTATATATCGTTTTAATCAACCCCCGACGTGCGATAAAACGACGAAGAGCTGCTAAAAATCCTGGGGTAGATAGATCCGATACTAATTCAAGATGGACTGCGCGCGTTGCAAAACACACGAACAGACAAATATATCCCTTATATTTCCTGGGGTTTCTTTGTCTAGCCATAGCTAGCTCATAGGGTCCTCCGAAATCGACCCCACAAATCGAAAATGGTTTACATGCGTGAAGCCGAGCTGCTGGCAGATTTCCCATAAAGGGCTGAACGGAAGTTGGGTTCGTCCGAAAACATTTCAAACATCGTCTCAATTGGCTACGAATCAATTGTCTGGCCGAAAATATCCAGAATTGTCGTTGGATAATCGAATGTAAAGTATTCGGACCAGGGTGCAGATATTGTTCATGATAATGCTGTATTATCATGCTGCTTAGTGGGTGTCTCTTCGACAGCAGTATGGGATGTTTTTTCTCAAAGGGTAGGGCCGAATGTTGTAGGCGCCCGCCCACCCTGAGGATTCCCTGTTCATCGAGGAAAGCGTTTACCTGCCGCAATTTCATGGACAGGTGCTGCGATCTACCGTTCTTTAATGCGCTGATGTCTTTTGAGTATTCCTTATGCTGAGCCAGCTTGATGCACGCGACACTTGCATTATGTAATTCTGCGGCTGTTAAAGCAGATGTCGTCTTCTTTCGCGTTCCAAATCTCAAAATCCATGCGACTATCCTCTTCAATTTAACAAAACTGTTTGTACAATTAAACAGCTGATCATGGAAAGACGTACCATCTTCGGTTCCTGATTTGTTAACCAAACAATTCGTTTTTATCTCTATATTTTCTTCCTCCAACGGCCGCTTGCCGAACTGAGGTTCCTTGGGCCAATTTTCCGGACCTTGTGCGAGCCACTCCGGTCCTTTAAGCCACAAGGGGTGATTCAGCAATTCCCTGGGCGAAATACCTCGCGATGCACAATCCGCTGGATTCTGTTTCCCGGGAACGTATCTTACTCGATCCGGGGATATTTTATCTTGGATGAGGCTAACCCTGTTAGCGACAAAAGTTTTCCATCGATGTGGAGATGAGCGGATCCACTGTAACGCGACGCGGGAATCACTCCATGCAGTTATCGAATCTATCGATTTGTATGGTTGTAATAGAGCCTGTGCCCGTTCTAATAAATTTACAACCAATTCAACCCCGCATAACTCCAACCTTGGAATACTGCGTACTTTGAGAGGAGCCACCCTCGATTTGGCCATTAACAGTGAAACTTCGACTTCTTCTTCTGATTGTATACTACGTAGATACACTACGGCAGCAAATCCTTGTTCCGATGCGTCTGCAAAACCATGCAATTCTATTAAAGTGGCCGTATCTACTCGCATATGTCTTTTGATTGCTAATCTGCCGATCTCCGGCAATTCTGTTTTGAACGTTTTCCATCGATTGATCAATTCCAACGGGACCTCCTCATCCCAATCAATTCCTAGTTGCCACAGCTGTCTAATCAAACATTTGCCGGTGAATATTACCGGACAAATAAATCCGATCGGATCGAACAATTTGGCTAGGTCCGACATAATCGATCTCTTCGTAACAGTATCTGCACAACTTGCCACATGATATGTAAAATGATCTGAACTGGGTTTCCATACCAACCCGAGAATTTTGGCTGAAGGCTCATATTCGGACGCAAACGCTAAATTCTCCGCCGTTACGGCGCAATGTTCAGTTGGTAGATCAGATAACAACTGCGGAAAATTACTCATCCACTTCCGCAGCTCGAATCCAGCCATACCAAGGAGCTGGATTAATTCGGTTTTTAACCGGGATGCGACTGATAGATTAGGGACTGACACACAACAGTCATCCATATACATAGAATTCAAGATGGCATCGGACGCGAGTGGATAATCCGATCCGTCATCAGCAACCAGTTGACGTAATGTGCGAATAGCTAGGAATGGACTAGCTGAGACCCCATAAGTTACAGTTGTCAATGCAAATTCCCTTATGGGTTCCTCACGATTAAATCTCCAGAGTATACGCTGTAAATCCTGGTCTGCCTTCCTTACACGTATGTTTCGATACATTTGGCGGATGTCGGTCACCAATACAACTTTATTAAAACGAAAACGAATAATCAAATTAATTAGGTCTGCTTGGAGCTTAGGACCTATATGCAGAATTTGATTGCGGGAGGGACCATTCTGAGTTTTCATTGACGCATCAAAGACGACTCGAAATCTGGATATTGCTTCGTCTTGACCCTTGAAAATGCAGTGATGCGGAATATAATAACCTTTAACCGACGTATTAAGTTCCGATAGTTCCTCCATGTGACCCTGTGACAAATAATCTTCCATGAATTCGTTATACGAGCTTCTTAACTTCGGACTACGTGACAACTTTCGTTCTAGAAGTTCGAATCTTCTCTGAGCCGCAAATCTACTTTCCCCCAACTCTTGCGCCTCTGCCTTAATAGGCAATGCCACTACATATCTACCATGTTCAATACGCTTGACAGTAGACTTATAAAATTCTTCACAGCTTATTTCTTCCGGGTCCTGCACCGGTACATCTGGAGGTTCCTCGACTTCCCAAAATCTACGAATTAACTGATCCAGATTATCTTCGACCCTTACTGCAAAATTTCCTATTCGGTTGGCGACTCGATCCACCCTTCCGATAGGACAGATTCCCCAAATCGTATTTATGACATTTGGGATTTCCCCTTTTCCGTGTCTAGGTCTATCTAGGACTACATAATTAAACCATTCGGCCCCTAACAGTATGTCTATTGGCTTGCTTCGATAGTAGCTAGGGTCCGCTAACTTCTGCATCCGTAACCAGGAATGATTTATTTTCTCCGTTGTTGTGGACGGGGTTGTGGTGATATTATTAACCACCAATGCATTTATTGCGAATGTTCGATTCGCAATAGGCTGGAATTAACATCTAGTCACCCGATTGGCAAAACCTAGAGTGGTCTCCGCCATTCCGATTACGGGGATCTTAGTTGATTCAGTTTTCAGCTTCAACCTATTACAACAATCCCTCGAAATAAAGTTAGCTTCGCTAGCCGAGTCCAATAACACTCTCACACTAAGGAATTTTCCATATCGATCACGTACTTTTGCTGATACCGTAGGCAAGAGTGTCTGATTTAATCGAAATTTCCGTCCGTTTTCAACACGCGCCGACATGTTAACTGCGTGGTCATCACCTTTGGGCTTCGCTGACGCAGATCCGCTAACCTGAGCACCCTCTTGCCGTCCATTCAAATGTAAAAGCGCGTGGTGACTACCGCTACAATATTTACAACCAGATTGTCGTCTACATTCACGCAAAAAATGCCCCTTATTTAAACATCTGAGGCAAAATCCGTTCTGTTTTGCGAATTTAAGACGATCGCAGGGCGACTTTTGCAGAAATTCTTGGCAGGATGTTACGTCATGAGAAGATCCACATAAGTTACAATCACGATGTCCCGATTTAACCATGGTTTTTACACTAGTCGAATGGTAATGTACCTTTACACTCTCTCGCAATCTTGTTCTGGCTTGGGTTCTAGGTTCCCCACTTTCCGGACGTACGACTTCCAGGACTCGCGCTTGTTCATTCAGAAATTGCACGAATTGCGAAATCGATGGGGACGAATACGATTTTTTCCCAGCTTTCACGCAGGGAGGCATGAATCTTCCTGCTTATAACATAAATTACTGGAACCGCCCATTCCTCAGTGTTGTGTCCTAGAGCTGACAAAGCTCCAATAAATTCGGCAACGCTACTAGCCATTGTTCGAATCGATCGTGCGTCATCGGTCGTCCCTGGAATGTTAAATAACGAATCTAGATACGAGTTGGTGAGCAGGTGACTATTATCGAACCTTTTTTGCAATACATCCCATGCTACTTGATAATTTTCTCCAGTTAGAGCCAATGCTGATATTAGCGATAGTGCCTCTCCGTTTACTGAGGACCTCAAGTAAAAATGTTTCTGCGAGTCCGTCAGTTGTTTATTCTGATGGACTGTCGCTCGAAATAGATCCGCAAAATTTGTCCACTTTCTGATATCACCTGCGAACTCCGGTAGATTTAGCTTCGGTAATTGAATAGCAACTTCTGTTGATGTCCCTATTATATTACGACTGACTGACCCGTTCGCTTGATTCACTTGGTTAGGTTCGAGGTGAATCTCCATCGCCGTCTTAATCGAAAAACAATAATCGTCGACGGCTGCGATTAACGCGTCATGTGATTCTTCTAATTTGGGACTCTGCTTCGAGTTATACGCAACAATTTTCAAGATATTGTCGTGAAATAATTCGTAGTCCTCATCTATTGATTGCGTCATCACACGGAACCTTGTCTTTGAAGATGGGCTCTCTTTTTCGGATCCCAGGATTGTGGCATACTCGTACAAGGTTCTAAATTTCGCCGCTAACCTGTTAACAACGAATTTATATTCATCAATGACCGGCATTTTTACAACTTATTGACTTGCGCAATTATGAACACGAACAAATATTCCAAATTTTGTTAACTCCACGTGTTAGTTTCCAGTAACTGAAAAGCGCTGTGACTCGCTTTAAAACCGCTACGCCAGTTTCCTGGTGTCAGTTTACTCACGGCTGTACGCGTACAAAACTCACTCGCAGAAAATTACGACAAAAAACATGTTTCTAATCTTAACTATCCTAATGAACAATACCTTTACTAATTCTCCAAACTCAATTGAGAAATATTTCAACTACGCTATTTCTCTGACCTAGCAACGACCACAGACCAATGCAATTATTCCCGAATGGAATAATCCTATGAAATGATTCTCTCTACAACAACGACGAAATACTGCAGCAGTATTAATTATTCCGAACGAACAAAAACGATAATTGAGAATTTATTCCCAATTACTAACGACAAAACGACAGAAATATTGATCACCAAATATTTCTCTAATCGACAATAGACCAATTGGAAAGCGAGTGGCCAGTTTGTAACTGTAACCTGAACTCTTTAACTCACAACTAGAGATACGAATAGATTCAGGAATGTAGCTAGTTACTTTCATTCCACGCCGAATACGTGGTTTCGAACAACAAAATGACTCTACCGATCACTGCAGTTTTCTGTATATTTCCAAATCGCGGATCAGAATTCGACACCGGAGGACCAATTTTATGTTAGTGAAAGAAGAGTCTGAACCTGCGCAACTCACCTTTTCAGTTCTCGAGGGCCCTAGTAAGCACCGGGCTATGATCGTCCCATCAGTCGCCGCCCGTTGTGTGCTTACCAGGGGTCGTGCGTTGGAGAGAGACCGAGCACGATGGATTCGACGAATACGAGTCCCTCTCGTCTGGTCTGGTCTGGTCTGTGAGCGCTTCTCATGCGCTCCTATTTTTACATGCAGCAAAACGCTGAATAGCGTTTTGCGACTGAAAACGCGCGGTCGCGCAGAACAGCCTCCTCCGTCACCAATGCAAAAAATTGGTCTATACATTCCTTAACAATATGCAAGTAGTACACAAAGCGTATGTATATATCTATGAGTCTTAATAATCGACTTAACCCCTGCGATTCTTAATCATTTTATTTTAACAGTAATATTTCATCAAAAATCTCTCATGAATAGTATTCAAATATGTCATTGTGATAATAAGAGTTATGTATATATTAAACACTTTAAGAAATGAACAGTAATATTTAAACCATTCATAATTGTTAATAATTTATATGAGAATCTGACCATGTATTGTAATATATGTTAAGAACCTGTTAGTAAAAATTTTTTACACCTTTTAGAATAAAAATTTGTTCTCGGAAATTTTTTTGTATTTAATAGATTTTATTTATTTTTTAATAATTTAGTTCCATGAAAGGGACCCAAATTTCGGCCGAAACGTTGCTTTTCTTTTTTAAATTATCAATATATGTAATTTTTTAATTTATTTTTATTAAATTGAAATTATTCTTACTTAATTGGCTGATTTATTTATTTTTCTTGCTGTTAAATACTCAAGGATAAAACGGATTATGGTTGAGTGGGTTGCAATAAAAGGGAACTATGTCTGGTGGTGGAAAATAACGATGGCACAGACTGTAATTCGAACTATAATTCTCACATATATCCATTCGTACAGTATCATGAAGATGAACGTCATCTTTTACCCTCGAATTTGTTGCAGAACTATGCTCCGCCGACAGAAAGAAAATTCGTTCTCTACTTTTTGCTGGCATAATATCCACATTCGTCATGATATGATAATTTATTCAATAAATTTAAGGTAATTAATGAATTAACATCAGTCAATTAGTCAGATATTCATTAAGATCAATTTAATATAACGTTTCGTCCCTTAGTTTTAGGATACCTTATATTCATTTGAATCCAAAATTTCTCAGACTTTGCATAACAATATTAATAATTATATTTAACTGACATTAATTAATGATATTAAAGTTTTATTAATATCAATATAACGCAACGATCCATTTCTAAATTTAGGGACCTTTTATTGAGTTGGATACAAAATTTCTCAGGCCATTTATTAATATTAATGATTATATTAATCAGACAATTTAAATCGATGAAATAATAAACCTATTGCTAATTGGCTGATGTTAAGTTTTATTCAGATCAATTTTTCAATAATTTTGTTTCTAATATTACTTAAATATTTCATCAAGTAATTTTGGTTTAAATAGCGATATATATACAATGTTTTAAATGTTATTTTTGAAGCTCTTCAATTTAACGGAATTAATTAAAATAATATTTGGACCTCTGAAATTGTCATAATTCAGAAAAAAATAGTTAAGAAATCCCCCATGTCGTCATCAATAAAACCGATATTCGTAGAATTAAAAATTTTACCAGTTTCATGTGTAGATTTATTCCAAACCGACAAATACCAAAAATATGCCAAATCGGTCTGAATTATATTGGAAGTATGTAGTACAAAAATAAATTACCCCCACAAATAAAATGGAATATATATGTATGTACATACACATATAATAGCGTATGTACCATGGTAAATAAGCTACAGCAAAATCTTTGCTTTTACCTCATAGAGGAGTTCATAAAGCCAAATTACTTCAACCCATCTAGCATAATGAAGACATACAAAAATGGATTATTTTAGATTAACTTGTATGTTACCATTTCAATTAGATTTTAAGAACGCTTGACTTCTTCAAAGCATAATAAAATATTATTATTAAAACATAATGAATTACGTATTGTTAATTTGATACGAATCATTACTGGTCAAATGTTCCAAATTGGGATTGTGCAGTACTAAACTGAGTAAGTAACGTGGTCAATAGTTGTAAACAAAAGGAAATATTCCAAAAAAAATATTATTTCTAAGTATATTAACGCTTATTCACATAAAACTTGTTATAATCCAAGAATAAATAATTTAAAACAGGTTATATATAATATTAGAGTAAAATGTAAAATATATAATACTGATACTGTCTGTTGACATCAACAGAACTGTACTTCTTAGTTCTTATATACTCATATAATCTTAGAAAGTAACATCGTGATGTATCGCTATTTACAATTTTCTTTCAAATTTATTGAGCAATTCTGGATATAAACGCACCCGAAATTATAATACGATGAACTTTCGCTAAGATAATATCCTGAATACGTCGCCTCTGACCCGAAAAAAAGTACCAAGTCAAGCCACCAAGGGTTTGTCGTAAACCCGCTTTCCACTCCAGATATTTCGATCTATAAATAATTTGGAACAAAAATTCTCTGAATCTGATTTTTCACACATTGGAACAATAGGCAAAGAATAATTTTATATTATTCTTCTCAACAGGTTTAGCAACGTTCTGATTCATCCATATATAAAATTAGCTATTATCTTGGCAAAGAAGCAACTCTCAAGAATTCGGACCTTACTATTGAAAGAACTGAACATTTTCTTTGAACATGAATTTGGCAGAGAAAAACTATGCATCAGTTTACATATTAAGAAGGTAAATTTTCAGACTTACCCAAGTACCGCTTACAAGCTGTCTGCAGTTTATTTTAACCCATTTTGTCCAAGTAAGCCGCCTGCCTACTCGTCACGTACTCTCAACAAGTCGCGAAAAGGATGAAAACGGTCATCGCCCTCTTTACCGTAAGAAATTGTACTACAATATCCTCCTAGTCAATATAGAAATGTCCGAGGTTATACTAAAACGTTAATATCTGGACTCTGATTTTCAGATATGCGATAATATTTTAGAAACCTATTTTAAACTCTCTTAAAGAACCGAAAGTAATTTAGATCTCAATTTTGACTCTCTTAAATAATAGTTTTGATTTTTTTTCTGATATCGGGAGTGCAATTTTACTCTCAATAGTACCGGGAGTATTTTTGACATAATTCAGTTTCATGAAGAAATTTTGACTCACTTAAGGTGCCGGGAGTATAATTAACTCTCTTAATGTAGAGCGTATATTAGGGTAACGAGTATAGTTTGACAGGAAAATTTTTGATAATATTTATTATCCTTAGTATTTACGTTTCTCTAAAGTTGTGAACTATGATGAAATTAGCATTCCCTCTGCACAGTTCGGTTAAATCCCTTCTTGACTAATAAATTATTGAAGAATTAAATACTTTTACGGCCTTATACAAATAAATATCCAGTATCTCAATATGTTACAAAGTGACTCCCCATCGCTTTTCAAAAGTCGTGACATATAAGATTTTTTAAATATATTTTTTTGTCTCTTCCCCTCCACAAAATATTTATTTGATAACTCCTAGAATAGTCATTTTTCCATGGGCCCATAGGAGGAATGTCTTGATATATCTTATAAATAAAAAAGAGTGTCTGTATGTTTGTTTGTATGTTTGTTTGTATGTTTGTATGTTCGTTATACAAATCTACACCGGTGGATCAAATCTCACCAAATTTCGTACACGTGTTCTTTGCGACCAGGAAAACAACACTGTCGGGTGAGACGCGTCTACCACCCCCAGAAGCGGGGGTGCACGGGGGTTGAAATATTTAAACATGCTAAAACAGCCGATATTTCAGTCGGATAATAATTTTTAGGGGTCCAAGATATTTATGGTGTTTCTACCGATGTTTTCTGAATATAATTTTCATCCCCTAAACCCTGGAAAAAGGGCACCCTTAGGATTTGGGGTGGAGTTGCTTTACTGAAAAGTAACGCGAATACAACCGAGTTTGGAGTCAAATCGAAGGTTTTGGATGTCAGTGAGTTTACTTCGGATAAATATTTTTAATTGCCCATTTAACCCGAAATGGTGGGGGTTGGAAGGAGAGATAAATAGTCTGTTCTTGCGCGTTCTTGGAGGAGAATTACGTGAATACTATTTCAACGGATGTTGTTGAAAATATAAATCCCTTTAGACATTAGTGGTGAGCTTGCTTAGGGCTGGGGGTGAGAATTGTCTATTATTCTAAAACTGCCAAAATGTTTAGTGTTTATGGGTAAACTAGATTTATAGTGTTTCTACCAATGTGATTTGAGTAAAAATTCAATCCTTTCCACCACGGGAAAGTAGCAGATTTAGGGTAGAGTTTTTCATACTATTTTAACCGATGTTGTTTCCATTAATAACGACGTTTAATTTTATAAATAAAAATGAGTTTAAGTATGTATGTATGTTTGTATGTTTGTATGTTTGTATATTTGTATGTTTGTATATTTGTATATTTGTATGTTCGTTATAAAAATCTACACCGCTGGAGAAAATTTCACCAAATTTCGTACACGTGTTCTTTGCGACCAGGAAACAAATACTATCGGGGTGAGACGCGTCTACCACCCCCAGAAGCGGGGGTGGACGGGGGTGGAAATATTTAAACATGCTAAAACAGTCGATATTTCAGTCGGATAAATATTTTTAGGGGTCACAGATATTGATAGTGTTTCTACCGACTGTTGGGGTGAGACGCGTCTACCGCCCCCAGAAGTGGGTCGGGATTATCAGTAGAGCACTTTTAGGTGTTGGGTGGAGGAACGCTGCAAAAAAATAACGCGAATACAACCGAGATTGGAGTCAAATCCAAGGTCATGGATGTCGTCCAGTTCCCAGTTCAATTATAGCATCAAATTGGCCATTTAGCCCTAATGGGCGGGAGTGGATGGGATGGAAATTTTCTAACATGTTAAATCATCGATATTAGCGTGGAATAAATAAATGCCGGGACCATTGACGTTGATAGTATTTCTACCGATGTTGTTTGTACGCATGATAGGGGTGGGGCTGGAGGGGATTTCCTTGAAAATAACGGGAAAACAACCGAAATTCGAGTCAAATCGAAGGTAATGGATGTCCCTGAATTTATTTATGACAATCTGGACAACGCGCGGGTATCGGCTGGGTTGGGATTAGTTGACCGGCGGTTTTTTCGTCAATTAAATATATTTCGGGATGAATTATATTAATAAAATTTCCCTACATGCTCTCTGTGTATAATTTCAACCCCTTTCGGACTTGGAAGGGTGCTCCCTTAAGGGTTGGCGTGGAAGTAGCATTAGATAAAAATAAACCAGAAACTATCAGGATTGTCACTGAGTTTAATTATGACATTTAACTTGACGGGTTAAGTCCCCGAAGCGGGAGTGGTCGGGGGTGAAAAATTTCAAACATGTTAAACGGTCGATATTTGCGATAATTATTTCCTGGGGTTAATTACTTTGAAAGTATTTATACCGATGTTGTTTGTGTATAATTTAACCCCTGTGAGGGGAGCAAGCTTAGGGATGGCGTGGAGGTGCGTTAAATAAAATCACGCAAAAACAACCGAGATTCGAATCAATTCCGAGTCTATGAATGTCGCTGAATCTAATTGTGACAACCTGGGTAACGCGACGGGTTTGGGAGGTGTTGGGCGGGGGAATAAATTTTCACACAATGTAATCGGCCGATTTTTGCGTGGAATACATTCTTTTTCATTATCGCATATTTGTGGGGGTGGTCATCTTCTAACATGTAAAAACGGCCGATATATTTAGTCATTGACTTCATCCCCCTTCGGCATGGGAGGTGAGCACATTTAGGGATAGGGTTCGAGGATATTTACATAAAAATAGCGCAAAAGTAACCAAAATTGGAGTCTTATGGATGGTTATAGATAAATGACATCTCGGGCAACGCCGGGCACCCAGCTAGTATATATATATATATAATATTAGTAAGGATATGATATTTTCAAAAATAATTTAGATATTGGTATGGAAAGGGAAGAGAGATAGCTTATAGCTTACCTGATAGTGAAGTATGGTGCAGCCAGAGGAACCCGAAAATTATATATATATATATATATATATATATATATATATATATTGTAATAGTCAAATTAAAAGCATTTAATTTAATTTAATGAATTTATTCGTGCCACACGTTGTGAAATCTATTTTGTAATATACAAAAAGGTGGCTTAACAAATGAATGAAAGATTTTTAACTTTAACAAACAAATTTATTTTTTAGCCATACTTAAACAATTTACAATTAATTAATATCTCAGGGTCATACTGGGTTTGATAATGGATAATAATTTATTTAGAAATCTTATCAATACAAATTTCAATAAAAAATTTACTCGTCAATTGACAAAGACGAAATTTACTTGTCGACGAAATTATACTAAAAGATGTTTTTTAATTAACAATTTTATAAAAGGAAAAGAACGATATCTGACATCTATCTTTTAATCCGGTTTACATAACTTATTGTTTTACATTTGTACTCACGGCTGCCCAGCATTCCAGGATACTATTGACTTACGAAGCACTGTGGCGGGTTTTTGCACAGCTTCTACTCAAACTCACAGATTCTAATTAATATTTTAGTTTTAAATCAGGAACCAGGAACCTCTTCTTCGTCTCTCCCTCCCTCGGTTGAGTTACTCACAGTTACCAAGTTTAGCAGGTTTAGCAAACGTCTCGTAACTTTGAGCGCGCATTCTTCTTCCGACAAAGCAAACAGTACTCTACTACATTGTTGTTTTGTGTTCGATACCGCCGTCAAGAATATTTCTCTAACAATTTAGATTGTCAATCTCCACAATTAATGTCTTAATTAAATGGCATTACAATATATATATATATATATATATATATATATATATATATATATATATATGAATAACATCTGTAAGTGGCCGCCCTTTGTCCGCGGGCCTGAGAATGAATAAATTAAACGGCCACGTGCGACAGAGAGGCCCCAAGAAGCCGAGGGTACGCGTCCCTTTTTTTGCATCGTTTTGGGGGGCGGAGTAAGAATATATACTCCGAACCCGGGTGAAAAAGGAGAGACGCAGGCAGACAGACAGAGAGAGGACTGAAAGTGGAGTGAGAGAGGCGAGAGGGTGGGAAATTTTGCGAGCGGGAAACAACAAAAGGATTTTGGAGAGACGTCCATCGGGGGGAGGCCGAAGATGGAGATCGTGTGCTGCTTACTACAAGACCAGTGATCCACTGCAAGTCGGCTGACGCCACAAGTTAAAGTAAGGATCACCATTTCTGTAAAGTGCCTTCAAAAGTTAAAGATTTTTTACACAGTACGGAAATAGGCTCTGTTCTTCAATAGCTACCGAGCCGCCCACATTACCCTGTAGAGAAGGAAGATTTTATAACCAAGCCGGAGCTAATAATAATTTTTTTGCAGACTGTATCTGCTGGCGCCCAATAAAATTTTTAATGGATTTTTATAAATATGTAATAAAGTTTTTTTTTATATAGTAATAAAGTCTAATCATTACAATTATATATATATACATATATATATATAATCATACACATCCGTCATGTTATATGTGAATTACAGGTTTCAATTATTATAAAAACAAAATAACAGTTCATGTTGACCACTTAAAATATTATTCATATTGGAAGGTTACAATTGAAATAATCTCTCTATTGACAATATCAAATTAAAGTTGCAATTTTAATTATCTATTACAGAGGGAAGTATTGCTATTTCTTAAATTGGCATTAATTTTAACTGGCATAAATTTATTTCCTAATGTCAAGATGTTTGTTAAAAAATTTCTCCTGCATACTGCACCTACTTGTGCCATACATTATTATGTTGTGTGTGTGTGTGTGTTTAATGAATGTATTTCAGAATTGGTACTGAATGCATTGTAAATGCTGATAACAAATTATATCAACACATGTATAAGTATTAATTTGTAACAGTATTCATTCCTATTTTTAATATTCTTCTATATGATCTCAGTGATTGATCATTACTTACTATTATGATGACACATTTTTGTGTGCCATGGCTTAAGCCTAGTTTCACATCATTCATGATAATATCATTGTTATTTTATAATGATATTCAAAGATATAATTATGGATTGTAATTATTTGTTAGCCAAGGCCATTTATACTATCTAAATATTCTATTACTTATCAGTGAACCAAGTCATTGGTGTTATCAATTAAAATTAAAAGTAAAATAATGTAAATTGAGAAATAAATTGAATATATTTAACTAAACATTATTAGAATTCATGTAAAAGTACTGATATTACACAACCTTGTTTTACAACTATACGATGTATGGAATATTATGAATTTATTATTTTTAGAGCACTGCTAATGTTATTTCTTTGGCCAAAAGGCAAGATAGGATAAGTTAAAAATCTATTTAGTTACAATTGTAATTCTTTATCTTTCTATTACATACATTAAAGAAACAAATAACTATAAAACAATAAGTTTATACATAATGAAAAATGTGACAACAAATTTTATTTTGTGTTATAAGTCTTTCATATGAAATGAAGGATGTTGGTCATGACTGTCTTGGAGAGTTAATTAATACTGTGTTTATTGCCTCATCCTCATTTACTACCTGCAGTTCATTACAGAGCACATAAAATGACCCCCAACAATGCAGACACTCAACTTGCACTTCCTCTTGATGTGTAAATAAGGTTTGCACACTAGATCTTGTTCTGAAACATATCCGATGGCACTAAATGATACAAAAGACTACAATGGAAAACATAAATAAGATATTTTTGTAAATTTCTTGGTCCATATTAAACAGGGCATGAATACTAATACAAAATATTATGTAAAATTTGCGTTCAACTCTTATTTGTGAAAAATTTCCTCCTATTTGGAAGTATTGCATGAAATCTTAAGAAAATAATAGAAGAGAAAACAGGTAATGAGATCCAGGATTGAAATTTTTTTTTGCTGTAGCAAGTTTATTGGGAACTGAACAATATTCAAATTAGCAAAAGTAATATTTCAAGTACTACTATTATATCAAGTAATGAAAGTAAAAAGTAAATAGGTAAAATTGGTGAAAGAAACATGGTAGAATAGAATAATAAAGTACAAAATTAAAATATTATTCAGGTTTATTTTTGGAGAACAGAAACATATTTAGCAGACTATCAACAAAACAGCGTTTTTCATATGAGAAATTTAAAAAAACATACAAGACTATACCCTTTCGCTTTTAAATGATATATTTCAACAAAAAACATCGTTTTTTCATACGAGGAATTTGATAAAACATATAAAACTATTCCATTTCGCTTTTTAAATTATATATTTCTACAAAAAACTAGCGTTTTTTCTTACGACAAATTTAATAAAATATATGCGATTTTTATTTAGGAAAATTTAATAAAACATACAAGAATATTCGATTACGGTTTTTAAAATATATTTTTCAACAACAAACAGCGTTTCTTCTTACAACAAATTAAACAAAACATTTAAGACTATCCCATTACGCTTTTTTAAAATATATTTTTCTACTAAAAAACACCTTTTTTTCTTACGACATGAAGACGGAATGTTCTTCATTTAACGACGGGATGTTCTCGCTATAACGACGGGATGTTCTCGCTATAACAACGGAATGTTCATGCTATAACGAAGGGATTTTCTCGATATAAGGACGGGATGTTCAATACAGTTGCTTTGTTCAATCCATGAAAAACTATTTAAATACGTCAATTTTGACATTTGACAGGGGAAAAAAATTACATATTATTTTTTTGACGTTTACGCGTAGTTCTAAAATTTTTGTGATAATAATGAAAAATACGTGGAATTTAATTCTTTTTTCAAGCTTAAACAAAGCCATTAATACACTTGCTTTGTTAATTTTAACAAAAACTATATAAATACGTCAATTTTGACGATAATGAGGAAAAAGAAGACAATGACTGATAATATTTTTTTAACGATTACGTGGATTTTTAAGTTTTTGTGTAAATACAGAAAAATACGTGGAATTTATTTCTTTTTTCAAGCTTAAACAGAGCCATTAGTAGACTTGCTTTGTTAATTTCAACAGAAACTGTATAAATACTTCAATTTTCGACGTTTGTCAGGAAAAAAATTACCGAAATTATATTTTTTACGATTATGCGGGTTTTTACGCTTTTCGTGAAATTAACGAAAAATACGTGGAATTTAATTCTTTATTCAAGCTTAAACAAAACTATTAATACATTGCTTTATTAATTTCAACGAAAACTATATAAATACGTCCATTTTAACGTTTGTGTGGAAAAAACGAAAACAATTGAAATTATTTTTTTGACATTTTTTAGGATTTTTAATTTTAAGTGAAAATAATGAAAATTGCATGGAATTAAATAATTTTTTCAAATTTAAAACCATTAATACACTTGATTCGTTAGTTTCAACAAAAATTATATTAATACGTCAATTTTGACGTTTGATAGGAAAAAAGAAAATCACCGAAATTATTTTTTTGCCGTTTACGTGACTTTTTATGATTTTCGTAAAAATAATGAAAAATACGCGGTATTTAATTCTTTTTTTAAGCTGACAATGCCATTAATACACTAGCTTTCTAAGGTCTAACAAAAAATATATAAATACGTCAATTTTAACGTTTGTGAGGTAAAGACAGAAAATGACCGAAATTATTTTTTTGACATTTACGTTGATTTTTAAGTTTTTCGTGAAAATAATGAAAAATACGTGGAATTAAATTCTTCTTTCAAGCTTAAACCATGTTATTAATACATTAGCTTTGTTTATTCCAACAAATACTATATAAATACGTCAATTTTGGCGTTTGTGAAGAAAAAAAAGAAAATGACCGAAATTATTTTTTTTGACGTTTACGTGGATTTTTAAGTTCTTCGTGAAAATAATAAAAAATACGTGAAATTTAATTCTTTTTTGAAGCTTATACAAATCCATTAATACACTTGCTCTGTAAATTTCAATTAAAACTATATAAATAAGTCAATTTTGACGTTTGTGAGGAAAAAAAAAATGAATAATTTTTTTTTACGTTTACGAGGAATTTTAAGTTTTTCATGAAAATAATGAAAAATACGTGGAATTTAATCCTTTTTTCAAGCCTTAACAATGCCATTATTACAGTTGCTTTGTTAATTCCAATAAAAACTATATCTCATTAATTTCTCAATTGGACATCATGATTACTTAGGGCATTCTTAACACTTGAACAAAAAAATCATCCTTTCGTCACTGCATTCACCTGAGTAGGGCTCACATTTGCTCGGGCCAGTTACAAAAAATCTTGAATGCCTTAACTCAAAGAAAATAGTCTCCATATCTGTACAACAAATTTGAATTTCAGACGTTTAACCAATACTAGCAATCTATAAACCAAAGGAACAACACTCTACCTTGTTGGTCTACAAAAATGTAACTTCATTATTTATTGCATGCACACTGGTCTGCATTGCAAACTTTAATTAAAAAACAACCTTCTCACATCTTGAACACTTGCAGAGCCGTCACTCACATTCCGCTACCTAAAACCAAATTGCCATATATGTGACAGAAATAGATCAAATATCTGCACTGTCCTCCAAATGTTAAGACCCCTTCAAGAATGCACTCCCACCATCACAGAATATGTACATTCTGTGAAGTGTTAATGTATACATACTGTCCAACAGCAGTTTAGTCATGGTTCCCTTAAGTTTTACCATTGCTATACATTCACTTGCCTAAAACCTCTCCACTTCAAATGCTCCCACTCTGAACTCCACCTTTGAGAACTTTTCTTTTATGTGCCAGAGGTCAAGCAAAGCCAGAAACCCTACATACATTAAAATTAATGTACAATTTTGGGATTAAAACTGAAATAAAAAAATTGGGGATACTGAATCAAGGTGTAACTCTTTAATTGTGAAAAATGGAAAAAATATATAACATTAAATATTAAAAAGTATTTGTATAGATAATGTAGCGAACATGACATGTGATATAAATAAACTTGGCGATCATAAAAATATTTCCGAGAATAAAGAAGATGCAAAAACTTAAGATATTGAAGAAATGAATCTAAACATGTCGCAACAGTGGCAACATATTGGCAGCATGTACTAATGATACGAAGAAACTTGTAATTTCCATATGATGTATTGATTTTTCACAGTTCTTGAGATACAGGGATTAGTTTCGTCTGCAAATATGCTTGATCCATATCTAAGATCCATGAATAATTACCGTGGACAATAAATAAATCTTCCAGTAATTTCTATATATGGGTTAATGGCATTAATATGATTACAAACGGTTTTTAATCCTGGGTGGCTTCTCCGACAAAAGAGTCGATTATATTCTTCTTTGCCAGCGGATGAGTTCTCTGACTGTCGGGGGGAAAGGTGGGCGAAATTTGTCTCTTTTCCTTTTGTTTATGAAGAAGTTACTTGCTTAGATTATGTTCTCATATAAGGATGAAGCAGCGTTATTTATATAACTTGGCGCCGAATTGAATGGAGGTGGAATGTTGGAGGATATGATTTTATGAATACGGGACAGTCGACTCTATTGTTGTCCCTGATAAAATTCTCATAAGGCAACGAATGTGCGAAGATTAGATCTAATAAAATGATAATAGGGAGTTGATCTGGTGTTATGGAGTAAAATATTTGATGTGGATTGGAGTATAGATTAGGGAAAGGTTAACATGATTAGGTTTTGACGCTGCAAGATGAGACATCAAATGCGTGATAAAGAAGTTGTCTGAAAGGCCCGGGAAAGGATTTCCCTATTCGAGTAAGTTCATCCGGAGAGCTTTTAGATCGCCCATAAGAATAAGGATTTCAATGGAGTTTAGGTATGTGAAAAGGTTTCTGGAAAGGGTACGGCATAGTGGGCAAAATAGGACAGCTATAGTGCTGCCGTTGAGCAGGGTCATTATACTTTATTCTGTGTTGTAGACTAGTAAGATAGGACCCCATCCATGGCGGAAGTAGAGAGCAATGCTCCTTTACTTATTTTTTATTTTTTTAGGGCAACAGGCTACATGAGGGTAATCCACATTGGGCAACTCCCCTTTAATAGCATAGGAAGGGAATTGAAAGGAGGGATGCGGAAGGGTAGAGGAAGGTAGCCAAGGGTTAACTAGGGCCCCCGGGCTATGGTTTAAGGATCCTACCTGGCAATTCGCCTAAACGTAATGCAGGGAAAATTCTAGAAAAACCTGCATCAGGTAGGTCGGGCATTTGGTACTTGTCCCATGCCCTTCCGATGGCGGGAGAGGGGTTAGCCCCGGTCTCGACGGAAGACATTGTATTGGGAGCCTTCCTGCTGCGCGTGCTTGGAAGCAGGTTCAGCTATACCCTGGATGTCTACGACTTGTTCTGCGAACAAATTGGCTTACAGAGTTAGTTTTCTTCCTGGTGGCACCCATCGCGTTCAAAATCAATTATTTACGTTTTACATCTTATTTCCATGTTTCCGGTTAGCGATGGCCTTACGAAAGGGATTGGACTAGGGCGCATACATCAGGCTCCCACACAGTTGTCTGAAATCTGTTAATACTTAAGTTTACTTCTAGCCTTCTACCAAATATTGTCCGTTTCACGGTTTTAATCGTTGATATCACCTCCTGCCCCTTTGCAGGGAATAGTTCCAGGAATGTGAAGTTTGTTGTTAGAAGACACGGCAATGACCGTCGTATTGGTTACTTGTTTGACTGAGTTGTTTTTAATTTTGCAATTAATTTATCGGACTGGGTGATTAGGGCAGCGAGTGTCTATGGGTGCGTGATACTCTCCACAATTCAGACACTTCGTGGTGACATACTTCTCGCATTTGCTCGTGCGAAGCCCGCATTTGGTGCCGGATTAACTTTCAGGAGCATTGCCGAAGTTTACGAAGGGGTGTGTTAGTTATGAAATTAGTAAAAGATTCGTTTCCCGTGTATTAACATTCGGTTGATGTGTCATATAAATACGTGGCCTTATTGGAACCTGTTATGTTCCATCTATCTTCAGTTGGCCTAAGAAGTACATTTCGTCTGTCTCGAACCTTCTATATTTCAGCATATAGCAGTTGGCGAAGATGGGGGGAACCCTCCTCCTGTTCACTCCTTCGTCCGCCGCTTTCCTAGTTTTTATCTTCGGATAAAGCAGTGCCTGCAGAGTCATCTCTCCTCCTGGAACTCCTAGAACTACCCTAGGATCTAGTACTTCTTTCTTTCTTTACTATCCTCTAGTTTGTTGTACACTGCTTTAAAATCAATAAACGTAGTCTTCTAAACTTATCCAGCTTTCCTCTAATTATCAAACCGTCCAATAGCAGATCGTCGACCGTTACTGAGATGCAGCGAGCACCCACGTTACCGATTTCCTATTCAACGTTACTACACTCTTCCTCCTTCCTATTTCATCAACCCCTTCGTCGATATCAGAGCTGGATGAATGGTCTCTCGACACAACTTTGACCATTGCTGTATTACACCAGGCCTTACTAAAATTTATTTCCTGAAATTTTAGTTCTTCTTAGATTTTCGCTTCTGTTATGACAAGGACCGAGCGTATAAAGATAACTGAGGAAAAGGGTAGGTATATTGTGAGGCGCATTACATTGCGGGTTCGATTCTCTACAGTCACTTTGTTATGAGGAAAATGGGTGGAGTAGAAGCGCTTCATTGGTTGAAGAAATTTCTGAGCTGAATGATTTTATAAATAAGTTGTTTTTACGTGTGAGAAACAAGAATTTGCTAAGGAATATTGCAATTCATCTTTGTGTGGAATTGTGGAGACAATCACGGTGTATAATGGATGAATAGGTGGGGCAGGTACAGTTTGGGTGTAATATACAAAGGACTGAGTTGACACTGAAATTATGTTGTTCTTTTCTTTACTATTTCAGGAGTAGGAGACACTTGCGGCTTCCGCTTGGTTCCCTTTGAGGCGAAGGCCATTTTCAATTCATCTTCTTCTAGTGGAGCTTCGTAATTGATCTTAACGGTAGTGGTAGTTTCATTTCCACCCGTTTCTTTCTTATTTTCTCTAGGGGCATCGCTAAGGTTAAGAGGCAGGGAGAGGAAAAATGGATGGCCTAACCATGAAAAAGATGTAATTTTGATTTTGTACACAGTTGAACCAACTGTTTGGCAATCTGTACTTTTTGGACAATGATTAACCTTCACTCAAAGCAAGCAGACTTGTTGGCTGTTTGCCACACTCAAAAAGTAAGTACAAAAGACAAATTCAACCCGGCTAAGGATTCAAGCTAGAGTCACAATAAAAAGCAAACAAATAGAAAAATGGTATTAAAGACGTGGTCGAGAATATCTTGAATTCACGCGTTTTACGTCTGTAAGCATCACAGTTGAATTTAAACAGATTGAAAACTGTAAACAATTGGAGCTGCGTTTAGACACGAAATCGTAGAGGTAGCGGAGAACGACGTAGCAATTACGGATTCCGGCTGCGGAATGACAAGCCGGCAGATGTAGTTAGGATATTCACTGTGCTAAGTCCGTGTCATCGTCACACCTCCTGATAACCAGCCGACGGCCAATGGCTACCGGTCAGGAAGCGCAAAAGTGATCACATCAGTTTTCAAGCGGTAAAAATAAAAAATATAAGACCTTCCCTGTAACAACTTACGTATTATCTGATTTGTGAAGTCATATATCGATCTTCGGTATTCATAGTTGCGGTACACAACTGAATGCAATGCGGTACATTCAAACATTTTCAGTCTAGATGACATTAACGTGTATATTTTGTTCCTTATACGGAACTATTCAGAGGCTGCACATACGTTGCAATAAATCTTTTTTAAGTCAAAGCTCAAATTTCCAGAGTTGGTGAACCTCCGCCGCTGGTTTAGTGAACACCTTTTATATTCCAACAAGGAGGTACAACTACCACATTCTTAAATAACTCATATTAAAATTTGAACTTTTCTTAATCCCTGACTTCCGCTATTAGTCATTGTAATCATGAAATGAGACTTCTTTTAAATGTGAAGCGATATAGATAAAGTAGCGCAGTGTTGTAAACCCGGTTAATTAACAAAATAACCGTAACAACAGATGATTATATATATATATATATATATATATATATATATATATATATATATATATATAGATAGATAGATAGATAGATAGATACAATGTTTATAACGTGTAACTGATAGACCTATTCATAGAACGGATAAATTGATTTGTTTGATGTCATGAGGATGTCCATTCATAAATTTCTCACCTATTAAAGTAATATTGACATTTCGTAAATGCGAAGGATCGCATGCCCAAAGCCTTAAACTCATGCTCATGATACTCGTTCAAGTAGTGTGGTGGTAGTACTTTGTTCCACCTTCATAATATAACAGATATTATTAATAAATTAATATTAACAGGTTGATTATAGTTATAATTTGAATTAACAATATCATAAATATTTCATAGTTAAATTACTCAAATTAAAATTTGAACTTTTATAATCCCCAGCCTTACGTTGGAGAGCATAAAGAATTTCCTTCATGGCTACTCTCAGGGGACATGAAGGGAATTTTAACAATGAAAAATTACTCTGTCAGGATGGAAAAATGTCAGACCAGGAATCAAACCCGGGACCTCCCGCTAACTCGGCAGACGCTGTCCCATCTGAGCTGGTCCCTGTCAAATCCACACCCAGTGTGAAATTGTTTAGATCTAATGCAGGCTCACCTACATGGGCTTGCATGTGCTAATATTAGGAGTCTACAGGGATCAACTTAAACATGGCCTTTACGGCCTGTGAAAGCTTCTTTCTACATAAAAAGGAAAAATTTAAATGCGTTTAAAGCCGCTTAGACAACAACAATCACGATGCGTATTGGGTTGCTGCGCGACTGCTGGATTTATTTACGTTGCTGAGTGATCACCTAATTATTCACGTTCCTCGCAGACCATCCAATAAATACACTTTTGTGATAATTTAAGTGGACTGGTTCTTGTCGTCGGCAAGTGTACTGCTCCTGAGCAGAAATCTGCGTTGCTAGGCCGCAACTCGTCTCCAAAGTTGCCTTCCCGGTCTGGATTCAACTGTATTGAGCTACCTTTCAGGTTTCTATTTAACAAATAACATAAGTTATGTTTTCTTAACATTGTTAATGTTATAAGTGACTTTTCTATACAGTATTAAATTATATCTACTTGTCATTTCCCTAGCAATGACTTCGGTATGTCTTGCGGTCAGCAATTCTTCTTTTAAGGAAAGTGTAACATACTTCCAACCGCTGCCGCCATTTAACATCCCGCTTGCCATCATGTAACACTCCACCACTGTGAACATGTCACATTCCAGCTATTGGAAATGGGAAGTCCAGATAGATCGTTCACCAACCGAGCTATACCTCCGTTAGCTCACCTGGCTACCGATCTAGAGGATAAAGGAAGAATTAAGAACAGGAAATAGGAAAGTCGGTAACGTGAGGGTTCGGGTTCAACTAATTGAACCTAGGCGTAGTGGTTGGTGTTTCGCTGCACTTCAGTCAAATAAGAGCTGATGAAGAATCAATAGATTTAATAGTTAGAAATAAAATAAAGTAAGACAAACTGGCGGATAGCACCAGGAGCCACCGACCCGTCAGGAGGTTGGATCACGACTGACTTTCCCAAGAGCTCTGAACAATTCGAAGACTCCTTTCCCCCTCCCTGATGATTTTAAGTCTCCAATGAGAATAACTCTTACAGGGTGGAGATTTCTGCTGACGTGTACATGTCTGCATAAAGTACTTAAAATGCTGACGTCCGTCTAGACGCAGCGTTATCACAGCTGCCTAGGCGGAAGGGGTGAAGACTTATGTGTTGTTGTGTTTAGTTACTCGCTATATCTAAAGTGATGTCTTTAACTGCATCAGCCCTCTTAGGTCCGCTATGCTGAAGAGACGTTATGATAAGAGGGCACGTGTAGACTATTATATTACAAAAGTGTAACGCTGCTCTAGCTTTTTGCTTATATGGGCTGTCTTTGTTTCCATCCGCGGATATTCATCCGTCCCTCGTCCTTAGAAGCAATCCTTAATCTGGACTTTCACCCAAGAGCGCACTCAAAGAAATAGTAAGAAATTATTTATTCTCACAAAGAATCACCTTTATTTTATTTTTTTTCAACTTGAATCAAAATAGAGCTGCGCAAACTGTTTTCCGCCTAATTCGTTTATTCATATTGTTACTTACAAGCCATAAATACCATATGATTCAACTCATTGCGTATAGTTGTTGTATTATTCATTTAACCCGTTGCTCCTCCTTTTAAACTATGACATTCATTACATACTTCAGCTTTCCAGCAATTCACAATCCAATTAAGCTGTGCATCACCCCTTTCCTTATTTCGTTAAGAAATGTTTATTAAACTGAAAAAAAAAGGTCAGCAGTGAGGACACTCCAACCCCAACTCGCAGGTCAGCAAACAAACATCCTGAATACTTCACCATCACGTCGGCTATTTCTAAATAGACTAATGTAGTAATGTAGTTAAACATTTAACTCTTTTTACAAAATATTTAATTTCGTTTTAGTATTTGGATATCGGGATAGACATGGGTGTCCCTAAAAACTACGCTCAGAACGAAAAAAATACTGGCCCGTGGTGGCGTCATCTAGGAGCAGGAGCGGTTGCTGGTGCAGTTTCACGGACTTGCACAGCTCCCTTGGACAGGCTGACGGTTTTCCTTCAGGTATACCTAGTGATGGAAATCTTGATTTATTGCCCATTATGAACATTGATTCAAATTATACAAATATGTAAAAATCTGTATAAATGTTTAAGTATTTATTCAGATGCTCCCAATATGTCCTAATTATAATAATTTAAATCTTCTGTTAATTATTCCATGATGTCTCAAACTCCTTAACGTTTTGTGAAATTCATCAATTCATTTTCCTCTGTAAATGCATAATTTCTGTTTATCCTCCGCTTAAAATTTGTTATGGACTCATTTTATTCTCAAGCAACAGTTGTTGCATCATATTGTAATTACATTGAATTGAAGAACCATTTACACATAATTTTTACAGCACTGTGCAGGTATACTTTGAAATTATTAAATATTTAATTATTTGTAAAACCCACACTCTTTTTTTACAATGTCAAATTGCCAATAAAATAATTATTTTCATTATTCCAAATAACTGTATCAACTACTGAAATAAATGTCAAACGAGCAAGTTGAATATATTTATTACTAATTGTTTTCTACATCATAAACCTGGGACATTTCTATGGTCGAGCCTAATCAAATCACTTTATTATAATATAATTTTACAAAACTATAAATTTGAAGGTTTTCAATTTATTTTGCAATGGTATTCTCCCATTCTTAGGTTCAGGGAACGAAAAATATGGGCGTTCAGTCCTCCGTGAAACATTTGTTTGAAGAAGGTGGCGTTTGGAGTTTCTGGAGAGGTAATGGAATAAATGTTCTGAAGATTGCTCCAGAGACTGCCATTAAGTTCATGGCATATGAACAGTGCAAACGCCTTATCAGTGGGAACAATACTAGAAAATTGTCCATTTATGACAGGTTCGCGGCTGGATCTCTTTCTGGAGGAATTAGCCAAACAGTTATTTATCCTCTTAAAGTAAGTTGTGTTTATTATATATATAATTTTAGTATCGTTGTTTTACATTCTTATTGTTATAAATATTTTTAAAACAATTTTAGGTCTTGAAGACCAGATTAGCTCTTGGGAAAACTGAACAATATAAAGGAATTGCTGATGCAGTTAAACAAATCTACAAAAAAGAAGGATTGCGGACTTTCTACAGAGGCTATGTTCCCAATCTGCTGGGAATAATCCCATGTGCAGGAATTGATCTTGCAGTATATGAGGTAACTGTTTAAATATCACATTGATATGGGTAATTTTCATTGTAGTCCTACAACCATTCTAAAATGAATACGTAAAAACTACCACAATTTTCAATCCGTTAAGGTTCTCTTAAAAGTCACAATATCTTTGAATCAACCAATATTTGTTTTTTGGATATTGGATTGTGGATATTATTTTCATTTTATCGACAATGTGGTCACATGTGATTTTATTTAGGTCTGAGCCTGATTGCGTTCTGTATGTCAAGATATTGAGCTTTATCGCCAAAGTAACAAAAAGGAAGTCCTTCCCTCTACTATTTCTTATTACCAAAATATTATAGCATTCATTCAATTATAATATTAAATCATTCTGGGTTTATACCCAGAATTTTTCTGTATTTATATAAACTTTCAGAAGAGTTCAGATGAATTTTTTTTATGGTAACAGGCTACATGAAGGTAATCCACATAGTGGCAACTCCCCTTTAATAGCATAGGAAGGGATTTGAAAGGGGGAATGCGGAAGGGTAGAGGAAGGTAGCCAAGGGTTAACTAGGGCCCTCGGGCGATATTTTAAGGATCCTACCCGGCATTGGCCTAAAAGTAATGCAGGGAAAACCCTAGAAAAACCTGCATAAGGTAGGTCGGGCATTAGGTACTTGTCCCACGCCCTTCCGATAGCGGGAGAAGAAAAAATCTTAACGGTTATGAGATGAAAAACCATGCAACTAATCTGCGAGAAATTTACTTATCAGAATGATGTGACCCCAGTGCTTGAGGCTGGGTTGGCTTTGTTGCATAGCTAAGATGAAAAAAAAATGCGCAATATGGCTGGAAATACACAATTTTCTATTAAGAAATGAAAGATATATCACAAAAATAAAGAGAATATTTGAGATATATCTTGTGTGAAAGACGACGTTTCGACACCTATCTCCCCTTTCGTTGCCAAGTGACCGAATTCCCTAAAAAAGTCTATGATCCTATGAATTGTTTAACTATGTAGAAATGTTATGACAAAATATCACTTTGTTTACGTTAACTACATTGTAGTGTCATGTGAATATAATTCATAGTTATTTAAAATTATGTGGTATTAGCGTGTAACGCTTCGAGGTTAATAACACGAATCCAATAGTTCAATGAGAAATTTGTTTACTTAGCAAGTAACTGTAAAGGCCGTTTATTTAAGCGAAAATATATTGATTGTACGTTGCTTCATAATTTTAAGTTTTACTTTACTATTTATTTACAGACTTTAAAAAATTCTTACCTCCGCAAACACAGTGGTGATAGTCCTGGAGTCCCCCTCTTACTGGCATGCGGCATTGTTTCCAGCACGTGCGGGCAAATTTGCAGCTATCCCTTAGCTCTTGTAAAAACACGCATGCAAGCCCAAGGTAATAATTTTATTCAATGATTGTTAAAAATTTAGACTCATGTCGATTTATGTTATTAGACGTCCTACTAAACGTATCGTTGTAAGGGCTTTTGTATGCTTTTTTTTTTATACTTTCCAGTAAAAAATCATTTTTTTATTCTACATTTGGTCTACGCATTCATGATAACGATTATTATTACATGCTACGTCACTAAAATACGAGTGAACTTTGGAGGTCGATTTATGGTAATGCCTGTCATCCACGTGCTTTTCATAGGATTTTTAATTAATAATTACTGATGACACGTGTTCATCATTTAGTTACCTGACTGCGATATTTTAATTTCATAAAATTCAGATTCGCATTGATAAGGAGACCAAAATAATCCGGTTATTTGTAGCGCAATTTGTTTTAAACGTGAACATTTCCCTTCAGATATTAAAGACCAAAATATAGCATTGCTTGTTCTGGCTTTAGACATATATTCGAAATGAATATAGCCAGGCAGAGAAGTAGCAGGAGTCAACCGAGTGAGGGAGAGACGAAGAGGAGGTTCCTGGTTCCTGAGTTTGATCTAAAAATATTAATTTTAGAATCTGTGAATTGTAGAAGCTGTGCAAAAATCCGTCATAGTACTACGACAATTATTTAGGTATCCTGGAATGCTGAGCAGCCGTGAGTACCAATTTAAAACAATTAATTATGTAAACCGGATTAAAAGATAGACGTCAGATTTCGTTTTCTTCCTTTGATAAAATTTGCTAATTAGAATCCATCTTTTTAGTGTAATTATTACAATATATATATATATATATATATATATATATATAAGTGGATTTTTAAATAACTATTAATTATATACGTGTGGTTCAGAACTTCTATCCTGATTAAGTGAGCTCAGGCCCTCGAAAACTAGCAATTTATAATCCGCCCAGTCCGACTAGACCCACTGTTGATGTAGGGTAGTCACGTGTGCTGGCTGACGAAAATGAGATATTGCAGATCATTTCGAATATACGTCTGAAAGCCAGAACAAGTAATGCTATATTTTGGTCTTTAATATCTGAAGGGAAATGTTCATGTTTAAAACAAATTGCGCTACAAATAACCGGATTATTTTGGACTCCTTATCAATGCGAATCTGAATTTTATGAAATATATATATATATATATATATCTTGATTAGAATGGGAAAAAAGCAATCATGGCTTATGTGAAATAGGGGTCTATATCAATATATAAGCAAGAATGTGATGTTAAACTAACTTGTATGGACAGTAATGAAAGAATTGATATATGACTAATCTCAAATTGAGGGCTGGTCTCTCCATGTCATAATGTAAACACTAAAATATTTAGCTATAATAAATATTCGTTCAGTTAAATTGGGTACAGGACAATTTTTATCGTAATTTCAAGATTTCTAATAAATAAAAATTTTGTTTCACAGTTGTCACCATTAAAAAAGGCACTTATCAAGATCAACCACAAACAATGTCCAGTGTATTTAAAAGTATTTTGAAAAAGGAAGGATTCTCTGGACTGTACAGGGGGATTACACCAAACTTATTTAAAGTGGCCCCTGCAGTGAGCATAAGCTATGCTATATATGAAAGATTTAAAAATGTACAATTGTAATTAAATGCTGATTACGTCACGAAAAAGCAATATCGTTGTCTCAGATCTGTGACTTGTTTCTGAGTAGCTTTTGTCTTTCGAATCCAATATCAACGGTTTTAGTTACAGTCAGACAAAATGTGCATATAAAGGAAAAATAAAAAAAAATTATTAATACAAAGCCTATATAGTTACTATAAGTTCAATTATGTTCATACTAATAGCAAAGTTTATTTACCTAAGAGTAAATGTACAAATTAGGGAAATAGAGAGCTTTCTCTGGAATGTTTAATCTGAAGACATTCATGCTCATGCTGGTCAAATCCCTTACTTGTGGCAGTCCCTCTCTACCAGCCATAGAACGTTTCGGACGGTCCAATTCCTAGAACGGTTTACCTGCGGTAGGAGGAAGTAACATTGGGAAAACAACAGCCCTTTCCATACTAAGCTAATTTATCAAATTTGTTAGATATATACAATTAAAATTTTGCCCCCGACTAGCCAGTTATGAAAACTCAGGGTTTGTTGTGGCAAATTAGGCCCGGGAAACGATTTTTATAAAAAGTGCTTTACGCAACCATGAAATATGCAATATGGTTACCAGACTGGGGTCTCTGCAACACAGCGACGTCCCTCGCAGCTGGTCGTCGATGTCTCTCTCGTGGAGTCTCGCTGGTAAATTCTCAAAAAACCCAAGAGCAACCGCTCACCGCAACTTCTCCAGAGTCTTCTCCAGGCATCCCTTTCTCCCGACCTGTGAGACCAACTGTTTTTCTATTGGTCCATTTAATTTATTATGGACCAATCACAGGTCTTAGGCTAACCGACGTAGAGAATTTCAACTCCGAGACACTCTGTGACTGCTGTTTGTTGACGAGAAAACCCCGGAGGTACAGTTACAATCCCCAGCCTGACTGGCACCAAACGGTACTTTTTGCTGATGTTGGATAAACATGGTTACTCACGCGTTTAAACAAACTGACTAAAATATCTGTATAATCAATGAAAAGACGCCTATCCTAAATAACGCGCTATATACTAATGGAATCATTTTCAAATTCAAAATCTTCGTCATTAGAGTCACTTCCATGTTCACCACACACGTATTCCTGTAATTCCAAAGAGGATAATTCTTTGAATACTGGCACTGAAATTTCAGCTGAATGAGGTACTCGGCATATAGTTGAGGCTTAACTAGGATACTCTATATTACATCTGTTTTCTTTGTTTTATCCTCACATTTTCACTATCCAAAAGTAACAATCACTTTAGTGATCTCTGGGCTATTGGCAAATCTTACTAATTCCCAGTGAGGGTAAAATTGCAATTTTAAAATCATAATTTATCTCAGTGGCATCCGTAACCCCGGATTCGAGTCTAATCTAGGTTGTTTTTACGTTATTTTTAAGTCATACATCTCCACCAAAAACCTAACGGGTGCTCTCCTCCCATGCCGATAGGGGTTGGAAATATATACAGAGAATATCTAGAGAATTTTTACGAATCTCATTTATACCGACAAAATATTTATTCCACGCAAATATCGGCATGTTCGAAAATTTCTAGCCCCGACCCCTTCTTTCCACGTGTGCGTTGCCCAGATTTTAATAAATAAACTTAACGACACGCATAACCCCAATTGATAGCAATCTCGGTTGTTTTCGCGTTATTTTCATGTAAACCCCTCCAACCCCACCGCTTAATCGTGCTCCGCTCCCGTGACGAAAGGGGTTAAAATTATACGCGGACAACATGTAGACATGTATGAATGTCATTGATCCCGTAATTTAGTTATTTGACGAAAAAATAGACCGGTTAACATGTTTTAAAATGTTTACACCCGGCTACCTCTGCCCATCCCCTCCCACCCCCGCGTGATGTCCAAATGGTTGTAAATAAAATCAGCGACATACGTGAACATGATTTGACTCCATCTCGGTGGTTTTCGCGTTATTTTCTTGTAATTCCCCTCCACCCCTAACCCTAAGCGTGTTCTCCTCTCATACCGTAAAAGGTCGAAATTTTATACACATAACATCCGTAGAAATACCATCAATCTAATTAAGCCTGAAAAATATTTATTCAGCGCTAATATCGGCCATGATTACATGTTTCATAATGTCCACCTCCGTCCCTGGGTGTTAAATGACCAATTGAATGTCATAATTAACCTAAGCAACGTCCAAAACCCTGGATTTTACTCTAATCTCGGTTGTATTAGCGTTATTTTCTAGTAAAGTCCGTCCACCCCCATGCTGTAAGGGGTTGAAATGATACTTAGATAACATCGGTAGAGACACTAAAAATCTCTTTTACCCCTAAAAATTTTTATGCGGCTGTTTTAGCATGCTGGGGGCGGTAGACATGTCTCACCCCGACAGTGTTTGTTTCCTGGTCGTAAAGAACACGTGTACGAAATTTGGTGAAATTTGCTCTACCGGTGTAGATTTGTATAACGAACATACAAATATACAAATATACAAACATACATCCACTCTTCTTTATTTATAAGACTAGCTGGGTGCCCAGCGTTGCCCGAGATGTCATTTATCTATAACCATCCATAAGACTCCAAATTTGGTTACTTTTGCGCTATTTTTATGTAAAGCTCCTCGAACCCTATCACTAAATGTGCTCACCTCCCATGCCGAAGGGGCATGAAGTCATTGACTAAATATATCGGCCGTTTTTACATGTTAGAAGATGACCACCCCCACAAATATGCGATAATGATAAAGAATGTATTCCACGCAAAATTCGGCCGATTACATTGTCTGAAAATTTATTCCCCCGCCCAACACCTCAAAACCCGTCGCGTTACCCAGGTTGTCACAATTAGATTCAGCGACATTCATAGTCTCGGAATTGATTCGAATCTCGGTTGTTTTTGCGGGATTTTATTTAACGTACCTCCACCCCACCCCTAAGCTTGCTCCCCTCACAGGGGTTAAATTATACACAAACAACATCGGTATAAATACTTTCAAAGTAATTAACCCCAGGAAATAATTATCGCAAATATCGACCGTTTAACATGTTTGAAATTTTTCACCCCCGACCACTCCCGCTTCGGGGACTTAAACGGTCAAGTTTAATGTCATAATTAAACTCAGTGACAATCCTGATAGTTTCTGGTTTATTTTTATCTAATGCTACTTCCACGCCAACCCTTAAGGGTGCACCCTTTCGAGTCCGAAAGGGGTTGAAATTATACACAGAGAACATGTAGGGAAATTTTATTAATCTAATTCATCCCGAAATATATTTAATCGACGCAAAAATCAGCCGGTCAACTCATCCCAACCCAGCCGATACCCGCGCGTTGTCCAGATTGTCATAAATAAATTCAGCGACATCCATTACCTTCGATTTGACTCGAATGTCGGTTGTTTTCCCGTTATTTTCATGGAAATTAATTAAACTCAGTGCAATCCCGTTAGTTTCTGGTTTCTTTTTATGTAATGCTACTTCACGCCCACCCTTAAGGGTGCACCCTTATGAGTCCGAAAGGGAATGAAATTATACACAGAGAACATGTAGGGAAATTTTATTAATCTAATTCATCCCGAAATATATTTAATTGACGCAAAAAACAGCCGGTCAACTCATCCCAACCCAGCCGATACCCGCGCGTTGTATAGATTGTCATAAATAAATTCAGCGACATCCATTACCTTCGATTTGACTCGAATCTCGGTTGTTTTCCCGTTATTTTCAAGGAAATTAATTAAACTCAGTGACAATCCCGATAGTTTCTGGTTTCTATTTATGTAATGCTACTTCACGCCCACCCTTAAGGGTGCACCCTTATGAGTCCGAAAGGGAATGAAATTATACACAGAGAACATGTAGGGAAATTTTATTAATCTAATTCATCCCGAAATATATTTAATCGACGCAAAAATCAGCCGGTCAACTCATCCCAACCCAGCCGATACCCGCGCGTTGTCCAGATTGTCATAAATAAATTCAGCGACATCCATTACCTTCGATTTGACTCGAATGTCGGTTGTTTTCCCGTTATTTTCATGGAAATTAATAAAACTCAGTGCAATCCCGTTAGTTTCTGGTTTCTATTTATGTAATGCTACTTCACGCCCACCCTTAAGGGTGCACCCTTATGAGTCCGAAAGGGAATGAAATTATACACAGAGAACATGTAGGGAAATTTTATTAATCTAATTCATCCCGAAATATATTTAATTGACGCAAAAAACAGCCGGTCAACTCATCCCAACCCAGCCGATACCCGCGCGTTGTATAGATTGTCATAAATAAATTCAGCGACATCCATTACTTTCGATTTGACTCGAATCTCGGTTGTTTTCCCGTTATTTTCAAGGAAATTAATTAAACTCAGTGACAATCCCGATAGTTTCTGGTTTCTATTTATGTAATGCTACTTCACGCCCACCCTTAAGGGTGCACCCTTATGAGTCCGAAAGGGAATGAAATTATACACAGAGAACATGTAGGGAAATTTTATTAATCTAATTCATCCCGAAATATATTTAATCGACGCAAAAATCAGCCGGTCAACTCATCCCAACCCAGCCGATACCCGCGCGTTGTCCAGATTGTCATAAATAAATTCAGCGACATCCATTACCTTCGATTTGACTCGAATCTCGGTTGTTTTCCCGTTATTTTCAAGGAAATTAATTAAACTCAGTGACAATCCCGATAGTTTCTGGTTTCTATTTATGTAATGCTACTTCACGCCCACCCTTAAGGGTGCACCCTTATGAGTCCGAAAGGGAATGAAATTATACACAGAGAACATGTAGGGAAATTTTATTAATCTAATTCATCCCGAAATATATTTAATCGACGCAAAAATCAGCCGGTCAACTCATCCCAACCCAGCCGATACCCGCGCGTTGTCCAGATAGTCATAAATAAATTCAGCGACATCCATTACCTTCGATTTGACTCGAATGTCGGTTGTTTTCCCGTTATTTTCATGGAAATTAATTAAACTCAGTGCAATCCCGTTAGTTTCTGGTTTCTTTTTATGTAATGCTACTTCACGCCCACCCTTAAGGGTGCACCCTTATGAGTCCGAAAGGGGTTGAAATTATTCATTGAGAACATGTAGGGAAATTTTATTATTCTAATTCTTCCCGAAATATATTTAATCGACGCAAAAATCAGCCGGTAACTCATCCCAACCCAGCCGATACCCGCGCGTTGTCCAGATTGTCATAAATAAATTCAGGGACATCCATGACCTTCGATTTGACTCGAATCTCGGTTGTTTTCCCGTTATTTTCAAGGAAATCCCCTCCAGCCCCACCCCTATCATGCCTACAAACAACATCGGTAGAAATACTATCAACGTCAATGGTCCCGGCATTTATTTATTCCACGCTAATATCGATGATTTAACATGTTAGAAAATTTCCATCCCATCCACTCCCGCCCATTAGGGCTAAATGGCCAATTTGATGCTATAATTGAACTGGACGACATCCATGACCTTGGATTTGACTCCAATCTCGGTTGTATTCGCGTTATTTTTTTGCAGCGTTCCTCCACCCAACACCTAAAAGTGCTCTACTGGTAATCCCGACCCCCTTCTGGGGGTGGTAGACGCGTCTTACCCCAACAGTCGGTAGAAACACTATTAATATCTGTGACCCCTAAAAATATTTATCCGACTGAAATATAGACTGTTTTAGCATGTTTAAATATTTCCACCCCCGCTTCTGGGGTTGGTAGACGCGTCTCACCCCGACAGTGTTTTTACCTGGTCGCAAAGAACCCGTGTACGAAATTTGGTGAAATTTGCTCTACCGGTGTAGATTTGTATAACGAACATACAAACATACAAACATACATACACTCTTTTTTATTTATAAGAAGATTAAGTGTAATAATTATTTATATTAAGCCCTTTCGTTCTGGTAGAAAAGGGGTTATTAATGGATTGATTTATATGGTTTGGGATTTTGAGAACAATTGTTCTAATAATGTAGATTACGTGGATAATATATTCATTGAAGTTGTAGCAAACTAAATTATAAACTACGTTAGCATGTAGAGTTTTTGTTACATGTATTTGTCCGTGATTATTTGTTGCTTTATTTCTTCTCAATAATACAACTTCAATTACGGAATAACTGTAAAATTATGTTTATAACAATTTATAATGTAATTTTTTTTAAAAGAGTATAAAAAGCAATGGTTCTGAAACACTTTTACTTTTGATTAAACGTAGTTATTAATGGAAAAACATCGGTTAAAATAGTATGAACAACACCACCCCTAAATCTGCTACTTTCCCGTGGTGGAAAGGTTGAATTTTTACTCATATCACATCGGTAGAAACACTATCAATCTATTTTACCAATAAACACATAACATGTTGGCAGTTTTAGAATAATAGACAATTCTCACCCCCAGCCCTAAGCAAGCTCACCACTAATGTCTAAAGGGATTTATATTTTCAACAACATCCGTTGAAATAGTATTCACGTAATTCTCCTCCAAGAACGCGCAAGAACTGACTATTTATCTTCCCTTCCAACCCCCACCCTTTCGAGTTAAATGGGCAATTAAAAATATTTATCGGAAATAAACTCACTGACATCCATAACCTTCGATTTGACTCCAAACTCGGTTGTATTCGCGTTATTTTTCTGTAAAGCAACCCCACCCCAAACCCTAAGGGTTCTGAATAAAGGGTGCCCTTTTCCCAGGGCGTAGGAGATGAATATTATATTCAGATAACATCGGTAGAAACACAATCAATATCTTTGACCCCGAAAATATTTATCCAAATCTAATACCTGCTGTTTTAGCATGTTTAAGTATTTCAACCCCCGTCCACCCCCGCTTCTGGGGTTGGTAGACGCTACTCACCCCGACAGTGTCGTTTTCCTGGTCGCAAAGAACCCGTGTACTAAATTTGGTGAAATTTGATCCACCGGTATAGATTTTTATTCTCCACCCCAAACGCTAGGGGTGCTCTTTCCCCAGGGTGTAGAGGTTGAAAATTATATTCAGATATCATCAGTGGAAACACTATAAATATCTTTGACCCCTAAAAATATTTATCCGACTGAAATATCGACTGTTTTAGCATGTACAAATATTTCCACCCCCGCTTCTGGGGGTGGTAGGCGCGTCTCACCCCAACAGTGTTGCTTTCCTGGTCGCAAAGAACACGTGTACGAAATTTGTGGAAATTTGATCCACCGGTATAGATTTGTATTCTCCACCCCAAACCCTAAGGTGTAGGGGTGTAGGGTGTAGGGGATGAAAATTATATTCAGAAAACATCGGTAGGAACACCATCAATATCTTGGCCCCTAAAAATTATTATCCGACTAAAATATCGGCTCTTTTAGCATGTTTAAATATTTCAACCCCCGTCCACCCCCGCTTCTGGGGGTGGTAGACATGTCTCACCCCGACAGTGTTTGTTTCCTGGTCGTAAAGAACACGTGTACGAAATTTGGTGAAATTTGCTCTAACGGTGTAGATTTGTATAACGAACATACAAATATACAAACATACAAACATACAAACATACAAACAAACAAACATACAAACAAACATACATACACTCTTTTTTATTTATAAAATATACGATTTCTGGGAGAGTTTTCTTAATAATATGAGCGCTATCTCAATCAGTCAGGCTGTGAAAGCTATTAATGAAATTCATTTGAGGTTATTTCGGAACGTCAAATACGAAGTTAGGAACCTCTGGAAACATCAGGCAAAAACAAGACGCCTCGGAGGTACACCTGAGGCTATTGTCTGAAGATTAGGAGGAAACCCCAAAATTGTTAGATATGTGGGAACGCGACCCGCGGCGTCGATCATGATCCCGCTCTCCAGAGAATAATTCTGAAAAAGCGACAGGTAAAATGGGATAATTGATAGTCGATGGAGTCACATGGGTGGATTGGGAAAAACCATTCAAAGGGAAAATGAAGAACGTCGACGACAGAGAGACTCGTCGAGGAGGTGATTCTCTCTGATGAGTGGTTAGTGAGAGATCGTCTGTAAAACTTCGTACTTAGAAAATAGTCCACAGGCGACCAATAGGGACTTACATTTCGTTCAATGCTGCCAAGCTAAGTCTGAATGTCCTGTGTTAAGTGACCGATCATATGAGTCATCCACCAGAAAGAAGGAAGAAAGAATGACCAGCTTAACCATATTACGCGATCGCCAGCACACGTTTAATGCGATCGCGCAGCCAGCAGTAGGCCGTCACTAGAATTCTTAGAACGGAAGAACGGCCTGAAACGTTGTTTCGAACGGGATACGAGTCTCAGAACATCGCAGAGTATCTAAATATCTCACGTTCTCCGCTACTCGCGGAAAACACGTGATACCGCCCTGACATAGTAGATCGCATTTGCCACGTATCATGTTAGAAGATTGAACCTTATAATTAATTGTGTATTCATTTTTATTGTTAAAAAATCATGTTTTGTGAATAAAGTAGTTCCATTAAACACTGGCGCCCACATCCCGTTACAATTAATTTAATTATTTATCTTTAATTAAAATAATCAAATAATCCTTACATCATTGGCAAATCAACAGTTGGCAGCAGCTGTAGCCATAACGTAATTTAAAGCTCAGTGCTAGTTTTGGAACATAATTTTACAGAACTTCTATTAACTTAATTTTATTATCTTTAGATATTTTTGTAAGTAAAGTGTGTTTAATAGACAATTTTCTGGAGGTCTGCTGTTCATTCAAGGTTATTGTGTATATTTTGGACTTAAATGATTTTAATTCATTTATTGGTACTGAATCTATTTTTAACGATAATAAAAGGTAAGGTGTGTGAGGGTGACATAACATCATTACTTCAGAACTCCTCAGGGTACATTTATTATTTTTTCGTCAATGCTGGGATGAAATCAGAATTACCCGTTTAATTTGATAAGTTGAAATTAAAAAATGTACGTCTGATTGAAAATAATGAATAAAAAAGATTGCCAAATCAGACAAAAGAGCGATAATATAAATAGCACACAACGTTTCTGGGATCCTTGTCCCTTTCGTCACGTGCGAAGAAGAGCCTAGAGCGACACAACTGCACTTGTCAGTTGACTTGTGAAACGTTGTGTGGTATTTATATTAACACTTTTTTGCCTGAATTGGCTATCTTTCGTATTCATTAATTTGCTAAGTATTTACACCAAAAAAACCAAGAGGAGTAGAAGCCCATCAATCTCGCAAATTTGTATAGCAATAATTGGCGAACGCTCGTGTCCGTTGTATTTACTTCTCCTGAATATGGATGAGTTCCATAATAAGACATCTCTCGTCCTTGGTGAGACGTGAAATAAATAGATTGTGGTTTCGCTGCCGGAAACTGTTATCATGTTACACATAGCACAAAGCATATCTTTAGTACTCATGGCACAATTAGATGAGTTCTCAGATAACTATTGAACATCCTTATCTCGTGTTTGCAGTTTACAGTTCTCACTATTGCATTATAATAATATAATTAAAACTAAATGACCATTACAACGTATTCATTGTTCACCTACGTCAATAATACGTTATATTTTATTTTCATGCTAATCTGGATCGCCATAGGACTTTTTCATACATTATTTCTCAGGTGAACATGAAAATCAGAAGAGATGACAATAATTTATGGTAAACGTTCAACAATAACAGAGAAAAAAGAAAAAATGTGGGCGAAATTTGTCTCTTTTCCTTTTGTTTATGAAGAAGTTAGTTGCTTAGAATATGTTCTCAGATAAGGATGAAGCAGCGTTATTTATATAACTTGGCGCCGAATTGAATGTAGGTGGAATGTTGGAGGATATGATTTTATGAATACGGGACAGTCGACTCTATTGTTGTCCCTGATAAAATTCTCATAAGGCAACGAATGTGCGAAGATTAGATCTATTAAAATGATAATAGGGAGTTGATCTGGTGTTATGGAGTAAAATATTTGATGTGGATTGGAGTGTAGATTAGGGAAAGGTTAACATGATTAGGTTTTGACGCTGCAAGATGAGACATCAAATGCGTGATAAAGAAGTTGTCTGAAAGGCCCGGGAAAGGATTTCCCTATTCGAGTAAGTTCATGCGGAGAGCTTTTAGATCGCTCATAAGAATAAGGATTTCAATGGAGTTTAGGTATGTGAAAAGGTTTCTGGAAAGGGTACGGCATAGTGGTCAAAATAGGACAGCTATAGTGCTGCCGTTGAGCAGGGTCATTATACTTTATTCTGTGTTGTAGACTAGTAAGATAAGACCCCATCCATGGCGGAAGTAGAGAGCAATGCTCCTTTACTTATTTTTTATTTTTTTAGGGCAACAGGCTACATGAGGGTAATCCACATTGGGCAACTCCCCTTTAATAGCATAGGAAGGGATTTGAAAGGGGGGATGCGGAAGGGTAGAGGAAGGTAGCCAAGGGTTAACTAGGGCCCCCGGGCTATGGTTTAAGGATCCTACCTGGCAATTCGCCTAAACGTAATGCAGGGAAAACTCTAGAAAAACCTGCATCAGGTAGGTCGGGCATTTGGTACTTGTCCCATGCCCTTCCGATGGCGGGAGAGGGGTTAGCCCCGGTCTCGACGGAAGACATTGTATTAGGAGCCTTCCTGCTGCGCGTGCTTGGAAGCAGGTTCAGCTATACCCTGGATGTCTACGACTTGTTCTGCGAACAAATTGGCTTACAGAGTTAGTTTTCTTCCTGGTGGCACCATTCGCGTTCAAAAGCAATTATTTACGTTTTACATCTTATTTCCAAGTTTCCGGTTAGCGATGGCCTTACGAAAGGGATTGGACTAGGGCGCATACATCAGGCTCCCACACAGTTGTCTGAAATCTGTTAATACTTAAGTTTACTTCTAGCCTTCCACCAAATAATGTCCGTTTCACGGTTTTAATCGTTGATATCACCTCCTGCCCCTTTGCAGGGAATAGTTCCAGGAATGTGAAGTTTGTTGTTAGAAGACACGGCAATGACCGTCGTATTGGTTACTTGTTTGACTGAGTTGTTTTTAATTTTGCAATTAATTTATCGGACTGGGTGATTAGGGCAGCGAGTGTCTATGGGTGCGTGATACTCTCCACAATTCAGACACTTCGTGGTGACATACTTCTCGCATTTGCTCGTGCGAAGCCCGCATTTGGTGCCGGATTAACTTTCAGGAGCATTACGAAGGGGTAAGTTAGTTATGAAAATAGTAAAAGATTCGTTTCCCGTGTATTAACATTCGGTTGATGTGTCATATAAATACGTGGCCTTATTGGAACCAGTTATGTTCCATCTATCTTCAGTTGACCTAAGAAGTACATTTGTCTGTATCGAACCTTCGATATTTCAGCATATAGCAGTTGGCGAAGATGGGGGGAACCCTCCTCCTGTTCACTCCTTCGTCCGCCGCTTTCCTAGTTTTTATCTTCGGATAAAGCAGTGCCTGCAGAGACATCTCTCCTCCTGGAACTCCTAGAACTACCCTAGGATCTAGTACTTCTTTCTTTCTTTACGATCCTCTAGTTTGTTGTAGGTTCCTTTAAAATCAATAAACGTAGTCTTCTAAACTTATCCAGCTTTCCTCTAATTATCAAACCGTCCAATAGCAGATCGTCGACCGTTACTGAGATGCAGCGAGCACCCACGTTACCGATTTCCTATTCAACGTTACTACACTCTTCCTCCTTCCTATTTCATCAACCCCTTCGTCGATATCAGAGCTGGATGAATGGTCTCTCGACACAACTTGGACCATTGCTGTATTACACCAGGCCTTACTAAAATTTATTTCCCGAAAATTTTAGTTCTTCTTAGATTTTCGCTTCTGTTATGTCAAGGACCGCGCATCTAAAGATAACTGAGGAAAAGGGTAGGTATATTGTGAGGCGCATTACATTGCGGGTTCGATTCTCTACAGAAACTTTGTTATGAGGAAACTTGGTGGAGTAGAAGCGCTTCATTGGTTAAAGAAATTTCTGAGCTGAATGATTTTATAAATAAGTTGTTTTTACGTGTGAGAAACAAGAATTTGCTAAGGAATATTGCAATTCATCTTTGTGTGGAATTGTGGAGACAATCACGGTGTATAATGGATGAATAGGTGGGGCAGGTACAGTTTGGGTGTAATATACAAAGGACTGAGTTGACACTGGAATTATGTTGTTGTTTTCTTTGCTATTTCAGGAGTAGGAGACACTTGCGGCTTCCGCTTGGTTCCCTTTGAGGCGAAGGCCATTTTCAATTCATCTTCTTCTAGTGGAGCTTCGTAAATGAAATTAACGGTAGTGGTAGATTCATTTCCACCCGTTTCTTTCTTATTTTCTCTAGGGGCATCGCTAAGGTTAAGAGGCAGGGAGAGGAAAAATGGATGGCCTAACCATGAAAAAGATGTAATTTTGATTTTGTACACAGTTGAACCAAGTGTTTGGCAATCTGTACTTTTTGGACAATGATTAACCTTCACTCAAAGCAAGCAGACTTGTTGGCTGTTTGCCACACTCAAAAAGTAAGTACAAAAGACAAATACAACCCGGCTAAGGATTCAAGCTAGAGTCATAATAAAAAGCAAACAAATAGAAAAATGGTATTAAAGAATATCTTGAATTCACGCGTTTTACGTCTGTAAGCATCACAGTTGAATTTAAACAGATTGATAACTGTAAACAATTGGAGCTGCGTTTAGACACGAAATCGTAGAGGTAGCGGAGAACGACGTAGCTATTACGGATTCCGGCTGCGGAATGACAAGCCGGCAGATGTAGTTAGGATATTCACTGTGCTAAGTCCGTGTCATCATCACACCTCCTGATAACCAGCCGACGGCCAATGGCTACCGGTCAGGAAGCGTAAAAGTGATCACATCAGTTTTCAAGCGGTAAAAATAAAAAATATAAGACCTTCCCTGTAACAACTTACGTATTATCTGATTTGTGAAGTCATATATCGATCTTCGGTATTCATAATTGCGGTACACAAATGAATGCAATGCGGTACATTCAAACATTTTCAGTCTAGATGACATTAACGGGTATATTTTGTTCCTTATACGGAACTATTCAGAGGCTGCACATACGTTGCAATAAATCTTTTTTAAGTCAAAGCTCAAATTTCCAGAGTTGGTGAACCTCCGCCGCTGGTTTAGTGAACACCTTTTATATTCCAACAAGGAGGTACAACTACCACATTCTTAAATAACTCATATTAAAATTTGAACTTTTCTTAACCCCTGACTTCCGCTATTAGTCATTGTAATCATGAAATGAGACTTCTTTTAAATGTGAAGCGATATAGATAAAGTAGCGCAGTGTTGTAAACCCGGTTAATTAACAAAATAACCGTAACAACAGATGATTATATATATATATATATATATATATATATATATATATATTGATAGATAGATACAATGTTTATAACGTGTAACTGATAGACTTATTCATAGAACGGATAAATTGATTTGTTTGATGTCATGAGGATGTCCATTCATAAATTTCTCACCTATTAAAGTAATATTGACATTTCGTAAATGCGAAGGATCGCATGCCCAAAGCCTTAAACTCATGCTCATGATACTCGTTCAAGTAGTATGGTGGTAGTACTTTGTTCCACCTTCATAATATAACAGATATTATTAATAAATTAATATTAAAAGGTTGATTATAGTTATAATTTGAATTAACAATATATTAAATATTTCATAGTTAAATTACTCAAATTAAAATTTGAACTTTTATAATCCCCAGCCTTACGCTGGAGAGCATAAAGAATTTCCTTCATGGCTACTCTCAGGGAACATGAAGGGAATTTTAACAATGAAAAATTACTCTGTCAGGATGGAAAAATGTCAGACCAGGAATCAAACCCGGGACCTCCCGCTAACTTGGCAGACGCTGTCCCATCTGAGCTGGTCCCTGTCAAATCCACACCAGTGTGAAATTGTTGAGATCTAATGCAGGCTCACCTACATGGGCTTTCACCCAAGAGCGCACTCAAAGAAATAGTAAGAAATTATTTATTCTCACAAAGAATCACCTTTATTTTATTTTTTTTCAACTTGAATCAAAATAGAGCTGGGCAAACAGTTTTCCGCCTAATTCGTTTATTCATATTGTTACTTACAAGCCATAAATACCATATGATTCAACTCGTTGCGTATAGTTGTAATATTAGTGATTTAACCCGTTGCTCCTCCTTTTAAACTATGACATTCATTACATACTTCAGCTTTCCAGCAATTCACAATCCAATTAAGCTGTGCATCACCCCTTTCCTTATTTCGTTAAGAAATGTTTATTAAACTGAATAAAAAAGTTCAGCAGTGAGGACACTCCAACCCCAACTCGCAGGTCAGCAAACAAACATCCTGAATACTTCACCATCACGTCGGCTATTTCTAAATAGACTAATGTAGTAATGTAGTTAAACATTTGACTCTTTTTACAAAATATTTAATTTCGTTTTAGTATTTGGATATCGGGGTAGACATGAGTATCCCTGATAACTGCTCTCAGAAATCTTGATTTATTGCCCATTATGAACATTGATTCAAATTATACAAATCTGTATAAATGTTTAAGTATTTATTCAGATGTTCCCAATATGTCCTAATTATAATAATTTAAATCTTCTGTTAATTATTCCATGATGTCTCAAACTCCTTAACGTTTTGTGAAATTCATCAATTCATTTTCCTCTGTAAATGCATAATTTCTGTTTATCCTGAGCTTAAAATAAGTTATGAACTCATTTTAATCTCAAGCAACAGTTGTTGCATCATATTGTAATTACATTGAATTGAAGAACCATTTACACATAATTTTTACAGCACTGTGCAGGTATACTTTGAAATTATTAAATATTTAATTATTTTTAAAACCCACACTCTTTTTTTACAATATCAAATTCTTACTCCTAATCTATTAAAATGAATGCCAATAAAATAATTATTTTCATTATTCCAAATAACTGTATCAACTACTGAAATAAATGTCAAACGAGCAAGTTGAATATATTTATTACTAATTGTTTTCTACATCATAAACCTGGGACATTTCTATGGTCGAGTCTAATCAGATCACTTTATTATAATATAATTTTACAAAACTATAAATTTGAAGGTTTTCAATTTATTTTGCAATGGTGTTCTCCCATTCTTAGGTTCAGGGAACGAAAAATATGGGCGTTCAGTCCTGCGTGCAACATTTGTTTGAAGAAGGTGGCGTTTGGAGTTTCTGGAGAGGTAATGGAATAAATGTTCTGAAGATTGCTCCAGAGACTGCAATTAAGTTCATGGCATATGAACAGTGCAAACGCCTTATCAGTGGGAACAATACTAGAGAATTGTCCATTTATGACAGGTTCGCGGCTGGATCTCTTTCTGGAGGAAATAGCCAAACAGTTATTTAAGTTGTGTTTATTATATATATAATTTTAGTATCGTTGTTTTACATTCTTATTGTTATAAATATTTTTAAAACAATTTTAGGTCTTGAAGACCAGATTAGCACTTGGGAAAACTGAACAATATAAAGGAATTGCTGATGCAGTTAAACAAATCTACAAAAAAGTAGGATTGCGGACTTTCTACAGAGGCTATGTTCCCAATCTGCTGGGAATAATCCCATGTGCAGGAATTGATCTTGCAGTATATGAGGTAACTGTTTAAATATCACATTGATATGGGTAATTTTCATTGTAGTCCTACAACCATTCTAAAATGATTACGTAAAAACTACCACCATTTTCAATCCGTTAAGGTTCTCTTAAAAGTCACAATATCTTTGAAACAACCAATATTTGTTTTTTGGATATTGGATTGTGGATATTATTTTCCTTTTATCGACAATGTGGTCACATGTGATTTTATTTAGGTCTGAGCCTGATTGCGTTCTGTATGTCAAGATATTGAGCTTTATTGCCAAAGTTACAAAAAGGAAGTCCTTCCCTCTACTATTTCTTATTATTAAAGTATTATAGCATTCATTCAATTATAATATTAAACCATTCTGCATATATTCAAATCAATATAAATTACTTACATTCATATGTATTGAATGTAGGTTTCACGGGTTTATACTCGGAATTTTTCTGTATTTATATAAACTTTCAGAAGAGTTCAGATGAATTTTTTTTAGGGTAACAGGCTACATGAAGGTAATCCACATAGTGGCAACTCCCCTTTAATAGCATAGGAAGGGATTTGAAAGGGGGGATGCGGAAGGGTAGAGGAAGGTAGCCAAGGGTTAACTAGGGCCCTCGGGCGATATTTTAAGGATCCTACCCGGCATTCGTCTAAAAGTAATGCAGGGAAAACCCTAGAAAAACCTGCATAAGGTAGGTCGGGCATTGGGTACTTGTCCCACGCCCTTCCGATAGCGGGAGAAGAAAAAATCTTAACGGTTATGAGATGAAAAACCATGCAACTAATCTGCGAGAATTTTACTTATCAGAATGATGTGACCCCAGTGCTTGAGGCTGGGTTGGCTTTGTTGCATAGCTAAGATGAAAAAAAATGCGCAATATGGCTGGAAATCCACAATTTTCTATTTAGAAATGAAAGATATATCACAAAAATAAATAGAATATTTGAGATATATCTTGTGTGAAAGACGACGTTTCGACACCTAGCTCCCCTTTCGTTGCCAAGTGACCGAATTACCTAAAAAAAATCTATGATCCTATGAATTGTTTAACTATGTAGAAATGTTATGACAAAATATCACTTTGTTTACGTTAACTACATTGTAGTGTCATGTGAATATAATTCATAGTTATTTAAAATTATGTGGTATTAGCGTGTAACGCTTCGAGGTTAATAATACGTATCCAATAGTTCAATGAGAAATTTGTTTACTTAGCAAGTAACTGTAAAGGCCGTTTATTTAAGCGAAAATATATTGATTGTACGTTGCTTCATAATTTTAAGTTTTACTTTACTATTTATTTACAGACTTTAAAAAATTCTTACCTCCGCAAACACAGTGGTGATAGACCTGGAGTCCCCCTGTTACTGGCATGCGGCATTGTTTCCAGCACGTGCGGGGAAATTTGCAGCTATCCCTTAGCTCTTGTAAGAACACGCCTGCAAGCCCAAGGTAATAATTTTATTCAATGATTGTTAAATATTTAGACTCATGTCGATTTATGTTATTAGACGTCCTACTGAACGTATCGTTGTAAGGGCTTTTGTATGCTTTTTTTTATACTTTCCAGTAAAAAATCATTTTTTTATTCTACATTTGGTCTACGCATTCATGATAACGATTATTATTACATGCTACGTCACTAAAATACGAGTGAACTTTGGAGGTCGATTTATGGTAATGCCCGTCATCCACGTGCTTTTCATAGGATTTTTAATTAATAATTACTGATGACACGTGTTCATCATTTAGTTACCTGACTGCGATATTTTAATTTCATAAAATTCAGATTCGCATTGATAAGGAGTCCAAAATAATCCGGTTATTTGAAGCGCAATTTCTTTTAACGTCTGTTTTTACGTCTGAAAGCCAGAACAAGTAATGCTATATTTTGGTCTTTAATATCTGAAGGGAAATGTTCATGTTTAAAACAAATTGCGCTACAAATAACCGGATTATTTTGGTCTCCTTATCAATACGAATCTGAATTTTATGAAATATATATATATATATATATATATATATATATATATATATTGATTAGAACGGGAAAAAAGCAATCATGGCTTATGTGAAATAGGGGTCTATATCAATATATAAGCAAGTATGTGATGTTAAATTAACTTGTATGGACAGTAATGAAAGAATTGATATATGACTAATCTCAAATTGAGGGCTGGTATCTCCATGTCATAATGTAAATACTAAAATATTTAGCTATAATAAATATGCGTTCAGTTAAATTGGGTACAGGACAATTTTTATCGTAATTTCAAGATTTCTAATAAATACAATTTTTGTTTCACAGTTGTCACCATTAAACAAAGCACTTATCAAGATCAACCACAAACAATGTCCAGTGTATTTAAAAGTATCTTGAAAAAGGAAGGATTCTCTGGACTGTACAGGGGGATTACTCCAAACTTATTTAAAGTGGCCCCTGCAGTGAGCATCAGCTATGTTACATACGAAAGATTTGGGCAAAAATTGGATGTCATAAGGTCGTGAAAGCACAATTCCACACGTCTTCATTGAAATCTACCTCAGCAGACAGCGCATACAGCAAGCCCTGAAGATCTTGTTTGTAGTTCTGCGTGTCACTTATTCATTCAAACTGGGAAACTCCAGTTAAATGAATTCAGTTATTTTGAATATTACTGGAACAATTGGAAGGAGATTTTCATTTATTATTTCTTTACGTCAGTGTGTTATTTGATTTATAATTATTGTACTGTGAACCTGTTTTTGTTATTTAAAATTTTTGTATTTTTTCCAATAAAATTGTGTTTGTTCAAATTTTATATGTATTTTAAAAATACTAAAACTAAGCATTTGTAAGATATATTTGTGAGCCAATTAGTACATTCGTCATGACTGTTTTAAATAATGTGCAAATAGTGCCACAAATCAAATTAAAACCGACGGTTGCCTCGGTTTAGGTACTGGATGAAATTCCCTTGGGATTCCAGCTCATTTATTATGTTGAAAGCACACGTCGTTTGAATGACCATACGGCACCATCTTCTGGTGATGACGGAGACGTGGGCTGTCTTTCATATGTAGCATGCTTACGAAGAACTTACCTTGCTGAAATCCCGTGAGGATTTCTTCTACGTTTGACTTATCAGTTGGGGGATATGATGTGTGACTTTAACATATAAGTTATTACATTTATTGTGGCAGCAATATATTTATGTTGGTGTTCCCAGATAGCTGACTTAAAAATATTTAATCGAGGTAAATTATACCGAGAAGTATTCATATTACGACATTGCATTGCTTTGAGGATACTTTAATACGGAATCTTTAATTAGTAGTAAGTTTCTCATTTGGCTGGAATGTTATTGCCATTAATATTGTTTTTTTAGCATGTTTAACACAACCGGAATTAAAGATATTTCATTTAAAGTGAAAAAATAATATACTCACATATACATTCCATTTAAAAATTACGTAATGTTTCAATTCTTCACAGCAGTCTGTTTTTTTCTGATACTGACTCACTCAATGATGAATTACCAATAGTTCCTTTGCACAATCTATTTCATACGATACTTCAAAGAGATCAGCATTATTTCATTTTCAGTTGACGAACATACAATGAAATAGGGTACTTTGGAATAGTTATATAATATGAAGGAATATTTAAATTAAACAATTGCCAAACATAATATCAGCTGAATCTTTTTATTGATTTCATATAGTTTTGTTTATTTTGATATGTAGCAAATTCGAATTTGGGTTTTACTAACATGATGACATATTTTAATTTGTATTTACTTTAGTAACAAAATCATGCTAGATTTCTACATGTATTCACTTTCTTATTTAAGAAAGTACAATTGTAATTAAATGCTGATTACGTCACGAAAAAGCAATATCGTTGTCTCAGATCTGTGACTTGTTTCTGAGCAGCTTTTGTCTTTCGAATCCAATATCAACGGTTTTAGTTACAGTCAGACAAAATGTGCATATAAAGGAAGAATAAAAAAAAATTATTAATACAAAGCCTATATAGTTACTATAAGTTCAATTATGTTCATACTAATAGCAAAGTTTATTTACCAAAGGGTAAATGTACAAATTAGGGAAATAGAGAGCTTTCTCTGGAATGTTTAATCTGAAGACATTCATGCTCATGCTGGTCAAATCCCTTACTTGTGGCAGTCCCTCTCTACCAGCCGTAGAACGTCTCGGACGGTCCAATTCCTAGAACGGTTTACCTGCGGTAGGAGGAAGTAACATTGGGAAAACAACAGCCCTTTCCATACTAAGCTAATTTATCAAATTTGTTAAAGATATATACAATTAAATAATATTTTGCCCCCGACTAGCCAGAATCATTTTCAAATTCAAAATCTTCGTCATTAGGGTCACTTCCATGTTCACCACACTCGTATTCCTGTAATTCCAAAGAGGATAATTCTTTGAATACTGGCACTGAAATTTCAGCTGAATGAGGTACTCGGCATATAGTTGAGGCTTAACTAGGATACTCTATATTACATCTGTTTTCTTTGTTTTATCCTCACATTTTCACTATGCAAAAGTAACAATCACTTTAGTGATCTCTGGGCTATTGGCAAATCTTACTAATTCCCAGTGAGGGTTAAATTGCAAGTTTAAAATCATAATTTATCTCAGTGGCATCCGTAACCCCGGATTCGAGTCTAATCTAGGTTGTTTTTTCGTTATTTTTAAGTCATACATCTCCACCAAAAACCTAACGGGTGCTCTCCTCCCAAGCCGATAGGGGTTGGAAATGTATACAGAGAATATCTAGAGAATTTTTACGAATCTCATTTATACCGACAAAATATTTATTCGACGCAAATATCGGCATGTTCGAAAATTTCTAGCCCCGACCCCTTCTTTCCACGTGTGCGTTGCCCAGATTTTAATAAATAAACTTAAAGACACCCATAACCCCTATTGATAGCAATCTCGGTTGTTTTCGCGTTATTTTCATGTAAACCCCTCCAACCCCACCGCTTAGGCGTGCTCCGCTCCCGTGACGAAAGGGGTTAAAATTATACGCGGACAACATGTAGACATGTATGAATGTCATTGATCCCGTAATTTAGTTATTTGACGAAAAAATAGACCGGTTAACATGTTTTAAAATGTTTACACCCGGCTACCTCTGCCCATCCCCTCCCACCCCCGCGTGATGTCCAAATGGTTGTAAATAAAATCAGCGACATACGTGAACATGATTTGACTCCATCTCGGTGGTTTTCGCGTTATTTTCTTGTAATTCCACTGCACCTCTAACCCTAAGCGTGTTCTCCTCTCATACCGTAAAAGGTCGAAATTTTATACACATAACATCCGTAGAAATACTATCAATCTAATCAAGCCTGAAAAATATTTATTCAGCGCTAATATCGGTCATGATTACATGTTTCATAATGTCCACTTCCGTCCCTGGGTGTTAAATGGCCAATTGAATGTCATAATTAACCTAATCAACGCCCAAAACCCTGGATTTTACTCTAATCTCGGTTGTATTAGCGTTATTTTCTAGTAAAGTCCGTCCACCCCCATGCTGTAAGGGGTTGAAATGATACTTAGATAACATCGGTAGAGACACTAATAATCTCTTTTACCCCTAAAAATTTTTATGCGGCTGTTTTAGCATGCTGGGGGCGGTAGACGTGTCTCACCCCGACACTGTTTGTTTCGTGGTCGCAAAGAACACGTGTACGAAATTTGGTGAATTTTGCTCGACCGTTGTAGATTTTTATAAGGAACATACAAACATATATACATTTAATTGAAGTGGTGGAGCTGGACGGGAGTGGAATTATTGAAACAAAAAATAACGACCGATATTAAAATTCAATAAATATTTTCCAGAGGTAATTAGATTTACAGTATTTCTACCTATGTTGTGTGTGTAAAAATTCAACCCCTCTTGCGGTCTGATGGTGGAGCATGGTTAGGGGTGAGGGTGAGGGGTCTCACAAGAAAATGACGTAAAAACAACAGACATTCAAGTCAAATGGAATGGAATGGATATCTCTGAGTTTATTTATGACAAATTGTAGTACAGCAATGATTTTCCCCTTCTTACGGACACAGTCACTGTGATTTCTTGGATCTTGCGAGGGCGCTGGACTTTTTGGAGAATCTGGAGGAGCTGTAGACTATCAGATCTGCGAAGGACAGCCTTATCAGCTATCCTTCACCTACGCTCTGGTCATCCTCCGAGAGAGCAACTTTGCCGCCAAGGACGGACCAGTCGACCCGGGATCCAAAAACAATTTATAAATATCTTTACTCACTATTAACAACTCTCCGTTTCAAATTCCATTATTTTCCAATGCAGAAAGAGGTATATAAATGTTTTAAAATGATGAATAGTAGGATATTCAAAATTATGTGGCCCGCAAGAGAAAAAGATCAAAATCTCATCAGGATAAAAACTTAATTAAACAGATAAGTTGAAATACTGAAGATGATACAGATTTTCATAAAAGCAGAGACTTAATAAAACCAAATTAATTAATAATATATTTAAAAAATTAAGCTGTCGAACTAGACATACATATTTTTAAATGTCTGTGTAACTATGATGTTTTGATCTGTATAAATATTCTTTCTTTATTTTGAAAGGAATAATTTATTTTGTTTTTCTGCAAATTGTCAGCTCTTTATACTGAAATATTAGTCATATATTTTATTTTCACGTCTGTTTTTAACAATGAGTATCCTTAACGGCCATTAACAGGCGATTTTTATAATATAAAATAATTATTAATCATAAAATCTTTAATTAACAACACAAAAACGTTTCTGTACATATTTTTAAAATCTTCAAGCTGTGTGAGTGGACGAAAGGATTGTTTTGATGTTTTCAACGTTTGCTTTGTCTGATTTTATTTTCATGTTGATTGATCGTTAATATATCTTCTTTGTCACAGTGTAATTAATCTCGATTTTAATATTGATATATTATGTGGCATATGTGGTATATATTATGACTGCTAATTACGGCTTCTAATGTAACAATTTATATGTTTAATAAATTTTTCACGGTTACGCAACCGTGTTCAGATTTCTTGACGTTGACGTTTCTGCCGTGGTCTTCAGACTGTGTGGCGCTGCGTAGCAACGGTGACATCTAAGTGGAGATCCAGCCTCCTCTTGACGTGTGCGAACTGCGACCTGATTGGCCGCTGAGGATCGTCTGACCACAGCGTCAAGGACACATGTTTTTCCATGTCGCGTAGTAAATGTCAGGCGATCCGCAATGGCCAATCAGGTCGCAGCATGTCCGACCACTATAAATACCACACGCACACGTCACGCAGCGCCACACAGGCTGAAGACAGCCGTAGAGAATGACCGCAGAAACGTCAACATCCAGAACCTGGTGCGTAACCGTGAAAAATTAGTTAATAATTTACACCGGGAAAGCTGTCTTTATTATTAAAATTATTTCTGTTGTGCGAGTCTGTGCGTTATTTAGGAAGTTAAATTTATCAGTTATTTTATTTAAGATGCATATCTTTAAATTGAGAACAAGAAATGCACGTGAATATTGAAAACTAGTCGATAATTGCGTTAGACACCTACTTTTTTCTTTTCATATTATAGAAAGCCATTTAATTGTGTTTATGGGACTTGATATGAAAACTTATGGAACGAATAAAAAAAATGCTTGACTATAATTTTACATTTGTAATTATAGTAAGTATAGTAATTATTGATTTTAAAAAAATAATTACGGAATACGAAGAAGATGAATAAGGGCACTCCATCTACATTACGCTTAAAAAAAATTGATTTGCAGAAAAATAAATAAAATTAAAAGAATAGTTTTTAATTTAAATAGAAATTAATTATTTAATTTCGAAAATTACTAAATTAAGTACCACATTATTAATTTCATTTAGTGAATTTTCAGACAATGCAACCTGGCTGATAACATATTTAGGGATATAGGTCGAGTTGCGTTACATAAAAATAACGAAAAAAATCGGGGCGTTATGGATAAATGACATCTCGGGGATACTCAGATAGTAGTGATATAAAGAAGAATGTAATAGACTCAGTTTTCACATATGTTTATTTAAATTTACAAAAAGAAAATAAATAACTGACTAAATAACCTTTCAGCTCATGACAATTGTAATTCAAATGTCAGTTCTTTACTCTATTCGTAATTCTCTTAATAAAATAAACATTTAATCTGTTCAAATATTTATTTGTACACTGAAAGCAATATACTTCGTTTCCTTATTAAAACAACTTGTGGACCATTTTTTATAAATGAAACACAAAATTGTGTTTTATTTGTGGTTACTAATATCGCATTAGTATTATATAAAACTGCTTTCTCACATAGGAAAACCTGTTTTTTTTTAAGTTTATTATAAAAGGCGTAATGGGGGAGTATTGTGATTATTATTAAATTTATCAAATAGGACATTTGCTGTTTTTTCTTTAAAACTTTATTATAAAAGACTTAAAGGGGGAGTATTGTGAGTTTTATTAAATTTTTCATATACGAAAAGACTGTTTTTTTTCTTTAAAGTTTATTATAATATGCGTAATTTGGAAATATTGTTAGTTTTATTAAATTTCCCAATTATGAAAAAGCTGTTTTTTTCTTTAAAAGTTTCCTATAAGCCCTTAATGGGGGAGTATTGTGAGTTTTATTAAATTTCTGATATACTAAAAAGCTGTTACTTTCTTTAATAGTTTATTATAAAAGGCGTAATGAGGGAGTATTGTGAGTTTTATTAAATTGCTTATAGACGAAAAAGCTGGTTTTTTAAAAATAGTTTATTTAAAAATGCGTAATGGGGGAGTATTAGGATTATTATTAAAATTCTCAAATAGGAAAATGCTTTTTTTTTCTTTAAAAGTTTAATAGAAAAGAGGAAAAGGGGGAGTATCCTGATTTTTAATGAATTTGTCATATACGAAAAAGTTGTTTATTTCTTTAAATGTTTATTATAAAAGGTGTAATGGGGGACTGTTGAGAGTTCTATGAAATTTCTCAAATAGAAAAAAGCTGTTTTTTTCATTATAAATTTATTATAAATGGCGTAATGGGAAGTATTGTGAGTTTTTTATATTTCTCAAATAGGAAAAAGCGGTTTTATTCTTTAAAAAGTCATATAAAAGATGTAATAACTGAGTATTGCCACTTTTATTAATTACCTTTAATACAAAAAAGCTGTTTTTTTCTTTAAAAGTTTATTATAAAAGGCGTTATGGGGTAGTAGAGTGAGTATTATTAAATTTCTCATATACGAAAAAGCTCTTATTTTCTTTAAGAATTTATTAAAAAATGCCTAATGAGGGAGTATTGTGATTATTATTAAATTTCTCAAATAAGAAAATGCTGTTTTTTACTTTATAAGTTTAATAGAAAACGGGAGAAAGGGGAATATTGTGATTTTTAATAAATTTTTCAAATAGGAAAAAGCTGTTTTTTTCTTTAAAATTTATTAGAAAAGGCGCAACGGGGTAGTATTGAGAGTTTTATTAAATTTTTCATATACGGAAAAGCTGTTTTTTCTTTAAAGTTTATTATTAAAAGGCGTAATGGGGGAGAATTGTGAGTTTTATTAAATTGCTTATATACGAAAAAGCTGTTTTTTTAAAAAAAGTTTATTTATAAATGTGTAACGGGGGAGTATTGTGATTATTATTGAAATTCTCAAATAGGAAAATGCTGTTTTTTTTCTTTAAAAGTTTATTAGAAAAGGTGAGAGGGGAGAGTTTTGTGATTTTTAATAAATTTCTCAAATAGGAAAAAGCTGTTTTTTTCTTTAAAAGTTTATTATAAAACGCGTAATGTGAGAGTATTGTTAGTTTTAATAAATTTTTCAAATAGGAAAAACTGTTTTTTTGTTTAAGAGTTTATTATAAAAGGCGTAATGGGGGATTATTGTGATTATTATTAAATTTCTCAAATAGGAAAATGCTGTTTTTTTCTTTAAAAGTTTAATAGAAAACGGGAGAGGGGGAAGTATTGTGATTTTTATTTAATTTTTCATATACGAAAAGTAGTTTTTTTCTTTAAAACTTATTATAAAAGGAGTAATGGGGGAGTATTGTGATTATTATTAAATATCTCAAATAGGAAAATGCTGTTTTTTCTTTAAAAGTTTAATAGAAAAGGGGAAAAAGAGAGTATCCTGTTTTTTAATAAATTTTTCATATACGAAAAAGCCGTTTCTTTCATTAAATGTTTATTATAAAAGGTGTAATGGGGGAGTATTGTGAGTTTTATTAAATTTCTCATATACGAAAAAGCTGTTATTTTCTTTAAAAGTTTATTATAAAAGGCGTCACTGGTTTTTTTGAACTAAGGTTCCCACATGCCCAGGCACCTCGGTCTGTTTTGAGAGGTGTATGTTCCGGGGTCGCAGACCTTGGGCATACTGCAAGAGTATGAGGGACTGTTGTGAGTTTTTTTAAATTCCTCAAATATGAAAAAGAGGTTTTTTTATTTAAAACTTTTTTATAAAAGAAGTATTGGGGGAGTATTGTGAGTTTTATTAAATTTCTCATATACGAAAAAGCTGTTATTTTCTTTAAAAAGTTATTAAGTGATGCGGAATGGGGGAGTATTGTGAGTTTTATTAAATATCTCTAGTAGAAAAAGATTTTTTTTCTTTAAAACTTTATTTTAAAAAGGCGTAATTTGGGAGTTTTGTGAGTTTTTCTAAATTTCTCAATTAGGAAAAGCTTTTTTTTCCTTAAACGTTTATAATAAAAGGCGTAATGGGGAATATTGTGATTATTATTAAAATTTTCAAATAGGAAAATGCTGTTTATTTCTTTCAAAGTTTAATAGAAAAGGGAAAAAGGGGGAGTATCAGGATTTATAATAAATTTGTCATATACCAAAAGTTGTTTTTTTCTTTTAAATTTTATTATGAAAGAAGTAAAGGGTGAGTATTGTGAATTTTATTAAATTTCTCATAAACGAAAAAGCAGTTATTTTCTTTATAAGTTTACTATAAAGGACGTAATGGGGAAGTATTGTGAATTTTATTGAATTTCTCATATACGAAAAGTTGTTTTTTTCTTAAAAGTTAATAATAAAAAAAATCGTAATGGAGGAGTATTACGAATTTTATTACTTTTCTCAAATACGAAAAAGCTGTTTTTTTACTTAAAAGTTTATTATAAAAGGCGTAATGTGGGAGTATTGTGAGTTTTATTAAACTTCTCATATACGAAGTAACTGTTTTTTTCTTCAAAAGTTTTTATTAAAGGCGTAATAGGGGAGTATTGTGAGTTTTATGAAATTTCTGCAATAGCAAAAGATGTTTTTTTCTTTAAATGTTTATTATAAAAGCCGTAATTAAGGAGTATTGTGAGTTTTTTTAAATTTTTCATACACGAAATAACTGTTTTTTTCTTCAAAAGTTTTTAATAAAGGCGTACTGAGGGAGTTATGTGAGTTGTATTAAATTTCTCTTAAAGGAAAAGTTTTTTTTTTCTTTAAAAGATTATTATAAAAATCGTAATGGCGGAGTATTGTGAGTTTTATTAAATTTCTCATTTACGAATAGCTGTTTTTATTTTAAAAGTTTATTATAAAAGGCGTAATTTGGTAGTATTGTGAGTTTTATTAAATTTCTCAATAAGGAAAAGCTTTTTTTTCCGTAAGCGTTTATAATTAAAGGCGTAATGGTGAGTATTGTGTGTTTTATTAAATTTCTCCAATAGGAAAAAGCAGTTTTTTTCTTTAAAAGTTTATTATAAGAGGCTTAATGGGGGATTTTTGTGAGTTTTATTAAACTCCTCATATAGGAAAAAGCTGTTTCTTTCGTTAATAGTTTATTATAAAAGGCGTATTTAAGGAATATTGTGAGTTTTATTAAATTTCACAAATAGGAAAAAGCTGTTTTATTCTTTAAAAGTTTATTAAAAAATGTGTAATGTGGGAGTATTGTGATTAATATTAAATTTCTCTAATAGGAAAATGCTGTTTTTTTCTTTAAAAGTTTATAAGAAAACCGGGAGAGGGAAGAATATTGTAATTTTTTATTAAATTTCTCAAATGGGAAAAAGCTATTTTTTTCATTAAAAGTTTATTATAAAAAGGCGTAATGGGGGAGTATTGTGTGTTTTATTAAATTTCTCAGATACGAAAAAGCTGTTATTTTCTTAAAAAGTTTATTAAAAAATGCGTAAAAGGGTGAGTATTGTGATTATTATTAAATTTTTTTTAAATAGGTAAAAGCTGTTTTTTTATTTAAAAGTTTATTATAAAAAGGCGTAATGGGTGAGTATTGTAAGTTTTATTAAATTTCCCAACTAGGAAAAAGCTGTTTTTTTCTTTAAAATTTTAATATTAAAGGTGTAATGGGGGAGTATTGTGAGTTTTATTAAATTCCTCTCATACGAAAAAGCTGTTATTTTCTTAAAAAGTTTCTTAAAAAAGTCATAATGGGGGAGTATTGTAAGTTTTATTAAATTTCTCATATACGAAAAAGCTGTTATTTTCTTTATAATATTTATTAAAAAATGTTTAATGGGGGAGTATTGTGATTATTATTAAATTTCTCAAATAAGAAAATGCTCTTTTTTTCTTTAAAAGTTTAATAGAAAAGGGAAAAATGGGGAGTTACCTGTTTTTTAATAAATTTTTCATATACGAAAAAGCCGTTTCTTTCTTTAAATGTTTATTATAAAAGGAGTAATGGGGGACTGTTGCGAGTTTTTTTAAATATCTCAAACAGGAAAAAGCGGTTTTTTCTTTAAAACTTTATTATAAAAGACGTAATGGGGGAGTATTGTGAGTTTTATTAAATATCTCAAATAGGAAAAAGATGTTTTTTTCTTTAAAAGTTTATTTTAAAAAGGCGTAATGGGGGAGAATTTTGAGTTTTATTAAATTTCTCAAATAAGAAAAAATGACCTAACCGTCATTTGCCTAAAAGTGATGCAGGTCAAATCCTAGAAAACCTGCATTAGTTAGGTCGGGCTATTTTTACTTGTCCCACGCCCTTCCTATAGCAAGAGAGAGGGTTTCTGTGCGGACACGGCATTCCCTTCTCCGTGCCTCGACCAGTTTAGGAGGCAGCTGGCCGACTATTCCAATGCGAACAGCAGGCAACTCAACTTTTTTCCAAGTCTGCGACCCCGGAACATACACCTCTCAAAAACAAGCTGAGATGTCTCAGCTTGTGGTAACCTTAGTTCAAAAACGGAGAGAGGAAAAGACATCCCCAAAGATTGCCCTCTGCCTATCTCAAGAAAGGTTCTTCTCCATAAATACCGAAAAAGTACTAAATATAATTTACTAAATAATATAACAATACAACAGCGAGAATATGAAATAGAAACGTCTTTGATAAAAGTATACTAATTATATATAGAAATAGGCATTTAACAGACAAATACAGTTATAAGAAACACCATAGAGTGGTTTTTATTTAATCACTTTCATTTGTCTGTTTCTTGTCTATTTCATTATCGAAAACAGCAGCGGTTTGCTAGTCTCTACATAGATAATTTCATTTTTACATTTTAACTTTCAACTTACTGTTACTATATTAACAGCTTTTAAGACAACCAGCATACAAACACGTAATTGCCGTTTCAATTATTAGCACGACAAAATTTTTATTATCAAAGTGAAATGTATAGAATGAAAAATCATAGCTGACTTTAAAAATCAAGTTGTAACGTTAACGGATAAATATATTTAATACTATTTGTTACATTTGCAGAGGGGAACACAAATTTGAAATCGAAACGAGACCACGAAAAAAAGACGTAGGTAAATTTCATTCCTAAACATATTAATAGGCGATTTTGTTGCAGGCTTTGAAGAGAATCTATCAACAAGGAGGTTTAAGAACCATATGAACAGATTTGTGAAGTGAAGAGTATTTTTATTATTATTTTTCCCATAAAAATAAGTGTTATGTCTACATTTTCCTTTAGTGAATTGAAGTGTTGAAAGCGTGGACAAATTTCTACGATTTATTTTCTTTTCTTATTTACTAAATTATTTATTTAGTTTTGTTTATATATATCTTATAAAATGCCACGGGGATCGATCACAATCGCAATTAATAACACACATACATAAATACAATATTCAGTTCCCTTCTTAAAATCTGCTGCTACAGAGGAATATATTTTATATTTTTTTGTTTAATACTAAATTTATTTTAATATTTTAGAATTCTTAGTGTTTAAGTTCTGGAAAAAGGTTTAAATAGACAAATATGAATAATATTATTATATAAAACTATTTTATCTACTGATATTCCCATAATCACACGTTAGTTATAATATATTTTTGTATTTACGGCTCTACAATATCGGTTTACTTGGATTAAATTATTCTTAAAAATCCATTGACAGATTTTTTTTTATTATTTGTTTTCTAACCTTTAATAGCATAGGAAGGTAAATGAAAGGGGGGATGCGGAAGGGTAGTGGAAGGTAGCCAAGGGTTAACTATGGATCCTAGTATCATATTTCTTTAATAGAAACATTTAAACGTTCGACTAAGACAGTATAAAAACGTTTCCTTTCATCGATTCACAAAAAGCTAACTAGATCTTATCCGACAAAGCTGGTTTCAAATTTTTTAACAAGAATAATAATTGCGAGAAGATACTTACTTTGACCGTTGCGATACTCGAGACAATTTATCTTCGTACACCGAATTGTTCTATCTGGGGCGCATCGGCACGCGTTGCACTCATCCCACCACGTAGTTCCTGGTTCACAGGCAGCTCCTGCTTTGTCGATGATGACCGTCGCATTCACCACGGACTCGGCTTCTGAAAGAGTTAAAAAATTAATCTTTGAGATTCCTCAATGAAAAGGTGCTCGTCATTAGGTATTTCCATCATTTGATCTTCGACACAGATTTATTCGTATCAATTATTTAACTGAAAAAGCTACAATTGGAAAAACAAAAATTATTCTTAGAGCAGTTGGCATCATTTCAGTTAGCCTACTATCATCAGAAAACGTGAAATTATCTGAGTTGCTTTGTAAAGGAAGAGTGGTGCGAAAAAACACTACAAATATAGGGTAAAAACGAGATAATTTGAATTAGTGGCTTTATCACTATCAGAAGAATTCAACAAGAGTAAAGTACGATTAACATGAGAATTAATCTTATTACGTTGCGTGTTTAATCTTTCATATAATTTACCTGACAAAGAAAAATGTTATAAAAAATATTGTTTATTTCTGATAATGTATTCTCCCCAAATATTTCATTTATGTAATTATCTTATAAGAGAGCACAACTAGAAAATAAATGTAATAAACTTTTTCTGATATTAAGCTGAATTGTTTATGTAAATAAAATACGAATAAATCATTCCCGTTAATCTCTAAACAAATTTCACTGTTCCAAATAATCTATTTCTTATTAATATAACTGAGCTCCAAAACCCCTAGTCCGAGTTTATTATAGTTTTATTGCATTATAAAACAAAATGTTACCAATTAAAGTATGAAAAGACTTAGAGAGAAATTTGAAGCCATTTAAATGCACTGAGCTTATAATATTTCCACTCACCGCATACGGAGCATCACTGAGGTCCCGCGTTCGAATCCCGGCGAGGGTATGGTTGTTTGTGTGCGTAAAAGAAACTCTCGTCATAGTCCCATCGACCAAGGCAAAATGAGCTGTTGATGCGACTGTAAATAAATACAATCAAAAGCTACTCTTGAAATATACCATACCTTCTATAACAGAATTTACTAGCACCCAATTATCCAAATTAAATTAATCCAATTTTTAAAAATATATTTGCTTTCGAGTACTTCGCCTGGTTTGTGCTGCGTGACGTCCTGACTAAATCAACGCTGTTATTATCTCTTCATTTCTTTTTTCATTATATATTGTGAACAGTCTAACTGACTGCTGTTATTACTACGAACCATTTGTCTCGCCGCGTAATTTTCATAAAAATACTTTGGTTATTGAAATAATATATTGTTACACAACCAATCTGTTGAAGTTCAGTCAAGCGTCCCGCAGTTGGGGACATACGAAGGGGCTACTTTTGGGGATGTCTTTCCCTCTCCGTTTTTGAACTAAGGTTCTCACAAGTCGAGGCACCTCGGCCTGTTCTGAGAGGTGTATGTTCCTGGGTCACAGACCTTGGGCGTACGGTAAGAGTTGTCGGCTATTCCCATTCGAATAGTCGGCCAGCTGCCTCCTAAACTGGTCGAGGCACGGAGAAGAGAATGCTGCGTCCCCACAGCAAACTCCTCTCCCGATATCGGAAAGGCGTGGGACAAGTACAAAAAGGCCGACCTACCTGATGCAGGTTTTTCTAGGGTTTGTCCTGCATTACTTTTAGGCGAATGCCGGGTACGATCCTTAAAATATAGCCCGGGGACCCTAGTTAACCCTTGGATACCTTCCTCTACCCTTCCGCATCACCCTTTCAAATCCATTCCTACGCTATAAAAGAGGAGTTGCCACTATGTGAATTACCCTCATGTAGCCTGTTACCCTAAAAAAATAGTTAAATTCAATGGTATCCATTTATTGTCGTTTTTCTGACTGGTCCAATATAACTTTAAGTTATTAAATTTTTTTTATCGCCGTAAATTTTATTTAAATATATACGATTTCTGGGAGAGTTTTCTTAATAATATGAGCGCTATCTCAATCAGTCAGGTTGTGAAAGCTAGTAATGAAATTCATTTGAGGTTATTTCGGAACGTCAAATACGAAGTTAGGAACCTCTGGAAACATCAGGCAAAAACAAGACGCCTCGGAGGTACACCTGAGGCTATTGTCTGAAGATTAGGAGGAAACCCCAAAATTGATAGATATGTGGGAACGCGACCCGCGGCGTCGATCATGATCCCGCTCTCCAGAGAATAATTCTGAAAAAGCGACAGGTAAAATGGGATAATTGATAGTTGATGGAGTCACATGGGTGGATTGGGAAAAACCATTCAAAGGGAAAATGGTTAGTGAGAGATCGTCTGTAAAACTTCGTACTTAGAAAATAGTCCACAGGCGACCAATAGGGACTTACATTTCGTTCAATGCTGCCAAGCTAAGTCTGAATGTCCTGTGTTAAGTGACCGATCATATGAGTCATCCACCAGAAAGAAGGAAGAAAGAATGACCAGCTTAACCATATTACGCGATCGCCAGCACACGTTTAATGCCATCGCGCAGCCAGCAGTAGGCCGTCACTAGAATTCTTAGAACGGAAGAACGGCCTGAAACGTTGTATCGAACGGGATACGAGTCTCAGAACATCGCAGAGTATCTAAATATCTCACGTTCTCCGCTACTCGCGGAAAACACGTGATACCGCCCTGACATAGTAGATCTCATTTGCCACGTATCATGTTAGAAGATTGAACCTTATAATTAATTGTGTATTCATTTTTATTGTTAAAAAATCATTTTTTGTGAATAAAGTAGTTCAATTAAACACTTAATTTATTCACTGGCGCCCACATCCCGTTACAATTAATTTAATTATTTATCTTGAATTAAAATAATCAAATATGCCTTACATCATTGGCAAATCAACAGTTGGCAGCAGCTATAGCCATAACGTAATTTAAAGCTCAGTGCTAGTTTTGGAACATAATTTTACAGAACTTCTATTAACTTAATTTTATTATCTTTAGATATTTTTGTAAGTAAAGTGTGTTTAATAGACAATTTTCTGGAGGTCTGCTGTTCATTCAAGGTTATTGTGTATATTTTGGACTTAAATGATTTTAATTCATTTATTGGTACTGAATCTATTTTTAACGATAATAAAAGGTAAGGTGTGTGAGGGTGACATAACATCATTACTTCAGAACTCCTCAGGGTACATTTATTATTTTTTCGTCAATGCTGGGATGAAATCAGAATTACCCGTTTAATTTGATAAGTTGAAATTAAAAAATGTACGTCTGATTGAAAATAATGAATAAAAAAGATTGCCAAATCAGAGAAAAGAGCGATAATATAAATAGCACACAACGTTTCTGGGATCCTTGTCCCTTTCGTCACGTGCGAAGAAGAGCCTAGAGCGACACAACTGCACTTGTCAGTTGACTTGTGAAACGTTGTGTGGTATTTATATTAACACTTTTTTGCCTGAATTGGCTATCTTTCGTATTCATTAATTTGCTAAGTATTTACACCAAAAAAACCAAGAGGAGTAGAAGCCCATCAATCTCGCAAACTTGTATAGCAATAATTGGCGAACGCTCGTGGCACAATTAGATGAGTTCTCAGATAACTATTGAACATCCTTATCTCGTGTTTGCAGTTTACAGTTCTCACTATTGCATTATAATAATATAATTAAAACTAAATGACCATTACAACGTATTCATTGTTCACCATCGTCAATAATACGTTATATTTTATTTTCATGCTAATCTGGATCGCCATAGGACTTTTTCATACATTATTTCTCAGGTGAACATGAAAATCAGAAGAGATGACAATAATTTATGGTAAAAGTTCAACAATAACTGAGAAAAAAGAAAAAATGTTTACTAAAGGTAAGAGGAGATTTCCCTAATCTTGTTGGGATTTTTGATCCGATACAGCATTAAACAACAGATGATATGGAAACGGAAGTATTCTTGAAGTAATAAACAAAAGTGTTAAATAAATGCGGTCCTAAATATAAATATTTAAATAATAATGATATAATGTGAATAATAATAATAATTTAAATCTAATGAATTTTTCTTCTTATACGAAAAGGTATCAATACTGAATTAAAATTGCTGCATTGTTTATCAATAAGAATTTTATACCAGAATGAATATTATGATTAAATTATTATTATTGTTTATTCAAATTAAATTAACAAGGCAAGATTTAAAAGAACACTTATTGCCTCAAAGAGAAATTATTGAAGTGGAAATAGAATTATGTTGATAAATTTCATCTAGTGAATAAAAGAGAGAAAAACCAAAATATTAGTAATTATCGTTTCAGGAAAAACATTTTCAGCTACTAAGAAACGAAAACAAATAATATTTATGCTTCTATTTCAGACAATTGATTTTAATTATAATAAGTTTGATTATTTTCGGGTAATATATCTCGAAGTTATTTCCACAGACGTTATTCATAATCGCGATACTAAACGAATACATAAATATATTTTGATAAAATTTTGTTTCATGTACGTGTTTTACTATTTAATATCTTCTGATGTTTACCCTATATTGTGTTTTATTTGTACACAGTTGTGAATTCATAAATCTCTGTAAAAGAATTAAAATTAGTTTCTGTCTACATTTTGAGTTGAAACGTCGAATTATCACATTTTTATATTATATTTATGGTCAATATATAATTTACATTGTTCAGTCTCTACCATAAAACTTGTTACAGCCGCAAAATAGTATCGCTTATATTAAGATAGATTATTAGTACGATAAAATATTTAGATAAATCCGTATTAAATAAAAACTATTATCTGTACAAGGGTTGCAATTATGTAATCATTGAAATATTGAGAATAATAAATAAAACCTTTTCACAATTTAAAACGGATCTTTCGAGATCTACAAAACATTCAATCAATTTTATATTGTAATCAAACGATATAAATTACATTCATTCACAATTATATCATTTAACATACCAAAATAATTTATTATTCCAATATTAGCTACAGTGCCGTTTCAACCTCTACTATCAAGGTGATAATATTTTTCCAATTCATTTCAGTTACGTCATTGAAATGACTAAAATATACATGTTATTATTCATATTATATGGCAAGGATTATAAAACACAAACAGACTTCAAATTAAATATTTAAAATATTGATTACAGTGTGACAATTTTTATATAGAAGTTTTTATACGGAAATATGCAACGAATCGATTTGTTCAATATTTCAAAAATATTTTTAATGGTAGTTTTATTTCCTACAAATATTTTTTCAAGAATACGCATGTTTAGTAACAAGACAGTTTTATCTTCACGAATTAAGTGATCGCAGTGGACCATGGTAATTTTAATAAAAACGCAACTCGCTTTGTGTTGTACCACATAAGGAAAAAGGCCAGTAGGCCTACTTAAATACAAAACTGTGGGACCGAGTCTTCCAGCTGCTACTACCTTTTTTTTATTAGACAAAACTTTTAGATTACGATTATTTGTTGTTACATAAAGTATTAGAGTATATACAATTAAAATTCTGTACATAATTGACCTGAGAACTTGGCACTTAAGTTAATCCAGCAATTAACATAATTTTGCAAATTATTTCTTGTATTTTAATTAGGGTGTCTGGGGGGGCATACATTGTTGAGTTATGAGGGTTCGCTGGTGATGTTGAATTTGATGGGATGGATGTAATGGGTGGGTGGGGTCTGCGGGTATGAGGATGGGGTGGGTTAGGAGGTGCCAGAGTGATCTGGGGGAAGGATGAGGTCGATAGGGCGTTTTCTCTTGAGGCGACGTGCGTGTGGGGGCGGGGGAAGGTTGCAATAGAATTGCTGGATCGTGGTGTTAGGATGGTTGAAGGTGCTTTTGATTAATGAGGTTACGGATTTGGTGATTATTGAGTTGACTTGGGGAAGTTTAATGTTGTGGTGGATTATGGAATTTCTGAGGTACCAGGGAGAGTTAGTGATGGTGCGAAGGATTATGTTTTGTTTGGTTTGGATTTTGGCCGAATGGGTTTTGGCTGTTGCTCCCCATATGGATGAGGCGTAGGACCAGGTGGGTTGAATTATGGAGAGATATACTAGGCGTTTTGTGCTGAGGGCGAGTGGGGATTTTCTGTTTAGGAGCCGATATAAAGTTCTGAATTTAAGGTTAATTTTAGAGAGGAGGTGTTTAATCTGGGGTTTCCAAGAGAGTATTGAATCGAGGAGTAGTCCTAGGTAGGTGGTTTCTGTTTTTGTGGGTATTTCGGCGTTGTTTAGATACAGGGGGATGTGCGGAGGAGGATTTTTGGACAGTGTTAATGGGACGGTTACTGATTTGGTGGGATTTATGCTGATTCGTCATTGTTTGGACCAGTGTTCTAGGTGACTGAGCGCTGACTGAAGAGTTGGAGGTGAGAGAGGAGGTTTGGTGGGAGATGGCGATGTCGTCTGCGAAAAAGATTGTGCTTGTGGCGGGATGTTGTGGAATATCGTGGGAGAAGATGTTGTATAGGAAGGGGGCAATGACGCTTCCTCCTGCGGCGATGGGGTGGGGTTGGGAGATGTGGTTATTTATTTTGATAGAGAAGGTTCTGTTGGAGAGGTAGTTGAGGAGTATTCTGTAATGGGTGTCATTTAAATAATCTTTGATTTTTGAGAGAAGGGAAGGCTGATGAATTTTGTCGGTCGATTTTTGTATGTCAATAAAAGTGGTGATACGGGATTTGCGTTGTTCGATGGAGTTGTTTATGACGTTGGAGAGGGAGTATAATTGATGGCAGCAGGAATGTTTTGGGCGAAAACCGTATTGTGTGTCAGGAACTAGGAAGGAGAGTTGGTTGATTAAATGAGGGAGAAGTAATTTTTCTAATAGTTTGGAAATTGTAGGAAGGAGACATGTTGGTCGGTAATTTTCTGGGTGGGATTTTGGTTTATTGGGTTTCGGTAACATGATTATGGCAGCATGTTTCCATTTGGTTTGGTAGTAGATGGTTCTGAGGATGGCGTTGAAGGTAAAGGTGATTAGAATTATTGTTTTTTTTGGGAGATGTTTTAGATGGCGGTTGGTGATGTGGTCATGTCCTGGGGAGGCTTTGTTTTTTAGTTTTTTTATTGCGGTTTTGATTTGGGAAGGGGTGAAGAGTTTAGGGAGGGGGGATAGTTGTAGCAGCTGATGGAGTTTTGTTGCTGTGGTGTGATTGTGATTGGTGTAAAAGGAAGAGTTTGCGGAAAATTTTTGGGCGAATATGTTTGCTTTTTGTGAGGGGATGGTGTGCCATTCGTTGTCTTTTTTAAGTGGGGGAATGTCAGTTTTCTTTTTGGTCAGATATTTAGTTTTTGTCCATAGTGATTTGTCAGCCGCGTTGAGTTGTTGAAGGTAGTTGTAATGTTTGGAATCGCTAGTGTCTTTCAGTAGTTTTTGTAGTTGTCTGGTGGCGTCATTGAATTGGCGTTTGACTATTGGATTTTTGGTATTGTACCATTGTTTTCGAAAAGATTTTTTTTCTTGGAGTAGGTTTTCAATTTGGTTTTGGTGTGGGTTTTTTGGGTGGAGTTTTGGTGCTTTTTGGTGGGAGGTTATAGTGGCAGAAGTGAGGATGATAGATTGTAAATGATTTAAGGCTAAGTCTATGTCTGAGGGCGTCTTCAGTTAGATATTGAGGATTGTTAGATTTTCTATTATTTGAGAGAAGTGGATCCAGTTGGTGAATGTGTTGTTGTGTCTGTGATTGGTGGTATTTGGCGGAAGGGACAGATTTAGCTGTGCTATGACTGGTAGGTGATCGGAACTGAGTTCATGGAGTATTTGTGGGTTGGAAAGGTATTGAGTAGTTTTGTGGCAGATGGAGAAGTCTAGTATGTCTGGTGATTTGAGGCGGTCTGGGTAGTAAGTTGGTTCAGTAGGATGTATTATTTGGATATGGAGTTTGGAGAGGATGTAGTTGAGGTCTTTACCTCTGGTATTGGATGTTCTGGATCCGAAGTTCGGGTGTTTGGCGTTGTAATCTCCTCCTATTATGTAGGGAGAGACGCGGGAGGAGAGTAGCTTTTTCCAGGTGTCAGATGTGATTTGGTTGGCTGGAGCAGAGTAGAATGAGGAGATGTTAATGTGGATGTTAGTGGTTGTGTTGAGAGTTATTTAAGTAAGTTGCAGATCTGGGAAAGATATGGAAGGCATTGGTTGTCGTTTATAGAGCTTTTGATTAGGATAGCAGAACCGCCTTTTCAATAGGAACTGGGATGGTCGGCTCTGTAGGTTTTATAATTTGGGATGTTGTAAGACTGTGTGGGGATGAGTTTGGTTTCGGTTAATAGCAGGATATCAATGTTGTTTTTTTTGTAGGAAAAGGTTAATTTCGTGGTATTTATTGGTTGCTCCACGGGCGTTCCAAGTGCATAGGGTAAGGTATTGTGGGGGAGGATGCGTCATTTTTGGGTGTCCATTAGCTTGGGGATTATTGTGGTTAGGAATTGGATTACAGGTGTCATGATGTATATGAGGTTGTCTATTTTAGAATACAAGCAGAAGAGTAGGTTATTTCGGTTAGGTGAGTCAGCATTTGTTTGTTGTGGGATTTTTGGTACTACCCATTAAAATCCTTATTCGTGCAATATTTGTTTGTTTCCATAATCACGATGTCAAGGAAAGGAAAACAGAACGACTAACACCATGCCAAGTTCGTTCCACTTACATTACATTTCAAATTTAATGTAGTGTTCTAGGCGTTGCGTGTAATAAATGTCAAGACTCACTAACACGGTCTCATTAATTATATGCAAGTAGTACACAAAGCGTATGTATATATCTATGAGTCTTAATAATCGACTTAACCCCTGCGATTCTTAATCATTTTATTTAAACAGTAACATTTCATCAAAAATCTCTCATCAATAGTATTCAAATATGTCATTGTGATAATAAGAGTTATGTATATATTAAACACTTTAATTAGTGTAAGAAATGAACAGTAATATTTAAACCATTCATAATTGTTAATAATTTATATGAGAAACTGACCATGTATTGTAATATATGTTAAGAACCTGTTAGTAAAATTTTTTTACACCTTTTAGAATAAAAATTTGTTCTCGGAAATTTTTTTGTATTTAATAGATTTTATTTATTTTTTAATAATTTAGTTCCATGAAAGGGACCCAAATTTCGGCCGAAACGTTGCTTTTCTTTTTTAAATTATTAATATATGTAATTTTTTAATTTATTTTTATTAAATTGAAATTATTCTTACCTAATTGGCTGATTTATTTATTTTGCTTGCTGTTAAATACTCAAGGATAAAACGGATTATGGTTGAGTGGGTTGCAATAAAAGGGAACTATGTCTGGTGGTGGAAAATAACGATGGCACAGACTGTAATTCGAACTATAATTCTCACATATATCCATTCGTACAGTATCATGAAGATGAACGTCATCTTTTACCCTCGAATTTATTGCAGAACTATGCTCCGCCGACAGAAAGAAAATTCGTTCTCTACTTTTTGCTGGAATAATATCCACATTCGTCAAGATAATTTATTCAATAAATTTAAGGTAATTAATGAATTAACATTAGTCAATTAGTCAGATATTCATTAAGATCAATTTAATATAACGTTTCGTCCCTTAGTTTTAGGATACCTTATATTCATTTGAATTCAAAATTTCTCAGACTTTGCATAACAATATTAATAATTATATTTAACTGACATTAATTAATGATATTAAAGCTTTATTAATATCAATATAACGCAACGATCCATTTCTAAATTTAGGGACCTTTTATTGAGTTGGATACAAAATTTCTCAGGCCATTTATTAATATTAATGATTATATTAATCAGACAATTTAAATTGATGAAATAATAAACCTATTGCTAATTGGCTGATGTAAGTAACGTGGTCAATAGTTGTAAACAAAAGGAAATATTCCAAAAAAAATATTATTTCTAAGTATATTAACGCTTATTCACATAAAACTTGTTATAATCCAAGAATAAATAATTTAAAACAGGTTATATATAATATTAGAGTAAAATGTAAAATATATAATACTGATACTGTCTGTTGACATCAACAGAACTGTACTTCTTAGTTCTTATATACTCATATAATCTTAGAAAGTAACATTGTGATGTATCGCTATTTACAATTTTCTTTCAAATTTATTGAGCAATTCTGGATATAAACGCACCCGAAATTATAATACGATGAACTTTCGCTAAGATAATATCCTGAATACGTCGCCTCTGACCCGAAAAATAGTACCAAGTCAAGCCACCAAGGGTCTGTCGTAAACCCGCTTTCCACTCCAGATATTTCGATCCATAAATAATTTGGAACAAAAATTCTCTGAATCTGATTTTTCACACATTGGAACAATAAGCAAAATATAATTTTATATTATTCTTCTCAACAGGTTTAGCAACGTTCTGATTCATCCATATATAAAATTAGCTATTATCTTGGCAAAGAAGCAACTCTCAAGAATTCGGACCTTACTATTGAAAGAACTGAACATTTACTTTGAACATGAATTTGGCAGAGAAAAACTATGCATCAGTTTACATATTAAGAAGGTAAATTTTCAGACTTACCCAAGTACCGCTTACAAGCTGTCTGCAGTTTATTTTAACCCATTTTGTCCAAGTAAGCCGCCTGCCTACTCGTCACGTACTCTCAACAAGTCGCGAAAAGGATGAAAACGGTCATCGCCCTCTTTACCGTAAGAAAATGTACTACAATATCCTCCTAATCAATATAGAAATGTCCGAGGTTATACTAAAACATTAATATCTGGACTCTGATTTTCAGATATGCGATAATATTTTAGAAACCTATTTTAAACTCTCTTAAAGAACCGAAAGTAATTTAGATCTCAATTTTGACTCTCTTAAATAATAGTTTTGATTTTTTTTCTGATATCGGGAGTGCAATTTTACTCTCAATAGTACCGGGAGTATTTTTGACATAATTCAGTTTCATGAAGAAATTTTGACTCACTTAAGGTGCCGGGAGTATAATTAACTCTCTTAATGTAGAGCGTATATTAGGGTAACGAGTATAGTTTGACAGGAAAATTTTTGATAATATTTATTATCCTTAGTATTTACGTTTCTCTAAAGTTGTGAACTATGATGAAATTAGCATTCCCTCTGCACAGTTCGGTTAAATCCCTTCTTGACTAATAAATTATTGAAGAATTAAATACTTTTACGGCCTTATACAAATAAATATCCAGTATCTCAATATGTTACAAAGTGACTCCCCATCGCTTTTCAAAAGTCGTGACATATAAGATTTTTTAAATATATTTTTTTGTCTCTTCCCCTCCACAAAATATTTATTTGATAACTCCTAGAATAGTCATTTTTCCATGGGCCCATAGGAGGAATGTCTTGATATATCTTATAAATAAAAAAGAGTGTCTGTATGTTTGTTTGTATGTTTGTTTGTATGTTTGTATGTTCGTTATACAAATCTACACCGGTGGATCAAATCTCACCAAATTTCGTACACGTGTTCTTTGCGACCAGGAAAACAACACTGTCGGGTGAGACGCGTCTACCACCCCCAGAAGCGGGGGTGCACGGGGGTTGAAATATTTAAACATGCTAAAACAGCCGATATTTCAGTCGGATAATAATTTTTAGGGGTCCAAGATATTTATGGTGTTTCTACCGATGTTTTCTGAATATAATTTTCATCCCCTAAACCCTGGAAAAAGGGCACCCTTAGGATTTGGGGTGGAGTTGCTTTACTGAAAAGTAACGCGAATACAACCGAGTTTGGAGTCAAATCGAAGGTTTTGGATGTCAGTGAGTTTACTTCGGATAAATATTTTTAATTGCCCATTTAACCCGAAATGGTGGGGGTTGGAAGGGGAGATAAATAGTCTGTTCTTGCGCGTTCTTGGAGGAGAATTACGTGAATACTATTTCAACGGATGTTGTTGAAAATATAAATCCCTTTAGACATTAGTGGTGAGCTTGCTTAGGGCTGGGGGTGAGAATTGTCTATTATTCTAAAACTGCCAAAATGTTTAGTGTTTATGGGTAAACTAGATTTATAGTGTTTCTACCAATGTGATTTGAGTAAAAATTCAATCCTTTCCACCACGGGAAAGTAGCAGATTTAGGGTGGAGTTTTTCATACTATTTTAACCGATGTTGTTTCCATTAATAACGACGTTTAATTTTATAAATAAAAATGAGTTTAAGTATGTATGTATGTTTGTATGTTTGTATGTTTGTATATTTGTATGTTTGTATATTTGTATATTTGTATGTTCGTTATAAAAATCTACACCGCTGGAGAAAATTTCACCAAATTTCGTACACGTGTTCTTTGCGACCAGGAAACAAATACTATCGGGGTGAGACGCGTCTACCACCCCCAGAAGCGGGGGTGGACGGGGGTGGAAATATTTAAACATGCTAAAACAGTCGATATTTCAGTCGGATAAATATTTTTAGGGGTCACAGATATTGATAGTGTTTCTACCGACTGTTGGGGTGAGACGCGTCTACCGCCCCCAGAAGTGGGTCGGGATTATCAGTAGAGCACTTTTAGGTGTTGGGTGGAGGAACGCTGCAAAAAAATAACGCGAATACAACCGAGATTGGAGTCAAATCCAAGGTCATGGATGTCGTCCAGTTCCCAGTTCAATTATAGCATCAAATTGGCCATTTAGCCCTAATGGGCGGGAGTGGATGGGATGGAAATTTTCTAACATGTTAAATCATCGATATTAGCGTGGAATAAATAAATGCCGGGACCATTGACGTTGATAGTATTTCTACCGATGTTGTTTGTACGCATGATAGGGGTGGGGCTGGAGGGGATTTCCTTGAAAATAACGGGAAAACAACCGAAATTCGAGTCAAATCGAAGGTAATGGATGTCCCTGAATTTATTTATGACAATCTGGACAACGCGCGGGTATCGGCTGGGTTGGGATTAGTTGACCGGCTGTTTTTTCGTCAATTAAATATATTTCGGGATGAATTATATTAATAAAATTTCCCTACATGCTCTCTGTGTATAATTTCAACCCCTTTCGGACTTGGAAGGGTGCACCCTTAAGGGTTGGCGTGGAAGTAGCATTAGATAAAAATAAACCAGAAACTATCAGGATTGTCACTGAGTTTAATTATGACATTTAACTTGACGGGTTAAGTCCCCGAAGCGGGAGTGGTCGGGGGTGAAAAATTTCAAACATGTTAAACGGTCGATATTTGCGATAATTATTTCCTGGGGTTAATTACTTTGAAAGTATTTATACCGATGTTGTTTGTGTATAATTTAACCCCTGTGAGGGGAGCAAGCTTAGGGATGGCGTGGAGGTGCGTTAAATAAAATCACGCAAAAACAACCGAGATTCGAATCAATTCCGAGTCTATGAATGTCGCTGAATCTAATTGTGACAACCTGGGTAACGCGACGGGTTTGGGAGGTGTTGGGCGGGGGAATAAATTTTCACACAATGTAATCGGCCGATTTTTGCGTGGAATACATTCTTTTTCATTATCGCATATTTGTGGGGGTGGTCATCTTCTAACATGTAAAAACGGCCGATATATTTAGTCAATGACTTCATCCCCCTTCGGCACGGGAGGTGAGCACATTTAGGGATAGGGTTCGAGGATATTTACATAAAAATAGCGCAAAAGTAACCAAAATTGGAGTCTTATGGATGGTTATAGATAAATGACATCTCGGGCAACGCCGGGCACCCAGCTAGTATATATATATATATATAATATTAGTAAGGATATGATATTTTCAAAAATAATTTAGATATTGGTATGGAAAGGGAAGAGAGATAGCTTATAGCTTACCTGATAGTGAAGTATGGTGCAGCCAGAGGAACCCGAAAATTATATATATATATATATATATATATATATATATATATATATATATATATATTGTAATAGTCAAATTAAAAGCATTTAATTTAATTTAATGAATTTATTCGTGCCACACGTTGTGAAATCTATTTTGTAATATACAAAAAGGTGGCTTAACAAATGAATGAAAGATTTTTAACTTTAACAAACAAATTTATTTTTTAGCCATACTCAAACAATTTACAATTAATTAATATCTCAGGGTCATAACTGGGTTTGATAATGGATAATAATTTATTTAGAAATCTTATCAATACAAATTTCAATAAAAAATTTACTCGTCAATTGACAAAGACGAAATTTACTTGTCGACGAAATTATACTAAAAGATGTTTTTTAATTAACAATTTTATAAAAGGAAAAGAACGATATCTGACATCTATCTTTTAATCCGGTTTATATAATTTATTGTTTTACATTTGTACTCACGGCTGCCCAGCATTCCAGGATACTATTGACTTACGAAGCACTGTGGCGGGTTTTTGCACAGCTTCTACTCAAACTCACAGATTCTAATTAATATTTTAGTTTTAAATCAGGAACCAGGAACCTCTTCTTCGTCTCTCCCTCCCTCGGTTGAGTTACTCACGGTTACCAAGTTTAGCAGGTTTTTGTTTGCGTAAATATTTTGCCTATCAGAAGAACATTTATGGGACAATCATCTCCGTTGATTGATGATCCTCGTTATTTCTTTGCCAGTTTCCATTGAATATTTGAACTGGTCTCGTCTATTTCAACTTAACCAAACTTTCAAGCCAACTGATGCGAACTGGCTCCTCAATATTTTAATGCGACCTGTACTTGGCCAAACCGTCCACCCAACTGAACAAACGTCTCGTAACTTTGAGCGCGCATTCTTCTTCCGACAAAGCAAACAGTACTCTACTACATTGTTGTTTTGTGTTCGATACCGCCGTCAAGAATATTTCTCTAACAATTTAGATTATCAATCTCCACAATTAATGTCTTAATTAAATGGCATTACAATATATATATATATATATATATATATATATGAATAACATCTGTAAGTGGCCGCCCTTTGTCCGCGGGCCTGAGAATGAATAAATTAAACGGCCACGTGCGACAGAGAGGCCCCAAGAAGCCGAGGGTACGCGTCCCTTTTTTTGCATCGTTTTGGGGGGCGGAGTAAGAATATATACTCCGAACCCGGGTGAGAGTGGAGAGACGCAGGCAGACAGACAGAGAGAGGACTGAAAGTGGAGTGAGAGAGGCGAGAGGGTGGGAAATTTTGCGAGCGGGAAACAACAAAAGGATTTTGGAGAGACGTCCATCGGGGGGAGGCCGAAGATGGAGATCGTGTACTGCTTACTACAAGACCAGTGATCCACTGCAAGTCGGCTGACGCCACAAGTTAAAGTAAGGATCACCATTTCTGTAAAGTGCCTTCAAAAGTTAAAGATTTTTTACACAGTACGGAAATAGGCTCTGTTCTTCAATAGCTACCGAGCCGCCCACATTACCCTGTAGAGAAGGAAGATTTTATAACCAAGCCGGAGCTAATAATAATTTTTTTGCAGACTGTATCTGCTGGCGCCCAATAAAATTTTTAATGGATTTTTTAAATATGTAATAAAGTTTTTTTTATATAGTAATAAAGTCTAATCATTACAATTATATATATATACATATATATATATAATCATACACATCCGTCATGTTATATGTGAATTACAGGTTTCAATTATTATAAAAACAAAATAACAGTTCATGTTGACCATTTAAAATATTATTCATATTGGAAGGTTACAATTGAAATAATCTCTCTATTGACAATATCAAATTAAAGTTGCAATTTTAATTATCTATTACAGAGGGAAGTATGGCTATTTCTTAAATTGGCATTAATTTTAACTGGCATAAATTTATTTCCTAATGTCAAGATGTTTGTTAAAAAATTTCTCCTGCATACTGCACCTACTTGTGCCATACATTATTATGTTGTGTGTGTGTGTGTGTTTAATGAATGTATTTCAGAATTGGTACTGAATGCATTGTAAATGCTGATAACAAATTATATCAACACATGTATAAGTATTAATTTGTAACAGTATTCATTCCTATTTTTAATATTCTTCTATATGATCTCAGTGATTGATCATTACTTACTATTATGATGACACATTTTTGTGTGCCATGGCTTAAGCCTAGTTTCACATCATTCATGATAATATCATTGTTATTTTATAATGATATTCAAAGATATAATTATGGATTGTAATTATTTGTTAGCCAAGGCCATTTATACTATATAAATATTCTATTACTTATCAGTGAACCAAGTCATTGGTGTTATCAATTAAAATTAAAAGTAAAATAATGTAAATTGAGAAATAAATTGAATATATTTAACTAAACATTATTAGAATTCATGTAAAAGTACTGATATTACACAACCTTGTTTTACAACTATACGATGTATGGAATATTATGAATTTATTATTTTTAGAGCACTGCTAATGTTATTTCTTTGGCCAAAAGGCAAGATAGGATAAGTTAAAAATCTATTTAGTTACAATTGTAATTCTTTATCTTTCTATTACATACATTAAAGAAACAAATAACTATAAAACAATAAGTTTATACATAATGAAAAATGTGACAACAAATTTTATTTTGTGTTATAAGTCTTTCATATGAAATGAAGGATGTTGGTCATGACTGTCTTGGAGAGTTAATTAATACTGTGTTTATTGCCTCATCCTCATTTACTACCTGCAGTTCATTACAGAGCACATAAAATGACCCCCAACAATGCAGACACTCAACTTGCACTTCCTCTTGATGTGTAAATAAGGTTTGCACACTAGATCTTGTTCTGAAACATATCCGATGGCACTAAATGATACAAAAGACTACAATGGAAAACATAAATAAGATATTTTTGTAAATTTCTTGGTCCATATTAAACAGGGCATGAATACTAATACAAAATATTATGTAAAATTTGCGTTCAACTCTTATTTGTGAAAAATTTCCTCCTATTTGGAAGTATTGCATGAAATCTTAAGAAAATAATAGAAGAGAAAACAGGTAATGAGATCCAGGATTGAAATTTTTTTTTGCTGTAGCAAGTTTATTGGGAACTGAACAATATTCAAATTAGCAAAAGTAATATTTCAAGTACTACTATTATATCAAGTAATGAAAGTAAAAAGTAAATAGGTAAAATTGGTGAAAGAAACATGGTAGAATAGAATAATAAAGTACAAAATTAAAATATTATTCAGGTTTATTTTTGGAGAACAGAAACATATTTAGCAGACTATCAACAAAACAGCGTTTTTCATATGAGAAATTTAAAAAAACATACAAGACTATACCCTTTCGCTTTTAAATGATATATTTCAACAAAAAACATCGTTTTTTCATACGAGGAATTTGATAAAACATATAAAACTATTCCATTTCGCTTTTTAAATTATATATTTCTACAAAAAACTAGCGTTTTTTCTTACGACAAATTTAATAAAATATATGCGATTTTTATTTAGGAAAATTTAATAAAACATACAAGAATATTCGATTACGGTTTTTAAAATATATTTTTCAACAACAAACAGCGTTTCTTCTTACAACAAATTAAACAAAACATTTAAGACTATCCCATTACGCTTTTTTAAAATATATTTTTCTACTAAAAAACACCTTTTTTTCTTACGACATGAAGACGGAATGTTTTTCATTTAACGACGGGATGTTCTCGCTATAACGACGGGATGTTCTCGCTATAACAACGGAATGTTCATGCTATAACGAAGGGATTTTCTCGATATAAGGACGGGATGTTCAATACAGTTGCTTTGTTCAATCCATGAAAAACTATTTAAATACGTCAATTTTGACATTTGACAGGGGAAAAAAATGACATATTATTTTTTTGACGTTTACGCGTAGTTCTAAAATTTTTGTGATAATAATGAAAAATACGTGGAATTTAATTCTTTTTTCAAGCTTAAACAAAGCCATTAATACACTTGCTTTGTTAATTTTAACAAAAACTATATAAATACGTCAATTTTGACGATAATGAGGAAAAAGAAGACAATGACTGATAATATTTTTTTAACGATTACGTGGATTTTTAAGTTTTTGTGTAAATACAGAAAAATACGTGGAATTTATTTCTTTTTTCAAGCTTAAACAGAGCCATTAGTAGACTTGCTTTGTTAATTTCAACAGAAACTGTATAAATACTTCAATTTTCGACGTTTGTCAGGAAAAAAATTACCGAAATTATATTTTTTACGATTATGCGGGTTTTTACGCTTTTCGTGAAATTAACGAAAAATACGTGGAATTTAATTCTTTATTCAAGCTTAAACAAAACTATTAATACATTGCTTTATTAATTTCAACGAAAACTATATAAATACGTCCATTTTAACGTTTGTGTGGAAAAAACGAAAACAATTGAAATTATTTTTTTGACATTTTTTAGGATTTTTAATTTTAAGTGAAAATAATGAAAATTGCATGGAATTAAATAATTTTTTCAAATTTAAAACCATTAATACACTTGATTCGTTAGTTTCAACAAAAATTATATTAATACGTCAATTTTGACGTTTGATAGGAAAAAAGAAAATCACCGAAATTATTTTTTTGCCGTTTACGTGACTTTTTATGATTTTCGTAAAAATAATGAAAAATACGCGGTATTTAATTCTTTTTTTAAGCTGACAATGCCATTAATACACTAGCTTTCTAAGGTCTAACAAAAAATATATAAATACGTCAATTTTAACGTTTGTGAGGTAAAGACAGAAAATGACCGAAATTATTTTTTTGACATTTACGTTGATTTTTAAGTTTTTCGTGAAAATAATGAAAAATACGTGGAATTAAATTCTTCTTTCAAGCTTAAACCATGTTATTAATACATTAGCTTTGTTTATTCCAACAAATACTATATAAATACGTCAATTTTGGCGTTTGTGAAGAAAAAAAAGAAAATGACCGAAATTATTTTTTTTGACGTTTACGTGGATTTTTAAGTTCTTCGTGAAAATAATAAAAAATACGTGAAATTTAATTCTTTTTTGAAGCTTATACAAATCCATTAATACACTTGCTCTGTAAATTTCAATTAAAACTATATAAATAAGTCAATTTTGACGTTTGTGAGGAAAAAAAAAATGAATAATTTTTTTTTACGTTTACGAGGAATTTTAAGTTTTTCATGAAAATAATGAAAAATACGTGGAATTTAATCCTTTTTTCAAGCCTTAACAATGCCATTATTACAGTTGCTTTGTTAATTCCAATAAAAACTATATCTCATTAATTTCTCAATTGGACATCATGATTACTTAGGGCATTCTTAACACTTGAACAAAAAAATCATCCTTTCGTCACTGCATTCACCTGAGTAGGGCTCACATTTGCTCGGGCCAGTTACAAAAAATCTTGAATGCCTTAACTCAAAGAAAATAGTCTCCATATCTGTACAACAAATTTGAATTTCAGACGTTTAACCAATACTAGCAATCTATAAACCAAAGGAACAACACTCTACCTTGTTGGTCTACAAAAATGTAACTTCATTATTTATTGCATGCACACTGGTCTGCATTGCAAACTTTAATTAAAAAACAACCTTCTCACATCTTGAACACTTGCAGAGCCGTCACTCACATTCCGCTACCTAAAACCAAATTGCCATATATGTGACAGAAATAGATCAAATATCTGCACTGTCCTCCAAATGTTAAGACCCCTTCAAGAATGCACTCCCACCATCACAGAATATGTACATTCTGTGAAGTGTTAATGTATACATACTGTCCAACAGCAGTTTAGTCATGGTTCCCTTAAGTTTTACCATTGCTATACATTCACTTGCCTAAAACCTCTCCACTTCAAATGCTCCCACTCTGAACTCCACCTTTGAGAACTTTTCTTTTATGTGCCACAGGTCAAGCAAAGCCAGAAACCCTACATACATTAAAATTAATGTACAATTTTGGGATTAAAACTGAAATAAAAAAATTGGGGATACTGAATCAAGGTGTAACTCTTTAATTGTGAAAAATGGAAAAAATATATAACATTAAATATTAAAAAGTATTTGTATAGATAATGTAGCGAACATGACATGTGATATAAATAAACTTGGCGATCATAAAAATATTTCCGAGAATAAAGAAGATGCAAAAACTTAAGATATTGAAGAAATGAATCTAAACATGTCGCAACAGTGGCAACATATTGGCAGCATGTACTAATGATACGAAGAAACTTGTAATTTCCATATGATGTATTGATTTTTCACAGTTCTTGAGATACAGGGATTAGTTTCGTCTGCAAATATGCTTGATCCATATCTAAGATCCATGAATAATTACCGTGGACAATAAATAAATCTTCCAGTAATTTCTATATATGGGTTAATGGCATTAATATGATTACAAACGGTTTTTAATCCTGGGTGGCTTCTCCGACAAAAGAGTCGATTATATTCTTCTTTGCCAGCGGATGAGTTCTCTGACTGTCGGGGGGAAAGGTGGGCGAAATTTGTCTCTTTTCCTTTTGTTTATGAAGAAGTTACTTGCTTAGATTATGTTCTCATATAAGGATGAAGCAGCGTTATTTATATAACTTGGCGCCGAATTGAATGGAGGTGGAATGTTGGAGGATATGATTTTATGAATACGGGACAGTCGACTCTATTGTTGTCCCTGATAAAATTCTCAACAGGGAACGAATGTGCGAAGATTAGATCTAATAAAATGATAATAGGGAGTTGATCTGGTGTTATGGAGTAAAATATTTGATGTGGATTGGAGTATAGATTAGGGAAAGGTTAACATGATTAGGTTTTGACGCTGCAAGATGAGACATCAAATGCGTGATAAAGAAGTTGTCTGAAAGGCCCGGGAAAGGATTTCCCTATTCGAGTAAGTTCATCCGGAGAGCTTTTAGATCGCCCATAAGAATAAGGATTTCAATGGAGTTTAGGTATGTGAAAAGGTTTCTGGAAAGGGTACGGCATAGTGGGCAAAATAGGACAGCTATAGTGCTGCCGTTGAGCAGGGTCATTATACTTTATTCTGTGTTGTAGACTAGTAAGATAGGACCCCATCCATGGCGGAAGTAGAGAGCAATGCTCCTTTACTTATTTTTTATTTTTTTAGGGCAACAGGCTACATGAGGGTAATCCACATTGGGCAACTCCCCTTTAATAGCATAGGAAGGGATTTGAAAGGAGGGATGCGGAAGGGTAGAGGAAGGTAGCCAAGGGTTAACTAGGGCCCCCGGGCTATGGTTTAAGGATCCTACCTGGCAATTCGCCTAAACGTAATGCAGGGAAAATTCTAGAAAAACCTGCATCAGGTAGGTCGGGCATTTGGTACTTGTCCCATGCCCTTCCGATGGCGGGAGAGAGGTTAGCCCCGGTCTCGACGGAAGACATTGTATTGGGAGCCTTCCTGCTGCGCGTGCTTGGAAGCAGGTTCAGCTATACCCTGGATGTCTACGACTTGTTCTGCGAACAAATTGGCTTACAGAGTTAGTTTTCTTCCTGGTGGCACCCATCGCGTTCAAAATCAATTATTTACGTTTTACATCTTATTTCCATGTTTCCGGTTAGCGATGGCCTTACGAAAGGGATTGGACTAGGGCGCATACATCAGGCTCCCACACAGTTGTCTGAAATCTGTTAATACTTAAGTTTACTTCTAGCCTTCTACCAAATATTGTCCGTTTCACGGTTTTAATCGTTGATATCACCTCCTGCCCCTTTGCAGGGAATAGTTCCTGGAATGTGAAGTTTGTTGTTAGAAGACACGGCAATGACCGTCGTATTGGTTACTTGTTTGACTGAGTTGTTTTTAATTTTGCAATTAATTTATCGGACTGGGTGATTAGGGCAGCGAGTGTCTATGGGTGCGTGATACTCTCCACAATTCAGACACTTCGTGGTGACATACTTCTCGCATTTGCTCGTGCGAAGCCCGCATTTGGTGCCGGATTAACTTTCAGGAGCATTGCCGAAGTTTACGAAGGGGTGTGTTAGTTATGAAATTAGTAAAAGATTCGTTTCCCGTGTATTAACATTCGGTTGATGTGTCATATAAATACGTGGCCTTATTGGAACCTGTTATGTTCCATCTATCTTCAGTTGGCCTAAGAAGTACATTTCGTCTGTCTCGAACCTTCTATATTTCAGCATATAGCAGTTGGCGAAGATGGGGGGAACCCTCCTCCTGTTCACTCCTTCGTCCGCCGCTTTCCTAGTTTTTATCTTCGGATAAAGCAGTGCCTGCAGAGTCATCTCTCCTCCTGGAACTCCTAGAACTACCCTAGGATCTAGTACTTCTTTCTTTCTTTACTATCCTCTAGTTTGTTGTACACTGCTTTAAAATCAATAAACGTAGTCTTCTAAACTTATCCAGCTTTCCTCTAATTATCAAACCGTCCAATAGCAGATCGTCGACCGTTACTGAGATGCAGCGAGCACCCACGTTACCGATTTCCTATTCAACGTTACTACACTCTTCCTCCTTCCTATTTCATCAACCCCTTCGTCGATATCAGAGCTGGATGAATGGTCTCTCGACACAACTTGGACCATTGCTGTATTACACCAGGCCTTACTAAAATTTATTTCCTGAAATTTTAGTTCTTCTTAGATTTTCGCTTCTGTTATGACAAGGACCGAGCGTCTAAAGATAACTGAGGAAAAGGGTAGGTATATTGTGAGGCGCATTACATTGCGGGTTCGATTCTCTACAGTCACTTTGTTATGAGGAAAATGGGTGGAGTAGAAGCGCTTCATTGGTTGAAGAAATTTCTGAGCTGAATGATTTTATAAATAAGTTGTTTTTACGTGTGAGAAACAAGAATTTGCTAAGGAATATTGCAATTCATCTTTGTGTGGAATTGTGGAGACAATCACGGTGTATAATGGATGAATAGGTGGGGCAGGTACAGTTTGGGTGTAATATACAAAGGACTGAGTTGACACTGGAATTATGTTGTTGTTTTCTTTACTATTTCAGGAGTAGGAGACACTTGCGGCTTCCGCTTGGTTCCCTTTGAGGCGAAGGCCATTTTCAATTCATGTTCTTCTAGTGGAGCTTCGTAATTGATCTTAACGGTAGTGGTAGTTTCATTTCCACCCGTTTCTTTCTTATTTTCTCTAGGGGCATCGCTAAGGTTAAGAGGCAGGGAGAGGAAAAATGGATGGCCTAACCATGAAAAAGATGTAATTTTGATTTTGTACACAGTTGAACCAACTGTTTGGCAATCTGTACTTTTTGGACAATGATTAACCTTCACTCAAAGCAAGCAGACTTGTTGGCTGTTTGCCACACTCAAAAAGTAAGTACAAAAGACAAATTCAACCCGGCTAAGGATTCAAGCTAGAGTCACAATAAAAAGCAAACAAATAGAAAAATGGTATTAAAGACGTGGTCGAGAATATCTTGAATTCACGCGTTTTACGTCTGTAAGCATCACAGTTGAATTTAAACAGATTGAAAACTGTAAACAATTGGAGCTGCGTTTAGACACGAAATCGTAGAGGTAGCGGAGAACGACGTAGCAATTACGGATTCCGGCTGCGGAATGACAAGCCGGCAGATGTAGTTAGGATATTCACTGTGCTAAGTCCGTGTCATCGTCACACCTCCTGATAACCAGCCGACGGCCAATGGCTACCGGTCAGGAAGCGCAAAAGTGATCACATCAGTTTTCAAGCGGTAAAAATAAAAAATATAAGACCTTCCCTGTAACAACTTACGTATTATCTGATTTGTGAAGTCATATATCGATCTTCGGTATTCATAGTTGCGGTACACAACTGAATGCAATGCGGTACATTCAAACATTTTCAGTCTAGATGACATTAACGTGTATATTTTGTTCCTTATACGGAACTATTCAGAGGCTGCACATACGTTGCAATAAATCTTTTTTAAGTCAAAGCTCAAATTTCCAGAGTTGGTGAACCTCCGCCGCTGGTTTAGTGAACACCTTTTATATTCCAACAAGGAGGTACAACTACCACATTCTTAAATAACTCATATTAAAATTTGAACTTTTCTTAACCCCTGACTTCCGCTATTAGTCATTGTAATCATGAAATGAGACTTCTTTTAAATGTGAAGCGATATAGATAAAGTAGCGCAGTGTTGTAAACCCGGTTAATTAACAAAATAACCGTAACAACAGATGATTATATATATATATATATATATATATATATAGATAGATAGATAGATAGATAGATAGATACAATGTTTATAACGTGTAACTGATAGACTTATTCATAGAACGGATAAATTGATTTGTTTGATGTCATGAGGATGTCCATTCATAAATTTCTCACCTATTAAAGTAATATTGACATTTCGTAAATGCGAAGGATCGCATGCCCAAAGCCTTAAACTCATGCTCATGATACTCGTTCAAGTAGTGTGGTGGTAGTACTTTGTTCCACCTTCATAATATAACAGATATTATTAATAAATTAATATTAACAGGTTGATTATAGTTATAATTTGAATTAACAATATCATAAATATTTCATAGTTAAATTACTCAAATTAAAATTTTAACTTTTATAATCCCCAGCCTTACGTTGGAGAGCATAAAGAATTTCCTTCATGGCTACTCTCAGGGGACATGAAGGGAATTTTAACAATGAAAAATTACTCTGTCAGGATGGAAAAATGTCAGACCAGGAATCAAACCCGGGACCTCCCGCTAACTCGGCAGACGCTGTCCCATCTGAGCTGGTCCCTGTCAAATCCACACCCAGTGTAAAATTGTTTAGATCTAATGCAGGCTCACCTACATGGGCTTGCATGTGCTAATATTAGGAGTCTACAGGGATCAACTTAAACATGGCCTTTACGGCCTGTGAAAGCTTCTTTCTACATAAAAAGGAAAAATTTAAATGCGTTTAAAGCCGCTTAGACAACAACAATCACGATGCGTATTGGGTTGCTGCGCGACTGCTGGATTTATTTACGTTGCTGAGTGATCACCTAATTATTCACGTTCCTCGCAGACCATCCAATAAATACACTTTTGTGATAATTTAAGTGGACTGGTTCTTGTCGTCGGCAAGTGTACTGCTCCTGAGCAGAAATCTGCGTTGCTAGGCCGCAACTCGTCTCCAAAGTTGCCTTCCCGGTCTGGATTCAACTGTATTGAGCTACCTTTCAGGTTTCTATTTAACAAATAACATAAGTTATGTTTTCTTAACATTGTTAATGTTATAAGTGACTTTTCTATACAGTATTAAATTATATCTACTTGTCATTTCCCTAGCAATGACTTCGGTATGTCTTGCGGTCAGCAATTCTTCTTTTAAGGAAAGTGTAACATACTTCCAACCGCTGCCGCCATTTAACATCCCGCTTGCCATCATGTAACACTCCACCACTGTGAACATGTCACATTCCAGCTATTGGAAATGGGAAGTCCAGATAGATCGTTCACCAACCGAGCTATACCTCCGTTAGCTCACCTGGCTACCGATCTAGAGGATAAAGGAAGAATTAAGAACAGGAAATAGGAAAGTCGGTAACGTGAGGGTTCGGGTTCAACTAATTGAACCTAGGCGTAGTGGTTGGTGTTTCGCTGCACTTCAGTCAAATAAGAGCTGATGAAGAATCAATAGATTTAATAGTTAGAAATAAAATAAAGTAAGACAAACTGGCGGATAGCACCAGGAGCCACCGACCCGTCTGGAGGTTGGATCACGACTGACTTTCCCAAGAGCTCTGAACAATTCGAAGACTCCTTTCCCCCTCCCTGATGATTTTAAGTCTCCAATGAGAATAACTCTTACAGGGTGGAGATTTCTGCTGACGTGTACATGTCTGCATAAAGTACTTAAAATGCTGACGTCCGTCTAGACGCAGCGTTATCACAGCTGCCTAGGCGGAAGGGGTGAAGACTTATGTGTTGTTGTGTTTAGTTACTCGCTATATCTAAAGTGATGTCTTTAACTGCATCAGCCCTCTTAGGTCCGCTATGCTGAAGAGACGTTATGATAAGAGGGCACGTGTAGACTATTATATTACAAAAGTGTAACGCTGCTCTAGCTTTTTGCTTATATGGGCTGTCTTTGTTTCCATCCGCGGATATTCATCCGTCCCTCGTCCTTAGAAGCAATCCTTAATCTGGACTTTCACCCAAGAGCGCACTCAAAGAAATAGTAAGAAATTATTTATTCTCACAAAGAATCACCTTTATTTTATTTTTTTTCAACTTGAATCAAAATAGAGCTGCGCAAACTGTTTTCCGCCTAATTCGTTTATTCATATTGTTACTTACAAGCCATAAATACCATATGATTCAACTCATTGCGTATAGTTGTTGTATTATTCATTTAACCCGTTGCTCCTCCTTTTAAACTATGACATTCATTACATACTTCAGCTTTCCAGCAAATCACAATCCAATTAAGCTGTGCATCACCCCTTTCCTTATTTCGTTAAGAAATGTTTATTAAACTGAAAAAAAAAGGTCAGCAGTGAGGACACTCCAACCCCAACTCGCAGGTCAGCAAACAAACATCCTGAATACTTCACCATCACGTCGGCTATTTCTAAATAGACTAATGTAGTAATGTAGTTAAACATTTAACTCTTTTTACAAAATATTTAATTTCGTTTTAGTATTTGGATATCGGGATAGACATGGGTGTCCCTAAAAACTACGCTCAGAACGAAAAAAATACTGGCCCGTGGTGGCGTCATCTAGGAGCAGGAGCGGTTGCTGGTGCAGTTTCACGGACTTGCACAGCTCCCTTGGACAGGCTGACGGTTTTCCTTCAGGTATACCTAGTGATGGAAATCTTGATTTATTGCCCATTATGAACATTGATTCAAATTATACAAATATGTAAAAATCTGTATAAATGTTTAAGTATTTATTCAGATGCTCCCAATATGTCCTAATTATAATAATTTAAATCTTCTGTTAATTATTCCATGATGTCTCAAACTCCTTAACGTTTTGTGAAATTCATCAATTCATTTTCCTCTGTAAATGCATAATTTCTGTTTATCCTCCGCTTAAAATTTGTTATGGACTCATTTTATTCTCAAGTAACAGTTGTTGCATCATATTGTAATTACATTGAATTGAAGAACCATTTACACATAATTTTTACAGCACTGTGCAGGTATACTTTGAAATTATTAAATATTTAATTATTTGTAAAACCCACACTCTTTTTTTACAATATCAAATTGCCAATAAAATAATTATTTTCATTATTCCAAATAACTGTATCAACTACTGAAATAAATGTCAAACGAGCAAGTTGAATATATTTATTACTAATTGTTTTCTACATCATAAACCTGGGACATTTCTATGGTCGAGCCTAATCAAATCACTTTATTATAATATAATTTTACAAAACTATAAATTTGAAGGTTTTCAATTTATTTTGCAATGGTATTCTCCCATTCTTAGGTTCAGGGAACGAAAAATATGGGCGTTCAGTCCTCCGTGAAACATTTGTTTGAAGAAGGTGGCGTTTGGAGTTTCTGGAGAGGTAATGGAATAAATGTTCTGAAGATTGCTCCAGAGACTGCCATTAAGTTCATGGCATATGAACAGTGCAAACGCCTTATCAGTGGGAACAATACTAGAAAATTGTCCATTTATGACAGGTTCGCGGCTGGATCTCTTTCTGGAGGAATTAGCCAAACAGTTATTTATCCTCTTAAAGTAAGTTGTGTTTATTATATATATAATTTTAGTATCGTTGTTTTACATTCATATTGTTATAAATATTTTTAAAACAATTTTAGGTCTTGAAGACCAGATTAGCTCTTGGGAAAACTGAACAATATAAAGGAATTGCTGATGCAGTTAAACAAATCTACAAAAAAGAAGGATTGCGGACTTTCTACAGAGGCTATGTTCCCAATCTGCTGGGAATAATCCCATGTGCAGGAATTGATCTTGCAGTATATGAGGTAACTGTTTAAATATCACATTGATATGGGTAATTTTCATTGTAGTCCTACAACCATTCTAAAATGAATACGTAAAAACTACCACAATTTTCAATCCGTTAAGGTTCTCTTAAAAGTCACAATATCTTTGAAACAACCAATATTTGTTTTTTGGATATTGGATTGTGGATATTATTTTCATTTTATCGACAATGTGGTCACATGTGATTTTATTTAGGTCTGAGCCTGATTGCGTTCTGTATGTCAAGATATTGAGCTTTATTGCCAAAGTAACAAAAAGGAAGTCCTTCCCTCTACTATTTCTTATTACCAAAATATTATAGCATTCATTCAATTATAATATTAAATCATTCTGGGTTTATACCCAGAATTTTTCTGTATTTATATAAACTTTCAGAAGAGTTCAGATGAATTTTTTTTATGGTAACAGGCTACATGAAGGTAATCCACATTGTGGCAACTCCCCTTTAATAGCATAGGAAGGAATTTGAAAGGGGGGATGCGGAAGGGTAGAGGAAGGTAGCCAAGGGTTAACTAGGGCCCTCGGGCGATATTTTAAGGATCCTACCCGGAATTGGCCTAAAAGTAATGCAGGGAAAACCCTAGAAAAACCTGCATAAGGTAGGTCGGGCATTAGGTACTTGTCCCACGCCCTTCCGATAGCGGGAGAAGAAAAAATCTTAACGGTTATGAGATGAAAAACCATGCAACTAATCTGCGAGAATTTTACTTATCAGAATGATGTGACCCCAGTGCTTGAGGCTGGGTTGGCTTTGTTGCATAGCTAAGATGAAAAAAAAATGCGCAATATGGCTGGAAATACACAATTTTCTATTAAGAAATGAAAGATATATCACAAAAATAAAGAGAATATTTGAGATATATCTTGTGTGAAAGACGACGTTTCGACACCTAGCTCCCCTTTCGTTGCCAAGTGACCGAATTACCTAAAAAAGTCTATGATCCTATGAATTGTTTAACTATGTAGAAATGTTATGACAAAATATCACTTTGTTTACGTTAACTACATTGTAGTGTCATGTGAATATAATTCATAGTTATTTAAAATTATGTGGTATTAGCGTGTAACGCTTCGAGGTTAATAATACGTATCGAATAGTTTAATGAGAAATTTGTTTACTTAGCAAGTAACTGTAAAGGCCGTTTATTTAAGCGAAAATATATTGATTGTACGTTGCTTCATAATTTTAAGTTTTACTTTACTATTTATTTACAGACTTTAAAAAATTCTTACCTCCGCAAACACAGTGGTGATAGACCTGGAGTCCCCCTCTTACTGGCATGCGGCATTGTTTCCAGCACGTGCGGGCAAATTTGCAGCTATCCCTTAGCTCTTGTAAAAACACGCATGCAAGCCCAAGGTAATAATTTTATTCAATGATTGTTAAAAATTTAGACTCATGTCGATTTATGTTATTAGACGTCCTACTGAACGTATCGTTGTAAGGGCTTTTGTATGCTTTTTTTTTTTTATACTTTCCAGTAAAAAAATCATTTTTTTATTCTACATTTGGTCTACGCATTGATGATAACGATTATTATTTCATGCTACGTCACTAAAATACGAGTGAACTTTGGAGGTCGATTTATGGTAATGCCTGTCATCCACGTGCTTTTCATAGGATTTTTAATTAATAATTACTGATGACACGTGTTCATCATTTAGTTACTTGACTGCGATATTTTAATTTCATAAAATTCAGATTCGCCTTGATAAGGAGATCAAAATAATCCGGTTATTTGTAGCGCAATTTGTTTTAAACATGAACATTTCTCTTCAGATATTAAAGACCAAAATATAGCATTGCTTGTTCTGGCTTTAGACATATATTCGAAATGAATATAGCCAGGCAGAGAAGTAGCAGGAGTCAACCGAGTGAGGGAGAGACGAAGAGGAGGTTCCTGGTTCCTGAGTTTGATCTAAAAATATTAATTTTAGAATCTGTGAATTGTAGAAGCTGTGCATAAATCCGTCATAGTGCTACGACAATTATTTAGGTATCCTGGAATGCTGAGCAGCCGTGAGTACCAATTTAAAACAATTAATTATGTAAACCGGATTAAAAGATAGACGTCAGATTTCGTTTTCTTCCTTTGATAAAATTTGTTAATTAGAATCCATCTTTTTAGTGTAATTATTACAATATATATATATATATATATAAGTGGATTTTTAAATAACTATTAATTATATACGTGTGGTTCAGAACTTCTATCCTGATTAAGTGAGCTCAGGCCCTCGAAAACTAGCAATTTATAATCCGCCCAGTCCGACTAGACCCACTGTTGATGTAGGATAGTCACGTGCGCTGGCTGACGAAAATGAGATATTGCAGATCATTTCGAATATACGTCTGAAAGCCAGAACAAGTAATGCTATATTTTGGTCTTTAATATCTGAAGGGAAATGTTCATGTTTAAAACAAATTGCGCTACAAATAACCGGATTATTTTGGTCTCCTTATCAATGCGAATCTGAATTTTATGAAATATATATATATATATATATATATATATATATATATCTTGATTAGAATGGGAAAAAAGCAATCATGGCTTATGTGAAATAGGGGTCTATATCAATATATAAGCAAGAATGTGATGTTAAACTAACTTGTATGGACAGTAATGAAAGAATTGATATATGACTAATCTCAAATTGAGGGCTGGTCTCTCCATGTCATAATGTAAACACTAAAATATTTAGCTATAATAAATATTCGTTCAGTTAAACCAAATGCAGCAGGTGAACCTTCCCGGAGAGCTCTGGCGGAGGCTACCTTTGGGGATGCCTTCACATCTCTCTGGTTTTTTTGAACTAAGGTTCCCACATGCCGAGGCACCTCGGTCTGTTTTGAGAGGTGTATGTTCCGGGGTCGCAGACCTTGGGCATACGGCAAGAGTTGTCCGCTATTCCTATTGGAATAGTCGGCCAGCTGCCTCCTAAACTGGTCGAGGCACATAGAAGGGAATGCTGCGTCCCCACAGCAAACTCCTCTCCCGCTATCGGAAGGGCGTGGGACAAGTACCCAATGCCCGACCTACCCGATGCAGGTTTTTCTAGGGTTTTCCCTGCATTTCTTTAGGCGAATGCCGGGTAGGATCCTTAAACCATAGCCCGGGGGCCCTAGTAAACCCTTGGCTACCTTTCTCTACCCTTCCGCATCCCCCCTTTTCTAATCCCTTCCTATGCTATTAAAGGGGAGTTGCCCAATGTGGATCACCCTCATGTAGCCTGTTGCCCTAAAAAAAAAAAAAAAAATCGTTCAGTTAAATTGGGTACAGGACAATTTTTATCGTAATTTCAAGATTTCTAATAAATAAAAATTTTGTTTCACAGTTGTCACCATTAAAAAAGGCACTTATCAAGATCAACCACAAACAATGTCCAGTGTATTTAAAAGTATTTTGAAAAAGGAAGGATTCACTGGACTGTACAGGGGGATTACACCAAACTTATTTAAAGTGGCCCCTGCAGTGAGCATAAGCTATGCTATATATGAAAGATTTAAAAATGTACAATTGTAATTAAATGCTGATTACGTCACGAAAAAGCAATATCGTTGTCTCAGATCTGTGACTTGTTTCTGAGTAGCTTTTGTCTTTCGAATCCAATATCAACGGTTTTAGTTACAGTCAGACAAAATGTGCATATAAAGGAAAAATAAAAAAAAATTATTAATACAAAGCCTATATAGTTACTATAAGTTCAATTATGTTCATACTAATAGCAAAGTTTATTTACCTAAGAGTAAATGTACAAATTAGGGAAATAGAGAGCTTTCTCTGGAATGTTTAATCTGAAGACATTCATGCTCATGCTGGTCAAATCCCTTACTTGTGGCAGTCCCTCTCTACCAGCCGTAGAACGTCTCGGACGGTCCAATTCCTAGAACGGTTTACCTGCGGTAGGAGGAAGTAACATTGGGAAAACAACAGCCCTTTCCATACTAAGCTAATTTATCAAATTTGTTAGATATATACAATTAAAATTTTGTCCGCGACTAGCCAGTTATGAAAACTCAGGGTTTGTTGTGGCAAATTAGGCCCGGGAAACGATTTTTATAAAAAGTGCTTTACGCAACCATGAAATATGCAATATGGTTACCAGACTGGGGTCTCTGCAACACAGCGACGTCCCTCGCAGCTGGTCGTCGATGTCTCTCTCGTGGAGTCTCGCTGGTAAATTCTCAAAAAACCCAAGAGCAACCGCTCACCGCAACTTCTCCAGAGTCTTCTCCAGGCATCCCTTTCTCCCGACCTGTGAGACCAACTGTTTTTCTATTGGTCCATTTAATTTATTATGGACCAATCACAGGTCTTAGGCTAACCGACGTAGAGAATTTCAACTCCGAGACACTCTGTGCCTGCTGTTTGTTGACGAAAAAACCCCGGAGGTACAGTTACAATCCCCAGCCTTACTGGCACCAAACGGTACTTTTTGCTGATGTTGGATAAACAAGGTTACTCACGCGTTTAAACAAACTGACTAAAATATCTGTATAATCAATGAAAAGACGCCTATCCTAAATAACGCGCTATATACTAATGGAATCATTTTCAAATTCAAAATCTTCGTCATTAGGGTCACTTCCATGTTCACCACACACGTATTCCTGTAATTCCAAAGAGGATAATTCTTTGAATACTGACACTGAAATTTCAGCTGAATGAGGTACTCGGCATATAGTTGAGGCTTAACTAGGATACTCTATATTACATCTGTTTTCTTTGTTTTATCCTCACATTTTCACTATGCAAAAGTAACAATCACTTTACTGATCTCTGGGCTATTGGCAAATCTTACTAATTCCCAGTGAGGGTTAAATTGCAAGTTTAAAATCATAATTTATCTCAGTGGCATCCGTAACCCCGGATTCGAGTCTAATCTAGGTTGTTTTTACGTTATTTTTAAGTCATACATCTCCACCAAAATCCTAACGGGTGCACTCCTCCCAAGCCGATAGGGGTTGGAAATGTATACAGAGAATATCTAGAGAATTTTTACTAATCTCATTTATACCGACAAAATATTTATTCCACGCAAATATCGGCATGTTCGAAAATTTCTAGCCCCGACCCCTTCTTTCCACGTGTGCGTTGCCCAGATTTTAATAAATAAACTTAAAGTCACCCATAACCCCAATTGATAGCAATCTCGGTTGTTTTCGCGTTATTTTCATGTAAACCCCTCCAACCCCACCGCTTAATCGTGCTCCGCTCCCGTGACGAAAGGGGTTAAAATTATACGCGGACAACATGTAGACATGTATGAATGTCATTGATCCCGTAATTTAGTTATTTGACGAAAAAATAGACCGGTTAACATGTTTTAAAATGTTTACACCCGGCTACCTCTGCCCATCCCCTCCCACCCCCGCGTGATGTCCAAATGGTTGTAAATAAAATCAGCGACATACGTGAACATGATTTGACTCCATCTCGGTGGTTTTCGCGTTATTTTCTTGTAATTCCCCTCCACCCCTAACCCTAAGCGTGTTCTCCTCTCATACCGTAAAAGGTCGAAATTTTATACACATAACATCCGTAGAAATACCATCAATCTAATTAAGCCTGAAAAATATTTATTCAGCGCTAATATCGGCCATGATTACATGTTTCATAATGTCCACCTCCGTCCCTGGGTGTTAAATGACCAATTGAATGTCATAATTAACCTAAGCAACGTCCAAAACCCTGGATTTTACTCTAATCTCGGTTGTATTAGCGTTATTTTCTAGTAAAGTCCGTCCACCCCATGCTGTAAGGGGTTGAAATGATACTTAGATAACATCGGTAGAGACACTAAAAATCTCTTTTACCCCTAAAAATTTTTATGCGGCTGTTTTAGCATGCTGGGGGCGGTAGACATGTCTCACCCCGACAGTGTTTGTTTCCTGGTCGTAAAGAACACGTGTACGAAATTTGGTGAAATTTGCTCTACCGGTGTAGATTTGTATAACGAACATACAAATATACAAACATACAAACATACATCCACTCTTCTTTATTTATAAGACTAGCTGGGTGCCCGGCGTTGCCCGAGATGTCATTTATCTATAACCATCCATAAGACTCCAAATTTGGTTACTTTTGCGCTATTTTTATGTAAAGCTCCTCGAACCCTATCACTAAATGTGCTCACCTCCCATGCCGAAGGGGCATGAAGTCATTGACTAAATATATCGGCCGTTTTTACATGTTAGAAGATGACCACCCCCACAAATATGCGATAATGATAAAGAATGTATTCCACGCAAAATTCGGCCGATTACATTGTCTGAAAATTTATTTCCCCGCCCAACACCTCAAAACCCGTCGCGTTACCCAGGTTGTCACAATTAGATTCAGCGACATTCATAGTCTCGGAATTGATTCGAATCTCGGTTGTTTTTGCGGGATTTTATTTAACGTACCTCCACCCCACCCCTAAGCTTGCTCCCCTCACAGGGGTTAAATTATACACAAACAACATCGGTATAAATACTTTCAAAGTAATTAACCCCAGGAAATAATTATCGCAAATATCGACCGTTTAACATGTTTGAAATTTTTCACCCCCGACCACTCCCGCTTCGGGGACTTAAACGGTCAAGTTTAATGTCATAATTAAACTCAGTGACAATCCTGATAGTTTCTGGTTTATTTTTATCTAATGCTACTTCCACGCCAACCCTTAAGGGTGCACCCTTTCGAGTCCGAAAGGGGTTGAAATTATACACAGAGAACATGTAGGGAAATTTTATTAATCTAATTCATCCCGAAATATATTTAGTCAACGCAAAAAACAGCCGGTCAACTCATCCCAACCCAGCCGATACCCGCGCGTTGTCCAGATTGTCATAAATAAATTCAGCGACATCCATTACCTTCGATTTGACTCGAATCTCGGTTGTTTTCCCGTTATTTTCAAGGAAATTAATTAAACTCAGTGACAATCCCGATAGTTTCTGGTTTCTTTTTATGTAATGCTACTTCACGCCCACCCTTAAGGATGCACCCTTATGAGTCCGAAAGGGAATGAAATTATACACAGAGAACATGTAGGGAAATTTTATTAATCTAATTCATCCCGAAATATATTTAATTGACGCAAAAAACAGCCGGTCAACTCATCCCAACCCAGCCGATACCCGCGCGTTGTATAGATTGTCATAAATAAATTCAGCGACATCCATTACCTTCGATTTGACTCGAATCTCGGTTGTTTTCCCGTTATTTTCAAGGAAATTAATTAAACTCAGTGACAATCCCGATAGTTTCTGGTTTCTATTTATGTAATGCTACTTCACGCCCACCCTTAAGGGTGCACCCTTATGAGTCCGAAAGGGAATGAAATTATACACAGAGAACATGTAGGGAAATTTTATTAATCTAATTCATCCCGAAATATATTTAATCGACGCAAAAATCAGCCGGTCAACTCATCCCAACCCAGCCGATACCCGCGCGTTGTCCAGATTGTCATAAATAAATTCAGCGACATCCATTACCTTCGATTTGACTCGAATGTCGGTTGTTTTCCCGTTATTTTCATGGAAATTAATTAAACTCAGTGCAATCCCGTTAGTTTCTGGTTTCTTTTTATGTAATGCTACTTCACGCCCACCCTTAAGGGTGCACCCTTATGAGTCCGAAAGGGAATGAAATTATACACAGAGAACATGTAGGGAAATTTTATTAATCTAATTCATCCCGAAATATATTTAATTGACGCAAAAAACAGCCGGTCAACTCATCCCAACCCAGCCGATACCCGCGCGTTGTATAGATTGTCATAAATAAATTCAGCGACATCCATTACCTTCGATTTGACTCGAATCTCGGTTGTTTTCCCGTTATTTTCAAGGAAATTAATTAAACTCAGTGACAATCCCGATAGTTTCTGGTTTCTATTTATGTAATGCTACTTCACGCCCACCCTTAAGGGTGCACCCTTATGAGTCCGAAAGGGAATGAAATTATACACAGAGAACATGTAGGGAAATTTTATTAATCTAATTCATCCCGAAATATATTTAATCGACGCAAAAATCAGCCGGTCAACTCATCCCAACCCAGCCGATACCCGCGCGTTGTCCAGATTGTCATAAATAAATTCAGCGACATCCATTACCTTCGATTTGACTCGAATGTCGGTTGTTTTCCCGTTATTTTCATGGAAATTAATTAAACTCAGTGCAATCCCGTTAGTTTCTGGTTTCTTTTTATGTAATGCTACTTCACGCCCACCCTTAAGGATGCACCCTTATGAGTCCGAAAGGGAATGAAATTATACACAGAGAACATGTAGGGAAATTTTATTAATCTAATTCATCCCGAAATATATTTAATTGACGCAAAAAACAGCCGGTCAACTCATCCCAACCCAGCCGATACCCGCGCGTTGTATAGATTGTCATAAATAAATTCAGCGACATCCATTACCTTCGATTTGTCTCGAATCTCGGTTGTTTTCCCGTTATTTTCAAGGAAATCCCCTCCAGCCCCACCCCTATCATGCCTACAAACAACATCGGTAGAAATACTATCAACGTCAATGGTCCCGGCATTTATTTATTCCACGCTAATATCGATGATTTAACATGTTAGAAAATTTCCATCCCATCCACTCCCGCCCATTAGGGCTAAATGGCCAATTTGATGCTATAATTGAACTGGACGACATCCATGACCTTGGATTTGACTCCAATCTCGGTTGTATTCGCGTTATTTTTTTGCAGCGTTCCTCCACCCAACACCTAAAAGTGCTCTACTGGTAATCCCGACCCCCTTCTGGGGGTGGTAGACGCGTCTTACCCCAACAGTCGGTAGAAACACTATTAATATCTGTGACCCCAAAAAATATTTATCCGACTGAAATATAGACTGTTTTAGCATGTTTAAATATTTCCACCCCCGCTTCTGGGGTTTGTAGACGCGTCTCACCCCGACAGTGTTTTTACCTGGTCGCAAAGAACCCGTGTACGAAATTTGGTGAAATTTGCTCTACCGGTGTAGATTTGTATAACGAACATACAAACATACAAACATACATACACTCTTTTTTATTTATAAGAAGATTAAGTGTAATAATTATTTATATTAAGCCCTTTCGTTCTGGTAGAAAAGGGGTTATTAATGGATTGATTTATATGGTTTGGGATTTTGAGAACAATTGTTCTAATAATGTAGATTACGTGGATAATATTTTCATTGAAGTTGTAGCAAACTAAATTATAAACTACGTTAGCATGTAGAGTTTTTGTTACATGTATTTGTCCGTGATTATTTGTTGCTTTATTTCTTCTCAATAATACAACTTCAATTACGGAATAACTGTAAAATTATGTTTATAACAATTTATAATGTAATTTTTTTTAAAAGAGTATAAAAAGCAATGGTTCTGAAACACTTTTACTTTTGATTAAACGTCGTTATTAATGGAAAAAACATCGGTTAAAATAGTATGAACAACACCACCCCTAAATCTGCTACTTTCCCGTGGTGGAAAGGGTTGAATTTTTACTCATATCACATCGGTAGAAACACTATCAATCTATTTTACCAATAAACACATAACATGTTGGCAGTTTTAGAATAATAGACAATTCTCACCCCCAGCCCTAAGCAAGCTCACCACTAATGTCTAAAGGGATTTATATTTTCAACAACATCCGTTGAAATAGTATTCACGTAATTCTCCTCCAAGAACGCGCAAGAACTGACTATTTATCTTCCCTTCCAACCCCCACCCTTTCGAGTTAAATGGGCAATTAAAAATATTTATCGGAAATAAACTCACTGACATCCATAACCTTCGATTTGACTCCAAACTCGGTTGTATTCGCGTTATTTTTCTGTAAAGCAACCCCACCCCAAACCCTAAGGGTTCTGAATAAAGGGTGCCCTTTTCCCAGGGCGTAGGAGATGAATATTATATTCAGATAACATCGGTAGAAACACAATCAATATCTTTGACCCCGAAAATATTTATCCAAATCTAATACCCGCTGTTTTAGCATGTTTAAGTATTTCAACCCCCGTCCACCCCCGCTTCTGGGGTTGGTAGACGCGTCTCACCCCGACAGTGTCGTTTTCCTGGTCGCAAAGAACCCGTGTACTAAATTTGGTGAAATTTGATCCACCGGTATAGATTTTTATTCTCCACCCCAAACGCTAGGGGTGCTCTTTCCCCAGGGTGTAGAGGTTGAAAATTATATTCATATATCATCAGTGGAAACACTATAAATATATTTGACCCCTAAAAATATTTATCCGACTGAAATATCGACTGTTTTAGCATGTACAAATATTTCCACCCCCGCTTCTGGGGGTGGTAGGCGCATCTCACCCCAACAGTGTTGTTTTCCTGGTCGCAAAGAACACATGTACGAAATTTGGTGAAATTTGATCCACCGGTATAGATTTGTATTCTCCACCCCAAACCCTAAGGTGTAGGGGTGTAGGGTGTAGGGGATGAAAATTATATTCAGAAAACATCGGTAGGAACACCATCAATATCTTGGCCCCTAAAAATTATTATCCGACTAAAATATCGGCACTTTTAGCATGTTTAAATATTTCAACCCCCGTGGTAGACATGTCTCACCCCGACAGTGTTTGTTTCCTGGTCGTAAAGAACACGTGTACGAAATTTGGTGAAATTTGCTCTACCGGTGTAGATTTGTATAACGAACATACAAATATACAAACATACAAACATACAAACATACAAACAAACATACATACACTCTTTTTTATTTATAAGATATACGATTTCTGGAAGAGTTTTCTTAATAATATGAGCGCTATCTCAATCAGTCAGGCTGTGAAAGCTATTAATGAAATTCATTTGAGGTTATTTCGGAACGTCAAATACGAAGTTAGGAACCTCTGGAAACATCAGGCAAAAACAAGACGCCTCGGAGGTACACCTGAGGCTATTGTCTGAAGATTAGGAGGAAACCCCAAAATTGTTAGATATGTGGGAACGCGACCCGCGGCGTCGATCATGATCCCGCTCTCCAGAGAATAATTCTGAAAAAGCGACAGGTAAAATGGGATAATTGATAGTCGATGGAGTCACATGGGTGGATTGGGAAAAACCATTCAAAGGGAAAATGAAGAACGTCGACGACAGAGAGACTCGTCGAGGAGGTGATTCTCTCTGATGAGTGGTTAGTGAGAGATCGTCTGTAAAACTTCGTACTTAGAAAATAGTCCACAGGCGACCAATAGGGACTTACATTTCGTTCAATGCTGCCAAGCTAAGTCTGAATGTCCTGTGTTAAGTGACCGATCATATGAGTCATCCACCAGAAAGAAGGAAGAAAGAATGACCAGCTTAACCATATTACGCGATCGCCAGCACACGTTTAATGCCATCGCGCAGCCAGCAGTAGGCCGTCACTAGAATTCTTAGAACGGAAGAACGGCCTGAAACGTTGTATTGAACGGGATACGAGTCTCAGAACATCGCAGAGTATCTAAATATCTCACGTTCTCCGCTACTCGCGGAAAACACGTGATACCGCCCTGGCATAGTAGATCGCATTTGCCACGTATCATGTTAGAAGATTGAACCTTATAATTAATTGTGTATTCATTTTTATTGTTAAAAAATCATGTTTTGTGAATAAAGTAGTTCAATTAAACACTTAATTTATTCACTGGCGCCCACATCCCGTTACAATTAATTTAATTATTTATCTTGAATTAAAATAATCAAATAAGCCTTACATCATTGGCAAATCAACAGTTGGCAGCCAGCTATAGCCATAACGTAATTTAAAGCTCAGTGCTAGTTTTGGAACATAATTTTACAGAACTTCTATTAACTTAATTTTATTATCTTTAGATATTTTTGTAAGTAAAGTGTGTTTAATAGACAATTTTCTGGAGGTCTGCTGTTCATTCAAGGTTATTGTGTATATTTTGGACTTAAATGATTTTAATTCATTTATTGGTACTGAATCTATTTTTAACGATAATAAAAGGTAAGGGTGTGAGGGTGACATAACATCATTACTTCAGAACTCCTCAGGGTACATTTATTATTTTTTCGTCAATGCTGGGATGAAATCAGAATTACCCGTTTAATTTGATAAGTTGAAATTAAAAAATGTACGTCTGATTGAAAATAATGAATAAAAAATATTGCCAAATCAGACAAAAGAGCGATAATATAAATAGCACACAACGTTTCTGGGATCCTTGTCCCTTTCGTCACGTGCGAAGAAGAGCCAAGAGCGACACAACTGCACTTGTCAGTTGACTTGTGTAACGTTGTGTGGTATTTATATTAACACTTTTTTGCCTGAATTGGCTATCTTTCGTATTCATTAATTTGCTAAGTATTTACACCAAAAAAACCAAGAGGAGTGGAAGCCCATCAATCTCGCAAACTTGTATAGCAATAATTGGCGAACGCTCGTGTCCGTTGTATTTACTTCTCCTGAATATGGATGTGTTCCATAATAAGACATCACTCGTCCTTGGTGAGACGTGAAATAAATAGATTGTGGTTTCGCTGCCGGAAACTGTTATCATATTACACATAGCACAAAGCATATCTTTAGGACTCATGGCACAATTAGATGAGTTCTCAGATAACTATTGAACATCCTTATCTCGTGTTTGCAGTTTACAGTTCTCACTATTGCATTATAATAATATAATTAAAACTAAATGACCATTACAACGTATTCATTGTTCACCATCGTCAATAATACGTTATATTTTATTTTCATGCTAATCTGGATCGCCATAGGACTTTTTCATACATTATTTCTCAGGTGAACATGAAAATCAGAAGAGATGACAATAATTTATGGTAAACGTTCAACAATATCTGAGAAAAAAGAAAAAATGTGGGCGAAATTTGTCTCTTTTCCTTTTGTTTATGAAGAAGTTAGTTGCTTAGATTATGTTCTCAGATAAGGATGAAGCAGCGTTATTTATATATCTTGAATTCACGCGTTTTACGTCTGTAAGCATCACAGTTGAATTTAAACAGATTGATAACTGTAAACAATTGGAGCTGCGTTTAGACACGAAATCGTAGAGGTAGCGGAGAACGACGTAGCAATTACTGATTCCGGCTGCGGAATGACAAGCCGGCAGATGTAGTTAGGATATTCACTGTGCTAAGTCCGTGTCATCGTCACACCTCCTGATAACCAGCCGACGGCCAATGGCTACCGGTCAGGAAGCGTAAAAGTGATCACATCAGTTTTCAAGCGGTAAAAATAAAAAATATAAGACCTTCCCTGTAACAACTTACGTATTATCTGATTTGTGAAGTCATATATCGATCTTCGGTATTCATAGTTGCGGTACACAACTGAATGCAATGCGGTACATTCAAACATTTTCAGTCTAGATGACATTAACGTGTATATTTTGTTCCTTATACGGAACAATTCAGAGGCTGCACATACGTTGCATTAAATCTTTTTTAAGTCAAAGCTCAAATTTCCAGAGTTGGTGAACCTCCACCGCTGGTTTAGTGAACATCTTTTATATTCCAACAAGGAGGTACAACTACCACATTCTTAAATAACTCATATTAAAATTTGAACTTTTCTTAACCCCTGACTTCCGCTATTAGTCATTGTAATCATGAAATGAGATTTCTTTTAAATGTGAAGCGATATAGATAAAGTAGCGCAGTGTTGTAAACCCGGTTAATTAACAAAATAACCGTAACAACAGATGATTATATATGTATATATATCAAAATAGAGCTGCGCAAACTGTTTTCCGCCTAATTCGTTTATTCATATTGTTACTTACAAGCCATAAATACCATATGATTCAACTCGTTGCGTATATTGTAATATTAGTGATTTAACCCGTTGCTCCTCCTTTTAAACTATGACATTCATTAGATACTTCAGCTTTCCAGCAATTCACAATCCAATTAAGCTGTGCATCACCCCTTTCCTTATTTCGTTAAGAAATGTTTATTAAACTGAAAAAAAAAGGTCAGCAGTGAGGACACTCCAACCCCAACTCACAGGTCAGCAAACAAACATCCTGAATACTTCACCATCACGTCGGCTATTTCTAAATAGACTAATGTAGTAATGTAGTTAAACATTTGACTCTTTTTACAAAATATTTAATTTCGTTTTAGTATTTGGATATCGGGGTAGACATGAGTGTCCCTGATAACTACTCTCAGAAATCTTGATTTATTGCCCATTATGAACATTGATTCAAATTATACAAATATGTATAAATGTTTAAGTATTTATTCAGATGTTCCCAATATGTCCTAATTATAATAATTTAAATCTTCTGTTAATTATTCCATGATGTCTCAAACTCCTTAACGTTTTGTGAAATTCATCAATTCATTTTCCTCTGTAAATGCATAATTTCTGTTTATCCTGAGCTTAAAATTTGTTATGAACTCATTTTAATCTCAAGCAACAGTTGTTGCATCATATTGTAATTACATTGAATTGAAGAACCATTTACACATAATTTTTACAGCACTGTGCAGGTATAATAAAATAATTATTTTCATTATTTCAAATAACTGTATCAACTACTGAAATAAATGTCAAACGAGCAAGTTGAATATATTTATTACTAATTGTTTTCTACATCATAAACCTGGGACATTTCTTTGGTCGAGCCTAATCAAATCACTTTATTATAATATAATTTTACAAAACTATAAATTTGAAGGTTTTCAATTTATTTTGCAATGGTGTTCTCCCATTCTTAGGTTCAGGGAACGAAAAATATGGGCGTTCAGTCCTGCGTGCAACATTTGTTTGAAGAAGGTGGCGTTTGGAGTTTCTGGAGAGGTAATGGAATAAATGTTCTGAAGATTGCTCCGGAGACTGCAATTAAGTTCATGGCATATGAACAGTGCAAACGCCTTATCAGTGGGAACAATACTAGAAAATTGTCCATTTATGACAGGTTCGCGGCTGGATCTCTTTCTGGAGGAAATAGCCAAACAGTTATTTAAGTTGTGTTTATTATATATATAATTTTAGTATCGTTGTTTTACATTCTTATTGTTCTAAATATTTTTAAAACAATTTTAGGTCTTGAAGACCAGATTAGCACTTGGGAAAACTGAACAATATAAAGGAATTGCTGATGCAGTTAAACAAATCTACAAAAAAGAAGGATTGCGGACTTTCTACAGAGGCTATGTTCCCAATCTGCTGGGAATAATCCCATGTGCAGGAATTGATCTTGCAGTATATGAGGTAACTGTTTAAATATCACATTGATATGGGTAATTTTCATTGTAGTCCTACAACCATTCTAAAATGAATACGTAAAAACTACCACAATTTTCAACCCGTTAAGGTTCTCTTAAAAGTCACAATATCTTTGAAACAACCAATATTTGTTTTTTGGATATTGGATTGTGGATATTATTTTCATTTTATCGACAATGTGGTCACATGTGATTTTATTTAGGTCTGAGCCTGATTGCGTTCTGTATGTCAAGATATTGAGCTTTATTGCCAAAGTTACAAAAAGGAAGTCCTTCCCTCTACTATTTCTTATTACCAAAGTATTATAGCATTCATTCAATTATAATATTAAATCATTCTGCATATATTCAAATCAATATAAATTACTTACATTCATATGTATTGAATGTAGGTTTCACGGGTTTATACCCGGAATTTTTCTGTATTTATATAAACTTTCAGAAGAGTTGAGATGAATTTTTTTAGGGTAACAGGCTACATGAAGGTAATCCACATAGTGGCAACTCCCCTTTAATAGCATAGGAAGGGATTTGAAAGGGGGGATGCGGAAGGGTAGAGGAAGGTAGCCAAGGGTTAACTAGTGTCCTCCGTCGATATTTTAAGGATCCTACCCGGCATTCGCCTAAAAGTAATGCAGGGAAAACCCTAGAAAAACCTGCATTAAGTAGGTCGGGCATTGGGTACTTGTCCCACGCCCTTCCGATAGCGGAGAAGAAAAAATCTTAACGGTTATGAGATGATAAACCATGTAACTAATCTGCGAGAATTTTACTTATCAGAATGATGTGACCCCAGTGCTTGAGGCTGGGTTGGCTTTGTTGCATTGCTAAGATGAAAAAAAATTCACAATATGGCTGGAAATCCACAATTTTCTATTAAGAAATGAAAGATATATCACATAAATAAATAGAATATTTGAGATATATCTTGTGTGAAAGACGACGTTTCGACACCTAGCTCCCCTTTCGTTGCCAAGTGACCGAATTACCTAAAAAAATCTATGATCCTATGCATTGTTTAACTATGTAGAAATGTTATGACAAAATATCACTTAGTTTACGTTAACTACATTGTAGTGTCATTTGAATATAATTCATAGTTATTTAAAATTATGTGGTATTAGCGTGTAACGCTTCGAGGTTAATAATACGTATCCAATAGTTCAATGAGAAATTTGTTTACTTAGCAAGTAACTGTAAAGGCCGTTTATTTAAGCGAAAATATATTGATTGTACGTTGCTTCATAATTTTAAGTTTTACTTTACTATTTATTTACAGACTTTAAAAAATTCTTACCTCCGCAAACACAGTGGTGATAGACCTGGAGTCCCCCTCTTACTGGCATGCGGCATTGTTTCCAGCACGTGCGGGCAAATTTGCAACTATCCCTTAGCTCTTGTAAGAACACGCCTGCAAGCCCTAGGTAATAATTTTATTCAATGATTGTTAAAAATTTAGACTCATGTCGATTTATGTCAATAGACGTCCTACTGAACGTATCGTTGTAAGGGCTTTTGTATGTTTTTTTTATACTTTCTAGTAAAAAATCATTTTTTTATTCTACATTTGGTCTACGCATTGATGATAACGATTACTATTACATGCTACGTCACTAAAATACGAGTGAACTTTGGAGGTCGATTTATGGTAATGCCTGTCATCCACGTGCTTTTCATAGGATTTTTAATTAATAATTACTGATGACACGTGTCAGCAGACAGCGCATACAGCTGTATGAAGATCTTGTTTGTAGTTCTGCGTGTCACTTATTCATTCAAACTGGGAAACTCCAGTTAAATGAATTCAGTTATTTTGAATATTACTGGAACAATTGGAAGGAGATTTTCATTTATTATTTCTTTACGTCAGTGTGTTATTTGATTTATAATTATTGTACTGTGAACCTGTTTTTGCTATTTAAAATTTTTGTATTTTTTCCAATAAAATTGTGTTTGTTCAAATTTTATATGTATTTTAAAAATACTAAAACTAAGCATTTGTTAGATATATTTGTGAGCCAATTAGTACATTCGTCATGACTGTTTTAAATAATGTGCAAATATTGCCACAAATCAAATTAAAACCGACGGTTGCCTCGGTTTAGGTACTGGATGAAATTCCCTTGGGATTTAAAAATATTTAATCGAGGTAAATTATACCGAGAAGTATTCAATTACGACATTGCATTGCTTTGAGGATACTTTAATACGGAATCTTTAATTAGTAGTTAGTTTCTCATTTGGCTGGAATGTTATTGCCATTAATATTGTTTTTTAGCATGTTTAACACAACCGGAATTAAAGATATTTCATTTAAAGTGAAAAAATAATATACTCACATATACATACTATTTAAAAAATTACGTAATGTTTCATTTCTTCACAGCAGTCTGTTTTTTTCTGATACTGACTCACTCAATGATGAATTACCAATAGTTCCTTTGCAAAATCTATTTCATACGATACTTCAAAGAGATCAGCATTATTTCATTTTCAGTTGACGAACATACAATGAAATAGGGTACTTTGGAATAGTTATATAATATGAAGGAATATTTAAATTAAACAATTGCCAAACATAATATCAGCTGAATGTTTTTATTGATTTCATATAGTTTTGTTTATTTTGATATGTGGCAAATTCGAATTTGGGTTTTACTAACATGATGACATATTTTAATTTGTATTTACTTTAGTAACAAAATCATGCTAGATTTCTACATGTATTCACTTTTTTATTTAAAAAAGTACAATTGTAATTAAATGCTGATTACGTCACGAAAAAGCAATATCGTTGTCTCAGATCTGTGACTTGTTTCTGAGTAGCTTTTGTCTTTCGAATCCAATATCAACGGTTTTAGTTACAGTCAGACAAAATGTGCATATAAAGGAAAAATAAAAAATTTTTATTAATACAAAGCCTATATAGTTACTATAAGTTCAATTATGTTCATACTAATAGCAAAGTTTATTTACCAAAGAGTAAATGTACAAATTAGGGAAATAGAGAGCTTTCTCTGGAATGTTTAATCTGAAGACATTCATGCTCATGCTGGTCAAATCCCTTACTTGTGGCAGTCCCTCTCTACCAGCCGTAGAACGTCTCGGACGGTCCAATTCCTAGAACGGCTTACTTGCGGTAGGAGGAAGTAACATTGGGAAAACAACAGCCCTTTCCATACTAAGCTAATTTTTCAAATTTGTTAAAGATATATACAATTAAATAATATTTTGCCCCCGACTAGCCAGAATCATTTTCAAATTCAAAATCTTCTTCATTAGGGTCACTTCCATGTTCACCACACACGTATTCCTGTAATTCCAAAGAGGATAATTCTTTGAATACTGACACTGAAATTTCAGCTGAATGAGGTACTCGGCATATAGTTGAGGTTTAACTAGGATACTCTATATTACATCTGTTTTCTTTGTTTTATCCTCACATTTTCACTATGCAAAAGTAACAATCACTTTAGTGATTTGACTCCATCTCGGTGGTTTTCGCGTTATTTTCTTGTAATTCCCCTCCACCCCTAACCCTAAGCGTGTTCTCCTCTCATACCGTAAAAGGTCGAAATTTTATACACATAACATCCGTAGAAATACTATCAATCTAATTAGCCTGAAAAATATTTATTCAGCGCTAATATCGGCCATGATTACATGTTTCATAATGTCCACCTCCGTCCCTGGGTGTTAAATGGCCAATTGAATGTCATAATTAACCTAAGCAACGTCCAAAACCCTGGATTTTACTCTAATCACGGTTGTATTAGCGTTATTTTCTAGTAAAGTCCGTCCACCCCCATGCTGTAAGGGGTTGAAATGATACTTAGATAACATCGGTAGAGACACTAATAATCTCTATTACCCCTAAAAATTTTTATGCGGCTGTTTTAGCATGCTGGGGGCGGTAGACGTGTCTCACCCCGACACTGTTTGTTTCGTGGTCGCAAAGAACACGTGTACGAAATTTGGTGAATTTTGCTCGACCGTTGTAGATTTTTATAAGGAACATACAAACATATATACATTTAATTGAAGTGGTGGAGCTGGACGGGGGTGGAATTATTGAAACAAAAAATAACGACCGTTATTAAAATTCAATAAATATTTTCCAGAGGTAATTAGATTTACAGTATTTCTACCTATGTTGTGTGTGTAAAAATTCAACCCCTCTTGCGGTCTGATGGTGGAGCATGGTTAGGGGTGAGGGTGAGGGGTCTCACAAGAAAATGACGAAAAAACAACAGACATTCAAGTCAAATGGAAGGTAATGGATATCTCTGAGTTTATTTTGACAATCTGTAGTACAGCAACGATTTTCCCCTTCTTACGGACACAGTCACTGTGATTTCTTGGATCTTGCGAGGGCGCTGGACTTTTTGGAGAATCTGGAGGAGCTGTAGACTACCAGATCTGCGAAGGACAGCCTTATCAGCTATCCTTCACCTACGCTCTGGTCATCCTCCGAGATTGCAACTTTGCCGCCAAGGACGGACCAGTCGACCCGGGATCCAAAAACAATTTATAAATATCTTTACTCACTATTAACAACTCTCCGTTTCAAATTCCATTATTTTCCAATGCAGAAAGAGGTATATAAATATTTTAAAATGATGAATAGTAGGATATTCAAAATTATGTGGCCCGCAAGAGGAAAAGATCAAAATCTCATCAGGATAAAACCTTAATTAAACAAATAAGTTGAAATACTGAAGATGATACAGATTTTCATAAAAGCAGAGACTTAATAAAACCAAATTAATGAATAATATATTTAAAAAATTAAGCTGTCGAACTAGACATATATATTTTTAAATGCCTGTGTAACTATGATGTTTTGATCTGTATAAATATTCTTTCTTTATTTTTGAAGGAATAATTTATTTTGTTTTTCTGCAAATTGTCAGCTCTTTATTCTGAAATATTAGTCATATATTTTATTTTCACGTCTGTTTTTAACAATGAGTATCCTTAACGGCCATTAACAGACGATTTTTATAATATAATTATTAATCTTAAAATCTTTAATTAACAACACAAAAATGTTTCTGTACATATTTTTAAAATCTTCAAGCTGTGCGAGTGGACGAAAGGATTGTTTTGATGTTTTCAACGTTTGCTTTGTCTGATTTTATTTTCATGTTGATTGATCTTTAATATATCTTCTTTGTCACAGTGTAATTAATCTCGATTTTAATATTGATATATTATGTGGCATATGTGGTATATTATGACTGCTAATTACGTCTTCTAATGTAACAATTTATATGTTTAATAAATTTTTCACGGTTACGCACCATGTTCCGATTTCTCTACGTTGACGTTTCTGCCGTGAACTTCAGACTGTGTGGCGCTGCGTATCAGCGGTGACATCTAAGTGGAGATCCAGCCTCCTCTTGACGTGTGCGAGCTGCGACCTGATTGGCCGCTGAGGATCGTCTGACCACAACGTCAAGGACACATGTTTTTCCATGTCGCGTAGTAAATGTCAGGCGATCCGCAATGGCCAATCAGGTCGCATCATGTCCGACCACTATAAATACCACACGCACACGTCACGCAGCGCCACACAGGCTGAAGACAGCCGTAGAGAATGACCGCAGAAACGTCAACATCCAGAACCTGGTGCGTAACCGTGAAAAATTAGTTAATAATGTACACCGGGAAAGCTGTCTTTATTATTAAAATTATTTCTGTTGTGCGAGTCTGTGCGTTATTTAGGAAGTCAAATTTATCAGTTATTTTATTTAAGATGCATATCTTTAAATTGAGAACAAGAAATGCACGTGAATATTGAAAACTAGTCAATAATTGCGTTAGACACCTACTTTTTTCTTTTCATATTATAGAAAGCCATTTAATTGTGTTTATGGGACTTGATATGAAAACTTATGGAACGAATAAAAAAATTGCTTGACTATAATTTTACATTTGTAATTATAGTAAGTATAGTAATTATTGATTTTAAAAAAATAATTACGGAATACGAAGAAGATGAATAAGGGCACTCCATCATCATTACGCTTAAAAAAAATTGATTTGCAGAAAAATAAATAAAATTAAAAGAATAGTTTTTAATTTAAATAGAAATTAATTATTTAATTTCGAAAATTACTAAATTAAGTACCACATTATTAATTTCATTTAGTGAATTTTCAGACAATGCAACCTGTCTGATAACATATTTAGGGATATAGGTCGAGTTGCGTTACATAAAAATAACGAAAAAAATCGGGGCGTTATGGATAAATGACATCTCGGGGATACTCAGCTAGTAATGATATAAAGAAGAATGTAATAGACATAGTTTTCACATATGTTAATTTAAATTTACAAAAAGAAAATAAATAACTGACTAAATAACCTTTCAGTTCCTGACAATTGTAATTCAAATGTCAGTTCTTTACTCTATTCGTAATTCTCTTAATAAAATAAAATTTAATCTGTTCAAATATTTATTTGTACACTGAAAGCAATATACTTCGTTTCCTTATTAAAACAACTTGTGGACCATTTTTTATAATTGCAACACAAAATTGTGTTTTTTTTTGTGATTACTAATATCGCATTAGTATTATATAAAACTGTTTTCTCACATAGGAAAACCTGTTTTTTTTAAAGTTTATTATAAAAGGCGTAATGGGGGAGTATTGTGATTGTTATTAAATTTATCAAATAGGACATTTGCTGTTTTTTTCTTTAAAACTTTATTATAAAAGACTTAAAGGGGGAGTATTGTGAGTTTTATTAAATTTTTCATATACGAAAAGACTGTTTTTTTTCTTTAAAGTTTATTATAATATGCGTAATTTGGGAATATTGTTAGTTTTATTAAATTTCCCAATTAGGAAAAAGCTGTTTTTTTCATTATAAATCTATTATAAATGGCGTAATGGGAAGTATTGTGAGTTTTTTATATTTCTCAAATAGAAAAAAACGGTTTTATTCTTTAAAAAATCATATAAAAGGTGTAATAACTGATTATTGCCACTTTTATTAATTACCTTTAATACAAAAAAGCTGTTTTTTTCTTTAAAAGTTTATTATAAAACGCGTAATGTGAGAGGATTGTTAGTTTTAATAAATTTTTCAAATAGGAAAAACTGTTTTTTTCTTTAAGAGTTTATTATAAAAGGCGTAATGGGGGAGTATTGTGATTATTATTAAATTTCTCAAATAGGAAAATGCTGTTTTTTTCTTTAAAAGTTTAATAGAAAACGGGAGAGGGGGAAATATTGTGATTTTTAATAAATTTCTCATATTAAAAAAGATGTTTTTTTCTTTAAAATTTATTATGAAAGGATTAAAGGTGTTATCAAGTTATCAAGCTTTTCATACACGAAAAATCAGTTTTTTCCTTAAAAGTTTATTATAAAAGGCGTAATGGGGGAGTATTGTGATTATTATTAAATATCTCAAATAGGAAAATGCTGTTTTTTTCTTTAAAAGTTTAATAGAAAAGGGGAAAAAAGGGAGTATCCTGTTTTTTAATAAATTTTTCATATACGAAAAAGCCGTTTATTTCATTAAATGTTTATTATAAAAGGTGTAATGGCGGACTGTTGTGAGTTTTTTAAATTTCTCAAATATGAAAAAGCGGGTTTTTATTTTAAACTTTATTATAAACGAAGTAATGGGGGAGTATTGTGAGTTTTATTAAATTTCTCATATACGAAAAAGCTGTTATTTGCTTTAAAAATTTATTAAAAAATGCGGAATGGGGGAGTTTTGTGAGTTTTATTAAATATCTCAAATAGAAAAAAGATGTTTTTTTTCTTTAAAAGTTTATTATAAAAGGCGTAATTTTGTAGTATTGTGAGTTTGATTTAATTTCTCAAATAGGAAAAAGCTGCATTTTTCTATATAAGTTTAATATAAGAGTCGTAATGTGGGAGTATTGTGAGTTGTATTAAATTTCTCAAATACGAAAAAGCTGTTTTTTTCTTTAAAAGTTTATTATAATTGGCGTAATATGGGAGTATTGTGACTTTTATTAAATTTCTTTATTAGGAAAAGCTTTTTTTTCCTTGAACGTTATTAAAAAAAGGCTTAATGGGGGAGTATTGTGAGTTTTATTAAATTTCTCATATACGAAAAAGCTGTTATTTTCTTTAAAAATTTATTAAAAAATGCGGAATGGGGAGTTTTGTGAGTTTTATTAAATATCTCAAATAGAAAAAAGATGTTTTTTTCTTTAAAAGTTTATTTTAAAAAGGCGTAGTGGGGGAGAATTTTGAGTTTTATTAAATTTCTCAAATAAGAAAAAATTACCTAACCGTCATTTGCCTAAAAGTGATGCAGGTCAAATCCTAGAAAACCTGCATTAGGTAGGTCGGGCTATTTTTACTTGTCCCACGCCCTTCCTATAGCAAGAGAGAGGGTTTCTGTGCGGACACGGCATTCCCTTCTCCGTGCCTCGACCAGTTTAGGAGGCAGCTGGCCGACTGTTCCAATGCGAACAGCAGGCAACTCAACTTTTTTCCAAGTCTGCGACCCCGGAACATACACCTCTCAAAAACAAGCTGAGATGTCTCAGCTTGTGGTAACCTTAGTTCAAAAACGGAGAGAGGAAAAGACATCCCCAAAGATAGCCCTCTGCCTATCTCAAGAAAGGTTCTTCTCCATAAATACCGAAAAAGTACTAAATATAATTTACTAAATAATATAACAATACAACAGCGAGAATATGAAATAGAAACGTCTGTGATAAAAGTATACTAATTATATATAGAAATAGGCATTTAACAGACAAAATCAGTTATAAGAAACACCATAGACTGGTTTTTATTTAATCACTTTCATTTGTCTGTTTCTTGTCTATTTCATTATCGAAAACAGCAGCGGTTTGCTAGTCTCTACATAGATAATTTCATTTTTACATTTTAACTTTCAACTTACTGTTACTATATTAACAGCTTTTAAGACAACCAGCATACAAACACATAATTGCAGTTTCAATTATTAGCACGACAAAATTTTTATTATCAAAGTGAAATGAATGGAATGAAAAATCATAGCTGACTTTAAAAATCAAGTTGTAACGTTAAAGGATAAATATATTTGATACTATTTGTTACATTGGCAGAGGGGAACACAAATTTGAAATCGTAACCAGACCACGAAAAAAAGACGTAGTTAAATTCTCATTCCTAAACATATTAATAGGCGATTTTGTTGCAGTGTTTGAAGAGAATCTATCAACAAGGAGGTTTAAGAACCATATAAACAGATTCGTGCAGTGAAGAGTATTTTTATTATTATTTTTCCCATAAAAATAAGTGTTATGTCTATATTTTCCTTTAGTGAATTGAAGTGTTGAAAGCGTGGACAAATTTTCAGGACAAATTTCTACGATTTATTTTCTTTTCTTATTTACTAAATTATTTATTTAGTTTTGTTTAAATATATCTTATAAAATGCCGCGGGGATCGATCACAATTGCAATTAATAACACACATACATGAATACAATATTCAATTCCCTCCATAAAATCTGCTGCTACAGAGGAATATATTTTATATTTTTTTGTTTAATAGTAAATTTATTTTAATATTTTAGAATTCTTAGTGTTTAAGTTCTGAAAAAAGGTTTAAATAGACAAATATGAATAATATTATTATATAAAACTATTTTATCTACTGATATTCCCATAATCACACGTTAGTTATAATATATTTTTGTATTTACGGCTCTACAATATCGGTTTACTTGGATTAAATTATTCTTAGAAATCCATTGACAGTTTTTTTTTTATTATATGTTTTCTCCCCTTTAATAGCATAGGAAGGTAAATGAAAGGGGGGATGCGGAAGGGAGTGGAAGGTAGCCAAGGGTTAACTAGGGCCCCCGGGCTATAGTTTAAGGATCCTAGTATCATATTTCTTTAATAGAAACATTTAAACATTCGACTAAGACAGTATAAAAACGTTTCCTTTCATCGAATCACAAAAAGCTAACTAGATCTTATCCGACAAAGCTGGTTTCAAATTTTTTTAACAAGAATAATAATTGCGAGAAGATACTTACTTTGACCGTTGCGATACTCGAGACAATTTATCTTCGTACACCGAATTGTTCTATCTGGGGCGCATCGGCACGCGTTGCACTCATCCCACCACGTAGTTCCTGGTTCACAGGCAGCTCCTGCTTTGTCGATGATGACCGTCGCATTCACCACGGACTCGGCTTCTGAAAGAGTTAAAAAATTAATCTTTGAGATTCCTCAATGAAAAGGTTGCCGTCATTAGGTATTTCCATCATTTGATCTTCGACACAGATTTATTCGTATCAATTATTTAACTGAAAAAGCTACAATTGGAAAAACAAAAATTATTCTTAGAGCAGTTGGCATCATTTCAGTTAGCCTACTATCATCAGAAAACGTGAAATTATCTGAGTTGCTTTGTAAAGGAAGAGTGGTGCGAAAAAACACTACAAATATAGCGTAAAAACGAGATAATTTGAATTAGTGGCTTCATCACTATCAGAAGAATTCAACAAGAGTAAAGTACGATTAACATGAGAATTAATCTTAATACGTTGCGTGTTTAATCTTTCATATAATTTACCTGACAAAGAAAAAAGTTATAAAAAATATTGTTTATTTCTGATAATGTATTCTCCCCAAATATTTCATTTATGTAATTATCTTATAAGAGAGCACAACTAGAAAATAAATGTAATAAACTTTTTCTGATATTAAGCAGAATTGTTTATGTAAATAAAAAACGAATAAATCATTCCCGTTAATCTCTAAACAAATTTCACTGTTCCAAATAATCTATTTCTTATTAATATAACTGAGCTCCAAAACCCCTAGTCCGAGTTTATTATAGTTTTATTGCATTATAAAACAAAATGTTACCAATTAAAGTATGAAAAGACCTAGAGAGAAATTTGAAGCCATTTCAATGCACTGAGCTTATAATATTTCCACTCACCGCATACGGAGCATCACTGAGGTCCCGCGTTCGAATCCCGGCGAGGGTATGGTTGTTTGTGTGCGTAAAAGAAACTCTCGTCATAGTCCCATCGACCAAAACAAAATGAGCTGTTGATGCGACTGTAAACAAATACAATCAAAAGCTACTCTTGAAATATACCATACCTTCTATAACAGAATTTACTAGCACCCAATTATCCAATTTAAATTAATCCAATTTTTAAAAATATATTTGTTTTCCAGTAGTTCGCCTGGTTTGTGCTGCGTGACGTCCTGACTAAATCAACGCTGTTATTATCTCTTCATTTCTTTTTTCATTATATATTGTGAACAGTCTAACTGACTGCTGTTATTACTACGAACCATTTGTCTCGCCGCGTAATTTTCATAAAAATACTTTGGTTATTGAAATAATATATTGTTACACAACCAATCTGTTGAAGTTCAGTCAAGCGTCCCGCAGTTGGGGACATACGAAGGGGCTACTTTTGGGGATGTCTTTTCCTCTCCGTTTTTGAACTAAGGTTCCCACAAGTCGAGGCAACTCGGCCTGTTCTGAGAGGTGTATGTTCCTGGGTCACAGACCTTGGGCATACGGTAAGAGTTGTCGGCAATTCCCATTCGAATAGTTGGCCAGCTGCCTCCTAAACTGGTCGAGGCACGGAGAAGAAAATGCTGCGTCCCCACAGCAAACTCCTCTCCCGATATCGGAAAGGCGTGGGACAAGTACCCAATGGCCGACCTACCTGATGCAGGTTTTTCTAGGGTTTGTCCTGCATTACTTTTAGGCGAATGCCGGGTACGATCCTTAAAATATAGCCCGGGGACCCTAGTTAACCCTTGGATACCTTCCTCTACCCTTCCGCATCCCCCTTTCAAATCCATTCCTACGCTATTAAAGAGGAGTTGCCACTATGTGAATTACCCTCATGTAGCCTGTTACCCTAAAAAAATAGTTAAATTCGATGGTATCCATTTATTGTCGTTTTTCTGACTGGTCCAATATAACTTTAAGTTATTAAATTTTTTTTATCGCCGTAAATTTTATTTAATTATATACGATTTCTGGCAGAGTTTTCTTAATAATATGAGCGCTATCTCAATCAGTCAGGCTGTGAAAGCTATTAATGAAATTCATTTAAGGTTATTTCGGAACGTCAAATACGAAGTTAGGAACCTCTGGAAACATCAGGCAAAAACAAGACGCCTCGGAGGTACACCTGAGGCTATTGTCTGAAGATTAGGAGGAAACCCCAAAATTGTTAGATATGTGGGAACGCGACCCGCGGCGTCGATCATGATCCCGCTCTCCAGAGAATAATTCTGAAAAAGCGACAGGTAAAATGGGATAATTGATAGTCGATGGAGTCACATGGGTGGATTGGGAAAAACCATTCAAAGGGAAAATGAAGAACGTCGACGACAGAGAGACTCGTCGAGGAGGTGATTCTCTCTGATGAGTGGTTAGTGAGAGATCGTCTGTAAAACTTCCTACTTAGAAAATAGTCCACAGGCGACCAATAGGGACCTACATTTCGTTCAATGCTGCCAAGCTAAGTCTGAATGTCCTGTGTTAAGTGACCGATCATATGAGTCATCCACCAGAAAGAAGGTAGAAAGAATGACCAGCTTAACCATATTACGCGATCGCCAGCACACGTTTAATGCCATCGCGCAGCCAGCAGTAGGCCGTCACTAGAATTCTTAGAACGGAAGAACGGCCTGAAACGTTGTATCGAACGGGATACGAGTCTCAGAACATCGCAGAGTATCTAAATATCTCACGTTCTCCGCTACTCGCGGAAAACACGTGATACCGCCCTGACATAGTAGATCGCATTTGCCACGTATCATGTTAGAAGATTGAACCTTATAAATCATTGTGTATTCATTTTTATTGTTAAAAAATCATTTTTTGTGAATAAAGTAGTTCAATTAAACACTTAATTTATTCACTGGCGCCCACATCCCGTTACAATTAATTTAATTATTTATCTTGAATTAAAATAATCAAATATGCCTTACATCATTGGCAAATCAACAGTTGGCAGCAGCTATAGCCATAACGTAATTTAAAGCTCAGTGCTAGTTTTGGAACATAATTTTACAGAACTTCTATTAACTTAATTTTATTATCTTTAGATATTTTTGTAAGTAAAGTGTGTTTAATAGACAATTTTCTGGAGGTCTGCTGTTCATTCAAGGTTATTGTGTATATTTTGGACTTAAATGATTTTAATTCATTTATTGGTACTGAATCTATTTTTAACGATAATAAAAGGAAAGGTGTGAGGGTGACATAACATCATTACTTCAGAACTCCTCAGGGTACATTTATTATTTTTTCGTCAATGCTGGGATGAAATCAGAATTACCCGTTTAATTTGATAAGTTGAAATTAAAAAATGTACGTCTGATTGAAAATAATGAATAAAAAAGATTGCCAAATCAGACAAAAGAGCGATAATATAAATAGCACACAACGTTTCTGGGATCCTTGTCCCTTTCGTCACGTGCGAAGAAGAGCATAGAGCGACACAACTGCACTTGTCAGTTGACTTGTGAAACGTTGTGTGGTATTTATATTAACACTTTTTTGCGTGAATTGGCTATCTTTCGTATTCATTAATTTGCTAAGTATTTACACCAAAAAAACCAAGAGGAGTAGAAGCCCATCAATCTCGCAAACTTGTATAGCAATAATTGGCGAACGCTCGTGGCACAATTAGATGAGTTCTCAGATAACTATTGAACATCCTTATCTCGTGTTTGCAGTTTACAGTTCTCACTATTGCATTATAATAATATAATTAAAACTAAATGACCATTACAACGTATTCATTGTTCACCATCGTCAATAATACGTTATATTTTATTTTCATGCTAATCTGGATCGCCATAGGACTTTTTCATACATTATTTCTCAGGTGAACATGAAAATCAGAAGAGATGACAATAATTTATGGTAAACGTTCAACAATAACTGAGAAAAAAGAAAAAATGTGGGCGAAATTTGTCTCTTTTCCTTTTGTTTATGAAGAAGTTATTTGCTTAGATTATGTTCTCAGATAAGGATGAAGCAGCGTTATTTATATGACTTGGCGCCGAATTGAATGGAGGTGGAATGTTGGAGGATATGATTTTATGAATACGGGATAGTCGACTCTATTGTTGTCCCTGATAAAATTCTCATAAGGCAACGAAGATTAGATCTATTAAAATGATAATAGGGAGTTGATCTGGTGTTATGGAGTCCAATATTTGATGTGGATTGGAGTGTAGATTAGGGAAAGGTTAACATGATTAGGTTTTGACGCTGCAAGATGAGACATCAAATGCGTGATAAAGAAGTTGTCTGAAAGGCCCGGGAAAGGATTTCCCTATTCGAGTAAGTTCATCCGGAGAGCTTTTAGATCGCCCATAAGAATAAGGATTTCAATGGAGTTTAGGTATGTGAAAAGGTTTCTGGAAAGGGTACGGCATAGTGGTCAAAATAGGACAGCTATAGTGCTGCCGTTGAGCAGGGTCATTATACTTTATTCTGTGTTGTAGACTAGTAAGATAGGACCCCATCCATGGCGGAAGTAGAGAGCAATGCTCCTTTACTTATTTTTTATTTTTTTAAGGCAACAGGCTACATGAGGGTAATCCACATTGGGCAACTCCCCTTTAATAGCATAGGAAGGGATTTGAAAGGGGGGATGCGGAAGGGTAGAGGAAGGTAGCCAAGGGTTAACTAGGGCCCCCGGGATATGGTTTAAGGATCCTACCTGGCAATTCGCCTAAACGTAATGCAGGGAAAACTCTAGAAAACCTGCATCAGGTAGGTCGGGCATTTGGTACTTGTCCCATGCCCTTCCGATTTTGGGAGAGGGGTTAGCCCCGGTCTCGACGGAAGACATTGTATGGGGAGCCTTCCTGCTGCGCGTGCTTGGAAGCAGGTTCAGCTATACCCTGGATGTCTACGACTTGTTCTGCGAACAAATTGGCTTACAGAGTTAGTTTTCTTCCTGGTGGCACCCATCGCGTTCAAAAGCAATTATTTACGTTTGACATCTTATTTCCATGTTTCCGGTTAGTGATGGCCTTACGAAAGGGATTGGACTAGGGCGCATACATCAGGCTCCGACACAGTTGTCTGAAATCTGTTAATACTTAAGTTTACTTCTAGCCTTCCACCAAATAATGTCCGTTTCACGGTTTTAATCGTTGATATCACCTCCTGCCCCTTTGCAGGGAATAGTTCCAGGAATGTGAAGTTTGTTATTAGAAGACACGGCAATGACCGTCGTATTGGTTACTTGTTTGACTGAGATGTTTTTAATTTTGCAATTAATTTATCGGACTGGGTGATTAGGGCAGCGAGTGTCTATGGGTGCGTGATACTCTCCACAATTCAGACACTTCGTGGTGACATACTTCTCGCATTTGCTCGTGCGAAGCCCGCATTTGGTGCCGGATTAACTTTCAGGAGCATTACGAAGGGGTAAGTTAGTTATGAAAATAGTAAAAGATTCGTTTCCCGTGTATTAACATTCGGTTGATGTGTCATATAAATACGTGGCCTTATTGGAACCAGTTATGTTCCATCTATCTTCAGTTGACCTAAGAAGTACATTTCGTCTGTCTCGAACCTTCGATATTTCAGCATATAGCAGTTGGCGAAGATGGGGGGAACCCTCCTCCTGTTCACTCCTTCGTCCGCCGCTTTCCTAGTTTTTACCTTCGGATAAAGCAGTGCCTGCAGAGACATCTCTCCTCCTGGAACTCCTAGAACTACCCTAGGATCTAGTACTTCTTTCTTTCTTTACGATCCTCTAGTTTGTTGTAGGCTCCTTTAAAATCAATAAACGTAGTCTTCTAAACTTATCCAGCTTTCCTCTAATTATCAAACCGTCCAATAGCAGATCGTCGACCGTTACTGAGATGCAGCGAGCACCCACGTTACCGATTTCCTATTCAACGTTACTACACTCTTCCTCCTTCCTATTTCATCAACCCCTTCGTCGATATCAGAGCTGGATGAATGGTCTCTCGACACAACTTGGACCATTGCTGTATTACACCAGGCCTTACTAAAATTTATTTCCTGAAATTTTAGTTCTTCTTAGATTTTCGCTTCCGTTATGTCAAGGACCGCGCGTCTAAAGATAACTGAGGAAAAGGGTAGGTATATTGTGAGGCGCATTACATTGCGGGTTCGATTCTCTACAGTCACTTTGTTATGAGGAAAATGGGTGGAGTAGAAGCGCTTCATTGGTTGAAGAAATTTCTGAGCTGAATGATTTTATAAATAAGTTGTTTTTACGTGTGAGAAACAAGAATTTGCTAAGGAATATTGCAATTCATCTTTGTGTGGAATTGTGGAGACAATCACGGTGTATAATGGATGAATAGGTGGGGCAGGTACAGTTTGGGTGTAATATAAAAAGGACTGAGTTGACACTGGAATTATGTTGTTGTTTTCTTTGCAATTTCAGGAGTAGGAGACACTTGCGGCTTCCGCTTGGTTCCCTTTGAGGCGAAGGCCATTTTCAATTCATCTTCTTCTAGTGGAGCTTCGTAATTGATCTTAACGGTAGTGGTAGTTTCATTTCCACCCGTTTCTTTCTTATTTTCTCTAGGGGCATCGCTAAGGTTAAGAGGCAGGAAGAGGAAAAATGGATGGCCTAACCATGAAAAAGATGTAATTGTACACAGTTGCCTGTCGATCCTGTTCGTGGTGGTGGTATACGCTGACAACTCGCCTAGCCGTGCTGATACCACATGTAGATTAAACCCTGCTGCGAACTTGTAGCCGGATACGTAGACGTTTGTCACGAGATTTTTGATTTTGTACACAGTTGAACCAACTGTTTGGCAATCTGTACTTTTTGGACAATGATTAACCTTCACTCAAAGCAAGCAGACTTGTTGGCTGTTTGCCACACTCAAAAAGTAAGTACAAAAGACAAATTCAACCCGGCTAAGCATTCAAGCTAGAGTCACAATAAAAAGCAAACAAATAGAAAAATGGTATTAAAAACGTGGTCGAGAATATCTTGAATTCACGCGTTTTACGTCTGTAAGCATCACAGTTGAATTTAAACAGATTGATAACTGTAAACAATTGGAGCTGCGTTTAGACACGAAATCGTAGAGGTAGCGGAGAACGACGTAGCAATTACTGATTCCGGCTGCGGAATGACAAGCCGGCAGATGTAGTTAGGATATTCACTGTGCTAAGTCCGTGTCATCGTCACACCTCCTGATAACCAGCCGACGGCCAATGGCTACCGGTCAGGAAGCGTAAAAGTGATCACATCAGTTTTCAAGCGGTAAAAATAAAAAATATAAGACCTTCCCTGTAACAACTTACGTATTATCAGATTTGTGAAGTCATATATCGATCTTCGGTATTCATAGTTGTGGTACACAACTGAATGCAATGCGGTACATTCAAACATTTTCAGTCTAGATGACATTAACGTGTATATTTTGTTCCTTATACGGAACTATTCAGAGGCTGCACATACGTTGCAATAAATCTTTTTTAAGTCAAAGCTCAAATTTCCATTGTTGGTGAACCTCCGCCGCTGGTTTAGTGAACACCTTTTATATTCCAACAAGGAGGTACAACTACCACATTCTTAAATAACTCATATTAAAATTTGAACTTTTCTTAACCCCTGACTTCCGCTATTAGTCATTGTAATCATGAAATGAGACTTCTTTTAAATGTGAAGCGATATAGATAAAGTAGCGCAGTGTTGTAAACCCGGTTAATTAACAAAATAACCGTAACAACAGATGATTATATATATATACATATATATATATATATATATATATATATATATATATAGATATATATATATATATATAGATATATATATACAATGTTTATAACGTGTAACTGATAGACTTATTCATAGAACGGATAAATTGATTTGTTTGATGTCATGAGGATGTCCATTCATAAATTTCTCACCTATTAAAGTAATATTGACATTTCGTAAATGCGAAGGATCGCATGCCCAAAGCCTTAAACTCATGCTCATGATACTCGTTCAAGTAGTATGGTGGTAGTACTTTGTTCCACCTTCATAATATAACAGATATTATTAATAAATTAATATTAACAGGTTGATTATAGTTATAATTTGAATTAACAATATCATAAATATTTCATAGTTAAATTACTCAAATTAAAATTTGAACTTTTATAATCCCCAGCCTTACGCTGGAGAGCATAAAGAATTTCCTTCATGGCTACTCTCAGGGGACATGAAGGGAATTTTAACAATGAAAAATTACTCTGTCAGGATGGAAAAATGTCAGACCAGGAATCAAACCCGGGACCTCCCGCTAACTCGGCAAACGCTGTCCCATCTGAGCTTGTCCCTGTCAAATCCACACCAGTGTGAAATTGTTGAGATCTAATGCAGGCTCACCTACATGGGCTTGCATGTGCTAATATTAGGAGTCTACAGGGATCAACTTAAACATGGCCTTTACGGCCTGTGAAAGCTTCTTTCTACATAAAAAGGAAAAATTTAAATGCGTTTAAAGCCGCTTAGACAACAACAATCACGATGCGTATTGGGTTGCTGCGCGACTGCTGGATTTATTTACGTTGCTGAGTGATCACCTAATTATTCACGTTCCTCGCAGACCATCCAATAAATACACTTTTGTGATAATTTAAGTGGACTGGTTCTTGTCGTCGGCAAGTGTACTGCTCCTGAGCAGAAATCTGCGTTGCTAGGCCGCAACTCGTCTCCAAAGTTGCCTTCCCGGTCTGGATTCAACTGTATTGAGCTACCTTTCAGGTTTCTATTTAACAAATTACATAAGTTATGTTTTCTTAACATTGTTAATGTTATAAGTGACTTTTCTATACAGTATTAAATTATATCTACTTGTCATTTCCCTAGCAATGACTTCGGTATGTCTTGCGGTCAGCAATTCTTCTTTTAAGGAAAGTGTAACATACTTCCAACCGCTGCCGCCATTTAACATCCCGCTTGCCATCATGTAACACTCCACCACTGTGAACATGTCACATTCCAGCTATTGGAAATGGGAAGTCCAGATAGATCGTTCACCAACCGAGCTATACCTCCGTTAGCTCACCTGGCTACCGATCTAGAGGATAAAGGAAGAATTAAGAACAGGAAATAGGAAAGTCGGTAACGTGAGGGTTCGGGTTCAACTAATTGAACCTAGGCGTAGTGGTTGGTGTTTCGCTGCACTTCAGTCAAATAAGAGCTGATGAAGAATCAATAGATTTAATAGTTAGAAATAAAATAAAGTAAGACAAACTGGCGGATAGCACCAGGAGCCACCGACCCGTCTGGAGGTTGGATCACGACTGACTTTCCCAAGAGCTCTGAACAATTCGAAGACTCCTTTCCCCCTCCCTGATGATTTTAAGTCTCCAATGAGAATAACTCTTACAGGGTGGAGATTTCTGCTGACGTGTACATGTCTGCATAAAGTACTTAAAATGCTGACGTCCGTCTAGACGCAGCGTTATCACAGCTGCCTAGGCGGAAGGGGTGAAGACTTATGTGTTGTTGTGTTTAGTTACTCGCTATATCTAAAGTGATGTCTTTAACTGCATCAGCCCTCTTAGGTCCGCTATGCTGAAGAGACGTTATGATAAGAGGGCACGTGTAGACTATTATATTACAAAAGTGTAACGCTGCTCTAGCTTTTTGCTTATATGGGCTGTCTTTGTTTCCATCCGCGGATATTCATCCGTCCCTCGTCCTTAGAAGCAATCCTTAATCTGGACTTTCACCCAAGAGCGCACTCAAAGAAATAGTAAGAAATTATTTATTCTCACAAAGAATCACCTTTATTTTATTTTTTTTCAACTTGAATCAAAATAGAGCTGGGCAAACAGTTTTCCGCCTAATTCGTTTATTCATATTGTTACTTACAAGCCATAAATACCATATGATTCAACTCGTTGCGTATAGTTGTTATATTATTCATTTAACCCGTTGCTTCTCCTTTTAAACTATGACATTCATTACATACTTCAGCTTTCCAGCAATTCACAATCCAATTAAGCTGTGCATCACCCCTTTCCTTATTTCGTTAAGAAATGTTTATTAAACTGAAAAAAAAAGGTCAGCAGTGAGGACACTCCAACCCCAACTCGCAGGTCAGCAAACAAACATCCTGAATACTTCACCATCACGTCGGCTATTTCTAAATAGACTAATGTAGTAATGTAGTTAAACATTTACCTCTTTTTACAAAATATTTAATTTCGTTTTAGTATTTGGATATCGGGATAGACATGGGTGGCCCTAAAAACTACGCTCAGAACGAAAAAAATACTGGCCCGTGGTGGCGTCATCTCGCAGCTGGAGCGGTTGCTGGTGCAGTTTCACGGACTTGCACAGCTCCCTTGGACAGGCTGACGGTTTTCCTTCAGGTATACCTAGTGATAGAAATCTTGATTTATTGCCCATTATGAACATTGATTCAAATTATACAAATATGTAAAAATCTGTATAAATGTTTAAGTATTTATTCAGATGTTCCCAATATGTCCTAATTATAATAATTTAAATCTTCTGTTAATTATTCCATGATGTCTCAAACTCCTTAACGTTTTGTGAAATTCATCAATTCATTTTCCTCTGTAAATGCATAATTTCTGTTTATCCTGAGCTTAAAATTTGTTATGAACTCATTTTAATCTCAAGCAACAGTTGTTGCATCATATTGTAATTACATTGAATTGAAGAACCATTTACACATAATTTTTACAGCACTGTGCAGGTATACTTTAAAATTATTAAATATTTAATTATTTTTAAAACCCACACTCTTTTTTTACAATATCAAATTCTTACTCCTAATCTATTAAAATGAATGCCAATAAAATAATTATTTTCATTATTCCAAATAACTGTATCAACTACTGAAATAAATGTCAAACGAGCAAGTTGAATATATTTATTACTAATTGTTTTCTACATCATAAACCTGGGACATTTCTATGGTCGAGCCTAATCAAATCACTTTATTATAATATAATTTTACAAAACTATAAATTTGAAGGTTTTCAATTTATTTTGCAATGGTGTTCTCCCATTCTTAGGTTCAGGGAACGAAAAATATGGGCGTTCAGTCCTGCGTGAAACATTTGTTTGAAGAAGGTGGCGTTTGTAGTTTCTGGAGAGGTAACGGAATAAATGTTCTGAAGATTGCTCCAGAGACTGCAATTAAGTTCATGGCATATGAACAGTGCAAACGCCTTATCAGTGGGAACAATACTAGAGAATTGTCCATTTACGACAGGTTCGCGGCTGGATCTCTTTCTGGAGGAATTAGCCAAACAGTTATTTATCCTCTTAAAGTAAGTTGTGTTTATTATATATATAATTTTAGTATCGTTGTTTTACATTCTTATTGTTATAAATATTTTTAAAACAATTTTAGGTCTTGAAGACCAGATTAGCACTTGGGAAAACTGAACAATATAAAGGAATTGCTGATGCAGTTAAACAAATCTACAAAAAAGAAGGATTGCGGACTTTCTACAGAGGCTATGTTCCCAATCTGCTGGGAATAATCCCATTTGCAGGAATTGATCTTGCAGTATATGAGGTAACTGTTTAAATATCACATTGATATGGGTAATTTTCATTGTAGTCCTACAACCATTCTAAAATGATTACGTAAAAACTACCACAATTTTCAATCCGTTAAGGTTCTCTTAAAAGTCACAATATCTTTGAAACAACCAATATTTGTGTTTTGGATATTGGATTGTGGATATTATTTTCATTTTATCGACAATGTGGTCACATGTGATTTTATTTAGGTCTGAGCCTGATTGCGTTCTGTATGTCAAGATATTGAGCTTTATTGCCAAAGTAACAAAAAGGAAGTCCTTCCCTCTACTATTTCTTATTACCAAAATATTATAGCATTCATTCAATTATAATATTAAATCATTCTGCATATATTCAAATCAATATAAATTACTTACATTCATATGTATTGAATGTAGGTTTCACGGGTTTATACCCGGAATTTTTCTGTATTTATATGAACTTTCAGAAGAGTTCAGATGAATTTTTTTTAGGGTAACAGGCTACATGAAGGTAATCCACATAGTGGCAACTCCCCTTTAATAACATAGGAAGGGATTTGAAAGGGGGGATGCGGAAGGGTAGAGGAAGGTAGCCAAGGGTTAACTAGGGCCCTCGGGCGATATTTTAAGGATCCTACCCGGCATTCGCCTAAAAGTAATGCAGGGAAAACCCTAGAAAAACCTGCATTAGGTAGGTCGGGCATTGGGTACTTGTCCCACGCCCTTCCGATAGCGGGAGAAGAAAGAATCTTAACGGTTATGAGATGAAAAACCATGCAACTAATCTTCGAGAATTTTACTTATCAGAATGATGTGACCCCAGTGCTTCAGGCTGGGTTGGCTTTGTTGCATAGCTAAGATGAAAAAAAAATGCGCAATATGGCTGGAAATACACAATTTTCTATTAAGAAATGAAAGATATATCACAAAAATAAATAGAATATTTGAGATATATCTTGTGTGAAAGACGACGTTTCGACACCTAGCTCCCCTTTCGTTGCCAAGTGACCGAATTACCTAAAAAAATCTATGATCGTATGAATTGTTTAACTATGTAGAAATGTTATGACAAAATATCACTTTGTTTACGTTAACTACATTGTAGTGTCATGTGAATATAATTCATAGTTATTTAAAATTATGTGGTATTAGCGTGTAACGCTTGGAGGTTAATAATACGTATCCAATAGTTCAATGAGAAATTTGTTTACTTAGCAAGTAACTGTAAAGGCCGTTTATTTAAGCGAAAATATATTGATTGTACGTTGCTTCATAATTTTAAGTTTTACTTTACTATTTATTTACAGACTTTAAAAAATTCTTACCTCCGCAAACACAGTGGTGATAGACCTGGAGTCCCCCTCTTACTGGCATGCGGCATTGTTTCCAGCACGTGCGGGGAAATTTGCAGCTATCCCTTAGCTCTTGTAAGAACACGCCTGCAAGCCCAAGGTAATAATTTTATTCAATGATTGTTAAAAATTTAGACTCATGTCGATTTATGTTATTAGACGTCCTACTGAACGTATCGTTGTAAGGGCTTTTGTATGCTTTTTTTTATACTTTCCAGTAAAAAATCATTTTTTTATTCTACATTTGGTCTACGCATTGATGATAACGATTATTATTTCATGCTACGTCACTAAAATACGAGTGAACTTTGGAGGTCGATTTATGGTAATGCCTGTCATCCACGTGCTTTTCATAGGATTTTTAATTAATAATTACTGATGACACGTGTTCATCATTTGGTTACTTGACTGCGATATTTAATTTCATAAAATTCAGATTCGCATTGATGAGGAGACCAAAATAATCCGGTTATTTGTAGCGAATTTGTTTTAAACATGAACATTTCCCTTCAGATATTAAAGACCAAAATATAGCATTGCTTGTTCTGGCTTTAGACATATATTCGAAATGAATATAGCCAGGCAGAGAAGTAGCAGGAGTCAACCGAGTGAGGGAGAGACGAAGAGGAGGTTCCTGGTTCCTGAGTTTGATCTAAAAATATTAATTTTAGTATCTGTGAATTGTAGAAGCTGTAGAAGCTGTGCGAAAATTATTTAGGTATCCTGGAATGCTGGGCAGCCGTGAGTACCAATTTAAAACAATTAATTATGTAAACCGGATTAAAAGATAGACGTCAGATTTCGTTTTCTTCCTTTGATAAAATTTGTTAATTAGAATCCATCTTTTTAGTGTAATTATTACAATATATATATATATATATATATACATATATAAGTGGATTTTTAAATAACTATTAATTATATACGTGTGGTTCAGAACTTCTATCCTGATTAAGAGGGCTCAGGCCCTCGAAAACTAGCAATTTATAATCCGCCCAGTCCGACTAGACCCACTGTTGATGTAGGGTAGTCACGTGTGCTGGCTGACGAAAATGAGATATTGCAGATCATTTCGAATATACGTCTGAAAGCCAGAACAAGTAATGCTATATTTTGGTCTTTAATATCTGAAGGGAAATGTTCATGTTTAAAACAAATTGCGCTACAAATAACCGGATTATTTTGGTCTCCTTATCAATGCGAATCTGAATTTTATGAAATATATATATATATATATATATATATATATATATATATATATATATCTTGATTAGAATGGGAAAAAAGCAATCATGGCTTATGTGAAATAGGGGTCTATATCAATATATAAGCAAGAATGTGATGTTAAATTAACTTGTATGGACAGTAATGAAAGAATTGATATATGACTAATCTCAAATTGAGGGCTGGTATCTCCATGTCATAATGTAAATACTAAAATATTTAGCTATAATAAATATTCGTTCAGTTAAATTGGGTACAGGACAATTTTTATCGTAATTTCAAGATTTCTAATAAATACAATTTTTGTTTCACAGTTGTCACCATTAAAAAAGGCACTTATCAAGATCAACCACAAACAATGTCCAGTGTATTTAAAAGTATTTTGAAAAAGGAAGGATTCACTGGACTGTACAGGGGGATTACACCAAACTTATTTAAAGTGGCCCCTGCAGTCAGCATTAGTTACGTTATATATGAAAGATTTAAAAAAGTACAATTGTAATTAAATGCTGATTACGTCACGAAAAAGCAATATCGTTGTCTCAGATCTGTGACTTGTTTCTGAGTAGCTTTTGTCTTTCGAATCCAATATCAACGGTTTTAGTTACAGTCAGACAAAATGGGCATATAAAGGAAAAATAAAAAATTTTATTAATACAAAGCCTATATAGTTACTATATGTTCAATTATGTTCATACTAATAGCAAAGTTTATTTACCAAAGAGTAAATGTACAAATTAGGGAAATAGAGAGCTTTCTCTGGAATGTTTAATCTGAAGACATTCATGCTCATGCTGGTCAAATCCCTTACTTGTGGCAGTCCCTCTCTACCAGCCATAGAACGTTTCGGACGGTCCAATTCCTAGAACGGCTTACCTGCGGTAGGAGGAAGTAACATTGGGAAAACAACAGCCCTTTCCATACTAAGCTAATTTATCAAATTTGTTAGATATATACAATTAAAATTTTGCCCCCGACTAGCCAGTTATGAAAACTCGGGGATTGTTGTGGCAAATTAGGCCCGGGAAACGAATTTTATAAAAAGTGCTTTACGCAACCATGAAATATGCAATATGGTTACCAGACTGGGGTCTCTGCAACACAGCGACGTCCCTCGCAGCTGGTCGTCGATGTCTCTCTCGTGGAGTCTCGCTGGTAAATTCTCAAAAAACCCAAGAGCAACCGCTCACCGCAACTTCTCCAGAGTCTTCTCCAGGCATCCCTTTCTCCCGACCTGAGAGACCAACTGTTTTTCTTTTTTTTTTTTTTTTTTTTTTTTATGGGCCAAAGGCCCTTAAAGGCCGTGCCCCCTAGAAAGCACGCACGGCCAAGCATGGGGGTCTACCACTTTCTACACCCCCTCTGCACGTGCTGTTAGTAAACTAACTTGGAACACAAGGATTGGGAACTTGTGTTTGATCCGCACCTGAGGGCATAATACCCTTTAATACGGTCATTCACGGAGATAGTTTGTGAGAGAGACAGAATGAAGAGCGTAGGGCTGAGGGAAAAAAGTGCCAATAATTCAACCTGAAGGGTCTCCTTACCGGGAAAAAAACCTCAGCGATAGTTAGATGGGTTGAAGGGCACAATGAGCTAGAATACTGCTCTTGTGCGACAGCAACATGCACATGGTTTTGTTGGTAGGAATAAGTTAGTAGTTGGTTGCGGGTATCATGCACGTCGATCCTCTTCTCGTCGAGGAGTCCGGATCTCCGCACACGTCCTGTAAAAACCGTAAGCAAGCGTGGTCAGTAAATCGTTATGAGCCGATCATGGGGGTTCGGGGGGGAGGAGGAGATGTTTTGGGCGTTTGTGTTTAGTGACGCGGGTGTGGTCATAATTGCCCAGTCGCCTTATGATAGTGTTGTGTGAGAATTGTGTCTTGCTGTACAGGCGTTCAGCATGTTCTCTGATAACGTCCATTAATGGCAGAATGTTTAATTCGCGGTGGACGTCTTTAGTTCGTGCCCTCCAAGGTGCCTTGGCGATGATTTTAAGGACCTTGTTTTGTAAAACCTGGAGGCTACGAAGATGTGACTTGGCTGCATAGCCCCACACTGGTCCAGCATACGTCAGGATTGGCCGTATGAGTGTTAAGTATAGAGCGCGGGCTGTGGATGTGTTGAGGGTGCTTGTTCTGTTAAGCAATGGGTAGAGCTGTATCAGTCTAATGTTTGCTTTTCGAACGATGTTAGTGGTATGGAGTCTCCATGTCAGGGCCGGATCAAATGAGACTCCAAGGTATTTAACCGTGTCTCGGAATTGAATCGGGCGCTTGTGGAGTGTGAGTGGACGACAGTCTTTATGTAGGCGTGCGTGTCGTGCCCTACGTGTAAGTAGGAGTGCCTCGCATTTACCAACGTTAATCTTAATTCGCCATCGTGTTAACCATGGTTCGAGTGCGTTGAGTGCGCGTTGTAATTTACGATTAAGTGCCGATGGTATCCTCGACTGAGCAAAGATGGCTGTGTCGTCGGCGAATATGGCTACCTGGGTTTCAGGTGTTGTGGGGACATCGTTAATGTAGATGTTATGTAGGACTGGCCCTATGATACTTCCTTGAGGCACTCCTGCATGTATTCCCCTTACTGTGGACTGTGATGTGTTGACATCCACGAAGAATGTCCTACGTGATAGGTAAGAGTGGAGCAGCCGTATGAGTGCGAGTGGGAACCTACAGTCATTGAGCCGTCTTATCAGGCCGTTGTGCCAAATCTTATCGAAAGCCTTTTCCACATCGAGGAAAACGGCTGCCGTAGACCTTGCCAGGTTGTACCCTCTTGTTATGTGTTCAACTACTCGTAGTAGTTGGAGTGTTGTGGAGTGTTGATTCCTAAAGCCAAATTGCTCCGGCCTTAGGAGATCGTTTTCTGTGCAGGATACTCTATATTACATCTGTTTTTCTATTGGTTCATTTAATTTATTATGCACCAATCACAGGTCTTAGGCTAACCGACGTAGAGAATTTCAACTCCGAGACCCTCTGTGCCTGCTGTTAGTTGACGAGAAAACCCCGGAGGTACAGTTACAATCCCCAGCCTGACTGGCACCAAACGGTACTTTTTGCTGATGTTGGATAAACAAGGTTACTCACGCGTTTAAACAAACTGACTAAAATATCTGTATAATCAATGAAAAGACGCCTATCCTAAATAACGCGCTATATACTAATGGAATCATTTTCAAATTCAAAATCTTCGTCATTAGGGTCACTTCCATGTTCACCACACACGTATTCCTGTAATTCCAAAGAGGATAATTCTTTGAATACTGACACTGAAATTTCAGCTGAATGAGGTACTCGGCATATAGTTGAGGCTTAACTAGGATACTCTATATTACATCTGTTTTCTTTGTTTTATCCTCACATTTTCACTATGCAAAAGTAACAATCACTTTACTGATCTCTGGGCTATTGGCAAATCTTACTAATTCCCAGTGAGGGTTAAATTGCAAGTTTAAAATCATAATTTATCTCAGTGGCATCCGTAACCCCGGATTCGAGTCTAATCTAGGTTGTTTTTACGTTATTTTTAAGTCATACATCTCCACCAAAAACCTAACGGGTGCTCTCCTCCCAAGCCGATAGGGGTTGGAAATGTATACAGAGAATATCTAGAGAATTTTTACGAATCTCATTTATACCGACAAAATATTTATTCCACGCAAATATCGGCATGTTCGAAAATTTCTAGCCCCGACCCCTTCTTTCCACGTGTGCGTTGCCCAGATTTTAATAAATAAACTTAAAGTCACCCATAACCCCAATTGATAGCAATCTCGGTTGTTTTCGCGTTATTTTCATGTAAACCCCTCCAACCCCACCGCTTAATCGTGCTCCGCTCCCGTGACGAAAGGGGTTAAAATTATACGCGGACAACATGTAGACATGTATGAATGTCATTGATCCCGTAATTTAGTTATTTGACGAAAAAATAGACCGGTTAACATGTTTTAAAATGTTTACACCCGGCTACCTCTGCCCATCCCCTCCCACCCCCGCGTGAAGTCCAAATGGTTGTAAATAAAATCAGCGACATACGTGAACATGATTTGACTCCATCTCGGTGGGTTTCGCGTTATTTTCTTGTAATTCCCCTGCACCCCTAACCCTAAGCTTGTTCTCCTCTCATACCGTAAAAGGTCGAAATTTTATACACATAACATCCGTAGAAATACTATGAATCTAATTAAGCCTGAAAAATATTTATTCAGCGCTAATATCGGCCATGATTACATGTTTCATAATGTCCACCTCCGTCCCTGGGTGTTAAATGGCCAATTGAATGTCATAATTAACCTAAGCAACGTCCAAAACCCTGGATTTTACTCTAATCTCGGTTGTATTAGCGTTATTTTCTAGTAAAGTCCGTCCACCCCCATGCTGTAAGGGGTTGACACTAATAATCTCTTTTACCCCTAAAAATTTTTATGCGGCTGTTTTAGCATGCTGGGGGCGGTAGACGTGTCTCACCCCGACACTGTTTGTTTCGTGGTCGCAAAGAACACGTGTACGAAATTTGGTGAATTTTGCTCGACCGTTGTAGATTTTTATAAGGAACATACAAACATATATACATTTAATTGAAGTGGTGGAGCGGGACGGGGTTGGAATTATTGAAACAAAAAATAACGACCGATATTAAAATTCCATAAATATTTTCCAGAGATAATTAGATTTATGATATTTCTACCTATGTTGTGTGTGTAAAAATTCAACCCCTCTTGCGGTCTGATGGTGGAGCATGGTTAGGGGTGAGGGTGAGGGGTCTCACAAGAAAATGACGTAAAAACAACAGATATTCAAGTCAAATGGAATGTAATGGATATCTCTGAGTTGATTGATGACAATCTGTAGTACAGCAATGATTTTCCCCTTCTTACGGACACAGTCACTCTCATTTCTTGAATCTTGCGAGGGCGCTGGACTTTTTGGAGAATCTGGAGGAGCTGTAGACTATCAGATCTGCGAAGGACAGCCTTATCAGCTATCCTTCACCTACGCTCTGGTCATCCTCCGAGAGAGCAACTTTGCCGCCAAGGACGGACCAGTCGACCCGGGATCCAAAAACAATTTATAAATATCTTTACTCACTATTAACAACTCTCCGTTTCAAATTCCATTATTTTCCAATGCAGAAAGAGGTATATAAATATTTTAAAATGATGAATAGTAGGATATTCAAAATTATGTGGCCCGCAAGAGGAAAAGATCAAAATCTCATCAGGATAAAAACTTAATTAAACAGATAAGTTGAAATACTGAAGATGATACAGATTTTCATAAAAGCAGAGACTTAATAAAACCAAATTAATGAATAAGAAATATAACCAATACAGACAAAAAAGATTAATATAAAATTAATTATATATAATAGCATATATTAATTAATCATATAGAATTAAAAGGACTGCAATACTGATATGAATTAGTGACGACAGGCAGAAATAAAATACCCAACTGAAAAGCAAATAAAAGGGAATTATTTAATAATTTTGTTGTATGGAAGACGAGAAAGAAACAGTTATTAAATAAAACAAAAACTACAGGCTCATGTTTGAGATGATTCACATTAAATCAAATATCACACACACATCAATTATTTATATTACCCTTTAATGTCTGAATTGACTATCTTCCTTATTCATTATTACGTCAATAAGACGTAAATTTTTTTCATTTTAAAACCAAATTCATATATAAATTTATCAAGAGGGAAACCAGTTTAGCTGAGAAGCAAAATTGTAATAGAAGTTACGGAGTTTAGGATTAACATTTTTTATTTAAAAAATTAAGCTGTCGAACTAGACATACATATTTTTAAATGCCTGTGTAACTATGATGTTTTGATCTGTATAAATATTCTTTCTTTATTTTTAAATGAATAATTTTTTTGTTTTTCTGCAAATTGTCAGCTCTTTATACTGAAATATTAGTCATATATTTTATTTTCACGTCTGTTTTTAACAATGAGTATCCTTAACGGCCATTAACAGACGATTTTTATAATATAAAATAATTATTAATCATAAAATCTTTAATTAACAACACAAAAACGTTTCTGTACATATTTTTAAAATCTTCAAGCTGTGTGAGTGGACGAAAGAATTGTTTTGATGTTTTCAACGTTTGATTTGTCTGATTTTATTTTCATGTTGATTGATCGTTAATATATCTTCTTTGTCACAGTGTAATTAATCTCGATTTTAATATTGATATATTATGTTGCATATGTGGTATATATTATGACTGCTAATTACGTCTTCTAATGTAACAATTTATATGTTTAAAAAAAATTTCACGGTTACGCACCATGTTCAGATTTCTCGACGTTGACGTTTCTGCCGTGGTCTTCAGACTGTGTGGCGCTGCGTAGCAGCGGTGACATCTAAGTGGAGATCCAGCCTCCTCTTGACGTGTGCGAGCTGCGACCTAATTGGCCGCTGAGGATCGTCTGACCACAGCGTCAAGGACACATGTTTTTCCATGTCGCGTAGTAAATGTCAGGCGATCCGCAATGGTCAATCAGGTCGCAGCATGTCCGACCACTATAAATACCACACGCACACGTCACGCAGCGCCACAGAGGCTGAAGACAGCCGTAGAGAATGAACACAGAAACGTCAACATCCAGAACCTGGTGCGTAACCGTGAAAAATTAGTTAATAATTTACACCGGCAAAGCTGTCTTTATTATTAAAATTATTTCTGTTGTGCGAGTCTGTGCGTTATTTAGGAAGTTAAATTTATCAGTTATTTTATTTACGATGCATATCTTTAAAATGAGAACAAGAAATGCACGTGAATATTGAAAACTAGTCGAAAATTGCGTTAGACACCTACTTTTTTCTTTTCATATTATAGAAAGCCATTTAATTGTGTTTATGGGACTTGATATGAAAACTTATGGAACGAATAATAAAATGCTTGACTATAATTTTACATTTGTAATTATAGTAAGTATAGTAATTATTGATTTTAAAAAAATAATTACGGAATACGAAGAAGATGAATAAGGGCACTCCATCATCATTACGCTTAAAAAAATTGATTTGCAGAAAAATAAATAAAATTAAACAAATAGTTTTTAATTTAAATAGAAATTAATTATTTAATTTCGAAAATTACTAAATTAAGTACCACATTATTAATTTCATTTAGTGAATTTTCAGACAATGCAACCTGTCTGATAACATATTTAGGGATATAGGTCGAGTTGCGTTACATAAAAATAACGAAAAAAATCGGGGCGTTATGGATAAATGACATCTCGGGGATACTCAGCTAGTAGTGATATAAAGAAGAATGTAATAGACTCAGTTTTCACATATGTTAATTTAAATTTACAAAAAGAAAATAAATAACTGACTAAATAACCTTTCAGTTCATGACAATTGTAATTCAAATGTCAGTTCTTTACTCTATTCGTAATTCTCTTAATAAAATAAAATTTAATCTGTTCAAATATTTATTTGTACACTGAAAACAATATACTTCGTTTCCTTATTAAAACAACTTGTGGACCATTTTTTATAATTGAAACACAAAATTGTGTTTTATTTGTGATTACTAATATCGCATTAGTATTATATAAAACTACTTTCTCACATAGGAAAACCTGTTTTTTTTTTGTTTTTTTTTTTAAAAAAAAGGCGTAATGGGGGAGTATTGTGATTATTATTAAATTTATCAAATAGGAAAAAGTTGTTTTTTTTCGTTAATAGTTTATTAAAAAAGTCTTAATGGGGGAGTATTGTGAGTTTTATTAAATTTCTGATATACTTAAAAGCTGTTACTTTCTTTAAAAGTTTATTATAAAAGGCGTAATGGGGGAGTATTGTGAGTTTTATTAAATTGCTTATAGACGAAAAAGCTGGTTTTTTAAAAATAGTTTATTTAAAAATGCGTAATGGGGGAGTATTAGGATTATTATTAAAATTCTCAAATAGGAAAATGCTGTTTTTTTCTTTAAAAGTTTAATAGAAAAGAGGAAAAGGGGGAGTATCCTGATTTTTAATAAATTTGTCATATACGAAAAAGCTGTTTCTTTCTTTAAAAGTTTATTATAAAAGGTGTAATGAGGGACTGTTGAGAGTTCTTTGAAATTTCTCAAATAGGAAAAAGCTGTTTTATTCATTATAAATGTATTATAAATGGCGTAATGGGAAGTATTGTGAGTTTTTTATATTTCTCAAATAGGAAAAAGCGGTTTTATTCTTTAAAAAATCATATAAAAGGTGTAATAACGGAGTATTGCCACTTTTATTAATTACCTTTAATACGAAAAAGCTGTTTTTTTCTTTAAAAGTTTATTATAAAAGGCGTTATGGGGTAGTAGTGTGAGTTTTATTAAATTTCTCATATTCGAAAAAGCTCTTATTTTCTTTAAAAATTTATTAAAAAATGCCTAATGGGGGAGTATTGTGATTATTATTAAATTTCTCAAATAAGAAAATGTTGTGTTTTTCTTTAAAAGTTTAATAGAAAACGGGGAAAAGGGGAATATTGTGATTTTTAATAAATTTTTCAAATAGGAAAATGCTGGTTTTTTTTCTTTAAAAGTTTAGTAGAAAAGGGGAGAGGGGAGAGTTTTGTGATTTTTAATAAATTTCTCAAATAGGAAAAAGCTGTTTTTTTTCTTTAAAAGTTTATTATAAAAGGTGTAATAGGGGAGTATTGTGAGTTTTATTAAATTTCTCATATTCGAAAAATCTGTTTTCTTCTTTAAAGTTTATTTTAATATGCGTAATTTGGGAATATTGTGAGTTGTATTAAATTTCTCATATAGGAAAAAGTTGTTTTTTTTCGTCAATAGTTTATTATAATAGGCGTAATGGGGAAGTATTGTGAGTTTTTTTTAAATTTCTGAAATTGGAAAAAGCGGTTTTTTTCTTTAAAACTTTATTATAAAAGGCGTAATGGTGGAGTATTGGGGGTTTTATTAAATTTCTCATATACGAAAAAGCTTATATTTTCTTTAAAAATTTATAAAAAAATGCGTGATGGGGGAGTATTGTGATTTTTAATAAATTTCTCATAACCGAAAAATGTATTTCTTTCTTCATAAAAGAGCGATAATAACATCTCTCTGGTTTTTTTTGAACTAAGGTTCCCACATGCCGAGGCACCTCGGTCTGTTTTGAGAGGTGTATGTTCCGGGGTCGCAGACCTTGGGCATACGGCAAGAGTTGTCCGCTATTCCTATTGGAATAGTCGGCCAGCTGCCTCCTAAACAGGCCAAGGCATGGCGAGGGGTAAGCTGCGTCCCCACAGCAAACTCCTCTCCCGCTATCGGAAGGGCGTGGGACAAGTACCCAATGCCCGACCTACCCGATGCAGGTTTTTCTTGGGTTTTCCCTGCATTTCTTTAGGCGAATGCCGGGTAGGATCCTTCAATCACAGCCCGGGGGCCCTAGTTAACCCTTGGCTACCTTCCTCTACCCTTCCACATCCCCCCTTTCAAATCCCTTCCTATGCTATTAAAGGGGAGTTGCCCAATGTGGATCACCCTCATGTAGCCTGTTGCCCTAAAAAAAAAAAAAAAAAAAAATAGCAAACAAAGGAAGCCTGCGAGAGGATTTCTCGCAGGTGAACCTTCCCAGAGAGCTCTGGCGGGGGCTACCTTTGGGGATGCTCTCACATCTCTCTGGTTTTTTTGAACTAAGGTTTCCACATGCCGAGGCACCTCGGTCTGTTTTGAGAGGTGTATGTTCCGGGGTCGCAGACCTTGGGCATACGGCAAGAGTTGTCCGCTATTCCTATTAGAATAGTCGGCCAGCTGCCTCCTAAACAGGCCAAGGCATGGCGAGGGGTAAGCTGCGTCCCCACAGCAAACTCCTCTCCCGCTATCGGAAGGGCGTGGGACAAGTACCCAATGCCCGACCTACCCGATGCAGGTTTTTCTAAGGTTTTCCCTGCATCCCTTTAGGCGAATGCCGGGTAGGATCCTTAAAATATAGCCCGGGGGCCCTAGTTAACCCTTGGCTACCTTCCTCTACCCTTCCGCATCCCCCCTTTAAATCCCTTCCTATGCTATTAAAGGGGAGTTGCCCAATGTGGATCACCCTCATGTAGCCTGTTGCCCTAAAAAAAAAAAAAAAAAAATAGCAAACAACGTTTCTGGGATCCTTGTCCCTTTCGTCACGTTCGAAGAAGAGCCTAGAGCGACACAACTGCACTTGTCATTTGACTTGTGAAACGTTGTGTGGTATTTATATTAACACTTTTTCGCCTGAATTCGCTATCTTTCGTATTCATTAATTTGCTAAGTATTTACACCAAAAAAACCAAGAGGAGTAGAAGCCCATCAATCTCGCAAACTTGTATAGCAATAATTGGCGAACGCTCGTGTCCGTAATATTTACTTCTCCTAAATATGGATGAGTTCCATAATAAGACATTACTCGTCCTTGGTGAGACGTGAAATAAATAGATTGTGGTTTCGCTGCCGGAAACTGTTATCATGTTACACATAGCACAAAGCATATCTTTAGGACTCATGGCACAATTAGATGAGTTCTCAGATAACTATTGAACATCCTTATCTCGTGTTTGCAGTTTACAGTTCTCACTATTGCATTATAATAATATAATTAAAACTAAATGACCATTACAACGTATTCATTGTTCACCATCGTCAATAATACGTTATATTTTATTTTCATGCTAATCTGGATCGCCATAGGACTTTTTCATACATTATTTCTCAGGTGAACATGAAAATCAGAAGAGATGACAATAATTTATGGTAAACGTTCAACAATAACTGAGAAAAAATAAAAAATGTGGGCGAAATTTGTCTCTTTTCCTTTTGTTTATGAAGAAGTTAGTTTTTAGATTATGTTCTCAGATAAGGATGAAGCAGCGTTATTTATATGACTTGGCGCCGAATTGAATGGAGGTGGAATGTTGGAGGATATGATTTTATGAATACGGGATAGTCGACTCTATTGTTGTCCCTGATAAAATTCTCATAAGGCAACGAATGTGCGAAGACTAGATCTATTAAAATGATAATAGGGAGTTGATCTGGTGTTATTGAGTCCAATATTTGATGTGGATTGGAGTGTAGATTAGGGAAAGGTTAACATGATTAGGTTTTGACGCTGCAAGATGAGACATCAAATGCGTGATAAAGAAGTTGTCTGAAAGGCCCGGGAAAGGATTTCCCTATTCGAGTAAGTTCATGCGGAGAGCTTTTAGATCGCTCATAAGAATAAGGATTTCAATGGAGTTTAGGTATGTGAAAAGGTTTCTGGAAAGGGTACGGCATAGTGGTCAAAATAGGACAGCTATAGTGCTGCCGTTGAGCAGGGTCATTATACTTTATTCTGTGGTGTAGACTAGTAAGATAGGACCCCATCCATGGCGGAAGTAGAGAGCAATGCTCCTTTACTTATTTTTTCTTTTTTTAGGGAAACAGGCTACATGAGGGTAATCCACATTGGGCAACTCCCCTTTAATAGCATAGGAAGGGATTTGAAAGGGGGGATGCGGAAGGGTAGAGGAAGGTAGCCAAGGGTTAACTAGGGCCCCCGGGCTAGGGTTTAAGGATCCTACCTGGCAATTCGCCTAAACGTAATGCAGGGAAAACTCTAGAAAAGCCTGCATCAGGTAGGTCGGGCATTTGGTACTTGTCCCATGCCCTTCCGATGGCGGGAGAGGGGTTAGCCCCGGTCTCGACGGAAGACATTGTATTGGGAGCCTTCCTGCTGCGCGTGCTTGGAAGCAGGTTCAGCTATACCCTGGATGTCTACGACTTGTTCTGCGAACAAATTGGCTTACAGAGTTAGTTTTCTTCCTGGTGGCACCCATCGCGTTCAAAAGCAATTATTTACGTTTTACATCTTATTTCCATGTTTCCGGCTAGCGATGGCCTTACGAAAGGGATTGGACTAGGGCGCATACATCAGGCTCCCACACAGTTGTCTGAAATCTGTTAATACTTAAGTTTACTTCTAGCCTTCCACCAAATATTGTCCGTTTCACGGTTTTAATCGTTGATATCACCTCCTGCCCCTTTGCAGGGAATAGTTCCAGGAATGTGAAGTTTGTTGTTAGAAGACACGGCAATTACCGTCGTATTGGTTACTTGTTTGACTGAGTTGTTTTTAATTTTGCAATTAATTTATCGGACTGGGTGATTAGGGCAGCGAGTGTCTATGGGTGCGTGATACTCTCCACAATTCAGACACTTCGTGGTGGCATTTGCTCGTGCGAAGCCCGCATTTGGTGTCGGATTAACTTTCAGGAGCATTGCCGAAGTTTACGAAGGGGTGTGATAGTTATGAAATTAGTAAAAGATTCGTATCCCGTGTATTAACATTCGGTTGATGTGTCATATAAATACGTGGCCTTATTAGAACCAGTTATGTTCCATCTATCTTAGCGATATAGATAAAGTAGCGCAGTGTTGTAAACCCGGTTAATTAACAAAATAACCGTAACAACAGATGATTATATATATATATATATATATATATATATATATACATCGATAGATAGATAGATACAATGTTTATAACGTGTAACTGATAGACTTATTCATAGAACGGATAAATTGATTTGTATGATGTTATGAGGATGTCCATTCATAAATTTCTCACCTATTAAAGTAATATTGACATTTCGTAAATGCGAAGGATCGCATGCCCAAAGCCTTAAACTCATGCTCATGATACTCGTTCAAGTAGTGTGGTGGTAGTACTTTGTTCCACCTTCATAATATAACAGATATTATTAATAAATTAATATTAACAGGTTGATTATAGTTATAATTTGAATTAACAATATCATAAATATTTCATAGTTAAATTACTCAAATTAAAATTTGAACTTTTATAATCCCCAGCCTTACGCTGGATAGCATAAAGAATTTCCTTCATGGCTACTCTCAGGGAACATGAAGGGAATTTTAACAATGAAAAATTACTCTGTCAGGATGGAAAAATGTCAGACCAGGAATCAAGCCCGGGACCTCCCGCTAACTTGGCAGACGCTGTGCCATCTGAGCTGGTCCCTGTCAAATCCACACCAGTGTGAAATTGTTGAGATCTAATGCAGGCTCACCTACATGGACTTTCACCCAAGAGCGCACTCAAAGAAATAGTAAGAAATTATTTATTCTCACAAAGAATCACCTTTATTTTATTTTTTTTCAACTTGAATCAAAATAGAGCTGGGCAAACTGTTTTCCGCCTAATTCGTATATTCCTATTGTTACTTACAAGCCATAAATACCATATGATTCAACTCGTTGCGTATAGTTGTTATATTATTCATTTAACACGTTGCTCCTCCTTTTAAACTATGACATTCATTACATACTTCGGCTTTCCAGCAATTCACAATCCAATTAAGCTGTGCATCACCCCTTTCCTTATTTCGTTAAGAAATGTTTATTAAACTGAAAAAATAAGGTCAACAGTGAGGACACTCCAACCCCAACTCGCAGGTCAGCAAACAAACATCCTGAATACTTCAGCATCACGTCGGCTATTTCTAAATAGACTAATGTAGTAATGTAGTTAAACATTTAACTCTTTTTACAAAATATTTAATTTCGTTTTAGTATTTGGATATCGGGGTAGACATGAATGTCCCTGATAACTACTCTCAGAAATCTTGATTTATTGCCAAATATGAACATTGATTCAAATTATACAAATCTGTATAAATATTTAAGTATTTATTCAGATGTTCCCAATATGTTCTAATTATAATAATTTAAATCTTCTGTTAATTATTCCATGATGTCTCAAACTCCTTAACGTTTTGTGAAATTCATCAATTCATTTTCCTCTGTAAATGCATAATTTCTGTTTATCCTGAGCTTAAAATTTGTTATGAACTCATTTTAATCTCAAGCAACAGTTGTTGCATCATATTGTAATTACATTGAATTGAAGAACCATTTACACATAATTTTTACAGCACTGTGCAGGTATACTTTGAAATTATTAAATATTTAATTATTTGTAAAACCCACACTCTTTTTTTACAATATCAAATTCTTATTCCTAATCTATTAAAATGAATGCCAATAAAATAATTATTTTCATTATTTCAAATAACTGTATCAACTACTGAAATAAATGTCAAACGAGCAAGTTGAATATATTTATTACTAATTGTTTTCTACATCATAAACCTGGGACATTTCTTTGGTCGAGCCTAATCAAATCACTTTATTATAATATAATTTTACAAAACTATAAATTTGAAGGTTTTCAATTTATTTTGCAATGGTGTTCTCCCATTCTTAGGTTCAGGGAACGAAAAATATGGGCGTTGAGTCCTGCGTGCAACATTTGTTTGAAGAAGGTGGCGTTTGGAGTTTCTGGAGAGGTAATGGAATAAATGTTCTGAAGATTGCTCCAGAGACTGCAATTAAGTTCATGGCATATGAACAGTGCAAACGCCTTATCAGTGGGAACAATACTAGAGAATTGTCCATTTATGACAGGTTCGCGGCTGGATCTCTTTCTGGAAGAATTAGCCAAACAGTTATTTATACTTTTAAATTAAGTTGTGTTTATTATATATATAATTTTAGTATCGTTGTTTTACATTCTTATTGTTATAAATATTTTTAAAACAATTTTAGGTCTTGAAGACCAGATTAGCACTTGGGAAAACTGAACAATATAAAGGAATTGCTGATGCAGTTAAACAAATCTACAAAAAAGAAGGATTGCGGACTTTCTACAGAGGCTATGTTCCCAATCTGCTGAGAATAATCCCATGTGCAGGAATTGATCTTGCAGTATATGAGGTAACTGTTTAAATATCACATTGATATGGGTAATTTTCATTGTAGTCCTACAACCATTCTAAAATGAATACGTAAAAACTACCACAATTTTCAACCCGTTAAGGTTCTCTTAAAAGTCACAATATCTTTGAAACAACTAATATTTGTTTTTTGTATATTGGATTGTGGATATTATTTTCATTTTATCGACAATGTGGTCACATGTGATTTTATTTAGGTCTGAGCCTGATTGCGTTCTGTATGTCAAGATATTGAGCTTTATTGCCAAAGTAACAAAAAGGAAGCCCTTCCCTCTACTATTTCTTATTACCAAAATATTATAGCATTCATTCAATTATAATATTAAATCATTCTGCATATATTCAAATCAATATAAATTACTTACATTCATATGTATTGAATGTAGGTTTCACGGGGTTATACCCGGAATTTTTCTGTATTTATATAAACTTTCAGAAGAGTTCAGATGAATTTTTTTTAGGGTAACAGGCTACATGAAGGTAATCCACATAGTGGCAACTCCCCTTTAATAGCATAGGAAGGGATTTGAAAGGGGGGATGCGGAAGGGTAGAGGAAGGTAGCCAAGGGTTAACTAGGGCCCTCGGGCGATATTTTAAGGATCCTACCCGGCATTCGCCTAAAAGTAATGCAGGGAAAGCCCTAGAAAAACCTGCATTAGGTAGGTCGGGCATTGGGTACTTGTCCCACGCCCTTCCGATAGCGGAGAAGAAAAAATCTTAACGGTTATGAGATGAAAAACCATGCAACTAATCTGCGAGAATTTTACTTATCAGAATGATGTGACCCCAGTGCTTGAGGCTGGGTTGGCTTTGTTGCATAGCTAAGATGAAAAAAAATTCACAATATGGCTGGAAATCCACAATTTTCTATTAAGAAATGAAAGATATATCACAAAAATAAATAGAATATTTGAGATATATCTTGTGTGAAAGACGACGTTTCGACACCTAGCTCCCCTTTCGTTGCCAAGTGACCGAATTACCTAAAAAAATCTATGATCCTATGAATTGTTTAACTATGTAGAAATGTTATGACAAAATATCACTTTGTTTACGTTAACTACATTGTAGTGTCATGTGAATATAATTCATAGTTATTTAAAATTATGTGGTATTAGCGTGTAACGCTTCGAGGTTAATAATACGTATCCAATAGTTCAATGAGAAATTTGTTTACTTAGCAAGTAACTGTAAAGGCCGTTTATTTAAGCGAAAATATATTGATTGTACGTTGCTTCATAATTTTAAGTTTTACTTTACTATTTATTTACAGACTTTAAAAAATTCTTACCTCCGCAAACACAGTGGTGATAGACCTGGAGTCCCCCTCTTACTGGCATGCGGCATTGTTTCCAGCACGTGCGGGCAAATTTGCAACTATCCCTTAGCTCTTGTAAGAACACGCCTGCAAGCCCAAGGTAATAATTTTATTCAATGATTGTTAAAAATTTAGACTCATGTCGATTTATGTCAATAGACGTCCTACTGAACGTATCGTTGTAAGGGCTTTTGTATGCTTTTTTTTATACTTTCCAGTAAAAAATCATTTTTTTATTCTACATTTGGTCTACGCATTCATGATAACGATTACTATTACATGCTACGTCACTAAAATACGAGTGAACTTTGGAGGTCGATTTATGATAATGCATGTCATCCACGTGCTTTTCATAGGATTTTTAATTAATAATTACTGATGACACGTGTTCATCATTTAGTTACCTGACTGCGATATTTTAATTTCATAAAATTCAGATTCGCATTGATAAGGAGTCCAAAATAATCCGGTTATTTGAAGCGCAATTTCTTTTAACGTCTGTTTTTACGTCTGAAAGCCAGAACAAGTAATGCTATATTTTGGTCTTTAATATCTGAAGGGAAATGTTCATGTTTAAAACAAATTGCGCTACAAATAACCGGATTATTTTGGTCTCCTTATCAATACGAATCTGAATTTTATGAAATATATATATATATATATATATATATATATATATATATATATATATATATTGATTAGAACGGGAAAAAAGCAATCATGGCTTATGTGAAATAGGGGTCTATATCAATATATAAGCAAGTATGTGATGTTAAATTAACTTGTATGGACAGTAATGAAAGAATTGATATATGACTAATCTCAAATTGAGGGCTGGTATCTCCATGTCATAATGTAAATACTAAAATATTTAGCTATAATAAATATGCGTTCAGTTAAATTGGGTACAGGACAATTTTTATCGTAATTTCAAGATTTCTAATAAATACAATTTTTGTTTCACAGTTGTCACCATTAAACAAAGCACTTATCAAGATCAACCACAAACAATGTCCAGTGTATTTAAAAGTATCTTGAAAAAGGAAGGATTCTCTGGACTGTACAGGGGGATTACTCCAAACTTATTTAAAGTGGCCCCTGCAGTGAGCATCAGCTATGTTACATACGAAAGATTTGGGCAAAAATTGGATGTCATAAGGTCGTGAAAGCACAATTCCACACGTCTTCATTGAAATCTACCTCAGCAGACAGCGCATACAGCAAGCCCTGAAGATCTTGTTTGTAGTTCTGCGTGTCACTTATTCATTCAAACTGGGAAACTCCAGTTAAATGAATTCAGTTATTTTGAATATTACTGGAACAATTGGAAGGAGATTTTCATTTATTATTTCTTTACGTCAGTGTGTTATTTGATTTATAATTATTGTACTGTGAACCTGTTTTTGTTATTTAAAATTTTTGTATTTTTTCCAATAAAATTGTGTTTGTTCAAATTTTATATGTATTTTAAAAATACTAAAACTAAGCATTTGTTAGATATATTTGTGAGCCAATTAGTACATTCGTCATGACTGTTTTAAATAATGTGGAAATAGTGCCACAAATTAAATTAAAACCGACGGTTGCCTCGGTTTAGGTACTGGATGAAATTCCCTTGGGATTCCAGCTCATTTATTATGTTGAAAGCACACGACGTTTGAATGACCATACGGCACCATCTTCTGGTGATGACGGAGACGTGGGCTGTCTTTCATATGTAGCATGCTTACGAAGAACTTACCTTGCTGAAATCCCGTGAGGATTTCTTCTACGTTTGACTTATCAGTTGGGGGATATGATGTGTGACTTTAACACATAAGTTATTACATTTATTGTGGCAGTAATATATTTATGTTGGTGTTCCCAGATAGCTGACTTAAAAATATTTAATCGAGGTAAATTATACCGAGAAGTATTCATATTACGCCATTGCATTGCTTTGAGGATACTTTAATACGGTATCTTTAATTAGTAGTAAGTTTCTCATTTGGCTGGAATGTTATTGCCATTAATATTGTTTTTTTAGCATGTTTAACACAACCGGAATTAAAGATATTTCATTTAAAGTGAAAAAATAATATACTCACATATACATACTATTTAAAAAATTACGTAATGTTTCAATTCTTCACAGCAGTCTGTTTTTTCTGATACTGACTCACTCAATGATGAATTACCAATAGCACAATCTATTTCATACGATACTTCAAAGAGATCAGCATTATTTCATTTTCAGTTGACGAACATACAATGAAATAGGGTACTTTGGAATAGTTATATAATATGAAGGAATATTTAAATTAAACAATTGCCAAACATAATACCAGCTGAATCTTTTTATTGATTTCATATAGTTTTGTTTATTTTGATATGTAGCAAATTCGAATTTGGGTTTTACTAACATGATGACATATTTTAATTTGTATTTACTTTAGTAACAAAATGATGCTAGATTTCTACATGTATTCACTTTTTTATTTAAAAAAGTACAATTGTAATTAAATGCTGATTACGTCACGAAAAAGCAATATCGTTGTCTCAGATCTGTGACTTGTTTCTGAGTAGCTTTTGTCTTTCGAATCCAATATCAACGGTTTTAGTTACAGTCAGACAAAATGTGCATATAAAGGAAAAATAAAAAAATAGTTACTATAAGTTCAATTATGTTCATACTAATAGCAAAGTTTATTTACCAAAGAGTAAATGTACAAATTAGGGAAATAGAGGGCTTTCTCTGGAATGTTTAATCTGAAGACATTCATGCTCATGCTGGTCAAATCCCTTACTTGTGGCAGTCCCTCTCTACCAGCCGTAGAACGTCTCGGACGGTCCAATTCCTAGAACGGCTTACCTGCGGTAGGAGGAAGTAACATTGGGAAAACAACAGTCCTTTCCATACTAAGCTAATTTATCAAATTTGTTAAAGATATATACAATTAAATAATATTTTGCCCCCGACTAGCCAGTATCATTTTCAAATTCAAAATCTTCGTCATTAGGGTCACTTCCATGTTCACCACACTCGTATTCCTGTAATTCCAAAGAGGATAATTCTTTGAATACTGGCACTGAAATTTCAGCTGAATGAGGTACTCGGCATATAGTTGAGGCTTAACTAGGATACTCTATATTACATCTGTTTTCTTTGTTTTATCCTCACATTTTCACTATGCAAAAGTAACAATCACTTTAGTGATCTCTGGGCTATTGGCAAATCTTACTAATTCCCAGTGAGGGTTAAATTGCAAGTTAAAAATCATAATTTATCTCAGTGGCATCCGTAACCCTGGATTTGAGTCTAATCTAGGTTGTTTTTACGTTATTTTTAAGTCTTACATCTCCACCAAAAACCTAACGCGTGCTCTCCTCCCAAGCCGATAAGGGTTGGAAATGTATACAGAGAATATCTAGAGAATTTTTACGAATCTCATGTATACCGACAAAATATTTATTCGACGCAAATATCGGCATGTTCGAAAATTTCTAGCCCCGACCCCTTCTTTCCACGTGTGCGTTGCCCAGATTTTAATAAATAAACTTAACGACACCCATAACCCCAATTGATAGCAATCTCGGTTGTTTTCGCGTTATTTTCATGTAAACCCCTCCAACCCCACCGCTTAATCGTGCTCCGCTCCCGTGACGAAAGGGGTTAAAATAATCTCTTTTACCCCTAAAAATTTTTATGCGGCTGTTTTAGCATGCTGGGGGCGGTAGACGTGTCTCACCCCGACACTGTTTGTTTCGTGGTCGCAAAGAACACGTGTACGAAATTTGGTGAATTTTGCTCGAACGTTGTAGATTTTTATAAGGAACATACAAACATATATACATTTAATTGAAGTGGTGGAGCTGGACGGGGGTGGAATTATTGAAACAAAAAATAACGACCGATATTAAAATTCAATAAATATTTTCCAGAGATAATTAGATTTATGATATTTCTACCTATGTTGTGTGTGTAAAAATTCAACCCCTCTTGCGGTCTGATGGTGGAGCATGGTTAGGGGTGAGGGTGAGGGGTCTCACAAGAAAATGACGTAAAAACAACAGATATTCAAGTCAAATGGAATGTAATGGATATCTCTGAGTTGATTGATGACAATCTGTAGTACAGCAATGATTTTCCCCTTCTTACGGACACAGTCACTCTCATTTCTTGAATCTTGCGAGGGCGCTGGACTTTTTGGAGAATCTGGAGGAGCTGTAGACTATCAGATCTGCGAAGGACAGCCTTATCAGCTATCCTACACCTACGCTCTGGTCATCCTCCGAGAGAGCAACTTTGCCGCCAAGGACGGACCAGTCGACCCGGGATCCAAAAACAATTTATAAATATCTTTACTCACTATTAACAACTCTCCGTTTCAAATTCCATTATTTTCCAATGCAGAAAGAGATATATAAATATTTTAAAATGATGAATAGTAAAATATTCAAAATTATGTGGCCCGCAAGAGGAAAAGATCAAAATCTCATCAGGATAAAAACTTAATTAAACAGATAAGTTGAAATACTGAAGATGATACAGATTTTCATAAAAGCAGAGACTTAATAAAACCAAATTAATTAATAATATATTTAAAAAATTAAGCTGTCGAACTAGACATACATATTTTTAAATGCCTGTGTAACTATGATGTTTTGATCTGTATAAATATTCTTTCTTTATTTTTAAAGGAATAATTTATTTTGTTTTTCTGCAAATTGTCAGCTCTTTATACTGAAATATTAGTCATATATTTTATTTTCACGTCTGTTTTTAACAATGAGTATCCTTAACGGCCATTAACAGACGATTTTTATAATATAAAATAATTATTAATCATAAAATCTTTAATTAACAACACAAAAACGTTTCTGTACATATTTTTAAAATCTTCAAGCTGAGTGAGTGGACGAAAGGATTGTTTTGATGTTTTCAACGTTTGCTTTGTCTGATTTTATTTTCATGTTGATTGATCGTTAATATATCTTCTTTGTCACAGTGTAATTAATCTCGATTTTAATATTGATATATTATGTGGCATATGTGGTATATATTATGACTGCTAATTACGGCTTCTAAAGTAACAATTTATATGTTTAATAAATTTTCACGGTTACGCAACCATGTTCAGATTTCTCGACGTTGACGTTTCTGCCGTGGTCTTCAGACTGTGTGGCGCTGCGTAGCAACGGTGACATCTAAGTGGAGATCCAGCCTCATCTTGACGTGTGCGAACTGCGACCTGATTGGCCGCTGAGGATCGTCTGACCACAGCGTCAAGGACACATGTTTTTCCATGTCGCGTAGTAAATGTCAGGCGATCCGCAATGGCCAATCAGGTCGCAGCATGTCCGACCACTATAAATACTACACGCACACGTCACGCTGCGCCACACAGGCTGAAGACAGGCGTAGAGAATGACGTCAACATCCAGAACCTGGTGCGTAACCGTGAAAAATTAGTTAATAATGTACACCGGGAAAGCTGTCTTTATTATTAAAATTATTTCTGTTGTGCGAGTCTGTGCGTTATTTAGGAAGTTAAATTTATCAGTTATTTTATTTAAGATGCATATCTTTAAATTGAGAACAAGAAATGCACGTGAATATTGAAAACTAGTCGATAATTGCGTTAGACACCTACTTTTTTCTTTTCATATTATAGAAAGCCATTTAATTGTGTTTATGGGACTTGATATGAAAACTTATGGAACGAATAAAAAAAATGCTTGACTATAATTTTACATTTGTAATTATAGTAAGTATAGTAATTATTGATTTTAAAAAAATAATTACGGAATACGAAGAAGATGAATAAGGGCACTCCATCATCATTACGCTTAAAAAAAATTGATTTGCAGAAAAATAAATAAAATTAAACGAATAGTTTTTAATTTAAATAGAAATTAATTATTTAATTTCGAAAATTACTAAATTAAGTACCACATTATTAATTTCATTTAGTGAATTTTCAGACAATGCAACCTGGCTGATAACATATTTAGGGATATAGGTCGAGTTGCGTTACATAAAAATAACGAAAAAAATCGGGGCGTTATGGATAAATGACATCAAGGGGATACTCAGATAGTAGTGATATAAAGAAGAATGTAATAGACTCAGTTTTCACATATGTTTATTTACATTTACAAAAAGAAAATAAATAACTGACTAAATAACCTTTCAGTTCATGACAATTGTAATTCAAATGTCAGTTCTTTACTCTATTCGTAATTCTCTTAATAAAATAAAATTTAATCTGTTCAAATATTTATTTGTACACTGAAAGCAATATACTTCGTTTCCTTATTAAAACAACTTGTGGACCATTTTTTATAAATGAAACACAAAATTGTGTTTTATTTGTGATTACTAATATCGCATTAGTATTATATAAAACTGCTTTCTCACATAGGAAAACCTGTTTTTTTTTTAAAGTTTATTATAAAAGGCGTAATGGGGGAGTATTGTGATTATTATTAAATTTATCAAATAGGACATTTGCTGTTTTTTTCTTTAAAACTTGATTATAAAAGACTTAAAGGGGGAGTATTGTGAGTTTTATTAAATTTTTCATATACGAAAAGACTGTTTTTTTCTTTAAAGTTTATTATAATATGCGTAATTTGGGAATATTGTTAGTTTTATTAAATTTCCCAATTATGAAAAAGCTGTTTTTTTCTTTAAAAGTTTCCTATAAGCCCTTAATGGGGGAGTATTGTGAGTTTTATTAAATTTCTGATATACTAAAAAGCTGTTACTTTCTTTAATAGTTTATTATAAAAGGCGTAATGAGGGAGTATTGTGAGTTTTATTAAATTGCTTATAGACGAAAAAGCTGGTTTTTAAAAAATAGTTTATTTAAAAATGCGTAATGTTGGAGTATTAGGATTATTATTAAAATTCTCAAATAGGAAAATGCTGTTTTTTTCTTTAAAAGTTTAATAGAAAAGAGGAAAAGGGGGAGTATCCTGATTTTTAATGAATTTGTCATATACGAAAAAGCTGTTTCTTTCTTTAAATGTTTATTATAAAAGGTGTAATGGGGGACTGTTGAGAGTTCTATGAAATTTCTCAAATAGAAAAAAGCTGTTTTTTTCATTATAAATCTATTATAAATGGCGTAATGGGAAGTATTGTGAGTTTTTTATATTTCTCAAATAGGAAAAAGCGGTTTTATTCTTTAAAAAGTCATATAAAAGATGTAATAACTGAGTATTGCCACTTTTATTAATTACCTTTAATACAAAAAAGCTGTTTTTTTCTTTAAAAGTTTATTATAAAAGGCGTTATGGGGTAGTAGAGTGAGTATTATTAAATTTCTCATATACGAAAAAGCTCTTATTTTGTTTAAGAATTTATTAAAAAATGCCTAATGAGGGAGTATTGTGATTATTATTAAATTTCTCAAATAAGAAAATGCTGTTTTTTTCTTAAAAAATTTAATAGAAAACGGGAGAAAGGGGAATATTGTGATTTTTAATAAATTTTTCAAATAGGAAAAAGCTGTTTTTTTCTTTAAAATTTATTAGAAAAGGCGCAACGGGGGAGTATTGAGAGTTTTATTAAATTTTTCATATACGGAAAAGCTGTTTATTCTTTAAAGTTTATTATTAAAAGGCGTAATGGGGGAGAATTGTGAGTTTTATTAAATTGCTTATATACGAAAAAGCTGTTTTTTTAAAAAAAGTTTATTTATAAATGTGTAACGGAGGAGTATTGTGATTATTATTAAAATTCTCAAATAGGAAAATGCTGTTTTTTTTCTTTAAAAGTTTATTAGAAAAGGAGAGAGGGGAGAGTTTTGTGATTTTTAATAAATTTCTCAAATAGGAAAAAGCTGTTTTTTTCTTTAAAAGTTTATTATAAAACGCATAATGTGAGAGTATTGTTAGTTTTAATAAATTTTTCAAATAGGAAAAACTGTTTTTTTGTTTAAGAGTTTATTATAAAAGGCGTAATGGGGGAGCATTGTGAGTTTAATTAAATAGCTTATATACGAAAAAGCTGGTTTTTTAAAAAAATTTATTTAAAAATGCGTAATGGGGGCGTATTGTGATTATTATTAAAATTCTCAAATAGGAAAATGCTATTTTTTTCTTTAAAGGTTTAATAGAAAAGGGGAAATGGGGAAGTATTGTGATTTTTATTTAATTTTTCATATACGAAAAGTAGTTTTTTCTTTAAAACTTATTATAAAAGGAGTAATGGGGGAGTATTGAGAGTTTTATTAAATTGCTTATATACGAAAAAGCTGTTTTTTTTAAATAAGTTTATAAAAAAATGCGTAATGGGGGAGTATTGTGATTATTATTAAATATCTCAAATAGGAAAATGCTGTTTTTTTCTTTAAAAGTTTAATAGAAAAGGGGAAAAAAGGGAGTATCCTGTTTTTTAATAAATTTTTCATATACGAAAAAGCCGTTTCTTTCATTAAATGTTTATTATAAAAGGTGTAATGGGGGACTGTTGTGAGTTTTTTAAATTTCTCAAATATGAAAAAGCGGGTTTTTATTTTAAACTTTATTTTAAAAGAAGTAATGGGGGAGTATTGTGAGTTTTATTAAATTTCTCATATACGAAAAGCTGTTATTTTCTTTAAAAATTTATTAAAAAATGCGGAATGGGGGAGTTTTGTGAGTTTTATTAAATATCTCAAATAGAAAAAAGATGTTTTTTTCTTTAAAAGTTTATTTTAAAAGGCGTAATGGGGGAGTATTGTGAGTTATATTAAATTTTTCATATACGAAAAAGCTGTTTTTTCTTTAAAATTTATTATAAAAGGAGTAATTTTGTAGTATTGTGAGTTTGATTTAATTTCTCAAATAGGAAAAAGCTGCATTTTTCTATATAAGTTTAATATAAGAGTCGTAATGTGGGAGTATTGTGAGTTGTATTAAATTTCTCAAATACGAAAAAGCTGGTTTTTTCTTTAAAAGTTTATTATAATTGGCGTAATATGGGAGTATTGTGACTTTTATTAAATTTCTCTTAAAGGAAAAGTTTTTTTTTTCTTTAAAAGATTATTATAAAAATCGTAATGGCGGAGTATTGTGAGTTTTATGAAATTTCTGCAATAGCAAAAGATGTTTTTTTCTTTAAATGTTTATTATAAAAGCCGTAATTAAGAAGTATTGTGAGTTTTTTTAAATTTTTCATACACGAAATAACTGTTTTTTTCTTCAAAAGTTTTTAATAAAGGCGTACTGAGGGAGTTATGTGAGTTGTATTAAATTTCTCTTAAAGGAAAAGTTTTTTTTTTCTTTAAAAGATTATTATAAAAATCGTAATGGCGGAGTATTGTGAGTTTTATTAAATTTCTCATTTACGAAAAGCTGTTTTTATTTTAAAAGTTTATTATAAAAGGCGTAATTTGGTAGTATTGTGAGTTTTATTAAATTTCTCAATAAGGAAAAGCTTTTTTTTCCGTAAACCTTTATAATTAAAGGCGTAATGGTGAGTATTGTGTGTTTTATTAAATTTCTCCAATAGGAAAAAGCTGTTTTTTTCTTTAAAAGTTTATTATAAGAGGCTTAATGGGGGATTTTTGTGAGTTTTATTAACCTCCTCATATAGGAAAAAGCTGTTTCTTTCGTTAATAGTTTATTATAAAAGGCGTATTTAAGGAATATTGTGAGTTTTATTAAATTTCACAAATAGGAAAAAGCTGTTTTATTCTTTAAAAGTTTATTAAAAAATGCGTAATGTGGGAGTATTGTGATTAATATTAAATTTCTCTAACAGGAAAATGCTGTTTTTTTCTTTAAAAGTTTATAAGAAACCGGGAGAGGGAAGAATATTGTAATTTTTTATTAAATTTCTCAAATGGGAAAAAGCTATTTTTTTCATTAAAAGTTTATTATAAAAAGGCGTAATGGGGGAGTATTGTGTGTTTTATTAAATTTCTCAGATACGAAAAAGCTGTTATTTTCTTTATAATATTTATTAAAAAATGTTTAATGGGGGAGTATTGTGATTATTATTAAATTTCTCAAATAAGAAAATGTTGTTTTTTTCTTTAAAAGTTTAATAGAAAAGGGAAAAATGGGGAGTTACCTGTTTTTTAATAAATTTTTCATATACGAAAAAGCCGTTTCTTTCTTTAAATGTTTATTATAAAAGGAGTAATGGGGGACTGTTGCGAGTTTTTTTAAATATCTCAAATAGGAAAAAGCGGTTTTTTCTTTAAAACTTTATTATAAAAGACGTAATGGGGGAGTATTGTGAGTTTTATTAAATTTCTCATATACGAAAAAGCTGTTATTTTCTTTATAAATTTATTAAAAAATGCGGAATTGGGGAGTATTGTGAGTTTTATTAAATATCTCAAATAGGAAAAAGATGTTTTTTTCTTTAAAAGTTTATTTTAAAAAGGCGTAATGGGGGAGAATTTTGAGTTTTATTAAATTTCTCAAATAAGAAAAAATGACCTAACCGTCATTTGCCTAAAAGTGATGCAGGTCAAATCCTAGAAAACCTGCATTAGGTAGGTCGGGCTATTTTTACTTGTCCCACGCCCTTCCTATAGCAAGAGAGAGGGTTTCTGTGAGGACACGGCCTTCCCTTCTCCGTGCCTCGACCAGTTTAGGAGGCAGCTGGCCGACTGTTCCAATGCGAACAGCAGGCAACTCAACTTTTTTCCAAGTCTGCGACCCCGGAACATACACCTCTCAAAAACAAGCTGAGATGTCTCAGCTTGTGGTAACCTTAGTTCAAAAACGGAGAGAGGAAAAGACATCCCCAAAGATAGCCCTCTGCGTATCTCAAGAAAGGTTCTTCTCCATAAATACCGAAAAAGTACTAAATATAATTTACTAAATAATATAACAATACAACAGCGAGAATATGAAATAGAAACGTCTGTGATAAAAGTATACTAATTATATATAGAAATAGGCATTTAACAGACAAAATCAGTTATAAGAAACACCATAGAGTGGTTTTTATTTAATCACTTTCATTTGTCTGTTTCTTGTCTATATCATTATCGAAAACAGCAGCGGTTTGCTAGTCTCTACATAGATAATTTCATTTTTACATTTTAACTTTCAACTTACTGTTACTATATTAACAGCTTTTAAGACAACCAGCATACAAACACATAATTGCAGTTTCAATTATTAGCACGACAAAATTTTTATTATCAAAGTGAAATGTATGGAATGAAAAATCATAGCTGACTTTAAAAATCAAGTTGTAACGTTAACGGATAAGTATATTTAATACTATTTGTTACATTTGCAGAGGGCAACACAAATTTGAAATCGAAACGAGACCACGAAAAAAAGACGTAGGTAAATTCTCATTCCTAAACATATTAATAGGCGATTTTGTTGCAGGGTTTGAAGAGAATCTACCAACAAGGAGGTTTAAGAACCATATAAACAGATTCGTGAAGTGAAGAGTATTTTTATTATTATTTTTCCCATAAAAATAAGTGTTATGTCTATATTTTCCTTTAGTGAATTGAAGTGTTGAAAGCGTGGACAAATTTCTACGATTTATTTTCTTTTCTTATTTACTAAATTATTTATTTAGTTTTGTTTATATATATCTTATAAAATGCCACGGGGATCGATCACAATCGCAATTAATAACACACATACATAAATACAATATTCAGTTCCCTCCATAAAATCTGCTGCTACAGAGGAATATATTTTATATTTTTTTGTTTAATAGTAAATTTATTTTAATATTTTAGAATTCTTAGTGTTTAAGTTCTGGAAAAAGGTTTAAATAGACAAATATGAATAATATTATTATATAAAACTATTTTATCTACTGATATTCCCATAATCACACGTTAGTTATAATATATTTTTGTATTTACGGCTCTACAATATCGGTTTACTTGGATTAAATTATTCTTAAAAATCCATTGACAGATTTTTTTTTATTATTTGTTTTCTCCCCTTTAATAGCATAGGAAGGTAAATGAAAGGGGGGATGCGGAAGGGTAGTGGAAGGTAGCCAAGGGTTAACTAGGGCCCCCGGGCTATAGTTTAAGGATCCTAGTATCATATTTCTTTAATAGAAACATTTAAACGTTCGACTAAGACAGTATAAAAACGTTTCCTTTCATCGAATCACAAAAAGCTAACTAGATCTTATCCGACAAAGCTGGTTTCAATTTTTTTTAACAAGAATAATAATTGCGAGAAGATACTTACTTTGACCGTTGCGATACTCGAGACAATTTATCTTCGTACACCGAATTGTTCTATCTGGGGCGCATCGGCACGCGTTGCACTCATCCCACCACGTAGTTCTTGGTTCACAGGCAGCTCCTGCTTTGTCGATGATGACCGTCGCATTCACCACGGACTCGGCTTCTGAAAGAGTTAAAAAATTAATCTTTGAGATTCCTCAATGAAAAGGTGCTCGTCATTAGGTATTTCCATCATTTGATCTTCGACACAGATTTATTCGTATCAATTATTTAACTGAAAAAGCTACAATTGGAAAAACAAAAATTATTCTTAGAGCAGTTGGCATCATTTCAGTTAGCCTACTATCATCAGAAAACGTGAAATTATCTGAGTTGCTTTGTAAAGGAAGAGTGGTGCGAAAAAACACTACAAATATAGCGTAAAAACGAGATAATTTGAATTAGTGGCTTTATCACTATCAGAAGAATTCAACAAGAGTAAAGTACGATTAACATGAGAATTAATCTTAATACGTTGCGTGTTTAATCTTTTATATAATTTACCTGACAAAGAAAAATGTTATAAAAAATATTGTTTATTTCTGATAATGTATTCTCCCCAAATATTTCATTTATGCAATTATCTTATAAGAGAGCACAACTAGAAAATAAATGTAATAAACTTTTTCTGATATTAAGCCGAATTGTTTATGTAAATAAAAAACGAATAAATCAATCCCGTTAATCTCGAAACAAATTTCACTGTTCCAAATAATCTATTTCTTATTAATATAACTGAGCTCCAAAACCCCTAGTCCGAGTTTATTATAGTTTTATTGCATTATAAAACAAAATGTTACCAATTAAAGTATGAAAAGACTTAGAGAGAAATTTGAAGCCATTTAAATGCACTGAGCTTATAATATTTCCACTCACCGCATACGGAGCATCACTGAGGTCCCGCGTTCGAATCCCGGCGAGGGTATGGTTGTTTGTGTGCGTAAAAGAAACTCTCGTCATAGTCCCATCGACCAAAACAAAATGAGCTGTTGATGCGACTGTAAACAAATACAATCAAAAGCTACTCTTGAAATATACCATACCTTCTATAACAGAATTTACTAGCACCCAATTATCCAAATTAAATTAATCCAATTTTTAAAAATATATTTGCTTTCGAGTACTTCGGCTGGTTTGTGCTGCGTGACGTCCTGACTAAATCAACGCTGTTATTATCTCTTCATTTCTTTTTTCATTATATATTGTGAACAGTCTAACTGACTGCTGTTATTACTACGAACCATTTGTCTCGCCGCGTAATTTTCATAAAAATACTTTGGTTATTGAAATAATATATTGTTACACAACCAATCTGTTGAAGTTCAGTCAAGCGTCCCGCAGTTGGGGACATACGAAGGGGCTACTTTTGGGGATGTCTTTCCCTCTCCGTTTTTGAACTAAGGTCTCACAAGTCGAGGCAACTCGGCCTGTTCTGAGAGGTGTATGTTCCTGGGTCACAGACCTTGGGCATACGGTAAGAGTTGTCGGCTATTCCCATTCGAATAGTCGGCCAGCTGCCTCCTAAACTGGTCGAGGCACGGAGAAGAGAATGCTGCGTCCCCACAGCAAACTCCTCTCCCGATATCGGAAAGGCGTGGGACAAGTACCCAATGGCCGACCTACCTGATGCAGGTTTTTCTAGGGTTTGTCCTGCATTACTTTTAGGCGAATGCCGGGTACGATCCTTAAAATATAGCCCGGGGACCCTAGTTAAGCCTTGGATACCTTCCACTACCCTTCCGCATCCCCCTTTCAAATCCATTCCTACGCTATTAAAGAGGAGTTGCCAATATGTGAATTACCCTCATGTAGCCTGTTATTCTAAAAAAATAGTTAAATTCGATGGTATCCATTTATTGTCGTTTTTCTGACTGGTCCAATATAACTTTAAGTTATTAAATTTTTTTTATCGCCGTAAATTTTATTTAATTATATACGATTTCTGGCAGAGTTTTCTTAATAATATGAGCGCTATCTCAATCAGTCAGGCTGTGAAAGCTATTAATGAAATTCATTTGAGGTTATTTCGGAACGTCAAATACGAAGTTAGGAACCTCTGGAAACATCAGGCAAAAACAAGACGCCTCGGAGGTACACCTGAGGCTATTGTCTGAAGATTAGGAGGAAACCCCAAAATTGTTAGATATGTGGGAACGCGACCCGCGGCGTCGATCATGATCCCGCTCTCCAGAGAATAATTCTGAAAAAGCGACAGGTAAAATGGGATAATTGATAGTTGATGGAGTCACATGGGTGGATTGGGAAAAACCATTCAAAGGGAAAATGAAGAACGTCGACGACAGAGAGACTCGTCGAGGAGGTGATTCTCTCTGATGAGTGGTTAGTGAGAGATCGTCTGTAAAACTTCCTACTTAGAAAATAGTCCACAGGCGACCAATAGGGACTTACATTTCGTTCAATGCTGCCAAGCTAAGTCTGAATGTCCTGTGTTAAGTGACCGATCATATGAGTCATCCACCAGAAAGAAGGAAGAAAGAATGACCAGCTTAACCATATTACGCGATCGCCAGCACACGTTTAATGCCATCGCGCAGCCAGCAGTAGGCCGTCACTAGAATTCTTAGAACGGAAGAACGGCCTGAAACGTTGTATCGAACGGGATACGAGTCTCAGAACATCGCAGAGTATCTAAATATCTCACGTTCTCCGCTACTCGCGGAAAACACGTGATACCGCCCTGACATAGTAGATCGCATTTGCCACGTATCATGTTAGAAGATTGAACCTTATAATTAATTGTGTATTCATTTTTATTGTTAAAAAATCATTTTTTGTGAATAAAGTAGTTCAATTAAACACTTAATTTATTCACTGGCGCCCACATCCCGTTACAATTAATTTAATTATTTATCTTGAATTAAAATAATCAAATATGCCTTACATCATTGGCAAATCAACAGTTGGCAGCAGCTATAGCCATAACGTAATTTAAAGCTCAGTGCTAGTTTTGGAACATAATTTTACAGAACTTCTATTAACTTAATTTTATTATCTTTAGATATTTTTGTAAGTAAAGTGTGTTTAATAGACAATTTTCTGGAGGTCTGCTGTTCTTTCAAGGTTATTGTGTATATTTTGGACTTAAATGATTTTAATTCATTTATTGGTACTGAATCTATTTTTAACGATAATAAAAGGTAAGGGTGTGAGGGTGACATAACATCATTACTTCAGAACTCCTCAGGGTACATTTATTATTTTTTCGTCAATGCTGGGATGAAATCAGAATTACCCGTTTAATTTGATAAGTTGAAATTAAAAAATGTACGTCTGATTGAAAATAATGAATAAAAAAGATTGCCAAATCAGACAAAAGAGCGATAATATAAATAGCAAACAACGTTTCTGGGATCCTTGTCCCTTTCGTCAAGTGCGAAGAAGAGCCTAGAACGACACAACTGCACTTGTCAGTTGACTTGTGAAACGTTGTGTGGTATTTATATTAACACTTTTTTGCCTGAATTGGCTATCTTTCGTATTCATTAATTTGCTAAGTATTTACACCAAATAAACCAAGAGGAGTGGAAGCCCATCAATCTCGCAAACTTGTATAGCAATAATTGGCGAACGCTCGTGTCCGTTGTATTTACTTCTCCTGAATATGGATGAGTTCCATAATAAGACATCACTCGTCCTTGGTGAGACGTGAAATAAATAGATTGTGGTTTCGCTGCCGGAAACTGTTATCATGTTACACATAGCACAAAGCATATCTTTAGGACTCATGGCACAATTAGATGAGTTCTCAGATAACTATTGAACATCCTTATCTCGTGTTTGCAGTTTACAGTTCTCACTATTGCATTATAATAATATAATTAAAACTAAATGACCATTACAACGTATTCATTGTTCACCATCGTCAATAATACGTTATATTTTATTTTCATGCTAATCTGGATCGCCATAGGACTTTTTCATACATTATTTCTCAGGTGAACATGTTAATCAGAAGAGATGACAATAATTTATGGTAAACGTTCAACAATAACTGAGAAAAAAGAAAAAATGTGGGCGAAATTTGTCTCTTTTCCTTTTGTTTATGAAGAAGTTACTTGCTTAGATTATGTTCTCAGATAAGGATGAAGCAGCGTTATTTATATAACTTGGCGCCGAATTGAATTCAGGTGGAATGTTGGAGGATATGATTTTATGAATACGGGACAGTCGACTCTATTGTTGTCCCTGATAAAATTCTCATAAGGCAACGAATGTGCGAAGACTAGATCTATTAAAATGATAATAGGGAGTTGATCTGGTGTTATGGAGTCCAATATTTGATTATTAAAAAACAGGATACTCCCTTTTTTCCCCTTTTCTATGAAACTTTTAAAGAAAAAAACAGCACTTTCCTATTTGAGATATTTAATAATAATCACAATACTCCCCATTACGCATTTTTTTATAAACTTATTTAAAAAAAACAGTTTTTTCGTATATAAGCAATTTAATAAAACTCTCAATACTCCCCCATTACTCCTTTTATAATAAGTTTTAAAGAAAAAAACTACTTTTCGTATATGAAAAATTAAATAAAAATTACAATACTTCCCCATTTCCCCTTTTCTATTAAACCTTTAAAAAAAACAGCATTTTCCTATTTGAGAATTTTAATAATAATCACAATACGCCCCCATTACGCATTTCTAAATAAATTTTTTTTAAAAAAAAACAGCTTTTTCGTATATAAGCAATTTAATAAAACTCACAATACTCCAAAATTACGCATTTTATAATAAACTTTAAAGAAAAAAACAGCTTTTTCGTATATAAAAAATTTAAAAAAACTCTCAATACTCCCTTATTACGCCTTTTTAAAATAAACTTTTAAAGAAAAAACAGCTTTTTCCAATTTGGGAAATTTAATCAAACTTACAATACTCCCCCATAACGCCGTTTATAAGAAACAATTATCGAAAAAAAAACTTTTTCCTATATGAGAAATTATATAAAATTCACAATACTCCAAAATTACGCCTTTTATAATAAACTTTAAAGAGAAAAACAGCTTTTGCGTATATGAAAAATTTAATAAAACTCTTAATACTCACCCGTTACGCCTTTTATAATAAATTTTTAAGAAAAAAACAGCTTTTTCCTATTTGAGAAATTTATTAAAAATCACATTGTTCCTCCCTCTCCCGTTTTCTATTAAACTTTTAAAGAAAAAAAAAGCAATTTCTTATTTGAAAAATTTATAATAATCACAATACTCCCCCAATAAACATTTCTTAATAAGTATTTTAAAGAAAATAACAGCTTTTTCGTATATGAGAAATTTATTAAAACTTACAATACTCCCCCATTACGCTTTATTTTTTAGGGCAACAGGCTACATGAAAGTGATCCACATTGGGCAACTCCCCTTTAATAGCATAGGAAGGGATTGAAAGGGGGGATGCGGAAGGGTAGAGGAAGGTAGCCAAGAGTTAACTAGGGCCCCCGGGCTCGGGTTTAAGGATCCTACCCGTCATTCGCCTAAAGAAATGCAGGGAAAACCCTAGAAAAACCTGCATCGGGTAGGTCGGGCATTGGGTATTTGTCCCACGCCCTTCCGATAGCGGGAGAGGGGTTAGCCCCGGTCTCGACGGAAGACATTGTATTGGGAGCCTTCCTGCTGCGCGTGCTTGGAAGCAGGTTCAGCTATACCCTGGATGTCTACGACTTGTTCTGCGAACAAATTGGCTTACAGAGTTAGTTTTCTTCCTGGTGGCACCCATCGCGTTCAAAAGTAATTATTTACGTTTAGCATCTTATTTCCATGTTTCCGGTTAGTGATGGCCTTACGAAAGGGATTGGACTAGGGCACATACATCAGGCTCCGACACAGTTGTCTGAAATCTGTTAATACTTAAGTTTACTTCTAGCCTTCCACCAAATATTGTCCGTTTCACGGTTTTAATCGTTGATATCACCTCCTGCCCCTTTGCAGGGAATAGTTCCAGGAATGTGAAGTTTGTTGTTAGAAGACACGGCAATGACCGTCGTATTGGTTACTTGTTTGACTGAGTTGTTTTTAATTTTGCAATTAATTTATCGGACTGGGTGATTAGGGCAGCGAGTGTCTATGGGTGCGTGATACTCTCCACAATTCAGACACTTCGTGGTGACATACTTCTCGCATTTGCTCGTGCGAAGCCCGCATTTGGTGCCGGATTAACTTTCAGGAGCATTGCCGAAGTTTACGAAGGGGTGTGTTAGTTATGAAATTAGTAAAAGATTCGTTTCCCGTGTATTAACAATCGGTTGATGTGTCATATAAATATGTGGCCTTATTGGAACCTGTTATGTTCCATCTATCTTCAGTTGGCCTTAGAAGTACATTTCGTCTGTCTCGAACCTTCCATATTTCAGCATATAGCAGTTGGCGAAGATGGGGGGAACCCTCCTCCTGTTCACTCCTTCGTCCGCCGCTTTCCTTGTTTTTATCTTCGGATAAAGCAGTGCCTGCAGAGTCATCTCTCCTCCTGGAACTCCTAGAACTACCCTAGGATCTAGTACTTCTTTCTTTCTTTACTATCCTCTAGTTTGTTGTAGACTGCTTTAAAATCAATAAACGTAGTCATCTAAACTTATCCAGCTTTCCTCTAATTATCAAACCGTCCAATAGCAGATCGTCGACCGTTACTCAGATGCAGCGAACACCCACGTTACCGATTTCCTATTCAACGTTACTACACTCTTCCTCCTTCCTATTTCATCAACCCCTTCGTCGATATCAGAGCTGGATGAATGGTCTCTCGACACAACTTGGACCATTGCTGTATTACACCAGGCCTTACTAAAATTTATTTCCTGAAATTTTAGTTTTTCTTAGATTTTCGCTTCCGTTATGTCAAGGACCGCGCGTCTAAAGATAACTGAGGAAAAGGGTAGGTATATTGTGAGGCGCATTACATTGCGGGTTCGATTCTCTACAGTCACTTTGTTATGAGGAAAATGGGTGGAGTAGAAGCGCTTCATTGGTTGAAGAAATTTCTGAGCTGAATGATTTTATAAATAAGTTGTTTTTACGTGTGAGAAACAAGAATTTGCTAAGGAATATTGCAATTCATCTTTGTGTGGAATTGTGGAGACAATCACGGTGTATAATGGATGAATAGGTGGGGCAGGTACAGTTTGGGTGTAATATACAAAGGACTGAGTTGACACTGGAATTATGTTGTTGTTTTCTTTGCTATTCAGGAGTAGGAGACACTTGCGACTTCCGCTTGGTTCCCTTTGAGGCGAAGGCCATTTTCAATTCATGTTCTTCTAGTGGAGCTTCGTAATTGATCTTAACGGTAGTGGTAGTTTCATTTCCACCCGTTTCTTTCTTATTTTCTCGAGGGGCATCGCTAAGGTTAAGAGGCAGGGAGAGGAAAAATGAATGGCCTAACCATGAAAAAGATGTAATTTTGATTTTGTACACAGTTGAACCAACTGTTTGGCAATCTGTACTTTTTGGACAATGATTAACCTTCACTCAAAGCAAGCAGACTTGTTGGCTGTTTGACACACTCAAAAAGTAAGTACAAGAGACAAATTCAACCCGGCTAAGCATTCAAGCTAGAGTCACAATAAAAAGCAAACAAATACAAAAATGGTATTAAAGACGTGGTCGAGAATATCTTGAATTCACGCGTTTTACGTCTGTAAGCATCACAGTTGAATTTAAACAGATTGATAACTGTAAACAATTGGAGCTGCGTTTAGACACGAAATCGTAGAGGTAGCGGAGAACGACGTAGCCATTACTGATTCCGGCTGCGGAATGACAAGCCGGCAGATGTAGTTAGGATATTCACTGTGCTAAGTCCGTGTCATCGTCACACCTCCTGATAACCAGCCGACGGCCAATGGCTACCGGTCAGGAAGCGCAAAAGTGATCACATCAGTTTTCAAGCGGTAAAAATAAAAAATATAAGACCTTCCCTGTAACAACTTACGTATTATCTGATTTGTGAAGTCATATATCGATCTTCGGTATTCACAGTTGCGGTACACAACTGAATGCAATGCGGTACATTCAAACATTTTCAGTCTAGATGACATTAACGTGTATATTTTGTTCTATATACGGAACTATTCAGAGGCTGCACATACGTTGCAATAAATCTTTTTTAAGTCAAAGCACAAATTTCCAGAGTTGGTGAACCTCCGCCGCTGGTTTAGTGAACACCTTTTATATTCCAACAAGGAGGTACAACTACCACATTCTTAAATAACTCATATTAAAATTTGAACTTTTCTTAACCCCTGACTTCCGCTATTAGTCATTGTAATCATGAAATGAGACTTCTTTTAAATGTGAAGCGATATAGATAAAGTAGCGCAGTGTTGTAAACCCGGTTAATTAACAAAATAACCGTAACAACAGATGATTATACATATATATATATATATATATATTTAAAAATAGAGCTGGGCAAACTGTTTTCCGCCTAATTCGTTTATTCATATTGTTACTTACAGGCCATAAATACCATATGATTCAACTCGTTGCGTATAGTTGTTATATTATTCATTTAACCCGTTGCTCCTCCTTTTAAACTATGACATTCATTACATACTTCAGCTTTCCAGCAATTCACAATCCAATTAAGCTGTGCATCACCCCTTTCCTTATTTCGTTAAGAAATGTTTATTAAACTGAAAAAAAAAGGTCAGCAGTGAGGACACTCCAACCCCAACTCACAGGTCAGCAAACAAACATCCTGAATACTTCACCATCACGTCGGCTATTTCTAAATAGACTAATGTAGTAATGTAGTTAAACATTTAACTCTTTTTAGAAAATATTTAATTTCGTTTTAGTATTTGGATATCGGGATAGACATGGGTGTCCCTAAAAACTACGCTCAGAACGAAAAAAATACTGGCCCGTGGTGGCGTCATCTAGGAGCAGGAGCGGTTGCTGGTGCAGTTTCACGGACTTGCACAGCTCCCTTGGACAGGCTGACGGGTTTCCTTCAGGTATACCTAGTGATGGAAATCTTGATTTATTGCCCATTATGAACATTGATTCAAATTATACATTATGTAAAAATCTGTATAAATGTTTAAGTATTTATTCTGATGTTCCCAATATGTCCTAATTATAATAATTTAAATCTTCTGTTAATTATTCCATGATGTCTCAAACTCCGCAACGTTTTGTGAAATTCATCAATTCATTTTCCTCTGTAAATGCATAATTTCTGTTTATCCTGAGCTTAAAATTTGTTATGAACTCATTTTAATCTCAAGCAACAGTTGTTGCATCATATTGTAATTACATTGAATTGAAGAACCATTTACACATAATTTTTACAGCACTGTGCAGGTATACTTTGAAATTATTAAATACTTAATTATTTGTAAAACCCACACTCTTTTTCTACAATATCAAATTCTTACTCCTAATCTATTAAAATGAATGCCAATACAATAATTATTTTCATTATTCCAAATAACTGTATCAACTACTGAAATAAATGTCAAACGAGCAAGTTGAATATATTTATTACTAATTGTTTTCTACATCATAAACCTGGGACATTTCTTTGGTCGAGCCTAATCAAATCACTTTATTATAATATAATTTTACAAAACTATAAATTTGAAGGTTTTCAATTTATTTTGCAATGGTGTTCTCCCATTCTTAGGTTCAGGGAACGAAAAATATGGGCGTTCAGTCCTGCGTGCAACATTTGTTTGAAGAAGGTGGCGTTTTGAGTATCTGGAGAGGTAATGGAATAAATGTTCTGAAGATTGCTCCAGAGACTGCAATTAAGTTCATGGCATATGAACAGTGCAAACGCCTTATCAGTGGGAACAATACTAGAGAATTGTCCATTTATGACAGGTTCGCGGCTGGATCTCTTTCTGGAGGAAATAGCCAAACAGTTATTTAAGTTGTGTTTATTATATATATAATTTTAGTATCGTTGTTTTACATTCTTATTGTTCTAAATATTTTTAAAACAATTTTAGGTCTTGAAGACCAGATTAGCACTTGGGAAAACTGAACAATATAAAGGAATTGCTGATGCAGTTAAACAAATCTACAAAAAAGAAGGATTGCGGACTTTCTACAGAGGCTATGTTCCCAATCTGCTGGGAATAATCCCATGTGCAGGAATTGATCTTGCAGTATATGAGGTAACTGTTTAAATATCACATTGATATGGGTAATTTTCATTGTAGTCCTACAACCATTCTAAAATGAATACGTAAAAACTACCACAATTTTCAACCCGTTAAGGTTCTCTTAAAAGTCACAATATCTTTGAAACAACCAATATTTGTTTTTTGTATATTGGATTGTGGATATTATTTTCATTTTATCGACAATGTGGTCACATGTGATTTTATTTAGGTCTGAGCCTGATTGCGTTCTGTATGTCAAGATATTGAGCTTTATTGCCAAAGTAACAAAAAGGAAGCCCTTCCCTCTACTATTTCTTATTACCAAAATATTAATACTATTATTAAATTGAAATATTAAATCATTCTGCATATATTCAAATCAATATAAATTACTTACATTCATATGTATTGAATGTAGGTTTCACGGGGTTATACCCGGAATTTTTCTGTATTTATATAAACTTTCAGAAGAGTTCAGATGAATTTTTTTTAGGGTAACAGGCTACATGAAGGTAATCCACATAGAGGCAACTCCCCTTTAATAGCATAGGAAGGGATTTGAAAGGGGGGATGCGGAAGGGTAGAGGAAGGTAGCCAAGGGTTAACTAGGGCCCTCGGGCGATATTTTAAGGATCCTACCCGGCATTCGCCTAAAAGTAATGCAGGGAAAGCCCTAGAAAAACCTGCATTAGGTAGGTCGGGCATTGGGTACTTGTCCCACGCCCTTCCGATAGCGGAGAAGAAAAAATCTTAACGGTTATGAGATGAAAAACCATGCAACTAATCTGCGAGAATTTTACTTATCAGAATGATGTGACCCCAGTGCTTCAGGCTGGGTTGGCTTTGTTGCATAGCTAAGATGAAAAAAAAATTCACAATATGGCTGGAAATACACAATTTTCTATTAAGAAATGAAAGATATATCACAAAAATAAATAGAATATTTGAGATATATCTTGTGTGAAAGACGACGTTTCGACACCTAGCTCCCCTTTCGTTGCCAAGTGACCGAATTACCTAAAAAAATCTATGATCCTATGAATTGTTTAACTATGTAGAAATGTTATGACAAAATATCACTTTGTTTACGTTAACTACATTGTAGTGTCATGTGAATATAATTCATAGTTATTTAAAATTATGTGGTATTAGCGTGTAACGCTTGGAGGTTAATAATACGTATCCAATAGTTCAATGAGAAATTTGTTTACTTAGCAAGTAACTGTAAAGGCCGTTTATTTAAGCGAAAATATATTGATTGTACGTTGCTTCATAATTTTAAGTTTTACTTTACTATTTATTTACAGACTTTAAAAAATTCTTACCTCCGCAAACACAGTGGTGATAGACCTGGAGTCCCCCTCTTACTGGCATGCGGCATTGTTTCCAGCACGTGCGGGGAAATTTGCAGCTATCCCTTAGCTCTTGTAAGAACACGCCTGCAAGCCTAAGCTAATAATTTTATTCAATGATTGTTAAAAATTTAGACTCATGTCGGTTTATGTTAATAGACGTCCTACTGAACGTATCGTTGTAAGCACTTTTGCATGTTTTTTTATACTTTCTAGTAAAAAATCATTTTTTTATTCTACATTTGGTCTACGCATTCATGATAACGATTATTATTACATGCTACGTCACTAAAATACGAGTGAACTTTGGAGGTCGATTTATGGTAATGCCTGTCATCCACGTGCTTTTCATAGGATTTTTAATTAATAATTACTGATGACACGTGTTCATCATTTAGTTACCTGACTGCGATATTTTATTTTCATAAAATTCAGATTCGCATTGATGAGGAGACCAAAATAATCCGGTTGTTTGTAGCGCAATTTGTTTTAACGTCTGTTTTTACGTCTGAAAGCCAGAACAAGTAATGCTATATTTTGGTCTTTAATATCTGAAGGGAAATGTTCATGTTTAAAACAAATTGCGCTACAAATAACCGGATTATTTTGGTCCAAAATAATCCGGTTGTTTGTAGCGCAATTTGTTTTAACGTCTGTTTTTACGTCTGAAAGCCAGAACAAGTAATGCTATATTTTGGTCTTTAATATCTGAAGGGAAATGTTCATGTTTAAAACAAATTGCGCTACAAATAACCGGATTATTTTGGTCTCCTTATCAATACGAATCTGAATTTTATGAAATATATATATATATATATATATATATATATATATATATATTGATTAGAACGGGAAAAAAGCAAACATGGCTTATGTGAAATAGGGGTCTATATCAATACATAAGCAAGTATGTGATGTTAAATTAACTTGTATGGACAGTAATGAAAGAATTGATATATGACTAATCTCAAATTGAGGGCTGGTATCTCCATGTCATAATGTAAATACTAAAATATTTAGCTATAATAAATATTCGTTCAGTTAAATTGGGTACAGGACAATTTTTATCGTAATTTCAAGATTTCTAATAAATACAATTTTTGTTTCACAGTTGTCACCATTAAAAAAGGCACTTATCAAGATCAACCACAAACAATGTCCAGTGTATTTAAAAGTATTTTGAAAAAGGAAGGATTCACTGGACTGTACAGGGGGATTACACCAAACTTATTTAAAGTGGCCCCTGCAGTCAGCATTAGTTACGTTATATATGAAAGATTTAAAAAAGTACAATTGTAATTAAATGCTGATTACGTCACGAAAAAGCAATATCGTTGTCTCAGATCTGTGACTTGTTTCTGAGTAGCTTTTGTCTTTCGAATCCAATATCAACGGTTTTAGTTACAGTCAGACAAAATGTGCATATAAAGGAAAAATAAAAAAATAGTTACTATAAGTTCAATTATGTTCATACTAATAGCAAAGTTTATTTACCAAAGAGTAAATGTACAAATTAGGGAAATAGAGAGCTTTCTCTGGAATGTTTAATCTGAAGACATTCATGCTCATGCTGGTCAAATCCCTTACTTGTGGCAGTCCCTCTCTACCAGCCGTAGAACGTCTCGGACGGTCCAATTCCTAGAACGGCTTATCTGCGGTAGGAGGAAGTAACATTGGGAAAACAACAGCCCTTTCCATACTAAGCTAATTTATCAAATTTGTTAAAGATATATACAATTAAATAATATTTTGCCCCCGACTAGCCAGAATCATTTTCAAATTCAAAATCTTCGTTATTAGGGTCACTTCCATGTTCACCACACTCGTATTCCTGTAATTCCTGTATTCTTTGAATACTGGCACTGAAATTTCAGCTAAATGAGGTACTCGGCATATAGTTGAGGCTTAACTAGGATACTCTATATTACATCTGTTTTCTTTGTTTTATCCTCACATTTTCACTATGCAAAAGTAACAATCACTTTAGTGATCTCTGGGCTATTGGCAAATCTTACTAATTCCCAGTGAGGGTTAAATTGCAAGTTTAAAATCATAATTTATCTCAGTGGCATCTGTAACCCCGGATTCGAGTCTAATCTAGGTTGTTTTTACGTTATTTTTAAGTCATACATCTCCACCAAAAACCTAACGGGTGCTCTCCTCCCAAGCCGATAGGGGTTGGAAATGTATACAGAGAATATCTAGAGAATTTTTACGAATCTCATGTATACCGACAAAATATTTATTCGACGCAAATATCGGCATGTTCGAAAATTTCTAGCCCCGACCCCTTTTTTCCACGTGTGCGTTGCCCAGATTTTAATAAATAAACTTAACGACACCCATAACCCCAATTGATAGCAATCTCGGTTGTTTTCGCGTTATTTTCATGTAAACCCATCCAAACCCACCGCTTAAGCGTGCTCCGCTCCCGTGACGAAAGGGGTTAAAATTATACGCGGACAACATGTAGACATGTATGAATGTCATTTATCCCGTAATTTAGTTATTTGACGAAAAAATAGACTGGTTAACATGTTTTAAAATGTTTACACCCGGCTACCTCTGCCCATCCCCTCCCACCCCCACGTGATGTCCAAATGGTTGTAAATAAAATTAGCGACATACGTGAACATGATTTGACTCCACCTCGGTGGTTTTCGCGTTATTTTCTTGTAATTCCCCTGCACCCCTAACCCTAAGCGTGTTCTCCTCTCATACCGTAAAAGGTCGAAATTTTATACACATAACATCCGTAGAAATACTATCAATCTAATTAAGCCTGAAAAATATTTATTCAGCGCTAATATCGGCCATGATTACATGTTTCATAATGTCCACCTCCGTCCCTGGGTGTTAAATGGCCAATTGAATGTCATAATTAACCTAAGCAACGTCCAAAACCCTGGATTTTACTCTAATCTCGGTTGTATTAGCGTTATTTTCTAGTAAAGTCCGTCCACCCCCATGCTGTAAGGGGTTGACACTAATAATCTCTTTAACCCCTAAAAATTTTTATGCGGCTGTTTTAGCATGCTGGGGGCGGTAGACGTGTCTCACCCCGACACTGTTTGTTTCGTGGTCGCAAAGAACACGTGCACGAAATTTGGTGTATTTTGCTCGACCGTTGTAGATTTTTATAAGGAACATACAAACATATATACATTTAATTGAAGTGGTGGAGCTGGACGGGGGTGGAATTATTGAAACAAAAAATAACGACCGATATTAAAATTCAATAAATATTTTCCAGAGATAATTAGATTTATAATATTTCTACCTATGTTGTGTGTGTAAAATTTCAACCCCTCTTGCGTCCTGATGGTGGAGCATAGTTAGGGGTGAGGGTGAGGGGACTCACAAGAAAATGACATAAAAACAACCGACATTCAAGTCAAATGGAAGGTAATGGATATCTCTGAGTTTATTTTGACAATCTGTAGTACAGCAACGATTTTCCCCTTCTTACGGACACAGTCACTGTGATTTCTTGGATCTTGCGAGGGCGCTGGACTTTTTGGAGAATCTGGAGGAGCTGTAGACTATCAGATATGCGAAGGACAGCCTTCTCAGCTATCCTACACCTACGCTCTGGTCATCCTCCGAGAGAGCAACTTTGCCGCCAAGGACGGACCAGTCGACCCGGGATCCAAAAACAATTTATAAATATCTTTACTCACTATTAACAACTCTCCGTTTCAAGTTCCATTATTTTCCAATGCAGAAAGAGGTATATAAATATTTTAAAATGATGAATAGTAGGATATTCAAAATTATGTGGCCCGCAAGAGGAAAAGACCAAAATCTCATCAGGATAAAAACTTAATTAAACAGATAAGTTGAAATACTGAAGATGATACAGATTTTCATAAAAGCAGAGACTTAATAAAACCAAATTAATGAATAAGAAATATAACCAATACAGACAAAAAAGATTAATATAAAATTAATTATATATAATAGCATATATTAATTAATCATATAGAATTAAAAGGACTGCAATACTGATATGAATTAGTGACGACAGGCAGAAATAAAATACCCAACTGAAAAGCAAATAAAAGGGAATTATTTAATAATTTTGTTGTATGGAAGACGAGAAAGAAACAGTTATTAAATAAAACAAAAATTACAGGCTCATGTTTGAGATGATTCACATTAAATCAAATATCACACTCACATCAATTATTTATATTACCCTTTAATGTCTGAATTGACTATCTTTCTTATTCATTATTACGTCAATAAGACGTAAATTTTTTTCATTTTAAAACCAAATTAATATATAAATTAATCAAGAGGGAATCCAGTTTAGCTGAGAAGCAAAATTGTAATAGAAGTTACGGAGTTTAGGATTAACATTTTTATATTTAAAAAATTAAGCTGTCGAACTAGACATACATATTTTTAAATGCCTGTGTAATTATGATGTTTTGATCTGTATAAATATTCTTTATTTATTTTTAAATGAATAATGTTTTTTGTTTTTCTGCAAATTGTCAGCTCTTTATACTGAAATATTAGTCATATATTTTATTTTCACGTCTGTTTTTAACAATGAGTATCCTTAACGGCCATTAACAGACGATTTTTATAATATAAAATAATTATTAATCATAAAATCTTTAATTAACAACACAAAAACGTTTCTGTACATATTTTTAAAATCTTCAAGCTGAGTGAGTGGACGAAAGGATTGTTTTGATGTTTTCAACGTTTGCTTTGTCTGATTTTATTTTCATGTTGATTGATCGTTAATATATCTTCTTTGTCACAGTGTAATTAATCTCGATTTTAATATTGATATATTATGTGGCATATGTGGTATATATTATGACTGCTAATTACGGCTTCTAAAGTAACAATTTATATGTTTAATAAATTTTCACGGTTACGCAACCATGTTCAGATTTCTCGACGTTGACGTTTCTGCCGTGGTCTTCAGACTGTGTGGCGCTGCGTAGCAACGGTGACATCTAAGTGGAGATCCAGCCTCCTCTTGACGTGTGCGAACTGCGACCTGATTGGCCGCTGAGGATCGTCTGACCACAGCGTCAAGGACACATGTTTTTCCATGTCGCGTAGTAAATGTCAGGCGATCCGCAATGGCCAATCAGGTCGCAGCATGTCCGACCACTATAAATACCACACGCACACGTCACGCAGCGCCAGACAGCCGTAGAGAATGACCGCAGAAACGTCAACATCCAGAACCTGGTGCGTAACCGTGAAAAATTAGTTAATAATTTACACCGGCAAAGCTGTCTTTATTATTAAAATTATTTCTGTTGTGCGAGTCTGTGCGTTATTTAGGAAGTTAAATTTATCAGTTATTTTATTTAAGATGCATATCTTTAAATTGAGAACAAGAAATGCACGTGAATATTTAAAACTAGTCGATAATTGCGTTAGACACCTACTTTTTTCTTTTCATATTATAGAAAGCCATTTAATTGTGTTTATGGGACTTGATATGAAAACTTATGGAACGAATAAAAAAAATGCTTGACTATAATTTTACATTTGTAATTATAGTAAGTATAGTAATTATTGATTTTAAAAAAATAATTACGGAATACGAAGAAGATGAATAAGGGCACTCCATCATCATTACGAATAAAAAAAATTGATTTGCAGAAAAATAAATAAAATTAAACGAATAGTTTTTAATTTAAATAGAAATTAATTATTTAATTTCGAAAATTACTAAATTAAGTACCACATTATTAATTTCATTTAGTGAATTTTCAGACAATGCAACCTGGCTGATAACATATTTAGGGATATAGGTCGAGTTGCGTTACATAAAAATAACGAAAAAAATCGGGGCGTTATGGATAAATGACATCTCGGGGATACTCAGGTAGTAGTGATATAAAGAAGAATGTAATAGACATGGTTTTCACATATGTTTATTTAAATTTACAAAAAGAAAATAAATAACTGACGAAATAACCTTTCTGTTCATGACAATTGTAATTCAAATGTCAGTTCTTTACTCTATTTGTAATTCTCTTAATAAAATAAAATTTAATCTGTTCAAATATTTATTTGTACACTGAAAGCAATATACTTCGTTTCCTTATTAAAACAACTTGTGGACCATTTTTTATAAATGAAACACAAAATTGTGTTTTATTTGTGATTACTAATATCGCATTAGTATTATATAAAACTGCTTTCTCACATAGGAAAACCTGTTTTTTTTAAAAGTTTATTATAAAAGGCGTAATGGGGGAGTATTGTGATTATTATTAAATTTATCAAATAGGACATTTGCTGTTTTTTTCTTTAAAACTTGATTATAAAAGACTTAAAGGGGGAGTATTGTGAGTTTTATTAAATTTTTCATATACGAAAAGACTGTTTTTTTCTTTAAAGTTTATTATAATATGCGTAATTTGGGAATATTGTTAGTTTTATTAAATTTCCCAATTAGGAAAAAGCTGTTTTTTTCTTTAAAATTTTATTATTAACGGTGTAATGGGGGAGTATTGTGAGTTTCATTAAATTCCTGTAATACGAAACAGCTGTTTTTTTCATTAAAAGTTTCCTATAAGCCCTTAATGGGGAAGTATTGTGAGTTTAATTAAATTGCTTATATACGAAAAAGTTGGGTTTTTTTAAAAAATTTATTTAAAAATGCGTAATGGGGGCGTATTGTGATTATTATTAAAATTCTCAAATAGAAAAATGCTGTTTTTTCTTTAATAGTTTATTATAAAAGGCGTAAAGGGGTGAGTATTCTGATTATTATTAAATTTCTCAAATAGGAAAATGTTGTTTTTTTCTTTAAAGGTTTAATAGAATAGGGGAAATGGGGGAGTATTGTGATTTTTATTTAATTTTTCATATACGAAAAGTTGTTTTTTTCTTAAAAGTTAATAATAAAAAAAATCGTAATGGAGGAGTATTATGAATTTTATTAATTTTCTCAAATACGAAAAAGCTGTTTTTTTACTTAAAAGTTTATTATAAAAGGCGTAATGTGGGAGTATTGTGAGTTTTATTAAACTTCTCATATACGAAGTAACTGTTGTTTTCTTCAAAAGTTTTTATTAAAGGCGTAATGGGGGAGTATTGTGAGTTTTATGAAATTTCTGCAATAGCAAAAGATGTTTTTTTCTTTAAATGTTTATTATAAAAGCCGTAATTAAGGAGTATTGTGAGTTTTTTTAAATTTTTCATACACGAAATAACTGTTTTTTTCTTCAAAAGTTTTTAATAAAGGCGTAATGAGGGAGAATTGTGAGTTGTATTAAATTTCTCTTATAGGAAAAGTTTTTTTTTCTTTAAAAGTTTATTATAAAAATCGTAATGGCGGAGTATTGTGAGTTTCATTAAATTTCTCATATACGAAAAGCTGTTTTTATTTTAAAAGTTTATTATAAAAAGCGTAATTTGGTAGTATTGTGAGTTTTATTAAATTTCTCAATAAGGAAAAGCTTTTTTTTCCGTAAACGTTTATAATTAAAGGCGTAATAGTGAGTATTGTGTGTTTTATTAAATTTCTCCAATAGGAAAAAGCTGTTTTTTTCTTTAAAAGTTTATTATACGAGGCTTAATGGGGGATTTTTGTGAGTTTTATTAACCTCCTCATATAGGAAAAAGCTGTTTCTTTCGTTAATAGTTTATTATAAAAGGCGTATTTAAGGAATATTGTGAGTTTTATTAAATTTCACAAATAGGAAAAAGCTGTTTTATTCTTTAAAAGTTTATTAAAAAATGCGTAATGTGGGAGTATTGTGATTAATATTAAATTTCTCTAATAGGAAAATGCTGTTTTTTTCTTTAAAAGTTTATAAGAAAACGGGAGAGGGAAGAATATTGTAATTTTTTATTAAATTTCTCAAATGGGAAAAAGCTATTTTTTTCTTTAAAAGTTTTTTATAAAAAGGCGTAATGGGGGAGTATTGTGTGTTTTATTAAATTTGTCATATACGAAAAAGCTGTTTTTTTCTTAAAAAGTTTATTAAAAAATGCGTTAAAGGGTGAGTATTGTGATTATTATTAAATTTCTTTAAATAGGTAAAAGCTGTTTTTTTCTTTAAAAGTTTATTATAAAAAGGCGTAATGGGTGAGTATTGAGAGTTTTATTAAATTTCCCAACTAGGAAAAAGCTGTTTTTTTCTTTAAAATTTTAATATTAAAGGTGTAATGGGGGAGTATTGTGAGTTTTATTAAATTCCTCTCATACGAAAAAGCTGTTATTTTCTTTAAAAGTTTATTAAAAAAGTCTTAATGGGGGAGTATTGTAAGTTTTATTAAATTTCTCATATACGAAAAAGCTGTTATTTTCTTTATAATATTTATTAAAAAATGTTTAATGGGGAGTATTGTGATTATTATTAAATTTCTCAAATAAGAAAATGTAGTTTTTTTCTTTAAAAGTTTAATAGAAATGTGAAAAATGGGGAGTATCCTGTTTTTTAATAAATTTTTCATATTCGAAAAAGCCGTTTCTTTCTTTAAATGTTTATTATAAAAGGTGTAATGGGGGACTGTTGTGAGTTTTTTTAAATATCTCAAATAGGAAAAAGCGGTTTTTTTCTTTAAAAATTTATTATAAAAGACGTAATGGGGGAGTATAGTGAGTTTTATTAAATTTTTCATATACGAAAAAACTGTTATTTTCTTTAAAAATTTATTAAAAAATGCGGAATTGGGGAGCATTGTGAGTTTTATTAAATATCTCAAATAGGAAAAAGATGTTTTTTTCTTTAAAAGTTTATTTTAAAAAGGCGTAATGGGGGAGAATTGTGAGTTTTATTAAATTTCTCAAATAAGAAAAAACTGTTTTTTTCTTAAAAAGTTTATTAAAAATTCCGTAAAAGGGTGAGTATTGTGATTATTATTAAATTTCTTTAAATAGGTAAAAGCTGTTTTTTCTTTAAAAGTTTATTATAAAAAAGCGTAATGGGTGAGTATTGAGAGTTTTATTAAATTTTCCAAATAGGAAAAAGTTGTTTTTTTCTTTAAAATTTTAATATTAAAGGTGTAATGGTGGAGTATTGTGAGTTTTATTAAATTCCTCTCATACGAAAAAGCTGTTATTTTCTTTAAAAGTTTATTAAAAATGTCATAATTTTCTGGGCTCCAGTAGGGCCTTCATGTTGGATAATAAGGAATCTTTACTGTTGATTTACCAGGGGTGCCTCTAGAACAACCTCATTGGGCACATGGACGGAAGGATCCATTAGGACATTGGCATGGGTCCTGTTGCCATCGGGTATCATCTCTGGAGGGTGGCATGTCGTTCAGACCCCAAATCACAGAAGTGAAATTATTTGTAATTGTGTTTTTTAATAAAATTTATTAGGACCCATTCGTAAGGTAAACACGTGAGTAATACAGGAGTTAAAAAGTATTACTGAATTTTTAAAATTCGTCTTGCTGAACAGGACTGGTGCTGTGGAAATACCGTCAGAACTTTCACCTAACCGTCATTTGCCTAAAAGTGATGCAGGTCAAATCCTAGAAAACCTGCATTAGGTAGGTCGGGCTATTTTTACTTGTCCCACGCCCTTCCTATAGCAAGAGAGAGGGTTTCTGTGAGGACACGGCCTTCCCTTCTCCGTGCCTCGACCAGTTTAGGAGGCAGCTGGCCGACTGTTCCAATGCGAACAGCAGGCAACTAAACTTTTTTCCAAGTCTGCGACCCCGGAACATACACCTCTCAAAAACAAGCTGAGATGTGGTAACCTTAGTTCAAAAACGGAGAGAGGTAAAGACATCCCCAAAGATAGCCCTCTGCCTATCTCAAGAAAGGTTCTTCTCCATAAATACCGAAAAAGTACTAAATATAATTTACAAAATAATATAACAATTCAACAGCGAGAATATGAAATAGAAACGTCTGTGATAAAAGTATACTAATTATATAAAGAAATAGGCATTTAACAGACAAAATCAGTTATAAGAAACACCATAGAGAGGTTTTTATTTAATCACTTTCATTTGTATGTTTCTTGTCTATTTCATTAACGAAAACAGCAGCGGTTTGCTAGTCTCTACATAGATAATTTCATTTTTACATTTTAACTTTCAACTTACTGTTACTATATTAACAGCTTTTAAGACAACCAGCATACAAACACATAATTGCAGTTTCAATTATTAGCACGACAAAATTTTTATTATCAAAGTGAAATGTATGGAATGAAAAATCATAGCTGACTTTAAAAATCAAGTTGTAACGTTAACGGATAAATATATTTAATACTATTTGTTACATTTGCAGAGGGGAACACAAATTTGAAATCGAAACGAGACCACGAAAAAAAGACGTAGGTAAATTTTCATTCCTAAACATATTAATAGGCGATTTTGTTGCAGGGTTTGAAGAGAATCTATCAACAAGGAGGTTTAAGAACCAAATAAACAGATTCGTGAAGTGAAGAGTATTTTTATTATTATTTTTCCCATAAAAATAAGTGTTATGTCTATTTTTTCCTTTAGTGAATTGAAGTGTTGAAAGCGTGGACAAATTTTCAGGACAAATTTCTACGATTTATTTTCTTTTCTTATTTACTAAATTATTTATTTAGTTTTGTTTATATATATCACAATCGCAATTAATAACACACATACATAAATACAATATTCAGTTCCCTCCATAAAATCTGCTGCTACAGAGGAATATATTTTATATTTTTTTGTTTAATAGTAAATTACTTTTTAATATTTTAGAATTCTTAGTGTTTAAGTTCTGGAAAAAGGTTTAAATAGACAAATATGAATAATATTATTATATAAAACAATTTTATCTACTGATATTCCCATAATCACACGTTAGTTATAATATATTTTTGTATTTACGGCTCTACAATATCGGTTTACTTGGATTAAATTATTCTTAGAAATCCATTGACAGATTTTTTTTATTATTTGTTTTCTCCCCTTTAATAGCATAGGAAGGTAAATGAAAGGGGGGATGCGGAAGGGTAGTGGAAGGTAGCCAAGGGTTAACTAGGGCCCCCGGGCTATAGTTTAAGGATCCTAGTATCATATTTCTTTAATAGAAACATTTAAACGTATGACTAATACAGTATAAAAACGTTTCCTTTCATCGATTCACAAAAAGCTAACTAGATCTTATCCGACAAAGCTGGTTTCAAATTTTTTTAACAAGAATAATAATTGCGAGAAGAAACTTACTTTGACCGTTGCGATACTCGAGACAATTTATCTTCGTACACCGAATTGTTCTATCTGGGGCGCATCGGCACGCGTTGCACTCATCCCACCACGTAGTTCCTGGTTCACAGGCAGCTCCTGCTTTGTCGATGATGACCGTCGCATTCACCACGGACTAGCCTTCTGAAAGAGTTAAAAAATTAATCTTTGAGATTCCTCAATGAAAAGGTGCTCGTCATTAGGTATTTCCATCATTTGATCTTCGACACAGATTTATTCGTATCAATTATTTAACTGAAAAAGCTACAATTGGAAAAACAAAAATTATTCTTAGAGCAGTTGGCATCATTTCAGTTAGCCTACTATCATCAGAAAACGTGAAATTATCTGAGTTGCTTTGTAAAGGAAGAGTGGTGCGAAAAAACACTACAAATATAGCGCAAAAACGAGATAATTTGAATTAGTGGCTTTATCACTATCAGAAGAATTCAACAAGAGTAGAGTACGATTAACATGAGAATTAATCTTAATACGTTGCGGGTTTAATCTTTCATATAATTTACCTGACAAAGAAAAATGTTATAAAAAATATTGTTTATTTCTGATAATGTATTCTCCCCAAATATTTCATTTATGTAATTATCTTATAAGAGAGCACAACTAGAAAATAAATGTAATAAACTTTTTCTGATATTAAGCCGAATTGTTTATGTAAATAAAAAACGAATAAATCATTTCCGTTAATCTCTAAACAAATTTCACTGTTCCAAATAATCTATTTCTTATTAATATAACTGAGCTCCAAAACCCCTAGTCCGAGTTTATTATAGTTTTATTGCATTATAAAACAAAATGTTACTAATTAAAGTATGAAAAGACTTAGAGAGAAATTTGAAGCCATTTCAATGCACTGAGCTTATAATATTTCAACTCACCGCATACGGAGCACAACTGAGGTCCCGCGTTCGAATCCCGGCGAGGGTATGGTTGTTTGTGTGCGTAAAAGAAACTCTCGTCATAGTCCCATCGACCAAGGCAAAATGAGCTGTTGATGCGACTGTAAATAAATACAATCAAAAGCTACTCTTGAAATATACCATACCTTCTATAACAGAATTTACTAGCACCCAATTATCCAAATTAAATTAATCTAATTTTTAAAAATATATTTGCTTTCGAGTACTTCGGCTGGTTTGTGCTGCGTGACGTCCTGACTAAATCAACGCTGTTATTATCTCTTCATTTCTTTTTTCATTATATATTGTGAACAGTCTAACTGACTGCTGTTATTACTACGAACCATTTGTCTCGCCGCGTAATTTTCACAAAAATACTTTGGTTATTGAAATAATATATTCTTACACAACCAATCTGTTGAAGTTCAGTCAAGCGTCCCGCAGTTGGGAACATACGAAGGGGCTACTTTTGGGGCTGTCTTTTCCTCTCCGTTTTTGAACTAAGGTTCCCACAAGTCGAGACACCTCGGCCTGTTCTGAGAGGTGTATGTTCCTGGGTCACAGACCTTGGGCATACGGTAAGAGTTGTCGGCTATTCCCATTCGAATAGTCGGCCAGCTGCTCCTAAACTGGTCGAGGCACGGAGAAGAGAATGCTGCGTCCCCACAGCAAACTCCTCTCCCGATATCGGAAAGGCGTGGGACAAGTACCCAATGGCCGACCTACCTGATGCAGGTTTTTCTAGGGTTTGTCCTGCATTACTTTTAGGCGAATGCCGGGTACGATCCTTAAAATATAGCCCGGGGACCCTAGTTAAGCCTTGGATACCTTCCTCTACCCTTCCGCATCCCCCTTTCAAATCCATTCCTACGCTATTAAAGAGGAGTTGCCACTATGTGAATTACCCTCACGTAGCCTGTTACCCTAAAAAAAATAGTTAAATTCGATGGTATCCATTTATTGTCGTTTTTCTGACTGGTCCAATATAACTTTAAGTTATTAAATTTTTTTTATCGCCGTAAATTTTATTTAATTATATACGATTTCTGGGAGAGTTTTCTTAATAATATGAGCGCTATCTCAATCAGTCAGGCTGTGAAAGCTATTAATGAAATTCATTTGAGGTTATTTCGGAACGTCAAATACGAAGTTAGGAACCTCTGGAAACATCAGGCAAAAACAAGACGCCTCGGAGGTACACCTGAGGCTATTGTCTGAAGATTAGGAGGAAACCCCAAAATTGTTAGATATGTGGGAACACGACCCGCGGCGTCGATCATGATCCCGCTCTCCAGAGAATAATTCTGAAAAAGCGACAGGTAAATGGGATAATTGATAGTTGATGGAGTCACATGGGTGGATTGGGAAAAACCATTCAAAGGGAAAATGAAGAACGTGGACGACAGAGAGACTCGTCGAGGAGGTGATTCTCTCTGATGAGTGGTTAGTGAGAGATCGTCTGTAAAACTTCGTACTTAGAAAATAGTCCACAGGCGACCAATAGGGACTTACATTTCGTTCAATGCTGCCAAGCTAAGTCTGAATGTCCTGTGTTAAGTGACCGATCATATGAGTCATCCACCAGAAAGAAGGTAGAAAGAATGACCAGCTTAACCATATTACGCGATCGCCAGCACACGTTTAATGCCATCGCGCAGCCAGCAGTAGGCCGTCACTAGAATTCTTAGAACGGAAGAACGGCCTGAAACGTTGTATCGAACGGGATACGAGTCTCAGAACATCGCAGAGTATCTAAATATCTCACGTTCTCCGCTACTCGCGGAAAACACGTGATACCGCCCTGACATAGTAGATCGCATTTGCCACGTATCATGTTAGAAGATTGAACCTTATAATTAATTGTGTATTCATTTTTATTGTTAAAAAATCATTTTTTGTGAATAAAGTAGTTCAATTAAACACTTAATTTATTCACTGGCGCCCACATCCCGTTACAATTAATTTAATTATTTATCTTGAATTAAAATAATCAAATATGCCTTACATCATTGGCAAATCAACAGTTGGCAGCAGCTATAGCCATAACGTAATTTAAAGCTCAGTGCTAGTTTTGGAACATAATTTTACAGAACTTCTATTAGCTTAATTTTATTATCTTTAGATATTTTTGTAAGTAAAGTGTGTTTAATAGACAATTTTCTGGAGGTCTGCTGTTCATTCAAGGTTATTGTGTATATTTTGGACTTAAATGATTTTAATTCATTTATTGGTACTGAATCTATTTTTAACGATAATAAAAGGTAAGGGTGTGAGGGTGACATAACATCATTACTTCAGAACTCCTCAGGGTACATTTATTATTTTTTCGTCAATGCTGGGATGAAATCAGAATTACCCGTTTAATTTGATAAGTTGAAATTAAAAAATGTACGTCTGATTGAAAATAATGAATAAAAAAGATTGCCAAATCAGACAAAAGAGCGATAATATAAATAGCACACAACGTTTCTGGGATCCTTGTCCCTTTCGTCACGTGCGAAGAAGAGCCTAGAGCGACACAACTGCACTTGTCAGTTGACTTGTGAAACGTTGTGTGGTATTTATATTAACACTTTTTTGCCTGAATTGGCTATCTTTCGTATTCATTAATTTGCTAAGTATTTACACCAAATAAACCAAGAGGAGTGGAAGCCCATCAATCTCGCAAACTTGTATAGCAATAATTGGCGAACGCTCGTGTCCGTTGTATTTACTTCTCCTGAATATGGATGAGTTCCATAATAAGACATCACTCGTCCTTGGTGAGACGTGAAATAAATAGATTGTGGTTTCGCTGCCGGAAACTGTTATCATGTTACACATAGCACAAAGCATATCTTTAGGACTCATGGCACAATTAGATGAGTTCTCAGATAACTATTGAACATCCTTATCTCGTGTTTGCAGTTTACAGTTCTCACTATTGCATTATAATAATATAATTAAAACTAAATGACCATTACAACGTATTCATTGTTCACCATCGTCAATAATACGTTATATTTTATTTTCATGCTAATCTGGATCGCCATAGGACTTTTTCATACATTATTTCTCAGGTGAACATGTTAATCAGAAGAGATGACAATAATTTATGGTAAACGTTCAACAATAACTGAGAAAAAAGAAAAAATGTGGGCGAAATTTGTCTCTTTTCCTTTTGTTTATGAAGAAGTTACTTGCTTAGATTATGTTCTCAGATAAGGATGAAGCAGCGTTATTTATATAACTTGGCGCCGAATTGAATTCAGGTGGAATGTTGGAGGATATGATTTTATGAATACGGGACAGTCGACTCTATTTTTGTCCCTGATAAATTTCTCATAAGGCAACGATTGTTCGAAGACTAGATCTATTAAAATGATAATAGGGAGTTGATCTGGTGTTATGGAGTCCAATATTTGATGTGGATTGGAGTGTAGATTAGGGAAAGGTTAACATGATTAGGTTTTGACGCTGCAAGATGAGACATCAAATGCGTGATAAAGAAGTTGTCTGAAAGGCCCGGGAAAGGATTTCCCTATTCGAGTAAGTTCATGCGGAGAGCTTTTAGATCGCTCATAAGAATAAGGATTTCAATGGAGTTTAGGTATGTGAAAAGGTTTCTGGAAAGGGTACGGCATAGTGGTCAAAATAGGACAGCTATAGTGCTGCCGTTGAGCAGGGTCATTATACTTTATTCTGTGGTGTAGACTAGTAAGATAGGACCCCATCCATGGCGGAAGTAGAGAGCAATGCTCCTTTACTTATTTTTTATTTTTTTAGGGCAACAGGCTACATGAGGGTAATCCACATTGGGCAACTCCCCTTTAATAGCATAGGAAGGGATTTGAAAGGGGGGATGCGGAAGGGTAGAGGAAGGTAGCCAAGGGTTAACTATGGCCCCCGGGCTATGGTTTAAGGATCCTACCTGGCAATTCGCCTAAACGTAATGCAGGGAAAACTCTAGAAAAACCTGCATCAGGTAGGTCGGGCATTTGGTACTTGTCCCATGCCCTTCCGATGGCGGGAGAGGGGTTAGCCCCGGTCTCGACGGAAGACATTGTATTGGGAGCCTTCCTGCTGCGCGTGCTTGGAAGCAGGTTCAGCTATACCCTGGATGTCTACGACTTGTTCTGCGAACAAATTGGCTTACAGAGTTAGTTTTCTTCCTGGTGGCACCCATCGCGTTCAAAAGCAATTATTTACGTTTAGCATCTTATTTCCATGTTTCCGGTTAGTGATGGCCTTACGAAAGGGATTGGACTAGGGCACATACATCAGGCTCCGACACAGTTGTCTGAAATCTGTTAATACTTAAGTTTACTTCTAGCCTTCCACCAAATATTGTCCGTTTCACGGTTTTAATCGTTGATATCACCTCCTGCCCCTTTGCAGGGAATAGTTCCAGGAATGTGAAGTTTGTTGTTAGAAGACACGGCAATGACCGTCGTATTGGTTACTTGTTTGACTGAGTTGTTTTTAATTTTGCAATTAATTTATCGGACTGGGTGATTAGGGCAGCGAGTGTCTATGGGTGCGTGATACTCTCCACAATTCAGACACTTCGTGGTGACATACTTCTCGCATTTGCTCGTGCGAAGCCCGCATTTGGTGCCGGATTAACTTTCAGGAGCATTGCCGAAGTTTACGAAGGGGTGTGTTAGTTATGAAATTAGTAAAAGATTCGTTTCCCGTGTATTAACATTCGGTTGATGTGTCATATAAATACGTGGCCTTATTGGAACCAGTTATGTTCCATCTATCTTCAGTTAGCCTAAGAAGTACATTTCGTCTCTCTCGAACCTTCGATATTTCAGCATATAGCAGTTGGCGAAGATGGGGCGAACCCTCCTCCTGTTCACTCCTTCGTCCGCCGCTTTCCTAGTTTTTACCTTCGGATAAAGCAGTGCCTGCAGAGACATCTCTCCTCCTGGAACTCCTAGAACTACCCTAGGATCTAGTACTTCTTTCTTTCTTTACTATCCTCTAGTTTGTTGTACACTGCTTTAAAATCAATAAACGTAGTCTTCTAAACTTATCCAGCTTTCCTCTAATTATCAAACCGTCCAATAGCAGATCGTCGACCGTTACTGAGATGCAGCGAGCACCCACGTTACCGATTTCCTATTCAACGTTACTACACTCTTCCTCCTTCCTATTTCATCAACCCCTTCGTCGATATCAGAGCTGGATGAATGGTCTCTCGACACAACTTGGACCATTGCTGTATTACACCAGGCCTTACTAAAATTTATTTCCTGAAATTTTAGTTTTTCTTAGATTTTCGCTTCTGTTATGTCAAGGACCGCGCGTCTAAAGATAACTGAGGAAAAGGGTAGGTATATTGTGAGGCGCATTACATTGCGGGTTCGATTCTCTACAGTCACTTTGTTATGAGGAAAATGGGTGGAGTAGAAGCGCTTCATTGGTTGAAGAAATTTCTGAGCTGAATGATTTTATAAATAAGTTGTTTTTACGTGTGAGGAACAAGAATTTGCTAAGGAATATTGCAATTCATCTTTGTGTAGAATTGTGGAGACAATCACGGTGTATAATGGATAAATATGTGGGGCAGGTACAGTTTCGGTGTTATATACAAAGGACTGAGTTGACACTGGAATTATGTTGTTGTTTTCTTTGCTATTCAGGAGTAGGAGACACTTGCGACTTCCGCTTGGTTCCCTTTGAGGCGAAGGCCATTTTCAATTCATCTTCTTCTAGTGGAGCTTCGTAATTGATCTTAACGGTAGTGGTAGTTTCATTTCCACCCGTTTCTTTCTTATTTTCTCTAGGGGCATCGCTAAGGCTAAGAGGCAGGAAGAGGAAAAATGGATGGCCTAACCATGAAAAAGATGTAATTGTACACAGTTGCCTGTCGATCCTGTTCGTGGTGGTGGTATACGCTGACAACTCGCCTAGCCGTGCTGATACCACATGTAGATTAAACCCTGCTGCGAACTTATAGCCGGATACGTAGACGTTTGTCACGAGATTTTTGATTTTGTACACAGTTGAACCAACTGTTTGGCAATCTGTACTTTTTGGACAATGATTAACCTTCACTCAAAGCAAGCAGACTTGTTGGCTGTTTGCCACACTCAAAAAGTAAGTACAAAAGACAAATTCAACCCGGCTAAGCATTCAAGCTAGAGTCACAATAAAAAGCAAACAAATAGAAAAATGGTATTAAAGACGTGGTCGAGAATATCTTGAATTCACGCGTTTTACGTCTGTAAGCATCACAGTTGAATTTAAACAGATTGATAACTGTAAACAATTGGAGCTGCGTTTAGACACGAAATCGTAGAGGTAGCGGAGAACGACGTAGCAATTACGGATTCCGGCTGCGGAATGACAAGCCGGCAGATGTAGTTAGGATATTCACTGTGCTAAGTCCGTGTCATCGTCACACCTCCTGATAACCAGCCGACGGCCAATGGCTACCGGTCAGGAAGCGCAAAAGTGATCACATCAGTTTTCAAGCGGTATAAATAAAAAATATAAGACCTTCCCTGTAACAACTTACGTATTATCAGATTTGTGAAGTCATATATCGATCTTCGGTATTCATAGTTGCGGTACACAACTGAATGCAATGCGGTACATTCAAACATTTTCAGTCTAGATGACATTAACGTGTATATTTTGTTCCTTATACGGAACTATTCAGAGGCTGCACATACGTTGCAATAAATCTTTTTTAAGTCAAAGCTCAAATTTCCAGAGTTGGTGAACCTCCGCCGCTGGTTTAGTGAACACCTTTTATATTCCAACAAGGAGGTACAACTACCACATTCTTAAATAACTCATATTAAAATTTGAACTTTTCTTAACCCCTGACTTCCACTATTAGTCATTGTAATCATGAAATGAGACTTCTTTTAAATGTGAAGCGATATAGATAAAGTAGCGCAGTGTTGTAAACCCGGTTAATTAACAAAATAACCGTAACAACAAATGATTATATATATATATATATATAGATAGATAGATAGATAGATAGATACAATGTTTATAACGTGTAACTGATAGACTTATTCATAGAACGGATAAATTGATTTGTTTGATGTCATGAGGATGTCCATTCATAAATTTCTCACCTATTAAAGTAATATTGACATTTCGTAAATGCGAAGGATCGCATGCCCAAAGCGTTAAACTCATGCTCATGATACTCGTTCAAGTAGTATGGTGGTAGTACTTTGTTCCACCTTCATAATATAACAGATATTATTAATAAATTAATATTAACAGGTTGATTATAGTTATAATTTGAATTAACAATATCATAAATATTTCATAGTTAAATTACTCAAATTAAAATTTGAACTTTTATAATCCCCAGCCTTACGTTGGAGAGCATAAAGAATTTCCTTCATGGCTACTCTCAGGGGACATGAAGGGAATTTTAACAATGAAAAATTACTCTGTCAGGATGGAAAAAAGTCAGACCAGGAATCAAAACCGGGACCTCCCGCTAACTTGGCAGACGCTGTCCCATCTGAGCTTGTCCCTGTCAAATCCACACCAGTGTGAAATTGTTTAGATCTAATGCAGGCTCACCTACATGGACTTTCACCCAAGAGCGAACTCAAAGAAATAGTAAGATATTATTTATTCTCACAAAGAATCACCTTTATTTTATTTTTTTTCAACTTGAATCAAAATAGAGCTGGGCAAACAGTTTTCCGCCTAATTCGTTTATTCATATTGTTACTTACAAGCCATAAATACCATATGATTCAACTCGTTGCGTATAGTTGTAATATTAGTGATTTAACCCGTTGCTCCTCCTTTTAAACTATGACATTCATTACATACTTCAGCTTTCCAGCAATTCACAATCCAATTAAGCTGTGCATCACCCCTTTCCTTATTTCGTTAAGAAATGTTTATTAAACTGAAAAAAAAAGGTCAGCAGTGAGGACACTCCAACCCCAACTCGCAGGTCAGCAAACAAACATCCTGAATACTTCACCATCACGTCGGCTATTTCTAAATAGACTAATGTAGTAATGTAGTTAAACATTTAACTCTTTTTAGAAAATATTTAATTTCGTTTTACTATTTGAATATCGGGGTAGACATGAGTGTCCCTGATAACTACGCTCAGAACGAAAATAATACTGGCCCGTGGTGGCGTCATCTAGCAGCAGGAGCGGTTGCTGGTGCAGTTTCACGGACTTGCACAGCTCCCTTGGACAGGCTGACGGTTTTCCTTCAGGTATACCTAGTGATGGAAATCTTGATTTATTGCCCATTATGAACATTGATTCAAATTATACATTATGTAAAAATCTGTATAAATGTTTAAGTATTTATTCAGATGTTCCCAATATGTCCTAATTATAATAATTTAAATCTTCTGTTAATTATTCCATGATGTCTCAAACTCCGTAACGTTTTGTGAAATTCATCAATTCATTTTCCTCTGTAAATGCATAATTTCTGTTTATCCTGAGCTTAAAATTTGTTATGAACTCATTTTAATCTCAAGCAACAGTTGTTGCATCATATTGTAATTACATTGAATTGAAGAACCATTTACACATAATTTTTACAGCACTGTGCAGGTATACTTTGAAATTATTAAATACTTAATTATTTGTAAAACCCACACTCTTTTTCTACAATATCAAATTCTTACTCCTAATCTATTAAAATGAATGCCAATAAAATAATTATTTTCATTATTCCAAATAACTGTATCAACTACTGAAATAAATGTCAAACGAGCAAGTTGAATATATTTATTACTAATTATTTTCTACATCATAAACCTGGGACATTTCTATGGTCGAGTCTAATCAGATCACTTTATTATAATATAATTTTACAAAACTATAAATTTGAAGGTTTTCAATTTATTTTGCAATGGTGTTCTCCCATTCTTAGGTTCAGGGAACGAAAAATATGGGCGTTCAGTCCTGCGTGCAACATTTGTTTGAAGAAGGTGGCGTTTGGAGTTTCTGGAGAGGTAATGGAATAAATGTTCTGAAGATTTCTCCAGAGACTGCAATTAAGTTCATGGCATATGAACAGTGCAAACGCCTTGTCAGTGGGAACAATACTAGAGAATTGTCCATTTATGACAGGTTCGCGGCTGGATCTCTTTCTGGAAGAATTAGCCAAACAGTTATTTATCCTTTTAAATTAAGTTGTGTTTATTATATATATAATTTTAGTATCGTTGTTTTACATTCTTATTGTTATAAATATTTTTAAAACAATTTTAGGTCTTGAAGACCAGATTAGCACTTGGGAAAACTGAACAATATAAAGGAATTGCTGATGCAGTTAAACAAATCTACAAAAAAGAAGGATTGCGGACTTTCTACAGAGGCTATGTTCCCAATCTGCTGGGAATAATCCCATGTGCAGGAATTGATCTTGCAGTATATGAGGTAACTGTTTAAATATCACATTCATATGGGTAATTTTCATTGTAGTCCTACAACCATTCTAAAATGATTACGTAAAAACTACCACAATTTTCAATCCGTTAAGGTTCTCTTAAAAGTCACAATATCTTTGAAACAACCAATATTTGTTTTTTGGATATTGGATTGTGGATATTATTTTCATTTTATCGACAATGTGGTCACATGTGATTTTATTTAGATCTGAGCCTGATTGCGTTCTGTATGTCAAGATATTGAGCTTTATTGCCAAAGTAACAAAAAGGAAGCCCTTCCCTCTACTATTTCTTATTACCAAAATATTATAGCATTCATTCAATTATAATATTAAATCATTCTGCATATATTCAAATCAATATAAATTACTTACATTCATATGTACTGAATGTAGGTTTCACGGGTTTATACCCGGAATTTTTCTGTATTTATATAAACTTTCAGAAGAGTTCAGATGAATTTTTTTTAGGGTAACAGGCTACATGAAGGTAATCCACATAGTGGCAACTCCCCTTTAATAGCATAGGAAGGGATTTGAAAGGGGGGATGCGGAAGGGTAGAGGAAGGTAGCCAAGGGTTAACTAGGGCCCTCGGGCGATATTTTAAGGATCCTACCTGGCATTCGCCTAAAAGTAATGCAGGGAAAGCCCTAGAAAAACCTGCATTAGGTAGGTCGGGCATTGGGTACTTGTCCCACGCCCTTCCGATAGCGGAGAAGAAAAAATCTTAACGGTTATGAGATGAAAAACCATGCAACTAATCTTCGAGAATTTTACTTATCAGAATGATGTGACCCCAGTGCTTCAGGCTGGGTTGGCTTTGTTGCATAGCTAAGATGAAAAAAAAATGCGCAATATGGCTGGAAATACACAATTTTCTATTAAGAAATGAAAGATATATCACAAAAATAAATAGAATATTTGAGATATATCTTGTGTGAAAGACGACGTTTCGACACCTAGCTCCCCTTTCGTTGCCAAGTGACCGAATTACCTAAAAAAATCTATGATCCTATGAATTGTTTAACTATGTAGAAATGTTATGACAAAATATCACTTTGTTTACGTTAACTACATTGTAGTGTCATGTGAATATAATTCATAGTTATTTAAAATTATGTGGTATTAGCGTGTAACGCTTGGAGGTTAATAATACGTATCCAATAGTTCAATGAGAAATTTGTTTACTTAGCAAGTAACTGTAAAGGCCGTTTATTTAAGCGAAAATATATTGATTGTACGTTGCTTCATAATTTTAAGTTTTACTTTACTATTTATTTACAGACTTTAAAAAATTCTTACCTCCGCAAACACAGTGGTGATAGACCTGGAGTCCCCCTGTTACTGGCATGCGGCATTGTTTCCAGCACGTGCGGGGAAATTTGCAGCTATCCCTTAGCTCTTGTAAGAACACGCCTGCAAGCCCAAGGTAATAATTTTATTCAATGATTGTTAAAAATTTAGACTCATGTCGGTTTATGTTAATAGACGTCCTACTGAACGTATCGTTGTAAGGGCTTTTGTATGTTTTTTTTATACTTTCTAGTAAAAAATCATTTTTTTATTCTACATTTGGTCTACGCATTCATTATAACGATTATTATTACATGCTACAACACTAAAATACGAGTGAACTTTGGAGGTCGATTTATGGTAATGCCTGTCATCCACGTGCTTTTCATAGGATTTTTAATTAATAATTACTGATGACACGTGTTCATCATTTAGTTACCTGACTGCGATATTTTAATTTCATAAAATTCAGATTCGCATTGATAAGGAGTCCAAAATAATCCGGTTATTTGTAGCGCAATTTGTTTTAACGTCTGTTTTTACGTCTGAAAGCCAGAACAAGTAATGCTATTTTGGTTTTTAATATCTGAAGGGAAATGTTCATGTTTAAAACAAATTGCGCTACAAATAACCGGATTATTTTGGTCTCCTTATCAATACGAATCTGAATTTTATGAAATATATATATATATATATATATATATATATATATATATATATATATATATATTGATTAGAACGGGAAAAAAGCAAACATGGCTTATGTGAAATAGGGGTCTATATCAATACATAAGCAAGTATGTGATGTTAAATTAACTTGTATGGACAGTAATGAAAGAATTGATATATGACTAATCTCAAATTGAGGGCTGGTATCTCCATGTCATAATGTAAAAACTAAAATATTTAGCTATAATAAATATGCGTTCAGTTAAATTGGGTACAGGACAATTTCAAGATTTCTAATAAATACAATTTTTGTTTCACAGTTGTCACCATTAGACAACGCACTTATCAAGATCAACCACAAACAATGTCCAGTGTATTTAAAAGTATCTTGAAAAAGGAAGGATTCTCTGGACTGTACAGGGGGATTACTCCAAACTTATTTAAAGTGGCCCCTGCAGTGAGCATCAGCTATGTTACATACGAAAGATTTGGGCAAAAATTGGATGTGAGCCAATTAGTACATTCGTCATGACTGTTTTAAATAATGTGCAAATAGTGCCACAAATCAAATTAAAACCGACGGTTGCCTCGGTTTAGGTACTGGATGAAATTCCCTTGGGATTCCAGCTCATTTATTATGTTGAAAGCACACGTCGTTTGAATGACCATATGGCACCATCTTCTGGTGATGACGGAGACGTGGGCTGACTTTCATATGTAGCATGCTTACGAAGAACTTACCTTGCTGAAATCCCGTGAGGATTTCTTCTACGTTTGACTTATCAGTTGGGGGATATGATGTGTGACTTTAACATATAAGTTATTACATTTATTGTGGCAGCAATATATTTATGTTGGTGTTCCCAGATAGCTGACTTAAAAATATTTAATCGAGGTAAATTATACCGAGAAGTATTCATATTACGACATTGCATTGCTTTGAGGATACTTTAATACGGAATCTTTAATTAGTAGTAAGTTTCTCATTTGGCTGGAATGTTATTGCCATTAATATTGTTTTTTTAGCATGTTTAACACAACCGGAATTAAAGATATTTCATTTAAAAAGAAAAAATAATATACTCACATATACATTCCATTTAAAAAATTACGTAATGTTTCAATTCTTCACAGCAGTCTGTTTTTTTCTGATACTGACTCACTCAATGATGAATTACCAATAGTTCCTTTGCACAATCTATTTCATACGATACTTCAAAGAGATCAGCATTATTTCATTTTCAGTTGACGAACATACAATGAAATAGGGTACTTTGGAATAGTTATATAATATGAAGGAATATTTAAATTAAACAATTGCCAAACATAATATCAGCTGAATGTTTTTATTGATTTCATATAGTTTTGTTTATTTTGATATGTGGCAAATTCGAATTTGGGTTTTACTAACATGATGACATATTTTAATTTGTATTTACTTTAGTAACAAAATCATGCTAGATTTCTACATGTATTCACTTTTTTATTTAAAAAAGTACAATTGTAATTAAATGCTGATTACGTCACGAAAAAGCAATATCGTTGTCTCAGATCTGTGACTTGTTTCTGAGTAGCTTTTGTCTTTCGAATCCAATATCAACGGTTTTAGTTACAGTCAGACAAAATGTGCATATAAAGGAAAAATAAAAAAATTTTATTAATACAAAGCCTATATAGTTACTATAAGTTCAATTATGTTCATACTAATAGCAAAGTTTATTTACCAAAGAGTAAATGTACAAATTAGGGAAATAGAGAGCTTTCTCTGGAATGTTTAATCTGAAGACATTCATGCTCATGCTGGTCAAATCCCTTACTTGTGGCAGTCCCTCTCTACCAGCAGTAGAACGTCTCGGACGGTCCAATTTCTAGAACGGCTTACCTGCGGTAGGAGGAAGTAACATTGGGAAAACAACAGTCCTTTCCATACTAAGCTAATTTATCAAATTTGTTAAAGATATATACAATTAAATAATATTTTGCCCCCGACTAGCCAGAATCATTTTCAAATTCAAAATCTTCGTTATTAGGGTCACTTCCATGTTCACCACACTCGTATTCCTGTAATTCCTGTATTCTTTGAATACTGGCACTGAAATTTCAGCTAAATGAGGTACTCGGCATATAGTTGAGGCTTAACTAGGATACTCTATATTACATCTGTTTTCTTTGTTTTATCCTCACATTTTCACTATGCAAAAGTAACAATCACTTTAGTGATCTCTGGGCTATTGGCAAATCTTACTAATTCCCAGTGAGGGTTAAATTGCAAGTTTAAAATCATAATTTATCTCAGTGGCATCCGTAACCCCGGATTCGAGTCTAATCTAGGTTGTTTTTACGTTATTTTTAAGTCATACATCTCCACCAAAAACCTAACGGGTGCTCTCCTCCCAAGCCGATAGGGGTTGGAAATGTATACAGAGAATATCTAGAGAATTTTTATGAATCTCATTTATACCGACAAAATATTTATTCGACGCAAATATCGGCATGTTCGAAAATTTCTAGCCCCGACCCCTTCTTTCCACGTGTGCGTTGCCCAGATTTTAATAAATAAACTTAACGACACCCATAACCCCAATTGATAGCAATCTCGGTTGTTTTCGCGTTATTTTCATGTAAACCCCTCCAACCCCACCGCTTAAGCGTGCTCCGCTCCCGTGACGAAAGGGGTTAAAATTATACGCGGACAACATGTAGACATGTATGAATGTCATTGATCCCGTAATTTAGTTATTTGACGAAAAAATAGACCGGTTAACATGTTTTAAAATGTTTACACCCGGCTACCTCTGCCCATCCCCTCCCACCCCCGCGTGATGTCCAAATGGTTGTAAATAAAATCAGCGACATACGTGAACATGATTTGACTCCATCTCGGTGGTTTTCGCGTTATTTTCTTGTAATTCCCTGCCACCCCTAACCCTAAGCGTGTTCTCCTCTCATACCGTAAAAGGTCGAAATTTTATACACATAACATCCGTAGAAATACTATCAATCTAATTAAGCCTGAAAAATATTTATTCAGCGCTAATATCGGCCATGATTACATGTTTCATAATGTCCACCTCCGTCCCTGGGTGTTAAATGACCAATTGAATGTCATAATTAACCTAAGCAACGTCCAAAACCCTGGATTTTACTCTAATCTCGGTTGTATTAGCGTTATTTTCTAGTAAAGTCCGTCCACCCCCATGCTGTAAGGGGTTGAAATGATACTTAGATAACATCGGTAGAGACACTAATAATCTCTTTTACCCCTAAAAATTTTTATGCGGCTGTTTTAGCATGCTGGGGGCGGTAGACGTGTCTCACCCCGACACTGTTTGTTTCGTGGTCGCAAAGTACACGTGTACGAAATTTGGTGAATTTTGCTCGACCGTTGTAGATTTTTATAAGGAACATACAAACATATATACATTTAATTGAAGTGGTGGAGCTGGACGGGGGTGGAATTATTGAAACAAAAAATAACGACCGATATTAAAATTCAATAAATATTTTCCAGAGATAATAATATTTATAATATTTCTACCTATGTAGTGTGTGTAAAATTTCAACCCCTCTTGCGGCCTGATGGTGAGCATGGTTAGGGGTGAGGGAGAGGGGACTCACAAGAAAATGACGTAAAAACAACAGACATTCAAGTCAAATGGAAGGTAATGGATATCTCTGAGTTTATTTTGACAATCTGTAGTACAGCAACGATTTTCCCCTTCTTACGGACACAGTCACTGTGATTTATTGGATCTTGCGAGGGCGCTGGACTTTTTGGAGAATCTGGAGGAGCTGTAGACTACCAGATCTGCGAAGGACAGCCTTATCAGCTATCCTACACCTACGCTCTGGTCATCCTCCGAGAGAGCAACTTTGCCGCCAAGGACGGACCAGTCGACCCGGGATCCAAAAACAATTTATAAATATCTTTACTCACTATTAACAACTCTCCGTTTCAAATTCCATTATTTTCCAATGCAGAAAGAGGTATATAAATATTTTAAAATGATGAATAGTAGGATATTCAAAATTATGTGGCCCGCAAGAGGAAAAGATCAAAATCTCATCAGGATAAAACCTTAATTAAACAAATAAGTTGAAATACTGAAGATGATACAGATTTTCATAAAAGCAGAGACTTAATAAAACCAAATTAATGAATAATATATTTAAAAAATTAAGCTGTCGAACTAGACATATATATTTTTAAATGCCTGTGTAACTATGATGTTTTGATCTGTATAAATATTCTTTCTTTATTTTTAAAGGAATAATTTATTTTGTTTTTCTGCAAATTGTCAGCTCTTTATTCTGAAATATTAGTCATATATTTTATTTTCACGTCTGTTTTTAACAATGAGTATCCTTAACGGCCATTAACAGACGATTTTTATAATATAAAATAATTATTAATCTTAAAATCTTTAATTAACAACACAAAAATGTTTCTGTACATATTTTTAAAATCTTCAAGCTGTGTGAGTGGACGAAAGGATTGTTTTGATGTTTTCAACGTTTGCTTTGTCTGATTTTATTTTCATGTTGATTGATCTTTAATATATCTTCTTTGTCACAGTGTAATTAATCTCGATTTTAATATTGATATATTATGTGGCATATGTGGTATATTATGACTCCTAATTACGTCTTCTAATGTAACAATTTATATGTTTAATAAATTTTTCACGGTTACGCACCATGTTCCGATTTCTCTACGTTGACGTTTCTGCCGTGGTCTTCAGACTGTGTGGCGCTGCGTAGCAGCGGTGACATCTAAGTGGAGATCCAGCCTCCTCTTGACGTGTGCGAGCTGCGACCTGATTGGCCGCTGCGGATCGTCTGACCACAACGTCAAGGACACATGTTTTTCCATGTCGCGTAGTAAATGTCAGGCGATCCGCAATGGCCAATCAGGTCGCATCATGTCCGACCACTATAAATACCACACGCACACGTCACGCAGCGCCACACAGGCTGAAGACAGCCGTAGAGAATGACCGCAGAAACGTCAACATCCAGAACCTGAGGCGTAACCGTGAAAAATTAGTTAATAATGTACACCGGGAAAGCTGTCTTTATTATTAAAATTATTTCTGTTGTGCGAGTCTGTGCGTTATTTAGGAAGTTAAATTTATCAGTTATTTTATTTACGATGCATATCTTTAAAATGAGAACAAGAAATGCACGTGAATATTGAAAACTAGTCGAAAATTGCGTTAGACACCTACTTTTTTTCTTTTCATATTATAGAAAGCCATTTAATTGTGTTTATGGGACTTGATATGAAAACTTATGGAACGAATAAAAAAAATGCTTGACTATAATTTTACATTTGTAATTATAGTAAGTATAGTAATTAATGATTTTAAAAAAATAATTACGGAATATGAAGAAGATGAATAAGGGAACTCCAACATCATTACGCTTAAAAAAAATTGATTTGCAGAAAAATAAATAAAATTAAACAAATAGTTTTTAATTTAAATAGAAATTAATTATTTAATTTCGAAAATTACTAAATTAAGTACCACATTATTAATTTCATTTAGTGAATTTTCAAACAATGCAACCTGGCTGACAACATATTTAGGGATATACGTCGAGTTGCGTTATATAAAAATAACGAAAAAAATCGGGGCGTTATGGATAAATGACATCTCGGGGATACTCAGCTAGTAGTGATATAAAGAAGAATGTAATAGACTCAGTTTTCACATATGTTTATTTAAATTTACAAAAAGAAAATAAATAACTGACTAAATAACCTTTCAGTTCATGACAATTGTAATTCAAATGTCAGTTCTTTACTCTATTCGTAATTCTCTTAATAAAATAAAATTTAATCTGTTCAAATATTTATTTGTACACTGAAAGCAATATACTTCGTTTCCTTATTAAAACAACTTGTGGACCATTTTTTATAATTGCAACACAAAATTGTGTTTTATTTGTGATTACTAATATAGCATTAGTATTATATAAAACTGCTTTCTTTTGATTTTGATTGTATTGTGTAAATAGTTAACGTATTTATGTACAGGGTGTAATCACTATTGTTTCATAATGCATCTAAAAAGACTTTAAAATATTCGAAACACATATTTATTCTTACAGAGTACTTTGTAATTGTTAAAAAAATGTTGCACAAACTCTACTACACCAATTAAAAACATTTCATTTCTTGAAAATTTTTCTACTAATTTAGAATGCACTTGCAGCTTCATCACACTAATATGGAATGACCTTCAATTTTAAGATTAAAATATTAAATAAATTACTCTTTAATCACTCATCTTGTACTAAGTCAATCTTACAAATTAATTTTCAGCTGGGTTGGCAGTGATATAATTGCTCAAATGAGATAAGAAATCCTTTGTAATGATTTTCATCATCTGAATGAAAATGAAACCTTTGACTTGTTGCACCTGGCTGATACAATGCAAGCCCTGTGAAAAAAAGTAATTATAATGAATGTAATTAATATAATAATACAAACAAATGGTTAGATGTCTGGTCTACATATTTATAAATAGATATCAGAGATATAACTTTCAAGTAGTAGAATATTCATGAGGGTATAAGCAAATTGATTTAAAAATAACAAGTTTTTATAAATTAAAATCAAATTTGACAAGTTAAATGTCTGTTTATGTAAATTATATAGCAATTTAAAGAAGTAACCCACAAAACAGACTTCTTTTATTGACAATTTCCTATACAGCAGGAGCTTTTGCCCTATTCATCTATACTAGCAGAATAATAATTTATTGTTTGACAATATAGGACAGATGAATATGGCCAGTTAAAGGCTGAAAGCTTCTGCAGTAAAAGACTGATAAATTAAATAAAAGATTATTTAAATTTGACTATTTTAAAATATCTGATAAAAATCAAAATGAACCATAAAATTTTGTAGCACCATGGGAGTTCTTTAAATTTTTATATCATTGTCTAAACAAACATTGTACAATGCAAGGAATTTATTGGACATTTGTTAATGCATTATTTAATGAAACAGTCTCTCTCTCTCTCTCTCGCTATATATATATATATATATATATATATATATATATATATATATATATATATATATATATTAGGAGAATCCATTAAGGAATTGGAACTAATTTGGTGACAAAGTCACATTCAAACTTGGATAGTGAGGAAGGATAGAAATAAATAGGAGAAAATAGGAGGATTACGCTTAATGTTAATTCATATGCTCGGGCGAAGAATTACGCACATAGAAAAGCATATGTTCAAAGCAGAGAGAAGGATGGAAGAAGAAGGAAAGACTGAAAATATTTGACCCAGGCAGGATTTGAATCCATGTATTCTGCTCAGTACACAGACGTCTGTGTACTTCTTCTTCCATCCTTCTCTCTGCTTTGAACATATGCTTTTCTATGTGCGTAATTCTTCGCCTGAGCATATGAATTCACTTAAAGCGTAATCCTCCTATTTATTTCTATCCTTCCTCACTATCCAAGTTTGAGTATATATATACTTCATACAGAAAAGACACAAGTAATAATTAAATTAGATCAGGTATAAAAAATTTGACCTAGAACATAATTTATTGGAATTATAATATTCATTTTGTGAACATATGCTTTAAAAACCAAATTAATATTGTACATAAGTACTTTAACTCCTTGGGATTCGTTTTTATAACATATTTTATCATTATAATAAGAACACAAAGTAGATTTCAGCTTTCAATTCAAAATGTTTCATCATGATTGACATGGCAACCCTTGCCTTCAAATTCAGTGATTCTATGTATCTATTTCCTGTCCATATCAATTATTTTCACATTAATATATATTCATGAGGTGCAATATACCATCTCCTGAATATTTAATGTTGCCTGTCTGTCACGATCAGTGAGGTAATACATCAATCCTCCATCTCTCTCCCTCGCTGACCTGTCCATATACATTTTACATTACATCCAACGAGGTGTGATATCATCAAAATAATTGACAGGAAACAGTTTAAAGTTTCAGAAGGGTTAGTCTCCATCTTCAGGAGAAAGAACATCTGTATCTAATGCTGGATGACAACATAGTGTCAAAGATCAAAGATGAGATTTTTGTACTTCATAAAGAGTCTCACCTTTCCCCCCAGTCTGGCCCTAGATTCATTTTGATTTGCCTGAGACACTCTAAAACTCTGAAGAAAAGGTTCAGTGGAATCTACATTATTTCAAAGAATCCACTGACTCTTCCAGAACTACACCACATTTCCTTACATCTCAATATGAATTTAACCTTCCAAACTTCATCTTAAACTCCCCCCCCCCCCTAACTAATCCCTTGCCCAACAAAATTGAATATATCACATTACCAACATTCAGTCATCCTTAAACTCCAAAATAATAGCTGACAAATTATCCACTAGTGTTGGCATGCATGGATCTAGAGAAGCACATGTCTGAGGCTGTTCGCCACTGAAGAATGATAAAATATAAAAGAATATCCGTATTGACCCTAATACAAATATCAAATCTGAAATAAACCAATATTATCAGCACATGGTCTTCTTAAAAATTATCCCCCACATTCTTTGAAATTCACACCAAGAAAACCTTCTTCCCTATAAATAAACCTCGTGTCCCGGATCAACCAATTATTGCTGGCAACAAATCTCCCACCAAAAGGATTTCTGTTTTGGTGGATGAATCCTTCATACACATAGTTGAAGAATTACCTTCCTTTATCTAGGATCTCCCAAAACCACTTTCACCTAAAACCTTAGTTGTCTACCTTTAAACTAACATCTCCATGCTGCCCTTCAATATTTATTGTCTTTCAGGCAACCAAATTCATTCCTTACCACAAACTTTCTGATTGCCCTTCCCCAGTTTGTCTTTACCAGGAACTACTTTTCTTTCCAAGACATCTACCATTAGCTAAGTGGCACAGCCTTGGGCACCCAGATGTCCCCTCCTATGCCAACCTGTTCATGGGACAACTGGAACAGATCTATTTAAATTCCTCTCAGTTGAAACTTTTAACATGATTCCAGATCATGTATGACACCTTCACTTTATGGACCTAACGGCCAGATTCCTAGTCCAAATTCCTCCAAAACCTTAACACCAAATATCAGTTAACTTCCCTCAGAAACAACCATCCACAAATGTCAACATATTTGATGTAGGTATAATCCTTAGAACTGGTATATTTACTACATAAATCCACATAATATATACCCATTAATACAATATATCTACTTCCCCAGTTGTTACTCTCACCACACCAAATGCTACCCTCAATGCATCCTAACCCTCCAACCAAACTGTCAATGCCTACATAAATAGAAATCTGATATCCACATATAAGTGAGACAGTTTATCATTACTCATTCTTTACCACAACAACAAAAAAAGTGGTCAACAAGTGCCTCCTCCTAATTTTGTGGATGACTCAAACTCAACTTGCTTTCCCTGGTCTGCAACCTAACACAGAACATCTTCTCTACAAAGCAATACTTCCCACATAACCAAGTGTTGTGTTTAGATTCCAGTACAACCTTTACAACATCCATCAACACCTTGCAACACCACTCTCTCTCTCCTCTACCAGTACCAAATTGATAGCCTCATTATCATGGACTGTTTCCATACCTGCTCTAACTTTCAATTTACTGTAACCCTTTACAAAAGCCATCTACATAATGAAATAAAATATTACTTGTTTTTGCTTCCACATCATTTACTAAAAAATATTTTCCTAAAAGTATCATTAATCATTGCAAAAATGTTAAACAGTCCAACACAACATTCTTAACAGATATTTATGCACAACACCAACAATTTCAACAGTACTTCACACAGACCCACCGTTACACTACTACCCCCTAATTGTCAGAAGATTAACTCCATCTCTTGGAATTCCCCTTCCAACATAGTCCGGCAAAGTCCTGAACATAACTTATCACGACTATGGTTCTTCTTTACTTCTATTTTCCACCTGCACATCCATAAAGTTGGGTGCGTATTTATGTATATACATAAATGTATATGTGTATGTATATTTCCATTATTTCTCACAATTTTCCCTTTGTTGTGACCTTTTCCAATGACAGAGAATTAGTGTTCTTGTTGGGTTTGGATTATTCCTATCTAATGGCTGGTTCCACCAGAGTTTGAATTTGACACTGCAGTCAGACAGTCTGGAGTGCAGACCTTCCGTGTCCCGAGGAAGGAGGGTAGCCCATCCAAACATTTTTCCTGTTTATTGTACACTTGTTGACACTGACCATCAGTTTCAAAAGAGACATTGACTGTTTCACTTTCATGTCCATATCAGATACTTTCACAATGTCTGAGTATCATATTATTACAAATTTAATGTAAAATAGTAATTTAAGTTGGTGTATTTAATTTTTAAATGTTAACTTTTAGGTTGTTTAATGATTATTAAGTTTCCTCTAGAATTATTCTTTTTGAATGTAATATAAAAATATTAATTAATTTGCTTTCTAACTGTTCCTTACATGTAAAGTTGAGCGTTCCGCATAGGAACCCACATCCTGGTGTCTGCAGGAAATCAGAACAGGCTCCACCAAAAGGTGTTGTTACAGAAGGCTCCAACTGGAATGATGCTGATCGCATTCTGATGCCACATATAAATGGATTAGGTCTGAAAATAATTGAATGATCACATGTAAGTGAGACAATTAAGAAGATAAATTAAGAACAAAAATAATGATGAAATTTGATATTTGTAGACATTTTATATTCAAAACAATATTTAACAGGCATAAGAAAATGATACACATTAGAGACATTTTATGAGTTTTCAATTGTCTGTAATGTTGATGCAAAATTAAAAACAATATTAGAACAGTTATTAAACAAAACTGAGTACTAAATTGTATGGAATTAAGTGAGAGAAAGGAGGCAAAATCCAATATTTTGAACAGTAAGAAAATTCTGTGAAATACAGATCTAGAGCCTCAATGAAACACTTATTTCTGTGAAGAATTAATTATTTTGGTCTATATAAAAAAAGGGAGCTGTTTTAGCTTTTCACGCTAAAATCTAAGATAAAATACATTCCATGTCTTACTATTTGAATACTTGCCTACATTATTTTATTAATGTTACAAATAATAATGGAAAGCCTGTTTACTCAATTTTCAACAAAATTGCAATCTATATTTAAGATATTTGCCTATAGCATCATCATTTCACTATTGTATATAGAACTTGGCAATTGTCTGGCTATTTATTTATATTATAACATAAAATGAATTGTTTGGTCACTTCTCCCTGTCACATTCTGACTAAGGCTGAACACACAGCTTAACATTATTGGGAAACTCACTGTGCATCTTAAAAAGACCAATGGGCCCTTTTGGACCTTTTATTCATTTTAAATTCCCAGCTCTCCCTAACTAAGTTGACAAGGACCAAACTTCATCGTGTTGAATATCAGTCAAGCTCAAAACTATGAATTTGCTACCAGTTCCAGCCAAATTGAAATATGTTATAATTAACCTCTTCTCAACCCCAATACATGTAGAAGAACTAACTTTAACTTAGCGAGAATCAGGTCATTGTTCATCACAATGAATTAAACACTAATATGGGTCACAATATGATTTTTTCCCTTATGCACCCTTTTATTTATTTGGTAAAGTGTTGGGACATCAACTTAACTAACATGGCGAATGTACCAGCATTTAACTCAGCAGTGTTTTTTCCTAGATTGCAATATTGTAAAGCATGTGATTAAAAGTGTACACAAAACACACACATACAATCATTGTTATGTATTAGATAATTAGTCCTAACAAATTGTTCATTACATATTAGCAATAATATAGATGTGCACGTACTTTGATAATAAATATACATGTGAAGTATCAAATAAAGTGGGTTATTGGAGGATAAATGTGATGAAAATGTTAATTAAATGAATGTGATTGATGTTGAAAATGTTGATTATTTTTGTTAACTTTGTGTAATCAAAAGATATAGCTTTATAAATTCATTTGTATTTCACTTATATTTTAACCAGTATATAAAGCTTCACAATGACAATGGCACTGCTCTCTTCCAAACATAAACAGTATACAACAAACTGTGTACAATGCTTAATAAACTACTTCTAACTGGGATTTGTATTTGGATGTGTGTCTAATGTATATTGCTCAAAATGTGTCAAGAAAATGCAAGAAATATAAGCTTAATATATTTTTATGAACTTATAAATGTAATAGAATGGCATTTCTTTGGTACACAGTCATGCTAATACTTCATATTTCTTGGTATTTAAGTCGGGGATGTACATGGGCAGTATTCGGTTTCACCCTCCTGTAAAGCACAACAAACTGCCTTCTATTGGTGTTCTGGACCAGTAAGCACTGCCAATGTGTGTGGATTGTTCCTAAATTTAACTTTATTTTAAACATGGGACACATTCTGGATTCCTTGGAGTGGCACCTGTTAAGTGTGCTGATTCTCCATCAGCATTAATCTTGATTTTCTCGACCATGGTAAACACAATCCTGTGACCTCTGATGCGGTGTAATAATGTTAGAGAAGATAAGCTTAATTTATATTAGCAGTAATTTATTTCAAAACCAATGGTATTATTATTCATGAAGCAAACACATAGCCTATTATTAAACAATTTTTTTTGAAGTTGTTTTACCTGACAAATTCATAGACACAGTCTTGGTTGGCAGGATACAGCTTCGGATACCCTGGTGAGTTAATAGCACCTCGTCGGTGGTTTATTCGGGCATAGCAAGGTGCTTGCATGTTTGGCAGTGACCCTATGGAGGGCTCCTGGAACAGTCCTTTGCAGTTGGTAAGGGCACGGTATCGTAGTCTATAGCGCAGTTTTCCCGGTCCTTTGTGTCGCTCTGGAGAGCTATGAAACTGGAAACGCAGAGCTCTAGAACCAGGTTGGAACAGGAACTGATCTGCACAAGAATGTCAGCCTCAGTTAAATCCTTAAATAAGAATTATTTATGCTCTGAAAAGTGTTAATGGGTTAAATTACAGTTTACTAATATACAGTACTTTTCGTAATTGGGGTTATAGTTTCCAGAGTAACGTCAAAACCCCATTATACAGTACAATTTTTAAATCAAAATATAACTTTGGTCATTAAAACTATATGTTGATGTTAATAAAGATTGGACAGAATTTTAAATCAGCAAATTATAGTATTGAAATACAGTAGTGGCTATAATGGTTTTACCATATCCAATTTAGTCAGTAAATAATGCTGGTTTTTTGAAAATTTAGATTCAACGACAGGAATGATCTAATAATTTTCTATTATTTTATGGCCAACAAGCAAATTTCAAATCTCAGACCTTAAAAACAATATGATTTACGGGATTGTAATTAATACAGAATATTGGAAAGTGACCACACGCTGACAATCACAGAACACCAAACCGTTAAAACCGTAATGAACGGTATTTCCGCAGTAAATTTTTTTGAAAGCTATGTAACTTTCTTACGCCCGTTAACACGTCGCGGGTGTGGGACGAGGCTTTGCCGACGCACGCAAGTGGTGGTGGCACGTATCGCAGGTGAAAATTATAATGCTCGCCACAGAATTGTAGGCTGATTTCCGATCATTTATAAATGTACCAAATCAAGAGATACACATTATAACGCTATATATGAATTCCACACACCATTACATAAGTAATAATCTATAATTTAATGAAATAAAGCGAATTTTATCAGTTATGTTTGAGTGTAAAATCTCTCTCTACATAAAAATGACTGTCTGTATGTGTGTCCCCTATACGCTCCTAAACCATTAAACCGATTGCGATGAAACTTTTAGTGAGTTCTTGTGCGCATCCCGCTAAGGTTTCTGTCGCGTTTTCAAAGCGTTAGATAACTTGCAAGGGGTGAACGAAGTGAAATTTAAAAACATGAAAAAAGGGCCAATAATACGGTCTTTTAATTACTTTTTGGGGTCTATGTGATTAAGAGTTTATATCCAGAGTTTTTGGGTATAATTTCAACCCCTCAAAGCATCAATAAGGCGTTACATAAAAAAAGCGCAACAACCGAGATTGGTGTCAAATCCAGGGTTATAGATCTCAAAGAGTTTATTTCTGACATTCACTATGCCACGTAAGTTGTAATTCAGCTCCTAGGTGTGGGGGTGCGGGAGGAAGTGGGTGAATGTCCATTACATAAAAATAATGAGTATGGTGTTGAATCTGGGGTTATGAAAGTCACTGAGTTTAATTCGGTCAATTACCACACTGGGTAATATGTAGCACAGATGCTAGAATTGGGGTGGAAGGGAGTGAAACACAGTTACCGTTCAATCTTAAATGTGTAGACTAATTTCTACCGAACTTTATACACATGTTACTAACGATCAGTGTCGTAAGCACTCGGTTTTTGTTCCTGATCGTTAGTAACATGTGTATAAAGTTTGGTGGGATGGGAGGGGGTGGAATTTAAAAACATTCCTTAGCGGTTATTATTGGCGTCTAACAAATCGATTTCTGTGTCGCTTAATTTGATAATGTCATTCTATAATTTCTAAGTGTCTAATTTCAACTCCAAAAGGCTATGGAGGGGAGCTACCTTACCGTTTGAGTAGCGGTGGAAGGGATTTACATAAAAAGTAATGCAAAAGAGACCGATATTAGTGTCGATTCCGAGGTTTTAGGAGTCGCTGAGTTTAATTCTCGCATTAACCATGGTGATGATTGAAATTTAAGTTCATCCATATCGAGGTGATGTGATTGACAAAAAGTTATCCTGATTAGTTTTGATCCTCTTAAGTTACACCGCAGGAGGTCGGAAATATTTTTTACTGTTTTGATTCGTCGTTATTTTTAAAACACTTTTATTTTATGTAGTAGGAGAATTCCCGAGATGTTAAACTACCGTCAGTCATCATAAACGGTTAACAGTTTCAAACACTGCCGCTATTGATGTTGGTAAAATGAAATGTTTCCCAAGAGGTTAATGTCGAATCAATTCCTACTCCGGGATAATTTAAATAAATACCCGGGTAACGCCAATACTCAGCTAGATAAATGAAGTAATAAGATTCACCACAAATATATACATTTTATTAGTAGTAATATACAGTGCCCTATAAATACGTGATTGGTTCGATTACAAAATATGCAAGGTTTGCTTTTAAATACTAGTCATGTTTAGAAAGTAAGTGTACTAGATTTTTTTTAGAAAAAGTGTATTGGAAACAACATTACAGGATATTGTTGGTACAGTTGTTGAATATTTTTCCACATTATTGCATTATTGCATTATTTCATTAAATGCCTGTGGTGAACCGTGGCACAAGCTTCTTTATACCCTCCTCGAAGAACTCTCCCGTCAGATTCTTCCCCTACCTCAGAACCTCTTGCTACACCTGCTTGTCAGTTGAAAAATTAATTACACCTATGTGTATCTTCAGGGAGATGAAAAGATGATAATTTGAAAGCGCCAAGTTAGGCGAGAGTTCAAAACATCCCAACCGAATGAGTCCAAGAGCGCATTGGTGGCTAAGACTGTGTGAGGACGCGCATTGTCGTGCAACAACCACTCTCTTCAGTAATACTCTCCTTTTGTTTTGAATGCTCCTTTAGAGTTTGTTTTTTTAGGTTTTCACAATATCGTTGTACATTGCATGTTGCATGTCTTCCCCTGAGCCAAAATTTCGACCTAAATGATGCCTTTGTGGTCCCAAAACACTGATACCATGATTTGTTTTGCCCAAAATTGTGTTTTTGAATTTTTTGGCATATGGGGAATTAGTGTGACGACGTTCTTCCTGACTTCACCGTAAACCGTTTTGATTCGCGAAAAAATGTGAGTAGATGTTATTCCTTCCGCGAGTAGGAAGCAGATCACAGCACGTGGATCGCACTTGACGAGATTTCTTACCTACATGTTCACGCAACTGTTCCTGCGATGATCGCTCTGATGGGAGATCCCCCTGTACCACTCAGTGTTGTCAACCATCTAAAAACGAAAAATTGCAGCCCGTTATGGCAAGAGTATCTTTACTTTCTTAACATGCTTCGTAAATATGTGTATCTGAACGGATTTTTGCGAAAATTCCGAAAATGAGCAACAAAATTCCGTAGCACGTAACGTTTATTGACAAATTTATTGCAAATTTTCTCTAGAGAGGCAGTCTGATTGTTCCACGTGCATATCTAGCTGGTAATGGAAATGCAATTTTTTAATCTGTATGACGTCACGATTTGCGGGGTTTTCAAAGTGATTAGAATTTTGATCTGCCAACACGTAGGCTACTCCAAATTTCCTTGCTTTTTGTGTGAATGGGACTCCAGAGCAAGAACGGAACATTGGGTTCGGCAGCAGTGACCAGTCAGAAGTACATTCACACTTGAAAAACAATACAATGACGCCACCAGACAACTACTAAAAGACACCAGCGACTCCAAACATTACAACTACCTTCAACAACTCAACGCAGCTGACAAATAACTATGGCAAAAAACTAAATATCTGACCAAAAAGAAAACTGACATTCCTCCACTTAAAAAAGACAAGCAATGGCACACCACCCCCTCACAAAAAGCGAACATATTCGCCCAAATATTGACTAACCAATTTTCCCCAAACTCCTCCTTTTACACCAATCACAATCACACCATAGCAACAAAACTCCATCAGCCCCTACAACTATCCCCCCTCCCTAAACTTTTCACCCCTTCCCAAATCAAAACCGCAATAAAAAAACTAAAAAAAAGCCTCCCCAGGACATAAACACATGACCAATCGCAATCTAAAAAATCTCCCCAAAAAAACAATAATCCTAATCACCTATATTTTCAACGCCATCCTCAGAACCATCTACTACCCAACCAAATGGACACATGCTACCATAATCATGTTTCCGAAACCCAACAAACCAAAATCCCACCCTGAAAATTACCGACCAATAAGTCTCCTTCCTACAATCTCCAAACTATTTGAAAAATTACTTCTCCCTCATTTAGTCAACCAACTCTCCTTCCTAGTTCCTGACACACAATACGGTTTTCGTCCAAAACATTCCTGCTGCCACCAATTATACTCCCTCTCCAACATCATAAACAACTCCTTCGAACAACGTAAATCCTGTATCACCACTTTTATTGACATAGAAAAAGCGTTCGACAAAATTCATCACCCTTCCCTTCTCTCAAAAATCAAAGATTACTTAAATGACACCCATTATAGAATACTCCTCAACTACCTCTCCAACAGAACCTTCTCCATCAAAATAAATAACCACATCTCTCAACCCCACCCCATCGCTGCAGGAGTCCCCCAAGGAAGCGTCATTGCCCCCTTCCTATACAACATCTTCTCCCACGATATTCCACAACATCCCGCCACAAGCACAATCTTTTTCGCAGACGACATCGCCATCTCCTACCAAACCTCTCCTCTCTCACCTCCAATATCCAACCTCTTCAGTCAGCGCTCAGCCACCTAGAACACTGGTCCAAACAATGGCGAATCAGCATAAATCCCACCAAATCAATAACCGTCCCATTCACACTATCCAAAAATCTTCCTTCGCACATCCCCCTATATATAAACAACGCCGAAATACCCACAAAAACAGAAACCACCTACCTAGAACTCTTCTTCGATTCAAAACTCTCTTGGAAACCCCAGATTAAACACCTCCTATCTAAAATTAACCTTAAATTCAGAATTTTATATCCTCTCCAAACAGAAAATCCCCACTCGCCCTCAGCACAAAACGCCTAGTATATCTCTCCATAATTTAACCCACTAGGTCCTACGCCTCATCCATATGGGGAGCAACAGCCAAAACCCATTCAGCCAAAATCCAAACCAAACAAAACATAATCCTTCGCACCATCACTAACTCTCCCTGGTACCTCAGAAATTCCATAATCCATCACAACATTAAACTTCCCCAAGTCAACTCAATAATCACCAAATCCGTAACCTCATTAATCAAAAGAACCTTCAACCATCCTAACACCACGATCCAGCAATTCCATTGCAACCCTCCCCCACCCCCACATGCACGTCGCCTCAAGAGAAAACGCCCTATCGACCTCATCCTTCCCCCAGTACACTCTGGCACCTCCTAACACACCCCATCCTCATACCCGCAGACCCCACCCACCCATTCCATCCACCCCATCAGATTCAACATCACCAGCGAACCCTCATAACCCAACAATGTATGCCCTTCAGACACCCAAATTAAAATACATGAAAAAAAATTGCAAAATTATGTTAATTGCTGGATTAACTTAAGTGACAAGTTACCAGGTTAATTATGTACAGGATTTTAATTGTATATACTATAATACTTTATGTAACAACAAATAATCTTAAGATAAAAGTTTTGTCTAATAAAGAAAAACACTTGGCAAAAACAAAAACATTGTTACACTTCCACTTCTTGGTCCCTCGAAAATATTGTTGTCACCTTTATACAAACTTGGCTAAATGAAGCAATTCGTGAAAGTTTTAAGCAGGGGCAGTAAATACTTTCAGTATCTTTGTGGTAAGTTTCCATCAATCACGCATCAAAAAATTAAAGCTGCCATTTTTATAGATCCCAAAATACCAAAATTAATGGCAGACAACATATTCGATGAAACTATGAGTGAATCCGAATTGCGAGCGTGGACTGCATTCAGAAATATTGTACACAGTAGATATTGGCGATCCGCTTGAGAGCTGATTCAAAGAGCTCTGACTTGGCAGAAAATATCGTTAGTTCTTCTGATCCCAACTGAAACATTAAGCAGGCCGGAACGCAATTCAGACATTCTTTCCTGACAAAGGGGGTTCAGACCATGGAAAATTTGAGAATTTTTAGATTCCTCAACCCGACTGTTCCAAATTTTGATTTCTGGTAAGTCGACTTCGCTGCCCCTCTTTCCTATCTAAATGTGTTATTTAATTTGACCTCGTCACATTTTCCTTAAGTGTCCTTGTAAATGGTTCTATAACAAATCCCAAGGAACTGCATTTAAAAAAATATGCTTTTTTTATCCCACCGTGCATCCTAATCCGGGAAAAATAAAAATATCATGTAACTAGTTATCACGATTACCCATACCACTGACAGTTTAAATTTTATTATTAGGTTCCTGTTCGATTGTATGACCTTTAGCAGTGTTGCAGTAACTTGCATGGCCTCGAACTGAGAAGGCGTCTAATTTATATCTACATTACGCTAGCTTTTGTTTTTTTTAATAATAAATCGATTAAAAAAATTGGAATGTATAATAGACTAAAAAATGAGATAATTGGAAACTAATACTTGGTGCTTACATGGCATGAAACATATAAATGTAGTTTTCAGGTCAGAGCAGATGGAGAATTTTAAAGATCAACAAATAATATCTATATTACAGGTGACCACAGAGATGACCTATTACTTGCATTGTATGTTAATGAGCTCACTGGAAATATTTATCTACTAAAGCGTGTTGTAAATCAATTTAATTATTTCAGGACATGGACCTAATGAAATATTCTCTGCTTGAGAGTTAAACAACACTTTAACGAAGCTTGACACAATGGGTCAGAGTGAATAACTTTGCTGTTAATATACGAATAGTAAAATTAGTATACTTTTCAACTAAGACATTGACGAAACGCAATAATTTCGAGCGTAAATAAATGTAAGATACGGATATTATTTATAAGCTCAATACGGCTGAGGAAGACGAAAGCTTCTTAGCATTGACTGACAAAATATTGTTTTCGTCAAAAAAATACTGTAAAATTAAAGAGAGATTTTATTTTTAGTTTTAGTATAGGTTACGAATATCTTCATTCCAACTCGCACGTGATGCAAATAGAATTACTGGGGGAAATGTTCAATATGCGCATGGAAATTACTCAGAAAATATTGTTATTCACGTTAAAGTTTCAAACCATGAGGATTTCTTTGGTATACCATTGTCTCCTGGAAAAAATAATGCATTCCTTCGGAATAAAACCGTGTAATAGTAGGACTGCCGACTACTTAATGGTAACACAGTTACTGAAAAGTAACTGCTGGAAGTGAATTAAACAAAAGTTAAAATTGCAGGAAAGCCCCCAAAGGTATTGTAACGCGTGTATTTTGGTTTAGTATTGCTTTGTCTCGGAAGTGTTGTTTGCTGTGGTTTGGAGAATTCGAAATCGTGCACGTGCGTGGGGGTGGAAGAGATAAATATTTCAATCCAAGTAATTTTCGTGTCCTGTCTCGATTGTTGGCCTCAACATGACAGAATAGTTGGCCATTGTTGACTACGGAACTGCAGCTGCGTGCTATAACTCTTCTAACAATGGAAGAATTTGTGAAACTGACATTTCGACGAAGTTTTCTAATAATGAAAAAAAAGTAAAAGAATGGGAGGCTATAATTGAGGGAACGGAGATAAGCTTTTGAAACTGGACAGTTGTTCTGCGCTCACCGCAGCTGGTGGATGTGATTATGAGAGGTTCCGTAAAGTTGTTGTCTCTGATATAGTCCGAGGCAGAATCGTCGTGAGAAAGGGGCCACAATTTGTTAGTGAAGAGTTCATCGAAGCCACACAATTTAGTACGATGGCTTGCCAGCAATCAATCCCGGAGGCCGACGCATTAGCCATTGGTCAACCCCTAAGTCGACGCCTTGCAATGGTCCTGACTAAAGTCATCACTGCAGTTAACCCGTTCTGCCGGCTGTGAGATACGGAGACGTCTGTACGAGAGCTACAGCAAGCAACACAACACAGAATAGCAGTACGTATTTGGTACGGGCAGCAGATCTCTTCTATATAAAAACGACAGGTGCCTGAGATAAGAGTTTTTCGTGCTTAACTGTAATAAACTTATTAGAAATTCTTTAATGGTCAATATTTTTTTGATTTAACGTAAAAACCCAGCCCACAAGAAATAATTCATTACAGTATATTGACGGTAGACCAATTGTAATGTTTTCATAAGAAAGGAAATTATTGTCTCTAATATATTAAGGAATTTGTAATTTGTACTTAGTTATTTAACTCTGAAATTATTTAATTGTTTGGAAGGTAAAATAAATTACAAAAATTAATAATTTTTGTTTTATTAACACAAAAATGACATTGGCGTCCTGATCTTATTATCAATTGAAATACCGACAGCTATTTAACAAAAATAAAAGAGACAATTTCTGACAGAGGTTGGTGGTCATATGATTTTAATGAACCGACTTTGATGGGATTATCTTCCTGTATATAATCACTTGCACGTCTGACATGACAGTATACTTCTCAGGTGGCTAAGACGGAAATCCCTCGTATTTTCTGGAAATGGTCACCAAGCTTACAGGTTATGGTCGGCAGGACGGTGCAAATGTTCACCACTCCAAAACTCTCTCACCGAAAAGTAGAAAATTAAATTGTTCTCCAGATCCCAACTTCTAAATAACTTCCCCCAAAATAACTTCTAACATCCCAAAACGTACTGTCGTCCACACTACAAAACTAAAAACTATCTCTTAACATCTTAGAACTAAGTTATTCATAACCTCCCCAAATTTCACAACTCCTGTTCCAAAGCTAACTTATAGGATCCTCGAACTAACTTCCGCGTGCTCTGCAAGCTCCCTTCACACCTCGGTTTTCCGAAATTTAACCCACTTGGTCTTGGATTCTGCTGCTTTTATCCAATACGAATCAAATTTGTGCTACCATAAATCTCAACATTTTAATTAGCCGCACCGTCTCAGGGGTTCACATAACCCGAATTCAGGTTCGGGAAAAGACACGTCCGAGACGTGACCAAAGATTTTGCCTCGTCGGACACTCACAATATTTTAATCTGTACAAAGGGATGCCGGGCTGTTTGGCACCCTTCCTTACTGAGTCGCGGGCATTGCTCCTTGGCCAGCCTGAAGCCAAAATATTTAAAAAACACGATACTTTCTTTCGTAAAATAAATTGAAGTATATAAATAATAAAAGAACATTAATTTATCCCGCATGTGTACACAACACTATGGGCGTAGGATTCCTAAAACATTCAAAAAAAATGTAATGTGGTACGAAAAATGGAGGTAAGTTAATTTTAATAAAGCTAACGAAATATTTTTAAGGACAGACTGGCTCATTGGTATTTCCACTAGCCGTAGACGGTGCCACGGAATTGATAAAAGTCGGTAGGCAGCAGATTTCACATACATCTTCTGAGCTTGGACACTGAGAAGCCTAGCTGAAAAACTGGGAAACTAAATTTAGACACGCCTGCCTTGTCCACGGGGCGACGTGAATAAATCCAAGGAAATGGAAATTGTGATTAGTAGAGAGATTCAGAAGTTTCAACTTGAGACTTGTCTAACTTTGATATAAGCTCCACGAATAACATTTTTCTGGCATTCGGAATTTATTTTCTGAGAGAGATATTTCATAATTAATTCTCAGTCGTTCTCAGAGAGACATTTGAGATAGATTCAAAGCACTTTCTCTTTTCTCAATATAGCAATAACATCGGACACAGAGGGGGCTATAAACGTCTTCGAAATCTGAGAAATCGGAAACAACAACGGACTTCTGATAAAATCCAGCTGAACGACAGAATGTGTTACTGGGAGCAAGTCTGGCCATTTTCGTTATATAACTAGTCGCAATACCTTCAATGCTAAATTCTTCTTTTGAATGTTTCAAAGACTAATTTCAGTATTCATCTGTCTTACTGTAAGGCCCACATAGTGACCCTGAGATTATGAAGAGTGTAATTTGTTTATATAATTTTCCTTACCAATGCTATTTAGTTTATGTTATGATTTTATTTATATAAATATAAATTTTGTTCGATGATTCAATTTTATAATTCTGTGTTAATTCCACCCCCACTAAAATTAAATAAATTTCATTATTTCGTTTGTATTTAGTCCTGATAAAGTATTAATTTCCTTGCTAATCATTACAGTAAGTTTTTCAAATGATTATGCAATAACATACCATGGATCATGTTTATATAAATCAAGGGAGACATGAATTAATAAAGGAAAGTCAGTTTGCTTACACGTGGACCCAGTGAGATTGCCGCAAAATCTGGAACCTCCTTCAGGAACGCACGACTCCATGGCAAGCCAGTCCGTGTGGCAGAACGTTCCTTCATCAAGCTTTTTCGCCACCGTGAACTGTTCAGCTGAAACCAAACCCAGGCATAAACAAAATATTACGCAGAAATTTGGCTTACTGTTTTAGCACATTAATTTCAGTGTAAATGATATCGGTATGTAAAAAATGAAGGTAGTTATAAAACTTTTCGTAGGAAGTCTTAAGAAACAGTAATGTTGATATTGATGAAAGAGCTGACTATTTATCAAGGGCGTATATAGCACTGTTTCAATTATTTTTATATAATTGAAATTCGGCTAATGAAGGACATAGCCAAATCATGACATTCAGTAATTAGAAGGTACAGTTAGAAGTGGACGCTTTTTTCAAATACAGCGGGAATAAATTTTTTAAGATGTAAAAATACTCGAACCTGAATTTTGCTGCCATATTCCCATTGGAATAGTCGGCCAGCTGCCTCCTAAACTGGTTGAGGTACGAAGAAGAGAATGCAGCATATCCCTCTCCTGCCATCGGAAGAGCGTGGGACAAGAACCCTATGCCCGACCTACCTGATGCAGGTTTTCTAGTGTTTGTCCTGCATTACTTTTAGGCGAATGCCGGGTAGGATCATTAAACTATAGCCCGGGGATCCTAGTTAACACTGGGATACCTTCCTCTACCCTACCGCATCCCCCCTTTCAAATCCCTTCCTATGCTATTAAAGGGGAGTTGTCACCATACGGATTACTCTCATGTAGCCTGTTGCCCTAAAAAGAATTTTGTAATATACAGCAATATTGGTAATAATATTAGTTTCAAAATTTTAAAATAATAAAGTTTGTTGCGTAAGATAATGGTCATGTAACTCAAAGAATATTTGAACAGTCAGTGTGTAGCGTGATGACGCTGAATTTATAGCCTTACCAGTCTTTTTTTTGTGTTAATTATGGATGTTTTTACAGTCATTTGGACACGCAATAATCATATTGTGATCGATCGCTTTCGCGAGAGATTATTATAAATTGAAAGAACCACAGCTGCGAAACATCTCTCCCGCCATCGGAAAGCGTGGAACAAGTATCAACTGCCCAACCTACCTGATGCAGGTTTTCTAGGGTTGGTACTGCACACCCCCTTCCGCCACTCCTTCAAGGATGTATTAGCAGATATTTTTATGTCTAAAAAATTAATAAAAAATTATTTCACAACGCTACGTTTTGGTTCTTATTTCTACCGTTCTACTGTTCGATTGAAATATCTTTAAGATCGTATTATGAAATCGTCATCACTTTACTCAAAGATACACACGTCATTAAAATATTACCGCTGGTATTTTGGCTCGTTGATTTATCCGGAGTTTATGTATGGTATGTGGTCATACAAACATTTGCCATACACATACATTCATACATATACACACATATTATAGTAACAGATTTTTAATATAAATAAAAATAAAAATTATTATAAGTAAAATTACACAAATTTTTTTTGCTCACTATTTCAATAACCATATTTACTTGACAAAATAAACAAACCGAATTTATTCCACTTTCACCACCAAGCCACAAAGATGGAACCTGATATGGCCATCTTTTGGTACACAACTCTGGTGCACCTTTTTAATTCATTCAAAATACTCCAGAATAGACCCGCCTGAACCATTTTAAAAATGCAGAACCGTAGGTAAAATAATTTTTCATTTGAGAAGAAACAGAAAAGTATTATATTTATTGTAGTGAATAACATCGGTAAGTGGCCGTCCTTGTGTCCGCGGGCCTGAAAAGGAATAAATCAAACGGCCACGTGTGCCTGCCCGAGAGACCCCAAGAAGCCTCGGGTACGCGTCCCTATTTTTGCATCGTTTGGGGGGGGGGGTGGCGGAGTACGAATATATACTCCGAACCCGGGTGAAAGTAGACAGACGCAGACAGACAGACAGAGAGAGGACTGAAAGTGGAGTGAGAGAGGCGAGAGGGTCGAAAATTTGGCGAGCGATAAGCAACAAAAGTTTTGGAGAGACGTCCATCGCGGGGAGGCCGAACAATGAGATCGTGTGCTGCTTACTACAAGACCAGTGATCCACTGCAAGTCGGCTGACGCCACAAGTTAAAGTAAGCATCAACATTTCTGTAAAGTACCTTCACAAGTTAAAGATTTTTTGCACAGTACGGAAATAGGCTCTGTTCTTGAATAGCTACCGAGCCGCCCACATTACCCTGTAGAGAAGGAGGATTTTATAACCAAGCCGGAGCTAATGATAATATTTTTGCAGGCTATATACATATATATCTGCTGGCGCCCAATAAAATGTTTTAATGTATTTTTATAAATATGTAATAAAGTTTTTTATGAATCGTAATAAAGTCTAATCATTACAATATATATATATTGTAATTATCAAATAAAAACCATTTATTTAATTTAAATTAATTTATTCGTGCCACACGTTGTGGAAGCATTTTGTAATATACAAAATATGGGTGCTTTAAAAAATGAAAGAATTTATAACTTTAACAAATTTATTTATTTATCATCAACTGAACAATTATACAATTTAAAATATATCTCAGGGTCATAACTGGGTTTGATAAAGGCTATATCATTTAAAATAATTAAAGAACACAAATTAAATTTAAAAGGAAACCGATTTTACTCATCAATTAACAAACCTAAATTTAATTGTCGTCGAAATTAACCTACAAAGATTGCTTCGAATTTACAATCTTTTTATCCATAAGAAAGGAACGATATCTGGCATCTATCTTTTAATTTGGTTTACATCATTAAATGTTTTCTATTGTTACTTACGGCTGCCCACTGCTTCTAGGATTTACGAAGCACGGTGATGGGTTTTGCACAGCTTCTACTTAGCTCACAGTTTCTAATTTAAATATTTCTGGAACAAAGTCAGGAACCAGGAACCTCTTCTTCGTCTCTCGCTCCCTCGGTTGCCTCCTTCTCACGGCTGCCCAGCTTAGCAGGTTTTTGTAGTTCTGCTTTCGATTCTCGCTCTCGGTACGTGTTTAATCATCCACCCAAACGTCCACCCAACTTAATGCTCTCGCCTCTGATTTCCAACTACTTTAATTTTAGTTCCATCCTCGATTGAATTCCTCAGCCGACTGCCCTCGTCTCGTAATTTTGAGCGCGCATTCCTTTTTCCAACCAAGACAACAATACTCTCTTTCATTGTCGCTTGTAGTGTTCGCCGTCAATAATGTTTCTCTAACAATTCAGATTATCGATCACAATTAATGCCTTAATTAATAGGCTACCCTCCTTGCGTTTTTCGATTATTTATATTTTGGCGCCAGGTAATTTTTAGGAGATAATCACCAAAACAACTTTTTCATAATTAATTACTTTATTTGTCGAGCATGAGCAATAAATTGTCGTCAGGGCGTGGTTTGTTAAATTTTTTTCTGTTCAGCCCTCGGAGCTCCGCTCCGTCCTTCGTCGAGTCCAGCTTGGAACTGCGTCTTCATTGTCCCGTCTCAACCGGCGCCTTAGCTCAACAATGCTGTCGCGTGGCCAAGAGACGTCGACAATGACTAGCAACCAACAATGTAACCCAATGATGTTACAATATATATAAAGCAATTAAAGAATTAATAATTAGACATTTGAAATGAATTGTTATCGGAGAACACACAAATACAATAATGCTTAAGAATATATGAACAGGCAAGACATTGTTTTTGGAGCGCGTATAAGCTACAGGGCAGGGCAGTTAGCTACAAAACCTCGTCGAATGTAGGCGAGTCATGAAACATTAATGTATTGAGAAAGAGTGAAATTTTGTTAGATAGCCACAGAACATTGTGAATCCAAAGAAATTAAGTCTGGCAGAGGTGTAGTACATTGGTTAAGGAGAGGACGAAGCTTTGATTCGGTCGCAATTCAAAACGAGAGCGACAATCTGTACTTGTGGCTGGAGAGAGGAGCTCGAAGTAAAAGTCGGCAGATATCGGCAGAACGACAGTTTTTCGGAACAATTGAGTCTGGTGGTCAATACCGGAGCTTTGCAAAATGAAATGAATTAAATTCATTGTGACATGGCCTTATTCAGAGTGATAAGTGTGTTATAAAAGCCCAACAATTGCCTGGTACCGGTACAACTGTAAGTAGAGAGAAACATCTTAAATTCATGTTTTGTAAACGTTAAATAAGGATAGTACATCGTCAGATTTCGATTTCAATTTCATTTTCACTTATGTTCTTTCATTCTGATCGAATTTTGAAGGTTATAAAAATATTTGTTAATATTGAATGGTAGAAAAGTTATTGTTCTTTATTTAGAAGGCCCAATTAATGACCCCGAGATGAGAGGAAAGGACGTTGTATAAAAACATTGATGTAAAGTTTCAACAAGAAAAGTTTGTTATTATATAGTTATGCAGAATAAACCAATAGTTTTAGAGATTTGAACCGTTGTGATTATTTCGACATCCTTTCGTTAAATAACTTTAATAATTACGTTCATTTATTTCAATTAAGAATAAATAATATTGTATATTACATAAAATGGCTTCATCAACGTGGGCCGATTCAATTTAAATTATTAGTTTTGTGTATTACATAAATGGAACATCAACGTGTGGCACTGTTTGTTAGCTTATAAAATTATGTTTATTACATAAATGGCGTGCCAACGTGAGGCAAAATCACTTTAAATTCATTGTATAATTAATAGTGAATATAAGTTGTGTATTACAATATATATATCAGTCGTATAACAACATAATGGCCAAAAAGTCAGGATAAAGTTAATATCAATAACAGTTACTACCGAGGAAAAATGGTCAGATCATGCATTTAAAATCATATTTTAAATATTTTTTGGATGCTATTAATTTAAGATATTAGCACTTTATTAATCATAATGAATAAAAAATTCTGCAATATAAATACACGAATAACAAAAATAACTTCTTAAGGTCTCATATTTTTCTAGTGTTATTATGTTTGTGGGTTTTGTTGACTCGTGATTTTTGTAAATTATGTGCTACATAAACCCAAGCTACACATTTTGACGAGAATAACTTGGTAAAATATAAATAATATTACAACATACTGTGAGTCAAATGACCCGACCAGTAATATTATATTTCTCATTCCGTCTACATAGATTCCAATAGTGTTTGTTTTAAAACATGAAAGTATATTTAATTCGTACATATTTTAAATAAAGTTAATTTTATAAAAAGCCACGCATTATAGCACTGTTGTACGCGCTACCTGGTCCACGGCACCGAAGTGAGAGTTTTTTGAGAGGGGATTGGGCGGAAACGGAATAATGCGCTTGCGCATTTCTGATTCCAGAGAGAGAGAGAGAGAGAGAGAGAACCTGTGCTAAGTCTTTGTTAGCATAGAGATAACCAGCTGGCGATATTCACACTGTTAAAACTCAATTATTATAATGTTCTTAAAAGAAGAAAAATTAATTCTTCCTAAATCTATGTATGTGCTGTAGTACATAAGCACGTATGAACCAGCAGCCACTGATGTTTGCCAAATTAGTGACCAAACACAGTGGTTTTTCTGCTCGCATTAATTTCAATTTCAATTTCAATGTTACCATTAACGTAAATACATAACATTTTACTATTTCTGATATATTGGCCATTATATTTATTTAGTATTTTGTGAATTTAAAATAGTGTGTTTATGTTCACTTTCCCTACAATGATGTACTCTAATGTAATAGTAGTCAATATGAAATTATTAGTCTGAGTCTGAAATCAGACGTGAGAACCTATTATACAGTAATCGTAATGCAAGTTATACGCTGTTTTTTAAAGATTAGAATAAATATAACAGCAGAAAGGTTATACCTCTTAAATATAAATCGTTATGCACCGGCATGTTGCTTTGAAAAGTGACCTTTAGAATTTGGATAATTTTCAGTAGCACTTTATAGTATGTCCCAGCTGCATTGCAAGCAATTCCAACTAGCAGTTTCCTGTAAAGAGTCGTTTAAATAATTTTCTCTACGGGCGTTATTAGAAATAAGAAAAATGGAGTATAGTGCGGAGATAAAATTATTTTTAAAAGGTTTAAAGCCGACCGACCTTTATTCCATGCAAGATTGCTAATCGCCAATGATGCTGAATATCTTGAAATGTTGAATGTTTAGATCCACCCTCGTCCTCCCTATATTCCTATATTCCAGTACATATAGAGGAAACGCCCGCGTGAAAAAAAGTTTTCATCGTCAGAAGCAGCGATGAAGGTTTCGGAGGCTTCCGGTACTAGAGAAATGGTAGGACAGGTTTATCATATGTCATGAGAACAACCTTGACAAGTAATGGAGGATGAAAGGACGTATTCTGTTAAAAGAATTAACACTATACAATATTTTAACATTCGACGTACGTAACTTTTATTGTTCTTATTGTGCAATCGAGTTTTCTCTTCAATGAAAGAATTGTCACTCCAAGTTGAAATAGGAGAAGCAAGGATGGATAATACTCAAAGATTTGGAGGTCGAAATAGGTTGTTCCAAGGATGTTGACAGAAATTGAAACACCCGCTTTACCTGGCACCATGCGATTACCATCTCTTCCGAAAACTGAAGATCCCTTCGTGGAACGAGGTTTGAAGGTGATGACTTTATAGTAAACGCTACCAAACAGAACCTCATACGTGTTGGTCCAGGCTTTTACAGTGCGGGTATACAGGTCCTAATTTCAAGGTGAAGTAAGGCAGTTGTGAGGGATGGGGAGTATGTGGAAAAAATAGGAAAGCTATAGAATTAAAATGTAATTTTCAAATAAATGTTGTGCATTACTTAACCTTCGTAAATACTAATTAAAGTATATAGCTTATCTGTCTATTAAATTTTATTGTAGTTATAAATATTCTCCATATATTATTAAAACAGTGTGATTTTTCCTCCGTTATATGGAGATTATTGAATTTACCAAATACTTCATTTTTAATCTTACTTTCCATGACTTATTTACTTCTTTCTAAAATGTTCAATTTTTCGCATGAGTTGTAATTGTTGCGTCAAACCTTAATTTATGTCAGCAGTAATATTTTAATATGTATTTATTCTCATTTATTTTTAGTTTTTGTTCTATGGGAACGATGTATTTAACCAGAAAGTATTGAAGTTCTGGTCCATTTCTTTAATGTGATATAAGTTTATTCGGTATTAGAAAATACGCGAGCACGTAAAGTCACAATGTGTTCTGGTCCAAACCATTTTGGCAACTAAAATGGGGTGACCTACGGAACAGAGGGTCACCACCCTATCATCGGCCGAAAATTCACGTATCCAAACCGCTTACTCAGTTTGCCGTAACCATTACAATAGTTTTTTATATTTTTGAGTTTCCTCAGCAATAATAGTAGCACCAACACTTTTCTATAGACCCGGTAATATTTTCAGTGCCAGTACTAAAATCAATTCTTTAATCTTTTTTTCATTACTACAAATTTAATCCCGAATAGTACTCGCATTGACTGAAATGTGAATTAGTCCTGTTCATTTAATATGACGGATTCATTAATTCAGTCCTTCAAGGTAGACGACTGCCCGTGAATATCGCTCATAAGAACCTTCTGCAATTTTATTTTGCAATTAAATATTTTTTAAAATATGAAAATATCACTTAATTAATCCGTTTATCAGACGACTTTTTGTTAGTTTATTTAATTTTTTAATTAAATTAATTTAAGATTTACTTTATTTCTGGCTTGCTAGAATCAACATGATAAAAATTAATTCTCCCTTAAACTTCGTTTCTAGACACTAATAACGTACCATTGTACTTATAGCAATTGAAATAAGTGGATAATGATGTAATAGGTATGTTTTGAGGGCCGTTGGTCTTGAGATACGTGGCCCACGGTGTTCCTATGACACAGCAGACAGGAATTCGTGTTTCATCTGGGTCATGTTTACGTCGTGCAACTCCAACGGCTCTATGCAAATCACTGCTACACACCATAAGTGGCAAAACAATGGAGCCTTCATTAGCAACATATCACTTGCGATCTATGATGCTTATTGTGCTGCTTTACTCGCACCCATTCTTTAGCGATGTGCTCATTACGTAAACACAATATAACTCACTATAAGTAAATAAATGATGCATTCGACACGAATATCCGTGTTCCAGGTTCAATATGCTATTTAATAATTAATCTTATCATTAAAATTTATTTAATACCTGAAACTGTTTCTTATTATTTTCGAATTGTCACTTAAATTTATATTGTGAAATTACCTACTAGAGACTAATATCAAACTGCCCAGAATTTATTCACAATTAACTATAAGCGCGTTTTTAAGGATTATAGAATAAAATTTTGTGTAATAACCAGTATTCAAATAAATGGGTTAATTATAGAATTCAACCATTCATTTGGAGTAGAGAATCTTCAATGTATCTAAAATTAAGATAACTATTACAATACAATAACAAACAATTTAACATTTAAAAAACGTAGTTCAAGTATTTTATACGACGATTGTTCAGATCGAAGTGATGTGTGGGTCAAAATGTCACTGGTGTATCATTTAAATATGTACAAATTCCTGTGGCGTACAATATTTGAAGGTGCGTGTTTTAATATAAAATATTTTTCTGTAAGTGTACATATATATTGTAATGCCAATTAATTAAGACATTATTTGTGAATTTGAAAATCTAAATTGTTTGAGAAATCTATTCTTGACGGCGGTACAGAACAGAACAACAATAGACATGAAGAGTATTGTTTATTTGTCGGAAGAAGTAATGCGCGCCCAAAATTGCGAGACGGGAGTTAGTTAGCAGGAAGGCTCGACCAGATGCAGGTCGCAGGAAGATATTGAGAAGTTAAAGTCGGCAGTCAGACACGACAGAAATTGGTCGTGTTGAAATAGTCAAGACAATTTCAAATATTTAAAGTAAAGTTGCAGAGAAATATCGAGAATTACCAATCAACAGAGTTGAACATTTTGCTCAAGACGAAATATTCACTCGAGCAGAACTACGAAATCTGCTAAGCACAAACAGTCTTGTGAACATAGCCGGGCAGAATTAGCAGAAGTCAACCGAGAGAGAGAGACGAAAGGAGGATAATCATGGTTCCTGAATTCTGATCTAAAAATATTAATTTAGAATCTGTGAGTTTTAAAACAAGTGCAAAAAACCGTCATAGTGATTCGACAATTAAAGGTATCCTAGAACGCTGGGCAGCCGTGAGTAACAATATAAAAACTACTAATTATGTAAACCTGATTAAAAGATAGCCGTCAGATTTCGTTTTCTTCTTTTGATTAAAATTTGTTAATTAGAATCCATCTTTTTAGCTTAACTTCGCTGACAAGTAAATTTATTTTAAATTGGAATATGTGTTTAAGTTGAGAAATAAAATGATACGCCATTATCAAACCCAGTAGAGACCCTGAGATATATTTAAATTGAGTAATTGTTTTAAAGTATTAAAACTAAATCTATTGTTTGTTAAAGTTTATAATCTTTCATATAATAAAAGATTATTTTTATTAATTATTACAATATATATATCACGAGATTTGGGTGCTTTATATAATAGAGGATGAATGAAATAGCTTTAGTGTTTATAAAATTACGCCAAACGGAACGAGATAAATGTCAATAGTACCTTCACAATCCACTATGGGCATTTATTTATTTTATATGTGCAGATAAGGGTAATTCTTGGGTTTGTGCGACGCAAAATGTTGACACTTTTTTTGAACCAATTATTGCTATTAGTATTGTTCTGATTTATATACAAAATAGATTCATGGAGGAGGCGATGATAATTAGTCATTCAGATTTCCAGTAGTTCTCACGTTCTTCTGTATTTGTGTACAAAATAATGTTTCATGGACGCTATTTATCTGTATTGTTACGACAGATAGCCAGGTGGTCTAATGGAATCTATGAGAATGAATAGAGGATGCACCCGTGGCAAAGCTCTAGTAGATCGACCACCGCCATAGCAGATAAGAACTTAGGTCATAAATATTAACACAGAAATTTGTAAATATACCACTGTGAACAAAAAATAAGACTATTTATTTATGAAATATAAATTCTTTATTTATTCTTCCAAATCAATTTCATCCCCTTCAAATTAATCCCCGTCCGATAAAACGCACTTTTTCCTACGCTTTTTCCAGTCCTCGAAACAATCCGAATAGTCTTTTTCCGGTATAGCCTCCAAGACCTTCTTCGATTCGGTTCTTATCTCCTCAATCCTGTCAAAACGGCGTCCCCGCATTGGCCTTTTGAGTTTGCTGAATAGCCAGAAGTAGCACGGAGCCAAATCAGGCGAATACGGTGGTTGCGGAACGATATGAGTCGAGTTTTTGGCGAAAAAGTCGCGAAGAACCAATGCAGTATCGTGATGAAGGAACCAACAGTGGTTCGCCCATAATTTCGGCCGTTTCAGACGAATAGCTTCACGCAAACGACGCATAACGCTCAAAAAATATTCTTTGTTGACAGTTTGGCCCGGAGGAAGGAATTCACAGTGCACCACACCACGACAATCAAAGAAAACTGTCAACATGACCTTGATTTTCGATCGACTTTGCCGTGGTCTTTTCGGTCTTGCTTCACCTTTTGCACGATATTCGCTGGATTGGTCTGTGGTTTCAGGGTCGTATGCGTAAATCCAAGTCTCGTCTCTAGTAACGATGCATTTCAATTGGTCCTGATAGTCAGACATCAAAGTTTCACACATATCAACGCGACGCTTTTTTTTTTCAAAAAATGGAGCAATTTTTGCACCAATCGAGACTTGACGCGTTTGACACACAAAACATTCTTCAAAATGGTTTGGGCTGAGCCAAATGATATTCCAACACTATCAGCGAGATCTCTAATTGTCCATCGACGATTTTCAAGCACCAAATATTTGATTTTATGGACGTAGCCCTCGTCGGTATACGTTGATGGTCGTCCAGAGCGCGGTTCGTCTTCAACGCGTTCTCGGCCCTCTTTGAACTCGTTCTACCACTTTTAAACGTTTTTTTGTGCCATAGTTTGATCACCAAAGGTCTTCCGCAACATTTTCAACGTGTCCGCACAAGAATATTCGTTCCGCAAACAAAATTTGATGCAAGTTCTTTGATCAACAAAATCACCCATTGCAAAAATCGAAAAATTCACTTTTGGTTGTTTAGAAAAACACGTGTAACTCGGAGATAATTAAACCTTTTAACAAACAGACGCTTGGCAAATATTATAGACAGTCCTACCAACCTAGGGAAAAAAATTTATCTGCCTTCCTAATACTCGGGAATTTTAAATGACAATTACACCTTACTTTTTTATCACAGTGGTATATGTGCGCGACACGACAATCCAACGAAATAAACCTGATAAAAATGTATCATTCCTTTTAATTGATTTTATAAAGTTAAATTGATAATCATCCAATAATAAGTGACTGAATCTCGCAATTTAACATAAATACCCGGAACGTTATCAACTAAACGGAGAGAATTATAAAAGAAAAAGCACTCAAATTTGTCAGAAATATATTTTAATAAATTAAAAAATTATAAAATAATAATCAAAATTAGCATAATGTATCGTTCCTTTATGCAAAATTTTAGTAGACTGGGTATTTAAATCTTTTTATAAACATGAAATTTATAACACAATTATGTGAGAATGTTTATTGAACATTACGTACAGTTTATTTCTTAAAATATAAATACATATTAAAATTTTGTGGAGAAAATTTCTAAAAGTGTGCGCTTGCAGTCTAAATGGCTGTTATATACACATGTTTTAATATATTGTAATGCCAATTAATTAAGACATTAATTGTGAACTTGAAAATAAAAATTGTTTGAGAAATCTATTCTTAAGGTGGTACAGAACACAGCAAAAATGTAGCCAAGCATTGTTTCCTTTGTCGGGAGGGTCCGCCAAAATGGCGTATGCACGCTCGAAGTACGAGAGAGTCCAGTTCACATTATGATATGGTAGAGTTCAGGTCGCATTAGCAGGAAGGTTTGGTCGCAGGAAGATATTGAGAAGTTAGAGTTGGCAAGCAGAAACGATAGGAAATGGTCGTATTAAAATAGACGAGATATTCTTTTAAAAAGTAAAGAAGCGTTGATTGGTCCTTGAACATTTTTCTCAAGACGAAATATTCACTCGAGCAGAACTACGAAACCTGCTAAGCACAAACAGTCTTGTGAACATAGCCGGGCAGAATTAGCAGAAGTCAACCGAGGGAGAGCCGAAAAGCAGGGTCATCCTGGTTCCTGAGTTTTGATCTAAAAATAGAAATTTTAAAATCTGTGAGTTTTAGAAGCTGTCCAAAACCCCACCATAGTGTTTCGTCAATTACAAGGTATCCTGGAATGCTGCCGTGAGGAACAATATAAAAACAACTAATTATGTAAACCTGATTAAAAGATAGACGTCAGATTTCTTTTTCTTATTTTGATTAAAATTTGTTAATTAGAATCCATCTTATTAGCTTAACTTCGCTGACAAGTAAATTTCGTCCTAATTAATTGACGAGTAAATCTTTTCTCTTTTAAATTGGAATTTGTATTTAAGTTGAGAAATAAAATGATTCGCCATTATCAAACCCAGTAGAGACCCTGAGATAATTTTTAAATTGTGTAATTGTTTGAAAGTATTGAAAATAAATCTATTGTTTGTTAGAGTTAAAAAATTTTCATTCATTTAAAGTCAAATCTTTTTTATTATTATTACAATATATATTACCTTTATTTATAGTCGCATCTACAACAGTGGTAATTAGCGACTACCTGTATGCAATGTTGTAGAGAGCATTGTTGATATTTAAAATTAACACAGGAAAACAAATTTTTAGATTAAATGAATCAAATATTTAACAACTCAAATTAAATTATTAGTACCCTCTTTCATATAAATAGACGAATTATTTGATCTGATGAGCAAAATTTCGCTCATTAATCTTGATTAATATTTACATTCCTCACCTAAAAATGTTATATTTTGCCAATAAAAATTATATTTACTTAAATAAATATGTTTGGACACGACTCAATAATTTTGAAAGTTAAATTTCAATCTGTTTTTATGTTAATTGATTCGAGTTTTCAAAGAGCGTTTCGTTTGTCCGATATAATACGGATTTCATTCCAAACAATTTATTTTGTTATGAATTATAATGGATGAGATTGGTTAGTTAAGATGTTACAGAAGTTTGTACATGATTTAATTTTGTTTCAGGCATGTGACGCAATATAGCCGGATGAGGAATGACCCCAATGGGTCGAGTAGCTTAGCAGTTTTTCGGCAAGTTTTTGTCAGCTGAAAGAAACGTTCTCACATGGAAAGCGAATTATGATGCAGTAGATGCATGATACGGTATGGAAAGCGACCAATAATTCGATAAAACATAGTTTGTATTTAAAGAGAGATGCAAATTAGTTTAGGTTGGTTGGTGAAGTGGAAGACGAGATCCGTCCGTGGATAAAGAGGAAATAAAGTAGACTATAGATAATACCGAAAACAGGAAGTGATTATTGAGAATGCACTTGAAAGTTATCAGAGAGAGCTAATACTGAAAGTAGCTAAGCCCTGTCACCATTAGCGAGCCTCAATCTGGAGAAGAAAGCAGTCAGAAATAGAATCAGAGCACACACAACTTCGCTCTTCACAGTCTTTACTAATTCGAAGGTTACATTAATGATAAATTCATACGGTTACTTAACCATAAATAATTTCCATTTTACAGACAGTTGAGCTTAAAAGCTATCCTATACGTTTTTTTTTTGTTTTTTTTATGGCAACAGGTTACATGAGGGTAATCCACGTTGGGCAACTCACCTTTAATAGCATAGGAAGGGATTTGAAAGGGGGGATGCGGAAGGGTAGAGGAAGGTAGCCAAGGGTTAACTAGGGCCCAATGGGAATAGCGGACAACTCTTACCGTATACCCAAGGCCTGTGACCCCGGAACATACACCACTCAGAACAGGCCGAGGTGCCTCGGCTTAATTTCAAAACCAATTTATTCTGAATCACTACCCACCATAACTATGAGAACAATTAAAATAATTAATTCATATTGGTAACTATTGTATATACTTGTGGATATGTATATTTGCATTAAAATTAATAAAATAGTTAGGCCTAATGATAAGTAGTTTCTTTAATTCAAGAAGAGATTAGATACTTTCAATCGAAAATCAGTTCTTAAAACTATGAAACTGAATTAAATGATGAGGATGCCAAAATCTCGACCGGACCGTGAATACAATCCAGGACCATCACTTGGTACCACCTGAGTTATCCTGGTCGACTCGCCGTCTGGTACGAACTTCTCCTGTTCGTTGTTTAGACCTGAACCCAGACTCACCAAGGACTTCAATGAAGAATGGATATTTTGTGTAAATCGATCATAGGCAAAACGTTTTAATTCTAGAAGTTCAGGTCTCGCACCTGACGGTGAGTCGGCCAGGCTCAGATGGTGAGAGCATCACGTTCCAAGTCGATATAATGTGTTCGACTCCCGGTTGGGTCGAGATTTTCCATCCTGATCCTTTAATAGTTGTTTTATTATTTGATAAAACCACATACCTAATAGTCTATTGATTTTATTGTTACATTGTGGTTGGGTTTATGAACGAGTAAACTATAAATAGTCCAACAGTGAAATAAACGTATGATTGTTGTTACTTACCGTAGAGCTTTATGCCACAGTATCTAGGAGACAGCCTGGCAATGTCGTAGCAGCAATCTAGTCCTGGAGGATAATCTCCAGGGTAATTTGGCGAGTCCAGATAACCCTCTGGAGTCTCTAGCCTCGCGTAGCAGCCAGTTTTCGTCAGGCTCATCACCGACACTACAACAGAAGATGGAATAAAGCTTATTAAATCTATACGTCTATGCACATATATTATTATGACCGTTTTATCATTCAGGAAGGCAAAAGTTTTACATACAGAACAAAATTACAAGAACTGTTGAAACATTACTGTAGAAAAATATATTTAGTACAAGAATATAGCAGTGGAATAAAACTAATAGCAGGACAAGAGAAAATACCAAAAATAACAAGAAAGTACTACTTGGCGAAGTTATTAGGACAAATGAAAATGGTAAAACCACAGTAATTGGATGTTCAAAAAGTAAACTATCTTATGGAAATGAGGATAGCGAAATTCCAAAGTTCTGTTAAAGAAGGAAGGACATAAGGATGATCTCCGAGATAATAACAAATCGAGCCTATAATCTCACCAAACGATGGGACAAGCAGGATTCCGAAATACAAACAACCATATAGAGTTAGTCTCCGAAGTCATGACCAGGACAAAGGAATATTGAAATTTATCGGTAATGACTGTCATGGAGTATGAGAAACACTATTAGCCCAAGTTTTAGATCGTGAATGCTCGATGCACGCAAGAGTATTAACAATGAAGGAACATCCCTAATAAACTTGTACGACGAATGGGTGACTGTGAGAATCTTCAGATGTGTATTGCTGGAGAAAAATAGCTAATAATATCTGAATATTATGCGCAATGGTCCACTGTCCTGTAAATGTAGAGGAGGTAGGCCAGAGCTCAGTTTGACATGAACCTTTGTTTCGGAAACTTGGTAGAGGAAGAAGTATTCTGAAAACATTGACGCAAGGAAATATATTGTGCTAAGTTCAGGATATGTTGTACGTCAAATAACGTATCCGTAAAAGTTAAGAGGTGGAAAGTACAGTATGTGGTAAGACGACCTAGCATCTGGCTGTATATCCTGTTCGTAATAATACACTGAATGCTTTTATGGATGATAGTGGACTTGCTCCAAGGGGAAGTTTCCACTTGATGACAATACTCCCCTCCATCTTCTCCCTTCTCCCACAGCGCATGTCACAATCCAAATTATTCCTCGCGATGTATAATAAAAGGTGATATAGCATCAACAATATTCACTATGTTACTTGGAGATGTCTTCAGATGACCTAAACGCGTGCCAGTAATGAAACTTTTTCATTTTAAAGTAGAAAATAATTGAAGGTAATAAATAAGTAGGAATTGACAATGAAGTTACAGAAAACTAAAAATAATGTTCAACGTCCTGAAAGAAACGTGTAAACATAACTTGGGAGCTGGTAGACCAGTATGTATGCTAAGGGAAGTTATTACTAGTGTCTGGATCACTCCTTCCATAAGTCAGTATACGATCCATCCGGTCGTAATTCATTGTATTCAAATAAAATATAGCACAGTATGGCGCAGTAACATGGGCAAATACTACTATAGAAAGTAAATAACAGAAATTCGTATTGAAAGATCAATGTTAGCAATCACAAGAAAAGGTCTCAAGAGAAATGTGTGGACAAGAATTAGAACCAATGGATGCAATTGAAATAATGAAGACACTGAAACGGAAATAGCTAGGGCTTTTCACAAGAAGACAAGACGGTACATGGACCACTAATGTAATATAGTCATCCATCACAGAGAAAGTAGGAATTTTGACGGAATATATGGAATAAAAAGATGATCAGGTTTCTTTTCGTTCAAGTACATCCAAGGTTTCCACCACTACGTTTCAATCAAGAAAGATGGCAGAATCGTAATGTCGTGACTTGAGTTTTTTAACCATATTGGAAACCTATGAACTACTTATCCAGAACATACAGCGAGGAAACCTTCGATCATTTTTAGAATCTTTTTATTTCGTCATAAGAACCACAACGGTTCGACTCTTTCAAGCGTTAATCCTTGAAAAGAGACAGACTGAAACTGGGATAACAGTAACACTGCCCCCGGGTTTACAATTTTAGGCTATTTGGTTTAGTAAATCTGTACATTCTAAAACGTTGAAAAAAAAACGTGCTTCCGTTTTAAAATCGGTAACCAAAATAATACAGAATATTTCGCAATAATTTTTTTCAGTTTCTTTTTAATATTAGCAGAGGTCGAAAACTTGAGCATAATTAGGACTTTACTGTATAGAACGTATAAATAAATCGCAAAAATCCGATATGTTTCAAATCAATCCGTTTCTAATACCAAATTGGCAAGAGCAGATGAAATTTCTTTAGTCTATGTCAAATATTTTGAGACACTATCTGAAACGCAGCAAACATTTAAATAGTAATGTTTTGGAAAGGGGAAAAGAAACACACCTACAAAGCAAAATTCTCGGAAAGAATATTCGGCATATAATTCAATAGACTTTGAAACTGTCGATGCATCCAAAACTAATAGCAAAGAGAAGGCTATAAAATTTTCAATCGGGAACAGGCCAATCTTCGCAAACGTCCAAAGAGCGATATTTATTTCTATGATGAAAAACATTAATAGCCGTACTGCTTTGAATTGTAATTCTAATTTTTCCCAGACACCTTCACAACGTGGATTATTTCCGTGAGATATAATGTTGATGTTAGTTGATATCAAATAATTACATCTTTATAATACGTTCCCGTAGAACTGATAAGCCTACCAGCACTTGCAGAGAAAATGTTCTCAAATTCATATAACCTCAAGCTTAGGAAAATTTATAACTGTATCAGCCTATTCGTAACTATCGCTGTTCGAAAATCAAAATTATAATCCAACCTTCTACTGAAATTTGATTATTTAACCGATACACTTTCTATTCATTCAGCATTTTATGGAGCTATGTTATATCTGATACATTTTCTTTAAAGAAAATGATTTCCTCACATACATTTGATGGTCGATCCTTGTTTAGTAAATCGCTGATATTTTCAGGTTCAACGAGAATCTTATACGAAATTATAGAATTTAAGGAATACTTCCATTATATGTTACGTGCATGGCAGGGAACGAAAAACCTAAGATTTGGATTCTGTAACTTTGACTTAGGAAAGCCGGCGAACTTATGTTAGCCTCACAAGTAATTGTACCTACATATATTATCAATTTACTTATAGTTTCTGGCAAGTTTATTTTTTACGCTTGTAAGGTCCCAACCAAGGACGAAATTTCGTGCTTAAAATTTTAATATTAAATGTTTTTCTAAAAGGTTCATATTTTTATTATTTAACTAGCTGGGTGCCCGGCGTTGTCCGGGTTGACATAATTAAACTCAGCGACATCAATAACCCCGGATTTGACTCCAGTCTTGGTTGTTTTTTCTGATTTTTATGTAACGCTCCTCCACCTCATCCGTAACGGTGCTCCACTCCAATGCCGAAAGAGATTTTAATTATAGACAATCAACATGAGGCGAAACACTATATGTCTCATTGACTCCGAAAAGTATTTAATCGACGCAAATATCGGCCATTTAACATGTTTTAAAATTCCACCCTCGTCCACCCCCGTTCCATAGGGTTGGGCAGTTTCTTACTGTCAAGAATAATCACGATTCCTTGACTGTGTAAAAAATACTCCGGTACCATTATGGTATATAACCATAACGTTTATGAATATAACCATATATGTTCCAGATAACTTAAAGGAGTCAAAATACTCTTTGGTTGATTTTACTATCTGACGTTGGTGACATTGTATAAAATAAATGAAAAAAATAACGAAATACGCCTACTAATTTCAATAGAAAAATATAATTTTTTTGCTATGTCGTTATTTCTCAACGGTTCTCAATAAATTAGTACCTTAGTCATTACACATTTACAATGAAATATTTGAAATTATAATTATATACACAGACAGCCAATTTTTTCAAGAATCTCACTTGAAATAATTAGTCAGTTTTAGCACATTTAAAATCAATTATATTTAATTACAATGATTAAGTAATATTAGGTTCAATAAATACGAATGGAGTTTAGCAAACACTGGACTTGTTCGGAATGTTGTATATAAAATATACAAATCAACGGTAGAACCTACATGGTTTTATTTTTTGAAATAATAATAAAAAAACAGCCTGATATAAATAACAGAATAAGCTTCAGTTACAAACTTGTAGTCAGAGCAGTTTTAACACGTCATGTGGTGTTGAGTAAATACAGAAAAACCAACCACATCCTCTGAATCACTGGATTTTTTACGCAAGAAACACTAAAAGATTGAGTAAATAGATTCAGGAAGTGGTAAGTATTTTTAAAGATAAGAATTCTTATCATAATTCATTCACGAAGGAAGTAACAATGAATATCGAATGTTATTCTCATAGTATAAAAAACAGTTCAATTCAAAATTATGTAATAATATGAATTATATAGCTAAGTATCCACTCTGGTGCTATTCAAAAATTCATCCATAAATCCCATTGCACAATACAAAACCTTTTCAATTATTTTGCCTTTCGCGGACATTAACTGATCTTTAAATAACGATTGTATAAAAAACCGTAGGGTTGTATATTGTCATGAACGAAGCACCCCGTGGACACAGTTGGTCCGCGAGCCTCATAGAGTCGCTTTGGAACGAATTTACACGAATTCCTTTCTGATAAGGCATCTGCGGACTATTTGTACACCTGCGCCTCGAACTGAATGTACGGCAAGTTTATAGGTCTCAAAGACTGTTTTTTTTACCGCGTTGGGCGCTGCAACAGATATATACTACGCACCCGACCCAAGTGAGCCAGTTTTGAAATCTGATTGAAATCGGGAGAGATAGAGATCCGCAAGAGCATATACGATATGTAGACGTTTGCAGCTTCGCTGTCTGGTGGCTGTGATCCGCTGCGGGACGTTTGCAGATTGAAGATATTTAACTACGAGTGCGCTCGGCTGTACGGAGGACGTGACCCTGAAACTGGAAGATACGAACGGCATAATTACTTCTGTGAAATACTTTCATTCCAGCGGAAATGTTGCACAGTAAACAAAGAAGCTCTGAAAAAGTGTCCCATAAATTAAATTTATATTTAATAACTGCAAGAATAAACTCATTAATTAGTCAATTAAATACGTTGTATATTTATTATATTTTATTCTAAATCTTTGTAGACTAGATCTTCTGCTGGAACATAAACATTTGCTTTTAATTTGACCTTTTCAATTGTATTAATAAATTAAAATTTAATATTGTAATTACTCGTAACGGCTGACCTTAAATTATTGTTAATTACACGATGATTAGTCATTTTTAACGTTACCAACTCGTGACTTCGACTGTGTTTGAGTAGCAATTCAAAAGCAGAGCTTAAAGAATTTCTTTACAATATATTTTCTGTAGTAATTTGAAATTATATAATAAAGTAATTTTCATAGTATCAGATTCATATCAGGCATTATTATATTTTCACACAGACTTGAAATATTCTGTAGTTATATATAAGATTGGTGAAGCACCTTGGGCATACGGTAAAACTTTTCCTATTGGAATAGTCGGCCAGCTGCCTCCTAAACTAGTCGAGCCCGATTGCTGTACTAGCATGAAACCTTTGTTCAGCAATAGGAAGTATCCAATGCCCGACCTACCTGATGCAGATTTTCTAGGGCGAATGCCGGGTAGGATCGTCAAATCATAGTCCGGGGACCCTAATTATCCCTATCCATCCACATCCCCACTTTCAAATCCATTCCTATACTATTAAAGGGGAATTGCCACCACAAGGATTACCCTGTAGCCTGTTAACTCTAAATAAATAGTTAATATTCCATTTCATTAGATAAGTAAAATTTGTTAAATAGATTGTATTTTTACGTCTGTTTATATTAAATAAATACTGAAGTTTTTTTTACCAATACCAGAAAATATTTTTATTTATTTACGACAATGTTTTGGTACGTGTTTGTATCTTCCTCAGGTCTTTCCTAAATATGCTAAATGTTAAAAACTATTTTCACATCCTATTGAAAAAAACACAAACTTTAGAAGGTTTTTCCGAGGCACTTATTCACAAACTACACACAAGTTAACATTTAGCATATTTAGGAAATATCTTAGGAAGGTACAAACACGTACCGAAACGTTGTCGTAAATAAATAAAAATATTGTCCGGTATTGGTTAAAAAAAACTGCATTTTTATTTTAAAACAGATGTAAAAAGAAATCTTTAAGTTTGGCTACGACCGCACTTGTTTGTAGTTTGTGAATTAGTGCCTCGGAAAAACTTCCAAAGTTTGCGTTTTTTTTCAATAGGAAGTGAAAATAGTTTTTAACATTTAGGAAATACCTGAGGACCGAAACGTTGTCGTAAATAAATAAAAATATTGTCTAGTATTGGTCCAAAAACTGCATTATTTAATTTGTTAGATAATTAAATTATTTTATTTGTATTTGGGGAACTGAATTCAGAGAAAGTACTGTAAGTATTGTGCAAACATTGTCCTTTGCGTGTGTTTTATTGTTTGCTTAAAGTCAAGATAGATATAAAGACTCAAAAGCGAAGAAAACGCAACGACAGGGAGAGAAGAAGGGTTAGCGTAACAATCTCTCTTGTTCTAATTGTAATTCCTGCTACATAGGGCAGAAAAAACGTTCCCTCAATACCCGTATCATGTCTAACATCAAATAATATGTAGTCTCCAAACATATCAACAATTCGAAACATACATTTGATTGCTTATATCTGAAATGCTTCACATTAAATCAAACATCACAGCAATTAATGCAGAAACAAACACTATGAAATTCAACAACTGCTACGATCCCTTATTATTACGCTAAATCTTATGGCTACCTTATTGTTACGCTAACCCTTCTGCTCAAGATAGATATGTTCTTTTACTGCACACGATACCAATTTGGAATTTATTTAATTTTATGCTGTTAAGATCTGACAAATTTCGAAAGATGAGTAACCAAAATATTAGCAAATTAGTAGCAGTTGAGGGAGAATGTGCACATATTCTCTGGAAGAGGTAATGGATATTAAGATCGAAATTAAAGGGCAAGTAGCAGAAGGCGGAAGAAGAAACAGATAATATAAAGCAGGGCGCTGAACGTCAATATATTGATTAATACAGGGAAATATTGATCAGTGTATTGGCCGTATGCGTCTGCGAGGGCTATTCTCTCGCAGGCAGTACCTTGTAGGAGAGACACGAAGGGGCTACCTTTCGGGATGCCTTTTCCTCTCCGTTTTTGAACTAAGGTTCCCACAAGCCGAGACACCTCGGCCTGTTTTGAGAGGTGTATGTTCCGGGGTCACAGACCTCGGGCATACGGTAAGAGTTGTTCTCTGTTCCCATTGGAATAGTTGGCCAGCTGCCTCCTAAACTGGTCGAGGCACGGAGAAGGGAATGCTGCGTCCCCACAGCAAACTCTTCTCCCGCTATCGGAAGGGCGTGGGACAAGTACCCAATGCCCGACCTACCTGATGCAGGTTTTTCTAGGGTTTTCCATGCATTTCTTTAGGCGATCCTTTCCTATGCTATGAAAGGGAAGTTTCCACCATGTGGATTACCCTCATGTAACCTGTTACCCTAAAATAAAAATATAAAAAAAAATGGCCGTATGCGGAATGTATTGAAGCTGATTTGGAATATTGAAGAAGAATTCAATTTTTAGATTTGTATTGATCTAGTATTGTACTAGTGGCGTAGTTATGATCAATGTATTGACTGTGTGCGGTCGTACTTCAATATTTTCATCAATATTCAGTTTAGACGGAGATTTCTCGCTGTGTGGTTGTACAACTTACGAAGTCATTACAAATTAGGAAACAATTTAAGCTTACCCTTTGGCCATGCCATTCCTCGCCGAAGCCTTCCTGCTCAAATGAAGGAAAATTCTTTGCTAAATTACAAATATTTGAATAAATTTATCTGAAAAATGAAGGGATAAATTCTATATAGAGATGAATATGAATTAAATGGTTTTTCTACACGCTAAATTAAGTTATAGTCACTGGTGATGCAACAAAACTTAACTTTAGCCCAAATTAGTTTACGATTAAACCTCAAATAATCTGTGTGACTGCATGTATTGAGCTGTTTTTAAAATATTTTATATTTGGCAGATCTGGTTTTGTTTTTTCGAAATGGATGAAGATAATTTTATTGAAATACTTGAGGGGTGTTTGGCGTTTTATTTATTTATATAAGCCCAAAACAGTATTTATCTATTAGTCTATTTATCTATTAGTCAGTATCTATTCAGAGGGAATGCTAATTTCATCAGTGCGTCATAACAAATATTATCAAAATATTCTTGCGATACTATAGTTGGTTCCCTAATACAGTCAATAATACACGAATTTCCTTGAGAGAGTTGCTTAAGTGCTCTAAGCAAGTTAATTTTCTTTATATAACTAAAGAGTGTAAAAAAATACTCACTGCGTACCATTAAGAGTTAAAAACACTCACGGTATGTTAAGAGAATCATAAGGACTCACTTTAGAAAGTCATAAATAGTTCTTTCATTTTAAGAGCGGCGAGCGGTAAGCGTCTGGGAGCAAGTAGACTGAGCGACTCCGCTCAGTTTTCTATCCCAATAGAATGTAGTGGATTTGGGGGTCCGCTGGTTATACAACAAGGAGCTGCGACAAAGTGGCACCTCCTGCCCTCAGTGGTTGACGATCCCGGACATTAAATTTTCTCTCACCCCCAGCGTCAAGGTACGTGTACAATGCTTATACGTTGGAACACGGGGCAATACCATCATGATCGTCAATAATTAATTATTTAATGTATTTATTATATATTATAAAAAGGGAAGGAAGCAAATTTGTTCAATTTTTGTATTCAAACAAATAATATCTCGATACTGCACCATCTCTGTCATGACGATTTTCAAGTCGTACTGAGTTTTCATATAGTTATATAAAATAACATTTTAAAAGAGTAAAAACCAATAAAGACGACAAAATTTCTCTTACATGATTTATTGAACCTACGTCAATACCGACGGCTTGTTAGCTACATGGCGTTTGTATTTCCTCTATATATAACTATCTAATTTAATTTCTTTATACTGGTGTTTCTCTAATTTAGTATATTAATTTGTATTTCAGAAGATAAGTATATCTCTTAAAGAGGCCGAAAGCTTCTATGATTATTGGCGTAGGTTAAATAAATTATTTTAGTTAAATTTGGAGAACTTATTTGGTTTTTTAGTCTGTTATCTGCATTATAATAAACCTTGGTTTGGAACTGTTTAAAATATTTTATTTGGAAGACTGATTTGATTTTAGAGGGAAATAACACGTGGTTTTTCAGAACTCCGCAAGATGCTTAAATGCCAAGGTAATATTTTCGTTATGTAATTACGACTGTCAGCTCACAGCAGATTGCAGTAAAACAAAATTCTCTTTCATGCAAATTTCATACCCGTTAATAATTATTTATTATATTATACAAAGTTACATGTCATTTGTTGATAAACAGCCATTTTAAAAAGTAATTTATTAAGTAATTATTAAATTCCGACATGTTTTGGTCGTCATGCTAAGATAACATAGTAAAAGTTTGAAGAGGAACCACATGAGGGCCGAAACGTGTCGCAATTTAATAATTAATTAATAAATTTCTTCTTACAATTGTCTGTTATTAGATTTTTGTCATCAAGTATTTATTAAATAGAAATATGTAAGGGAAAGTAATTTTTTTTCGTTTCTCTATAAAAAAATATTTTTAAATGAGGCATCCCCTCACAACTATATTTGGCTTGGAGTGATCAAATTAATACGCGAATGGAGTGTTGAAATAGTTAAAGAAAGTAACAATTTGTGGTTTAGGAATTGCTCCAAAGATGCTAAAAGACCCAGGGAATGTTTTTCTGGATTAATTATTGACGGCTTTTAGCATACCTCAAACAGAAATAGCACGATGACAGAAAGAAACTTTCTTAGTTGTCCATGGATCTATTTTGGCACTACCATCGGAGATTAAATGGGGTTTGATCTGCTTCGAGATATAAAACTGTATTGAATTCCTTAAAAGAGGATTTATATATTAAAAAAAAACGAGTTTAATATTTGCTTAAATCCTTAAACAGATGGTGGTACTCTCCGTCATGCCTTCTACTGCTAATTATGGGGTGAACGTCACAGTTCCCCTGGCCATTCTGTAAAACACGTTTCCATAAATAGTTCTTGTTTTCACTCAACACCTCACGTGACGACATCATGACGGCGATTGCAGTAAGTTCACGCTCAGCAGCACTGTGTATCGTACCCGGTCCCGCTCATCGCTTTGCCTCCCTGACTCTCTCCCTTTTAAACTCTTACCGCTCGCCGCTTCTATCGTGACCGAGGCCTAATTCAGAATTTCTTTAAAATGCCACCCAGTCCACTATTTCAAAAATTGATTTATGTACAGTCGTATCAAATTCACAGGTCATTAGCGACTCATTATTGATACTCATATTTGCCTTGTCGGGGGACTTATTGACAAGCGTTTCACTCACGCACACAAACATCCATGCCCTCGCCGGGATTCAAACCGGCCTTCTCCCTCTTCCTCCCCCACCCCCCACACCTACTACAGGTTAACTGACATAGTCACCCCTTTCCGTAGCGGTGCTTACTTTCCAAACTGTAACGGGCTGAAATTATTCACTAAAAACATCTGGATAGACTATTAATCTCATCGACCGCGGAAATTAATTATTCGACGCTAAAAACTGACGTTTTAAAATGCCACTGTCGTTCACCACTTGGCAATTTGGAAATTACATAACGCTTCGATAGGCCGACAGAACTCTTAGCGGTCGTACGTACAACTCACCAAAGTTTCGTGGCAATCGGATGAATGGTTTAGGAACGCTTAGGGTACACACATGCAGACATACAGACACTCATTCGTTTTTATACATGTAGATAGATATGAGGTGACGGTTGAATCGTCATTGGTGGCCGATCAAAACAACACAATACCATTTTTCTACGTTTATTAGCGAACGCTTGTAAATGACTGAAAAAAAGGGAGATGGTTTTTGGCGGCTTTGAGCAAATGCCCTGCTCGTGTAAATAGACTTGAGGACGACCATGCAATTTTGTCACCTGACAAAGTTTCAAAGACGGGAGGAAACTTTATCTTTTGTGGTTGCATTGTAGATCATGCTTAATTATTCTGAGTTATTGGCTATTTTTTTTAACATTTATTTTCTTAGCCTTCCGGCTACTACTGTTAGCTTCTTTGTAATTTTTCATGACAAGCTTAAACGGATATCTTGGGGCGCGGTCAGTTTTAAGTTGACTCGACTAGCCGCCAGGAAGTAGACCATTCGTGCAGTTTCGCGGTTGCGCAAGGATCTGCAGATTGCCATCACTGAGCAGGCTCGCTCCTGCATTGTGTCGTCACAATCGGCAGGTGCGATCTTTGCGCAAGTGCGCACTACTACGGTAGCTGCCGCCGCAACACTCGAGTCAAACCCAACAATTCCAAATTAAGTCGAGAGGCAGAGTTCCCACAGCTTCGAAGGAATAGATTCTCGTTGAGACAAGGACCAGCAAGAGTCGGAGGTTGCAGCTTCACCTTGCTCCCATTTCAACGAGATTTACATTTCATACCAAAAGGAAATGAGTTTTATTGTTGCACGTAGAATGCAGAGAGCTACGTAGCGTAGACAATTGTTAATAGCGAAGCTTCTTGTAGTATTTCTTGTTCCACGTCACCTTGTACGGGTACAAGGCCAATTCTGACGAATGAACCGAAAGTTTGGCCACGTTTAGAAAATTATTCTTGGCTCTACGTCCTACACGTCCACATAACTAAATCTCGAAGTGTGCTTCATAGTTGCAATGGATATTATAAACGTGTTGTCTGTCTGTTCGCCAAGAACGTTACCGAAATTAAAATATTTCCTTCTCAAAAGATGAAATAAAATTTACCATTGATATACTGCACTTCACGCAATACTGTAATTTGGATCACATTTATTATCTTCATTGTTTTCACCACAGGTAGATTCTTTTTTCTTTCTCGACTGGCTCGCTTCTGTTTACGGGCATTTAAACTGAGTTATTTATAATAGGTTTTTGAAATATAATTGTTAAATTTCCATTGATATCCCTGACAGTACACCTTCTTAAATAAAAAACTAAAGCCATACGATTACGCCGCATTAAATTTTATGTATTATGAAATTAATCACAATCTAATAAACAAAACAGAGTATTTGTTTGTACGTTTGTTAGAATATTTTTAGAGGTTAAAGAGATTGATAGTGTTTCTACCGATATTATCTGTATATAATTTAAACTTCTTAGGGTGCATAAAAAACAACCGAGATTCGAGTGATATCGGGGTTATGGATGTCTCTGAGTTTGTTTATGACTTCCTGGGCAACGCACGGGGGCAGGAGGGTCTGGGCGGTAGAAGTTTTTAAACAATGTAACCGGCCGATTTTTGCGTCGTATAAATATTTTTTGTTTAACCCAAAAAAGCGGGGGTGGTAAATTTCGAATGGCCGATATATTCGTCGAATGAAACGTTTTCGGAGTCAATGGGTTCAACCCGTTTCGGCATAGGAGGTGAGATTGGAGTCAAATCGGGGGTTATGGATATATGACAACCCGGGAAACGGTAGTTTATAATAATGAAAAAATATACGACATGCACAATAATATAAAGAAAGAAAGACAGGACTTTATGTCAGGAAATTATGTTCATTATCAAAACATTAAATAAGTACTTCGGTCGCAGCAGGTAAGGCAGCAAAACCTTTGAATGATTTATTAGTAAATAATTAAAGCCGAAGAGATTCTAACAGATGACGAAACGTTGTAATCACAAGTTAATCCATCTCGATGAACCGATTCGAACACCAGTCATGTTTCGGTGAATTTTTCTAAATTTAGATTAATTCACTGCAATTGATTAACAAGAACGCACAATATTCTACTAACATTGAAAAATCTTTTATTTTAACGCTTTTTTAATCGCCATAAAGTATATTTAACGATCAATTAACAGAGTTTTTATTACACCGTTTTTTTTTTATTAACCAAATAAATTTTTAGTTAACAGTAATGCTACGTTTCTGTACTTATTTGTATCATCTATTTTTATATAGTTTTATTAAAGTTATAAAAGTTTTCTCAGTCTGTCTAATGCTGATTTTTATATCTATAAAATTTTAATAGTAAAACGTCTGTAAATTGCTCGTTAAATATATCTTATTATACAAACATGTAAATTACACGTCCGAGGAATCTAATCAAAGTAGTATACCGAAACGTTCAGTAAATGACCGTAATTTCTCTGGAGATTCTCCTATGCTTTAAGTACTTACTAATTTTCCCCCCTCATTAACGTTATTCATAATTTATAATACTCTTAAGTTAAACTGGATAAACGCAGTACACGTAAAATTGGATAAATTAAATATCATGACTCCTCTTTCTGAAAATTCCTTTTAAGGAACCCAACATCCATTCACTTTAATTTTTTAAGTATGTGTTGAGTGGAAATTTTAGAAAAGTATAGATGTTATGTGTATTGAATAAGAGAAGATAATATTGTCGTCTACATGGAGAACATTTAAGTAGCATCATTATGAGGATTAATGATAATTAATATGATAATAATGGAAATATATACTCCTACGACGATTTAAAATTTTTCATTTCTGTATTGAACGTTGCTAGACAGGTTAAAGGAAGAAAAATTTTTAATATATTATATTGTAGATTTAAAAATTTTATCTTCTGTGGTGCTGTGGTGAACCAGTGTCGTATCAGTGCTGCCAACCTATGTAAAAAAAACGTCCCGCACGTACACAAAATTATGTGCACATTCATCAACAAAGCCAAACGTTCTGTCTGTGATAATAGTTTTATTATTTGTACAGAATAAATCTCTTCATTCTGTTAGAAATTCCTACTTGTGCTAATAATAATTATCCCCACTTCTCTATAACTGCTTTCTTGAAAATTTTATACAAATTTTGACGAAAACAAAGATAAACCTCAACGCTGACCAATCTATCACTTTAGGAAGAGGCAAATTAGCGATAGATTGCAAAGCAAAGCAACAGTCAAAAACAGATTGAAATCCTGAAAGAAACAGCGGATGTCTGCTCCAAATATCTTTCGAAAAAGCAGAATACAAACACCAAAAACATGGATACTAAATAAAGAAAAATTAAACGGGTATAACAGTTACAGTGTTTTGGTGAAACAGTCCAAGAAAATGGAATCGAAACAGGATAAAACTAAATTACGTACCGAAAGATGGAAACTGCATATAGGCCTACCCACAATACTTACATTAAAAAATGAATCTCCAAAAATACAAAGCTAAACTCATTAAACTAGAATGCATCCATGGACCAGTCAAATTAATTTTTAACAGCAAAAGATAGAAATAATAGAAAACATAGAGAAAAAGGAACGCAAAATCATAAGAAAAATTTTGGGGTAATAAATAGATAAATAAGAAGTCGAATAACCGATAAAAATAAGTCTAAATAAATACCACACAACGTTTCTGCAATCCTTGACACTTTCGTCAGGTTATTCAAGAAACGCAAAAGTCGTAAGAACGACACAACGTATTTCTTTAGCTTTTCTATTTGTCTACTTATTTATCTAATTATTAGACTTTTATATTTTATATTTAAATTTAAAAAAAATTGGGAACAAAATTAGCAGACAAACAATTGAATCAAAAGCAAGCAGGAAATCAGGAATTGCACAAAAATTCACACTAACTTTAAGAAAGCGACGATTAAGATTTTATGGACACATCGAAAGAATGAAAGCAGACAGACTAACAAAACAAATAGTCAAAATATATGAAAAAAGGAGAAACGTCGAAACCGACACCATGAAATCGATTTGCAGTATCAGAAACGATCGTAAACAGGCAGGAATTTTACCACAAGATGTCCAAAATCGGAAAAACTTCAGATAAAAAAATGGCAAGTAACCAAGAGGAAAAACTGAAAAATAAGACTAGAACAGGGTTTCTAAAGAGGGAAGGGAAGCGGACAGTAAAAGATTGAGAGAAATAAAGGCACAAACTACACTTCAGCTTACTTTGCGTAGTTTATATAGGCTTTTCGGCAAATAATAATAATTGCAGAAAGCGTTGTCGGTTTCCACTCGAGTTAAACAGCGGAAAAGCGCGACGTTTCGACAGGAAAGAGCACTGCCGTCATCTTCTAGGAGAAATCGGGCTACAATCGCTGTTTAAGTCGGGTGGAAACCCGAGAACGTTTTCTGTAAAAGATATACCAGGAAAGTCTTCGATCTTTGATAATAATAATTATTATTTAAATTATAAAATATAAAAAGGCTTTTTTAAAAGTATTCTAAATTAATGGCCCAATAACGGACAGAATGAAGAGATAAAATAAATGCTACACAACGTTTCTGCAATCCTTGCTGCTTTCAACAGGTTAGTCACGTGGTTTGTGCGGTGTGTCGTTCTTGCGGCTCTTACGGTTTTGAATCGCCTGATGAAAGCAACAAGGATAGCATAACCGTTGTGTGGTATTTATTTTATCACTTCATTTTGTCTGTTATATGGCTATTTATTTGTCTAATTAATAATAATTATTTATTTAAGGTATTTTCTTTCCGTAGATTATTCTCTTCACTGTTGCCAAAAAAATATGTCGGCGTTTATAGTAGTATTATAAATCTCTAAAGAATAAGTGAGTCCCTTCATTATGGTCTTACGAAGAGTCTAATTCATTTGTTCTTGCGCTGACGGACTCTAAAGGATCTTTCTAAAAGATTCGTTTATTTGATATAAACGGACAACTTTTTTTTCCATTTGTAGTTAATATTGGCTGTTTCAAGAAAGGTAAAGAAAAATTACTTAATAAAAACTTATAATTAATATTTAGACTGAAAAAAATTAATCCGTCTATTACGTCATACTGACGTCACACATCCTTAATCGCCAATATACACGTAATTATAAGTTTAATTCAACTATTTTTCTTTCCCTTTCTTAAACCGATCAATATTAACAACAAACAAAAAATGTAAGTACGCCGTTAACATCGTGTAAACTCCTCCCCTTCAATTTTTAGTTATTCTCATTTTTGCTTCATTATCTCATTTTTGCACTCTTATGTGATCCGGTATATAAGCACCTAAGTAATATCATAACTACTCTTATCTTTAGATAGTTGTTTCCAAAACGAAACGTAGCCTGTATTGTGTACTTCTTCTGAACCTAATTTGTTAAAAGCGATTCTGGCAAGGACTGGAATTTCACTGGACATAGCGACTCGTTCGATTCCAAATATATTGAAGGAACATGATTATTACACTTGAAAGTAACGTACAAATAACAATAAATGTTTCGGGCAACATCACCGCTTACACCACAACCCCCCCCCCCCCTATACGGGGTGAATCTACGGTCAAAGGACAAACTTTAAGGGGTGTTACAGCTTACGAAAAACGTTCATTTTATTAATAAAGAATGTAGTCTTGCTCGGTGTAGAGAAATATTTTATTGTTTATTTATATCATCATCGCAAAGAGATTTTTTCCGATAAGGTCTGCGACGGCTATTCTCTCGTAGGCAATACCTGCGAGGGATGCTCTCTCGCAGGCAAAACCTTGTAGGAGAGGTACGAAGGGGATGCCTTTTCCTCTCCGTTTTTGAACTAAGGTTCCCACTAGCCGAGGCACCTCGGCTTGTTTTGAGAGGTGTATGTTCCGGGGTCACAGACCTTGGGCATACGGTAAGAGTTGTCTGCTATTCCCATTGGAATAGTCGGCCAGCTGCCTCCTAAACTTGTCGAGGCTCGGAGAAGGAAATGCTGCGTCCCCACAGAAAACTCCTCTCCCGCTATCGGAAGGGCGTGGGACAAGTACCCAATGCCCGACCTACCTGATGCAGGTTTTTCTAGGGTTTTCCCTGCATTACTTTTAGGCGAATGCCGCGTAGGATCCTTAACATATAGCTGGGGGCCCTAGTTAACCCTTGGCTGACTTCCTCTACCCTTCCGCATCCCCCCTTTCAAATCCCTTCCTATGCTATTAAAGGGGAGTTGCCCAACGTGGATTACCCTCATGTAGCCTGTTGCCCTAAAAAAAAGAACTTTTTTCCAGAAAAGTTTACAATAAATTCTCAAAATTGCGACCGCCAACAGTAATTAGCGTTAGTAGCGTCGAAAGAGTGATTAGGCGAAGAATTCCAAAGATGCCGAGTAGCCGCAATGGATAGTCGAGCAACGAGGTCCTCAATCGAGTCAACTAGAGTCTCGTAAATGATGGCCTTCGATGCTCGAGAAATCTGGCTATTTGGGTAAATAAATAAATGTCCTATTTTATGTGTTCGTGCCTCCACGTGTCACTACCGACCATACAGTACTATACAAAAAATAATTCATGTTTTAGTAAGCCGTACCACTCCTCAAATTTTGTACCATGACCGTTGAATCACCCTGTAGATCTCATTTTGTTTGCTAAAGTAGTTAAAGGATTTAATGTTCGTAGTTATAGTAAAATTAAATAAAGTTCAGATTTTTAGTATAATTTTTTCCATTAATTGCCTTATTGTTAGATCTGATGTGAAGCATTTCGCTCATTAATCCAAAATTTTTAACATTGGCCCAACCAATTTTGTGATTATTATATTAAACAAGCTTAGTTAAACAGAATGTTTCAAAAAAGAACATAATTTACTTTTTATTTTATAAAATTAATTTGAAATTTTTTTTACTATTCATTAAACTTTATTTATCTGACTTATACGGCCGTTAATATTGATACCATACTTTTAAAAAATTAAGGTAATTTCTCAGGTGGGTGTAACAATTTTGGGGAAACACTTTCTCCTTCACTGGTAGCCTAAATCATCAGGGTATACGATTAGTCTTTCTTGTTTTAACATTTACCTTTATCCACAAACGATCTTTACGTGGGAAAACTATCAGATATGCTTCTGAGTTTAATTATAAGTGCCGTACATTAAGAATAATCAGACTTTGGAGGTTTTTTTATGAATACACACAAGTGAACACGGAGTTTGTTGCTACACCAGAACTTGCATCACGACAGTCACGTAAATGTGGGCAATTTTTTACCCTTTGAATTCGCACAGTAAGAAATTACCCGGCGTAAGTATTCGATATAGATTTACTTTAACTTTTACTTCATGTTGTGTTAATTTATGTTGATAGTGTGGACATTACGTCGCCTGTGAATTGAGAGGGGGAAATTGTTGATTAAAATTCACAACTTATGAATATTGCAACTCATGTTGCTGTAGTAATATTTGTAGGTACATTCATTACAGTGATACTCATAAGTACTCATTATTTCCCTTAGTATTATAAAAATTTATAATTCACAGAGATAAACTGTTTTAGAAGATTAACTTTTGTGGCTCTCACCAGCTCGTTGCGCAGTATTTATTCAAAACTTTTTCTCTTCTCTATGTTTGAATGTAAAAATCCAAATTAAAGTTATGTAGTCTCCGCCACATTGTTCTCTTGTCTGCGTGTTGGTGGTACTCACGGTTGAGGCGGTCCAGCGAGACGCCAGCGCCGGTTCCCGCGGAGGCAGCGACGACTACGAGGACGACGGCGACGACGAGCAGCAGCTGGCCCTGGCGTGCGTCCATGAGCACGACGGGCAGCGCACTGCGACTGCGACTAGACTGAGGCTCAGAGAACGCCTCTCGCACTTATGTAAGACACGCGCCATCTAGCGGCAACACTCTCACACGTGTAAGGAACTGCCAAGAGATTGACAAAATATTAAAATGAGTGAGCACAGACTGGAAAAAACGATAAGAGGAGGAAAGAAAATATACTTCTCTAAAAGGAAACTAATAGATTGTCAGTGTCTGTTAAAATTGATAACTAATGAAAATTGCCAAAAACAGACAGAATATAGAAATATATACAAGTACAACTTTTCTGGCACTCCAGACTGCATCAGGTGCCTGAAAACGTAACAAACGTCACTCAGATTTAAAATTTAAAGTATTATCAATGATGGTTGGAAGATAAAATTGCATCATAGCCTAATGAATAATAGTTTATTCATTTTATATACAAGGAGTTGCTTTTAATTTTGTCAAGAAATCGGTTATCTGCAGTTTGCGTGGGAAAGGAAATTGAAAGCTGGAAGATTGACGGATGTTAGACCTTCTGCCTCAAATTAATATTTTCAATTTGATTGATGGGTGTTGGTTCTCAAGTTTTTATGTTCCTGATGAGATCTGCAATGTCGGACGAAAATTTGAGCTTCTGTCTGTATATATTGGGCCATTATCATTTCTTGTAAAGGAAACTGTTCCTGTTCAAGGAAAAGCATTAACATGAGTCTAGAATCATTGAAGTTGGATGCCTAGGGGTTAGGTCTTGGAGGGGAATGTAAATGATGATGTAAACTCATACTAACCTGTACTCATTATTCGTGGAATTGGATGATTAAATTTGATAGTTGATTTTGGGTGTAAATAATTGTGGATGTAAATCATTAATAGATAAGTGAAGAGAAGCCCAAAGAAGAATGAATATTATTTAATAATTAACGTCTGTGTGTTGCTTTGTATCCTCAGTCCCCATACATCTCGAGTTTAATAAAGTCAGGTCGAAAATGTAACACTAAAGTTTCAAAAATATGGTAATGTAAATAGGTAAATGTTCTAAACACTGGCGCTATTGATGCAGGTTAAATTAAATGTTTACCCAGAAGTTAGTGAATTAATTCCTTTTCGGGCATCAGTGGTTGGTCCCTTTTCTGCTTTAAGGGGTTGAAATTATGCACTAAATCTGAAAAGAAAGTATTAATCACATAGACCCCGAAAAGGAATTAACCGACGATATTATGGGCCGTTTAGCATGTTTTTGGGAGTTTCCTAACGCTTCGAAAACCCGACCGAAACCTTTGCGGGGGTGCGTACAACAACTCACTAAAGTTTCATCGCAATCGGATGAGTAGGGGACACACAGACACATACATACACACAGACAGACATATTTTTTTATATAGAGACAGATAAATGAATAATTTTAAAAAATGTTTGAAAATCAAGTAAATCGACTAAGGCTGAAGAGACTCCACGATTTTATAGTCGAAGTTTAACGCGAGACTTACAATCACCATGTGATTGTGAATATCTGCGATTAAAAATAATTTTCCCTTTAAAATGAACTCAAAATAAATTTTTTACTATATATTTATTGTAATTTTTTTTATTATATATTGTGGTAATTACGAATATTTAATTATTTCATAAACAAAATTTTACTATTTTCATTATCGGCGGCGTAAATATGAGGCGTAATTATAGCTTAAGGATTGTTTACAAGAATATGGAGCCTATAATGCTTGCCTGCTATAGTTGCATTGTTGCCTCAGACAGAACTGAGACGTACGGAACTTGAGATATTCAGAGTTGCTCGGAGCAGGATGGCGGCAGGTGTCGTTTGAGGAGTGCGAATTCAGAGTTGCTCAGAGGAGGATTGAGGAAGGTGTGTCTTGAGGAGTCCGTATTCAGAGTTCCCGGGACAACAACTGAGCGAATGTGATTTGGAAGCTGAGAAATATTTTAGTAAAACTCCCCGGTTTCGGAATTGCAAGTCGCCAGTTTGGAATATTTCGTCTATTGCCATGTTCGAGTAATTATCAAAGTTTTAGAGAACAAAGCTATCAGCGGTGATTGCTCAAACAAAGTTATCAACAGTTAGGAACAGAAAGTGATTTGTGTTTGCAAACTAAAACATCTTTACATTCAGTTAAATATGGCCTTTTTGTGATGTGTTAAAGGAAACAAGTGAGATCGAGCCCAGATGAACGGATGAGGGTAAAGTAGACACAAAGGAATTTTATTAATTGTAAACCTTATACTGTAATTATAATTATCGTCAGATTTCGATCATTTCATAATAATTATTTAAGTCCGGAATATTTTGCCTTGTAAGATTTAAATTGTCTTTTATGTAACTATCTTTATTGGAGGCCCGATAGGCGGCCCTGAAAATTAAGCCGTGGCACAACAATATCAACTTGTAAAATTTCAACTCGGATAAAAATTTGTTTTATTAAATTGGTTTTGTTATATTTTAAATTCTTGTTTTCTTCTTTCATTTTTAACTTTTAATTTGTTTATAAAAAATTTGTGCTCCAACGTGGGCTTGTCTTCAGTTAATTTTAATTTTAATTTATTAATCATTTATTTTGATTAGTACAATATATTATATAAATTGCAACCAATCTGGCAGGTGATAGAACAAAAAGTTAAATTAAGAAAAAAAAAATAAAATTTGCCTATAATCTGGATCTATTTTTTTAAAGAGTGAATATTTCTTGTATACAGTCTGTACGACGAATTTATAAAAGAACGTACGGTATACTACGATCTGATCCTTACAGTCGACACACTAGAATACATAATGGAACGATGTGGAGAGATGTAAAAAGTCAGGAGAAAGTTTTCTCAGAAAACTGACCAGAAATGAAATAAAAGAACATGTATAATAATTCTATAACAATAAAGGATTGTAATCTAATTTATAATTATTGTAGTAATATATCACATTATTTATCTGGATTGATTCGGCTGGATCATAGCTGGAAGGGGTCAAGTTTCATCATTGGGATTTTCACGCTGTAATAGTATTCCTTTTTTAAAAAAAAAAAAAAATAAAACAACCGAAAACAGATTTATATAATTATTATATAATTAACATCGTGGACCCTCGTCATTTTTTTTCAAAACAAAATTAATTAATCGCAGGAATTAAAAAAGGAGACGTATGAAGTCATAAAGAGAAAGTTGAAAAGGAACAATGAAACGGCAATTGAAGTCAATGGTATTATTAATATATAACTGTTTGTTAATCCAAATCTTTTAGCCGTTGAAATAAATAAGGTATCAAATTACTAAGAAAATGGTGTGCTATTCTCAAAAGTAATTACAGATATTCTGAACTTACTCAAAGAAAATTACGGAGAAAAATGAAAGAATCGGTATTAAGTATCAATTTGTATTAAGGCTCAAGAATTTGAAACGATGCTTGCAAACAAGTTTAAAGTATTCAGAAAATTAATAAATTAATTCAAGGTCCCTGTAAATTATTAACTCAAATTATTAAGGCGTGGTTACGTAAGTAGGAAGTAAATTAATTATTGGAACAAATTGATTAAGATTTTTACACTTTTTTAAATAATTGGAGAATATTAAAATATGCACAGTAACTAATACAATTCAAAGAAAGCAGAATAATCTATGGTTACTCAGTTAGCAACTCTGCACGAAATTCGCGAACACTCGTCCATTTAAAACCCACGTTCATAATTCAATTTCCACATATTTATCTTCACCACAATAGCAAGTTCTCATATGTGATTCTTCCATCCTCGATTACCAAAATCTAAGCTTGGTCGATGACACTCTCAATCCTGTTTGATCAGGTCCGAATTGGACGCGATTCGCTGTTCACCGATGTGCGACCATCTTTGAAGCTGCTGTTCCACTAATTTACCAGTGAGATGCTCATTGATTCGTGTCCGACGGGCTGTTGGATCTTTGGAATGTTTTCCACTTGGGAATCGTCACCTGTTACAAAAAGTTGGAGACAGGCTATATACAGCGTAATCCTTATAGTGGTCACTCCTCTCTTAAAGCATAGGAAATTGAGTGAAAGGGGGGATGCGGAAAGGTAGAGCAAGGTAGCAAGAGTCCTCGGACTGTATTTTTAAGGATCCTACCCCGCGGTAATTCAACTAAAAATAATGCAGGAAGAACCCTAGAAAAACCTGTATCAGGTAGGTCTGCGATTTGGTACTTGTCCCACGCCCTTCCGATGGCGGGAGAGGGGTTTGCTGAGCAGACGCAGCATACCCTTCTCCATGCCGCGTTTAGGTGGTATCTGGCCGTCTATTCCAATAATAATAGCAGACAACTCTTACCGTATGCCCAAGATTTTTCAGGGTAATTTAATAAAACTTTACCATTTTTATTTGTCAGACACTACAAGTTAAAAGAAATAATAAAATGAAAATTATCTAACATTCTTAAAATATACTGCATAATAATTTCAATGCCCTCACAAACCAGAAAACCAAAAAATTAATGGAAAATTACAATTTCTTCAGTTAACAATTTACTATATAAACTACGACGTCTCGTCCTAAAATAAGGATCTCTTCAGGTAATGACAATGACAATGACAAAAAATAATTAAAAGAGCTTTAAAACTAAATTATCTAAAGTTTGATGTTATGCTGCAAAACATCCAAATATTCAATACTTCTTAAATTAATGCTCCATCAATCATAAATATCAACATAAAATAGATATTAATTTTTATTGTTGTGTACGCCGACAAGATTTTTTAGATGTATAGAATATCTGGATGTCCTACACCATAACATTTAGTTTTAAAGTTCTCCCAACTATTTATTGACATTACCTATTGAGTTACTGATTAGTTTATATAATAAATTTTTAAATGAAGTAATTGTAATTATGATTAAATTTTATTTTACTGCCTTATATTCTCGTTAATTATGACTTAGAATGAACCGAATGTAATGAACGCAAAAAAAAATTGTCATCTCTCTCCGTCTCCATTGTAAAACTTCTCCTGTGAACAATTGTTCAGTAATGTCAATAAAATCGTGAGTGTCAGCTTGTAAAAGCAGATAAAATAATAAATGTAAATTTATAAAATGATTTATGTGTTTCAAAGGACAATTTAAAGTGATTATCGTTTCGGGTATTGCAGAAAAGGATTTATAATTAGATAAATTCAATTCGTAGAGATTCTCGGCGTATTTCAGAAGTTGAAACAAGTCAACTGTAATTTCAAATCACAACACGAAGTTTTATGCATAAAAGAATCGCCAACTGAAGAGAAAAAGTACAGTAGACGGCGCCAGAAGCAATGCCGGAACTGGTTATTCCCCTTAGCTGTAATAAAAATATGTAGAAAGCACAAGTAATTACAAAATTAAACAGTATAAATAGAAATTACAGAATAAGTGTTGTATAATAAGTGATCACTTCGAAGTAAACTATATAAGGCAAGAATCAGGTCAGCGAAGAGTATGTAATAAGGAAGGTCACATACAAGTGTGCAGGGCAATTTAATGCTGGAGGCCTTAATAATGACCTTCAAGAAAGTGTTTTGCAACATCAATACATCAGCAATAAGAGGAACCGTAAGAACCCAGGGTCTTGAACGTCAGAATGTAGAACGTAGAGAAACAAATAACAAAATTAATGAATGAATTAAGAATCATTCAGAAAATATAATTGGAAATGGGAATGGAGATGATTAAATGTACTTTTAATTTGCCGATTGCGTGTTCGATCTATACTGGAATTTTATATACTAATCACTGATCTCCTTGATTAGAAGAACATGAAGTTTAAGACGTGCCCAATAGTGGGGAATAGAGCAATTGCAGGGAATTCACAGGGAAGATATGTTTCTATAACCAATAGCCGGTTAAAATTCGTAACATGCCCTTAGATACTCAATATTTTTAAAACAAACAAAGGATACATGTACAAGATTAATGAGGGAAAATAAAATTTCTGAAAGATGCAGCCAATTGAAATGAATAAATTCGTAAAACAATGCGCGTACAGCTGGAGAAAAATAGCTAGTTTTGTCAGAATACGATGCACAGTGGTCCACTGCCCTGTAATTGTAGTGGGGGTAGGCTGGATCTCACTTTTATACGAACTTTTGTTACGGCAACTTGGTAGTGAAAACATTGACACAAGGCATAAGTTGTACCTAGAAAAAAATATCAGTACCATTGTGTAGACATTCATTCACTATAACATATCCAATCACAAAATTCCATATATTTCATGCTAATTCTTCAGACAGTTCATAATAAGGCGAGTTAAAAGACATTTAAAGATGTGTCCAATAGTGGGAATAGAGTAATTTCCGGTCATTCACAGGGAATATATGTTTCTAATCCCCGGGTAAATTTCAGAATTGGTTTTTAGGTACTAAAATTCATCACATTTTTAATGAAAGCAAAGGGTACAAGTTGTGTATTTCGGCCACAGCAGTCAGCCTACAACGACCCTAATTATCAAAACGTCATACCTGAAGAGACTGAAAATTAGCGACTAAACGTAGAGTAATTTTAATTAAATATCTTTTTCTTCCTTCAAAAAGGCTGTTGTTTATTTATAACTAAAAGACTTAAAGTCTCAACAATTTCAAACACTTTGAGCCGGTAGACTTCCTTAGTAAAATCGTGAAATTTTCGCTGATATATTTTCTAAAAGTCTGCAACGTTTACATGCGACAGTTTCCAAATATTGAAACTGTAAGCATACAAAGAGAAAAAGGCATGGCTTGCAATTTCGAAACCCGAAAAGCGTGAAATTCCTTACATTTCATAATGAGGAATCTAAAAAAAGGGGAGCTCAAAATCTAAGGAAGTAGCATACTTAACTTTAGTGAGACCAGTTTTGGAATAAGGGGCAACTTGTTGGGATTCCTATAGACAAAAGAATCTTTGGAGAAAGTTCACAAAAAGGGCAGATGAATTTGTAAGAGTAGGGCCTGAATACGGGAACGAAAATAAAAAGAACAATTAGGTTGGGGAAAATTATCACAAAGCAGGGAGATAGCAAAGAGAAATTCAAAGAGCTATGGATTGGAATCAGCCCCATAATCCAAAAGCCCAGTTATATCGGTAGGTAGTTCAAAATATTCCGAAAACAAAAAAAAAGTTGTGGGAAAATTTTCATTCCTAAATTGCCCAATTAACAAGTGGAATAATTTACCTGGAGAAAGTCATCCTGAAGAAATAAAATTTCGGTTGAATATTAAAAAAGGTAGGAAGTGATTGCCCCAGCTAATTTAATAAAATGATAATCCAATTCAAAGTTAAATCAGCCATGTTTATTCCAGACAGTGTTTCTTTTCTCTCTTTCTTTCGTTTGTTTTTTCCTCCTTTTTTCCTCATTTTTTCGTGTTTTTTAAGTGTACAAATATTCATAGGACAATGTTTTATTATCGTCAGTCTAAGCTAAATAATAAGCAAGTGTAGACTAATACTGTGTAGCGCGATAGTTTTATAATTGGTATAAATATATTTTTTATTTTAGAGTAATTAGATATTAGCAACGGTTGAGAGCTTGGCAAGTTGGAATTTGACCAGGCGCCGTCGTGGCGGATACATAATCTGTTCGGTCTGGACTTAGGCCCGTAGTGTGTTGACCCAGGAGGCTTCCTGGACTGTCACACCGTGGGAAACGTCTCTCCAAAAAGCCCAGAAATGAAATTAACACGTGACTGAACCAATCACATTTCTTGGTTCAGGAAGGATCGATCCAAAATTGATCGAGACCATCGATATTTTACATGCTGCGAAGGGGCTGACGTACAGCCCCAAACGTGCATCATCCAGAGTAATCGGCGAGAACGAGGGTGCCACATGACCACGGCCAGAGATGCTTGCAAAGTAACTGCCAAGTGTCTCAATCATTGACGCGCCTGGGGGGATTACCGTAAATCATGGTTTAACTTGGAATTAAGGGATGCGATTGTTTCCCCGGCTAACTGAACACGCATCATTTGTATTTATTTTATTTTATATCGTCCATGTTCAGTTTAATGTTTAATAAATTCTGGAAACTATCCCTTTAATTTATCATTTACTAATCCTACCACTACAACTGTAAAGGCTCGGCCATTCAGAAAGCGGTCCTTCGGGGTGGTCTGCGATATGTGACATACGTAAGACGCGATACCTTTGTGTGAGCGGTCCAGTCTGGTCTCTGTCTTCTAGTATGTTTTCAAAATATTTTTTGTTTGTTATTGTTATTGAGTGTGAACTCGGACGAAGAAGAGCTCCTACTATTCGCTTTTCAAAACGCAAAGAAGAAAAGATGATGTTGGGTGCATGAACTCAACAAGAAAAGGCAAAAGCTAGGGGAACACCACCGAACTGTATCGAACTGGAGTTACGTGAAGATAGGTTTTTCATGTATTTTCGTATGTCGCGGGAATGTTTCGAGGAATTGCATGATTTGATAAAATGGAGGATTGGAAAGTGCACAACGAACTGGAGAAAACCAATTGAAGCAAAGACTAGCCATTTGTTTACGGTAAGTTATGAAACATAGTTATAAAAAATAATATAAAATATTAATTTGGAAAAAATCAAGATAAAAAAAATTACAAATAAACAAGTTCGTACTAAAAATCGTTATTTACTATTAGTATTAAAATTTTGAATTGCATCACGCGCAGAAAGGAATTTGTCACTATTTACAGTCAAAGATGATCCCTGCTGTAATTCTCTGCTATTTCTGTGAAGTTTTTTTTCTCAAATCCACTTGAACTCGAAGAAGAAAATTCTGGCGATGTTGTTCGTGATACCTCTTGTTCTCGAAGATCAGTCAGTTCGGTTTCTGAGAATAGAATACCAAGTTTTAGCTTTAACATTGATTGAGTTCTTGGCCGGAATGTTTTAAAAGATGCAGTGTAACTCAGAAAAAAGTGTTTCAGTCTCACCGGGCGATAATGCCTTGATGGAGTTTGCGGTCATTTTCGAGAATGCTCAAAAAAATTGCGAAGAACAGGATGCTGAAGTGTGATCGAGTGTCGGCAAGGCAGGCCTACAGACCAAGTCAAACATCTGAAATTGAAGACGAATTTTTCAAAATACACAACTTCATCTCATATTCTTCTCCGAGAAATAGATTTTCTTCGACATACAAAAAATCATTTTCACTTATGCAGCTCCACCCATAAAATTTGTTAAAAATTAGATAAATATTCCTGATGAATCCCTTTTTCCGTTTCAATGTAATTATTGTAAACTTCTGTAAATATATTTAATCCTATTTCCGTTCAAAATCGAAGAATAGATATATAAAATAGCGAACCGTAAGTGAATCTGTTCCACTTTTAGTATATGCATTAATAAGTATAATTGTTATGCATTGTGAGAATTTCTGTAAGGAATTTTATATTACGGTAATAATTTTTATTGTTGCTCAATATTTAAAATTTGAGAGTGTGATGGTAGTAGAGCGTGGTTTCGATCCCCGGACCTCGGAGTTCCGGGCCCAGCACGCGTCCTCGGAACCAAGCTGTGCTACCGCACGAGTTTGGTTCAAGCAAGAACTTTTATATTCTAATTGACACTCAAATTTGATGAATTTTAATTCAAGCAAAAAAAATCATATTTATATGACCACATACTGAACTGGAAATGTATTCAATGATCAATATGTATATGTGCAAATTTTTTTACTTTTAGCAGCAATAAAATAATAACAGACATAATTTTTCATGATTTATTTTTTATTAGCACTCGCGGTAACTTCTGTGGTCAATATTAGGTCAGAGGTAGAATACTGGAAGTATTGTTTACTTTTTTAAAGTTTTTAAGGTACACAGAGTATTTATGACTTCATACGATATCGAAATTTTTGTACAAGTACGTGCATAGGTAGGTTAAATCACTTCTTGACTAATAGATTAATGTAGATTTAATTACTTTTCTTTTTTAGGTAACAGGCTACATGAGGGTAATCCACGTTGGGCAACTCCACTTTAATAGCATAGGAAGGGATTTGAAAGGGGGGATGCGGAAGGGTAGAGGAAGGTAGTCAAGGGTTAACTAGGGCCCCCGGGCTATATTTTAAGGATCCTACCCGGCATTCGCCTAAATAAATGCAGGGAAAACCCTAGAAAAACCTGCATCTGGTAGGTCGGGCATTGGGTACTTGTCCCACGCCCTTCCGATAGCGGGAGAAGAGTTTTCTGTGGGGACGCAGCATTCCCTTCTCCATGCCTCGACCAGTTTAGGAGGCAGCTGGCCGACTATTCCAATGGAAATAGCGGACAACTCTTACCGTATGCCCAAGGTCTGTGACCCCGGAACATACACCTCTCAGAACAGGCCGAGGTGCCTCGGCTTGTGGGAACCTTAGTTCAAAAACGGAGAGGCTGAGATTTAATTACATTTTCGGGGATATATAAATAAATACCCGGGCAAGATCGAGCACCCAGCTAGTAAATAAATAAAAAATTCCATCCACGACTTCCAGGAGAGCTGAAATATTGAATAGTTTTGATTTTGTGACAGCATATTTTTCAAGCATTATTCAGGTCAAATTATTCTTTTATCTTTACACTAGCTGGGTGCCCGGCGTTGCCCGAGATGTCATTTATCTATAACCATCCATAAGACTCCAATTTTGGTTACTTTTGCGCTATTTTTATGTAAAGCTCCTCGAACCCTATCCCTAAATGTGTTCACCTCCCCGCCCATGCCGAAGGGGGATGAAGTCATTGACTAAATATATCGCCAGTTTTTACATGTTAGAAGATGACCACCCCCACAAATATGCGATAATGAAAAACAATGTATTCCACGCAAAAATCGGCCGATTACATTGTCTGAAAATTTATTCCCCCGCCCAACACCTCCCAAACCCGTCGCGTTTCCCAGGTTGTCACAATTAGATTCAGCGACATTCATAGTCTCTGAATTGATTCGAATCTCGATTGTTTTTGCGGGATTTTATTTAACGTACCTCCACCCCACCCCTAAGCTTGCTCCCCTCACAGGGGTTAAATTATACACAAACAACATCGGTATAAATACTTTCAAAGTAATTAACCCCAGGAAATAATTATCGACCGTTTAACATGTTTGAAATTTTTCACCCCCGACCACTCCCGCTTCGGGGACTTAAACGGTCAAGTTTAATGTCATAATTAAAATCAGTGACAATCCCGATAGTTTCTGGTTTCTTTTTATGTAATGCTACTTCACGCCCACCCTTAAGGGTGCACCCTTATGAGTCCGAAAGGGGTTGAAATTATTCACAGAGAACATGTAGGGAAATTTTATTAATCTAATTCATCCCGAAATATATTTAATCGACGCAAAAAACAGCCGGTCAACTCATCCCAACCCAGCCGATACCCGCGCGTTGTCCAGATTGTCATAAATAAATTCAGGGACATCCATTACCTTCGATTTGACTCGAATCTTGGTTGTTTTCCCGTTATTTTTAAGGAAATTAATTAAACTCAGTGACAATCCCGACAGTTTCTGGTTTCTTTTTATGTAATGCTACTTCACGCCCATCCTTAAATGTACACCCTTATGAGTCCGAAAGGGGTTGAAATTATACACAGAGAACATGTAGGGAAATTTTATTAATGTAATTCATCCCGAAATATATTTAATCGACGCAAAACACAGCCGGTCAACTCATCCCAACCCAGCCGATACCCGCGCGTTGTCCAGATTGTCATAAATAAATTCAGGGACATCCATTACCTTCGATTTGACTCGAATCTCGGTTGTTTTCCCGTTGTTTTCAAGGAAATCCCCTCCAGCCCCACCCCTATCATGCCTACAAACAACATCGGTAGAAATACTATCAACGTCAATGGTCCCGGCATTTATTTATTCCACGCTAATATCGATGATTTAATATGTTAGAAAATTTCCATCCCATCCACTCCCGCCTCTCGGGGCTAAATGGGAAATTTGATGCTATAATTGAACTGGACAACATCCATAACCTTGGATTTTACTCCAATCTCGGTTGTATTCGCGTTATTTTATTGCAGCTTTCCTCCACCCAACACCTAAAAATGCTCTACTGATAATCCCGACCCGCTTCTGGGGATGGTAGACGCGTCTCACCCCAACAGTCGGTAGAAACACTATCAATATCTGTGACCCCTAAAAATATTTATCCGACTGAAATATCGACTGTTTTAGCATGTTTAAATATTTCAACCCCCGTCCGCCCCCGATTCTGGAGGTGGTAGACGCGTCTCACCCCGACAGTGTTTGTTTCCTGGTCGCAAAGAACACGTGTACGAAATTTGGTGAAATTTGATCCACCGGTATAGATTTGTATTCTCCACCCCAAACGCTAGGGGTGCTCTTTCCCCAGGGTGTAGAGGTTGAAAATTATATTCAGATATCATCAGTGGAAACACTATAAATATCTTTGACGCCTAAACATATTTGTCCGACTGAAATATCGACTGTTTTAGCATGTTTAAATATTTCCACCCCCGTCCACCCCCGCTTCTGGGGGTGGTAGACGCGTCTCACCCCGACAGTGTTTGTTTCCTGGTCGCAAAGAACACGTGTACGAAATTTGGTGAAATTTTCTCCAGCGGTGTAGATTTGTATAACGAACATACAAATATACAAACATACAAATATACAAACATACAAATATACAAACATACAAACATACATACATACATACACTCATTTTTATTTATAAAATTAAACGTCGTTATTAATGGAAACAACATCGGTTAAAATAGTATGAACAACACCACCCCTTAATCTGCTACTTTCCCGTGGTGGAAAGGGTTGAATTTTTACTCATATCACATCGGTAGACACACTATAAATCTAGTTTACCCATAAACACATAACATTTTGGCAGTTTTAGAATAATAGACAATTCTCACCCCCAGCCCTAACCAAGCTCACCAGTAATGTCTCAAGGGATTTATCTTTATAACAACATCTGTTGAAATACTATTCACGTATTTCTCCTCCAAGAACGCGCAAGAACTGACTATTTATCTTCCCTTCCAACACCCACCCTTTCGGGTTAAATCGGCAATTAAAAATATTTATCCGAAGTAAACTCACTGACATCCATAACCTTCGATTTGACTCCAAACTCGGTTGTATTCGCGTTATTTTTCTGTAAAGCAACTCCACCCCAAACCCTAAGGGTGCCCTTTTCCCAGGGCGTAGGAGATGAATATTATATTCAGATAACATCGGTAGAAACACAATCAATATCTTTGACCCCGAAAATATTTATCCAAATCTAATACCTGCAGTTTCAGCATGTTTAAGTATTTCAACCCCCGTCCACCCCCGCTTCTAGGGTTGGTAGACGCGTCTCACCCCGACAGTGTTGTTTTCCTGGTCGCAAAGAACCCGTGTACGAAATGTGGTGAAATTTGCTCTACCGGTGTAGATTTGTATAACTAACATACAAATATAAAAAAAAAAAAAACATAAGATATAAAAGCTTTTTAAAAGAGTATAAAAAGCAATGGTTCTGAAACACTTTTATTTTTGACTAAACGTCGTTATTAATGGAAACAACATCGATTAAAATAGTATGAACAACACCACCCCTAAATCTGCTATTTTCCCGTGGTGGAAAGGGTTGAATTTTTACTCATATCACATCGGTAGAAACACTATCAATCTAGTTTACCCATAAACACATAATATTTTGGCAGTTTTAGAATAATAGACAATTCTCACCCCCAGCCCTAAGCAAGCTCACCACTAATGTCTAAAGGGATTTATATTTTCAACCCACCCCTAAATCTGCTACTTTCCCGTGGTGGAAAGGGTTGAATTTTTACTCATTTCACATCGGTAGAAACACTATCAATCTAGTTTACCCATAAACACATAATATTTTGGCAGTTTTAGAATAATAGACAATTCTCACCCCCAGCCCTAAGCAAGCTCACCACTAATGTCTAAAGGGATTTATATTTTCAACAACACCCGTTGAAATCCAAACTCGGTTGTATTCGCGTTATTTTTCTGTAAAGCAACTCCACCCCAAACCCTAAGGGTGTCCTTTTCCCAGGGCGTAGGAGATGAATATTATATTCAGATAACATCGGTAGAAACACAATCAATATCTTTGACCCCGAAAATATTTATCCAAATCTAATACCTGCTGTTTTAGCATGTTTAAGTATTTCAACCCCCGTCCACCCCCGCTTCTGGGGTTGGTAGACGCGTCTCACCCCGACGGTGTTTGTTTCCTGGTCGTAAAGAACACGTGTACGAAATTTGGTGAAATTTGCTCCAGCGGTGTATATTTGTACTCTCCACCCCAAACGCTAGGGGTGCTCTTTCCCCAGGGTGTAGAGGTTGAAAATTATATTCAGATATCATTAGTGGAAAGACTATAAATACCTTTGACCCCTAAAAATATTTATCCGACTGAAATATCGACTGTTTTAGCATGTTCAAATATTTCCACCCCCGTCCACCCCCGCTTCTGGGGGTGGTAGGCGCGTCTCACCCCGACAGTGTTGTTTTCCTGGTCGCAAAGAACACGTGTACGAAATTTGGTGAAATTTGATCCACCGGTATAGATTTGTATTCTCCACCCCAAACTCTAAGGGTGCCCTTTTCCCAGGGTGTAGGGGATGAAAATTATATTCAGAAAACATCGGTAGAAACACCATCAATATCTTGGACCCCTAAAAATTATTATCCGACTAAAATATCGGCTTTTTTAGCATGTTTAAATATTTCAACCCCCGTGCACCCCCGCTTCTGGGGGTGGTAGACATGTCTCACCCCAACAGTGTTTGTTTCCTGGTCGTAAAGAACACGTGTACGAAATTTGGTGAAATTTGCTCTAACGGTGTAGATTTGTATAACGAACATACAAATATACAAACATACAAACATACAAACATACAAACATACAAACAAACAAACAAACATACAAACAAACATACAAACATACATACACTCTTTTTTATTTATAAGATTGGTATATATGATCCAAAAAAATTGATTCTTATCACAGGACGTAATTCAGGGATTTTCAGAAAAGGTCAGAAATTAGGTAATAGACTATGAAATACTCAGCAAGAGGAAGTGCATAAAATGAAGAAAAATAGTTATCGTGTTTCTGTAATTACGAGCAAGTTGTTTCGCTAGTTAAAGTTAGAGTCTCAAGGGAAGGGGAACATTGTTCGGAAAATTCGCGCGTTATTTCTGGAGATCTAACATTGTATTACTTGTCTGTAGTTGTTATTATTTTGTTCATATGTCGTACCAGGAATGACTGTTAACCAGTCGGCGTGGAAAGCACAGTAGCCTTCGATTGTCAGACGAAGTATCTAGAGCGCTGTGATCCACCGTTTCACCTTGAGAAGCAATCTTCTCCAGGAAGCTGCGTACAGACTTTTCAGCGTCCTTCACCGTATTCTCCAGCAAGGGAAATAAAAGTAAAATTTCTGTCTGTAAGATTTTAATTTTTCCTACATTTCAAATCAATACGGCAAACGATGAGACGGGTCTTGTTCTTACGCAGACCTTTCTTTTGTTTGCTAATGTATAATATATATATATATATGTTACATTTGACTTACATGTCACCCAAATTATAAAATAACAATTTAGTTTGCCCAAATAAAAAATTATAGTGATTACTGCTCTTTATAATACCTACAGTTTATATTATCCTATTTCAACTCATATTTCCTATATGCCTGTCATTACTGACATTTATCAAACTAATAAACTAGTAACACATTTGTTATTCTGAACTTTGAAATGGTTTCGCAAATTTTAATATCAACCGTCTATTTTCTTTCCTCACATTTCCAATGGTCATATTTTTGCCTTTTGTTTCGTGGTATTCAGCTAAAATTATTTGTCCCTTAGACTTTATACAGTTTCGAAAAGTGTCGTGCGATTTGCCATTTCATACTTTTATCGATAACAATACATCCGTAATTTTTTTAAGGAATTTTCTTATCGTTTTAAACACATAGCTCGTCCCATTATTCTTGTTTAACATATCTGGCAATTATCGTTTGATAAATAAATAAACAATTCATCCAATATATCCGACGTTTCGTCGGCAATTTTGGTACTTATTCATGTAAACAGGTAATGTGCAGTTTTTAATGTGATATTACCTTTAACCGTGGAAAGATTTATTACTTGTGTTATTCTCGTGTAAAATTTGTGAAATTTTGACTTGATCCGAAGTTGGAAATAAATTAATGTTAGGTTTAAGGTTTTTTAAAAATTGATAATCATATTTTTATTGGAATTTCTAGTAGGTAAGCAAATTTTATTTCTTAAAGATACATTATTTATTAATTCTTTAGTAAAATGACTCTTGCTTCAATTTTATAACCAGTTATTTTCAATGAAATAGTTATTATAAAGAACATTGGAAATAAAATTATAATAGAATATAATTATCAATTATTTAAAACGAATTATTGGAAATATTAGAAGTGTTGTCAATAATTGGAAATATTAGAACTGTTGCCAATAATATTTATAAGAATCTTCAAGATTATTCAAGAAATTTTATATTGTTCACCTGATGAAGTCCCACAGTACGACCGAAACTTAGTGATATGTATTTTAATTGCATTAATTACATTGTAAATCAATTAACATTTTCTGACTGTTTTGTCATTATATTTATTTATTATGTTATTACAGTCAGATAATTATCTTTATGAGATTAATTGAGGTTAATCATGTAATGAGCACATGTCTCCGATTTATTTAAGGTAAACGTTCCTCATAAAAGTTATACTTTACTTCCATTTATAAATATAAATTGCAGAGAAATATTATGAGTTATACAAAACTAAGTGATAAAATAATCAGCAATCCTTGTTGCTTTCGTCAAGTGAAACGCAAGAGCCAAAAGAACGATACAACAGGCGACGATTTAAAAGCAAAGATAAAACTAACTTAAACGCAAAGATAATTTAAAATGAAGAAGTTAACCTAATGATAAGGGATCATAATCATTTTTGAGTTTCATAGTATCAGTTTGTACTTCAATTGCACTGACGTTAGATTTAATATTGAGCAAATCTGATATAATTCTGGAATATTACCTGGTGTCAACATCTAAAATCTTAGAATTTTGCTAATTTAATGATTATATATTTGTAGACTTCAGATTGTCAATCCTTGGGAAGATTAATATCGGATATATGCTCCTTGATAGGGTATTAAGCGATCGTTTTGTTTGTCCTATATAGCAAGAAAGTTCAAATTGTGCAAAAGATTTTGTAACAAATTCAATGTTTGCTAAAGGTGTCAAGAGGATCCTTGAGGGTTTTTTTTACAAAGAAGGAAATGGTTTTAATTGATCTGAAATTGATGGATCGTAATTATGTCAATTTTATTTCAGAACTCATCGTAGACATTTATACAAAATTTTAGTTACTTTCTTATCTTTACCACGGCTCTCGAACGTTCTGATTCGAACACTTGCAATGCAGATGGTATAGTCGAATATAAGAGCTAACGTTTTAAAGCATCTAACAGAAATTCCTTATTCCCAAGGACTTGTTCTAAATCGTGTAGGCAGTGCGATGTTGATGTAGTAGATCCAGATGTGTTTGAAGCAACCTTGCGTTGTTCCCTTCGACCTGAAACCCCGCCCTGACCTGTGTTGGGGCTTTCACTCCAGCGATTGCAGCTATGGTACAAGGTTAAACACATCTCAGTACGAACCGTAACACTACGCCACGTGCGTCGTTCAGCGTTCCATATGCCTCCAGTAACCTTCGCAGAATTTACTCGCTCAGGTTTCTTTCAATGCCAACAGACAGACGAAAAAAACTGATCCTACTAGTCTTCGCCGATGGTTTAAATAGCTACTGAAAACGTTTAGATTTATTCAAAGGTTATGTATATCAGCTGTACATTTACTTTATTTTATAAACCTGTTCAAGAAGAACTGAGGTAAAATAAAACATTATAAGTTTATTATGGTATTTATATCATAACGTATTCTTATATCACAAAAGTATCATAAATGTTCGAAATTTATTTTTTTCAGTTCCCTTTGGAGGTTTACTTGAGGACGTGCATACATTATATAAATTTCTACTAATTTTCTGTTATATCTATCACCTTTCCTGTATGTGACGAAGTTGGCTTCCAAGTTTTTACGCCACTGCCAAATAGGCCTACTTCTGTTCTAAATCATTTTGATAATTCTACTGTACGATTTCCCATTTTTTAAAAACAACTACCAATGGTCTGTAGAATTGACCACATGTCCACTCCGTACTTTTTATTTTTGTAGGGCCGTTTTGCCATTTTGCCAATTGAGCCCAATAGTCGGTTGGAGACTGTTATTTGCAGACATTCTGCTTCCGGTGGAACAAGACAATTTTGCTGTATTAATTGATGATATTTGGAGACAACAAATAAAGGTTTGAAGCAGATGGCCGAGGGGATCAGTCTTTCAAACCGTTAATGAAATTCTTTCAATATAGTCTTTGAATTGCCGTTGCCAAAGAGGGCTCAAGTCCTATAACCGCTCCGAGATCGGATTAAATACTTCTAAAATAAAATAAAAGTAGACACCAGCAAGGTCCAGAATATCTGGCGTAATTTCTAAACAATAATAAATAAGTGGAACAACAACAGCCAATGAGTATTACAGCAGAGAAGCAGAATACAAGAAGCGAAGACAGTTTTGAAAAGGTAGCTTAGTCTGAGTCGAGAAATAGAGTTCATTTAAAGGAAGTTGGTGGCAATTCACACGAGTCTGTCAAAACTACGAGTGTAATTAGCGGTGGACGACAGTACGATATCGAAAACTGAGAAGAAAATGGCATCCGTCTACTTAGATAATCAACTGATGGGTAGACGATCCGTAATAAGTTAAAGGTAACAACTGAAACATACAACATATACGAGAATTTGTAAATAATTTTCATAGTTTATTAATGTCCCCGAAATACTGAAATGAAAAGATTTCAGCTCTAAAATATAAATGCCTCAAAAATTTCGGGCAAACAATCAGACTGAAAACAAAATCAATAATACTTAATAATATAAAATTTTGTTACTATCAATCCCTGAAAAATATAGTTTCGACGCAAATATCGGCCGTTTTAGCGTGTTTGAAAATTTCCATCCCGGGCCACCCCGGACCCTAGGGGTGGTAGTCGTGTATGACCCACACAGTGTTTGTTTCCGGTTAGACAGAAACACTTGTGGTCGAAATTGCTCCCTTCGATTCGTTACACACAGTCAACAATTTTATTTAATAGATAAATGAATGACTTGTTGGTTCACGCCAATCTAACAATAATCGTGTTCAAAAGACCGCCTAATTTCCTAAACACGTCAGTACAGCTTCGTTTATTTTGTGCCGTAGATTAAAATACAGCAGGCTTTGTTAACTTCACACTGGAGAACTGTGACTCACAGTCCTTTATAATCATGAATTGGTACCAATAATGAAAAATTCGAAGAGTATCCAAAAGCACATGAGACCTTGTCGGAGCAGAGCAGCTACGCTATATTATTTGCTTTCACTACGAGTATTGCGCAGTGATCTGAGTTCCCACGGCGTGGCGCGGCGATATGTAGAGCACGTGGACGCTACCTTGCGCAACTTTTTCCCCCCTCTCCACCATTAATTTTCGTACGCACGTCGCCGTCATCCTTTTCAACTAATATTTCCAAATTACTGTGAACTCAAAACGAATTTTCACTTAAATTGAAATTATGACATTCGAGCTGAAATTCAATGGTAACAAAAATTTAGTTCAATGAATAATAACAATTTTTTTCATATAAAACTTTATTATATAAACTGTATTTCGTTGTAAAATTAGAATCTCTTCAGGTAATAGCAATTAAATAATTGAGAGAAATTTAGAACAAATATTAAATTATCTACAATTTGACGTCGTTGTGTAGAATGGCAAGTTATATCTGGGAACTACTTAGTTGTACGAACTAAATGAACGGATTCAGAGATTTATGACGTTATACCGACACTAGAAAACGTAATGCTTAGATTGCAACAAATATAAACATAAAATTCGATGTTGAAAATATAAATTTTTATTTCGTTTCCAAGATCCTGTTAACTTCAGCTGCAAATTTACATGAGCTACAATTAAAGTAAAGTGATGTAAGATAATGAATGAAAGTCATTTTCTGGCTTCTTTGTAAGTTTACGGACATATTCAAAACTCACAACTGCGAAACATATAAGGAGGGGGGGGGGTGTCTTTAATGCATTTTCTCCTGTTTCCTGTTAGTCAATTGTTGAATGAGAAAATATTTCGGCATATTTTGTTCTTAACACTGAAATATGGCGTACTAATGTATTATATATAAAAACCTCAATTTCCGTGAACTGGCTAACAAATTTTACTTTCCTTGGACCAACAGTTCTTGAATAAGTAAGCTTAAACCACGATGTTTCGATGGCGTATTCTACCACACGAACCTTCGTTCATTGTTTACTATCATAGTTTGTAATCCATCAGCATAAATTGTCATAGCTTGTGTTACCGAAAATCTGAATACGTGATCATTTAATTAATATTTTGATTTTCACAGCTCTCTTAACATGAATGTATTGAAATGTAAGAAACCCCTCAATATCTTGTATCCTGGTTAACAAGGGTGACACTCTGTATTATAATATTAAGTCATATATGAACATTAATCTCCCTATGTTACAAAATATATTTTAATTTTAGTGGTGGGTTTATTAAATGATGAAGTAAAGGGATATTTTCCAGAATTTAATAATCATTTAACTGAACATGGACAATTAAAATTAAAATACTAACTATGAGTGTTCAGTTAGCCGGGCAAAACAATCGGATCCCTTAATTCCAAGTTAAACCATGGTTTACGATATTTCCCCCAAGCTCGTCAAGGATTGAGACACTTGGCAGTTACCTTCCGTAGATTTCTAGCCGTGATCATGTGTCACCCTCGTTTTATCCGAGTCCTCTTAATGATGCAAGTTTGGGGCTGTACGTCCTCTCTATACTTTCTGTACAGCCCCTTCGCTGGATGTGAAATATCGATGTTCTCGACCAATTTTCGATCGATCTTTCCTGAACCAAGAAATGTGATTGGTTCAGACAGTCACGTGTTAATTTAAATTCTGGGGTTTTTGGAGAGACGTTTCCCACGGTGCGACAGTCCAGGTAACTTCCGAGGGTCAACATACTACGTGCCTAAGTCTAGACCTTAGGGATTATCTATCCGCCTGGTCAAATTCCAACTATATATATATATATATACCAATTATAAAACTATCGCGCTACAAATAATTACATTTTTTACATAAAATTACATGATATAAACGAAGTTTCATCCTGAAATTAGGAATTCTTCAGATAATGACAATTAATAATTGGGAGTACTTCAAATTAAAACCAGCATTAAAATTATATGAAAAAAATGAAAAAATTTACGTCTGAGTGCAGTTGAGTCACTCTAGGCTCTTCTTGGCACCCGAGGAAAGAGACAAGGATCTCAGAAACGTTGTGTGGTATTTATGTTATCACTTTTTTGTCTGAATTGGCTATCTTATTACTTAAAATTATATGACCTTTCGAAACAATATAAAATATTTTATTTAAAACGATAACTATATTTCAAATTGGCTGTCTTTCTTATTAATTATTTTCAATCCGACTTTAATTTTTTTCATTGTATTTTAAATTGACTTAAAATATCAATAATTTTTTTAATTTTGTGGTATTCAAAATACAGACGTAAATAATAGTATTTTGAAATTATATACATTTTGATGTCATGGTGTAGAATATCCAGATATATATCAAGTAAAATGTCACATGCAAAGATGAAAACACAAAGAACGTTAATTACATTCAATATGATACACACGTAATGTAATTAATAATACTCCATAATGCATTAAAATCAACAAATAAAGAGATTTTAAATTTGATGTAATTTTTTTTTCAGCATGTCAACATGAACTCTTTATAAATGATTCAAACCACGAGGTTATAGTGTTGACTTGAATTTCAATATGAACACTCGTGAATAAGAAAAATAACTAACTATATGACATAAATAGAAGTAAAATTTTTTCACAACAAAATTATTATTATTTAAAATTAATTAAATTTGTTTAAAGGTGTATACCAAATATAAACCCCACCCAAAATCTTACTGCTAGTAAATAAAAATTGCAATCCAGAGAGTCTAAAATAGACATAACACTATTTGCGAGTGCGCAATTAGAATTTCATATTGAAATTGATACGAATAAAATACGGCAGTATAAACGCACTTTCTTCTCAAAATTTATCACTCTAAACGCGACTTCTGCTTCATACTAACTTACGTCGAAACAATATACAAAACATAAGTCTACACAATGTTTAAGGCGGAATGAGAAAGACACGAAATCGTATAAGTAATTTTTTTTCATAACAAGAAGATCTTAAAATAGTCTCCAAATCAGACCTTAAGGTCTCATATAAAAAAGGTTCATAAATATTGTATTAAATTTTGTATGTCATTCTTTACATTAATTGTCTTCTTGTGAATCATTAGGCTCATTTGTTTTTGATCTTCAACCTTCTTAAATAATAAATTAAATTATTTAATAATATAAAAACAATTCTAATGCTATCAAATAGATAGGTTCTTTGAGGACGGTAAAACAATGTAGCTCATAGTTTTTTTTATTAATATTTCACTTGCTTCATTGTAAGGACCATTGTACTCCTTTAATGCACTGAAAAATCATATACTGAAGAAAAACACCTTTCAAACCAAACTGACGCGGCGCATTCTGATTTCAGATCTTACAAATAGAGCAGCAACAAAGGTGTCTCAATAATTCGTATAATTTTGTCATGTTTTTTACTGCATGTAAGGTGACAGGTACGTAACTGGGTACCCCATACTGCTGAAAAAAAGGTATTGTCATTATAAACTCTTCGTTTATCACGCAAAATATCCTCTCAGATTCTTGCTCTTTTGTCTGCTGTACACATTCACCGAAAGTTACAATAAAATTCCATTTAAATGTAAAAATTTACGTCTGATTGAAAATTAATAAAAAAGATAGCTAAATACAGACGAAATAATTGATAATATTCCATTTAACTTGGAAGATCAGCATATGGATATAAGCATAATAAACATGATGAAATATTTTAGAGACATAATAAAGTTGTCGGTTAAAATTCGTAAGTTAAAAATTGTCTGACACCATTTCTGCAGACAGGTACTTGTCGTTAGAATACATTCGAAAATATATTTTTTGTTGATATTTATGAATGATGGAGCACTATTTTCAGTGATATTCAATGTAAATTACGTATTTTGTCCTTTCAGCTCAACAGTTAAAATTTTTTTTTCGTTTTAATTTTCATTGTTATAAGATTTAGTAGCATCAAAATGTATTCAATTTATCATTTACTTTTTAAGTTCTCCTATGTATTCATTACCTGAAGTGCCACTATTTTTGTAACGTGGTAGTTGATATAATAACTTTTAAAAGAAAAAATAGTAATCTTTCATGAAATATTTTTCTCATTTATGTGGCCATTAAGAATTATATGAAATTAAATTTCAAGTTACATACTTGACTAGAACGTAATAATAATTACGTTTCCAAGTCAATTAATGATTGGTGTAGTTACCATAAGATATTGTTCATGTATTAAATAAACTTTCGCCTTAAGGTCTGATTTTACGGCTATTTTAATATATTCTCTACTTACACGTTTAACAATTTCGTTTCTTCCTCATTACGGCTTAAACATTGTGTAGGCTTATGTTTTGTATAATTTTTAGACTTAAGTTAATAAGAGAGCAGAATAAATCGCGTTTAGATTGATATATTTTGAGAAGAAAGTGCGTTTATACTGACGTATTTTATTCGTATCAATTTCAGAGTCAATATGAAATTGTAATTGGACACTCGAAAATAGTGTCATGTCTATTTTCGACTCTCTGGTTTGTAATTTTTATTTAGGGGTTTTATATTTTGGGTGGGGTTTATATTTGGTACACACATTAAAAAGAATTTAATTAATTTAAAATAATAATTTAATGATGAAACAAAATTGAAAAAATGAATTTAATATAATAAATGGCAACAATCAAATAATAACACTAAAGAAGCTGCGGACAACATATAGTAACGTGAAGACAAGGTCTGGGAAACAAAAAGTGTTTGGTTGTATAAAAAAAGGGCCAGGGACATACGTGATCCGGTTAACCAGCAAACTAATAACTGGCCTGCTGATGAATCTTGGGCCTGAAATTTCCGAGAGGAAGATCTTATAAATTCTTTCCTCTTTACTTAGCAGTTTTCAAGCAACAAGGGGTGAGTAACATTTCCTCGAATTCGTATACATCATAATCTAAGAATGCAAACTTTACTCGTGATTCGAACGAGCGTCATGTCGTGCATTATGTTTCGTTACATAAAAGAAAACTTCTTGCTGCAATGAAATCATATCAAAGTTGTCTATTATCTGTTACGAATCACATATACAAGGTCACTGTAGAACTAGTAATATTAAAGCGTAATTATTCGAATTTAAAATCGTTGGTAATTATTATGTGTGGATAGATATGAAAGATAATTTTATAGCGTTGGATATACGACTATTGCTCCGAATAATTCATGCGAAGTACTCCGAAAGCTTCTGTATCTTTACAATATAGTCACAGTTTAATACGTTTGAAGTCATAGTGAAACGAAATACAACTCTATTAGAATCGTAGATTTACGTGATACAAGACCAAAAAATTTATTTCCATTGTTCGCGTTTTAAACTATGATTTATGTATTGAGGTTTTTCAGTTAGGATATATTATTTCTGGAATAATTCGGCATATTCAATATATTTTAAAATTTATACTAAGAAAAATAGCCGCATATAGACAAGAGAAGTGATTATATAAACCCCACTCAAAGTTTCCGGAAACCTTGTTCCTTTCTTCATGTGCCGAAAAAACGCAAGAGCCTAGAACGACACAACTGCACTAGTCAGTTGACAACACACTAAAGCAAAGAAAACGCAACGACAATGGAAAAGCAGAAGGGTTACTTGTGCAGTTGTGTCGCTCTAGGCTCTAGAGTTTTTTCTGCGCCTGAAGAAAAGGAGCAAGGCTTCCAGAAACGTTGTGTTGTATTTATATCATCACTTCTTTTGTCAGTATTTGACTATATTTCATATTATTAATTTTCAATACAGACGTAAATTTTTATTTTATTTTTAAATTTCTTCATCATGTTATAATATGTTTGATTTGGAACTTGTTAGAATCCATATAATACTACTTTTAACTTCAATGACATCAGTAACAAATACGAATAATGATGAAAAAGGATCTAACATTATAATAAACTAAACAAATAAATATACGGTGAGTCAGAAAATTAAGTTTATTAACAACATATTAAAATTAACGACGTTTCATTACGTGCCTTAGATGATTATATATTTATTAAATTTAAAACTTTTTTCTCATAATCTGTTTCGCCTGATGAAGTTCCAAGTTGGGACGAAACGTTCTGTGTCTATTTATAATATAAGGAATTTCACACAATGTGTAAAGTAATTTGGGTCACTCTCTACAAAATTCTGTCATTGAGATAGATCTTCTGGAACACCAATGTGCGTGATATCTGTCACACACCATTTCACATAATTCACAAACACAATTCACATCTGGTTGATGAAAGCTTTTTGATTTACAAATCTTGTGGTGAAAACCGTGCACGGCGAAACGGGTTACCGTGTGTCGTAGTTCGTATGATGCTCTCCTCCATTCGTTTGTCATCATGGCGGTGGTACTGTAGAAATCGTCCCATATCTGGTTCTTCTTTTCCTTTAATTCTTGGATCACGTGTTGATATGCAGTTGTAGATGGCAAAGTTAACCCTGTTGTATAGCGTAGGTCTTCTAAGTAGAAAGGTTGGTTCCCTTGTGAGTTCATATGCAAGTCGTGATGGCGTATATTTCGAGACACACAGTATCTTTTTCAGAAAAGTTGCCTTTATCTTTTCAATATCTTTCAGGTTTTTTCTATTTAGTTTCTCCCATATTAATTCCAAACTATTTGTATACATAGTTTCACACAATTCATGATTTAAATAATGTATTTTTTATTTTTGAAGGTTTAATTATTGTTGTGTAAAAATACAGTTTCAACAATATAACTCGGAGGAGTGTATTATTGGCATCGTTTTCTCTTCTTTCAGCCACAGAATGAATTTTTTCACTTAAGATTATATATTCAAATTTTAACATTTAAAACATATTTAATTTGTTTCTTTAATAATGTCAGTAATAATATATTTATTTATTTGGTATTCAATATTTTTTTATATTTTATAATAATTCTTAGATAAAGTTTGAAAAGGTTCTTAAACAAATGTAATAAACGTTATGTGGTACTTTTAATTATATAATATATGTAATTATTATTTTTGTAAATAAATATTCAGACATTTTCAACCGATTAAATTTTAATATTAATTACATATAATTTTAATATTACTGTAAATGTAATTATTGAACTTAACATTCATTTTTAGACTTAGACTGATTGCCTAATATAATCATTTTGTTATATTTAAATGTCTGATAAATATAAATTTTAGATTTGATACTTGTAATAGAAATAATTGCATCTAATGGTCTTTAACCTTATCAAAAGATGTTATTCGTGTTTTAAATTTTATAATAACTTTTCTAATTAATACGTTAATGTTTCACACATTTATTTAAAAATAAGTCAGATTAATATAATTGTTATATTACCTAACCTCTGATTATGATTCGAAATTTTTTTGTATGTCAATTCTTTGAAATATGTTTTTCTTTAAATTTTAAAAATACATCATGAGTTTTATTGGAAGAATGCTGATGTTTTGGACATTTGACAAAATTTGTATCAACGTAATTTTTTAGTGGAAACACACTGAATTCGAAAAATAAAATTAGACAATATTTATAATACATTATTTTCTTGACTAAACTTTTTTACATAATTGGAAATTGTTTTGTAATAAATCTGTGAGGTTCAATTAAGGTATTTTTGTTCCTTACGTTACTTTTGAGACGAAACACACCGCTCTTTTGTTTTTCATTAATAACCTTCGAGTCCATAATTATTCAGACCCAAATTTTGCTCAATACTGTATTCTAGTTACAAAGTCTGTTCTAGATTTTTTAACGTTTGTTGAAAAAAAGCGGGTTTTATCTGTTGGCTTTTATCATTTTTAGATTTTTTCATAAATAAATCGTCAAATCCTGAGTTTTTGTGATAAAATTGTTGATTTAGGAAGAAAGATCGCAACCTGATGAAGGTACAAAATTGTACTGTATCGTCGTTGGAATATTGGATTTTTAAATAAATTCCTGTTATTCTTCCGATAATACTTGTTTTTATATAATAATTTTAAAATTTCTTAAAAACAATATAAAGGATTTTGAAAATGAAAAACTTTACGTCTGATTGAAAATAATGAAAAAGAAAGATAGCCTTGTGTCAAATATGTTTTGAAGAGATTACGTCGGCATCGGCACAGTGCTGGAGACTTTCTCTGAGTTATTGTTTGAAAATTGATCACACATGAACAATACGTTAACACTCACCGTCACTGATGGAGAAAATTTTACCATAGTGAAGAAGCGTTATTTATTTGATATATTATTGAATATTGAGATATTTTTTAATTACATCCCATGTCGCACTTATATTAATATTATAAACATAGCCATATACAGACAAAATTTGTGATAATATAAATACCACACAACGTTTCTGGGATCCTGTCCCTTTCCTCAGGTGCGACGAAGAGCCCAGATCGACACAAATGCACTCGTCAGTTGACAGAACTCAAATGCCACTTATTTTGTCTGAATTGGCTATCTTTCTTATTAATAAAAGATTTTGGTATTTAGGTACATTTAAAACTGAAATATTGGTTACATTTTGGCAATTAATTAGTGGAAACACGTTTACAGGTCGAGTTTCTTATGAATTGTAGAAAATGTGATTTTATTCCATACAAATTTACTCATACCAGTAATTATATTATTTCCGCGTACGGAAAATGATCTACAATATGGACGAACTTTTATTGTTACAGCGGTGATGCTTCCATTACTCTTACGTAAGTGCTCGACCTCAGTTGAGTATTCTTTATGCTCGCATTATACATGCGACGTGTCTTAAGTTTGTGCTCGTTTTCTTTTATTAAGACCGTATCTACCGCAACATCCTGTAACTTTCAGATTGTTTCACAAGGAACACATATTTATATAACTGCATTTTGCATTATACTCAAGTGCTGTTGAAATTACGTTCTGCTGTTTGTATGAATTAAAATTTTCTCAGTATTAACGTGCTCAGACTCCTCAAAAAATAATTTACCACGTAGTCGTGAACAAATGATTTATTTTACGTTCAGTCTTTCAGCACACAGAACCCAACTTTGAAATTAAAATGTCGTTTGGATAAACGATTGACTTTGTAAACTGAGTTCGACTCATGATAATGCTTTTGCTATAGTTGGAGTTAAAATATGTATGTAGTTGAAAACATATTCATAGCTTCAGTGGTTCACCAGAGTGACGCGGCGAATTCGTATGACGTGACGTATTTTTCCGATATACGGCCAAGCTGAAAATATATTCATGTTATAAACTAGTTTGTGCTTACCCAGTTTTAATACGTATTTGTTAGGTATTACTGAAGGACTACTGAAAATCCAGAGAATAGTATAATAATTCATGGAAATAATTCAGGAAATATGTTACTTAATATAAATTACATTTTTAATGTGTTAAAATACAGAATAAACTAACAGAAGAATTCAGAGTGAATAAAGACCTTAAGCAGGGTTGCAATATATCACCGATACTTTTTATTATTTATTTAGATCAGGCACTTAATTTATGGTATAAAAAATGTTCCTGAATGGGTATTCCTATAGGAGATAGAATACTACATTCGTTGTTGTTCGCCGATGATCAGGTAATATTTGCAGGAGATGAAGAGAACATGACATACATGATAAATAAGCTCATGGAAGAATATAAAAAATGGGGACTGAACATAAATTTACAGAAGTCAGAATACATGTGTTTATGAAAAAATGTAGAAGACATAACACTCGCAACAGGAAAAATAAAATTTGAATTTTTTTAAATAATTGGGGTCAATAATTGTAAATGTAGGAACACGTGAAAGAGATATACAAACTAAAAGTGCAAAAATCAAAATTTATAAGAGCATAATACAGAACATTCTATGTTACGGAAGTGAAACTTGACCCCTGACAGAATTACAAAAGAACAAAATTAGGACATTAGAATTCGATTATCTGAAGGGTAGTCTTCAAAAAACAAGACAGGATAAAATAAGAAATGAGCACAACCACGTCTGTCGTTAAAAGGATTGAAAATCAAACCCTTAAATGGTATGGTCACGTACAAAGAATGGAAGATGGCCCCCAAAAGGAATATACCAATGGTCACCTCCTGGAAAAAATAAGCGGGGCAGACCCAGATTAAAGTGGAAAATCCATGTGAACATCATAATGGAGGATAGGAATTTGGAAGAGGGAGATTGGAACGACCGACAGAAATGGAAATTGAAGACGGCAAACCTATAAAAGGGGGAAAAGCCGAAGAAGAAGAATACTTAATGAGCTAAATTTACATTAAAAATTGTAATTCGAATAAAACACACGACGGTTCAACGCAACATTCTAGACCTGATCAAGTGTAACAACCATTTATAAACAGTAAAGAAGAATTATATATGTTACAAAACTGTGAAACACCCAGGTATATATAAAAATAAAAAGAATTTTATAATATATTAAATAAATATACAAATAGAAATAAAACAATTTAATAACTGAAAAATGACGTCCATTAAAATAAAGCAGGTGCATAACTTCTACAAAGTTTTATAGTTAACCACTAAAAAGTACTTTTAAATACGTATAATGTACATAATTTGGACCCTGTACAATACTTACATTGTAGAAGTGAAAGTAAATAACTTAAAGGTAAAAGCGGTTGTGGCGTTGAATACTTTGGAAAAGTAGTGAGATAACAATTTGAAAAAGCAAGTATAGGTCGTGAGATATAGAAAGTCGTATCAAAAGCGATGAAGAAGGGAGAAGCTCAAGGTGACGTTGTCGTCAGTTGGGAACTACACCATTCTTACAAACATGAATAATATTCTTACGAACGGGATATACAGTCAACGGCAAGATCTTTTTATTACAGCCTGTACTTATCATTTCTTCAATTTTACGGATAAGTTAATGTACAACTTATCATGAACTGAACACATATTTCCATACGTCAATGTTTTCAGTGTGATTATTTCACTACCAAGTTTCGTAACAAATGTTCGTGTTAAACTGCGTTCCGGCCAACCCCCCTCCCCCCTTACAATTACAATGTAGTGGGCTACTGTCCCGTCTTGACAGTACTTGCTATTTCCTGCGACTCATGCACAATTTAATCGCAATAATACAATAATAACTACAATTTAAATTTTAGGTATCATTTTTTAAATATAATATCGTTTTTGTTATGCCTAATGTGGAGTATCTCGCGCATTATTCTTGGGAAAAAATTCTCTCTTTATCAAGAACTTTCGCATTAATCCAATCAATATCCTGGTTTTTCAAGTAAATATGTTTAGTTAGATCTGAAAGTTTTTGTACACGATGTTTAAAATTGATGACGTGCATTTCAGGAATACAGGGTGTAACAAAACTCGACGGAAACATTTCATAAATGGATTGCTCATATTTAAAGACGAAATAAATTGTATTACGACACGGGTCCGGAAATGCATAATTACAGAGTTATCCGAACTTTTACGAATATTAATGCAAGACGATATGCCTTGTTGCGAGACTATGTTACACGAGCAAACGGGTTAGAATAATAATAATCTTAGCACCTGTAAATGATTACCTGTCATGTCTAACCAATGCGAAGAGATCAACTGGTCAATAGGAGTTCACTGTGAACATTTCATCTGATATAGAATCAGATCGCTCCACCTAGTCAGTTGAACTGCATACAAACCGATCAGATACGGAAGTTCAGGTACCTATGAAATTATGCACTTCCTCCTCTCAATATGAGGAATCCGTTCTTGAAATTTCGCCGTAGACTTTTGTTATACTTTGTATAACTAACGAAAGAGTTATTTATTCGGCCTTTTTCCTTGCAACAATCACATAAAAATAAAATACAGTCGATTATTTCCTAACATATGGATACATATTTCCCCTTTAATATAAATAAATGAATGTTTCAGACAGATTATAATTAAAGTTTTCCACTGAATTACAAATTAAGTTTAACAACTCTGCGTGAACGAGCAACATCATTTGTCGAATGAGCCTTCCTCTCAGTTTCCTTGAATGGTTGACTTGTCTTGGTTTCCTTTCTCTAATTTTTCTCATCTGGCACTGGATAGTTCCCTAAGACCTGGGCTGTATTTTTGAATATTTATCCCTCGCAAACACAACTTCTCTACACTGAGTTCCGGTGTCTTTCTGAGGTGTTGACTATTCCATCCAATAAATACATCGTAGAATTAGCTTTTGAGTGTTGTCAAACAGGAACAATGCTTCCCGAAACGTTGTGTGGTATTCATATTATCACTTCTTTTGTCTGAATTTGGCTATCTTTCTTATTATTCCATCTAATAGTTCTGTTCCTCTCTGTTAGCACTTTCTAAGGTCTTGGTGCGACTTCCTTCTGAAAATAACACTTATTGATCATTTTCCTTTTCTTAAAACCATTTCTTCTTTTGCATTTTTTTTTTTTTGTGTAGAGCAGTTTTTACTGATTTCTTTATTCGGCCATTTTCCTTACAACGCTGTAACCAATCACGAAAATAAATTAAAGTCGATTATATGCTAACATATCGATAAAAAGTGTTCACTGATTCTAGTTTTTAATACTTTAAAATATAAACAATCTGTAAATTAATTCTGTTTTTCAAAATTATAGATTCTATCTTTAGCATTATTAACCAAAATTAAATATCTAAATGATCTAAAAACAATCCTCGTGATATGAATATCAAATATGTTGATAAATTTGTACTGCATGTTTTCCACGAAGGTAAAATTAATTTTTAGTATTCTTTAAATTTTACTTGTGGGTGAATGATTTTTTATCTGATGGAATCCAAATAATTTTATTAGAATTGTAAATAAAATTGGAGAAAGGAAGGTGTATGAATGTAAGAACGGAGTATTAAACATTTGGTTCAAAATTAAAGTATAAAACGACCTTTTAATAAGTACACTGATTTATAAAATAATAGAGAAAATTACAACGTTCTGCAATACTAGTTGCTTTAGTCAGGTGATTGAATTTTGATTTAATTTGTGATGAGATAATTTGATAAAATATGACTGAATGGTAATCAGCAAACTATATACGTGCCTCCTAATAAATGCAAAATGAAGTATGTTGACAACTGGGCGATTATCTCGCTCGCTTCGGCGTATGTTCAATATTTAATGAGTCGAGCTAAACAAGAACGTCAAAGAATATAATGGTCTCGAGGAATTTTAAATAGTGATATATTTAAATTTATGACATGATTACCATTTAGATTAGTTAACTGGGCTCGTAATTTACGTAAATTTGGTTGTTGGCCTTTGAACATCGTAGAAATAATTTAATATTTGTTTGTACAGTATACGGATCTTACAGTATATACTTTCATAAGATTTTACTAGGTCATATAAATGTGCTACACATCGTCTAAAGTAACTGTGCTGCCGATTGTAGCCGTGTAGCCCGAGGATGGCAGAGGAATGTCAGAATTGGGCGCGGTTTGTGGAATCGTGACTGGACGTTCAGCCTTTCACCCGACCCGCGACACCTATATCGGAGCCACAGACCCACAACGCCATTTAACTTCAATTTACAGGGCACTTTTGTGCAATATTAAAATTGCCACAGTGTAATGTAAGGAAAAGCATTTGCAACACACCGCACTAACAGCTGTTCCACTGAATATTATGAAACGTTTGGTAAATTTAACCTTTGACGTTTGATGCAGCTAAATTTTAATAGCCTGAATTTATTTAAATAATAAAAAATTGAATTAAATATAGAGCAGAATGAACTGATTTCCTCAAGCATAATTACTACACTTGGACGAGCAGTGGGAAGCAGTTGAGGGCTTAGTTGCGGGGCAGAAATGACCGGTAAATTAATATTGATATTTATCTGGCTATAATGACACTATCAGTAAATATAATAGCCAAACAGCAGGAAAAGGTTTATTAATTAATAACGTAGTTATTACATTAAAACAATACCACTACGTTTCGTCTCTAATTTTGGACACCATCGAGTGAACAATTAAAAATAAGATGAGACCTCAATGATTAATATTAAAGTCTTAAATTCCTTAATTATCTTAAATTTTTTCATACTAAAATTCGAAAAAAATAAATTCCTTGTGTTGAAACAATATTTTACTGTTAAGTACGGAAAAATGTCGAGTGGACGAGGAATCGAACCCGGGACCTCCCGCATTCCGGGTGGACGCTATACCACTGAACTCATCTCTGTCGACTGCAGTTCCGGTGCGAAATTCCTCCATCCATGAAACCTAATGCGGCTTACCTACAACAGCGTCCGTCCGGAAAACGGGAGGACCCGTGTTCGATTCCAGGTCTGGTCGACATTTTTCCATCCTCACACTTTATTTAAACTTACATAACCTGTACCGCCTGATGCTTGTGAAAGCTTCTCTATATTCCTGAATTGAAAAATTTGTTACTTTAAATATTTAAAGACAAATTCAAACATACAATTTGATTAAAATACACTTCCCAGATTTTCAATTATTATATTCCAAAAATTATTTAATATTATATAAAAGAATTTTTGGCTTCCATGCCTGTTGTAACCGGAAAGAAATAAAAAGGGGCGTGTATGAACTAAATAATGTTAACATTACCCGTCAACGTTGTTACCAAAATGTCAGAAAATATTTTTAAAAAGTTAAACCGTTTCATTACGTCTTTCTCACAATTTTGAGACTTCTTCAGGTAAAATCCCTTAATAGCAAAATTTATAGGATAAATTAGAAATGTAAATTGACCAAAACATTTTTAAGTACAGATTTGAATTAAATTCCGTTCACACAGGCTTACAGTTTTGAATTTAGAGCATGGACTGCGGCGACCTTTGACGGTTGTAGCCAAAATATGTTTTTAAGTAAGGAACAATTTAAGCATCGTAACATTTCTATTAAAGACCGTTAATTTTAGTAATGTACAATTGTGGGTCTAATTGAAATAAAGATAATCAATAAAGTGATACAAATTTTGCTGTTTGTATATTCAAACGACTTTTGGTTTAATTGGTTAATCATTTTTTTCAGATATATTGGCTTATTGCTTCTTTATTTATTAAATGTTGACAACATTATAGAAGCAAAAATTGTTACCAACAAATTCTCTAGAATTCATCTAAAACTTGTCAACAATTGTTGGCAACATTGCTGCAAACTCCGGTGTAAAAGCGACTACAATGAGTTTTAAGAGTAAAATTTATATTGTTAAAATTTAAGTTGTCGAAGTAAAATATGCATGGAACAGATTAGAATCAAATAATAAGATATGCGTATGTTATAATTGTTTCATCACAATAATAAATATCTCCATGGAATTGTATATTTCATGTACAAAGTAGCGTAGAAACGTCCAGTTATGTGTTTCTCATAGTAAATTTGTCTTGAAACTAAGGTCGTATTATCAATTATTATGTTATTAAAGTTGTATCAGTTGTTTACATTTATTTCAGTAGCGTTTGAAATAAATATACATGAAACATAAATTACTCAGACGTGGTTTTGACCTACACGACACATCGCTTTAAAGTACCATATCTGAACTAAACACTGTTTACGCTCTCCGTGATTATCATCGAGCGAGCGCGTGTTTCGAGATTTGCCGAATTGCGGACTGATTTTACAAGAAAAATAACATTCGAACGCCGGTCCCATTTATTGTGATTCTTGCCACAAAATACTTAACAAGATACCCAAATTACACATCTATCAACGGACCCTATTTATTGAACTCCCGTTGATATGTTACAGTATGTATGTGTATGTGAAAGTTCCTCATACAAATCTACACCCATTGATCAAATACGATCAAATTTCGTACACATATTCCTTGCGACCACGAAACAAAGACTGTGAGGATAAGACGACACCCAGGATCGAGGATGGTCGTGGGTGGATATTTTCAAACATGCAGAAACAGCCTATATTTGCGTTGGATAAAAACTTTTCGGGGTCAAAAAGATTCATAGTACTTTTTTCCATTTTATTTGTGTATAATTTCAACTCCTTTCGGCATGAGACGGGTAAATCCTTAGGGGTGCGAGTGGAAAGGCATTACAAGAAAATTAGGCAATTACAACCGAGATTAGAGTCGAATCCGAGGTTATGGATGTCACTGGGTTTACATTCAACTTGCCGTTTAACCCCCAGGGCAGGGATGGACGGGAGTGGAAAATTTTCAATCATGCAAAAACGGCCGATGTTTGCGTTGAATAAATATTTTCATGGTTTATTAGATTAGTATTTCCCCCAGTGTTGTTTCTGTATAATTCCAACCCCTTTAAGCATAAGAGGGGAGCACCTTAGGGGTGGGGATAGAAGGGCGTTACATAAAAAAACTGAAAACAACCGAGATTCGAGTCAAATCGGGTTTATGGATGTCACTGAATTTATTTATGACAACATGAGCAAGCGCGAGTCGGGCAAGGGAGAGATAGGCTTAACGGACGTGGGTGGGGTAGGAATTTTCAGACATGATAAATACCAATGTTTGCGTCGAATAAATATATTTCAGGGTGAATGAGAGATAATATTTTGCTAGATGTTCTGAGTGTATAATTTGAACCCCTATCGGCTTGGAAGAGGAGCACCCCTAAGGGTGGGGGTGAAGTGGCAGTAGGTATAAATAACACAAAAACAACAGAAATTGGACTCGATTCCAGGGTTATGGTAGTCGCTGAAATTAATTATGATATACAACCTGCTGTTTAACCCACAGGGGCGGGGGTAGACGGCGAACATTTTATAAATACGTTACAACGGTTGTTCATACTTCCGTTTGGCCGTAAACGCATCGAGGAAGTTTCAGAAGTTCAAGAGACTTGCTTCTAATAACAGAATTCTCCTTAGTTATATTCAGATCAAATCATACGCCAAAACACTGATTTCAATTGAAAAAGTAAAATTTGCGCGTTATGACTGATTCTCGTTATAATCGTGTTCGACTGTTGTTATTTTGACTGCATTGTGCTTTACATAGAATGATTTTAGTAAAACTTTACATTTCTCGCATTGAGGAATCCGAAACCAATAGCAACTACATTCTTGCCACGCCGAGTTTTCTTTTCTTAAGAAAATTGTACCATCGATTTAGACTAAGTACTACACTGTTTTTGTAACGACCCATGATTAACTTTAAACTTGACGCAAAATAGAAGACTTCCCCAAGCCTTGACTTATCTGTTTGTTTGTTCGATTACAAAGAATTTGCTGATCAGTCTTTCTGTGAAGTTGTAATTATATATATATATATATATATATATATATTGTAATAAACAACAATTAATAATTTAATTTGTCCCACGTTGTGGAAGCCAAAATGTAATAATTAAAAATTATTTAATTAAATTAATTAGTCGTTTAATTTATTTGCCCCACGTTGTGGAAGCCATTTATGTAATAATTAAAAATTGAGCATTATTTAATTTAATTTTAATTTAAAGAATTTGAAGTATTTACCTAACCTGAAGTGTCATTTAGGTAATAATTAAATGGAAGTCGTTAATTAAATGAAAAAATAATCAAAAATTAACAAACAAAATATTTATTTATTTTGTGGCAACAAAAGATGATTACAAACAAAATTTGAGATCTTTCTCTCTCTCAGGGCCTCTACTGGGTTTGATAATGGACACAACAAATTGATTTAAAAATCTTATTAACAAACAGTTCAAATTTCACCTAATCAATATGTCGATAGGAAGAAATTAACTCTGATTGACAATTAAAAGAGAACGAAATCTGACTTTATCCTTTAATTAAAGTTTACAATTAATCATTAGTTTTGGTTTTGTTACTTACGTAGTGTCCAGCTGGTACTAGCATTATTTTTGGTTTTGGAAGTACATTATTGCAAACTTTTACACTGATTCTAAATATTGTCTCACAGATTTTACACTATTGAAGTCAAAGTTGATTGGCTCCCAGGAACTCGGATGATCCTCCTGAATGTCAGCTATCTGATGTCTGCTTTCCTTACAGGAATCCTATTATTCGTAGATTTAATAGTCTTTTACTGAATTGGACTTAAACTGACTTCCTTTCCTGGCTGGCTATAGACGTAAAACTGCTAACTTAGCGATATTTACGAGGTAAAACTTCCATGAATGTTTTTACTTTATCTTAAATTCACAACTTTTTTTAATAATACATTAACGACGGCTAGTCTCTGCTCTAGTATTATTTGTTCCGTCCTCTGAAATGTCCCGCCACCAACTAACTCCTCGTGCTCTCGAGTTTTAGCGCGCATACGTCATTTTTGACTTTTCGACAAAGCAAGTGAGCTTTTTCGATCAGACCGCTATAATGAATTTCTCAAACAATTCAAATTTTATGTCGAAACAATTAATAGCCTAATTAATTGGCATTACAATATATATATATATATATATAAAATATAAATTTCACTGTATAGCATTAAGTCTTTAATTAGGTACATCTGCCGAGAGAATCTAGATCCTGTTCTATCGGAAAAAACGGACAGAAACCTACGGCGGCACTTCGCTGATCAAGCAGAAAGCAGGATCTTCAACTTTTAAATTAGTGCTTCGTCATTTTTTCCGATAGAAGGGATTCCCAAAGAAAACTACTGGCATAAAACTGCAAGAAGTTCTGAGTATATAATAATTAATTTGGTATTGCACTGAATTACTCAACACAGACAAACAATATATATATGTGTGTGTGTTGTCGTAATTACAAATATGTAATTAATATATTTTTATCATTCATTATTGGCGGCGTAACTCTGAGGTCATGGCTGTATTATTGGCGAGAATGCGGAACCGATAATGCTCGCTACAAAGGGCATTGTCGAAAAAGGCATAAATAGACGTGCAGAACTTTAACGGAGCAGTTTGTGGTCATTAGTATACAGAGATAATGTATGACTTACTCGGAGGAGAATAATAAGTGTGTTAGGAGATGGTGGAGAGAGAGAGAGAGAGCAGAGTATGTTTTGGAAGGCTGCAGAGTGTGTTTTGGAAGGCTGATGATGGTGTGTTAGTAGTCGCCAGTTCTCAGTTGAAAGTTGCCCGTTGCCAATTCCCAGTGGTTATTCGGATATTGAGAAAACACAATTTCTTAGTTCTAGTTGTGAGTCGCCAGTTATAAACTATTAGTTGCGAATTGCCATGAGTCCCAGTGGTTTTTCGGATATTGAGAGCACAGAATACAGGCGTAATAACCAGATATTTAGAGAGAGCAGAGAGTTAACTGTTGTAGTGGTAGGTTTTTTAAATGATAAAGTAAAGTGATATTTTACAGAATTTAATAATCATTTAACTGAACATGAGAAAATAAAATAAATACAAATTATGCGTGTGCAGCTAGCCGGGCAAAACAATCGGATCCCTTAAATCTCAAGTTAAACCATGGTTTACGGTAATTCCCCCAGGCGCGTCACGTCAAGGATTGAGACACTTGGCAGTTACCTCGCGTTGGTCTCTGGCCGTTTCGATCGATCTTTCCTGAACCAAGAAATGTGATTGGTTCAGGCAGTCACGTGTTAATTCAATTTCTGTGTTTTTGGAGAGACATTTCCCGCGGTGCGACAGTCCAGGTAACCCTACGTGCCTAAGTCCAGACCGAAGGGATTATCTATTCGGCACGGCGGCGCCTGGTCAAACTCCAACTTGCCAAGCTCTCAATCCTTGCTAATATCTAATTATATTAAAATGAAATATATATATATATCAATAATAAAACTATCGCTACACTGTAAACAGCGATAGGTCAGCGAGAGACGGTTAATATACAATTATATAGTCAGAAACAGAAAGACGTCGACAGTGTTTTAGTGTTCGCAAACAATAATAAAGTAGAATTAGTGAAAAAAGGCCTGTTAGTGAAAATTGTTAAAAATCAAAGTACGTGAGCACAAGCCCCAGAAGACCAGAAATTTGTATGTAATACAAACAAAATTTCTCATGTTAACTTTATATGTAAATATCTACCGTCATATTTCAATCAGATTTCGATAACTTAATTAAAATTATATTACTTTTAGATTATGAATAGTTGTGTTTATTGAAAATTTAATTTAATTTTTTGTACCATCTTCATTAGTGGCCCAATAGGCGGCCCTGAAATTGAGTTTTCACAAAAGTCGGGACTAAATATTATTAATAAATGGTAAATTAACGAAGACTAAATTTTATTAATAAATTAAATTGTTATCTCTTTAAAACTTTTGTTCAATTTCAATTTCTTTTCATGTTTTCCCTTAATAAAAAGTGAAGAATGCATTAATTGGCACCAATGTGGTAGCATATTTCAATAATGATTCATTTTGTTTACTGCAATATATATATATATATATATATATATATATATATTGTAATAACCAGTAAAGAAGGACTTGAATTCTGTTCTTATTTTATCATTTTGTTTACAAACTCAGACTGGGGATCCTTGAGTTGTTGGTACATATAAAAAATAATGATATAATGATGGATAAGTGGCTTTTAGAGAAGGGAAGGACGAATAATTGGGGCATTTTGCAGCTCTTAGGGCTAATAGTGTGACCGACATCTGAAAGACGGAATCCTAATGGTATAAATGACAGAAGGTTTTTGGACGACGCAATTAGATTTAAACGGAGATAATTTAACTTAATTGATCGAGTGGCTCTCGGAGCGGGAGAAAGAAAACAGCTTGTGTTTGTGTGGCGAATGTGGAAATGCAAAAAAACTGTGAACAACAAGGGAATATTCTGGATCCCGGATATAAATAAGAGGGCAGTTGTACGAGAAAAAAATATCTTTATCATTCAGTAGGGAGAGGAGACTGACGTGTCAGCGGGGAGAGCATTATCATTTCGTGTGGACTGGAGACGGACGTGTCAGCGGGGAGAGATCATCGGATGGTAGGCCAAGCTAGGTGGCCGAGAGTAATCATCTGGACATCAGTCGTCAACCGTTGGTGGGAGTTTCATCGTGGCAGTCTGTCTGAAAGCAGAGTTGGTTGAATTCGTCGTGAGGGTAACATCGTCAAGAGGAGGTGGCTGTGAAAGCAGAGTGTTAGCGCAGCCTGGTGCGTTTTAAGCCTACCATCCGATGATCTCTCCCCGCTGACACGTCCGTCTCCAGTCCACACGAAATGATAATGCTCTCCCCGCTGACACGTCAGTCTCCTCTCCCTACTGAATGATAAAGATATGTGAGTGTGTGGACCAGAGAGCGTGTAAGTTTATTTTTCTGAAAAAAAAGGGTAAAAAGTCAGATTTCGTTTCATTCATTTCGTTTTATTTGTTTCACTCGTTTCAATCATTTCATTTCGTTTCATTTCGTTTTTCATTTATTGTAACTGTATTTGTTTAATTGTAACATTTTGTTCCGTTTCCTTATCAACCCAGTAAAGACCCTGAGGGTACCGAATCCGATTATTTAAAATGTATTCTAGGTAAATAAAATTGTTTTGATTTATAAAATTTCATCAGATTTGTGTAATTGTAAATTGTTGTATAATAAATGATAACTTTTTGTTTAATTTGGTACCAGTATTTTATGTTATTTTAGCCATTGCTATATATATATATATATATAAAGTATTGTTAATTTCAAGCCCAACGTTGGCGCGACAATTATAATAATATTCGCCATTAGCTGTTGTCACACCGCTCAGCTGCTCGCAAATTAATTAACGTAAATCAGTCTCTATAAGACTGATTTGGGCAGGCTTTCATTGGGACTGTCGGCCAACTTTCTCCTAAACTGTTCGAGGCACCGGAGAAAAATGCTCCATCCCCTCTCCTGCCATTGGAAGGGGGTGGGACTAGTATCAAGTGCCCAAACTAATCCTAAGACCATAGCCCGGGAGCCCTAGTTAGCCCATGGTTACCTTGCTCTACCCTTCCGCATCACCCCTTTCAAATCCCTTCTTATGCTTTCAAAGGAAAGTAACCACCACATAAATTACCCTCATGCAGCCTGTTACGCTGTAAAATCGGGATTAGTAAGACTGCAATTAAGGTATTTTGACACATTTATTTAATTTACACTTTCAAACACAAAATATTTATTAACACAACTCATTTATGTATATAATGAATTTAATTGATGACATCAGAATATTCATCAAATTATGGGCGCCAGCAGATTGTCTGATTATTTTAGTATATTACCGCAGAAGTTATGACACTAGATTACACAAATTTACACTGACTTCAAATTTACTATGAAATTCACTAAACCTCTACCTCAACAAAGTATAGTGGGTTGAATTTTACTAATCTATAAAGAGAACATTTGAACTTCTACCGTATATAATTGAGTTTGATGAATATATTTGACAGAAAATGTGAATTTTATACGTTACAGTTTATTGAATTATCCTCAAAACGCTTCACCTTGGTTTCCACACGGGAAATTAGTGCGCACATACAGTCCTCGGGATAACTGGAAGATTGCTGGAGTTTGCTGGTTAGGCCCTTTCGTCAGAGCATACAGGATGGAACAATCCCTCCCGTGCGTATTATTGCGTAGACAGCACCAGTACGCTCATCCCGCGTAGTAGTAGATGTCTCGGTATTAAACCTAAGAAGTAGAGATTACTTTCAAAAGGTTGTTTTGAAAATTCCTGAATTACTCTAATAAATAAACTTGAAATATTTTAAATGTTATATCCAGTGTATTTCGGTCACTGCGTCGGCCATCGACGAACGTTACTTTGCTCGCTCAAATGCCAATCATGGAATGAATTCTCCGTCGTCTTACTCTCGTGCGGATTTCAGGATTCTGAGGAATTCACTAGTGGGATAATTTATGTCATTTTGCAGCATCTAAAGTCGTCCAATAAATATGTCTGTTTCACGCAACGTAAGAATTTAACCGTCGGATCAAGCCAGCAATGTTAAACTGTCGTTATTATCCGCTCGTTTAACTGTCGCCGAAACACTACGAAACTGTTAATATTTATAATATTATAATATTTATAATGTTATAAAATAACGCAATTAATATTCATAAAATGAATAATTGTTTATATCTCCGATAACTGTTCATTGCAATATATTTACAATTAGTATGTTTGTACTTCACGTGGGAATTGAAATATTGTTCACTGTTCTTAGCATTAGAGTTAGCTTTTGGGTATGATTTCCTATTGAGAGGTCTGCGGCTGTCCTGTTACTTTAATCCATAACTTATTCAAGTTTGTTGAATTTGTAATGATTTTAAGATTATTCTATTATGTGTAGCAAAACCTTCAATTATTAAATTGTAATGATTCAATTTTATTCCATTATTCATAACAATACTTTCGTTTATCAAAACCTTTCTGAGAATCCAGCAGGCATACTCGGTGGATATTTTATAAAAACTGGGTAACAAGTGTATATTTTAAAACCGCTTACTAAAGTTTGATTAGAAAACTGATACCAACGGTGGAACTAATAATGCCTAGTGTTGGACAGGTGATCACCAAAATGTCGAACATTACGCTGAAAACCTCACCTAGATACTGCAAATGGCGCAGCACACCTGTAGAATTCACCTTCATCGAATTCATTATTGTTTAGAAATTCATGACCATTGTGTGTTGTAAAAATTTATTGGAGAACTCATTGTAAGATGTAATTGTGCATTTGATTTAATCGAATCGTTTATGGTATCATTTAAGTTTCTTTATCTCTTCCAGAAAATTATTGTTTTAATCCCTCTTATCGTCCTTGGCTCTACAGCCCATTGAGACTTTGGCCTATCAGTTTGGCTGACAGACTGACATCTTACATGACACATTCTGGATTTAGGAGTGGCATACAAACATCCATGCCCATGCCGGGAATTGAACCAGGGATCTCCGATCACTACTCGTAAAAAATGGCCATTTGCGTATAAAATTATTCGCATGTGAATTTATTGAACGTTAGCATTAAATCTTCTTTTCATCCAGTACAAATTATGTATTTGCTCTGAACAGAGTCTCTGGGCAGGATGCGCAATCGTATATACCTTTGTTTTATTCACAAATCTACTTCTTTATAATTTCTTACTCGTTAGAGCCAATAAATTATATTAATTACAATCTAATACATTTTGTACTCACTTTGATTCTATCCAGATTATTTTCTGGTCTCCTTTTGACTGCTAAGACGTGGTTTACGTACTACCAATAAGTATGAACTGCTCTAGAAATTAGGTAGAGCGATATTTTTCAAAAATTGTGGTATTCAAGATTTTGGAATGTCCTCCATTTTGTCTCAAGTTGGCGGATTGCTGTTCCTTTCAGCTAAGAACATTCTTTCGTTTCTATACAACATCAATATAAAGTTTCAACTGACGGTTTTCATGTGAAATGCGAACAAATTCAGTGTGACAGAAAGGAAATTATGTAACTGCCAGATTATATGGAACATTAGAGTATGTTCTAATTTTTTGCGTAATTGTTCTATATCCAAAGTACTTCAAGTTCTACGCTTTAATTTTGTTCTTATATTTTAACGATGCATTTAAGTTTAATTTATTCCTAAAAGGAATGACTAAAAGTATTATTTGCATATTTTGCCTAAGGATATATAGACGAAATATTAGTATGAAATGTAATACCCTTATTTGTATTAGTAATTAATGCCGATGTTCTTCTCGGGAGGAGCATTTAAATTTGTATGGTGATGAAAGTGGCTTCAAATTATGTCAAAATGTTGGACTGTTCTCCAGTGAAATCCATAGAGAACTATAGAATGTATTTCAAAATCTCATATATTATACTTATTTAATGGTTTATGTTTAGAAAGTTGACCTCTTCATTACTACGACACAAGAAACCGTTCAGTTCTCAGGTCTGACAAGCACAGCCTCAGTCTCTACGGGTCTAGCGTTCATTATTCCGGTATCGCACTATTTAACAGCCTTCCTGAACGTGTAAAGAACATCAACAACTACAACTCATTCGTCAAGGAGTGTAAAACTTTTATTGTAAATGGAACTTATTTCTCTGTACACGAATTTTTGAATCGATCTCACATTCGCTGAACTGCCTTGCCTACAAAATTGCCGAATAGCTACAAATAACGTAAATATTGTGTCCAGTTTTCCCCTTTTGGTTCTGTTTCCCTGCCTCTGCTTTCTGTTTTAGTAAATATCCATGACGACATCCCTCCGTTCCCAGCGACAGGAGATGAATACCAGGAAGTGATAAGTGTTGTGTGCGTGTTTCTTAAAGATAGTGTGTATGATTGTGGTGACTGGACAAATGTGAACAGATATGAATTTTTATTGTGTGACTTATTAATTATTACTATTAATATTAATTCATTTTATATGTAATTTATCTACTGTACATTTGTGACGAATTCTATTTCCTCATTAGAGGACTAATGGTGCATAAATCTATTTATATACTAGTATTAACGGTATTCGTGTTTGTTTACTAAAATCCAAGAATCCAAGATCCTAATACCCAAAAAACTGCTTTAAGAGAATCTGGCTATTCCATGACATTGATTCATTTTCGATAATTATTAGTTTGACTGACGTTCTACGTCATAAACAAAATAAACATAAAAATTGTCTTTGCACGCAATTTAACCTAATAAAGACAAGTTTTCTTGTGAGAGCTCTAATAATCCAATGTTGCTGTTATTTTACTATACGTTAGTGCTCCTCAGGGAGTCGTCTTCGCGAAGAGTGACATTGTGCTCCCCCATGACATCGTATCCGTTCCGCGCAGTTAACTCTTATTCAGAGTGCCAGACCAGGAAAAACTAAGGCATGGACGTGGACCTCCCTGCTTCAGTGGTCCGGGGTCGAGGTCGCGGCCAGCGCCCTTCTCTTCCAGATCCTGATTCTCACACTTCAGGCCCTCCTCTCCTCATTGATCAACAGCTGCTACCGTGCAAAACCTTCGCTGCATGCTTCACGCACTTTTCATTTGACCGGAAACTTTCAAGGTTTCTTTCGAGCCGTTCCACCGCCAAAAAAAAACACCGTATGCAAGACGAAAAAATTATATAAAAATTTAATTGGAATAATTTGATGGCATTCTTTACGAATCAGGCCATTATCAGATGATATTTGCTTCAGCCGATAGTAAACAGTGTTTCTTGCTAGTAATATGGACCCGTGGAGCGAAACTAGACTGTTGTTGCCAGGAGATGGAACTTTTACAGATTGTAATTACGTTACCAGTTGCATCGGACACCTCTGTCCTGTACTGGTACACCCACAATCAATGCTACCTTAAATTGTTATTGTACCGAACAGAAGAAGCATAATACAAATTAATGTCGCGAGTCGAATACCGAAAACATATTATATATTGGTACAAATATAGATTCAATTTCAGAAAATTTGCGAAAAAAAAAATTTCAACGAAATTCTAACGAAGTCATTATCAAACACACACAATATATAGGTTACTAACTTCTTTTCATACACAAAAACAACCGACCATATAAGAACTAATATTCACACATGATATCACAGAAATTGAGTAAGAAACCTACCACACGTTGGGCGCCATTTAATAGTCTTTCATTACATCTATATTTTATAAAACAATTTGAATGATAAAAGTTATTTATTTTATTTCCCAGGTTGACGGTCAGGAAACCTCAAGTGGGCCTTCTGTCTTGACTATCTGGACGATGGTCTTGTAGGTCTGTCTGTATTGCTCCAGACTCAGATGATTTGTCTACTTCCCTTTACCGACATTTTTACCCTAACTTCTCAGACATACTTTTACAGAATAAATTTTCAGACTAGCTGTGTGCGTATCTCTTCCACGTGTTTTAAAAAGGCAAAGTCTCCGTCTTCTACATTTGTTGCTTTTCAATCGGGTGATATCAAGCGAATCTTCTGGGCCGTCACCATATTGCCAGTATTTCAATTTATGCCTGATTATGCTTCGGAAGACACCACACCCAACATAATCAAATTTTCCTTTTTCCCGCAAACAGCCGCTAATTTCTGATAAGGGTGTGGTAAGGCTGTTTATGAATCGTGAAATATGATAGAGAATTAAATGAATTTATTAATACAGAATTTATTTAATTTACTATTTAATGTTTCCAAAAATATTTAAGCTATAATTCATTCATCGTGTAATGTTATTTCTGTTAGGGTGATTTTTACTGTGTATTTTGAAGATATTTAAATTTATTTACTTATTTGATTCTGAAAATATTTAATAGTATGGCAGGGTGAAATTAAATACAATATTTAATATATGTTTTTTATTAACACAAAAAGTTACCTTTACCAATTTGAAATTACCATCGGCTATTTATATACTTAAAAACAAAACAATGACACTTTTTTCTGGTGTTTGGGGGCTCAAAATAGATTGTTACGGCTTTCATAAAGCGTCTTTGACGTGACTATAATCACAGTACTCTACCACTTACTCAGGCTCTTGCAGTTTAGTAGGATTTTCAGGTAGCCTCAGACCATTGCTACAATCTCTCGGATAATATTCTGCCTTTCCTGGAAGAGGGTAACAGAGCTGGCCACAGATTCCTTTCGACAGACGTGAACGTATGTTGCAAATTTCTCCGACGACACTCAAATCTTAAAATGCGTTACTTGACGACTCGGCTAACACTTCTCCAAAAACTGAATTACCGCTGTTTAAAAACTAACTGCTAAATTTCCGACTTCACAATCACCTATCCAAAACTTCCCAAAAGTTAAACTCTCTAAGAACTTCCCCAAAACATCTCTGAACTCATCTTTTAAAAACTAAAAATTATAAATACTCCACAACTTCTCCAGAAACCAGCTGCATCTCCAAAAACCCTACTGCTCGCCCGCTTGCCTTACAGGTTCCCTCAACACCTCGTTTTATAGAAAATCACGGTGAGATATTGAAATCTGGTGATTTTTAGCAAATTAGAATACTCAAAATATCAATATTTTTGTTAACCACTCCCCCCCGTCCGGGGTCACCTAGAAAAATTTCAAAGGCCTGTGACATTTTATTTTACGACCAGTCACTATTTTCTAAATTTTTTGTTTTATTGTGCTAGTGGTATTTTTATCGTGTTTATTTTCGTGCTGCAAACAAGTAAGTCTGTGATACTAAACTCATTTGATATCACGGGCCGCGTTCGTCGTTTACATGCCGCTGTGATAGCATATTTTTTTAAAAGGCGACGCGAATAATTTTTTATCAAATGTAAATTACTTAAATATTAAATCTGCATATTATATGTTAAATTAGTGGTGAGAGATTTCATTTAGGCTGACGTGTGTTAAAATATATAATCAGGTCAAAGAAAAACAGACATTGTTGCTCCATTGCGGAGAAGATACTTCTTTTTTTACGACGATAGACAACAGGATTACCATCAACCACCAACTGAGAGCATCAGCTGTTCCCTTCCTGGTTTCCTCCGGAAGAATTTTAACGTGTTTCCGGTCACGATTTTCGTCGTGCGTTTTTTCCCCGGACGTGGCAATCCCGGAGAAAAACGGATACTGTGAAATGAGCCTTTTACTGTGTGTTGATTGGGTGGAAAGCTACCAAATATAAGAAACGATTTTATTTGAAAGTGCAGTATTGATTTTTGGAATTATAATGTGATACAATTGTGGTGTTATCATCTACTACCTTCTGAAAACAAGTGATTAGACGAATGAAGTTATGCATATTCATTGTAGAAACAAGACAAAACAAAAATCAAATTTAATAATGTTTCATATCGAGATATGGAACATTAATTAATTTTTAGCTGTGCAATACTTACTTATCGGTAGTTGTATTGTTAATGTCAACATGTACTTCAAAAGAACGAGATACCAGGTTTTATTCTCAGGTATTATCTCAAATTTGTTTTATTCTTTAGTATTGTATCAACACATCTCAAGATTTGAATAGATAATACAACTACTTCGATTTAGTTTCACTGATGAACACATAAATCCAAAGGTATTTTTATTAAAAAGTTTCATATCGCATTTACATAGATTGTCTTTAGCGACCACAACATTGGTTTACATCTGTTGTGATGTTATGATACAATATGTACTTTTTTTTGTTTAACTTAGGTTGCATATGTTTGCTTCTTTGAAGATCTTCCTTGCAGATGTCGCTAGGTCTCATAATTCAATGTTGCCCAAGATATTGTTTCTGCTAGATATGTGACATAGTAAAATTCTCTTTGGGACAAGTGCCTACTGACTGAACTACCTGATGCAGGTTTTGTAGGGTTTCTCCTACATCACTTTCAGGAACATTCTGGGTAGGATCCTTAAACTACAGCTCTATGTCCCTAGTTAACCTTCCTCTACACATCCGCTTGCCCCTTTCAAATCCTTTTCTATGAATTAAAGGGAAGTTGCCACCATGTGGATTACCCTCATGCTTCATGAACACATCGGAGCTCACATCTAGAAAATATGGAATTATGAGTTAAATTAGTATTTCCAGATCTTATTCGCGAGAGGATAATTTGGTTATTTCTGTTTAGCTGCTTAGGTAATTTATCTTCATTAACTGCTTTAATGTTTGTATATACTGATGAATTGATCATATCCAGGCTTTTCTTTGTCCAGTAATCGGTGAAGTTGTTTTCATATATATTCGGGAATATTATTTAACAAATATAATAAATAGTAAGGCGATTAACTATAATTGTCTGAGTTGATTCAGGCCGAATCAGTTCATCGTATCATCTACTAAACGCTCTTCTTAAGATAAGCCGTAAATCAAAGTGACATCACCATTCACATTGATTAGATAAAGATTATATTATAAATAGCTTACAGAACTAGAAATTCATTTAGAAAAAGTTGTCGAATATCTACGTAAGTACGTAATATTTGTTTTAATCATACATTGCATTAAATACAATTCAAACAGCCTGAATATTTATTTTACTTCAATTAAACCAATAAAATTGTATACTTTTATTAAGTTAAATTTTCATTACTGTCCATAAAAATAACAATATATTACGTATATGTATGCTTCTTCAAATGTCAAATTAGCTTTGAGATTCTAACACATTTCTAAACTCGATCTTAACGGTGTAATGAAATTTTAGTCCATAGTTACTCTTTATCTCAATACATTACTATCGTTGTCAGTTTCACCATAACTAAATTTTAAAATGAAGAAATTTACGTCTGATGGAAAATAATGAATAAGAAAGATAGGCAATTCAGACATAAACTGCGCGTGTCAGTTTTGCCAACGTTGTGTGGTATTTACATTGTCACTTTATTGTCTGAATTGGCTGCCTTTCTTATTCATTTAATTTTGGATTGTTGTAGAGAAACAGTGTATATAATATGTATTGTTTTACTAATAAGCATTCTTCGTTATCGTCACTGCATTATTTGAAAAGTTAATTTTTCAATTATTTTACAAAAAACACCAGGAAAAACAGCCTTTTTTGGTCCTGCAAAGTGCTAGGAATAACCTGGTTGAATCACAAAGTTATAGAGAATGCCAGATTACCTCAGAGGGAAATCAATTATTGACATTGGCTAACGTCCACTCACACTATTGGACAGGTGTTCACGTACGGCAGAATAGTATTTGACTTTTCTTCTTCTGTATGTAACCATAGAGTGTAATATTGTTACGATAGTTTTCTTTAACTTAACGCACCATGGGGAGACATCGCACTTCACGTGACGATGCCCAGAAGACAACGTACTCTCAATAATATATTTACCATAGAGTTGGCCAGAAGTGTACACACGGTTCCTCTGAACTGCTCCTGGCCTCACTTTTAGACGACAGCACAACTTGAATGATGTTTTCAATCATTTTCAGTAGACACCGCGTGAAATTCCAAGACATGTCATCCAGTAATTAGTGTGGGAAATCGTTTAAATCAGTAGCGGTTGTTAGAAATGATAAAAAATATAGTATCGTGCAGATATAAAATTCATCGCAAAATAAAGTTTAAAACCTCCCGAAATTTCATGATGGTAAATATCCTGTGACATTCTTCTTCATCTTCCGCATTAAAATTGCAGTGAAATCGTCCAAGACAATCAAGGTTCTTCCACAAAGGTCATATGAAATCGTGAAAGTTCTCGATATGATTTTGAAAGATCGGTGTACAAAGATGCCTTAAATTACTATTAGTGTAGGGATATTAAAAGTATGCGTCGATTAAATTTTGCAGGCGAAAGCGCATTTGAAAATATTTTTTTTCGAGATGAGTGCATCGCATGCACACTGCGGATAAAAACGAATTTGGACGACACTTTCCCACAGTGATTGGCCCCATTTACGAAAAACAAGTGTGATTTATTGCGTCCATACGTGACATGGATTGAATAATGTAAACCAGAATTGCAACAACAATCAATACAGTAGTTCTTCATCTACAAAGAAGGCAAACACTATGTCATCGGCGGGAAAGGTCATGGTATAGGTTTCTGGAATGCGTAAAGGATTCTGTTGATCGAATATATTGAAAAGGTTAAAACTATAATTTGGGAATACTACTCTAGCCTAATAATGAAAGCCGGACGCAAAAATACGTTGAAAAAAAATGATTTGCAGAAAAAATATACAATTTCCATAAGAGCAAAGCACCTATCACAAAATCGTCTTGCCGATGGGAAGATGTGCATCCAGCCTATTCCCAAGGTTTGGTGCATCTGTAATGAAAACTGAAAAAAGAAACGATTTTGGCTGTAGACTGATACCTTGCACTACTTCCTGATGATCACCATAATAATGGAACACCGCTGAATGAAATGCGTTCATATTAAACGCTATTTATTAAAAAATTAAACATTTGAAGATATAAATTAAAATTTTACTAGTAGGCCGAGAACTTTTCAGATCTTCTTTTTATTTATTAATCTACATCTGCCACAGATAAGATAGAATTTTCTTCTTATGCTATTTTTAAGCTACTATTTTAAGCGCGGTGCTGTTGCTCCGTGTAATGCTTCATTGAAACTATGACATCCTCGGACTGACTTCTCCGAACATCGATTAATGGTAGAGATGTTTCAGAGCTTTTTTTTATTAACGAAACGTTTAAAGGCTCAAGTTGTTTTACATATCATTTCTAAAGTGTCTACTTTAATCGATTTCTATAGTTTCTTTCGCACAAATAAATATAGGTTAAAATATTGTAACCCTGTAAATTGAATATTGGTTTCAATACGTAAGACAAATGTAAGGGTGCAGCATCTGAAAGACGTGAAGGTTGGTTTGAGTAAAGGTATATTAAGGTTGTCAAGAACCATCGTAGGCAACTCCGAGATGTATCAATTTTATGGAAATTAATTGTATCTCTTAATCTAGTAATTAAATTTAATTGTGTATCAGTTAAAGCATAATAACTAAAAGCTTATTAATTGACCTGCTTTTAATGTATTAAGAATGGAAAAGTATTGTTGTTGAGAGCGGGGCAAGGAGAATTAAGCGAAAAATTTATGGCCCCATACATACACGACGACTTTTATCGCTAACTCCGTAACCGCAGTAGTCCATTGAAGTGAATGAGTGCTTGCACAGTGGGCGGTAAATAATTTCGGGGATAAAATTGTCGTGGGCGACAGCTTGAGCAGTCTATTGGTGCCAATGGGCGGTAAATAATCTCTGAGATAAAATTGTTGGCGGGGGACAGCTTGAGCAGACTCTGCGTGACTCTAGAGCTCAGCGATAAATTTATCGCCAATTGGAACTTGTGGCCTACGTAACCCAACGCATGTTAGCACATAGGGCGGTTTTTATAACGCTGAAGTTATTTTCATTCTTGATTGGAATTTTCGTATGGAAAGATTGTTTTTTGCCACCCTATCTTTTGTGTCCTATTTTTTTTGCATGTTCTAATATGAATGTCAGCCTGCTGCGGTGTAGTGGCCAGCGTCACTGCCTCGCATCACAGAGGTCCCTGGTTCGAATCCCGGCCTTGGCATGGATGTTTGTGGTCGTTCTGGTCACGAAAACTGAGGTTAAGGCTGTGGGAGAATCGACACTCTGACCAGGTGTCACTCCTAATCAAGAATGTATCTTGTTAGATGACAGACTGGCAGCCGTCTCGGTTCGCCAAGGTCCTTCAGGGGCTGTCGAGCCGAGGAAGAAGAAGAATATGAATAATTTTGGTGACAATAGATAATGAAATACTTATTTCATTAATTAAAAAAAGACCTGTGTTATTGGATAAAACCCTAAACATATTTCGCGTCATCCTGCCTCAAATCTCCAAACAGCGTGTAGAAAGATCCAACCTCCTCTCTTCTTTCATTAATTGGATGAACCCATATAAGTCGATTTTCTTCTCCTTTTCATTCCACGACGAAATATCAGTAATGCTAGAATCAGCTCCCTGCTAATTTCGAACTACATCGACGCGATTATTTACCGCCCATTCAGTTCAATGGACTACTGCGGTTACAGCGATAGCGATAAATTATCCTCCAATAATAATCGCCGAGTAGGATGGAGAAAGCTTATGCCCGCGTCCTACTGTAAATCCTGTAGAAATACTGTAGAATTTAAAAAGAATGTTAATGTATTGCATTCATTAAATTAAAAGAAGATATTGAAATTTGTGTAACGAACATTTAGTTAAAACCCGCTAATGCGGGAAGGAAGCCCTGTTTGTCCAGATGGCGGAGACTCGGTTGGTGGACTCGGACCGCTTCGGTGACAAAGGACAATCTTGGCGACAAAAGACCTTAAGGAGGCTGACAGCAACAAGAGACACAAACATTAATAGGCCCGCATAATTGAGCTCAAGAAGCATCTCTAGTCAGCGGAAGGTCATCGAAAATTAAAAACATATGTTGGAGAAATTTTGAGGTTTCGGGAGAGCGAAATCGGGCAGTGAATAACCAGCCATGAACTTTAGCGGCCGATGACCAGACTCAGAAAAATCCAGCGAATCCTGAGAAAATCGTGGGGTGCTAACAATCCATTCGCCGCCATCGAGATGATCTCGACCGTCATAGCAAGAGCGTCACACACTTCCAGTGCAATAAGTCTGCACCAGCTGTAACCACAATTTTGAATTGTTTAAATCAAAGTATCGTAATGCCAGGTCCCTCAATTTATACTTTTAATCAGTAAATTCAATTTATTTATACCAATAATTTCAATTTTGCCATGTTAAGGTTCAAGCCATGGAATTCCTGAGAGAGGGATGGGGGGGGGGGAGGTCCATGTATCGTTCTTTTTAATGTCATTAACACATGTTTTTAATGTATTTTAATGTGGTTTATTTTTATCAGTAAATATTTATATTAAATATATCAAATCTTTTTATTTAAAAACCCCGCCCAACCTAGAACCCTGTAAAGTAAATGTATTGCATGTGTTTTTCATTCGTTTGCGTGGTAAAGCAAAGCGAAGTGTGTGAAAAGTTAGTCAGTGTATAGAAAAAGTGTCTCTTTCAGAACATCCAGAAAAAAAACGATCTCGCGGGAACACACGTGGCACAGATAAGACTTCATTCAATTTTATATGTTCAATAACTGATAATAATGAAGCATCACATGTGTTCAATTCAACACAATAACTTGATTGAGTTGAATTTTCAAAAGGTTTAGCATAATTTACTTCGCAATAATAACTTTAATTATAATTAAATGTCACGGTTCGCTAGGTAAAATAATCTTCAAGCAATATACCCGGAAAACAAAGAGTCAGTGCTAATTGGTTTTGAAAATATAAATTGGCAGTTAATTTTTTAAATATTAAACGTAATTAAATTTTTTAATTTTCTTCAATTAAATATTATAATTTACAACCACATACCACTGAAAGCGTCCAATAGCAAAGAAAACCAATAAATTTTACTATAATAAGAGGCCCGGCGCAATATAATCCAGAGAAAATATATAATCAGTAAATACTTAACTATTTTACTGTTCCAGATCATGCTGTTTGTTTCTGTGTTCCTGCTCTCCATCGTGCACTTTTCACGTGCACAGTATTGCCCCGGATGTGCAGTAATTCCTGGAAACCAGGTCTGGTGTCGACAAAGCAACTTAACAACAGTGCCTTCGTGCCTACCTTCGGAAACTAAAACGCTTTATATGTCTGAAAATTCCATCACCAGCCTCAACTCAGAATCATTCAGATTGATTCCTGACCTTAGGCTTTTGGACGTACAGCATAACCCACTTGCCACTCTCGCACCTGACACTTTTGCTTTTGTACCAAAGTTATCGCAGTTTTGGGCACACCACTGCAATCTTACAGAGATACCAGAAGTATTATTCTCATATACTCCAGATATTACCGTTATATTACTAAGGGAAAATGGGATTTGGGCATTATCGGAAAATACGTTTACAAATAACAATAAACTAGAGACATTGGATTTAGGAGGAAACAGAATTTTAACTGTCCCAACCAATATTTTTAAGCCCTTACTTCTTCTTTCCGAGTTATATTTAGATTTTAACCAGATCAACGACCTACATGACGATTTATTCGTCAATAATTCAAATATTAGCATTCTAAATGTGAACGAAAACAATTTACAGAGGTTAAACGAGTTCACCTTTCAGCCGCTCACAAAGGTGATTCATTTAACACTTACCAATAATTCCATTGACGAAATCCCGTCTCCGTCAACGTTTTCAAAAAATACAATTCTTTTAACTTTAGACTTGGCAGGAAATAGTTTAACAACTTTGAACGGATCGTACTTTTCTGCCAACACCGACATGTCCATTTGGTTAGACAGGAACCCATGGAACTGTGATTGTGAAATTCGTAACTTGATAGATGTTCTCAGAAACCAAAACGTCACAGTGGAGGAAGTTCCAGTATGCGCCACTCCACCACAGCTGTCAGGAACGCCGTGGTTCGCTCTGCAACTCAGCTGTAACGCTCTTTGAGGCTACGACTGCAATGTTTCACTATATGTAATACCTAATGAAGTACTTCAAAATTTATATATAAATTAAATTCATATGTAAAATTGATCTTAGATTATATCATGATATGTCTATTTAATTCGTATTTGAACAACAATATACATCTGCTACCAATTTAATTAGTGGTAGTGGAACCAAATTTTATTACATTTAAAATATATTATTTACAATTGTTAACCCTACTTAATTATATTCTGTGCAATAGTCCTCAGATATTTAATTGAAAAAGAATATTGCCCTCCATGAAAAATTCTAAAAGGAAGAGGAAGTAGTGGCTACACCAGCTCGTATAGCAGAGGCACATGTGACGACGTAATACCTGCGTTACACCAGGACGCATTTTTATTTTAAAAAAAACCAGTTGAGTACCCGGGGTTGTCCGGTTTTTTTTAATTTAAATTAGCTTGGAGAAGAAATTAATTCGACACTAACCTCTTGCTAAACGATTCATTCGACCAGCTTCAATAGCGCCAGTGTTTGGAAAATGTACCCATTTATATTTCCCACCCCGATCTAACGCGTCGGTGTCTAACTTCAAGTAAAGCAGGAAGATAACTGACAGTATTCCGGAATTCTCCTACTACATAAAATAAAAGTGTCTATCAATAACGAAGAATGGAAACAGTAAAATATCATCTCTAAGTTAATAAAGTCTAAAACTACTCCCGGTACCTTAAAGGAGTAAAGAAATACAACCTTTAACTAAATAGAGACGAAAATATAGCTGCTCCCTTAAGAAAAAAAAATTGCCCGGTACCTTAAGAGGGTCAAAACTACTCAATGAAACTTTTTTCAACTGTTTCCACGTCCTCGAAGCGGAACATAAAATTTTATTACCCACCATGGTTAATGCGAGAATTAAACTCGGCGACTCCTGTAACTCCGGAATCGACACTATTATCTGGCTTTTTTCATTACTTTTTATGCCAACCCTTTCCACCACCAGTCGTACTGTAAGGGTGCTTCCCTTCCGAACCTTTTTGAGTTGTAATTAGACACTTAAAAATTTTAGAATAACACTATCAAATTATGCGACCCCGAAAACGTTTTATTCGACACTAATAATGGTCGTTTAGGAATGTTTTAAAAACTCCACCCCACCCCCATGGGCGGTAGGTGTGTCAACCCCTCGGTGTTTGTTTCTGGATCGTAAGTAACATGTGTATTAAGTTGGGTAAAAATTTCTCTAAGCGTTTTAGATTGTGAAATTTGTTTCACCCCATTCCACCCCCAAATGTAGGGTCTGAACTAACTGACATAGTGAAAGTCAGAATTAAACTCATTGACATCTATAACCCTGGGTTTTACACCAATCTTGGTTGGTACGCGTTATTTTTATGTAACGCTCGTCCACCCCCTCCCTTATTGGTGTTTTAAGTGGGGTGAAATTATAGACTACAAACATCTATATAGACACTATTAATCACATAAAATAATCACAAAAATAGATAATATCGGTCGTTTTAGCATGTTTTTTAATTTTCACCCCCGTTCACCCATTTGGAGTTTCCTAACGCTTCGAAAGTCCGATAGAAACCTTTGCGGGAGTGCGTACAAAAGTTTCACCAAAGTTTCATTGAAATCGGATGAATGGTTTAGGAGTTAATAGGGGAAACACAGACATCCATTTTTATATATAGAGAGATTAATAACTTCACATATATACGTATTTGTTTGGTTGGGTCTAAATATTTGACGTTTCATGCCATAAACAATGAGTTTTATTTATTGCATTTATTGCTTAGTGATTAAAAAACTTCAATTTTCATGAATACTTATTTCCAAGAATTAATGAAGAAACTATGAAAACAAATGCAATACAATGTAGAAATTTGAAGAATCTATGTGTATTCTACGAAACCTGACGTTATATTTTTGGGAGGAATTGTACAAAGTGGAATGTTACTCGTATCCATGCGAATACATTGATGAAACACACCTAGTGTGATTCATAATATTTGCTCTCTGATGCCGGTGCAGTTAACCAATAACATTTTCTAAATTCATACATAATTATTATGGTGTTTTACGTTTGTGGCGTTAAAATTTTACATACTTATTAAACAGAAATGGAATATTTTTAACTTGAGCTATTTAATTTAGTAGGTGTGGTGTGGTGTGGTTATGTACCACATTTGTAATTTTTGGACGACAAAATTTCCATATCGACATTAACATCAAATATAAAGTGCACACCAATAAAAGAACTCGCTTTCGTAAACAAGGCACGACGCTGGGAAACTAATTCATAGGAAGGAATACTTTTTTTTTTGTTTCGACCACGCAGGGGGTGGTCAGAGGAATTGAAAAGGGTCAGCGGGCTTTTGCATGGAGACGTCAGAGAAAGCTGTTTGTCAAAATCTGACTGGAAGATGAGAGAGAAGAGATTGAGTTTGGCGATGAAATGTTGGCTTATGTTGTGATGAAGACAATATATACTGTTATTCTCATCCGGGATAGTTGGTATTGATAATTACAGAGCTTCAAATCAAATATGATTTGAATGTGGAATAGTTTGCAGGGATATTGTAGAGAAAACTGTTTGGCTAAAACTTACTGCACGATTGGGGAAGAGGAGATCGAGTATGGCAGGAGATGGATATCAAAAATACTCTGAGTAAGGACTTGATCTAGGAAATGAGAGAAGAAGAAACGCCGCTCTCTATTTCCTGATGCCACCGACTGAAGTTTACGTAAGTAAATCCCACTATTGTCACACATTAATTTTCTAAAAAAAAGTTCATTTTCGTGCTAGTTTATTTCGCATTGAAACCTGAGATAGTTCTTATTTTACAGTGCGCACTTTGTATGAATGGATGAATTGTTAAATATTTTGGCATCAATAATTTGTAAATCAAATATGTTTTTCTAATTAAATTCAAGTAAATGTATAAACAAAATTAATAATTTAGTAAATTAATTTTTATATATAATTGACGGGGCTCGTTAAACAACCTTACCACGTATATGCCTCACAGAAACGTTCCGTGCATGCTTATGTCTGCTAACAATGATGTCTGCCAGTCTTCACCTTATCGAAAGTCTTTGAACATCTTAGATTTCAACCTCTTCAAAGAATTTACAAACCAACTCTTGTTTGTTACACTAAATTGGAATGAATTTTAATTCATATTTATATTTACTCGTTAACGGGAAGAAGAAAAAGGAGGTGTAGACCAGCTATATTTAGGTTAATTCACATAGAGGCCAATTGCCTTTTATAGCATAGGAAAGAGACTGATACGTAAAGGTAGAGCAAGGGTTAACTTGGGCTTCCGGGCTGTAGTTTTAAGGATCCTACCTCGCAAATAAGCATAAATGTGATGCACGGAAATCCTTAGAAAACTGCATTAGGTACGTTGGGCATTTGGTGCTTGTCTCACGAACCTTCCATCCACGCCCACAGCGGGTGAGGGTTTTGCATTACCTTCTCCGTGCCACGACCAGTTTAAGCAGTTTAGGCAGCTAGCCGACTATTCCAATAGGAATAGGAGACAACTCTTAACGTATGCCCAAGGTCTGCGACCCCGGAACATACACCTCTCAAAACAGGCCGAGGTGCCTCGGCTTGTGGGAACAGTTTAAAAAACAGAGAGAGAAGGCATCGCCATAGTTAGCCCCCTCCAGCTCACCGGGAAGGTTCGGGAAGCTCCTACAGGCTTAATTTTGATTCTCTAACCCTTTATTAGAGTAAAAGAACTACATGAGGGTAATCCACGTGGTGTTAAAACCTCTTTAATAGGATAGGAAGGGATTTCAAAGGTGGGATGCGAAAAGGTAATATTAGCAGTAGTTTAAATATTTCTGTTGTTTCCAGAAGCTTTATTAAAGTGAACAATAGTACTGTGATTCTTTTTTCAACAACAATTCTCAATGAATGAAATTCTTGCGTTGTATTCTGCGCGTAACGTACTCATGTTTCAGGAACTATCTCGTACTTGGTATGCAGAGGTTTTCGTCCATGTAAGAAGAACGGATTGTCCTCGGGCTTTTCCCAAACCTATCTCACATCCTGTTAATATGAGCCTTTTCTGTGCAGCTGTGCTGAAGTTTAATAATGTTTCTGCTTCATTATAATTGTCCTCGTACGGCAGCTAGCTCAATTAGCAGACAGCATGTTTGGAGTAATTGATGGTTTTAAGCTCCGGAGGCATACATCCTGCTTCGGACTTGATATTGGATAAGTCGTTTATCTTCTTCTACCTCGCCGAGTTTGTTCCCATTTTAATTACTAGTATCTGGAGAATGGCGAGGACGATTTATTGCGCGGATCGTAGTTTCCCTAAGGCGAAATCTGCGTTTCTCCTATCATGGCCACACTTACAGTGAACGCGTAACATTTAATGAAAGCAGCAAAGGAGAAAGAGAGACAGACAATCGGTAAACATTATAATTTTTCCGCAGAAATTATTTAACGATTTTTCTGTTAGTTACCATTAATGGATTTTGGAGTACTGTAAATTCTGTGTATTTTTAATTGTACTGACAAGAATAATTTCTTTGAGGGATAAAATATTTTAATGAATGATGCAGACGTACAATATCCCGCTCACCTCAAAATTACTCTTGAAAAATAAAACAATACTAAAGAGAATGTGAAACAGATCCTGTACCTAAAAGAGTCAAAAATATTTCCCGCACCTAAAGACAGCAAGCAAAACAGTATTTTAAGGGAGTAAATAACTCCTCTCCCGCTATCGGAAGAGCGTGGGACAAGTACCCAACGCCCGACCTACCCGATGCAGGTTTTCCTAGGGTTTTCCCTGCATTTCTTTAGGCGAATGCCGGGTAGGATCCTTAAACTATAGCCCGGGGGCCCTAGTAACCCTTGGCTGCCTTCCTCCACCCTTCCGCATCCCCCCTTTCAAATCCCTTCCTATGCTATTAAAGGGGAGTTGCCCAAAGTGGATTACCCTCATGTAGCCTGTTGCCCTTAAAAAAAAAGCTTACGGTGTCGTAATAGTCACAAAAAAATCATCACCAATCTCTAGGGCATTTATATTTATAACTAGCTGCGTGCCCGGCGTTGCCCGAGATGTCATTTATTCATAACCCCCGATACACTACAATTTCGGTTTCTTTTACGCTATTTTTATGTAACGCTCCTCGAACACTATCCCTAATGTGCTCACCTCCCATTCCAAAGGGGGTTGAAGTCATTGACCAAATATATTGGCCGTTTTTACATGTTAGAAGATGACCACCCCCACAAAAGTGAGATAATCAAAAGTTATTTATTCCACGCAAAAATTGACCGATTACATTGTCTGAAAATTTCTACCCCATCCCACCACCTCCCAATCCCGTCGTGTTACCCAGGTTGTCACAATTAGACTCAGCGACATTCATAGTCTCTGAATTGATTCGAATCTCGGTTGTTTTAGAGTTATTTTTATTTAACGTACCTCCACCCCAACCACTGACCTTGCTCCCCTCACAGGGGTTGAAATTGTACACAAACAACATCGGTAAAAATACTATCAAAGTCATTAAATCCAGGAAATAATTATTTAACGCAAATATCGACCGTTTAAAGTGTTTAAAAATTTACTCTCCGGCCCAACTCCGCGAGGCCCCACATAATCTCGCATACCACCAACAAAACCCCGTGCATTGCCATTGACATAAATACATTCATCTATATCCATAACTCTGCTCTGACTCGAATCTCGTTTTTTTGGGTTATTTTTATGAAATCTCTATCTCTACGCGTACTTCTCTACCATGTCGTAAGGAGTTGAAATTATACACAAACAAACTCAGTGACATTCATAACTTGAATTTGACTTCAATCTGGGATTTATTCACGTTATTTTTAAGTAACGCCCCTCCACCCTAATCCCTAAATGTGATTTTTCACGAGCCTTTAAGGGGTTAAAATTAAAAACAAAATCGGTAGAAATATTATCAATGACAATGACCTCGAAAAGTATTTATTCCCAACAAAAATCAACCGTTTAACATGTTTTAAAATTTACACCCCCGCCAACCCTTCCTTGGGGGAGTTAAACGGTTAGTGGAATGTAATAATTAAACTCATTGACAACCATAATCCTGGATTTGAGTCCAATCTCGATTGTGTTTGCGCTATTTTTATATAAATCCACTCCACCCCCACCCTTAAGGGTGGTCCTACCAAACCCCGAAAGAGGTTAATATTAAATATATGGAACAATTAGAGACATTTTATAAATATCAGTGAACCAGAAAAATATTTATTCGACGCAAATATCGACTGCTTATTATGTTTGAAAATTTCAACCCCCGTCCACCACTGCTCCTGGCGGTTAAAACACCAATTGATTGTCTTAATTAAACTCAGCGCCATCCATAATCCTTGATTTGACTCTCATCTTGGTTGTATTCGCATTATTTTCTTGTAACACCCGTCCACCCCCATCCTTAAGGGTTCTCCCCTCCCAAGCCCAAAATGATTTGAAATTATACACGGAGAACATGTAGACAAATTTTAAGAATCACACTGATCCGGAAATATATTTATTTGATGCAAAATTCGTCTGGTTAACTTATTTTAAAAGTTCTACCCTTCGCTCAACCCCTCCCACCCAATCCTACAACCGCGCGTTGCCCAGATTGTCAGGAATGAACTCAGCGACATCCATTACCTTTGACTTGACTCGAAACTAAAAATTATCATTTCTCCACAACTTCTCCAGAAACCAGATGCATCTCCAAAATCCTACTGCTCTCCTGCTTCCCCAACAGGTTCCCTCAATACCTCGTTTTATAGAAAATCCACCCATGAGATCTTGAAATCTGGTAATTTTAGCCAATTATAATTCTCAAAAACTCAATATTTTTGTTAGCCACTCGCCTTCCGGGGTCACCTAGATAAATTTCAAGTGCCTGTGACATTTTATTTTACGACCAGTCACAATTTTCTAAATTTATTGTTTTATTGTGCTAGTGGTATTTTTATCGTGTTTATTTTCGTGCTGTAGACAAGTAAGTCTGTGATACTAAACTCATTTGATATAACGGGCCGCGTTCATCGTTTACATGCCGCTGTGATTAGTATATTTTTTTAATAGGCGACGCGAATAATTTTTTAATAAATGTAAATTACTTAAATATTAAATCTGCATATTATATGTTAAAATAGTGGTGAGAGATTTCATTTAGGCTGACGTGCGTTAAGATATATAATCAGGTCAAAGAATAACAGAAGTTGACAGACATTATTCCTTCATTGCGGGGAAGATACTTCTTTTTTTACGACGATAGACAACAGGATTACCGTCAACCACTAACTGAGAGCATCAGCTGTTCCGTTCCTGGTTTCCTCCGGAAGAATTTTAACGTGTTTCCGGTCACGATTTTCGTCGTGCGTTTTTTTTCCCGGACGTGGCAATCCCGAAGAAAAACGGATACTGTGAAATGAGCCTTTTACTGTGTGTTGGATGAGTGGAAAGCTACCAAATATAAGAAACGCATTTATTTGAAAGTGCAGTATTGATTTTTGGAATTATAATGTGATACAATAGATTTTGTGGTGTTATCATCTGCTACCTTCTGAAAACAAGTGATTAGACGAATGAAGTTATGCACATTCATTTTAGAAACAAGGCAAACCAAAAATCAAATTTAATAATGTTTCATATCGAGATATAGAACATTAATTAATTTTTAGCTGTGCAATACTTATCGGTAGTTATATTGTTAATGTCAACATGTACTTCAAAAGAACAAGATACCAGTAACCTTCTCAGGTTTTATCTCAAAGTTGTTTTATTCTTTAGTATTGTATCAACACATCTCAAGATTTGAATAGATAATACAACTACTTCGATTTAGTTTCACTGATGAACACATAAATCCAAAGGTATTTTTATTAAAAAGTTTCATATCGCATTTACATAGATTGTCATTAGCGACCACAACATTGGTTTAGATCTGTTATGATGTTATGATACAATATGTACTTTTGTTTAACTTAGGTTGCATATGTTTGCTTCTTTGAAGATCTTCCTTGCAGATGTCGCTAGGTCTCATAATTCAATGTTGCCCAAGATATTGTTTCTGCAGGATATGTGGCATAGTAAAATTCTCTTTGGGACAAGTGCCTACTGACTGAACTACCTGATGCAGGTTTTGTAGGGTTTGTCCTACATCACTTTCAGGAAATTTCAGGGTAGGATCCTTAAACTACAGCCCTATGTCCCTAGTTAACCTTCCTCTACACATCCGCTTGCCCCTTTCAAATTCTTTTCTATGAATTAAAGGGAAGTTGCCACCATGTGGATTACCCTCATGCTTCATGAACACATCGGAGCTCACATCTAGAAAATATGAAATTATGAGTTAAATTAGTATTTCCAGATCTTATTCAAGAGAGGATAATTTGGCTTTATCTGCTTTTTCTGCTTAGTGAATTTATCTTCATTACATGCTTTAATGTTTGTATATACTGATGAATTGATCTTATCCAGGCTTTTCTTTGTCCGGCAATCAGTGAAGTTGTTTTAATATAATTTGGGATATTGTTTAACAAATATAATAAATAGTAAGGCGATTAACTATAATTGTCTGAGTTGATTCACGCCGAATCAGTTCATCGTATTATATGTTAAACGCTCTTCTTAAGATAAGCCGTAAATCAAAGTGACAATCACTATTCACATTGATTAGATAATCATTATGTTATAAATAGCTTACAGAACTAGAATTTCATTCAGAAGAAGTTGTTGAATATCTACGTAAGTACGTAATATTTGTTTTAATCATACATTGCATTAAATGCAATTCAAGCAGCCTGAATTTTTATTTTACTTCAATAACACCGATAAAATTATACGCTATAGGACTCTTATTAAGTTCAATTTTCATTGCTGTCCATAAAAATAACAATACATTATGTATATGTATTAGAGCTTCTTCACTTGTCAAATTAGCTTTGGGATTCCAACACATTGTTAAACTCGTGAAGCAACGACTCGATCTTAACGCTGTAATGAAATTTTATTCCATAGTCATTCGTTATCTCAAAACATTACTATCGTTAGTGCCACGATAACTAAATTTTAAAGTGACGGAATTTACGTTTGATTTAAAATAATGAATTAGAAAGATAGGCAAAATAGTGATAATATAAATACCACACAACGTTTCTGGAATCCTTGTACCTTTCGTCAGGTGCGAAGAAGAGCCTAGAGGGACACAACTGCACTTGCCTGTTTTGTCAACGTTGTGTGGTATTTATATTATTACTGTTATGTCTGAATTGGCTGTCTTTCTTATTCATTAAATTTTGGATTCTTGTAGAGAGCACAGTGTATATAATACCTATTGTTTTAATAATACGCATTATTCGTTATCGTCACTGCATTATTTGAAAAGTTATTTTTTGCAATAATTTTACAAAACAACTGAAAATAAAAACAGCCTTCGCTGGTCCTGCGAAGTGCTAGGAAGAACCTGGTTAGGCGACAGACTACCTAAGACTACTCTCTAAGAGGGAAATGAATTTATTGACATTGGATGAAGTCCTCTCACACTATTGGACTGGGGTTCACGTACACGTACGGCAGAATAGTGTTTGTCTTTTCATCTTCTGTATGTAACCATGGAGTGTATAGTTTTCTTTAACATAATGCACAATGCGGTGACATCGGACTTCACGTGACGATGCCCAGAGGACAACGTACTCTCAATAATATATTTCCTTATCTTAAATAGTACTGTAACGCGTGTCTTTAGGTTTAAGTTTTTCTTTGTCTCGGAAGTGTTGTTTGCTGTGGTCTTGAGAATTTGAAACCGTGCACGTGTTAGGGGTGGAGGAGCTAAATATTTACATCCAAGTAACTTTCGTGTCCTGTCTCGATTGTTGGTCTCACATGACAGAATAGTTGGCCATTGTTGACTACGAAACTGCAGCTGCGTGCTATAACCCTTGTAACAATGGAACAATCAGTGAAACTGACATTTCGACGAAGTTTTCTAATAATGAAAAAAAGTAAAAGAATGGGAGGCTATAATGGAGGGAAGGAAGATAAGCTTTTGAAACTGGACAGTTGTTCTGCGCTCACCGCAGCTGGTGGATGTGATTATGAGAGGTTCCGTAAAGTTGTTGTCTCTGATATAGTCCGAGGCAGAATCGTCGTGAGAAAGGGGCCACAATTTGTTAGTGAAGAGTTCATCGAAGCCACACAATTTAGTACGATGGCTTGCCAGCAATCAATCCCGGAGGCCGACGCATTAGCCATTGGTCAACCCCTAAGTCGACGCCTTGCAATGGTCCTGACTAAAGTCATCAATGCAGTTAACCCGTTCTGCCGGCTGTGAGATACGGAGACGTCTGTACGAGAGCTACAGCAAGCAACACAACACAGAATAGCAGTACGTATTTGGTACGGGCAGCAGATCTCTTCTATGTAAAAACCACAGGTGCCTGAGATAAGAGTTTTTCATGCTTAACTGTAATAAACTTATATAAAAATTTCTTTAATGCTCAATATTTTTTTGATTTAACGTAAAAACCTAGCCCACAAAAATAATTCTTTACAGTACCATAGAGTTGGCCATAAGTGTACACGGATCCTCTGAAATGTTCCTGACCTCACTTTTAGACGACAGCACAACTTGAATGATGTTTTCAATTATTTTCAGTAGACACCACGTGAAATTCCAAGACACGTCATCCAGTAGTTAGTATGGGAAATCGTTTAAATCAGTAGCGGTTGTTAGAAATGATAAAAAATATAGTATCGGGCAGATATAAAATTCATCGCAAAATAAAGTTTAAAGCCTCCCGAGATTTCATTATGGTAAATATCCTTTGTCATTCTTTTTCATTTTCCGCATTGAAATTGCAGTGAAGTCGACCAAAACAATCAAGGTAAAGGACTTCCACAAAGATAATATGAAATCGAGAAAGTTCTCGATATGATTTTATTGGTCGACGTACAAAGATGTCTAAAATTACTATTCTTGTAGGGATATTTCATTCTTAATTGGAATTTTCGTATGGAAAGATTGTTTTTTGCCACATATTTTTTGTGTCCTATTTTTTTGGCATGTTTCGAATATGAATAATTTTGGTGACATCATAAATAATGAAATACTCATTTCATTAATTAAAGAAAGACCTGTGTTATTGGATAAAACCCTGAATATATTTCGCGTTATCCTGTCTCAAGTCTCCAAACGGCGTGTAGAAAGCTCCAACCTCCTCTCTTCTTTCATTAATTGCATGAACCCATATTAGTCGATTTTTCTTCTCATTTTCATTCCACGAAGAAATAACAGTAATGCTATAATCTGCTACCTGCAAATTTCGAACTACATCGACGCGATTATTTGCCGCCCATTCAGTACAATGGACTACTACGGTTACGTCGGAAGCGATAAATTATCCCCGAAATAATAATCGCCGATGAGAAGGGAGAACGCTCATGCCCGCATCGTACTGTAAATCTCTTGACTGATACAGGTTATATGTAGAATTGAGGAGAATGTTAATGTATTACATAAATTAAATTTAAACAAAGGTATTGAAATTTGTCTAACGAACATTTAGTTAAAACCCGCTAATGCGGGACGGAAGCCCTGTTTGTCCAGATGACGGGCTCAGTTGGTGGACTCGGACGTTTCGATGACAAAGGACCCTCTCGGCGACAAAAGATCTTAAGGAGGCTGACAGCTCCAATAAATTTTACTGTAATAAGAGGTCCTGCGCAATATAATCCAGAGAAAATAAAAATCAGTAAATATTTAACAATTTTACTGTTCCAGATCATGCTGTTTGTTTCTGTGTTCCTGCTCTCCATCGTGCACTTTGCACGTGCACAGTTTTGCCCCGGATGTGGAATAATTCCTGAAAACCAGGCCTGGTGTATAGAAGGCAACTTTACAACGGTGCCTTCGTGCCTACCTTCGGAAACTAAAACGCTTTATCTGTCTGATAATTCCATCACCAGCCTCGACTCAGAATCATTCAGATCGATTCCTGACCTCAGGCTTTTGGACGTACAGCATAACCCACTTGACACCCTCGCACCTGACACTTTCGCTTTTGTACCGAAGTTATCGCAGTTTTGGGCAAACCAGTGCAATCTTACGGAGATACCAGAAGTATTATTCTCATATACTCCAGATATTATTATTATAATACTAAGGGAGAATGGGATTTGGGCATTATCGGAAAATACGTTTACAAATAACAATAAACTAGAGACATTGGATTTAGGAGGAAACAGACTTTTAACTGTCCCGACCAATATTTTTAAACCCTTACCTCTTCTTTCCGAGTTATATTTAGATTTTAACCAGATCAACAACCTACATGACGATTTATTCGTCAATAATTCAAATATTAGCATTCTAAATGTGAACCACAACAATTTACAGAGGTTAAATGAGTTCACCTTTCAGCCGCTTGCAAAGGTGTTTCATTTAACACTTTACAATAATTCCATTGACGAAATCCCGTCTCCGTCAACGTTTTCAAAAAATACAATTCTTTTAAATTTAGACTTGGCAGAAAATCGTTTAACAACTTTGAACGAATCGTACTTTTCTGCAAACACCGACATGTCCATTTGGTTAGACGGGAACCCATGGAATTGTGATTGTGAAATTCGTAGCTTGATGGATGCTCTCAGAAACCAAAACGTCGCAGTGGAGGTAGATCCAGTATGCGCCAGTCCACCGCAGCTGGTTGGAACGCCGTGGTCCGCTCTGCAACTCAGCTGTAACGCTCTTTGAGGCTACGACTGCAATGTTTCACTTTATGTAATACCTAATGAAGTACTCAGAATTTATGTATAAATTAAATTCATATATAAAATAGAACTTAGATTATATCATGATATGTCTATTTAATTCGTATTTGAACAACTATACATCTGCTACCATTTTAATTAGTGGTAGTGGATCCCAATTTTATTACATTAAAAATATATTATTTACAATTGTTAACCCTACTTAATTATATTCTGTACAATAGTCCTCGGATATTTAATTGAACAAGAATAATCCCCTCCATGAAGAATACTAAAAGGAAGATGAAGTAGTGGCTACACCAGCTCGTATAGCAGAGGCGCATGAATTGTCCATGTGACGACGTAATACCTCCGTTACAACAGGACACATTTTTATTAAAAAAACTAGTTGAGTACCCGGGGTTGTCCGGCTTTTTTAATTTAAATTAGCTCGGAGAAGAAATTAATTCCACACTAACCGCTTGCTAAACGATTCATTCGACCAGCATCAATAGCGCCAGTGTTTGGAAAATGTACCCATTTATATTTCCCACCCCGATCTAACCCGTCGGCGTCTAACTTCAAGTAAACCAGGAAGATAACTGACAGTATTCCGGAATTCTCCTACTACATAAAATAAAAGTGTCTATCAATAGAAACAGTAAAAAATCGTCACTAAGTTAATAAAGTCTAAAACTACTCCCGGTACCTTAAAGGAGTAAAGAAATACAACATTTAACTAAATAGAGACAAAAATATAGCTGCTCCCTTAAAAAAAAAATTGCTCGGAGGGTCAAAACTACTCCATGAAACTTTTTTTAACCGTTTCCACGTCCTCGATGTGGAACATAAAAGTTTATTACCCACCAAGATTAATGCGAGGATTAAACTCGGCGACTCCTGTAACACCGGAATCGACACTACTATCTGGCTTTTTTCATTACTTTTTATGTCAACCCTTTCCACCACCAGCCGTACGGTAAGGGTGCTTCCGTTCCTTACCTTTTTGAGTTGAAATTAGACACTTAAAAATTTTAGAATAACACTATCAAATTTTGCGACCCCGAAAACGTTTTATTCGACACTAATAATGGCCGTTTAGGAATGTTTCAAAACTCCACCCCACCCCCATGGGCGGTAGGTGTGTCAACCCATCAGTGTTTGTTTCTGGATCGTAAGTAACATGTGTATTAAGTTGGGTAAAAATTTCTCTAAGCGTTTTAGATTGTGAACTTCGTGAAATTTGTTTCACCCCCTTCCACCACAAAATATAGGGTCTGAACTATAACGTAACTGACATAGTGAATGTCAGAATTAAACTCATTGACATCTATAACCCTGGGTTTTACACCAATCTTGGTTGGTACGCGTTATAGTTTAGGAGTTAATAGGGGAAACACAGACATTCACTTTTATATATAGAGAGATTACTAACTTTACATATATACGTATTTGTTTGGTTGGGTCTCAATATTTTAGTCAGAGTCTTTGACATTTTATGCTATAAACAATGAGTTTCATTTCTTGCATTTATTGCTTAGTGATTAAAAAACTTCAATTTTCATGAATACTTTTTTCCAAGACTTAATGAAGAAACTATGAAAACAAATGCAATGCTAGGTAGAAATTTGAAGAATCTATGTGTATTCCACGAAACTGACGTTATCTTTTTGGGATGAATTGTACAAAGTGGTATGTTAGTCGTATTCATGCGAATAAATTGATGAAACACACCCAGTGTGATTCATAATATTTGTTCTCTGATGCCGGTACTGATAACCAATAACATTTTCTAAATTCATACATTAACTATTATGGTCTTTTATGTTTGTGTTAAAATTTTACATACTTATTAAACAGAAATGGAATATTTTTAACTTGAGCTATTTAATTTAGTAGGTGTGGTGTGGTGTGGTTATGTACCACATTTGTAATTTTTTGACGATAAAATTTCCATATCGACATTAACATCATATACAAAGTTCACACCAATGAAAGAATTCGCTTTCGTAAACAAGGCACGACGCTGAGAAACTAATTCTGGGAGGGACACTTTTTTTTTCGACCACGCAGGGGGTGGTCAGAGGAATTGAAAGGGTCAGCGGGCTTTTGCATGGAGACGTCAGAGAAAACTGTTTGTCAAAATCTGACTGGAAGATGAGAGAGAAGAGATTGAGTTTGTCGATGAAATGTTGGCTTATGTTGTGATGAAGACAATATATACTGTTATTCTCATCCGGGATAGTTGGTATTGATAATTACAGAGCTTCAAATCAAATATGCTCCGAATGTGGAATAGTTTGCAAGGATATTGTAGAGAAAGCTGTTTGGCTAAAACTTACTGCACGATTGGGGAAGAGGAGATCGAGTATGGATTTCAAAAATACCATTTAACCATAATCAAAGAACACGAAATTTAGCTTTACATTAAAAATAAATATTTATTCAATATATTGTTCTCGGAGCTCAACCGGGTTTTGCATAATTGTAGAACGCAACGTTTCGACGACTAAAAGCTCTGTCGTCATCTTCTAGGCGAAGTTGAACAACTGCACCGGGAAAGGCTTCAATCTTTGATCATAGACGAAATTAATTATCGACGAACTTATTCAACAAGATTGATCGTGATATCACTTGATCGTTTTGAAGGTTACTCGACGCTGGATGTAGTGTCCTGGTCTCCTACAATCGAAGACAGTGGTCTAATTTTGTGATTAGACTAGATTAGACTTCTGCATACAAAATGTTTATCGATGAATATTTTGCTATTTCTCTTGCAGACTGCAACTTATAAAACATTGTCCTCCCTTAAACTATGTCTGTCTTAGTCATTCTTCGGTGGTCGCAGAATAACTAACTAACAAATCCTCCAGTCTCGGTGCTCGCCGTACGACTCACTAATTCTCACTAACTCAGCTCCTCCAGTCTCGGTGATCACAGCACCACCCTCTAACTCTCACTAACCTTTTCTCAAACGCTTATCTCTCCCTTATATACCCCCAGTCTTTTCCTTTGTCCATTGTTCCAAACTTCGTCGCAAATGCCCGCTGACAGTTTCTTCCATTATCCCGAGATTTCTATTATGCAGATGCAGTTCCTTAGTTATCAAATAGATAGCTATCTACTCTGTCTTGTCCAAAAGCCGACAATCGAGACAGGACCCTCAATTAATTTGGACTTGTCTTCTCACCCCCACAAATTCTCCAGACCGCCCAAACTGCACCCTCAAGACCTAAATAAACACTTTACAAAAATTGCCCTTTCAACCGTCCAAACCATTAATCAGAAACAATGCCTGTTCCGAATTCTCAAGACCAGTCCTAAATAAACACATTACAACTTCCTCCGACAGCCCAGACCATTAATCACAAACAATGCCTCAATTACGAAGCATTACAATATATATATATATATATATATATATATATACATATATATATATATATATATATATATATATATATATACATATATATATATATATATATATATATATATATATGAGAGTGTGTGTATTGAGTTGATTTCATTTGCTGCTATAGATAATATTTTGTAATGAACGAAGCACGCGTCTTGTTGATAAATTAAATTGAGCGAATATGTGAAAGAAAGAGACCGCTTATATTATTATTATTCTGTACCTACATTATTTATTTAAATAATATTTTGTTGTAATGTCCCGTTATTGTTACACTGTTTTTACAATAAAAATAATATTTTCTTCACAAACCTCTAATAGACTAAATGAAACTATGCTGCCATAGTTGGAATTAAAGAAATCCATGTATGTGTTTCGAATACATAGGCAGGATTGGATCCTCTGAAAACTGTTTGAGAAGGATTAATGTCATCTTCCTCAAGTGCAAACAGTTCTCTCTGAATTTCTGACATGCTTCCCTCTTTTTCTCTAATCATATTGTGAAGAACGCAACAGGCAAGAATTATTATTTTTGCTTTTTCTGGATTTACCAGCATCGCATTTTCGAGAACCCGGAATTTCTTTGTCAGCATCCCAACACCAAAGTGTCGGCAATATAGTCGAGGAAGAAGAAGTGCCTGCAGCTGTAGCTATTAGTAGAGAACACACAATCATCAAGTTCTCTTGATTCCAGACCCCCAACTAAAGAAAGAAAAAAAACTGCAGCAGAAATAATGGCAGTGCCAATGCAAAAGTTTCTAGAATCTAGGTGCACTGAACCCGATTCACCTATGATGAATTTTTTTTAAAGGGCTGCTGCCGGACATTGAAAAAGTCTCAATAAGACGGCAAAGAACTTTTAAAGTAAAATTATTAGAATTAGTTAATAATCTTCCAGACGAGGATGAGGCAGAAGCTACAGAACTCATAATATTCCCGCAAGAGAATCAGTTAAAATAACAATGTATGTATGTAATAATATAGTACCTACGAAAAATAGTGTCTTGCTTTCTTATTTTTTTCACCAATCAAATCAAAAAGAAAATCGAAACTTTTGGAGCTCATCCTTGTGAAATTGAAATATTTGTTTTCTTCCGCTCGTAATTCATTAAGAAAACCGTTTATATGTCCTTTAGTATTAATTGGATGTACCCATAAATCTCGAGAACTTTTGTCTTCTTCCAACGACATATAACAATAAATAATAACAGCTATTTCGTCGTCCGCTCCATCTTCACTGATATTAAATGAGTTTGGTTGCTAGATACAGCTCGAAACCGTCTCAGACAGCTTGAAACATTTTGTCGGCGACGATTTTGCCTCGAGTCAATTTGCTTCCGACATTTTGACTCGAGTCATTTTGCTTCAGACAGCTTGCGACGTTTTGACTCGAGGCAAATCGTCGCCGACATTTCGTCGCTTACAGTGTGCGGCCTGCCTAAGGCGAAATCTGCGTTTCTCCTATCATGGCCACACTTACAGTGAACGCGTAACATTTAATGAAAGCAGCAAAGGAGAAAGAGAGACAGACAATCGGTAAACATTATAATTTTTCCGCAGAAATTATTTAACGATTTTTCCGTTAGTTACCATTAATGGATTTTGGAGAACTGTAAACTCTGTGTATTCTTAATTGTACTGAAAAGAACAAAATTTCTTTGAGGGATAAAATATTTTAATGAATGATGCAGACGTATAATATCGCGCTCACCTCAAAATTACTCTTGGAAAATAAAACAATACTAAAGAGAATGTGAAACAGATCCTGTACCTAAAAGAGTCAAAAATATTTCCCGCACCTAAAGACAGCAAGCAAAACAGTATTTTAAGGGAGTAAATAAAGCTTACGGTGTCGTAATAGTCACAAAAAAATCATCACCAATCTCTAGGGCATTTATAGTATTGCATTATTCCCTCTCTCCAAATACTCTTAGCCATATGATCTTTCATTATATCATAGCAGTGAATTGCATTTTACTTGCAGACCCTGCTGATTTAAAGTTTTTTTTTATCATACCGACATTAGCTGAATATCTGGCAACCAGTTTCGCTGTTGTCGCAGTAAAATTCCGGGCACGGCACAAAATTTAATTATTTCCTCTTTTTATCGCCTCGCCTCCTCCCATCTTATACGAGTCTCCTCATTCCTCTGCCGAAGGGAGCTAAACTACATGTTAACCGTGACAAATGGTTTGGAAACGTGGACTATGTCACCTGCTGATGAGGATGGTTTACTCGTATTCGAACATTAAGTAATTTGTACGAATAATTTATAGTCCAAAAAACAGGATGACATGTAATATTGTAATAGAAATTATATTCAGAGGTGAATAGTTAATGAAATTTGTGAAGTCTCGCCAGTTTGGCCAAGCAGAGGGAATGAGCAAGGAAAGGTTGTCAAAGAAGCTGTTGCATGGCGAGATGGAAGGAAGCAAGAAACGATGTGATTAATGCTAGTTGAAAGTTTGTTTCAGAAGTCACAGAGCAGGAAGCATGAAATGGCGATTTGAGGAACGCCAATTCTGCGTCAAGAAAGAAGAAAATAGTCAATTTAGCTTACTTTATAGTTTTACATTCGACGAAAACCGATTATTTTTATTAACATTTACATTACGTTTAATAATTTCATGAAATATCAATATTAATCGTCATAAATTATAGAAATAAAGCTTAATTAACAATGACAATTTTTTTAATACAAAATAATATTGAATAAGAAATATAGTAAATTCAGATAAAAATATAACAGCAAGCATTGTCTTGTTTACTAAATCTCTTGCTCTAATTGTAATTTCTGTTGCATATGGCAAACAAAACGTTCCCTTAATACACGTATCAAGGATCTAATATACTTCCTATTGATGAACAATCTGTAGTACCCAAATATATCATCAGTTTTAAACATACATTTAATTGGCAAAATGCTAAGATTTTAGACATTGACACCAGGTACAATTCCAGACTCAGAGATGCTTCATGTTAAATCAAACATCACAGTTATTAATGTATAAACAGACACGAAGAAACTCAACACTTGCTATGATCCCTTATTATTATGCTAAACCTTTTGTTTTCCCATTGTCGTTGCTCCCTTATTGTTACGCTAACCCTTCGGCTGTCCCATTGTCGTTGCGTTTTCGTCACTTTTGAGTGTTGTCAACTGACAAGTGCAGTTGTGTTTCTTTAGGCTCTTCTTAGCATCTGAGGAAAGGCACAAGGATCCCAGAAACGTTGTGTGGTATTTATATTACCTATTTGTCTGTATTGCCTATCTTTCTTATTTATTATTTTCAATCATACGTAAATTTTTTCATTTTAAAATCATATTATATAATCAACGTTTTGTTCTAAAATTAGGGCTTCTTTAATTATTCAATTATCTACAGCTCTGGGTGATCATTTGTCTCCTTCAAAACGGCATTCCATTCTTCTCTGCTCTGCGTCTTCGCACACAAACTTTCAACGCGCATTGATCATCTCATAACCTCCTTCCTTCCATCTTCTCATGCAACAGCGTCTTTAGCATCCGTTCCTCGCCCATTTTCTCTACGTACCCTAGCCTGACGAGCTGTCGGGACTTAACAAACATCATTGTCTTCACCTCTGTGTATCGTTTCTAATTCAATATCACTTCTTATTTCCACCTTTCACCAAGTCTTCTAGCTTCAAAAATTCTCCGTACAACTCAACGTTCGAATACGTGTAAATCATTCACACCAGCAGCTTCCAGAGACCACGTTTCCGAACCGTATGTCACTTCCCGACAATAATTACTGTCTTGTAAAACACTTTCAATGCCATATTTCAAAGTAGGCTCTACTGCACATTATTATCTACTTATTAATTTTATCTGGCATAGCGTTTCATTATTTAGGACAGTTATCACTGTAGTGATTCATTTCCTTCTTTAACTTTTATCACAGTTATCCCTAGAAAATAAACTTCTATTGTATAAAGCCATTTTGAGCACGAAGGATTCCATATGTAACCAGCGAAATTAGATGATTAACAACTGTCTTCTACCACACTCTCGTGGGTCACGAAAACGATCTCGCACATCAGATAGCCCAGGAACCAGTCGCACCACGAACATTAAATCGACAATGACCAAATGATGTCATTCCTCGGTCCAACCAGGCGTAACGCCTTTATTTTGGAGTAAAATCAGTGGTTCAACTTCCCCCTCATATCATAACTATGTTGCACGTTTTTCTTATTACTCCATTATGTAATATAAGAGTAGATTGTAAATATGCAAATAAATTTTAAAAGAACTTTTAACGTTACATAATATTATATTATATCGAAAAAAAATCCTGCTAAACAGGCAAACACACGCACATTCGAGTCAGCTCAGGCCTTCCATTGTGCTATTGAAGGACAGTATTACCTGGAGCTTCCAGATGTTGCGAAGGGAGGCAAGGAGTCTGGAAGAACTAGTGTTTGAAGAACTATATTTCAAAATTTATTTTTCTAAACCATTTTGAATACTAAAGGAGTGTTGGGTCCGGTGAAGATCAGTGAAGACAATTTATTTTTTGCGACCAGTGCGTACACAAACAGCTGACGACGTTTTCACTTTGAGTGACGAGACGACGCTAGCAAAATCCAGATTCATCGTAGAAGCGTTTCCGGAACGAGTAACCAGAGGTATGTACAACTGCCGTACAACACACCAGTAATCGGCATTTGAAAAAAAAACCTTTCAAGTAACTAAACACCATCCCCGTCTAAGCGCGATACTTGCATTATAGATTTCATTTTCTTTTATATTTTTGGCCACGTTCCTTGAGAGTAGCCATTTAGAAGCTACATAAGAATATTCGTTTTGCTCTCCAGAGTGAATAAATTTATTTTTTAAATTTATTATAATATTTAATTTAATTAATTATACAACAATTAAAATTTTAAAAAATTTTAATATTTTATTCATCTAAATACTCCTCAGAATCTTAAGTGGTGAGTAAGTCACCACACCAGATTACTGAAACACTTGAAGTTTTTTAAATTGTTTTGTCCAAAGTGTACAATTTTAGCGCATGTATGCATGGATCATAAGACTTTTATAAACTTAGTTTCCCTGAGTTAATTTTAAGCCCCATATCTTCGATCTTCTCATCCAATACAAAAATATTTCGGCCATAGCCCGATTCCTTCCCAGAAATACCTATGGGCCGATTCCTTCCCAGGCAGTTCAGAGGTAAACTACTGGAAACAACCCGATTCTTTCCCGACCAGATACTGGAGTATGATTAGGTGGAATTTATTTACGTCGTGAACTGTTATTTTCATGCGATGTTCTGATGATTAAAAATAAAATATAATATGGACAATGATATGTATAAATATGTGAAATATGTATAGAATGTAAAACCAGATTATTGCATTAACTCCAGAGATATTGTACAATTCTTTTTGAATGCAATATGTTAGATTAAGAATTCTGCACTCTAAATGAAGAAGTAATTTTATTAAAAAAATTTATTGGCTTTTTGTGAAGATGTATACAAAATTTCATAGTGACAACAAAACAATTGGTTTAGAAACTTAAGTAAGGAGATTATTCCTAGCGAAATAATTAATTTTCTTATCTAACTTCAAACTTAATAAAAATCTTTGCCTAAATTTTCTCAAACTTTTTGAACCTAATATTCAAATTTTTCCCACAGATGAAAATATAATATTAGAACTAAAATCACCCATATGTTACAAGGCATTAAACAGAGAGCTCTGGAGGAGGCTACCTTTGGGGATGCCTTCACATCTCTCTGCTTTTTTGAACTAAGGTTCCCACATGCCGAGGCACCTCGGCCTGTTTTGAGAGGTGTATGTTCGCAGACCCCACAGCAAACCCCTCTCCTACCATCGGAAGGGCGTGGGACAAGTACCAAATGCCCGACCTTCCTGATGCAGGTTTTTATAGGGTTTGTCCTGCATTACTTTTAGGCGAATGTCGGGTAGGATCCTTAAACTATAGTCCTGGGGCCTAGTTAACCCTTGGCTACCTTCCTCCACCCCTCCGCATCCTCCCTTTCAAATCCCTTTCCTATGCTATAAGAGGGGAGTTGCCACTATGTGGATTACCATATACATAGCCTGTCTACACTAAAAAAAAAGCATTAAACAGAAAAAATTATGTACTAAAAACAAGTTCCTCATAAACCAAATAAAACAGAATATAGTTGTCACAATTTTTTTTAAATCAGGATATAATATTCACAAAAGCTGATAAAGGGGATGTAACCGTGGGTATAGAAAAAAAATTATATTTCACATGTGAACACCAAATTATCTGACAGTTCCTTATATGAACATTGTAACAACTTAAAAATAATTAATTTAGCTATTGATAAATTAAAATAATAATCTTATTGATAGAAAAACTTTTCATTCTTTGATTTTAACTAATTTAGCAAGAGCTTATGCTCTTCCTAAAATACACAAACATAATTTATCTTTCATAATAATTGTTACTTCTGTTAATGGTCCTTTCCATCAAATTTCAGTTTTTTTGTTCAAAATTTTAAAAAAAGGATTAAATTGTGAAACACATTTTTCTGTGAAAAATTACTTACAATTGATTGATGATTTAAATACTATCATTGTCCCAATTGATCACATTTTAATTTCTTTAGAAGTTGTATCTCTATTCAATTCATTACCGATTAATTTAATTATAGAAATTTTTTAAAAAATGATAGGATAATATTTTTTCAAAATTAACAAGTTTTCCTTTACCTGAAATACTTGGACTATTTAACCTGATTCTAAATAGTACTTATTTCACTTTTAATCATGTAATTTATAATCAAATTCCTATATGGGAAATAATTTATCACTTTTTTGGCAGAAATTGTAATGAGAGATTTAGAATCTTTATGTATTTCCAAATTAGATTAAAAACCAATATATTATTTTAGATGACATTTTTGCATTATTCCCAAAACTAAATTAAATTATTTACTTAATATACTTAATACTTATCATAGTAATTTTAAGTTTACTTTTGAAATTGAATAGAACAAATCCATTATTATTTTAGACATTTTGATAACTGTTAGTAACAATAAAGTAATAACCAAATGGTTCCAAAAACCAACATATTCAGGTAAAGTTCTCAATTAAATGCCCTACCATCCCCTTTTCCAAAATAAATCAATGGTTTATAGTTTATCAGATGAAGCTATTAAATAATCACATAATTTCCATATTGATAACTTAATTTGAAGTCAACCATATTCTTTTACTTAATTCATATCCCCTTAAATTTATCAATAAGTACAGCAGAGTCAGATTAAATAATATCGAAAATAACAATACCAATTTGGATACTAAAGTTGAGAACAAAAAATGTAGTTTCATAATTTAACCTTATATTGTTTGCTTACAACAGAAATTAATTGTACTGTTAGGAAAGTATGGTGTCAAAATTATTTTTAAGTCTCATAACTATTTAAACATACTAAAAAATATTAAGGACAAACCCGAAAATTTAGATAAGCATAATTTAATTTATAAAATTATTGAATAAGAATGACAGCCAATACAGACAACAATAGTGTAATATAAATATTATTGTCTTTATTGGCTATCATTCTTATTCATTATTTTCTATCAGACGTAAATTTTTTCACTTTTTTAAAATTATATTGTCCGAGTTGTAAAGCCACATAAATAGGCCAAACCGTGCGCTCATTACAAACTAGGTTAAAAGAACATAAAAATAATATAATTCTGTTTTGTCTATACATATTTATGTAAATAATCACAAATTAGATTGGAAATGTACCTTTTTTGGACGAGGAAACGAATTACTTTTCGACATTAATGAGTGAAATGTTATATATCAGATCCTATAAAACCGCTATTAACATAAAAATGATAAAACAATTTGAAGAAAATTTATAACATTTATCTTTTGTAAAGTTTAATTTATATATTGTTATAATTTCAAATTCTAAAATTTTTTCGTTATGTTAACCTCACACAACAATGTATATTATTTTTTTATTGGTGATCCTCGTTTTAAATCGTACATTTTGGCCACGGCAGTCAGCATAGAATGACCCCACCATCAAATTTTGTAAGTCTAACACAATTTATATTCTTTGTTATCTGCCAAATCGTTTCTTAAACATGTTATTGTAATAGTTTTGGTATTTTTGTAATTTTGAACGTAAGCGATGAAACGTTGTTAATTTCATTAAAAAAAATTTCTAACTTAAAATTGGCGGATTTTTATTTATTATAATGACAGTTTAGAAAAATATATTTCCATTAACGCTACCTTAATGTGATGATTATCAGAGTTAGGCGTGTCAAACGTAGAAAAATACCCCAAATTTCTGCAATAAATAGAAAATAAATCTTCAACAAATCACCGAAGCAAAAATATTAAAATGATTTTGAAAAACCTATGAAACAGTCACGAAATTGTGTCTTATATCGCCAAGCTTTAGGATTTATTTTCCATTATCATTAGAATTGCTAATTCAGTAACATTAAAATAAATCACTATTTAATACTGCAGTTTATAACCCGTTATCGTTTATTAAATTTAAAACCTGAAGAAGGACAAATACGTACCACAAAGTTTATTAATTAATTAAATAACTCTCTGAAACTGGTCATAAACTGTATTGTATAAATAGGAAGAAAACGGATGCAGGTTTTTCTAGGGTTTTCCGTGGATTACTTTTAGGCGAATGCCGGGTAGGATCCTTAAACTATAGCCCGGGGCCATAGTTAACCCTTGGCTACCTTCCTCTACCCTTCCGCATCCCCCCTTTCAAATCCCTTCCTATGCTATTAAAGGGGAGTTGCCACCATGTGGATTACCCTCATGTAGCCTGTTACGCTAAACAAAATAGTTTCAATTGTATGATCTTTAAAAATGGAAGAATATTAAAAAAATTCAGTTGCTGTTCTGGTAGCTAATTAATATGATGAATTAATTTTTTTAAAATTTCTACCTCACAAATTCTTCTAAATTTTTACAGAATATCAAATATCCAGCATTTACAGAACTACGAACACTCTTTCCTATTTGATTAAAAACAACACGGACCGACTTGACAACTACAACAATTATTTTGTAGTTTACAAAATCTCTTGCTCTAATTGTAATTCCTGTTGCATAGGGCTAACAAACGTTCCCTTAATACCCGTATCGAGAAACATGTGTCTAATATTCCCAACGATAAACAATCTCCAAACACATCATCAATTCGTAACATACATTTGATTTTAGATATTGACTCCGTGTACAATTCAAGACTCTTATCAGAGATGCTTCACAATAAATCAAACATCACAGCTATTAATTTACAAAGAGACACTGTGAAATTCAACAATTGCTACGATCCCTTATTATTACGCTAAACCTTCAGCTCTCCCATTGTTGTTGCGTTTTCGTCGCTTTTGAGTTTTGTCTACTGACGAGAGCAGTTGTGTCGGTCTAGGCTCTTTTCCGCACCTGACGAAAGTCACAAGGATCCCAGAAACGTTGTGTGGTATTTATATTATCACTTATTTTGTCTGTATTTGGCTATCTTTCTTATTATGAAATCATAGAAGGGATAGTTTTGTGGTTCGAGGAATTTAAAAGGTCAGCGCGGATGTAGGCTGTTGCATGGAGACGGCAGAGAAAGCTATATGTCGAAATCTGACTTATTATGAAATCATTAACCTGATTCTGTTCGTGGAAGTTTCCGATATTTCTACGAGGGTGGTCTGAAAAGTTTCTGACCCAACAATGTAGAAAATATTTTTTTAAATTTTATTTTTATTTTTTCTACGTAGTCTCCTTGTAACTCTACTCACTTCTTCCAGCGATGCTCCCATCTGTGACCCGTCTAAAAAGTACTCGGCGTTTTTCTCTGCAAAATAGTTGTTCACGAAGGTGATTGCCTCTTCATTTGACGAAAATCTCTGTCCTCCGAGCGCAGTTTTTAGATGAGGGAACAAGAAGAAGTCGCTTGGGGCTAGATCTGGTGAGTAAGGCGGATGGTCAAGCAACTCAAACCGTAATTCGTGGGTTTTCGCCATGGCAACCGCTGAGGTGTGAGACGGTGCGTTGTCTTGGTGAAACAGGATTTTCTTTTTCTGTAAATGTGGCCGTTTTTCCGCAAGTTCTGCCTTCAGCTTGTCAAGTAATGATGCGTAGTATGATCCTGTAATGGTTTTTACCTTTTTAGATAAAATCGATTAAAATAACTCCATGACTATCCCAAAAAACAGTCGCCATCACTTTCCCAGCCGAAAAAACAGTTTTTGCTTTTTTTTGAGCCGGTTCCCCCTTTTTATTCCTCTGTTTGGACTGTATTTTTGTTTCGGGCGTATAATGATTTATCCAAGTTTCATCTACAGTAATTAATTTCTCCAACAAAGCGTTGGAAATGTTCATTCGAACACGTTTTTGGTCTAACGTGAGCAAACGCGGCACATAACGCGCGGACAGCTTTCACAAAAACACTCACATCAACTCACTCAAATGACTGTTACATAACAACTGCGCTTCCAAATGGCTGAAACTTTGGTGAGTAACTGTTCACAGATGAACAACGAAATTCACTAGCTTTTATTTACTTGTGCTGCCATCTTCACATTGAGGTCGGAAACTTTTCAGACTACCGTCTTAAAATTTCTTGAGTTCTGCGAACTCTATTTATTTTGCGGCTCAGTCATTGAATCCCCCCCCCCCCCAACAAATTAATTGAAGTTTGGATCCGGCGATTCAACAAGTGACGTCCAATTTCTGCTCACGATTTTTATCAATGAATCTTCCTCGAATGGAAAGTACAGAAATATATTCTGCGCGAAAGCGTCAGCAAATGTTGCTCGTATGCGAGCTTAGATGTATTTTTCATCATGCAAATATCACGTTTTGCGTGGCTCAAGAACTTGCATAGAGTTCCGTAATTGCAGTCGACATTTGAAGTAGCTTCCATTCACTGAACCACATTTATTTCTAAGCTTTGTTTAAACTCTAGCGCCTTATGTGCCTCAGAAATTCTTTCTATCTAAAAATACGATTTTAATTTAATGATGTATTCTCTTGGATTTTGACCAGTTCGTTCGTCAAATCTAGCTAGTGTTAATTCAACCTCTAAATTCTAACAAATCGTGCTTCCGATATTGACCCCTTCAGTATTATTTAACCGTTCCACTAGATGGTCGATTCTGCTTGTAAATTCTCTACAACTAGTCGAGTTTTCTTTATCTTTCTGTTCTAAGCAAAATTTTAATGCGCCCTGTTCCCTTCCAAGTTCAGCCATATTGGCTCCTATGTTGTGATTGTTGAGTTCGATTTGATTGTAAAGGTCAGAAAGTTATTTTCAACGTGTATTTTATTGTTCTCGACTTGTTGACGAATTTCCCGGCTACAATCTTGCAAGTTTCCTTGCAGGATTATTTCAACCTCTGAGCTGAGTCCCTTTGCGATCTTCTTCTCTAACCTACTATCTATAATGTAGTTGTAGGTTTATTAAATGATAAAGAAAAGAGATATTTTTCAGAATTTATTAATTATTTCACTGAACATGAAAAAAATAAAATAAAATAAATACAAATTATGAGTGTTCAGCTCGCCGGGTAAAACAATCTGATCCCTTAATCTCAAGTTAAATCATTGTCGTTCTCCCAGGATTGAGACACTTGGCAGTTACCTCGCGTTGATCTTTGGCCGTGATCATGTGGCACCCTCGATCTCTCCGAGTCCTCTGGAAAACTGCAAGTTTGTGGCTGTACATCCGTCCCTGTCGACGGATCGTCGAGGAGTCTCTTCTATACTTTCTTTACAGCCGCTTCGCTGCATGTGAAAAATCGATGTTCTCGACCAATTTTTGATCGAACTTTCCTGAACCAAGAAATGTGATTGGTTCAGGCAGTCACGTGTTAGTTCAATTTCTGGGATTATTGAAGAGACGTTAACCACGGTGCGACAGGCCAAGTAACTTCCGAGGATCAACATCCTACGTTCCTAAGTCCAGACCGAAGGGATTATGTATCCGCCACTGCGGCGCCTGGTCAAATTCCACCTTACCAACCCTTACTAATATTTAATTACACTAAAATAAATAAATATATATATATACCAATTATAAAAATATCGTGCTACACAGTATTATTCTACACTTGCTTATTATTTAGCTTAGACTGACGATAATAAAACATTGTCCTTTGAATATTTGTACACAAAAAAAACAGGATAAAAAGGAGGAAAAAAAGAAACGAAAGAAAGAGAGAAAAGAAACACTGTCTGGAATAAACATGGGCTGACTTAACTTTAAATTGGATTATCATTTTATTAAATTAGCTGGGGTAATCACTTTAAATCACTTCCTACATTTTTTTATATTCAACCGAAATTTTATTACTTCAGGATGACTTTACCCAAACACTCTCACAGGTAAATTATTCCAGTTGTTAATTGGGAAATTTACGAATGAAGTTTCCCACAACTTTTTTTTGTTTCCGGAATTTTATTTTGAACTGATGGTCCTAACTACCGATATAACTGGGCTTTTGGATTATGGGGATGAGTTCCAATCCATAGCTCTTTGAATATCTCTTTGCTATCTCCCTGCATTGTGATAATTTTCCCCAATCTAATTGTTCTTTTTATTTTCGTTCCCGTATTCATCTGCCCTTTTTGTGAACGTCCTCCAACGATTCTTTTTTCTATAGGAATCACAACAATTTTCCCCTTATTCCAAAATTGGTCTCACTAAAGTTAAGTATGCTACCTCCTTGGATTTTGAGCTCCTCTTTTTTATATTCCTCTTTATGAAATGTAAGGAATTTCACGCTTTTCGATTTTTCTCTTTGTATGCTTACAGTTTGAATATTTGGAAACTGTCGCATGTAGACGTTGCAGACTTTTAGAAAATATATATCAGCGAAAATTTCACGATTTTACTAAGGAAGTCTACCGACTCAAAGTGTTTGAAATTGTTGAGACTTTAGGTCTTTAAGTTATAAATAAACAACAGCCTTTTTGAAGTAAGAAAAATATATTTCATTAAAATTACTCTACGTTTAGTCGCTAATTTGCAGTCTCTTCAGGTATGATGTTTTGATAATCAGGGTCGTTGTAGGCTGACTGCTGTGGCCGAAATACACAACTTGTACCCTTTGCTTTCATTAAAAATGTGATGAATTTTAGTATCTAAAGACATATTCTGAAATTTATCCGGGGATTAGAAACATATATTCCCTGTGAATGACCTGAAATTACTCTATTCCCACTATTGGGCACATTTTTAAATGTCTTTTAACTCGCCTTATTATGAATTTTCTGAAGAATTGTAAATGGAAAAGCATTCGCATGAATTATATGGAATTTTGTGATTGGATATGTTATAGTGAATGAATGTCTACACAATGGTACTGATATTTTTTCTAGGTACAACTTATTCCTTGTGCCAGTGTTTTCACTACCAAGTTGCCGTAACAAAGTTTCGTGTAAAACTGAGCTCCAGCCTACCCCCACTACGTGGGGGTATATACCAAGAATAAAACTATCGCGCTACAATATATTGTATAACTTTCTCCCAAATTTGATACGTAATGATTCTTCCCATTCTCTATTCTCTGAATATATTTCTTTAAAAGGAGAGAACATTTCTATTCAACAATTCGATATTTGCTTCAACCTGTTTTCCTAATTGTTTCTGAGACGTCACCATTTTATTTTCAGTCCCTTAGTTTTATTTATGTTGCTAATTTCTCATCTTTTACCTTATTTTCTTCATTAATCTATTTATTCAGTTTTCTATTCCTTTTTTATTCTCGCTTCCGACTTTAGATCCCTTTCTTGATTTACCCGTTCAAATCTGCTTAAAATTAGTGATCAATTATAGTAATTTTTCCATGCTCCATTTATCGTTAGTTGTATTATTCGCTTTCTTTTGTATTAATGTTGTTAATTGTATCTCAGGAATATAGGATGGATTCCAATTTATACCGCTTTCCTCCCCTCTTTGATTGAATCTTTCCCCATCTACGTCTCCCGAAAATCTATCCTGCGAGTTAACAACTTTTGGTCCACTGGAATCTATTGTTAAAATTTTACCAGAACGGATTATCATGCGTCCAAAAAGAAAAAACCATAACTTCAAAAAAACCTGAACTCAAATGCATATGAAATGTGCTATTTTTAAAATTGAGCCCTCAAAAATTGTTTTCTAGCTTCACAATTATGACTTTTATTGAACACGCGATATCCACACAAAAAATCTTATGACTAAGATTGATAATAGTTACATATGTTAAGAGAGGAAAATAATGCAAACCAAAAACAATTGCTCGCGAATGAAAATAATGAAAAACTTTCTAAACGTAGAGGACAACGTCAAAAACATGTAAAATTCTAGACCACAGGAAAATTGAAATATAAAATTAATAGCGTTCTCTTTACGTCATTATGTTCTTACGATTAATATTGACAAGAACATGCATTACAAACTATATTCCACAATGCCATTTTTGCTCTTCACCGCTAGAAAACTCAACTAACACGTTGGGGGACAAGGAAGGGGACAAAAAGTGAAACACCCAACACTTGTAGCGGTTCATCAAAGGGATAGAAGTAAGGAAAAATGTTATAGTATCATATTAATAACTAACGGTGGAGAGCCATTCTTTGCCTTGATTGTTAAACGTAGACGTGATATTGAATATTTAGTCCAAGGTGAGATAATTTTTTCTTTATTATTACATCTAGGCATCTGGACATCCAGCAGCTCTGGCGTTGACCGTAACAGGTAGCCACGGTTTCACCTTTTGGGCGAAATATACGCCCTACAAATCCGCAGTTCCTTCCGGATACCTCACACTAAGACAACTTTCCAAGCGGCACAACCCCGTCCCGTGTCGTCCGCAGTGTCTGCTCCACACACCCTCAACCACGTCGGGCTTTCTCCGGCCAAGACGCGAGGGGCCACCCCCACATATTATAGTGTCGCACTGATCGTGTTGTCAAATAGGCATCGCAGCTCTAAGCCAACCTGACACGGCTGGTCTTACAGCCCTACATAATTTTATGCCTCGAATGAGATTGGGAAAATGCTTGTTACACTACGCGTTACTCAGTCTGGACGCGGTTGGAGGGAGTGGCGATTCAACATCTCTAACTTTTCCTCTATTATTCAAGTTATGAGAGAGGCCGAAAGATAATTTGGATTTCAAAACAGTTCAACATTGTAAATATGATATCAAAATACGTAATTAATTATACAAATCTTTTGTATTGATATTGCCGACAAATACTGTTAAATTGTAAACAAAACAAGTCATTTTGAAAATTTCTCCACAAACAATCCACTTGTTCTAGTATTTTTAAAATACATATAAAATTTAAACAATTACAATTACGATCAAAATGTTATTAGAAAAAATACAAATGTTTTATAAAACAAAGAACAAATAATTATAAACAAAATAAAACACCGTGACGTAAAAAATAATAATTGGAAACGTCCTTCCAATGGTTCGAGTATTACTCAGAATCACTATCATTTTACTGGGGTTTCCCAGTTTGAATGAGTGGGTGACATGCAGAACTACAAACAAGATCTTCAGGGCTTGCTGTATGCGCTGTCTGCAGCCGTGGAATTAAATGAAGACGTCTGGGATTGTGCTTCCACGACCTTTTCACACCCAATGTTTGCCCAAATCTTTCGTACAAAACATAGCTGATGCTTACTGCAGAGGCCACTTTTGAATAAGTTTGGAGTAATCACGCTGTACAGTCCAAAGAATCCTTCATGTTTCAGGATACTTTTAATTTCATCGGACATTGGTGACAACTGCGAAACAAAAATTGTATTTATTAGAACACTTGAAATTAGGATATTTTTTTCTTTACATAACTTAAATGTACTCATGATGATATACACTAATTATTTTAATGTTTCCATATTAACATGGAGACACCAGCACTCAATTTGAGATTTGTCATCTATTAACTCTTTCGTTACTGTCCAGGCAAGTTAAGTTAACATGATACTTTCTTATATATTGATATAGACCTGTAACGAATATGAGATGTTGCAGATCATTTCTAATATACTTGTGAAAGCCAGCTCATGTAATGCAATATTTTGGTCTTTTATATCTGAAGAGAAATGTCCATGTTTAAAACAAATTGCGCTACAAATAATCGACATCCAAAGATCAATTGTATGCAAATAATAATAATGTTTATCATGAATGCATAAAATAAATGTAGAATAAAAATTTCATTTTAGCTGTACTGTATTTTTTCTCTAGTAATACATTTGAGATTTTTCACTGGAAATTATAAAAAAAACATACGAAGGTCCTTACAACCACACGTCCAGTAGGACGTCTATAAACATAAATCGACGTGAGTCTAAATTTTTAAATAACATAGAATAATAATTAGAATAAAAATTACCTTTGGCATGCAGACGTGTTCTTACAAGAGCTAAGGGATAGCTGTAAATTTGCCCGCAAGTACTGGAAACAATGCCAGTAAGAGGGGGACACCAGGACTATCACCACTGTGTTTGCGGAGATAAGTATTTTTTAAAGTCTGTAAATAAATAGTAAAGTAAAACTTAAAATTATGAAACAACGTACAATCAATATATTTTAACTTATATAGACTAATAAGAAATTTGATAAACGGCCTTTACAGTTACTTGCTAAATAAACAAATTTCTAATTTAATTATTGTATACATATTATTAACCTCGAAGCGTTACACACTAATACCACATAGTTTTAAATACTTATATTCACAAGTTACTTCATTATAGTTAGTGTAAACAAACTGATACTATGTCATAACAGTATGATTCGCATTCATTTCTACATAATTAAACGATTCATATGAACGAATGTAGATTTTTTAGGTGAATAAGTCACTTGGCAACGATAGGGGGGCTATGAGTCGAAACGTCGTCTTTCAGACAAGGTATATTCTATTTCTTATGTGCACTATATTTCTTTTGTTTAATTGCAAATTTTGAATTTTCAGCCATATTACGGACTTTTTTCATCTAAGCAATACAACAAAACCAACCCAGCATCAAGCACTGGCGTCACATCCTTCTGATAAATAAAATATTCCCAGAGTAATTGCACGGATTTTAATCTTATTACCGTTAAGATTTTGTATTTTCATAAAAACTCTTCTAAAAGGATACATGAATACAGAAAGCGTCCGGGTATAAACCCGTGAAACCTACATTCAACACATATGAATGCAAGTAATTTATATAGATTGGAATATATGCAGAATGATTTTACATTACAATTAAATAATAGTCATAATATTTTCGTAAGAAGAAATAGTAGATAGAAGGGAATCCTTTTTGATACTTTGACACTATAAATCTCAATATCTTTTCATAGAGAACACAATCAGACTCGGACAAAAATAAAATCACACGTGACCACATTGCCGATAAAATGAAAATAATATCCACAATCCAATATCCAAAAAACATATATATTGGTTGTTTCAAAGATATTGTGACTTTAAAGAGATCCTTAACGGATTAAAAAGTATGGCAGTTTTTATGTTATAATGTTAGAATGGTTGTAGGACTACAATGAAAATAACCCATATCAATGTGATATTTAAAAAGTTACCACATATATTGAAAGATCAATTCCTGCACATGGGATTATTCCCAGCAGATTGGGAACATAGCCTCTGTAGAAAGTCCGCAATCCTTCTTTTTTTGTATATTTGTTTAGCTGCATCAGCAATTCCTTTATATTGTCCAGTTTTGCGAAGAGCTAATCTCTTCAAGATCTAAAATTGTTTTAAAAATATTTATAACAATGAGACTCCAAAACAACGATCCTAAAATTATATATAATAAGCACAACTTACTTTAAGAGGATAAATAACTGTTTGGCTAATTCCACCAGAAAGAGATCCAGCCGCGAACCTGTCATAAATGGACAATTCTCTAGTATTGTTCCCACTGATAAGGCGTTTGCACTGTTCATATGCCATGAACTTAATTGCAGTCTCTGGAGCAATCTTCACAACATTTATTCCATTACCTATCCAGAAACTCCAAACTCCACCTTCTTCAAACAAATGTTGCACGCATGACTGAATACCCTTATTTTTCGTTCCATGAGCCTAAGAATGGGAGAACACCATGGCAAAATAAATTGAAAATCTTCAGAATTATAGTTTTTTTAAATTATATTAAAATAAAGTGATTTTATTAGGCTCGACCATAGACATGCCCCAGGTTCAAGATATGTGAGTTAGAAAACTATTAAACTTGCTCGGTGGACATTTATTTCAGTAGTTGATACAGTTATTTGGAATAATAAAAATAATTATTTGATTGGCATTCATTTTAATAGATTATGAGTAAGTTTTTTAAATTGTAAAAGAACTGAGTCTTTGACAAATTATAACATATTTATGAATTTCAAAGTATACCTCTACAGGGCTGTAAAGAATAATGTACCAATTTAATATAATTAAAATATGATACAACTGTTGCTTGACATTAAAATGAGTTCAAAACAAACTTTAACCTCAGGATAAATAAAAATTATGCATTTACAGAGTAAAATGAATTGATGAATTTCACAAAACGTTAATAAGGAGTATGAGACATCATGGAATAATTAAGAGAAGATTTAAATTATTATAATTAGGACATTTTGGGATCATCTGAATGAATATTAAAACATTTATACAGATTTTTAAATATTTGTATATATTGAATCCATGTACGTAATGGGCAATAAATCAAGATTTCCGTCACTAGGTATACCTGAAGGAAACCCGTCAGCCTGTCCAAGGGAGCTGTGCAAGTCCGTGAAACTGCACCAGCAACCGCTCCGGCTGCTAGATGACGCCACCACGTGCCAGTATTTTTTTCCTTCTGAGAGAAGTTATCAGGGACACTCATGTCTACCCCGATACCCAAATACTAAAACTAAATTAAATATTTTGTAAAAAGAGTTAAATGTTTAAATACATTACTACATTAGTCTATTTAGAAATAGCCGACGTGATGGTGAAGTATTCAGGATGTGTGTTTGCTGACCTGCGAGTCGGGGTTCGAGTGTCCTCACTGCCGGACATTTTTATTGAGTTTCATAACAATTACGCAAATATTTAAGCCGGTAATAACGCAAAAACATTGTAAAAGAAATGATTATTTAACAGATGTAATCGGCCACACAAAAGTTTGAATTTTAATCCATTACGGGTCGGAATGACAGCATTAAATTTCATAAAGAAATAAGGAAAGGGGAGATACACAGCGAAATTTGATTGTGAATACGAGTAATGAATGTCATAGTTTAAAATTAAGAGCTACGGGTTAAATGAATAATATACATATATAATAAGGAACAATTATACGCAACGAGTTGAATGATATGGTATTTATGGCTTTTAGTAACCATATAAATAAACGAAATAAGCGGAAAACAGTTTACTCAGTTGAATTTGAATTTACCATAAAAAAATTACCAATGTTGTCTAGTCGTGTTTAATCGTATTTGAATTCTTAGATTTTATGAAGAAAGAAAGCTCTCACAGGCCGTGAAGGCCATGGTTAAGTTGATTTCTGTAGACCACTAAAATTAGGACATGTAATACAATGTAGGTTTGCACTGGGTGTGGATTTGACAGGTACCAGCTCAGATGGGACTGCGTCCGCCAAGTAAGCGGGAGGTCCCGGGTTTGGTTCCTAGTCTGGTTGACATATTTCCATCCTGAGAGTGTAATATTTCATTGTTAAAATTCCGATCATGAAATTAGTCATGATGAAATTGGCAAAGAACCAGAAGTCATCGACACTAGTCTATATTAAACAATCTAAACCACCGGCTCCACAATGCGATTTAAGAGAAAAGAAATGCAATATTCTGTTAATATATTTCTTTACTATACCAGTAGATCTCACCATTCGGAAATCTACTAAAAAATTGAAAAGACCTATTATCCAAATACGATCTTTAAGAAAACCCGACGGAAACCGGGCGACATCAAATGAAGAAAAAGCCAACACTTTCGCGGAACATCTTGCTCAAGTATTCTCCCCATTTCCATCCAATAATATTAATTTCAATACAGAAATTGAGGAACATCTCAATGCGCCGGGAAAACTGTCACCCCCTTTGAAAACAATTTCACCTGCTGAAGTATTTAGAGCGATAACATCAACTTGCTCATCCAAAGTCCCAGGTTATGACCTTATAGTAGGAAACATACTAAACGCCGTCCTAAAAAAGTGGTGTAACTTATAACAAAAATATATTATTGCATGCTTGCTATCTCACACTTTCCTACTCAATGAAAGTTTTCAATAATGATTATAAAAGCTAACCTGGCAAACCTCCACATGAAGCAACATACTACAGACCGATAAGCCTTCTTCTACCTCTAATATCAAAAATATTCGAACGCCTACTACTACACAGAATCAAAGAAGCAATATTCCTACAGGAAACGATTCCTCGTCACCAGTTTGGCTTCCGTGAAGGACATTCAACTATCCAGCAATGCCATAGAATAGTCAACCACATCAGGGTGGTCATCGAGGAGAAAAAACTGTGTGCAGCGGTATTCCCTAGATATCCAGCAGGCCATCAACAAGATATGGCGCAAAGATCTTCCATATAAGATTAAAAAACGGCTTCCACACAAAGTTTTTCTACTGAGAAAATTATACCTGTCGCAAAGTTGCTTTCAGGTCCAATTCGAGATACAATACTCAGAATGTCAAGAGATCAACTCCGGCATTCCGCAGGGAAGAGTTCTTGGTCCCTTCCTGTATTTACTATATACAACAGACATCCCCACAAAGGACAAAACCCTAATCACCACCTTCGCAATAATGTCAACAGATATTGATGCGGACCAAGCACCCGAAAATCTCCGGTCACATCTGAACCTTTTAGAAAACTGGTTTAACCAATGGCGCATCAAAGTAAACTGCAACAAGTCCACGCAAATTACCTGCACAAATAATTAAAAATTCTAGTTATTGCTCTAGGTAAGGATTGTGAATCAGCAACCGAAATAAAAATAATAATAAAAGAATTACAAAATGTTAAAAGTATTATTTTGATCCTGAGCTACTATGACAGTGGTGATACTCGTAGTGATATTAAAAAAACTTGTATGTAAAGTAATGAAAGAGTTGATACATGACTAATATCAAATTGGGTGCTAGTGTCTACATGTTAATATGGAAGTATAAAATTTAATATTTTTAGTGTATAACAATATGAGTTCAGTTAAATTATGTGAAGAAAAAAATATTTATCTTAATGTAAAGTATTCTAATAAATACAATTTTTGTTTCACAGTTGTCACCACTAAACAAGGCACCTCCCAAGCTCAATGACGTACAATGACCAGTTTAAATAAAAGTATCCTGAAACATGAAGGATTCTTTGGACTGTACTGGGCGATTACTCCAATCTTCTTGAAAGTTGCCCCTGCAGTGAGCATCAGCTATGTTATATACGAAAGATTTGGGCAAAAATTGGATGTCAAAAGGTCCTGATAGCACAATTCCAGGTGGCTTCATTCAATTCTACCTCAGCAGACAGCACATGCAGCAAGCTGAGAAGATTTTGTTCGTTTTTCTGCTTGTCATCTGTTCATTCGAACTGGGAAACCCCAGTAAAATGATACAGTGATTCTCATTATTACTCGTACAATTGGAAGGAAGTTTTAATTTATTCTTTTATTTACCTCACAGTGTGTCTTCTTATTTATAATTATTTGAACTCTGTACATGTATTTGCTATATAAAATTATTGTATTTTTAATAATACGTGTAATTGTACATATTTAATGTGTATATTATAAAAACTAGAAGTTTGATTGTTGTGAAGAAAATTTGCAAAATAACTTCTTTGTTTACAATTTAAAAGTATTTGTCAGCAATATACCGATGTTTTAATATAAATATAAAATATAAATATATAGTTGTGTATTTCTTATGTTGTATTTGTGCATAGTGAAGAGGTCATCACAATTCATTTCTAAACATGTTTTATGTTTAATTACCTGACACAATCAAATAATGCATCACTTAATCTCGACCATTCCCTACTGTTATACACAGCTGCCACCAGAATGAAGTGCACACTTTTAACGTGTTGCAATGAATACCATTGTAAAGTTATTATTACTGTATTTTAGTATTCTATCACAATATTTGTCTACAATGTTGCAACACTTTTGAAGTCATCTTCACCCTTCTCTCATAACTTGTTTAATAATTCACAGATATGACATTAAGTACTTACATGCATCAAATCATGTTCATACTTTTACAAGGATTTTTCTATCAATGTTTTTCAATATTCATTTATATTATTGAAATGAAACAAAAGTTTTAACTATTTTTAAACTTCAAACATAATTCACTAATTAGACATTTGTTTAATCCAATTAGTACATTGGTCATGTGAACTTGTCTGACAGTTTTAAATAATCAAATTGAAAATAATGTTACAAACCAAGTATGAACGACATTTCAAATTACCACAATTGTCCCAAAGAATCAATCTATTAGTTTCGTTTTTCTACTTTTTCACTGATATATGAATTTAATCTTTTGATGTCTTTGTCTTGACATCTTTATTAAATCATGTTTGACTAATCAGTTGGTAGAAATTAACATTAAGTTATTACATTTATTGTGCCAGCATCATATTTATGTTGGTGTTCTCAGAAATCTGACTTAAAAATATTTAATCCCAGTAAATAGTACCTAGAACTGATCATATTACATGACATTGCATTTTGTTGAGAATACTATTCCATGCATTTCTTTTACTAGTGGTAAGTTTCTCAGTTTTCAAAACTCACTAAGATTTGCTGGAATGTTATTGCCATGAACATTTCATTCAAGAAAACTGGAATAAATATATTTTGCTTTATCAAATATATTCACTCCCTTATTAATATTGAATTATAATAAGAAAATTATGAAAACTATGTTTTATTTTAACATAATTATTAAACCTGCATTAAGGGTATTTGATTCAGTAATTTTAAATTAAAAAACATTCCATTTCAATAATCATCTAATGTTCAATTGTTCACAGCCACCTGTTTTTCAAATATAGACTCAACTCATGATTAATTAGTGAAACTTCCAATTACACAACCTATTTCTTATACTTCAAAGAGATCTCTTGCAGTTTAAGTATTCACAAACATACAGTGAAATAGGTTACTATAGAATAGTTATATAATATGTGAGTACATATAAATTAAGTTGGCAATCATAGTAGTTAAAAGTAGATAAATAATATAGATCGTACACTGGGAGAAAGAGCTAATTACAGAAGTCTTCAAAGGAAATTGAGAATTAAGAATATTTATGAATTAATATTTTACATTGACATAGTTGTGAAAATTGTTTTTTAAATTTCAATGTATCGTGATGTTTTTGTATTGGTTTTTGCATAAATATAATCAGTTAATAAAATAGGCAAGTCATTTTAAATTAAAACATGATTGATTTTTTCACTGGAGAAAAACACATTCTGTTTAAACCATTTTTACAAATTAAAAATTTCATTTTTGCTCCGACTTCAGATGCATGACAAATCTGAGTCCATGTGAATGCTCTATTAGACTGTGGGTAAGAAAATTGTAGGACCTAGTGTAGGTCAGGATCCTAGAACATAAACTCACAAGAGATCAGCATAGCTGGCAGTGTCTCATTTTCAGTATATATAAATAATTCCTTAAATTGCATCCTAATAATATGTTATTTTGGCAATGCACTTTAACTGAATGGCCAAATGTTTGTCACCCATGCAGTTAGACAAAACCAACTGTTTTTGAACAAATATCACTTTCATCAACAACCACCTCATTTGTGAAAATATGAAGGCAGAAATTATAACTTTGTTTCAGAGGGACTCTTGGTGAAATATTCCAGAAAAGTTATTCTCCTACTCATTTACCAATGTTGAGCTGATTGCTTTTCAAAGCCTCATAAATGCACATTTTATCAGTCCAAATGGCCCCAAGCTGAGCCAAAATTTCAATGTGTGTGTCAGAACTCTAATGGATTGAGCTGACCAGTTGTATTTTCAATTTCTCCAAAATCCATTGAACTTGAAGGTGTGTGGAAAAATGTAGGCAAGCTACGTATTGGAAACACCATGTGTTCGAAATTGTTGTTGAGTTTTTTTTTGAGGAATGGAGAAATATAAATCTTATGAATGCCTTTGGCATTTTAGTATTTATGTCAATCATGATGAATACAAAGACAAATGCAGCTCTCGATGTTATGTTACAATTAATCCATACAAAGGACCAAAAGGAAGATTATGCTGAGTTCAAATAATTAAGTGATGACAAAGATTAATTATTGCTTTGCAAGTTTTATCCAGTCATATACACACATATCGATAGCTTTGTTTATTTTACAAAGTGAAGCAATTTTGAATACGTAAAAAAATCGTTGTAAAGTAACGACTTGTCTTGTGTAGGTGTCAGTTTCCTCGATTACTGGGGTGACCACCTGGAGCAATGTATTGTCATACATGCTTCACATTAAAGCAAACGTCACAGCTATTAATGTACAAACAGACATTATTAAACTCAATATTTGCTATGATCCCTTATTATTTCTTAAGCTAAAAATTTTGTTTACTATATGTCATTGTTACGCTAACCCTTCGGCTCCATTGCCGTTGCGTTTTCGTCAATTTTGAGATTAGTCAACTGACAAGTGCAGTTCTGACCGTCTAGACTCTGCTTCCCATCTGACGAAGGGGCAATGATCCCAGAAAAGTTGTGTGGTATGTATATTATCACTTTTTTGTCTGAATTAGTCATCTTTTTTACTTATCCGTTGGAAATTTTGCCAAACAGAAAGAAAAAGCGAGGTTTTTGAACCATATTGGTTTCTGTTATTTTAAATTCAATTCAACTATTGTAGAACAGTTAACGAATTTGGATTTATTGTCATGAGTGACACCACCTTAACACATCATCAGTTCCTTGTGTTGTCTTTAACAATCCTTACACGGTCAATTTCAGACTCGATATGAGTTTTATCGGTGTTCGGATGTCGGCTCAGGTAATCTGCATGCGGAATCTTTTCACTCTTGAGATGACGGATCTTGTAAAGATGCGCTCCAAGTATCTTCGCAATCGGGCAGCTGCAAGTGTCCGAACATGGCGTTTATCGCCAAACGGAGCTGTGATCGTGGCGTAGTAAGTAACGATTTGAAATATAAGAACGTTAAGAATTTCTAGGCTCTGAATAACACACCTGCAGCTTCCTTCTCGTGTACCGGATAATTCTGCCCTGCCGGCGAGAATTGCAAATGCATTTGGCTCGTCAGGACAATATTGCGTAACTTGTGAGAGTGCACATCGAGTTGTACCAGGCTGGCATTCGTGGTTAAACTCGGCGGTCTTTACGTGGAGTATTGCACCAATAATTGATTAGCTATAGCCTTAAGACCGGTCTGTATGCTCTTTGTTCTTCTCTTCCCCACTGTCCATTGGCACAAAGATGTCGCGGTTGAGGACCATATCGGAAGATAAACGTCACCATTCAGATCCGAGTTTTTAATACGACTTGGTCATCAGGTAGCGGACTTTCTGATAACTCCTGGATACGATTCGGGTCACGGCGGATTCCAAATCTGTCAAACTGGATTTATGAGTATTTAAGAACTTCTTTCAGGAATTGTCATTTCTCCTAATGTAGTCGAATGTGGTACTTTTCTAAATGCAAGCACTTTTTGTTATATTTTCAGAGATTCTTATTTCGTCAAACCCCAAAGTAAATATATCATCAACATAGAGGAAAGTGATGTCGATACCTGATACGACGGTTCCTATGATTTCGTGAAATTCACCTGGACCGCTGGCTACGGCATACTGGATACGAAAAAACTTGTATTTTCCATTAAGTGTATTGATTTTGCTCAAATCTCGATATTCGGGGCGTAGTTTCGTCTGTAACAATGCATGACCCAGATATAAGATCCAGAAATAATTTCCGTGAACAATAGATAAATCTTCAATAACCGGTAAGGCTCTACCAGTGACTTATAAGAATCGGTTAATGGTTACGGGGAAATCACAAAAGCCCAAATCACTTCCAGCCTTGAGAACCACAACAATAGGCGTTCCCCATGCGTCTGGTTTACACATCTGCAGAAATCTACTTTTCAGAATTGTCGCGAGTATCTGATCCGCACGTTCGCGCAACGAAATGGCAATCGGTTTGGGTCTCTTCAAAACTGGAAAGCACATTGTCGTAATCGTAAATGAACTTGAAACTTGAACTTGAAAAAGTCCTTGATCAGTGCCGGTTATCCCCAAAAACGCGACACGTAAAAGTGGAACGAATGTATTCATGCGGAATGGCGTCGACGCAGATCTCCGCACAGTTTGCAATACGGTAGGAAATAATTTATTCCAATCAAGATGTATATGTTCCATCCAAGGAAACAAGAACAGAGACGGGAACTCTACATGCACAACCGCCGTAGACGAGAAAAGTGATGACCCACCGTACCAGCGACTGCGAACTGTCACAAAACCTTCAATGGAGAGCCGCAGATTAAGTCCCATGTCCTTAGAAGTGGAATTGACAAGAAATGCTTGTGGTACGAAGAGTATCCGATAACACTGGCTTTGCCTTCTGTATCAATTTCAATTGGCCGGACGATCCCATTGAAATTCTGCATTTATTAAAATTGGTATCGAAACTGGTCAGCAATGTGTTTGAGAGCTAGTGCAAAGTCAGAGTTGCTTCCGGCTGGCCTTGCACACGTTCAAAATACTTTTCTCGTTGACTCTTATTATTATGCTCGTAATTTTCGAATGACAGTTTCAGTTGCACATATGTTTTGTTTATTGGTAATTCTGATGAACACATTTCTAGAAGCACCTCATAAACATTTGCGCCCATCAGTCCAAAAATCCACGACCTACTCTGCAATTCAAATGTTTCCATTCTAACGGCGTGTTACAATTGCGCAGTAGCATCTGCGTTCGTTCCTAAGATCGCGTCCATTATGTCCTTTGTATTAAAAAAAAAGAGTAACGTGCGTATTTTGATGTCTTCCTGCGTCTGTTCGAAAATTCCGATCATCAGTCATTGCCACAACTATTCATCGCACAACGGACAACTCATATTTCTTTCCAATATTTCTTCCTTCACACTAATTATTTTTGTCAGACAGGAAAATACGCACTTTTATCCTTGTCGCCAATTGTTATATTGCTTTAAATTCTAAAGGTGTACATATAACTATTGTAGAACAGTTAGCGAATTGAGTTTTATATACCATCATAACACAAAAGCAATTACTACTTGTGTCTCTGGTCCCGTTACCAACCTAACATGATTCTCTATTGACAACTTACAACATCTATTTGCAAGCAATCTATTATGTCACTCTGTTCATTATCTTGATGAACATACAATCTGCTAAAGCGAACTGCTAATGTGTATTTTGAAGACTCCAGGTGACGTCATATTCCAAGCCCCGCCCTCCGTCGCCAATTGCTCCGTAAATACAAAAAATTAACGGTTGTCTCCAATAGTGACACGTCCGCTGGAATCGGCGGACTGGCTGGAAGATGGATCGTAATTTTAGTCATAAACTTCAGACATGGGCCACTTGGAAATATCGTGTATGTCGGCCTTTACGTTTCCTCTCCGCTCCTCAGACATGTTCCGTATTAAACATGGGTTTTTCTTTTCCGTAAACCAGAAATCAGTCGCACATGCTAGTTGCATGATCTCAAGTAAGAGATCAAATACCTTTTACAGTCCATGACTTGATGATCTGCCGGACTTGTTAATTTACTTAATGTTGTTATATATTAACTACTGGGATTTCTTCTTTTTAAGTCGTGGTTCGTATATGGCAGTGGCTTCTTCGTCCCGGTGATAAATTACGATTGTTCACGTAAAAACTCAGTTTTATTAAATAACTGCAAATGTCGTTCACAAAGATTTTTTATCATTTTTTTCAAGCTATAAACAAAGATACTCCCTGTTTCAAAGATCCTCTATCTATATAAAATTCTCATAAAAATTTATAAAGATATTTAAGTATGAAAAATACGTTACATATATTATATAAACTTATATTACTAACTGATGTGAAACCTCGTACAATTCATATTTATCAGCATATTACAGTTTTTTTAGAATCTAGACTCATCATAATTAAATAGTTACCAAACAAATTGATTATATGTATGTAAAACATTTCCGTCGTCGTCTTAAACCCGTTTTGATAACTTTGATATGTATTGTGCCTCTATTCAGAATTTTCTTTCGTACGGAAGTTCCTTCACCTTTAATAATTTGTTTCGAAAATTCTCTGGCTTCAATTTCTCTTTTACAAGTGGGACTGTAGCTCGTCTATAATTATCTATTGCTGACGCCCTATGTTCAATGAATACTGCAGAGTCACACTTGAGTCCAACATGAACAAGATCGTATGTCAACTACGCAAGGCACCGCACTGGCCAGTATCCAATTTAGCTCTTTTTGGGTGGTGAACTTTGGACACGACTGGACTTGGTGAGACCCGACGATGTTCGCACAAGAGTCTGCGAAAACCAATAACCTAAAAAGAGACAAATTTATGTCTTTCGCTAGAACGGAGAGTGCAAACCTAAATACGATTTGACTAGCTATGAACCCACCCATAAACAAACGATATATCCTTTTCCTCTGAACACCAGAAACCTCAGAACGATCTGACACAACGCCACCAGCACCAGCCCGATCGGCAGCTTCAGTAGCAAGATGTGGTTTAGTTGGACACATCATAAACAGTTGTAGGCGGTTGGTGAAGTGTGGCAAATGTAAAAAACGCATGGCAGAAAGCTGCAGTCGTTTCGAATCACTATGCAAGACATCTCTCTGGTCGTAGGGGCGAATGCACAACATAGAAAAAGCACTAGTTGTAGAAGTGTTGCATAGAAGGCCAAAATCAATACAGAAGCCAAGGTCGAGAACAAAACCAAGTTGGAAACTAAAAGTAAAGTTAAGAGTTATAATTTTAATGCATACAAAAATAAATGCGTTACCGCACGAATGTGTGAAGGCGCTGGACGCTATTAGAGTGCGCACAGAATTGTGATACTGCGAAAGTCCCATGTAAAATTAATTTATTGGCGCAATGTAATAGTGATAATAAGGTTTCTGCGCAATGTTATAGATATATAAAGATTTCTGCTGAATGTCGCAAAGAGTTAACACCCACTTGTCAGAATAATGTAACATATTAGTGCGCAAAATATTTGGTAAGTGAACTTGGGAATGAAATGCCGTTTAGTAATAATAACGTGGGCACAAATTTATTGATAGATAAACATACTAAAGTTAAGCGGGAATTTAATTATAAACAAAGCCACGTGGTTCAACTGAGATCTCGAGTGACGAGCAAGATTACAGCTCAGTTAAATCCTATTTTTGTGTTAGAGTATCGTCTATTTATTTAAATAAACTTGCTTTAATTCAAATAGACCCAGGTATAGAGTTTAACTTGGAGCGGAGACATATTTAGTTGTAGGATGTCCAATCAAAGACAAATTAATACAGATTTAGGGAATAAATGAACCTCAAAGTACATATAGCGTTCAGTTAGATTATGTATATATTGTGTTGATAAAACTATTAACTACAATTTTTATGTAACAAATGTACTCCCTAGTAATTTAGAAATAATATTACGGCAAGATTTTTAATTACATGTGACATTATATTGATTAGAAAAATGTTGTCCCTCCATTTTGCGAATTTGTTTCACAATTCACTACCAAAGAGAAGAATTATATTCAGGGTTATTCAGAGCTAGAAGTTTAGTTACGTGTATTTAAATGCCTTGTGGTCATTGCTACCTCAGAGAACGTAGTGTTGCAGAGAGCACCAGTGTTGCTTAAACTACCCTGCTAGGTTACGTCAGGAAATAATTGATGATTCTCATTTAATTAACCCTAAAAGTTCCTTTTAGAAAAATGACGTTTACGTCATGTTGTGGTTGGTTCCACCTTCATAATATAACAGGTATTATTAATATTTACAGGTTGATTATAAATATTATGTTAATTAACACAACTGAATTAACAATATCACAAATATTTGATATTTAAATTACTCAAATTAAAAATTGAACTTATCTAATCCCCAGCCTTACGCTGGAGAGCATAAAGTATTTGCTTCATGGATACTCCCAGGGAACATGAGCGGAATTTTAACAATGAAATATTACACTGTCAGAATGGAAATATGAAAACCGGACTAGGAATCAAACCCGGGACCTCCCGCTTACTTGGCGAACACTGTCCCATCTGAGCTGGTCCCTGTCAAATCCACAACCAGTGTTCACCTACATAGGCTTACATGGGCTAATTTTAGGGGTCTACCGGGTTCAACTTCACCATGGCCAATATGGCCTGTGAAAGATTTCTTTCTACATAAAAAGGAAAAATTTAAATGCTGTTAAGGAATGTATAGACCAATTTTTTGCATTGGTGACGGAGGAGGCTGTTCTGCGCGACCGCGCGTTTTCAGTCGCAAAACGCTATTCAGCGTTTTGCTGCAGGTACAAATAGGAGCGCATGAGAAGCGCTCAGAGACAGCCGAGACACAGACAAGACCAGACCAGACCAGACGAGACAGGGATTCGTATTCGTCGAATCCATCGTGCTCGTTCTCTCTCCAACGCACGACCCCTGGTAAGCACACAACGGGCGGCGACTGATGGGATGATCATAGCCCGGTGCTTACTAGAGCCCTCGAGATCTGAAAAGGTGAGTTGCGCAGGTTCAGACTCTTCTTTCACTGACATAAAATTGGTCCTCCGGGCCGGATTCTGATCCGCGATTTGGAAATATACAGAAAACTGCAGTGATAGGTAGAGTCATTTTGTTGTTCGAAACCACGTATTCGGCGTGGAATGAAAGTAACTAGCTACATTCCTGAATCTATTCGTATCTCTAGTTGTGAGTTAAAGAGTTCAGGTTACAGTTACAAACTGGCAACTCGCTTTCCAATTGGTCTATTGTCGATTAGAGAAATATTTGGTGATCAATATTTCTATCGTTTTGTCGTTAGTAATTGGGAATAAATTCTCAATTATCGTTTTTGTTCGTTCGGAATAATTAATACTGCTGCAGTATTTCGTCGTTGTTGTAGAGAGAATCATTTCCGAGGATTATTCCATTCGGGAATAATTGCATTGGTCTGTGGTCGTTGCTAGGTCAGAGAAATAGCGTAGTTGAAATATTTCTCAATTGAGTTTGGAGAATTAGTAAAGGTATTGTTCATTAAGATTGTTAAGATTAGAAACATGTTTTTTGTCGTAATTTTCTGCGAGTGAGTTTTGTACGCGTACAGCCGTGAGTAAACTGACACCAGGAAACTGGCGTAGCGGTTTTAAAGCGAGTCACAGCGCTTTTCAGTTACTGGAAACTAACACGTGGAGTTAACAAAATTTGGAATATTTGTTCGTGTTCATAATTGCGCAAGTCAATAAGTTGTAAAAATGCCGGTCATTGATGAATATAAATTCATTGTTAACAGGTTAGCGGCGAAATTTAAAACCTTGTACGATTATGCCACATTCTTGGGAACCGAAAAAGAGAGACCATCTTCAAAGACAAGGTTCCGTGTGATGACGCAATCAATAGATGAGGACTATGAATTATTTCACGACAATATCTTGAAAATTGTTGCGTATAACTCGAAGCAGAGTCCCAAATTAGAAGAATCACATGACGCGTTAATCGCAGCCGTCGATGATGAATATTTTTCGATTAAGACGGCGATGGAGATTCACCTCGAACCTAACCAAGTGAATCAATCGAACGGGTCAGTCAGTCGTAATATAATAGGGACATCAACAGAAATTGCTATTCAATTACCGAAGCTAAATCTACCGGAGTTCGCAGGTGATATCAGAAAGTGGACAAATTTTGCGGATCTATTTCGAGCGACAGTCCATCAGAATAAACAACTGACGGACTCGCAGAAACATTTTTACTTGAGGTCGTCAGTAAACGGAGAGGCACTATCGCTAATATCAGCATTGGCTCTAACTGGAGAAAATTATCAAGTAGCATGGGATGTATTGCAAAAAAGGTTCGATAATAGTCACCTGCTCACCAACTCGTATCTAGATTCGTTATTTAACATTCCAGGGACGACCGATGACGCACGATCAATTCGAACAATGGCTAGTAGCGTTGCCGAATTTATTGGAGCTTTGTCAGCTCTAGGACACAACACTGAGGAATGGGCGGTTCCAGTAATTTATGTTATAAGCAGGAAGATTCATGCCTCCCTGCGTGAAAGCTGGGAAAAAATCGTATTAGTGAATTCGTCCCCATCGATTTCGCAATTCGTGCAATTTCTGAATGAACAAGCGCGAGTCCTGGAAGTCGTACGTCCGGAAAGTGGGGAACCTAGAACCCAAGCCAGAACAAGATTGCGAGAGAGTGTAAAGGCACATTACCATTCGACTAGTGTAAAAACCATGGTTAAATCGGGACATCGTGATTGTAACTTATGTGGATCTTCTCATGACGTAACATCCTGCCAAGAATTTCTGCAAAAGTCGCCCTGCGATCGTCTTAAATTCGCAAAACAGAACGGATTTTGCCTCAGATGTTTAAATAAGGGGCATTTTTTGCGTGAATGTAGACGACAATCTGGTTGTAAATATTGTAGCGGTAGTCACCACGCGCTTTTACATTTGAATGGACGGCAAGAGGGTGCTCAGGTTAGCGGATCTGCGTCAGCGAAGCCCAAAGGTAATGACCACGCAGTTAACATGTCGGCGCGTGTTGAAAACGGACGGAAATTTCGATTAAATCAGACACTCTTACCTACGGTATCAGCAAAAGTACGTGATCGATATGGAAAATTCCTTAGTGTGAGAGTGTTATTGGACTCGGCTAGCGAAGCTAACTTTATTTCGAGGGATTGTTGTAATAGGTTGAAGCTGAAAACTGAATCAACTAAGATCCCCGTAATTGGAATGGCGGAGACCACTCTAGGTTTTGCCAATCGGGTGACTAGATGTGAATTCCAGCCTATTGCGAATCGAACATTCGCAATAAATGCATTGGTGGTTAATAATATCACCACAACCCCGTCCACAACAACGGAGAAAATAAATCATTCTTGGTTACGGATGCAGAAGTTAGCGGACCCTAGCTACTATCGAAGCAAGCCAATAGACATACTGTTAGGTGCCGAATGGTTTAATTATGTAGTCCTAGATAGACCTAGACACGGAAAAGGGGAAATCCCAAATGTCATAAATACGATTTGGGGAATCTGTCCTATCGGAAGGGTGGATCGAGTCGCCAACCGAATAGGAAATTTTGTAGTAAGGGTCGAAGATAATCTAGATCAGTTAATTCGTAGATTTTGGGAAGTCGAGGAACCTCCAGATGTACCGGTGCAGGACCCGGAAGAAATAAGCTGTGAAGAATTTTATAAGTCTACGGTCGAGCGTATTGAACATGGTAGATATGTAGTGGCATTGCCTATTAAGGCAGAGGCGCAAGAGTTGGGGGAAAGTAGATTTGCGGCTCAGAGAAGATTCGAACTTCTAGAACGAAAGTTGTCACGTAGTCCGAAGTTAAGAAGCTCGTATAACGAATTCATGAAAGATTATTTGTCACAGGGTCACATGGAGGAACCATCGGAACTTAATACGTCGGTTAAAGGTTATTATATTCCGCATCACTGCATTTTCAAGGGTCAAGACGAAGCAATATCCAGATTTCGAGTCGTCTTTGATGCGTCAATGAAAACTCAGAATGGTCCCTCCCTCAATCAAATTCTGCATATAGGTCCTAAACTCCAAGCAGACCTAATTAATTTGATTATTCGTTTTCGTTTTAATAAAGTTGCATTGGTGACCGACATCCGCCAAATGTATCGAAACATACGTGTAAGGAAGGCAGACCAGGATTTACAGCGTATACTCTGGAGATTTAATCGTGAGGAACCCATAAGGGAATTTGCATTGACAACTGTAACTTATGGGGTCTCAGCTAGCCCATACCTAGCTATTCGCACATTACGTCAACTGGTTGCTGATGACGGATCGGATTATCCACTCGCGTCCGACGCCATCTTGAATTCTATGTATATGGATGACTGTTGTGTGTCAGTCCCTAATCTATCAGTCGCATCCCGGTTAAAAACCGAATTAATCCAGCTCCTTGGTATGGCTGGATTCGAGCTGCGGAAGTGGATGAGTAATTTTCCGCAGTTGTTATCTGATCTACCAACTGAACATTGCGCCGTAACGGCGGAGAATTTAGCGTTTGCGTCCGAATATGAGCCTTCAGCCAAAATTCTCGGGTTGGTATGGAAACCCAGTTCAGATCATTTTACATATCATGTGGCAAGTTGTGCAGAGACTGTTACGAAGAGATCGATTATGTCGGACCTAGCCAAATTGTTCGATCCGATCGGATTTATTTGTCCGGTAATATTCACCGGCAAATGTTTGATTAGACAGCTGTGGCAACTAGGAATTGATTGGGATGAGGAGGTCCCGTTGGAATTGATCAATCGATGGAAAACGTTCAAAACAGAATTGCCGGAGATCGGCAGATTAGCAATCAAAAGACATATGCGAGTAGATACGGCCACTTTAATAGAATTGCATGGTTTTGCAGACGCATCGGAACAAGGATTTGCTGCCGTAGTGTATCTACGTAGTATACAATCAGAAGAAGTCGAAGTTTCACTGTTAATGGCCAAATCGAGGGTGGCTCCTCTCAAAGTACGCAGTATTCCAAGGTTGGAGTTATGCGGGGTTGAATTGGTTGTAAATTTATTAGAACGGGCACAGGCTCTATTACAACCATACAAATCGATAGATTCGATAACTGCATGGAGTGATTCCCGCGTCGCGTTACAGTGGATCCGCTCATCTCCACATCGATGGAAAACTTTTGTCGCTAACAGGGTTAGCCTCATCCAAGATAAAATATCCCCGGATCGAGTAAGATACGTTCCCGGAAAACAGAATCCAGCGGATTGTGCATCGCGAGGTATTTCGCCCAGGGAATTGCTGAGTCACCCCTTGTGGTTTAAAGGACCGGAGTGGCTCGCACAAGGTCCGGAAAATTGGCCCAAGGAACCTCAGTTCGGCAAGAGGCCGTTGGAGGAAGAAAATATAGAGATAAAAACGAATTGTTTGGTTAACAAATCAGGAACCGAAGATGGTACGTCTTTCCATGATCAGCTGTTTAATCGTACAAACAGTTTTGTTAAATTGAAGAGGATAGTCGCATGGATTTTGAGATTTGGAACGCGAAAGAAGACGACATCTGCTTTAACAGCCGCAGAATTACATAATGCAAGTGTCGCGTGCATCAAGCTGGCTCAGCATAAGGAATTCTCAAAAGACATCAGCGCATTAAAGAACGGTAGAGCGCAGCACATGTCCATGAAATTGCGGCAGGTAAACGCTTTCCTCGATGAACAGGGAATCCTCAGGGTGGGCGGGCGCCTACAACATTCGGCCCTACCCTTTGAGAAAAAACATCCCATACTGCTGTCGAAGAGACACCCACTAAGCAGCATGATAATACAGCATTATCATGAACAATATCTGCACCCTGGTCCGAATACTTTACAATCGATTATCCAACGACAATTCTGGATATTTTCGGCCAGACAATTGATTCGTAGCCAATTGAGACGATGTTTGAAATGTTTTCGGACGAACCCAACTTCCGTTCAGCCCTTTATGGGAAATCTGCCAGCAGCTCGGCTTCACGCATGTAAACCATTTTCGATTTGTGGGGTCGATTTCGGAGGACCCTATGAGCTAGCTATGGCTAGACAAAGAAACCCCAGGAAATATAAGGGATATATTTGTCTGTTCGTGTGTTTTGCAACGCGCGCAGTCCATCTTGAATTAGTATCGGATCTATCTACCCCAGGATTTTTAGCAGCTCTTCGTCGTTTTATCGCACGTCGGGGGTTGATTAAAACGATATATAGTGACTGCGGCACCAATTTCGTTGGAGCAAAAGGACAATTGGAAGAATGGAGACGTGTCGTGTCAGCTAGAGAGTTCAATCACAAAATAGGGGATGAACTGGCCGATCGGGGAATACAGTGGCATTTGAATCCTCCCGCTAGTCCTCACATGGGTGGACTTTGGGAAGCAGGAATAAAATCCGCAAAGAAACTGATAGCTCGTGTTGTGGGATCTCAGCTCTTAACTTACGAAGAATTTTGCACTTTGCTTGTGCAAGTAGAAGCGACATTAAATTCTCGACCGCTGAGCCCTTTAAGTTCAGATCCAAATGATTTTCAAGCTCTAACCCCTGGCCATTTCTTGATGCTAGAACCCCCATCCGCCCTTATTGAACCGGATGTGAGTGAGGTTAAATCATTTAAACAGCGATGGGACTTATTGCGTAAATTGAGTCGTTCGTTTTGGAAGCAGTGGTCGCTTGAGTATCTAAATACTTTACAACAGCGTCACAAATGGATAGATCGCCCTCCTAACTTACGCTCCGGAGACTTGGTCCTTATAAAAGAGGAGAATCTCCCCCCTCTACGTTGGAAACTAGGACGGATTGTGAAAACGTTTCCAGGAGCAGATGGCACTGTTAGAGTCGCAGAGGTGCGGACTGTTAATAGCACATTTACAAGGCCTACTGTGAAATTGTGTCCTTTGCCCTGCAATAAGCAATGACAGAAATTGCAGGGGGCCCTCGGAAAAAATATTGTTTAATGTTGTAAATAGTTAGGTTGGTCCATGTTCCTTTGTTGGATTTATTTTATGATCTACTAATTTTGTTTATTTGATTATTGTTCGTTTGGTTAGTAGGATCTTTTGGGATAGTTCAGTATGGTAGATGTATTATTATTAATTGTTTATAGTTAGTTTCAACTTGCAAATAGTCTATTTCGGCTAGGTCCTGGAATTGTTAACATGTACGACTGTATTACCCCACCTCCTTCTTTCAAGGGTCATCGTTCGCGTGCTGGAATTTGTTATCGTTCGAGATAGACCATAACCCATCGTAACCTATCTCTTTCCCTTCCGTGGGCCTCCCGCTAGGTCGTGGAATCTCCATCTCAGCCCCGATGGAGTGAAGATTCGTTAATCATTCCTCATAGTTGCGATTTGAATCTCCACCCTATCCTACGAGTATAGCTCTGTTGTTTACCAGCACGACGAATCCATCGGGTGTAGAAACGAGGTTTCTAGGTGGGCGGTATGTTAAGGAATGTATAGACCAATTTTTTGCATTGGTGACGGAGGAGGCTGTTCTGCGCGACCGCGCGTTTTCAGTCGCAAAACGCTATTCAGCGTTTTGCTGCAGGTACAAATAGGAGCGCATGAGAAGCGCTCAGAGACAGCCGAGACACAGACAAGACCAGACCAGACCAGACGAGACAGGGATTCGTATTCGTCGAATCCATCGTGCTCGTTCTCTCTCCAACGCACGACCCCTGGTAAGCACACAACGGGCGGCGACTGATGGGATGATCATAGCCCGGTGCTTACTAGAGCCCTCGAGATCTGAAAAGGTGAGTTGCGCAGGTTCAGACTCTTCTTTCACTGACAAATGCGATTAAACCCGCTTAGACAACAATGGTCATGCTGCGTATTGGGTTGCTAAGTCGCAACTCGTCTCCAAAGATAAATACACTTTGGTGATAATTTCCTGTCGTCCGCAAGTGTACTGCTTCTTAACCGAATCTGCACTAGTAAGGGACACCTCGTCTCCAAAGTTGCCTTCCTGTCTGGATTCAACAGTATTGAGCTAACTCTCTGGTTTGTTTTTAATAAATAACATATATTATGTTTTCTTAACACTGTAATGTTATAAGTGACTTTTCGATTCAGCATTTAAGTTATATCTTCGTGTCATTTCACTACCAATGACTTTGGTATGTAGTATCTAAATCGTCTTGCGTTCAGCACTTCGTCTTTTAAGGAAACAGCAACCGTGTTCTAGCTTTTTCTTATAAGATGTCCTTTCTTGGGGTTTCATTGTTTCCATCCGCTGAAAATAATCCGTCCCTCGTCCTTAGAAACAATCACTAGTCAGGAATTTCACTCAAGCGAAAACACAAAGAAATAGTAATAAATTATTTATGCTCGCCAAGAAATCTGGTAATTTTTATAATGTACATTCAATTTGAACTGAGAAAAGTGTTTTCCGCTTATTTCGTTTATTTATATGGTTACTTACAAGCCATAAATAACTCGTTGCGTATAGTTGTTCCTTACTATATATGTATATTATTCATTTAACCCGTAGCTCTTCATTTTAAACTATGACTTTCATTACTCGTATTCACAATCAAATTTCGCTGTGTATCTCCCCTTTCCTTATTTCGTTATGAAATTTAATGCTGTCATTCCGACCCGTAATGGATTGAAATTCAAATTTTTGTGTGGCCGATTACACCTGTTAAATAATCATTTCTTTTACAATGTTTTTGCGTTATTACCGACTTAAATATTTGCGTACTTGTTATGAAACTCAATAAAAATGTCCGGCAGTGAGGACACTCGAACCCCGACTCCCAGGTCAGCAAACAAACATCCTGAATACTTCAACATCACGTCGGCTATTTCTAAATAGACTAATGTAGTAAGGTATTTAAACATTTAACTGGTTTTAAAAAATATTTAATTTCGTTTTAGTATTTGGATATCGGGGTAGACATGAGTGTCCCTGATAACTTCTCTCAGAAGGAAAAAAATACTGGCACGTGGTGGCGTCATCTAGCAGCATGAGCGGTTGCTGGTGCAGTTTCACGGACTTGCACAGCTCCCTTGGACAGGCTGACGGTCTTCCTTCAGGTATACCTAGTGACGGAAATCTTGATTTATTTCCCATTATGTACATGGATTCAATATATACAAATATTTAAAAATCTGTATAAATGTTTAAATATTCATTCAGATGATCCCAAAATGTCCTAATTGTAATAATTTAAATCGTCTGTTAATTATTCCATAATGTCTCAAACTCCTTAACGTTTTGTGAAATTCATCAATTCATTTTACTTTGTAAATGCATAATTTTTATTTATCCTGAGGTTAAAGTTTGTTATGAACTCATTTTAATCTCAAGCAACAGTTGTATCATATTTTAATTACATTAAATTGGCTCATAATTCTTTACAGTCCTGTGCAGGTATACTTTGAAATTCATAAATATGTTATAATTTGTCAAAGACTCAGTTCTATTACAATTAAAAAAACTTACTCCTAATCTATTAAAATTAATGCCAATCAAATAATTATTTTCATTATTCCAAATAACTGTATCAACTACTGAAATGAATGTCCACCGAGCAAGTTTAATAGTTTTCTATCTCACATATCCTAATCCTGGGACATGTCTACGGTCGAGCCTAATAAAATCACTTTATTTTAATATAATTTTACAAAACTATAATTCTGAAGGTTTTCAATTCATTTTGCAATGGTGTTCTCCCATTCTTAGGCTCATGGAACGAAAAATAAGGGCATTCAGTCCTGCGTGCAACATTTGTTTGAAGAAGGTGGCGTTTGGAGTTTCTGGAGAGGTAATGGAATAAATGTTGTGAAGATTGCTCCAGAGACTGCAATTAAGTTCATGGCATATGAACAGTGCAAACGCCTTATCAGTGGGAACAATACTAGAGAATTGTCCATTTATGACAGGTTCGCGGCTGGATCTCTTTCTGGTGGAATTAGCCAAACAGTTATTTATCCTCTTAAAGTAAGTTGTGTTTATTATAAAGAATTTTAGGATCGTGGTTTTAGAGTGTTATTGTTATAAATATTTTTAAAGCAATTTTAGGTCTTGATGACCAGATTAGCTCTTTGCAAAACTGAACAATATAAAAGGAATTGCTGATGCAGCTAAACAAATCTACAAAAAAGAAGGATTGCGGACTTTCTACAGAGGCTATGTTCCCAATCTCCTGGGAATAATCCCATGTGCAGGAATTGATCTTGCAGTATATGAGGAAACTGTTTAAATATCACATTGATATGGGTAATTTTCATTGCAGTTCTACAACCATTCTAAAAGGATTACATAAAAACTGCCATAATTTTTAATCCGTTAAGGTTCTCTTTAAAGTCACAATATCTTTGAAACAACCAATATGTTTTTTGGATATTGGATTGTGGATATTATTTTCATTTTATCGGCAATGTGGTCACGTGTGATTTTCTTTTGGTCTGAGCCTGATTGCGTTCTCTATGAAAAGATATTGAGCTTTATTGCCAAAGTAACCAAAAGGAAGCCTTTCCCTCAACTATTTCTTATTACCAAAATATTAATACTATTATTAAATTGAAATATAAAATCATTCTGCATATATTCCAATCAATATAAATGACTTGCATTCATATGTATTGATTGTAGGTTTTACGGGTTTATACCCGGACTCTTTCTGTAGATATATAACCTTTTAGAAGAGTTGATATGAAAATACAAAATTTAACGGTTTTTTAAGATTAAATACTCTGCAACTACTCTCGGATGATTTTATTTATCAGAAGGATGTGATCCCAGTGCTTGATGCTGGGTTTGATTTGTTGCATTGCTCAGATGAAAATGTCCGCAATATAGCTGGAAATTCTCAATTTTCAATTAGACAAAAGAAAGATAGTGCACATTATATATAGTATATAACTTCTCTGAAAGACGACGTTTCGACACATAGCTCTTCTATCGTTGCCAAGTGACTGATTCACCTAAAAACTCTACATTCGTTTATATGGATTGTTTAATTATCAGTGAAAAATCTCAAATATTTTACCAAGGCAAAAATACAATGCAACTAAAATAAAATTAAAAGTTAACATTTACTTTATGCAAAGAATTATTATTATATGCATATCTACGTCACTATCATACATTTCATCTTTGGAATTTACGATTCATGGTATTGATTGTCATCCGCGTACGTTTCATAGGATAGTTTTTTTATAACGAGGGTAGGTGAAAAATCAACAAAAGGAACCGGGAGCAGTCCTCAATATACGGTGGAGTGGGATTTTTACACATTAAAAAAAACCTTCCATTCCATTCATGACTATTTATTGCTTCCTACGGAACTGCAGTTAAGTATTACAGCGTAGCTAGCGGACTTCCACTTCCACTTGTCTGCCGACTCCAGCATCACAGAAACCAGATTGGCAGGTGTTATTTAAGTCATTACTTCGTCTCTGAGAATATTTATTAGATTTTCAGGATGAGGGCATTTGAAAACTTGGGTTTTAACGTATTTCTCCTCCTTACCACAGTTCAAGCACATTTGGCTGTACACTATCTTAAAGCTATAGAGATATTTACGAAAACATCCATGCCCTGTCTTGAGTTGTCTTAGATAATAATCTAACACTCCATGTTTTCTCCTTTAGATTGTCAGAGGTGTCAGGCGGTGAGTCCATCGTCCCTTTGAGGACTCTATCCACCGACGTTGCCACTCTGTTAATGTTTCCCTTCCTGTGTTTTTTATTTTTCTTATTTCTTGTGGCATTCCTCAGCCAACATGTCCAGGGGCGCCATTCCTGCTAGAACACATGCTGCATCATCGGAAACGGTACAATGGGAGCGTATAACTCAATGCGCTCAGTCTGTACACGGCCGCAGCTTTACGAAAAAAGCCGTAAGGGCATCCGCCACAGAGCAATATAACATCACCACTTGAGACAGTAAAAGCCGACGATTTTCTCTGGGTCCACCAATATTCGGCACGATAGAAGCACAGACTTTTGCTGCTTTCTGTTAATTTGACATCAAGTTCAACGGCCAGATAGCGTAGCGATGATTGTGTCGTGATGGCAAATCCGTCAATGACATTTTAGTGAAATAGAAGTCTATATTAATATATAGATAAGTATGTGATATTAAAATGACTTGTATGGAAAGTAATGAAAGAGTTGATAGATCACTAATCGCAAATTGGGGCTGGTATCTACATGTTAATATGGAAATATAACAATTAAAATTTTTAGTGTATAACAATATGAATTCAGTTAAATTATGTAAATAAAAGAACATCCTAATTTCAAGTGTTCTAATAAATACAATTTTTGTTTCACAGTTATCACCACTAAACAAGGCGCTGCCCAAGCTCAACCACGAACAATGTCCAGTGTAATTAAACGAATCCTGAAGCACGAAGGATTCTTTGGATTGTACTGGGCGATTACTCCAATCTTCTTGAAAGTTGCCCCTGCAGTGAGCATCAGCTATGTTATATACGAAAGATTTGGGCAAAAATTGGATGTCAAAAGGTCCTGATAGCACAATTCCAGGTGGCTTCATTCAATTCTACCTCAGCAGACAGCACATGCAGCAAGCCCTGAAGATCCTGTTCATATTTCTGCTTGCCACCTATTCATTCACACTGGGAAACCCCAGTAAAATGATAGTGATTCTCATTATTACTCATATAATTGGAAGGAAGTTTTATTTTATTCTTATATTTATGTCACAGTGTGTTTTCTTATTTATAATTATTTGAACTGTGTACATGTATTTGCTATATAAAATTATTGTATTTTTAATAACTATAATTATACATATTTTATTTGTATTTTAAAAATACTAGAACAGTTTGATTGTAGTGAAGAAAATTTGCAATGTTTTAATATAAATGTACATACAGAGTTGAGTATTTCTCATGTCATGGTTGTGGATAGTGAAGTAGTTGTCTCAATTCTTTTCTAAACATGTTTTATGTTTAATTACCTGACACAATCATATAATGCATAATAATAATAATAAATAATCACTTCAGCTCGACCATTACCTACTGTTATACACAGCTGCCACCAGAAAGAAGTGCACACTTTTAACATGTTGCATTGGAAACCATTGTAACGTTATTATACAGTATTTTAGTATTCAATCACAATATTTGTTTACAATGTTGCAACAGTTTTTAAGTCAAACTTATCTTCACCCTTCTCTCATAACTTGTTTAATAATTCACAGATATGACATCCAATCATTTTCATACTTTTACAAGGATTTTTCTATCAATCTTGATCAATATTCATTTATATTATTGAAATGAAACAGTTTTTAACTATTTTTAAACTTCAAACATAATTCACTAATTAGGCATTTGTTTAATCCAATTAGTACATTTGTCATGTGAACTTGTCTGACAGTTTTAAATACTTAAATTGAAAATAATGTTACAAACCAAGTATGAACGTTATTTCTAATTACCACAATTGCCCCAAAGAAGCAATCTATTAGTTTTGTTTTTCTACTTTTTCACTGACATATGAAGTTAATCTTTTGATGTCTTTGTCTAGACATCTTTATTACATCATGTTTGAATAATCAGTTGGTGGAAATTAACATTAAGTTATTACATTTATTGTGCCAGCATCATATTTATGTTGGTGTTCTCAGAAATCTGACTTAAAAATATTTAATCCCGGTATATGGTACATTGGACTGTACATATTACATGACATTGCATTTTGTTGAGACTACAATTCTATGTATTTCTATTTTTCAGATTTCTCAGTTTTCAAAACTCACTAATATTTGCTAGAATATTATTGCCATAAACATTGCATGCAAGGAAGACTGGAATAAATATATTTTGCTTTATCAGATATTGCTATTCAGTCCCTTATTAATATTGAATTATAATAAGTAAATTATCAAAACAATCTTATATTTTAACATAATTATTAAACCTGCATTATAGGTATTTGATTCAGTAATTTTAAATTAAAAAACATTCCATTTCAATAATCATCTAATGTTCAATTGTTCACAGCCACCTGTTTTTCAAATATAGACTCAACCCATGATTAATTAGTGAAACTTCCAATTACACAACCTATTTCTTACACTTCAAAGAGATCTTCCTTACTTCATTTACAGGTGTTTCACTTGCAGTTTAAGTATTCACAAACAAACAGAGAAATAGGTTACTATAGAATAGTTATATAATATGTGAGTACATATAAATTAAGTTGGCAATCATAGTAGTTAAAAGTAGATATATAATATAGATCGTACACTGGGAGAAAGAGCTAATTACAGAAGTCTTCAAAGGAAATTGAGAATTAAGAATATTTATGAATTAATATTTTACATTGACATAGTTGTGAAAATTGTTTTTTAAATTTCAATGTATCCCTGTGCATTAGGCTAAATGATTGGTGTGATGTTTATGTATTGGTTTTTGCATAAATATAATCAGTTAATAAAACACAATAGACATAAATTACAAATTTTTCTCCCACTTCAGATTCATGAGAAATCTGAGTATAACTGTTTCAGAGGGACTCTTGGTGCAATATTCCAGAAAACCGATTCTCCTCCTCATTTTACCAATGTTGAGCTGATTGCTTTTCAAAGCCTCATACATGCGCATTTTATCAGTCCAAATGGCCCCAAGCTGAGCCAAAATTTCAATGTGTGTGTCAGAACTCTAATGGATTGAGCTGACCAGTTGTATTTTCAATTTCTCCAAAATCCATTGAACTTGAAGGTGTGTGGAAAAATGTAGGCAAGCTACGTATTGGAAACACCATGTGTTCGAAATTGTTGTTGAGTTTTTTTTTGAGGAATGGAGAAATATAAATCTTATGAATGCCTTTGGCATTTTAGTATTTATGTCAATCATGATGAAAACAAACACAAATGCATCTCTCGATTTAATGTTACAATTAATCCATACAAAGGACCAAAAGGAAAATTGCGTTTTCGTCAATTTTGAGATTTTTCAACTGACAAGTGCAGTTCTGACCGTCTAGACTCTGCTTCGCATCTGACGAAGGGGCAATGATCCCAGAAACGTTGTGTTGTATGTATATTATCACTTTTTTGTCTGAATTAGTCATCTTTTTTACTTATCCGTTGGAAATTTTGCCAAACAGAAAGACAAAGCGAGGTTTTTGAACCATATTGGTTTCTGTTATTTTAAATTCAAGTCAACTATTGTAGAACAGTTAACGAATTTGGATTTATTGTCATGAGTGACACCACCTTAACACATCATCAGTTCCTTGTGTTGTCTTTAACAATCCTTACACGGTCAATTTCAGACTCGATATGAGTTTTACCGGTGTTCGGATGTCGGCTCAGGTAATCTGCATGCGGAATCTTTTCACTCTTGAGATGACGGATCTTGTAAAGATGCGCTCCAAGTATCTTCGCAATCGGGCAGCAGCAAGTTTCCGAACATGGCGTTTATCGCCAAACGGAGCTGTGATCGTGGCGTAGTAAGTAACGATTTGAAATATAAGAACGTTAAGAATTTCTAGGCACTGAATAACACACCTGCAGCTTCCTTCACGTGTACCGGATAATTCTGCCCTGCCGGCGAGAATTGCAAATGCATTTGGCTGGTCAGGACAATATTGCGTAACTTGTGAGAGTGCACATCGATTTGTACCAGGCTGGCATTCGTGCTTAAACTCGGCTGTCTTTACGTGGAGTATTGCACCAATATTTGATTAGCTATAGCCTTAAGACCGGTCTGTATGCTCTTTGTTCTTCTCTTCCCCACTGTCCATTGGCACAAAGATGTCGCGGGTGTCAGAGTGTTGACAGATGAGAAGCATATCGGAAGATAAACGTCACCATTTAGATGCAAGTTTTTAATACGACATGGTCTTCAGGTAGCGGTCTTTCTGATAACTCCTGGATACGATTCGGGTCACGGCGGATTCCAAATCTGTCAAACTGGATTTATAAGTATTTAAGAACTTCTTTCAGGAATTGTCATTTCTTCTGATGTAGTCGAATGTGGTACTTTTCTAAATGCAGGCACTTTTTGTTATATTTTCAAAGATTCTTATTTCGTCAAACCCCAAAGTAAATATATCATCAACATAGAGGAAAGTGATGCCGATACCTGATACGACGGTTCCTATGATTTCGTGAAATTCACCTGGACCGCTGGCTACGGCATACTGGATACGAAAAAACTTGTATTTTCCATAAAGTGTATTGATTTTGCTCAAATCTCGATATACGGGGCGTAGTTTCGTCTGTAAAAATGCATGACCCAGATATATGATCCAGAAATAATTTCCATGAACAATAGATAAATCTTCAATAACCGGTAAGGCTCTACCAGTGACTTATAAGAATCGGTTAATGGTTACGGGGAAATCACACAAGCCCAAATCACTTCCAGCCTTGAGAACCACAACAATCGGCGTTCCCCATGCGTCTGGTTTACACATCTGCAGAAATCTACTTTTCAGAATTGTCGCGAGTATCTGATCCGCACGTACGCGCAACGAAATGGCAATCGGTTTGGGTCTCTTCAAAACTGGAAAGCACATTGTCGTAATCGTAAATGAACTTGAAACTTGAACTTGAAAAAGTCCTTGATCAGTGCCGGTTGTCCCCAAAAACGCGACACGTAAAAGTGGAACGAATGTATTCATGCGGAATGGCGTCGACGCAGATCTCCGCACAGTTTGCAATATGGTAGGAAATAATTTATTCCAATCAAGATGTATATGCTCCATCCAAGGAAACAAGAACAGAGACGGGAACTCTAGATGCACAACCGCCGTAGAAGAGAAAAGTGATGACCCACCGTACCAGCGACTGCGAACTGTCACAAAACCTTCAATGGAGAGCCGCAGATTAAGTCCCATGTCCTTTGAAATGGAATTGACGAGAAATGCTTGTGGTACGAAGAGTATCCGATAACACTGGCTTTGCCTTCTGTATCAATTTCAATTGGCCGAACGGTCCCATTGAAATTCTGCATTTATTAAAATTAGTATCGAAACTGGTCAGCAATTGATTTGAGAGTTAGTGCAAAGTCAGAGTTGCTTCCGGCTGGCCTTGCACACGTTCAAAATACTTTTCTCGTTGACTCTTATTATGCTCGTAACTTTCGAATGACATTTTCAGTTGCTCCTATGTTTTGTTTATTGGTAATTCTGGCGAACACATATCTAGAAGCACCTCATAAACATTTGCGCCCATCAGTCCAAAAATCCACGACCCACTCTGCAATTCAAAAGTTTTCATTCTAACGGCGTGTTACAATTGCGCAGTAGCATCTGCGTTCGTTGCTAAGATCGCGTCCATTATGTCCTTTGTATTAAAAAAGAGTACCTTGCGTATTTTGATGTCTTCCTGCGTCTGTTCGAAAATTCCGATCATCAGTCATTGCCACAATAATTCATCGCACAACGGACAACTCATATTTCTTTCTTCACACTAATTATTTTTGTCAGTCAGGAAAATACGCACTTTTATCCTCGACGCCAATTGTTATATTGCTTTAAATTTGAAAGGATGACATATAACTATTGTAGAACAGTTAACGAATTGAGTTTTATATACGATCATAACACAAAAGCAATTACTACTTGTGTCTCTGGTCCCGTTACCAACCTAACATGATTCTCTATTGACAACTTACAACATCTATTTGCAAGCAATCTATTATGTCACTCTGTTCATTATCTTGATGAACATACAATCTGCTAAAGCGAACTGCTAATGTGTATTTTGAAGACTCCAGGTGACGTCATATCCCAAGCCCCGCCCTCCGTCGCCAATTGCTCCATAATTACAAAAAATTAACGGTTGTCTCCAATAGTGACACGTCCGCTGGAATCGACTGACTGGCTCGAAGATGGATCGTAATTTTAGTCATAAACTTCAGACATGGGCCACTTGGAAATATCGTGTATGTCGGCCTTTACGTTTCCTCTCCGCTCCTCAGACATGCTCCGTATTAAACATGGGTTTTTCTTTTCCGTAAAACAGAAATCAGTCGCACATGCTGGTTGCATGATCTCAATTAAGAGATCAAATAATTTTACAGTCCATGACTTGATCTGCCGGATTTGTTACTTTACTTAATGTTTGTTATATATTAACTACTGGGATTTCTTCTTTTTAGTCGTGGTTCGTATATGGCAGTGGCTTCTTCGTCCCAGTGATAAATTACGATTATTCACTTAAAAATTCAATTTTATTAAAAACCCGCAATGTTCGTTCACAAGATTTTTTAACATTTTTTTCAATCTATAAACAAAGATACTCCCTGTTTCAAAGATCCTCTATCTATATAAAATTCTCATAAAAATTTATAAAGATATTTATGTATGAAAAATACGTTACATATTGTAATAACCAATTAATGGCGTCAAAATAAAAAGAATAATTTTTATAAACAACAAATAAATTTTATTAACACTAGAAGAATTTACAATTGAATTTAATATTTTACCATTATAATAAGAAACTCTTGCTCTCATGGGTCTCTACTGGGTTTGACAACGGACAGAATCGAACTATTAAAAAGACCCAACATTTAAGTTTTAAATTAAACAAAAGTATTTACTAAATTTATTAATGATTTTAACCTATAGATTGCTTCTATCTTTATTATCAAAAGAAGAGAACGACATCTGACTGTTATCCTTTAATAACGTTTACATATGTTAATATTATGCATTCCAACTTACGGTTTCTCAGGTTTACTTCGACTCGTTCTTAAGACACTCACTTTATAGCCTTGACATTCACTCACTGACTCTAACACAATATCACTGGTTCGCCGTGACACTCCTAGACGTCGTTTGCTGCATCCAGGTCGCCTACCATCGAAGACAGGTCAAATTCTCCTACTCATACAGATAGAGCTTCTGTATTTTAAAAATGTTTATAGCTGTTGTGGTTTTGCTGACTGATGCTGACTGTCGCTGACTGACTAAATGTCGAGGTTCACCGAACCCCTCTCCTACTCTGACTCTCGCTGACCGTCTCTCGTTTCTCTCCCACGCTAACTGTGTCTGTCTCCTCTCCCACGTTAACTCCAACTGTCCACACAATAGGTTATTTCCCCTATATATACCACCAGCCTCCTTGTTTTTCTCTTGATGCAAAGTTTCGTCGCAACGGCGCGGTGACAGAATCCCATTACTGAAATTTACGTCCCGGCCACTGGATTCCTTCCGCCTTCCGAAACCCGACAATCGTGACAGGTCCAATTTGTCTTTGGACCTCTCCGCTCACAAGTGCGCGATACTAATTTCTCCACATCCTAAGTCAACAAGTGCCTGGACCCTCATCATCCCAAGTAATTGCGCCACTCGACATGCTTGCAGCTGCAGTATTTCGCCTCCGCAATTACTCAGGACTTGTCGGCCTCACCCGGCTCGCACAAAATCTTTTCTTCCAAGTCCCAAGCAACTACGCCACTTGTCAGGTCATTCGTCAGAGACAATATCCTGCTCTAACATAGCCACTTTGGGGCCATCTGCTCGCCCACGTTCTACGTTACGAATTCTTCACGCCGTTCCCAAATCAATAAGTTACTGGACCCGCAATCACTCTTTAGACCTAATTGCCGCACCGTCACACTGTCGCTACAAATTACGGCTTCCTCTCTGCCGCTCACCAGCACTCATCCTAGATAAATGTCTTACCGCTCCGTCTTGTCACCTCGTGACAGGACCCGCGGTTACTTTTCCCACGCATTCTCTTTACGGCATGTGCGCTGTTTTTAATCCAATGCATTATATTAAATGCATTACAATATATTATATAAACTTATATTACTAACTGATGTCGCGCCTCGTACAATTCATATTTCTCAACATATTACAGTTTTTTAGACTCTAGACTCATCATAATTAAATAGTTACATAATAAATTGATCATATGTATGTAAAAAATTTTCGCCGTCGTCTTAAGCCCGTTTTGATAACTTTGATATGTATTGTGCCTCTATTCACAATATACTTTCATACGGAAGTTCTTTCATCTTTAATAATTTGATTCTCTGGTTTAAATATCTCTTTTACATGTGGGAGTGTAGCTCGTCTATAATTATCTATTGCTGACGCCCTATGTTCAATGAATACTGCAGAGTCACATTTGAGTCCAACATGAACAAGATCGTTTGTCAAGGCACCGCACCTTTTGGCCAGTATCCAACTCGGCTCTTTTTTTTTTTGGAGGTGAACTTTGGACACGACTGGACTTGGTGAGACCCGACGATGTTCGCACAAGAGTCTGCGAAAACCAATAACCTAAAATGGGCTCATCGTTCCTGATCTCGAAACCCGGTCTGAGTTTATACTTCCTGTCTGGAAACCCAAATCTGGGTCAATGGTTCCGATACGCCAGGTGCTCGCATTGGAGATCCCCACTATGAATTTAGTCATCAGTGCAAAATAATGAAGCGTCACTGATACTAAATTATGTCTTTCGCCTATGACTCAGTTGACCAGAAATTCGTTTTCAACACACTTATATTCACCTTGACCACAAAACACGAAGACTTATTGATGTGAAGCTCACCAAAACGAAATCGAAAGTCAAGTGCATGGTTGAAATTTCGGAAAGTTTAGACATTAAAAGAGGAGTTAAACAAAGATACGGCCTTTCCTATAACTGTAATACATAAATTTAGACAAGGTTATAAGAGAATGGGGAACTAGAACGCGTTATCAAGGATATGCGTCTCTTTAAGTAATTTGCGATGATATTTTAGTCAGATTTATTTAGTCGCGTGGGCAACCATGTTTTCGTTGATATTTCTACCGTCAACGGAATATACCTTTTGGTGCCAGTCTGGCTGGGGGGTTATAACAGTGTCTTCATTATTTAAAAGCCGAGGGTTTACCGTATGCAGGACCAGTGTGGGGCTATGCAACCAAGTCACATCTACGTAACCTCCTGATTATACAAAACAAGGTCCTTAAAATCATCGCCGAGGAACCTTGGAGGGCACGAACTAAAGACGTCCACCGCGAATTAAACATTCTGCCAATAATGGATGTTATCAGAGAACATGCTGTACGCTTGTATAGCATGACACAATTCTCACGCAACACCATCATAAGGCGACTGGGCAATTATGACTACACCTGCTTCACAAAACACAAACGCCCAAAACACCTCCTCCTCCACCCATGATTGGCTCAAACAATACAACCGACCACGCTTGTTTACGGCTTTTTGAGGACGTGTGCAGAGATCCGGAATTTACAACGAGAAGAGTTTCGACGTGCATGATACCCACAACCAACAACTAATTTAATGATTTTAACCAAACCATATACATGTTGCTGTCGCACAAGAGCAGTATCCTAGCTCATTGTGCTCTTCATCCCATCTAACTATCGCTGAGGTTTTCTTCCCGGTAAAGAAACCCTTCTGGTTGGATTATCGGCACTTATTTCCCTCAGCCCTACGCTCTTAATTCTGTCTCTCTCACAAGCTATCTCTGTTAATCATAGGGTATTATGCCCTGAGGTGCGGATCAAACACAAGTTACCATTGCTTGTGTTCCAAGTTAGTTTACTAACAGCACGTGCAGAGGGGGTGTAGAAAGTGGTAGACCCCCATGCTCGGCCGTGCATGCTTTCAAGGGGCACTGCCTTTAAGGGCCTTTGGCCCAATAATTTTAAGATAAAACAAATCCGGGCCGAAAACAGCCCATCTTTCTGACATCATCAGAATAACAAGATGGAATTTACGACGTCAAATTAACTGGGGCCCCTGATTTATCCAAAAACAATTGAAAAAACCTATAGGGGTACAGTTGGACACACAGGTCCCTAGAAGTGGAAAGCTTGCTTCAATATTAGATACTAATCCTGTCATTTCTCCCTTGAAATTCTTCATCTCTTCCAGAAAAGTTTCAATATTTATATTGCTGCTCTTCGACTCAGCCTCTATCTTCGAAATGTTTACAGCAAATTTTAAATTCTGTTCAAAATTCTTTAGCATTATTCTGAATACTTGTTTCCATAGTCTTCAATTATGTCCTTAATTTCTCGTTATCTGTTTTTAATTCTGTCCCGAATTGTAGTAACATGGCTGTAAATATATCTGGTGTCATGCCTTCTACTACGTCGCGTGGGTGTAATTTCTTCTCGTGGAAATTTGTCGAGTGCCTGCACAGAGGTGGATTCTTCATCGGTTTCAATTTCAGCTATGTTTCTGTCAGCCATTCTTGAAAACTTTCCAGATTTCAGTAGCATTCAAAACTATCAGACCAATTACCCAGCACGGAAAAGGAAGCACAATTGTCCAACGCAAAGAACACTAAATAAATTGTCACAAATACCCAACACGAAAAGCCTCCTTAATGCAATATTGACGGAAGAACACAAATGCATTTTTAAAATTTATTCTTAAAAACTTTTATTGTTAAATTGTACAATTTAAAAGGATTTACAATAATTGATAAATAATTCACATGCTGACTTGACTTGTTGAGAGTCCAGTGACTTTTCGACTCTTGTGTTCATGCTTTGTTGTATTGAGGGGTTTGGAAAGAAGATGAGATGAGCTACTGCTACGATTTGGAGAGTTGGGTAAAGAATTAAATACCCATTAATTCACAGAGATAGCTTGTGAGAGAGACAGAATGAAGAGCGTAGGGCTGAGGGGAAAAAGTGCCGATAATTCAACCTGCAGGGTTTCTTTACCGGGAAGAAAACCTCAGCGATAGTTAGATGGGATGAAGGGCACAATGAGCTAGGATACTGCTCTTGTGCGACAGCAACATGCATATGGTTTGGTTGGAAGGATTAAATTAGTTGTTGGTTGTGGGTATCATGCACGTTGATCCTCTTCTCGTCGTACATTCCGGATCTCCGGACACGTCCTGATAAAACCGTAGCAGCGGCGATGACTTACTGGAGGTCCGGCCTCCTGTAGTTGTATTCAGAGTTCCTTCAACTCTGCGTCGATGTTGTGTAATATGACCTGAAAAATACTAACATATGTCAGAATTAAATGTCGCTTATTTGAATTCATACATCATCATAAATGTTTTGCCTTAAAGGCATCCTAAGATTTAGAAACTCTCCTGTCATTCACTCACACATTCATTCTTCAATTCATATAATTCAGCTGCTGCTACTTCTTCTTCTTCTTCGGCACGCCGTCCTCGCTTCCTCCCCGTTACAATGATATAGGACAAGATAAAATATTCCTTTTAAAAAGGTAAATGTATAAATATAAATTTGTAAATAATTTTATTACGTACAAGTGTAAATAGCTTGTACGATTGTTTTGTCAAACCTCGCTGATTGGTAAGAAAAACTGTTACCTGTTGATACCATTACAGGAAGATCAACAAATGTCGGTTCCTCTTTACCTTCTTATCAAGGTCGTATTTTCCTAGTGATGAGACCAGCTCATTACTGGAGTCGTGCGCACTTCGGTAGAACCTCTCGGAGATTCTGAGAACCCACTCCCACAGGTGCTCGACTCCTGACTACTTCGTTCGGCATCGCTGGTGTCAGGTGTAGGGCTCTCCTTAGGCACCGTCTCTCCAGCGCCATCAGCTTCCTTACGTGTGTCTCTGCGATGGTGGCCAACACAGGACAGGCGTACTCGATGATCGGTCGGATGAGTGAAATATAAATGGAGAGCCCCACTTTTGGTGACAGCTTCGACGTAGGATTAAAAATAGGGTATAGTAGGTTAAGCCTTGACAAGCCGTAAACAAGCGTGGTCAGTTGTATTGTTTGAGCCAATCATGATGGAGGAGGAGGTGTTTTGGGCTTTTGTGTTTTGTGACGCGGGTGTAGTCATAATTGCCCAGTCGCCTTATGACTGTTGTGTGAGAATTGTGTCACGCTATACAAGCGTGTAGCATGTTCTATGATATCATCCATTATTGGCAGAAAGTTTAATTCGCTTTGTGGTCAAGTCGAAGTACTATTAAGTGTGTTGAAAACGGATTTGCGGTCAACCGAGTCATAGGCCTTCCTGAAGACGAAAATTGTACATTAAGTGGATCTGAGTCTCAGAGCCCTGTATTTTAGTGATGTCTTTAAATTAACGATTTGTTCAGGACAGGATCTATTGGATCTGAAACCCTCTTGATACTCCCAAATGTAGCGTTCAAGTTATTCCTGAGTGCTCTGCAAAACTCACAAAGAGAGGATCTTGTATGGGACTGGTAGCAACGAAATACCTCGGTAATTGTTGACATCCGTTCGGTCACCTGTTTTTTGAGTCTGGATGTATACGAGCGCATTTCCAATCATCGGATAATTTTTCAGTTACCCACATTTCTCCAATGATTTTTGTAAGTTCTCCGAGTGATTTCTGACTAAGGTTTTTCAAAAGCTACGATATTGTCTTCACCTATTGCTTTGTTGCTTTTGAGATGATTTATGAGTTTACGGACCTCGTCTAGTGAGTGTGGGGGTGAGTTTTCGTTGGTATTTGTGGGTTCGATAAGTGGAAATCTCTCTTTTGGTTCTGGACAGTTAAGTAAATTGGAGAAGTAAAGTGCCAGTTCTTGGCACTTTTCCTGATATGTAAATGATAGTGTTCCATTTAGTTTCTTAGAGCAGAGATTTTGAGGAGTGTATCCTCGTATTCAATTTGCGAATGTCCTGTAGAAATCTCCAGTTCTACTAACTGATCGTTCATGTATCTCCTCTTGGTTTGTCTAATGGTTCTGGCCACTTCTTTCGGACTTTCGAAGAAATTTTATTTTGTTTCTGGTGTCTTATTGCTATTATACTTTTGGAAAGCCCGTTTGCGTGCTTTGATGGTGTTTAACAGTCGTTATTCCATGGATTCTTATAAGGTAGTGGTCCGAATTAATGTTGGTACCTCGTCGGACTTGAACATCATGAATTTCTATCTGTTGTGTGCGTGCAATTGCTATGTGGTCAACCTGATATTCCCCAATCTCTTGAATTGGAGAGCGCCAATTCTTTTGCTTTTTTGGATTTTTTCGGTATTATGTTGACATTATCTTTAGGTTGAATTGTTGGTAGGCCTCTTCTAATTGTCTTCCATTTATTTAGAAAAAAATTTGAGATGTTATGATTCTCTTATGTTCTTTTTCTCTATCCAATTGTGCATTAAAGTCAAGAGAAGAATTATGGTGTCTTGCTTAGGGATCTTTACCATAGTTTTTTCCAATTGGGCCCAGAATCTCTCTACTTAATTGTGATTTTTCTTGTTTATATTGGTGGGGACGTGAGTATTCATAACTGTATACTTTTTGTTAGCGCATTGCAGACATTCATTCTGTCATGCGACTACTGTTGAGAGGAATAACTTCCTGTTCACGGTCTTCCTGTGTACAAGTATTGCCATGTCTAGCAGAGGGGTGCCTTTTTCACGTTTTTCAGTTTTACTCTTGAATATACGGTAGTTTTCATAGTCCTCATCAGTAAATCGTGTTTCTTGAGGGCCAACAATAGAATTTACCGATTATCAAGTTCTGTAGTGAGGTTGTGTGGTTTCCCAGATTGTATCTGTGTATTGAAATTCAGTGTAGCAATGAAAGTTGGCAGTTTTCCAGAGAACTCCGACTTTCTCTGTGTTCGTGGTTGCCCAGATCGTCCATAGTCCGAATGCCCGGTTGCCGTCTCCTGACGGGTGGATTGATTACTATCACGAACCATAGTGCTTGTTACTAAAATTGGGTCCAGCTAGGCTGGTTGCGTAGAACCACGGATTTTTAGTACCCGGAACATCGCTGCAGCCGCATGCACTGGATGAACATACACTGACCAAGTTGCCAGTGGTTTCTACATCAGACGCCACTTGGATTTGGCTTGTTTTGGACCGCCCTGAGTATTTTATTTCCTCAGTACCCACCATATCTGGTGAGTGTTCTCCTATCCGTGCCCGGTGGGAGACAATAAATTCCATTATGTGGATATATATTGTTATAAATCATCAATTTGTAACGGTGCTGCAACAGTGGCCTCCATTATTGTGTATACTTTGCATTCCACCAGCACAGCTACGACATTAACGAATCGTCCTCAATTATGACTTCCGTCCAACGCGTGCATTTCTGCAAACGCACACGCAGCAGTCTCAGAACTGGAGCACGCGCTACGTTAAGTACGACTGGCTTCCAAGCCGTCGACAGACAGTATCTACCTTCGCTATTGAAGGCAACGTCTCCGACTGGGCCCTTTCCCTAGTTGTATTCCTTTTCCTTTTCCCTTTCCTCTACTTCTTACAGCTAGTATATATATAACTGTAAATATACTATTGCTTATCTTTACATCTGTGTCTTTACTGATAAAACGACCCAACCTCCGATTCCTCCCTGATAAGCCTCAGGCGAACCTACCCCCCACACTACCCTCTTTCCTCAACTTGTCTACACCTTTAAGCCTTCGAGATCGTTCCTAGATCTCCTTTCCTTTCTAAGTCCCAAGTCAGTTTTCAATTCCAAGGAACCAGGGCCAGGTTTCAAGGCGTGAATCTGCTGACAAGGAACCCTTCATTTCTTGCAACGACTCCCCGTCAACCTAATTCGACGGGCGAACACGTTACATGGTGGCAGCAACGTGGGACATCAACATCAATAAATAGGAACCGAACGACCAACGTTGGGGCAAGGTCGAAGCAGTAAAAATCCTCAAGTCACCGAGCATACTCGCGAGTGCCACGGAGGACGAGAAGGACAGATAGTGGATCCCAACTATTCACACGTGTTCTCAACACGGTTCAGTAAACATCAGCTGAACATACTGAACGTGGAGAGTAGCAGCAGAGGATAGTGGTGGTAATCGAACGGCGTCGACGTGCTGGTGTACAACTACAGGTGTAAGGGTGCAACGAGCCGACTTGGATGGTGTCAAGGGTGTCAAAGGGCGTGTCGACTTCCCCACGTGGCAGAACCCGACTTCCTGCACCCCATCGGTGGAACGGACATCAGCGCCACACACCACAGCGACCGGCATCGAGAACATCGGATCTTCCCTTCACTTCTTTCTTCATCTGGGTGAGTCAAAACCAGAATACATCCACTTTTCCGATATGCCAAGTAATAGCGAAAATACGGGTGATTAAGTCAAAGAACGCTTTATTTCGATAGTTCTGACGATTAAATTAATGCCTGGTACGTTTTCCGGTGATTCTACAGAGTTTAAAGGGTTTTTATTGATGGTGTAGAAATTGCCTTTGAAGTATTAAAACCTAGTAACCATAAAATAATTGTGAAACTTGTAGATTCGAGAATGGGAATTGTGGGAGAAGCCAAAGATTATCTGTTGTCTAAAGTCAATCGCGAATCGTGGTATGCCTTAACAAAAAAATTAAATTGCAAAGGGAGACCTAGACTGTTATTCAGAGCGTTAGTCAGTGGACTTGTAGAATTGTAACGAGAGAAGTAATGAAAGTGTGTTGTTAAATTCAGAACAACAGTCTGTTTGCTTGAAAATGTATAACGGGTAGTTTTGTAAAGGAACAATTAAAAGAAACGTTGGTAGCAGGAACGAGAAATTAGAGTTGTAACTTAAGCTCGTTCTGCACACGTTATTCAGGGTAGTTAATAGAAACGGCCCAGCAAGACAACGTATAGCTAGGATCCTAGTAAAAATAGTATTAATTAAATTAAACACACAGGCACGATACACGTACGCATGATACAGAAGAAAATCCTAGTACAATTGGCAAAACACATTCTCAAACTTTAATCGGGCAACCCCTCAATTAAATGAAGTTTTATTCTGTGAAATGGTAGATCACCCGGGACGATATTGTAATAGTCATTTCTTTTGTGAAAAATGTGGGAGGCGAGGCCATGATAAATGTGTTGGGCAAGAAGGGCCTAAAGTTTGAGATTTTGCAGTTAGTCTCGGACGTGGGGTAGGCCGCCCTTCACAGTGTGAAATCTGCTATTAGCAGAATGGGTAGGACAGAGTCAGAGCCATGGCTGGCTCCCTGTTCGCGTGAAACCCAAATTGAACTTGATGGTTGACATAGTAAGGGTGCATGTCAGTTGTGGCAAATAAATAAGTAAATATAGCCTAAGTGGCAAATGTACGGGGAAGGCGCTCCTAAGTGAGGATTCCACCGGGATTCAAGTTCAAAGGTCACCCTTAAATTGTGTAATAAAAATTGGTTCCGGAACCACAAATGTAAATGTAGAGCGGAAAGAACCGCTGAAGTAAAATAATGTGAAGCGAAAAAGAATCGCTCAAATTGAATGCTTGCGAAGCCTCGAGAAGTAATGCCACTAAAATAAGTAAAGTGTAGTGAGGCCGCAAGAAATAGTATAAGTGTCGACTATAATGATTAATAAATACAGTAGGACTCGAAAGTGGAAAGTCGAACTTATAAGTAATGGCCGAAAAAGTATAATAACAGTCGCCTCCCTCCCCCCAAATGTTCAAAAGTAAAAATAAAAGTCTGACGTTCAGAAGATAACGTAGAAGACAAAATAGATTCTCTGCAGATAGTAACATTAGCGAAAGTCACGTAGATACACATAGATACACGTGGAAATACTGGCTCCAAAGTGTACGGTACAATTAAAATATGATTAATTCAACCAGATGAAGTTGGTGCCAATGCTTTAGTCCAGGGTTCAGAAGGCTCCTTTTGTTTTGTTTCAAATGTCACGTAAGACAATTTAGTGACCCTGCTACAGGGAAATCAATACCAAAAATAACTGTTCCCAATGTGAATGATATCTCGGACATAATTACAGTAACAGGAACAAAAGAAGGCATAAAAAAAGCTGTTCGTGAGATATTAGTAACCTCTCATGATCAGTCAAAACAAGGATATCAGAGAATTAATGTTCCCAAAATATAACATACATTTAATTGTAGAACAAAGAATGATATCCTGAATAATTTAATGCTGAAACTGGAGTACGAATTACAGTCCCACCAGAGACTGTTCAAAAGTATGATATTGCTGGTGAGAAAGAGGGTGTATTAGCAGCAAAGGAGAGAATCCTTAATATTTAGAAAGAAATTGAAACTGATTTCACTATTGAATCAGTCCAAGTTCCAAACTCACAACACAAATATGTTACTTGACCACGGGGGAAGACAATTCTTCAAGAAACTGGTTGTGTGTTGAAATACCAGCAAACGATTACTCTGATCACTGAACTATAACCCCAAGAGGTCCTCACGGAAATCTGGGAAGAACTTTGAACATGATATATGAAAAAGCAAACAGTGTGCAAAGTGCCACAGTAGAAACTCCTAAATGGCTCCACAAATACATCATAGGGCGCAAGGGTGTGCAGATTCTTAAAATTACCAAAGAAGTGTCATGTTGAATTTTATGCTGATAATAAAATAAAAATTGAAGGAGCACCGGAAATGGTGGTTAAAGTAAACGAGAATTAGAAATTGTGACAAAAAATCTTGTCAGTACTTCAACAATTGCTGAGATAAAAGCAGCTCCGAAGTTCTCAAAACATATCGTTGAAAAAAAATGGAGCAAATGTTATAACCCTGAAGAATGAGTTTAATGTTTTGATAAATATAACTGTCTCCGATGGTATTACGACAATTCACACCGCAGGGCATAAAGACGGCGTTGAGAAGTCTCACCAATTACACTTAGAAGAAATGTTGAACAAACTTGAAAATGAAAAAAAAAAAGGATATTGAAATTGAACATAGTATTTCCTTCAGTTATTGGAAGTAAAGGAGAGAAAATAAAGGAGATTCGAAAAAAAAAAAATATCTTTCCCAGAACCAGAGAGATGTAGTGAAAATTCGCGGACTTCGAGAAGATGTTGATAAATGCCATAAACATCTAAAAGATCTAAGTAAAAGTAGTTATATGATTGAAGTTCCCATATTTCAATAATATCTGAAATTTATAAAGAAGATAAGGGATGAAACACAAACTAAAATCAATTTATCAGCAGAGGAAGAGAAAATTGAAAAAATGTCGAGGAAGCAAGAGTAACATATTCCATTTTGATCAGATTGAGTGTTGTACGTAGAAATGGTGTAATCTAGATAAAATTCAGGACAACCATAATCTGACAATCTAAAATATTTTCGTGGGTAGCTCATGTTTTCTTATGAAGTGTAAACTTATCTGGGAAGAAATTTGTTCGCAGTTTTCAGAAGAAATCTTGAATTCTCTAAGTGACAATGACGACTATGCCAACAGTATCTGATAAAATGTAGGCAGCGCTCACGATTCCGAAATAACAAGCGCATGCGAAAATTCACGTAGTAACCAACAAAATTACAACTGTTTTCACAAACGGTTATAACGTGACGGTATTGAACTGAACAGCCAATGATGCGGTATCATTTGGCCATAACATACAGATTCTGTAACTTGCTGATTTACAGAAAGAGCATTATAAAAATGTCTACGACGCAAGGAGCGTCGGTATAATATTTGTTATCTGGTAGAGAAGTTGGTTACCATGGCGTATAAGCCGCTTAGATATATATTTTCCGTTTTTGTTCACAAGAATAGGTTAGTGACTGAGAAAATATATATAGATGTACCGTATCACAAAGTTGAGTAGAGTCCGAATGAAGGTGGAAAACCTAAAAAGAAATTGGAGACCAGAGATTCTGAGACTAAGTAGTTGTGGTCTCAACTTTCCTAACGATATCTGTAAGTCGGAGATAAATCCAGATGGAGATAAATCCAGATGGATGAAGAATCAAATAAATATATCAAATGTTTTTAGTAAGTTGTCTGAAGACGACATTTAAAGTTCAATATTCCCGTCTAGTATTTTCGAACCTCATAGAGACCGTACAAGGGGAAGGACTTATATTTATACATATAAAATGTAATAGTCACAGTAAAAACGTTATAGTATTTTGTTTAATAGATTAATCTCAATTATGATGCATAGTAGTACAGATGTTATAAAGTAGTCGTTAGCGTAGGTCCGGATTAGAAAAGTTTCGCTTAAGTCCGCCGAGTAGTATGTCACGAGGCAGCTGCTGAAGTCAGCATAAGTCAGCAAATAAACGCAGACAGGCGAAATGCGACGACAACACATTAACACACTTCTGTTATTTACTGAACACGTAAATATAACAATAATTGACCTGTACAAATCAAAATTCACAAGCAAAATTATATAGATACATCAAATTTATTATTCACTCACAGAAACAAACCACAGACTAACTAAATCAGTTATATTCTGATAACCATCTTAAAATAAATCATAACAAAATGAAATATTGGGCCGATATATAATAATTATACTCAGAAAAAAAAAAACATTAAAAGTCTAATAATAAGTTAATTAATTGAAAAAAAGTCCAAATTTGGAAGTACGAGAAATAACTCTGAAGACAAATTGAGTATTGAAAATAATTGAAGACGTGGAAAACTTACTGCGCAAATATCGTAGTTTAAAAGCGATACGCGGAATAATGAGCCACAATTGTTGGACACAAAGTAGTATATTGGAAAAAAGGCATGAATTTGGATACCTCTGGTTATGACGACCCATCTATTTCTTTATCTTCAACTCTATAACATCCTAACACCATAATTTACCAACTGGCAATATAATTTGAATTTAAATTATTTTCAGTTTTCAATAAGAGGTCCTATTAGGATATTATTAGATGTAAACAAAAATAAATATATTACACTTTGTCTTATGAAACTTGTCAAGGAATTTCAGTGTAGTAGCCAGTGACATTCAACAACTCATGAACAATCCGAAGTGTGAAACATCAGGACTATTCAGTTTCTCCAGTAGAGCAGTATATGTCAGTGTTTCAGATAGAAGAAAAGCTGTGAAAAATTTGGCTTATATATAGCCAAATATTGCTGTAAATAGTAGGTTTCTCTCATTCCAAAATTATCATCATTCGACTTAAATATTATTTACTTCCCTTCTCATCTAAAAGGTTAATTGAAAAAATAAGTGGGTATATGTACACTAGCATTTGTACAGTTCCTGAAAAACTTTTATATTTTGACTTTAATATTTACAGAGTATGATTAGTTTTTTATGAGAATGTTTGGAGGATTATATAAATAGAATTTATTTGAGACTGATCCTGTCCAAACTGTAGAGTTTTTAATATTCTGTTAAAAATACAAGCATTGACGAAGAAACAGTGGTTGAAAAGAATAAAAATGTAAATTCATCCTCAGAAAAACAAATACTTTAGAACTGTAACAGCTATAGAACATTTAAGTGCCAAAAGCATATAATATTGTAGAAAAATAAAGTAAAGCACAGTGAAATAATATTATATTAAAAAAAAAAAAAAAAATTAAGTACTTCCAGTATTTATATAAGAATGATTTTAAACTTGAAATATTCAACTGGAAGGTATATTGTAATATCAATAAAACAATTAACGGTAAATAATATTGTAATAAATGGTTATAAATATATATATATTATATAAAAAAGGTAAAGTTTAAGTATTTACAAAAGGTTAATTTTAAAAGGTGATAAAATCCAACGGTACAGTTAATTTTAATATCAATGAAACACTCATTGGCAAAGAGGACATTATATTGTATGACAGTTAAAAAAAATATATGTCATCAAAAAAAACTAAGTACTTCCATTCTAAATAATGAAGTTGGAAGGTAATTTGTAACTCTATTTTAAACTGATATTATTGTAATATTTCTTTGTATTCCAAAGCTGTAAGATCCTCATTAATTCCCTCTCACCTTTTACCCCGTCAAACCAAAATTATAATAGACGAGCCTTGTTTGAAATCAAAGAATAAACTCAATTTTAATCTGTTTTAAGTATTAACCCAAAACAGATTAATCTAAGAGGGGGGCTGTAACGGTGCTGCAACAGTGGCCTCCATTATTGTGTATACTTTGCATTCCACCAGCACAGCTACGACATTAACGAATCGTCCTCAATTATGACTTCCGTCCAACGCGTGCATTTCTGCAAACGCACACGCAGCAGTCTCAGAACTGGAGCACGCGCTACGTTAAGTACGACTGGCTTCCAAGCCGTCGACAGACAGTATCTACCTTCGCTATTGAAGGCAACGTCTCCGACTGGGCTCTTTCCCTAGTTGTATTCCTTTTCCTTTTCCCTTTCCTCTACTTCTTACAGCTAGTATATATATAACTGTAAATATACTATTGCTTATCTTTACATCTGTGTCTTTACTGATAAAACGACCAAACCTCCGATTCCTCCCTGATAAGCCTCAGGCGAACCTACCCCCCACACTACCCTCTTTCCTCAACTTGTCTACACCTTTAAGCCTTCGAGATCGTTCCTAGATCTCCTTTCCTTTCTAAGTCCCAAGTCAGTTTTCAATTCCAAGGAACCAGGGCCAGGTTTCAAGGCGTGAATCTGCTGACAAGGAACCCTTCATTTCTTGCAACGACTCCCCGTCAACCTAATTCGACGGGCGAACACGTTACAAATTGAGCTTTATTTAAATTAAAGAATTTGCCTCACGTTGAAGCGCCATTTATGTAATAATCAAGTGTAAGGCGTTTAATTAAATATGAAAAGTTTAAACAATTAACAAACAAAATATTTATTTTATTTTGTGGCAATAAAAGATAATTACAAACAAAATTTGAGATCTGTCCTCTCAGGGCCTCTTCGGGGTTTGATAATGAACACACAAAAAAAGTTTTAAAATCTTATTAACGAAACAGTTCACAATTTACCTAAACAATATGTCGATAGAATGAAAGAAATTAAAAAGTGAAGAAATTAACTTTGATTGACAATTAAAAAGAGAACGAAATCTGACTTTATCCTTTAATTTGCGTTTACAATATTATTCAAAATTATGTTACTTACGGACCGTCGGTCTGGTACCAGAACAATCAATTTTACCTCGTTCGGACACTCTTTAATTATTTAATATCAGGCCTTGGTTTTCACAGATTTTACACTTCACTTTAAAATTTAGCAAGATTGGCTGTATTCCGTTGATTGCTCCGCTCCACAATAATTTACCAATGTTCTCCTGGATTAATTTCTCCACGAAGATTTTGGAAAGTTCTATTCTGACGAAACTGGTATTACTTTACAATATTCACGTTGCAATATCTCGGTGAATGTTTTACTCTGCTCAATTTTATAAAAACCGTTCTCTGCAACGTTTTCATCGTCGGCCGCTTCTATTCTCCAATGGTTCACCAACTTTATTATACTATGCTCGACGATGTCTGACCTCTGTACAATCCAGACCACAACGACCAACTGACTGTGCTTTAGCGCGCGTAAACGCCATTCCGCGCTCTCAATAATAGGAACAGAGCTCACCACTCATTGTCGCTCGGATCGCTCTTGCTATAATACAAACTTTTCGCTAAACAATTCAAATTTATTTCAAAACAATTAATTGATTAATTAATTGGCATTACTATATATATATATATATATATATATATATATATATATTGTAATAACCAGCTAAGGAGGACAGGAATTCTGTTCTTATTTTTATCAGATTTGTTTACCAACTCAGACTGGGGATCCTTGAGTGGTTGGTATATATAAAAGATAATGATAAAATGATGGATAATTGGCTCTTAGCGAAGGGTAGGATTGAGCATTTTTGCGGCTCTAGAGATGGTTGTGACCGACGGAACCCTGAAAGGCATCATAATAGATGGACGAGGCAATTATACTAAATGGAGATGCTTATTTTAATTGATTAAGTGGCTCTCGGAGCGGGAGAAAGCCAACAGATGGTGTTGTTTGGCGAACATGGAATTTCGAAACAACTGTGAAAACAAGGGAATATTCTGGAGCCGGGATATAAATAAGAGAGCAGGTAAAGGCAAAGTCAGTCAAGGAGGATTATTATGAGGAGTTAGTCAGGACAGGAGACGGCTGGGAGTGAGCGTTGGTGCAGGTCCGCAGGGACGGACGCGGGGCCAAGTTAAAGTGGCCGAAACAATTGTTATGAACAGTTGGGAGTTTGAAAAAAGGAGAGATCGGATGCTAGGCCAAGCTAGGCGGCCGAGAGTAATTAGTTGGACATCAGTCGTCAACAGTCGGTGAGAGTTTCATCGTGGAGGTCTATCTGCCAGCGGAGGTGTTTGAATTCGTCGTGAGGGTGAAGTTGTCAAGAAGAGGTGGCGGTGAAAGCAGTGTGTGAGCGCAACCTGGTGCCTTTTAAGCCTGTATGAAGTGAGAGTGTGGACCAGAGAGCTTCTAAGTTTATTTTTCGGTATTCATAATTGTAAATTGTTAAGTAAGGGTAAAAAGTCAGATTTCGTTTCATTCGTTTCAATCATTTCATTTCGTTTTTAATTTATTTTAACTGTTTTGTTTAATTGTAAAAAAATTGTGTTTCCGTTTCCTTATCAACCCAGTAAAGACCCTGGGGTACAGAGTCTAATTTATCAAATGTATTCAAGTTAAATAAAATTGTTTTGATTTTAATAAAATTTCATTTCATTATTTGTGTAATTGTAAATGGTGTCTTAATAAATAAAGAATAATTGTTTGTTTAAGTTGGTAATTTTATTATATCGAGGTATTACAATAGATATATTAAATACATTTAGAAATCTGACATGAACTGAGTAACTTATTGCTGTAACTAACATGAAATTTTGGACACACTTGCTTATACCCCTAAGAAATTTTCTGTTGGTTCAATCAGAGTCAAACATGCCACCATGTTAGAAGAACCCAAATTTTAGTTGCCAGTTTGAGTTGAACTATATTATGGAACTAAAAGCACTATATGAAATTGAAAAAAACTATATGAAATCAATAAAGACATATAGCGCGATATATAATTTTTATTAATAATTATTTAAATAAATGTTATATTGTCGAGAATGTTCGGACGAGGGCTCGCGCAGTACGCGAGATGCTTGGAATGTTTCGTTGAACAAAGAATCGGCTCCGTTATTTTCGCCGACACACGACCGTGGCAGCTGGGTTTCCCCAGATAAGTCCACGAGAGGGTTGGAAAACCCAAATGGGTGGTCACGTGTATAAGACCACTAATTAAAGCAAAAATAAGGAGTTAAAGCGGTAAAAAGCCGCAAATAAAAACTATCATTTTTCCCTCTGAAGCCCAGGAGAGAACGGACTCTCATGACCGCACCACATGTTCAAGCCCTGGTAACCTGTTGTGGCCCTTACGTTCCAACACGTGTTTTGAGGGAGGGTTTTCGCCCATCGTATAACTTAGGACTCTTAGTCAGCTTGCCACGAGCTAGTCCTGCAGATCTTCGTTTATTTTTTTAAAAAAAGTTTGTTTTCTTCTTCAATTTGTAATTTATAAAAATTTAAACAATTTGCCAATAAAGGTAAAGCCAATTGTAGTTAAATGTTTGGTTATTATTTTCCTGCAAAAGTCCAAGCAGGTGGCACAAAAAATTTATTATTAAAACTGCACACCACATAAGATTTAAATGATTTCCAAATGTTTAATTTAAATGACCACACAATATTATAACCATTACTAAGTACCCTACTTTACTGTATGCTCGTAAATACTTAAAACTGAAAAAATTGTAAATGAAATAATGAAGATAACTTTGAAGCATCATATGAAATAGATTGTGTAATAGTAATTATTGGTCATTAATTAGTCAGGTCAGTCAATATCAGAAAAAGCAGACTACTATGAAGAATTGAATTTTTGCAAAGTGAAATATGACAGTTTAAAATCGTTTCGTTTTAATATTACTGAATGAATTTTTGATGGAGGTTGTGTTAAACAAGCTAAAATTAAACATTATTTTAATTAATTTTATTATCATAATTCAATATTAATAAGGGAGTGATTAGGAATATTTGATGAAGTAAACACATTTATTATACTTTTATTTAATACAATATTAATGGCAATAACATTCCAGCAAATATTGCAGAGATTTTGAAATTGAGAAACTTACCACTAGGTAAAGAAAAGCATAGAAAAGTATCCTCCAAGGAATGCAATGTCATGTAATACGGAGAGTTCTCGGTACAATTTACCTTGATTAAATATTTTTAAGTCATGTTTCTGGGAACATAAACATAAATATAGTGCTGCCACAATGTAATAACTTATTATGTTTCCACCAACAGATTAGTAAAACATACATGACGTAGATTAAATTCTCTCAGAATTTCAGCAGGGTAAGTGGTTATTAGACAGTCACTGAAATGAAGTGTACTTTCAACAAAGTTACAGAGGTAAAATCCTAAGAGAATTTTATTCATTATCTACACCGGGAAGACCTTTGGTCTTCATATATGAAGTATTTCAAAGAATAATCCCAGAAATATTTCCAGTAAAACAACAGCATGAACTTCATTTTGAAAATTAAATGCAAAGCTGAAAAGTTTTAATAAAATTCGACCTTCTCTGCCATCTTTTCAGAAAGATAACAAGAGAAATGCATCAAATGGCTTTAAATGTCAATGAAGAAACAGAACATCAAAGCAAGTAAATTGTTTATTTGAGACAATTGTAGTAACTTCAAAAGGAGTTCAAATTTGATTTGTTACATTATTTGCACATTAATTATTTAAATTTGTCATGCAAGTTCACATGACCTGTGTACTAATTGGCACTCAAATCTATCGAACAAATGCTTAATAAGTGAATTATATATGAACTTTAAAAAATGGTTAAAAATTCTGTTTCATTTCAATAATATAAATGCAATATTGAAAAAGGTTTATAATAAAGTCACTTTGTAAAATTCTGAAATTGATTTTCTGCAGATAAATGCTTAATTTTATATTAAGTATTTATTACTATACAAGTTATGAGAGAAGGCTAAAGGTAAGTTGCACTTATAAATTGCTGCAACATTGTAGATAAATATTGTGATACAATATTAAAATAAATAACCAAGTATAAAAATCATTTCTATTGATATTCCAGACAAATACTGTTAAATTGTAAACAAAAAAAAAGTCAGATTGCTAAATTTCTTTACAATGAACAACCTGTTCTAATATTTTTAAAATACATATAAAATTTGAACAATACAAGTGTTAACAAAATTTTCTTAGAAAAAATATAACAATTTTATTTAACAAATACATGTACACAGTACGAAAAATTATAAATAAGAATACACACTTTGACGGAAATAAAATATAAAAAAGGAAACCTCCTTCCAATAGTTCGAGTAATACTCAAAATCACAGATTTAATTGAACTGGAGTTTTCCAGTATTAATAAATAGATGACAAGTAGGAATATAAACAATATCTCCAGGGCTTGCAAGCGCTGTCAGCTGAATTTGAATTGAATAAAGACCTAGGAAATTGTGGTATCACGTCATATTGACACCCAATGTTTGCCTAAATCTTTCGTATACTACGTAGCTTATGCTGACTGCAGGTGCCACTTTCAAGAAGTTTGGAGTAATTCCTCTGTACAGTCCAAAGAATCCTTCGTGTTGCACAATAGTTCTTATCACACTAGACATTGTACATGGTTGAGCATGGGCAGCACCATGTTCAGTGGTGACAACTGTGAAACAGAAATGGTATGGTTTATATATCAATAAGGACCTCAATTTCACATAGTGGATTATCTTTCGTTGAGAGGAAGTTTATTAACACAACTGAGATAAAAAAAAAGAGTTTTATGCTTTAATAAAAATTTCAATGTCAACAAATAATTCTGGTTTTGGTAATTTCACCTAAAAATTACCTGGCACTCAACTAAGAAAAATGATGACTGAGCTTCATGGAAAGTACCAGCAGAAGGTTTTTGACTTCTAATATATATATATATATATATATATATATATATATATATATATATATATATATATATACATATATCATACTTGGATAGTGAGGAAGGATAGAAATAAACAGGAGAAGTATTAGGAGAATCCCTTAAGAAATTGGATTCCCTCTACTCTATACATTCCTCCACTAAACAACTAATTGTCCATAATAAGACTGTCTATATTTGCCTGGTCGGGAACTTGACCCGGTGGCCGAGATGGTTAAGGCGTCAGTGTACTGAGCAGAATACGTGGGTTCAAATCCTGCCTGGGTCAAATATTTTCAGTCTTTCCCTTCTTCCATCCTTCCCCATGCTTTGAACATATGCTTTTCTATGTGCGTAATTCTTCGCCTAAGCATATGAATTCACATAAAGCATAATCCTCCTATTTCTCCTATTTATTTCTATCCTTCCTCACTATCCAAGTTTGAATGTATATATATATTCCACTGTGATAAAAAAGTAAGGTGAAATTGTCATTTAAAACTCCCGGGTATTAGGATGACAGGTAATTTTTTTTTCCTAGGATGGTAGGACTGTCTATAATATTTGCCAAGCGTCTGTTTGTTAAAAGGTTTAATTATCTCCGAGTTACACGTGTTTTTCTAAACAACCAAAAGTGAATTTTTCGATTTTTGCAATGGGTGGTTTTGTTGAGCAAAGAACTTGCATCAAATTTTGTTTGCGGAACGAATATTCTTGTGCGGACACGTTGAAAATGTTGCGGAAGTCTTTGGTGATCAAACTATGGCACAAACAAAACGTTTATAAGTGGTACAACGAGTTCAAAGAGGGCCGAGAACGCGTTGAAGACGAACCCCGCTCTGGACGACCATCAACGTCTACCGACGAGGGCCACGTCCAAAAAATCAAAGATTTGGTGCTTGAAAATCGTCGATGGACAATTAGAGATCTCGCTGATAGTGTTGAAATATCATTTGGATCAGCCCAAACCATTTTGAAGAATGTTTTGTGTCTCAAACGCGTCAAGCCTCGATTGGTGCCAAAATCGCTCAATTTTTTGGAAAAAAAGCGTCGCGTTGATGTGTGTGAAACTTGGCTGTCTGACTATCAGGACCACTTGAAATGCATCATTACTGGAGACGAGACTTGGATTTACGCATACGACCCTGAAACCACCGACCAATCCAGCGAATATCGTGCAAAAGGTGAAGCAAGAAAGAAAAGGCCACGGCAAAGTCGATCGAAAATCAAGGTCATGTTGACAGTTTTCTTTGATTATAGTGGTGTGGTGCACTATGAATTCCTTCCGCCGGGCCAAACTGTTAATAAAGAATATTATTTGAGCGTTATGCGTCGTTTGCGTGAAGCTATTCGTCTGAAACGGCCGGAATTATGGGCGAACAACTCTTGGTTCCTTCATCACGATAATGCACCATGTCATACTGCATTGGTTCTTCGCGACTTTTTTGCCAAAAAATCGAGTCATACCGTTCCGCAACCACCGTATTAGCCTGATTTGGCTCCGTGCGACTTCTGGCTATTCAACCAACTCAAAAGGCCAATGCGGGGACGCCGTTTTGACATGATTGAGGAGATAAAAACCGAATCGAAGAAGGTCTTGAAGGCTATACCGGAAAAAGACTATTCCGACTGTTTCGAGGACTGGAAAAAGGGTTGGAAAAAGTGCGTTTTATCGGACGGGGATTACTTTGAAGGGGATGAAATTGATTTGGAAGAATAAATAAAGAATTTATATTTTATAAATAATTTCACCTTACTTTTAGTTCACAGTGGTATATATATATAAACAGTAGTTGGTCAAGTCTGGCATAGGTGGAAGTTCGAATTTTCGAGGTCCAGAGCTCCCTTCGTCAGGAAGTTAGATCCGAAATGTGTGCTGGACGGGCACGATATATATATACATATATACAGCGAGATAACGTTCACATTTTCTTCATAAAAGTCAGTCTAATACATGTGCCCAGCCAGCACACAGTTCAAAACTTCTTTCTTGGTAAATGGGGCCCTGTTAATTGAAAATTTTATTTCTGCTCAGCCCAACCGATAATTCAGGTAAGTCTTCCCCTTCCATAGGTGGAGGCTATCGGCATGCCCATAGATGTGCCACTTAGTGAGAGGAAATGTTTTGAAAATAGAAGTATACTGAATGAGGGTAAATCAGAAGATTGATAATAAGAAAGGAATGTTGTGGCCTGTGAGGCAATAAATATTCAAGCGCCAACAGGCAACTAGCATAAGGGATGTTAGTGAATAGCAGGTGTACTCAAATGCTCACTCTCAAATACTTTAAAGTTGATAGTGGAAATATGTCCAGATTCTTCCAAGAAACTAAAAAGTTACATTGACAAACTTTTAAACAAAAAATAGCTCTGTGATTTAGCTTTCGTAACAGACGTGACATAATTTATATAGCATTAACTTGAAGCTACAAGGGAAAGATAAAACCATTACTGACATTATTGGTTACAAACACTTTAAAAATAAATTGCAGCTACTAATTAATCAACTAAATACAAACGAATTTTAAAAAATCTGTCTTTGAAAACAAGTGCAAGTTATGAGTTAAATTAGGTCATTAACATGACAGAAGTAATACACCATCTGAGTTAATTAGAAATATGTTTTTCCAAAGTTAACAAATTAAATAATTTTGTCAATTTTATGAGTTTTCCGTTATCTTGTGTAGACATTGAAAAATCTGCTACTGAAATATCAAACAACTTCCACCTAGACTTGTCTTCCATCAAAACTAAAATATTGCACATCATCACAGATATACGTACATCTCGAATCCAGAGCAAGTAATGCAAAATTTTGGTCTTTTATATCTTAAGAAAAATGTCAATGTTTAAAACAAATTTTGTTTCAAATAACTGGATTATTTGGGTTAACTTATCTATTTGAATATGCAATTTCTGAAATGAAAATTATTAATCAAAATATTGCAGTCAGATAACTAACAAATACGTGGAATCAATAATTATGTGACAATCCATGGCTACCTCACTCTACCATAATGCATCCCCTCTCTCCTTTTCCTATGCTATAAGATTACTATGAGGATTACCCTATAAATAGTCTGTCTACACCTTCTTCTCTTCCTATGAAAAGTATGTGGATGACATGCATCAACATCCGAAGATAATTGCGTGTGTGTAGTGACATAGTTATACATGTAATTATATTTTAATATATATGCATAAATTGAATGTACTATAATAATATTTAACTTTAGTTACATTAATTTTTCCTCTAGTACTAGAATTGAGATTTTTCACTAACAACTATAAATAAAAAATACATGTGTTATAACAATGACATGTTCATTATCTAGGCTAGAGCTTAGTTTTTACACCCGCCTTACTTATTTTTGTCTATCCCTTGCTGCATACTTTTTGGCAGTCTATCACTGATAGTACCATTCTGAGCACTCTTGTTACACAGGGAGATAACATCTTGGGTACAAAGTAAGGTATCAAGAGGAAGGGGTTTTGCACTACTCCCTTTCCCCAATCTCTTACTTCTTTTTTACTTCAATTTTCTTTACCCTTGAACTGTTATTTGCGTGCATGTGTGTGTGTGTAATATGCATGTTTGTATTTTTCTATTGTCGTGCCATTTCCTTGAGAAAAAGTTGTAACGTATTGTTGTTGTCAAATTGAGAGCAGGTGTTGCCAAGGTGGACAGAAACGAACATTTAAATTGCTTCTTAAATCAATAGCATTCAGTAGGAACATGTATAAATTTAATTCAACATGAGGTTTACATTCTTAAAACACAAAACAATAAAATTATTACCTTGGGCTTGAAGGCGTGTTCTTACAAGAGCTAAGGGATAGCTGCAAACCTGACCACAAGTACTGGATACAGTGCCACATGCCAGTAACAGAAGAACACTAGGCGTATCACCACTGTGTTTGCGTAAGTAAGAATTTTTTAGAGTCTGTAAATAATTAGTAAATTAAAACTTAAAATTCTGAAACATCATAAAATCAATATACATTCTCTTAAATAAAAATTAATAATAATTTTGACAACATCCTTTACAGTTAAATGCTAAATAAACACTATTTCTACTTTAATAAATTAACTTTTCTTTGAGTAATGAAAACAGAATAAAGAAAGAAAATGTCGTGGGATACATATTATTAATTAACAAAGCATTAACAATGTAGTTAATGTAAACAAACTGAAACTTTGTCATAACAGTATGAGTGGCATCCATTTCCACATATTTAAACAATGGATATGAACAAATGTAGATTTTCCTAATTAATCTTACAACTGACGACGATGGCAGAGATAGCTATCAAAACTATGTTTTTCACACAAGATATATGCCCAGGTAGAAACCTGAGAAATCTACATTCAATGCATACAAATGTAACTAACGTAAATAGTTTGAATATAGGGAAAATTATCTTAAATGAGAGAAATCTTAAGGAAATATTATATGTGATATATAAGCTATTCAAAAATTACAGTCTATTGATCCTGTATAGTTAATGAAAGCCATTATATTTTGGTAAGAAGAAATAGTAGCAGGAAGAGAAGGCTTTTTGTTACTTTCAGGGTCAGACCACAATAAAATTGTGCACGACATCATTGTCGATAAAATTAAATTAAAATATCGATAAAAAAAAGCAATAAATATTTTGTTTGTGATATAAGCTTCAAACTTTATGTGACTTATAGAAATCAACTATAGTTTTAAGTGTGCCTAAACAAACTAAAAATGATGGAATTTGTAGTTTTAATGTAATTTTTTCAAAATGGTTGCAGGACTACTGTTTATTACTACAATAAAAATTACCCATCTCAATGTGATATTTACCTCATAAACTGCAAGATCAATTCCTGCATATGGTATTATTCCCAGGAGATTGGGAATATAGCCTCTGTAGAAACTCCGCAATCCTTCTTTCATGTAGATTTTTTTAGCTGCATCAGCAATTCCTTTATACTGCCCAGTTTTGCGAAGAGCTAATCTGGTCTTCAAGACCTGAAATTGTTTTAAAAATATTTATAATAATAAAATAGTTCATATTTTATAAAAAACGACCCTAAAAATAAAATAAACACAACTCACTTCTAGAGGATAAATAACAGTTTGGCTAATACCCCCAGCAAGAGATCCAGCCACAAATCTTTCATAAATGGACAATTCTCTAGTATTGTTTCCACGAATAATACGTTTGCACTGCTCATATGCCATGAACTTAATTGCAGACTCTGGAGCAATCTTCACAACATTTATTCCATTACCTCTCCAGAAACTCCAAAAGCCGCCTTCTTGAAACAAATGTTTCAGGCAGGACCGCATGCCTATATTTTTTGTTCCATGAACCTAATAAACGGAGAACACAAATGCAAAATAAATTGAAAACCTTAAAATTTATAGTTTCACAAATTAAATTAAAATAAAGTAATTTGATTAGGCATGACCATGGAAATGTCCTAGGTTTATGGTATCTGAATGCAAAATCACTTACTGCTAGAAACAAATATTTTCAAGTTGCCAGTTTGGCATTCATAATGTATCCAGTTATTTGAGACAATTAAAAAATAATTTTATAGTTTCAGGAGTAACATTTATGAAATTACAAAAAAATTAATCTGATATTTGACAAATTGTTAAATTTCCAACAATTCCTTCATAGTGCTGTACAAAAATTATGTCCAATGATACGTCAATTAAATGTTATTAGTATATGATACAACTGTTGCTTTCAGATTACAATGAGTTCATAAAATTTAATTACAGAATTTATCCTAAGGACAAACAAAATATCTGTTTACAGACAGAAATGAATTTCAAATCAAGTTAATGATTTTGAGGCATTATGGAATAATTAAAAAGCTTTAAATTATGGGTCATTCTTCCAGGAGTCATTGGTATTGGATTAAATACTTTAACATTTGTACAGATTTTTACATATTTGTAAATATTGAAACCATATACATACAGGGCAAAATAAATCATAGATAAAAATTATTTCTCAAACTAGCTATACCTGAAGGAAGACCTTCAACCTGTCCAAGGGTGCTGTACACGTACGAGAAACTGCACCAGCAACCCCTCCTGCTACTAAATGCCGCCACCACATGCCAGTAATCATTTCCTTCTGAGAAAAGTCATCAGGCACACTCATGTCTTCCCCGATATCCAAATACTAAAACAAAATTTATATATTTTATAAAAAGAGTTCAATTTTTAAATATATTACAAACAGGAAAATAAATGGATTGTGATGACACACACAATATTTTGATATTTTATAATTAAAGATTAACAACAACTGTATTTCACTGTGAAGTCATGTGAGGGAATTTTTCTTATAATTAATTGTGTAAGTTATGAATAGTCAAATTAATTACAATTAATAATGCTTCAATAACATGAACAGAGTGTGAGAAAGAGTTTGTCGAGTTGGCCCAGTAATAATTTTTGTAATGTAAGTTTTAAAAAAACGTCCACACACATTTGCAGTACATTAACTTTCAGAAACAGTCATACATATATTCCTGTAAAAATTATTGTAACTGTCATTCAAATGGCAATAAGTATCAATTTATCTAAAAATAACCATTTTAAGGTTACGAGGGGTATTTTGTATCTACATTTTGAATATTGTAACAACTTTAATTCTAAAACTAAATGTTTTAAAATATTGTCACCCATTTAGTAATAACATGTCATGGTGCTCATGAAAATGTTCAAATATCACCAACCAATAAATTCAAATACTACAATATTCTTATGTATGCTTAATTTTTATCTGAAAATTCTGAAAACAAATCACTATAGGGAACATATATGGGAGTTTTAAAATGTAAGAAGATTTTGCAATCATTTCAACAGCCTGAAATGGATAGAGACAGTCTAATTTAAAACTGTCATCGGAATGAAACGAAACAACTGATTTTTTCCGTCATCTTGCCACTATTAAGTGTGCGATAACGGCCGGATAAGTGAAATTATAGATATGTCACACACAGATCACGTAGTAATTAGCGGCAGTTGTATCAGACAAATTACTTTGCAGTAATGCTAACCAAGAGAGAAATTCAATACTAATTGCAAAAATTCCCTAAATACTTAAGATTTATTACTGACAATTGATAAAGTACATTTGAAGTAATTTTTTACAAACACCATTAATAATTTTAACTATTTTACAATTGTTAATATTACAACAAATCAATAAACTGCCCATAAGGCCAAAGAAATGTAATAATTAACAAAGCAATTAATACATCATAACATTTTTCTGTTATGACAGGTACAGAAGACAGACCGTGCCTTTGATATTTACATAAAATTTATTTGTATAATATTAATTTTTTAAGATATTAATGAAAGATTTTAGCATCACTCAAATTTTTCAAAACTCCACTTCACTGAAAAAAATTTTTGGCCTTAATTATTTAGGTCTCTTATCTCTTTTTCAACAATTAATGTAAACCTGATTTGAGATTAAAAGTCGTGATAGATTTTTATTGTATCAATTGTTTTGACAATTATTGATTTTTTCTAATTAATATCCAATTTATTTATTTAATATAAACGTACCATTGTTATAAGAATAGTCGAAAAATTCAAAGTTTATAATTTTTGTAATAGAACATAATGACTGAAAATATTACGGTAATCAAAATTTCACGTGTCTAATTTGAAATTTAATTTGTATATTTTTTTAAAAGAAACATTTTACGTAGAAACTACTTGCGCGCGGAAATTTTACCGCAGGAAGATGAAATTAGATTTAAGGGATAGGAAAGAAGTCCTAATCACGGAATAGTCCTTAGTGCAAATCTTTCGACAAGGCTAGAGGTTTTTCAACTGCAGCGAAAGTCATGTTGAACAAACTTGCAGAGTACCGCACGCTAACATGATTTGGCACCGGACAAGTTTATAATTTTCTTCTGCTGTTCGTGAGTTTCGAGCGGATCGTATTACATTGGATACTTTTTATCGTGTAGCGCGCTTCACCTTTAACCTCCCGGTAAGAGAGGTTCGTCGCCAAGGAGGCCGCTGTCAGATCTGAGCGCCTGCACGCACGTGCGTTCACGAACAGGTCACGTGTGTATATATTATTAGTAACAAGCTAACTCGTTAACTGAGCCCGTCGCTAAGATCGGGCAGCGAGAATGGCAAGATTACTCACAAGAGTCACTCGCGTTAAGTTAGAATTACCGTATTTGAAGCTCACCCTGGCATAGAGGTCCTGCAGCGCGAGCAGGAGCTGCGTGCACGCCTCGCAGTGAGGCAGGGCGACGGCGACGGGCGCTTGCTGATGCATCTGCATGACGACGGCGACGGCGACTGCTCGCCCCGGCTCCGCGCGCCCACGAGATAGTCACACGCGCTGCGTTACGTCACCACGCATACGTCAGGTACGTGCCGCGAATGAACTCACTCTTTATCAAATCATTCCACGATACATCCGCAACCATCCAAATCTGGTTGCTACACTAATTTCTTTGACATACACGCTAGATCACTGAGATTTCCCTTAAAGTGTACCCGGTCAAGCGGCTACTTATGTCAGAATATCTTCGAAATCTAAGACATATCGTAAAAGCCACTGTACCTTACTTACGAAAAAAACCTAGTTGCTCCTACGGCGTTTGTCATGTTTTATTTAAGATGTCCTCCATCCTACAGCGATACTTTCATTATATTGTTGAAGTGTAACTTATGTCCCGAAAGGGTAAATTGAAATGTTGGGGAAAATAGTATCGTAACGACAAGTGCGCCCCCCCCCCCTCTTTACGAAGCATAGTGTGAGTGTAGCGTATGTCAATATTAGTTACGCACTCATTTGCAGGCAAGCGTTAGTGAAGCGACTATAGTGTTTTTATCTTTAGTTATGCTTTAGTGTTATTCACGTTCACATGAATTAATTACTGTACTTCAAAATTCAGAAAATTTGTAACCGATAGTGCGTGATAGTGTTGATATTTGACTTTTTTTTAAAAAAGAAAAAACTTGGTTGCATGGTCGGTACGCACGTTAGAAGTGAAACTTCAAAGTCAGACCAATAGGAAATTTTTAGAGTTGAAAATATTGGATGATTGTATAGACTCCTTTCTAATTTATTAATAAAAATATAATTTAATATTAATAAAATTTTACAAATAAAATATCAATACGTGATATTTTAAGGAACACGATGCTCTCTGTAAGGTTTTACCGTCCATGAACTAGTTTATTATTCCATGTTTGTTTAATGATTATAGTTTCGCATCGAAAAACTTCCCGAGCTGAGCGTCCTCGGCTTCGATATTTTCCAAGGAGCGAACGGGCAAGAATTTCGTATTTCAATTCCTGTAATTTCTCACCTATGAAAATCGGGGAGCAACGCATGCTATAAATTAAAATTTTCAACTCAAAACACCTTTACCGATGTTTCAATGATTTGTTTAGCGTACAAATAAATGTCCGAATCCCCTATCTTTGACTCGCTACAATGCTGAAACATTGGTCTTGTAGATTACGTATTTTGTCCGAGTGCTTGTACCACGTACTGTGACGTTCACTGCAGCTTAATTTATTTGAAAGATGAGTGACCGAGTCCAGCGAATAAATACCGTGACATGTAATGTAGGGGGAAGACAGGTGTTCAAATCTAAGTCGTGATTTCGGTTATCATTGTGTTCAATTATCAGACATTTACTAGGATTCACTAATACATGACAATAGAAAACGAGGAATAGTACCTATGGCTATTTTGATGTTAGACACCCACCTACGCAAATCCAGATTACATGCAAGCTGGCAACGATGAACATTGAAAGCCATCATTCTCTAAGACTTTGCTCAAAATTAGAAATTTTTAAGAGCTGTCAGGCATTTGCTTAATTTTTATGGGCTATTTTAAATGGATGGAAACAATTTAGTTTTCCTGTTCTATAGTCATAATTCAATTTCAAGATTCTCTCTTCAAATCAGCGTTTGGTGCAACTAAGGTATGACTTAGTGGGGCTTTTCCTTGAATAGATATAAACAAGACTAGAAAATATGGTGATATGACTTTCGGCAAATACAAGTTTGAAACGAAGATATCGAAGGAAATTACAAACCTAATTAGAATTTTGGGGGACCCGTTTTATTGCAGTTGGTGTCGTAAAGAAACATTCTTGACTGGATTAAAATTTCAAGATCAATATAATACATCGCCAACTTCAGCGGGAAATTAAAGTCGCCTCTCGATACAACATTCCTGAACAAATCCAAGGTATTTCTATATTTCAATAAATATATTGACGTCAAAAGCACATAACACAGGTTATGTGGTAGTTTCTGCAGCTTACGTAAATAGAAAAGTCCTTGACGTGATGAGCAAACGCCATTATAAAGCAGTCTAGCATGAGGTGACGTGGGGCCAGCTGAAACGTCGCCAAATTTATTCGCGCCAACCGAAATAGGCCGTCTCTAGTGAGAAGAGCGCGTTGTTTGCAAACAACTTCAATTACAAAGCGACAGTTACGAATAAGTTAAAGAGGCGGGTTTCTTAAAAGACGCTGTTGAACGCTAAAATTGGTTAAGTATAAACGATGCACTGTAAATATTGTATTAAGAACACGGCCATAAAACAGGCCCCACAAGAATAAAACCAAGTACTTGGACCTTCTCAAGTACATAAACAAGAAACCGGTAACTTCCGCGTGCTGGTATAACAGTCCAAAGATGACAGGATTCAAGTGGGTAGAAAAAACTTTGCTCAAAGAGTCAAGTGACACATATTAAGAGCATTCCGTTTGTGGATTTTGATGTGAACCATTTCCGAAATTAATCTTTGACAATACTTGTGTTCCAACGTCAAGGATCTTAATTTTGGTCCAGTTTATATCGGCTTGTTTTACATATATGTGTTTGGTAATAACAGAATGCTTCTCATTGTGTTCGGGTTCGCACGGATATAATATGAAATGTATTGAACAATCTCAAAAACCCATATTTGGCGAAACATTCCATTTAATAATTTCAATTTCTTCACACATGGGAACTAACACACGTTAACATGTTTTCATTGTACTACTTAAGAAAGGAATACCACAAAATAATTCTAAAATAAAAGATTATGTACGAACAGGCGTAATCGGTCATATTAAATTTTAATGATAACTATCCATTATGAGTTCTAATGCATCATTGAATTTCATGAAGAAATAACGAAAGTTTCTCTGACTCTATTTTTTGTGTTCGCGCGAGGGTAAAAGTTCTGATAAGGGATGGTTTCTAAGTTGAGTGATCATCAGCGGATTGAAACAATGCAAGGTTTTCTTGGTTGAAACTCCGGAGACTACATCTGATTATAAAAAAGCAAGAGCAGTCTTGCAAATGTATTGAGGGGGGAAATGTTGCCCGCAGGTAATCAAATACTACATTCGGAAGGGTTCAATATGCAGAAGTTACTGGTGGAGAGGTGGCACGAAACATAGATGTTACCTCGAGAAGACGCTTTCTAAATAAACAATGTTCAGGAAACATAAATTATGTTGTTAATTAAAAGCAAAACAGAGAGCTGCCTGTCCATCCCAGACTTCGGCGAACAGTTGCGTTTTTTTAGGGTAACAGGCTACATGAGGGTAATCCACATAGTGGCAACTCCCCTTTAATAGCATAGGAAGGGATTTGAAAGGGGGGATGCGGAAGGGTAGAGGAAGGTAGCCCAGGGTTAACTAGGGCCCCCGGGCTATGGTTTAAGGATCCTACCCGGCAATTCACCTAAAAGTGATGCAGGGAAAACCCTAGAAAAACCTGCATCAGGTAGGTCGGGCAATGGGTACTTGTCCCACGCCCTTCCGATAACGGAAGAAGAGTTTACTGTGGGGACGCAGCATTCCCTTCTCCGTACCTCGACCAGTTTAGGAGGCAGGTGGCCGACTGTTCCAATGGAAACAGGGAACAACTCTTACCGTATGCCCAAGGTCTGTGACCCCGGAACATACACCTCTCAAAACAGCCCCGAGGTGCCTCGGCATGTGGGAACCTTAGTTCAAAAACGTAGAGAGGAAAAGGTAGCCCTTCCTGTCTCTCCTACAAAGTTCTGCCTGCGAGAGAACATCCCTCGCATGTACTGCCTGAGAGAGAATAGCCCTCGCAGGCAGCTTCTTCGAACAGTTGCGTGCTAGCAATCCAAATTTCTGCGGAGATACTGTATAACTGCCTACGACATAAACCAGTCACGAGTTCGCTTTCGTAGAAGTTCCCTAAAATTATCAGCAAATTGAATATACCCGGTAGTCACTCAGAAAAGTGATGATAATATCACTCAGCAAAACAAAATATATCAGGTGGTCACTCAGCAATGACAAAAAATATATCAGGTGGTCGCTCAGAAAAGACAATATATCCGGTGCTCACTCAGAAAAGTGATAATATCCGTTGGTCGCTCAGAAAAGTGATAATATTCAGTGGTTACTCAGTAAACAAAAAAAAATCCAGTTGGAAAATAGCGAAGTGAATATGTCCGATAGTAATGCAGCAAAGTGAATATATCCAGTGGTCACTCAGAAAAGAGAATATATCCAGTGGTCACTCAGAAAAGAGAATATATCCAGTGGTCACTCAGAAAAGAGAATATATCCAGTGGTCACTCAGAAAAGAGAATATATATCCAGTGGTCACTCAGAAAAAAAAATATATCCGGTGGTCACTCAGAAAAGTCAATATATCCAGTGGTCACTCAGAAAAGTCAATATATCCGGTGGTCATTCAGAAAGATTCAATTTGTTTTAATCAAATTTATATATATATAACTATAAATGATATTGTTTAATTCAATTGTGTAAATGAAAATTATAAATAAAATGAACCTCTTAATATAAATTTATTAACAATCCTTCCTATATTATGAAGGTGGAACGAACTACTACCAAAAATTATTTGAACAAGTATTATGAGCGCGAGGTAAGGCTCGGGGCAGGCGATGCTTGGCATTTACGAAATGTCAATGTTCCGTTAATAGGTGCGAAATTTGTGAATAGAGCGTGCTTACGAGAGAGACATCTAGACACGCACACACAGAACCAATCAAGTAGTACGTTCTATGAATACGTCTATCAGGTAACACGTTACTTTAGTTCGTTATTAGTATAATTATAACAGAGTATTATTCAAAACGAGTCTCATATGATGATTACAGTGCTTAATAATAGCGTAGTCTCCTTTACTTCACCGCGGCAGATAGTGATGGATAATATTTCTGTGCCCCTTGATACAGTGGACTGTTTTAAAACGGTCTCACACTTTATTTTGTCTCTCAACTGAATCATAAATTCTCTTCTGCAACAGCTTTTTGTTTGCTACTTTCAGGCTTTTCGTCCGCGTTTCGCTTGCATATAAACCCTGAACTCTACACATTCAGTTTTAAAAACCCAAATTACTTGATAAACTAGTGACGTTATTTTCTTCAAAGACTTCAATGACTTACTGAATGCACTTATCCTTGCAATGTTACCCCCTAAATAGCATAACTATTCAGTTTTCATTACAGCATAGGAATGAATAATATTTAGTACGCCAGCATGTTCTGCTTTGGTTCAGTCATAATTTGACAACTTAGTATTGGTTTCTAATCGGTTTAAATAAAAGGGGCTCACTAAATCAGAGGCCGGGGGCTCACAATCTCAGGAAACTTGAGCTTTGACTCTGAAAAGATTTCTTGCTTGAAATGTACAGTCCCGTATATGGAAAGAAATATACCCATTAATGCCATCCAGACTGAAAAGGTTTGAATGTACCACTTTGGATTCTGTTGAAACTACTACTATGAAGGAATGTGACTTCATCTAATGAGATAATGCGTAAGTTGTTTCAGAAAAGACCTTTTGTTTTTATTTTTTCCACCCCAAAATAGATGTGATAAAAATTGCGCTGCCACTGAGTGTACTATTTTTCCTCATTTCCGAGGGCATAATTTATTAGGCGACCCGAAACCCCAATACACAGTGGCTGAGAAGCAAACACACGTACTGCAGATAAGTTATTGGTCAGTGGCCAGGGTCCCAGCTGATGAGTAAATGGGCGCAATGGATGGCCGGTTGCCATTGGCCGTCCGCTCGTTAGCAGGAGGTGTGACGATGACGCGAAGCTTGCTGTGTCAATATCCTAACTACATCCGCCGCGCCGTCGCCTTGCGTCGAGTGACCTCAAGGCCAACATACTACGTACACGCAACACAAACGTCGCATGTCTTATCAGACAGTTATTTCCCTTCAATTAGAAAGGCTACTTGTTATAGCTTAATGTTTCCATAAAATGAAAACTGGTGAGCAAATGTTAACGATGACGTTGACTACTACGTCAACGAACTTATGAATAGACGAGGTATAATCAACGCAACGGAGTTCCTCAATTGTAATATTGAGTTTCAATACGAACATTATGCCAGTCCACACGAGAACACCTGCCACATCACATCTATACTTTCCTGGAATGGCCTCTCCCTGCTATGTCAGTACTTGCTTGCGAGATTAAATGTCTCGTTACAAAGACAATGAATACATAAACTTAACTATTTAATATTACTATATCCAGAAAAGTTTATTTTAAAAAAAGTCTTACTTTACGTAAACGAACTTTGTTTTGAATGCCAAGTAATCATTTAAGGTTGTTTACAGCCAAGCACTCGATTTCAAACTTGTTTGCCGCCTGACCCGTCGATTTTCTTCATAATCCAAAGTGCACAGATTGTGAAACATCTCTTTACGTTAGCTTTCTGTTTAGCTATAAGGTCAGGTTGAGTTTACTGTTCTGATAAAACAGACTTTAAACTTACACACTGGAACACGTAATCAGGAATTATAGGAAATGGCTGGCGAGGATAACATGAGGTACTGCGTCAAGATCATCTGTGGTTCACAGGTCACGAAGTGCGTAATGAGGAGAGGTTGAGTGCAACTTGCACGTCATCTCGTTCCTTTCACTGCTCATATATATATATATATATATATATATATATATATATATATATTGTAATAAACAACTGGAAGCTGTAATTAAATGAATCAATTAACAAAAAAAATTAATTAAAATTTGAATAATTAGCCACACGTTGAAGACGCCGAATCTATAATGATTTAAAAATATGGTCTTAAATCATAGGAATAATTAACAGCATTTACTAAGCTTTAAAAGAAATTTATTATTGTTGATACATTTACAATGTACAAGACCTATTTTTCATGCCAAATTTCATCCATTTTTTTAAAAAACAAATACTTTAATTTTCATTTATTAATTCGTAGCATTTATGAACATACAGTTCTTATATCATTACAATCAAATACGTCGAATCTCTTATCTCAGGGCCATAACTGGGTTTGATAATTAGAACAAAATCAATGTATAAACTGACAATTAACAAGTCAAATATAAAAAGTTAACCTAAAACAATATGAAAAGAAAACTGAACGAAATCTGAGTATACCTTTTTAATTATCGTTTACAAATTTATATCAAAGTATTGTTACTCACGGACCGTCTGTCTGGTACCAGATCTCTCTTGTATCTTGAAAACTAGCACAGTAAAAGGCCATTTTTTACACAGACTGTACACTTCATTGAAAATTTTAATACACACGATTACAATACTCGTCCTCTGCTATCTGGAACCTCGGATGAGCCGCCCCCTTTGGTCTGCTAGTGGCTGCCGGTCCCCTCTATGTAATAATTGTTCAATCACCGTGTGCAAATTATTAAATAAATCTCTCCGTAAAATATTTGCTTGCTTTCATGTAGAAATACAGTATCTCGCTATTCGTACTTTATATCCGCAAACTTTATTGTTTGTTGCAATAGGTGAACTGAACTGTATTATCTCTTCCCGTCTACTTTTAACTGTTTCATCTCTCGTACGCCACCATTCATAGCCGATTACAGACTGGCGTTCTCCAAGCGCATACTGAGTTTTCTCCGCGCGGTCTCCATTGTTGAACAAAGGAAAAACCCGCCTTCATTGTCGCCTTTATGTATTCGTACTGCTAACAATTTAATTATATTAAAAACAATTAATGGCCTGTTTAATTGGCATTACAATATATATATATATATATATATATATATATATATATATATATACTTGTATCTTTTTCAGGTCTTTCTGCGGCGAAATTATAACAAACATGTGTTATTATTATCGTAAGAGACACGATTTTACAGTAATGTACGAAAAGTACTGATAACATTATGCAATTTCTCCGGACAGTAGAATTGAAGGTATAAAAACGTACCGAAAGGCTGTATTTGAATTGATTAAATAAACTGCTCGAAACTGGTCATTAACTGCATTACATTTCTCATATAAAACTGACCAAATTAAAACATTTAAACATAATTAGTGTATAATGGCAAAAAGTCAGAATTTATTAAAATTATAATTTATATTTAACTACAAAACGTTTCCGTCCCAACTTCAGGGACCTCTTTAGTTTTATATACTGAACTAAATATTATGAGAATTTATATAAACCATTACTTTTATTTGTAAAACCCTTAAACATTAAATAATTAATTAGTGACGGATTGTTGTCTCGTGTTTAAAACGTATCAGCAATGTACGAGAGCTTTGACGCAGGGCTGAGAGAGAAAATTTAATGTCCGGGATCAGCGATGAACGTCTAGACCCATACTTATAGTAAGCAGAAAACCCCCAAACCCACTGTATTTAATTGGGACATAAAAGTGAGCGGAGCCGCTCAGTCTACCAGTCGCTTGTCGCTCAACGCTCGTATCGAACCACAGGGGGAAAAAAACGTGCATTACCAATGTCGGAAAATTATTGGAGACAGTGGTGTGTTCTAGTCCCAAAATTATTAGTTTGTATTTTTTTACTTATTATTCAAAGAGCAATTCCAAACCTGGTTGACACTAGACTACTTAGTCGACGAAGTAATACGAACTGTGCATTGTTGATTTAGATAAACAGTGAAGGACAAACTCAAGTCTGATACGACCAAACTATGAATTGTTAACTTCCAAACATCCATGTGGATGATCACAACATCATGAATCGAGCAGTATACATAAACTTAGTAAAACATTTACTTAAAAGTTCCATTTCATTTAACAGTCATTAACCAAGGTACTGCGCCAACATATATTATAATCAATTTTTATTATTTTTATACGCAAATTAATTTATAACGCATGGCTTAAACAAATTTTTAATAAAAATATGGTTTCAGATATTTATACTAATAGAGAAATCTTTATGTAATTTTAAATATACATCAAAATAGAACACTTTCTACTATTCCCTTCAATATCATATTTACGCTAGATAGTCTTTAAAAAAAAGTACTGGAAAACTGGTGTAAGTTATTTACATGAATTATGGAGCTTTGACAGTTGTTTCACGTGTAAACTTTAAATACCACAAAATAACACAAATTTGTATCTGAACAATATTAATTAAATGAGTTACTTGCTAGATTAACTTATGTGCCAAGTTCCCAGGTTAATTATGTACATAATTTTAATTGTATATACTCTAATACTTTATGTAACAACAAATAATCGTAAGATAAAAGTTTTGTCTAATAAAAAAAAAACAAAAAAATGGAAATTAATAATAAATTAATGTCCAAGTTAGATACTACTAATTTACGCTTTGTCAGTTGTTTTAGAATATTCACCGCTGTAGAGACTATAGGAAACACGATACCATTACCATTTTCTTTTTATATTCGGTATTCTGTTAGGATCTGTTTTTCTTTTGTTTGTTTTTTCATTCAACAACGTATAAGTTGAATAATAGTAGTGAAAAATAAAGTGTCTTCCTAACTGATTCTGCCTTCAATCAAGAAATTAAGTTAAATTATATTGTATTGTATTAAAGGGCTCTTAATCATAATATAAACAAATTATTTCTGTGAAAGTTAATATTACGTACGCCAGCCAAATGAATATGTTGTACTAGCAATTGAAAACTAACGGGCAGAAGACGTAACAAAAGTGTGTTTGAGAACATTGACGTGTGGATATTAGACGTAGTATTTTATCAGGCTCCCTGTTTTGTTTACTTCTTTGTGTATAATTTTTGAACCCGTTTTATCGCTGAGTATGTTTACAATGCATTTCTGTAAAGACAATGCCAAGAAGGCAGCTGTTATAAAACAGGAAAAATATTTCGTTTTGCATTTATCACACTCCTTCCCACGTGGAATTCTTAATGAACGAGGAAAGTGAAACCACTTTCATATTTGCGACAGTTTTAAACAGAGCTAATTTATGTTAGGGTTACGCCTGAATCGAATCGTTCACAAACATTAGTCAACCAGGCAATTTTTGTTATTCTGGGCAATTTATTCCTTAGAAATTAAAGTTTTACTGTTAAAGAAAGGGTTGATAGATTAATGTTATGCGAGGTTTTCAACATCTAGGAGCCTGATTTTCAAATAAAAATAGGAAGAAAAAAAAGGGAGATACTTACTCTTAGACGACAGGATGTATTTGTTGTATATTAGCAATTTAGAGGCTTTGAAAAACAATATGTTAATGAGTATGACTATACATTTATTAACGCAATTGGTAAATTACTTGACAGTTTCATAATCGCCAAAGCTTTTAACGATATATTCTTTGTTGTTCAACAAATGTATTACCTAGAAGCTTCATAAAAGGATTAATGAAAACTAAAATTTATCTGAGATGCAAAAATATTTAATCAAAGCAATTTAATTTATACGTATCCAATAAATATTTAATTGACATTTAAATAATTGTTACACTCCAAATTGTAATTGCACACAACTTTGTGATGACTTCAAGTCTCGCCATTTTTGAAACTGAACCGTGATTATTGGAACTAAAGAAATGAAAGTATTCTTTATGAATACATATGAATATTCAATGACTGGAACGAAAACTACCTCAACTTTTCAGTATATTATTATATAAGAGTTATGTCAAGACTTCACAGAATGATTCATGACGTTGTCAGTAGTCATTCACATAACTGATGTTTTCTGGGACGGCTCATAAATCTACAAGAGAGTTTTAAATCAAAGACTACAAAAGTAAGTTATACTGCTGTCATTCAACGGAAATTCATGAACAAAGTTTCAATAGGATAAAATAATTAACTATAGAATAATGCTCATTTTCGTAACTTGTATAATGTTAAATTATTGTAACAACAGGAATGCGTATGTTTTCTTTTCAATTAATTAGAACCGAAATGATGTTTCATTATCGACAGAATGCATCAAACACTCAGACTATTCATTTAGTAATTCCCAAACAAATTATTTGTTGTGAGGAAATATTGTTTTAAAAAATATAACCTCCATCTGAAGAAAACTATTGAAAGTAGATTTATATTATACCAATGATAAAATATTAGGACAAACAAAATGCGCTTTTGAAATGACTTACGAAATTAAATAATATATTAAATGCAATAATTAAAATATCTATCAAGGACGTAATTAAAATACTAATTTAATAATTATTTTTAATCATTTCCTTAGTTTCTGAATTACTAACGAGATAAATTAAAATAAAATTCAAAACTACACATTAATATTTACAGTGATATGAGGAAATGCAATATAGAAACACTCGTGAAGACTGCATGACATAAAAATTATAATTAATGACCATTTACCAATATCATGAAATCGAGGTTGTTAGCGTTCATTATTACACAGTTACACTTCAGACCTTTTTAAGTTAGGAATTAAATGTGTGCGGTACACTTTGAGTTTTCAATCATAAATATTTTGGTCAGATATACATTGACAACGCTAATACTTTCATTATTCGTAAAATATTTTTGGTCACCGTAGGTTAGAATTCCAAATTATTTCTAATACTGTACGAAATATTATAGAAAAATACATTTTTTTCATTTTTCCTGTACCTAACGTTTTTTTCAATATGACTCCAACGTTGAAATTGCCGTTTTGGATTTTATAAAACCACTTGTGAACATCTCAAATACTTATTTAGACGGTAAATCTGTTAACAGAAAACAGATATTAAACCAGTAATTGGTTTGCTCGAATTATTTTGTTTTAATGCAGCTGTCGAAGATTAGCAAACTTTTTTAATACTGTGAAACTATCCTTCAAAGTAAAAATGCGTGGAGTTTTGGTAGAGGCTTTCTTTTGATTAGTTATCAGTTTACACATTGTACGTGCAATTTTATCACTATGTCTAGTGAACCTACAAAGATTTGGAAGTTACAAAAAAAAAGCATCCTAAGGGTTCAAAAAAAATTCGAATTCTGCTAATCTAAAATACGTAAAAAATTATGAATTCAAAATATAAGTTAATAATAAGAAAGACAGCCAAATACAGACAAATTAAGTGATAATATAAATACCACCCAACGTTTCTGGGATCATATTTGTTTATATTTTCTCATTATGCTTTTGAGTTTTGTCAAGTGCAGTTGTGTTTCTCTAGGCTCTTCTTAGCACCTGAAGATAGGGACAAGGATCCCAGAAACGTTGTGAGGTATTTGTATTCTCACTTAATTTGTCTGTATTTGGCTATCTTTCTTATTATTAATTTTCAATCAGACGTAATTTTGTTCATTCAAAATATAAGTTGTTCTTGTAACAAAGTGTTTCTTGGGAAAAATATTGAAGCAAATATCTTATGTACACATTAAGATTGATAAAACCGAAAGGTATTTAAATATGAGTTAAAAATCCTTTACAAACACTAGCTGGATAAATATTTCTACGAAGAGCTTATCACAGCATACGAAGCGAAAGCAAAGTTTTATTATGGTAGTGTAGATAGCAGGGCGCCTCAAGTCTCTTCACTGCTGAATACGAGGGACTGTCCACTTACCATACTAAATATCAAATAAGTCAGTTAATCCTGATATCAGCAAGAATTTAAATTTCATTTTGAAAAATGTAAGTATAAATAAGAAGGATTTGCTAAAACAAAAACGCCCTTAATGTTTGAAACTTCTTTTTATTTTTCATGTTTGCCTACGTTAAATTTCTCACTAACTCTGTTTAAAGAAAATTTTTACCCTCCAACTATTTCTTTATATATAGGAACAAGAATGGTTCTTTGAATCAACTATGGAGAAATGCGTTTGCACCCTTCGAAAGTGAATTATTTAGTAGTACAATCGTTTCGGCGACATTTTTAAATAAAAATATCGAGCTATCCATTTTTGTCACGGCTGCAAGAATAGTAATGTACATACATTGTTGTCCTCAGCAAAAAAAAAAAACTTCATTTCTTGTGTTCCGCTATAACATATAGAACACAAAATTTCAGTGGTATCTGAAATTTCAAGTTTATTAAAATTTTTAAGGATGTAAACAATTTTCTCCTAAGATCCGGCAGCAGTATGAGTTACTACCATTATGTGCAATTATTTTCCATTGAAAGTACAGGTATGAGCTCCTACAATTACTCATATTTTGCAACTAGACAACTCGGTACCTTGTATGTAAATACGTAATACACAAATGTCACTGGAAATTGAAATCTTTAAAGTTAAAATGGAGATCCGTTGCACTAAATGGTATATGAGAAAAAAAAACAGTTTTACTATCTCCTTTTCCTGTTAAGATAGTCGTTTCAATTACATTTTTGAGTATCCTGTTTCCACAGCCATCTAGAAGGTTCGAGTTAATTTTTACTAAATCGGGACTTTCAGCAATCAGTTGAGCAATTCAATACTTATCTGGGTCATTTGAAATTTTGTTATCCCCTTCTCAAGTACTTCCACTCTTACCCCTAGGTGTTTTCCCAGATTGAAAGTCATGTGTATACCACGTTAGATTGAAATTACTACAAGTGTTCACAGAACGAGGTATATTCATAATACTGTGGCATACATATTTAATATTATGAACATATATGGCCAAACAATAGACCTCACAATATAAACAATTACGACGTTTCCGCCACAGATTTGTGAACCTTCACAACTACAGAAAGAACGTACGTGGGAAGGTACACAAATATGTCGAGACGTCGTATTTGAACTTGTGAGGTCTGTTTTATTAGCCATATATGTTTAAAACTGGTTGATTATGCTTACTACTCTGTGAATTTGTTCGATAGTGGTGTGATTCTCTCTAAATCCAAATTATTCTTCTTGGTAAAGTTTTTCAAATTATTTGAAAATAATTGGCAATAAGATGATCGGTCGTAAGATAATGGTTATTCATGAGGCTTATGTAAAAGTATTATTCGGCCCGGATAATGGTTCAGTCTTAGATTCGCGTTAAATATAGCCGTTTTGACTTTTTATCCTTTTTTATGAATTGCATAAGGATTTTACCTGTAATTAGGTCATAGTCACCAGCTTTCTTACTTTTTAGGTTATACTTAATTAGCGTTGGTACTTTATCCATTGTCATCTTTTTCATCGATAGACTTAGCCGGTCTGGTGACTCCGTGTATGATCGTATTTCAGCTTCTTCTCCTGGAGTTAGTGTAGAGGGAAAGGAATGAAAGACATTCGCCGACGTACCGCTGGTACCTGCTGGATGAGACCGACCGCAAATGACAAATCTCCCTAGTCCTATCAGCTTGCGTCACACTAAGGTGTGAAATTTAACTATCAACAGGCTTATCATTAAAAGAACAATGCGACTTAATATGGTATTGTTAAAAATTGCTTAAAATGTATATGTTTCATATTTTATTTCCGTCCATTTCAGTCGAGTAACTGAAGTTAGTTTAGATGAAAAAAAAAACATTTTAGGAAGGTTTACTGAAACTTTTTTCAAAATAAAGCCAACTTAAGTACAAAATTATTTTCCTACTTTCTTCTTAAACACTCTATACCATAATATACAACAAATCAACAAGAAATGTCAGATTTCACAAGACATTAGACCCAATGAACGAGTTATTCTATAAAGAAAGAGCTAACTGCCATAAAATTAGCTTAATACAGAACCAATTTAATTAGCACCTTACCCGGGCCTTGAAATGACAATCTATATCTTCTTAAAAATTAATTTTTAACTCTGAGGCCATGGCATTGTTAATAACTGTATTGTTTGGCGAGAATGCAGAGCCGATAATACTTGTTACAAAGTATTGTCAGAAAGGCATATATAGACGTTCAGTACTTTATCGGACTGCAAAGTGTGTTTTACAGATGCGAGTCGCCCGTTTTCATTTTCCAGTTCTCAATTTCTAGTTGTAAGTTGCCCGTTGCCAGTTCCCAGCGACTGACAGATATTGAGAAAGCAGAATGTAAGCAGTTTTCAATGTGATTGGCAGATATTCAGAAAGAGCAGAAGGTGAACAGTAAAAACGAATTATCCCGCAAGCGGTGTGTGATCTACAAACAATTAGATATTCAGGGACAGAAATACATCGACAGTGTTCCAAAGTGTTTGCAAACGATAAGAAAGTAGAATCAGTGCAAATGGCCTGTTAGTGAAAAGTGTTGTAAATAAAAAGAAAATTAATTAAAAAGCAAATCACATGAAACCTTATACGTTAATATCACTTGCCGTCAGATTTCGATAACTTTTATATAATTATATAACTTTCAGATTAGTAATAGTCGTTTTATTTTAAATTAAAAATTCAATTTTTCTACTATCTTTATTAGACGCTCGATAAACGGCCCTGAAATTGAGTTCTCACAAAAGCCGAGGGATAATATTAAAAAGTAAATTCAACGAAGATTAAATTTTGTTAAATAAATAATTTAATCTTTTTAAACATTTAGATTAATTTCAACTTCCTTCTTTTTTCCTTTTAATCTTTTTTGACAACCCCATAATTTGTCCCCAACGTGGTGGTTTATTAGAATATAATATTTATATTCCGCATACAAATTTAAATACGGAGAGAAATTTATTCAAATATTTCTTACTACCCGGGAACAAACACTCTGGGGGTAGGACTCACCTGACATCCCTAGGGTGAGGTTGGTATTTTTACATGCGAAAACGGCCGATATTAGCGTCGGAAAATGCTCCAGTTCACACATTTATTATTGCGATGGCCAAAATGAGTTTAGGTCCGAATTACTTCCTCACGCACCCTATTCTTTTCGTTTCATATTCACATCTTTCAAACTATTCCAACACAATCACCTTCTAACGTCTTGCACATCTCCGTGCATCGGCCACAGATCCATAAAAAACATTCCAGAAGTTCTATCCATCTTCCTACAAAATTTAGCCGCAAACCTAAATTAAAATATACTTAGGTACTAAGAAGAACCTAGAGCAAAACAACTGCACTTGTCCGTTGACAGAACTCAAAAGACAAGACCTTTTGAGTTTTGTCAACTGACAACTGCAGGTGTGTTGTTCTAGGCTCTTCTTAGCACCTGACAAAATGTACAAGGATCCCAGATTTTTTTTTTAGGGTAACAGGCTACATGAGGGTAATCCACATGGTAGCAACTCCTCTTTATTAAAGCATAGGAAGGGATTTGAAAGGGGGGATGCGGAAGGTTAGAGGAAGGTAGCCAAGGGTTAACTAGAGCCCCGGCCTATGGTTTAAGGATCCTACCCGGCAATTAGCCTAAAAGTGATGCAGGAAAACCCTAGAAAAACCGGCACCGGGTAGGTCGGGCATTTGGTACTTGTCCCACGCCCTTCCGATGGCGGGAGAGGGGTTGGCTGTGGGGTCGCAGCTTTCCCATCGCCGTGCCTTGACTGGTTTAGGAGGCAGCTGGCCGACTATTCCAATTACAATAGGAATAGCGGACAACTCTTACCGTATGCCCAAGGTCTGCGACCCCGGAACAAACACCTCTCAAAACAGGCCGAGATGCCTCGGCATGTGGAAACCTTAGTTCAAAAAACCAGAGATGTGTGTGGTATTTATATTTCCCTTTTTGTCTGAATTGGCTATGTTTCTTATTCATTATTTTCAATCGGACGTAAATTTATTCATTTAAAAAATATACGTATCCCTCAGCAGTCATCCTCCATAACATAAAACAGAAGTACTGAATATTACAATCTCCAACTCCCATCCGACTAGTTAAAAATCAAGGCATAATATCGTTTGGGTTTCTTCCCCCCCCCCCCCCCCAAAGAAAAATCATAATCTGAAGAGGACCTATTGTCCTATAACGGCAAAGGACACATGTCTTTAATAGCAATAATAATAAACACGCGCTCTATTCGTCAGATTTATTTCACTGGGATTATTGACTCCTTCAAAACTTGAAAAAATGCCTCGGTGGTAAAAGATTTGCTAACGATGAGTAAGAGGAGTCTGCGGTTGATGGTTATTTTGATGACCTCGATCCATAGTTGTAATAGGATGCAGCCTTAATTGTACATTGTTAGAGATCGTCAGTAGCATTAGCTCTTCTTTCATAGGAATATTGAATACCGTTGTGCTTATCTTGGAAGTATTGAGTTCCGTCGTGAGGCAAGGTCAGTCACAGTATTATGCAACAGCGCCGCCAATCTCGTCAGCTGCTTGGCAGACATTCAGCTCTCCACGATCGACTTTGAACTTTGAAAACGCTGCCAACAATTACGCACGGCAAGCTCACTTTTATGAACTCTGACCCAAAACCTTTGTAGTTAAATTTAATTATTTTAACGTAAACCAATGCTTCACTAATACTCTAATGTACTAAATGTATAATCGATTCAAACTTTGCATGACGCTTGAGCGAAAGAAAAAAAAGACATCTGTACAATCTTCCGCTATGGAATCATGTTTTACTCGTAACTAGCTACAGTGTAGCATCTGGCATTTTAAAAAAGGCAATCGGTAAAGTTTTTATTTAAAGAAAACGGAGAATTTCGATTGGACCAATCGTGTGCCACCAATGGCATGAGATTACCTGTAAGGTAAACAAAGATCGAAGATTTCTTGGTATTTAACTCAATTTACGTGCCATAAGGACCTGAAATTAACATTCCCAAGTGGTTGATCTGAATGCACCGACAACTACACGAAAATAGCAATAGGAATGGAATATAAAATTAAAGGAGTAAATCAAAATATTTGTCATTCTGTAAGACGTACTGCTGCCCCTATTTTAAAAAAAATACACGAAGGATCACCAACCAGTCAGGTGATTAGAAAACAAAAGGACGCTATGAACAGCCCGGAAAGTGGGATCACTCAGAAAAGGGAAAAGTTGGACAGTATGGCTAACAATGAATATATAATTTCAACCTATGGAGCCGTTACAATAACAGTCAGTACTAGCTGACAAAACAGGCGCATCTAAACCTAACACGTGTGAAAATGTTAGTTAGTGGGAAATAGATTATTCGTACATAGGTGGTTCTTCACTTTTCATAAAGAAACCATTTTTAGTTAAATTAGGTACAGTGTCCAGAGGATATCATATCCTCCGAAGAGGGGGCAAGCATTTTCTATGGTATTTATACTGGAAACGCATGTTAATTAATACGTAGAACAATTACGCTATAAACCGTTTATGATGACAGCAGAATGAAGGTAACCGAAAGTTTGTATCCATAGCGGCTATACACGAACAGAAATTTGGAGTAATTCTTATTGCAACAGATGCCCAGCGACAGAACCGCGTTCCGATATATTTGCTTAGTGCGGTCAATGAACTTAATGCAATCCCCGACGGGAACAGCTTAGTCGTCACATATATCGCGAAGATTATGGAGGAAATTATTATTGATTCTATAAAAACTATATTACAGAAATAAAATAATAAACACAGCAACATATTAGTCAGAAAAAATAATTATTCAAATTAACTTCAATTTTGGGATGTTTTGGTCATAGTTTAAAATAATCAATTGGTATCAAATATTCATATATTGAGTAATACAAATATTATGCCAGATTGATGCGTGAAATGTTACATATTAGATCCAATATTTCGGCCATGAATGTTAAAAATGACACACAAAATTTATGATTATTTATTTTTATGATCTATCTGTTGTATTATATGAAATTTGAATTCCATTGTTTTTCACCGATTTGAATAATAGTCGTTAAGAATTGTGCCAATATAACAGTAATGTAGGCCGCAAACCGCACGTTAGAAATTTTGTCAACATAAATTATTTTTATAACAAATTGTAAAACTAAAAATCATATTTATACATTAAATTATCAAGTATGTAACAATTTTGTTTCTGAATTTATTTGTTTCGATAGCATAATGTAACACATGAAGATGTCGCAATCAGAAACGAAACGCCGTGTTTCATATTTCTTATATTTTAAATTGAACAATTTATTTTTTTCTGACTAATAGGCTTTTATTTTTATTATTTAATTTAATTATGAAGTCAGATTGTTATAATTGCTAAATTACAGAACGTAAGGTCTAGTTACCTAAAGGAAATAGAAAAGGTGGAGGCTTCTGAAATAAGTGGTACAGGAGTCGACCTTCACGAGTTGAACTTACAATGATAAAAAATATATATTTTACCTACCGGCACGCATTGAAATTTTATATATTGTAATATATTTTTCAGATACTTTCAATTATTATAATTTATAAGAGCGAAAACAATTTTTCTAATATATGTAAATTAAATTATTGAGGCGCCCGTAGCGGATATCCGCGACCTCGGCCCGTCAGAAAAATCCGCTCGTGGCTGGCTAATAAGTGTGACGCATGCGTTACGAATAGAAAAAATTATTAAATAGTTCCCGTATTTCATAGTTCTTTTTAATTACAGATGATTCAAAAATTACCGTACTAACATTAACAAATGCAAGAGATAAAAATCAATATCTTGAATCGGCTATGAATGAGTGTAGCTTTTATCACGAAGATAAAGGACGTCGCCAGCACCTACGAGCATTATGCAATCTATTATGATTTCCTTATAACCGAACGCGAGATAAATTTTCATGCATCACACTTCTAATCGAGTGTGGTCGCCGTCACAAAAATAGACGGAATGAGAAAATCTACCCCGTTGCCAGGTATGGATCTGGCAAGGCGCGCCAAGGTAAAGCCGACCTCGAAATGACACGTTCACTACGTTATAAAAATTCTTTGCTAAAGATACAACCGAAGACTGTATTTTGGTCAGAGGCCTTATTAAACACCAAATAGAAATATAGGTAGAGATGGGATGGAATCGTTCATGACGGGAGATAGCTTTTCGCCTTATGCTCCTTGCGAAGAGTCGTTAAAGGACCTTTCTGCTCCTCCGAATGCCTTCGCATGTATATATATGTAATATAAATTGTAATAAACAACATTTGAGCTTTCATTAATTTATAGAATTTTAAAGAATTTGAAGAATTTAATGAATTTGCATCACGTGAAGCGCCAAAATGTAATAATTCAATGGAAGGCTTTTATTAAATGAAAAGATCGAAATTAACAAACAAAAGATTTATTTATGTTGTGGCAATTACTCAAAAACAATTACAATTTAAAATATTAATTTGTCAGGGCCTTCACTGGGTTTGATAATGGACATAAATTGATTTTAAAATCTTATTAACAAACAGTTCACATTTACCTAAACAATACGTCGATAGAAATAAATTCAAAAGAAAAGAAATTAACTTTGATTGACAATTAAAACAGAACGAATCTGACTATCCTTTAATTACGTTTACAATTAATCATTAGTTTGGTTTTGTTACTTACATCTGCCCAGCTGGTACCATCATTCCTTTTGGTTTCAGAAATACACTTTTGCAAAATTTTACACTGATTGTAAGATTCACAGATTTTACACTGTCGAAGTCAAAATTGATAGGCTCCAAAGAACTCGGATGATCCTCTTTTTTGTCAGCTATCTGATGTCTGCTTGCCTCATACGAATCCTATGATTCGTAGATTTGTTAGTCTTTTACCGCTTTGGACTTAAACTGCCTTCCTTTCCTGGCTGCTGATAGACGTAAAAACTGCTAACTTAGCGATATTTACGGGGTAATACTCCCGTGAATGTTTTTACTTTGTTTTAAATTCACAACTTTGTTTAATAATACATTAACGATGGCTAGTCTCTGCTCTAATATTATTCGTTCTGTCCTCTTAAATGTCCCGCCACCAACTAACTCTTAGTGCTCCCCAGTTTTAGCGCGCATACGCCATTTTTTACTTTCCGACAAAGCAGCAGAGCTCGGTTCCATTGTCACTTTGGAAGCTCCTGCCGCTACAATTCAATTTTATCAAAACCAATTAACGGCCTAAATTAATTGGCATTACAATATATACATATATATTGTAGTAATTAAAAGGAAATATAATTAATTAATAAACAAAAATTTTGGACTTTCATTATTGGCGGCATAAACATACGAGTTGTGTACAAGAATATGGGGCAATAATGCCCGTTTGCTGGGGTATTCTCAATAAACATTTTGCTAGACGCGCAGAGCGGCAGTGTGTTGACAGGAGGCAGCGGAATAACAGTTCGGACAAAATTTCAGAAAGTGTGTTTGGGGAGGCAAGGCTGTACGTAGTCTAACAGCTCTAATATTCAGAACGATCTATAGTTTCCAGTTTAGAGCCAACAACTGCGACGATACTACGCCGACTGTTACTCTCCCTGATGTAAAATATTTTCGGAGTCTAGCCTACGTTCAGGACTTATACATTTCTTGAATTATTTGGAGCCAGGTTATTGTATCCAGTAAATAACCAAATTTTGATAATAGTAACAAATTATTGATAGAGAGACCAGCGAAACAAGTCTTTTACGTAACCTCAGTAAGCAGAAAGTGTTGCCTAGTAAATTCTGTGTATTATGGCCTGTTTATAAAGTGTTAATAATAATCGTGTGTGTGTTCGTACGAGCCCATTTCTTGGTACAACAAAACTTTAAGGTAAACTGAACAACTTATTATCTGGAGGCCCCACAGTAAAGGTTTTTTTGTCAGATTTCGGAGTTCATATTTCATATTTTCAGGTTTCATATTTAACCGATTGTTAAATTAAATCTTTAGTCACTTTGTAAATTTAATTGTATGACCTAAATATTTTTTATTGAAGGCCCGATGGTCGGGCCCGAGATCTAGCTGTGGTATATCGTCAAGTTTTAATATGTAATATGATTTGAATAATTTGATTTAATAAATTAATTTATTTGTATACTCTAACTTTTGATCTTTAATTAAAACATCTGATCACTTAATTTTAATTTGCTATCTTTAAATGAAATACCATAAAATTGACGATTCAACGTGGCGATTTAATTGTCATTTGTCGTATAATTACTACAAATTGGCGCCAACGTGGGGGCTTTAACAGCGATTAATGTATTATTAATACAATATATATATATATATATATATATATTCCAATGTTGGTATTTCAATTGTTTTAAATATTTTATAAATATAAAATTTGATAGTTGGAAAAATCCTTGAAGAAATGGGGTGTTGTGGGAAAGTTGGATCCATAAAGAACTCAGACATAATTTGTTATTTTGAGGGGTCCTTAAGACAACATGTGGACGCAGGTGTCAGTCAGATGAATATGTCATTTGATCCGTGAGAAAGTGAAAAATTTCAAAGTCTCATCGTCTGGAATCCTCCATCGGTCAAATAAGATTACGGCGGACTTGCGAGAACCTAAACGATACAAAATCTCACCACTAGCTGGAAATGACGCGAGTGGAGGGAGAAAATATTTGAGCAGTAAAAGTTAATCGGGAGATTTCGGAAGAGAAGATCGCAGTTTGGCGACGGTCAGTTTGGAAGTGCGGCCAAGTACAGTTGAAGAGTAGTTTTTGGATAGAAAATATTTCAGCGGCTATAGTTGGAAGAAGGCAGAAAATAGTTGGAGTCTTCCATTAATGTTGGTCGAGGTATTTTTGAATATTTTGTAATTGACTGGTGTCTACGGGCGAAACATTGGGTTGTTTGCTAATAAACGTTGATCACTGTAGCACTGACTGGTATACGCGGGCGAAAAATCTTGGGGTCAATAGGCTGGATCCTCTATTGTATAGGGTTGATAAAGTATTGGATGTGTCTGTTTTACTGTGTTAAAGTATGTTGCAATTTAAAGCACAGTATGACCTATTTTAAAATTTAAAAAGTTTTCGTAAATATCTGGTGGTAATTGCGCGGCGACCTGAAATTTTGGATAAATCCAGAAATGTTAAAATAAGAAAATGTGTTTTAGACATTGACACCAGATACAATTCCAGACACATTTCAGAGATGCGTCACATTAAATCAAACATCACAGCTAACAAACAGACACTATGAAACTCAACAATTGCTATAAGCTTCTGCTTTCCCATTGTCGCTACTGCCTTATTGTTACGCTAACCCTTCGGTTCTCCCATTGTCGTTGCGTTTTCGTCGTTTTTGAGTTTTGTCAACTGACGAGTGCAGTTCTAGGCTCTTCTTCGCAACTTGTGGAAAGGCACAAGTATCCCTGCAACGTTGTACGGATTTTTATTATCACTTATTTTGTCTGAATTGGCTATCTTTCTTATTAAATATAGAAATGACTATTTTAATAATTACGAATAAAATAAATAGTTTTGCATTTTATTTGCGACAAATTTCATATCTTAAATTTGGGAATATTTTATAAGTTTTCATGTTTTGGTAAATTGTATTTTAAATGCTTTCTTAATTTTCATTTGTATTGTGATAAATTCAAAATATGTTATTAAAATAAATTCCATTCCATGCTTCTTTTGGGGCTCTCAGATATTATTTGCAAATACAGCCGAGGCAAATTTATATATTTTTATTAAATTAATTAATTAAGTCTTGTATTATGTAAAGTTCTGTTTTATCATATTTAATTAAATATTCGATTAAAGTTTTTCATTTGTTCAAATTGCATATTACATTAATTGGTTTATATAGTGACTTCAAATTTGCGTATTGGTACATGGAATGAAATTTAAAACGTAAAATTTATGTTTTGAATATTATTGAAAATTAAATATTGCTATTTTATAACTACCATAAGTATCTGTTGGATACAAATTCCTTAATTTCACATGTTTGTACTATTTTATCTCAAATTTGCTACGCAATGAGACGATAAGCTACGGTGAATTCCACGAAATATTATGAATATTTACGCAGTTATAACATATAACGTTTAATATTTGCATCGACGTATTGCCCATAAAAAAAGCCAATAGGTTTCTTTTTTAGAGAAAGAGGCTACATGAGGTTAACCCACGTGGTATGGAATTGATTTACTATTAATATCCGGACTGCCTTGAGTCGCCTGCAGGCGGTGTAAATGATAACATTGCAGAAATTATTACCCGCCTAATTTCGAAGCCCTGGGGGGTTCTATTTCAACTCAAAAACATTTAATCATTTCTGCATGTATGAAAAAGTTTGTCGTCGTCATTTAAGCGTTGTAAGTAGCTTTATGAAATGTTTTATTCAGTCCTCGAGGGCTTAGATAGAAGGAATAAAAAAAAGACTTAGAAATAAACAACAGATAATTTTAAGTCAGAAAAAATATATTTATTTATGGGAAACTAAACTACGTTTCGTCGCTAAATTTGCGACATGTTGAAGTTAAACAGAATTTTGATAGTAAAGTTGCCTTCCCTCGACCGTCGTGGCAAAAAACTTTTGTTAAACTTCACTTTGAAGGGGTCGTAAATTTAGCGACGAAACGTAGTTTAATTTTCCATAAATAAATATATTTTTTACTTAAAATTGGTTGTTTATTCAAAAGTTGTCTCATATATATATATATATATATATATATATATATATTGTGGTAATTACAAATATGTAATCAATCAATAAATAAATTTTATCATTCATTATTGGAGGCGTAAATCTGAGGCCACTGCATTGTGACTTATGGTATTGTCGACGAGAATGCGGAACCGATAATGCTTGCTACGAAGGGAATTGTCGGCTAAAGCAGAGTTTCTGGGAGCAGGTTGGAGAATATTTTTTGAAGGCAGCAGAGTGTGATTTGCGAGGCTGAGGAGTCCGTATTGAGAATGTAGAACTTTAAGCTTGGGAAGCTGATAATGGAGTGTTAGTAGTTACAAGTTGTCCGTTGCCAATTCCTAATGGTTTTTCGGAAATTGAGAAAACACGATTACTCAGTTCTAGTTGCAAGTAGCCAGTTATAAACTATTAGCTGCGAATTGTCGGGTGCTAAGACCCAGTGGTTTTCCGGATATTGAGAGCACAGAATCCAAGGAATAATCAGATATTTAGAAATCAGAGAGCGAACTATAAACAGCGATTATTCAGCGCATAATGGTTAATCTACAATCAATGAAATAATTCAAAAGAGAAAACGAAAATACAATAGATTCAGTACAAATGGCCTGTTAGTGAAGTGTTAAAAATCAAATTAAGTGAGCACGAGCCCCAAATGACCAGACAATGGTAACGTAACTCAAATGAATTTCTTAACTGTAAACCTTATATTGTAAATATCATTTCCTGTCAGATTTCAATAATTTCATTAAAATTATAATAATTTTCAAGTTCAATATTTGTGTATTATGAATTTAAATTTCATTTCGTTGTGCTATCTTTATTGGAGGCCCAATAGGCGGCCCTGAAATTGAGTCCTTACCAAAGCCGTTGCATAATATTAATAAGTTGTAAATATCAACAAAGAGTAAATTTTGTTTATTAAATTAATTTGCTATTTTTTAAAAGGTTTTTAATTTCAACTTCCTATCATTTTGGTTACTATATAATTTTACGCCTGACGTGGTGGCTTATATTAATTTAATTTATTTGGTGTATATATATATATATATATATATTGTAATAACCATTGAAGGAGGACAGGAATTCTGTTCTTATTTTTATCAGATTTGTTTACAAAGTCAGACTGGGGATCCTTGAGTGGTGTGTACATATAATAAAATAAAATAATGATAAAATGATGGATAAGTGACTTTTAGAGAGGGGAAGGACTAATAATTGGGGCGTTTTGCAGCTCTTAGGGCCAATTGGTTGTGAGCAACATCTGAACGACGGAATTCTAATGGCATAAATGACAAAAGGTTGTTTGGACGATGTAATTATATTAAAAGGAAACGTGTAATTTAATTGATTGAGTGGCTCTCGGAGCGGGAGAACGACAACAGATGGTGTTTGTTTGGCGAAAGTGGAAATGCAAAAACTGTGACAAACAAGGGAATATTCTGGAGCCAGGATATAAATAAGAGGGCAGTTGGACAGTTTATAAGCTTTTTTTATCTTTTCGTGTGGACGGCAGACGGACGTATTAGTGGGGGAGAGCGATGGTGCAGGTCCACAGGGACGGACGCGGGGCCAAGTTAAAGTGGCTGAAACAATTGTTATGAACAGTTGGGAGTTTGCAAAAAGGAGAGATCATTGGATGCTAGGCCAAGCTAGGCGACCGAGAGTAATTAGTTGGACATCAGTCGTCAACAGTCGGTGGGAGTTTCATCGTGGAGGTCTGTCTGCCAGCAGAGGTGTTTGAATTCCTCGTGAGGGTAACGTCGTCAAGAGGAGGTGACTGTGAAAGCAGAGTGTGAGCGCAACCTGGTGCCTTTTATGCCTATATGAAGTGAGTGTGTGGACCAGATAACTTGTAAGTTTATTTTTCTGAATTCATAATTGTAAATTGTTAAAAAAGGGTAAAAAGTCAGATTTCGCTTCATTTGTTTTACTCGTTTCAATCATTTTAATTATTTCGTTTCAATCATTTCGTTTTTCATTCATTGTAACTGTATTTGTTTAATTGTAACATTTTGTTCAGATTCCTTATCAACCCAGTAAAGACCTTGAGGGTACCGAGAACAATTATTTAAAATGTATTCTAGGTAAATAAAATTGTTTTGATTTATAAAATTTCATCAGATTTGTGTAATTGAAAATTGTGTGGCTTAATAAATGATAATTGTTTGTTTAAATTGGTAGTTTTTTATTTTATGTATTATTACAATATATATATCATTATTAAAAACAGCCTGATTAGTCAGAAAAGCTGGAGAACGTCCCGCTGAATTCCGATTTAATATTTAGCATATCAAAGATAAAGTTTGTGAACGCTGACATATGAAGGTAACTTCCGAATACGTCCGAAAAACGACTGTATACATGTTTCGCGTATATTTTGAATGATAGATAGGGGCTTGTCGGTGAACAATGGTCGCCTTCGCACGTGAGAAAATATGCATAATGATTATCCTACGAGATGATGCTGATGGACATATTTAATGAAGAAATAGGAGAAAAATTATGAAAGGAAGGGAGAAGAATGAACCTACGTTACGAACTGTTCGTCTTCCGGGAAAAGGGTTAAAATTCAAGGTTGAGCGCTAGAGTCCAAACACTGCTCAATGAAATAAGCCTAATTTCAGCTTATTCGTCTATCGAGGCCTTCGCGTCTGAATGAATATATATTATTTAACAGTGACTCACGCATTCCCCCTCTTTCCAAACAGTTACGTAAACATACAAACTAGCCTACTCCATCAACGGAGTTGTTTCACGGCACTTCTGCTTAACACCTGTCTCACAGGCCGTCTAGACAACCTGTTGCTCTCAGACTGGATTATTGATTTCTGAGTGAAAGACGCTCAGGTCAACTATCCGATGTTGTCCTGGAAATATCACTGCACTGCCGCCTCACGAGCAGTGGGATGGCTCAAACATTTAACCGTACAAATAAGATGAAGTATTTATTATTGATTCCAATTCAAATGCTAATCCAAGACCATGACAAAATCATACGAAGCAGCACGAACGCAGACACGATACATGACTTCACCAAGGAACGCATCAACTAAACAGTAGTTACTAAGAGGTAGAAATAGTGAGCAATAAAATTTCCAGATGTGATTACTTATCTTACCGACGACTGTTTCTACCCATTTGTCGTAATTAGTTGCCTTTCTTAATCTTCGCCTGTTCGTAACAGCTACTGGTATACACGGACCGGCTTAATAAGATCTCCGTTTCCATCCATACTGACTCCACTGCTATTTTAGCTCTTTACAGAATCACCAATTCACGGGGGTTTGAACTATCAATGTCTGTATGATTTGACGTGCAGGTCATTCATTACTGGTTCTATATTTCTATCTCTCATGAGCATCAAACGCTTATGCAACGATTAAGCCTTGCATCCAGAAACTTAATTTTCAATACTAAATACGTCGCCCTGAATTTAATTTTTTTTTTGGAACTGCGAAAAGTAATTAGAGTTAAAAATGAAACATACGATACCTAATTGTTCTTGCACCAACAGTTCTGAAGCAATAAATTCAACCATCTAGAGGATGGTCATTAAATAAATATAACAGTATCGGGACATTAATTAGGCTCCAAGCATATCTAGAAACTGTAGCTTATGAAGACAGTAAACTTTAAGTACCTTTAACTCTAGAAATGCTGATAATAAAGAAATGTATATGTCTACTAAATCATCGGGCAAGGTCGCCAACAGGAAGATGCGTCATCACTTCTACGGAATGAAACTGTACCGGACCTAGATTGCCCTGAAGCATGCTATATGTTGCAGAATTTGGTTGCAGACATTTAGGTTAAGCGAAATAAAACGACTCCCGAAACACGGAATGAATTTAAAGCGATAGTCAGTATGAAAACCCGGGAAAGAGAGGACATAAACCGATTAAACAAATATTGATGAGAATCGGGAACTTTGGATTTCAGCGAGAGCAGAAAGAAATATTTCTTTCGGACGTTCTATTACTTGTCTTGTTGGAGCTGACGATATAGGAGGAAAAAATTGGTGCAAAATGAGACATAAGCCTAAAAAGAAAAAAAATCATGAGAAGAAAAATAAAAACGCATAGACTAAAAGCTAAACAATACAACGATGTATTGTGTTAGGTTCCAGAATTATTAACCAGTTTTGAAGACAGTAGTGATTCAAAGCGAAAGAAATGTTTAAATAGGCGTACATTTCTAACTTCGACTGAGTGCGGCGACCAATCCAGGAAATCCCTGACAAGGTTGTGCTTGTCTCTAACCAAATATCCACCGACGCTGTCTAGTTCTTACTGGTTACGTGCGAGCACTACTGCCAACAAGCTGCAAGTTCAAGAGGAAGAGTACATGGACATCTAGATACCTGTGCACTCTAAATTACTAGTCGTAGGTGCTTATCAAGTGGTCATGAAATCATTGGTAAATTTGCATGTTTGAACATAGAAATTATATTAATCACTGTGAAATATTACGCTCTGCATTATTTCAAGGCTCTCCATGCGAGTTGTGACGTAAAATGAGAATGTGTCCTGAAGACAGCCCGGACCAAAAGTATCAAAGAATCACATCAATGCACATACCACACACACACAAAACATCAAGCGAAGACAAATTACAAACCTGACTTAATGTGTCTGAAAATGTTTGACAGTGATATCAGATTTTTTTTAAAAACTAAACCAGTAAATGTGGCAAACTAGTTTTCGTGAAATAATGAGCACCAAGTCATCGTCGGAAAACACGAAGGAGTACCAACTGCCGAAAAATTCGATCGGAAATATGAAAGTTAAATATAATAACGCAACAGAATTCACATGAGTCCGAAATCATCAGAAGGATAATTACAACTTTGCACAGTAAAGCAACATATTGATTTATGACTGCGTAAAAAAAGCGCGATTCAAAGTTTTTTAGTCTTTATTGCTGTTTCAGCAGTAATTAGAAAAAAAATAAACGAATACTACTGTATCACATATAGTTCACAGATGTTATGACATTTATTAAATAACACGATGTTAAGATACTATGACATGGTACATACTGCACATGAACAAGATGAAAAGTACAAAATTCACAGTAATGTTTAATAAATTTGTTGAACATTTCATAAAAAAATATACTAGAACAATTGGCTCGGTGAGTACATGTGGTAATAAATTCATATGACTAGAAGACACAAGGTACGAAAAACATGTTTCAGGTGGAAATTCGTAGAGGCGTAAGCTTGAGTATATGCGAGTATATACCATGGAAACAGTTTTATTATACTTATACTTATTCGACGCAAATATTTATTTTCCGTTTACTGATAAAGAAAACTGTACCAGAAGCCGAGGAAAACAAAACTACTCGTTTTATGAATATAATACTCTTAATTTTGCACTTTAGTTATACTCAACTACCCCCCCCCCTCTCTCTCTATACAAAACTATTGGTATAGAGGGGGAGAAAGATGGTGGCTTACCTGAAAATGGAGCTCGGTGTCGCCATTCAGGCCAAGAGGAAGTTCAAATTTTCAGAGGCGATACTGTCCATGTGCCGGCCAGCCGTTGAGTGTGCTAACGCCTCTGAAAATTTGAAGAACTTCCTCCTGTCATGAATGGCGACGCCGAGCTTCATTTTTAGGTACCATACAAATTGTTTTAATTATCTTGATAATGTCACATTTATATATAAATATATTGTGCGTGAATTATGAACACATATTCACGTTGTGTGAAAATGAAACGTTGACAATAAAAGTTGCAAATATTTACATTAAGTTTAAGCTCAAATTTGGCTGCTTTGCAGATTACTGAAGTTCATTAGTGATCGAATTAATATAAAACGGCGGGTTAGAATATGTTTTGGATTCAGTATTTATCTAGGAGGGGAACGGGCACAGAACAGGCAATGATGGATGGCCACTTTCATCAAAAGATTATTTAGTCTCAAATGAAAATTTAAAAACGGCCTTGTATGTAGACAGACTTTAATAATTAATTAAATACACGAGAACTTCAAGTTTCCACATATTCTAAACTTCTGGTGTTTATAAATATGTTAAATTAATGAAGATTAAATACTAAAAAATTACAAAATAAATTTAATTTACAGTTTTATGAATAAATATTTAAAACATTATTGATAAATAAAATAGTTTATATTTATTGCAATAATGAATTGTATATTGTACTTTAATATTTGGTATCTGAGTTTATATTTATTGCTCATTTTTCTATTGTTATATTTTACATTTATGAAATTAATCTACATATGGTGATTATATTTTCTATATAAACAACACTTTTATCGATCTAATTTCCAATTTATTGATAAATAATTCAATTATAAATCTAGTTTAATTTCACAAATATTTAATATAAAACTCAGCAATAAATATAAAATGTTGCTTAAGTAGAATTATGAATTCATTATTACAAAAAAGTATCCTAATTAATCATTTAATTAAATTTATTTTCAAAAATAACTGTAAATTAATTAATTTCCTTTCTTTGTATTTTAATATATTAATAATTTAAAATATTTATAAACAGTAGAAACAGTTTAAAATGTGTCAAACAAAACATGCAGCGTGTATAAATGAATTGCTCTCGGGTTTCCAACCGGGTAGTAATGTTTCTATGCGACGTTTCAATGACTGACACTACCATCTTCAGACTGAAGTTCTCAAATATGGTTGTATGGCTGCCAGCTGTGAGCACACGGTCGTCTCTGATTGATGCGCAATTTTATGTAGTACGCATTCCACATGCAATATATTTCGGACGGGCTGACAGTCGACTCTGGATGGAAAGCAACTTGAACACATTTTGCCTGAAAATAGCGCCCGGATTCCAATGAAGGAGTAGTAGTAATTCCATCTCTACAACTTCTGCGACTGATAGCTAGTGAACTCTCGATATTACTCGTGAACTATTCCCAATAGCACCCCTCACGATAACGCTTGTTGTTCATTGAGTATAGTTGTGCAGAATACAGCCTGGATGGTGTCACTATGATGTCATCTATAGATTAAACGAGTGTAATCGTGGTTCAAGTTAAATCGTATTTATGTATTGTCATCCGTTTGGCACAGCCGCGATGATTTCTGCCTGATCTCATCAACCAGATTTGGAAGGTATACGTTCCGAACGACGTTGTCTGCTCATAATGTACCAACCACATGTGTGGAGTTGTTGGTATTTCTGATCACCTCATAAGTCGGTCAAGTCAGCAAGATGTAGATCGTTGAGCGATAAAAATTTACGTTTAAAAGTGTATGCACGAAAACTTTTCAATTGAGAGTGTTATATCAACTGATATCGTCTATTTTGATATTGATCAATGCAACGCCCATATCAGAAACGGTTTTCTATAATTTTTAAATAATAGACTCATAATCCTACTGTTTATCATTCTTGTTCATGTATTATTCATTACTTAGCTTCCACAAACAACCGATTTTTATTTAATTCCTTTATTCACAATTTCCGCATTATCGAGAAATAAAACGTGAAAATGATAGCTGAATGTGAAAAATAAAAGTTAAAATGATAAAAAGTTATAAACTAAAATTTATAAAGAACTAATTTGGAACTCGAGAGCTTTAAGAGAGACCTCGATAATGCTCAAACAGGCAAAAGTAGCTGACAGATAGAAGGTGATGGATTGGTAGAGACGTGGGTTCGCCAAACATGTAACTTAACAAATCTCGCCTCTAAGATGGCCGTCGGGTGTCCTACACTAACTTACAAATTTTGCGCCCGATTACTAAAATCTGTCAGATCTGTTACAAAAATCTCTTTGCGCATGGCAATTATGCTCATCACTGCGTAGAAGAAGAAGGTGTAGATAGGATATGTATTGGGTAATCCACACAGTGGCAACTCCCCTCATAGCATACGAAAGGGAGTGAAAGGGGGGATGCGGAAAGGTAGCTAAGGGTTTACTATGGCCCCCAGGCAATGGTTTAAGGATCCTACCCGGCAATTCTCCTAAAAGTGATGCAGGAAAAAAACTGCATAAGGTAGGTACTGGCATCACGCCCTTCCGATGGCGGGAGAGGGGTTTGCTGTGAGGTCGAAGCTTTCCTCTCCCCGTGCATTGACCAGTTTAGGAGGCAGCTGGCCGACTATTCCAATAGTAATAGAGGACAACTATTACCGTATACCCAAGGTCTGCGACCCAGGAACATACACCTCTCAAAACAGGACGAGGTTCCTCGGCACGTGGGAATCTTAGTTCAAAAACCAGAGAGATGTGAAGGCATCCCCAATGGTAGCCTCCTCCAGAGTTCTCTGGGAAGGTTCACCTGCGAGATAATGCTCTCACACTGCGTGTTCACGAGCCCATTTTAGCCTGAAGTATACATGATCCAGTGTCAAGAGACATAGAAAAGCCAGGTCCATGATAAACGGACGTGGTCGACCAGTGGAGACAATGTTACACCTGTTACATTGCTCCTCTGTTATGTTACCAATTCTGATAAAGCTGAACAATCCACGCCTGTAATTCCGTGGTATAGTCATGATACACTTTTGCTGGTCCGATTCTCTTCGGGCCGCTGTTTCCGCAGTGTACCAAAGCAAGCAGCAATATGGAGTCATTTTCCCCTGTTCATACTCTAAGTTACGCTTGTAATTTACGAGTTGTTGATTCAAATGCACTGGTTGTCTGTTTCGTAAACATTTATAGACGTATCAAGACAGTCAAGAGTAGATTTCGGTTCAGACTTACAACTTTTTGAAATTATAATCACATTCTTCACATGTACAATTTTAAAATTCCGTCTGACTATAAGACTTCAGTGTTGTCATTATTGCAAACAGAATTTATTCATAAATTGTAATATTATCTTATCTAAATTCCCAGATATATTATATAAAATATTTCCATTTAAATAAAAATTTCACGATTGCATATTAAAAGGAGATAAAGAAAAGGGTAAATTAGGAGGGATCACACAAGGAATGACTTCTAGAGTAGCAAGATATACGGACATTGTGGACATTAAAGGAATCTACAACGTACAAGTAGAAAAAGTAGCGGATGAAAATAAAGTTCTAAACTGGAGACGTCCAAGAGGACAGACATTTGATTGATGTTACAAGGACAGTAAGAATACCAACGGGATAAAACGAGGTCAATGAGAAACGACTAAGTATATATATACAAAGAGGCTTGCAGTTTCCACGTCGTTGTCCACAAATTGCAAAACTAGATCTCAATTTTCGGAATATCTCACAATTCACAACAGGAATTCATATAAAATGTGGAGAGAGCGTCTACATATTGTAAGAATTGATGCCGGAGAGCAAACTAGCAACGAATTTTGTGCGAGTGGAAAACTCTCGTGGCCACTCAACGCGCGCATACACCCCGTTCAAAGAGTATTAGTAGCTAAGCGATTCCTCCTTGGCGTGACCCGCACACATGATTGCGTAAGACCGCGTCAACGAGTTAAAGCTCAACGCAAACGCCACAATATCCCCATATCAACAAAACCAATGCATACGGAAGGCTGCCGCAGACTGGGTAAGTCCAACAACCGTCGAATTTCTTCTCGTCGCATGCGGGCTGATACGTCATTTGAGTTATTGCATAAGCGCTAACGGTCATGACGTGTTTGTAAACATCACTTGACGTAGAAGAGTGACGTGAGTGTGCTAGGGAAACAAAACACTTTCTCGTATCGCTGCCTCAAGTACTGAATGTCGCGTACTAGACTATACGAGACGCTAATTTCCCAAATGAGGGTTCACATTCCATATTCAAAAATATTTTGGCTTATTTGGCTGACTTGTTCCGTCCAACAGAAAATCCCTTTACATGGCAACATATCTTTGATCCTAAAACATCTCACAATGGACAACTTTCCCTACTTTTCCGACTCCACAGTACTTTTCACCTAAAAATATGCTAATTTAATAGGAAGAGTCTGAAATCTTGAATGATATAAACAGTTTGTTGGACTTTTGTCCAATCATAAGTATACTATTTCTTTTAAAAAAAAAAGTTAGTGTAAAAATAATAGGCTTATTACTAATAAAAACTTATTTTACTGCTACTGTGGATCGCTAACGATCTAACAGTTCTCTCTGGTACCACTATCACACAATTAGTTCTGTGTATACTCTTGATTTTTTCATTAGTTTACCTTATTTACTTGAAAATATTCAGGATCAATAATGAAGACACAGTTTGCTTGAATTTCTTAAGACTTGTGGAAATTTATTATACTCGTACATTCACCACTACCTGTTGACGTCATGCCAACGAGGTCATGAATAGCGTTAATGAAAAAATACTTAAATCGAAATATTTAAGTAATGGCGTTGGAAGTGAATGATTACCGTTGTCTACAGTATATAAATAACAAATGCCTATATAGCAGAACGTTTTATTTCGCTGACGTAAGTCACGGCTTATGGCGAAGCGATAATAGATTTCGCGTATTGTTTATTGTGTGTTACACATTAATGTTTCTTTGCGAATTAAAGATGTTGTTATGCAACTATTGGCAGTCTCTTGATGTAACACACTGTCAACGATGGTAATTAAAAACAAGGGTCACCAAAGATTCATCGCAATCATATGAATGATATAGTAACGCATAGAGGCAGACAAAACAAACAAACATATATATATATATATATATATATATATATTGTAGTTGGACAGAGGTCTTATTAAACACCAAATAGAAATGTAGGTAGAGATGGGCTGGAATCTTTCATGACGGGAGATAGCTTTTCGGCTTATGCTCCTTGCGAAGAGTCGTTAAAGGACCTTTCTGCTCCTCCGAATGCCTTTGCATGTATATATATATATATATATTGTAGTAATTAAAGGAAATATAATTAATTAATAAACAAAAATTTTGGACTTGCATTGTTGGCGGCGTAAACATACGAGTTGTGTACAAGCATATGGGGCAATAATGCCTGCTTGCTGGGTTATTGTCGAAAAACATTTTGCTAGACGCGTAGAGCGGCAGTGTGTGGACAAGAGGCAATGGAATAACAGTTCGGACAAAATTTCAGAAAGTGTGTTTGGGGAGGCAAGGATGTATGTTGTCTAACAGCTCTAATATTCGGAACGATCTATAGTTTCCAGTTTTGAGCAAACAACTGCGACGATACTACGTAACAAGTTATTGATAGAGAGACCAGCGAAACAAGTGTTGCAAGTAAACTCAGCAAGCAGAAAGTCTTGCCTAGTAAATTCTATGTATTATGACCTCTTTATAAAGTGTTAATAATAATTGTGTGTGTGCGTACGAGCCCATTTCTTGGTACAACAAAACTTTAAGGTAAACTAAACAACTTATATCTGTAAACCCCACAGTAAACGATATTTTATCGTCAGATTTCGGAGTTCAGATTTCAGATTTTAATATTTTACTGATTGTTAAATTAATGATTTAGTCACTTTGCAAATTTCATTGTTTTACCTAAATATTCTTTATTGAAGGCCCGATGTCGGCCCTGAGATCTAGCCGTGGTATATCGTCAAGTTTTAAGATGTAATATAATTTCAATAATTGGATTTAATAAATTAATTTACTTGTTTACTTTAAATTTTGATCTTTTAATTAAAACATCCGATCACTTAATTTTTAATTTTATTATAATTTTAATTTAATTACTACAAATTGGCACCTCAACGTGGGGGCTGTTTAAATTAAATCATTTATTTATAATTACTACAATATATATATATATATATATATATAGTTTAATTTGGGTCATCATTATATTTAAAAATATAAACCATCAGGCTTCTCCCACCTGACGTACAGGGAAATTTGTGACATTAAGAATGAATTATTGTTTTATGAAATAAATTAGGGTTAATGACACAGCATATTTTAACTTATTTAAATGTTGATGTGGTCCGACAAAATTAAGCAAAGTCTGTAAATTGAATATTAATAACGCGGCGAACGGTCGACCCACGGATATCTTAGCAATGAATGGCAGAGAGGAGAATATTCAAAGACTGCTGATCTTTGATGGCATTGGCCCCAGTTGATCTCTGTACGAAGAGCAGTAGACCTATGCAATTTCGATGCCGTGACCTTGCTCTGGAAACGACTTTTCCAGACAAGTTCTCGGGGCAAAGCCTCGCCTTGTGAGGATTCGACAGCACTCGACCAGACAGTGGCAGTTTACAAGCTTATTTTACCTCCAAACGCGACTGAATCCTTAACAAATCACATTAGCAACCAACCAATATATGTGTCCACATGGCAACCCAAAGATCATAGTGTCACGACAGACAAGGTCGAGAGCTTTCTTTTACTGGCTCTGGGTGCCGTGAAATGTGAACCACTGACACTTTGATGTAATTCATCTAATTTTCCAAATTAAAACTTTAGGATAGTATTAAAGACCCCTTTTCCCTCACTATTATAGGTTATATGCACGGTTCCGAAAATATGCCAGCAAGTTGAATAGAGCCAGTTCTGTTGAGGATAATAAAGAAAAATATTATTTTCAAATAGGAATAGCCCAGTAGCTACATACTTCTTACTGCACAAAAGGTAGGGTATTTTATTTTATTTTCCATCTAGGTTATGTTGTGGCCATTACTGAGAAACTAAGTTTTCCAATTCGAAAGGCTTTGGAAAAAGTTTTTGTGGCCCAAAAAAAACGAAATTTTGCACTTTTCAGTTTTTTGCTAATAGCTAATGCATGAAGTATTCTATTGAAAACAATGTTCGGTTATAAACTGTAGAGCATAAAATTCTGCATATCTCATTACGACATTCGGTGGAACTAAATGGTAGAAATCGTTCGTCAAATTTACGACAATTTACGTCATTTCCGAAAAGAATGCACTTTGTCATATTTTTAGTGCTGATATTTCCAAAATGGTCGGCGGGACACTTTATTGTCTAGGAATAAAGTTTTAGAAAATTTAATTTTCTTTGCAAAGCATGATATGGTTTTAACAATCAACCGGTACCAGCAAATTGGGTGTATTTTCGGCCATTGGTCTCAAATGATTGTTAAAACCAATTATGCATTGGAAAGAGAATTAAATTCTCTAAAACCTTTATTGTATGAGTAATTAGTTTACTGCTGTACATTTTGGAAATATGAGCACTAGAAATATGTCAAACTGCAATCTCTTCGAAAAAGACGAAAAATGTCGTAAATTTGACAAACGATTTTCACAACTTCGTTAGACCGAATTTCGTAATCAGATTTACCATACGATGCAAAATTTTAGGCTTTACACTTTATTACTGAACATTTTTATTAATAGAATGTTTCATGCTTTTTCTATTACCGAAAAACTGAAAAGAGGTACAAAATTTTGCGTTTTTTATGCCACAACTTTTCCTGAAGCCTTACGAATTGGAAAACTTGGTTTTTCTCCACAAAACTTATAAAAGTTGGAAAAAATTACCGACCTTTAGCTCGCGGATGCATTTTTTTTTGGACACAGCTAGCTGCTGGGCTAGAAAAGAACTATCTTCTAAAGATTAAGGGAATAGCTGAACAAAAAGCTTATACGGCCTTTTTGTTTTGCACGTCGCTTGAAGAGTAGGGAAGTATTTGACGAAGAAATTATGTAGTCTACTTTCTGCCTCCAAAAAGGTTAGATATAGAACACATTTCATAATTGGAAGCATAAAATGGAATGAAGAACGAAATAAAGAATGCATATAGGTCTAACTTATCCTAAGACAAAATAGAATGTCAAATTAAATAAAGATTGGAATATAAATGTCAAGCCCCATAGAAACAAATGACATTGCCCAGTAAGTGGTAGGAAGCAATACTGTATAATATAAAGAAACTTTTAATGTAGATAAATTTAATCTGGGTGAATTGTCTTCATGTTCGAAGCTGTCGCACAGAAGTGGGCATAACCTAGATCACCTAAGCCACAGCTTTTCTAGGACTGAGCAGTTTCATTGAGCCCGCCACATATGGGAAGTAAATTGCGACGTTAACCTTCTATCACTACTCATTTGCCGAGACGAAACTTGTGCAATGAACGTTTAATTTGCAAGGTTGGTGGCTTGCTTCCTCTCACTAGTTCCGCTTCAACTTAGAACACAATGAAAGCATATATAGCTCAGTAGCTATATACATCTTAGCATGCAAAAGGTGGGATATTTTAAATTTTGTTTCCTACCTGTATAGATTGTGGCCAGTAGGAAAAAACGGTAAAAGTCTCTTCTGTAGCCTAAGAACCACGATATTTTGTACCTCTTTTCAGGTTTTTCCTAATAGCTAATGCGTGAAGCATTCTATTGAAAACGAAGTTCGGTTATAAATTGTAGAGCATAAAATTCTGCATATCTCATTACGACATTCGGTGGAACTAAATGGTAGAAATCGTTCTTCAAATTTACGACAATTTGAGTCATTTTTGAAAAGAATGCACTTTGTCATATTTTAGTGCTGATATTTCCAAAATGGTCGGCGGTACACTTTATTGTCTAGGAATAAAGTTTTAGAGAATTTAATTAGTTAATATGTTCAAGTCCCAATAAATGGATATCACAACAAAATTAACACCGTCAACATTTGCGTGTTTTACTCCAACAAACACAAAGTAATACACAGTTTATTTTTTCGAGATCGATTTCCGCACAAGATTCTGCAGCAAGATCAATCACGCTGACAGTTTCCTGCATATATCATGGAAGCCATACTAAAAAAGCACGTGCCTTTAGGAAGCTTAACAAGGTTTCCTTTATGTTTGACGCTTTCATTGACATTGAAGTAGTCAGCGTCCATACAGAAAGGTTTTGAAAATTGCCAAAACTGTAACTAGAAGATAGAATCGACTTAAAACTGATCTTATAATGCAATGAAAATACTGATAGCATAAAAGAGAACGCAAAAATGTCAAATGAACCGATTTCTAATTTTTAACCATCGTAAGCATATTTTCATTATCCACGATATAAAACGCAATTCAACTGACATTGCAATATTAACGCTCGTGTCTGCTGTGAGCAAGCATATTCATTTAATTAGTTACAATCTGGCCTCTTGGGTTAAGCCAGTTTCCAAGAAAAACGCTGAAACTAACGAAATATTGAGTATGAATTAAAAAATATCTCAGCCTTCTTCAATACTGTCATTACAAATAACGGATTATGCCTTCTCCAACACTTCATTGAACAAATAAAAGTACAATTAGTGATAAGCTGTGCAACTAGGAGAGTCACTGATACTCTGTCACAAAGCACAAGTATTTAATCTCAAAATGATGATAGATTTGTAACAGAACTGTAATACAGACCGCAAAAGCTTTAAAATCAACCATGTGAAGAATCTCTAAAAATATCAACATTTAGGATTTTAAAAAAAAAATTCTATTACATATTATACTATGCATAAAATATCTAAAATTTGAAATTCCATGTATTAAAAAATGAGTTGTACTACGAAGAGTAAAGAGAGAAACATCACAGCTAGGTGTCTTTCTTTTGGCACACCTTGTTCTAATTCTGCATAGTAGACTATTATCATAAGTACGTATGACTGCATTACATGACTATCTTCTTACTGTAATTTTCTAATAAAATTGTTCAAATAATGTTTCCAGTATAATGAGCCTTCATACCCTTATTTGTGTATGCATCTGTGATTGTAACATGACCATCCCATTAACAAAAATTATTGAATCTATTCAGCAATACTTATTGATGGAAATAAAGTAAGAGGGCCTGTAAGTCTTCCACCAGACACAGTCGGTAGAAAATTATGGGCATCGAAGTGTTGTCAACTATGGTAGGCTTTAATTTTGTTTTATAAAGGTTGATTCTATTTCCTATACAAAAATATTTGAAACTGTTGATACTCTATTGAAGTTTAATGAATAGACAAATTTATACATGGTAATATATTCAGCACAATGTCCTTAATTCTGCCACAGGATGATTATGCCTTTTTCTACTAGATAATCAAACCCACTTTTACTACATTTTAATGTTCTGAAAATATGATAAGCCCCACACCCATTTCTACAATTATTTAAAAAAAGTTCAACAAAGAAAAAACAATACAAAACTTGCAGTACAGTATCAATGTCCAAAAAAATCCCCCGCGAGTAAATGGTCGGGTAAATGTCCTCCCCTAACTAGTATACGTTGTGGCCATTAATGAAAAAAAAAACAAATTTTCCAACTGTAATGACCTCGGGAAAAGTTTCTGTGGCCTAAAAACTACACATTTTTGTACCTATTTTCAGTTTTTCGCAAAAACGTGTAGCATTCTAATGAAAATAATGTTCGGTAATAAACTGTAGAGCAAAAAATGAATGGTATATCTGATTACGAAACTTGGTCGAACGAAGTGGTAGAAAATAGAGGTGGGCGAAAGGACCGCGAATCGATTCTTATAAAAGAACTTAGAAGTTAGTAAAACGACTTAGTAGATAGAGTTACGGCTCACAGAGTCGTAGATTCGTGAGTGAGATGCTCGAGTCGGCTCGGAGCCGTCGGATCTTGGAAAGTGAATTACAAGTTGAGTCGTTGAATTAATGAAAGTTAAGACTCTGGTTCTGAATCGAAAAACTTGAGAGCGACACCCCTCCCCCCTCCCAAGAATTAATAAACAATAACACCCGTAATAAATTTTGAAGTGATAGGCTTAGATCCTTTATCAGACAGTATGGTAAAGTCTTAATTGTTGCTAAAATACTCAAGGCATAAACTTAAGTTTGATTTTTATTCTTACGACTTCTCTACTGACATTATTCCCAGCGGTTGTTTTGTCCTTTCGATGTTGATGGTTTTGTTCAATTTCTTGAATAACTTTTTTATGTTCTCTAATCACTAACCCATTCAAATATAAACATTAAAAGTTTTAATTTACAAGATTATGTACAGTGAATATGCAGAATAATTTTATCCAAATATATATAGGTTGCAATGCAGATAACATTGCAAATTATTTCACACATTACTTGAGTTGAATGTTTTGTTTCCAATAAATACCAGAAGGTCGGCTAAGACGAGGTCAATGCCCTAACCCAGGGATTAATCCTTGTTCTCAAGGACTGTTGAGTCGTCAATCTATATTTAGAAGAAACTTCTGGTTTTTCTCGCATGTAGAATTGGAGAATTTCCATAGAGAAGCAGATCATGACGGAAAAAATTAGTTGGCTCACTTTCCAAAAACTTTCTCAAAATCTTTATCTGAATAGTAATATTAACTCTGGAAAATAGTTGTACAAATATATAATAGGAATCGTTCGTCAAATTTATGACATTTTCCGTCATTTAAAAATAATGCAGTTTGTCATATTTCTAGTACTGGTAACTCCAAACTGGTCGGCAGTACACTGATTTGTCAAGGAAGAAAAGGTTTAGACAATTAATTGCTATTTTCAACGCATAACCTGGTTTTAAAAATCCATTCAGAATTGCTGAAAATATACACATTTTGCTGGACAGTTGCGGCCGGTTGCTGAGGATGGGAGCGACGATTACCTACGTGAAGGTGAAACTTGTCTTTTGTAGAATACATTAAAAGTTTTAAGAGTATCATTTTTCTAAGAGGAAGAAAGACTCCAGTGTTTCAAAGAGTATTTACTTTCTTTTGCTAGGAAGAAAGATTAGCGAAAGTGCTCGGACAAAAGTCTCCAGTTCTGATTGCTATTCTACTACTTCGTTCAACCGAATTTCGAACTCAAATACACCATTTGATGTAGAATCTTATGTTTTACAATTTATTACTGATCATTAGTTTCAATAGAATGCTTCATGCTTTTGCTATTAGCGAAAAACTGAAAATGGGTGCAAAATGTCGTGGTGGTTTAGACCACAGAAACTTTTCCTGAAGCCTTTCGAATGGGAAAATTTGGTTTTTCACTAATAGCCACAAAATATACAAGTTGGAAGACCTGACCTTCTTGCCGGTAAGCTGTATATAGCTACTGGGCTATAGGTAAAAAACCGTGATTTTCGGGATTGTGAATTAAACTATAGGTGCATAAACAACAGAGTAAATAGCAGATTATACATTTTAACAAAGATGTTGTTAGTAGAAGAACATAATCAATAACTGCTACCACGAAACTTAGCATTCCCCAGGCCATGGAAAAGGACGGAAAATGTGCATCAATATGGTCTAGTGATGTGACCACAAAATAATTCACGCAGGAATGCCTTCTGAACAAATTCATCTCAATTACAAATGAAAAAGTGAAACACCGTCCCTCAGTTGTTTATATTGTCCTTATTATATTGATCTACAAAATATTGTTAGGGATGTCTTACTATAACATTAACCTTTCCTCTGTCCATATGTTCTTCAGGTAATCTGCATTTTGTAATAGTTGCTTATGTGAACCATCCCCTGATGTATCACATGTTTATATATACTTACATCGGGGAATATAAAATCTGAGCAAGAGATCAATAAGCTTTGTTTCCATTAATTTAATAACCTATCTGTAAGTTGTTAAGGACCACTATCTTACATGAACTAAAGTTATGGCTAACAATACCTCAGAATAGTACAGATGGAGAATTATCAGCATCAGTTACCAATATCAGTAGCTTTGTAACGCATCCAACTAAGATAAGAGCTCTTGGACCACCACACCAACTCTTGAATCCTCTTGAATAAATGGTGTTATGAAAACCCATGTCAGCAACACAACTGCTCCCATCTCTTGTTAATAACTTAATGCATTGTTATGCATCTCTTTTAAGTTAAGGTTCAGAAAATAAACTAGATGGTTGAGCAATTCAGTGATCATACAACTATTATTATCTATTATCAGCTGATAGCAAGTTTCATGAATACAAACCTTAGACTATACATCATATTATTATATTTCCTTGTATTTAAGAGATGGAATTTACCTGTTATTGGTTTGAGAACACTAAAAATAAGTGCTAAGATGACAAATTAATATCGCTTAAAATAAATACCACATTTCCTCGCGTATACCGCGCATTTTTACTCAAAATTCAAACGAAAAAATGGGATGCGCGTAATGGACTGAACTCGCTGAAAACTTCGTGGATGAAACTGTTCCGGGTTTCCCGCCGGGTAAGTTCGTCGAAAAAAAAGGACGTTTCGATGTTTTCGACGAACTTATCTCGCTGGAATCCCAGGAGAATTTCGTCAACTATCTTACACCAGGAAAACCTTGGATCTACAGTCAGAAAAACATGTTCCTATACACATTTGGAAAGCTATTCTTCCGAGAACAGCCACAATGGCTTGTTTTTCTGTGTCTCTTGCCACTAGGGTGGATAACCCCTGTCATAGATCATTTACCTCTTACTCATTATTAGAACCGTACGATTGACGCTTTGTTGTTAGTCTTGGCCAATTATTTGTGTAGATCGAGAAAGATAATACTTTTTTGTACGAAAAAAAATTCTTTTGGGAATGATGAGAAAATATGGTGCACGTCTTATATGGCGGCGCGTCAATACTTAGATGTTGAAAAATTAGATAAATCACTTATCTGTTAAGAAAGTAAAAACTGCAATATTTTCATTTTTAGTTGAAACTGAAAGAACTTACCGTGGCATGCCTCCAATATTTAATAAGTGAAATGATGTCTGTACTTGGTGCATACAGCAGAAAGTCCCTCCATTCATCAAAACTGATATTAAGGCTGCCATCTTGATCCATTCTAAACAGAAAATATGAGTGAAGTTTGGCATATATGGAGTTGAAGCAAATGGAGAATGTTGCTTATCTGAGTGTTAAAGATGGACTCAAAGAGGTATGGAAATCCAATAAAGGTTTTGGAGTTTTGGAACAGACCTGCTTAATGCTAAATAAACTTGCAATTTCTCATATTTCTCTACCTTGTACAATCTATCTTTAACACTTCGGTTAATCATATTCCTTACTTCTCTATCACAAAATTATTAAACATATCATGATATACACATACATTATATAAAAGAAGTGGTATTGTGGTAAGTCACGGAACTCATAAAAGTGATGGATTTCTTTCTGATAAAGTTTACTTGTTTTCCACTGTCATTCAGGTACATTCTTATATTAAGTTATAGTATAAGGTCAGGGCTGCTTCCTTCTTTATCCTCTCCTACAAACTTATAAAGATAATTGAGTTTACAACAGAAAAGAACCTGTGTGCTGATTGATTATAAAATTTATTAATTCAGAATGAGAGTTGAGCTTTCAAATCAATACTGATGATCTATAAACCGTGAAAAGAAAACAGTTCTTTGAAACAATATTTAAACTATAGAACCCAAGAACCCATAAGCAACCAGGAGAATGGCCATTTGGTAGGTGGAGTATGGACATACTACATAGAAAGACTAATTGGATAAAAGAAACAAAATCTAAATCAATTTATTTTCTTGCATACGATTATTTTCTTCTCCTTATATAACAGGTCACTTTTTATGCAGTTTAAGTTTAAGCAATATGATGCACATTTCTATTTTCTTCAGGATCCTTGTGTATACACATTCAATTTACACGATTACAGTAAATTCTCAGTTATTTATTCTTCACACTTACTCTAGGTCCTTCAAACATTTGACATTAAATGAAAATAAACAGAACTACTTTGTTTTGGGAGAAAAAAAAAACAATTTTTCAATCCCAGCCTGACACATAGGTGTCAGAAACATAGGGATGAGAAGATTTCTATTGATTGTAAACTGTTATGTGAAAAATCTATTGACTCAGCAAATAGGTATGGTATTAAAGATTTTAGTGCCTCCCATTGGTGGCCCCTAAGATCCATTAAAGCTACAGAATAATCTACAATCACAGCACAGAGATGTTGATTTAAATTCAAATTCATCTTGTTTATAGTTTAATTCTGGATCAACCATTGACATTTTTCCAGAACGACAACTTAAAAATCATCCATGTATCATCATCAAAACTGCAACAAAATTGTAGAAATATTGATGGCATTTAATTATTTTTTTATATTGTAGTGAGTGGACTACTAATGATTTTTTATTATTATTGTTTATTTACTGTTGCATCAACATCTCAGGTCATTAGTGACTCTTTATGGGTACTAATTTTGTCTTGTCGGGGGGACTAATTAATGCAAGGAGTAATTATTAAATCGTTTTACATATAAAATAATGAACCCAGTGTTATTCCAAAACAAAAACATATATATAATCAGAAGTTTATTTTGTAGGCAAAAAAGAGAGCAGAGAATCAACTATTACAGATTTTAAGTAGTTTGTTTACATCTGTGCAAATAATTTTTTTTTTAAATCTTATTCTTTACTCGATAAAGTAAAAAATACATAATTAAAGTTATAGAGACTATTGAAACGAGTCTACACAGAAATAAATATAGCAAAAAGGTCCTAAAAAAGCAGTAAGTATATAAGTCTAAGGAATATTTTAACAAGGCCGTAATGACAAATGTAAAAAACATACATATTTTAAACATTCATATAAATATTTTAATGATAATGGCAAACAGTATGACGTTTCTTAAAACCAATTCCCATTTTGATAAAACAAGAATCATTTATTAAACGAATCATACATTATTTCAAATTCTTATTTTTTACATGTGTAGCAAATCACACAAATTGTACACAAAGTCACAATGTTATGCATATGCTATATTACACAATATTTAAATTACTACAATTTTAAAAATTGAGGAATATTTGAAGCTACAGAATAGAAAGTAAAAAATGTATTTTTCACAGAGTTGCTTTTCAATTTAAAATTCAGTCCCAACTATTTGAATTTGGTCAGATTTAATTGAAAAGTGAAGTTCCTAAATGGGTTTATAATGTAACCAAAAACACAAAGCATAATTTAAGAAGGAGCAAAACAATGATTATATGACTAATAGTGTTTCATTCATAGACCATATCATTTTATACCAATTGTAATTGTACAGAAATAACAGACTTTAAATGTGCTAGATTCGTTCCAGGTATTTGGGGCCACCACACTTTAGGACTAATAATATCCTCAACATCAGAAATATTTGTGTTATTAAAGTGCAAAAAATTTGCAAATAAGTTTTTGTTTATGATGACAACTGGATGATAGGTAGCTAGGGTTATGTTTTGAATAAAATGATATGAGTGTGTATATATATGATGATGAAAACCGCCTCTTCAAACCATTGCTCTAAATTGTCAACAGGCCTGAGTGAATTTATTTTATGTCCCTCAATGCACAAGTTAAAAAAAACAAAATAACTTTTCAAGGTTAATGAATTTATAGAGATCAATGTAATTTTTAAAGGAAATTCTATGGTAGACAAAATGTCTTTTAGTGTTCTGCTTGATTTCATATAAGGCCCATATACAAATTTATCTTCACTTTCAACTTCTCATATTATTCAGGTAAGAGAACAGCCAATAAAATACTATTTTCAATATAAGTGTACAATATGCATTAAACTTAGAAAAAATTACAAATAAATATATGCTTTTAGGACATTTGAATTTTCTGCATGGAAATAATCATATCTTCAGACCCAATTGTAAAGTTAATAACAACTTGTTCCCATTGTAGTGTTTATTAAATGTCAACCACCATTTAAATTGGTTATTGGAAGTAGTTCCTGTACATTTTAGTGTCTACAATGCAACTGCTCACCTATAATCTATAACTGTTGAAACATGGTTAATGGTCTTTCTCAATACATCCATCTTTGTCTGGACTCAACATGTTTGAGAATCTGATGGTTAGAAATGAAGACAAAGAAGAAAGCTATAAAATATATTAAATATTTTAGAAATTAAATTAAAAATAAAACCATGCAATTGCTTCAGGTAGAGGTAAAAAATTTAACTAATATGTCAAACATATATGCATACCTCTGTAATAAATTTGAAGCTTCATTTCTTTCTATTTCCACTCCCAATTCATTGAATGCTTTCATGAGCTCTTCAACATCAATTCTACCTGCAAAGTTCAATAATTTTACTACTGAAGAAACTATAATAAGAGTATTGGATTCATGCCAAGATTGTCACACAAATTAGAGATACTTTTAAAAATTAATACTGAATAATTTTTAATCAACAACAACATAAATAAAATTGTATCAATGATTTTATTATATAAATGCATATAAATTATGAAAGCCTGCTGAAAAAGCACGTTTACTGCCTTAACAGAATATGTTGAGAAACAATTTATACACTATCAGAAAGCCTCAGTGAACTAGGATATAAGATTAAAGAAACATGAATTTCTAACTAATGAATATGGCACTTATTATTATTTTTTTACAGATTTGGACATTTGCAAATAATGCCATATAATTTCCCAATTTTCTGAGAAGAAAAACTATATTTTAGAAATGCAGCCAGCTAGCACATTGGATACCTATGCTGAGGAAGGACGATAACAGCTCCACAAATTTGAAGAATGTCCTTCCTGAATGGCAATGTGAAATCTCAAATTCAGGTAAGCCACCACCTACCTCTCTTTCTTGCCAATATTAATTATTTTGACCATTGTAAAATATGAGGGAAAATGGTTGATTACAATTTTATACAAACTTTTAGTTTAGTCTCAATGTTGAATTTTGTACTGTAGTTGAATATTAGAGAGACCTTTCATTTGTTCAATTTTTAGATTTTTATCTGGTCCTCCAATAGAGATACTACATACACCTCTTATAATTGAAAAGTTCCATTTTTACAAGGGTGTAATTTGTAAAGGGTAAGTCAGTTTCTATTGATAGTTAAAATAAAGTAACTACACTATTATATGTAAAAGCAGAAAAAAATATTGATGTTCACAAACTGTTTCTTCTTGGAGAAATTAGACTATGAAAATTTCTTCATTTTTAATCTATAACATTGTGTTACACAGAGTATATGAAAAAATAATGTTAGGCAAATAAATAAAAGTTTGATTTATAGGTCTGAATGTACTGAACACGGTGCACTTTATTTGAAAAGGATGGGGCAATTCAGTACTGGGTAAATTAGAAATTCAAAGATACCTGCAAATGTAAAAAACGTTATGAGGCCTATAAAAAAATGGACACACAATAACAATTAAACAAAATTAGTTTTGAATGACTAATACATAAGGGAATGTACTGACAAGATATAAATTTTTTCTGATGGTGTGGTAACCAGTGCTGGACCACTTGGCAGAGATTGACCCAATCGTAGTATTCACAAAAATATTCATGACAAATTTTGAATCTTCTCTAAACTACTTGTAAAAACAATAGTGATGACAATTATTGAAGAATAAAATTTTGGAAATGAAATTGATTGAAATTTACCATCTTTATTCTTATCGAGGCTTGAAAATTGAAGTCTAAGATTTTTTTCATGTTCTTTCACATAATGTATGAATTCAGCTAAAGTCACATCACCACTTTTGTTCTGATCGGAATGCTCCAGAAATTTCTGAAATAAAAACATATTTTAATAACTAAACAAATGAGTAAGAACAAAATTGTGGCATTTCAGTATCTACTAATTAAAAAAGGATAATGATACAAATATTTCATTTAAAATAAGAGGAAAAATAACTTTACAGTGTGAAATAGTTTATATGTTAAATGTGTAAGATTAAATGTTTCAAGTATAATGAATGCTCTATTACTATAGTAATGGATTAGTAATTCAATAAGATATACTTCGAAGCCATATTTCATGAAAAAAGTCAATAATTCTGTACGTTTGTATTTTCAGACTTTTACTCCTGTATGTGGAAATTGTTACAGATTTGCATTTACAACAGAACAAAAATAATTTTTTTGACCATTCTTTTAATCATATGATACAATGACAACTCAAGAATTAAGGTGAAGGACAAAATATAATGAGCTGTTTCTTACTCACTTAAATTGTGCCACAACTGAAGACAGAAATTTTGCAGAAAGGTTAAGTAGTATGTTTTCAATTTATCATATTTTTGATCTGTAGTTTTAGGTATTTTATTATTTGTCAATTATGGTAAATGTATAATTTGATAAACTTTATTCTACATATAAGCTAGTTAACAAATATATATCTAGAAATAGCTGGATGAAGACTTCTCAGGATTCCAACTGGGTAATGATGTTTGTTTGCCACTATGTTTGATCGCTGGCAGGCACGCACTGCCATCTTCTACACGTGGAATCCCAAGAACCCTTCAGCTATCTACAAAATGTTATACGAGAAGTAACACAGTACAAATTTAGGTTAATTTTTTAAAAATTAATTCTGTTATTCACATATTGCTTTATATTTGGAGTTTTACTTTATTGGGGGGGGGGGGTCTAGAAAATACACTCATCTTAGCAAAATTGACACTGTTAAAGTTGTATTTTGTGAAGCTGGCAAATATGAACTTCCAATAAATATGGACTCATGGATAACAAATGTTTTATTAAGAATATGTTTTGCCTTGGAGGAAACCTTACAAATCAAATGATTTACTGATGACTTTTGTGCAGTCTTTAAACCCATTAATTATTTCTCTCACTTCAGTAAGCTTAATATATTAGTTAATATTTATATGAATATTTTATTTACTGCAAGAAATAGGATATTTGATTAGTAATTTTTCAATTCATATTTACTCCCTTTCTAATAAGTATTACTGATGCTTAATCAAATCATTCTCTATATTTAGGAAATATTTCTGCCAATTTTCTACTCCAGCTACCTTCAGAATAATTAGTTACTCAATATCCACAAGATTAATACTAGTTATAACACTTCAATTTTTAAATTCATAGAAATATAAAAATTCACTCAAAAAATTATATACTCATCTGCTTATGTATTTAATGTTCAAAAGGCTTTGTTATATCTTAATTTGATATTGTAGGTACAATTACTTCTTTCAAGAAAAACCATTGTCTACACTTACTCATCAATGATTTTTCCCCCTTATCCATTCTACTGATTGGAATTTCACATCAAACCTCTTCGTAATGGTCATCCACTTATTCATGTACTTACGTTCCAATCTAGTCTTGTAATGAAACCTTACAATTTGCCAACTTTTTTTTAGTCAGCTCTCATCATTTGCATGAATTTTAGCAATTTCATTTATTAATTAAAATCTTATATATATAATTAACCTCAACATTAGCATCCAGAAAACCACTAACATCCCATTCAAGAATAATAACCTGATGAATGTAGAATTCTCGGGTTTCTACCCGGAATATGTCTTGTGTGAAACAACTTTTAGACAAATAGCTCTGCCATCATTTATATGTACTTTTGAAAAATAAAACCAGTGATTGTGTGATTAGTATTCAATGTAAAACAGGGTAACTTTTGAGGGAAAGGAGGGTGTGATTTGTAGTAATCAACTAATGAAAGTGAAGTTAATAATTAACACAGAAGTCTTTGTTTTTAATGGCTGTTTAATTCATGTTTGGAATTTGGCCTAAAGATGTGACAGTCAAGTAACAAATATAGATATGAAATAGAGAGACTCATGCCTACCCTAGTATGATCACAATTTTGAAAGTATTATCCTTCTTTGGCTAAATGTAGTAGGTGAATAGATGAAGAGGAAAATAAAAAAAAATCCCTGAATTACATAGTTCATAGAATTGTCTAAAATTCAGGTAATCTTAATCCATAAAATGATAAAGAAAATCAGTTAAAGAAATAGATCTGTATGTAGAATCAGATATCAGTAATAACAGAATATTTAATAAAATTACAAGGAACACAATCATCTATTATGTATCAGTTTTAAGTTTATTGATTAGAAAAGTTAAATTTGTTTTTAATTATACTGCCAAAGGAACAGTTATACATTAAAGTTACAAAATTTATACATTTAAAACAAATCTCCGGATTGTTGATTTCTATTCAGTTTCAGCTTTTAAATTAACCTAAAGATTTGAATGCACGAGTGTTACTTTATTTCTTCAAGAATAAAATAGAAACTGAATATAGTCTAAACTGATGTGTTAACCACGCGATCGCGATGACAAGGCTGTTAACTGACGTTTGACATTACCTGAGCATACCTCTGATGTACGCCAGAATCTTTGAGAGCAACCGAGAGATCATGAATGTCAATTTTCCCATTGCCATCGACGTCCAGCTGTTTAAATAAATTTCCTAACCTTTCTTCTTCTTCAATAGGTAATTCATGCAAATAGTGTGGAGGATGACAGACTATTGGGTCATCTGAATTGCTTAGATTCACCATATTTATCTTATGTAGGTAGTCAATTTGGCGACATCCACAAAAAAGTAAGCAAATTGCTTTAAGAAATCACACACACAAGTACCCAAAGGACACTTTTCGAATCATGTTGACAGCTACCCACACTTCCGCTTTGATTTTTTGACAAGGCCTTTCGAATCTACTTGTAGCTCAGTGAAATTCCTTGCGAATTGATCGTCTTTGGAATTTTAAAATACCACTTTCCATAGATAATGTTTTGATTTTCATTCATTGTAATTCAATGTAAGTAACTTTAAGGCCTTAGATCACAAATTGTAAGTCAAACATAATAACCGTTAAATAAAAATCTGCTGGTTAATAAACCTTCAACATTGTTTAATTTTCAGAGCATATTGAAAATTTTAGATATAACTGAAGGCATATTAAAATAGTACAACTTAAGTTCTTTCAGAGTTATTATTTACAGACATTCTTACTTATGTTAAGCAAATAGTTTTTTTTGTAAAAAAATTACTGGAGTATTGCCAATTTGTAATTTTTTTTCAAATTGATTTCCATTCAGTTTTTCTTCATATCTTGAGGAAGATTATTATGATATAAAATGACTAATGGATGGGCTACTGTCAGCCTGTTTTTTATTAGTTCGAGGCCTATAATAATTCTTCTATCATTCTATCATTGTTTGAGATATATACCGTAGTACTCTTAAGTTTAAAAATAAAGAAGTAACTAGTATGCAGTTCCTGAGCATCCTAAGTACCTTATCTTATATACAATAATTACACTAAAAATGATTTGATACCTCACGTTGAAAGTATGTCTTATTAAATTATAATATACTATTGTATAATTGATTGAATTATTATTGCGTACGATTGTCATAAAATATCTACTTGGCTTGAATTTTTTCGCCTCATAAATCAGTTTTGCGAGACTAATAAAAGTATTGTTTTAACCACAACACCGTTAACATATCCTGACGTATTTATTCTACCAAAGGAACAAGCATATTCGGGAGCATTTAATTTATCGACAAATTATTAATTTGTAATGGCGCACATTTCAGTTAAGAACAAGCTGATAAAATAATTAAGTACAATAGTTCAAATTGTTGATTAAAAATTTCTGGTTCCACAAGTAACGAGAAGCAAAATATGCAAGAAATACTTTCGGAAAATAAGTAGATGTTGGTTGAAAGTTAGAAATACTTTCGGACTCTATATACTGGCACTCTAGGACCAGGACGAATTTAGTAGGTCTTCTCCCCTAATGAGTGTTCGGACTCATGTTGCGGGTCTGAGTATTGTTCTCTCCGTGATGACAAACTGAGTTCAAAAATGAGTTCAACTGCCGGTGGAATCTCTCCACTTGGCCGTTGGCCTGCGGGTGGTACGGCGTCGTCCGGGATCTCTGCCATCCGCCGAATGCGCCCAGAGACTAGAACACGCACGACTCGAACTGCCGGCCTTGGTCCGTAGTGATGACTTCGGGGCAGCCAAAACGGGCGATCCAGCCGTGGAGAACAGCGTTGGCCACGCTGTCGGCGGTAATGTGCTCCATTGGGACCGCCTCTGGCCAGCGTAAGACGCGATCGATCATGGTGAGCAGGTACCTGAAAGGACCTGCCTGTGGTAGAGGACCGACGATGTCTATGTGGACGTGGTGGAAGCGAGCGGTTGGCGTCGCGAAAGACCCGACTGGGGTCACGACGTGGCGCGTGGGTTTGGCGCATTGGCATGCCACGCACGTTCGGGCCCACACCCTGCAGTCTCGCTTCACTCCAGGCCACACGAAGCGCGACGTAACCAGGTGCGTAGTGGCACGGGATGCCGGATGGCTGAGACCACCTGTCGTCGGCTGGGTGCTGGGACGAACGGTCGGTGGCGACCGGTTGAGACATCGCAGTAGAGTTGCGAAGCGAGGCCTGGGACAGTGACGAGGCGCAGGTCGAGCGCCATGTCGCTGCGACGAAGGGCGCGTAGCTCGTGGTCGTCTGCCTGTTGCCGGTCAGTAGCCCGAGGTTTACCGGGTTCAAGATTGATGTGATGGCATCTACCCGGGAGAATGCGTCCGCGACGATGTTTTCTGCCCCGCTGATGTGGCGGATGCCGGTTGTGAACTGGCCGATGTACATGAGGTGATTCCTCTGTACTGGTGTGAGATTCTCACTGTGCTGTAAGAACGCGAAACAAATCGGCTTGTGGTCTGTGAAGATCACGGTATGTTTTGCTTCCAACCAGTGACGAAAGTGGCGTGAAGCCAAGAAATCTGCGAGCAATTCGCGATAGTAGGCGGGCCAACGTGCTTGTTGAGAAGTTAGCGACTTCGAATGCCATGTTAGCCATGTTCTGCGACGGAACAGCGAGACGATCGGAAAGTGCATGGGCTTCACCGCTACTTAACGACTTCGAAAAGAAAGCTAATGGTTGCCATGCATCACCCACTTGTTGAAGGGTGGCACCTACTGCTGTGTGAGAGGCGTCCGTGAACAAACCTAATATTGCTTATGTTTCAGGATGTGCTAGCAAGGCGACGTTTCCCAATGATTGTTTGCAGTTCTCGAACGCAGAATATAACGCCGGCGTCCACGGAACAGGTTGGTTGGCACGCAAACTGGCGATGGCCACGTGGAGCGGAGCTTGCAGTTCTGCCGCATGCGGAAGAAAGCGTCTATAAAAGTTGACGACGCCGAGGAAGCGTCTAAGTTCGCGTGCTGTCTTGGGTGGCGTCAATTCTTGCAGGGCGGTGATACGATCGGGTAGAGCTGTGACGCCCTCTGAGGTGACCTTATAGCTGAGAAACTGGACTGAAGTGACGCCGAAAACACTTATCGACGTTAAGAACGATCCCGTGCCGTGTCAGGCGTTCCAAGACTGCTCGGAGATGGTCACGATGCTACTCAGCTGACGTACTATAAATGAGTATGTCGTCCACGTAAGCAAAACAGAAACCCAGGCCCTGTAGTACTTCATCAATGAAATGCTGGAAAGTTTGACCAGCGTTTCGTAAGCCGAAACACATAAAAGGGAACTTGAAGAGCCCGAATGGTGTAGTGATCGCAGTTTTTGGTACGTCTTCAGAGTTGACAGGAATTTGCGTGTAGGCTTTGGCCAGGTCGAGCACCGAAAATATTTTGCTTCCTCGTAAATTAGACGAGAAATCCTGCAGGTGTCTGATTGGATACCGGTCTGGAATTGAGGGTGCGTTCAGGGCCCGAAAGTCTCCGCAAGGACGCCAGGCGTCGCCCTTCTTTGGGACGAGGTGTAGCGGTGAAGCCCATGCACTTTCCGATCGTCTCGCTGTTCCGTCGCAGAACATGGCATCGAATTCGCTCCGTGCAATGCGAAGGCGCTCCGGCGCGAGGCGTCACGGCCGGGCGAAAACGGGTGGGCCTGATGTGGTTCTAATGTAGTGCCGAGTTTTGTGGTTCACCTCGCGCGGTGTCCCAGCGGGTCGAATAACATCCGGGAACTCCGTTAGCAGGTCGTGATAAGGTGATGCCTGCTTGAGTACTTTTACACTGGGCTGCGGCGTGGGGTCAACGGTTCCGGGTGCGGTGTGACCCGTCATGGCGTCAATTAGACGTCCGTTGTGGCAGTCCGGAAGCAACTGGTAATTGGCGAGGAAATCTGCGCCAATAATTGGCGTCGCGACATCGGCGATTATGAACCGCCAGCGGAATTCTCGCGGCAACCCCAGTTTCAACGACATTGGAATATATCCGTAGGTGTCGATCGACTATTAGTTGGCGGCCTCGAGGCTGTACCCTGTGGCGGTGTGTCGGCCTGGTAGGAGTCTCCGTGGGTAGCAGGAAAGGACCGAGCCCGTGTCCACCAGAAAACCCTGCTGGCTGGTCCGATCGACGACAGTGAGGCGGCTTTCTTTGTAGGCACCCCGATGCCGCTACTCTGGGGTGCCGGCGTCGTTTCCCGTCGTGAAACTACACTGGGGCGTGCAGCGCTCCGCCCTGTTGCCAAACCGTCTGTGATAGTAACACATTCCTGAAGGTCCTCTGGTTTCTTGAGTGGTCCGTTGATAAAACTGCTACGGGATTGTTGGCCCCTGTTACGCTGGTTTAGCTGCGCCTGTAGGGCAGCTACTTGACGGGAAAGTTCCCGAACCAGGTCGGCGACCTGCGCCGTGACGTCATTGGGGGCTGCAGCCACGGCGTCGACGGTGGTCGCCGCAAACACAGCAGGGCCAGGCAGCGAGACTTCTACAATTTTGTCAGCCAATTCCGCAATAACGTCCAATGGCATAGCAAGTTGGCTTTGTAGATTAGCCTGGACGGACGGCGAGAGTCGTTTGAGCCACAGCGTTCGCAGAACGTTCTCCGGCAGCAGGGTGGGCCCAGCGAGGGTTCGCAGGTAGCGAAGGAATTGTGATGGCGTCGTATCTCCCATGTCTGCCACTGTGAATAGATGCCACATGCGCTTCTCTTCCGACAATGAAAGACGTCGTACTAAGGCTTCCTTGCGTCGAACGTAGCGGTCTTTGGCTGGTGCGCTGGTTATAATATCTTGTACCTCTGTTGTCCATCTCGATTCCAGTTGCGCCGCGACGTAATTGAATTTCGTTTCGTCTTTTGTGATGCCGGAGTTCTGGAACTGGAGTTCGGCTTGGACAAACCAAAGCTCTGGGTTGTCCGGCAAGAAAGATGGCAGCCTAGGTGCGATCCCTGGAACGCCGAGTTGCCGGGAGCGTCCATTATGTCCGTTAGACGAAGAGTGCCTGCGTGTTCCTTTTCGTGCGGGGTCACCAATTTAGGACCACGTAGCACGTACACCTAGTGACGAAGTAACTGATTCTCTCTCTCTGCTGTTTTATATTACGTTGCCCTAGTAACGGAACTCTTCTCTGCGACCCTAGCCTGGCAAAGCGCAGCGTACCAAATGGGCCATATCTTTGGCCCCACAAATTTAATTACTATCTAATGGTGAATAAATTACAATTATTTCTGAAATTGGCTGACTATTTGATTCTTTTTCAATTGCTTTAACCTTTACTTTACCTTATAAATTTGCTCTTCTGACGATGATTGTAGTCGTATCCGGTTCCGCCGCGAAAACTAGAAGGTGGGTACCGTTATAATATATATATTGTAATAACCAGTAAAGAAGGACAGGAATTCTGTTCTTATTTTTATCAGGTTTGTTTACAAACTCAGACTGGGGATCCTTGAGTGGTGTGTACATATAAAAAATAAAATAATGATAAAATGATGGATAAGTGACTTTTAGAGAGGGAAAGGACTAATAATTGGGGCGTTTTGCAGCTCTCAGGGCTAATTGGTTGTGAGCAACATCTGGACGACGGAATTCTAATGGCATAAATGACAGAAGGATGTTTGGACGATGTAATTATATTAAAAGGAAACGTTTAATTTAATTGATTGAGTGGCTTTCGGAGCGGGAGACGACAACAGATGGTGTTTGTTTGGCGAAAGTGGAAATGCAAAAAAATGTGAAAACAAGGGAAGATTCTGGAGCCAGGATATAAATAAGATTGCAGTTGGACAGTTTATAAGCTTTTTTTATCTTTTCGTGTGGACGGGAGACGGACGTGTTAGTGGGAGAGAGCGGTGGTGCAAGTCCGCAGGGACGGACGCGGGGCCAAGTTAAAATGGCCGTAACAATTGTTATGAACAGTTGGGAGCTTGCAAAAAGGAGAGATCATCGGATGCTAGGCCAAGCTAGGCGGCCGAGAGTAATTAGTTGGACATCAGTCGTCAACAGTCGGTGGGAGTTTCATCGTGGAGGTCTGTCTGCCAGCAGAGGTGTTTGAATTCGTCGTGAGGGTAACGTCGTCAAGAGGAGGTGGCTGTGAAAGCAGAGTGTGAGCGCAGCTTGGTGCCTTTTAAGCCTGTATGAAGTGAGTGTGTGGACCTGAGAGCTTGTAAGTTTATTTTTCTGAATTCATAATTGTAAATTGTTAAAAAAGGGTAAAAAGTCAGATTTCGTTTCATTCGTTTCAATCGTTTCATTTGTTTCACTCGTTTCAATCATTTCAATTATTTCGTTTCAATCATTTCGTTTTTCATTTATTGTAACTGTATTTGTTTAATTGTAACAATTTGTTCCGTTTCCTTATCAACCCAGTAAAGACCTTGAGGTCTTAAAATGTATTCTAGGTAAATAAAATTGATTTGAGTTATAAAATTTCATGAGATTTGTTTAATTGTAAAATTGTGGCTTAATAAATAAAAATTGTTTATTTAAATTGGTAGTTTATTTTATTTGAGGTATTACAATATATATATATATATATATATATATATATATATATATATTGTAGTAATTAGTAATTAATCCATTGTTATAATTGCAAAGTAAAGGACTCATTATTAGAGAATATAAAGCAGACACCGCGACAAAGCGGGCGGCGAGTCAATAGAACCATTGTTGAGATATACGCAGTCAGAAATCTACGAGACGAACAGACAGTCTACGGCGAGGAGCGAAAGAGTACAGTTTGAGTCAACGAGGAGAGACGAGTTTAGTTGGTTGGACGGCATACACAGAGACGCGAGCAGATGTTCGATCAAGTAAAGGTCGCAGGAAAGTTTCTCAATAAGTAAAGCCACAAACTGTAACCTAATAATTTCCTGCCGCAGTAAAAAAAACTCAATAAGTAAAAAGAGACCGTCACCGATGTCATCGAGAGGAAGTTGTTAATGATCTGACTGACCATTAATTCGGAAGGAGTAGCCGTTTCCAGCTGAGAGAACATCAAGTTTTGACAAGTGTTTTGTAACAAATTTAAATTCAGTGATATCCCCAAAAACGTGTGCACAGAAAACCCCAAAATCGAGACCTGGTCGGCCGTAAGTAAAAGAACTCTAAATTTATTTGTAAACCATTTCTTTAAGATACGTCAGATCGTTCTTCAATTATTTTCTTTTCTTTAATTATTTCTTTTCTTCAATTGTTTTGTTAGTTAATTTAAATTCAATTCACCCATTTATCAAACCCAGTAAAGACCCTGAGATTGTAAATATTATTGTGTAATTTTTTTATATATGTTTTAACATCATTAATAAATTTTGTTTAATTCTTCAAATAAATATTTTTATTTAGCCACATTCCTTTTAATTATTTAGACGCCATTTTTAATCTGTTTATTACAATATATATATATATATATATATATATATATATATATATATCTGAAATTGAGTAAACAGAATTTGGTAGTTGTAACGGGTGGGTTTATAACTGACAAAAAATAAAGGTATAGGAATTTAATTAAAATGCAAATATATACATGAAAAAATGTATACAAATTATACAGGTTGATCTAGAATCAAGAAATGTGATTGGCCCAGGCAGTCACGTGTTCATTCAATTTTAATTTCCTGGAGATATCGCTTTCCCACGGTGCAACACTCCAACTAACGTCTGCGGGTCCAATCCTACGTGTCCATGTCCAGACTGAAGGTATTAACTACTCACCACAATGGCGCCTGGTCAAATTCCAACTTGCCAAGCTCGCAACGCATGCTAATATCTAATGAAATTAAATAAAAATATTTATATACAAATTATAAAACTATCACGCTACATAGATAAGTAACAGACAAAAAAGGACTAATATTCATACATAAACAAGGAGGAAAAAATTCGTTACCCAAGTTATATAGAAAGCTTTCAAAAATAATCGTCAATTAATTTAATTGAACACTTTACTACTCTTATTATTTACTCGTTTTTACAGAAAAATTATCATAAATCAAAAACATTTATTTCACCATTGATTCTAATTGTATACGTATTGTTTCACAGAAACACAAACACTTATTTGATAGGTAGGAAGCCTCGCTCTCGGTATAGTTGTCGTGAATTACGTCAGTTAATGTATGAAACGAGACAGAGAGAAAAAATGATTAAGTAAAGGATATTTAGTCAGTATTAGTTTATAAGTAACTTAGACCTTGGCAATGTCAGTACTTTTGCGTGGAATCCTAGTCTAAATCAATTGCTTAAACCCCTATTAAAAAATTAATTATTACACACCAGACAATAGGGTATTTTTATATTTGGTAATAAAATTCTAAAACTATTTGTTGTTTTTATATCCGTAGGTAGACTGTTAAATAAATAAAATGAATGCTAGATTTGTAAAGTTTAATGTTTTTCAATTGTCAGACAAGCGATTTTTTGTTTCATGTTCGTAGTTCTCTCCGTTGGTCAAAAACAGATTTTCGTTACGTTTAACAAATTTAAAGATTTCTAAAATATGTGCACTGGGTAAAGTTAATATTTCAAGTTTTTTAAAGAGCGGTTTCACGATAATTAATTCGGAGGAGTACTCTAATGGCTCGTCTTTGTATCTTGAAAATTTCCAAGGTATGTGAAGAATTACCGCATAACGCAAAATCGTAACACAATCGTAAAAAATGCGTGATATACCATCTTGTAAGTGTTAGTGACTACTTGCTGAGAAATTATCTTTAGTAACAGGCAGAACTTAATTTGTCAGCAAGACATTTAATCTGATAAATCAATCTTAACCCGTCATATATTTTTATGACTGCATTAATTTGGAACTTATGCAATTATTTTTATTAGTGATTTTTTACATAGAAACGCAAAATATGTTTATCTCATAATAAAACAAATTATTAATGAATTAACTAAAACCGCCGTTTACATTACGTAATACAAATAAACAACAAGTACATCATGACATTTCACATAATTGTCTTTGCGGTGTCATCGAATCCCTCAATAATAATTTGGAATATAAAATTATATGACACACAAATGTAGGTAGTGAAGAATTTATCGAGTGTTCCATTGTTAAAAACCAGAATTATAATTATGCGAAAGTACAAGTTTCGTAATAAGTGTAAATAAATGAAACGTGGTATTTATTACGGGTTTATGAGAGCCACCATTTTTCAATTCGTTCCAAAGAACCCAACACAACAAAACGTATGCATTTTAAGAAAACAATGATATAAATTAATTCGAAATACAAATAATTTTATTTACTTTTTCTATACAGCAATAATATATTTTCCCAAAAAACTTTGCATTGTTTTGAAATTTAGCTGCTTATGTTGTTTTCGATTATCGATTACCATTCCCGAAATCTCAAAATCGACTTCTAACGATTCAATTTAGCAGACAGATTATCTATCTTCACTTTGTTGTTGAATGTTAAGTTGTTTTAATCACTAACAATGATTACTGAATTAGCAAATGATTATTCAGAATATCTGAAAGTTGACATAACGAACGAAGTATGTTATGGATTTAATGTATTTATATTGACCGGTACATTCTGACATATAAATTGCAAAATGTTTGTTTTGTCAATATTATTCCGAAATTTTCATATATTCTATGTATTTACTATAACATTGCCTTAAATTTTTCCATATTTTTTAGAAAATGGATAATTAGCCGGTTTAACTTTTAGATGAATGAAATTTTATTAAATGTCTTACATGCTGATCTACCAAGTTTCATTAAAAAATTCTAGAATATGTTACAAAACTTATTTGCTTATTACCGTTAAGTTCTTATTTTCTTATAGTTCAAAAGAGTTGAATTGTTTTTACTGACCTTGTTCCAATAACTAAAACAATTCATTTGAATGCTTTAAAATAATATATATATTGTGATTAGATTAGATGGATTATCATGTTAGTTATGATTTTATAGTTCGGTTCATAATAATCCTTAATTAATCAATTTAAGTATCATTGAGTATTTTTTTTTGACAGAAGTAGCATTAATAAACATTTCATTTAAATATATGAAATTAATTTCAGTTGAATCCAGTTTTGGAAACTATAGAGGATATGCTTACTAGATTGGAGGAGTTTGAAAGTTTAATGGATATGGTAAGTTCAAAAGCATATTCCACCTTCAATAACAATGTTTCTGTCATGGGTAGATAAATTGAATTGAACAAAAATTAAATTATTTAAAATATACTTTCTTTGTTATATTTCATATTTATTATTTACAGAAGGTTCACTTTAATTTGAATATAATTCTCTAAATTTGATAATCTGAATGGCATACATTTATATTTATATATCCTGCTTGTTACCTATTCTCTAGAGCCTCCCACTGTACTAATTAAACTTCTTAAGTATATGTATGATTTTACTCCTAATTTTGTTACCTCCAGCCATATATGTATAGTTCCTTCTTTATTCTATATAGTTATCACTTTTGTTTTTCTATGATTATTTTCATTCCAAGTTCTCTTCCAACAGCTACAACTCTGTATTATCATGTGTAATTAAAATTTATTTAATTTAGTTAGTATCTCCACACACTAATTAAAGACTGCTGGTGGCATACATCATCCCTGCCTCAATGCTCTCCTGAAGCTTACATTTTCTGTCTCATTTCCAACTACACATATTGTTTCCTTATGACATTTATATGACTCAATGAGATCTATTCTTTTTCCATTAATTTTTTATGTCATTTTGCACCTTTAGTAAGTGGTTTCAACTTAACATGCCAAATCCTTTTTTACCATTCTACAAAACATATAGTAAATTATATTATACTGTTATAACAAGTTACATAATTCTAATAAATTACATCTATATTGAACTTTGTATTCACAAAACAATACACTGGTCTGAGTTAAGCCTGATACTAAAGTTGAATCAAAACACATGATCACACTTTGGTAGTTGGAACAAACTGAAAAAGTTTTACACTTCTTAACATAATGTGGAATTCATCCATATCTTTATTATCATAAGAACTATATAAAATGAAATTCAGAAAATGGTATCCTATTTGATCTACATATCATTACCCAACTGTTTCTTCCCCTTAACTCAAAAGTAAAATAAGGTAGTATATTTTGAAAGAAGCAATAAAACCTTTAAAATTTACCTTCATGAAAAATATTTCACATGTCAATCAATAAATTGCCACAGAAGCTTTAGTTAATTCTACTTTATTCATCTGTGTATTCTCTGCTTCTTACCAATACTGCTTAACAACTAATCTGACACTAACATGCTGCTATTTTTTACACAAAACTAAAAAGAATGGAATATTTGAAAATTTTATTGCTTCTTTCAAAAACTTTGGTTACATGTGTGTTGTGAAACATAGTATATATTTTATTATACTTTTAGGTCAGAACAGATGCCTCCCAGTGTTTACAAGTTTTTGTGCCAAACATAGTGTCTTGTAAAGAAGATCTTAGAGGCTTATGTAACAGAATTGATGGGCTTGAATCCTTTGTTGGTAGAGTGAAACATGACTTGGACTTAGTGGAGTCTCAAATTGAAGCTGCTGAAGCAACATGTGAAACTGAAGGCTTATTCAAAAATATGCTTAAGCCACTATTTTTTGTGAGTAAATTATTATTTGTTAATATAGCTGGAAAGGTATGACAAGACATGTCAGTTGTGCAGTAAATGGAGGGGAACTTTGTAGTCCATTGGGAGCCCCCTTTTGGGGCAATGCGTGCACTGTTCTTAAAAACATTCATTAAATTCTTACAAATGGGATAAACAGACAGCAGCAAAGTCTTTTTTCACTCCCTGTACTCATCATCTCTCAACTTTTATGGATGAGCTTTTTAGTGTACAACATATCCTGAACTGAATACAATATATTTCCTTGCATCAATGTTTTCAGAATAGTTTTTACACTACTGTGTTGCTGAAACAAGGGCTCATGTTGAACTGAGCATTGGATTATGCCGACTACTTGTGGACCACTGCACAACTTATGTTGGCACATCTATCTAAATCTCACAGATTACTATTTTGCTTATTTTATATTTAATACTTAATGTATACTATACCTGATGCTTTATATAGTATTTTACTCTTGGACTATACATAAACTCAAGCACCCACAATTTTAAGTAAGAAAGATTTCAAAATTATTGTATGGTTAAAATAATTAAAAACCCTTATGTATTGAATTATTTTAATTCATGGAAACAAAAATAAAAACCCACTATCTATATATAACAATTATTTTGAAGAAACCATGTAAAAAAGCAAACATTTACCAAATGATTATAATAACTGAAATAAAATGATAGTTGAGCTTTACTTAATTATTTTGTATAAAACGATAAAACAGTATTTTTGTACGATTGTACAAGGTGTTTAGATAGCTGCTAATATTTAGCTACTACACACCACATTCAGTAGCTTTCATCAACTGAACCAAACAGTTAAATGTTACACAGTAGTAGAAATATTACAATACAAAAACATATCTATGAAAAAACAGTTCTGCAAACTTTTGTTCGTCCAATTTTGTTGAGAACTTGCAACATAGATGTACATCCATAGTCCATTGTCAGAACTACAATGACTTTCCAAAAATACTGTATTATTTATTCAATTAGAAATATATTTTATTTCTTAATTATTATATGAAAAATACATATTAAGTGAGCCCCAATACTAGTTTCTTTATAAAAATTACTCGTCAATTTAATATTGATCTGAAGGTATAAGTTGATTTTTCATTTACTTCATTTAAATATTATCACTGTGCACTTTGTATGTACTGATTGTTATTTGCTTGCATTCTTGAACAAAACACTGTGAAAGTTGTTTCTTATATAATTGATTGATCTAAATTTAATTTTAAATTAGAAAATGATTTTTTTTATAATTATTTTTATAGAAGAAAACTGATCCAGTGCCTAAAGGACCAACTTCTCCTCCATATGAACCACCCGAGATTTTTAATACAACAGATTACTTTTTAAAAGATGAAGGACTGCCAAATGAGTAACATTTTATTTTTAATTGTTGGCTTTTATTTGTATATTTGTAAATAAATAAATAATATATTGGAGATTAGTGAGCCATTGTAATTTATTTAAACAAACTTCAAAAACAAAATTTATTGAAGCTATAATATTTTATGAAAGAAACTGTATTGTTTTCCAGTGATTTGACGTTAAACCAAAATACACAATTGAAATAGAAAAACTTTGCATAAATCTGAAACAGTGCTTCTTTAAGATTGGATTACACTAAATAGTGTGAAGAGACTAGTTTGGTACCATTTATGCCCCCGTTTGAGGCGAACAAAAAAATGAAAATTTCATCTAGCATTAATTAACCACGAGAAAACTAGACTAGGAAAACGGCTCTAAAAATGTCTAGGAAACCATGAAATGTGCCGAGTTTGGGTTACCATCACTGGAGTGTCTTATCAGCTCCGTAGCGACGTTCCTCGAGGTTGGTTGATTATTGCTGCCTTCGCAGTCTCAGGTGGCGATCGGATAACCTGACCTCTGGGATGGTCCGATAAAATCTGTACTCTGCCATCTCACAAGAGTGACTGTTTTCCCGGCCCCTATCATTCGCGACTTGTTTGGCCATTTAATTTTCTATTGGTGTTCTCTAACTTGTAGGTCAAATCACAAGTCTATCACGATATAACGTCGACATTATCACGTGATATATTGGAAACGTTCGCCCTTCCTCAGATAACTGTTGACACGGAAAAACCCTCGCCTTTTCATACAATATCCAGTCTGGCACGAACAACCATAAACCCTATTTGATAATAAATTCTCGGCTTATCAACATGGTAAATTCTTTATCATAAAACGTTTCAGTGACATTCATCTCCGTTGAAACGTTGTGTTATAATAAAGAATAGGACCGATTTATAATCCAATAATCTTTTATCAAATTCATATACCGGCAAAGTATACGTTATTTAACCATAAAACTATTTCCCGTTGGTGGTGGATTACCAGAGAAAATCCGTATATCTTGCGATTGAAAAACTGACTCAAATCTCAGCGTAAATTATTTAATAAAACGCCTATAATGAATAAATCGCTCTATAAACTTCGGAGAAAACTCAACGAGACGTCTGCCTGTGCTATCCTACACGTATTTCAAAGCCCAGCCCTTATTATGAGAATTATATTCTTCTATCATATGGCACGTCGGTCCGTTTTCGAGTTATGGTCTTCACAGTCGCTCTCCTCCAAACTTCTCGATCTTATGCTACTTCTCTTCACTTCCGGATCTTAAGGATGTATGCTGCATCCTGCCGTACTACATCTTCCCATCTATTGTGTGGCTTTCCCGCAGGTCTTCTTCCTACAAAATCTCCTGAGAATACCTTTTTTGGGTCATTAGATGACCCACCACATTAGTCTCTCAACCGGAATAATGTGTGACAAAAGTACATATTTATATTATTCGTGATTATATATAACTCTCCTTGTACACATACAGGTCCATAAATTCTCCTCAGGATTTTCCTTTCAAAAAAGTCGATCATTTTCACGACTTTCTTTATGAGTCCACGCTTTACTTCCGTACACCAAGATATACATATTGGAGTTTTATATAGCTTTATCTTTAACCGTTGGTTCACATCCCTATTTCGTATAAGTTGCAAAATATGATCTATTGGTAGAATATATCATTGCCTCATTTCTATCATTTCCTCTTTTTTGTTGGTTAAATGTATACGAAGGTATTTGAACTCCTTCACTGTTGTGGTTTGGTCGTGTCCTTCGTTTATAATTTTTGGAGTATAAAATTATCCATATACCACACTTCATACGAAGTGCGCACCCACCAAGGGAACAAGAATTTATTTTCGTAAACAATTGGAGGACAGCAAGTAAACTGTTTGTAAAACGGACTGGACAGTCGTAGAGAGAGGATCGAGTTTGGCAAGGTGCATCGGATGCAGAAAAATATGCTACTATGCTCATCCAGATGGTTGCTTGAGGATTGCAGAGCTTCAGGTTAAATAAGCACTGAAGGCAATGAGTCTGCAGAGGAAGGTGTGGTTAAAATTGACTATACGATTAACGAAGAGGACGAAAATTATACTCTGAATTATGAATTTCTTTAGGTCTGTATTTCATACTACTTTATGCTGACACTTATCTGTAATGAACATTTCTTTAACCGCGCGCTATTTCGAGACGGAAGCAGTTGTTTGGTCAGCTAGTGGACTCGGACGGTAGCCTCAGACTCTTTTGGGGACAAAAGAACCTGCGAGTGACAAAATACCTTAAGGGGGCTGACAGGAACGCCAAAATTATTAGGTCTGAATAATTGAGTTCCCGAAGCTTACATATATTTAGCTGATGGACATGAAAATTTAAAAACATCTGCATGTGGAACTTGGATATTTCAGAGGTCTAAATCTAGCAGTGAGTAACCAGCTACAAGATTTAGCGGTCGGTGACCTGACTCAGAGAAATTCAACTAATTCTGAGCAAATTGTAGGAGGTGCACGGTCCATCCAGATGCATTTGGACGTCCCAGCACGAAACAACGACGCCTCCACTGCAACCAGTCTGCACCAACTCTAACCACAACGGCACGGTATCGTCTGTATTGTTTAAAATTGAAGTATAGTAATGCCAGGTCCCTCAATTAATACTGTTTAATCAGTTAACTAAATTTACTGTTTACTTATATCAATAATTTCAATTTGCCATGTTGCGATGCATCTCACATTATTCCTATTAGAGGGAGTCCATGTTTCGTTGTTTTGATTATTGTCATTATTATATTAATTCAATTTTAATGCAGTTATTTTCTCAGTAAATTATTATATGAAATTAATTAAATCTTTTTATTTATGAAATCCCGCCCTGTAAGTTCAGTTCAACAAAATATTCCCATTTCTGCACGTATGATTTTGATCATTTCGGTATCTCGGAAATTTTAAATTAAAGTATAAAATATAAATATTTAAACATTAGAAAAACAAGCAATTATTCACGTTAGACATGACAAAATAAAAAATTAACGTGGTATATGGAGATAATTGCCAGTATTCAAACTGATATTAAAAGTAGAAATAAATTTAATAACAAATGTAATATATTTTCAGATGATAATGATGCAGTTTGACGAAGGCTTAATAGGGTTATATTGTAGAGATCGTTTTCTGGTTGTATATTTTCATAAATTAAATGATGGTTCTCCTCATGATCACTATTTATGCTCAAATAAGATGTATTTCAGGAATTTTCTCGTCTACCTGGATCATATCCAACAGATTTCACTTTAGATGGTGAATTCAGGTAGCCGAACTTGTAAAACAGGCTGTCTCTAAACCTGAATCCGGGTAAATGTTCTGGAAGGTTGCATTCAGTGCAGTGCTTGTGTGAAGAACGATGGTGCCTTTTACGAAGGTCTTGAGGCTGTGAAACGATCGCTGAAGGGATTTTACAATCTGGTGCAATCTGCAGGTATTTCTATTGATTTTAAGAATTGAGCTCTAATATTTGATAACTGTATCAAGTACGGTTTGTAACACAGTGGCTAGAATGCGTGACCATATACCAAAATATTACAGATAAAATATGAGGTGGGAGTACAATTGATGCCTTAATAATGTACTTTTAAATGGTAGAACAATATACGAAATTTCTGCATTTGAACATAGAGGGTTGTGAGGCCACGAATAAAATGGGCATAATCTATTATTCAAATTACATTACATTGACGTGAGGGAGAACAAATTCCAGAAACTTGCTTTTACGATTTTTGACTATGAGAGATGGTGTAAATTTAAAACTTGAACTGTTTGCGGATGATAACAATTTACGGGCGTAGTGACAAGGATACCAATATTCATTAACGTCAATGTATTTAAGAGAAAACCACAACAAAATACAAAATTATGTGTAACTATTTCATAAATATGTAGAGCATTGGAATTCTCTAAAGGGAAAAACATATTTGGTGATTAAAACAAATTAAAACTGATAGGTTTATGTGGTCCGGTCGTTGTTTGTCAGTGTATCCTAAATGAAATAAATTCTTTAGTAATACACATTACGTTTTATGAACACGAACAAAAGGCTCAGGGAATGTCCGAAGAAGAAGAAGAAGAGGGAAGTGTGTATTACATGTACTTCCGGTATTCGGAGTGAGTCGCTCTCTTCAGAAATTGGAATAATATTAGCTCCATTAAATAAACACGTTAATTTTCAACAAATAGAGTTTAAACCATAAGTGATTCAGAATTTATTTAAATAGTTTATTTCTTATGTTTACATTTCTTACATTTTTATAAAATTTGATGCCAATACTTTAAGAAACTTCACAAAGGACGCCATTGTGGCCTTTCAAAAACATTTTTTATATTCTGAAGAAATTTTTGGAATTATGAACTATTACTCGTATTGCAGCTTAAGAGAACACGTGCACACTTGCGGAGGTCATCGCGAGGTTTTGAACTTTGCTGCTTGAAGATGCAGACGGCAATCTATAAAGTAGAGAAACGCGGAAGTCGCCTTCAGGAAATAAAGTTCCTGCTCCAGAAAGGTGTAGCCAAAGCGACTGCCCTATGAACCGACTTTCGCTTGTCAGTACTTAATTAGTAGTAAGTCTATGTCTTAAAGAGATTGTCACTCAACACTAGTATCAGTATCATAACATCAGCCTTTCCGTAATTAAATTGTATGACAGCTCAATCTCTTGACATTCGATATATTAACTGAAGTTTTATAAAGATTTTCACCTCAACGAAATACATGAAATCCTCAATATAGTTGTGATGATAAACTGAAGTTATAGGAGAAGCACAGTTACACGTTTCTTTGAAAAATGTACGAATGATAAGGATATGGTAACAATTTATTTTTGAACAATAATCAGTAATCATACATCGATATAATAATTGATTTGATATCATTATATGTTTTTATCAGTATTAAAAAACAGAACTATAAATTCAGTACGACTCCATGTTGAAGAAGCTAATAATTAAACTATTTATGCTACCCCTGTAGTTAATAGAGGTACATCATCTTCATTTGAGCAAACGGATTTATCGATGAGTAGGGTGCATTCAGGTTGTAACATTTCCGTTTGCAGAATAGTTTTATTTGTTCCGAATACCACTTAATGACTTCTGTATCGCTAGGCATAAAATATTTGCATCATTTGGAAGATTATGAACAAATAAATTTATTAAAAAAACTTTAAGTACCAAATTCCCAATGAATAAACGGCAGACCTCCAGTAATTTCAATGCAACTATTTTAGGTCTCAAGAACCATCGAAATTGATCCACTGTTTTAATAATATTCCAGTTTATATGAGCAATGTTCATTCACTGCTTGTGTGTGTGTGGGGGGGGGGGGGGGGTATCATTCACGGGATAGGTCAGCCTACGATAAAATTTTATACTTACAACCGTATTTACAATTTACTGTATCATTTACTTCTGCCTTACGTTGATTATTTACAAAGTAATTGTTCAGTTTTCGATGACTAAGGTTAATGTGATACAGCAATACCCGTTTCACTTCGTTGTTGGTTCCATGTTCCCGTCAATTCCAATAGGGTCATCAGTCAAGGTTTGTATGGTTTAAAGCCTAAGTCCTTGACCACCATTTATGTAACTCTTCCAGGTACAGTTAATTTACTTTCACTTTATTTGAATGTTGACGAGTTAATTATTTACCTAGGTTTCCTAAGAATTCTAAGTCTTCTTTGGGACTGGTGTTTCTGAAACATTTGCTCACGCCTTCGGCTGACAGATCCATCTTTCGCAAACTGGCTGATGTTTTAAATGAGATTCACTTTATGCCTTTAATTTAAAAACGGTCGTGAATAAATGTAGTTATACTGAATTTAATTAACTAACCACCATTTGTATGTCTTCCCGAGATTTTTAAAATTCAAGATGGTAAATATTTCTGAAGGTCTAAGTTTACTGTAGCGGTTATCATTAAGAATCTTGTATCTTAAATATGTCAAGCTTCTGAGAAGTTTGAGTACAACTTGTCATATTTTTATCTCTTTCGCAACTAGAAAGTGGCTGGTTTTCCCTTACATTTTCTGGTATTTTCCATTATGTCATGTGAAAATACAATTAGTAAAGTTGAATTATTTTGAAATTGTTGGGAAAATAATACCTTTATTTATTTATTTATTGCTAGAAAATGATTTCAGGAAATCTTTTGCTAGAGATAGACAATTTTTTTTTTGCAATCACCTTCCTCATCCTTGACTGTTTTCTTAAAATACGGGGTTTACTTGTCTGATAATGTGTAAAATTTCAGCAACTCTCAAACATCAGTTCTTTGGCAAGGCGTCCCGAAATTTTTCAAAGTTTTTTCGATAATTAATAAGCGCGGTCGATTTAGACGAGAGTCTAAAAATCCCTTACACCACTGAAAGACGCTAGCCTAAAACAAACATTTAACACTATATCTATCCAGACATTTCGTTAGTTCCTGATGCCGAATTTTTAAGTTTCACGTAAAACCTAATATTATGTTTATTACATATTGCGACAATATTTTGTTATGAATCACAATTAAAGTTTATAAACGTCATTGGTCGTTGCCAATATTATTTATTTCTCGTTTTACTTTATTTTCTAATTATAATAGAGTACACATGAAAAGTTTATTTTTCTCCTTTTGTGGTACTAAACCGCCACACTTCTCGCATGCATTTCCATAAGCAGTATAGTTTCCCCAGCACATTATTAACACTTTCTGTAACTATTATTATTACTTATTAAACCCTTCATTTATGTGTTAAAATTTTTGTATATTTAACAACTTTTAATTTATTGTTTATTAAATATTCAAATTATTATTCTCTTTTGAAATTATAATGACTTATGTGGTTTGAAGAGTCATTTTACCGGATTTTGAACGATTTTACTTTCGCGAAGCGTGTATATTGCTCATTGTGCTCTAATTCAGGCAAATACTTAGCTGAAGGAACAGAAGGAACACAAAGATTAACATGAAAATTTTTTACGTCTGTTTGAAAATAATTAATAAGAAAGATAGCCAATTCAGACAAAAAAGTGGTAATATAAATACCACACAACGTTTCTGGGATCATTGTTCCTTTTCTCAGGTGCGAAAAAGAGTCTTGAGCGACACAACTGCACTCGTCAGTTGACAAAACTCAAAGACTCTTTTTCGCACCTGAGGAAAAAGCACAAGGATCCCAGAAACGTTGTGTGGTTTTTATATTATCACTTTTTTGTCTGAATTGGCTATCTTTCTTATTAATTATTAACACAGATTAACAGTTTATTCCACATTATCTGCTTTGAATAAAAACGTCTGTTGGATTAAGGAAGCCAAATAATCTTTGATTGAATACTGCGCATGTGCATGTCATTTCAGAGAGAGGTCCTGCGCAGAGCTGCTCGTAGCATAGACATCACCAGCTGGCTGCACTTGCGGGAGTGAGTCACTGCAGTATATTGCCTTCTATATTCAATCAAAAATTCGCACTGTTAAAACACAATTATTGTAAATGTTGTTAAAATTAAGAAAAATTAATTCTTCCTAAATTTATTTATGTGCTGTACCACATGAGCTCATATACACCAACCACACTGGCTGTTCCATGTTCGACTTTGTACTACACGGAGAAAAGTTACAACTCTGTTCATCTACTCCGTCGCAGTGAGCAGTTGAATATAATCATATTTTGACACTACACCGGAAATATGGTAATCAGTGCGTTAAAATTTTAATTTATTGGAAAAAAATAATAGTTACATTTTTATATATTTTATAAATGGTTATTTACAGTTACATTTATACTTTTGGATGTACATGTAGAGATATGTAAATATTTTTTATTTACAAATTTTCAAATGGTAACATATTGACACTGAAATTGTACCGAATCTCTGGAAGTATTTCAAGATTTTCATCAGAAGTGATGAATATAACGAAGTCACATTGATTAAAAAATGCCTATGACCCAAGATTGCAAATTTTTTTATTTCTTATATTATTTTATAATCTTTAGTTTTTTAAGTAAGAAGTTTTCATTACTGACATTGTTGTAGCTCATTAATAAGCAGTTCATGTTCTGAATTAGATTTGCAGATTTATTGTTCCTTTGGTAACATGGTAGAACAGGGAAATAGTTTTATTTCACTCTTGCTCTATTATCTATGTGATCTTGCCTTCTAAACTGTTTGATTGATAGAAACCTTTATCAATCTGTCTTTACATCTTCTTCTACTAATAATATATTATTCTATATTCGTCTAATAAATAAACATATATGTTTGTATGTGAGTGTATGTTCCACATATACTCTTAAACGCGTGTATAAATTTCGTCTAAACTTTATACACTTTCAATCTGGGAAAAAACACATTAGGGGTTAAGACACATCTTACACTGCTATAGCGTGGGTGTACGTTGATGGTATTTCAAAAACATACAAAAACTACCGATATTAGCACTGAATAAATAGTTTTCGGGCTCGAAGAGATTGATTGTGTGACTTCCTATTATGTTAGTGTCAATTTCAACCGGTAAAGGCGTGGGAGCGGAGCATCCCTAGGGTGGCGGTCATGTCGGTTAAGTTAAAGTTTAGTCTCCACCAGATTCCAGGAGGTAATATATGCGCGAAGGAAAAAACAGACCTATACTAGTGTTGAATGAATTATTTTTGGATTTGTTCAGGTGAACAGTGACGCTCCCGATGGCGATTGGTAACATGTTCTGCCTCCGTAGGTACACGACGGTTGTGATCAGGAGTTAATTATAAAAGGTTATAAATTACTGATAGGTAGAATTATGTTTCTCATGCTTCAAGATATTTGGAGTATTTTTGTTGACTTTGAGGTACCGACTTACTTTTTTCTCTTAAGGATTTTTTTAGATCTATTGTGGCACAAGGAGTATTTTTGCCTCTCAAAGGTACCGAACGAGTTTTTTACTCTCAAGGTAACGGCAGAGTTTTGAACTAATTTAAGGTACAGGGAATACTTTTGACTCTTTTATGGTACCCGGAGTTTCTTGCTCTTCTAAGGTACTTTTGAAGGACAGTGATACTCCCGATACCGGTTAATCTCTAGGAATGGGTTATTATAGAGATTAATTTCGTTTCAGGTCTAATGTAAACAAATACCGGGGGAAATTTAGGGCACTCAGCTAGTTTAATATTAGATTGTTAAACCGTGAGTTATTGTTGAAAACAAAAGCTAATCTGAGACTACGTATTCGCTTGCAAGGAAACGGGGCGGAAGAGACTTGGTCGCACAATACGCCTTCTTCCCAGAATTTCTTTGCACAATTCTTAAGGAAACACAAGTGCCTTAGTGTGTGTGAATTTGAACAGTTGTCTGTTGTTTAGAAAGCGGCATGCTACTAGTACGCGTTTCGCCTGTAGTGAGGCGCTTGGAAGGCCAATGGAATCCAAGGCGAGCCAGCCTCAGACTCCAATAATGTGCAGAATTTCCGCATTTTTTTTTCAGATTCCAATGTGACTCTGAATTTGTTCTCTTACTGCCATTGACCTAGTATTCCAAGAACCGGTTTTTAGTTTATCCACTTTTGTTTGGCATTGACCTAAATATCTATCTCACGGAAAAACATACGTAACGAGAATTGGCTGTAGATTACAATATTTGTTCATCTGACGCCAGTATTATTCGGCACTTCATGATCCACAAGGATAATTTGGCCATAAACTATTACAGACAAAAAAGTCTAGCACGAGTTAGTGAGATAAATTTCCCATAATAAATGTAATAAAAAATATTATGTATGGAATAGAAATTATCGTATAAAATAAAATAAATGATTATGCGCAGAAACAGAATGCAAATAGTAAAGACCCTTACATAAAGTATGACGTGTTTAACAAACTACTCAAACCTTTAAAACGTAAATAAAGATTTTATTTTTAAGAAGAATTTAAATAATTTCTATAGACCAAATAACCGTTAATTATAAAGCATAATATGAAGAGGTTTTCAACAAATGTCACTATAATCAAGATAGAAGTGCAATAGTTTAGAAGACGTAATTATGTACAGCCATCTCCTATTTCTTTAGATTATATACATATATATATTGTAATAATCAATTAAATAGGTTAATTAAATGAAAAAATAATCAAATTTTTAACAAACAAAATAATTTATTATCAATTTGTGGCTTCCAAAAATTAAAAACAATTACAATCAAAATTTAATATCTCTTCTCTCAGGGCCTTTACTGGGTTTGATAATTAACAGAGAAAATGATTTAAAAATCTGATTGACAATTCAGTTTAAAATTTACCTAAAAACAATAAGTCGATAAATGAAAGAAAGCTAAATGAAGAGCGAACAAAATCTGACTTTTCCATTTTAGTTACCGTTTACAAATATTATTATCAAAGTTTTGGTTACTCACATAATGTCCGACTGGTACCTGCATTCTTTTGTAGCTTCAAAAGTACACTATAATGCAAATTTTATTACACTGATTCTAAATTTCCTCACAGATTTTACACATACGATCTAAATGCAATTACTCAGCTCCCAGGAAACTCGGATGATCCTCTCCTAATTGGTCAGCTATCGGATGTCGTTTTCCCTCAACGCGAAATTGTTCAATTTCTTTATAATGAAGCAACCCTTGCTTCACCGTTGGCTAGTTGTTAGAACATCTGTCTGTCCAACTATCTGCTTGCTTACAGGAACTCACGATTTGCAGATTTTAGACTTTTACTGATTTATTTATCAATTTGGATTGAACTGCTAAGTATTTCGGTGAAGATATGTTTTTAATGTCTCTCCTCTCGTGGCTGACCGTAGATTGAAAACTAACTTTTACAATGTCTCTCCTCTCGTGGCTGATCGTAGACGTCGACTGACTTTACTTTTGCGCGCTCAATCGCCATTCCGACTTCTCAACAAAGAAACAGAACTCGCCGCTCATTGTTGCTTTGTTCGCTCATGCCGCTACAATTAATTTATTCGCTAACAATTTAAATTATTTATTAACAATTAATGGTTTATTTAATTGGCATTACAATATATATATATACTTTACTGTTGTTTGTAATTTAATTAAATAAGATTGTCAATATTTTAGATTTATGACCTTACTTGAAATTTTATCAACACATGGACATTAGTATTATATGACATTGTAGTGTACACAAGTGGGATAAATAAATTAAATTTTATTTATTTTACTTAACGAAAGAAAATTCGTGAGCACTTAATATTCTCGGCTTCAGCCAGGCCAGGACAATGTCCGCGACTCCGGTAAGGAAGGCTGACGCGCGGACTCCTGTTGGTGAAGATTAAAATATTGTGTTTCGCGCGGCTAATCTTTGGTCACAAGGTTTTAGCACGTTCGGACAATACACTCCGCGAAGTTGTCGCCGATTCGGACGTGTGTTCCCAGACCCCTGTGAATACCGAAAGGCGTGTGACTAACTCAAATATTGAGAATTTTGGGAACACAAATAATCTATTAATTGGATAAGATCAGCACAATCCAAGATCTTGTGGGGGGAATTTTGTGGAGGTGTGAAGGGAATTTTCAGAACAATTAGGAGAAATTTTGTAGAGGAAGACAATCGGTTTTTAAATGCTATAAGTTGGTGATTAGAGAAGTGAAGGCAGTTTCAGTTTGTGTTTTTAGAGAGCTCAGTTATAGGGAAGACATCCAAATTATTCAGAATTTATTTTTTTGAGAAATTATTAAGAAGTTTGGAAGTAAGCAAGGACGTTTCAATTTTAGTTTGCGATCAGTTTTAGAAAATTTTAGTTTCGAGAAGTTTCACTAAATAAGAAAAGTTTGCTCTGTCCTGCTGACGAGAGCCTGTAAACCAGTTGGGTAACCATCTGTAAGGAAATACGAAAAATTGCATAGTCCGTCTGAGCTAGCTGAGAAGGCAACTTACCTGCCAGATCTTCATAAACGGTAATGTACTTTGACGATAATCCCGTAATGTCGGCTTATGAAAGCCATGAGACCACCGTGTTTTGGAGAGAGATTGTCTCTGTTTCGATTTTATGTTAGTAAATACAAGTAGAAAATTTGCTGGGTATCGGCGTTGCCCGGGTTGTCATATACCCTTAACTCCCAATTAGACTCCAATCTCGGTTGCTTTGGCGTATTTTTATGTAACGAATCTCCAACCCCCACTCCCACCCCATCCCGTAACCGTGCTCCACTGTAATGCCGATAGGGGCTGAAAGCACGAAAAATATTTATTTGATGCAAATATCTGTAGATTAACATGTTAGAAAATTTCCAACCCCGCTACTACCCGTCAAAAAATCTCTTCAAATCACAGAGAACCACAACTCCTGTATCAAGGACTCAGCCGCAGAACAAATCATCGAAATACACCAGCAAAATGGGTTAAACAAAAAGTATTTATTCGACGTAAAAATTGGTTGGTTACATTCTTTTAAAATTTCTATCTCCGCCCACCACCACCCAGCCCTTCCCATCCCCGCGCGTTAACCAGGTTGTCATAAATAATCTCAGTGACATCCATAGCGCCGATTATACTCGAATCTCGCTTGTTTTCACTTTATTTTTATATAACGCCCTTCCAACTTCACCGCTAAACGTGCTGTCCTACTCTGCCGAAAGGGATTGACATTATATGGTGGTGTGTAGGCGTGTCCTGCAGTTTGTTGGTTTGGGATTGTTGCTGTGCGGATTCTGGATAGGCAGCTGCTTTCTTGTTTGTAAACTGGAGTTTGAAGATGCTGTGGGACGAGCAAAGTGTTGTTCTTCTGTGACGTCGTTTACGACGTCCATTTTGCTGGTCTGCTCTCGATGATTTGTTCTGCGGGTGAGTCCTTGATACAGGAGTTGTGGTTCTCCGTGATTTGTAGAGATTTTTAGACAGGTTTCTTCACGATAGCGTGCTGTTTAAGCGGCCAGGGTCTCTGTCTACAGCCGGTAGCAGGAGGTAAACAATTGCGTGCTCGGCTAGTTGCAAGGTTAGATACGCAACATTGCACGGTAGGGCTAGAAGTACAAGTTGATAGTGAGAGCAGGAAAGTATTGTTTACATTTGCGCGTGTTAATAAAATGCAATTTATTAATTATTGTATTTAATTTTACCCTGCTGTACTAATGAAGATTTAATAATGATTAAATAATAAATTAAATTTCAAAATATACACTGAAAATCCCCAATAAAATATTAAACATAAATAATGCTGTTTTTAATTTCCGCGTTGATTCGGGATTCATCACAAAAGCCTTGCCATAAAACGTGCCTCATAACTTCTCAATCAATGGAATAATTTACATTACTTTTGTAAAGTATTGGAAACAAGCGAGAGTAACTTAACTTTCATGGAAAATTTAGTTATTATTTTGTTTTGTTGGCCTGTTTAAAGGGGATAAACTAAAAAAAACGGAGGAGTAGATTTGAATGAATTTTCGTTTTTGTATTTCTATTTTCTAAGGTACAACACAGGCTACAAAATTTGAAAAATTATAATTTAATACGGGGAATTTAGAGGATAGTCAAAATTTAGTTTGATTTATTGCTTATGGATGACTGCATTGTCTTTGGATTAATAACGCTTTATTTAGGAATGTCATTGTCACTTCTGCATGTAGTTTTCTACTGTCAACATGTACGCACAGCTAGAATCAAATATATTTTATAAATAACTTGTAACCGCCAAGGAATTTAAATCAGCCACTATTCTTTCATAAACAAATTATCTTGTTAAATTATCCCTTAAGGACGTTAATAAACGCAAGTTTGAATGACATTGTCAAATTGTGGTTACAGAGGGCAGGCTAACATTGCATGCTGAGACTATTAATAATACTAGGTTTATCATAATTACAGTTCTAATTCCTATTCATTAGCAGTACCCATTTAATATAATTTAATTATATTATCAAATATTTCTTATTTGGAAATTATTTTTAGTTCATAATTTACAATTTCTTGTACAAAGAAAGTACACATTCCAAACAAGTGTCCTTAATAGGTGACATGAACAATATAATATATTTCCCGGTAGAATACAAGACAGATAAATGTAGCTAGGCTTTGAGAATGTTGTCGTTCTCCTCGAGCAATATAAAATTTTAAGACAGGGACGCACTATAATTTAGAAGAGTAATTCAATGGTGATTTGATAAGTTGGTGACTGTATGGATTGTTCAGTAAGCAACATAAATGCAAGTTTGAAAAATAGAATGTAAAGAATTATTTTTGTGGGCTGGGTTTTTACGTTAAATCAAAAAAAAATTTGACCATTAAAGAAATTTTATATAAGTTTATTACAATTAAGCATGAAAAACTTTTATCTCAGGCACCTGTGGTTTTTACATAGAAGAGATCTGCTGCCCGTACAAAATACGTACTGCTATTCTGTGTTGTGTTGCTTGCTGTAGCTCTCGTACCGACGTCTCTGTATCTCACAGCCGGCAGAACGGGTTAAGTGCAGTTATGATTTTGGCAGGACCAATGCAAGGCGTCGACTCAGGGGTTGACCACTGGTTACGGCGTCGGCCTCCGGGATTGATTGCTGGCAAACCGTCGTACTAAATTGTGTGGCTTCGATGAACCCTTCACTAACAAATTGTGGCCCCTTTCTCACGACGATTCTGCCTCGGACTATATCATAGACAACAACTTGGAAAAGTTTACAGCAGAACTCATGAGATTTGTAGATCGGTGACACTTAAAACGTATACACGTAAAGCAAGACGGAGCCTCTCATAATCACATCCACCAGCTGCGGTGAGCGCAGAACAAATGTCCCAGTTTCAGAAGCTTATCTTACTATAGCCTCTCCAACTTTCTTTTCATTTTTTCATTATTAGAAAACTTCGTCGAAATGTCAGTTTCACTGATTCTTCCATTGTTACAAGAGTTATAGCACGCAGCTGCAGTTCCGTAGTCAAAAATGGCCAACTATTCTGTCATGTTTAGGCCAACAATCGAGACAGGACACGAAAATTACTTGGATGGAAATATTTATCTCCTTCACCCCCACGCACGTGCACGATTTCGAATTCTCCAAACCACAGCAAACAACACTTTCGAGACAAAACAAAACTAAACCAAAATACACGCGTTACAAGAAGTTTAACTAATAAATATTATATTGAATAATTAAAAATTACAATATTAATATATTTTTGACTAAAAAACCTAAATAAAATGATAAACATAATTTTTATTTTTACATTAAAATTCGTTAAGTTATAAAAACAAGGATCTTGTGACATAGCCTAGTAGCTATATTCATCTTACCGCGTAAAAGATCGGATATTATTTATTCCACCTTGCAAATGTTGTGGTGAGTAGGGAAAAACCAAGTTTTCCAATTCATAACGCTTCGGGAAAAGTTTCTGTGGCCTAATAACCACGAAGTTTTTCCCTAACAGAAAAACACAAGTGGCATTCTATTGAAAATAATGTTCAGTAATAAAATGTAGAGCATAAATTTATGCATCGAATGGTATATCTGATTACGAAATCGGTTGACCAAAGTGGTAGAAATCGTTCGTCAAATTTACGACATTTCGCCTCATTTTCAAAAATAATTCAGTTTTCTATTTATGTAATGCAGATATCTCTTAAATGTCACGGAAGAAAAGTTTTAGATAATTTAGTTCTGTTTCCAACGTATAACCTGGTTTTAAATATATCACCTACGTTATTTCATCCCCCACGAAGAAAAGTAGAAGAGATAGTTTTATTATTGTGTGATTATGTTTTAAACTGTTATCCTGTTATACATTTCTGGAAGAGAATTATATGTCAGTTGATTATACTCAGAGAGTCAAAAGGTACATCAATAAACAAATTGATTGTGACTGTATTATTTGCTATTAATTATTATCATAATAATTCCCTGTTTATAAATTTACATAAAGCTATAATTATAACAAAATAAAAGTAAACATTATCACAAAGATCAAATAATAACAATTAACATAAACCCACAGTCGAATTTTCTAACCATAACATAGTTAATAATTAAGGTAAAGATGTTTCCCACAAGCCGAGGCACCTCGGCCTGTTTTGAGAGGTGTATGTTCCGGGGTCACAGATCTTGCTAAGAATTGTTCGCTGTTCCCATTCGAACAGTCAGCTAGCTGCCTCCTAAATTGGGCGCGGCACGGAGAACGGAATGCTGCGTCCCCACAGCAAACCCCTCTCCGCAATCGGAAAGGCGTGGGACAAGTACCCAATCCCGACCTACCAGATGCAGGTTTTCTAGGGTTTTCCCTGCATTACTTTTAGGCGAATGCTGGGTAGGATCCTTAAACTATAGCCCGGGGGCCCTACTTTCCTCTACTCTTCCGCACCCCCCCCCCCTTTCAGATCCCTTGCTATGCTATTAAAGCCGAGTTGCCACCATGTGGATTACCTTCATGTAGCCTATTACCCTTAAAAAAAAAAGAGACTGAAAAAGGAAGAAGCTGTCTGTGAGGGCTATTATCTCGCAGGCCGAACCTGTGAGGTATGTTCTCTCGTAGGCAAAACCTTGTAGGAGAGACGCAAGGGGCTAGCTTTAGGGATGCCTTTTCCTGTCTCCGTTTTTGAACTAAGGTTCCCACTAGGCACCTTGGCCTGATTTGAGAGGTGTATGTTACGGGGTCGCAGACCTTGGGCATACGGTAAGAATTGTTCGCTGGTCCCATTGGAACAGTCGGCCAGCTGCCTCATAAACTGGTCGAGGCACGGAGAAGGGAATGCTGCGTCCCCACAGCTAACCCCTATCCCGCTACCGGAAGAGCGTGGGACAAGTACCCAATGCCCGACCTACCTGATGCAGGTTTTCTAGTGTTTATCCTGCATTACTTTTAGGCGAATGCCGGGTAGGATCCTTAAACTATAGCCCGGGGGCCCTAGTTAACCCTCGGCTACCTTCCTCCACCTTTCCGCATACTCCCTTTCAAATTCCTTCCTATGCTATTAAAGGGGAGTTGCCACCACGTGGATTACCCATAAAAAATTGGTTTGGCAATATTTTTAATACGTTATAATTGTAGTTACATATCCTTCTTTCCGGTACTTAGAAAGGTAGCCTCTTTACCTTGTTGGTTTTTATTACGAGTTAGGTTTTTTTCTTAAAAAATTGTTTAATTACCACTCATGTGTTTTTATAATATCTTAACCGCACACTTAAGATATTCAGATATTTTAAATTTAAAGCTTTCCCAAACAAACCGATACAGAGAGACAGAAAATTGAATCAACTTTATTGTCCAAAAATAATCCTATTCTGTCGTTAACATATTGACTAGTGACAGGGCTGATTTTTCTGCAAGTATACTACATATTACTTTTTCCTTGGGAATGAGTTACATTGTCTTTTTTTTAAAAAAAACGTTTGTCCTTCCGGTGAGTATTCAGAGTGAACAAGTGCCACGATTGTCAAAGAAAACTGTTACAAACGCCTTGATTTTCCTGCACAACTGTCAAGCTTTTTTCGGCCTTCAGGATGAATAACGCTTCCATTGTGATTAATGTTCGCTTGTTTCTTGATCGTACACCCATTACTTATGCCAATTTATTACGGTGTTAAGAAACTCAGGATCACCTTTGACAATGTCCAACGTATAATTCGCGATGGAGCTGAATAGAAGATTTCTGGAGGCTAGAAAAACATCGACCGGACCGGGAATCGATCCCGGGTATTCTGATTGGTTCACGGACGTTTTAACCGTTGAGCTATCCGAGTGGACTCCAGGCCCGGCAGAAGATTTTTCCATCTATTATTATATATTAGGACCCCGGCTTCAGCTACAATTCACCATATCACTATACTCACGGCCTAATTTTAGGACTCAATGAAAGATGAATATATTATTGTGATTAATGGCGCATTAGTTTAATTTTAAAAAAACAGAAAAAGTTTACATTCGATACTTAGCCATGTAGGCTATGAAATATGAATTTAAGGATCAGGATGGAAAAATATTTAAATAATATCCTAACACCGTAATTGTCAAACAGATAAATGTAACCCATTAGAAGAGCGTCAATACTGAACGATTAACATCCTTTGAAGTACAGATTTGTGTGGGAACAGCAGAAAACACAAACAAACATTCGTTCGTTTTTGCGGACTGCGGCCGTACACATCAACACCGCTCAAATATTCAGGAGTATATATATATATATATATATATTGTATTAAACAACTGGACAGCTTTAATTAAATGAAGCAATTAACAACATTTATTAAGTTTTAAAAGAAATTTATTATTGTTGATAAATTTTACAATGTACAAAACCTATTTTTCATGTCGAATTTCATTCATTTAAAACAAATACTTTAATTTTCATTTATTAATTCGTCGAATCTCTTATCTCAGGGCCATAACTGGGTTTGATAATTAATACAAAATAAATGTATAAACTGACAATTAACAATTCAAAATATAAAAAATTAAATTAAAACAATATGAAAAGAAGTGGAAAGAAAGCTGAATGAAATCTGACTATACCCTTTTAATTATCGTTTTCAAAATTAGTATAAAAGTTTTGTTACTTACGGACCGTCTGTCTGGTACCAGAACAATCAATTTTACATTGTTCAGACACTTTTAGATACTTTAATTTTAATATCAGGCCTTGGTTTTCACTGATTCTACACTTCACTTTAAAATTTGGCAAGATTGGCTGTATTTAGTTGACTGCTCCGCTCCACAATAATTTACCAATGTTCTCCTTCACGAAGATTTTGGAAAGTTCTATTCTGACAAAACTGCTATTACTTTCCAATATTTACGATGCAATACTTCCGTGAATGTTTTATTTTGTATTAATTCACAACTTTAACTGGTAATACATTAACAACGTCTAGTCTCTGCTCAAGTTTTATTTGTTCTGTCCCTTGCAATGTTTTGCCGCCAACTGGTCTTTTTCCAAGCGCATACTCAGTTCGCTTGGCGCATTCTCCATTGTTAAACAAAAGAAAAACCCGCCTTCATTGTCGCCTTTACGCATTCGTACCGTTATCAATTTAATTACATTAAAAACAATTAATGGCCTGTTTAATTGGCATTACAATATATATTGTGGTAATTAAAAATATGTAATTATTTAATAAACAAAATTTTACGATTTTCATTATCGGTATATATAAGGATTGTCTACAAGAATATGGAGCCTATAATGCTTGCTTGCTAAAGTTGCATTGTTGCACAGGCAGCACTGGGACGGACAGAACTTGAGATATTCAGAGTTGCGTGGACCATGAAGGCGAAACGTTGTGTTTTGAGGAGGATGTAATTCAGAGTTGCTTGGACCAGGAAGGCGAAAGGTGTTTTTTGTGGAGTCACTAATTCATAGTTCCTGGCACCATATTTGAGCACGCATAATTAGGCAGCAGAGGCATCTTATATTAAAGTCCCGGGTTTTGGAATTACGAGTCGACAGTCTGAAGTATTTGTCTATTGTCATATTTATGCAATTATCAAAGTTTTTTTAAAAAACGTTATCAACAGTTAAGAGCAAAAAATACTTTGGGTCTGAAAACTACAACCTTCATTACATTCAGTGAAATATGGCCTGTCTGTAATGTGTTTAACAAAACTCTACTGAGATCGAGGTCATACAAACAGATAAGGGTAAAGTAACAAAAAGAAATTAATTAATTGTGAACTTAATTTGTAAATATAATTATCGTCAGATTTCTTATTTCAATAATTATTAAGTTAAGAATTTTTCGCATTGTAAGTTTTTAATCGTCATTTTGTAACATTCTTTATTGGATGCCCGATAGTCGGCCCTGAAATTAAGCCGTGGCACATTACCAACTTGTAAAAAAATTTCCATTGTGATAAGAATTTGTTTTTATTAAATTAACTTTGTTTTATATTTTGAATTCTTGTTTTCCATTTAAACTTTTAATATGTTCATTTATAATCTAAATTAATGATTTGATTATTACATTTTGTGCTCCAACGTGAGGTTTATTTGAATTTAAAATCTACTTTTTATTTGATCATAGAAATTTGGCACCTCAATTGAATAATTAATCAAATTTTTTTGATCATTACATTTTGGCGCCCAACGTGGGGCAAATTAAAATCAAATTGGTAAATTATTTGTGTTCATATATATATATATATATATATATATTGTAATATTAATTAGAGGCCATTAGAGTTTTGAAAATTGGAAATTTATGGTGGATTGTAATCGGCAAGAATATCAAAAGCAACAATACTCAGACAAGCCTACGTCGGCAACAAGCGTTCCTAAAACCGGAGTCTAACGGTGGGGGCAGTTGCGGGCAGATATCCATCCAGAAAGGTTGCAGGTTGAAATTGACAAAAAAAATAATTCGGACAGTAATTCATCGAGTAAAAGTTTGGACAGAAATCCATCGAGTAAAGTTGCAGAAAAGTAACTTGATAAATCAAGCCGCAGTAAAAATTCAATAAGTAAAGAGACCGTCACGAATTTCACAGAGAAAGTTTTGGTAACAATCTGACTGACCATTAATTTAGAAGGAGTAGTCGTTCCAGTTGAGAGATACCAAAATTTTCGACAGTGTTTTGTAATCAATTTAAATTTAGTGAATTTATGGCCTGTTAAATGTGAAAAGTGTAAAGTGCGTCTGAGCCCAACACGTAAGCCTGGTACCAGCAGAGATTGTGAGTAGAACGAAATTTAATAAAGTTTGTAAAAGTTAACTAAGGATCGAATCGTCAGATTTCGGTTTCACGTTTGTTTTATTGTTTAACTTTAATTTTGTAAAAAGAATTGGATTGTTTAATTTAAATGTAAAAAAGGTTGGTTCTTTATTTAGAAGGCCCAAATAAACGACCCTGAGAAGAGAGTTGAGGAAATCTCTAAAATAGTAAAAACTCAAATGTAAATAATCACGTCGAGAAATGTTGTAATTTTTACTTGGAATAAATTAATTGTTTTGTGAAGTTAAAATTTGGTAAATTATTTGAATTCTTTTCGTTTAAATTTAAATAAAATAAAATCAATTGGTAAATTCTGTTAATATTCAATTCATTACATTTTGGCAATTCATCTAATTCAATAATTGTCTTTTAATTATTACATTTGACGCCTCAACGTGGGCCAAAGTCAAATTATTATTTTGTATTTATTACATTTTGGTGCCTCAACGTGGGCTCATTAATTTATAATTTGTCTTCTATACATTACAATATATATATATATATATATATATATATATATTGTAATAACCACACAAGGTATAAATAAAAATATATATAATTTTTTGATTTTAACAAACAAATTTTATTAACACAAGCGGAATTTACAATTGATTTTATATTCTACTATTATAATAAGAAACTCTTGCTCTCATGGGTCTCTACTGGGTTTGACAACGGACAGAATCGAACTATTAACAAGACCCAACATTTAAGTTTTAAATTAAACAAAAGTATTTACTAAATTTATGAACTTAACCTATAGATTGCTTCTAACTTTATTATCAAAAGAAGAGAACGACATCTGACTGTTATCCTTTAATAACGTTTACATCTGGTAATATTATGCATTCCAACTTACGGTTTCTCAGGTTTACTTCGACTCGTTCTTAAGACACTCACTTTATAGCCTTGACATTCACTCACTGACTCTAACACAATATCACTGGTTCGCCGTGACACTCCTTGACGTCATTTGCTGCATCCAGGTCGCCTACCATCAAGACAGGTCAAATTCTCCTACTCATACAGATAGAGCTTCTGTATTTTAAAAATGTTTATAGCTGTTATGGTTTTGCTGACTGATGCTGACTGTCGCTGACTGACTAACTGTCGAGGTTCACCGAACCCCTCTCCTACGCTGACTCTCGCTGACCGTCTCTCGTTCCTCTCCCACGCTAACTGTCTAACTGTCTCTTCGATGCGTCCTCCGCCTCTCTCCCATGCTAACTGTCTCTATCTCCTCTCCCACGCTAACTGTCACACAATAGGTTATTTCCCCTATATATACCCCTAGCCTCCTTGTTTTTCTCTTGATGCAAAGTTTCGTCACAACGGCGCGGTGACAGAATCCCATTACTGAAATTTACTTCCCGGCCGCTGGAGTCCTTCCGCCTTCCGAAGCCCGACAATCGCGACAGGTCCAATTTGTCTTTGGACCTCTCCGCTCACAAGTGCGCGATACTAATTTCTCCAGATCCTATGTCAACAAGTGCCTTGACCCTCATCATCCCAAGTAATTGCGCCATTTGACAATCTTGCAGCTGCAGTATTTAACCCCCGCAATTACTCAGGACTTGTCGGCCTCACCCGGCTCGCACAAAATCTTTTCTTGCAAGTCCTAAGCAACTACGCCACTTGTCAGGTCATTCGTCAGAGACAATAGCCTGCTCTAACATAGCCACTTTGGGGCCATCTGCTCGCCCACGTTCAGCGTTACGAATTCTTCACGCCGTTCCCCAAATCAATAAGTTACTGGACCCGCAATCACTCTTTAGACCTAATTGCCACACTGTCACACTGTCTCTACAAATTACGGCTTCCTCTCTGCCGCTCACCAGCACTCATCCTAGATAAATGTCTTACCGCTCCGTCTTGTCACCTCGTGACGGTTACTTTTCCCACGCATTCTCTTTACGACATGTGCGCTGTTTTTAATCCAATGCATTATATTAAATGCATTACAATATATATATATATATATATATATATATATATATATATATATATATATGAAATCGTGTCTTAGCTACTGCTTGCTTCTGATGCGGAAGAGGGAACAACTATATGTGTATTAGAAAAATAATGGGATTATTCGTTTAATCTGGCTATTAGTTATAATTATGAGGAAGATTAAAAATCAGGTTCCTAAAACATTAACAGGCACTGGAAATATTTGTTCACAGTAGTAGTTTATTGAACAAATTCTGTGTTGCAGTGGAAGCACAGGGTATTGACAGGTCGAAATACAGATCTGTGATAACCTGTTAGCGGGCAAGGGCGACCTCTAACACTGGCTTTGTGGCGACGCAACCTTACCAAAGGTGAACTTCTTCGTTCGTATGGCATCCCAGGTCAAACACTATAAAGTTGCTGAGTTACTGTTGGCAGTAGATTATTACTAATGCTTATATTAACCACGATATAATTAAAATTAACACACAATCTAAAAATGTTCAAACATATAATTTAAAAATATACAATACAAGTGTAATGCAATTTAAATTAAAAGAATTTTAATTAATAAATAAAACAACAGACAGCAAATTGCACTTCAATGACTGCCTATTATCACTTAATAATCTTTATTCTTTTCTCTTATCCAATTCATTTTCAAAATGATCATATTCCGAATCTAAATTTATTATAAAAATTGCTGGCTCTTCACCAAAATCAATTGTTATCTGGCTTTTGATTCGCCGTTGGATCTCTAGAAGACCTTCCCTCGCTTTTAATTTTTCTGTCGCAGTTAATAGGATTCTATCAACATACACTCCAACAAGAAAATGTGGGTTTTAAAACAGCTTTTCTTTCCGTTTTTTTCATGGAGGACAGAATTCCTAACGCAAAATTTTCTCCAAATTCTTCCATACATTTTTCTAGTCTACACTATTCTTTCATAATCATCCCAGAATAAGATCGGCAGCCTGACGGGCAATTAATGAAATATTAGGTTTTCAAAATAGTTCTGATATCTTTTACTTCATCCCATTCTGCTTTGCTAAAGTTCTAGGTCTTGCGAGCAAGCAGCAGCTACTTGGTCTGAGCAGTCTTTTAAAAAAATGAAGATGATCAAGCATGTAGAACCCCATGTCGTTACTTCGTAATTTTATCACAACCTGTGTATTTTTCCATAATATTTTTATTATTTGTTCATTAATCCATCTGAAATTTCCAATTGAAGAGCTCAATCCCACACCTCATTAGTTGAATCTTTGTATTATCATTAGTCCGTGCTGGAAATATTAGGGAAAGATCGCTGTTGCGACATGTTTGCATTCATTTCTTCGATATCTTAAGTTCCTTCATATTATTTATACCTGGGAAATATTTTTATGATTGCCAAATTTATTTACATCGCCTGTCATTATCTTCACAAATACTTCACTTGTTTTTCATCAACTTCTAATTTGTTTTAAATTTCGTTAATTTGATTTTTCATAATTAAAGAGTTATGCCGATTTTTTATTTTATATTTCTCGTTTTCTCATCCAAAACTTGTCCATTTAAAAGTAACTTTTTTCTGAGTAATTAACATTTTAAAGTTTGTCTTAGATTCATGCGAGTAGACTCTGCTGTGTTTCTTACTTAAGGACGTACAGCACCCTGTCCTGTCTATATACCAATCTTCTGAGCCATTTCGCCAGCAATCCTTTATTATTAAATGGGAACGTAGTGAGTGGTGTCATACTCGTGCAAACATCTCAACAAGTCCCTCACGGAAAGTATTACTATCTATAGTGACTGTAATCATGATGATGCAAAATATAAAAGAAATATATCGGAGTATTAAAAATGTTCGTGCTCCTGCTCCAAGTATAAATCCGTCACCCCAAAGCCTTGGTTATGAACGATATATCAGAATGTGCGAACCCAATAAACAGTAGACCTGACTTACTTCGCAGTAGTAATCCAAATATAATACTATATATTAACGTCTGTATTTTTAAAAAAATACCATAAAGGAACAAAAATAAGTTTATGAATTACGAGTGCTGGTTTTAAAGTAAGTACCGTTTTATATTTCAGTGCTGCAGTTGTGATTTTTAGCATTAGGAAATCCCGACGCGGCTCTGAAGCATCGCCACTTTCAGCTTTCCTTTTGTTAGAGCATTTCAAATTGTTCAAACAATTGAACGGCCAGCCGACTGTGAAGTCAGATCAGTGAATCGTTTCTTGAATGCGAGGGATGTTACGCCAGCAAATGGTCAGAAAATGTGTACGGGAAAGTAATGGTGAGGAAGTGGATTAGATAGCTTAACAAAGGTTGTAAAAGCCACGGCGCGGGAGACCGTCTGCGATCACGGATGATTTGATGTAAGCTGTGGGAGGAAACATTGGCCTGGACAGAGGATTCTCCATATCGGTTTTGTTTTCGCATTTCCCACAGATTTCAAGGTCAGTCCTCTACAACATTGTAACGGAATGCTTAGAATATTGAAAATTGTGCTTAGGATGGGTGACAAAAAATCTTACTGATTAATGAACAATTCGCCCACACTCCCTTCAGTCAGGATTTGGCGCCAAGCGTTTTTTTTTCATATTAAGAAATTCATTGATGGAAAACATTTCAACGGCGATGTGAAAAGAGAAGTGCAAACTTGACTTTCATCACAGGCGGCATCCATAAACTGATTTTCCTGTTATGACAAGTGTCTGAATAACGGCGGTGACTATGTGGAGAAGTAATGTGAAGTGATGATTAATAATAAAATATCAGGAAAATAATGTTCTGTTACTTTTAAAATAAATATCGGTAGTTACTTTAAAAACTGCCTTCGTTATACATGTTGTGATCCATACGTAGATTTTCACCTTATTATAACTGATGAATATTACTGAACTTATAAAATATCTACCCTACATGACAGGTATGAAAATACTAATGAAAATGTATTGTGATGTAATGTAAAAATTAATAATTATATGTTGAATGTAAAATGATGTAAGTTTGACTAACGCTTTTTTAAAAAACAGATGATTATGGCAAACGCCGAAAGCTCCTTTGGTTTAAAAATTTAAGAAAATAAATTCCCCCCTTTCAAATCCCTTCCTATGCTATTAAAGGGGAGTTGCCACCATTTGGATTACCCTAATGTAGTCTGTTACCCTAAAAAAATAATTGTCACTTGACAGTGTGTTTTATAACAACTTAAATCTTTCAATTCTCCTTTTATCCCCTACTTTAATTCAGATAAACCTGCAATGTACATAATATCCCTCACTCTGTTAATCCTCCTCTTCCTCACTTCTGTTTTCTTGCATTGATCGGAACTTTTATCTCATCGATCAATTTACTGCCTTGCCCATCGCCAATTAAATTTATTAGAAATTATTATCAAATTACAATCATAATTTTCATGATATTATGGGGAATTCCTACATGTATTGTAAAAAAATATTGCTTGTAGTTTTTAGTCATTTGTTTCACTATGACGTCACACAAGTAATCTTATTGCATTTACATAGGAAACAGTCCCTAAAGCTGATCGGAAGATTTACGTAAACTTAGGAATTTTAATAACAACTACATAATTTCACACACATTAGTTTATTAGAAAAAATGGAAGATTTATTTCAAATATGAACGTAACTGAAAATTATGAATGGTTTTATAAATAGCTACTTCGGTTTTTATTCATATAAAACAATAAGGTTCTTTTTCTCAAAGTCAATTCATATTGACTCTTAAAACCAGAAAATAACATTTTTTAAAAAACGGCGAATAAGTGGCTGAATTCAAGGATTATTTATGTTTTTGAAAAGTTTCTAACACACTGCTCTCGTCTTCTAGCACAGCTCACGCCCGAAATGATTGAAGTTCAGAAAGTATCCTCAGCACACAAATGGTCGAGTACTGCCCCACATAGCTTAAAGTTTCAGAACAAGAAAACCAGGCTGCGTCTCTGCATCGCAATCGTTCAGATCAGCGAACATGATAAAGCTTGAACCCAAGAAACGGCAATTTACAGAATAGTCCGCCTCTGCGAACACGATCACTACAGAAACAGCCTCGGGTCCGTTCAGCCCACGAAGAAAAATTCTGCAACTGGCAACCTGCGACTAAAAACCGTATTGAAGTACTAGTATTGCCGCTTCAGTTATATTAACGTAATACGATATCATCGCGTTCTATCAATTCGAATAACTATCACTGTGGTTTTATAATGGTTTGCGTCGGCTGTGACGGACGTGATCATCCACAGGAAAATCTCAACAACAGACTAACTTCATGATTCCAATTTCACATGGCAAATATGCCATTCAAAATGCCCGATAGTCGTTGCACGAATGACCTCTGTATATTTCAATAATACAAAAAATTTAGTTACCAACCTTAAATACTTATTTACTTATTATTACAATTTTAATAAATTTAAGAATACTCTAATAACCAATATATACAGGGTGTTCGAAACTTTTCCTTTCCATGTTTAGGACTTGTAGACGGGACTGAGTAAATCGTGTTATGAATAGGAACTCTTGTCCGGAAACGTACGTTTCCGTGCTACAACCATTTCAAGACAGGTTTTTAGCGTGACCACTTTTGCTTATTTACTGTAATTAGGCGTGGTACAGTACATTACTTTCTTACAACGCAACTCGTTATGTAATAATACCAAAAAAACAAAAATAATTCATCAATCGTTTTACAGAAACACTTTTTAATCTGTTTTTGTCTTCTTCAAAGGACGGCTACTACTACTCCGGTTCGATGTGACGACCAGCAACGACACTGAACACATTGTAAATACGGATGACGTTCTGGTAAAGTCCTCCTTCACTCCTCGTGTTTTCACTGTTTTAGTACAGGAGTCTCGTAAATCAAACTATTCATACCACCCCATAGAAAAAGTTCAATGTAGTTAAATCCGGTGATCGGACTATCCATTTGTCCGAATCGTCAAGTAAAAAGTGAGGGGTCCTCCGTTGTCTTGATGGACGCTCAACGGCACAGAATCAAAAAATACTTCATATACTTGTTGTAGGGAGATCAATTACATGAGATCAGTTAGATTTGGTTAAAAAATGTACAGCACAATCACATGACCGTTTTGAAATTGTTGTAGCATGGAAACGATGTCTCCGTCATGAGTTCCTATTCAAAACACGATCTCCGCCGTCCTCTCAAGTCTTACAAGATTGTAAGGGGAATTCTCAAGCACCGAGTGTGTGTATATTTTACAATGAATGTAAAGTGGCAGATGTATTGGGAAAGAATAGTGTAGATAGCTTGAGGAATGACCCTGTGAACACATGGCACAGAAAATGAGAATGGTTGGTCAATTGTTGAAGGAAGTTCTACAGTGGAAGAATAAAAGTGACTAAGAAAAAGGTTAATTGATAGGTGGGACAACGGCATGAAAAATGTGGCAGGAACATATTGGACGAAATTAGACCATTTAAGAGGACAATAGAGAAATATGTGTGAGCAAAACATAGGTTAAATGAAAGAGTAAATACGTTATTAAATAGGCTAGAGCCTGAATAAATAAAACAAAGTCAATTAAGAAAGAGATAACATTCGATTGGAAGTTAACAAACATGAAATTTAATATCGATAAGTTACTTACCAATGCTGTGTACAACTTTGCTTCAATGAAATTTTCCAAAACAATGCGCGATTTGCTTGACAGTTGTGTAAAAAAGAAAATAGTTTATTATCAGCTTAAAATAGGGTATCTACGCAAATTACAAATTTAAGGTCAATGGAAATTTTTCTGCTGTTAAGGAACCGTAATTTTTTTAACGTTTCTGTTGTAATGTAAGTAGCCGATGATTTCTCAAATAAAAAGAGATAGAGTTAATCAAAATGAGACAACTACAATCTTAAATAAACGATGACTGGTCAATTTGCAGTACTTACTACACAGACTTCGCGAACACTTCTACTTCCCATAAAACGTATTTTAGATTACCTGCAATATCTGTTCTTGCAGTAATGAACGTCTTACGCAGCTGTATGTGATATTAATTATTGTTTAATAGAAAATGTTCATTTATTTGACTCTATTAACCCCAATAGAGCCAATTGCTTTCTAAAATAATTCTAATAAAATAAAAATAAATTATTTATTGATTTTTGTCAGTTGAGTATTTAATTACACGCTTTATCCTTGAACCTTTTTCATACAAATAACGAAAACATTTTAAAGTGGCATAAAAATATAGTTTTGTACGTTCACGATTTAAGTGATCTCATTGTAAAATGGACTGTCATGAAGTGAAATTACTAGAAATTATAGCAGGCGGACGTAAGGATGAGGCCAAAGTTCCTCGGGAAAGTTGAACCTTTGATCCCGTGGTTATATGACGTTGAATAACATTAACATTTCTGTTCATTTTATTATTATGGCGTTATAACTGTATTAAACATTGTGTTATGAAAGTATGTTGTCTGCAGGGTTGAAAGTGTACTATAAATAAAGTTTTCAATGGAGGAGTGTAAATTTAAAGAGCGTTTGACAATTAAAGTGTATAAAATGAATGATTTTTCGAGGATCTGATTGCTTAAGCATTACCTTACTTAATAATCCATAACTGGCCTAAGAAGCTTCTTAATTTACTTTTTCTCGAGTGTATTTTTAAAAACCGTTATTAAAACCAATAATAGATTGTGAAAATGTTTATCGAGAATGCAGCTGAACCGATTTAAACTGAAATATACCACACAAGAGTAAGGAGATTTATATTTACGTTTTGTTAGACAGATATTAAAATAATTAATTTTTGAATCCGATCTTAAATTAAATTGATAGTTATGTTACATAGAGAGAAAAAGAATGTTGCCCCAATATTATCAGGTTATTCTGAAGAATTGTATTTTGAGATTTTTTTTGAGGTGTAGGTATGTATAGGGTAATCCACATAGTGGATAGGAAGCATAGGAACGGATTTGAAAAGGGGGAATGCGGAAGGGTAGAGGAAGGTAGCCAAGGGTTCACTATGGACTCCGGACTATGGTTTAAGGATCCTACCCGGCAATTCGCCTAGAAGTGATGCAGGGAAGTCCCTAGAAAAATCTGCATCAGGTAGGTTGGGAGAGGGGTTAACTGTGGGGTCGCAGCATTCCCCTCTCTGTGCCTTGACCAGTTTAGGAGGCAGCTGGCCGACTATTCCAATAGGAATTTGAATCTTACCGTATGCCCAAAGTCTGCGACCCCGGAACATACACCTCTCAAAACAGGCCGAGGTGCCACGGCATGTGGGAACCTTGGTTCAAAAAACAGTGAGATGTGAAGGCATCCCCAAAGGTAGCCTCCGCCAGAGCTCTCGGGGTGTCTTTAATAGTTTTTTTTAAGGTGTAGAGAGGGTATGTATAGGGTAATCCACATAGTGACAACTCCCCTCTAATAGCATAAAAAAAGGATTTGAAAGGGGGGATACGGAAATATAGAGGAAGGTAGCCAAGGGATTCCTGTCCCTTTTTTCAGGTGCAGTTGTGTCACTCTAAGCTGTTCGTCGCACCTGACGGATGACAAGGATCCCAGAAACGTTGTGTGGTATTTATATTTTCATTTTTTTGTCTGAATTGGCTATCTTTCTTATTCAATAATCATAATTAGTCAAATAATGGTGCTGTATACAGACACGTAAATAAACCGGAATAATCAATAAATTAAAAAGGTGTGAATGATAATAACCTTAAACAGCAGTGTATTGTGTAGAACAGTGGTTGTCAATGTTTTTCACAAAAAAAATATTTGTTGGTTGTTATCACTTCTATTTTATATTATCTCGGAGTACAATAAATAAAAATTATACAGATGGGATAATCCAATATACAAGTATTTATATTTAAAACTTGAAATCCATATTTAGAACTTGAAATATATCATATAATATTAGCAGAAAGTAATTAAGAATTGTTTACTGGGTCACTAAAATTTCCCCAGTGGGTCGCTAGGCGATGTGAACCGGCCTGGGTCGATGAAGGCATGTGTGGGTTGACAATTGTATGAATTGTGGACCAATGTGTATGGAACGCTAATGAAGACGTCACGCGTTCCTATTCCTCCATTTACAGCTAAGAAGCCATATGAAGGAAACGATTGTTCCATAGATCGTGTCCATTCTTTCCTTCAACATAGTCTTAGCATGTCTATAACGGATCGTGAAGGGCACAAGTAAAAATTTGATAGCACATTACCCGTACCACAACAAGACCAACATATTTTCGTAATTAATGTTCCTGATTGAATAATTGGTTGGGGTGGTATTCAAACAAAGATATCAGGAGGGTTGGTACTGTGCAGCAAGCAAATCTTGGAAGATTCTTAGACTGCAATATTGGCCTTTGAATTTCTCCAGATTATATTTCCAGGTTTAGTATGAAAAAGTGTAATTTGGGTGTGCGCCATTACTGGAAACGTTACATGCCATAATTTTCTGCATGAGTTGAAAGAGGAATCGATTCTGATAGTGTAACGCGTGTATTTAGGTTTAAGTTTTTCTTTGTCTCGGAAGTGTTGTTTGCTGTGGTCTTCAGAATTTGAAACCGTGCACGTTAGTGGGGTGGAGGAGATAAATATTTCCATCCAAGTAATTTCGTGTCCTGTACCGATTGTTGGCTTCAACATGACAGATTAATTAGCCATTGTTGACTACGGAACTGCAGCTGCGTGCTATAAATCATGTGACAATGGAAGAAACAGTCAACTGGCATTTCGACGAAGTTTTCTAACAATGAAAAAAGTAAAAGAATTGAAGAATATAATGGAGGGGATGGAGATAAGTTTTTGAAACTGGACAGTTGTTCTGCGCTCACCTAAGCTGGTGGATGTGATTAAGAGAGGCATCGTAAAGTTGTTGTCTCTGATATAGTTCGAGGCAGAATCGTCGTGAAAAATGGGCCACAATTTGTTAGTAAAGAGTTCACAGAATAGCACCACACAATTTAGTACGACGGCTTTCCAGCATTCAATCCTGGAGGTCGACGCCTTAACCAGTGATCAACCCCTGAGTCGACGCCAGTACGTCGGTACGAGAGCTACAGCAGGCAACTCAACACAGAATAGCAGTACGCATTTGGTACGGACAGCAGATCTTTTCTATGTAAAAACCACAGGTGCCTGAGATAAGAGTTTTCATGTTTAACTTTAATAAACTTATATAAAAATTTCTTTGTTGGTCAAGTATTTATTTTGATTTAACGTAAAAACCCAGCCCATAAAAATAATTCTTTACAATAGATAATCTTGTTTCTTCGTCCGATCTGATCGTTCGCTAATGAACATTACTGTTGTAACGAGGCAAAATAATTAGTGTCCAAACTTTGTTTAAACTGAAAATAATTTACAAAATTAAATGTTTTTCACGGGTATTACTCTTCTTCTGGACTGTGCATGGAGGTCGGTTTGGGCTTGGCGACTGTGCTTGGGTGCGGAGTAGACTGGCATCATTTTTTAAGGACTATTGTTGAGAAGGTACGGCTGTGGAAATTTACGATGCTCGAGACTTTCACACATCTGTGTGGCAGACTGAGACAGTAACTGTTGAGTGTCCGTCGTGAGCGGACGATAATTAAGTGCCTCATGTAAGACCTTGGAGAGCAAAACTAGCTGGTGTGTAATCGTTGTGAGCGGTCGTGGAAAATAAGCTATAGTTAAAATTTGAATGTCGAAAGTTATAGAATTTTATCTGTAAGGAATTAATACGACGCAACGAAAGTAATAGTGCGACGAATATATAAAAAAAATTAAATTGTGTAATAAAAATAAAGCAGGGTGAATGTGCATTTTATTGGGAGTAGAGTTTAGCGAAGTTGTAAAACTTAACGGGAGTGTATTTACAAAGAAATATTCGAGACAAAAAACGGTTTTGGAGAAAAGGGGCCGCTAAAGGGAGGATCAGACACGCAGATTCATCAAACGAACGAATAAGATTTCAAAACAACCATTGAAACAGAAATTCGTTTATATTGCCACAAACGTTTTGCTAAATTATCTGCCCCTGAAAATGTATTCTGAAAGAAAGAATCCGTGTTTAAGTAAAATTTGTATTTTGTTTGTATTTACAAATCTAATTATCAATTAAAATATTTGATATTAATCAAAGGTAAGACTTTATTAATGTAAAATAAATAACCTCAAAATTAAGTAGTTAGATAAATAACGCTCAACATGTCGGCTAAGTAATTTCAAATATTAATAATTATAAATTAACCCGCAAAGAAATGTTAAAATAACCACGAAGCTTGGGAGATATGACGTTATTAGAGTTTACCATTGAAGAAAATTAAAATTGTTCCTTCATGATTCGTATCGGAGAGGCTAATTTTTATTAATTTTCAAATAGAATATATTTTTGAGTTTTGTATGTATGGAATTACCTCTAGTGTTCAGGTTAATTGAATACTTATGTACTAATTACATAAAAAAGTAGCCAAAATGAATTAATAAAAGGAATGTCACACAACGTTTCTACAATCCTGGTTTGTGTTCGATGATTAAAAAACGTAAGGGCCGAAAGAACGACTTACCGTATAAACCAGGTGACGAACTAAAATCTTCCGACGAAAGCAAAAAGGATTACAGAAAAGTTCTGTGGTATTTATATTATCACGTTTTTTGTCTGCTAATTATCTACACATTTAGCTACTTAGTATACTTCAAATACAGATGTTTTATATTTTAAAATAAGGAATTCATAAATGTTAATAGAAATCCTGTACAAAACCATTCTCAAGCCAGTGTAGACAATTATGGCTCACCATCTGTAACTCAACTGGAAAATATTTCAGTCATTAGACCATTGATCAACGTTCCATGGTTCGTCCCGAACAACGTTATCATTAATGATCTAGAAATGGACACTGTTGGTGAAACAATAAATAAATTTAGTATCGAACGAAGACTTTCCCGGTGTATGTGATTCAAGCGAAACGTCGTGTAACTACAATGTTTTCACCTGGTTGGAATCCCGAGAACTTCTGGTTAATAAATTTAGTGTTCGATATTGTGGCAAAATTATTAAACATCCAAATAAACTTGCTAAGTATCTATTCGAAGAAGATGACAATTCACGACGACTCAAAAGGTTGAAACCTTCTGACCTGTCACAGACCTATATAATAATTATTTTGTACTATATGTTACTTACACATAAGTTAAAACTTTATTTCTGTTTAAAGAAGTAGTCAGTAGACTACTTCTAGCAATTTATTTAATATAACACAAAATTTACTACATGTCTGTAGACAGATTGTAAAGAAAATTTAGAATAAAATCTATTTGTCCGTTAATAGTGCTCAGTGTAATTCAATCTATTTGTCTCTATCTAGATATGACATTGAAGAATAGACTGTCATTTTATGCCTGAAGTTATGGGTGCAGTGTTTTTTTGTTTTTTTTTTGTTGCAGATGCTCGCGGGAGGTGGGAGAAGTAAGAAGGTCTGCGCTGACTCGCGCGCCGCAGTCAGACTCGTGTTGCTAACGGTGAACCATCTTTACGTTTCGCACAGGTGAGTTTCTCTGTTGCATGCTTCTCGTAATGTTGTAGCTGTATTGTCTGTAGAAGTGTTTACCTTCATATTTAAGTCAGATGTTAGAAAACACTGAAACCCTTTCTCCGTCCAAGGAAAGTGAGAACTAACCAGTTTTTCTGCTAGTGTCGAGTAGTTTGTCGTGGATTGAACTCTGTTCATTTATGTACAAAAAGAGGAAAAATAAAGTAATCCTGACATAATAACCTCATGTTTGAAATTGATATTGAATGAGGTGTTTGATATGAAATTCAGTCTATTGGTATTACATCCACATAATTAACGAAAATATGCGAACAATTGATTCAACTTTAAACATAACATTCTTAACACCTGAACCTGATTTCTGAAAGAATTAAATTCCAGTAAATGTGTATTTTTGAGTAATTTGTAGTAGAAAGTAATGATTGGGGTTTCCTTTTAATGAATACATTCTAAGATAATCAGTTATAATTATCCGCAGTTGTGGTGGCAGATTCAACGTAGCACATTAGTATCATGCCATGATTCCGCGTTTGAATATCAGCATCACCATGGTTTCATTAGGATCATCTCGAAATTATTGCGTTGTTTCTGAATGGAAACATGAGCCAATGTTGGAAAATGGTCGCAGAACCTCACGAGACCATGGAAGTAATGAAGATTTTTATTACATATAATATACGCTGTTTCGTGTCTGTAAATGTCCGACCAGTAGCAAAATTCCCTGTGTTCCAGAAAACCGAGACTAACTAATTCAATTCACCGGCTAGAAAACTCCTTTAACGACCAATGGAAAGTTAACGCTTTAAATCCAATGTCAGAAACGTAACTAGTATATTTATCTCAAAATAAAAAAAAAACTCTCAGGATGAATTTATATTTTCACGTCTTATATATCATGAACAATTTATCCTTTGTGCAAAGAATGCAAACAAATATATTTTATAAATACTTCAATAGTCTAATCTAACACAATCTAAGGGTCGAATTTATTTGAACTGATCATTGCTCGAAAACTGAATGGAACGGATTAAATTTACTTTAAGATACTTTACAAAATAAATGTTTCAGAAATTGATCTTGGTGATAGAATTTTCTAAAGCTCAAAATAAATGCTTTAAAAATGATAACTTCTTATTTCCTGCGTCTGATATAAAAATATGGAGGAATTGTATTACCGATAAGAATATAAATATAGATTTTTATTAAATTGACAGTTGTTGAAATTAAAAAATGAAATTATTTCCTATAACACTTTAATAAATAGTCACGTTTAATTGACATGCGAAACCCTATCATACGAATTTGTTAAAAGGTTTTAGCAATTTTATTTTCAATTCTCTGTTACTTCAAATAATATTTTATAATGCAGATATTTTTAAACTAAAATAATGTTTTATTTTACGTCTGGTTTTTATTTTAAAGCCATTTTTAAGCTTTATAGACACTTTATTTATTTAATTTCGAAAGCAACAACTTTGCGACACACGTTCGTGTCTTCTTCAGGTTTTCTTCCAAATTATTGCAACAAATTATCTACCAAGAACAAATAACATATTTTATAAGTTCACTAAATTTAGAAAGGAGTTCGAGGTAAACATAACACTTAAACACAACCGTGGTTGTAACCAGATACGAACATGTATCGAAACGATGTTACTCTCCAAATAATATGAATAAAGTGTCTGTAAAAGGTAAAAAATCTTGCTTTATTAAAATATTACTTTTATTTAGGTGTTTATAATATAAAATTGGGACATCCTTTAACTACATAGTTATGAATAATTTATTAATATTATATTCGTCTGAAACAGTTATTTTAATTTACATTTTATTATTAGGTGAGATGTATTTTGGCCTAAAGTAGAAGAATATTTACTACGCGGTTCAAATAATATATATGCTGAAAAATATCGGATTTTTTTTATAGTAACACCCAACATGAGGGTAATCAACGTGGCGGAAACTCCCCTTTAATAGCATAGGAAGGGATTTGAAAGGAGGTATACGGAAGGGTAGAGGAAGGTTGCCAAGGGTTAACTAGGGCCCCCGGACTATGGTTTAAGGATCCTACTTGGCATTCGCCTAGGGGTGATGCAGGATAAACCCTAGAAAAACCTGCATCAGGTAGGTCGGGCATTTGGTTCTTGTCCCACGTCCTTCCCATGACGGGAGAACTGTGGGAACACAGTATTCCCTTCTCCGTTCCTCGACCAGTTTAGGAGGCAGCTGGCCGACTGTTCTAATAGGAATAGCAGACAACTCTTACCGTATGCCCAAGGGCTGTGACGCCGGTACATACAACTCTTCAAACTGACTGAGGTGCCTTCTTTAACAGAACCAAAGGAGTTTTTCTCAGTATTATTTATTAAGAGAACTTTCGGCTATATTTGCCATTATCTTACTTCTTGGCCGTGTTAATATTGTAACAGCCATAAGCCTGAATTTTTAAAAAATTATCAATTTAATACTGTAAAATTTGTATGTGGCTATTACAATAGTAACAAGGCCAAGAAGCACTATAATATATATAAAATTTTATGAGATAAAATATATTTCCGAACTATTTATTGAGTTGTTTTTATCACTCTTAAGTTCAAATTATTTCTGAAACTTGGGCTTAATAGAGTAAAGAGGAAATTTACGAGCAAAATTTTATTTACGAATCAAGCTTTAGGTTTAATTTATCTGCGTAGGAGTGAATAACCAAGTAAAACTGTAATTATAGTAGTACGAATTCTATTTGAATAAAATAATATTTGTAATGAAAATACATTGCAGGGAATATGTAAAATATTGAAGGAGTAACGAACGCTAGCTGCAAAGATTCTAAGGCGATGTTTTTTTGCCGTTTTATTGAACCGATGTTATGGCAAACGAACCATAATATTTCGGGTTAATAAGTTTTGAGGTTTCAGAAAAAAATTTTACAACTTGCATTCTTATCCGCAGAAATCAATATTCTCACGGAGAGCTTTTGCAGTTTGAAAATTTAAGACACGTGCCTAGACCGAACTCAATTTGCTAATTCCTAAGACATTGCCGAATGAAAATAGGCATGGTGAGCTACATTTTCAGTATTAATGTTGTTTGTCCTGCACTCATACTCTAAAACGCATAAAAGGTTGAGCTGAGTTTTGCCCAAACCTTAATGATTTTTTACTAGGGTTAATAGGGCCCCCGGGATATATTTGAAGGATCCTACCCGGCATTCGCCTAAAGAAATGCAGGGAAAACCTTAGAAAAACCTGCATCGGGTAGGTCGGACATTGGGTACTTGTCCCACGCCCTTCCGGTAGCGGGAGAGGAGTTTGCTTTGGGGACCAGCATTCCCTTCTCCGTGCCTCGACCAGTTTAGGAGGCAGCTGGCCGACTATTCCAATATGTTCGTCCGATTTTAATATATCCAATCCCAGAAATGACAAGTGTTGTGAGTCATGAGTTGAATTTGTACAAACGTATTTTACTCTTCCTCCATTAAGACAAATCTATTTATCGTAATCTATTAATTTAGATTGTTTATAGGAAACCCGACATCCGCCTTCATTCGTCTGCTTAATTGACTTTAGCGGATAAAAAGCAATGGACCCTGCGGAACGTCACAAATTTTACCATTCTGTCAATTGCATATATCCGTCCTCCATTTCGATCGCGACTCTTTGCCATCTGTTTTCCATGTATAAATGAATTATTTCCACTGTTGTAACATTAATTAAGACATTAATGTGCAAAAATAAAACTTAAGTATTGTTAATATACATTAATTAAAACAATATCAGAAAAATATTTTAATTAACAGAAAAATGTACGCGGGTGTTGTTGGGAGGATTCTAAGTGTTAATTAAAACAAGAAAATTGTTATAAAAATATACATTAATTAAAACAATATCAGAGAAATATTTTAATTAACAGAAAAATGTACGCGGGTGTTGTTGGGAGGATTCTAAGTGTTAATTAAAACAAGAAAATTGTTATAAAAAGGTTCGTTGCGCAGGCTGAAAGTGAAATAGGTCTGGGCCATCAAAAGGAAAAGGGAGGCTTGAGGCCACCTGACTCGAGTCACGCAACCGGAAGACGCTCTTTCCTTTTCGCTGCATTCCACTGGGCCTTCCAAGTGTGAAAAGATACTTACATAAATTCTGCATTACAGTAAGGGCGTGTTTACACCAATGTTAACAGCATTTTTTTTCACCAACAACGTAGACAAAAATTTGTACCCCTCAACATTGTTGCCAACAAATACACTAGAATTCCTCCAAAAGTAGTCAACATTTGTGACATTGTTTCCAACTACAACGTATACCCAGATTGGCGAATATTTCAATGGGAAAACAGAGAAGACGGAATATCTTGCAAGTCCTACTCATCTGTAAGCCTCCACCGCCGAGAGCTAATTTGGGAGACACCAGTCCCCTACGCACTCCTTCCCCCTTGACGGATTTTTAATTTTTTTTTTGATTCATTTTTCTTACAATCTGTCGTATACGGATAATAAGTAATTTGCATAACAATTGAATAAATACTATACTACAATGTCTGAGAGGATTTGCTTCTCGTGAAGGCACTCCATTAGTGCCTATGTTTAGTCAGACAGCTCATGTTAATAGAATAAATTACTGCTGGTACAGTAGATAATTCGGCTTGAATCGTTTTAATTGATTCTTTTCTCCGTTATTAGTCAACAGGCATTTTTGCGAGCACATTCGGATGAACTTGAGTTTTAGCACTGTGGTACACACTAAACCGTTGATTTTCACTTTTGATCGACGGTATATCTCGCGATTACATCGTTTGTAACGTACCAAGGGGCGTTGACTATTGATCGTAGTATTTTGTTCTGGAAGCGCTGAAGTATTTCCAAATTTGAGTTAGTTGCTGTGCGCCACAACTGTATTCCGTATGTCGAAATCGCTTTCATGATTCCTTTGTATAATAATAACTTTTTTTGAGTTCTTATCTGCGATTTTCTTCCGATCATCTAGTACATTTGTCGCAGCTTTATTCCCAGTTGTTTCCGCTTCGCAAAAGATGTGTTTTCTCCACGTAAGACGTCTGTCAATATGCATGACCAAATATATGTGATCTTGTGCTTCGCACAATTGTTGATGTTTAGCATGCCTGGGATTGGGGGGGGGGGATGGGCAAGTGTTTCTGTTTAATGTAAATGTTATGTGAATGGATTTGGATTCATTGGCTTTGATTTTCCTATTGTTTAGACAGGTTTGAAGTATAGTTAAGTGTTCCTGAAGATATTCTGATGCAACTGACGGATATTGATGTACGGCGATAACTGCAGTATCATCTGCTTATGTAGCAATTGCTATATAGTTTGTTGTTGGCAGATCAGCTGTCTAGAAGAGATACAGAATAGGGCCTAAAACACTGCCCTATGGCACTCCGGACTTTAATTGGAAGGAGATCAGTGTATTCATCCTGATAATTAACGAGGAAATGCCTTTCCGTTAGGTATTGACGGAATTTAGCGAATCAATGGAAATATCTTAGTAATTTCTTCGAACGTCTGGCACAAAGTTAAAACTAGTATGTTATGAAGAAGCAACAGTCAGTGCTATGAATAGTAAGCACTGGTTGGAACTCTGGAAATCTTATAGACAAAATGGAATATATTATGAAAGAATTTGAATTCTTAAAACTGTTCAGATTTCCCTGCTATGAAAATGTTTACGTGAAGTAATAGTGTTTCTTATGAAAATAAAATAAATATGGATATTAAGTATTCAGAATTTCCAACCATTAAATAAGTAAGACATAAAGATAAAATATAATTGCCCAAGACCGGAAGACATGCTTGTGATAAATAGCAGAATTTATTTGAAAGATATATAATAATATATGTTATCGACAGTTTCAGTCTACTTGCAAGAATAAACTAAGGAGATTTATTTATAAAACAATTATGAACATTATGGCCAAAAAACAGACCTCACCAGAATAAAACCAGGTACAACGTCTCTTTCGTAGATTTTTGAACCTTCTCTAGTACACGAACAAGAAATCGCGAAACATCTGAGTCCTGGTATACGTAGCTGTCCAGATCTCTGGGTAATCGAAATATATATACACAGACGTAAATTTTAACATTACTATTTATAAAACACTTTACTTGTGTAAAGAACAACTGTAAAATATAATATAAAAATAATTTCAGAAATCTAAATACATTTGAATAATGTATTCTGAAAGAAATAATATTGTTTCCAGAATAACAATAAGAAATAAGACCATAATGTTCATAATTGTTTTATAAATAAATCTCCTTAGTTTATTCTGACTTGTCACTATTTCCTGAATCATACAGTTATTCTACTTACTTTCTAGAATCGCATTAGGGATTTGAGAATTTAGAGATGGGGAAGTGTGGCAGTTGTACTGAAAAGCATTTACCTATATTGTATATAATATTTACGCTTCAAATGGATCAAGCTGACCTGAGAGTTCTAATCAATCGTTTGTGTTGTGTACTAAAAGCCCGTTTAAAATACCTAAATTCCATCCTGGATTGACTGTTTATTGAATGATAATGATGCTGTTGCTAGAGAGAAACTGTCTATCAGAATGTTGTTGAAATGCTTCAAGATATGGTAGAAGAGGAAAATGCCAACAAACAACAATTAATCGTTGGAAAAGAAATCTATTGAAGGAAGTTTAAACCTTAAGTGATAAGTTAAAGGTACCCACTGACAGCTACAGTTTATTTATAAATTAGAAGAGAATTTTTTCTCTAAATTGGAAGAGTATACGATATGAAGCATTGAAAGAAAGAGAGCAAAAATTGTTTTTACTGCTTGGGATTTAGCACAACACTCCATTTTCCAATAAAGTACTTACAGAAGAGCAACTTTCTGCATTTGAGAAACATGTTACTTCACTTTCGCTAAAACAGATTGCTTCAGGTGAGAGGTTCATTAACGCAAAGACAAATATTATTTCCATACTACGTGAAGTTGAAGCACAACCAAATTCAGAGTTTTAGAATGAAGTTGTTGTTGGTGAAGATACAAATTTCATTGTCTCTGCTGGCAACATGGCTAAACTCCAAGAACATCATGAAGACTTGGAAAAGCGCTTGGATAAGAAGCAGCAGTATGTACAAAACTGAATTTATTGTGGGTTAGACTGCGTGAAAATACATTCATCAGGAGGAACTGTTGACAGCAATGCTACAATTATAGAAGTGAGCATTATTTTTTTAAAAAATGTATTGTCCATGGAATATGGCCAATTTAATTTACATATTTTCATAACTTGTTCAAATGTATTCTCCCATTAGGCTTGCTATGCTTTATTTGGTTTATATGTGAAAATCAAAATAAATATTGCAAATGAAGGAGTTAAGAATCAAAATGAAGAACACTGGTGTCGAATACATTTTTTTGGAGTTTGTAATGTAATGTTGGCAGTCACAACTGTATTTAATTATAAGTGTGTTAAATATAACTCAGTAGATCCTTATAGAAGTCCGAGTGAGAATAAGTTGCTGACCAATGAAATTGAAGCGACCATGAATGAAAGAGGGTGAAAGTGTTTTTATCCCTTACGTTGCTACTCATTCGGACGGTGGCCCTTTTAAATTTGTGAGGTAGATACTTCCCGAGAGATTTGTGTAATATTGGCGAGTCTATTAAGTATTAAAGAGTGAATCTCAGCAAGCAATGTTTATCCGGTACGTTTTTGTTGTTATGAATTTATTTACTTTTCGTCTTGAAGTTGAACTAAAAATATTGATTATAACTAAGTTTGGAGTTAATTAATATTATACTGAGTTTGTAAAAACATTTATTTCTAATATCTATGATGTATTGTATAAGTGTATTGTAACGCGTGTATTTTGATTTTAATTTGCTTTGTCTTCGGAAGTGTTGTTTGCTGTAGTTTGGAGAATTCGAAATCGTAAATTGGCGGACGGATGCCAGGAGTTGTTTTCTGTGAAATGTTGGACGAGGTGTGCGTGGGTGTGGAGGAGATAAATATTTCCATCCAAATACTTTTCGTGTCCTGTCTCGATTGTTGGCGTCAAAATGATTGAATTGTTGGCCATTGTTGACTACAGAACTGCAGCTTCGTTTTATAACTCTTGCAACAATGGAAGAATCAGTGAAACAATGACATTTTCGACCAAGTTTTCTAATAATGAAAAAAGTAAAAATAATGGGAGGCTAAAATGGAGGGAACTTGTAATGTAATGTAATGTAATGAGTTGAAGTGTATTCACGATGTTTATGATCAAGATATGGGAAGCTTCTTAAAGTACGACGGCAGAGATTGGCAATATGGCGAACTTTTGAATTTAACGGACCTGCACCGCTCGTAATAAAATGAGTCAGTCTGGTCGATGCGGTACTGACGGACAGTTGTTAGTGATGAACTCCGCTCATAGTGCAGTTGCATAATGAAAAAAGGTCACGAAGCACAAAAGCTGTGAGGAGCGAGAATTATGTGCCACGTCTTCCAGTACACAAGTGGGCAGCACGAAAACTTCGCAATAAAATCCCGGAGGCCGACGCCTTAGCCAGTGGTCAATCCCTGAGTTGACGCCATGCAGTGATCCTGACAAGGTCGTCGCTGCAGTTAACCCGTTCTGCCAGCTGATGATTCGGAGGAGTCAGTACGTTGGTTACGAGAGCTACAGCAGACGAACAGAACACAGAAATTGCAGTACGTATTTGATAACGGGCAGCTAATCTCTTCTACGTAATCCACAGGTGCCTGAGATAAGAGTTTTTCATGCTTAACTGAAATAAACTTATAAAAATTTCTTTAATGGTCAATAATTTTTAATTTAACATTAAAAACCCAGCCCCAAAAATAATTTCTTTACAGTATGGTTTTAATGAATTATAAAGTTTGGGGGAAATATTTAAGGGTATTTATTGACAATTATTGATTTGAATTAAGGAAAATATATTACACTGATTCATACAAACGATATTGGGTTGGGATAGCCGGAGAAACAATCGCAACTTTTACTCTCAAGGTTTAACTATATACCCCTTGGATACCCCCGTAGGCAAGGATCCGCTACTCGTGTAAAATCAGATGCTTCTGCAGGGTCGCGGATAATCTTCCGAAAAACTGGCATATATAATAAAATAATTAAAATTTCCGAGAAGATTGATTATCCGCGTTTCTTTAAGTCATTAATCTTTTACGAGCACACGTAATTACCTCTGCTACGTTTGCTGTCTCAACTTTTTTTCAGTTACAAAGCTGTAAAACACTGTCCGAATAATCTGAACTTTGATTTGTGTAGAAATTTCATACTGCAAACATAACGGCATCCTCTGAGTTTTCGCATATTTTTTAAAGTCTTATAATATTCAACATATTAAATCCACTTTCTCCCGCGCCAGAGTTGTTACTGAACGTAACATTTACCACCTATCTAATCGTCAATTTGTCAGTTTATTATTCAATAATCTTTTTCATTTACTGACCAAGTGAAAGCAGATATTGAGTTATGCATTTTCGATTGAGATTTTGACGCACATATCTACCGACCATTCATTGTTTAAAATTACTATAAACAACTGGGAATTATGTATATTGTAATGGATGTCTCTGTGTAGCAACAGTATCGGGTGGCCATTGTTCAAAATCAAAATATAACATAATATATATATAACATAATATATGCTTCCTTTTAATTTTCAAATCAATTAAAAGATCTTCAAATCAGACATTGTTTAGTTGAAACAACAGTATCAGCACTTAAACCCCAATCTTCAAAAAAATTCGTAATTATTTTTATCTCAAAATTAAAAACAAAATCTCAAGTGGAATTTATATTTTTACATTTTAATAAATAATGAATAATTATATACTGTTTGTGTAAAAAAGTAAATATGTATTGTATATTTATTAAAGTAATTTTTGGGCGATTGACTTTATGAGGGTTATCCGCATTTATGTCTCTCCCTATTAAAAGTACAGGAAGTGATGGAAATGGAGGATCATGAAAGGACCAAAGTAGCCAAGGAGTTTAAGGATCCTACCGAGCTCTTGTTACTTGTCCCACGCCATTTCGATAACGGGAGATGAGGGTTCGTGGTAGGGACGCAACTTACCCGATTCCATTCCACCACGATCAGATTTGGGAGGCGGCTGGTCGACTGTTCCAAAGAGATCAAGGAACAACTCTTCCCAACGTCTACGGCCCTAGAACACACCCCTCTGAAAACCAGTGTAGGTGTCACGGCTTATGGGAAACTTGATTTAAATTCTTTGAATGATCGTTTGTCAGTAAAAATGTCGGGACTATGAACAACCTCTCCATTCTCAGACTTAGAACTGTGCTATTTTTTTCCATTCTAAAAAATAAATAAATGTTTTGGGCTGTTGAAGGAAACGTATGCAGAGTGCGTCTACTCATTGGGATCCATTTTTAAAGATGTCCATAAGAGGATAATAAACGAAATTTTTCTATTATTCTCGAGGCTATATTTCCAACCTATGTATATTTATAAAACAGAATGGATGTCCACTATTCCTATTGGAATAGTCGGCCAGCTGCCTCCTAAATTGGTCAAGGCACAGCGAGGGGAAAGCTGCGACCCCACAGCTAACCCCTCTACCGCCATCGGAAGGGCGTGGGACAAGTACCAAATGCCCGACCTACCTGACGCAGGTTTTTCTAGGGTTTTCTCTGCATCACAATTAGACGAATTGCCGGGTAGGATCGTTAAAATATAGCCCGGGGGCCCTAGTTAACCCCTTGGCTACCTTCCTCTACCCTTCGACATCCTTCCTTTCAAATCCCTTCCTATGCTATTAAACGGGAATTGCCACCATGTGGATTACCCTCAAGTAGCCTGTTACCCTAAAAAAATTGGCTTGGGAAAAAAAGAACTTCACGATAGTTGATTTACTGGTGATTGTACTTGGTCAATGATTGTTATTAATGCAGGAAATGACTTTATTGAGGGATCCCGTGAGCGATATTATCACACCTGTCCGAGACGCAGTGAAATTGTCGGTTTGCAGTTCCTCGGTTTCTCAAACACTACGGAAGCAGTACATTAGAAGCTCGCGGATGTGTGAAAACGGACATGATTTGCCGGGGGACTCTCGCTTTCCTGAAATGCGATCCGAATAGTAGCCGTGACCTCACAGGCACGGTATAATGAGTGGGCACCTTACGAAACGTCCGCGTTCTCGCTTTCTCCGGACGCAGTGCGTGTCCGCCTGACCGGTTCCTGGCCTTTCTCCAACACAGAAATGCACTCCGACACCTGACAGCCAAACACAAATTATCAATCACGAATATTGCCATGTAATGCAATTTAAAAACATATTCTGCAGTCGCAGTTATTAATTTCTTTACTTTCGTGTTATAGTTTTGAAGTTTACAAATTCATATTCATCCATTTTTGTCATTATCATTATAGTAACATCATACAGATACAATCAATAAAATAGTATCTTCCTCTATAAAACAAGTCATAACATGCAGATAATTTCATAACGGAAAGATGTGAACGTAATTCTCTTTTGTTTTTTAAATCATTATATTACATGACTATATCCAGTCTGTTCTACAAATTAACATTATTTGGACTACCTCATTCCAGTCCTATCCAACGGGCGTCCCATGGGAAAGTTAAGATATATATTTATTTATTCACAGAATATGGCTAATTTTTGTACCAATTACAATAATTAGCTTCTTTCACATTGATTTTAAACAGCAACTTCAGATAACCATAATTTGAGATAACTATATTATCTATTATATATTTATTATTTTAAAATTGAAATATTTAAGTCTGTTTTGAGAATTAATACTAAGAAAAGTAGCCAAATACGGACAAAATAAGTGATTCTATAAATGCCACTCATCGTTTGTGGAAACCTTGTTCCTTTATTCAGGTGCTAAGTAAACTAAAAAACATAAGAGCTGGGAGCGACACAACTGCACAATTCAGTTGGAAAAACTCCTCAAGATAGAAACAAAGTTTTTAGAAACATCATCACTTCTTTTGTCTGTGTTTGGCTATTTTTCTTATTATTATTTCTTATTTTATTTTATTGATTTCTAGCTAAATACCTGCTCTTTCTCTGAATTTTAGTATTGGACCTACTTTATTAATTTCTATAGGAAATTAATTATACAAGGAAAGACGGCTGTAAAGTATTGATTTTAATTCTAATATATACTGGATACCATACAACCATCTGAGTTGTCAATAATTAAATCACTTATGGTGAGTAGATGAGGTTGGCATATTCGATAGAAAAGCTAAGAACCATGGGAGGTGGCGCCATGTGTCCCGTAGTTGGGAGTGTTGATAAACGATCCGGCTATCCTGATTCGCGTTTATCTCAAATTATGCAGGAAAATTCTGGAATGGAAGGGCAAGGTCATTTCCTTCATATTTTCCAAGAAGCTATTGATTCAGGAGAATCGGCTCACTGCCCAAGATCCACTCGAAATTAACCATTTATACGTGGAGCAAACATCAATTTGACAATATGTATAACTTAAGGTGAATACAAGTAAGTAGTTTGCGAATGAATGGTACCTTACTGATATTTATATAGAATTATGACGAATGGGAATGTGACGGAAAATTGCTTAATTGCGTCCATATACCAATATTTTCAAATAAATCATAAGAATCCACGTTGAACAATACCAGAAGATCGCGAGAGATGGGGTGAGGTGTCAATTTCAATCCTAGTGGAAGGTTTCAAAAATTTTAATTTACAGTGAGCTGGCCATAGATGAATACGAACCCACATAATTCGTAGCGCCAAAGATAAAGTCCGTCGAACATGTAGTATAGTCGGAATAGGTAAGAAATAATATTTAAGGAAAAATATTCACGACAAATATTCAACAGAAATTTCATTATTCTTCCAGAATTATAGCTTTTTTAGACCGTACCATGTAAAGTAAGTATATATTGTTAATGACATTGTTCAATTTAATGTCAGCTTTTACTGTGATTAGAATTTCTTGCAACTGACTCAATACCTCACATAAGTAACTCTATTTAAACAAAGCTTCATTGTTCCAGTTCAAGTAACGTGGTAAAGGTTCGTCATTGAAAATACATCTTTCAATCCGTCGTCGGATGCAGCTGTCGTGCATTTCGGATTACGTATTATTAGGCAGAGGTGAAAGTGTGGCCCAAATGAGGCCTTTCGGAATCCTCATAAAACCTTGTAACCGGATATCATTAACATAATTAATTTTAAAAAATACAGAAATATTATGTTTTATTCGGTCGGTTACTAACAGAGCACCCTATTATATACATATATAAAATCAATAAATATACATAAATATATAAAATCAATACTCTAAAGTATAAATGTTTGATAGAATCTTATAAAAAAAACTTAAGATCTCCATGTCGATAAAATCATCAGCTTCGATCTAAGTCAATTTCACGTTTCACAGTGTTAATTCAAGTGAAATTCGAAAGAGTGCCTGATCCTTGTAAAACTGGCTTTCCCTTAACTCTCTACAACTCTTGTCACAAGCCGTAACACGTGGGTATTTATCAAACTGGTAAATAATGGGTTGAATTTTAACAATGTGGAAAGCTCAGCAAAGCAGAACGCCACGCAATTCTGTAAGACAAACTTAATTTTCTAAGAAACATAGAAATCATTGTTCTTAGAAAGAGAAAACTGTTCGATGTACAAGGTTTTTTCCCCGTTGAGTAGTGCGTAAAAAATTGTTCTCGGGTTGTCGGATTCCCCAACTGGCGGTGCCAGCAATTTAAGCATAACCTTACCATATCACAAACTCAATGGAAAACCCGAAAATATTTTGTACGAGAAAAACTACATTTTAACGATCCGGATCCGTTGATCTTCTGAAGTTATATAAAAGGTGAATAACGACACTGTTCGGACAGGGCGGAAGACTTTAAAAAAAATGTCGCCCTCTCACCATTATTTATTTATTCCGAGACTACTGCGTATTATAAGAATTCATTTCCAACAAGACAATTAACATATTAGTAGGCCTAATCATACATTATACCTGGAGAAGAATTTTAACAAATTACAAATAATATTGCAAAAATGACAACTATAAGATAGAGGTTAATGTTACAGTTTATTTAATATTCTTTTTAAAGAATTATAGCTAGAATTAAAATATTAGTCATATAGTTTGCTGCTCTCATACCTCTACTTAAATAATCGATTAATAATTATATATTTTATAGCTAACATTAAAAGTAGTGTAGAAGCTCTGACTAGACGGACTGGAATTTTGAACTGTATCAACAAATGAGGCTAATTAGCAATTCAAAAAATAGCCCATCATTAGTTTTCTACGGGTATTGAAAGACGGAAACTTTAACAAATGACATATTCTCTTAGTGTATGTGGGGTTCGCCTTTTATTTTATACCAACAGGAGGAACTTATTTTCCAATTTTTTCAACAGTATAAATAGAATTCTTACAACACGGTTTCCAAACTATACTAATACAGTACGGATAAAGACACAAAGCAAAGATTTGAGCGTATTGACATCCCTTAAGTCTTAGATATTTCTCTTAAGTTGGTGGAACTTGCTACTTCTATTAGCCGACTATCTTTTGGTACTACTTTATTCATACGAGAATCGAAACTGACATTAAAGAACACCATTAACGTCTGTAAGACAGTAACACAATAACTTAACAACGCGTATAACAGCCAACAAGAGAAATTAATTTTGAAAACATATAATTTGAAAGTAAGTAGACGTTTCGATAAACTGTTGGGTCGTTAATTTTCGTGGTGAATACTAACTAAACGAATAAAAACTGTTTTCGAGAAATAGGCTAATAAATACTTTTCGAGGATAGATTAAAAGAATCTTTAACGAATTTACACTAAACTCATGGTAATTTAATTGATTGAGGCATTTACTACACGATTCACGGTTACGCTGTCAAGAATGGCTGATAAGTCGGCACCGTTACATCAACACAGTCTCTCCTACGCGCTCAAGGAAAGCCATAGTCAAATACATGTTACGGTACAGGGCACACTTGCCCATTAAGTTAGAACATTGAGATGGACTTTCACAGGTGTAATTCCCATAGTTTCTCACAAAAAAAGGGGAAATGCATGTTACTTTGATATATACCGTCTAGTGAAGGTGTAAATACCAGTTATATAATATAAGGAAAATTATGGGCAACAGGATACCTCGTAATTTTATTTCTTTTATGTTTACCGCCGCATTTTATTATTTTGTTTGTTGAGCTTAAATTAGCTTATGAGGTAGTCGTGGAGAATTCCTTTAAACAGAATGCATTTTTAGTTTTAAAAATTAAAATATTTATACTTTATGTAGGTAGCCTAAATATCTCTTGTCTTTTAAATAAAGTTTACGACTATATTTACATATATTATTATAATGATACAATTTTATAGCAGAAATATTTCAATGAATTAAATTATCGTAAAACTTATGAACTGCCTGAAAGAACGTAAAGTGTTCTGGCAACCAGATTAATACATCGACAGTTTGTAAAACCAAGTGGTTTGTAATGCATTATTACCGCCATGTACATTTCAATAAACTTAAGCTTCGCTGTAAAGCGTCAAAACGCCCATGTAAATTCATATTTAATTTTATTTTGTAACATAGTTATATTAATTACTATCTGGGTGACCGACGTTGCCCGGGTTGTCATAATTAAATTTAGCGACATCCATAAATCTGGATTCGACTCCAATCTGGATTGTTATAGGGTTATTTTTTTGTAATGCCCCTCCACGCCTACCCGTAAGGGTGCTCACCTCCAATACAAAAATGGGTTGAAATTATACACAAGCAACATCGAGAGAAACATTATCAATTTATTAGACGCAAAAAATCGGCCGCTTTAGCAGGTTTGAAAATTTCAAACCCCGTTTCCCGTGCTCCTGGGAGTGTTGCACGTATCTCACCCCCACCGTGTTTGCTTCCGGTTCGAAATTTGGTCACATTTGTTCCACGGGTGTAGATATGTATGCGGAACATACACACACACACAACACACAGTTAAATTTGATTCATTATATATAAATATATAATCAACAGGTCAATAACTTGTAATATGCATCCCTTCTGTTTATTTAGTTGTAGCTATTACTAGAAAATTTTATTCTCTTAAGTTTGTTATTTCTGACCATTATTTAGTCGTAAGACGTTTGACTGTTAAAAATCCAGCAAGTCTTTTCAACAATTATATCTGCTTAGAAGGACAACGCAATTAATGAAATATACTTTACTAAGTGGCTCCACATTACCGTTGAAATATGGCTTGTACATTTGTGATCGAGTGCTACAGCACATAAAAAAAAAATTCTCAAAATCACAAACAAACACACACAAAGTCTATTATATTTATTAGATAGATTAACTCATTGCCCTGTGTTATCCCAATTTGATTATACAGGGAAATGAATTAATTAGTGTGGGCCAATTTGATTATTTTTTAATTAAATTTCTCTCACTCAACTACATACCGTTACTTTATTGTTATCAGGAGTGTAATGTCCCTCCACGCCTACCCGTAAGGGTACTCGCCTCCAATACAGAAATGGGTTGAAATTATACACAAGTATCATCGTGAGAAACATTATCAATTTATTAGACGCAAGAAATCGGCCGCTTTAGCAGGTTTGAAAATTTCAAACCTCGTTTCCCATGCCCCTGAGAGTGTTGCACGTGTCTTACCCCCACCGTGTTTGTTTCCGGTCCGAAATTTTGTCACATTTGTTCCACGGGTGTAGATATGTATGCGGAACACACACACACACACAAACACACAGTTAAATTTTATTTATTATATATAAATATGTAATCAATGTGAGCTACAAATAAAACAATGGTAATACGGGACATTTTGACCATTTTAAACTCTTCTCATTTTCGCTCTCCATGTTTATGGAAGCTGATCTTCATGTAAACTGTAGTGCTGTAACTAAATCGACGCCAATACTTTGAATTCTAAACCAGTCTCGAACATTAAGGCCATATTATTAATTTTCTATTTCCGCCTCGTGCGGAATCCAATTAGGGTTAATATTAAACTTCAATAATCAAGCCCCAATAACGACTATTTTGGTAATTTAATATTTAACACCATCTCACCAGCAACCCTATCAACTCGGCCTTAATATCATGACCATCAATGTCCATCTCAGCAACTTCAAAAAGTATAGATAGTTGTATTTATTTTTCACTCCAAGTCATGTTACTTTCCATTACAATAGAGACTGAACCGTGACTTAAACCAGCACTGGGAGTATCATTTCTCATCTCAGAGACCCCAAAATGATTAATTTTACACACCAATCTCGAGAATTTTGGTTATTATTTAAATAGTTTTTTCAGACGCAGCTACATATCGTCGAGTGCTGAACACTTTATTGTTATCGCGAGTATATTTTCTATTAATCTCTTTTCATGTCAACTTTTTAAAGGCCTAAAGCTCCCTTAAAGGTCACGATGTAAAAGTCAAAATTATAATATATTGTGTCTACTCCAGAGCCGTTGAACATTTTATAATATTAAGAATTATGTAGTAAAAGTACAATTGTCAAAGGTTAAAGTTATAAGAATAAAGAATGAAACATAACAGTCATTTCAGTCCAAATTTGGTTGATATCAGTAAAATAATTTTTTATTCAACAGTACAAACATTGCTTTAAAACAGAGATAGTAACACTGGTATGTTTGGAGATTTTTCGTTACTTGCATGTCTTGGAGGAATTCTAACAAAATTAAACGTCTGCTTCTCTTTCTTTTGAACCTAAAATAAAAAATTTCATACATATTTGAAAAAGATTCATAATTAATATCTACGAAGAAATTATACTGTATTAATATTACTGTTTATTTGACTGCCAGTTATTATTCAACTGATACAGGTGCATTCATAGGTTGTTTGAAAGCTATTTAAGAGTTGTTTTCATCTGAATGAAATAGCAGCCAAGGCCGCTTTCATCTTTTCTTTGTCATTGCATATAAATTGTTAAGGATGTATTGTTTGCTAAGTTCAAGGCCACTGTGTTCCTCCCTTTTGTTCAAGGATTCACAACTAATATTACACAATCTGTTCATTACGTAATCCAATGATTTTGCAAAGTCACCTAATGGCATAAAGTGATTATTTATTAAGTGCCCAGAACCATGATAAATCGAGGAGGGCAATTCCAATGATTTATATTTGAATTCTGCTGGGTTGTACATTGAAAACTAAACCTTCCTCTCAGATTGAACAATAAAATTACGTGATATATGAATATTTTTAAGCAAAATACAATATAGTTTGAGTGTGTTGTGTTTTGTGGAGTGACAACTTGATAAATTCATTGGCGAGCAGGTAACTAAATGCTGAAGCGAAGTGCGTTTTCGAACGTTTATATAAAATGGAAAGCTGTTTTATGTCTTGCTAGTACAATGAAAAGTGAATGGAGACTACGACGTAATAGAAATTGCTTGTAAGAAGTTATATATTGAAGGGAGGACCAATTTTGAAGATATTCTCAACAGCATTGTCGAAAATGGAAAAATGTGGTATCAATACGTCTAGAGACAGAAAAATCACAGCCCGACTTTTGGAGAAGTCCTTGAGAAAATTATCAGATTAATAAAATCGTTAGGAACATCTTTGAATTTGAGGAGGCCTTATTGACTGCATGCATTTATCGTATCTGTATCACTGTTGTTGATAATGTAACGAGACTGTCGAACGAAACTTCTGATGATTTATAAATACGAGATATGCTGAATCTGAAAGTAAAATAATTTTGATATAATTACAGAAACAGACGTACAAATATATTGTAACTTCTAAAATAATCTGATTTTTAAAATAATTAGAATAACATAACAAACGAAGACGTGGCATAAGGATATGGAACAATTAATCAGAATATAATATTACGCTTCAAGAATAAGATAGGCTGCTTTTTAGATTAATCCAATAGCCATCAATTACTACAAAATACCTGCCTGATTCAGTTAAAAGCTTCATGGAAAAATTCTATCACTTGGTAATTATAAAAAAGTGTAGAATTAATGAATGCTAAGATGTTAAACACATTTGAAAGCAAAAGTAAGTGATCTGATTTATTAACACAAATGTACATAAGCCTAACGTATAAAAGCTCAACAGTTTTAATACTTGGCAAATATCTAAAGCAGTAGTAATTATTTTTTGCTTAATTATAAGAACTTTCTTAATAATTTTGTTTTAACAATACGAATTTTTGCTTCGATACGAAGACTTTAAACTGCTAGTTTTGCGGCTCAATCGCTCCCGCTAACGCAGCCAGCTGACTGTGCTTGAAGATGCTGAGCTGAGGACTTCTATTTGAAATGACAAATGTGCATGTGAATTGCTCTGTTTCACCTACCTACATCACCCGTAAACCTCAGCAAACTGCCGCTTTTTGATGCTACCGAGAAAACAGCTCGTAGAAGCAGAACCGTGCCGTACAATGAGGCTCTCGAATTAGGCGGAAGAAGCAACGAAATCAAAATAAATGTGAACCATCCAGTAAATAATAATCTTATTTTAAATGATCACAATCAAAGGTTATTTTAAAGAAAAAAACATTTAAGGGGCATGATAGTGCGAAGATATATCGCACGACCCTGCATACAATTCTGCAATCGTGCGTGGATTGTTCCAAAAATGAACTTTATTTAAAATATTCACGAAGTAAAAATAATGAATTTCATGTTAGAAATGCGGGTCAATTTGGTGATAAAAGATTCCGCTTTTTAAAAATTAGACACTATTGGAGAAATGTAGCATATTACGTGTCGTGTCGGAGTTTTGGTAACATTATCGCTGTTGTATTATTATTTTACATAGTTATTTTCGTAAAAAATTGTTTCTTGTGGTGGTGTAACACAAACTTCGGAAACACACGATCTGAAAAATACTACATCCTTTACTTTTAAAGTTTATTATTTGTGATGATGTAATAGTTTCTTTTTACTTCAAATTTTTCTGTATCAGCCTAAGATAATTAATTACACGAATTTATTCCCGGAAAATCGAAAGCTATATTTAATTCTACTGACTCCATTTAAATGAAATTGGTGTGTTAACAAATTTACTCCTATAATCAAACGTTATGCCTATACTCGTAATCTATTGAAATGCTGAAAGTGACTTGTTTCCTCTATTGAGAAACAACCGAACGGTAAGAAATGGTTAAGCAAAATACTTTCTTGTTCTATATTTATTTTTCCTTTCTGGAGTATCATCCAAAATACAACGGAAGAGGTCCGTGAGCAGGCAACCGTGCACTGTTATTATGCGTAGAAAGCTTGTGCTGGACCTGCAGGGAAAGCGTAGGCCCTTGCGAATTTGGGAATGGGCTTAATGAAAGAGCTTAAAAGACCTCAATTATGCCTCCGGTTGAGTTGGCATTTTTTTCGCTTCCTCGTGCTCAAGCAGTTAGAATATTATTTACCATTTTAAGAAACAATCTGACAATGTAACCTAATATGTCGTCATTCAGCCGAAGTTTTGTTCAAACATGGAAGTAAATACCTAATGAGCTCAAGTATATGAGTGTAGAGTAATATTAATTTCGTTATAGGTAGGTTCATGTCTTTGAATATTGCGCAAAGTTTAGCGTCAACTTCTAATTCCCAATATTTCTGCGAAACCAAATAGAATTTGTTACCTTATGTTTTATCCTATCAGAAACTTTTAGTAGTGACATCCAGACTTGGCAAAGCAACTTATTTTTCGCCTACACTTCAAAATTGTATTTATGAAACTCAGTTCCGTTCTCCCTTTCTCAATAACCAAAATAATTTGTTCACTTCCGTTTCAAATTATGTAAAACTACTCGGAAATATTTACCTTCCTGACGTTCTATAAAATTCTGGAAATTTCCTTTTTCGTATATATTATATTTTTGAGTTAATTTTCATCATCCAGTCTAGAGGTATCATCAATACATTACCGACTACCGTATTCCAGCATATATCATTCAATCGTTAGTAAATAATTTAACCTGATAATTTCATCCGTCACGTCAGAAGTGGTTTATGGGGAATCTAAAACTTCTGAACTTATCATAAGTGTAAGACTTCAGTTTAAAAGAAGACAGTTACATTTGAATAGGCAGTAGTCCAGCCCATTTTCTCTCAAATTCACTAACAGTACATATTGAAGTGAAATGCATGAAATTTTCAAGTATATTATCACTGTAATGTTGTAGGAAAAGAAGTTAACGGTCATATAATTTTATGTAATTTAGAGGGAATAGATATTGAGCGCTTCAAAATGATTTTTTAAAATATATCTATTCCCTCTAAATCCCTAAAGATCCTTGAGAAAAAATATGATGTATATAGTTATTAAGAATGTTCGGATATGTTTAACAATCAGGTGTAGATAAACAGCTTTGTGCTTGTAAGTTTCAGTTTAAAACCATAAGGATTAACTAGTCTTAATTTGATTTCAAATACTGACCAACTTTGAGACATTTTTGGACTGGATCACAAAAAATTGTCTCATAAAAGGAAAAGATAGAAAGAAATCAAGTCAATTGTATGTTCTATTACACGTCAAACAATACTGTTCCATTTTTCGCACCAGAGCCAATGATCATCTTTGGCGTCATGATTTTCCGTCTCCTTAGTTTTAGACGATGATTTACCTTACATGAAGCAACGTTTGACTAACCTGTTGAACTAACATTCATTTCCATTCGAAAAATTTCTAAAGTATCAAAAGTAACGTGGTATTTCAGATTCGGAACGAGTAAAATTAGATACTGAATTAGAATTGTATTCATTTATTTTTATTGCGGTTATTAAATGAAAATTAAATTATATGATGTTTTGCAAATTTAATTTAATAATAAGAGAATAATTTTAAAATTTTAATAAAAATTTCTGCAGCTCGGTGGTTCTAGCTATGAAACAAAAATTTCTTTCGGAACAGTGGGGTCGAAATCTTTGATCATAATTTGAAACTTACTTTACTTGATCGAAGGTGGTCTTGATGGAGAAACAGTTGTTTGTTTGCTGATGATTCTTGACATTTACTCAAAGTCCCGACGTATGGCGGTTTGGTCGTCAGACAGAAATAGGTCGTGAACACATTGTAGACTCTCTACTTAGCCTTTACGACAGTAATAATACTTACAATAAGAATAAGGATAAAAGAAGTGATAATATCTCCAACAAATAATTTCCAAATTCTACATAAATTTGCAACTCTATCTGCATATGAAGATCAACTTAAGACCCCTCACTAGCTACCAAATTACTGAACTATTTCTTTTTAACAATCCTTTATCTGTTTAACTTTTTAACTTACATGGTATTTATATCTCTCATCTCTGCATCGGTCATTCTATTTGTTTACGTATACTTACTGTTTTTCGCTCGTGTATTATGTTTTTGAAATTTTTACATCCACTCTTAAAAAATATGTAAGGGAAACAATAGTTTTAATCGTTTTTCCTTTGCCAGTCTCACGCGTTGAATTCCTGACAATAGTTCAACGTCAGTTAATTTCGAGGTCATGCATCCCCAACACGAAAAAAACATGTCCCGTAACTGCCCAGATGATGTTCACTGTATTTAATTCGTAGTACCGATAATTTGTTTGGTACTGTTTCAAACGACGACGTAAGACACCCGCGATTGAAAGCTTCACACTAGTAACCCACTGCCGTCACTAATCTCTCAAATTGATCCCCCGAAAATTTTCATTACCAATACAGCAGATTATTGTTATTGTAGTATATACAAATTACGAAAAAGTCAAAATGACTTATGTTGCTCATTGAATGAAAGAACGTTGTTGATAAACGAAGAAAATTCTGATTTATTGTTGCAGATGACCATGGGGGAGGCTCCTGTGAGCGAAGTTGCCGCCTTCTACAAGGAGCGAAGTATCCTTGTTACCGGAGGAACAGGATTTATGGGCAAAGTCTTGCTAGAGAAGCTGCTCTACGAATGCCACGACCTCCGATCCATTTACGTACTTGTTCGCCCTAAAAGGGATAAAGGTCCGCAGACTCGTCTGGAGGAAATGATCAAGCTACCGGTCAGATTTTATTTCTTTGCAATTTCGTAATCCATAGTCTCCAAAAATCAAATAATCAGTCTCGTCGAACATATTTATTACATTTTGCTTATAAATTTCCTTGAACAAAATTATTTCTATTACAGTTTTATTATTGTGAAACTTCATACATATTATATATTGGAGTAAATCAATCGTTAGCCATAATTAAGTCCACAAAATTTTATGATAAAACAGCCAATAATCACACATTTAAAAAATATTTTATTTTATTAAATAATTAAATTACGACATGTTTTGATCCTAATTAGGACCCCCTTCAGGCAAATATAACAGAGTAACAGTAACTACTGTTATCTGTACAGTATAAAAATATTATTGAAGGAGAAAGAAGAATTTATAATTATAAATAAAGCTAAACGGAATAAATAGAAAGTAGACGAACGTATTGCAAAATTACTTAAAAAGTTACGATTTATAAAATACGGAGTTGTACATAGCATTTAATGAATCAGTATATGTTTAAACATAACGGAACATTTTTAATGTGTAACATTTCGTAAAATAGTCTTAATGATATATTATTTGTCAGTTTATTGCCTGCTTTATCGTCAAATTTATCTACTTAGATGTTAAATTTGATGTATTTTTAAGTCTAGAAAAACTCATTTCTGTCTCAAACACAATAATAAATTATCCAGTACTTCTGACTACAAAAATATTAACTACTTTGTGGACAATGTTCTAACAACAGTTCAATCGTTGTTGTCCTTTTAAATGAGGCACTACTTGAAATAGTGTTCGCAATATTATAAAAGCAATTTATTTTTCGTTTTCGTTCATTTGCAATATATTACTTCAAAAATATAGAATAAGTCTAGTAGCAAACTGAATCAGAAATGAAAACGTTTTCATGTACGGTAATTTATCTTTGATTCTCTGCTTGTTGATATTCGAGGAATGCGAATTTGTTAGAGTAAAATTTTACTACTTCTACAGTGTGAACACAATCTTCGATTTCACATTTTTATATGTTGAAAATGAAGATACAAATTCGCACGAACATTACAACTATATATTTTTATTAGGAGGAATTCTAATAACGCTTAGATAATATATATTGGCTTGTAAATAAATAATACATATTGATTTAAGGTCTGATTCAGTTATTAAAAATTATACGACCTTCGTTTCCGGACAAAAAAAAACATTGTTGGACGTTTCGACGCTCCTTAGACATTCTTTAACAGTATTTGAACAATAGAATGAGAAATTAAACAAATATATAAAACCATGGATATTCACTGAAATACTAAGGAGCTTACGGGATCCACACGAGCCATATTTTTTCGAAACGGTAGATGATGTTGATATGTAAGTGCATACGGAGACTGAAAGAAGCAATTAAAACAAAAGAAGATCAAAGAGCCTGGCACTGATTGGAATCGAATATTTCAATATCAGTGTGGAATGATCCAAATGGTTTGTAATACATAAGTAATGCCAGACGAAGGGAAAGAGAGGATCATGTGCCCTATCTATAAGAAAGGTGATATGTTCGCATGCAGGAACTAAAAACCACTTATAAATTACTCTCAAATGTGATCTATAATAGAGTAGTGGAATATGTTAATAATCAAATAGGGAACTATCAAGGCCGGTTTCGTGGACCATATGTTCTCGCAGCGACATATACAACAATATAACAAACGAATATAATATTGACATGCATTACTTATTTCTGTACTTAAAATTTCGTACAATTCTGCGAAAAGGTGCCAGTTTTATAGAGCACTGAAACGTTTTCAGGTTTCGCCGAAACTTATTAGAATAATTATAATTATTATGTCTGATACAAAATCATATATACGCATAAAATCAGACCATTTCTGGCTATTAAGGAGGCTTTAAGACAAGGTAATTCGTTGGCTTTTTAGTATGCAATGTGGTCCTGGTAAAAGTGAGACGTGAGTCTGGATTCAAAATGAGGGGACAAACTAAACAAGAACTAATTCATAATTTTAATGCCTTGGAATACTCAACTTCAAGATATGGTTTAATCATTAATCAAAATAAATCAAAGTACGTACCAATACGTAATAGACCATCAACATATGTGTCACTAATAATTGGAACTTATGAATTTGAAACAGTTCAGCAATTTACCTATATTGGGGTTTTTATAATAAAAACCAAATGACACCCGAATTCTTGATGCCAATAGATGTTAATTTGGTCTGCTCAAATTATTTAAAACTAGACTGTTATACAGAACAATTAAAGAGGAGATCTATAAGACGCTGATACGATCTGTTGGGATGAATGGAACGGAGTGCTGGACACACTCGCAGAAAATTGTAACAAATTAAATATGTTCGAAAGAATAATTTTAAGGAAATTATTTGGACCAGAACAGGAAAATGGTATAAGGAGAATTCGATACAACTAAGAACTCTATAAGCTGAACAAATAACCAAAGTTAAAATCAATTATCAAAATTGGCAGCCTGCGATGGACGGGAGACATGCAGGGGATGATGGAGGAAGAAACGAATACTAAACCCAAGACCAGAGGGCAAACGCATATTAAGAAGACCAGGAGCAAGATAGATCGATGAAGACGTGAGATAAAGCACGAGAAACATGAGTGGAGGTGATTTCTGTTGTAGCGCCGATGTTGATGACTAAATAACTTATAATCTTCTTCCTCTGCTCGACAGCGTATGAAGGGCCTTGGCCTACCAGATTGTCATCTTACGTGACACATTCTGGATTAGGAGTGACACCTGGTCAGAGCGTTGATTCTCCCACAGCCTTAACCTCAGTTTTCGGGACCAGGACTACCACAAACATACGTGCCCATGCACGGGATTCGAACCCGGGACCTATGTGATGCGAGGCAATGATGCTGGCCACTACACCACAGAAGGCCGGCAAATAACTTATAATAAGTTTCCATAAAATTTGTTGAGATTTTCGGTTTGCATTATTTTTTATATTTTGTAAAACTAAATTTTTAAGATGTATTTTAGTAAATACAATACGGTAAAAGTAACAAAAAAATATGGTAAAATTTTTAATTTCATTATTTGAATATTTTTATTATATTGCAAATATGTAACATGATGCACATTTAGATCCTAAATATGAATGGTTATTAATCTATGACTTCAAGTTTTTTTAGCTTTTTTTTGTATTTTTAAATAAAATTTGGCTACAGTAAAATTAAATATAATTTAAATTATAAGTAATCAAAATTTTCTAGATTAAAAGATAGTCAAAAATAAAAAGTTTCTAATGAAATTAACAATTTTTTTATCAATAATACAATTTTATTAAAATAATTACAGCTCTATTTATGAAATAAATGAAAACAAATATAATTAGGTCTTATTTATCTATAATTCACATTAAATTGATAATTATTATCTTAGTGCAATTAGAATACACTGAGAATAACGCTCAAATTTTGTTTCTTGAAAAAACAGAAAAACAAAACAAAAGAAAGTTGACGGACGAGCAGAAAAATCTGGACTGAGAGGTTGACTCACAGAAAGCCAGCACAGGCATGTTTTAAATTGTCCACGGATGACAAAAGTTTCACATTTACATTAATGCATGTTGTTTCATATCTGCATCACAAATTAGCTCTCTTAGAACAGACGACTCTGGGAGGATACTAAAAGTTATGATTCATATCTGTTACACTATGCACTAAAGGGTTAATATTGACAGGATGTTAAAAGTATTTCTTCAATTTTGAAATTAGGTGGACTACCTATGAAGAACTCACACTATTGATTTGGTTGAAATAAACTCTATCAACCTTGTTCTTAATTTGACTTGTTTACACTTTCAATAAAAAAAAATTCAGTTATCTCCGCTATTTTTGTATATATCCTTTGTTTTAGATCTTTGATTTACTTTTCATTCTATTGATCAACTGCTGTTAGAGAAAGACGCAAAGAAGCGTCAAAACGTCCATTCTAATTTTTTCGCATATAAAATTTTTCTGGATATTAAGGTCCTCTTTTTATTTATTTTATATAAATAGCCGACATATAAATTCCTTAAACATCGTTTTCAATTACAAATAAAATGTTTTTATACTTTCACTATTACGCAGAAATGCGGTTCTCCTGTCTTTCATTTCGCGTACTGGGGGAAAACCCCCAGACCTTGACTTTAGGGTGAAGGTTGCGGTATTTATTTTTTACTCTGTTGCTTAGGAGCAGCAAGTACGTCAGAAGAATGTATTTGTAATGAGCATTAAAAAAAAAGGAGATTAAATTGGCATTGAATGTTGTTTTAATAAAAAGAACTACACAATCTTCAAAAATAAGAACTACTTCTTCTACGTACTTTACGGAGGAGGGCCTTATCAAATGGTATATGGAAAATTATAATAAATAAGTTACTTTTTGATTTATAGACTGTGATGAACGGTTAAATATGTTTGAACGAATCCGATTAACCAGGTAATAAACCAAAAATATTTTTGTATTAATGCTACATTTTATTAGTATAATATAAAAAAATTACAAATATTTATCGGGTACTCCAATAACAGAGTAAAAAAACGGAAACGAACCAAGAAAAGGTAGGAGGAACGATGGAAAACGACAGAAAGAGTAAATCTTTACTTTCACTCCATATTAACATTCTTACTCAGCAATTCTTAGTCGCTGTTACCATCGATCAATAAACCTAATCGGCCTTGGTTATCTTTCTTGATTATTGTATCTTTATTGCTATTTTAGCCTACCTTATTTTACTTGTTGATATTTTCTCTGCTGGGTCTTTAACCGTTTTCCTTTGTTCTTTCTCTATTTTCACGGTTATTCTTCTATTTTTACACAAATAATGTAGCACCCGTTCAATATGTATAATAATATTACCTCAATATAACCTACAAATTTTAAAACTCGATTAATATACAAAGTTGGAATAATATGCATTCTAATTAATTTTATGCATATCTTTTAAACAACCATCATAAAGAAATATTTGTGCGAAGAACCTCGCGTTACTCGCGGAGTATTATTATTCTTGTTTTTTATGTCCTTAGGCTAGGAGAAAGGCATGTGTCAGCAGAAGCTACCGAATGTCCTTGAGAGTAAATTAGCTGTCTGATGCAGTACATGCTTCAACCATTGTTATATAATTTAGTCGTGCGTTAATTTAGACAAACTAAGAGTCATCCAAACGTCAAAATTCCAAAGTTGTCGTGAGAATCAATGAGACTTAAAATTAATATAAAAATTAGATTATTTTTTGCGACAAATACATAGCCTTCACCCTAAGCCCTTCCTTACAATCGTTAATGTTTAACTAATCGACTTCAAATGGCACAAATACATTAAATGGAAGCAGATATAAGAACATGACTAAATTAATAATTGTTGAAAAAACGGAAGAACAACATATGGATTGATGAAAGTAGTTGAAAGCAACCGTGGGGAAGAAATACAGAAATTAATTTCTACTACAAATTGACTTTAATCCTTGGAGAACAATTAAAAAAATTGAAATAGGAATTGACATGAAGGACGTTAAGTTAAAAAGAAGATAGAAAAAATACGTCTACTCTATTCCACTTACGAAACATAGTAAAAACTTTAAGTTCATAGAAAACAAAAATTATTGATCAGCTACATTTTGAAAGGGTTTCGATGTAGAAGAGTAACAGTTCTGCTATTTAGTGAACAATTGTTAAGGATGCCTGAAGATTTGTAGACATAATGAATTGAGCGTTACTTAGGAATAGTAATACAGTTTTCCATCCTTGAAATATAATTGAAGAAAAGTTTCTAAAACTGTATGCAATGTAGAAGTAAATAGGAATAAAACCTGAACAGTTTGAAAGACCAAAATCTAATGTGGAATATTTTCAAAAGTTGTGCTCCAGAACTATGTTGACTATTAAGTGAATTAAGAATGGGGGATAAAATTTAAAGGAAAGTTAGGCGAGTAGAGGAGCATCGTGTGAAAAGAAGGATTGAGTCAGATGTTAACAACCTCTGAACATATGTTAAACAGACTCTGAAAATAAGATACAGTCATAGCTCAGACGACAGTGTCCTTGATACATAAATCATATACCATGGTTTTCTAAGTTTATGATAATTGTCTTGATTTAATGATGCATGAGTTTCGATTATCTGACACGACGAATACTAAGTAAAAATAGTGAGTAGGGCTTCATTTGTGGGACAAGTACCACCGTTAACAATCTGGGTGAGAGCTGTTCTCTCGCAGTCAGAACATTTCTAGAGAGAAGGAGAGGGCTGCCTTTGGGGATGTCTTTACCTCTCTTTTCGAACTAAGGTTCCCACAAGCCGAGGTATCTGGGTTAATTTGGACAGGTGTTTGTTCCGGGGTCTCATACGTTGGGCATACGGTAAGAATTTTCTGTTCCCATTGGAACAGTCGGCCAGCTGCCTCCTAAATGGCTACCTTACGCATCCCCCATTTCAAATATCTTCCTATGCCTGTTACTCTAAAACATTTTTAAAAAAGCACCAGAAGATGATCTGAACGCGTGGATTTCTTGTTTCAAAATAACCATCCTTCCATCTTCAGCAGCAGAACTATCGGTAAAATGGTTAAATATGTTAAGAAGGAATTGAGTTGAGGTGAATGTCGGGGTCGTCAGTCAGAGTGGCGTGGCTTTTGAGAAAAAAATGGCGAATACCGGTATACGATTAAAAAATGTAGAATCCAATCAATGTGTAAATTGTGAGACCTTTTTCTGTAATATCTCATTATGTGTATACTTGGAAACAATCGTTCCGCATTTATTTCCTGAAAAGTCACAGAAATTAAGGTTCAATTAGTGTTTCAGTATGTTATATACGTCAATACGCATAATTAGTGTTTACAAAGTTTAATATAAAATTATAAAATAATTCCAATTGTATGACCAACCATATACATGGCTGTTTTTGATTTATTTAACAACCTCTTTAGGGACGGGATTCAACCCGATTTTTACTTTTTGATTGATGTAGTTTTGGATGGTGATTTGTATGTGTAAATAATTCCCAATGTGGTAGCACTTATTACTACAGGAATTTAAGTTACAACTTCTTTTACCCTCGCGATCGTATTTTACGGTTTGTTTTATTTGTAAGGCAAAATTAAAATTCGAGTAGAAAAATAATTAAATGTAAAAGAACTGTTGGAGGTTGCCATTGTATAAATTATAAATGGAAATGTGAATATTCTAAATTGATCCGATAATTAAGGACGCAGATGAAGGAATTACTGAGAGTACGTCATAAAATCATGGCTGGTTGTAAAAAAAATCCATAAAATGTATCGGTTGCGAACAATTAATACTATTTAATTTATGTTCATCGTCACCAAGGAGTTGTTATATATAATATTGGAAAATAAATGTTCGGAAATTTCTCGTCCGGACGCTGAGATGGGGCGAGTAGGAATGGCTATTCGTAGTACCAGCATTATCTTCTTAAAGATGGCACACTATAAATATTAAACCCCGTTTCTTTAAAAGGTTCACTGTTGTCATTAGGAAGGTAAACAAATGTAGGTTTTCCTGATTTATAGAATAAAATTCGAGTGACTGCGAAATATTTTGTTTCAAACGGTTTAATCCTGACAGGTATTAAAGAGGAGTTAGATCTCACATTCATCAAATCTTAAGTACCATTTATAACTGTTAAGATGTACATAACTTAATTCATACGCTGTCGAACCTTCATTTTGGATGATGATAGCTCAGGACACCGTACTAGTGCTACGACGAAGGATAAAATCGCAGAAATTCACAATGCAGTTGAAAAAGATCGCCGATCGAAGATACGCGAACCTGTTGAAATTGAAAGGTATCCGAAGACACAAGGTCTTCAATTTTACATAAACTTTTAGGTATAAGAATTAAGTTTCGATATGGTTGTTTGTTAACAGTTGACCAAAAACGAAATCGAATTGCTCAGCAATGTTTGGATCTTTCCAAACGCAATTCAAGTTAGTTTTTGTGAATTTTCATTTCTCTTCGTAAAACATGGATTCATAACTGTTCCTCTGAGTCGAATCAACAGTCCAATTAGTGGGCCGAAGAAAAAGTGTTTCATTAGCGGGAAAAGTTTACCGCAAAGTTTTGGAATGGTCGTGGTGTCATTCAAAACAGCTGTATGTGATCTACTGAAACTGACCGCTAAGGTTTGATGTTCACATTTGATCAATTATAAATAAATTATTTTCACTAGAATACTTCACCCGTTCAAATCCTTTCAATGGTTTCTGCTGAACTGCGCGAAAATGACTTAGAGTAGCTACATGTTACAGTGTGCAGACTGAAGTCTGCGTTGCGAGGCTCTGAATTTCGTGATATGGTCTGACCTGTCGTTTTCTCTCTTTATTTATGACTTGTGATACTCCGAGCGCAATCCACGCCACTTTCTCCGTCTAGGCGTGTGACCGCCACAACAGCCCACACGTGCTCTGAGAAATCAGAATGTAGCATCTCAAAAGTCTCCGCGGGGTCACTTCATCACCGCTTTCTAGCACAAGCGTGCCCGATCACATTCACAAAGGCTGAGTGAATGCGGAACTGTTTCCGTTGACTTACAAATCTCAGTCCTTAAATTTAAGATTATTTTCAAGAAAAATTCACACTCGGTAAATACATTTAATCGAAAGTTATTTGAATAACCTTTATGTAAAAATTTATTTTATGTTGTACTTGTGTCAATTAGTCTATAAAACAGAAACGAAAACGATAATAAATAAAATTAACTCAATTTACATTAAAAAACTGATTCGTTTTTAAAAAATACGGTATTCTTCGTATTGAATTAACACAATATCTTCAATCGTACTGAGTTATCAAATAAAGCGACCGCAAAAATGTTTTAACCGACGCTAATAATAGCCGCTTAACGATGTTTTTTTAAACAATTCTACCCCTTCCACTCCCATCCCTTGAGGCGGCAGGTATGTCTTAAGCTCTCAGTGTTTGTTTCTAGATCGTAAGAAACATGTCTATAAAGTTTGGTAGAAATTTTTCTACATTTGTAAACGTAAATTTGTTTCATCCACTTTCACTCCAACTCCTAGCGGCTGAGAAACACATTAAGCTGTATGGTAAATGTCCTAATTAAACTCAGTGACTTTATAATTATATAATTTTAAATTAACAGATTTATTCTAGTCACGATTTTCACTCCCACTCCTAGCGGCTGAGCTACACATTAAGCTGTATGGTAAACGTCCTAATTAAACTCAGTGACTTTATAATTATATAATTTTAAATTAACAGATTTCTTCTCGTCACGATTTCGTGACAAATATCGACAAGTGCTCAATTAACATAATCTAGTATTTATGAATATGATGTTGATATTTAATCCACATTATAATTTTAAAACATTCTTTGTGTATCGTCTTTCAGCTTCAGAAACGGCCAGTGGCAATTCTTGGTTTGTCAAAATCGATGAAATAGTTACTGATGGTTCGATGCAATTTTTTCTTTGGAGACAATAATTACTCCTAATTTACTGGTATGATTTTGTTGGCAGGTATTCCAAAGGCTTCGTCTGGAAAATCCCGAGGCCCTGAAAAAGCTGATCTTCGTTCACGGTGACATTCAAAGTGAAGGACTTGGCCTAAATGAATCGGACACCTCTGCGATTAGACGCCATGTTTCCATCGTGTTCCATTGTGCTGCCACCTTGCGTCTCGAGGCGAAACTGAAAGACGCGGTCCACATGAACCTAATGGGCACGTGGAACGTTCTGACAGTGTGCAAGACTCTTCCAAACTTGCAGGTACATCTTCTTCCACACCTTTCTAGAATTATTAAAAATATTGTAACATTAAATCAAGCACGTACAACATTTGTAAAAATTTGATACAGAGATGAGGTTAAACTCGTATTAGAGTATTAGAATAGTTTTTTGATACGTTCTGTCGTTTGGCAAGTATCACGTATGGGTTAGGCCACTAAGGATTAACTGAATCTATGCGCAGCTTGAGGTGAAAAATCCCGAATGAATCCAACCATTGCCAGCTTTGCATTTTGGGTCGTTGTTTTGCGATGTCCCTCGTAGTCAAGCGATGTACCACTACGCAACTCTCGGCTCAGCACACATTCCAACAACAAGCACGTCTGCTCTGTTTAATTGACGATCACTCTCATTTCTCTAGTTTATTGATCAAGACAGTCCTAAAATTTATCCATCTTGTTTAACATGCATACCGAACGGCCAATTATTCTATTTTTCTAGACAGACAAAACGCAACTGTCTCAATCTGGCTTAATATAAAGATGGTGAAAATTATATGATTAATTTAATGTGATTCATGGAACGAATTAATAATTTGTTTCAGATTTAAAAATGACAAGTAAATGTATCCTAACTGAAAATTGGGTTCATTCACTCGATCAACTACCATCACTAAATCAGAAGACAACAATAAATCATAAATCGTATAACCGTAATCAAATTCTCCAGAATTTGAAGAAATCTTCCAATAACCTGTAATTCAGATTGGTGACAACCAGAAGCCTGTAGTCTATGCGATTAGGCCAATTATTCTATTTTTCTAGACAGACAAAACGCAACTGTCTCAATCTGGCTTAATATAAAGATGGTGAAAATTATATGATTAATTTAATGTGATTCATGGAACGAATTAATAATTTGTTTCAGATTTAAAAATGACAAGTAAATGTATCCTAACTGGAAATTGTGTTCATTCACTCGCTCAACTACCATCAGTAAATCAGAAAATCATCAATAAATCATAAATCGTATAACCGTAATCAAATTCTCCAGAATTTGAAGAAATCTTCCAATAACCTGTAATTCAGATTGGTGACAACCAGAAGCCTGTAGTCTATGCGATTAGGTCCCGCAGGTTGAACTTTCCAGAAATGTTGGACAGGGTTATCTGCAGTAATTCTCTATCTATCTCTATCTATTTTTAACTAATTTTCCCATGAGCCGAGACATATTGAGTGGAGCCGAAAACGTTGGGCAAACGGAACCAGATGTGTGCGACCAGCTTCCCTTGAGGCATGGAGACAAAAATTCAGCGTCATCACAGCATATCCCGTCTCCAGTCCTTGGATGGGCTTGGGACAAGCACCAAGTTCAGGTCCTACCTAATGCAAGTTTCTCTATATTACATTTAAACGAATTTCCGGGTAGTACCCTAAAAACCTTAGTCTGGGAGCCTCAATTTGCTCCCCATTTTGAACCCATCCTTTCAAATCGCTACCTGTTATTAAAGAGTGGAGGCTACCACGTGGATGACTCTCATGCAGTCTGGCACTAATTACTAAAACTATTTTCTTAAAGACACATTTTTGGTCAATTGAAAGGATTCCGCAGTTATTTTTAAATCAGTTAATATTTTCCCCGTCACTTAAAATTTATTATTTTGCATGTTTTTAGCATTGCTAGAACACAATGATTAATTTCACAGATTCTTATGTTTATCTGTCTGTATGTCTTTAAATCTAATAAATCAATTGGTTATATACTGTTTGTTACGAATGGAAGCTTTTCATACTACTGTTTCCCTTCTCAAAAAAGCGAAATAACAAGTTTATAGATTTACATAATTGCCTATCGCCAGAAATATTAAGTCAAGTAATGACTTTACATCCATTAGTGCAGTCCGTCTTGATAGCTTTGTGTTTTAGGTCCTTGTCCACCTGTCGACGGCTTTCTGTCACTGTGACTTGGAAGAAATGTCCGAGCAGATGTATCCCTGTCCTTATGACCCTCACGACATCATGCGCTGTGTTCAGTGGATGGACGACGGCTCTTTGGAGAAAATCACTTCCAGGTATCTGGCAAAAAAATGGTTCAATTCCCAGATCTTGGTTGTGGATGATCAAATGGCAGAGAGGGACAGTCCAATTGATTCACTGATCAATTGATTCACTATTACTGCCACTTGAGACCATAAAGGGCACAGTACTGGTTGGTAATTTACATCCTCTATCCACTTGAGGTCTATTCAAAGATTTCATCGACACTTATTTAGAATGTACATTACTAACACGTTTCCTTTTCAGTCTAACCAATTTCATGATGTAATTTAATATAATGACTTCATGTTAGTAATTTTATGAATCAATATCTCAATTTTCTCCATGCCGATTCTCGTTGTGTCCCACGTAATCACTTTATTTGTCAGAATCGTACATTGTATAGATTTTATATGACTTGAGAAAAAAATAAAATATTACAATCCGTAGTTTATACAATATTATATTATTCTCAAAATGAACAGTAGCATAAATATTATGGTTTCACGTTTTATGATTCCTTGATGACTGTTTCAGATTGATCCAGCCGCACCCAAATACTTACACCTTCACTAAACGTTTAGCAGAAATCTTGGTCAGCGAGCAGTATCCTGCTTTGCCGGTGGTTATTGCCAGGCCTTCCATAGGTGATTCAAAATTAATCTCTCTCAAAAACAGAAATTGCTAAATATATGCTTATAAGAGAAATGACATTAGTCAACATCTTATGAATCCTGTGATTTTCCATAATTTTTTTAGAAGGTTACTTGATATTTTACATATAAATTTCCATTAAAGAGCTATTTCACCAGTCTCATAAATATTCACCATAATATTTTAAAATGAATTTACATAATATATTGCGTACTCATTATTCCCTAGTTTCATTATGAAATCCGAATTTGAGTTTATTCTACGTCAGTCTAGTGTTTGTCTGCTCATACAACTCCAAACTTACAGTTTTCATGTGCACATACATATTAAATTATAATAAAGGTACTAAAATTCAGAAGAATATTTCTGCTCCTTCCATACAAGAGAAATTAGGATGGCATTTTTGTGTGTGAGAAGGGATTTTTAGTTGTCTTTCTCTGCTTAACTTTCTTTGTCAATAATGAAAATCAATACATATTGTAATCCTAATTAGAGGCCCGTAATGATTTTAATAATTGGATTGTTAGCGGTACCAATTCTTCAAAGACAGCAATGTGTCGGCGGGCTTTGTTGCGAGCCCCTAGCAGTGTCTGGAACAGTCTTCCTGATATTGTAGTCGGGAGAGGAAGGCGAGTCTGTCTGATATTGTAGTAGGGAGAGGGAGCAAAAACTTGAGTAACTAACAGCGTGGCCCAGCGTACAAAATTCAACCGGGGAAGTTACAAGCATAAATACAAGTATTTAAATACAAGTATAAAGGGTGGACAGCGAGATACTTTGTAAACACTGTAAAGATTAATCAAAAATTTAGCGCCACATTAAGATTCCTACGCGTATTGCGATCAACATTTTCCACATAAAGACAATGTGTAACAATATGTCTGGCTGGTGATCCGGAGGTGCATCAGATCCAGTTCCCGGTGGAAAATTCAATACCTACGACCGTGTGTTTGACAATTAAGTGTAGAGTCAGTGATTCATGGCCTTTTTAGCGTAAATTGTGTGCCCGAGCCGAGGAAACTAAGTCTGGTATTAGCCGAACATTTTGTTAGTAGAAACCAAGTTAATTTTGTAAACGAGAGTTAAAGGTATTCGTCAGATTTCATTCGTCTCATTTTGGTTTTGATTGTTAATTTCTTACTTTATAAATTCTATGATTGTTCTTTACTTATCAAGCCCAGGTAAACGATCCTGAGAGAAGAGTTATCAAATTTCTAAACATTGAACTTTAAATGCACTTAACCTCAGAGAAAATGTTATAGATTTCTGTTAAAATAAAAAACAACTGTTCCAGAACGAATTGTCAATTTAATAAAACTGAAAATAAATTGTTTAAATAATTCAATAAAAAATTGTTTGTTAATTAATTATTCACGGTTTTTTTAATCATTACATTTTGACTTGCACAAAGTGGGGCAATTCATTTAATTAATCCTTCTATTTATTACATTTGGCGAACAACGTGGGCCGATTTAATTCTAACTTCTATTTATTCATTACAATAAACATATAAATATATATTAAGTGCTTTCTGTTTCATGAAAATGGAATATTTATGACTGAACAATAAATTTTTCTATTTCTATAATTTCAAAAACTGTTATATAAAAAGTTTACGAAATTTCATCATATTGTATATATTGTGCGACGTCACCCTATTTCTTTAGCATCTAATTAAATTGTAATTACAATTCATTTGATTTGTATTTGGGCGCCATCAATTAATAGTTGGTTGGAAAATCAAAGGTTTTAGTTAAAAACAGTTAATAATTTATTTGCAACTAGCTGTGTGCCCGGCGTTGAACGGGTTTTCATAACTAAATTCAGCGACATCCATAATCCAGGATTTGACTCCAATTTCGGTTGTTTTTGTGTTATCTTTATGTAACGCCCCTCCACCCCACCCCTAAGGGTGCTGCCCCCATGCCGAAAGAGTTTGCAATTATACACAAAAATCTAGAGAAACACTATTAATATCACAATATTAATTAAAAAATTATATATACAAAACAAACGAGCATGGACTCTTTTTCTCAAGGCAAACTGCAGGAAGATTATTTACACGATGACCCGTGACTTATTCTTGAATCAAAAGTTATTATTTGCAAATCACTTAGTTTGGACCTCTTAATAATTAAACTCAAATAATTTATTATCACTTATTTTGTCTGTAATTTGCTATTTTTTGATTATTAGTTTCTTTCACAAATAATTAACATTTCAATTACTTTAGTATGTCTTCTGATATGTTCAACATTATATTCCTTAACTTAGATTTTTGCATTTTTTTAGACAATATTGCACTGCAGTATTATGAAAGTTTATTATGTTTGCTTTTATAATGATCTATTAACTTAACTTAACGTTAAAATTGGAGCTGTCTACAGTGATTCCTTCTTTTAACACACTATACAACTTTTTGCGAAAAACAACCTTTAGACCTTTTAATGCTGCACCCTTACAGTTGTTTTAGGTATTAATTACTAGGTCTAATTTACCAGATTATAATATATATATGTGAGTTTGAATATGTATGTATATTACTTTTACTGAAAAATTTCCTCTATCATTGAACTATAAATCAGAAAAAAGATTATTATTTTAATTACATGTAATACAGGGGGGCAAGCATTATATACAGATTTTTAAAATTTTATAATGTAGTATATATTTAATTCCTATGTAATTTCATGTAATTTAAATTATATTCTTTTTATACCTGGTTTTTGTAAAAATTGAAAATGTATTGTTATGTGTCACATATATTAGTGAGTGCGTGATTAATAAACATTCGTTGAAATGAGTAAACGACAATGACAGTTACCTGAAGAGCTTAGAAACACAATAATTTAGTAACAGAGAACAGGAATTTCTCCTAGTGAGAATGGGTAATTAAAAATTGGGTTTAGTTGAAGGTGAATGAAGACGTTAGGAATAGTGTTATTGTGTTTCAGTGACTCCCGCGTGGAAGGAGCCAGTTCCTGGATGGGTGGACAGCCTGAACGGACCTGTGGGGTTAATAGTTGGCGCAGGGAAAGGAGTCATCAGGTCAATGCACTGCCGCGGGGAACTGCACTCTGAAGTCATCCCCGTCGACATTGCCATCAACGGACTCATCAGTCTAGCAGCCAAAGAGGGCGCGCGCAAACAGAGGTAAAGAAAATGGAATTTACCATTCAGATTTCAATAATTTATTATTAAGATCTGTTGAACTTTTACAAATTAATTAACATTATCAACATTTGATATTATTTAAAAACAATATTACATATATAAAATTAGCTATTGATATGTTTGCTAGTCACTGTTGAGTCATTTTAATTATCATAAAAACTCGTGCAGAACTACTTCCGTGATATATTCCTAATGTTCCCAACAAAGTCAACTTGCTAACCCATTTCTCACATGTCTTTGGGTGCCTACTGGCCACTAAATATAATTTTACCGTTTTCTCACTAACTTACTAACTCATTTCCCTAACTCTCTGTATCGTTGCCGTCTACAGACTACTTTCTAACTACATTGTTTATTTATTCCTATTATTGTTTAACTGCTGTTGAATAGAAGAAAATTTAGAGCGTCAGCCCTACTACTCTGACTCATATTTTATTGTTCTGGTCAACGGTATAATTTGTTTAAGCTTTTGATGTATTGCAGTCAAATAATTAGTTAAAATAGCCAAATAACGGGCAAAATGAAGTGATGATACAGTATATTAAAACAGACGTATTATATTAGCGAATGTAGATTTTCCCGGTGAATTGGTTTAATGTAGATTTCTCCGATTTCAACCCGGGTTATATCCTGGGGGAAACGCAGCGATTCGTTAGCTAGTCATCAGTCACCTGAAGACGATGGAGGAGCTAGCTAACGAAACGTTGTCTTTCACACAGAATATAACCCGGGTTGAAACGCGAGAAATCTACGTTCAGGCATTTTATATTTTTATTTATCCCAGTGAATTTTATGTCTGACGAAATAATCACAAATGAAGAGAATAAACTTTTATACCGTCTCAAATCAGACGTTTTGTTTATTCATTGGATAACAAAAATTTAATTACACATGAATACAAGGTCAATTATAGTATTTGTATAGTACTTTCATTTCTCACACATTACGTATTAATAAGTAATTCCATTTTTGTAGTAATATTGACATTAAGTTGTCAATAAACAAAACATCTGAATTACTTGCGATAATTAACAACTATTCTCCCAACTGGAAAAATCATTTCTGTTATTCGTGTTGTCTAGATGGTTTGATGGTTTTTTCCTTTCCAGTTCCACTTATACGTATAAATTTCCAAAGGTTACTGTCAGACCATCGCTGTAGGAAACTTTAAGATACCAAATTATTTTTGCCTAAAAGCTAACTGCAAAAGTAACGTCTAGGGAGCAGCGTGTGACTGAATAGTGCCTCTTATGAGCACCTGGCTAGGGACTGTACTTTTATTTGAAAATAATTTTACTTCTACTACTGCTCATTTTCAATATAAAAATTTTCAGATTAAGAAACAATCAACAATATATAATGAAAGCTAAATTTTGCACAGGTAAGGAAATCAAATTACATTGTGAACAAACAAAAAAATGAAAAGAGAATAGATATTTACGAGCGAAGGTTTCGGATAGGAATTTATTGAAATAATATTTCTCCTGCTTCCGAACGGATACAATAAGATTTATTCAAAACATTTGCGTGACAAATACCTTCACCATATTCAGTTCAGACACCGAAAAGTCGTGACTGAAAGCCCACCATATACATTCAATAGGACAAATGATCTAACACCGATAAAAGTATCATCGTGTGTGTGTAATTGTAATTTTATCGGATTTTCGACCTGTCCAAAATCGAATCCGAAAGCACGTCAGCTATCAATTCGAAAAACTGTTCTAGATCGCAATGTTGTAATGAGGAGCAAAAACACTATTAAACTTAGGAAAAAATTAACTAACCTGTAATTAATTGATATAATTATATATCTTCAATTTTTGTTAGGCATATCGATATTTGAATATAAAATAAAATTGTACAAAACTTTACGAATGTTTAGTAATGTACTTGTAGTCATGTCTTGTGGGTGTCAGGTTTTACTTTCATTCGGCCAATTAAAATTCGAAATTCACATCCGCTTTATGGCACGATGTTTTTTCCTTTCACCACGTCAGTCGCCACGACGTTTGGATCGTGAGTTGTCAATGTGAACGTGTTAGTTTCACTATAATAAATATTTTAATTTTGTGAAGTATGGAGCCAGTTTACATATTTGCACTATGTAACGCCCTACGTTAAATAATAAATAGATACATATTTTAATTATTATTTTAATGTAACTTTTATTGGCCCGGGGATTTTTTCTATTTTCTAAAAAGCTATCAATATGAGTTTGAAAATGGCTGATTAAAAATATCACTGTACAGGTATAAGATTAATGTTATTATTTTCCATTAAATGTGGCACAATTATTATAATGTAATAACATTTTAGTATTTTGTTATTTGCATATGTTAACTCATTAGTAAGTACTCAAATATATATCCGGATGCTCCAAAAACGTATTTAGGTAAATAGGCATAAATTTGATAATTTTTTCAACTTTTAAAAACTTATTTATTTTAATGTTTTAACTATTAAGAAATTATATATATAAATATATAATATATATATATATATTATTGAAAACATTGAAGTAAACGTTTCGAAATTTCTCTGAGATTATACATTAAAATCTGCCATATTTTCTTCTACAGGATCTACGGAATATGATATTATTATTAGATCGATTAGGATCAGTAGTTATGAACATTTTAATTCACCTATTGTGTTTTGAATCTGAATACATGTTTAGTTCTATTTAAACAAAGGGGAATATTATTTTTCTTGTTCGTCCACAATGAGTATTGCGCACGTAAATAGACGGTTGCTTAATAATGAAATAGGATTCATTTGAGGATTGGAGCTAATTTCAATCAATTGCTATGAATAGTCTTGCTGTCTCCCGCCTTGCTGATAACGACTCCGGTTTTTTCGTTACAGTGATCTGATCCTACTTTTTCCAATTTAGCTGTCGTTTTTTGAAGTTTCTTCAACGATTTTTTCGATAGGTATTCCAACAAACCAAAATTGGTCTCACTAAAGTTAAGTAGGCATCTCCTTATTTGAGCTCCCAATTTTTAAGTTCATCATTATGATTTTTAGGAAATTGACACTTTTCTGGTCGTGAAATTCACCAGCTCCTTCCACCCAAGGCTATTGATGAAGAATATTCCTAAATATTTTCAGCTCGACACCCTATTCCCAGTATTTGTCGTGTAGGATGGGAAATTCTGCAGCGTGGATTAATATTTTTATAAAATAAGTTATTTTATAATCATAGTTACCTCTGTAAGGATATTCATAATTCTAAATAATTCCCTTTTCGAATACTTGTAGAAATTTTAAAATAAGTGAATTGACATGTTTTGTTCTTTTATAAATATTGTAATGAGCAAATTAGAAAGGTTAATTAAATGATATTAATTAACAAAATTTATTAAGATTAAAAAACTTTTAATTGCCAGGTGTTCATTTAGTTTTTTAAATGATTTGCCCTAGGTTGGCACGCTGAATTCAATAATTTCAAAATTTACAAAACAAATATTTTTATTTTATAATTTGTGGCGTTCAAGGTAAAATACAATCTTTTATATTTCACAGACTATCAAATTTAATAACTCTTCTTCTCAGGGTCTTTAACTGGGGTTGATAAGTAAGAACTATCAAAATTATAAATTAAATAATTAACAATACAACCAATTGAAACGAACGGAATACGAAATCTAACAAAATGAAAAGAACCGAAATCTGACTATACCCTTAATTACCGTTTACAGAGTTTAATTATTTTGGTTTGTACTTACAACTGTCCTGCTGGTACAAGACTTATTTTTGGAGCTTGGGGACACATTTCACTAAAAAGGTCATTAATCACTGATTCTACACTTGATCAAAGCACACGGTTGTAGTTCTTGTATTATTTCTCCGGTCAACAGTCGGACGTATTATTTCAATGCCTTTCTGCAGAAAATGTTATTGCGGAACGCCTATGTATCTGAACGTGGCGCTAAACTTTTTGATTCAGATTTGCAGGTTTTTTATAGCTTGTCTTTCTGTCCAGACCTTTTTACTTAGATTTTTAAAACATATAAGTCTCTCAGTTGAATTTCTATGCTTGGACCACGCTGTTCGTACTCTTAAATTCTGCTTCCTCTCTCGACCATAAGATTCGCCAGACTGCTCTCGACCACAATATTCGCCATACTGCAAACAACTGACCTTCCGCACAATGCGCGCAGTTTACAACAAATGTCGCCGACAAAGCCTGCCGTCATTGTTGTCTTTTAAGAATTTGTACCGCTAAACAATCCAATTTATTTAAACAATTAATGGCCTCCTTAATTAGTATTACAATATATTTATAAATGAGTTGTTGATGCATGTATTGTTATATAAATTAATGGCCACACTTTATGTATACATGAAACCGCAAGGGTGAAAGTTCAGCGTCGTCAACTTTGTGTCCCTCTTTTAATGAAGTATTAATTAAAGTATCAGGATGGAAAAGTACCGGGCCGGGAAGCGAACCCGGGTCTCCCACTTAGTATGAAATTTCATGGCTGAGCTTTGAATGAAATTTTCTTCTGATTTTTCTGAATTAATTAATTGTGCCTTTGATCAATTCACATTAATTTTCATTCGTCATCGAGCCCAATAATCAGGCCATGAAGAATGTAATGTAATGAATTGTAGATGAAGTCGTGCTCAGGTTATACAATGGGTAGAGAAGTCAAGAACCTTGTCTGGAGTCGACTCGGATATCTCAGTGCCAGAGCAGCCGCGTAACAAAGCGGAAGTCCCGTATTCGATTCCGGGTCGGTCGAGATTTTTCCATCCTGAACCATTATTCAAATTTTATGACCTATGTGGGTGAGCTTCTTCTATTCTTTCTGAATTAAGCTATGAAAGTTAAATGTTTCTAGGTAAGTGAAACAATATTATATCGACTTTTTGCAGAGAATCAAAAATGCCAGTTTACAACTTGACTGCCGGCGAGGTGAAGAGAATGACCTGGGCTGATATTTTGGAGCGAGGGCGTAAAGTCATTTACGACTACCCCTTCGAGATGACCATTTGGTATCCAGATGGTAATATTCGTAGTTCCAAGTTGATGCATGACATTTGCAGCATTTTTCTACACCTGATGCCCGCATACTTTATCGACTTTCTCATGTTCATCTTTCGGCAGAAACGTTTGTGAGTATAAAGCAAGTTTTAAACGAATGTTCTGTTCCTGATTTTCAGGCAGTAAAATAATACATAGCCTGTGTATGCCTTCTTCTTTCTCCCGGAAGAGTATTATTCCGAAGAGAATAACTGTAAAAATTAATTTACAATATAAATGGAGAGACAATACATTAAATAAATACCTGTTAATGTCTAGGATTTCTTTTGACCTCATATTTAGGGTGGAATATCTTCAAAGCATTTACTGAATGAGCTTTCTATGTTCAGTCATTTTAATCTGCACGATAAAATTATAAAATTATATTTTTAATCCAAGACTTAAAAGACAAAATTTTTAATTCATGTATATTAATATTAATATTAATATTACGAAGTGAACATTATAGCTTTAATTATAAATTCATACTATGAACTTCAGGACAAATGTCATGGTATTCTATATAATCCTGATTTACATGAATTGTTTTATATTAGTTTTATTGAAAAGGTTTATCTTGTACTCAATTTCTTCACAATGCTACTGTAAACATGTTATTCTTTGACAAAATAAAAAATATATTAATTTATATCATTTTATGATAATTTAAATTTTTAATGGAATATAAAAATATCAGTCTTCACAATATTGAAATTGCATATTCATAGAAGTTTTATGTTTGTGATAATTGTTGATAATTTGCCACCGGGATAAATACCATTCGCAATAAACGATATATTTCAATACACTTAACTTAATCTGACAATAATAGCTTATTAAATAAACACAAACTTCCAATTTGTCAGAAAATAAGTTATTGTATGAGTGAAACAAAACATAATTGCAATGTACGATGTTTCGTCCACAATTTTGGGACTTCATAAGGTAACTGACAGTTTTGAATGTATGCATATATATAATAAATATAACTTTATAGTCATGGACTGCGTCTTATCCAAAATTATGGGTGAAACGTCTTATATTGTAATTATTTTTTGATTTAGTTAAATACTACAAGTTTTTTTTGACATAACGGCTGTTTTTATGTTTATACTTCTATATTAAATATAATTATTTTTATACATACATCGATTCTGAACCTTTTATTTTGTGTATGTTTGTTCAATTTAATTTATATTTATCGAATTCAATTTTATGTAGTGGTTCGATAATGATGTGGGTGTTTAAGTCTCAGCCTTAGCATAATTATTTTGGTAATACAACCTTACCTTAAAATTCTATATTTTACTACTATAATTATAATTAATTACGTAAATAATACACTTTTGATCTAGTAGGGAAATTATATCTCGTGTTTTAGTAAGATTCATTGATTTTGTTTATGGTTTTGAACGTGAAATTAATGTCATTAATGCCGTTATTAAACAATTTTCGGTGTTACTTTACCTACATAGTTGATTGGTACTTGCTCTCCGTGCTCTGGTTTCTAATATTTTGTGACAACATTGATAAATTACATTTATTTAAAATGAATGCATTGTAACTGATATCCGTATGATTCAGAGTAACATTACGTAAATATAACGAAGGCAAAGAATCCCCTCAACGTTACATTGAAAATTATTTCTTTTAATCCTCTTTCAGGGGGGACCTTTTATTTGTTCTAGTACAGTCATTTAACCGAAAAGGTATAATGTTGTAAATACTTTATTTATATACTTTCCGTAGTGTTATTTAATTCAATGTTTTTCGGCGCCATTACTTGTAGACAGTACTTTAAAAAAGTAATTTCATGTAGAGATGTATTCCATATAATTTAATTTAAATAACAATTTATATTTTTGTAGCATGGTGCGTATTCAACGACGTATTAAGGACGGATTAGACTTACTTCAGTATTTCACCACGAGAGAGTGGGTTTTTCCCAGCAAAAAATTCCTTTCACTCTACAGTGAAATGAACGACACGGATAAACGAAAATTTAACATGGATATGGAGGCAGTAGACGAAGACGAGTATCTCAAGCTCAGCGTCCTCGGGGCTCGCCAATTTTGCCTCAAGGAGGACCTCAAATCCCTGCCGAGGTGCCGAAGGAACATGAAGATGTAAGCGACATTGTTTCTAAATATATCTTTACTCTAGTCAAGCAACACGAAACCATAAGTCAAGGTATTTGTTATGTGTAAATAAATGTAGAATTGTGTTAAACTAGCCCTTTTCTCGTCGATTTTGGTAATGAACGTAGCATTACGAGTTAATTTTTAATACGTTATCTTAATCAATATTAAAGTGAAACTTTTAGCTATGTCAAACATTAATCAGCTCTTTTATTCCTTTATTGAAGTAAAAACGTTTTTGGGCGGAGTGAAGTGTTCATTCTGGTAAACTGCGGGCACATGTTTTTATTTATTCACCAAAAATGGGCACTTGCTCAGTATCATATTAAATGATATATAAATTATTGATACTAAAATTAATCAACAATTTAACTCAGGAAAAGAGTATAATCCAACCAAGATATTTTTTGTTCAAAGGAATACGTACCATATACACTCGTAATATTCGTATAATTGTATGCCTATTATCGTTTTTGAAAGAAACATGGGAGAAAATTCGTGTATATTTCCATGCTAATTAATCTATATAAACTTTGTATACTGGTGAAGGACTGGCCTTTTTTATCCTATTCAGTTGTAATTCTAAACTTAATTTCCCTTTTGTAGCTTATCCGAGTCCTAAATGAGTTATTTTCTTTTTGGATCCCAATACATCGCTCTCATATTCTAAAACGAGGGATTTGTAAGCGACTATCTTACCGTTTTTCTTAATTTTTTTTCTCAAGGCTTCTAATAATAATTAATTATTACGTGAAATTTTGCACATTACATCTAATAATACGGTAAATAATGTTAAAAATGACATTCAAATTTAAGCAATATTTAATCCATATTATTTTAAATAAATTATGTCTTAACTTATGTGAAATAGTAGGATCTTACTGTTCAACTTAAAGTTCTCGAAAGAATAAAGTAGCATAGCTTTGCGCAATCTCTGCCCGCATTCTTTCTGCCACGTAATTCTTACGCAACGGTACATCTCTGCTGTGATTTAACTGGATTTACTACATCATAATAAAAAATGCAGGAACTTCAATTAATATACACAACTAATTTAAAAGGTCTCACATTTAATTATTTTTATAAGTGAAGAGGTACTCATCCAAGGTCGAAACTTCGTATTTGATGTAATTCAGGTTTTGTAATTTGTAATTTTTCACTATTGATTATCAGACATTATTTCTGACTTATTTGTTGAATAATAATTATATAAATCAACAAGAATGTCATATAATGTTAAATGGAAACGATAATTATCCAATTCTTTTTGTTACGATTTTAATTTTGTTTGACAATTACTGTCTGAAATAATCTTAGAAACGCTGACTGTCCCGCAATACTCTTTGAAGATATTTCAGTGTTTTCTTAATTTAATAAACCGCATGAATCAGTCCCTGTTATGAATCTACGTAACTTTAATATTGCGAATTTAAAATTAAAAACTAATGCTGGACCTACTAACTACGAGTCACTATTTTTATTTTTCATTTAACATCTTTGCAATTTATCGAGTTCATTAGATACATCCTTCACACTCGTGTTTAAATTTATTTCAAACCGTTACCGTGAGTGGCGCTGTCATAGCATGTTTTCAAGATGGCTGCTGCACTTCATTTGACAAAAGCGACGTGCTGTTATAGAATTTCTGTGCTTTGAGATAGAGATAGTGGGAAATATCCACAAGAAATTGAAAAGGTGTATAGAGTTGCTGCTGTCGATCGCAGTACAGTTAGTCGGTGAGCAAGCAGATTACATGATGAAAGAGGGCACGCCAATAAATGGCATAATCCTCGCAGCGCCAGATTCACTGTCATTGTGCAGTGAGTTAACATAACATGGCCGGAATATGTGCAAAAATTAAATTTTGTTCCTAAGGGATGTATATGTAGACTGACTGTAGGTTAAAAATAAATGTTTTACATTACCGTTGGAGTTTCTTAGTTACAATAAATTAGTTACAAAGAATTTGGGTACAACACTGGTGAAAAACGTTTTATGGGATTGACATCTCGTATAAATTAAATTTTGATTCATATATTGGTCAGGAAAATATTTATGGCTGTAAACACAATTCACAATGGGAACCAATTTTTAAAATTATCTTTAAAGTATTTTCTTCTATCATTCAATTCCTGAACTGTCACAGAAGTCCCCCTTCTCATAAAAAATATCATGGCTATTTCAAACCAGTCGGCTCAATGATTACAAAAATTGTCGTCTTAACATCGGAAATGTATAGTGATCAGTTGAAAAAATGCTAACCATTTGGTTCAGTAAAATATCCAATGGCGACACACAAGGAAAAGATACAAGTGTATCTGCAGGTGTTAACCTAAAACAATCTTAAATGACTAAAAACTTAAAAGTATTTGATAATTTTTTGTTCCTCACCTACATTACCTTTTTCATGTTCTTTTTACCTATCCATTGCTGTTGTAACTAATGCAATTTCTCTATATATAGTATTAATTTCAGGAAACATAAACATATTTTAGCAGTCCTAACTGTCAAATAATACTCATTACATAAAAGGATAAACTTTACTTGATTGGCTTTCTATGCTTATTAGTACTTAACGATTATTACACTTAAAATTTTAATATAAGAGGTTTTTAACTATCACATTTCTAAAATTGGAATACAATTAACGAGTAAAAGTCATTTGGGAGACTACCTAAATTTAAGATTTTATTTAATGAAAAGATAGTATACATATATAAAGTAGACAACAAACTAACATTTACTTCTATTATTTAGTTTCTTAAATTATATCAATTATTTTTATATGCCATACTGCAATTTAAGTTAAGAAGAATTATTATTACACAACAATTTCGAGCTTATCGCAGTTACTGAGGTTCTCAATTCAACGAAAGTCACACAAATATAATATCAACGTAATAAAATATTTAAATCAAGTGTTTTCGAACGAACCGGAGTTTAATTACAGTAAATTTACAAACCCATCCATCTCCAGGGCATAGATCGCCAAACGGTAACTCGCAATGGTGTTTCGAGTAGCTCGCGAAAGGTTATTAGACAAAATAAATATTAAGAAATCTCCATGCTGTTCGGTTCTCATGGCTATTAATTTTTTTCCCTTGTATCTCTGTATCAAGGTGTTTATTATAACACTTGACGGTAATGAGAGACAAGTGTATTATTTATTAGTTTTGAATTATTACAGATAGTTATCGCCTAGAAACTCATCTGTTATTATGTTTTGCTTAAAATCAAGCAGCGTAGTAACACAATGAGGATTCGGCTAGATAGTAAGCTTAAACAGCGAGATTAGGTTCGCGTAGCGAGGGTCGCGGTTTAGAACGTTTTTACGAATATTCCTGTATTGATTGAGTTCTTGAAGGTTTCGAAGACCGTTACTTTGAGCTTTAAAATCTTTATTGGGTCCATAATCAATCATTTGCAGCTAAATTGGAGCTTTGGGAGACAAACTTTAGAAATGGACACGGCAATCCTTTTCTTGTCTTGACGAAGTATCTTGAAAAACACATTTGTCCACAATTCTTTTTGTCCAGAAAGCTTCTAGAAATGATATCTGTTTTAAAAAAGCATTTTAATCTCCGCTTTCGGGACTTGAAAAAAATAATCTCCTCCTCGCATAATTAATTGCGTCACCTTTGTTACAAGTAAACGTGTGACTCAACATTTTAACGAAGACGAGTCAGTACATTAACTTGAATTAAGAGATCTTCAAAATGATATGACTCTAAAATCAATTCCAAGGGACCAAATCTGGACTTTCCTACCAAATGAAAAAGACCCAGCGTTGCTCCGTGTGGCACTGAGTGTTAACTGTGTGAATATGCTTTTTAGAAAATGAAATTCTTAAAAAACAATTATTATTCACACAAAACTAATATCAACGTATATTTAAATCAATTATTGAACGAACTGCAGTTTAATTACCGATGTCTAGGGCACAGGTCGCCTGACAATCACTTCGACCATTGCATCCCTATGGACACAAATTCGTTGCAGAGAAGGGAAGAGATGCTTAAAATTGAATTTTATTTATTATTTCTAATTCAGTTGTGAATTTAGGTTCGGAATTTCTGGTATTGCAAGGATGGAAAGTTTATAAAAGTATAAAATTAATTGATGAAGGTTTGTAATATATATATATTAAAATATAAATTTATATCTATACATATATAAAATATAAATTTATATATATATATATATATATATATATATATATATTAAAATATAAATATATATATATATATATATAAATTTGAGAAGGCGGGGAGAGGGGCTTGTCCAGCACTTTCTAAATGCAAAAGTAGCTCCCGGGGATGGCGAGTTTGGCGATCCCTCCTCTAGGTTTATTACACGCCACTTGCTTGATTGTCCCACATTTCTTGTGATTTTTACGAAGATTGTATTTCTCGTACTGTACACATTAATTTAATTCCGCTTTTTATCTAACTGTAAATGTGTGTTTCCCGGTAGACTGTACGTGGTGGATCGCGTTTGGAGCGTCTGTTTCTACGTGCTTCTTCTGTGGTTCCTGATATCCTGGTCAGAGACGGGGCTCAACGCCCTGCACAAAACGGGGAGCTTCATCAAGTCTCTGCCGATGGTCGCAGGCACAGCCGAAGCCAGTGATCTCTAAACACAGAAACTCATGTTGTTAAGCGGTTGTGGTTATTTTATGTTATACATAATTGTCTTCACTCATGCAGTGATCATTTAGTTTCATCTCTTTTTAGGTGCATATACATTTCCATGTAATTGTAACCCAGTTGAAAGAACACACTTTACAAATGTTTAAATTCTGTCGTGTAATCGTATACCCTTTGGATTGTGTTATTTTTAATAGCCACACACAAAGAAGCCTTTCTGAATATTTTGTAAATGATGAATGTAAGCATTCTCTATAACTTTAAAAGCGTAATAACATTTTCTTGAGTCAGTAGCATAAGTCATAACGTCACCGTACGAATACAATTAACGCAGTGGTATAAACAATTTTACACAAAAAATTTTGCAGGGTCGAACAAAATAAGTTTTGGAGCAAAAAAAAATTCCTTTCCTAATTCAGAGCGAAAATGATATTATTCCATATCATTTTAAAATAAAATAATGTGTCTCGATGACATTTTGATGTTCTACTAAATGTAAAGTAATTTTATTTTAATAAATAATTGTGATACAGACAGTTAAGCAGTCAAATTTTTCATCAGTATCAATCAGCTTGCAATTACATGCATATGCATAAAAATCAATAACTCATGAAAATTATAATAAATCACTGTATTTTTGTAATTAATTGTACAAATTATTTTTATATGTAATATAATGACTTGTAAATACTTTTGAAACAATTTAATTTCATTACATATTCTGCTGTAGTTTAGCAGTAAAGAAACAATAAAACATAAAGCTTAATATGGGGTTTACATTCTTCACTTTGATTGTCTGGAACAATACCTTACCGTATTAAACCATTATGATCTAATAAGATTTTTTAAATTGATATTTCATCCGACGTTTAATAGCAATAAATAAATATAATGTCCAATAAGTGAAAACAAGTTTAATATTTACTGTTACATTGAAATTAATACAAATAGAAGAAAAAAAACAACGTTTCGTCCGTCATTTGGGACTTAATCAGGTGAACATAATAGTATTTTAAACACTTGAGACCTTAATAACTAATTTTTATTATAAAAATGCTTGAATGATGCTGAATTTTTGTATGATAAAAAATTAAGAAAATATATTTTAACACCATTTTCAATTGAAATAAATGTTTAATATTAAAAAATGTTCTGCCTTATTGGTTATTTATATTTTTATTTTATCTATCTAATGCAAAAGGAAGTACGTATTTTTCATCTAAAATTCTGCATAGAACTTTAAATGCGCTGACAAATTGCAACAAAACTTGGTACTCATTTCTTCAAGTCCCGGTAAAAACGCCGTGCATTGAGAAACAACTAGCATAATGATAGAATGAATTATAGGTAATAAATGTGGAAATTTATGACAAACACTTAATTCTTGATGAGATCTGTGACGTAAGTGAGAAGTGACAGACAGAAAACGAGGAACTCTAGCCGTTTATCAAACTCGACTTTATCCCAATTCATGACGGTAAGTAATCTTGACATACGAGGACCTGAGTCAGACAATTATCGGACCAGATTATTTCTCAAATATACCCTGCAATAAGCAGTTTAGAATACAACGAATAATGACAAGAAAAAAAAGGAATTATTTAACACATTTTATTGTAAATGTGCGAAGACTGACGAAATAATTTCAATGGAGAATTCTTGAGAATGAAGCAGTGAAACAAAATTGGTTCAGAAGGACAGCAATGAACATACAATTTTTAACTAAATCACAATTATTACCTGGCCTAAATTTAGGACCCCAATGAATAACGGACTTTATATGTAAATTATTAAAGGCTTTTAGAATTTAATTTCATGGCCTCTATGGCTTGAGCTTGTAAAAACTTTCTATTTTAGAATTGAAAAACGGAAACTCTGATTTACATTAATCATAAATTAAGTGAATTAAAGTTCCGTAAACAGTTTGGTGGAAACTATTACGTTTTACGGTAATTGAAAACTGATTCCGTATCAAAGAACATAAACCTTTTTAATCTAGGAAAATTCACAATACATTTTTTAGCAGAACCAATTTCACTGTCTTTCAGATATTTATAGATAAGAAATTTTGTATGTAGTCCATCCCTCTTTTGCAAAGTATATTAAATGGTCTCGGTTGGACTGTGCGCGATTTGGTAATATTAGTTATTTTGAGTGTATCATCATAGCAAATCTTTACGGGTTGCTGGCGTCTTCGTTAGAATTACTATTCTGTATGAACCATAATGGCTTTTAATGGTTTCAGGTTATTAAAAACTCACAAACATTTTAAAACTGTACTGAATAGACAGTGATGACGTAAAATATTTTTTGTCCAGCTGTATGCTTTTCCAAATATATAAAATTTGACTGCAGTCCAAGAACAAATTGAGTCGAAGAAATATAATGGGAACTCTACACCAGCACTCGAATTCACTTTTAGTCGGTAAATGAATTTACGTGTGTTTGATGTAGGTATTGCACGTTCAGAACGCACTGCAGTTTCTTCTGCTGAAATGGTCGTTAGAAGACCATGATAGTAAGTTTGTAGGTCTGTACGAGCGAGTAATATAATAATAATAACTTGTATGAAAGGGAATCGAGTTATTTGTCCGACAGACAATTTCCCGATGCACGTTTTTGCGCCGATAATATCCCGATTGATGTTTTCCCGAAAAGTCGATATTTCCATTGACATTTGTCCGACAAAACATCCTGATTGAGGTTTTCTTGAAAGGTTATTATTATCTCGATTGACATTTTCCCGACAAAGGTAATTTTCCCGAAAGGTGCGCTTTTACGAAATAAATCATAATATTAACGAGTAATGAACATTTAGTTAAAAACTCGCTAATTCTGGACAGGAACAAACACTGCGGATTTAATACAACTCTAGTACCCCTGCGGGTGGGAGTGGAAAAGGGTGGCATTTTTAAAATATGTGAAAACGTCCTATTTTGGAGCCAAATAAATAGTTTACGGGGTCGCTCATATTCATGGTGTCACGCTCGATGTTCTAGTGTCTAATTTCAAACCATAACGGCATGGGAAATGCCTCTAGGCTTATGGATTGAAATGAGTGAAAAAATTAATACGATAAGGACCGAGTTTGGTTTCGAATCCGGGGTTCTGGTAGTTGCTGATAACCAATAATAATGATTAACTACCACACAAACTAAAAGTGACGTTCTACATTTCTCTGTAATCCTCTCTGTACTTCAATCAACCACAATGAAAAAAAGATAAACTAATTTCTAAACATAATATACAAATTAATAGTTCAATATACTTTGCATCAGTTATTTTATATGCGTATATGACTAATTTTTATTTTATTGAAATTATATTTTTGTCCAATTATTTTCATCAGCCGCCATGGTTTATTAAATTCAACCGTGCCTTAATGTCATTAAACTCAGCGGCTACCGTAGCCCCGGATCTAAAGTGTTTGTTGCTGGATTTTAAGTGTCACGTGTACCAAATTGGGTTCAAATTGTGCTACGCATTAATGAATTACTGAATTTACGTTAATAATCATGTATAATTAGATAACTAACATATTAAGTGTTCTATTAATATTATGATTTATTTCGTAAAAACGTACCTTTCCGTATAATGACGCGTCGGGCAAAAGTCACCCAACATTTTGTTGTCGGAAAAACGTGCATTGCACAAAAGACTTTCAGGTTTTTGTACCAGATTCTATTAAACATTTGTGTGAATGAAGGGTCAACAAGGCTTACGGAGGACATTTCTAAATAGCTTTTGAAGACGTTGGAGTATAATCCTAAGGATAATATAAAAATATTAACGTAATAATCTAAATACGGCCTTCATTTTTTTAAACAGAGAAATTTTTTTCTTTGTTATTGATTTTGTATTTAAAGTTTATCTTATGAAGTACCAGTATTACAATCGTAAGGACGTCTAGTGTCGTTGCGACTGTAATCCAAACTTTCCTTAATCATTACAACCAGGAGAAAATCAGGCAGTGAAAACAGTGGTTTGGCGAATGTGAAAGTGCGAAAACGGTTGGACGACGGAAAAAAATGATTACACCAGTTTTTCTGGATCTGACAGAGTATAATCATGATTGACTACTTGCCAAATGGCAAAACAGTTACTGTTTTATATTACAGAACGTATTAGTCCGATCACTTTGGTTATGCTGATACGGGAAATTCTACTAGGTCCTCAAGAAATGCAATGATCTTGCTCATAAATTTGTAGCCGAGACGGTAGAAGTGAGCTGGACTTTGGAATATTTCCAATTACACCCTATTAAAACGGGAGAATGATGACTTTTTTGGCTAGGACGAAATTAACGATGATATTTTATATAAAATGTTGGTAAAAGAAATAAAAAAATTATTCAACCATATCCAAATAAATTAAGCTCAATAGAAATTATGTTGAGAACAAGTTCGTTTAATGTATACTAACAAACGTATCATTGTACAACACTTAATTATATATATATTGTAGTAAACACAAATTATTTACCTTTTATTATTAAATGTTGGGCGCTAATTTGTAATAATCACAAATAATACAACCACCTTCGGAGCTTTAATTTGTAATAATCGGTTTGTATTAAAATAATACGTGACACAAGCAGTTTAAACAAACAATTATTATTTATTACGAAACAATTTACAATTACACAAATAATCAAATGAAATTTTACAACAGTTAGTAATTAGTGTTATAATGAAATTTTATCTTTTTCAGAGTCGTTTACTGGGCCTTTAATAAAACAAATACTTGATAAACAACTTTTACAATGCAATAAAGAAAAACACATACAATAACCAAATTTGAATTCTGATAACTGATGATTTTACCTTTACTTAAAAGTTTACAACTACGAATACTATAAAAAATGAACTTACAATCTCTCTGGTAATCCATGCAATTTGGATCACTCGCATACTAGCACGCACTCACTTTATACAGGCCAAAAAGAGCACCAAGCTGCGCTCACACTTTACACTTCCACAGCCATCTCTCCACGATGACCTTACTCTCACGACGATTCACGACGAATTCCTCCAAACAATTTACTGATTTGTCTCGGCCACCTAACTTGGCCTAATTCGGTCTCACCGTCCACCGACAAACTCTGCTGGCACCCCCAGAGTTCGGTTGCACTCAGAGTTCTGGTGCAAATCTGCACACGACACTACAGAGCCTGGCGTATACACATTTAACTCACCCTCCTTTAATTTACCATCTGTCGCTCAATTATTCCATCATTATCTCCTTATGTCTAACCTGCGTGCCTTCTACCGTTGACCACGCGAGTCCAAATATTTGTTTATTATTAATGATTTCTTTTAATTATTACAATATATTGTAGTAATTGGTAATTAAGGCATTGTTCTAATTGAAAAGTTGAATTGTAGAGGACTCATTATTAGTGGATATAGAGCGGACGCCACAACAAACCGGCTAAGGCAAAGAAAGCAATGTTGATCGGTCGAGAGGGTTTTTTTACGCGCTCAAAATTTACGAGACGAACAGTCCAGTCGGGCAGCAGACAGCGAATAGATCAGACGAAAAGTTTTACAGTCGGCAGTCAGAACGAAAGAATGTGGTCCAGTCACAAACATGCTTTCAAATATTAAAAAGTAAAGCAATATTCAGTCGGGAAGGAGACAGAGCAACTAGTGTGTATTCGGTGGTCGAGCGTAGATTCATCATGCTGGCCATAGACAAACCAATGAAGTCCATTTTCAACTAAAGTCATGAGATCTACAAATCCAGGTTGCAGTATAGCATCGAGAACCAACCAATTTGTGTTAAACCAACTAACAAACAACGCCAATTAGAGCCTGTGAACATTTAGAGTCTGTGAGTACTTATAATCAGTGATGTCCCCAAAAATTGTTCACGAAAAGCTAAAAAGAGACCTGGGCGGACGTAAGTAGAGAAAAACTTTAGAATCATTTGTAAACCGTGTTTAAAAGATAAAAGTCAGATCGTTCGTTAATTATTTAATTATCGATAAAATGAGATCCTTAATTCTTGATAAAATTAAAATTGTTTAAATTCAATCTTTAGTATTATTTCTTCCGCAACAAATTTCGTCTATGTTCAGACGCATTGATTTCCATAAAAAAGTAAATGTAATTTTGATTATATAAATTCTGCCATTTATCAAACCCAGTTCAAGGCCCTGAGATCCCAAATATTTTGTGTATTTTATACTTGTTTTAAAATTGTTAATAAATCTTGTTTAATAGTTTTCACTTAAGTTCTTTCATTTAGAAACGCCACATTCATATTATATATTTAATTATTACAATATATATATATAATATTAGTTTTTTCTATTATGTGTTGCATAATGTAAGCCGGGGTTGGACATAATAAAAGCAGACCTGCTTTGGTTCAGCGTCTTTATATCTTAATACGTAGATCCGGGTTGAAATAACAACACTACATGGCTAACAAAACCGAGGTTAAGTCTGAGGAGAATCTGAACTCCGGCCACATGCTACTCCGAAATCCAGAATGCGCCATGTAAGATGATAATATGCAGGTAGTGGTATTAGTTGGCCATTGGTCTGTAAGGGTATCAACGTCCAAGAGTCAGTCATAGTTATATTTTATTATTCAGATTAATGTTATTTAAGAGTAATTCAAAGTAGTTGATAACGTATTACATCCAAATGTCTGCCGATTAAATTCTGTTGTAAACAAGTTTGCAAGTGTAATTAAATTTGCTCGGAAGCAAGTATGGAATTATGAAAATTTCTTAAATCTTATTTTAATTCCTTATATAGTAGTTTCAATTAGAAAAAATGTATCGCCAAATACCAATAATATTACATAATTACTATCCTAAAAACAATTCATTTCCAATAATCGCGGACCAGTTATCAGAATTCTGAACAGAGTGTAATTAACATTTTTCAAGTTATATAAATAGGTTAACGATATGAATACAACATTACGACACGAATTTCACAAAAGAAATAAAATATTGGATGGAAGCAACTGAGATAAAGATGTCTACAGTGGATGAAGCGGAAAATACTTGTAACCCACCGTCATCTTTGATCAATGCTGTGGACAACACTGGAGAAAGGTGATTCTGATAGCCGACCTTAATTCCGAGCACGCCCAGTCTGATTGCACCTGTAATAAGAGAGGTAAAACTCTTAGATCACAAACCGGTTGAACGTTCTTGCTTGGGATTCCTAAGCCACAAAATACTTCTCAATCTGCGGCAGGCAACACGATTTGGAAATTGTTATTACTTGAATTATATGCGGATTCGTCAAAAGTTCAACCTGAAATAGACTCTCTTCCGAGCATAGTATTCTGGCATTCAGAGACAAGTACAAGAACAAACAATAAAAGTGACGAACACCAACTGGTCGAGTGCTCACGACGGAAGCTACTGAACGAGGACTCGTCGAGCTACCGCAATTTGTGTTAATATATCCGTCAATAAATATTAAAACTTTTCTTGGAAACGCCTGATTGGGAATGAAAAATTTACTTCGAGTCAATCAACATTAAATTAACCTCTGGGTTTGCACTTACCCACGTCCAACCAGAACGAGTGTCTTCCGTGAGGCTACGGAGGTAACGTAAAGTCCAAGGTGGGTCAGTTCCATTAATTCACGATGCAACAGCTGGTTATATTACAGGGTCACAGAGATATTACCAGATGACTTGACAAACGCAGTTAAAAAAACCTGTACTATTTGCTCACATTTATTCAATAAAAATTGATGTGAAATATTTTCATATTCAGATGAACAGGAAACCACAAAAACTCTGGTTGTCATTTTTTATTGGATCCTAGAAATGCCCATATTAATCTTGAGGATAGGGAGTCATTTTTGTTCAGAACTTACAAGAAACACACCTGAAGGAAACATAATTGAACCATTATATTAATCATCGCAATTTCAGTCGTCAAAAAATTATTTTGTATTGTGAATTGAAGATTGTGGAAAGCTCTGTGTAATACATTTGTATAAATCATTTCGTACTCATTTTTCGTTCACTAAAAAGGGTTGATTACAGAGTTTATGCCGATGATTGTCATATTTTGGAACAATTAGGATTTCTGCCAGTGTTTATTAGGTACATTAACTGCGATAGAAGAAACTTTGTAGCCATGGTAAAGAGTAAAGAAGAAACTAAGCTGTTAAGACGTAGATCTTATGCTAGAGCATGGAAGACGGCACTAGACCAGACTTTACGTTATGAACAATCTTAATCCGCTGGAGCTGAAGTGAACCGGACGAAAGAAACACATCACTGGCTGAGGACCAGGTGCATATAGGTCAAGTCCATATACTGTTTCACGTGGTATTTTGTTGATCGTCGTGGCTAACGCAGAATTGACGGAGATGTAACAGGCAAGGGTTCTCAGAGTGGATCTTGGGAATGGGAAAGACACCTGCCAAGATCTTGGTCAATAGGCAGTTAAACTTGTACTGATCAATCTTGAGACTTGCTCCGTTGCTCAGTCCTTCTTCAGAGTCAAGAATTCATGAGAGGATGACTGGAACACCAACTTTCACTAACTTGCCTCTTACGTTACTTAAAGAATGCAAAATGGATAAGCGACAAGACTTAGTAAATTATTGTGTGGTCAGACTGCTCAGGAAAATTCCGCATATTCGCCAGGTGTTGTTCGTCGTGGTCTTGGAGTCGCAAAGGCGGCAGCGGCCACAGACTTACAATAAAATTTTAGTGCATGACAGTGTCTGTAGACTAAACTTTTATGTTACAGAATAGCATCGTGGGAAAAGAATGTCATAATGAGGTTAGAACTGGTTGATTGTCTATATTTGAAATTTTTGGATACGTGTAGTTGAATAAATTTAGATAAATGGAAATTGTGATTGGAGCATAAAGTCGAAGAAGTTAAAATATGAAGCGATGTTTCAATTATTTCATTCATTTTTCAATCAAGTTCCAGTCTCAACCTTTTATTTTAAAAATTATGGCCTGAGATTCTAAATTCAACTTTTCGAGTAACAGGCATTCTAACTCTGGGCATTCTACTATTGAGGAGAATAAAATCAGAGTTTAACGATAGCGAGCATCAACATCTGCACATGAGTGACGGAGTTTCTATCAACGCGTTCCTGTAGCGTCGTCGGGATACGAGCGACGTGAAACAATTAATTCCACCAGAGAAATCTGTCATTCATCAGCTGACGGGAGTAAGTGGTACTTAGAATATGTATGGGCCTTTTTTAATGGCATAACTTATCACGAAACCTTCTGCTGTCAAGTTCTTGTTCAAAGTCTAGAGATAACCTTCGCCTGTCTTCAGTTCATCAACAGTTTAATTTGTATTTATTATTCATAATTGATTTTAGTTTATTCTATCTTGTCTTATCATTTTAATTCAAAGAGTAATAAATGTCAATTGGGTTAAGAGAATTTTTATCTCAATGATGAGTTAATTTCCAGTTCCACCAATTTTCATTGCTTTACAATTTGACTGCCAATTGTGGGACTAAAATTATTAACACAACATTCTCAAATTGGCCTAATATATTCCTATGTATATTTGATTGAAAATGAACATTTATTATTAGGAACGTGTGTGAGATAATCATTCATTTATAGAATTACTATAACAAATTTCGAACGAAAATTTATATGCTTTTTCCTTTTAATGTTTTCTATTATATTTTGAAAACGTTTTAACATTTGAACTGATTATAAATCACATTTTCTTTTAGGACTTCATATTTGAAATACTAACTTCGAACAGACCTCGCGGATCGTTAAGAGAAATGGTATTTCACAAATACGAATATATCCCATCTTTAATAAATAAATAATTTTCAGAATAAATGGGTGCACTTTCTGTGCCAAAGATCGCAATTATTTCGTATAATTTTCTCCCTTCATTTATGAAAATAACACTGCAGGTCAAGCATCAAACTGTCGTCTGTTGATACAGAGATGTAATTTAATTGGTTTCGGTAATTTGATGGTTCAGTCTTTCATTCCGATCAAATTTAATCGTTAATAACGCGAGAATCTAATAGCAGCACCTTAAAGCTCGATGAATACGCGAAAGAGTGTTATCAGCCACATAAATTACGTTCTAAACATAGCGTCAACTAATGTGTGTCAAAAAAAGTTTTATGGACAGGGGAAACTGAGAATATATTATAATGATTGACAGACTTCAAGAGTGTGGATTTAGAGGTAAGTCATAACACTTTTGAATTATTGGCTACGGATCACTGTATTGTACTTGTATTAATAACACTTGAAGACGGTCATTATGCTTCTGACTAGTATTAATTTCAAGCGAGGAAGGAGGATGCCAATTAAGCAATATTAACTGCAGTTTCTAGACAGCGCCTACCTTCGGCATATAAAATACACTCCCAGAAGACCACAAATTATCATTTCCCCATTGAGAATCGTCCACACCATTTTATTAGAGTAACAGGCTACACGAGGGTAATCCACGTGGTTGGCAACTCCCCTTTAAAAGGGGGATGCAGAGGGGTATAGGAAGGTAACCAAGGGTTAACTAGGGCCCCCGGGCTATTGTTTAACGATCCTACCGCATAAAAGTGATGCAGGGATCCCCTAGAAAACCTGCATCAAGTAGGTCGGGCACTTGGTACTTGACCCACGTCCTTCCGATGGCGAAACTGGTGTTTGATGTGGGACCCAGCAATTCATGAATTTCTCAAGGAAGCTGAAGTTGTTCAAGTTTCATGCCTGCATCAAGAACTATATGACGTTGACTTACAAAATCCAGTAACGTTTTGTCAATGGTCCGTTGAACATTTACGAAGAATCCCGAAATAATTTTCTTCTTTTCTATTATCCAATGAGTCGATATATACGAACCACGGTGAAATTAACATAACATGCATTATTGGAGTGGAGAAAAGCCACAATGAATTCGCGACCTCGAATGTTTCGTGTGGATTAATTAGCAGTATTATAATATTTCTTGTCGGTAATTTAAGTAGCGAAAAATACCAAAACCTTCATAAGTACTGTATTCCAAAGTTTCCTTAAGATTGAAGTTAAGGAGAACCACAGGACATGACGTTACAACATGATGCTTATCCAGCAAATTACTTGCTTTTTCAGCATGGTTACAGTAATCTCTGGATCGGTATGGAAAACTAGTCAACCAGGTCGCCAGTCGTTAGCACAAACGATTTATTAATTTCAATATATTTTTTATTAAATTTTAATTTTCGAGACATTTTGAATTCAAGTAAAATAAACACTATAAATATTATTTATCATTGTGTACTGCAGTGCTCGTTTTTAATAATGCCTTTATCTCTCTGAAAATATTTCTCAGTTGTTCCCTCAGTTATTTTCTTTGCTTACGCCACTAACACGGCTGACGTCAACAGCTGTTCGTGAAATTTACGCACCGTCAATGGATATTACATAAAGAATGGTATTTTTATTATATTACAAATTACTGAACATTTCAGACTTTTAGAACAATTTATTAAATAAAAATAGATATATTAATTCACAAAATTTAAGTTCGGAATTTGTACTTCAACAACTTTATCAATTTCTGAGATACCTAATATGACGACTTAGGTTCCAACCAAAACAATGAGTTTGCCTATGTTTTGGTAAGTTTAATTTTGAATCTTACAGATTTTTTTATGTTTCTTTTCACTTGAACCCGAAAACGAAACCTGGCTAAGACACTCCAATGTCTCTCACCGTTTCGAGAAGCATGAAATTACCGATTCAGGATTATGAAATACAGCACCTCAGCACTGCTCGTGTATTACCTAAAAAATTGGTAGGAAAAAGTGAGTCTGCGAGAGAATTCTCTCGCAGGTGAACCTTCCCAGAGAGCTCTGGCGGAGGCTACCTTTGGGGATGCCTTCACATCTCTCTGGTTTTTTTAACTAAGGTTCCCACATGCCGAGGCACCTCGGCTTGCTTTGAGAGGTGTATGTTCGCAGACCTTGGGCATACGGTAAGAGTTGTCCGCTATTCCTATTGGAATAGTCGGCCAGCTGCCTTCTAAACCGGTCAAGGCACGGAGAGGGGAAAGCTGCGATCCCACAGTGAACCCCTCTCCCGCTATCGGAAGGGCGTGGGACAAGTACCAAATGCCCGACCTATCTGTTGCAGGTTTTTCTAGGGTTTTCCCTGCATCACTTTTAGGCGAATTACCGCGTAGGATCCTTAAACCCTAGCCCGGGGGCCCTAGTTAACCCTTGGCTACCTTCCTCTACTCTTCCGCATCCCCCTTTCAAATCCCTTCCTATCGTACTAAAGGGGAGTTGTCAATACGTGGTTACCCTCATGTAGCCTGTTAGCCTAAAAAAAAGGTAGATGTCGGGCAAGTGGATGTATCTATAATGCCCGCTACACTCCGTTGGCGAGGCGCTCGTCGAGGCCCTCTGTGAGAGTTTCTCTGAGGCTCTAAATAAAAGTGTTCTTGTACATGCTCAGCAAGTCTCCTACAATAGGCCAACGCGAATGAATGTAAAGAATACTACCGCCTTAGCAGCCTTTTGTGTACATGCCGATTATAAATATGTATACATTTAAGATAGAAACATGAGTACTATTAATTATGAAAAATTTTATGATTTCATGATAATGTAAATAAATGTATGGCCTTGAGGCAGAAAATTATGTTTATTAAAAAAACATTAAATATACGATTTTTTCCTCTCTTTAGGACCTCTTCGAGGTGAAATAATTTCTTAAAATTTTTATTTTTAGCACATCAACGACTAGGTCATTAGCGTCTTTTATGTACTGTGTTTCTTTTCACTGTCGGGTCACTAATTTTGTAGGAGTTTATCGTAATGGAAACAAACACATACGACGTCCGTGCCCTCGCCGGGCTTCGAGCCTGGGACTTATGTGATGCGAGGCAGTGACGCTGACCACTACACAACAGTCGGTCGGCATGATAATTTTGTATGTAAATCACGCAAAAAAATTAGAGGTAATATTTGCGTGTTTTATATACAAGCAACGCAGCAAAAACGTTGCCTCCAAAATTTTTGCGTTGTTTATATACATAATTATTAAACCTGAAGAGAAGCTATAAAGAGGAAGAAAATTAGACGTATATTTATTTGTATAAGATTTGTATTATTCTTCACGTTTTAATTAGTCTTTCCTCCGGATGCCTCATATTGGTAGGAAAGATTCATTTTGGTATGCTTTCAAATATTCATTAGCACAAAACTTTAAAAAATGCTCCACTTCATTATGAAAATTTTCTATACTCTTAATTTTCGAAACTAGAATTTCACATAAATAATTACGGTCAAAACGCAAAGTTACACGTAAACAATGGAGCAAAGCCGAGCGTGTACATGGACCACTCGTGGGACCTCGCCTCTCGCCTCGTGTTTCTTTGACTCGTACCGCCTCCGACCCGAGCGTTGGCGAGGTGACGCAAGACAACGCCACATGTAGAAAGTAACGAAAATGCTACATCTAACCGAGCAATGTAAAGTCTTGCTGTTGTGACTTGACGCAACCCTGTTGAATCCTAGGATGATGGGCGAGGTAGACGAGGAAAACATGTAACACACTCGTGCTCGCCTTAACTCGTCACCTTCGTCGCGCCTCACGGGTATTACAGCGGACATTAGAACCTAATTCTTATTTGTGACACCAAGTCCTGTCTAGAAGAGTCGTCTGAATATAGGTCACTGTAGACATTCAGATTAGCTACTTCTTTGTCTAATTAGTATATTTTTAACAAAAACTAATAACTGTGTGATTTATGATTCGAATTTGAAGACTTCAAACCGCCCGCCTTGCACGCTCCTGCTAATACAGCCAACTGTCTTTGAGCTTCCTGTGACTGTAGCAGAGGATCCCTCCATGGAATGAGATATGTGTATACACAGTATTTCCTTTAATCTTCCTCCACTACCCGTAAATCGCAACAAACTGCCATCTCACAGTGCTCATTTTAGCTTAACATTTAAACAACCAGCTCAGTGCCGTTCTATAATACAGACAGGCGGCACCGTAAGGGAATGACATAACAAGCGAAATCAAATTAAATTTCAACCATTCAGTAATTAAAAATCTGATTTTAAAGAATTATATATTTTCGAAACAAAACTACAATTAATACATTTTGCGTAATATTTGCTTACAAACTCACATACAAAGTTTACTTTAAGTCATATCCAAGGCTTGCGAAAATAAACTCCACAACAATGCATGCAATGCTGCATCATGTGTGACTTGTTCTCAAAATTAACTATATTTAAAATATGCACGAAGGAAAAGTACTTTCCTGTTATAAATGCGTGTCAATTTGCTGTTAAATTATTCCACTTTTAAAACATAGACACTATTGGGAACTATGTAGACGGAATTAGAAATGTAATTCATTACTAGTCGGGTCGTAGTATTGGTAACATTATCGATGTTGCTGTATTATTAGTATTTTGTTGCTTGGCATTGTGTAGCACATAACTTTAAAAACTCACGAGTAGCACATAAACCCTAATAGAACTCTAGAAAACCCATCTACCGCCATCGGAAGGGCGTTGGACAAGTACTCAATGCCCGACCTACCTGTGCAGGTTTTCTAGGGTTTGTCCTGCATAACTTTTAAGCGAATTCCGGGTAGGATCCTTAAACAATAGCCCCGGGGACCGAGTTAACACTTGACTACCTTCCTCTACCCTTCCGCATCCCCCCTTTCAAATCACTTCCTATGCTATTAAAGGGGAGTTGCCACCATGTGGATTACCCTCAAGTAGCCTGTTACTCTATACAAAAAAAATTAACAAATTCATAAATATAATGATTTAGAAACGGTATATATAGCATTGTTGTTTACTAGTATATTATTAAGAAGTAGACACTCTTTCAAGATATAAAAATGATTCAAAGTATTTCTTGTATCCACAAACAATAAATGTATTCGAAACAATATCAAGCAGTTGTAATATGTATATAAAAATATTTAGCTAATACAGGTATTGGGCGGACCAGTCATATATAAATGTGGAAAATGTTTATATTTTGAAAATATTCAATAGCACATTATTAGTTTGAATAACATTCATTTCACCTTAAATGCATCAGTTAAACAACTTACACAACACAATTTTTTTTTCTAATAAGCGTTGGCGTCAATACGGAGGCTGTGATCAGGTTGCTGGAGATAACTGGTTCGTCCTCGGGCTCCTTTCACACGAACTCTTCGAGGCAGACAACTTCTATTTCCAAGACCAGGGAAAATGATTCTGGTATTTCCGCAGAAAAGAAAGGTAATATGAATACGCAACACTTCAATCTTCTTTCCTGTATGTTCCAAATCAGACACATTATCGGCAAAATAAAATATTAATACTAAATGTATGTGACGTTATTAGAGCGATTTGGAGGTTTTAAATAATAATTTCATTTTTTTAATTGTTTCCTTTGTAATAACTTCATTTAATCTATATATAAAATTGTACATTTAATTATAGCTGCCACCAATCAATAAATTAATTCATATAATAAATATATTGTTGGTGGCTTGAAGAGATTTAATTAATTAATTAATCTTTATTTATTTATTAATAAATGTATCTTTCAAAATATAAAAATATATTTTATTTTGATTAAAATGTGAGAAGTTTGTCACATAACTAACACATTAAAATCATAATTCAAAACTATTTCATGGTCTTAAATCTCATTTTTCACAGTGGTCAACCTAAAATGAGACCTGGGCGGCCGTAAGTAGAAAAACTTTAAAATCATATTGTAAACCACTTTTAAAAGATAAAAAAGTCAGATCGTTCTTTAATTTTAATTATTTAATTATTACATTTAAATTCAATCTGTAGTGTTATTTTCTTCCACAACAAAGTTCGTCTATGTTTCAGACGCATTAACTTCCATAAAAGCTAAATGTAATTTGATTGTATAAATTTACCCATTTATCAAACCCAGTTTAAGACCCTGAGATCCCAAATATTATTGTGTATTTAAAATTGTTAATAAATATTGTTTAATTGCTTTCCCTTAATAATCTTTTATTTAGACGCCCTTTTTATTACAATATAAAATACGCTGATATTTGAAATTCGGATACTAGACCTATGTATGTATATTATTCGCTGCAAATGGGGTCCATCTCGGTGACAGTTTGAAAAATAATATACAAACAAATAAATAATACAATCTAGAAAAAATAAGCCTTAGAAATTTATCCTGAAATTTTGTCCACACTATTAAACAACACACTGCACTAAAAGTAAGTCAATTTTAGAGCAAAATACTTTTTACTTCACGACATAAGATTATTTCTAAACCTTGTTGATGCTGGAAGATTCTCCTCAAACAGTGCTGCACGTAAATGGTAACAATTTCCCAACGTTGGTTTTTTGGGGTTTCGTTTTGATTTAAATTTATGATCACCTCTTTCAATGTATGTTCGTCAGCTTATGCTCTATGTCTTTCCAGCCTTTGTTTCCCGTGTATGATTTAAATAGAGCGTTAAGGCAATATTTTTTCCTTCTGGTTCCCAAATATTCCCGCCTGCCCTGTGAGGAAATTTTGCTGCTTTCCTTTGAAGTTTTTGTAGGCCTTCTATGTGGTATTTTCTATAAGAATCTCAACAACTTGCACCATACTCAAGTATGGGACGAATTAGAGATTTATACGTAAGTTATTTTGATATAACACTCCCCTTTTATAATATATTGTCATTACAAACTAAGCTTTTCTCGCTTTTGCGGACGCAGAATTTACATGTTTTTCTCACCCTAAATTTGAGCTCAAAATGATTAATAAATATTTGTATATGTTTGTATTGAGGTATTTTCTCCTCATTTATATTATAAATCAATCCTATATTTGCACGATATTTATTGAAGTTACTGAATTATTTTTTTCTTTATTTTATTTGCTGACACTTTCGAACTTCACCGCTATACATGGCTCTTTCACAGCTGTCAACTAAATGAGTTTATAGCATAAAACAAAGGCCCCAAACAATAATTTTAATATTAACGATTTAAAATGTATGTAATTTAAATATTTAAGAAAGAGAAATGGTACAAGGCAGATAGCGAAGTGATTTAGCATATCAACGTCATTAGGGATTAATAAAAGACTGATATAGAGATGGGTCGGAGCCCCTTCATGACTGGAGCTAACATTTTGACTCCTCCTCCTTGCGAATAGTCGTTCAATGGAACTTTCAACTACTGAGCTTGCCCTGATGAAGTCGGAATCTGCACAGAATGGTCAACATGAAATGTTTGGTTACTGTTGAAGCAAGGTGCGTTGTCTACAGTACGCAGTACCTTCGATTGTAAAGACTGCAAGATCTTGGTATTTGATGTCTTACAGCATCTCCATATTTTGATTCCGTAAGGCCATACAGATATTAAGGTGTTTTTGTATGATAGTAGTTTGTTTTCGTGTGTGAGCTGTTATTTACGTCCAAATAGTCAGTCTTTAGATTCGGCTATTGTTATTGCCTTTCATAATATTGTCCTATTCAATCTTTGATTGAGGTGAACTCCTAGGTATTTTACTTCAGTTTTTACTGGGATCAGTTGATTGTATATTCTGACTTAAGTCCACGTCGAGTGTTTATTGGTAAAAGTAATTTTCGTAGATTTCCTGCTGATTACTTTAAAGTTCTATTTGTCGAGCCAACTTTCTAGTAGGTTCAGATGTGAGTGGAGCCTTTCAGATGACCGATCCGTGTCAGAATCAGTTGATATTGCAGTATCATTTGCAAAGGTAGCGATTAAGGTGTTGTCTATTGTAAGGAACATATTTTATACAGGAATTAAATGGGATTCTAAGGTCGAGATGAAGAGCTAGGTTACTTATGAACCCGGGTGCCTTGGCTAGAGATTCAGAATGATTCCCTGTAAGATACCGGAGCTGATGGTTTGATATTTTAAATAAATTTCCTCAAATTAAACTTTAAAATGTATTTGTGTTAGGAATGATTTTAAGAGGAGAAAAATTTGGTGAGGTAACAGTCTTATAATTTTTTATAACATCCCGAGATGCCATACCTTGTCAAATGCCTATAGAATGTCCAAGAATACCGACACACATATTTTTTTTCTTTTCGATGGTTTCCTTGATGTAATTGACTATTCTATGACATTGTTGGATGGTAGAGTGTCCTTCGCGGAAGCCAAAGTGGTGAGTGGGAATCGTCTCCATTGGTGTTGCGTAGGGAAGTGGGAATTAGCTATCATGCGATTGTATATTGTTGTGAAGAAATACCGCTTTTTTAAGGATGTTTTTTTTAGTATATTTCCTACTATAATGTAAAATTCTGGAGTTTCGAATGAACTAGTTACTTTTACCACACGGTATACCTCACCAGGTGAGGTGGGCTTCAGGATTAACCGTCACTGTCCTGGTGAGTAGACATGCTCCTCAATTTCTGTATCAAAATTAATATTATTGGATGGAAACATGGTGAAGACATGAGCATGGTGTTTCCCAAAAGTGTTTAATTTTTCTTCGTTTGATCGATTTAGAAAAATGACTGAGAAAAAAATTAGGCAAGTGCTTTGTCTGGAGTGTGGCATTATACGGAGCAGAGACGTGAACGTTGAGTAGAGAGGATGAGAAAAATCTGGCAGCTTTTGATATGTGGATATGGAGGAGAATGGAAAGGATAAGCTGGATGGAAAGAGTGTCAAATGAAGAAGTATTTAAAAGGGTTGGTAATAGGAGAAGACTGTTGAAAATTATAAGAGAAAGGAAGAAGAACTGGGTAGGGCACGTACTGAGACGCGACTGCTTACCAACATAAGTTATGGACCAGTTCAAGAGATCGAGACGAAGGAAAAGACGCAAAGTAAAAGATGACATCAAAGGAAGCGGAACATATATGAACATGAGGAGGGTGGGAAAAGTCAGGAATAAATGGAGAACTAACTAGTGAAAATCTGCCTATGGGCAGTTTACCAATGATGATGATGATGATCGATCCCAGCTAACATACGGTTTTCGTAAAAGATATTTTAAGATTTTTACTACTTTTCCAGATAGTGCGAAAGATGTGTACAATCATAGTACTTAAATGTTGCATTTCTGTTTGCTTGACAACATTACGAAGACGGTGGGTTAAATTTTGTATAGTCTTGTGTAGAAGATTTCTGGTTCTTTACCATTTAGCACGGGCTCTACGTTTTTCTGATACTATTTATTTTACATGTAGCGGTATATTGTTAATTTTAAGTTTACATTTTAGACTGAAGAGGGTAGCCTTCCAAGCTGCCTTATGAATAATCATTGTGAGGTACTTTACAGTTTCGTCGATTTTATTTGATGTATGCATTTTATATGACAACTTTATGTTGTTCGTTTTAGCAGTACAAAGCCCTGGTGTTGAAGTTTTCCATATAATTCTAGTAGTATTATTGAGAATTGGTCAGAGATTCGGTCAAAGTTACTTTCGATTTTGTTGTATATGTCGGAGACGACCTTAGTAACGGCGAAGTTCACCAAATCGGGGATTTTACTAAGGCCCGTTGGCGAATAGGTTGGTTCTCGATAGTTTTTCTGTATAGTAGTAGCTGAGATTAATCTAGAACCCCACGCGATATATTTCGGGTTCCAGTGGCCCACTACTAGAAACCGATGTTGAAGTGGGAGTAGAAATTCTTGAACTCGTCAGGGGAAATGGAATGCGTAGATGGCTCCAATGGTTAGTGCCAAGGACAATAAGTTGACTTTTACCAAAGCGCACCTAATTTTGTGTGCTGTATGTATCAAGATTAGTTTTGGAGATGTTACACATCAAGCATTATGTAGATTGTATTAATGTTATAACCAACACGGACTCGTTAATCAATATTCACAGCCTTATAAACCAAGATACTGAACAACTAATTACAAAAATCAACCTTCACATGTACGATTTCTTGTTATTTCCTGTTATTTAGTTCGTTAAGTCACTACTATCTATAATTTGTTTAATATCTCTGTTCTGTTATATCTATGAGATTGGATCTTTCATTTATATGCCTGAAGACACTCAATTTTTAAGAAATAAGATATTCCTCAGCTGAATAAAAGCTTTGGTTATTTAGGAGCGTTTAACTTTTTTCTTAAACAATTTAAGAGTATCCTCAGATATGGGCCTTTATTGTGAAACTGTACTTAATTTAGCCCAATACCACTTGTTAATTTTATTTTTCGGTATATCAAACACATTTATTTGTTTTTATCGTGTTTAAATTTTTGATTGCTTGTATGCCGAGGATTAGAATTTATATAAACATTACACACATATTCCAGGAGTCTAGGTCAACACTTCTAACTCCTGTAGAAGTATATGTAGTATTGGTGGTAGAGAAAGTTGTGGGTCACTTTTCATTACTTTTTTCCGAAATCTGCAAATACATCTTCCCACAAATTTTTGCACCATTTGCCATAATACTATTAAATTGTACATAGTAATGTAATCCAGTTCTTAGAAAATCACAATTTACAAATCCATAGACAACATGTATATAGAAATGTCAACCACAACAGATCTTCGTGAATTAATAAAGTGCATTGAGGATAAAATTCCAAATCGTGAGGAGATCTAAGACGTTTGAGTGCATTCCTCACAAATTATTGTTAACGAAACGTTTGTCTTACGGAGTAAATAACAATGAACTATTAATACTATTAATATTTCCTTGGAAGAAAATATTAAGTTGCTTTATTTCTTGGCAATCTTTTGCGTATGTTTTTTCCACGATAAATTAGTTTCAAGGTACAACCCTAGATACTGAACAGCTTGTCTCACAGTCTACATTGTTTTTTTAAACTTATAAAAAGGATTTTAGTTTTGCCACCATTGAGATTTAATTTGTGAGATAGGTGCTACTAAGCAGTTGTTTGCTGCGTATTTGACATTTTGTCTATAAGCACATCAGTAGGATACTATCATCAGCATTCATTATGATTCTTTTGTCAAGATAGGTATGAAGGTCGTTTATAAACATTGCAGCCTTCTGCTACTTCAACTTCTAGGAATTGCCAGATATGTACATTGATTTTAACTACCTACTTTTCCTGTACAGTAATTAAAATTTTAAATAAATTTTAGCTCATTGTAATTTACTCCGTAAGACAAAATTTTCGTTAACAATCATTTGTGAGGAACGCACTCAAACGTCTCAGATCTTCTCACGATTTGGAATTTTATCCTCAATGCACTTTATTAATTCCCGAAGAGCTGTTGTGATTGACGTATCATTTCTATATACATGTTGTCTATGGATTTACAAATTGTGATTTTCTAAGAACTGCATTAGTTGTGAATTAATTAAAACCTCAACACACTTTGAATACGGAGGAGATGTTGAAGATAGAACGGTAAAATTTTGAATATATCTCAGTATTTGAAAATTGGAAAACAAAAAAATATTTTGAAGGGATGACCTTCTTATATGACCTTCGTTAGAGGTTTAGCTAGTGTACAAAAAAACTTTCTTTAGCACGTCATTAGACCAGACATAGAAATCTGTAACTTAAACATCAAATTGTAGCAATTATTTTTAAGAGATAATTTATTCTGCTAAGTTATTTATTACAATCTTTATATTAAATAAATAGGTTATAAATGATTAAAATGTAATGATAACACACAAAATTTATTCAACTGTTCTGAAAAGTATATGCCTTGATCATGTAAATAAATTCTTTTAATTTTTTATATAAAATTATAAATTTTGTTGGTATCGGTCGGATATTACAATACATGATTTTAATAAAATATATGAAGCAAGAAAAATAAAATGTTGAGTGGAAGAGAAAGATTGTCTCAAAGAGTGAGTAGTGAAATGAACCGTAATTTAGAACAGTAAAAATTTCTGATCGTCTTCAGGGAATAAGTATCATCAGTTATTGAAACATACATACGTTTGCTCTGGCATAGGAACTACTCTCAAACACATGGATCTACTCGGTTCATCCCTTGCGCGGATCGAAGTCTATAATAAACCCTGAGTATCAGAGATCTGATTGTTTGTCCGGTGAGCTGAACCCGAATAATTATATATTCAATTAACTAATAATAATAATAAATTATTGTAAATATATTTTCAAATTAATAGTTAGTAATAAAAATCGTTAGACATTCCCTTGAATTTTTTTTATCATTTCAAACTCCGCTCCTTTGCAAGACAATTGACTACCCGACTAAAGGACGATTCATGTTAGACCATGCTGTGAACGACACGGGCTGGGTGTTTATGTTACAACGTTCTTCGTCCATGGGGAATCTGCAGTAGTCATCGAAATGTAATTCAAAGAACTGTGATTAGACGAAGAAGTTAGAAAAAAAATGGTCTGTGCATCCATCTTGGATAATAGAGTGAGAATTTTTTACTTTGTCGAAGGAGTTGGTCGACAATGAGGACAACTTTTTTTCGCTACTTCAGAATCAGCCTGTTTTATTTTTATGATTTACTGAATAAAATAAGTCATTTCATAAGGAAAGATAGAGCAACATTACAAAAATGTCACCTCGGGAAGGGTTAGCAGAATGTTTAAGGCAAATAAATTATATCCTTAAATGTAAAAATTTTCACGAATTTATTTTTATATAAAATAATTAAAATGTTTGTAACAGAACAGTGTACAGTATCCGGAGTAGTCACGTGATGATTATGGAATGCACGTTTCGAGCACGGAAGGAATCGTTTGCCACTGGCCACTGGTCTCCGTGTTTCGTCCGAGGCACGTCCACGGTGTAACATAAAGAGTCCCTGTATTAAGGTTGTTACACACGCTCCGTCTTGCCTTAATTTGTTTCTGCGCAGTTATAAAGACTGAAGGTAAGTCATAATACCAATATTGTAACCAAACGCACAGTGTTCAGTTATTGGGTGATGATCATGTCTACTTTATCCAACAACGACTTAATTATTACGGTTGGGCTAGCCGTAACTTCAAAGAAAAAAACGTAAGCCAAGATCTAAGTGGGCAAAAACATGGCTCTTGAAATGAGGAAAATTTCCTCACATAAATTTACTAAGCGAATTAAGATTGGAAGCGATAGATTGGAAAAATTACCAGAGGATGGATGCAGACACGTATTTAGAACTGTTGCATTTGATAACACCGCTTACCATAATGAAAAACACAGTAACGAGAAATGCGATAAGCAGTTCGGTTTTTGGCTATTGACAGGAGCAACGCAGATTTCAAGTATTCAACGTCAATCGCTCCTCAACCGTCATTGCAGAAACATATTGTAATGCCTTGAAAGGCAGGCATTGTTGCTCATTAATGGGCTGGACCATCGGAGGAAGTTGTAATGTGTTTACTCAGGATTGGTATTGAGAATTCAGAGAAATGGACGTATGCGGGTGGCCTGTCCCAAAATAAATCTGTTAAGGCAGGCATTGTTTCTGATTAATGGCCTGGACAGTAGCGTGTTGACTTAGGATCGAGGGGCAGTTTGGGCGGTCTGAAGAATTTAGAACCGCGCACGTGTGAGTGCGGGGGTGAGAATACAAGTGCAAAGTAATTACGGGTCCTGTCTCGATGTGACATGACAGAGTAGCTAGCTATTTGCTAAGGAACTGCAGCTGCATAACGTTAAGTTCGTTAATAAGTTTCGTCGATGTCTAGAGATTAAATATTTCTGTTTAATTTAAAGATAAATGTTGGGTTCTTTGATTATTTAAGTGTTCTGTCCGTTATCAAACCCAGTAAAGACCCATGAGAGAAAGAGATGTTTTTTTTACAATTTTAAAATGTATAATTGCTAAGTTTTGATAAATAAATTTTGTTTGTTATAAAGTCTATAATTTTTCATTTAAAAGCCCACCATATTTGATTATTACATTTTGGCTACCACAACGTGGGGCAAATTAATACGTAACCGGTAGATTATTACAATATATCAACTGCTTCTGGTGTTTTCAATATCATCTGAATATTCCATATTTGAGATACTCTTCCGAAGGGTACCCGATCCATAAATAGACGAACTGGTCAAAATACCATCATGTTGGTTTGTATACATCGACTTCACTGGTATCTAAAAATACTGGTAATAAAAATTCTTATTTTTAATTTAAACCTATTTTATTATCATCATTGGTTCTACATCCCATTGAAGGGTATTGAAATTCCTTCTTGATTTATTAACACGTTTCTAGCACTGGTTCGGCACTAACCTGACTGCTGGCTTGAACTGAAGTTGGTTACTCATTCAAATGTTCAAACATGTCTGCAAGACTGAGTTTGAACTGTACACGACCGCAAAAGTCTTAATACTTTCCATCCACACGATCAGTTTCACCTTCAGAATTTGAAATACACATGCATGTAGCTGCCTTTAAACATATGAGAAAATTCTTATTCGTGTTTCGAACGATGCACATTTTGGACACGGTCTAATATAAAGTCAGTCTTAACGCTTACCAAATTTTAAATCCAACAGTGTCAACAAATTTCAGTTACAAATAAAATTATATGAATTATAATATACTTATTTCGGACTTTTAGAATAAAATATAATAATGATTATTCTTCATCTGCAAATTTATTAGGGTGTTGTATACACGGCGAAACAGAACTCCCGACGACAAACTTTCAGAGGCTGTTCAGGGACTTCTTCTGAGTTGTTTGGTATCAAGAACCCACGCTATCCAGCGGCTCGTTACAGAGTAATTACATTTCGTTTGGTTTCTTGCCCCAGTTAGTTTGGTATTTATATTGCACTGAAAATAGTACAAAACAGTTCAAATGTCGACAGTATGCGCTGTGTGTCACGTTCCCATTGTGTTTGTCGGGATTTTGTACTTGACCCGTAGAGACCAAGCATGTGACAATGCTTCTGAGAAGTTCAGCAAATAATAAAATTAAAAAGTTAAATGCGTCCCTTTCTCAAACCATTAGTTTAACCAGGTTTTTTTGCCTCAGTTTATGCGAGTTGAGAAACTTTTCGTATCAACAGAACGTTGCTATTCATTTTTTCCGTGTTCACACAATAAAGTTCAGATAGTTGCTACAGGGAAAAGTTAAAAAAGGTTTTAGGATACGCGGTGGAGCAAAAGAGGCGATCCCGTAAATATGAGACAGCGTTTTGGTCACTCTGGAAAAACTGACAGGGGTAGATGAAAGCTTAAACACAAGAGCAGACGCAGGAACTTTGATAAGTACGAAGCAGTCTTTTTTTCCCTTTGTATCTTGGGCCTCTGACAACCTGTGCTACATGAAGTAAACGATGCGCAAAAATATTTGCAAACAAAGGGACTCAAGATAAACTGTCCTCTCAGAATGCAAGTGCTTTGAAGACGGTATTCAGATAAACGAGAAGCAGTAAGTTATTCAAAAAATATGTGTGAAGAACTTCAGGGGCGCAAAACGAGAAAGAAACATTTGTTACGACGGGATGGGAGATGCCAACTTGTTCCAGGAAAATGAATTCTGGCGGAAGCTGTTTTATTCGTTAGACAGGCGACGGATTTTGAGCGGCCGTGGCACGAGCGGATGTGAAATAAATAATTACTTTGTTTATGCACAGAATTATTATTATTGAAGAACCGTGGTACACAAGTTGTATTTAGGATTCATTATGGGATAATCTAATTTTTTTATATAAAAAAATATTTATATGTTACATAGGGGGCAATTAGAAAGCCAGGTAAGGCATGGTAAGAAAAAGGTTGGGGAACACTGCTCTAGCCTCTTGCTTTTTTAATTATCAAAGTACCTTAATAAAGGAAAAATGCTTCTAGAAACTTTGTGTGGTATTTATATTATCACATCTTTTGTCTGTATTTGGCTATTTTATCTTATAATCAAACTGATTATTAATCTAACGAATCTGAGGAACGTCGCTATTTTCGATAAATATCGAGATCTGGAGTCGATTTATAGAACAATTGACCACGTATAATTACGATGATATTGATATAAGTGAAATCTGTCGTTGGTATAAAAAAAGAATTTCGACAGGAGTGAATAATTTTAGTTAAAAAAGAGTTCATTTCTGAAGATGTTTCTAAATAACACGGATCTTTATTACGTTAAATACATATTCTTATTATTAGAAAAGAGACTATGGTCATAGGAGTAATATGAAATAATGGTGCAAAGCCAATCAATTTAAATGTAGGAAGAGAGTTATATATATAAAAATTAAGGAGCAGTTATGAATTATAGTATCAGATGGTGATAACAGGTACTGCGTGTAACCAAATTATAGTTATTTGTTATTCCACTATAATTCATGTTTATGACGTAAGGCCTCTGGTGTATGTTTTACTTGAAATGTTATTTCGATACAGCTAGCGTTGTTTCCGTGTTAGGTGGGGGTACAATCCATCACGTGTAACAAGGAGTAAAGATATTCAATTGTGTACTACGCACCTAAGCGCTAACATTGCTGGGACAGACGTCACGCTTGTGAGTCGACAAAATATTTTATTTATTTTAACTTAAAGACACATGCTGGTATATGTTACTTGTATACAATATGAAGTTAGATGTATGGATGCAAGGAAGTTGTATTTAATGGTATTCCGTCAACTGAAGGTTTCTGTTTTATCTAACAATAAATCTCCTAGTACTGAAATACTGGCTGTTTGTTGTTTTTCTGTAATATTAAACTCTAGTTATCTGGATACTATATACTTTATTTTATAACTTAAATATCACTAATACAATATTTGATTAAATAAAAGCTGTAATTAAGTTCTTCACTTAGACATTTTCGTGACGAAAATATTCTCGGAACAGTAGTGAAAAAATTTTAAAATGTGGCGGATGTTTAATTAAACATATCTAGAATTTGCTATTTAATGCCTTGAAATGATAATATAATATGTCTGTATTAAAATGTAATAATTACATAAAGTAGCCAAATGACAGATATACTAAAGTGATGATATAAATACCACACAACGTCTCTGGAAACCTTGTTTCCTTTCGTCAGGTGATTAAAAACACAAGAGCGGGGAGTGACACAACTGCACAATCCAGTTGACAAACTGAAAAGCGTCGCTTCGGTTGTGCCATTCACAACTCTTGTGTTTTAATCACCTGACGAAAGAAACAAAGTTTCCAGAAACTTTGTGTGGTATTTATATCATCCCTTCATTTTATGTCATTTGACTATTATATTTAATTGTTTAATAGATTTAATTAAACTGCAGTACTGTGCAAATAAGCAGATGGGTGTATCTTTTTAACAGAAAATGATTTTCGATTCAGTTAATTTAAGGTAATATTTTTTTCAGTATTTATTTTCTCTAATGACATATTTAAATACTATATATTTTCCTAGAAATTAGTTTTCATAACGACCAGGCTTTACTTTACAGTATACAAATTATAGTCATAACATTTAAAATACGGATTCATGAATTTTCTTCCAATATCGATTATTATAATGCACGTCTAAACTACGTACATTAACTGAATAATTTTTATAAATATTTATGATGGAATAATGTCCACTTCAGATTGTTTATAACGATCGTGCTTATATCTTGTGCTAACGAGAATTAAAAAAATCATTTATGCAATACAGTTTTTTATTGTTGATGTGCAAATCTCTTGATTACAAAATAAGACAGAAAAACTCAGTTGACGGGGATACGACATCAAGGATTTCATCATCGTCGCCGACGTCTTCCGTGTTTTTTTTATTTCGTTGAGAATATCTTTATCTACGATGCCTCTTTCGGACTAACTAATCTTGATCGTATCCTTCTAGGTTTTATTCAGAGATGTTAGGGGAAAATTGAAGAGGTTGGTTTGTGAAGAGACCAGAAAGTTTCCAGTAGTTTACAATTGCAGTATCTGAAACATTATGATCATTATGATCGCATCTATATTAGAGATTCAATTTAGCTTCTGGCACAGTTAGATTTCCGGAAGAAATTTTTAAATTCCGCATCCATTTCGGTCATAACAGCTACAGGTTGAAGTTGACTCAAATAATCTTCATTCTCAAACCGGGTCAGTAATATCTAATCTGTTCGATAAACTTCAACTAAAAAAGCCTGCGACCGATTTTAATTGGCAACAACCTAATTTCACTATACTAGTTTGCCTTTCAATAGAAACATGCAACACCAGGGCAGATTCACACAACTACATCCAGCACCGAACAGGACTTACAAGAACTTAACTATGGCTCAGCAGCATTTAGTAAACTCTCGGGCTTTCTATAAAGTGTTTCATGATGATCGAAACCTGTTGTAACCAAACGATGGCGCTTCCAACAAACTTGGATGTTTACATGTGGCGAGTTGTATCTTTGCGCCTGAATGTATTTTCTATATCGTGAGTTTTGAGCATAGACTGTTTGAATTTCGTGTCTACGGTCGCAAGATGCTAACGAATGACGTCAAATTGAAAAGGGGACAACATCTACTATGCGCATTTCTTTATTTTATATGTCGTGGGTCAGTCAGTTCTGAGTGAGACAGTGTGGTGTCGAGTTTTGCAGCAGAGTATTTGCCAGAGCGTTTTGTGTGCTTGTGTTTTTTATTTTGTGTGATACGATGTACGTACCTATGATCTATTTCATGCAACCTTACGTTAATTAATAAATTTAACTGCGTTATTAAGTTAGTGTTTTCCTCTCCTAATAAAAGCAAATCCTATCCTTATCTCTATTTACCAAACCCTACCCATGAACGTAAGACGGTATAAAAAATTCTCCAGGTATATGCCTCATCTGAACTCGTCTGTCAAAAAAATTGGCGCATGATATGCAAAAGGTTGGACACCCCTGGTATAAACCTTACCCGATTGTTTAACTTCTTAATCCATACTTGACCGATAGATTGTTTGATGTAAAACTACCACACGCAATAACTAGGCTGCACGCAATTGAAGCAGGTGTCCCTCAGGGAAGTGTTTAGAACCAGTGCTGTAAACCCTTCTACCCTTACTATATGCGAACTGAAACTGTTTTAGTAACCTTCACACCATGATCTGCTCCAATCAACTCCACAGTTAAAAGAACATCTGAATGAAGTTCAAGTCTGCTCGAATAACTTTTACCAACCGAAGGCAAATGTGTCCACAAGTCACACTGGTCAACAAGACACTACAATAAGCGGAGACAGTGAAATACTTTCGCATGGACTTGAACCTGGAGAACTTACATATGGAATACAAGGAAACTATTAAACTATAAATTAAGCAAATACTGTTGGCTAATAGAGAGAAAATCAAAATTGTTACTGGAAAACAGACTGCTAATGAACAAAGGCGCTTATTGATATAGGGTATTCGACTCTTGGGTACTGCAAGTGCATATTGTAGCGCGATAGTTTAATAATTGCTTAGCATTTTTATACATTAAATTATACTAGATATTAGCTAGAATTGAAAGCCTGGCAAGTTCGAACTCGTTCGGCCATGCTACCGGATTGTCCAAGAAGTAATCCTTGCAGCCTGGGCAGAAGCACGTTGGGATGAACATCCAGAATTTATCTGGGGTGTCGAAACCGTGGAAAAGCGACGTTTCCATAAATGTAACTTTCATAGGACACGTGATTTCCCGGACCAATAATATTTCTTGGACGAGGAAAGATCGACCAAAAGGGTCGATAATATCTAGATCTTTGCAGGCAGGGAGGATGCTGTGCACTAACACCCGCCTACATGCCGTCAAAGAAGTCGAACTATTTCTTCTATGTTACTTCAACAGAGACGCACATCCTTAAACGAGACGTCGTCTGATAGAGAGAGAGAGAGGTGTTCTTGAGCAGAGACGACGGCCAGTTCACTGAAGCGACGGGACGACAGTCACAGATATACGGAAGATAACTGCCAAGATTCTCAATCCTAGACTCGTGTAGCAGGATTTGGAAATCCATCGTAAACCTAGAGAACCAGAGATCTGATTGTTTTTCCGATGAGCTGATCCCGAATAATTTATATATATATATATATATATATATATATATATATATATATATTGTAATATTCAAATGGAACTAATTTTAATTAATTTAATTTTTGAAGAATTTACCTCACGTGAAGCGCCATTTAGGTAATAATTAAATGGAAGGCGTTAATTAAAATAAATAATAATCAAATTAACAAACATAATATTTATTTATTTTGTGGCAATAAAGATAATTACAACAAAATTTGAGATATTTCTCTTTCTCTCAGGGCCTTGACTGAGTTTGATAATGGACACAACAAATTGATTTTAAAAATCTTATTAACAAACAGTTCACAATTACCTAAACAATATGTCGATAGAAATAAATTAAAAAGAAAAGAAATTAACTTTGATTGACAATTAAAAGGGAATGAAATCTGACTCTATCCTTTAATAACGTTTACAATTAATTATTAGTTTTGATTTTGTTACTTACATCTGTCCAGCTGGTACCAGCATTCTTTTTGGTTTCGGAAGTACACTATTGCAAAATTATACACTGATTCTAGAAGTCAACTCACAGATTTTACACTATTGAAGTCAAAATTGATAGGCTCACAGGAACTCGGATGATCCTCCTGATTGTCAGTTGATGTCTGCTTGCCTTCTTTGGCTGGCTATAGACGTAAACTCTCTTAGACTTTCCTAACTGGCTGTATACGTAAAAGTACTCACCTCCTTCCCTGGCTGGCTATAGAAGTAAACTGCTTTTACTTAGCGATATTTACGAGGTAATACTTCCGTGAATGTTTTTACTTTGTCTTAAATTCACAACTTTGTTTAATAATACTTTAACGACGGCTAGTCTCTGCTCTAGTATTATTTGTTCAGTCCTCTGAAATGTCCCGCCACCAACTAACAGTTATATTACTTGTTCTGCTCCTCACGATATTTTTCCGCGAACTGAACTCCTAGTGCTCCCGAGTTTGAGCGCGAATACGCCATTTTTGACTTTTCGACAAAGCAAAGTGAGCTCGCTTCTCTAATTGTTGCTTTGTTCGATCAGACCGCTATAATGGATTTCTCAAACAATTCAAATTTTATGTCCAAACAATTAATGGCCTAATTAATTGGCATTACAATATATATGTAAATATTTTCATTTTTCAAATGAATGATTATTAATAAAGATCCGCTACAATATAATATTGAAATACTGGAAACTTTTCAATCCAAAAATCTCTGAACTATTATCAATGCTCCTTGGTACGTTCGTAACTCTCTCATCCAAAGCGGCTTACACGTCAACTCAGTCAAGAGAGAAATTATCTTCTCCAGCGCTAGGTACCTCGAGAACAAACTACTTAGTAACCATACAGGTTCGGCAATCATAAACCTACAATAGTGCTATTGCTACGCATCTAACAGAACCTGAATTACAAGTTACTCTTAATACTATCTTATGGTGAATTGGCAAAGGCCAATACCCAATACAAGTCAAAGTATTGTCACACAAATTACACAATGTTCTAACAGGGACAGATTATAATGTTAGTTAAAAAATTAAAAAAATCAGCTGTTTTAATCTCTAATAGCAGCCATTTAAATTTTATTAATAAACACATAAAAATCAGATTTAATTTCTAGTTCTTTTATCGATTCCCTTATTATAAATTTTTACATTACAAATTCATCCAAATTTTTAAAGAATATCAAATACATATCATTTATAGACCGACTAAAACTCTTTCCTTCTTGACTAAAAACCACAAGGACCCACTTGACACCTAAAGCAAACACAGTACAGTTTACAAAATATCTTGCTCTAATTGTAATTCCTGCTAAATCAAAACGTTCCCTTAATACACGTATCATATGCCTAATAACAAAACTTCCAAAATTAATCAATCTGAAGTCTCCAAACATATAATCAATTCGGATCATTAATTTATTTGCAAATTGCTAAGATTTTAGAGGTTGACACAATTTCAGACTCATATCAGAGATGCTTCATATTAAATCAAACATCACAGTAGTTAATGTACAAACTAACACTATGAAACTCAATAAACTAGCCCTTCTGCTTTCTCATCGTCTTTGCGTTTCCTTTGCTTTTGTGTTTTGATAACTGAATTGTGCAGTTGTGTCACTCAAGGTTCTTATGATTTTTCTGCACCTACGGAAAAGAAGAAGGCTTCCAGAAACGTTGTGTGGTATTTATATCACTTCTTTTGTCTGTATTTTCGGTAATTGTTTATCTGTTCCTTCGGTTATAAAACGGGTCTCTTAATTTCTTGTAAAATTGCAGCTTTGAAGAATTCCAATTTTCTACGTTGACATGTTCGGGGCATTTGATGATTAGTTATAATCCGTTTCTCTTCATTTTAGTCAGTTCTTGATTTGAATAGTTTATTGAAAATATATTCTCTTTAGTCGTTGCCTTGATCTTGTTATGGCAATAAACGTGTAACTTAGAACCTTTTTAAAGCAAAGCGGGTTTTTATTTTATATTTTCCTATCAGACAAACTTTACTTTTTCCAGTTCCAATGACATTGGCTGCCTCTAATTTCGTAATTTCGAATATTTTACCCTCTTAAAATGTAACGTTCGGTCTGTTATCAACTTATAAAAACGATCAGATTCATTCACGTTTAATATGTCAGCGTCGTCGTATGGAAGATTTTTAAAACATTATGGAGAGAGCAGAATCTCTGTATCTATTCCTACGGAATTATTTGTGGATCACTTTAAGATGGAACGGGAATATTAATTTTAAAAAATTCATAATTTACGAGTAAATTGGCCCTGATTGAGGAATATTACAGATTCTCTGGGTTTTGAACCATTTTCTTGCACCTGGAGGATTTCGACGCGAGTTGATTGTCTGAACTGATACCATTCACAACCTGCAAGACGATCTGAGATAGAATTGCAAGTTTTCGAAATTGCATTTATTGTTTGGTTTTTGAGCTGCGACGAGAATTAAACTTCTGTCTCATAACCGGCAATGAATTTAATTATGGTAAAACAACTTTATTTCTTGAACATTTGTGACTACTACAAACGCTGGCTACTTGTGCAATACGAATTGAGTGATGGGACATCAGAAAAGCAACGTTTATATTAAGTTTCGAGAGTCGTTCTTCGGTAGTTACGAACTTTTAGTCCATTGGGTCCTAGGAAACGAGTCGCTAATTCCGATCAGTAGGTATAACGCTACATACAAGAAAAAAAAATACGTTCAGAAGAGCTTAAAGCCGAGACGTCGTTAACGTTAACACCAATTTTATTATAAACCGAATACAGTGTAAATTTCTTAGTACAACTATCAGAGATCTTTGTTTCTACATAAATTCGCGATTGAACAATAGGAAACCCGTGTTGCAAACTTGAAAATGAAAGAAGAAGGAAGGCACTAACTGCAAATTATGTTAGGCAGTATTTTTGTCTGCATTGTAGATTAAATTCTCCAAGCATGTTTGAGACTGTAATTATAATATTGGCAAAACTACTTTAGTGCCCAAGAATTCATATGTGCACAAAGTTGTGTATAAATGTACAGTTTCATAACTTAGAAATGAATTTGTGTTACACTACAAACATCAGTCATAGGGATGATGTAACCAAATTAGTGTACTGGAACAAAATAATGGAGGTTGTTTAAATTTTTGCCGAATCATCAAATGCATAAAAAATGAAAGCACAACGCGACGCTACCTGGCAACAAAGTTATCCTTGAACTTCATTATTTTTTACTACCTGACATATTATTTCAGGCTTGAAAATAACATTGTCTTATACTCCACGTAGTATTTATTAAGTGAATTTTTTGTTGTAGTAAATCATATGATTGAAAAATACACCTGTAACACGTAACATGAATGTCAAATATCTTCGAAAGGCTTTCCCGGTGAATCTGTTGAAGATAAAATTCTCGAGTCTCAACCCGGGCCAATGGTTTGTTGAATAACAACGTTTCGACAGCAAGCTCCACCATCGTCATCAGGTTAACTGTGTTGATCATAGTTAACCTGATGACGATGGCGGAGCTTTCTGTCGAAACGCTGTTATTCAACAAACCATTGGCCCGATTTGAGACCCGAGGATTTTATCTTCGAAAGGCATATTATAGGATCAGATACACTCGCTGAAATAGTGAAGTGGCAATAAAATGCTGAGTTTCAATATAATTATCAGACTGGTTTCACTGATATGTTGTATATGATGGGAGATTATTGTGATTTAAGTGGAATAATAACTTTTTAAGATAAAAGTTTACTCGTACTCACCCTATCAATAATTACAATTTTTGCTTTAGTCACGTCGGCGTTGGTGGACAGATTATTCAACCCGACTTATAATTTGATAATACATTACGTTTCGTGTACCTGTTATGGTGATTCCTGATGTAGTATTGAATCGCTTTATGATGAGTGAAACATACAAGAGTGTTTAAAGTTATACAGGGCGTAATAAAACTCGACGCCAAAATTTCAGGAATAGATTCCTCACATTGAGAGAAGAAGATTGTGTAGTACAACATGCGACAGGAAATTCATAATTACAGAGCTATCAAAACTTCCGTATCTGATCGGTTTGTATAACGTTCAACTGTCTGGTTAGAGCGCTCTGTTCACCAACCAGATGAAATGTTCAAAGTGGCCTCCTTTTGCCTGAAGTCAGGCAGCTGTTCTTCTGCGTATTAAGTTTTAAACACGAACAAAAATGGTTTGGTATATCTGACAGACTACCACAATGGGTGCACAGAGAGTTAGTACTTTATACACAGCAGTTGAATACACCAAAGACTTTAGGAGTCCCAAAAAATAGAAGTCCAAGGGATTTAGGTCGGGAGAGCGTGGTGGCGAAGTAATTGGTCCACCTCTACCAATCCAGCGGCCAGTCGATGTGCATGAAGGTGCAGAAAGACTGAAATGTACGAGAGAACCATCACGTAAGCTGTCTGCGGGATGCTAGTGGCATATATTCCAGGTGATTAATTTTATTCGCAACATGTTACAATTGTACAGAGTCTCGCGTTTTATTCCACTTAAGGCATGTCATTATGAACTATCATTCATAAAAATTTTGATAACTCTGTAATTATGCATTTCCGGACCCATGCTTTTATGCACCGTGTTCTTCTCTGAATATGAGGAGTCCATTCCTAAATATTTTCCGTCGAGTTTTGTTACACCCTGTACATATCTTTGGTTGAACAATCAGTATTCACTGTTGTCGCAACGCGGACAGATGTGCATTACGGACTTATTTATGTATATATATCTCCGAATTTCCGAGCACGTAACCGGACACAACAGTCTGGAGTCAGCACTTAGAGACTTCCAAAAGGTGCGGGTGTTTAACAGGCGACACCAACCAAGAAATTAGGCAGTATGTTTCTAGTGAGTTGTTGAAAGTGGTTGCTCTAAGCTGGGAGGAGAGTCTGTACTACGGCTGCCTGTACCACGGAAAATCTACAGTTCAGGTTGTTTTTTATCAGTTCATAATTGCAGCTGTTACGGTGTCGATAATGAAGATAATTTCTTGTGGCTGCTTCTCATGTCTCTGCGTATACAGTTCTTTTTATGTTTACTAAATGTGTAAAATATCTACACTTTTAATAACTTAAAATTAACTATTTAAAATTTTATATTCATAATACTATAGAATAACGTGAGTTATTTTTGCTTCCCCACATAAATAAAGAACATTTCGAAATTTCAGTTCAATTGAGGGACTTTATGTTAAGTAATTAAGATAGGTGGTACAAATTGGCTTACAACTGTGGGGCATGTTAATCAACCAAGAGAAAGTATTACAGCCTTTCGCAAATCGAGAAATGAATATAAATTAATTTTTTGTAAATAATTATCGTGTCATGTTATCAAGAGAATAAAAATATTTCCTTCAAATTGTGACCCATAAATTACATATTTAGAAACAGAGTTGATTAATGATAGATTAACAGCAAAATAATAGTAAAATTCTTTAATGCTTATAATAAAAAGATGTAGGTGATTATTGTGAAAATTTAAAAACGCAAGCAATTTTGGTATGTCGTTTAATCTTAGGTTTCCTGCATGCAAGTACCATGCTATGATATTAGCCACACAAATTTGCGTTGAACTAGACGTCCAGTGGCTCCACCATTAGGATATGATTACTATGAAAACTTTTAGACGTAGTGAAGGAAGGACTGAAGAACGTATTTCGCCATTAGAGCCAGAATCATCGAGGCGTAGTGATATTATGTTGAATGACAACGTACCTGGTAATTGCTATAACTTTGTATTTCTCAGCTGTCTCATAACAAGTTGATAGGTAGTAATAATAGCCGGAGAGTCCATCGCGTCAACCCCGTGAAAAACGGTTCGCAGCCATATTGTCTCCTTCTGCAACGTATATGATCTTAGTTGTAAACTGACTGCCGGCCTGCTGTGGTGTAGTGGCCAGCGTCATTGTCTCGCATCACAGAGGTCCCGGGTTCGAATCCCGGCATGGGCAAGGATGTTTGTGGTCGTCTGGTCACGAAAACTGGGTCTAAGGCTGTGGGAGAATCGACACTCTGGCCAGGTGAAATCCAGAATGTGTCATGTAATACGACAGTCTGGCAGCCGTCTCGGTAAGTCAAGGACCTTCAGGGGCTGTCGTTCCAAGGAGTTAGTTAGTTTGTAAACTGACTAATAAAATGTACCTGACGTAGCTCTGCCTCGACAAAAATTTATCATCATTTACTAATGTGCGACAAATATTGCACTGCGTTCTAGCCAGTTTAGATTAATTGTTCATAATTGCACTCGGAAAGGGATGAGACAAAAACTGTAGGTAGTCATTTCTTGTCCACATATTTTTGCAATACAACGTCCATATCTTTTTCCGACGTATTCGGATACACGTTAGCTGTTCAGTAGTAGCCCAGTAGCTATATACACCTTACCGCATAAAAGGTCGATTTTTTTTTACAATTTGTATATGTTGTGACCATTAGTGAAAAACCAAGTTTTCCAATTAGAAAAAGTTTTTTTGGCTTAAAAACTACGACATTTTTCACCTGTTTTCAGTTTTTCGCTAATAGAAAAACATGAAGCATTCTATTGAAAATAATATTCAGTAATAAATTTTAGAGTATAAAATTCTACATAGAATGGTATATATAATTGCGGAATTATGTTGAACGAAGTCATAGAAATCGTTCGTCAAATTTACGACATTTTAGAAGAGAATGCAGTTTGTCATATTCCTAGTTCTGATATCTCCAAAATGGTTGAAAGTACACTTATTTGTCATGGAATAAAGGTTTTAGAGAAATCAATTATCTTTACAACGCATGAACTGGTTTTTACAATCCATTGAGAATGGCAGAAAAATATGCTCATTTTGAATAGCAATCATAACGGCGGACTTGAGTCGGAGCACTTTTGCAATTCTTTATACCTTGCAAAAGAATATAGATACTCTTTGGATCGCTGGAGTGTTTCTTCCTCTATACTGTTCAACATTTCAATCTTCTATACAAAAGGCATGTTTAACCCTCATGTAAGTAATCGTCACACACATCCACAGTGCCATATTATTTGCGCAACATGTCCGGCAGTATACAGCAAGCAGAATGGTTGTATTTTCGAACCAACTATGTCGTAAATTTGACGGACGATTTCTACCACTTCCTTTGACTGAATTTCGTACTTGAATAGACCATTTAATGCAGAATTTTATTCTCTACAATTTATTACTGCACATTATATTCAATTGAATGCTTCATGCTAGCCCTGTTAACGAAAAACTGAAAATAGGTGCAAAATATCGTGGTTTTTAGGCCACAGAAACTTTTCCCGAGGCCTTTCGAATTAGAAAACCAATGGCCACAGTATATACAAGGTGGAAGAAAAAAATAAAATATCCGACCTTTTACTAGCGGAGGCCTTTTTCTTCGACGTATCTACTGGACTATAAGCTTATTCTCCGGATAATAAAGAAGAGTAGCATCAGAAAAAAATTTGCTTGGCTTCAGCAAAGATGGATTCTAACACATACATCTAGTTTTCAGGCCGATTACCGTTCTTGATAGCCCCTCTTAAAATTTCGTTGAGAGGTAATAAACAATGGCAGCACGTGACTGCGGCCTGCCTAAGATGCTACGTAAATCTGATATATTAGGTTTTGGAAAATCTGTAAAGACTTTAACGCGTTTTTCAGAAGGTCGGATGCCATCAGCGCTGAATCGGTATCCCAAAAATTCCACAGACGGCATTAGCACTATTCATTTGGAAGTATTTAACTTAAGACCTTAGTTATAAAGAACTGTATGAATGTGTAGTTCATGTTCACCGTAGTACTAGAGGCAAGGATAATATCAACGGATAGATGTAAACGAAATTCAAATTCCGTAAAGCTTTCAACGGAACGTTCAACTTTTTCGGACTCCAAACGTAATTACTGTGTACTCAAACAACACGGAATAATAACTGCCACTTTTGATATGTCAAAAGATTCCACAGGAATATGATGATATGCACGTGCTAGATATAACGTTGAGGAAACAGTACATCCTTGGAGCCGATAAGTTAAATCTTAACGGCATCGAGACGTTTGTAATAACCTCACGTACAACTGCATACGGGCGGGACATACGTAATTAAATGATGATATCCTGCGTGATGCGTGACCTTCGTCAGATAAATGGGAAAAGTAATTCCAGGAAAGTTTAAGAGAATAGCTTCTAAACGTGAACCACTGGTAACGATTGTGTTGACCATGGGTGACTGGAATATGGATGAAGCCAATGTCGAGGAAATCAGAGTGATTTTGTCATATCCCACAATATTATGATGATTAAGTAAATCCAGGGGTTGTGAAACGTCTGTTATTAAGATTATGAACAATATTGCCAAAAAAACAGACCTCACAAAAATAGAACAAGTACAACGTTTCTCTCACAGATTTGTGGACATTCTCAAGTACATAAACAAGAAACCGGGAAACTTCTGCGTGGACAGGTGGAAGGTCTGTGAGGGCTATTCTCTCGCAGGTAGAACCTTGTAGGAGAGATACGAAGGGGCTACATTTGGGGATGCTTGGCTACCTTCCTCTACCCTTCCGCATCCCCCCTTTCAAATCCCTTCCTATGCTATTAAAGGGGAGTTGCCCAAAGTGAATTACCCTCATGTAGCCTGTTGCCCTAAAAAAAAATATGCCTTTTCCTCTCCGTTTTTGAACTAAGGTTCCCACAGGCCGAGGCACCTCGACCTGCTCTGAGAGGTGTATGTTCCGGGGTCACAGACCTTGGGCATACGGTAAGAGTTGTCCGCTATTCCTATTGGAATAGTCGGCCAGCTGCCTCCTAAACTGGTCGACGCACGGAGAATGGAATGCTGCGTCCCCACAGCAAACTCCTCTCCCGCTATCGGAAGGCCGTGTGACAAGTACCCAATGCCCGACCTACCTGATGCAGGTTTTTATAGGGTTTGTCCTGCATTACTTATAGGCGAATGCCGGGTAGGATCCTTAAAATATGGCCCGGGGGCCCTAGTTAACCCTTGGCTACCTTCCCCTGCCCTTCCGCATCCCGCCTTTCAGATCCCTTCCTATGCTATTAAATGGGAGTTGCCCAAAGTGGTTTACCCTCATGTACCCTGTTGCCCTAAAAAAAAACTTCTGCGTGTTACTCTCGGTTGAATCTTTTCGTGAGTTAGAACGTCCATGAATTATGTCATAACTACGGCAAGTAGATCGCCTGCACCGTCTACCACGCACTTGAGACTAATTTGTGCTATCAGTCTCTATTCGCTGAACTCTGTGGTTGATTTGCATTCGGTTAATGGGACACAAAACTGTGACAGAACGTTCTATGCTGTAGCCAATTCCTCTTAGGAGCTTTGGGTGACACGACGCTGACGTCCGAGTTCATGAGATCGTTAACCTGGTCCGCTAAGGTTGATAATACGACGAGCTTATGTCATCAACTGGCAGACAAAATACCGCGGACTTGGTTCGGCAGATATTATAAAAAGGTGTGTGAATAACTTGTTTTGTACACAGGCCGCTGGCGGGATTACGAATTGTTTGTAATATGAGAAATGGTCTCCTTTGCGTGGCCGCAAGGCCATACAATAAACGCCGAAGGCGTTTCCCCAAAAGTGTTGATGATCCTAGCATTTATGGAAACATATTGACCTGCGGGTGGTGGGTTCTCGATCAGGACGCTGATTACGTCCAGGCTGGCTTTAAGTTGGAGAGATATAGATGGTTTGCTTTTCCTGCAGACTTTTTTCTAACCCTTCAAGGACGGAACGGGAATGCCTTGTTTTCTAAATCCCGGCGGGCTCTCCTGCGCCGAGAGGGGGACAGAAGACAGATTTGCTTACGAAACCACGTGCGTTGGGCTGGGATTTGGCGAGCCAAAACCCAGATGGGTTACAAGGGCCCTGGACGATAGACCAGGGATCATACGCAACCCGAGGCACCAAATTGCCTGAAGGACGGCTTTGGTCGGCCGCTCACATAGCTCCGGTAGCTCGAGTGTCAGGGTCACCCACGGGTTGGAGATGCACTTGCCCGACTTCCATTGAAATTGGTCGGCACATTCTAATTTCCCAGAATGGCTCTCAAGTTTTTCCCTCAGATAGCAAAGACTATTGCTACGAGTAGAATTATTGCCAGGAGATTCGTCATCGGATTACTATGAGGTAAGGACATGTCCCCACCACTCGGCACCTTAGCCTCCTGGAGTGTGGTTGGTGCTGGGGTCATCAACACCTACCACACCCCAGTAGACTGGACGACCGCCTTGAGTCAATCTCCACCATCTCCTGTCAGGACAGGAAGGTAGCTTCACAGAAAGACCCCCAAGAGAACCATGCGCCCTATTTTCCTCCTCACCTTCCCGCGTGCCGCAATCGCGGATAATCTTCTCTACCTGAGATCTATTTTCAGCAGGATTACTCCCACTACCAAAAATAGTCATGGTTCCAGGGTGCTTTTGCAGCCTCTCCCACACATGAAATATGAAAGCACTGAGCCCGTTACCCACGTACATAGGATCGAAAGCAATGCAGACAGTTTTAGGGGTAAACGCCGGGTGGTCTGCACCTGGACTCGACATCGGGGAGCAACATCCCGGGCGACACCTCGAAAGTCTGTTATCTAGCCGTTTACCACATGGAGAAATAAGATGTTATTTTCTGCAAAGTGAAAGCGGTAATGTATGTTACGCCATAACGACGGTATCCGTATGGGATGTACTGAATTCACGGCCAAGGCATTTGTTGTAAATGCTGAGGCTGAACAGTTTTGGAAAGCGTCTCTCTTCTTCGTATTCATGGACGATATCGCTTGAAATTGTGCTCTAGCACTACGTCAGAGTGCTTCCATTTGCGATATTAATTATGCTTTTCGAGTTAATTCTTATTGACGGGGTCTCCAGTTACATAGGCTGTATTCAAGATATTAAGTATAGCTTTCCATGCAGAACACCTCACATAAATAATGCATACATACTACATAAATAAGCTGATTGTTACTAATTATCCCAATTCGTGTTATCATAAAGATTACAATAATTCAAACTTGGCAGGATAATGGAACACGACGTTTGCTAGAAACGATCCCGTGTGACGTATTCCGATTGAATACAGGCTAAAAACATAATCTTGTTAATATACTACCTCTGACATTCACATTCATAGTTTTTTTTTAGAAATAGTTTGACAACATTTGGACGTAATCAGTAACTGACTCAGAGGAAAACACAAAAACGAGAAACATGTAACACGAAATGAGATGTAAAATTACAGTAACAGTCACATGAATTCCAACTCAATACGTTAACTTATTTGCATTTTTAACAGCAACATTCAACTAAATGCTTTGCTAATTTCGTGGATTACAATCAACTAAAAAGTTAATGGATTATACTTTACCTACAAATTTCAGTTAACCGTGAGTTTTGTCTGAAAGTGAAGACATATGAGATGTAACTCCTAGACTATAAATTATTAGGAATATGTAGAGAAAAAGAAAATATCTGTTGTTAGAAATGACCCTTCGTACAAACAAACTTATAATAGGGAAACAAAAACTAAGAAAATTCAAATTTGAAAATGCCGGACGTTTCGACGCGGATTGGCAACTTTTTTTAACAGCTAAAAACTTAAGACTTAAGTTTTTCGCCAATATATTGAGAAGTCTTTTTTTTCAGGACACTCCACTAGTAAAACATAATTTACTGACCCAGAAAACATTGCATGAGGTTGAGTGCGTAAGGGTTAAATCATATATAATCAATAGGTGCATATAGTTCAATTGGAGTTCACTTGGAAATGTTATTCAGCATAATTTTCCTGGTGCATTAATAATCGAATTATAATAATTTCAATCAGATTAAGCCACTGATAAAATGAACACGCGTTTCTGGACAACAGGAACGCTAGGACTAAATTTACATTAGTAAAATTAATTTTAATTTTCACTCTAGGTAAAAAATGAATTGACATTAAGACTTATGAAGAATACGTTGAAAATGACATTAGCCGAAAGCTTTTTCTAATTACTGTTAAATACATGAGTGGTTTTTAATAAAAGGACATATTGGTATCTTTTAACTATTATAATACACGTCATTTTCACAGAATAATGTTTAAAAATAATTAGATAAATAAATAGATAAGTAAAACATAAAACTAAAAGCTGCTTGAAAACCATACAATGTTTCTGCAATTAAAGTTACTTTAGTACGCAAGAGGCGTAATAGCGACACACCCAGCATAGACCACATTCGAATGCGTGTATCAAATGTGTCCTAATTCCTAAATAGGACGATAATATTTTAAGAAGAAAAAGAAAGTGTAGCCAGGCTATATATATATAGGGTAATCCGTGGCAACTCCCTTCTTATAGCATAGGAAAGGGACCGAAAGGGGGAATGCGGAATGATAGAGTAAGGTAGACGAGGGTTAACTAGGGCGCCCGGGTAATCCACTTGGTGGCAACTCCCCTTTAATAGCATAGGAAGGGATTTGAAAGGGGGGATGCGGAAGGGTAGAGGAACGTAGCCAAGGGTTAACTAGGGACCCCAGGCTATGGTTTAAGGATCCTACTCGGCAATTAGCCTAAAAGTGATGCAGGGAAAACCCTACAAAACCTGCGTCAGGAAGTTCGGGCATTCGGCACTTGTCATACGCCCTTGCGATGGCGGGAGAAGGGTTTTCTGTGACGTCGCATCATTCCCCTCTCCATGTCTTGACAATTTAGGAGGCAGATGGCCGACTGTTCCAATAGAAATAGCGGACAACTCTTACTGTATGCCCAAGGTCTCCGACCCCGGAACACACAATCTGAAGTAATTATGGATTGGACGGGATGCATGAAAATAAATTGGCCGAAGGGCAAAAGCTGATCTGTTCTCATTTAAAAGGGCCTAACAATAACAAGATAATGAGGACGACATGATCGAATTACATGAAAGAAATATATAATTAGTCAGGAGTATATAAATACAGTACATGAGTATGCTTTGGAAGCTTCCCTCTATAAATGATTGTCATTAATCTACAGGTTAAGGCTGGCAGACAATTTGCGTAAATTTAGAAAGCATTGTATGTTTTCAAGATGACCAGAAAAATAATTATGATCAAAATATTTATCTGAAATTTAATTTTAACTAAATAAAATTCAAATTAAACATTTACTGACAATTTATAAATTAATATAATGATATATGAACATTTAAGTCAGAAATTTTTAATTAATCAGTTAATTAATAAAAATAATATTTACAATGAAAAATTTAAGTATATATAAACTATTTAACGTTTCTTCCAGACTATTGGATCGTCTTCAAGATTTAGAATATTATTCATAAGTAAAAAGAAAGGTATGTTGTAATAATTCTGTAACTTCCAGATAAATGTAAAAATAATGAAAATTATATAACACAATCATTAAATATCAAGAAAACAAAATTAAAAATGTAATTCGGTGAACTTACTTTCATTAAAATAAAACGGGCATAAAGCTGAATTTAAGTATATATAACATAATTTAAAGTTTCTTACACAATGTCCATGACCGAAATGAACGAAAACAATGCCAATATTTATATTGAAATAACTTATTTAAGAAAATTTCAAACAAATGCAAGAAAATGAGAAAATATTAAGGAAAATAAAGATTTATATTCTAAACATAATAAAACGGAATAATATATATTTTGTGTTTGAATAAGTCAGGCCAAATATATTATTGACTTTTAATCCTTTAATTGCATGTGTTTGTAATATACATTTTACTTTTTCTGACTTATTGGCTAATTTATCCATTTAATTATTCTTATAATATACCAATGACAGGTGAATACTTTTCCTTTTTTGTTTCTCATAATCTGCACTGGAACAATTTTTGTTAGGATACATGTCGAAAGTGTTTACTCGAATAAAACTCGACTGTGTTTCAAATCCGGAACAACGTATTATCAAATTTAATATAATCTGAAAAATAAATTATCATTTAATCAATAAACACAAAAACAGCGAATTTGTCTCTCGGTTAAATTTATAGTTGATCTTATTATTTTAACACACACACACACACACACTCACACACACACACACACACACACACACACACACATATATATATATATATATATATATATATATTAAAAACTGTATATTACCTGATGATAAGTGCCAAAATTATGGAATAAACGCCGTATTGTAATTATTATTTGTTTTTATTGATTAATACACATTTTTTCTGACAAATTGACTGTTTTTATGTTTATATATGAAATGTAAATTCCTTACGTTATTCTTTTAAATTCCTTGTGTTCATATATTTATTACGGAAGTATATTAAATTTGTTTGAAAGTTGGAATGCCGTGTAAGTTACATATTTCCGTTTTTATTTCTACGGACGTCACAGGAAATACTCCCGCACGCAAAGAGTGCTGTAATTGGTCTCTTACTTGCGTGATACATTAAACTAGCCGTGAAATATGACGCAATAACATAATTTCATCCTTAATATTATCGAGGATTTGTATTAGAAATTAAAACAAAACGGGTAGAATAAAATATAATTTATAATGGTTACTGGGGTTTGCTTAGTAATGGGATATACATGTTTTTATCTGAATTCTTTAAGAACCAAAGTTTTGCTTGTCCACACAGCCACACACGTTAATTTTTTTATTTCCATTAGTCCTCGAATGAGGAAATAGGATACATTATTACATATAATCATTTGAAGCTAAAATTAATAACAATTATAAGTTAACATGCACATAACTGAAAATCGGGAACACAAATATCCAACATAACTAAAATTACTATGTAGTATTATTATTAATAATAATAATAATAAATCTTTAAAACTATTAAGGATACAATATAATATTTACATAATTAAAACAAATTGAATACGTACTAGGTAAAAAAATAATATTTAGAGAATTAACGAACATAAAATATTTCGGGTCTCATATGACTACGATGTCGACGCGACCATTATAAATCTCAATAAATAATAATAATTATATGGAATTATACATCCACGATAATAAACACAAAACCTGACAAACGCACACTAGAACGAAGCACAAACACAATAGACGGCCAAGTCACTTCACGAAGCTCAACGACGAGGAATCTGCACTTTCGAAGAAACTCCAGGTCGTACATGAAACTAACAAAGAAAACAACTGAAAATAGCAACAGAGACTAAGAATGTTAATAAATAAGTTGTGTAAACAGCATCAAATTCAACAATTTCGAGTATAAATACAAAATAATTATTAAAACGATCAAGAAACTCCCATACTGAATGAATCGCTCCTTTCAGTATATTATTCTGATTCTGATTCCTAAAACTCTTGTAGTTATTATTGTTCTTTACATGTTGAGAAAAACTGTTGTATAAAACTATGCCTGAATGATGAATATCTTAGACCTGAGCGATTTCTAGCCTCATAATCGTGATACTCGTCATTTGTTTGAAACAGATTCATGTTCCGCGTTACGAACTTATATGTAGTGAATAAACTCGCTGGGTAGAGTTAATACTTGCAGACGTTTGAATAGCCGTTTACGACTAGATTTATAATTCGTATTGCCGAGACGGTAAGAGTTGTCCGCAAGGGATTTTCTCTCGCAGGCAGAACCTTTTAGGAGACATACGAAGGGGCTACCTTTGGATATGCCTTTACCTCTCCGATTTTGAACTAAGGTTCCCACAAGCCGAGGCACCTCGGCCTGTTTTGAGAGGTGTATGTTCCAGGGTCGCAGACCTTGGGCATACGGTAAGAGTTGTTCGCTATTCCCATTGGAATAGTCGGCCAGCTGCCTCCTAAACTGGTCGAGGCACGGAGAAGAGAATGCTGCTAACCCCTATCCCGCTACCGGAAGGGCGTGGGACAAGTACCCAATGCCCGACCTACCTGATGCAGGTTTTTCTAGGGTTTGTCCTGCATTTCTTTAGGTGACTGCCGGGTAGGATCCTTAAAATATAGCCCGGGGGCCCTAGTTAACTCTTGGCTACCTTCCTCTACCCTTCCACATCCCACCTTTCAAATCCCTTTCCTATGCTATAAGAGGGGAGTTGCCACTATGTGGATTACCCTATGCATAGCCTATCTACACAAAAAAAATTGCCGAGGCACCTCGGTTTGTTTTGAGAGGTGTATGTTCTGGGGTCGCAGACCTTGGGTATACAGTAAGAGTTGTCCGCTATTCCTATTGAAGTAGTCGGCCAGCTCCCTCCTTAACCGGTCAAGGCACGGCGAGGGGAAAGCTGCGTCCCCACAGAAAACCAAAGCCCCTCTCCTGCCATCGAAAGGGCGTGGGACAAGTACCAAATGCCCGAACTTCCTGATGCAGGTTTTTCTAGGGTTTTCCCTGCATCACTTTTTGCCGATTTGCCGGGTAGGATCCTTAAACCATAGCCCGGAGTCCCTAGTTAACCCTTGGCTACGTTCCTCTACCCTTCCGCATCCCCCCTTTCAAATCCCTTCCTATGGTATTAAAGGGGAGTTGCCACCAAGTGGATTACGCTCATGTAGACTGTTACTTTTAAAAAAATAGAAAGTATTGCAATGGAACGCTTTTGTTACTTGAATATTTCAATGCTCCTGGAGCAATTGCCCCAATCTATTGCTGTAATACACAAAAGGAAATGAAAATACACAAAGTAAACCATTTTCAATATGTTGCATTAATGTTCTGAGAGAATAACAAGCCCAATATGCAGATCTATATGGTGAGTCCAGTTTAATGTGTTGTCAATCTGAAGACCCAGAAAAGGCAAATCAGCTGAGAACTTATATGGACGACTCTTACTGTTACTACCATCCGCTGACAACTGAACGAACTTGGTCTTCTGTATATTTAATAATAATTTATTAACGTTAAACTGCCCATTTAGTTTTCCCAGAGTGATGTCTACGGTTCTAACGAAATTTTCAACATTTGTTTAATCTGTGTCATACGCGTAGAGAATTCATTTAAGAGGATGTTCGAATCCTGCAAGATCATTAATATAAAGAATGAAAAGTAAAGGCCCAAGAATTGAGTCTTTGCAAAAAAAAAGAAACACAGACTTAGCGCTATTTTAATTTGAGTAGACAATTGACAGAGCCTGTCAGCAAGACTCAGGTTTCAGCTTGGCAACGCGAACCCTGGGTAAGGAAACGAGTGGCGAAATCTTGGAACGCTTTCAGGAAAACTATGGAACACTTTTGTCAAAGTAATGGGATTAGGGGCAACTAAAGTTGCACTATTATGAAAAAGAAAAGTAATGGTATTTGCGGCAGACGGACATTTCTGGAGAACTTATCAAAGTGTATAATAACGGGAGTCTATTAGTTTTATGTACACGATTTGAATGCCTTTAATATGGAATATGGTTATGTGAGAAATACCTGGCTTCCGTCCGGGCTGTAACTCATTAGCACTGCATTGCTAAAGAGGGGCTTCCTTGAACAAACCGTTAAGGAAGAATTAACACCACCATCAAATTTCTATAAAAAAAATCTTAATTTTTAGACGCCAACACAGAGTTGGCTACCTTACACAAAGAATAATTATTTTTTAAATTTTAAGTATTTTGATATAGGTATGAGTAATTATTTTTTATTTAATTTATTATAATTTTTCGAACCTGGTTTATGAGTTTAATATCAAAGAATATATTAAAAATTACATAATTCAAAGAGCATTAGGCTATTGCCATAATCATCTCCTAGATAAAATTAATTTTTTTAGGTAGAATCCGAAAATTATAATACACAAAATAGAGTTAAAATTTTTTAATAGCATATAGAACAATAATTATTCTGACATCTATATTTAAAATTTCATTCGAGATTAAAATTCACATTCTTAGACGTAAAACGATAATTTTTAAATCGGAATAAAAACTTGTGTTCAATTTTTGACTGACACACCAGGGGTAAAAGAATTATAGAAAATTAAATAGTAAATAGTTTATTAATTAGTATAAGGAAATGAAAGTTAACTACTCCCAGATATTAAAATTTTTAGTTACACCTTAGTTATTTATTCTATGACGTATTTGGCTAAGTTATTTGAGAAGTTTGTCTTCTTGTAATTACTGAATCATTTTTGAATCTTATTTTTGTTTTCGAAACCTTCTTTCTCCAAGACCAGGCAAGACCAGTCAAGCAGGCCATTAAGTCACGGATATAGTAATATTTATACGTACATACTTCATCTGACTAAAAGTTAAAATTTAATTATTTGTAATGCTTCACGTGATGTGAAATATATTAGTAACATAAATAAATTAGCCAATATAGTCAGATAAATTCGTTATTTAATGCAATTAAGTGCTAAAATTACAAAGAAGGAAATAAATAAAAGGTTTCGCCCAACTTTGGGACTTCATCTGGTAATTCCTTGTTTTACCTAAATTAATACACAAAATATTCATTCTGATTTTATTGAAATTGAATATAACAAAATTAATTGTGTTGTGTCGAATTAATTCGATTAGAGTCAACATCAATAAAATCATTCAGGAAAATGTTTTGTTCATTAATGTGAGAATATTTTTTGTATATTAATTTAGGTAAAAAAATATTACTTGATGATATACAATAGTTGGGAAGAACAACACCTTTAGTCTTTCTTTCATTAGAATTTCATTATATGTAATTCTCAAAATTAATTTTACTGGATAACACCTTTTCTGACTTTATAGGCATATCTATTAATTTTATTTATACTTAATGTCCGAGAAATATCGATTTTAAGACATATTAATGTTTTTACGAGAATACTGACGTAACTGAAAATAAAGATTCTGCGAGAGCAAACATGAAGCCATTTAATGGCCTATTACTAAAACATTTTACACGCGCCGTTCTTCTTTAAAATTTTATATTATTTAAGATGCTAACGATTAACTTCAAGTACAATCTTTATGATGAATATAAACATTTACTAGTAACGTGACCTATACGATGCTAAAATATTTAAACGAGTTTTTAAAATCACTGGAACTACATAAGAAGAGAAACACATAAAAGATATAACGTAACATTATGAACACTAGTCCTTCCTAGGAATAGTAATTCATTACTATACTATACTATTTAAGGTCAAAGGGGTCTTCTAAGTAACGCATGTAACAAAACTAGAGGAGTTTTGGTGTCACGTTTTTATCTGAGCTCTACGACAATTCCCCATAGTTTAAATTACCTCGTTCGTTTTTCGTTCAACCTCAATAATCATATATACAGGCATATATATGGCATAATTTCAGGTATGTAGACAATAAAAAAATTCATTACACGTGTCCGAAAGTGCTTGTTTTCCGAGCTATAGCCTTCAAAACAGTGATATTCACCGTAACATTATTCTTCAGGCAGGTAGTTGCTTTTACAGAAGATGTTCAATTTGTCCAATTCCTTCTTGAATACAGGCCTCACGTTGATGTGTCATGGCACTGATATTATGACCTATATTTTTTAAACACCCTGCATATCGAGACGAATAATTTTACATATTATTAGAGCATATTATGAAAATACTCAATACATTGTTTATTGAGTTTAATTACGAAATAATCGGGTACATTGCAGACGTATTAGAAATTCTCTCGTATTTTTGGAGGGCGTGGGACAAGTACCAAGAGACTTAGCTATCTCATTTTTTGCAACACATTTAGACGATTTTCCGGGTAGGTTCCTTAAACTAAATCCCGGGGCCATAGTTAAACGTTGGCTAACCGTTTTCAAATCCCATCCTATGGTATTAAAGGGGAGCTTCCTACACGTGTTTTTTTTAGGGCAACAGGCTACATGAGAGTAATCCGCGTTGGGCAACTCCCCTTTAATAGCATAGAAAGGGGGGATGAGGAAGGGTAGAGGAAGGTAGCCACGGTTTAACTAGGGCCTCCGGGCTATATTTTAAGGATCCTACCCGGCATTCGCCTAAAGAAATGCAGGGAAAACCATAGAAAAACCTGCATCAGGTAGGTTGGGCATTTGGTACTTGTCCCACGCCCTTCCGATAGCGGGAGAGGAGTTTGTTGAGGGGACGCAGCATTCCCTTCTCCGTGCCTCGACCCGTTTAGGAGGCAGCTGGCCGACTATTCCAATGGGAATAGCGGACAACTCTTACCGTATGCCCGAGGTCTATGACCCGGGAACATACACCTCTCAGAACAGGCCGAGGTGCCTCGGCTTGTGGGAACCTTAGTTCAAAAACGGAGAGGAAAAGGCATCCCCAAAGGTAGCCCCTTCGTATCTCTCCTACAAGGTTTTGCCTGCGAGAGAACATCCCTCGCAGGTTACCTGCGAGAGAATCCTCTCGCAGGCTTTTCCTAGTCTCCTACCCGTGGATGACCCTTCATGTAGCCTGTCAGTGTAAAAAACGTTTCAACCTTGAGAGGATATCGTATTTACAAGTCATGTAACTGTCTTAGGAGTGTCAGTAAACCTAATTCTGCAAGTCATAGATACGTTGTAGGTACTGACAATTCATGTAAGAAGTCAGAAAATAACTTTCTTTTCATACATTTTATTAAATATACAGCAAATGATAACTTTAGACTCACCAAAAGTCGATAATCTTGAATAATTTAACGGATCCAAAAGATGTAGAACGAAGATTTAATTCCGACCTTATACATTTGACGTTTAATGTGCATTTTAGTAACATTTTATAAAATCGGTGAAATACGTCAGTAGGAATTTAATGTGTTAGTAACAAGACTATCATTATAGAACGAAGTCTTTCTCGGTGTGGAGAATAAATAAAGTCTACTCGGGTTTCTAACCCAGTGAGCAATTGTATCGCGAATGTTAGATGACGTTCACTTTGCTAAAAGACGATGATTGTGTACGACATCGAAACATCGCGGATACAATTGTTCACTGGAAATCTGAGAATACTTTATTCAAGACCATTATTGTTTATTTTAAATTCCTACTACTTATTCATATTATGTGTATTATAGGCAAAGATAAATCAATTATTGACGATGAAATTAAAATATATAAAGGAAGCCCGATGATCTGGCGGTAAAATTTGTTGTAGAAGGTGAAACGTGTAAAATGAAGTACAAGGTTTATGTTCATTTTATTTCATTCAAATCCTATGGATTCGTCTTTATCTCCAATTCTAGCGGAGTTACTTATGAGAGATTTGGAAAAATTATTGTATTGGAATACTTAATTTGAAACGCGTTTCTGATATCACAGATATGTTGATGATATTTTTAAATTATCCTTATAACTATAATAATGATATTTTAACTGTTTTTAATGGATACAACCCACATTTACAATTTACTTGGGAGTGTGAACAAAATTATACTTTCAGTTTCTTAGAGGTTATATGGGCCAAACAAAAAGAATTTTAAATTTTAGGATTAAAGAACATCAATCTAATTTGAAACTGTCATCTTGTAAACATAGCCCAAACACCAATCATTGTATGAAATTTAATCACGGTTTCGATTTTGACAACAACGTCATTTTAGACAGAGAACCAATTATTGGAAAAGATTAATTTCTGAAAGTTTGTATCTTAAAAATTCATAGAAGTACTGTTAATATTAAATATGAAGCAGAAAGTCTCATTATATGACATTTTGTTTTAAGCTCTTTGCCTCTTAATTTTTTCGTTTGATTTTAATTTCTAATTCAATTTCCAGTCTTAAGTTATTCGCCGCTAGAAAAAGACGCTAATCCGCGTCGAAACGTCCGGCATTTTTAAACTCAATATTGCTTACTTTAAGTTTATTTATAAAGTTTGTCTGTACAAAGGTCGTTTTTAGCAATATTATTTTCAATATTTTTTTTGGTAATATTACTAATATTTGCTCTTCAGCTCTTGTTAATGTTATACAAAATATTAATTTTCATGTGTTTGTACCAAGTATAGATCAGAGTTAAGATTCCAGCAAATACAATAATTACCTTGAGAATTACACTAAACTTTAATGGAAATTCGTAGAAGTACAGTCTATGTTTTTCCGATGTGAATACAATTATGTCGTGTCTTTGGTAATCGGGCTGAATGCAGTGATCTCAGCTAATGACCCGATTCATGAGAGTCCCCTCTGCTGAGTCGCTTATTTCGAACTTGACACTGAAGGTCGCCTACTTCGGGGAAAAGGGTTTACGAGACTGCAGTAGTCTCCGCAGACCGGTCTCTTGCTAGCAGTCTCGGCAAACCTTAGCAAGTGCAGGTGAGTTCTGTCAGCGACGTCGCTGTACGTGTTACTTCGAAAATTTATGTTTCACCTGCCATGATTTCAATAACAATAAAAATTATAATGAAGCTTCTTTTCAAAGAAAATTTTATTGAAATCTTCAAATAAAGCCTTTTTCAAATGTTCGTTTTAAATAAACTTAATTTAGATATTTTTTATGGTGGTGCTTTAGCTACATAAAATTTTTTTTGAGGAAATTTAAGTATCTGTTGAACTTTAAGTAGCTGTTGAAAGTATTTCCCCTGTATTACAATAGTTTCATACGATCTGGAAGGTTGAATTGATTAATATACTCTTCCAATCTGGACCTTTATTTGCATTTTCTTTTTATTTGAAATGACTTATGTGTACTTTTACTCTTTAATTAAAATACAATCTGAAATCTTATCATTGTAAAATTATTACATCATTGCATTAAATATAATTTTATGCAATTGATTCCATTTCAAATTCGTAAACAACGACGGATATTGTGATAGCTTCCAGTCAGATAGAAATAAATTTTATTAAAATAAATTAAAAAACGAAACATAGGAACTAAATACAGTAAAAATTCTAGTAATATCATAATATACAATTACTTCTGCTGACCAATTAACAGACTTTTTACGATTAAAAAATTATTATTTAATAATAATTCGTCTTGTTACCAGAGGTACGTTGGAATACTTATTTGTATCATCTTCAGACTGTTGTCAGCCTGAAAGGTTTGTCTAAAGTTATAAATGTTTCCTCAGTCTCGCTATGCTATGTTCTGAAACCGTGGAAAAGATGTAATCTTCATAGCCAGACTGAGGAAACTTTTATGACTTCAAGACGAACCTTTCTGTCGTACCACAGTCTGAAGAGGCTACAAAGAAGTACCGAAACGTATCGTTGTTAAGAAATGGAAACATTGTGATTAATGTTTTTTGAATAATAAAAAGATGACCTTAAAAGAATCTTATTATATTTTAAAACAGACGTTATAATACCGTATTATTTAGTTCGAATAAATTTTGAAACATTTTGAAATTATACTAATATAACTTTTCGCGGCGGATATTGTCGAGGGACGTTACAGTTAATAAATACAACAATATTACTATGCACTTTAACTTCTCGAACGTTTCTCCTACAAATCAGTATCGAAAAGGGGAATCCAGCGAGAAATATCGTTTATATTCTCAGTCATAACGGGTTTACGGTTATTATATTTGATTAATATAATTTATTTATATTTTCTGTTATTATTGAATCAAAAGGATATTTTATTTGAAGGTAAAAACAATAATGATGTATTGATTTATATATCGAACAACCTATTAAAGATTTAGAAAGTTGATGTAAACACGTGTCCTATGTTTCAATGTCAAAACATTAAAAAAAACAGTCGCTTAAGATAATTGGCGGTCTTTGGCCCTGAGTTGATTTTCAAAGACGCTGCCTTTCGTCTCTCCTCGAAATAAATTGAGCCAGAATATCTTTAAGAGATATAATTTAACATTATGCATCTCTCTAGCTTCTCCAGTTTCGTTATAAAACTTGTATCCTTTCCAAGGCCCAGAATTCCGAATCATTTCGGAACCCCGTTATCCGAGTTCGTAATAAAACGAACGCTTAATAAATAGCTAATAAAAAAATTAATTCCATCACTTTTATAATTGGTGTCTCGTTGAGTCATGGAGCAAAGGAACTGATGTTTGACATTGTATTCATATCGTTTCAATGTTTGAATGACATTTACGATACATTTCCTAACAATGAACTAAATTACAGCCTATTTGTGTATTATAATATAGTAATGTTGCTTTCAGAATATTTTTATTGTAACAGAACTATAGAAAAATAACGTATGGAATTGCACTTATAATTTTTACAAGAACCATTTAGCTTGTTAACGTTTATCCAATGTCAAAATGAAAAATTTACGTCTGATTGAAAATTAATAATAAGAAAGATAGCCAAATACAGACTAAATAAGTGATAAAATAAATACCACACAACGTTTCTGGGATCCTTGTCCTTTTCTTCAAAGGCTTTTGTCAACTGACCAGTGCAGTTATGTTGCGCTTAGAACGTGAAGAAAGGGACAATGATCTCCGAAACGTTGAGTGGTATTTATATTATCACTTATTTTGTCTGTATTTGGCTTATTATTTATCCAATGTCGATAAGAAAGTTTGAGGCCTGACCGCATAGGCCTCGCAGACGCACCATGTAAAATCGGTAATAATGTTCACTCCTGTCCTCTGGAAATGATAGCTTCGTTTCGACATAAACGCTTAAGGAATTTCAGTGCCCTAATAACGACGGTGTCCAACCGTAAGAGAATGCAGGGATCGTATTGCCACACTCTGTGCGTACAGCATAAATTGGTCCCTGGAATGCAACCGTCGCTGATTTCATTTATTGTCAACTACGCAGGTGCCTGGGGCTCGAGTTAAAAAAAGCAGTGATTTCACAAACCAGATTGCTGTAAACCCGTCTGAAACAGTTCTCATTGCAAAACTCAGCAGTACATTACATATAGGAAAAAATAATCGAATCCATATTTAGTCTAATTCTTTGAAATGTTATATTGATCTAGAACCTCATTTACAGTTAGATTTAAATATTTTCCTTCAAAGATTTTGGTTTGGTTACTTAAACCTTATCAAAACATTCTTAGCATTGGCGGGAAATTATTCAGAAGAAATTTCCAATTAATTATTTTCAGAAACGTTAAATAATTATGAAACAAAAGTTGTATGCTGGAGCAAAGTGTAACGTGAGGCTTAACTAACGTTGAAACAATAAGTTCACTTATTCTAAGAGTTGACCACTGAAAATTTCAAAAATTGCGAAACACATTATTTTGTGATAAATATAGTACTTTTCTTACTCATAGATTTTTAATTTAAGATTTTTTTCTAGAATGAATTTATATAGTTTTAGAGAAATACAATATACGATATTTTCTTTACGACAGAAAATACATATTTCATAAAAAAAGCATAGTAGTACATTCTCTACTACTTTTAAGAGCTCTTAGAGTTCCCGATCGTAATCAGCAATCGTTCGCATGACCAAATGGTGTTTCGTGAGCGGAAGATCGTTTTGGACGAGGCGAAGGAGAACGAATTGTAGGTGAAGGTTGGTTCCAGAAGTCCTCGATATTTACACAGAGTTTCCGAGACAACAGTTTTCGAATATCGACTTCGAAAGGTCACTAAATAATTTCAACTTGTCTTTCTTCCTTTTAATCGTTTTAAAAAAATAAACACATATTTATATCTTCCATCATTATAACTGCAATTCTTTTTTTGTCGTTGATTGGAGGTTTAAATACTTTCTTTATTTTGATTAAGGCTATCGCTAGATAATTATTGGTATAAATGTAATGGATTTGGCATTCTGTAAATATGAACCAGTGCGAAACACAAACTCAAAAAGTATATATTATAATAAATAAAAAGGTGACTCTCAGTCGCAAAAATTTAATAACTAACAAAGCAATTAATAAAATAAAAATATATCAACACGACGTTGATCCCTAATTAGAGACTTCATTCGGTGAACCTTAAACGTTAAAAAAAAAGATACATCACACACTAATTATTAATTTAAGATCAGAAATTTGAAGAAGTGGACTGATTTGAATCTAAAAATCATTGTATGTATAAAATTATATAAAATTGATTAAACTTACAATTTATACGGAATATATTTTATATATTATAATGCCAATTAATTAAGACATTAATTGTGAAATTCAAAATCTAAATTGTTTGAGAAATCCTTTGTAGCGACAGGAGCTTTTGAAGTAACAATAAAAAATCCGGCTCTGTTCCTTCGTTGGAAGGTCCGTCAAAATGGCGTATGCGCGCTCAAATTGCAGGACGAGAGTTTCAGTTCGCAGGATGGTTTGGTAAAGTACAGTTCGCATGGATATTTGGAGAGAGAGAGAGAGAGAGAGTTCACGGAAAGACCTCATCAAAGTATAACAGTTTTTGGAATGAGAATTCAACAGGGTTGGCAATTAGCAGGACAAAGGAAGACATTCATAAAAGTATAACGTCGAAACCTGCTAAGAAAAAGCAGTTTTTGTGTCCATAGCCGGCCAGAAATAGCAAAAGTTTCGGTTTAAGTCCGGAACAATAAAGACTACCCAATCAACAAATCGCAGAATTCACCTAAGGCGAGCGGTCAACCGATAGATGACGAAAGGAGGATCATCCGAGTTCCTGACGACTTATAAAATTTTGGCTTAAAAATTTGGTGTAGAATCTGTGAGTTTAGAAGAAGTGTAAAACCCGCAATAGTGTTTTCTAAAATTAAAGGTACGCCGGAATTCTGGGCAGACGTGAGTAACAATTTACAAAACAATTAATTATGTAAACGTAATTGAAAGATAGCCGTCAGATTTCGTTCTTTTTTTAGATTAAAATTGTGAATCAGAGTCAATCTTTTTCTTTTAACTTCGTTCACAACTAAATTTTGTTCTAGTTTAATTGACTAGTAAACTTCTTCTTTTTTAATTGTGATTTGTTGTTGATAAGAATATAAATATTTTTGATTTGTCAATTATCAAACCCAGTGAAGACCCTGAGAAATTCAATATTATAAATTTGTAATTGTTTGAGTTGTTGCCACAATAAATCTTTGGTATGTGAAAGTTATTAATCTTTCATTTAAAAAGCCCATCTTTAGGGAATATTACAAAATGGCTTCCACAACGTGGGACAAATTAAAGGCTTCTCATTAGTGTATATTACATTTTGGTACCACAACGTGGGGCGAATTGAAGGTATCATTTGTGATTATTACAAAATGGCTACCACAACGTGGAGAAAAGCAAATAAAAAGCCCGTCATTAGTGTATATTACAATATATTGTGATATAAATAAGGTTTATATAATTATATACAGACAATTTTGTAAACAAATGTTTAAATATATTTTCTTTAAATTTTATAATTCTCCACTTCGTTGAACAAAATTTTTATTATTAAAAATAAAATCTTTTATATCTTTTTTTTAACAATTAATACACACCCGAGGAAATTCCAAATTAGATAGGAAACGTTGTGAAAAAATATATTTTTTGTGTTAATTGTTTAGTAAACTATTAAATTCATCTGACTTTTATTTATTTATTGTAATATTAACATATGTCAGATAATTATAGTTATCAAAAACATAGCCACAAAGATTTTCATGTATTGCGGAGTATATAAAATTACTTAGTCTCCAAATGGAATGTGCGAACCCAGTGTAAGGTAATATTGTTCTGGTTACGTTAATAAAGACATTATGGCAGCCATGCATGCCACGTGTAATGGGTAATGTCATATCTAGGTCAAATACCAGCTCAGACAAGTTCCCAAAGACTTGGCTTTCCTTTCAACAATATTCATGGATCTGTACATTGTGAAAGGATGCAGACTCCAGTTTAAAATTTCTTATGAATTAAATTTTATGGAAAAAATTCAGCGAATTACATCACTTACTTGTGCTGACTCTACCCACGAATCTTCCATATCGAGAATGGTTTCGTTAAGCAGTACTTAAACGACATTATGATACCTGACAGGAAATTTCATCATGGTCTACCAACTGTAATGTTTAGACTGGTGTGTTATTCTATTTCTGAGATCCTTTTTATATGAAAGTTCTATAAATGTCAAAATATTAAAGAATTATTCAATAATTTTCTTAGCGTCTGTTCGAACAGTGTCAGTTTCAGTAAACCACTCAATTAATTTTTATTGAGATTCATTACAGTTTCTTAAGAACAAAAATAAATCTATCAATGCAACATTTAAATAAGGTAGGTTCGAGGATATTAATCTTATACCTGTCGTATAATAACCATAATTCTTCTTGCCCTGTTTCCCCCGCGTATTACGTCAAGCCAGTTGCGTTATTTTGTTTTGCATGACACTTCAGTCAAGGTCTTCGCTTCCATAATTTGCCGAGAGCAATGACATCGTACTTAAACAGAAGATAACTTTTATAACGAACCTTCTGAGTCTACACGAGGATGAGGTACATATTTGCGATTGTCTCTACATTTGTTTTAACATCACGCATTCTGACGCACCATGACGACCTTCTGTGGTGTAGTGGTTAGCGTCACAACCTCGCTTCATAGAGGGATTGGGTTCGAATGCAGACGAGGGTATGTGTGTGTTTACATACCGTGAATTAGTTCCCGACAGTGAAATTCAACAATGTACAAAGTCGCATTAGTCGCTGATGCGACTATAAATTAAATTAGGAAAAACATTTTTCTGGTTTTAAACATATTTTTACAGGGATGAAGTACCACTTCATGTAAGTACTTCTCTTGCTGAATTAAGCTTTACAGGTGCACGTGCCGTTAACCGTGTCTGTTAATCTGTGCACGTGGAAATAACTTTCACTGATGCAGTCGGCCGATGCCTATACTTCAGCGCCATACCTCGTATATCACGTAAATGGTTGTCATAATACTTAAGATATTCAGAAAATTAATTAACGAGTGCAACTTGTCAAGCCAGGAGGTGATAAAAAATCTTCGACCTATATATCTGTATGCCAAACTAACATTACGTCGTGTTACCTTTGAAGGAATAAAAACTTCGAGTCCAACCAGCCCGATGTAAAGAAGTCACGTTCCAAAGAGTTAAAATAACGTTTATTAATATAAGAGTTTGTATCCTTTATTTTTTACCAGCTTCTTTTGGTATGACATAAATGTAATTTGATTCATATAAGTTGTGTTTGAATTTTGTTTTTTAATCACATTTCTCAACATAAAGTTAATTGAGTATATAATGTAAACAGTACAAGGCTACATGCAGATTCACCCTTGCCGAAAGAATTCCTCCTTATCAAATAAGTCGCAAATGCTAATTGTTTCTATCACTGAATGTATATTTTTCTTAGAGACTCCTTATGTGAATTTGAACTAGACTACATAAACAGATTTCTTTATTTTTAATTAGCTATAAATTTATGAAAATGTAATCTTTCGTTCATTGAAATAAATGATAAGGAAGGAAATGGAATACATTTATAATAATATAGTAGAATGCAAGCCGTCCACGACTTTATTACGAAAAGAATTGGAGCTCAATTATTATTATTATTATATTTATTTCGTCATCTCTCAAAATATTTAACTCGCAAAAGTTAATATAGGATACGATACGATACGATAAACAAATTCAGAATCAAGTTAACGTGCCATATTGAATTCATTACAATAAAACTCAATACAATAGATAAATTTTTATTATATAAAAAGGTTCATGAGTTATTTAAACGTAGAAGATTATGAATAAAACTGTGTAGACAGTCTCAAAATATACATTCTAATATTCAAATAGTAGATATTAAATTTATTTAATGTAATATACAACTTATAGCTTTTAAAATAAGAACTTTAATTTAGTTTGAAGAGAAATTCAATATCATACTAAATTTTGAAGTATTTTATGAAATTTAAATTTAAATTTATTTTACCGTTTATAATTACTTGCAGAAATATTTAATTGGAACAATTTATATCAAATTAATTAAATTTTGAATTATTAAAATTTGATAGCAATTCTTAATATTTAGTAAAAGGTTTGAAGTGATAAAAATTGAATTTTGATTTTTATAACAATTAAAGAAATTATTTAAAACACACAATTAATTTTCCATATGAATTTTACATGAGTTTACCACGATTATTATTTTAAATCAGAATCTTATTTCAGGTTGTTTTATCGTGCAATTGCAAAATGATAAATGATGTCCTTTTGCGAATTTTGAAAATTGATCAATGATCGTTAAGTATTTTTCTTTATTGATGGTAAGTGTGTCTATGTTTATTACTTCGAAGGGTTTATCTGGTGTGATGGTTAGCTTATTAAAATCTTTCGTATTTTGTTTATTGACAAATTTCACAATTATTAATCAGTTTTTGTATTTTTAGTTGTATATTAGGCCAATAGTATTTGTCTTTTAATTTTTCATTCATTTCGCGAATTTCACGATGATACTTATTCCGTAATGGTAATTTAATACTGCAGCTTTCTGATGCGCTTCGTTTTCTATATCTTGAAGTAATTGTTTGCATTTGATTAACGTTATGGAATGTTTTTCAAATTTTGTTCTTATTACTTAATCTACTTGATTCTGTAATAACTCCTTTTGAAATAAACAATAGTAGTTGATTTTCGGAATGACATATGATTTGATAAATATTCATTATATCTTGTTCAATATTTTTTTCATTTAATTTTCATTTGATTTTCCTATGTCCAAACAATTTCTGAACTTCTAGATCCGTTAGTTTTCCATGTGTCTTAAACAATATTTGGTTAGCTCCTCAGTTTGTATCTAGGTATGTGAGACCATTTATTTCCTTTTCGTCTGAGCTATGTACTGCCTCGTTGTCTGAACCCTGGTTTACTTCTATACTTTCGGTTTCGGAATTTAAATTTGTTTCGTTTTCAGTCGGATGATATAAATTAATTATGATTCTGTCTTCACTGAAAATTTTTGTAACTAGGTACTGTATGTTACACCAGTTTAATGTATCTAATCCTGACGCCATTTTAGGCATATTCAATTCATGAATTTCGTTCTGTATACAATAGGATTTTACTTCATGTAAACATTTTGAAATATTTTCTGAACTCGGTTTATCAAAAATATTTCTTTGGTGACTAAGTGAAATATGATTTTATCGCTCCCTATTATTTATTTGATGCAGTTACCCATTATAGTGGCTTTTCGTTTTTCCTTATTAGTGCAAAAGTTTTTGCTATTATATTCTTTATCTATTTGTTTTCCTATCCCTTTGCCAAACTTGAGATCTTTTGAGATACAATGTAACATATGTCCTTTCCATTGCATTAGATTTTCATTGATGAAATTGATTTTAAAGTCCGGTATTATTCTAGATAAAGCATCGGCATTATTATTGGTTTTTCCTGATTTAAATTTGATTTCATAGTTAAATTCTTCTAATTTTTCGAGCTAGCGTCAAAGTTTAGAATTTGGATCTTTTAAAATAAATAACCAAACGTGAGGTTTATGGTCAGTTTTTATGTCAAATTTTACTCCGTATTGATAAGGTCTGAAATACGATGTAGCCCATACAATACTTAATAATTCTTTTACAGTAGTACTATAATTAGTTTCGTGGGGATTTAGAGTTCTTGAAGTGTATCCAATTGGATGTTCTTTACCTTCATGTGTTTGACTTAGTACAGCTGCCAAAGCATAGTTGCTTGCATCTGTGGTCAATGTAAATTTTTGTGTAAAATGGGGGTCATTTATCAATAGATCTTTACATGTCTCAAAACATTTTACGTAATATTTATCAGTGTAATTCATTGTTGCATGTTTTTTCAAGCGGTTTTGTTGTTTTTGCAAATTTATCAATGAATCTTCGGTAATACTTCATTAATCCAGAAATCCTTTAAGTTGTTTTGGATTTTTAGATATAGGGTAGTTTTTAATAGTTTCTATTTTATCTGGGTTCGGTTTTATTCCTTTTTCTGTAATTATATGACCTAAATATGCAACTTCTTTTCTAAAGAATTCACATTATCTATTTGGACTTTTGGTTGTGTTCTTCTAATTTCTTTAAATTTTTTTATAATGTTTTCTGAATGTTCCTGAAGACTAGTTCCTAGAATTATAATGTCGTCTAGGTATACTAAACAGATTTTATTTATATAATCTTTTAGAACTGTATTCATTAGTCTTTGGAATGTGACAGGTGAATTTTTTTAGCCAAACGGAATTCTTCAAAATGACCTAAGTCTGTAGAAAATCCCGTTTTTTCTATATCTTTTTCGTCTATTTGGATTAGATGGAATCCAGATGTTAAATCTAACGTTGTGAAATAGATAGATTTTCCAAGATTTTCTAGAATATCTATGTTCGGAATGGGGAATTTATCGTCTATTGTTCGCGAGTTGAGTTTTCGATAGTCGATCGCTAAACGTGTTTTCTTTCTTCCTGAAGCATCGTGTTTTTTGGGTACGATACATATGGGATCTGACCATGGTGAATAACTTTCTCTTATTATCTTATTTACCAAAAGGTCTTTTACATGCTTGTCTGCTTCATTTTTATTCGAATTTGGTAGGCGATAATTTTTTGTATAAATCTGTTAATTTCATTTTATGTTTAATGGTCGAAGTGTGAGATAAAAGTTTAGTTTCATTAGGGATCATCTTTATATGTTTTTATTATTTTTATAAGTTCTCTTTTCTCTAATTCGTTTAGATGTTCAGTTCTAATTGTTTTAAATATATCGAACGTAGTGTTACTCACTTTGTTATTTTGTAAGTTTATAGTATTATCTTTAAAATATTTTAGTTCATAACTTTTATTGTTACAATGTGCGGTTTCGTTTCCTAGATCTATGCATATTTTTAGAATTTTTAGTTCAGGTTTTCCTAATAAGAGGTTAAAATTTTTATGGAAATTATATAAATAACACTTAATTGTTTTCCCATTTATCTCTAAGTTTATGTATTCGTTTCCGTTTGTTCTTCCCGTTGCTGTCGTAAAGGTAAAATTTTCTTTGTGTCTCTTTGGAATTTCAAGTATGTGTTTGCAAAGTTGGTGTCCATTAAATTTATAGAAGAGCCTGTATCTAATAGTATTATTAATTTTTCTATCTGAATATACGGTAATTTGGAAGTACAATTAATGTTTAGGATTTCTCTATGAATTTGTGGTCTATCTCTAAAATCTGAGGGTCGTCTGCCTCGTTCGTTTTTCTTTCTGATTCCCAATTTTCTTCGTAAGCATCCTCTAAGTTATCCTGTCCATATGCATCTTCTTCATTATCGTTATCTATGTTTCAGCTATCCAATGTTTTTGGTGTTGATTTGTTTGATAAGTTTTTGGTCTAATCGTTTGTTTGGTTGACATTGACAATGGTGTTGGTTTGTTCATGTGGATTTTGTGTTTGTTTTGAGGTGCGAAAGCCCTCATAGGTGGTTTGTCTGATTTGAATCTAATTGGTTGTGAGGGGAATGGTTTCCTTTGTGTGCTAATGTTTTGTTGCGAGTGTAGTCTTTGGACGTCATTTGGTTGTGCAGTGTAGTTACTTTTTAAATAATGGAAATCATTTCGAATTAATTTATCTATTTCTGAGAGTGTTTGGTGATTCCTAGTTGCTAAGTTGTTTCTTAAGGGGTCTCTCATTGATGCGATTGTGTGAAGTACTACAAGCTTTTCATAATTTCAGAGTCTCCTACTTCTAATGATAATTTTTGTTTATAGATAGTGAACATCTCGGAAATTTCTTGTATGAATTCTAAAGGGGTCCAACTACACTTCCTATTCATGATATCTAACATAATACTCCTGGAATTTTGGTTAATTGAAAATTTTTTATTAAGAAATTCTTTCAATTGTGACCAATTGTCAAAATCTTTTTTTTGTATTATTTCTGACGGTTTTCCAATTATTTTTCCCTGTACGTTCAAATTGCTATATCTTTTATATTACTTGAAACGGAGGGAAGTATAACATTTATCATTGAATTGATCTTTTCTACTCTTTTTTTATAAAGAATGCAAGTTGTTTCGGATTCCCGTCATAATTTTGAATATTATCCGTATACTACTTGATTTCGGAGATCGAAGCCATATTCATAATTTAAAAGGTTTTGTCAAGTTATCAATGATTGCTATAAATTCACTTAAACACTTTTACCACTTAAATGATATACACATATATATATATATATTAATTGTTAATCTAAAATTTTAGTTTAACTTTAAATTTATGCAAAATTTATGCAGTGAACAATTTTAAGTTCAGTGAATAAACAAATTTTATGCAGTGATTTTGAACAACTTTAAGTTCAGTGAATATACAAAATTTATGCAGTGATAATGAACAACTTTAAGTTCAGTGAATATACAAAATTTATGCAGTGATTATGAACAACTTTAAGTTCAGTGAATATACAAAATTTATGCAGTGATTATGAACAACTTTAAGTTCAGTGAATATACAAAATTTATGTAGTGATTATGAACAATTTTAATTCTTTTAGAAGACTTACGTAAACAATGTAATTATTGTCAGTAGCGTAGTCTTCATCTGTAATGACGACTCTCCTTAGGGTTGAGTGTTGTCCTGTTGAATCGGTTGCTGGCGACAACTCAGCCTGGATTGAGGGTCGCTCGGATTGATGGACGCAGATACCGTGAAGTACGCCCACCGATTTCCAAACTTCTGCCTGGCTCGCAACACAATTTCAATGAATTGAATTTCAAAAATTCTGAAATTTTCGATTGTGCTGTTTACACCTTGTCCTACCGACTGAACCAATTATGTAAATTGCTTTATCAACTTAGTTTTTAAAACATTTTTATTTAAAGCAAAATAAAAATAGTAAAGTATCTGGACGCAGTGACATCAACACTGGAACTGAGTATATGCTGTTGTTGTTGTTGGGGTGTAGACAGGCTATGTATAGGGTAATCCACATAGTGGCAACTCCCCTCTTATAGCATAGGAAAGGGTTTTGAAAGGGGGGATGCGGGACGGTGGAGGAAGGTAGCCAAGGGTTAACTATGGCCCCTAGGCTATAGTTTAAGGATCCTACTCGGCATTCGTCTAAAAGTAATGCAGGACAAACCCTATAAAAACTTGCATCAGGTAGGTCGGGCATTTGGTACTTGTCCCACGCCCTTCCGATGGCGGGAGAGAGGTTTGCTGTGGGGTCGCAGCTTACCCCTCGCCATGCCTTGGTCAGTTTAGGAGGCAGCTGGCCGACTATTCCAATGGGAATAGCGGACAACTCTTACCGTATGCCCAAGGTCTGCGACCCCGGAACATACACCTCTCAAAACAGACCCTTATTTCAAAAAAACCAGAGAGTTGTGAAGGCATCCCCAAAGGTAGCCCCCGCCTGAGCTCTCTGGGAAGGTTTACCTGCGAGAGAATCCTCCCGCAGGCTTCCTTGTTGAGTCTGTGCTGATATGCGGTGTCTGTTTTATCTGAGATGAAGAGACCTCTTGATCAATCTCAAGGAAGCAGAGTCAGATACGCAGGTCTTTATATTTTGAATAAAATAATTTACCTAACTAGCACGACTGTTCAAAATTCTTTCAATCTTTCAATTACATGGCCATTATTTTACGCAACAAACTTTATAATCGAATAATTTTAAAACATGTTATCAACATTGGTGTATACTACAATATATGCATATACGATATGACTTCTGTCTCAACCTAGAAATTATTTCGGGTAGATGGCGGAGGTGAACATTTAACGACGTTATCAACTTCATATTATTTATGAATGACAATTATTATTGTAACATTATTTCGAGTTGTGAGGCAGCATAAAACACATTGCTATATCTGAGTACCACAATGAAAAATATGAAATTTTTATATACTTGAAACAGAAGCGATATGACCTGTATAAGATCGACTTTATAATAAATTTAATAAAGTCACTATTTGGAGACTGTTTGGTGTTTAATAATAATTAATAGCAAAAAGCAGGTCTATTTTAACGGAATGTGTATAATAATACTTAATATACTAATAAAAGATGGAAAATCATATTTTTACGTAAGTATTACTGAAATATGCAAGTAATTTTGTCTCTCTTAGACTTCAATAAGTTTTGAATATATCATATATACTGGGAAGGCTTAATATACAATTAAATATTTATATTTCCACTGATCTCTATGTTTAATGTCTAAGTAAACTAAAGTTGACGGCTGAGTGTTCAAACTGGTTCCGATGAACTCATTTATATGAATAGGAAAAATCTATTTTGCCTCAATGGAAAAATTACTTGAAGGAAATACAACCCAGAAGTTGAAAGTAACCTTGTATAAAACCCGAGTGACGTGAATAACCGATTTATCCTGTTTTACAGCAAAATGGTAGAATCGCCTCCGAGTGAAATAGCGGCCTTCTACAGAGGCCGCGGCATCCTTGTGACCGGAGGCTCCGGATTCATGGGCAAGGTTCTAGTGGAAAAACTTCTTTACGCCTGTCCTGAACTTTCAGCTCTATACGTCCTCATGCGGCCAAAGAGGGACAAAACACCTGAGGTCCGCATGGAGGAAATGATCAAGCTGCCGGTAAGTATGTATGTAAATAATTTGCAGCGAATGAGATAGATACACAAGGCATTTTGAGAAAAAAAGAAAAGAAATTCCGTAAAAAAATAAATAATACAATTTTGAAATAAAATTACGTCTTAGATGATGAAGAAAAAATATCTGACTTAATAATAATATCTAGATAATAAAAAAGGATGTATATTTGTATATTGTAATAAACAAAAATGATTGGCGTTTTAAATGAAAAATTATAAACTTTAAAAACAAACAAATTTATTAGGAATAATTTAAAAACAATTACACAAATAGTTACAAATAGAATTTATCTCAGGGTCATGACTGGGTTTGATAATGGCTAATCATTTATTTAGAAATCTTATCAACACAAATTTCAATAAAAATATTTACCCGTCAATTAACAAAGACGAAATTATATTAAAAAGATGGATTCTGCTTAATAAATTTTATCAAAGGAAGAGAACTAAATCAGACGACTATCTTTTAATCCGGTTTACATACTGAGCTGTTTTATATTGGTACTCAAGGCAGCATTCCAGGATATTTTTGACTTACGAAGCACTATGACGGGTGTTTGCGCAGCTTCTACTAAAACTCACTGATTCTAAAATTAATATTTTTAGATCAAAATCAGGAACCAGGAACCTCCTCTTCGTCTCTCCCTCACTCGGTTGACTCCTGCTACTTCTCTGCCTGGCTATGTTCATCAAAACTGTCTGTGCTTAGCAGGTTTTATAGTTCTGCGTGTGTGAATGTTTTACCTATGCTTTCCTGCAAGCTCTTTTCGATTCTCGCTCTCGCCTTTCGCTTTCGTCCTCGTCTCTCGGTACGTGTTTCAATCTCCAAGTTCCAAAAGTTCTTTCACGACCACCCGATCGCTGAGGATTTGAAATACGGACTGAACTCTACCGTATCTTAATGTGAACTCCACTCTACCGTAACGTGATCTGCACTCTCTCATACCATAACGTGAACTCTTAATGCGACCTGCCTTCTGCCATATCATAACGTGAACTCCTTCTCTCTCGTAATTTTGAGCGCGCATTGCTTCTTCCGACAAAGGAAACAATACCTGGCTACATTGTTGCTGTGTTCTGTACCGCCGTAAGAATATATTTCTCAAACAATTTATATTTTCAAATTTACAATTAATGTGTTAACACATTAATTGTAAATTTGAAAATATAAATTGTTTGTGCATGTATTTACGTTAATTTCTATACAAATTTTTATGCGTGGACAGAATGCAACAAAAATTGGTATACATATTCTGCCAAAATCAAAAACCGTTACTGTGGGGGGTGAGAAACCCCTAACACAAAGGTGGAAAGAATTGTAGTTGATATAATTTACGAATAAATGCGAATATTTGCGAACGAGTAAAATATTACTGCGCGCGCAGCTATCATGACGTCACAGCACAGAGACGTTAATACGCACCACTACTAGTTCCGTATTTCGTAATGAAATAAAGCAGAATTATATTGATTGAATAAAAAGTATCATTTTATTCAGTAATACTCCATCGAATGATATTAATAAACAATACGAAATACTTTACTTTCCTTGCGGAAAATATAAATTAATTTTCGTGGCATATTAAGCGAGTACAATATGGCCTCCATTTGTTTTCATTGGGAGTTTAGCCATCAATTTCTTCAGCTTAATCTTTCGTAATGTCTGAATACTGATGGACAGTTATATCCTGTTATACTCAAAGGGTATATTTAAGTATTCTATTCGTAAAGAGATTCGAAGGTACGTTTGTTGGTAATGTTACTATAAAATTCAATGCAGTTTATAGTCTTTAAATTACTGTCCGTTGAAAGTATGAACGAATCTAGGAACATTTACATTGAATTAAAAGTGCAATTACTGTACTTATGCAACGTATTTCTTTAAATAAAAAGTGTAAGTATAAGCAGCAACAATAAGAAAGGTTATAAAATCCGTCGAATGTTCTTTTAAAAAACTTGTCTTTTAATGGGGCATATTTAACGGGACCACGGACCTAAATTGTGCCCAATTATATCTAGCTACACGCATTGGAGGAGGCTAAGAATGATGGAAACCTAATATTTCTTAATCATTATAATTTGATAGATTTTAAATAAACTGACGTATTCTTAAAGTGAAATTCATGAAAAAAAATTGGTCATGTGTTATTTCACATATTTTATTGTAAATGTGTAAAGTCTAAGGGAGTAATTCCTAGTGAGAACTGTTAAATATAAATTTTGTGCAGTATCGTTAATATTTTCTACTTAAGAGTTGGAGTATTTCGTAATGTTTTGCATTCATTTTATACAATGTTACCAACGTCAGCGAGTAGAATCCACAAAAGAGTACTTTGACTCCTTTCAGTTATCTGGAGTATATATGGTTATATTCATAATGGTTTTGGATGTATACCACAAATGTACCGGAGTATGTTTAACACAAAAGAAGTGATGATATACAGTTGTCTATTTCCTTATTATTAATTTACAATAACAGATGTAAAATTTTCATTTTAGAAATTTAGATTTTTTAAATACCTGACAGTGAATAATACTTTTCAATATATATATAGTAATACTAATAAAAGAGGCCATTAATTGTTTAAATTATAATAAATTGTTTAGCGGCACCGATCTCAAAGACGACAATGGAAAACATAGAGTAGCTTTGTTGTGAACTGCACGCATTGTACGGAAGGTCAGTTGGTTGCGGTCTGGTGAATATGGTGGTTGGTAGCAGTCTGGCGAATCTTATGGTTGAGAGAGGGAGCAGAAAACTGAAACAAAAAGTTTAGCGCCACGTTCAGATACATAGGCGTTCCGAAATAACATTTTCTTCAGAAAGGCATTGAAATAATACGTCCGACTGTTGACCGGAGGAATAATACAAGAACTACAACCGTGTGCTTTGATCAAGTGTAGAATCAGTGATTAATGACCTTTTTAGTGAAATGTGTCCCCAAGCTCCAAAAATAAGTCTTGTACCAGCAGAACAGTTGTAAGTACAAACCAAAATAATTAAATTCTGTAAACGGTAATTAAGGGTATAATAAGATTTCGTTTCTTTTCATTTTGTTAGATTTCGTATTCCGTTCGTTTCAATTTGGTTGAATTGAGAATTATTTAATTTATAATTTTTATTGTTCTTACTTATCAAACCCAGTTAAAGACCCTGAGAAGAAGAATTATTAAATTTGATTGTTTGTGAAATATAAAAGTTTGTATTTTACCTTGAACGCCACAAATTATAAAATAAAAATATTTGTTTTGTAAATTATGAAATTATTGAATTCGGCGAGCCAACCTAGGGCAAATCATTTGTAAAACTAAATGAACACCTGTTGAAATAATCTTTAGCAAATTAAAAGTATTTTAATCTTAATAAATTTTCTTAATTAATATCACTTAATTAGCCTTTCTATTTTAATCATTACATTTTGGTTTCCACAACGTAGGGAAATTTAATAAATATTCCCTTTAATCATTACAATATATATATATATATATATATTAGGTATAAGCTCATACCCTTATATTTATGAATTAGGTTGTTTTATTATTCATATAGCTCTGATTTGGATAAAAATTTGTGAAATCTTATATACGATCCCATTTGGATAGGAAAAAAATACAGAGAGCAGATTACATCATAAATGTTTATGTGGTTCAGTGTATCGGCGCACATTTATGACGAAATAGTCAACGTGCGGGGGTGTGCGGAGGTGGGTGAGGGTATAAATTTTCAAAAATATTAATAACAAATGGTTTTTTTCTTCAAATGAATATTTTTAGGGATCAATGAGATACGTACCTTATTTCTACATATTTTTTCTATATAATTTCAAACCTTTCCGGTTTGGGAATGGAGCACCCATAAAAGTGAGGGTGGAGTGGAATTCCATAAAAATAACGGAAAAAAATTGAGATTGGATTCGAATCCGGGGTTATGGATTTCACTCAGTTTAATTATGCCATTACACTTAACCCTTTAACTACCCCAAGCAGGGGTGTTCCGGGGTTGAAATTTTCAAACATTTTGAAAGCTCGACATTTTCGTTGAGTAAATATTTTTCAGGTTTACTTAGTTTGACGGTATTTTATATCTGTTGTTCGTGTATAATTTCAATCCATTTAGGCAGCGTAGGGCAGCACAATTAGGGGGAAAGGTGGAAGGTCGGTACATAAAAATAACGCGAATAACACTGAGATTTCATTCAATTCGGAGTTATGATGTCGCTGAGTTTATTTATGACAACCTGGACAACGCGCGTACATGGCCTGGACGCGAGTGGCTGGGCGGCGGCGGAAATTTTCAAACATGTTAACTGGCTGATTTCGCATATAATAAATACATTTCGGGATTTATTAGATTAATAAAATTTCTCTATATGTGCTCTGATGATAATTTCAAGACCTATAGGGCTTGGGAGCTCAGCGTGGGGATGGGGTCACATTACATTAAAATAATGCAAAAGCAATCAAGATTGGAGTCGAATCCAGGGTTATCAATGTCACTGAATTTGATTATGACGTTCAATTCGCCGTTTAATCCCCAGGGATGGGGACGGACGGGGTGGAAATTTAAAAACATGTTAAATCGATATTAGCGTGGAATAAATAAATGCCAGGGCCATTGACGATTAAGGTGGTATGGTGTGGAAGGGCGTTACAAGGAAATAAGGCGAAAAAACCAGGGTTATGGATGTCGCTGAGTTTAATCATGACATTCAATTGGTTATTTAACCCCCAGGATCGGGGCTGGTTAGGGTTTGAAACATGCAATCACGGCGGTTATAGCGTAAAATAAATATTTTCCATGGTTAATTATAATAATTGTATTTCTATTGATTTTGTTTGTGTACGATTTCAACCCCTTTCGTCATGGGTAGCTGGAGTTCCAAATTTGGGACGAATGGTAGTGATATATTGTATTAATCACATAATTAATTAATGAACCTTTCGGATTATTTGTCCATTATATTTATTGTGTTATTATAGTTAAATAAATGTCAACATTATTATCGTTATAATTGTGATACGGATTTCAAAGTTTGTGATACTCTTATTTTTAGTAATTAGTCATACTATGTTGTTATTAAATCCTCATCCATCAGAACATAAATTCTCTGTGCTTAATTCAATGCTGAAGACCTCTTTATTGTTTCTTAAGAATTTCACTAAGATTCCGGAGAAGTTAAAATCATTTATAATTATGTGTGGATGGACTTTAATTTTACATCCATATGTACGCTATAGGCTCATGCATATTGTTAGTCGTTAGTCGTATTACTTATATATTAGATCATTCCGCTATTTTACTGTTTGAAAATGATGGAATTTACGTTCGCTCCTGATTTAGCATTACACGAAATTTTAACAGCTGCTTGTTTTTCATAATTTGATTTAAACATTAATGAACCATGCCGAGAAGGCCCTTCCTCTACCCTTCAAATCCCTTCCTATGCTATTAAAGGCGAGTTGCCTCCAAGTGAATTACCCTCAAGTAGAGATTTATCCCAAAAAATTCATAGCTTCATGGTCTTAGGTACACTTTCAAGTCCCTTCCAGTGATTTAGATTTTAATTTATTCCGTCAGTCCTCGGTGGATAGAATAGGATATGTCTATTCCATTACATGACATTCCATGCTATTAACCCACTAAGTTTTATTATTAGTATATATATATATATATAGATTTTATTTTAATTTAAGTAGATATTAGCAAGGATTGAGAGCTTGGCAAGTTGGAATTTGACCAGGCACCGCCGTGACGGAGAGATAATCCCAAAGGTCTGAACTTAGGCACGTAGTGTGTTGACCCTCGGAAGTTACCTGGACTGTCGCACCATGGGAAACGTCTCTCCAAAAAATCCCAGAAATTGAATTAACGTAATTGCCTGAACCAATCACATTTCCTGGTTCAGGAAATATCGATCGAAAATTGGTCGAGAACATCGATATTTCACATCCAGCGAAGGGGTAGTAAAGAAAGTATAGAGAGGACTCGAACCGTCGCCAGGAACGGACGTACAGCCCCAAACTTGCATCAACCAGAGGACTCGGAGAGATCGAGGGTGCCACATGATCACGGCCAGAGATCAACGCGAGGTAACTGCCAAGTGTCTCAATCCTTGACGCGCCTGTGGGAATTACCGTAAACCATGGTTTAACTTGGGATTAAGGGATCCGATTGATTTGCCCGGCTAGCTGAACACGCATAATTTGTTTTTATTTTATTTTTCTCATGTTCAGTTAAATGATTATTAAATTCTGTAAAATATCACTTTACTTCATCATTTAATGAGACCTACCACTACAGTACCCTATAACGTTTTAAAAAATAATAAACGTACCATACTTTTATTCCGAACTTATTAGATTTATTTCCGCGCTAGTTTTCTTCACCTAAAGCTTTTTCTATTTCTCAGGCTTTCCAAAGAATTCAAAAAGAGTGTCCGGAAGTCCTTAAGAAGCTATTTATTGTTCATGGCGACTTGGATCAAGAAAACCTCGCTCTGAGCGCTTCCGATTTAGCTGTGCTTGAAGACAATGTGTCCGTGGTGTTCCATTCTGCAGCGACCCTGAGGCTCGAAGCCAAGCTCAAAGACTCCGTAAAAACTAACCTGCTGGGAACTTGGAACGTTCTTCAATTGGCGAAAACGTTTAAGAATCTGAAGGTAAGGGAGAAAACTCATATTGTTTTTAAAATAGCGTCAGTTAAAATCTGTAATAGACTCCAAGTATTCAAGACAGTCGTAATCGACAAATGGGATGAACAAACAAATTCATTTGATATTTTTGGTATGTGGATAGTTTTTAATACTATTTATTAAATTATATTAGTTTGTATTGTTTGCCGCCAAGGTGATTAAGATTTAAGTTATCAAACATACGAAAGCTTTGAGTTTTTTTTAACAAATTTTTGTACAATCAGCCATAATTAGGCCATTTAATTGCCAATTTATATATCATTTCATACAATACTGAATAATTTTTATTAGTATTTAATATTTACACTTTCTGTTAGACAATTATAATTTATTCAAGCATTTTCAGATACACTTACTATTTCTTTACATGTACATAATTGTAGGACCAATCCATACACAAATCCTGCGTAAACTGTATTGGAGCACCATGACTATGATTAATGTAACATAAAATACGGTTAATACATTATTTTGTTATCGGACGTTGTTAATTAAATTTATAGACGTGAAACCTATTTAAAGGCGGTATTGTAAGTATGCAGGTTGAGAATTGGCGTGACGAAACATTTAAAGCTGTGAAACCAAACATTGGAGAGAATTTAAAGTGAAATGAAAAATTATACTAATTAGATAAATAAATAGCCAAATAACGGATAAAATGAAGTGATATAATAAAGACACAACAAAGTTTCTACAAGCCTTGTTGCTTTCGTCAGGCGATTGAAAAACGCACGAGCCGTAAGAAAGACACGACGCAAAAAGTAAAGAGGGGTTTGTCTAACAAGAAGGGTTCATAACCATTGTTAAGTTTCATGGTAACAGTTTGTCCGTTAATTGCTGTAATGTTCGATTTTATATCAAGCATTTCGGACATAAGTCTAGGACAGTACCTGGTGTCATCCAAAATCTTAGAATTTTGCCAAAAAAATAATTGTTTCGATTTGATGATATGACTATTGATGGTTTGCCAATGTGAAGAAAGATATTGGATATATATTCTTTGATGCGGGTATTAACTGACCTTTCGTATGTCCAATGTAGCAGTAACTGAAAGCGGATCAAGAAAGTTTGTAAAATACTCAATGTTTACTATGTCTGGTAGGTCTTTGTAGTTTTTTTTATCAAGAAGGGAAATGTTTTATTGAATGTGTAAATTATGGATATTTGATATTCGTTAAAAATTCGGAGGAACTTAGTCGTCATCGATTTCTGTATTATCAACAATCGATATTATTGTATGCACCAGAGCCACACGTATTGTATTGCAATACAATGCAACGTATATCAAATTAAAGGCCCAATCATAGGGAACATAGAGCGTTGAGAAAATAATATTGATAACACATCAGAATTTTCAGACGGTGAAGTTAATAATCGCATGGCTTGTAGATGATCCATTCAATCCCTGAGTCGCAATCACATTGTAACGTTTTCAAACGTTGATTCAAGATAAAGCAGTACATTTATTTCGTCTCGGATAACCATTAATCAGATAAAGGAGATTGCATCACGGTCAATACGGAAATTTTGGTCAAGTGTGTGGCACTACGTTCCCTACCAGCCGTAGAATGTCTCCGACGGTCCAATTCCTAGAACGACTTACCTGCGGTAGGAGGAAGTAACATTTGGAAAACAATAACCCTTTCCATACTAAGCTAATTTATTCAATTTATTAAAGATATATACAATTAAAATTTTGCCCTCCCGGCTAGCCAGTTATGAAAACTCAGGGATTGTTGTGGCAAGCTAGGCCCGAGAATCGATTTATAAAAAGTGCTTTACGCAACCATGAAATATGCGAATTTGGTTACCAGACTGGGGTCTCAGCAACTCAGATTCGTCGCTCGCAGCTGGTCATCGATGTCTGTCTCGTGGAGTCTCGCTGGTAGATTCTCTAAAAAAAAAACCAAGAGCAACCGCTCACCCCAACTTCTCCAGTCAGAATCCTGACCAGGCATCCACTTTTCCCGACCTGTGAGACCAACTGTTTTTCTATTGGTCCATTTAATTTATTATGGACCAATCACAGATCTTAGGCAAACCGACGTAGAGAATTTCAACACCGAAACCCTCTGCACCTGCTGTTTGTTGACGGGAAAACCCCCCGATGGAGGTACAGTTACAATCCCCAGCCTGACTGGCACCAAGCGGTACTTTTTGCTGATGTTGGATAAACATAGCTGTTCACGCGTTTAAAGAAACTGACTAAAATATCAGTATAATCAATGAAAAGACGCCCATCCTAAATAACGCGCTATAAGTGATCAGTGATCCTGTAAACATGCGTACCGTGGTTCGCCAGCTAACAAGACGATGATGACTGCTGCATAAAAGTTCACATTGAGATGAAGAAAGTACGCAATTAGTTTTATTTGTTGATAAACGAATATTCAATGCTGATTAAAATATTTATATGACAACACATTGTACATATATCACGCTTATTGAATAAAAGTAGCCAAATACTATCTAAAAATGAAATGTCTATCCTAAAAATTACCAATATTTTCAATGCAAAATCAATTGTACATATTTCAAATATTTTATTTATTAGTTTAGACTAAACATTTACTAATCCTCTGCCTTTGTATGTTTCACTTGAAACGCGAATTAAGTTTTGGCCAATTCATGAGCGTTTCCTACGGGACAGACATACCGAAGATTGTTACACATTTTCGAACTGCGTGAAACCAAATAAGTATAAGAAGGGCTCTGTTACAAGGCTGTTGCAACTGGATTCGTGAAAGACATTGCAAAATCCTTAAAAACCGGCCTGTCCCGCGGAGGAGTGTAGAAGGTCTCCGAACCTGTACCCGCCAAGGGTATTCACACTATCTACGCGATATATCCCATACGGAGAGTTGGTGTTGTGATGTGACGAGGGAATATGAGATCGAAACTGAAAGTTGTTGAATCGCGAGAGTTAGATTCTCATTCTTATTTTTGAAAAAAAAATAAAATAAAGCGCGCAGTTACACGGGGCAATGTCACTTTATTTGTAGCCGGTATCGTCGTCCGAAAGAGACGGCACCGGCACAGACTGTTCCACGTTCTTGTTTCTTTTGCGACAAACTTTCTGACACTCCGCAGACGAAATTCCAATCTTTGGTGCGACTGACGTTTAGGAGAGACTAGGAAATTTTCCAAATATTCACTTTCCGTGCATACAATTCAACGTAATGTGTATTATCAGATTTTTCAAAGAAATATGAGGACTTTAATACATGATAAAAATTTATATAAATTCTTCATAAAGAAGAAAAAATCGATCATTTGAAAGAAATAAGATCCTTTTATGAAATAAGATCCTTTCATGAAAATCGTAGTCCATTATATTATTTATGTGTTGTGCAACGTACTTAGAGTGTGTTATGATTCATACCTTGAATCATGAAGCCTGCACTTCTTAACTTTCTCGTTGTCTCTACGCTGATGCTCTCAAATCTGATAATTAGAATTTTTTTGTATGGTTCCGAAGTCTTTTTCGTACTCACTCTTACTTTATTTATTGTTGTGTTCCTCAAAACATTAATATTTTTGTAGATATTCCTGTTTCTAAACAGTTTTCTACTCCATACAACTTTATAAATCTCAATTATTTGACCATTCAAACCTGTCAGTCAGACGAAATAAAAATCAATGTTTTGCATGCATCCAAAATAGGCCTTTTCTAAAATTCATGTACTTTTTAAATGGAAATGAATGAGTTGGCTGGCCGTAAAAGATAAGTAATAAGATGACAAAATGAAAACACATTTTTAAATTGGAATTAAAGATTAAAACGCTCTAAAAAAATTGATTTTTTAATTTTCTTACCTTAAAAATTTCGTTTGTCAGATATTCGTGCATTCGTCGACGGCGTTCAGTCACTGCGACCAAGAAGTCCTGGAGGAGCGCATGTACTCAGCACCATACAATCCAAAGGACATCATGGACTGTATGACGTGGATGGACGACGACATGGTCGATATTATAACTAAAAAGTGAGCCTATCTTCCATATGATTATTTGTCTGAATACTGAGTGCATAATAAATGCTGTAAGGTGTGCTCATACTGGAAATCAACCCTGCTTCGTGGAAACAATAATATATTCTGATATTGACCCAAAATTTACTTAGTTCTTATTCGTTACAAACTGCCAATAAAGCTTGAAGGGAAATACTTAAATTAAATTAAACTGAAGTGACACAATTAACATTCTTCTGCGGCTGATTGGGTAAACTAACCGTTGAATGTACTCGTATAAATTGGAATATTAAAAACAGACGATGAATTTCTATGCTCTTGAGTCCTAAAATAGTTCAATAGGACCCCTCAAATCTTTGTGTTTTTTCTCAATGGTTTTCAATGGATTTCAAATCAGCAGTTTGTTGTCATCCATAGCCATAACCTAGTCTAAAGTTAAATGCTATTTCATTTCAGCTTTGATAATAATTTTAGAGAAATTTTATTAACTTTATTGCATTAATTTTACATATTTTGTGTAAGCTAAGTGTTTTTAGTAGACAATTCACTGGAGGTCTTCTGTTAATTCACAAGTTTTTGTTCACTCACTGAGTATTTTGAAGTTAAATATTTTTTAATGATTTATTTTGTACAGAATCTTTCAAAAACTGCAAAAATTTTGTGCCTGAGAAGATGCCTAGCGATAGAAATGTCGTTAGCAACAAAATTGGTATTGGGGGTCGAAGAAAATAAGTATGTAAACCAAAATATAAGAATCTGAATGCAAACAATTCAGTGAAGTGTTCACCTTATAATGGACGTATTACAATATTGTTCAATAGGCAAATTCTCGATAGAATATTTTGACAATTGTTAGATAATGTACCAGTAAACCGTATTTTGTCTGAAACATTAAATTGATAAAAATAGAAAAGAGTAATATTTGAAATAACAGTCATGTTCAGACCTGAATCAACAATTGTGGCTTAATAAAAGAGAGAACGTACAAAGTTTCTGTCAAACTTTCGAAGCGTTAGTCATCTCCCAAGGGGTGAACGGGGGTGAAATTTTAATACATGCTAAAACGACCGATGTTTCCGTCAAATAATTAGTTTTCTGGATCGATGGGATTAATAGTTTCTTTCCAGATGTTTTAAGTGTATAATTTCAACCCCTTAAAGCATGTAAAGACAGCATTAATGAGGGAAGGTTGGAGGGGCCTTACATAAAAATAACGTGAAACAGCCTACATTTTTGTCAAATGCAGTGTTATAGAAGTCAATGAGTTTAATTCTTACATTTATTTACATCTATTTCAGTTAAGCTGTACTTCAGCCCATAGGTGTGGGTAATGAGTAAGCAGAAATACACATGATTTTTTCACAGAAAGCAAAAAAAAAATGGTACGGAATCTGTGGTTATAGAAAGCCACGGAGTATAATTCTGACATTTACCGTAGTTATTAATATGTAGTACAGCCCCTGGGAGTGAAACGCGTAGAGTAATTGTCACCAAATTTTATACTCCTGTTACTTACGATCCAGTAACAAACGCCGTGGGGTTTTGACAACCCGAGTGGATGTCATTTGAAAAACATTCGTAAACGACCATTATTAGCGTCGAATAATACGTTTTCGGGGTCGCTTAGTTTGTTAGTGTCATTCTATAAGTTTTTAAGTGTCTAATTTCAACTCTAAAGGGCAAGGTACATTTTGCGGCGGACGGGTTTCCTTATTTTTTAGAGTACCAGTTACATTTTTAGTTCTATATTTATTTACTCCTTTAAGGTACTAGGAGTATTTTTAGACTTTACTAAGTTTATAAAATAAATAAATTATTCATTGCTGAACTTAATCGCAATTCAATGACACAAACTTCGACACGAAGACGAGTAATAACTTTTACAAATATAAAACCGCTTTTTGTCGTTGAGTGAACTATTTTACAACTTAAACAACCACGTCATAGAACTCTGGGTATAAAACGTGATGTGATCTCTCGCTCTTGAAAAAATAATAATAGGATTTTCGCAGTTCAGAACAATTAAATTATAATATTTTATTGTCATTTTGTAAAGATTTTTACACAACATATCATATTTTCTGGAAAATAACAACAATTATAAACAATTATTTATTGTTTATAATTATATCACCATCACGGCCGACATTAAAATTATATATTAATTATCCATATAGAGAATATAATGAATGGCTAAATAATCCGAAAGCTTATACTATTGATAATAAATTGCGAATAATAATCTGTAACGCACGTATTTTTGGTTAAGTAAAAAACATTTTTATCCTTTAAACAGCAATTTAAGGAATTATTAAGATCATCGCTTAGTACGAATAAATTCCATATCTTATTATTAAATACATACCTTAGCAACCTTCAATGTACAGTTTCCATTCATTCATTCATAATAGTTCCTTCCTCGTGAGTCATAAAAATTATGACATTAATGAATGGTAACTGTAAATTGTGGGTAATTACTAGACAAATTAATTGTTTCGTTCGTAAATGCGGTATATTCACTTGATAAGTATTTAATAATAATAAACGGTTTAGTTCAATGATATATCACTTGGGAAGTAAGCATACCGTTTTCATTTCCCTGTTCCGTCGAATATCTTGCATCATTCTTCACGATTAAAATATCACCAAGCTTAAATAACATTATATACAATTTTTATTAATTTAATGCATAAATTGTTTACATTTCATAGCATTCTTAGAATTATTAGTCTTACGTAAAATTATTCTACAGGACTTATGTTATAATCAGTGTAAATTTAATTATATATCATTTACAATGTTCTGTCGCTGTGATAAATACATGACAAAGTCGATTCGATACAAACATTGCGACACGAAGTTACTAAAATAAGAGAAACTTCAACTTGGACATCTAAAAGTACTAGTCAGATTAAATGTTTCGTTCGTAAATTCGGTAAATTCAATTGATAATCTGTGTTAAATTGAAACATCCTTATTCTTTCATAAACTGCAAGTAATTAAATATTACATTTTTAACAGAATTTAATTTTTTACAGGTTAATTCACCCACACGTGAACACTTATACGTTCACGAAACGGTTGGCTGAGCGCCTGGTCGAGCAACATTTAGAATTCATGACAGTCGCCATAGCCCGCCCATCTATAGGTACAGTGAACAGACTGTAAATGATTCACATGACTTTACGTTCAACTAACACCTTTTTTAAATTTCATTAGTTTACAATCAATCAATAAGATAAGGAACGTAGGTTTTCCCGGTGTAGTTGCTGGATGAAGTTTTCTCGGGATTCCAACCGGGTAGCGTAGTTTAGTAAACACAACGTTTCGATGGCTATACTACGCTACCCGGTTGGAATCCCGAGAAAAATTCATCCAATCAATAAGATCCTTATTATTACAAGAAGTATTGTTTTGTAAAATAAATTGAAAATATAAAGCTCGTAGTAGTTGAATAACATATAATTTTATTTTTATTATAGTCCCATTTAAAGATTGTTTGTTTTACCAACGCCTAGGCAGTTTAAAAACATAAAAATCACCAGTATACCAGGTGTATAAGCTTAAATCCGCTAGTTTTCAGTCATAAATACACATGATTTTTTCACAGAAAGCAAAAAAAATTATTAAAAGTACCAAACCTCGCTGGCTAAACATTTTTTCCATCTCCCGGGCAATTTGTGGATACCACGCCAAAAAAAATCCTACTCTTTCGAGGCAAACCAGTCATCAAGCCTTTGTAAGAATCGAAGTGCTGCTCAACGAGCGTGTGGCTCATCGACGAAAAGAAGTTGTAGTCGGAAGGGGCCAAGTCTGGTGAATAAGTTAAGTGCCTCCAAGTAGTTTCGATCCATTGTTGACGTGTGCAATGGTGCGTTCTCGTGAAGGGAAATCAGATTGCCATGTCTGCTGTTAAGGTGGCCTTGGTGGTAGCGGTGGGCATAGACACTTTCATCAAGTTTCAACAGTTCATAGTATACGATACTCTGCTGATCCCACCAAGCGCACAGCATCGCCTTCCGTCGGAAGCGATTTGGTCTTGCGGACGATGTTAATTGTTGGCCGAGATTAACCCACGATTTCTTGCCTTTAGAATATATCCATTTTCCATCGCCAGTCACAATCCGATGCAGGAACGACTTTACCTTTTGTCTGGCGAGAAAGATTTCGCATGAATTTCGGCGTTGCTCCATCTGCTTATAGTTAAATTTATTCGGCACCCATTTTAAGATCCTATGAACCTTTCCCATGGAACGTAGGCGCATGTAAATGGCTGGTTGAGTAACACCCAATTGCTCGGCAAGCATTTTTTTCTGCGATTGGGTATCGTCTTAGTCCAAAAGAGCCTGCAATTAATAGTCGATTTTCACGCTTTTTGTCGCTCAGGTCAAAATTGTCTTCTTTGAAACGATGATACCAATCTCCGCACGTTGTTTCCGATAATGGGCCTAGATTGATTTTGATACCAATTATTACATAGGTACTTCGGATGTATTTTAAGCTGTAATCAAGGTCACTTTTCTTACAATTTAACACAAGGCGTCAAATATAATAATAAAATAATTTTTTTTAATATTTTCTTGGTGATTTTGAGTATAAAATGGTTAGTGATTTCTTATCTCATTCCACATCAATTATAAACATATAAATACTGCTTAAATGTACAATAATATAATTGCGTAATAAATTAGCCGTAATATTTGCGTTGTAAAAATATAAAAAATTAAATTAATCTTATGATGTTTAATTATAGTATTAACTAACATTTTATTTGTTTCAATAACAAATATATATACGTATTTAACACGTTATGGTGTGATTTACAGTGACTCCCGCGTGGAAGGAGCCGCTTCCCGGGTGGGTTGACAGTCTCAATGGCCCCGTGGGTATGGGGGCTGCAGCAGCCAAAGGGGTTATACGATCCATGCACTGCAACCCGGATTACAAATCAGAAGTCATCTCTGTGGACATTGCCATCAGCGCCCTGATAACAATAGCAGCCAAGGAAGGATCTGTAGATCAAAAGTGAGTTTACTAAATTTATTAGTTTTAATTCGTAGAGCAAAGTGGAGTCCGATTGTGCAAATTAATGTGCGAAAGCGGGAAATCGTTTCGATCACATAGTTTGAGGTCCAGTAGAAGTGATATAATTCTGAGGGTATAAACATAAATTTTCCAACATTTTCAGATTTTCTCTTATAACTAAAAATCGGTGTTTTCTTATGTTTACTATAACAAGAAATAAAAATAAAGTTAAGTATCCAAGATTTTAAATTAGGTTCAGTGCTATGGTCACAATACCAACCATTTTACCAAACATGCCAACTGTCATATATATATATATATATATATATACATATACATATATGTATATATATTTAGGGCAACCGGCTACATGAGGGTGATCCACTTTGGGCAACTCCCCTTTAATAGCATAGGAAGGGATTTGAAAGGGGGATGCGGAAGGGTAGAGGAAGGTAGCCAAGGGTTACTAGGGCCCCCGCGCTATGGTTTAAGGATCCTACCCGGCATTCGCCTAAAGAAATGCAGGGAAAACCCTAGAAAAACCTGCATCAGGTAGGTCGGGCATTGGGTACTTGTCCCACGCCCTTCCGATAGCGGGAGAGGAGTTTGCTGTGGGGACGCAGCATTCCCTTCTCCGTGCCGCGACCAGTTTAGGAGGCAGCTGGCCGACTATTCCAATGGGAATAGCGGACAACTCGTACCGTATGCCCAAGGTCTGTGACCCCGGAACATACACCTCTCAGAACAGGCCGAGGTGCCTCGGCTTGTGGGAACCTTAGTTCAAAAACGGAGAGGAAAAGGCATACCCAAAGGTAGCCCCTTCGTATCTCTCCTAAAAGGTTCTGCCTTCGAGAGAACATCCCTCGCAGGTTACCTGCGAGAGAATTCCCTCGCAGGTTCTTGTCACTGTCATATATATATATATTTTTTTTAGGGCAACAGGCTACATGAGGGTGATCCACATTGGGCAACTCCCCTTAATAGCATAGGAAGGGATTAGAAAGGGGGGATGCGGAAGGGTAGAGGAGATTTACCAATTTGCTTTATTATTTCAGTCTATACCGCACAACTGTGAGAAATTTCTCTTCACTTGGGCCACGAGAAGATGTGTAAATTTTAGGTTGATACAACACGTTAACTAATTTTTCCTCAGTTCGGATTACAGTACAAACGTTGTAGGAACCATGTGGTAACCGGTTTTGAGGGGCTCCACTACATATCACTTGGGTATATCTCGACCATTTGATTGGTTCCCCGCCTTGAAGAAAGTGGTTATTAACTGGGGTGGGGGTTTTATTCACAGTCTCTGCAGCCACTTTGAATTAGTCTTGCTACTACCATATTTGAAACTACGAAAGCTCCTGGGCTCACTCTGCGTCGTCTTACTTTCTTATATCTAACTGTATCTTTAACTTCATAGCTTTTTTTTTATTTTGTTAATGTCTCTGGACGGTACTATAGATACAAAGAACTCCACGTAATCAACTTTCCTATTTTTCTATCCTGGAAGTCTCGATGCTGAAGAAGAAATAACACTGGATTTTCCTCCGACTTGATCCTATTTGGTCTGATCATTTACGTACCATAGCTCAAACTATGTTATTTTGATCTCTGAGTTTTAGCAGGTATTTAGATATTACACAACAAATCCAACATTGAGATATTAAACCGACTCGTAACATTGAAACGGTTATTCTAAATTAAACCGATCAATTAACTGAAGTTCAAGAGTATCAAACGTTGTATTGTATTGTAATATTGAATTCACTCAAGTTAAAAGATGGAAGCTGGAAAATTTTCAAGTTTCTTTCATTCGCTCAGCAGTACGCGAAACAGCTACAAGCGATAATGTCCAGTGGATAACTTAGAATATAGAATATTCAATTAAAAACTCATTTTAAAAGTTTATATTTTCAAAACTTTTATTTTTTTTGAAAGGTTGGTAAATTTGGGTTTTATGACCTCGTGCAAACTTTCTTGCAGCGACTACTAAAATTTGATTGACGGAAAGTGAAATTATTAATGACTGTATCTAAAATTTGGTAGTGTCTAAAATGTATATGAAAATGACAGATAATTTATCATGGTGAAGATTATGTTGTCTTTATGTCCCTTAATTACCTGTTAAACTACGATATTAATATTATCAACAGGATCTTTAAAGTTTTTATAATGGTGGATAAATTTTACGTGTCTTTCGTGATGAACTGTGTATTATACCATCAGATTAGTTGTGTGCACGAATTGTGTAAAGATTGGTGCTATAGTATAGGAATGTGAGATGTTAATACTTTAGTAGTAATTTTTTATAATCATTTGATTACCTTTGTACAAATATATCTTTAATTTTTAAAGTAGTTATTGTTAACCTGATGAGGGTTCATTTTTTTAGGCAAGAAAATTTCGTTAAATTACATTAATTATTTCTTTATTTGTCTGTTATCAGTCTTTATTAATTATAGTAAAAATCTGATGTCCATTAATAAAAGCTTTTCGGGTTCCGAAATGCTTTTCTTAATTCTTTTCATAAGACAAACCTTCGGTCTTTAATTATGTATTGTCCATTTATGCACTGTCAACGTCTGTTCGGAGCCAACCGTCAACGTGTCAGTGCAGAACCTCTAATACTAGGAGCTAACAAAGTCGTAAAAATATCCCAGAGTACATCTGCACGATACATTTATAAGTAATATAGAACTGAGGAATTGTCTGTTAACAGTTGTTGAACTTAAAAACCACGAGAAGGAGAAAATGGTCTAATTCACAGTCATCAATTGATAATAACTAAAAGACGTATTCCTCTGTAAAGCAAGGCCACTATATAGATATTTTTAGTCATATTTTAAATAACATTCACAATTTTTAGTAACACATCTCTATCGCATTAAGTGAGAGTTAATAAAATAGATCTTCAATTACTAATAAAAAAAATAAGGATCAGCAAACTGTGTTCGGGAAGTTTTATGGATTTTATTTATTTCCTAGAAGTCATTCAAAGTACTATTTCGATCATTAAGTACTTACGAAATTTAAGAGAAGGAAAATGCGAACCGCTTCCGAAGATTGCATTATATATACAAATTTTAAATTCTAGCCATAATAATGTAATAATTTTATGCAACACATCAGTGAACCGATAACTTGTTTTGAGGGGAATTTACTTTAATGTGAACATATCGCAACTTTATTTATCGAGTAGCTTGACATCGTAATTAAATATTTATTTTAGCATAATTTCTTTTATTTGCAATATTATAACATTTCTGAGTTCTATATGTTCCTTTTTGCAGGCAAACGGAAGTTCCAGTCTACAATTTAACTGCAGGCAAAGAGAATCAGATGTCTTGGGGTGAAGCGTTGGAGCGCAGCCGGAGCATGGTTTTTGAGTATCCGTTCGAAATGACAATGTGGTTCCCTGATGGCAACATCCACAAATCCAAATTCATTCATACTCTCTGCGTTATATTCTTGCACTTTCTGCCAGCTTATTTGATAGATTTCTTGATGATCATCTTCCGCCAGAAAACATTGTAAGTTGATAGTATCACGTTAGGCAATACCAAATTGAAAATTGTGTAAAATTGAGTATCAACTGTTTATATATTCGAGAAATTAACTGTTGGGGATATAAATCATTTTGAATTAACAGATTATGACACAAAACTTTCGACCGGACCATGAATCGAACCTGATCAGTAATTCATTTTCTTAGCCGTTAGAGCTGAACTCTTATGAAATAATCTGTTCTTGAATATTATTTGGAATTTTCCATGATTTTTAGATGATGGCATGAAACTAACTTTCGTAAATATATAAAGATCTGAAGATGAACAATTAGATCAACGGTCAACTCATTCTTGATGGATTCGATGGCCAAATCAAAACGGAAAGCAACCCATTTTTATTATGTCGATACTAAAATTGGCATCAAATAGTCTATTTATTGAAAGAGCTGGACGAATGTGGTTAAAATTCTATTTGGAAAGAGAAAGGGTTTAAATTGGAGCGATCTCAGAACGTCAAAAATCGAAAATTTTTCCCGGTGTATATTCTGGATAAACAGTTCTTGCGGTTTCCACCCGTGTTAAAGTAAGCTTAAGCCAAGACGTTTCGGTGGCGTACTCTGCCATCTTTCTCATGTTCACCTTCAAGGTCTCTCGAAATTAAACCCTTTCCCTTTTCAAATAATGAACTTGAGAAAGATGGCAGAGTACGCCATCGAAACGTCTTGGCTTAAGCTTACTTTGACCCGGGTAGAAACCCAAGAACCTTAAAACAACATTGATAAAAGTATTGAATCGAAAAGTGAGATATCTGTATTTCCCCATAAAAAGAATAAGACGAGCACGTTAGTGAGACGTTTATTATAGGAAGTAGTAAATAAATTTGAAATATACGTACTAACAATACTAGCCATTTTTAAATTGAAAACTATAAATTGAAGTACTATACAAGGTATCTTATTTATTATTTTCATAAAAAGAGGAGATAACTAAATTCCCAGTGTACCACAAAGTAAAAAAAATGGAAAGGCAATTTTTAGTCAGAAAACAATCTTATGATAATATATAAATTACAATAATGTGGAAAAATCATATTATTATTTTTATTCATTTCTCTCAAATAAACTATAATACTAATACTTAATTCCCACAATATAAAATGTGACTAATTTAGCTTTAACTATTCAATAATTAATATATATTGTAATAATTAAAAACGGGGATGAATTAAATTTGCCACACGTTGTTGGACCATTTATGAAATAATTTTTAATTAAAAGAAATTCTTAAACAAAAAATAATTAAAATTTGAATGATGGTTAGCCACACGTTGAAGACGCCAATTTATGTAATGTTTTAAAAGGTATTCTTAATTAAATAGGAATAATTAACAAAATTATGAATGAATGAATGAACGAATGAAAAGAAAAACGCGAACGAAATCTGACCATACCCTTTAATTATCGATTACAGATATTAATAATTGTTTTGTACTCACGACAGTGCTACTGGTACCAGTTCGGACTCATGTAGCTTGAAGTCAACACCCACTAAACAGGCCATTATTCACTGATTCTACACTTTAGATTTTGAACACTCGCGATCTCTGATATCCTCGAACTTAGATTAGCCGCCCCTCAGTCAGCCCTCGGACGTAGGTCTCATTGAAGTCTCTCTATGCGAAAATTAGTTCAGTTTGTGAAGCAAAACTTCTGCTTCTAAATTACGATTTTATAAGTCTCTCCGTCAAAACTGTTTACTTGCGTTTTATGTAAACTATTATATCTCGCCGTTGGACTTCCTGGATAGTCCTATTCATGCTTTTATATTAGCAAACTTTACTGTGTTGTATCTCTCGCAGACTCTATTATGTATCCTTTCTCGACCCAGGCTCAACGTAGACCTGACGCAGATTTGAGTTCTCTAAGCGCGCGGTCTCCAGTCTCCATTGTTACCAAAGAAAGACCCGCTGCGATTGTCGTCTTTAAGCACCCGTACCGCCAACAATTCAATTATATTAAAAGCAATTAATAGCCTGTTTAATTGGTATTACAATATATATTGTAGGATTAATTAAGTGATTACGTATAACAGAAAACAAAAATTATATATATATATATATATATATATATAATTTTTGTTTTCTATATATATATATATATATATATATATATATATATATATATATATAATTTTTGTTTTCTATTATATGTAATTAATTTTTAATTTAAATTCTATTAAACTAGAGGAAAGTTTATAATAATACTTACAATCTAATAAGAAAATAAGAAATTAATAATATGTACGAAAAACGAAAGAATATATTAAATAAATTTAAAAAATTCCCTTTTGACTAACTTCAAAGCTTGATTTATTATCAGTTAATTATTAGTTTTACCGGAGTTCCACGGGAATTTATTCATATTAGACCGAAAAGGAATTAATTCGACACTCATCTCTTGATTATTTCGAATCTGTGATTGTGAACCAACCATTTTTCACGCCGTCGCGGGGCAGAAATCGTGACTTAACCGGCATCAGAAAACCATTTCTACTGACGCTATTAACTATTCCATCCTCACCCACAGTCCCACTAAAGATCTCTTATCGTCAAACAGTTTTTTCACAGATTGTGGGTGATATGTGTATCACGTTGGTACGTAAATTCTAAGAAGTTCAAATTGCTTCGTTTGTTTATTTGTGTATGTGGAACACACACACACACACACATACGTTCTTATTTATTGGATAATATCTTTACACAGATAGAGTAATGCTGAACAGTAATAAAATAATTGTAGTTGATACTTAATTTTTTAATAATGTCTTCTCCCCTTAGCATGGTCCGTCTACAAAACAAACTACATAAAGGCCTGAAACTGCTGGAATTTTTTGCGACTCGGCAATGGATTTTTGCCAATCAAAAATTTTTAGGATTATACAAAGAACTAAATGAAACAGACAAACGGAAATTTAATATGGACGTTGCTTCTGTTGATCTAAATGAATACATGATATCATCTGCATTAGGCGCAAGACATTACTGTCTTAAAGAAGATCCTAATTCTTTACCTAGGTGCCGAAGGAATATAAGAATGTAAGCAATATTATCAAAAATCTTTATTATTTGAAATGACTTAATTGAACTTTTTTTTATTAAGTATGGAACTTATGGAATATTACAAGAATTTATTTAATTCTACTAAATGATTTAGTTGTTATGTATATTTATAATTCTGTATAAATGAAGAAAATTCATGTTTTTTTTAAGTGCAATGTTCTTATAGTTGTAGTTTTGTGTTTATCTTTTCAAGCTGTAGCAAATTTCAGTGCCAAAAAATATTTTGTTCAGTTATTAATATTAGATTGTTGGAAACAAGTGAAAATAGTCTATAATTAAGCGTATAATAACTCATAAATAAACTTGTGAATTATTAACAGACCAACAAATTAAGAAAATATATCTGAAGTGTAATTTGTTTAAGTGAATTTGGCATTTTTGCTTAATAAGAATGTGATTGTATTGAGTAAATAAATTAAAATATTTGTAGAAAAAAGCACAGCATCAAGCATCAAAATATTTGATAACACAATATATGAATAGTTGAATGAAACTCTAAAATATGTATTAAACAGGATAAACAGAGAAAACGAGAAAAATAATAATTCTGAACTGGAAATCAGAAAGCCACGAGAAAATGTAGATGACGTGACCGGGAAATCAGGATGACAGCTAGATTAACTTAATTTAAAGAGACTAATGTACAAAATAAGGTATAAATATATCATACTCAATATGTAATAACTTCTGGAGCATATTCCAAGATTAAATCAGGAATCCAACAATGAAATTAGGTGACAATAATACTGAGTTAGGTTGTAGTTAATCAGGACTGGATTGGATTACTAAATTCAGCCAAATGTTTACAAATGGTTGATAATAATTTTAGGATTGTAATCGATGAATCCAGTTATAAAGTAGATAAAGTGAAGCTTCAATTATTATTGCTCTGTTAATAATATATAATTCAAGCCTATATGTTGACATTTTTAGAAATTAAATTTTTTTTAATGATAATAAATATTTTATATTATATTTAATGGTATAAACTTTTTGAACCCTCTTCAGGTTCTCTGAATAAAATAAATGCTTATTTTGATGTTATAAACGTTTACATAGTGTTAGTTCAAGTCAGATAACCTAAAGGGTACACATATGGACAGAAACATTTTGCTATTAAATATATAATATAATTTTTTTTCAATTGATAAAAAGTTATTCATTATCATTAATTATATGTTATTATTAAATAACATACATTAAAATAGTATATCATTTACCTTGCTATTCATTCTAAAAATACATGCTGTTATACGTAATCTTATTATAAAAAATTGGTAGTTATATTCTGGGAATATTTAGATTTTTATGGACCTCATTAGTTTAAAAAACAAATAGCTTAAATGTTCACAGTACAGAGAAACTATTCAAATTTTATTAACGCATGAACAAAAATAAGGCAGGAATAATTTATTTTAAAAAGACAGTAATTCACTCAACATTTTGTTTTCAATCTAGGACTTCATCAGGTGAAAAATGGTGTAAATAATTTCCAAACACTTCCAAAGTCAAATAAACTCATTAATTTTGTTAATAAACTATTTCCTACTAATTTTACTGTTTCCTTCATTCATAAATATATTGAAGCCATAAATATAAGTATTTTTCAAATTTAAACTAAATTAACTTTTATTTTCAGACTGTACGTGATTGATCGGCTATGGAGTGTAATATTCTATGGAACTATTTTATGGCTGATCTATTCATACTCTGAATCTGCACGCTATGTTTTGGATACTACAGGAGGCGTGATAAAATCCATGCCCGTTTTACGTAGCATCTTGAATTCAAAATCTACATAAAATTATTTCTAACATCAACGTCAGTTATTTTATACATATTTCATGCTTATCTTCAATCATAAAATGATATTGTAAATGTATGAATATTTATCCAAAGAAAAATATGTATCAAAACTAAAGACAATCGAGACTATTCACACATTTTGTATTATAAATATATTACATCTCATAATAATAATACTTAATGGTTCCTGCATATATTTATATGTTACGAGGGAATATTTAAATATTTTTTGTTTAAAAAATGAATAAATATTTTTAAAAACTTTATTTTTAGTCTTTTTTTAATAATCGAATATATTTAACGAACATTAAGAGACCAATATCATTTCTCTAATTAAAAACTTGATTGAACATAAAATCTTTCATAGAAGCGTTTACAAAAAATAAACCTTTCTTTCAGTCAACAACTTGAAGAAAGTAAAAATACGTACAGAAACGTTGTTGTGTTATTAACTAAAGATTTGATAATTATTAAATTATTTTGAATAATTGAAAATGTTATTGGTCTGATAATTGTCGTTAAATATATCAGTATGAATGAATTTTTATTTACGAAATATAATTATAAGATATAGTTTCATCAATTGGGCAATACGTTTATGGGAGTATAAATCATAAATAAAAAAGTTTAATCTAATGGCAATTTATTTGTTAAGCTAGCTGACTTCTCCGTCGTCCGGGTATTTATTTATCACAATATTATATTACTTATGAAAATGAATTAATTGGATACTATTCTAGAGTCGTTAACTGTGGATTCGACTAAATTAGTTTTACCCCTTCTATTCTCCGTCACGATGCAAACAGGGTCTAAATTTCAACTTAGACGACAAGAGCACGCCACTATTCAACTCAAAGAACCACAAACCTATAAATTAGACGCACAACTTATTATTTTACCTTCTCTCTCGAAGTCGATGGGATCTGATGTTCAATAGGGTTAGGAGTGTTCATAATCAACTTAACGGGGTGGGGAGGTCTGCGAGGGCTATTCTCTCACAGGTAGTACCTGTCGCAGGCAGAACCTTGTTGGAGAGACAAGAAGGGGCTACCTTTGGGGATGCCTTGTCCTCTCCGTTTTTGAACTAAGGTTCCCACAAGCCAAGGCACCTCGGTCTGTTCTGAGAGGTGTATGTTCCGGGTTCACAGACCTTGGGCATACGGTAAGAGTTATCCGCTATTCCCATTGGAATAGTCGGCCAGCTGCCTCCTAAACTCGAGGCACGGAGAAGGGAATGCTGCGTCCCCACAGCAAACTCCTCTCCCGCTATCGGAAGGGCGTCGGACAAGTACCCAATGCCCCACCTACCTGATGCAGGATTTTCTAGGGTTTGTCCTGCATTTCTTTAGGCGAATGCCGGGTAGGATCCTTAAAATATAGCCCGGGGGCCCTAGTTAACCCTTGGCTACCTTCCTCTACCCTTCTAAATCCCCCCTTTCAAATCCCTTCCTATGCTATTAAAAAAAAAAACTTAACGATCCTAGAACTCTGGTTTATTCTTAACCCCGTGGTTTTCGCATTATTTTTACATGACACCATTTTCCACCCTTAGAGGGGTTACAAGCAGTCTTAAACTATTAGTTGTAGGGATCCCGAAATCTAATAATTACCGTTTTATCGTGATACCCCTTCGATCAACTCCAGCTTTAGATCTTCAAGTGACAGTGCTTATGCAAGGCCAGTTAAATACTTAAAAACCGCAAGGCTGATTAACAGTATAGTTCAGGGAAAGTGTTAATTGTGTGTTAAATACCAGCCTCTCATTGAGTTATAAGATCGTTCAGAAAGGCTGATAGGCGAATTTTTGTTTTTACAAATCAGAGTCACAAATGATTTAATGTATTACCTTGAAGTAAATTCTGCTTATATGTCACTGCGAAAAGATTATGAAGTAAAATAAGCTCATAATTGACAATAATATATGTTGACTGTAAGCACAATTCTAGAATAATATGAATGCACTTTTATTAAATTTAAGAATCCTGATATTAACGGACAAACCGATATATGTAGGATTAATTTATCTTTGTCGGATTACTAATATATTAATTTCTTTAAAAAGTAGTGTTTGCAGTCACTTTAAGATGGCATGCTCAATCATCTTGCCTCGCTTATATATATTTTTTGCGTTGATTTGTTACGTGACACAATGAGGATTTCAGCTATTGGCTGACTTGAATATTAAAGAAATTTCATGATTGTGAAATTTAGTCTCAACCACAATGAACATTTAAGACCCGTAGATTAATTAAAAAATACAGTATTAATATTTTAATTTACAATAAATATATTATTTTTCAGCCCTCAAAAATCAATCGGTAGTGATAGTTTACTCATACCGTCATATTTTTTACTTTTTAATTTTTTTATAGTAATAGGCTACTCAAGGATGGCAACTCCCCTTTAATAAGATTAGGGATAGGATTTGAAATGGGGGATGCCGAAGGGTAGTGGAAGGTAGCCAAGGGTTAACTAGGGCCCCGAGAAATGTTTAAAGGATCCTACCCGGCATTCGCCTTAAAGTGATGCAGAAAAAGCCCTATAAAACTTGCATCAGGTAGGTCGGACACTTGATACTTGTCCCACGCCCTTCACATGGCAGAATTTCATTCTCCGTGCCTTCACCAGTTTAGGAGGCATTAAAATTATTCACTTTCTAGTAACAAACCGCGACTTTCAAAACAACTGAATATATGAAACTTTCCTCGATCTAAGAATTTGTTACGGTAATAATAGCAAAAAACATGAAGTAACTAATTATCAAAACATTTTAAACATAGTATACTTCTTTATCGTAATTCAATGAACAGGTTAGGAAGTCAAGAAAACGTTCAATGAAAATGTATGTACGTTTTTATTTCATCTATAAAAGGACAGTTTGTCCGATGAAAGATACATGAAATTACTATGAAAATAAGTATTCTAACGCGTGAACAGTATTTCAAATATAAAATGTAGATAATGAATGGTATAAATTTAAATAATCCTTTATAAGTAATGAGACCAGAAACTCATTTATTTTTAGTATATTTCGATACTAATAAAAGGGACTTTTAATACCAGAAGGACGCCCTAGTATGTTCAGATTGCAAGTATGGATCAATATGAAATGTAAAAAATAACTAAAGTGTCGTAATATTTCATTTAATATCATAATGGGAATTAGAAATTCTTTTTATAAAAGAAAGGAGATTTTTGGTGTATATATCTAAGATATTTAAATTTATTTACTTAATAAACTTAAAAAACAAAGACAGGGGTTCATGGGCCAAAATACGGTGGTCATATGGCTTTCATAAACTGTCTTTGATGATATTATCTTCACAGTACATGATACTTCTGGCAGGTAAGTAGGATTCTCAGGTAGGACGGACGGATTCCGCAATCTCTGGTATGATGTGCTGCCTTCCTCGAAAGATGGTCACAAAGCTAGCATACAAGTTCTCGTCGGAAGGACAGAGCATACTTCTCTTACTAAATAAAACTTCTCTAAACTATAACTTTACAAAATAAAAATACTAACTCTAACTTTGCCCTCACTTCTCCAAATACAAACGTACACCATCTTAAAAACAAAACTAACTTCCTCTCCAAGACTCAACTTACTCATAACTTCCACAAAACACCTGTCTTCTACTCCAAAAGACTGATTACAATCCCAAACTAAAATCCAACTAACTCTTCAGTGAACAACTTCTCCATAACTTCCCCAAAACTGACTAACTCGTGCTTCCTCTGCAGAGCTTCCTTCACTCTTCGGTTTGCCGAAATTCCACCACATGATCTTGGATTATGCTGATCTTAACCAATAGGAATCTGATTTTCGCCTCCACAAAAATTAGCCACACTCCGTCAGGGGTTAACATGGCCAAATTCAGGGACCTGGGAAGACACGTCCATGACGATGGCGATTTGGCGGAGCGTCTTGTCTGACACTCAAAATATTTTAATCTTCACAAAGGGAGGCCGCTGCACTGCCCTTTGGCCAGGCTGGCCAGGTGTTCACGATACTTCCTTTCGTAAAATAAAATGGAATAAATAAAATAGACTGTCTGTGTGTTTGTTTGTTTGTGTGTATGCATTTATGTTCATGCATTCAAATGTACACCACTAGAACAAATTTGACAAAATCGCTTCTTGATCAATAGATTAATGTCGAATTAAATATTTTTTCAGAGTTATATAAATAAAAACCTGGGAAACGCCTGGCACCCAGCTAGTAAAATATATGTATAATAAAATAAATAACCTCCAATTAATTTATCACGTTTGTGTACACTACACTACACTGCCAGTTTTTAATACACTCATTCAACTTTTATGGCCTTTGCAATGTTTGAAAGAATTCTTTGTGAATTTAGTTTTTTATGCATTTATTTAATAAACATAAAAAACAAAGACAGGGGTTGATGGTCCAAAATACGGTGGTCGTATGACTTTCATAAACTGACTTTGATGATATTATCTTCACAGTACATGATACTTCTGGCAGAACCTGTTACACCATCTCTTGAATGTACTTCGTTACATAATAGAAGAAGAGAGAGGTTTAATGAGGGAGAGGACCGGCTGTGAATCACTGGAAAGGTATAAAAATTACTGCCATGGCCTGTTTCTGGTAAATTTCCTGTGTCGAAACCAGTTATTTGAAACTTATATTATGGCAATCCAGTGTTTTATAATGTCTCGCAATATCTATTATTATAATCAAGAACTTGGATTGACATGTCAAAAAATGAGAGGTTAACAGAATTACGCTTCTGTTACCGGAATTGATGGAACCTTAAGAGAATCAGTGAAGGCAGTTAACCAATATTTGGAAAGAGCATATAATTAATTAGAACTTTCCGTTGGATAACTAGATTCCGGAATGTCTTAACTAATCTCCCACAGATCTATGCATCTAATCAGTCAGGGCTATTTTAACTTCAAACTTGCTTCTATAAACATTTCTCTCTCATAAATTCACATTCACAAGAGCAACACACACGACTCAAGTCTTATATCTAAATATTTTTGTTTATCACTTCACATCTTGTCTTAAAAATTTGATTCGTAGATTTTACATTTACGTTAATGAAATTGAGTAACAAAATATAACATGGTCACTTGAAACAGGTGGAAGGTCCATTCTCCTTCCCGCCCTTATGTTCCTTGTTGGTGTAGTTCTGAGGGGGTTGAGGTGGAAATTGGGATATGTTTTGGTTGGCTGTAGAGTTGATTGTCAAAATGTTAATTGCTTCTTTTGTATACTGTGTACTCCTGGAAAGGTCTTCCGGTTTTACTTCGCACGGCGCTGAGAGATCCATTATAAAATATAGTCTGACAGTTCTGGACACATGTACCGGAAGAGCTCAGTGAGAATGTTCTACAATGAACATTTACCTTACTAAAAGATCATTCCACGCTTTCAGAACTACACGGGATATCGAACTGTAATATTTATAAAAATGCCAGAGTTTAATTTATCATTGATGAGAACCTTAAAGTGTATTCACAGATCTGAACCACAATTTCAGACTAATAAAATAAATCCTTTAGTTGAGTTTATATATATATACGTCTATTAATTTAAAGAAGTGATACTCTTAATATAATATTTTAATTCTTATCTCACTGATATCTTTTACTTGAATTTTTTTTTCCCGGAACTAACAATGACAGCTATCTATCCATAATTTAAAGAACGAAGTACATCAGGCCTGTCGAACGCAGCGCCCGTCTCTGTGCGCTCCATATATAATTTTTACTATCCTCTGCGTCCGAACAAACTGTAAACAAAAGTTTTGGAATAGTCACATCAATGGAAATAGCTATTGTTTCAAGGTTCGATGGTCTCAGTCTAACTTGGGAGCTAGTGAAGAACATATTACGTTACTTCGCAAAATTCGACGTGCAATCAGTGTTTTTATTGTTTACTTTTATATTGACGTTATTTGAACGATTGTTTTATTAATCAGGAATATTTTGTCATAAATATTCTTGTTATGTCTAAAAGACAAAGAAATTGTAGTATTATTGAAATGAAATGAAAAAAAAATACGTCGGAATGAAAAATAATAATAAGAAAGATAGCCAAATACAGACCAATTAAGTTATATTATAAATATCACGGAACGTTTCAGGGAACCTTGCGCCTTTCTTCAGGTGCTCAGAAGAACCTAGAGCGACATAACTGCACTCTACAGTTGACAAACTCAAAAGCGACGAATACGCAACGACAATGGGAGTGCATAAGAGCAGGAAAATTAAAAGAATAAGGGAGCAACGACATGGGAAAGCAGAAGGTTTAGCGGAATAATAAGGGCTCGTAGCAATTGTAGAGTTTCATAGTATCTGTTTGTACATTAATTACTGTGATGTTTGATTTAATGTGAAGCATCTCTGAAATGAGTCTGGAATTGCACCTGGTGTCAATGTCTAAAATCTTAGAATTTTGCCAATCAAATGCATGTTTCGAATTGATGATATGCTTGGAGACTACAGATCGTTTATCAAAGGGAAGTTTGATATTAGACATATGTTCCTCGATACGGCTATTAAGGGAACGTTTTGTTTGCCCTATGTAGCAGATTGTTTGTATTGAAAACAGAGGAAAACCTGTGTGTTTATTGTGTAATGCTAGCGTGACTGTTCCTAAGAAATGAAATGTAGAGCGTCATTTTTTGACTAATCACAAAATATTTTATCATTAATTTTCTGTTAATTCTGAACTAAGAAAACACAAATTAATAACCTAGAATCTAATTCAAAATTGTAACAAAGTTTGTAACGGTAACGTAACAAAATCTGTTACGTAATAGCTAAAGAAAAAAACCATTTAGGGATGTGGAAGTAATAAAAGAAGCAGTGATCAGTGTCGCCGAATCTCATTTGCATGGTCACAGAGACCAGAGTACCGGTATGTCTTCTGCCAAAGGTCTTCAGTTTAGTGGTCAAACTGTTGATAGGCGGGTTTAACAAACAATTACAACAGGATGTGCAATCTTGTGAATATTTTTCATTCTATACTGATGAAAGCGCTGATGTGTCTGATATTTCTGAGTTATGTCCATTTATTAGAATGGTTTTTAACGATTTCATCGTAAAATAAATAAAAAATTACGTAAAGAGCACAATTGATGACATACTACATGAAAACTAACCATAATGTCCTTTTGGAGAACTCTTGTTTTTTCATAATTATATTTTCGAATATACGATTAAATAAATTCGATGTTAGCTGTTGCGCCTTCGTGGCTGTTATGACACTTGCCCGCCTTGCTGACCTGTAAGATTGCGTGAATTTATAAATGATGAAAATTAAGGTCACAAATTCAATCAAAAACATTTATTAACACTCTTAAAACATTTATATTGAATTGAATCATTTACAACAATTTATTTTAAAGCTTTGTGCGCCAGAAGATTGCAAATTTTACAAAATCATCACAAAAAACATACAAGTTTTAAATTCACAAAAAAATTATGATAACACTTTTTCTGGGTCACGATTCGCTTCCAATTTGACAAAAAACAATGTAGTGAAACTGTTGGAGATGATCAAAGTGAAGCGCAATCACACCTGAAAAAGCGTAAGATGTGATTTTGGAAGATCGACGTACGATGTTACTTCCTGTTGTGATATCAAAGGAATGTGTAGGTTACATTTTTCACGAGACATTTGCACGTGGAAAACCATTGAAGCATTTGGGTGACACGAATGCTCACTGTGGATTATAAACCAATTCGGACGACACTTTCCCATCGGAGTTGAAGGATTCTATGAAAAATGAAAATTATTTTCAGCGTTGATGTGTGATAATGGATGAAACTATGATTCGCATTACATACAAGAATCTATACATGAATAGAATCTGGTTCATCTATTCCAGTGGAAGAGTTCATCGCCTGTCTTCACAAAAAACTAACGAAACTTGACACTGAAGTTAGTGAAAAAGTGCACCTGCCCACAAAAGCGCTTCGGTGATGGGAAAATTGAGGGATTTTCCCTTGTAGAGTGCAGGAATCTTCACAATATTTCCCAATTTTTTTCTATGTCGGATTTTCATATGTTCACAAAATCTGAAAAGAATTTCCTGCGTGATAACGTTTATCATCAAATAAAGGAGGAGTAACAGAACTTTCGGCAGAGCACTACAGAGACGAGATAATAACAATAAATTTGGATCAAGACTGAATCAAATGTATTAATATTAAAAGTGATTTTGTTGAAGAATGAAACTGTTTCGAAAACATAAGATGTCATTTTTATTAGCAGGGTGAGAAATTTTCTGAATATTCTGTTGTGCGAACCTTAGCACTAAATTACGAAATGATACGTGTAAAGGAACTCAAATGTTTGTTTGATAAAGTTTGAAAGTTATACACTTGGAAGATTGATTCCATACGCAAAAGACCTCAGATTTAAGTTAGGAGAAAATAAGTTTGGACATATTAATCCAATACGTCCGTAGTCTTAAGTAAAATATGAGAACTTGTGAAGGAGTTACTTGAAAAGTTTCTGTAAATAATTATACATTTGAGTTTAGTGCATTGTAATGCTGGAAAGCAAATATACACTGCTTTGCATTTGGTGCGGTATTCATTTGCAGACTCGTAACATATTTTCCGCTTAGTTTTTTCCATTCAAATTCTAGAATTTACTTCATTGTAGTTATATAAATATTGTAATCCTGAAAGTTTATTTCATTATAACATCTAATTCTGGTCTGGCTTTGTAATGAACAGTTATCGCTAATATGAATAATTATCCATTTATTTAGAATGATTTGCATTTTTAACTAATACATAGAAAAATTAATTAACATTATGAACATTATTGGTTCGGCAGTGTTTGTCATGAGTTAGAGACTGCGATCAATAATGATAGTGTAACGTTTTTTGGCTTGGGGCTAGGACTAAATTCGTAAGTTGAGTAAAACAGACAATTTTATTGGACTCTTATATGTTAGAAATTATCTGATTGGCGAACTCCTCATAATCTTCTCGAGTCTTCTTGGGACGAGGACGGGACGAAATCACTTCTGCGATGAAATAGCGAACAGTGAAAAAGTTTTAAATACTTTCATTAATCAAAGTAGATCAAATAATTGTAATAAAAAATAACAAAATTTATATCATTGTCGTAGGTTGCCAATTGAGTGAATTATTACGTGAGGCGAGTGAGCTGAAGCCGGGCTCCAGTTCAATTCGCACGAAGCGAATTCTGCTATCCTGTTCGCTGCGTGGTGAAATCTGTCACTGTTATTTTGGCAGAAAAATCCAGCAATCTTGACGTTATCTAAACGAGTCATCCACGAACAATTTGAGCGCCAATTACCAAGAAGAAACTTAAACAGTTTTGAAGACGCACAATTTAACGAAAACGGAAAGAAACAAAATTCTAATTCACAGGTGTTTTTGTTAAATTGTTTCATAAATCCTCATTATATGCTCCTCTCCCGCTATCGGAAGGGCGTGGGACAAGTACCCAATGCCCGACCTACCTGATGCAGGTTTTTCTAGGGTTTTCTCTGCATTTCTATCGGCGAATGCCGGGTAGGATCCTTAAACCACATCCCGGGGGCCCTAGTAACCTTTGGCTACCTTCCTCTACCCTTCCGCATCCCCCCTTTCAAATCCCTTCTATGCTATTAAAGGGGAGTTGCCACCATGTGGATTACCCTCTTGTAGCCTGTTACCCTAAAAATAACTAGGGCCACCGGTTATGGTAGGTAGGTCGGGCATTTGGTACTTGTCCCACGCCCTTCCAATGGCGGGAGAGGGGTTACCTGTGGGGTGAGGTGCCTCGGCATGTAGGAACCTTAGTTCAAAAAAACAGAGAGATGTGAAGTAATCCCCAACGATAGCCTTCACCAGAGTTCTCTGGGAAGGTTCACCTGCGAGAGAATTCTCTCGCAGGTCCTCTTGTAGTTGTCTTCCAGATGTTACAACTACAGACTTTAAATGTCAACCACAGACAACAATGAATTTTTTTGTTACTTGTGTTACCTGTTCTATTATAAATTGAAAATTTTCCGTCATAATATTCGAGTCGAGAATGAATTACGAAAAATGAAAATCATGTAATTTGACTCCTGTAGAGCCAAAGGTAATGAGTCAAAGCTGCAGGTAAGGGAAATTTAATTTAACTTTGTGGATATTTCTTGAACAGGGAAATCTTTTCTGGCGGCGGGTATTGGCAATACTATACGTATTTTAAACTTATGTACCTAATATTATTTTTAAGAAAGTGATGAAAGAGTAAATCAAGCTTATTAGGTCACTTTCAGGTGGCGGGAGCAGTGAAAGGCAGAATAAATTTAAGAGAGAGGAAGAGGCATCAAGCCATAATTTACATGGGCGTAATTTCTGGGAGAGAATGATTGTAGCCACAAGAGTAACGCACAAGAAGATTGTAATTTGAAACAGCTTATTCGTTCCGATAGAAGATTACTCCTTTGGACACACTTTCTCTTATAGTGGGTTATGCGATTCAATTATTATTGTTTTTAAATTAAATTGCTACCTAAGATATTTATATTTCACAAATTATGACTAAAACTTTTGGAGTTTAAAAAATTGAATTAATTTTGTATTCGATTGAAACAATCGTTTTCTTACAGAATTATTTTCAGTTTGAAATAACAGGTGTGTCGTTCACCATCTCCTTTCATATTTATCTACTTTCTGTACTCAATCGACCTACATCTCTTTACAAGCCGCTCTTTCTCATATGTGGTTATATACACGAAAGTTGATTCAATGCAACACTCAAAGTATCAATTTTTCACTTCACAACAGAAAGTATATGTTTTCAGATCATCTCCCCTACATTGGAATACAGATTGACAATGCATCAAAGTGGGAGCATCAATAAACTTACTTCCGTCTGTTGTTTTGAGAAACACTACCAGTTATTAGGCTGTAGAAGAGAGCTCTGGCGGGGGCTACCTTTGGGGATGCTCTCACATCTCTCTGGGTTTTTTTTAACTAAGGTTCCCACATGCCGAGGCACCTGGGTCTGTTTTGAGAGGTGTATGTTCCGGGGTCGCAGACCTTGGGCATACTGCAAGAGTTGTCCGCTATTCCTATTGGAATAGTCGGCCAGCTGCCTCCTAAACTGGTCAAGGCATGGGGAAGGGAATGCTGCGTCCCCACAGCAAACTCCTCTCCCGCTATCGGAAGGGCGTGGGACAAGTACCCAATGCCCGACCTACCCGATGCAGGTTTTTCTAGGGTTTTCCCTGCATTTCTTTAGGCGAATGCCGGGTAGGATCCTTAAACCATAGCCCGGGGGCCCTAGTTAACCCTTGGCTACCTTCCTCTACCCTTCCGCATACCCCCTTTCTAATCCCTTCCTATGCTATTAAAGGGGAGTTGCCCAATGTGGATCAGCCTCATGCAGCCTGTTGCCCTAAAAAAAAAATTTTTTTTTGCATAATTCAATCCTGCGAGAGGATTCTCCCGCAGGTAACCTGCGAGGGATTTTCTCTAGCAAGGAAGAACCTTTTAGGAGAGATACGAAGGGGCTACCTTTGGGGATGCCTTTTCCTCTCCGTTTTTGAACTAAGGTTCCCACAAGCCGAGGCACCTCGGCCTGCTTTGAGAGGTGTATGTTCCGGGGTCGCAGACCTTGGGCATACGGTAAGAGTTGTCCGCTATTCCCATTGGAATAGTCGGCCAGCTGCCTCCTAAACTGGTCGAGGCACGGAGAATGGAATGCTGCGTCCCCACAGCAAACTCCTCTCCCGCTATCGGAAGGGCGTGGGACAAGTACCCAATGCCCGACCTACCCAATGCAGGTTTTTCTAGGGTTTTCCCTGCATTTCTTTAGGCGAATGCCGGGTAGGATCCTTAAAATATAGCCCGGGGGCCCTAGTTAACCCTTGGCTACCTTCCCCTACCCTTCCGCATCCCCCCTTTCTAATCCCTTCCTATGCTATTAAAAGGGAGTTGCCCAATGTGGATCACCCTCATGTAGCCTGTTGCCCTAAAAAAAAAATTGCATAGAACCTTGTAGGAGAGATACGAATGAGCTACCTTTGGGGATGACTTCTCCTCTCCATTTTGAACTAAGGTTCCCACAAGCAGAGGCACCTCGGCCTGTTGTGAGAGGTGTATGTTCCGGGGTCACAGACCTTGGGCATACGGTAAGAGTTGTTCTCTGTTCCCATTGGAATAGTCGGCCAGCTGTCTCCTAAACTGGTCGAGGCACGGAGAAGGGAATGCTGCGTCCCCACAGAAAACTCCTCTCCCACTATCGGAAGGTCGTCGGACAAGTACCCAATGCCCGACCTACCTGATGCAGATTTTTCTAGGGTTTTCCCTGAATCTCTTTAGGCGAATGCCGGGTAGGATCCTTAAAATATAGCTTGGGAACCCAAGTTAACCCTTGGCTACCTCCTCTACCCTTCCGCATCCCACCTTTTAAACCCCTTCCTAGGCTATTAAAGGGGAGTTGCCCAACGTGGATTACCTAAAAAATTTTTTTTTGCATATTACTATTGTAAAATGTAATACGATTCTTCTATTTCTGGAAATCTGATAGTGTACTTTCGATATATTCAAATTTCTGAAAAGAAAAAGCTATAAGAATTACATCGGCTGCAGGTCGCAAACTTCTGTTCAAAATGCTGTAAATATTGACTCTACGTTGCACATACATTCAAGAATATTAAAGTTCAAAACGTAATGTAAATTAAAAATGAGAATATAATACGTGTGTATAAAATATAATAATAATAATATGAAATTAAGTGATGATATAAATACAACAAAACGTTTCTGGGATCATCGTTCTTACGTCAGGTGATTAGAAAACAACACGAGAGATAGGAGCAACACAACCGCAGATTACAGTTGACAACCTCAAAGTCGAAGTAAAACGCAACGACAATAAGAAGGATTAGCGTAACAATAAGGGATCGTAATACTATGAAAGATAGCCAAATAAAGACAAAATAAGTGATAATATAAATACCACGTAAAGTTTATGGGATCCTTGTCATCTTTCTCATTATTGCTATATTTCTTATTATTTAATTTATTTCAATCGTAATTTGTTTCATTTCAGTAAGGGAACGTAACTGTTGTTGAGTTTCAAAGTATGAGTTTGTACTTTAATTTCTGTGATGTTGGATTTAATATGATGCTTTTTTTTTATAATTATACCTGTTGTCAACGTATAAAATCTCAGCATCATCAAATGAAAGTTTCTAATTGGTGATATGTTGGGAGACTGCAGATTGTTTATCGTTGGGATCTTATTAGACATATGTTCCTTGATATAGGTGTTAAGGAAACGTTTTGTTTGCCCTATGTAGCTTGAATAAGATCAAGAGATTTTGTAAACAACGCAATGTTTGCTTAAGTGTCAAGTGGGTCCTTGTGGTTATTAATCAAGAAAGAAATAGTAATCAGTAGATGGATTTTTATATTCTTAACAAATTTAGACGAATTTATGATGTACAAATTTGTAAGATAAAAAATTCGGGTTAAGGTGTTTGGGAACTAGTAACAATAGAATATTGGATTTTTGTTGCATCTAATGGTACTTTGTTTATTAATAAAATTTAAAAGAACCTCATTAAAAATTAAAACGTTACGGACAATACTTATGTTGTGTTGATGAAACTAGAAGTTAGAAAGTAATTGGAACAGTCGGCCAGCTGCCTCCTATACTGGTCGAGGTACGGAGAATGGAATGCTGCGTCCCCACAGCAAACTCTTCTCCCATTATCGGAAGGGCGTGGGACAAGCACCCAATGCCCGACCGACCTGATGCAGGTTTTTCTAGGGTTTTCCCTGCATTACCTTTTGGCGAATGCCGGGTAGGATCCTTAAATAATAGCCCGGGGGCCCAAGTTAACCCTTGGCTATCTTCCTCTACCCTTCCGCATGCCCCTTTTCAGATCCCTTCCTATGCTATTAAAGGGGAGTTGCCACCATGTGGATTACCCTCAGGTAACCTGTTACCCTAAAAAAAAATTAAATATAGTCTTTTTCTTCAACTTTGCTTCACGGGCGAAAAACGGTTTTTATTTTATATTTATAAAGAATCCTTCCCAATTTCCAAGTTATGCGGCAACAAAGGGCTGCACTTCGTTGCCCTGATTGGAATGCGACCACCAACGCCACTGAGCGGTGTAAATAGAGCGGAAATGTCACGACAGACCACTCTACCTGACGAAAACGTTTTGTTCTGACAAAAATTTGACCCGGTTGATAATCTGAGAGATATTTAATAAATCGATTGTGCGGAAAAGCCTACGTTAAGTATAATAGTTCTGAAGGGTTTATTAAACAAAGTAAAAGTTTACTTAACGATGGTTCTCATTACTCCATTCATGACTTTTTAAGTCTGCCTGTAGAATGTTAAAATTATCTTTCCTAGAATAGTTCTCAATATGTGCTGTCTATATTTTTATTTTTGTCATTTTACCTAGATTTCTTGGGGTCTGTTTCTCTTCTTCTCTGTTTCAGTAACATCTGATGTTTTGAAACGTAATGAATAAAGAGTGGAATTAATTGCAAGTGTTTCCTATTACTAGTGCATAACTTATTTAATATAACGAATAGTGGTTTTTAACCTTAGTGTGTGTATCTGAATTCACTTTTATACAGAAAATAATGTACTGTGGGTTATGTTTAAATAATTATCTATGATATTTTGTTTTTCCTTAATTTTTATTAGTGTTACATATTATTGTATCTACTGACTTATTTTTTTTAACTAAAGGTTTATAATGGTCGCGTCGACAACTTGATCATTGGCGACCCATAAGTAAATTACATAACTTTTGCTGTGATACTACATTGAATCCAATAATAGACATAAAATTGAACAGTTTAAAATTTTGACATGGAAGGAAAAAATCAGCAAATATTGTAAATACTTTTTCACTTTTAAATAGTATAACACAACTTTATGTTCATTGGATAATTATTCATTTACAAAAATGGAGATTAATTTTACATTTCAAATGTGGGTTTCTTACATTTTACATTTTAAGAGTTCGCATTTGTGAATCATTTATTACATAATTGGATAATTCATTAGCATTAACTTGTTTGAAACTGCGCCTGTTGCAAATTCCACTGCGCAATAGTCATAGTCTGTTTTTATTAATCGTATTCTAGTCCAAAATTTTCGGACTAACAGAAAAACAAATATATTCTATTCGTAAGAAGAATTTTACAACCAGTTTCATTACATTCTGAATGACAAATTCGCGTCAATGAATTGCATCCATTGTAGGTAATAGTGTTTCAAAGCTTTCACGCAACGGTAAAAATATGAATAAATGTTGGAAAGCATGAAATGAAACCCGTTTGGTTGTAAATTGTTTGATTAACATTCGTCTGTTCAAGTCGAGACCGTTGTTAGGAAAATTTAGCGAAGAGAAACCTGAAGCGTGGATATTACGTCGTGATGTAAGATTGGTATTTTAGTGAAGAAGTTGCGCCAGTGACGATGGCCTTTAACCCCAACCTTCCCTACCGTGACGTTCTGGACACTGGCAGTTCCGGGTTCGATTATGGACACATCTACGGTGTACTGAAAGGCAAATACTTGTGGAATTGGTGAACGGTACTTGGAGTAACTTTCGTATTTCTATGCTTCGAAACAATGATGGTATCAAATTCAGTTTAAAAATTATAAATATTGCCTAACATCAGTTTTGACATTTAGACTTCTAACTCTATGTCCACGATGTGAAAATAATCAATAAGAATTGAAATTGTGATTACTACCTATATTATTTAAAAAATTTTTTTTTAAAATTCAGACTTTTATGTCTGTTAACAGAAAATAATGATTAAAATGGCCAGGTATTGAGGAACCATGACTTATAAGAAGTACATAGATCCATCTAGTGTTTTTAGAACTCTTCAGTTGCCGAAATAGCTTCAGACTAACACATAAACGAATCGTCAAATTGTAATAGAAACCGTTCCCATACAAAAATTTGAAAATGTTTCTATCTGACACCACTAATTATCGACCTTGTAACAAACAGTATTGTATTCCCATGTCTGAGAACCTTTGATTTGATGGTAGTGAGCCTGATTAAATTTGAAATAATTGGAATTGTCTTGTGGTTTGATTTTTTCAGTTTTCAAGTAGAGTTTGAGTGATGTGATTCCTGATTTTATTGTGTTGAGAATAAAGATATTGTAATAATCAACAATTAGGGTTAATTAAATTTTTGCCCACTTTGTTGTAGCCATTTAGGTAATAATAAAAAATGATAGGCTTTATTTAAATGAAAAATAATAATCAATTTTTAAGAAACAAAATTTATTTATTAATTTGTGGCTTCTAAAATTTACAAACAATTATAATAAAATGAAAATCTCTTAATCTCTCAGGGTCTTTACTGCGGTTGATGATTTACAGTGAAAATTATTGAATGATCTTATTAACAATACAGTTTAAAATTTACTTCAAAATAATGTGCTGATAAATGAAAGAAAAGCTACAAGAAAAGCGAACGAAATCTGACATTATCCTTTTACTTAGCGTTTACAGATTTTATTAAGGTTTTGGTTACTTCCGTATTGTTCGGCTGGTACCAGCATTCTATTAGCGCTTCAAAAGTACACTATATTGCAAAATTTTTACACAGATTCTAAAATTTTCTCACAGATTCTACACCTATGAAGTTGAAATGCGATTACTAGGCTCCCAGGAACTCGGATGATCCTCCTAATTCATCAGCTATCTGATGTCGTTTTATTTCAGCACGAAAATGTTCAAGTTCTTTATAATGAAGAAAACCCTTGCTTCCGTTGGCTAATTGTTAGCACATCTACTCGGTCCAACTAACTGCTTGCTTACAGGGATCTTATGAGTTGCAGATTTTAGCCTTTTACCGCATTACTTATCGGTTTGGTTTGAAAACTTCTAAGTAGCTCGGTGAAGATTTACTTTTAAAATGTCTCTCCTTTCGTGGCTGACCGTAGACGTCGACTGTTTACAATGTCTCTCCTCTCGTGGTAGACTGAAGACTGACGGTACTTTTGCGCGCGTAATCGCCATTCCGAACCCTCAATAATAGGAACAGAGCTCGCCTCTCATTGTCGCTTTGCTCGCTCTCGCTATAATACAAACTGTTCGCTAACAATTAAAATTATTTAAAAACAATTAATGTCTTAATTAATTGGCATTACAATATATTAGTGTCGATGTGTTTTTTACAAGAGGAATGGATTGAGATTTGTTGATGGATGTGGTGGGTAGACTAAATTTGTTCCCAAGTGATAGTACGCCAATAACTTCCTTAGGAATAGTATGGTTTTTGAACCAATTGTCTTTGTAATTGTTTTTTTAATAACTCCATTTGTTTAAAATCTTCCCAAGGGGCAATAAGTAATATTTATGTTTACAGATATTAATAATAATAATATAATAGTTTTGTGGAGGATAGCTCCATTAAGCCCTCTCCGTATAATATACACGCTTATCGGTGACAAGATTAGTTAGGATTACATTTATATGCAACATATATCATACAATTTTTATTTAAAACGTGATGGTAAGTCTGATGGCTTGAGTCTTCTAGGTTCTTTTTCTTCTTACATTATATTATGAACAATTTGGTTTGGACGGGCACTTAGTCTGTTTTTGTACTTTTTGGCGTGGTTTAAAATTTCGCTTTTCACTGTTAGCAGGACTGTATTAGGTAAATTCCAGGGTGCATTGGTAATAGCACGTAGAGTCTTGGTTTGAAACCGCTCTATAATGTCAATATTGGATTTGAATGTGGTTCCCCATACTGTCATTCCATAGGTCCATATGCTTTTTAAGGCAACTTTGTACTCTAGAATTTTATTATTCAGGTTTAACTTCGAGGTTATTCCTATTAGTTTATGTAGTTTAATGCCCAGATGTTTTCTCTTGTTAAATATAGATGAAGTCCAAGGTATTTGACGGTTACGGCGTGATGAATTTGTTGGCTATTGAGAGTTACTGGTGAACAGTTACTCCTTTTCAATGTGAATGTTATGTGCTGCGATTTTGCTTCATTCTTAAGAGTTTGAACCATTGCTGTGTTTGGGAAAAGAATTGTGAAATAGGAAATCGAACTTCTTACGTTTAGCTGCCATTAGGCGAAAATGATATCTGATTAAACGAGAGAATTGGCGAAAGATCTCATTAAAACATTGCCTGGGACGATTGCTAATGTACATAGTGATTTTTTAAGGCCAGCAAAGAGTAGTTCGAAAAGTTTAAGAGACGCACTGGCAAAATAGCATTGCGAGTTAGGACAAGTCTGTGCCCGAAAAAATTTTCTCCGAATTAAAAAAATACTTAGATGCTGATAGATAGATAGATTTATTCACCATTAACCCTCAAATGAGGAAATAGGATTCGTCACAAATGTACAGTAGATAAATTACATATAAACAGAATAAATATTAATAGGTTACACACACACACACACACACACACAAAATCATATCTGTTCACATTTGTCTAGTCACCACAATCATACACACTATCTTTAAGAAACACGCACACAACACTTATCACTTCCTGGTAATCATCTCCATGTCGTCATGGATATTTACTAAAACATAAAGCAGGAAAACAGAACCAAAAGGGGAAAACTGTACAAACTGTTTACATATTTACAGCATATTCGGTAATTTTTTAGGCAAGGCAGTTCAACGAAAGTGAGACCGATTCAAAAATTCGTGTACGGAATAATAAGTTTCATTAACAATAAAAGTTTACACTCCTTGACGAATGAGTTGTAGTTGTTGATGTTCTTTAAATGTTCAGGAAGGCTGTTAAATAGTGCGATACCGGAATAATGAACGCTAGACTCGTAGAGACTGAGGCTGTGCTTGTTAAACCTGAGAACTGAACGGTTCCTCCATGATTGTCCCCGTTACTTGCAAAAAGGTTCATGTTGCGTTTAACAAATTTTAGTATTTCTAATATTTAAGCGCTAGGTACAGTCAGAATATGAAGTCTTTTGAACAGCGGCCTGCAGCTTTCTCTAGCATCTGAAGGATCCATCCCCCAACATATATTCAACGGTGACGAGACTGGCATTTTATTTTTGGAAGAAAATGCAAAAATTGACCTTCTCATACAACTACAACAAATGAAAAATAAATAGTTGTTCCAGATGAGGAGGACGAGACGGGAAAAATTGTGCCTTCTTCCGAGATTAAAAACCTTGTCAATGTGGAGTGGGGAACTTGTGTGAAACTTGTTCGATAACAATGTTTTGCCACCATTTAGAAAATTTTAAAAAGGCGGCAGAAACAGACCTGTTTGGATAAGTTTTTTGTACCACATGGAGCTGGTCCCAGCACTGGATCACAACTCAAAAAAAGAAATGACCCCACATAGTGATTTCCGCATGTTGTTGATGAATTTTATTACTTATTAACTTTAAAATCCAATTATTTTGTTCTGATTATTTAACTATATATATGTTCTCTATAAAATGTGTTTTTATGTATTTTTAAATATCGAGAACGAAATAATTGGATTTATATTGAATCATGTATTGTCAGTTTCGGTTTTTTTCGATAGCGTTCGGACGGATTATCGACGAAAACCGAGGTTTGACTCTAATAGCTACGAGAGGAGACCCTTAACGAGGAGATTTTGAGTACTTCCCTGCTACCTATACGCCAGTTGCTACCTTATTCGCCAGCCGGTACATCACCGTAGGACACGGCCTTCTGAGAATTTCGCAGACAGTTCAAGCCACGATTAAAGATGGAGTAAGCTATGACTGCGATTTTATGATACCTTGAATAATTCTTGGGCTTCCAACCAAGTCAGAATAGGCTTAGGTCACGACGTTTCGATGGCCTATTTAACAGCACTCCTGAACATTTAAAGAACATCAATAACTACAACTCATTCGTCAAGGAGTGTAAAACTTTTATTGTTAATGGAACGTATTACTCCGTACACGAATTTTTGAATCGGTCTCACATTCGTTGAACTGCCTTGCCTACAAAATTTCCGAATATGCTATAAATATGTAAACAATTTGTCCAGTTTTCCCCTTTTGGTTCTGTTTTCCTGCCTTTGCTTTATGTTTTAGTAAATATCCATGACGACATCCCTCCGTTCCTAGAGACAGGAGATGATTACCAGGCTGTTAAATAGTGCGATGCCATCGTTATCAAGTGATAACGCCATCGAAACGTAGTGGCCTAAGCCTATTCTGATCTGGTTGGAAGCCCAAGAATTATTCAAGCATCTTTCCTCTGCTTCAAAGGCAGATAATTAATATCCGCAGACATATTGAAAGGTCTCTAATTGTAATTATTTGATATTATTTCTGGTGATATATCAAGTTATTTGTAGAATTTTTTTATAAGCCGGTTTTACTAAATGTTATGATATCAATATAATTAAAACCCCAATTAATGCAAACGCTATAAAACCTAAACTAAAATTGAAAATATAAATCGTCTGTGTTAAAAGTATACTAAGTAGATAAATTAGTAACCAAATAACAGATAAAAATAAGTGATAAATTAAATACCACACTAAGTTTCTGCTATCGTTGTGTCGTTGTGACTTTCGCCACCTGGTTTTTGTGTTCTTGCAGCTATTGAATTTTTTGAATCACCTGACGCAAACAAACAAGGATTGCAAAGACGTTGTGAGGTATTAATTTAGCACTTATTTTTGTCTGATAGTTGGCTATTTATTTATCTAATTACTAAAACTAAAATTAATAACTTTGTATGACAGTAAAACTCATTGCATCTCCACTGTGTTTGGTTCAGGAAATACCAAATACATCAATTAATTCCCCTCTATTTCATTCGGCCATTGTTTGGACGCCAATTGCCGTCATGAATTTATGATTTCAAAATATCATTACGGGGCGCTGACTCGTTTTGATTAACAATACGATAAACTAACACTTGAAATAGTTCCACTTCTAATATCTAAATTATTTAATGTAATATTATCAACATTTATTCTTATACGGTTTGAATGCAGCCATTTTTTACAGTTTACTGGCCATTTACTGTCGGTATATAGCTTTGAGATGAAGTTGTAGACTAATCATTGTTTTAATTTCTTAGGAAAACTGATATCCAGAAAATAAACATTTAGAGTTTCGATAACATTAATTCATTTTCAAAAATATCGCGTTTCTTATTACGTAACTTTCATTTACGGCAATGACGTTACACGCTCGTAAACAAGAGTTGAAGGTTGTCTTTGAATCCACTGTTCCGAGAATTAGTAACGGCTGCGACACTGTAAAGGAAAACCCTCCGATGATAAATTATTTTTGCAAACGTAAATAATGTGATACAGACAAGTGAAAGTACAGTTGCGTATTTTCTTAAGCTATTCCGTTCATTAAAACATAAACCCTGTAATTCTAAAGATCGGTTGAGTTAAATAAAACATACGTACTCATACACAAAGAAAATGAAAGCAATACAGTGCCACTAAATAATTTTTATTGGCTATTTTAAAAATCAAATGAAGTTATTTTGCTAAAATAATGTATTGAAACGTAGTTAGATAGCCGTTATACACAATCGTACTGATCATTCGCGTAAAATTTTAGGATGTGTAGCGCGATAGTCTTATTATTGATATATTCATATATATTTTTCATTTTAACATAATTAGATATTAGCAAGGGTTGAGAGCTTGGTAAGTTGGAATTTGAGCAGGCGCCGCCGAAGCGGGGAGACAATCCCTCCAGTCTGGAATTAGACACGTAGAATGTTGACCCTCGGAAGTTACCTGGACTGTCGCACCGTGGGAAACGTCTCTCTGAAAATCCCAGAAATTTGAATTAACAAGTGACTGCCTGAACTAATGACATTTCTTGGTTCAGGAAAGATCGATCCAAAGATGATCGAGACGATCGATTTTCACATCCAGCGAGGGGGCTGAAAAGAAAAGTATAGGCACAGAGGGACAAACCGTCGCCAGCAACGGACGTGCAGCCCCTAACTTGAGTTTCCAGAGAACTCGGAGAGATTGAGGGTGTCACACGATCACGGCCAGACATCAACGCAGCGTAACTGCCAAGTATCTCAATCCGTGACGAGCCTGGGGGGATTACCGTAGACCATATTTAACTTGAGATTAAGGGATCAGATTGTTTTATCAGGCTAACTCAACACTGTATTTTGTATTTTAATTCTCCATGTTAGGTTAAATAATTAATAAATTCTGTAAAATATCCTTTACTTCATCATTTAAAAACCTACTACTACAGATGATTTTCTATTATCCAAGTACAGTTCCCTATCACCACGAAAATCGTTACGAAAATTCTTTGGTAAACATTGTACAACAATCATAACAAAAAAAAATTGTCAATAAAGGCCCATTAAAATACATTTAACAATAAAATAAAGCAATATTTTGAAAAAATAAAAACTTCTTGTTTAATAAACCGATAAAATATAGTAGAATTTTACTATAAATGATAAAACCCTTCATCACAGTCCCATATAAAATTTATTTTAATGTTATTTTACATTAAAATGTCAGGCTTTAAAATAGTACGTCAGGATCTCTCTGTTACTTAAACCATTTTCATCTGTAATCCTATCATTTTAATGTAAATAACATTAAAATAAATTTTATATGGGACTGTGAAGGGTTTTATCATTTATAATTTTAACAGTAAATTCTTCTGTATTAACTTAAAATTAACAAATAGATAATGAATTTGCTAATAAACAGACAAAATCAAGTGCAAAAATAAATACCATTCAAACGTTTCAGCATTTCTTGTTGCTTTCGTCACTGTGTAAAAATTGTAACAAGAACGACGCACCACAAGAACAAGGTCAAAAAGCTTTAGAGTTCGTCACCTAGTTTCTATCTGTATGTGGTTTTTAAAGCTCTTTCGATTTATACTTATCTGACGAAAGCAGAAACGTTGTGCGGTATTTATTTTATCACTTAATGTTGTCCGTTTTTTGGTTACTTCTTTACCCGGGTATTTGAAAGTAGCAAAATTGTACAGTTAATAAATAATGGGAATCAAAATTGAAAACATGCAAACATTTTTTGATGTAAGAGATAATAAATAGTTAGACTAAAAAATAAAATATTGTTTGTTTTTGAGAGTGACAGGTTACATGAGGGTATCGACGTGGGGAAAACTCCCCTTAAATAACATGGGAAGGGATTTTAAAGGGGGAATGCGGAAGGGTAGAGCAAGGTAACCAAGGACTAACAAGGGTCCGGGGGATGTAGTTTAAGAATACTACTCGGCATTCACTTAAAAGTGATGCAGGGAAAATCCTAGAAAACCTGCATCTGGTAGGTCGGGCATGAAATACTTGTTTTTGTATGAGGACGCAGCAGTCCCTTCTCCATGCCTCGACCAGTTTAGATGGCAGCTGGCCGACTGTTCTAATAACAGTAAACATCCGTACGCGCAAGATCATCGACCACGGACCATACAATTTTCAAAACAGGCCGAGATGACCCGGCTTTTGTGAACCTTAGTTGAAAATCAGAGAAAGGCGAAGGAACCCCTGAAAGATACTACCTGAGAGAGCTGACAGCAGTACTCACAGACTTAGTTCTGATGTTAAGGCAGCTACCATAAGCGGCAAAGGATTTCAGCTTCAGGCAACGAGAGAAAATCTTGATTCTAAATCGGGAAGTAGATCACTAGGGAATGAAGGTCGTCGGTAGGTACGTACATACAATTGCTGATTAGGTTGCCAGAAGAGGAAATTAAGTTAATGCTGTTGGAATAAATTGAAGGTATTACATCGCCATGCAGATCATTAAATACAAATAAGTCTTATACGCACCCGAGGTTATGAAATAATTTGTTTCGAAAAAAGGAGAATTTCTGTGCTCAATAAAAATTTAATTTTTACGATATTCACGTTTCCCACTCTCTCTATTTCCTACAAGACGTAACATAAGGCTTCGAAGAAATTTTATGAAATACATCTGCTTGTTGGTTACATAAAACACGTGTTCCTTAAAAACAAAATTAAATTTGACAAGTTTTAAACTATAAATCATGGATATCAGTTTGAAACTGACTTAATATCAGTAAATGTACATAAACAATCAGAAGTTTTCGTGAGAAACGAACAAACCCCTGACAAATATGTTAATATCGGCTCAACGAATAGTCTCAATATGGGGGATGACTCATTGGCACCGATAAAACATTGCTTAATCGAAGTGGATTGGGTAGTGAAAAGTCACTCAGGATAAGATTTCGGAACGTTAGCCATTTTGTCTCAAGTTAGAGTATAGAAGATTAATATTTGTAAGAATCTTCAGACGGATCTGTATAACAACGAAATAAACTTATATTGAGATTATTTATACCGGTGATGCGCTCCAACCTGCGAGGGATTTTCTCTCGCAGGAAGAACCTTTTAGGAGAGATACGAAGGGGCTACCTTTGGGTATGCCCTTTCCTCTCCGTTTTTGAACTAAGGTTCCCACAAGCCAAGGCACCTCGGCCGGTTTTGAGAGGTGTATGTTCCGGGGACGCAGACCTTGGGCATACGGTAAGAGTTGTTCGCTATTCCCATTGGAATAGTCGGCCAGCTGCCTCCTAAACTGATCGAGGCACGGAAAGGGAATGCTCCGTCCCCACAGCAAACTCCTCTCCCGCTATCGGAAGGGCGTGGGACAAGTACACAATGCCCGACCTACCCGATGCAGGTTTTCCTAGGGTTTTTCCTGCATTTCCTTAGGCGAATGCCTGGTAGGATCCTTAAAATATAGCCCGGGGGCCCTACTTAACCCTTGGCTACCTTCCTCTACCCTTCCACATCCCCCCTTTCAAATCCCTTCCTATGCTATTAAAGGGGAGTTGCCCAATGTGGATCACCCTCATGTAGCCTGTTGCCCTAAAAAAAAAATAATAATAAAATTTATACCGGTATAAGGTGTCTGCGAGGGCTATACTCTCGCAGGCAGTACCTGCGAGGGATGTTCTCTCGCAGGCAGAGAGACAGGAAGGGGCTACTTTGGGGATGCCTTTTCCTCTCTCCGTTTTTGAACTAAGGTTCCCACAAGCCGAGGCCTGTTTTTAGAGGTGTATGTTCTGGGGTCGCAGTCCTTGATAATACGGTAAGAGTTGTTCGATGTTCCCATTGGAACAGATGGCCAGCTGCCTTCTAAACTGGTCGATGTACGGAGAAGGGAATGCTGCGACCCCACAGCAAACTCTTCTCCCGCTATCTGAAGGGCGTGGGACAAGTACCCAATGCAGGTTTTTCTAGGGTTTTCCCTGCATTACTTTTAGGCGAATGCTTGGTGAGATCCTTAAACCATAGCCCGGGGGCCCTAGTTAACCCTTGGCTATCTTCCTCTACCCGTCCGCATCCCTCCTTTCAAATCCCTTCCTATTCTATTAAAGGGGAGTTGCCACTATGTAGATTACCCTCATGTAACCTGTTACCCTAAAAAAAAATTATACCGGTTTCTTGTGAATAGTGAACGATGTCAGAACATTCCTCACGGTCTATGACTGAATAATATTAGTTTATATTTGCCCTACACCTGTGATATCAAGGGACCAAATTTAGCGTATGAAATCCATACACGTACTCAAGGAACAACTTTGGTAAAAATATGACATAGTTTACGATGACAAACGGAATGAGTTTGGAGACGCAATTGACTTTATTGAACTTTTATCAGTCACCTCTATATTTTTTGTATCAGGGAATAGTTAGCACAGTGCAAAGTTTTCGTTTCGACTGACTTTCAATATGATATATTCTATCTGCTTTATTTTTGCTTAGAGAAGTTCAGTTACATAATAAAATACATTATTCATGATGACTAGCGACAATACAGACAGTCCACATGTAGCAGTTATTTGAAAAGTAATTTGCAAGAGATTATTGTTACTTAAGTTCTGACGAACGTACTATTAAATACTACGGTTATAACAACCAAACTTAACAAGTTATATACATATTTTAAACAGAAAAAAAATAAAGCATAAATAACTTTATTTGGAATATTTGTGCCATTGTAACAATGTGATAAACTTTAAGCAAGTGTAGACAAAAGAAAACTGGAAAAGACGACGCAATAATATTTATGTGAGAAGTACCAGTAGAGAGATTAATTGATGTTATAATTAAGTTAAATTCAAATCACTAAAATTTATATAATATAAATCATTTGCTTATAATTTATTATTGGTTAGGGTACGGTTGTATCTATATATATCAGTTACTTTAAACACTCGTGTCGGTTGTTTTCTTTTTTACAATCGCTAACGTCACACAATCTCAAACAGGTTTTTGTTAAAACATATTTATTGCTTATTTACAATCTCCTTTGCAATTAAGTAATGAGTAAATTACATGTCTTTGTCAATGTATTGATGAAAAATAGCCATCACTATTTTCCCGGTAATCTTCAGTTTTGATTGACGAGGTCTTGTGGCCAATTGCGCTTGAGTCTTCTTGTAATTTGGGTTGGTTTGCCTGATTTTTAACGATGTCGTTTTCGAGTTCTCTTAGCTTGATGATATATTGACTTGCCAGCCTCTGGATTTCAGTGGTGACGTTTGGTATTATTAATTCGCTGTGAATAGTTTGGTACAACGTACCACGGTGCATCCGCCAGCATTCACAAGGTCTTCGATTGAAATCTCTGTAGTATCTTGGTGTGAGAACAACTCAACAGTTGGATCCCGTACGGGCTTCAATATTATTTTGTATAACATTATCTTGTTTGTTATTTATAGTTGGGATCTTCTTCCAATTAACCAATACAATAGGTTGAGTTTAAGTCTATTTTTTTCCTCTTAGCTTCAATGTGTGAGCTCCAGGTACGTTTTTCATCAAGGTGCATATTTTATTTCTGACTTCATTGGTATCGGGGTATTATTGAATCTAGTTTGCGGGCATACAGATCGTTTGTTTGTGAATGTTATTTGTGTAGATTTTTCACTGTTGACCGTTATTCTCTATTTATTTGTTCATTCTTGGACTACATCAAGGTGTTGTTGTAAATCCTCTGCTGGTACCTGTGGTGTTTCGCTGATTGCCAAGATGGCCGTATCGTCTGCAAAGGTAGAAATTATAATATTTTCTGTAGTTGGTGAATCAGAGGTATATATCAGGTATAGCAGTGGTCCCAATACACTACCTTGCGGTACTCCGGACGTGATTAGGTGGATATCAGATATTTCATTTCTTATCCTAACTTGGAAGAATCTTTCATTGAGGTAGGATTTTATTATTAGATAGATTTATCTTAGAAAGTGTAGTTTGATCTTGTACAACAGCTCTTTATGCCAAGCCTTGTCGAATGCTTGTTTTATGTCTAGAAATGCAGCTGCGCATACCTTTTTCGTTTCAAGGCTCTGCAATATTTTGGTGACGATCCGATGACTTTGGTGTGTGTGTTGTCGAGTGGCATTTTCGGAATCCGAATTGGTACCGCGGGATAATATCATCAAGGACTACCATTTCTTTGATTTTTTTCAGTAGAAGTCTTTCACATACCTTGGTCATTAAGGGTAGGAGACTTATCGGTCTACAAGAGGAGGGTTGGCCCGATGATTTTCCAGGAGCTTTTCGGATATTAACATGGTTGATTTGCTGCCGGACTTCAGCCGATGAAATGGTGTCATCGTAAGGTGTAGCTGGTACGGTGCGTCCAGGAAGGATTAGATTTCGTTTTCGCCATTATTTCCTTGGGGGAGGGGGGGTGTCGTGAAGACCTTGGCAAGATGTTCGGCGAAAGTGTCTGCTTTGTTTTTGTCTGTTTCAGCCCAGCTATTGTCAGAATTTCTAATTGGTGGCATTGCTACAACTGATCTTTTGAATTTCTTTGTTGCTTTCCATATGCTATGGTCATCAGAAGATAGTTTTGATATATATTCTCTTTGAATGACTCATTCCGTGCTTCCAGCAATGTGTTGTGTAGTTGGTGAATGAGTCTGTTAAGTAAGGTTTTTTCTTATGCTCTTCTTGTTCTCTGCCACTTTTTTCTAGCTTTTTTTCTTCTTGGTGATAAGATTTCGTATATGGCAGGGAATGTTAGCTGTTTCAGTCAAGTTCCCTGAAGGTTTTGGAGTGGCTTGCCACACAGCATCATGTATCATGGTGGTTAGGTATTGAGCTGCTTCATCTATGCCTCGAGGTTCTTTGATTATAATAGTAAGGCTAATATTTATTTAACTATTTGCAAAACATTTTGTATTATAGTCTGCATAAAGAGGCTAAATGAAAATATTTCAATGGAGTAAAATAATGAAATTGGTTTGATTTAACGTTTTAGAAATAGGTCCTCAGCACTTTCTCTGCATTTATTTGGACACACGACTTACATCTGGGAAGGTTGAAGTCAGGTGGATCTCCTCAATAATCCAACACCACCCCATGCAGCAAAACAGGTTAAGACAAGGACCTGAAACAGCACCTCTGTGCTAGCTTTCAGCATAATTCACAGCAAGCAGGATACAAATGTGTTCTAGCAGCTCACCAACCGTAACTGAGTTCAGATCTCCAATTTTGGACACTCTCGCACCCATGACAGCATAAGAGACAGTTCGCTCCCTTGACGAACTCATTAGGAGGAGAGAGAGCTCTGGCGGAGGCTACCTTTAGGGACGCCTTCACATCTCTCTCGTTTTTTGAACTAAGGCTCCCACATACCGAGGCACCTCGGCCTGTTTTGAGAGGTGTATGTTCCGGGGTCGCAGACCTTGGGCATACGGTAAGAGTTGTCCGCTATTCCTATTGGAGTAGTCGGCCAGCTGCATCCTAAACCGGCCAAGGCACGGAGAGGGGAAAGCTGCGACCCCACAGCTAACCCCTCTCCCGCCATCGGAAGGGCGTGGGACAAGTACCAAATGCCCGATCTAACTGATGCAGGTTTTTGTAGGGTTTTCCCTGCATCACTTTTAGGCGAATTTCCGGGTAGGATCCTTAAACCATAGCCCGGGGGCCCTAGTCAACCCTTGGCTACCTTTCTATACCTTTTCGCATCCCCCTTTCATATCCCCTATTAAAGGGCAGTAGCCAGTATGTAGATTACCATCATGTAGCCTGTTACCCTAAAAAATAAAAATTGACGAACTCGATGGCACCAAACAGTAATCGTTTCTGTCCGTCCACGAAGAAAATTTTCTGTACGTTGCAAACTGTGACTGAAAAACTATTTTCAGAACTCGTGTTATTACTTTTACTATATTTAAGCAATTACGACTGTTTCAAGTGTAATAACAACGGTATTACAACGATGGTGTCGTTGGCGGACAGACGTGATCCTTCGAAAAACACCCCAACTAGCCGACTACGATGTGCTTCATTCGTACTGTCTCAGTGATTCTAGAAATTCACCTAAAATAAAGTTTCTTATTGCTGAGGTATTGACAATTAGTCCTAACAAAATGTCATACTTAAATGTTGCGTGACATTGTATGGTCCAACAAAACAAAAAATATCGTTATCAAACGTTATATCTGACGCCCAGCAATACTTGATTTCTCATTATTAAAATATTATAAATGCACGGACAAACCGCTTGCGCAATAGCCGCGTTTGTGCAAAGTTTGATGCTATATGGCATGTATTGAGTTGTTGCACAAACGATTTGAAACAAATCAGTATTTTGTGCAACACTCTCGCGTTTGACGAGCCGTTTAATCGTGTATGGCATTAAATGACAGTCTATAACTGAAAGAAAATATTGTCGTGTAAATTGCATTTCAATTTCGTCCTCCATTATTATTATCCTCCAGTCTTATGGCGACTTCAAGAAGAAAATAATAAATAATATATGGCGTACGAGAAGCTGGCGAAAAAAAATTAGAAAGTAGAACCCAAAGGTCTGTGGTGTAGAGCAAAATCAATGGCGATATCGATTGTCTCATGACCGTGTTCCTTTTTTCAGTTTGAGGTGTAATCTGTTCTAGCAGCTCACCAAACGTAACTGAGTCCGTTAGAAGATAGTTTTTGTGGTCAGCAGCTGCAGTTAATCTAAAGCCGAGATTAAACCGGAGTTGTCAAGGACGTTGCCAACAAATGTTGTCAACAGCATACGTTAGCAACAATTTTTTTCTATGGGTATTTTGTCAACATGTACTGGAAACAATGTTGACGGGTCTTATTGTCACCATTTGTTGTCAACTTTTGTTGCCCGGAATTTTTTTTTAATTACAGTTTAATGTCGCATTAACCTTTTGGTCATTAGCGACTTACATCTGTTAAGGTCTACATTTGTATAACAATTAAATTATTTTATACAACTCAGTTTTCATCGTAAAGTCTATGAGGTTGTTTATTGCTGCTGATGAGTTGCAAATCTCCATCATTGAATGGGCGTCTGTGATTGATCTTCTTATCTCGCTACATTTGGGGCAGTCAAAGAATTGTTGTGGGCTCCTTGCATGAGCTGCATACCGGTTGCGGAGATTTCGTTGGTGGCAAAAAAGGTTAACAGCATTTGGTGTTAACGCGCCTTAAGCTCTGCAACCAAACGGTCATGATGAAATACATTCCTCACCCACACCCTCTACTTCCGTTTTCGATTTCTTAGAATATTCTTCTCCGTCAAGAAACTCGTAATATTCGTCTATGTCGGACATGTTATCTCGAGAACATCAAAAAAGAAATTAGGTTTGGACAAGCGGTTGTACCAATGTTAGCGCAAATTTACAACGAAACTTAATTAAATATGCAATTTTTTAATATTTATTACCTATCCGCTAATATATTTATATATGCGTGTATCGATACCCTCAAGCAAGGCAGGAAAGAACTTTGGACACCACCTCCAATGTTTTTCAAATAGTTTTGTGGTTGTCTTTTTGTATTTTATTTTCAGCATTTGTTTCTTTAGTGTTTATTGTTCTATCGGCATTATATGGTGATGTGATTGATCTGTATAATCTGGCGGTGGGACGGAAAGCGGAACGACGAGGTTAGCTTAATGGTAAGAGCGTCCGAATTCTTCCGGGCTTGACGAGTGCGATACCTGACAATTGTCAAAGAAGAGTATGATAATATTGAACATTTGAGAAAGGGCTGTACGGAAAAGCAAAACGAAGGTTCGATAATAAGAATGAAGAATCGTACAAAGCTTAGATATAGTAGCAGATATAAAACTAAGAAGTCTACAGTGGATGGGGCACATTATTGGAAAGGACGATAGTACGTTAATTAAAAAAGGTTCTCGGTAGTAAGTCAGGAGGGAGAAGACAGACTACAATACGAAAATGAGATGTTTGAAGAATGTGGGAAAGGTCCTAAGAGAATTTTATGTGGGAAGCAGGAGAAGGAAAGCAACTAACAGAGATTTTGTAAGGAATGTCGGTCCGCCTCCATGATAGGGAAGGAATGTTTGGTTCTCTGGACCACAAGCGTATAACTCGATTTGCATACATTGTAGTTTCACTGGTGAATTCTTAATTGAGGTTACGCATCGTGGCAATCCTACTACGAAAGTGTGTGAGATTCGACATCCGTGGCTGCGTTCAGAGATGTAGGCGGATGATATGCACTGCTTATTAACGCTGCCACGCACCCTGACTGTCTCTAAAGTCCTGGTGGGTGGAACCAGGATGTGGTAGTGCGGATGAATTACTCAGCTTATGCAACAGATCAGCCACCAGCCATTCTGTGCGGTTTGTGGTAACCCTCTTTTCTTTTGTAAACTTTCTTATTTAAAAAAAAATAATAATTATTTAGTTAACTCCATTTTTAAGGGAAATGAAAATGAATTTAAAAGCACGTTAAAACATATTAAATATAATATAAAAAATTATTTACCCAACATGTACAATGGATGATTATTGAAATGTTTATATTGCTATGGTTCGATCTCAGGTTGACCGTGCCGTCAGGAAATTTACAGCAAAATATGCAAAATAATAGAAATGTCGCACATGTAAAATTAAATCCATTTAAGTGGTCAGATTAAAGTCCCCCAAATTTACAACTACTGCAAAACCCCTAAAATAATGCGCCACGTGAGAACCTTTGGATAGAGGTTGCTGTGTCTTACTGTGCGTGGTTCTGCACTGTCTCTGGTCCTCCAGGGCTAGACTATTTGTGGTGTCGCGTCCAACAACATTGTAAATCTTCGCGCTGGATCAGCTGTCAATACATGGTTGCAGTACTTCTCCGCCGGAAATGGCTCTGAGAGAGATATGTCTCCTTACTTGTCTCTCGCACTTCCACCTCTTCACCGTCTGTCTTTGCATCTACGAAAACTTGGTTTGATATCTGGGGCTCCAATCATCGTCTTACTTTTAAATCACGCCCGCTCCATGGCTGTGGTTTTTAGTAATGTTCCGCCATTTTGTCCTTCGATGGTCGCATGGCGGGGTGATCTAATTTATGCAGCAACTTGCCCAGGCAGGTCAACGAAACATCTCGCTCCTCAGTGTTATCGGAAATTTGCTAAGAGCCTGTTACTTGCTCCTAGCGGTGGGACATTTCCTGGAACCCCAATTATACTCACACTGCCCTTCCCTCCTTGAGCCATATCGGTCAATTGAAAATGAACTTTGAAGCCAGACTTGCACATGAAACATGTAGTTTCCCGTAATATTCCCTTAGGTTAACAAAAATTATAGTAAGTTGATTCTTAGATTACTGGCAGAATTTATATTCCACGATGATTTCTCATAAGTATTGAATTGTTATATTTTATTTCATTGAAGGGAATAGAGCGCCTACAAACCGTATTTCTTTTGGATTTAAATTATGAGTTTCAATTTAATAAATATATCTAAAACGTGAAAAGATCACTACCGTGGCCTACTCTTGAACGTTCAAATTAAGATAATTTCCAGCATAGTTTGAAATCGGTGCAAATTAATCATTTTTTATTTGTGAATGTTGTATTATAAGTGAATTGGGTATTATTTCTAAAACTAATTGTTCAAGTTTTTGCCTTGTAAGCCAAATAATTTAAGTTGTAATTTGTTGGTCCAGTGTTTGACAAAGGAAAATTTATTTCGTAATGATGGCACTACATGCAGTCAGTTAGAAGTCTGAGAACGCGGGAAATCAGCATTTTACGACTTCAGTTGTTGTCTACCGCCTCAGACGGTCGATCGCCTGCTCAAAACCATATCCTTCATGTATGTGATATATCCAGTTTTATATTTTAAAAAACTATTTTAATTGCTTTGTTTATTGGGTCTTATAACATATTTAATTTTTTTAAGCCAATAAAGTTCGGTTATAGTCGTAAAATTGGTCAAAAACTATTAATATGTCATTTCTGTGGGTCCGAACAATGTCACTACCATGGCCAGTGCATGATTTTGTGGAAAATTTATGATCCAAATATGCCAATGAAATGCAACCGGCGCAATGTAGTGAATTAAAACCACATCTAAGCCTGCACTGCGTTTTCGCCTATAATGTGGCAGAAGTGACAAGCTTTTGCACCGCACGTCAACACTCAAGGTGTTATGTGCCGCTTGGTTCCAATTTTAAACTAAATACTTCAGATGAATAAAAATACATGTATTATTTTCTTAGTAACCTAATCCCAGAATTATTTCCTCGCATAAATCTGGTGTCATAGAATTATGCAGTCTGGTCATGGAAAGAGAGCAGTTGACGGGGTAGGAGCAACAGTGAAGAGGACGGTCGATAGCCTCGTTGCTCAGTCGAAGGTTGTTGACAGCCTGGAAGCCTTTGTTGATAAATTAAGACAACGGATGATCAAACTGAACCTGGTGCATCTGAAGGAACTACATATTCCCGCAGTTCTGGAAAATATTCAGAAATACAGAATTAAAGATACTATGAAGGTCCATCAGGATAACGTAGTTAGGGATAGGAAACTACAGTTCAGATCCTTGAAATGCAAATGTTTCTTCTCCAGTTCTCACTATGAAATGGTACATTTGGAAAATGAAATTGAATCCAGGAACGAATTATCTCGATTATTTAGCCGTCTATAAACAAAGAATTAATAAAACTATCATATTTATTTATTAATTTGTAATGTTTATAAAATAAGGATTTATGTCATTCATTAGTATTTTTAAATGTAAAACCGTGCGATTATATTGAAATATGTAGCAATGAAGAATTTTAAAATACTTTTCTTTTTGTTAAAAAAAATCCCCTGTGTATAACCAGTTTCAAATTAGAAGGGTGGGGGTAGATTGTGTCAGCTTTTACTCCAATGTCACTACCGTGGCCGGTCAAAGTTACAAATTTTATTTTTTTGTGGTAAATTCTGATTTTGAGTTTGGCTGACGTGTGCACCTTAGTTATAAGGCTCAAAAAGTGCGAACTGGCAAAAAAAAATCCTAATTGCGACACATTGGTTTATTTCCCGGCGGGGACCCTTTGAAATCCGCCCGCAATCTAAGAATCACCCACGAATGAAATATTTAAAACTGAACATACGAAACTCATAGCTTACTACTGCTTATAATAATAATTTTATATTGAAGTGGAATTGTCCGATTCAGGCGCGTCACTGAAACGCAACATATAACCTTCATGAGCTTTCGGAATTGGAGCAACTACTTTAAGGTGTTATTGGTATTTCAAATGCTTAATAATAGTCCTTAATCTAAAGGTTGAAGAGATGATATAATAGCGGGGATATGGTGTCTCGGACGATTTGTAGGTCTCTAAGCATTTATGAAGGGAAATTATTTTCCTCATGTCAAAATGGTTCTATCTCTTGCTCTAAATATTAGTTGCTGAGAGAGAGTAAAACGGGGAAAAAAGTAATACTAGTGATCTCTTAGGGTGCCATTAGCGTCCTCTTAATACCACGATGTACGCAGTAAAATGTAATTTATAAAGGAAAGCGTGTATTACATCTAGTTTCGCTGTTCCTGCGGTCGGCCATACGTAGACCCCGGTGGCGAGCAATAACTTCCGCGGGAAGCGAAAGCGTGTGTGAGAAGTTCTTAATAAGGGTAATTAGCCGGAAGCTACGCTTAAATCACGCTCCTAGATTATGAAGGATTCTAAAAGAAAGCTAGATGCTTAGCCCTTGAATTAGGTACGCAAAAGCAAAGCGACAAGCTATGAGGTACTTCCTTCAGTAATCCTAAAGGCACCATCCGCTTTTACTATAGACAACAAATATTTCCAAGGGCCTTCCTATCTTATTCATTAATAGTATCGTGATGATATTATGTAATTTTCCAAATAAACATAATTTACAGTATTTCCTCAAACTCTCCCTTCCTGTTATGTGTTAATATTTCAAATTTTTAGTTCCAACTCTTCATTGATTTTCCGACCCTTTTGACACTAGTCATTTTTCGCTAGAAAGTATATACTTTTATCAGTTTATATATTCTGAATATATTTTACTGGATCATATATCATAATTTATATCGATCCTCTAGTTGAAGACAACGTATGATTTTTTTTATGGCAACAGGCTACATGAGGGTGATCCACATTGGGCAACTCCCCTTTAATAGCATAGGAAGGGATTTGAAAGTGGGGATGCGGAAGGGTAGAGGAATGTAGCCAAGGGTTACTAGGGCCCCCGACTATGGTTTAAGGATCCTACCCGGCATTCGCATAAAGAAATGCAGGGAAAACCCTAGAAAAACCTGCATCGGGTAAGTCGGGCATTGAGTACTTGTCCCACGCCCTTCCGATAGCGGAAGAGGAGTTTGCTGTGGGGACGCAGCATTCCCTTCTCCGTGCCTCGGCCAATTTAGGAGGCAGCTGGCCGACTATTCCAATGGGAATAGCGAACAACTCTTACCGTATGCCCAAGGTCTGCGGCCCCGCAACATACACCTCTCAAAACAGGCCGAGGTGCCTCGGCTTGTGAAAACCTTAGTTCAAAAACGGAGAGGAAAAGGCATACCCAAAGGTAGCCCCTTCGTATCTCTCCTAAAAGGTTCTGTCTGCGAGAGAAAATCCCTAGCAGGTTACCTGCGAGAGAATCCTCTCGCAGGCTTTACGTTCAACGTATGAATATTCATACACATCATTAGTTAAATTATTCACGGAGGTTGAATCTTCCCAGAGAACTCTGGCGGGGGCTACCTTTGGGGATGCTCTCACATCTCTCTGGATTTTTTGAACTCAGGTTCCCACATGCCGAGGCACCTCGGTCTGTTTTGAGAGGTGTATGTTCCGGGGTCGCAGACCTTGGGCGTACGGTAAGAGTTGTTCGCTATTCCCATTGGAATAGTCGGCCAGCTGCCTCCTAAACTGGTCGAGACACGGAGAAGGTAATGCTGCGTCCCCACAGCAAACTCCTCTCCCGCTATCGGAAGGGCGTGGGACAAGTACCCAATGCCCGACCTACCCGATGCAGGTTTTTCTAAGGTTTTCCCTGCATTCCTTTAGGCGAATGCCGGGTAGGATCCTTAAAATATAGCCCGGGGGCCGTAGTTAACCCTTGGCTACCTTCCTCTACCCTTCCGCATCCCCCTTTTCAAAACCCTTCCTATGCTATTAAAGGGGAGTTGCCACTATCTGGATTACCCTCATGTAGCCTGTTACCCTAAATAAAAAAAATATTTCACGGTCTCAATATTTGTAACGCTTTGCCAATCATCATATTTCTGTCTACATTTGTACGAGTCTACGAGCCTAGCGTTCATTATTCCGGTATCGCACTATTTAACAGCCTTCCTGAACATGTAAAGAACATCAACAACTACAACTCGTCAAGGAGTGTAAAACTTTTCTTGTGAATGGAACTTATTACTCCGTAAACGAATTTTTGAATCGGTCTCACATTCGTTGAACTGCCTTGCTTACAAAATTGCAGAATATGCTGTAATTATGTAAATAGTTTGTCCAGTTTCCTCTTTTGGTTCTGTTTTCCTTCCTCTGCTTTCTGTTTTAGTAAATATCCATGACGACATCCCTCCGTACCTAGCGACAGGAGGTGATTACCAGGAAGTGATTAGTGTCGTGTGCGTGTTTCCTAAAGATATTGTGTATGATTGTAGTGACTAGACAAATGTGAACAGATATGAATTTGTGTGTGTGTGTGTGTAATCTATTAATATTAATTCTGTTTATATGTAATTTATCTACTGTACATTTGTGACGAATCATATTTCCTCTTAAGAGGGCTAATGGTGAATAAATCTATCTGTCTGTCTAGTAGTTTCCTCCACTGTTTTCTAATCGTGTTTACGTGAATATTCTTCCTTTTATCTTATTATGCTCTAGGTTCGAGTATTACATTTCTGCACAGGTGTATCAGGAACAATCAACTTTTTTCCCTGTGCACTTAATCGTTATAGCTAGCAGTCCGCTACAAGTTGCATTGAGAAACGATTAGTGACAAGTGAAAAAAGAGATAGATTTCTTTGTAATGAGAGCCTGATTTTTCAATGTTATTAGTAGATATTTTCAGGCTTTTTAGTATTTTATCGACTGTTTTATTTTGCTCGAATATGCGAGCCTTCTGGCGGCTGCTTCAATGCATCTGTTCTACATATTCTTATTTAAGGGGATACTTTACACAGCTTTCATGTATATTTACTCCATGAGATGTCATATTAATTAAGTTTTGTAATTAATCTAATAAAAATGCATGTTCCGCATACGATCTTAAACGTGCGGAACGCTCTCCTACAATCTTGTTACGCATGTAACAAGGAATAAAAACTGGATGGAAAATGGGATATGAGGAAAGCATATCACTACTACGAAAGTGGAAACGTGTGGCATTCAAAAATAATGAGCAAACGAAGGATATGAGTGTCGATTAAACACCTTTCGTGAGCGTTGATAATAATAGCATCACGCTCGATGTAGTCATAGAATTATTTAAATCCCTAAGAGTAACGGAAGTGAGCACCCTTAGCGGTGAAGGAGAAAGGGAGTGACAAAACTAATGCGAACACCATGACAGTGTTGTAGACGTTGATGAATTGAATCCATTATGGCGGCTAAGTTCAAGTTTCGGTCCTAGGAGTGAGTGGGGAAAAGAATGACATAAAATAAGTACGAAAACGAACAAGATTGGTGTCGAAGATTGAGATGGAGTCAGTTAGCAAATGCCATAGAGGCCCGGTATTGGTATATAATTCGGTGGATAACATGAAGTTCGGCATAGGAATTGGGGTCGGCTTAAGAAGGGGAACATGGCCCGTTTTAGTGTTTAATCCACTATGTAAGTTTCATAAGGAACCGGGCGTATTTTTTACTCTATTAAAGTACCGAAATTATGTGGACGCCCTTAAGGATCGTGTTATTTTTTACTCTTTTCAGGTAGCGGGAAATGTTCGGACGTTCTTAAGATACCTTGAGTACTTTTTGGTTCTATTAAGCTACCGGGAATATTTTGACGCTTAAGATACCAGAAATATTCTTGATATCTGGAGTGTCTTTGAAAGTGGTCAGTGATACCGGTCAAGATAAAGTTCAGAGTCTTGAATATGGGGTGGGTGGGGAAAGGGGTTAATTTTTGTGATTAGTGTCAAGGTAATTCATACTGATAATATATTCTGTCTATAATAATTTTCCTGTCTATACCCAGGCATATGTATGTAAATGTTCCATTTTAAACGGGTGTAGAAATTTTAACCAGACTTGGTGCTAATGTCACGATTTAGGAATAAACACTGTGGGTTTAAGACAACCCTATTAACTCTGGGTGAAACAGAGTATCATTTAAAATAAAGCGAAAACTACACATTTCGTTGTGATTTTCGAGATCGCTGAGATTATTAATTGTAGTATACCATTATATCTATTTTTATCGTATTTTTAATCCTAGTTATGTATTTCAAGTGCGGCATTGCATCAAAGTTTATTTCTGCGTCTTGCTAATGGCACGGACCGATTCCGCTTTCGATATTCATTTCCGCTCAGGGCGAGATGTGAGAAAAGCCATATCATGATTTTACCCCTAGATATTTGCCCAATATTTCTTTGATGCGAGAGACGAGGAAGGAGAAGTGTTTCTCAGCATATGATATAGAAGTATCTTTCTCGGTACCTAATTTTTCGGTGCTGATATTGAAGGTGTGAACTTTAACAGAACCACTAAGTTTATTATTCTACGGAATTTACCTATGTGCAAATAATTGCCAAGTTTAAAGAACCTGACAAGTTGGGAGATCTGAGCCAACGTGGAGAAAGTTCCTATACCCTAACATAGAAATCTTGGAGGGCGCGACACCATCAGCGGTCATCACCACAAAGGGTTATTGCGTCGACACCTGCGCAGTCCTGGAGGACCAGAGAGGCAGCAACCAGTATTCAGCGTGCATTGCACAGTAAGACGCATCCTTCCTAAGCCAACTGTTCTCACGTGACGGTATTTTCGTATATTTTTGCACTAGATGTAATTCTGGGTGCGTTAATATGACCGCTTTATGGTTTTTAACGGTGTTAAAATATTTTTTTTAGACTTTTAATGGGTGCGATCAACCTGAACTCGGTCCGCTAGTCAGAGCAATATTCGGATGGACAATGTAATGAACTTCTAAATACAGTTTTGATAATATATTTTCATATTTGTCTGATTAATTACAACGAGCGCCTATCCCTTAAGAATGTAGTGAACCCATTAAAAGAAAAAAATCAATGTTCAAAAGAGAAAAAAATGATAAAGAAAAGCGGGGCACCACAAAAGTCACTCCCGATGTAGTTTAAGAATTATTTAAGTCCCTAGGTACGCGACAGGAGTTCTCTATAACTGAGGGTAAAGAATAATGTGTAAACATTCAAGATTCCAAATAATTTTATTATTTTATTTGAATTCACCGTTATTACGCATATTTTACTGTAAATTTCCGTAGGTCACTGGGGTTAATGTTAACATACACTATGAAAGTTAACTGGATTTTCAGCCTCCTCGAGAGAAGGTGCGTTTATACGTGAGAGCAACTCGGAACTCTCGAGAGTTACTCTCAGAGCCCTTTACACGGGAGAGCGAAATTCGCCCGAGTTCACTCTCCGAGAGCAACTCTCAGTGGCCACTCTCGAGAGCCCGCTCAGACCGTTTACACGTACGCAGTCAGTTCTGTGAGTGATTTTAAGCCCGGGGACCCTTCGATACATTATTTCTCTACCTTTCCGCATCCTCCCCTTTCAAATCCCTTCCTATGCTATTAAATGGAGTTGCCACCATGTGGATTACCCTAGTGTTGCCTGTTATTCTAAAAAAAAACACAAATAAGAGAAGTAGCAGCACCTGTTTTTAGATTTTTTTATATCTTCAGTTCCACTTCCGCACTTTTTATTTTAACTTTTTAAGCCCCTTAGAACCCTGTAATTAATATGAAAACATGATTATTATAAAGGAAAGATAATGTATGTAGGTATTGATTGAACCGAAAAATATTTTATTGGTCACCAAAATCCAGAGTTTCTGTGAGCAGCGACTGCGACGTGCGATGACATTGGACAGCAGATACAGTGTTATCTGTGAACGATATTTATTAAAATTGTATATTATCTTTTTATGTGAAAATTATTTATTACCTTTGTTCTGAGAATATCTTCGTTTCATCGATCAAAGAAAATGTGTTTTGTAAATAAATTGGAACTTATAAAGTTGTTTGAACTAACAGAATGCTGCATGCCTACACAAATTCTTATTCACCTTAGTAATTACCCTCGCTCAAAGACAGACATTATTTGAAATTGTATAAGTTAATGATAATGTTGTTAATGTTTGTAAAAAAATGTGAACTTGTTTCTGAAATAAACCTTGCAAACATCCGCGTGGGTCCATTTTATATATATTTTTGGGCCATATTACTCTCAGCTAATTCAAATTTTCTTGAATGCCTGAGAGTACTCTCCGAGAGCGCTGAGAAAACGTTTAAACTAGCGCGAATGAAGCAACAATGCAGCTCCCCCACCACTTTTGGCGAGAACTCTCTGAGGCCTTTACACTTGAGAGTTTTACTCTCGAGAGGATATCTGCCACTCTCGAGAGTCAAAAACTCGCATGTGTAAACGGACCATGATGCCCTAATGGTTCTGCACCTGGTTGATGATTTGATTATAGTTCCAGTACATACTGTGGTAATTTCCGTTTTCGACGGCGTAGAGTGCGAGGAGGCGGAGGGTTTCTAGCTAGTTTACTTAGCACATCATTTAGCTGATTCATCGTGGATAATGTAATTATATTTTCAGCCTTTTTGAAGGAGTCTGGTACTTTACTGCTATACAAAGGTCAGAGTGTATCACTGAGTTGCGTAAATGCCAGTGTGGCACTCCCTTTGCTAGCAGCCGTAGAATGTTTCCGACGGTCCAATTCCTAGAACGGCTTACCGGCGGTAGGAGGAAGTAACATGGGAAAACAATAGCCCTTTCCATACTAAGCCAATTTATTAAAGATATGTACAATTAAAATTTTGCCCTCCCGAATAGCCAGTTATGAAAACTCAAGGATTATTGTGGCATGTTAGGCCCGAGAAACGATTTATAAAAAGTGCTTTACGCAACCATGAAATACGCGAATTTGGTTACCAGACTGCGGTCTCTGCAACACAGCGACGTCCCTCGCAGCTGGTCATCTATGTCTCTCTCGTGGAGTCTCGCTGGTAAATTCTCAAAAAACCCAAGAGCAACCGCTCACCGCAACTTCTCTAGTCAGATTCCCTGACCAGGCATTCACTTCTCCTGACCTGTGAGACCAACAGTTTTTCTATTGGTCTATGGACCAATCGCAGGTCATAGACGATCCGACGTAGAGCATTCCAACCACGAAACCCTCTGCACCTGCTGTTTGCTGACGGGAAAACCCCCGATGGAGGTACAGTTACAATCCCCAGCCTGACTGGCACCAAACGGTACTTATTGCTGATGTTGGATAAACATAGTTGCTCACGCGTTTAAACTAACTGACTAAAATATCAGTATAATCAATGAAAAGACGCCTATCCTAAATAACACGCTATACCAGGGTGCATCTATTATCAATAATAATGTGCGAATTTGAGTGAATTCAATACGTGGACGATCAGGTTAAAGTGCAATAATCGTTTGGAGTATAAAGGTAAACAAATTATATTTAAATTCTTTCGAAATGGTGGAGCTTGAACTGGTATACATACTGAGCCACAGTTGCTTACTTATTGTAGAGAACATGCCACTGCACAATCACTCCGGACTCTGACAAAAGAAAATATTAAATTACAAGCTGCAAAGTTACATGAGGACTGCTCGCCACCAAAAGACGATAATATAAAAAGTCAGGAATGCGGAAAAATAGCATCTGGAACGTTATCGTCATTAATAAAAAAAATCATGATTCCCTAAGTGTCGTAAATTCAAGTGTATATTACCGGCAGTTCAGTAACGTATTGTTGATGGGTTAACTGTAGACCGTGACACGATTTTAATTACAGTGAGGGTCGTAACGATATAGTAGGCATATAGTTAACTATGTTTTCCTATGCCTAACGAACAGAATGTTACTTAATAAAATTATGAAGGAGTAGAAGAAACTGAGATGAAGTGTCCTAATAAACAGTCTGTTAGGTTTTAATTGGTAAATAACATTATTGATTTACTGTTTATTATGCTGAAAAAATTTATAGAATATCTGAAATTATTGCGTTGAGTTGAAATCAGCGTGACAAAATAAATAAATCCTACTACTGCAATCAATTACAGTACTTAAAACAATAAACATGATCGTAAAATCTTTATGTATGCTGAAAGACAAGTTTCTTGAGGCTGTGAAATAGTTGTAAACCCTGAAGCGTTTCTCTTAAGAATGCTAATGAAATAATCGTTTATATTTCTTATGACTGTTTTGAAAATAGTTGTACTGGTATCAATAGTTATTACACTCGAGCATAGAACAGAAGAATCTATATTAAAAACTGAAAAACCTAAGAATACAGTTTCTTGTGTCGAATTGTTTTATAATTTGTGTTTCACATAAATTTATTTTTTATGTTTAAATGTTAATAAAGAGGTGTAAAAGAGTTTCAGCTCTATCTCAGTTTAATTATATGTAATTTTTCTACTTATCTTTTATTTCAAATCACTTCATAGATACGTCTTTCAACATTGGCATAATCTATAGATAATGCAGTTTTCTGACCAATAACAGACAATATTTTTATTGATTTAAGACAACGTTTCGGTACGTGTTTGTACCTCAGGTATTTTCTGCTATAAATTGTACAAAATAAATTAGTTGTTATCAAAAAGCTAATGAATTTACAAAAGTAACCCACATATAGGCTGTTCAGAGAAAACATATATCGGAAATACGTCCATGAATTTAGGAATAGACTTTATTTTCATAAAAGAAATTTTGAAAGAATCTAAAATAACTGGCACATGAAATAAAATAAGGATGAAGTTGCACGGGAAAAGATTCAAATTATTCATAATGAGAATCGTACATTCAAAAGAAGAATTACTTTTTTTTAGAGTAAGAGACTACAAGAGGGTAATCCACTTGGTCGCAGATCCCCTTTATTATCATAGGAAGGGATTTGAAAGGGGGGATGCGGATGCTAGAGGAAGGTAGCCAAGCGTTAACTAGGGCCCCGGAGTATAGTTTACGGGTTCGACGCGGTACTTTCCTAAAAGTGATGGAGGACAAACCCTAGAAAACCTACATTAGGTAAGTCGGACTCTTGCTACTTGTCCCAATAGTTGAACGAACCAGTACAAATGATTTGCTTTCATCACATTCGTGTAGTATACCATGTTACTTAAATGAGTGCAATTTTCAAAAATAATTTTTCTGGCCTTAAGTGATGAGTCTCAAACGTGAAATAAGATTACTTTAACAGAAAAAAGTCTGCTCTTTCCAATGGTAACAAAAAGAACTTGATTATAGAAAAAGGTTTTTTGCTAATTGTGTGTGGAAATGCACAAAATTTGACGCGTAAAATTTGAAACTCATATTTAATAGCGTATATCTTGACAACTAAGTGAGATTAATAGTTGATACTTTGGCAGCTTGAAAGAAGTAATGGGTTTGCAAGGTTCACCAAAGCGTAAGTTTATCGAAGGTTTTGTTGCAAAGTTGAAAGCAATGAAAAATATGCTCCAAATTGATGTGACTGATTATTTGAGCAACTTTGTGGGATAACAGCAATAAAAATTAAAACTTTTTGAACCTTGGAAATGCAACCTTCGTGTAGAGCAAAAGTAGTTGTCCCTGGTTGCCATTTTTCAGGAAGCTAGCTGCTACAGTTCCACAACAATAGTACTTGAAAGTTGCCAAATTGTTAGAACGTGCATCAGTGGCGCTTGAATGACCTTTATGCTGGAGACCTTAAATGATGAGTCTATAAAATGAAATTACATGACTCAAAAAGAAAATAGTCTGCTCTTTCCAATGATAACAAAAAGAATTTGATTGTAGCAAATGGTGTTTTGCTATTTTGGTTTGAAAATTCACAAAATTTGATTAATACAATTTGAACCTCATACTAACTAACATATAACTTGACAACAAAGTGAGCTTGAAAGCTGATACTTTGGCAGCTTAAAATCAGTAAAGGTTTTAGTAAGCTTACGAAAGCATAAGTTTGTAGAACGTCTTGTTCCAAAGTTATAAGCCCGAAAAATCGGCCTCAAATTGACGTGACGGTTTTTTTGAGCAACTTTGTGCAATGACAGCAATAAAACTAAAACTTTTTAAACCTTGGAACTGCAACCTTCATGTAGAGCACAAAAAGTTGTCTGTAGTTGCCATTTTTCTGGAGGCTAGCTGCTACAGTTTCACAACAGTATTATTGAAAGTTGCCAATTTGTTAGAACGTGCATAAGTGGCACATGAGTGACTTTTATGCTGGAGACCCCAGGACCCCAGCTATACTACTTATGAAGGTGAAATTTTACACAGCATTGTCTCAGGCACATATCTGTTCATACACAAAATTTCAGCAAGATTGGAGATGGTGACTAAAATTTTATTTGTAAATTTGGTCCCTTAATTGAAAAGGCGTGAGTGAAGAAGGCATCTTGAAGTGTGATGTATATATGAAAAGTAGGACGGATCAAAGAATGAGAGAAATTAAGTGGGTACTGTTATTGTTTTATATGAAAAAATCATGATCCGATATTTTAGAGTATGGAATGATAATTACCTTTTTTTGTCTTGCTTCAGTAATCTCATTTTTGATAACCGGGCGTATGCTTGACAAGATTACGCGGCAGTATTTTTGCATTAAAGATCTTACGTTGACCACCTCACTCTTTATTGTGATTATTTTTTGTACTTTTACCAAGGTTTAGACATAGCATGATCCCAGACACTGTAGTTCTCAGGTAGAGGATAAGTACGCCAAAACAACTGCGTCCAATCACAGCCAAAACACGAAGCTGCCCTTAAATTTTGCAGTAAGAACATCGTACGAGTTACAGACCGATATTATGAAAGGTAGAATAATTTTATGTTGCGTGAAGAGTTATCAACTCCAGCAAATCGGAACGTTGTAAGAGCTGACGTGTGGACTTGGGTGCGGCGAGGCTGGTGGTTAGCAGAGAGGCGACCAGGAAAGAGACGTAAACAAGGGGCATCGTCTCGTGGTTAAAACATAAACAAGAAAAAAAATGGAAAGACATCCACGAGCTGGACAAATCAGGCTGATAAAAAAAGACACCAGTAATCCTGAACAGAATACAAGTACTAATCCGCCCAAGAAAACCAAATAAATCATCATCAACTTAAATAAAAGAAACTTGATCAACCATTAGATCCAGTTAAAATATTTTATGAGGAAGAAAACAGTGCCTCACCTATCCACTTGGAACTGTTAAAGACCGTTATATTCCATGATATGGACTCAAACAGCCCAAGGAACATTATTAGAGATTACCAAATATACTCTACATCATTCATAACGTAGTGGTAGGTTTTTAAATGATGGATATTTTACAGAATTTATTAATTAATTATCTGAACACGGACAAAAATTAAAAAATACAGTGTTCAGTTAGCCTGACAAAACAATCTGATCCCTTAATCTCAGTTAAACATGGTCTACGGTAATTCCCCCAGCCGCGTCAAGGATTGAGATACTTGGCAGTTACCTTCGTTGATGTCTGGTCGTTATCGTGTGGCACCCTCGATCTCTCCAGGTCCTCTCGAAACTGCAAGTGTCCTCTCGAAACTGCAAGTTGGGGCTACACGTCCGTTACTGGCGACGGTTTGTCCCTCTATGTCCATACTTTCTTTTCAGCCCCCTCGCTGGATGTCAAAAATCGATCGTCTCAATCATCTTTGGATCGATCTTTCCTGAACCAAGAAATGTCATTGGTTCAGGCAGTCAAGTGTTAACTCAAATTTTTGGGATTTTCAGTGAGACAATTCCCACGGTGTGACAGTCCAGGTAACTTCCGAGGGTCAGCATCATACGTGTCCAATTCCAGACTGAAGGGATTATCTCCCCGCCTCGGTGACGCCTGCTCAAATTTCAACTTACCAAGCTCTCAAACCTTGCTAAAATCTAATTATATTAAAATGAAACATATATATATATATATCAATAATAAAACTATCGCGCTACGATAAATATTTTGGAATCATGTTACTCACACATACTGGATAAAACGACAAAAAGTACAATTACGAGGTTAAAAAAGTAGTTAAACAGCAAGAGAGTGATTTATTTGCTCCTAATAAAAACAGACTATGAGAACAGTGCAGTAAATTTTAGAGGAATTGCAACAGCAGAAGGAGAAATAAAAAACTCTACAATACGGTAATTATAGTCATACGAGAATCGAGTTTTAACCATACAGTTAAGCCTCTATCAGGATTAATACTGCACTAGGGTGGACAGGATGACTTACAACTGCTGACTCTTACTATCTGAGATGAATAAAATTCACATTTGAAATGTATAAATAAGCTCTATTGGAAAAAAAATGATTAATATTCCTCTGCATAGTCTACGTACCTTAAAGCTAAATGTGCATTCATTAAAATGATTTTTTGTGTATAGAGATATAATATTGTCTCTTATACTAAATGTATTTAGTTTATATGACTAAACTTGATCGTTTAAATCATTTATACAGCAGTAATAGATGCTTTGAAAGAATAAAAATACTAAAATTAGCCAAATTTCCATTCGTAAAAATTCGTCGTATCCGTACATTCCATTGGTATAAAGAATATACAGAATATATGCATACATATATACGGAATTATATATGTATATATGGGAAAATATATAAATAAATAATATTAATTTATTTAAAGTCTTTTCGCCAAATATAATAAATATAAATTACAGAAAACTAGAAATAAGACTACAATGAAATTAAAATAAAATAAGGAAGCATATTATTTTATAAATATTTAATATTTCAATTTGCAAATAATTTAGTCACTGAAAATTTCCATATTTCGTAGCGTAGCTCAATGAACGGGAAGTTATTTAACATCCTTCCGGCGACCTCTTTCTCAGAGAACAGGTTTTCTGTGACTACTTTCAATTAAGTTATTAAAGAAATGACATTCAATTTATCGCGTTTTATAATCAGAAGCGATTCATAGGTTGAATAATAATTTGCACCGTCATCAATAAATGTACTAACTATAATGTGAAAGTAGTGTTCGAATTGTTCATCGATCGGTGAAGATTATTGAAAAATATATTCTAAAATATAGAAGGAATGTCATCACAATATGAGCAATATAAGTTTTTGATCTTTATGTTTAACGAATAGGGGAAAATATTCTTTACAAAACTCATATTTACACGTCTCAGATTGACCGAATTAAGATTTTGACATCTTTTAAAAATTTAGAAATTTAATCGATCCACTTTTCAGGTCGGTATTTAAAAAATATACCTATGATATACAGATATTACCATCTGTTTCAAAGACTCAAATCTTTACAACCGAATTTTTACCATATTCAAGAAAACGTGAGCTAAAATAATAAAATATTCTGATTTTTTTTCTTATCAATATTTCTAATCAATATTAAATTTAATTTTCATTTGTGTTTCACTGGTTTTTATGTGAAAACACAATTCAGATGCCACGGAGTTTTGCTTATTTGGAATCTGCTGAGAGTGCTAAAGTGTATCAAAATATTATTTACATGTTTACCATGAGACAAATTCCTCGTTCTGTCATTAATCTTTTTCTCATTGCTTTATTTTTATTAAAGTATTATTTTTCAACTATAGTAATAAATATATAGTATTGTTAAAAATTAATTCCCATGAATCAATCAACGTTAAGAATCAACGTAAATTATTTTAATACGAACCAGAAACAAAAATTCAATACGTATTCACCAGTGAAAATTTAATTATTACAATTCTTGAATACCTCATTCATTATTTAGCCGTATTCCATAATTCTCTGCTATTATGACCAGAAGAATGGCCCAATGAAAATAAAAAAGTTAACATATTTGAATTCAAAACATTATGCATTATAAAATAATAGATCTAAAATATTTTGATCTCAAAATGTGAGAATAAGCTTTGTAGAATTATTCACTTATATACATGTCACATTAAATAAACAGTAATAAAATATTAGCACATAATATAACTTCCAATTTTGAAATCAGGGAGTCGGTGGTGCTCTATAAAATCAGATATATTCAACGCGCTACTGATATTAATATAAAACGAATATTATCGGAAAAGATGCATCAACTCAGCGTAAATAATAAGAAAGAATGAAAAAAATGTAGCAATTAGCTAAATTTATCTGATATTAGAGATACCTGAACAATACTGAAGAACTAATTCGATGAGTCATACAGGATAAATGTACAACAAACTAGAATATTCTGATGGAAATTGAGTCGATGTACATACATATGGAAATGTTCGTACGATACAGGAGCTTTGGGATTTTATTAAAAGAATCATTTTATAACTACTGTAGCGAAGAAACGCATCGCCAAATTATTAAATAATTTATTCTAGTGGAATTTAAGCTAAAGCCAGCAGCTAGGCGACATTGATCAGGCGCCGCCGTGTCGGAAAGACGGATGCGGACACGCCAAAACACAATTAGAAGGGACATTCTCACAAATCGGACGTTAATCCTTATTTATTCCGAAATAAACCTCCCTCAACAGCTCAGTACTGGGCTTCGTAAAGTAAATTATTTTAAATTAAATGGAACAGTGAGGTCAGGCGTTATTGATTCCACCGCAGTGGTACGGAAAGAAACTGTGAAGCTCGGGACACATCTCAAAGAAATATGTCGGAGAGGAAGGCTGGAGAACTAAATCCTGATATGAATAAAATCCCCCGGAGAAACCGGAACTTAGAATTGTGCGAGTTCCATGCACAGACTATCATCGTAGTCTTAAGAAAAACCGTGCAAGTCAAGTACACGAGTTATTGTAGCAGTCGAAAGGGAGAGAGAGAGAGAGACAGAGAGAGAACGCATCCGAAAATATGAGGAGATCCACAACCAATGAACCAGAGTTCACAGCCAGACTTCGTGACTACGTGTCACTGAGCAGGAAGGAAGCCCGAGGGAACCTTGCACACCCCACCTGGAATTCCGAGAATCATCAATAACCCTGAGTTAACCGCCCTAATATTCCAAATTTTAATAGCCCTGTATAAAAAAAATAAAAATTTAGTAATCAAATAAATTATATATTTTTATTAAATCATTGATTACATTACACCACACATTTCATGTTTTCTCAATAAGAAATAAACTTTGAAGCCGTTGTAACATTACAGTTCACGCTGCTGTTATCCGTTTCAATATTGTCACCACAATCGAGGGCTTTATTTAAGGCGCGTGAATAATTGAAATAATCAAAAATGGAACACAGCCATTGTATTTACAGTATTTGAGATGGGTTACGAATGTTTGATGCAAAAAAAGAGTGTCTGAAGTATGGTACTTGACTCCAACAGGTAGCGTATCCAGAAATAGGACGTGATATACGTATTAAGGGATTAAAAATTTTCATGGCGACGAAGAAATACCAAATTGCGTGCATGACTTTGGTGAAAAATAGAGTTCACCAACCCCTGCATAAAATTCGAGAACTTCTTACAAAATTCCATCCCGAAACCAATTTTTCCACCAAAACGGTGTTGCATAAATTAAAAATATTGAAGGCCACAAACTCTGTGATCAGGCAAGGACGCCACAGTAGGAAAAGCGAAAACTAAGATCAGCGCAAATGTCAAGTACGTTAGAGTGGTTTTACTTTTGGAGACGAGAAGGATCAAGGAGGACAACAGCTGGAATTAGTATAAGTGCGGAAATAAACGAGAAGTGTTTAAGGTGTTTTAGTATATGAAGGAGGAGAGAGGAAAATATTCCTCTTGCTTTAAAATGTCGAAATAGTAATTGAAAGTTATGAGCAACAAAAATTACATTAAATTATTTAAATTTTTATTGTTCCGAAGAATAAAGTCACATAGAGCGCTTATTATCATACAAATTATTTTTTGCAAACCATTTCTCTCTATAATTACTGAGAGGTTAGGAAGGATTATATTTACAACATAAAAATAAGTTGATGATGATATGATTAGTTCAGGTCTCAAATAATACAACGGATTTATACAGTAGGAAAAACATAGTATTTTACATCGCCAGTTTATTGCGGGAGTCCAGAAAATAATGTTGAGATGAAGGCAGCTGGCCAACTATTCCAATAGAAGTAGCGGACAACTCTTACCGTATGCCCAAGGTCTGCGACCCCGGAACATACACCTCTCAAAACAGGCCGAGATGCCTCGGCATGTGGGAACCTTAGTTCAAAAAACCAGAGAGATGTGAAGGCATCCCCAAAGGTAGCTCACGCCAGAGCTCTCTGGGACCTCGTCTCAAACCTGCACTAAAATTTTTTTTTTTTTTAGGGCAACAGGCTACATGAGGGTGATCCACTTTTTTTTCTTTTTTGTTTTAGGGCAACAGGCTACATGAGGGTAATCAACTTTGGGCAACTCCCCTTTAATAGCATAGGAAGGGATTTGAAAGGGGGGATGTGGAATGGTAGAGGAAGGTAGCCAAGGGTTAACTAGGGCCCCCGGGCTATATTTTAAGGATCCTACCTGGCATTCGCCTAAAGAAATGCAGGGAAAACCCTAGAAAAACCTGCATCAGGTAGGTCGGGCATTGGGTACTTGTCCCACGCCCTTCCGATAGCGGGAGAGGAGTTTGCTGTGGGGACACGGCATTCCCTTCTCCGTGCCTCGACCAGTTTAGGAGGCAGCTGGCCGACTATTCCAATGGGAATAGCGAACAACTCGTACCGTATGCCCAAGGTCTGCGACCCCGGAACATACACCTCTCAAAACAGACCGAGGGGCCTCGGCTTGTGGGAACCTTAGTTCAAAATTGGAGAGGAAAAGGCATACCCAAAGGGAGCCCCTTCGTATCTCTCCTAAAAGGTTCTGCCTGCGAGAGAACATCCCTCGCAGGCTTAATCTGCCGAGGGTGATCCATATACGGCCGTTGTATAAATAAGGTAGAAATAATAATCCGAGACAAAGTAACTTTAAAAATTTGCTTGATGATGAGTTTCGAAGTTTTATTATATGTAATATAATGTAAAGAAAATATTGCAGGTCTTCGTAGACTATGGCAATCATAAGTTCTTTGAAATTACTATTCTTCGCCAGAGCAGATATAATTTATGAACAGCAAAGATAATGCTGATAACTCAACATGATTGTTTCTCAAAACCAAAATTATCGATCGAAAAAGGTGTTATAGAACTTCTTACCTTTATAAAACGTTTTTCAGAGTACTGTAATTGCTTTATGGTTGGCTGGCAGCCTGTGGCGCTCTCAGACGGTGGCGGGAAATAAAGAATCATAAAAAGCTCCCCCGCATTATGTCAACATCACTCTCGGATACGATTACTTGAACTCCAGCTTAGTCACATTATGCGACGTCATGTTGACAACGTCTTGTCACATTACTCAACGAATGTAAGCATTATGCTTGTTCATCGTTTGAAGAATTTCTAAACTGGTGTAGCTAATTAGATATATTGTTTATATATATCCCTTTGAGTCTTTATATAACATTTTAGCATATGTTTAATATCTTACTGTCAATGAACTCTCAAGGTTTAGGTTATTTCTGAATGAATGCTGTGCAAGTACTTACCTTTTTCTCCGAATATCGAGAGATGCACACTTCAGCCAAATAAGGGAAAACTCACGTGTTAAATATTGAGAGTTATCTCATGGCGGTGAATATGATAATATGAGCAGCCTTCGTCCACATTAGTGGCGGGGTTAGCTTTTAGAGTACTAACTTTTTATAGCAGTTTACGGTTGAAAATAAAAAATAATAATTTTTTTCGTATTACGAGTCAATAGTCACTGTAGTTACTAATAATTGAACAGGTGTTCGAACTATAATGAAAATCGAACGATAAAATAAAACAAAAAATATGTAAATGTAAATCTATATTTAGGATCAATTTTCCTTATTGTTTTCCTAAATTATCAAGCTAGACTGATAACTAGAGATAGCGACTTAAGATTTTAAATAAATTAAACGGCAAGTATCTTTTTAAATTAATGTTACGTATTAGGACTAAATCCATAAATTCTTTTGTTTATACGTTCGAAATATTTCCATTTGAAAAATATTCTACCTGTATTACATTTTTGTATAAAGAATCGTCAAAAAATTATCAGACATACTTGAAACGTTTTTAATGTAAAGTACAATTCTGCAATTGTAAAAAAAAAAATAACTCGGCTAAATTTTTAATTTTTAAATTTATCACCAGAGGGAGGTGAAGCTCTCAGAATCATTCAATACATGTGTGCAATATTTTTCATCCAAAGTTTATTAAAGGAGATAATTAGGTTGTCAGATACTCTCTACCTACTTACCACGTATGAATAATAATCGTATGAGATATGTTAAGATATCTTGTGATCCACAATCCATATTTTCAACAAACACTTCTCATTTTTCGTAAAATTTTTAATCGTTTTACAAACTTGTATATAAAATATTATTAAAATGAAAATAATTTACGTTTGATAGAAAATAATGAAAAAGAATATAAATACCACACAACGTTTCTGGGATCCTTGTCCCTTTCGTCTTTTGAGTGTGGTCAACTGAACAGTGCAGTTGCGTTTCTCTAGGTTCTTCTTCGAACCTGGCAAAAGGGACAAGGATCCTAGAAATGTTATGTGGTATTTATATTACCTATTTTTGTCTGTATTGGCATCTTTCTTATTCATAAAATATTATTATTAAATAAAATACTATATTTTTAAAAACTGATGAAAGTCTGGGTTCTACGTTTTTGACATTATTTTTTTATAAACATACTCTTTATTCGACAGTGGATTTAAAAAGTTTTTGTTAAATACACCTCAAAATTTGTAAAACAACTTTTTGGCAAAAATTCTTGAGACTTTTAAGGTAGTTTGTAATGAAAACAGTATTAAAAATGAATTTCACCCGTAGTTGCAAGTTGAAAACATTTATCAAAGAAATTGATGCATCATCCAAAAACATACATCCAGGAAGCCCGTGAGAGTTTTTCTCACAGCTGAATTTCGCAGAGAGCTCTGGAGATGGCTATTATTGGGGATGCCTTCTCCTCTCTCAGGTTTTTTGAAATAAACCTCGGTCTGTTTTGGGAGGTTTACTTTTCGAGGTCGCAGACGTTGGTCATACGGTAAGAATTGTCTGCTATTCCTATTGGAATTGTCGGCCAGCTGCCTCCTAAACTGGTCAAGGCACTGAGAGGGGAATGATGCGACCCCACAGCGAACCCATCTGCCTCCACCGGAAGGGAGAAGTACCAAATGCCCAACCTACCTAATGTAGGTTTTCTAGGGTTAGTCCTGCATGACTTTTAGACAAATGTCAGGTAGGATCGTTGAACTACAGCCCGGGGGCCCTAGTTAACCCTTGACTACCTTCCTCTACCCTTACATTCGCATCAGCCCATTAAAATCCCTTCCTACAGTATTAAAGGCGAGTTACCACCACGTGGATTGGCCTCATTTAACTTTTTACTCTAAACGTAATTTTCAACATATATGTGTTCAAGTTTATGAAGGCTCAAAAGTACAACAGCCCAGATAGCAGATCATTGGAGAAATCTTTGTCAATCAAATACACCATTTTATTGCTTTTTTACAATAGTCGAAATTTAAAAACAGACGTAATGTAAAAATATTAATTTAAATACACACTTATTTTAAATATATTGTAATGCCAATTAATTAGTACATTAATTGTTAGAACATAAAAATCTAAATTGTTTGAGGAATCCTTTGTAGCGGCGGTCCAGAACATAGCGACTATGGAGCCCAGCTCTGTTACTTTGTCGGAAGGTCCGAAAAACGGTGTATTGCGCGCTAAAATGCGAGACGAGAGTCAGTTCGCAGGAAAATATTGTGAGGAGCAGTTCGTAGGAAGATATAGTGAGAAGCAGATCGCGAAAAGACATCGGCAAGGTATAACTGTTAGTTGGAGGAGAATTCAACAGAGTCGGCAATTAGGATTTAACAGAGTTGGTGCCTGGACATTTCTGAGGACAAAGTAAAACATTCATGAGAGCATAACGTCGAAACTTGCTAAGTAAAAGCAGTTTTGTGTCCATAGCCGGCCAGAAGTAGTTAAATTTCAGTTTGAGTCCAATGCAGTAAAGACTGGCAAATCTACAAACCAATGAATTCACCTAAGGCAAGCAGTCAACTGATAGCTGACAACAAAAGGGGAGGTTCATCCGAGTTCCTGACATCATATAAAATTTTGACTTAGAATCAGTGTAAAATCGGTGAGTTTAGAATCAGTGTAAAATCCCGCAATAGTGTATTTCGAAAACGAAAGGTATGCTGGAATGTTGGACAAATGTGAGTAACAGAATACTAAATGATTAATTATGTAAACGTAATTGAACGATAGAAGTCATAGTTCGTTCTCCGTTTCAATTGTTAATTCGTTCTAATCTCTTTACTTCTTAATTTCGTTCTCATTTTAAATTTCGCTCTAGTTTAATGGTCAATTGTGATTTGTTTGTTAATAAGATTTTTAAAAATAATTGATGAGACCATTATCAAACCCAGTGAAGACCCTAAGATCTAATATTTTAAATTTGTAATTGTTTTGAGTTATAGTCACAAAATAAATAAAATATTGTTTGTAAAGTTCATTGGTCTTTTCATTTAATAAAAAGCCATCCATTTGACTATAACATTTTGACGCTTAACGTGAGGTAATCTCTTTAAAACTCTTTAAATTCATTAAAATAAAATAAATAAAGGCTTTTAAATTGAATATTACAATATATATATTTATATATATATATATATATATAAAGAATATTAAGGTAAATATTTAAAAGTCCAGTATTTCAATACAACAAATAATCTTTAAAAATTTAAAGTCCCTGAAATGTGTATCGTAGTTAATGAGAAATTATGAATGTCCTATTTATTGAGTGAAACTCAAACATGTTCCCTACTCACACATATCTTATATATCATATATAATTAAGCAGCAAATCTAGACATAAAATTACCCTTCGTTTTAATCAACGTCTGGTAATGCGTTTTTAATTAGCGTTAAAGTGATGTTTACCTTGATTATAGTCTCAGATTTCAAAGGAAAGACAATTCTGGACGTGCTCAGTTTACTACTGCAAACATACGTAATGCGAAAATGAAGTAGCTGGCAATATTAGTGAGAAAAATAAATTTTTATCCGACTATTACACTCATAATGAAGAGAAAACGTGACAATCCATACAATAATTAAATGGTAAATGTTGCATAATAACCGGATGCTTCAAATTAGTTTGTGTTTTTGTTGTACGATCAATTTGTTCGTAAAATTTCGGGTAGTTTGGATCGTTTCTATCCACTTGTTCGACATCATCATTGGAAGTCCAAATACTATCGATATACTGTTACTAAGATTTAAATGTATGCACAAAGCCATATTAGTCATAAATAATTTATTAACAAAATACATTAAAATAACAACGTTTCTCCGTCAATCTGTGACATCATCAAGTGTTCAATGGTATTAACAATTTTCATACTTTCTCCTATAAATATTTGCAAAATATTGATGTTATATAAATATATTTTACGTAGAATTTCCATTTTATGTTTATGTTGATAAATTATTTCTAAATAATTTGACTGTGTTGATAAATTTAGAATTATATTGAAGACTGATAAATATAACTATAAATAAATTTTAAATTAACCTCATCAAGTTATCATCATGCATCATCTGTCATGACTGCTATTCGTCTTTCAATTATGCTTTAAATTATTTCAACGACCGGGAGAAACGTCCATAGCATAAGTTAATATGATAGATGATTTAAGTCTGTGTATAAACAATTTGTAACATACAATAAATAAAATAATTGTCACCCAACGCAGGAATATTTCCTAAATAATGTTACGAAATAAACTTAACATACCAGATATATCAGTACACCGTAATTTACACACTGAAATTTATGTTATATTGCAGATAATTTCGCAGCACGAATATCTGCGGAGGTTTTGTAGCGGTTTTGCGTGTTGAGTCGGTCCTTCCCCTTTGCTGTAAAGCTCGGGAGAACCAATCAGATCAACACTTTCACTGATGCAGGAATGAGAGGAGTTGTGTTTCACATCGTTCAACCCTAAACACAAATGTTTAATTCTTTTTTGCGTTGTCAGGTGATTCCTATACTTATATAAGACATTTTCCTCATTTCATCTGATACAATTTCATTTCTCGAACTGCAATACGTTAAGAGACCCATTTAAAATTTAAAAATTAATGGTGTGTATTAACTTATTTTCCTTCTTTAATACAGAAATGAATTATACTTTATTAAATTCAAGAAACGCAGTTCTTATGTTTTTCTACCATTAACCTCCTAGTTCTCAGAATATCACGCAAATGTAAAATCAATAAGCAATATAAATTATTTCGTCGTATAAAGAAAGTTGAAGCATATTTCAAATTTCCCCATTCATTTCTTGTTTAACTTGCAAAATCAAACGGAATGTGATTAAACAACACAACTCGTATCATCTAAATTATAAGGAATGACATACTATCACGAGATTGTTGCCATTGTTGTAATTTTTTTTAGGGCAACAGGCTACATGAGTTAATCCACGTTGGGCAACTCCCCTTTAATAGCATAGGAAGGGATCTGAAAGGGGGATGCGGAAGGGTAGAGGAAGGTAGAAAAGGGTTAACTAGGGTCCCCGGGCTATATTTTAAGGATCCTACCCGGCACTCGCCTAAAAGTAATGCAGGACAAACCCTATAAAAACCTGCATCAGGTAGGTCGGGCACTTGGTACTTGTCCCACGCCCTTCCGATGGCGGGAGAGGGGTTTGCTGTACGTGTTCAGGTGATTCCTATACTTATATAAGACATTTTCCTCATTTCATCTGATACAATTTCATTTCGCGAACTGCAATACGTTAACAGAACCATTTAAATTGAAAAATAATTGTGTGTATTAACTTATTATCCTTTAATAAGAGAAATTAATGATACTTTCTTAATTCAAAAAACGCAGTTCTTATGTATTTATACCTTTAACCTCCTAGTACTCAGAATATCACGCAAATATATAAAGAAAGCTGAAGCATATTTCAAATTTCCCCATTCATTTCTTGTTTAACTTGCAAAATAAAATGGAACATGATTAAACACACAACTCGTATCATCTAAATTATAAGGAATGGCACACTATCACGAGATTGTTCCCATACTTGTAAACTTTATGGTTGAAGCAGGTAATCTGTACTTTGATTATAACCAACTACGGAGTAATTTTGTTCTTATTATCTACCTGCCAATTTAGAATAACAGATTAGGAAGAAAAATCTCTTATTTATTGCACATTAATTTCTGACGTCCCGTCTCATTTGTTCTTCATTAAACGAAATTTCATTATTTATTTTTCCCAATAGAAATTTCAGAGAGACGATTTTGTAGTCTTGAAGGAACTTACAGAAACGATTATATATCTATTTCCTTCACTAAACTGCATAACCTAGATTCTTTTTTCACAAATAAATTAATTCTGCAAAATTACAATCTTTTGTCAGAATTGTACAATTATAAGGACTTTAAATAAATTACTAAGAGCCTACAAATAACGTGAATATTTTTTTCCTTAGAGTACTGAAGCTGGTAGGTGAATGGCGTCAAAGATTAACAAAGAAGATGACAATTATACTGCGCGTCAAATTCCTAGGTGGCCTAGTTTTCCTCTTTCGATCTACCCCTGTGTGTGTTTGTTCTGCACTGACTCCTAATCCTCCCCTCCTTGAATCTGCGCCACGTTCCTTCGCGGCGTGCTATGTTTCAATTAACATGAAAAACGAAGTTTTAGTGACATCATTTCGATCTGTAGAAGGTTTTTCAACTGAGATCAATGTGGAAAAATTTTAACCCCTTTAAAATGAACAGTTAGTGTCTCTAGATAAGTTAAATGATATTGTGATCTAAACATATAGCTATTGCTTCCAAATTAGATTATAATATGCTCTATAACCGACGTAGGGAAATTCTTATTCATAAACAGATCTATAGGCGAATGGAACCATTTACCTGAAGCAGTGTTTTAGGAGAATCTTCAAGTAAGAAGTTTTAAGAATAATATAAATAAAATGAAAAATTTACGTCTGATTGAAAAACAAAACAGTTTTGTCAACTGACAAGTGCAGTTTTGTCTCTCTAGGCTCTTCTTAACAACTGACGAAAGGAGCAAGGATCGCAGAAACGTTTTGTGGTATTTATATTATCACTTTTTTGTCTGAATTGGCTATCTTTATTATTCAATAACATAAATAAATTAGTGAAGCGAAGTGTATTTTTTATTATATAATATAAATAAGTTTATGACTATATTTTTCTTTAATAAAGTGATGTGTGAAAAGGGTTAAAAAAATCAGAACAGATTTCTAAGACTTATTTTATTATTATTATTATTTACATATTTTTTCTTCTCCTTTCAAAATTGTTTTATTTATTTATTTGTAATAGTTTTGTTTATACTGCTACCGAGAACGATCCCAATCGTAGCTAATAATATACCTAAATAACGAAATTGTAGTATCTAGCAAATGACAATAACGCTTTTTTAAAAATATATTGAGCAGCATCTAGATAATAAATATGAAATGAGTGTATTTAAGAAAAATTAAAATATGTAATATGGGAAGTAAAAAAATTACAATGTAATTATGTCGAACACATTCTGAAATAGTGACTTTTTAAAATAATACAATTTTCAAGTTTCATAATTTATTTTGGAATACCAAGAAGATAAAATCTGGTGAGCATGTAAATTCTGCGCCACATTGAAGTCGCCACAGACTCAACAGTCAGTGAAAATGATTATATAAGCGCAGTTACATTTCAAAAGTTGAACTCCATAGTTATTAATAATAAAAAACTTTGTATAGTCTTGGATTTATTTTAAAACTACAAAGTGAGAGGTTTATATATTATGTCTCAGTCATTCTGTACATTGAATACATGGACAGAAATCATACAGTGCATGATATAAGTGTTACAATTATAATTGTTGGAATTCAGAGGTCAAGTTATATTTTGCTGGTCGCATATCTTAATAAAGTTGTTGTTAAGGAAACCCCGACACAGACGTAAAGGACCGACTTGCAACGTTGTCTTAAAGAGGACTTGAACTTGAAACTAAAGCACTCTTCTTTTTTTTAGGGTAACAGGCTACATGAGGGTAATCCTCATGGTGGCAACTCCCCTTTAATAGCATAGAAAGGGATTTGAAAGGGGGATGCGGAAGGGTAGAGGAAGGTAGCCAAGGGTTAACTACGGCCCCCGGACTATAGTTTAAGGATCAAAAACGGAGAGAGGAAAAGGCATCCCCAAAGGTAGCCCCTTCCTGTCTCTCCTACAAGGATCTGCCTACGAGAGAACATCCCTGGCAGGTACTGCATGCGAGAGAATAGCCCTCGCAGACAGCTTTCGCTAAGCACCCTTCTTTTTTTTTAGGACAACAGGCTACTTTAGGGCAACTCCCCTTTAATAGGATAGGAAGGGATTTGAAAGGAGGGTTGCGGAAGGGTAGATGAAGGTAGTCAAGGGTTAACTAGGGCACCCGGGCTATATTTTAAGGATCTTACATGGCATTCCCCTACGAAATGCAGGAAAAACCCTAGTTAAACCTGCATCAGGTAGGTCGGGCATTGGGTACTTGTCCCACGCCCTTACGATAGCGGGAGAGGAGTTTGCTGTGGGGACGCAGCATTCTCTTCTCTTTGCCTCGACCAGTTTAGGAGGCAGCTGGCCGACTATTCCAATGGAAGTACCGGACAAGTCTTACCGTATGCCCAAGGTCTGTGACCCCGGAACATACACCTCTCTTTGCTACAGCTTAAACTATATGCCCAGAGCCACACTGCCTGTAAGAGGTAGGAATTACTGGCAGAGTAAAAAACGTGTTGCTTTAGATACATTGTTTCGTCTCAGGTTAAAGCACCCTGGAAACCTTTACCAGTCTTTAGCTTAGAATCCAACAAATAAGTCAGGTTAACTGTTAACTACACGTCCGACGATTAACGATACACGATATTGGTTGGACTGTCCTATTCAAATGATCTCGAAAACATTCACCTGACCGCTGTACGTAAACGATGTTGACGTTACGATAAATTGAACACAATCGGCCTAGACAGTTGCGTTCAATACCGAATCTCTAATTTTTAAGTTTTAAAATAAAGGTTTTTTTTATTATTTTTAAATATATATAAACAGTTTAATACTTCTAAATACTTCATATTTATTTTTAACAATTCGTAGCCCAATGGCCAGAAGTCAAATATAAAGATAAAATATGTTATATACAACAAAACATTTTATATTGTATATAAAAATTATAATAAATATATTTTACTATTCAATTCATTGATGAGAAATAATGTATCAACAATGGCATAAACTTGTAATTAATACATGTATAATTTGAAACATTCCTTTGTCGGAATAATCGCTTTTCTCTCAATGTTCTGCGATTACCTTTATAAATCCATTCTTTAGTTAATTTGAGACAGCTAAAAAACTATTACTTAATTTAAATATTAACTATAGATTAGGGTTGAGCAACCTTTTTCTAAAATGGGCCAAATACAAATTTAAAACTTTTAACAAAATGAATAAATGGATAACCCTATAAAGGCACACAGATAAATATGGATATACTATAAAAAGCAGCAAAAGATAATTACTATTGGCCAAAATTTGAACTAACTTAGACATAATTATGGCATTACATATTTGTCATCAGTTGGTCTATATTTGCAGATAAACGACACAGCAACCCACACGCAGCTTTCTAATGTACGTCATTTAACCTTCGTAGACTGTCTCTCTTAATTACTTTCATTGCGGAAAATGAGTGCTGGCGAAAAGTATCGTGGTTTACGTTTAATACGTGACTAATCGTGGAAATTTTTCGAAAAACATGTAATTTTGTTAAAAACATTTGAATTGCTTGCTGATATGTACTGAAATGTACATCTATCAATTCCACTTGTAACTCATCCGCAACTTTCCATGACTATATTAAAAGGCTCAGAAAAAATATAAAAAATAATGACGGTGATTGCAGTCTAAATATTTTAAATTTTCAAATATATACATATATATTTATATAATTAGTATATATATATTATGTAATACTAATTAAGGATTATTTATATAAATTGGATTGTTCAGCAGTACAATTTTCTTTAAGGGCAACAATGACGGCAAACTCTTTGTTGTGAGCCGCTCAGTATGGCAAATGTTGTGAGCCACGCAGTCTGGCTAATATTGTGGACGAGAGGAAGCGAAATTTACGAGTACGAACAGCGTGATTCAAGCTTTAGTAATTCAACTGAGAGACATATCTTAATCATTACATTTGTAAAAAGAAGATCTGGACGGAGAGAAAAGTTATATAAAAATATGAAAAGCTGAAACAAAAGGTTTATCGCCCCGTTCAGATACATACGCGTTCCGAAATAACAGTTTCCGCAAAAAGGCATTGAAATTTAATACGTCCGATGGTTGACCGGAGTTGCAGATTATCGAGTTCCTGGAGGAATAATCCAATAAATACAACCGTGTGTTTGTTCAAGTGTGGAGTCTGTGATTAATGGCCTTTTTGTGAATTGTGTCCTCAAGCTTCGAAATCGTTAAGTCTGGTACCAGCCGGACATTTGTAAGTAGAACCAAAATAATTGAATTCTGTAAACGGTAATTAAAGGTATAGTCAGATTTCGTTTATTTTCATTTCGTATTCCGTTCATTTCAATTTGATTGATTTGTTTTAATTATTTAATGTATAATCTCAATTGTTCTTACTTATCAAACCCAATTAAAGACCCTGAGAAGATGAGTTATTAGATTTGATTGTTTGTAAAATATAAAAATTTGTATTTTACCTTGAACGCCACAAATTAAGAAATAAAAAATTGTTTGTAAATTTTGATTGCATTAGGCGTGCCAAGCTAGGGGAAATCATTTGTAAAACTAAAACTAAAAACACTTGTTAAAATAATCTTTGGCAATAAAAAGTTTTTTAATCTTAATCTTTTTCTTAATTAATTCAAATTTATCATCTTATTTTAATCATTACAATATATATATATATTAAGTTTTATAAATTCTCAGCCTAGTTTCGTGTTCCTGAAGGAGATTCTTTCCTCTAGTACGGGAAATGTGACTTTTTTTGGCAACAGGTGTTTGTACCAAGTTATGAGTTTGCATTCAGACGCTTTAATTTTGTGAATCATGTTATTAAGTGACATTGAAGTTTTACGATGGTAGAAATACCTTTCAAGAACTATTCCAGAATCGTTTCTCAAAACTTTATCAGTAACTGTTCTAGAACTGTCCTTTCTGGTTCTCCACAGGCCCTATAAAACGTCAACCGTTCCGCTACACGCCTCAAATCTCTCTTTTTTTTCTCCTCCAACAACAATTTTTAATTTTGCTCAAATCCAACCTCATACATATTCTCCCAACATATCCGAGCAATCGTCACAAAAATTTCCCTCCTTGGTGTCCTCTGTGCGCGATCAGTAGCTGATACTTTTCTCCTATGCAGCTTAAATCTCGATTTCAATCACCAGCCTTTCCAGCGAACAAGGCCGAAGCAACTGGTCCGTCGGAATAGCACCGAAATTCTGCTACACGACGTCCGCGTATTCCTGTTGGAATTTCGATCGTCTCGCTCGGTAACACATACTGCTTAGATAGATAAATAGATTTATTCTCCATTAGCCCTCTAATGAGGAAATAGGATTCGTCACAAATGTGCAATAGATAAATTACATATAAAATGAATGAATATTAATAGTAATAATTAATTAATGCTGGATTTTCTAAGAGGGAAAAATATTCTTTTAATCACGAATCCTTATATAGAAGTTTCTGCAAGGAAATTAATACAGTATATGATTACAGAATTCACGTTGTTTTGATATAGAAATGAATGAGTTTATATACTTTCGATAATTAAAATTTTATTTGTTTGTCTATAGATTCATATAAATCAATATATTGAGGATTCACTTTAATATAATAATTAAAATGTCAATAAACAGGATTTTACCTTGATTCTAAACAACAATTTTTTTTTGAAGATAACAAAAAATATTATTTATCTTATTTCTATTTACATTAAATTTTGTACTTTCTTATGTTTTTAACAAATTTGACCTTGATGTTTAGAATCAGTGAATTATGTCCCCAAGCTCCGAAAACTAAGTCTGGTATCAGCAGGACATTTGTAAGAAAACGGTAATTAAGGGTATTATAAGTCAGATTTCTTGCTTTTCATTTTTAGTTAGATTTCGTATTCCGTTCGTTTCAATTTGGTTGAATTGTTAATTATTTAATTTATCATTTTTGATTGTTCTTACTTATCAAACCCAGTTAAAGTTTCTGAGAAGAAGAGTTAATAAATTTGATTGTTTGTGAAATATAAAAGATTGTGTTTTACTTTAAACGCAACCAATTATAAATAAAAAAAATATTTGTTTGTTAATTTTGAAATTATTGAATTCGGCGTGCCAACTTATGGCAAATCGTCTGTAAAAAACTAAATAAACACCTGTTAAATTAATCATTAGCAAATTAAAAGTTTTTATTGTAAAAATTTTGCTAATAAATTCATTAAATAATTAGCTTCCATTTTAATCATTACAATATATATATATATAAATTATTTAAATGAAAGAATTAATAAACATTACAAACAAAAGATTTATTGTGGCAATAACTCAAACAATTACAAATTTATAATATTGAATTTTTCAGGGTCTTTACTGGGTTTGATAATGGACAAATAAATAATATTTATAATTTTATCATCAACAAATCACAATTAAAAGAGAAGAAGTTTACTCGTCAATTAGACTCGAAAGAAATTTAATTGTGAACTATATTAAAAGTAAAAAGATTGACTCTGATTAACAATTTTAATCGAAAAGAGAACGAAATCTGACGGCTATCTTTCAATTACGTTTACAAAATTAATTGTTTTTCTAAATTGTTACTCACGTCTGCCGAGCATTCCAGCGTATCTTTAATTTTCGAAAACACTATTGTGGGGTTTTACACTGCGTCTAAACTCACAGATTCTACCCAAAATTTTTAAGCCAAAATTTTATGTCGTCAGGAACGCGGATGATCCACTTTTCGTCATCTATCGGTTGACCATTCGCCTTAGGTGACTCCTGCGATTTGTCGATTGGGTAGTCTTTATTTTTCCTGACTTAAACAGAAACTTTTGCTATTTCTCTATTTCTGGCCGGCTATGGACATAATAACAGCTTTTTTCTTAGCAGGTTTCGACGTTATAATTTTATGAAGTTTTACTTTGTCCTGCTAATTGCCAACCCTGTTGAATTCTCCTTCCAAAAAGTGTTATACCTTGACGAGGTCTTTCCGTGAACTCTCTCTCACCAAATCTCCATGCGAACTGTACTTCACCAAATCTCCCTGCGAACTGTACTCTCGTCTCGCAATTTAGCGCGCATACACCATTTTGACGGACCTTCCGGCAAAGGAACAGAGCCGGGTTTCTATTGTTAAAGCTCCTGCCGCTACAAAGGATTTCTCAAACAATTTAGATTTTCAATTTCACAATTAATGTCTTTATTAATTGGCATTACAATATATATATATGTATATATATTGTAATGCATATAATATAATGCATTGGATTGAAGGCAGCGCACGTGTTGTGAAGAGAATGAGAGGGAAAAGGGACCGCGGGTCCTGTCACGAGGTGACAAGACAGAGCGGTAAGACATTTGTTTGCGATGAGTGCTGGTGAGCGGCAGAGAGGAAGCCGTAATTTATACACAGAGTGTGACGATGCGACAATTAGGTCTAAGGAGGGCGGAAGGACTCCAGTAGCCTATTGATTTAGGAAACGGCGAGAAGAATGCGTAGGGCAGAACGTGGGCGAGCAGATGTTCCCAAAGGGGCTATGTTAGAGCAGGCTTTTGTCTCTGACGAATGACCTGACAAGTACTTGGGACTTTCAAGAAAAGATTTTGTGCGAGTCGGACAAAAGAGAGCAGCCGACAAGTCATGAGTGATTGCGGGAACGAGGTACAGCAGCGGCGAGCGTGGCGAATATCGCAATTACTTGGGATGATGAGGGTCCAGGCACTTGTTGACCTAGGATTTGGAGAAATTAGTATCGCGCACTTGTGAGCGGAGAGGTCCAAAGACAAATTGGACCTGTCACGATTATCGGGCTTCGGAAGGCGGAAGGACCCCAGTGGCCGGAACGAAAATTAGAGTAATGGGATTCTGTCACCGCGCCGTTGCAACGAAACTTAGCAACAAGTGAAAAACAAGGGGGGCTAGGGGTATATATAGGGGAGTCGCCTATTGTAAAGACAGTTGGAGTTAGCGTGGGAGAGGAGACGGAGGACGCAGCGAAGAGTTGGACAGTAGACAGTTGGCAGTTAGCACGGGAGAAAGACGGAGGACGCAGCGAAGAGTTGGACAGTAGAGAGTTGGCAGTTAGCACGGGAGAAAGACGGAGGACGCAGCGAAGAGTTCGACAGTTAGACAGTTAGATAGAGACAATTAGCGTGGGAGAGGAGATAGAGACAGTCAGCAAAACTAAAACAGCTATGAACATTTTTAACATACAGAAGATCTATCTGTATGAGTACGAGAATTTGACCTGTCTTCGATGGTAGGCGACCTGCATGCAGCAAACGACGTCAAGGAGTGGCACAACGAACACCTGGAATATTTCACTGGATATGGAGAACCAGATATCGGCGAACCAGTGATATTGTGTTAGAGTCAGTGAGTGAATGTCAGGGCTATAAAGTGAGTGTCTAAGGAACGAGTCGAAGAAGACCTGAGAAACAGTAAGTTGGAATGTACAATATTAACTAATGTAAACGTTATTAAAGGATAACAGTCAGATCTCGTTCCCTTCTTTGATAATAAAGTTAGAAGCAAGCTATAGGTTAAGTTTATAAATAAATTTAGTAGGTACTTTTGTATAATTTAAAAACATAAATGCTGGGCCTTTTTAATAGTTTGATTCTGTCCGTTGTCAAACCCAGTAGAGACCCAGGAGAGCAATATTATAATGGTAAAAGAGTAAATTCATGTGTAATTTCTTTTCATGTTAATAAATTTATTTGTTGTTCATAAAAATTATCCTTTTTATTTATATGCCTTTATGTAGTTATTACATTTTGGCTACCACAACGGTGGACAAAGATAGAAGGAGTCTCTTATTTGTTTATTACAATATATATATATATATATATATATATATATATATATATATATATAATAGACTTTTTTCTGAAACACATAAAAGCGTACTATTTTAGATATATTGTAATATAAATTTTATAATTTATTTGATGGTGATAAAACTGGATCGATAAAATGATGGAATGATTTAAATACTTTTATTTTCACATATAAAATAAAAACATCAACTTTGCATTTGGAACGTATCTCACAAAATATGTCTTTAAAGTCTTCTTGTATATAAATTTCCTTATCAGGTTACTCAAAATTGTGAATTGAATTGCAAATAGAAAATTAATAATGTCAAATCTCAGAATCCTGGAAATAAGAGTACACTTTCTCGTCAGCCATTTAAGTGAGGCTGGCAAATATATCTAGAAACTGAAATAGAGAGCTCACGCAGTAAAACCTTGTGATACAGCTTCACATGGCATACGATATAATGGCCATCTCGTACTTTTTACTGCTGTTTTTCCGTACCGGCGTCTCGGGATTTCGCAACTGACAGGGCGACGAGGCGATGATTCAGACAAGACAGCAAGACGTCGTTCCACTGGCAATGGTGTCGACCCCCGGATTTCTCGTTGGCATTCTTTGGTAGTCAGAAAAATTGCGATGGTAATAGAATTGTTTCTAAGTCCAGATGCGTATTGCAATAATTCAAAGTCCAAACGACGTGAAATATTTCAAAGTCCAGAAAAGATTAAAGTTTTCGAAGACCAAATTATTGATGATCAAAGTTACATGAAGGTGCTCCAATGAAACGCACGACCAGACGGAATATTTTTGCCTTTTTCAGCTTACCTTTTATACTTTTCCTGCAAGTGTTCCAGATGCTTATCTCTGCGCTCGACAATCAGCATCTACATTCAATTCCATCATCAATTGCCTCCCATTGTTAGTTTCCTTTTTTCATTATTAGAAAACTTCGTCGTATTTTCATATTATTATTAAACTTTGTCGTATTGTTACATATTATTGCATTAATAATAATTTTCCAAGTTCGTACCATAAATTTAAAAAATTAATACAATTATAACTCAGAGAAAATAACACATAAATCAACTTAAGATTACTTAAAATGTTCGAAGGAGTTAAAACTCATAAAACTGTTTACAACTTTCTATAAATAGCTTTGAAATTAACTATCTTTACTCAATCAAAGCAAGCATTTTATTAAAACATTCAAAATACTTCACTACTTTACAATATATGTAAGTATAAATTAAAACATTCTCAAAAAGTGGTGAGTAATAGTTTTTTAAACTTAAGTTACGAAAGCCGGAGTGTTTCATTAACTAATTAAGTTTGGCGACCGCTGGATCAGCTGTGTATTCGATCGCATTTTGCCACCGTGGCCTCACGTCCCCACCTTCAACCACCTGACTACAACGAAATACGACTATAATGTCTGTGAGCGGCTCAGCTTAGGTGCTTTCCTGCGCAGACGCTACTTCCTCTCCGTGCGCAGTCAAACAGCTTCAGTAAGCGCCTGAAACTTGGTCTTATGTGTCAGTTAACTTCGAGAACGTCGAGGCTACTTCGGACAGAGAGCGGACGCATCTCCTCCTCAATCTGCGCAACGCACTGTCTTTTCTGACGCGTGATATCCGCACCAGTGACAAGTATTAATGAACAAAAGTTTTTTAATTTGGACTTCAAAGTCAAAGAGTAGTATTGATATTGGGGTTATATTAACAAATTAAAAATTTTTAAATTAAAATCAAGAAGATTTTTTTTCTTGTTCTAATACTATTTCCGAACTTAATTTGAAATTTTCTTTAAACTCAATGTTAAGGGTGACAAGTGATGGAAACTGTAAATATTTCAATTCAAGAATTGTATAATACTGACTACTATTAAATTTAAAGTTAGTTACTTTTTTAAAAATTATGATTTTTTGAAATATAATAACAATATTTAATATATTTTTGTATTCACTGAGTTCACATAATTTCAGTTTGGGTAAATTTTAGGTTCCTTTGCCTTGCTTATGCTAAATATATTAATAATTAAATTGATTGGATATCATTAAATTTATTTGTTTCGATTATAGGAATTTTGAATTTTTTAATCAAAGATTTTTGAATAATAAACAAAATAATTATTAAATTCAATATTTTTAAATTGATTTAAATTCATTACTGTCAAATAACTGTAGGAAAATGGAATTTTTAATTTTTTAGTTTATTTAACATTTTTTTACATTTTCTTTAAACAGTTTCCCTCGTTGGAAACCATGACAATGAAATCGAATGTAAAAGATTTAATTTTATCCCATCCTATTCTAAGTGTGAATAATTTCAATTGCTACTTTCAATTCAATTTTATATATTTGATTTTTGTTGTCTAGTTTTGTGTTTGCCTTATAATTAAATCGTGATGATATGGTTTACAATAAATATTATTAAGATTTCTTGTTTAAATCTCTTATATGTGGTTTTCCTACACCATCCCTTTTAAGTTTGTTCTACCGACGAGTCGAAGATGAACAAGTAAGGGAGATTACCTACCGACGCATCTCAGAGTGTTCGAAGGGGGGGGGTAACGTTAATTAAAAATTATATATTTTTCAGTGTGTGTTAGTGCACATTATTGTAATTAAATTTGATTTGGGATACTCAATTCTTTGAATTTATTACTTTAATATACAAACATTTATTACACACCTATCGTCAATGTTATGTAATGCAAGTTGAAGACTGATAGTTTACGTTGTTCAAAATTGTAATCATCAAACCTGATTTGCTTTACAAGTTTCTGTAGTTTATATTTTTATATACTAAATTAATATGTACCGAAAAGAGACTTATGTACATTATAGTTTTTATTTCTCCTGCATGGAAACATATTTGACTAATAGTTATTTCACTGCATCCTAATATATTATATTTTGAAATAATGTATTTTGGATGAGGGATAAAATTTAAGAGCTCGTAATTTTCATGTAGTTATTCATGAATTTGAAATATAGTATCTATAACATTTCAAATTACTTTTCATATTTATTCTTTTCATAAATCAAGATTTATTTGATGGTAAACATTCAATAACAAAATTGTAATCTTTATTTAGTATTGAATAACAGCCTTCTCAATACAAAATTGAGTATATTTTGGTACCTAAACTTATATATAGTACAAAATATAACGCACGCTGAATATAAACTAATATATTGGTATTTTTAGAAATATCTTTCTTATTTATTTTTTCCACAGGACATTAATTTTTTCATTTTATTTTTGGACTAAGGTTCCCACAAGCCGAGGCAGCTCAGTCTCTTTTAAGAGATGTATGTTCCGGGGTCACAGACCTCGTGAATACGGTAAGAATTGTCCTTAGTTCCCATTGGAACAGTCGGCCAGCTGTAGACCAACAGCACCGGAAAGACGCGGGACAAGTACCCAACGCCCGACCTACCTGTTGCAGGTTTTATAGGGTTTGTCCTGCATAACTTTTAGGCGAATGATGGGTTTTTGGGTTGGTGGTGTTGACAGCCTATGTATAGGGTAATCCACATAGTGGCAACTCCCCTCTTATAACACAGGAAAAGGATTTGAAAGGGGGGATGCGGAAGGGTGGAGGAAGGTAGCCAAGGGTAACTGGGGCCCCCGGGCTATATTTTAAGGATCCTACCTGGCATTCGCCTAAATAATTGCAGGGAAAACCCTAGAAAGCCTGCATCAGGTATGTCGGGCATTGGGTACTTGTCCCACGCCCTTCCGATAGCGGGAGAGGAGTTTGCTGTGGGGACGAAACATTCCCTTCTCCGTTCCTCGACCAGTTTAGGAGGCAGCTGGCCGACTATTCCAATGGGAATAGCAGACAACTCTTACCGTATGCCCAAGGTCTGTGAACCCGGAACATACACTTCTCAAAACAAGCCGAGGTGCCTCGGCTTGTGGCGAATGATGTTTTTTTTTAGGGCAACAGGCTACATGAGGGTGATCCACATTGGGCAACTCCCCTTTAATAGCATAGGAAGGGATTAGAAAGGGGGGATGCGGAAGGGTTGAGGAAGGTAGCCAAGGGTTACTAGGGCCCCCGGGCTATGGTTTAAGGATCCTACCCGGCATTCGCCTAAAGAAGTGCAGGGAAAACCCTAGAAAAACCTGCATCGGGTAGGTCGGGCATTTGGTACTTGTCCCACGCCCTTCCGATGACGGGAGAGGAGTTTTCTGTGGGGACGCAGCTTACCCCTCGCCATGCCTTGGCCTGTTGGGTAGGATACTTAAACTATAACCCCGGGGGACCAGAATAAGCCTGCGAGAGGATTCTCTCGCAGGTAACCTGCGAGGGATGTTCTCTCGCAGGCAGAACCTTGTAGGAGCGATACGAAGGGGTACCTTTGGGGATGCCTTTTCCTCTCCGTTTATGAACTAAGGTTCCCACGAGCCGAGGCACCTCGGCCTGTTCTGAGAGGTGTATGTTCCGCGGTCACAGACCTTGGGCATACGGTAAGAGTTGTCCGCTATTCCCATTGGAATAGTCGGCTAGCTGCTTCCTAAACTGGTCGAGGCACGGAGAAGTGAATGCTGCGTCCCCACAGCAAACTCCTCTCCCGATATCAGAAGGGCGTGGGACAAGAACCCAATGCCCGACTTACCTGATGCAGGTTTTTCTAGGGTTTTCCCTGCATTTCTTTAGGCGAAGGCCGGGTTGGATCCTTAAAATATTGCCCGGGGGTCTTAGTAACCCTTGGCTACCTTCTACCCTTCCGCATCCCACCTTTCAAATCCCGTCCTATGCTATTAAAGGGTAGTTGCCCAACGTGGATTACCCTCATGTAGCCTGTCGCCCTAAAAAAAATACCCCGGGGGCCCTAGTTAACCCTTGGCTACCTTTCTCTACCCTTTCGCATCCCCCTTTCAAATCCCTTCTTATAATATTAAATGGGAGTTGTCACCACGTGCAGTACCCTCATGTAGACTGTTACTCTAAAAAAAAAGAATCGTAGAGTATCTCTAACAAATATGTTATTAAATTTTTTTCAAACTTATTTGTCCAACTATGAAAACTTTCATGAATGTAAATAATTTTTAATTTACAATATGTTATGTTTCATCGTTAAATATGTAACGGTGATAATAGTAACCTAATAGAATAGTTTATATAAGAGACTATATAAAGTAAAATGTTAGGTACCAAAATATTCTCAATTTTGAGCAAAATATTTTTAAATACTAAAAAATATTATAATTTGCTTATTTTATGTTTACCATGAAATAAGTTTAATTTATGAATCGAATAATTATAGAAAGTAATTTACAAGTTTTATGTATTCCTACTGTAATTGATGCGTAGAATATACTAATACTTTTCGTGACTTGAAATTTATGGGTCGAGTTCAATCGAAATTTCAGGCTGAAAGGTGGATTCGATGTTAGACTGGTGAAAATGTTACACACGGTCTTTCCGACTGAGAGACGGATATTGTGTGCGTATAATTTTCTCCGATACGAAAATAAAGTGACCTGAAGTGTTTAGATAATCCTTTTTTTTTTTGAAACATCCTGAAACAAAATCTACCGTAAAAGTAAGGGTTGAAGGTGAAGAAGGGAGCGGGGAGTTTTTATCGGATCCTTGACAAAGAACGCAGTAGTGCGTGGAGGTGGGAGACCCGGCCCAGAAATCCTCAAGAACCACTCTCTGGCCAGTTTGCCGTCCGAAGTCTCACTGGACTGACTTGCAGCGCGCGCTCAGGTACGCTCTACTATAAACTACATATGGCAGTAGCTCTTCTTCAGCTTTACGTGTAGAAGGTGACTGTGTCTTAAATGGAGTGAAAATTTTTCCCTACGTACTCCAATCGCGATAATTTTGTTTTTGTATTTTAATAATTCCACTACTGGTTAATAACCAGAAAAATAGTGAAATACAGACAAAATAAGGGATATTATAAATAACACAGAACTTTTCTGGAAAGCTTGATCCTTTCTTCAGGTTCTAATAAAACTAAAAAGCGTAGAGCGACGCAACTGTACAATTCAGTTGACAAGCCGCACTCGTAAATTTTTCATACTGTTGATCAGATAACGGAAAATCTGTCTATAGTCTTGATAACGCAAATAAAATATAAATTATGAATATTGCACGAGCAATACATTCAATAAAAATTTTATTTGTATTGTAAAAGTTTTAATAAAAAATTCCGAGCTAGAGGAAATATCTGTGACAAGTAACTGGACGTTAAACGATGAATATGCGTTGAACCGCGGTAAATATTCAGAATATAGTGAACTTGTGTACAAAATCCTGTTTCCAAGCTTTTTAAACTTGTTCATCTCGTTGTCATTACGGTTCACAGTTATTGAAGCGCTGGTCCTACAAGGCTCTGCGAGGTGTTAATTTAATTATCTGGGTTTGAGTGACAGCCGTTTACCGGTCTCATATCAACAGCTATTAATTTATGACTACGGTTGTTAGAAAATAGCAATCACTTAAATCATATTCTTAACATCCCACATCCACGTGACTTATTGGTGTTTAATAAAATATTTAATGACAAATAATTTCATTCCAATTAGCAAAGAATCTCGTAGTATTATTGTCCTGGCCTTGCTCAAAGTACTCTGACACAGTAAGCGTTCTTCCACGAGATTCGAAGCTAAATCAGATCCGTCCAGCTCAGCCGGTTTCTGAGTGTGGCCTTGAGAGGGGAGTTATTAAAGGCCACTGGGCCATTGAAGCTCGTCCTCTCCACCATTTCTATTCTATGGCAGGGTTACGGTCTCAAATTCACGACCACTCGTAGCACATGAACGTGAAACCTCCGTCTCATATAATAACTGAAAAACAATTTTTATAGGGAAATGAAATATACTGCACGTCTTCAAATTCTAAAAGTTGTATTTTTACGTCTGTTTATATGAAATATAAATGCAGTTTATTTGACCAATTACAGGCAATATTTATTCAATTCAATAAGAAAGATAGCCAATTCAGACAAAAAAGTGAGAATATAAATACCACACAAGGTTTCTGGGATACTTGTTCCTTTCGTCAGATGCGAAGGAGAGCGACACAACTGCACTTGTCAGTAGACAAAACGCGACGAAAACGCAACGACATTGGATGAGCCGAAAGGTTACGTAACAATAGGGGAGCAACGACAATAGGAAAACAGAAGGTTCAGCGTAATAATACGGTATCAAAGCAATTATTGAGTTGCATAGTGTGTGTTTGTACATTAATAGCTGTGATGTTTGATTTAATGTGAAGCATCTCTGAAATGAGTCTGGAACTGTACCTGGTGTCAATGTCTAAAATCTTAGCATTTTGCCAATCAAATGTATGTTTAGAACTGATAATATTTTTGGATAATGCAGATTGTTTATCAATGGGAAGTTTGATATGAGACATATGTTCCATGATACGTGTATTAAGGGAACGTCGTTGCGTTTTCGTCGCCTTTGAGTTTTGTCAACTGACTAGTGCAGTTGTGTCGCTCTTCTTCGCACCTGACGAAAGGAACAAGGATCCCAGAAACGTTGTGTGGTATTTAAATTATCCCTTTCTTGTCTGAATTGGCTATCTTTCTTATTCAATAATAGTGATAAATTAGGAAAGACCTGATTAAGGTACAATCACGTACCGAAAAGTTTCAATTCAATAAATAAATATTGTCTGTGATTAGTCAAAAATTGCATTATATATTGAAATTCTGTTGGAATTTTATATATTTTTTGGCATGATTTTTTGTTACTATGTACACATTTTTTAGATCAGGAAACATTTATAACCTAAAAACATCATCTTCGTTTCGTTTGAAATGTTTTATTTGAGCAAAATGTATATTCTAGACATTCCTTGGTCTTTCATGGCAGGAAACTTCGATTCATTACTACTATTGATCATAGTATCTGTAGTTAATTCGGATCATTTCAGAGCACCCGAAGAGATAAAACGAAAAATTAGCATTTTCTTGTGCTACTGTTTCCAATCCTTTTCGTGTACTTTTCGAACTGTCTGTGTCAGGAGATTCTACTTCCTGATTGGTCTACCTGTAAATTTGCATCGCGAATGTGTGTCACGAGATTCTGGTTGTTTCCGTTTCCTGAGTTCCCGTGTTAGGGACGTTAATGGCAACATCAGATTTCCCGCAACGCTTCGTCGCTCTTTATGCTAAGCAGTCGCGCTAGTCGCCAGCGGGATAAGCACAATCATTATAACTCAGCACTATTTTTGTGGGAGTTCAATCTGTGTAGCAGATTAAATTTATATGCAGTCCGGTTGAGACTGTCAATTTACGAAATATCAAAATCACTCGAACTTAATTACATTAAAATCGTCTAAAAATTAGACTAGATCAAATATTTTTACGTTTTAGAAAATTAGCTATTATTTGTTTAAAATATTATAGGGAAATATTAAAGCAATTTCCCTTATGTTTCTTGACGCTACTGTGACTTTATAGTTCTTGTTATATATTTCTGGTATTAATTAATAGAAATTAAATCATCTATTAAGAACTAGAAACGCCTGAGAATGTTTAGATAATTTTATCAGTGGTTCGAGATAGGATATCTTTAACGTTTTTGATGTGTTTGCCTTTGATTAATTAAAATTATATGAAATGAAATGTAGTTTATGACCAAAATCAGACAAGTTATTCAAAAAATTCAGTTAAGAAAAACGTTTTGCTATCTATTTTTTTAGTCTTCCGTTTGTTACTTTGTTACTTGAATGTTACTGTAACTTGAATTTATAAACGTTCAGTATAAGGTTTCATTAATTTTACTACAGAATGTGCAGTATAGTCACACCCTGAATATGATACAAATAGGTACCGAAACGTTTTTATTTTCGTCTGAAATTTTTGAACAACCTGTCTGTTATTGGTCATAAAATCTTTTAAATTTATAATTACAAACAGACGTAAAATAAAAAACTTAAAATTGTAATTATTATTTCAGTAGATTCGTTTTTATAATAATTGTATATACGGTAGGTTAAATTTTTAACAGAATTAATTTCTTTTTTCCTTTTGCATAATATGCTGTTAGTGGATAAAGACCATAGTCTGTAATAAATTAAAATGACGCTGGTGGGTAGTACCCGCGAAGGATGTGACCTTGAATCAGCCAATCACAACGCTTAAAAAACATAGTTACGGAACAATAGCGGTATTATACGACTGTTTTCAGTGAGCTGTATAAGTCGTGCACCAATGCCCCCCCCCCCTTCTACGCGGACACGCCCACAGACTTCTTATTTAATACGGACTATAGGCGCGTTCCTCGGATTTTAATTTAATTGTGCTTGTCCAAATTTAGGAAACGTACTTAGAAGACGTTTTCATAACTTATTTAAGGTTACTTTCTGAATATTTAACTATGCTAGTTTTGGTATATCTCAGTTTATAGCATTTAATAATTAACACTATAATTACTCATAATGTTGTTTTACTCTAACGGTATAACTAATATTTGCCTCAAATGCAAGTAATGCATCTAACAGCTGGTCAAATACAGACTTTTTCCTTATCTTGCCCATTTTTCAGAAAAATGTCAGTAAACAAGGGCGTTGGTTCATGTGCCAAGTCCTTGAGTCTTTGAGGAGGCATATGCAGACTATATATATATATATATATATATATATATATATATATATATATATATAGGATAAAAGCTTCTCATATTAAGATATATAACAATAAAAATTCTGTCCTGTAAACAATTTACATATTACGTTCCTTTCTCACGAGTCCTAAAAATTAGTCCATGAATAAATAGTAACAATATAAATTTAGGTAGGTAAGGTGAGATGAAAGTATTCGCGCTGACTCGTACATTGAATAGATGACGTAAGTCAGTAGTTAGAGCCGTAGACCCGGTTTTTTCCGGCTCCGGCCAATAATATATTCTGTCGTACTTAATAAATTAAATATGATTTATTTTTGAGGGTACGGACTTATAGAATGGTAAAATAATAACATGTATCGAACTTAAACAAGATAGTTTGTATAATAGTACACCAACTGCAATTTTCTGTAAGCAAAAAATTTATTGAGGAATAACTTTATGAAGCATTTATGAAACTTGAAATGACACATTGTGTGAAAGTAAGGTGGCTGGTAGACGATGGAATTTATAAATTAAATCATACTGGTTCGTAGACTGCTAAACGAGAATAAATACACGTTAATAGACGAGATAGATATAACTGACAGCGATGACGAAGTTCTAGTTCAAATGAAGGCACGAGTAGGTTGTTTTGCTTGCTATTTCAGTGTAATTAGCTACTCTCAGAGAAGAATGGGATACGCCGTAGTTATGTCAGCACGGACAATCCCTTTTTGTTGAGGCTCGAAAACCACTAATCATGTACAAGCTGCGGTCCACGATCAGGAGTTAAGGTGAAGTCGGAAAGCCCTAATCAATGTAGAAAGGGGAAAGCTGCCCAAACAGAATCCTGTGCTCGTAAAAGGTAGTTATTGCGAGAAGCCTACGCATTACGGTACGCAACTTACGCAACACTTCCATCTCCAACGGCTACATTTTACAATATATAAATCTTACCCTTCACCAAAAAAAAAAAAAAAAAAAAAAGAAATTCCTGCAACGGAAAAGGATTGCGATATTCAACATGGGCATACCAATTAAAACAATTTGCTTCGTGAGGTATTCATTTTCACCCACTGATTTGGGAAAAATTTACCTTACAGCTTGTTTTATCAACTTGCCAGTATTAATTCTAAAATTGAAAATAATATAAACCGCTAATTTTTCTGACCTTATTCCTACAGTTTTGTAACAATTATTCAGTGTGGACGCCGCACGTCCTATGCGTAACGTAAATTCTGATACAAACGAGACGTGTTTAAATGTTTCCTGGACGTGTAATGACAGTTATTACAGTATTAAGTAGAAAATGATTTAATTAACAACCGCGTCGCACATTAGGAATAAAAAATAGGTTTTAAATGGTACTTACTTTAAAATGTTGAAAATAAAAATAAACTGCACCAGCACGAATATTTACAACAATATAGCTAGGTCTAGTAAATTACCTGCCCAGAGAGAATTATGGAATAAGGTGAAATGTCGACTAAAGCAGGTGAAGTTTGTTGCAAATGCAGTCCAAAATACATTGTTTTTTTTATGGAAGAGACCATATTAAACAATCGAATGCAACGTATTATGAAAAAGTGTGAATCATGGACTTTTAACAATATTTTTATTTATCATAACGTATATATATATAATTGCGAAATAAGTGTATATTCACACTTAACGTCTATACTGAAAAGACCGTGTAGAGTAACACGGCTTTCCTAGGTCTCGGCTATAATGTGATAACAATTATAGATGCTACAGGATAATTATGAAATACCACTGTACGGCGATATTCATTCTATTGCAATAGAAATATATTATGTTTTTGCAAAATTTTATGCTATCATAATGATGTTTAATAGCTGAGCAACTTTTGTTCAACTCATTCTCTTTCATTAATAAATAATCTCTAGTTAGCTATTTTAAATGACTGTTTTACCATGTCTGTTCACAAATTTAAAGCTCATTTGATATTTACTTACCGTATTGCTTCTATGCTATTTCACCGTGTTTAAAAGTGTTTGCGCAGTATTTTCTCTATCCAATACAGCTTTGTATTTTCAATTGAAACACTTTATTTTTACAAATGTGCTGAATATAATTTAAAATATTTAATTTTTTTTTGTAGGGTTTTAAGTTATTTGCCCCTTAATGTATATTTTATGAGGTTTTTTTTCGTTAAGAATATATTTAATCATCTGTGCTACAGGCAATTAGAAACTAATTTCTACATTTGATTTTGAAAGCGTTAATTATTCTGGTGATGCGATTAAAAATAATTCAGTTTTATAATATAAAGTATATTTATATGTTACATAGGAGGGAATTAGAAAGACTGAAAAAAAGAAAAAAAAATTCATACAGATCAATGCTGCTCTTTTATCCTTATTTGCATCTTATGCATATTGCCCAGTTTCCTAAGTGACAAGTTTTTGGTTGGTTTTGGCTATATCAATTACAGGTGTACTATTGTGATACTTGATTTTATACGAAGTTACGTCTACTGTTTATACCTAGTATTACGTGGTCGCATGGTGGTGGAGTTTAAGTTTTATTTAATTTTTGTTGTTTCCTAAAGTATAACACACAATTTTAATTGATTCTTTCTTTATTGAATACAAATAAGTGCACTTCCCTTCACAAATTGGGAGGATGTTACAGTAATCGGTTTTAATTAAATTTTATGGAATTTCATTTTAAACAGATTAGGAGAAAGAACAATATAAATTAGATGTGTATTACTACAAATTTGGGCAGCCGTCTTTTATTTGGATAATTTTTATGTACTCAACCCCGAACATCTTTCTTAAAAACGGAGACTCAAAAAAAAAGATCAATTTCAATACATCTGACGTCAATAGGCCGTCTATAACATTGTTTCCCAACCTTTTTTACGCCACGTCCACCCTCAGTCTTTCTAATGCCCCCCTATGTAACATATAAATATTTTTTTTATTATAAAATTGAATTATTTACTAAAGAAGCCTAATTTCAAGTCTCTTAGAGTAATAATTCTGTGCATAAACGAAGTAATAATTTATTTTAATGTGAGATCACAAAATCGTCCATTCGAGCTTTTGTACGAAATTAAGTTCTTCTTTCATATAACAGACGGAGCTGGCGCTAGACTACAGTAGACGGCCACTTAGCGCATTACAGTACGAACTATTCCTGCACTAGACGGAGTAAACAAATCTCACTGATACCAAATACTTATTTCAAATTGAGATACCAACAATTTTTTCCTTTTGTATAAGTTAAATTATAGCTGGTAGTTTTTAAATCCTAGACGAGCTCATTTTTGAATTGCCCCCCTGAACATTAAAATTGCCCCTCCTGTGGGGCGTGGGACCCACGTTGGAAAACACCGGTCTATAGTCTCAAGCCCCTTATTACACATATTTGAATTCCCCTGAAAAATGGACAAACGCCGCCTGTTAATTTTCACCACGAACAATACAATTTTACATGCAAATACATGTGTAGCCGACTGGCTGCGGTTTTAATTCTGTGAGGAGTTTTCGGAGACGTGTTCATATCAACTACTCTTAACATTTTTCCTGAACATAAACTAGTGCTTTACTGAACTGATTATCTATTTATTGAAAGCAACGGAAACCCCTAATAATAACATTCCCAACTTGTATTAATTGACGCTTCCGCTGGGGAGTAATACCATCATGTATGCTTCTTCAAAAAGAGACCGAGAAACTTTTTCCTGGAGATGTAAATACCATTTAAGAGAGGATATAAATTCTGCTCATGTCAAATTGTGAGATTGGAGAGGGTGGGCTAAATCAATACTTGGGTTGGGGAAGGCTTAGAGATGTTCATTATGGGATAACTTGTTGGGATCCATACAGAAATGAGCACACACTAGCGTTCGATAAAATTCAAAAACGGACTGAAAAGATGTTTGGGGGGTCGATTCGCGAACAATCATGAGCATTTAGAACCACTAAGCAATGGGAATCTTTCCGCATTATACGAAGACTGTATAGTCAACTAACCTGGGAATAAATAAAAAAAATTCTTGGTGCCTAGTTATATTTTCAAAATTAAAGAAAAAGGGCATCGCACAGACGTTGTCAAATATTCATTTTTTAATAGATCAAATCGCGGCTGGAATTGATTGCCCGCAGAAATACTGACGACTGTCCCGAATAGCGCTGGTCAGTTTATTCGTAGACTAAGGAATCTAAAGTAAGTTTTTTTTTCTCTTATTAAATTCTTATTTGGTCAGCGTAAGTAAGCGATGAAGTGGAAACCTTTTCGTGTTACATGATTGCGCAAAATATCCAAGGAATTGGAATTAGTATAATTAAGGAGGCAATTATAAATATATGTCAGGTATTTTGCTTTGCGTTTTTTAAACTCTACTTACTGCTGGCACAATCTATCAATCATATCCTCTTTAATTTAGGCCAAGATCTTTGCTGATCAAGGAGAAAGCCGCTTTGTGCTACGCCCGAAACTATAAAGGTCCACCATAAAATTTCGTAACAGATGTACCTGAGAAATTAGATTCCCTGTTTCAATGCCGCCTGAAATATTACCCCATGTTATTTATTACAGCTTTCGCCGATCAAGAGCAGTGTGAAGGTGAGGCTAAGGAGAGAAGGCCTTTTGCAAGCTTATTTGTCGTCATACAAATGACTCAAGATTTCTGACAATTTGAGTTCGTTTTATTGGTACTGCATCCCCAGATGCGAACTACTGACGCAAGTCCAACACACAGTACACAAGAAAGCATTTCATTCTCATTATTCCTTTTCTGTATGTAATTACCTTTAGACTGACCTTACTATGCATTCTATACATCCGTGCAGATGTTGCGGTTTTTTGGCAGTCTAGAAGTTATCTATCAACACGTTACTCTTCGTTGTGTACCTGAACAAAAACTAGTTGCGTAATTAAGGAAATTTTTTCGTATTTTGTATCCAATTTTCTTAATAAATCTCAATTTTTTTTATCAGAAATCAATTTCATAATTCTCAAACTATTAATTTTGAATTTTCCTGAAGCTTTAACAGAACTGCCATAACTATCTCTATATAAAACATATAACAAATTAAAATTTCCAAATTTATATATATATATATATATAACAGGTTTATATGTTTAAAACCGCTTATATATGGCGTTAGTGATAATACTAAGGTACTATGGACACGCATTATTTTTCTATGAGTTTGTCATCTGTCAACTATAGCCAGTACACATCATCAGTAATTTCAAACAACAACACAAATTTTTCCTTTGGTATTCGTGTCTAGTTTTTTTTACCAAAAAAGAGAGCATATGCGGGAAGCTCTGCTTTTCTACTTCAATTTGAAGAAATCGACTGCAGAATCGCATAAAATGCTTGTAAGGCGACAGTGCTTTATCGGCAAAACAGTGTACTTGATAGGTTTCGTCGGTAAAGAGCTACAAGAAGTGCGAAAATTGGCCCGTGAAGGTTGAGGACCATCAATTGCAGGCTCTTTTGGATGACGGCGATAACCAACAGCAAAAAATGCTTCCGAGCAATTGCGTGTTACTCAACCAGCCATTTCCATGCGCATACGTGCCATGGGAACGGTTCAAAGGATCGGAAAATGGGTGCTGCATGAATGGAACGATATGCAGATGAAGCGACGTCGAAAGACATGCGATATCTTGCTCGCCAGACAAAAAGAAAAGTCGTTCCTGCATCGCATGGTGGCTGGTGATGAAAAGTGAATGTATGTCGAGAATCTTAAAGGCAAGAAATCGTTTGTTGATCTCGGCCAACCTGTAGTATAACCCGCAACACAGAATCGTTTCGTACGGATGACGATGCTGAGCGTTTGCTGGGATCAGCAGGCTATCGTCCAGGCTGCTATGAACTGCTGAAACCTGCTGAAAGTGTCAATGCCCACCGCTACCATCAACAACTGACCAAATTGCACCGTCCTGTGCGTGAAAGAAAAAGGCTGGATTATCAGCAAAGGCATGAGAAGCTGATTTTTCTCCACAACATCGCACCATCGCACACGTAAACAATGGGTCGAAACTACTTGGAGGCACTCAACTGGGAGGTGCTACCCCATGCTGCTTATTCACCAGACCTGGCTCCTTCCGACTACCACCTGTTTTCTTCGATGGGCCCCGCGCTCGCTGAGCAGCACTTCCATTCCTACTTAGACGTACGGAAATAGCTTGATAAGAGGTATTTCTCGAAGTAGAAAGTATAAGGATTTTTTTTTGGCGTGATATCTACAAATTGGCCAAGATATGGGAAAAATTTGCATCTAGCGCGGACCAGTATGGTGAATAATTTTTTTTATCTCTTAAAAAATTCAAGTTTTCTTCTGAATAAAAACCTGCATATTATAGCTTATACACCTGGTATAATTATTCCACAGACATTTTATTAATTATCCATAATAACGGTTCACATAAAGCAGTCTTTTTCGTAGTCCATTAGTTACCTCCTTTCATGTCGCAAATAATGTCTGAATAATTTAGCGGACGAAGTTAAATAATATTAAAAACTATGTAATAATTTCAAATTGGGACTGATTTAAACTATTATGTATAAATTATAAACACAACAAAACATAAAATGAGACTGAAAAACGCTATTAAATATCTTGAAGGAAATGGAGCTTTTTTCTCTTAATTAACGGGAATATAAATTTTCCGATACGGCAGGAATACGACGAAGAAAGGATTTTAAAGAGGTAATTAAACACTAAATATGTATGTTATTAGTAATAAAGGTTTTTTTAATTAAAATAGCTGACATAGTGGACGGGGCGTGTATGATATCCCTGAAAACTAACTACATTTCAGATTAGTATAATCTACTACATTACACTTTAAGACGAGTACTTGCAGATATGAAATGGTCATGAGTATATTTGTAGACTGCGAACAAATGGAAATACAAGAAATTGTCTGCGGTCGAGTTGGGTAACTTCTAAATGACACCGACTCGTGGAGGAGTGGACGTGAACTTGATGATGTCATTGTTATACAAGGTCTGGGGCTCTTTTCAGTATGGGATTTGGGATGGAGATTCTTGGTGGGAAGAGAGTAAAAATGATATTGCTATAGTATTTTACTTGACTGATAAAGGTTTTGTAGATATGAGGAAGATTTTAGGATAAAATGAGCTGGAGCGTAGGCAATTGATAAGGTTAAATCTATGGATGACGCCTTTTCGTTGTGGTTGGAGACTTGAACTTCTTCAACGACGGCCATGAATATGTTTTTCAAATGCAACTTCGAAACCCTAAATAAAGTTAAAATATTTCCATTATTTCATCTAAAAAAAGACAACTCGTTCCTTCTATTATTTTAAAATGCAATTAATTTCACAAAATTAATATATAATCACCCGTAATTCGCGGCCCCATCAGTATACTGCATTTTTCCGCAGTTAAAACTTTACAAGTATGCTAGTAAATTATTCATATATCATCTCGTTATTTCCCTCACATTTTTATCGGTCTACAAATTAATGTTGCAAAATAGCCTATAATATAGAGTCATCTTTAACAATAAAATACTCCTTAATAACCAGAAAGTCGTATAAAATCTTTTAATGACGTTTTTAAGCCATACTTCCAAGTGTGCTTAAAAGTTACTGAACAAGCTTAACAATTATATTTTTAATAAAGAATGTAGTCTTTCTCGGTGTAGAACGTCTCGTCGGCCTTTGAACGTCATCTAAACGAATCCAATTGTTTTCCCGGTTAGAAGCTCGATAAGACTTAATTCAGTTTTATGTTTTTTCCTAACTTTCTTCTGCATTTATTGATCTCTTTGATTGCTCTCAGAAAAGGAAGATTCATTAATTATTTTTTGTACTGACGTAGACTCTCTCTCTGCTCGTTGGCACAGGGTATTTCATTCGATAAAAATATACTCCTCAATAAAGTTGATTTTTTTTTGTAATGAGATAAATAGAGAAATAGAATACTTAAATTAAATTTTATTTGACTTCAATTCCTGATGTTATTACAATTTCAAGGGTAAAACACCTTTGATATTTTAACATAAAAATATGATTTATTGGAGGTTAAAGTCGTATAAATAGGAACCTTGACTGGTGATTCTCAGCAGGTGAATCGACACGATGTTCATATTATAAACAACAATCATGCATACATAATCTTACACTCGTGTATATATTGCCAAAATAAGTTAAATATATTCGCGATCTGATATTTTAAGCTTCACTTATATTGCGTACGTTTCTTGCGTTCGCGTTTCTAATCAATGATTTTTCGTCGGTTGGTTGTCGCAGTTGCTGCCCACATTAGTCCTGTCTCTCCCATATTTTTTCTCCAGTCTACTTGCAGCTTTTCTTCTCTGATCTTAATCTCTAATTCTCATCAGCATTCTCTCGTGGCGTGAAGCATCCGACCTTACAAAGGAACCGCTTTCTTTTCAATTTACACCTCTGCGTACATGAATTTCTTTGAACGAGAAATTAGCAGTCTAAATCATAAATGTATTTTTTTATATCTCCTGATACAGTATGAATATGACATTTTATTACTGAAAGCTGAATATGTGATTATATGAAAAATTCTTGATAATGACCACTTAATTTGTAACTATCTATAATGGAAGATGATGATTTAGACCACTCGCGTGGCTTATCTTTACTTGACGGTCAATTATCTGTGTTAAAAAGTTAATGAGTATTTCCTTGCTGCTTGAGTAATTTTTAACACCAAAAGTTTTTAATGACACGGCTTTTCCTTTGTTTCACGCCTTCAACGCCCCTGTAGATCAACACATACTGAATTACAAATCTTTGCTTAGTTATCGTGATATTCAGTGTTTAAAACAATAGCATTAATTTATTTAGGCAACTTTGACGGTACTACAGTAGAAATTATCTTCCATAAACAAAAACCTGATGACGATGGCGGAGATTGCCGTCGAAACGTCGTTATTCAACAAACAATTGGACCGGGTTGAGACCCGAGAATTTTATCTAGAACAGATTCACCGAGAAAGCCGTCGCTCTCTAATAACAAAAAAGAAGATACTGTGTCTAGAGCTGTCTGATTAAGCATTAAGCGATGTGAACTTAAATATAATTATAAATAAATAACAATATAATTTCAAAAAAACATGTTTTACCAACTATATACATATATAATATTGTAATATTCTCTTATGTCTGTTGGTAGTTCCTACTCGAGACATCAAGAAGAAGAATGTATTTCAATTAATCGGTGGTATTCCTTAGAATCTGTGATATACCCAGATAATAATATACAATTATCAATATGTCTTTTGAAGTTTAAGTTCCCTTAAGGAAGACTAATACATGACACACACCTTAAATTGTACGATAAATACATACCCATATTTATAGCTACAGTGATGACGTACAGTTGACGTCACGTCTTAAAGCCAGTATCTGAATGCAGTCTTATAAAATTACTCTTATAAGCAGCATTATTGCATATAATGTGCTTTAATTATTCTTGCATAAACTTACTTTGTTTTGAATACAAAAAAAATTTGTTCATGCCAGCAAATCGATCAATAAAAAACTGACTAAACGTGCGCGATGAATAGTCCTTGATGGGCGTATAATTTGAATTTTAAACGTACTTCTACTTTATTTAACATTTCCTCGGGATTCGCTCTTCCACATACATCAAATTAATAGACATACATTGCTGATTATAATTCTATAGACAATTTTATTAATTCATATATATATATATATATATATATTAAAAAAATATCAACTCCTCGAGATTCAAAAACGCAAAAAAATATTAACTTTGTCATAGTTGACACTATGGAGTTATGGGAAGTTAGAGGGTGGATTTAAATAACTGTAAATATTTATTGTAAAATAATAATATTTGAAAAAATTGTTGAAAATACTAAAGTAGAGGAACGAAAAACACATTTTTTTGTATTCTGTTTGCGGTTGTCCTCATATCCAAAACTAGTTATATATTAGTTATATATTATCCAACCTAGCGAATTAGAAGCTACTTTTTGTCTCTTTCTGATACATTTGCAGGATTTTACATTCATTAAACTCACTAATAGGGTTACAAATACTCATACTCATGACGATTCCAAGAATTCTTTTGTAATTGTTTCATTCATGCAGAAGGAAGGTAACGGCCTTAATTAAGCTGGCGCTAATGTATCGCGGGAAAGTTCGCTTGACCTGAGATGGGAGGATGGTGATTCCTACGCAGATTACACTTCAGAATTGAGATATCGGTCATTGACCAGATATAGGAGGAGAAAGTGTAACGAAAGGAAACGCCCCTGCATAACGAGCATGAAAGTTATAATAATTTATATGAAGTGTAATGGTGAATACTTAATTTAATTATTGTTTGCAAATGATATATTGCTGAGAAAAAAATTAAATTACTTGAGGATATGGTGCTTGTTTGAATACCGGTACCCCCAGTCAACAAGACATTTAGAATTGGCTTGTTCTTGTAAGATTTCACCACAGATAATTGGGTTGCTGGCTTCTGCTCATTCAATTTTCAATCGACGAATTAGTACATTTATTATCACATAATAATATTCAATTAGAATATCAATTGAATGTGTTCTGCCCACTATTAATTCTTCGTTGAATAAATTAAACATATATGTTTTTAATGGTGTTAGGTTTTGCTTACATTAATAAATCTGAGAAAATTAGTATTAAAGTTACCGATAGAAGTATGAAATCCTGTTGGAGACAACAAATCTATAGAACTGACGTTAAATTCTGTAAAAACTCCGAAAAAGTATATTTTATAGTAAAATCGGACACTTTTTAAAGAAGAAAACGCGTCTGTTTGTATTTACCAAGTTTAAAATGTGCAAATAAGGGCTACGATTTTTTTGTTGGTATTGCTCGTTCATTTTTATTTTGATTTATATTAACCCTTTAGTGCATAGTGAATCATATATGCAACATAACTTTCAGTATCACCGCAGAGGCATCCGTTGATTTCTAAGAGAGCTAATTTGTTATGCAGATATGAAACGACATGCACTTAAGGAAATGTGAAATTTTGGCATCCGTGTTCATGTTAAAACATGAAACATGCCTGTCATGGTTTTCTATGAGGCGACCCCTCTGATCAAATTTTTCTAAGGGCCGGTCAACTTCAGAATATATATATATATATATTTAAGAAAGAAAATTTAAGCGTCATTCTAAGGGTTTTCTAATTGTACTAAAATCAGTATTATCCAATTAATTGAATTATTAATAAATATGACTTAATTATATTTATGTTGCATATGTGAAATATCATGAGCCAAATTGACTTTGGTCACGTTGACTTTGGATTCACAAAAGTACATCTTAAAAAATGCGTTTAAAAATCGGCCAGCTGCCTCCTAAACTGGTCGAGGCACGGAGAAGGGAATGCTGCGTCCCCACAGCAAACTCCTCTCCCGATATCGGAAGGGCGTGGGACAAGTACCCAATGCCCGATCTACCCGATGCAGGTTTTTCTAGGGTTTTCCCTGCATTTCTTTAGGCGAATGCCGGGTAGGATCCTTAAAATATAGCCCGGGGGCCCTAGTTAACCCTTGGATACCTTCCTCTACCCTTCCGCATCCTCCCTTTCAAATCCCTTCCTATGCTATTAAAGGGGAGTTGCCCAACGTGGATTACCATCATGTAGCCTGTTGCCCTAAAAAATAAAATAAAAAATAATGCACTTAAGGGTTAAAGTTAATTAAATCTTTTTCTCAACAGTTTCTCAACAATAGATATTTACTTTTGGAATATCTTGCTTAATTACTTTAGACGGTCTTCAGTCTCAAATAATGAATATCGGTAAATAACAACGAAAGCTACTGTTAAAATTTATAACATTGACAGGAATAAAGGTTAATTTTGATATGAAGTTGCACCCGTTTTGAATTGGATATAATAATATATTAAAAATTAACGTTCATTCTTGCAGCATGTCTGACATCTATGCATATAAACAAATTACAGTCGAGATTCATGAGAAAAATGTAGAAGTATGTGTAAAATGGACGATAGCAGAACGTGTAATATCACAGTGTAAATATTCAGAGGAAAGTCCAAGAGTTTTAAAGAGGCACTTAATTACTACTACAGAAGGCAAAAAAATAATGTAGTAATAATAGTTCGAGTAATTATCCATCAACTTAAAAACAGTAATAACAATTGGCCCGTAAATAAATTTATACACGGTAATATGTATATGGCTATCCAGTAAATACTGTGTGAACTAAAAACTATCAATAAAATTAACAATTATAACAATCGGACTTCATATTTCAATTTAATAATAAAAATAGCAACCTAATAGACAGAAAAATGTAATTATTGAATTTAAAACATAATAATCACGACGTTTCGTCGGGACATCTTCAGGTGTATTGATGTTACATTGAATTATAATTTATTAAAACACGACGTTTCGTCTATGATTGGGACCTCTTAAGGTGTAGTGTCGTATTTGATATTTTTGTGTTTTAAATTCAATTATTATTTTTTCTGCCTAATAGGCTGCTATTTTTATTATTTAATATAAAAAATTAATCCTTCGCAAAATAAAAAAATTGTAAATTAGTAGAACTCCTTTATCATTATGAAACACCTGTGTTAATTAACAACTGATTGTATTCGTCTCTGAACCACGATCCATCGTTGGATTGTAACTTAACATCAATAATATTTAACTGTCTGTTTTATATATATAATGCGACAAATGTCTCTCGAATCTCTATTTTTCTCAGATTTGATCAGTTTTTCTAATTGAGAACCAACTATCAATCACTGCAAGTAATTGCTGTGGTACTTAAATATAACCACATGGATAATTAATCAAAACACAATCATATTAAAATGCTGCCGAGAGACTAAAATTGATTTATTTTGAAGTGATTAAATTGCAATTATTCAGTTAATACATTGATTATTAAATAATGTTTTAAAATAATTGTCAAAGCAAATTTTCTATATTTATAATTACTAATTTTCTGATATAGCGTTATTTACTGCAGTTCGTGAAGTAATAATAAATGGTCAAGATGTCATTCATAAATTTAGAATATGGGATATATTATTACATTTTTTCTTGTTTATAATTTGACAAATAGTTTTTCCTTCTAAAAGTACTCCTCTGATATCGTATTTATACGCACGTTTATAATTGTAAACAATAATTTTTACATTAAAGAAAATTTAACACAATTTTACTACATTATATTTTCATTGACAAATTTACTATTGTTAGAATGTTGCTTACGAGTGCGTAAAATAAACTATAGTCGATTTTAAATTAGAAGACAGATGATGGTTAGTTCCTGTGGGGAGTGCGATCTTGAAGCAACCTATCTCAACGTTTGAAATAAAACGGCGTTCGTTTCCGAACAATAGCGGTATTATTATACTGTTTTCAGTGATCTGTATAAGACGTGTGTCATCCGTGCCTCCCTCCAGCCGTCACGACAGGTACTTCTAGTTTAAAACGGAGTATAGTTCTTTTCAAATGAAACGGCACAAAAATATGTTTGCCGAGTTTTCACTTTTATTAAATTAATTCAGAATGAGGTAGGGAAGTGACCAAATATATTTTTTTCAATATTTCACAAATTATAATTTTTTCTTTATTACACATACCCTTATAAATTAAACACATTCCTCTAAGAGTGGGTATTAAAATTATCGGAGTTGGTGATATCGGTGAATACGTCTTGTGCGAGAACCGGTTTATTTTGTAACTCAACCAAAAGGTTACGCTATTGCCAGGATTACTTCACAGAGAACAGGTGTATATACATTCACGGGCCGAGAAAGTTTTATGTACAAAGGGTAAAAAGAACACAGGTACGAGATGGTTTGGAAGATAAGGATACGATTTTTCGACTCGCCTTAAAAAGTAAATGCAAGAGTCCCTCTGTCACTCCCTTCTCTCGATTTCACCTCTGTGTGTGCCGTTTACGTACAAAAATTAAAATAATGACTACTATTGCGTAATGTATTTTAAATATAATCCTATCTTTGATTTGACTGGACCTTAAAACACTCTTGTCGATTTTTACAAATCGTATATACACCATCTTCTTTGAAAAAACATATTTATTTATGAAATTGTTTCTTTGATGTGAACCCATTTTGTTCAACTTTCCAACGAAATTTCCTTCCACCTATTTTTTGTCTCCGTTCATTAATGCGTAACACAATAATAAACGTATGACATGCAGTATGATTTTATATACTAAATTAAAAGTAATAAGTAAATTACGAAATTATATATATATATATATATCAATTTATTATCTCGAAGATTAATGAAGTATATAAATAAATCTTGAATCCAATAGTAGTCATATTCTTCTTATTTAGCATGCATTTTCAAATCGGTTTGCGGTGTATTGCATTATAAGAACTAAATACGTATTTTAATAATACTAAAATCATATAATTATAAGTACTAATTTAATCTTATTTACAGTTTTTTTACTGCAATTAGGTTTTAAAAATATTATAGTATACGGGACCATTAGGATGCATCTCATGTTTTATAACTGTTTAAATTAAATATAATAATAATATTATTCTTATCTTTCTCCATTTCTAATTGTTTATATCTTTAAAAATAGCTTATAAGAGATTCAAAGGCAGTATTTTCTTCAGTCAGTGAAACAGATGCTAGTATAATATTGCACCTAAACCACCGTTTGTTTCCACAGTTTTCTGTTTCTAAGGTGCAATTTCAACTTTTTTTAGAGGGATTTATATAAATGTGGATTGTAGAGTGTTGAATGGAGGCACTGCAAGTCTTGATTTTACTTCCTGGTCTGGTCAGTACAGATTTCTTTGACCTGGTTGGCTTTGGCTTTGCCTTTCAGCGGGTCAGATTCTTGACTTCGCACAGCAATAAAACTAAAATACGGCATCTATAAAATTCACAAAGGAAGTACGATCCTTGATAAAATAAATAACCCTCCTCGATTATGAGGGAAAGATTTATATATATATATATATTGCAAAGTACAAAAAAGAAGCTTTTAAACAAATTTAATTTATTCACATTTCAAAGACAAAAATGTAATATACAAAAAGAACTATTTACTGTATTTAACATAGAAAAACAATTTAATGCAATACAGTCTTTCATTTAAAGAAATTTAAATGTTAATTTAGTTTACAATTTATGGTTATTTAAATAAATATTTACTTTAATCAATTTAAATCAAATTACTGAAATTTTCTAGTTATCAAATTAAATAGCAATTCTTAATATTTAGTAAAAGGTTTGGAGTGATAAAACAGAAATTTAATTAATATTAAATATAAAGGATAATTATTTTACATAAGCTTTACATAAATTTACTACGGCTATTTATTTAAACGAAACTCTTAGTTTTACCTCATGGGGTTTATCGGTCCTCAGCAAAGTATATAACATAAAATTTATAAGAAATGTTTTGCATTAAATTTACGATTTAGTCAATGTCCCCAAAATACAAAATGAAACGAAATTTGGCGGAACAACAAATACACAATGTTTTCAAAGTAATTTGACCAAATTTAAACACATTTACATACAAATTTTGATTGATCTTCAATTTCACTTCCACTGAATTTACAAATCCGATTCCTATAAACAGTTTTGAAAATTGCCTATATTGTTTCAAGTACACTTTCGCAGCAAACAACAATGCACCAGATACCTAGAATCCTTCTTAGGTACGCGCGATGTTTCATCAATCAGTTCGCAATTATGATCGCAAAGTTAATTTTTCCAGGGAAATCGGCCTCTATAATAGTGATAAAAATAATAATAAATTTCTATTGTAGATTAATGATAGTCATTTGCTGAATCTGTAAATGTATTCGAAGACGGAAACGTTTTTATTTCCCTTACTATTTAAGGATATATAACAAAACTTACATCCAGTTTGATCGTTTGTAGATTTTTAGAAGCTACATCAGGTATAAAAGCAACAAACTACGTTTAATAAAGCATGTGCTTTTAATTTCTGAGGTTGTCTAACTTTTCTGCTCTGATGATCTGAAAGAATGTATGTAATATATCGTAAAATACGTGACAGAACAGTCCAATGCGCAATGTTCGTTCTCTTGTCACATGTTTAACAAAATGTCGTTCGGTGTCCTGCCTTCGTATTCACCACATTATATCGGTAATTGAGTTCAATAGGCATTGCTAATGTCATGGTCGTAAACGTGGTCTGTTCTTGAGTGCAACAGTTCAAAGGTCTAAAGTCGTCAGAAGACTGAAGCGAGGTGCATAAACTACGAACTAGGCAGTCTCAAGCATGCTAGAGAGAGTGCAGAAAGTTATAATGGAACATTTCCCATAAGTCTGCGGCTACACCTCATCAGGACATAAATTCCTTGGGATAACCTGAATTTGGGGAGAAGTTTGAGACCAGATTGCTTACCGATGGACGTAAGGATGAACGAATAATAATAACAACTGACATTGAAATATATTATAATGCCAATTAATTAAGACGTGAATTGTGAAATTGAAAATATAAATTGTTTGAGAAATCCTTTGTAGCGGCAAGAGCTTTGAAACAACAATAGAAAAGCCAAGCACTGTTCGTTTGTCGGAAGGTCAGTCAAAATGGCGTATCCGCACTAAAATTGCGAGACGACAGTTCAGTTGGCAGGAAGGTTTGGTGAAGGACAAGTCTGCATTAAGATATTGAGGAGTACAGGTTGCAGGGAGATTTGTTGAGAGACTGTTCACGGAAAGACCTCGTCGAGATATAACAGTTTTGGAAGGAGAATTCAACCGGGTTGGCAATTAGCAGGACAAAGTCTAACGTCGAAAACCTGCTAACAAAAAGCAGTTTTTGTGTCCATAGCCGGCTAGAAATAGCAAAAGTTTCGGTTTAAGTCCGGAAAAGTAAAGACTACCCAAGTGAAAAAGCTCTGAATTCACCTAAGGCGTGCGGTCAACCGACTGATGACGAAAGGAAGATCATCCGAGTTCCTGACGACATATAAAAAATTTTGATTTAGAATCTGTGAGTTTAGAAGCAGTGTAAAACCCCACAATCCCGAAAATTAAGGTACGATGGAATGCTGGGCAGACGTGAGTAACAATTTAGGAAACAATTAATTATGTGAACGTAATTAAAAGATAGCCGTCAGATTTCGTCCTCTTCTTTTTGATTAAAATTGTTAATCAGAGTCAATCTTTTCACTTTTAATCTTGTTCTCATTTTAAATGTTCTAGTTTAATTGACGAGTATACTCCTTTTTCTTTTAATTGTAATTTTTTGTTGATACGATTATAAATATTGTCGATTTGTCCATTATCGAACCCAGTAAAGACCCTGAGAAATTCAATATTATAAATTTGTAATTATTTGAGTTATTGCCACAATAAAATATTGTTTGTAAATTTTATTAATTATTTTTATTTATTAAACGACCATTATTTTGATTATTAAAATATTTTGACGTCGTTTTTCAATTATGAAAATTAATTGTAATCTGTTCAAATTAAGCGCGGTGACTCGGTGAACCGCAGGAATAATCGGCGCCGTGGTGACCATGAATTGATACAACAGGGAATAAACGTCTCACTGCGTTCTGCGGTCCAAAGGCGCTTCTGTTAGTCCTGCATCAACGAAACTTAATTTTTATTGCAGAAAAATAACTTAAAATGTTCATTTCCATAATGCAAACTCGTCTCAAGCTTAAGAGCTTTCCGCTAACAACTTAGAAGCTGTGTCTCATCACATACATGACGTCTCTGCTATTATTTTTTGCTTTTCGTCTAAATGGAACTCTTATTTTCCGTGGAATAAATTACTTTGCTACAGGGACGTACAAAAACTTTATCTTATCAGTTTTTTGGAGTGGTCAACATCAAAAAATAGAAAACCTTAGAAAATTATAATTTTTTTGCATTCGCATTATAGATTTATTCATATTATAAAATGAGTCAGTGTTGTAAAGCTGAAAAACAATTCACTTTTTTTGAGAAAAGTATTTTTACTAAAGAAATATGTTTAAACACAACATAATTTTGATCGATAAATTTCAAATTTTTATGTTTGTTGTTTCGTTTGCCCGATATAACAAGAACTACAAGCTAAACAATTAAATCGAAATTTAACGTCCAAAATTATTATGTCCAAATATATTTATTTAAAGAAACATAATTTCGACTGACACAATGTAAGGATTTTAGTTGTAAATATTATCCCAAATTTATAACTCAAATGTCACACACTTGATCTACTGTTTCGGCCATTAATGTTAAAAATGGGACCAATAATCAAAATAAAATTTATGATTTGAGAGGGTGCAAAGTGTAGGCAATCCGCTAGTTTGAATTTATTTAGCTTAAAATGTTTTGTTAGTAACACTATGGATTATATTCATACATCATTGCATTTTTTTTAAAATTAGAAATTTGTCAGACCGTTTTCTCGATTTATTTATTTAGATAATAGTAACATCCATAACTCCGCAGCGGTTTCAATCAGGGACGAAACGTCGTGTTTAAAATTTGAATATTAAAAATTTCTTTCGGCTAAAAGGCTGCTGTATTTAATTAATATTATTTCAGATCGATATAATTGTAAAAATGTAGTGATGATATATATACCACAAACCGTATCTGGAAACTTTGTTCCTTTCGTCAGGTGATTATAAACTCAATGCAGTTGTCAAAAGTCTGGATTTTGAGTTTTTTAACTGCGTTATGCTGTTCGCTCACTCATGGCTCTTGTGTTTTTAATCACATGACGAAAGAAACCAAGTTTCCCGAAACGTTATTTATATCATCACTTCATTTTGTCTGCAATTTGGCTATTTATCTAATTGCTAGTCGGGTATTCGGCGTTGTCCGGTTTGTCATAATTAAATTAGTGACATTCATAACCACACATTTTACTTCAAACTCGGATACTTATGTGATACTTACTTGTAAGTTATACACAGAAATATATGACAAAACGTAATCAATCTCATTGACTCCGGAAAATTTTCTGTAGACGAATATATCGGTCATTTTTACATATTTGAAAATTGCCACCCCGGCCAACTCCGCCCCTGATGGTTAAATATATATCATCATTATTAAACTTGGTGACATCCATAACCCAAGATTCGACTCGAATCTCAGTGTTGTTCACGTTATTTTCGTATATCGCCCCTGAATCTCCATGCCGAAAGGGGTTGAAATTATTCACTGACAACATACGTAACATGCACATATACATAAATACATACATACTCACACACAAACATAGAGGCTATTTTATTTATTAGATTATATTAAAATTACTCCTCGTAAATAGACTGGAGGATTAAAATAACTTCATATTCGTGGTCATCGCATTATTGTATACAACTTTAATTTATTTGAGGCAAAAAGGTAAATATATATATATAGCAATAATCAACAAGATGGCGTTAATTAAATGAAATTTGCCCCACGTTGGGGTAGCCAAAATGTAATAATCAAATAGGTAGCTCGTTTAATTTAAGTGAAATAATCAACAAGAATTTAAAACATATTATTATTTATTTCCACTTTGTTGCTTTAACTCACAAACAATTACAATTTTAAATTTTAGATCTCAGGGTCTCTACTGCGTTTGATAATGGACGCAACAAGTTGTTTCAAAAAAACTAACTAACAACAGTTTATAATTCACCTAGACAATATGTCGATAGGAAGAAATTAAAATAAAAGAAATTAACTCAGATTGAAAATTAAAATATAACGAAATCTGACTTCTATCCTTTAATTACGTTTACATAAATCACTATTTTTATATTTTGTTACTCACATCTGTCCAGCTGGTTCCAGCATTCCTTTTTGTTTTCGGGAGTACACTATTGCAAAAAATTTTACACTGATTCTAATATTGGCTCACCGATTTTACACTCCTGAAGTCCACCTTGATAGTCTCCCAGGAACTCGGATAATCCTCCTTTTTGTCAGCTATCTGATAACTGCTTGCCTCATATGAATGCTGTGATTCATAGATTTGCTAGTCTTTTTACCGCTTGGGACTTAAACTGCAACTTTACTATTCCTGGCTGGCGACAGACGTACACTGCTTTTACTTAGAAATATTTACGATTTAAATGCTTCCGTGAATGTTTTTACTTTGTCTTAAACTCACAACTTTGTTTAATAATACATTAAACAACGGCTAGTCTCTGCTCTAAAATCATTTGTTCCGTCCTCCGAATTGTCCCGTCACCAACTAAACAATCGTAGTCTCGATAATAGCACGCATACGCCATTTTTGACTTTCCGACAAAGTAACATAGCTCGGCTCCATTGTCGCTTTGGAAGCTCCTGCCGCTACAATTAAATTTTATGTCCAAGCAATTAATGCCCTAATTAATATATAATATGTCGATGCTCTTAGTCAAAAGTTTTATGTGTTAGTTTCATTAATCACAGAGTTGAGTATGTCATTTTAGAACAAAGTAAGTTTCTGCTGCGACTTAATTTGTTACGTGCGTTGATATCATTATGATGGTTTGTACGTGGATTGAAGTAATGGTTATTCATTTTTGTTTCATTCTTTCGTCGAAACCACGTTCTTATCGTTTGTAGAAGACAATAACGAGCCATGATAACGATGGAACATTTAAACGTTCTGTGGACGTGCCCTTTCGCAACGCTTCTTCATACTTGCGTTTCTCCACGCCGTGTATATTTTAGGGGAGTTGCATTTCAACTCATCTTATTAGAAAGCATAGCGAAGTTGAACGAGACGAATGGTCTATGTTGACTGAGATAACTTAAGAAGAAAGAAAACATTGACTATAAGTGACAAAATAAAGTTTACTCATAGACCACAAATAACGTTTTCTACCAATTAGCACATTCCTCCTAGGTTTTGTTTCCTGACGTGAAAGTTTTCGCATTTAAATTATTATTTGTTCACTTTTAAGTTTATGAATAAGGTCTCAATTCTGTCGATCTCTCTATTACGCGAATCAAATAGTTTCTCTTTGGCCTACTCTTTATTTTGTTCAACAAGAAGACTGATCTGTCAAGCAGACACGTTTCTTGTTAACATAAAATATTCAAGGAAGCCTTGTAGAAAGTTCAGCGATTCGGACATCGCGACGCAGGTCTCGACCATATTTTCTGGACACCTAACGAAGTGTTTTCTCTTAAAGGACAGGCCCAGATGCGGCTTATTAAATAATGCCTTGTTATATCACGCTATGGCCTCGGGAAAGAAAGTTGTTGCAAATGTGCTAATCAATTCGGTTCGCAATACCTTTCAGCATTCAAAATTATAAACGAAACGAGCAACTTACTGTATTCCGTCGAAAAATGTTGAATTTACAACCTTGGTAAAACAACCATTGAAATTGATTACCGATGTTGGTGTACCCCAATACATCTCGTTGCGGAATAATATGTGTGTTAGAGATTAGTAATTAACAGCCATCAACGATTAAACATAACGATCAACTCAGTTGACGCTAATAAGATACAAGGCTTCAGACTTTTGTGAAAAGGAATAATAAGGAAGCTCTAAGGCGATATTAACAAACAAATATTGGGTTCTTTTCGTTGTAAATAAATAAATAAATATATATATATATATATATATCCATGGATATAAACGATGTCACAGAGCGAATAAATACTCACATAAAATTTTTGACCTTGTAAAACAAATTTGACGGCGGAATCATTTCATATTGATGAAAGTTTTGTTTTCCAGAGTAAAAGATTAAATTGAAGTTATTGATAGCATTTTTTAAAATTTATTTATAGTCGCCTCAAAAGCTAAGGTCATTACCGACTTTGTTTTCTGTTGTATTTATGGGGAACTAATTGGTGGGACTTTCACAGTATGGAACAGACGCTCAGAGGATCCTTGACCTCGTTGGAATTCGATCATTCGAACCCGGTACCTCTTAGGTGCACCACAGGAGGTCGGCTGAACACGTTTGTTTCTCCATATATTATAATTTCGACTTAAAAATAAATTTTCCATTCAAAGTTCTACCATCTGAAAAGTTAATTGCCGTAAATAAATTTATTCATACATTCAGGCTTTTTTGTTGGGAGTTCAGTGTATAAATTTAATTTTTGAAGTTTTCCCGACACGCACTTGCCTGATGCACGTTTTCCCGACAACGATATCCCGATTGACGTTTGGCCGCCAGGTCATTATCCCGATTGGCCTTGGCCCGACAGTCCATTATCCCGATTGACGTTTTCCCTACAGGATATTTTCCCGATGTGTCATTTTCCCGAAAGTTGCGTTTTTACGAAATAAAGCATAATATTAACACTCTAGAGCGCTTACTATGTACGTTATCTTATTCTACATACTACGGAGTAGTATACAGATAGACAACAGTTTATTTCACAGTTTAACACGTCAATCCCAGAGCACAAATCGAAATCCCTCGTCTGGAACTGTAGATTTGATTATTAATCTCTCTCTCATAACCCGAGACTCCTATGCCAGTTTTGAGAGGTGTTCGATCCAGGCTCGTAGAGGTTGGTTATACGACAAGAGTTGTCAGTTGTTCTCATTGGAAAAGTCAACCAGATGCCTCCCAATCTAATAGTGCCAAGTACCCGTGAATTCTGTGTCCTCGTATCAAATTCCACTCTAGACATCGGATTCAGGTTTTTCTAGGGTTTTCGCTGCATCAAGATTAAACGAATCCTTGAGGACCTTGACTACCTTGTTCCCCTTTCCGCAAATCTCCTTTCAATGTCATAAATGCGAAGGTGTCTAATCGAGGATTACAGTCATGTAGTCTGTCTAGTTAATAAAATACACAAACAATAATTAATAAATTTATACTTTTGGTGTGGTAAGGTTGTTTAGTAGGACTCTTAATTTTATAGATAAGTACTTAATTTATTATTAACTTTTGATAGATATAATTTACAATAATTTAATAACATAAAATTAATTTGATACACTAATTAATGATGCCAAACTATTAACAATTCACACGTACTGAAAATAAGTAATATCTCAGTGTGGGATGCGAAACAAACTAGAATGACAAATGATATATTTTTAAAGAAATGTAATAAAATACAATCGTGGGATTTGCTTACGTAACCAAAATTCAGCAGGTTTCATGCGGAAATAGTGAGCAGCGTTCCTTCTTTTTTTATAGGCTACAGAAAATCCTCCATCGTCCAGTCAGTTTTAGCCGGCGGCTTTCTTTTTAATGTCGTTGAGATTCGTCACCCTTAGAGCTTATTTGATCTTAATTTATGCAATTCTCATCCATCTTGAGCAGCATAGCAGCATATTTTGTTTGCATCCAGACGCACCTTCACCAAACTCGATCTTCTCTCTCCGACCGTCCAGTCCGTTTTTACAAACAGCTCTTTATTGTCCCCCAAGCAACTGCACATCTCAACTGACCCATTCAGTTTCTCTGACCAGTGACCACTCGCTGCTTTGTCGAGATAAAACACTGCCCCTCCCCATAATTCCTGCCCCTCCCCATAAGCAAATTATTGCTCCTTTGGTGTTAATGTCATTATAGAAAATTTTATCCTCTGAATTATAAATGTGGGACACGTTCACACCACATTAGTGATTAATAGGGAGTGAAAAGTAACGAAGCAATTTCTTTATTGAAATTATCAGTTTGTATCTTCTTTGTTTGACACATTTAAAGGGAACATACTAAACGAGTTCCTTAAAAAATAAAATGCTATTGAATAAATCACATTTATTTGTTTAATAAGACTTCTTTATGAATATTCGATATTTTTCCTTTTTCTCCTCAGACCAAAATATTTTTTAACGACGAAACGAAATTACCTACTGCCACACGTTACTTAAGCTTCGTTTTATTACAGTCCTGACTTTCATATTCCGTTATTACTTCCTACAATTATTATATCTTTTGATGACTAACGTAAATTCGGTTTAAACGGATTGGAGGACTGTATTTGAAAAAATTGCCTGCTTTGCGAGTCACTCGGCTGGTAAATATTTCTCAGAAATATTGTAGTCCTTCCTAGATCCATTAGACAAAAAAAATATTGCTTCGTAGTTCAGCGTTTTATTAGGGTCCCGTTCATTACTGTAACCACAAGAGTCCATTTACACAGTTGTTTGAGCATGTCAATAGCTGTGGATACTGCAATGATCCAATTACCCGACGTCACGCTTCTATTATACTCACGGATCGTTGCTTGTAGATTTCTTCAGACTGTAATTCTTAACTGTTTGCTCACGGCACAATCACAATCTACATTCAGTTTTGTTTGGGCCGTTAATAAGCGCCTATAAATCCTCGCTCTAAAGGCTTGCTGTCAATATGTCGTATGGACAGTGGCGGCTCGTGAGTTTTTGAAGTTATGTGCTACATCATCACAAGCAACCATTTTCTACGGGGAATAATAATACTACATCAGTGATACTGTTACCAATACTCTGCGCGCGCACACACACACACACACACACACACACACGCACACATTCTGCTATAATTCTAATTCTGTCTACATAATTTCCGATAGTGTCTAATTTTTAAAAGCGGAATAATTTAGCTTTTCGCATCCAAATGTATTTTTCCTTAGTACATATTTTAAAACAAGTTAATTTTCAAAACAAACCACTGAGGAGTATTGTATTCAGGGTCGTACGGTAGATTTTCCCACTGTGATGACTTTTAAATGTTATTTTCTTTAAATTAACCTTTGATTCTGATTTTTTTTATATTACCAAAAATGAACGAATATTATTTTTGTATTTAAAATATACACTGTTTTAAAATTAGATTTTTAATTAAATGATTAGTTAATTTTTTTATTTCGTTACTTATGCCTTGTGATGTGTCCAATTCTTTGTTTCATTGCACGACGCGAATCTGGAGTACTCTCAGATTTGTAGCACGAAAATGAAGCAGTTTGTTGAGCTATACTGCTCATGCGCGGTTGTCAATAAAGCGCCAGAGCCTGTGCTCAGAAGCTAATAGCACCCACATGGCGAGCTTAAATATTTAGTCAGTAATTATCAGCGTTAAATTATAATTCATATGAAGGGTATTTAAAATTAAGAAAACATGATTCTTACTACAATAATTCAGGTACTGATATCAGAATATCATTACAAAGAGCCAAATAAATTATCTGATAAATGAACAGTAAAATATGATAAATTTATTTGTAGAATCTAGTCCGAATGTAATTTATTTTGAATATGTTAAGAAAAAACATTTTCAGCTGATTGAAAATTTTGTGTATCTACCAAGCTGGGGTAATAATAATACTGTTATATAATGAAAATTAAATTTGGTTTTCTTTATTAATTACTTACCACTATACTTTTATAAAAGAGAAACTAGGCAGCTGACGATTACTATGCAGAACCGTTGAAAATATTTCATTCAAAATGAATCTCAACACTTTTTTCTGCAAGTGAGATAATTAACGATAAATGCGTATCTCATAAAATCATATCCTCAAAGGTGATATAAATACTAACAGATTTTTAATACATTTGTGTAGAAGTCTTATTAGTAAATGTTTCAAACTATACGAAGTGATTATGGTCAAATAATGTTCTCCGCTCTTGCAATTACGAATCATAATTGTCCGAGCTTTAGTGCGCCTTATTACGCAATTATTCTAAGCAACACACAGACTTCCATTGACTGCAAATTAATACCATAGTTTATAACACAGAAATTAACGCCAGTTAATATTAACAAAAAATGCGAACTTAATGCAGACAAGTTTTAAATTGAGAAATAATTACTAACGGAATTAAAAGTGCCGGCTGTTTGGCTCTTTTTCTAAAGGCAAAAAATTGAAGTGCAAATTGAACGTAAGAACTGAACATAAAACAAAACATTATATAATTATTGATATTTTCCGTATCACGATAATAGGAACAGTATTAGGCTCACTTTCAATACAACATTTCATAAATTAATCTTTCTCAATCTCTGTCTAAAATAGAGGTGATGTCCAAACCGAAGCAGTGATTAAATTTGATACAGAGTTTAGTAATAGGATTGTGCTTAAGTTGAGAGTTAAAATTTGATTTATGATATTTCAATTCATGTATATAATGTTTTTTGGTTTGGCCGGTATAACAAAAGTTACAATATGAAAAATTTATTTTCTAAACACAATTGGTAGTGGAAAACATGTTAATAGGATCTTTACCTCCTTTGATGAAACTAGAAAAATAATATTTAGACTTAAAAATTAAAGAAAAATTTAGTTTTTTAAATAATTGCATCATATTAAACGATAAAATACTACAGAAAGGAAAATTAATGAGTTCATTGTGTTTTATTCTTTATAACGTTGTTATGGTTGAGACATGAATTAATCTTAGCAAACGTAATGCTTACGTGCTTGTAAAAAGCGTTTCATTACTTAAGATTAATTTTTGTCTCAACCAGAACAGTTTTATATGAAATAATACTAGCGACGAATTTCTTCCTTATGTACTTGGAAACAGCATAATTATTAATAATAATTTATGCGTCAATTTATTTATGTGCTAAGATGAAAATTTAATCTTTATTTTTTTCAGTATTGGTGTATTTAATTATTGTAATAGGTTAATATTGCCGTAAGATGTAGACAAAATTCAAAAATAACATAGTTTGGAGAAATTCAATAAAAAGATTTTATTTTTATAAATATGAACAATAAAACAAAATATCAGGCATAATCAATTTAAAATATCCTATGAGAAAAAATACCTTAATTCATTTTATTTCGGTTAATTATAAATTTTTAAGAAAATTTGTTTTAGGCTTAAGTTTAAAGTTAGACGTCACGAAACTACATTTTATGACGACTAATAGGAATTGAGTTCAAATGCTGATTCAAGTTATATCTTTCATATATCTCTTCTATGATGTCTCTGCTTCTCGATTTATCCTATTGGTTCACGAATCACATGAAAAAGTTTTATGACTTGGAAGTGATTTATAACCCACCAAGAATTTTTAAACAAATCACAATTTGATCACCAATTCCTGCTTTTATGGTTGCATTTTCAAACTTAGCGCTATATTTCTTATATAAATGACTTAAAGATACAGTTTTAAACGTGCAATACGTTACGACACACATACTCGGTTTTATGGTAGAAAATTAAATAAATATTTTTGTCAAGACGGTCTTTAACAATATAACACTTTCATTTCCATAATTTTATATTTATATCTCACATCATCACATGGTAATAAAGAACAATTTTAGTATCTGACTTAAGATAGACACGAAATGAATTGCTTAAAGTTATTATTTAATTTGTGTTTTCACACTTATTATTTCAATTACCTCTCGAGTACTTAGAATAATCAGAAGCCATGAATTTGATTTTGTGATTTTTTTTCTTAAAGTTACCTTCCAACTATTATTCACAAAAATTCTTACGAACTTCTAAAATAAAGAAAGTAAAACATTACTCAAACCATTAGTCGAAGCAAATGTATTTCATTTATCAATATTGGTAAAGTGGTTCTGTTTTTCTTGACATACTTCCCATCAGGAGTCTAAAAGCTTCACCGGGAGAGCTAATAAAGCAGAGTACTTAGGAAATTGTTTGTTCAATTTCTTCATGACAGAAGAAACAGATCCCCGTACTTCTGAAAGGAATTTTTTTTCGTGTCAGCCATGATCAAATATTGCAAACTTTGAAATTGAATGACTTCAACTAATTACTTAGTGTTTCGGTAGATTTTTTCCAATTTTCTCCTTTTTGTAAACAATTTTCCAATCCAACGCCTCTCAACCAACTTCCACATAAATGAACTTCTTTTAAGAAAACATACATAGTGTTTTTTTATGATTAACAAAATAATGACTGACCTTATCAAGCTGCCTTCGGTAGAATATATTTATGATGCAACTGTTTGTATGTTTCCTCGTTCGAGTGTTTTAAATCCCCATTGACCAATGAGGTCAGAAAAACTAAAATTATAATGAATCAGAACCTGATTTGAGTTTCAAGGAACGTGAAATACGAATATATTGTAGTGAATAACATCGGTAGGTGGCCGCCCTTTGTCCGCGGGCCTGAGAGGGAATTAATTAAAAGTGCACGTGCGCCGAAGAGGCTCCAAGACGCCGAGGATACGCATCCCTTTCTTTTTTTGCATCGTTTGGGGTCGCGGAGTAAGGGTATATACTCCGCACCCGGGATAAGGAGAGAGGAGTGAAAGTGAAGTGAGAGAGGCGAGAGGGTGCAAAATTTGGCGAGCTGTAACGAACGAAAGTTTTGGAGTGTGGACGTCCTAGCGTGGAGGATGAAGAAGGAGATAGTGGGGTGCTACAAGACTAGTGATCCGCTGCAAGTCGGCTGATGCTACGAGATAAAGTAAGGGTCACCACTAATGTAAAGTGCCTTCAGACGTTAAAGAATTTTTTACACAGTACGGAACTAAGCTCTGTTCATGAATTTCCACCGAGCCGTCCACATTACCTTGTAGAGAAGGAGTATTTCATTAACCAAGCCGGAGCTAATTATTGTTATTTTTTTGCAGACTATATTTATATCTGCTGGAGCCCAATCAATTTTTTAATGTATTTATTTTTGTATTTTTAAGGAATAAATTTTATATATATGGTAATAAAGTCCAATCATTACAATATTGTATTAAAAATGTCTTAGATGATGAAAATTTGGGTAAATCCAATTATTTATCATGGCACGATATACTGCCATAATTTAGTATTTTCGTCTCAGCTAAGTTATTGATTCATTTGCGTGCTGAGATTGTTAACCAAAGAACAGTAAATCATACCAAAGAAATGTAATTTTATCCTTTTGTTTTAGAATCGAATAAAGTAACTCAGAAAATTTATTAAAATGAAAACCTTAGCTATATTTAGTGGACGGGACTAGAATATCGTATTACGCTTCTACAGGCAATTAGATGTGCAATTTGCCAAGAATACGAAAATTCCATATCGTGGTGATCACATTACAGTTGCTTAACCAATTTAATGTGCACATATTTTTATTTTTCATCTTCTAATAAATTTTACTCTGTGAGTATGTTCCGCCAACATATAAGAGAATAGCACATGGTGCAGTATCAGCAGAATTTTGTATACACACGTCACTTACGATCCTGGAACAGACACTCTGGGGATTACAGTCCAAAAAATCGTAGGCATAAGGATACGAGGAAAGTATTTTAAAAATATGTAAAAAGTAACATTATTAATGTCGAATAATTAGTATAGGGGTCACTGGGTTAGATAGTGCCAATCTCGATGTTGTTAGTGTCTAATTTCAACCCCTGACGGTATGAGAGGAGATAAACGATGGGGTTTAGGAGGGTGTTATATTAAAATAGTGCGAAAATAACTTATATTGGTATATAATCTATAGTTATAAGAGGATTTGAGTTTAATGCTGATACTCACCTTGCCGGTTACCTTCATTGGAAGAGTTTTGACACTTTAAAGACGCGAATAATAATTGATGTATTTACATAATTGTGATCGCTATAATACTGGTCTTCTATCAGGATGGACAAATGGAATAACCGATTTTGAGTTAAAATTCTCATTTTGTTTTTGAATAATCGCAATCAATGTTATTACTTCATTAAATAATTTTGTTATGTAAATTTTGTATTCAAAGTATATAATGCGCTATGTTCAAATCTCAAAGATTTGAGACCAACCCAACCGCACGATTTTTAAAATCGTTTCTTGGTTCCTTGAAAAATAACGTGTAATGGGCATCGATGCCACATTGAAAGTTGTCCAATTTAAAGCAACCCTAAAACTGAAATTGATATAAGAATAGATTCCAGAATGTGTGATTATTGCTTGTTGTTGTCTAAATAATGGAATTATGTCAAAAGTATAGAATAGTTATGGAAAGAAATAATTTTTATTCACAACATAACTCGTCCTTTAATTTATTTTAAGTCTTTGTGAAGTTTTTCAAAGGATATATTATCAATAATAAGTGATAATATATGTTTTAATGGTAATTACCATATTAATGTGACTATAAGCTCACCTTTTTCAATTTTATAAGCTAAAACGTTAGGGAGCGGGATGCTTTTAAACGATACACTCATTCACAGGAGCGATCACAGTAAATGATTATATTAAGTCTTTAGAATCAATATGTAACAGTTACTATTTATTTACGTATAATTAAATAAAAACTAAATCGATATGTTGTATGTGTTAAGGATTGAATATGTTTTGGGAGTGTCGTCATTTGAGTCATTCTATACTACCATTATGTATTTTGTAGTTACAAATTAATTGATGTGTAACAGTTTAGTTGTAATTAATTATTATACCCAGTCAGTGTTTTATTTGTCTTAAAGAATTATTAATAAAATAAATTGTATGGACTCACTAAAATATTACATTGTACTCTAAGTAATGTTACGTGAGCTTTTGTGTCCCATCCTAGTTATTTAATTGCATATTTCTTGATGCTATTAATTAATTGGAAAAATCATATTGTATTATTAGTTATCTGTGAGATATACATGTATGAATTCTGGTTTTTCGTTATAAATGTTATTAACTCTAGCTTCTGTTAATCATTTGTATTTTTATGTAGTGACGTATCCTATTTCCTCAACCGAGGACCAATGTAATATATAATAAATCTAATTGCACACTTTCTCCGTTTAATCCTTTGGCAGTCGTATTCGCTTTACGTGTGCTAACTTCTTCCGCCGCATGGAGCGGTCAACCCACTCGTATTTTACATGCTGTGTAATGTTGTGTAATGTTTTATCTGGATCGTTTTTTTTAATTAGTTATGTTTAAGATATTTACTTTTATTCAAATAGTTATTTAACTCTGAAGTTATTTAATTATATTGCAGGGTACTAATGAACACAATAATTAATCATTTATATTTTATGAACAAAATAACATTAATTTCCTGCTCCAATTATCAATTTAAATACCTATGGCTAATTTAAAAATAAAGAAACCGAACAAACAATAACAGGGACAATTTCTAACATGTGCTGGTGGGCCAAAATACGGTTGTCATATGGATTTAATGAACCGACTTTGATGGCTATTATTTCCGGTACATTACCGCTTGCAGAACTGGCCGATGGTTCGGGAAGACGCTGCAATCCCACGTAATTCCAGGAAAACCATAACCTACGGACAGACTTCCACTTCAAAACTCTAAACTAAACTCAAACTTCACAACACTAAAAACCAGCTTCTCCAAACTAAAATCTTACTTCTCAAAACTTAATTTTCACTTCTCAATACTTAAATCAAGCTCCTCGAAGACTAAAGTCTAAATTCTGAAACTGAAATGTAAGTAAATGTAATTAAATCCTAACTAAAATGCAACTTCTCAATATTATAATCTAACTCAAACCTAAAATCCAACTAACTCTCGCTTGCTTTGGAAGCTCTCTCTACTCCTCGATTGTTCGAAATTTCCCCCCACATGGTCTTGGATTCTGTAGTTGTTACGCAATCAGAATTAGATTTTTTTAAATTTACATTTTATAGTCTCATTAACCTGTTTGTCATTAGCGACTTACATCTGTTATGTAAAGTAGATTTGTGCCCCCACAAAACTCAATTTCTTAATAAGCGACATGGCTAAAATTAGGTGCGTGGCAAAACATGGTCGCTATGGCTCCAATCTGGTCAATCTGGTGCGAGCTTACTAAAATCTTGAGACCACAGATTAGCCTAGGCAGACTCGCTCAATATTAATCTGTACAAAGAGTTGTCGCGCCGGGATTGTTTTCGTTTCTCCGAGTACCTCGGGAAGCGAACACTGACCCTTGGCAGACACAAACCAAGAATTTCATTTTCGTAAAGAAATTAAAATAGATGAATAACAAGAAATAACCCCCAATTAATTATCCCACATTTGTACACTGCAGTTGTTTATTCTTATTCCCTTCTCTCGCTTTCAGCGGCAACATTTCCTGAGTAATCACGCATCCGCCGTCTCGTAATTTCCAGAATTACTCCCAACACTCCATCGTCTATAACAGGAAATATTCGCGGCCTCGAAACGATCGTGTACTGCGTTTCGACTTCAAACGAGCCGAAATTTTTTACCTCAGTCTTATAACACAACTTCTGTCAACACTTAATTGCCGTATGGTTCCTTTTTATTCCGCGAACAACAACACTCTTAGTATAAAAGAGTTCACCCCATCTCGTAACTGACCGACTAAAGACTACAGCACTTGCTGAAGATCGAATGACAACGAAATACTGGAATTACCACGAACCCACACGAGCAGGTCAAAGAAGACTTAAGCGTAGAGAAGAACGAGGGATTGTGCGACACCGTTAATCCTTTTCCCCGGAAAATATAATTATTAATCTAAAATTAGACAGAAATTTTTGGTTTTGTGGAAAGTCAGAACAAAGGGGCTGTTTTTATTCGCCTAGTGATGGAATTTCAATTTTGTACATTACAAATCTGAGGGTAACCCATGTGTGCCTATATGTGCGTATACACGGCAGTGTATTGTTTTTTTATTTATTTTAATTTTATTTTTAGGGCAACAGGCTACATGAGGGTAATCCACGTTGGGCAACTCCCCGTAAATAGCATAGGAAGGGATTTGAAAGGGGGGATGCGGAAAGGTAGAGGAAGGTAGCCAAGGGTTGACTAGGGCCCCGAGGCTATGGTTTAAGGATCCTACCCTGCATTCGCCTAAAAAATGCAGGGAAACCCCTAGAAAAATCTGCATCAGGTAGGTCGGGCATTGGGTACTTGTCCCACGCCCTTCCGATAGCGGGAGAGGAGTTTGCTGTTGGTACGCAGCATTCCCTTCTCCGTGCCTCAACCAGTTTAGGAGGCAGCTGGCCGACTATTCCAATGGGAATAGCGGACAACACTTACCGTATGCCCAAGGTCTGTGACCCCGGAACATACACCTCTCAAAACAGGCCGAGGTGCCTCGGCTTGTGGGAACTTTAGTTCAAAAACGGAGGGGAAAAGGCATCCCCAAAGGTAGCCCCTTCGTATCTCTCCTACAAGGTTATGCCTGCGAGAGAATATCCCTCGTATGTGTATTGTTTTTGAGCAGCACTCGGTGGGAGGAAACGTACTCACCAACGCTACTTCGAGAGAGCCGCTCAAGTTTCTACGAGCAGGCAATTCGAGTCGTAAATCTTAATATTTTTTAACTCTCATTCCTACTAAAGGTCTCTTGACATTTACGATCAAATATCCTATCCGTGTTGATAGTCTGCAGCGTTCTTCCTGGTCATTTGGGCAGCGGCACACCTAGTTTTGACATCGGAAAGGTAAGAGTGAAAGTTAGGCAAGTTTAACTAAGCGATGCTGCCTCGCCACAGGACCTTTGGTCACCTCCATAACTTTCCAGCCAATTTCATTGCTTTAAATAGCTCCTGATTTAGAAATACTGTTTACTACGTACTTATTCACTTGGTTTTAAGTTATGTATATAACCGTTAATACACGAGAAAAGATAATTTCATAATAAGTTAAGTTTATTTTCAGACGACATTTAGTTAAAAGCCGCACTAACTAAGATTTGATACACTCTTTTGAGTAAAATATCAAATGACAAAGAACATATTCGTACTAGAAACTATTTGATGACGTGGGAGTCGGACACACCTAATAATTTAGTTCCGAAATAGGTTAGAGTCGAACTTTTTCGCTACCGTCATGGGAGTGGAACTAACCCATCAACATTCAAACAAATTTTAAATACCATCCCGTAAGCATATTAAAAGTAAGCCTTCAGCTGTGATGAACCTTTCGCGGAGCGTCTCACCCTGTCGGACAAGCCGTTACGATTAGCAAACTTTTGATAAATTATAATGACTGTGATCAGAGACATTTAGAAAACTGATGGCGGTCCCTGCGATTTAGATACTATATTTATGCTTCCTTTATGAATGGATCAACAGTAAATACATTTAAGTTTTTAGATTACAAAATAATACTAATAGAACTCTCCAATTACATTTCATCATGATTGCACAATCGGTTTAAAACAGGTCAAATAAATGTAATGGCTAATATGCCAGAACAAATTTAATAGAAAATATCCATTTTAATGGCTACATTTATATTGGAAACCATACAAATAGTAAATCAGAAAAACACTACTTTTCGTCCCTAATTTTGGACTTTATCAGACGAACACAACAATCTTTTAATACGATGAAAGATTGATTAATTTTTGTGATAAATTTTTTTTTCAATGATGTTTAACTTTTGTATTATTTTTATTGTATAAAGTACCAAGATCTTAAATAAGTAGGTTCCAAAAAAAAGTAATATGAAAGGAAAGTTATTTGAATAAAATTTAAAATTCGTGGTCTAGTTCTGTGGCAGTTATAACCTAAACTCGATAATCGATATTAGATTACATTTACTTTTCTGTTAGTTGCAGATAACATAAAAATTAAAATATGCTGAATATAAGTTATTAATAATATTTTTATGTCCGTCTGTTTTATTAATATTCTACATTAAGGGATTTAACGACCGAATTAAACATTTTATAATATTTAATTTAGCACTTTAACTTAGTTTTAGTGCGCTTTTGTCCTTTCATATGGTTTTAGTAAGGTTGTTATGTTATTCGAAAATTTACAGTACATACTTCTTCTTATTAATCAAATATTTGAATTCAAATTCGAAAATTTCAACATTATTTCAATTTAATAATAAATGTTACCAATTAGAAGTAAATGTAAGCCTTGCATTTTTTCAAATTACATATTTATTCTAATTTCTTTATAAAATTATATAAAAGGTATTGGATTTTAAATATTATTTAATTTTAAGGCATCATTATATCTATTTAGTGTTCTGAAAGTTGTTTTAATATGCAGCATTTCTGAAAAATAAGTTTTATTGAATATATACGTATAAAATTTCCAGATTATTCGAAACAAATTCATGGTTTTATTCAAATTTATGTATAGAAACAACATTATAATTAACAGTTTTCTTATTGTTATGTTCTTTTAATCTGTTTTAAACGTTCACGACCAGTTTGTCGTATGTTTGAACAATTGGCAGCTTTTATTATCGAACTGCAACAATGTTGAAAATTTCTGATTTGAAATTCAATATTATATTAGAAGTATAAAAAGAAATATATGCAGTAAATTTGTGATTTGAAATATTGAATGACATGAAGTTGATAATATAGTAACATACCTTTAATGTAACCTTATGAAAGTACAAAAACGTATTGAAACGTTTTTAAAGTGCTAAATAAAATATCTTAAAATGTCTGAAAAGGTTGTCTGAAGTATCAGGGTGGAAATGTCTACAAACACAATTAATTTCAACTGAATATACATTAATTGGTTCGCTGTATAGTTTAAAATGAGAATTGAAGATGAATACTTATTTCTACGTAATCACGTTAGCTGATATACTCTGGCATCGCTGTAACACAAAACATTCCATTTATTCTGGACTGATCTTCATTCTGTATTTTTTGAAACAAAAAAACTAATGAAGTGTTACCAGTTAATCCAGAAATAAAGTCAAGTACTTATCGTCTTTATTTATACTTTGTATTTAATGAGTCACAGTCATAGTGCAGCAGATATTAGAAAAACAGGAATATTAAATCAGCAACGCAACGCTGTAACACAAAACATTCCATTTATTCTGGACTGATCTTAATTCTGTATTTCTTGAAACAAAAAACTAATGAAGTGATACTAGTTAATCCAGAAATAAAGTCAAGTACTTCTCGACTTTATTTATACTTTGTATTTAATGTGTCACAGTCATAGTGCAGCAGATATTAGGAAAACAGGAATATTAAATCAGTGTTAACATAAGATGCAAACACCAGTTCCACGAGAAATTTTCTGGTCGAAAGAAGAAGAGGAAGAGACAAAGGAAAGTGGAAGCGCTGAAGCGATTCTGCCGCACATGCCCCTTGCAGGGAGCTTACCAACTCAACAGTGTACACCTTTTTGTACGGTGGGATTTGGTGCCTGGTCACTTTCACGAGACAAAAATCAGTCGCATTCACAATCGCGACCGAAGAAATAACACGGGTAAAAAGAGGACTGTGCTTTTGCTTTATTGTTTTATAATACTGTTTAACGGACCTCACAGCCATCGGAAATTATAGGCCTTATGTGTATGTGTGTGGTATAGTGTACATGATACTGCAGATTGGCGTGAAATTGCAATGCCACAACGAAAATAAGTTTGACGTTAACCGTGAAATTGAAGTATAATGAGTGTACTGATATGTTGACTGGCGCATCAAGGCGATATTTGATGGGTAAGGTTGCTAACTACCAGTTGCGGCTATTATTATTCCGTGGAAATTTACTTCTTTTGTCGTATATATCGCAGATTATCCTGCTCAACTTCCCATGTTTAACAACTTGGCCATATATCGTGTATAAAGGTACGTTTGTGTTTGAAAGAGAACTCCACTGACAAACATTCAGAGGTTGTTCAGAGATACTTTCTGAGTATTTTGGTATAGGCTGCTCGTAACAGAGTTATTAAATTTCTTTTGGTATTGTTAGCGAATTTTGTGATTGGACCTTACCTGATATACTGAACGGAGTCGTGTACGATACATTCCTTCAACGTGTTCTCCAAGAGTTCCTGAGAATTAGTTAGCTTATGTGCTTTCAACATGATGGGATGCTGGAACACTTTGCAATCGACATTGAAGTACATTTTGGACGACAATCGATTATTCGCGGGGATCCTGTTCCATGGCCAGCTCGGTCACCCGATATGAAACAAATGGTCTTCTTCTTCTGAGGGCATATGAAGAACCTAGTTTACAAGACTCCGGCCGATACTCGCGCGGACCTGGTTTCTAGGATTATCGCAGTACGCCAAACTCCTGGAGTTCATGAGCGTGTCAGTTCTGCGGCACCCCACTGTTATTTTGTTTTCAGTTACACTAATTTGTATTGCGTCCAAAAAATCTAAAGAAGCGAATTCAGTATTTATTACAGGTAAGTGCTAAAGAGTAGGCGGAAAAGACGAAACGAGCTATCCATATTTATACATTATATTTTGATAGTATGGCTTATATATATATATATATATATATATATAACGTTCGCAAGAAAGGAACTATTGAGCTAAAAATTGAATTTAACCCTTGGCTACCTTATTATACCCTTCCGCATCCCCCCCCTTTCAGATCCCATCCTATGCTATTAAAGGGGAGTTGCCATCATGTAGCCTGTTACCCTAAAAAAAATTCGGAAAGGATCTTATTCTCAGTGCTTGGTGATACCATTCTGTTAAAATCACATCAGACTTCCCTCAGGATAGCGTAATTTCATATATAAAATATTATTAGCTTTTGTTAAACGATTTTACGAAAGATATTAAGTCTCAATTATTTGCCAAAGACTCCATTATCTATAAAAAAAGCGTTCAGGACGAAAATATTATCTAATCCTATATAAGTGTTGATCAGAACTGTGTAAGGTAAAAATAAGCGCGACATGTACGTAAATCAGCCGTTATTTCTGTGTTATATGAAAAGGAACGTAATTCGAGTATCTGTAATTATCTGGACGTAACAATTAGTAACAACATATAAACACGATAACTGGGAAAGGTTGGAGGGTAATGCACACAAAATATTTTGTAAAAATTATGTATCGATAATCCGTCTGTTATTGCAGACAATAAGTATCATTGGAAAGAATATAGCCATCGCAGGTGCTGTTCTTTGTTCCGTATTCAAGCATCCGTCAAGGGTAAAGAAACGGGCGGAGAAGTTATTTGCTAGTAGAAGCAGGACGATTTCACGCGCTTGCGGGTAGAAGAAACAGAGCGAGGATCTTTTGCAAAACGTCTACAGTCGAACGGACCCGGAGGAATATCAGAACTACGTATTAAAAAAATATATCAGATATCAACTAACTGAAATGAGAAATTTTTTCTTTCAAATTAGGTCTATATGATAATAATAGACAACTCTGTTAATGACCTTTTCATATCGGGAATAGAAAAAAAATTGTAGAATTGCTTAATATGTTTTTAAAGTGAAGAAAGACTAGTGCGTTTGATTACTGTAATATTTCGCAGTATAGCCAGTCCAGAGAGAAAACTGAATGACAATGCAAGGAAAACAAATTATTAAACTGAAAAATATACATCGGTTTTGAAAATTAATAATACGAAAAATAGCCAAGTACAGACACAACACAACGTTTCTGGAGACCTTGTTCCTTTCTTCGGGTGCTAAGAAAACTAAAAAAACACTAGAGGCTGGAGCGCCACAACCGCACAATACAGTTGACAAACTCAAAAGCCTAATACGTCAGTAACTTCCTTAAGAATAATGTGCTTACTGCGATTTTGGAAGAAATTGTTTTTTTTTTGTTGTGTGTGGGAATTTTTTTTAAAAATAGTAAATCAAACATTTAGGTGCCCTTATGCGAAATTATATCTGATTAAACGAGAGGATTGGCGAAAGAAACGTTCATTATAAATGTCGGCAGACACCATTCTAGTTATAAAATTCTCATGGGGAAACAATTTGTTTAATTAATGAATAAATATGTGAATATATGTCTGTAATTTCTAAATTTTAGTACTTAACTATAAAAATTTAATTTTGAACAAAAGTTTCGAATAAAAGAAAGAAAGGCTATTAAAGTTATTATTTAAATATTTTAAATGAACTGAAAAAACATTACATTTTCTACACTTAAGTAAAAACTCACACTGGATTCTCGCAATAACTAATTTTCCGAACATTTCAACCAAGTTTTTTAAACTATAATAAATATTAAACCTGAAACAGACAAAATATAATTTTGAACAGACTTAATGTTTTTTTTTTGTTTTTCTTAGGGAGGCAACAGGCTACATGAGGGTAATCCACGTTGGGCAACCCCCCTTTAATTGCATAGGAAGGGATTTAAAAGGAAGGATGCGGAAGGGTAGAGGAAGGTAGCCAAGGGTTAACTAGGGCCCCCGGGCTATATGTAATGCAGGGAAAACCCTAGAAAAACCTGCATCAGGTAGGTCGGGCATTGGGCACTTCTCCCACGCCCTTCCGATAGCGGGAGAGGAGTTTGCTGTGGGGACGCAGCATTCACTTCTCCGTGCCTCGACCAGTTTAGGAGGCAGCTGGCCGACTGTTCCAATGGGAATAGAGGACATTTCTTACCGTATGCCCAAGGTCTTTGACCCCGGAACATACAGCTCTCAGAACAGGCCGAGGTGCCTCGGCTTGTGGGAACCTTAGTTCAAAAACGGAGAGGAAAAGGCATCCCCAAAGGTAGCCCCTTCGTGTCTCTCCTACATGGCTCTGCCTGCGAGAGAACATCCCTCGCAGGTATTGCCTGCGAGAGAATAGCCCTCGCAGACTATCTCAACAGACATAATGTATATCGTAAAAATGAAATATAAAGACTCTAATGATACGACTAGGGGCGAAATATTAGTTAGGACCTGAAGAAAGGAACGAGGTTTCCAAAGACGTTGTGTGGTATTTAAATCATCATTTCTTTTGTTTTTACATTGCTATTTTTCTTATTATTAAAACAAAATATTCCTCTTAGAAAAACAAATAACCAAACAACATACAAAATTAAAAAATCACCTAGTGAAAGCAACAAAGGTTGCAAAAACGTTGAGTGGTAATTTTGTAATCGAGCACTTATTTTGTCTGTTATGGCGCTGTTTATTCCTATAATTAGTATACTTTTATAATTTAAAAACATATCTCTTACCTGACTAATAAAGTGTTGGTGGATCCGATCTTTAAAGAAGACTGTCGTGTTTATATTAGTACTATTAAAATGTACCAAATAAATCTATGTCAGCAGCGAAACAACGACAAAATTACACCAAATCGTCTACTACAAATAAATTACATTTGACCAATGTTGTCAAACTGGATTTAAAGAAATGTTTTAATTTTGCAGGAAGATGTCGGAAGCTACGCCGAGTGAAGTCGCTACCTTTTTCCGGAACCGCAGTGTTCTGGTGACTGGTGGTTCTGGATTCATGGGAAAGGTTCTTCTGGAGAAGTTACTGTATGTTTGCACGGACGTGACTTCCATTTACATCCTCATGCGTCCCAAGAGGGACAAGAAGCCTCAAGTGCGTCTCGAAGAAATGACTAAGCTGCCGGTAAGGTCACGTTTTTGAGCATCTTTATCGTCTGGATACATTTTCATTCGTTATTCCCAACGACAAATTACTTCGTTAAATGTACGCATTTTTTAGTTACAAAAACGAATACATTGTGTTCCACGCCCTCGTTTCCATACGGTTACGACTCATTTTAACCACATTTACCAATGGTTTCTTCAAAAATTCTCAATACCTTGACAATTGTTAGAGATATCGAACTAAAACCTCGCCCGTCGTGTTCCATGTCATAAATTCCATAAGAACACTATTATTAAACGACTGTTCGGATTTGCCGTAATAATTATTCCTCAAATAATGCAGAAATCGTCTCAGTTTATCCTAAAGTTGTGGAAGGTGATTATTCAATACTCGATTCGTGATATTAGTTTAATGCTTGAGTAGATAATTCCATTAATTTTGTCTTCCTCTCTCACTTAAACCCTGTTTTCTGTTTCTGGTACACAAGAAACACTAGAAGAAGAATAGAATTTAATATTTTAGTAAATATTCTGTAAAAGGATTAAATTATAAGTTGGCGGGTTGTTCATTAATAAGTCACTCATAGCACCGCCCAATGGGAAAATTCTCGTTTAAAACGTTAGTTTGTATGGACTGGAGGGATTTATTCGCTATTAAGCATTTTTTAAAAGCAATATAGTGAGTGAGTGCAGACTACAGATACACGGGTAGCCCACGTACAATGGTTATTATACTGGAGAAAAAGTGTTTAAAGTATAGGAATACAGCAAAATAGTTGTAGGCCTATACCAAAAATGCCAAAAAATGTCCTCAAGTATTTCACAAGATTTTATTTATTCTTGTAAGTCAAAAATATAATAAAATAGTAGATTTTTTATAACAGCCATATTCCTCCAGAAATAAATCAATATAATACAATAGATCTCCATGAGTGAAATACAAGAGCGTTGGTACAAGTTTAAATAATTTTTACGTAATATACCTTCAAATAGGCAATATAATAACCTCTATATATCGCGACACCATGTTTGTTGCTATTTTAACCTTACCGAAAAGTACACATATTGTCGTCATATGGAGGTCATTATAACGCTAGTTTCAAAATAGTTAAAAAAAAATTGACATTTTTGACACATATTTACAAGTTAAATAACAGTAAGTCCAATTTAATTAATGAGTATAGGTATATTTTTCTTAATGACAACCAGTTGACAACATACAACTATTGAACGTTGAACAGCGACGTCGCCTCACCCACGAGAAAATATAAAAGCATCGTGTGGTGTTGGATTAAGAACTGTTCGCGAGTATACAAGGAAAAAATAATAATCTGTTTAGACAATTAATTGCGGACTTCACTACGCTTTTTTAATGAATGCGTGTCTGACAGGTGAGAGTGTACCAACGACGCTATTTATCGTATCCTCTCTCTTTTTTAACTAGACTATAAATCTTCGTATAGTTCAGTTGAAATATTCTATTTGGGCCGGCTATGTTTTATGTTATCAATAATATGAAATATGTCTCGGCAGAAAGTAGTAATTAGTGCGGAAAGATTGAATTGCAATTATTTAGTTACTACACAGTTCTGAATTGAAAATGTTACATTTGTATTGTATAGTAAGTTCATTCGGTTGTATTCTAAAAATAAAAAGAAATTTAACTTATTTCCTAATCATAAATATGCAACTGAATATAAATGTGTTTTTCTGGTAAATTATAACTAAATATTGTGGTAAATAAATAAATAATAATTAATGTCTCGAGAAAAATATCAACTCGATTGTTTATAACAAAATATAAACTTACAATATTATTTGCCGTTAGCCGTTAGCCGTCAGCCAAATTCATCATACACTAATATCCATATTTAAGTCCCTCTTATAGAACAGAACAAGATCTCAAGGTACACGTGGGTTTGAATCATTGCAAAATTTATCGGTATTCCCAACACTTAAAACCCAAAAAGTATTCACCACTTATATTGTTTACCGTTTTTCTTTTTGTTTAATGTTACCAAGATACCACTGCACTCGATGCTACGGGATCGATCTCAGGAGATTTTGCCAGAGCTGCTAGTCAAGTTTCCAATTAGGTTCAACTGACTTCACCCTGACGTCATTAGCTGGCGGACAATGTTCCCCAAGATTCGTAGGCAGGGTAAACATAAAAGAACAAAAAACAAATTTTATTAAAACGAACAATTAATTTTTTAATACTTAATAATAATATCCCAAAAACATCTTAAGATTCTTTTAAAAAATGACCGTGTCAACCACGGATTTAAATATTCTCCTTGGCACTGTTAACATAATTTAATCAAAATGCAGACCATATTGATTTCTCCAATGACATATCAACATTTAAAAGAACTCAATAAAACTCTTGGAGAATTTACAGTTATCATTTCTTTCGTCGAAAACCAAAAACTGAATTGAAACTCTTCACTCATGTACGAATCTCGATTCCTCCACAGGTAACATCCAAAAAATAAAAACCCAGCGGTAATTCTCACTACCACTTTCAATATCATATTTCTTCGCATATTATAATAAATTATGGTCTCACTTAGTATTATCGTATCCAACTAAAACTATTTTTCCAAACAGTGTTCAAGTTAACAATGTTAATGTTATTTAATTTATTTATATAAAAATCGAAATTAAAAATTCCTGCGTTACATGCAAAGATAATTTTCACATCGGAGATACTGTCCTTATCAGTCGCGATCGTCTTTGACCCCTCCATTCGCTTTCCGAAATGAACTACCTTACACCTTTTAACCAACTTGTGACTTGTGGAAAATGCCATGTCAGAATATATCACATCGCAGTAATTAAATTTGATCTTATATTCTGATTATAAATTGATATAAAAATAAGTATTAATAGCTGAGAACTGATTATCTTAGAAAAATTATTGAGTATTTGTTGAAAACCATTTTTATGCGGAAAAATGACATTATGTAAGGTATTGCATTTCACCAAAAACCGTACTGAAGAAATATATTATGGGACCGGTCAACGACTAATTATTTTTGTGTACCATTAGTGCCTAATGTTAATACATTTAAAGAACAACACTAAAACTTCAGACTCATTCGTAATACTACCAAAGCAGATCTTTACCAAATTATTGAAAATATAACTTTTACAAAATTTTAGGAGTCTGAAAAAGATATTTATTAAGGTATTCTGTTCCAATGTATTTGAAAGAAAGAATAAACTTCTCTCATGTTTCCAACCGGGTTGTACATGTTACAGTGAAACATCACTGATCTCAGGTACCACCCGGTTGGAAACCCAAGAGAAAATAATTCATGTAATTCACGGCGTGAAACCTCGAACCTTTATATTTAAAATACCTTATTACTTTAAATAATTTTACTGTGTAATTTTAGTTATAATTCTACCGTTATGAATTTTTTAAATTGTTCTATATCTGCAGTGTGTCAAGGAAATGAAGTAACAATAAGTATTGATACGACCTTGACATAGACTAATTCCAGTTTTCGCGTAAGCGGAACCAGTCTTGTTTCACTTTCCTTGAAGACTCACCCTGGCCCGGATATTTCCCGTTTCTCAACATCTCATGGCCTTGTGCTTCTCAAATTTATGCACAACCAGTCCTTACGTCTTAAACCGGTGAATCTGGAATCTAGCATATTTCCAGGTCGAAGTATTAGCCAATTATGATATAAGTATTTAAGCAAATACAATTATAATAAATATAAAATTAATCCGCTGTACTCATCACAAGAAAGTACAATACTTAGAAAAGTAAGGTTGAATAATGAGGAAATGAAATTGGCACACAGACTTACTATTAAAATATTTTTACCGTTGGTCAATTCTAGGATACTTACAAATTCTACTAATAATAATGTATTATTAGTACAATTAACCTCTAAATTATGAATAAGTTAGCCTAACGTTTATAAATTTACTAACACAGAAAATCATTAAAACCTTACTGGAAAAAAAATAAAAATGAGATTTAATTTTCATTATTATATCATCAATTATATCGGAAACATATTAACTAGTTTAAAGGATAACATAAATATAACAGATGATAAAATCATAGTATATAATATTCCTTGCCTCAATTATAATAAAATCTGTGACTATAATTTACAATCACAAACTAAGTTAAAACTGTAAATTAAAAGTAAGTACCGACATGATAGGGATATAAGTAGGAATGAACACCATTGTTTTTTTTTAATTTGGAAAATATTTTCTTCTTGCAAAAATAAAATGAAACTCCGCATACGTAAAGCCATTTTTATTAACTTCAATAGAATTTATATTCTTAATAAGAAAAACAATGTAAATAAGGTCAGTACTCATTATGCTAGTATAATTACAAATTAAAGGTTTAATTATGGTAGTCTTAAGATAAGTTGTAAATAAAATATTATCAATTATAATTAGTTAAAGGGAATATATGTTTTAATGTATTATATCTTGAAATAAGAATATGTTTGCCTAAGCAGATGATATTTTCTGCAAAACGAGATAATAAAAATAATTTTATTTTAATAATACCACAATTTTGTATATATATTCTTTCTTATTATATTTCTTGGTTTCGAATATTAATGTACATGATATTAGATGATAGTGATGTATATTAGATAATGTTGTTAAAAAATTAACGTCCATTTCAGTAAATATATACAGGGTGTTAACAATGTGTCGAATATTTTGAGAGTTGGTAACAACGATCAAAACAAGAACAAACGTCCAATAAACAAGGGCCCGGAATAGAATACTTTTTAGAACTGTACACTTGTCCATAGTGGCTGCAGACGTTTGGTTGTGATTATGTCCGCTTCCGTGACAGACGAGGTCAACATCGAGGAAACAAATATCATCATAATGGTGTGCAACATGAACAATTTCAGTATCCATACCATCTTCAGCGCGTCCAGGCACTAAGGCCAGATGACCACCGTGGCAGTATGCAGTTCTGACAATGGCTCTTGCAGAATTGTGCTGCAGACCCACTGTTTTCTCGAAGATTTTGTTTACCGACGAGGCAGGGTTCACGAGAGATGGCGTGGTGAAGTTTCATAACCAGCATGTGTGGGTGGGCTGATGAATAATCCCAGTCCAGTTGCAGAAAGAGGACATCAGCATCGTTTCTCCATCAACGTATGGGCAGGCGTTCTTGATGATAAATTACCAGACCTACCACAAATATTAAATGGGGATCATTGTCATCAATTTTGTTGGAGGATGTGTCACGTCTGAAAAGACTACAGATGTGATTTATTCATGCACGATGGCGCACCAGCTCATTTCCTCCGCAACGTACGTGAACATGTGACGCTTATATTTCAGTACCGCTGGATTGGCCTCCTCCGTTTTCCCAGACATCGATCACCCAAATTTTTTGGTATGAGGACACCCCAGTCAACGATGTCCATACACTACAGGATCGCGTCTTCAGTGCATGCCGGCACTTACAACAACCGCGTGTATTACAAAGGGAGCGTAATTCCTTACGCCGAAGGGTTGAGGGATCCAACGTTGAGCACCACCTACAACAAGTGTCCTGAATGGACGTCAGGTTGAACCTCTCGTATGAACAAATCACAAATAGTTTGCGTTTCTGGGACCATGTCTATTAGTATATTCTTTTTCTTGTTGTGTTGTGTACTTGAACCTTTCACAATATTGGACAGTTTTGTTTTCAGCCTCTATGAACAAATGTTCAGATTTAAGAAAGTATTCGTTTGCGGACACATGTTTATTGACGATTATTTCTTGTTTTGATGGTTACTCACTTTCTTAACACCCTGTTTATAGACAATAAAATGAACACATATATGGTAAACAATTATTGTTATAGTCCACGAGACAAATTAAAATACATAAAAAGCTAGCACATGTGGACCGATAGCAGGTGCCAGAAATACTCAAACGCACAAATTGTGCAAAATTATGAAAAAAAATATTAATAACAACTCCACAGACATTGAACAACTAGATGAACAAACTATAACAACCAGTATCATCAGTATAAAATTTGTCCATTAAATTAGTTTTATAAATTATCAACACTAAAGAGTAAAAGCTCATATTTAGAAAGCATAAAATTATGCATTGAATATTCTTATGACTCGAAATCCATATATGTAAACAACTAGATGGGATGACGACGGGAGAATACAAGACGGTAAGCCAGAATCATATTAATAAGAGAAAACGAGAAATCTAATATGCAACCGAAATTTATCACAATTTAGATGATATTTTAGTCAAAATTTAAAATAATATCCAATTTTTTATATTTGCTATAGTGTACGCCCGAATTAAAATTCACGTACATAACAGAAAAGGACAAACCGAATCAATTATCCAGACCTGACCATAATAAAGGAAAATAATACTACTGGAAAAATGGTAGAAGAAACCAATTAACACTAGTGATACTATACAGAATCATGTATCCAATCATGTATATATGAACATTATTTGCTCCGATTGGGATCGATCGAATGAAATGTAAAATCACCGATATTAACAATCTCATAACAAATAATAAAAGAATGACAGTTGAACAACAGATTTCCTGACTAAAGCAGAAATATTTAAAATTGCAGAAATAAACCTATTCTCATAGCAATTATTTATCAAACAGTGGTTCACGAGTAATAAAAAAATATAATAGACAAATATTATTAATAAGAAAGATAGACAATACAGACAAAAAAGTGATAATATAAATACTACACAACGTTTCTAGGATCCTTGTCCCTTTCCGCAGGTGCGAAGAAGAGCCTAGAGCGACACAACTGCACTCGTCGCTTTCCTACTTGATTAAAAACCACAAGGACCCACTTGACACCTACAGCAAACATTGTGGTGTTTACAAAATCTCATATTCTAATTGTAATTCCTGCTACATAGGACAAACAAAACGTTCCCTCAATACACGTATCAAGGAACATATCTCTAATATCAAACTTCCCATTGATAAACAATCTGCAGTATCCAAACATATCATCAATTCTAAACGTACAAAGGATTGGCAAAATGCTAAGATTTTAGACATTGACACCAGGTACAATTCCAGACTCATTTCACAGATGCTTCACATTAAATCAAACATCACAGCTATTAATGTACCAACAGACACTATGAATATCAATAATTGCTATGATCCCTTATTATTACCGTAAACCTTCTCTTTTCCCATAGTCGTTGCTCCCTTATTGTTGTGCTAACCCTTTCTGCTCTCATATTGTCGTTGCGTTTCCGTCGCTTTTGAGTTTTGTCAACTGTCGTGTGGAAGTTGTGTTTCTCTAGGCTCTTCTTCGCACCTAAAGAAAAGGACAAGGATCCCAGAAACGTTGTGTGGTATTTATATTACCACTTTTTTTGTCTGAATTGGCTATCTTTCTTACTAATTATTTTCAATCAGACTTTAATTTTTTCATTTTAGACAAATATGATACTCAAAAGAAACTTAACGACAGAAATACAATGACTACATACAATAACATTACAAAGGAAATACAAAAAAAGTTGTATATAGTTATTCTTTATTTACAAATATAATCATCTCAGAAAACGGCATCCAATAACATAGGTACTAAACAAAATGAGCCAACATGGTAAGGACTCAAGACAAAATATCTCTCATAGAAAAAATAACCTAATACAGTAAACATAATACAGTGATTGTCGAAATATATTGGACATATTTACACAAACTTTAAAACTTGAGAATGAAAGGACAGAAACAATTTAAAGTCGACATAATAAATACTCACAGTAATATCCACCAATATATATATGTATATAAACAAATACAAATTACTAAATACCCGAAATGAAATATTTTAGATAAAATATAAAACTCTAATACCTATAATAAAGCTAAATACAATTTTACCACAATCAATGGAGGCTCTAGACCCAAGTGGGTCTTATTGAAAATCTTAAATATTCCAAACAAATATAGTTAAAAAAATTAAAAATTAAAAAAATGTGATTAGAATTAAAAATATGTGGAAACATTTGAAATACATGTTAATGGAATAGAGTCATATTTACGTTGCAAAATATAAATGGAATGAAATAGAAAAAAAAAAGATTTTTGCTGCAGTAGATGCTATTTTCACTTGTCAGATCCAAACTTTCCCTATCGCCCAGCTTTCTGATTCTGCTTTGGAGCTTTTGACAAGTGAGAGGGAATGGCTGAATTTGTCTCTCGCAAGAGAAACACTTTCTAAAATAACAATGCTGCATTAAAGATATAATTAATCAGAACATTATTTTTGATGACACTTGGATTAGATTAGGACTATAACTGACCTAGTATGATTATACATTTTTCCGACTCGTTTGAGTACATTATTCTGTTTTCCATTCAGTTAATAAAATAAATTTGGAATATGTGCAATTAATGTCGCTCTTACTACATGTAGATCTAACGTCTGGTTCACTTAATTAAAATTAATACGACCTAGTCTTATAGAAATTTAATATGAGAAATAATTAAACAGAATATGTTTTTAGCGTAGCTATAAGTAGTACAAATGTAATAACAAATTTAATTTTTAAACGCTATTATATTTGACAATGAACTTCATTATGGGAAAATAATAAACTCCGAAATGTTATTCAATAAAATTAATTCAAATACCGTCGGTATTAAACTTGGCACTGAAAATCTCAACAAATTATATATTTTATTTAAAGTTATTTAGCAACTATATATATATATATATATTGTAATAATTAAAATAAAAGGCTTTTGAAGAATTCGAGCCAAAATGTAATAATTAAAATAAAAATTTTAATTTGGCCCACGTTGTGGTAGAAAAAATGTAATAATTAAAATAATATGAGAGGATTAATAAAATTTACTAACAATATTTTTATTGGCAATAACTCAAACAATTACAAATTTAAACATAATAGATCTCAGGGTCTTCACTGAGTTTGATAATTGACACATTAATTATCTTTAAAATCTTATCAACAACAAATCACAATTAAAAGAAAAGAGATTTACTTGACCATTAAATTAGAACAAGATTTAAAATGAGAATGAAATTAAGAAGTAAAAAGATTAGAACTAATCAACAATTTAAACGGAGAACGAAATCTGACGTCTATCTTTCAATTACGTTTACATAATTAATTGTTTTGTAAATTGTTACTCACATCTGCCCAGCATTCCAGCATACCTTTCATTTTCGAAAACACTATTGCGAGATTTTTACACTGCTTCTAAAATTCACAGATTTTACACTGATTCTAAATTAGAATTTTTACGATGTCAGGAACTTGGATGATCCTCCTTTTGTCATCTATCGGTTGACTGGTCACCTTAGGTGAATTCTTCTTGACTTAGATGAATTCTGTGGTTTGTCGATTGGGTAGTCTTTATTGTTCCGGACTTAAACCGAAACTTTTGCTATTTATTGCCGGCTATGGACACAAAACTGCTTTTACTTAGCAAGTTTCGACGTTACGCTTTTGTGAATGTATTACTTTGTCCTCAGAAATATCCAGGCACCAACCAACTCTGTTGAATGCTAATTGCCAACCCTGTTGAATCCTCCTCACAAACTAACTGTGATACCACGACGATGTCTTTCTGCTAACTGCCTCTCTCAATATTTTCCTGCGAACTCTCAATATTTTCCTGCGAACTGAATCTCTCAATATTTCCCTGCGAACTGAACTCTCGTCTCGCATTTTAGCGTGTAATACGCCGTTTTGACGGACCTTCCGACAAAGGAACAGAGCTGAGCTCCATCGTCGCTATGTTCTGGAAACTGCCGCTACAAAGGATTTCTCAAACAATTTAGATTTTTATGTTCAAACAATTAATGTCCTAATTAATTGGCATTACAATATATAGTTTTAGATCTTTGTTTTACTTATCATTCCATGCAGAAATGCTGACAGAGAAAAACGCAAAGTAGCGTCGAAACGTACAGTTATGTTGGAATTATTTTCTGTGTAATTATTTCTCATAAATAGATTTGTCTAGAAGCTAAGGTTGCGTTAAATTTTATTAAAGTCGTTCTTACGTCTCCATAATTTTAATTGTTTCTGATTTGCAAATAATATAACTTAAAAAAGAATTTTCATACTTAGTTTCTATTCTTGAGAATAATCTACCGAAAACTGGACTTAATCAACGACTGCAACTTCATATATTTGAATAAACTGTAAGGTTTTTGAAAGGGTATATTTGTGCCTAAAATTACGTAAGCTTAAAATATAATATTGATATTTATCTGACTATAATGACTATTTCTCATTTCTATTATAACAGGCATGTAACCATGCTTTTAAAAATTTATTCAAAAAGTTGTATATAATATTAAATAATTTTTAGAACCCAGTCATTAGAAATCTATGAAGTATATAAATACAATCGAATTTATCAGAATATTCTAAATCTTTTTTTAAAAAAATTAAAGACTGTAATATATAATTAAGGTATTTTCTACTTTCTATTTTTACTTTACAATGTCCAAAATTAAAATGATATATTGTAATTAATCACATTGTTAATTTAAAAAACCGTTTCTAACGGTTTGTACGTTAATTTTATTACATTAATAATCCAAGGGTTTATTGTCCTTTTATTTTACATACATATTAAAGGAAACACTTCTCTGCAAACTTCCTTAATTTACAGGCAACATAACAATATATGTCAAATATTAAAAAAGGAAGGAAATTTAATCAAGGTATTTAATTTTTTTGCGCAAAAGAAATGAAATATTAAATAAACAATCAAATTCAAATTGTGTGACTACCTATTCCTCTATCAACATCTCGGAATTTAGATATAAATATTCACATGTTCAAATACAAGTAATTGTTGACACTCAACATTCAATACTTGCGACATTATATATATATATATATATATTGTAATAATTAAACGGCAATTAAGAGTTAATAATTATAAACTGTTAAACTGAAATTGTTACCGGCAAACATACACAAAGAGACACAAGAATGGATTTTAATGAAGCAGGCTAAGGTATTGTTTCGACATGGCGCGTGAGTTGGTAAATTCAACAGTCAGGAGTCAAAAACGACAGAGAGTGGTCGTGTTAGAAAGACGTTAAAAAGAAGCCAGCCATAAGAAACGACAGTATTTGTTCGTAACCTAACAAAACGAGACATTTTGAAAAACTAAAGTTGGACGATATTCACACAGTTGGTGACTCAGAAAGATTTATGAGTGTTACAAGTTTCGACAAACAATCCTAAAGGTCTACGAGGAGGAATTCCTGTATCCCAGCGAAATTGGAGTAATTGACGCTAAAGTTCGTCTACGAGGTGCCGCCAATATTGCAAATCAAAAGTGAAGTGTAAATTCAGTGTAAGAATGGCCTGTTATATTATTTTTTAAATTGAGAGTGTGTGTCGATGAAAGGATCCAATTGCCCAAGTATCAAGGAAAAACTGTGAGTTGTAAATCATTTAAATAATTTTGTGAACGTTAGATTAATGATAACATCGTCTGATTTCGAACTGTTTTTGGTAAAAATTTATAAAATATTAATTTGTTATTTGATTTTTTGAAAATGGAGTAAAATATTATTTATTTAAAGGCCCAGAAAGGACCCTGAGATCAATAGGAAATTTATTTGTTCGTATGAAAAAAATGTAAAAGGTCGGCGAGTAATTATTTTATAATTTTGAATTATTTTGAATAATAATAAATCAATTGTTTGGTCAGTTTCAATAAATGTTCTTATTTATGCTTCTTCATTATATAATTTTCCATTAGAATATTAATTTCATATAAAATTGTTTTCATTCCGATTATTACATTTTGGCGACCTCAACGTGAGGCACTGTTAATTAATTAACTTCAAGTTGATCCATACATTTTTGGCGTGCCAACGTGTGGCGAAATTTAATAATGTTCCATTTTAAATTGGTGACTAGTATCACTATAAATGAAATTTCATATGTTGTTTAATGAAGAACTAATATTAGTATTAAGAAAATTAGGAAATAGTTCCACCCAATCTGGAAGTGTTATGAGAGGACTAAGACAATATCTTTTTTCGTCACGAAAAGTGACGTGTTAGTCCTACATTATATTAGCGTAACGACATAATTGATCATTACAACATATATATATATATATATATATATATATATATATATATATAGTAGATATTACAAATGTGTAATGAAATGTTTTATAATTAATTGTTTCTCTAATTATTGGCGGCGTAACTTTGAGGCTAGAGGACTGAAAATAACAGTATTGTTTGGCGCGAGAATGCAGATACTGTAATGGTTGCTACGGTGTATTGCTTTCCTATGCTATAAGAGGGGAGTTGCCACTATATGGATTACCCTATACATTACCAGACTACACCTTCTTCTTCTTCTTTAGCAAAAAGTCAGTGAGTCACTCAAACAGTCAGGAGTATGTGTTTTGGAGGGTCTGCCATGGTAGTGCGGGCGAGAGTCTGTGATGGCAGAATTCAGCAAATTATAGGCTGAACATTATCACTTTTTATATTAAATGGATTCTCTATAGCAAACTGAGCGTGACAATATGAATTCACCAAAGTAGAAAGGCGCCCACAGTACTCGAACGTGAGACGATAATAAATTCAGTGCTATTGCCTGTCAATGAAATTAGAGTTCTATGAAATTAAATAATCACGTGTGCACAAACCAGAGCAGTTTTAAACAAATGATATGTAAAAAATCAAACTTTCTCCTATAAACCTTAACGTAAATATCGTTTACCACCAGATTTATATAACTTTGCCAGATTTATGTAACTTTGCCCGATTTATGTAACAGATTTCTAATAGTTTTGGTTATTGGTATAAAATTTTGTATTGTAAATTTAAATTAATTTTTTTGCTTTGTAATTTAGTGATAATTTCATATCACTATCTTTATTAGACAGTTTTCCATTTTATAACATAGTGGTCACCACAATATATAAAAAGAAGTGGAGCTAAAATATGCAATAATCGCAGCTGCGAAGGTGAATTCACGGAACGTGGTGAATGTTAATTAGTGTAGTAACATTCTTCGCCATCCTTTAAGACTTGTACGATGGCGAGTTGTCTCGAGTGGAATCTTTTATCATCTCACGTACTCGGTATTATCAACTGTGACACGGGAGTTAACACTCGAATTTCGTTCACCACATGTCACTGTATAGTGAAGACGGAGAAGGCTTATTTTCGGAGCCACGGAATCGGACAGTACAACTCGTAAATAATTGCATAATAAAAATAAATATGGCCACGTTCAAGAATGGATACGAAAAAGAAACGTGTATAGGCTCACACCGGGCGCGTTTGCGATTTGGATAACATTTTAACGAAATATTACGTTCAATTAAATCATAACTTAAAACTAAATATTGTATTATAGTCAATGTAACATAGCCTAAGTCAGCAATTTATTATATAAATTTACATTAAACACAAACCGTTTCTTCCCTGTGATATGGGACCTCTTCAGTTGCGTATAATTATAAAAATATGAATTGAACACGTAAAATTTGACTGCTTCCAACATTTCTTTCGGCCGCAACGTTGGTATAAACCCCACGTTAGAAATTTATTAGTATAAATTATCTTATAATAAATTATAACTGAATATAATTTTAACTGTACACTTGAAGAGGATCAGTTATGATTTAAATATGATAATAAATATTCTGATCAATATTTTTTTAAAAAAATAGTCTGATCATTATAATTCTAAAGAGATCCCTGATCATAAGAAAGATTTTTTTTATGTAAATTTATATAATAAATTTTTACTTATGATTATGATACACTAATTATGTATATATACAAGTCAGATTAATTTTCATATTTTATTTATAAGCAGGATATTATTCACATACATAAAGTAAAATTTTTATAGTTTCTTAACGCCGTTCTACACTATATATATATATATATATATATATATATATATATGAGCAAAAAAGAAAGGTTAATTAAATTATATTAATTAACAAAATGATTATGATAAAAACTTTTAATTTGCTAAAGATTATTTAAACAGGTGTTCATTTAGTTTTTACAAATGATTTGACCCAGGTTGGCACGCTGAATTCAGTAATTTCAAAATTTACAAAACAAATAATTTTATGTTTTAATTTGTGGCGTTCAAGGTAAAATACAATCTTTTATATTATATAACAATATATTTTATAACAATAAAATTTAATTACTCTTCTTCTCAGGGTCTTTAACTGGGTTTGGTAAGTAAGAACAATCAAAATAATAAATTAAATAATTAACAATTCAACCAAATTGAAACGAACAGAATACGAAATCTAACAAAATGAAAAGAACCGAAATCTGACTATACCCTTAATTACCGTTTACAAAATTTAATTATTTTAGTTTGTACTTGCAACTGCCCAGCTGGTACTAGACTTATTTTTGGAGCTTGGTGACACAATTCACGAAAAAAAACATTAATCACTGATTCTACACTTGATCAAAGCACACGGTTGTAGTTCTTGTATTATTCCTCCTGTCAACAGTCGGACGTATTATTTCAATGCCTTTCGCGTAAAATGTTATTTCGGAACGCCTATGTATCTGAACGTGGCGCTAAACTTTTTGTTTCAGCTTCAGGTTTTTTATAACTTGTCGCTCCGTCCAGACCTTTTTACTTAGATTTTTAAAACATTTAAGTCTCTCAGTTGAATTTATATGCTTGGACCACGCCGTTCGTACTCTTAAATTCTGCTCCCTCTCTCGACCATAAGATTCGCCAGACTAATACCAACCACAATATTCGCCAGACTCCAACCAACTTACTTCCGTACAATGCGCGGAGTTCACAACAAAGACTGCCGACAAAGAGCTGCCGTCAATGTCGTCCTTTAAGATCGGTTCCGCTAAACAATTCATTATAATTTAAACAATTAATGGCCTCCTTAATTAGTATTACAATATATATATATATATATATATATATATATCATTAATTTTCTGTACACCGTTCAGAACTAACGCTATAAATGTGGTACCTGTGGCAGTATAACATTTCAGAGACGCTTCCTCGGTTACTATTACCATCCTGTATTTTTCCTAAATGTAATATGTTTTGCTAACCAGTAATAGTAGGAATGTGCATTCAAATTCGGCAACATGCTGCCTCGGCTTGTGGGAACCTTAATGCAAAAGCAGGGAGAGTAGAAGGCATCTCTAAAGGTGCTTGTACACGTTATAGTTTCTAGAAATTTCAGTTTAAAATAGCTAATACATTCAAAAAAGCCTTCGTAAGAAGCATTACACATCGTACTCTATTCATGCGAACGAATATAGAAAATCAGAAAGTAAGAAAGGTTGTATTTTTACGTCTGTTTATATGAAATTGATAATACAGTTTTCTGATTAATAATAGAGAATATTTTAATTGATTTAAGAGAACGTTTCGGTACGTGTTTGTATCTTCCTCTGGTCTTTCCTAAATATGTTAAAAAATATTTTCACATCATATAAAAAACTCACAATCTTTAGAAGTTCTTCCGAGGCACTCATTCAAAAGCTAAACACAAGTGCAGTCAAAGCGAAACATAATAAATAGTTTTTAACATTTAGCATATGTAGGAAAGACCTGTGGAAGATACAAACACGTACCGAAACGTTGTCTTAAATCAATTAAAATATTGTCTGTTATTGGTCATAAAACTGTATTATAAAGTAAGAAAATAATACGATATAAAAATGAGGAATCCACAATTCTTCTCCTACTATTTAGTCGATATCAAACACTCTGGTATTTGAATAGTTTAAAATTAATTCATCATTAATTTTTCTCCTGAGTTATTTAATAATTGACATTTATATGCTGTCAGTTGGTATCAATGGTTCGATAACGTTTCAACCATTACAACCAATTTTTTGATTACTCTCAAATCTGGCCAACTTATAGTTCTCAACTAAAGAAAACCCCTTTTCGGGCCAATTGGTTAAGGATTAATTATTTAAATTTTTAAATCTTTCATAGGCATAACTAAATAAAGTTCCATTACAAATTTCATGAAATGTTCTTTTGCTGTCCTAATTTTACCTAATAAAAGAAAATTTAGAAAAAAAATAATGGCGGTTGTCCATCGTTTATTTTAGAGTTACAGTCTACATGAGAGTAATCCACATGGTGGAAACTCCTCTTTAATAGCATAGGAAGGGATTTGAAAAGGGGGATGCGGAATGGTAGAGGAAGGTAGCCAAGGGTTAACTGGGGCTCCCGGGCTATGGTTTAAGGATCCTACCCGGCAATTCGCCTAAAAGTGATGCAGGGAAACCCTAGAAAAACCTTCATCAGGTAGGTACCACGCCCTTCCGATGGCGGGAGAGGGGTTTTCTATGTGGTCGCAGCTTTCCCCTCGCCGTGCCTTGACCAGTTTAGGAGGCAGCTGGCCGACTATTCCAATAGGAATAGCGGACAACTCTTACCGTATGCCCAAGGTCTGCGACCACAGAACATACACCTATCAAAACAGGCCGAGGTGCCTCGGCATGTGGGAACCTTAGTTCAAAAATCCAGAGGGATCACATATAATTTCGAATTCTGTTTGAGCTTGAGAGAGTGCGGTGGCTCCACGATCGCGATGCTAATTAATTTCAATCGCCAATACTGTCACACTGACTTTCAGAACATCCGACGTGCCGGGCAAGTCACTGCCGACATTGACCACATAACAATATATATTATAATGATTTTCACCTGTGTCGAGTTAATGGAGTAGACGAGTATTTAGCAGCGTGCGAGCGCAGTTTCAGTAAAATTACTTGACGGCTCCTCACGTGTCACGTATAAAAAATTATTCGTTCTATATGAAAGAATGCAATAATATTTGTTTAAGAATAACTATATTTTACATATCGGGCACGAAATTATGCCTTAGACCGAGTAAGGTACCTTGTTTTAATAAATAACGGTAGGAAGAATAATGTTCTAACATTTTCACTTTTTTATTCAACCGAAGTTATATTTTACGCTATATTTATTTTAAAAACCACCGCAGTTAGACTGGGCTAGTAATTATATATTTTCTTACAGAGTAATTTCACGTCAAAGACATTCACGAAGGCTTAGTTTAACTACTTTAAGAAATATTTTATTTAAATTTCATTAAACGTCTTCCATAACTTCAGCGAAATTCTCAAAACTGAGCTCCAAAATAGTCATACCAATTTTATTTATGATTCTCTCAGACATTATTTACCACTTAACAGTTACTGGTTTACAGATAAATTGGATTTGTTTATCCAGACAGTGAACATTACGTCCATGTATAGTCTTTGTCATTACAACCTTAACTTCAGGACTCTAGATTTTAATTCCCACTACTTGTTATTTTTTATAGACGAGAAAGTATAATTGCTGCTCACGGATATCAAAATTATTTGAGGTGATTTATTCTCGGTTCTAGTAATTTTGGTCTAGTTACACTGTCGCGAATGCTTGTTATCGACGAAGTTTTGGTTAATGGGACGTCATTAATCATATTTATATGCCTGGAGGTTTAAACGAGTTTCCACGACATGAGATATCCAGTAGTGGCCACTTTAAAGTGGCACGACAACTCTCCTTCCTGGTAGCTGTGCAATTGGCACTTCAACTGGACCACCGAGCTCTTGAATTGTGCATAAAGTGGTAGAAAGTGCAGATTAGCTACGGTCGTTGCCATAACCTTCCAGGTCATAACTGACCTGCATACATTAATATATCGTTCAAGCTACGAAAACGGGTTAATAAGGATTTAATGTTATTACACAAAGCGTAAGACTTGGTACAATCACAGTAACGAGACATAGACAAAATTACTATTATTTGAAATTTCTAAATAACGTACAATCTGTTTGTTATATTGTCCTAATGTCCTAACCAAACGTTCTGTAAAGGCAATAGTAATTTATTTTAATCGAATAGTTGTCTTGAGAGTTAATGAAATATATTCAGAAGTATTTGCGGGAGATTTGTTGCACGAGAGTAAACTGGTGACAGTTAGGCTGTTGGTGTGTGATTAAACCAGGAATCGACAAGTGCATGAACACATGGGAAATTTAGTTAGCATTAGAAAGGAAAGTGATAAGGAAGTTTTGAGCAATCGAGTTTCGGCCACGGTAGAAACAAATCCCTCTTAAGTCGTGGCGTTCCTTTGACAGTTAAAACATTTGAAGAGGAAGAGTAACCACTGCTGAAGGACTTTACCATTAGGGAAGGAAGTCAGCTAGATTACTCTGCACTCTCACCACAAACCGGAGTGCGTCCTGGGAAACCAGTCAGTTCTACGTAGCAAAACAACGCTGGCTCTCCATGCAGAATTTACCGATTTAGGAAGGACAACTGCGCTGCCAAAGTAAATTTTCACGTAGTTGAAATCTGTTCATTATTAAATGACAACAAACACTCTTAGAGCTTCCGATTTAATTTTGTAAAAACATATTCTTGTTAAATGAATTGCGAATTTTCGAGCAACAAACTGACGGAACTCATTTCAAAGAAGATGCCCGTCCCATTTTAAAAATACAATAAATTAAAGAAAAGAATAAATTCTTTCAAAGGAAGCTTTGCCATATAGTTCATAAAACTGAATTTAAAAAGTATTAGGAGGGAATCCCTATTTGTTACGTGAGCTATCCGAGTCAACTTTCTGTCATTTTGGGGAAGGCGGGGTGGGGAGGTAACATGAGGATAATTCACGTGGTGGAAGGGATTTGAAAGGGGGGATACGGAAGGGTAACGAAGGTAGTCAAGGGTTAACCAGGGACCTAGAACTATGGTTTAAGGATCTTACCCGGCATTTGTCTAAAAGTGAGGCAGAACAAACCCTAAACAACCTGCAGCAAGTACATCGGACAGTAGGTATCGGTCCCACGCTCTTCCGATGACGGGAGAGGGTTTTCTGTGGGGTCGCAGCATTCCCTTCTCCATGGCAGGACCAATTTAGGAGGCAGCTGGCCGTCTATTTCAATGAAAATAGTGGTCAACTCTTATTATTATTCAATTTTCTGCGTTGTTTGTTTAAGATATACGGATTTCAACGTTTTTTTAACTCTATGGAGTATGAGGAATACATGTAAAAAATTAATATTCCCGTAACAAAGTATAAGGATTTTTCATTTTTGTTACTTATTCAGTTTCAGTTGCTCGAGACCCAAATTATGTTGTTTTGACACTATCCATATTTGAGTTGTATTATATTTCCATGCGATTAATTTTTTTAATGTTCTCTTTAATATGAGATTTCAGAACTCCTTTTTTTTAAATTACAATTTAACGTCGCATTAACCTTTTGCTCATTGGCGACTTACATCTGTTAAGCTCTACATTTGTATAACATTTAAATTACTTCATACAACTCAGTTTTCATCGTAAAGTCTATGAGGTTGTTTATTGCTGCTGATGAGTTGCAAATCTCCATCATTGATTGGGCTGTTCCTCTTAAAAATTTCACTTCGTTTTGTGCTAGTAGTGCCTGTAAATCGTTCCGTGTTCTTACTTCTGCACTGCAAAATCAATGTGTTTGAATAAACATTACAGACCCACTTAAAGACGTATCGTAAGCCGTGGTCCATCGAAAATGCAATTCAATGTGAGAGTAGCCGAATTGTATACGAAGGACCACTACTTTCTCACGTCGCCTTAATCGACAATCGAAACCATTAATATCAATTTAGAGGTCCCTTAGTTTGGAATGTTCCGCCCCACTTTTAGAACAATACACCATAATTAATTTATGAAAATCTAAAATCTTTCTTCTTAACACAAAAATATCAACTGTGGTGACTAAATAAAATATTATGAATGGAGTTTTCATTTAACTTTCGGCCATGGAAGTTGTTGAGTAAAGGATAAATTATACATTATTCGAATATTAAACACGTGAAGAGGTCGGAAAGAAAGGGAAGAAACATTTTGTTCTGCTTTTAATTTCTATTGTATACTGAAACTTTATATATAACTATAATTAATTTCTTGAATAAACTTATTCAGACTGTTCTTGACATTCCTTTATTTTTTTTATAAAAGTTACTATTATTAGTATATAATAGATTAGTAAAATATTGTATTTGATACTTGAATTTTATTCGTGCAGATTATTGATAAAGATTGTATGTATGGCTTTGAATATTGCGGCGTAAGATTGTATATAATCCATATCTTCAGTAGCAACTGTTCTAGGGAACTAGGTGGCAATGCGAAAGCGAAGATAAGTAGAATCTTTTTGACAATCTATAGAGGTTTCAACTTATGTAAGACATAATGGATACTGTAAACAGGAATCTCACAGTATTTTAAAATCATAAAAAGCTTGTTAAACGCTTGCAATATTTTAATGGTTTTGTCGTATTTGGATACCTCCGGGAAATTATTCCCATTAATCTCTTTGTCAGAGTTCTCTTAGGGTGGATACTCCAATGAGGGACCTTATTATCACAATCCTGCAATATTACTCAACAATTTGAAGGAGAAAGAATCCAATATATAAAAGTAAAACAGTATTAAAGGATATGTGCATACTTTTTCTTTTTAAATTTTTTTCTTCGTTAAATTAGACGATTTTCTGAAGTTACTTTCGTTAAAACGTAGTGACTCGCCAAATAATTTCAATTCCACGGTTTTGTTCGTAGGTTAACGGTACGATAAGTATTTATCATTAATGTGTTTACTGATCTTCCACATTAATTGAGGTAAATATCATTAGGGCATCACCGTAAGTTTAAATTATAAAAACTTGCCTCATAAAATTAAATTTTCAGTTATTTAAACATTAATATGATTTAAGCCTGTCACTTCACATAAACGCGACACCCGCAGGCGCGTACGGTAACTTCGCTAGCTTTTTATTTTATTTTTATTTTTTATTTATATCTTATTATTAACCATTTACAATCTGCTGAAAGTAAAAGCAATAAGTAAATATTGTGTATGAGTGTGGGTTGAATAGAAGACGCATACATTAATACGTCTTTTGTTGCAGTTTGGGTGTTGTTACTATTTAGGTTATTTCCAGTTATTGTTCTCAGCTAGAAGCGGCAAGGCAGGTCCAGAGTGTAGTTTCTTTAAAACCTGCGGTTGTGTTTACTACTGTCTAGTAGGTTACTTGCAAGTTGGTTGGGGTGTGACTGAAGTTTTTTTTATGTATCTTTCACTGTTTTTTACAATTACACTTGTCACAGAATTCACTTTTAGGTCACTATGTCTGCATTCGTTATGTAATATGGTGCGTTGGTGATTGTTCGAAGCATTTTCGACGGAAATATTTCAATGTTGGTGGATGATGCCGTTCGCCAAAGCTGGATGCTATACATCCAGACGGACTGGAAGATGGTCTTGTATATTAGGAGTTTGTTATGGAGGGAAAGTTTTGATATGCTACCCAGTAGCCAGAGATGTTTAATTGTAGTCTTTTCTTCCATATGTGAGTCCTCCATGTAAGGCCCTTGTCGAGATGCATTCCCAGGTATTTTGCTGAGTCAGACTGTGGTACCGGCTGTCCATTGAGCATCCTTGGTGGGAATATATCCCGTCGTTTGGGAAAAGTGACGTGTACCGATTTTGTTTCATTTATTTTTGTGCGCCATCTTTTTAGACAATCGTGGATGGTATTGAGGCTATTTTGTAGCTGCGTGGATGCACTGACTGTATCATCCTCTGAGTGACTTCGCTAGCTGAGCGTATTTATTAGACAGACGCTTGCGTAAATTCATTCATTGCAGTTCGACTACTTACATCTTCCCATTCCAAAATAATAATGGCTAAGAGGCTCAAAAAATTAAAAAAACCAACCTTTACAAACCCGGTAAATCACTGTCAATTACACTGAATGACCATTATAATGACAATAGTAAACAATTGAAATATACTAAACCTGAACTCAAAAAAGATCTATCCAGGTGTTTACTTAACAACTCCTTCTACTCGATTAATGTATTTATATAATTAGATTTATATTTAAATATACCTCTCGTTGAAAAAATGCTCAAGCCAACAAAAGTTATTTAATTTAAAACGTAATAATAGGTTTTTAATATTAAAATTAATGTACATGTCATGACTTGGTCCACACACTTGACGCTCGAATTCTCAATACGGAAGATGACATAATACTAAAACCAGTGCCTCGAATCTAATTCACAAAGTCAATAAATTTCTCCTACTTCTTTTTTTATTTTGTTCCAATATTTCAACAATAATTTCTCATAATTGTTTAACCTTTCCTATTCAGGTTTTTCAGCGAATTAGAGAAGAGCGCCCCCACATGCTGAAAAAGCTGGTGATAGTGCAAGGAGACATCGAGAAGGAGAACCTGGGTCTGAGCGAGGCTGATGTGGATATTCTCCACAAGAATGTGTCCATAGTTTTCCATTCTGGAGCCACTCTGCGTCTGGAGGCGAGACTCAAGGACGCTGTAAACATCAACTTGGTCGGAACATGGAACGTGCTCCAGCTCTGCAAAGAAATGAAGCAGTTAAAGGTACTTGATACTGTTTATGGAGAATAGAATCAACAATCATCATCGATTACCTTACTCAACTATCTAGCTGATGCGTACACAGTTTTCTTCTCAATTCATCGCTAATATCTGCCTAATATTGAATCTTTAATTCGATGGCTGGAGAGAAACATGATGTTAGTATTTTTATTATCGATACAGTTTCAATTTAAAAATCAACAAACTCTAGATCATTATTATGAATTTATTACGATGTAATTTATTCGAACAAAATTCCTTAAAAACTAACTGTTTTAAAAAAGTCATTTTCAGTTTTTTAATCTTAATATTTATTATTTTTCCGAAATAAAGAGTTTAAATATATTAGACAATACATAAATTTTCCACGAATTCAAAGTTAAAGCTACGAAACAATAACTACTTTTTTACATTATATTTAGTTCTAGTCTTCACTACAAACATTTAATAATTCTGAAAGTTTTGGTTTGGTTATTGTTACAGGCGCTCTAGGAACAACAACTTGTTTTTTATGCATGGCCAGTGTCAAAAATAATAATAACTTTATTTATTTATAATTATGAAGTAAGTTGAGAAAAAATAAAAATCAACCCGGAATCAATTTACTTATGACATTCCTCGATATTGAGTCCAAAAAATTAGGCCTTGAATGAATGGTAACAGTAAATGGTTGGTAGAAATGACGATGTAGCTCAGTGCTTAGCGGGTTTGCGTACTAAGCAGTGGACACTTGTTCTACTCCCGGTTTCGGTGAATATTTTCTATCTAATTTCATAATTAAAAATAAAAATATGCTTCATAGCTGAGCTTAATAATAAAATATTCTGACGTTAAGATTAATTACTTTAAAGTACACAGTCGAGACGGTGAAAATTTGCGTTCCTACAGAAACATTCCGAAGTTACATGTTACTTTGGCACATGAACAGTTTACTTCAAAGACGCTTTTAGCGTATATAAAAAAAAATCGATGAAATAAATAAGCATATTTACAATTTACATTTACGATCGCAGATTCTTTCAGTGGGTACTAAGATTCTTTACCAATACGTTCATGACACTTGCCGTCTTTGTTATTCGATGCTATTAAGTTCTCTGACAACAATTCAAAACAATCATGTTACTTATTATTCATCACTCAAATTCAGAATCCTCATTAATTACCCTATTACCTTCTCGGATGCATGTAATAATTATGTTAATTATAAATTGATAAGAGGGATTTTTGTGCTCAACTGTCTGTGCTACAAATTTAATACAATTATTAGCAATGTTGAAATTTACTCGTAGGTAGTGAATATGTTGACAATTTTTTAAAATTGTGAGCTGGAGATAGCGTAGGATGTGATAGGTCCTCACACTAAATATAAAAAATATAATTTATATATTACAATATATTATTATTTATACTTTCAAGTTTGTATTTAATAACATGTCTTTTAATTCAAGAATTTAATAATTAGCAAAGTACGAGCCATCCTGTTATACAAAATAAACACTATCTCTATCTCAGAGAAAAAATAGCAGTATTAAAAATTGTAAAGGAAACATCAATTCCAATTTAAATGAAACGTAATGAAACAATCGTGATGGTTGCTCATATAACGGCATTCTATCACTGTTTTTTTTTGCGGTCGACCGATGCCTTCAGGAAATAATAATAAGCGGCTTCCTCTATAATGGTTTACAGTACTACAAATGTAAGCCACAGTGCTTACATTCCAAAAGTTTTAAATAGAAGAAACCTCACGAGAGCTATTTGCTTGGTTTTTACATCACGTTCTCCCACCTCTGAAAAACGTCCTCCGTCAGTTCTGCATCCAGCTTGGCAAATTCTTTCTCACCGTAAGATTGTCTTTCTTTTAGCACGCGGACTTAACCATAAAATTGTTTTGGTCAAGTCAAGTCGTAAATTTCACAATCTCTGCCGCGTCTGGCGCCGCTCTGTCGGAACCGCTTTTGTTACTTAAACAAATCATTAATTTATACGTCTGGAGGATTTACGACTAGTGGGAATTTAGCATCTGCTTCAAAGTCTACTTTAGTATATTATAAAGTAGGTACTTAAACGAAAAACAAGCAGTACAAATTAGTGTAGCTTTCACTTACATCTCTTACTTTAAAATCTAAATTCACTCTCCACTTCTCTTTTTACTTTCGCTAAAACTTACTTAAATTTTCTTACTCTTACAAATTTTCTTAAAATACAACTTCTCAATCTTCACTCGTAACTCAAACTCATTGTGAACATTTTGTACATATTTTTATAGATAACTTGTAACGTTTCCTAATTCTACCCACAAAGTACTTTATTAATTGCTTCTGCTAACTAATTCATTTCCAAATACCTCCTCTAGTGTACTATCAGTGAAATATCTCATAATTAAGAACATATTCTGATCCAACTAACTTCACAAACCTCATGCAAATTACATTAAAAAGTCTATTCTCCTCTCAGACCTCTGAAAGTAAATTTGTGCGAACCATTATTACAGTTCTGTTTCATCTAGTTTCTCAGATTAATTTCTGCTGTAGGGAAATAAATTTTCCTATCATTTGATGTACATATGTTAGTATACAAATTAAATTATAACAATTTTAGAGGATAGGAATGCAAGCTTAAACGGTATGAAAATGTTGCAATAGGTAAAGGGAATGAAAAGTATTGAAGATTTCGAATTATCGTATTGCCTATACATTACTCTATCAAAAATGTCCTCAGAGAACATATTCTGAAATTATTAGGAGAGTCATCAAAAATAGTTTACCTGATATGTGTATCAGCATAGGTTTAGTCGAAACTTCTCTCATTCATTACGTTTTTTCTGTTGTATTTGAAACAAAAACATGCAATAGTCAAAACACAACGAAGAACATGAATAGGTCAACGCAGAAAACATAGAAAACGCTGCAGTTTGTTCACAGTATCTCTTTACACGACAGTATTCCGAGAACTACCCGACCTGATGTCTATATAGCGAGTTGTTGTTTGAAAAACAAAATTGGTTTCAAGCGCCAACCATATAAAGCTGAAGTTTGAAGACGCAGCATTGTTTACTGTTTGTATGACAACCATCAATAGTTAACGCTCTCAGTGAATGAACATGGAAAACATTGGCCATCGTTAGGTTTTTTTTTCATTTTAAAGGTCTCATCAGTCCAACCAATATTAAAGTCGAGCTGGGAGAATCTGCTCCTTCGTTTACAACAATAAAATATTGGGTGACAGAGTTGAAACAAGGCCGAACGAGCTGCTAAGATGAACTTCGCAGTGCTCCACAAATGGAAGTGACCACGCCAGAAATAGTGACGAACATACACAAAATGGTATTGGATGACCTTAGGTATTTCAAAGAATATTAAGCCGAGTTTTTGAGTCGATCCATAACCATGCGAGAAACATGGGCCCATCAGTTCATATCTTAGACGAAGGAACATTCAAAACAATGGACTGAAGGGGGAGAATCAACTCGAATGAAGGCGAAGACAGATCCGTCAACTGGCAAGGCCATGTTTTTTTGGGATACGTGTGGAATACTATTCATTCATTATTATAAAAAAAACAATCAATGCGAACTTATTGCAGTTTTGTAGTGTTGATATCCGGAGAAAACGGGTGAATTTAGCGAAAAATAAATTGTTGTTTCATCACGACAATGCACCAGTTCGCACATCCATTATCGCGAAAGCCAAAATTGATTAGTTAAAGTTGGAATTGCTTCCTCACTCACCCTATTCTCCAAATTTAGCTCCATCGGATCAATTTCTCTTTCGAAACGTGAAAAAATGGTCCGCTTGTAAAAGATTTTCCAACAATGAAGAATGAAGAAGCGGAGTCTGCAGTTGATGGATTATTTTAGTACCTAAATATTTCTCACTTTAAACAGGGTGTCGTAGCTATTTAAAAGTGTGTTAAGACTAGGTTGAGGAATAGTCTCAAATTTTTTATGTTTTCTTCGTTATGTTTATGTTATGTTATGTACTTTTTGGACTACCATCGTAGTTTTATCTATAATAATGAAGCTATCAAAGTAACTCGTAGAGTACCCATCAGATTTAGTAATAAATAATTAATACAAAGCCAAACCATATATAGTTGATGAAAACATAGGCAAATTAGTTTTAAAGATTATTTGATTTCTATTCAAAATTTTCTACTTTGTTAAAAGAAAATTTAAGTATATATATATTAATTTTAACAACTCTGTATGAGTTAACGTACGTGCCACAGACAAAATCGGAAATTAATTTTGAACAATATAATTTAAAAGAGAGTAGACGTTTAGATCAACTGTTGTGATCTTTGTCAATACTATCGCCAGACTAAAATGATATGGCGAAAGTTACGATGCATTACAAAGAAGATATACATTACAAAGAAGATATAAATTTACAAAGATTATTTAAAGCAGCATAAATACTATTTAAATGAGAAGTGTCTTGTTTTACTTTTAAAGAATAAATTGCTTAACTCAATATAGAGCATTTCTGAGATCAGCGTTTTATTAAAATTAGCTTCCTTATCTATAATAATAGTATTATCAAAATTGAAAGAATTATTAAGATCCAAACAATGTTTTGTAATAGGAGAATGTTTATAACATGTTTCGTTTCTTAATTATAGTTAACAAAGATCGTTTTTTCTGCTCAATAAAACAAAATCAGCAATTATTGCAACTAATTTTATAAAAAAACATTATGGAAATCCATAGTTTTAAGACAATCTATGTTTTCAACAAATAAGACAAAGAATTAACAGATTTGAAAATTACAGAAATATTTAGTTTTTTAAATAACATTTTATTTTTGTAAAATGGTAAAACAATAAAATTTCTAGTATTGTTTTTGCCGGATAATTTTTTTTATTATTATAAATATAATTAATTCTAAGATTAATGAAACGTCTACTCAATTTTACATTATACTGTTACGAATTATTTTCTGTTGTCTGTTATACGGGTCGTTAATTTCTTGTGTTATTTGTCTAACAGACGTTAAACGTGTTCTTTTAAATTCTGTAATATGATACGGACTCCCGTAACATAGTTCTTATTCCTTTCTCTATCCACGAGACTACGTATGTGATCTGTTTTCTGTTCGACATTTCCTTTTTATTACCAAATCATAAATATATCCTAATAGAAAATCTGATATATTTTCTTCTGCACCATTCCAAACAAACTTGATGAGAATATTTATGTCAAATTCACATGTAACATATACATATTCAAAATTTAATCGTTAGGCAGGCCGCACACTGGAATCGACGAAATGTCGGCGAAGATTTGCCTCGAGTCAAAACGTCGCAAGCTGTCTGAAGCAAAATGACTCGAGTCAAAACGTCGGAAACAAAATGACGCGAGGCAAAATCGTCGCCGACAAAATGGTTCAAGCTGTCTGAGACGGTTTCAGGCTGTTTCGAGCTGTATCTAGCAACCAAATATACCTCATAATATCAATGAAGATGGAGCGTGACGACGAAATAGCTGTTATTATTTATTGTTATATGTTGTTGGAAGAAAACAAAAGTTCTCGATATTTATGTGTACACCCAATTAATACTAAAAGAAATATAATCGGTTTTCTTAATGAATTACGAGCGGACAAAAACAAATTTTTCAATTTCACAAGGATGAGCTCCAAAAGTTTCTATTTTCTTTTTGATTTCATTGGAGAAAAAATAAGAAAGCAAGTCACTATTTTTCGTAGGTAATATATTATTACATACATACATACATACATTGTTATTTTAACTTATTCTATTGCAAGATTATTAACTAATTCTAATAATTTTACTTTAAATGTTCTCTGCCGTCTTATTAAGAATTTTTCAATGTCCGGCATCAGCCCTTTAAAAAAATGCATCACTGGTGAATCGGGTTCAGTGCACCTAGATTATAGGAACTTTTGCATTGGCACTGCCAACATTTCTGCTGCAGTTTTTTCTTTCTTTAGTTGGGGGGTCTGGAATCAAGAGAACTTGATGATTGTGTGTTCTCTACTAATAGCTACAGCTGCAGGCACGTCTTCTTCCTCGACTATATTGCCGACACTTTGGTGTTGGGATGCTAACAAATAAATTCCGGATTCTCGAAAATGCGATGCTGGTAAATGCATAAAAAGCAAAAATAATCATTCTTGCCTGTTGCGTTCTTCACAACATGATTAGAGAAAAAGAGGGAAGCATGTCAGAAATTCAGAGAGAACTGTTTGCACTTGAGGAAGATGACATTAATCCTTCTCAAACAGTTTTCAGAGGATCCAATCCTGCCTATGGTATTCGAAACACATACATGGATTTCTTTAATTCCAACTATGGCAGCATAGTTTCATTTAGTCTATTAGAGGTTTGTGAAAAAAATATTATATTTATTGTAAAAACAGTGTAACAATGACTGGTCATTACAACAAAATATTATTTAAATAAAAAATGTAGGTACAGAATAATAATAATAATATAAACTGTCTCTTTCTTTCACATATTCGCTCAATTTAATTTAGCAAGAATACGCGTGCTTCGTTAATTACAAAATATTGCCTTCTTTGTCAAGTAAACACCAATACAGTAATGAATATTTGGGGGCAAAGACAAGGTAATTATTTACCCTGCATGATTTCATTGTCACCTGTTCAGTCCTTGTACAGTTAAACCGCACATAAATCCATTTGAACTGTACTGTATTGTAGTTTCGTCTTAAGAATCCGTCTCGTTTGTTATGTAACAGCGCAATTGCCTTGATTCCACGACTCGGGAGTATTATTAGGCATTTCTGAACGCCACTGACGCATGGAGTCGTGATGTACTTTCCAGGAGCCTGCTCATGTTATGAAACTTGACAGACCAGTCTGCGACCAGAACCTAGCGCAAGATACAGCATTCCACTGCGTTTAAGACCCAGTTTCTCTGTATTTGGCGGGGACAGGCCTGTATCGATTGCGAGTAGAATGCTCCGAGTACCGGGAACGAGAAAATCATCGTGAACGACTCGAGTTGCATAACGTGTTACTCAAACTGTGTTGATAAACGCAAGGTTACGCCACTGTGAGGTGAATATCCTCTCAGTCAACACATTACAGATGCGTTAGTTGTTTCCACGTAAATGACCTGGAGGCTTATTTATCAAAACCTTGCCCGATAAAAAACGTGAAATTATTTCTGCATAATTATAGCAGTGTAAATGTCACTTAACATTAATTAATGCCAGCTCGAACTTGGAGAAACATGAAAAGCTTGAGAAACCATTATTGTTGAGAAAACGGTAAACCAGAAAATCGTATGCATGTGTTCAGATTCTTCTCGTGACGTAATGAAATTTGATTAGAGCGGGCGTAGACAATGAAAATAATATAAAGGAAAGTTTAAATTGGTACTTATTGGCATATACGAAGTATTATTCTGATAGGGAATTTAAGGCTTCCCTCTACACGATGAGCAGAATTGTTGAAAATAGACGCATCAAAGGTGCTTTAGGAAAGTAAAATAAAAGTTAATAAATAAATTAAATGACCAACACATCAGAAACAACTAAACACAAAAATACACTACGTTTCGTTCCTGTTTATGAACTTCATCAAGCGTACAAGTGTAACATAAATAATTTCGTATTAATGAATATATCATGTATCTTGTAATATTATGAGAAAAAATTTTGAATGAAATTTGTAAATGCACGTTCATTTCACGCACAATGTAAACTATATGTTCAACATTATTCAATCGTGTCCATTAAATAATTGGCTATTTTATCTATTCATTCAACTAATGTCTAAGAATATAAGTATTAAAACAAAAAAATCTTTAAAACAGAAACTGTCAGTTTTTAATAGGTATTTGATCCTTAATTCGGCAAATTAGCGTAATAGTAGAAAATGTAACAAATACCAGTCAAAATGTAAACATTTTTATATCTAAAGGAGATACACAGAATAGAGTAGAAGGAAAGATTAGCTCTACATTATTCGTATATAGAACTAATAATTGAAGATTTAAAATGGTTGTTTTCATAGTAATCTATGTTGAATAATGTTACAAATAATAAATTAAAAAAAGATATTTTCTTATATTCATTTGTTAGTTTAAAATAATGGACTAGGATATCGATTGTTTTAAATTATGATTTGAGATGAATTCCTTTTTCTTATTAACACTTAATCATCTAAAAATATTAAGTGTTTAAAAGTTGAATAAAAAGTTATAAATATTATGAGTTGAAATAAATATTCTGTTCCATTACCGGCACAATAATTAAAGCTGTTTCGTGAAACCTAGCTTTGATCGTATCTTTTAATAAGTACAACTTATTATCTTCAATTGTTTAATATATACGTTCCTTGTAGTAATTTTCATTTGTTGTGGCGAAACACCTTGCTCATTAACTTCCAATCAAAGTGACCTTTCCAATCGTTTAATGTTCAACGTTTCTCATAGATATGCTACTTAGATCTCAGTCACGTTCAGGTCATTTTTATCGCGGAATACGGCTAGCCTCTATCGTGTTACGTATTTATTTCCATAAATTACACCGTATTATTACTTCCTAAGCTTGTAACATTATGAATTATTAAATATAAATAAAGTAAAGCCCAAGTGTTTTTAATCGGTCTCAATAATAAAAATAAGCATATTTTATAATTTTGTTCACATTTTATTAATTAATTTTGATTGTCGAAATATATCATGGCAATAGTAATCGTCATATTTACGAAAAAAAATTACGTTAACATTTACAATTGTATGCTACTAAATTATTAATTTTTTAAACAACATTCTTTTCCATATTTCATCAAATATATTTCTATAATGACCAAGATAAACTATTACACACCATCAAAATTTCGTTGTTCCTTATATTTAATGTGTTCCATCGGTATAATCTTGTACAATATGCAGTGTCGGCTCATCTGCTACGGCAAATAAATTTATTGAGTAATAATTTATTTTTTTAACTTAAGAACCTCTATAATAATTGAGTTTTAACACTTCGAATGTATGCTTCGATATCCGAGAATTACTCCCCGTCTTGTGGCGCACTCGCTCCTGCTAAAGCAGTCGGCTGGACATTCAGTGTTATGGAACATATCTACAGAAAAGTATTTCTGTCCTGAATGAGAAATGTGTATGCGCTGTATACATTTTCACCCATTTACACCAACCTTAAAGGTCAACAAACGGCCCCATTTTTGTGCTATGAAACGTGCAAGCATAGCCGTGCCGTGTAATGAAACAGAGACGGCGCCATCGGGCAGCATAAGCGGCAAATTTAAAATAAATGTGAATCATTCAGTTATTATAAATCTTATTTGAAAGTAGTTTATGTTTTCATATCAATAATTTTATTCATAAATTTTAGGTAATATTTAAAAACATCACAATCGAAGGCTACAACACTGGTCACGTGCTAGAAATGCGAGACAATTTGGAGCTAAATTACTCCTCTTTTCAAAATTACACACTACCGGAAATTATGTAGACAGAATTAGAAATGTATCATATGTGTGTGGTCAGAGTATTGGTAACACTACCACTGATGTAGTATTATTATTTTACACAGTTATTTTCGTAAAAATGGTTGTTTGGCGTGATGTAGCTGATGGAACTCCAATAACTTGTAAAAATAAAAAAAAATCGTCTGTTTTGAAAATTAATGGAAACAATAAAAGTATTAAATATAATATAAATATATAGAATATATATAATACACAACGTTTCTGGAAACCTTGTTCATTTCTTTTAAGAAAACTAAATAACGCAAGAGATTAGAGCGACAAAACTGCACAATTCATTTCATAGAACTCAAAAGCTGAATTATACAGTTGTGTCCCACTAGGATCTCGTATTTTTTCTTAGCAGCTGAAGAAAGGAACAAGTTTTCCAGAAACGTTGTGTGGTATTTATATAATCACTTTTTTTTTTGTCTGTATTCGGCTATTTTTCTCATTATTCCAATAAGTTGTATTCATATTATACGGTCCATGTTATTCTGTCAGATTAAATTAAACATATAAAAGATAAAAGAATTAAATGTTGAATTATTATACGCTCTTTCTTAACAGTCGGATATTTTATGTGGGTGTAAATTACATTCGTACCAAACTGTCGGTTGAAAGTTTATTATGAAACATATTGTGAAGTTTCTCTGTCTTTAAGTAATGGTATATTTATTACTTTTTGTATTTAAATGATAGCTCAGTACAGACACTCAGCGCGCAGTGATTTACAGTAAATGGCATCGTAAACTTTTCAAATACATGCGTCATTAATTTTTTATCTTAGACTCATAACGCTACATTTTTACAGATACTTAATGGGTTTCCGTATTAATTACAATAATTTATTGTCGGCTATACTTAAAAGAAACTGAGTATTAAGAGACTTGACAAATGTACACTTTTATTAAGTATACATTCACTTTAATTATAATAACGATTTACGTTAAAACAAACAAACAAATGAAGGGTCACACTTACCAATATTATTTGTAGGGCCTGAAGTTGTTTTGCGTAAATTTTAACGAGCTTCGTTCTGAGATTCTTTCCAATTTTGTACGCTCGTTGTCCAAAGTGATGCAATATATTTTACCCACTATAGTCTCTACCATATTCAATGGGGTATATGCTCCCTACTGTACGTACACTTATTTCATAAGATCTACCTAAGGATCAATATGTAATTTATTCACTCCCGTCGAACTTTTCTTCAAACCCTGTGAAGAAAATTAATAGCCCTTATCCACCACTCAACTATCCAGTTCTAATCTTTACTCAACGTTACATCCAGATAACAATTATGTAATTTTTTCTACGTAACTTTTAAGTCAAGTCACAATTTGAAGAAGATTCAAAAAAGTTATTTTAAACTGAATTTTTTACTAAATTGTCTGTTATTGGTCAAAAATTACATTTTATTTTTTTTCTTGAAGCATGATTCGTTTTGATCTTTATATAATACTGCAGAAATTTATTGCATTTCTTTAGGCGAATGCCAGGTAGGATCCTTAAAATATAGCCCGGGGGCCCTTGTCAACCCTTGGCTACCTTCCTCTACCCTTCCACATCCCCCCTTTCAAATCCCTTCCTATGCTATTAAAGGGGAGTTGCCCAAAGTGGATTACCCTCATGCAGCCTGTTGCCCTAAAAAAATTGATTTTTTAAATTAGTTTTAATTATAAAAATGTTTAGGAATTGGAACATTTTTCTTTGGTAGTTCTGAATATTGGTTTGTAGTAGTAAAAACGAAAAAATTGTTTTCAGCCTTATTTCGCAAACCCTCCAATGCAACACGTACGGGAACTTTAGTGATAAGTACCCGCACTTATCCCCAGTTGTCACACCGGGATCGCACGGTTTCGTTTAATGTGACGATTTTTTTTCCAATTAAGGGCAAGCCATATTCATGCTGAAATCCCTCGGCTGATGTATTAGAGAAAATATTTCTAACAGGGGTTCCGTAGGCTGAGCAAAATTTTAGTGGCTTATGACACCCTGTTCCTCCTAAGCTCACGGAGTGATGAAATTTCCAGTAACTCGTTCTCTCTGCTGATCCCAGGTTGAAGGTCGATTTGCCCTGAACTCTGTTCGTCCGTAACAGAAATTTTTCGTTTGCTTTTTTTCTCTGTCTGACTCGAGGATTACAGCGGCGCAGCATCAACAACAAATCTCGAGACGCTCCGCGCCAACTTAACTTCTTTACACTGTAAATAATTATTTTTGTGGGCTGGGTTTTTACGTTACATCAAAAAATATTGACCATTAAAGAAATTTTATATAAGTTTATTACAGTTAAGCATGAAAAACTCTTATCTCAGCCACCTGTGGTTTTTTACGTAGAAGAGATCCGCTGCCCGTACCAAATACGTACTGCTATTCTGTGTTGTGTTGCCTGCTGTAGCTCTCGTACCGACGTCTCCGTATCTCACAGCCGGCAGAACGGGTTAAGTGCAGTGATGAATTTAGTCAGGACCGTTGCAACGCGTCGACTCAGGGGTTGACCACTGGCTAAGGCGTTGGCCTCCGGGATTGATTGCTGGCAAGCCGTCGTACTAAATTGTGTGGCTTCGATGAACTCTTCACTAACAAATTATGGCCCCTTTCTCACGACGATTCTGCCTCGGACTATATCAGAGACAATAACTTGGAATTTTTTACAGCAGAACTCATGAGATTTGTAGATCGGTGACACTTAAAACGTATACACGTAACGCAATACGGAGCCTCTCATAATCACATCCACCGGCTGCGGTGAGCACAGAACAACTGTCCAGTTTCAAAAGCTTATCTCCGTTCCCTCCATTATAGCCTCCCATTCTTTTACTTTTTTTCATTATTAGAAAACCTAGTCGAAATGTCAGTTTCACTGATTCTTCCATTGTTACAAGAGTTATAGCACGCAGCTGCAGTTTCGTAGTCAACAATGGCCAACTATTCTGTCATGTTGAGGCCAACAATCGAGACAAGACACGAAAATTACTTGGATGGAAATATTTATCTCCTCCACCCCCACGCACGTGCACCATTTCGAATTCTCCAAACAACAGCAAACAACACTTTCGAGACAAAGCAAAACTAAACCAAAATACACGCGTTACAACACTAAGTAGATAAAGAAGTAGCGAATTAAGTGATAACTGTGCAACGTTTCTGTAATCCTTGTTGCTTTCGACAGTTAATTCAAAATCGTAAGAGATACACCGCAAAACCAGGTGCCGATTTCAAAAGCAAAGCTAAAAATAACTGAAAAATGAAAAATATTTACATAAAAACAAACAAGTTAGCCTAACAATAGGGATTCATAGACATTTTTGACTATTATGGCATCGGCATCTAACATTTTAGCATTTTGCCAAACAAATGAATGTTTCGAATTGATGATATTTTAGGAGACAAATTGTTTGTCAATGTGGAGTTTCATATTGGATATATGTTCTTTGACTCAGGTATTCAACGACCTTTTAGTTTGCGCTATGTAACAGGAATTACAATCAGAGAAAGGAATTTTATAAACTACACAATGTGTCCTATATCTGTGAAGTTGGTCCTTCTAGTTATTGTATCAAGAAGGAAAGTGTATTAGTAGAATTTTGAATAATTGATATTTCCCAAAATGTTGTTAGTAAAATAATTTGATAAAGGAAATTCAGTTAATATCACAAACCTCTACTTCTATCACGAATGGATTCATTTTCCAGTATGGGTCAAATATCGGGATCTAAAACACTTATTGGAATGGATTATAACAAAGACATATATAAACAACATAGACTGGACAAGGCGCCGCCATATTTAAAGCAAAATTGAAAACTCAGCCGCTTTTCATACCGTCTGGTGGGCGTTCCCCATCGTCTGCTAGCCTTTAACTATGTCGCACAAATGACCTAAAACTAAATCTCTACGGACACACAACATATTTTAAGGCTTAAGAAAATATAACACATTTAAGGCACTGAAAAATTTATTGACCTTTAAATAATATTAGTTTTGTATACATTTGTATAATATTACGTCCTCTTTTTTAAAATAATTTTCTTCTTTTCTTATGGGTGAGGTTTCAGAATTTTTTACCGCAAAACATTTGAAAATCAAAACATTAACATTTATTAGTTATTTTACAATAATATATATATAATATAATATATTGTAGTGAATAACGACCTTAAGTGGCCGCCCTTGTGAATACATTAGGCGTGCACGTGTTTCTGCCTGAGAAGGCCAAAAGAAATCGCGGGTTCGCGTCCCTTTTTTTTGCATCATTTGGGGGGGCGGAGTTCGAATAAATACTCCGAACCCGTGAGACGGAGGCAGAAGGGGACGGAGACGCAGGGAAAAGCAGGGAGACGGAGAGACACAGATACGAAAGAAGAGACGCAGGCAGACAGGGAGACGGAGACGCAGAGGTTTTGAGGGACGTCCATCGCGGGGAGGCCGAAGAAGGAGATCGTGTGCTGACGCCACAAGTAAAGTAAGCATCACAATATATGTAAAGTACATTCAAAAGTGGAATTCTTTTACACAGTGCGGAAATAGACTCTGTTCTTGAATAGCCACCGAACCGCCCACATTACCCTGTTGAGAAGGAGAACTTTTTAATCAAGCCGGAGCTAATTTTAATTTTATGCAGACCTATGTATATCTGCTGGCGCCCAACAATATTTTTTTAATGTATTTTTGTATTTTTTGTAGTTTCAATGTAATAAAGTTTATTTTTTTAATATTAAGTAATAAAAAAGGAGAATCATTACAATATATACATAAATGTAATTAAATAATGAAACAAAATAAATTAAATTATTTGGTGTCGTTCCGGCTCTTTACAGTTTATGTTAATAATGAGCCTAACTACATGGCATTATATTGGGAGGAGAAAAACATTATGCAAGATAAACAATGGATGTTGAAATGCATACGACAAATAAAGGTCGGATAATACCGTATCGTAGTATCAGGATGGTCTTTACTCCGCGACGTCTCCATATGCTTCAATTTCCTAAACACGACTGGCCTTCCACTTCTCTATTAATTCTAAACAAGACACGGATCTCTTATTGCTTCTTAATCACCGCCATTAATTCCCTCCAGGGATACTCCTCGATGTTTTGTTCCCCTTTGCTGCTTAAAAATATAAAAAAAATTGATTTTGCTCGCCGCTGCTTCCAACTAACGGCAGACTTAGATAATTAACTGCAGCTAAAAAACGTAATAATATAAAAATATTTGTGGGTGTGCATTATTAAAGGGGGGTTTCCACCACGTTCATTACTCTCATGTAGTCTGTTACCCTAAAAAAATAGACACGCGTTATAGTTCTCGGAATGTCTAATACCTATAACCGTATTATTTGAAGATTTGCGATTTACACTATTCATAATCATCAATAGAGTCAAACGAAACTGGCTAAAAACTTGGCGTTCTAGAACCGAAAGAATTTTTTTAAATGTAACTAAATGATCATAAATACTAATCTGAATCTCACAAACTTCAGTTCATGTACAGCACCGCGTCTTAAGTGCTCGTGATTATATAAATATTTTAAAATTGAAGGTTTAAGCAGATTCTGGCAATGTTCTCACTTGAAACTTTCAAATGTAATTTTTCCCGCCAATAAACTATTCCTTCTGCACGTGTGAGCCAGTATTATTTGGGGTCAGGAACAAAGGGGTTTCGATCGTACACGTGTATTTTTTTACCGCCTCCGAAGTGGAGCGGAGAAAGTGGTTGCCTTCATACGACTTCGGAGAGGAACACCACATTCCTGATATCAGATGGGCACCGGAGAGAGTTTTCTAGAAGTGAAGTGTGTATGCTGAGGTAACACCTTCTTCCATCACATTCAGTCGGGAAGACATTACGTTCATTAAAAATTATGCTCACATAATAACACCTAAACGGTACACTTATCGTATTAGGAGACTATAAAATTATTAAAGAGCTTTAACTGCGTGCACAAGTAGATTTTACAACGGTAGCTGAAAAAAACTACAAGGCCCTAATTTATATTATTCATTCCGGTTAACGGTGAAAATAAACATAAAGATAATTAAATTATCCCAATTTCCGGTCTTTATAGAAAAATATTCCTATACACAGGAAAAAATATTTCTATATTACATATAATAAATATACCAAGCCGGCCTGCTGTGGTGTAGAGGCCAGCGTCATTGGCTCGCATCACAGAGGTCCCGGGTTCGAATCCCGGCATGGATTGTGGTCTTCCTGGTCAAGAAAACTGGGGTTAATGCTGTGGGAGAATCGACACTCTGACCAGGTGTCACTCCTAATCCAGAATGTGTCATGTAAGATGACAGTCTGGCAGCCGTCTCGGTAAGACAAGGCCCTTCATGGGCTGTCGAGCCAAGGAGTTATAAATATACCAAAGCAACTGAAAAGAACCGTAAATTTGTCTGTACATTTTTCTTTCGTTAAAAAATTATTATAATTCTTAAGGCATTCCTCTTGACTTAAATTGTGTATGAATATACTATTCCTACTGAGTAATGGAAAAGAATATATTCTTTCATGTAGTCGTCAGATGGTTTATAAAGAATAAAAATAATATGAATTGGTGATAGTTTTGAGTTCTAAGGCATTATAAAACAAATAAAGGAAATCGGGACACGTCGATTACAGCTGAAATGTAAATCGAACCACATATTGGGAAATTACGTATTATGAATTCGGAGGTCACGATCTGGACTCGTAAATAAGGTAAAATAAGTTGTAGTTTGAGGCCAAAACATATAGCGGCTTACAAAAATATGAAAATACATTTAGAAGCAAATGATCTAGAAATAATTCACCATTTAGATATAAGAGCGTATTTCTACTATGTAAATTACATTTCATATATTCCTTTTTACGGTATAATTTTAACAGTCCATAGTCACAGAAACTAATCACCGTAGAAATAAAACATTAATTATAATGAATAAAACATTAAATGTGTCTTCAGAATTTTAATACAGATTTATGAATAACCGCAAATATTGATCAAATGCCTGACTACGATGGCAGAGCACGTCATGGAAAAATTGTGTAATAAATATTGTAACCGATTGGAAATCCGAAATTTATTTATTCATAATTTACACGGGGAAAGTCCTCGTTCTCTTATAATTTAGTAAGAACGACACTGTACATTCGCCTTATTTGCAGTGATTTTCGATTCTGGTGCTCATTTTCCCCAGGTATTTCCGGGGAAGGTAACGAAGAACCAAATTTTATGCTATTGATAGTCTATTAATTATCTCATATTGAAATAAGTTAAAACATTTTTATGAGATTAGAAATAATTAGAATATATCTAACAGCCTCTGAGATCTGTTCTCGCGCAGGTAGAATCTTTCTGGGGAGTCGGAGAGGGCTACCTTTGGGCATGCTTTTTTCTCTCTCTACTTTTGAACTAAGGTTCCCACAAGCCGAGGCACCTCGGCCTGTTTAGAGAGGTGTATGTTCCGGGGTCGCAGACCTTGGGCATACGGTAAGAGCTTTCAAATGCCTTCCTATACTATTAAAGGGAAGTTACAACCATGTGGATTGCTCTCATGTAGCCTGTTACTAAAAAAAAAGAAACATGCGTCTATAAGAGGAACATAAAACATTTTTTTTATATTTTGAAAACTAACAATTCTGCAATTAAAAAAATTACAATCGGAAGAAAACTACGTTAAGAATAATATACCCCTGTGAACAAAAAGTAAGGTGAATTTATTTATAAAATATAAATTCTTTATTTATTCTTACAAATCAATTTCATCCCCTTCAAAGTAATCCCCGTCCGATAAAACGCACTTTTTCCAACGCTTTTTCCAGTCCTCGAAACAGTCGGAATAGTCCTTTTCCGGTATAGCCTTCAAGACCTTCTTTGATTCGGTTTTTATCTCCTCAATCGTGTCAAAACGGCGTCCCCGCATTGGCCTTTTGAGTTTGCTGAATAGCCAGAAGTCGCACGGAGCCAAATCAGGCGAATACGGTGGTTGCGGAACGATATGATGCGAGTTTTTGGCAAAAAAAAAGTCTCGAAGAACCAATGCAGTATGACATGGTGCATTATCGTGATAAAGGAACCAAGATTCCGGCCGTTTCAGACGTATAGCTTCACGCAAACGACGCATAACGCTCAAATAATATTCTTTGTTGACACTTTGGCCCGGTGGAAGGAATTCATAGTGCACCACACCACGATAATCAAAGAAAACTGTCAACATTACCATGATTTTCGGTCTTGCTTCACCTTTTGCACGATATTCGCTGGATTGGTCGGTGGTTTCAGGGTCGTATGCGTAAATCCAAGTCTCGTCTCCAGTAATGATGCATTTCAAGTGGTCCTGATAGTCAGACAGCAAAGTGTCACTCACATAAACCGACGCTTCTTTTTCCAAAAATTGAGCGATTTTGGCACTAATCGAGACTTGACGCGTTTGAGACACAAAACATTCTTCAAAATGGTTTGGGCTGAGCCAAATGATATTCCAACACTATAAGCAAATCTCTAATTGTCTATCGACGATTTTTAAGCACCAAATCCTTGATTATTTGGACGTGGTCCTCGGTAGACGTTGATGGTCGTCCAGAGCGCGGTTCGTCGTCAACGCGTTCCCGGCCCTCTTTGAACTCGTTGTACCACTTATAAACGTTTTTTTGTGCCATAATTTGATCACCAAAGGCCCTCCGAAACATTTTAAACGTGTCCGCAGAAGAATATTATTTCCGAAAAACAAAATTTAATGCAAGTTCTTTGCTCAACAAAATCACACATTGCAAAAATCGAAAAATTCCCTTTTGGTTGTTTACAAAAACACGTGTCACTCGGAGATAATTAAACCTTTTAACAAACAGACGCTTGGAAAATATTATAGCCAGTCTTACCAACCTAGGAAAAAAATTACCAGCCTTCTTAATACCCGGGAGTTTTAAATGACAATTTCACCTTACATTTTGATCACAGTGGTATATATATATATATATATATATATATATTATTTTTATTAGGTAAAACAAGCTTTTAGCCCTTTCTAAATATAACAGCAGAACTGTCCCCCATAATTGCAGTATGTATACAATGTTGCTGCCTTAGTGATTATTTTATTAAATAATTTTTTCCTAAAAATAATGGACGAACAAGTAATATATTTGCAGCGGTAAGAACAAAACTGGCCTCCTTTTACAAACGTCCGTGAACTTGGGGAATGATGGCACACCTGTAGCGTAGTAGTTGAGATATTCCTTAAAATATTTTTTATTTCATAAAAATTTATTAGAGATTTTAGCAAGAGTTGAGTTCCTGACAAGTTTAAACGTGTATCTAAAAATAATCACTCTGAGCTAATCCCGGGAAGCAGTGAATGGGAACTGACCAAACAACCAGGTTTTTCCTTAGTACGAATCCGCACCTACCAAGGGCCCTGCAGAAAATTTATGTGTGTTTTTGAATAGTGATTGCCTCGTCTAATGAGATTTCGTGGCCCAGAAAGATCGACCAAAAAGATCAATAAAATATTCTCAATTCCAGGCGTTCCTTGGGGAGGGGGGGGGGGTATCTGCGTCCATAGCTAAATCATAATATTAAGAGATACGATTGTTTCTCCGGCTAAGGGCAGCCAATCTTTTATCTAAAGAAAAAGTTGTAAGTATTTCAATAAATAAATCATTAGAGCTGGAAAGTGATAATTAATTTATTTCTGTTATGGTAAAAGTGAAGTCAACTAAATTTATATTTCAGGGGTCCAGTTGTATCGATCAAATTTGAATAATATAAACCATTATCGATATTTATTTTATATAATAGTATAATAGCACAATAAATAATTAAATATTATGGTCAAAGAATCAAGAAGTGTTTCATATTCACTCTTCCATTGAGACAATTAGAAAAAAATATTTTTTATTATTATTTGGGACTTCATCAGATTAACAATAGTTGAAGAAAATGCATAAAAGAAGGTGAAACCTTAATGATTAATAAGACCTAAAACTTCTTAAATGATGTTGAATATTCTAATAAATATGATTGTATACACTTACAAGATTTTCAGTTATAGGTTCCAAAAATTACTTAACCTAAGTATGAGGAAAAATTCAGAACGGTCCGGGAATCGAGCCCAGGACCTCCGCTTACCGAGCGGACACACTAACTATTAATCCCTTGTCGACTCCAGATTATGTGTGAAATTCCTCATTGGAACTGAATTCCGCTAACCTACCGATCGACAGTCGTCAAGGGATAGCTTAATAGTTAGACGTCTGTCCGGTAACCTGAGTGCCTGGGTGCAATTCCCGGTCTGGTCGATATTTTTAGTCATACTTACAAATAAATAACTTAACATGGTGTTGGCCTGATGCTTAATATAAGCCTTATTCTTGAATTAAGTTATTTAACATTATGAAAAAGAATTTTAAATTAACTTTCATAAGAATTTAATAACAGTTGTAACCGAAATCTAAATAACGCAGTGATATTTTCCTGTAATTGTATTAATTGCATTGAGATTTATTAATCATTTCCTGACTGTTAGGTCATTATGTTTATTCATTGTGTTATTATGTCGGAAAAATATCAAAATGAAACGTAATAATGTATTATTTAAAACCGATATTGAGGAAATATTCTGAAACTTCCACATTTCGACAAAGTAACAACTATAATTATTATAATTAATTCACTTTTATTAATTTTTCACCATCTTTTCCGCTTATGCGCTGCGTTGTGCGCGATCTAGTTGCGGGACGTCTTCCACATCTGTTACGCCGCTTCGACTCCACTGGTTTACTTGCAGCAGGGACACACTAAAATCACTGTACTATGCTTTGACTATGACCTATCTTCTCTGCTCTAAACACATATCACAGATTAATATTCTGAAACGCTGTAGACCAACAATTGGTCAGCTATATTTGCAATCATATTGATTTCCTATGTATAAACTAACAAAACTCTACCATAAATGGAGAGAGATTGGCAGCAGTCTCAAAATGCGATGCACAGTCGTTGGTGTATGTAGCAACTGACTTTTACGGATGAGTTGTTGTCGTGCAATATTTCCTGAGCTGGACCCCATTATATTTCCTTGCATAAATGTTTATACACTACCAAGTTCCCGCAACACAAGTTCATGTTAAAGTTCAGATGATAAGTACATGATGGGGTAAAAGAACTTTGCCGCAGTCTGTATATCCCGTTCGTAATAATATAATGAATGTGTTTTTTTAAAAAATGGTAGTAGTCTTATACCAGCTTCCCTCTAATAAAAAATTCCCCCCTGTGGTCAATATTCCCCATCATCTCTTACTTCTCCAACTGCACATCTCATATGACATGCTGTTTCTCACGAGCTATACTCTTTTTTTTACTCTATTACAACTTTCAGGGTTTTATTGAATTTTTTAGTTTAAATTGGATTTAACTTTATACGTAAGTAAGCTGCCCCTTGGGACACCAAGCTTCAACAAAAAATACACGTTTTAAATTAAAAAATAATATTCATTATTCGGTCATAAAATATTTTTTGGAAGAAACCTATTAATTTTGGCAAATAAAAGAACCTTTTCTTCTATTTTAGGCGTTTAATTTTTCAAATTTAATAAAATCTCATATCAATTACTTCTATGGAAATAATTTTCGTCTGTTAATGTCTAGCTAATAAATGAGTCCTAAACATATTGATACATCTTTGTATATAACTATTTCTCTTCCAAATTAAAGAAATAGGTAGGCTATTGTAATGAACATTTAGTTAAAAGCGCGCTATTTCGGATGGAAGCCGCTGTTTGTCCAGATGGCGGACTCGGTTGGTGGTCTCGGACCGTCTCAGTGAAAAGACAAAAGACTTTAAGCAGGGTGACAGAACGATATCGCTTGAATGGACTAAATACAAGTATCATAATGCCAGGTTCCTCCATTTATACTGTTAATTAATAAATTCAATTTATTAATATCATTCGTTTCAATTTTTGCCAACTTGAGGTTCACCCTACGAAATTCCTGATAGAGAGTCAAGGTCTCGTTCTTTTTAATTATTGTCATTTTTTGTATAAATTCAATTTTATGCGACTCATATTATCAGTAAATTATTATAATAAGTAAGTTAATCTTATTTTTAAGAAAACCCACCCAACATAGAACACTGTAACGTAAAAGTAGTGCACTATCCGATATTTAGTTAACAAAAACATAATAATCACACCTGTTGTGAGCGGTTTAGCGTTCAAATCATCAATCCAATAGTGATTCATAAATAGTAATTATATTATAAATTTATTGGAGCTTTTTCTAGTTGAAAATGTCAGAGTATTGCGCCATGGCAATAACTTTAAAAGCTTGTGACCTCAAGAAATGAAGTCAGTGCCAATTCAATTAATACCTACACTAAACGAAGATCCTGGCCTTCGAAACTGAAGTTATAAATCTGCCAAGTGGAAGGTGAAAGGAATAATGTGGACCAGAAAGCAGGGTTAGGCTCACATTTAAACATGCTAAGGTTAAAGAGTAAATCGTTTCTTTATGTTATTTGCCTATTACAATCGATATCTATAAATGACGGTGATTGTTAAGCACTACGTATTTTTAAGCTATTAGAAGTAGCTTGTTTTTTATATAAGGAATACGAATAGTTGTCAATTGGCACGGAATAGCCCTTATTACAGGAACACACTGGTTGGAGCTGAAGCTAAATAATAGAGGTGTTTCTCTGACTTGACTGTCGCCTAAACCTCCGTGACCCGGAGTTTGGCAGAGTTACGAAAGAAGGCCCCCTTGACCCAGTCCTGACACCAACGATGCAGTGGGATAGTCACTTTCCTCCGTCATTGTCACATTGGCTGATTAGCCCTTTTATATATGTACATTTCCGGGCTTGTAGTCATCAACTCCTCTTCTCTTTCCTTAATTCTACCGTAAATCACTGCCCAGATGCTAATGAAAAGAAAGTTACATTTTACGTAACCTTACCAAACCACAGTGGCTATATCTAGTTGCTTAAACTCTAAATTTTGAATTTGCGATATACTAAATGCTTTACGTCACAGAATATATCCTAGTCTGAACTTTAATGACAATGGTGTTGAAAATGTAATGATTAATTGGTCGTGAAATATTTTATAATTTTAAGCAAGCATTTATATTTATCGAAGTATATGCATGGAAAAATGTCGACCAGACCGGGAATCGAACCCGGGACCTTCCGTCCGGGATGCATTAACCAACTGTGCCAATCATATCGACGTCCGATTCGGTGGGACATTCCTCAGACCTCATGCGCTTCACAAATAATTTTATACATCCAAGCACCTTGCTGGCCTTATTCCCAGGATCTGATGAAGGTTGGATATCCATTGTAAACTGATTATATTTAATTAAAAGGTATGCGCCAAGCCAAAAGTTAAATGGTTAAGATAAATCACAGTAAATGTAAGATAAGCGCAAGGTCCCGGGTTGGATTCCCGGTCTGGTTGACATTTTTAAATCCATATACTTCGATTAATCTTAACCATTTTACCTTTGACTTGAGCGTATAAGCTGTCTTTCAATAACTTTGATTTACATTTATTTTATAAATAAATTATCACAGTCACACGATTTACTTTCTCTGAGAAATATTATTTCTCCGTAGTCGTTCCATTATCTGCTTTAGCTTCTCACTCTTCCCGCTGTTTTCCTTGTCTTTCACAGATCAACTGCCTTTCGTCGTTCTTTTTCTACGACTATTCTGGGTTCCAACACAGATTTCCCATCTCTCTCCCTTTCGTCCACCACCTTATCCATTCCACGACCTTTATTATTTTACTGTTTTACGTGAAATGCTTGCAATGGGAATTCAACCTTTGGTATTGTTTTTTTTTTCATAAACAGAAAATTTTGTAATCCGAAGATTTTATAATTGTTTTACATTGTTGACATTAATATGTTGAAATTATATCGAGGAAATTTAGTTATATTCCTGAATAGAGGTGGTAAAGAAATTTTTTAAAAAATGTATTTTTCTGTGGTTGAGAGGTCAATTTGGCGTTTTCTGTTAAGTGTTTTTAGGGAAATCGGTGGAGGACTCTGTAGTAGAGATAATGGGATTGAGGTGGTTGATATTTCTATTACGTTGAATTCGGGTGGTTATACTTATGGTTTTTTGAGTTGAAGGAATATTTAGGTCGTTGTGAATTCTGTTGTTAGTAGCGTAACAAGGGCAGTTAGTGATAAAGCCGCGGATTTTGTTTTGGGATATTTGGATTTTATTTATATTGGTGGTAGCGACCGAACCCCAGATGTTACAGCATTAAAACCAGAGGGTGATAGATGAAGGTTGTGAAAAGGAGATTTTTTGTGGTTTTAAATTGTGGAATCAGCGGAGTATTTATTTTTAAGGTGGAAAGGGACGATGTTAGTTTGGAGTCGAGGGTATATTTCTTAATATTGCAATTGAATTTAATAGTGTGTAAAGGAATGTAAGGTAAAACGTAATAACTACAAACTTACTAAAGCTATTAAAATACTAATAATGCGATAAGGAGGAAAAAGCATTGTTGTTGAGAGCGGGGCAGAGAACAAACGTTAGTGGAGAACGCGTGCCAGCGTCGTTGATGTAGATCTCTTGGCGGAAATCTTGAATTATATGTTGGATTGAAAACAGGATGTTAATAAACTGCATTAAATAAATTGAAACGACTATATTGAATTGTTGACCCAGCGTGTTTGGAAACCTTGTAGGGTAAGAGTACGCAGGCAATTTTCAGGCTGTTGGCAGCACTGCAGGAATTGTTGTGATTATGTATTAGTGCGACTACAACTGCAGAAGAAGAACACACCATATTGTCATCGATTTCCTACTAGTTGCTTGGATTTCACAGGCTAAAATATACTTTTGATCCCTATTTTGTGTAATGATTATATCTCAAAAATTAAAGATTTCACGGCACATAATAATAGATTATAATTTTGAGTCAAATATATAACAAACAACAATTATTAAGCTGCAGTTTGAGGCTAGTTCTGGTTCATTGTCTGCACGGTGCATGCACCTAGCGAATATTTTGTTAATACACTACATGGGAGGCCAAGAGTACGCAGAGCGAAACAGAGCATATTCCAGCTGGATCCAAGGATCAACAGAATGATGTACAATCTGTAGGCCAACAAAATTTTGGCTCAATTTACGAAACAGCCAAATGAAACTTCCCCTGGTTCTTTGGACGACTCAGATTTAGTTGAACCAGTTGGCATAGTCTTAAACGAGAAAACCAAGCTAGTCATCGCGGAAAACTTTAATTCCACTAAACCTACTGCTGGAATTCGTTCCATTTTACCGCTTCCAAAAACTAAGGTAAAAGAATAAACCTTCACAGAATTCAGAAGTAAAGACCTCTTCATCGTTTAAGAATCAGTTACAAGGAAAAGAACAAATAAAAAGGGTAAAAGCGAGGGCAAAGGCTGAATGAATATTGGATAAAGCCCTTAAAAGAAACGCATAGGAAGGTAACAAAAGTAAGAAGCACAAAAAAGATAACTTGAAGGACACAAAGGGTTTAAATTTTAACATTGGAAGACCTCAACCCAGCACAAGCAGCTCTCAAATTCATTCTGATGCTGACGAATACATCGATTTTCCAGAATACGGACAATCCTTTTCCGACAACTGGATCCAGTGGTGGCACGAGGCATGCTTACGAAAGCCATTTGTGTGTGACCATTACCGCATAGGAGGCAAAGAGTACGCAAATTATATTTTTTCTTATGAACATTGTTCATGGTAAGCATGTTTTTCGTAAATTTATCAAACTTTTTATGACTAATAATTGATAATTAAAGAACGATGTGAGAAAGTTTGATGTTGATATCTTTATTACATCCATAGATTTATGAAAGAAACCATTAGGTGCGTACTTTGACCCTCCTTTACCGTACCTTTCCTACCTCCAAAAAAAGAAAACTAAAAAACGCAAGAGGCTAGAGCGACACAACTGCTCACTTCAGTTGACAAAGCCTTCTTTTGAGTTTTGTCAACTGAGTTGAGCAGTTGTGTCGCTCTTGGCTCTTGTGTATTTCTGTTTTCTTAGCACCTGAAGAAAGGTACAAGGTTTCAATCACTTCTTCTGTCTGTATTTGGCTATTTTTTTTATTATTTTTCATTTTGATATTGTTCAATGATATTTTGAATGGTAGAGCAGTGGAGAGTGTGATTTAAGTGATAGGTTTTGAAACGAAATACTACACATCTCTCATTCTGCGTATATTCTGTGCTGAGCACAGTCATGGCCATCTGAGTGCATTAGTGCAAGGTGGGCAGAACAAAGTTTTTGAAATCGAAGCCGAAATATATACAGTAAAAATACAATTATTATAAAGGTTCTTAAAATTAAGAACAAATTGTCCTATATTTATTTATATGCAGTAGCACATGAACACATATGCACCAGTCACTACTGTCACTAACTTATTTTCAGAGGGTCGAGTTTTTGCTGGGGCCATGTAGATATTAATTATTACATTTGAAGATCGATATATGAGAGCATCTGCGTAATGTACATAGGTGCAGTATCCATAAATACCCACTATGCCAAAAGGTAAAATATATAAATAATAAGCACTTTCAAAATAGAATATGTCTGTTTTGAAAATTAATATAATGATATAAAGTATCCAAATACAGGAAAAAGAAGTGATGATATAAATACCACCCAATGTTTCTGGAAACTTTGTTCCTTTCTTGACTTCTTTTGTCTGTATTTGGCTATTTTATATTATTAATAAACATTTTATATATATTTTATCTCTCCTTCGGTGTATGTAAAGAATTGTGTTATGAAATTTCTATAAATTATGCATTTTTAATGTAATATTTCTTAAATATATAATTTTTACATTTATTAATGCTACAAATTGATGGAAAAAGAAAGTTTTAGTTTTCATTTTGAGTTGCAAATTCAATAGTACTGTTACAATAGGCCAGTACTTATTTTAATTCATATTACAATATAAGAAAAAAATAAGTTTTGCTTACGTGCCTTTGAAAAAAGGTTTGTAATGTGATGATTCATTACAAATTAAATATTCATATTCTGCTTTGGATCCAAAAATATTCTTGAAAATTCCTTTTTAAATTGACTTTTTCCTTAAAATAGATTTAATAATTATGTTGACAGTTCATCACACACACACACAGATATATATATATATATATATATATATATATATATATATATATATATATATATATTGTAACATGATAATATGATATATGCCATTCTCGGCTTCCTCTTGCCGCATCACATATTGTTTGTTATTGTTGTGTGGATGGCACGCAAAAATATTTGTGAAGGCAGTTGCCAGTAGGCCTTGTCGGGGATACAGCTCAAACCTTTGGAGCAAAAAAGTATTGTATCGGAAGTTAGTCTTTGAGAAATAATGGCCACTCCCTGCAGAAATGTACATATCTCATTGCTCAAGAAATGAATTACATACAGAAAAATTGTATATATATATCTGTATATATAACTGATTTAGTTAGTGATTTGCATTTACCATAAATTATTGTTTTATTTGTAATGTACATTTTAGTTTTTTAATTTCATTTCTCTGTAATATTTTTTCACTATTATAAGCCTGCTAATTTCGATTATTTCCTTCAGGTTTTCATTCATTCTTCAACAGCCTTCAGCCATTGTGATTATGAGATCCTTGAAGAGAGAGTTTATCCCATGCCTTTCAACCCTCATGACATTATGAGGATTGTCAAGTGGATGGATGACTCAATGGTGGATTCCATTACTCCAAAGTATGAACCTAATCTGGAATAATTAATGAGAAACATCAGCAACCATTCGCCCAATTAAGATTTATTGTTTTGCTTGCCTAATTGTTCATATTCATATGACGAACATTGCATTCCTAATTGTAAAATGTAACTTTGGTATAGTCACATATTGCGAAAGAGATAACAAAGTATTTATTCTCAAACTATCTGAGAGATAACTATTGAAAAATATTATATATATATATATATATGTATATGGATCAGGACATCTCTGTAGTTACACATGAACAAACAAAATAATTCCATAAAATGAGCTCCAAATAATTACTTCCAACACATGTTCCTCACAAGATTTCTAAATGTACTTGCATCTTGAAAATAAAAACATTTGTGTTAGATAAATAATAATTAGATAAATAAGTTATTCATTAATATACAAAATTAAGTGATAATATAAGTACCAGAAAACAACAAATAGTATTTTGTTTGGTGTTTCTTAAGGAAATATTGTTTTTGTTTCATGGGATTATGTTTATGTTGTAGCTACATTTTATATTTGTATTTTACATTTGTTACTAGAAAAATATGATTTTATCTATTAATTCCGTTTTTAAAACTGGTTAGAGACCTATGTAAATTTCCTTCTGATTCTATAACAATCTCTTCATTTTCTGTATAATTATGGTGAGTATGGTTACCACATTTTTTAAAGTATGATTTTTATTCTTAAGTTAATATTATAAAAACTGCTTTTAATTAGGCTGTAAGATTCAGTTGCTCACTCTTCTCTACTGACTCCTGTAAATTCTATTTAAAGGAAAATGGAGAAATTTAGAATCAAATTAAATATCCTACATTTGCAATTAAACTATAATTATTATTATTATAACTATGTTGTAGATTGATTGAGCCACACCCCAACACATATACATTCACTAAACGCCTTGCAGAAGGTCTTGTGGCTGAGCAGTTGGATCAAATACCTGTGGTTATTGTCAGACCCTCAATAGGTAAGAACTATATTGTGATAAGTTTCCAATTCTGGATTCTGCTTGTTGCATTGTTTATCTTGTTTTATGAGACTTTTCTATATTTTACATTCTGGGAATATGATTATTGTGCTGCAGTTTTTAAACTTCTTTATGCATTTCCTTCTGCTGTAGTATTAAACTTAGTTCTGGGTTCCCTAGAGCTTCATTTCCTTACAAAAATTATGTATCGTGTCGTATGACAATTGTCATTCAAATTTTATATTTCTCAAATTGCATTGAGGATGATTTGAAATTGTGAGCTAGTCACATTGTGAAAATATATTTCTTGTAACCCTCAATTATTTACAAATTTCAAATACCTTTTTGAGAGTTACGTTGTTATCTTAAGAATGGACCAATTTTGGCCATCTAGTTTAATACTTAGCTGTGACAATGTCAGAAAGCTTGTTCTGCAGTGGTAGAAATCATATTAGTTCATCTGACTTTTGATGATGGATTCAAGTAACGATTAGAATCTGAATACTGAATGTGGGGAGATGTAGTAATGAGAAAGTAGAGCTTAGGTGGTTGACTACAGAACAAGTAATAAGGTAGAATCCATCAGTTGAACTGAGAAACCATTATGAACTATTATTTTTATTAGTTATTATGTTGTCCATTGTTGCATCAATGAGGATGAAACGAAGACAGAGAAAACGGTCTATTTTTACTTTATTATATAATCATCTGATTTTCTGTGTTGTTGATGTCAGTGTGATTGCCTCATATCAAATAGATATCAGATTCAAATACTGTGCTAACTTACACATATACATCACACATTCAGTACTTGAATTTGACATGTTATTTCTTCCCAGCATGGGAATATATATATATATATATATATATATATATATATATATATATATATACATATATATACATTGTAGTGTTCAAAAGATTATAATAAAATACCAACACATTGTGGTGCCAAATTGTGTGTTACAAAAATATAAAAGGAAACAAAGGAAGGAAGTTTATGGTATTTTACTTTGAAATGAAACCAAATTTTTAAAGAGATAACAAAGATTATTTAATTGATTTATGTTGACTTTACATTTTATGTTTTTAAGTAAATGCCTCAGCTTTCAAGAGAATCTAAATTTTGAGACTGCTTATAGGGCTTTAATAAAGACAGTGATTTACAATTTTCACCAAGTTACAAAAGCAAAAACTGAATTTAATTTACATAACAAAAGTTCATTACTAATACTCTAACAACAACAAAACTATAGAAATCTGACCGCAAATTTATATTTTTATAAAGGTTTACAAAAAGGTTTACAAAAAGGTTTTTTTTTACATACCCTTTTAGCTGTCTGGTACCAGTTTGTGCACTCGTGATTATTTAAAATTTTTATAGAAGAATATTTTTATTGACAGACCATAGAACTGATTTTAGTATCGTCTCACTTTACAACACTTTCCATTGGCTGATTCGCCACTAATTCTGAGCATCTTATATATGCATTTTTGACAAATATTTGTAGCGGCCATTATAGTCTCTGCATTCTTGTGCCAAACAATGCTGTTCTTTACTTTGCTCACTCTCAAAGTTACACCGCCAATAATTAAAGAAACAATTTAAATGAAACATTTCATTGCATTGGTAATCTCTATAATATATATATATATATATATATATATATATATATATATATATACACACACAATTTAGGATAGGAAAGAGAGCCAGCGATGCTTACTTACTTGAAATCAGCAGGATGGGTTTCGATCAACACAACAAATGTAGTCCACTCCTTACCACAACCTACATTCATGGACTACAAAAACTCAACACCATTCTCCACCTAACTTGCACTGGAGTGCAATCCATCCCAACCTTTAAAATAGCCTTCCCACTATATTCTCCTCCTGCCCAAAAGGGTTGCCTTAAAGCACCCTTCTAATCTCTGCAATACCCTTGTCCATCTTTGCAGCCCCATGCTAAAAGTACCCTACTGAAGCCTGATTGCCAACCTTGCAGGAAGAACAGGTGCCAGCCTACTACAATCCTCCACAAATAGCTACCTATAAAATCAAAGAAAACATTACCTGCTTCTCCTCCCAAATTAATTGCAAACTCTGTCCTTACATATTGACCAAACCAAATGACCCCTCACAGAACACATTACTAACCACTGCAGCACTGTCAAACTATCCAAAACCCAATTTCCTATAGCTGCCCACCCCCAAAGTCACAACTCCAATAATTTTGACCAATGCTACACGCTGACCCTCCTTAAAGCCTTACCCCCCAACACATCAGATGCTGAACTCCATCTTTGGGAACTCTCCTTCCAGCATCCTCTACTTTTATTATAGTGGTCATTACAGCAGTGGTTATGATGTTTGTTTGAAATCTTGTTTCAGCATATTATAATAATTTTTATGATTACTATTACTCGTTTTGGTCTATCCTTTCCCAATTATCATTCTTTTACTTTTGAACTTCTTTCCTTTAATTCAATGTGTTTGTTTGTATGTGTAAATGTATGTGTGTATGTATTTTTCTGGTTTTTTTTCAGTTATTTCCTTTTTTATTGTTCCGGCCTTTCCCTGAGAGAGAGAGACAGAATATCGTTGACTTTGTTTGTTGTCAATTGTTGCTGTCTAATGTTTAATTTGAATTAATCAATTTGTGCCCAGCCAGCATGCAGTTCATATGTTCCTTTCTGACACAGGGTGCTCAGGCCCTCGAAAATTTGAACTTCCGCCTATGGCAGACTGGTGATCATGTCTTTGGAAAGGAAAGAGAGATAATTTGTGGCTTACTTGAAATTGAAGCATGGTGTAGCCACATAGGGCTGTAGGAAGTTCTTCAAATTAATATATAAAATTTATATATATATATATATTCTTCAGGACAATAGGACTGAATGCCATCATGCTGGCCAGCTGCACAGTGTCGAACTCAAACCTTGTCATGCCAGCCGTAGTAGGAAACAATCAACACCTAACAAAGCCAACAATTCTCTCTCTAGCAAAGGTCACAACAATTGAAAAATAATGGAATAATAAATAAACACATAAATAAATTTAAACATGTAGTTAACGTACACAATACAAACATACACACAAGTAGAAGTGGAACATATGAATAAAAATAATGTGAGGTTAGGAAATGTCAGTTTTTAGAGCAAGTTGAGTACATTTGTTTGTTTGGACTGAAAAGTATTTTGCAAGGAGAGTTCCCAAAACAAGTTCCAACTTGCCAAGTTCTCAATTCTTGCTATTCAGATAAAGTTTAATTGATTCTAATATATTAAATAATTACTCAATTATTGTGCCACAGTTTTATTAAAAAAATTAATCTGCAAAATATTGTTTTAGTGACTCCATCATGGCTGGAGCCAGTTCCAGGTTGGGTAGACAGCTTAAATGGTCCAGTTGGCTTAATGGCTGCTGCTGGGAAAGGTGTTATTCGATCCATGTTATGTAATTCTGAAATGTATTCTCAAGTCATTCCAGTGGATTTAGCAACTAATGCCATTTTAACAATAGCAGCTAAAGAAGGTTTAGTTGAAGAGAGGTAACTAAATTACATGAGAAAGCATTCATAATAGTTATTAAAAAGTACAATTCTTATATTCAAAAAATGTGAACAGTCATTGTAAGATATATTAATAATACTAAGAATTTTATCTGAGATGTATCTCAGAGCCGTTATAGCTTGGCTAAAGTTATTAAAAGAAAATTATGCTTATAAATGCCTAGACAAATTTTAATTTATTTGATCAATTTTGCTTCAATAAATCAAATATATTTTAAAGTATTATAAAATTCTACAAACCCTAATTGTAAATTAAGTAATAAGAAGTGTAACTAATTTTTATTATTATTGATTATAAAACAAACATTCCAGCATGTTATAATTACAATTTTTCCAAGAATAAAGCAGACTAGAAACATTGAATACATTTTGAAAATCATTTTTAATAAATATCTCATGCTTCATAGGCAAACTGAGGTACCTGTGTACAACATCACTGCTGGTGATACAAAGTGTATGAAATGGGGTGAAGTTCTTGAAAAGAGTCGAAAACTTGTTGATGAATATCCTTTTGAGATGACTGTTTGGTATCCAGGAGGCAATATTAGAACATCAAAATTTATACATTATCTTTGTGTAATATTTCTGCACTATCTTCCAGCTTATCTGATTGACTTCTTGATGTTTGTATTTCGGCAGAAGCGATTGTAAGTATTGTTTTACCCAGTGAAAAGACTTCAATTAATTCTGTTAGTTGAAATTTAAATTGAATGCTGACTCCACAAATTTCTTACATTTTCCGAGTATTGTCATGCTATTATAAAACATGTGTAAATCAAACTAAAGATTTGCTGCATAATTAATATTGTGGTTGTCTGTGGTCATTTTAATGTTAATATTTTTACAGTGCCATATATTGTGGATAATGACTATTATGAGGCAGTAAGTAAGAATTTGTTTACATTTTAATTAATTTTTCATTAATGTTCATTATGCAAATTCTTCGTTAATATAAATGATGATATATTTGGATGTTCCAATAAAGAACCTCACAAAAAATTATGCAATGTCAGAAGATGAAATCCATAAAGGCGTAAAGAAAAATATTGGAAGCAAAGAGGTAAGGACATTTCTTTTGCAGGTGACACTGTGGTGTGGGGACAGGACAAAAGTGAACAACAAATTAATATATGGAATCAGAAGATAGAAGAAAACAGAATGTTAATAAGTGTGGTGAAAATTAAGAGGGAAAGGGAGGAGTTGGAAAGAATATAAAAATAAATGGAAAAACATTCAAGGTTGAGAAAAGCGTAAGTGTTAACACTGAAGATGGAAAGGTCAATGAGAAAATTGGGAAGAGAATTCAGCAATGACACAGGGTGTGAGAGACCTAGTGTGGAACAAGGAAATGGCAGAAGAATTACAAGATGGTCCTCCTCTATTCAATTTATTATGCACTGATATTGATGAATGCAGGAGGCACATGGACAACAACAATGAGGGCGAAAGTAAAATCCAAGCAGCTGAAATGAAGATCTTGAGAGCAATAATATGAAAGTTATAGATTAATAAGATCAGAAAAAAATAGGGTTCCTGAAAATGTAAGTCAAGATTGAGATTAGTAAGCTGCATTGGTTGTTCATATGTTTAGGATAGAAAAAGATAGAGTTCCTGAGAAAATAACAGGAAAAAGGCTCTGCAGGAGGCTTGGAAAGAAGTGGATATCATAGAGAGAGGAAAAAATGGGGTGCGGTAGTGGAAAAATTATGAATGAAAGAAAAGAGTGATAGACAAATGTAGAGGTAATTGATTCACCAAAAATGGAAACAGGAAATGAACAAAAAGCTTCCCATTCATTATTAATAGTTATCTTATCTTAAACAATAAAACATATATTTATTGATATATATATATATATATATGTATATAATTGAAGGAATTTATCAATTTCAAATATTAATAACAAATTAGTAAAATACAGCACACACATAATTTATTATACGATTCAATATTTCCTAATATTTACATTATTGAGTTAACTTGATGTAAAACACTTACTCTCATTTCCAGTATGGTCCATATTCAGGATCGAATTCAAAATGGGCTGGAGCTTCTGCAATTTTTTACAACTAGACAGTGGGTTTTCCGAAATGATAAATTTTTGGCATTAAGAAACAATCAAAATCCAACAGACAAAGCAAAATTTAATATGGATGTTGAGGCTGTGGATGAAGAAATATATCTAGTAAATTCTGCTCTAGGAGCTAGGCAATATTGTCTTAAAGAAGATCCAAAATCACTTCCAAAATGGAGAATAATCATAAAAGTGTAAGTAAAAACCTCTTAATTGTACATTTGAAAGCAGTGCTTATTTCAAATATAAAAAAATATTTTAGACACAGATTGTCATATTACTTCTTTGTATTCTTTATTTTGTAAGTTTACTTCAATATAAATGTAAGAAATAGTAAAAAGTTTTATTCAATTTTGGTATAAATTTAATGAGTATGATAAAAATATATAGTATTCAGTATGCATATTTTCATAATTAGAAATATACTGATTACTATACTGCCAAACAAATGAATTACCACTGGTCCATGTAAAACATGTAGTTCAATTAAAATTTTAGCATAGTTATGTGAAAGTAATGAAGTCCTTACACAACATATATTTCAAATTTTTTGACTTATTAGTAATATTTTACGTCCTCTGTATTTTTATACTCCTACATTTTGAACTTGTTTGTGAAAGCGGCAACACTTTTCACAATATATCATTGAATACTCTCAAATAAATCAACCTGGTTGGTATACTGACTCAAAAATAATATACTAATTCTGTCTACATTATTTCCAATAATGTCTAATTTTTAAAAGTGGAAAAATTTAGCAACAAATTTACACTCATTTCTAACATTAAAATATTTTCCCTTTGTATATATTTGAAGTAAAGTTAATTTTTGGAACAAGCCACATATGATGGCAATAGTGTATGCATGGTCATGTGGTAGGTTATCACTCTATGATGTCTCTTAAATGTTGCTTTCTTTAAAATTATCTTTGATTCTGATTGTTTTTTAAATTATTACCCAAAATTTACAAATATTATTTTTGTATTGTAAATATAAACTACTTTAAAAAAGATGTACCAATTTATTTTGATTTAGTTGCTTATGCCACCTGATGTTGTCACCTCTTTATTCCATAGCACAGCTCAGCCCTGTTTGTAGTCAACATGCAGACTGAGTTGTCGCACAAAAAAGGGATAGTTTGTCAAGCTTTACAGGTGGTTCTGGGGTTGAAAAGGTATACTGTGCATATTTCATTCCAGGCAACAATTGTGTGCTATTCTGACAATAGCACTGACATGGATAACTGGCCGAATTAGTGGGAAAATGCTGCTTGCAGTTTAAAGTCTTCAATATCTAAGCAGAAATTCACACTGTTAAAACACAACTATTATGAAGGTTCTTAAAATTAAGAAAAATTTATTCTTCCTAAATTAATTTATGTGCTGCACCACACAGCTGTGAACAAATGCACCAGCCACCACTGATTTCACCAGTCATTACAAAGTAAATAAAAGTCAAATTCTGTTTTGAGGCATGAAATGTGGGGAGACCCGAATTACATTTATGTATACTTTATATAAAAAATTTCAGATTTCTCACTTAGCAATTTTAATGTTTAACTGATCCATTACTTACCTCTAACATGCTAATGACACAACTATTTTTTTATTATTATTTTCAGCCTCTATGTGGTAGACATTCTATGGACTCTCTTGATTTATTCTCTGCTACTCTGGCTATTAGTGTCCTACTCTGAAACAGCTCGATACATCTTAGATACATCAGTAAATATTTTTAAAACTTTACCAATATTGAGAAATTTCTTTGATCAAGATTTATTTGCATCATAATAAAAGTAATACCTTACATCTCTTATATGCAATGTATTCAAAATGTATGAAAGATTCTGTGTTGAAAAGTAACAATTACCATTCATATTTAACTGAATATTATTGTAATGTATCCACATTTCTAAAATAAATTAATATTTGTATTTATGTCAGTATTTTTAAATAAAAAAATTACATTCTGATGTCAATGTCATATTTCAATTAATTTGTTAAAAATTAAGGAGAGAATTGAATCCTGGCAGGAAAATTATTTTAGGATAAATAAAACAGAAAAATGTAAATAAAATTCTCAGGTCTCAACCTAGGCCAATCGTTTGTTGAATAACAAAGTTTTGATGGCAAGCTCCACCATCATAATCAGGTTAACTGAAGAAGGAGCCTGAGAGCCTCCGAAAATTTGAAAATCAACCTTTGGTTTCCTATGGCTACACTGCACTTCACTTTAAGGTATGCCACAACCTATCTCTCTCTTTCCTTTCCATACCAATATTGCAATTATATATATATATATATATATATATATATATATATATATATATATATATATATACATACATATATATGTGGTAGACATATGTATATACATATATATATGGCTCTTAGAAAAACAAATATTAGTCAGTTATGAGTAAATAAATAAGTAGTACAATTTGAATTACTGATTGTATCTTTAATTAACTATTTATTAAATATTATAGTTTCTAACTTAGAAATTTCGATTATATAGAGAGAAGGTACTGTATGTGGTAGTAAATACATGTAGAAAAAGCTTGCGATACAGAAAATATTAAATTCAGCAATTGTGTACAAAGCAATGGTAAGTATGAATTAAAGTTTGAAGTTGATGACTCAGTTATGTTAAGTATTGGCCCATATATTTAGAACAGTTGAATATGACTATAATTCTATAATATTACTAAGGTGTGACACACTAATGAATTAAAAAACTGTTATATATAAAGTGAATGGACTAAGTTCATGTATAGATGAAATAATGTTAAATGTTGATTTATGACACATTGATTCATTAACCCATTAAAGCTCAAATTATTATTTACCATTAAAAAAATCCATGAGGCATGATTGGTTCGGAAAGAGCTAAAAAAGTCTCAAAGTGGAAGAGGGCAGTGAATTGTCTCATGAAATAGGGACTGCAAATTTATTATCTACGAATCCAAATATTGTAGTGTAGGTCTGCTAGTGTTCAGCCAGTAGAATCTTGATAAATTTTTGGAGTGCTGTGTGTCATTATGGAAGATTTTAATATCAACTGGACAAAATGACAGAATGGAATAATTGTGAGAAATAATGGAAACAAACATATATAATCACACACACAAGTATTTACAAGCTCATGCATGTAGAGGTGGTAGGTAAAAGAATGAATGCAATTTTGCCCCATACTAAGGGAATACTCATAGTTCAGATAAGTTGAAATAAGAGTTCTGCTTCTGACAACACATAATGAAAAGGGTCGGGGTAATGGAAGTATTGGTAGAAATTGTTGGTGCAATGGAGTCAGTAATGTATCAGACTTCATTCCAAACTTATAAACATCCTAGTCTACCCTTGTAGTCCCTCCAAAGCTGGGAACCCAGAAAGTAGGAAAGTTTTCTGTATTTTTGTTGTACTTTGCAATTTTGTTACTATTGTCAAAATTCCAACAAAATACATGGAGACAGCAACGTTCTTACTAGCTGGGTCAGCGGTGACAGGACTAGTGATTGAATAATGAATTGACAATGTGCTTGTGTGAGTGGGGATGATCATGTTTCTGGAGCTGGGTTTCAATATTGACTTTACCATCTCTGCACGTGATATAGTTCTGTCTGCGCCATTTAGTGTGAATTAGGGTTCCCAGGTGTTCAATTTTTTTGGGATTCTCACTGGTTTGAAGCCTTGTGTCCCAGTGTTTAGAATGAATCTTTTGAGAGCGAACAGTCCAAGTTGCCAAATGCATGATTATGTACTAGTAATCTTTATAATAAATAAAATTGTCTGTATGTTCCGCATACAAATCTACACCCGTGAAGAAAATTTGACCAAATTGCGTACACGTGTTCCTTTCGAACCCGAAACAAACACAGTGGCGGGTAGACGTGACTACCGCACCTATGGGTGAGGGTGGAAATTTTCAAACATGCTAAAACGGCCGATATTTGAGCCAGATCAATATTTTTCGGGCTCAATGAGATTGATAGTGTTTTTCCTAATGTTGTTTCTATATAATATCAATATCGGAATGGGATAGAAACAGTATTTAACAAAAATAATCAAAAACAACCGAGATTGGAGTCGAATCAGGGGTTATGGATGTCACTGAGTTTAATTATGATATTTAGATTGCTGGTTAAGTTGTACTTCAACCGCTAAGAGTGGGGTGGAAAGTGAAAATAAAGTTCAGCGTACAATCTTATACATGTGGTTTTGTGCCTCTTAAGATACCGGGAATTTTCTTCACACTCTGAAGGTATTGAGAGTATTTTCGACTCTAAAGATACCTGGAGTATTTTTTCTACTAAATGGTACCGGAAGTATTTCTGACACGGTACATGAAGAAAATTGACTCGCTTAGGGCACCGGGAATATATTTAACTCTCTTAAGATTGTGTGTGTATTTTTGACTGTATTAGGGTACGGTGTATATTTTTTAAGATACCAAGAATATGTTTGACTCTCTCAACGCACCGGGAGCATTTTTGGCTCCTTTAAGATACTGAGGATATTTTTTTTATATATATACTGCATATTTGGTATCGGGAGTATTTATAGTTCTCTAATGGCAAGGGGGAGGTGGGTGTTATGATGACATTAGCATTCCATCTGAATAGGTAGGTTAAATCAATTCTAATAGTATTAAATAATAATTAGATGAAATAGCCAAATACAGACAAAATTAAGAGATGATTTAAATACCACACAACATCTCTGGGATCCGTGCTCCTATCGTCAGGTGATTGTAAAAACACACGATGACAAAAGGGAAAAGGAATCGTGTAGTATTTATATCACCAATCATTTTTTTTCTTTATGTGACCTATTTCATCTAATTATAATATTTTATACAGACTATTATATTCTCATTTAAATACTATTAAATACTTTTTTGTGCTTACATAAATAAATACCTGGATTCCCAGAATATAAATCACAAATCAACTTCCAATAACTATAATGCTAATCTTACGACACATATTTTTATTGAGAAATTAATAGAATTAAAAATAAAACTTCTGTCTTTAATTAATACTTTATTCGTGTGTTTTTTTTAAAAGATAAAAGTATTTTATTGCACCGTCAATGTTTATAGCATCACATACTTCTTACTTCATTGACAAGCTAGCCAGATTGGTTAGCGTTAATGTACTTATTGTTTATCTTAAATAATTTTTATTTCATTCATTCATTATGTGAAATCATCATTCAAATTCTTTCGATATGTTAGGAAGAAATGATGTCATGAATGATGAATATCCTGAAGCCCATAGTATTCTAAACTTACGTGTTACGTCATCATTTTTTTCAAACGGATATTTTCAAAGATTGCGCTATAATATAGAGAGAAATTAAATTATTTTAAAAAACTGACAATTCAAGACAAATATGTTTTAAAAGAAACTTATTTTATGGCACTTCCAATAGCATAATCAAAGAAACCTTGCACAATTGGAGAGGAATAATAATGTTGCAAGCTTGTGAGGAGGTTTTGAGAAATCAAGCTGTCAAAAAATTTCATGTCTGCTAGGCCTGTAAATTAAGAATTGGCAGAATAATTAGAAGTTCAAGTGATAGAAATGCCCAAAAAAGAAACATTTTATATAGTTCAACATAATAAACCAACCGACAAAACAAACAAACAATGCTATGCTTATTGGCTTTGTGAGATTTAATTTGAGAGAAGAATTTCTACGTTCACTCGATTTGAAGGGCTTAACGACTGCATCCGAAGTTTCAATTTATTAAATAATTATTTTATGAAACGCAAGACTGGGGTAAATGTGCTGAAAATGTGACAGGATCAATGAACTGGGATTATGAAAAATATAAATGAAGTTACGCACATAGATATAATTTTTAATCATTGAACAACTTCCCGCAAAAAGATTATCTCCAGAATCACACGAAGTACTTACTGTTCGATATAATTAAAATTATTCGGCATAAAGCTCTCTATTATTTGAATCAATTTGTGAAGGTTGAGATGTTGCGGTGCGTTGATTGTCAAGGAATAAAGTCTGAAGTCATTGTTTAATGTGCGGCAAGAATTAAAATCATTTATTCAACAATGATAATGACTGGGTAGCACAGGCAGTTTTCCTTTGTTATATGAATTGAACTTGTCTATTCAAGGACAACTTTCAGTCGTTTTTACTTGGCGAAGTAAAATTGACGCAATTCAGAAGAATATATTATTATGGAAAACACTTAATCAAAGAAGATTTGCAAAAGTTTTCAAATCTTGAAGAACACATTAAAGAAAAAAGTCAACCGACAGATAATGGGTGTTGCTCAACAGCAGTTGCAGTCACTCAGTCTTTTGAACATTACTATCCAAAAGAAGATGATCCTAGAAATGGAAATATGCGGATAAAAATCGATATACTTCAAATATTGATGAAAATAATTTAATTGTGAAATGAAAACAAAGTTTAATCGAAGAATCGCCGGATGATCTCAAACTTAAATACACGTCATTTAGAAGTGGTAGTTTTTGGCTTTCTGTAAAAAGCATAGATTCGGTATTAAGTGAAAAAAACTTAAAAAATAGTGTCTCAATTCTCAACGACTTATTTTCTTTTAAATAGAGTAACAGGCTACATGAGGGTAACCCGCATGGTGGAAAATCCCCTTTAATAGCATAGGGGGGATGTGGAAGGGTAAAGGAAAGTATCAAAGGGTTAACTAGAGCCCCCCGGGCTATAGTTTCATGATCCTTCCCGGCATTCACCTAAAAGAGATGCAGGACTAAGCCTAGAAAATCTGCATCAGGTAGGTCAGGCGTTGGGTACTTCTCCCACGCCCTTCCGACAACGGGAGAGGTGTTTGCTGTGGGGTCGCAGCATTCCTTTCTCCTGGCCCCAACCAATTTATGAGACTGCTGGCCGTCTATTCCAATGGGAATAGCGGACAACTCTTACCGTATGCCCAAGGTATGCGACCCCGGAACCTTAGTTCAAAAACGGAAAGGGGAGAAGACTTCTCGTCTCTCCAGAAAGGTTCTACCTGCTCTCTCACAGGTTGGTATGTCCGACTTACTTGTTGTTGTTTTTAGGTGTAGACAGGCTATGTATAGGGTAATCCACATAGTGGCTACTCCCCTCTTATAGAATAGGAAATGGATTTGAAAGGGGGTATGTGGAAGGGTAGAGGAAGGTAGCCAAGGGTTAACTATGGCCACCGGGCTATGGTTTAAGGACCCTACCCGGCAATTCGCCTTAAAGTGATGAAGGGAAAACCCTAGAAAAACTTGCATCAGGTAGGTCGGGCATTTGGTACTTGTCCCACGCCCTTCTGATGGCAGTAGATGAGTTAGCTGTGGGGGTCGCAGCTTTCACCTCTGCGTGCCTTGACCGGTTTCGGAGGCAGCTGGCCGACTACTCCAATAGGAATAGCGGACAACTCTTACCGTATGCCCAAGATCTTCGACCCCGGAACATACACCTCTCAAAACAGGCGAGGTGCCTCGGCATGTGGGAACCTTAGTTAAAAAAACCAGAGAGATGTGAAGGCATCCCGAAAGGTAGCCTCCGCCAGAGCTCTTTGGGAAGGTTCACGTCAAGGCATTCCCATTTTTTTTTGGTAACAGGCTACATGAGGGTAATCCACATGTTGGCTACTCCCCTATTATAGCATATGAAGGGATTTGAAAGGGGGGATGCGGAAGGGTAGGGGAAGGTAATCAAGGGTTAACTAGGGACCCCGGGCTATAGTTTAAGGATCCTACCCGGCATTCGCCTAAAAGTAATGCAGGGAAAACCCTAGAAAAACCTGCATCAGGTAGGTCGGACATTGGGTACTTGTCCCACACCTTTCCGATAGCGGGAGAATATTTTGCTTTGGGGTCGCGATATTCCCTTCTCCGTACCTCGAACTGTTAAAGAGGCAGCTTGCCGACTGTTCCAATGGGAACAGCGAACAACTCTTACCGTTTGTCCAAGATCTGCGACCCCGGAACATACACTTCTTAAAACAGGGCGAGGTAGCCTCAGCCATAACCCCATTCATTCCCAGAACTACCTGCGGGCCGTAATGATCGAACGATTCCTTCTGAGACTGTTCAGAGGTAAACAAGTGGAAACAACCTGATTTCTTCTCTGACTAGGTAGTGAGGTAAAATTAAGTAGAATGTATTTTAATCGAGAATTTTGTTTTCATGTCACGTTTAATTTATTAATAACACAGTAAAATAAATAAGAACAATTTAATTAATTACAGTTTAGAAAATGTATTCCTTTTCGACACAGATTGAAGGAAGTCCATCATAATCATTCACCGGTCCTGTACTTTTCTATTTCCTTTTGTATATCCTTAGTTTAAAAATTTAGAGATTTTATAGGGACTGCAGATGATTTAATGTTGATGTTGGTGGCAGCTTGCATCATAAGCAAAACTTCAACGATTTTATAGACTTATAGATGAGTGATTAAAACTGATTATTCAACTTTCTTTGCAGTTCGGCTGAAAATCCGTCCACAGGATTGGAGGAAATTGGTCATAAAAAGTATTATAAATAATATTTGAATAATTTTGACATAATGATCTTTAAAAATGGAAGGATAATAAAAACCATTAATGTTGTTGTTCTGGTAGCTAATTCATAAGATGATTTGTTTTAAGTCATCAATTTTCTTAAGTTGTAAATATAAACCTTACTAACATTAATAATTATAGAGAAAATGTTTGTAAATAAGTTAATTGTATGATACTAACCGTTCTATGTAAATAACGGTAAGCGGTGTTTGTGTTCTTCGGAACAATAAAGAAATAAAGTGTATATTTAATATATTTGTTGATAAAAACCTCTGAGAAAAGAATTCGCCATTAAAAATTTTAAAGCTAAATTTAAATTATTTTTATCAACTAAATTATAAACCAATGCCTGCTTTTTGGAATAAGGATGACTAGTACAAATTGAAAACCAGCTCGGAAAATATTAATATGGTAATTTTGAACATTTTGATTAATTGAAGAGGGTTTTGGGAATATTATTAACTTTTTTGTGATTCTAGGGAAAGAAGCGGGACTCGCTAATGTTCAGGCTGTGTCATTTATATACCTGAAAGTGACCGCAATTAACCGGGAAGTAATCGGGTCTCGCCCGAAAACATTCTCAACTGTAACAGCTATTAAAAACGGGTACAGCTCTCGGCTTGAATTAGCAACTCCTTTTCGTGTTTGGGTGACATCATTGGAACCAAGGATTAGCAACAAATGGGTCAATATTTTTTTTGAATAAATGAATGAATTTATTAAACTACAAATCTACATAAATCCATTTAATTTTGATGTTGGTACTCAGTATACAGGATAATCTTATAAATACATTTAAAACAATTATGTTCATATAAAATATACATCTGCCCCATTTGAGCCCATTACAGTATTTCACTGTCACTCCACTTCTTTTACAGAATATATGAACCTTGAACCGGTAATAGGATATTTAACAAAAACTGCAGCAGATAATTTATTCCAACCTGAAATCGTTATGGTTACAAAAGAAAACGTACCCAAATCAGTTTTTGCGATTCGATATTTTATTTAAAATTTATGAAGTTCCCTACCAACGTAGTTTCCAGCTTGTAGACTTGCGTGGACATCTTCACAAGACCTTTTCTATAATTTCTACTCCTTGTTTAATAACTTTCTCGCACCAATGTCCAGGGCCCCGTTTTGTAAGTTTTGCATCTTCGCTGTACTTTTCCTCTCTCCGTTTTTGAACTAAGGTTCCCACCTCGGCCTGTTTTGAGAGGTCACAAACCTTGGGCATACGGTAAGAGTTGTTCACTATTCCCATTGGAACAGTCGGCCAGCTGCCTCCTAAACTGGTCGAGGCACGGAGAAGGGAATGCTGCGTCCCCACAACAAACTCCTCTCCCGCTATCGGAAGGGCGTGGGACAAGTACCCAATGCCCGACCTACCTGATGCACGTTTTTCTAGAGTTTTCCCTGCATTACTTTTAGGTAAATGCCGGGTAGGATCCTAAAACTATAGCCCGGGGGCCCTAGTTAACCCTTGGCTACCATCTTCTACCCTTCCGCATTCCCCCTTTCAAATCCCTTCCTATGCTATTAAAGGGGAGTTGCCACCACGTGGATTACCCTCATGTAGCCTGTTACCTAAAAAAAGTACTTTTTTCTTCAGAAGGAAGCCTGCGAGGGGATTCTCTCGCAGGTGAACCGTTCCAGGGAGCTCTGAAGGAGACTATCTTTGGGGATACATTCATATCTCTCTGGTTTTTGAACTAAGGTTCCCACATGTCGAGGCACCTCGACCTGTTTGGAGAGGTGTGTATGTTCCGGGGTCGCAGACCTTGGGCATACGGTAAGAGTTGTCCGCTATTCCTATGGGAATAGTCGGCCAGTAGCCTCCTAAACCGGTCAAGGCACGGCGAGGGGAAAGCTGCGACCCCACAACAAGCCCCTCTCCCGCCATCGGAAGGGCGTGGTACAAGTAACAAATGCCCGACCTACATGATGCAGGTTTTTCTAGGGTTTTCCCTGCATTACTTTTAGGCGAATTGCCGGGTAGGATCCTTAAACCATACCCCGGAGGCCCTAGTTAACCCTTGGCTACCTTCCTCTACCCTTCCGCATCCCCCCTTTAAAATCCCTTCCTGTGCTATTAAAGAGGAGTTGCCACCATGTGGATTACCCTGTCCCCCCCCCCTGCAAAAAAAGTACTTGTTTCTTGGGATTCTAAAAGAACGTTCCTAAGTGGATCCAAGCAGACTGCACCGTAGTCGAGAATAGGGTGGATGACTGATTTATAAACCAATTCCTGAGTTGCACACGTACCCTTAATTAAGGTTCTCATTACAAAATGGAGTGCGTTTGACGCCTTCCTTACGACATGGCTTACGTGGGTTTCCAGCTCATATTTCTGTTCAAATGAATTCCCAGATATTTACAAAATTGTTCTGTGTAACCGCGATTCCATTTATGAGGTAGTTCAGCTCAATTTGTTCTCGTCTCCTACAAAAAGTAGCATCGCCCATCCGAATGCACATCGAGTTTCTTCAGTGGACTTATTCCTTATTTTGATATATATAACAGAGTCATAAGCATTTGACTTATTTCCGGTTAAATCGTTGATGTAAATGAGGAATAATAAAGGGCCTTGAGCACGCCCGATATAAAAATTCCAACTTTTGAAAGTTATTTCCCTGTTTTGACAACCTGACGTCGGTCTCGAATGATTTTTTGGGGTCCAACGAACTACTCACTTGTCTCTAGCAGTCCTATCGAGTTTAGCTATCAGAATTCCGTTTAAAAGTGGGTCAAACGTTTTTAAAAAATCTATTATTATTGCATCAACTCTTTCGTCCCCGTCTAGCTCGTCCACAAAACCCTGAACCAATTATAGCAGCAGAAGCCTTCCGTGTCTTTTGTAGGACCAGTCTTTGTTCTCCAATTCCTCTCGAATATATTCTAGAATTAGCCGCTCCATTATTTTACATACCGCAGATGCCAGCCTGGTTGGTCAGTAGTTGGCAACATCGTTTTTACTGCCGTTTTTATGGATAGGTTTCACTTTGGCAGTCTTCCAGTCCTGAGGAATAAAGGACTTATTTATAGATATATTGAAGAGGCTTATAAGGTACGGTATTATGATGTTGCCTCCTAGATTTATGATTTCTGGTTGAATATTATCGGGCACTACTGATTTACGTTTTTGGAGGTACATAATTCATTTTCTTATTAATTTGGGCGATGTTTTGAGTAAATTACAGTCACGATCTCAATCTTCAATGGTGTCATTATTTTCGCTTTTATTGAATACTGAGATAAGATGCATATTGAATAAATCGGCTATTTATGTTTCATCGGTTAGTTTTTGAGCTGGATAAATTATCATTATTCCCTTTTCGTCTCCGAATGTGTTTATAGAAACTACTTCAAGAGGTGTTGTTTTTAGAAAATATTTTTTTCATAAACGTTACTTGGGCCAATTTCTTTTCACTCCCTAATTCTTTGTTTAAAATATTGAAACTGTCAAAATGATCCTAACTACAGCGTCTTTTTAGGTTGTAAGCCTGCCTAACGCTTTAAGTATTGTAATACTCAGGATCCCTGTTCTGTTTTATAGTTTTCTGTAGCACAACAGCACATCCAACACAATACCCCTGAAATGGTTCCAAAAGTCCTCTAGGCTCCCATTTTGGGTTAACGGTCCCTGAAGTAATGATGCAGATTCAATACTTCCGCATTTGAAAACTGCGAGCTTATTTTGGAGAGTTTCTGGAGAGGTTTAGATACCCTGAGAAGGATATCTAGCTAAATTTTTTCATGGTCACTTAAACCCTGGACAATTTTCGAGGAATTTACACATTCTAGTGGAAAAAACTAAAAATACGTTCAATAAATTATCGAGTCTAGTAGGTCAGTTTATATTTTGAGCATTTTGTTGCTCCAAACTAAACGGTTAACCAGTATTTGTTTTTGAGATTGAATTATTTCCCCGTTCCATGAAGATTTGAATCGTCAGCTAGTCTTCCTATTTTGCGCTAGTTTACGTCGTTCCTTCATATATCTCCGCTTATAAAATTGTTAGTATTAGGGTATTTCGTTTTTATTAACGTGATGAGATCATACATGTCTACCAAAACTTGTTCCTGATTTCCTCTTTTTGTATCGTTGGCGACGTGCTTTAGTGTAACAGTCCCTGGTTCTTTAATTTTCCGAAACTGACCTGTCCGAATAGCCGGAAAATTACAGTTATGTCCTGATTCCTGTTGACCACATTCCTCTCCACGAAGTCGCCGATAACCAGAGTCGAAGGCTCCGTCTCAGATAAATTAATGCCTTCATGAAGCCGTTTAACGTTTTCTTCTTTTTCGAGCCTCGAATGAAGTTCCTTGATTTGTCGCTCCAGGAGTTTTATTTTATCCTTGGCACATTTTCCTTTACTTATGCACTTTAAGTCTTCCTTTATAATTTGATTCTGCTTTATTTTTCGGCTACTTAAATGGTACCAATTACCGCAATAACCGTGCAGCAATCCACTAATCACACTAATTCACACACACCACATTTATCTCGTTGTACAGCTTCCACCAGGACCTGGATTCAGTTCAATGTGACCATTATTAATAAAACACTTAGCACGAGTCTATAAAATGGACGATGCCCACTGTCATAATCGCTTGCAACGTTCCTAGTTGCCTCAGGCAGTCTCCAGCTCGTCGCCCAGCGACCAATCTCGATATCGCAACCCATCGCTTCCTTAGTTAATATATATTACGTATTATTTATAACTCTTTATGTATTACCATAAAATAAATGCATTTGTCATAATTAATATATAAAAAATGAAACATATATATTATACTCGATGCTTGTGTTTTTTCGTGCCTTTAAAAATTATTTCAATGGTCCGCGAAATTTTAAATAGTGAATTTAGTGGTCCGAAATACCTATAATGTTGTATATAAAAACTGTAAAATGCTTCGTCATAGTTTCAAACACGTTTGCTTATTGGGATTATAAATTTTCAATGCTTATCCTTATTCCATTCCATAATATCGCAAAGGATCTGCAGAGAGTACTTTTTTCAAATTTACGGTATTAATTAGCGTCTGTAATATTTCGTGAATTAAATATTCCGTACATTTGCAGTCTTCAATTTGAGACGATACATAATTGTTCCGAAGAAATACTTAATGAGAATATTTTTTCAGTAACTGTATCTTCTATGAGATTCTTGTAAAATTAAATTTATTATTCTCATTATTTATAGGAAATGAGAAACGTAGGTTATGTTTATGTATTTCCCAAAAATAGGTGATAATGGCACAACTGAGTTTTAAAAGCTGAAATTAATGTCTTCATGGCTATGTCTGTATTTTGGTATTCAATATTAAACATTAATTGTAATTAAATTTTGTATAGTATCAGTAAAATCTTCTAAAAATTATGAAAAGCTGTATAAGATATACCAAAGTTCTTGTGTATTTAATAAATTGTGAGAAAAATAAAAATGATTAATAAGTAGAACAGAATAGTTGCCATACTATGAAAAATATATTAATGAGTAATATTAATAGGAAATAATCTATCCTTATTAATGTAATCTATGTTTCATGGGTTGTGTCCCATATGCGGTCATTCCTAATTACCGCAGCCTCAAAATCTGTTCCATTTGCTGTAAAAATAGATGGTATGAAAGGTCCGCCTATGATTAGGAAAGGAAGTATTTACGCCTCATTATTCACCTTGTGGACTATCAAACTTATTTATTTTATTTCAAAATACTCACTGTATATAATTTATATGCAGCATTACAAGAAAAATGATACCAAAAAATCTAAAATTTATTATTCTGGGGTCAGAACTGATCAGTAGAACGTCCCAGCATAGAGACAAAGTTCAAGGGTACTGAGGAAGACTAACCAATCCGGCGATGTGGTTATCAGTGAGGAATTAATAAAAATATCTGAAGGGAGCAGTTTTCATCTCGTTAATAATGGCTATATAGACTATTGATTTTCGCTTGCACCAAAGTATAAGAGTGTTTAAGGATACATAAGTCTTTTTTTTATGGACGGGACTATTAAAATCTGCAGCAAACGATTTGCACAAATATATACTATCAATGCAGATTTAGGTAGCTTTTTAATGAGAAACCTGCGTTTTACCGGTTGCGTTTGTCTTTCTTCTTGATAAGAAGAATGCAACTTACTTACATTTGTTTCAATTGCTTCTACTGGAGGTACCAGAATATAATCCAGGAACTGTCAGCTCCGATTTTGAGTCATCCACTATCTCTCCATTAAATAAGGTATTTCCTTTTATCATGGGGGTGCGTGGATGTAATGTATTATACACTATAAAGAGAATACCATTAAAAGAAAAATGATAAAATATACATTCTATTAATTAATTAAAAATGTCGGATTGAAAGTTAATCCAAATTGACGTGTTGTATAAAAGACTGCACTAAACATAATTGATTTGTCAAGCTCAAATTCAGTGATTTATTGAGTTTTTTTTTCAATTTTCTTGTAATGATGCATAGAATTGATGTATACTAAATATTTTAAAATAAAATGTCAAATAAAATAAATCGAAGTTTGATAGAAGTCCACTAGACAAATATTGAGACCGCAAACGGCACAGCCCGCATATGAACCTGCCCGCAAATGGGATTACATCAATCTGTGAGGTCTACATGTTTGCTTCACGTGAAGAGGCAATGTGTTTTAGAGCCGAAAGGATAGTTTGCAGTTCTGCGGTGAAGATAGATGTTGAATAGTTTAGTGACATGGATGTGAAGGCATTTGCGTGAATAAATAAAGTGTCTGTACCGCAGCCGTTCGTATAAATTGTATCAAATACTAGATAGTTTTTATATAGCTGGTTGTATTTTATTTCTTATTCTTCTGGAGTTATCGAGCTCTTGGCAAACTTGGTCAGGATTGTGTCTGTTTGGATTGGGTGGATTTTCCAAGGAGTGATGTTATTGTACGTGCTTGCATCCGAATGTGAAGTTTACATTTTAATTTGGATCCTTTCGTGAAAGGAGGTGTACTATACCAGGTACTGTATTGTTCTGGATGATTGGGTTAGGCGAGGTGAGAGATGTTATGGAAATTTTTATGGACAGTGTGTCTCTTCTGTGTTAGAGAGTTGTTTCTTGAGCTTAGGTTAGAAGGTTCCCAATCCGACATGTTCGGAAACCATTTGTGGATAATGTTGCGGATTATGTGTTCAGCATCTCTTGCCTTGCGGATTGATGGAGTACGCAGGCATAATCCATCTAAATTCTTATTAGGTATTTGTATGTCGTTAGAAGTAGTTTCATATTTACGCCACAGTTCTTACGTGCAACGGATTTTAGTATGTTTAGTCTTTTTGCATTGATAAATCGGTAAATATACTGTAATAACCAAAAAGTTTAACGATTAATTTGCCCCACTTTGGTGAAGCCATAAATGTAATAAACACCTTAATAGGGTTCATTAAATGAATTAATTAACACAAAAAAATTAATAAAGTTTGAATGATAGTTAGCCACACGTTGAAAACGTAAAATATATAATGATTAAAAAGGTGGTCTTAAATCATTGAAATAATTAACAAAATTAATTTAAGATTTAAATTTTAAAAAATTATTATTGTTGATAAATTCACATTGTATAAGATCTATTTTGCACGCCGAATTTCATCCAGTTAACAACAAATACTTTAATTTTCGATTTATTAATTCGTGGCATTTTATGAAAATACAGTTCTTATATCATTACAATCAAATATTGTATCTCAGGGTCATAACTGGGTTTGATAATAAGAACACTCCAATTAAAACGTTAACAATTCAATTCATTGAAGTTAAAGGAATACAAAATTAAAATACTAGAAACAAAAGAAAACAAATGAAAAGAAAAACGCGAACGAAATCTGACTATACCTTTTAATTATCGTTTACAATTATTAATAATTGTCTTGTACTCACGACAGTACTTCTGGTACCTGTTTGGATTCTTCTTGTTTGAATTTAACACTCACTAAAACAGGCCATTCATTATTCACTGATTCTACACTTTAGAATTTGAATACACATGGTAGTTGCCATCTTGTGTCTCTGCTATCCGGGAATCTGGATTAGGCCACCCTCATTCGGTTGCTGGATGTAGATTTCCTCAAAGCCTCTCGATTCGACAATTAGTTCAATTTGGGCAACAAAAACTTCTGCTTCCAATTTACGATTTTATGATCCTCTGCGCCAAACTGCTTACTCGCGTTTTATATAAACTATCATATTTCGCCGTTGACCTCCTGGATAACACTATTCATTCTTTTATGTTATTTCTTTTTTTTACTCTGTTATTATTGTGTTATTGCCGTTTTTATGATTTTACAGCTCGTGCTATGCAGATATTCCTATAATGGGGATATTATCTGTCTCTAAGGAGAACGATTAAGTAGCAAAATTTATTTGTTAAATAACGGGAAATAATTTTTGGTACGGTAATGTCGAAGATCACGCTTGGTGCGTTTCAACCCTGACGATTATTCATATCAGAACGAAGGTGAACGACATAAGCTATGGTCCGAGTGAACATGTCCGCGAATAACAACCTTCTTTAATTTCTTAAAGCGTGCCTCTGATTGTATACAGATGTTCCATAAATCGAGCAAAAGTTTTCTCCTTCTGACTCAAGTGGCATACACCCGACATTCCTTAATAAATCATCAACATTTTAATCAAATACCGCAAGTTTTCCCGCTGTATTGATTTAACAGAAGATTCTCGGATTATCAACTGAGTCAAATTGTTTATTATTAACACTACATTCTGTTTAATTCAGGAATCTGACGACAGCGGAGTGGAATTTCGCAGAATTGTTTTAATAAATAATTGATTCGGTTCATAAGCCGAGAATCTTTTATTAAATCAACATTGAACGATCACTTGTATCTCCTGTTAGAGTAAAAAAAACACTTTCCTAAATTAGAAACTAAATAGGCATGATTTTCAACGTCGGTAACTCAATTTACTTGATTATATGTCCCGTATGTTTGATTAAAGCGACAACAACAATATTACACATTAATTCAATCTCCACATTCAACGTCACTTTTAATTAATTAAAATGATATATAATTGTAATTTGTTTTAAATTTAAAAATAATACTCGGTATTTTATAATTCCGCAAGAAAATGACTTACTTAATAAATTTAAATCCCCATGATCAGGCGGTACAATTAAATCTATTTCCATTCCGTTTCAAAAATATGCGAAACTTATAAATATTGCGAACTTCTATTATACTAAACCTCAAAGTAATTAGACTTCCGGGTATTACTACAATTACAATCTCATTTCGTAACGTTAATGATTCTCGAATGTCGTTTAGAATCAATTTATTTTTGTCCAGTTCAGACTGGACAGTTGCCAAACACTAAAATAGTGCTTATTGTATAGAAGTGACATTTATTACAGGAAGAAAGACGTATATCATTCACTTCATCGGAAATTTGAAACGTAATAGATGACATAAATTAACTTGCAAAATTATTGATCATACACATCGACCGAAATTTCACGAGCAAATATGCGGAAGTAAGGAGTGTAGCTGCCTTTTTTCTGTATAAGAAGACGGCAATTTACGTATGTTCCAAGTGTTACTGCGACTCCTGAGACAGTTAACTATTCACTATCTCTGCATTAAATGACGTATTTCCTTTGTGTAGATGTTTCATTTCACGGAATGCGTTTGAAGAAATGTTCAAGACGTCGGAATGACAAAATTGTATAATGGCACCGAAGAAATTCGACTGATCGTCTGAATGTGTATCGCACTAGCTTTCTAAAGCCTGAAGATGTAGAAGAAGGCTGAGTGTTAAACCCCACAAGAAGGAAAACTCTTACTTTATAGAACAGTCTGCACACAATCCATTAATGCTACAGTAGACTCACAGAATAATTACGTTTAAGGATGGAGCCATAAATTGAATAGACAGGTTGGAAAAGCACACCAGACTAGTCGACTTCATTAAATTTTTGAAGTTTAATGCTGTTAAATCCACTTGAAAACTGTTATGAATTGAATTAAATTAAGAAGGAGTGAGTAAAAAGGAGAAAAATAATTAGTCCAATAGGTAAATGATGAGGCTTGAGTACGGCCTTTCCTAATCCGCAAGTTCCAGGGGGACATTTACCTACGTTTCCCGCAAATGGGACTTCCAGCATATGAAACTGCCCCAAAATGGGACGACACGTTTTCATCATTTTGCTTAGCAGATAATGACGAGCATTTCCGTAGGTTTAAATCTATTTCCTGAAATTTATTACACGCTTCAATTCGATTCTGATTAGATTATCGGCTTTATTTTCACAATATGGTGTCACACGTGTACTTCCAAACAATTACTCCGACCATTTTTTCACTATTTTTGTGAGTTGTAGAAGGAAATGTCCATCTGTATTATAAATGATTCAACCCTTCAATCACAGTCACATATAAAATTTATTTCAATGTTATTTACATTAAAATATTAGTGAATATGGTAGATCAAGAGTGTAAAAAGTTGACAAAAGTGCTTTGCTTCAAGACCAATTATGTGAATCCTTCAAATGTGAAATTCACGTACAAAGAAGAAGAAGGTGTAGACAGGCTATGTATAGGGTAATCAACATAGTGGGAACTTATAGTATAGGTAAGGGTGTTAAAGGGGTGATGCAGAAGGTAGAGGAAGGTAGCCAAGGGTTAACTAGAGTACCTGGGCTATGGTTTAAGGATCCTACCCGACAATTCGCCTAAAGTGATGAAGGGAAAACCCTTGAAAAACCTGCATCAGGTAGATCGGGCATTTGGTACTTGTCCCACGCCCTTCCGATGACGGAAGAGGGGTTTGCTGTGGGGTCGCAGCCGTGCTTTGACCAGTTTAGGAGGCAACTGGCCGACTATTCCAATGGGAATAGCGGACAACTCTTACCGTATGCCCAAGGTCTGTGACGCCGGAACATACACCTCTCAGAACAGGCCGAGGTGCATAGGCTTGTGGGAACCTTAGTTCAAAAACGGAGAGGAAAAGGCATCCCCAAAGGTAGCCACTTCGTATCTCTCCTACAAGGTTCTGCCTGCGAGAGAAAATACCTCGCAGGTTACCTGCGAGGGATCCTCGACTATTCCAATGTTTTCTTTTTAGGGCAGCAGGCTACATGAGGGTGATCCACATTGGGCAACTCCCCTTTAATAGCATAGGAAGGGATTTGAAAGGGGGGATTCGGAAGGGTAGGGGAAGGTAGCCAAGGGTTACTAGGGCCTCCGGGCTATATTTTAAGAATCCTACCCGGCATTCGCCTAAAGAAATGCAGGGAAAACCTGCATCGGGTAGGTCGGGCATTGGGTACTCCCTTCCGATAGCGGGAGAGGAGTTTGCTGTGGGGACGCAGCATTTCCTTCTCCGTGCCTCGACCAGTTTAGGAGGCAGCTGGCTGACTATTCCAATGGGAATAGCGGACAACTCTTACCGTATGCCCAAGGTCTGTGACCCCGGAACATAACCTCTCAGAACAGGCCGAGGTGCCTCGGCTTGTGGGAACCTTAGTTCAAAAACGGAGAGGAAAAGGCATACCCAAAGGTAGCCGCTTCGTATCTCTCGTAAAAGGTTCTGCCTGCGAGAGAACATCCCTGGCAGGTATTGCCTGCGAGAGAATAGCCCTCGCAGACAATTTTTCCACCCCAGTACTATTCCATTCTTTAGGGCAACAGGCTACATGAGGGTGATCCACATTGGGCAACTCCCCTTTAATAGCATAGGAAGGGATTAGAAAGGGGGGATGCGGAAGGGTAGAGGAAGGTAGCCAAGGGTTAACTAGGGCCCCCGGGCTATGGTTTAAGGATCCTACCCGGCATTCGCCTAAAGAAATGCAGGGAAAACCCTAGAAAAACCTGCATCGGGTAGGTCGGGCATTGGGTACTTGTCCCACGCCCTTCCGATAGCGGGAGAGGAGTTAGCTGTGGGGACGCAGCTTACCCCTCGCCATGCCTTGGCCTGTTTAGGAGGCAGCTGGCCGACTATTCCAATAGGAATAGCGGACAACTCTTGCCGTATGTCCAAGGTCTGCGACCCCGGAACATACACCTCTCAAAACAGACCGAGGTGCCTCGGCATGTGGGAACCTTAGTTCAAAAAAACCAGAGAGATTGGAAGCCTGTTACCATAAAAAAGTTCTCTGGCAAGTTTCACCTGCGAAATAATCCTTTCACAGGCTTCCCAGGTTGCACCATCAACGTCCTGCGAGACAATTTAACTATAGTCAGCATCATGATCGTACAGTGAATAAATTCGATCTAGAGTTGAAGAATATGTCAAAAGAGTTTTATTACTAGTACAACAATAAATATTCACATAATTTAATCTAACGTTGTACTTAATTATTTTACAGATTAATATGGTTAAAGTAACCGAAGCTCCTGACGAACAATATGAAATCCTGACATTTTAATGTTAATAACATCAAAATAAATTTTATGCGATTGTAGGGTTTTATTATTTATAATATTAATAGTAAAATGTCAGTCTTTTATCGGCTACTGTCCATTTGTTTTCAACATGAGTAGCGGGTTACGGTGCCTAGTCGAATGGATTTGGAGCCCAAGACAGTGGACATCGTGATTCCGAAAACTTATGCTTGAGCGCACGGGTAAATGTATCGCGCCTAACAACAAACATACCAGGGACGCTAGAGACAAAACTACGTTGATTGGCGAAATTTCAGAAGAAGCCTAAAAGAAGGGGCTGTTAAGTGGGAGGACAAACGTCCAGCTCCAGGGTACGGAGAGACTTCGTGAGACAGTTGGTGACATGATCCCGAAGGGTACAATTGTTCACATGTCGCAGAAGTAGCTTGGACTTGAATTTATGTTTAAATTCTGAACATAAAATTTTCGCCGACGCATGAGCCGTCTGCTTAAAGAAAATGTTAACAGTCAACGGGACACTCCGGCCAACTCATAACGAGCTTTATCCGGTCAGTTCCTGGAAAGCGGGATGAGCTTCGGAGAAGGAAACGTAGACTTCCAGTTACAGCGGCACAACAAAACAACCTTCAAAAAACCGCAGTATGTATTTGAAATACGAGTCAACATATTCAGCTATAATAATCCCACAGGTGCCTGAGCTTTGAGTCTTAATACATGCTCATTATTACTATATTTTCTTTTTATAAAAGGGTTTTTTGTTCATGTCATGCGTATTAATAACTTGATAAATTAACTTCAATATATGTTTTGTTTTAAATAATAATTAATAAAATTATCAATAAAAAGTTTCATTTCAATGGAAACTGTCCTAAAGTATCCAGACTACTGGTATTGAATAAGAAAAATATTTCCCTTCTTTCCATCGATATATGGATACGAAAAAAATCTGATCTTGACAAAATGATTACCTTTAGATCAAATTTAACTTTTATAAAAGACGTCCTGAAATAACAATATGATTGCTCCAAATTAATATATTCCGGTATACATGACATTTTTCCATGAAAGAGATGTCTAGTGGCAGTAAGCAAGGATCGGCTCATGAATACGAAAAACTAAACACACGTGAATATCAGTAAAATATAATGGAGTTTACAGAAACATTTACAATAACGGAGATGAAGCTTAGAGATAAATAAAAAATACTTGGGCGTGGGAAAAATATTGGTAAAAATTCTTGTATAAATAGAATAATAGAAAGTTATATCAGTTTACCTGAATCACTGTTGGAAACATCCTACAGGTGCTCATATTTTTCGAGGGAAATTAAAACTAATAATAGTTTGATATATGCACTGGGAGAAAAACAATGTGTTAAATTAAGAAATCCTTTTGTGTGTGTGTGTGTGTGTATAAACTGGTTCAACAATATTGATTAAGATGACGTAGTAATATATCGCCGCCAGCGGGTTAATCCAAAGCGCTCGGACAAAATCAATAAAACTTTCTTATAAATAAAATTTGATGTGCGGGTGTCTGTGTGTGTGTGTGTACCTTACGCTTACAAATATAAACGCCAGGAGCAATTTCGTCCAAATTTTGTACACGTTCTGTGCGATCCGGAAACAAAACACTGTGGAGTTGACATTAGGGTCGCGGGCGGAGATTTCGTAACATGCGAAAACGGCCGATATTGGCGTCCACTAAATATTTTTAGGGGTTAGTGAGACTGATAGTGCATCTGTTGATAGTGTAACATTTCTACTCCTGGAGGGATGGGAGGACAGCACCAATAAAGGTGTCAATGGAAGGGCGTCACATAAAAATAATGCGTAAACAACTGTTTGATGTTGAATCCGGGATTATAGAAGTCGTTGACATTAATTCCGCTATTCATGACATTCAAGATATTTTGGCGTAGTTCACACCCAAGTCTGGATGGGATGAAAGGGGATGAAACAACATTTCCGCATACTATCTTAAACACGTGGAGTAATTTATATCAAACTTTGTGCACATGTTATTAACGATAGAGGAACAAACACTGTGAGGAAGACACGTAGGATCTCTAGGGGCGGGGTGGATGCGAGTGGTCTTTAATAAGCATTCGAAAACGGCTGTTATCAGTGTCGTATAACATTTTTCGATGTAGCTGAATTTCATAGTGTCATACTAGATGTCATAACTATTTAATTTCAACGTTAAAAGACAACAGAGGGAAGCATCCGTAGGTGTGACTTTCGTCTTTAAAAAATTATGCAAAAAACGTCCGAGATTGTTTTAAAATACTGGATTATAGGAGTCGCTGAGTTTATTTTCTGACATTAACCATGTCGGTTAACGATGTTGTCGTGGACGGTGTAGAAAAAATGTGTTACCCGGATTTTTTATTCTACTAAGTTACCGGGTATGTTCTTGACTTCATTAGGATAACGGATGTATTTATTACTTCCTTAAGGTACGAGGAATTTTTTTGGACTTTATGAAGTCAGCGATCATATATATTTTTGTAAATTTATTTGTTTATCAATCAGAATCATTTATATTTCTACGAGCTAAATTAAATATATTGTTCTCGGAGTTCAACCGGGTTATGCATAATTATATTATAACGCAACGTTTCGACGACTAAAAGCTCTGTCGTCAGACTTCGCCTAGAAGACGACAGAGATTTTAGTCGTCGAAACGTTGCGTTATAATATAATTATGCAAAACCCGGTTGAACTCCGAGAACAATATATTGAACAACTACACCGGGAAAGGCTTCAATCTATGAGCTAAATTGCTGGCGGCTATGAGACGTACTGGTAGCAATAACATTATCAGGGAGATATCCAATAATGTCGCCTGTAGAATTTAAAACATGATAGAAAATAAAACAACAAAAAACTATTACTTAAATTAATTTCCTTGGCCACATCTTTTTCTTTCTTTTGCGCATCACTGGTTCTAGGAGTTGGTCCAGTAACGGGTTAGGATGGTTGTCCAGTACTGCGTGGTGCTTGATGGCTTTCTTCATATTTTGTACTCCATTAAAGTATTGTTCACTCCCTTAAGGTACCTGGAGTTCTTCTGACGTTTTTCATGGAAACTGGGAGTATTATTGATTCCCTTAACACCTTTAAGATACCGGGAGTATATTTCACTCCTTTAAGGTGCTAGGAATATTTTTGATTTCCTTAAGTTATCGGGATTATTCTTGACTCCTTTAATGGAAACTGGAAATTGACTCTCTTAAGGTACTGGGAGTATTTTTCATCCCCTTAAGATACTGGCTGGGAATATTCTTGACTCTCTTAAGGCACCGGAAGAATTATTGGCTTTAATAATGTACCGGGAGAATTTTTCACTCTTTCAAGTCACTGTGATTTCTTTGGAATCTCTTTAGGTACAGTGCGTATTTGGGGAAGCAGGAGAATTCCTGACCTTGTTAAAGTACTGTCATTAATGATCTTGGTTTAGTTGAAGCTAAACCCGTCGCCTTAGGGTCGGGGAGTGGAATGGGTAAATGTTCTAAACGTGAAGCTATGGATGGTTATTGTTAAATGAATTGTTAAAATGAGAAAATGGCCAATGACTAACGAAAATTTGAATTGAAAACCCTACGACATTTCTTCCGTCAATCAGCAGACCTTCTCAAGTAAGGTAATCTAAGAAAATCAATACAGAGAAGCGGGAAGAAAACATATAAAAGAATCGAGAACTTAATCACAAAGGGGTTATAGATTCAGCTTAGATTATTCGTGTCTTTTTGTATATTTAAACACAACTTATTGATTGTAATGTTGATCATTTCGGAGATGATTCCAGTGTGTAAGGTCAAGTATTCGTTCAATTAAAATTCTGATTAAAATTGTTGCTGTGTTTTTATTAGAACTGAATGCTTGTCAACAGAGAGTTTAGCATGAGATTTATGTTCCTTAATCATAGTTTTCAAAGCACGTTTAGTTTGACCTACATATACTGAGTTGCAATCCGAACATTTAATTTTACAGACCACAAATTGAGCGTCTGTTCGTTGCAAGGGGTGTTTGCAATTCTTCAAAAAACAAGTCAAGGTATTGATGGTTTTATAAATAATCCGTATGTTGAAACTCTATAAATATAAGGAACAGTATCATGTAAATACCTATAAAACAGAAAAACATTCGTAATTGAGGGGGGGGGAGTTTATTATTCGTGGATTTCACGAGCGTAAAATGGGTTAATTTATTGACCCGATTTGTTAACTGGAATTTTATTAAGGATACCGGATAGAGATTACTGAGTAAGATGTTGGTTTCTATTTAAGCTTTAGGTATGGAAGGAAGAACAAGAAAGTAATATGGCTTGTCTACTAAGTTGCTCTTTTCTGGTTTGTAGGATGGCAGGAAAATTGGGAACGTCCTGAAAAAATTGATTTCCTATGTTATTTAGTCATTAATTTAAAATTGGGTACCGTAAGAGTAATGTCAATATAACTCAAGAGATCTATCGTATTCTATTTCATATGTGAATTGTATAGTGCACCATTTTTTCAAATTCGTTATTTAATAATTACATACATATTTTTAAATTAACTTAAAGCTGAGGCCAGATGCTTGCTAGAAGCTTGTGATAACGAACGACTCCTTACCGTACTCTCCGGATTAGGGGTAAATCCCGAAGCCGCATGGCAATTTTGGGGGCTCGATCAAAGATCTCTGTACGGGTCAAGGCCGAACCTACCAGAGAAGGACAGCAAGGTGCGCTGTGGCGACGTTACTGGCAGAAATTAATTTCTTTACGCGTCCCCGGGACTAACTGCCCAATCTGAGCGCGTAAGGGACGAAAGGGATGCCCTGTCACGAAATTAAAATGATCAATCAAAACATATCAGAAACTGGAGCTTAAGAGAGACTTCTTGGTGAACACTTTATGTTTTTGGAAGAACTTAATGTTCAGATTTCAGAGGACACGCTTGGTGTCCAGCTTTGGAACTGAACGCCGCTGTACCGGAGGTCATACGTCGTTTAGTCTTCTCTATAACAGTATCTGGTAAGCGCTGAGGTTCTTTCCGGGTGTCGCGACGCGAGTTTTGCAACCAAAATCACCATTGTTTATCCTGATGAGAGGAGTTCTTTATGCTTCTTGAGTAGCCGGCGACTAATTAGAAACAATAAAGTAGGACCGAATAAGCCTGAAAGGTGTAATTATTTTTTAATATATTAAATGTTTTTCACTAAGTTTGTTTTGTTAATTTGAATAAAATTAGAATTTCCAAAGGTATATATATTATATTTTATTGTTCATTTCCGGTACCGCGCTACAATTGTGAACTAGAGTTATAATTATTAAAAGCGTTGATAATATTGTCTAATTCAGTGGCCGGTAGTAAAGACATCAGCAGCATAGAGAAAGTAACATATGGTTTTGATATACTGGGAGGAGAGGCAAGTATTCTCTATATCTCTCATCTCAATTTCAGCAAAAAGGGATGATATTGGCCTTTCCATGCGGCACCCATTATGACTGATTGAACACGAAAAATGAGGTAATAGAAATTTAAATCAAAGCAATGAAAATTTCATGAAGTGGAATATTAGTATAATTATTGAATAGGTGAACAGAAAATCTATGTCATGCATGTTATTGGTAGGAATTATTAATTCCTTGATGGACTCCTGCTGTTGGAATGACTAAGAAATTACTGCCGAATGAATTCCTTCTCCAGACTAATATAAATAAATACGCCCAGCATTCAGCTAATTAAATAATAAAAATTCAGATATTATAACAACCAGAAGAAGAAGTGTCATAAAAAAAGTATGGACGACATACATGATAAAAATGCACAACTTTATCGGTAATTAGATACATAACTTTGGAATAAAATTGTTATTTAATCGGTTACAAGTCTAGATAACTTTATTCAATGTCATATTAATATATATATAACTATAACACACATAAAATTATCCATTTATTTCTGATATAACGAGATTTAAATAAATAGAAGCGCGTAGTTTAATTTACACCACAATTGTTCAGGTAGGTTTTTAATTATTAAAAAAAAATTCTGAATGAAACATTCTTGGGTTTATTAATGCACAATGATTTCATTTGGTGGTCTGCCATCGTCGTCAGGTGACCGAAAATAATTGTTAACTGTAACACAACACACAGCAAATCTGATCACGATGGAAGAGCACGAAATGGAAACGTTGGGTATTAATAAAAATGTAACCCGGTTTGTAACACGATAATATTTTATTCATAATTTACACAGGGATATATATCGCTCTCTAAAATTAATTTGCTTTTTACTAAGTACAGTTTTGGTTAACAAAAATACTATTGTTTCAATAGCATCATTTAACAAAATAGTGCACTATTTTTTCCAACTTTTACTGAAGCTGCCATTACTAACGAAAACTATTATGTATGTATGTATGTATTCGGTTTATATCAATTGAAAACGAAAATTATTGTTTATTAGTTAAAGCAAGATTAAACGCAAAATACTTTGCACGGTTATATGTATTATATGGTGATTGTAAAGTGTAACACAAATGTAGAGAATTTTGTTACCAATCCTAGAACATTTTTGAATACGACATTTAATTCACTTTCGTTTGGGAATTTGTGTAGTAGTTCTGACTCCCTGTGTACTTTCTTTCAGGAAATCCAATGTGTTACTCGAGTCATATTTTCGTCAGAAAAATTAAAACTATGTAAAAATGAAAGTCAAATATTTTGTATCAGTTATAGTTTTAATGAAATTTGGTTTATACATCACTATTCTTTGATAATTGCTTTTCCATTTGCCGTTGAAAGAAGCACGTAACACCAAGGGCAAGATGGATGTCCTTGAACTCCCTTCTCAACCATTCTCTGGAGGTAGAGCTCTTGCGGTCTAACACTAAACCGGTCGTAAGGGACAGATAGTTTCTACCGAGCTGTAATTATGACATAACATTAAACAACGGACATTTTATAACCTAACATTAGTAGCAATATAAGGTCCTTAATACTTATAATTATTATGCTGCAATGTAGGCCAACTCTTGACTCCGAGGACACTTCCCGGTAAATAGGCCCTAAGTACCAAATTCAAGTACGTCGCTTTATTACGTTGCTTACGATTAAGTAGTTAACCAAATAGGGCTACCTTGATTTGATTCCGATCCATTCACATGGGCACCGCTACTAGTAATTGCCAACTTTTGCACCGAAAATAGCCCAGGTTATATTCATGTTTCATAACAATAAATCAGTATGTTTACCAATAACTGTAGTATTCTCATGATAAAAAATTTAAATTCACAGTCTATACCAGAGGTTTCCAAACTTTTTTGTCTCGTAGACAAATTACCATTTTTTCTTTCTAATATTAAAGTTTAACAAATTCATAAACTCAATTGTTTTTTTTTGACAGATTACCCAGTGCTACTCACTTTCATAGGTTTGACTGTTGAGCGAAAAAGTTAAAAATAACACGTGATGTTCTATACATTTATTAATTCAAACGAGACAAAATGCAAGTCTAGTAAAATTATAATATGAAATAAGTACATAAAAAATAAATGTTTTTAATTGGAGGACAGCCTGATGTTTTATACATTTGGCTTCAGTTTAGATTCGTTTAATCTTAATTTGGTTTATACATCACTCGATCAGTGATTTCTTTTTTGTGTAATATCATTGGCAATCACGTTGGAACTCCTTTCCATGAAAACGGCGTGTCTCTGAAACAAAAATTCCTGATAATCCTATCTGAACTGTACCTCAAATTCTTCGTCCAAGTTCATTCCTATTAAATAAATAGAAGCACGTAGTTTAATTTACACCATAATTGTTCAGGTAGGTTTTTAAAAAATTCTGAATAAAACATTCATGAGTTTATTAATGCACAATGATTTCATTTGGTGGTCTGCCATCGTCGTCGGGTGACCGAAAATAATTATCAGTTCTTCTTGTAATATGTGACATCCATTTCTTTAATTTCTTCGTATGGTTCGATAATCCACGGGGGGATTTCCGTAGTCAAAATAACCTCAAACATAATTTCAAAGCATGCGTGAAGAATATTTAAATGTTGAACGTAGGCAGAAACATCATCACCCTGGCAGTTTGTCCGCGCCAAATTGGGAATCTAGGAAGAACTAAGCGCTGTCCAATATTTTACTTCATTAGCTTAATTCTGACATGGAAAGTTGAAAGAAGAAGAAGAGGAGGAAAGTGTATACAGGCTATATATAGCGTAATCAACAAAGTGGCAACTCCCCTCTTATAGCATAGGAATGGGATTGACAGGGGGATGCGGAAGGTTGTCCAAGGTAGCCAAGGGTTAACAAGGTTTTTTTTAGGGGAACAGGCTACATGAGGGTAATCCACTTTGGGCAACTCCCCTTTAATAGCATAGGAAGGGATTTGAAAGGGGGGATGCGGAAGGGTGGAGGAAGGTAGCCAAGGGTTACTAGGGCCCCCGGGCTATAGTTTAAGGATCCGACTCGACAATTCACCTAAAAGTGGCGCAGGGAAAATCGTAGACAAACCAGCATCAGGTAGGTCTGGCATTTGGAACTTTCCGATGACGATAGAGGGGTTTGCTGTCGGGGCGCATCATTCCCCTGCCCGTGCCTAGACCAGTTTAGGAGCAGCTGGCCGACTATTCCAATAGGAATAGCGGACAACTCTTACGCTATGCCCAAGGTCTGCGACCCCGGAACATACACGTCTCAAAACTGACCAAGGTACCGCGGCTAGTGGGAACCTTAGTTCAAAAAAGCAGAGAGAGGAAAGGCACCCCCAAAGATAACCTCCTCCAGAGAGAACTCTCTGGGAAGTTCACCTGCGAGAGAATTGCCCACGCCATTTCCCTGGAAAAGCTGAAATGATGGAATTTGTTTTTATCAAATTTAGACCGTTACCAAGTAACTGTTAGTTAAACTCATAAAATTAGTAAATAAGCAGTGTCTCGTTTCCCATTGAGTAAATTTTCTTTGTAAATTGGATCTTGATCATCCAAAAAACCTAAAAGTGCCTCAAAAAGTGAAAAAAACCTTGTGGAACACAAGCCTTTTGACGTCCAGTGTGAATGAAGGACCCAATGAAAGTTCTCGATATTTTCTCCACAAAGCTGCGCAAAAAACCTAGTAGTTCCAATTTCGTACACATGAGATAATGTCAGATTGAAGAAAATGTTGCAATCTACCACACAGATTTTTAGTAACTAATTGTTGTCTATGGATGATACAGTTGTATCTCATTTTACTGACTAAAATTATTTTGAATTTAGAAAAGTCGTTCGTTGTAAACAGCCTGTTATATCGGCCAAACGAAGCGTAAGCTTCGAATCTCAATTAAATAACATTTTGAAAGCTTAAAGTAACCATTGGAAAACCAATCTGTTTTAACAAAACTTGTATACATGATTAATCACAGGGTTCATTCGAATAATATAAAAATACAGTACATTTGTACTGTTGAGTGAATTATTGAATTTAAGAAAAGCCAAAATTTCGTCACGACTACTTAGTTTAGATCCATTCTTATGGACACCCATGTACATCTCGTGAACCCCCAATTATTTTTTTTCGCTCACATGGACTTCTTGCATTTCTGAGTCGACCCCTAGGGGTCGATATAGACAACTTTGGGAATCAATGGTGTATACTCATTACGATATCCATACATTTAATGTGTTTCAGAGGAATGTTTGAAAATATGTTTTCAAATATTTTGGTCAGTTATTGAAAGGGTATGAAGTATAAGTTTTTAGCGGAATATATTTGAAAGAATTTTTGGTGGAAATTTATAATCTCACGCTAATATATTTTACAAATCAATTACACGTAAATCTCGACAGTAACCAATCTACGAAACTAAGGCAATAGTTGATTGGAGGTCAATGGCTGTATAATGTTAATGCTTTAAGTATTAATGTACAACTATTAAATGTATTGCTTAAAGCAAGATTATCGCGAATCAGAGAAATAGAAGAACGAGTATTATCACTATTTAAATGCGAGACACGCAAATAGATAGATACATTTATTTTCCATTAGCCCTTTTATGAGAAAATAGGATTCGTTACAAATGTTACATAAGTATGTACATAGTGTAAAGAATTATTTTTGTGGGCTGGGTTTTTACGTTAAATCAAAATAAATATTTGACCAATAAAGAAATTTTATATAAGTTTATTAAAGTTAAACATTAAAACTCTTATCTCAGGCACCTGTGGTTTTTACATAGAAGAGATCTGCTGCCCATACCAAATGCGTACTGCTATTCTGTGTTGTGTTGCCTGCTGTATCTCTCGTACCGACGTACTGGCGTCGACTTAGGGGTTGATCACTGGCTAAGGCGTCGACCTCCGGGATTGAATGCTGTCAAGCCGTCGTACTAAATTGTGTGGTGCTATTCTGTGAACTCTTCACTAACAAATTGTGGCCCCTTTCTGAAGACGATTCTGCCTCGAACTATATCAGAGACAACAACTTTACGGAGCCTCTCGTAATCACATCTACCAGCTTCGGTGAGTGCAGAACAACTGTCCATTTCAAAAGCTTAAATCCTCCCAGTCTTTTACTTTTTTCATTGTTAGAAAAATTCGTCAGTTTTACTGATTCTTCCATTGTCACAAGATTTATAGCACGCAGCTGCAGTTCCGTAGTCAACAATGACTAACTATTCTGTCATGTTGAGGCCAACCATCGAGACAGGACACGAAATTACTTGGATGGATATATTTATCTCCTCCACCCACACGCACGTGCAAGGTTTCGAATTCTCAAGACCACATCAAACAACACTTCCGAGACAAAGAAAAACTTAAACCTAAATAAACGCGTTACAATAGATAATAAATAAGTTTCTAAATACAATAGACAAATTACATATAAAATGAATGAATATTAATAGTAATAATTAATACGTTACGAAATAAAAAATTCATATCTGTTCACATTTTCCCATTCACCACATTCATACACACTATCTTTAAGAAACGCGCACACGACATTTATCACTTCCAGGTATTCATCTCCTGTCGCTAGGAACGGAGGGATGTCGTCATAGATATTTACTAAAACAGAGAGCAGAGGCAGAAAAAAAGAACCAAAATGGGAGAACTGGACACACTATTTGCATATTTTTTTACATATTCGGCAATTTTGTAGACAAGGCAGTTCAGCGAATGAGAGACGGATGCAAAAACTCGTGTACGGAGCAATAAGTTCTATTTACAAGAAAAGTTTTACACTCCTTGACAAATGAGTTGTAGTTGTTGATGTTTTTTACAAGTTCAGTAAGGCTGTTAAATAGTGCAATACCGGAATAATGAACGCTAGACTCGTAGAGACTGAGGCCTTGATCAAATGACGTATAATTACGAATTTATATCTGACTCTAAGCATTCTACTCTTAGACCAATTATGCCAGAGAATTATTCAAACCACGAAACATACCAAGAATATTCTTTGGATCAGCGCTGCACTGGAGAGGGAACTGTAGCTCTTTACCTTTCTACATACCACTCACTACCGCCATAAAAACAGTAATAACGTTATGCAACGCAGGCATATTAAATTATTAATTATGCACGATAGTTGCATTATACTTCCTATTCAATGAATAAGTAGTTTAGTGTTTAATATTCCTATAACAGATTTATCATGCAGTGCTTAAAATGAGATGAATCCCTTTATTACTCAAATTGTATCACACATTTAACACCAACGAATTAGTTGATATAACTTTTTTAAAAGCCAAATGAGCACACACAGAGCTAACAACACTTCAGCCGGCCAAAGCTTTCAGGAGCTCTAGACAATTACGCATACGAGGTTCCAGCCAAGTGACGCTAAGATATTTCGCCCGAGAAAACATCAGTCTACATCGATTGTCCCGAAACTGCAGCGATCAATAGTATTGTCAGGCTCCAAATATTGTGCAAACCTCTATAGAGGATGAATTTTTTTCATCGGCCGCCAGGGTTTATTAAACGTAACCTGTTGGAATGTCTTAACATAACTCAGCGAATACCATAACACGGGATTCAACGCAAATCTCCGTCGTTATCGTATTTTTTTTTGTAACCAACTTTCAGCCCACTCCTAGAGCTGTCCTCGTGTCATTAGGAGATGAAATTAGACACTAAAACAATTGAGAGTGAGTTTATGAAACTGAATGACTCTGTAAACTATCTATTCAGTGCAATTATAGACAGTTTTCGCATTTTAAAAATGCCACCCCTTTTCATTCCCATCGATAAGGGTGCTTAAACCCTCAGGGTTTGTTCCTGGATCTTAAGTAATACGTGTACCAAGTTTTATTGAAATTGTTCCACGTATTAATTAATAACTTAAATTACAATAAAAATCATGTATCGTACGATATAAAGTGTTCTACAATATTAATATTATGCTATATTTCGTAAAAACGCATCTTGGGGATATAGACCTGACGGGCAAACGTTAATCGGAATATTGCAGTCGAGAAAACGTGAATCGGGCAAGTGTGTGTCGGGCAAACGACTGGACCCACTCTCGTGGTCATTTGCTGAAGAGGGCCTCTGGCACTATAACGGCAACGGGTTCAAGTCTTTATATATAACAATGACTTCACCATTGTGATCACCTCGAAACGGGACCCCTCAGCAAAATTTTATTTCCACACTCATTTTGCCACAAATACAGAATTTTAGCGGCTCACGGGTTCAATTTTATTTTCCGGATTTTATCAGATTATATTGTCCATGCCATGTCTCGAGTGTATACCAGTTTACCTATCCGGCATCACCGATACCTCCGAATGAATAATCCATCCCATACTTGCCAAAAATAAATCTAATCATTACAATACAGTCTGAAAAAGTATTTACTCGTTAATAAAGATACATAGGATTCTCCAATACCAAGCCATGAAAATAGAAATGCAAACGCGTAAGAATATGAAATATAAATATATTTTTTATGATACTGAAAGTCTCACCTATATTTCACTTCACTATGGTAAATTTATTAAGCGTAATTTACTAAATCTTCTGATTCTGCTTACTAATGAACTTTGCATGAATTATAATTATATATTGTAATATACAAAATAGAGTGGCTTTTTAAATGAATGAAAAATTAACATTAACAAACAATAGCTTTATTTTTAAAATAATTATACAAATAATTACAAATAGAAGTTATCTCAGTGTCATTACTGGGTTTGATAATGGCTAATCATTTATTTAGAAATCTTATCAACACAAATTTCAATAGAAAGATTTACTCGTCAATTAACAAAGACGAAATTTACTTGTCGACACAATTAAACTAAAAAGATGGATTCTACTTAACAAATTTTATCAAAGGAAGAGAACGAAATCTGACGTCTATCTTTTAATCCGGTTTACATAATGAGTTGTTTTATATTGGTACTCACGGCTGCATTCCAGGATACCTTGTACTTGACGAAACACTATGACGGGTTTTTGCACAGCTTCTACTAAAACTCACTGATTCAAAAATTAATATTTTTAGATCAAAATCAGGAACCAGGAACCTCCTCTTCGTCTCTCCCTCACTCGGTTAACTCCTGCTACTTCTCTGCCTGACTATGTTCACCAAAACTGTCTGTGCTTAGCAGGTTTTATAGTTCTGCGCGTGTGAATGTTTTATCTATGCTTTCCTGCAAGCTCGTTTCGATTCTCGCTCTCGCCTTTCGCTTTTGTCCTCGTCTCTCGGTTCGTGTTTCAATCTCCAAGTTCCAAAATTTTTTCACGACCACCCGATCGCTGAGGATTCGAAATACGGACTGAACTCTACCGTATCTTAATGTGAACTCCACTCTACCTAACGTGATCTGCACTCTCTCATACCATAACGTGAACTGCTTCTCGTCTTGCAAATCCGAGCGCTGCATACGCCATTTTTCAGGGCTTCCGACAAAGAAAACAATGCTCTGCTTCATTGTTGCTCTGTTATGTACCGCCGTAAGAATATATTTCTCAAACAATTTATATTTTCAAATTTACAATTAATGTGTTAATTGGCATTATTATATATATAATTCCTCCCAAAAATACTACATACCATTTTATAAATTAGCATCACATGTTGTTATAATTGCATAGTTATCTAAAAATTATGATTATTGACTGTTAACATGGATAAATAAAGGGATTTACTAACTATTATAAGATAAACATACTCGGAGAAAAAACCAAAATACTATCATGTCAAAAATATTAACGTAATAAAAAAAAATTTATCCGTTATTACAAAAAATATGCGATGCATAGAAACACCAATTACCCATTTATGTCTGTTATATACATTTGAATTTTATGGATCAATCTCACGCAACATTGTTTCATTTCATTAAAGTAAAGTTTATTTTCTTAAAAGGCCATGTAGAAAAAGATAATTAAAATAACAGCAAAATAATTTTATACATATTTAATGACCGACACTGAACATTCTCGGAAGAGAATGGAATTCTATCAGTCCTGAATACATTAAACAAGCAATAATTTTTTACAGTGACATGAACGGCCAAGGTCATTGAAATCTGACCACGACACTACCGGAGGTCAGGATTCTAGAAATATTTCAGTCTCATTGTTAAAATTTTAGCATGAGCTTTCGCGCCCTGACAGCTTCTTAATTTCTGAACGCACGTAGTGGGTTTCCGTCAGACACTTCTCACGAAATTGTACACATTGTGCGCCGTCTTTATTTACCCACTCTGCATCGTGCATTGTTTCAAATTACTCATTATTACAGTCCAGCTCTGATATAACGAGCTCGGTTATAACGACAACCAGGTTATAATGCTAAAATTTTACTTTTTCAATAGAAATTATTGTTTTGTGGATAATTTGATCCGTTTATAACCAGGAAAACCCAGATTATAACGAGCAAATTATCTGGCGCTTCGGAGACTTCCTTGTGGTGGCTACGGCTAGACGGAACTACGAAAAAAGACACAATCCCTGCCACTACCAGTGTCCCGTGACTGATTTATTTCCAACATTTTTAGACAGTCAGTAACCTTTTGAGGTCAAAATGAATTTTTAACATTATCTGTACAACCCAGAAAAGATTTTACTGTGAGGAATTTTACCGGTTCACATTTCGCCCTGCCTTTTATCAGACTGAGACTGCTAATATTCCTTCAGTTAAAATTCTTTGGAGATGAAGATAACTCAAGAGGTTATCGATCAGTGAAAAAGTTGAAATCGTAAGAGAAGCTTTTAAAATGTTGACCTGTACAAAAATTTTGATTGTCATCTTCAAAATCTCGACGTTAATGAAAAGCAAACAGCTCTACATTTCATCCTTCCAAAACTATGTAGTTCAAAGAAAAATTAGAAGTTGTCAAGTAAGCAATTTAGACAGTGCTTTAATGGAGTTGTTTAAAATTAAACCTAGTTTCGGACTTCCTATTGACGGTCCCATCACGAAAATTCATCAGGAAAATTTTTTCTATGAATATTTTATGTTCAAGTTTACGCAATGAAATTTACATTTTTTATAATAATAAATGCGTATTATGTTTTTATTTTTGCAATTTCTGAAAACCCCGGTTATTACGGATAAAACGGTCACTTGGTCGGTTCATTTTATCCCCACCCAGCCGTGTCCTTATCACCCAATATTTTCTTCTGTTTTCCTTGATGTCGTCTACCAGCTGCTCTCTGCTGCTTCTTCTTCTTCCCTGACCTGGAATTTCATATTGACCGATGATGTCGTGCTGTAAACAATTTATACGTAGGATTTTACCGATCCAGTCTGTCTTTGTCCTAAAAACTGTATTTAAGATGGAACTTTCCTCATTTTCTCTACTTAGCACTTCTTCATTTTTTACTATTTCTACGCATTTTAATATTTGAATTCTTCTCCAACACCAAAATTCAGTTTTACGCGTATTGCTTCTCCCCCTTTGTAGATGTTCATGTTGCTGATCCATACAAAGTCTTGCTCTTTATTACACCCTTGTGATAGTTCGCGTGTTGCGCTATTATTTTATTTCTTGGATTTGAAATGTAAAGTGAATGGAGGCTTTAATACAGGAACAATATTGTTCTGTTCTCTCAGCCGCAGAAAGCCGTCGACGACACTCTGCTTGGGTTGCTCTGAACAGAGTAGGTCCATGTCTCTAAGACTAACGGACTCACGTGAATATATTACTTACATCTTCAAGATGAACATAATTGTTCAGCGTTAAAAACTTCGGTCTATGATTATATCTTTTAATTACCTTACGATCGATATAAACATTTTATTCCTATTTGAACTATTATTTAATACATTTGTTTCAAACATGGACAGCCACATAATATATTCACATAATTAATTTACTACTGTTCCGGTAGCATGATTTTTCACACTATTAGAGTAATAATTTTTTGTATTGATATATTTTTTGCCTAACGTTATTTTTTCTGTTCCTCTAGGAAAGTTCACTTTATTTATTACACCATATACACTTTGTTGTTTTTCTCTCAGTGCTCTTGTATTCTTCATTTGAAGCATTTTCGTCATTCATCAAGGTCAATGTTTCCAAAAGAGGTCGATTACGAACTACAAGGGTTCCATTTGAGCGAAAACAAAAGTTGGTGGTTCATTAGATATAAATGTGGGTGCCTTTTTTATTATTCCAATTAATCCTATGATTATTCATTTATACATTATACATGTATACATGTATACATTAAAAAATATTGTTTTAAACTTGCAAAATGTTATTTAATTCTGATTCGAAGCTTACGCTTCGTTTGACCGATACAGCAGGCTGTACAAATAAACAAAAATCTTTTTTAAATTCAAAAGAAATTTTGTCAGTGATACAACTGTATCATCCATAGATGATAGATCTGAGTGTTAGATTGCGTCAAACTCTTCAATTTGAATTTAACGCAGTGAATTCGAAGTAACGAGTTGACTACTAGGTTATTTGCGCAGATTTATGAAGAAAATGACGAGAATTCCCATGGATTACTCCTTCACGCTGGCCGTCAAACGGATTATGTTTGATAATAAGTTTTTTCCAATTTTTGAGGCAGTTTTAAAGTTTAAGGTTAATAAGTTTCCAATTTTAAAAGATCGTTCAATCGTTGCTTATTTAACAGATTTATTAATTAAATTTAATGAAGTTAACTCGATTTCATGTGTATCGGTCTAAATTTGATAAAAACAAATTTTATAACTCCCCCTTTATTTGTCAGAATTAAGCTAATGAAGTCAAATATTAGACGACGCGAATTTTCCTAGTTTACCAATTTGTCACAGATAAACTGTCAGGATGCTGATGTTGTTAACGTTCAACATTTAAATATGCTTCACGCATACTTCGCATACTTCCAAGAACTGGAATATCAGCAATTTTGGTTTCAGAGAGTCTTATCTATTACTTATCTTGCATTATGGACGAGAAAGATTTTGACAGCTTTCCGTCTTCGTGGAAAAGGTTTTCATCGAGATTGCTAATCTTATTACCAAAAAAATCATAGATCGAGGAGTTTTAAGGTTAAACGTAACTAAATTAAACCCAAATATAGAAAATGTGCTATTAAAAAATCTGGTTATCCTCCAATTAATTTTTTTTTATTTTTGTGTTGCTAGTTTATGTAAGCTGTAGAAAACAAGTTGATGAATTTGTAACAATTCAATATTATAATGGCGGGCGCCACTCAAAATAGAAAAAACTGGAAAGTGGTCTCCCAGACAAAAACTGATCTAGGTCCTAAATTCGACATTCCGTAGCCGCAGTTTTTAGAATATATTCTTATTTACGACATATTAACCTTATCGAGTCCTCTAGGAAAATTGTGGTTTGAATCGATGGCTAAATTTAGTTAATGGTCAGGCTAATATTGACAAGTAGACGGTGTCTACTTCAGAGGTTCACGAGTGGCCTGTTGATTACTCTGCAGGGACGATACGTGGGCTATAGAGTTTTCTTTTGCGTAGTTGAGTAGGGACACCCCCTCCATGCCGACGCACCTGTTATAAGGCGGCAATCCTTCGCCAGTGATCAGTCTTAAGCGTGTCGAGCCATGGCCGTCGCCTCCGTCGACTGGGTGAGGATAATACTTAAAATTCATTTACACAACTGCTTCGCACACAGTACATCTTGGAAATATAACAGCATACCTGTAATTCCAACAATATTCTGGTGACAAAATTAACGGTCAAGTTTATTGGCTGAATTTGGTTTGTGCCTTATAAGTGATATTTGTAAGCACAGCCTAAATAAAGATGAGAGGAATGATTGCGCGATTTATGAATAATTATACCCGTATAAACCGAAAATAATTTGATTTCAATACAAAAATACGTAATTGTTTGACCATTGATGTAAGTGATGATATTATTGAAAAAATAGATATTGATTTTGCAAATTTTTTAACGATAAGTGCATTTGTGATAGAATTTGTTGGATTGTTTGACAGGAAAAAATGCTTAATTTTCTAATTAGCCCAGTACCTATGTCCAAAGAAGAGGCCTCCGTGAGCGAAAGCTCGTGTATTTTCTTCCAACATGTAAAAGTTGTGACAGTTAGTGAAATACCAAGTTTTACACTTGCTGTGGCCTAAAAGCCACGAAATTTTGCACAAATTTTCAGTTTTTCAGCATTATATTGAAAATGATATTCAGTAATATATTGTACAGCACGAAATTCTGCATCTAATGTTATATCTGATAAGGAAATTTGGTTGAACGATGTGGTAGTAAACGTTCGACAAATTTAAGCCACTTTTCGTCATTTTCATAATATTAGCGCAACTGATCCGGTGGTATTCAGCTAACACAGTGGCTAAATTTTCAGAAATTCTAAATCTGGTTTTAATACCATATAATGCGTTGAATAGAGAATTAAATTGTCTAAAACTTTTTTTCTATGCCAAATTAGTTAACTGCCAACCATTTTGGAGTTATCAGCACTTGAAATATGACAATCGATAATTCTTATCGAAAATAACATAAAATGTCGTAAATTTGACGAGCGATTTCTACCACTTCGTTTGGTCGAATTTCGTAATAAAATATACTATTTGATACATAATGTTATGCTCTACAAATTATTACTGATCATTATTTTCAATAGAATGCTTCATACATCTGATATCAGCGAAAAACTGAAAAGAGGTGCAAAATTTCGTGGCTTTTAGGCCACGGAAAGTTGTCGAATTGGAATAGTTGGTATTTCACTAATGGCCGCAACATATACAAGTTTGTGAAAAAATACCCGACCTTTCGGGCGTCATGAAGTATATAGCTACTGGCCTAAAACGCGGCTCCTGCAATCTTTCACTTATTTATAACTCAGTGCCTAGTCAAGAACTGATCATGGACTCCGCTACGATGCTGAACAAAGTCGAAATATCTAAATAGAATCAATCGACAAAGAAGTAATAAAGAATTAGGAGTGAGATGGACAAATCGAGTTTTCTTAAAAAAATATTTATTTGACAGGGAATTTTCTGTTTTTCGGTATATATTTATGGGAACGTAAAGCAAATACAAATAATGAAACAAATATTGTTAAATGCTTTATTTTTCGGTATACAAGTAAAACCTAAGTATATATATATATATATATATATATAATAAATTCTGCTAAGAATAAACTTTACTTAGTGTTTAATCAACTATACGCACCGAATGCTGTGGATCTGATATTGCCGCCGTTCGTTAAGCTGAGCTCAGCAGTGTTTAGCTTTTTGTCGGAACTAACACTGAATATTTTGTCATGCCAGCAACTGAGCACCCATGCCTTCTTTATGATTATTGGTTGTTGATCTGTTAGACATTTTATCTAATGACTTAAGAAACTCACGAAGTTACAACTGTTTATTCCAAAAATTATTTATTAACAAAAAGTTGAATTTAAAATGCGTAACTATATACTGCGTAGATAAATTAGAGTTTAAATGATGTTTGATAATGACGCATCGTTCGTATAAAACAAGATGAGGCTTTATTTTCGTTTTCCGACCTTGGCATTGGCGATTCATGGAGTTCGCTGCGTTACGTGTTGCATACATGCCAGGTAATACAACGCGTTGAAAGTGACAGACCAGGAAGGGGTTATAATATTACGTAAAATATCAGTAACTTCATAGTACTAAAAAATTCAAAGATTCTTGAAATTACAAGCTCATGTTAGTGATTAATACCAAAATTAACATATTCTAACTATATAGGGTTTTATTTCACAATACAGCAGAGTTGAAGCAATTGCGAATAATTTTTTCGTAATGATATATATATATATATATATATATATATATATAAGATAACCTGACAATTAAGACTACTTATAAATAGACAACAACAATTTTAAACCAGAAAAAAGATATTTATTTATAGAAAATTACACTAAGTTACGTCGCTAATTTCCGGCCACTTCAAGTCGCAAATTAAAAATATTTTGATAGTCAAGACCTTTTCCTTTGACTGCCGTGGCCGAAATAAATATTTTTCTGACTTAAAATTGTCTGTTGTTTATTTATAAATAAATTTTTCGATTCAGCGATGAACATTCAATGATACAGTATTTTTATTGCAATTACAGTACGTATTTTTAAAAGTTATTGAAGGTCAAAAAATTCTCTTTTTAGACTACATTTATGTTCTTTATTGAAGTTAAAATTACATTTAGGATTGCATTGAAGTACTCATTCTGGGTCTGCGGATAACTTTTCTCCTCGTACATTCAATTGCCGAATGTCGTATTTTTTCTCCTGTTGAGTGAATCAATGTTGGATGTTTTCAACCTCGAATATTTCCGTGCAGTACAATATTATTTTTTGGAATTGTGTTTTTCAGAAAACCCGGGTTTCGGTTCACCACAGTTCGGTTAACCGCGGTTGTACTTTAATAGCCGTTTTTCAATTCAGCAGTTGGACGATTTAACTTTTTTTTACTAATTTATTCTGGTCTTAAAAATTTTAAATTATAAATAAACAACAATCTTTTAACGTCAGCAGCCAGTGGAGTACGTCCCGGACTATCAAAATTTTTGTAAAACTTCTTACGCGAAGAGACCGCAAACAATGACGAAACGTTGTAAAATTTGTATTAAAAATATTTTTCTGACATTAAAAAGCTCTTCTTTATTTATCAATTAATCTTAAATAGTCAGACTATATCGTTATTAAATTGATGCTGGCTCTGAAATAATTTTTGCATCCAGATTCTTTATTATTAACTTTTATTAAATGTTCATTTATTTTTATTTAAATTTATTTAAATTTCATTCATATATGATGTTATGAGATTAAAAATTAAAATTTTATACCTGAAATATTTTTCTCAGTATATCATAGATGCGAACATATTTGCAATTTTATCTGTTTAACTTCTTATATTTCGTGATGAATTTGTCTGCACATCAGTCGATGATCTATATATTTCTGCTTGAAAACCATTGAAGACTTGTTTTTTTTAAAAAAATAGATCACTTAATTTTTGCAATATAAAGCATAATGAAATAATTTAATGCGATAGTTTTGGTTGCTGCTCTTGCATAATATTTTTATATTATGTGTAAAATTAGTTAATAATAATCGTTAATCGCCGGATTATGTAATATTCACAGTTAGGTGATACAGGTTATTTTGACGTAATTTTGTGATTGCTCTACAATTTTGCAAGACCATTTTTTTTAAAATTTATTTGTATTTGACCTTCCAAATTCGCTGTATTGCGGTATTCGGCGCATATACAAAAGCGACATTATATTCGGCTTTAGATGCTTGTAATATGGAAATCTATACTATATTTATACATATTTAAACACGCAAAAGTTACATTCCTTAAAATTAATTAAATTTTAAAATTAAAAATTATCAATTACATATAAGGTAATATTAAATAAATACCCAAATAACAGATGTAATTTTAGGTGATTAAGTAAATACCACACAAAATTTCTTATATCCTTGTTGCTACGACACAACGACAAACCCGGTGACGAGCTCAAAACTAATAATTTAAAAAAATTACCATCGACCGCAGATATACTATAGGCCTGTTTAAACTTCCACCGACTCCCAAAGGGTGAACCGGGACCCTGTTTGAGACCCATATTGTCGGCTGCTATCTTATTCTTTGCTTTCGAACGCATACAGGCGTGCATGTCCATTTACACTTTGTACCTCACATTTACACATTACTGCCAGGAACATATTTTTTAACTTCACTCTATTCTCTTATCTACACAGCTATACTTAGTTTTCTTTAACCCTAGTACCATCAGTTTGTTTTTCCTACGGCTGATACCATACCAATTGCATATACTAGAATGAACTTTCCAAAAAATCTTGGTGCCTTTTTACGTATTGCTTCCCTGCCTTACGTATTTGTTGACAATTTGTTCCAGACATAATTTCCCTCCAATAAATTCCATCGTCGTCTCTTACACACTGATTCTCATTGTCTCAAGTTAAATTTTTCAGCAGTACGACCCATTGTCGGTCACCTATTTCCAGACTTTGTTTGTTACCTACAAAATATACTTTAAATGTATAAAAATTTGCTCGTCACAATGTGTATTTTTATATATAGGAATAAAACTGTCTTCTACTTGTGACGAAGTGATATATATATATATATATATATATACATTGAAAGAAATTATATGGCAGCTAAAGACTAAAAAACAACACGACGTTTCTTCCATCAATGATTGATAATTTAATATATTATTAATAATTAAATTTTATAAATTTATTTGAACTCTTACAGTTATCTGTATTCTGTTGCCGTGTGTTAGAATCTGCAAAAGAAATCTCCTATTGGGAAGCGTATTAAAAATATTATTTTTTATATTTTTTATTGAAGTTAAATTTTAAATTACTACAGACAAAGGCATAATTTTCTAACAAATGGGGTAACGAAGCACTTATCTGCCGCTACGTCTATCGCCCACAGTTCTATGTTAACTGAAGTATCACTGTCATTTAAATAATGATTCAAAAATCACTATTATCGAAACATATCAAAGATACTCATGATGTTGTGCGTGCTCTGTGATAAGAAATTCAGTGCTTCCTCTTACGTTGATTTTTGACAGTAATTTATGGTTCGTGGGCATTTGTTACGGTCTCTTAACTGTTGGAGAAATGAAACGAGTTTACTATCAGTTCACATACGTTACTAGTATGTTAGGTTATGTTGTCCCACCTGGGGTACCGCGGTTGCTTAAGGCCCCTGCTACAAAACATGAGGTCAAGCGGTGTCAATACTCTACGTATCACTAATGTTTACACTTCTCCAAGAGTGAGTGTCAGACGGTATGTGACATTAAGAAGTCGTTAGTGGTGGGTGGCAACAACAGGAACTGCTATGTATGCCAGGCGCAGAACCCCTATAAAATACAGGCTCGGCCTTGCTGCGGAGCGCACCCAAACAGCGGCATTACCCAACAAGTCACACTGCTCCACATGCCACATACCAGCAGCAGTCAAAATTTTCATTTCCGCGAATATTGTGCGAGATAGGCTTAAAATGTCCCAGAACAATAATGCAACTTATATTGAATTGGACACAATTTGCTCAGGTCAGACTCGATCCAAAAATTTTATTTTCTGCTTTAACTGTTTATGTATGACCTAAACGTTTTATCTGTTTCCTGTTTAAGCTTGCGAACTGTTTTTGAGCCTGAGGGTCTCCGTTACGCTTCTCATACGACGACGTCGTCTGCCGACCTCCAGTGGTGTAGGGGTCAGCGTGACTTCCGCGCACCACAGAGGTCCCGGGTTTGAATCCCGGTGGGTTAATAGATGTTTGTGTGCGTGAGGGAAAATTCTCGTCAAGTCAGACCCCAAAAAAGGCAAAAATAAGTTCCCGTAAAGAGTCGCAAATATTTGGAACTCTTGTTGCGACTGTAAATAAATCCGTATAAAAAATGATTCATCACCACAGCTGATTTTCACTTTTACGTCTCAAATACCTGAACAGTATATTTCTGAAAACTTATGTAGAAGATTAATGATTGTTAAGGTTTTATTAAGTCTCCGAAGTAATGATTTGATTTAATTTATTTATTCCATTAGACTTCGGATGAGAAAATAGAATACGTCAGTACTTAAAATGACAATATAATTATTAGCAGCTACAAATAATAACAATTAGAAGTTAACATGCACGTAAATGAAAATTGGGAACACAAATTTCCCCTCGCAACATAAGTAAATGTACTATATAGTGACAATAATAATAAATATTTAACGTTACTAAGGCTATAATATAATATTTAAGGTATTCAAACTAATTAAATGTGACATAGGTAAAAAATAAATATTTAGGGAATTTACTACAATGAAATATGGAATTACACATGACAGGAGAATACACAACACAGGGAACACGAACACCTGGAAGAAGCAAAAACAGACAAGTCAATACACGAAACTGAACGAAAAGGAATCTGCAGTTGTGTCGCTCTAGGCTCTTCTTTGCATCTGACGAAAGGTTCAAGGATCCCATAAACGTTGTGTGGTATTTATATTATCACTTTTTGTCTGAATTGGCTATCTTTCTTACTCATTACTCATTTTTTCATTTTTATAATAAAAATTTTACATTATTTGTCACCCAGCATTTAGTTTATTTATATTTTCTTTAAAAGCACTAAATTTTGTTTTATAAAATACTAGAGTATTTACATATATTAGCCAGGAAAAGTATTTAATTTGACACTAATCTCTTGGTCAGCACGTGATTTAAGCGCCATAAAGGACGACACTTTTTTGAACATTTACTTTTTAAAGTCCTACCGATGCCGACGGAATGTTCATCATAATTGGTATGATGACTCACTGTACCTTAAACGAGTCAATAAATCTGCGTCCACCTTACATAAGCACACTAACTTTTAAAAAAATCTAAAACCGGTTGATTTAATACGACAGGAGAAAATATTTTTCGTATCTTGACTACCGATATTTTAAGAGTCACAAATACTCCCGGCACCCTCTATCCCCACTAGGCGTATTTTGCCCTTCCAGTGTTTGTTCTTCGATCGTAAGTAACATGTGCACAAAGTTAAATTAAAATTGATAGACGTGTTTAATATTTTACGTGGAAAATTTTCGCACCCTAGTCCACACCCACTCCAAGGGGCTGAACAAAAAATTATTAACCACGTTGAATGTCAGAATTAAAGTCAGAAACTTCCATAACCCCGGAAGACACAGTTCTCGGCCGTTTTTGCATTATTTTTATATAAATCCCTTCCACTACCGGTACTTCTCTTCATTGTCATTACGGGTTGAGATTAGGCATTGACAGCTTCGGGAATGATACTTATCAAGCCCTACGATTTTGAAACTTTCCGTTCTGCGTTAATAAATCCCACCCATACAGTTGATAGGGTTGTTTTACCCAAAATTCGATTTTTTATGAATCGTAAGTATCGTGTGGACAACCTTTCATTACTATTGTACGCGAAATTTTATTCTACCCTCAGCCACGTCACTCCTACGGGCTGAACTTCAAGTTAACCGGCCTGTTGAATGACAGAATTAAGTTCAGCGATTTCCATAACCTCTGAAAGACACCAATCGCAATTGTTTTCGCTTCATATTTACGATACGCTTCTACACTCTCACCTCCAAGGTTGCCGTGCCGAAAGGGGTTGAAATTATACGTAAATAACGTTTGGATAAGCACTATTAATCTCATTGACCCCGATAAATATTTATTCAACGCAAATATTGGCCGTTTACGCATGTTTTAAATATTCCACACCCTTTCATTCCTAGGGAGATATCTAACGTTTCCACAGCGCATAAAAAATCACCAAAATTTCATTGCACTCGGATGAATGGTTTAGGATCGTATAAGAGACAATAACACAAGATACGTTCATTTTTATGCATTCGTATATAAATAGATTTATAGTATTAAATCAAATACTTTTTTTCACAGAATAATTCATTTACTTTTTATAGAATGTTTGTACAACTTCATTACTCTATTCCACTCTACGCGTATAATAACATTTCGTAAAAGTTGAACTCTGAAATAAAATAATGGAGAATAACATCGGAAATTGTAACTGTATCATAATAAATACAGATCATCAGTAATAATCAAAATAAAAGTGTATATGTGAGTGAGTTATTTTCAGATTTCAGTTTACAAAAAACTTCAGTACATTTGCTTGTAAAACCCCTTTGAAATTTACGTATATGTGAGTGATCAATAATTTTGCGAGTTAAGTTATGTCACCTATTACTTTTCAAATTTCCTTTGATGTGAATGATATACGTCCTCCTGCAATAAATGTCACTTCTATACAGTAAAAATTATTTTAGTGTTCGGCAATTACCCAGTCCGAACTGGAAAAAATAAGTAAACTCTAAACGACATACGAGAATCATTAACGTTACGAACTGATATTGTAATTCTAGTAACACCCAGTTGCGTAATTACTTTGAAATCGGAGTTCACAATACTTATATGCTTTGCATATTTTTGAAACGGATTGCAAATGGATTTAATTGATCATGAGGGTTTTAATTTATTAACTTAAGTCATTTCCAATAACAAAGTCGTAGGTATGGCTTAAAAATACAGATTACTATTTTCAAATTTAAAATAAATTTCAATTATACGTAATTTTAATTAGGTAAATTTGATGTTGAACGTGGAGATTGAATTAATTTGAAATATTATTGTTGACACTTTAATCCAAGATTTTCAAACATACACGACGAATAATCAATTAAATTGAGCTACTGATGTTGAAAATCATGCCTATTTAGTTACTAATTTTAAAAAAGGTTTTTTTTACTCTAACAGTATATACAAATAATCGTTCAATGTTGATTTAATAAAAGATTCTTTACTTATCAACCGAATCAATTGTTTATTAAAACACAACGATTCTGCGAAATTCCATTCCGCCGTCGTCAGATGCCTGAATTTTACAGAATGTAGTGTTAATAATAAATAATTGAATCAGTTGATAATCCGAGAATCTTCTGTTAAATCAATACACCGGGAAAACTTACGTTATTTGATTACAATGTTGATAATTTATTAAGGAATGGCGGGTTGTATGCTACTCGACCCAGAAGGAGAAAACTTTTGTTCGATTTATGGAACATCTGTATACAATCAGAGGCCCGCTTTAAGGAATTGGAAAAGGTTATTATTGGCGGACATGTTCACCAATGACGTTCATCTTCGTCAGGTTTGATACGCACCAAGCGTGATCTTCGCCGTTACTATACGAAAAGAAATTTCCCGTTATTTATAAATTAAATTTCACTGCTTAGAGTTAAGTAATATCAACATTATAGGAATATCTGTATAGAACGAGGTGTAGAATCATTGAAACGGCAACAAATCATTTGAAGAATGTATATTAACCCATTGTTCAGTAATGCAAAAAGACTAAACATACTAAAATTCGTTGCACGTAAGAACTGTGGCGTAAATATGAAACTACTTCTAACGAAATACAAACACCTAATAAGAATTTAGATGGATTATGCCTGCGTACTCCATCAATCCGCAAGGCAAGAGATGCTGAACACATAATCCGCAACATTATCCACAAATGGTTTCCGAACGTGTCTGATTGGGAACCGTCTAACCTAAGCTCAAGAAACAACTCTCTAACACAGAAGAGACTCACTGTCCATAAAAATTTCTATAACATCTCTCACCTCGCCTAACCCAATCATCCAGAACAATACAGTACCACTCCACTCCAGGTATAGTACACCTCCTTTCACGAAAGGATCCAAATTAAAAAATAAACTTCACCTTCGGATGCAAGCACGTACAATAACATCACTCCTTGGAAAATCCACCCAATCCAAACTGCCACAACCCTGACCAAGTTTGCCAAGGGCTCCAGAAGAATGAGAAATAAAATACAACCAACTAAATAAAAACTATCTAGTATTTGATACAATTTATACGGTACAGCACTTCATATATTCACGCAAATATTTTCACTTCCATGTCACTAAACTATTCAACATCTATCTTCACCGCAGAACTGCAAACTATCCTTTCGGCTCTAAAACACATAACCTCTTCACGTGAAGCAAACATGTACACTTCCTTTCACGAAAGTATCCAAACACTAAACCAAAATTATAACTCATATTCGGATGCAAACCGATACTGTACTATCCCTCCTTGGAAAATCCACCAAGTTGAAATTGACGCAACTCTGACCAAATAAGACAAATAACTCACATACTCCAGTTGAATGAAAATGAAATTCAACCAGTTATGTGATAATATATACTCTAGTAATACAATTTACGTGGACGGCTCCAGAAGTCTCTAAGGTACAGACTGCGCTTTATACTCACCCAATGCCATCACTTCTCTCACCGAACCATTCAACATCAATCTTCTCCGAAGAACTGCACGGTATCCTCTTGGCCCTAAAACCGTTTCTTCTTCCTCACCAAGCAAACAGATAGTCCTCACAGATTCACTTATCACCACCAAGAAGCCATAAATGAAATTAAAATGCAATCCCAGGAGACATTCTACTCAATAACAGAAGTTGGAAAATAGTAATATTCGCGAGGATTCTTTCGCACTAAAACATTTTTGGAAACGTCATCGAACCGATCCAACTTAACTGCAAACCAATACCGTCAGACGTATCTTGAGACATGCTCAATCCAGACTTCACCAGCACCATTTATATTATTTGGTTTTACGATCACTTGAAACATTGCTTTTGTTAAGCATCTTGAGATGCAATAATTAAATGCCATCTATAAACTCTAGAATCTGCTTCTTCTCGTTCAACTTCTACTTTCTGAACCAAACGACTACTATCCACAATCCACTTATACAATAAAGATCAATCCTTCTGTAAATAGAAGAGACGAAATTGTGATCCGTAGCAATCACTCCAAGATCACTATCATTACCATAAAATATTATTAATTAATGCAGTAAACTCTTCAAGATTGGAACCTCATGTTAGAAATCCTGAACGAGATTATCTACTCCCTCAATATCAAGAAAAGAACATTATTTTTTTTTTAAAAAAAACCTCTATTGAGAAACATAATCAATTAAAGTATAGTTTTTAATGACTATGTGCAATGGATGCGACTTTGGATAATAATAATAATAATATAAACTGATAATTTAAGAAAATTCGGTTCTTACTATACTGAATATGTAACATTTATCTTCCAAGGGATCATGCGGATACCTTTCTTTTTCATATTTATTTATTTACAGCCGTATCAACAGCTCAGGTTATTAGCGACTCTTTATGGGAGCTCATTTCGACTTGTCGGACTGATTTGACGAGAGATTCTCTCACGCACACAAATATCCGTGCCCTCACCGGCATTCGAACCCGGGACCTCTGCGATACGAGGCAGTCACGATCACCCCAACACCACTGGAGGTCGGCGACTTCCTTTTTCTTTTATATCTTAGATGAATGGCCTTGTTTGAACTTGTAGCCTTTGGATATTAACGATGCGGACACTATCGTATCTTCAAGAATTTAGCCATTAGTATCCAAAAAGTCAATATCAACAATATTCTCTACAAGATAGAATGAAGCCACTCGGCCATTCCAGAATTGGATGTCCGAAGTCTTCATCTGGAAACGTAAAAACGTCTCAATTCCCTTACCGATACATTGCTGCACAACACTTCTTATTACAAACATGATACCGAATTATTATTCCATAAAACATAAAAGAAAAAGGCACGAAACTATATTATTATCGCAAACCTTGTGTCTACTTTCAAGTCATTTATAGACGAACGTGATTTTATAAGAAGCTGTTACGATTTCACAAATCCATTTACAGAGACAGTAAAGTAAGGAAATTACGGCTCCTTTCTTATTTTATGAAAGTAGTCATTCTAACGCGATTTAAAACGACAGCCGCTAATAAGCACTTAGACACAACCTTGAAATGGACCGTATAACATTATGCATAGGCCTCAGACAATCCACATCAAGATGATCAAATTATGTTTATTACTTTCAATTTATTACTGCCATTCATACACAACCGTCAGAACCACGTCTATTTCATTGTTTAAATTATCAGATCACATATCTTTTTTTCCGAATTAATTATAAAAATATTAAGCTATTTACGAATACAAAATTTTATGTTACTCTGATGTTTCCATGATAGAATTGTGAAGACACAAATCTTTTGCTGTCTTCTGGAAAGCTATATGTTGAGAAACAATACCTTCTGAAAATTGAACAAGATCTAAAGCAAAATATAAAATAACGAAATCTGACCAGACAGTGAGTTCGAATAAATTGATTCCCAAGAATTAATTTAAAGTTAGGTTGAAATTTTAATATTTTTATTGTTTTTCGTGTAATTTTTAATTAATTCAATGAATAAATTTATTTAGACTAATTTCGGCTATATTGCACTATTTTAATACCTTATTAATTTGGTTTCCCGTTGGCGCAGCATCCTCAGTCAAGTTGACTCTTTGACGTCCCAGATAACGGTTCTCTGCAGTGTTATGAATTAAAATTTATCGGAGGTTAATCTCTGAACTACAGTTGTTATACTGTCGGTCGCTACATCAACGTACAATACGAAGGATGTTTTGAACACACTTGATCACCCAGGCACAAACGAAAGCCATGCCACAAACCTAACATAAGATATTTATTGTAAAATATACGAACAAATTTGAGGAAACATATTCCTAAATTGTAATATTGAAAATGATGTCGATGACAAATTTGAAAGTTTTTTTGCAGTTTTCTTTTGCTTTTAAAAAAACAATGAATAAATTATATATGGTTAATGAATACTCGTACACGAATTTGATTTACATGAATTAGCGCCTAGGAAATTATTCATCAAGGTCGTCGAAGCGGGCGAGGTACGCAACACATCTGCGTTTTAATTTTATTTGCCTGAGAAATAGGAACCATGCACTATCAATATTATTTAGCCTTGGCAAATCTTACGTACTTAAAAGTCTTCCATTACGCTTCAGAGGCATTTTGTTTTGTAAACGGTCGAGCCAAGGCCAAAGTTTAACTTCACTATTCCAAAGTGTTTTCTGCACATCTGTCTTTTATATCCATGTGTCTACTATTATTATTCACAGCAATCGCTTGGTAAAAGTTATATACGACAAACAACTAAAGTCGACACGAAAGAGTTTTTTTTAGGGCAACAGGCTACATGAGGGTGATCCACATTGGGCAACTCCCCTTTAATAGCATAGGAAGGGATTTGGAAGGGGGGATGCGGAAGGGTAGAGGAAGGTAGCCAAGGGTTACTAGGGCCCCCGGGCTATATTTTAAGGATCCTACCCGGCATTCGCCTAAAGAAATGCAGGGAAAACCTTAGGAAAACCTGCATCGGGTAGGTCGGGCATTGGGTACTTGTCCCACGTCCTTCCGATAGCGGGAGAGGAGTTTGCTGTGGGGACGCAGCATTCCCTTCTCCGTGTCTCGACCAGTTTAGGAGGCAGCTGGCCGACTATTCCAATGGGAATAGCGAACAACTCTTACCGTATGCCCAAGGTCTGCGACCCCGGAACATACACCTCTCAAAACAGGCCGAGGTGCCTCGGCTTGTGGGAACCTTAGTTCAAAAACGGAGAGGAAAAGGCATACCCAAAGGTAGAGACCCTACACGAAAGAGAAACGCTTGACAAAGTATAATATTTTAATATTGGCTTCGACTGTGAACCCTAGCCTTCCATCTGAAAGGCGTCAAGGAACCCTGTGGGAGCTGTCCGCATACCCCATTTCAGTACCTTACCTATGCTATAAGAGGGAAGTGGCCACTATGTGGAATACCTACATACAGCCTACATAAAGCCGTTAAGGAATCCTGTCGGATTTGTTTCTTAGGTCTTCCAGGTAAACCTTTCAGGAGAGCTGGAGGGGCCTATATTTGGTTTTCAAACTAAGGTTCCCACTAGCCGAGAAGTCTCGATCAGTTTTGAGATGTGTATGTTCAGGGGTTGTAGACCTTGGGCATACGGTATGAGTTATCTGCTACTCGTATTGGAATAGTCGGCCAGCTGCCTCCTAAACTGGTCGAGCTCACGAAGAAGGCGTTCGCTCAGAAAACACCTCTCCTACCATCGGAAGGCCGTGGGACAAGTATCAAGAGCCTGAGCTACATTACGAAGGTTTTTCTAGGGTTTTCCTTGGATTTGTTTTAGGCGAATTCCGAAAACCCTGGTTAACTATTGGGTACATTGCTCTATCTTTCGACATCCCCCTTTTCAGTTCCTTTCCTATTCTATAGGAGGGGAGATGCCACAATATGGATTCGCCACTCTACACACCCTTCTTCGTGACTCCTAAACCGGTCGAGGCATGGAGATCAGAATGCTGCGTCCCTACAACAAATCCCACTCCCGTTATCGGAAGGGCTTGGGACAAGGCCGTGGATCCCAGTTGACCCTTGGCTACCTTGCTTTACCCATCCGAATCCTCCCTTTCAAATCCCTTCCTATGCTATTAAACAGGTACTGCCAACATGTAATTAACCTCGTGAAGCGCGTCATTCGTAAAGCAAAACTCGCAGGTGGGACCTTCCAGGAGAGAAGGAGAACTTTCTGAGGGGATGACTTCTTCTCCACCTGGTTTTGAATTATGTAGATACTACGTTAGTTTTGAGAGGTGTATGCTCATGGGTCGCAGACGTTGGTCATACAGAAAAAAATTAATTGTGATTTTCTAAATGAAACACTCAATTTTGGACTTAAATTGTAAATAATTGAAACAGCAAAATCAACTTTGCAAATAATAGTACGAAAACTCTTCATAAATTCATAACAAATCTGGACGCCACATGTCGCTTTAGTTGAGCATTTCTACAACAAATTACACACTCATCAGCCTTAAAATATCTCCTGATAAATTGAAAGAGTCGGCTAGATACGTCCAGAGACGTCCTCGAAGTAAACTCCTTTGCAGTCATCGGAAGGCGTGGCACAAAAACCAAAGAGACCGAAGTGATGAAAGTTTGTCTTGGATTTTGACGAATGTCGAGTAGGATCTACAGGGCTTTAGCGCTTGGCTGCATAATTCCATATCCTCTACAATTATAGGGAAGTGGCTCCAACGTTGATTACCCTCAAATAGATACAGAATTAGCCAAATAACAGAAAATTTTGTGATAAAATTAATACTACACACCGTGTCTGTAATCGTGATGGAAGCATCAGATAATCAAAAAACGTAAAGGTCTCAAAAACCACAAGTCACACAAAACAGGTAGGTGACGAACTCAAGAACAAAACTAAACTTAAACATGATGTTTTTTAATCACTTGAAAGAATTACATATAATTTGGGTGGTATTCACTTTATCACTTAATTTTGTCTGTTAATCGATTACTTCTTCATCTACTTAGTATACTTTTAACAAAGATGCTGTAGGTATATATATATAAATGAAAGTGTGTCTGTCTGTGTGTGCCCTAGGCGTTCCTAAGCCTTTCATCCGATTGCGATGAAAACTTTGGTGATTTATGTTTCTGTTGACATTTCGAAGCATGAGGAAACTCTCAAACGGTGAACGAGGATGGAATTTAAAAACAGGCTAAATTCTGTTTTTAGTGTCGATTAATTAAACTATGTATAGTTTTTGGGTGGATGAGATTAATATTTTCTCTCAGATGTTTTAAGTGTAGCATTTCAAGCCATTACAACATGGAAAGGCAGCACCAAACACCACTAACAGTGGGGTTGGAAATGTGATACATAAAAATAAAGCGAAAAAACCGAGATAGTGTCAAATCCAGGGTTATAGGAGTCTAGGAGTTTAATCCTGACATTCACTGTGATAGTTAAGTTGACACCTCGAGGTGAGGGGGTTCAAATTTCAGTGTACAACCTTTAACGCGGAGAGAAATTTCAACCAAATTTTATACACATGTTACTTACGACCCAGGAACAAACACCAAGGGATTGACGTCCAATAAAACGTTCTCGGTGTAGCTGAAATTATGGCGTCATTCTAGAATTTTTAAGTGTCTAATCTCAACTCCAAAAGTCAACGAAGGGAAGCACCCTTACATTATAGTTAGCGATGGAAGGTGTTTACATAAAAAATATTGCCAAAAAGACAGATTTGTATCGATTCCGGGGTTGTAGGAGTCGCTGAGTTTACTTCTTTCATTAACCATAGTGGTTAATTAAATGTTATGTTCCTGTCGTAGGGAAGGACGTGTCTGACTAAAGGTTATCTGGAATAGATTTAACCCTCTTAAGTAAGTGGGTGAATTATAATTTTACTTTCGGTACCAGCTATATTTTGGTTTCTGTCAAGTTAAAGGTTGTAATTTTTCTTCTTTAAGATACCGGGAGTATTTTTATGCTTTAGTAAGTTAGTGAATATTTTTCACATTTAATTCAGCGAGTTTTTTAAGACATTCTTATTTTATATAGGAGGGGAATTCCTGAGTTCTTAAAGAACTGTCAGTCATCACCCTGGTTTTTTTGAAGTTAGCGGCAGAAAAGTTAGGTCTGGAAGGGAATCGTAAATGGGTTTAATGTTTCAAACACTAACGCTATTGATGCTGGTTTAATGAAATGTTTACTAAGAAGTTATTGAAGTTCAATTTTTTTTAGGGCAACAGGCTACATGAGGGTAATCCACGTTGGGCAACTCCCCTTTAATGGCATAGGAAGGGATTTGAAAGGCATTCGCCTAAAGAAATGCAGGGAAATCCCCCGAAAAACCTGCATCGGGTAGGTCGGGCATTGGGTACTTGTCCCACGCCCTTCCGATAGCGGGAGAGGAGTTTGATGTGGGGACGCAGCATTCCCTTCTCCGTGCCTCGATCAGTTTAGGAGGCAGCTGGCGAACAACTCTTACCGTATGGCCAAGGTCTGTGACCCCGGAGCATACACCTCTCAAAACAGGCCGAGGTGCCTCGGCTTGTGGGAACCTTAGTTCAAAAACGGAGAGGAAAATGCATCCCCAAAGGTAGCCCCTTCGTATCTCTCCTACAAGGTTTTACCTGCGAGAGAATAACCCTCGCAGACGCTTCATCAATTTTTCTCCGGGATAATTTAAGTAAATACCTGGACAAAAGCCGTTCACTCAGCTAGTACTTTATAATATAACCTCTAATAGCCTGTTTTAATACAAAACCGCCGCAGAAGAATACTTTTTTCGTGTGCTGCTGAGGATGTGTTAGCCAGCTTGAATTACCCTGAAAATTTTCGTACAGTTCATAGATAAAATATTAATCCATTTCATTCTGGCCAACAATCATATGCAAAATACCGGCTTAGATACCATTTTTTTTATAAATTTATTGTTTATAGTCGCGTCAACATAAAAGTCTTTGGCGACTTACCATACCTACTACATGAAATTTTTACAATTAGTTCATATTAAATATACATTTTATTCTTAGTCTGAGATTCATTGTCTATTTAGATTAGATCTTGAATGCCGGTTTCCTTGCTAAACTTAAGTAGGTTATTTATTGCCGCTGCTGAGGTACATATCTCCCTTATCGCGTATTTACGAATTTTTGACTTATCTAGCCCTGTCGTGCTTTGGTCAGTCGTAGAGGATATCCTGAATCGTCAGAGCAGCCTTGCATATGTCACATGTAGGTTTCGGTGATCTAGAGAATAGATAGGAGTGCGTGAGGTTAGAATGGAGAGTTCTTAACCTAGCAACAACCACCTGCTGTCTCCGTGACAGATTGCCAGAGTAGGATATTTTCTTGAAGTTGACGACTTCCTAGTGAAAAATCCCTTCATTCCCTCCTCTTCTACACTTGAACAATTTTTTCTCCCGTATACTGGCATAGGTTTGTCCCGCATCAATTTTAGTGCATATTGGACTCCTATCATTACCTTATTATTGCTGATTTTCTCTTATTTTATTGACGGTACCATTTAATATCTTCTGGTTGGTTATTGTATTTATTGCAGCCAGAGAGTCGGTTCTATGTGTGAACTGAGCTAAGTTGGTCCGTGGATTGGGAGTTCTCTAAACTGATGTTAGAAAATTCCTGAAGATGAGAAGATTGTTATATTTTACTAGAAACTACCATCACTTTTGTTATTCCATCTAACCCTCGCACTATTTGCTAGCTAGCGCAACACGTGTTGTCTGGTTGCCAAGTATTGTACATGTCTGGACGCTACATGTACGAGACGTGAGTTATAGTTGAGCTTTTCTGGTTCAAATTAGACACTTATCAACCTTATAATAACTCCTGATGAACATCGGGTTGATTTAGATGGACTAGACCTACTGTGGAACCCTGAGCTTTATCTGAAACGCTCGAATGGACAAACATCCATCCGACCTACTCTTAAATTTAGCTCCGAGTGCGTCACGCATGTTCGACAACACGTCCTTGATCTAGGCTTTGTTCCGCTACACTCGATGCAACGATTCCAAATAATGAAGTATGGGTTATGCTGAAAAGATTTAAGTTATATTTGAGAGACAACAACGGTTGTTGCGAATAAACAACTGAGATTCTGTTATACTGAAAGAATGCACCAAACTAGTCTAGTCGTCGTTATGTTTCTCGTTTCCAGTTGACTATTATTTTGTTCTTCAATATAAATGGCTCAAAATTAAAATATGCTCGTTAATTATTATTTTAGATTTTGTGAATCTTTCTGGTACTAGTCTTTCCAATGTGAAAAATTAAATATTTATTTGTGGTTAGATCTTTACGTACGAAACTGATTGTTTCATATTAATAATCGATAACACATGTCTTTTTATAGTTTTTTCAATAGATAACGCAATATATTCGACTGATTTTTGTCATATAACAATGTGTGTTGTTTGGCTTTAAAACTCCGAATGATAATTATTCAAAATAATCCTAAAACTGGTGAAATATTTCGTTAGAAAATATTTCATTATATTACGTTAAAAATGTTTCTTTATTGATGAAACATTTTCACTATGTAGTTACAGGCAAATGTTCTATTATTTGTGAATGTTATTAAAATATTTCCTTCTACCTACTTTTTCCAAATGATTTTTGGTGTGAAATGATCGGATCTGAAATAAATTCCTCCAGGAACTGCAAGGACCACAATTATTTCCCGCAAGTCTGTTTTAAAATAACTGATACGAAAAGCTACATAAGTTAATACCCTTTAAAATGTAAATTATTTTCGGCATTCTCCACACCGTAACCTAAGTTTGGCTGACGAGAACTTTTGCTCGAATTGTTCAGTGCTCCATGTCACTAGCTGTGATTAAATTCCATGTATAGACATTATTATATACTGTAAATTCAGTGTGTAAGTTAATATTCTAAGATGCATAATAAAATTAATCGCTCAGAATTTATAACTTTTATTTTTTATATAAACATTATTTCTTGAAAGCATCTGAAGACCATTCTCACATAAAACTGAAATAGAAGCTTTTATACCGCCATTTACTAAAAAAGGCTTGTGTTGTGGTGACGTCATTTGGCCTTGGAGTGTTTGTTAGTGACTACTACATTTGCTGAGATTTGTCTGATCGCGGCAGACTGCATTTTCATATCTATACTTAAGTATAATATGCATGTAATTTTTTTGTTAGAATTCCTTGATTCTCACGCTTATAATTGGGAACGTGTGTTGCAAGTCTAACTATCAGGTTACTGCTTGAAACTCCTTCGGAGTACCACGTGTTTGCGCCGATGGTCCACGCTCTCGCTGAGCAGCACCTCGATTCTTACGAAGATGTCCGAAAATGGCTTGATGAGTGGTTTTCCTCGAAAGAGGAATTGCCGGAGAGATGGGCGAAATGTGTAGCTTGCGAGGGCATAATTGAATAATTATTTTTTTGCGTTCTATTAAAAAAAAACAAATTTTCTTCTGACTTAAAAACAGCGGATCTAATCTTATGCACCTAGTAATCACATCTCCCAATCCATCAGATTAAAATTTCGATAATTTTTTTAGTTATTCGTGCTTATAATGATATCAATAGATTTCAACAGTACGGGGATAGTCATTACTATGCAGAGCTATCGTTGCTCTCCGGGAAATACCATAAAATCAGGAAGACATTAAGAGTTTAGCGTTTAACAAAGGCAGGAACCATCTATCGGATGACTAATTGTTTTCCCTAAAAATAGATTATCTACAACGAGTTACTGGTCAGACAATAGTCGTGTAGCCAAGGAGGTTATTAAGTTCAGTGATGGTCTTCATGGTTTCGCTTGCCTGAATACCCTTTATGATGTTCGGAAGTAAGCGAATATTTCCGGTACTTATAAATAACGTTATCTAAAAAAGAATTCACAGTTTATCAACAGGCTCAATTATTTATTAGTATTATACCAATTTATCATTTGTTATCATCTGAGGACCCAAACAATGTTCGAAGGCTCGATGGTATTGTACCAAGAGTGCAAAAAAATATATGTATGATTGTGGTCATCAAAGTTCTTTGTAATCCGAAATTTTACGGTTTTTTTATGTTACTTCTAATTATGTCGTCTGATTTCAACAGTTTCTGTTCAGAGCCCTATTTGCTCTCTGGATAATACCACAAAACCAGGAAAACTGTTTATTATTATTATTAATTAAAACACAACAATAAACCGAAAAAGCCTACATTATTTCAACGTATATTAACTTTCATGCTCCATTATTACTGCTCAAGCTATTTCTGTTATTATCGGTAATAAAGATAAAAGTATAACTTACTTATGTCAATTATTAATTTTTCCAGGTTCCTATATTAGTTAATGAACGACCAAAAGATATGTCACGTGAACATTAGCCTTCGAGTCTAGCCTTCAGCATATTGAATTTTACAATTAATGTAATTTCAATCGATGATTGTACGTTTTGTGAGTTTTATGTTAGCTGTGGTGCTTTTCTTCCCTGCATTATTAAATACGAGGTCGCATCTATTTCCTGAAATTAGTTTCAATTACCCTTTAGCCACTCTCACTTGTAGAAGCAAACGTTACATAAGTGTTACGAAGAAGTTGGTGTAGATTTCATTTAAATTAAATAAACTAAAATGAGATAGTTTACTTATAAAAGTGTAGGTAGAATTATTTCCAAAGTCTTTATTTCCATAAAACAATAACATGATTAGTTAAAACCTTTTATTAACCAGGCATTATGTAAAAAACTAGTCACAATATTCATTACAAAATTATCAGAATAACATTGAAAGGGGTTTTCGTTTCTTGCGGACATAATTAATCTGTATTACTGTATCACAGTAAATTTTATAAACAGTTGCATTCACGGGCTACATGAGGGTAATCCACATGGTGGAAACTCCCCTTTAATAGGAAGGGATTTGAAATAATGGTTGCGGAAGTGTAAAGCAAGGTTGCTAACGGTTAACTAGGGCTCCCAGGATGTACCTTTAGGAAACTTACCTACAAATTCGGCTAAAAGTGATGCAGAGAAAATCCTAGAAATACCTACACCAGGTAGTTTGGGCACTTCATACTTATCCCACGGCCTTCTGACAACTGGAGCGGAGTTTACTGTGGGGACACATCATTCCCTTCTCCATGCCTCGACTAGTTTAGGAGGCAGCTGGCCGACTGTTTCATTTTTTAAGGCTATGAATAGAGTAATCCACATAGTGGCAACTCCACTCTTATAGCATAGGAAAGGGATTTGAAAGGGGGGATGCGGAACGGTAGAGGAAAGTAGCTCAGGGTTAACTAGGGCCCTCGGGCTATGGTTTAAGGATCCTACCCTGCAATTCGCCTAAAAAAATGCAGGGAAAACCCTAGAAAAACCTGCATCAGTTAGGTCGGACATTTAGCACTTGTCCCACGCCCTTCCGATGCCGGGAGAGGGGTTAGCTGTGGGGTCGTAGCTTTGACTTACCCTCGTACTTCAACAGGGAGATGGAAGTCTGGCGATTTTTCCCTCTAAAAACTATTGCCCACAGAAAAATTTGTCAAACGTTTCTTATGTAGCTTCAAAATATTACTCTCAAGGAACGTAGACGGAAAATTGAAAAAGAAAATGAATAAAAAAAGTAAAAATGCAACTACCGTGTTGATGCTGATCAGTTACTTGGAATATATAAAATTCTCATTACTGGTGTCTCTCCTGTTGACTGCCGTGGACACTGTGTCGTGGATCCCTCCGGAACTTGTTCGGAAACGATGCTGGATGAAGTTGGCGCAGTCAGCTTTACCACATCTCACTGGTTGACGGACTGATCGACGAAGTTGTAACTCTGTAGTGGGATAGCCTGGACCTAGCCACTCCATTTGTTATTAAAACTGGATTACTGAAAATTCTGCAATATAAATGTCAAAAGACACACCTTACTCCAAGCACTTGTACTGCGAGACACCTCCGGACTGCCTTTCCGGTTATTTGTTCATCCTTTTCAACATCTGGAAGCTCTCAGTAATACAACCCTTTGAATACAATAGGAGGCCGGACCTTGAATGACCTAGAATATGTTTCGACTTTCCAACGCGCTTCGACAATTATTTTTGCTTCTCAGAAAAATAAAATGGTATCATTAAAATATAACGGAGGAAATGAATCACAATAGTTTAAAAAAAATATATAATAAAACATTGATTAGAATAATAAACATCTCACCTTGAGTGACTTCTACAGTAACGGTATCTTTATTTGCTGTCCACTGCTTTTTGCACACCTAATTCATTGTTTTATTCCTTTTACGCTCTTGGTTTAGAGTAGTACTGGTATAAAGGGTACATTTTAACGACCACGCAGAAGTTTTATAATGAGCTATAAAATTCACTTACGGACTTGTTTATTTCCGTTTTGTTCTTTTACACGAGACACCTAGAGAAACGTCGTCATAGCCCCATTGTTATACATCCTGTGACTTGTATTCGATTTTCAAGACATTTAAAGGCCTTTACTGTCTTTCCATTGGGCCAAATATTATTTAATGTTGTGAAATTTCAGGTTTTTATTGACTCATATCTATGAATCATCAATTCAAGCCATTATTAACCATTGATCCATTGTATATAAATTTAAATACTCATGAATTCGTGTTAAACATTACAAGAATAAATAACATGTAAAGCTTTACGAAGGCCGCAGCATGTTCATGCAGCGGAAGTAATGTTTTCCCTTTTACAAGAAGCAAAATTATTGTTGTATTTAAAAGAGAAATGTGTAGTAAGATTACGGACAGTATTAAATGGAAAAATTTGGATTCTATTTTTTATGTAACAATAAAATTGGCATCAATTGTAACTGAAACCTATATAAGACAATTTATGATTTCTCTTTATGAAAATGAAAAAAAAAACAGAATTAAATAATAGATGAAATATGCTTAAAAATAGTGGCTATTTTTCTATAGATTGATACAATAATGATTCCAGATATTTAAGATTTAATTATACAAATACTGACCGATCTGATGTGGTTAGGACGTTCTGTTCGTGTGTTTCCATACTGAGAAACTGCCACTCGTTAGTTCCCCGACTAAAAAATGCGACAGAGTACAAAGTCGCTAATGACCTTAGCAGTTGATGCGACTATAAATAAAACGAATGTTGACAGATGACAAATTGAACGCTGAGGATAGGTTGGCTGTCTTTCTGTTTTATCGCTTCAACTTTTTAAGTCTGACTTTAAGTGGAAGGCTCGTACTCATAAAAATTATATTATTGTTTATTGTAATATTTATGCTCTTTTTTCGGTCGTACGTGCCTATTGTATACACCAGATAATTGTTGGTAATTTTATGACTGTAGTTGGAAACTCTGAATCGTAAAGTCTGAATTTCCAGGATTTTTGAAAAGTGTAAATATATATAATCATTACAAAAGCGTAAAATAAATTACATTTATGAGAATTTACAAAAAAAATTATATGAATCAATAAAAAATTGCTATTTAAATTTCAGAGAAAATTTATTAAATATGACAGAAATTACAAAATCAAATAGATCAAATTAAAACCTAATTTAAAGTTAATATTTAGGTAGGTAATTGTAATTCTTTAAAGAGATTCTTTAAAGAATGATTGAGATAAATTTAAGTAATCACAAAACAATATCAAATAATATTATTATAGCAGAATCTCACATTTCAAGTAGCGATTCAGTACGCAGAACTATTTTCCGAGAATCGTTCTCAAGTCGTCTTGATGCGTTCATGTTCTGAAGCATGAGAAGGGAAACTAGAAAAGTAGTGAAATTCCTAAAATTAATCATAAATCGAAAATTCATTCTCAGCTGCCATACGCGACCATCTGATTATCGAGGAAGGTGTTTAAGTGTTCGGAGAAAAATCGTTAATTGAGCAGTAAGCTTTTTCAATAGGTTTATTTACAAATAATTTTTTGTCAGTTATAAGGTGATTGCATCGTTTTATTCCATGACTCGAAAACAGCTCGAAACAGCGAACTATTTTGAATATTCATGATTCTCGTTATTTAGGGTCAGGTGGTACAATTTGGATCATTTCGGTAAAATACTATTGTAAATGGAAATATATCGAGGAAAGAAATAATTTCATTTATTTTACTTGTTCTTTGATCATTAAACATATAAAACAAATATTACACCATTTCAAGTGTTAATTTAAACACAAGAAAAGGTTACAGAATGGAGTAAAATTGGTAGAAAATGAACCACTATAGGAACAATCGTGATCAGTTCTTGGTAAATTCAGATTAGTGACATCTTCCTCGTAAAAAGCACATTTTCCCTCGGGCACCGACGCAAACTTCGTGGTACCAAACATTAAATTTTTGGCAGCGAATCCGGTTACCATTTTACAATGATTACGCACTATAAAATTCAATACACAAAATCCAGAACTAACCTCGTTATTTTATTGCAATTTGAAGTTTTCAATACTTCTCTCGTCATTACTGATAGATCTACATTGCTGTTTATTGTTATTGTCGCATTTGTTTCGTTCTTTTTTTGTTACGCGTTGAAAAGGATTTCTCTTGTTATTATATTTTACGATTATGAAGTTTTCTAGAATAAAAGCGCCAGTAAATGTCAAAATCTAAAAATTTACACCCAGGGGTTTACAACGTGATATGGAATCAGTAAGAACTATTAATATCCGCAATGATTATTTTTGTATTTTAAAAATCGTGTTGCCTGTGTCAGGATCTTCCCCAGTTTGTTACCCGATTCTGAAAATAGTAGTGGTTAATTATTATAACATCGTTAGTTTACTTAAACATTAATTTACTTAAACTTTCGATGTAAACCGAATTGAAATGAATTTGTTTCAGAGTTCACTAGTTTCATTAATATGAATTAGAAGACTGAGAAACTATAAGAACTGTGAGGAGTTACCAATTTCTTTTACTATTTTGTCGTTTGACGTATACGACGTGAGAAATTTTATCCTGCGACAGTTTGTCGTTAACAATACTTTGACCTGATGCATGTTGAAATTAGTCTTCGCATTTAGTTTATCCTTATCGTTTATCGTCATTAATGTGACCGTATCCTTGCAATTAAGAATATATTTCAAAGGTTTAATTTGAATCATGTATACAGAACTAGCTGAGCGCCGGCGTTGCTTGCATATTTAATTCGAGTATTAATATTTTTGTCAACACGCGATTTAACCGATATAAGAGCGACACTTTTCAAACCTACCCTAGCAATGCCGACTGAATGTTTATTTCATTATAACTGGTGTTCCTTAATCGAGTCCAGGAATTTGCTAGTAATTTAAATAAGCACACTGACTTTGAAAATATCTAAACAACTGGTACATTCAACACTCCCTTAGAAAGGCGAAAATACTCGTGGATTCTTGAGGGAGACAATAATGTTAGTACCGAAATTTTAGGAGAGTCATGAACACTCCCGGTACCCTCGACCTCCACTATCATAAGTGCTAGACGCGTTTACTCATCCAGTGTTTGTTCCTCGATAGTAAGTAACATTTTTATCGTCCACACTAACTTAATTGGCATGTTGAATGTCAGAATTAAACTCAGTGAGTTCCACAACCCAGAATTCTGGACCAATCTATGTTGTTTTCGTATTATAATTATGAAACGGCCTTTCAAGCTCTTCCTTCCACAACCCTAAGAGCTCTACAACAACTTATACCAGGAATGTGAAAGTCAGAATTAAAGTTAGCGACTTCCATAACCCAGGAAAATACACCATGCGTGGCGATTTTTGCATTATTTTTATGTAAATCCCTTGCACCTCCTTTCATTGTTATTAGGGGTTGAAATTAGGCATTGACAAGTTCCAGAATGACACTCTGCAACCCCGAAAACTTTTTAATCGACGTTAATAATGCGGATTTAGAATATATTTATATGCCAACCCATCACGTCCCCTTTGCCGACGTAAAGTTAATTTTATCGTAACTGGTATGATGACTCAGTGTATTTTAATCGAGTGAAGAAATATTTAGAGAATCAAATATACTCCTGGTATATAGAAACAGCCTAAATCACTATCCGTACCCTAATAGAGTTAAAACATGATCCAGGTATCTTAAGTGACTCATAAATACTGCCGGTCCAAAAGAATCCTGGTAGCCTAAGAGAAAAAAAATTCACTCGGGATTCTAAGAAAAGTAAAATTACTTCCGGTTCCTTAAGAGTTTCAAATATACTTCCGCTACCCTAATCGTGTAAAATATACTACCGGGACCTTGAGATAGTAAAAAATATTCCCGGTACGTTAAGAGAAAAAAAACTCTTGGTATCTTAAGACAGAGAAAAATACTCCCGAAAATATTCCCGGTTCCCTAAGAAAGTGAAAAATACACACGATTTCCATCCTCGTAAGCACTAGTCGTGTTTTCCCCATCGAGTGTTTCTTCGTGGATCGGCCATAAGTAACATGTGTATATTTTGTAGAAATTGCTCCACACAGATTCTTGTTTCACCTTTTTCACCCCGACTCTTAGTGACTGAACTACTACTTAAGCGGAATATTGAAGGGCAGAATTAAACTCAGTGACTTCCATGACCCCGGATTCGACAGCAAGTTGTATTCGAATTAATTTTCTGTATAGCCCTTCCGCTCCCACCCGCACGGGTACTCCCCCTCAATATCATATAGGTTTTAAATTGAGCACTTCCAGCTTCGAGAATAGCACTACGAAATTCTGCGGCCCCGAAAATGTTTTATTGGACGCTAATAATTGCGTATTTAGAATATGCTTTAAATGCCAACCCTTCGATCCACACGCATATCATATAGTTGCTAGAGGTGTTTTTATCCAAACGGTGTTTGTTCCGGGATCGTAAGAAACATGTGCACAAATTTCTCGTTTTTAAGATGTACGCGGAACTTCGTTCCTCCCCCATCCATCCGACTATTAGAGAGGTTGTTGAATATCACAAGTATACTTAACGACTTTCAAAACCCTTACATCACCAATCTCGGATGTTTTCGCGTTTTTTATGGAACGACCCTCCTCATCTCACCCCAAAGGTTGCTCGCATGCCGAGATGGGCTGAAATTATACACAAACAGTACCAATTTCATTGAACCAGAAAATTTCTTATTCGGTCGTTTTTATCGACGGGGAGAAGGTAGGAGCCAAACGGTTAGAGAGACCGACAGAAACCTTTTCGGGTGTGCACTCAAAAACTCGAATAGGAACGCATACCGAAGAAAGATACATTTATATATATAAGGAGCAACGGACCAAGAATCAGTCTCCGTGATATTCCACATGTGAAGAATTCTCATTCCGATAAAAAACATAACATTATTTGATTCGATAGCTACTTTTGTTCCATATTAAGTATAACTTAAATAACGACACTGAGACTCTCTGTAAAATTTAGTTTCGGCGGCTCTAGAGAGATCCACAAAATTTCCGCTTACCTTTCATATTTTTGGATTTTCTCATGAATTTGTATGTAGCTGTTTGTCAACTTTCATTTCAAAAAATCATTAGCCTAGAAATTATGAAATTTTTTCCATAGCTTTAGAGAAAACCGATCTGTAAGATCGAAAATAGATCCCTTCTTATGCATCCGTCTAACATTCGCACAATCTGTCCCTCACGGCCAGATCTCAAGAATCTATGCTTACGGAAGTGTGGGGTAGATGAAGGTCTTTCCCTAAAAGGAATCTCGATAGTTACAAATTTGCATATGATGTCGAGAATATACCTTCACGCGGATAATTGTCAGACAAATGCAAACGTACATGTCATTATGTACCATCGTAATCAATATTTATACTGATCAACTGTCTTCATCCTTCTCTATATTCAACTTCTTATATCGCGTTAGTCCCTACAGAACTCTTAATGGCCTTGTCCTATATATGAAATGGCCGTTCTTTCTGTTGCTTATGATATCATAAACTTCCGTTGTCTTTCGTTCATATAGACCTTTCATAATGTTCGTTTTCTTCGGTCACTTTAGGCCTTTTATTCGTTTCTCTAATTCTGTACTCTACCTACGTGTGCCATTATTTCTTAAGCTATTTCATGTTTGTTCTGGTGAAACACCTGGTTCTATTCATCCTTCCGTTATTTGTCTTATCGAAGCAATTTATGATAATTTTATAATTACTGAAATATAAATTCGTTTTAAAAGATTTGATTAGATTGTCGTTTTAAGGATGCTTATTTGTGGCAAAGATATGCTGCGTGGACAGCAACCTTTATATATTATATATACCCTTCATTGACACTAACCGTCTGTCCAGCTAATTTAAACCATATCCAATTTCCTTTAATTTTTTCTTGTACATCCACGTTGCCAGATCTTGAATTCGTTCCTTACTCCTCAACCTCTGTGTCGTAGTATTTTCTTCACAAATCGCTGCTTCTGTGCAGGTACTTCGTATATTTGAGAACTATTAAAAAGTTTATTCTTTTATAAATAAAAACTGGTGACAGATGTATAAAAAAATTGGGGAAACATATAATTACAATATAATCAAGACTTGAAGAAAAAGTAAGAAAACATTGTATTATTTATTTAAAGTAATAATTAAATTTGATACATTTCTCTAGGATTTAATTTGTGGTTACATATTGAGAACATAAACGAAACAATAAAATATATAATCGTCTCCGACTCACTCTGCGCTTTAAAAACCATCGCCAAAGAAGAAAACCCACAAGAACTCGCCACGATTATCACTGATTCCCTCCACAAGCTTCATATGACCAGATGGATCTCAGGGCACCAGGTAATTCAAGGCAACGTCTCCGCCATTCAGCTCGTAAAATCCGCCACACTCTTCCCCCTTCACCCCTCGTAATTGCGCCAACACATTCCACGATATCTGGAATTTGACCCTCTCTATACTCGCTCACCGCTGAAATCAAAATTTGTTTATGCTAAAATCCAGGTATATCCACAAATCAGTTAACAACTTCAACACTATCAACCTCCCCAGAAACGCATCCAGAAGAGACGAAGTGATCCTCTCAAGAATCAGATCGGGTCACTCCCGATTGACGCACTCACTCATATTCACCGCCTTTTCGAATCTGTGATCTATGCAACAGTATCATCACTCTGGAGCAGCTGATCAACTCCTGCAGGAAATTTCAACAAGACAGACGCCGACTCCTCGTAAACGGCAACCCAAACGTGATCAATTACTTATTGGACTATCAAGGAAAAATATTAATTTTCTTTAAATAAGTCAATTATTGTGATGTTATACAATCGATTCTTGCAATTTCTCAATTATTCAATTTTTACCTATGTAAGTTGTGGAGTAATTGTATAGGTCATTTGTAATTTTTGGACGATAAAATTTCAATATTGGTCTTAACATCAAATACAAGCTTCCCAAGAATTTGCTTTCGTAAATAAAGCACGTAAATAAAGATTCATTGATTCCATTTCCACTAATTGAACCAACATAACTACATAAAAGACGTAATCAATTAATCCAATCATTGATGTAAACGGATATCAGAAACGGATACAACATTAAAGACTACATCCAAATAGAATGAGAACTAAATAATATCAATGTCCTTCGCAATTGCATTAATAGACTTCGAGAGAGCATAAGTACTTATTAACATACTATGAGACTTAGGTCATCTAAAGCTATGCACAACTACATTAAAATACAAACAAATAAAGTTCTCTAATACGCAGAAATATGATAAAAGTTCGAGATTATTAGAGGCGTCGGACAAGAAAAATAGATTTCACCTATATTATTCACTCATTAATGATGAAAGGGCATACATTTGGTAAAAAGTACAAAAAATTCTTGTTGTTCTAAGAAGACTGTGGAAGACTACGAGAGATTGATTAAAGAATGTGAGGTACTTCAAGGTCAAATAATTTTTTTTCTCTCCGTTTGAAAATTTATTTTTATTCATTGATGGCATTCATAAATTATCGTATAAAGTAATCTCTTAGAGGTGTATATTAGTCTCGCACAGTAATCGCTTATCTGATCCTTGGGATCTTTACTTGACGATTGTTGGTTAGGGTGCCAATGAGTATGCAGACTTTATTAATTTATTTCTATACGAATTCGACTTACTAAAATTTAATGAAGGCGATCGGCTTCGGAATAGGTAATATATTTCCAGGCCGCGTAGGCACTTAAGCTGAGCATGAGACCTTCAATTTCACACCTCAAGGGTCATGGATTTGATTTAGTTTTGAAAGGGACGATAAGAAATAATAAAAGTTTCCCACTAAATACATTTTAATTAATAATTTTGCAATACAAATTTTTTTCCTTTCGGCCAGTCACCATAGTCCGTAACCACGGAATATTGCTTTATTATTAACGAACTCATTTATCGCACTTACGATTATTTTATTCTTCAAAATCTAACTGCATTAATTTTAATATTCGTCCAGAAATTATGTTTAACCATCTTGAAAAGGACTGCCGGTCACATGAGTAAATTTAATTTTGTATGATTGCTCACTCACATTGGAATGATTTGAAAGTGACTTTGAGATGTTTAATGTGTAAATGGAGGAGAAGGTTTAGAAATAAGATGAAATAGGGTAAGATATTTTGAGAAATGTAAATGATTGAACATAGGTTATTGTGTAGGAAGGGGGGCGTGGCATGTTTAAGCTGTCACGTGGCTGAAGTTAAACTTTGTGTTGATGTAGAAGATGTGATGTTTTTAAGTAATATTTGTCCTGTAGAAAGGGGGGCATGGCACATTGCTGTAAGAAATTTTAGAATCTGGACCTTTTGCATAATTAAATAAATAATACATTGCACCAATATTTAACGGGAAATTTTGTAAATCTTTTAAGTAACGGCAATTAGATATAAGTTTCCGAGAGAAATATGACAAATTAGGGCAAATCTTGTAAGAAATTTAGTTTTTCGAAGAGTAAAGTCTGGACATTCCTTTCTCAAACAAAATTTGGGTTATAATGTAATGCCTGTTAAGTGAGGCATTGTTTCTGATTGATAGTCTGGACTGTTGGAGGGGCATTATGGAACGTGTTTATTTAGGTAAAAGTTTTTCTTCGTCTTGGGGGTGCAGTTTGTGTGGTCTTAAGAATTCAAAACCGTGCACGTGCGTGTGGCCTTTCTCAAACTAAATTTGGGGCATAATGTAATGCCTGTTAAGAGAGGCATTGTTTGTGATTGATAGTCTGGACTGTTGGAGGGGCAGTTTGTAACGTATTTATTTAGTTTTAAGTTTTTCTTCGTTCTTGGGACTGCTGGGTGTGTGGTCTTGAGAAATCGTGCACGTGCGTGAGAGGTGGAGAAGACAAGTAATTGCGGGTCCTGTCTTGATTGTCGGCTTAACATGACGGAGTAGTTAGCCATTTGTTGACTACAGAACTGCAGCTGCATGATATAAATCGTGTGATAATGGAAGAATCTGACAACTGGCATTTGCGACGAAGTTTTCGAACAATGGAAAAAGTAAGAGACAGGGAATATATAAGGGAGGAGATAAGCTTTTGAGGGGGAGTTGTGCTGCGATCACCGAGGCTGGAGGATGTGTTTAAGAAAGACATTGTTTAAGCGGAGTAGTTGTTCAGCGCTCACCGAAGCTGGTGGATGTGAGTAAGAGAAATATTGTTTAAGAAGAGTCGTCGTGGAAAGATTGCAGTTTAAAGTCGCAGCCAAAGCATAGGAGAGAGGACTTGTTAAATTTACAGTCGTCGTCGAAGCAGAGCAGAGTAAAGTCGTCGAGATACCACAAACTTTCTTTTTCAAACCAACAGTATTTAGTAGAATCTGTGAATTTAATAGAAGCTGTGAAAACCCCACCACTGTGTTCGAAAGGTAAGAGGATCTTAGGCAGCCGTGAGTAGCAAGAGAAAAGTAAAATGATTTTTTGTAAACCGACTTAAAAGATAATGTCAGATATCGTTCTTTAGTGTTGATAAAATAAACTGTTTAAATTTAAAATCCATCTTGTAGTATAAGTTCGTCGATAATTAATTTCGTCTATGCCTAGACGAATAAATATTTCTTTTTTAAATTAAATCGAAATTTTGTGTTCTTTGATTATGTTTAAATGTTCTGCCGTTATCAAACCCAGTTAAGACCTTTGAGAGAATGAGATATGTTTTAAAATTGTTTAATTGTTTCAAGTATTGCTAAATACAATTTTGTTTGTTTTAAAGTTTATAATTGTTCATTTAAAAGCCCTTCATAATTGATTATTACAATATATACCACCAAATGGAAACATGCCACCATAATCATGTTACCGAAACCAAACGCCCACCCTGAAAATTACCGACGAATAAGTCTCCTACCTACAATTTCCAAACTATTCGAAAAATTACTTCTCCCTCATTTAATCAACCAACTCTCCTACCGACACACAATATGGTTTTCGCCCAAAAACATTCCTGTTGCCACCAATTAAACCTCATAAACAACTCCTTCGAACAACGCAAATCCTGCATCACCACTTTTATAGGAAGTGAAAAAGCCTTCGACAACATTCATCACCCTTCCCTTCTTTCAAAAATCACCCACTATATAATACTCCTTAACTACCTGTCCAACAGAACCGTCTCCATCAAAATAAATAATCGTATCTCCCAATCCCACCCCATCGCTGCAGGTGTCCCCCATGGAAGAGTCATCGTCCCCTTCCTATACAACATCTTCTCCCACGATATTCCACAAAATTCTTCCACTAGCACAATCTTCTTCGCAGACGACATCGCCATCTCCTACCAAACCTCTCCTTTCTAACCTCAAATATCCAACCTCTTCAGTCAGCACTCACGCACATAGAGCATTGGTCCAAATAATGGCGAATCAGCATAAATCCCATCAAATCAGTTTCAGTTCCATTCACACTAACCAAAAACCCTCCTCCACACATCCCCCCTCAATCTAAAAAACGCAGAAATATCCACAAAAACAGAAACCACCTACCTAGGACTCCCCTTCGCCTCAAAGCTCTCTTGGAAATCGCTCATTAAACCCCTCCTCTTCAAAATCAACCTTAAATTCAGAACTCTATATTCCCTCCTTAACAGAAAATCCCCACTCACCCTCAGCACAAAACGCCTAGTATATCTCTCCATAATACAACCCATCTGGACCTACCAATATGGGGAACAACAGCCAAAACCCATTCAGTCAAAATCCAAACAAAAGAAAAATCCTTTGCACCATTACTTACTCTCCCTGGTACCTCAGAAATTCCATCATCCACCACGACATTAAACTTCCCCAAGTCAACTCCTTAATCACCAAATCTGTAACCTCACGAATCAAAAGCACCTTCAGACATCCTAACACCACGATCCAGCAATTCCATAGAAACCCTCCCCCACCACTACACTCACATTGCCTCAAAAGAAAACGCCCTATCGAACTCAACCTTCCCCCAGAACACTCTGGCACATCCTAAACCACCCCATCTTCACACCCGCAGATCCCATCTACCCATTCCATCCAACCCATCAAATTAAAAATCACCAGGGAACCCTCATAGCCCAACAAAGTATGCCCCTCAGACACACAAATTAAGATACTAGAATAAATGTTTTGAAAAATTTTTGTTCATTCCTGGAGTAACCAAATTACCATGCTCTTATGTAAATTATGTACATATTTTAAATGTATATATATTGTAACTATATTTAACTAACAATTAATTTTAGGATAATAGTTTTGTCAAGTAATTTTTCTAAAAAATTAAAATCTTTCGAGACACACTGTAAATAATAACAACTGTAAAGTGGTGAACGATTGTAGCTGGTGATTAATGTTGTACATTTATTAATTATAGCTGAACAGTTGAATGATATTGTTTTGTTGTTTTATGCAGTTGGGGATTCTGTACAACGTCGCTTTGTGCGGCTGCGTGTTGCTGGTTTTGGGGCATCTGTCCGTGTGGCTGCGCACTGTGTGGGCGGTTTTGCGGATGCGCGGCCCTCCAGCAGTCCCCCTCCTCGGTAACGCTCTGCTCATCAGGCAACATGGAGGTAAGGGAAACAGCTTCCTTCAATGGATGAATAGATGTCAGAAAAGAAAATGTCAAGTTCGTTCGTAATCTACATTGATTAACAACAAACACATGCTCTCTGTACAAGCGGCGAAGGTTTGTGACTGTAGACTGGATAAACTATTAATAACTCACAAAACTATATTATTATTATTATTAAGAAACAGTCATTCCAGAAAGCATATAGGAAGTTACACCATCTAAGCATTATGTAAGAAATGTTCCGCGTTAGATCAGGTGACGTGAGGATACGCTTAAATATAGAGTGAAGTAGATGGACTCATCGTGAAGAGGATTAGCTAGATGTAGACAAGCACACCCCACCCTTATTTATTTTAGACTTTGATTTTGTAATATTCTTTAATATGCATAGCATATTCCTGGATTACGCGTAAGGTTTTGGGTTTTGAGAAGTGACACTCCAAATTCCAAGACGGCCGAGAGTCCATTGACAAAGGTACCACTGGATAGCTGTGCAATAAGAGGATTTGGACGAAATTTTCTAATTGCTGAAAAGAAAATAGCGGGAAGACAGGGGTATGGAGGAGAGGATATTACCGTGATACCAAAGATGCGAAAAAATTGATAAAATCCGTGGCGACGTATCCAGAGTGACAGCAAAGAAAGGATACGCAAAGACGGAATTTTTCGACGAAGTAATCGAGACGAATACCAACAAACCACCTCCTCTGCACAATAAAGGTACGGCTGGCCTCACAGTTAAACCGATTATTAGTCGTATGTATTCGCACGACTACGCACGAAGTTTCCCAATAATGGGAACGTAATAAGCGTTCTCTCAATGGAAGCGACTTGTAAGATAATGCTTGAGGGGTTTTAGTTTTAATTGAATTAAAATTTGATTGGTTTAAATTTAATTGATTTAAGGATGTCACACACATTTGGCAGGGTTCATTTAAATTAAATCTAGGTAATTAGAATTTATTCAGTCTTGTGTTTAAACTTGAGATAATTTTCTTTTACTACATTTAATATTCAAATAAATTTCTAATACGATAAATGGGCAAACCTAAGGGTGATATTATGCGACTCTGAATATTGACCATAAAGAAAAGGGGTCGTATGTGAGGGAATAAACGTGTGGTAGAAATTTAGATCGTTTACGTCGTAGACAGAAACACACCTGTTCGTCTTTTGTAGTCGGCTTTACCAGGGAGGTGGACGTATTGGCTGACTGGAAAGTCTTCACAGAAAATCTCTGGCGTCTTTCTCCTTTAAACTTCCTCGTCGGCGTAATAATTCTCAGTCTCCAGAGGGGTTCCTCTTCCGTCGCTCGGGTCTTTGTATTTCTTCCTTAAGTTGTACATGCGGACTCTACATTACATTACAGTTGTATATCTGAACTCCTCCATTTCACTCCAAGTTGTAACTATGTACTGTCCTCTCCAAGAACATCTTTCGAATTGTTACATCTTCTCTCGACACTTTCTCTTCTCAGACTTCCTTTCTCTGCAATATGTAGATATGAACTGCCCTGCCTACTTTCCAGCTTGACTCTGCGTTACCTCTTCACGTGTTTTATTTTAGCCAATCTGCACCGATTTTACACATTCAACCAATCTTGACAAGCATGCTTGATCAATCTTTTTGCACAAGCATGTTTGAGCGTCTGTAGGATAATTTTCCTCAAACATTTTGCTTGTACAATCCGCTTGATGATGGTTTATTGACTAAATCATGGAAACTTGTGCAAGCAAAACGGAACGTGTTTACCAATAAAGTGCCGGCTTGAACAAGCAAACGTAAAATAAGGTTAATGAAAAATAGATTAATTGTTATCAATGCCGATAAGAATGCAATTCTACTGCTAACTGAATTAATTACTAGATGTTCTGGTATTTGTTGGGAAATTGAGGCTAAAACTGATTATCAATTAAATTGAGGCATTTTTCATTTAAATAATAATACCTGTAATTTTTTTAATAATATTCAACTATTTTTAGATAACATTTGTCATGTAATATTTACATTACTAGATAACCGTAGCGAGTGATTTTGTAAAGGGGTGGAATTTCCCATTGCCTTGGCTGCCTGGATGAAAAACATATCGAGATCATTCCTCCGGCAGAAAGAGTTTCATTTTTTTACTACAAACGTAGACACAGTATGATGCTACTTCCCTCCGTAGACTATAGATTTAAAAACTACAGATTTATTTAGTTTGATTTCGGGACGAATGGCAGAGTATAAGATGTAGGTGTTCGTCAGAATACAGAATTTATTGGTGTCTGCAAGAATATTCACTCAACATTCCAAGAGAAAAAGAAGTCACAAATAGTTAATGTAAACTGCCGTATGTTTTCCTTACGGACGCTTTTATTACGAGGACTGGTATGTTAAAACTGTACAGGGTGATTTAAACTGTACGAAAAAGTTCAAATTCCGATTATCTTGAGCACGACAAATTATTGAGAATATATTTGGGATTTTTGGCAGAACGATTTAGAATTATATATACCGCTATAAATTCAGAATTACAGAATGTTGATAAAATAGTAAGAGAAACGTGTGCTTTGCATAGTTATTTAATGTCAACTGCCCTTGAAGCCTACGCTCCACCTAATTCTCAGGGCTCTGAGCACATAGAAAATGGTTCAGTACAAGGTAACGAAACATCAGAGAATTCCAATTTGTCTCCTTTATCCCTGAAGATACGCCATTTCACGATAAATAAGTAAGACAACAACAGGCCGAATTGCGGTGTAGGGGTCAGTGTTGCTACCTGCAAATCATAGGTCTCGGGTTCAAATCCTGACTAGGGCATGGACATTGTGAGTGTATGCTTCCATACTGAGAAACTCCAAGAAATAAGCTTCCCCTCAAAAGTCAAACACAAAAGTGAAAAGCAATTATTGATGCCAGTTATTAAAAAAAATTATCATGGACTATTTTGTCAGTGAAGGACAAGTGCCGTGGCAAAGAAGTTTTGATCCTTAGAAAACACTAATTTCAACCTTCCGGTCTCGAGAAATAGTAATGTTGCTGTTTAATCTTTCGTGAGGGTTAGCCTATGGGTTTTCTCATGATCCAATCCATCTATTAAAGGTGTTAAAGGTTCATATAAATGTCTTCATTCATTTTGAGATAATTATGCCAATTAAGCGGATATATATTCAATTCATTCAGTAAATTCATATCGTAATGTTTTGGTTTTCATTAACAAATTTTTACATCATGTATAACGTTCCGTCTTTCGTGTTTTCATATTGTAGACAAGGCAAAAAGCAGCTAAAGCGACATCGATGTCGTCCGAGCTCTAGATATAGTCCAAGTGCAAACTGCCGCTTGTGCAAGCTTGCTTGTATCGTGTATCGTCCAAAGGTAAATGTACCGTGCTTGTGCAAAAAGATTGATCAAGCATGCGTGCATCGTGTATCGTCCAAAGAAAATTTGCCGTGCTTGTGAAAATATCAAGCATGCTTGCATCGTGTATCGTCTAAAGGAAATGTGCCGTGCTTGTCCAAAAAAAATTTATCAAGATTGCGTGCTTCGTGTATCGTCCAAAGGAAATTTGCCGTGCTTGTGCAAAAAGCTTGATCAAGCATGCTTGTCAAGTTTGCATGTACGTATGTACGTGGTGTGGAGGTGACGTAATGCATTATGTGAACTTGTGCGAGTGTGGGAATGCTCTGTGGTCCGTTGGATGTACTTGAGGGCAGGTTTCCACGTTTCGCTCCTGGTTTAGCAAGTCACTGGCCACTCTGATTTCAATAACCTCTCGCCGTAGACTTGCCGAATACCCTTTTACTAGTGCTAGGATGCGGTAGACAGTTTGGTACGTACGAGGTCTGCGAGGGCTATTCTCTCGCAGGCAGATCCTTGTAGGAGAGATACGAAGGGGCTACCTTTGGGGATGCCTTTTCCTCTCCGAATTTGAACTAAGGTTCCCACAAGCCGAGCCACCTCGGCCTGTTCTGAGAGGTATATGTTCCGGGGTTACAGACCTTGGGCATACGATAAGTGTTGTCTGCTATTCCCATTGGAATAGTCGGCCAGCTGCCTCCTAAACTGGTCGAGGCACGGAGATGGGAATGCTGCGTCCCCACAGCAAACTCCTTTCCCGCTATCGGAAGGGCTTGGGACAAGTACCCAATGCCCGACCTACCTGATGCAGGTTTTTTTATGGTTTTCCCTGCTTTACCTTTAGGCGAATGCCGGGTAGGATCCTTACCATATAGCCCGGGGGCCCTAGTTAACCCTTGGCTACCTTCCTCTACCCTTCCGCATCCCCCTTTCAAATTCCTTCCTATGCTATTAAAGGGGAGTTGCCCATCGTGGATTACCCTCATGTAGCCTGTTGCCCTAAAAAAAGGTCGGTTTGGTGGCAGTGATCTGCCACAACTGATTTGTTGGAAAAATGTAGACTAGTGCATCGTGGGTGTCGCTTACATCTAACTGTAACAGTCCTTATGGTCTGTCTGTAATATTACTTTTCTTCTTCAAAGCCGTTGAACGTTTCTTCTTGACAAACTCCGGACAACTGCCCTTGATTTCCCTCTGTTTTTCAGTCGGGCCCGATCATCACTATTCACAATTTATGCCATTAATAGATGTTGTCGAGTTTTCCATTGCCTAGATGGTAATTTATGCTGCAACATATGCCATCTACCTGCCCTCCAATTCCTTAGCCACGCAAACTGCAGACATACATTTTGTAGACGAAACCAAAAGCAACCCATCATATTGAAAAAGTAACAATTACTCATTAGATGTCAAATGTAGTAATCTGAGAAAAACGTTCTGTGGTAATGTGGCTATAAATACTCAGTTACGATATATAAATGAGGAATAGAATTCAAAACTTCCGTATCCACTTCGGAAATTAATCTTCTCCTGAAGATGTAGGATGAGAAATTCGTCATCTAAACATCCTGTTCAATAAGTCACCCGAGAACATTCTTGCACTTTTACCACAAATTGTTTATTTTAAAATTCACGGCTACACTATAAATACTGCATTTGGGTGTTTTATTCCTGTTCGTTATACAGACATAAAAAATTCCTGATTTTATGCAACGCCTATTAATTGCGAAACTTTCATAAGAACTTAAACTAACTTTGTAATTATTTAGTTTTAGTGATATCAGTGTCTGATTTACTCCATAAATATCGTCACTCTATGAGTAAGGCATTTAAGCTCCTTCCCAAATTGTTTCTAAACGTATCTTCATTTCCATCTTATATTTCATGAACTTATCCACTAATTTGGATTATACGTGGTTTAAAAAACTTCTCTCTTCTTGAGTTTAGTATATTAATTTTACACTCTATATATATATAATATATATATATATATATATATATATATATATATATATGTGTGTGTGTGTGTTTCGTAAGAGCTCCAAGAATTGACAACTCTCTATGAAACACTATGTTACCTTTTCAGAATTAGTTTTATACGTTTACTATCACGTCACATAAATTAAGTAGACCTCAATAACCGGACAGCAGTAGATATATGCCTTGAAAATTTTTTTATACATTCATCAACACAACTATTTTTATTAATGTCTTAAAATGATAATTGTCTTCTACTTGAAAAAATATTCAACTTCCTTTCATCTGAATATGACAATTCAGTTTTGTATACGTTGGTTCTTAAAGTTTAAATTGTGTCTTAAACTGTGTTCCTCGTTCAACTAAGTATAATTACATTCTATGACATTTATTCACTTTTATTTGAAGACTCTTCACGCTATTATATTTAACAGTAAAACGAAAACTAGTTATCAGGTTATTGTGTTCCATTGTGACGCTGTTAATATGTTTAAGGACAATAATATTATTTTCGGACGAGTACTGTGAAGAATTTCGAAGGTATTGATTCTGCAGGTGTCCATAAAAAACGGACTTAAACTTTGTTCTTGGAACGATAACACTCTGAAACAGAAATTTTGGCACGAAAGACAAGATATGAAAACAGGCATCATGACCATGACCTACCGTTATAAAGATTAAAACGTAGTTACTTTTTGTAAATAATATTGAATTTTTTTAGTTTCAGTAGTTTATTACGAGCTGTAATGGTAGCCAAAATTAGATAATTCCCAACAAGAGTTTAAAGTGAAAGGCTATTTTATCTCCATCAATATCTTGTCTTATGACTATTAATTTCGATTCCATCTTCTTAAAAGACTTTCAACGTTACTTTAAACCTTTACAAGCCAACACTTTCCACGTTGCAACCCATGTAAAACTGCTCCATACCCGATATGTCATGAATATATAGTGTAACTCCAAAAGATTTGACTTGTTTTTTAAGTTATTTAATAATGATTATAAAGTTTTTAAGTCAAAATGACGTAATGGAAGAATCTTCATCAACTTTATTATTTAAGATTATTTGCTTGTATCCAATAAAGAAATTGTTCAAGGACGCCTGCAAGGTCTTTCTGTATGACAAGCAATTACTCAACGGTAATAATCTATCGTCCAGTTTAGAGGCCACATTAAAATCGACAACTTCAACTAATCTTTAATTCACACAACATGCACTAACTCTTCTCACACACACACACACACACACACACACACACACACACACACACACACATATATATATATATATATATATATATATATATATATATAATATACATATATATATATATATACGTAATTTAAAAATACAGAATGTGTCATATGTGCTGCATACCCTTCTATAATTAACAATCCTGCGTTAATTGTATTCATTACACACTGAAAAATTTTATGTTTAAAGCAGTTACACTTAAAAATAGCCGTAACGTAATTTCATGTGCCTTATCGCGGAAAAAAATAGACTTAATCATTGAACTCTTGTTGGGAACTATCCAACTTGTTTTGACTACTATTATAGTTCGTCAAAAAGTACTGAAACTCAATAATTCAACATCATTTACAAAAAAGTAACGCTTGTGTCTTTATAATAATATTTTCTCGTATTACCACTTAAAGATGGTAATTGGTTAGGACGTGTGACGGACAGCTTTATAAAATCGATTATTTACTAACCCAAAGTTTTTCATGTTTGGATAGTCTCATGATCTGGGTAATATCATTTAACTTGTGCATTATAAAGATCTCTGAAAAGATCTTGTCAATTGCAGCACTACTTACACGATTTTGGTCTCATTTTGGTACAATTGGCATTAGACGCACTGCGATGTTGCAAGTAATTTCATCTAGCAGTTAAGTGCAGGCAGTCGTTTAAATCGGCTAGATAGATAGATAGATTTATTCACCATTAGCCCTCTAATGAGGAAATGAGATTCGTCACAAATGTACGGTAGACAAATTACATATAAACAGAATTAATATTAATAGGTTACACACACACACATAAAAAATATTCGTATCTTTACACATTTGTCTAGTCACCACAATCATACACACAACCTTTAAGAAACGCGCACACAACACTTATCACTTCCTGGTAATCATCTCCTGTAGCTAGGAACGGAGGGATGTCATAGATATTTACTAAAACAGAACGCAGAGGCAGGAGAACAGAACCAAAAGGGGAAAACTGGACAAACTATTTACATATTTATAGCATATTCAGCAATTTTGTAGCCAAGGCAGTTCAACGAATGTGAGACCGATTCAAAAATTCGTGTACGGAGTAATATGTTCCATTTACAAGAAAAGTTTAACACTCCTTGACGAATGAGTTGTAGTTGTTGATGTTCTTTACAAGTTCAGAAAGGCTGATAAATAGTGCGATACCGGAATAATGAACGCTAGACTCGTAGAGACTGAGGCTGTGCTTGTCAAACCTGAGAACTGAACGGTTCCTCCATGATTGTCCCCGTTACTTGCAAAAAGGTTCATGTTGCGTTTAACAAATTTGAGTATTTCTAATATGAAGGCGCTATGTACAGTCAGAATATGAAGTCTTTTGAACAGCGGCCTGCAGCTTTCTCTAGCATCTGAACCTGATATAATTCTAATGGCTCGTTTTTGCAGTTTGAAAACATCCACACTACGAGAACAATTGCCCCAGTTGGCAATACCGTAACACATATGTGAATGAAAGTAGGCAAAATAGATTAGTGAAACAGTTTTCGTATCAACTTGTTGCATCAATAGTCTCAATGAGTGACAAACAGAACTAATTTTGCGCACAAGACGATCAATGTGCAAGTTCCATTTTAATTTACTGCCGACCTGCATACCGAGGAAAGTCGCATGATCTGAGAACTTATCCGTTACGATGTTGTTGGTTTCTGTTGTAAAACGAACTAACTTAGTTTTCTGTACATTGAGTGTTAATTTATTGGCGGCGAACCAAGTATTTAGGTTTCTGGATGCAATCTCAATCTTCGCATTGAGATTATTTAAATCAATGTCCGTAATTGACAAATTAGTGTCATCTGCTTATAAGACAGATTTTATAGGTTCCATATATTCTGGAAGATCATTAATATACAAAAGAAAAAGCAGTAGACCTAATATTGAGCCCTGAGGCACGCCACAAGAAATGCCTTCCCATTCTGACAAGTGCACTTCACCAGCTTTGTTTTTTAAGGCCATATTCTGTTTCCGATTGTTGAGGTATGATTCAAAGAGTGCCAAAGCGTTGCCTCTGATCCCATAATATTTTAAGTTTTGGAGGAGTATGCTTTGATCTACAGATCAGGCGTAGTTGCAGTACGTCTGTTGATCGAAGTGTAGTAAGGGGGGGGGATGGGGTGTCGTGCAGTGATTTAATTCTTCGTTAAAATATGGTTTAAAAACGACCAAATTTCAATCCATGTATGGTGTCTATTTTAATTAAATATCTACAGTTAAGAAATGGGCGACCGAGTTTAAACGTAGCCATGAAAGCGTCCAAGATGATCGATCTACGTGGCGGAAGTAAGAAAAATGCAACCACACCTGAAATTATACCAAAAGTGTTGCATATTTTGGAAGATCAGCGTACGAATGTTTCTGGAATTTAAAATACAGTAGGGATTTTTTAAGAACATTTTGGCAACATTTTTCACGATGAATTTCACATTAGATAGGTTTGCGCAAGATGATCACTCCTGATCACTCTGACAACACGTACACTACACTTCTTAACGCTTTTTGTGATAAACATGAGTGATTTTATGCGTCGATAGGTACCAATGAATGGATTAAGTAAGCATTGCACACCAGAAACGGAAGACCAGTCCTTGCAGTGGGCGGAAGCAGAAGGTAACTGTGAGATCGGCGAGAAACTTCGTGCCGTTGTTTCATTACGATGACAAAGTAATTCTGTTGATATTTTGGTTACCAAATATCGGGAAATGTGCAGAAAAGTATTTATTTTTCAGCATGACATTGCATCTGCCTACAAAAGCGTGTTGTTGATGAGAAATTTGATGGGCTTGTCCTATGAATAGCAGCAACATCCACTCTATTCCCCAGATTTGCATCCATCGGATTTCCATGTCACAAAACTTCAAATTTTTCTCCCTGGTCCCCGATTTTCGTCAAATCAAGAAAGGATTGCATCTCTTGACGGGTGTTTTGGTAACTCTTGGAATTTTTAAGATACGAGCGCATTGAATAATTTTTCCACTTCAGCTATGATTTGAATGTGAAATTTATTGACTGGTTTCCTCTTTATATAAAATTTATTTTTCAATAAGTTAACACAATTACTATTATTATTATTGGATAATTTGACTTACGAATAATGCGAGGAGCTGCTCTGAAAATTTAACTCCCACTAAATCCAGGCTTTTGCACCTTCATTTAAAATCCAAATATATTTATTTTTTCTTCAAATTATCGATATATTGATCCACACTTATTTATTGGCCCATAATTGACACCCACCGTCTAGTATGTTTACGAGTTCAGTTATTTTCTTGTTGAAGAACAGTTCTCAGTACAGATATTTTCTAATTAATTCTTCTTATTTCTTCAGTACCACATTTAAATTTTTTTTAGGTTTTTTCATTCGTTTTGTCTGTGTGTCAAGGTTTCTATATAGCGTAATAGTACGTATTTTCTTTGTTGGCAAGAATTTTTTCTTAAGTCCTTCCCTTGCCCTGGCTATTTCTTTCTTTCTTTCAAGCAGAGTTAATGATATTCGGGCTTCACGCGGATATCCGGACATTTGCCTGACACACACTTTCCCGGTGCACGTTTTCCCGACAACGGACAAGATTTCGATTACCATTAACCCAACAGTACATTATCCGTAATGACGTTTTTCCGAAATGCTATTTTCCCGATGGGTCATTTTCCCGAAAGGAGTTTTTACGAAACAAAGCATAATATTAATATTGTTGAACACTTTTAAATTAAGTTATTCATTAATGCGTGAAACAATTTCAACCAAACTGGGTACACGTAACCCTTAAGATCCAGATACAACCCTGCGGAATTAAGAAAACTCTAACACTACTATGGGTAGGGGTAGAAAGGGGTGACATTTCCTAAATACAAAATATGCGATAACTGCCTATATATGCGCCAAAGTAACGGGGTTGTTGAGATTAATAATGGCAGTTTCGATGCTTTTAGTGTCAAATTTCATCTAAAGGCAAGAGGACAGTTTTTTAGTGGGGTGAAAGGGGCTGACAAAAAATTGCGATATCTCCAAAGATTGGTGTCGAATTCAGTGATTTGGAAGTGGCTGAATTTACTTATAGCATTCCATCAGAGTTAAGTTAAAGTTTAACCCCTATGGATCTGGGTGGAACGGGGTTATAATAATTTGATATAACCAATTTTTGCTGTCGATAGCGGTGTTATGGTACTCGTTTAGTCCAGCAGGGTTAAGTTTAATAAACATTGACTGCCTATGTAACTAATTAGAAATATAATAATATTAATAATACCGAAATTAGTCATATATTTGTCAAAGAATTTCGTTTCAAATTATAAACACGTTAATCAATTTTAACGAAACTTTGTACGTGAAGAATTTTCATTATCATATATTACAAGAAACTGTTAATATCGGAATAAAATACAGATGGCTTATTGTTTTACGTCAGGTTACATTACATTACATTGACCGCAGGCTGCATTGTTGCCAACGTAAATAAACTTACACACAGTACCAACATTACATAAAAATTGAATGCAGTCCTAATTACGAACAGTACACTTATAACTTAGGTTCTGGAATCAAACAATTGGTCTGCAACATCCCTTGCATGCGGGAAGGGAGGGTGATAATTTGAGATGCACCTAAAAATGGAATACCACATTCAATTTCGAATGAATGGTTTTGGACTTCGCTGAAGTTAATAATGATATTCTCGATGTAATTAAATTTTTGAGTCTTTAAAATGGATCGGAGGTGTATACGTCGAACATTTTATAAGTATGGAATTACTGTGTATTATTTTAATATTCTTAAAGCTACCGGGCGTATATTTTCTTTAAATTCCGGATGCCACAGCGACTTCCAAAACACTGGATTCGACAACAATCTTGAGCGTTATCGCAATTTTTTGTCACCTCCTTTCAGCCCACCTCATACCTATCCTCTTGCCTTTAGGGGATCAAATTCGCCACTAAAAGAATCTAGAATGGCATTATGAATATGAACCACCCCGTAAACTATTTATTTGGCGCATATATAGGCAGCTATCGCATATTTTGTTTTTGAAAACTCCTCCCGCTTCTACCCCATTCTTAGGGATGCTAGATTTATCGTAATTCCGCAGGGTTTTTTCCTGGATCTTAAGTTATACGTGTACAAACCAAGTTTGTTTTCAAATTGTTCCACGCATTAATGAATAACTTAATTTACAACGTGTTCTACGATATTAATATTATGCTCTATTTCGTAAAAACTCACCTTTCGGGAAAATTACCTGTCAGGTAAACGTCAATCAGGATAATGAACTCTCGGGCAAATCGCAATCGGTATTTTGTCCTGTCGGGCAAACGTCAATCGGGATATTGTTGTCGCGAAAACGTGCATCGGGCAAGTGTGTGTCGGGATTTTGTACTAGACCCTTCACGCTTACTTAAAGTGATGGAAAGATTCTAATCCTGTTATATTAAAGGGCTTTTCTCTGCTTGTAATTCTCATAAGCTCCGGTTTCGCAATATTTTCTCCATTCCGGACTTCTTCTTTATAGCAAGAATCTATATCTTGTTTCGTTGTCATCAACCATAGTAACACAAACTCGCCAACATTGGATTATGCTCGATTTACATTACATAAATTATTCGACATTTTTTGGAGAATCGTTGCGGCATCAATATGCTGTACGTCTAATACCCGCTACTGCTACGTGGTTCCTAAATACAATGGAAAGACTAGTGGACATGCTTTGGAGGTGTGTTGACTTCTTAACGAGGGAGAATGTGTCACTATGTAAAGACCTTGTTACAGGAACTGACCTTACTAGTCACTTCACTTGCAAATAGGTTACAGAGACTTAATGCTGCAGTCTTGGCATGAGCAGAATTAAAAACGCAGATGAGCTTATATCCTTCACAAATATCTTTTAATTATCAAACTTGTTAATTTTATAGTGCTATGTTAATCCAAACATACGCCCATACGATCTAATGGAATTGTTGAGCATTTTCGTGCTTGATAATACGATTATACTCCAGTTGTTACTGCAGTGGATTGGAGAAGAATTTTTGAGGAATCGCGCCAAATTCAAAATTCTCTCATAAGTAATTTATTTAATGGAATATGACTAAAGTTAGAAAAATAATAAATTCAGTGACAATATTCCAAAGACCGTAGAGCAGGACAACGGAATCACGTATTGAGTTAGACCTGACGTCCAAACTGCTGATTCTAGGACGGCGCAATCTCACTCCCTAGGTAGTAATACTACACAGTAGAAGATGATGCAGGATATTGTTAATATCAGTCAGCCGAACGAAGTATATCAGAACTCATAACTGCTATTAATTGCTTGACGATCAACATGGTCCGTGTGTTCTTGAGTTACACAAAATATAGCATCTCTTAAAACAGGTCTACGATTTATTACCATTTATTAATCATTTAATTTGGTTTTTAATTATTATTTATTTAACATTCATTCAATAAATTTTTAAAAAATAAACTGATATATTTATTTTATATATGATAATTAAAATTAACAAAATCTGTCGTTCAGCATCCATCAAGAGCCCTGAGACAATATACTGTAGTAATTAGTAATTAATCCATTGTTATAATTGCAAAGTAAAGGACTCATTATTAGACTACATAAAGCGTGCACCGCGACACAGGGCGGCGAGACAAAAGAACCATTGTTGAGACGTACGCAGTCAAAAATTCTACGAGACGAACACACAGTCAGCGAGGAGGAGCGAAACGAAAAGGTTCCAAGTTAAAATTGAACAAAAAGTTTTTCAGTCTGTAATTCATCGAATAAGGTTACAGGAAAGTTTCTCAATAAGTAAAGCCACAAGCAGTAACCTAATAATTTCCTGCCGCAGTAAAAAAACTCAATAAGTAAAAGGAGACCGTCACCGATGTCATCGAGAAGAAGTTGTTAATGATCCATCTAACCATTAATCCGGAAGGAGTTGCAGTTTCCAGTTTCCAGAAGAGAGACCCAAAAGTTTCGACAAGTGTTTTGTAACCAATTTAAATTCAGTGATATCCCCAAAAACGTGTGCACAGAAAACCCCAAAATTGAGACCTGGTCGGCCGTAAGTAAAAGAACTCTAAATTTATTTGTAAACCATTTCATTAAGATACGTCAGATCGTTCTTCAATTAATTTCTTTTCTTTAATTATTTCATTTCATTAATTGTTTTGTTAGTAAATTTAAATTCAATTCACCCATTTATCAAACCCAGTAAAGACCCTGAGATTTTAAAAAAATTATTATGTAATTTTATATTATATTATTCATTAATAAAATTTGTTTAATTGTTCACCTTTAATAATCTTTTTATTTAGACGCCTTTTTAATCAGTTTATTACAATACATTTAACTATTTTTGTAGTTTTTCATTACATAAATTTTATGTACATTACTATAAATAATTTTACAAAGATTAGTGGCAAATTCATTAATTTTTGGAACCTAATATTTAATTATAATTCTTAAAAACCACTCTGTTTATTTATTGAAATGTTTTTCCGGGAACCAGTAGTTTAAACTCTCCATTAATATCGTCTTCATTTATACGCCAAACATTATTTAGAAGGTTTTCCAAATATTCATTCATTATAGTATGGATACAGTTGCAAAATGTTCTTCCATTTCCTTATTTTCACAGTGGCGAAACTAAAATCATATTTGTTTTTACTTTTTTTTGGAGTCGTTAAAAATAAATGCTTGTCTGTTATTAACTTGTCGGCTTCGAACCGTAGTGAATCATGATCGCGTTGGTGTTGAAAAAGTCCTCCTCAGGGACGTAATTATTTTTTCATGTGTGTTGTTTGTTATGAAGGAAAGGACGTTACCTTTTTTCTGTATTTAATGAGCTTGTCCTTTGTAAATAATTATACTTTTTTTAATTTTTTGTGGGTAAAAATAAATATCTCCGGTATTTCTTAACATATTTATTTCGCTAGTTTTTACACTAATGCCTCTAAACAAAATTTAAGTTTTTTATACGTTTATGCTTAAGCTTACTATTCCTAAAAATTAACATAAAACGTTTTTGGGCCGATATAGACAGATCAACGTTTTCTCTACAATAACAGTTGACCTCTTCAGGTTAAAAAATACTTGACATTAACGCCAGATATTGCACATATTTGAGCATATCTTCCAAATATTCTGTTTTCCCAAACAAAATGATGATTTAATCTACTAATTTCATAATTTTTATTTCCTCTGATTGTATTTTGAGTCCATTTGCGATAATTGTTGTCCCTTCCTTCATAGATATTTTAGTCATTTGCAAGAACTACTCGTCTAGCTACGTTTTCAGCCTGTATCAGATTCATTAGTTGTTCCACGAATTCACAAGATCTTTCATCTCTGTATTCTATTGTTTTTTTTAAAAAAAAATCTTATTGAAATATCTCTTCTCAATATCTTAAAGACGACCACATTTTTTACATTCAATATTCGAGTCAACCTTTCCCACTTTACAAAGACGAATACAAAACTTTCATATTTTACAACAGAACTAATTGTATCATTATATTTCTAATTACGTAGAAACATATTGCGTTTTAGTTGAAGAATTAATAGTATGAATTAAAATTTATTCTTCTGGAATCATTTTAGGCCCAGTCGAACGCGGTTTTTTTATTTTTTTTATTTAGGGCAACAGGCTATATGAGGGTAATCCACGTTGGGCAACTCCCCTTTAATAGCATAGGAAGGGATTTGAAACGGGGGATGCGGAAGAGCAGACGAAGGTAGCCAAGGGTTAACTAGGGCCCTCGGGCTATATTTTAAGGATCCTACCCGGCATTCGCCTAAAGAAATGCAGGACAAACCCTAGAAAAACCTGCATCAGGTAGGTCGGGCATTTGGAACTTGTCCCACGCCCTTCCGATGGCGGGAGAGGAGTTTTCTGTGGGGACGCAGCATTTCATTCTCCGTGCCTCGACCAGTTTAGGAGGCAGCTGACTGACTATTCCAATGGGAATAGCGGACAACTCTTACCGTATGCCCAAGGTCTGTGACCCCGGAACATACACCTCTCAGAACAGGCCGAGGTGCCTCGGCTTGTGGGAACCTTAGTTCAAAAACGGAGAGGAAAAGGCATCCCCAAAGGTAGCCCCTTCGTATCTCTCCTAAAAGGTTCTGCCTGCGAGAGAACATCCCTTGCAGGTATTGCCTGAGAGAGAATAACCCTCGAAGACCGTATCCGTCCCAGTCGAACGCGGATGATTGAGACCATATATAACAAGAAAAATTTGAGTTGTAACATTGAGATACGGCTGTTATATCCATGAAAATATTATTTATATTCGTTTTGGATAAGTAAATGTCGGACTTAGAACCGTGTAAGAGTAAGTTTTACGCGTGACGTTTCGATTGCGGATACTCCCATCGTTATCGAGTGGTCACTTCCTTTGATTACAAAGTCAGTGACCGCCGAAAAAATTCTCGGGAATATAGACTAATCTAACAAACTTTTGGCATATATTATATTTGTTCCAAGTGAATTTTTCACAGTAGTTCCTTGAGTCGGACGACAACAACTTAAGTTACCGTTCACCTTATATTTTTTATTGCTTTTACTTCCATGTATACGTGCCCTAAAAACTATATTCTTTACTTATCTGAAAACTTAAAATTGGTATTATATGCTGTAGCGATCATTTCCGTGACTAAATCCATGAGTCTTTCAATATTGTTTATAATATTTATGTGAATAGTTATGTATATTGTGGTTAATTTTAAGAATAATGAATTATATGAAAAATGAAAATATTTTTATACCACACTGATGTTGAAGTACAATTTCAAATCACCAATTATTAACATACATTTTATCTCAAATAGATTTTTGGGATAATTCATTGCAAAGTATTCATTGCAAAATTAAGTAACAACATACATCTGAGGGAACTTCTGGTATTAAAAGTAAATAAAAATCGTCAGTTGAATTCCATTTTTTAAAAATATAAGTGATAATATCGTAGTTTGTGACGCAGTGTAGGCATTATAACGCTGCACATCTTCAGGTCCGGGGATTGCAGCTCCTATTTACTTGCCGTATTGCGATCCGTTTCAAATGAACCTGCGACTACTACTTCTAAAAACTATGCACTATGAACATTTCACCCACCTCTTATGATACTCACGATACAATGATCTAACACTACCGTGTCAATCGACGATGTTCTACAGTATCATAAATATAACCAAATGCCCTGCCTAATTGATATAATATAGATATTTTCTGACGACTGCGTTATATACAGAGAAATTGATGTCAACCCTTCAGCAGGCGAGAGTAAGCCCGCGAAAATGTAAAATCGACGTAGATTGGCTGAACTCAAACACGTGAAGAGCTTTCCACCCTCTGGTGGGGAACGAGGAAAGTCCAGCTGGAAGGTGGATAAACGAGGAAACAGGACAGTTACTATCTATAAATCGGAGAACGTTGAAGTCTGGGAAGGAATAAAAGAGTAAAACTGTAAGAGTTCGAAAGATGTTCTTGGAGAGGACAGTTCATAACTTTAACTTTGAGTGAAACGTAGGAATTTAGATCTACAACTTGTATTGAAATGTATGGTTTGCATGTAAAACTTGGAGAAGGAAAAATGACCCGACCGACGGAAGAAGAAGCTGTCTAGAGATGCTAATAGTTACGCCGACGAGGAAGTGTAAAGGAGATAGTTGCCAGAAATTACAGTGAATATTTTCCGGTTGAGCAAGCGAACTAAAAAAGATGAGCAGGTGTGTTTCTGTCTGCGATGTAAATAATTGAGCTTTCTGTCGCAGGTATATGCCCTCACATACGACTCTTTTTTTTTTGTTTTATGTTCAGACTCTCATAAAGTCGCCCTGAGATTTTCTCTTTAACGTATCAGAAATTTAATTGAATCTTGAATGTAATTAATGTAAATTATCTAAAATTTTAACAAAAGAGTGAGCAAATTTTAATTACCTTAATGCAGTTGGAAAGGACCCTGTTGAATTTATGTAAACCCTAAAAAATTAAATTTAAAGACAATTAAATTTTATTTTCATATAAAAGTACCTCCCCCCTCCCAACATTACATTTCAATAAAGACTGGAAATATCAAATCGAATACGTGCCAAGGAAAGCGTGGAAGGCCTACACTTTGTTATGAGAATTCTGAAAAGGTCAAACACTAAAACTCGCGAACGTGCGTATAAATCTCTATTGCGTCCTCAGTTAGAATATGGCTGTATTTCTTTGCATCCGTTCAGAAAGACTACAAAGGGGAGCGGCAAATTTGTTAAGCGTTGTCCTGGCCACAGAAGTGAGAAAGTTCAACAATTAAGTTACAAAAATTAGAAAAACAACGACAAAATTCACCTCTCGTGGCTCTTTTTATGCGTATACAGGCGAACAATCATGGGGGACATTGCATCAAGGTTGGTAACATAAAAATTTTTGCAGTAGAGGGGATCTTAATAATTTTAAAATAGGAAAGGAAACTGATGATAGATAATATTATTTTTTAAAACTATGCGGCTAAGACACGACTAACCCCTGCGGGCGGGTGTCGACGGATAGGTAAAATTTTAAAACATGCTTACAAGGCCGATATTTGTGTCGAATAAATATTTTTCAGTATCAATAAAATTGATAGTGTTTTCCCCGATGTTTTTTTGTGTAAAATTTAAACCGTAACATTTAAAACGTACAAATAACTCGAAATAAACCGAGATTTTTTTCAAATCCAGGGTTATGGAAGTCGCTGATTATAATTATAATATTCATTCTACACGCCGGTTAAGTTGTAGTTGTCGTTTCGCCGCTAGGAGCGGGGATAGAAAGGAATAACAATATCCTGCATACAATCTTAAACACGTGCAGAGAATTCTAACAAATTTTGTACATATGTTACTCACGATACGAAACAAGCTTATAGCGGTGCGGACGGAAGGGGTGATATTTTAAAGACCCTTCGTATTTTCAAGGAGTTATTTTAACTCTTACAGTACAGGGATATTTTTAGATCTCTTCAGGTAACCAGAGTATTTATAATAATATTTGGTACCGGGTATATTTATGCTTCTATAAAGGCATCGGAACTATTTGTGACTCTCCTAGGGTGTTGACAGTATTTTCGACTATATAAAGGTACCGAAAGTATTATTGCGTATCAGAGATTTTACGATAGTAATAGGGACCGGCATTATTTTCGACAATTTTTAAAATACTCAGAGAATGTTTCTCTCTTTTAAGATCCAGTATTATTTTGTTTCTCTTAAGGTACCGGAAGTTATTTTGACTCACTTGTAATTTTGACTCTTAAGATACCGGGGGTGACTTGACTCTCCTATATTCCGGAAATAGTTTTGTTTCTCTTAATCTTCCGGGAGTATTACTGATCCTTGAGGTGCCGGAGGAATTTTGACTCTTTTAGGGAACTGGTATAATCTTAATTGATGAGTATTTTTGGCGCTATTAGGAAACCGAAAATATTATAGAATCCCTTTACCGAGGATATTTTTTTACTTCCTTAAGAGGCCTAAAGTATTTTTTACTCTATTAGGTCACTGGGGGTATTTTGGATCGCTTAAGGTTCCCAGAGTATTTTTTAATCTATTGCGTGAAAGAGAGTAATTTTTACTCTCGAAATGTCCCTGAAGTGTGGCACCGGAAGTATTTTTGACCTTCTTAAGGTACCGTGATTGGTTTTCACTTTTTTAATGTGCCGTGAGTATTTACGTTACTGGGACATTTGTATAACTTTACTACTCTACGGAAAGTGTTTTACCTGCTTTCAGTGTACTTGGATTACTTTGGGCTCTTAGCTATTTAAGAATGCCTCAAGATGTATTGACTCGATAATGGTACAATAATTCAAAATAACGGTTATAATCCGACTGCATGTTGAAAAATTTGGTACTGGCGATACCCGTTAAATCAAGTCTTTACTAAATTAATGTCGAATTAAATACATTTCGGGCTTAAATAAATACATACCCTGGCCACGTCATGCAGCCAGACAGTAGTTAATAAATTATTTGAAGAATTGAGCAGCCCAGCAAAATATTTAAAAAAAAAACGGTAATAAAACATACAACATACTCGCTATATAAAGACAAAATTATTCATTTATATATTTTTTTTTTTAGGGCAACAGGCTACATGAGGGTGATCCACATTGGGCAACTCCCCTTTAATAGCATAGGAAGGGATTAGAAAAGGGGGATGCGGAAGGGTAGTGGAAGGTAGCCAAGGGTTAACTAGGGCCCCCGGGCTATGGTTTAAGGATCCTACCCGGCATTCGCCTAAAGAAATGCAGGGAAAACCCTAGAAAAACCTGCATCGGGTAGGTCGGGCATTTGGTACTTGTCCCACGCCCTTCCGATGACGGGAGAGGAGTTTGCTGTGGGGACGCAGCTTACCCCTCGCCATGCCTTGGCCTGTTTAGGAGGCAGCTGGCCGACTATTCCAATAGGAATAGCGGACAACTCTTGCCGTATGCCCAAGGTCTGCGACCCCGGAACATACACCTCTCAAAACAGACCAAGGTGCCTCGGCATGTGGGAACCTTAGTTCAAAAAAAAAACCAGAGAGATGTGAGAGCATCCCCAAAGGTAGCCCCCGCCAGAGCTCTCTGGGAAGGTTCACCTGCGAGAAAACCTCTCGCAGGCTTCCTTTCCTGGATCTATTCATTTATAGCTATAAGAATTCAACTTATAGATTGGGAGAAGAATAAGCCTGCGAGAGGTTTCTCACGCTGCAGAACCTTTTAGGAGAGATACGAAGGGGCTACCTTTGGGGATGCCTTTTCCTCTCCGTTTTTGAACTAAGGTTCCCACAAGCCGAGGCACCTCGGCCAGTTTTGAGAGGTGTATGTTCCGGGGTCGCAGACCTTGGGCATACGGTAAGAGTTGTCCGCTATTCCCATTAGAATAGTCGGCCAGCTGCCTCCTAAACTGGTCGAGGCACGGAGAAGGGAATTCTGCGTCCCCACAGAAAACTCCTCTCCCGCTATCGGAAGGGCGTGGGACAAGTACCCAATGCCCGACCTACCCGATGCAGGTTGTTCCAAGGTTTTCCCTGCATTCCTTTAGGCGAATGCCGGGTAGGATCCTTAAAATATAGCCCGGGGGCCCTAGTTAACCCTTGGCTACCTTCCTCTACCCTTCCGCATCCCCCCTTTCAAATCCCTTCCTATGCTATTAAAGGGGAGTTGCCCTAAGTGGAACACCCTCATGTAGCCTGTTGCCCTAAAAAAAAAAAAAAAAAAAAAAACCTATAGATTGGATTCACTCGTCTGCGAGGGTTATTTTCTCGTAGGAGAGACACGAAGGAGATGTCTTTTCCTCTCCGTTTTTGAAGTAAGGTTCCCACAAGCCGAGGCACCTCGGCCTGTTCTGAGAGGTGTATGTTCCGGGGTCACAGACCTTGGGCATACGGTAAGATTTGTCCGCTATTCCCATTGGAATAGACGGCCAGCTGCCTCCTAAACTGGTCGAGGCACGGAGAAGGGATTGCTGCGTGCCCACAGCAAACTCCTCTCCCGCTATCGGAAGGGCGTGGGACAAGTATCCAATGGCCGACCTACCTGATGCAGGTTTTTCTAGGTTTTGTCCTGCATTTCTTTAGGCAAATGCCGGGTAGGATCCTTAAAATATAGCCCGGGGGCCCTAGTTAACTCTTGGCTGCCTTCCTCTACCCTTCCGCATCCCTTCTTTCAAATTCCTTTCCTATGCTATAAGAGGGGAGTTGCCACTATGTGGATTACCCTATACATAGCCTATCTACTCAAAAAAAAATTATAGATTGTACTAACTTAAAATGTAACTAATCAAATGACAAATATAATCAATTAGAACAAAAATACTTGGAGAATAGATTTAATATTTTACGTTAATTAATCCTGAATTATGAGATTGTAAATATTGGTTTAAGAATCTCCATCGGTTTTATCACTAAGTGAATGTACAAAATTCTCAATATATAAATTTCATAAATTAATCTGGATTTATATAAATATATAAAATACGGAAATTGTCCCAATTGATTTTTAGTTGTCACTGCAAAAATAGTTATTGACAATGTAAAACGTCGCTATTACTTTAAAATTGATAAATACATAATGAAGTAGCCAATAAACATATGGAATTAGGTCCTAAATTAAATACTACAGGATGAGACGATGAGAGGTACACAAAAGCAATGCTATTTTCTGTTTATTGGAAATTCTATTATTGATTTGTTCACTTTAAAATAAAAATTTTCTACAAAACTTTCTTATTGATTTTCAAGTATTACAATAAAAACCAATTCCTTATTTATTTAGAGATTGAAAAAAATGATTGACATTTCTTTGCAAAACTTCCTGCGTTCCATTATTTGAATTTTCTTGATATATGTAAAATCCCTTGCCGTCTGTTTTCTTCAACTGGGGCCAGTTTCTTAAGATACTGGAGACGGGCCAAGAGGGATAAGCGTAAGACAAAGCGGTCCGCCAAGGTACGGGTACATAATGTGATGTAACCGCGGAACTACGATCGCTATTACTTCCACGACCGACCTCAGAACTTTCTACCAACCGTTGTCTGTGCCAACAAGGCAACCTAATTGACAGCCATTCGTAGGGAAGGCAGATTGTCGCAGACGATTCCTGGCAAAAGCCCGTAGTTCCTGGTGGGGAACGAGACACGTCCCTGCAAGAAGAAGCAAATACGTAATTAGCAGATTCTGTGAACATAACGTTATACGTTATACATAAATCAAAATACGGTATAAACAGCAGATATACAAGCAATATTTATATATTTGCAATTACATTACCTTATTATTTTCCTGAAACCCAGAAATGTTCGACAGACATTTACAAAATTTTTGAAAGATAAACGAAAATTCAAAATCCAATAATTTCTGTAGTGCGTAAACGCAACTTTTTCGGCCGACCACTAACAGATGACGTGATATGTAACTATAATTAATGAAATTAATACTAGTACGGTGTCCTTCTATATTCTCGTAGTTATCAGTCATTTGTAATAAACGTTACATTATATTTATGTTTAAAGTAACTCGGAAATAGCATATGATATACTATAAATACTTAAAAATTCATATAATTTACATAATGCTCAATCAAGATTTTGATTATAGATCACACAGTGTAAAGTACCGTTACTTCTTGTGTGTTTAAATGGAACCTAAAGAACTTGTAGCAAAGTTGTCTCTGTACAATAGTTTCCAATAGCTTGGTCAAGACGACCACGTTACACGTTATTTGTTATCTAGAACACAATTATTTTCTTTAAACGAATTAGAATTAAATATTAATAGTGTAAGTGGTGAATCAATTTATTTATTTACAAATTATATCAAATTAAATTGAAATTAAAAAGACCTTAACAAATTATTTTATATATTTTTCTTTCTTTATTGAAAGTGAGAACCACCGCTATACAGTGCAAAATATTAACTACATCTCAGAGCTTCCAAAATAATGTTTTTTTCTTAAGAAACTTAAAAGAAAATATAAATTGAATTTGTATAAGAAATGAAGTGAAGGAAAAAATTTCAAGATTTACTTACATAAACTGGAGAAAATTTTCCACTGATTGGCGTCCTCAGGAAAATACCAAGCCGCTTCCTCTGCTCCGATGTTCGTTTTTGTTGGGTGTAGACAGGCTATGTATAGGGTAATCCACATAGTGGCTACTCCCCTCTTACAGCATAGGAAAGGGATTTGAAAGGGGGGATGCGGAAGGGTGGAGGAAGGTAGCCAAGGGTTAACTAGGGCCCCCGGGCTATAGTTTAAGGATCATACCCGGCATTCGCCTAAAAGTAATGCAGGACAAACCCTATAAAACCTGCATCAGGTAGGTCGGGCATTTGGTACTTGTCCCACGCCCTTCCGATGGCGGGAGAGGGGTTTGCTTTGGGGTCGCAGCTTTCCTCTCGCCATGCCTTGGCGCTGGCTGACTATTCCAATAGGAATAGCGGACAACTCTTACCGTATGCCCAAGGTCTGCGACCCCGAAACATACACCTCTCAAAACAGACCGAGGTGCCTCGGCATGTGGGAACCTTAGTTCAAAAAACCAGAGAGTTGTGAAGGCATCCCCAAAGGTAGCCAGAGCTCTCTGGGAAGGTTCACCTGTGAGAAAATCCTCTCGCAGGCTTCCTTGATGCCGTTGTTCGTTCGGTCTCGTAAAGTTTCTGCCTCTCTTTCTTATAAAGAGTTACGGTATAAAAACGTTTGTACCAGTTTATCGTCGATGTGTTACTATACGCCTAAGCAAAACAATTCTAAGATGCAGGCAGGTCCAAGAAGAAGAATAAAATCCTCTGAGCCTCTCACTTATTACATATCGTTCCCCCACATGGGAAAACGTCATCTGGTTTACCCACATGTTTAGTCGGTAAAAAAGGTTTCCACCAGCTTGCTGAGAAATCCCCAAATCTGGGTTACCACAGCCTTTGATTATTAAAGCAAACCATTATTTTGAACATTTTGCATCTGCTTATAAGTCTAATTTGTTCTTTCCGATGGCGAAATTATAAAATAAGTACTAAATCATATGTTGTTACCATTATATAGTCACTACGCATGAGACATGTCTGTTTTATTTAGATTAGAATAAGACGCAACTGTAACATTTAATTAAAAGTTCGAATTCCCATGTTTCTAAGATTATATATTATATCGAATTGTTAATGTATAATTACAATAAAAGGTAATGTTTAAAGGATCCTGATCCTTTGTTCTGTGGCATGGCCTATATGGTTGAGTTTCGTTTGAAAGCATTTCTACTGTTCTTGAAAAAGTATTGCTTGGAATATATTTGTTCATGGGGATCAATATTAAAATTGTCTGCAACTCAAACACATGTTACATTGAAAATTCCACAATATTCCCAATCGAAAAAAACACACTCTATTAAAGTATTAATTATTCTGGTTTTGAAGCTAATTAACAACAAGCTGGATCAATTATTTAAGATTTTGAGGAGTTGTACATTGGGTCTGAAATAAGCAAATATCTTAAAATAAAACAGACTACATTCTGAAGAAGAAACTTTCTCTTCGGCTCAGTCATAACGAAATAAACCTCAATCCGATTTTTTCTAAGTAAAGCCAACAAACTTTAGCTTATCATGTTTTTGGATCTGAAATACGCACTTAAACACTAGTTTTATTTAGTTTTAATCAACAATATTCCTTTTCTTATTAAAATAAATTCTTAACTCAAACGTCATCATTCTCTCAAAGTCCTTTCGTATCGATGTGCGTCAACGTTCTAATCGTATTATTGTAGACATTGTGGTATAACTATGGAGTTCCTATGTTCTAATGAATAAATTTTTTCACATGAATTGTTTTTTCTTCGTATGTTAATATTGCGAGACTCAGGAATCCTGTCTGTTGCAGTTCTCCAGAGGTTGGGATCGACCGCTTACACCCTTTACGGACCCGTCTTCCGCGTCTGGGCGCTTCTCATTCCCATGGTGGTGGCGCTCGACCCTCCAGACGTTCAGGTCAGTGATTCCGGATTCCCTTTGTGAACAGCTCGAAGCATTGTCTTACTTGATCCACATAAAATACACCAAAAACCATTGGACTGAAAGCTCACTTGAGTGAATAACCCGAAATGGCTATTTTCGTTCTTAGCAAAACAATTAAGTTAAGGTTCCCATAAGCTTGTTTTGAGAGTGTATGTTCCGGGTCGCAAACTTTGAGAGCTGTTCGCTGTTCTCATTGTACCAGTCAACCAACTGCCCCTCAAATCCAGCTGAGGCATTAATTATATTGCGTCCCCAAGTCTTCTTACCCTAATCTGCCGGTATTAGAAATGCGTGGAATAAGTACAAAGAGCCAGAACTGAGGGTTTTTCGTGTGTAACAGAAGAAAGATATTTATTTCAGAAGTATTATTATATCTCCGCGACTTCTATTATATGTTTGTATCAGAAGTAGTAGTAGTATTGTTGTAATACAGCACGAAAGTGAAGTGGCGTATTGCAAGTTAGTGCAAGATACATTTTTTAGGGTAACAGGCTACATGAGGGTAATCCACATAGTGACAACTCCCCTTTAATAGCATAGGAAGGGATTTGAAAGTGGGGATGCGGAAGGGTCGAGGAAGGTAGCCAAGGGTTATCTAAGGCTCCCCGCGCTATGGTTTAAGGATCCAACCCGGCAATTCGCTTAAAATTGATGCAGGGAAAACCCTAGAAAAACCTGCATCAGGTAGGTCGGGCATTTGATACTTGTCCCACGCCCTACCGATGGCGGGAGAGGGGTTAGCTGTGGGTTCCTAATTGTTTGTTAGTTTTGCGACCTACAATTAAAATTTGGTATTGAAGAATAAGCAACTAGCTACATTTTTAGGTATACCTCATCACAATAACTTAAAACATCCTACAAAAGGTTAGCGATATTCACATTATTAAAATGGAATATTTTTAAATATACTCATAAATCCCATCTTCAAACAGATTTAATTATTATCATACTTATAAATGAGTTCTAGAAAAATTATTTTCCACCTAAGCAATGACTTTCTACAATGACGACACCTAAAATACTAGTTGAGGAAAACGGAAATGAATCGTTCGTAGTTATTTTTCGATATTGTGAACTGTAGGTAATTCGATAAATAATAATAATGTTTTATTGAAATAAACTTGTAACTATCTCAGTTGAAGATAACTATTCTAAGATTTATATCTTACAACTTTGGAAGAAATATTCGCTATTTTGTTTTCTTGAAGTTACGTATTTGTGCGGGAGTATAAAAGTACATTTTGGAATAACATATTTACAGTTACAAATAATGCACAGAAAGTCTCGAAGAAAATTAAAAATGTTGAGATATTTTAATTCGATGAATTTTGATTTTCAATAGGGTTCGGATATATAGACATAAAAATAAAAAAAATAGTCTGAGAATTAAAAATCAAGTGTTTTTGTCTTTGTATATTTTAAACCTTTTAACCACATACAAGCTCGTAGAAAGATTATTCGCAAACAGTGAAAAGATTTATTTATTTATTATTTTGGGAATCAGTCTCCCAGTGTCATTTGCCTTCAACTCTTTCCTCAAGTTTGGTCTCTATTTGGAAAAATACTAGCGTTTCATCATCTGTGTAATATTCCTGGAAATTTAATGACTGGTTGACACGACCAAAGATTGTAACCTCAACAGTTCTTAACAGTAGTGAAAATAGTAATAACATTTGTACAGTTACTGTGGTATGACTAGTAAATTACAGTGATATTATCACGTAAAAGCGGTAAAAAAAAGCAGTCCACTAGAAGTAAATGAGAACCTGAAGTGTAGTAATAGTAGTTGCTTCCCTTCAGGAATAATATTTTGATATATATATATATATATATATATATATATAAGGATAGTCAAAAATATCATGTACCCGCCATCGTGTTAATTGTTCATTTCCGTCATAATAAAGGAGAATAAGCAATATGGATACATATATCATTCTACGCTGCAATATAATATCTTAAAAATGGCCATTTTTAATTTAGGTCAGTAGGCAAGCGCCGTTTGAGTCTTCTGATGACCTGGTAGTGTTGGAGCTGGATTATCATGGGATTTCTGCGAGGGGATATGTTTTCTATATGTTTCATCGTATTATTATGAACGACTATCGTTATCAGCGGAATTCTAAGTTCTTCGTGTAGTATATTGTTCATTATATACTGCGATGCGTTGCTTATTTTTCTTACGATTTTGGATTGATATCTTTGCAAGACTAGACATTTTGGCGCAACCCCATTGTTCCACTTCATGGGACCAAATAGGCTTGTTTTATACATCAGTACTTTTTTGCCCAGTGTTAAGGGTGATGAGCGGTCTCACATTCGTTGATCTGCCTTGCCTACAAAATTGCCGAATATAATAGTTTGTCCAGTTTTCCCCTTTTAGTTCTGTTCTCCTGCCTCTGCTTTCTGTTTAGTAAATATCCATGACGACATCCCTCCATTCCTAGCGACAGGAGATGATTACCAGGAAGTGATAAGTGTTGTGTGCGTGTTTCTTAAAGATTGTGTGTATGATGTGGTGACTAGACAAATGTGAAAAGATATGAATTTTTTTTTGTGTGTGTAACCCATTAATATTAATTCTGTTTATATGTAATTTATCTACTGTACATTTGTGACGAATCCTATTTCCTCATTAGAGGGCTAATGGTGAATAAATCTATCTATCTATCTAGCCAATAGGGAGAGTTTTCTACGGGTTTTTTCTCTTTTTTTAATGTTTCCGGTAGATGAGTTGTCTAAGTTCATGTAGAAGGGCATTGTTCTTTGCGCAAGATGAATGTAACTTGTCATGATTTATTTACATTTACTTATATTTTCCTGATATTAGGACCCTCTTCTAATTTATTTCGGTGCTTTTGAGCATGTTGTGATGCTACTTTTGCGTCGATGACTGTCATCCGCATAGGCACCTATACTTTTTTACTATACATAACCCTACTTTTAGGCCCCGAGTTGGGTTAGATAGGTCTAAACAACTCGATATATATCCGCGGATATTTATTTTGGTGCCAGAGAGGAACATCGATATTTTTCTTGTATATATTTAATTTTATATATAAACTAGCTGAATGCCTGGTGTTGCCCGGGTATTTTTTTAAATTAACCCGGAGTAGGAATTGATTTCTCACTAATTTCTCTAAACATGTAATTTTACTAGCATCAGTAGCGCCAGTGTTTGTAACATTTACCTACTTACGTTCGCCGCCCCGACATAATTCCTAAGCATCTAACTTCAAATAAGCCAAGACGATGACTGGCACTATTCGGTAGTTTAACAAAGTGTTTAAAAAATCACGACGAATGAAAACAGTAAAATGAACTCGCTAATTTCAGAAAACATACTCCCGCTACCTTAAAGGAGTAAATAAATACAACCTTTAACTAAATAGAGATCAAGATATATCTCGTACCCTAAGAATATAAAAAAATACCCCATAACTTAAGAGGGTAAAAACTACTCCTGGTAACCTCTTCTAAACCGTGTCCACCTCCACAAAGAGGAACATAAACATTCATCAACCGCCATGATTAATGCGACATTTAAACTCAGCGACTCCTATAACCCCGGAATAGACACTAAAATCGGTCTTTCTTGCATTCCTTTTTATGTAAAACCCTTCAACCACCAATATGAGTAATTCCCTCACTTCGCTTTTGGAGTTAAAATTAGACAGATTCTAGAATGACGCTATTAAATTAAGCGACACCGAAATCGTTTTATTCGTCGCTAATAATGGAATGTTTTTACATTCCCCCAATCTCCATCCAACTCCTAGAGGCGGTAGGTATGTCTTAACCCGTCAGTACCCTGCACTGTAAGTAACATATGAATAAAATTTGGTAGAAATTGGTCTGCGCATTTAATATAGTAAACGGAAATTTGTATCGCCCCCTTCCTTCCCTACTCCTTGAGACTGAACTACATCTTAACTAGTATGGTAAATCTCAGAAGTAAAGTCAGTGACTTCCATAACCTCTGAGTCAAACCAGTGACCGTTTTTTACTCATTGCTTTTATGTAACGGCCTTTCACTCACATCCTCACCCACCCCAACACGTAGGGATTGAGCTAAACCTTAAATGACATACTGAATTTCAGTGTTAAACTCTTTTACTTCTATAACCCTGGATTTGATACCAATTTGGGTTGTTTCATGTTATTTTTATGGAGCTCCTCTCCACCCTCTCCATTAGTGGTGCTTTATGGGGTTGAAATTAAACAACTAAATACTTCTGGATAGAACTATTATTCACATAGACTCAGAAAAATAATTAATCGATGCTAATATCGACCCTCGGGAGTTTGCCGACATAAATCTTCACAAGGGTGCGCACAACTCACCAAAGTTTCATCGCAATCGGATGAAAGGTTTTGATGCGCATAGGAGACCCACAGACACAATTTTTTATGTATAGGGAGATTTATTATACAGTATTTCTTTCTTAAAACTGAAACATTTAATGAACGGGAAATATTTTGAGTACGGCTTATTGTTTACCTAATATGTTAAAATATCACATAATATTTTTCAGATTGAGCGATTATAGAAATATAACTTCCTCAAACTGATTCTGCATTTTGTTTATTCTAATGATTAATAACGAGAAGTTTTCGATCGATTTTGATAGACGCACTTAAATCAATATAATATACTCTTCTCGAAAAGTTCAAAATCTTTTATATTGTAATACCAATTAAAGAAGCCATTAATTGTTTTAATATAATTGGATTGTTGGCGGTACGAGTTTTGAAAGGGACAATCACGGCTCATTGTCGGCGATAATAGTTGAAAAACTGCGCGCTCGTAGGAAGGCAGTCTGCGGCGAGAAGCGAGACAGATCAGTTCACTTGGGAACTGAAAACGGGAAAATGTGGATGCTGATTTAAAATTATGAATAGTGCGGTCCAAGTAGTCCAACTGCGAGATCTCTTAGTTTATATAAAACGCGAGTTAACAGTTTTGACGGAGAGACTCAAAAAATAATCGCAAAGTTGGAAGCAAAAGATTTTGCTTCACACAGACAGAATTAAATTCCACATAGAGGCATCAAGCAGACCTATGTCCGAGGGCTGAATGAGGAGCGGCTGATTCAAAGTTCCAGGGGCAGAGAACGAGCACATCGACCGTGTTTATTAAAAATTTTATTCGTAGAATCAGTGAATAATGGCCTTTTTAGTGAGTGTTGTCCTTACTCCAAGAATCAGATCTGGTACCAGAAAGACATTGGTGAGTATAAAGCAATTATTTAAAATCTGTAAACGAGGATTAAAGTTAAAAGTCAGATTTCGTTCATATTCTTGTCATTTAGTTTCTTTCATTTCGTTTATTTTCATATTGTATTAAGTTAGCTTCAATGAGTTTGAATTTTTAATGTTAGTTTGTTAAATTGGTTTGTTCTTACTGTCAAACCCAGTAATGACCCTGAGATAAAGAGAATTTCGACGTATTTGATTGTAAAATATAAAGTTGTATTTTTCCTAGAACGCCACGAATTGAAAAAAAATATTTGTTTGATAACTTGATGAAATACGGCGTATAAAGTAGGGATTACAATTTGTACTTTTGAAGAATAAATTTATAAATCTTAATAATTTTGATGATTAATTCTTTTAATTAAGACCACCTTTTAATTATTACAATATCAATGTTAAATTAGGTAGTGACACTCTCCTACAGCGATGGCATCCATTAATCACAATCAACTAGTCCCTGGTGACAAAACGTTTTTGGACTCCTTATAAGAGTTGTTTAGAATATCACTGGCCATTAAGTCGTCCCATCGGCTACTTTTATACAATTACTCTCCCTTCTTTCCTCTAATATTATTAATATAAAATAGTGATCCATTAATTTTCAGATTATGTTTAGTTCATTTATTTCTATTTTTATATTGCATATTCAGAATCGTTATTAGTACAGTGGATAATAGGTGAAACTTAATATTATTTTTATTTAAAATTAAATATTAGTCAAAATGTTAATTAATTGTTGACGTTGTAAGAAACAACCTTCAGAATCAAATGGAGGACGTTTCATTTCTATAATAACCTATGTTTTTATAATAAATTATTTGCAATAAAAATAGTTAATAATGTTTTTTCGTAACATTCCACAGGCTGTCCTCAGCACTCACAAGCACACGGACAAGATTTACTTCTACAGACTTTTACATAATTTCCTTGGAGAAGGTCTGATAACAAGCAGCGGTAAGTATTTAATCGGCCCCCGACTGTTTCCCAAAAGTTCAAGATCTTTTATATCAATGTTAAATTATGGTAGTGAGCATAGATAAAGAACTGCCTGGAATCTTTCCTAGAGAGAAAGCAATTATATAGGACGATTGAAGTAGTGTTCGATTTAGAACAAGTTTATGTAGTTCAATATATCGCTATTTCGATGTTGATACAAAAATAATTATAATTAGAAAATTATTATTTAATTACGTTATTACATCATGTTTGATAAATACAGGGATCATTGTCTACACTAACCCTTAATACTGAATAGAATATATAAATCCCTAATATTATCTAAGGACCCTTTTTTAACAGTCATATAATATTTTTATTTTAATGTTACTTTCATTGTCAAGTTTAAAATGCCACAGAACATGAAGGTTCTATTTTTAAACAATAGAAAATGTCATGCGAACCGTGACTTAGTAATCAGTAGGCTTACGCAAATTATCAAGATTAATATGGTTTAATATAACCAAAAGATCCTGATTTTTAAATTTGACACATTTTTATTTCATTTACATTAAAATAAAATAAAAAATTGTGTAAGCGTTAAAAAAAGGGTAGTATCATTTATAATACAAATAAACTTTCATGACCTCAAACCTTTAATTCATGGCCTCTACGAAAGCTTCTCTCTATTCTTCAATTGTAAACTCTTTAACCCTTGATCAATTTACATTTATAATCCGTTCTTCATTTGAGGTCCTAAATTAGGCCATGTAAGAATTACGGTTTGTAAGTTATAGGTGAGCATAGACGGAGAAATTTTGCACCGGATCTGGAGTCGACATGGGTCAGATTGTAGAGGTCCCACGTTTAATTCCTCGTCCGATCGACATTTTTTCAACCTGACACTTTGACATAATTATTTCAATCAAATAAATGTAGAGTTAAATTTTGTATAACGCCTAGATCTTTTGAAAATATTAGTTTTAAGCAGTTTTTCATTTTTAATATGCCAGTCAAACTAATTAACGATGTTACTTTATTCTTAATACATTAAGTATGTTTACAATATTGAACAATATTTCCGATTTTATTCCGAAACATTAATTAAATATGCGTATCAATTACTTAATTAATTATTTTTAGCCCGTAATTTGTTTATTATTTCATTAAGATTAATAAACTTAAGAATTATCAGTTCAATAATAAAAATAACTATTATTTTAAAAGTAAATAATGTCATTATAATTTTAATAAATATTATCGTTATAAAAGTAATAATTATTAAACACAGACGCTCTACCTTGATCGGTGTTGGTTCTGCTTGATACGGTTCCTGTCCAAATATCTAGTAATCACAAAGATATCTCCGTAAAATATGTGTTATTTCAAGGAGCGCTGCTTTTTGTAGCTGTGCAGTTGTTAACATCTGAAGTCCCATACAATCTATGTACATTTGAAGACTTGATATTTTTCCAAGAGCAATCAGCTATTATAGTGGCCATCATTTCCCAGACCCGTCTAATTTAATTTAATATCTGAAACGCGTAATTTTTTCGTGTTTTATTTTTATTGATACTGACTTTTACTAGACTCTGCAATATTAATAATCCAGACATGTTTTTCGGGGGTGTTGTGCTCTAAGTGGCGGTCTATTTGGATTCCAAAGTCCGGCAGGATCTTGACTTGTTTCTTTCTATACTGTACACTTTTACTGGCTTATGATGCCACCAGCTTTTGTATTCGAAAACAGTACCTTTTACATAAATTATAGTGGTTCTTAGTGGCCACCTATTAATGCTTGTCTGATTTTTTTTGCATTCACGTCAGGTGTTTTGCAGTTTCTTCAGAATCTTTGCGTACATTGAATTTGCTATCCTTCTGGCTCTTGTCAATTCTAGCCTTTATTGCATTTGTTTTTAGTGATTGTTCTTTTGCTGCCAATAGGAGACCATCCGTTTCTTTCATGAGTGTTCCTCTCTTCACGCAAACCTGTTTCTTTATTAGTAGTACTAGCTGAGTGCCCGGCGTTGCCCGTGTCTTATTTATATAAACCCGAAAAAGAATTTAATTCTATATTAATCTTTAGTCAAGAAGACACAACCTAAATCTAACTATTCCTAGTTCAGTACACAATTTCGACCAATAGTGCTTTAATTGAACAGCTATAAAATACATTGAATTTTATTGCATCAATCTCAACAAACATACCTCCGAATTTCTTTACCAATACATAAATATACTGCATTAATTTAATAGCTATAAGATACATAGAATTTAATTGCATAATAGCAACAAACATACCATCGTTATTCTTTAGAAATATAATTCCCCACGAACAAATAATTGTCAGTAAGTCTTCAGACAGTACTTCTTGAGTATTGCAGGATATAATTGTCCATCAGTATTCGCACATTACGAAGGATTGAAGTGCTCAAATTGATAGCTACATTCCAAATGTAAAGAAATGGTGGCCATATTGAACTCACTAAATTAACTATCATTTTCCGCAACGATTGTAAAGTATTTTGTATTGTTTTGTATTGTTTTTTATTATCACTCGATGGAGTATTACTGGATAGAATTATACTTTTATTCAATGAAAATATTTCTGCTTCATTTCATTACGGAAAAATCGAACTATTTCCTTTGTTCGTCGCGTAGTAACGTCTCTCTCTGTGTCATGATATATTGGCGCGCAGTAATTTATCACTTAATGATTACTTTTTAAAATTATAATTCTTTTCACATTTATGCTAGTGGTTTGTCACCCCCACAGTACCGGTTCTCGATTTTGGCAGAATACGTATACCAATTTTTGTTGCATTCTGTCCACGCGATAAAATTTGTATAAAGAACAACGTAAATACATACATACATACATACAAATATACAACCTTTTTTATTATATAGATTTCTTGTATGTTATTCAGGCATTGTCAATGTAGTGCACTATTTCTCCTCTATTCTCTTCCGTTTTTGGGCATCTTCTCAGTGTTTCGTTAAATCTTTTAAAAAATTATCTTTTCACTTCTTTCAGTGCGTCTTCTTGACTTGCAATGACTCTACCAATGACTCTACCAATGATAGCTTTTCCTCATCCACCGTCTCTACGTGGTAAATACCATCTGTCTACATCGTCGTACATCGTTGATTCGCCAGATTTTAATGCAGCTTGAATCCATTTCTCGCACGACAGGTGTACCTCATGTGTTAATGATTCTTTTATATCTCCAGCATTTATTGTTTTAATTTGCAATTTTCGGACCCTTCTGATGTATTTTTTTTACCTTTCTCTTCACCTCTGCATGCTTGATGTTGTCCGACTGGAGTATACCTAGCTGATTCTGAATCAACGCTTTTATTCTTATTACATTCATTATCAAACGTCCTGTCAGTATCTATCTATCTAAAAAAAATAGGCTCAATGTTTCTTAATATCTTGTCGCTTTCTTCAGGTGTAGATGGATTCATAGCACCCACCAGACGACGAAAATCAAAAGCAAAGTAATACATTTTTATAATTAAAAATAATTATTATTTTCATTCCTACTTATTGGTTTTGTTTTTGACTTACCCTTTATTATTAAAATATATATGTTCCAGTATATGTACATACGTTTTTCTGACTATCTATAACGTATTTCTTTATATTCGGGAAAATGATTAATAAATGAAAGTAGAAAAAATCACACGTTTCAGACTAAAATACTCTGCTCGGAATCTGATGCTAACTCAGATTCTTAAAAGTAAGCCTCGGTAGAGTACTTTCTTGGAAAATTTTAAGAATCTGAGGCCTTCGCATATGACTCTTAGATATTTTTCTATTTTTAGTCACTCCTGACTTACAAGGATTACTGTTTTTTTTAACTTGATTTTTTGTGCTAGGAGATACGTGGAAGTTCCAGCGACGAGTACTACAGCCCACGTTCCACTTGAGTGTGCTGGAGACGTTCGTGGGAACATTCGCAGATTCCGCCAAGGCCCTGGTCCAGAGGCTGGCGTGTCTTCCTCCCGGACCCCGCAACATCGCTCCCGAGGTCAACCAGTGCGTCATCGACATCCTCAACGGTAACTGAAGACTACAAAATTATTTTGTAACGCGCGCATAAATAAGAATACATAATGAGGAGTTGCGGCTGTGATTCTCTCAGTTCCATGAGAGCAATAAACTCTTCAGCTCCGGAGATTCTGGTGCACGTGGACGAATATAGACTAACTTTGAAAAAAAAATCCTTATTCAGTAATAAGTTATTCAGAGGAATGGAATATAATAAAATTTTTCGCAAATATTCACGAATGTTGAAGAGTCCATCATTTTTCATTATATAATTAATAGGAATGTACATTAAATGATTATAATATAATAAGATTAAAATTAAATTTTTACAGTATAAAATTAATACATACACATACATACACCCTGGCGTTACAGCCCTTGCAGGGCTAGAGCCTGCCTCACTATCGAAGCCCACTCTCTTCTATCTCTTGCTTTCCTCCTCCATCCTCTTATGTCCAACTCCTTCATATCTTCCTCTACATTCTCCACCCATTTCTTTCGTGGTCTGCCTACACACCTTCTTCCTCCTGGTTTTCCTTTCCATATTCTTTGTAGTAGGGTTCCCTCCTCACTCCTTTCCACATGCCCTGCCCATCTAAGCCTTGCACTCCTTATGAAGCTCACAATTTGGGGATCACCATAGAGTTCGTAGAGTTCTTTGTTAGTTCTGATTCTCCATTCCTCATTTTCATACTTAGGCCCATAAATTCTTCGTAGGATTTTTCTTTCCCATGCTGCTATTCTGAATTCGTCGCACCTCAGCATACACCAGGTTTCTGCTGCATAGGTCACTACTGGTTTAATTACAGTTTTATAAATCTTTACCTTTCCCTTTTTTGAAAGGTACTGAGATTTCAAAAGAGGAAGTAGGGCCCAGTAACATCTGTTCCCCATTTGTAGTCGTTCTCTAATTTCTTCTCCTATTGTACTATTTTCTGTTACTACTGAACCCAAGTATTTAAAACTCCGAACCCTATCAAAATTGAAGTTCTCTATGGAGATGTTAGTAACATTTGCCCATCTTTCTTCCTTCCTACATGCAATCATATACTTTGTTTTTCTCATATTCACCATCAGCCCTAATTTAGCTCCTTCCTGTTCTAATTGGGTGAACTTTAATTTTAATTCTTGGGCTGATCTGCTGATTAATACAATGTCATCTGCATATGCCAATATTTGAGTCATTCTGCTGTAAATTGACCCTCCAGGGTTTAATACCACTTTTCTAACTGCTCTTTCCAATACAATGTTAAACAGTATAGTGGAAAGTGTGTCACCTTGTCTCAGTTCTTGTTTAATATCGAATTTGGTGGATACTTCTCCTTGAATTGATACTTTACCTGTGTTGCCATCAAGGGTCATCTGTATTAATCGAATCAATTTCCTGTGTTTCAAAAAGCGCATTTCTATCAATTTTATCATAAGCTTGTTTGTAATCGATAAATAGCATATGCAGATCAATGTTAAACTCATAACATCTTTCCATAATGGTCCTTAGGATGAATATGTGAGAACTAGCAGACTTTCCTTTCCTGAATCCAGCTTGGTATTCTCCAACTGTGTTTTCCATGATTTTCTTCATTTTATTTGCTATAAGTGTTGATAATACTTTATATGCTACATTGAGTAGCGCAATTCCTCTGTAATTATCACAGTTTGTCTTATCCCCTTTCTTATGTATTGGTTGAATTACTGCACTTCTCCAATCCTCTGGTATCTCTTCATTAACCCAAACATTTTTAATTAGTTTGACAAAGCGGGCTTCGAATTCTCTTCCACCATGTTTAAGGAATTCGGCTGTGATGCCATCTTCTCCCGGAGCTTTATTATTCTTCATCTGCCTTATTGCAGCTATTATTTCTCCTTCTTCAGGTATAATTTGCTGTTCTCCTATATAATGTTGTGTTATCCTTCCTCTTGGGTCTGATCTTCCTTCCTTGTCATTTAACAGATTACTGAAGTGTTGTGTCCATCTTTCGAGTATACCCTCCTTATCTCCAATCAAATTTCCTTCTACATCTCTATAGTAATCTGTTCTTGGCTGGTATCCCTTCTTAAAGTTTTTAACTCTTGCGTAAAAGCGTTTCGTATCAACTTTTTCCCAATTGTTTATCTCTAGGAGCATTGAGTTTAAATAGGCTCTCTTCTTTCTTCTACATATCTTGACAGCTTCCTTCCTTTTTTCTCTGAAACCTTCGGTACTTGCTCTGGTTTTCTTTTGCATCCAATTCAATCTTGCCAAATTCCTTTCTTCAATCATTTTTTTACATTCTTCATCAAACCAATCCTTTCTCTTTGCCTCCTTCTTCTTCTGCCCCAGCACTGACTCTGCTGTTGTAATCAGTATATCTCTTAATGTGGTCCACTGTTCTGTTACTCCATTCTCTTTACTTGTTTCCATATGCTCTTCCTTCAATTTCTTCTCAACCTCTTTTCTAAATGCTTCCGCTGTCTCCGTCTCCTTTAGTTTCTGGCTTTGGGAACTAACTCTTCCCTTGCCTATAACGTACTTTCTCCTAGAAATCTTCTGTCTATATTTGATTTGAACAAGGAAATGGTCGGAATTACAGTCTGGTCCTCTTCGACTTCTTACATCCAGTATATGCGATGCGTGTCTTCTTTCAATTAATACATGATCTATCTGGTTTAATACCATCCCATCTGGAGAAACCCATGTCTGTTTATAAATGTCTTTTCGCGGTAACATAGTACTTTTAACCACAAGATTCCTTTCCGAGGCAAAATCAATAAGTCTGTTCCCATTATCATTGCTAACATCATGTAAGCTATTCTTACCGGCCACTTTCCAAAACGTTCTTTCCCTTCCGATTTTAGCATTAAAATCACCCAAAATAATTTTAACATCATTTCTTGGTGCTTTACCATATACCGCTTCTAGGTCATCGTAAAAAACCTCCTTACTATCTGTTTCTTGGTCTTCCGTTGGGGCATATCCATTAATAATTGTAGTGTTGAAAAACTTTCCCTTGATTCTTAGGACACTTATTCTATCATTAAAACCACTAAAATCCAAAATCGAATCTTTAAAACGGTTTTTAACTAAGAAACCCGTTCCATACATACTTCTATTTCCACCACTATAAAAAATGGTAAAATCACCAGACTTTGTAATTCCTTCCCCTTTCCATCTCATTTCTTGAATTGCTAGAAATCCTATATTATATGTTTCCATTATTCCTTTTAGGTTATTGAGGGCTCCTACTTGTAATAAACTTCTCACATTCCACGTAGCTAACCATAAATCATGTCCTTTTCTTCTTTGCTTTAGTCTTTTCCATTCTATCAGTCCGGCTTCACTTAGTATGGCTTTCTGAACGAGAATATTTTTATGGTGTAGGGTTGTTAGCCCTACGACCAACCCCCAACCTGGAGGACCGGGTAATTTTTAATCAGGGTTTTCTTCCCCTAGCCTTTGTAGATCCAACTACCTATGCTACAAGGCAGTAGCAGCTGGTTTTGGTCAGCCCCGGGTATTTTATTTCCCCGGTACCCACCATCTGGTGAGCGTTCCTCTATCCGCCACCTGAGGAGGCACCTGATGGGAGACCAGCTACTCCACACAGGATAAAATTAATAACATTATTATAATTTCTCTCCAACACATTTTAATAATTAAGGACTAGTTATAGTTCGGGATAACTATTTGCGCCATAGTATTAATATTAAAAGTTTATTTATAAATTCAATTACTTTCGGGACACTCTGTACTAATTACTGACGAGTTAGTTCTTTAGTGTCCTTCTGTAAGAAAAATTTTGATTTCGGCTAGAGCTATTCAGTTTTTGTTAGTTTATCATCGGTATAAGAAGTGTTCCATACAATAATTTTATTGGTTGACTTCACACTGAATATAGGTAAGCCGACTACATGCCCCTAAATATTTTTAGAATATCGAAATGACAGTTGAAATTAGAAATAAAACCTATTTGGACGATCACTTGTTAGACCTTGGGCATACGGTAAGAGTTGTTCGCTATTCCCATTGGAATAGTCGGCCAGCTGCCTCCTAAACTGGTCGAGGCACGGAGAAGGGAAAGCTGCGTCCCCACAGAAAACTCTTCTCCCGCTATCGGAAAGGCGTGGGACAAGTACCCAATGCCCGATCTACCCGATGCAGGTTTTCCTAGGGTTTTCCCTGCATTTCTTTAGGCGAATGCCGGGTAGGATCCTTAAAATATAGCCCGGGGGCCCTAGTTAACCCTTGGCTACCTTCCTCTACCCTTCCGCATCCCCCCTTTCAAATCCCTTCCTATGCTATTAAAGGGGAGTTGCCCAAAGTGGATTACCCTCATGTAGCCTGTTGCCCTAAAAAAAAAAGGATGTAATACCGTGAAAAGGTCTCCGAGGGTTATTCTCTCGCAGACAATACCTGCGAGGGATTTTCTCTCGTAGGCAGAACCTTGTAGGAGAGATACGAAGGGGTTGCCTTTGGGGATTCCTTTTCCTCTCCGTTTTGAACTAAGGTTTCCACAAGCCAAGGCACCTCGGCCTGTTCTGAGAGGTGTATGTTTCGGGGTCACAGACATTGGGCATACGGTAAGAGTTGTCCTCTATTCCTATTGAAATAGTCGGCAAGCTGCCTCCTAAACTGGTCGAGGCACGGAGAAGGGAAAGCTGCGTTCCCACAGCAAACTCCTCTCCCGCTATCGGAAGGGCGTGACACAAGTACCCAATGCCCGACCTACCTGATGCAGGTTTTTCTAGCGTTTTCCCTTCATTACTTTTAGGCGAATGCCGGGTAGGATCCTTAAAATATAGCCCGGGGGCCCTAGTTAGCCCTTGGCTACCTATCTCTACCTTTCCGCATCTCCCCTTCAAATCCTTTCCTATCCTATTAAAGGGGAGTTGCCCAACGTGGATTACCCTCATGCAGCCTGTTGCCCTAATAAAAAGGATCTACTAGCGCGGTTAATTATTATTATTGGAACAGTCGGCCAGCTGCCTCCTAAACTGGTCAAGTCAAGGATAAAAAATGCGACGCCACAGTAAACCCCTTTCCCGCCATCAGAAGGTCGTGGGACAAGTACCAAATGCCCGACATACATGATGAAAGTTTCCTAGGGTTTATCCTGCATCACTTATAGGCGAATGCCGGGTAGGATCCTTAACTGATACCCCGGTGACCCTAGTCAACTCTTGGCAATCTTCCTCTACCCTTCCGCATCCCCCCTTTCAAATTCCTTCATATGCTATTAAAGGGGAGTTGCCACCATGTGGATTACATTCATGTAGCCTGTAATATTTAATATATATATATATATATATATATATATATATATATATATTTGTTAATAGCTTTCGGCCACAAACTCATCCAGAAATATTTTAAATAGAAAAACTAAAAACAATTTTAAATTATTCCGTACAGTGTACTTCGTAGTAACAAAAATAATCACGTGCTCTACAGCACGCCATCAGGTTTTTAGTTTTTCTCAGGATGATAATGACATGTTAGTTTCAGAAAACTACCAACAAATATATTTGATTTTAAACCAGCGACCTTCAAAATATGTTTTATTTCTACTTCCAACTGTCAACATTTAACGGTCAATCAACCCAATGAATATCCAATATCGCAAAATATTATTGGTACGGCAGGAAGTTAATTCAGGTCATGTAATCGTTGCGAGGAGTGGAAAGGTTACCCTACCTCATTTGGTGTGAAGTCACAAATTAACCTTGGGGTATTACTCTTCCCGTTAATCTGTAAGTATTCAAGGACTATCCGTAGTTACATAACGGCCAGCCATTGTAAGTACCTATTACCTTTGTCTGTAAGTTTATATTAAGCACTTTTATTCTCTCTTCTGGTTTGTTGTGAAACTATTCCATAAATTCATATATATATTGAGGTAAACGCATATTTTGACTTGTCTCTTTCATGTAGTACAGATTGCAAGTTCCAGTCGCGGTTGTTAAACGGATTACTTCGCAACCCAAACAAATAACAGCAATAATAATCGTACATGCACACTGAAAACTGTTCAATATTAATAGTGCTTACATCTTTGGATATTAAACAAACATGAATTTTTCTTGGATTTTTAAATATGTTTATAGTACAATCTTATTAATTTTTTTTTCTAAATTAATGACTTCACAAATCTTAACGTCAGATTCTGATTTTCATTGAGTCTATTACTAAGCTTCTGGGTGCTCGTAGATATTGACGAGAATTCTTCTATGCCCATATTTAATTTCAACTTTATTTTAAATGCGGGCAAATTACTTATAATATTCAAGGATTTTAAAAAATCGTAAAAGACTAGCTGAATCATCTTAATTTACAAACCTGATTCTTATAAATATTCATTTACCCTCGTCAAGAGCAAATTTATTTTTAATTATTGAGAATAATATTCTTTGACAGTCTTGTGACGATTCTGTAATGATTATTTTGCATACTTCATTTAACAGTCAACTATACCAACATACCTCATAATTGGTTGTGTAAAATTGTATCTCATTAGTGCTATCACTTTAATTTGTGGTCAAATAAAAGACAATTTCATGAATCACGTTGAAGAAGATGTTTCTTCAAAAACAATATTTGTTTCTGTGGTTGTATTCGACGACTCTCTCGTATTAAGGATTTTTATACTAATTAATACTAACATTTAATTTACAATTATACTTATTCTCTGTCCCTCTGCTGTTTCCGAGAAAATTTGGTTACCTCAATTTTTTAAAATACAAAATATTCAGTTTTAGTAATTCATGGGCATAAATTCATGTATATCAACAATTCAATTAGTTTTTAATTATTATGAATAATAAGGGAAATGTTACAAATGTGGGATGTGGAATTTAACAAAACTTCGTCCAGGTATTATGAGTCCAAGAAAATGTGAAAGATAAATTCTAAATATAAACCTCACATACATTTACTTAGTCTTAAATTATTACCATCACAATCACTTGTTCTCGTCGAAAAATTAAAACATAATTATAGAGAATATTTATTTTTCTAGAATTATTTATACTAAATGTCAATTAACGACTTAGACACGTAAAGGATTGTGATAAAGATTGTATTTATTATATGTGGCAATAAAATAAAATATCAGTTTTCCCCAGTCCTCAATTTCTTTTCAAATTAAATACGTCAAAGTTTACAAATTACAGAAGATTTTGCCTTTTTCATCTGTTTCACTCTCAATACTTCACAACTACATTATTCACGATCTCAATGCATGCATTCAACTGTGTTGCAATTGTGAATGGATGGATTGTGAGTGTTAACATCGTAATAGTGAAGTTTTTAGAGTAAAAAGATGAATATACCAGAAACAGGTGAAAGTTTCTGTAATTTGTAATTTACTACGTTTTGCATTTAAAAATAAATTGATGACCGGAAAAAATTGCTATTTTATTTTATTTATAACTAATATATAAAATAGAGTCCTTGTTTGTGGGCTTGTATGTCTTTGTGTGTGTGTGTGTATATATATATATATATATATATATATATATATATATGTTCCGCATACACCCGTGGAACAAATAAAACAAAATATCGTACACGTGTTCCTTTCGATCCGGGTACAAACACTGTGTTGATAAGACTCGTCTACCACTACCAGAGGCGGGTGTGGACGGGGATGCTCAGACGACCGATAATTGCATTGGATAAATATTTTTCGTGGTCAATGAGTATGATAATGTTCCTCCAGATTTTTTTGTGAATAATTTAAACGCCTTCCGGCATCCTTAGGCGTTATGTAGAGGCGTTACATAAAACTAACGCAAAAACTACAGAGATTGAACTCGAATCCGGTATTATGGATATCGCTAATTTTAATTATGACATTAAACTTGCAGTTTAACCACAAGGGACGCAGGTGGAAATTTCCAAACATGTTAAAATTCCCGATATATTCGTCGAAAGAAACTTTTTCAGGTCAATGTGATAGCGTTTCTCCAGTTATTTTAGTGTATAATTTCAACCCCTTTCGGCATGGGAAAGTCGCACCTATAGAGAAGGCGTGGAGGGGCGTAACAAAAAATAACCGTGATTAGAGTCAAATCCAGGGTTATGGATCTCGCTGACTTTAATTTTGAGAACATTGAGAACAAGGGAAACACCTAATTTTATCTTAATTATTTTTATTTTATTATTCCTGAAGTCATTTATTAAATAATTAGATAATCAATAAGTAATCGAAATATCTAATTTATTAATAATATAGTATTGAGGTATTTAATATATCAAAACAAATATTAAAATACATGAAGTAGAAACTACATGATTGAGGAAAGTCTATGTATATATAGGAAAATACGTTAATAAAACAATTTTATAGATAAATGAGAAAAAATTAAACATAAACGACATAATGTAATGGACGTAATATATAAATAAAAATAAATATATACTTTAGGCAGTTCAGAGATGAATACTTATGAAATATAATAATTAAACATATATGCTAAATAAATAGACATATCCTCAGGCAATGAGAAATGTTCATTTTAATTGGCAATAAACGCATGAAACTGATATGTTAATCACTGGATTCCGTTTTATTTTACACTGACCTGTCATAATTATGACGAAATTATGTTTCTATTCATAAAGAGTTGAAAAATATTGTTGATAAATTATTAATTAAAATTTGACAAAGCATACTAGAAATTATTAAACTTAAGACGGCTGGATTCGAATAATTTCTTTATAAATGGAGGATACTGAAACCACCCATTACCATTTAGAATTTAAACTATTTAAGATACGACTCTACAGTACAGTAATTTATTAAATGTTTTAGAGACCGTTTTGGGAATTCCTGTACCGCAGCATAAGCCTGTCTCTCAAATGGAAACGTCACCATTCAGAAAGTAAGTACAGTTTTTCACATCTCACAGCTCAGAAAGAAGAAACTTAATACGACATTTTGTTCCACGAATTTAATAATATCTTCCTTGAGCTGTGATACTTGCAAGTAGATTTATCCTGCCATACGTTATCCACGAGTCTCTACAATACTATTTTAATAGGATATGTTATCATTAAAATAACACAGGGGCCTGAGATTATTTTAAACTCACTCGTAGCTTAATAATTAGTTGGATATTCTTCAAAGTTGTATTCGTCCACCTCCTCTCCCGGTTCCTGCGAGATGATTCTCTCGCGGGTAACCTGCGATGGATATTCTCTCGCAGGTGATCTGCGAGGGATATTCTCTCGCAAGTCGAACCTTTTAGGATAGATGCGAAGGGGCAGCCTTTGGGGATGCCTTTTTCCTCTCCGTTTTTGAACCAAGGTTCCCACAAGCCGAGGCACCTCGGCCTGTTCTGAGAGGTGTATGTTCTGGGGTCACAGACCTTGGGCATACGATAAGAGTTGTCCGCTTTTCCCCGTGGAATAGTCGGTCAGCTGCCTCCTAAACAGTTCGAGGCAAGGAAAAGGGAATGATGCGTCCCCACAGCAAACTCCTCTCCCGCTATCGGAAGGGCGTGGGACAAGTACCCAATGCCCGACCTGCCTGATGCAGGTTTTTCTATGGTTTTCCCTGCATTTCTTTAAAATATAGCCCGGGGGCCCTAGTAACCCTTGGCTACCTTCCTCTACCCTTACGCATCCCCCCTTTCAAATCCCTTCCTATGCTATTAAAGGGGAGTTGCCACTATGTGGATTACCCTCATGTTGCCTGTTACCCTAAAGGACCTCTTATTATTATAAAACTACGTTTAATTTGTGAAGATCTCTGACTATCGAATAATTTCCTGCCGCCCGTCCTAATTAGGCCAAAATTTGAAAATCTTCGGAAATAAATGATAAAGTATTGACATTTCATATTCTTTGTGGTGTGGGTGTATACTGCGAAACCCTTACTAAAAATAACTTTTAGATATTTTTTGTTATAAAAAACTATTTTTCACCTTTTATGTATGAAATACATTTCTTGTATACTTATGAAAATATTTTGGGGCTTATTGTTTTGTATTTTTAAGGATCGTAATAAGTTTCTTTCAATTATTCTTATTGGAAGGAAATTATTATTAATTTAAAAATACTAATATTTTTATAAGTATTTGTATATATAAATATTTTTACATATATTATAACAGAGTTTAATGATAAGGCAATATTCTAGTTATATCTATATTTTTAATGAGTTGTCACTAACGCTCACGTCACATGATTCAACAAGAGGATTGTTATATAAACAAATCAAGACTACAGTTGATTCTCGCAGCACATTTATTAAGAAAGAAACACAGAAATTGTTGGCTGGGCGTCACAAACTATTAATTACAAAGTTTAAATTTTCCACTTTATTTTCTCAGCGTACATTTTATAATAACGATAAGATTCTATACTACTCGAATTCTGATGGGTCATAGATTCCTATCAAAGTCAGAGCGTTTGGACTTCACTTCATTCAATTGAGATGAAGATAATTCACAAGAAAACTTTAAACAAATTGATCGTTATGATAGAGAATTGTGATAATCGTATATTTTTCTCACGTATGGGAAAAAGGGAAGAATCGTAGCAGGAGCCTCCGCGAACTCTATTTCTCCATGTCGTCAGATCACCCACGTGAAGATCTATGTTCATACATAACGTGTGCCTTAAAAAAATTAATATTCGCGTCACCACCAAGTGGGAATTGAGCAATACAACATCCTCGGAGTCAGTCATCAGAATTCAATCGTTTGTAAATAATCGTCTAATTTGGCAGCCGCTCCACTGCACAAGCGTCCAATCACATCATCCATCATTCCTCGTAGGTGAACACAGATAGGTCTCAAAATAGGAATCTCGGTTCACAAACTTGTAATAATACCCGCACGGAGAATTGAAGTAAATTCAGATGCGATTTACTTACGTTTTTATTACACAATCACCAACACAATCCTATGTTTGTTATAAATTTATGTACGTATTTATTTAGCTTTCAACAACCAAGATAATATATGTCTCCTAACAGACAATCCCCTTTAACTCTGGTTGTAAGGATATTACAATAATTGAATCATCACAACTGTAATGAATATTATTTTCTTAAACTGTTAAAATATTATTATAAACTGGTACCTATGTCACCCGACAATTATTACAATTAAAATAACTTATGTGTTTATATTATTTACTGCATGGATCCCTGTGTAAGTTTGAAAGCAAATATATATAAAAATAATAGTGCAAACAAATAAACAATGCAATTTGGGAAATTAAAGTCTTATAATTTGTCCTGGAAAATTTTCCATGGTTTTAAAAACTTGAGTAAAAGAAAATATACACATAAACCAGTTAATTTTATGCGTAAAATATTTTGTTTACACTCATAACGAATTTATTTAAATTATTTTCAAACCTTCTTGTTGCTGCTGTTTCAATCACCTATCGATCTGTTTAAGAATGAAAATTTTCATACGTCTGTTTTTTGCGGTCTAAATTTGATTTTATTTTTCTGATAGACTCTCCAAATGTAATTTGTTTTTCCAATCTTATCCCGCGTGTCTTACAACATTCCGATTTTCAGTGTACGATTTAAGTAGAGAAAAAATAAATATTTCTTGTTCCTGGATGTCAATGATTCCCGTCGAAAATTCTCAAACTTATCTCGTCCGTGACCGTAAATGAATTTGTTTTGATTGTAAATTGCGTTCATTACTCTCTCTCTCTCTCTCTCTCTCTCTCTCACACACACACACACACACACATATATATATATATATATATATATATATATATATATATTGTAATAATCAATATTTATGCATTTAGTTTATTTGTCCCGATGTTGTGGTGACATGTAATGTAATAATCAAATATTTAGGTGATTAATTTAATTTAAAGAATTTGCCCCACGTTGTGATAGCCATTTATGTAATGATCAAACTGAAAAGGGATTAATGAAATGAAAAAAGATTAATAACAAAAATTAACAAAAAAAACAATTACAATGAAATTTTAATGTCTTCCGTCAGGGCCTTCACTGTGTTTGATAATTAACAGAGTAAATGATTTAATGATCTGATTAACAATGCAGTTTAAAATTTACCTAAACCAATAATTCGATAAATGAAAGAAAGCTAAATGAAATATGAACGAAATCTGACTTTTCCCTTTTAGTTATCGTTCACAAATATAATTATCAAAGTTTTGTTACTCACATATTGTTCGACTGGTAGCAGCATTCTTTTGTAGCTTCAAAAGTACGCTATAATGCAAATTGTATTACACTGATTCTAAATTTCCTCACAGATTCTACACATATGAAGTCGAAATGCAATTACTCCGCTCCCAGGAAATTTGGATGATTCTCTCCAAATTGGTCAGCTATCGGATGGCGTTTTCCCTCAACGCGAAATTGTTCAATTTCTTTATAATGAAGTAACCCTTGCTTCACCGTTGGCTAGTTGTTAGAACATCTCTCTGTCCAACTATCCGCTTGCTTACAGAAACCCACGATTTGCAGATGTTGGACTTTTACTGGTTTATTTATCAATTTGGATTGAACTGCTAAATATCTCGGTGAAGATTTGTTTTTAATGTCTCTCCTCTCGTGGCTGATCGTAGACGTAGACTTCTCTTTCACTCCTCTCCGTAGACTGCAAACTAACTATACTTTTACGCGCGTAATCGAAATTCCGACTCCTCAACAAAGAAACAGAACTCACCGCTCATTGTTGCTTTCCTCGCTCATGCCGCTTACAATACATTTATTCGCTAACAATTTAAATTATTTAAAAAAACAATTCATGGCTTAATTGATTGGCATTAAAATATATTCTAGCGTCCCTCATTACCGCCAGATGACTGCCCCAATATTTTTCATTTGGGTATGCCCCCGGGCTATAGGCTAAGGATCCCACCCGGCATCGCCTGAAAGTAATGCAGGGAAAACCCTAGAAAAACCTGCATGAGGTAGGTCGGGCATTTGGTACTTGTCCCACTCCCTTCTGATAGCGGGAGAAGAGTTTGCTGTGGGGACGCAGCATTCACATTTCCGTACCTCGACCAGTTTAGGAGGAGCTGGCCGAATGTAAACTCAAAAAAAAACATATTTAATTATATTCGTCTGCGAGAAAGCACGTGTGCTCTCACCATCCGATGTTCCGATTCTCCTTTTGTCTCTTGAAAAGCAACGAGTCATTTATGCCGCGAAAAACTCACAATATAATTTTAATAATTTCAATATAAAAATACATAAATATGAAATTAAATTTATATATTATTAAACGATGTATTATTTATAAATTTTGAATACGGAATTGAATACTTTTGAAATAATAAAATTTGTATATTTATGGACGCACAAAATAATAATAATCAAACAGACGTCATACCATGCGTAAAGACCGGTTGAAATGCAGCTGTACTGCGCAGCATTAGAATTCTCCTCGATAACTCAATAAAATGAAAATTTATATATTGGATTATTTGTTACATTATATTTATATATATATATATATATATATATATAGTCTTATCCAACAATATTAAACATTCTGGATGTCAAAATGTAATTTAATGTAATATATCAAAATATTTCACGTCAATGTGATAAAATTGAAAAATTATTGAGGCCGAAGAAGTGATAAGATTGATGTTCAAAACATCGTCGGAATGTAGTCCACAGCCGTTGTTTCAGCCTTTTCAACGATAGATAATAACCATAATAACCATAATTTTAGGACTGGTTCGACTGCTATATTTTGTGTTTTGGAGGATCACGTAGCCAAAATGCTATTGTTTTGTTATATATTTTCTTTCCATGGACATGTTTGGTTAATCGTGGAGGAAATGGCTCAATACTTCTACAGGATGATTTTTCTGAGAATGTCAAGACAAAATGAGTTGAAATGTTTTTTTTAGGGCAACAGGCTACATGAGGGTGATCCACATTTAATAGCATAGGAAGGGATTTGAAAGGGGGGATGCGGAAGGGTAGAGGAAGGTAGCCAAGGGTTACTAGGGCCCCCGGGCTATATTTTAAGGATCCTACCCGGCATTCGCCTAAAGAAATGTAGGGAAAACCTTAGAAAAACCTGCATCGGGTAGGTCAGGCATTGGGTACTTGTCCCACGCCCTTCCGATAGCGGGAGAGGAGTTTGCTGTGGGGACGCAGCATTCCCTTCTCCGTGCCTCGACCAGTTTAGGAGGCAGCTGGCCGACTATCCCAATGGGAATAGCGGACAACTCATACCGTATGCCCAAGGTCTTTGACCCCGGAACATACACCTCTCAAAACAGGCCGAGGTGCCTCGGCTTGTGGGAACCTTAGTTCAAAAACGGAGAGGAAAAGGCATACCCAAAGGTAGCCCCTTCGTATCTCTCCTAAAAGGTTCTGCCTGCGAGAGAACATCCCTCGCAGGTTACCTGCGTGAGAATCCTCTCGCAGGCTACTTTGAGTTGAAATGTAAGATGTGCCTCTTATATATTTGCAAAATTTGCAGATATACCTTGTGGTTCCAACGATTAATATGTCGTAATTGCAAAAATATTAGTCAATACATCTGGGAAGTTAGATACGAATCGACTTGAAATAGGACTTTGTCTTAGCGTCACGTAGGGTAGTTCCCGTAGTTCTGATATATAAGTGATTCTATTTGTTATTATATGAAGCCTTCCTTTCAGAGGACAGGTTGTGATGCCCGTCCGATTGATAAAGCCATGGCTCTTGTTCAACTGGCTCTACGGCCTCACGGACTTGGCTAAACGGGAATTGAAACAAAAGAAAGCTCTCAACGAATTCACTGCAAAGGTAATAAATAATCATTCATCATCACAAGATAACACGATTATCATGCACGGTCAGTGCAATATAGGCAGTAGATCACGTAATACCTGTTATAATCTTAAATTAGTTGAATATAAACTGGCAATTGCTTACTTACTGTCTGCGATGTAAAATATGTATAGTTATTAAAATCAAAGAATTTATTACTATCTGTATTCCTTCTGAAATATGTCTTGTTAATAGTTATATTTATGTTGGATCAAGTGTGCCAATGAACAGTTCATTAACAAATTAAATTATGTATTAATATGTCTTATTTTCATATAACAATAATAAGTTCTTGACATTATGAATTATATATATATATAATTTGTAATAAACAAATAATTAAATATATTAAACTATTATTTTTTTCCAATATGTGTAATACTCAAAAGAAAAAAAATAAACTAGGATAAATTAATTTATTAAATTAAAATGAAAGGAAGTTAAATAATTACATAATTTAAACATGAGAAAACAATTAATTTATTTAAAGTTATAATAACAAATCACAAATGTGATTAATTTACGCTCCTACTATTTTACACACTTATCTACTCTTATCTCAGGGTCGTTTATTGGGGCTTTTAAATAAAGAACAAACCTTTTGTTACATTGTTAACAATCAAAATTTTCAACATTCAAACTAATTAAAATTAAACAGCAAAATGAACGTGAATCCAAAATCCGACGATTTCATCCTTATTTAACGTTTACAAAACTTTTATAAAATTTCTCTCTCTACAGTTGTCTTTACTGGTACCAGGCATTCGTTAGGGCTCTTTGATGCACTATGCACTATTCACATATAACAGGCCATCATTTCACAGAATTTAATTTGTTTCAAAATCACCGTCCAAAACTTTTGTATCTTTCACCTGGAACAATTACTCCGTACAGCACTGTGGACCTCTGCATTAAATCCCCCCCTCTCTCTCTCCAGCAAATATTGTCGTTCTAGTTCTGATTAAAGGTCAATCAGAATGTGATCAACTCATTCTCGATGGATTTTTGTAACAGTCTTTACTTGTTAAATTTCTACATGTGGCTTTACTTATTGAAAAACTTTCCTGCGTCCTTTACTTGATCCAATTCTATGTCCAACCTTTACTGGATGAAATTCTGTGTGCGACTGCTCTTAATGAAATTATTTTAAATAAAATTTATGATACATTGCTATTGCAATTGCATTTACTGTATTATATAAATATTTATTTCAATTTTTTTAAAGACAATAATATTCTTAACAACTGTGTAAATAACAGTCGTTTCGGCCACAACTTGAGAGCAAACCGCACCTTATAACTGTATATTGATCTACATTTTACTATAATATATTGTAAAAAATACTTTCTTAATTATATTCTTACATAATTGTATCATAAATTATCATGTGCGTAATATTTTCTTTAAATAAAATGTATAAAATGAATTTAATTGAAATTTACACATGAAAAGGTTCCAATTGGGAATGTATCGATGTGTTTGTTAAACTATAATGATTTAAATTTAGTAGTAAACTTTTCTGACTAATATGCTGGTATTTTTCACGTCTTGAATTCAAATAATAAAATAATAATAATTGATATAATGCATTATAATTTTTTTAAATCAACACAAAAATTCTCGTAATTTTTACATCTCTCTTCGTTTAATCTATAACATTGGTGTTCTTCACGTAATTACTTTTTTTTATCCTGACCATACACCTTATAATCCCCTCAAGTAGTTTTCTGAGCCAGGCCGACGCACAGATTATGCGAATGGCGTTGAACGTTTTATTTGAAAAACAGTCCGAATTTAATAATGAGTCTGATAATAAACTGAAGAATACTCCCAATATTCAAAAAAATTAACCATCAGTATTTTTAAGGTACAGGATAATTATACTTAAACTCCGTAATTAGTAAACAATGTTAATGTTTCTAAAATACATAAGAAATGTAAATTTTGACATTCTATTTTCTTAAAGAACTTCACATAATTATTGAAAATTTGTGTTAATTTCAGATTCTGCGCGAGCGTAAGGTAATGCGTAAAAAGGCGAAAGAGAGCAATGGGTTTGTAGGCAAGTATTATCTTATGAATTATTTTTTAAAAGTGTGTTCCGATACTTAGTAAATTTCGTTACTTTATGCGAGCAGCAGAAGATAATCATCGACCCTGCCTACTAGACCATATGCTGGATATATCGGACAAGACAGGAGCCTTGACTGAGGATGATATTGTGGCGCAAGTGTGCACGTTCATGTTAGCGGTGAGTAACGAGCCTCATCATATCTCATTTTACGGTGATATTATTTATTACTCTTTTTTTCGAGCAGCACAAACAATATACGACAGGCAGCGAGCCTAACATTCTCTGCGTATTTCGGATTTTTATTTGAATTTCTCACCAAAGAATATTTCTCATAGGTATCAGTTAATAATGCCAAAGACAATTTTAATAATTCGTCGTACTTTGACATGAGAAGCTAATGGTATTTGTACGATGAAGAGTAGTAATTATGCACTTACCCTCTCAACTTTTGAGTGTTTGAAATAAAATTAATCGTGAATAAAAAAGATAGCCAATACAGACAAAAAAGGTAATATGTCTGTATTGGCTATCTTTTTTATTCATTATTTTCAACCAGGTGTAATTTTGTTTATTTTGAAGTTAATCGTACTGAAAGGGGCTGATTCTCTTTATTGTATCATCTATTTTCTCACTCTATTGTTTTTTTTCGCTTTTGAGGTTAGAGGCCAGTGCGAAATGCTAACTTTAAATACTTTTTGGGAAAATAATATTTTGTTGGGGTGGCAACGAAATACGTGCGAATGATAACTTCAGCATAATAAGTTTTTTTTTAGGGTACCAGGCTACATGAGGATAATCGTCATGGTGGCAACTCCACTTAAATAGCATAGGAAGGGATTTGAAAGGGGAGATGCGGAAGGGTAGAGGAAGGTAGCCAAGGATTAACTAGGGCCCCCGGGCTATATTTTAAGGATCCTACTCGGCATTCGCCTAAAAGTATTGCAGGACAAACCCTAGAAAAACTTGCATCAGGTAGGTCGGGCATTGGGTACTTGTCCCACGCCCTTCCGATAGCGCGAGAGGAGTTAGCTGTGGGGACGCAGCATTCCCTCCACCTTACCTCAACCAGTTTAGGAGGCACCTGACCGACTGTTCCAATGGGGACAGAGAACAACTCTTATATGCCCAAGGTCTGTGGCCCCGGAACTTTCACCTCTCGGCATGTGAGAACCCTAGATAAAAAAACCAGATGTCAAGGCATCCTGAAAGGTAGCCTCCGCCAGGGCTCTCTGGGCAATTTTTTTTTAGGGTAACAGGCTACATGAGGGTAATCCACATGGTGGCAACTCCCCTTTAAAAGCATAGGAAGGGATTTGAAGGGGGGATGCGGAAGGGTAAAGGAAGGTAGTCAAGAGTTATTTAGGGCCCCCGGGCTACGCTTTAAGGATCCTACCCGGCAATTCGCCTAAAAGTGATGCAGCGAAAACCCTAGAAAAAACTGCATCAGGTAGGTCGGGCATTTGGTACTTGTCCCACGCCCTTCCGATGGCGGGAGAGGGGTCGCAGCTTTCCCCTCTCCGTACCTTGACCAGTTTAGGAGGCAGCTGGCCGACTATTCCAATAGGAACAGTGGACAACTCTTACCATATGCCAAAGTTCTGCGACCCCGGAACATACACCTCTCTGGGCAAGTGTTTATGCAGGAATAGCCCAATTCGTTCCCAGAACTACCTGTGGGTCGTAATGATCGCCCGATTCCTTCCCGGTTGTTTAAATGGAAGTGATCCTTTTCCTTCCCGACCAGATAATGTAGTAAAATCGAGTGGAATGATTTTTCTTCATGGATTATTGTTTTCATGCCATTTTTATTTATTAAATACAACATATAATAAGAAAAATTTAAATAATAGTTCAGAAAAATATTTTTCTTTACAACAGGGATTCATCAGTTGTGTACTTTTCTATTACTTAGTTTTATCATTTATTCTTAATTTTTTAATGATTGTAGATAATTTAGTTTTGGTGGCAGCTTGCATCATAAGTAAAATTTCAACGAAGTTATAGATATCGGGATGGTATTAACAAAACTGTCAATTCAACTGACTGTGAAAACTTTCACTCGCATTGGCTGTCCGTTGTAGGTTGGCTGAAATTTCCGCTACAGGATTGGTCAGAAACTGTTTGATAAATAATATTTGAAAAATTCGAATAAAATTAAATAATTTGAAGTTTTTTTTCTGGTGGCTAATTCATAAGCTTATTTTATTTGAATAAGAAAGGTAGCCAATACAGACAAAAAAGTGATAATATGAATACCACACAAAGTTTCTGGGATCCTTGTACTTTTCTTCAGGTGCGACAAACAGCCGAGAGCAACACAATTGCACTTGTTAGTTGACAAAACTCAAAAGCCTTTTGACCAATTATCAATATTTTTGTCTGAATTGGCTGTCTTCATTATTCATCATTTTCAATCGGACGCAAATTTTTTCATTATTTAATTTGGTTAAGTCGAGATTTAATATATTTGGTATAGATAATGCAGTTTATGACCAATATGAGACAATTTATTTATTAAACTAAAAACAACGTTTCGGTACTTGTTTATACCTTCTTCAGGTATATTAAGCGGTGAAAATTCAATACAAAAATGTGTTACTATAATGAAAATCATGATTTTCCAGATTCTGTTTAAAACAAAATATACAAAAATAATCATCTACGTTTGTATGTTCTTATTTAATAATTTGTTTAAAAAAGAGTTTCTAAATCTCACATTATAATTTCCAAAAAAATACGCGGTACGGAGATCCCATAGGAGAGCTTCTATCTGTTGGTAACATTTATTATTAATTGGAAAATAAGATGAATATCATATTTAATGCAATTTCATTTTCTTTTTAATGAATGTTCCAATTTTTTCCTAACGAGAGAAAAAAACCAGTAGAATGGATGACAAATCGTTTCACGTTCCTCGTTATATTGTAAATTAATTATATTTTACTTAGTCCCCTCTCTCGACCTCTATCACGCATTAATTCTGAGAAACTCAAGCTGAACTAAATTCTAGCGTGTTTTGTCCCAATTTCTGCCAGTGAAACGTGGTTTGGGCCTCACTTAAGTTGGTTTTAAGCACGTTTTGTTTTCTTTTGTTCATAAATTTCTGCAGTCGTGTGTTAGATAATGTCACGCTTGTGATTTGCCCATGCAGCGTTTTTCGTTGCGCTTTACACATTTCGTTATATAAAAAGCTTACAATAATTCTAAACGTAATACAAATGATTCGTAGTACCAATTTGACAAATAAATACTAGTATATCCTCATTCCCTTTGGCAGTTTGTCTAAATCTAAGTACCTTATAATTTTACCATTTTTAAATAAAATGACCGTTGCTGTCTACCTTCAAAGGTGAAAACGAAATGCATTCATTACAACATGATCACCACTAATCGTATATAATGAGTAACAAATTGTTAGATTCCTAGTTATATTTACGGAAAAATTTATCCATACTGTAGAAGAGTGGGGTTCATACAGTTAAATACATCTACAGAACAGTTATGGATATTTATTTACATTTATATATTGGAATGGAGAAGAAGAAGAAGGTGTAGACAGGCGATGTATTGGGTAATCCACATAGTGGCAACTCCCCTTTAATAGCATAGGAAGGGATTTGAAACGGGGATGCAGAAGGGACGAGGAAGGTAGCCAAGGGTTAACTAGGGCCCCCGGGTTATAGTTTAGGGATCCTACCCGGCATTCGCCTAAAGAAAAGCAGGACAAACCCTAAAAAAACCTGCATCAGGTAGGTCGAGCATTGGGTACTTGTCCCACGCCCTTCCGATAGCGGGAGAGGAGTTTGCTGTGGTCACGCAGCATTCCGTTCTCCGTGCCTCGACCAGTTTAGTAGGCAGCTGGCCGACTATTCCAATGGGAATAACGGACTACTCTTACCGTATGTCAAAAGTCTGTGACCCTGGAACATAACCCTCTCAGAACGGCCGAGATGCCTCGGCTTGTGGGAACTTAGTTCAAAAACGGAGAGGAAAAGGCATCCCCAAAGGTAGCCCCTTCGTATCTATCCTACAAGGTTCTGCCTGCGAGAGAACATCCCTCGCAGGTACTGCCTGCGAGAGACTTCCACTCGCAGACTACTTAGGGGGTTGATTTTTTTTTTAGGGCAACAGGCTACATGAGGGTGATCCACATTGGGCAACTCCCCTTTAATAGCATAGGAAGGGATTAGAAAGGGGGGATGCGGAAGGGTAGAGGAAGGTAGCCAAGGGTTACTAGGGCCCCCGGGCTATGGTTTAAGGATCCTACCCGGCATTCGCCTAAAGAAATGCAGGGAAAACCCTAGAAAAACCTGCATCGGGTAGGTCGGGCATTGGGTACTTGTCCCACGCCCTTCCGATGACGGGAGAGGAGTTTGCTGTGGGGACGCAGTTTACCCCTCGCCATGCCTTGGCCTGTTTAGGAGGCAGCTGGCCGACTATTCCAATAGGAATAGCGGACAACTCTTGCCGTATGCCCAAGGTTTGCGACCCCGGAACATACACCTCTCAAAACAGACCGAGGTGCCTCGGCATGTGGGAACCTTAGTCCAAAAAAAACCAGAGAGATGTGAGGGCATCCCCAAAGGTAGCCCCCGCCAGAGCTCTCTGGGAAGGTTCACCTGCGAGAGATCCTCTCGCAGGCTTACTTTTAGGTGGTTGATTTTTTTTTTTTTAGGGCAACAGGCTACATGAGTGTGATCCACATTGGGCAACTCCCCTTTATTAGCATAGGAAGGGATTAGAAAGTGGGGATGCGGAAAAAAAGTTGACATATATATTTACACGTAATTTGGGTTTCGCTAGCGAGAGAAACAATTGGATCAGTTAATCTTTTTTTAAAATAGACGACAATACGGCTCGTTAAGGATTTAGACACTTCCCTGGACCAAGTTTAGGTAATAACTTGTCTGAGGAAAATTATTTTTTTGGAGACACCGCTTTCCCACGATTTCAACACCACAGGTAAAACCAGGTGTTTGCGTAGGTCGTGCTTCTGCCCATACACCATGGATAATCCCCCCGGCACGCTTCCGCCTCGTCAAATTCCAACAAGCCAAGTTCTCAACCGTTGCTAATATCCAATGTAATTAAATATAATATATGTATTGTAATATAACAAATATAAGAGGAAATTATTAGAGAAGTTAGCAGAGTTTCCACACGTTGAGGCGCCAAATTATGTAGTATACACAATTAATTAAATAAAATAAAGCCAGCACGTTAGACAGTAAAATTATGTGGTATTCAATTTAAATGAAACAAGGGAAGAAGGTTATCAGGATTTTACTTTGTAATTAACAAAATTATTTAAAAGAGATAACAACAGATTATATAATTACAATTTCGATTTTACATTGAATTTTATACATTTTATGTTTTTAATAAACGCCTCAGTGTTAATGAGAATCAAAAACTTCTGGGCCTCCTACAAGGCCTCTAATAAAGATTTGCAATTTTCACCAAAGATACAAAAGAAAAATACGAATTTAATTTATAATAAAATTTTATAAAAGAATCTAACAACAACAAAAACTAGAAAAATCTGATAAATCTAGAGAAATGTGACAAATATAAAATATAAATATAAAAAAGTATAGAAATCTGGTGATAATTAATATTTACGTAAAGGTTTACAGATTACGTGTCTGTATACCATTTTTTTCAGATCTGCTCTGGTACAGGTTTGTGCACTCGTGTTATTTTAATTTTAAATAATATTTTTTTAATTACAGGCTATAGCACTGGCTGGTACATAGTTTCACTTCATAACAATTTCAGCGCCTTTCTACTTTACTGTTTCACGAACTTTACTGTCTTACGTAGCGTCACTCTCAGTTTTGCTCTAGAAAATCCTTTAATACAGAAGGTGATGATATTCAGTCTATACTTTGCGGAATTCCTAAGTATTTACGAGAATCTTTGGCTGGTTTCCAAATATATTGACTCTATCATTGGTTAAAGTCCCAAGACCGACGTCTTCAACGTTTCTGCTCTCAAGACTATTCTCCTCATTCTCCCAAAACACGCTGAATGTTTTCCGCCAAAGTTCTGTGTGCGTACGCTTTTCGACAATAATCCGTAGCAACCATTATAAACTGCATTCTTTCGCCACTTTGACTGTTCTTTACAATGCTCTGGCGTCAAAGTTACACCGACAAGACTATAATAGAAAAAATTAAAATAAAATGTACATTGACAAATTGTTGATCTCTACAATATAAACGAATCATTAAACTATCGCGCTACAATAGATCACTAATAGTAATATGTAAAACTTGGTCTCAAAATTATACAGCCGATTGGAACAAAATTCCAATTCATTTGCGTAAGTAATCTGACTCGTTATTAAGTTGTAGCAAGCTTCGAGTACATTTAGATCAGTATGGAGGTTGAACAAATCCATGGTTCACTTGTATTGCTGGTTACAGAACACGTTGATGCATATAGTTTTTGCATTTAGAGTTATCGCTTGAGTACATTCATTCCCGTAACCTGAACATATTTAATAAACCCGCCGGAGCTATTACGCAGCGATAGTTTCATGTGAACATGATCGATTTGCTTTGTTAGGGACAAGACTCGGTTGGATCTGCCGTGGCCTTCTGTCTGCTTCTGCTGGCGAAGCATCCGGCGGTCCAGAAGCGCGCTGCGGAGGAGCTGGACGAGATCTTCGGAGAAGACACCAGGACTCCCACTCGCCACGACATAGGAAGGATGCGCTACCTGGAACAGTGCGTGAAGGAGACGATGCGTCTTTATCCAAGCGTCCCCATGATCGCCAGGCGCCTCGATGAAGATGTCGTCATGGGTATGAAATTAAAACTATGGGTCTCTTCTTCAATTTCACTTGCTCAGTTTCGCTGTCTATTTAATAACCCAAAACCTGTAATCACTTATGTATCCATCAGCTTAATTTTCGATTTTAAATAATAATTTATTGAGCAATCAGAATAAAGTGCTAACTTCTACTAGGTGAAAAGGTAATAATTCAATACTATCGACTGTAGAAAAAAATAAACATTAACTACTAAAATTTAAATTAGTTCGTTATACCGCATCATTTTGAGTATTTTGTTTGACATTGGTTTATAAAGTTGGACCAGTAACGGATTGGGATGAATGTTTAGAACTGTGTGATGGTTGATGGCTTTTTTACGCATATCTGATAGATAGATAGATTTATTCGCCATTAGCCCTCTTAAGAGGAAATAGGATTCGTCACAAATGTACAGTAGATAAATTACATACATACTGAATTAATATTAATAGGTTACACACACACACACAAAATCATATCTGTAAACATTTGTCTAGTCACTTTAATCATACACACTATCTTTAGGAAACACGCGCACGACACTAATCACTACCTGGTATTCATCTCCTGTCGCTAGGTACGGAGGGATGTCTTCATGGATATTTACTAAAACAGAAAGCAGAGGCAGGGAAAACAGAACCAAAAGGGGAAAACTGGACAAACTATTTACATATTTATGGCATATTCAGCAATTTTGTAGGCAAAGCAGTTCAACGAATGTGGGACCGATTCAAAAATTCGTGTACGGAGTAATAAGTTCCGTTTACAAGAAAAGTTTTACTCTTGCTGTACCGTTGGACCATGTAGACCTATATGTAGAGTGTGGTTCGTTACACCCCATGGAGCGTGCGCAATTTGAATGATTGATATAATTGATTTGGATGCACATCGCCGTAGCTCAAGTCTGTAGGCCCATATTGGATTGATGCCGGCTTTGAATATCGGGATTTTTTTTCCATACAATTTTTTTTCCATACAATTCTTTTTCCTAACACCTACTAGTGTTCTCTTGTTTTGATCAAAACTTGTTTCCTATTTTTTTTAATCTAGGTGTAGTCCTAAATATCTTACCGGTTGTGTTTGTGGAATCTGCAAATAATTTGTTGTGACTGTAATGCGTGCAGATTGGTTCTCGTTCACTTTTATTTTTTTATTTCCCCAGACATTTAAATATATAAATCATGTAACATGCCCGTAAGTCAGAAATTTATTAAATAGATTTACACGTCATACCCAAAAGTGTTCCTGCCTATTATCAGGGACCTCTTGAGTTGCATCAAAAAAGTAAATATAATGAAAAAGACAAAGTTGACTTCCAAAAAAATAAAGTTAGTATAATATGGTTACATACATCATGTATCATTTAGTATTCAACCCTGATGTTGGTTTTCAGTAGAACGCCATGCCCCTATTCACTTCTACGTTTGTTTGGATGTGCCTCCACAGAGATCTGGTTTCTTTGTACTCTTCATTGGTATCTCTGTCTCTCCAGCTGATCTTCTCCTTTTGTAGCAGCAAATCTCTAGAGCTTCTAGCCGTCATATCTGTTGTCCAAGTTTCACATCCGTATAGGGCCGCCACACTCCGAACCAATTCATTCATGATCCGTTTCCTTACTTCCAAATTGATTTTCTTGTTGCTGAGTTATTTATCAAATTAAATGCAATTTTGGCCTGTTATATTTTGCTCTCAATTTCTTTCCGGCTTCTACCATCCCTTGTGATCGTGTTTCCCAAACAGCTATATTTCTGTATCACTACCAGCTTTTTCTCTTACAACTTTTATTCTTAAAGGTTCACATTCTTCTTCATTACTGCATACCATTACTTTAGTCATTCGTTTGTTTATTCTCATACCATACTGATTACAATAAATCATTTCCATAGTGTTGATGACCTTCTATAGATCTGTTTTCGTCTCCGTGACCACAGCAATATCCTCAGAGTAACGCATCAAATGTATCTTTTGCCCATTTACTTTGATTGCCATCTCATTATTTTATTGAATGCCTCACCCCTTTTATAATTTTTGCTTCTTGTTCCTGATGAAAATTTCTAATCACAGGTACTTCGTTCTTATAGAAACCGTGTATCCCACATGTGTTTCCTTTTTAGACTTGCTTTCAGCACTCTGCATATCTCTTGCCTGATAACATCATCAAATGCCTTTCTCAGGTCTACAAAGGCAATGTAATTTGATTTATTTTTCTGAATTTGCTTTTCGATAAGAATCCTCAGTGCCAGAATCGCTTTTCTTGTTCCTATTCCTCTACTGAATCTAAACTGATATCTTTACTCAGCATTTCCTCTACCTTCTCCTAAATTCTCAGAATTATCTTTATTATGATTTTAGATACGATATTAGGCTTAAGGTTTGGTACTGTTCATATGTTGTAGCTGCCACTTTCTTCGGTATAGAAAGCCGGTTGGTATCTCTCCTGTTATATAGATGGACCTAATCAGTTTCAGCAACAACATTTTAATGTTGTCCCCAGAATTCTGTATTAGTTCTGCAGGAATTTCATCAACACCTGTTGCTTCGTTTTGCCGTAGATCTTTAAGAGCGTTCTCAATTCTTCCTGCAGAATACCTTCTTCGTATACTTCCTCCAATAAAGATATTCCATACTACAATTCTTCAATGTATTCCTTTCATTTCTTCACCACGGCATTATCAAACAGCATTTTCCGTCTTTATCTTCTTCTGAACTCACGATTGTTGTTTTGCGTTTGTAAAAAAACTTATTTGCTGTTCTGTAAACTATATCAGTTCTTCCAGATCGCATATTTCCTTCCAATTCTCTACATCCTCAATAAATCTTTATTTTGCTTTCCATGCTTCTCTACTGACTACATTCCTTAAACCTTTGTATTTATCTTTTACTTGTTCGTCACTTGCATTTTTGTATGGTCTTCTGTTTTCAATTAGCTGAATAATGTCTGCTGTCAAACATTTCCTCTTGTTTTTGGGTTTAGTTTTTCCAACTATCTTTCCTGTTGCTTTATATATTACCGCCTATAATTTTTTTCCAGTCTTCTTTTACTCCGCCGTGTTTAAAAGTTTTATGTGCGTACTGTCAGTCCCCTAGTTCTCAATTTTTTTATTTCCCATTTCTGTTATGTTGTCTTTATAATTAAACATTTGAATCTGAATTAACTTTTCATCATGGTCAGGTTGTGGTCATTGTCCATGTCTGCGGAGGGATAGCACCTGCAGTCTTTTACTTTGCTTTTAAAACGTGATTTCACTAAAATGTAATCGCTTTTGCTTTTTTAAGTCTCATGAGGTCTTCCACGTGTATCTTTTTCACATGTGAGGTTGTAAAAGTGTTTTTGTGACAACAAATTGGCAGAACTCAATTAGTCGAGCTGTATTTCGTCTTCTTTTCCGGTTCTTCAGCTATACCCGCGTTTACATTCTCCCATGACAATCAGGTTTTCATCTCCTTTAACATTTATTATCACATTACTTATTTCTTTGTATATTTCGTGAACTACCTCATCCCCGTCTTTTGACGTTGGCGTTTATACTTTTACTGTTACAGTGTTCTTTGGTTTAGTTTCAAGTTTGACTAGAGTTATATTTCTCAAATCCCTTGATACATGAGCCTGTGTTTTTTCTTAAAACTACTCCAAATCCTACCGCTCATTGTCTCTCTTGATCAGTTCCTGTGTGAATGACTCTGTATTCTCCAGACCAGAAATCTCCTGTGTGGGGCCTTCTCATCTCCAATACGGCAAGAATATCGATTTCGAGTCGTTCCGTTTCAAGTTTTAGGTTTTCTTGTTTGCTGGACTGCAGCAGTATTTTCACGTTCCAAGTTGCTATTTTAAAATCTAGATTAATTTTCTTCATTTTGTTTATATATTTTGCAGTCCCCATCGGGAGATCCGATTGGGATCTATATTTTTCATCTCCGGAAAATTTTACAGAAGATACTGGAATAGTTTACTGCTGATGCTTGGGCTATCCGTAGAACTTTAATGTGGTGAATTCCATTTGCTTTCCACATCCTATGCCGTTTAACCATCAATTGGTTCTTCCGCCTTCGGAAATGGACAAGAAGGCACTCAGCAAATGCTGAGTTGATGACTTATCCCGGTCACCCTTCGGTCCCTGTCGACATTAGTCGTCGTATTAATTGACGTTGTACCCTCGCTACCTGGGTTTGATAATGAACACAAAAAATAGATTTAAAATCTTATTATCAAAACAGTTTTCAATTTACCTAATCAATATGTCGATAGAATGAAAGAAATTAAAAAGTAAAGAAATTAACTTTGATCAACAATGAACAGAGAACGAAATCTGACTTTATCCTTTAATTAGCGTTTGCAATATTATTCAAAATTATGTTACTTACGGACCGTTGGTCTGGTACCAGAACAATCAATTTTACCTCGCTCGGACACTTTTACACTCTTTAATTATTTAATATCAGGCCTTGGTTTTCACTGATTATACACTTCACTTTAAAATTTGGCAAGATTGGCTGTATTCCGTTGACTGCTCCGCACCACAATAATTTACCAATGTTCTGCTGGATTCATTTCCCCACGAAGATTTTGGAAAGTTCTATTCTGATGAAAAATGCTCTTACTTTCCAATATTTACGCTGCAATACTTACGTGAATGTTTTCTTTGTATTAATTCACAACTTTAACTAGTTATACATTGACGATGTCTAGTCTCTGCACAAGTTATATTACTTGTTCTTCTTCTCGTAATGTTTCTCCGCCAACTAACTATCCTAGTGCTCTCGAGTTTGAGCGCGCATTTTCATTTCGGCATTTTCTCAAAGCAACAGAGCTCAGCGCTATTGTTGCTCTGCTCGCCTTACCGCTATAATGGATTTATCAAACAATTTAAATTTTATGTCCAAACAATTAATGGCCTAATTAACTATTGCTACAATATATATAAGCAGATATAGACATGATATCGAGAGTTGTATAAGTTGTAGTGAAGAATTGAATATTGTGGTGTATCGTATACAACAAGTCAGTAATCCCAAGTTATGACTTAGGATGTAACTCGAAAACGCTCTGATTTTTATTTTAAAAGCTTTCCATTTAAAAATGAGTTTACACTGTAATCATTTTGATAACAGGAAAACATACTATTCCCGCTGGATGCAACGTTATTCTGGTTCCTTTCGCCACACACCGCCTGGAGCACATTTTTCCTGATCCTGACACTTTCAACCCCGACCGCTTCAGCCCGGAGAACAGCGCGGGACGACATCCCTACGCCTTCATCCCCTTCAGCGCTGGACCAAGGAATTGCATAGGCAAGTTTGATCAATATATCCTGTAAATATAAGACATTAGCGTACCTGAATGTTCCACGTAAGATCTTTTACATAATTATGCTAAATCGCTAATTAACGATTTTCGCCACAAAAGTGCTTATGAAAGATTACTTATTTCTAGGTCCAATTATGACTTTTTTTTTCTTTATTTCTTGACTCAAAAGGTCCAATAACAACAGAACAATCTTCAATTATCACCCGTAATTTTCGTGAATAGTCGATTTACATAATTTTGTGTGTATGTCAAAATATCGTGTTTCACCTTCACGACCGATTTCACCATCCTCAGCTTTTTCGGAGACGGTTTGCCTGCATAAACCTACTGTTTGTCTCTAGTGTTTTTCTGAATCAAATTTTCATTAATTTTTATCTGTAGAGTTAAAAACTCGACAAGATAGCGGCGGAAAAAGGCAGTCACTGAATCGACAATTTGACGTGAGAAAACGCAGCACTGCGAGTTTTCATAGAAAACTGAAACCATTGAGTCATGTCACCACTTAAAGTTCTCGCAATGTCCCTCGTCTATTGGTTGACCAATCACACATCTCCCTGGTTTCCTTCGTTTAAGATGGTCCGGGCACTTCGCCTATAGGATGACGATAGAATTTTCGGTCGTATAAACACCTCGGTTTATTCGCTGTTGGTACCTGTGTGAAACCCGAGAACTCTTTCTACATCTGGCTTATATTATTAAAAGTGAATTTGTTCTTAGTTCAATGTACGTCGTATTTTGATTAACGTTGTCTAATATTTAATCTTACGAATGTTATTTACAGGTTACAAGTTCGCAATGTTGGAGATGAAGACGGTGGTAGCAACGGTGCTGAGGCATTTCCAGCTTGAAGCTGTAAAGGGCAAGGACGATATCAAGCTCACGTATCGAATTACTATCAGAGCGAGTGGGGGAATTTGGGTTTCGCTAACGCCCAGGAACAAATTAACTACCACATGAAAGTCACTATAGCTTTTGCTGAAACGTCGATAAATGTGTTCAGTAGTCAAGTCAGCATAAACCTTGTGAGACAAGCACATTATCAAAGCTCGTTGGTGTTTTATACAAACTCATTGTTATATTGTAAATCACAGAAATATATTCATGTTTATATTTGTTAATAAATATTATTTACTTGTTACACTAATTAATAGCATTTAATTAATCGTATTTCCCAAACTTTTATTACCATTGTTTAATTCAGCGAAAATATGTTTTTCTTTTATCAGTAAGACTCCATGTGGTAATTAGGTACATACACAGCCAAATATTTTTAAATATATCAAATATCTATCGTTAACGGATCAAAACCGCAAGAACCCACTAGACACCTATGTGTGGTGTGATCGTGTCCTCGTTTATAATTTTTGGAGGATTAATTTTTTAATATTTACATTAACAACAAATACAAAGTGCGCATAAAATTGAACAAGAATTTGTTTTCGTAAACATAACATGACGCCGGGAAAGTGAATTCGGGGGGACAGTTATTTGTTTCGACCGCGCAGCGGGTTGCCACAGAGGAACTGAAGAGGGCAAGGCAGATATACAGTTGATTGGGGACAGCAAGGAGGCTGTTGGTAAAAACTGACTGAACGGTCGTGGAGATAAGATGTAGTTTGGCAATGTGCGTCTTGATACAGACAAAATCTGCGGTTATGCACATCCAGATGGCTGAGGATTGCAAAGTTTCAGATCAAATAAGCTCTGCAGAGACAGTCGTGTATTTAAAATGGACTGGACGATTGAGGAAAAGGACGATTTTCTGTAGGCAATTAGAGAAGAAGAAACGCTGCTCGACATTTCCCGATGACAAGTTCTGATCTTTACGTAAGCGAATCCCGCGGTTATCTTTTATTACAATTGTTTAAAAACATTTCAATTGTCATTTTCATTCTAGTTTGTTTCGTATTCCACCCTGAGATATTTATTATTTTACAGTGCGCACTTTGTATATGTGGGTGAATGGTTAACCAATTGGAATCATTAATTTGAGAATCAAATTAATTTTGGGTTATTAAATTCAAATAAATTTATATCAACTTAAATTAATAATTAATGAAGGAAATTATTTATTAAATTTAGAGCCTCAATAAACTAAATTATTACGATCTGAATGGCAAAATGCTATGTATTTACATTTTGATACCAGATACTAGTACAGAATATTGCCTGAAATCCTTCATATTAAATCTAACCTCACTGGAATTAACGTTCAGCTCGCGAGAAATACCTAGATGCGAAATAGGAGAAGGGTGAAGTTTGAAGGGAGCGTTCTCATGTGGGATCTCTCTAATGGAGAAACGCTATTATCATTCTAGCAATCATTTAAATAAGTTATTTCACGTACAACGTATCATGAACTGAACACAATATGTATCCTTGCGCCAATGTTTTGAGAATAGTTTTTACGCTTCGAAGTTGTCGTAACAAAGGTTCGTGTTAAACTGGACTCCGGTCAGGGAATTTAACATTTGCGCATCGTATTTAGACACGACTAACTATTTCTCTACAGCTGTATAACTGAAACTATAAAGCTCAACAATCCCTCTTTACTGTTTCATTATCTTTGCGTAAAACTTCCTTTCTGCTTTGCTTTTGAGTTCGTCACCTGATTTGTGCAGTGTGTTTTTCTTACGGATCTTGCGTTTTTGCATTACCTGACGAAAGCAACAAGGATTGCAGGAACTTTGTGCATTGTTTAATTTAGGACTTATTTTTGCCTTCTGTTAGTCATTTTATTTATCTAATTAGTATATTTTTAAATGAAGTTATAGAATGTATAATTTCAAGAATCCATTCTTCTGTACTGTGCTAATAATTTCCATTTACGTCACTAAAGAAGAAACGAGCTGTTTACCAGTACTTCATATATAAACATTTCGTGGTCTACCTAATTCCTTGTTCTGGTTGTGTTTCCGTTTACATTGGTCAAACAAATAGAGACTTAAGAACTGGAATCAAGGAACACCGTACATTTTTCAGACTATCCAATGAAAAACATTTTATTATTACTAAAGATATAATTTTAATGATCACACCTTCGATTAGGCTAATACAATACTTGATATGACAAGCAGAGATCATATAAAACAAAATCATATTGGAGGATAAAATAACGTAGTATTTTATCATATTGCAGTGAAAAAGTAGAATCGGGTCTCCCCCGAAAACATTCTTAACTTTAACAGCTTCTAAAACTCTAATTACCTTTACCTTGGACGACACATATAAATTAACGATTATTTTACGCAGGAAATTCATTCAAATTGCCAAAACAAACTAAATTTTAAAAAATATTTTACTCATATTCACGTCTGTTTAGTTTTTTGTATAATTATGCTCAATGCTACAATACATATCCCTTTCATGAATAAATGTAATTTATTCCTGAATATATATTATTTTTGGAGCCAAAATTGTAATTTCAAGACTATTTTCTTAAGTTCTCGACTTTTATCAAATGAAATTTGATCTAAGGGCAATAAGTTTATAAAAATAAGATTTTTTCATATTCCATTTATCACTAGAAAGAAGGAAAATGTTCCAATTCAATTTCAGTAATATGATTACCTTAAGACTGTTTCCATAGAATGAAATTTTTTATTGGTTATTTTATTAATTATTATTTAAAACCATATATATATTAAAGTTAATTTATCAAGTTATTAATACGCAAGAAATGAATAAATTCCTTTTATAAAAAGAAAATATAGTAATAATAATTTACTGAGTATGTTTTAAGACTCAACTCAGGCACCTGTGGGTTTTATTATAGCTGAGATGTGTTGACTCGTATTTCAAATGCATACTTTGGTTTTTTGAAGGTTGTTTTGTTGTTGTGTACGCTGTAACTGGAAGTCCAGGTTACCTTCTCCGGAGCTCATCCCACTTTCCAGGAACTGACTGGTTAAAACTCGTTATGAGCTCTCGTAGCTGACCGGAGAGTCCCGTTGACAATTAACGTTTTTTTATGCAGATGGCTGATGGGAAGGTGGAAATTCTATTTTCAGAATTGGAACATAAATTCTAAGTCCAAGCTACTTCTGGGACATGTGAACAATTGTACCCTTCGGTATCACGTCACCAACTGTCTTCCAAAATCTGGACGTTCGCCATCCCCGTTAACAGCTTATCTCTTTTAGGTTTCTTAAATTTTGTCAGTCATCGTGTCTTGTTTCTAGAGTCCCTGGCGTGTTTTTATTGTTTGGCGCGATGGACATACCCGCTGGGTCAAGTATAAGTTTTCGGAGTCACGATGACCGCTTCCTTGGGCAGGATCGCGACAGGTCGGCAGCATATTCCAGTCCTCGTGTTGGAAAACAAATGGACATTTCAAGCTACAACTCACAATAATAGTTCCAAATATTGTCGGAGAAAGCAATTGGGAGTATACGCGTCACACCATATTGAGAAAATGAATCTGATAATCTAAACAGATAACAAGATTATAAAGTATCGACTTGAAGCGTGTAATAGATTTTGGGAAATAGATTTAAAGACACGGAAATACTAATCATAGAAGGAAAGGTGTCGTCCCATTTGTGGGCAGTTTCATATGTGGGCTGTCCCATTTGCGGGAAATCAGGTATTATGTTGTAACGCGTGTATTTTGGTTTAGTTTTGCTTTGTCTCGGAAGTGTTGTTTGCTGTGGGTTGGAGAATTCGAAATCGTGCACGTGCGTGGGGGTGGAGGAGATAAATATTTCCATCCAAGAAATTTTCGTGTCCTGTCTCGATTGTTGGCCTCAACATGACAGAATAGTTGGCCATTGTTGACTACGGAACTGCAGCTGCGTGCTATAACTCATGTAACAATGAAAGAATCAGAGATACTGACATTTCGACGAAGTTTTCTAATAATGAAAAAAGTAAAAGAATGGGAGGCTATAATGGAGGGAACAGAGATAAGCTTTTGAAACTGGGACAGTTGTTCTGCGCTCACTGCAGCTGGTGGATGTGATTATGAGAGGCTCCGTATTGCGTTACGTGTATACTTTTTAAGTGTCACCGATCTACAAATCTCATGAGTTCTGCTGTAAACTTTTCCAAGTTGTTGTCTCTGATATAGTCCGAGGCAGAATCGTCGTGAGAAAGGGGCCACAACTTGTTAGTGAAGAGTTTATCAAAGCCACACAATTTAGTACGACGGCTTGCCAGGAATCAATTCCGGAGGCCGACGCCTTAGCGAGTGGTCAACCCCTGAATCGACGCCTTGAAATGATCCTGACTAAAGTCATCACTGCACTTAACACGTTCTGCCGGCTGTGAGATACGGAGACGTCGGTACGAGAGCTACAGCAAGCAACACAACACAGAATAGCAATACGTATTTAAACGGGCAGCAGATCTCTTTTATGTAAAAACCACAGGTGCCTGAGATAAAAGTTTTTCATGCTTAACTGTAATAAACTTATATAAAAATTTCTTTAATGGTCAATAATTTTTTATTTAACGTAAAAACCCAGCCCACAAAAATAATTCTTTACAATGTCCACCTGGAACCAGAGAATTAGGAAAGACCGTACTCACGCCTCATCATTTACCTATTAGTCTTCTGTCTATCAAACTTCGATTTATTTTATTTGACATTATATTATAAAATATTTAGTGCATGTCAATTCTACGCAGCTGTAATATATATTGCATATATATGTTTAAATTTTGTTAAATTTAAGTTGGCATTCAAGAATCTCCGAACATGTGTCGGCGCTAAACATCACTCCACGTTTCCAGCTGAGTAAGGGCACGTGTAGACGACGAGTGTTGCTGTGAAGAAGATACACCCTCCTCACACAGAGCTGGAGATTCTTGAAAGCCATTGGTGGAGGCTAATATACAAAGGCCGGTTTTTTCTGAAGAACAAGCTATTCGGAGAAACGATTCCATGGACCAGTACAGCCAAGTACCTAGGGGTAACCCTGGATACACGGAGGCATCACATAAAGAACCTGGAAAGAAAGGTTATATCCAGATTATGTATGTTCTACCCCATTTTCAACCCTCGATCAAAAATATCACCGAGAGTAGGTATAGCCATATACATCTCCCTCATTAGGCCAATCATCGAGTATGCCTGCCCAGCATGGGCAACCATTTCTGAGGTCCATCTCAGGAAACTCATGATCCTAGAGAGAAGATGTCTCCGTAGAGCCCTGCACCTGCCGCCAAAACTCCCATATATTATAGTCAGAGAGATGTCAGGAGTGCATCATCTGTGGGATAGAATCCTCGGTATCTCCGAGAGATTCTACCGCAGCGCTTTCCCCTCTGACAATGAACTGGTATCGTCCCTTGGAAAGTATGACCCAGACAAGAAGGTAAACAGGAATCGGCCTCTGACGATATTTCTGTAAAACCGGGGAACCCTTTAAATAGTTATTTTATATTTACAGATATATTTACAAAACAGAGTTATCTATTTATTTACACAAATTTTATTCATTTACATAGCTCTATGTATCCTCCATCTCCTTATTTCCCTTCAAGTCGCAGAGCGCTGAATAAATAAGTAGTGATAGAGACAGCAACGAAGAAGCCGAGAAGCAGCAGCAGCCCACTGGTATGAATGAGAGTGTGAATGTGTGATTAAATGGGAGTGTTCGCATCCAAGATGGTCAGGTGTATTCACAAAACATACGTTATGGAAAACAAACCCGGGAAGCGACGCCCACTTAAGCCAAAGTTACAATGTATCTTAGGTAGTATAAATGTCCCATAAAAGCATAGTAGATTTCAATCCAAGAAGGAACTCTGACCAACAGCACAGGAGGCTGGACCTCCAGTTAGCCGTCGCTGCTGCTGCTGAAGAAGGGAAGTCTGTGTGAATCCTTCTACGTGGAACCTATCGCACTCTATTTTCTATTTTTCTTATATTATCTTTAATCCTGGCTGTAGATAAAAGTTAATAAACCTTCTTTATTTCTGATGAACTATAGCCTTAAGCTGACCAACAGCACAGGAGGCTGGACCTTCAGTTAACCGTCGCTGCTGCTGCTGAAGAAGGGAAGTCTGTGTGAATCCTTCTACGTGGAACCTATCGCACTCTATTTTCTATTTTCCTTATATTATCTTTAATCCTGGCTGTAGATAAAAGTTAAGAAACCTTCTTTATTTCTGATGAAGAAATTAAGCTGACCAACAGCACAGGAGGCTGGACCTCCAGTTAGCCGTCGCTGCTGCTGCTGAAGAAGGGAAGTCTGTGTGAATCCTTCTACGTGGAACCTATCGCACTCTATTTTCTATTTTTCTTATATTATCTTTAATCCTGGCTGTAGATAAAAGTTAATAAACCTTCTTTATTTCTGATGAACTATAGCCTTAAGCTGACCAACAGCACAGGAGGCTGGACCTTCAGTTAACCGTCGCTGCTGCTGCTGAAGAAGGGAAGTCTGTGTGAATCCTTCTACGTGCTACAGAAACCTGAATGGAGAGTAAATATTTGAACAAATTGTTTGCTGCAGCTTTTAAAAGTTCTGTCAAGAAAAAGACATTTTTGTTTCTTAACAATTTTCTTTTGGTACGAGCAAAAATCAATAGTCTACCTGGCACGCCATCATCAAAGGGAAGAAAACAGTTTGCGTCAGACATTTTATTAATTCATCTCTGGTAACCACAACGTCCTATTGGTTTGTCTGCATCTACTTTGTCTCTCTATGATGGAGCGTTCTACTGATCAGTTCATACCACCGAACAGTAAGTTATACATTATATGGTATCATTTTTCTCGTTATGCTGCTTAGTATTGATAAATCTGATTTTTAAATAAAATAAATCTAAGTCAACAATGAGGCGTGAATACGTCCAACCAGCTATTTTTACGCAAACGGGAAAGATTTTGCGGTGACCGCAAACTGGAATGGCCGCGTATGGGACACAACCCTAAAAAATTGTGGTGACTCGTTACTTAAAAGTTTATTTATATATTAAGTACATGTAATGTTGACAAGCAAAAATAATGTCTGTGTAAATTTTGTCGAGGTGTGCTGGCACATATTCCTAACTGTATTTTTTTTTTCAAAATAAGGAACGGTACCTAGCCGTGCTATTATAATAAAGAGCAAAATAGCTTGGAAAAGTCTTTGCCGGTCTTGCACATGTTGCGAGACTTTACAATGACCATGTGTTAAAGTCAGTCCGTCTGAAGGTTTGGTCAGACAGACCGCCTTCAAAGTTGTTTTAGGACTCGTTGTTTTAATTATAAGGCGCTGATTACGTGCAGTCTAGCAAGACAAGCTTGGTCATGAGTGGCATGTCAGCAGTGAAAAATGTTGCTGATATTCTGAATCCTGTCCGGTGTCCAAATGCTGACAGGAAACCGTGGACGACGATAACGGTCCCGTACAAGTTTCTCCGGTGGTCACCCAACCAAAACATGCGATAATGGGCATTCCACAACCAATTACGCATAGTCAATTATATCAAAGTTAAACGATTCGTTTAAATTTATATTTAAAAAATTTATTTTGTGTTGCATTATACATGTGAGTAAAATATCTATTTTATGGAAATTATAAATTTAAATATTATTGTGTTAATTAAAAACTTTAAATATACGCAATCTTAAATTAAATTAAAATATTATTAATACGATTAAAAACTCAGTTATAATTCAAAACTTGTGAAAAACAACGCCACGCATTCAAGCTTTCAAAGTTACCACCCGCCATTTTCTGCTTACTATATACCTACTAATGACAAATCTTATAAAAAGAAAAGTAAATGATGAATGACAATTTAAGATAGCCTCAAAGTTGTTTACTAGTTCTGAGAAAACACTTTCAGACGTTTCTTCTGTAAAGCGAACAAAGTCCCTCTTTAAGCAGTTAAAATCAGGTTTTTATCTCCAGAGAAGAAGAAGAAAGTGTAGACATATTATATATAGGGTATTCCACGTAGTGGCAACTCCTTTCTTATATCATAGGAAAGGGAGTGAAAGGGGGATGCGGAAAGGTAGAGCAAGGTAGCCGAGGGCTAACTAGGTTTTTTTTTACGGCAACAGGCTACATGAGGGTAATCCACGTTGGGCAACTCTCCTTTAATAGCATAGGAAGGGATTTGAAACGGGGGATGCGGAAAAACCTGCGGCAGGTAGGGCGGGCATTGGGTACTTGACCCACGCCCTTCTGATAGCGGGAGAGGAGTTTGCCGTGGGGACGCAGCATTCCCTTCTCAGTGCCTGGATCAGTTTAGGAGGCAGCTGTCCGACTATTCCAATGGGAATAGCGGACAACTCTTACCGTATGCCCAAGGTCTGTGACCCAGGAACATACACCTCTCAAAACAGGCCGAGGTGCCTCGGCTTGTGGGAACCTTCCTACCCGGTAATTCGCCTGAAAGTGATGCAGGTAAAACCCTAGAAAAACCTTTCATCAAGTAGCTCGGACATTTAATCCTTGTCCCACGGCCTTCTGATAAGAATAATTTGGTCTACTTCGGGGAAGGAGGGAAATTTTGGGATCGTAGCATACCAAACTCCATGCCTCGGCCGAATTTCGAGGGGCAACTGGCCGACTGGTCCAATAGGATCAGAGGCCACCTCTTTCCGTATGCCCAACGTCTGCGACCCCGGAACAAACACCCCTCAAAATCAGACAAGTTATCTCGGTTCAAGGGAACCTTATTTTGAGATTCCTGCCCAAGAGCAGGAATGAGCAAAATCTCTAAGAGGAAGCGGATGGTAGTTTCATATTGTTAAAAATCTTCTTACGGTTGTACGTAACAACGATAAAAACTTTCATCGAAATCCGTTCAACCGTTTTCTGTTACTGACAGAAAATGCATGCAACGTAAGATAAGCTAAATTGACGGTATCCTAAGGAAATAATAGTTTAATCAAAGAAAACTGTCAACATGACCTTGATTTTCGATCGACTTTGCCGTGGTCTTTTCGGTCTTGCTTCACCTTTTGCACTTCCAAACCGCAACAAACCACCTTCAAACTTCCTTAAACCTTTTTATTTATATAGATGGTGAGGAGATGAGGAGATCGAAACAGAATGAGACTATCATAGAAACGTATTTGTTTTCTCTTGTACTTAAATCACAATCATTTAATGTATTGAATGTTTTTCTGAGTATAATTTGCTCACAGCTTACGTGATAAATTGTTTTAAAAATGGTAACATATTAATTGGTCTGGAATTGTTGCTTATACTTTTAAATTACTTAAAATAACTCCAATTTTTCGTATGTATCCAGCTAAATGTTTTCACGTTAAATTTTTAAAAGCAGGAATCAATTAATATACCACTGTGAACAAAAATTAAGGTGATTTTGTTTATAAAAAAAAATCTTTATTTATTCTTCCAAATCAATTTCATCCCCTTCAAAGTAATCCCAGTCCGATAAAACGCACTTTTTCCAACGCTTTTTCCAGTCCTCGAAACAGTCGGAATAGTCTTTTTCCGCTATAGCCTTCAAGATCTTCTTCGATTCGGTTTTTATTTCCTCAATCGTGTCAGAACGGCGTCCCCGCATTGGCCTTTTGAGTTTGCTGAATAGCCAGAAGTCGCACGGAGCCAAATCAGGCGAATACGGTGGTTGCGGAACGATATGAGTCAAGTTTTTGGCAAAAAAGTCTCGACGAACCAATGCAGTATGACATGGTGCATTATCGTGATGAAGGAACCAACAGTTGTTCGCCCATTATTCCGGCCGTTTCAGACGAATAGCTTCACGAAAACGACGCATAACGCTCAAATAATATTCTTTTGTTGACAGTTTGGCCCGGCGGAAGGAATTCATAGTGCACCACACCACGATAATCAAAGAAAACTGTCAACATGACCTTGATTTTCGATCGACTTTGCCGTGGTCTTTTCGGTCTTGCTTCACCTTTTGCACTTCCAAACCGCAACAAACCACCTTCAAACTTCCTTAAACCTTATTTCAATCTGGGCCAACGACTGGCGCATAGTCATCAATCCTTCCAAATCTGTAACCGTTCCCTTCTCCCTGAAAAGAAAAGGCTACGACCTATCAGTCACTATCAACAACTCCACCATCCCTACTAAATCTTCCCATAAATACCTCGGCTTAACCCTAGACTCCAAACTAACATGGTCCCTTCACACTTCCCATCTTAAAAAAATAATTCTCCACAGATTCCACAAGTTAAAACCATTACTGAACCCGAAATCTCCTTTATCCGTCACAACAAAAAAACTCCTTTACACATCCCTCATATATCCCCTCTGGTTTTATGCCTGCCATATTTGGGGTTCGGCCGCTACCACCCACATAAATAAAATTCAAATATCGCAAAATAAAATTCTCCGCTTTATAACTAACTGTCCCTGGTACGTTACTAACTCTAGAATCCACAATGACCTTAATATTCCCTCAACCCAAAAAACTATAATTCAAACCGCCCTAATCCAACGTCATAGAAATCTCCACCACTTCAATCCCATTATCTCAAATTCAGAATCCCACCCTCCTCCACCTAAACCTCTCAGAAGGTTAAAAAGAAAAAGACAAATTGACCTGGCAACCAGAGCAAATTAACACACGCATGTATGTCTATGTATGTGTATAATATGTATATGTGTATGTATGTATGAGTGTGTGTGTTTGTATATATATATTTATAGATAAATAAATAATTCATAACTTCCTCAACTACTCACTCAAGAAGCAAGGACATTTATTCAAGATAATTGTAACATGTTAATGTCTTCAAAATTATATCTCAATTGTAAAATCTTAGGATTAAAAAATTTTCTGTTTATTAAATAATAAAAAAAAACCTTTTGCACGATATTCGCTGGATTGGTCGGTGGTTTCAGGGTCGTATGCGTAAATCCAAGTCTCGTCTCCAGTAATGATGCATTTCAAGTGGTCCTGATAGTCAGACAGCAAAGTTTCACACACATCAACGCGACGCTTTTTTTCCAAAAAATTGAGCGATTTTGGCACCAATCGAGACTTGACGCGTTTGAGACACAAAACATTCTTCAAAATGGTTTGGAATGAGCCAAATGATTTTCCAACACTATCAGCGAGTTCTCTAATTGTCCATCGACGATTTTCAAGCACCAAATCTTTGATTTTTTGCACGTGGCCCTCGTCGGTAGACGTTGATGGTCGTCCATTTTCAACGTGTCCGCACAAGAATATTCGTTTCGCAAACAAAATTTGATGCAAGCTCTTTGCTCAACAAAATCACCCATTGCAAAAATCGAAAAATTCACTTTTGGTTGTTTACAAAAACACGTGTAACTCGGAGATAATTAAACCTTTTAACAGACACTTGGCAAATATTACAGACAGTCGTACCAACCTAGGGAAAAAAAAATTACCTGCCTTCCTAATACCCGGGAGTTTTAAGTGACAATTTCACCTTACTTTTTGATCACAGTGGTAAATCATATAAATTTACTCATTCATCCGTTAACCTTAATTGATTTTTATTATATTTTGAGTAATAATTATTTTTTGAATTATCTTTCATTTCTTTTCCAATTATATTATTGTAACTGAAAAAATATAAAAGACAAATATTGTATTAGTGTTATGTACAAACTTTGAAATATTCACTTATTTCAGTTTATTTCTCCTTGTATTTAACTCACGTCACTTGAGGCAAAATATCAGTCAGGAAGGTGAATAGAAGAGAATTATGTCTGAAGAAATTTTCCAGTATTTTTGGAACTTGTATATTTATTTAATTAAAGAAATCTATTAATAATCGAAAGTTTTCCCAGAGAAGAGAATTAAGTAGATTATCTCGGGTTTCCAGGTAGACAAAACAATGTTTCAAGGCTGTAAGAGATGGCACATAATTTCATCGGAACGTCGTTTTTTTGAAAGTCATATAATCAGAAAGGAAACCATAAAAACTTTTCATTAAGAAATATAATTATTCTGGATTTGTTTTCTGACTTTTGTGTGCAGAACGCAGAAACTTCCTATAGTATAGGGCGTATTTGCTTTTAATTCCAATGTGTTGTACTGTAATCGCCTGCCCGCTCCCTCGGATCCTTATAATGGACGAATGCTGGCCCGGGCGCCACTGCAAGTGCAAAAAAGATTTATTTTAAATGATACAAACGACAATCGTCTCATTAATTAACATTCTAGAACCGCGCGATCCACAGCAGGGAGCCGATAAACGATTTGCCAGGACTCGTGAGTAATTGAGGCGAGCACGAGACTCTCAATAACTGTATCTCAGGGGTCCTGGCTTTTATCACTTACGTAAGGAAGGATTCAGTGAATGAAAACAAAATGTAAACATAAAATTGAGTTTAATGGACGAATTGGGGTTAATACAAATACTCCAGCAGGACTCCTCAATCGCTAAATGATGCCTTTTCATACACTCTTATTCATAAACTTAAATCTAACGAGTCTCCGTAAATTTCTATTTTGGCCAAATTTATCAAACTTAATATCTCCTTTAAGAACACAGCCGGTCATTGGACCCGAAACTCTTAATTCGCACTACTTTCACACGATGCAGGGAAAGGGAGGGTAGTTTGCTTACTGTGCTGCGACGCGTTGTTTTCCGATGACGTCCAGGTTCAGGTTCAGCTGCCTGGCCGGTCGCCTGACCAAATCCTCGCACACAGAGAAGCGGCTAAAACACGTAGGCATGTCGGCCTACACTTGCTCCGCAATTCACGGTTCTCTCCCCCAAGAACCTCCTCACCAAAATCTCCTACGCGTCCGTCCCTTACAGTTCACCAAGAACTGACGACGCCCGCTCTCCTGCCTTCCAGGACGCGACTCCTCTACACCACACTGCTCAGGTCAAAGACGCCGGCTCTGCTTGCCGACGAGCCGAATGTTGAGTAACAACTCTCCCGTCTCCTGGCCCACAGCTTCTCCTTCGCCGTCCAGGACCCGACTCCCTAACCGCCACAGCTATGTCCAGCCACGGTCACCTTTGCCTCGCACGTTCACCACTACGGTCCGAAAATGACCTGCCAAAGCGTCCCTCGCAAACCCACTTCCTGTCGCCGTAAACTTGGTCCCAATCACCGGCCGTGTGAAAAATTTTACCTTCAACATTCCCACGACAAGACAACTAGTATTAATGTTTAAAATCACTTTCCTCTGCTGAAATAAGTAGAATTCTTATTTGTTGTTTTTATTCGTGCGGCCTTATAATAACGACAGTTAAGTATCAAAAACGAAATATTAAATTGTTATGTGATTTGAGGTAATTATTAGAATAGACTCAGAATTTGCTTCATGAAACGGTGTTCCCATTTGTATAGTTGCATATTTGTAATATGTATGTAATATTATTTACTCCTTTATTTTTCTTGAATTAATACAATATACAATATTTTTTTTAAAAAAAAACAGGTTCCTCTTCATTCCTCTGGATATAAATATTCCGAAAACAATAAAAAATTATTTCTCTGCCAATCGGCGACGATTTTGGCTGTTACAATCGAAAATAAATGCTTGTATACATATAGTCTTGATAAAAGTACTATTTTTTGAGAAATAGTTACCGGAGTGTTTGTACACAATCGTTCTGTTAATTTCGCTGAACGACAATAGCGTTGAAAGGCTGAGGCGAATAGGTGAACCCGCCTAAGCCGGTTGTGGGAGGTGCTGCCTCTCCTGGTGGAAGGTGGAAGCTCAGGGACTGCAGCAGCGTGACCACGAATAGGAAAAGAGTATTGCGGGCCAGAGAGTCCCCCAGGCACCGTCTTCGTCCTGGAATCACATTTAAATTGCTTCTACATCCAGTTTTATAAGTAGTTCATCAATCGATTGAGTTCGCGCATTTTGTTTATGCGGCTTCCTACTTTAAATATTATCTGCTCATTTCCTTGTTTTTCGGAGCCATTTTATATTTAGACACATTCAGCAAATTACATATTACTGATTATTCTCTAGTAATTTCTAACAGGTCATCTACAATTTTTTTATCGTTCGGAAAACAATTTATATCGGGTTATTAGCAAATGTCCTATTTAAAATAATACTTCAACCGTGATAGTGTTGACCCGACCCGTTTCTAATTCTGTCTACATAGCTTCCAATAGTTGCAATAAGTTGAAATTTGTATTTTTCATACAACAATACTTTAAATAAAAATAATTTTCGTGTGGTAGTATTGTAAGCCATAAATTTACTCATTATGATGCATGTCTTCAAAATGCCGCTGCTTAATTTTTTTTTCCGTCAAAATATATTTTTATCCTGATTTTTCATCAAAAATAAATTACACAAAATGTACGAATACTAATTATGTTTAAAACTGTTTTAAAATAAAATTATTTAATGTTTCAAATTTAAATAAAATATATTTGTGTTGAAAGACAAATAAATTGCCAAATAACTAAATAAATACCACACAAAGTTTCTACAGTCCTCATTGCTTTCGTCAGGTGATACCAAAAAACGCAAGGGCCGTAAGAAAAACGCTGCACAAACCAGGTGACGATCTCAAAAGTTTTCAAATTTAAATTGCATGTGCTAAGCTGAAATGAGCCTGGTGAGGACGCTGTTTGTTGAGCTTTATGAGTGGTGAATAAATAAGCATTTCAGGAAGTATATAAAAAAATGAAATGATGGTCGCCTCCTATGCCGCTAAAATGTTGAAATTTTAGACGTACAACAGAAGGATAACACTGTCAATCTCCGTCACCTCTAAAAATATTTATTCGACTGAAATATCTGCCTTTTATGCATTATTTAAAATGTGCATCCTCCTTCCACACTAGCCCTTATGGGTGGCAGTCGTGTCTTACCCCATAGTGTTTGTTTCCGGTTTAAAAGGGACATGTGTACATAATTTGGTCGAAATTGCTCCACGTGTATAAGATTGTAAGCAGAACATTGTTTTCCAATTATACCCGCACCTCATAAGGTTGGAGTACTTCTTAACCGGTAAGTTGAATGTCATAATGAAACTAAGCGACTTCCATAACCTCGGATTCGACTCCAATCGACCGGTTTTTTCGCGTTATTTTTCTGTAACACCAACTCACCCCTAAGAATGATCCCCTCCCATGTCGAAAATGATTGAAATTATACACAAACATCTTCGGGAGAAACACTATCAATCTCATTGACCCCATAAAATATTTATTCGACGTAAATATAGGCCGTTTTAGCACGTTTGAAAATTACCACCCCGGCCCCTGGGTTCGAAAGGAACACGTGTACAAAATTTGGCACATTTGCTTCTCGTGTATAGATTTATACACACATACACACATACACATAACATAAACAGTCAATTTTATTTATTAGATTTTAGAATGCAAAGTCAGGTTTCGCTCTAATTTAACGAATTTAATTATTAGAAATTATCTCGTCCTAATACCCCAGTTCGTCTAATGTCAGAGTGAACACTTTACTAAACACGAACTTGATATGTTAAGGTCAATTTTGAATTTATTGAAAGTTAATGCAAATATTTACTAAGTATTGTCTACGTTAGTAAATAAATCTGTTTTATACTGTGGTGTGAGTGTATTTTTTATACGTAAATATATTACAATTTAGCATAATTTTCGGTATAGCTTGATTATATTTCAATTCGCTTGATGGAACTGCACATTGTCCATATGCTTAATTTACTGAAAACAGGATCTTTGGTAAATAATTTAATTCAATAAATTATATAGTAACGGTGATGACTCTCTTTAAACTATAATAGCACGGTTGATCTACCCTGAGAGGGGCCAGAAGAGATTAATAGGGGTTAATAGGTATTAGACGCGTCTTTGCTGAAAAAGTTCTGTGAATGATTGTGCATAATCGTCATGTATTAAAGGCGCTGAAGTATTGCGATATTGACCTGCTCCGAAGGCAACGACCCAGGTGTCGGGATGGAAGCAGCCGTCCTTGTCAAGGAAGCGCTCCGGTCGGAAGTTGTCGGGGTCTCCCCAGTGTTCCGGGTCCATGTGCACGCTGTGGAGACTCATGAGCAGCGTCGCGTCCTGTGAACACAAAGACGATGAGAGATACGCAGACAGCTCAGGCAACCAGGCAGGTCTGCTCCGAGGCTCCTTACCTTAGGCACGACGTAGCCCTCCAGCTCCGAGGCTACGAGAGCACGGTGCGGCAAGGTCATCGCCCCCACGTGTGACACACGATGCACCTCCAGCAGAAAGGCGTTCACGTACGGAAGACTACACAATTCATCACACAAATCCTTCAAAATAGAGCTTATATATGAATTACATCCTTCTGTTGGGTTACCATTCAGTCCTCATCATTTCCAGATTATTGGATGCAGTTTTACCAAAATTCATTCCTTAATTAATAGTGTAAAAATAACAACAAGGTGACGTCTATAGCGAAGAAGAGTTTGTATTGAAATAGAAATCTCTAAAACACTCTAATGTACTGTGACTGCAAACTATAAAGCAATAGATACTAAACCGTCAAGTGTCTCAAGTGTTTGTAATAGGCGGGGGATGAACCAACGGCTGCGAAGGGCTCAATCAGAATTGATATTGAAGTCTGATGTACTGTTAGGTTTATTTGTTTAATGTATCACTGTAAACGTAACAGAAATATACATAAACGTGTAAGATCTGATTCGTGTTGTCATTGTGTTTGGTAATTGCATGTTCGAGCTGAATATTGAGGTCAAAGAAGTTGACGCCCAGGTTCCCAATAATATTAAATACATTTTTTTCATTATGATAAACATTGTTATATAAAAATCGTCTGCAATATTTTCTGTGGATAGGGGGATTTGTACTGAATATTTTAAAAATATTTTAAATTTTATGTTAATATTTAACTCTTTGGCAGGGTGAAATTAATTACATGCATTAATAACAAAATAAAAAATAATAACTTCCTGCTCTTAATATCATCATGAATTACACACGGCTACTTTACAAACATAAAAAAAGAACAAAACAAAACAGAGGCGTTTTCTGACATGGGCTTGTGGGCCAAATTACGGTGGTCATAAGGCTGTAATGAACCGACTTCAATAGAATGAACTTCGGGTTCATTACCACTTGCAGGTCTGGCAAGTGGCTCGGGCGGACGCTGCATCACTCATATTTCCTGGAAATGGTCACCCAGTCGACCTACAGACTATCGTCAGAAGAACACTGCAAAGATCCTCCACCCCAATACTCTCTTACAGAGAACTAACTACCTCTCCAAAACCCAATTTCTTCATAAGTTCTTCCAAAGCTCACTAACCTCCAACTAAAAAATTAACTTCCCCAACTTCTTCAAAAGTAACTTGTACTGTCCTCCACACTCCAAAACTAAAAAGTATATAACTTCTACTCCTAAACTAACTTTTAACGTCCCAGAACTTACGAACTTATAGCATCTCAAAAGTAATTTATAACTGCAGAAAACAAACTTACTTCCGCTTGCTGTGGAAGCTCCCTTCCCACCTCGGTTTGAGCGATTTTTAATTCTGCTGTTTTATCCAATAATAATCAGATTTGTGGCCCAAAAAATCTCAATATCTAAATTAGTCACACCCTCTCAGGGGTCCACATGGCCGAATTCAGGGACGTGAGAAGACGCGTCCACCATCTGGTGGAGCGTCTAGGCCGGACTTCCTAAAATATTGTGACCAAAGATTCGTCTAGGCCAAACAGTCACAATGTTTTAATCCGAACGAAGGGATGCCGCGGTGGGATTGTTTTCGTTTCTGTGAGTACATTGGAAGCGAGCATTGACCCTCGCCAGACTCAAGCCGAGAATATTAATTGCTTCTGATATTTTCTTTCTTAAAATAAATTAAAACATATAAATAATAAAATAAATAATCCCAACTAATTTATCGCGCTTGTGTACACTACACGTCACAATATCTTATATGGTTAATACATATACTTCACCAAATTAATCATAGTTCACACAACGTTGACTATGATTTCTGTGGATCCATATTTCGTTCTATTGAATTTGTGATTATTTAATAAATGTGGCTAACGAATAAATTTGTCGCATTCAATACATACTTGCGTTTCATTTCTCTAGATTCACACGACGCCATCATGTTGACCACACAGCTACTATTTTTCAGTTATTATTGGTACATTTTTCGAATTTCATGCCTCCATTAGGCACGTATTTCACATCACGGTACTTAATACATACGTGATTTATGTACTGTTAACGTTTCCTTTGCTTACTTCTTCCTACTTTCCTGATATTTTTCCAGTATACACAACTGTATTTGCTCTATATTTGTGGTATCCATACAGTAAAAACAACACCAAAGAAAACATTTAAGATTTTGTGGGAAAAAAATTGATTTTTGTTACTTTTTTCTGTTTGTATAGTAGAATTAGGATAATGGTACCATGGTAAGAAGCAATTTTTTTTTAGGTATACAAATAATTTGGAGAGAGTTACAAGTCATATTGACCACTGCAATTTTTATACTCGACATGTGAAAAGGCTAAATTTAAAGAACAAAAAGGAAATCATTTACCATAACGTTCCACGGACCATACTGGTGGATCTCGTATACTGATTCTGTCGGAATTGGAAAATATTGTTGGTGATTTAGAAACAGTACGACAGAGTGGGATTTATGACGACGATAGTGATGATACATTTCACCCCGCCAGAGATGAAATAGGATTTTCTATTCAATATGATTAAAGGATTTAGTGATAGACCTAGATCTCCCTAAGAAATTGACAGAGGGTTTTATGTGCCAAATTGAATTAAAACGTTTGATTGGCTTCGGTACAGAGGATGGGAGTTTGTTCAATTTTTCTCTCGATAGGTAAATTTGTTTATTATCAGATATTGCAGGTCTTCAGCGAGGACCAAAATTCAAGATTTCACCAAGTTATAAAGCAGAGATAACAGATAGCTAACTACTAATGTTGCAAAGAGATAATCCCCGACAAGCTCACATGAAGAAGAACAGAAAATAAGTTTTGTAGTACAGAGAAAAAGTTTCTAAAAGGTCACGTACTCAGTTATTATTTAAATCATGACCGGGCTACGATATAAATGCAAACTACGTATTCATAATAACGTGATGAAATAAATATTGGAATACGGTTATTTCTTGACCTTTTAGTTTGCCCAATGTAGCATGAACATCAAGAGGTTTTTAAAATAACACAATGTTTGCTATAAGTGTCAAGTAGGACCCTGTGGTTTTTTATCCAGAAGGAAAGTGTATTAGTACACTTTTAAACCATGGATATTTAATGTTCTTTAATAATTTGGACGAACGTGTGATGTAAAAAAATTGTAGTAAGAGAAATGAGACAAAATTTTGATTTACGTGATAGGGCCCAGTAGCTGAAGAGAGTTATATTTTGTTCAATCTAATATTTCTGTCCAGTAAAACCATTTAAAGTGCAGTCAGTAGAATTTAAAATGATACGCACAATATTTATGTTGCGTTAATGGAACTTGGATGTCGAAATATTTCCCCCAAATTATGACATTACTTTGCAAGAAACCCTTACGTGATAAGAAAACATATAATTAATATTTTGAATCAGAGAAAATAATATAAAATCACTTATAAAATTTAAAACAATTTTCAAAGAGTATTCTTTTCAGGCCGGCCAGCCTGGTGTTATGCTGTAGTGCTCAACGTCATTGCTTCGCATCTCAGATGTTCCGGGTTTGAATCCCGCCCCGGTCACTCCACTACGCTTAAAACTGACCACCTGTCACTCCCAAATCCGGAATGTGTCATGTAAGATTACAGTCTGGTAGTCGTCCTGGTAGATCAAGGCCCTCAATTGGCTGGCGAGCCATCAGAAACCAAATTCTTTGCATGTCTGTGTAATAATTCTAGGGTGTTCTGGTCAACGATTAACAAAGCGCGGCAAAGTTGGCGCAGTTTCTTTATATCCAAATGTGAAATGCAATATCACCAAGTTCGCAAATCTTCAATAGACGATACTGTCCACTGCAGTGTAGATTGTTACAGTAATTGTTGGGCTCCGTGAAAATTAATCCAATGGTAAATAATAGTTTAATCTCTAACTCATCTTTTATAGCTCTCAGGGGAAAACTTTTATAACCATGTATATCTGTACAAATATCGATATTATTCATCTTGAAGAAAAACCTACACTCGTCTAATTTTCTTGTTTACAACAAATAACTGTTGAATATAATTGATTGAAGCTTTATAGTAATCTAACAGATATTTTGAAGCAAATTTTTGAATGCTCCTTTCTACCTTTTAAAGGCGTTGTTAATATACGTTGGTTATAACAAGTACCTGGGTTTATCTACCAGGGAGGGCGTCTTATCCCTCCCTAAGACGGCGTCGATCTCTTCCTGAGCTCGACGCTGGACTTGAGGGTTCCTCAGGAGGTGCACGACGCAGAAAGCCAATGTGTTGCTCGTCGTCTCCGAGCCAGCGGCGAACAGATCCTTCACCAGGGCGATCAGTTCTTCCTCTGTACATGGAAAAAAACTGTAGTTTTACTAATATACTATTAATTGTGGTTTACTTCTCATGCGCTATGAATTTAACTACTTCTTGAAATACATAAGTTGTGTAGGAATTTTTTTAAAATAAGAAGGGAGTATTAAGTAATGTTTGGCGCCTGAGATGTTTTCTCATCCTGCAGTTTGCCTTGATCTGAGTTTTTGAAAATTCTTACCTACCCCTGGCATCGTCGCTTGATCCCGCTAGACTGAGTAAAAGTATATCTAAGGGCTGGTTTTACCTTACTTATTAATGCCATGTAAGAATTTGGGATTTATTTAATTTAATAACTATCTGGGTGCCCAGCGTTGCACGGATACTCATTCTTTACATATTTACAATCAAATAATTGAAATTAAAATGAAATACACATATAACAAATTTTCAAGAATCTCACTTGAAACAATTCGTCAGTTTTAGCACATTAAAAAATCTATTAAATTGTAATGATAAAAAATATTAGGTATTGATTTTACCATCATTCTATGTCTACTCCAGTACATAAAAAATTGGGCAAAATCATGGTACGTGCCATATTTATGCCATTTCAGTCATTTAAAAGTCAAGTTATTTAAAAGAAAATTAGTTCCACAGATCGTATAATCTTTGTATTGTTTTTTTATCATCGTTCGATTGAGTATTGCAGGATAAAATTATACTTTTTATTCAATTAAAATATTTCTGCTTTATTTCATTACGAAAAAAGGAACTATTTATTTGTTGCGCAGTAACGTCTCTCTCTCTGTCTCGCGTGTGCTGTGACGTCTTTGCGCGCAGTAATTTAACACAAAATGATCATATTTTTTAATTATAATTCATTCCACATTTATGCTATAGATTACTCACCCCCACAGTACCGTTTCTCGTGTTTTGAAGAATATGTGTACCAATTTTTGTTGTAATCAGTCCACGCGTTTAAATTTGTATATAGGTTAACGTAAATACATACATAATACTAGCTGAGTGCCCGGCGTTGCCGGTGTCTTATTTATATAAACCTGAAAAGGTACTTAATTCTATATTAATCTTTAGTCAAGAAGTGACATCCTAATTCTAACTATTCCTAGTTCCGTACATAATTTCGACCAATTGTGCATTAATTGAACAGCTTAAATATACTTGAGTATTGCAGTCTTCAAACATTACGAAAGATTGAATTTATGAAATTGTTAGCTATATTCACAATGTAAACAAATAGACGCATGGATAGTAAAGTAATTCGTATTGTTGTTTTATTATCACTCGATGGAGTATTACGGGATAAAATTATAGTTTTTATATAATGATAATATTTCTGCTTCATTTCGTTACGGAAAAATTGAACTATTTCCTTTGTTCGTAGCGTAGTAACGTCTCTCTCTCGCGTGACGTCATAGTATCTTGGAAGCAGTAATTTATCACGTAATGATCACGTTTTTAGATTATAATCCTTTTCACATTTATGCTAGGGGTTTCACAACCCCACAGTACCGTTTCTCGACTTCTGAAGAATACGTGTACCAATTTTTGTTGCAATCTGTCCACGCGTTAAAATTGGTATTAAGACTAACGTAATTACATACAAATATACATACTTTCTTGTTATATAGATAAATGCTCATTTCCCTTTATTGGACTTATCCCAAGATTTACTGTGGGGACGAAAACATATCCGGAAAAAATATGAGGAATTTTTCTGCAAAATCAGGTAACAACAGGTAAGAAGGCTATTTATCTTCAGAAGTGAAGCGGCATAAAAGTCACTTATGACGTAGTTTGCAATTCACAGGAGTAAACTTTCATGTTTAAGATTAGCTCAGACGTCAAACGCGATCCATTGTCGATTCGCAAGTTTTTTTTGGTTTTTTTTGGGTGTAGACAGACTATGTATAGGGTAATTCACATAGTGGAAACTCCACTCTTATAGCATAGGAAAGGGATTTGAAAGGGGGAATGCGGAAGGGTGAAGGAAGGTAGCCAAGGGTTAACTAGGGCCCCCGGGCTATAGTTTAAGGATCCTACCCGGCATTCGCCTATAAGTAATGCAGGACAAACCCTATAAAAACTTGCATCAGGTAGGTCGGGCATTTGGTACTTGTCCCACGCCCTTCCGATGGCGGGAGAGGGGTTTGCTGTGGAGTCACAGCTTACCCCTCGCCATGCCTTGGCCAGTTTAGGAGACAGCTGGCCGACTATTCCAATAGGAATAGCGGACAACTCTTACCGTATGCCCAAGGTCTGTGACCCCGGAACATACACCTCTCAAAACAGACCGAGGTGGGAACCTTAGTTCAAAAAACCAGAGCTCTCTGGGAAGGTTTACCTGCGAGAGAATCGTCTCGATTCGGAAGATTTTTTTTTTGGTGTTGACAGGCTATGTACCACATAGTGGTTACTCCCCTCTTATAGCATAGGAAAGGGATTTGAAAGGGGGGGTGCGGAAGGGTGGAGGAAGGTAGCCCAGGGGGAACTAGGGCTTCCGGGCTATAGTTTAAGGATCCTACCCGGCATTCGCCTAAAGAAATGCAGGGAAAACCCTAGAAAAACCTGCATCAGGTAGGTCGGGCATTGAGTACTTGTCCCACGCCCTTCCAATAGCGGGAGAGGAGTTTGCTGTGGGGACGCAGCATTCCCTTCTCCGTGCCTCGACCAGTTTAGGAGGTAGTTGGCCGACTATTCGAATGGGAATAGCGGACAACTCTTACCGTATGCCCAAGGTCTGTGACCCCGGAATATACACCTCTCAAAACAGGCCGAGGTGCCTCGGCTTGTGGGAACCTTAGTTCATAAACGGAGAGGGATTCGCAAGATTCAGGAGCGACGTGTCTTGACAGGCCCACACCAAATCGCAGCTGCGACAAACGTGCAAGCTACATTCCACTACGAACGAACTGCACACAACTCAGTTGTACTTCTTCGGCAACTGGTTGCTTAATTTGAAGCGAAATGTTGTAAATCGATAAGTTTCAAATTAAATAAGTACCTGTGAATGAAGGGCCAAGCAGTTTGCCATGTTTCTCCATCTGGTGCAGATAAATGTCAATCAGGTCTCGGTCATAGTCAACAGGCAGTGTCTTCCGGTGCTGGTTTACGATATCCTATTACAAAATCAAAGACTTCTGAGCTCATTTATATTAAATCAGAATATTTTTATTAATACACCAATAATATTATACTAAGTCATTACATGGTACAAATGCTTGCTTCTATCGTTTGCATTTGCTGCAGGCAACTTAACTTTACGTAGATGGCTTCCCACGACCATAGATAACCGTTCCAGTGTTTAAGTAAATATAATACGAGTTGCAAGCAAACATTATGTTGTTTGCTTTTGTGTAGGGAAAAGGCATATAATTTATGTCTGCCGTATTTTGCACAGGAAATTAATCTAGCAGCATCCGTCTGTGAAAAAGACAACTCTAGGAAAATGCAAGGCACATATTGGTGGTGGGATACGGAAATTGACTAACGGCTAATTCCAGCTGACAAATAGGGAATTTTAAATTATGTGTACGACTATATAGCGACTTTAAATTTAAATAATAAGTTTGCGATTTTCTCATTAATAGAATCGCTCGATTTATTTCCATTCCATTCCTCTTACTTTCGCATTCTTCCACAAATTCACTTTCTACAATCAAATTATAATTGTGTTCGATTTGTTTTTACATATATTCAAAATGAATGAAACATTTTAAAATTTGCCTTAGTTTTGTAGCGTATTGTTTTAGAGTACAGCGATTATTGAAAACTGACGTGAAAAGGTGCAGTACAGTGATCATGGTATTACATGACGTGGTCGATAATCGTTAGAACTCTCCATTTTAAATATGAAATATACACAATTTACTGCAGCACAGATACAATCTGATGATGATAGTTCAGAACACAGTTTTGCTCCACAAATTTCACTGAAAGGAATATATTATTCAGTGTTATAGGTTTGATAAACTGATTAGTGATGACAAATATTCCCCATTTACGTCTCATTCGAGGTGTCATAGTGTCTGTTTGTACATTAATATGTTTGATTTAATGTGAAGCATCTCTGAAATGAGTCTGGAATTGTACCTGGTGTCAATGTCTAAAATCCTATCATTTTGGCAATCAAATGTATGTTTCGAGTTGATGATATGATTGGATGCTACAGATTGTTTATCAATAGGAAGTTTTATATTAGATATATGTTCCTTGATATATATATGTTCCTCGTATTAAGGGAACGTTTTGTTTGCCCTATGTAGCAGGAATTACAATTACGGCAAGAGATTTTGTAAACAACACAATGTTTTCTGTAGGTGGGTCCTTGTGGTTTTCAATCAAGTAGGAAAGGGTGTTAGAGGATCTGTAAATGATGGATATTTGATATTCTTTGAATATTTGGATAAATTTGTGATGTAGAAATTTTTAATAAGGATAACGATAAAAAATTTGGCTTGAGGTGTTTGGGAACGATTGACGATATTTGATTTTGGTCAGTCTGCTGTTTATGTGTTTAATAATAAAATTTAAAGGGTTCTCATTGGACAATGTTTCGGACAATATTTAAGTTGTGATGATGGAACTTGGAGCTCTGTCTGCAAGATTGTGTCACTCTAGGCTCTTCTTCGCATCTGACAAAAGAAACAAAGATCTCAGAAACGTTGTGTGGTATTTATATTATCACTTTTTTGTCTGAATTGACTATCTTAATTATTCGTTATTTTCAATTAGATGTAATTTGTTCCTTTTTAGCAATTTAATATAGCTAAAAAAATTACGGGCTCTTTGTAACAACGACAAAACGTTTTATCGATCTCGAACAATAGAAACGTGATGAATACATCTCGGCTTTCAGGAATTAAGATGACATTGTTTCTGAATCCCCTCTTTCGTTTAGATATTTGATAACCACTCGATTCCAAGCATTCAAGGGCAAAGGATTATTTTATTTATACAGGCGAATCGAATAGCATAGGAAGTTGATATAGGACCAGAGGAACTCACCCTGAAGAATTCCCACATCTTTCGTTGCGCACTGTCGAACTCTTGGAAGCCCGAGGCCCTTGGCGCGAGGTGCCTGATCACGGGCAGGTGCGTGAGGAGTCCGCCAGAGGTATCCACGGAGCGCGTGAGCCGTTCCTGACAGGCCACGAAGGCGGCGAGCGCGGGGTCGTAGCGGGACCCGGCTGTTAGACACCAGAGGGCGTTGAGCACGGGCACCGTGAAGGCGCGTCGCATGGCCACGGGGCCGCTGGACTCCCGCAGCTGCCGTGACAGCTCCGCCGCCTCTTCCTGGATCTGCGCCTCCATGGACTGACGTCCGAAGCCCAGGTCCCGCAGGTGCGACAGGCAGAAGCGACGCTGCTCCTTCCACGGGTCCCCGTCCGTGAAGATTATTCCTGCCGACGTACGCAATCAGATCACCTACTGAACCAGTTCTTGTCTTTGCGGTGAGAATCGAGATGCGATTATTACGCAAGAAGGTGAAGTTGTCCGCTCGAAGAAATCGTTGATTGATGTCAATAATTACTTTTACTCAGGGAATTTCGAAAATGGAATATTGAAAATACACAAGTGAGCAAGAATCTGGTAATTTGTTTTCAATTGAACTATTCGCTCAGAAATGAAATTTGAAGCAATATTTACCAATTTTTAGCAAATCATTAACAATTATAAATTTTTTGTACATTTTTACATGCGTGTTAATAATTTCTAAGGAGTTCGATGAAGGATCATGTATATGGAGTTTAATGACTCGGACACGCCGAGCGTCGGGTACGACTGACTGAAAGAATTTGACTCGAGGCAGCTTCCGTTCGCTGAACAATGGAGGGGGATCCTTTATTGTCCGGAATGTTCGCGAAGGCAACACTTTTAGTGTGGCGAATGCCGCCCACATTTATATAAAATGAAGTTTTCAACAAATTGTATCCCTTTTGACTTTGAACTGAATAAACTCACTGATTACGATGATATCTACCTCCTTCAAATTTACCATTTTTTTAGAATTTTTCATCCCATAAATGAAGAAAGTAAAAATGCATACATTTCGTCAAAATTATAAGATATAACGTGTTGAGTGTTACTTTTAATTTATTCCACCAAATTGGTAGTAATAAGCTCAAATGTGAAATATTTATTACTAGCACACATGTCTATTGACTTTCTACACACATGAAAAGTGTGTTTATGATTAACTTTAAGTCTCGTAGGCGTAACTTTTGACTACTACACAAATGATTGTTGGTTCTGTTACAATTTAATTTGTATACCAACAAGTACATTTGTGTTCCCTCTGGCAGTTGCTATTACGTGCAAATACGTTTTCTGAGTTTGTAAACTACTGTAAGAAGGGAACCTGTGAGAGAATTCTCTCGCAGGTGAAACTTCCAAGAGAGCTATGGAGGAGGGTACCTTTTGGGATGCCTTCCCTTCTCTCTGGTTTTTTGAACTAAGGCTCCCACAAGCCGAGGCACCTGAGCCTGTTTTGAGAGGTGTATGTTCCGGGGTCGCAGACCTTGGGCAAACGGTAAGAGTTGTCGGATATTCCTATTGGAATAGTCGGCCAACTGCCTCCTAAACAGGTCAAGGCACGGAGAGGGGAATGTTAAGATCCAACAGCAAACCCCTATCGGAAGGGCGTGGGACAAGTACCAAATGCCCGACATACCCGATGAAGGTTTTTCTAGTTTTTTTCCTGCATCACTTTTAGGCGAATTGCCAGGTAGGATCCTTAAACTATAGCCCGGGGGTCCTAGTAAACCCTTGGCTACCTTTCTCTACCTTTCTGCAACTCCCCTTTCCGCATCCCTTCCTATGCTACTAAAGGGGAGTTGCCACCATGTTTTTACCCTCATTTAGCCTATTACTCTAAAAAAAAATTAAACTACTGTGGTCTCTGCTTATTTGATCGTTTATTTTACTTGTAATACAATTACTACTTTTACAGAATTGTGAGTTTGATATTTGTAATTACTTGTCAATAATTATTTATTCATATGCTGTGTAATGCATTATTATCTATATAATTATCTAAAAACCAAGATAGGGTTCTCCATATAGTTTAAATTTTATTCGTATTTTTTTTCTATCGTTTAAAATTTTTTTAAAACCTCCTAATTGAGGACTCTGTAATTTAATAAATCAAAATAATGAAAAAATTCATACTTCAGTGAAGAAATTATCACAAAAATTAATTTACAAGGATTCATATTTTTCGCCTGTTGAAGTCACAAATTTCGGACGAAACGTACGACTTTACTATTGATTTATTTGTATTTTATTGTATTTGTAATCGTATTCCATGTTGTAATTGAAGTGGATAATTGGTATTAGGCTTGTTCTGACTAATTGACCATTATGTTTATTTAATTCTTTATAATTTGTCAGATAAAATAAAAGTTTTAATTTTCTACTGTCTAAGTTCAAGTGAAAAATGTGTTAATCAGAAGATACTTGTGGGAAATGAGCTCATATTTCACAATAATTCAAACTCGTTATAACTGCAAAGTTTGATTTAAACCAATAAAATATTGTTTTCAGATTTTGAATATTGTAAAACAGAACCATTCATATTAATTCTCCAAGGACGAAACCAGATTTTATCTTTTCTAATATCTATCAGAACATTAAGACAGTATGAAATACTTCATATCTTAATAAAGTCTAAAACTATTCCAGATACCTTAAAGGAGTAAATAAATACAACCGTTAACTAAATAAAGTCCAAAATATAGAGGGTACATTAAGAAAATCAAAACTTAAGCTGCTACCTTAAGAGGTCAAAACTACTCCGAGTAAGCTTTTCTCAACCGCGTCCACCTCCACAAATTGGAACATAAAATTTCATCAACCACCATGATTAATGCGAGAATTAAACTCAGCGACTCCTATAACCCCAGAATTGACAATAATAGAGGTCGTTCTAGCATTATTTTTATGTAAACCCCTTCCACCAACACCCGTATGGTAAGGGTGCTTCCCTCCCTTGCCTTTTGGAGTTTACATAAAAATTCTTGAATGACACTATCAAATTAAGCAACCCCGGAAACATTTGATTCGAGGCTAGTAATGGCCATTAATGAATGTTTTCATATTCCACCAACACCCCTAGAATTGGTAGATGCGTCTTAACCCATCATTGTTTGTTCCTGGATCGTAAGTAACATGTTTATAATGTTTGATAGATATTGGTCTACGAATTTAAGATTTGTAATGGAAATTTTTTTCACCCCTTTACTCCCGCACACTTAGGGGTTGATCTACGACTTAACTGTTATAGTGAATGTCAGAACTAAACTCATTGACATTTGTAACCCTGTATTTGACACCTATCTCGGTTGTTTCGCGTTAATTTTATATAACACCACTCCAACCCCTCACATATTGGTTCTTTAAGGGGTTGAAATTAACACTAAAAACATCTGTATAGAAAGTATTAATTTCATACCTCGAAAAGTAATTAATCGACGCTAATATTTTACTATCTTTCTTATTAATTTTCAATACACACGTAAAAAAGTGAAAAATTGACACAATTTTTTATTATGTATATTTACTGGGAAAAGTCCCCACTTTTGTATACAATTACCTTCAATTCAAAATTAAGCAAGTTTTTAAATTTCTTCCCCGTTCATACCTTTGGAATTTCTTAACGCTTCGAAAACCAGTCAGAAACCTCCGCCGGGGTGCGCAAAACTACTTACCAATGTTTCATTACAATCGGATTAATGGTTTAGGAGTGCATAGGGTTTGAGGGGGGGGGGGCATACACAAAGACATTCAATTTTATATATAAGGAGAGGGAGAGAGAGAGATTAAATTTCTGCTTGTTACAAAATGCATAGTGTTTATGCCTCAGATATTATTTGTCGATATTGTTCGCTTCAAATAATAACTTTGGTTAACATTAAAATACCAAGCAGACTGCAGAAAAAAATTTCGATCACCTTCGGAAACTTCTATAAACACACACTTCTGACGCTACAAATAATTAATTACAGTCCAAAATAAGAAATTACGTTCACCGTGCTGACATCTAACATCTAATTGACCGAGGTAGTGAATGTAGTTGCGACATTAACAATGATATATATATCAATCTTTACAATCTTGCGGCGATATGAACGTAAGCCAAAACGTTTTCTATATATTTGTTTTAAACAAGTCCAAAAGAAAAAAGTTTAGCAAACCAAATATCATCTGCAAAATTTGAAACAAGCAATTAACTACGAAACTATTATCTAGGAGATTTAATCGATTGAGACACTATTAAAAACAATGATTTATTAAAGTATCACTATATCATATCACTTATTTGCGGACATGGTTCAGGTAGTATACATCTACTTAATTAAAGCGAATATCAGGTACATGTCACTACAGATAGTTTTCTATTTTGATAAAATTAACACCATCACATTAATTCTTATATTTTATGCATCCTCAGGAAAAAAAATTGAATAACAGTCTACCTGAAGATAAAAAACACGAAAAGTAATCATAGAAACCCGGGAACTAATTAGGGACAAGGAGTACTGAAAAAATGTATCAATCTAGACGTCCCAATAAATCCAGAAATTTTCTTTTAGTGACAGTTGCGTTTTATATGTTTTAACTTGTATTGAGGGCATATTTTAATTAAATTCTGTTTCTTCCACATAAAATGTAATTATATTGTTGTAATTTTAGTCTTGATTATCATTTTATAAGAAATTCTTTCGCGATATGTAGTGCATTAATTGTACCACATTTTTGTATATGATTTATCGTATCCCATTTAATCAATTAAGGTCTAATGCAGAATAAATTGGATCTAAAGTAAGTGAGTCATAGCAATTATTCACAGTTCGGTCTAACGGTGATGTTACCAACAATGAGGTACACAAATACTTGTGTTTACATCCACTGGCAATATAAAAACACGACCGCAGATTTTAAAGTTTTCAAGAATAGCATGAATTTGTTTCTTGGAAGAATTTATTTGATTTAAAATGAAGCTGAAGCATGTTTTACCTCGCCTGATCCCCATGGTGCGGTGTCTGAAAGCGAACCCATCTGGTCGTCCGTCCAGATCTTCGTTGAGGAGTGACCGCATCACTGCATCTCGTCCAGAAATGATGATGAGTAACTGGCGACCCAGCCGCAGTCCAACCACTGGTCCGTAGAGTTTGGAGAGTTGGTACCATGCCAGGAAGTGCAGATTATTACACCGGGATATCAGCCATTGTATGTATAGAAGCGATCCCAGCAGAGGCAGCCACGTGGGTCCTGTGGCAAGTAGATTTATAATAATAATAATGAATCCTAGGTTAATACAAAGAACGCATCATCTACTAGAATGAAAGGAACCTTCACTTTACTCTAGGAATTAACGAGGATGTTTATAACAACAAATTTATCCACGAAGTAAAACCAAGGCCATTTCTTAATTACTATTGGATCCCCATTTTGGATTTGATATATTGAAGGAATTTCCCCTACTCGAGAAGCTCTAAGAAATCTTCATAGTCGCTCTTCAACGCTCACCCGATGCAGGTTTTTCTAAGGTTTTCCCTGCATTCCTTTAGGCGAATGCCAGGTAGGATCCTTAAAATATAGCCCGGGGGCCCTATTTAACCCTTGGCTACCTTCCTCTACCCTTCCGCATCCCCCCTTTCAAATCCCTTCCTATGCTATTAAAGGGGAGTTGCCCTAAGTGGATTACCCTCATGTAGCCTATTGCCCTAAAAAAAATCAACCTTCCCAGAGAGCTTTTTCTATCCTTAAAATATAGCCCGTGGGCCCTAGTTAACCCTTGGATATCTTCCTCTACCCTTCCGCATCCCCCCTTTCAGATCCCTTCCTATGCTATTAAAGGGGAGTTGCCATCCTGTGGATTTCCCTCATGTAGCTTGCTACCCTAAAAAAAAATCGGCCAAGAAGGTTGGTTCACGGACTATCCATATTATTTTTCTTCATTAAATCTTATCTTTATACTTCAAGTGTTGTGTTCTACATATATTTCCAGTCTCTGAGCTGTAGTGGCAAAGCATTCACAGACCCTAATACTTTCGTATTTCCTTTCCTAAAATCGCCTTTTCGTTTTTCCGTTCTCCCTCATATATCCCAGATAATATGGAGAATTGTGAGAGTAATGCCCATACCTTATCTCGCTCTTCTCAAGTTCCCGAATAACAAATTTTACTTCTCCCCTCTTAACTGTTTCTAGGTCTTCTATTTGGTGTTGTTCCTATAAGGATCCCATACTCCACTTGCACCATACTCGAATATGGGACGAACCTGAGATTTAGACGAAAATTCTTTTGATTTGCTGCTCCCCTTTTCTTAATATTCTCATTACAACCTTTTCTAGACGCAAAATTTACTAAATTTGAATTGAAAATGATTTCTATTTGTTAGCATCTGTTTACATATTTTCTCCCTCTTTTCATTATAACCAAATCGTGTATTTGTATGATATTTATTGAACGTTACTGATTTTCTTTTTTCCCTTTTTATCTTGATTTCAACCATGTCATTTGTAATGCACATTCATCAGATTTTATCAGCAAAAAAATTCTAATTTCAGTACTTATTTTAAATGGATCGTTAATTTATATCAGGATCAATAAAGGCCCGATTACTTGAGGTTACTGTTTTTTTTACTGATACTTGTCGACCTTTATTTACGTCCAAAAAATTAAAGATTTAGTGTTTGAAAATCGTCGATGGGCAATTAGAGATCTCGCTGATAGTGTTGGAATATCATTTGGCTCAACCCAAACCATTTTGATGAAACGCTTCAAGTCTCGATTTGTGCCAAAAACGCTCCATTTTTTGGAAAAAAAGCGTCGCGTTGGTGTGTGTGAAACTTTGCTGTCTGACTATCAGGACCACTTGAAATGCATCAGTACTGGAGACGAGACTTGGATTTACGCATATGACCCTGAAACCACCGAACAATCCAGCGAATATCGTACAAAAAGTGAAGAAAGATCGAAAAGACCACGGCAAAGTCGATCGAAAATCAAGGTCGTGTTGACAGTTTTCTTTGATTATCGTGTTGTGGTGCACTATGAATTCCTTCCACCGGGCCAAACTGTTAACAAAGAATATTATTTGAGCGTTATGCGTCGTTTTCGTGAAGCTATTCGTCTGAAACGGCCGGAATTATGGGCGAACAACACTTGGTTCCTTCATAACGATAATGCACCATGTCATACTGCATTGGTTCTTCGTGACTTTTTTGCCAAAAACTCGACTCATATCGTTCCGCAACCACCGTATTCGCCTGATTTGGCTCCGTGTGACTTATGGCTATTCAACAAACTCAAATGCCAATGCGGGGACGCCGTTTTGACACGATTGAGGAGATAAAAACCGAATCGAAGAAGGTTTTGAAGGCTGTACCGGTAAAAGACTATTCCGACTGTTTCGAGGACTGGAAAAAGCGTTGGAAAATGTGCGTTTTATCGGACGGGGATTACTTTGAAGGGGATGAAATTGATTTGGAAGAATAAATAATAAATAAAGAATTTATATTTTATAAATAATTTCACCTTACTTTTTGTTCACAGTTGTACCATTTTTGTCAGAATACAACAACGATAAGGGTTCCTTATCAAAACTTTATTAATTCCTTTCTACAACCTCTAGAAATTTGTAATAGGAACTCTGAAACAGTATGAAACCAATATCAATATTGTTATAGATTTAAATAATCCCTCAGTAAACGTTACTTTTCTAATTTGTACTTCCTGTTTCAAAGGCGCTAAAAATGTTACATATTAAGAAAGTTATATTATGATATACACAAGTTAAGTTTCAAAATGATTTTATTTGCTACTGCTTTCTTCATTTACATATATTCTTTTACACATGAAATTCATATCTATATATAGGACGGACCACATGTGTGGAAGAGTAGGTTGAAGGAGACGGAGGGAAAACAGGTGATGTCGCACCGACGGGTTGCAAATGGGAGAAGTAGCGAAAATAATTGAATGGAAAAGAGAGACGAAATAAAGTTTTCGCGAGTGAAAAATCGAATTAGTGTGATAAGAGACGAGAGAGAAAAGAAGAGGAAAGTTTAGGAAAAGTGACAGAAAAGGTGTCTAGTAGAGAAAATATGAAGAATATTAAGGAAAAGTTATATAAAAATCATAAATAAATTTCTATAATACAAATGTTACATGAGTACAAAAATGGCACAATATTGTAAGTATAGCATTTTATATACTCCAATTACCTTAAAAGACTTTTCCATCGAAATAAATCATCGTGTTGGGTACAGAATGTTGGTAAGTTTGTACGCGAATTCCAAAATTATTAGAGGCTTTAATTATTAATACTAGTCTGCTTATACTACAATATACTCGTACTATTTGAATAGGATGAATGATTATGATGACTAATTTGCGATGTAACACACAAAAAATAGGATCAAACATGCAATTTGCCTCAGGAAATGCTTAAAGAATAGGGTTGTTGTTTAAAAATGAAAGCGACAACTTAATATCCAAGGTTTGGTTGTAAGTATAATATAAGCACATTTAATATAATTGAAATATGGATTAAGCTAATCTTGTATGTGTGTAAGGTTTTATATATATATACATATTGTAATAAACAAATGATAGGTCGGTTAAAATAAAAGATTATCGAAAAATTAACAAACAAAATAATTTATTATCAATTTGTGGCTTCCAAAAATTAAAAACAATTACAATCAAATTTAAGATCTCTTCTCTCAGGGCCTTCACTGGATTTGATAATTAACAGAGAAATGATTTAATAACCTGATTAACAATTCAGTTTAAAATTTACCTAAAAACAATATGTCGATAAATGAAAGAAAGCTAAATGTAAAGAAATTAACTTGAACGAAATGAAAGACGAACGAAATCTGACTTTTCCCTTTTAGTTATCGTTTACAGATTTTATTAAAGTTTTGGTTACTTACGTAATGTCCGACTGGTACCAGCTTTCTTTTGTATCTTCAACACTACACTATAAATGCAAATTTTTAAACAGATTTTACACTCACGCCGTCGAAATGCACGCATCAGCTCTCAGGAACCTCGGATGATCCTCTAATTTGTCAGCTATCGGATGTCGGTTTCCCTCAGTGCAAAATTGTTCGATTTTTATAATGGAGCACCCCTTGCTTCACCGTTGTTTAGTTGTTGAAAAATCTCTCTGTCCAACTATCTGTTTGCTTACTGGAACTCACGATTTGCAGATTTTAGACTTTTACTGTTTCATTTATCTATTTAGACCGAACTACTATGTATCTCAGAGAAAATTTGTTTTCATGTGTCTCCTCTCGTGGCTGACCGTAGACTTAGACTGTCGACTGAAGACTCCCTTTACTTTTGTTCGCGCAATCGCCATTTTTCGGCTTTTCATCAAAACAACACAGCTCGTCGCTCATTGTCGCTTTGCTCGCTAATACCGCTAACATTCATCTATCAAAACAATTCAAATTATGACCAAACAATTCATGGCCTAATTAACTATTGCTACTATATATATATATATATATATATATATATATATATATATACATTCTCAGTTTCATCATTACAATATATATATATATATATATATATATATATATATATATATATATATATATATATTGTAATGATGAAACTGAGAATGTTGAAATGAATTAAATTTGCCCCACGTTGTTGGACCAAATATGTAATAATCAACTGGAGGCTTTAATTGAATTAAATTTGTTAATTAAAAAAAATTATTCTTCAAAGAAACAAATTATCACCCTCACTTTGCACATTTAATTTACAAACCTAATATTTTTTGTGGCTTTCTAGGAAAATACAACTTTATAATTTTACAACAACTTCATCTAATTACTCTTTCTCTCAGGGTTTTTACTGGGCTTGATAGTAAGAACAAACAAATTTAATAAACTAATTAACAAATAAAAATTGAAATGAACGGAATATAAATTCTAAACACAATAAAGAAAACGAAATCTGACTTATACCTTTAATATGATATGATATAATTTTATATCATGAGTCTCTCCGTCAAGAACTATTTACTTGTATTTTATAGAGTTTAATAGATCTCGCAGTTGAACTTCCTGGACCACGCTATTCGTACTTTTTAGGTCAACCTCCTCTCTGGCTCTCGAAACGTTTGCCAGACTGGCCTTCCATACGAGCGCGCGGTTTCCAACTATTACCGACAAAGAGCCGTGATTGTTGCTTTCAAGAAATGTACCGCTAACAATCCAATTATATAAAAACATTTTATCGCCTCTAATTAGTATTACAATATATATATATTTTAGTTGTGATCTTGCATTTTGAGAGTTAGTCCTAAAGTATTTCTCTTCTTTCGTGATTAAAATAAATGTATATGTGATTTACTCAATTTGTACAATCTCACAATCTCAATGTCATTGCCCTCCATAGCTATTGTTCTTCGTGTTGTCTGAGTCTTACTTCCCAACTTATGTACATTACAGCTCCTTATCAAACGATGAGTCCCTAGTCCTGCGAACAATTGCCGTACGTACTGTTCGATTTGCCACCAGAAAGTAGAAAATATCTGTCATTTCCAACTTATAAACTCACATTTGCCGACAACAAAGTTAAGAAAAATAAATAAAAATTTTGCGTCGTACCGAAATCCAGATTTTGAATAACAGTTGTAAATTCAAAAATTCTTTACGAAATTTAACAATTCTTGCTATCTCATCAAATAGTTAGAAATAATATAATATTTATAATAATTTGAACAACAAAAATAATATTTCAATAAATAATAATATTGTACGGTTGTGTCACTCTTGTCTCTTTTTCTTTTTGCTGCTGAAGAAAGGAACCAAGTTTCCGGAAACGCAGTGTGGTTCTTATTTCATCATTTCATTTTTCCTGTCATTTCCAATATGAAAATAATAATATTCGTAATAATGTTTTAAAAAGTATATTAAGAGATTGGAGTTTTCTTGTTGATACAAGTCTAATTTATAAGTGACCCCTGAAATGTTGGATTCGACACTAACCTTTTAGAGCGTCCTCTACTGGTTTTAGGGCTGCCTTATAGGGACAGTATTTTTTTTAATCTAAATCACACGTTAAAAATCAGTATTTGTTGAATTTACTATATTTGGTGAAAATTGCTCTATTGATATCGGGATATCCTGAAAGACACTTGCACATATGTACATATTAGATCTGCCAAATGTTCGATTTTCTATCGTTATAGTCATTAAATAGTAAGATTTACTTGTGTTATAAACTACACAACTTTTATGATATTAATAAACGCTTTTGTATTAGTAGGTAGTATCTATATATCAAATTAATAACTCCTTTGGGAATATATGCCAGACCACCTCCAATTGTTACACAGTAAAAATAAATATTAAAAATTAAAAATAATCCAACAATCTAAAAATATAACAGAATTATGATTAGCCATATTAGTCAGAAAAATAAAGTTTAAAGAAAAATTACAATTTGAATATAAAAAAATTATTACATAAATAACGTTACGTCCTAAAATTACAATCTCTTTAGGTAATGACAGTAAATAATTAGAAATTTAAAGTTAAATGTTAAGAGCGGAAGAAATACTGTTAATAAAACTCAGCTCTACAGGCTGTGAAAGTGAATTAACAGAATAGGATAGAACAGGAATTGAATCCCGAATCATTGCTTATTATGTGGTCGCTATAAACTAGTCTCACTGACACCTGCCTCCAGAGAGTCTTCTAATTTCTTTGTATAGACCTGAAAACAGGCTCTCAATTATAAATATTGGAATTGAATAATATATTCACATTAGTCAAGTAGGAAGTACACTTTGATGTTCACGAGCATCAGTTTAAAATTCCATTCATAACTTTTTTTTACCTGGATCGTATTTAATTTACGCATATTTCCTGGTGGTATGTAGTCCTAAAATTTCACTTCAAATTTACAATATATATTTAATTTATACTAATGGAGCAGATTTTTAATTACATATAATTAATCAGAATTTTCATACTTCATATTTTCACCTCTGCAATTCACATTTATATGGTTTTTATCATTTAGCTACTTTAATTTTAGATTCAACTGGATCGTTTCATCAAGTTGTAAATAATTTAACATTTAGTTTTTCAACTTCTCCTAATTATTTATAGTCATTGCCTGTAGAGGTCATATTAATAATAATAATGAAACGTTGTTAACTTAATAAATTTTTTAAGAAACTTTATTTTTCTGTATTAAATGGCAATTATTAATTTAAAATAATAGAAATGTTGATATGCTATAAGGCGTGCGATCGTTTTACCTGGTGGAAAGCGAGGTGGTTTCTTGGCATCGAGAAAAGCGACCAGCAGCAAGACGCCGAGCAACAGCAATGTAAGGAGCCACATCTCAGCTGACACGCTTACCTCGGACTCTAAGGGACTTGTGTGTGTCCTATCGCTTAGACACGCACACCGTAGGTCAAGTCATAATTCAATCACGTAGAATCGTATCTTAAGCACTGGCTTAAAGTATAGCAGGTACAAGCGGAATAAACAGGAAGAGTGTGAAAGTGAAAAAGGTTAACCTCCTTCAGATATGTTAATAAAAGATAAGATTCATTTATTAGTAAGGGAAGTAAACAAAACTAACATACATTTCGAAACGTTATCATTATGATCTAAGGCGACCAAACTGTACCAAGGAGCAGTCTGTCAACGAATGTGTCAGCCTGGAATATTTGAGACTCAAAGACGATGCAATCAATTGCCACAATCGGATGTTACTGCCAGTCATTTTACTCACGTTTCCTTCTGAATTCCAGGAACAAGGAAATGGCTGACATTTAGACTTAGCTCCTCTATAATTCTCAACTTATGACTTCGCTCTCCCATTTAAGAAATTTTTAGAAAAGTAAAGCTGCTCAATCTTACATAAGTCTGAGAATAATTTATCATAATCATAAGTGGCTAATACAAAATAAATCATTATAAACGTGAATGTTTAATAAAGTGAAACTTCTCACGTTTCTGTATGTCAGGAGCAGAAGAAATTCTTTCTATCAAACTCAGAGAAAGAGAATTAACAGAAAAGGATAGAAAAATCTGGGTCGTCCCGGAATCGAACCCAGACTCTTGGATTCTGCTGATGTTAGTCCCCACAAATCTCAATATTGTAATTAGTCACATCTCCCACAGGGTACAAATAGACAAATTCGGGGGGTAGGGGAGGTAAGAAGACACGTCCTCGACGGTGCCAAGCTGGTAGAGCGTTTTATCCGAGAGTATTAAAGTCTAGCGAACATATATTAGCCTCGCCAGTCACAATATTTCAATCCGCACAAAAGGATGTCACGCTAGTGTTGTTTTCCTTTCTGAGAACATCTCAGAAGCGAGCATTCACCCTCGCCATACTCAAGCCGAGAATATTTCTCCTGATATTTCATTTCGTAAAAATCCATGATTAATGAAATAAATAATCCGAATTAATCTATCCCGCTTGTGTACAATAAAAAGTACAACTTCATATGTCCACAGCAGTTTATGTAAGGAAAATCTACGAATTCAATATACGTTTTTTTATAATCGAAGGACGCTGTATATTAAACTAGTGGTAACTGGTATATTCGTGGATTCATAAAAAGCATTTTATATGGTTAATGACAATATTTTGTTGCATAAACTGTATTTTTACGGCGGTAGTGATAATTATTTAACATTCTTTAAATACTATTTATCTTATGGTGAATTTCCTCAGATTAAAAAGGGGCCATAAAGTGTCCTATGTGCAGAAAATTATTTTGTGTAGTTCCAGTGGGGATCCTGTTTTAGGCCCACTACTTTTATATTGTATGTAAACTACCTCCCTGTCTATATTAATCCTCTAAAATGTGTCTTGTATGCTGATGACGATAACGTCAGAAATTCAATTTTTGATTCGACTAAACATGTCGATGACGACATAGAACAATTGAATGTTGGGTTCTAATCAAATTAGTTAACCCTGAATCTACAAAAGTCAATATAGTAATCAAATTTTCAACATCGAGCTCAAATTCTTTGTCAAGAATTGTTAACAATGTATCGTTTTTAGGCATAAAAATTGATGACATCGTAATAACGAATTATCAAATTAAATTACTTGCCTGTAAAATTGTCTTTTCCCGTAATTATCTAAGGATGTTTTCTCAACCAGTAGACACAGCCGTTGCCAATATTGTGTAACATAATCATTTTCACTCCAACTGTTACGGTATTGCAATATTGCATATTGCAATATGGGATAATCCTGCTAGTTGCTTGGAAATACACAAAAATGGGTTTTTATAATACCAGTCGGAAAGGATTCACGAGAAAGTACCAAGAGCCCGATCTACCTGATGCAGGTTTTCTAGGGTTTTCCTGCATCACTTTTAGACGAATACCGGGTAGGATCCTTAAACCATAGCTCCGGGGCCCTAGTTAACCCTTGGCTAACTTCCTCTACCCATCCACATCCCTTCTTTCACCTCCCTTCCTATGATATTAAAGGGGAGATGCCACCATGTGGATTACCCTCATGTAGCCTGTCACTCTAAAAAAGTAATGGCTCGTTTCAGTTCAGTAGCCATTAATTGCAAACCGTCTGCAAATAGTTAAGCCATCCCAAAATCTCGCATTTTATATAAACGGCATTCTTCAATAATTGTACAAGTCCAACCGTTTATATTAGCCGTTCAACCAAATAAAATGTAATTTCAACCTCGAAATGTAATAAAAACGTTTATAATAAAAAATTTATTAATTACAACACCAAAGACACATAAATAAATAAAAAATATTTGGAGCCGATGCACTATAATACCACACAATCTATCGTTTAACTTCACGTCTAAGTAGGCTTCGCACAGCGAAATAAAGCATTTTACGAATAATATATATAATAAATATAATTAAATCTCTGTGACATAATGTATTAACATAGCTATACACATAATTTATTCTAACGATGCACTTAATCGTTTTACAGATGAATATTGTTAAATTAACCAAAAGCTCCTGACGCACAATTTTAAATCCAGACATTTTAATTTAAATAAAATTAAAATAAATTTATATGTGACATTTATAACACTAATATAATAAAATTAATAAAAGATACAAAATTAATAGTTTAATAGACTAATGATCATTTTTAATGGTGTAATGTTACAATTCGATTAGAATTACCATTTAATATTTTCTTTGTAGTGTATTGTAATATCGTCTTTACGCGTTGACCATTATTTAAGACTGTAACACGAGGTTACTGTGACATGAATAAAAAGTTATGTTAATCCGACTTGAACTAGATTTACACGTAAATGATTTTTCATATTTATAAATCACATAGAGTAAAGAAATTTGGTTCAACACAACTGTATTTCCGGGGTCCTATAATTTGTAATTTATATAAAACTATTTGAAGACACATTTCTACTCATACTCCTGTTCCCCACGTTTCCGACTGAAGCAATAGAACTTGATGAATATGGCTAAAACTTTAACCACCATCGAAATGAAAATGAAGACTGATATGGACACGAAGACATAGATGACATACGTGGTGGTCGTTGATTTCGCTGGCGCTCGAGTTCTCATTAATGGAGACATAGTGGTTTTCAATGCAGCTTGAGAATCCATTGCAGATGGCATTGGGTCTATCTTAATCTTGTAGGCATCCCCGTTCGTTGGCACGAACCTTACAGATAGACTGCTTCCGCTCCGTAATTGTACCTTCAGTTGCACTTCTTCTTTTGGAATAGCGGAAAATACATTTTGCAACAGAATGGTCAATTTCTCCAAACGATCATTGGAATCAAAAACTGTTCCGTTTGGCAAGGAATTTAAAACTTCAGTCTTCCAGACGGAATATGTCACGGATGTCTGATTATCGTACTTAACTGTTGTAATATGTGCTTCTTCGCAGCAAACAAGGTTCAAAATCAGAATTTGCACTACAAAAATATTATAGTAATACATTTTAGAAACTTCTGTTGCCTAGTAACACTCTGAAGTTGAAAATACACCGAATTCCTATTTACACTTCAATTCCTTTCCATTGTTCCATAATTTAAATTTTCTAACATTTACTCTTGATGAACCGATGCATCATTCCTTCCCGACTCTCATCTTTCACACCAACTTAACAAAAACAATTAACGTGAAGTCAAGCTAAAAGTTGGCAATCCTGTTGTCAATTGCCGTTTACGTCAAACATGAACATGAGACTCAATATATCCCAGTTCCTTCATTGGGCCAACAAATATTAAAAATAGCGATATTGGAGACACACTATTATCAATGTCAATGATATTAACACGGAGTTAAAGCGAACTTCCGATAGTTGCTGGGGTTCCCTTCATCAAATCCTCCAATCGGCTTTTAATGCTCCACCTCCACCAACAATAAACAAATCAGGACGAGATTAACTTGAATTTATCCAAACCCAGCGTAGTAGTTATTCCTTTATATACACGAGACGGTCAAAAAGATACCTTTTCGTGATCGAAGTGGAACCAATCGCGCTGTCGATATATATTGCTCCTTATATATATTTTTTTGGGGGGCAACAGGCTACATGAGGGTAATCCACTTTGGGCAACTACCCTTTAATAGCATAGGAAGGGATTTGAAAGGGTGGATGTGGAAGGGTAGAGGAAGGTAGCCAAGAGTTAACAAGGGCCCCCGGGCTATATTTTAAGGATCCTATCTGGCATTCGCCTAAAGAAATGCAGGGAAACCCCTAGAAAAACCTGCATCAGGTAGGTCGGGCATTGGGTACTTGTCCCACGCCCTTCCGATAGCGAGAGAGGAGTTTGCTGTTGGGACGCAGCATTCCCTTCTCCGTGCCTCGACCAGTTTAGCGAACAATTCTTACCGTATGCCCAAGGTCTGCGACCACGGAACATAAACCTCTCAAAACAGGCCGAGGTGCCTCGGCTTGTGGGAACCTTAGTTCAAAAACGGAGAGGAAAAGGCATACCCAAAGATAGCCCCTTCGTATCTCCCCTAAAAGGTTCTGCCTGCGAGAGAAAATCCCTCGAAAGAATCCTCTCGCAGGCTTTTTCTATCCTTAAACCATAGCCCGGGGGCGCTAGTAACCCTTCGCTACCTTCCTCTACCATTTCGCATCTCCCCTTTCAAATCCCTTCCTATGCTGTGAAAGGGGAGTTGCCCAAAATGGATTACCCTCATGTAGCCTGTTGCCCTAAAAAATATTGTAATGAACGATTTTTTAATTAGGTTTTATTTACTATAAATAATTAAAGTTTTACGATATGAAATACACATGTATTTTTCAAATGAAACATTTGAAATTAAAATACAAAAAAATAATACAATTTAAAACATATATCATGGTCGTTTTTCTAAGGCTAGGTTTCAGTAGGGAGATTATGGCAAAATTTATGCGGCAATGTTATCAAGATTTCTTTATGAATATTATTTCACATCGCTCAACCACCAGCTACTGGTTCTTTCCAATGAGCTTCTCTGAAACATTACATTATATATTGTAATGCCTTGAAGGAAAGGCATTGTTGCTGATTAATGGGCTGGACCATCGGAGGAAGTTGTAATGTGTTTACTCAGGATTGGTATTGAGAATTCAAAGCAATGGACGTATGCGGGTGGCCTGTCCCAAAATAAATCTGTTAAGGCAGGCATTGTCTCTGATTAATGGCCTGGACAGGTCACTTGTTGACTTAGGATCGAAGGGCAGTTTGGGCGGTCTGAATAATTTAGAACCGCGCACGTGTGAGTGCGGGGGTGAGAATACAAGTGCAAAGTAATTACGGGTCCTGTCTCGATGTGACATGACAGAGTAGCTAGCTATTTGCTAAGGAACTGCAGCTGCATAACGTAAATCTCGGGAGGAAACTGTCAACGGGCAGTTGCGACTTAGTTTTGGAACAAAGGAAAAATGAAGAGACTGGTAGTATATAAGGGAGAGATAAGCTATTGTGAGTTAGTTAGAGTGGGAAAGGGAGCTGTGAGCACCGAAGTTGAGTGTTGGTTGTGGAGGCGTACGGTGAGCACCGAGTATGGAGAAAATTTGCAGCCTGCGAGAGAAATAGCAAAATTATTCTTGACGAATTATATTTAATTTTAAAGAATGTTTGAGGCATTTTATGTTGCCTCATTACAATGTATATATGTATATATATATATATATATATATATATATATATATATATATATACATAGGTCCACTCACCTTTCTCTATTCACCAAAATGAATCTTACCTTCAGTTCATGAATTAATACTTGATTTTCCATTGAATTTAGCTTCATAATTTTTAAACAAAAAATATACAGATTTATTATTAGTAAATGTATATTTATAAAAAGAAAAAATGACTTCAGGTACTTTAATTTCAGAATTTAGAAGAGGTTCTGTTGGATTCCGGTTTTCCTTTAAAGAGAAACAAAGTTTTTGTGCCTGTCGGAGTATTTGAAAATTATTTAATATATCATAATTTCTATGTCACTGAATAAAATTATTATTTTAATTTACAGAAGCCAGGTGAAGAAAAATGTTCTTTTCCTCTAAGTTAGACAGCAAAATGAAATGGGATTTAAAAACTCTCATATTCTTTCAACTGTAGTTTTAACATTGCTTTGCTCATAAAATTTCGTTTTCGGTACCGTTTACCTTAACACAGTTCTGGAAAGAATTTTCCATCAAAATAAATTTAGTTATGTAATTCAGCAACGTCGTGGACTACCTCTTTCACCCTTAAAACTTCGCAATTTAAAAATTTCAACTGGTTGTATCTCGCTGAATTTTTAATTGCTCTCAATATATTTTTGTAGTGATCTTTTTCATGCGTCATTTGCTTGCATTAATTATATGATGAATTTGTGAAATTAAGGACGTGATCCGAATTCTTCGACGAGATTATAAGAAAGTGAAGCGAATTCTTAATGTTAAAAAAAGCAGAGTCTTTTTGTTTTATAAGAAGGAAGGGTGAAATTATCTTCAGGAGGATGACGTGTAAAGTATAAGACAACTTCTGGCGAGAAGACGTGGATAACGTTTACGAACAATAGGAGAATTAAAGAACGGATTACTGCGTCAATCAGTTAAGACAAAATACTATTAACTTTCTGCTACTAGATTTAGTTCATAAGTCACTAAATTTAATTTTGACAAAATAAACTATTCGCCATAATTTAATTTCACCATAAATAAACAGTCAATGTTTTTCAGATTATTTAAGGGCAAAAGTAGCTATATTTTTATTTGACGAGTTTGAATGCTTTGTAATTAAATATTTTCGATATTATTTAATGATAAGTACTTTTTGACTCAATTGATTGACCAGGAGAGTGCTTGATCCGTTCCGACTCTCACGCTCTTTTACTGAATGTTTCAGTTGGTATCAGAAGAGTTGCCGCTCTTTTCTGCCGAATCACAGTTTTCTCACTCCGTGGAACGAACTGGCTCTTTGAATCAGTTCTCGATCAGATAACCCATCACTACCGTACACGGCTAAATACGAATATGAGACCGCTGATGTGACGTATTAACTTCGGCGTCACCAAGCACCGCCCATATTATCTACGGAGAATAATTCCTAAATAATAATATCGTTTTCCAGTAGTTTCCGTTAAAATCGTTTCCCAGTAGTATTACGTTAATATAATTTTTCAGTATTATTACGTTAATTATGACGATTTATTTAATCATGCGAGCATTTGTAGTTTAACACAGTATTTTCCTTCATTTTAGCCTCAAAATATTGTTAATGAATAAGTCCGTTTATATTTCCCTTCATTTTTTAGAATTAATTATTAAAATATTTGGAATTTAATAAAAATATTTTCTTACAATTTAGTCTCAAAATGAAAAAGGGGAGATTAAAAGCAAATTACTGTCAATATTGAATATTTCCCTTCATTTTTGAGAATTAATTATTCAGACATTTGAAATTTAACAAAATGTTTTCCTTCCTTTAAGCGAAAAAAAGAAAGATTAAGGCCAATTAATGTGCAAATATTTGCAATTTAACATTAATATTTAATTGTTGTTTCTTTTATTTCTTATAAATTTATATACATTATATTTAACAACACTGTACATTAATCGTAAATTATCCGTGAAATATATAATATTTCTGGTTATGTACATAATTTTACATGAAGCACACTCTGATACAGCCATCGGATAGTTCATTTAACCCGAATTTTTGCGTATTTTATCTGATAAAAATAGATTGAACGACATAAAATACGTATTACTTCAATTTCTTTTACCTTTCCCATAGAATCCGACAATACCTTGATTATCGCATTTATAACCACAATCGTCCAGAGAGTTAGTACCACCTGACCAACCAGTTCCCCACTTTCTATCTGAATTTTGATTCCATTGTCCGCCACCTTGGTTCCAACTTCCTGGTGGAGAAGGCGGCTTGCTCCAACCTCCACTTCCTGTGGTCCATCCTCCCCATCCTGAGGTGCCTCCTCCACCCTGGTCCCAACCTCCCTGATTTCCCTTATGCCAACCAGAACCGCCACTGCCACCAGTTCCTCCCCAGTTTCCACTTCCCTGATTCCAACCTCCTTGATTCCAGCCAGATCCACCTCCACCTTGATTCGAGCCAGATCCACCTCCACCTTGATTCCAGCCAGATCCACCTCCACCTTGATTCCAGCCAGATCCACCTCCACCTTGATTCGAGCCAGATCCACCTCCACCTTGATTCCAGCCAGATCCACCTCCACCTTGGTTCCAGCCAGATCCAGATCCACCATTGCTCCAGTCTCTTCCTCCTCCTTGATTCCAGCTGGAGCTTCCTCCGGAATTCCAATTGGAACCACCCCCTTGATTCCATCCGCCAGTATTTGAATCCCAGTTACTTCCACTTCCCGAAGGCCATCTTCCACCGCTGCCTTGATTCCAGCTATTACCACCAGAGGGCCATCCTCCGCCACATTTATCTACAAACATTTTAGAAAAAGATAAGCACTGTGTATATGCAAATATATACATGTAAAGGGCGCCTGAATCGTTTAAAAATGTTCAATATATTAATTAAAATAAAAAATTAGTTCACTCCAAATTTTGTATCTCATAAATTTAACAGGTGACATTTGTAACAAGTTTTGAAGAACGTTTTTATAATTGTTCCAGCACAATTTTAAAATTTATTGCCTAACAGAAACATTGTTTTTTGTTTACTGAAATAATCATTATGGCAGAACTGCCAAGGAATAAAATTATTATTTTGATGCATCTGTATTTTATTAAAATAAAATTATTGCCAACGGTAAGACTGCTCATTAATGAGGTTTCTTTTCATTACAAATATTGTAATAGTAAATAATGGAATTGTATAATTTGGGCTTTTAAGTAGTATCTTGGATTAGTAAAACACTGATGTAAGATATTACTTTCTCAGAGAATTTAATCAAAATTAAAAATTAAAATACCATGTTTATATATTGATTTTAATATAATAATCTAATTAATCAGATCAATACGGCTTGCAACTAATCAATTATTTAATCACTGCAAGTTTTTTACTAGTGTGATTATAAATATTTCTTATATCTTATATCAACTGTATATTCATACGTTTCTAAAATAATTATAATAAACTTTACTTCATTCACTTATAATTAGACTATAGGACAATATTTATAATAACATTACCGAATTATTAATATGTTTTGACAATACTAAATCTGGAGGTCTCGTAGGACTTCGGGTTTAATAGTACAGTCGCTTCTGGCGACAGTTTTGATTCCTTTATTATTTACTAAACACGTTTTAGTAGATTAGTAGTTCTAGTAATAGTCGCTAGAAGTATTTTGGAGAAAATATTTGGAAACGAATAATTCTGTGTAAATATGATGCCTTTATGCACAGTGTATTTACTCTCACAAAGATTAGAGAGGAAACCAGGAAACGCGAAATCGACACAGAAGTGTATCTGTAATCATTAATTGTGTCCCCTATGCAACGTGGTGACCGTTTAGTAGTCGTGATTGTTGTGGTTTTTTGGTGATAATCATTATTGTTGATGTTATTAGTAGGAAGCGGTGTTCTACAGAGTTCCAATGACGATTACTCCCCACATTGAACGTGTTTTGCAGTTTTATTGGGTGAGAAACGCACAATTCCTACAAGTGCAATGCTTGTCTTTATGGATTTAGTGGTAAATATGCAAACCAGGTTTTCCGGCTGCAACAAAATTGAGAAATCGGTAGTAGACGCCCAGGTGGTCGTTGGAAGATCGTCTTTCTCCTCTGAAACTCTCTACAGTGGCTTGCGTAGTATCTAACGTCCTTAAGTTGTCGTGGCAAGTAAAATCGCCTACAGATTCTGTCTTATGTTTAGAAGACTCCTATGTGTCGAGTGGTAGGTTTACATGGAACTACCACAAAATCTCCAGTCGCAGATGCTCAGGGATGACCAGCAATCACATGCCCGATAATCGCAGTTTATCTAATGCAGGGCATTATTTACTATCCCTAAGTCACATTGCATATCCTGTAAAGATTTCAAACCTCGTATGATCTGATTCAGCATTGGGTTCTTTCTCTGTTTTCCAAAAATGCTCGCCAAAGAGTTTAGATAATCGAGAATGCTAGTCTTCGGTGCGTCGTCGTCGACGGGGTTTGGGGACACACAGTCTGCATCCTGATACTTTCGTACACTTTTGTGCTTTATCGTGACAACATACTCCTGAAGCCATAGAGCCCTTCTGACCGCCGGTTAGCCAACAAAGAGAAAGGTGGTCCGTTTCAACCATGAACGGCTTACCAAAGTTGGAGTCAGTTTAAAATTCCGTCGGGACATTTCGGTCGAACAATACCAGCCGGAGGTCGGAAATAATCGTCGCATCATGTCTAAATATTCTTGTTTTTCTGTGCTTCAGATAAATTTGACTTCTCCTTGTGACAGATTTTGTAGCGCTACATTCATTCACATTGAAGCCCTTGATAAAACGCCTATAATAAGTGCGAAGTCCAAGAAAACTCTTCACGTCGTGCACATTCTTTGGTGGGAGAAAATTTGTAATCGATCCCAATTTCGGGGAGTACACCTTCTCGCGAGACCAGATGACCGAGGATCATGATTTCCTTAGCACCGAAAAGCCACATCTTTGAGTTCAATTTCAACCCGAAAGTTGTATTGCTTTACACAACCCAAATGGCATTACTTTGAATTCGTAGAGTCCGTCTGGTGTAATTAAAGCAGTTTTTTCTCGATCAGCTTCGTCTATTTCTATCTGCCAGTAGCCTGAGTGCAAGTCCATGCCTTTAGGCAATCCAACGTATTCTCGATTCTCGGTAGCGGATAAACATCTTTTTTCATGACCTTGTTCAGTATTCTATAATCGACGCAAAATCTCCAGGTTCCATCCTTTTTATTCACAAGGACAACGGATCAAGACTACTGTGATGTGATTTTATCCACCTTTTCTTGAATAATGCGTCGTTCTACTGGTGTTTCGAAGTACGCCGTTTAGCTGAAGGGCAGTTGACTTCCTATGCTAATTCGATGTTTTGTCTGCATTGTGGTTCCTTGTTTCTGTGATGAAGAAAATCCAAAATTTTTGGAGTTTTTAAGAAAATTTTTTGCTGTTCCGTGGTTTGTTCACGTGCCAGTAACTTGTGAATGTCGAATCCGGTGGTCCCTGCTTCTGTGGTGAAATTGAGGCTGGATGCCTTTTCTCCCATTTTCAGTTGGGATATTATTTTCTCGGCTCTTAGATGATGGGAAATAGGTAAGAGGAGAAAAACTTTTAAAAACAAGTTCCTATCAACAGAAATGTATTCAGGGTACGATGACAAGAGATTAGAGTAATAAGTGTGAGATAGAAATGGAGATAGTCGTACTTTCTTCAGTCCAGTTGGAGGAGTCTCCAAATCATAAGAAATCAATCTGTGAAAAATATTAACGGTACAATCGTCAAAACACTAAAAATTTGGCTAATAGATGTACTTTCCGAAGAAAAATTTCTACAATTTTTTAACAATTATCGGACTAACATTAAAAAGAAACACCTGCACAGAAATTATTCCATAATTAGATGAAAATAAATACATATTTGTGACAGTAAGCGCCAGAAGTAAATTTTGTTGTTTTGTGACGAAAATATTACATAATTTATAGCCGAAGTAATCAATATAAATATTAACAGATATAAAATTGTAAAAAGCAAGCATGCAGGTTCTGAAATCGGGATTTAATGTGCGGAGATCATCAATTAGAATATAGCAAAATAGTAGTATATAATGGCCGTAAATAATATTATATTATTTCGGTACTCTAATTTAAATCAAATGAAAAATCCTATCCTTTGAGTATGTCGCCTGGTTTGTGCAGTGTATCGTTCATACAGCCTTTGCGATTTTAGGACCACCTCACGAAATCAACAAGCATTCTAGAAACTTTTTGGACTATTTAATTTAACACTTATTTTTTTCTATTATTTGGTTATTAATTTATCTAATTAGTATAATTAGTATAATTCTTGGGAAAAAAAATTAATTATCCCTTCGGCTTTAATCGATATGGAGATTAAGTTTGTGGATGGTATTCACCAACCTCAAAGCGTCCCCTGTCCATAATTCCGGAAAATAGGAACTATCCCTTTGTTCTGCCAATACCTGTTCCTTTGTTCGGCTAACGGAACTTCCCTCAAGTCAACTCCGTCCCCAGTCTATCCCGGACCTGCGGATCGCACGGAGCCCAGTTCTTCCTGGTCCAGCGACTAGAGGCGACCTCCGCAGAAGTGCTGAATAAAACGTTAACATCCAGTTGTGTGTTTGAGTTATTACAGCCGTACCACATGACCGAACTCCCAACACGTGTATGACGCATCTAGTATCCCACAAGTTCAACGTTTATCGTGTTTGATACAGTGTTAGCCAGTGAACGTTTTTGTAGATTAACCAAATTGTACAATATATATATATATACATATATATTAGGGTAATAGGCTACATGAGAGTAATCCACATGGTGGCAACTCCCCTTTAATAGCATAGGAAGGGATTTGAAAGGGGGGGGTGCGGAATGGTAGAGGAAGGTAGCCAAGGGTTAATAAGGGCCCCCGGGCTATAGTTTAAGGATCCTACCCGGCATTCACCTAAAAGTAGTGCAGGGAAAGCAAATACAATGTTTTAGAATGGTTACTTGTTTTAGCGGTTTGTGTATCACACGTGTTAACGAGAACATACAGGTATTTACAAAAATACCCCTCCTTCTCGTACTTTAACAAAATTGTAGTAAGATAGGAAATGCATAAAATTATAATAATGTCTGCCTTTGTAACAATTTGTATATAATTGTTTTGCCATCCGCTCGATGTTAACAGGTTGAAAATGACCGAGGAGTCCAAAGCTGTTTTCAAGATTTAATTATTGAGAATATGATTCACATAGAGCACCGTAAAAACTTAGAAAAGCGTTTCATCTGATTTTTCATACCTTTTTCAAGTGTATATGAACAATCAATCCGTTCAAAAAGGTTAAAATTGTCAAAGACGTCAGAAAGATAAAATACTAACCTAGATACTGCTTAAAAAGTTTGTATAGTAGACTGCATATGGTTTAATTCATCCTGAATCAGCGATTTTAAACAGCCAAATAAAATCAAGTGATATATTCTTCATTGGCGGAGAAAAATAGTCCAACAGTGTACAACTTTTGTACTATCGAAAACATCGCATATGTTTACTTCAAATTACTAGTCATCCTTAACGAATGATTTATACAACGTATTATGCACGGAATCCATGACATTTGGGAATCGTTTTTTAAGCTACTAAGCAAATGTTCTTGTAGGTGGAAATAGTAAAATATCAACCCGTTAAAGGCGTCGAAATGCGGTTATGTATTTCGATTGTAGGAGTATAAACCGAAACGGTTCTGGTAAAACAATGTTAGAACCGAATCGAACCCATTTTAAATCTTGCCGATTATAGGACAACGCTGTAACCAAACTGGAACTTTTGAACTGATGAAATATTACCCTTCGGATCCATAGGTCGCTGGTTCATATCCGGCCCGGGGGACCAATATTATATGTTGTATGTTAGGACTGTATTTCCATTTGTTTCCACAAAAAATGAAACTTGCGTATGTGCTATTATGAAGTGATTTATTGACTGTTATAAATGCAGCTTGCAACAATATAAAAAAAACAGAACACGGACAGAGAAAAAACATAAACAACTTTCCAAAGAATACCTTGTGCTACAGATGCGCTACACCACACAAAGATATCAAGGCGTGATTACAATAAGTAACTAACAATCCGTATTACAAATTTAGAAGAAAAATAGTGTTTTTGTCATAATTACTAATAATTTAACAGACACTGATGAAAACGGTACGTTTTGTCATGATATATAATGTAAAATCATACCAGTTTCTTTTTTTGTAAGGCCTCTATTGTGGTATGTTTGCTTCCAACATAATACATATTTTTCTATAGCGCAAAACTGTTCTTAAAACGAAGGTATAATCAGATGAATCGAACACATGTTACAAGATATAATTCTATTAAAAAATTGATAAGTACCACTTGAAGGGTCTATCATACCTCGCCCAGATGTCTGCTCGTAACCTGGGTAAGATGGTCTGTACTTGGGAAAGTAGTCATAAGAACCGACATGATTGTTGTCCCAGTTGTTGCTGGTGGAAGGCGAGTAGAGGTTGGGCGAAGCAGAACGACGGACGTTCTTCGCTTCGTCGGAACTCAAGTACACTGCCTGACCTCGGAAGACTTTCGACAATTCTGGCTCCACTCCTGAAAGCATAAGTTGTAAATTAACCACAAGTTCACAGGTCCATAATATTACATTTCATGGGCATCAAATAACAAATGGAATCCTGATAACTTCTTAGTATCTATATATGGTAGAGATGGACCCGTTTTTTAAGAACTGATATATTTTCGTTATTTATAGTAGTAGTAGCTGAGTCATCAGCGTTGCGCGGCTATTTATTTAAATTAGCCAGGAGAAGGAATTGATCTCTCGATAAACATTTCATTGACCAGAATAAATAGCGTCACTGTTTGGAACATTATCCCATTTACGATCTCATCTCCGTCCTAACCCCTCGGCATCTAACGTCAAATAAACCAGGTTGATTACTGCCGATACTTTAAAAACACTCGAATTTTCCTACTACATAAAATAATAGTGTGTAAAAAAATCTCGATGATTAAAACAAGTGAGATATACTCCCGGTACATTTTGAGAATAAGGAATACTACGGTACCTTAAGAAATTGAACTTACACCCGGAGAATAGTTTTCAACCGCGTCCACGTCCACGACAATAAAATTTCCTTAACGGCCACGGTTCTTGCGATAATGAAACTAATCAACACCTATTTCACCGGAATCGACTCGTACCTTGGTCTTTTTTGCATTATTTGTATCTCCACGCGCATGGGTGCTTCCGTCACTTGAAGAGAAAATTAGGCACTTTCAACTTCTAGAACGACACAATCAAATTCAAGGATCCCCAAAACATTTGATTCGACGCTAATAATGGCCGTTAACGAATATTTGTAAATGTCATTCCCTCGGACCCACCTCTAGAAATGGTAGGTATGTCTGAACTCCTCGGTGTTTGTTCCTGGATAGTAAATAACACGTGCATAAAGTTTGGTATAAATTGGGCTACGTGGTTAAGATTAGGCGCAGAAATTTGTTTCCTGCTCTCCAACCTCTCTCCTAGTGGCTGAACTACAATGTAACCAGTAGGGTAAATGTCAGAAAAACACAGTGACTTCCATAACCACGGATTCGAACCAGTCTCAGTTGTATACTCATTAATTTTATATAACGGACGTCATCCACATCCTCCCCCACCCCGTAGTGAATGTAAGAATTAAAGTCTCAGACATAGCCCTGGATTTGACATCAATCTCGGTTGTTTCGCGTTATTTTTTTTTTGTAACGCGTCTCCATCCCCTCCCTTCCCTGCCTTCCTATGCTGTAAGGGGTTGAAATTATACAGTGAAAACACCTGGGAGAAACTATGAATCTCATCGACACAGAGATATAATTATTCAACGCTGAAAACGACCGTTTTAGCATGCTTTTAAATATCACCCTCGTTCACCCTTTTGGAGTTTCCTAACGCTTCGAAAGTCCAACAAAACGTTTGTTGGCGTGCGCAAAACTCAGAAAAGTTTAATCGAAGTTGGATAAATTGTTTAGGAACGTTTAGGGGACACACAGATAGACATTAATTTATATATTGTGGTAATTACTTTTTAAACAAATTAATAAAAACCAAGGCCTCACGTTGAGGTTCCAATTTTTAGTGATTCTAATTTTATAATTACAATGCAAAATCGGGCGTCCAATAAAATAATTACCAAAACAATTAAAATTTTACTAAGAAAACCACACCATGACGACGCCAATTTTGTAGTAAAACAATTAAAATGATCAGATGTTTTAATTTAAAAAATCAAGATTTAAAATATACAAACAAATTAATTTATTAAAGCAAATTATTTAAATAACATTACATATGAATACTTTACAATAATACCACAGCTATTTCTCAGGGCCGATCATCGGGCCTTCAATAAAGAATACTTATTAAACAATCAAATTCACAAAGCTATCAAAACATTAATTCAAACAATCAATAGAACATTACAATACAAAATATGAGATATGAAATTTAAAATCTGAACTCGGAAATCGGAAATCTGTCGATAATATTATTTACTTGTTACTTATTAAATTGTGCAGTTTTACCTTAATATTTTCTTGTACCAAGGACATGGACTCGTATACGCAGAAAATTATTAACACTTTATAGACAGGCCATTATACACTGAATTTAATGGGCAACACATACTGCTTGCCAAATTGACTCACTACACTTGCTTCGCTGTTCCTTCTATCAAAATCCTACTACCACTCTGCTGGATGCAATAACCTGGGGCTCCCAATAATTGAATAAAAATGTCTTAACTCATGAATGTAAGATAGACTACGAACTATTCCGCCTCAGGGAAAATAATAGTCGGCGTTGTATCGTTGCAGTTATTCGCTCATAGACTCGAAACCCGTAGATAGTTATGGACATTATCGCTGTTAGATTATATACAGCCACACACTTTCTGAATTTATGTCCTTTATCTACTGTCTCCTACTATACACCTGGAACACCGCACCCCACAAACTGGAGCTCTGCGTCTAGCGAACGAAGTTCGACAATCCCAGCAAGCATGCATTATTGCCACATATTCTTGTATACAACTCGTGTGTTTTTACGCCGCCGACAATAAGAGTCCTAATTTTGTTCATTAATCAATTATTTCCTTTTAATTACCACGATATATTGTAATAAACAAAGATTTAGCCTTTTAATTAATTTAAAGAATTAACCTCTCGTTGAAGCGCCATTTAGGTAATAATCAAATGGATGGCTTTTTATTAAATGAAAAGATCGAAATTAACAAACAAAAGATTTATTAATTTTGTGACAACAAAAGATGATTACAATTTAAAATATTAATTTCTCAGGGCCTTCACTGGGTTTGATAATGGACACAACAAATTGATTTTAAAATTTTATTAACAAACAGTTCAGATTTACCTAAACAATACGTCGATAGAAATAAATTAAAAAGAAAAGAAATTAACTTTGATTGACAATTAAAAGAGAACGAAATCTGACTCTTTCCTTTAATTACGTTTACAATTAATCGTTAGTTTTGGTTTTGTTACTTACGTAGTGTCCAGCTGGTACCAGCATACTTTTTGGTTTCGGAAATACACTATTGCAAAATTTTACACTGATTCTAAGATTCACAGATTTTACAGTATTGAAGTCAAAATTAATAGGCTCCCAGGAACTCGGATGATCCTCTTTTTTGTCAGCTATCTGTGATTTGTTCGTCTTTTACCGCTTTGGACTTAAACTGACTTCCTTTCCTGGCTGCTACAGACGTAAAACTGCACGCCTTTCCTGGATGCTGATAGACGTAAAACTGCTAACTTAGCGATATTTACGGAGTCATACTTCCGTGAATGTTTTTACTTTGTCTTAAATTCACAACTTTGTTTAATAACGATGGCTAGTCTCTGCTCTAGTATTATTCGTACCGTCCTCTGTAATGTCCCGCCACCAACTAACTCTTAGTGCTCTCCAGTTATAGCGCGCATACGCCATTTTTGACTTTCCGACAAAGCAACAGAGTTTGCTCCATTGTCGCTTTGGAAGCTCCTGATGCTACAATTAAATTTTATTAAAACCAATTAATGGCCTAATTAATTGGCATTACAATATATATATATAGATTTATGAAAATATTTTCACACGGTATTCTGGATATGTATGCTATCAAGTTTAAATGCGAAAGGCGTATAGACAAATATATGAATAATTAATTAAAATATGCTAGTGGATCATCTATCACATACAATGTTAGGTTAGATGGACCATTCCACAGGTGCAAGATGGAATAATTTAAATGTGAAAAAAGAATGACATAAAATATTAATATTTAAAAATTATTATTCTAATCACTACAACTTGTGTATTCTTTAATATAAAGAAACATCCTTCAGTTTTTTTATAAATTTCATTGAATCTGATTATTTGTCTTAGTTTCTAGGTTTCTCCGACTACCCATTTATTATAACTTTGCTACAGTTCTCATGTAGCAAACGGGAGAATATAGTCTTCACTGATAGCAGTTACATATGTAATCATCTCTTTAAGCGTCACATTCATTTTATTTCCAATCATAAATGTCATCGTTGCTGTCATCATAAACAATAACATCATGTGAGCGCATTCTGAATCAGATGAATCTTCCGTTTTTTCCATCTTAGAATTACTTATATTTCCCTACATTTACTCAATGTAGCCTTCTTACATATTTTATATTCGTTTCCGAATTTAGTATTATGAAATACTTGCTGCCATACTTTGAATTGTAGTATTTTTTTTATATAAATTGCAACAGGATAAATATTGTACAGTAGTTTAGTTGATGTTGGTTTATATTTCTCACTGTGTGAGATTACATCTTCAAGGTACTATGGAAATAAATGTTCGTCAGAATGGAGATGTCTTGATCATTTTAACAGTCATTAAGTCCACCTCTCCTATGTCCTTGTGGTCCAACTCCCCCAAATACAAGGAAGACATTGGCTAGAAGCCTTTGCGCCTAATTTGAATACAAAATTATTTCGTCGTTTAAGAACTGTTGACTGACATGATTTACACTTTATGTGAGACGCCGGTTCCTTAATTTTATCAAATAACTTTTATATCACTACACGATTAAATAATACAAAAACATTTGATTCGCCTGGTTCGTAATACGAAGTTTTTTTCACTCAAGTACTTGAACAACGCTTTCAAAAAAGCGCAGCGTAAAATTCACTACCGCTATTACCAAATAACATTGGCTCCAGTGTGATTGAGTGGTCGGTTCTCAAAATAGAAACTTAAATTTGTGAATGTTACGATATATATAGCAACTAAAAAATTATATTCCAAAAATAAATTCTGTATACGTAATATGAGGGTTGAAGGTATGAGGAAACATTTCAACAAAATGGTCGAAAGCAGGATACTTTAAATCGTCTTCATACAGTTTCTGATTTTTTTTTAAAAGAAAAATCGTGTCGACCGAGAAATTCACGGAAAACCAAAAATCAAAATTTTATCAGGAAATAAGCGTAATTTACGAGAAAAATCACAGTTTAGCATAGTAAAACGGGCATAATATATTTTCCGCTGTTGAAGTGACATAACATCCTTACACGCTATTGTGTCAAATTAAAGGTATTACACATACATAAAACATTTATAAAATTAAATGGAAAGATTGTTTAATGTTATATTGAACTAACTGAACGTGTTTTTAAAACCAACATTAAAGAAAATAATTGTCAATCACCAACTTTCTGTGTCGGGATTACTTTTCCGCGATCCAAAACAATATATGCGCCCATCACCAACCAAACAGAAAATAATTAAAATATTTGAAACGTCTGAACCCTTCAAAGTATAACAATAATAATAAAAAAAACTCCATTCCAAATCACATGTTGAAGAGCCTCTCGGACTATAACAGTAAAGGACTCGGACAGCGACATCCTCATTAAACTTTATTTTCGATACTGGACAAACATCTTGATAGTGTTTATGGTAAATTTTGTATTCTATATGTTATTTATGATCAATAATTTTGTATTTCATATTTTGGTTAAGAGATATTTTTTGACCTTTCATGATTTAATTGTTTTTTTTTGAGTGCCAATTCTGTGTTCAATATCGGATAAAGACAATGACCTAAATAATGTTTTATTTTTAAGTTATTTTTCACCGTAACCATAAATCTCTGATCCTAAAATCCAAGCAAGCTTTTTATTATAAAATACTCTTTACAAATTTGATTTTACTGCAATAAATAACTTCGCTAAATTGTGAAAGTTACAAATTATTAAGATCTGATTAGAAGTAATGTTATCTCAAATGATAACGAATACAGTAATATATTTCAATGTACCAAGATTTGGCAGTCAACCAGTCTTGATGCGACATCACGCATCTGCTTGAATTTCGAAATGAACCACGCAACACAATTAAGTAAAGATGTCAAAAGACTGAAGTGTAGAAAAACTTAATTTTGGAAAGAATAGTTTAATTGATTGGATCGAACAAATTAATAAGATTGTGAGTCAGACACAATTTTATTAATTTGAACATTGCATTAAAGAATTCTTATTTAAAAGATTTTCTAGTCTATTACAATAAGGATGGTTTAAGTTATTATTTATCACACTTAAAGATAACATCTGTTTACGAAATTTTGAAACTATCTCATTTTTTAATATAATTGATTTTTACTATACATGAAGAGGTGGCAAAAAATCGGAGATAAAACTGTGTATTTTATTATTTACTAAAACGCTCAGAGTAAATTTTACGTTATTAAATCTGACATTACTAAGAAGAAATTGTTTGTTACATAATTATATTTTTGTGAAGTTTTGGAGTGACGGAAATATATTAGTGAATGAAGTGGTGCGAGCTGAAGTTTGCGTTAATGAATATTATAATCGGTAAGAATGTAGATAGGAAAGCGAATATAAATTTGGATAGTCAAATGCTGAAGGTAAAACGTTCTCTGGATTCTATGAAATAAAATCGACGTGAGCTTCGGCGATGAATGGACGTGATGCTCCAGACGTGAATAAAACTACAAAGAATCAAGAAATACATTGTAACGCGTGTATTTAGGTTTAAGTTTTTATTTGTCTCGGAAGTGTTGTTTGCTGTGGTCTTGAGAATTCGAAACCGTGCACGTGCGTGGGGGTGGAGGAGATAAATATTTCCATCCAAGTAATTTCGTGTCCTGTCTCGATTGTTGGCCTCAACATGACAGGATGGTTAGCCATTGTTGACTACGGAACTGCAGCTGACTGCTATGAATCTTGTGACAATGGAATAATCAGTCAACTGGCATTTCGACGAAGTTTTCTAACAATGAAAAAGTAAAAGAATGGGAGGATATAATGGAGGGGACGGAGATAAGCTTTTGGAAACTGAACAGTTGTTCTGCGCTCACCGAAGCTGGTGGATGTGATTAAGAGAGGCTCCGTAAAGTTGTTGTCTCTGATATAGTCCGAGGAAGAATCGTCGTGAGAAAGGGGCCACAATTTGTTAGTGAAGAGTTCACAGAATAGCACCACACAATTTTAGTACGACGGCTTGCCAGCATTCAATCCCGGAGGCCGACGCTTTAGCCAGCAATCAACCCCTCAGTCAATACTGCTCTTAACCCGTTCTGCCGGCTGTGAGATACGAAGACGTCGGTACGAGAGCTACAGCAGGCAACACAACACAGAATAGCAGTACGCATTTGGTACGGGCAGCAGATCTCTTCTATGTAAAATCTACATGTGCCTGAGATAAGAGTTGTCATGTTTAACTTTAATAAACTTATATAAAATTTATTTATTGGTGAAATATTTATTTTGATTTAACGTAAAATCCCAGCCCATAAAAATAATTCTTTACAACATCTGTGTTTGGATATGACTGTAATAAATGGCTGCCGAAATGGAATGGTAACATCCTCTTAGTCAATATCAGAAAAGAAAAGAAACGAGACGAGAAGGACGTTCCTCGGACACAGGAGCGATGTCTCGCTGATCACCAGAGCGAGACGCGGTCCAGACGCTTTCCCCGTCCTCAGACAGAAAAACGAATGAAACCTCTTCTATAGAAGCAACAAGGCCTTGGAGCCAAGGCTCAACTGTCAACATATCAGCAAGCACGGTAAATCATCTTAGAAAATTCGAGTCAGAAGGATATCAGTGACTGCTGGAACTAAGTTTGTGACTTAAAACATTTTGAGAGGAAAAGTAAATTCCCCATCCGATGTTCTATATCTTAAGACTTAAAGCCATAACGTCTCTTGACGTAAATCCTATATAAGATACGTAGAAATGTGAACCTGTCCAGTGTACTTATAACCTGATATAAAACAGCATGTTCTTCTGCGGCACCGTTTTCGCCTTCCCGACCCTTCCGCGCGGCAGCCTCCGTAAGAGCTACGTATACCCTAATTATAATTGCTACAGAGACATGCACACGTAATCTCCGAAATGAACGTTGTATGTTCAACTTCCCAACTATCACTATTACAGACCTTTGCTCAAATATTGTGCATGTTGGAAATAAAGGTAAGTGTTGACATTTTTCACAACGCTGCATTAATTTTGCTGCAACTTCCCCCTTTCTTAAACCACGAGGATTAGAATTATCATTTCCAACTGCCAATAACAGTAATATCGTAGCTGTAAATTTGATAAATAACTGATTTTCATGTACTTCGTGCTTCGGCGTCAGGCAACAATAAAAATGTTTTGATTCATGAAACGAAATATAATATCAAAAAATGTATATCAAATTAAAACTTTATATCAATAATATTTACTGTTCCTAAGGCCGTTTGTTAGTTGTGAAACGATTAGAAGAGTGCAGCCAAAGCGAATAGAAATTAATGATTAAGTATGCTTTTAAGGCTGCTTACGTACCAAAATATAGGGTGATGATACTGAAATAAAAGTACAGTATAATTAGCAAAAGCATAAAATGTAATATAACTCTGAAAAATAAATATTTATGATATTATGAAGACATTTTTCTGAGTTAAGTATTCAAATATTGTTTAAAACTATCCGGAATTTCTTCCTTAATGATTTTTCTGAGGCGTCAGTAAAAAAAAATTATAACATCACACATCACACATTCTACGACTGTGTAATATGGAAACACTTTTTTGAACATATTTATTAAATAGTTATGTATATTAAAAAATATTATTGAGGGTTTTGGGGAAGACGAGTCTTAAACAGAGTGAGCACTGAGGAATCGTAACACTTTCTCATACTTAAGTATAAGTAGAGTATATGTAACGTTTTTTTTTTTGGTGTAGACTAGCTATGTATAGGGTAATTCACATAGAGGCAACTCCCCTCTTATAGCATAGGAAAGGGATTTGAAAGGGGGATGCGGAAGGGTGGAGGAAGACAGCCAAGGGTAACTAGGACCCCGGGCTATGGTTTAAGAATAATACCCGGCATTCGCCTAAAAGAAATGCAGGACAATACCTAGAAAAACATGCATCAGGTAGGTCGGGCATTGGGTACTTTTCCCACGCCCTTCCGATAACGGGAGAGGAGCTTGCTGTGGGGACGCAGCATTCCCTTCTCCGTGCCTCGACCAGTTTAGGAGGCCGCTGGCCGATTATTCCAATGGGAATAGCGAACAACTCTTACCGTATGCCCAAGGTCTGTGATCCCGAAACATACACCTCTCAGAACAGGTCAAGGTGCCTCGGCTTGTTGGAACCTTAGTTCAAAAACGGAGAGGAAAAGGCATCCCCAACGGTAGCCCCTTCGTATCTCTCCTACTAGGTTATGCCTGCGAGAGAACATCCCTCGCAGGTTACATGGTAAGGTATTTACATACCAAGACTGTATAGAAGGCAAAAAAAAAGCTGCGAGTGGATTCTCTCGCAGGTAACCTGCGAGGGATGTTCTCTCGCAGTTAGAACCTTGTAGGAGAGATACGAAGGGGCTACCTTTGGGGAAGGTTCCCACAAGCCGAGGCACCTCGGCCTGTTTTGAGAGGTGTATGTTCCGGGCTCGCAGACCTTGGGCATACGGTAAGAGTTGTTCGCTATTCCCATTGGAATAGTCGGCCAGCTGCCTCCTATACTGGTCGAATCACGGAGAAGGGAATGCTGCGTCCCCACAGCAAACTCCGATCCCGCTATCGGAAGGGCGTGGGACAAGTACCCAATGCCCGACCTACCTGATGCAGGTTTTTCTAGGGTTTGTCCTCCATTTCTTTTAGGCGAATGCCGGGTATGATTCTTAAACTGTAGCTGGGGGGCCCTAGTTACCCTTGGCTGTCTTCCTCCACCCTTCCGCATCCCCCCTTTCAAATCCCTTTCCTATGCTATAAGAGGGGAGTTGCCACTATGTGGATTACCCTATACATAGCCTGTCTACACCCAAAAAAAATGTATAGAAGGTAATATATTAACTATTGTTTGAATTCATTTTGCTAACGAAATGCAGACGCATTAAAATGGAATGTGTTTCCAACTATTTCTTTTAAATAAAAAGGACTTCAAAAATTGTAGACGAAACGTTTCATTCAAACGAATTAATAGTTTAATAAAATTTTCTGGCATATTGCCAATATGCGTATTTTTTAAAAAAGGACAGATTTCTACAAAACTTTGAGGTTTAATAACACATTTTAGACATATTTTTGGCATAATACTTCCAGTCTCTTAGTTCGAGAGAAACTAACCAAATCCGTCCTGGGATAATATTTCTCAATACCATATGTAGCATATCAGTTATTAAAGGTTTCATTTATAAATTAATACGAACGAATATGTAGATTTGGCACAATTAAACAAGTGAAATTATATTGGTCTTGCTTTTGTTTTACTACTATCTGAGTGCCCGGTGTTTCCTGGGTTGTCATAATAAAACTCAGTGACATATCTGGAGAAATGTTATCAATCTAATTGACCCCGAAAAGTTTTCATTTGACGTTAATAACGGCCGTTTAACATGTTAGAAAATTTCCACCTCTGCCCATGGGGGTTAAACAGCAAGTTGAAATGTCATAATTAAACTCAGCGACAGACTTAACTCCGGATTAGATAATCTCGGGTCATTTCGCGTTACTTTTTAATGACCCTCCACCCCCACCCCTACGGGTGCTCTCCATCCATGCCCAAAAAAGGTTAAAATTTTATACCAAAAAATCTGGAGAAACACAAGCAATCTCACTTGCTGCGAAACATATTTATAAAACTCAAATATCTGCCTTTTGAGCATTTGTAAATTTCCACCCCCGCTCCTAGGGGTGCTAAACGTGTCTTACCTCCACAACAGTGTTTGTTTCCGGTTCTAAAGGAACACGTGGACGAAACTTGGTCAGATTTTCCCCACAGGTGTAGATTTGTATGTTAAGATATACATAAAAGTCTATTTAATTTATTAGATAGAAGATTAAAATATAAAAGCCACAGTTAATTTCAGTTGAATCCAAATATCTACCCTGTTCGGCACTACCAAAATCGTTCCGAGATTCTTACATTCAAGAAAGAATAAATTTAAATAAATTAACTGCGTTTCCTGGCAGCTGTCTGCTTACGCTTATAATTATCATCCTAATTAGATACGCAATTAACTTCATACGCGTAGATAAATTTGTATGAGCCCAGAAATGTTTTATTCATTACCATTTAGTAATTCTTTGTAAATGATCTGTTAGTTGCATGCAACTTCCAATGGCGAAACTTTTTCAGAATGCCTGCTAATTGTTTTGTCAAAACTTCAGTTACCAAATATAAATGCTACATTTTTATTTGAAGCTGAAATTTAGTTAACAACTTTTTACTTTGTGTGTTCCTTTCAAATTTTACTTCTTAATTGTGTTTGTAAAACAAAAATAAATCATAATAGGGGTTTCGGCTGTTAATTATGAAAACGACGGATAATAGATGCGAACTCGTCAATAAATCTGAAATTATTTGAACCTGACATATTTGTAAACACAAGTAGATTTCTAAGTACCTAATAATATTGCTCAACACAACGGGTCTGACTTTCAGCTGCAGAGAAACCATTGATACAGCTGCGGTGAAAGTCGATTTCACGATCAAGATTCGAACTTCTGTTTTTTGAGTGTAGATCCTTTCTCATCTAAAAGTTACATTTGGTCGTATATATTGAGATCAACGTGATTTTTACACGAACGGACGGTTAATTTTAATCTGTAATATAGGAAATGAAGAGAGTGACAGCTTGTGGCGATCAACACGAGTTAAATCCCAGATATGATTCAGCTTCGTTCATTAATATTATTCGAAGAAAAAAGGCATTACGAATTATACACAGTAGCAGATCGAGCTCGAGATATGTTTTGTGGATAAAAGAGTCTGAGATAGAAGTATGCACAGCACTGCGAAAACAAAGCGAGAATCATTCCCATGACCTTGGGACGGCCCTGTGAAAGAAATCTTGCGTTTCAACTGGATGCACAAGGAAATTTATCAATTAATACGAATTAATATTAATTTTTACATTAATATATGTAGCGAACTACCTAGATTACAATAATAATTCAAATAACCATAATCAAGCAATAATATTAATCTGATGCTTGTGAACTTGAAATTTTTAGTCAATAATTCAAAGTAGAGTAAACCTGTAATGAATTACTGTACTGGTATTTATTACGCAGCTCAGTTTAAGTATCTACTCATAGCAACTTTTAGCAACTCAAATAAAAACATTATTTCAATATTGTTGACTAAGGTGGAAATTTAACAGCGCTTTATATATTTTTACTAGAAATCATTTGAAACAAAATGTAGACAACCTATTAGTTTTCCATGATGTACCGTCATACTAAATATTAGCTAACTAATGAACCTCAGCATGTTTTGAGAGGTGTATGTTCCGGGGTCACAGACCTTGGGCATACGGTAAGAGTTGTTCGCTATTCCCATTGGAATAGTCGGCCAGCTGCCTCCTAAACTGGTCGAGGCAGGGAGAAGGGAATGCTGCGTCCCCACAGCAAACTCCTCTCCCGCTATCGGAAGGGCATGGGACAAGTACCTACCTGATGCAGGTTTTTCTAGGGTTTTCCCTGCATTTCTTTAGGCGAATGCCGGGTAGGATCCTTAAAATATAGCCCGGGGGCCGTAGTTAACCCTTGGCTACCTCCCTCTACCCTTTCGCATCCCCCCTTTCAAATCCCTTCGTATGCTATTAAAGGGGAGCTGCCCAAAGTGGATTACCCTCATGTAGCCTGTTACCCTAAATTACACTCGAGGCAACTCGCCCTATTTTACGAGGTGTAAGTTCTGAGGTCACTGACCTCGGAAATACGGTAAGAGTTGAACCCTGTTTCCATTAGAACAGTCGGCCAGCTGCCTCCGAAACTGGTCAAGGCACGGAGAAGGGAATGCAGCGTCCCCACAGCAAACGCCATTCCCGCCATCGGAAGGGCGTGGGGCGACTACCTAATGATCGACCTACCTGATGCAGGTTTTCTATGGTTTGTCCCGAATAACTTTTAGACGAATTCCTGGTAAGATCCTTAAACTATAACCCTTGGATACCTTCCTCTAACATTCCGCATCCCCCCTTTCAAATCCCTTCCTATGCTATTAAAGAGGAATTGCCACTATTTGGATTACACTCATGCAACCTGTTACCCTAAAAAAAAATTAACTATTCAAAAAATGTTAACTATTTAAATGTTCTGAAACTTATAATCCAAATGTTTTATGTAAATTAAAAGAACAGCACTCGACTGTGAACTTTGTTCGTCTTAGTGGACAATCGAAGGTGATGCGAATGTCAGCGGTTAAGTTTAGTGTTCTTCTATGCTGGTGCAACCCTCTCCGGGTACGCGGACAAATTATCTCAGTTAGCTCCTACAGTTTGACCTCGTTACATTGTGTCGTTTATTTTGCGCGCATCGAGACAACATCCTCCCCTTTCTCTAAGGCGCCTCCCAGCTCACTTGGCGTCGCGTGGTACAGCATACAGCCATTCTCTTTGCAACAACAAACAAAGCTTTTCCGAGGTCTGTCGAGTGAAGTTGTAGCAATTCAGATTGAATGTACTAATTAAGTTATAGCACTAGCAACAAAAACCTTCATTGCATCAATGTGGACAACTTCAAATTTAAGGTTAACCCGCTATTCGGTTACAACGGGTAGGAAACCAGTTTTCACTACTCAAAATCCATCACGGTCATGAATAAGGACAAAACCAATGGAGACGCCAAGAGCGAAATTGACTGCTATCAGCGTTATGAAGCACAAGATAACGAAAGACCATGTAATAAGTAAACTTAAAATTAGTCATCAGTTCACGCAAGAACGGTAATACATTTTTTACACAGTAATTCCAACAAATTAAAACAGGAGGAACGAAAAACCAACAAAATTAATTAAGTGCGTAGTCACGTAAATACGAGAAAGGAATGGGAATTCACAAAGAGTGTATGAAATTATCTAAGGTAAAAAGTAAACTTATGAGCAAAACTCAAGTCTGATTATGAAAGTAAGTCAAGTATAATCCGGAAGCTAAAAAAATCAATCAGATTAAACATTAAAAATATAAAAACAATAAGAATAATTAACGTAATTGAATCAGCTACTGAATATAGACATGAAACAGTTCGGGTTTTCTGGTATTGGATTTGGGATGAAGGTACCGAGAGAATTGGGATCATATTATGTAGTAGCCTTAGACAATCAGAATTGTTTCTTACAATTTAGAGAAAAAGCAAACAACAATATAATGTAGAGAGCAGGATAGACACATTTTTTCAGTATAAATCGGGGAACATTATGTTGTATAAAAATAATTAACGAGATTAATCATATAAGCCGTCTGAAAAATATAAATGGTAAAACATATTACGGCCAGAATCATTATATAACCGAAACATATACACAGTTCAAAATTTAAATTTTTAAAAATAAAAGAAATTCCAGCAAATATCTTTTGTAATATTTTACCAATATGTTAGCTTACAAAAACTTATGGCCAAGAACCCTAAACACCGATGTATAAGAATAATAAATAATAGCATTATTTCTGACGTCAAAAATGAAAAATGGTTGATTAAGTAGTTATAGGGCAAGTGACCAAACGAAGTAATAGAGAACTATTGAGTGAGGCCAAAAAGTATTGAACACGTTTTGAAATTGGATTCGATACTTTTTGGCAAAAAATTGATGTGTTTAAATTATCAGCTACAATGGAAGGAAAACATATGGCTAAGTCACGTCTATAGGACACAAAACTGAATCAATCTATGGAATCAAAAATTTATAAATCATACAACACTATACAGCGCGTCAGTAATGAAGGCGTGTGGCGCAGAATGAGAGACGGCAGGGCAGAATGAACTCGTACACTACAATCATCTAACACGGTAAAGCTCTTGCCTCTAAATAAAGCTGAGGGGTAGGGCCTGAGAAGGAGGACAGGAAACTGGACCGCGCACTATAGTTTCTATTGCTCTTTACACATAATCTATCTTAAGTAAGAAACATCTTTGTGAAGCAAAAACAAATATAAGGTTCATGTATCCTTGATAATTTAAGGATGATCAATATTTTATTGGTAATTTAAACTGCTATTTCGTGTTGTATGTAAGTGTTGCTCACTTAGTTGATATAAGTAACATCCAAATAAATAAGACAAGAATAATTCAACTAAATGACGCTGAACGTTTCTAAACTACGCCGTAACGGACTTGTTAATATTCTTAACTCAACCAACGGTACTCCCATGAATATATCAAAGCTAATTCATGAATGCATTTGAAATTACTTAGACATCTATTTTTTCACTGAATACTGATTACAATGTCACTGATTACTGAAGTACCGACAAATACTAAATAGTATACGCATTTTTAATATTTTTCGAGGACCTATTTCGTTCCGGGAATCTCGCAATTAGCTAAGGTACGTCTCCCCGTAAAATTTTTTAAACATCTTTCGCTACAATGACACATTAAATGGAATACAGAGACTGACAAGATTTATATAAGCGTTTCTGTGGGAAAATGTCTTCACTTTGCTACTCTCGGCCTCTTTGTATTTGAAGGACGAATACCGATACTCTTGTTTCTTCCGCGTGATTAATAAATACGCACCATCAGTCTGTCAGAGAATTAATCAAGGGAATATATTTATGGGGAAAAACTAATTGAATTAATCTGTTAAAGTTTTGCTTACAATTCTTTTAACGAATTTTCTGAGCACATTCATAGTTGGAAGTTGGAGTGTGATAAAAAACTAAATGGATGTTGCATGCACGCATAGATTAACGTGACAAACAAACTTGCAAAAAACATTGTAACTTATTGGATCATACATTGTTTCTCGTTTACAGCACTGGTCAGTTTTAATAAAATTCGAAACTTTTGACGTCAACAGAAACTTTTAACTATGGTTTATCAGTTCATAATAAGCAAACGATCCTTTATTTAACTTCTATTTTAAAATAATATTAAATGTATACGTTTCGTTTCTGATAAATCAATTTTCGAACATTCTATTGATTATCTTCTTCTAATAAATAAAAATACCTGTATGTGTGTATATGTTTCTCATACAAATCTACACCCGTACAGAAAATTTCACTAACTTTAGTACACGTGTCCTTTGCGACCAGTAAACAAACACTGTGGGGGGTGAGACGTCTACCACATGCCCTAAAACGGCCGATATTTGAGTCGGATAAATATTTTTAGGCGTCAAAGAGATTGATAGTTCAAACCAGATTGGAGTCGAATCCATGGTTATGAATGTCGCTGACTGTAATTATGACATTCAACTTTCCGGTTCAGTTTCACTTTTAACCTATGCCATGGTTTGGAAGGGGAAACAATAAGCGTATGTTCAGCATACTAATCTACACCCGTATTTTTAACGTGTTCCTTTAGAACCAGAAACCAACACTGTGGTAAGATACGGGTTGAGATTTTTCAAACCTGATAAAAAACGATATTTGAGTATAATAAATATTTTTCGGAGTGAATGACATTGATAGTATTTCTCCTAATGTTATTTGTGTATAATTACAACCCTTTCCGGCATGGGGGAACACGCTTACGGATGGGGAAGGAGCGTTACAAAAAAATAACGCAAAAGTAACCGAGATTTGAGTCAAATCCTAGGTTATGGATATCACTGAGTTTAATTATGACAACCTGGGTAACGCCGACACGCAGCTAGTCATGAAATAAAATAGACTGATTGTTTGTGTTTGTATGCAAGTTCCGCATACAAATCTATATCCGTTGTGGAACTTTGACCACGTATTACTTCCGAACGGGAAACAAATACAGTGGGGTTAAAACACGACCACCAACACCAGGATGGGGGTGGAATTTTTCTAAGGTGTTAAAAAGGCCGATATTTATGTCGATTAATTATTTTTCGAGGACAATAAGATAGATAGTGTTTCTCCCGATGTTGATTTTGTATAACCCATTAATGAATGGGAGGGAAACCAATAGGGATGGGGGAAACGTTACATAAAAACAACGCAGAAACAACCGAGATTGGAGTCAAATCCAGGGTTGTCGCTGAGTTTAATTATGAAAAATAAAAATAACTTCCTCCTTGATTGTACTTCTACTTACCAGGTACAGGAATGGGGGTTATCGTAATACATACTATGCTTCTCGCCAATAATAACAGAAATATAAACGTTGATACATCGGCCTGTAACACACAAAAATATTTCTTGATTAGAAAATACACAGAAACTGAATTTGTCTGTTTATTTTTTGAGTTAAATCGAGCTAATGATAGTAATGTGAGTAATTTTAATACACTGCCAATGTAACCGTAATAATGTTTTCGACACACATAAGTAATAAAATATTATAATTAGATCTTAATGTAATAAACTTTAATATGAAACATTGTTCGTTCTATTTGGTTGAATATTTACAAATATATAAATATAATTATCATGCAGTCAGAAAAGGTTTATAAATTAATAATATAATTTTATTTCGTCCTAACTTGGGACTTTATCAGATAAATAGTAATAAAATATTATAAAAAATTTAATTGAAGAAATTTTATATTCCAGTAACAATCAAGGTCTCAACTGCTTTTTATTGTTCACCTGATGAAGTCTCAAATTAGGGACGAAACGTAGTGATGTATTGTATTATTCACATTGTTAATTATCAAACCATTTCTGCCATTTTTGCCTTGATATTTATTGAACTAATATGGTAATATGAATAACAGCATTGAAAATTTGTATAGTATCACGACTGAATATCACAAATGGTTACAATACGACAAATGGAAATGTTAAAATTGTTTTTGAAACGTTTCTTCTATACAGTATTAGTGAATTAATTGTATATATTTAAAATTGAACAAGTGGCTACAGTGCCACAAATTACTGTTTTTCGGTAAATTGGTGGTATCCGAGGATAAAGAACCTCTACTGATTATCGATCATTTTTAAACATAAAAAAATATTTTATTATTGTTGTTGTTTCTGATTATACAACATGATAGAATAATTGCAGTTAGAAAACTTGGTACACTATTCAATATCATTTTGTATTTCTTATTCTAAACTACAAACCCTCTTTACAGACGTATACTTTATCTACGTCAATTAAATTATATATTGGTGTAAATGTATGAATAATATTTAAAGAATGCCAATTTATTAATCTCAATTATAAAATATTAAAATTACATTTTTTTATCAGTTTTTATGTCAGAAAATAATTTTCACGTATAGATTGTTATTCAAAAATAGTTTTCAGCGATAATTTTAATTCATGGAACATAAAAAACTGAAATAAACATTAATAATAAGAAATATAGTCAAATACAGACAAAAGATGTGATAATATAAATACCACACAACGTTTCTGGAAACCTTATTCCTTCGTTCTTCGTTAACGTTGTGCGGTATTTATATTCTTTTGTCTATATTTGGCTATCTTTATTACTATAAATTTTAAGTCGAACGTAATTTTTTCATTTACAGAAAAAAGGATTTCTGGTCAACGATTTTCACGTACGGGAAGAAAAACAATGTTCTTATCGATAACATCGATGATTTTTTTTTTATAAAAAGAAAGCTCATTACACGTTCAGTACTGTAACAGTTTTTTATTTGATCAATATCAGTATAAATATACTAACCGAATTTTGTTGTTTACTTTCATTTATTCACATTAACAAGAAACCCTTCCTGTCTTTTATTGTATTTATTGAATAAATTCTTGTATGTTTTAGTTGACAGCAGCCACTCTAATATCACCATCGAATCAATTAATTACACTGTGGAAACGACAGGAAATATTAGTTAGTAAGTTCTATATCAAAACGTATTTGTGGTGTTCGTTGATCATTTCCCTTTATAATTTCTACTTCGACTGCCATATTGTATTTTCCTTTTCAACTACTCATTTTTCTCTATATTGTTTCTAGCGGTTCCTGGGTTGGGATTATTTTGGTCCTGCAATCATCTCATGACCTTGATCGTTCAATTTACTTTCCATTCAGCATATAAGTACTTCGTAATAAGATAAAATAGCCAAATAAAAACAAAAGAAGCGATTATATAAACACCACAAAACCTTTCTGGAAGCTTTGTTCCTTTCTACAGGTTCTAAGAAAACAAAAACACACGTGAAAAGAGCGACACAACCGCACAGTTGACAAACACAAAAACAGGAGTACTTCGATCGTATGGTGGTCAATGAATACGGGATTCCATCTAAATGCGCACTAGCTTAAATTTCAGTTCCGTTTTAGAATTATAATTTTTACTCTAGTAGAAGCAGGCTTATCCAATGAATATATCAAATACTTTTATACGTCTGGCAGTTTTTTGCGTTAGCATGACAATGAAATCTCTAAATAGTGAAACCTACTATTAGATACCTCTACCTTCGCATAAAGTGCTGCCACAGAATCGTTGAATTTTCGTTTCTTTTATTTAACTTACGGTTCGTGATGAATATTTATACCTGTGTTAATGACCTGGGATCACAATTCCTACAACGTGAATACCATTATGTAAAACTATTTGCACGATTATGTGTGATCGTTGCGCTTTTGCGACGGAGGTGCGTAATGAAAGCACGGAGACTCACCTGCCTCCAAGCCATGGTGCGAATGCCGAGGCGCGCGTGTCCTCAGGTAGTTAAGTAGCCGTGTCCTCCCTCCTGCTCGTTGCTCGTTGCTAGTACCAAGGCTGAGAGGTGATGAGCCGTAGTCCTGTCAAGGGCATCCTACTCCTGGGAACTGTAGCAACCGGAAGCATCTTCCCATTTCTAGAAAAAAAAATCTCTCAACCCCATAAAAGTTACTACAAACGTCTTTATTTATCTACTTGAATCAGTTTCGTTACTGTTAATCATTTGCGGAGCATGTTCATAGAGTAAGTGTACTGTGACCATAAGGGGATGTGATTTTTTAATTTTTGAGGGTTGGCAACATTAAATGGTAGAGGGGGCTCTCCTGACAGAACACGGTAGTACGTAAACTCACATTGTAGTGTCCAGTTGCGAGAAAGATGTCGCTAAAAAAAAACGCCTCATGCTGTGATCCGCTTCATACTCCCGGAAGAAATAAAACATACCGAAATTTTTTCGCGAAGGTTTTATTATGTGAATTAGTGTGTTTAAGTGGTGCAGGGAGTTTAGAGACGTCACACAAATTCCCTATCTGCCAAAAACCACAATTTCGGGCAAAAAAAACATGGCGTCATTGTTTTTGGACCGAAAAATCATAATTTTGTTCGAATTTCTGTCTCAGGGGAAGACTATCAATGCACAACGATATTGTGAGACCCTAAAAAACTCAAAGGAACGTTCAAAACAAAAGGAGGGGAATTCTAACGAGAGGAGTGTGCTTGTTGCACAACTAAGCCCGTCCTCACACAGCCTCAGCCACCCAGGCACTCTTGGACGCATTTGGTTGGGATGTTTGGAACCATCTCCCATATTCTGCTGACTTCGCTCCTTTAGATTATCATCTCTTCACCTACCTGAAGGCACACATGGGTGGAATTAAATTTTCAACTGATGATCATATGCAGAAACAGGTTCTGAAGTGGGGGAAGGAGCTTTCGGGCGAGTTCTTCGAGGAGGGCATAAAGAAGCTTGTGCCACGGCTCTCCACATGCATTAAACTGGATGCCGATTATGTGGAAAAGTAGTCAGCAAGTGTATCAACAGTATCCTGTAATGCTTTTCAAATACACATTTCCTAAAGAAATATAAAAATCTAGTACACTTACTTTCTGAACATACCTCATATATGAGCAACTCACGTTTCCTGGTTTGTAGTTGGTTGACAATGGTGTTGAAATATTTAGTGAAGAAATTATCAGCTGTTCCATTGTCTATAGTGGAAGAAATTATGAGAAGGTAGTAGAAAGAAGAAAGAATGATCCTACATTTCTAACAGTATTAACTGCGTTCGTCTTCAGGGAACGGGTCAAGAAACTGAGAATCAGAAATAAGCTCAAGAGCCGTGGCACAAGCTTCTTTATGCCCTCCTCGAAAAACTCGCCCGATAGCTCCTTCCACCACTTCAGAACCTCTTTCTGCAAATGATCATCAGTTAAAAACTGACTAATCTACCACATTCAGCTTATTCCAGAGAGTTGGCTCTTATACTTATCTCTGATTCTGAACACTTTCTCTGAAGAAGTTCAGAGTTTATACTGTTCGAAACGTAGAATCATTCTTTCTTCATTCTTGCACCCTCTCACAATTTTTTCTACTATAGACAATGGAACACCTGATAATTTCTTCACTAAAGTCTCACATTTATAGACACGGGTTTATGGATGGTTATTCGCGTGTATAAAACAAATAAGGGTCATTTTATAATTCTTGGAAACTCTAAATACAGGACTGGAAAAATTAAAACAAACTTCCGACTCCAGAAACTGTCCATATTTTTGAGGTTTCAGTTAGACCTACGAAATCTGTCCCATTTCCATGACGGGAATCGAACCCGGGACCTCTGTGATTGCGAGGTGGTGACGCTGACCGTTATTCCATATTCCACGTTCACAACATAATCCCAACATTCCGAGCACAATGCAGTTATTGACCGCGGATCAATTACCTACGCTTATTACTTACTCAGGGTTTTAACCCCAAACAGACCGCAAAATCCGGACAAAATATCTGGAAGTGTGATAAGCTTTCCTAGATGACGGCGTACTTCGATGCAATTACTATTCGTCATAATTACACCCCACTGGGTGTCATCGAGAAGATGGAAGAAATGTGAGTTTTCCAATGACATTTGCCTAAAAATAATAGAAGAAAACCAATATCACCCAGGAGGGACATACGTCACGCAGGTACCAGCGAGTAATCCACGTATAACTGCAGTGGAAAGGAAAGTACAGAGGAGTGGAATGCGCAAGAGGGAACAGGGAACCCTGGTTAAAAAGGCTGTAGTTTCAGGAATTGTAAGTACTTCAGGGAAAAATCTTAGATAAACGTGCATCAGGTTTGTCGGGCTCGTGACTTGTCCTACGCCCTGCTCATGAGTGGAGATGCAGTTTGTTAGGGGTAGGGGTTCCACCTTTCCTGACCAGAATTGGAGGCGGTTTATCATGATTTTAATCATCGTAATGTAGCGAAAAACACAACGCTAATTAGTATTATTATTTTATGTATGTATATACTTGTAATTATTACGAAATAAGAAAGGGTTTCGATCGGTTGACCGGGAATTTGGCGGAGCCGAGGTAAATAGACATAAGACGTCGTTGACTGACAAGGGTCGTAAATCCCAGACAGTTCGCCGCCCGATTTTAAATGTGGAGGTAATATCCATATTGCCGTGGTAAGTGATAAGTGGGGCGAGCCCTGCCACGAAGGGACCAGATGATGATTGTCGACTGTTAGAGGCAGTTGAGTGAGAGAGAGGAATTTTGCCTTGGAAAGTTACTGACTTTCTGGTGGTGCCAGAAATTGAGATTTTGACCGTGGAGAGGTACTGTACTGGGTAGGATCACTTCCAGTAAAAATTGGTCCAACACTGGAGCGATGAAGCAGAGGAGTGGGTCATCGCTGGCAGCACGACCTGGGCATTCTCGGTTAGGAGATCGTTCGATAATCTGTAAAATATACTGCTCTATGAAAGGTTAAGTTTTCAAGGTTTTTTTTCATATATATATATTGTTAGCGTTAAGTATTTAATTTTTATTGTATTGTAAATTATATTTTATATTAAGCCGGAATAATTAATATGAAATTAAAATGAATATGTAATTGAAAGATAAATATTTACTTAAATCTATAGTTTGTTGTTATATGACTATTGACCATATAATAATTATTTAAAATTAGTAGACAGTAAAACAATTGCCAACAAGGTAGGTATGTTACAGTAAAATTGTATACGATCTGCATGTTGAGTCTGAATATACAATTACGCGCAAGTATTACACATTATAAACAACCTATCGATCTTATAAATGGTTTGATACGTCGAAGAATAAGCTGAGATGTATTTCTACGGTGTGAATTATCCTAAATAATGTGGCTTTGTTATTGAGAGGAAAGTTGAAGGTAGAAATCTCACCTAGTAATGATATATTAAACTTTTTTTCATCAGTATATAATTTACCACAATTGATGTAATACCTGTGTGAATGTGAACTTCAGTTTGTTCCTTACAGAACGTACGACAGTCATAGTATGTTCATTTTCTTTCGTAAATTATAATGTATAAGTAATTTAGTATTATTACTACATTTTAATTTAATAAACAGATTTGCAGTTAAACCAGCCAATTCTACACGTGTTTCACATATTTTAGTTTGTTACGAAATCAAGTTAAATTAAGTCAATATATTTCATGTATTATTAATTTATTAATAAACAAATTAATTTGACATCTGTTGCTACGAATAACGTTCATAAACTAACTTTAAATTTATAAAAGCTTTAACATTATATAACGATTTATATTAAAATTGAATGATAAATTACGCGCCATTTATCTAAAATAACGTAATCTAAACATGATCAAGTGAAAATTGTGATGGAATAAGCAGGATGATTTTTCATAGACAACATTATTTCATATATGTATAAGATAAACACACATATAAATTATTGCGTGTTCAATGGAACGGTTATCATCTTAATTACATTAATTAAAGTACAATAAATAACTTATATCAATATGTAACTTTTAAAGGCGAAGCTCATTCCGGTATTTTTAAAAAATACGAATTATTTGTATTTAATTTTTCTAATTTCTGAGAACTAAATATATATTGTGTGTGCTATTCAATCATATTGTTTTCCAGAGCCATGTAATACATCTTATGACATATAAAAATAAATGAAGTGTTGTTTCACAAAATTGTATATGTACTATTTTGAGGACGCAGGATATCAAATACTGTGTGAATGATTATTGTGAAACAAAATTGTATTATAGGTTATTATTCGTACGACAGTAACAGTAAAACATCGAGAAATGCGACTTTTCTTTTTAATGTATTTTTTGAAAATGAAGCAACAGATACAAGGTCCCACGAAGTGATGTTTGAATTGCTGACGTGGGGAGTAGCACTATAAAACTTTAACATAAATAAATTAACAAGTAGTTACAAGACTTTCAACAGACATAACAAGAGCCCACGTCAAAATCAACGTGAAATAAATACAGCAAATAAATTAGAGTCTCAGGTAAGCTAGAGACGCATAGCGGTGAAGGAGATCACCGAGACCAGGAGCGTGCAGACGGACGCGGCTGATGATGGCGCATGGTTCACGAACTTCTGGTCGACGTCGTTGGCGCTGGTCTCGAGGCCGCCGTTGGCCCCTGCAGCCGGAGTGTTCCCGCTGGTGGACACACCGTACCTCCAGGACCCACCCGGGCCACGCTCCATTGCGAACGCGTGGTGATCATAAGACTCTTGCTTGCGCATGTTGGTCGACACCTGGTACGTCTTGATAACGTCGCCGTTGCCGTCGACACCCTGTTGTTGCACTCCGTTGTCGTTGAAGGCCGTGAGCGACGGTGGCAGGAAGTTGTTTGGCGACGGCGTCCCGTAGCCGTAGCTGCCCTCGGCGGGATACACTCCCGTGTCTTTTAAGGACGGCGGCGTGTAGTCGGGACTAGGCACTCCGTAGCGATTTCCGTTATAGAGGCCATTGAAAATGTCCGGCACCACGACGTTGAAGTCGTTGCTGCTGGGCGGCACGAAGTCGTGTTGTTGGGGAATGATGCGGATTCCCGTCATGTCCTGGGACCTGTCTCCTGGATCGTCGCGAACGCTGGTCAGCACCACACAGTCAGGAGCGTTGCGTCCCGTCCTCTGTACGGACTCCACCAGGTCCTCCTGGCAAAAGACAAGTACACAATCACACAGAATATCTTGTGACTGGAAAAGCACATGAGATTAAATGTAATTGGTAAAAAGAAAAAGCGGGAAGAAAATGGCTGAGATGCTTTGAAATATGCACTATAGAGCAATTGAGTTTTAACTGGACAGACCAAATAAGGATAGAAATTAAAATTAAATTAAGACTGTGAGTGTTTACAAGCATTATGAGCAGACTAATTATTTTTTGGAGGGAATCAGTCCGGTTTTATGCTTGCTCTGATCTACACCATGCTGATACCTCGAATGTGATCGCGGCTGTAGATAATAGTCTATAGTAGAAGGAACAGTCACCGAAGTCACTTCAGTGAAGGTAAAACTGTCCATTAACGCAGATACAGATTTCACCCAATTCAATTCCGGTTTTTACTTACATTACTTAACCTAATTCAACTTATCAGGTCTCTACTATATGTTAATTAATTTTGGTATTTCGTGATATGGAACAGATCGTTTATATAATAACCTATTCATGATATAGGTATAACTTTTATATTCGTACTAGCTGGGTGCCCGGCGTTGCCCGAGATGTCATTTATCTATAACCATCCATAAGACTCCAATTTTGGTTACTTTTGCGCTATTTTTATGTAAAGCACCTCGAACCCTATCCCTAAATGTGCCCACCTCCCATGCCGAAGGGGGATGAAGTCATTGACTAAATATATCGGCCGTTTTTACATGTTTTTACATGTTAGAAGATGACCACCCCCACAAATATGCGATAATGAAAAAGAATGTATTCCACGCAAAAATCGTCCGATTACATTGTCTGAAAATTTATTCCCCCGCCCAACAACTCCCAAACCCGTCGCGTTTCCCAGGTTGTCACAATTAGATTCAGCGACATTCATATTCTCGGTATTGATTCGAATCTCGGTTGTTTTTGCGGGATTTTATTTAACGTACCTCCACCCCACCCCTAAGCTTGCTCCCCTCACAGGGGTTAAATTATACACAAACAACATCGGTATAAATACTATCAAAGTAATTAACCCCAGGAAATAATTATCACAAATATCGAACGTTTAACATGTTTTAAATTTTTCACCCCCGACCACTCCCGCTTCGGGGACTTAAACGGTCAAGTTTAATGTCATAATTAAACTCAGTGACAATCCTGATAGTTTCTGGTTTATTTTTATCTAATGCTACTTCCACGCCAACCCTTAAGGGTGCACCCTTCCGAATCCGAAAGGGGTTGAAATTATACACAGAGAACATGTAGGGAAATTTTATTAATCTAATTCGTCCCGAAATATATTTAATTGACGCAAAAAACAGTCGGTCAACTCATCCCAACCCAGGCGATACCCGCGCGTTGTCCAGATTGTCATAAATAAATTAGGCGACATCCATTACCTTCGATTTGACTCGAATCTGGGTTGTTTTCCCGTTATTTTCAAGGAAATTAATTAAACTCAGTGACAATTCCGATAGTTTCTGGTTTCTTTTTATGTAATGCTACTTCAGGCCCACCCTTAAGGGTGCACCCTTATGAGCCCGAAAGGGGTTGAAATTATACACAGAGAACATGTAGGGAAATTTTATTAATCTAATTCATCCCGAAATATATTTAATTGACGCAAAAAACAGCCGGTCAACTCATCCCAACCCAGCCGATACCCGCGCGTTGTCCAGATTGTCATAAATAAATTCAGCGACATCCATTACCTTCGATTTGACACGAATCTCGGTTGTTTTCCCGTTATTTTCAATGAAATTAATTAAACTCAGTGACAATCCCGATAGTTTCTGGTTTCTTTTTATGTAATGCTACTTCAGGCCCACCCTTAAGGGTGCACCCTTATGAGTCCGAAAGGGGTTAAATTATACACAGAGAACATCTAGGGAAATTTTAATAATCTAATTCATCCCGAAATATATTTAATCGACGCAAAAAACAGCCGGTCAACTCATCCCAACCCAGCCGATACCCGCGCGTTGTCCAGTTTGTCATAAATAAATTCAGCGACATCCGTTACCCTCGATTTGACTCGAATCTCGGTTGTTTTCCCGTTATTTTCAAGGAAATCCACTCCACCCCCACCCCTATCATGCCTACAAACAACATCGGTAGAAATACTATCAAAGTGAATGGTCCCGGCATTTATTTATTCCACGCTAATATCGATGATTTAACATGTTAGAAAATTTCCATCCCATTCACTACCGCCCCTTGGGGCTAAAAGTCCAATTTGATGCTATAATTGAACTGGGCGACATCCATAACCTCGGATTTGACTCCAATCTCGGTTGTATTCGCGTTATTTTATTGCAGCGTTCCTCCACCCAACACCTAAAAGTGCTCTACTGATAAGTCCGAAAGGGGTTTAAGTTATAATCTGTGTAAATGTAGAGAAATCTCATTGATCCGGAAAATATTTAGTTGCAAAGTTGATTCACATGTTTGACAATTTCCACTCCCGACCACGCCCGTCCCTGGGAGGTTAATTGCTAGTTTATAGCATAATTAAACTCAGCGTTATCCATAACTTTGCTTTTGACTCCAGTCTCGTTTGTATTCGAGTTATTTTTTTGTAATATTCCTCCACCCCCACCCCTACAATTCTCCTTTCCCATGCCGTAAAATGTTTGAAATGTTACTCACATACATTGGTACAAACACTATTAATCACTTTTACCCGGAAAATATTTATGTGACTGTGTTAGCATGTATGAAGAATTTGATCCACCGGAATAGATTTGTATTCTCCACCCCAAACGCTAGGAGGGCTCTTTCCCCAGGGTGTAGAGGTTGAAAATTATATTAAGATATCATCAGTGGAAACACTATAAATATCTTTATCCGACTGAAATATCGACTGTTTTAGCATGTTTAAATATTTCCACCCCCGTCCACCCCCGCTTCTGGGTGTGGTTGCGCGTCTCATCCCGACAGTGTTTGTTTCCTGGTCGCAAAGAACACGTGCACGAAATTTGGTGAAATTTTAACCACCGGTATAGATTTGTATTCTCCACCCCAAACGCTAGGGGTGCTCTTTCCCCAGGGTGTAAAGGTTAAAAAATATATTAAGATATCATCAGTGGAAACACTATAAATATATTTGACCCCTAAAAATTATTATCCGACTAAAATATCGGCTGTTTTAGCATGTTTAAATATTTCATCCCCCGTGCAACCCCGCTTCGGGGGTGGTAGACATGTCTCACCCCGACAGTGTTTGTTTCCTGGTCGTAAAGAACATGTGTACAAAATTTGGTGAAATTTGCTCTACCGGTGTAGATTTGTATAACGAACATACAAACATACAAACATACAAACAAACATACAAACATACATACAATCTTTTTTATTTATAAGATATAAAAACTTTTTAAAAGAGTATAAAAAGCAATGGTTCTGAAACACTTTTATTTTTGATTAAACGTCGTTATTAATGGAAACAACATCGGTTAAAATTGTATGAACAACACCACCCCTAAATCTGTTACTTTCCCGTGGTGGAAAGGGTTGAATTTTTACTCATATCACACCGGTAGAAACACTATACCCATAAACACATAACATTTTGGCAGTTTTAGAATAATAGACAATTCTCACCCCCAGCCCTAAGCAAGCTCACCACTAATGTCTAAAGGGATTTATATTTTCAACAACATCCGTTGAAATAGTATTCACGTAATTCTCCTCCAAGAACGCGCAAGAACTGACTATTTATCTTCCCTTCCAACCCCCACCCTTTCGGGTTAAATGGGCAATTAAAAATATTTATCCGAAGTAAACTCACTGGCATCCATAACCTTCGATTTGACTCCAAACCGGGTTGTATTCGCGTTATTTTTCTGTAAAGCAACTCCACCCCAAACCCTAAGGGTGCCCTTTTCCCAGGGCGTAGGAGATGAATATTATATTCAGATAACATCGGTAGAAACACAATCAATATCTATGACCCCGAAAATATTTATCCAAATCTAATACCTGCTTTTTTAGCATGTTTAAGTATTTCAACCCCCGTGCACCCCCGCTTCTGGGGGTGGTAGACATGTCTCACCCCGACAGTGTTCGTTTCCTGGTCGTAAAGAACACGTGTACGAAATTTGGTGAAATTTGCTCTACCGGTGTAGATTTGTATAACGAACATACAAACATACATACAAACAAACATACAAACAAACATACAAACATACATACACTCTTCTTTATTTATAAGATGGTAATTTTATGTCGGTCTATTCGAATAATTATGAATATCATTCCTCACTATTGGTATTTTCAGTGAACCTGGCAATAAATTGTTTTCTACGTCGTAAATAAACGTTAACACGTTACATAATATTTCATTCAACATGTCATGATCCTAGATAAATATAGTCTCACATTATCTCATTTTAATTAAGTCGCATTTGATAAAAGCAGAACAACTGAACGATTCTTATGATGAGTCATGACGACCATTTATACACTGATTCCATCCACATGTTATTCCCATTTTCTTTGTAATTTTTAATTGCATATAATAAAAATATTTTTATTTCAAACTATAATATACCTATTTTACAATTCTGAAACACCATCGTTATCTACTATTTCAAATATTAGCACTACTAATTGCAGATTGTAATGATTAAAATAACGGCTTAATAATTAAAAATGAATTTGCCCCACACTGAGGCACCTAAATGTAATGATTAAAATGATATTAATTAAACAATTTATTTCAACAAAATTATTTCTGTGAATTTAATTCAATAGTTCAGTTATGAAATCATTATATTTATTTTTATTTAAAGTAAAGGATTGCAAAATAATTACGGCATTCTGTGAACTTTACAAGACAATTTACTTTTATTCAGTTGAAATTTACAATATTTTATAGGAGATTTTCAATGTTTATATATTTTACAACTCTTTTCTCAGGGTAATTTATCTGGGCCTTCTAAGTAAAGAAACAACCTTTATATTTACGTTAACAATCAAATTCCATTACAAACTAAGAAGTTAAACAATCAAACAAAAATGAGAAAGCGAAATCTGACGACTTTACCTGTAATTATCGTTTACAAAACTTGATTAAATTTGTTTGTACTTACAACACATTTGCTGGTACCAGGCTTAACTCTCTTGGGCTAGGGTTCACCTCACAATTTACACTAAAAGGCCATGAAATCACTGAATTTACACTTGATTAAACAAAAACACGGTCGTAACTTTCGAGTCTCTCCTCTCGGTACTGGAAACCGCTGCTCCCTCCGGACTATTAGTTGGACAGATTGTTACAAAATTGTCTCTCTGTGGAATTGACGACGGTCACGGTACTGTTAGAAATTTTATTGTGGCGCTATTTATTTGGTTACTCCTTGCAGTTTTACAATGGATTTCACTGTTCAAAGCTTTATACTCACATTCTAAAACTTGTAACCTTTTTGACCACGCTGTTCGTTGTACGCCTCTCAATTTCCGACTTCCACACCCCACTTCAACACCAGACCGACTGTTTCAGAAAAGCGCTCGCAGCCGAACAAAGCCCGCCTATCCATTGTTGCCTTTGAAAATTTGTACCGCTAACAATCCACCATAACTTTACAATTATTAAAATCATTAATGGCCTTTAATTAGTATTACATAATGCCCCAAATTTAGTTTGAAAAAATTATCGAAACTTTTTGAAAACTAAAATGTTTGTCCTCGATCGTCAGATTTCATTTTAAAAAAAACTTATATCTATTTTCACCGTTAATTAAATATTTACAATCCGCCGTTGAGTATTGGTGCAATGTATTATCTTTCTTAACCAAACTGTTATTTAGATTTTAAATATTACTTTTTTCGATTTTAATTAACTGTACATATTTGACCCTGATAATTTGCAAAAAAAATATTTAAAAAAACATTTTATCTGCCACATATTACAATTAATTTGATACTTGTGGCTGTCACGAAAAAATCAAAATAAAATAAAACAACTTAACTTAAATAGACACACCTCCTCATCATTCAAGATTCTTAAATTTGACTAAATAGTTAATCTTATTCTAATACTTATAATTATGGGTAAACTATCCAATTATTAACATATTTAATGGCCTCTAATTAGTATTACAATATATAATGAATGTAAACTTTCCCGGTGTAAATTATTAATTATTAATATATTTTTCGCGATGAGCGTCAGGTACAGATTTCTCGATGTTGACGTTTCTGCGGCTATTCTCTACCGCTGTCTTCAGAAAGACCGCAGAAACGTCAACATCAACAAATCTGAACCTGGTGCTCAATCGCGAAAAAATTATTAATGACATATATATAGATTATGTTTTATTTACATGGGCGATCAAAGTATTTAAATCAACTAATTAATCACGACTATAATTAACACAGAAAATAACATCATGGTTCCAGAATCAGGTCAGAATGAAGCATTAAATGAAGTATTAAATTTATTTTCTGAAACCGATCCTTGATTTAGGCCTTCGGAGGTCACCATGCGGTAACTAAGTAGTTTGATTTAAGTAAACGATACGTATTATACAGTAGCATTTAATCACTGTGAAAGTATATCAATCAATTACTACATATTTAAGAGCAACGGGTTTTATTCCTCTACTTACAAACATACACACATATATTTCAAAATATATATGTAAATATGATAATATGTATATATATATATGTGTGTGTGTGTGTGTGTGTTCGTGTCTGTGTGTGTGTGTGTGTATTCGTGTGTATGGATATATACATAGAGATGTAATTCAACATTATTAGCAATCCTACGTCTCTTTCAATTATTTTATTTTATTTTAATTCTGAAATCAATTTAAGAGAGGATTTTATTTTCTGAAGAATTTTAATTAACCGCAGCTATTAATTATCATGGAACTTTTAAAGATACATTGAATAATAAAAATATTTCCAATTTCAATAACTACTGTCTATTTATTATATATATTATATTTATTATATATATATATTATATTTATTATATATATTATATTTATTATATATATTATATTTATAAAAAAACTGTTAATTAATATTCCCCAAATTTTATAACAGTCGCGGAAAATAAAAAGTTATTTCTGTCGGAGAAGCTTTCGTCAATGTCATCATCCTAAATATTCTTGAAACATGGAGCAATTTTTATAATTATTTGAAAAAAATTCAAAGTTATACTGGTCGACCATATTTTAGTAGATTTCCAGCGACTGATATAAAAAATAAGGGCCAATTCCATTTTAAACATATAAATAATAGGAAATTGTAATTTTGTTTGTGGGAAATGTGTTGTAAACTTACATTTTTCTTAATGTGCTCTATTTCAAAATTTTTGCCGTCGTCCATTTTGATGTTCTCCTTGAAACAACGCACAGTCTTCTGCTTCGTAAGCGGCGATGCAGTGCTGACGATTTCCAGGACTTCACGAGAGTCGTCGGCCAGTTCGCCAGTAAACATAATAAAGACATACATAGAGCACACAAATACTAACGAAAAATTCAAAAAACAGTAATAAATTGGAATTAAATATGTTGTAGCAGACAGCTGACACTGAAAAGTACACATATTTACAAGAAATATTGTATGTACAGCGAAGTTCACAAGTTGTCATATTATCAACTGTTCATTTTCTTAATTTGATATGAAATGTGTGTTTTATGAACCTTGATTTTTTATACTGATTTATTTACAGTCGCATCAACAGCTCTGGTTATCAGTATGGGAAATCATTTCTTCTAGGCGGGGGACAGATTTGACGAGAGTTTCTCTCACGCACACAAACATCCATGACCTCGCCGGGATTCAAACTCGGAACCTCTGTGATCTGATTGTAGAACGAAGGTTTTCCCGGTGTAGAAAGTTAGTAAAAGTTTCTCGGGCTTCCAGCCGGGTAAACTCGTCGATAGCACGCGACGTTTCGATGACATGCAGCGTGCTATCGACGAGTTTACCCGGCTGGAAGCCCGAGAAACTTTTACCAAATCTGTGATCTGAGGTAGTCACGCTGACACCTACACCACAGGAGGTCGGCATTGAATTTTTGAATGTAACTAGAAGTGGCATATTATTGATTCGTATCGTGAATAGAAATTATTCCGAAAGTTTATTTAAAAACTGGAAATCATAATATTTTTTCTCATCTGATGTAAAGCAAATAATTTGTGTTTACATGGAACCACACTAAATATTTTTATTTTATTCTCCGAGAATTAGATGATTTTAGCTGAGTAGAAAGTTCGACACGTTGGTAACGGTCGCAGTTGAATCCGGGAATAAGCACTGTAGAGATCAGGGAGTTGCATAACCGACCTACGTGATGCAGGATTTTATATGGTTTTTCCTGCATCACTTTTAGGCTAATTACTGGTAGGATCCTTAAAACTACAGCCCGGTAACCTAGTAAACCCTTGGCTACCTTGCTATACCTTTCCGCATCCCCCTTTTCAGTCTCTTCACCTTGCTATGAGAGGAGAGTGGCCACTGATTGTTGCATTCGATTAATACAAATTATATATATTTATATATATATGTATTATAATTTCAATAATTTAAACCATACTAGTTCCTTGGCTGGATAAAAACTAAAGAGATCTTATAATCGGAATCGATAATATTCCTGCATTGAAGCAAACCGAACTCTTTCAGCGGATATTTTTTTTAAATGAATGTTACCCGTCTCTTGTTAATTATTATCTTTTCTTGGTGTTTTTTCCATTTAATATAATTAGTACATTTTTGATTGAAGTTACAAATTGTTTCAATATTATCATAAAATGGTTGCCTCATTACAGCTTGTGTTCTTCTATAATATTTTATTATTTAAATTTTTCCTTTTTTAACGTGTCTTTTTGCATATATATTAGAAAGATCACAAAATTAGAACCGCCAGTACAATTTATAGATATTAAATTCAGCACTGATTCACTGTAAAGTTATCGTTTTACTGGAAGAGACAAATTGAGACTTAATTTTCATTCACTTTCTTATTTCCCAAAAATAATTATTCTCTGTCAGATAAAAAATCTTTTATTATGCTGAGTAGGATATGAAATACTAATTTTACGTTTATTTTTATTTAGTAATCTGCATAGAAGAAGAGTCCCTCTACTTTTATATTATATGCAGCAACACATAACACAACATAAATTATTGAACAGAAATATTTGTTAAAATTTAATGAATAATTTGTTTATTAGAAACAAATGCGTTTTTAATTTTTTTTTATGGACGATTGCAGTTCATTCAGGACTCCGGTTTAACATTAACCCTATATTAAATAAGTGCGTTTACTTTTGCCCACTCTCAGGTCCGTTACTTGGTAATAAAATAAGCTCTAACGAGAAAACCCAACTTAATTATGATTATATTCAAAAGTATAATTAACTACAGGCGGACTATATAAGGTTTGAAAATGAGTACCGATAATTATGAGTACCGAACTTCAGTATTCTCTGTGAATGCTGTAGCTAGGCTATTACGACGTTAAAAACTTGTCAAACCTCCCAGCAAGATTCTTAATTTCTTTTTGTGTAATTTTAACAGCTTTATTATATATTGTAACAAACGCTTACTGCGTTAGAGATGTATTCATTAATTTATTTGTTATTAGGAAACTGAAATTGTACACATCAATCATTAAGTACTGTTGGCCGTTTGAAAATGCGATTAATAACGATATTCCTGTTAATATGAAGATAAGTTTTCAACGATTTATTTTATAAAATGAAAATATATACGTCTGATTGAAACTAATGAATAAGAAAGATAGCCAATTCAGACAAAAAGGTAATATAAATACCACACAACGATTCTGGGATCATAGTCCCTTTCGTCGGGCGCTAAGAAGAGCCTAGAGTGACACAATTGCACTTGTCAATTGATAAAACTCGAAAGCGCCGATAGACAATGGGAGAGCCGAAGGGTTAGCGTAACAATAAGGGAGTAACGAGAATGGGAAAACATAAGATTTAGCGTAATAATAAGCAATTATAGAGTTTCATACTGTCTGTTTGTACATAATATATTACCTGCCTGGTATTAAAGTACCAGGGTTTTATGAATTACGATACGACAATCTGAAGTATTTGTCCATTGGCATATTTATGCTTGCCTCAAAGATTTAAAAACAACGTTATCAACTGTAAAGAGCTTAAAGTGCTTTGTGTCTCAAAATTACAACCACATTAAATTCAGTGAAATATATAATCGAGTGAGTTCGAGCCCCAGATGAACAGCTAATGGAAATGTAAACTAAAAAGAAAATTTATTAATTGTAAACCTAATGTAAATAATAATTATCGTCAGATTTCACATTTCAATAATGGTTTAAGTTAAGAATTTTTCACATTGTAAGTTTTTAATTGTCTTGTAACATTCTTTATTGGAGGACCGATAGTCGGCCCTGAAATTACGCCGGTTCACTTTACCAACTTGTAACAAAATTTTCAATGGTGATAAAAATTTAAATTCTTAAATTTTCTTGGTTTTATATTTTGAATTCTGAATTTTCATTTAAAATCCTTTCATTTCAAGTTTAATTTTTTTTCTTTTAAAATGTAATTAAATTGTATTATTACAAATGTGCTCCAACGTGGGGTTTGTTTTAAATTGAATAGTTAATAATTTAATTTTGTTTACTATATATATATATATATATATATATATATATATCTCAGGCCAACTACATATATATATATATATATATATATATATATATTGTAACATGATTGTTGCGAGGTACGGTCGAGGGCCCTTGGCGGGGGAGACTGCAGTGTGTATGCACGTGCAAGAAAGGCGATGTTGTTTTAGGCGCCAGCCAAGGGGACAAATGTAGGGGCAGTTCCAAGCTGGACTCGACCAAGGATGGACGTGCTACCACTAAATACAAAGTTTGATAAACCACGCCTTGAAGTTAACTTATGTCTCATGTTCGATTAAAATAAAATTAATGAAGTATTAAAAAGTTGTTTTGGTGATTTGCTCCCAAAAATTACCTGGCGCCCAAACATTATGAATTATCTACGAAAAAACGCAAGGAGGGTAGCGGAGCGGCCACAATATATATATATACTTGGGCTGAATTTTAATATTCTGGAAAGAGGGGACAATGTCATTGGATGTTGTTCCATGAAGCAAAGGCGGACTTGATCCTATAGAATTAGAAATTTATTCGGCCTGCGGATTTAGAAGAGGAAATTTATTGGCAGAAGATTCTGTCGCTTTAATCTCTTTGTAGCAACTAAAAATGGGTCGGAACTTCTCCATGACGGGAGATAGCTCTTTGGCTCCCGCTCCTTGCAAAGATTCAAAGAGCAGAAAAGAAACGCTCCGCTTCTGGTCGTTCTGTGAGCATTGAGCTGGCGCACACAGGTGTAGGGGACGTCGCTCAAGGAGCGGTGCGCTGGAGAGAGACGTTTCAGTCTGTATGATTCTTTGCAATCATTCGCACCCTAGTTCGGAGAGAGGGGAAAGCCGCTCCTCAGTAGGAGTCGTTCATTTGAAACGACTCGCTCCAGTGTGACCCATCTATATTAGCAACGATACACATATTAATATCTCAATTTTAAGTCTCATTTTCATTGAATTTTTCTACGTGGGAGAACGTTTTTAAACCGTCCGTGTATCTTCCTGCTGCAACTGTTCCAAGCTCGAGTCTTTACACTGTACAAGGCGGTTATGGAGCATTCAGGTGTTGAAAATTGTGAAGGCTTCCCCGGATTCATTTTTATTTTAAATTGTAATTGTTTATGAGTTAAAGCAACAAAGTGGAAATAAATAGTTATATGTTTTAAATTCTTGTTGATTATTTCATTTAAATAAAGCTCATCTTGTTAATTATTACATTTTGGCGCTTCACGTGAGGTAAATTCTTTTAAATTCAAATTAAATAAATAAAGCTAATTTTTTTTTTATTAAATATATTAAGAAAAGATTTTCTTCGCCTGTTTGAGGGTGACAAACTATTTTCTTGGCAGCTACAAGAAAATAAGGTAGCCATGTTGAAAATGACATTGTAGTTTCCGGAGGAAGAATGCAGTACACATTTGTGCAGACAGAAAATGTCCCATGTTCTTACAGATTGTAGACCGTGTAACAGTGCGGGAAGAATATTTTTGGCACTGTTCGGCGTCAGGAGGAGTGATGATGAGTGCGTTGTGATGATGACATTGATTGTGCGCGATAAGTTGCCAGACCATGTTTAATAGTTATCGGTAGAAACGTTAGTAGATCAGCCAACGAAAATTTTTTATAAAACAGCTATGAACCAACATCTTATCTATTTATGAGTTCAGTATATTTTTTCCTTGTTTCAAACATTATATGAGGTTCTTATTCTACATTCACAGAGTCATTAGAAAGAATAATTAAACTTACTTTGTTATTTTTATATTACGGAAATTTAATGTTAATATAGCAATAAAACCAGGAAGAGCAAATTTTGTTTTGTATTAATAAAATTGTCTTACTTATAAAAATATTTAATATGAATTATTTAAACACTTTCAATCTTATATAGTGATTTTAATTTCATTCGTTTTTAAATTTTTCTTCTACACAACAAATTATTCAGAGTAACCGCGGCTAGGATGTATTTCTGCAAAAATTTTCTGTGTGAAAATTAAGTATGAAGTAATATAGCTTTTTCAGTCATTTACAAGCACAATAAGGAAATGCAGTGAGCGAAACAGACAGCGTTATATCATAGACTTGTTTACCAGCGGGAAAGTGATTGACGACGGTTGCGGTGAAGATGGAGTGGTTTACGAAATTTATATTTCGGCTAAAAACGGAAATGAATTTATACTAAAAGAGTTATAAACTTTTATTTTAATGAGATCTTTTTTAAAAGTTTTACCCTCAGGTATGCAATGAAACAACTGCAAATTATGACATACTCTAACCACGAACGTTATAGAATACATAATTAAATAGCTTTATAACACATAAGTAATGTCTAGTTCGGTAACTGTAAATGGTTACCGGCTCTTTTATTAATGAATTATGGGTAACAAGTGCCTTACCATTCATTACTGGCGTCGCTGCAGTCAGAAACATCAAAGCCAATAACATTAGGCCAGGGACTGCCATTTCTGAAACATTAATCATCATTTGCTTGAGTGACGGATCAAAATCACTTCGACGGAATTAGAGAATTCATGTTTCAGGGAAAAAGTATTTTATGCTTTCTTAAGAAGAATGTAACAAATATGAAATATGTTTGTATTTTCTGTGTCGTATTTATACATCAAAATTAGCAACAATTTTTATCTGTATTCTAATACTTACCAATTTTTATATTTTAATGTAATATGGTTTTTCTTTTGAAAATTGGAACATATATTTATATTTAGTAGCTCAATCACGCATACGTTAAAATTCTAAGTTGATAACATTAAGTAAGCAGTGGTCTCCTAACCTAACGAAAACTTTGTCTTATAGAGGAGATCAAATAAAGATTTTAAAGCTCTCTAATTCCAATCAAATGCTGAAAAATTCTATCAACGGAAAGAAAACCATCTAATTAAGACTCGGTATGAACATTATTGTGTGTATCTTTAATTTTATATAAAAGTATTATTTCGTTTGGGTTGCACTTGCTAAAGCATTGATATTGGTTTGTCGTTACAGGTAATGTCTACCATTTTGTCTACAAAAACAACATTTGCAGAGTAATATGAGAGAAACTCATACAATAAGGAAAAGTTCATGTTAATTATTTAATGATTCTGTAACCTAAACGGAGGTGTTTAAAGCGGTAAAATTGTTACTGGATTGATGAAAACAATTTCGTAATGTGTAATACGTAAAAGAACTCATATCAATAAGTTTTATGCAGGAGAAATTTGTAATATATCCTGTTATTATTAAAACATGACATAAAAATCTGATAGAAGTACAAAAATATAAAGTAATATTGTTGAATGAAATAATTTAAAAATGTCTGTTATAATGTTGGTTTAATTTATCTTATTAATGTTTCAAAATAGACGTTAAGTAAAAATTAATATGTAAATACATTATTAGACAATATCATGAGAGTCAATGAAGAATATATATCGCAACGAAAGACCAGCCTTTTTATGTATATAATATGGGAGACTTTATATTAGAAATTCATTATATATATATTAAATATATATTGTAATAAATAACTGGATGACGATTAATTTGTCTTAGCCATTTATGTATTGATTAACAAGTTAGGGTTAATTAAAAGAAATGATTATTAAAATGATTAATATTTAAAGTTTTTCATTTCTTAAAAATGCACATTATTAGCCCTATCTTTGTACGCCGGTCTTTGATCAAAATTTACGAAACTTTACTTTAATTATTTACAATTTATGTTGTTCTAGCAAATACACATCAATATTTACAATCCAATATGTTGAAAATCTCTTAATCTCAGGGTCACTACTGGGTTTGATAATTAGAACACAATCAATGTATAATCTGACTATTAACAATTCAAAATATAAAAAAATTAACCTAAAACAATATGAAAATAAGTGGAAATAAAGCTGAACGAAATGAACTCTGAACGAAATCTGACCCTATCCTTTTAATTATCGCTTACAAATTTATCAATGTTTTGGTTACTCACTGATCTCTGTCTGGTACCAGATTTCTCTATTGTGTCATGATAACTAACACCCTAAAAGGCCATTTTTAGTTACACTGACTCTATTTTATTGCAATTTTAATACACACGCTAGCATTTCTCGTCCTCAGCTATCTGGAACCTTGGATGCTAGTGGTTGTCGGTCCCTCAATGCGAAAATTGTTCCATCATCGTGAAGCAACCTTTTGCTTCCCCGTTTGCAATTTGTTATGAAAATCTCTCTGTACAACTATTTTCTTGCTTCCATACAGGAACTCGCAATTTGCAATTTATATTTGCAGACTTTATTGTTTGATGCTCTAAGAGAACTGAACTGTATTATATCTCTCCAACTCAGATTTTAGCCTCCTTCTCATATCATTGCCGATTCCAGACTGTAACTTGAAGTAAGTCTGCGAGAGGATTTCTCGCAGGTGAACCTTCCCAGAGAGCTCTGACGGGGGCTACCTTTGGGGATGCTCTCACATCTCTCTGGTTTTTTTTGAACTAAGGTTCCCACATGCCGAGGCACCTCGGTCTGTTTTGAGAGGTGTATGTTCCGGGGTCGCAGACCTTGGGCATACGGCAAGAGTTGTCCGCTATTCCTATTGGAATAGTCGGCCAGCTGCCTCATAAACTGGCCAAGGCATGGCAAGGGGTAAGCTGCGTCCCCACAGCAAACCCCTCTCCCGTCATCGGAAGGGCGTGGGACAAGTACCAAATGCCCGACCTACCCGATGCAGGTTTTTTATAGGGTTTGTCCTGCATTACTTTTAGGCGAATGCCGGGTAGGATCCTTAAAATATAGCCCGGGGGCCCTAGTAACCCTTGGCTACCTTCCTACACCCTACCGCATCCCCCCTTTCAAATCCCTTTCCTATGCTATAAGAGGGGAGTTGCCACTATGTGGATTACCCTATACATAGCCTATCTACACCCAAAAAAAAACAAAAAAACTGTAACTTCTCGTATGCAGATTTTAGACTTTTTGTTTATCCTTTCTCGACCCAGGCTCCGTGCAGACTCTCTTTCCTTACGCGCGCGCATTCCCATTTCGGCTTTTCAACAAAGGAAAAGACCTCTCCGCCATTGTTGCTTTGATAGCTCATGCCGCTACAATTCAGTTTTTATCCGCTACAATTTAATTTTATTAAAAACAATTAATGGCCTAATTAATTGGCATTACAATATATTAGATATATATTAGACAATATGATGAGTCAATGAACAATATATAACGCAACGAAAGACCAGCCTGTGTATGTATATAATGGTCGTTCGTTGCGTTATATATTGTTCATTACTCATGATATTGTCTACAAATTTATTATATACGAATTCTATATATTTCGTTGCGTTATATATTGCTCATTGACTCATGATATTGTCTAATATATATAACGAAAGACCAGCCTGTGTAAGTATTTAATATGACAGATAATAATATAAAGAAATAACAGAAGTCAAGGAACCTTGAAAAAGTAATAAAAAGATCGGTGTTTGCATAGATATATTACGACCGATTCCATATGATATCGATGTGTTCAATTCAGACAGAAATTTCGAAGGTATCTCAGAATGGTTGGAAGTGCTTCAAATGATCTTATTCGAGGACGACTTCGTTTCTGTCTTCAGGTTACGACAACTTCAATCGCGTAACCTCCCACGGAATTAAAGCGTCACGCAAATTTACTACACCGAGTTTCTCGCAATTAAATCATCAAGGCTGTCAGTGTTTCCACGTAATAGCAAAAGAATGGGAATTCCGGAAAACGATCTTTAGTTTTGGGTGACAGTCACGTTACAGTTTTTCTTGCGAATAAAAAAGTTATACGACATTAAATATTTTTAAATCCAGAACAAGTAAGTAGCAAAACCAGAGTTTACTCTGAAACTTTTAACTCCATTTAACTGATTTCTCTTTAAGGGTGTCATATTTTGACTACAATTAATGAAGTTAATTCGTTATGACGAAATTAAAAACAAAATATTTTAGTACACATTGGAAATATTACATTACAACTCAAAAATCGAGTATTTACTAGGACTGGAAGGAACTTCTTAGTAGTCGTCGCATATTCATTAATATCTTTCACGAATTTATCAAATGACATAGTAAGAACGCTTTCATTAGAATAAGCTACAGATTAATCTTCTTAAAACTGATATCACCAAGTTTACTGAATAAAATAATTATTATGTATAAAAAAATCTACAGGAAAGAAAACACTAAAATAATTAAAGTAATTTACGAGTACAAGTTATTCTTAAATACCATAGAGTAAGTATGCGAATTTCTGAAACATGACAATTAGTTTTCCATTAACTGATACTTTTACATAAATTTAAATACAAATCAGTCAAAGTATTAGTGAGGCTGCTCTTTTTATTTAGAGTCCAAATGATTTAGTTCATTAAGAATTATGTACGAAACAATTTTCAAATGTTAAAAATATATATATTTGAATGTCTGATTTTATATATTTTAAACCGGTAATTTGTAATATTAATCCAGGTATCGTGAGTGATAAATAACAAAGTCAGTAAGAAGCGCTACAGGATTAATAACGTCTTGCTAAAAACAGCGATTAGCACCAGTAAAATAGAATAAATTTCATAAGAAATGTGTCTCTTCTATAAAACCGATTGAAGGTTAGTTTGAGCGTGGGTTACATTCCACAAAAATTTACTAAACTATTGAAAAAGAAAACTTTATCATCGACCCTCAATAGACCATGGCATACTACAGCCCAGTGGTTTCCAAACTTTTTGGTATTCGATGTATGTCACAATTTTTCCGCGACGACCTAAGTCAAAACATTGGTCTATGGAACGCTTGAAGTCCACTGGCAATGCGGTTTGGTTAATTTAAAAATATAATAATAAATGAAACACGTATTTTAAATTCAAAAATTATTTATTGAAGAGGCATAATTAAAATAATTAATGGAATGGATGATCTTGTTGCTACACAATTTCTCAAAAACTCGGAAGTGGATGCAGCTACTGTCATCTCCTGTTCCATGTCAATTTTCGCAAGACAAATAAATACTTTGTAGTACAGCGACGACCGAAATCCCAGCTTCGCACAGATACGAAATTGTAAATGGAATTAATTTTCTATGAGCTTTACCACTGGGCAGTTATTATTAATATTTTACTAATATCCAAAAATCAGTGACTTCCAAGCTGCCAAACTTTGTCTTCAATGAATTGTCGCGAGACAACTCAATCAGACTTTCTGCTTCTAAAGATTTAAATAGGTGTTGAATCCATGCGAATTTGGCAATATTATCTGCGTGAAAGTATTTTTAGAACAATTTGATACTTCGTGAAAGGTGATCTTCTAAATCAGATTTCATATTGCAACACAAACCAGCTTCATTGGAGATTACAAACTGGTGCAACACGGGAAAACAATTGATATAATATTCATTAATTTTTCGTTTCCATTGTAGTAATTTTTTTTTAAAACTTAAATCTTCTCTGATAGTGAAAGATTTAGCTTCTCAAAGAAAACCTCAGAAGTTTAAGCAAAAAGTACGTTTCCGAAAAATATTTGGCATGCTCTTGTTTTTCTTCTCAATTAAAAGTGTCAATTTATTGCCGTAATTGGAACGTAAGAGACAATATATTGCCACAAGAGAGTCACAGTGAGTGGTAATAATAAAAAAAAGGCATTTATTCGGCTCTCATATTTTCACATAATTTGTTTAAAAAACTTATTTTTCACTCACGAGGTTTTATAAGGTGTACTATATTCACCACACGTTATAAGACCAGTGGAGGACTAAAATACTTGGATGAGAGTTTCTCCGTGAACGATGCAAAGGCTCCATGCTGAGCCCGGAGCTTTATTTCGAATAAGCGCCTTCAATCCTCCATCGAAGGAGCACCGTCAGTACAAACACCAACACATTTTATCCGGTCCAATTATTTCCAAACATGAAAGTGTTCAAGATCTCGAATAAGTTTTGAGCCTTCCTACTTGCCAAGATACTTTCACAATCGAGTAGAAACTCATCGTCAAACTTTGTTGGAAAATCTCGCAGACTTTGTATTTTTGGTAGGTGCAACAGGCCATGTATAGGGTAATCCACATAACGGCAACTCCCCTCTTATGGCATAGGTAAAGGAGTGAAAGGGGGATGCTGAAAGGTAAAGCAAGGTAGCCAAGGGTTAACTAGGGCCCCCGAACTATGGATTATGGTTTTTAGGCAATTTTCCTAAAAGTGATGCACAGAAAACACTAGAAAGACCTGCATCAGGTAGGTCGAGCATTTTATACTTGTCGCACGCCCTTCCGATGGCGGGTGAGGAGTTTTCTGTAGGGTCGCTGCTTTCCCTTCGCCGTCCCTTGACTAGTTTAGGCGGCAGCTGGCCGACTATTCTAATAGGAATGGCGGACAACTCTTACCATATGCCAAAGGTCTGCGTCCCCCGAACATATACCTCTCATAACAGGTCGATGTGCTTCGGCATGTGGGAACCTTAGTTCAAAAACCAGAGAGATGTGAAGGCATCCCAAAAGGTAGCCTCCTCCAGAGCTCTCTGGAAAGGTTCACCTGCGAGAAAATCCTTGAATCTCGCAGATTTTTTTTGTAGGTGTAGACAGGCTATGTATAGGGTAATCCACATAATGGCAACTGCCTTCTTATAGCATAGGGAAAGGGGGATACGGCAAGGACTGCCTGAGAGAAAATTCTCTTCCCAGAGAGCTCTGGAGGAGGCTACCTTTGGGGATGCCTCCACATCTCTCTGGTTTTTTTGAACTAAGGTCCCCACATGCAGGTGCACCTTGGTCTGTTTTGAGAAGTGTATGTTCCGGGGTCGCAAACCTTGGGCATACGGTAAGAGTTGTTCGCTATTCCTATTGGAATAGTCGGCCAACTGCCTCCTATACTGGTCCAGGCACGGAGAGGGGAAAGCTGCTACCCTACAGAAAATCCCTCTCTCGCCATCGGAAGAGCGTGGGACAAATACCTAATGCCCGTCCTACCTGATGCAGGTTTTTCTAGAGTTTTCCCTTCATCACTTTGAGGGGCGAATTGCCTGGTCCCCCTTTCACTCTTTTTTCTATACTACAAGAGGGGAGTTGCCACTATGTGGATTACCATATACATAGCCTGTATACTCCTACAAAAAAGACGTTTCGAAGCATTTGTCAATTCTAAATAATGCTTTACTAGCATTATACACACAAGCATCTTGCACAATAGATTTACCATAACCGTACGGAACAAATCAAGTGTGTATCCTTATTATTGTATGCGACATCATCGAGCTGTTATTCCAAATGCATTTCCTTTTAATTTTTCCGATAATTTATGTTGAGATCCTCAGCCATGCGTTGAATTCCGTGACTGATGGCGTTCTTAGACGAATGTACATTTGAAAGAAGTCTACCCACCGACCATAATATTCACCAAATCTACACCAGCCGCAAGAATTAGTTTTTCTGCGATTGTATAGTTTTTACACTTAGAAACTATATGCAACCTTTTATAATGCTAATAAAGCATTATTTGGAATTTACAAATGATTGAAAGTATGATTTTGTTGATTTAACTCATCTTCCTCTCTAAAGCTGCGAGATTTACCAACAAAGTTTGTTCGACGAGTTTCGATCATATTTGGAAGCATCAACTCTGCTGCCAAGACGTTCAAGCACACTGTGGTCTCTCTTCATCATTGTCCTTTGTTGATGTAAAACCGAAAAGCAAATATCTCGCGTCATATTTTCGCTTGCTCAAACAACTGCCACCAGTTTGTGGTGCATCCTCTTTATTTTCACTACGTTGATATCAGAGGCGGCTAGTGAGATGTTTAACTTGTGTGTTTCATAACCCCAAGAATCCATTATTTTAAATAATAAAGCTACATCAGTGATAGTGACACCAACACCCTGACCCGTCACGTAATATGCTACATTTCTAATTCTGTGTACCTAATTTCCAATAGTGTCCAATTTTTAAACGCGAAAAAAATTTGGCATTTATAACCCGAAAGTAATTTTCCTAGGTAAATATTTTAAATGAAGTTAATTTTCGGAACAAGAAACTCAGCAGTGTTGTATTCAGGTCGTGCGGTAGATTTTCGCACTATGAATGCCTCTTAAATGTTTTTATTCTTTAAAATAACCTTAGATTGTAATTTTTTGATTTTATCAAAAATTTACGGATATGATTTGTGATTGAAAACATAAACTATTATAAAATAAGACTTACAGCTAGTGAATAATTTAAATTTATTTCGATTTCGTTGCTTATGCCGCCTGTCTGTCATTGCACAGTACGGATCCAGAGTGCTCTCAGATTTGTAGCACAAAAATGAGTGAGTTTGTTGAGCTTCACGGGTGGCGCAGGGGGCTGAAAAGGTATACTGCGCATGCGCAGTTCTCAATGAAGTGTCAGATCCTGTTTCCTCGCTGAGATAGCACTGGCTGTCCAGCTGAGTTATTTAGTAGCGATGCGCCGCAAAGCGGACAGTTTAAAGTATTCGAGATCGAAGCATAGAATCGTAATGTTACAACAGAACGTTCCTAAAATTGAGAAAAATTAATTCTTAATAAATTAATTTATGTGCTGCAGCACATAGACCACTCTTGATTAAAATTCAATAAAAACTTGTCGCCGATCTCCTGCGTGTAGTGGTCTGAGTCACTGCGTCGCATCACAGAGGTCTTGGCATGGATGTTGTGGTCCCATACAGACGACCCCCAACAAAATTAGTTCCCAATTCAAAAAGCGTAGAAAGTCATTAATGACCATAGTTGTTGAAGCGACTAAAAATTAATAAATAAAGATAGCCCATTTTGGGGTGATTAGAAGCATAACATTTAAAGATAAACTTAATTACCACTCAATGATGATGACTCAATATTTACTCTGTACTGTTGAGTAATGAAACTATTTATTAAATTAATACACTAAGAACAGTTCTGCTTTTATATTCAAACTTAAAACAAATTGTTTTGCCTAACAACTATTGAAACAGAAATGGATATCAGACTCACAATCACGCGGCTACTCAAACCTCACACATTACATAGGCACAGGAAAAGAAAATGATAATTAAATCGCTCCATATGTAAGAGCATCTCAAGAGTTTGATCCCCAGATAGTACGTCCAATATTTTTGGTCCAACAGCATTTGGTCCTGACGGAAAATTCGTCCAAAAAACATTTATTTCGTCTTATTATTTTGTCCCTTTGTTGTTTTGTACATATATGTACAATATGTTTGGTTCAACAATACATACGTGCAAATTTAATTTTTTACATACAGATGCATAAGTTAACGTAAATCTTCATTTTCGACATCAACTTCTGCTTACAATTTAATCTTGTAGCTTATTGCGCGCAAATACTGGTCAATGTTGTTATTTTCTTTGAACTCTTCGTATTTTTCTACTATTCTTTCTATTTGTTCTTGATTGAGAATGTATTTTTCCTTGATAGGATGTTTCACACTCCGGCCAATTCTGTAATTAAAATATCGTCCCGCTGATCCTTCTTTGTATGCGCCAGAAATTTCCACAATGAAGCATGGTGAGCCTCAATAAGTCGCTGAAATCTACTGTGCCACCCTTCGAGAAAGTTATTTGTTCGTTGTGCTCTACTACAAACTTGATCATAAACGTTCCACAGATTGGGATGAAGTCTAGGTAATACAGCTCTTCTCCTTCCACGAGCTGGCCGTCCTCTTATGTATGTTGTTTCTACATATGTAAGAAGGTCCTGTATCTTGAGTGTAAAAAAAAAATTACCCGATCTTCATCATTTATCCCACGATCAAATTTCATAAACCTTTCACCCGTCACAGTCTGATCATAAGGAGTACTTTTTTCCAAGTCTGCCAAGGAGTTTGCTTGAACTGGTCTGTTTGCATTCTGTGCCCTATTAACAGCTCTCAGTATTGTATTTCTTTCGGGAAAAATTATCAGTAATTCTTCATTCTCCACAGCATTAATTTCTTCCCTTATAATTGCAGCTGGAGGTGCATTTGGTGTTCAGATGCGCGACGCTTTATATAGGCAACAACCTGTTTGCTTTCCACTTCTACTGTTTGCAACATGTGTACGGTTCGCCAAAGTCTTCACACCACACTCCGTCGAACCAAACGATGAAGTAAAGCGCCTGCTAGATGCACCTCTGCAGCTGTCACTACCTATTAAAAACTTTTCCACTGTAGAGATAGACACTGAAATTCAACATCTTAATCAAAAGAAAGCGCCAGGTTATGATCTAATAACATGAAAGGTTCTCGCCGAGTTACCGAAAACAGCAATAATCTTCCTAAGAAATCTATTCAACTCCATCTTACGTTATAAATACTGGCCTGCACCACTAAAATTTGCACAGATAATACTAATACTAAAACCTGGTAAAGCCGCCGAAGAAGTCTCATCATATCGCCCAATCAGTTTACTGTCAAAAATTTCTAAATTATTGGAGAAACTTTTGCTAAAAAGATTAAATGAAACTGATTCACTACAGAAGTGGATTCCGAATCACCAATTTGGATTCAGAAAGTACCACTCCACAATTCAACAATGCCATCGAGTAGTAAATATAATATCCACGACCTTTGAAAACAAGGTCCATCAGTTTTTATAGATATACAGCAGGCTTTTGACAAGGTCTGGCACGATGGGCTCAAGATAAAGTCACCTCTGTCAAGCGAAATTTACCTACTTGAGAAGTCATACTTTTCCGACATATTCTTCCAAATAAAATATATTCTATAATCAATCCAATTACTTCCGGTGTACCCCAGGGAAGTGTGCTGGGACCTATACTATATCAATTATATACAGCGGACATTCACACAACAGCTGGCACATATATAGGCACTTTTTCTGACGACACCGTCCTCCTATCTCAACATACCGACCCACACATGGCCTCCAGAAACCTTCAAAGTCATTTATCCCTCCATGAAGCATGGCTCAATAAATGGCGGATCAAAGTCAATGAAGCGAAAAGTACACAAGTCAACTTCACGCTAAACCGTTCAGAATGTCCATAAGTGTCCCTAAACAATATAGAACTCCCACAATCAAACGAAGTTCGCTATCTGGGTCTACATTTGGACAAGAACTAACGTGGAAAAAACATATATTAAAAAAAAAGGAAGGAATCCGACCTGCGACTGAGAAAAATGTACTGGGCACTGGGGAGAAAATCGTGTTTATCGCTTGAAAACAAAATCTTACTCTACAAAGCTATAATAAAACCAATTTTGACATATGGCATTGAGCTATGTGACTGCTCTTGCAAATCCAACGTCAACATCATACAACGATTTCAATCTAAAACACTCAGAATGCTTGTAAATGCACCTTGGTACGTCAGCAATCAAACATTACATACGGACCTCGGAATTCCAACAGTTCAAGAAGAATGGACCAACCGGAGTGCCAGCCACTTCCTGCGTCTCCAACTTCACCCAAACGAACAAGAACAAGAAATGGCCGAATGACCTGAAAGCAGTATAAGTTCACAATCCGGATGTCATTGGATGGGTATCCGCTCACGTTATTGTATTATTGTGTCATCACATTAACTCATGGAACATGTATTATATAGTTCTGATTGTTAATTTTCTAATAATAATATAAAAAAATGTGTATGGTTGGCAGTACCATTCTACAAAATCACAACTTCATCATTCACAAAGTTATTGCTTGTACATCTAGCATTACATATCTCTCGTTTCTCACATCACCAATATATTTTGCTATGATCTTTTCTGATCGAATAGAAGTGGTAGCAGTAGTTCCTGCACGCCAGAATTGTCTTCCCCCTTGATGTAGTAATTGTATGAGCCATGGTGGGTCTACAAAAATTTATAATCATATAGTCACAGTTACTACTAAACAATAGAAACCTTTATTACAAAATTAGCGAGACATTTCCTCCTAATATGTCTGTATGAACGTGGACGAAATAGTAGAGGACATAAGTACAATGTTAGACATTAAATTGTCGTGGACGAAATATCCATGGATCTAATGTTTCAGAAGTTATTTTGAGCAAAATTGTATTTTTGGACGAAATGTACATGGGCCAAATGTAATGGACAAAGTTATCTTGGACAAAATGACTGTTTGTGGACGAAATGTACTTGGACATAATGTAGTGGACGAACCGTCCTGGAAGCCAAGAGTTTATTTAATAATTATCAGTACACTTCTAATTTGTAGCACGAATAATGTCGGGTCTGCATTCAATTTCTTGCCACGTTCTTCGTAACATACCCCGCAGAAAATTGTTGTTTTAATGGTTTGTCTTTCAGAATCTTAACGTGTAGTAACTACACCATCGACTTCGTTTGTTTGCTTACCAAGTGCAAATTCTGCAACATCTGATGCCGAACGACAAACCATACCGACAACAATTTGCTACGGATATGCTGCAGCGTATTGTTACGAAGAATATTGCAAGAATTTGAATATACACAGGGTATTCTTCGTGCTACAAATGATTCATATGTAGAAGTATGCTGATTACTATTAAATAAACTATTGAGATGCTCTTGCATATAGTACCATTTCATTATCATATTTACTGTAGTTTTTTTCCTTTGACGTGTGGGAGGTTAGGACGGGACACCCTGTATATTAATAATTATCTAAGGTCACAAAATTAATATTATCAGTAAAATAATTATTTCAAAAATTATACGTAACTGTATGGACTTAATTGTTGCGTAATTTCCCATTTTAATAAGAAACACAAAAAAGTGAATTCATTATTTTCAAACAGACGTAAATTTTTCAGTTTAAAAAAGTGATAATTGAAAAAACCACTCAACGTTTCTGGGATTCTTGTCCCTTTCCTCAGGTGCTGATCCCAAAACGTTGTGTGGTATTTAAATAGTCACTTTTTTATCTCAATTGGCTATCTTTTTTATTAAATTCTTTCAATCAGACGTTAATTTTTTTTCATTTTAGCATTTGATTTCCGATTTTGTTCGCCGCGCCATACGCATTAAATTCACGGGGAATTCAACGGATTTTTACGCAGCGTTCCACTCAGTATTCACTCAGTTACGCACATCCATAATACGTACATATAGAATATTTCATAAACTGGATATTATTTTACCATCTTTTTTTTTTGGGTGTAGACAGGCTACGTATAGGACCATCACAAGGCCTGCGAGAGATATTCTCTCGCAGGCAGTACCTGCGAATGATATTCTCTCGCAGGCAGTACCTGCGAGTGATATTCTCTCGCAGGCAATACCTGCGAGGGATATTCTCTCGCAAGTAGAATCTTGTAGGAGAGATACGAAGGGGATGCCTTTTCCTCTCCGTTTTTGAACTAAGGTTCCCACAAGCCGGGGCACCTCGGCCTGTTGTGAGAGGTGTATGTTCCGGGGTCACAGACCTTGGGCATACGGTAATAGTTGTCCGCTATTCCCATTGGAATAGTCGGCCAGCTGCCTCCTAAACTGGTCGAGGCACGGAGAAGGGTATGCTGCGTCCCCACAGCAAACTCCTCTCCCGTTATCGGAAGGGCGTGGGACAAGTACCCAATGCCCGACCTACCTGATGCAGGTTTTTCTAGGTATTGTCCTGCATTACTTTTAGGCGAATGCCGGGTAGGATCCTTAAACTATAGCCCGGGGGTCCTGGTTAACCCTTGTCTATCTTCCTCCACCCTTCCGCATCCCCCCTTTCAAATCCCTTTCCTATGCTATAAGAGGGGAGTTGCCACTATGTGGATTACCCTATACACAGCCTGTCTACACCCAAAAAAAAATTACCATAAAAAACTGTGTGTAGAAGATATTTTTGTATTTTCAAATATGCAGCGAAACCTTTTACTAGATTGAATTTAATTTCGAAGGTAGGGAAAATTTATTTTTCTGATTTTTTATCGTAAAATTAAACTATACGAATTAAGAATTATTATTAATAGAACAAAAGATAAAATTTGAGTTTGAATACAAATGCTCTAATTGGACTTCTTGTTTATGAATAATACAATAATAATTTTTATATCTTTTATTCAAAAATTTGCAGGCTTTTTCGGCCATGATATGAAAAGTGAATGTAATGTTATTGTTATGATATACCAATTAACGTCTTTTAAAAATAATAATAATAAAGAAAAATGTCCATCATACAGAATCAAAAAGTAATTGATTCTAATTGAAAAGTGGGAGTCTTTATGTTTTTGTATGTTAGAATAAGACGTCAATCCGATTCGAAACGTCCGCCACTTTTAAATTTGAATGCATTAGTTTTTCTTTTTATATTTTAGCCTTGTCTGTAAGGTTTTTTTCTGTGCATTGTTATTTTTATTATCAAGGAAAAAACTATACAGAGATGATCTAAATTGCAAACGAATACGACCATGGCTTGAAGCTTGGAAATGTTGACGACTTTGTTGTTTAATTATGTTAATGTACCTTTTATTGAATTATGTGTTATATTCTCAATGAATCAAAATAAACGCGAGCGAAGTCGCGGGAAACTCTTAGTAAATGTTATTTTCGTATTTCACGGCGAGTTTAATTGAATGTGTATTACTTGCAAACATGAGCGGCAGAAATTGCCTTACAATTTTACATATTGTATTTATAGATTCATGTTCAATATACATATAGACTGATACATACATACAGTAACACTGCTATTTTGATTGGGATGATAAAATAAACACTGTGCGCCATTAAGCTCAACTTTTTTTTTTCACAGAAGACGTTTCAAGGTGTGGGTAAGAACGTAAAGAAAGATTTTTTTTGCGTTTCCTGAGGATCTGTGTCAACACAATGGCCGGACGACAAATGTCCTGAGTGTTAGTACAGTTTCCTGGAGAAGGATTATCATAGTTCCAAGTCGTTGGACACGTAGCGCATGAGACAGTCGAAACAATACAGCTTCCTGTAAATGTTACACACTTGCCTAGGGCGCATACACTAACTATTGCACAAATTATTTCACTTAAGAGAACTAAAACTGAATAAGAACAAAAGTAGGTATTATATTCGAAATAACAGTCAGGCTGCCTTCCATGTTATATTATCTAATCAGTGCGAAATGAATATTTATAATAAATTACCGATTTTATGAAAAGGGGCACAAAACGACATAAAATTATAATATTGATATTCGTCAACCGTACATTTTAAGATAAATTATTTTGATAATTGTTATTGTATTTTTAATTTCACTTTTCGTACTCAAGAATTAAAATAAAACAATTGCTTTTTTTTATCGAAGACTTTCCCGGAATAGTTGTTGCAGAAATAGTTCTCGGGTTACACACGGGTACCATCAATCATCGAAGTTCTTCGCCTAGAAGATGACAAGAGCTTGTGGTCGTCGAAACGTCACGATTTAATCGCTGTGTACCCGCGTGAAACTCGAGAGCTCTTTCTGATTGCATTTTTTTTAAGAATTAAAAGTACCAATAAATAAGAATAAGATTAAGGAGTCAGAGGCTAAGAAATAACTGAGGTTATGTTGGTACTTTCAGATTAATAACGTTAAATGATATGAATAATTCAAAAATTTTATTTCGCTTTATATAAAAATTCGAGTTGAATTTGAATCCTTTCGAAGTTTATTTTGTAATAAGATCTAAGAATCACAGAATGGTAAAACTTGGCATTTAAGTTTTGATGTTTGTTAATGTTTATATTTTTATTAATGTAACGTCTCAGAGTAATAAATTGTTCAAATCACATTAAATAAGTATTAAAAATTGGTGAATTCAAGGTGTGCTGTGCTTTTTGTATTTTATAGCATACCGACAAAGCTAAGAAATATTCACATTCATTCAAGTGAAGTGGTCTGGGACTACATGGCCCGTCTTATGGAGATTTAAGACCGAGGATACTTTCAGATTGGAGTGAAATTACTGTATTTCGGTAAACACGTGGCTAGTTTTACGACTCTCTCAGTTTATTCAGTTTCCACTGAATCATATTCACGGAAAAATATATCAATAATGGCATTTATTATACCATCCTTTTGTAAGTTGCTAAAGGCATAATCAGGAGGGTACAGTTAATAATTACTTTCCTTTATTATTATTGGGTATTTGATGATTTAAACGGATTATCCAGGCATACCCTGGCATTAACTTAAAATATACAGGCACGCTTGTAGAAATGTGTAAGATACGTACTCATCCGATTAGAACAATACCCGCTTGACCCTCATAAAGAATTTCCCACGTTAAATAAAACACTCGTAATTTGTATCTACAGAGTTGTATGTTTTCCCTTAACGACTTTTCGACCATTTCTTCCGTCATCGTCAGGTGAAGTGGTCTGGGACTACATGACCCGTCCCTTATAGGTTATAATCCTAGGTTTCGCATGGTTTCCCTTCTCAAGTCCCATTATAGTGAAAACGTAATCCGCCAGTGGTTAATTATGATATAGGACAATTTTGTAAATTTTTTTTAGTCTCATCAACTTCTAGTTCATTAGCGACTACTTGATACACTTATTTATTATTCATTAATTATTACAGGTTCATTGTTTTCCTTATATTTCACAGTAAATGTTAATCATTTTCAGGTATTTAATTATTCGTCTTTGATATTCTGTTGATGTTTTTAATGTCGAGTAGCTGTATTCTCTCTTGATCATATTTTGGACATTCACTTATTATATGTTTAATAGCAATTGGGTACTTGCATAAATCACAACTAGGTGGAGGGCTATTGTTGATTATGTGGAGTTGTGCCATCTTTGTGTGTTCAGGTGTGATATTACTACCTGGTCTCTTCGGGTGGCTGTGGGGTCGGTTCTTATTGGTTACTTCTCTCCATTTGTTGTCCTACTGGTGTTGGAGTTTACTTTGGGCACTTTTCCAGACAATTTATTTAACCTCCATCAAAATAAATTCTTTTAACCTATTCTTGTAGAGTCTAAGGTTGTTTTTATCTTTCAAATTAACTGTAATGGTCCTGTTTTGAACTGTTTTTAAGTAAATATGTAAAAAAAAACGGACAATTTGTAACTGAAAAAAATGGAAAACATTAACGAAAACAAGGACTAATACATAAACGACGAGAAGTACCATGGCGTTAATATTAAAATAAAATAATAAAGTAAACGAAACTGAAATTGGCGCTCAACTTGTGGAAGCGGAATTAAACAATTGATTCCAGAACAGTTCGACAAAAAATATATTCAACGAAATAAGAGAAATAAGTTTTCGTTGATCTTGGGGATAGATTTGTGGGTGGATGTGTGGCAAGCTTGGCCTTCAGGTCTGCAATAATGTTCCCATGGATACCTTGATGAGATGGAGTTCATACTACGATGATGTTTTAATAGGTCAATATTGTTAAAAGAATTACCTTTGGGATAGATTTTCTCTTTCGTTTATTAGTGTTTATTAGTGTTGATCAGAAACTTTAAATTTCTTCGAGTTTGTATTCATCTATTTTTTTTAATAACTTCGTCAAGGGAAACAAGACCATCTTTATAATGGTGAGTCCATTGCTACACTTTTGAGTTGTTCGTATAATACAGAAGGCGAGCTCAATTCAGTTTTTCCTGACGCATGGATCCTGTATATGTAATACTGTCTCCTCCTAGAGTAGTTATTCAAGAGAAAATGAAAATAAATATTGAATATACTGATAAACCATGGTGGAAAGGCATCTACGAAATAAAACTATACTTAAATAAAACAAAAATATGAGCTAAATTAAATACCATACAAAGTTTCTTTAATCCTTGTTTATTTCGTCAAGTTATTCAAAAATCGTGAGAGCTGTAAAAACGACACACCAAATAAATCAGTTGGTGAACTCAAAATTTTTGATTTAGCACGTATTCTTGTATCTTAATTGGATATTCATTTATCTAATTAGTATAATATTTCTCAAACGTATTATATTTTAGAGAACTATAATTGTTTTCGGTCTCGCAGGCAGTTAGTCTTAGGAGAGACTGAGAAAACTTTATGGCTGCAATCTTTTCTCTGAACTTTTGAACTAACGTTCCCTCAAGCCGAAGCATCTCGACCTGTTTTGAGAGGTAAATGTTCCGGGGCCGCAGACCTTTGGCATACGGTAAGAGTTGTCCCATTGGAATAGTCGGCCAGCTGCCTCCTAAACTAGTCGACAGACGGTGAAGGGAATTCTGCGTCCCCACAGCAAACCCCTCTCCCGCAATCGGACATGGGACAAGTACCAAGTGCCCACCTACCTGATGCAGGTTTTCTAGGTTTTGTCCTGCATCACTTTTAGGCGAATGCCGTGTATGATCCTTAAAACCATAGCCTGGGAACCATATTTAATCCTTGGCTACCTTCCTCTACCCTTCCGCAATCCCCATTTCAATGCCTTCCCATGCTCTTAAAGGGGAGTTGCCACCATGCGGATTACCTTCATGTAGCTTGTTACTCTAAAAAAACAGTACGGGTTTCTCCCGTACATGCATTTATTATACATGATTCAGTGAACCAGTTAGCGACCATAAGAAGCCATTGCAACGGGCAATGGCTTCTTAAGCTTCTCCCAACGCTATCGCCGATTAATGGACCAACAATACGGCACCATCAAAGTCTGTTTTCGGCAGAAAGCCTTTAAGTTCCTCGGGAAGGAATTGTTAAGCTCGGCAAGAATTTACGAAAGGTCTTGACGATTTCAAAGTAATCAAATGTCCTTGGAAGATTAATCCCGTTTGGTTCGCCTACAATTTGAGTGAATAACTGAAATTTTTCGGTGTCCATACCAATGATTCCTATCTGAAGATTTGAACATCAGGGGCGTCTTCGTTTATTCCGCGACTGCCTTCCGATGTTCTGGAAGGATAACTGTCTGAGATTGTGCCATAAATTGAAAGAACAAGTGCAAACTGATACTGATTTGTTGTGAAATATCAGCTCAGCGGATAATGGCTGTGATCGTGACACTAGCAGTTCGTCAACTAAAAGACAGCTTCATCGCCCGAGCCAAACACAGCCACCCAATATTGGTTTTCAAATGAATAAATTAAAACAATTAACGTCGTATTGAAAATTAATAATAAGAAAGATAGACAAACATACTAAATAAATGATAATATAAATACCACACAACGTTTCTGGGATCCTTGTTCCTTTCTTCAGGTGGTAAGAGCAACACAACTGCACTCGTCAGGTGACAGAACTCAACAGCAACGACAACGCAACGACAATGTGAGAGCAGAAGGGTTAGCGTAAGAATAAGGGAGCAACGACAATGGGAAAGCGTAATAATCGCGCGACTCGAAGTACATTGCTGCTTATGGAGCTGTACACATCTGTCGCGCCACTTACCTGGAACTACGCCTCTCTCGCCTTGTATCATCACATTCACACCAATTTCTTTAGGGACGAAATATGAAAAAAACAGCTATATAGTGTGGACTTGTAATTTATAATATCTATATTGTTCTGACTTAAATTATAATAAAATGAAAAAATTACGTCTGATTGAAAATAATGAATAAGAAAGATAGCCAATACAGACAATAAAGGTAATATAAATACCACACAACGTTTCTGGGATCCTTATCCCTTTTTTCTGTTGACCAGTGCAGTTGTGTTTCTCTGGGCTCTTATTACACCTGACGAAAGACACAAGGATCTCAGAAACGTTGTGTGGTATTTATATTACCTTTCTTGTCTGTATTGGCTATCTTTCTTATTCATTAAACTGATATAAAATATTATAAAATCAAAAATAAAATAAATTTCATTAAGTTTAATTCAATATAAAATACGCACGGATATTTGAGAGTCTACTGTACAATTAAGAGAGAAAAGGGAATGAGAAGTAAACGGTCAAGGTGAAGGTAAACTGTTTCACTTATCCTTACATAAAGGTCCTGAAGAGGCACGTAAACACAAAAAAATTTAACTACGTCAGGTTATCCAAAGAACACGGGAAATCTGCACCCCTTCAAAAAGTCAAAATCCTTTGCAACCATATTCAAGTCAATCCGATCAACATTACGGATTACTGCCAGTACCCGTACCATATTCTTATTACCTAATTACTTCCAGTCAACACAATTATCCATTCCATATATTCAAATATACATCACAACACTGCAAATAAGACCAATCAATCACGTGGAACTTAATTGCAAAACCACCAGCAGCTCTCTAACCGTCGTCAAAATACTGCTGTTTTCTAAATGAATCATTAATCTGTTCTAAACATGCACTTTGTATTTGTTTACCAAATTTTTATCGTCCGTGTAGTTTTTATAATATAAATACTCTTAAACTATTTTGTTAAATAATAGTTTTATATAAAAAAAACTTGCGTTAAAGTTATGATTAGTTTTTCTTCTTGTGAAATTATATCCCTTACTGCCTGAGAACTTGTTGCAATTAATAACAATAATTCAACGAAACGTAGCAGACATTCTATAATAGTTCGTGTCACAATCCCGCAATTGTGGGTATTGTTACGAACATACCATGAGATAACATGTCCGTTAAAATAAGATGAACCCAGTAGGCCTCCTTCTCATTGTTTCCTCCATTTTTAACGGCGATAGAGAATCCAAAGACTTCCAATTACACGGCAAAGTCTCAACATATTACTTTTTCACTTCGAAAAGACCTATGCCCAAAAGTGAAACTAAATTCGACAGACCTCCCGGAAACAACACTTGTAAGATATCTCACCCTACATTTAGCCAGCCGTCTCTCTGGAAACCACATATCGAAATAAAAAGGAAAGAATCGCAACTCAATGTAATTAAATTATCATGGCTAATTAAAAAAAGGTCTAAGCTCTGCTTATACAACAAAATACTACTCTATAAATCAATAATCAAGCCAACGTGGACATACGGCATAGAACCATGGGGCACAGCGAGCAAATCCAACCTGGAGATTCTAAGAAGTTTCGAAATAAAAACGTTAAGACACGTATGCAACGCGTCGTGTTTCGTATCAAACAAAACTCTATACAAAGATTTGTAAATGTAAACTATAACAGATGTTATCACCGAACGACAGGCACCAGAAGAAATTGAGCAACCATCCGAATCAACAATCAGTGAATATGCCGGACAATAGTGAACACGTGTATGGACTAAAGATACATCATATATTAGATTCCCTTAATTATGACTCATACTTGTATATCATTTACTAATTGTTCCAAGTGAACAGATTGTAAATTAGCAGCAATTGAAAAAAAATCTGGAAATCCAACAGTGTCTGTCTTTGTACCGGCCTCAAAACGCTACTCATGTTAGCCGAGCCCTGTACACATGAGCAGCGCGACAGATTAATAGAATATCATATAAATCGTAATAATTACCGTAACGAATTTTGAATTACAAACACCGATTTGGACAGTAATTTGTCACGTCATACAAAACACTATTTTAACTGAAATGCATTTTGGTAGTAGAAATTGAATGAGAAGTGTCACCGGATTGATTTTTTTTGCTTCATACGAGAAAATATTAATAATTGCTCATAAGTCACTATAAATTTAAAATTATATATGATGAGGAGAACTATTGGAATAATACTGAAGCTTAATTGTATTTGTATCTTTTATTTGAGATGAAAATGAGTGTTCGTGATTAGAAAACGTTTAGTTTTGAAGTCACGCTTCTTTGATCAGTGAACATTTCTGATTTTGTTAGTGCAAAATCGTATTGCACGGTCTCTAAAATTATATGACAATTGACTTGAGCGGCGAATAGTTCGTAGTAGAAATAAATGAATTAAATGAGAAGTGTAGTTAACTTACCTGGTCTTTGGTCAGCACTGGACACCGCTTCGCTGAGCGCAGAGTTTTCTCGCACCGTTCCGCACCATCAACTGTCTGCGCATGCGCATGCACCAAATTTCAAATCAGAATGAACACCTTTTCATGAAATTCGGTTCGCTGTAAAGTCTTTATCATGAAATAGATCTTTGGGTAATCACATTGAGCTAACTTTCTTTTTTTTATGTAAGAGCGTTGTTCTTGATTTTTCCATATTCTTTAGCCCTGCCAGTACTCTTGCTGTAATCAATACCAAAATTAATTTTTATAACAAATTTTAACTTCCTGAAAATGGAACAATGCCTCCAACGAGTGGTCTTCTTTGTTTCCAAAACACTTCATCGAGATCTGTACTTAGTAACTATGTTATTGTTTGACGCCGTAGCGTATCTAGAACTTGTTTCGCTTTCTATAATTTTCTTAGTTGCTTTCGTTTATTTGTAAACGTTTGTTACAGTCCCTATATATGACTCGTTACTACATTTAATTGTTATCACTGCTTGGATTTCCATACTATTTAAGATATGATTTTGAGTACTTTGAATATTTTTTGACATTTTCTTTCCTAGCTGCTAATAGATTTAATATTCTTACCAGTACTCCGGGTACAGTAATTGTCCTGTTTTCATTTATCGTATATAACATGACATACGCTTTTAATACTGTGTGACATCTTAAAATTGATGACTGCATTACTTTCATTAGCTATTTACATTGCATTTTGGTAAAACCAATGAATCATTACAATTTATGTAATAGTTTCAATTTCTGGACTGGTCATATTTCAGAAAAAAAATTATCATAACGGGGACATCTTATAAATATTCTTCATCATTATCTTTATCTTTCAAAAATGCAATCATTCCTTTTCACGTAGGCCTATGCTACATAACATAGGAAATTTATTATTCGGATACATCCTTTTGGGAATAATTATTTTTCTATAGTTAGACAATTGGCGGCTCGTAAGTTTTTGGAGTTCCGTACTACATTTCCACAAGTAACCCTTTTCTACGAGGATAACTGTGTAAAATAAAACTACAGAAGCGATTATGTTACCAATACTCTGACCCGACCCATAATGTGCTACATTTATAATACCGTCTACATAGTTTCCAATAGTGTCTAATTTTTAAAATCAGAATAATTTAGCACCAAATTGGCACGCGGATATGCTCATTTGTCATTCCAGTGAAAGAGTCTGCACTCAGCAGCTTGTAGCACATGAATAGCCAGCTGACCGCATTAGCGGGAGTGAGTGAACCGCAAGGCAGGCAGTTTAAAGTCTTCGATATCAGAGCCGAAATTCGCATTGTTAAAACAGAATAATTATAAAGATACTTGAAATTAATAAAAATTATTTCTTCCTCAATTAATTTATGTACAGTAGCAAATATGCACTAGCCGCCTCTGATTTGGAACTTCATTCGTTACTTGAATATTTTTCAGCTTTATTTTTTATTGTTCCTTGAGTTCTTGCTTGATTGCTGCCGGGACCTACTAATTCTCTCTGTTCTGATCCATTATACACCTTTTCCTTAATAAATATTTAGCAATTCTAATGTCATTATTTTATTAGTTCATATACTTATTGGGTGTTAATCATCAGAAGTTGGTTAAAAATCCATTACCAGTTTACATGGTAAGTAGAGTATTTATTTGTTTACCTCGCTTTAATTTTGAGCATATGTGCTATACTTAATAAGCGTGATTTATTTAAAAACTGTACTATATATTTTTATTTCTAATCTCCGATATGAATAAAACATATGGAAGCGAAGATGATTCGATTTTTTCATATCAATATACTTAATATTTTTCAATTTATGACACGTTTATTAACATCAACTACATTAATTTGTTCTTGCAGCTACAAACTGAATCATTAAATACTAAGATAATATTTCAATTTCATCTTTCTAACTATACCAGTCTTATTGAAATGCTTTTTATTAGTTTGAAAAAATAGTGTTGTTTTTAGAGATTTTTCACTGGAATTAAGTGGTTTTAATTTCTCTCATCAGTGACGACGGAACATTTACCCTATGATACAGGTTTTGTAGTACAAATATTTTCTTATAAATAAATGAATGTTGAAGTGATATTTAGAATACATTGAGTTCTAAGTTAATGTTGTTGCTGTGGCTTATTTGCTTACTATCTAAATTATCCACATTCATATTGTTTCTGAAGTACTTAGCCTTCATTCTTCCTTTTTTGATTCCTATTTTTGGTCTTATTTAATTGGAAGCTTGACATCGGCTATCCGAACTTGGTTAATACAAAAGACCGCGCCCCTCATAAAGAAAATAATAGTATCAAATACTTCCACTTTCATGTTTTGTAATACGTTCGCATATGATATTATTAAAACTCATTAACATTATGCATTCAAGCCACAGGGTTTTGATATTTATGTTCTTTATGGATATTCAGAAAATAATACAAGAGTAACGTTCAACGAGGGCTTCGCCAAGATTTGTGTCATACTCACATTGCTTATTAAATGACTTCCCGATTTGCGGAGACCAATAGAGAGTAAACGCTGACTAAATATGCATGCAATATTTGTTATTCACAAATGGAAATGTAGGTTTTAATATTTGTAATATTTAAACTTCTTCATTTGGATGGGGAATATTATTTTATGATTTAATTTACTGAAAGAATTAAATTGAAAAAGTTACAACTAATTTAATAATAACATTTTTATTTAATCATGTATACAAGGTTAAAATACAAGTTTTATTCAATTGGGGTTTTGTGGGTATATAAATGGTATTATAGTGAACACACAACAACAATTTTCTTTGGTAACACAAACACATATGTCGAATTCCATTCAGTAGTTCTGTGTAGTCTTCAAACGAAGGCGTGCGGAATTCTCCACAGATTGCTTCCTTAATGGTGACGCCTTCATCTCAATTGTATACATACATATCGTCGAACTCGGTTATAACGAAAACCTGCTTTAAACGAGTAAATTTTACTTTTTGTGTAAATAACGATGGAAACCACGTTTATAACCAGCAAATCTCTCAAGCTTCGGAAACTTCCTTTGGACGGCTACGGCTAGACGGAACTATAAACACTACAGCAACTCTGCCACTACAGGACTGCCGCTACGGATTTATTGCAGGAAATTCCAGACCGGACCTTTTGAGATCGAAATGAACGTTCAAAAATATTTGCACACCAGAAAACATTTTATGATCGAGAATTCTCCTGTTCTCGGAGTTCAACCGGGTTTTGCATAATTATAGTGGAACGCAACTCCGAGAACAATATATTGAACAACTACACCGGGAAAGGCTTCAATCTTTGAGAATTCTCCTGTCACATTTCGCCCTATCGTTCATAAGACAGGGACTGCAACAATTTCTTCAGTGGACATGAAAAAAGTGCAAGTGTCTTTCGATCATTGAAAAAGTTGAAATCAAAAGAGAAATCGACCGTGGCGTTGAAATGTAGACGTGTGCAAATAATTTGGAATGTCAATCAACAGTCTAAACGTTACTTTACTAAAGAATGAAGAGTTCGTCCTTCAAAAACAACATAAAAAGTGCTAAGAAAATTAGAAGTTGTCAGTTGAGCAACGCAGACAGTGAAATTAATTGAGTGATTTAAAATTCAACGTAGTTTCAGCTTACCCATTGACGGACCTTTCTTGAAAGTGCTAGCCGAACGATTTGTTGGTAAATTATTTCTATGAACATTTTAGTTTAGTTGCGTTATGAAATGTAATTTTATTCGGTTATAATAATAAAAGAATGTTTGTGTTTTGCAATTTCTGAAAATAAAATCAAAACCGCGATATAACGACCCCCGGTAATTACGAACAAAACCGGATAGTCACGTCGCGCTCGTAAAAATCGAGTCCTAATGTCAATACTCGTCACCTCGTAACAGGATGACTTCTCTCAACCGCGAACACAAGCCCAATCTAAAGGGTAACTCACTTCTCTCGTGGCCAATTCGCATCCAAAATTGTCTTCACCCTCTCTTTCATCATCAAAGCAAACTTTTGGAGGAAACCAGACCTTCCTCACAAGTTCAACGACTTGGTGTTATCCGGTCATATCACATGGTATTTCCACCACTGACTGGCCAATAAGAATAAATATTCCGCCAATAAGAATGAATATTCCGCCGCTCGCTCCAGACACATGAAATAAAATATTATTTTCTTGGGGAAATCTAATACGGTCATTAAATATTACTGCATAATTAAAGGGAACTATTGAAACAAACCAAAAAATTCCGAAGGACTCAGAAGTGGCTTACAAACATATAGAACATATAATTAGGTTGCAAAAAGAGCATACATAATAATCGATTACTTAGATCCATGCCGGGAAGACGTAGTAATAATTTAAAGCCAAAATGGGAGTGAATGTCTAAAGTCGTATCAATACAAATGGGTGAGAATAATAAAAAAATATTGCATTTTAATCATGAAATATCTTTCAAATTTAATCTTCGGATTTTAACAAAAAAAATTAATTAAGAACCTAGAAACGCATTACAACCACAGAGTGATGCAGTGACAGTGTGAGAGTGCCCTATTTTTCCCATGCTTTAAAATTATATAAACATTCTTAGTCAGTTGCATGGTGTTTATTATTCACATTTAACATACAGATAAGACGCTTTTTAAAATTACAAATCTGGAAATGTTTGTAGAGAAGTAAGAAGCAGTCACGATGGTAACACGTATTTGATATTGTCTTGATTCAGGTGCATTATTTTAAAAATAAAGATAGCCAAATACAGAAAAAAACACAACGTTTCTGGAAGCCTTATTCATTTCTTGAGGTGCAGAAAAAACGCAAGAGCCTACAACTGCATTAGTGAGTTGGCAAAACTCAATCAAAACTCATATCACTTCTTTTGTCTGTTTTTGGCTATCCTTATTATTAATTTTCAATCAGACGTAAAATTTTTCATTTTATTTTAAAAACATAATTAGCTACTCTTCTTATCTGCACGCTGCTATATTAATAAATTGATTCAAACCCTGAGTCGTGCGCCAGTGGTCCAGACGCAAGATTGCGGGGGCGTGAAATCGCGTCTGGCTGAGACCACGAACACTGCGAAGTCGAGCAGGATTTGTTTCGGGTCGCCACCTGCACATAGGCAGAGAGTGGCCCTCACTTTGCACGCCTTAAACAGTTAGTCAACAGCAAGCAGCATGTCGCAAATGCAGTTACGGAAATAGTTTCGCAAAGATTTTCTATCCGGTTCACCAACTGCAACCGACAACTGACCGTGAGCACATGTGGATTAACTTTATCGCCTATCACACTACAGTCAAGTGTATAAGAAAATTAAATATATGTATTTTTCCTTGCTATTAAATAATATGTGGAAACAATGTGCATGTGAACTGTCCACAACTCTGAGTTTGTAACGCGTTTCTCGGTTCTTCATTAAACTTTTGTTGGTTAAAATCTGAAGATGCACTTGAAACACTATTCAGTATTAAATTTAGTAAATTAAGCTCTTTATTAACGTCTCGCGAGCCTTTGGAAGCCTTTGAAACAATCATTTATTTCCTGTGTTACAGTTGCAGCCGACCATTTGCTCCAGCTGCAAATAACTAATTATACTCTTAAATATATTAAGGTCATGTGGTTGGGCCTTACAGGAAGATAGAGGTGAAAATTTAATTTTATTCATGAATTTGGCAGAGGGTAAAATTGCCAGACTTATTCGAAGTTCCACTTACAATCTCGTGCTTGCAGAGACAATTACGCTAGTCCCAGGTACTTCCAGGCACGAGCAGCGAACTCTAGATCTCTAGAGAGAGTTGTCGCCTGCTTGTGCTCCCAGGAAATGTACTGGAAGGAAAAATTTATTCAAAAGGCCAGCTGTATAAGGTAATGCGGGCTTACACCCTTCCGATGAATGGAGCGGAGTTTTCCCGCAGCATTCCCGTCTCTATGCCTCGACCAGGAATGTAGCCAGCTGGCCGACTGTTCCAACGTGAGCAGAGGATAACTCTTCTCTTATGCCCAACGTCTGCGACCTAGCTGCCACGTGTTATGGGAAACTTAATTTACCCAATCTGGTCAAGAACCACACCTACGAAATTAAGGAAAACAGCTACGCACAGACGTTTGTAAACGGAACAATTCACGACTGAATTCTTCGCCTGCAGAAATACTGACTTTTACGAATAGCGTTAAGAAAACTACAGTGAACGTTTCGGTATTATTTCTTGATGCTTTTATTAGATTTTTAACCGGTCACCGTAAATAAACGGTGAAGCGAAGTGATTAATCTTATCTTATAAATAAAAATGAGTGTATGTATGTATCTATGTATGTATGTATCTATGTAAATTCCGTATATAAATCTATACCCGTGGAGCAAATTTCACCAAATTTCGTGCAAGTGTTTTTTGCGACTAGGAGACAAAGACTGACGGCGTGAGACACGTCTACAACCCCTAGGAGCGGGGGTGGAGGGGGTTGAAAATTTCATACATGCTAAAAGGGCCTATATTCGAGCCGGGTAAATATTTATTGTTGTCAAAGACATTAATAATGTTTCTACCTCTTACATAATAGTAAATGAGCTACCATTAGGTCTATTTTACAAGAAAATAACTGGAATAAACCAGAGATTGGAATCAAATCCAAGGATGCCAATGAGTTTAATTATGACATGCAACTTGGAATTTAAACCCCAGGAGCTGGGGTGGGCGGGGTGGAAAATAAGGAACATGCAAACACAGCAGTTATTTGCTTCGAAATAATATCTTTCAGAGTTAATTGTATTTCTAGTGATGTTTTTTGTGTAAAATTTCAACCCCTTTCGGCATGGGAGGAGAGCACCCTTAAGCAATGAAGTAAAGTCGCATTATAACTCAAACACATTCGAGTTTGGAGTCGAATCCGGGCTTGCATTTATCACTGTGTTTAATTATGACATTCAACTTACAGTTTAACTTCCCCAAGCGGGGGTGGACGGAAGTTTAAATTTTCAAACATGTTAAGCAGTCGATATTTGCGTCGAATAAATATTTTTCTTGTTCACAGAGATTTTTTAAATTTTTCTACATGTTCCATACATTAAATATTAATATATTCCAGGATTTCGAGTGGATCACCCTAAATGGTGAGGGTGGAGTGGATGTATATAAAAATAAGTCTAAATTCAGACCAGTCCCTATATACGAATTTCAGACCTATCCCTATCTACTAATTTCAGACCAGTCCCTATCTACTTTCTGACCTGTCCCTATCTACTAATTTCATACCACTCCCTATATACTAATTTCAGACCTGTCCCTATGTATGGATTAATTGTGACATTCAACTTGCAGTTAAACCCCACCGAGTGGGGCCGAAAGGGAGTGAAAATTTTCAAACATGTTGATCGGCCGATATTTGCGTCCAATAAATATTTTTCGGTGTCATTTAATTTAATAATATTGCGGTAGATCTTCTGTATGTATAATTTAAACCCATATTGGCTTGGGAGGGTAGCATGCTTATGGTTGAGATTTTGAGGAGCGTTACATTAAATTTGCGCAAATAGGCCGAGATTCGAGTCGATTTTGGAGATTTGAAAGTCGCTTAGTTTCATTGTGCCACCTGGGTAACGCGCGGGTGTGGGTGGAGGTTCTGGTCGTGGGTAGAAATTTTCGAACAATGTATCCGGCCGATTTTTGCGTAGAATAAATACTGTTTGGTTAACACACAAAAGCGGGGGTGCAAATTATCGAACATGTAGAAACGACGAGATATTCGTTGAAGGAAACTATTTCAGGGGCAATGAGTTCAACCCTCTTCGGAATAGGAGGGGAACACATTTAGGGCTTGGGGTCGAGTAGCTTTATATAAAAATAACGCAAAAGCGTTGGAGTCTAATTGAGGATTATGGATAAATGACATCTCGGGCAACGCCAGGCACCCAGATAGTAAATTTCATAAAAATTTCTAAAGAAACCAAATAGTGAAGTGCCGTGAAGTTAAATCCGGGTGGTTCATTATAATTTTTAGGTTAAATAAACTTTGGAAATGCAATTTAATATTATAGGTTAGGTTAATAATATATATTATACTTTGTTTATTATGCTTTGTTTTATAACTTTGTACATAGCTGTTAGCGGGCAAATTCCCAATAGTAGCTAAATTATAATAAGGACATATCACTTTTCGTGAATGGTACGCACATCTTCTGCCTCTTAGTGCACTTCCCTGCCTTTCTCCAGCCAGAATATCAAATTTTATGAATTAAGGCAACGCTTTCTTGTCTCCATCTCTAGGTCTCCTGAGCTCCCAGACATTTCCTTTTCCACCAATCATTTTTCGTGGCGTCCTCAAAATATTCCAATTAAGTACTACGAGTAATTTAGAAGGTACTTGGCTTTTATTTTCCTGTATTCCCCGATTACTTGTAAAATCTTCTAAATATTCGTTAGCTACAGGCCTTTTGTTGCCCTTTATAATATTGTCAGTGGCTAAACGGTTTCTAAATTTAACCACCTCCCAGCCACTGTAACCGTCTGACGCAACGAGTAAATAGTAGTGGAGCCTTACCCAATTAAATAGCACTTGTTTCTGAACATTTCCATTATTTCAAATATATATTAATTTCCTTAGCTAACTTCTGCATAAATTCATTGACTGAGACTGCATCGAATAAAATGAGTATTGTCCGGATCTATTTTTGGCTATTAGGCAATTCTATATTCAGTATAATAAAAAGATGAAAGAGTGGTCATACGAAATACCACAAAAACTTAAAACTTGGATTAATCTGCAAAATGCTCTTTTATTGTGTGTTTTTTAAACCAACGGTCATCTTCGTATTTTTATTTTTGATGTCGGTATTTATTTAGTTACATTGGAGAAGGCCCAATTACAATTTACAGAAAAATATAAATGTAATAAAAATATGTATAAATAAATCACTGGTAATTTAGCTGTTGAACAATTTTAAATGAATACTCCTCTTCAGCTTTAATATGTTTAAAACCAAACCAAACTTTGTATTAATTTGGAAACAATGCATCTGCTCTTATTTACATCCGTCACAATGACGTAGAATAAGTTATTTAATTCGCAAGATTCATAAGAATGGAAGACCGACATCATCAAACGTAGGATGGTAAAATATATAAAAGCTTACATCACTGAGATAAACATTTGGATTCTAATACAGAATGAGAAATGCAGAATCAGTTACAAAAACAATGAATGGAGTACATGAGTAAAAGGAACCGGTGTCAGGAAATGAAAAAAGAAATTTGAAACGCGGCTGAGTAAATTGTTGGCAAATTTACTAAAAAGGCTTCAAGTCTAACATGAGGCACAGTGGAAAGTATAAAAAATTATTGGAAACAGAAGATTTGCTTTCAATCGTTCATCAGCACTAAACGTTATGAAACGGAATTAATGGATTACGATGTAAATAAATCTGGACCGAATCCAGGTTAGTACGCCGTAAGGAAATGATAGATTATTTAATCCAAAAGTAAATAATGAATGATATTGGATTTTCTGAGATATTATAAGATTAGTTCAGACAGAATTATATCAGTCATATGAGTAATTCTATATTGAATTGATTACACGTATTGTAAATAACACCCGTATGAAGATTTATTCTTCCATTTCTTTCACCGTTTACGTGTCTCTTACATTATTTCCGGATATTTTTTAAAGTTTGATAGATGACATGTTGCCTAACAGTACCTTTACAGGGTTTTTTCGTGAACGGAAGAAATGCTTTCAATTTTGAAATTGAAGCGCATCACAAATGGCTACGAAACTGAATTAAAGGATCAGGATATAAGGTATTTTTTTTTAGAAATTGAAAAGCTGTCCATTTACCCATAAAAATTTGGCCGTCTGAAGAAGATTTACGTTTAGAATGCTTGTTCAATTATTCTAGCTGTACTTTCAGCTATTTGTGGAAGGGTATATAGGGGAATGCTTTTCAGCGTGTATATCACCAGATCACGACAAGTTGAACAAATTGCTTACGAGAGTATTGCAAATTATAGTTTGTTGTTTGAGCCTGACCCACATAGCTCCTCCTCATTGCCAAGGACACAGCTTTCACTCTTTGCAACTGCTTTACTTCACAATGTGACGAGGAGAAGAGAGAACAGTCCTGAGAAATCATCTGGCTCGTTGGGAACTGTAGGGCATGTCAAAGACTCGCGCTTAGCTGTAATTAGCACAATATTACACTTACAGTCCTCACTCAAATAAAGACTGGTATCAATAATTTCTGATACAGTGTTATTGACAACGATTATGAGAAATGATTTAAATCTCTTGTTGAATTAGTGATCCATTTTAATATTACACTGGCCACTTGCGGATCTAATATTTCCATTTATGCGTTCGCTCATTAATTATTCAATATTTTAAACTCATACTTGTATGTTGACATCAAGTGTTATACATATAAGAAAATTAATTCATTATTAAGCCGTTATTATATATTTTTACTGAATGTAGCTCCGTCACGTCAGCTCTTGGATTCCAGTAGCAGACAAAAGAGAAAACTGTACTTTGAATATCATTGTATCTTAAATTAGGCTCATCAGTTCTCTATTGTTTGTAGATTATTTACTGCCGTCCCATTTGAATTTTCCCACAATTTGCATAATGGCTCATTGCGTCTCATCACAGCCGGTTCTTGTAACGTTTTTTTTCTCGGACGGTTGTTAATAAATACCTCCAGGAGCATACGAAGATTTAATGCAATGCGTATTTCTAGTAATTACGAATACAGCAACTTTTTGTTGAGTTCTTGTATTTTTATCTTTTATTGGAAACGGTATAAGCAGGAATGGGAATAGAAAAGTCAAGGTTTCGTACTAGGATACTGTTCAAACACATGTCACAGTCCCAGAAACTATTTCTTCCCATTTCCGGTCTTCCTCGTCGTCGAATTGTATCTGCATCATCCCGTTGGCTACTTTCTCTTGGCTGATTATTGTCTCCTTTCCATCCGAACTTAATTTTCTATTTTATCCTACTTGTCTTTGTATCCCATCTTTCACTTTTTTCGTTTCCTGGGTCATAGGCGGTCCTGTTCATTTTCTCTGTTACTTCCGCTGTTGTCGATTGCTGACCCAGTTTACTCTTATTTGTTCTTCTCACTCGGATAATAGAATACTCGATTCATGAAGCTACAACACAACAAATTTCAAAACTACTATGTTAATATTTTTTATTATTTACGAGGGTACTCCCAGAAGCTCCAGACCTGACGCAAGGATGACCGGTTGTTGTTTGAAAAACAAAAGTGGTCTAAAGTATCAACATTATAAAGCTCAAGTTTCAAGTTTGAAGACGTCAAGTTGTTTATTGTTTGTTTTATAGCCGTCAATGGTGATCGCTCTCAGTGAAATTGTAAATATGGAAAAAATTGGTCATCGTTATGAGATACAATACTTTCATTTGAAAGGTCTCAGTCCAACCACTTTCAAAGTCTAGCTAGATTCTTCTCTGTTTCTTCGTTTACAACAATAAAACATTGGGTGCCACAGTTTAAAAGAACCGTACGAGCTGCCAAGACGATCGTCGCAGTGATCGTCCAAATGAAGTGACGACCCCAGAAATGGTGAAGAAAATCCACAAAATGGTATTGGATTATCGTCGACTGAAAGTGCGTGAGGTAGCACACAAGGTAGGCAATCCAAAACGTTCTGAACATCGCATCAAGACTGCAAAATAACGCGGCATCCATCTTACGAACAGCTTCAATTTGAAAAAACAGTGTCGTGTGGTTCTTTCAGTCGAGTGTTTGTCGATGTTTCACAGCAATATAGTTGAGTTTTTGCGTCGGTTCATAACGATGGACGAGACATGGGTACACCACCAAAGAACTGAATCGAAGGAACAGTCATAACAATGGACATAATGATGGAAATCAGCGCCAAAAAAAGACAAAGACATTTCCATCAGCTGCAATGTCATGGCGTTAGTTGTTTGGCTTGCGCGTGGACTCATTTTCATTGATTACCTTAAAAAAGGAAAACAATAATATCTTCGACTATTTTGCGAACTTATTAGTGTTTGAGGAATGCAATAAAGAAAAAGCGGCCCCATTTGGCGAAAAATAAAACGTTGTTCTTCACAATGCACCAGTTCACACATTCATCATTGCAATGACCAGTATCAATTAGTTAAAGTTGGAATTACTTCTTCAAGCACCCTATTCGCCAGATTTAGTTCCCTCGTATTATATTTTCTTTCCAATCATGATGAAACGATTTATGTACAATTAAGAAGTGAAGTCTGCTGTTTCTCACCTGTCTGTGGAGCTCAATGGTTCTCGCTCTAAAAATTGTATCAAAGTTCTTGAACGTCGCTAGAAAAAATTATCTAGGTAAAATCAGACTGCGTCGAAAAACAAAGATCTTTTCCCTCAAATTTTTATGTATTCTTTGTTAGGATAGGTATTCTTGGACCGCCCTCGTTTTTACTCTTTAACCCTCATCTCCCTTTCTAGACGCGAAATAGCAGAAATAATTAAGAGGAACCGGCCCAACGTTCCGGAAAAAAGAAAAGGGGTCTCTAGATAATTATATATATGCCGGCCAAGGGAGCCGCAAAGTGGTGGAGAGAAAGTAATAATTGTCAGGCGAAGAACTGTTGTTGTTCAAAACAGAAAGCTTAAAAAAATATATCTAGATTAGGATTTTTAGAAGGGCGCGGTTGTTGACCACCTAATTTTAGTGGAACACTAGGTATAAAAGCCAAGAAGGAGTAGAGTATGTTAGTTGCTATGTAGATATGACATCGAGATGAAATTATTTATTTCAGTTAACCACTGTATAAAGCAGAAAAGTTTCACATGACCCTGTATCAGACGTCGCAGAATTGTAGTCTCTCGACATAACTTTATTGACGCATTAATAATTGAGAACATTTTTATGTTTATAAGTATTTGATAATTCAATTATCTCTAAACTGTTCCAAATTATGATTCACATACACACAGTGAGATGCCAAGGGTTATCTAGGGCCCCGGGGCTATATTTTAAGGATCCTACCCGGCATTCACATAAAGAAATGCAGGACAAACCCTAGAAAAACCTGCATCAGGTAGGTCGGGCATTGGGTACTTGTCCCACGCCCTTCCGATAGCGGGAGAGGAGTTTGCTGTGGGGACGTAGCATTCTCTTCTTCGTCCCTCGACTAGTTTAGGAGGCAGCTGGCCGACTATTCCAATGGGAATCCGTACCTCGACCAGTTTAAATGTTTTGTCTTATAATCGACTACGAGCCGTCGTATTTTCAAGTTAGTCAATAAATCAGTTTGTATCATACATTATCCTGAAAGAGGAAAGTTGTCAATTATTATAAGTTATTTAAATGAGGCCAAAGAGATAATTCATTTGTTTTAATAAATTCTTTAGATAATAAATTCACCTTATTTTGAAGTATTAAGAAATGTGGTTTCGAATTTAACGGAGTGACAAGAGATTTAAAGTGATCCACGCGTTTTATTTCACAATATTAAAAGCAATTGAGTAAATGCACGAGTTTATATCGAATTACTTGTGGATTAAAATGTACTTAAAAATAACGTTTTAGGTATATTTTCCATAAGGAATGGTAGGATCGAAGATTCGAATAGGACTGTCGCGCATTTTTTAACAGCAGTTGAAAATCTCCGATTGGGGCCTTGAAGCTTTAATTTGTCAAAGGTGGCTACCGCCTCCAAAAATTTATTCTAATCCTAAATGGTGAAATCGGGGCTTAATTTTAGGTAGGACATTTATTCTTTCTCTCTTTACGGTCCATATCTGTCATGTCAGTTTCCGGAAACAAAATTATTTTACACTTCTACCTGTAAATGGTCGGAGATTCCTTAACGACGAGACATTTTAATTGCAGCGGTTTAAACACCGGCTATATCAGCTGAAATCTAGCCTTCCGCAGTAACTCCTGTCCTTATGTGAAAGAAACAAAGAAAAGAGCAGAAAAATAAAGAGAAGTATTTAAAAAGCAACATTATCAACATTTTTGCTGCATAAATAAGTCTGGCAACTCCTGTACTGTGAGAAACGCACTTTTCTTACTCTTATTGACAAAGCTCATTGTAGTTAATATTGGTCTTTCTTCTGGACAAAAACTACTATATAAAATTAGTGGGTCGACATGGATCATAAAAGAACACAATTAACATCTGTAAGATAATGAATGGCACATATAATGCCAATAAAATATAACTGACAATAACAGAAATTAATTTTGAACGCTAAAACTTAAAAGTGACTAGACGTTTCGATCAACTGTTGTGATCTTTGTCAATACTATGGCCAGACTGAAGTGATATATCCAAAGTTTCAACGCGTTACAAAGAATATTAATACAAGATACAAATTAACAGAGATTATTTAATAAACAATACTTTCTTAATTAGAAGTGTCTTGTTTTACATTTATAGAAAAAAATGTTCGACTTTATACGTTACATTTCTGAGATTAACTTTTTATTATAATTACTTTCCTTATCTATGATAATAGTATTATCAAAATTGAAAGAATGATTAAGATACAAATAATGTTTTGTAATAGGGGGGTGTTTATAATGTGGAAATTTTACATTAGTTTAAAGTTCCTTAATTCTAGGTAACAAAGATCTTTTAGTCTGGCCGATATAACAACATGAATAATTATTGCAACTAATTTTATAAAGAACTTTATTGAAATCCATAGTATTAAGACAATCTTTATGTTTTTTAACATGATAAGACTCATTTGAAGATATCAGATATATTAAGTTCTTTGAATAGCATTTTAAATTTTTTAGATAAACAGACAAAATATGGCAAAACATTAAAATTGTTAATATTGTTTTTTGACGGACAAGTTTTTTTTATTATTATTATAATTCATTCTAATATTAATGAATTTCCGAAATAAAAACAATAGGACAATAATTATCCGTTAAACTTTTGGAAAGATAGTTAAGGATCTCAGTATGATGTGATATATTAACAAAATTAAAAACCATAGACTGTTTTTATTAATTGGATGATTAGATAAAAAAATTGAAACTGTGAGTAAGTAGATTTATGAAACCAATTAGACGTAAAAAAATTATTCTGACAGAAAATAGACACTTCTAAAAAATTCAGACGACAATCAATTTCCAATTCATAAGTGAATTTAATATTGGAAAATTTGTTAGATGAAGCCATTAATTCATGATACAATCCTACAGCGTGACCATTTTTCGAAAAAAACAAATAGTAGAGCTCAAGATAAATGTGCAAGAGTATGTCCAGATGATTGTAACGAAAAAATGGAACAATTATGATTGGAAATATTATCGCAAATGAGGGAAAGAGAAAGGTTATTCAAAGTTCATGTGGAGCAAAATTGAAATTAGCTACAAGATCCAAAAGCTCACTTATAATGTAGATGGAACCATTAAATAAAAATAAAATATAGGTAATAAAATGACATAAAAATCCTATTAAGACTATCTTCTTTATTCCTGAAATTACAAAAGCGGACACTGTCTTCAGTGTCACAATCATATTCAATTCGTCAGCTATTTTCAGTATATTTCGAGACATTGCCACATTCACCTGTAATAATAACATTTACAACGACACTTGACAATACACGTTTCAATCGTTTTTAAAAACGAACATCTGTCTAGTTAACTGCTTTGTAATTTACGATTAAAACATTCTCCTGCTACCAATCCTCGTCAATAGATTCTGCCTCGTAAACAGAAATAATTTGTACTCTGCTTCACAGAGAAGCTTCTTAACGGATTTCCTACTCTATTCAAACGTATTCAAGATACATTTCAATAATCTTTACAATATTGCTGTTTATCCTGTTTACATCAAACAATTATTCCAAATTTAACATTAGAATTATTTCTACTACTTTTAAATAGGAATAGTTTTGGTAAATTTTCAATCCTAAATATATGACGGTCAACAACTGGATTAATTTACGTTCAGAATTGTTTGGGAGAGGTTCTGAAGTAAATAAATTTAGGTTAAATCTAAAAAGACGTAAAAAGTGAAGTATTTCAAATAATAAAAAGTAATCTAATAATAATTAAAAACTGATAATCCAATTTATTTATTCAATCCGAAGTGATGTGTTAAACCATGATTAAGTGAATATAATCTGGGTACAAATTATATTATGGACAATGGTTCTTACAGTTAAGGTTCGAAGTAATTGTTTGTAGAACAATATATCCACGTATCTGCTACTGTGCTATTTGCCCACTAGATTACTAATACATACATTAGTAATGTACTCTGTCATATTTTCAGCTTTTTATTAACATGAATATATTGTTAGCCTAGCGGCAGGCAGGCGAAGAACAACCATCTCAACTCAGGAAAACGTTGCGCTCAAAACCCTACATCTGGGAAAAGAACGATGTATCAGAAAGCGCGTACTTCCTAAATGAAATCTGTTTAAGTCTATTGTTGTCCATGACCACTTACTTGTATACATTCGTTACGATGATTAAAAGTGATGAGTAACAATATTCAATTATATTCGAGTAACACTTTCTCCAGTTTTACGTTAGTAAAATTTCCTTATGGACAAAAATAATGGCAACTAATATATTGTAATGCCAATTAATTAGGACATTAATTAGGAAATTGATAATCTGAATTGTTAGAGAAACATTCTTGACGGCGGTACCGAACACATAACAGAGCAACAATGAAGGAGAGTATTGTTTTCTTTGTTGGAAGAAGGAATGCGGGCTCAAAAATTACGAGACGAGAGCAGTTCGAAATCAGAGGCGAGAGCATTGAGTTGGGGCAGTCAAGTACAGCTCGTACTAAAAGTAGACGAGATATTATTTTAACAAAAGGTTCAGTTCGCATTGAGTTGGCTGGAAGCGATCGAGTGGTCGTAAAAGAACTTTGCCAAAATTGGAGATCAAACACGTACCGAGAGACGAGGACTAAGGCGAAAGGTGAGAGCGAGAATCGAAGGCAGAACTACTGGGCAGCCGTGAGAAGCAGGCAACCGAGGGAGCGAGAGACGAAGAAGAGGTTCCTGGTTCCTGATTTAAATCCAAAATATTAATTAGAATCTGTGAGTTAAGTAGAAGCTGTGCAAAAACCCTGTTATAGTGCTTCGTAAGTCAGAAGTATCCTGGGCAGCCGTAAGTAACAATAGAAAACAATTAATGATGTAAACCGAATTAAAAGATAGATGTCAGATATCGTTCTTTTCTTTTGATAAAAAAAATTGTAAATTAAAATCCATCTTTTAGTATAAGTTCGTCGACAATTAAATTTAGTCTTTGTTAATTGACGAGTAAATATTTTCTGTTTTTAATTTAATTTTGTGTCTTTAATTATTTTAAATGATATAGCCTTTATCAAGCCAAGTTATGACCCTGAGATATGTTTTAAATTGTATAATTATTCAGTTGATAATAAATAAATTTTGTTTGTTAAAGTTATAAATTCTTTCATTTTTAAAACACCCATTTTTTTGTATATTACAAAAAGCTTCCACAACGTGTAGCACGAATAAATTAATTGAATTAAATAAATGCTATTTAATTTGATTACTACAATATTTTGATACTAAATTCATAATCTTGGTTGTTAAATGTTGTTCACGCTGGTTTTCGTACCAACATAAACCAAGATCAATGAAGTGCACGTGAATCAAAATCGGCGAAATGTAAGGATATGCATAAAATTAGTTCTAAGGCCAATTACATATATTACAGAAATGTCCTCATTGAATAAGGTTAGGTGGAAGTCAGGTGGAGACTTTCTTGAGCTCGTGCGAGGTCTCAGCAGCAGCGTGCTTCGTTGACTCACAGGGTTTTCTCTTCGCACAAGGCCCCGGAACGAAGCGTGAAAAACCATCCACTTCAGTTGCACCTCACATGCAAGGCAAGTTTCTCAACCTCCTGCGTTGAAAATGAGATTAAACGCACCTTCTCTACGGATAAATCTACTACGTTTTCCAAGATTAATAAATTCTGAGTAAACATTTCGGTTGCAAGGAAGAAATAAAGATATTACGGCGTGCAAATTTCCGAAATACCACAAAGTCAAACATCAGCAACATTATTGAAATTATCGTCAAAGCATTTGAGTAATTACATAGTTGAATGTTAAATTAATAGATAGGGACTTAATTTAAAGTAGTAGATAAGGACTTCATTTAAATTAGTAGAAAATATATACAATTATTTTTATGTATTTCCTTTGTAATGATATTGTGTGTAGTCATTGTAGTTCTGTCGTTGACTTTCTTTTGAGTATCATATTTGTCTAAAATGAAAAAATTAACGTCTGATTGAAAATAATCACTAAGAAAGCCAATTCAGACAAAAAATGATAATATCCTTCTACCTTTCCTCAGGTGCGAAAAGAGCCTAGAGCGACACAACTGCACTCATTAGTTGACAAAATTCGAAAGCGACGAAAACGTAACGACAGTGGGATAGCCCAAGGGTTAGAGTAACAATAAGGGAGCAACGACAATGGGAAAGCAGAAGGTTTAGCGTAATAATAAGGGCTCGTAGCAATTGTTGAGTTTCATAGGGTCTGTTTGTACATTAATAGCTATGATGTTTGATTTAATGTGAAGAATCTCTGAAATGAGTCTGGAATTGAACCTGATGTCAATGTCTAAAATCTTAGCATTTTGCCAATCCAATGTATGTTTAGAATTGATTATATGTTGTTTATCAACGGGAAGTTTGATGCGTGTATTGAGGGAACGTTTTGTTTGCCCTATGTAGCAGGAATTACAATTAGAGCAATAGATTTTGTAAACAACACAATGTTTGCTGTGTGTGTCAGGTGGGTCCTTGTGGTTTTTAAGCAAGTAGGAAAGCGACGATTGTGAATAATCTCATTCTCAAGTAAAACTTTGTCCATCCACTTAGTACAATGAAAGTGTTCTCAAACTTATTTTTCTAAGGTCTACTCCAAAATTCATAGCTTATTACAAATGAGTTATCTTTTTCGGCTTTGATATTTTAATAAATTTTTATCACAGATGCCTTGTTTATGATTAAAAATTTAGACTTTGCATAAATAACTATGTTGGATTATATATTGACTTCCTATACTCGATATGAAGAACAGTTCATTAGAGTCTAATATTAGAAAAACTTCTCATGTTTGGTTTTCATTTAAGGGACTCTCAATTTGAAATTGACAAAATGTTCCAAATTCTAATTGTCTAAGATTTCAGGATATATGGCGGTATTTTGGCAAAATAAGTGTGAAGAGGACTTGCAGATCATGCAGGAGGGCAGTCTAAGTTTATAGAGTTCAATTATTGGGAAGCCATAGAAGATATTCAGAAGTTAGTTTTTGAGAAATTAGGAACAAGTTGGGAAGATATAGAGTAGACATTATGTTTAAATTTTAGTTCACGATCAGTTTGATAAAGTTTTAGTTTTGATAGGTTTTAATAAGTCAAAAAAGTTTGCACTGTACGAGTCCAGGATTCCTGCCGACAAGAACCCGTAAGGCAGATGGGTGACCATCTTCCACAAAAGGTGGGTCATCATACGAGAGATTGCAGAGTCTGTCCAAGCTACCTGAGAAGGCTAATTACCTGTCTTGTCCTTATTAAGCAGTAAAGTACTGTGACGATACTTTGATGGGATATAAGTCATGAGACCTTCATATTTGAGAAATTGTATTGTTTTGTTCTTTTTATATGTGTTATAGTCAGTGGAAATTACAAATTGCTAATTAGAGAAGGAAGGCATTTTTTTTGTGTTCTTAAAAATATAAATTATGAAAAATTGTGTTTAATTTCACCCTCTCATGCTATTAAATAATTTCAGAGATAAATAATTAAGTAAATAAATTCAAATATCTTAAAAATATATAGTAAAAAATTCACTTTTAATGTTATAAAACATATCATACAAGCAAAGAAGAAGTTTTAAAACCATTGCTTGAAGTAGTGAAAGAAGCTTAGTATATAATTTTCTGCACTGTGAATATTTATTGGGTTGGACAAAGTTTATCAAAAGTTATTAACAATACTTGGAGGATACTGTCCAAGATAAATTACTGCATTGTACTACCCATAAACAAGGAAGTAAATAAATAAATTACATGTCAATTGAAATTACTGCATCATAACAATTTCAATTAATAGGGAAGTATTTTTTTATTTAACATCCTTACTTATAGAAAATATTTGTTTTATATGAAATGTTTATATTAGAAGATTTAATACATTTGGATAAATATTTATAGAATGATCTGTTGCTATTTGAATTCAACATACTCCAGTATTGTTGACAATTTACATGAATATCTTATTTTAACCTAAAAAAATAGTTTGCTTTATTTTGTTTAGCGATAATTAAATTTCAACTCAGTCAAAAATTTAATAAATAAAATGGACTGTTTAAAAATGAACTAGAAACTGCTGGGCTTATGCCAAGTGATAAGGATATTAAAAGAATTATTTCAGTTTCCTACTGATCAGTAAAAAAATTGAATTACTTAAAGCAGAATATTTAGCATATTAAATTGTAAGAAACTAAATATAATGGACAAAAATGGCTATTTAGTTTTAGCTGTTTATTTAAAAATTTCATTCCATTATAACAAGTTACAATTTTATACCCACAACAAATTATATAATGGTGGACAATTCATGCAATTTATTTGGCTTTTATTTCAATTTGGCTGTGTTTTATGAAGTATTAACAAATTATGTAGACTCATAATCTAGTAATTATAATTTACTAAACACAAATGTTGTTTACGTAAAACTATATTTCAAATTTACAGACACAAAATCATCTAATGAATATAAACTTAAATTACAGCTGATATATTTTAAGAATTTACATATCACATCTTATTAATGGTTCACTGCATTAATTCCACAATCACAACTAATAGAAAATTTCTATCTGGAATACTTCACAAGTTCTAAATAATGTTGAGGTATGATTTCAATTCATCTATATTTCTTAATTGCAATAAACAAATGGAAACTGAGGTTTATCTTATAACAACTTTGTGCTAACCATTTACATCACAGAGTTAAATAATCATATGTAATTTTTCATATTAATAATATAAAGTTTATAAAAATATTTGTCCAATTGTATAATTTCTAGATTTTTCATATTAATGCTATCTTTTCCAGAAGGCCATTGCTTTCTGATAGTTACTACTGTGCTCATTAGATGTTGATAGTGCAGGAGCAGTCTTTGGCTTTACTTCACTTTCCGAAACGTTCGGTCCTGCATTCTTCAGGTATGCATTGATCTTACTTCTGACACCTGCATCAAGGTTGATTCCTGAATCTGCTGATCCCTGGTGCTTTAGGCTGGCTGTCTTTTTGATGCACTTGGCTGTGGGAGAAGAACAAGAATGGCCATTATTTAATCCATCACTGAATTCACCAATATTCAAGCCCCCAGAATTAGGAAAAGGATCTGTATCTTCAATCACTTTATTCACTCCCTTTTGTAAGTCATTATTTGACTCTCCACTTAATCCATTTGAAGATGATTTATGAACATGAGTACTCTCAGATCTATCAACGTCTGTACTAGGTATCTCATGAACATCCTCCCCCTCTACTTCATCAGTAGATAATTGCCTGTCCAATGAAATATCATCCTCCTCAGTAATTACAAGGTGGCCACCCAACGAATGACCTCCAGACAAAGGAGTTATTCCACTAGAACAGTCACTAATACCACTGTCACTTCGTTCACTGCAAGCTCTTGGTCTTCGTCCCAGTTCCTCATCCCAAGTACGTGTGACAGAACCTGAAAGACTAGGACGAGGTGACCCACCTCCACTGGCTGTAGAATTTCTCCTTGTAGCAGCAGACAGGGTAGCCATGCGTCCAAGAGCTCTTATGGCATTGCCTGTTTTCTGTGAGTTGTCAAACCACACAAATTACATGCATTAGTTCACTCTTTCAAACTACATAAAAATCATGCTAATAGGTTAGGAAGAGTTGAAATTTTTAAAATTTAATTTGGTTTATCACATTTATAAAACATAAATATTAAAGTTTAACCAATAATTTTAATTCTATTTGCTTTAATTGCAAACTATTTGAAAAATAATTAGAGGTTTAGTAAAATCTGTGAAAATGTTCAAAACATTTATTCTGTGTGAATATATTGTTAGTTATTCACAAAATATAATAGAAAACAGTGAAACTAAATGGAAAATGTATGTGGATTATGTAAACAAACAAAAATTAGTTTATATGTAACAGTTTTCCAATTTCTCAGAATGAAAACCAAACAGTGGAAAACAGTTGCAGATTGAAAAAATGTAAACCATCAAGGTTAAGTTTTGTATTGTTTTACTTATTTAAAATTGTGCAGTAAGTGATAATCAATATTTTAGATGATATTACGGAAACACAGAGTATAAATGAAATTACAATTTTGAGCTTCTTGCATATATTAGTAAAGAACATCTAACAAAAATTACATTTTAAGAACATTGTAAAAACATACACAAACAGTAACTACTGTGGGAAGAAAAAGTTCTTCAAATAATAAATAATTATTTTACAACTTCTTAAGCAAGTTAAAATAAAATTTGCTTGAACACACAAAGTGCAGTTATTGATGCAAAATATTATTATCAAAACCTTGCATTACCTTTATTTGCTCGAACCCTTGGATAAAGTAGATCCATAACTAATAAACTATATATCTTAACTACAAGCTTTCTAAACATATGGATAGTGCTATTTTTTGGGTGTGAACAAAGATGACATTTTCTGAAAATACACGTATTCCAGAAGAAATTTTATAGAGATAAAAAATAACCAAATTTAGCTAAATTATTATTTCTATGAATAATATTCTTAATCAAGTGACAAGAATTTAATTTTAATTATACAGTAAAACTGAAGTGAAAATTTAAATAACCATGATAAAATAACTAACCTGCCACTTTCTTCTAATGATAAATTTTTTCAGTTTGTCTGTACATAACCGTACACAGTTCATACTATCATCTCTTTGTGACAGCCATCTACACTGCAGACATTGTTCAGCTGTTAAACGCTTCCTGTAAAGAAATTTTAAAATCAGTACCTTATTTATTCTTTTGCATCATAATCTGATTATTTTTTTAAAAATGGTATATTCTTTCTTCTGGGGGCCCTAACCTACTTAGAGCCTTGGCCTATTGGCACAACTGCCAGACTGTCATTTTCCATGACACATTCTGGATTTAGAAGTGGCATATGGTTGGTGTGTTGACCATGGCGTGCACAAAAATTCTTGCCCCATGATTTGGTTCAAACCTGGGAACTCTGTGCTGTGATGATGGTGAATGCTACACCACAGCTAGTTGACTTTTAAATATAATACTTCTCCTTAAATTGCCTGATTTTACTACCAGAAAAATAACAGCAGTGACTTTTTATTCAGATTTATTAAAAATATAATTGACAGTTTTCAACTGTGTTAATATTCCTGATAACATTTTGACAGCAAACCCTATCATCATAAACAGGTATTCAACCTACCAAACATTGGCTAGGGTTGAAACTCCAATAATTATAATTGGTAAATGTTTATGAAAATAATGCAACTAGAGTTAAACATGCAATAGGTCCTACGTGGCCTTGATTATTTAAAGTTGACTCACAATAAGATGGTACTGTATGTCATGCTTGAAGTGAAACAGATAGTACTGTATGACTTACTCTTTCCGTTTAACTAACAGAGCACTTATGAAATCTTTGGCTTCCTGAGATATTGCATCAAATGCCTCATCATCAAAATCATAGTCTGCTCTTGTTATGTTAGCAAATGTCTCAACATCATTGTCTCCCATGAAAGGTGACAAGCCAGACAATCTACAAAAATAAACATAAAACATTCAATGCATTCAGATTTTATTATCAGAGCACAGTATAATAAAAACTGTTATGAACTTACAAAACATAACAAATCACTCCCACAGACCACATATCAGACTCAAAGCCAATTGGCTCATAGTTTATTATTTCTGGCGGAATAAATTCAGGTGTCCCAAACAACACCCTTTCTGATTTTTCTGGAGTTAGGACTCTAGCAAGCCCAAAATCAATAAGTTTTATTTGATGTGATGTTCGAGTGCGGCACATGATATTTTCAGGCTGAAATAGAAAATGTAAATGTTTAATAATGCAAGCATGAATAACACTAAAGCCTTTATTGTTATTTAACACTTTTATTTTTTAAATTAAACTTTAAATACAAAGGACATGTTTTTTGAAATCAATAGTTTATTATCAACACTATTCTGAATTAAATTTACCTTAAGATCCAAATGAACAACAGAGTTCTGATGCATGTATGCAACACCCTCACAGATTTGTCGCATGAAAAGGACACAATCCCTTTCAGTGAGAGTAAAGTCATCCGCTACAACTCTTTCAAAGAGTTCTCCACCAGAAATGCTAGGACATGATTATTAGTACAATTATAGATTTCAATTAACTCAAGTAAATACTAAATGTGACATTAATTTTAATAACTGTTAATAAAATAGTTATATGATAACCATAATGATGAAAAAATATCTGAATTTATTATAAATAAATAAATGGATGGATCAGAAAATATAATGTTTATTGAAAATATATATATTTATTTATTTATAATAATCATTTTATCTACATTATGAATTTGTTTTAAAAAAGTGTCCATATGGCACACTAATCACTAAACCCACAAGGTCCAGGTTTTTATGGAAGTGAGATTGAACAACAAAATCATTAAATCAGAAACTAATGTTGAAGCAATGAGCTTCTAAAACTTAGATTGATAATTGGTAAAGATATACAACCATATTGGTTTCATTTTAAGACTGTTGTGACAATAATTTTAAAAATCACAGACAATATGACAATAAATATTTGTTCATGAAGTATTAAGGAATGTCTTTTTATTTCATATTTCTTAATAAAAATATGCTATTTATTCAGTAAAGTAATGATCAACCATTGGAGAAAAAATAGTTACAGCAGTAAAGTATGCAATTTGATAATATTTAAGATCAAAATTTAATTAATCAGAGTTCTATTGCTATATCAGTGTAAATAATGCTACAAAAGATCAATGACCACAAAGAAATTGTTTTCATTAGAAAATCAAGCTGTCATAGGTATAATCATTATCTAATCATAATGATTAGATATATATTATTTATATGTTAGCATAATACAGAACACTAAACCATTTAGTCACCTTAAAAATATATTTTGATCTGCAAAACTTATTTGTCTGCTATGTCACCTAAATTTATTTGTACCAGATTCCATTCTGTGAGTTAAAAACCAAACAACTAAAAGTTTCCAAAAGTATGTAATTGATTTTCAAATGACAGAATTTGTGTTGCATTAAATGAAACTAAATTATAAAGCATACTACAGCACAGAAGAACACGTTGAAAATAATTGAAAATTAAATTTTATGAATTTAGTAAAATGCTTCAGAGCCAAGCTTGATGGGAAAATAAGGCCATAAAAGTTGACGTCATACTGATTGAGGCAACTAGAAAAAATTGTGCCTCTAGACAAAAATTCACGAAGGTCAACCTCTCCAACAGGTGTGAGATTGTGAAATTGTAAGATTGTTCTAGATTGGTTGAGAAAAACCACATGAAAAGGTTTCCACCCTCTGTTGGGGAATGAAAAAAGTCTACCTGGAAGGTGGATAACTTCAAGAAGGAGGAAATCTTGGAAGTGAGAGAAATGTAAAGTTCTGAAATACCTATTGGTGAGGAAGTATTTCTGAGAAGTGTAAAGGAGTAGGAGAGCTATGTAAAGTTAAAATCAATCACTTTAAGAAGAAAAAGGTGTGACCAATGGAAGAGGAGAAGGTGAAGATAGCTAAATTTAAAAAAATGCTGAGATCAATTACACCAACAAGAGAAGGAAGAAGCTGCCTAGAGATTTCCTGTGAAGAATTTCTGGTTGCCCAACACATCTACCTGTATGGGGATCTGCAATGGCAAACAGGTGTGTTTCTGTTTGCAATGTACACAATTGCGATTTCTGACGCATGTATATGCCCACACATACAACCCTTTATGCTTATGTTCAGAGTGTCATAAAATCACCTTTAGGTTTGCCCATTTAATGAGTTAGTAATTTGTTTGAATCTTGAATGTAGTAGATTAAAGTAAATTATCTTAAATTTAAAATCATGAGTGAGTAAATTAAAATTACTTAGATACAATTAAAAGAACCCTGTTTAATTTTTGTGAACCCTTTATTAAATTAAGTTTAAAACCAATCATTAGATTTTATCCGCCCCCCCCCCATAAAAAACAACCTATTTTACAATACATTGACAATTATTAGATGACAGATCAGTTTCACAAAACTTCTATTTGGAATAAAATATGCTCTAAAAGTAACTGTACAATGTTATTATTATTGATAAACAAACAGGGAATATGGTAAAGCCAGACAGTTGATTATAATTAAGAGTCAAATTAAGGAGTAGGCAGTTAAGTTAAAAAAAGAACAGATGAAAAGAGTAACATGTTTGCAATAACAGAATAATAGTAGTTAACATATTAAAACAATGAAAGAAAACGTGCATTATTAACTCTCAGATTCATCAATAAGGCAAGTAAGGGTTTTCATGAGAAGGTGAATCGTTAGTCGAAGTTGTTATGTGGTTTAACTACACTATGTGTTGTTTTTTTTGTATTAACCAACTGGCAAGCTTTAAGACTTCCACACAGAAATAATGGGGCTCAAGTGGTGCAAGGTACATATATACAGAAGTAAATTATTTTGATCAACTATTTCATCATGAGCATTTTTCAGTTAATTTAAAATGAATATTGACTTTCTCGGAGATGGGTAAAGCCACTACTACTATTCAGTTAAGGAACTATCCAGCTTCATAATGTACTATATCTAATAAACTGACTAAATGTCAAAGCCACATATTTGTGTAAATAAAGTAATGAAATGGTTTGTATCTTTGCTTTTGATTTCATTACCTGTTTTGTGTGGTGTAACACTGTTGCAGCTTTTGCAATTTTAAATTGCCTGACAAATGCAACAATTACTGCAGAATCATTGTGTTGTATTTATTTTATCACTTAATTTGGTCCGTTAGTTGGTTACTTCTTTATATAATTAGTAAATAATTATAAGTTAAATACTAATCTAGAATCCATTCTTTTAATTCAACTGTTTTGATTACTATTGACATTCAAGGTGTCCCAAACTAAATTATTGTTTTGTTAAACTTTTACTGAGTTGCACTAACTTCACACATAACTGTTTCTTAATTTATTATAATGACCTACTTAAATCGTTGGTAATGTTCTTTTAAGAAACTCGTGAAATGTTGGCAAGCATTTACTGATGTACTTACTACTCCGTGACGACGACGACCTCTCTGGGGGCTTCGAAGGCGGCAGCTAGTCGCAACAGCTTTGGGTGCCGGAGGCGACGCATGACTTCCACCTCGGCGCGGGCCTTTGCGCGGTCAGCAGCCTTCACACACCGCACGAACTTGGCGGCATAAAGGCGCGCGCTCTGGCGGTGCTTGGCCAGGTGCACAATGCCGTAGCGGCCCTTACCTAACTCCTGCAGCACTTCATAACGCTCGCAGAAGTCGCCGTTCTCGGGCTCAGGGTCGGGTTCGAACTCGGGTTCCTCAGCATCATCAGATTCTGAAGATGGAACAAAAGATTATCTACTAAACACAGGTAGACATCTAAGTTTTATTACTTGTGCCCTAGGTCTATGCCTCGACTTCAGTAGAGTTTAAGAACTAAAATCGTTTCCAACTTTTAATTTTCTATTTTGCACCTTTAATTCTATCTTGTGAATGATAGTAAACTGCACAACAGTGTTATTAATTAATAATCCATAGGAAATTACAATGAACATCAGATAGTACTTTCTATTTAGACATATCAAATCTGATCGCCACTCAGCCAAAGAAATGGAGATGTCGCCTGAGAGAAATAAGTGAACTGTTATGGTGATTTCATGAATAGGAGTATTTAAGGATAGTCACACATTCATGATAAATTAACACTTTCAGAAAAAGAATGTTACAATGACCTAAGATACTGTAGCATGGTACAATAATGAAATTTTAGATAAGAAGTTTAATAAGTGTTTATGCAACTGTCTTTATGTCTGGAAAATGTAGTCCTATGTGTTTCGGTTGGGGAATGACTGTAATTTCAGAAGGTGTAACTGGACGTGGTAGAAACTGTCTGAGAAAAATCAAACTCTTCAGATAACGAAATTAAGTTATTGCAAATTATGAAACTTTGCTTGTACTGCAGCATCTAAAACTGTCAGAATGTATTGCTACAGACCTCATGTTTTCTATAATAGAGAAAATATGTGAAACCTTCTAATATGGTATAAAAAGTATCTCAAACGGAAGATAAGATTAAAAGTGATGTTATTAAGAGGCCAGTATAACAGTACAGTTCAGCTCGTATGACATGATTATCAATGTGTTAAAATTTATAAATGTCTGTTTTTACATGTTATTCAGACAAAAAAGTGATGAACAGTTGGAAGATAGTGGTCATAGTTACAGCACTGAACTGCATGTAGATGCTGTCAAGTTAAAAATAGATTTGACATTTATTGCTACACACATTATAATAATGGGTATAAGGCATATTTCTGTAAACAAGAGGGAATTAACCTTTCAAAGGGGTGAAGGAAGAAAGCAGACAAGAGGGGGATATGTGTCACATTGCCCAAAAGTCCCCTGAGAGATAGAAGATCTACTTTTTTTTAATACATGTCACTTTATGATAAATATTGTTTTAGACAACATCTTACAAGTTTAATTTTTTTCAACCTTTAATATTCATCACTATCAAAAACAATAATGTGAGATGTGTTAATGCCAAATGAAGGTACTGGAAATTAGGAATTTCCCAGTCTGTACAATGGAAATAACCAAACATAGAAAAGTTAAAGATACACCAATATCTATGCATTATGAAATGCAATAAAATTCAACCTTACATATGTCCTTCCAATGACACATATTCACATATTTAGTTTAATAATTTATTGTAATCTATATTAGAAAAATTCGTCTTTCTCAAGGCACCCATTAATTCTTTAAATTCTAAATATATCTGCAGTTAATTTTGAATCTTAAACAACCATATATTTTCTAATTTAATTGATTAAATATTTTTATTACATGTATGCATAATTTGGTTTAAAGAAAAATGTTTGGAACTGCTAGTAAAATCTTAATTTTCTACTTATAATTACAATGTCATTATTTTTTTAATCATTTAATATGCTCTTTCTGGATTTACTTCCAATACTGTAAATTTTGTAATTATGCAAGTGAAAGCAGTAATAATTCAACAAATGTATCGTCCTCAAATATGAGAATCCAATGTTGCCAAAATGTGTCATTTTAACTAATGAGTAAATTGTTTGACCAATATTTGTTGTCATTTTTAATTTACATTCCAATGAAAAATTGCAAAATTTTGGACAAAATTCAAGGTTTTGTTGGGAATGGCAGTGAGATAACTTCATAAGATGTAATATAAAAGCTATGAAAATATTAATTTTACACATAACAACAAACAGATGACATGATGGCTGAGATTCAAGAAAGTTAGAAGATAACCATTTGATAAATTGGGATATACATATATTGGACTAACTTGATGAAAGTTGAACAATTGAGTGAATCTAATAATTACATATCATAATTAAATTATATATAAAAAATATATAAATTACATACCATGGTGATGGGTGTGTGGGGGAGGTGTGAATGGAGGTGTCTCTGAACTGGGATTGCTGGCACCATGTCTATTATGGGCACGGACCCTGAACAAATATGTCTCTCCGGGAGCCAACCCCGTCACCACATGTGACAGAGATAAGCAACTGAAAAAAATTTCATGCATTACAACAGCAATAAATAAAATTTTTGCAAAGAGAAAAGAACAAAATATTAGGTCTTAAATATATGGAATACTTTTAACACAATTGATCACAATGTTTCATAAATACACATTTTGCAGATAATTTGGTGACACTCCATAAGTGGCTCATGCCACAATAGAGAAAAAAGATCTGATTTATATAAACAAAAATATTTTACATTAATATGAAGTGATAGCTTCTCTTCTTGAAAAGTAGAAAGTTTAGTTGACTAAAGCAAATCTATTAATATAATGATATGATTTATTATTTCTTTCAGCCAAGATCATACTTGGTGATAGACTATATATATATATATATATATATATATATATATATATATATATATATATATATATATGTATATGTATTGTAATACTAATTAGAGGCCAGTAATGATTTTAAGAATCGGATTGTTAGCAGTACCAATTCTTCAAAGACGACAATGGGTAGGCTAGCTTTGTTGCAAGCCACTAGCACTGTCTGGAGAAGTCTGTCTGATATTGTAGCCGGGAGAGGAAGAAACATTTGGAGAGAACTAACAGTGTGGCCTAAGTATAGAATTCAACTGAGAAAGTTACAAGTTTTTAAATCCAAGTATAAAGTTTGGACAGCAAGATACTTTGCAAAAAACTGCAAAGATTAATCAAATATTTGTTCCACATTAAGATTTCCTACACGTACTGAGATCAACATTTTCCACATAAAGACAATGTGTAACAATATGTCTGGCTGATGATCCAGAGGTGCAGCAGATCCAGTTCCTGGAGGAAAATTCAATAACTACAACCATGTGTTTGACAATCAAGTGCAGAGTCAGTGGTTCATAGCCTTTTTTGTGTTAATTGTGTGCCCCAGCCGAGGAAACTAAGTTTGGTACCAGCCAAACATTTCTGTAAGTAGAAATCAAGTTAATTAAGTTTGTAAACGATTGTTAAAGGTATTTGTCAGATTTCGTAAGTCACATTTTGGTTTTGATTGTTAATTTCATAATTTATAAATTCTATGTTGTGAGACAGTAAATTTTTTTTAGATATATATATTGCCCAATCCCTGCACATATTGAGTTATAAATGGAACCCGGCATATTTGAAAAATGTAATTAGTATTGAATTTTATGTAGTCTTATTTGATCTTACATTCAAACCCAGTTTGAGTGCAATTATGAAATCTAAAATGTCTGTGTTAATATTATACTAATTTGATGAATAAATAGCCAATTAACAGAAAAAATTGTGCATGAGACACAAGAATCACTGCACAAACCATCTGATGAACTCAAAAGCTTGTGAATCATCTGAAGTTAGCAACAAGGATTGTGGAAACATTGTGTGGTATTTATTATATCACTTAATTTTGTCTGATATTTGGATATTTATTTATCTAATTAGTACCCATTTTAGCAAGTTGTCTTCTACACGTTTCTCACAATCAAAGTAATATGATTCGCTCATATAAGATCCTTATTAACATTTACACTGATATATTTGCAACTAAAAAAATTGAACTCAAAATAATTTCCTCCTCTTCAAAAGGATTATATTACTTTTGAATAATTTATCTTCATCTTATTTAAGCCTCACAAATGCTGTATTTAATTTAATATATCTTTAAAATCCAACTGGTTCAATGGGTTTACTTTTACTGTCATACAACTCAGAATTATCTACATGTTATTATGACCTCAGCATTACAAAGAAACTGTTTTACCAGTTACTTCAACCTGTATTTCAGGGCATAAATCCCTTACTTTTGCTTAAACATTTCCAATTCATTTCACCATTATCCTCTAGATTGGGCTGCTTTCACATACTTAACCGCTGCCATTGAACAACCTATGATAACATTCCTCTATGTCACTTACTGTCTCAACTATTTAAGTTTCTCCACAGGCTGGCAACTCTCTTTATTACGCATCCAGTACCATTTCAAGAAGACATATTATTCACTCCACGAGTGTTGTGGAAACTGAAGTGGCAAGAAAAGCAATATGGATGAATACCAACATTGCCTATGATCAGTACAGTAATAAGTGAGCAGATTGCCAAGAAGGTTGCTTGGAAACTGTTGACAATTATGTTACATAAATGTATTTTGTTCGCAAAAAGTTCAATATTTATATAGGGAAAATAATATATAAAGTTATGTCATTGATATGATATGAAATTAACAGAGCAATCAGATTGTTTTGTGTGTTTGAGGTCACATTTTTTTAATTAAAGGCCAAACGGGTTTCTTGCTGAAATACCTGTCAGCTATCACGTTCCACTGTTGACTGGAGAATTGTCGCATTTCAACACTGTAGCCCGTGATGATACAACCTCCGTCGTAAGGGGCGCTGCTCCAGGCCACGACGGCCCCTTCGCCGCACGTAGCCGACGCCTGGGGGCGGCCCGCGGGTGGGTCGGGCGGACCTACAAAACAAATAAACAAAATTAAATTACAGCTTATTTTTGGGGAGGAGTGTACAACGCGAGAACGGAAGATATTACGGATATATGTAGTTCATTTAATGGATTTTTCATTTTGTTTCTGGTTAAACTAGAAATTGAAGTATTTTTGGCGAGACGAAAGTACCATGGAAAAAGAATTGATCGACGAAAAAAGTGTTGGCAAATATTTCGTGATACTTTCTCTTGAATTAGCAAACAACTGTTCTTTTGTCTCTACGACCATAGTAAATCAATCTTTTGTTTGGATTTGAAATTTTTTCACAATGGTGGATTTAATATTAGGTTATTGTTGGTCGGGTGCTCCATTGACTGGTTTTAAGAGAAAGTATAAGAAGGAAAAATTAGTGAGGAAGTAGTGAAATAAACGAACATTATGAACAGTAAAAATCTGTCCATCTTCAGGTTATAAGGATCATCAATTCTAAGCATAGATACGTGACCTCTATAAGACTAGGCCCAGGGAGACGGTCGTCCACGGTTTTAACATCTGGCTGGGAAGTTACTATGGGTCTTTAGTTATTATACAACATTTTGTGTTTTATTTCCATCCACATCTGCTAAAAATTACTCAAAGCTGAAAAGAAGGTTATGAAAGAGGGAGACTGAAAACTAGTAACGAACACTTTCTTCTCTCTCAGTTCTTATGTAAAATAATGCCACTGTTTAGAAATTGTTGCATGTGAACGGAACACAAAATGGTTCTCCCGCTATCGGAAGGGCGTGGGACAAGTACCCAATGCCCGACCTACCTGATGTAGGTTTTCTATGGTTTGCATTCGCATTAGTTTTAGCGAATGCCGGGTAGGATCCTTAAACTATAGCCCGGGGGCCCTAGTTAACCCTTGGCTGCCTTCCTCTACCCTTCAACATCCCCCCTTTCAAATCCCTTCCTATGCTATTAAAGGGGAGTTACCACCATGTGGATTAGCCTCCTGTAGCCTGTTACCCTAAAAAAATGGAATATTTTTCAAGACCAATGCCCTATTGTATGAAAATATGAAAACGAAAATTATTTAATCCTGTATTGCTCACCCTTGGTGGAATATTTCTCAAATTAATGCTTGACATGATTCTATATTATCAAATCACAGAAAAGAAAATCAACTGGTTAATTATTAAATCCATTTCAATAATTCGGTTAGCAGGATACAGAGGAAACTTAACTGTAAAAGAAACCAATACAGTCCCTACTTTGATGTTCGGTATATCTTTTCAAAGCCCATGCTCATGTTCCAATCCGTCTGCTGAAATGTTCGGACGTGTTTTTGTGCGCGCTCGTGTCCAGATTTTATAAATTGACCAAAATACAGTTATAAGTATTCACAAACCAATCAAGTACAACACATATAGTGAGCGAGTGTTAAATTTTAGTCCCAGTGACTTCAAATTCTAATTATATCATAGTATTAAACTGAAATTCAAAGTACAAGATCATGTGCGGTCAAAAAACTTTGTGCTGGCTGTAACCGCAGTACGTATAAATATTGATAAACTATATTATATTAACGGTCAAACAAACTATACAAGGCACCATAAAACACAATACGAAGATTGTTCGATAAGTCTGGCAAATTTTTGTGAAAGCGTGGGAAATTTTTCACTTTCGCGCTACTGCTGGTAAACATAACCCTTTCAAAGATATTTCTAAAAGTTGTTAACATATGTCAGTCGTAGTTTATTGTTGGCAACCTTGTAGTCAATGGAAAATAAAATTCGTACTGTCACTTTCATTTGAAGGGTTGGCAGCTGCACAAATCAAAACCGAATTGGATGAAGTTCACGGGGACTCTGCACCAGTATTGAAGGTCATTTACATCTGGATTAATGAGTTTGAACGAGGTCGTATAAGCACAGACGATGAAATTCGCTCCGGCCACCCAATTGAAGTCACCACTCATGGAAAACATCGAAAAATTTCACGATATTTTAATGAAAGATCGCAGAATAAAAGTGCGTGAGGTAGTTCATGCCGTAGGCTTCTAAACTCAACAAGTGCATTTTTCTCCAGAGACCAATAACAGTCAAAACAATGAAAGGATTCTCAGGGCATAATATTCATAGACTTCTTTGAAAAGAGCACAACCATAACTGGGCTCTATTATGCTGCTCTATTGAATCGTTTGAATGGGTACGGATTGAGAAATGACCAAGATTGGCGCGCAAGAATACAGCAGCAATCTCAATGGGGAAAGTGTACGAGTTGGGATTCGAATCAGTTTCTCATCCACTAGACCTAGCACCAAGTGACTTCATCTTGTTCTCGAACTGGAAAATTTGGATTTGTGGGAATAAAATTTCATGAAATGAAGAAGTGATCGAGACTGTGACGGAGTATTTTGAATAATTTGACAAAACCAATTTTTGTGAGGGGTTGAAAAATTTGAAACTAGCTGGGCCAAGTGTATAGTGTATTTCCAAGGAAGGAGACAACGTTGGAAAATTAAGTAAGGTTTCTAAAAAAAATATTTTCGTTATATTTTTATCAGACTCATAAGTGTTTAGCCAATGCTGGTACCTCATCCGTGTCGTCTAATTCCCACATATATATTCCGGTACAATTCAACCAAAATAATTGCAAAGCACACTAGTCAATCTTAACAAAATGGTTATCAAGAAATGAAAGCAATATTTCTCACACGTGCAGAAAATGAATGGAAAATAATTAACAATAAAAGAAAGCTAAGAAATCATTAAATACACTAAAATTTGGGTTTCAAACTCCTGCAAGTAATAAATACCCCGGCTTCAGTAACGAAAACGGCGACGGTAAGAACCAGACAGAATTAACTGGTGTTAAAATATAAACCCACTAATCACGTTGTTTGGCAGTATATTAAAGGGTAATACGTCATCAAAGCTATAACAACGAATAAATTAAAATGCAACCTAAAGAAGGTGAAACAATAATATAATTAAAGCACTGAACGAGAAAAATACTGAATTCCACAATTATACACTCCAGCAGGAGAGAAGTATCCGAGTGGTCTTAAATATATACACCCCTCAATCGATGTATAAGATATCAAAGAAAACTTGAAAAACTAGGCCTCTTATACGGAACTTAATACAGAAAGAAAACAACAAATAATGAGTGGTTCAAATTTATCCTCCCCATGTCAAAACATAAATGTCAAAGATGTCAACAGAACTAAAATTATTGCAAAAAAATAATTTATCTAATGACTGCCCAGGGAGAAAAGAAGTCAACTTACGTCAATTGCAACGGTTACCATCCCACGAAGTATAAGTGATACATTGCGTACAAGCAACCACAACAAAATATTTACACTCGACTTTGGGAAAAAAATATTCCACAAAGATTTGTCAACCAGGAAGTACATTCGCTCAAGAAACAAGTTTTTTCTTCTTCTTAAAAACTTTTAGTTTTCGATTATACACTTGGTTCATAAAATTTACAAGTATTTACAAAAATTATGTGTAAATAATTCATATGTTAGCTTGTGTAGGTGGAGAGTCCTGTGACTTTCCAGGCCTTGAGTTATTGATTTGTTGTTATGATGGGTTGGGGGTGGAAGATGAGATGGGTGTTTACTGGAATATTAATTGAGGAAGGTTACATACATTGTTGAGTTATGTGGGTTCGCTGGTGATGTTGAATTTGATGGGATGGATGGAATGGATGGGTAGGGTCTGCGAGTATGAGGATGAGGTGGGTTAGGAAGTGCCAGTGTTCTGGGGGAAGGATGAGGTCGATTGGGCGCTTTCTCTTGAGGCGACGTGAGTGTGGGGGTGGGGGAGGGTTGCTATGGAATTGCCGGATCGTGGTGTTAGGATGGCTGAGTGTTCTTTTGATTAAGGAGGTTACGGATTTGGTGATTATTGAGTTGACTTGGGGAAGTTTAATGTTGTGGTGGATGATGGAATTTCTGAGGTACCAGGGAGAGTTAGTGATGGTGCGAAGGATTATGTTTTGTTGGGTTTGTTTTGGGTAAATGGGTTTTGGCTGTTTCCACCATATGGATACGGCGTAGGATCAGGTGGGTTGAATTATGGAGAAATCTACTAGGCGTTTTGTGCTGAGTGTGAGTGGGGATTTTCTGTTTAGGAGAGGATATAAAGTTCTGAATTTAAGGTTAATTTTAGAGAGGAGGTGTTTAATGTGGGGTTTTCAAGAGAGTTTTGAATCGAAGAGGAGTCCTAGGTAGGTGGTTTCTGTTTTGGTAGGTATTTCGGCGTTGTTTAAATAGAGGGGTATTTGCGGAGGAGGATTTTTGGATAGTGTAAATGGGACGGTTACTGATTTGGTGGGATTTATGCTGATTCGCCACTGTTTGGACCAGTGTTCTAGTGGGTTGTATATTGGAGGAGAGAGAGGAGGTTTGGTAGGAGATGGCAATGTCGTCTGCAAAAAAGATGGAAACAAGTGAAAACCAGCATGAACAGAGTCTCAGTCATACGAAACGAACCAACAAAACAGAAATGCAATTGCACCGGAATCCAATTTTTAAAGAATAATGAGGATTTAAAACAGCAATTAGGGCAATGATGAATCTCATTACTAGGTTTGTAAATAAAATGATATAATGGCACAACTTCTAAGAATATGGAATGCCAGAATCCACGAGGGGACCCATACTTTCTATAAAATTGTGAATGTGACGTTATATTTATTTCGGAGATTCATTTCACCGTAAAAAGCTACATGAAAATATCAAAATACAACATTTACTACGAGTCTAACTGGGTTATTACTGGGACTGTCCGATTTAGATCATAATAGGCGCGGTTCGTCATATCCTGGTTTTGATTTTGTTTTCAGAGATTACAAAAATGTAAAGTATAATTATTATTGAGAAATAAATTAATATTGTATAAGTAAACTAAACTGTCTTCATAGAAAAAAAACCATGACAAATCGTTCTGTTTGCACTTCGAAGTACGTCAATGGGTTGACCGGAAATATATTGAATTTTAAATATTTATTTTTCAGTGGGTTTGAGACTGTCTATAATCCAATTATTTGTTTTTGCACTCGTCAACATTTATAACGGCACCTTTTATTTCTCTTATGGTTTCAACTTTTTCACTGATGAAAGACTATTGTGCATTTTTTCCACAAAGTACATATAATATTAACTGAAGAAATTTTAGCATTCTCAAACAGGGAAGGACGAAAGATGACTCGATAAAATTCACCACCATAAAATGTTTTCTGGGTGTACAAGGAATGTTAAATGTTCATTTCGATCTCAAAAGGCACGGTCTGGAAATTCCCACAATAAATCCGTCACGTTTAACATTTAGTCATATATCTATGTCTCTCTCTTTCTCTTATTCCTTGACCCGTTGAAAATGCTCAGAAGCCGCGACTCATAGAGCAAGAAGCTCCTTCCCGCCAAGCTTAAAATCTAGGAGATTTGGTTGAACGATACGAAGAAATAGCAGACAAAAAAAAGAAATATATTGAACAAAAAAATTATTATCGATTACATATTTATAAAAAATTGTGCAATATATATTATTGATGTTTAAATAATATAAGTTTTGTATATTTCTGACTCAGAAAAACATCATTTGCAGACCTTTTTTTATTTTTATAGTGCTATCGTGTAATTAGGTATAATTCAATAACGTATTTACAGAGCTACGTTAGGTGTTTATCCAAAATATATTGGGTCGTAATATGATTATTGATTAACTCGTTATCAAATTTTATCCCGTAATAATTTTTAAAATTTTTTTTACATTTGAATGAATTAATTCCGATTGATATCAATCAAGTTTTGACGCTTTAGGTGGGCATAAATAACAATTTAAGACCATTTTTTTAAATGTGATACACAAAACTACACTCGTCGACATTTTTAAATTATATGCATTTAGTGTTAGGACTGATGTATTTTTCATACTTTCGTCTGGCCGTAGCGGTCCCAAGGAATATATTTCCTAGTTATAACCTGTTTTCCCCTCTTAATATCCCGGTGAATATCTACACAAAAACTATAATTTCAATTAAAAAATTAATCGTTATAGAGTTCAATAACTACGGAGATGGTACCGCACGTGACGGAAAAGCCGTTGTAGTAATAAATAATCTTAAACATTACGAAGTAAATGGATATTGTCGCGATGACCTTCAAGCCACCAGTATAACTATTGAAGCATCATCTTTTCAGCAGTTAACTGTCCATAAAAATTAACAACACACCAGATTCTATATTTTTAATTAGTTTATCGCCGGCGGAGACTTTATTGTCAAGCACGTACAGTAGGGTTGTAGAATAAAATAAATTTTCAGAGAATTATTAAAAGGAATGAGTGGCTTAAATCTACACTGCAACGGGAGAGGCAACATGTTGGTTCACGGAAAAGAAAAAACAAACCTTACACTTTTGTTAGAAAGGGAATAAACTCGAAACAGTGTAAAACTGTTTCGAATTATTTTCGTACCACCCGCCAAGTATCGTGAGTAGATATTTTATTCTCAAATCCTATCCAAGGAAAAGCAAGCGACGCTGATCAATAAAATAACATGGCCAAACAACTAGGAATGAAACTAAGACATTTTATACTGGATGATTATCATGAAATCTCAATTAAAGCTAGCAAATGAACTGTTAATGTATAAAGTGATGTTAAAACCCATATGGACTTACAGTTTCCAGGTTTGTGGAACTACAAGTGAAAGCAATATTGAAATCATACAAAAGTTTGAAAACAAAGTGCTAAGAGTAATAGTGAATGCACGTCCCTAATACCAACATTGAAAATGACTTATCCACACAAACAGTGAAAAAATAAATATCCCAATTCAGCCGATTCGAAGGACATCTAAACATACTTAGTACAGATTGTAATGAGCCAGAGAGAACAATTAAGACATTTAAAAATTATTTGAAGCACCAGACTTGTTCGAAAGATGCAACTAACGGACTATTATCATTAAAACGTGTGTATAAGCAAAGCCCGGTAAAAAATTATGATTAACAGGAGGACAATGGCAGGAAAGTTCACTGAATGCAAATAAATGTAAACAGTAAAAAAAACGAACTTATTGCCTTTGTCAATAAATGGATATTAAAAATGTTCCAAATAATTATGTACAATGTTAATCTAATCGGAAAACACGTTATCATTTTATTGCTGATCTCAGTCGAACTTTATATCGGAGTCTGTTGGTTGTGTAGAAAAAACTTAACATCATCGATAAAATCTGAACCGGGGAAAAAGGTTTTCATAAAATGAAATCAGCAGAAAATATACACTCAAAACTAAGAATCAATAAATTACAAAACTCAAACTAGAAAGAAGCCGTCTGTAAATTTCTGGGTAATGTGTCTATTGGGTTGAAACTTGTAGCACCCGAAGAAAATTCAATTCGCAAAAGTTCAGATCTTATTTCACCATCAACAGCTTGTGAAATTCTGTTCAACAGCTGCCAGAGGAACAGAACCGAACTTATGTAACAAAGACGTTTGTTTGAGCACCAAACAGTGCGTGTCTGTGCAGACAGGTAAATAGACACAATGTGAATGTAACATGGCAGCTACTATGGTCGTGTGTTCCAGTTACTGTTCCAAATGTCGGTTTATTTAACTCCTGCCTCGTCTTTCACTCAATTTTTTTCTTTCCCTTTGGTGACTAAATTTTCCTAAAACCTGACAAATGCAAAAAATTCAAGTCCACACTTCTCTTCATTGTGCCATAAAGTGGTAATTGGTTTACAATGTATAAGAAATAGACGGAAAGAATTGTAAGCTACTCGAATACACTTGTTTTTCATATTATCGTGACAAATGTTCTGTGGAAAATGATACAACCGCGTTTATTCTTTTATTTGAGCAAAGGAGATCCTAGAAAAAAATAAAAAAATAGATATTTTTCCTGGTCTTTTGTGATAATGGAAATAAAATTGCCAAAAAAAAAGCTTTAAAAATTATAATACCTTGAGAATATATCCCAAAATCATGTCTGTAATGAAGACGCCGATCACGGTTTTATATATAAATTAAAATTCAAAGAGAAAATTTATTTTTTGCTAGAGCAATAAATTCGATTTCGCTGACAGCCATGGTAGGGTAAACAGTTTCTAGAACTCTTCCAGTGCCCGAGTGTGTTTGCATCAGTAGCCGGTGGTTCAAGCTGGATTCCTGTTAGCTATTTTCGTGTGTAGGAGTACATGATATGTAAGCTATATAATGGAAAATCCACTACTCCCAGAAAGTGTAAAGAAGGGGGATACATGAAGACGACTTCGACACAGAATATAGAGACTAGATTGTATTCGAAGGTGATGGGCAGATAAAATGCATGCCATAACTCTGGACGCTGTTGCAAGTTTAAATACAGATGAGTACCTAATAGGTTTAGCTAATATTATTGACCCTATCAGAATTAAGTACATCTCTAAAATATCCAATGCCAGAATATGCGCATTTCTGACATCTAAGGAGGATGTCGAAAACATAATAAAAGTTCATAAATCAATAAAACAATAAAGGGTGAGATGGTAAATATAAGACCTTTAATGCAAAAATACTGCCGTGTAATCTTGTCAAATGTATGCCCAGTTATCAGAAACGAGGTTATTGTTCTAGAACTAGAAAAGCTAAATATAATTCCAGACTCTAAAATATCGGATATTAGAATAAGTACTGGTGACCGAAGATTTTCTCACATTAAAAGTTTCAGAAGACAATTCTTCATGAACCCGGATATCTAAATTCCCTTCCGGATTCGATAATGATGCAATATGAAGAAACTAGCTATAAGGTGTATCTAGCAGCGGAGAACGATAACTGCTATCATTGTAAAAGTCCCGGCCATATCGCTATAAATTGTCCTAATAGAGTTGCCATACTGAAGAATAATCTGACTGCAAATGAAAACTATAACAAAATCCAGTGGAAGAACCCGGCACCCGAAATTCAAATAAGTAACCCTCAAAAAACGGACATGGATAATTCACAACTAACAACAAAAAAAAAGAACTGCATCTGCGAGCTCGACAAGCCAAGCTGATAAGAAAGACGTCAGTAATCCTGAACAGAAGACAAGCACTAATACACCAAAGAAAAGAAAAGAAAACATTCATGATCATAAATATAAGGCGCTTAGTCAATCATTAGGTCCGCTAAAAATATTATATGAAAAAGAAAGCAGTGCTCCACCTATCCGTTTGGAACAGTTAAAGACTCATACTAAATGCTATGGACTCAAAGAACCCAAGGACCATTATTAGAGATTATCAAATATCCTCTACATCATACATAATTTATTGGAATCTTTTTACCCACACTTAAATGATAAAACGGCATAAAGTAGAATAAAAAGGCTCATAAATTTAGTCAAGAAACAAGAGAGTGATACAAATTCAGAAGCAGACGCCTCCTAATAAAAACAAACTATGACTACAGTACAGTGGAATCTGCAATAGCCACAGCTTCAAACAAGTTAATATAATGAATTATCCAATTATTATGATAAATGATTAACAAATGCGAATTGTAAAATTTAAATGTAAGAAACCCACATTTGAAATGTAGAATTATTTTTTCAAACTGTATGTATATTATTGGAATCCATGTGAAACGCAGAATACTTATGTAAATAACCACTATTTGTAATTTATTTATGGATCGCCAAGTTGTTAACGGGACCATTATAAACCTTTAATTAAAAAAAATTCAAGACCAGAATTCAATTATTTCTTGTAAGTTTTAATTCACTGAAGGGCGGTTAATTTTATAAATACATTCTGCATGGGCAGGCACCGAAGAGACTACAGCTAACCACGAAGATCGTAAATGATAGTGTTTGTGGGGGCGAGGGGGGGGGGGCAACACAGGGAGCTAGGAAATGAATATACAAGTAATGCATATAGGATAAATTATCAAAATGGAATTACGGAAATCTTGTATGATAATGTAATAACATTTTTAAATTTATAAATTACTCAAATCTAGCCAGTACCTTCAAATATATAAAGATAAAAAGAGTGCACAGGCAATAAGCAATTAGCGGAAAATATATTATCTGCGTCGGGTGACGTTTTCATAAACATTTAGTTTGGAGCATTCCAGTTAATTCCGAGTTGATAAGTGCTATTTATAATAAACAAAAGAATGGTAGAGGGTTGAGAACAAAATTCTAACCGTTTATATTCCCGGAATGTCGTTTAGTGAGAAGAAGGATCTCTAACGCCTAACTTGGCTTTTAGTCGGGGGTGTTTCTACAAGATAAAGCTCTTATGCCAAGACTTTCCAGGAGGAGGGTGGTGGTGGCCTTGAGGAAGGAAAAGCAGACCCAGACTAAGATAGCGAGGATTAACACCTCTGGGCGTTTATTGTCATCTATGGAAAGCACACCTGACGATCTTTGAAATACATCATAGCTCATATTGCTTGGTTTAATTTTTGGCGTCGTTCAAAGACAAACGTTTAAGTTTTATTATAACAGTTATCAAACTAGTTCTTTCGTATTAAACTAAATACTCCGGGTTAAAGATTATTGAAATTCAGAATATTCAATTTTCTATTCAATAAATAATGACGGTACATACTTATAAGCCATTAGACGATCTCTGATGTCATAGTTTTCTTCCAAATTGACATTATTATTTCAAGTAACTCAAAATGCTGTTTCCCGGAATGCTGCTATATTTAAGACGTTTCTCAAAACTAATGGACTTCCTAAATAATAATCGATCAAAAATGGTATCTTGAATTAATTTAAAATATTTTCAAAGATTGTTTTAGGGAAAACATTAACTGTAAACGTTTTTCGAGACGTTCAAGGACACGAAGTAACATTCTTCTTTCTTGTCTAGAGACTGATACGGTTCCACAATTAACAAGCGCTTTACTACCTAGTGTAAGAATTTGCCATTTCGTCTGAAACATTCTACATAAAAAGGAAATCAAATTCCAACACTTAAGATAATCTCATACTGAAAATTAATCGTTCGCTGAAGTCTGTTAAATACAATTATAATGGCTAGCATTTCGAATTACATATAAATATTCTTGTGTGGGAGACGCTCTTTGATTAAAATAGTAAAGATTCATTTATTTTAGAAACCTAGGCTAACTGATGCAGAAAAGAACGATACTTTCAGCATCAAAATCTTCAAAAGTAAAAGATGTTACTAAGATAAATACATCTTTAATAACAATCAATACGTAATGGAATAAAAATTATTAATGTGTAATATCACTTAGGATAGACACGTGCAAAACGAAACTGTTTTATTCATCCTTGAAATGAGACATGCCGTCCATTCAGAAGAATTAAAAGGAAAGTTGAAGTGGAAGAGAAATGATCCTTTTGGATTTAGTGGAAGCGAGGATACAAGTAAAATAATGTTGCTCTTACGATTGTCAACAGGACGACGTATTGCGAAGAATATTTAAACTAACCCATAATATTGGGTCATCATAAAAAGGAAACGGTTTCAAAAATGTGTGCTGCAAGTAAACTTTGTCTGATTTGTAGAAATTTTGGTTATCACATGAGAGCAGATCTCTCAATGCGCTGTACACGTAATAAAATTAAAATACTGAAATAGAGGGAATCTTTTTCCGATATTGTTCAATTTAGATGAAGAGTTGATGGAACTAAATCAACGATTAGCAACATATTTAAAAAACATGGAAAGAGATTTTCCAGACGTCTTTGTCAAGTTATCGGAGAAGGAAAGATCGACGAATCTTAGTTCGGTCTAAAACCAAACAAATTTACGACAGTTGTGACATCTAACCTGGTTGTTGAGGAGGAATGTCGCAGTCTTGTGCTTTCCCCATGGCTCCGGTTCCGCTTCTGAGCGACTTCACGTCTCGAAGACCCCCTCCACCTTCCAGGAAGTTTTCTTAACAACTGACGTTTCCGCTGACACTAATGCAGAATGTTTACAAATCGTTGACTCACTCAGACTGGAATGCCGCGTCTTTGCCGATGGGCAACAGCTTCTGCAATTTGTACGCCTCCGTACTCAGCCTTGATTATATCTCTGAACGCAGGGCCAAATTACGCTCCTTATCTTTATTATAGAGACCAAAGTGAGTCGGCCAACAATTCCAGATTTATCTTATCAATTTCTGTCGCAGTTAGCCTATTAGGCTCTCAGTCACGTGTACGATCCAGATCAAGCACAAATATATGCAGGGTGAAGAGAAGGCTGCTGCATGAAGTGGAGGCTGTGCAACCTTATTCTTATTTACTAGTTTCTAACACAAGATCGGTACGAATGACAACTTACATGAGCGAAATAAACCTTGTTACTCAGACCTACGAGAGTTAAGTAGTGGTACGGATCTATTCTAAGGAGAAATTGTTTACTGCACTTAATCGAAGGACATATGGATGGAATTTCAGATCATGAAAGAAGAAGAGTGCAGCGGCTAGAAGACTACAAGAGAGAAAGAAAATGATATTGTGATGGTGAGGAGGGAAATTTACAGATCAAGTTCAAGGATACTGCTGGTTAACAAAAATATATTAATAAGGGTCTATTTACGACAGAGTTATGTTTCCTTGAAACACAATGAAGCTTACATACAAAACTTATGACTTTCTCTTCCTTATTTCCTTTTCTTTGTTCATTTCATCGTACTTTCAGTTTATTTTCGTACTTGTAACTCAATTCCATACTCGCCTTAAATTTGCAATACTATACGGGATTGTCCAAAATGATGTTACCACGCATATGGTACTACATAATTGTAAATTATCTTTCGTTGCAAACTATATATGGCCGCCACACTTTCAAAAGGTAGAAGCTTGGATGGAAGTGTTTGGGTCACCCTCACTAGTACGAAACAAATGTCATCCCTGGTTTAATTAGGATCTTCCAAGCTGTTTAACTATCCGTTGACTGCACCAGAAATTTGTGCGTACCGGGTTTGTGACCAGTGACTGTAAAGCAAACAGTGGACGTCCAAGAAGTATTTGAACAGAAGATAACATCATAAATATTCAAAGAACAATGATTAGGAGTCCAAGAAGTCAAGTACGGTATTAGCATTGGAAGCCGGAATCGCGCGTACAAGTGTCTGAAGAATTCAAATGTTGCTAGCCCTTTCTGGCGCTGATAAAAATCGCTCTTGTTCGAGCTTTTGTTATTAGAAATGACGTACATATACTTCACTGTTGCGTTCTATGTGGCAGATGGAACTACATTTCACGTTAGCGGTAACATGAATAAACAAAATTACATCATTTGGTGTACAGACAATCCCCATGAAATAAGAGTGCACACTCGACCTTCTCCGAAGTTTGGAGTACCATATTTTTCAAATGTTCAAACTGTAAAGGGACAATCTTACCTAGATATGTTTCAAAATTTGGTTGTTGATAATCTTCCCCTCCGTATCCTAACAACAGGTTACTTTCAGCAGTATGGTACAATACTACATTATTTCTTAACGGTTCGACATTACCTGGATGAAACATTTGGTAACCAATGGAAACCTTTGGTTTGGCCAGCACAGACACCAGATTTGACCATGCGATTTCTGGCTATGGGGAATGGTAAAAGAAAGCGTGTGTTCTACAAGACCTACTGACATTAATGATCTTAAAGATCGCATGACAGCAGTTACCCTCTCTATACGTACGAAATGTGTGAAAATGGTGAAAAGACTTGGCACATGCATTCAGAACCAAGGTCGAAGGGGTGCAGGAACTTCATTTGGACTAGTGTACATCACATTATTGTCATCATACTTTAAATCTAAAAGTAGACCGTCAATTGAAATATTTCAGAACATCTTCAAACCTGAATGTGAATAATTGAGCGTTAGCCGCCGATAAGACAACTGTAATGTTTTATAGGGATAATGGGATTTTACTTAGTTACTTTTAAGATATTTAAATTTTCAAATAGTTATTTAAGTCTGAAAATATTTAATTATATTGAAGGGGAAAAACTAATCATAATAATTAATCATTTATATTTTATTAACAAAAGTAACCCAGCTGGCCTACAGAATCTCGTCAGCAGGACAGCTACATAATTTCCTCAAAAACTCACTGTTAAAACCGTAATCACCACCAAAAACTTGAGAACTAACTTCCTCTCGAAACTCAACTTCTTCAAAAGGAACTTATAACGTCACAAACAGACTATCTTATAACATCTCAGAAGTAACAAGCAGTTCTAGGGATTCCAACCAGGTGAATACATTCAAGTGATATTTACTTAAAGATGATCGCAGTGTGGGTTCACTTAAGGAATTTAGTTTTAACTTGTTGACTTGAAGATGATGACAGTGACCGCCATTAAAACGTCGCGTTATTTCAATGTATTCACCCGGTTGGAATTCCGAGAACTGCTTGTTAATCACATACATCGGGAAAGCCTTCGTTCGATAATATCTCAGAAGTAACTTATAACATCTTGGAACTAACTTCTTCATAATTTACTCAAAAACTCACTCTCCCTAAACTAAAAACCAACTTCATCCGCTGCAAAATTCACTCTCAAACAACTAAAAACAAACTAACTCTCGCTTGCTCTGCCAGTTCCGTTTTCACCTCTCAGGGTCGTGGATTATACTGTTTTTATCCAATAGGAATTATATTTGAGCCCTCACAAATCTCAATATCTTAATTAGCAACGCTCCCTACGTGGTACAAATTTCCAAATTCAGGGCCGTGGGATGACACGTCCGCAATGGCGTCAATCTGGTGGAGCGTCTTGTCTGAACGTGCAAAATTATTGTGACCAAAGATTAGCAAAGGCCAGACACTCACAATTTTTAATCTGTACAAAGGGATGCCAAGCCGTTTTTTTTTCGATTCTCTGAGTACCTTGGAAGCGCTCATTGACACTCGTCATACAAAAGGCGAGAATATTAATTGCGCATGATATTTTATTTCGTAACATACATTAAAATTCATAAATAATAAAATAACATCCAAATAATTTATCCTTTATTCCCGTATTTCAGTTCCCGCCAAATGGAAATAATTGCACGTAAATTTCGACCAGTAGTTCAATATTTATAACTTTACAGAGATTCCATACATTTCAGTTTGCAGTTTTTTCCGTTTATTCTTTCCATTAGCGTTCATTAGAATGATATCAGTTATATTTCTGAAACCAAACTGAACAATTGATTGTGTTTATTTCCTATTATGTGTAATCTCTTTATTATCACTGCCGTATTTTTTATCTATGCTGCTTTAATCGTTAAACTTCAAGTTACAAGGCATTAGGAAAAGCAGAGCCTCGGCTGCCATTGCACGTTATTTTGTAATCAATTGAATTTTTGACCCGCTTCTATGAAATAATGGGAGTCAACGGTCAAGTATTGAGGAAAATTGAACTGTAAAGAGCTTGAGGAAAACACGAAACGATAGGAGTCAGTAACACTCTTCTACTTAGCGTGAATTAACGGTGACGATGCACGATACCACTGGTTGCGAAATGGGACAGAATCTGTGAGCGTCACGGCGTGTCTTTTGACGTCATCCGGCGTCCGTGATGTATCTCCACGAGCTATCTCCTTTCCAATTCTACTTCTGTGTGCTCATGCCGCATCCGGCTAACACGTTTCGCACGTCGTTTTCAAAACTTAGTAAATGATATGCTAATCGCCTTCGATAAGTACACGGGAACGGATGTACTGAAAACTGTTTAACAAATCAAAACAGTTGCCCGTTCAGTTACCTTAGCTGTTCTTCTGGAACCTTTTGTTTTGGTATCCTGTTGTATAACTGTACCCTATCGCTTATTTAATGAAATACAATTATGTGTGCTTACGTCCCAATGTATTATTAAGCTGGAAGCCGGCTTTGATACGCGTGTATGCGGACAAAATTCAATAAACATTACAGATGACCGTTTTTCATCATACGTAAACGAAATCTTTGGTTTTAGTATTCAGCAAGTGACAAGCTGAATGCCTTAAATGTACCACATCAGCTCTGCACGCAACTGACAAGACAGCTGTCTCATTCAACTTATCAATTGTGATACACTCCAAACAGGTCGTTTATCTGACTCGCATATTTTCAGTGCGTTCGACGACATCACAAGAACAATTTTGCCATCCTTCTTCAAGAAATTTGAAATTATTTAGACTGATTTATGTTTTATCGTGTTTCTATCCTCAATGTTTTTATTTGTAAAATGAAAACTATTTCTTAACTCTCCGTTAGTCACGCCCCTTAAAGGAACGCAGTTAGTCGCGCGTTGATGATCAGTTTTCTGAATGAATTATTTTTAATCTTTTTACAGACATTTAACATACGCATTTTGGACACATAAATACATAATTAATACATCCAATTCTGTCTGGTTTCATTAAATCGTGCTCTTTTATACCAAATATTTGTTAAAGAAAATCAAAAAATTCTAATTATCTAATGTCACAATATCCTTAATATATATTTAAAAAATTATCTACATACGCACACGTTTGGTAAAATAAATACATTAATAAAAGTTTGTTTCAATGAGTTTTGCATATTGGGCACGGTATTCTTGGCAAATTATTTTTGTGTGTGAACGCAAACACAAAAAACATTAGTTTTTAGTTTTCTTGGATCAAGGCCCGCATTTTTTTCTAAATATCGTCATCAATTTCATGTTCCGAATCCGAGTCATCAGACCTAGTTCCTAAAATGTCACCAATTTCCGATCCATCTGACGATTCTTTAATATTGTTGTCTGGTACAACATTTGAGTCATAATTATCTTCTTCTAAAACAAGACGACGAATTTGATAAAAATCTTGAGTTTTTTTCAAGTTTCATATATTTTTACTCATTGCCACAATTTTTCACGAACAGAAAAACGTAAATTTGTAATAAAAAACCATTAATATAATGTCGACTTATGACAATAAAAATTTAAGGATCAAAAGAGAAATATTTCATATAAAAACTGAATAGTCAGCAATGACTTTTAAAAAGGAAGTATATTATCAGTCGATACAAATGCGGCAAGAATGAGAAAATTACTGACGTGAGAGGTTGCAGTAGATCCTCTAGACCCAAGATACGCTACTTCCTTATTCAAACGTCACATTCCTCTGACATGTCGTAAAAGTTCAGACCTGCATCTGACCTGGCTCTGGTGATAACAATTAAATTAAATTGCATCGGTCCCCTGGACCTAGCGCGACTAACACAGGGTTAATTTATATAATGTTTGATTATAACATAATCCTAGACCTTTCGGCAATCATCCTATAACCAACTTCAATATGTCCAAATAATATATTTGTTCTTTTTGAGTACTCAGGTTTCCAGTAGAATACGTCCTACAGAAGTCATATAGGACAATATAACTACACACCAAAGGTCCAGATGGAACTTAAATCTTCCTGCAATTATTCGATAGAACATTGTCACTTTTTAAAAATTTATTTAAGCATGTAAAATTTAAAACTCAATTGTCCGAATTGACACGTCTAATTTTCTTATGAAATTATTTCTTTTAAACGGATTAGGACTGAAAAAAATCAGGAATCGAGCACAGGATCCACGCTTTGTACGCGGGGCTTTTACCACTGAGCTATCCTAGGGCGAGCTTTCTCTATCAGTTGCATAGACGAGCTCACCTACAAATTAATAAATCATATTCTTCACGACCTAAATTTTGAACTTCAATTAAGAAATCATGTTGTTTGTAATTGATATAGGAACAATGATTTGTACCTATAAAGTAATCTAAGGACCTCTGCTCGAGATTTTTCTATCCTAATCCGTTAATTCAGTTTCATAACCTCACATTTGATTCAAAACATTTCTTCTGTTTTTCCATAGTTTTCTTTATTCAAATGGTGACTGATAAAAATATTAGGGATAAAATAAGCTTCACATAATTGTGTTTGTAAAGTGGTTACGGGGTTACAAAATGATATATGATACAGAAAAACGAGCAATTGGTTCGTTATTTTGACATGGAGAAAATTAACTCTGTAATTGAAAATAACAAACTAGAAACGCCGATCAAGTATATAGAACGTACTATTTCAGTCTGAATGAATTGTGATAAATTTTGTAGATTAACTACTATTACCAATCAAATTGGTATCCTCATTAAATTCTAAAAACCAGATGTCGAAATTAAAAACGTGATTTGTGCTGCAGGATGTTCTTAAAGCTCCTACGACTTTTTACACCTGGCGAAAACAATAAGTCTGCAGAAACGTGTGGCATTTATTTTACTACTTAATTTATCGTTTTAATTATGGTTTAGTATATTTTAATATAATACAGACCTTTTCATACTTTCAATAATTAGATCCATTGAAATACAAACAAAAAGATGTAGTGTTTTTTATACGATATTGAAGCGTATTTTACAAACAAAATAAACATTAACAACATAAAACCTGAAAAACTTTCTCTCGGGGGCAAAAATACGATTAAGATATTTCTCTACAATAAATTATACACATTAATACATTGCACTGTCTGATATATTTATTTCCCCACATATATTTTACTACACTCGCAGACATTACAGCACACTCGAACATTTCACTCACAGATATACCCTTCTCCCGCCATCGGAAGGGCGTGGGACAAGTACCAAATGCCCGATGCAGGTTTTTATAGGGCTTTTCCTGCATCACTATTAGGAGAATTGCCGGGTAGGATCCTTAAACCATAGTCCTGGGGCCCTAGTTAACCCTTGGCTACCTTCCTCTACCTTTCCGCATCCTATGCTATAAGAGGGGAGTTGCCAGTATGTGGATTATCCTATATATATACAATTTCTTCTTTCTTTTTTGCCGAAAGGGAAATTAGTATAAGAAGGAATACAAAAGAAATACAAAACTGTTTAATTATAAAATAATGCATTGAACTTGTAAGTCGTCAAAAAAGTCAGGAGGAATACAAAACAACTGTTTATCGCTGAAGTACGAGTAAAACGATAGAAGAATTGCTAATACGAAAAAAAGGGAGCATGTGATAATAATCAATTACATAACAAGAGATAAATTTCAACCAGTGTTCAGTGTTGTATCAAAATTATGAACAATATGTGATCACCTCATTTTTAAGGATATGTATCATTAAGCTCCAAATAAAATATGATAATATACTAATTACAACGTGTAATGTGTTACGATATAGAAACTAATCGTCTGGAAGGAAACGAAGAATTATTTAAAAACAGTTTAGGTGAAGGGAAAAATTATGCTTCGTACCACATATATAATATTGATTAAATTTGTTTAAAATTATAAAGAACAACAAAGAAATATTCAAAATTACTAGTATAGTAGAGAAAATAAAGATAAATGTAAAGCAGAAAAATTTATTTGTTTCGGAATTTGATTTGGACTATAAAATAAATTTCTAAAATGATAAGTACGGAAAAGAGAATTGAATTTAAGTTTAAACGTGAATGCATTTGGAAATATGGAGGACCGACTGTAAAATATCAATTAAACAAAATTACAATAGCAAAAAACATTAAGATGAAACTAGACATAAAGTGAGGCAGATAAGGAAACTTAATTAAACCGAAACTGTTAAGTAAAAACATAGCCTTTGCCGTTTTTGAATTACACGCGGACAAATACTTCATTCTAAACACTTCGTTTAAATGATAAAAGTTACGAGTATTATGGTTAACAATCTACATTAAATAATTTTAAATTTCACACAAGTTAATAATTTTTCCGTAAGACTATAAAAATGTACTGACAGATGTAAACCCTCACAGTTAAAAACTTGTCAAGGTGGAAACACGCGTTAAGGCAAACAGGTTTCATTGTTTACAAACTAGTAAAAATTTAGTTGTGTTGATAACCAGACGAATGCTAATACGTATATTTCGATAAAGTTAAATAATAAAATAGATAATTAATGTAGTCGACGTCAGCAAACCATTGTTCACTTATCTGATTAGCCCGGTAGATATGTCCGAAAAAAGGCCTCTGAGAGGGTATTTTCCTTTTTCCACATGAATATGTTGTACAAAATTTCTACGCCCTAAAAAGCACACAAGTTTCCACCTCTTTTCAGTTTTCCCCTCACATCAAAAACATGATGCATTCTATTGAAAATAATGTACTGGAAAAAATTGTAGATCATTGAATTCATCATCGAATGATGTATTTGATGACGACGTTCAGTCGCACGAAGTGGTAGAAATCGTTCGTCAAATTTACTACATTTTACATCATTTACGAAAAGAATGCAGTTTGTCATATTTCTAGTGCTGATATCCCCAAAATGATTAACAGCAAACTAATTTGTCATAGTTTTTAGATGATTTAATTCTCTTTCCAACGCATAATCTGGTTTCAATAACTCATTGATAATGGCCGAAAATACTCCCATTTTTCTGACTGTACACCGCCGGAAAAGCATAACAATAAAAAAGGTAAATAAATACGTACATATGGATGACTATTTGACATACCAAAAGCGAATAAAGATTAAACTTGGATGAAGCACGTTAGGAAGGAAATGAATAATATCCATATCATATATTCCATAGTATACGTGACCCAGAAACGGAGGTTTTAAATAGCCGATAGGTGAGTAACAATGCGGAAGAGGAGAAGAAATGTCTTGTGTAATGACGAATTTCCGGTTGACTAAGAAGGAAGGTGTTTACATGAACCCAGGAGAACATAAGCGATCACGAGGCAGGCCTTTGTAATAGATGGGAAAATGAGATCAGGAAGACTAATTGGACAAAATAGAGAAATATGAGCGTCAGTAAGGGAGACTACACCTTGAATATGGAATGAAAAACGTACTGATTATATGTTTTGAGCATAATCATAATTATATTCCATCAACCTGATTTCTTCATTTAGGACAACAAATTTCATTTTTAGGTAAAAATTAATTAAAAATGGTATTTTATTCTCCTGAAGTGCAATTCATATATAAGACAAAGAAAAACGAGTTGAGAATAATAATTACAATAATTAAAAGTGAGCATAAGGTTTACAAGAGCGACATGTTAGTTCATTAAGCTTATAATTAAGACGTGCTATATACAGGGTAATCTATGGTCTGGCCACTCATCTCTTATAGCATAGGAAAGGGACTGAAGTGTCGGGGATGCGGAAATGTAGCCAAGGGTTAACTAGGGCCCCTGGATTATTGTTTCAGAATCCTACCCTGTAATTCGCGTAAAATGCATGCAGGGAAAACTTTAGAAAAACACACACCAGGTAGGTCGCGCTCTTGGTGCTTGTCCCACGCCCTTCCAATAAGGGAAGTGGGATTTGTGGAGGGGACGCAGCATTTATTTTCAATGCTTAGACTTGTTTAGGAGGCAGCTGGCCGACTATTCCAATAGAAATGAAAGGACAACTCTTACCGTACGCCCAAGGTTTGCAACGCCGAAACATACACCTTGTGGGAACTTTTAATTCAAAACTAGAGAGATAAGGCATCCTCGGAGGTAGCCCCTCCAGTTCTCCAGGAAGGTTCCACTTGTGAGAGCTATAATTAAGAATTTAAAATAAACCGCCATTATTTTCAAATGAGCGAGATAAGAAAGCGCATAGAATGCTTTATTGTGCGAGCTTATTCCTGGAATGCATAATAGAGAGCCACGAGCGCTTTGTGCAGAAAGATTGCGTTTAACTAATCATCCCGACGTGAATGCCGAACCTTAGAGCAGTGTCTCAAGGCTACGGACTGTGAAAGTACAGCGAAGTTTTCATAATACAAATATAAGGCAGGAAATCTATGTTTTCGCTTGCTATTATTGGTTAGCCAACCAGACAGCACTAACGGTAATGTGGAGTCATTTTCTTTCCTGTATACTGCCTTAAAATATTGGGTGGTATTGAGAGCCAAAAGGGTAAGTTTCCTTATACATCACACATCATATCGCCATAATTTATATTATTTCCCAGACGGTCATGATAGGTTTGTAGCAACCATCTTCAAAGGTATGAGAGGCATAGTATTAATTATCTTAATATATTTTCCTACAAAACTTTTGAAAAATATTCTAAGAAAATTTCTACATAAAATGACTCGAAGAATAAGTAATTTTTAACGAACTAAAGGTAACTAGGCCAAGGCACAATTCGCTTGCAGAATTTGTTCCTGTTCTGCTTGTTTAGATAATTTTGTGAGTGTAGAATATAGATATAGGTCCAATACACTGGAGGAGGGAAGAAAAAGTGTGCTTAAATGGTAGAAAATTCTAACAAGAAGTAATGCGTGTACCTCCAGCTTTCACGTTGCTACAACTCCAGAAAAGACGGTTGCAACATGTGATCTGGATTAAGGATTGTACAGAGCATTACATGGACAATAAAATTTTCGAACAATAAGATTCCTAATTGCTGTACGACAACCACATTTTGCGACTGAAGCGTGACTGGCAGACCACATCATTATTCTTTGCTCCCTCTCACTTTGTATCTCGTTCTACGCATTGCCGCCTTGTAAGCTGCGTCGGGATATAATTATCAACACGTATTACCAATAATAAAGAAAGACATTTGTATGGTGTTAAATGGAAATTCTGTGAACCGGCAAGGCACAGTTTTCCGGTAGATAGCGACCTTAGCCCACGTTTCGAAAAATACAGTCGGTATGAATAAATTATCTTTATTGTATGAAACAGGTACCCTTCAATTTTCATTTGGTTATAGGTTCAACAGTTGTTAATAACGTATCACTTCTACTGATGCTTTCGAAAATCGTTGAGTAGTTTTAATGCGTTAATGATAAATGTTGGGGAAGTTTGAATAGCGAATAGTAGGATTAGATTTGAATGACAAGCATTATTAATTATCACAAGCCACAAGGTTTGACGATTGTCATAGGTCATTGAAGGAATTTTATCTTCTCTATTACAATTTCCAATTGCTACAGAGCACAAGTTACAAAGATATCATTATAATCAAGGAACAAAAATGCCTGTCCATAGTCCTCATTATTATGAAAAATAATCATTACTTATATAACAGTATGTCTAAAACAAGTACTTTTAGAAAATAGACACTTAAAGACAAAGGTAAAATACAATTTACTTAATAAATTTGTTATTCATAGAGAGTAAGTTAAGTATAAAATTGTAAATATCAAGACAATAAACTTTTTATTTGTCTTAATCGAAAACTCATAATGATTTGGTAACAAGACAACCCAAATTTTTATAACTTATTTGAGTGCTGAGTTATCAAATTTTTCATGGAGGTGGCTTGTGCGAATACCACAACAGACTTAACTCATTTTCGGTAATTTTCAACTCAAGTAAATCCTTGTTGCGACAGAAATATAAGCCCACATACCAGAGTGGTCTGAAAAGTTTCCAACCTAACAAAGATACAATACATTTTTATTCAATTTTATTTTTATTTTTCTACATAGTCCTTTTGTAAGGCGATGCTCTCATCTGTTTAACTCGTGCAAATAGTACTCAACGTCTTTCTCTGCAAAATAATTGTTCACGAAGGTAATAGCGAAAATGTCTCTCCTATGAGAACAAATTTTATCTTGGGGCTAGATCTAGGTAAGGAGGGTGTTCTAGACGTTCAAACCGTAATTCAATTACTTTTCTTGTGGCAACCGCTGAGTGAGAGACGACGCATTGTTTTGGTGTAACAAAAATATATTTTTTCTTTAAGTATGGTCGTTTTTCGAAATTTTTGCCTTCAGCTTGTCAAATAATGATGCATAGTATCCTCCTGTAATGGTTGAAAATAATATATTAAGATAATTCCTTGACTATCACCAACAAAAACCAGTCACTATCACTTTCCCAACCGAAAAAAACAGTTTTTGCTTTTTTTTGGAGACGATTCCTTCTTTACAGTTCATTGTTTTGACTGTATTTTTGTTTCTAGGATATAATGTTGTATCCAAGTTTCATCTACAATAATTAATTGATGCCTGATTCAATCCAACATGTTTTTGGTCTAACGTGAGCGAACGCGGCACCCAACGTGCAGAAAGCTTTATCATGCCTAAATATTGAGTCAATATGCGACGAACACGTTCTTTGGTAACATTAATAGTCTCTGATCTCTCTCACTTTAATTCGACGGTTATCTAGTATCACTTGGTGAACTTGGGCGATGTTATCGTCAGCGGTTGCAGTATTGCCTTTAAAAATATTTAATGACGGTTCGTTAATTGAATTTTTCCATTTTCACAGAAAAACGCAAGACATTCTCTCACTCAAACGATAGTCAAACCACATCTGCGCGTCCAAAATGGCTGAAATTTTGGTGAGTACCTTTTAAGACATGCGTAAACACATTCCCTAGCTTTTGTTGTCGAGTGATGCCATCTACATGTTGAGGTTGTAAACTTTTCAGACCACAGTCGTAGTCTTGCATTAATATAGTTATCCTACGATCATTCTATTAATCATGAGATCATTATAGAAAAATTGTGGATATTGTAAACAAAAATTTATTTGTATATTATGATTAAATTGTTCCTCCACTTAGAATGACATTTCACAAACAGGATACTATTATAATCCATTCAGCTTTTAAAATTTAGTGTATTAAAATACTGTCAATTTGTTAATAAGTATTCGTAGTTTCAACCACAGTTCATTTCTAAGAATAGTTAACTATTTAAAGCGCACCATCATGCCAGCCGTGATTATAGAGAACATAATTTTAATCAAATCTTACTCAGCAACTTTGATTAACCTTGCCAGAAGTGTTTTATAATTGCTATAAGTCGTAAAAGAAACAAATTAAATGATAGATTATTCTTTTGCGTAACTATCATAATCCTTATCGGAGTTTTCCATCATAGATACAAAATTTAAGTCTTAGAAATCTAGTTTTAATTTCATTGCCTCTCCGACAAATACGACTGAATCATTTGTTCCCGTTCATCTTTCGTTCGGTTGCAAAGCTAATACAACATGTTTCCGAAATGCAGTATAAACAAAAAAATTAGTATCTAAAAAATGCGTGCATTACAAAAACTTAAAATGCATATCAACTAACCGAAGACTTTACTGTCAAAAAGTCAGAATGAAATTAAAACGCAGAAACTTTTTCTGCACTGTAAACAGCTGAATACATCGGCAATGTGGTCATTGTAAAAGTCACGCACGATTGAATACGCAAAGTCATAAACCTGAGCGTGGGGAAAAAACCAACTAAGGTAACCAATACTGCTGTTGGATGGAAGATTCGATTGTGGGGTAGAAAATCTTTTAATTTATCAATTTTTCTAAATGAAAGCCAAAATTCACATTACTTTTCTATAATATTAACTATTTTTGGAACCTAATAATTTTAGATCTTGGCACTTTATGCAATTAAACGTATACAAAACTTCAGATCAAGCAATTAATTATTAAGGACTCATAATTGATTAACTGTTACTTGTTGAAGATCGAAATTAGGGACGAAACCTATTCTTGTTTTACTTATTTGCCATTATATTTATATATTTTTTATTATACGTCAAATAAAATATCAACACTTAAAGTTGAGTTTTCATATTCGGGTCAGTCAAGGTATATACATTGAATTATTTTATAATTAAAAAAATATTTAACTGAGCTACGTATCATATTCAGACTGAGGAAACGTTTATAACATAAAGACAAGCCATTCAGTCGGACTACTGTCCGAAGAGGGTACAAATTAGTGCCGAAACGAAGCGCTGCTAAATAATTATATTGTCATTAATAGTTTTATTTTAGAATTGTAAAAACGTCTGTCTTATTAAAATTATAAACAGACGAAAAAATAAAATATTATACAATCGCAATTGTAACGCAATATAATTAATCAAAATAAATTTGGGTTAAATTAATGAGTACCTCAAACTAATAATTCTATCCTGCTTATATTGTAGTAGGTGACATTTAACAATTACACCAGAAAGTAAAAAACGAATACAGATGGCATTTAATCAAAATGGTGCCCCAAAACATATATATTAAGGAAAAGGAATATACATATTCAAAATAGGCCGAACAGTTCAGTTAATGAAACACTTTGGATTCCGGTTCTCAGATTTGCTTTTAAATAATAATTTTCTAATACCACTTTTGTTGGTAATGGCTTTGGTTTCGTTAGGTATTTTTATAGGTACAAAATTGTTTGCATCATTTGGAAGATTCTGTACAATTAAATTTAGGTAAAAACATTTAACTACTAAATATATTAAATACTCGGTGAATAACCTCCAGTAAAATATCTACTAAAAACACAAAATATACGAAAATAATAATATAAATTTAATAAAAATTCTCTAAATTTGTAAAGACACAAGCACATAACTTTATACTAGGCAAGGGATATGACTGACAACCAACTGTTGATTTGACAGCGACTTCCTCAGGAATGGACCATTCAGGAAATTTTTTTATCATTCAATGGCATTCGCAGGGTTTTTACCTCTCAAGTAACATAGAAATTTCTGTGCTGTTTTTAATATTCCAGTTTATATGAGCAATGATCATTCACTGAATACTTCATTCACCCTATCTGTGATATGGTGTGTAAAGCTCAATCCTGTAAATGAACCGGATTTATACAAGACAAGGAAGCTTGGTTAAGTATGGTCGTAAGTGAGCTTCAGGTAATCGAATTTGACGCTGAGGACACGTATTGAGTACACCACGGAGAGAAAGGAACAACCCCAACAACGAATATTGTGGTGAACCTGAGCGAAGAAAAGTGAAGTGTCTTGAAGTGTTTGTAACGCATGTTTTACTTTGAAACGCAAAATGTTTCTTTCAGTGTAAAAAGAGAAGTGCTTGTAACATTTTGTGAATGCGCTTCCGTTTTGATGTGAGCAATGAATATGAAATGTATTCTGTGAAATATTTCCTTATGTAAATAAATATTACTTTCGGCCTGCCTTGAATGTACCTATCCTTTGTTGTTGCTCTTTTTAAAAACATATTTGATCCGAAACAAATCTGAACATGGAACAATCTTGCAACCGGCAGTTGTGAGCCATGTTCCGCAATAGTTGTGATCTGCATTTAAGAATTATTTCTAAGAAGGAACAGAAATGAGATACGAGGGATTTATTTTGAGAGAATGAAGTTACCACGAACAATAAACACCTATTGAGTAATTTCAATAGACACACTATGTTCATTGATAATTGTTAGCAGAAAAAATGTCTGCGATTCGTGTAAAGCTCAAAGAATACTGTTGGCATTGTGAGCTGTAAGGAAATGGATCGGGATCGTAGGCAGGAAAATTTTTCTCGCGTGATCAGGACGAGGTTCTACCATTTAGAGTCCAACTTCGTTTCCTGCATATTGCGCCTCACGCCCAGTGTCTGAATCCGTCGACTGGAGCACGTGAGGGCCAAAACAGGCACAATAAAGTTGAAATTATGTGGCTATTTATTGTCCAATACAAAGAAAATTATTATCCACTATTCGTTCATTCAATCAAGTAACATGGTTCACATACGATTGATATATCAATAATATTTGAAAGACATTTGATCGTTTCATAAAAAGTAAAAAAATGTATGTCTAACACACGTCAGTTCGACACAATTCATGAAAAAAAACGATCTAAATTTCATATTTGCATGGAAATACGAGGTATTTTTCGATAAAAATAATTTAATGCATTGAGTAAATAAAGTGTCCGATTTTAGAGTTCTGCATCCCGAGTAAGTAGCATTCTATTTTCCTCTGGCCTGCAATTGGGTCAGTTATGTAAGACGGTGTACACTGGGACTCGGGATGAGTTTCATAACTGAGATGACGCAATGAAGGGGAACCAACCGCAAATTCTTGGAGCTCCCCGCAGCGCGCAGAAAATAGCCTCCGAGCCTGTGAGTCAGGGTCGCTTTATCTCGCAGAGCTGGCCGACATTCGATACTCAGGGTCGCGGGAAAATAAAATACTTGCAAAGTACCAAAATATCGCCCGTCACATAATACTCCACAAAACAGCGTCATTAAAGTTATTACCCTGACAAAATTATATTGTAGCAATTTTTCAGGCTTCAGAAAGCAACGGTATAAAGTCGGAACTTTTCACATAACTACAGGAACGTGATAGGAACCTCAAGTTAAGCAATTAATTGGAAAGGAGGAAACACAATTACTGGATGTTATCAGAATTCTCGGAATGAGTATCGTGTTACCTATATCGACTGTTCGTTTTGTTAAGATCCACACAAATCGAGTTTCAGGAAAGGCTGCAAAGCGAATAGCAAAATATGTGACATGAACATGCCTATCAAATATTTTAGCTAAACAACAGCTCAAAAGAAGTTCCGGAATTTTATTTTTAAAACAGATACGAGTTGCTGTCTTTGAAAGATTAAGGTTGAAATAATCACGGATCATGATTACCAATTGAGGTGAACATCCTATTGCTTGTTTGTTGTTCCTGCGTCTAGAAATATATAACTGTTAAATTTATTTAATGTGCCCTACGTTGAGGACCAGTTTCAGTAATACTTAACTTTTAAACACTGATATAAAGTTAAGTTTTACATTACTTTACAGTTTATAATCGTATAATGAAAAATTTAATTTGAACAGTTTCAATATAATTCATGAAATGTTGAAGTTATTAACATTATCATATCTTAACATTTAGCGCCAGGTTTTATATAATACAAAATTTAATTAAGAAATTTTATAAGTTTTACATATAAGTTTCCACATAAATTTTGCAACGGCTATTAATTTTGACTCTTATCTCGGGACACATTACCAGGCCTTACATAAAGAAATACAACATTAAAGAAAATGTTTAAATTTGGCTTCACTAAAATATTATCTTAACAAAATATTCACCAAAAGACAAACAAAAAAAATTAAATTGGACGGTACAAAAATTATGCACGGTTTAGAATGTTTTTTTATTAAATTTTAAAATAAAACTGAATATACCATTTTCGCTTGATCTCAATTTCAATTTGAACTCCTCACAACTTACACTAATTTTTTACGAAAACCTTTTAAATTTTAAAAATGGGCTGTATTGTGCATACAATTACCACATTCAATTTTACACATTTAAACAGACACATTCATTTAATCCTTTTTGTCGCTCCAGACAATAGAATCCCGCCGAGGGATCAAGACGGTTCGTCACCATTCAGTCAGCCAATATTATCGCCAACGCCCAAGATATTATAACCGTGGATACCGGTCAGCGTTACTGTGACCCCAATTATATACAGAACATAAAATAGTTCCCCCGTAGTCACCAGTCAATTACAAAGTTACAGATACCGCAACCGACAACACCGGCAGAGTTTAATTTTTATTTGCCGACAGATTCCCTAAACCACACGGTCACCGCCTAATTATATTTCTTTCAAAATTTAACAATGCAGATCAACTGTTCAAAATTTTTTATCAATTTACTATTCAACTCTTTGTCTGCCACACATTTCAGCCATGGAAGTCGGCCCAATAGCCACGACAATTTCTACTCGACGACAACCTAAGACAAACTAACGTTTTTTTCCCACCACTTCCACTCGCATTAACGCTATCTGTTGGTGAGAATTACCTATAGTTTGTTTTCTCAGAGAACGAAATAGGCGTTTAATTTTACTGTTGCATATTCAACTGACCGTCAAAAACATCGATGTTTTCTTAGGGCCATTCTATACTAACAAAAAGGTGTAGAAATGTTCTACTTTCTCACGCCATACGCCGACTGTTCAAACATTCTTTCAACTACATGATCATTATCTCATGAAACAATCTTTATAATTGTACAATTTTGAAACTTATATTGGTGTATATTACAATATATATTGTAATGCCAATATAATTTAGGCCATTAATTGTTTGGACGTAAAATTTGAATTGTTTGATAAATCCATTATAGCGGTCTGATCGAACAAAGCAGCAATGGAAAAGCGAGTTCAGCCGATTTTGTTGAAAAGTCAAAATGGCGTTTGCGCGCATGAAAGTCTGGCAGTTTACGTCTATAGCCAGCCAGGAAATGAAGTCAGTTTTTTTTAGGTCTACAGCCAGCTAAAGGATAGAGTTGGTGATGAAAGATTGCGGTGGATGGATGAAGATTTTCTGGTGAGCAGCAAAGAGCGGAATAGTAAAGTTGACAGTTTAAGTCTACAGCAAGGAGCTAATGAAAAGTTAGTTTGCTCCGAAAGAATTAACAGTTAAAATAAATCTTCAAGGAGCTACGTTGCAGTTTAAGTCCAAATCAGCAAAAGACTAATAAATCTACGAATCATAGGATTCCTGTAAGGCAAGCAGACATCGGATAGCTGACATTCAGGAGGATCATCCGAGTTCCTGCGAGCCTATCAATTTTGACTTCAATAGTGTAAAATCTGTGAGTCGATATTTAGAATCAGTGTATAATTTTGCAATAGTTTACTTCCGAAATCAAAAAGAAGGCTGGTACCAGCTGGACAGTATGTTAGTAACAAAACCAAAGCTAATGATTAATTGTAAACGCTAATTAAAGGATAAAGTCAGATTTCGTTCTCTTTAATTTCTTTCATTCTATCGACATATTGTTTAGGTAAATTATAAACTGTTTCGTTAATGAGATTTTAAATCAATTTGTTGTGTTCATTATCAAACCCAGTCAAGACCCTGAGAGAACCAAATCTCAAATTTTGTGTTTGTAATTATCTTTTATTGCCACAAAATAAAATAAAAATATTTTTTTTGTGATTTTTGATTATTATTTCATTTAATAAACGACCTACTATTTGATTATTACAGAAATGGCGCTTCAACGAGAGGCAAATTAATTAAATTAGTAAACTTTTGAATATTACAATATATATGTGATATTAACATTTCTTTCCGATAGGTAAAATTTTGTTATTTGAACAATTCGATCGTCAGCTTCATCTATTCAACCGGTACTCCAAAAATATGAAACGAATGCTGCGATCATGAACAACACATCCTCACAAAACTTATCGCAGCGAACGTCAAAGAAAGACAAACATGGAACCAATTTGAATAAAGGCTATCCACTTTCACAACAACTCTCATGGAACCTTAAATCTTTTTCGCTATCATGGTGTTATATCTCCACAGATAGTACACCAGGGCCTTTAAGAAAAAGATTGCCGCTATGGTGGTTATGAGATTAATATGAAAATTGTTCCAACATATCTCTTACATGGATCAATTTTGGGTGTTTGGAGTAAGGACACTACACACACCTGATTATCCAGATAATTTATGTGTGTGTTGGTAAATGCTCGAAGCATGACATTCGAGACCTTGAAATTTCTTGTTTGATCATGTCTGCTCTAAAATATACGACTCAACGTTGGTAGACAAGGGAAATTAATATTCAGAGGATCAATATCTTAATTAGTAATAGTATTATCGTCCATTTTGAGTTCTACCGTAAACCTACTCTGGTATGTGGAAGAATGTTGAGCAACATGGAGAAAAATCCAGTAATATCTTCTACCAAAATATTTTATAACACAGACACTATCACAATTCTGAGCTCTATGCAAATAAATTCTGAACTCTCTTAACCAAAATACAATCAGCAAAAATAAAAATAAAAACATTTTTGTTGTAAATTTCACAGAAAAATTCTCTTATTAAATTATATTAGAATAAAACTTAATTTAAGATGAGTAAAATATAATTCAGTTACCTCAATGAATAGAAAATTTTAATATCTTAAGCTCGTATAAGCTGTATGTCACAAAACAGGTTGTACATTTTGAAATTAAAACGTAATAATTAATTTACAGATAAATTATTACGTTGGAAACTCAAATTGCAGTTCAGGCAACAAAATACTCTCTCACTCTTGCAAACACTTAATTTTTGTGTGAAATTTTATGCGAATCTAAATAGATTAAAGTTCTCTCTGCGTAATGTTGGGTAAAGAACACTAAAGACGGAAAATCTTTTGGATTTCATTTAATATTATGTGATTATGGTTAACAGACATCTTTGGTGATTTATACACAATTAACATTTATTACTGAATTTAAAACAAAATCACCGAAAAATGATACAATTTGCTTGAAATTTTCAGCTTTATGCCAACAATATAAAATTTTACGGCTTAGCGTAGAACATGAGACTTTATTCTCGCGGTCACCAACAATCATAACTTCAGGATTTATGTAAGTAAACATATCACTTTAAACTGCTTAAAATAAGACGTGATCGAGTAATAATGAAAAAAGATGTAATTTTTACAATAATTCACTTTACCGAACAATTAGGCGGTTTGGGTGTTACAGCTGTCCAACAGTCAACATCCAGGATGACCACCAGATGACCAGATACCATCCAGGGAAATACACCAAACCTAAAATATTTGCATCTCTCACACGGATAATGCGCCTCATGTCTCGACTGATCATTCTTACTATCGACGTAATATAATTACTGCTATTTTTCACACCTAATCGGTCACGAACTCTCTGATATGTTTAGCTGACTACAAAGTTTTCATCCTGTCACTAATCTACTGAACTGGATGACTGCTTAATAAAAAATTTCACATCCATTTATGCGTTTCGTTTCGCTTGGCTGCCGGATCTAGAACGTTCTCGTCGGTACTCGTCCTGCGCCACAAACCTTGACGTTGACCATTGCGCCTTAAAAATTATTACGCCTATACATTTGTTTTATTACAGTAGAGAGTTACAAGTCAGGAGGTTTCAGTTTACTGCTTGGGGACGCAAGTAAACCACGACCCGGAAAATATAGTTTGGACATGTAAGTGAGATGGGGAATTGTAAAACTTTTTCTAATCTTCCATAGGCTTCAACAATCTTTACTCCTTTTAATTGCTATTGAATCGTTAATAAACGTGATACTGAACTTTATGTCAATAGTTTGTCTATTAGATGACCGAAAATGGTTTTTTAATTGTGGAGGCTAATATTATGATGAAATATACTCACCCTCGACAGCCAGCGACGCGAAGTGGCAGTCCTCCCCCAGGGCGTTGTCCACCCACACCACGTACTTTCCGCTGTCGTCAGCTGTGATGTTCCCCACGGTAAGTGTCGAGACGCCATCTTCAGTGCAGATGCTTATTCTCCCCTCAGGTCGTAGTTCCCGACCCTGAAACGCAGACAATCCATGAAACAATCTTCTCTTACACCACTATGTTGTAATTAAATTACACGTTAAATTTAACTTTTAATTTTAATCCTACTAACTGTAATACTAAATAATTCAAACCATTTAAAGAATTAAAATAAAAGAAAGCAATCATATAGAATACACGTAAATGTGAAATATTACTGGACTTATAATCTAAAATTTATAACTTCAGTACTCATTATCTTGTTTTGTGTGGTTCTTTTATTTCTTCTGTCAGCGTAAACTATGCGTAAATTGAAATTAAATATATTCGGGTGTGATGATCTTAGACGTATCAGAATCAAGATCACTGCCAAGTTTAAACGCAATAATATGGGAAGCAGTTGAAAGTAAGTTCAGCAGGTGTGGAAACCTTTAAAAATGGTTTGACGATATCCTATATATAATTAATTGAATAAAATGTAGGATATTTTAAGACACTCAAATATGTCTTGAAAACATTTATGTTTACCTGCAATAATATTACATGTTATCATTAAATTTAATGATTCATTGGACCAAAGAATCATTAATAATAAAATATTAAAATTAATTCTGTAATATCAACAGCCATTACTACATTTAAAAGCTTTCTTGTCTTGCGGTAATTGTTAACGAGGGTTTCAATAACTTGAGGTTCTCACGTACATAGCTCGACTGTGTTGAATTTTATTACGTCAAGTAATATGTTTTGCAAGATTTCTGGACTTCATGCAGCTCGCAACCAATTTTTGTAAGTTAATTTAAAACGTGTTACTTAAATTTATAGTTTAAGCATTATTCGTGTTAAAAAAAACACGCCGGCATGAGCAAGAACTGCACGCGCGAGCATTTATAATAAATTCAACGATTTTCTTATAAATCATGAACCTCCGCTTGTAGTAAAAAATTTTAATAGGCTAGAAGTGTTTTATTTCTGAAAACACTACGTTACAAACCGTACCACGTATGACTGGTAATGATATATTAATTCAGACTGGACATTGACGTGGTTTTTCACTCGTTAAAATCATTTTTCCAATGTATAATAATCAGAAGCTTACATTTAGTGTAATTATTTGTATGGATGATTCTAAGTAACAACGTGAATTCTTCGGACAGTGTGGAAAATATCTAAATGAATTAGATCCGGGTTATTATGACCGAACGGAATGATTACTCCATCCTGAAGACGAGTTTATTTTATTGCAGGACACGAAAGTTTCTCTCTCTTCTTTTTTGTTTTGTAATCCCTCACGTTCGAATTTTCGATATTATATTTTAAAATACTCGCATTATCAATAAAGAATATTCTAGCGCAATCCAGGCAATTTTTATCAACCGTCTTTACTTAATGCGAAATTTGTTATAATGATAATTATAAGAATTTTAACATATAATTAAAGACAATTCTGGGAAATTTATTAACATTATAATAATTTTAACATAAAGTTAAAGTTAAACCACAGGTTCTAAAAACTAAATAGCCGTTTCCTATGAATATGTATCATCGTCAACTCGTCTGTGTAATTAGTATAGGCCAAAAATTGTTTGTATATATAGAGAAATAGGCATTCTTTGATAGCTCGTATTTGGGTCGGATAATATTCTCATTTAACAGTCTTACATAAATACTGGTTGGCGATGTAGGTGGAAGAAGAATTTTCTACAGTCAAAAGCTTTCCTGTGAGAACATGCGCTCTTCAATAACCTTTATTTATTATCGAATTGTCAAATACTATTATATATTTAATATATTTCCTGGAGTAAATCATAATGAAGTATCGTTGAACCAAGCCAGGGATAACCATGAATCCGAAGACTGACATATTCGTTTCAATTATAATGAAAAATTATTTCAGAATTGTAATATTATAAAGAAATAAACGCTCTTGAGTCAGAAATTTTTTATTGACAAAAAATTAAATACAACTACGTTTCGTCCTTATTTTAGGACATCATCAGGTTTAGTAATTTCATATATGTCATACAAAAAAATTTTTAAGCATGGTTTTACTGCCTAACCTTGTCCGTCGCAACCGAAATTAACTTTTGGTCCTAAAACAAGGTGAAACGTCGGTAGGTTAAATGTTTTAATTTAATGCTGTTTATTTACCACTTTGAACAAACAGTAAGGTGAATTTATTTTAAAATATAAATTATTTATTTATTTTCCAAATCAATTTCAACCCTATCAAAGTAATCCCCGTCCGATAAAACGCACTTTTTACAACGCTTTTTCCAGTCCTCGAAACAGTCGGAATAGTCTTTAGTATAACATTCAAGACCTTCTTCGATTCGGTTTTTATGTCCTCAATAGTGTCAAAACGGCGTCCCCGCATTGGCCTTTTGAGTTTGCTGAATAGCTAGAAGTCGCTCGGAGCCAAATCAGGCGAATATGGTGGTTGCGGAACGATATGAGTCGAGTTTTTGGCAAAAAAGTCGCGAAGAACCAATGCAGTATGACATGGTGCATTATCGTGATGAAGGAACCAAGAGTTGTTTGCTCATAATTCCCGCCGTTTCAGAGGAATAGCTTCACGCAAACGACGCATAACGCTCAAATAATATTCTTTGTTGACAGTTTGGCCCGGCGGAAGGAATTCATAGTGCACCACACCACGATAATCAAAGAAAACTGTCAACATGACCTTGATTCTCGATCGACTTTGCGTGGTCTATTCGGTCTTGCTTCACCTTTTGCACGATATTCGCTGGATTGGTCGGTGGTTTCAGGGTCGTATGCGTAAATCCAAGTCTCGTCTCCGGTAATGATGCATTTCAAGTGTTCTTCATAGTCAGACAGCAAAGTTTCACACACACCAACGCGACGCTTTTTTTCCAAAAAATTGAGCGATTTTGGCACCAATCGAGACTTGACGCATTTGAGACACAAAACATTCTTCAAAATGGTTTGGGCTGAGCCAAATGATATTCCAACACTATCAGCGAGATCTCTAATTGTCCATCGACGATTTTCAAGCACCAAATCTTTGAGTTTTTGGACGTGGCTCTCGTCGGTAGACGTTGAAGGTTGTCCAGAGCGCGGTTCGTCTTCAACGCGTTCTCGGCCCTCTGTGAACTCGTACCACTTATAAATTGTTTTTTGTGCCGTAGTTTGATCACCAAAGGCCTTCCGCAACATTTTCATCGTGTCCGCACAAGAATATTCGTTCCGCAAACAAAATTTGATGCAAGTTCTTTGCTCAACAAAATCACCCATTGCAAAAATCGAAAAATTCACTTTTGGTTGTTTACAAAAACACGTGTAACTCGGAGATAATTAAACCTTTTAACAAACAGACGCTTGGCAAATATTATAGACAGTCCTACCAAACTAGAAAAAAAATTTACCTGCCTTCCTAATACCCGGGAGTTTTAAATGATAATTTAACCTTACTTTTTTATCACAGTGGTATTTATAAATTTAAATTTTTTTGATCAAGGGACTCTTACAAGAGGATAGAAAATTGGTGTCTAGATATGGTTAATGACAGGGCGTAAAGCAATTAAAGCCAAAGGCTTTCAAATAACTATGAAGTCCAAACACTAATATCGAACGAAGACTTTCCCGCTGTATATGATTCACAAGCAGTTCTCGGGATTCCAACCGAGTGAATACATAGAAGTAACTCGACGTTTTGATGGCGGTCATCTTGAAGATGATGGCAGTGACCGCCATCGAAATGTTATGTTATAGAGAACTGCTTGTTGATAATTAGCTTGCTATTATACACTAAAATTGCAATCTATTATGTTTGACTAATTATTTTTTTACGGAAGTAAGGATAGAAAGTGATTGTTAAAATGAGTAATGACTAAAAGATTGAGAAATGAAAAACAAGCATTCTGTAATTGATAGGTCCGATTCCCTCATAAATATGTGAAATGAAGAATTCAGGATACTAATATAAATATACAGACGAACCGGCCTGGAGTGACATCAAAGCTCGTATTCACTTACCGACATATGTAGCAAAATATGACCACTCATTGAAAATTAAACAGAGAAGCCAACGAACAGACGTGGGTAAACACTCTTTTGTAAATAGGTCCATAAGAGACTGGAATAGTTTGCCTGCAAAGCTACTAGTGACTTTCCCGGAAAATGCTAAATCATTTAGAGACAGCATTAGGAATATTGCTTTGGTTAAATATTGAGTATCGTAAAATTTATCCTTAGTATGGCCGAAAAGATTCGTATTTTTAATATTAATAATAATTTTAGTAATCTGGTATCTAAGTTATATTGAATTATTACAGTATCAAATGTATGTTGCAACCGGGCTCCGCCCATTGTGACGAAATCTATCTACCTAATTCCAATGTTGAATTCAAGGACAGTGACGGAATAAATTGAAGTTAAACAATTATATAAATCTGTGTCATTTTTAAAATAAATGTTAAAATCAACCGCCTATCAGTCAGAAAATGTATTGTCATATTTATATAAACGTTACATATTGTTTTAAATATGATAAATTTATTTATATATTTATTATCAAATTGATATATACGTTACATAGTGTTTTAAATATGATAAATTTTATTATCTTATATATATATATATATGACAATAAATTTTTCTGAATTTTTAACACTTATATATAGCTAAAAATTCCTGATAGAAAGTAACCACCAGCTAAATACTGAATAACTTGACGTTATCATCCTGTATATTCGTATAATGCAAGCCTGGTAACCAGGTGGCTATAGAACAACCGCCGTGAAGCTTTTAGAAGTGTCAAAAATATTTATAAATGTCCGGAATTATTAAAATCGTTTGCAACTGATGACATACAGACAATATATTCTGAAATTAATACATACTTTGAAAATGGAAATATTTCAGTATTTTTATTTTATTCATAAAACATAAAGTCATATTAAGTGATTAACTCCTGCATATATTTTATTAAAAAAATTAGTGAGTGATATAGGACGTGAAGTTATACAAAAATTATATATCAAATAAGTTATTTTTATTGATAATCCATACGGTTGTAGGAGCAGAACCGGTTTAATTATCTATACAGCTGAACGTCACCATTGTTGTGTTTGTTGCGACTACTGACACACGTTATGCATTCCAACACTTACAGGGAAACAGTTACCTTTCAAGTACCTTCAATGAGTTTTCCATGTACGTCGCGACGGACAATGCGTGTTCTACATCAAGACGGAAACAAGGTGGAGAAATCTGCGGTATCTGTTGTTACTAAGGCTATAAATACTCTAAAGTCCTCTATTTTTGTAATAAAGAAAGTAAGAGTGGAGTAATAGAAAAATATTTTGTTTGAATTAATACGATATATGTATTGCGATATGAGTAGTCTGATGAAATAGAAAAAAGTCAAGATTTTTTAGAACTCGACTCTAGATGTGACATAAAGCATAACAAATTAACCCAGAAGGAAAAAATATGTTTTATAGAATCTCGTGTTCCAACAAAGGAACTACCTATTATCAAGATAATTAATATATCTTCCCAAAAAAGGAATTAGACAACGCCTTCTAGGAGCAATAAAACAAGACAGGTAGAAAACTATGTGATATAATGATTTAGTCAATATCAAACGCTTATAAAATTAAAAAAGCTCATACTTAATAGTTGACACACACTTTATCGTGAATGTTTCTCCTAAATGATGCTTCAACATTCGAATAATTGCTTTATAATACACTAGACTCAATATATCGATAATGCCGATTATTATTATTATTAATATGAAAACATGATCTCACTTAATGTTTTTTATTTCCGTTAATGAGGGTATAGGGTGTAATACTTTTTGGTAGTATAAACATTTTTTATAATTTAATTAAGGAACTAAATTAATCAAATAATGTAATTAATAAACAATACTCCAATAAATAAAATAGACTTTGTTTGTATGTATGTGTGTATTGTTCGCAAACATATCTACACCCGAGGAGAAAATTTGACCAAATTTGGTACACGTATACCTTTTGGAACCGTAAACAAACACTGTGGTAGTAAGACACGGACTGGGGGTGGACGGAGAAGGAAATTTTCAAATATGTTAATACGGCCGATATTTTCGTCGAAATTAAAATTTTCGGGTGAACGAAATAGCGTTTCTCCAGAAATTTTTGTGTATTATTTCAATACCTTTCAGCACTGAAAGGGAGAATGTTTAGGGCTAGGGTGAAGGGGCGTTACATAAAAATAACGCATAAAATTCAGAGACTGGACTCAAATCCGGGGTTATGAATGTCGCTGACTTTAATTACAACCCGGAAAATTCCTGGCACCCAGCTATTAATAATGTCATTAATTATTGAAAATTCGTGTGCATTAATTACTAAAATAAAATTCGTCCAAGGTTAGAATCAAAAGAACAGGAGCCTAAAAGTTTAACCGTTACGATACATTGACTTATTAAATCGAAAGATATTATTTGTAATGAAATTCAAATAGGGAGGGCATCATGGAAACTGGAAAATTTTTATCAAAACAATATAACAACCGTACGTTTAAAAAGGACTACAGACACATTAAAAGGTTTGAAATTTAGTGTGTATATAGTTTAATGTCTTCAATCAGCAATTTGAGACGTGAATTTCATGACACGTTTGGAAATGGTTTAATCATTACGCGTTTGAGGTAAATTCAATTTTAATAATTTCGTGCCGCAAATTAGGTGGGCAGGAGTCAGTTTCGAAATTTCATAAGCGCGACAAATTTAATTAAATTCAGTTCGCACGTTCATCCAAATAGAGCACTAATTTTGAAGATGAATTTTATCAAACCAATGAAATGTAATTTTTATTCGCAATTGTTGAGCATATAAAGTCGTTAAAATCCAATATTAAAGTGCATATGAAGATTATATCATTTGTTTTAAAACATTTGGAGAAACATACGTTGGTGGCATATACGATTACAAAGCGTAGTTACGCAATCAATAATAAGTACCTTCTTGGTAACGACGTTTAGTATTTCATTTGTGCCGGGTAGAGGGAGTTGGCACTGCATCGAAATGCTTAGTAAATTATATTTGCTATTGTTTGTGACAGACAGGTACAATATTATACGTAAGGAAAGTATAAGTGAGTAGAGTAGATAAATATTTGAAAACTACAAGCAATTCGTTAAACAATATTCACAGTAACTGGAATTGGACGAGGACGATACCCAAAGACAAAACATGCTTCCCGAGCAGTTGGTGTTACTCACTCAGCCAATTCCATGCGCCTACGTGCCATGGGACAGGTTCAAAGGATAGAAATGGGTGCCGCATGAATTGAACAATAGGCAGATGGAGCGACGCCGAATCATAAAATCTTGCTCACCAGAAAAAAAAAACAGTACTCGTTCCCGCATCGGATTGTGACTGGATATGAAAAGTGGATATATTTCTAGAATTCTAAACACAAGAAATCGTGGGCAGATCCCGGCCAACCATTAACTTCACCCGGAAGATCAAATCACGATGTTGTGCGTTTGGTGGGATCACCAACTATGAATCGTATATATATATATATATATATATATATGATCGTTAACTATGAACCTTTTGAAGCCTGGAGAAACTGTCAGTGCCCACTATTACCACCAACAAATGATCAAATTGCGCAGTGCTCTGTGTGAAAAAAGGCCGGATTATCAACAAATATATGACAAGCTGATTTTTCTCCACGACAACAACGCACCTTCGCACACGTCAACAATGGTCCGAAACTACTTGGAGGCACTCAACAGGGAAGTGGGACCCCATGCCGCTTTTTCACCAGACCTAGTCCTTTCCGACTACCACCTGTTTTCGTCGATGGACCACGTGCTCGCTGAGCAGCAGTTCGACTCTGACGAAAACGTCCAAAAATGGCTTGGTGAGTGGTTAGCCTCAAAAGAAAAGGACTTTTTTGACGTGATATCCACAAATTTTCCGAAAGATGGGAAAAAATTTGTAGCTAGCGAGGGCAGATACTTTGAATAATTTTTTCCTTTCTACGAAAAAAAGTGTTTATATGATTAAAAAACAGAGGATTTAAGCTTATTGACCTAATATAGATGGTCACTGGAGGTTTCTTGTTCTCAATTGGAAAATGCTGAACCACAATTAATGATATTGGGAACTATGGATTTGTAAATGCGTTTACCGCTGTAGCTTTAATTGCTTTCATCAAATTCAGAATTTTATAGCACATTAATAAAAATTTTATTTTTTATTTTGAATAACTTTGAGATATTAAATACTGCAGTTAACTACATATATTATGTATTTAATTTTAAGGTTTTCTTATGTGTTTTCTTCAACTAAAGGAAAGGGTAGTCGTACGGAAGCCGCAGGTATCAGGTCTGCAGGGGCATCCCTTTTAAGTATTTATTTGGAAGAAAACACATAAAAAAACCTTAAAATTAAATACATAATATATGTAGTTTACTACAATACACATAAATAGATTTAACATTTTAGAAGCATACAATTGAATGCATTAGAAGAGGTAGTTCAGATTTTCAGAACCGTTTATGCTTCGTGAGATTTGGTGTAGTAGTAATAACTTCAAGGTTGTTAGCGTAAATATTGTAAAAAAAATGTTATTGCTTTGTAAGAGCCGTTTCAACTTTTACGTGTTCCAATAATGACTCCGTCCTTCGTAGTTGGCCTTGTGTAAGTAGCTGGAAGAGAGACTGGCGCCGAGATTTGTCGTGTCGTCCGCACCCGCACGAGAAAGTAATATAACACGCCACAGAGCCAGTGACTCAGCCACAGATGTGTCGGATTTTGCGGTATAAGGAGTCCTACTAGGTAGCATACTTCGGTTTCGGATCGATTAGGGCGTAACATGGTAACAGTCTAAGCCAGCTCAATTCAGGAAACGTAAATAAGCATATTTATCAAATATTTTACATTTAAGTCAGAATATGTTTGATTTGGTTTCGTACCCAACCTATTGCCTCACCCGGCAGTACGTAAGAAATAGATGAGCACAACTCTGGTATTTCTACCCTGACTGAAATGTAGGGGGATCTTTAAGATGGAAAGCAGAGACACAAGGACAATAAAATTGAGAAATATAAAATATTACGAGGTAGATAATATGCATACAGATATAATAAAACTGAGCAGCAAAGGGATTATTGCGTACCTAATGAAGTTATTTAATATTTCAATTACGAAATAATCTGTCCCAGATGATTGGATAACTGCGACAATAGTACCCACATTTAAAGGAGGAAATAAAACTTAAATAAGTAACACTATACCAGTTTGTCTCACGTCAGTGATCTTCAAAATGCACGAAAACAATATTTTCTTATATAAAAGCGAAACTGTAAACAAAACAATGGGTTCTTCGTTTGGCAACGGCTATAGACAAGGTTACTCTTGCGAAGGCCAGGTTTTGTCCTTATCTGTATAAATATCGGATGAAGTAGATAGTGTGGGCGTATAGACGCAATAATAATGGAGTATTGAAACATTAGTTCGTCCTACAATGGAACATGGTGCATGCCATTGGTCTCCGTATAGGAAAACCCAAGTTAGGTCACGAGAAATAGCATGACGTTAGAGATGCGTAGAAGAAAAAGGTAAAGATGGAGTGGAGTACTGTCGTCATGGGAATCTACCCTTGGCAAACAAGCTCGCGTGACGCTATTACCATCCACAGAAATATGAGTTCTATTTTACGAACAGGATATAGACAGCGGCAAGGTATTTTTACCACACCCTGCACTTATCATCTCTTAAATTTTACAGGCGATACTTTTCACGTACATCATAGCCTGACATGAACACCCCTACATTGCCTTGCACAACGATTTCACAAGTTTTTACACTACCAAGTTGCCGTAACAAAGGTTAGTGTTCAACTGAGCTCCCGCCTATTTCCACTACAATGGTAAGTGGACAATTGCGCATCTTATTTTGCCACGACTAGCTATTTCTCGCTAGCAGTCATTAGTAAAAATTCATCGGAAAGCAGCTAAATTGGCCAAATGAAAGGTAATGGATGTCACAGAGTTCATTTATGACAGTCTGGGTACCGTACGGGGGTGTGAGAGTTTGAGCAGGGGTGGGCGGAAGGTAGAAACTTTAAAATAAGTTAACCGGCCGAATTTTGCGTCGAATAAATATATTTCGCGATCGATGAGATTCATAACATTTCTCTACATGTTATTCGTGCTTAATTTAAACCCCTTTCAGGATTGGGAGGGGGCTCCCCTTAGGGTGGGGTGGAATGGAATTACATAAAATAAACCAAAATAACGTATTTGGAGTTGAATCCAGTGTTATGGTTGTCAATGAGTTTAATTATGACATTAGACTTACCATTTAACTGACCCAACGAGGGGTTGGCGGGGGTGTAAATTTTCAAACATGTTATATGGTTGATGTTTTTGTGGAATAAACATTTCTCATAGGTCAATGACATTGATAGTATTTCTATCGATGTTGTTTGTGTATAATTTCAACACCTTACGGAATGAGTTAGGAGCACCCTTAGGGGTGGGGGTGGAGGGGCGTTAAAAGAAAATAACGCAAAAACAACCGAGATTCGAGTCAAATACAGGATTAAGAATGCCGCTGAGTTTAATAATGAAAGTATACAGTCGATTAAACCCCCAGGGGCGGGGGTGGACGGGTTGGAAATTTTGAAATATGTAAACACTGCAGATATTTGCATGGAATAAATATTTTTCAGGATTAATTGGATTGATATAATTTCTACTGATTTTGTTTATGTATAACCCCCTTTGGGGTTGGGAGGGGATCACGCTTAGGGGTGGGAGTTTCGAGACAAATCGAGGTTATGGATGTTGCTAAGTTTATTTTTGACAACCTAGGCAACGCAAAGGGCTTGGTGAGCGGGATAGAAAAATTCAAAATTACTAACCTGTCGATATTTCCGTCGAATAAATATTTTGCGGGGTCAATGACACTCATAATCTTTTTTAATATATTCTGTGTACAATTACAACCCCTATCGGATTGGAGGAGATCTATGAAGGGCAGTAATAACGCAAAAAAACTGAGATTGGAGTCTATATCGGGATGGTGGATGTCGCTAAGATTAATTATGACATTAAAATTACAGTATAATCCCCACGGGTGGGGCTGAACGAGGGTGCAAATTTTAAAACAGCTTTATCGGCCGATATTTGCATACCAATAAATATATTTAGGTGTCATTTAAGTTCATCATATTTCCGTGTATAATTTCATTTCCTATCGGCATGGGAGGGGAGAAGGCTTAGGGGTGGAGTTTGGTAGAGCGTTACATGAAAATAACGTGAATAGACCGATATTCGAGTCAATTATGGGGTTATGGATATCGCTGAGTTTCATTGTGACAAACTGAGTAACGCGCGTGGGTAGGATGGTTCTGGGCGGAAGTAGAAATTTTCAAATAATGTAACCCGCCGATTTTTGCATGGAATAAATACTTTTTGTTTAACAGTAGCGGGGGTGGAAATTTTCGAACATGATCAAATGGCGATATATTCGTCAAATGAAACTATTTCAGGGTAAATAAGGTCGGAATGTACGGGAGAGGGGTCGAGATGCGTTACATAAAAATATCGCCGCCAGTGCTACCTATATTCGAGTCAAGTCGGGGGTTATGGATAATTGACATCTCGGGCAACTCCGGCACCCAGCTAGTAGTGAATAAAGGAAATTACCTACAATATCAATATTTCTGATTCACAAAGCAAACTCAGATGTCCCCGGAGTTGAATATTAACACTAGCATGGTAAAATGGAGAAAGAAACCACTCTCGAGTAATGATTGGAACATGAAAATTGACAGGTTATTATCCTCAAACGGCAAACACAGATATATACGGACGCCTCTAAAATTGTACACAGAGTAACCATAGCTTACAAATAGAATGTACAGAAACAAGTCACTGTACTAAATAATTCAGCTTCTACTTCAATAGCGGAATTATACGCCACCTATATAGTCACAGATATCTGCACCAGCATCGCCTAATGGCAACTTCACAATACTTACCGACTCCCTTCAGGCGTTGGATGTTGTATTCAAACCCCCATCTCAAGAAAAACGTATCAACAAAATCGAAACAATCATCTCGGCAGACAATATCATGAACACAATCAGGGTCCATAAGAGAATCCGGGGAACGAATTGGCTAACAAAGTGGCTCATCAAACATCTAGACTGAATGACAACTGTGTAGTCCACCAGACACCAGCATGGCAAGAATCTCGACTAAAAACTAGATACCTCGGGAGAATGATCAACGATTCTGCAGCGAAGAATTACCAGAAGGAGAGAAATTGTGCTCATCCAAGACGGCTTCCAGAAGTACACAAGTGGTAATTTCTATAATAAAATCGGCCCATACCTTTTTAACCCAAGACTATCTATTTTCCAGATCCTCTAAACCACCATGTTTACTCTGCAGAACACTGCTCACGATGAACCACATACTTCAGCACTGCACTTCATACACAGAGCGTCGCAAAAAAAATCCTCATCGACCTGAATGATGATGGCTTACTTATCTCCCACCAGAAATTGGACAATATGATCAATGCTGGCAGACACAAATCTACTGAACGTAATTTAATTATGCTGTAACAATGTATTTTACCTAGTTAACAGTCGCTAACGACTGACATGTCAAACAGTAATAAATTTTATGTGTTAGCTGCAGTATTTTATATTTTAAAAAATTTTGACTGTGACTTTAGTTTAATTGTTTCTGTTTTTATTTAATTTTATGTTAATGGTAGCCGTTTGTAGTCCACTTAATACAAATACTTGTACTTTCTTTTACTGAAGTTTCAAGTCTTGGACACACAAATTTATGGCTCATTAAGTGGACACGTCTTGTTTCAGCGGCGTTATCTTAAACTGTCACAGCGTGTTTGTCAAGGTATCGCTCGCGAACTCCGAGCATTTTCATGGCTGGGACCTTGACTGATGTAACCTCTCTGGCCGTTCCCTTATAAAGACAAGTTCGCGTCCAAGGTTACTCAGACTTCGGTTAAACTGTTGTGTCGATAGCCTCACAGATTGTTTGATGTAGAAAGACTGTAGGCATATCAGGGATACTCTGTTGTGGCTCATGGAGTGTAAGGAATATACCTAAATCTAAATTTCAAACTGCTAATGCATTACATAACCCTTCCATATATTTTAAGGCCACCCAACGAGTTTAAAAATTGTATATGAAAGTTTGCTCACCAGCAGTATGCGTAAGAATGGATCAGGTACATGGCCCCAAAATCGCCTGGATTACAGAATAGGGTCATTCCATGCCAAGTGATCAATTTTCAAATAAAATTTTAAGTCACCATCTCCAATCTTGCTGAAATTTTGAGTAGGGACAGATATAAGTCTGAGACAATTTTCTGTAAAATTTCACCTTCATAGGTAGTATAGTGGGGGCGCCAATTAGCATACAAACTGAATACTAGGAAGTAATAATCGTCATGTCTGCAATTTTCAAAACAATTTTTCTGGCCTTAAATGATGTGTCTCTAAAATGAAATTAGATGACTCTAAAAGAAAAACGTCTGCTCTTTCCAATGGTAACAAAAAGAACTTGATTGTAGCAAATGTTTTTTTGCTATTTGTGTGTGAAAATGCACAAAATTTGACGCGTAAAATTTGAACCTCATATTAACTAACCTATATCTCCACAACAAAGTAAGCTTGAAATCTGATACTTTGGGAGCTTAAAATCAGTAATGGGTTTAGTTAGATTACCAAAACTTAAGTTTGTCGAACGTCTTGTTTCAAAGTTAAAAGCCCGAAGAGTCGGCCACAAATTGACGTGACGGTTTTTTTGAGCAATTTTGTGATACAACAGCAGTAAAACTAAAACTTTTTAAACCTTGAAAATGCAACCATCGTGTAGAGCATAAAACGTTGTCTGCAGTTACCATTTTTCAGGAAGCTAGCTGCTACAGTTCCACAACAGTAGTACTTCAAACTTCACAATCTATTCACGCGCACGGTTGAATTGCACAGATGACTTTTTTTCAGGCGCCTCCTCTATACTAGCAATAACCTGGGAGGGATATTCTCTCGTAGGTCGAACCTTTTAGGAGAGATACGAAGGGGCTACCTTTGGGCATGCCTTTTCCTCTCCATTTTTGAACTAAGGTTCCCACAAGCCGAGGCACCTTGGCCTGTTTTGAGAGGTGTATGTTCCGGGGTCACAGACCTTGGGCATACGGTAAGAGTTGTCCGCTATTCCCATTGGAAAAGTCGGCCAGCTGCCTCCTAAACTGATCGAGGCACGGAGAAGGGAATGCTGCGTCCCCACAGCAAACTCCTCTCCCGCTATCGGAAGGGCGTGGGACAAGTACACAATGCCCGACCTACCCGATGCAGGTTTTCCTAGGGTTTTCCCTGCATTTCTTTAGGCGAATGCCAGGTAAAATATATCCCGGGGGCCCTAGTTAACCCTTGGCTACCTTCCCTTACCATTCCACATCCCCCCTTTCAAATCCCTTCCTATGCTATTAAAGGGGAGTTGCCCAATGTGGATTACCCTCATGTAGCCTGTTGCCCTAAAAAAACCCTCTGTACTACTAGTGAATCTTAGATTTTGTACATCACTTGAAGCTTTATTCAACACTTTGTACAACATCACTTGAAGCTTTATTCAACACTATCACCAAATTTCATCAAAATCCAAGGTGGTACCCAAAATGTGATTTGGTCACTTGGCATGGAATGACCCAATATGGATTGTCATAGAATAATATATAAAGGGAAAAAATATTTCAAAATTTTAATACTTAATTCCTTTGGAATCTTATAAATTAATCACACCCTTGAAAGAAAATACATTTCCATTAATATCAACAATTCATCGATTTTCTTAAGCTGTAAACATAATCCATACTAATAAAAATAATTCTAGAGAAAAATGTAAATAAAATAATATGTGAGATTCTAACCGCAATAAGCTTACCGTATTCTTCGGAACAATAAAGAAAGTTTACCTACACAGGAGATAATATCCAGAAAAAGTCGACCGACAGTGTCAAGATTGACTTCAACCTGAAGCTTTCGTCCGTGTTAGCATAAGAAGACGTGGTCCCTGTTCAGAAAATAGTATTTTACCTCATAAATTTTTTGGCTTAATATTTAATGTAAACTGATAACTATCTTGAAAGCGTGAAGCAGGCTTTAACTTGAACCAATAAAGGAATCCGCCCGGCCTTGAAATTGAGAGAACTGGGCGAGGCGTATAACATATTAAGAAAGTTGTAGTTAGTGGAAACTAAGAAAATCATGGAAAATTACATTTCACGGAAGTTATAACACAGTTTAAATTTAACCATTTTGACATAAAGTTGCTGTCTAACTTATCCTTGAGCTGTATTCTTTGGTTGACCGCAGAGATACATTAATGGAAGTCACCATCCACATCCTTTGTCAAGTGATAGCGCTGTCCATTCTATCAACGGGAACAGACATTTAAAGGGTGACTTTTAAAGCAAAACCAAAAAAGCGGAAATATTCACGGAAGAAAATTAACATTAAGCGAATCGTTTCTTCATTCTGGTTACGGGCGAGAAAAGGTAGAGAAATTAAGTTGGGAATCTTTGGCAACCAGACGGAAGAAAGGTAGTTAAATCATATACGGGTAACAAAGCGTGGAAAGGCTTACGGGATAATATCGAAAGACTCACTTACATTGGCAGATGTGATCATATATTTAAAATCAAAACGAGACCGCAAAAAACAGACGTAGGGAAATTCTCATTCCTAAACATATCGATAAGCTATTAATGAATTCCCTGCAGCAGTGTTTGAGGAGAATCTTCCAATAATCATGTTTAAGAATTATATAAATATATTAGTGAAGTGAAGTGAAATATTCTTTTATGTATTTTAAATAAGTTTAGGTCTATATTATTCTATGTGAAGTGAATTGTGGGGGAACGGAACAAATTTTCAGGACAAATTTCTGAAACATATTTTATTATTATTTTTGTTCTCCTTCTTTCAAAATTGTTATATTTGTAATACTTTCGTTTATGTATTTGTTTTAGACAGCCACCGGGAATGATACCAATCGCAGTATTTAATATGCATACATACATACATCCGACATGCGTCAAATCGCTTGTTTTAATAACCACATAAAGTAAAAATATTCACAATTACATAATGAATAGTACAAAATTTTAACTAATGGAAACGAAATTATATTTTCTATATTTCAAATAAACAAAAGCATCCAACTAGAATTTAGTATCCGATAGATAAACGACCCAATACTCAAAAGCCTTTGAGTGCTGTCAAGTGACCAGTGCAGTTGTGTTTCTCTAGGCTCTTCTTAGCACATGACGAAACGGACAAGGATTCTAGAAACGTTGAGTCTGTAATGGCTATCTTTCTTATTCATTAATCGTATTTGTATTCCTCTTATTTGAACATATAAAAATAACATCAATTATATTTAAGTGTAAATAATTTAGTAACTTAAAAAAATTTAACAAAATTTTGTAATTTAAAAAATTAGAAGCATCAGGCCATGTTAAATTATTTATTTTAATTTAAAGTAATGCTTAAAATAAAAAATTTAGCATGACCTTAGGCCTGATGATGAATTAAGCTTTCCTTATTATTGAATTAATACTTCCTAAAGCCTCTAATCAATTTACATAAAATATCCGTTCTGCATTAGATCCTTGCCAGGCAGAAAAAGTGACTTGTAAATTGTAGGTGAGCCGAATTTAGGTTTATGGAGGAATTTCGCACCGGATCGGGAGTCGACAGGGATAGCTTAGAGATTAGAGCGTCCGCCCGGTAAGCGGAAGATCTTGAATTCTATTCCTGGTCCAGCCGACATTTTTCCGTGTTTAAAATAATTTATAAAAATTAATTAGTTAAGAGGTAAGAGCCATAGGATGCAAAATTGGAGTTAACACGAGTACACATAATATTCATTGAAAGGGACAACACGCTTATCATTCGTATTATGTCAAGATAAATGAAATAATAATAATAAGAAGAAGAATGTAAAAAAAAATATTAAAATGGTTTTCGCACAAATACGAAGAACAACTCGCCTATTCCTAAAACGCTATTACTCTAAAATCTCCCAATAAAATAAATACACAATGATTGATATTAGTTGATAATAATACCACCATTCTACTTACATTTTTAACAATTTAAAATTTTGAATGTTTTCAAAACAACAAAAATTATTGATTTAAGAAAACATAAATAAGACGAGTCAACATTAAATCGTTGTCTGAAGTTTATCCTTTTATGACTGGTCACTTATTCGCTGAAATTGACGCATGAAAAGTTATTCGCCTGATGACTATGGTAAAGACAGTCATTGAAACTGTGTTACAATTATACTTGGTTAAGTTAATTTCTTCATAATTATTGTCTTTTCTTGAATTTAATGAACGGACTTAAAATTTCTACACAATCACATGGGGTTGGTTTTCAAAGACCAGTTCCTTCATCCTCAGGAACTTGAATAGGTCATGCACAATGACGACTGGACGACTAGATTTATCGAAAATCGTGTCATCAATCTACACATTATACTAAAACGTTCTCGGAAGCGGAAAATATAAAAGCAATGCTCTCATTATATACAGACGATTTTAAAACTCCGCAATAGGAAGGATTAAATTTATTCGAATCACAGCTCGGCCAATTTTGAGCCAAGGCACGTCGTCGTTCCTATGAAACATCCGCTCACATACTTAATTTTTTTGTGTTAAACGCTTTTAAAAGGCTTTCAAGCTGAATAATAAGTTTCGCCATCCTTTGAAAGCTATGAATATAAGAAAAATGGTTTTCTAAATAGTTTCAAATTGACCATACAATGTCTAACTTATTTTACTGACCAATGGTAATGTGTTAAATACATACATTTTATGTATTCATTCAACTTTTCTTTTCAAACGAGCGCAACACACACACAACAGACCAATTTGAAAACCAAATAGCGCCATTGCTGGTAATACAGGAGCTTTCTCAAACTTTCTTTTAATTTTATTCCGTAAAATGAAGTTTCACTGACCGCTTTTAGCCAGCGGACTCGAGGCGAGGGTTGTCCTTGGAAGACTGCGCTGAGCGAGACCGTCTCCCCACGCAGGGCGGTGGCGTCTGCGGGCCCCTGCAGCACGGCCGCCGCCACCTCCACCCCCAGCGTCGCGGAGGCCCGGGGACCGCCCGCCATGTGGCACTCCACCGGACCCGCGTCCTCCTCGCCGTCCACGTCCTCTATGCGCAGGATGCTCTCGTCACCCCTCGTCTCCACCTGACAACAACAACAAAAACTAGAATACACAAACAAGTATGCACTTAAATAAGTACTAATACATTATTATCAACTTAATCATATCATATTACTACTCAACTTCAGTCAATCTCACTTATACGGGAAAGGTGTACTGCAATGTGTAAAATTGACCCCACCTCTCCAATCCGAAAAAAAACAACCGAAATTTACTGACAGAGTGAAGCACTATAAAAGCAAAATGTTTGCTTTGTTGCACTGGTCTTTGTTAGAAAGAATGTCTTTGTAATCCGGTATAGTTGATGTAAGTGACAGTAAAAATATTACTGAAATACGAATCCAAAAAGTCTGTCGTACAGAATTCTCCGTCTAGAAAACACATTAAAATAGCGAAAAATCAGATGCGAGAATGGTACAGCGGTCTCGGTCGATAAAGATAGAAAAATGACGCTCCTTGTAGTAGACACGGGAAATTAGAAAAGTGGTAGTAATTGACGGTGCGATTGCTCATATTAGAAGCCTGTCTGTATAAAAAGTTGAGTAAATATTTGGAAGTGCGAGTAAATATTTTGTATCAACTGTTTGTCGTAACGGAAACAGACGAGTGAATGCAACAACCACGAAGAAAGTGAAACGTTGAGAAAAAGTAACGCACAATGATAATATGATAAATTTTAAGTCAGTGTAGTGACTATTAGGACCAGTGGCGGCTGCTGCGTATGTGAAGCAGCACATAAATTAATGTAGGAATGTTTTTAAAATTTTAATTTTAAGAACACTCATAATAATTATGTTTTAACAATGCCAATTTCTGCTTTGATATAGATGACTAAACTGCCCACCCTGCGCCGCACTCGCTGCTAAAGTAACCAAACGGCTATCTATGTGCTAGAAGGATTTGAGCACAGGATCTCTGACTGTTTACACCCTCCCCCGACGCCACCTGTATAGGCTTAGCAAATTGCCGTTTCCTGGTGCTAACGACAAATTAGCATGTAGAAAGTATAAACAATGCCCTGTCGTGCAATGACACAGGCGGCCGGTTCTGTAATGCAGTAATTAAAAATCTTATTTTAAAGAATCACAATCAAAGGTTAGTTTAAAGAAAAAAACATATAAGCAGCATTATAATGCGAAAATCTATCGCACGTTCCTGCATAAATACTGCAGTCATGCATGGTTTGCTGTTAAGGGTATAATATAATATTTACAGTATTCAAAGGAATTAAATATTTAGAGAATAAACTATAATAAATCATGGAATTACACTGCACGAGTTTAAACGAAAATATCACGAAAAATTAATATGTATTGTATCAGCCTGCATTGACCATTGTAAAGTTTGAGTTTAAATAGATTTAATGGTGCCAAATTATCAGATTCCTTAATTACTATAGATCCAAGGCATAAGGCGAGTTTAGTCTGAAGTTATGTCACTTCACGAATCATCGCATTATTGTATCAGTTATAATGTTATCAGTAAATTTTATTTAGTATGAAAATAATTTTAATGTCACAAAAAACATAGTTTTGGCATTGAATGAGCAGAAGCTTGAATATAAAGATTGATACATCTGCTTTACATATCAACTTAAATCTCGAAAATATATTTTATGGAGATCAAATTGGAATGGGGCATTTAACTCAACATATTGTAACGCGTTTGTTTAGGTTTAATCTTTTCTTTCTCTTGGAAGTGTTGATGTGTGGTCTTGAGAATTCGAAACCGTGCACGTGCGTGGGGGGGTGGAGGAGATAAATATTGCCACCCAAGTTATTTCGTGTCCTGTCTCGATTGTTGGCCTTAACATGACAGAGTAGTTAGCCATTGTGGACTACGGAACTGCAGCTGCGTGCAATAAATATTGTGATAATGGAAGAATCTGTCAACTGGAACTGCGACGAAGTTTTCAAACAATGAAAAAAGTAAAAGACTGGGAGGATGTAATGGAGGAGATAAGCTTTTGAAAAGGAGTTGTTCTGCGATCACCGAAGCTGGTGGATGTGATTAAGAGAGGCTCCGTAAAGTTGTTCTGAGAGAGTTCGAGGCAGAATTGTCGTGAGAAAGGAACCAGATATAGTTTGAGGCAGAATCGTCGTGAGAAAGGGGCATAAATTGGTTAGTGAAGAGTTCACAGAAAAGCAGCACACAATTTAGTACAACGGCTGGCCAGCAATCAACCCCTGAGTCGACGCCAGTACGTCGGTACGAGAGCCACAGCAAGCAACGCAGAATAGCAGTACGCATTTGGTACGGGCAGCAGATCTCTTCTACGTAAAAACCACAGGTGCCTGAGATAAGAGTTTTCATGTTCTTTAATAAACTTATATAAAATTTCTTTATTGGTCAAATATTTAGTTTGATTTAACGAAAAAACCCAGCCCACGAAAAGAATTCTTTACAATATGTACACTATTCGTCTTTATTTTTCTGTAATTAAATTTTACGTCAAATATAAAACAGTGGGCAAAAGTTAATTTATAATCTTTCAATATTTAAAATTGTATTAATATTGCCGTATACCGTTTGGAGTTTCTGTTCTAAATGGCTGAGAATGTTGATATAGATTCTTTATTCATTACGCTATTTTATGAGGTAAATCTCTTCATCTCCTTCTGTGAAGTTCTTCATTATACTGATACTCAATTTATTCAAACACTTAGCACCCATTATAACCACATCTTTAAGATGCTCATGCATTAAAAACCTTAGCAACCGCAGTTACGCTTCACTGATCTTCCTCACAGACACGTACTTATTGCATCTTTGTTCTTTCATCGAATCGCTTACCACAGACCGCATAGTACTAGAGGCCAAACAAATTAGTCAGTCGTTGCGAGACGAGGGCAGATGACGCCAGACTTGGGATCTGTAAGCATCTGAGACAATTTCGTCTAAAGTTTTTTTGTCATCATGACTACACTGGATTAAAGTGTCGCCATGATACTTGTCTTCCTGGAATCCTTAAACGGAATTCTTCTAAAAAATTAAATTCAAAATCGTATCGAATGTTGACGTGAAGGGCCTACTACTATCACTTAATACATATATCATAGTTACGGAGCAAAGAAACACGTGAACAGGGACATGCTTTTTTTGTATGAGAGACACGCCTTCCACTTCTGTAGTTGGAGGAAGGAAAACGTGCAATTAGGACGACAGTGACAAACTCGTCAGTCACATTTAAATATATGAATTAAATGAAATTTCTTTTAGTTCTTTAGAATGTTTCATATCGTGCAGGAACGCAGTGAGGTGCGTGCAGCACGCTAGTACGTGCCATCTTAAGATTCTTCAACTACTGCCTGGCAACAGTCGTCCACGTCACGTGTTTTATATGGGTTCTTTCTCCGTACCTGGTTAGCCAAAATTGCTCAAAATTCTTTCAACCAGTCTTTAGTATTTAGTAAAGTGGGAAAATGTATATCATCGGAACATCAGCAACTTATCGAGAACCTCCGTTGGTAATGAATGATGGCGAATGGCGATCTGAAGAACCACTTTTAATGAAGTTATGATAACATTATGAATTTCACCCCATAATTTAGCACGCTTGAACTGATTACTATAATATTCTTTAAATGAAGTAACGGCCTAACGCACAACTAAAATCAAAGTCTCCGTTTGTAAACAATAGTCAGATAATGAAAATATTTACCTCTGATTGAAAATTAATAATAAAAATGATAGCCAAATACAGACAAAATAAGTGATAATATATATACCACACAACGTTTCTGGGATCCTGTTACCTCCTTTCTTTATGTGCTAAGAAGAGCCTAGAGCGACACAACCACATTCGTCAGTTGACAAAAACTCAAAAGCCATTGAGACAATTTTGTGAAACTTCGTCGATAATATTTAATTTTTTATTTTCTGAAGTAGCCCATAAAATAAAATAAAATCATTGCATCAGGGTTTTTGCGAGTTTTATTTTAAAATTGTGTTTATTGCTACAACATGCAATATTTTCAGGATTCTCTCAATAATGATTTTCTTAATGTATATAATCTATTGGTACTGATTTCGTGTCTCTTGTGAAAAGACGTTGAGTTGTGAATCAATAGTTTTTACATCAAAATAAATTAGGTTTAATCAGAAAAATCTCTTCTTCACTATTACATCAGCGATTTTAGTAAAATTCTAAGGATAGATCATTGTTCGCAAGGCAAAATGATAAAAAGAATGACAAGTTTCAGCTCACCCCTCTTTTCCGGAAAACATAGGATTTTAAATAACATAAAATGATTATAGAATGAAAAAAACTACGTCTGATTGAAAATAATGAATAGGAAAGATGAAAATGAGTTTTGTCAGCTGACAAGAAAACAGTAGTGTCGCTCTCGGCTCTTCTTCGCATCTGAGGAAAGGAACAAGGATCCCAGAAACGTTGTGTGGTATTTTATTTTCACTATTTAGTCTGAATTGGCTATCTTTCCTATTCATAAAATGATTATCTTTAAGTCTCAGAAAAATCTATAACTTTGACTGAAACATTATGTGACAAGTTAAGGTATCATCCTTATGCAAGTATGTGTATGAAGATTTAAATACTTTTTCTGGATAATATAAATAAATATTCGGGCAGTACCAGTCACACCAGTAGTATAGTGTAAATATAACTGAGTGCAGTTTGATATTGATTAAAAACTAAATATACCTCTATATAACAAGCTTGTTAATTTTCAATAAAATTGGTTCAAGAATTTTCTCGTGGTAAGTGAAAATAACAATCATTTGGAACAACTAAAATTTTGTTCTAGATCAGTGGTCCCCGAGCATATTTGGCCCACTCTTCGCATTTCAAAAACAAAATTACGAAGCGTCCCCTGGAAATCTATTTTTTTTAGGGTAACAGACTACATGAGGGTAATCCACATGGTGGCAACTCCTTTTTAATAGCATAAGAAGGGATGTGAAAAGGGGGATGCGGAAGAGTAGAGGAAGGAACCCACGGATTAATTAAAGCCCCCGGGCTATAGTTAAAGGATCCAACCGGCATTCGCCTAAAAGTAATGCAGAGAAAACCCTAGAAAAACCTGCATCAGGTAGGTCGGGCATTGGGTACTTGTCCCACGCCCTTAAGATAGCGGGATAAGAGTTTGTTGTGAGGGCGCAGTATTCCCTTCTCCGTACCTCGACCAGTTTAGGAGGCAGCTGGCCGACTGTTCCAATGGGAACAGATAACAACTCTTATCGTGTGCCCAAGGTCTGTGACCTCGGAACATACACCTCAGACCGAGGTGCCTCGGCTTGTGGGAACCTTAGTTCAAAAACGGAGAGAGGAAAAGACATCCCCAAAGGTAGCCCTCCCTGTCTCTCCTTCGAGAGAATAGCCCTCGCAGACTCCTCCCATGCCCGTCCCTAAATATTTTTTTTAGGGTAACAGGCTACATGAGGGTAATCCACATGGTTGCAACTCCCCTTTAATAGCATAGGAAGGGACCTGAAAGGGGGGATGCGGAAAGGCAAAGGAAGGTAGCTAAGGGTTAACTAGGGACCCCGGGCTATGGTTTAAGGATCTTATCCGGCAATTCGCCTAAAAGTGATGCAGGGAAAACCCTATAAAACCTTCATCAGGAGAGGGGTTAGCTGTGGGGACACAGCATTCCCTTCTCTGTGCCTCGACCACTTTAGGAGGCAACTAGCCGACTATTCCAATGGGAATAGCGGACAACTGTTACTGTATGCCCAAGGTCTGTGACCCCGGAACATACACCTCTGAGAACAGGCCGAGGTGCCTTTGTTCAAAAACGGAGATGAAAGGCATCCCCAAAGTTAGCCCCTTCGTATCTCTCCTACAAGCTTCTGCCTCACAAAATGACATATATACAAATATAACATATAATCAAAAAACTGTCTTGGTAAAGTTTATTATTATTTACCTGAAAAAAAACCACGACCCCCAACCCCGATTATTTCTTTTCACTGAACTTCACTATTTAATTTGATGTTTCTTTTATGATAAATCACTTAACTGTTTACCACGCTGACCAGATATTGATAAGTGTAATAAGAATATATTCACCCCATATATAATACCCCATGATTATTGAACGAAATTGATTAGGGCTATTCGGAAATTTTGTCAGTATTTCTGCAGGCAATGAATTCCAGTCGCGAATTTATCTATTGACAAATGAATATTTGCCAACGTCTGTGCGTTGCCCATTTTCTTTAATTTTGAAAGGGTGATGATTTTTATAAATATAAGTGGGTGCCAAGAGATGATTTTTTATTTCTTTCCAGGCCACTCGACCTGAATAAGCTTTGTATATTTCGGAAAGCCTCACGTGTTTCCTCCTACTGCTTAGGTATTCTAAATGCTTATGAGGATTGTTCGCGAATAGACCCTCAAACATCTTTTCTGCCAGCGCTAGTGATTGTTCCTTTCTATATGGATCCCAACAAGTTGTGTTATATTCTAAAATGGGTCTGACCAGTGATCTGTAAGCAGATATCTTTGTATTCCTCGTACTTTTCCTCAAAACCTTATTTACAAAATGTAGCGCCCTCCACCCTTTACCTGCGACTTCGCTGATTTTATTTCCCCAATTTAGATTATTATTAATCTTGATTCCAAGATATTACAACCGTTGGATTCCGTTACAACTTCATTCCTCATTTAATATCTAGCTGTAGGAACATAGAATTATTAATACTTTCTATAAAAATTATTCTAGAGCTGTTACAATGGAATGTTTAATATGGTTCGGGATTTTTTTAGTTATTTTTAAGTTATTTAATTTTATATAAAGAGTTATTAAACTCTGAAATAATTTAAGGGAGAAAGGAATTACCATAATTAATATTTTAGTATCAAAATAAAATTAATTTTCTTCTCTGATTATCAATTTAAATACCAACGAATAATTTACAGAATAAACTAAACTGAACAAACAAGAACAGAGATAATTTCTAACATTCGGCGGACCAAAATACGGTGATCTTATGGCTTTAATAAACCGATTTTGTTGACATTATTGCCAGTAAATTACCACTTGCAGATCTGTCCAGATCAAGATTTCGCAGACAGCTCGGGCGGACGCTGCAAACCCACGTAATTCCTGGAAAACGGGTACCCCAGTTGGCCTACAGGTGTTGTCAGCAGGACACCTCCATAACCTTCTCAAAAACTCTCTCTCCAAACCGCAACCACCATTAGAAACTTGAAAACTAACTTCCTCTTACAAACAGGCTTACTTATAACATCTCAGAACAGACTTTTGCTCCAAAACTATCTAACTGATAACTAAAATCTGACTCCCCATAAATTAAAAACCAACTTCTTGAAAACTAAAATCTAACTCTCGCGTGCTCTGCCAGATCCCTTCACATCTCAAATTTTTTAAGTTTTCACCACAGGAACTTGAATTCTACAGATTTTACCCAATAGGGATTTTATTTGTGGCCCCACAAATCTCAATCTCTTAATTAGCCACTCCTCCTACGGCGTGGGAAGACACGGTCGCGATGGCGCCAATCTGGTCGAGAATATTGTGTGAGCGTGCTAAAATCTCAAGACTACAGATTATCCTAGCCAGACACGCTCAATATTGTAATATCTGCAAAGTATAGCCGCGACAGTGTTGTTTTTGTTTCCTCTCAGTTTATCTTAAGGACGTGGGAAGCGAGCGTTGGCCCTCGCCAGATTAAAGCCGAGAATATTAACTTAAAGATATTTTCTCCCGTAAAAACAATACTTAAAGAATAAAAGTAAATTAACCGCAATTAATTAATCCAGCTTTTGTACACTACAACAAATTATACCGTTGAATTATTAAAATTTATAAGAAAGCCACAGCCGGCCTTCTGTGGTGTAGTGGCCAGCGTCATTGCCTCACATCACAGAGGTCCCGGGTTAGTATCCCGTTATGGGCATGGATGTTTGTGTTCGTCCTGGTCAAGAAAACTGGGGATAAGGCTGTGGAAGAATCGACACTCTGACCAGGTGTCACTCCTAAATCCAGAATGTGTCATGTAAGATGACAGTCTGGCAGCCGTCTCGGTAGCCAAAGCCCTTCGTAGGCTGTCGAGCCAATGAGTTAGCGTTAATAAGAAAGCCACATTGTTCTAGGATTATTCTTCTGCAATAAGAGCCCGAAACAAAACTCAGAACCCAAAGAAATTTTTGTAACTAAGACTATATTTACATATATGTTATAGTATAAAATATCGTGTAAGACAAACAATTCCTCTCATATTAAACAAGTATTTCATGTTTTTGTTTTAGAGTGTTGCGCAGGGTAAGACAGAAATTGTTTATAACAAACCCATAATTTGTTTTACAGAATTATTCGGTGTTAGTATCAAGAATATGATGCTCATAGAAAAATTTATAACTTCTTCATATTATGCATTGGTTTCTTATAGCTGTTGCGACAACAATAGCTGAAGATGGGTAAATAGGTCGAGGTTATAGACATTGCCTCTCGTTCCAGAGAATTTAGCATCGGCCTCATCAGTGAGTGGGTCTTTCATATGAACTAAGCTAATTACGAAATCCTCGTACGTCGCAGCAGGCGGAGGCAACGAAGCCATTCATGACACGTCGACTGAATAATAAACGACGCTTCTGACATTGGAACTTCACAACGTTCTGTCCAGGTTATTTTAAAAATGTATCCTAGCGGCTTATGAGAAGAAAGGGTGGAAAATAACGCGCTTAGCAGATTGGTGCTAAACTGCGTACTAATTCCGTGCTAAATGAACTACCAAGACATGAAGGGGCCGCCTACGTCTTAAATATTTAAATATGGAAATCCTATTTTAAAATATTAATCGTGTCCCTAAAAGCCATTCAGTAAATCGTCATGCAGCCACAAAAATTTCTAAAATAAAAACTCAAAATATTATTAATGGAGTTTTGTACCGATTTTACGACGGAACTGTCTTAGCAAAAAAGTATCTTTTAATTAAAAGGTGAGCAATCGTATTGCTAGAAATGTTTCATGTCTTAAAGATGAGGAAAAGTAACGCTGACTTTGCGTCCTACAGACTCATTATCAAACATGTGATTAATTAATTTTTTATTTTTTATGGGTAACAGGCTACATGAGGGTAGTCCACATGGTGGCAACTCCCCTTTAATAGCATAGGAAGGGATCTGAAAGGGGGGATGCGGAAGGGTAGAGGAAGGTTGCTTAACTAGGGCCCCAGGCTATAGTTTAAGGATCCTACCCGGCATTCGCCTAAAGAAATGCAGGGCAAATCCTCGAAAAACTTGCATCAGGTAGGTCGGGCATTGGGTACTTGTCCCACGCCTTTCCGATAGCGGGAGAGGAGTTTGCTGTGGGCACACAGGTCTGTGACCGCGGAACATACACCTCTCAAAACAGGCCGAGGTGCCTCGGCTTGTGGGAACTTTAGTTCAAAACCGGAGAGGAAAAGGCATACCCAAAGGTAGCCCCTTCGTATCTCTCCTCAAAGGTTTTGCCTGCGAGAGAATATCCCTCGCAGGTTACCTGCGAGAGAATATCCCTCGCAGGTTACCTGCGAGAGAATCCTCTCGCAGGCTTCTCTCCTCTGATAAGTTTAATTTAGCTCTTTTTTTTTTAGGGTAACAGGCTACATGAGGGTGATCCACATTGGGCAACTCCCCTTTAATAGCATAGGAAGGGATTAGAAAGGGGGGATGCGGAAGGGTAGAGGAAGGTAGCCAAGGGTTACTAGGGCCCCCGGGCTATGGCTTAAGGATCCTACCCGGCATTCGCCTAAAGAAATGCAGGGAAAACCCTAGAAAAACCTGCATCGGGTAGGTCGGACATTTGGTACTTGTCCCACGCCCTTCCGATGACGGGAGAGGAGTTTGCTGTGGGGACGCAGCTTACCCCTCGCCAGGCCTCGACCGGTTTAGGAGGCAGCTGGCCGACTATTCCAAAAGGAATAGCGGACAACTCTTGCCGTATGCCCAAGGTCTGCGATCCCCGAACATACACCTCTCAAAACAGATTCAGAATGCGTTTATTTTTCTTTCATGCATGAAAATGCATACGAGAGTGGTCTGAAAAGTTTCCGACCCAACAATGATAGAAGATATTTTATTTTATTTTATTTTTTGATTTTTCAACATATTCTCCTTTCTAACTCTACACACTTCTCCCAGCGATGCTCCCATCTCTGTAAATTCGCTATCTTTTATTTACTAGTGCTGCCATCTTCACGTTGAGGTCGGAAACTTTTCAGACCACCCTCGTATACTGCTAATAAAAATCAAGCCAAAATATCTTGTAATCACGCAGAAAGCACGTCACATCAGCTGTAGAAGTATGTAAACTGTTTTTCAAATGTCAAATGGACTTTGAAATAATCGAATTTCTTCTTCCAATGCATCATAAGTAAAAAAAAGGAATAATACTTAGTGAAAACAAATACGTGCCTGACAGCTATTACGAGGAATTGCGGCGAGAATCATAATAAGATAAATAAACATCGAAGATGAATAAATACGATTGGACTAAATAATAAAAAAATGAAGTCGTAACGAATATTATTATGTTTGGTATGACTAACGTTTGTTCGCGATAAAATAAAAATTTATAAAATATTGTTATAAAATATTTTATTATTATTTCCAGTATATTACTTAAATAAGGAAAAAAATATCCCCCTGCTCTACTATATACCGATTAAGATGGCTTCCGAGTTTTTTTAACTTAATTTCCTTGCTTTTCTTTCAACCACTATGGAACACAAGTCTGTCAGAGTGAATACGCATTTTTATTTTCATTGTTACTCTTATTTCTTTGTATGACCAAATCCTTGATTCTGTAAAATTTGCTTGTCCTTCCAATAAAGAAATCTTTGAAATTCACAAATCGTATAGCTTACTAACACATATTTTGATTAAGTAAAACTTAATCAGCCGGGCTGTTATGTTGTAATGGTCAACATCATTGCCTCTTAATCACAGAGGTCGCAGGTTCGAGTCCCGGCATAGGCGTAGATGGTATGGTCACGAAAATTGGGGTTATGACTGAGGAAAAATCGACAAACGTGTCACTCCTAAATCCAGAATGTGATACGTCTGGCCAAGGACCTCAATGGAGCTGTCGAGATATCAAATAATAATAAAACGCAACCGATAACATATAATAATGGAAAACATCCTTGAAATATAATAATGATTTTAAAAAAAGCGTGTAGAGCATTCTGACGAATGAAAATTATGACAAGGCATGTCATATTCACCCTACTTTTACAATTAGTAGTATTAAGTTCCTGTCATAACTCTCATCACATTACAGTTGTGAAAAGTATTCACATTCTAATTCAAATAAAGAAAGCGTTCCGAAATTAAAGCCATTATCAGTCTAGGATACAATTAGTATAAACTGCAGTTTTCCATGTCATAGACATTTCAGTCTTTAATGTGAATATATACTGCTTAAGAAGTAACACAGGTACTTTGAAACTATAAAAATGATCGTAAAAAATGATAAAAGGAACAAAAAAATGCATCAAACAAGAGAAAAAGCGACGATAATCCGCTTGGAAGAGACGTAAAGACAGAACAAAGTGAAGGTTAAAATGGAGGAATTTAGCGTTATTAAATTATCCTTCCATTTTTCATTGACTTTTTACGAAATTTTCTCTTCCTGGTTCATACTTTTCCATTACATTTTGACTTAACGAAGTCTTTGAATCGTTTTATTGCATCCCGTGATACTTCTTACTTTACACTGATTTATTTACAGTCGCGTCGACATCTCAGGTCATTAGCGACTCTTTAAGGGTACTCATTTTGCCTTGTCCGGGAACTAATTGACGAGAGTTTTTCTCACGCACAATAACACGCCCTCGCTGGGAATCGCACCCTGGCACGCTGACGCCTGCATCACAGGGTGTCGGCCCCGTGTTGTTAAATTTTCTTCTTTAAGCGTCCTCATAACGCTTAAAACAAGAATTTAAATCTGCTGAGCAGGACAAGGGGATCACGTTGACAGCGGAAATGGAGAGAATAAAAAATCATTCAAAACAAACAACGTTTGCAGGAATTATTGCAATGGCTTCTGCGGAGCGACGGAAAACGGAAAACGGAAGAACGTTGAACAAGTGCCAGTGCCGTCCGCTTTGAACTTTTTTTTTAGGGCAACAGGCTACATGAGGGTAATCCACGTTGGGCAACTCCCCTTTAATAGAATAAGAAGGGATTTGAAAGGGGGGATGCGGAAAGGTAGTGGAAGGTAGCAAAGGGTTACTAGGGCCCCCGGGCTATATTTTAAGGATCCTACCCGGCATTCGCCTAAAGAAATGCAGGGAAAACCTTAGAAAAACCTGCATCAGGTAGGTCGGGCATTGGGTACTTGTCCCACGCCCTTCCGATAGCGGGAGAGGAGTTTGCTGTGGGGACGCAGCATTCTCTTCTCCATGCCTCGACGAGTTTAGGAGGCAGCTGGCCGAGTATTCCAATGTGAATAGCGGACAACTCTTACCGAATGCCAAAGGTCTGTGACCCCGGAACATACACCTCTCAGAACAGGCCGAGGTGCCTCGGCTCATGCGAACCTTAGTTCAAAAACGGAGAGGAAAAGGCATCCTTTTTTTAGGGCAACAGGCTACATGAGGTTAATCCAACTCCTCTTTAACAGCATAGGAAGGGATTTGAAAGGGGGGATGCGGAGAGGTAGTGGAAGGTAGCAAAGAGTTAAGTAGGGCCCCCGGGCTATATTTTAAGGATCCTACCTGGCATTCGCCTAAAGAAATGCAGGGAAAACCATAGAAAAACCTGCATCAGGTAGGTCGGGCATTGGGTACGTGTCCCACGCCCTTCCGATACCGGGAGAGGAGTTTGCTGTATGCACACAGCATTCTCTTCTCCGTGCCTCGACCAGTTTAGGAGGCAGCTGGCCGACTATTCCAATGGGAATAGCGGACAACTCTTACCGTATGCCCAAGGTCTGTGACCCCCGGAACATACACCTCTCAGAACAGGCCGAGGTGCCTCGGATTGTGGGAACCTTACTTCAAAAACAGAGAGGAAAAGGCATCCCCAAAGGTAGCCCCTTCGTATCTCTCCTACAAGGTTCTGCCTGCGAGAGAACATCCCTCGTAGGTTACCTGCGAGATAATCTTCTCATAGGCTTCGTTTTCCCGATTGATCCCGCTTTGAACTAAACCACATCGACTTTAAATGAAGGGACAGACACGTGAACGCGTGCGGGATTTTAAATTTTTATTAAGCATCTGACACGCCTCAATACCGCTGATGGAACTTGTCTCGATCTCACACTTGTTCATCACATCACCACAGCAACTATCAGATACATATGTTATTTTTCACGCCACCGTTCTGAAATAAATTGTGTAATCCGATGAAAACTTAGAAATGTACGTCTTGTTTGAAAAATTAATAGGAAAAATTGCCAAATTCACACAAAAGAAGTGCTTTTAGAATCAAGTTCAATGTGAGATCCAATTTAAAATAGGACAAAGTAAAATGTGTTTTATTCCTTTTGGTCCAGTAAAACTTCACACCTAAACTTTCTCCGACCTGACGGAATTCAACAGGAATTTCTGGGCCCTTTTTTCGGACTTTCATTGTGTCAAGAGAACAAATTATATCCGAAAGGGAAGAAATGAATAATAAAAGAGTGTTCATTGTTCAGTCTATTATTCTTCAGCTCCCTATTTAGTAACGGAAAATTCCTTGAAACTGAACAAAGAACGCAAGTCACATTCTCGCGCGTACTTCCGTTATGAACTACACTAAAACAGTCCCAACACGCCTCATCAGTCAGGCAAGAAAGATAAGACATCCGGCTGTCTTAGCCAGAGAAGAAAACCTTTGCATATAGACGTCGTAGCAGCAGCCCTGATTTATTTCAATATCTCGAAACACAAACAATCTTTCTGTCCTGTTGATGTTACTTTCCAGAATAGATTTTTTGGATGTTTTCGTATTGAAGTCCCAATGTTTATTGTCAGTCACACTTCAATAAGAAAACTAATAAATAACTTCCTAATATATTTTATCTTGAAAATCTTGAGCTTTTGGTAAATTTTCCGTATTAATCTGTAGGGGAAAAAGTTATAATATTTATTTTTTAAAACAAAAACATTTTAAATTCAACAAATATCTTATATTTAAAAATATGACCTAGGTAAGTATTTAATTATACAAACCATTGGAGACGGAATACCAAACCATCAATAAAACATATATCCGCCATATATATATATATATATATATATATATGGCGGATATATATATATATATATATATATTTAAATTCCTGAAAATACGTTTTTTGAAACTTAAAAATATTCTCTACCAATTACTAACCAACTTGAAAACAAGAATAAAAAATTACGATAAAAATAAACGAAATTCCTGGGTTTTTCATTGTGATTAAGAAAAAAACTTATGGTAATGTTAAAACGAAATGAAAGGCTGCTATATTAAAAGAAAAGTAAAACAATAAAACAATTCTTACGGACTTAGTAATAAAATTTGTTTTTATGGGGCCTAAACTGTTGAATATGATTGTTTCAGGGAGTACGATATCGAAGACGGTCGCAGTAAAGATTAGGATAGTAAAAACTGAAAATGGTTTAAAACGAAAAATTTGGGTTTGTTTTTAAAATTAATAATGAGACAAATAGCAGTCAAAAGAAGTGATGAAATATATACCACACAACGTTTCAGGAAATCTTATTCCGTTCTTCAGGTGGTAAGAAAACTAAATAACACAAGAGCATAGAGTGACACAACTGCACGATTCAGTTCACAAAACTCAAAGCATACATTTTCTGCAGTTGTGTCACTCTAGGCACTTTTTTTAGTGTTTTCTTAGCACCTGAAGAAAGGAACAAGGCATTCATATTATCATTTCTTTTGTCTGTATTTGGCAATTTTTCAACTTATTACGAAAATTGTTTAATTGAAGCGCAGAAAACTTTTAAGTTTTTCAAACTCTAAATTAGAATACCGGTACAATATTTAAAAAATCCAATGTATGTAGTACAGAGAAACTGCGGAAATATGGATCATTGAGATCTGGCTCCACAGAAGAATATTGGAGACCAGTTGGACAAAATAATATAATTAATCTGGATATTTCATAAAAAAAAAATATAAATTACAGAGATAGAATCTTGTAGTGTATTACGTCAACACGAGTGGGTATAAATTGCAATGTCTGCATCAAACAAATTAATTATTAGAAAGCTACAGAGTTCAAATAAAAACCAACACATGAAAAGAAATGAAAAACTACTCCAATACGTGTGTGAATATTATAAACTCGTAATGTTCCATCCCTCTGCTAACAGTATTAATAATAATACATCTATCAGAAGCGCTATGGTCAATATCACTATCACGACGACTTCCTTTAATATCGGTATAAGAATCACCACTACACGACACAACTACAATCGTAATTGGAAAGCTGTCAAAATGGAATAAAAAGTCCGACGTTTCGAACGATGAAAACTTGGTTCGCCTACAGGGATTAAAAATCGGAGCTGGGCACTCGAGTCATAGTACTCCTTAACAAATGAACTTACTAACTCTACTATCGAGGCCTTAGTGTATCTGAATGAAAAAATTTTAGTTTGTCCCTTGCTATTACCTTAGTATTTTTTTCCCCTGAAGACGACCTCCGTTAAGGTTCGAAACGTTGGATTCATTCTTACTTGTGGAGAATTGAAACTTCAACAAACAGCATTCCAAATATTTCGAAAGCATTACCAAATCTAAGAACCGCAATCCTAATGAGAGTGATAATTGTTACTGACCTGGCAGCGAGGGCAGCTGGCGGCGAGACGGCCGTTCACGGTCCACCAGACGTTCGCGGCTTCGTCTGGATGAGTGAGTCTCGCGCAGAACGTGGCGCTGCTGCCGGCGCGGACATGCACGGACGCGGGAGTCTTCGTGAAGCCGCACGCCCCCGCAACAGCTTCGTCTGAAACACCACAAGCACAGCGTCCTAAGATTGCATTGCATACAGGACGAGATTCGTCAAGTAGACTTCAAAGAAACTCACGGTAATGAAAGAAATGAAAAAAAAAAGACAATTCCTAAAGTGTACAAAAGAGGGGACACGAAAGTCTAGTAAAATAATAATCAACGCGCCACTTTGAGTAAGAATTTAAACTGACACATAAGCTCAATTTCACGAAGGAATATTAGGACGCTACAAATTTATCATTATCGTTTTAAAGGAAAGTTTATCTTCAGGATGGTGCAATCAGAGTATCAGCTGTTTCTGTGTAGTAAAGTATAATGGGATCGTCTTCGTTATAGACATCCCTTTTTAATGAGAGTGACAATTTACATTAGGCTAATCCACGTGGTGGCAAATCCCCTTTACTAACATAGGAAGGGATTTGAAAGGGGGGTTGCGGATGGCAGCAAGGGATAAATAGAGCCCCTGGGCTATAGTTTAAGGACCCTACCCGGCATTCACCTGAAAATGATGCAGAGAAAACCCTAGAAAACCTGCATCAGGTAGGTCGGGTATTTGGTACTTGTCCAACGCCTTACTGATAGCGGGAAAGGGGTTTGCTGTAGAGGCGCAGCATTACGTGCGTTAACCAATTTAAGAGGCAGCTGACCGATTATTCCAATAGGAATAGCAGACAACTCTTACCGTACACCCAAGGTCTACGACCCCGGAACATACACCTCTCTAAACAGGCTTGTGGAACCTTATTTTTTTATTTTTTTAGCGTAACAGGCTACATGAGGGTAATCCACATAGGAAGGTATTTGAAAGGGGGGATGCGGAAAGGTAGAGGAAGGTAGCTAAGGGTTAACTAGGGCCCCTGGGCTATAGTTTAAGGATCCTACCCGGCATTCGCCTAAAAGTAATGCAGAGAAAACCCTAGAAAAACCTGCATCAGGTAGGTCGGGCATTGGGTACTTGTCCCACGCCCTTCCGTTAGCGAGAGAACAGTTTGCTGTGGGGACGCAGCATTCCCTTCTCCGTACTTCGACCAGTTTATGAGGCAGCTGGCCGACTGTTCCAATGGGAACAGTGAACAACTCTTACCGTATGCCCAAGGTCTTTGACCCCGGAACTTACACCTGTCAAAACAGGCCGAGGTGCCTCGGCTTGTGGGAAACTTAGTTCAAAAATGGAGAGATACCTTAATTTTTTTAAAAAAACAAAGAGACCTCTTTGAAAGATTTCACCTGCGAGAGAATAGCCTTCACAAGTTTTGCCTTAATGACATCTCCAGAGAAAGAAAAAGAAGACGTAGACAGACTATATATATATATATATATATAAATATATATATATATATATATATATATATATATATATATATATATATATGTATGTGTCTGTGTGTGTGTGTATTGTGGTAATTAAGAAGAAATAATTAATTAATAAACAAAAATTTGGCATAAAACACACAAGCTGTACACAAGAATGTGGCAAGAATGCAATGCTTGTGTGTATTGTAGAGGTTGGTTCGCTGGACGCGCATAGCAGAGTCTTTGGGGAGGCGAGGTCCAGGAAAGGCGTCTTGGAAATATAGCAGTGGACAGACGAATGGTATAAAATCCAGAAAGTGTCTGGATACAGGTAACAACGGCCTTAATCTGTTAGAACATTTTTACAAGTTTCCGTCTGTGAGTTAACTACGTGGTGTTCAGCGTTGAATGTTTACAGCGTTGAATCTAAATCATTGTATTCTCGATTGAGAACCACTTTCTTCGATTTTGGGAGCACAGGTTACTGCATCCAGCAGTTAGTAATCTTTGGAACGAGCTGATAGGATTTTCTTAAACGAACGGTGAACCAATTATGCAAAACTAAAAGTGTTAATTAGAGTCAGTGGATAAAAATGGCCTGACTATAATGTGCAATAAGTGTGTGTATACGAACGAGACAATTTCTTTGAGTACCAGAGACAGTAAGGTAAATTTACACAGAATTACTCATAAGTAAAGGTATTATCGTCAGATTTCGAATTTCGTTCAGAATTAAAGTTCATATTTTAGGTTTTGCATTGTTATAAATCTATTGATGAATTAAGTTCATGATAACTTCATAAATTTTCTTTGTTAACAAGTAATTTCTTTATTAAAGGCCCAGTAAACGACCCTGAGATATAGTCATTTTATTGTAAAAGATCAATTGATAATGTAAATTAAATTTTATTTGCCTAAATAACTTGTGAAAATTTAATTGATTTGCGTTAATAAATTAATTTGTTTATATTGATTCTTATTATAACATCCTATCATTTTAATATTTAAATTACTACAAATTGATGCATTAATGTGAGGTTTAACTTTTATTCATTTGTGATTACTACAATATATATATATAGCAATCCACATACTGTCTACTACCCTCTTATAGCACAAGAAAGGGACTAAAAGGTAGAGCAAGGAAGCCAAGGGTTAACAAGGCCCCCCGGGCTATAGTTTAAGTATCCTACCTGGCAATACGCCAAAAAGTGATGCAGGGAAAATCTTTAAAAAATCTGTATTATCTAGGAGGTCGGGCCCAATGGAGGAGTAGTAAAGAAAAAATATTAAACTTCTAACTTCATGCAAATACGAACTGTATTTCCTTGAAATTTGATCTATCTTAAGTTACTTTAAATTGCGACACAATGAAAACAACGCATAATAATCAATATTTCATTACATATAAAAACAATTATGGGTTCTGCGTTAAGAATATAATATGGTCAGTTTTAACATGTCTGGTCAGTTTTCGCACATATAGCGTGGTAAAATATTTTATAATGTGAATTATTTCACATAACACACACAGGAATAAATCTAAAGCAAAATAGTACGATCTGAGTGACCAATTCACATCACAATTCTATCTAGGAAGTTTGTAGGGTTATAATGCGCTGCGTGACACGTGGAAAATAAAAAAAGCTTTCTCAAAAAAATTAAAAACAGAAGACTTTTTTGATTAATTGGAGGATTGGATAAAAAATTATATCTCAGTAAGTAGATTTATGAAGCCAATTAAAAGTTAAAAATGATTCTGACGAAATATGACACTTCGAAAAAATCAATTTCGGATTCAATTTAAAACCAACACTAACAATTTTATTGATTGTTTATTTACAAAATTTTAAATTTTAATCTAAAAACTAAATATCGCTACAATTTTTAAATCTGTTAATTAGGTGTCGTATTCAGATTGTCTTAATATTATGGATTTACATAATGTTGTTTACGAACTTGGTTGTATTAATTTCTCTTTTCTTATATCGGCCAAAACAAACGGTAATTGTTTACTAGAATCACCAATACATGATATAAAATCTTGTATTAATATTATTTGTAATGCATTGTAAATTTGGATATATTACTTCAGTCTGGCAAATGTCACAATAGTTGATCGAAACGTCTGATCACTGTCAAATTATATAGTTAAAAATTATTTTCTGTTATTGTCAGTTATACGGGTCGTTAATTCCTTGTGTTTTAATGAATTACAATGGATAAGGGCTACGAAACGACACGGCGGGATATTTTTGATAAGAATACTTTTATAAACTAAGTCAAAGGAAATGCCAGATTTTTCGTATTCAGTTAAAGATTGAGACTATTTGTGAAGTGAAGAAGTCATATTTCTGTGCAGCCTTTATGTTTAGATCCGCTTGGCGTGACCTCGAAGTCTTTGCTACTGGTAACCAAATAGCTCTGACGTCACGAGAAACTTGGCTGTGCAAGATTCTGTCATCTGTCAGCATGTGCGAGCCACTGGAAAAGCTTCAGCCTTTCAGCACTTACACAAAGGCAACGCAGCAGACGTTTACTACAACCACTTGAAATGTTAAAATCTTTTTTCAACGTCACGTATTTTGGATAACAAAAAAATGTCTTAAATTACCCACTTACAAGTAAATTCATTTATGTAATCTGCATTCTAAACGATGATGTTATTCAGCTTTCTTTTGTAATTCGTGAACACTAGTAACTAATTAACAGTGTGATCACCATCATTAACTTATTCACTAAATTGTGTAACTCGGTACTCGAAAGACGGTTTTATCGTAAATCCCTACTCAACGTAATCCAGAACTCACATTAATTACGGTGTAATATATTCAGTTTTAAATATTATTTAAGAAGAAACTGCATCACATTTTCAAGGTAATATTGTTGTTTACATAAGAAGCGGTTTGTGTAACTCACACTTTGAATAACTAAAAAAAAAGGAACTTGTATACAATTATTTATGTTTTTTTAGTTACGTTTACTCCGAAATGTAGGTTCCTGAACAGGGTGAAGTTGGTCTGTGATGAGTAATTACTTCTTGGAAAACGATATTTTAAAAGACCACCCACGCAATCATAAAGAGATAGAATAAGGTGAATGGAAATATCAAAAGTTTTACCAGTGTTTCTATCTCTAGGAAGGCAAATTGGACTCGTATTCACGAAGAATGCATTCACCTAAAAAAGAGAGCATCGGATTCGGTTTTAGGTACCAATCAGGGCCCGACGACTTGCTTTCAACATATTTTGTGTTTGACGTTTTAAGTTGAAAGGTGTATCCAATTCATTGAATTTACTTCGAAATATATTTCTTTCTCACGTATTTTCTTGTATGATAAACGTAGTTTGTTTACGACCGGACTGAATGCACCAACATTTTATAAGCCTTCCGAGGTATCACCATTTTTATTCTTTTTTAAGTTGATATTATTTCTCACCTTATCATTTTCATAATATTTTACCATTAATTATTCCCTTCCCTGTGTCGTCTGTATTTCGGTATTAAAATTTTCTCTCTTTGAGAAACACGATTAGCTCCATGATGGTTCGTATGCATCATGCATACTGCTTACTTTGTATTATTTGTGGACCGACGTGATATCAACAAGTCATAAGATTCTTCCAGAGCACGATGACGTCGAAATATTCACATGAATGAAGGAAATGTAATATGTAAACAGAACTGTAAAACAATCGGGATGGAACTTGTGATTTTGAATCTTGAGCTTACTCTTCAAAATGAAACCTTACCGCAATTCTAAATTAATGTGAAAAAGAGATGGGTCGGAGCCGCTCCATGACGCGAGATAGATTCTCTGAGAGTCGTTAAAATCAGCTTTCTGTTCCTGAATGAGTTGTGAGCTGGAGCACAGAGGTGGAGGGGATGTGGTTCAAAGAGAGCAGACGAAACGCTCCGCTCCTGAGCGAGCTGTGAGCTGCCGCACAGAGATGAAGGCGATGTCGCTCGAGGAGCGGAGCGCTGCAGAGAGGCGTTTTACCCTTACGACTCTTCGGAGGGGAGCCGCTCCTCGAAAGGAGTCGTTCTTTTGAATCAACTCGCTCCGGAGCGATCCATATCTAAAGTGGAATGTACACCTTCAAAGCATATATAAAAAAGGTTAATGATATATTGTGCTGACCTGGGATGACCGACAGGTGAGTGGTAGACGCAGCAAGGATGGAGCCGTCTGGAGACAGGACGTCGCAGCGGAATAGTCCTGCGTCCTGGGGAAAGACGTCGTTGAGCACAAGACGCCGACGCCCGTCGCCGAGGTCCGTCTGCTGGAAGTCCTCACAGTTGGGCAGAGCCTGGCCGTCACGCGACCACGAAACCATCAGATCCTCCGCGTCCGCTGGGGAATTAACAGACGGCAACTTCAACAACTGATGTTACGAAAATAATCAGTGCCACGGTGTTATTAAATATATGTACAGGTGTTTCAATTTATTATTTTTGCGTTAATTAGTTTAATATTTTACAAACAATTATATTATACATGTTTACTAAATTGACAATATATTTTATACTTATAATATTTATCATTTCTCATTCTCTGTTTCAATGGGAAATTCTTTGGATCTACATTATATGGGTGCGATTTTTTTAAAAAGAATTTCTCGTTTTCCTGAATCCCCTACTGTAAGCAGCAAAGGGTAGATTTGGTCCTATCTGCTTCATTGGGTGCCGAAAGTTTTCTTCTCAACGCCACTCACACATACGAGGGAAGATCTCGTCTAATTTATTTTTTAAAATGAAAATTCACACCACTAACTTCCCCTATTACTTTTACTAAATATCTTTTATCAAGACTGTTATATTTACGTGGTTATTTTTCGATCATGGGACAAACTTTGAGGGGTAGTATAGTTTACTAAACCATCCATTTTTTTAGGAATGTATGGCTAGAAGTGACGCGTTGAGAAACCAACACAAAATATGAGACATTATTTATTCCCAACATCATCACAAAGTAAGTCTTTCCAGTAATGTTTACAATAAATCGAAATGATATTAAATAACTAATGTTATACTGTAGCTTTATAAGGAAAAAACTACAGAAACTGAAACCATTGGTGTTTTACTGTTAAAATTTTTTTTGGAAAAATAAAGAATGATAATTTTTACAGTATGACATCAATCATTTGTTTACAACATGTGACCTTTAGAAAATTAACTAATCCAAGAATAATCATAATGGAAAATAAAGCCGAAAGCTCTCTTAATAAACAATAACAAGAAAAACTATTTCGTAACCGTTAAAAATTGTTATTAAATAAGGTAGTTTTATGACCAATACTAGACAATATCTTTATTTATTTACGAGAACGTTTCGGTATATTGTCAGGTAAATACTTATTTATTTCTTATAAACAGACGTAAAAATAAAATATTTAAGATTGTTATTATTATTAGGTATATAACATTAACGAATCAGTGGTTTACATACCAATATGCTTACTAATATTGTTTTCACTATCATTATTCATCTTAATTCAGTTGCTTCTACTGATCTGTTAAGGTTCAGCCAAACTGATGCCGACCCTGCTAACTCTGATTCTTTCTTTGAACACCCGTTTTATCCTCGAACCAACTTAAACTGAACTCCCTTCATACGCGAACTATCCATGAACTATTTCATGATTACACGTTTCTTGTGATCCTCCATTCAACTACCTCCTCTTTCCTTCAGCACTACCACCTGGTGTTAACATACTAGCCAGCAATATTTTGCGAATAAATTTCCCTGGGTATTTATAAATAGTGAATTTATTCAGGTAGGAATTTAATTCAAAGTTTGACAGCTACATTTTCATAATCTAATCACTTCTTCCATTTTGCATGCTATAAAGGAAGGAAAGTGATAAACAGATCCACTTAACGGTCTTTTCTTCCAATATCTAAACCTCATTGTCACTGGAAGATTCCTCTCAATCTGATAACTTGTTCAATAATTTTCTATTATTTTGAAAATTAATAACTTGTCTGTTTGACTGAACCCTACCTTTGCTTTTGAATATTAAAAAACATCTCTTTACAAATGTGGTTTTGTTCTCAATTATGTAGCATATTTTTCCATATTTTATTTGCTAAGTTAAAGAGCATATTTTGTTTTGCGCTTGACGATGATTGGTCCGAAAAGTATTAATCTGAAAGTTCTCATCAGTATTGTAATAGATAATGACTGGGACAACTGATATGATGTAGAATAATATGGAAAGGTAAAATCGTAGTCTGCAGCTGCAAAAGACTTAAATATACAGTCGTCTTCTATCTAAATGCCGATCCAGAAACTTTAAATTATTTCTTTTGGGAGCATGAGACGTTGAGATAATTATCGCTCACACGTTCAACTTTTATAAAAATTCCCACCTTAATATTTTTGTGTAATTAAATTTAACGACAGACATTAATTATTAAAATCATTGCAATTTATTTTTATTATTAATTCTTTATATATCAAGTCGTAAATTTAAAAAATTGCATAAAACCTATAAACACAACGTTTTATCGGATTATTATAGACAACTAACTTGACACTTTGAATTATAGTTAATTACTTCCTTTTAGAGGGAACGATTATATACGGCTCTAATAAGGACATTATTTCACAACAACGATTATAAAAATGTATTTAAAAGAAGCACTTTGAAGTCGTGAAGGGACGGAATATAAAACACGTTCTTCAGAATATTTCGTTTACAAATCATTGTTATTTATTACATGTTTTAGGGGTCATTTGTCACGATACCAATTAATGGTTATACTCTTGTTTCCGTCGAAAAAACTGATCCAACCGTCAAATTACCTATCATCAATCATTACCTAGTTGATACGAGCTAAAGTGTACGGAAAACCGGCTTACGGTAATTAAAAAGATAAGAAATAAGTTTGAATATTTACGTCATTATTACATTTATTATAAATTATTTTATAATCATTTCATTTCAATTGTTCTGTTGAAACATTTCATTCTGTTTTGTTTAAGTATGTTTGTTATTTTTTATAAAAAGGAAATTGCATCCGATAGTTGTGTCGCTCAACTCACGGAGTAAACCCGCAATCGTCAACATCATGAATCGCTGAAAGGAGTAACTTCTCTTATATCGTGAAACGCTAGAGAATGAAGTCGGTATAATAAGTAACAATACAAATGAGCAGTTCCGAGATCTATGAATGGCGAGAGAATTTTATGACTGCATTTTAATGCTTGAAAGAATTCGACTCGACGAGTCATTTTAACATTTTCTTTCACTCAAGGAAAATTAATATTCAACAGTAATATGAAATTTATGTTGTCTTTGACTGGTTTGGAAAAGCTTTCATGACCAGTTTAATTCATATTTATTTATGCAATAGTCTAACTGTGAAACTTGATTTACGTTCATAATTGTTCATATTTTTGTCACATTATGGAAATTTCGACAGTAGTAGTAGAATTTTTTATTTGGTATTTCTTGGTGTCTGGAGGTGTGACATGGCATTTGCGGCACATTTTAATTTTACTTTATTTCCAGTTCGCGCAATAAAAAAAGTCTGTGATGGTAACTTCATTGATGGCGTAATATTTGTATTCTCTATTGTTGATCATATCGATTTGCGAGTTGCCGTTTTTAATTCTAATGTGTTTTAAGAGGAAATTACAACGTTGAATTGTTATTACAGCGCTTAAACAGATTTGGGTATTTGAAGAAAGTCTGATTTGTCGTTGAGTAGAAACAAAATAAATGGAATGAGTAGTTGATCAAGAGAATTTTATATATATACGATTGTATATCATACCAGGAGACGTAGAGAGTATGACTTCAACGCGTGTAAAGAGTGTCTAAATATTTCTACAATTTGATTTAATTTGTTATAGTCTTCTACAGTACGTAAATAATATATTTAAAAGTATTTTAAAAACGTTTGAAAAGGGGATACTATTGAAGGTTACGCGGGACATATATTTTTCATAGAACTTATGGTATATGAAATTTTAAAGTTGACTTATAATAGTTCTGTATTGTAATAAATCGTTTGTTAATGTTTATCATTTATTAATTTTAAAATGTTTTATTTTACACTAGTTTGGTGTCAGACGTTGCCCGGATTGTCATAATTAAACTCAGCGACATCAATAACGCCGGATTTCAATCCAATCTCGGTTGTTTTTATGTTATTCCCTTCCAGCTCCGTCCTTAAAGGTGCTCTGCTCCCCTCCCATGACGAAAGGGGTTGAACTTATACACAAACAACATCGCGAGAATTGTAATTGACCCAGAAACATATTTATTCGACGTATATATCGGTCGTTTTAGCATGTTTGAAAACTTCCACCCCCGCTCCTGGAAGTGGTAGTCGTGTCTTAACCCCACAGTGTTTGTTTCCGGTTCGAAAGGAACACGTGTACAATATTTTTGTCAAACTTGCTACTTGGGTGTAGTTTTATATATGGAATAAGCAAACAGACAAACATACATCCATTTTTATTATATAGAAGATTTTATGGCGATGTCGTGTATTGTTGAATGAACGATTTTGACGTCACGGGGTGACGTAATTTCGCATATCCAAGCTGAGCTATTTTAGCCATACTGTCCACTTGGTTGCAGATTAACCGACGAACGCGGGTCGATTATACGTCAGTCAAAGTCGGTATCCTGATTTCTGTAAGAAAGTTTTGATGGCAAAATAGCTTTAAAGGAAATGTCAGTGACAGCAATCGCAGTGAACGCCCAAAATCCCTGAGACATAAGACAATTTGCAGGTTGTTGGATCGAAGCATGTTTTCTTTAAAGGAATTTAATTTAATTGTTGATGGTTAAACAAAGACCATAAAATTCGTGGGATGAATTGTATTTTTTAAAAAAACGGGAATTGCAGATAAATGTAAATACTTGACGTAGTGATAATGTGATTTTTCTTGAAAAAGAGAAAATAAACAAGCTTTTACCAGTGAAATTATATGCCTTGTGTCGGAGAGGAGGCAAAATTCCTTAGTCATTTTCTCCTTTCTGTAGTAACGTACAATCTGGAATTCTACCTTAAGATTCCGGAACTACTCTTAAAGATTGTTCTATACTAAGTAAAATATCGTCAACAGGTAATTAACATTGGTATGCACAAGTATGATATAAATTGTGAAACGTGTAGAAGACTTTGTGTGACTCACCTGCCAAGCGCACACACAGCTCGACTGCGGTGCCCTCTACGCTGCTCATCACTGGAGGTAAGCTCTCTTCAAACACACAAACCTCATCAACTTCCATTTCAGGATTCCCGTTTCTGAAAAAAGATCAAAGTAGCTATATTTACACGTACTGGGAAAAAAATATTAGTAGCTTATTCAGTAGAAAAATGTTTAAATACCGCGTGTGTTCAAATGAAATCTGTGATGTGGAAAATTTAAATGCGATGATTCGTGCCAAATAACAAGGAACATTCGTAGAAAATAACACTTGTGACATTCGTAGAATTAGTGGTTTGTTCACGGTTTTATAAATACTATACCATGAAGTTCACAGCTTGTAACTTGTCCATTGAAATAGGGATTCGTTTTAGCCTAATGGGGAAGCTTATGAATAAAACGGTAGGAATAACTGTTTGTGACCAGCATGATAATCGAGAATAATTATACAAAACGCATTAATGTCTGTAACAAAATAAAAGTGTGTACTTTTTAAGTTGGCAAATCAACTGCGACCTCGTGTAGCGGTCAGCGTCAACGCCACGCATCACGCAGATTCCGGGTTTGAATCCCAGCATGGTAATGAATGTTTGTGTTCGTCATGATATGAAAATTGGGGGGGAATGATTAAGGAGAATCGCTACGCTGACTACGTACCATTCCAAAAAAATAAGGCAACGGCATGTGTCATGGAAGATGACAGGCTGAAAATCATCCCGTTGGACCTAGGCCCAAAAATAGACTGCAGCGCCGAGGGGAAAAATAAAATAAATAAAACAAAAAAATTATTAAGTTCCTTATCGCATTAATTGCGGAACATTTTTAAAATTATATTTTCGCTTTGTCTCGCGTGTCATTTCTATTAGTCGATAATGACTTTTGCCACATTGCCCATACCTTGATGACCTTCTACATGAACAAGTACAGATTTTGATCATCATAATTCATATTATCTAAAGTAATTATTTTAATTAAAGAAACTTGTAGTGCTGAAATGCTTAAATTTTTCGACAATTTAATTTTTCTTTTAAATGATAAAGTTAATATTTAAGTTCTCATATTTTTGTATCCAGTATTATGAACGTCTAAAAGAATATGAATTCAAGAACTGAAGAAATGCTTTCAATTAAAGATCAGATCTAAATTAACGGATTAGGATAAAAAAAACTTGAGAAACCGTACTAAGGTTTAGTAAGTGAGCCGGTGTTCAGGTCTGTACAACGGATAGAGATGGCTCACACTTGACCGGTAGTCGAAAAAGATAGCTTATTGGTAGGAGCAACGTGTTCTAAGCGGAGGCCCTGAGTTTGATTCTCGGTACGGTCGAGATTTTTCTATCCTAATCCGATAAAATACTTTGAGATAGAAAGAAAATTTTCGAAAATATTGCCTCGGTCTTTCTTGAGAGGTGATTCATGAATATTCAGGCATTGATGAAAGTTTTTAAATTTTTAACAGAAGTGTGAAATTCAATTTCATAGATAATAAATTCGAGATAAAATTAATTGTGAAAATGTAAAAACGGCTGTATTAGTTTAAAATTAACAAATATAATTAATTATATATAAAAATACGTGATAAAGTAAATCTACGAAAAGTTTCTGCAAACGTTGTTGCTTTCATCAGGTGTTGAAATAGTGAAAACTTTCTGAAGGACACTGGCACTACATAGTTGACGTACACAGAAGCTAAGATATTAAATTAAAAGAAAAGAAGTTAGCTAATTTTCAACACGGGATGAAAGCAGGAATGTTTTCAGAAATATTGTGCGGTATTTAACACATCACTTATTTTTTATGCTCATTGGTTACTTCATTCTCTATTTGTTAATTTCACATTAATTTTGTTCATAAAAGTACGTAACCATTAATTACTTATTATTTTTACGAAGTGGATCCCTTCTCGACAGTAAAATTTTATTCTGACCTTTGATCCTTTACCCTATTTGTAAATGTTTTACTTTTTTGCAATATCTAATAGATATTAATCAATCATAAGTTTTATATTTGTAAAAGCGTGGAACTAATATCATAAAGAAGGTCAATAATCCAAGGGTCAGAGTTTCTTCTCTTTAGTATTATAATTTCTGCAATTATTGGCTCTCAATTCCGAATAACTTGAATTTTAAATAATTGAATTAAAAGTCATACGAAGTCTAACAAAGAGTGTACAAATGATGAGCTATTCTAGAATAATTATAAATATATGCAGAAAATACAGTAAATAATTTTAGTAATATTTTTGTCCAGCTTTCAATATCGGAAACACAGAAAAACACTACTTTTTCTAACACAATCCAGGAATAATAATTGATAAATCAGTCGACTTGTTTATTGTAGCATACAAATTTGAAATTTATCTAATGGTCAAAGAAAATTTCTCCAACTTTGAAGTCAACCAGTCGAAGTAATGGTTTGCTTGCATTTATATTAGTTATATATTAATAATATATATACGTGGACTGTTTTTAAAGTAAGTACCGTTTAATATTTTGCACTGCAGCGCTGTAATTGCAAATTTTAGCATGTTCGATCACATCCTCCATTTATTAGTAAACCAGACACACCTGTGAATCATCGTCACTTTGTGTTTTCAGTTTGTTAGAACGCTCCCGAATGTTCAAAGTAATTGAACGACCTGCCGACCTTGAAGTTAGATCAAGGGATTCGTTTCTTAAATGCAAGGAATGTTACGCCAGCAAACATTCATGTGTATGGGGAAGCAATACCAAGCGATCTGGTGTTGCACTGACATTCCTCACGTGATCCCACTGTGATCAAAAAGTAAGGTGAAATTGTCATTTAAAACTCTCGGGTATTAGGAAGGCAGGTAATTTTTTTCCCTAGGTTGGTAGGACTGTCTATATTTCCCAAGCGTCTGTTTGTTTAAAGGTTTAATTATCTCCGAGTTACACGTGTTTTTGTAAACAACCAAAAGTGAATTTTTCGATTTTTGCAATGGGCGATTTTGTTGAGCAAAGAACTTGCATCAAATTTTGTTTGTGGAACGAATATTCTTGTGCGGACACGATGAAAATTTGGCGGAAGGTCTTTGGTGATCAAACTATTGCACAAAAAATACCGTTTATAAGTGGTACAACGAGTTCAAAGAGGGCCGAGGACGCGTTGAAGACGAACCGCGCTCTGGACGACTATCAACGTCTACCGACGATAGCCACGTCCAAAAAATCAAAGATTTGGTGCTTGAAAATCGTCGATGGACAATTAAAGATCTCGCTGATAGTGTTGGAATATGATTTGGCTCAGCCCTAACCATTTTGAAGAATGTTTTGTGTCTCAAAAGCGTCAAGTCTCGATTGGTGCCAAAATCGCTCAATTTTTGGAAAAAGAAGCGTCGGTTTATGTGAGTGAAACTTTGCTGTGTGACTATCAGGACCACTTGAAATGCATCATTACTGGAGACGAGACTTGGATTTACGCATACGACCCTGAAACCACCGACCAATCCAGCGAATATCGTGCAAAAGGTGAAGCAAGACCGAAAATCAATGTTGACAGTTTTCTTTGATTATCGTGGTGTGGTGCACTATGAATTCCTTCCACCGGGCCAAAGTGTCAACAAAGAATATTATTTGAGCGTTATGCGTCGTTTGCGTGAAGCTATACGTCTGAAACGGTTCCTTTATCACGATAATGCACCATGTCACACTGCATTGGTTCTTCGAGACTTTTTTTTGCCAAAAACTCAACTCATATCGTTCCGCACCACCGTATTCGCCTGATTTGGCTCCGTGCGACTCCTAGCTATTCAGCAAACTCAAAAGGCCAATGCGCGGACGCCGTTTTGACACGATTGAGGAGATGAAAACCGAATCGAAGAAGGTCTTGAAGGCTATACCGGAAAAAGACTATTCCGACTGTTTCGAGGACTGAAAAATGCGTTGGAAAATGTGCGTTTTATCGGACGGGGATTTCTTTGAAGGGGATGAAATTGATTTGTAAGAATAAATAAAGAATTTATATTTTATAAATAAATTCACCTTACTTTTTGTTCACAGTGGTATGCTGAGGTGATTTGCTAACGCATATCGTTACAGATCATGACACACGAGTGTCTCACATCACTCCTGAATCAACGCAACAGTTCATGGAGTGAAGGCACACAACATCCTCCGTGAAGAAGAAATTCAAACAGACGCTATCCACTCGCAAGAACATGTGCACAGTTTTCTGGGACAGACAAAGAGTTTTGTTCGTTGTATTCTCGTCCAGATATGCGACAATCAACAAAGACGTTTATTGTGAGACACTCACGTAAGCTCCATCGTGCAATATAGTACAAAAGGCGTGGAATGCTTTCGCGTGGAGTCATTTTGAATCATGGCAACGCCCGGCCGCACTCCGTTAGACAAATTCAAGATCTGATGGTCGGGCATCTGGAGTCCGGATTTGGCGCGAAGCGATTTTAATCTGTTTCTTCATCTTAAAAAATTCCTTGATGTAAAACACTTCAACGACGATGATGATGAGAAACACAAAGTGCGCGATTGGTTTTCATCACTTGCGGCATCATTTTTGACGAACGCATACAAAAACTGGTTTCCTGTTACGATAAGTGTAAAAATAACGGCAATGATAATGTAAGGCAATCGGTGATGATAAAATATGTAGAAAATAATGTTATTTTTTAAAAAAATATCGGTATTTATTTCGTACATCCCTACACGACCCTTATATAAACTAATTTGGTTATAAGAATTTGACTCATCAAATTTAATATGGATTAGTTTCTTTTATTAAAATTGTAGAAATGAAAAATTAGAAAAATTATGGAATTGATTTTTAAAACTTATATTGTCCACAGTAAAAATGAGTAGAATGTTTCATCAGAATAAAATAATGTCTTGGGCTAAAACAGTAAAATAATTAATGCAAATTATATAAATGGTATAAAACGTTTGATTCTGAATTTATCAAACAGGAATATGTCAATATATACTTAATTAACGTGGAAGAAAAAAACTGAATTTGTTTTCAATATGTATATATATTAAAGACGAAGAAATCTTTTCAGATCAACCAAACCAGAGATGTACAATATAAAAATGTGTTCATTGCCAGAATGAGCGTGTTTGCCGTACGGATTGATGTTTTATTCTACGACACCTTATGTAACGTACAGCCTTCAGAAAAGCTGGTAAATTCTGTCTGTATGCGATTCTATTCTCTTCATTTACCAACTGTGTTTGCGTCAAGTCTGTGTGTAGAAGTTCTGTATAAAGATTGCGAAGGAATGTGTTAAATAAACTGGAACTTTTGCGTTTGTTTTTCACAGAGCTGATCAAAATAAGTTCCTCAAACAAAAAATCCCGAAAAAGAAGCGCAGAATTGTTGTTCACACATTCCAGTATTATCAGCCCTATAAAATTTATTATTAAATTGAAAGTATCTAAACGGTGTTTTAAACTGAATTTTTCGAATAAAATGTCTGTTCATGGCCATAAAGTACATTTTATTCTATATAATTAAAAACACGCAAAATGAAATTTGTCTTTTATTCTCTTAAATATAATTATAAATTCAATAATAAATATTATTATAAATACATTACTACTGGATGTCTATGTGTAACTATGTACCCTTAGATAGTTCTTCTAACCAAAAGTAGCTACATTTTATAGATCTTACGAGGAGATGACATTTCAACTACAGCGATCTAGGTGGTTTCATTATTAATAAGGTTCCTCCAAAATAGGTATACTGTGACAATTAATTACTTTCACAGTTTTTAATTAAAGTCTTCTCGGGCTTCTAACCGAGTAAACTATTGTATTCGCTACGTTTCTATTACTTTATTCACGCACTACAGCGATAAAAACTACATTCTTAATTATTCGCGGTTGTTGTTGTAATAAACATTTAGAATGAACTATATTCCTCGTTCGTATTGAGGCTATGACAGATTTTCTATAATATGTAATTGAACAAACAGCAAACATGACAAATCCGTGAAAATTAAATACAACGCTACAACGTAATGAGAAATCTTGTTTCAGTGCTTCACTGAAGACATGATAAGATTCAGATCTATAAATTGGATAGAGTTTTGGTTTACGGTATAACAAAGATTCGGGAGGACGGTAGTTGACTTTTCGGTAATTTTGTTGATGTCGTTGGATCCTGAGCCCGGGCATTTATCTTGTTTGCCTCCCATAATCCGGAGTCCTTTGTCTCGTGGTACGATTTCGTCTGAACGCTTCAGTAACCTCGGTGCTAACTTTTATGGCCGTATTTTTCAGGTAGTCCACAGATCGGTTCTGGCTATATAGGTGTTTTAACAAAAATATCATATAAAATTCTTCAATTAATTTGGGGCGGGTTAATTTGCGCAACAACGTTAAGTACTTTCCCTGAATATTTGTATGGTTTACTTTAAAAAATTTCCAACATGAACTGTTGGATTTTAATATACCACTGTGATAAAAAAGTAAGGTGAAATTGTCATTTAAAACTCCTGGGTATTAGGAAGGCAGATAAATTTTTTCCCCTAGGTTGGTGGGACTGTCTATAATATTTGCCAAGCGTCTGTTTGTTAAAAGGTTTAATTATCTCCGAGTTACACGTGTTTTTGTAAACAACCAAAAGTGAATTTTTCGATTTTTGCAATGGGTGATTTTGTTGAGCAAAGAACTTGCATCAAATTTTGCTTGCGGAACGCATATTCTAGTGCGGACACGTTGAAAATTTTGCGGATGGCATTTGGTGATCAAACTATGGCACAAAAAAAACGTGAGACTTCTGGCTATCCAGCAAAGTCAAAAGGCCAATGCGGGGACGGCGTTTTGACACGATTGAGGAGATAAAAGCCGAATCGAAGAAGGTCTTGAAGGCTATACCGGAAGAAGACTATTCCGACTGTTTCGAGGACTGGAAAAAGCGTTGGAAAAAGTGCGTTTTATCGGACGGGGATCACTTTGAAGGGGATGAAATTGATTTGGAAGAATAAATAAAAAATTTATATTTTATAAATAAATTTACCTTACTTTTTGTTCACAGTGTTAAAGGTATATTTCAAACATTTATGAGACCTCAAATTTGATAGTTTGTCCGGCTAGTACTGTTTTACCAATTTGGCTTTCTGTAATGTAAAATGCAATCAGCATTCAGCATTTCCGGCGTATTCTTCACGCGTCTGTGTGACGTGAGGACTCATACTAAGAATTGAGCGAACGTCAATTCTCGATCATTCGTGAATATGTCCTGTGTAATTAAATCAGTTATCTTTAATAGAATCTATAAATGTGTTCACACACTGCAGAATCACCATTCGGTAGAATTCATAGCCACATGACAAACTTAATATTTCAAACACAATGTTCTGGAGAAAAGCTGTAGAACCGAGATCTGTTTACCCTTTTTCCATCAGCAGGTGTATTACGCGTGTGTGCGCCAGGTGTGTGTGTGTATTGTGCGGTTTCTGGAATCTGAACAATGAAGGCGTCTGCCAGAGCTCATTTTGCAATACAATACTTCTTTCTTAGTGCGCTTGGACAAAGCAATGCATCGTAGCAACATATTCCGTCCTTTCAATGCTTCCTTATATTTAAAACTGTGTATTATATCTATAATTGAAGAGCTTAGAGCATTACGGTGGTGACTCAATATGAAATTTCGAGTTGAGTAGGCAAAAAGAATTTTTCTGTGAGTTTTCTATGCGTAACTTTGCTAATAGTTTTAATTAAAATAGTATTTTGCAAAATATTTTGATGTGAACAAGATGTTAATTCATCAAGCGAAGGAAACAGTGTACGCAAGAAGATGTTATCTCAGGATTTGTAAGCAGGGTCATTCCGTGTCGAGTGACCAAATCGCCTTTTGGGTACCACCTTTGATTTTAATGAATTTGATGATAGTGTTGAATAAAGCTTCAAGTGATGTTGTCCAAAATCTAAGATTCAAGAGTAGTATAGAGGGGGGGGGGTTGTAGACAGGCTATGTATAGGGTAATCCACATAGTGGCAACTCCCCTCTTATAGCATAGGAAAGAGGGGGATGCGGAAGGGTGGAGGAAGGTAGCCAAGGGTTACTAGGGCCCCCGGGCTATAGTTTAAGGATCCTACCCGGCATTCGCCTAAAGAAATGCAGGGTATAGAGGGGGCGCCACGACCTCCTGGAAAAAAAGTCACCTGTGCAATTCAACCGGGAGCGTGAATAGATTGTGAAGTTTGAAGTACTACTGTTGTGGAACTGTAGCAGCTAGCTTCCTAAAAAATGCCAACTACAGACAACTTTTTATGCTCTACATGAAGGTTGCAGTTCCAAGGTTTAAAATGTTTTAGTTTTATTGCTGTTATCTCACAAAGTTGCTCAAAAAAACCGTCGCGTTAATTTGAGGCAGATTTTTCGTGCTTGTAACTTTGAAACAAGGCGTTCTACAAACTTATGCTTTGGTAAGATAACTAAACCCATTACTGGTTTTAAGCTGCCAAAGTATCATCTTTAAAGCTCACTTTGTAGTCAAGATATATGTATTTAATATGAGGTTCAAATTTTATGTGTCAAATTTTGTGAATTTTCAAACCGAAATAGCAAAAAAACATTTGCTACAATCAAGTTCTTTTTGTTACCATTGGAAAGAGCAGACTTTTTTCTGTTAAATTCGTCTTATTTCACGTTTGAGACTCATCACTTAAGGCCAGAAAAATTACTTTTAAAATTGCACTCATTTAAATAACATGATATACTGCAGGTATGGAGACTAAAACTTTTATTTGTTAACTAGCTGTGTGCCCGGCGTTGCCCGTGTACTTATTTATATAAATCCGAAAAATTATTTCTATATTAATCTTTAGTCAAGAAGTGATTTAACCTAAATCTAACTGTTCGAAGTTTCGTACATACTTTTGACAGGTAGTGCATTAATTGTACAGCTGTAAAATACATTAAATTTTATTGCATCAATCCCAACAAACATACCACCGAATTTCTTTACGAACAGAATACTTAAATATACTCCTTGAGAATTGCAGGATATAATTGTCCCTCAGTATTTTATACAGTACGAAAGATTAAATTCATGAAACTGTTAGATAGATTCACAATGTAAACAAATTGTCGCCATATTGGAGTCACTAATATGGCGCGAAAATTAACTTACGTTTTCCGCCAGGATCGTAAAGAATTATCATTCGATTGAGTATTACTGGATAAAATTATACTTTTGATTAAATGAAAATATTTCTGCTTTATTTCATTACGGAAAAATGACATATTTCCTCTGTTCGTCGCGTAGTAACGTCTTTGTCTCGCGTGACGTCACGGTCTCTCGGGGCGCAGTAATTTAACACAAAATGATCACATTTTTCAATTATAATTCTTTCCACATTTATGCTAGGGGTTTCTCAACCCCACAGTACCGTTAATTGAGTTTTGAAGAATATGAGCACCAATTTTTGTTGAAAACGGTCCTCGCGTTTAAAATTGTATAGAAATTAACGTAAATACATACATACAAATATACATACTTTTTTATTATATAGAAGATTGGGTCACTTGGCATGGAATGACCCCTCAGCAACTGCTTGAGATCGTATTATAATCTTTTCACAGAAAATGATGGTTACAGGGGTGAGGGAGAAATAAATTTTCTGCCCTTCTTAGATACAATCGAAAAGACATCAAGGAATTTTGTTGCTTGAAACGACTCTACACCGGGACAAAATAAAAAAAATAACGTTACGTTTTTGGAAATACTTAATTCTAGAGATATTTTTCTCGTTTTGACCACAAAGTATCGAGAGAACAACACAATTATATGGATGCGGACCGATTACGCTGTATTTGAAACACAGATCTGGAAACATGGCAATATTTATAGTGACATGTTCAAGATAAATAGTTTCAGAAGTAAGAACCTAATTCATGTGACACGTTTTTGCACATTAAAAAATTTCCTAACCAGATCAGGATGTACAACAGGACGATATTAATGAAGGATGTGAGATGGATGGGGATTGAAGAATAGGGAGAAAGGAAATACCTTAAGTTCAAAAGACTGATTATTTGGTATTTATTAATGCAATTGAATAAAAACTTCACTTTTCTTTACAAGTACTTCTTTTACGAAAGTGAAGAGTTGGACGCAATCAATCTATGAAAAAAACAAGTGACCCAAATGTTCAACACTGAATAATGTACGTAAGAAAACTCTCAGCCAGTTGCAATAAAAAAAAAGATGTCATGAAACAAATCTAATACGTCTGTTCATTTTTTCAGCGATTATTTCAGCCCCTATAAAGGGGTGATTGATTTATAGATTAACTACCGTTCTGGTGAATAAAATGTGTTGTTTTATTTCTATTAAATAACAAGATGAAGTTATATTAATCATAGAAATAGTGTAATTCTTAATAATTGATTGTGAGATGTATAGAATTTATAAGTGATAATTTATCAGAAAAGTAATCCATGATTAATTGTCCAGTAAATTCAGTTACATTTAAATTACTAATCATTTAAAAAGCAATAATTTTTTTCAGATACATTCCATCAAGAAACTATCCTAAAATATTGTTTTCCAGAGCAGAGTTAACGACATTTTTTAATTTTATTTTATTTGTAGTCGCATGAACAACAGAGTCATTAAACAGAACAAATATTTCCTCTAACTTCTTCAATTGCTCTCACACTGACGACATTAATTATGATTCGCTTTTATTTAATCTAATACAGGGATTTTTCTGCACGTTAGTGCCAAGATGTTGCTTTCCGGATTCAAGGCTAGTCTTAAAACCACACCAACTCGTAGCGTGACTTATTTACCGAAACTGTTATTTAACGAAATTGTCATATCATAAGCACATCGGCACACACCAACAAGAGGTTCTTTAAATGAACTTAGCGCAATTAGTATCATTCCCCAATGTAAATTACGAGATATAAAAAAATTAGCGTTTCAACAGTTGATTTTGTGAGTTGAGCAAGTGAGTAAGTTAAATGCCTTGAAAACATTTTATTACTATCCTTATACTCTTTTTTACGTTTGAATTTAAGATCTACAATTTTCGTCAGCTTATTTAATTTTAGAACTCTCTCTTTGAAGGTCAGTTTATAGCTGATAAAACGATAAAATCCAAACTAATTTACAATTTCTGTGTATCGCCAACATTATTAGTTTGTAAATTTAAGAGAATTAAACGTCCAAGAGACAGACATTATTTTTTAATTAAAAACCTTTTATTAACCAGTCATATAAAACTTATATATTTTCATTCCAAAATTGTTAGTAAAACATTAAAATGTTTTCATGAGTCGGAATCAATATGTCTGAAAGAGACGAAATTTTCGTTTAATGTATTACCGACAGCTATCAAGTAAAATTATGACAATATTTTATATGATGAAACATTTATAAAAAATAGAATCAAAACAGAACGTAATAGAAAGTAATAAATATATAAATAAATAAATAAACACGGCCATGAGTGAGAAAATTATGTTTATTAACAAAAAATTAATAATCCGATGTTTCTTCCTTTTTTTAGGATTTCTTCAGGTTTAATAATTATATGTACAAATGACGTAAACAATGTAGACGTAAGGTTTTGTTGTCTTGTCTGTTACACTTTTTTCGGTTGCAACAGGCAAAGCAGCACAACCTTGCCTCGAAATTGCTTACATGGTTTATACATAAATTATTAAACCTGAAGACGTACTTATAAAGGAAGGAAACGTCGGAAATTAAATTTTTGCTTCTTCCTATTAAAGGTCGTTTGTCTAGTTAGTATATTAATATTATATTATATTATATTTTTTCATCATTATTGGGAAAAAATATAGTTATGGTTAATAACAAATATCTGCTCAGAAAAAAGATTTGAGATATTTGAATTCAATTGAGATTGCCTTAGAGACCTCTTAAACTTTTGATACGGAATAAATAATATTTTAAAGTGAAATTTAAAATAAACGGTTAAGACTTTACGTTTTGTACATGTGGTTTTACAGTAGCGTGTTGAAGATTCAATGGACAGACAGAATAGGATAACGCCAAAGAAGATGGAAGGTTACCTGTAGCGAGCTGGGTAGCCTCCAGTCCTCGATGAATGGTAGAAGGCTTCTCGGTTTGACAGTCTCGACGGTGGTCCGTAGCGACGCTCCGGCGTCGGCGAAGCCCTGGGCGACGCGCTCCAGGCACGGACGCCAGACGTCGTGCGGCCACGCCTCTCTGCCAACAATACAAGGTCGTTAGCCTCAAGGGCGCCGGAAACTGGCGGAAGTGCGTGAGGACCAGGCATAGATTTCAGCGGTCTACCGCAGTGTAGTGACTCACCGGCGCCTACCTGACGAAGACTGGTCCTCAAGAGCAAGGATTAAATCTAGATATTGGTTTTATATTTACTTTACACAAGAAAGTTACGCAAGTATTATTCTTTAGTTTACTAAAAAAATGAATAATTATTCATGGAAAATTATATTTTACGTCGGTATTGAATGTAAAGTTGTGATAAAAAAATATTAAATAGCATACTTATTAAATCGCTATGTGCGGAACCCATTTCGGTGTGCTTACCGTTTGCCCAAAGCAGAATTAAAACTCAGTTTGCTTAAATGGAGTCTCAAATATGACGTGTAAGTTGCACTGAATCATCATTCCCCTATACGGGGAAATCTGTTGATAAAAATACTCCCTTAAAGAATATGATTGTTTGGTATAGAAGAAGTTATGTGATGGCCATACTTTTGTACCGACAATTTATTTATGAGCGTTAGCGAATGAGACTACTGAATATGCATATAGTAGTTAAAAAAGGTACTGTGCCCGCAAGTGAAATTTTAAGAAAGAATAATGGAAAAATTGAAACCAAGTGTAAAATATTACGAGTGAAAATTGTGATAGAGTTGAAATGGAAGGACGGAGAAGGTATTTAGTGAACTGAAGAACAGTGGAAATTGTATCTGCTAAAGTCAAAAGAGATATCTTCCGAAAAACGCATATAATAATTATGTATTATCCGAGAAAATACTTGTTGATCTTTTCAAAATAACAAACTGTCATTCTTTCCCTTCTTTTTTTTTAGGACAACAGGCTACATGAGGGTTATCCACGTTGGGCAACTCCCCTTTAATAGCATAGGAAAGAATTTGAAAGGGGGGATGCAGAAGGGTAGAGGAAGGTAGCCAAGGGTTAACTAGGGCCCCCAGGCTATATGTTAAGGATCGTACCCGGCATTCGCCTAAAAGTAATGCAGGGAAAACCCTAGAAAAACCTTCATCAGGTAGGTCGGGCATTGGGTACTTGTCCCACGTCCTTCCGATAGCGGAAGAGGAGTTTGCTGTGGGGACGCAGCATTCCCTTCTCCGTGCCTCGACCAGTTTAGGTGCAGGTGGACGACTATTCCAATGGGAATAGCGGACACCTCTTACCGTATGCCCAAGGTCTGTGACCCCGGAACATACACCTCTCAGAAAAGGCCGAAGTGCCTCGGCTCGTGGGAACCTTAGTTCAAAAACGGAGAGGAAAAGGCATCCGCAAAGGTAGCCCCTTCGTATCTCTCCTTCAAGGTTCTGCCTGCGAGAGATCATCGCTCGCATGTATTGCCTACGAGAAAATAATGCTCGCAGACCCTTCTTTCCTTTCTTACTCATGTCTTCGTACAAATTTTCTCTCTCTCTATCCTCCAGCTGTGAGACACTTCTCTTAATAAAATAGCAACAACCGAGCGAATTAGACTTTGAATAGTTTAAAACGAGTGAACGTTCTACGCCCAACAATAGGCGGAAAAATAATTATATGTAATTAGTTACGTAGCGTGCCACAACCAATACGAAACTTCTCACATCTTCAGCGCGATTTATGTTTTAGGACAAATGTCTATCACGTTATTATCTCTACTTACTTTCATTTATACATCTACTAACAGACGTTGCATGGGGATTTATTTCTAAACCTGTTAAGTATAGGATATCACACCTTGTAATTATCATCTCTTAATTTTACGGCTGAATTTTTTTGGCGTACATGTCCTGAACTGAACATAATATATTTATTTGAATCAAGGTATTCAGAATAGTTTTTAGACTGTAAATTTGTCGTAACAAAGGCTCCGGCTTACATCTACTACATCACAGGGCAGTGGACCGCTGCACATCGTATTTTGACATGACTAGCTATTTCCCTCCTGCTGTAAAGGTACCAAATAGTGGATTTATTGTTTAACCACATTTAGTAACAGTGGTATCAATATTCGTACGTTTAGATAAATTTACACCATTGTACGGAATGTGTGAAAATTTACATGATAACTGGCCGTTTCGTATTTAAAATTTTTTACGTTATTTCTGACACAATACGTCGACAAATGAAGTTGCCCAAAGGAACATGCAGGCAATGACTTTACAAGCTAATCAACAACTCATTCCATAAACTTATCTGTAGCACTTAAATGTTTGACGAATAACCCGTCGCGTTAAACTTATCTGAGTTATAAAAATAAGTGACTGCATAAAATCTACAGATATTTTTCACAATATTCAAGTTGTAACGTGTCATCTTTATTATTATGGTTAGACCGCAATACAGTCGGGAACAGCTGGCCGAGAAATAGCGGGAGTTTGGGGAAACAAGGAGCTACTTTTTAGTGAAAGAGTGAGTCTTTTCGTAATGTAGCAGACTGATATTTTGTTATTGATGGAGATCAATATAAATCAGTTTGAATAGTCAGTGAGTGAATTCGTATGACAGCACATTACTTGTCTTCAAGCCGACCGATATTAGGGAAATTCTTGGGGGAAAGGAGATTGTTTTTTTTAGGAAATATTAGTGAAGTTTCAGTCCTACTACTACGGAATACTACGGAATAAAGGCAGATCAGACCTCAATCTTAGGAAATATACAGGAATTTGTAATTTTACCGTGCCAATTCATAAAATTGCTAATTGTATCCTGAGAAAAAAATCTGCGTTGCAAATAATCATTGTATAAAGGTGTATAATTAATTTAAATTACAAATAAAATATATAACACGTTATGAAAAATATATTTTTATAGAAAAGTACAATTTATTGTCTGTTTTACGATTTGTTAATTTCTTGTGTTACTTTGTCTTACAGACGTCAATTGTGTTCTCTTGTGTCATGGTTGACCCAATATACGTATTTTTCTTATATTGATGAATTTCTTTATTGCCAATTATTGTAATTGCTACCTATGTTTGTCTGTTTGAAGAAATTTTATTTTCCACTTCTTTGTAAGAATTTTAATTTATTTGTTTACACTTATTATTCATTTTAATTTATTTGTTTACACTTATTATTTTCACACTATTGAACAAAATTTTCTGGCTCTTGTAAGTATTAAGTTTATTTATTATAAAGCTTTTATGAACGTGTTTGTTAGTATTTGGGTTCTCCTCCTGTAAAAGCTGTGAAATCGCGTAATTTCTATTTTCCAGGAACACTGTTTGCTATTTTTCAATATTTTCTGACGTATTTGTGTCCAAGGTAGTGACGAGAATTCTTCATGACCTTTTAATTATGAAGGTATAATATATATATTCGGATCATTAGGAATTATTCCTCTTTCTTTTAAATAATTTTGACGTTTGTCAAATTAACACATAGTTATATTGAGCTATGTGCAAATAAAAGGGTCCACGAGCAAAAGGTCGGGTATTTATTTTTCAACTTGTATATGTTGTGGCCATTAGTGAAAAACAAAGTTTTCCAATTCTAAAGTCCTCAGCAAAAGTTTCTGAGAACTATAAAATTTTGCATCTCTTTTCGGTTTATAGCTACATTCATCTAACCGCGCAAAAGGTACACTATTTTATGCTTTTCCCAACTTGTATACGTTGTGGCACAAATAAAAAACAAAGTTTTGCAATTCGAAAGGCCTCTTTCCAGATTTTTGTTAATAGGAAAATAATGAAGCATTAAATTGAAAATAATGTTCAGTAATAAATTATAGAGCATACAATTATGCATATAATGGTGTAATCGAGTTCTAAATTCGTTTGAACGAAGTGATAGAAATATTTAGTCAAATTTACCTTTTTCGCCATTTTTGAAAAGAATGCAGTTTGGCATAATTCTAGTTCTGATATCTCCAAAAATTGTCAGAAGTACACTGATTTGTCAAAGTATAAAAACTTTAGATAATATAATTCTTTTTCCAACGCCTTATCTGATTTTTAAAAATTCATTGAGAATTGCCGAAAATACGCTGGACGGTTGCGGCCGGACCGGCTTAGTCATATTGTGGAGCAGAGGATGGGAGGACCAATACCTACATGAGGGTGAAACTTATCTTTTGCAGAGCATATTAAAATGTTTAAGGCAATTTTTTCTCTAAGAGGAAGAAAGACCACTGCGTTTCAAAGAGTATCTATATTCTTTTGCATGGAAGAAAGAATAGCAATTAGAACTGGGGCATTGAGTCCGAGCACTTTGGCTATTTTTTCTTCCTTGCTAAAGAACATTCACTCTTTTTTCCTCATAGTAAAACATTTTAATATTATAACATGCTCTAAAAAGACAAGTTTCACCCTCACGTAGATAATCGTCACATCCTCAGCGCCATAATAATAATAATAATGCAACCGATCCGGCGGTATACAGCAAGCAAAATGGGTATATTTTCGGCAAATATCAATGGATTTCTAAAACCAGATCATGCGTTGAAAAGAGAATTAAATTATCTAAAACCTATACTCTGTGAAAAATTGGTTTACTTCCAACCATTTAGGAGATATCAACACTAGAAATATGACAAACTGAATTCTTTTCGAAAATGACGAAAAATGGCATAAATTTGACGAACGATTTCCACCACTTCCTTCGAACGAATTTCGAACTCGAATATACCATTCGATGTGGAATATTAAACTCTACAATTTATGACTGCACATTATATTCATTATAATGATTTGTATTTTAGGTATTAGCGAAAAACTGAAAAGAGATGCAAAATTTCGTGGTTTTTAGGCCACCAAAAAATATCCTGAGGCCTTTCGAATTGGAAAATTTTGTTTTTCAGTAATGAACACAATGCATACAAGTTGAAAAAAAATACTAGATCTTTTTCGCGGTAAGATGTATGTAGCTACTATGCTATATAAATATTATTATAGAATGGTCTTACAAATTTCTTATCTGCTTGCCTAGAGTAATGATTTTACCGCAAGGTTATACGCTGATATTCGCAGTAAAATGCTCAATTTTTCATTGTACGTCATGTATTGTAGGATAAAGTTTTTATAATATTTCTGAAATCATGTGCATGTAAGGATAATTAAGATGAATTCTAAGGGGAGAAAATGAAGAAGACATGTTTCCAAAATGCTCACCAATGACTTCGACGCGAGCAGATGCCTGCACGCGGCCCAGGGCGTTCTCCAGAGTGACGCGGTAGACGCCGGCGTCCTGCGGGGTGACATCGCGTAATTCCAGGATTCGCAGGTCGTCACGTTCCGAGATGTGTCTGCGCGCGCCGGGGGTGAGCTCCTCGCCGTCCTTGTGCCACACGGTCCAGGGCGCGGGGTGTCCTGCGCATGCGCACTGCAGCCGCACGGTCTCGCCCTCCTCCGCCACGCGGTTGTGCGGCACGGCGTAGAAGCGGGGCGGCGCCGCGGCGCGTGACCTGCGCACTGGCGTCGTGGCGCGGCGCTCGGGGGTGGTCGGGTCGCGGGGCCCTGCGGGGAAGCAGAGGTGAGCACCAATAACCTCGCACTCAGCACGACGCAACGCGTACTCACTGCTTGTCATGGCCGGCGACTGGCTGCGGGTCGGAGTGCTCCTGGGGGTGGATCTGGGTGTGGAACCGGCGGAGAGCAGCCCTGGAGGCCGAGACAGCTGCCTGCTGATCAGCGTCTCCTTCTCTTCAGGAACTATAGCATACATATGGATTATTTTTATCCAAATATCAAACAAAAATGCAGTGTTTATAATAAAATCATAATTTCATTTCGAGTTAGGAATACTTTCATAAATGTTGTACCCGTTAAAAAGCTCTAATCGACTTTATATTGATATTAGGCATTAATTGAAATTGAATTGCTCTGAGTAAGTCTCACATTATCTCTCCGAGTAACTCTGACTCCGCTACATTCTCAATACTTACTCCTAAACCTCCCAAATCACACTCTGATGCCTTGCAAAACATTATCCTGCAAGCAACTCTGACTCTACTAAAGTCTAGTGACCAAATGAAACCTGCTCATGTTTTTTTCTTTAATTTATTTTTTGAATTTACAATTTATAGTCGCATTAACATGTTGGTCATTAGTGACTTACATCTGTTATGTTTTACATTTGTCTAACATTTAAATTACTTTATATAACTCCGTTTTCATAGTAAATTCTATAAAGTAACTCAAGTCCTGCATGTCTATTTATGCCTTTACGACAATGCCCTATGAAGCGAGCATTATCGGCTCTGCGTGCTCGTCGACAAAATCGTACGTCCCAATGCAATGGCCTCAGAGTTACGACGTCAATAATGAATGATAAAATTTATTTATTAATTAATTACACATTTGTAATTACTAATATATATATATATATATATATATATATATATATATAATTATTAATAGGTATTGCAGCTGGGAATGGAACACTGCATTTTTGGGCCCAATGATATTACAAGGTAAAATTTTAAACACAATGGGCTAACGTCAAATATAACTAAAAATGAATATATATATATATATATATATATATTGTAGTAATTAAAAGGAAATATATTAATTAATTAACAATATTTTGGACTTGTATTGTTGGCGGCCTAAACACACGAGTTGTGTACAAGAATATGTGGCGATTATTGTTGCTTGCTGGGTATTGTCGAAATTCATTTTACGAGACGCGCAGAGCTTCCGTTTGTGGGGAGCGGAGCTCCAGCGTGTATGGTAGGAGACGGTAGAGAAAGGACAGAAATTCGGAAAGTGTGTTTTTGGGAGGCAGCGGAGAAAGACTCAGAAAGTCAGAAAGTGTGTGTTAGGAGGCGGAGAAGAAAGGACAAAATTTCAGAAAGTGTGTCTGGGGAGACAAGGCTGTATATAGTCTAACAGCTATAATATTCAGAGCGGTCTACGGTTTGTAGTCTATGAACAAATAACTGCAACGATACTACGCCGACTGTTATTCGGAGTCTAGCATACGTTACGAGTTAGACATTTCTTCAATTATTGGGAGCCAGATTATTGCATCCAGCAAATAACCAAACTTTGAGAATGGTAGTATGATATTAATGGAGAAAACATCGGAGCAAGGGTTGTAAATAATCTCAGCAAGCAGAAAGTGTTACCTATTAAATTCAGTGTATAATGGCCTGTCTTTAAAGTGATAAAAAGAACCGTGTGTGTGTGTGTACGAGCCCATTTCTTGGTACATCAAACTTTAAGATAAAACTGCACAACTTATTATCTGTAAATCCGCCAGTAATGATATCTTATCATCAGAAATCCGAGTTAATATTTCATATTGTACTGATTGTTTAAATTAATGCTTTCATAACTTAGTAAATTTAATAGTTTAACATAAATATTATTTATTGAAGGCCCGATGGTCGGCCCTGAGATCTAGCCGTGGTAAATTGTCAAGCTGTAATATGTAAATATATCTTCAATAATTTTTTTAATAAATTAATCTATTTTGTTTGCTCAAAATATTGATTTTTAATTAAAATCCGATCACTTAAATTTTAATTTTCTGATTATTTAAAAGCAATTACTACAAAAATTGGAACTTCAAAGTGAGGCTTGTTTGAAATAAATCATTGTAAAAAAACATATATATATATATATATATTATTTATTTTTCTGTACATTGTTTAGATTTGAGTGATTTTAATATATCTTTACGTTTAACGCGTTAGGGGATCTCAAGACCATCTCCCTATATGCCTATCTTACGTCATGCTGGCTTTGTTCGTTTTTTCACAAGAATTAAGATAGAATAATTTCTAGAAAAGTTAGCAGACTCGTCAGAAGGTTCTTTCCGAAATAAAACTGGCGTGCGTCATCTGGAGACATAACAATACACGTTACAAATTATTGATTGTGTTCACTTTTCCACATATAAAACGGTCGAATCAATGTCAATGTAACTTCGTATCCATATTATATAGAGCCGCAAGAAGGTCTGTAGAAATATTTAAGTTTCTTGCGTTATATTGAGATTAAAAGGAGAACGTTCGGAAGCCAAACTTTAACTGCTTGGGCATAGATTTTGTTCGTTTTACAGGAAAACCACTGCACAGAATTTCGCTAAAGCGGTAAATGAATTTTAAGTTATGTTAAATTGTCCTCCCACAATTATAAAACTTAAAATTTAGGCTGCCTAATTATCAGTTATTATTAAGGGGAATGTTATTAGCAGGTAAACAATTTGCATTAGAGAGACCTATAAAAACGTACCAAAAAGTATGAAATATAGTATGAAATAAAATAAACTGCTGACAGAGGATTTTCACACACGTCTTAAGAAGTGGTCGTGAACTTTCTATACGGGTTTAGAGGTTTTCTGGTTCTATTATACAGAATAGTTAACGTTCGCAATGTATACACAAAATTTGGCAATTTCATGAAGAAAAATGTTACAATTACAGCGCACTAAATGTCAAGTCTGGGTTTTGTAATCGCATGCTCTGAAACATTGTGGCAAAAGTAATTTATGTAGTCTATGTTTTCAATGCCCGATTAGAGGCGCTCCATTACGTGCTGGGTGGCGACTGTTTCCCGAGGCGATGAGCAGGGTGTATCTGGTTTGCTCTCCACAGTTCAAGTCGTGAAAGCCTGCATGCTCATTTTGCGTACACTTGGAGCATAATAATGAGTTCTACTTATGCAACACGTACGCAGACAATGCGCAGTTTAAGTACGATAAACGGGTCAGAAAAAATGCTACACTATTCTTTAGCTATCTGGACTGTTCAACTCTACGTTAAAAAACACCTCATTCGACAGGAATATCACCCAGCGGTAAGTTTTTGCATATCATAGTTCCATACGTGTATAAGAATCTTCTATCAAGCTGTTTTGTTTCATTAGATTAACGCCTATGAAGTAAAGTATTTACAACTAATAAATATTCTCACTTTGTTGCAAACCTTTTATAATTCAAAACTTCTCCTGTTACAATATAAATTACCATGAAAACCAGAATAGTTTTAAGTTGTCATTTTCATTGTAGTTGTAAAGGGTCCTCATGCTGTCTGAAACTGGTCTACTACAAAATCCCAACACACACTTGCCTGAAGAAAGTTTTCGCGACAACAATAGCCCGATTGACATTTTCCAGACAGGCCATTTTCCAATGGATAATTTTTCCAAAAGATGCGTTTTTACGAAATAAAGAATAATATCCATATTTTAGAAAACTTATTATGTATATTTATTTTATTATAGATTAATGTTTTTTGGATCCAATTCAAAACAGTTGAAAATTCATATTAAAATTAACCAGTCAATTGTATAAAAATTCGTAGATAGAAAATATCCATTAGTTATAAATTCGATTAAATTATTCGTTACTTTTTGACGTATTCAAAGGTTTGGTGCTGAAACAAAGCCTTAAACAAATGAATATAACCAAAAAATAACGACGAAAGCTACTGTTAAAATTAATAACGAATTGTATCTATGGATTTTTATACCATTCCAATATGAATATAATTGTAAATTAAGTTCTCATTAATTCGTGGAGCAGTTTCAACCAAACTTGGTACACGAAACAGGAGTCAATTTAAGATAATTCTAGCATCCCTATGAGTGGAGGCATTAAGGATAGCTCTAGGGGTGCGGTGAAAGAGGTTGATAAAAATTGTGATGACGACGAAGATTGGTGTCAAATCCGGTTTTATGGTATACCACATGAACCTAGGTCTATAACCCGTAACCTTAGGAGTAAACTTTAACTTAATCCTGTTGCAATGTCATAATTAACCACAGCGATTACATAACACCGTATTCGACTCAAATCTTGGTTACCGCAATTTTTATCAGTCTCATTAACACCACCCCCTAGAGCTGTCCTTGTGCCATTAGGGGATAAAAGTTTTCACTGAAAACATCGAGAGTGACATGAATCTGAACGACCCCTAAACTACTTAATCGTCACCAACGTAGTCCGTTACCATTTATTTTGAAAATGCCACTCCATTAAACACCCACCCATAGGGATTCTAGAGTTATCTTAAATCCACGGGGTTGGTTCCTGGATCGTAAGTGATACGTGTACCAAGTTTGGTTGAAATTGTTCCACGAATTAACGAGTAACTTAATTTATAATAATTAATCATATATAATAAGATAACATATTAAGTGTTCTATATTATTCATATTATAATTTATTTAGTAAAAATGCTCCTTTTGGGATAATGCCCCATCGAAAAATTGATCTGTCGGGAAAATGTCAATCGGGTAATGTACTGCAGGGTAAACGTGAATCGGGATATTTGTTTTTGGAAAAACGTACTTCGGGCATTTATGTGTCGGACAAACGACTGGATCCAGAAACATGTATTATTAAACATTGGTAACAATTTTAATTATCTGTCGTAAAACCAAGTATTAAGCTATTTATCAACAATAAAAATTCGAAGAAGAGTGGTAAGAAGAATAGACTGTATAAATTCTTTAGTACGGAGATTCTTTTAATTAAAACAGAATAATGTCATTTTTTAAAATAAATAAAAAGCCGGACTTGAATCAGAATAATATTTATATTAAAAACACTGTCATCACGTTTTGTCCTCTTTTGGGACTTCATTACATTGGACAGTTTTTAATCTACAGTTTAGAAATTAATAACACAAGTATTACGGGATTCGGCAATGGGATTAGTGGATGAACAGTTTTGGAGATCGGTTTGAGATAATAGATGTTCTGCCATAAATATTGGCACCTGACCTTTTCTCACTTGACTGGCCTTTACGGCTTGCATTAAGAAGAAATAAAACTATTTTAATTATATTAATACGAACAGTTTTACTGCACGGAGCATTTCTCGATCATTAAATTGAATTTTGATGTGAACCGGATAGCATGGGCGTTAAAGAACTTAAATACAAATTTAAATTGCAACTTCTTTCTAACAATTTAATGACTCCTGGATGCTCTGTGTAACAAAATTATTTGTGAACGTTATTTACATATTAGAGACGTGAAAATATTTACTCACCATCAACCAATAGACAAGCGGTGGTTCTTGCGCTGCCTAGCGCGTTGGAAGCAACACACGTGTATTGTCCCTCGTCCTCAGGGAACACGTGCGCGATGCAGAGACGCGCAGACTCTCCGTCGACCTCCGTCAAGAAATCGCCGCCAAGGGGAATCAACTGCAACAGACGCCTGGTGTTAGACCACCCATTACACACAGCCTTCTGGCGGGTACGAACGTCGCTCCTGTCGTCGTTACAATATCTACAAGTAAATTAGATGGTAATTTATTTTGGCGTGCATACATATGTATCGACTCGGGTCGAAGGTCTGGTGACGAAAGGAAGCCGTTAAGTTGCGTATGTCATGAGACATTTACTTTTCAGAAACGATTTAAAAGTATACTAGATTAACTCTTCTGCAGGGGCAATGATTCTTGTGGTTCATTCACTGCAAATCGTCCTTGCACCTCAATGCTTCATTCGAAATTCAAAACCGAAGAATTAATTCATGGATAAATAAAAACTCAATTTTAGATATTCTTAATAATAGAAAGACTTTATGGTATATTACCATTTGTATATAATCATATGTTTCCAATCAATAACAATGATATAAATAAGAATCAAAGGATAATAGTTACTATGGCGAGAAGAATAATTCAGGAGCGCGTGGCGAGATAAAATCTCAACAGGATATCAATCCCTTTCCCTGTGTGTACAGCGTAAGTTTATTTGATTTATAAGCTCTTATATTTCCATCCGTAGCCATTCTTTCATTAACAGACACCACGTTTATATATTACCCTTCGATAAGTATGTCTTTTAATAAAGACGTGCACAATCATATTATTCCAATTTTATCGTCCATATATAAATACACACACACACACACACGCACACACACACACACACACACACACACACACACATATATATATATATATATATATATACGATAAAATTGAAATTATTTGTAATACCCCGAGTTTGTATCGTTGTGAGAAGGTCCCGCAATTTCGCAGAGTTAAAAGTGGAACTCGGCTCAATAATTCCAGGAATAAAGAAGCGGCTGGCTATCTCTTTGTCTCGGGCGATACAATTGCCTGAAAAACTTGAGATTTTTTTTAGGTGGTTTCCAGTGTGTTAACCCTAGGAGAGATTAGTTTTGAGGGAGAAGAGAAGAAGGTGTAGACAGGCTATGTACAGGGTAAAAATTGATGCAGAGAAAACCCTAGAAAAACCTGCATCAGGTAGGTCGGGCATTTGGTACTTGTCCCACGCCCTTCCGATGGCGGGAGAGGGGTTAGCTGTGGTATCGCAGCTTTCGTCTCGCCGTGCCTTGACCAGTTTAGGAGGCAGTTGGCCGAATATTCCAATAGGAATAGCGGACAACTCTTACCGTACGCCCAAGGTCTAACACGCAGTACCAAATTTATAATAAAAATTTGCCAATTTCGAAATTATGTTATCATTGTCCAGCTTATTAATCCCTGATAAGTACGAAGCTTATTTAAGTCCGGTGCGTTATATATATTTTATAAAACATTCAATTCCTGAATTAATTCATTTTGTTATATTATATTACCCCACGATATCTAATAAATAGTTAATAGTTTTACTTAAAATAGAAAATGTTCGTTTCGTTTAATATTCAACACTTTCCATAAAAATATAGCTACAAATCTCATATTATCCCCTAACCCCAGAAGACTCAGAGTTGCATATGCCACATATCAAAATTCAAAATCCACCGCGTACGTAACGTTCGTCACCTCTATGTGGAGACGCTGAGGTCATTGCTGCGTGCCCACATAAATTTAAGGTAATTATTTTTATTTTAATTCATTGCAGCAACTATATAGAATTGTGAGTAATAATAACAATTGTGAGTCATATAACAATTAATTAGTAGAAAAACTAGAATTCCCAAACTGTAGTGAAACAAAGAAATTGGCAAATATTACGATTCATTTAAACAGATTCTAATTCCTCTGGTGGTATTCTTTGACTAGACTCTGATAACACTGTTATTCGAGGATATAGTTCGTTTTTGTTGCGGGTACTCTACATATTAAAGTGTTTAAATGAATTTATCGTACATCATTGAGTAGTATTGTGAAATTTCATGTTTTATAGTAATTTTATGCAAGGGTTACTTATTTAAGTTATGTAACAGGATTACATTTATATAGATACCAGCTGAGTGCCCGTCGTTGCCTGGGTTGTCATAATTAAATTCAGAGACATCCATAACCCTGGATTAAACTCCAAGCTTGTTTGAATTTGCGTAATTATTATGTAACCGTTCTTAACGCCCCTCCTTAAAGGTGCCGACAGGGGTTGAAATCATACACAGAAATATATGGAGAAACACCATTTATCTCATTGACCCCGAAAATTTTCATACTTCGAAAATATCAACCGTTTCAACCATTTTGAAAATTTTCACTCCCGTCCACCCCCGCCTATGTGGGATAAACGTTAAGTTGAATGTCAGAATTAAACTGAATGGCATCTATAAACCCGGATTCGACTCCAATCTCGGAAGTTTTTCGCTTATTTTTGTGTAACACCCCCACCAATATAGAAAAGGGTAAAAACAACATCGGGAGAAACACTATCAAATATCGACCGTTTTAACATGTTTGAAAATTTCCATCCCTGCACCTGAGAGTGGTAGTTGTACTATTCTTACTCTGTCGGTTCTAAAATGCGACACATAAATACACACGAGCACAAAGTGTATTTTATTTTTTAGAAGATTCATACAGAATTGAAATTCCTAATAATCCAGGGTTGTTGTAGCAGTGTAATTATTAGTTGTGTAACTATGAATATTATTAATTGATATTGTAGGAACCGTTGAAATTTCAATAGTATAATTATGTATTTAAAAGATTTTAGCCCTTATTTCTTGCAATTCGTTAGGTTCTTTATATTGTCTCAATAGTTTACATTACTCGGATTTTTATGATTCATATGATTTATATATTCAGATATATTTAAAATTCCTAATTCCAGGTACATTGTTACAGCGTAGTGCTTACATGTTATTTATACTAAACTATATCATAATTTCCATTAATAAAAGTTGATATTATTTCGAAAAAGTGGAAATATTTACATTTATCTTTTATAATAGTTTTGTTTGATTCAGTATCCGCAAACCTCTGTAACTTATTGTTTAAATTTATGTTCATGAATTATGATGGCAGGCAGTCGTTGACTACACAATACTAAGATGTTTATTCCATTCATATTGCGTTTATTCAGTAGTTTATATCCATTCCTCAGTGAAATTTAAGACCCCTATGCTATTGAATAGCATACGTCGTCTTATATAGAGAATTATTCTTGGGAATGTTAAGATGTTTCAGTAAAAGGAAGGGTATGTAAATGTTTATGTTCATTTAGAATATTTACACCGATGCATAACAATGCGCATTGTGAGAGTAACGATAAAAGGAGTTGATTTACAGGACGTGTAACAGCGGCGATCTAGTGTTAAGAAGCTCCTTCAACAATAAATTTCATTCATAGCTACCAGTGCTTCTAAATGGAATTCTGCTTCAATGTTAACTGAAGGAACGACAAAGAGTACATTATAACTTCGAAGGACGGCCAATATTCGACTTACACAATTGAGCCTTTGTGCTCAATTTATGATCTCTAATGTCGAAGAACAGGGTACGGTTTGACGAAAAATAATCAGTTCAAACTTGCCGGAAGGATTTTCTATTCCTAAGTGCGGCCGTATGGTTTCTCATTTCTGAAATTGTTAAATCAGGTTCAATGTACCATACACCAGAGGTATTTGTGGAAATTACAAATAAACACCAACTACTATATATAAATATGTATTTTGACTAATGAGATAAAAGAACAAATAGAGAATTTATTAAATTAACAACGTATCATCGTTTAATTTGCGACCTCACCAGGTTCCAGTTTCATAAATTTTTTAAACTGGAACCTGATGAGGTTTCACATAAAGCGATAAAACGTTGTTAGTTTAATAAATTCTATTTTTCTTCTGACATAAAATTTCCTAATGTTTATGTAGTTAAAGCGACAACCATAAACTTAGTGTGTTTGATAATGGAAAAGTAGACAATTACAATCCAAAAATTTCCAATAAATTATTTAACTCTATTCGCCATACCAAGAAGAAAATAAGTCATTTGGTAACTTTGTGTGACGATAAAAACCATTCCATTATCACGTGGGGTACCTGTAAGCAGAGTATAATATGGAACAATTTTCAAAAGAAAAGCGCTATCGCCGACTTTACGAGTTTACTGCAACTATTCGGCATAAAAAACTCAATTTCGTTAAGATGAAAGCCAGACGAGCAGCAGCTTACTTAATTTGTCTGTTAAATGGCATCTTCTTTATCTATTTAGTCGTCATCTATTACAAACATTTTTATATTTTATATTTCGTCAAGTAGCACATTTATCACACTTAAATTTAAAGGTTGACTCATTTTACATTTATCTCCCAGAAAGTAATAGTTTTGAATAGAAAATTGAATTTAGTGATTAGTTGATGCCTTCAAGCGTGTTTGAAACATATAATAAAATTATGAAGTGTTAATTTTTATATTAAATATTAGAATGTGAAAAATAGAATATTGTTCGTTAAAACTAAACTCAAAAAACAATCAGCTAAATAGGAGACATATAGTGCATGCCCAGTTCACAGATTTATTAAAAATTATTAGTCTACGTTTATTTTTATTTCTATTATCACACTTTAAAGCCTATATCTCTTAAGAACTATTCAATGTCGTTATTAAAATGTGTATAAGTTTATAGTAATAATTAGTTAATTGTTATATTTACCTGTTTTCAATACAATAAAAAAGTATTTGTTAGAAATAATTAATTAACAAAAAATAAAAATTAATTAAACGTTTCGTCCTCAGGTGAATAATGGAGTAAATAATTTTCCAGCATAGCCAAATTCTTCTATAAATATTAGAAAAATATTGATGTAACGGTCGATATATCGAAAAGTAATAAAAAAAATCTTTCGTAATTAAAGGATCAGGATGGAAATGTTTTCTTCCTGAACCATTAATTCAGTTTTATGGGTTGTATCGTTTGAACAATTTTCTCCAGTTCTTGAAATACTTTGTTAATTTATATGAATCAGGAAATCTATTACGAATTTATTTTTATTAATTATTTTATTTTACTAGAAAATATAGAGAGAAAGCTTTCAGAACTTACGAGCCATAAAGGCAATGGATGAAAAAATGTTGACCGGGCCAGGAATCGAAACCTGGACCTCTCGCCTACCGGGCGGACGCTCTACTAAATGAACTATCCCTGTCGAATCCAGATCCGGAGTCGACAAGGATAGTCCGGTCAACATTTTCGACCCTGATACTTTAATTCAAGTTAGCCATGGCTTGTACTGACTGTTTTCGCTCTATATATTCCTGAATTGAAAATTCCAAACACCTTGATCATATATATATATATATATATATATATATAAAATCCGGTCTTCATTTTAAATCCTAAATTTAGGATTGTAAAATTAAGAATTGTGATTTAAAAAAATTGTAGGTGAACATGCAAAAGATATAATGAATGGAGGAATTTCGCACCGGATCTGGAGTCTATACGGTAAGTTGGAGATCCCGGGTTTGATTCCTGGTCCGGTTGACATTTTACCATCCTGATCCTTTAATTTTATTTTACAGTAATAATTTAATAATGATAATTTAATTATTCGTTCTGAGAGATTTTCACGCACATGGTAAAAAGAAAGTCAGTGGATTAACAGGAAGTAATGTGATGAACGAAGAGAAACACATCAGCTAATTCATAAATATTATAGAAGCTTCGAGGCTGAGTAATACGATACATAAATTGTATAGAGCGTGTGACAAAACTCGACATAAAACATTCAGGAATGGATTCCTAATATACAGAGAAGAATAAAATGTATTATAACTTGGGTCCGGAAATGTATCATTTCAAAGTTAACAGAATTTTTATTAATGTTATCTGGACTACAATGCGATATTCTGGTTACAATTGTTACATGAGCAAACATGTTGGGAATACTTCTTAGCAACCGCAAATGATTGCCTGTTATGTCTACGCCTGTTTTCAGCGTTTTACGCTGGGCTGCGACAGGTTTACGGTGAAGTGGACAGGTTGTTTTGTATTGGTTGTAGGTTACTGTGATATACACAAATGAAGAACACGCGTGTATGCATTATATGTATGGTTTGGCGAGTGGTAATGCTTTTAGGGTGCGTCGATTGTATCAGAAACGAAACCCTACGCGATACCCAGATCGAAAGACTTAAGGTCTCCATAGGAGTATTCAGTCTAAAGGAACATTTTTTCTCCTATGTAAACAGAGCGCTCCAACTAGTCAGTTTAACTTCAAACAAACCGATAAGATATGAAAGTTATTAATAGATTATGCATTTCACTTTTTTTCTTCTCTCAGTATGAAGAATCCATTACCGAAATTTTTCCCGTCCAGTTTTCTAACAGCCTGAATATCATGCATATATATATTAAGTAATTTGAGTTCATTTAAAGTTAATATAAAAGTAAGTCATATATGAGAGACAATCATCGTGGCCATAATTTGAAAACACAAGATTATAGGTTATAAAATGACCGAAATAAGTTTATGTATGGAATCACGACACCATGAAACCCAATTGAGCGGTTATCCTTAACGGAACATGGATATACGCAACGGATTTCGTACATACAACATTAGATTACTAATAGTGTTAATGCTGATATTATTCTTACTCGTCCATCTTTCTCCCAGCGCACGTCAGGCAGAGGCGTGGCAGATACGCGGCACTCGAGCGTCACGGCGTCGCCGTCGCAGCAGCGTCGGTCAGTGAGCGCCCTCTTGATGACGGGCAGCGTCTGCACGCGCCTGCGTACAAAACTTCAGCTGCAGCCAAAGTGGAAAGGAAATAAACGTGTTTGTGCTCTACAACTACGTAGACCTTTACTTACCCATAGGTGACGGAACCATGGTCCATAGCGTCCTCCTTCCCTTGGCCTAAAACAAAAAAAAAGTATAATAGTAAGATTTAAAAAATATATATAAAGCATTTCAGAATATTTATTTTGAGCTGGATCCAAATTCCATGAAATAAGAGGAAAGATATCACCGGAATTAATAGCACAGGTAAAATAGAAATTAACTACTATAAGAAATCAGAATATTACGGAGTTAGCTTCATTGAACTGATAACAACAATAACCTCGATTATCTGGGTAAACAACTGTTGAGAAACAAAATTAGTCCGATAGAATAATAACATCACTTAGGTCTTGGAAATGTACAGTTAGAAAGACATCAACTTGACTCGTTTTATAAAGATTGCTAAGACCAGGGTTTCCCAATTTTTTTCTACTTCGACTCCCTTCAATAGACCCAATAATGCTAAATTTTAATTCACTAATAACACAATATATCAAATTGAAGCTATAAGGAGAATCCAGTAAGTAACGTATCAAATATAAATATATATTGTAGCGCGATAGTTTTATAATTGGTATATATATTTTATTTTAATGTAATTAGATATTAGCAAGGGTTGAGAGCTTGGCAAGTTGGAATTTGACCAGACGCCGCCGTGGCGGATAGATAATCGCTTCGCTCTGGATTTAGGCACGTAGGATGTTGGCCCTCGGAAGTTACCGAGACTGTCGCACCGTGGGAAACATCTCTCCAAAAATCCCAGAAATTGAATTAACACGTGACTGCCTGAACCAATCACATTTCTTGGTTGATCCAAAATTGGTCGAGAACATTGATATCACATCCAGCGAGTGTAGAAGAGACTCCTGGACGAAGCGCCGCCAGGGACGGACGTACAGCCCTAAACTTGCATCATCAAGAGGACTCGGAGAGATCAAGGGTGTCACATGATCACGGCTAGAAATCTACGGAAGGTAACTGCCAAGTGTCTCAAGCCTTGACGCGCCTGGGCGAAATACCGTAAACCATGGTTTAACTTGGGATTAAGGCATCCGATTGTTTTGCTCGGCTAACTGAACACTCATAATTTGTATTTTAATTTTAATTGTCCATGTTCAGTTAAATGATTATTAAATTCTGTAAAATATCCCTTTACTTCATCTTTAATAAACCCACCACTACAATATGATGCTAAACGATTTTTAAGTTTTACGTATAATATGTTATTATAATTATAATTTTTTTAAACGTTGTGGTTTATGCTTTTGAATAATATTTTTAATATTAGATGTAAATTTCGTTAACTATTTTTGACAAAAATCACAGTGCAGCAGGTGACGAATAACCGTTAGAGTTATGTAGAACAGAACTTTATTTACACATAGAAATATAACTATTTTACAGCGACTTACGTTTCGACAGCAAAGACTGACTCAAAGAAAGGAAACAACAATGCAGCGACGAAAAGATAGCAGAATTTACTTGTTAATATTTCTAAAAATATTTCGTAAATAACAGCGTTTTGTTCCATTTAATCGATTTTTGTTTTTAATTAATATTTTATTTTTTATTTTTAGGGTAACAGGCTACATGAGGGTAATCCACTTTAATAGCATAGGAAGGGATTTGAAAGGGGGTGCGGAAGGCTAGAGGAAGGTAGCCAAGGGTTAACTATGACCCCCGGGCTGTGGTATAAGGATCCTATATTGTCAACGGGACTAAATCCATAATGAAACCGAGAAAAAACTGGGAGAAACTAAAAATAATAATTGAAACGGATTAACAAGACAAAAAATAATTCGAATATCTTTATTACTCCAAAATGTTACATAATCACTTGTTTGAAAATTTTCCTTTAATTCAGCGAAAAATCAACATTGATTGTTAAAATGGATTTATAAACCCAGATGATATATCTATACTTTTAAAATCTTTGTAACGAGCTCGATATCTTATGTGAATTTTTTCAAGTGGTCATCAGCTTCAACAGAAAGTTGCATATTATAAGTGTCAAAAATTATTAACATGATTTTGCCTTCATTTAATTTTTGATACGCAGAATTGTCTTGTCAGAGGTAAACAGTTTACAAATGAAAAGATTTTCAAATATCTTAGAACTGGACTGGTAAGATATTCGAAGGCAGTTGGTTGCCGTACCGGGACATTACTGAATAATGTAGTGCGGCAGTAACAAGCAAGAGTCGTGTCTAACAAGACTCGATCTGTGTATTCCATGCTTCAGTTCTGATCTAGCCTATCGTGTCTATCCTGTCACGATCGCAAACGCGAGATTACGTTTACAAATAATTCTGGAAGTATATATTCCGTCCCATGTACACGTCACAGAAACGGCGCTGTCGGTCAATCATTAACGTCTACTGTGAGGATCATGAAACATTTAAACAAAAATAATTTATATTAAATAATAAAAATATCTGCCTATTACTCAGAAAAAATTTTAATTATTCATTTATAAAAATAAATGGGACCTCTACAGTGGCCGCATAGTTAGAAATTTTGTCAACTTAAATTTTATTATAATAAATTATAATTGAATGTAACATACCCTCTATGAGGTTGTCAATTGAATAATTAATTTTTCCTGACCAATAGAATAGTTTTACTAATTAATTTAAAAAAGAACTCAGATTATTATAATTTTTTAAAATTTATTTAAAAAATATATATTTGGATGTTGAGAAGATTGTTCAACAGGAAAAGCAACATACCCCTGCTCTTCGTTTTAACCAAGGTTCCCACAAGACGAGGCACCTCGGTCTGTTTTTAGAGCTGTATGTTCCGGGGTCGCAGACCTTGGACATACGGTAAGAGTTTTTTCAGTGCTCCCATTGGAACAGTCGGCCAACTGCCTCCTAAACTAGGTCGAGGCACGGAGTAGAGAATGCTCCGACCTCACAGGAAACCCCTTTTTCTCGCCATCGGAAGGTCGTGGCACTAGTACCAAAGGCCCGAACTACCTGATGCAGGTTATCTACGGTTTGTCCTGCATCACATTTGGGAGAATTACCGGGTAGGACCATAGCCTGGGGACTCTAGTTAACCTTTGGCTACCTTCATCTACCCTTTTGCATCTTCCCTTTCAAAACCCTTCCTATGCTACTAAAGTGGAGTTGTCACAAGGGAATTATCTTCATGTAACCCGTTGCTCTAAAACAAATATAGGAATAATTTGTAATTCACGATATTCTGCTAGAATAAAATTTTATGTAATTTTACAAATGTCTCGTTTGTGGGATAGTTCTTATTTATCAGGCAAGAATCGAAGAGTAACATTGAAGAACTCAAATGGACAAACATTTAGTTCATACAAAATATAAAAGTTTGAGTTCCACAGGGCTCTATTTTAAAACCACTACTGTCTTTAATTTATACGAATAGCTTGACAAAATTAACGAATCCGACTATTGTTTTGCAGTTAATACAAGTATTATATATATATATATATTTAATACTATTGCAAATTGGTTTTCTATAAATAGTTCACATCTGAACTGTAATAAAACATAGATTTGTTTTGTCACACACAAAATTTATCATTAAATCCAGTAAACTTTCAAAGGTATGTTATGAATGAAGTAAAATATTCTTATGTTTTTCATTAGGTAATAAACTTAATTGAAAGAAATTGTCGGTATAATAGTTAGTTAACTTAGCCTAGCAACACATTCAGTCAGAGTTATGTTAAATTAAAGTTACAAAAACTGAAAAACTATTATATATGGGGCATTTCCAAATATTAATGAATTTAGAATTAAATTTTTGCGTAAGTCAATAGATAAAGTACTTATAGCCCAAGAGTCTGTGATTAGGATGTGCCAGGGACATTGTATATATTCATGCAGAGAGCTTGTCAAGAAACTTTATACGGTTAATCTCTCAGGACAATTTATTTAATATATTTGTAACAATTTTAATAAATTTAGTACTTAGATATGCATTTAACTAATACAAAAAATAAAAATAATTTACATAAAGAGATACGTTTTTGTCAGTTGTACGAAAGGGGCGGAATATACTGGAATATCAATTTTTAAAATTTTCCTGACAGCATTGAATAATTAATAAACCCTGTAAGAGTTTTTCGAAAGTAATTATTTTCACAAATAACCTTTATTCTTAATACAATAGTGTAACTGTAGTGCTTTTCAAATGGGAGCCGTTATGAGAGCTGAGAATTAGACAAACGCTGCCACATCGCCAATATTGAATGACAACAAACCCTTACTACAGCTACGTGGACAATAATATACGACAATGTCGCACGAATTTGATTCGTCGGCGCAGGAAGAACTTCAAGGTCAAAAAGCTCCCTATTGGTAGTCGTTTTACTTATTGAAATATTTTAGAGTGCAATTAGAATAATAGACTTTGAGATAAAAAAAGTAGCCAATTAACACACAAAATTAAGTGATAAAATAAATACCAAACAGCGTTTCTTCTTTCGTTAGGTGATCCAAAATCGTAAGTGTCGAAAGAAAGATGCAGAAAATACTAAATACGTTACTGTACCTTATTATACATTATTTTTAAGTACATCAAGTTATTAATTATAGCTTTAATGTAAAATGTCTTTACACAAAATTGAATTTTTGTTTCTCATGAAAAGGGATCTATATCCTATCCTATTTTAATGGACTGAAGACTTCTTTATGCATTAAATACAACAAATGGCCTGCTGCAAATAATACTGATTAGAAACAAATGTTTCAATTTGGAAGGATATAACCACAACTAAAACATAAACTGATATTTTTTAGTTTTGAAGGAAACCAAAATTTGTTGACCACTCTGAAATTTGGATCGCAAAATTCCTAAAAACGTCTTTCCTAATTTTTTTTCCAGTGCCGTACCGACAACCTTTTGTTCTGAAATAACGAAAGTAATCCTTGTAACTTGATTGGTTTTAAGATTAGACACACAATGGTGATAATTAATAGGCACCACATCTATACAACATTTTAATTCGAAGTTTGCGTGCGATCAAACAAAATTTATTTTCCATCAACGGTATTTTTTTTTGAAAACTTAGTAGTGTGTAAAAAATATCTGTCGACATAAACTTTAATTTGAACTCACGATGTTTACATCGAATATAATTGTGAATAATTAATTTAATAACAAATATAGTCAACAGTTCAGTAGATAATACTTCGTAATCCTCCTACTAAACAGGTTGGTTAATTAAATAATTTTTTGTTGAAAGAGATAATAAGTTCTACAAAATACAACCGCAGTTGCTTTAAATTTATTGTCTCGAAAATGATTTTTATTACTCATGTTAAGTACTCGATATAAAAAATGGCACCAAGAGGCTATAAAAAGAATACACTAAATTGAATGAAAATATTTTATATTTGTAGAGTTATGGAGGACCTTCAAAAATGCGAACAGCCTTGAGATGCCGGTATAAGGAGCCTTTGAGATTTTTTCGTGAAATGCATATAAAAAAGGAAGCATATTCGGCAGAGGCCTGTTTGGATTTACTAACGGGCCGCGCGGTATTCGCCAACTCGTTTATCGCTCCATCAAGCCGCGCCATAACAAGCCCCATTAATTTCTGCTCCGGCCCCATTTCTCGCGCCCCTAGTATTTACATATCGTACGCAGACAACGACTACGAGTAGAGCGGCGCATTAAACCTTTTCAGGCGGTAGCGGCCATATCGGTCCAATTTAGCTCCGTTAACGTAACGACCCTGTCAGCAGGAAAGACACACTTGTATACATGATATCTTCGACATAAATGAGGGGACGCGGACGATTTCTCTTACTGGATTTACTAGGTTTTAATGGAAAAAATTTTCTGGTTTCCTTGTGAGGTATTCAACTTTTTATTAAAATGTATTAAACACAATATGCTGCAGTAAATGAAGAAAGTCATTCAACGGTAAGAAATTTTAACTTAATGTTGACACTCTTCAGTGAATTAGAATAGTGAAGAATCACTTATCTACGTATTTTCAGGTTTAATCTCAAATGCTTTTTCAGGTCAGAACAGTATTATTTATATATGTCGTTTTTTAAAAATTGAACTAATTAAATTCTTTATGTACTTATTTATAATACAAACATTATTCACACGTCGGCTTTATTTAAAACTAGGTGGGTGCCCAGCGTTACTCGGGTTATCATTAACTACTCCCAGCGGTATCCATAACCCCGGATTTGACTCAAAACACGGTTGGTTTTACGTTATTTTTATGTAACGCCCCTCCACCCCTATCCCTAAAGGTGCTACCCTCCCGTTCCGAAGAAAGAGGTTCAAATTATACACAAAAATGTCTGGAGAAACGCTATCCATCTGATTGACCCCGAAAAACTTACTTTAGATTAATATATCGGGGTGGTAGACGTGTCTTACGTACATCCATCCATCCATATATACATACATCATTCATACATACATACCACTGTGATCAAAACGTAAGGTGAAATTGTCATTTAAAACTCCTGGGTATTAGGAAGGCAGGTAAATTTTTTTCCCTAGGTAGGTGGAACTGTCTATAATATTTTCCAAGCGTCTCTTTGTTAAAAGGTTTAATTATCTCCGAGATACACGTGTTTTTGTAAACAGCCAAAAGTGAATTTTTCGGTTTTTGCAATGGGTGATTTTGTTGAGCAAAGAAATTGCATCAAATTTTGTTTGCGGAACGAATCTCTTGTGCGGACTCGTTGAAAATGTTGCGGAAGGCCTTTGGTGATCAAACTATGACACAGAAACGAGTTCAAAGAGGGCCGAGAACGCGTTGAAGACGAACCGCGATCTGGACGACCATCAACGTCTACCGACGAGGACCACGTCCAAATAATCAAAGATTTGGTGTTTGAAAATCGTCGATGCACAATTAGAGATCTCGCTGATAGTGTCCGAATATCATTTGGCTCAGCCCAAACCATTTTGAAGAATGTTTTGTGTCTCAGGCGCGTCAAGTTTCGATTGGTGCCAAAATCGCTTAATTATTTGGAAAAAAAGCGTCGTGTTGGTGTGTGTGAAACTTTGCTGTCTGACTATGAAGACAACTTGAAATTTATCATTACTGGAGACGAGACTTGGATTTACGCATACGACCCTGAAACCACCGACCAATCCAGTGAATATCGTGCAAAAGGTGAAGCAAGACCGAAAATCAAGGTAATGTTCACAGTTTTATTTCATTATCGTGGTGTGGTGCACTATGAATTCCTTCCGCCGGGCCAAACTGTCAACAAAGAATATTATTTGAGCGTTATTCGTCGTTTGCGTGAAGCTATTCACGGAATTATGGGCGAACAACTCTTACTTCCTTCTTCACGATACTGCACCATGTCATACTTTGGTTCTTCGCAACTTTTTTTTACCAAAAACTCGACCCATATCGTTCCGCAACCACCGTATTCGCCTGATTTGGCTCCGTGCGACTTCTGGCTATTCAGAAAACTCAAAAGGGCAATGCGGGGACGCCGTTTTGACACGATTGAGGAGATAAAAACCGAATCTAAGAAGGTCTTCAAGGCTTTACCGGAAAAAGACTATTCCGACTGTTTCGAGGACTGGAAAAAGCGTTGGAAAAAGTGCGTTTTATCGGACGGGGATTACTTTGAAGGGGATGAAATTGATTAGGAAGAATGAATAAATAATTTCTATTTTATAAATAAATTCACCTTACTTTTTGTTCACAGTGGTACATGAAAACCCACAAAATATTATTATTTAGTAGACCAGATAATTATATTTCATTGTTATTTCGTTTCTCTGTTTGCCACCGGGCTCACTACCCATTTGTAGAATTACTACATACTTAGTGTAGTAAAAAGACTTCGAAAAAATTATAGTCATTAATCGTAGACGATTGTAATAAGACCTCAGCGCCCCTCTCGGAACTAGACTTTTGTATTCTTGGTTATTTAATCAAGTAAATAACCAACCTTTGTTGATTTTAATAATTTATTTCTCGAGACATGAAACATAAATTACTCAGGCGTGGTTTTCGCACCGACCGTGCAAGTGTTTCGAGATTTATGCGTCTCAGCGACAACACGATCGCCGAATAGTCGTAAAGCGACACAAACACAAACCATGCCACTCACGCGCCAGCCCCTATTGTTTGGCTTCTATCCGCCAAAGGAGAACGTAACAATACGCAAAATATTTAACAACATATCCAAATACTCACATATATCAACGGACACTTCCGGTGACATGTTACAATCGATAATAATGTTTAAAAAAATTTAAATTTTGGATTGAGTGTTTTCACAATTCCTTAGTGTCATTTTAATATTGTGTTAATTTCAAAAAGCTGTATTATTGTAACAATTCTTCGGGACCTCAATCGTTGATTTATGTAATTTTTCTATAGTCATAACCTGAAGAAGCGAAACGTTGTAACCTCGGCCTGTTCTGAGAGGTGTATGTTCCGGGGTCACAGACCTTAGGCATACGGTAAGAGTTGTCAGCTATTCCCATTGCCTTCTAAACTCGTCGAGGCACGGAGAATGGAATGCTGCGTCCCCACAGCAAACTCATCTCCTGCTATCGGAAGGGCGTGGGACAAGTACCCAATCCCCGACCTACCTGATGAAGGTTTTTCTATGGTTTTCCCTGCATTACTTTTAGGCGAATGCCGGGTAGGATCCTTAAAATATAGCCCGGGAGCCCTAGTTAACCCTTGGCTACATTCCTCTATCCTTCCGCATCCCCCCTTTCAAATCCCTTCCTATGCTATTAAAGGGGAGTTGCCCAACGTGGATTACCCTCATGCAGCCTGTTGCCCTAAAAAAACGTTTTCTACGGAAATTTTTATTTAGTCTCAGTAATTGGTCATAAAATACATTTTTATATAATAATAAAAACATTTAGTAAGTAATTAAAAATATTATTCTGAATCTTTTAAACTGTTAACAAAACATTCCATAGTTCTCTCTCGTACCATGTTCCTCACTGGTTGCATATTGAGGCGAAAATACTTTCATTATGGCTTTTCTTTTGTTTACACGCCTACCGTAGGAAAGCAATTCTAGTTTTTGTGTCAGTAGGCACCAATTCACCGTCCACTTTACTTGATATTAGCATAAATGTGTATTTACTTACCCTTTGCATATATCTGTAGGGATATCACGGCCTTTGCCTCCCCATGGCAGTTGCGGGCGATGACGGAGTAAGCGCCTGTATAGTCTAGCTTGGCTCTAGGAATCTCTAGCTGGTAAGCAGGACCGTCTCCTTCTCTGCGGAAGTGAGGAGCGTCTCGGTAATAGTCCGGCTGGAAACAACAAAAAATAATCTCATTAGCAATGCAACAAGAACTTTTTTTAAGTTTGTATTCAACTCTTACTGAATATTAATCAGTATCCTTTATAAACTACTTGATATTTTACTTCATAATTTGAGCGTCGATTATTACAAGGAGTCAATTTATATTACTTCATATATCTATATAATTAATATCTCTCAGTAAACAAACTGTGGATTGGTCTTTTTCTGTGTTAAATATCTTTAGGGGTCGTACACAGTTCGTCCCGCTGGAAAGATGGCTGATGGGAAAATAAAATAAATTTGTATCTTACATGGCTTTTTATTCAAAATAGTCTCATAGTGATTCAATACAAAACTGGAAGCGTTAGAAAAATTGTTCGAAACAATTCTGAAACTGAATATTTGAAATTGACTTCAAAACCATGGTCGTAATCTTCTTGATATCTGAAATCGTGTCGAATCGCCATCCTTTCATTGTCATTTTTAATTTTGGAAAGAACTAGAACTCCGACAGTGAAAATCAGGCGAACAAGGAGGTATTCAAGTACCACAACACGTTTTTGTGCAAATAAATCGCGTACAATCTTGGTTTTGTGCGGAGGTGTATATTCGTGACAGAGACACTTTGTTCATTGATTATGGTATTCAGTTCGAACCTGAACAATCCTCACCAATATACAGATTAAAATACTCAAGTAGTTATCAGCATTGACCATTTGACCTTCCGGAGCGAGTTCTTTTATGGAAAATCCATTTTGAACCTAAGAAAACAGTGAGCAGTGTCATGACACGGATTTTCTGCATGAACACTTTTCTCTGAGATCCTGGACCTTTCCATTCCGAGCTTTGGCGCTTTGAAAGAGGCTCGTACTGAAAACATCACGTTTCATCAGCTGTTACGACGAAAGGTATTTATTTAGTATGTGTTTCCAGCGACCGATCTTTTCATATCTCTGCAGTCTGTTTGATAGTCAGTGAATGGGTGGCGCACAAAGTGACAACAGATCTTCCTTTTGTCCAGATTGACAGAATGTGATGCATAGTTGTTTTAGGAAATCCAGTAAAATTCCTCAATTAACCTGGCAGAAGCATGGCAATTATTTCGAATAATTTCAGCCACTTTTTGAACTTTTTTTTCAACTCCGTATGTCGATAATGGTCCTGGACGTTGGGTAATTTTCAATGCTCTCTCAACCATCACGAAACCTTGCATACCATCTAAAAATATTTCTTTGACTCATTTCTTCACTACCATACACAGATTGTATAATTTAAAAATGGACTGTTCCACTTTACCCAATTTAAAACAAAACGTAATGTTCGCACGTTGCACCATTGCTCCTTTCACAACCGAAGTTCAAAACAGACTGTCAAAGATTCTGTTATTACGAGAACTCTGTGATGCCAGCGTTGTTAAATTTAAAACTGAAGGTTCACCGGTGGAATTAATAGTTCCACAAATATAAAATCAGCCACCTTTCCTTTGTGACGGACTGTTTATATATCCAAAGATTGTAATGAATGGTACGCGAAATATGATGGCTTGAGGTAGACTACGGACTTATTCCGGAGATGACGTAAAGAGAGTTTAAAATCTGACATAAATGTCTCCTGTTTGACGATTAGACTGAAGATGCGAGACATCCCTGACGTTTATTGTCGCCAAGATGTTGACGTTTCGTGCGCAACTATTTTCAGTGTTAGACCAAAAGTGGAAACGCTTTCGTGATTAAATCGCTTGTAGGGTTTCTGGAATATTCTTCGTACTCTGTAAAATACCTCCCATTTCAACAGTTTTTTCCGTTACCACTGAATAATGGTAATTAAATTATTAGTGGCATTCATAATCAAATTAATTAACATAGACAGAAGTTAGAAGTCAGAGTAGAAATATCCTTCCTATCTACTTCTGTAGTTAAGCTTCTTTGAGTTACAGTTACAGTTCTTCGAGTGTTCGTAGACGTATATATGATTAAATAATTTCTTAAAATTAATATTTTAGCGAACGTATATTAATAAAATAAATAAAAATAATGGCTTATAAATCAAAACAATTTCAATATTAAATATTCACTTCAATGTTTACATTGATATTAATACTAATAGAAAAACAGTACGTATCGTCCAAAATTTGTGACGTCACCAGAACTCCATAATAGTTGAAAAAGACGAGGTAATAAGGTTTGTGATAAAAATTTCTTCAGTGATGTTGAATTTCGTATTCATTTGATCGTATAACGTGCCAATATCTTTAATTAGTAAGTTCTCCAAAATAAGATTTAAAATGCAAGGTCTGGATTCCAAGGTATTGTATTAACTTAAATTTCAATGTAACCTCTATAGTAAATATTTAATATTAAACTTCTTCTACCTAGTTGATCATAATATTTTGTAATGCCAATTAATTGAGACATTAATTGTGAAATTAAGAATATAAATTGTTTGATAAATCCTTTGTAGCGGCAGGAGCCTTTGAAACAACAATAGAAAACCGGCTCAATTCCTTTGTCGGAAGGTCCGTCAAAATGGCGTATGCGCGCTCAAATTGCGAGACGACAGTACAGTTTGTATTAAGATATTGAGGAGTTCAGTTCGCATGGACATTTGGTGAGAGAGAGCTCACGGAAAGACCTCGTCGAGGTATAACAGTTTTTGGAAGGATAATACAACAGGATAGGCAATTAGCAGGACAAAGTAAAACATTCATAAAAGTATAACGTCGAAATCTGCACACAAAAGGCAGTTTTTGTGTCCATAGCCGGCCAGAAATAGCAAAAGTTTCGGTTTAAGTGCGGAACAATAAAGACTACCCAATCGACGAATCGTAGAATTCACCTAAGGCGAGCGGTCAACCGATAGATGACGAAAGGAGGATCATCCGAGTTCCTGACGACGTATAAAAATTTTGATTTAGAATCTGTGAGTTTAGAAGCAGTGTAAAACCTACAATAGTGTTCTCGAAAATAAAGGTACGATGGAATGCTGGGCAGACGTGAGTAACTATTTACGAAACAATTAATTATGTAAACGTAATTGAAAGATAGCCGACAGATTTCGTTCTCTTCTTTTTGTTTAAAATTGTTAATCAGAGTCAATATTTTTACTATTAATTTCGTTCACAATTATTATTCGTTCTAGTTTAATTGACGAATTATTTCTTTTTTTAAAATTTTTATTTGTTGATGATAAGATTATAAATATTATTGATTCGTCCATTAGCAAACCCAGTGTAGACTCTGAGAAATTCAATATTATAAATTTTGTAATTGTTTGAGTTATTTCCACAATAAAAATATTGTTTGTAAATTTTATAAGCTTTCATTTAAAAAGCCTATCATTAGTGATTATTACAATTTATTTAACTTTTCTTAAAGTTTTGGCGAATACACCGTAAACTTTCCATTTTTCTGAGCTTACATTGAGCCGCAAATAGCTTAGGAAATACAAAAACGAGCGGATTTTTATATTTGAATCAGTCTATTTTCTAACGTTATCTTACATAACAAAAGAGAAAGATATGAAAACTCATTTAGTTATCATGTTGACGGTACAATTACTCCCACTTCACCTTCGTCTGGAACTATTTTTTTTCCATTCCATAATAGTTTGTTTTACCGGAACTCGAGATCTACAGAAATACCTTGATTTGGCGCAAATAATTTTGAATAAATTTCATTTTCTATATATAAGTGTGGATATAAAATTTAAAAAACTGGCGTAGCAGACTCTTATAACAAATACTGTAGTCGAACTCGATGATTATAAAAATTTCCCAATAGATCGATCAATTTCAACCACGCACTTTTATTACAAAATTTCCACTTCAATTACGAAATTATAGGCGTGGTTCCTGAACTCAAAAAGAATAACTATCTCGTGTATTGAAATAAACTTATTGTAGGCTTAGTTCAAAACCGAGGGGAAAATCTTTTTTTCAATACCAAAAATACATTTTATTAGAATTTGTTCCTTTGAAAGAAGAATACAGACCCAATTTTGACTTTCATGGTTTATGTAACATCTGAAGTATACAATAGATTTTTCAACTATTTGTTATTGATTTTTCTTTATGAATACGGGAGAAATAGTCAAAAAATTACAACACGATTCATTAAGTTCTTTGAAAAAGTTGTACTGCCGGTAAGATAGGCACTACGATTTAAAAAGCACTGGAAGATCATGGCCTGACTCGTCCTATTAAGACATGAATATGCAGGTTTTTTGCTTAAACCATTAACTTTAGTTCTGCATTCAAGCTTTACTGCACAGTTCTTTCACACACACGTAATATACGTCAAAGAAGCTAGTTTATTTCTGCAAACAGATTTCATAGACTGTTTAGTAGACAGCTTGTAGACTGTTCAAATGCAACTGAGAAACATAAATGACTTTAGGAAAAATATAACTACTGTATTTGAAATGGAGGATCGCCAAAAAGAAAAGCTCACATTTTTACAACCAGACAATGTGAACATGAGATTCAGAATAATGACTTATTTTGAATAGTCTACTTCAAAGGTTTCAGTAGACAAAATAAAACAGGAGATTTACTCGCGTAAATTTAAATTAGAAAATAGTCCAGTGTATAAGAACAACGTTAATACAGGACCAGATACTCTGAATAATTTGAGGAGCCACAGATTTATTCAGAAAAAGATAAAACCGATCGTGTTAGGATATTACAAAGGCTGCTGATGAATAATACAGGACAAACCTACATTGAGGAGCAGAGGGAAAGATTCCATCAGAATGTTATGGAAATGGAGAGGCGTTACTAGTAGAAGTATTAGATTCTTAAGCGAGAAACTGGAAATACCGCATTGGGAAAGCCACACCGTGAGATATATGTAAGAAAGACAACCGATTACGTAAGTGAACACAGTAAATAAAGAAACACTTATCAATCAATTGTGTTTCATGGATGACAAATTTATTTCCTTTACTTGATAGTAAATTTATGAATTATGCCATATATTTGTTGATATAAAACCATACTCTCTTCTTTTGTGAGGAAAATAGACATGGTTGAAAAAACTGCTGATCTTTTTCGGATTCAAAACACAAAGAATCATAAAATTCCAGCCGTTATAAAATATTTTTAGTTCAATAATGGTTCACAAATACGAAACGTAATCAAATAAAATCTATGAAATGTAAAAATAATAATTGCTTCACATTTGTACAGACTTAATAAAACTGTGCTAATTTAAACATGATTCACAATTTTCTTGACTTAAAATTTTCTGAGATTCTTGAAAATGCAAAACCGTCTCTATCAGTTTAAAATTAACAATTAAATAAAAGCATAGCCATAAAGTTCCAGGGTTGGTGAGAAAAATAAATAAATTAGTGTTTATTTTCACACAGATATTATTTCAAATATTATTATTTAATTGTACTTGGACTGTCTTCAATTAAAATACTTGGAATTCCATAGATATTTTCAAATACAGAAATATTCCGTACCTAACAAACAGTACCAGTAAATATTAAATTTAGAAAATGATATATGAACAATTCTGATATGCAGCTTTTTAATAACTCCAACTGCTTTTTAATTATAATGTTACTAATTTTCCAGTCATCCACATAGTAAAAATTGTATTAATGTATTTAAGATCCTATATTTCGAAGCATTTAAAATTATACAAAGAAATTGACCATTGGATTCATCGCGAAATCTATATTGTGAGAAGATACATTTAAAGACAAAGGCTACTTTCACCCACGTAAACTAAAGCCATTCCTTTGTTACGTTCGTTTGAATATCTGATCAGCCTACACAAAGGTTTCGTTGTTGTTACAATGGGCTAAGTTAACCTTCTGATGTTTCGTGTCAAACCAAAACATCACCTTCCTCTGATTTTTGTATTACGAACCTACAGAGGCCTACTGGTTTAGCTCCTATTACATTTAATTTATTTCAATACATTCCATAAAATACATATGAAATCAGTATTGGCATAAATATATTTTTTGTAAATATTTTCATTTCAATTAAAATTCAAGTAAATTTTCCTCAGAGAATCTTGGAAAAGAATTTGACTTGTTCCTTTACCAGCTTTTCGTTTAGTTTGCATAAAAAGGAAAACTTTTAATCGGCATTGACTATGCATACAATAATACAATTTTTTATTTTATTTTTTTAGGGCAACAGGCAACATGAGAGTAATCCACATGGTGGCAACTCCCCTTTAATAGCATACGAAGGGATTTGAAAATGAACATGCGGAAGGGTAGAGGAAGATAGCCAAGGGTGAACTAGGGCCACCGGGCTATAGTTTAAGGATCCTACCCGGCATTCGCCTAAAAGAAATGCAGGGAAAACCCTAGAAAAACCTGCATCAGGTAGGTCGGGCATTATGTACTTGTACCACGCCCTTCCGATAGCGGTAGAAGAGTTTACTGTGGGGGCCGCAGCATTCCCTTCTACGTACCTCGACTAGTTTAGGAGGCAGCTGGCCGACTGTGCAAATAGGAACAGCAAACAACTCTTACCGTATGCCGAAGGTCTGTGACCCCGGAACATACACCTCTCAAACAGGCCAAGGTGCCTCAGCATGTGGGAACCTTAGTTCAAAAACGTAGAGGAAAAGGCATATTTTTTTTTTGGTGTAGACAGGCTATGTATAGGGTAATCCACATAGTGGCAACTCCCCTCTTATAGCATAGGAAAGGGATTTGAAAGGGGGGATGTGGAAGGGTAGCGGAAGGTAGCCAATCCCCAAAGGTAGCCCCTTAGTGTCTCTCCTTCAAGGTTCTGCCTGCGAGAGAATATCCCTCGCAGACAGCTGTCTTTTCAATACAATTTTTTTTTTTTTAGGGCAGAAGGCTACATGAGGGTAATCCACGTTGGGAAACTCCCCTTTGATAGAATACGAACGGATTTGAAAGGTGGGGTGCAGAAGGGTAAAGGAATGTAGCCAAGGTTTAACTAGGGCCCCCGGGCTATATGTTAAGGTTCCTACGTGGCATTCGCCTAAAGAAATGCAGGGAAAACCCTACAAAAAACCTGTATCAGGTAGGTCGGGCAGTGGGTACTTGTCCCACGCTGTTCCGATAGCGGGAGAGGAGTTTGTTGTGGGGACGCAGCATTCTTTTCTCCGTGCCTCGATCAGTTTAGGAGACAACTGGCTGACTATTCCAATGGGAACAGAGGACAACTCTTACCGTATGCCCAAGGTCTGTGACTCCGGAACATATACCTTTCAGAACAGGCCGAGGTGCCTCGGCTTGTGGTAACCTTAGTTCAAAAACGGAGAGGAAAAGGCATCCCCAAAGGAATCCCCTTCGTATCTCACATTTTTTCACTCCGAAAAGGTAAAAACTTTGAAACATATTTTCTATGATTAATAAACGAGTTCAAGCATCATTTATGTCTGAATAGTCAATGTTTTTAATTTGTCGAATTTCTCAGAAGCCCCGAGGAAGGTAGAAATATGAAAGGAAACGTTAATTTTTAAAATAAATTGTTATGGGTCGTAAAGTATATTTTGTTTTCTATAATAAAAAACCAGACTTTAAAACTAAAATAAACCTTATTATTAATCTCCTAATCGTAGGCCTATATATATTAAATATGGGCATATAGAATTAAATTTGAAAACCTCAAAATTCTTGGATCTTTAGATTATAATTGCTATAAAAATTGTTGCAATTATATATTAACCAAACATTTAGGATTATATGACTTAGTGCAATATATGCAACCCCTCATCCCACCACCTCCAATTAGCACCTTACATAATGAGTCACTTTACAGGTGAATTATAACTACACACGAAAAACCTAATTATAAAGCAATCCCATGTTTACTAATGAGAATTCTGAACAGAATTACTTCTTTTGTCTTCTCTTTACAGTAAAAATATCATAATATCTCTTACTGTATAATATCTATAGTTTATTTAATAAAATACGATAATTTCGGATTTCATTAACTACAATAACTATTATCAGGCGGCAACATACACAGCCTGAAACCATGGCGATTAATTTAAGAACTTGTCCGACCTTGGATTCCCATTGGTTCTCAATATATAATGAGACGTATTAATAACAACAATAAAAATCACCTAATATAGTAATTAGCGCATGTTAAAAATAATAACACTGAAAAACAACCGAGACCCCCAGAGACAAATTTATAACAGAGAAACAAAAATTACTCAAATCGAATTTAAAAGTGCGGGACGTTTCGCCGCGGATTGGGGTATTTTTCCAACAGTAAAAAACTTAGACTGTAAATTACTAAACTCAAAGATTTACTATGTCCTGCTTAATATTAACAGTGTAATTTTTATTTCCAATATTAAACATTTTCCAAATGAATATTTTCCAATAATGTGTTTTCTGTTCCCAAAATAGAAACAGTGATTAAATTGGATACAATGCTCAATGGTCAAAAATATTTTACTGTCCAACCTATAGTATACTGAATTAATTTTTTAATTCAGTATACTATATTTTATAATATAAAACATTTTACTGTACAACCTATAGTATACTGAATTAATTTTTTAATATTTTTGGCCATTGAGCATTGCATCAAATTTAATCACAGTTTCTATTTTGGGAACATAAAACTACATATTGGAAAATATTAATTTTAGAAATGTTTAATATTGGAAATCAACATAATACTGTTAATATTAAGCACAACACGCTAAATCTTTGAGTTTAGTAATTTACAGTCTAAGTTTTTCACTGATAGATAAAAGTATATAAACATTAGAATAGCTGAAGTAAATATCGTACTATAGCACAACAATGATATAAGGAAAAGTACGCACAATGAATAGATTGTTTTAACTTTTGTACGTTATGTTATGATTTAATATAATACAGTTGTTTTAAACTCTACAATTTTCTATAATTTGTAAGTAAAAATCTTCTGTTTCTATTAAAGTACACAAAGTTCATATTAATAGGTTTTCCACTTCCAATGTTATTATAAAATTAATAGTTCAAATTGTGACTTTTCCTACATCAGCAAAAAAAATGGGTTCGATTTTGACAAAACCTCTATTTTATTATAAATGGAAAATATTAATTATGAAATGTGGTATATTGCAAATAAACATAATTCTGTTATTATTAAGCGCGACACAGACACAATAAGTTATATGATGTATTATTTCAAATTCTTTGGCTCTTATAAACTTATCTTTAATTTTAGTTCTCTGGAAAATTTACTGTCTCAAGTTTTTCATCGTTAGAAAAAGACACCAATCCACGTCGAAACGTCCAGTACTTTTAAATTAGAATTTATTAGTTTTTGGTTCTCTGTTTTACGGTTGGATGAAGGAAGATCATTTGTCAGTGTTATTATTTACGGAGTCATAAAATGATATTACAAACCAAATACACAGAATTCATGCAGCAGTATGAACGGCTGGGTCGCATGACGGGAGTTGGACAGGAGAGCGCATTTATTATTTGCCTCATCATGGTGTGCTAAAAGAAGAAAGTATTACCACAAAATTGAGGGTCGTGTTTGACGGCTCAGCACTATCAACGACAGGAGTTTCTGTTAATGATTTGCACATGATAGAACCTACAATTCAAAGGGATCTTTTAACAATAATCTTAGGCTTTCGCGTACATCCTTTTGTGGTGGGTGCAGACATATCTATGATGTATCGTCAAGTTTTGGTTGTTCCCGAACAAAGGGCATTACAGCGTATTTTATGGAAATCAATTCCAACGGAACCTCTTCAAATATACGAGCTGAACACAGTCACATACGGCCTAGCTTCTAGTTCATTTCTATCCATAAGAAGTTTGTTTCAACTTAGCAAAGAAATCGAGAGGTCATGTCCTCGTGCTGCAGAAATTATTCGCAACTGCATGTATGTCGATGATCTGTTGTATGGGTCAAGTACAATAGAAGAAGCAATTCAAATTCGCAAAAAGGTTTCCTGCTTCTGGGGGATTTCAACTTTGGAAGTGAATATCTAATGAAGCTGAAATATTAAACAATTCGAAAACTGAAGAGGAATCTTTACCACATCATGTCATAAAACTTGGAGAAAACGAGTGTGTTAAAACATTAGGGTTATCGTGGTCCAGCACAAACGATAGTTTAATTTATGATGCTAGCATAAAATTAGATTTACAAGCTTATTCAAAGCGTTCTGTTTTATCAACAATTGCTCGAATTTATGGTCCTTTAGGATTATTAAGTCCGTGTATTATCATTGCAAAAATAATTTTACAGAAGGTAGGCTCGAGAAATCGTCATGGGATGATGACTTATCGCCTGAAACATCACGTGACTAGACTAAATTCGCAAATGATCTTGCACCTACGAAAAAACTGGAAATTTGTCGCCATGTTTGCAGCACATTGGCTAATATTATCGAAATTCACGCATTTTCAGATGCAAGCTTATGGTGCTGCTATTTATGTACGTTCAATTGATACATTAGGAGCAGTTTCCGTAAGATTATTATGTGCGAAATCTAAAGTTGCACCACTTACGCCAGTTACCATACCACGTCTCGAATTATGTGCAGCTCAAATTTCAGTTAATCTTATGGAAAAGGTAAAGAATTCACTTGATATAAAAGTATATTACTGGTGTGACTCAACTATAGTACTGAGCTGGCTAAATTTGGAGCCTCATAAGCTTAAAACTTTTATTAGCAATCGTGTATTAGAGATACAATCGCTTTCAAATTCAGAAGATTGGCACCATGTAGCATCTCAGGATAATCCTGCAGATTTAGTTTCAAGAGGAGTCTACCCAACAGCTCTACGGAACTCAGTTCTATGGTGGGAAGGTCCAGCATGGCTTTCACGCTCTGAATTGCTCATTTCTGATTCAAGTGAAATCATAATAAATGCTCCGGAAATGAAAACTGTGGTTCAAACAACTGGCTTGTCTCATTTAGATCATTCCATTATTAAATTTGAAGATCACTCAGATTTGAATAGATTAGAGACGATAATCGCTTGTTGTTTGCGATTCATTAATAATTACCATTAATTAATATATCTTTGTATCAGTCATTGTATTATATTGAAAAATGTATATTGTAGTAATTAGTAATTAATCCATTATTATAATTATAAAGTTGGATTGTAGAGGACTTATTATTGGGTATAAAGCGGACGCCGCAGCGGGGCGGCGAGACACAAAGAAACATTGTTGAGATGGTACGCGCTCAAAATCTACGAGACGAACAGTCAGTCAACGGCGAGAAGCGAAACAGTTAGTTGGACGGCAGACACAGATGCGGGCAGATATCCATTCAGAAAATTTGCAGTATAAAAAGTTTTGGCAGTCAACGGCGAGAAGCGAAACGGTAGAGTCCAACAGCGAGATATAATAGTTTAAATAAAACGCAAGTAAACAGTTTGACAGAGAGACTTATAAAATCGCAGTTTGGAAGCAGAAGTTTGCTTCACAAACTGAACTAATTTTTAACATCGAGAGACTTTTAGGAGACCGACGTCCGGAAACTAGCTGATGAGATGATCGAGGTTCCAGAATAGCAGAGATCCTGAGCAGCTACCGTGTGTTCAAATTTTGATGAGTAGAATCAGTGATATCCCCAAATCGTGTGCACAGAAAACCCAAAATTGAGACCTGGGCGGCCGTAAGTAGAAAACTCTAAAATTTATTGTAAACCACTTTTTAAAAGATACGTCAGATCGTTCTTTAATTATTTCGTTTCTTTAATTATTCACTTCGTTAATTATTTACTTCTCTAATTGTTTAGTTAATTTAAATTCAATCCTTAATCTTATTTTCGTCCGCAACAAAATTCGTCGAGGTTCAGACGAATTAACTTCAATAAAAGGCTAAATGTAATTATGATGATTGTATAAAATTCACCCATTTATCAAACCCAGATAAAGACCCTGAGATTCCAAAATATTATATTGTATTTAAAACTTTAATAAATTTGATTAATTGTTTCCCGTAAAAATCTTTTATTTTATTTAGACGCCTTTTTATTACAATATATTCAAGGCAGGCCGACAGCATGTAATATATTTTATGTTGTATGTTGGGACTGTATTTCCATTTGATTTCACAAAAAATGAAACTTTTGTATGTGCTATTATGAAGTGATTTTTATTGACTGTTATAAATACAGCATATACAATATAAAAAAACAGAAGACGGACTGAGACAAAACATAAAGAACTTTCCAAAGAATACCTTGTGCTACAGATGCGCCACACCACACAAAGATATCAAGGCGTGATTACAATAAGTAATTAACAAATATTATACATCGCATTTAGGTACTGTCCATAAATAATTGCCTGTCGTGATGAGACTGTGCGAAAGACCGCATCACAGTAGTCTGATTGAGATTTCATGAACAGAATAGCTGAAGTGTCAAATTTGGGTCCTAGTTGTAGTGCCCCCGCGTCTTCGTATTGTATATTTGTTATGAATAGAAAAGCAACCACGGTTGTGATGTGAGCTTAGCGATGGCAGCGTATTTCCGCGGTGGCAGACTGCTCCACATTCCTGGCAAGGTGAGCGGCCGCTTTCCCCATGGTTACTCTAGCCCATTTTAGGCAATCCCGGCCCGAGCTGCTGATTCACTCTCCCAGGGCTGGCCACCGTAGAACACCACGTCCGTCACGCCTTCTCCAAGAATATGCTCATGCTCCTTGTTTACTTTCACTATATTTGCGAGACAAAATCAATATCGCCACAATTTACTTTTATTTGCGTCTCGTTCCTCGGTCAACACAAATTTTCTCCTCTTATAAATATCTATCGGCCGAAGGTGCTATAATTTACATACTATTAAGTTATTTATTCAAACATAAATCATTGAGATGTCTAGGTGCATCTAATGCAATCTCATAAAATTAAATGTGCTGAAGACTCGGTCGTCATTCAAGAAATCCAGTTTCAGCTTTAGACATCGCGTGATATTTCCAACAAGACTCAAACAGCAGCTGACAATATTTGATGTTTTATTCCAACGAAAGCTGTTAATTGAAGTAGCCTCCAAACAATAGAGAAGTACCGTATGTCGGAAGGATGAGAAACGTTTAGAAACAGACTTGTGGTTATCAATATTTCACAATTTCATTTAATTCAATATTCTTACAATGTTTCCGAAACTCAATCAAATAATGACTATGAACAACATTGCCTATGAAAATGATTTCCAAAGATTCCGTAACTCAAATTTTAAATTTATGGGACGAGAAATTTTTTATGAAATTTCCAAAATATATCAATCACAGTTGACATTAATGTTTTCCGTGTTCATCTACTTTGTTTCATGCTTTCTCCTGTAAAAGCTTAATTCGGCTGTTGCTAATAGATTGCGTTAGTGATCATATTATGCTACTATGAACATGGCATTTTTTATTAGTTTTCATCTGTCAACAATGGTCACTACAAATTATCAGTAATTTCATTCAACAACGTACATTTATTTTGGTAATTATGTCTAGTTTTTTGTCAAAAAATGAGCATTTGCGGGTAGCTCTGCTTTTCTGCTTCAACTTGAATTGCCGAATTGCATCAAATACTTGTGGAGGCCTATCGCGACAGTGCTTTATCGGAAAAAACGTGCAGAGATTGGTTTTGTCGGTTCGAAGATGGAAATGTTGACCTGAGCGACAAAAAGCTCGAAAATCGGCCGGTGAAGGTTGAGGACCAGCAATTACAGGCTGTTTTGGTCAAGAACGATACCCAATCGCAAAAAAGTGTTATCCGACCAATTGCACGTTACTCAACCAGAATTTATATGTGCCTACGTGCCATGGAAAAGGTTCAAAAGATCGGAAAATGGGTGGCGCATGAATTGAACAATAGGCAGATGGAGCGACTCTGAAACACATGCGATATCTTTCTCGCCAGACAAAGAAGAAAGTCGTTACTGCATCGGATTGTGACTAGGATGAATATTTGATATCTTTTGAGAATCCTAAACGCAAGAAATCGTGAGTTGATCCCGACCAACCATCAATATCGCCCGCAAGACGTGCTTTGAGTTTGGTGGGATCAGCAGGCTATGGTCCTTATGAACTGTTGAAATCTGGTGAAACTGTCATTTCCCTCCGCTACCACCAACTGATCATATTGCACCGTGCTCTGTATCAGAAAAGGCCGGATTGTCAGCAAGGACATGACAAGTTAACTTTCCTCCACAACTCACCATCGCACACGTCAACAATAGTCCGACACTACTTGAAGGCACTCAACTGGGATGTGCTAACAAATATAGTTTTTCCGCAGACCAGGCTCCTGTTTTTGTCGATTGGCAACGTTCTCTCTGAGAATTGATTCAATTCTTACGGATGAGTCCGAAAATGGCTTGATGAGTGGCGTGGTATCTATAAATTGTCCGAGAGATGGAAAAAATGTGTAGCTAGCGAGGGCCTGTACTTTGAATAAATTTTGTTTCGCATTCTATGAAAAACATGTGTCTTTTTGGCTAAAATACAGCAGTTTTAAGTTTATACACCCGGTAAAACGATTGATGGATGGTACCAAAGTACGCTGTCTGAATTAAAAATGATGAATTTTATATTGCAAAATAATTGTTTTTTTCTAACTTTTTTCAATACGAATACAGTTTGCGTTCTACGAAACACTAAATCTACCTGTAACATAAAAGTTTTCAGTGGTATTTTAAAGTCAGTTATTCATCAAATACTTGTTGAAAAATTAATCACGTTGATAAGGCCTGACTTCATATTTTTGGGAAAGTATATCTTCAATTAAACATTATGAAATTACAATGACAGATGAAGTGTCCCCTGAAAGAGTGGAAAACGAATAACCTTTATTTAAATTATGTGCCCCGACCTCAGAGAAATGTTTGGATTTTGAATGAATTTTCTTGCAATTTCCATGGCGTCTACCGACAGTTGTGCCAGCAATCGAGTAATGCTTCAATCTAAGCGCGAAAACGAGAGCTTTTTAACGAAATAGAACTTTGTGGAAAAATCTGACAATAATGGATGGATTAACTGGAAATTTTGGGAACAGATCATAAAATATTACGCAACATGTTTCTTCTGTGTTTCTTGAAAATATTTTGTTACTGTGACCTCGAACGTCAGATTAGAAGTCATGGGCTACATTTATGATATAAATGCCAAAATAAAAATAATTGATGGTCATAACACAACTGCAGAATTGTCATTGGTCGTAGGCCAAGAAAAGCTCAAAGCGAAAAATAATATGAAGATATTTCTGCGCTGCCATATAATTAGATATATCTAACGAAAAGAACATAGAGTACGATAATAATAAATAGTTTCACTATATAATATTACAGTCAGATGTTACTGATCGGCAGCTGATCCACTAAGCTATACGTAATATGATATGATTAATTCCACTAGAGACTAGGTGCCGTAAATGGAACCTTACAGGAGAGTATGAGGAGACAAATTGTGGGGATGTCTTCTTCCTCTCTTCTTTTGAAATTAAGACTCCATATTCCGAGACTCCTCGTTCAGTTTTGGAGTTGTATGTTCCGGTGTCGCAGACGTTTGGCTATACGGCAATAGTTGTCTCTGTTCCCATCGGAACAGCCATCCAACTATCTCAAAACCTGGTTGAGGCATGGAGACGGGAATGCTGCGTCACCAAAGAAAATCCCATTCTAATGATTTGGAAGGACGTGGGATAAGTATCAAGGGTCCAAAATACCTTATGCGTACTTCATATTTCTTTTAGATTTTCCAGAATCACATTTAAACGAATTGGCGAGTATGTACCTTAAACTATAGCCCGGGGCCCTATTTCTCCATTATTTACACGGTTCTCCCATCCGCAACCCCTTTCTATACCGTCCTATTTCGTTGAAGGGGAGTGGCCACTACTAGTAGCCTATTACTAAAATAAATAAACTACAGACGTGTGTCATAACTAGTAGATCGTATTTCTTGATTTTCGAAAACTGATTCTTTTATTTAGGTAGAGCTCATTTAAATATCGAAGATAATATGTGACTCTCTCTTCCGTTCAGTCTTTTTAGTTTGCATTTCATGTCTAAGCAAATTGAGTAAAATGAAAATATCCGTGTAGATGCCTACCAATTAGCGTCGAAGAGACGTCGCCTGTGTAATGTTACACGTAACCATTACCCTGCTGATCAGGTACTGCGTAAAACTGAAGAACGAGTACAATCCTTCCAATTACGCCAGTCGCGGCGATTGTTTCTCTTTATGGCCGTGACTAGCTCCTTTCTCCCTTCGCTTGCTCCGGACCTGATATTTGCATGGTCGGTAACGATGTCTTACGTTATCATAGGCCGATCGGAAAATACTAGGCTAGGTCAGATGCGGTCGTCTTTTGCAACGTTAGCGTCTTGTGCGATCACACTAGTAGTACACAAAACGAAACAGAAAATGTAAAGTTTAACTTAAAGTAGTTTTTATCGTTTATCTTCATCGGGAATACAACATGTTTATCACTCTCTAGTAATTTTTGTAACTTCACCTGTAAATTATAAATCATGCTGAATTCCTAATTAACACTTAAAATTCTTGTATATGTCTTTGAAAATCATTTAGTTTAGTTTAATTTAGTTTAGTTATATGTGATAATCATAAACTAAGATTACATTGCCTGCAGTCGAAACTGTATATTTTGTTTCATACAACCAATACAGACATCGACAGTACATACAGTAGGCTATTTTTCGATATAGACTCCATATCGGTTTAGACACATCGCTTCGTGGGATGAGATTGAATATTCGCTCCCAGTAAAAATCCTATCCGCGAGAAGTGCATCATCTCCTCGCCTGAAGCGAATTGTCGGCCTTCTAAGTGCTCCATCAAGTGAGGAAAAAGTTTAAAGTGACTTGGAGCGAGGTCCGGGTTGTAGGGAGGGTGGTCGATGATGTCCCAACTTCATTACCGTGGTGGTCTTTTGGGCTGTATGAGGTCGCTCGTTGTCGCAATTGCGTTCGAGTTTCTGATACACTTTATCCTATATTATTTTAATTTTTGTGTTGTGTTGAGTAAAGGAAATTATATTCATGGCAATACATATAGTATCCTACTGTAAAAAAGTACAAAAATTTGTGTATTTATATTGTCTCTTACGTTACATCCCATTTTTCTCATAGATGTATTAGATTACTTCAATATTTATAGATTTTCCTATTTATAATATATTTTCTCATTCGGGTATTTTTTAATTTTATCATTTTCTGAATTTTAGACAAACACACACACACACACACACACACACACACATATATATATATATATATATATATATATATATTTGAATGGTATTTTTAATTGTATTTTATTATTTTACTTTCCAAGTTTTATATTTTATTTTAATTGTGTTTTTAATTGGCACATATAATGTGTTATTTTTGAAGAGGACCTGTGGGACTATAACGGCAAAGGACACACGTCCTTAATAACAATAATAATTCGTGAACCAATAATAAAATCAAATAGTTTCTTCCTTTAATTTATCGCCTTTCCTTATGACTAATGGTGAATATAATGATCAAGCTTAAATAATTACTAATAGATTGTAATTTTAGATTGATATCTGAAATTCATGTTCCACATTCCCGTGAATATGAGAGACGTAGTTTGAGCCTCCCTCCCCCTTTCCTAATTTGAGAGTTTTGTCGACCTTGTCTGTGAGTGTTTCCTGCTGCCTTAAAGAGCCGTTCGCCTTACAAGGGCGCCTTATTGCTGAAATGCCGTCGTCCAAACATGACGGCGAGTGTGCGTCATCGGGCATGAAAGAGCGACTGTTGCTAGAAGAACAAGTTACTTTATTCCGCAATAACACGTAGCGCAGACGGGGTTCACTTTTCTTAGCTCCGAGAGTTGGAGGACTCTCGGGGTCACGCCACCTATGTCTTGTATCCGTCACTTCAGAATGCATCAACTCGAAACGAAACACGTAACGCAGTTTTTCATGGCGCACATTTACCACGAGAATAGTCATGAGTTCAATCCAGTTCCCTGAATGAGTTACAGCTTCTCTTCAACCACGTCAAGTAACCGTGAACACGGCGAGGGTTTGGAAATGCCATGGGAACTCAGCCGACATTCTCCTGGAGTAGAAAATGACAACACCAGAATAAAATAGTCATTACGCAGACAAGTTAGCATTGTCCTGAATCATTCAAAGCGAAGAACGAGTCTTAGATTTTAAATCACACTGCTTTAGCACCAGAAATGGAAGCTAGACGATGAATAAGGAATAACTCTAGCAGTACTTGCAGCTAAATTATTTTATTTGACGGATGTTCAACATTTATATCCTCCAACTATGGAAACACATTAAACTTTTCTACTTCTGACTACATTTAAATAATATGTAAATTATCTACTATTCAAAAAACCGTTATCAATAAATGGACAAAAAGAAATATGAATTAAATAATAATCAATTCGATATAAAAACTGTTCTGATGAAATAAAGAGCAACATCTATGTTATGGATAAATGAAGACAAACTCGGAGAATATTCTTAAAGGATTCAAGATGGAAATATTTGAAAGACTCATGTCTGTGATATATTTTTTCAGAAAAAAAAAGCAAAGAGCAAGCGTAATATAGGTTCGAAGGTTATTCACAGAATATCACCTATGATGCGAATTTAACTTTAAATAACACGAGAGACTTCCAATTTCATAACAATTAATGCTGCAAATTAATATAATTTAGTCAGAACAAGTTTAATATCAAATATCGTCTTCATGGACTTTCATATAAATACAAACAGAAATACACTCCGCTTCATCATTAATCTAGGACATTGCGAAAAATAAGTATCAGAAAAATTAATTATTAAGGTCGCATCTCTTATCTACTATTATTATTATTGAGAAAGTTGAACCTACGACTAATAATCTTTAGAAGAGTTGAAAAAATATTTTATTCACTGTATTTTCAATTATGTATTCATCCTTCAAGAGCTTTCGACTTAATTTTCAGATTCACACTAAAATATTATTTTAAAAACAAGGCACTCAAGATCTTCCTGTAACATTCCAGTAAATAATTAAAAATTTAACAATTAAAACATAGTGCGATCTTAAAATGAAAAATACACGTATGTTTAGAAAATTAATAATGAGATAAAATAGCCAAATACAGACAAAAGAAGTGATATAAATATCATACAACGTTTCTGGAAATATTGTTCCTTCCTTCAGGTGCTAAGAAAAATAAAAACACAAGGGCCTAGAGCGACACAACTGTACAGTTCAATTGACAAATTGTAAAGCTTTCCAGATTGCCAACTGAACTGTGTAGTTGTGTCGCTCTAGGCTCTTGTGCTTTTAGTTTTATTAGCACCTAAATAAATTGTCTATAACAAATGACTGATAACAGCTCAAGAAAATGTTTTTTCAACTCTTATATCGAACAATTTATTATGTTTCCCTGATGCAGTCCGAAATTAAAAACGAAACGTAATTTTTTCGTGTTTGTATTCATTTGAGTGTCAATATAACTACTGAATTGAATTTTTGATATTTAATTGTGTTATAACTTATTGGCTACTTAATTTATTTTGTTGTTATACGTAAAATAATAAAATATCTATTTTAAGTTACTGTATTATTAACAATATTGATAAGCTTGCGGAATGTAGACTAATTTCTGAACAGAAATCTTGAAGCACTTTAGTCGTCCGTGATTAAAGTATGAAACCATCGGATGTGATTAACCGGTGTAATAAAAATAATACGGTACTACTGACCAGAAAAGCAAATACGATTTACAGAACTGAATCGCAAATAAATTATACTCGACAATCATTTGACTAATGCGTTTACAAACAAGGTTAATGAGTGAAAGTAAGAAGCCTTGGATTGAGAAACAGCAATTAAACTCATGCTAGTGTGCCAATTAGACCTCGCAAACTGCACGGCCCTCCTAATATTAGCAGAGTTGGAGAACACAGTCATGATTCCTATAGCCGTATTACACACTACTTACCCATGACGTTGGTGGAAACGGAAAAATATTACTTTAATATTTATATAGTGTATTAAAATCCTATTGGCTATGGATTCACAGTTTTTTCATCTAAAAAATCTCGTAGTGTTAAACAGTTTTTTAAGTTGAAACTCCAAAATTAACAAGCATGCCTATTTAATTATAGATTATTCGTAAATACAACCCGATAATCGGTATTTCAATGACAAACTACACTGCTTTCAAAGTAAATATGTGTTGGCTACATAAAAATTTCACGAAGCCTATTTCTCTGATGGGAATAATGGCTAATAATAATTATTATATTTCGTATTATGAAATTTATATCTACTCTGTCAATTTTATCTTATTTCAATTTTTTGTAAAGTGCCATGTTTTGCCTTGGAACTTTGTAATTGCAATATTTTATTCTTTTCCTGTAATCTTATATTATGACGTATGCTATTTCATCTACGGCTGTCTAATGGAATGAATAATAAATTTAAATCTAAAATGAACCAGATTACTCGGAATTGGTTTTATCTGGTTTCCGACAGTGCGACGAAAATCGAACGGGTTTCCCATTACATAAATACCCAAATATTTATAGGGTGAACTATCACGTGAATAACCGACCCCCTACTCCTCTCAGAGAAAAATAAATTGTTCGTCTAAATTAAAATTTTAAGAAAAGTGGGGTAATTTATATGCTCCTTGAGACCTAAAATAGTTACAAGTCTTTTCTCACTGGTTTATTCGTTTTTCGTCTATTTTTAAATCAACTCCACCTTTCTTACAACCTGTCTATAAAGGACAAAAACTATTTGATTTGTTTAAGTCAAATAACAAAAATAAACTTGTAGAAAATAATTAAAAGGATAATTACAAGCTACTCTTTCCAATCAGAATGTTATCGACTCCTTCTCGATGAAATTTATAACAGTCTTTACTTGTTGAATTTCTGACTGTGGCTTTACGTATTGAGAAACTTTCCTGCGACCTTTACTTGATCGAATTATATGTCTGTCCAAACTTTACTCGATGAAATTCTGTGTGCCACACCACTCTTAATAAAGAGTTGCCTGCCACTATTTACTCGTTGAAAATCTGTCCCCGACTTCCTCCTGTAATCCCCGTAGTTCGGCACGACAAAATCCCGCCTGTACATTGTATATATATATATATATATATATATATATATATATATATAATAAAATATTGCAATTAGAAAGTTCAAAGGCAAAAACATGGCACTGTATATATATATATATATATATATAGTCGCATATATATATAAATTCTAATCAAATCTGTCCAGTAGGGTTTCTGGCTTGAATAGTTTTAATCGTGGCAGTTTCCATATTTCTTGCAATTTCGTTAGCATGAACATGAGTTCTATCACTATAAAGTACACTAAATCTCTTAATTTTATCTTTAATCGAAGTAATTTGCAGTTTTTTGCTATTTGAATTTTAGAAGCATACTATGGAGCATTAACTATTTTTCTTGACATTTGGTTTTGCAATTGCTGTATGATTTCCAGGTTATAATTGCTTCTTGAGGATACCATTGTCAAATCAAAAGATTTGTGAGTCACAGCCATTGCGAAAATTAAGTGCTGTTTAATTACAACTTTGATCATAATTTTAGAGAGCTTTTATTAAATTTATTTCCTAATTTTAAATATTACATTGTGTAAGTAACCTGCTTAGTGGACAATTTACTGGAGGTCTGGTGCTATTATTCACAGTTTTTTTTGTTAATGAATGGGGTATTTGTATATTTTGTATTTAAATATATTTTAAATAAATTTATTGATATCGTATCTTCTAAATGACGTAATGGAGCATATTACTCGCTGAAAGAGTTCGTCGATAGGAATGACAAATTATATCCTCTTTAGAAAACCGTTTGCTGGTATCCTATCAAGTTCTGCTATTATTTTACAATTATAATCTTGTAGAATTTTACTGCCGACTATTTCCTTTTTCATGTTCAACGGGAATCGAAGTAAGATTTTCTGTTACAAACTCTGCCGAATGAAGATTAATATAGTTATCATTTCTTTAATTACTGTTATATTAGTATATTATATAACGTTGCTTTAAATTATATTATTTTATTTGTAACGTGCAAATTTTTTTAAGTTTGTAATTGTATTGTTTTATTCTTTTCTTGTAATCTTATAATGACGTATCCTATTTCCTCGACCGAGGACTAATTGAATAAAGAATAAATCTAATAACAATTTTGTGTCTAAGAAAATAACGATCCAAAAGTCAATAGCGACAAAAGTGGTATTGGGGACGATGAATACTTTTACTGGAACAGACATCGATGTTTTTTCCTCATTGTGTGTCGGTAAGCTGAGACTATAAAAGCAAAACATGTCTGTTTTTCTGTGGTGTTAGTAGAACATGGTCCTTGCTGATTCTTCAAGTTTTCCACATGAACGTCAGCAAAGCATATCGTTTTATGATTTGAAAAGTCTTTGCCTGTATTAGTTTAAAGACAGAGTCAGTCCTGACTTTAAACTTTAATTTCGTAACGCTGTATTTGAGATAAGTCTCCCACACACGCATGACGTCGTTTTTGTCTGAGGAAGGTATTGAACTGCGGCCGGCGCAACTCCGCCCTCTTGTAATTAACGAGTAATTAGACTGCGGCTTCCCGTGGCTACCGACTGGACCTTAAGTGTTCCAGAGTAGATGAAAGGTTCCAGCAAGCCGCCTCTGGAGCCAACGTGCCAAACACCTAATTTCCAGTTTGCGTAATAGTTCTGCGGTTTTCCTTAAGTAACGCTGTAAATACGGAGCAAATAATGTCATTTTTCATTACCGCCACAAAATAGGGTTTTATAGTTTCGTTTTGCGTTTGCGTGATTCATAAAACACGGAATATATAACACGAGTTACAAAACATATATTTACAATAAGACCAGTTGTAAGTAACAAAAAAGCGGAAAATGAAGTAATTAATTGCCGAATCAATTCCACTCAACCTGGAAGCACAAGATATAGCACTAAAAAATTACACAACCTACAATTCCCATAAATTAATAATTTTCCTTTCAGTTTTTACCATTTTAAGCGGAATTAAGATGTTAAATTATTGCCACAAATACACAACAGCCAGTAACTTCTCGCATTTAAGAAAACTCATAAACATCATAAAATTGAGGCTTGAAAATAATGCTCGACCTACCTGATGCAGGTTTTTCTAGGGTTTTCCCTGCATTTCTTTAGGCGAATGCCGGATAGTATCCTTAAAATATAGCCCGGGGGCCCTGTAACCCTACCTTCCTCTACCCTTCTGCATCCCCCCCTTTCAAATCACTTCCTATGCTATTAAAGGGGAGTTGCCCAACGTGGATTACCCTCATGTATCCTGTTGCCCTAAATGAAAATAATGTTTTTTTCGTGATTCCCACGTGTCGAGGCACCTCGACCTGTTTTGAGAGGTGTATGTTCCTGGATCGCAGACCTTGGGCATACGGTAAGGGGTTTTCCGATTATTCCTATTGGAATAGTCGGCCAGCTGCCTCCTAAACCGGTCAAGACACGGAGAGGGCAAATCTGCGACCCCACAGCAAACCTCTCTCCCGCCATCAGAAGGGCGTGGGACAAGTACCAAATGCCCGACCTACCTGGTGCAGGTTTTTCTAGGATTTTTCCTGCATCACTTTTAGGCGAATTGCAGAGTAGGATCCTTAAACTACAGCCCGGGGCCCTAGTTAACCTTTGGCTACCTTGCTCTACCTTTCCGCATCCCCCCTTCCAGTCCTTTTCCTATGCTGTAAGAGGGGATTTGCCACTATGTGGATTACCCTATACATAGCATGTCTACGCCTAAAAAAAGTTTTCTCGTAATTTAAAAAACTAAGAATGTTGGTTGTGTGTTACGTTGCGTCGAACACTAAACTAGGTTAAAATAAATGAGACTGTAAAATGTATACTTTAAAAATATGAAAGTTTATCGTTTCGTAAGTTTCTCAATGACATAATTACTGACAATTTTTATACACAGATAACGTCACAGACGCATTTTAAACTCAAATATTTCGTGATAAAAGTCATAGAGATTATCGATGGATGCTTAGCTTTCCATTATGTCACCAGGTTTGTAAATTTTTATACATTAGTCCGAGATGTTGCACTCCGTATTATAAATGAATATGATATAAAATAAATGTCAGCACAAACATAACGATACATATGCTGTAAATAGTTAAAATTAATCAAAAGTATATGGATTGAAAAATGTCGACCAGACCGGGAATTAAATCCGGGACCTTCAGAGTCTGGCCGACATTTTTCCATCCATATTCTTAGATTAATCTTAACCACATGCCTTTGGCTTTAGCGTATAAGGTTTGCTGTAAATAGTTTATTCGCCTCGAATGTGGACCCCACTCACAGACTTGTGCCTGCGTTCCTTCCACTGCTTAAAGCATTTCTGTTTATCGTTTTCCGCGAACCTGTACAGGAGCTAATTCACATATGAAAAATTGGTTCCATTTTAGCGCCGATTTGTTTTAAGGAGTAGGACAGATAATTATCGACATTAATTCCACTAAGTCTTTGTTGCAGGGATTTTTAGTTTCACCAGAAGTTACGCATTCGTTCAGTTTTCGTATCCTTTTCCGACGTTATATTAAACTGCTCACCCATTGCAACTGAGTGGATCAATCGAGTTATAACTAAGAATAGATTTTAAAGTTGAACACTTTAATAGCGACAATCAATACAACATGGAAAATAGTTATTTTATTTCACGGTCCTATTGAAAAAAAAGGTATATTCCGGCGATTTGAAACAAGTCGCTTTCTTACTTCTAAATGGTTGTTTCAGTTTACAATGCGGCCGAAATTGCTGCTAGAAAACTACAAGATGTCGGTATAAGTTCGAACAAAAATAATAGATTGATATTTTCCTGATATTAAGCATCAATAAATTAGTCAACAAAGTTTAAAATCATATTCAAGGACAGAAGAAATGCTTTCAATCCAAACTCAGTACTATGAAAGGCAATAAAACTGAATTAAAGGAGCGATATATTTAATACTCTAAAATTCAATTAACACAGTTAATAATACAATTGAGATTCAAATTTTACCTTATCCACAAAGTATAGAAATAAATTGATGCAAATAAATGTAATTCTCTTATTTAATAGTATAAAAAACTATTCTTTTCTGACTTTATTGGGCAAAATTTATTTATTTTACTAAGAAAAAAAAATACTAAGATTTATGTACCCGGTATCTGTTTTTTAAGTAGTACGAAAGTTATGGGATACCGAGTTCATATTTAATCCCATTATAACGAAAACGCTGGAAATTCTAGAAGAAGAAATTCTTAGTCTTTCAGAAATCACCAGGTTTTAGCTGAACTGAAAAAAAAAGTTGTTTTGCATTCAAGGATTCATTTCAGCCTTTTCTTCGTATCGCTTCACTGATGTGTGTCAGTTGTTTCACCACTTTCTTGTAACATTCCGTCCAAGAACTTGTCTTCCGTCCATGAACGTGATACGCAGCGCCTAATGAGCGTCTGTGACGACGGCTGCAAAGTACGAGTACGTCGCATGGCGGACATCTTACATCCTGGTTTCAACTTCAAAAGTGTTCTTATTCTGTTTTACAAAATCGCGATAAATATCGGCAATACAGATGCAGTAATTACAATTTGTTTCCACCGGTGGTGAACGGATGTTCCAAACCATTAAGTACAATAACTTCTGCACTAGGCTATTTGACTCATCAACGATTAATAAGAAACAATATTTCAAATAATATATCAAATATCCCGATTATTATTATTTATTGGCTCGACAGCCCACGAAGGGCTTTGGCCTACCGAGACGGCTGCCAGGCTGTCATCTTACAAGACACATTCTGGATTTAGGAGTGACACCTGGTCAGAGTGTCGATTCTCCCACAGCCTTAATCCCAGTTTTCGTGACCAGGACGACCACAAACATTCAAACACTACACCACAGCAAGCCGGCAAAATATCCCGATACACTAATTAATAAAATGTTTTGCTTATTTTATGATTCGTTAGTTTCTGCAATAACCTACATTAGCTTATTTTCATTTTCAAACGCAATGCCGATAATAATATGTAAATATGGATGTTTGAATGATATGATTTTCTATTATTACTTACTATATATTTATTAAATTATTATTACTAAATATTTTGTAATTTTAATTTCATGACTGATAATTTTTTCTGAGTCATTATAAAACTTTGAACAAAGTCAATAGATAACGGAAAATATGAAGTAGTGGAAGAGTGAAAGAGATAATCCAGAATTGGGTCGTAGTGTAGATAAACAGGCGGGTCGCGCAATAAAATAGGAAATATCCTCGCAGCCCATACTTTGGGCGTCAACTTATGTAATTTTTATAACAAAACAGAATATTTAAAGAACGAGTTTGTATTTTCATTTTTAAGAAACATAAAAATATATATTATGTTAACTGAAATAGAAATATAATCTATTGGATACAACAGTCGTTACACTTTTGAAACCTAAAACACAATTAAGCCTCCAGAAAATAATTAACTATACGCTATCCGCAGGCCATATTGTACAATAGAAAATATACATTCTTTTCGGCGCTATAACCCGCGATTCTGCAACCTTGGAATTTTAAGGAAAAACCTGTTCTGTGAAGAATTTCGATGATTTGGAAGTTCCTTCAATGTTTCCTGTGGAACTTTTCATCCGTGACTAATGAGTACCTCCTCCACACCGTCCCCATTAACTACAAGATTTTATTCTAACTCACCTTCAACTTTAAATTTATAACTGTCTCTTTCAACTGAAAACAATAACTATTCAATTAACTCCACCTACGTAAATCCACATAACTAAATCTTCCATGCTAATCTGCATGTTGTTAACAAACTCCATTCTGTAAATAACCACCTTAACACGTGCTCTGCAACCCCTTTTGATACCGAGAGTCTATAACCTCTCCTTAACTCCCTCGTTGGGTTTCTTCTCTTATAAGAACGTATCATTTAGTTCTCCCCAATCAAATGTCTGCTCCTTAAGGGTACGCACTAGTACTACCAGGATATTCCACCCTTTCATATTTCTTTTAATCACACGGCTTTTGTCCAGACACAAACCGTTCACGTGATTGTCTTGCGACGTCCCTCCCCGTAACAGTCGGAACAAACAGGATCATAAAAATTTTCCACGGTACAGATCTCGACATTAATTTCTTGAACTCTGAATATATATATATATATATATATATATATATATATATGTATATATATATATATATATGCATTGGTTTGGTTGATAGTTGGAAGTTAAAATAAACCTATTAAGACGGTCACTTGTTTTAATTTCAATATATTTGTTCGGTAGCTTTCGGCTAACTTGCCATAATATTCCTAGGAAATTTAAATTAAAACAATACACTAATTTTGAATATAATCCGTACAGTGTACTTCGTAGTAACTAAAAAAAATACACGTGTAACTTTAAAATTCATTATACGACGTCTGCAATGCCAAGCAGAATTAAGTTCACATGTGTGAGTAATTCTTTGTGGACCTCACTACGTTTACTGAGTTAAGAGTTGCTTGCAAAATTTCTGCCTCATTTCGCCATGGCAAAGGGAGACTGATTCAATTTAAAACTTTTCGAAATCATAGTAAATTTATTTTGGTAGAAATCGTTAGGCTAAAACCGTAGTTATTCAGGCCATGCTAATGGTTTTTGGAGGGCGAAAAGTGACGTCACCTGAAGCAGCCTGTTACAGTAGAAATCGCAAATAGACATAAGCATGTTACCTAGACGAAATTTCTTTCCCTTTAAATGAAATAGAATGTACTAATAAATAAAAATAAATGTGTGTATGTTCCACATACAAATCTACACCCGTCGAGAAAATTTGACAAAAATTTGTTCACTTATTCCTTTTTGATCCATAAACCAAGACTGTGGATATAAGACACAACTACGTCCCCTAGGGTCAGGGTGGACAGGAATGGAAATTTTTAAACATACTAAAACGGCCGATATTTTCGTCTAAAGAAATTTTTTTGGGATCGGTACAGGGAGTAAAGGCAATGATGAGTTATGATGAAATTATCATTCCCTCTACATAGGTAGGTTAAATCACTTCTTGACTAATCGATTAATGTGGAATTTAATACTTTTCCGGGCTTATATAAATAAATACCTGGTCAACGCCGAGCACCCAGCTAGGAATGATATAAACTAGAGCAGTTTCAAATCAAATACAAAAATGAGCTCAAAAGTTTATCAAATTACTATTAAAAGTGAAGCAATTTTTAAAGATTAATCTAGGAACTTTAACATTATATTTTACATATAATTACTAAATCACATTCCCTGTTTTCGAAATATAAAATATTACATGACAACGTCTACTGACTTAGCGTAACACGAAAATGAAAACCGATTGCGTTACAGAGTTTCTAAAGCAGAAACTATCAAACTAGTTATGAGATTAATAAATTAATTAGTAGAAACTAAGGATTATATGTATCACAAACACATGTATTGGTACCTCGTGTTATCTAACAGTAAACCAAGAAAGTTAATTTATTCTGCTTATATCCATAGTCAATCATTCTGAAATATGTTTCTTCCTGTGACAAAATAATTTTAATCGTATGTTGTAGATGAAATTTTTCAGTTTTACACGTGGAAATAACTAAAGACAAACAAGTATACAAAATTTATTAATTCTGAATAACGACTAAAATACACAAACAAGGTTATAAATGTCAAGAAATTACCTTTTCTATGTAGGAGTAAAATAAACTGAACAGGAAATAAACGTGTCATAATTTTTTTCATTAGTAGTATATATTATTGTAACGCATTATTGCTCAAGGAGAACAAATAATTCAGGACATCGAACTGACACCGTGTCCGCACGTAAGCTATTCGTCAAAAATCTTGTTTAACTCAGATAAAGACTTGTACGATGATTATCAGAGGTAATTTACATATGCTTATACCTGGACAATGTTGTCAATTCAACGCATCAGCCAGAACGAAATGTGGTACGATCAGTCTTACAGACGCCAGTCAAGGAACGAGACAGAAGTTGCCGATTTCTCCGCGTAATTTGAATAGTGTGTTAATAAGTTGCACACTGGCCTCATTTTCTTGACAAAATATTGTCTGTGTCACCTCGGCTCAAGTGGGAGGAAGAACGAGTGGGTTTCGTTGGCATGTCGAGCACTGATTAATCATACGACTGTCAATAGGTTAATTGCACGAGTGTCACCTGCTCACGACCCACGGGCTACTCCGACCAACCTGTCCTCCTTATCCTCGCCAAAACAACGGATTTTCAATATTATGTTTAGCATACATGTTCCTCAACATTAAGTCACAGCTGTCCAGTTTCCTAACCGATAAAAACAAGCTGTGACTTATTCAATATTCAATAGGTTTAAAAGGAAGCATCGATCATGATATATCTCAGGCATAATTATCTGATGGAAAAGAAACTGGTTAATTAATGCTTTATAGGCTTCAGGTAAATGGATTCGCATTTCAGTGGAATAAGGTTCGAATTTCTCCAGAATTTACTCAAAAGTGTCAAGATGAAAAAGTAGCTTTTGTAATACGAAATTTTCCCTCGAATATAATGACAGCCATCAAAGAATTCTGTGTTACATTTCTGTTTATTTAACAAAACGTCAAAATTTAACTCTTAACCATTCGTAACATATTTTAAGTTCGATTTATAATAATTATTAGACTGCAGAATAATACTGATTTAATCGAAAATCTGGAAGGAAAAGAAGTATAAAAATGTTTGGAAAATAAGTTGATGTAACGTTAATAATTCGAGTTATAACTTCGTTAATATTCAAAATTTTACCATTCTATTTATCAAGTTGGTTAATACTCAGAAAATATTGTAATGCCAATTAATTACGCCATTAATTGTTTTTAAATAATAAAATTGATAGCGGATAAAAATTGAATTGTAGCGGTATGAGCTATCAAAGACAACAATGGCGGCGAGTTTTTTTACTTTGTCGAAAAGCCGAAATGGAGACCGCGCGCGTAAGGAACGGCAGTCTACACGGAGCCTGGGTCGCGAAAGGAATTCAGTCTGGAATCGGCGATAATATGAGAAGGAGGCTAAAATATGAGTACGAGAGACATAATACAGTTCAGTTCTCTTAGAGCATCAAACAGTAAATTCTGCAAATCTAAATTGCAAATCGCGAGTTCCTGTATGGAAGCAAGCAAATAGTTGTACGGAGAGATTTTCATAACAATTTACAAACAGGGAAGCAAAAGGTTGCTTCACGATGATGGAACAATTTTCGCATTGAGGGACCGATAACCACTAGCAGACCAGAGGGGGCGGCTCATCCGAGGTTCCAGATAGCTGAGGACGAGAAATTCTAACGCGTGTATTAAAATTGCAATGAAGCAGAGTAAGTGTAACTAAAAATGTTTTTTTTAGTGTGTTAGTTATCAAGATACAAGACAGAGATCTGGTCCAGACAGACGATCCGTGAGTAACCAAACCTTTGATAAATTTGTAAACGATAATTAAAAGGGTAAAGTCAGATTTCGTTCAGAGTTCATTTCGTTCAGCTTTCTTTCCACTTATTTGCATTTTGTTTTAGGTTAATTTTTTATATTTTGAATTGTTAATAGTCAGTTTATACACTGCTTTTGTTCTAATTGTCAAATCCAGTAGTGTACCTGAGATTAAGAGATTTTCAACATATTGGATTGTAAATATTGATGTGTATTTGCTAGAACAACATAAATTGTAAATTGTTAAAGTAAAGTTTTGTAAATTTTGATCAAAGACCGGCGTACAAAGATAGGGCTAATAATGTGCATGTTTATGAAATAAAAAAAGTTTAAATATTATTAATTTTATTAATTATTTTTTTAATTAACCCTAACATGTTGTTCATTACATAAATGGCGTCCACCAACGTGTGGCAAATTAATCACCTATCAGTTATTTATTACAATATATATGTGTATAAAATTTGATTTAAATAATAGCAATCATGATTAAGTTAGAAACTAACTTTTTGAATGTATTACATCCTATTCTTAATATTATTACCGCTGGTATTTATTTTTTGAAAGACAAACAAAGGACGATGCAAGAGAGCGAGGAATTTCCCGGGACTAAATTAAGAATAAAAAATTCTCAGTTTTCCAATTAAAATATATTAAACAAATAATTACAAATATATTTGACAATCAAAAACTGTAACAGAAAATAATTGTTGAGGCAAATTCACTTGACGAAGACGGCAGAAAACTTTGTGGAAACTGAAGCTATCACTCACCAAGTGCTGCTAGGCAGCCGTCGAATTAAAATGAGAGATATAGCAGATGTTATGAATATGGACAAATAACGTGTTTGTCATATATTGAATCAAGATTCAGGCATGAGAAAGCTGTTAGCGCGTTGGATGTCGCGTAGACAAAAAAAAGTGTTTTAATGAACATTTCCGACGCTCAGTTGTTGCAGTTTAGGAGCAATAAATCAGAGTTTGGGCGTTTATTAATTATTGTAGATGAAGCTTGGATAAACCATTATACCCCCGATGCAAAAATACTGTCAAATCATGGAACTTCAACATGGGAAACGGCTCCAGAAAAGGCAAATACTGCTTTTTCGGCTGGGAAAGTGATGAAAATTGTTTTTTGGAGTTATCTTAATCCATTGATTATTTCAGAAAGGGAAAACTATTGCAGGAGCATACTATGCACCATTACTTCATACGCTGAAGGCAAAAATTGCGCTAAAACGGCCACATTTGCTGGAAAAAATTGTCTCACACCTCACCTCACCGGTTGCCATAGCGCAAAACCTAAAAGTTGCGCTAAGAGGACAGAGATTTTCGTCAAATGAGGAGGACATCATCTTCGTAAACAATTATTTTGCAGAGAAAGACGCCAAGTGCTTTTTGGACGTGTTAAAGAGAAGGGAACATCGTTGGGAGAAGTGTGGAGACTTACAAGGAGACATTTGTAGAAAGTAAAAAAATAAATTTGAAGATTAAATGCCTTGTATCTTTGTTGGTCAGAAACTTTTCAGACCACCCTCGCAAATAAAATATTGAGGAAGTTGAAAACTTTACTAAGTATATTTGTCACGTATCGGCATATAATTAACTGAGTGGTATGGTACATTTGAAGCAAATAATAGTAGGAAAAGATTGCGGCCACTGTAAAATGATCAGATGATTACAAAGGATCGATGTATATGACCTATGATAGATCAAGATAGACAGCCATTGTCTACACTAGGAAAATGTTTTTTTTTTTAAAAAAAAGGGTAACAGGCTACATGAGGGTAATCCACATGGTGGCAACTCCCCTTTAATAGCATAGGAAGGGATTTAAAATGGGGGATACGGAAGGGTAGAGGAAGGTAGCCAAGGGTTTAATACGGCCCCAGGGCTATATTTTAAGGATCCTACCCGGCATTCGCCTAAAAGTAATGCAGGGAAAACCCTAGAAAAACCTGCATCAGGTAGGTCGGGCATTGGGTACTTGTCCCACGCCCTTCCGATAGCGGGAGAGGGCTTTCCTGTGGGGTCGCAGCATTCCCTTCTCCGTGCCATGGCCAGTTTAGGAGGCAGCTGGCCGACTGTTCCAATGGGAACAGTGAACAACCCTTACCGTATGCCCAATGTCTGTGATCCCGGAACATACACCTATCAAAACAGGCCGAGATGCCTCGGCTTGTGGGAACCTTAATTCAAAAACGGAGAGAGGAAAAGGCATCCCCAAAGGTAGCCCCTGTCTCTCCTAAAAGGTTCTGCCTGCGAGTGAATAGCCCTCGCAGACAGAGAAAAATATGGAAATTGAAAGGTAAGCTTTATGCTTGCTATTACCATTTACCGCAGCGAGGAAAGGGATAAGGTTTCAAAGGCGCCGCGCCGAGCCGTTACAATAGCTGCGTCACCTCTGACTCCCGCTGCATGCAATAGGTCACCAGCTAGCTATAACTGCCAAGGCAAATACCACAATGAAACGTCCGAATGTGTGCTACTTTCATATAAACGTACCCAGAATTCAATACTGATTAACAAATTAACGACCGATAATTGTAAATAGCAAAACACCCTCTTAAAAAGTGAACCCCAAAAAAAATTAAGTTATGTCAGTATAGATTTTCCTTCTCATTAACATTCACACATTAGGGGATGTGAAAGAAAAATAATTGAAATTCCTGTCTGTCCATCTGATTTTATTCGCTTTTCACAAAACTGTGGGACAAACTTTGCTACATTGAGCCGTAGGAAGGTTTCTAGCATTATCAAACCGCCATCTTGAGACAAAATGGCGAACGTTCTAACATGATTTCAACGGTTAAGACAGGTGAGTCGTAGCTCATGCTACTTTAAATTGTCGTCCACTAATTGAAAATGAAATCTGATCAATTTACTTCCGTTTTTATATTTTACTAGTAAGTAAAAAAATCTTTGTTGTCAGTACCAAGCGAGAATATACCAGTACAATCATCTTGTATAAATAGTAACAAATTATTAATCTAAAAACTTGATGCCGAATTATAAATAAAGTTTAAAAAATAGATCTTAGTAATACACACCGTAGACAAATATTTGTGCCAAAAGTTAACCCTAACGTTAAGACTCGTGCAGAAAGTTTTAATTCCCATACGGAGAACCTAGCACAGTGGTCCCAATTTTTTTTGGTTCCCGACACCCTTCATATATCACACTTTTCCGTGTAAAAAGATTTTTCGATTTAGCGCATTTGAAGTCCGCTGGTAATGCGACTGGGTTAGATAAAAGAAATGAAACACATATTTCTCATACAATTCATTGAAGAGGCATAAGTAAAATAATTAAAAAGATGGCTGATCTTGTTGCTCATTATACAATTTCTAAAAACTCGAATTCACAGCTACACTCGTCCTGTTACACGTTAATTTCCGCACTATAAATACATTTTGTTACAGCAACCGCCGAAAATCCAGCATCGCGTAGAAAAAAAAGTTGATCATTGAGCTTTACCACTGAGCGGCGAATACTAGTATTCAAAAATTAGTCAGTTCCATTCAATCAAATTTTGTCTTCAGTGTATTATCGCAATGGAACTCAATAAAATTTTATTCTTCTACAGAAGCAAATTGAGATGGAAGTTTGTATGTGTGTAGACAGGCTATGTATAGGGTAATCCACACAGTGGCAACTCCCCTCTTATAGCATAGGAAAGGGGGGATGCGGAAGGGTGGAGGAAGGTAGCCAAGGGTTAACTAGGGCCCCGGGCTATATTTTAAGGATTCTACCCGGCATTCGCCTAAAGAAATGCAGGGAAAATCCTAGAAAAACCTGCGTCAGGTAGGTCGGGCATTTGGTACTTGTCCCACGCACTTCCAATAGCGGGAGAGGAGTTTGCTGTGGGGACGCAGCATTCCATTCTCCGTGCCTCGACCAGTTTTGGAGGCAGCTGGCTGACTATTCCAATGGGAATAGCGGACAACTCTTACCGTATGCCCGAGGTCTGTGACCCCGGAACATACACCTCTCACAACAGGCCGAGGTGCCTCGGCTTGTGGGAACCTTAGTCCAAAAACGGAGAGGGAAAGGCATCACCAAAGGTAGCCCCTTCGTATCTCTCCTACAAGGCTCTACCTGCGAGAGAATATTCCTCGCAGGTACATGTACCTTGAGTACATGCGAATTCGTTCATATCATCTGCGCGAAAGTATTTTTTGAGCCATTTGATAAGTTGTGGAAGGTGATATTCAAAAACTGATTTTGTATTTCAACACAAATTAAGTTCATTGGTGATTACAAACTGGTGCAACGAGGGAGAAAAATCATTGAGATCATTTTCATTAATTTTTCATTTCCATAAAAAAATCATGAACATAAGTCAAGAGATTTTAATTATCTCCTGAAACCTTGTCATAGTTTTGGAATCACTGGTTTAGCATACATGAATTTTTGACAAATGAGCATATTTATGACTTTGTCATGTAGATATTATGAATTGAATCCTTAGGATTGTTCTTGAATTCACATTCTATTCTCTAGTCCAATTTATTCGCGCTCAGCCCTAAGACCATGAAACCAAAGACACTTGAAAACGCCATCAAAAGAATGAAGAAGGAATTGTTTTTGTGATATTGTTATTAAACAGACATCTCTTTCTTGACTATACCGACTCTAGACTGTCAGATATATTCAAAAATAATAATTTCCGGAATAAAATTATTTATACTTTTTTATATCCAATTAAAAAAAACGAAAATTCATATTTAAATGATCCTTTATTCCCGTCAATGGTACAAAAGTTCATAGATAGAATATATCCATTCGTTATAAAATTTAACAGTAGCTTTCGTCGTTATTTTTCTTCTTCAGCCTCCAAACAAAATTTTTATACAATTGACAGGATTAAAGCGTAGTTTTAAAAATTATTGGTACACTTATTTAGTTTGGCAGAAATGGTTTAAAACAAAATTTGCGCTATGAAAATGGTTTATTTTACATGTCCTACCTGTTCATCACATTCATCATTTGTGTATTGGCTGTTCACAATTTCAGAATATATTTGTAACTGTGTAGATTATAATAAACGTTTATATAAAAGTGGTTCGTAATAAGTGGCTAGAAATTGTAAATGAAACCGAGAAGGGTGTTTTTAATAGAATGGATGAGACAGTAAATATTTTTAGAACTACAGTCTAAACGGCAATTTTTTATTTTTGGTCTGTACATCCACCTCATTAGGGTGGATACTCAAGTCTACTGTATTTAAACTGAAATGGTCGCATTCAGATAATATACAACTGGTAATAGACGATTACTACATTGACAAGATACGGGAAATAATTTTTCGATCAAGAGCAGAAAAAATTCTTTTAATTTTGTTCTTCTGTCCTTGATCGAAAAATTAGCTCAGCTTTAAAGGATATGAGTTAACGGATTAGGCTAGAAAATCTTGACGGGACTATCAATCGAACCCAGAACCTACGTTAAGTACGCAGTCGCTATAAAGTTCGATTGAAAGCATTTATTCACTTATCAAATTAAATCAATTTTTAGACAATACGCATTGTACATTCATGTCTTAAAATTAAGCCGTAAAGAATGTGATACAGTAAATTGAATGTCTATACGATTGATAGAGACAGATCGCACGATACTGGGAGTCGACAGGATAGGTCAATGGTTAGGACGTCTTGGGTTCGATTTCTGGTTCTTACGCGGTTTTTCTACCTTGTCCATTAAATTTTTTTTATATAAATTTATGGAATAATAAACGAAAAAGTAAACTTCAATACATGTTGTCGGGCTACATCAGGTTAATGCACGTGGTAGCATAAGAAAGGATTAAAGGTGGGATGCAGGTGGGTAGAGAGCAAAGTCGTAAACGGTTAGCTAGGGTCCCTGAGCTATGGTTTAAGGATCATACACGGCATTCGCCTATAAGTGATGGAGGGCAAAACCTAGAATTCCTGCATCATGTAGGTCGGCAATTTGGTACTTGTCCGACGCCCTTCCGATAGCGGTAGAGGGGTTTGCTATTGAGACGCAGCATTCTGTTCGCCATGCCTCGACCAGTTAAGAAGGCAGCTGGCCGACTATTTCAATAATAATAGCGGACAGTTCTTACCGTATGCCAAAGATCTGCGGAACGTACACTCCTCAAAACTGACCGAGGTTCATCGGCTTGTGGGAACCATAGTTAAAAAACCAGAGAGAAGAAGGCATCCCCTCCATCTGCGAGACCTCAGAGTCTCCCACAGGCTTTATCGGTCGAAATAGTCTGAGTTCATGAATAAAGTCCAAAATTTTGGCTGAGAGAGTTCATTCTTCCTCCAATACTAGAAAATCTACAAGCCATCTGTTGAACTGTAGTGTTTCCTCGTGCGCTGAACAAATCATCATTAGTAATAATTAGTGATACGAATGCATTAATATCTGTCAGGAGCATATCGACTGTCCTTTTTCACTCCGCTTGACGTCTGCGTGCGTGACTTGGCGCTCCGATTATTAACTGTCTGTTCTGATGTTTCCGACTCACACAACAGGATCTTACCACTAATACAAGCTGAATCTCATAAAGTCTTCCGCTGGCAACGATCCATTTGTTACTTACATTTAATAAACTTATTTACAAAGATCGGGTTGTTCACATAACTATAAGTTACATCGCTCTTTAGTTTTAATAATACGAGGCAGCAAAATTTGCATTCATTTTTTTTTGTGAATGTTTGAAAAAAATTATTCAGATGATAGTTACAAAGCCATGCTTATGTGGATAATTTAAAAGTTAAAAAAAAAACTATTTTTCTGTACATTACGATATTTTGTATAAGAAAAAAGTTTAGATAATAAAGTAGTAAATAAATTGGTGAAAACTTAACGTCACATAACGTCTCTGAAAACATTGTTGAGTTCTTCTGTAAAAAAAAAAAATCGTAAGAACCATTAAGTACGCACGCACCACTAAAAGGCTACGAACTCAAAAGGGCATATTGCCTATTTCTTTGATTAGCAAAAAACTGATATTATTCTAGAATTAATAAGAAAGACAGTCAAATAAAAAGTAGAGATAATATATATTACACAACGTTTCTTCAGGTGCAGAAAAAGCGCAAGAACACGTCTATTTGCATATCTTTCTTTTTATTAATTTCCAATTAGTCGCAAATTTTTAATCTATAATTTATCCAAAATGGCTTTAAGTTTAATCTAACATACAGGCTTTTAACGTATAAATCGATTACATGATTTCAAAGAATATCTATGATCCCTTATATAACAATTGCTGTTATATGGATATCTTTACTTTTGAGTTCGTAGCATAGTCTTACGATTTTTTTTACGCGTAAGCAACAAAGTTTGAAGAAACGTTGAATGCTATTTATTTTATCACCAAATTCTGCCTGTTTATTGGCTACTCCATGGTCTATTTTTTCATTTTCATTAATTCGGACATTTTTACATTTTTTTAAAAAAATGCAAATTATAATTTTTGGGAGGATAATCTCCCACAAGAAAATACAGACGACTTTTAACACAATACGTTATTTTTCATTTTCATCTCGTAAATATGAATAATAATAATAATAATTTTAAATAACTGTATATTCTCTCTAAGTAGATTTAAGTATCCAATGTCTCTTGTAAAAATTATATTTTTGAACGTACTTTTAAGTATCCATATCTTCGGTAGTGAAGGAAATTTGGAATAAAAGCTTCCCTTATTTCACGTTTCCATTCGCAAGAAGAACGCAGTTGTCGTTATAGGAGTTGTTAATTACCGAGCATGGCTGTCATGTAGACTGGATCCAAACGACTTTCCGCTGACAAGCACCGTGAATGGTGTATATCTGATGACAAGAGCTTCTGGCGCCAGATATCGTGTTTCAGGGGCAAGAGATACTCTGGAAAGGCCTGCGCTAATTGCGAAGACAAGTTTGCATCTTCCAGCAGATAGCGCCACGAACCATTACAAGGTGCCAAAGAAAGTAGTCTTGTACGATGATTGCATATAAATCGTTAATAGTACTTGCACGTCTTCTCGCAATCGTATCGATTCAACATACTCTACGGGTTCGTAAAATATGCCAGTGAATAACATTTCCTTGTTTCTTTCCAGCCTTGTGAACATGAAATTAATTCACTTTTCTTTCGACCTACGTTCATTCTAAATATCACATGCTTTTTCTAATATATGTTGTACATAAAACGATAAAGAGAGAATCTTGAGTGTTAGTGCCGATAATTAATAAAGAAATATATTGTAATAATTAAAAAGGTGATCTTAACTAATAGGAATAATTAACAAAATTATTATGTATTTAAAAATTGTTATAAGCACTGCTTTGCACGCCAAATTCCATCAATTTAACAAACAAATATTTCAATTTTATTTTATTAGTTCGTGGCGTTCTATGAAAATACAGCTTTATACTTTTGCAATCAACTACGTCAAATTTTTCTTTATTTCAGGGTCATCACTGGGTTTGATAAGAAGAACAAATACAATGAACTAAAATATTAACAATCCAAACTCATTGAAGTTAACGGAATACAATATTAAATACAAGAAATAAAAAAAACGAATAAAAAGAAAACGCGAACTAAATTTGACTATACCCTTTAATTATCGTTTGAAGTTATTAATAATTGTTTTGTACTCACGACAGTGTTACTGGTACCAGTTCGGGCTCTTGTAGCTTGAAGTCAACACCCACTAAACAGGCCATCATTCACTGATTCTACACTTTAGATTTCGAACACACGTGGTCGTTACTCTCGATCTCTGCTATCCTGGAACCTGGATTAGCCGCCCCTCAGTCAGCCCTCGGACGTAGGTCTCCTTGAAGTCTCTCTATGCGAAAATTAGTTTAGTTTGTGAAGCAAAACTTCTGCTTCCAAACTGCGATTTTATGAGAGTCTTCGTCAAAACTGTTTACTGGCGTTTTATGTAAACTATTATATCTCGCCGTTGGACTTCCTGGATAGCCCTATTCACGCTTTTGGATTATCAAACTTTACTGTGTTGTATCTCTTGCAGACTCTTTTATGTATCCTTTCTCGACCCAGGCTCGGCGCAGACTTTTCTATTTCGCTCCTCGCCGCCGACTGAGTTCTCTAAGCGCGCGGTCTCCAGTCTCCATTGTTAACAATGCGATTGTCGTCTTTAAGCACCCGTACCGCCAAGAATTAAATTATATGAAAATAATAGCCTGTTTAATTGATATTACAGTATGTTTATAAAATAACAATAATGTTGGTCGCCAATGACCACGATGTCGACGCGACCATTATAATCCTCAATAAATAAATAATAAGGTTATTTCTTATGTTTTTACTTTGATAAAATTATTGAACGTGATATAGATTTGTTTTTCTTAGACTGAGCTGCAACATTCTCTCAATAATAGCTTTACACACCTAAGTGAAGATTTGCCCGTATTAATTTTCTTTACATGTAGGAAACATTTACAACAGTATTTATAATTTCAAAATATATATGCAAAGAAGTTGTACCTCACTACCCTGTTTTTATAAAATCTTTCACGATATTTCTTTATAATTTTAAAGGATTATAAATTCGCAATTTTCTTTCCTTACAAATTTAATGCAACATAAATATTTTGCTCCATTCTACTCAATCCCATTCTTCAAATTTTATATATAAGTATGACGTCGATTGAAGAAGGCATCTACCCGACTTTAAGAATAAATATAACAACTAAATTAGGCAATAGTCAAAAGAAATTGGTTATTTAATACAAGAAAGTTCTAGAATTTCATCTCATGAATTTTTTTTAAAAAAAATACAGCGTTTCATCCCAACTTATAGATATATCAGGTAAATACATTTTTACTTCAATTAATATACATAAAAAAATTCGTTATTTTGTTGAAGTTGAATTTGGATTTAAAGAAGCGTTTAACCAGTTTAATAGCACAATGCACATAAAATAGTTTAGACGAGGTTGAAGAAAAGTTTTGCATTGTTAATTTCTTTATAATTACACTACACTTTTTAGCATCTCATTGCCAAGATACTTCCACTAATATTATTATTAGTAGAAGGAAATATTTCAAAGCTTTGCAGATTAGTTGTTTTACTAATAAAAACTTTCCGGCCTCATTTCTATATTTTCACTATCGTATTTCGCAATTATACCTCCCTCTAAAGTAGTAATTAGATTTTACCAATATTAATTTCATATTCTACCAATACGATCTAATTACGTAAAGAGAGCAAGATGCAAATTTCGTTTTTTAAAAAAAATCTCAAAATTTTATACTTTCTCGTGTCCGTGTTCCAGACCCCATTTCACAATTTTGACTTCACATCTGTACTATCCACAATGCCTACATATGCTGATTTCTGTTTGATTACAATGAAAAGGAGCTTTATCTTAACTGAGCAAGGACGAGAGATTTAAATTCTGGTCTTCCAGTTATTAAATTTCAAATAATTTGCACACGTTTCTCAACCTGTGTTACTGGTCAGATACGAGCCCATCTAATTTCTTGTATCATTGCTTCAGCAGTTAAATAATAATATTATAGTTCCACCACTTTTATCTCATTACAACTAGCACCTAATAACTTATTTTAACCTGATTCGACGGAAAGGAAACAATTTTATGCAGGTCAGTTATAATTACCAGCAGGTTTTTCTGTGCGGTTTTGTGTGGTCGCAAGCATAAATCCCTTAGCTTGTAACAGGTTACGGCGTTATCACTTCAGTTCTTTCTACGCTGTTGCGAAGTAAACACGGCAGCATCAGTCTTTATGCACCGCAAAGAAACAGCGCCTCGTAATACGTTTATTGTGGTCTGAAATGAATCATCACTTCAGATGAAACAAGGATCCATCACTTCGAACTAAAAAGCAAACGCCAAATCACGGAATCGAAACACGTAGAATTCACTAAGATGCTTTAAAAGAGGGTTGATTCACCACAGTTCAACAACTTAAACAGAAAACCTTATTTTCTCAGGGTTCCTGAAAGCTTGTGGAACGATGCCCCAAGTGTATTTAAAAGTAGTGTTATTGTAGGTATTCTATACTTCCTGAAAAATTAAAAATATTTGAAAGCACTTTCTTCTGGATTTACCCTCATAGTTTTTTTTATTAATACTTCGCCTTCTCTATCGTCAGCAAATATTCTCATCTGCGAAATTTACTGCTGCATATTATTTATGTAAACTAAAAACCGTAAGGGAGTAAATTACAACGCGAACCCTGTCGGACAGTTCCTTTACCTGACGATACCCCGCAGACAAACGAATGTCATTTTGTGAAGAAAAGCTAATGCAAAGCGGCACACTGACTGTTGTGCCGGCAAAATCCCAGTGGCCGCGAGCACTGTTGATCTATAAGGGGAGAAAGCTGCAGTTCAGGTGACAAGTCGGGCTCGAAGCCGCGTCCCTGGGATGTCATAGTGGGTCAGTGGCGATGCGAAAACTGAATATCTCGACACGCATTATCCTCTTGATCATGGCAAAAGTAGGAACATTTACGAACAAATTGGACCCAGAATCGGAATAATTGTTGAGGACAATTCCTGTACCGCATTTGCAAGTAGTTCCTGTAATGAGACTTTTCTAACAGTGCGAACGAAGTTATACATTTCAACTACTTTAGCACTCAAAAAACCTTACAATAAAACTAACAGTAGTGCTGAATAACATAAATAATTGAAACGAATTATTAATAATTTCCTTGTAGGAAATTTGGAGAATGAAAAATCAACTTGTAATGGGAATATCTATGAAAAATTCTCGTTAAACCATGTTTAAAAGTACAAAAAATTCTTTTACGATAAATAATGTGGTAAGGTTAGGTTAATCATAGTCTCATTGTATATATAATTATTTTAATTTAATATGAATTTTTTACGAATAACTTGAATTTAGTAACACAAAATTAATTTGATTTGAAGTAGACAAAATATTACAAAATTCATACACATATACAATGTGCGCATTGTAAAATAAGAAATATCTCAGAGTTCATTACGAAACAAAATAGCATGAAACTGACAATTTAATTTATTTAAAACTTAAAAAGAGACGTAAACTTCTGTTGGTGTCATCAGTAAATGTCGAGAGGTGTCCCTTCTTCTTTCGTCTCCTACAGCAAGACCTCATCCTGAAGGTATTTCTAAATTCGATCTCCTCTTCCCCAATCGCCCAGTCAGTTTTAGCCAAACAGCTTCCTCTGCAGTATCCTTGCAAACTAGTCTGCATTCAGAGCGTATTTAGTCTGAAGCTCTGCAATCCTCACTGAGAATCATCTTACTGAGCATCACAGCATGGTTTTTTAGCATTATATCTTGAAGGTTCCATCATAACATTCAAACGCACCTTGCCAAACTCAATTTCCTCTCACCTATCCAGCTTAGTCAAACAGCTACCTCTGCCGTCTCCTTGCAACTGTCACATCTGCACGGACCCTTTTCAACTTCTCTGACCACCCGCTGCGTGGTCGCGACAAAAATAACTTCCCTCTCAATAATCCGTTTCCCGGCGTCGTACTTTGTTTGCGGAAGCAAATTATTGTTCTATTGGTGCGCATGTTGTATTTGACGTTGAGGAAAATATGTAAATTTGATAGTTCAAAAATGACAAATAAGGTAGTAGATCAAAGCACAATAGTTTAATCGAATCCTACTCGATTGTTAGCAGAGAAGTAAATTTTCGAATGAAATAGTTCAAAGTATATTTATATCCGGCTTTCGGTCAAAGATCAATTATTATATACAGTTAATAGAAATAGTAATCGTGTAGGATTCTTGTTATTACTAGAAAGACGTAAGAGGATTTTTTCAATTTCAATTACCGCGTATTGAACTACTGTTTGTTGACAAGAAATGAGACCGAAAAATAAGAGATTACAGTTGCGATTGACGTGTTGGGATGATTATGTTATGAAAGTGATGCTAATCGAGGCTATGATTCCATCAATACGTGCCAAGCTTTGGGACGCGTGGGCGATAAGATCACGACTTTGGGCAACAAGTTCTGCGAGACGATCGACTGTGCGGGAAACGCTTTTATTTAACAGTTGAAAGAACACACGAAACTGCTCCGGAAAGCTGCATCTGGGAAATAATATGCTTTGCAATACGCAAAGGGAGGTTACATCACGAAATATGAGTTGAAATGACGATGACTCCATATCTTAGTTATTTTTTGTCTTTTTCCTGTGAAGTCTTAAAGTAAGATTTTTAGTATTTTTTATTATTATTTTAGTTCACGAATATAGATACAAATATCAATCAGTAGTTGCATATGACCAAATCAGTAAATAACTTCATGTAATTCTAATCTTTGGCAATTGTAAAACAATTTTTTTTTCATTTTTAATAATTAAATTTTACAAAAAAAAACCATTTATATCTGCTACTATGTTCCTCAAAAACGTTTCAACGGTCTCAAAACTTCTACGAAAGCCTTTTAGTAAACGGTAATGATTGTTTTTATATAACCGTCGAAGCCGTTTTTGTCGAAAACTATACGACACAGGTTATTCGTGAAAAAAATTAATTTGTGCGAGGGCTATTCTCTCGCAGGCAGTAACTTGTAGGATAGACGGGAAGGGGCTACCTTTTGGGATGCCTTTTCCTCTCTCCGCTTTTGAACTAAGGTTCCCACAAGCCGAGGCACCTCGGCCTGTTTTGAGAGGTGTCTGTTCCGGGGTCTCAGACCTTGGGCATACGCTAAGAGTTGTTCGCTGTTCCCATTGGAACAGTCGGCCAGCTGCCTCCTACACTGGCAACCTTCCTCTACCCTTCCACATCCCCCCTTTTAAATCCCTTCCTATGCTATTAAAGGGGAGTTCCCACCATGTGGATTACCCTCATGTAGCCTGTTACTCTAAAAAAAATTAATTATTCTATGTCAAGAACCGGATGGTGGTATTTTCATTTCCTGGAAAACCATATAAGTAGAAGTAACTGTAGTCAACTTAGAAATTTTAGATGCGAACATGGGTCGTGTAAGTTTTTATAAAAAAATAAACAATTTTTACTGAGAAATTTATTCGTAACCGTTAATGTTTACGTACATAAAAAGAAAAACCAATAGGTATCTTCTGCGAAATGTAAGCAGTTAAGTACCATACATTACCCTGTTGTATGGTACATGATAAATGTAAACATTGAAGGTCTTGAAAGCTATTTATCTTCTACAATAGTTTGTTTTCTTAAATTGGAACGCCGTTTGTACACAAACACGTTTTTCAAGATGCTGAAAGATATTGTACGAATTATGCAGTGGATATCATTTTCTTCAGCATGTGCCGTGTCTACAATTCTGATAGAATTCTTTTCAAATTTTTCTTCGTTAAATGCATTTTCAAAATTGCAAAACTGCACAAACTTGACTGTTGCTATGACAAAACAAAAGATTAATAACTTACATAATTTACGATTCGCTGAATTTATACGAACCTATTGTTTTATATTTAAAGTTGTGTCACATTTCAACAGTTTCAACATAAGCAACATCTTTGTGTCCGTTCCGCTGGAGGCTGCTACGGGGAAAACTTTATTGTTCCAAATTACAAAATTAATGGCTCCTGGTAATTTTCAATTTAAGCAAATAAGTTATGAAAGGCGTCGTCTGAAGCTCCATTACTGATTATTTGAAGCGTGAATTTGTGGATCCGACGTCGTCAGAGAATGTAACGCACTGCAATCGTCAATCTTGTCAACTCGGCCCCGACGATCGTTTCAGAGAAAATTTAAGATATAGCAGACCAACATCCGTAAACTGAATATTAAGGAGCAGTAGTTGAAGTAAAAGTATCACATGCTTGATTATTTGCTGAGTTATTTGGATTACTATGCTTAGTTTTCTTATAATTGTGAGTAAGAAATAGTGTATTTCAAGGATTTGCATGCGCTAGTAGTCGCTGATTTTGTAAATTGTTTTCACGTTTAATTTTTAACTTCAACCTTTAAGCGTTTAAATTACACACTAAAACTTAAAATCACGCCAATTATAGTTATTTTCCACTCAAGCTATCTTAATTTAAAGTATTTATTGTATTCAGACATTGTAATTGCTTAACACTCAGAACTAAAAAAAATTCCCCTTGGCCCTAATCCAAATAAATTTAATGTATAGCACAGATGAGATTAATGCGTAATTCCGATTATAGACATCTAGGGGTTGTAGAGACGACTTAGTAGATAAAGTTTTGATATGGAAACCTTGTCCGGAAATATACCATTCGGTTGCAAAATAATTTTGAAGATCCAATCGATTTCAAACATCCCGATTCAGGGTACGCAAACAAAACAGGCTGAGGCCGACTGCTGATATCGTGTGACTTGTGTTTACAATCGGCAATGCTGAGTCGGCGATCACATCAGTTGTCATTCAGTCATTGAGCAGTACAGGACGAGACATGATAGAAGAATACACGTTATAAGACATGTTTATAATTTGCTGCGAAGCTGGAAGTAATGATCGAGCTGCACAACGTATGTATCAAGAACATTTCCCACATTGCATTATTTTAGGGAGGGTGGGGGGGGGGGTGGAGCAGGCTACATGAAGGTTTGGCTTCTGATAGCGGGAGAGGGGTTTACTGTGGAGACGCAGCATTCCCTTCTCCGTTCCTCGACCAGTTTAGGAGGCAGCTGGCCGACTGTTACACTGGGAACAGAGAACAATCTTACCGTATGCCCAAGGCCTACGACCCCGGAACATACACCTCCAAAAAAGGCCGAGGTGCCTCGGCTTGTCGGAACCTTAGTTCAAAAACGGAGAGAGGAAAAGGCATCCCCAAAGGTAGCCCCTTCCGTCTCTCCTACGCTGCTATTCTTTTTAGGGTAACAGGCTACATGAGGGTAATCCACATGGTGGCAACTCCCCTTTAATGGCATAGGAAGGGATTTGAAAGGGGGGATGCGTAAGGGTAGAGGAAGGTAGCCAAGGGTTAACTAGGGTCCCCGGGCTATTGTTTAAGGATCCTACCCGGCATTCGCCTAAAAGTAATGCAGGGAAAACCCTAGAAAAACCTGCATCGGGTAGGTCGGGCATTGGGTACTTGTCCCACGCCCTTCCCATGCGGGAGAAGATTTTTCAGTGGGTCGCAGCATTTCCTTCTCCGTACCTTGACCAGTTTAGGAGGCAGCTGGTTGACTGTTCCAATGGGAACAGGGACACAACAAGGAAAAGGCATCCCCAAAGGTAGCCCCTTCCTGTCTCTCCTACAAGGTTCTGCCTGCGAGAGAACATCCCTCGCAGGTACTGCCAGCGAGGGAATAGCCCTCGCAGACAGCTTTTATACGCTGCTTTTTTTTTTAGGGCAACAGGCTACATGAGGGTAATCCACTTTGGGCAACTCCCCTTTAATAGCATTGGAAGGGATTTGAAAGGGGGGATGCGGAAGGGTGGAGGAAGGTAGCCAAGGGTTACTAGGGCCTCCGGGCTATAGTTTAAGGATCCTACCCGGCATTCGCCTAAAGAAATTCAGGGAAACCTCTAGACAAACCTGCATCAGGTAGGTCGGGCATTGGGTACTTGTCCCACGCCTTTCCGATAGCGGGAGAGGAGTTTGCTGTGGGGACGCAGCATTCCCTTCTCCGTGCCTCGACCAGTTTAGGAGGCAGCTGGCCGACTATCCAATGGGAATAGCGAACAACTCTTACCGTATGCCCAAGGTCTGCGACTCCGGAACATACACCTCTCAAAACAGGCCGAGGTGCCTTGGCTTGTGGGAACCTTAGTTCAAAAACGGAGAGGAAAAGGCATACCCAAAGGTAGCCGCTGCCTTACTCCATCACGTACTATTCTTGTCGGAATACAAAAACGACTGCGAGAAACAGGTACTTTCAAAGGCAAGAGGACTGATTGTGGTGCTCCACGGACGCGGCCCACTTTCGACTTCGAAGAGAGAAAGTCTTTAAACGCGTGGAAATGGTTCATTTCCGGACTTGGATTGAAAGTTTACCTACCAAGTCTTCTCTACAACCCTTAGAAGTCTGTAATACGAATTCTGAAACATTGAATTGTAAGGAACGAGACGGGACCGTCCGATTTTGTTCGTAATAACAACAGTTCATTGTATCCATGTTTTATTTTCATAAATTGCAGACAAACTAAGCAAAGTACGCTTTTTATTATTATAATGAATTGAAATTACATTGTATAACTAAACTGAAATATAAAATCTTCATTGAAAATAATATCCTGATATATCATTCTCCTTGCACTTTAAGAATAGGACCGTCACTAGGCAGGCCGGAACTACGTTCGGTTTTAAACCTCTCAGTACAGTGTCTAAAATGATCAATTGACAACTTCTATTTATTTTGCACTTTTTGTTTCAATGAATGAAATGCAAGACGGTTTATTCTTCAATACCGTTGAGTCTGTTGAAGATGAGCATCTACATTTTTTGCACATATCAATATTTCTAACGCCGCAGTTCAAGACTTGTATGACTTCAACATTTACACTGACCGAGAGACACTTGTGCGTTCTTAATATCTAGAGAAATGTGATTTGGTAAATTCCCTTTCATAAAATGTTTTCTGGGTGTACAACGTATTAAAAGTTCATTTAGACCTCAAAAGGTACGATATATGTAGCCTCGGTACACAGGTAGTGGAAGCAGTGATGTATTGTTCATACTTCCATATGGCCGTAGCCGTCCCAAAGAAGTGCTCGAGAGATTTACTTGTTATATTCGGGTCTATTTATACAATATGCCAAATATATCAAATGACACGCAAAATGTGCCAGTTATAAGCGAGATTGACTGTATATATATGAATTGTTCCGAACACACTGTTAGCGTGTGATAAAATTCAGAAATAGGAAAAAATATTGTTTTGCTTTTAGAATATATATCAAGGAACGTTAAGATATCTTCATATTGCAATTACACTAACAGCACTTTACAGTTTTGTGGCGTAAAAGAGGTATTATTTACCTAGTGGACAGTAATAATGAGCTTAATTTGACTGCGGTGGAAGGTTTTACCGCGCATTTTCTTGATTCACGCAATGGCGGCAGCTGATATCACGATCGGCGAGGCCTTGCGCCACGGTCTTAAATTTCAATCAGCAGCGACGGCGCGGTTATTAACTGGCGAGCTTTAAAAACGCTTCAAAATTAAACGTTCGGACAATACAATTGATTATATCGAGAATATGTTGGACTGTCAAAATAAGAAACAAATAAAATTGGACAAGAAAGATATTTAGTAAACAGCAATATTCTTAAATCCAAAACCTTTCCACTATGAAAGTTGTTTAAGAATATCATAGGTATACATTATACGTAAAGTCATCAATCTTTTGCTATTTAAGATATTTGAAATAAATATGAACGTCCTTATTTGCAATATATAACATCTGAAGAGATTACAAAAAATGTTTATTGTAAAAGGATTTTATTAACTTTTTAATTAATTTATCGAATAAATTTATTCTTACTATGTTTTGGCCATATTTAATTATTTTTAACATTAAAAACAATCATATCTGGTTCAATATTCTTAAATACCACCTCAGGATTGGTTTATCAAGTCGACTATAATGAGATCAGAATTTTTTATTTTTAAGAAGTGCGTTCACAAATGTATAAATCGAAATACCTGACGAAGAAACGAGTAAGTTCGTAAATTAGGTTACAATTTCTTAGGAAAAAAGACGGAACGATCTATGTCATTAAATTAAGTTCGTAAGATGAAAAATACTACAACAGAATAAATAATAATTATACAAATTTTTTATTCTGATATTGGGAAATAAATTAATGGAATCGTATGCCTGAAGACAAGTCAAGTGTACTTACTATTTAATAGAATTTACATTATATTATGGAACTGATGAAATATTGAGGGAGATATTCACACTTAGGCTCTTTGTTATGTATATTATTATTTTATAGTTCTCTGCATAAATAACACCAGTACTTAATTTTATACATTCTACACTTTAACTACATAAACATTCAAACATCCCATAAATAAATTATGTGACAAATAACTTTGTTGACTGTATTGTAATTAGATTGAAAACTATCTGACATTCTTAAAAATAAATAAATAGTAAAATAAATCAAACATTTAATGTTTAATAATTATACTTATGTGACTTTTTAAATTAATCAAATAACATTAGCCAATAAGTCAGAAGCGTATTAAGTTCAATTTTAAAACACTATATTTAAGGACGAAACGTTGTTTATGATGTTTTAAATTGAACATAATAAACTTCTGACTGATGTTATTTCTTTGATAAAATTTAATGGCAAAATACGTCAGAATAAAATGTATAAAAAACTAAATTACAATTATTTCGTACTTATTTGTTTGACGGCGTTTCGCCATTACATTAGGACACCTTCAGGTATTAATTAACTAGGAGATACATCTGGGCTACATGGCAAAGAAATCTTAATACCTGAATAAATTCTAATGTAAAGTCGAAACGTCCTCTAATCAATATGTATGAAGAATTTGTAATTTTTATCAAACTTTTTATTCTAAATTATTTATTCGTTAACATTTATGTTATATGTATTCTAAATGGTCTGACAAATTATTTAACTTACTGTTTCCGTCGATTTTAGTTATGAAATATTAACATAAAACGAATATAATATTTATATTTGTCTGACTGTCATAACACAATTAGTAAATATAATGGCGCAACTGTCAGAAAAGGTATATTAATTAACAATGTGATTAATATAATACAAGGTCTCATCTTCTTTATTTGTTCACTTGACAAAGTTCCAAGTTAGGGACTAGAGTTGGTGTTATTCTGTATTAATTACACAGTTAATTATTAAATATTTTCTGACTGTTTTGTGTATATACATATATTGTATATATATACATACATATTTAAAACGCATATAATTCAATATTAGGTTCTCAAATCACAACCGTGGTTCATGTTTGTTAAATTTTCGCGAATAGTATCTAAGAAGTTTCTAATAATGTCTGAAATTTATACGAAAGATTAAAAAATATGACGAACAAGTGGGTAGTTTAAACAAAAATCTAATCTTACCAAATATTCTTGTGTACAAAGTGAAAAATAAGTCGTCAGTATATATAACTTGTGCCCAAAATTAACAACTATTATAAGATACGAGTAACTTAGTTACAAACAGCTTGATATTATTTAAAAAATCATCGATAAATATATATTGGAATCAGTTAGTATACCGTTGTGTTTTAATATTAAAATACCACTTATTTCGCTGAAAAAAGCGGAAAAAAAGCATTTAACTTCAAAAAAAGAAACAAAAGATATTGATTAGGATAAAATAATTTTGTAAACGACTTCAGCGCAGATTTTCGTCAGTTCAATAATCGTTTAAAAGCTCCCTAAAGCTGATGATACTTCCACCCGCACAGCTCAGATTCTAACAGCCGAGATATAAAATAACTTTTTATGAACGCAATGAAAATCGTCATCTAACAGATATCTATGATGTCGGTCAATAACACCTACACATTCATTTTTTATTTTCGTGTTTTATCTCGCCAGTAAAATTCTGAGGAGTTACAACAGGTTGCATATTTCCATAATGTTGACATTAACATCATAACGATACATTAGGATATAATGTTCTTCCACCTTATTTCCCTTGCAAAATGTTGCATACTTAACGGTACTGTTGTTTGAAATGTGACGTGTATGTTGGGAATTTCTTTCGTACGTAAATGACCTAGCACTTAAGGTGTGTTCTGTAACACGGCTCGGTCTCAGATATCATCTTGCGCAGACCACAGAACACAGAATTCGCCGACAAAATTAACAACTATTATAAGATACTAGTAGGTTAATTAATAACAGCTTCGTATATTTTAAAAAGAGTCGATATATATATATATATATATATATATATATATATTGTAATGATTAGACTTTATTACTAAATATAAAAAAACTTTATTATATGAAAATACAAAAATACATAAAAAAATATTAATGGGCGCCAGCAGATATACATTGGTCTGAAAAAAAAAATTATCATTAGCTCCGGCTTGGTTATAAAAATCCTCCTTCTCTACAGGGTAATGTGGGCGGCTCGGTAGCTATTCAAGAACAGAGCCTATTTCCGTACTGTGTAAAACAAATTCAACTTTGAAGGCACTTTGCAGATCTTTACTTTAACTTGTGGCGTCAGCCAACTTGCAGTGGATCACTGGTCTTGTAGTAAGCAGTACACGGTCTCCTTCTTCGGCCTCCCCGCGATGGACGTCTCTCCAAAACTTTTGTTGCTTACCGCTCGCCAAATTTTCCACCCTCTCGCCTCTCTCACTCCACTTTCAGTCCTCTCTCTGTCTGTATGCCTGCGTCTCTCTACTTTCATCCGGGTTCGGAGTATATATTCGTACTCCGCCCCTCCCCCCAAACGATGAAAAAAAAGGGACGCGCACCCGCGGCTTCTTAGGGCCTCTCGGACGCACACGTGCACGTTTAATTTATTCCTTCTCAGGCCCGGGGCCACAATGGCGGCCACTTACCGATGTTATTCACTACAATATATATATATATATATATATATATATATATATTGGCAACTGTTGGTATACTATTGTGTTTTATACTAAAATATTAGTAACCCAAAGGTATTAATTAATAAATTGCACAGATCATCCACTCTATAATTTGTGGAGAAGTTTAAAAAAATTGAAATCTAATTAAAAGTAGTCAGTAAACATTGTGATAAAACAAATACCGCACAACATTTCTGCAATCCTTGTTGCTTTCGTTAGGCGATTCAAAATCACGAGATATACAGACGTTTTCTGTAATTCCCAAACTCAAATACTGTTCATATTAGGTAAATTACGAATTGCTGTTTCGATCCGTAAACAGTTTTTTAGTGATAGATTACATAATTACCAGATTTAGTCGTAAACAGTTCTATAATACGGAAACGAAGACTCAACGAACAAATTTAAACTATTTAGTGTTTTGAAAATTAATAAAAATGAGCTTTTAGAATTTAAAATGCTTACAAATGAATAAAACAAAAAGTAATTCAAAGTTTCGTTTCTCAAAGGCCAGGAACGGAAACTAGAAAGTGTTACAGTTCTCCATAAATATTGTGGTGCAATCCTTTATAATTTCGCCGACGAAAAGTACAATGTAGTCTTAAAAGCATATGCAAAGCGCCCACCGTCGTAAATCCTCCAGACATTTCAAAATAATGCTTTGCTTTAATAATCAAAGGCTGATGCCGACCGGCGAAAACCCAGAGTTGGGGATTTCTCGGCATGCTGCTAAAAAATAATTTTACTCTCTAAAGCACGTGGGTGAAACGGATGAGGTTTCCTAGTTAGGGGATCAATGTATAAAAAGCGACACATGTTAGCATTGCTTTGCTTAATCATCGAAGAGAAACAGGGACAAAACTTAATGTTCCATACAACTTTCGGTGAATGAGTAGCAACATGGAAAACGGACTAGGAAACTGGACGAACATCGTAGTAAAGGAAGCCGCTTGCTATTTTCCTGAAGGCGCCAAGCACCGGAAAATATTCGATAAGACTGCAGAATTAATGTAAGCAAACACCGTAATATATCCATTTATTACTTTTATTATAAAACGGAATTCAATTGAATTTTTTTAAATTCTTCTAAAACACGATTTATAGCCCTGAGATAGGTTAATTTTACTGTGTTGTAAAACGGTGGCTCGCAGTTTCAATAAATGATTAAATATTTTTTTCTTCGTGTTTTTTTATATTGATTTATTTACAATCGCATCAACACCTACAGTTATTAGCGACTCAGTATGGGAACTCACTTTTCCTTGTCGGGGGACAGATTTGACGAGAGTATAACTCACACACACAAACATCCATGCCCTCGCCGGGATTCGAACCCGGGACCTCTGTGATGTCTCGTTGACTCCTACACCACAGGATATCGGCAATAAAATGTATTAATTAATTTGCTTAGCAATTTTGAACTGTAATAAAAATAATTTGTAAATAAATAAATTTATACCACTACCACCACAACAGGAGATTGTGACGATCGTAAAATTACAATGAAATCGGGAAACTGTCGTTAAACGAAAGAACCCGTCGTAATTATTTCCTCGGCTACAGCTAAGACTTAAAAACATGTATTATAAGAATTACAAGCACGTCCGCATCCCCCCTTTCAAATCCATTCCTATGCTATTAAAGGGAAGTTGCCCAACGTGGATTACCCTCATGTAGCGTGTTGCCATAAAAAAAAATATCGTAGGCAATCGTCTGCGAGGGTTATTCTCTCGCAGGCAGTACCTGCGAGGGATGTTCTCTCGCAGGCAGAACCTTGTAGGAGAGACGAAGGGACTACCTTTGGGGATGCCTTTTCCTCTCCGTTTTGAACTAAGGTTCCCACAAGCCGAGGCACCTTGGCCTGTTCTGAGACGTGTATGTTCCGGGGTCACAGACCTTGGGCATACGGTAAGAGTTGTCCCCTATTCCCATTGGAATAGTCGGCCAGCTGCCTCCTAAACGGTCGAGGCACGGAGAAGTAAATGCTGCGTCCCCTCAGCAATCTCCTCTCCCGCTATCGGAAGGGCGTGGGACAAGTAACCAATGCCCGACCTACCTGATGCAGGTTTTTCTGGGGTTTTCCCTGCATTACGTTTAGGCGAATGCCGGGTAGGATCCTTAAACTATAGCCCGGGGGCCCTAGTTAACCCTTGGCTATCTTCCTCCACCCTTCCGCATCCCCCCTTTCAAATCAGTTTCCTATGCTATAAGAGGGGAGTTGCCACTATGTGGATTTCCCTATACATAGCCTGTCTACACCCAAAAAAATATATATATCGTAGGTGTAATTGTCGAAGAGATAGCTCGAGGTATTGATGGATTCCATATTCAAGAAATAGAAGTATTCCGGAAGGTTTTTACGTAGAAAGCCTTTGAAACGTGGATTAGTGCCGACGAGGAAGGTGTCAGTGAATTCTATTAGTATATCATAAATTTACATAGCCTGTTACCTACCAACATGACTTGGAAGTGACTGTTAATTTAACTGTTGAAGGCGATGGGCAGTTTCGCAGATAACAGTAAAACAGTGGACAGCCCTGAAGACACGGATAACGCACAGCCCAAGTGGCGTGGTGCAGCGTAGCGTAGATCATGACCTCGGACACACAAGGTCACGTGTGTCAGAAACTGCATTGCTATATGCGTATGGCTCAGTAAATATAACCAATAGTGAAACTTCTCACGTCACTGTGGGGTACGTCGGGGTATTGGGAAATCCGAGTACAGCGTAACGAAAGGAGCCCAACACCACGGAAGTGACAGACTATTACGTCAATGGCCGAGCATAAATCAGTAACAAACACAACGGGGTGTGGATTGTATAATAAATACCAAAAGTTTTATAACTGAAATTGTTCAGAGATAATCAAAGACTGAAGCCTTTCCCGGTGCAGTTGTTCAATATATTGTTCAGAGATACTTTGCGTTAAAAATATTGTATACGTTGAATCATAAGGAGAGCTTAGCTAAGTATCAGGCCTAAGGCCATGTCAAGTTACTTGGTTTAATCGTTAGGAAAAATGTCGACTGGACCAGGAATCGCACCCAGGAGCTACCACTCACCGGGTGGCTGGTCAGACCACTACATTATCCCCTCTTCCCGCTCCGGGCGACATTTTTCCTCGGGATTAAAATAAATAACTTAACATAGCCTTAGGCCTGATCCTTAGCTAAGCTCTCTTTATTCTTGAATTGATGCTTCGATAAACCTATCATCAATTTACATTAAATGTCCCTTCTTCATTAGTTCCTAGAATTAGGTCACGAAGAAAATTGACTTGTAAATTGTAGTTGAAACTAATTGAGGTCTTAGGAGGAATGTCTCACAGAGTCGGGAGTCGACTAGGGAGAAGTCTGAGCAGCCGTCGGGTGAGAGGAAGATCCTGTGTTCCATTCCCGGTCCGGTCGACATTTTTCTCATAATTCAAATATTGTATATGTTTGTATAAGTTCCTGTCCGTTTTTTTTCAGTGACGTGCTACATGACAGTAATCTTTTATTTTTTGGGTGTAGGCAGGCTATGGTAGCCAAGGGTTAACTAGGGCCCCAGGGCTATAGTTTAAGGATCCTACCCGGCTTTCGCCGAAAAGTAATGCAGGACAAACCCTATAAAAACCTGCATCAGGTATTTGGAACTTGTCCCACGCCCTTCCGATGGCGGGAGAGGGGTTTTCTGTGGGGTCGCAGGTTACCCCTCGCCATGCCCTGGCCAGTTTAGGAGGCAGCTAGCCGACTATTCCAATAGGAATAGAGGACAACTCTTACCGTATAATCAAGGTCTGTGACCCCGGAACATACACCTCTCAAAAACAGGCCGAGGTGCGTCGGCTTGTGGGAACCTTAGTTCAAAAACGGAGAGGAAAAGGCATCCCCATAGGTAGCCCCTTCGTGTCTGTCCTACAAGGTTCTGCCTGCGAGAGAATAGCTCTCGCAGACCTTAAACTGGCTTCCTTGGGGGTGTAGATAGGCTATGTATAGGGTAATCCACATAGTGGCAACTCCCCTCTTATAGCATAGGAAAGGGATTTGAAAGGGGGGATGCGGAAGGGTGGAGGAAATCTTTAATAGCATTAACTTTATATTCCTCTGCGAGAGTGAAATAATACGTAATATATATTTCCGAGTTTACGGACTGCGTTGCATTACAAAAAAATAGTTTGAATGAAAAAATTTTTACATCTGATTAAAAATAAGAAAGATAGAAAATTCAGACAAAAAGGCAACATAAATATCACACAACGTTTCTGGGATCCTTGTCCCTTTCATTTTTATGCTTTTTAGTCTCGTCAACTGACCAGTGCAGTTGTGTTTCTCTAGGCTCTTTTTAGCACCTGACGAAAGGGACACGGATCCCAGAAACATTGTGTGTTATTTATATTAACTTTTTGTCTGAATTGGCTATCTTTCTCATTCATTAAAACTAGTTTGACATCGACGGACTACGTAAAGCTGTGTGTTTGCAAATATTATACGTAGTCTTAAAATGATCTTATAATAATAAATATTATAGAGGCAGTGAGTCATAAAAGAAAGTTAAAGACGAAAATGCTAATTTCGGATTTGTATTCTCTGTTAAAGAGAAAACATGAGAAGGATATCCGGAAATTATCAGTTAAAACCAGAAAGAACAAGATAGAATCGCTCAGCAAATGTTTGTTGGCAGAGCAAAATACAAGACGAAATATCGAAGACGGATATCACAAAATTGCCAAATAATTTTCAAACCGGAAATTTATTAAAGAATGTTTGATTGAAGTGCGTAGAAACAGAAACAGAAACAGCAAACGTCTGCTGATTCGTTCGTCGAATTGAAAATAATACCAAAAACGGAAACATTCAATTGGGACAATTTTCAAAATAAATTTGTTATTAAAACGCGCTAGATGTAACTGTGAATAAAACCGACACGACTAATTTTCTTGTACTTATCAAATTAATTAACAAATTCAAAATTTTTGAAGAACTAGAAGTAAAAATTAACCAGAAACAACGGGAGGCAATATTTTACCCTTCGGAGAGTTAGTAAGTGTAGCTTCATTGACGTTTAAATTTCATGAAGCTCGAATATTTGAACGCTAACACGACAAGTTCATATTTTGTTGCTCACCTCCGACCCCTATCCAGTGCTTCTGTACGAACCATCCAGGACGTGTTTTTCCATGTGCAACAAATATTCCAATATGATCCCGCGTCCGATTATGTTGACTGGATTTATTTCAACCCTCTTGTGAAGATTCAACGACTTCAACGACTTCTTAGTTTCTCACTTCACAAGAGTTTCCCACAAAAATTACAGTTTCAACATATACATCAAACATCGAAATCTGAATGAAACCGCTTCCACCATCCCCCGACCTAATGCAATGCTTTAATATTCTGCGCGTAGCTCGGATTTGTACTTGCATATGCCGCCAACGCGTGTTTTAAAAAAATGTACGCGTTGTGATCTATCATCTATTTAGTTAAATCTTCTAATAAATGAAATTGTCTGTATGTGTGTGTATGTTCTGCATACAACTCTGCACCCCTGAAGAAAATTTCACCAAATTTTCGTACACGTGTTCCATGCGATCAGGAAACAAACACTGTGGGAATAAGACACATCTACAACGCCAAGATGCGGGGTTGGAAATTTTCAAACATGCTCAAACTGTTGAAATTTGCGTAGGATGAAGATTTTTCGGAGTCAAAGAGATTGATAGTATCTCTACCGATGTTTTCTGTGTATAATTTCAACTCCTTTCAGCAAATAACGCGAATACAACCGATATTGGAGTCAAATCCGGGGTTATGGATGTCGCCGAGTTTAATGACTACAACTCTTCATTTATTCCCAAGGGCTGGGATTGACGCAGGATGTTAAAAATGTTAAACAGCCTATATTTGCGTCAAACAAATATTTTTCGGGGTCAAACAGATAAATAGTAGTTCTACCGATGTATTCTGTGTGTAATTTCAATTCCGGCAAGGGGGGGGGGTGGAGGACCATTACATGAACATAACGCAAAACTGATATTCAAATCGGCGGTTATGGATGTCTCTGAGTTTCAAGATGTAAACCCCCGGGCAACGCCGGGCACCCAGCTACCAGAAAATAAAGTAGTCTTAATCTTCACACGTTTTATGAGCTTTAATTAGTATGTGAAAGATGAACAGTAGTGATTTTCAATTCGTGTGTTGGTCGCTATAGTGTAGGAGCTCTGATATCTAATCGTAGGCTGTGTTAAAGTATTAATATTAAAATCACGTAATTAACATAAGTAGTGTTTCAAATTATTAATATATACATTGATAATAGTAAAACCACAATATACAGTCCTCATTAAAAGGAAGTTATTTTCAAGAGTAAAAGTCAGTTAATAAAAAAACATAACAGAAACGTTCGTCAATATTTGGCATATTCATCTGCCTAAGTCAACAATTTCTTCGGTCACTCTACAGGACCAAAGTATCCCCTACAGAGTCTCGAGACGTAAACAATTACAATTACAAAAACCAATATATATTTGATGTGTGGTAGAGCTTCCTTAAAAATACTTTTATATATATATATATATATATATATATATATATATATATATATATATACAGATATATATATATATATATATATATATATATAGGAATGTATGGACGGAAGTGGCACGTTAAGGCACGAACACAATAAATGAGACATGGAAAGAAACACATTGTTTATTTTCAACACGATCACAAAGTGCTTCTTTCATGCTCAAAATTGTTGCTACCAGATTCCAGTTGATTCAATTGACGACCTCGAAACTCGACTATCCATTGCGGCTGCAAGCGTGCGTGAAATGCCTGGCGTCTTTGGAACTGTTTGAAAATCACTCCTCCCACGCTACGAAGCGTATATTGCTGTTGATAGTCGCAATTTTGAGTGTTTATTGTTAACATTGCAAAAAAGAAGCACTTTGCGGTGAATTTGTAAATAAACACTGTTTTTATTTTAATTTCTCATAATTTGTGTTTGTGCCTCACCGCGCCACTTCCTACCATACATTCCTATATAAAACAGTATGTTTATACAGGTTGTTGATATCAATTAACGGAACGTAATGAATAGCATCAGATGAACCGTTCAGGTATTCTCACAGTCGGAGAGCTTCATTGTGTTCGCGTGGTACGTTGCCATTATCTGTGAAACATAATCTTAATTCAAGACAATCTCCTGTCTCATTCCCAGAAGTATTTGCACTTCCGCTGTGTTTCTTAATGGTTGACGAAGAACCCGGTCGCCGGTCCGAATCTGATATATACGCTCGTATCTGTAAAGAGCATCTTTTGCTCACTTTACAAAGCGGCCAATTACTTAGAGACCGCAATTTCAGATACTGCCTGAATACAGAACCCTAAAAGAGTAATCAAGTGGAAGCGAGAAGTATGTTGAGTATTTTTTTTTTCAGTTATCTCTCATCAGGAACATATTAATATCCTTCACGGAGAAGTGGCCTTCGACAGCATACATGTCCCGTTTTATCCTACAGTCATTAGCAGACGATTGACATGGGAAACCAGCTGCCTACTTTAAAGTAAAATGGTAATTCATTTATGTGATTCAACTCTTCGGTCATACGCTGTAAATAGCATTCACCGTCATAACTTTGTTTAAATTTAAATGGAACGGTGTAATTAAGTGCCTGCATCGTATAGAATTATACAGAATATATTAAAATTGTAATAAGAAAGAGGTAACGAGTATAAAGAATAGATACATATTCGTATGTGACTTCGTCGTTGGAAATTTTATTTTTTGAGGAATATATCAAAATGAATGAATTTAAAATATTAACGAACATGAACAGAGTATTCACGAAGTGTAAACGTAAAAGGTAATTCAATTACTTTATTATGTTTAATGGACTAATTATAGACTCCACTATAATAATAATTGAATTATTAGTCACATATGAACATGCTCTTACGTAATTACCACCAATAAGAACAATACGTTGAAGTTTCGATGAATTGGTCAACTCATGGACGTAAAACGATATCCTTTTCTAAACCATTAAATTTATTACTATCCATAAATGCAGTACGGAGAAAGTTTAAATCAATCGTTGTATATTTTATTTAGGTAAAACTATAAATGTTGATTACACATATTCATAAGATCATTCTAAGTTTGTAAATTCACAAATTCTTCAGTTAGTCTATTAATAATTATATTTTAATAATATTTTATATTATAACAGTTTAGATTCAGTTATCGTGATGGTATAAGAAACCAAAATGTACACATATAATAGGTTAAATAAATTTATCAAAATCTTTGTCAATAAACAATAAAAGCAGCTTTTAACCTCTTGGGTCACATTAATCTCTGAAAAGACTTATATTGTAATTAAAGGCTATATATAAATATGTATATAATTATAAATGTAAATAATGTGATATTTGTTGAATAAGTTCAATTTAATAAGGATATAAAATACGAAAAGATTGGCTGGGAAAGGTGTAGAAGACAGATATATTGTATCACGAGAAAGTAGCCCCTAATTATTTTTATAGGTAATATTGTAAATGCAGAGTTTGCTCAATTGTTGATCCGCCCAGTCGTCATTGTTGGCGAGTAGTCTTGACTACGATATGATGAAACATAGAAGAGAACAGCCAGAACTCGTGCATAATGATCTTAAGCGTCGCACGTAAAAATTCATTTTATATTAATAGACCTTTCAAAAGTAATGTTAAAGTAATTAAAGTTAACTATATAGCGTGTATACTAAATGTGGTTGGAATTAAAGCCTCGTGTTCTATTATCAAACGTGTTAATTGACGTGTTCTATCTTCGAGCGTGTTAATTAAGTGACGCCTAAATTGGAGGAGAATCGACGAAAACCTAACACGTGCTCATCAAAGGATGACGACACAGATATGCAAATACAAACTTGCGATATTTGATTTAGGTCACAGTAACTGCCAATGGATGGAAGATTAGGATCTCATGCTTAACTAAAAACTTTCAGAAGTATTAATTGTATTCATTGTAAACAAATCTCTTATAACTGTAATTAGAGCTTTTATTTTTTTAATGATAATCAATGTTATGACGCCCACAAATTAAGACGTCACATAATGTCAAACAATGTGACAAAATCATCACACCGTGTTTTATGAGCCATGACCATGCGTAGTTAATGTCGTAGTAATAAGTCTTCACGTATTGGTTATTTTATGTTATTGTATGTTTAGTATGGTTTTTATCCACTTACAATGTATCTTTTTTTTTCAGAGAAGGATTTGACCCAATCAGTTGAAAGTTTCTTTCGTCGCTTCTTGGCAACGGTTGAATAAAAATGATATAACTTTTATGCCAGCACTTTTTCTGTTTTTTATTCCATCTTTTAAAATATATGTTTGTTTTCAACGAAATTAGTCTATGCGTATGTGTAATTCGTTGACATAATTTCACAAGCGATCACAAATCTATCGACAACCGAACTCTTCAACAAAAGAACAACGAAGTTACGCCAATGTCACGTCACCGACTCTATACAGCGTATGGATTACATATCATTATTTTAATTTGACGTTTGATACCACAATGCACCTCATTGTGCTAGTAATGTAATAAATAATTATATGAAATTATTTATAAATTCAAATGGCTCGCATTCGTCTATGAAGTTATTTCTGTTTTGGGTTCTATTGTAAGCTAATTTAAACGCTTGAAAATTACTGTAAATAAAATGTGTACGAAAGGTAAACAAATATAATAAGAAATACAACTATTGTCGCCGAGTTCTATTTGCTACTGAAATGGAATATTATCGGTCAAAACTTCAAAAAGCGACCAAGTTTTCGCTTTTTTTTTCCATAAGTCAATTGTAAATTTTTGTAAGCAACACTCACGCCGTTTGTTCCCACGTGGGGTATAAATAAATAATTTGCTTTCTATTCAGACAGCCAACAAGCGCTATGATGTCAGCGGCGGCGAATTACGCTCTGTAGCTGGCAACGTGACCTCCATATCCAGATCAGTCCCAACTGCTTTCTTTTGCCACTATTCCGCCTACAGCAATGATAACGTTTCGGAGACGAACCGTGCTCTAGTAGAAACACATTTATTTACTGCATTCGTCACGAACATTGGCTGAAGAGATGTTTCCCGCTGCGTGATCAGAGAAAGTGATGAAAAGGCGGCGTTATTTATTATCAAGGCTAAATTTTTAAAATTATTATTCATGACTTGACGCGATATAGCAAAAATACACATCAGGGGAAAAATTAATTTTTTTTTACTGATTCCCGTAATTCTCGACATGTGGTAAAGTTTTCGAATAATACGTTATGTTACTTTAAGTAACGTACGAATGAGAAACGTCCACCAAAAATAATGCATTTCTTGCGTATTGTAAGCTTGTATGTTACATCCTTGATTAAAAAAACTGAATAATATAATGTCGCATTAAAAAGTAGTCGTAAGGAAGCCTTGGCCACAATCGGATATAATAGTAATAAGATCAAATCAAAGGTAAAGAAATATGAGCGTCGTCTTATTAAGAAAAATACAGTGTATTTAGTAATGCTAGTTAAATTGTGATTTGAGTGGAATGATTATCCAACTCATCTGTTTTCACGAAATTTGTTCGTTTCCCAGCACTTATATTTTTGCAATTTTTCATAACTACAAGTACAGCGTTCTTTAGAATTAGGTACACTTTTCTGATAATTTACAAATACTTCACAACTTAAAACAGTACAAGTGTATTATTCAGCGTTATGGTGAAAAAAAAAACATTCAATCTAACTGGTTCATAACAGCTTTTTTACTATCATTAAACTATAGAATCTTTTCATCGAATATGTGAGTCAAAGACCAATCATCTTGAATGCTCCTGTTCCACATTTAGGTACCAATGTATATTGAATTATCAAACCATATGTAACGAACGACGAGAATGAGAAAAATATTTGCCAATATTGTGTTTTCACAGAGTTTGATGCTGTCATAAGGTTTTAAGTTATGAAAATTCGTAATTTAGAAGATAGTTCTCATATCAAATAAGTCTGTAAATGTCAGATTTCTTAAATAAAATTTATTGGATAAATATAACAAACTGAGATTGTTTGAGATTTACTCTTTCACAAATAATATATGACGATAAATGGCTAGTGCAACTCTTGTCACATTTCATCATCATTGCTTCTGTTTTACAGATGAAAATTTTCAGAAAGAGCTACTAATGGTACGTGTAATCCCTTAATAAATCGCGTACATTATAAAGGACGACAAGCAACAAGAAAGTACTGCCACGAATGTAATATTTATGAGTAATATTAACAATATCTGAAATGATAAAAAATCATCTGAGCTTTAATACAAACAACAATAAAATAGGGTGGACCTTAAGTCAGAAATAAAAATAATAAAAATATTATAAAATTAATAAGAAACATTAATTTTACAAAAAAATAATTTATTAAAGTAGTTACGTCTTTGGATTAAGATCTCTTCAGTTCATAAAAATTTCCATCAAGAACATCTAAAACGTTGTTAATAAATTAAATAATTGCAAGTCACATTTAAAAAACCAAAAGAAATTGAGAAACAGGCAATAAACTTGCATTTAATCAACGTTTTAATGATGTTTTAGTTTTATTAAATGTAAGTTAATTACATGTTTTTAATTTTTTTGAATGAAATTTGACATCATTTGTTTAATTAATTTTAAGATGTTAGTGATGGAAATTTTTATAAACTGAAGAACAAAACGTTTTTAATAATTTTTTTTAAAAAAACAATTATTTTAATATTAACTTTCTAATATTTTTATTAATTTTATTTCTGACTTCAAACTTTATTTTAAAAGTTATTTTTCCCCCATGTGTATATTATTAGAACTGCTGACTCATATTTCTTCCATTTATCTACATGGGTTAGCTTCTGTATATTCTCCTTCCGCCCAGTAAATTACACTGTACGTCATATTGCTCCAGGACGCTAATAACGAATTCGGTTCTAATTCAGAACGATATTCATACATCTGTCTTCCTCTCTTTAATGCCCAGCCACTTCCATTTTATATTTTCTCTAATACGCTCCCCAACGTCCATAGCTGTCGCCCTCTGCTTAACACGAGGTTCATGTACTTACATTCCGACAAGTGAGAATATACATTATGTAATACATTTAATTTCACAAAATCAATGTCATTTACAGCGAATAACCGAGAATTTAGATCCCTCTGAATTAGTTTTCTGTTTACACACAAAGTCCTTTTTGTATCTTATGTAATGACGCACGACGAATAGGTTCGTGTAGCAATTATTTCCCAATTCCATCAGTTGCAGAGAAATATTTTCATTGCGAGCGCTTTCACAACGGCCCCTTCACAGCTCGTGAAATCACATTTCTTCCTCTCATAGCGAGAATCTACTGACTGGCGAGGTACTCCGCGAAGGCCACAGGAGAACTTGGGGCTCAAACTCGCCCTGTTTTCAGTCCGCAGGGCAGCAAAGTTCCGTCGCCGGCAGTTTTCAAATGAAACGATTACCGTGCGAAGTTTCGCCTCTGGTGCGAGTGCAGAAGTGCGCCAAACGGTCATCCTGAGCAGCAGATGGGAGGCCGGGTAAAATTTGCTGCGAAGGCCTTGCACTTGGCGTCGGGGGAGGACGCAGAAGTGGGTCAGTGGGTCGGACGTGGCGCCATCTGGTGACGGACCACGGCGCCAGGCGACCTCTGCCCCTGGTTCGCAATTGTAAAAACTAACAACCTTTAAATTCAAAGATGTATGACAACTGCCAAGCAACCTACATGCTCCACGAATCAAACGGTTTCTATTACGTACTATACGTACTCACATCTTTCAATTCTGGAAGTACCTTTTTTTTATTATCACGTCATTATTTTAGTGAATTCCAAGAGGCTCGTTTCGCAGTCCCGAGTAACGGAGAAGCCGCATACTTCTGAGAACTAGATATGAGTTTGAAGAAAAATTAGGTATTTACGAAAAATGTAACCAGAAACTCATATATTATTAATAAAATATGTTTAAAATGTTACAGCGTAGACAGGAAAGTCAGAAACTACAAAATATATCCAGAAAATAAAACATGATGGTTGTAACTGCGGAATACTTGGAACTATTACATCAAGTGCGACGAGCGACGACTTTCGCTACCAGCTACCAGCAAAAATAAATAAAATGGGATAGTGAAACTCATTCCTAAAATTAAATTGAATGAAAATGAAATCTTTGAACTATCGAGATCTGTATTTTACGTATTTTATAAAATGTAGAATGTATACGGAAGTACACAGATACTAACTGTGACATGGCCTTATAACTCGTCTTTTTTCGCCCTGTTGCAAAATACTCCACACACTGTGGAAGCAGTTATCTATTATGTAACGACCAGTCAGATAATGAAACTTATTTTATGTAACCCCGCTTGTGCCGTTCATTTTGAGCATTTCACTGATAATCCGATTTAGCAGATACCATTAAAGCTTGAGCCGGGAGTAAGTTAACATATCAACCATGATACATGTCTTCCATAAATATAATTTAAGTTCTCGAAACGGAAGCATATGACGTATTTTTTTAAAAAAGTGATTTATGCTATAAATATTCATTTTGATACAACACTCGGTTACGTAATTTTATTATTTAATCGTTTTAAGAGGTTAATCTCAAACACCTCTCGGGTAAATTTACAACTGGTCCCCAGTAACTACGTGTTTTTGTTGTTTATATTGCTTAGAGTCTTCGATTTAATTGAAGTCGTAAAGTGCATATATTTTTTCGGCGACAGGTGTCGATTTCCAGCGAGTAAATTAAGTCCGTAAATTAGAATCGTAAATAGAAAAAAATATTTAGTGTTATTCCGTAATGTTATTAGTGTTAGAAACGTAATAGTTTGCAGCTGTGAAAAGTCTCGCTTCTACCTAGAGCAGGATAATTACGCAGCTTCAATAGATTTTCAGTTTGCATATGTGACCAGGTGTAAAGAACTTTTCCTGTCTTAGGAAATATAGTAGTTGGTAGCGGCGTGGTGCCGCGACCTAGTTGGTGGTCCTTTCACTGGGGATCTATCCCGGAGTCGAGCGAGGACCTCGGGGACGGGGCCGCGACTCCCACGACTGGTTTCCGTCTCCTTGCAGCAGGCTGCACCCCCGGGGGCGCACTGGGCACCACCATCCCCTAGCAGAAAGCGCCTTTGCCACCAGGTGGCGAGCACGGATGCAGGAAATAGGTCGGCGCGGTTTCGCAACGAGCGGTTTGTCATCGTTCCAAGCCAGCGCTGGCGGCCTGACTCACGTCCCTCTTCGCCACTGGCCCAGGCGATCTGCTTCACTCTTTACATCTGACCCCGTGTGTGTGATACTCATCCACAACCCTCTTACAGATTAACTGTTTCATTTAGGCGGCAAAGACTAACTGGGCACTGCAGATAAAATTTTAACGGTAAAAACACTGAGAGTTTCAATAAGAAAGGCTTCATATTGTGTTGGAAAAACTGACTGAAAACATAGATGAAACATATAAACAGTACCACTCAGGTTAACCGAACTCGGGTCAACCGAAACCCGGCTTGTCCGAAACTCCCCCGAAAATCGCAATTCCAAAACATAATACTGTAATTTAGGGAAATAAATCGAAGATGGCAGGAAGGGACGCAGGAAGGGACGCAGGAAGCAAACAAAAAATACTGAGTTTTGAATGAATAATTCAAATTCTACGAATTTAATTGTAAAAATGTAATTTTAACTTTCATAAATAACATAAGTGTAGCCTACAAAGAGATTTTTTTAATTCGTTTGACCTTCAAAACCTTTCTAACATACGTAGTCATTGCAATACAAAATACTGTAGCAATAGATGATCGTGGCTTAACCGAAAAAATTGTTATCCGAAATGGATTCACCTTCTTTAGTTCGCTTAACCGGGGTTATACTATATATGTACACACACACACACACACACACACACACACATATATATATATATATATATATATATATATATAAGTCGATGCTTGGACAGAATATTCGACCTTAATATATAAATATATATATGAGCAACCAAGGATGATGTGGCAATTACCAATACAATAATTAAAATGGGGCGGAATTGGAATTGGAAAGTTAGAAGCGTGTCAAATTTTCACATAACTGCATCTGGTATGAATATATATAATTGGACAGAGGTTTTATATATTGAAGGAATTCAGACAAGCAAGTGCATTTGTATTATTGGTGTACTCGTCAGCGATCGTTGACCAAATATATTACCGGAATCAAATTCGTCAGTATTCATTAACTGTTCAGGAATAATGAATGCAATGTTCATGTATTGAACGTTATGTCAATTAACACGGCAGTGATTATAGATGCCTGATAGTAACCTACGTCAAGAAATGAACACCTCAGATTTTTTAATACTAGAAATCAATATGTTCGACATGGTGCAATAATACGGTGTTCTCTTTCAAAAGATCTGACAACAATGGACTCGTGTGAACCTCCTGCTGACATACGAGCGTGGAAATTGGATCATAGACGATTCTAAATTCCGAACCTCAACGATTACAATCAAGCAGCACTTGAAAACGATTCCAATGATTTGCGCATAGTTGAAAAGCTAAAGAACGGTTTCTTCTTGGATGTGTATTCAGTGTAATTTGACATTAGATAAACAATATCGTAGTGATAGCAGATGATTGAGAGGGTGAGGAGGGTGGGGATACCATTTCTTTGTCCAGTTAATAGTAAATATGAAGGAAGAATGAGCCCGTCCGACGTCATGGCGCGACCAGCAGTCTCCCTTCTTCCACACGTCAGACCGTATTAAGTAGATCCAACCCGATTAAAAACAACATAAACGATCTGTCTTCTCCCTTCAAAGTTTACAGCTCGCACTTTCGTGATTCTTTCCTCACTTAAGCATGAAAATGGTCGTCACGATCGGTTGGTGACTTCCACGTAGTTAAAGTTTAAACTACGCAATGTTATTTCTTCGCTAAGTGCTTGTTCACCTGAAATCGTCCTTTAATTTCAAGAAAATATATCGTAAATTGAATACTCCTTATTATCAATCATTTCTGAAAATTCTCCCAACGACTATAGGTGGTCTCAAGAAAATAGCTAAAACACATAATCTCGTGTTCTTATTAGATTTCTGATATCTAAAGCAAAACGTGACCTCATACACGCTAAATATGGCTAATAGTCCTTAAGAACGCTTAAGAGGGACAACATTGTACGAAGTAAAAGATAATAACGTATCAGTTAAAATTTGTTTCCTTTTTTTCACAGTATCAAAATTATTATACACAGGTACCATAGATAATATGTTAAAATAGATTATAAAATAATTCTTGTAAATTTATTTTCTTTCTAGACTCCTGTCCAGAAGCTGTGGAAGATATGAAGGTTTACACCAAAAACTTTTCGCCTTAAATAGAATTTATTTTTAAAAAAACTATGTGCAGATGGTTTTCATCTGTTGTTGAAAAAAATTGTCTTTCAATATTTTCCCATCCATTACAAATATTTTACTGAGAAAATTAAACTCTTACGATTATATATATATATATTAATTTCCTCACGAAAACTTTGGTTGTGAAACAATGTAGTTGGTAAAATATGAAATAAGACGAAGTATGACACTTGTGGGAGGTGCTTGTCGTTGAATCGCCGTGACCAGAGTTACGAAAAAGCACAACGCGACTGAGGATGTTTTCTACCAAGTTGGCAATCGAAATTCTCAAGATTATGGAATTTCAATAAGAAAGATAGCCAATTCATACAAAAAAAGTGATAATAAAAATACCACAAAACGTTTCTGGGATAATTGTTCCTTTCGTCAGATGCGAAGAAGAGCCTAGAGCGACACAACTGCACTTGCCAGTTGACAACGTTGTGTTGGTATGAAATGACTATCTTTCTTATTCATTATTTTGAATCAGACGTAAATTTTTCTTTTTAATATGGTGGAATTTATTTTTGCAAAGCGTCAAAATATTCTTACTTCTGCATGTACAGAAAATAATTTACGAAAATTACAGCTGTATGTGACGATCTGCATCTTGCACATAATTGTACTTGGACATAAGAATTCATCGATATCTTTTTTTTTGAACTGTTACTTGTGTTAAATACTTCCTTTCCTTGTTTCTGAATTACATTAATTATAAACATGCATTAATTGCATTCTAATTTCTCCTAAAGTGTATATATTTATGAAGTATATTGATCGATTCCATAATACATATTCGATCTTTTTAGAAATACCTTACACAAAAAACATATCTTCTTTTATATATATCCACACGGAATTTGTTTATTATTTTTAACGCCATGCAGCTCATAATTTTGTTTTCAGAAAGTAAAATTTATGCATCTGCGTAAAACATACATGTGAATTATTCACGGAGAGATAATATTTAGCGTAAAAGTATATTAAATATTGAGGTTTAAACTTTTCAAACAATAATTTATTAATTTTCTATATATATGGTTATTTTGGATCTACGTAATATAATTTTTTAGGAACATTACCGTGAATCCTATTATACAGCTATCAGATTATCTCACGCTTGTGTGTCAGAACGAAATTAGTTTTTTTTGCGAAGGATATTGCTGCATAATTTAAATATAACGTACTAGTCGGAGATGTCTGAGGCAGCTGACAGGTATCACCTTCAGGAGAGAGAAGAAAGGATGCTTTCCAAGGCATCAACAACCAGGTTTCCTTGAATGGTAAATTTGAGTCACAGTCGACCTTTGAGCGCCAATTTGGGCGTATATGCTTTCCACCAAGGATTCACGAAGTCCTCATTTAAATATCTACGTGTATTATCAGCGTCTTGCAAGGTGCCAGATATATTCAATTCTACATTAAATCTTACATATGTTATCTGTGTGGCGCGGACTTGGAACAGTATTTTTATTTCCGTTTGCTAATGGAATACAGTTTTATCAGCCTCTGAGCAGTCGTGAGGTAGTGGGACGTGTGTACCCCCCACGCATCTCAGTGGTAGCTCAGTCGCGTATCTGCAATTCCCATATCAGATTGGGATTCTCTTACATTATTCAGAGCGCGTGGGTATTTCATTCCACACCCAGCGTGGAGGAAATGATCATACGCAAAAAGTCTTATTCAATTCACTTGGCACTCGTTTATGTCTGTTAAAATTATGCGAGGTCGTTACAAAACCATTTTTATATACGCTCTTGGTTTAGAAAAAAATGCTATTCATAACACAGTGTTCTTTCTAATGCTTACATTATTTTATATGGAAAGTTATTTTAAAATCATTTTTCATGGCTACTTATAATGCCGAGAAGATACAGAAGAAATTAAATGACACATCAAACAGAATGAAATGTGTATTAAGGTTTCTGAAATATAAAATGCAGTAAATTAGAAGCAAATATTTGAACGGATCCATGTTATAGAAAAGAAGGAACAGATCAAAGGACTAATATCAATTAAGTTAAATTGAATTTAATTATGTTCTTGATACACCTTCTGTGTACAAAGATGTCTCAGTTCGGAGTCCTCTTATTCAGTATAACAACATTGCGTTGTTAGGACATTACTTAAGATTGTAATTTTTTTTTGTAGGTGTAGACAGGCTATGTATAGGGTAATCCACATAGTGGCAACTCCCCTCTTATAACATACGAAAAGGTGTGAAAGGGGGGATGCGGAAAGGTAGATCCAGGTAGCCAAGGATTAACTAGGGCCCCCAAGCTATGGCTTAAGGATCCTACCCGGCAATTCGCTTCAAAGTGATGCAGGGAAAACCCTAGAAAAACCTGCATCAGGTAGGTCGGGCATTAGGTACTTGTCCCACGTCCTTCCGATAGCGGGAGAAGAGTTTACTGTGGGAACACAGCATTCCCTTCTCCGTACCTCGACCAGTTTAGGAGGCAGCTGGCCGACTGTTCCAATGGGAACAGAGGACAACTCTTACCGTATTCTCAAGGTCTGCGACCCCGGAACATACACCTCTCAAAACAGGCCGAGGTGCCTCGGCTTGTGTGAACCTTGCAGAGAGAGAAGGAGGCATCCCCAAAGGTAGCCTCCTCCAGAGCTCTCTGGGAAGTTTCACCCGCGAGAGAATTCTCTCGCAGGCTTCGAATTCAGTTTTACAGACTGCAAGAAAGTTTGCGGCAGTTATGAAGAAAAATGAACCTTATAATAATAAGAGACAAAATTGAGTATATTAGACCCACAGCGTCTGCTTTACAATTGTAGAGCTCATTAAATGCAAATTTAACTCAAAAGTAACACATGCGAATAATTAATTCAATTTTGTCTGAATTTGGTCAGCTGTTCAACAAATACAGAATTGAACCTCTCCTACACATTCTTCTTTTTTCTTTCAAACGACGAGCAAAGGTTGTGGAAGCCGATAGAAAAATTTATTCAGGCTACGAAATTAAAGTCATTGGCGAACGCACATCCGGATAATTCTTTTGTCGAGCAACTTTTGCGTTGTTGATATGAAGGAACGCCTTCGGACTTAAAACGTCTTTCAAAAATTTAGCCCACGATGTTCCAAATCAGCAAAACTAAGAATTAGCTAATGGAGAAAATTACGAAAATCCAGGATATGACAATCGCACGTTTTTATTGCAAGATGCAAACTAAGGAAGTGTGGATATTTATATCCCTCTAGCTTTTCATCTGTTAAGTGGTGAACAGCGTCCAACATTAGCATCAAAGTTTCATACTGGTGATGAATAATGGTGCCTTCATACCAATGTAAAAGAAGAGTTACTTATTCTAGAAAAACAAATCTTTCCACGCATCTACAGAACATGAAGTAATGGGACTGGTGAAATAAGATGGCGTCGTGTACTAAGAATTGCTTCCCAGAAATGTAACCATCATTGTTGACATGTATTGCCTATAAACCACACGTCTTGTTCACGCAAATTAAGAAAATAGACCGAGAAGACGGCTTCAAGTATTCCTCCGTCACAGTCTCACGTCGCTAACGACCAAAGACGCTATCTAGGAATTTCTATTTTGCGCCCACGAAATTTAATTTTTTTTCATTCTGTTTCCAATAAAATTGGAGGAAACTCTTATCATGGCAGTTTCTTTACTACCTAATTGTTTCCTAAACTCCAAACCAGCAGCTTACTGATGCACCTCTGTCAGTTTTGAGAGGTGTACGTTCAAGGATCGCAGACCTTGGGCATACGGCAAGTGCTACCTACAATTCCCAATGGAATAGTCGGCCAGCTGCCTCCTAAACTGGTCGAGAATGCGGAATGCTGCGTCGCCACATCAAACCCCACTATAGTCATAGGAATTCCCCCTGCATCACTTTTAGGTGAATTCCCGGGTAGGAGCCTTAAACTATAGCCCAGGGGCCGTAGTTAAACCTTGGCTACCATTCCGCATAACCCCTTAAAGTTCCTTCCTATGAGAAATGACCCTACATTTATTTTACAATGGAGTATTTATTTATTACTGTTTAAATTCTGTATGTTATTCATTACAAAAAAATATTTTATCACATAACCATCAAATGAAATATTAATAATGTATTGTGACAGTTACACGAAGGTTTAACGTAATTTAAAATACGCGGAATGATTTCAGATGATTACTTAAGCTGGATGATTACTTAGTATCTTCACAGTAAACAAATAAGTCAGTAAACGTGCCAAGTTTTTTAGAATAACTAAAAATCATCCACGTATCATGCTTCTTCTCAGTTTTGGCCATAAAGTCAGTATTTTTGTTTTAAAATAATCATTACAATAAAAATTTTTAAATTATTAGTTGGAAAATATTATAGAGAAAATGAAATTGTTCGCTGAAACTCCACTACTTCAGCAACAACACGAACACCATTTCCAGAGTTTGTAATTATATCCTAGATGAAGAGGTTTGTTAACAAAAGAAATTTCATGCGGCCAGTAAATTACTAGTAAGTCGCTAATAATGGGCTTGTAATGACTAACACTTTTCCTATGCAACACGGACAAAATAACAATCCAAATAGAGATAAGATAAATACGTGCTTATACGACTAAATCCTCTGCTTTCAGTTACATATATTACACAATTTTCCGATTTTATATTCTTTACTGACAATCGAAAAGTAACTTGCGTTCAGTTATTTTGATGATTGGGTTGAAATTATAATACTTTATAGCAATCGATGTCACATATTTTGTACAAACTTAATACATTGCACGGAATCGTGCATCTGCTCAAGAATTAAATTATAAATACACGAGCCTGGTTTCCCTACGATTGTAAAGACATGGACAAAATTTAATCGTTTCAACTGGCACATAGTAAAATAAGGTGATCATTTCATGCGTGTAATATAAAGACAATAGGAGCATTTTTTTGTGAGATTTCGCAGTTACGCGACGTGTTTCGTGTTACCCTAGCCCCAGCCCCAGGTATATCGCATTTCTTCCTGTCAACGCAGCTTGGGAGCGCAGGGAAGCGTGTCTGCCCGGGACCTCCACATAACCTATGCAGTAAAATCAAGTTCAACGTTACAGTCAGCAATAAACGTCAAAGCAGTAAAATCAAACCGTAAATATATCGCCGTGACTACACAAATTCCAATTATAATTTTTCCTTCCGGCAACAAAAAATACGCGAAAGTTATAGATGGGGTTAAGAAAGATGAAAAGGGCAAACATTTATTTGTTGCTTACAAGATACATTACCCCATTATTACTCGTGGATTTCCCAGTTTAAAGTCACCTTGGAAATTGAATTAACGGAAAATTTCCAACGATAGATTAAAGTTACGTATTTTATCCTTTAATGATAGCGTGACATCATTAATTTTGATTTTCTTCGTACTATTTCATACCTTACAAAATTAATTAATAAATTATAAGAAAAATTCTAAATATGTCACTGCCAGTCTTATTTTCGTAGAACTCATTTTGATTTTTCTCAAAATAAATATTTTTGTTACTGATTTTTATATTCACATATCCTTTCCGGGTCGGTTGAATGTTTCCATCACGATCGTGGGACGGTTACTTCAACAATGTTATAGTAAATATACACATTGAACCGTTCAAAAATTTTATCACGTTACAAGAATTGTCTGGATTTTTCCAGAATAAACGAGAAGGTTCTTTGACAGTCAGGAACTACCTGGAAGGTTTAAGATTGTTCCATCTTTAATTTACTTATCTTGAATGCAGAAGTAAAATTCTACGAGAAATAGACCAAGATTTTGATTCCCAATATGTGATAATGTGGAATCGCAATGTGGAAAACATGAAAAAATTCTCAATTATTTAATAATTCTGTTTAACTCAAAAGTCGAACTTCTTCTTTTCAGTGATTGTAATACTGTATGATGCTATTTAAGAGTAAGTGAAAACTTAGGAATTGGAATTTTTCAATTCTTTTTAAAGATTTTAAACAAATTGTGAAGGCTAAAGCACAATAAATAGGACACATATTTATAAATGTAGGATATAATTTTAATCAGTAATGTATTGTCTTTCAAATAAAGCAATAAAATATCTTGAACAGTTCCAGAGATAGAGCAATTTTCATATTTTGCCGTAATTAGCACTTGTGAATAGGCTCCCGAAGTGTCTGTATTTAGGGCTAGGAATATTTTTTGGCGAAACAAAATAAATGGCTTTATTACTTTACCCTGAATTTTAACGTATGACAAAATCACCAACACCTAAGACTATCAAAGTAAGATTTTTTTCTTCGGCTGCCTGCATTCATATGGACCCTACCACAATTATTTCTTTCGGAAACCAATCATTCGCAAAACGTAATGAAAAAGAGCTTCTTTATAATAATGACTGTTTGGGAATTTTTGAAAGTAGTTTATGAGAGCAAAGGTCACTCGTAAAGAATGGAGAAATTTATTGACTGTGCCCGATGCAGAAAACAATGCTGATGTAGGTAACCGTCGTTAATCCGTTATTCTCAACACATGTTCAGTAACAATTCTGGAAGTAGATAAATACTTTACGATATCCTTCAGAGACAACAATAGAGTGAAAAGAAATCGCGCAACATCACTGAATTACGACTGGATTCTGTCCGTAACTTCGGCGCAGTCAAAAATATTATTTTAAAATTTTATTATATTTTTGATTAATCGCTTTGAAATGTGTAGCATCTACGTAATTGCATCAAAGTCGTTGAACAACGTCAAATATAACGTCAAGACGGTTACTGTTTCGTTCAACGAGAACAATTTTTCTTCCACTGACACCAGACCCAAACATATTAAAGTGAATATTCAGTTTTCAACAAAAATTATAAAGTATAGACACAAAATATTATGATAACAATGAATTAATTAAATCATCATAAATTTAAAGGATATAATTTTGAAAATAATGAAATTTGAGTGGTAAAATATATCACTGAAATATGTTGCATGTGCCGAACGACCACCATAGTCAAATGTATTCCCTAACAAGAGCAGATCATTAAATTAAATGGAAAATTTGTCGTACACAATCGAACTTTGAATCCAGGACAGAATTTATTATTCTCTTGTACGTTGAATTCGATTACCCGTCTTCCGTGATACTCGACTTAAAAGTCGATATCAAACTATTAGGCACACAAAAATTGAGTAGTTAAATCAATTCTTGGAATCTTTTCAAATCGATAATGCGTTAATCTTTTAACGTATTACGGGCGACATATCTACATTTTTTACTAAATTGGTTCATAAGTGAAATCATGAAATTTTGTCATACATGTGAAAATTGGATTCCATTCTCACGACAGTTTAGAAAATATATAACGCAGATGTTTGACATAAATTTATACATATAGCAGTAATGCTAAAATAAGATTTATAATTGAAGTGGAGAAAACATCGTTAAGTTTTTCTTTGAAATAAGTAGAAAAGCGCCTATTCATGCCATAAGGTGTCGTTAAAAAAGGTAATAAACACTCCAAACCAAACGGTAACAGCATACGAAGTCGTATTAAAAACTAGACGTCCTGAGAAAAACGCTGGTTTCTTTTGACAAAGATTGATCCAGTTAAATATAGTTATAGTTACGCTAAACGATTACAAATTAAGGCCGCTGACGGAAGTAAGATGGAGAGCTACAGAGGCTATAGTTCGAAACTACAAGGCGTTTCGTCAGAGTTAACGAACAGACGATGACATCACCAAAACGTAGCATCAGTACATGGGCGCCAGTACGATTATTGCAACCACCCCGAAAATGTTGCATTATAATCCAAAAAAAAGAGGTAAGTGTTCTTTAGCAACACTAAATTCCCACTCACGTAGAAGCAGAATATAAACGTATGAAAGAGCAACGCATTTCTTATTACACGTTTCGCAGCATTGAGAAAGGCAACTTTTACTGACATCGCGGAGCTAACGTAGCTACGTCTGATTCTCAGTTTCTCGGGAATTTAAAGATGTAATTGCATGATCTTCGCTTTAAACGCAATCGCAATATTGTGGAGCAAAGTTGCATTTATTCTGCACTTGCAATATTCTACTTTTATTCGGATATGACAATAATTGCTTTATATTAGAACAGATTTTCTTCGTAAAAAGAAACCACTTTAATAAGAAACTAAATAATAAATTATATGTACATTCTTACTATTTAAGATAAATTGTAAATAAACAACGGCCTTTTAACGTCAGAAATTTTTTTTAAAAACGTTTCGTCGCTAATTGCGACCTCTTCAGGTATGCAGATCAACAAAAATATTTTCTTTCGGCCACAGCAGTCAGCGGAGAACGGCCCCGACTATCAAAATTTTGTAATAATAATTTTGTAAGTTATAAATAAACAGCAGCCTATGAATGTCAGAAAAAAGATTTTTAATAGGGATTACACAAGGATTCGTCGCTAATTGCGACTCTCATCAGGTAGGAAGATATACCAAACAAAATATTGCGGCCACAGCAGTCAGCGGAGAACGGCCTGACTATCAAAATTTGGAAATCTTACCTGAAGATGTCGCAATTAGCGACGAAACATTGTATAATTCCTATTAAAATATTTTTTTCTGAAGTTAAAAGGCTGTTGTTTATTTATAACATGCCGGGAGCACGGCGTTGCCCGGGTTGTCATATATCCAGTCTCCAATCTCGATTGCTTTTGCGTAATTTTTATGTAATGCACCTCGACTCCTATTCCTAAATGTGTTCCCCTCCCATGCCGAAAGGGGTAGACAACATCGGTAGAAATACAATCAATGCATATTATATTTATTCGACGCAAATATCGACCGTTTAACATGTTTGAAATCTTCCACCCCAGTCCACCTCATGGAGGAGTTAAACGGCATGTTGAATGTCATAATTAAACTCAGTGACATCCATAACCCCGACCCGACTCTAATCTCGGTTGGTTTTGCGATATTTTTATGTAACGTCCCTCCACCCCAACCCTTAAGGGTGCTCCCTCGTAAGCCAAACGGCGTTGAAATTACACAGAGACAACATGCATAGAAACTTTATGAATCTCATTGATCCCGAAAAATATTTATTCGACGCAAAAATAGGCCGATTAACATGTTTGAAGATTTATCTAAATAATAAGTGTTAGGAAGATATATTAACTTGAGTTAACTTAATTCAGCTCTGATCGAGACAGCAAAGAAAAACGTTTATAACACAGAATCGGCGAGAAGTCTTCCTTTTTGTATTAATTCAAAGCTATTTACACTAATTGCTTGTCTCATCATTCACATACAATTTATAACATTTTATTAAACCGCATTTTTATAAATCAGCATATAAAGTAATTAGTGAAAACATTTTGAGATTTTATATTAGGCTAGTTGACGTTCGTACCAGGATGTAACAGATGCTTCGTAATTGTAATCCGAGTCGGTAGCATGTGCAAAATTGATCTGGCGACACGCCTATGGAGCACTGGCACTCTGATTCACGTATGCAGATTATAGCCACCTATCGTCGCTCTAATTGCAGCTACAATGGACGCCACGAGCGTAATGAGATCCAGCTATGGAAATTATAAGGTACAGATTCGAGATAGCGAATACAGAGCGTAATTAGAGGTAGAGTTGCGGAGTAGTGGCTTAGACCTTATATACAGACGGCTCTGTATAGCTATTAATTTAAACGATCTTGAAATAATGGCTACTTTTACGTGATGGTGGACCGTTGTTTTTGGAACGGTTCAATGTCAGCGAAACACAATATTTGTTTTAATGCTACACTAAATAATTGGAAACAGGGCGACTGTTTACATAATTACGCATTAACATATTTGGCCTTAACCGGTGTATAAGTGCGTTTCTTACTTAGGTAGATTATGGAGCGGCGGGTATATATAACTTAGAATGTTCCATAAAACAAAATATGTAAAGGAAAGGCTGCAGTCGTTTTAATTAGGCTAGACACTTAAAAATCTGCACACACACAATTTTATCTATAGTCACCTTTCGATCATACGTCTAATACTTGAGCCGCACGTTCGTTAAGTACGTTCTTTAATCTGAAGAGACCGAATTTTAACCTCTTATTATTATTATTTAAAATTTTTATAACAACTTAACATGAGCTTATTTTTCTAAAAAGCACTGTGTTTATTTCTTCATGGGATGACAATTTAAAACGCAACTGTCTAATTTCAACGAGAGCAATCTTTTTCTTAATACTTTTCCCAATAAAAAATTAGTCATATCATATTCGAAGGAACGGAAATTAAGTTCAAGCTCCCGAATATTCCATTATTTACCATTTAGACTGTACAATTAACGAAGCCGTCGTTGCTAGAGGCACGCATGACTACGGGCTAAAGGAGCGAATCTATATTGTTCTATTAATAGCAGGCAGGTTTTCAGCGTACGAATGATTTGTATGTGAGGGTGTGCCCCATAACTCTTTGAACACAAACTGAACACCCAATTGTTCAACAAGGTCGTTATCTGCTTCCTGGAAGAAACCGTTCACAATTGTAGAGGGTCTATTGTCGGAAGCGTAGAACGTGTGAAAGTTCTCATATCGTATTTAGTCTTCCTGTACCTTTACTCAACATATGTTTTAACGAAGATTCAAATTTACATACAGGGTGAACAAGTTTGAAAGAAAGGATAATGTTAGTTTGATTGCTCGTTTATAACTAGGCCTGCGATTGGCTACGAGCAAAAGATCAAAATTTCTCTTAAAACTCAACTGTTTCTGATCATAATAACTCTTGCCATATTTTTCAAACCTAAGGACGTAATTTATAGCCCAACTACGAGCATGAATGCACAGTTGGACTACATTTAGAAGCATGAAAATAATTCTTAAGTACAAATTATAGCATTGGCCGACGTTATATTGGATAATGGCTTTTGGAAAAAGGAATCACACGATCTGTTTTTGGAATTTATATTTTACTTATGGAACGAATCAAGATTTGTTAGGTGTGTGTATTGTAAGAAATCTCATCCAACCGAGTAGCGAAGTTATGGAGGACGTTTCGTCGACATCACCAATTTGGAAACTCAAGAACATTCATACTGAGCAGGTTTATTGTAAATATATCAAGTAATTAATATCTGTGTTCTTCATTGTTAACTCTGCACCTTTTTTAAATATTAGTGCGTACAGTCAACGATTACATAAAAATATTAATCGTTTTTCGGGAAACAGTCATTATATTTAAGTGATTGCACTCGTACTGTTCGACCAACACTGCTTGCCACTGGATTTGGCCGGGAAACTCCAGATTCAAATGCAATTCTCAGGAAAAATTATTTGTTTCTTACACGACTTATGTTGTGATTTTAAGAAGTTTCTCGCAGGAACACACACACATATTAAATCCCAATTTCCAGGGACAGTCGCCAACGTTACTCCGGGCTGAATTCAGTTCGTTAAATTTATTTACCTCCTGTACCCATTGCAGTAGTTTTAATTGGTCGTCAATTTCTCGCGGCGACATACATAATTTTCTAAAGTGAAACAATTTTTTTATACTAGACTATTCCCTAAAATTACAGCCGGAGATGGAAACTTTATACCGAAAATGGGATTATTTGGTAATTATATTTTCGTCAAGAAGGATGAATAGTTGATATTTGTCGCCAAGATGTGTACTTGTATGTCTAGTGCCACTTGATGGATGTATGCCATGCCATCAAGAGGTTTTCCCACTCAAGTGCCACTACAGCGCACTTCACTGTCTTCGGACATACAAGCTCCAGGGATATAAACGACCCTCTAACTAAATGAGTACCAGTCCAGGATCAAATAAGGTGATTGACAGGAAAAATACTTCTGTTGGAATTCCCTTTCGTAAAGATTCTTTACACGATGAGAACGATTAATCACATGAAAGGTTCCTAGACTTTTCTAAGACGTGTATTCCAGCACCGAAAACAGCTGTAAGTATTTAATGACCTTCGCCTTACCTGTAGCGATGATCGCGCGAGCACGGTGCCATAGAGACTGCGGCGCGGCGGGGCGGGCTTCGGCTGCGTCTGTGGCAGGGCGCGAGTGGGAGGGGGGTGGTCGTGGAGAGAGCAACACAGCTGCTGGACCCCGGAGACCCCGCCCTGCGCGTTATCCCGCATTGTTGTGAAGCACCTGCGGGGCGACAGGTGTGCGACCGACGATCGGCGCGCGCGGAGGCCGCAGTCCCGTCACCGCGACACTTCTATCTAGGCTTCGTGTCGAAATTCCTAACGTTTCTTCCCACCTGGAGACCATCAACGGAACGCAACTAATTTATCTTAGCTTTTTCTTTTTTTAAAAAAAGTGTCCTAATTTGTTAACGACAAGATGGCTGTATGAAAAACATTCGTTAACAAGTCGACTGATTGCGTGAAACTATATTGGATCTGAAAAGTATTGATTTCCTATGCACAAGAAGACATTTTCGAATTAATAAAATATAGAACACAAACACCAATGGCAACCAGCAGTTTGATTATCCGTTGTTTTTTCTTGGTGCAGACAGGCTATATATATAGGGTAATCCACATAGTGGCAACTCCCCTCTTATAGCATATGATAGGGATTTGAAAGGGGGGATGCGGAAGGGTGGAGGAAGGTAGCCAAGGGTTAACTAGGACCCCCGGGCTATAGTTTAAGGATCCTAGCCGGCATTCGCCTAAAAGTAATGCAGGACAAACCCTTTAAAAACCTGCATCAGGTAGGTCGTGCATTTGGTACTTATCCCACGCCCTTCCGATGGCGGGAGAGGGGTTTGCTGTGGGGTCGCAGCATTTCATTCTCCGTGCCTCGACCAGTTTAGGATGCAGCTGGCCGACTATTCCAATGGAAATAGCTGACAACTCTTACCGTATGCCCAAGGTCTGCGACCCCGGAAACATAAACCTCTCAAAACAGGTGCCTCGGCTTGAATGAACCTTAGTTCAAAAAACCAGAGAGATATGAAGGCATCCCCAAAGGTAGCCCCCGCCATAGCTCTCTGGGAAGGTTTACCTGAGAGAATCCTCTCGCAGGCTTCCTTTGGCATTTTCAGTTCTTTGTTTCTTTCCTTATAGTGCACTGTGCTTCATTTTAAAATTAGAATTTTATAATTAAATTATGTCATATAATTATTATGAGTTGTTTCATATAGACAATAAATAAATGCAAGCGTGTCACTCTTCGTTCGCCTTCAAAAATGTTTTTGCAATGTCGGAGGAAATTCTAAATTTTGCTATAAAACAGAATTCAACAAAATATTACGTGATCAGAACTACAGATTTACTCAATTAAGACTCCCTTGTCGTTTGCAGAAGTATCTTGTAATGCGGAAGAAGAAAACAACTCTAAACATACACTGACGAGCCGAAATATATATCCACCTTTTTAACCTTTTTAGAGCGTTGGTCCACCTTTGTAATACAATTCAGCAGTGATTGAAATGGATTCGCCAAGCCGTTAGAAGGTTTCGGGAGGTATTTGCCACCATATGTCTACGCGCAGGTCACGCATTTAATTTAATTACAGGCCAACAGTTAGTGGGTTCAGAATTGGCGTCCTAGGTTGAAATGAGAAAAATTTCGTGGGCAAAACATCAACTTGAGATCACTATCATATTAGTCAAACCACTGTAACATAATTATAACAGTTATCCTGCTGGAAGATGGGAAGCAGCAAGCACGAAGGGTTTTTCAACAATGTTCCCTGAACGATGTCCTCCGAAACAATAGTACTGGGCCGTCAGATCTGCCTCAGATCGCAATCTATCCCCATTTACAGAGCGGATTCTTTGACGAGGCATGAACTCCCAAAACCTTGTCGCCTACTCTTGGTTCACCGCCCTTCAACCAATTTTCACTTATGCTCACAACAGCTGCACGTGAACCGCCGACCAGCTTCGCCGTTTCCCAATCCTGTCGGGCCGTAACAATCTTCCATTTGACAATTTAGTCAGATTATTTTGTCATTTTCAGCAGATATCACCGCTAGAATTATTTCTCATTCCTTTCTGATTTGCTTAAATACTTTCCTGTTCGCAACGCCACCTGGCTGCACTCAATCTCGCGGTGGACAGTAGTGATAATGTTCCGATTCATGCATATAATTCTTACAACACCTGTTCACTACCTGACTTGAATCGAATTGTCCTGCTGAATACTGATCCTTATGTCAATTCTCGTATTTACCAAATCTTTCGGCTCCTCGACCATGTTAATGACATTGAGACTACTCTGCTTTTTGCTATATAATAAATAAATATATTTACTATTGTTGTGCCGAAACAGAAACAATCCGTTTTCATTGCAATCGTTTGAGAATCCTTGCAGGAAGAAATAAGCTGTGAACAACTATTTTGACGACGGAGCTGATTGAGAATAAGTAACGTGTTCTGTTATGCAGTTTACTCACTCTCACAGCATTATGCATAATAACATCTCGATGATTCGTACGATGTAACTCGGACAGCAAACTGAATTTACACGGTTTGAATCGAGTTTCCACTGCAGGGCGGCTTCCATAATTATCCTTCATAATTATCCTTGCATTGGCAGAACACTAAGGTGGAGCTGATATAATTCCGACTAAACGATTTAAATACGTAATCCCAACGCGAAACTAATTGATATGCTTCTTAATATTATTATTATTATTAATATACGTATTATTCGTGAATGCGTTTCAAGATCAGACATGAAAATTGATAATTTAGGGTTTCCCTAACGTTGAAACCTATTTATTATTATTTTAATCTTCGTACTGAACGCTACGAGTAGAAGCACAATTGCCGATGACAATTCTAGAATATGTCAGAAAAATTCTAGTGGAGGATAGAATTTATTTAATTTATAAGCGGGCATCCATCATCAGAGATCATCTTGCCGGGGAGATTCCTGCCAGCGTCAGTACAAGGACACCTCTGATCCTAAACCAGCACATTAATTGACTCATAGAATATTCATACTGATTGTCAATCAGCATGTAGAAAACAAGTGAGCTGTGTGAATTATGACAAACAATATAAATAAAACTAAGTATTTTTTTAAAAAAAATTGAACTCGGAACACAATATGACATTTATCTTATAAATACACACATAATCGTGTCTGTATGTGTTTATTTTAAGTAGAAATACGTAATGAAAATACTGTTTCATTTGTAATTATATTTAAAGATCAAGTCCACGGAGAAAAGATGGAAATGTGATATTTTTACTTTTACGCGCTATAAAACCTGCGTTACTTACAAAGTAATGATAATAAATTCACGCATTAATGTTCAACGGTGTAGTTAAGACATGTAACTTTAATATTTTGAACGTTATCGCAGAGCAGCTTATTTATGTCGAGACTTCAATAAATAATTTTTATGAGTTGTTCAATTATATATCTGGGTGGTGAAAAAAATGATATGCTACAAGTAACTCGTGACGTAAGCCTGTCACTTCAAATATCATTAGTGAAGAAATACTGTGGCTCTTAAGCAACCTCTTGATGTAGCTTGGCTTTAATACCGGACATTATGAAAGGCACGTTTTTTTTGTCACCTGACTTTTCGCTTCCTGATATATTTAACAACAGTCGGAGTTACTGAGGCAGTTAATGACACTTCCAAATTACATGTTTATTTCATTAAAAATAATGAATTAGATGTGTCTAACAAATTTATCGATGTATGATTTAGTTTTTTGGAACTGAATTAAGATCAAATTATTTATCAATTATATATAAGACAAACTCGAGCTGAAATATGTGAAATATTTACTTCTCTACACGCTCTACTACATCATAACACTCAATTATTGTAAAAATGCTTTATTATGAAGAGAGTAAGTAGTTTTATTTTTTATCGAATCTACTATATAAGATACATGGGGAAAATATAACTCATTCTATTCATATGTAACTGCTCCAAAATTATTTTACTTTGCTAATATTTAGAAACTGCTCAATGCGAGAGCTACTTAAAAGAAAACTAGATTTTTCTAAATTTCCAAAAGTGAGAATATTAGAATTTATATTATAAAATTATATGAAGTTTGAAATTAAAGCAGAAATATTTCAAACGTATTATAGAACGCCATCGCTGTATACGTAATAATAGACAGTATGCTAATTCATGAGTTAAGTAGTTAAGACATCCGCGTAAATTAAAGGCTTAACCTGCAGAGCCAGTTCCAGATTCTTTGAACAAAGCAATATTTATACGTGTTGTAAAGGAAACATATTTACAGCAGTAAAAGAAAAATTTTATTCCGTGGACGTTATGAAAATAATATACCTTGGGTAGGTAATTTGAAGAGAAACGTGTGATCAATATGAACGTTACACAATTCAGAGAAGTCGTTGTTTAATTTTACAATACGCTGTTTGTACATCATCTGTTTAACAGTAATTATTCAATATTTAGATAAAAGTATGTAACTTAGCCTAGGATTACAACATGTTGTAAGTTGTGAGACGTTGCTCATTCCTGCGACTAGTAGTCAAGGAACACGAAAGGACGAAACAAACTAGAGATTTGTTATGATTTGTGTATCATTATTGGGGGTTTGAAAAATTCAGAAATCGTTGAATTAAAATTATTGTAAATTAAATTAAATGTGTTTCTCACACCTCTCACAGAAACAGTAGCATATGTTGGGATACTATTTATGATATTTTTATTTAGTGATGCTTCAGACTTATTTTTAGGTACGTCGTAGTATATCGTTGCTAACACCAACGAACTAATGAGAAACTATGATTATTTTCCTTATGGGTTTGACGTTTTTTTGAAAAATATATTAAATATATGTTAAGACGTATTATATTGTCTGGAATACAAGATATAAGATGATAAGGAGGAAAAAATCAACGTTTGGATCAGAACTTTGGTATCAGAAATAATCAAACGAGTCGGAGAACTCGTTTTCAGGAAATAATCCTACTAAATTCAGTTTATAACAGAGTCGACTACCTGAGCCTAGGTAAATTTGTGACACGGTCTGTTTGTTAAGAATGATGAACATTTAGATTTATGTCGTCATGAATTAGGGGCTTGAAGACTGCCCGTAAGTAAGCGGAATAGGCTTAACGATTACCCAAATTAACGATGCCTAAATGAAATAGGAAATCGACAATGCGACTATCACGATTCATCGAAGTAGGGATACAGTTCTCTATTTCGTAATTGTGTCAACTTACTCGGTACGTTTGGTTATATTTTTGGCCAATCATCGTAGTACCAAAAAAATCAGCTTTGATTCTCGCGTCAAGTCATTCATTTGGTTTTATTATTATTTATCATTATTATTTATTCCATTAGCTGTCGAACGAGAAAATAGGATACGTCAATACATAAATTTGCAATATAATTTTCAGAATTACAATTAATAATTAAAATAGATGTTAACGTTAACATTACTAAAAATAGAGGGGCACAAATTTTCATGTGTAACATGACTAAAAATTATATAATAATAATAGAAATTATTTAACGTCATTGCAGTATGCAGGAAGCAAACAAATGAAATACATACTAGGTAAAAATAATATATTAGAGGATTAATTAACAAAAAATAATTAAATATGGAAATATGAAAGCTACTTAATATTGCACAAATTAATATATTCAATATTCCTGTATACTGTATGTGGTATTGGATATGTGCTAAATTTTCATTCTTAGTCGCTCATAAAAAAATTTGCATGGCTTCATAAGTTATATCAAATAATAATTCTTGTTTCAGTGTCCTCGCTGATGTCACGACCATCATTCATAAATTCCTTCCTGAAGGATCATTCATGACCATTAAAAAATAGTGTTTCGTGTAAAGGAATCCACACTAACTTATTCAAAGCAAATTCTTACAGAATAAATGTCCTCTTTCTCAATAGTGTTTATAAAAGATGACGTGCCATTCTGAATTACGACGTATTACTTTCCTCCTGTTAATGTACGTGTCTTGTGTCAATAATCTGCTGAATATTAACCCTTTACTGCATAGTACAGGATAAATGCAGCTATAACTTTTTGTATCACCCCAGAGGCGTCAGTTTGTTTCCAAGAGAGCTTATTTGTGATGCAGATATAAAACAACAATCACTTAATGAAAAGCGAAATTTTTTTCATCCGTGGGCAAGTTAAAAAATGCCTGTTCCAGCTTTCTGTGAGTCAACCCCTAAAGCCAGATTTTTCTACCCGCTGGTCAGCTTGAGAATATTTATTTTCTGTGATTTTTTATTTTTTGCAAGACAGAAAATTTAAGCGTCATTCTCAGAGTATTTTAATTGCATTAAAAACAATAATTATCAAAGTAATGTGAATTAAAGACAAATTAGACCTAATTATATTTATGTTGAATTTGTGCAACATCATAGCAAACTTGACTTTGGTCACGTTTGATATTTTTTTGGTTATGTTTTCCGTATTTTATTCATAAAATGCATCATAAAAATTTAATTTAAAAAATACAAATAATCATGCATTGAAGGTTCAAGCCTTCATATTTGAATAAAATTTACAAACACAATTTAAGACAATTTCCTAAGCGTTTCAGTATTTCCAGATATTAAAAAAAATATTCTATATCTCACGTACTGGTAATAATTCAAGAATTGGTCATAAAAGCGATTTTCTAGTCACAGCAATTTTCGTTGACATCTAACGGTTGTTTCCTAACATTCAAACATTGAAACAAAACTTTAGAAGCAATTTTACCAGGGTTCTGCTGAAAAAAATTACCATAATTTTGCTTCTGTTGATGTGTTCCCATAGTTAAATACATTGTATATACTATGTTCCCATAGTTAAATACATTGTATTATATATAACACACAATTCGTCATGGGCTTCATTCGGATTGAAAAGTAGATGATAAATAGTAACGGTCCATTTACAAGGCCCTCGCAGCTACTCACGCCAGCCTTTAATATTCCTCAAGTTGAGTTTATGTATTTGTCTCGTTGCTTAAAGACGACATACGTAAACAGAGCATGGAGCATGGAGAGCGGCGGGCTGTCCGCATTCCTGGGGTCGATTCCGCACGCCAGATAGCTCTATGGATCCGGATGCTGGGTCATCGCTCGCTGATGTCACGGTTTAAAGGCGCTCCTCTCGCGGCGGCCTTCACAACTAACATCGTACCAGTCTCCAGTCTCCGTCTTAATACCTTATTACAGTGATTTACCGTCACCTCACGACGTTCAAATTTCTTGTTGCGTGAGGATTTGGAATTGACCTCTAGTTACAGCTAACTGATTACCTCACGTTGCCCGAGAGTTTATTTATCCAAATCATGCAGATATATCTCAAGATATAAATTTTACTTACAGATTTTTGTAACTATAAGTAACTAATACAATGTTTGATTATCGACAGTTGGAAATAAACACTAAATTTCCATAGATTTCCTTCACAACGTAGCCTTCGAAATATCATTTTCTCTTTATTATCTGCTGGTATTAATTCTGCATTTATTTCATACTACTTTCCGACTTTCAACAATACACTCGTTCGGCCCGGACATACTTAATAACATTTTTTACTTATCTTCGGCGTAGCAGGTCTTTAATTCACACTGTATAACTTTTCTGACTTCTCCAGCCAGCCTTTTACCCTTCTTTTGGAACGAAGGTCCTTTCATTCTGACTTTCTGTTCGCTTTTAATCAACTTTATTTTTTTATTTTATATTAATATCCTCCTTTATTTCTGAGATATGAAGTTAATGTTACTCTGCTCTATTTTTCTAAGCATCTCCAACTAATCGTGCTCCGACTTCTTATTCATTTCCATCAACATTATTATGATAATCATTTCTATAACTCTTCCTATAACTCTACGTCGGTAGTCCCAGCAGTACTCGTCCTTAACAAATAAAATTGGGAAAATATATCTCTATTTCTGAACGTACTCTTTTAAGTCGATACAATTTTCCCAGCGATGTTCAATAGCTTCGATACTCAGTTTAAAGTGAGAACTATCGAGATCCTGAAAATAGCAATCCTCTTTATAGGCAAGTCTTTTACCATCGAGCCATTTTAAAAAGCTAAATCTTCCGAATACGGTGCGTGAGGAAGCAATTCCAACTTTAACTCATTGATTTTTCGCGTCATCGCGATAATTGATGTGTGAACTTGGGCATTGTCGTGATGAAACAAAACTTTCTTTTTTCACCAAATGCGGACTTTTTTTTCTAGATTACATTACTTGAACACTACAATAAGTTCGCATAATACTCGCCGTTGATTGTTTTTCTTTTTGAATATAATCAATGAAACTTACAAAAAACTGACGCCATGACTTTACCAAAAGATGATCTGTCTTAGACTATATTAGCGCCCATTCATTGTTTTGGCTGTTCCTTCACCTGAAATTTGACGTAATGTACTAATGTTCCACCCATTGACGTGCTTTATTGCTGTGAAACATCGTTAAACACTCGACTGAAACATCTTTACTACGCTGCTTTCGTTCCATAGCAATGAAACGCGGCAGCCATCTTGCGCACAGCTTTCGCATGTTCAAATTTTTACTCGATATGCGATGTACAGCACTTTTTGAAATGACTTCCTTTAGTAGTCACATTTTCAGTCGACGGATATCGAATACCGTTTTGTGTATTTTCGTCACAATTTCTAACGTGGTCACTTCATTTCCTCGACCACTTCGATGTTTATTTTGGCTGCTCTTACGGCCTCGTTTAGACTCTACTACCAATTTTTGTTGTTGTTAACGAAGAAGCAGATTCACCCAGAGTAAAATCTAGCTTGACTTTGATATTGGTTGTACTGAGATCGTTCCAATGGAAGTATTGCATCACATAACTATGGCAAATTTTTCCCATGTTTACTAATTCACTGAAAGCGTTCACCTTTGATGGCTGTCAAACAAACACTAAAGAATGTAGCGTCTTCTAACTTAAGCTTTGTAAGTTTGATATTTTAGACCACGTTTGTTTTTCAAACAACACGTCTTCTATACGTCAGGCCCGGTTCTTCCGCACATTTTGTACAACTGTGATCCTTCTACACTGTCAAAGACCACTGATATGGAAACCCGCATTTGTTTCTTATTAATTCTCAGCTGCGAAAAACTAAAAGAAATTTATTGATGAACTCAATTACCGGATTAATGATGGCAATCCGTAAAAACAATATGCTACTTTACTACTGCCATTAAATTCATTACTTGAATATAAATTAATTTTAAATGAAAAACAATTAGTCAGAAATTATAATATGGAAAACACTACGTTTCATTCCGAAATTTTTTGACTCTTCATGTGTAAATTTCCATTAAATGATAAATTCGTGAATTACACGAAATACAGATGGAGATAAATTTCTGAAGTGCGGATTGTACACATTATCGACCACATGTGTGCAAATCACATAAATGTATGTTAATCTATATTTCATATAATTAATTATCACGAGTTTACCGTTTAAATGAAATTTACACCAGAAGAACACGAAAATTTTGGGATGATGTTTGATTTATTATAATGTTATAAATTTTATATATTAAATTTCTGACTAATGGGCTGTTGTTATTTCATTTCTTCATTTATTTAAAATAAGTCTAATACATATAATTCTTAAACTAATTTTTAGCGCGAAATTATATTGAAAGAGTGGCAGAAAATAATTACATTCGAGAGCAGACGAATGGATTTCCGTCTAGCACATTTCTAAAAGTTATGAAACTAAAATGAAAGAGTAGAATAGAAAAATCACGACAGGGCCAGCAATTCAGTTAAGTAAATATCACTATCAAAAAGATAAAATAATTGTAAGATAATTTTACCTTTAAGACGATACGTTTTTACCGTTATGTTAGGAATTTTTGGCAAACTAAGGATATCTGGATAACGGCAGTTCAAATTTTCGAGTTATAAGGTTGATTTACGAGTGGTTTCTCTGAATTACCTTGTATAGACTCTGGGCGGCGTAATCAGTATATGGGCATGACCTCGTCATCCGATAAGGAAATTGGATGATGTGCGGGCGTGCCGACCTTCGGGAGAAGCCACGCGAATACTTCGGCAAGGATTTTCGTACATCGCATTAATCATTTCATCGAAAAATTGTCCCCGAGAAGCTTATAAAATAGCTACTATTAAATCACAATTTTTCCAGTATCTTATACGCAGTGGTGGAAGGTCATACAACTGTGTCTGGGTTAAAAACATACGATGTATAATTTTTTTCATAAATTGTGTTTATGGAAGAGGTTGTATCTGTAGTATAACTAGAAATATTGACTTAAGTAGTATTTGAAAAGGTTCATATTACGAAAATAAACTTCCCACAAAACTTTGGAAAAATACCAAAAGTGATAACAGTACGAATTTATTTGGAATTATTTTTATTAATATATCCCTCTAAAGAGTATAATTCCAATTTCTAGACAAAAATCCATGATATTAAACTGTAGTCCACAGTAGAATTAATTTTTTTCTGAAAATTACGTCATAACTCTAATATATTCTAAATCAGTCGAAGTACAACAATACAAATTGCAGTACTATTATAATTTTTTATTTTTACTATGAGACTGATATTTCTGGTGCGTAAATCCATAGTTATTTATTGAACGTTGAAAATATTATGAATTATGTTTGCTATACGAGTTGCGCATACATGAAAAGGATGTATCGCATTTCATCATCTGATGGTTTAGGGTTTTGAATAATAATGAAATTTTCAAGGGTACACGAGTGTCTAGTTCGGAGTTGGTACGAATATTATGTATATAGTCATTTTATTTATTATTCTTATCTTTAGTTTTTCCATTTTATCGTCATCATTCCAAATTTTCAAATTAGATTTTTGCAATATCTTTCCCTTCTACTATTTTAAAACAAGCAGAGTAAAAAGGAACGAACGACAGTCAAAATATAACAATTCAAAAATAAAATAAGATTAATAAACTAACCAATTTAATTTTGTTAATTTTGGGAGTGTTTATTTAATGGTTAAAGATTACCTTGAGCCAGTCTCTCAGCCAGAAGACCTCCGGTTTGGGATCGCCAACAACCTCGCAGCGAATCACAACAGTGTCGCCCTCGTGGGCCTCAGTTGACCGTGGTTTCGTGATGAACATGGGCTCCCTCGAGTATCTGAAACGATCAACTCGGTGCTTATAATCATCCTTCCTTGCACAGGCCAACTAGAATTATTTTGAATATTTTTAAATAAGTTTTACATTGTAATCAATGTGATAAATTAATTATTTTTTGGAAAAAACAGTGATATATTCTAAAAAAGTACTCTATTATTTAAAACTAGTGAAATGTATGAGGCATAACTGAAGAATCGTCAACGGCTATCCTCGAACCCAGAAAACTGAAGTCAGAAGCTTTAACTCATAGATACACTGACATATTAAAAATCGTGCTATTGTTCGTAATTGAATATAATTGTGACGGCAGAGCGTGCAAGTTATATAAACTTGAAGTATTTGAACACAACAGTAAAACATCTCCCTTGTGATAACGTTGCCAGGGTTTTATCGCCCATTAAATTGTTTGACTTTAACTATGACTATAATTTAAAGATATATTTGGACCCTTCAACCAATCTCAAGTAATTAGGGATTTTTAAATTAAATGCTTCAAAATGATTTAATACTAAACATTTTTGAAACTTAATAATACTCTACAGGTTATTGCGATTTATTGATTGACCTCATATCTGGTTTATATAAACTTCTTCAACACAAAATTATTTTCGGGGGAAATTAAATATCAGTAATTTTCTATTATATTAGGTTCTACCGTTGTTTGAAATATGAAGAATTTTTTGTCCAAACAAGAAAAGTTACAGTATAATCGCAACTCTTCATGACGACATTCAAATATCATTTTAAAGCGTCCAAAAATTATGAAGATTATGTATTTGGCATTCACCTGATGCAACGTATACATTATGAGAAAGATGCTTTGGCGGTGTATGTAAATATAAAGCTGAGTTACGCACAGAATGTTAAACATTGCGAGCGGCCTATCGCATTGTTTGTAGTGGGAGAGGGCGGAGGCACCGCTATCGCGATGTTTGATACGACTTTTTTGCAAAGAAACGAGAATGTCTTCTCCTTCCTTTTGTTTTTCATCTTTAAATTAACATTTTGTTACCATTTCCAAGGTCTGATTTTGTTACATATTTTCCTTATTTTAACAGTCTTCCCAGTTCTTTCAGCACAGAAACAAAATTCCGAATAGAGTAATTAGTAAAATTAATTATTTTCTATTCTCAGTTTGAAGTACAATATTTCTACAGACATTTATTAATATACTAGAGGCTACTTCTTTAAAGAGAAATAAAGTTTTAACTTATGCGTAGGTAACATACCCTAAAATAATATAGGACGATGTAACTATTATCCACCCGAAGGTTTTCAACCTTTTGAGTAGTCATGGATTGTCTTCTTCGAACAGATGCTTAGCAAGTTTGTTTCGGTGTTCACTAATTTTGTCACGACATCTAACACTAAATTTATGTATTCTTCACGAACAGTATCTATTCCAAAATCATTAATGATAACGTTGTTCGGGGCGTGCCATAGCCCGTTCATTAATATTCTTAGCACTTTTAACTGAAATCTTTTAGTAAATTTGTAACTTACGGGATATCGGGAACCACCACGGTGGGCGGTGGGGCTGATGTTTCCGACTCCGGCACAATGGCGACGGTGGCGCTGCTCTCGGCGCGACCCACGGCGTTCGTCGCCGTGCATGTGTATACCCCGGCGTCCCTCCGTGTTAACGCCGCCAGCGTCAACTGCAGAGTTCCGTCGTGGTCGAGCGTCATTACTGCCCGTCGGCTTGGTCTAAGTCGAACGCCGTCTCTGTGCCTGGAATAAAACATGACCCATTAAAAGCAGATATGACATTATGAAGATTATGTATTTGGCGTTCAACTGATTCAACGTATACATTATGATAAATATCTCTGTGACTATTGTCTATTATGCCGAATTATCCCACGAAATAATTAATTAAACCTCCATGTTATTCTGGTAAATTGGTACTCTCTCCCTATTTTTATTGTGCCTCCTTTGCCACTAGAATTGTCTAAAGACTTGTAGATCCCATTAATTTGATTTGGAATCGATTATTTATTTTTTTATGCTTCAACTATAATGATATTTATCAAATAAAGTAAAAACATCATTTTATAAAATGGAAGGAGTTAAGTTTCATAATTAAGAAAAGTAAGAATTATATAATTCTGATAAATTAATCTGACGTTTCCCGAGCAAAATAAACAGCTAAAGTTACGTTCAACGATATATATATATATATATATATATATATATATATATGGAACATGTTATTCTAATTGAAAGAAAAAATATATTCAATTTTGATGTGAACAATACCACACTTGGAGTCAACTCCAAGTATTAGAACAGTTTGCAATGCAATGCCACATCCCTACGGGAGGTCTGCAATCCTGCAGTTTATTGCCGGCAATTAATGTAAGTGGTCCATAAAGGTAGACAGGGACGGATATATAAAGTAATCATTCTGTTTTCGGTTTGCAATTAACATTTGAAAGATACACGGACGTACATTGAATTCTTACAAGCTTATCGTACACGAGCAGAGCAAATGGAAGGAGATTACAAGAGATCGTTGAGACGCATTAAATTCGTACTACCGAACATAAATTTATTTAATTCACTTTATCCGATCAAACGTTGACGTCAAATATATACCGGGCGTCATCCAGCTCGATTTTATTTTATGAAAATACAAAAAACTACATTTTAAAAGAGAAATATTAAACAATTAAATCAGTGAACACACTTCATAAACGAGGCAGTTCAACATAAAATCCTTGTTGAAATAGAGATAATTATATTATATTATAATCAACGTTATTTTCGATATTATTTTTATTAACAAAATTATTTTTATATTTAGTGGTATAAATTAAAAGAATTCCCCTCGACCCCAGGCTCAGTATTTAATAAACGTTTTATTTTAACTAATTAATTACTCTGCTGTTGTTTCTTCTCATTTAATCGCATTTGTTATAGTCCAAATTTGACAAGATTGCAAGATATTTATCGAAAAATTCTGTTCAGAAATATCTTATTTGGTCCGTCTTGACAGTAAAAAAACATTCTCCTATTTCTTATTGTGTATATTTCTATAGCGAATTTTGGGAAGTAAGAAAATTTCAAATTTGCAAATATATGGCAATGAAAATTGACAGGACACCGGAAAAGGTTATAACCAAATATATGATGTAACTAATAGACCTACTACAAAGGTATGAAGTTATCGAGCATATTTATCATTAAGTCGAGTTATTGTCCATAAGTAGTTCCATTAGGGTAGAATTGATGATCGATTATCAACACCGCCTCGGTATTTTCGGTTTTCCAGATGCTTTTACATTTTGTTTGTTGTCTTAGTCTGACCAACAGTATCCAACTCATATAGCATACAGTGGATGTACTTGTAATGAATGTATTAGGTTTAAAACCGTCATAAAAATGAATGAGTTCTTGATCCCGCGTAATATATTCTGATAATTTTTAACATTCTTGCAAGTATATTTCTGAGACATTTAGGAATACGATATCAATTTTTGGATCAAGGCTATTGATAATTTAGTTAACTGAGTAGTATTTAGGAAGCAGTATGGAAAATTTAATTATTTTCAAGAAGTTAAAATTATTGACAAAATCAGAGCGGTTCGTAGTTATGGAACAAAATTTAAATAAATAATATAAGCATTCATTATTTTGAATAAAAGAATCACGATGGAAAATCTTTACCTGACCAGGAATCTGGCCCAGGACCTCCGTTTTAAAACCATGCCGAATCCAGATCAGATGCGAAATTCCTACATCAAACCGACAGTAGGGATTTCATATTTCATCAAGTTGCCGCCCTTCCACATTCCACAATTGTGTACGAATTTACCAGAATGAGATATTGTGACGTCACTTGATAAACCGTGTTACAGCGCTACTCCGGTGGCCATCACGGTCGCCGAGCTTGACGCCTTGGGATGTTTTCTTGTAAAGATGCAGGCTCATCTGTAATTTTTACTGAGTCGGCATCTGGTAGAGCTCCCAGCCTGTAAACGGTGGTCCTGGGTTGGATTCCTAGTTCGGTCGATATTTTCCATGGTAATACTTTAATTAAATTTTATTTCATGGTCTCTATGGCTTAAGCGTGTGAAAGCTTTTTCTTTATTCTTAAATTGATTACCGAACTTAAACACGATATGTTACAGAATTTTTCTTCTTTGTTCAACGAATCAAACGATATATGTCCAATCGTTTCAGAAGAAATGGAAACCTAATTTAATACCACCAGTTAACCAAAGGACATTAAGTAACTTTATGCCCAATGTATAAAGGCACCGTTATGCGTTGTAATTCGAACGCCTACAGTGATGTGAATAATTAGTTACATTACGAAATACCGGTTGGTACCTAAAGCTTCTGAGAATTAGTAATTGGCTTTAACGCGGCCGTGCTTCTCAGAAGACTTGGAAGCTCGTGATCCAAATGAATGGCGACAGCAGGATGCGGCACAATGCCACCAACCCGAGTCCTCGAGTGGCTTGCTCTGCTTGTAATTGTAGTGAGACCCGATCATTAATACCTGTCACGTTGACGACTCAGCTGGTCGACTCTACAGCGCAAGGCCGTCGACCTTTCAACCCGACGGTCGCTGACTCACCAATTGGAAACTCTTGCTCAACATAAAAGTACCAATCCGCATATAGCTATTAGCACCATTTTTGTGAATAGAATAAAATAAATATGTGGTGATCACATTAGCAAAAACTTGAGACGACTCTCAGAGTACCAAATTAGTCGATATTTTATGGAAAATTATGGAGAATTTTCGTCAGCGATCCAATTAACTCTCTTTATACCTTTAAAAACAGTTTACTCGATTTGACTGATAATCTAACTCCAAACGATACTAATCATCATTAATATGAATCATACACAAATTTATGTCATATTTATGCAACACTATGTTATTTATTTATCCATGTAATTCAATTTTTTTTAAGAGACCGATACGGTAAAACTTGTTACTTTATTTTGATAAAGGGGTTTTAACGCAAAAGTAATTTTTATACGTGTACATTACATACATAAATCGACATTATTTCACGATATATCACATTTTACTCTTAACCCTGATCTGTGTAATTCAATGCACGAATAAATATTATTAAAACGTGCAAATATCAATTAAGGAATAATACTTGATAAAATACGAAACATTATGAATTATAAAGCGCGGTTCAGTTAAGTGTCTTTCTATGCAGGTGCTAACCCCCGCCCCGTGAACTTGCAATCTGGTTCAGAAAGCGTCTAGTTCTCTGACCGCGTTAAACAGTTGTTCTGTATATCCCGCGATTCCTCTACTCCCTCTATATGCGCTCCCCGCCTTCGCTAATGACGCGTGTTTAAGTAGTAAAACTTAAATTCTAAAATGAAAAACTAACTATTATTTCAATGAACAGTGCATAAATTTGGTGGTTACAATATAGAATTCTAAAATTATATAATTTATGATTTCGCATATTTCAAATTTTAATCTAAATATTATATTTCTGAAATTAACTTTTAGTGTAAGTTACAAACTCATATTTATGAAGCGATTCAGTTTCTTTTCGGACTTAATTTCATTATTTGTCATAAAAATAAAGATCGCGGAGTTAATTAAAATTTTATTGGATCAATTTATGAGGATAAACATCTTGTGTCATTACTTCTGTATGTATTGCAATAGTGTACAAGAACAAGTTTCGCAAGAAATAAGTAAACAGCCAGAATGGAACACCAGAAATAACTCTAATAAAAAAATTTATAAAATTTTGGGAGGATTTAATTACTGATCGCTATGATTAAAGTTATGATTATCAATAATATTATATGAAATTTTCCGTTCCATTGTTGTCCCAGACTTCGGGAGAAGTATAAACTAATCATTAAAATGAAACCATATAATATAACATTGAGTACACGCCTTGAGCGGCGTAACACTAAACCATAAAATATTGGTAACTTAATTTCTTAATTATTTAACATTTCAGGAAACGTTATTCTTTCAATGATGACTGCAGGATTCACAGGATCAAACATAATATCATTTATATAATTCAGATATTATGTTTACTGTACTATCACTGTGCTCATATACTAGCAGCAAGGGAAACGGGATAGGAAGGGGGAAGTGGGATTCCTGCATGGCAACGTCCGTTATAATTTTTTTTTGTTATAAGTATGCTAATTACATAATGAAGTATCCAGTAAACAGACAAAATAAAGTGATAAAATTAATACCACACAAAGTTTCTGCAATCCTTGTTGCTTTCGTCAGGTGATTCAAAACGCAAGAGCCACTAGAACGACACACCTTACAAACCAGATAACAACTAAAAAAAATAATTTCAGAAACGTTGTAAGGTGTGATGTTTAATTTATTGGATTTACTTTTATCGGCGTATTTTATTCGCCTGCTTTCGGGGCCAGATTGAGAAATCCAAAGTTCGCCGCGTCATTTTAGTCAGCATGGTGGTAAAAGGAAATTCTTTTATGCTTAATGCGGCACATTAAATACGGAAAAGTTAAGAACCTCTTGAAACATCTGGTGACAATAAGTTGTAAACCAGCGACGACGCATAGACGTCTTGGAAGTACGTCTGGTGCTATTGTGTAGAAATTAGCAGAAACCTCCCAAAATTCCCCGTTGGATACGTGGGAACGTGGTCACAGCGCCGGTAGTAACTCCGCCTCCCAAACTATTTGAGAAAACGAGGGAAATGGGGAATAATTGATTGGTGGATACAGTTACATGATTGAAAGGAAAAAAAATAACGTCGTCAAGAGAGGGAATCGTCGAACGGTGGATTCTTGCTTCAGAGTGGTTAGCGAAAGGTCTCGCAATTGATCGTCTGGAAAACTTTGGACTCAGAAACGGTGACTTAGATTTCGTGTAGTACAATATCTGCCACAACAAGTCAGATTGTCCGGGGTTAAGTCACGCCTTACCTAATGTATTAAGCAGGAAACATAGCAATAGGAGCCGTGTCGCAGAAGATCCCAAATTAAGTAAAGAATGCAAATCTGTCTACGTTCTCTGTTACGCGACAAACACGTGATACCGCCCTGACATAGTAGATTGCATATGCCACGTCTCAAGTTCGAAGATTGAGCAGAAGCCATAACTTAATATTGCAAATATAGATATTGTCATTTAGCTAAAAACATTTTAAATAATTGTATATTCACTGCATTATGTTGAAATTTTACTTTTTTGTGAATAAAGTAAACTGGCGCCTGGATACCGATATATTTCATTTAATGAACTGAAATCAAAAAGACATCTTACAACGTCGTACGGTATTTATATTATCCATTTATTTAGTTTCTTAATTTTCTACTACTTTATCTAGCGTTCTTCGTACTTGTTCCAGATCTATCTCTACTTCTCGTATTCTGTTATCGATGGAAAACCCAGTTGTATTCTTACTTCATATTTTCATTACAAAGCCTATTTGTGTAAAAATTGTCCATCTGATGTAGAGTATGAAATATTCACTTACCACATGACGCCGACTGCGGGGTAGGCCTCGACGTGCGCGGTGAGGATGAGTTGATCTCCCTCCCTTGCCGTGGCCGACGCCGGCTCCAGCTCGAACAGGAATTCCGGCGCCACGTAGGCCCTGATGCCCTTGTCCACGACCAGCGTCGCGCGGCAAGTCACGGCGCCGTGGGCGTTGCGCGCCGTCGCGCAGAACTCGCCACAGTCCTCCAGCCTCGCGTGCGACAGCTCCAGCGTGTGGAAGTGATCCTCCTCGGACCAGAAGCGGCACCGATCTGACAAATAAAACACAATCGTAACGATATCCACCATTCTTTGAATTGTAATGCGGCTTCGGGATTTACCCCTAATCCGAAGAATACCGTAGGGAGTCATCTGTTGTCTCCAGGAAGCTCCTGGCTGCAGTCTTTAGTTTATTTTTTAAAAATGTGTATATAATTAATAAATAAAAATTTGGGGAAAAGAACAAACTATAGTTCACTAAATTTATAGCACAACATCTGCATTAAATCTTTATAAACAAATATCTAAAATTAGCCAAGTAGTAAATTTCCTGTCTTTGAAGGTTTTTTTAGAGTATCAGGCTACATGAGGGTAATCCACATGATGGAAACTCCCCTTTAATAAAATAGGAATGAATTTGAAAGGGGGGATGCGGAAGAATAGGGTCCTCGGGCTGTAGTTTAAGGATCCTACCCCGCATTTTCCCCAAAAGTGATGCAGGACAAACCCTAGAAAACCTGAATCAGGTAGGTGGGGCATTGGATACTTGCGCCACAGTCTTCTGATGTCGGGAGAGGGGTTTGCTGGTGGGGACGCAGTATTGCCTTCTCCGTGCCCCGACCAGTTTAGAAGGCAACTGGCCGACTATTCCAATGGGAATAACGGACAAGAAATAAACATTAAAATATATCGTGGCGCCACCAACAGATTAAGAAATATCTAGCGCAGGAAATCTAAGTCACAAAACAGAAGGAAATTTAATATTATAAAATATTATAAAAAAAGATATTTATTCATGCATATTCGTTTTTTTTACACTATTACTGCTATTCAACTGCCGGCTGTTCTGGAAGCAAAAGGAACTTTTCTCATCCGGATAAACCGTGGTAGTTTTGGTTACAAGACACCCAGAAATAATTCTCTGTGTTTACCATATAATGAAGATGCGAAGATCAGGATGACGCGTGACCGGTACAGAAGTATTTACTCACAGAGGTAGACATCAAGTTTTCACCAAGAAGTCCTTTTCTTGGACTCTCGTTCTGATATGTTGTGATTGCTCATTTTAATCACGAGACAGGGCACCATTTTCAGCCCTTACACGTTCATATTGGACAGTTACCGCCGGAAACGAACGTTGAAATTCATTTCTGCCAATCACATCGTCTAATTGTACCTTACTGTCTTTCTTTGTTAACTTTGGCTCGTTCTCAGGTCTTTGACCAAGTCCCCAAATTGCAATGCGGCTTCGGGATTTACCCCTAATCCGAAGAATACCGTAAGGAGTCGTCCGTTCTCTCCAGGCTCTAGCAAGCATCTGGCTGCAGTCTTTAGTTTATTATTTTAAAAATATGTATATAATTAATAAATAACAAAGACTGAAGCCTTTCCCGGTGTAGTGAACTCCGAGAACAATATATTGAATAAATAACAATTTGGGAAAAATAACAAACTATACGTCACTAAATTTATAGCACAACATCGGTCATCTTCCAGCTCTCGAATTTCTTATCCACGGAAACTGCAGTCAGCTAATTTCTTAATAAAAAAACTTTTCATAATGAGTTTAACATTTCTCCATTTTTATAATCACGTCTTGGAATCGAAAACACCCGGACTTACAATTTTGTTTCACTTTCCTCTTATACGGTAAGAGTAGCAAAAATGTCAGTAAATAACTTTATCGCATCTCTGAAAATCGTTCAAAGAAGAGGATCTAGGTTTCCTTGCAGTTACAAATCATTTCTCAGAATTCATGCACTTAGATTTCTAAGATATGGGCTGGAGTTGTAACCAAACAGTAGGAATTGGCCAGGACGATAAAATGTAAGAAAAAGGTTCCATAACTAATAATTAAGAGAAGTATTCATAAACATACAGTTTTCGTGTGTAACGGGACTAAACAGTCGATGTTATATTAAACAAATGGCTGGACAGATACGACAAATTCGTTTAAGTATATATCGGAACAAGGGTTTGAACTCAGAAGAACCGCCATACCTCGTTTGGTAACTTCTCGTGATGTATAATTCAGGATATACCTTGACAAATCCAAACAACAACGCCTTACATTATTCATACAAGTTTCTTGTCAATGTCACGCTATACATCCAACTGTAGGCGATTTAATATAACATTAATAACCTGCTTTTCAACATGCTCCGTGCTTTACGAGCTGCAATACAATATTTTGTTTTTAACAACGGTGCCTGATGTAAGTAATTTATATGTAAACAGTTACATCGGTCAAATGTTTCAAATCCAGAAAAAGAGAGGTTGCTTGAATTCGTTTCATAATATGTTTTTGTTACGATCTGATCTCCCATCCATATTAGTATAATAAGCTAAACGTTCGAAAATTATTCGTTTATTTAGTTTATTTTAGTGGACCAACGTAGAATTTGGTACCGATATAAACATCTGTTTGATGGTCTTCAATTATTTTCTGATAAAAGCTTTCGAACATAGTTAGTGTTATAATAAATAGTTACATCAATACTAAGATTTGGAAAAAATAATTAAAAATTCATTCAAGTCTTAAAATTTGGTCGTAAGTAATGAAGTTTAGTAAATTTTAGGTAAGCCTGTATTCAGGTCTATAGAAAGTATGGAGAAAGCTCGCACCTGATAGGGTATTTAAAATAGTAAGATCCCATCGTACCAAGTAGAGGGGCTGGGTTCGATTTCCGGTTTAGTTGAGATTTTTCGACCTTATTAATTTAATACAGTTTCATAGCCTTTAGTATTGAGGTTCCTTTGAAAGCATTTCTTCTCTTCTTGAATTAGTTATTTCAATCATCACTCCCTGCAGGAAATTTTATCTACTTAATTATTACATATTTTGTACAGTGGCATTCCCTCTATTTCTTATTAATAAAATAAGAATAGTTATTTCCGAACTTACGAGGCAAAACGGTGCGGTACTTTTACAAAATTTAAATAACTATATAAAAATATTACAATTTTTATTCCTCCTCCAAGACCTGGACGTAGAATAAGCAATCTACCGAGACATCTTTCTCAGCCTTCCTCTGTACAGTTATTAACATTTAAAGACTCATGCAAATATAAAATAACATTATAAATTTTGCAAACTAAGGATAGTTCCCGCATAAAGGCCTAGACATCCTTGAGCTAGACCCTGTCAATCAAAGGTTACAGGAAACTGATGAGCTACCTCGTATAAAGGTCAACCGGGTTATTGCAGTCGCGATAGTATAAAACATCCCAGAGGAAGTTTGCCTTTATTTAGAAACAATCCTATAGCTAAGTGCTGAAGCAGTTCGGCACTCACAAGCATAAAATATTTCATTATATATAAATCAATCCATTTCTTATTTCCAAATGCCCGACCTACCTGATGCAGGTTTTTCTATGGTTTTCCCTGCAACCCTTTTAGGCGAATTGCCGGGTAGGATCCTTAATCCATAGCCAGAAGGCCCTAGTTAACCCTTGGCTACCTTCCACTGTCCTTCCGCATGCCCCCTTTCTAATCCCTTTCCTATGCTATAAGAAGGGAGTTGCCGCTATGTGGATTAATCTATACATAGCCTGCCTACACTTAAAAAAAATACCATTACAATAAGCTGTCTGCGAGGGCAATTCTCTCGCAGGCAGAACATTGTAGGAGAGACTGAATGGGCTATCTTTGAGGATCCCGTTACCTCTCTTCGTTTTTAAACTAAGATTCCCATAAGTCGAGGCAGCTCGGTCTGGTTTGAGAAGAGTATGTTCCGGGTTCACAGATCTTGGGCATACTGTAAGAGTTGTTCTCCGTTCCCATTGGAACAGTCGGCCAGTCGCCTCCTTAACTGGTCGAGGCACGGAGAAGGGAATGCTGCGTCCCCACAGCAAATCCCTCTTTCGGAAGGGCGAGGGAGCAGTACCCAATGCACGACCTACCTGATGCAGGTGTTCTAGAGTTTGTCCTGCATTACTTTTAGGCGATTTCCGGGTAGGATCCTTAAACTGTAGCCCGGGGGCCCTAGTTAACCTTTGGCTACTTTGCTCTACCCTCCCGCATCCCCCCTTTCTAATCTCTTCCTATGCTATTAAAGGGGAGTTGCCAACATGTGGATCACCCTCATGTAGCCTGTTACCAAAAGAAAAAAATACCAATACCAATTCTAGGCTATGGTTGTTTCTTTGTACGAACTTATTAATAACAGATGAATTTATATGAAAAATATAATTTCATACGAGTGTTTTAGAGACATGCGTTTGATTGCCTAAAGACATTTTTTTTTCAGGAGAAAAATAATGTCACTTAAAATTTCATATTAAGATTTATCCTGCCGGCTTTTAAAGAAGACAGCAGTGCAACGAAATACTTAAATAATACGTTAATATTTTATTTGATTTATAAATGGGGTACAGAACAGTGGTATTATAATTATTGGGATTGAAAAACTCATGTATACAAAGGCATTAACACGAATTTGAAACAGTAACATTTATTTCCTAATAATGTTATAACGACCTTTATAACAGACAAGAAATTTTAAAAAAACTTAAAATAAGTAATATTTAACGCTACAGGATGTTTCGGCGTGGATTAGCATCTTTCTCTAGCGGGATTAGTGTGATTTTTAATGTACAGCATTTTAGAAATTAATATTTTCCAACAATATGGTTCTCTGTCCAAAATGGAGGTGTCAAAATCGAAACTGTGATTAAATGTTTGGTGATAGGATCATGTTTACCAAATGACAGTTTTAAATTAGATTTATGTTCTTTCATCCTAATATTTAACATTCTTTTTGTTTGGCCTATAAAACAAAAGTCACAATTTTAACACTTAATTTTATAGACATAATTTGTGGCGGAAAACTTTTTAATCGGATCTTTGTGCCCATTGATGAGATCAGAAACTATTGTCTTAAATTATTCACCGGTAGAGAAAGACTGTAATCCGCGTCTAAACGTCCGGCAGCTTTAAATTTAAATTTTACTTATTTTAAGTGATTCTTTTTTAATTCTGTCTGTTATAAAGGTCGTTTTAACATTATTATTTTCAACAGACGTTAATTTTTGGTTTATTTATTTACTAATTTATTTAGTAAATAAAACATTTTGAATATTAATAAACAAACCTGAAATAAACTACAACATATTTTTAAAAATTTTCTTTGTATATTAAAGAGTATGTTCTCAATAAAATTGCTAATTATTGACATAACTGGGGTGTGGGTTGTTGAGATCACGTCCAGATAAATTTTAAATCCCTAGACGACGAAATTCAAGACTTACAACCTAAAGTGCTTGATATATGAAAAAAGTTACGTTACTTACGTTAGACTATTCAACGATTTGAAACTAACATGAGCCTCAATGCTTCTAGCAGTTGTGGAATTATTGACTATAATTTTAATAAGTTCATGGGCTGCATAACCACACGACACTTTTAGCCGTGGGTTATTTTTTTCTTAAGTAATAACGTCTCATTTGAATACATTAACCCAGAGTTGCCGTACTGACCAATTACCTCATTGCATTTATCAAATTTACGCTCCACACGACAGTGCACATTTCGGTCGTTCTGAAACCGACATGCATTCCTCGTTAAGGTAATGCATTCAAACAAAACAAAAAACGAAGATATTGAACCAATCGTGCGGAACATATTGACATTTTAATTAAGCTCAGCATTTGCTGTTGATTAGCGTCCAACATTTATTACGAGGCCACGTGATACACATGTTCAATAAATTGCTGATTATCTTTAATAACTCTTGGGAAAAGAAAATACAAGACATCGGGAATCATATTCAGAGTAATGCAATTCTAATTGGAATCATTTTTTCCATTTCTCGAGTGTTGTAAAACAAACTACCTCGAATTAGAATTATTTCAGGATATTTGTTAACATGATTCGATGTTGTTACTTAATATAAAGTTGTTAAAACGAATATCAATTCGTATAGAATTTAAGATTTCATTATTTGATATACACTGTATTGGAGTGGGCCTTACTTAACGACAGAAATCCGAACTCGGATTCTCGACTTTTACCGAAAACTTCGGTTTCTCTATACAATTTCACATAAAATCTTCCTTCTCCGCTACTACAACCAATTCGTTTCTTAGTATATGGTAACGTACGTGGATGTCATTCTACTGTTCCTATTGTTGAAAAGCCGGAACGTCGACAAACCCAAACAGAAGTACTACACGTTTCCGTTCATCTCGCTGCGACGATTTTTTTTTAGGGCAACAGGCTACATGAGGGTAATCTACTTTGGGCAACTCCCCTTAAATAGCATAGGAAGGGATTTGAAAGGGGGGATGCGGAAGGGTAGAGGAAGGTAGCCAAGGGTTAACTAGGGCCCCCGGGCTATATTTTAAGGATCCTACCTGGCATTCGTCTAAAAAAATGCAGGGAAACCCCTAGAAAAACCTGCATCAGGTAGGTCGGGCATTGGGTACTTGTCCCACGCCCTTCCGATAGCGGAAGAGGAGTTTGCTGTGGGGACGCAGCATTCCCTTCTCCGTGCCTCGAACAGTTTAGGAGGCAACTGGCCGACTATTCCAATGGGAATAGCGAACAACTCTTACCGTATGCCCAAGGTCTGCGACCCCGGAACATACACCCCTCAAAACAGCCCGAGGTGCCTCGGCTGTTGGGAACCTTTGTTCAAAAACGGAGAGGAAAAGGCATACCCAAAGGTAGCCCCTTCGTATCTCTCCTAAAAGGTTCTGCCTGCGAGAGAAAATCCCTCGCAGGTTACCTGCGAGAGAATCCTCTCGCAGTGCCCTCGGGCCGCTGCGACGATAATCTTCCAAAAGGATAAAAAAAAACCTTCGTTTATCGGCGCTGCGAGAGAATTCTCTCGCAGGTAACCTGCGAGGGATGTTCTCTCGAAGGCAGAACCTTTTAGGAGAGATACGAAGGGGCTACCTTTGGGTATGCCTTTTCCTCTCCGTTTTTGAACTAAGGTTCCCACAAGACGAGGCAGCTCGGCCTGTTTTGAGAGGTGTTTGTTCCGGGGTCACAGACCTTGGGCATACGGTAAGAGTTGTCCGCTATTCCTATTGGAATAGTCGGCCAGCTGCGCCCTAAACTGGCCAAGGCATGGCGAGGGGTAAGCTGCTACACCACAGCAAACCCCTCTCCCGCCATCGGAAGGGACAAGTACCAAATGCCCGATATACCAGAGGCATGTTTTTATAGGGTTTGTCCTGCATTACTTTTAAGCGAATGCCGGGTAGGATCCTTAAACCATAGCCCGGTGGCCCTATTTAATCCTTGGCTACCTTCCTATACCCTTCCGCATCCCCCCTTTTAAATCTCTTCGTATTCTATTAAAGGGGAGTTGCCACTATGTGGATTACCCTCATGTAGCCTGTTACTCTAAATAAAAACTAAAAAGAAATCCTGTCACGCTATCGGAAGGGCGTGGAACAAGTACCAAATGCCCGACCTACCTGTTGCAGGTTTTTCTACGGTTTTCCCCAGAATATAAAATTAAATTATATTTTTACATTTGCGTTACATTTTTTTCTAATGTATTGTTGTTAAATTACTTATACACATAATTTGTGACAGTTAACTCTAGCGGATTATGAATGGCTGCTGCTAAGTTACAGAACTCCATATTTGAATGGGTGGCTATTTTTGATCTTCTTATGTCGTTAAATATGGGGCAATAAAAGAGGTCATGAGGGAGTTATTTTTTTGTGTTATAAATTCGCACGATTAACCACACTTTGACACGGTTTTTACTCGCATTTTTTGTATTCATTACTCGTAAATCAGACGTTGAAAATTTTTTAAAATTTTTATTTAACGTATAAGATATTCATAAATAACAAATAACAAATTTCATATTTTTATCTCGGAATATGTTCTTGCAATCAATCATCTTTCTTTTAGGGAATTCCCCGTTGTATCATGTATCAGGACGATAGCCCCACGATTGAAATCACAGAATTTGTAACTTCTGCGTTATAAAGATAGTAATTTGTTATGCAATTCCATAATAACCAAACTGAAATACCTTTCTGCCTAATTAGAATAAATAGGCATTGTCTTTTTTGCACGCGGGCGCTGAAGCGACCAGCAGCGGGACTTCATCCGAGCTACAGTTAAAGCCTACGTCTTCAAGCTCATGGCTGAGTACAACACTCATTAGTTGTTAAAGAATGAATCCTTAATTATTTATTTTTACGGATTGCTTCGCCTGCTTATCTAAGACCGTTATTTGCAGAGTTACTACTGTATTCAACTTTTCCAAAACGGTCTATGAGTGTTATGGGATTTGAATATTTGTAATCTTATATCTTGTTTTATCTTTTCTCAGCGAGAATATTAATTCTTCTTTTTTACTAAGATGGTATTACGATACAGTAGAAATTATATTTCTTTTCGAGAATGATATTTTTTATTTTATAGATATAACGGTTAGGGACTTAAATCGTCATCAGGCGAAACATGCGGAATACGTTTTAAAAATATTCAACAAATATGTTGTTTCTGGCGAGGGAGCCTGTTGTGTAATGCTTAACTATTATAAGTTCCATTAGTTGAACAATTAATTAACTTCCAAAACATTAATAAACCTCCAAAACAGACACCTCTGTCAACTATCAAGATTTTATCTTTCCAAAATTCCGTTTCATATTTGAACGATAGCCTTAGTTGAGCATCCTGTTACGCATAATATGCGTTGTGATCGACGGTCCACAATTTGTCTCGTTCTTGGAATTGAGAACATGGATTATTATTGACTTTTTTGGTGGGAGAATATTATTTAATTTCTGTGTCCATTTCTACCGATATTGGAAAACTAGTTATTGAGAAAAAAATACTTCCAACTATATAAAGTAGGTTATAAAATGGTTGCTGATACATATATGTTCTCATACTACAGCAAAAGTTTGAGATGTTTTTAAATCTTAATAGTATTTGATAATTGTTTTTTTAAGGATGAGAATTCAATTTCAAAGACTAAGCTGCACGACTGTCTTCACACTCACTCTCCCCTCTTACACTAATGCAAATACAGCACAGAAAACCTGACTGTAATGAGAAATGCGCATGTGAAGTATTTAGCTTTTCCCCTTTGCTCCACAAATTGCATCCTTTCCGTGCTCAGCGACCGTGAGTACTTAAAATAGTACCGACATATGCGAATTGTTCCTAAAATTTACTTAATTTAAAATATTCTGAAAGAAAAGAATTTTACGTAATAATGTTTGTAGGTATAAAATAAGAATGGTTTAATGTGGAAATTCTCCCACAAAATAAATTTGTAGATGACACGTGGTCAATCGCCGACAAACCGCCACACCACTCACGTGACTTTCGACGTGTTTGATAATTTTTTAGAGGATTAACAATAAGGCTAAAATCTTAAAATGAGGTTGAGAATGAACAAATCGGTAAAAAGTATTTGGAAGTCGTGAAGGACTCACCGTCCTGTTGTATGGGGAGTCCGTCCTTGCTCCATGTGACTTCAGGTGCAGGTCTCCCTGAGCTCTGGCAAGTAAAGCGGACAGGATAGGTCACCTGCACGCGTCGGTCTCGAAGTCGCATCGTGAACTGTGGCGAAGTCTCTCCATCCCCTTCAGTGTCTTGTGCCTCCCTGGAACATTTGAGAACATGGATTATTATTGACTGCTCTTGAAGCAGATCTAAAAAATAATATTGTAAAATTCTTTGCAGTCGTTAACTTAGAGTCAGTGTCTGCCCAGTGTATTACAGTCAACGTCGCCAACGCGAGAGCCAAAGAGACCGCAAAATTGATGGTGTTGCTGACCTTTTGAGGCGACTGTCTGCCTCGAGGACGCAGGGGTCTGCCACCACCTGGAGCCGCGCGTAGGTGGAGACGCGGCCCACCACGTTGGAGGCCTCGCACATGTAGCGACCGGCGTCCTCGTCGGTGACGCCCTGCAGTTCCAGCGCGCAGACGTCGCCCTCGTGGTGCATGGCGACGCGTGGGTGGCTGGCGACGTCGATCTCGGCGCCGTCGCGGAACCAGTGCACCTCTGGCTGCGGGTCGGCGCGCACCTGGACATTGCGCAAGCGTGTGAGATTCGGAGGCGGAGGAACGTGCGTGGTACGGGGTCAAGTTACGATACTACGACAAGCTTTCTGTGAACGTATTTCCACATTTCACTGATCAAACGATCAACTATATTATGCCAGCGAACAGAGATTACGTTAATTTGGGAGGTGGGTGTAACCAAGTTAAGGGAAAACAGACAGTAAGAAAGTTAGCCGAGACACATGTGAATAACGAATAATAACTACAAGAATGAAGAGATAGACAAAGTGATCTAGTGATCCCTAAGAATAAATCCTGAACTAAACTTAATTTGTCGATATACCGAGATCAGAAATCGTCTTATAGAATATTTATATCACTTTTCGTTATATTCTCTTTTATGAGGAATATATTCGCCCGCCGATGAGGAACATAAAGTTTACCCTTTCGTTTAATTTCGTACCCAGCATTAGTATAAAGTTACAATTTGTTCCACTCGCCTGTACTCTACATTGATAGGTATTTTAATCAATCAGAGATTTTTGAAGGGAGGTATAACAACATTCAAAAGTAGGCTCAATCATTGTCTGATAACATAACTTTTTAATTGTTTTTAAATTAGCGCTAAGGATGCTAAGTTATTCCTAAATCTTATAAAATTAAGGAACACGTCTATTATAACTTATATCGATATAGGGTAATTAGACGTGTCATTTAAGATATTCGAGTGATTTTCGTATAGGACGTTCTGGATTAGTTTCAATAGATTTGATAATGTTCTATCGTGAAGTCAAATATGATTGATGTTGCAGGTGCGTAGTCATAATGTCCTACAGGGTTTTCCGTAAGAGAGACGTGTATTCTAGCTCGAAACCAGTGCACTGAAGTTCTGACTATTTCGACGTCGGCAACGAATAAATTTTTGATGTATTTAAGAAATGTAGAATTAATTAGTTACATTTTTATAATTTGAAAATGAATATTGTTAAATTTATATATATATAATTCTTGTTTAATTGAAAATGTGTTTTATAAATTATGTAAATTTTCTTAGTTTTTCTATATAGCTGATTTGGGAAATATTGCGGAAAGCTCCGGTTTTTAAATTATGTACTTTTATAAAAAAATAATTAGTTTTCTTATAAAAATTACGACGAAATAAAAACTTATTGGGTTAATATAAAAATATAGTGAATGTTTTAAATTCGTATTTCAGGGGTACATGAGGGTAATCCACGTGGTGGCAACTCCCCTTTAACAGCAGATGAAGGGATTTCAAACGGGGAATTCGGAAGGGTAGAGGAAGATAGCCAAGGATTAACTACGGCCCCAGGGCTATGGTTTATGGATCCTACCCGGCATTCGCCTGAAAGTAATACCGGACAAACCCTAGAAAGCCTGCATCAGGTAGGTCGGGCATTGGGTACTTGTCCCACGCCCTTCCGATAGCGGTAGAGGGGTTTTCTATGGGTACGCAGCATTACTTTCTCCGTGCCCCGACCAGTTTAGGAGGCAGCTGGCCGACTTTTCCAATAGAAATAGCGGGCACCTCTTACAATATGCCCAAGGACTGCGATTCCGTATCATTCATTCTTGAAAACTGAGCGAGGTGCCTAGGCTTGTGGGAACCTCCCAGGACATTACACGTGGTAGTTTTATATTGCATACTCGTGATGATATAACATTTGTATGAGGAACAGTTATAAAAGTTCGATCATATGAAAGCATCATAACATTTACATGTACTTGTCTTAAATGACCAATTATACGGTAGCTGAGCAAGCGTGGGAAAGATTTCTCGTTAAATGTCTTTAGAGCTATGTAAGAAAAGAAATAACACACACCGCCATGTTACACGCTACCATTCGAAGCCCTCTAGAGACGAAGGGTTTCATATTGTGCCAGAGAAGCGGTAAAGTCGACCCAGTAATGTTCAATATCAATAACAAAATAAAAAAACTCGGAGGCATTTCTTTTCAGCACGTCCTGGTATCACCTAGAATTGCTTCTTACCACCTGAACCATTCTGTGCTCTTGTCGCATAAAAATCTAAATTTCGCATTACTGGTCATCACTAAGTCTAATCCCAATTTTCACAATTATACTTTAAACACTTGAGTCTTCCAGCCGATCAGTAAATCAATCCGTCATTATTTCAAATTACTTACATAATTTCGGCACATTACTGACTAACCGACTCAACTAACGACTATTTCTAAATATGACAATAATTTAGTTAAAAACATTTTAAAAATTTCACTGTGCTTAATTTGATTTCTTTATTAGGTATCGCTATAATAACAAATATAGAAAAATTGTAATACCTTGTAATATTTATTTACTGGGTGTAATTATTGGGGGTTTTCTATTTGAAAAAAGTTAAAAAGAATTTTATTAAAAGGATCCCAGAAACTTGTGTGGTATTTATATTATCGCTTTTTTGTCTGAATTGGCTATCTTTCTTATTAAAAAAAAATGGAAATATTCAATTTAAATAACAACTTTCTCTCGGGGTTCTTACGGAAATCGTGGGGTGAACCACAACATGGCAAATTTGATCAACAACAGAGGACTCTGGCATTACGAAACGTGAAAGAACAACAATATAATATTCACGATAAAGTGCTGCGGATGTCTAGTTGTTGTGCCTAGTGATGTCCAGTCTTGGTTGCCATGCGGTGGCGTCGCGGACTAGTGCTGATTCTTCGGATTAAATCAATGGTCGCGTCGGAGAGGATTCGCACTCGCAACTACTGCTCGGGTCGTGAGCTGGACCCAACTATTCTTTACTGTGGTTGGTCACCGACTGCTAATATTCTTCCCCGCTGTCCTGTAATTTTGACTCCTAAGATCTCGAAATTCCCACGGTGACTTATCGCTGATTTGTTTGAATTTAATTGATTTTCGACAGCCAAGATGGTAACCAATGAAATCTGTTGTACTTCCTTCTAAAATAAATTCTCCCAGATGGCTGCAATTATTTTGAGTCCGTTTGCAAAACAGAAGTTTTCGGGTCACAATTTGTTCTGCCTATTAATTTTGGTCGTGACTGGGAGCTGTCAGTCGCCATTTCTAACGCGATCTTATTGTTCGCAGATCCATTTGTCCCAAAAGGAACGCAGGCCAGTTTCGAGTCAAGTAGACTCATTCACCTAACCAAACAAAAGTCTTCCACCTTCCGAAATAATTCCTGTTAATTATCATTCATTGCAACATAGAAAGTTTTGAAATCTGGTTCTTCAAGAAGAATTGAAAAAAATAAAGTGAACGTAAATGACTGAAATAAAGAAGAGGTAAATGAGGAGACATCGATCTTGACTACAGTTTTTAAGAGAAAGCCAAACTGGATCGGACGCATAATAAGGAGAAATTGTTTACCGCACGAAATCACCGAAGGACACATAGAGGGAGTTCTAGATCACGGAAGGAGAAGATTGCAGCTGCTAGACGATTTCCAGGTAGAAATAAGAAAATATAAGGTGATGAAGGAAAAGCTTAGGAAAGGGCCAGGAGGAGTAGGAAATTTACATACATTGATCCAAGCAGATCAATAATAATAGAAACCAGCTGTTATATTCTCATATACATAAAACAATAACGTTGTTCCTTGTAAGGCAAAGTGTCTACCTTGATTGGATGTTGACGGGGATTATCTCGAGATGTAGTACTGTTTTTTCATGCCTCTGCCCTCGATCTTACAGAATTGTTCATTAAACTGTTATACGTCCATTTTAATCAGGTAGTAAATATTTGTGACGCCGCGTCTGTAGTTTTTTGCTGGCGAGCTATTAGTAGCAGCGGTAATTATACCCAGTCCCGTCGACATAAAGCAGGTTCTTCAACACGACCATGCAGCCTCCTGAGGGTGCGCCATTCTTTTAATTAGAAGATTTGTGCGTGAGATAGGCCTTACTTGTCGCAGGTCAACATCAACGGGAAGTAGAACAGAAAGTGAGAATTAGACGCTCAGAACCACATGGTCACGTTACATTTGTCAACAATGGGCGAAAATTTCGTCGCTTATAAAATTACAAAAGAGTAAAATAATGTCATAACGGATATATATTCACGATTAAGTTACAGGAAGTACTCATCCTAGATATTAATTGCAACATTAAAAGTTAGCGGAATCATATGTCTCGTTGTGAGAGAAGAGATAAAAGCCGAAAGTGAAAGTTTTATCTGTGAATTTGTTTTAAATAAAATTCTCACAGTCAGCCTGATGACGATGGCAGAACTTGCCGTCGAAACGTTGTTACCGCAAACATTGGCCCGGATTAAATCCAGAGAATTATATTTAGAAGAGAAATATAACTAATCGCAGATGAATTACTGTGGTTGCAAATATAATCCGTTGTTGTTGCCTTCTTTCGGTCAGGGAATATTGTGGTCACTTTACCTCTAGGAAACTATATTTGCAATGATGTCATTGAACATGAAATAGAGAAATTCTATGAATTTAAGAAATTGCGCTCTTAAGGTGTATTATTTAGTCCATATAAATAAACAAATACACGACCTTGAGTTAGAAAATTATGTTTATTAACAAAACATTCAATAAACGACGTTTCGCCGTCTCTTAGGACCCCTTCATATTTAATTTTTTTTGTATATAAAACATACAAAACCATGCCTCTAAATTGTTTTGCATAATTTACGAGGATTATTCGGAAAAAGAAAAAAATTGTAATCAATATATTGTAATGTCAATTAATTAAGACATTAATTGTGAAATTAAAAATATAAATTGTTTGAGAAATCCTTTGTAGCGGTAGGAGCCTTTGAAACAACAATAGAAAAGTCAGCTCAGTTGCTTTGTCGGAAGGTCCGTCAAAATGGCGTATGCGCGCTCAAATTGCGAGACGAGAGTACCGTTTGCATTAAGATATTGAGGAGTTCAGTTCGCATGGAGATTTGGTGAGACAGAGTTCACGGAAAGACCTCGTCGAGGTATAACAGTTTTTGGAAGGATAATACAACAGGGTTGGCAATTAGCAGGACAAAGTAAAGCATTCATAAAAGTATAACGTCGAAATCTACACACAAAAGGCATTTTTTGTGTCCATAGCCGGCCAGAAATAGCAAAAGTTTCGGTTTAAGTCCGGAACAATAAAGACTACCCAATCGACGAATCGTAGAATTCACCTAAGGCGAGCGGTCAACTGATAGATGACGAAAGGAGGATCATCCGAGTTCCTGATGACATATCAAAATTTTGATTTAGAATCTGTGAGTTTAGAAGCAGTGTAAAACCTACAATAGTGTTCTAGAAAATAAAGGTACGATGGAATGCTGGGCAGACGTGAGTAACAATTTACGAAACAATTAATTATGTAAACGTAAAACGTAAAAGATAGCCGTCAGATTTCGTTCTCTTCTTTTTGATTAAAATTGTGAATCAAAGTAAATCTTTTCACTTTTAAATTTGGTCTCATTTTAAATGTTCTAGTTTAATTGACGAGTACACTTCTTTTCTTTTAATTGTAATTTGTTGTTGATAAGATTATAAATATTATCGTTTTGTGCATTATCAAACCCAGTGAAGACCCTGAGAAATTCAATATTATAAATTTTGTAATTGTTTGAGTTATTGCCACAATAAAAATATTGTTTGTAAATTTTATCAATTATTTTAATTTATTAAACGACCTTTTATTTTGTATATTACAATATATTTACAAAAATTCTAATCTTTATGAAAACAAGAAATTAAATAGGCGATATTAGTAAGCACTAGATAAGATGTTGGATATTGTAAAAATTTCAATTTAAGTTGAAACACTTTCAATTATTTGTCTCTATCCGATATACTTGATACAACACAACTAGACAGAGCTAAGCCATTGGACATGTAAATTCTATTGTAAACAATAGGATTGTCGTATTGAACCACGTCTGGAAATAAGTTGGCCTAAGTAAATTAATTAAATTATCAGGTATGTAAAATGTAATTAAATCTCAGCGACATAATATATTAAGATACACATAATTTAATAGAATGAAGTACTTAATAATTTTACAGATGAATATGGTTAAAGTAACCGAAAGTTTCTGACGTAAAATTTTAAATCCTGACATTTAAATGTAAATTACATTAATATAAATTTTATGTGTGACTGTGATTTAAGGATTTCATCATTTATAATATTAATCTATATAATAAAAAGGATGTATATTTGTATGTATGTATGTATGTATGTATTTACGTTGTTCTTTATACAAATTTTATCGCGTGGACAGAATTCAACAAAAATTGGTATATATATTCTGCCAAAATCGAGAACCGGTACTGTGGGGGTGAGAAACCCCTAGAATAAACGTGGAAATAATTATAATTTAAATAAGTTACGAATTAGTGTTAAATTACTGCGGGAGACGATGACGTCATAAATTTTCAAGACATTGACGCATCCTAAATATAGTTCTGTATTTAGTAACGAAATAAAGCAGAAATATTTTGATTGAATAAAAAGTAAAATTTTTTCCAGTATTACTCCATCGAATAGTAACAAAAAAAACAATACGAAACACTTTACCATCCTTGCGCAAAGTTAATTTGGAATAGTTAATTATCCCGCTATCTTTGATAAAGCCAATATGGCGCCTTATAATACATTCAAATGTGTGTCGGTCTAGATTTATAAAATTTCATAATATAACGTACTATTGTATCCTGTATAATATTTCAGAAGATAATAAGATTTGTCTAAGGTACGACTGCTGAATTATATGTTTGTAACTATAAAAGTATTGAAAATGACGTACGGAACTCCGAAAGTTTTTATGGTCGTTATTCAATTAATGCACTATCAGTCAAAGGTATGTACAGAAATAGGAACATTTTAATTGAATTAAAAGTACAATTAATTATACTTTACGCAACGTATTTCTATAAATTTGTATAAATGTAAACAAACTATTGCGTGCAATTTGTGTCGTGAAACAAAAATTTGAGGTTCGGATAGCAATATTTGTTTTCCATTTTTGGGAACGACGTTATAGATGATCAATTTCTGAGAAATGAAGCTGAGCAAAAATATTTTGATTGAATAATAAGTATAATTAAATCTACGAATACTACATCGAGTGATAAATATAATTTATTATGAAAGGTTATACAATCCATGGCATTAATTTTCTTTTAAATAACTTGACTTTTGACGTGGAATATTTAACGGGATCAGGGACCAATATGTTTCCCAATTATATCTTGCAATACGCACTGGAAGATACATAGAATTATGATAAAAACAATACTTAAATGTTCTAAATTGATATTTTTAGCGTATTTCGTAATGTTTTGCATTAATTTTATACAATGCTATCAACTGCAGATTGCTAAAACCACCAAATAGTTTAATTTCAGATGGAAAAATTATATGTCTACAAATTTAATAATTGTTTTAAATAGTGTATATATATCTATCTATCTATATATATTATATAAAATTGTCTTATACGGGTATGTATGTATGTATACATGTGGGTATGCATATGGGTATGTTCCGCTTACAAATCTACACCCTCGAGGAGCGTTACATAAAAATAGCGCAAAAGCAACCGAAATTGGAGTGTATCGGGACATCTCGGGCAACGCCGGGCACCCAGCTAGTAGTAAATAAATCAGTCTTTTATCGGTTTATTAGACAAGTTTTTTTAAATTAAATTCCTTACATGTTTCTTTAGTTTTCTATATAGTTTCCATATTTGTTTAAACATTTTTCATAACGTTCTACAAGCTCTTATATGCGTAAGTCATAGACGCATCCCACCTGTCAGGATAACCAGTCTTAACTGCTTCTTTCATCTCTGGGGTCATGTGAGAAACCTCACGCCACGTTCCCTGTGACAATTTTCTGTAAAAATTGATCACCTTCCTTATGATATCGGCCCAAAAAATTAAGTGCACAAGCCATTCGTTTCCTATGTCTCTGAAAATTTGTAATTTAACAAACTGTACGCACGTTGGGTTCGCAGGCTGCTTACTGAGGAACGTACTCTTTTTTTATAATTCAATTCTTCAAGGCCATGACGACAGATATCCTCCCAGACGGAGTTTCTATGTAATAGGGAAAAAAGTGAATCAAATAATGTTTGCAGAACATCTAACAAGTTAATCCCGCTATAATCATAAATGGCATTCTCGAACTGTTCCTACCAAAAATTTAATGTTTCGCGCTCTAACAAGTGGATATATTTTTATGAAACCAGTAACAATTTTTTTTAATATTTCGAAGTAACTGAGTGGAATGTTACGCATTGGCTCCATTCCAATGACACGTCCGCGCGGAAATTTCTAAACTGCGGCACCAGCATAATTTATGTTTGACCTTCTACGTGGAAGATTGCTGGGAGACAAGCAACGTTCACGTCATCAAATTTCACTTTTCAACTAGCACACACAATTAAGTAGTAAAACGTTTCGCATGCAACACACGCACACCGTTGGCGCTTGTTAATCAATAAAACACAATTAACTGAAGTATAATTACAGAGGCTTCGGAGCAGAATAATTAATAATGATTTAATGTGTCGTCAGTATAGCTGAAGTTATGAGTTTGGTTGCAGTATAAAGGCAAAGAAGCCTGCCTATCAGCATTCAGTTCGATTATCGAGAAACAGTTTATTGTTGGTAGGAATATCAACCGTTGGGATATAGTCTTATTAATAAATCGTGAACAGTTTACATTACCTACAATTATTATTGCAATTCCAAGTCTTTCCAATGGACAGTTGCAGTATGACGCAAAAACTTGTCGTTTTGTATGAAAATACTACAATTATACTAGGATGTTTTGAGAGATTTTGCAGACAGATATTCAAATTTAAAATGCGTCAGGTTACCTCAATTGAAAATTGATTGAATAAATTGTGAATCTGATAACTTACTTATTATGGTAGAATATTGTGTATGATAATATTCACAATTAGCTGACAAAATATGAAATATACCATTTTTAAAACAATATACTGAGAAATTGTATATTTACTGCGCTTATAGTTTATTGGTTTTCTTCAAGCAAAATAAATTAAATTTTAATTAATGCAAAGTGTTTCTGTATATCGAAATTTGACATCACACTACCTACCCCAATGGACGCATTACAAGAAATGAATCAATATTAAATCTGATATGTTAATTACTGAATTGAATACAAAGAAGAGAAATAGGTAAGGGAGTGGATATATAAAACAAATATATAATATATTTTTTAGTGACTGTATACATGAGGTTTATCCGCTTTGATATTATAGGAAGGGATGGCAAAGGGGGGATGCGAAAGATAGAGAAAATCATTCAATGACTAGAGCCCCCTGACTGTCGTTTGAGGATCCTGTCCGGCATTCGCATAAAAGTGAAGCAGGGAAAACCCTAGAGAAGCTTGCATCATGTAGATCGGTGTTCTTGGTACAAGTCCCACAGTCTTCCGACAACGAGAGTTGGGTTTGATGTGAGGACGCAGCATTACCGACTCCATGCCTCGACCGAATTTCCAGGGCAGTTGGTCCACCAGTCCAATAGGAACATCTTTCCTTATGTCATATATCCCGACTAGGTGTCACGGATTGGGGGAAGCTTATTTTAAAATCCCTGGCGTAGAGCCAGGGAAGAGAAAATCCGTGCAGGAAGTTAGTCCTTCCGCCTGATACGGTTCGGACAGAGCTCCTACGAAGCCAATTAGCATAGCATAATTTAATTCTAAATTTTGTTTGTGTTTCAGAGGCTGTTTTTAAATGAAGTTGTATTTGAAGGTTAAGAGACTTACAAAAATCATTTAAAGCTATTAGTATTATCAAATTGAGGTACTGTAGTCAAATACTTGCGACATTATAAAAACAGCCAATGTTGTAGAGACAAGCATTAACGCCAATGAAGAAACGCGACGTGACATTGAGACATTCACAGTTGACTAGTTCTACAGATTAGAACATTTTTATGTATAAGGAAAATGTACTCTTTATAAATACATTCCACCCGTTTTGAAAGCAATTTATGACAGTTTCGAAGATGATATATTTTTAATATCTCATTCATAATACATGAATTCATTTAATTTCATTATCTCGGAAACACTTCTTCTCATAATGTTTATGCTTCAAAATCCACAAAATTTTCTCAGTTTCATGCATTTTTACAAATTTTAATGTCTCTAGTTTACTCCAATTCTTATTTTTCGCCATCTTGTTTTGGTACTAGCACGGCGAAAAGTTGGCTGGCATCCGTGTTGACTCCTTTCAGCTGACTGACTGAGTTCTTCTTGTTTTTTTTTGGGTGTAGACAGGCTATGTATAGGGTAATCCACATAGTGGCAACTTCCCTCTTATAGCATAGGAAAGGGATTTGAAAGGGGGGATGCGGAAGGGTGGAGGAAGATAGCCAAGGGTTAACTAGGGCCCCCGGGCTATAGTTTAAGGATCCTACCCGGCATTCGCCTAAAAGTAATGCAGGACAAACCCTATAAAAACCTGCATCAGGTAGGCCGGGCATTTGCTACTTGTCCCACGCCCTTCCGATGGCGGGTGAGGGGTTTGCTGTGGGGTCGCAGCTTACCCCTCACCGTGCCTTGGCCAGTTTAGGAGGCAGCTGGCCGACTATTCCAATAGGAATAGCGGACAACTCTTACCGTAAGCCCAAGGTCTGCGACCCCGGAACATACACCTCTCAAAACAGACCGAGGTGCCTCGGCATGTGGGAACCTTAGTTCAAAAAAACAGAGAGATGTGAGGGCATCCCCAAAGGTAGCCCCCGCCAGAGCTCTCTGGGAAGGTTCACCTGCGAGAAAATCCTCTCGCAGGCTTCCTTGATGACTGACTGAGTGTCTTGAGGGTCTTTACACGATGCGAGGGAGAAGAAAGGACTGCGCGCACACCCAAGTCAACTAGTTCCAGTTAACAAGCATGGTAAAAACCCACATTTTGACCTTCGGCCGCGGGGCTTGTAGAGAGGGACAGTTGGTATCGCAGTGATGGTGGTATTGATCACACTTGGACTACCGAGTCTCTCCCCTTGACTCCTCTGTATTTTATTTTCGGAATTGACTTGCCCTATCGATACCAGTTATCTGAGACGTAGTTCGTTAGGAACTAGAGGGTAGGTAAGGACATGTTTTCCTTAATTCTCTTCACAATCACGACTGATCCCTATCCTTGCCCAACCCGCAGGGTGATAACAACGACTCCGATTACATCACGGCTGAAGTTGAGTGAATTGGTTTTGTTAACTAAAGTTTAACAATACAGTCCACTTAAATACGGAAACACGTGGACATAAGACAAAACTGATCCCGCCTCTCAAACATTGATTGAAATATTTCTAATTATCATACGTAACTAGCATCCATAGGTAAGTATACACAGAATTGGTGTTCCCGTTCCCTGAACCTCAATATTATGTCAAGGTCGTAATAGAGAAGTGTTGAGTCTGACGCTTACTTGGATTATGACTCAATCTACAAATGTGATTTCTGACAACATAATTTGAAAATGTTATAAAATTATCAGGAAAGGATTCATGTTCAGACATTGATAAATGATCTAATTCTTAATGAATTAAGATTGGATTTAAAATAAAAACGAAACAAACAGGCAAAGAAGGACTACAAATTAATTAAATATGAACAAAAAATTAAAATCAAATACTACTTCACTTAAAGAACTTTTGGCTTATAATACATCTTCCACATTAAGAATACACAGAGAACTTCCAGTGATAAAAAAAAATAAATTGTCATACTTATTCTAGTCACAAGAAAGTTAACGAGGCGTCGAAAACTTTTGTTACTTTAGAATGGTTTTCTCGATCAAACGTTTTAATATTAAGAAGAAACGACATTCACTTACTACAGAACTACACAATTTTCTGAAGCAGCTGTGAATTATTTTTTACAAATCCGTATTTTTTCGTACTTTAGAGAATCTCTAATACTGATAATGTCTAATTCAAAAAGTTTTCGTGTAATCTAAATTCATCCATGAACAGTGTGGAGTGTACATTTTTTTCCGATAAAATCTATATGCATCACGTTATATTGTTTGTACTGATATTAAAGGTACAAATGATTTGTAAATGTATTTAATCATAAAATTATTTTTTTTATAATCACTCTTTGCTGAAAGTTCAGGAATGTATGAGACTGTTTCTGGATTACATTTGGATGGCTTATTTTGTTTTTAAAATGGCGCCTAGGAGCTTATCAATGCTATACAATAGTATTGTAAAATGTACCATTTCTTTCATAACGTATACGGCAAAAGCTACTTTTCTCTTACACGACATAAAAAGCAAATCTGTGATACTGACAAATAAGAGAATATGTGCAAAATCATTTTGTCTCAGAAGGAAAACAGTTACATAATATGAAGTATAGTTAATATGTCATTGTGTGCCTTGAAACAATAATATATATTTAACTTCAGAAGACTGAATATGAGTATGTAATTTGATTACAAATCAGGACTTAATGAACTAGTTGTGATAAATATAAACACTTTCCATAGAAATTATAACTGGATACAAATGCCGTTATCTGAAGTACCTTCTATTTGTGTTTTAATGGTTTCACGAGGGATACCTGACGCAATCGATGTCAGAGGTGAGGCGAATGTTGTTTACGCGAAAGCTAGTCGTAAGAAGGCCTTACGTGGGCACGCCTCCATTGCTCTTTTAACACCTGGACACCGACTTTTCACTTGATGTCTCATGCGAACGTACGCAGCTCAGATATGCATATGAAAAAAATGCCTCAGCCAAAAGCCAACATTCCGTCTATTACAATAACTCAACTTTATAATTTTTCTTCTATTATGTAAGTAACAAACTACGCAATTCGTTTCATTCCCTTCTTTTGCATGGGAGACTGGATTACGGAATATTTTAAATGTAATGTTGACAGGTGTGATAATATTCTGAATCAGAGGATAATTTAAACCCAGTTATTATCGTTTCTGACATTTAGAAATAACTTCATTGCTGCTGAAAACCATTTTATGCACTATTCATTGGCTATTCCCAGACTGGTCAGATTAAGACCCTCACATGAATACTTCGATGGGCACCTTTTACCTTATTGGCACAGACTCTACGAGAATGTTGATACGAGGAATCTGACTCCATGTCTTATTAACAGCACTGTCCAGTTGAGTGAGATTTGGTGGTTGTGGATACTCTTTCAAATGCGTCCCACAAATGCTCAATTCGTTTGAAATTTAGTGATTGTAGGCACAAAGTCTCCCTCATGTTTCTGAAACCATTCCTCCGCAATATGCATAGTGCATTGCCTTGTAGGAAGTAGCCATCAACATGATAGGATGAAGCTGGTCCTATCGTGCTGTCATGCCTATCGTGTTAGAAGTAGCCATTTCCTTTTGAATACACTACCAACATGATAGGATTAAGTTGATCAGCAATGATACATAAATATTTTGTGCTATTCAGACGTTCTTCACATGAATTAAAGGCTCCAAATCACGATTGACAAACAAATCCAAAATCATAACAGAATAGTCCAGGTTTGAATTTTGGGGTCCATGCTTTTTCATTCTACCATCTGGAAGATACTATAAGAAACATGATTCATCAGACGACATGATTTCCAATCCTTGCGTTCCTAAGCGATTTTCTAACTGCAGACAGCAGAGTTGTTCGAACATGTCCTTGGCTTATATATAACAGTACGTTAGAGGTCACTTGACTGGATCTCTGATTAAGATCTACACTAATTTGATGCACTGATGTTTTTGTGACTTTTACCAGTCTCGTCACTCTCCATTGATGCACTGTTGTTCTTTAGACTCTTACCAGTCTCGCCGTTCTGCACAAGTAACAACTATTTCTCTGACAGTCTAACAGTTAAAGAACCCATTCTTGAAAGCTGTTAAATCGCGTCGTTAACCCATATCTTCAGATACAATTCTACTGTCGTGGCAAACAACTTCTTTCCATTTTTATATCGGTCTGGCGATCTAGGGACTTCAGCACTGCATCCTGGCTAATTTACGTAAAAACGCCAGTTGGTCATAATAATCTTGCTAGTCAGTGCATATCAAAACAAACAAGCCGTGGTTTAACAAACAAAAGATTTTTTGGGAATTGTTGCAATATGCAAAGCGTTAACCCTACAAAGAATCATGGGATCTCGAAGAACATTTGCATATTTCTCCACAAATAGAAAATTTGCCATAATTTATCATGGCTGAAATCACGTGTCGTATGCATCTTTCATTCAGCATACAGTACATCCAAAAAAATTAAATATCTGATGGGAAAATAATGAAAATTGAGCTAAGTAAGGCATTAAAAAGCGTTCGATTTACAGAAAACGCACAATATTTTGCACATATCTAAAATGAAAATATTTTATATTTGGCTAGAGTGCAAAAGGACAAACCAAAAAAAAATTTTAGTTATAATGGGAGAAGTAATTATTACATTATGCATGAATAATTATACCTTTATAATTCAACCTGCTTTTCTCGAGGGCAATTTAATATTCTTTTTCTGATACCAGAAATATGAGTTCAATTATTTGTTAAAACACAACGTTTCTGCAAAATTCATCTCCGACGAGAATCTTTAATTCAATCAGAACACCGTCATTACCAAAAATATTTGAATAGAAAATTTTAGATGAATATTGCTTACAAAGACATCGAATGTCTTATGTATTATCCTACATTTCATGAGCCATCTCACGAACTCATTAGTTCGTCATTGTTGCGATAAAATTTTACATCTCGCCCTACGGAATCATGGTCGACTTTTAGACTGTAGCCTACTCGTCATATCTTAAGAGGGACTATTATTATTATATATTATATTATTATGGATGTACTATTATGGATACCGACAATTCATGATTGTGAAATTTGTATCACCTGATCTGTAAAATGAAATAACTATAAAAATTAAACGAAAGATTTGTTTGGTGGTATACAGCTTATGTTTATATATACAATTATGATTTTATACCTTTACAAAGATTAACTTTTTTGTACGGCGAGCCTCAATATAAGACACATTCATCTTTGATTCAGTCAGATGCGGTCCTTAAAGATCAGTAAAACTGATGATTTATTTCGAGAGGAAATTCAGTAGATTGTAGTAGATTTGTTTAAGTTTATAATTTATATTAGTAAACGTAATTGATCAAAACTTTTAATTAAACATGTGGTAATCATACTCTCTCCATATCTTCCTATGTATTAAAGGTCAGGTAACCTATTTCTATTTCTAAAACAATCACGGAATCTAATAGATTCGGAGCTCTGGGTTTTAATTAAGATTCCCCAAATTTGAGGCACCTAGGCCAGTTTCGAGATGTGTAGGTTCTTCAGTCGCAGACGTTTGTCATACGCCAAGAGTTGTGCTCTGATCCCATTGGAACAGTCGGCCACCTGCCTCCAAATCTGTTCGACGTATGCGTCCTCCCGGGAAAACCAAATACAGTCATCGGCAGCGCATGAGACAAGTTCTTATACCTCGATCTACCTGATTCAGGTAACTCTAGGGTTTTCCCTACATCACATTTAGGAAGATGCTGGTTTGGATCCTTAAACTATAGACCGGGGACCTCACTTAAACTTATCGCTACATTTTTCCACAATTTCTATTCCTTCCTATGCTATTATTGAGAAGTAGGCGGAATATGGATTACCCTCAAAGGTTATTTAAAAAACTCACTCTCATCACCATTTTTATAGCGAGCTATATGAATATCATTATACTGATGAATTTTTCATGACATCTAGTATAAATTATTAGGTATAACGTTTTTTCAAAACGATATTATTCGATTAAAACCTTCTATATTCCATCTAGATAACTCAATATTTTATTTTCCATTTACTTTTCGATTTAAATATACGTTTTCCCAATGTATTTTTAAATTCAATCTCAAGTTTCCTGGTCATTCATCATTAAGCCAGCAATTTAAACGTTACAGATTAATCGATTAGATAGGTAAATGGCTTCCGAAGTTGTTCTTGGTGACTGTTCATGATGAATGTGTGGTAGAAGCAACTCCATCCCGCAGCTTGTTAACATGCACCAAAGCGGAACACGGGAGTAAATCCTCGATAATGAGACGGACAAGAGTCGACTGTGATAGCAATCTGCAGAGACTTGTCCAGTCCCTAGCAAAGTCTTGACAGGAATCTTGTGCTGGCTAAATTTCATTTTAAGCTTGAGCCATTTATTGACTTTAATCTCTCAATATTAATGTTGAAACAGAATAAACCGGAAAGATTGAACATTAAGCTTGTCAATCATACAAGAAATCTTAATAAATGAGACTTAACTTCTATATCATTTGAATTCAAAATCCTTACAACATATTTCTACATACGAAAATTCTTTCATCACTCGCTTTATAGGTCTATCAAAAGATAATCGAAAGTCTCATCAGGACACACACAATAGCTTTGTAAATGGTATTTCTATGGTAACTGGATTGCTGATCCCGTCTGTCGAAAGATATAATTAAGGAATTTATGAAGTAATTTTACTCAATTTTCTGTTTGGTTTTTAAGTTAAAAAGTAAAAACCCGAGATAACCTGATTTTCTGTGCATCATTTTAGTATGTCAAATGTCTCAGCTTATAAAACAATCTTGCAACACTTTGCTATTATTTTCTCACTTTTGTGTTTAATTATCTTCCAAATTATTATTTTACCAATTTACTAATAATACAATTGGGCCAACTTTATTTAAAATTACGTGTCATTTTATTATGCACCCAATACAAATTAATACAGCATAATTAATCGAAAGCTGATTTATCTGTAATAAATAGAATTGCAAAGAAAAATAATATGGATTTTGCCATTTTATATTATTTGATACCTTCACTTTAATCTGGTCTCACGTTGGCATCCGTTTATAATACTTAATAACAAATTTTTCTATAATATATTGAAATTTTGCGGTTAATTTATAAACTGAATTTATTGACAAGAATTTATGCGGAAATTAGTTTCTGCCAAATATAAATAAATTTATTTTTTATTCCCTCGAGGTCTCATAGTGAGTAAATAAATGGATAAAACGTTAAAATTGTTGACTTATGTGAACACGTGTGTATCACAAGAACGTTAAATATCTTGACTTCAGAATGCAGACCTTGAACGTGGGTACATCCCTTCGATAAAAGACCCCATCTATTTCTGAGATGAACATTATCAGTTTCTAGCAGCTTCATTCTGGGGATTGAATCCAGTATATACTATAATCTCCTTCCACTCTATTGGCTTATCAGCCATTTTTCTCCAGTATAAATATTTATCTCTGTCCTCTTTTTAATCTAACATTTTACAGCTTCTTTCTTTCTCAATAAAGTATTATTTCCTTGCTCTTAATGATCATAAACTTCACCCCGGTTATCCGATAATTACGATTAAAATGTTATCGCTCTGAAATATTAACTACCTGTTTTTTTTTACAGTGACAGGCTACATGACGGACAGAAAAGGGGGGATGCGGAAGGTAGAGCAAAGTTGGCAACGGGAGAGTAGAGCCCCCGGGCTGTATTTTAAGGATCCTACTCGGAGTTCGACAAAAAATGGTGCAGGGAAAACCCTAGAGAATCCTGCATGAGATATGTCGGACTCTTGGTCCTTGGCTCACATCCTTCCGATAACGAGAGCTGGATATTCTGTGAGGACACAGCACTCCATACTTTATGTCTCGACCAGATTTTTGTGGGTAGCTGGCCGACTGGTTCAATAGGATCAAGGAACAACTCTTACCGTATGTCCAACATCTGTAATTCCGGAACATACACCCGGAACACAAACCTGACAAGGTGTTATGGCTTATGCGAACATTAATTTGGAAATCTCTGACTTAAACCCGGGATGAGGAAAATCCCAAACAGAAGGTTATCAAATCAGGAAATACAGTATTCATCATTTATCCAACTACCTGTTACAAGTCTTACAAATAAAAATCCAACGGCCGATCAGCCTTTTAGAAATGCGATATTTTTTCATGTTTTGGGAGCCTACATGTTTCTCGATGCCCTCTAGTGTTTATACAAAATAGCTTGCATCCCTTACAACGACTTTCCCAGGCAGGTTGCCCTGTATAAAGACCCTGTTTATGTACAGTCCGCAAATTATCGTTACTTTCATATTCCGTCGGTTATTTCGCCTGTCGCTGGCTGCCACGTCCAAATGCCATACCAATATGGCACACCAGGTTCATATAAATTATAATCTTTACTTTACTACATAATTTTAACTATCATCATTACGCAGTAACAAAAGAACTGCATCTACGAGCTCGACAAGCCAAGCTGATAAGAAAGACGTCAGTAATCCTGAACAGAAGACAAGCACTAATACACCCAAGAAAACCAAACAAAACATTCAGGATCATAAATATAAGGCGCTTAGTCAATCATTAGGTCCGCTAAATATATTATATGAAGAAAAAAACAGTGCTCCACCTATCCCTTTGGAACAGTTGAAAACTTTTATACTAAATGCTACGGACTCTAAGAACCCAAGGACCATTATTAGAGATTACAAAATATCCCCTACATCATTCATAAATATATTGGAATCTTTTTACCCACACATAAATGATAAAACGGCAAAAAGTTGAATAAAAAGGCTCATAAATTTAGCAAAGAAACAAGAGAGTGATTCATATTCAGATACAGGCGCCTCCTCCAAATAAAAACAGACTATGACTGCAGTACAGTGGAATCTGCAACAGTCGCAGCTCCAAACAAATTAATGTAATGAATTATACAATTATTATGTCAAAGGATTAACAAATGCGAATTGTAAAATGTAAATGTAAGAAACCCACATTTGAGATGTATAATTATTCTTTCATAATGTTCAATTGTATGTATATTATTGGAATCATTGTGAATCGCAGCATACTTATGTTAATAAGCTTCATTTGTAATTTATTTATGGGTCGCCAATGACCAAGTTGTTAACGCGACCATTACAAACCTTTAATTTTTTTAAAAAATGCGCAGTACGAGAAACTGTCATTTCATTGCAATGTGTATGTAAAGCGCATGCTATTAAAAACTTTTTCCATAAAATTTTTATTATGTATTTACATTTCAAGAAATATATTGTATGAACTGTTCAATAAATTTTCATAATCTTATAAATATCATGTTTATAATATCTTGTTCTCCCTAAAGCTTTAGACATTCATATTTGTTTAATTTTTATAACTGCTCCTGAAAAAGACTCATACGTCGTGCCAATTTTTTTTAATATGGAGGCCTACTAATTTTTATTCAATTATAATATATTTCTAACAAATTATTCTGGTTTATTCATTCATAATTCAGTAAAGCCAGATAAATATAATTGTTAATATATATATATATTATGAAAATTTTATGAATCCTACATTACAACGTTAACGTTTTTGGCTATTGAAATAATATCAGTGTATTTAGCTTTTCACAAGTTGTGATATTTAATTTTAAACAGCTGTGCATTTGCCTAAAATATCACATCTGATTGTATGTGTGCAGATTGATTGTTTTCCTGACTTTTGCTTCATTCTCCTAGATTTAGAATGAGAAAAATGGCTATTATGACGTTTCTCTTTTTACAATTAGAAATTCATATTTTAATTGTAAATTATAAAGAAATTTTAACTGTAAGCATTCTAGTTTCATCTTTAAAATTATATTACTCGTAGTCTTGAAACCATAACTTCCGCTTGTTGGATAAAACTTCTTGCCCGATGTACTTGATGGCAGGTTTTCTAGGGTTCGCCCTGAATCACTTTTATGTTAATGCCGTTTAAGATCCTTAAACTATAGCCCGGGGGATTTGGTTATCTGTTGAGTACTTCGTTCTATCCTTCCGCATTCCCCCTTTAAAATCTCTTCCTGTGGTATTAAATGAGTGTTGCGCCCACGGGGAGTAACCCCATAAAACCTATACTCCTAAAAAATGATACGACCTAATTGTGTGATTTCGTCGCTATACTGTCGTCTATTTTGGATAGGAAACAAGTTTTTTAAGCTCTAAAATGATATATTTATCTTTATTTCTCATTGTTTCCAGTTTTTAGTTGTCTGCATATATAATTCCCTATAATTGATTGCAGAAAATGACTCAGGTTCTTGTATAAGAAAGAATATATTTGATACCCACAGAAAATGTGAGGCGTAAATATTTTAACTGCATTTCCTTGACAAATTTGATTATGTGAATTTCAACCGACCAAATGCTAAGGCTTTCACTAAAGTTTTCGCAGAACTGTCAACAAAATTCTGAATGTTTTGCTTTAAGGAATAAACACTTTGATCTGTTACCATGATCTCGTGGATTATATAAGGTTTTTTTTTCATTTAGTGACAATATTAGTAAGTTAAGTGTCTGCGCGCATGAATAGTCGGTCAATGAGGGATACTCGAAATTCATTGGAAATTAAAAAGGGCGGTTAGATATGTTGGCCTACAAATGGTTTAGGTTGGCTGAATCGGTTGAGGATTTTCGTTTTTCTTCGCGAAATTACGTCAAAACTGGTGTCCTTAAACAGACCACTTTGTCCTGACGTGACTGAAGACTCATCATTTTCAATGAATAGGGTGTGCAGACAGTGGGTTAGGGTATTCAGGAGGAACATGCTCTAACTCCGGCGCCAGGACTGAAACCCCCAAATAGGTGGACCTGTGATGAATTATCACAGATGAGGCCGGATGTTGAAGAAGAAGTTTAAACACGCTACATGTGAGTGTTCTGTACCTGGCACTCCAGGCGCACATCGGAGCCCCGCAGCGCCTTCAGCTGTCCTGGGAGGATGCGCACGAACTCCGGTAGCTCCAGAGGACGCCCCACGGCGAAGGCGCCGCTGGTCGTGACGGACTCACCCCAGCCGTAGCGGTTCCTCGGGGTCACGCGGAATCTGTACTCCGCGCCGGCCTTCAGGTTGAACGCGTCGAAGCTGTTGATCGGCGAGATGCCCATCTGAAAAACGAGCAACCAAGGTCGTGGGATTCCCAGGGCAATGAACCGCTTGCTTTCTTGTTAACATACCACTCGCGGGAGATGAGCTCTCATTTGATGCCGAGCCAGAACTAGTTATGCCGCTCGAAGAACCTCTTACTTGCGACGGCGGCTATTTTTGCACAATCGCAGCTGTCGGCATGCAAGTCATACTATTACCTATCTCTTAATTAATTTCGGAAGATTAGGTACGAAGCGCAATCGTAGCTTAGTATTATAAGCGAAAATAGTTTAACGATTGAAAACTATATATCATATGAAACCATAACGACTGAGATAGGAAACGCGTTTTTTAAGCTTTAAAATGATATGTATTATCCTTATTTCTAATTTTTTCCCACTTTTTAGTAGCCCTATAAATGGCTCAGGTCCTTGTATAACAAAGAATATATTTCGTTGAAGATAGCAGCCCATTAACTTCCGAACTAGTTTTACTTTTTTGTTGAGGGTGATCGGAATGGTCTTTATAAACATATTAAGAATAGTGAAACGGTGAATTATTAATTATGGGTAGCAGACGTTGCTATATCTCACCTGAGCATTGTGACAAGTCTGTGGAAACGTCGCGGGATATTACTAACTGAATCTGTGGATCTTAATAAAATATTCCACAGTTTAACATTTTTAATGCAGTGGTATAATTACCTCTGTCCAGCCGGCACTGCCAACCTGCCAGGCCTCGACTTTGTAGGCCAGCACGGGAACGCCACCACGAGCCTCCACCTTCGGCCACGACAGCGTCAGCCAGTTCCGACCCTGGTCTGACACCACGGGCTCCGCCGACAGCGAATCCGGAACATCTGGAACACCCAAAACCCATCGCAAGTCATATTTATGAGAGTTAAGAGAAATTTACAAACTTGTCCACTTCACGATTGTGGAAATTTTATGATTTTACCATCAGGAAAAATTGGGTAACATCCTAAGTTTCGTAGACCCTTCTTGTTTATATACTCAGTTCTTTTAATTTGAATTGGGCAGAACCCGTCGGCAATTTAATATAAAATATGAACAGAAGAAAACCTAGAACTTTAAACATGCACCTTCCACGTTTCCTTTCAATTCACCACCCTTCCAAAGTGATTTTCCAACAATCTGATTATAATTCATTTGGTACATCACATCATTGAATTTCGGAACTTAAATGACAGTATGCGCATTACTATACATTAATTTCTTTTTGCAACTGTATCCAATGTTATAATAGTAATCCTTTTTGCAATAATACGTTTGAGATAATAAACATCCATTCGCCAGGCAGTTTCATATTTGACAACATACGTCCCATACGAAGGCCGCTCGTAAAGTTCTTAGTCTGAAACGGAGTAGTCACAAAAGTCTGGCGTTCTGGAACATATGGTTATTTACAAGTGTTCTCGTCATCATGTCTAAAAACCACAATTTAATATTTATATACTGGTACTAATCCATGATTTTTCTGTTTCCTTTCTAACTATTGATTAGGTAACTAAGCATAACGTTACTTGTCTATTCCCTGAAAATTATAAATAAAACCGAAAGATATGTACTTCTTTGAGTTACGATTAGGTGATAACGCTAAGGTTTATGTTCTACAAATGCTGTAGATGAAGGTTAAATAATTAAATCAATTTGGTTTGGATTTCTATGTATTTATCATAAAGTAATATTACATTTCATATGATGAACGAATAGCAATAAATACAAAGCACTACCGTGTATTTACTGAACTTTTGCCAACTTTTGAAATTCGAAGCGGCAGTTCTAAAAGTAACTTTTGTAAATAAATATTAATAAATACCATTCCAAAAAATATCCTAATTTTAGTGAGACGTTTATTAGTAACCGTTATTCAATAACATATATACAGAACAAATAAATACACAGCCTAGAGTCAGAAAATTATTTTTATTAACAAAAATTCATATTACGACCTTTAGGACAACTTCAGGTTGGAAATTATTTTAATTATGAAATATTATGAAAAGTGAGAGTTTTTATCATTAACAGATATACTAGTTTACGATAAAATGAGAAAGAGCTACGAAATGATTAGATCCTTGTTTCGTTTATATTAGTCATGGGCTATATATATATATATATATATTGTAATGCCAATTAATTAAGGCATTAATTGAGAAATTAAAAAAATAAATTGTTTGACAAATCTATTCTTGACGGCAGTACAGAACACAGCAACAATGTAACCAAGTATTGTTTCCTTTGTCGGAAGAAGCAATGCGCGTTCAAAATTACGAGAGAGTCCAGTTCACGTTATGATATGGCAGAAGGCAGGTCGCATTAAGAGTTCACGTTGCTGTAGAGTGGAGTTCACATTAAGATACAGTAGAGTTCAATCCGCATTTTGGCTTCTAAGCGATCGGTGGTCGTGAACGAACTATTGGAACTTGCGAGATTAAACACGTACCGAACGACGAGGACGAAAACGAAAGGCGAGAACGAGAATCGAAATAAACTTGCAGGAAAGCATAGACAAAACATTCACACAAGCCGAACTACGAAACCTGCTAAGCACAAACAGTTTTGGTGAACATAGTCAGGCAGAGATTGGCAGAGGTCAACCGAGAAGGAGACGAAGAGGAGGTTCCTGGTTCCTGAGTTTGATCTAAAAATACTAATTTTAGAATCAGTGAGTTTTAGTAGAAGCTGTGCAAAAACCCGTCATAGTGCTTCGTAAGTCAAAAGTATCCTGGAATGCTGCCGTGAGTACCAATATAAAATAAATAATTATGTAAATCGGATTAAAAGATACTCGTCAGATTTCGTTCTCTTCCTTTGATAAAATTTGTTAAGTAGAATCCATCTTTTTAGTTTAATTGTGTCGACAAGTAAATTTCGTCTTTGTTAATTGACAAGTAAATCTTTTTATTGATATTTGTGTTGATAAGATTTCTAAATAAATGATTAGCCGTTATCAAACCCAGTAATGACCCTGAGATAAATTCTATTTGTAATTATTTGTGTAATTGTTTTAAGTATTGAAAATAAATACTTTAGTTTGTTTGTAAATTTGAATAATTTTCATTTAAAAGTCAATCATTTTTAATTATTGCATTATATATTGTAATAAACACTATTATTTAAAATTAATTAGCCCACATTGATGCGCCAAATTATGTAATATGCAAAATAAGATTAATTAGCGGATTAATTTTTTTAAATTTTTTTAATGAAACGATGTTAAAATGATCACAGGGTTCAAATCTCAGAACAATTGATTGATTTAAATTAATAATTACAAATTTTCTTGTTGTGATTATTTTACATTAATGTTTTTACTATTATACAAGCTCCTTTGCTCTTGCCTCAGGGTCGTTAATTGGGCCTTTTAAACAAAGAAACAATACCATTTTTATCCTAAATTAACAAACAAATTTTATTACAAACTTGATTAGAATTAAAACAAATAAAATTGAAACCAAAATCTGACGATCTATCCTTATTTGACGTTTACATAGCAATAAATTTATAAAGTTAAACTCTACTTACAGTTTGTACCGGTACCAGGCAATTGTTTGGATTCTATGATACACTTTACACTATGTACACGTAACAGGCCTTTGTTTCACTGAATTTAATTTTTAAGTCACTTTCCAAAACTTTGGTATTGTCCACTAGACACAATTGTTCCGAAAAATACTGCTGACCTTTTACTTTAAGCCCCTCTCTCTCCAGCCAAGATTGTCGCTCTAGTTCTGATTACGAACAAATCAGAACGTTGTCCACTCCGTCTCCAAAGTTCCACACCACTGCCAGACTCAATTTGTTTTTGGTTTCACGCTGTTCTGTACTATTTAACCAGTTTTCAACTTTTCTCTTTATATCATTGTTCAGTGGTTCAACTTTAATCCACTAGTTTTCGTATACAACTTTACTTGACAAAATTCTGTGTGCGACTCTACTCGACGAAATGTTGTGACTGACTCTACTTGATTCTGTGTTCAACTGCACTTGACGAAATTCTGCGACCGACTGGTGAGCCCCGTAGCTTAAACGCTCGCCAACGACAAAGGCTCGCCAGTATATGTTCTTACTCATTGTTGTGTTTGTGTTCTCGACGATAACAATTTATTTCAATTGTTTTATTATTAATTCTTTAATTGCCTTTAATTATTATTACAATATATAGCTTGTAATATGGTAGAAAATTTCCGTAGATAATTTGAACCACTCACTGGAAGGAAAAGTAAACCGTTCTTTGTGTAAATTGATCAACTCGAATCAACCGGTTTCTTCCGACGTAAGAACATTTTATGTCAGTAAAATCTACAATTTTAAAATTCAATAAACGTTCAATAATAATTACAATAAAGTTTCGATGTTCGTTGAAAGAAACTCAACGCAGATATGGAAAAAATCGTGTTTCTGTAAACTTTCATCGAATCACTTAGAATGACTTACAATTTATTGTTATTAATTTTATCTATAACGTTATTAATCCATCAAATCAATTAACTTTCTGACGGTTAATTGGCATTCCAAAAGTTAACACAGTGTTAATGTTCTGAACATCTAATTTAATCGTCGCTCTTTGAAACATATTTGTTTTAATGGTTACACTTGCGTAAGTGTAACACTGTCGACTCAGTTGTTTGAAAATTGTTCGTAGTTTACTTTTAAGTGTTGAATTCTTTGCTGTTCAGATACTAATTAATAACTTTGATTGGAAATGTGTTATAAATCTAAAACAGTTAGAATTCCTATCAAATGAGTTTTGCTTTGTTACAGTAATTTGGAAGGAATTAATGCAACCTACGTTACAATAAAACTTACGCAAGTGTAACCAGTAAAACAAACATGTTTCTAAGGGCGACTATTAAATTAGATGCTCAGAACCTTAACACTACGTTAACTTTTGGAATGCCAATTAACCGTCATAAAGTTAGATCGATTCCTCGTAATTAGTCTATAATAGAAAGACATAGCTTCTGTTGTAGGGAAAGTTTTGTGTAGAAGACAGCCATTTATATGAATTATGTAGACTAATGTAAATTGGGTCATCCAAAGCTTCGTTTGAAAGAGTGATTTAAGTGAAACGTATTTCTGCTCTCGTTCGCAATCAACAATTACAATTGGACAAGGTAAAATAATAGTCCGCGTGTTCTCTTCCAGCTCGCGAATATGGAACATGGGAAGCAGCACGTAGAAGGCTAAACTACTGACGTGTTCGGCATTGAACAAGGCTGCCTTTCTATAATACCAGTTGCATTCAATGTTACTGAAAGAGGTTCGGCTATTTTCATAAATTACGCACTATATTTGCTGCGTTCAAAAGAGCTGACATGCTATTACAAGGCTTATGGCGTTGTCGTCGAAGAAATATGTGAATGACGAAGTTTCCACTCCAAAATGTGTCGCGCTGGAACCAAGCGTAACCTTCACTCCTTTTTAAGAGCGATTACTAGGTGTGGGTATTCCTGATCAGGGCCCAATTAGTTTGTTGAGAAATTATAAGTCTGTAACGCCACATATGGTGTTTCCTATTAAAATAAACAATAATCGTTAAAAATATTACATTAATGAGACCACAGGAGTCTCACAGTGCTGTAAAACAGCATAAATATTGTATTCTTAATTTAACTACGGTGAAGTAATTCATAAGCTGTTAAATTATGAACCAAATAATAGTACTTAGAAGCGAATAATGAGAATAATACGTCCTTCGTTGCAGGAAGAGTTTAAATCCTGTTTACTTAATGATGAAATAAGTACTCTGCTGACTCCAATTCTATTACTAAAGTTCATGAGCATGAAAGTTTACGTCATTCTCCACTTTGTCTAGTTCTTCTTCTAAACTTAAAATAGTCAAAAAATGGCAAAATAAAGTTACTATAAAATTGACTTAATCCTACAGAATACCTTTGAATAACAGCCAAATCGGTCTTCACGAACAACCTCATAATTATAATATTATTCAAGTTTTGGAAGTATATTATTATTAAATACAGTAAAACTGTCTGATATAATACTAAGAAAAAATAATATATATTAGTGAAATAAATCATATGTAACGTAATTGATTGCATATTTTATACCACTGAAAATTACGCAAAATTATATTTTTTAAGTAAAATTATTGATTTAATCGGGACACAGCATAAAGTTTATCTTTGGCAGTAGAAATATCGCTGGAAAAAATAACAGAAGGGTGAATATATTCCTGATGGGGGCGCGAAATAAAATTCTGAATTATATATATATATATATATATATATATATATATATATATATATATATATATATATATATATATTGCAATAACCAGTAAAGAAGGACATGTTTTCTGTTCATACTTTTGTCAGAGATGTTTACAAACTGAGACTGGGGATCCTTGAGTGGTTGGTACATATTAAAAATAATGATAAAATGACGGATAAGTGGACTTTCAGAGAAGGGAAGGACAAATAATTGGGGCATTTTGGCAGCTCTTAGGGCAAATTGTGTGACCGACGGAACCCTGAAAGGCATCATAACAGATGGACGAGGAAATTATACTAAAAGGAGATGTAAAAATGTAATTGATTAAGTGGCTTTCGGAGCGGGAGAAAGCTAACAGATGGAGTTTCTTTTGGCGAACATGTAAGTTCAAAACAACTGTGAAAACAAGGGAATATCCGGGAGCAAGGATATAAATAAGAGGGCAGATGGAAAGTTGAGGAGCTTCATTATTATTTTCGTTTGGAGAGGAGACGGACGTGAGTGGGAGAGAGCGGCGGTGCGGGGCGGACGCAGGGCGGACGCTGGGCCGAGAGTAATCAGCTGGACATCAGTCGTCAACAGTTGAGAGGTACATCGTGGAGGTCTGTCTGCCAGCAGAGATGTTTGAATTCATCGAGAGGGTGACGTCGTCAAGAGGAGATGGCTGTGATAGCAGAGTGTGAGTGCAGCTTGGTGACTTTTAAGCCTGTATGAAGTGAGTGTGTGGACCAGAGAGCGTGTTAGTTTATTTTTCTGAATTAATAATTGTAAATTGCTATTAAAGGGTAAAATGTGTCAGATTTCGTTTCAAAGATTTCGTTTGTTTCACTCGTTTCAATCATTTCAATTATATCGTTTCAATCATTTCGTTTTTCATTTATTGTAACCGTGTTTGTTTAATTGTAACATTTTGTACCGTTTCCTTATCAACCCAGTAAATACCTTGAGGGTACCGAGTCAAATTATTTAAAATGTATTCAAGATAAATAATATTGTTTTGATTTTATAAAATTTCATTATTTGTGTAATTGAAAATTGTGTTGTAATAAATGATAACTGTTGGTTTAAATTGGTAGTTTTATTTGAGGTATTACATAAAATGCCTACCACAACGTGGGACAAATTTCATTAATAACAATTTATTAGTGTGTATTACAATATATATATATATATTAAATAATTCTGAATTAAAAATATAATTACGGCTAAATACGTTGTAGTAAGAATACAAATATAATATAATACATATAATGTTGTTGAATTTTGCGAATTAGTAATAAACTCAATATCGTATTGGGAAGGTTTAATCGTAGCACCTATTTTGTCGCGATATAATTAACATTACATTTAAAAGCTTCAGGATCCTTATAGCTGTCAAACCAACGGCGAAGTTTCTGACTTCAGGACGCAACAAATGAGACACTTTATCCAAATGAAATATCTTTGATGAGTAGATGACATTTTATTTGACAGAGCATGAATGTAAACTATCATACACATTTTAGTAAAAGGTCTTTGTATTTGTTTAAACTTGAGCTATGGGCGGATATATTTTCCACGGTTGAACCCAATAATTAATTATTAATGAACCGGAGAATTAATTATTCACGACAGAGGAGTCATGTTAGAGTTAACTCTTTACGATCTGAATAAAAATGTGTTGCTTGTTTAATTTTTTTTTTGGTTTTACGGAGAAACGTTCATAATTTGTAAATGTGGAAAGAATTGATTTCTGTTAAATAAATAGTGTTTTTGAAAAATAAAAATAAAGTGATATTTCATTATATTATTAGCGATTAGAAAATTACGTTAAAAATTCGCTCAGTTATGTTAAATGAGTATAATAACTGGAACAGGATCAGGAGGTTGTAGAATTATTTGAAAGGGAGCTAGTGACGTAAGCTGAAAAATGTCCATCATATATAATTCGATGGAGCCGCAAACAGCAGACGAAATTTTTAGAGTCTTCAGGCACAAAATATAAACACCAGTTGATGTGAATCGTAACAACGTAAACAGCAAGTGATGCTTTTCGAGAAAAACATTTTAGAACGGTCAAAACGACATATGGCACTGCCATGTAAATGGTTTTGAAAATATTAGACAGGTAAAATGACTCGAAAAATTAAATGCAGAAGGCAGTTGTTGAATGCAAACCGAGAGTCAGATCGTCAATGAGTAAAACGTGGCTATGAATAAATCGAGAATTTCACAGAGTTTATGGAGCAGAGGGAATTTTCATTAATGGATTTTAAAATATGTATGATCTCTTAGATATATTCGTATTTAGAAATTGAATACATTTTTTTCAAGTGATTTTTATAGTGATTTTGAAAGTACTGTGTTTATTTCCTTATCAACATGTTATTAAATTATTTGTTCAACTTTTAAATAATTGGTTTTAAAAAAAATTTAATTCACAAATAGCGACCAATAAATTACATTGCAATAATAGCACTTCCAAGGCTCCTTGATATATCACAATATCTGTCATTTTCAGCGTACATAATAGATCCTTTTTTTAGGGTAACAGGCTACATGAGGGTAATCCACATGGTGGCAACTCCCCTTTAATAGCATAAGAAGGGATTTGAAAGGGGGGATGCGGAAGGGGAAAGGAAGGTAGCCAAGGGTTAACTAGGGGCACCAGGCTATAGTTTAAGGATCCTACCCGGCATTCGCCTAAAAGTAATGCAGGGAAAACCCTAGAAAAGCCTGCATCATGTAGGTCGGGCATTGGGTATTTCCGATAGCGGGAGAAGAGTTTGCTGCCGGTGAAGAAACCAATATATTATTCAGAAAGCACAGACTGAGAACGAGACTATTTCTTTGCTAAGATCCAACGCAGTAGTCGCTGCACTAGTAGTTTTAGACTCGACAGAAATCCTTGTAGTTGCCTGACAAGGAATAACTGGTCTCAGCTGAAGCGTTACCGGTCAATTAGTTAGCTGAACCATAATCCCTGTGCACGCTGAAAACATATTGAGTGCAACCAAATGTTAATAAATGAACCATTTATCTTCCGCTGAGGAAGGTTTATTGCAGCTTAATTGCAGCGATTGGCTATGTAACAAATTCAGTTTACTTAAAAGAACTCTGGTGTCGTGTTGAGCCAAAGCATGTAATTTATTTGACGTAACGATTTGAGCAGCGAGTATATGGTGGAATGTATTATCGGGAATAGGTAATTGCATTAGTTGTAGGAAATTTATAGGATCGGCACGTAGCACCAAAAGAGAAATGGGTGTAATAAACAGGATACACTCCTACGCTATAATGCAAAAATTATTTATATGTTACACAAGCATGGAAATGAAAATGCATTTAAAACCGTCAACATCTGCGGGAAGTAATTTAGTTGTCTTCATAAAATAAGGATGAAGTGGAGAATCGTAAGCGGATTTACCCATTACAGAAATGTTAAATAGCCGAAAGTAAATTATTAATCATTCACAAACTCTGGAGTTTAACTCAATACAAATGTATACGAACATATTATATATTATTATTTACATCCATGTTACCGGTTAATGAATTTTATTTTATATATGCTTTGATTTTTACACGCAGTGTTAAGAAGCTAAAGTTTCACTTCTGACAAAATACACTCCAAAGACACAAGATAATAACCTCCTACCAATAACCGAGAAAATGAAAACATTCTTCAGTATCAGCCATTTTAAGTCAAACCAGTTTTTCCCAAAGTATATACATTGTTATTTTTCATTTGTATAAAATATTATGGTACTTAGTCATCGATATTATTCAAAATTTTAGTAGTATGTCATTAAGAAGCATAACCACATCGTCAAGATAAATATTTTTGTGCATTTTAGGAGATAATTATGTATATTTATTTATACATTTATTTTTATTATTGTTTTTATTAATAATTTTAATATAATGCTTTATGAACGTATATTGTGCCTAATTACCAGTACCAATTTTTTGCTTTTTTTGATAATTAATGTCTAAATTAATAAAAGAATAACTTTACTTGAAATTAAGGAACTTCAGTGGTATTTTTATTTCACTTTTGCTCGTCAGCGGTCTTGAGAGCTTTGTCGAATAGCACGTGGTCAGTGTTCCGATACTTCTTCAGTGTTAAATCCTGTTTTCTTGACCATGGTAGACACAAAAATCCATGCGCGTGTCGGGGTTCGAAAACAGGACCGCTATGATGCAAAGCTGACTTCTACACCACAATAGGTCGGCTGATTGACGTTTACAGCATGAAAATATTAACAGTTCCATCACAAGGAATTTGGACTCGTTATAATCTACAATTCAACGATAAATGCTGACTGCGGGATTGCTAAGACAGACAGAATTTTTGAATGAAATATAGGGTAGGTTAAATGACTATGTTTGTTATTATGTAATGTCGTTACTCATATATTACGATTAAATTTAATTATATCATATGGATACGTGTTAATGGATTTCCAGGAATAGTAATATGTAATGGTTTTGTTATATTTATGTGGCCCCACGTTGGGCGCCAAAAATTGTAATTGATTAGATATATTACGCCCCCCCCCCACCCAGATTGGGAATAAAAATTGGTGTAACGATCACTAATTATTTACATTAGCTAAAAAATGCAGAACAATATGTTCATTTTAATTTACGAAATTTCCTTAAAGACTTTTTTGGGCCTCCGGTGAGAACAAACAAAATTTTAAATTGTATGAATAAAAAAAAAACATTAAATGGCAGTATTAATTTCATTCGCCGTTAAACAACATAAAATTCAAATAGTGGACTTTTTGGCGTGCAGGAAGTGGTAGAATCTGGCAGATCCGGTTCTGTCGGGTTTTCTGCAATTTAGCTTGCACAGTCGAAAATCTGTAATGATGTTAACTTGAAATATCACACTGACAACTGCAATTAAATTAAGTAGTACAGTGCGGCTTGATCATTCGTGTCTTTCTTGATATTTCCTCGACGTCTTTTTAATTAAATATAATAACAAGGCTCCCTCAGCCAAAGAAACGTTCTCATAGAGACGAATACACGGCCGTTTTTGATAATAGCAGTAATAATTATGTTAAATTTAATAACCGGTTTCTCGCCAATAACTGATTCCGTACTACTCTTTGACAAAAAAGCTTCAGCATCCAACATTACCTATTCCACAGATATGACAAATATAATATCAAATTTGCAGCTTCTGTGCAAGTAACATTTTCTGTTATACTCGACAGATGATGTTGGATTGTTTTTAGAAATTAATTAATGGCTTTGCGTTGGACAAGCAGTGTATCTGAAATGTGCTGGAGCCTTATCACTGTTTAACCACACGATTCTTCGAGGTCACATCCCGTAGCAGGTCTGGGAGAATGTGCCGTTTAGGGCGCCTGTAAAATGTGCTGGAAGAACATATTGTTCTCGGAGTAATGAAGAATCCCTATATATTTATTCTTTGTATTTTAAACCCATGAATTTTAATATCTTTGTACTTCAGCTTTGAGAAGATAAATGGTGCGCGTGTATAACGATACTATTGTGTTCCCTTTACTACACATAATTTGGTGTAGAAACCCGGGATTGGTGGAATAATAATGTCAATAATTTTGGATGTGTGACACGAAGCAAGACTAGGATTCGAGATTGAACTCTGATAATTTCTTCCAGTACTAGGGAAGATTTTTTTTTTGGGTGTAGACAGGCTATGTATAGGGTAATCCACATAGTGGCAACTCCCCTCTTATAGCATAGGTAAGGAATTTGAAAGGGGGGATGCGGAAGGGTGGAGGAAGGTAGCCAAGGGTTAGCTAGGTCCCCCGGGCTATAGTTTAAGGATCCTACCCGGCATTCGCCTAAAAGTAATGCAGGACGAACCCTAGGAAAACCTGCATCAGGTAGGTCGGACATTTGGTACTAGTCCCACGCCCTTCCGATGGCGGGAGAGGGGTTTGCTGTGGGGTCGCAGCTTACTCCTCGCCATGCCTTGGCCCGTTTAGGAGGCAGCTGGCCGACTATTCCAATAGGAATAGCGGACAACTCTTACCGTATGCCCAAGGTCTGTGACCCCGGAAACATACACCTCTCAAAACAGACCGAGGTGCCTCGGCATGTGGGAACCTTAGTTCAAAAAACCAGAGAGTTGTGAAGGCATCCTCAAAGGTAGCCCCCGCCAGAGCTCTCTGGGAATGTTTACCTGCGAGAGAATCCTCTCTCTTCCTTGCTAGGGAAGATTTTTTTTTAGGGTAACAGGCTACATGAGGGTAATCCACATGGTGGCAACTCCCTTTTAATAGCATAGGAAGGGATCTGAAAGGGGGGGGGGATGCGGAAGGGTAGAGGACGGTAGCCAAGGGTTAACTAGGACCCCCGGGCTGTAGTTTAAGGATCCTACCCGGTATTCGCCCAAAAGTAATGCAGGGATAACCCTAGAAAAACCTGCATCAGGTAGGTCGAGCATTGGATACTTGTCGAACGCCCTTCCGATAGCGGGAGAAGAGTTTGCTATGGGGACGCAGCATTTAACCGGTATCAAACTTCTGGACGCGATTATTCAACTCAACTGCAAAACCAAGTTGGGCAGTTTGTGCCTTTCCTTTGCATTGTGTTTGGTTCCATCGTCATTTTAAATGTGTAGTAGACAAGATTTAAATAGTAACTAGTGTGTTTACTAGCACTATATCCTCAAAATTGTGTCACGGCCATTCAAATGCCATATTGATGTGTTATTATAAGTCATTGAGGAAGTTCCTTATCAACCGGCACTACCTCATATGTATACATAATCACGATTACTACACACTAGTTGTTATATAATCAGAAATTACATTATATTTGATTGTTTTATGAGTAGTTTGTAAACTTATTGAACTATAATTGTGCATTCATTATGGATATCTTAAGCGATATGAAAGTAGCAAGTGAAAATACGTGCGGTCAGTGGCGGAAGTAGTGCATTTACAGACGAAACGAGTTTAGGTGATTGCAAATACTACAGAGTCCGAAGTTGCACTTTATATCCCTTGAAAACCTGGTAAGAATATTATAAATCCATTCAGGATATTTTCTGAACCCCGTGTTGATTGGAACACCATGTTGACTTGAAAACTTACGTTTGCTGATTTCCTATGCTTCAATAGCGGTCACCTTGGGCTCCAAGCGCTACAAGTGTGATCATAGCTTAATATGCACAGAATTAGTGACCAAATCCTCATTTGCCGTCTCCACGGTTTCCATCCCGGATTTACATACCAGCAAACAGTCCAGATTTATATCACTGGTCCTACGAGAATAAATATACCGTCGTGCGGGATACTTGCCTCCGAAAGTAAATCAAGTTTCATTAGCAGTGATTTAGTGGACCAACTAAAGTTACGTGTTGTCGGACACACAGATTTATCTGATACTGCATTTTAGCCAACGAGGTCTGTGAAGTTCAAATTGAAACCTAGTAAATTTGCAAGTATGCTTCTGTCTGTATTTGAGTGTCGAAGAAAACATTCATAAGAAATGTGTGTTAAGAAGAAAATACCTTTAACCGCTACCTCTTGCCCCAAAACTCCAACTTCTTGATTTATCGGACGAGTAAAACTCGTCTATTGAATCTCTGATAGGTGGAGACTGCTACTAGAAGGTGATTAAACGTTTGTCCAGCGCAGTAGTACGTCTTCCTCCAAGGTTTGGATGCATACTCAGAGCAGGTCAGGTGTCATATTTCACCATTCATTCATCCAACCTCTTCCACTCCCTCACTGTTACTACTTCTTTCAAGAATAGCTTAAGTCTCTTCTGCGCCTCAGAAACTTTATAAAAAAATATCAACAAGAGGAAACATGGATAACGTGTATTGCGTATTATGATATTTTTCCAGCTGCCAAGAGCTCACATCTCGTCCACGTCAACACCGTAATACTTCATGTCTCGAATACCATTAATTCGGCTGCCAAGTCCGCCTTATTGTTTCTTCAAATTCTCAGGGGTCCAGCTTCCGTTTGTTCCAAGCCCTTCTTTTCACCTGGACGACAGCTTTTAAACTCTAGCATTGGTGCAGCCAGTGATGAGAAGAGTGAGCAATAAATCTAGTCTTATCATCCCTCAGCCATTCTTAGATTTTCAGTAAAATTAGCCTGTGTGTCTATTCCCTCCGGTTAACAAAAAAAAGTACCTAACTGGGGTCTGCCCCCCCCCCCAAATTTTTAAATTATTTTAAAGCAGCTATAAATATATATATATATATATATATATATATATATATATATATATATATAAATTCCAACAACGTTCTGCGCATTTTTTTTATTTATTATTATTATTATTATTTAGTAATAATATTATTGGAACATCGTATCTCTCTATATCCCGGGATCTAAATTGTAAGCTGCAGGATATCTTTGGGAAAACCAACCTAACTTCAGTTTGTTGACTTTTTAATAATATTGGGAAATAATTTGTAACACAATATTTGTTGAGTTCGATTGTTGAGCTGTTTTAGAGTTAAATTGGCTGATTTAAAAAGTGTAGTAAGTTTTCTTCTGCCACGTGAAGTTTTTACATAACAGTAGGAGACCAGTGACAGGTTCATACTTGTCTGGAGTAGTTCAGTTGAATCCTTTCTTTATATTTGTCTCTGTTACTTCGAGTCTCAAATGCTTAAACAGCCCCGATTCGTTTTGTTATATATGTGCCAGTTCTATCTTTCCCAGCCAAAGGGCAGACAACATTGGTCAGCCCTATTTTGCCTATTTTAAAGTGAAAATTTACGATCAAGATCATGGGCACCTCTCAAAGTGTGCAGTGTGTCGAGAGTTTACAGATTTGGTCGAAGGGAACACGTGATAAATTTCCATTTGGTATACCGATGATTTGACGAGAGCCCAGTGATCACTCAAGTGATTGTTACTTTTGTCGGGATAGAAACAAGAAATACAATTTAAAATAAAGTGACATAGTTTACCATCAGCTACACGCGTAGTGCCTCATTCGACTGAAATCCTAGCGGCAGTTTTAAAGAAATTACCATCTTTGGTAATATAGGAATACGAGTTTGGTGAAGATCGATGTGACCCCAACGACGAAAATTTTTATATTGAAGTTGATTCCGTTCGTTATGAATTTGAATTTGGGTTTAATGATGTGGCAAGAGATTTGGGACTATTGAACAAAGACTGCATTCAAAAATTCTGTCAAAGACTTTCTTGGAAATACACGAGCACAGAATTAAACCTAAATTCTGTAGCATCTCTATTGTTGCTCGGCAGCAACACGAGAATCAAATTTCTTTTTTTTTATATCCCAAGTTGCTGACTTCCATAAAAAAATGTTGGTGCAGTGATGAGCAGAGGGAACGATTCCACCAAGATTTGATGGTCATGGAGACACTGTGTCAAAGCACATTGGATGTATTATTGTTAAACCATGAAGCGTCAATGTCCACAGATTAAAGTTATAAACTAATTTTTTTACGTTAATATGTACGTTTACCGTTTGGTTCATAAACTGTACTATTAGTATGATCACAATTTAACTTGAAGTAACTATATATTGCCTTTGTATGAATAACACTATTCTTTGTAAACAGTATATTTGCTACTTTAGCTTTGCACCTTTTGCATTACTTTCGAGACAAAGTATACAAAATCTTGTAGCTTAAAAAGTAGACGTCATTGACAAAAACAGCAGTTTTTTGGATTCAGATACCAGCAGCTAGTCAAGTACAAGTCACATAGCTTAGATATCAAAGTTTCTGTTCCCCAGAGATAATAGTTAAAAATTTCAACCATGACAATTTCTTAGAATTTGAATTTGATTTGATCTGATCTAGTATCATTGAAGTGTATTGCCTCCACCACGAATTTGATTCTGATTGATGTAAAATCGTTTAATCTATATAATAATTTTTAATATTTTTAATTTATGTCAATATTCTCTTACCAATAAGGATTTATTTATACCTAATTTTTTTCTTTTGTATGAACCTAAAGTTCATTTATGTATTATCTCATTTATCTAATGTATTATATCCTCCCTTATACAACTATTTGTTCTTATATTTCCTTATATGTTTATTTTCTGATTAATGAAGACTGTCAGGATTTTTGACTTTTCCTATTTCTTTATGGGGTACTAATGGAATATATTAAATCTAAATAAACTTAATCCCTTAAACCGAAATTCGTTATATTTTCTGAAATAATTTCAGGGGAATGCAGTTTGGGCTCCCATAATATAAATTCTGTCTCCTCATCCCCAATATTCCTCGCCCTAAAACTCCTTCATTAAACACAAGCAAATATGGAATATGAGGGTCTTCGTGACTATTTTGAATGTTCTATATAATTAGTTTCATATTTTCCCAACCTACAGTTCTGGACGTTGTGAAGAATACTGTTTATATACTTAAGTTAAGTAATAAATATGTAACTTAAAGAAATATATCAGCTTCAAAGTGGCTAATCTACTTAATTACTCGCCCTACACTTGTATGAGGCGGTCAGCGGCGCTGCGTGGGCGGGGCGTCCCTAGAATAGCGCCTGATTCACTCACCTCGTTTCCACGGCCGCCTCTATAAACATCTTTCGTGATTATTTATCGGTGCTCTTAAAGACCGCGCCTAGACGCGTAAAGGGATAACTATGCGGAAGACATTCGTGTCGAGCGTGCCTCACGTTGCGACTCAACGTAATGCGTCGGTAATTAAAATGGTGCAGTGGAACGAATGAATCAAACAATTAAAACGGTTAAATTTTAGAACAAGTAGTTGAAAGTAATAAATCAAAGTTAATGTTATGTATCAGACACGCATAAGTTAATCAGTCACTTACATATGAAATTTCAAAGTGTTATTGTGTAAAGCGTGAGCCATAAGAAATAGTGCATCGTTTAGCGCGAACTCTTATACTGACCTAACAGTAATTATTTTTGGAATAATATTATTATAGAATTAGCACCACACCTGCTTTCTTGTTTTCATTGTCCACGAAGCTGTAGAGAAGCAAGGACGCTAATGTTTGAATGTAATGTAATACTTTTACTTTTCCGATTATTAAATAGCGAATTCATCATTTTCTTGACCAAAGAAAAATGTTACCATTAGCCAATTCGTATCTCGTGCTACTATCTGGCTACATACGAAAGCCGTAGAAACTGAAAGTAGAGTTTTGAATGTAATGTGCTTGCTCATATACCACGTACAGTTGAATTAATAGCAATTAAAATTTCAATTACCTACACAAGTAACAATTGTCAAGTATCAAGTAAATACATTTACTGCATTTAGTGTCCATAAGAGATGTTGAACATATTAAGTAATTAAAAATATTTATAACTTCATGACTGTAATTATATTTGTAATTAAATAATTAAAAAAACTGTATGGTAAAATTTTTGCTTATATTTGTCAATTTATACTTCATATTTGTGGAAATGAATACAGAATCAATTAAATTCTCTCATATAGTACTCATTTAGTTTAAATAAATTTTGTTTATTTTATAAAATGAAAATATAAATTATTATCAGGAATAATAATTAAATAAATTTTTACATTTAATTATATGGGTCTTTGTAGGGATAAACTAGTTGCGATGAACGCGGTTTCAAGTCTGTGTAGAGAAATACTGAATATTTACCCTGAAGCAACTGTTGTCACGTATAAGATTACAGTTCGGAGAGAAATTTCACAAGAATTTTGTTGGCAAACCATAATTCCCGTGGCTCGTTGCCACACTAAAGAACAGGGCTGTGCCAAGAAAGACACTATAAACTAAATTTTCCTTGCGTGTACAGTTTAAGTGGTAACAATCCTGAGCATAGTATATTGAGAATGAAACTAAGTACTCGATGTACCAATATAACTTAATATTTAAGCCGAAGATCCTCAGTTACATGCAGTTTAAGGCCAAGTTAATGCAACGAAACCTTCTTCTCTGAACAATGTCAAAGAGCAGAACGGAAATTCTCGTTTCTGGCTCTTGAGTTACGTTAAACTTCGTTGGACGTTATATTCAGGAAGTTTAGTCCAATTAAAATGATAATATTGAAAGCTTTTTGCGATAGGTGACACTGTGCTGAAAGGTTTAAAATGCTACTGTTATTTATTTGTAAATTTAAGGTAATAAATTGTGGACAGGCCGCACAATTGAACTGGTTCGTGTGTGAAATCCATGAATTATTGGCATTTTAAATTTATATAGAAGCAATCAGGGATAACAAGTAACGTAAAGAAATATATTTTTCTTTTTAAAATGATAGTTTCTCCAAAATATGAGTTAAAAACGACAAGAAGTAATTGAAATAAATACCTGTTACGTGACTATTGCAAAACTATCTACTGTTAACTGATATACCTTGAGCGGCGAAACCTTTGAAAGAAATGACTGACTTTCAACGAAGCGCAACACGAGTAATTTATGTTCGTGCCTAAGGAGATCAGATCAGTAGACTGTTAGTAAAAATGAGCTTGACGATATAAAACACTGATAAAGGATTATTATTAATACAGCAGATGATACAACTATGTTTTACTGTCTGCAATAAACCAAAAATCGACCAACACCGAGTGTAAAATGATAGCTGAAAAAATTTGCATAACACGAAGAAGATTAAAAATTTCCCACATACACATTTCTTTCAAAGTAATCTTGCAGATGCCAAATTTTTGACATTGCATATTATAATTTTCTAATCCACTTCACGGTCCATTAAAATTTCGACAATTGTCTGAGGCCTTTCCCAGTCTCTTAATAACGACGACAAATTGTACTAATTTTTATTAGCCTCTTTCCAACGTTTTCTTAAGCTTTCTTATTATCCTTAGACTACTTATCGTTCAACATGCTTAGCCGAGCAATATTTCCATGTATTTCGAGCGTCACTTCAAAATATTTTTTTTCTTCATTCAAATACTCATTAAGAATTTCTATTCTGAAATCGTATATATGTATTAATTTTCTTTGAAAAATGCTTTCTGATTTTGTGCTTTCTTATCCATAATTTGATTCCGTCCTTTATAAATTTTCAATATCAATTACGAAACTCAGACATTATTGTAGATACTTAATATTTTATTAACATAGAAATTAACGAAAGCTAAGAATAACAATACTAAATACGACCTTCATGCATTACAACTTTAAATAAAGAAACGATAAGTAATCAAATTTAAAAGTGCGGGACGTTTCGGCACGGATTCGCGCCGTTAACTAGTGTTATTGTGTTTAATTGTCTACAATTTTAGTTCTTACGTTTAATTTCCAGTTTCAAGTTTTTCGTCGTTAGAAAAAGACGTCAATCCGCGTCGAAACGTCGGGGGCTTTTAATTTTAAAATTTCTTATTATTTCTCAATTTAAGGTTGGTATGTTTGAAGGTCGTATTTTGTGTTATTTAATATTATTGTAAGCATTATTGTTTCTTCCTCGTTGCCTATTTTTGAAACTGTATAGTTAGACGCAGTGTCCACTAATTGACGCCACGGAGAAGAAGAGTACAAATTTTTGTTACGCTGGTTACATAAATAGAGGTGTATCAGTTTTTAGCGTAGTTCAGGAGAGAGAAAAATCGATTTTTGCATAGAGTTTTGATGAATTTAAAATCTTTTCTCACCATAAAACTTTGTGTTTCATTCATGACGGGTTAAAATATTACATTGTGATATTGAGTTACTCAGGTAAATTTTAACTCGTATACAGGTGTTCACAGAACAAAACCAGTGGTGACCCAGAGAAGAGGACACCTGCGGATGTAAACAAGACACTCGCGTGCTTAGAACGCTGACCATGAGTGGGCACGTCTATAAATACTAGCGTCCCTCTGCCAGCGCTCAATTCCGGGGCCAAAATACGCGACCCTGCACGATATACATAGTCTGCCACAATTGTCGAATTACTCTACTCAAAGAACAATTCGTTCGTCATTATCATGTTTTGGAAACGACTCTGTTGATTGTAACATATTTGTCACTGCACACGGGAAGCACATCGTTTGGAGGATTCACCTTGTTCGCCAAGCCACAGCAGGAAGGAGGACGGCCGCCGCCCCCAGGCCGATCGTAGCGCCTGCAGGGGCCCGTGCAGGTGGCATCGGCAGGCGGGGGACGCGTGCACCGGCTCCCGCATCGCGACGACTAGCGTCCCGACGCCCTGCGACGTCTCGGCGCACGCGCTCCCGCCCCCGCGCGCCCCACCTGGCGGCTAGATCCGATAGCGCGAACATGACTGACGCCGGCCTTGGTGTAAATATAGACGCACCTGAGCCCCGAATACCACCTGAAGACGACTGCAACAGTCCGTCTGTGAAGCCCCGCGCAGACACACGTATTACAACAATTCACACTGTATAGACAATGTTGTCGGTAATTGTAGCTGTTCCAACAATTCATATACGTGCAAGAAAAGAAACGCTGATTCACAGAATCAATAAAAAAAATCCATAGTACATATTATGTGAAACGTGATCTCACTGCATTTTGAAATTCGAGACTTGTATGTAACTTTAAATATGATAACGAGGTGATGCATATTTCTCACAGAAGTATCACAGTCACGTATAATGCCAGATATTTTAGTTTAAATCCGCTCATATATCAAGTTATTGATCATATTAAACTACTTATTTTTTTCTTTTATGAGTTACTCGTCTGTCAATAATAGACAGTGCACATCATCAGCAATTCATGCAACATACATTCTTCATTTGGTAATTATGTCTAGGTTTTTGACAAAAAAAAAGAGGAGCATATGCGAGAGCTCTGCGTTACTGATTCAATATGAAGCAACCGACTGCCGAATCGCATCAAATGCTTGTGGCGACAGTGCTTTATCGGAAAAACGTACAGATTGATTTCGTCGGTTCAGAGACGGCAATTTTTACCTGGGCTACAAGAAGCATGAAAATCGTCCCAGGAAGGTTGAGGACTATTAATTGAAGGCTCATTTGGACCAGGACGATACCCAATCGCAAAAAAAAACAATGATTGCCGAGAAATTGGGTGTTACTCAACCAGCCATTTAAATGCGCCAACGTGCCAAGGGAAAAGTTCAAAGGATTGGAAGATGGGAGCTGCATTAATGAACTCTGGGCAGATGGAGCGACGCCGAAATATTGCTCATCAGGCAAAAAAGAAATTCAATCCTGCCCCGGATTGTGACTAGCGATGAAAAGTAAATATATATTTCTAGAATCCTAAAAGTAAGTTCGAGGATCCCGGCCAACCATGAACATCGTCCGCTGCAAGACCAAATCGATTCGGATGGAAGACGATGCTGTGCGTTGGTGGGATCAGCAGAGAACCGTCTACTATGAACTGTTGAAACCTAGTGAAACTGTCAATGCCCACCGCTACTACCAACAACTGATCAAATTGCACCGTGATCTGCGTGAAAAAAGGCCGTATTGTCAGCAAAGACATGACAAGCTGATTTTCCTCCTCGACAACGCACAATCGCATACGTCAACAATGGTCCGAAACTACTTCGAGGAACTCAACTAGGATGTGTTATCCGATGCTGCATTGTCACCAGACCTGGCCCCTTCCGACTACCACCTCTTTTCGTCGAAGGAGCTACGCGCTCGCTGACTAGTACTTGATTCTTACGAAGTCATCTGACTTGTCTTGATGAGTTTTTTGAATCGAAAGAGTAGAAATTATTTTAGTGTGGTATCCACAAATAGCCCGAGAGACGGTAAAAATGTAGCTAACCGGAGTAGGTACTTTGAGTAATATTAAATAAATATGTGTTTTTCTGACTAAAATCAGCGGATTTAAGCTTATATACCTGGTATAAGTTTTATCCGTGTTTCTTTAAAGTCGTAGCGAGATACCACAATATATTGCTAGCTGATCAACTGTTTCATAATGCGACAGCCGATGGCCATTCATCGAGTATCCTAAAGTAGATGAACGGATTTAAGAGCTATAAAGCCAATGAGTAACGAATTTTTTGCTCCTGGAAAGACTTAACATAAATTTTACGACACAATTTCGTTCTGGTTCCTTAAAAATCATTGCTGACATTAATTGCTATAAACTGGAATGAAACTGTATAGTATGAAGAACGGCCTGAGGGTAATTCAACTCCGCTCGCCGAACATATGGTGGTGTCTGGATGCTACAAAATCATTAATTACTTTACTGTATTATAGCCTTCAATAGAAAAGGAAATCCCGGAATAATTGCGCTGCAGGTGCAATATACACGCTTTGCGTTCAGATAGACAAGAATAATTTAAAATAAATAAAGGTATATTTACTGTAAATTAATATGTCTAATTGTGCAACATAATACGGCGAATTGTATTATTTTTTATATCTACTGAGCGCCAATGTTCAGAATACTAGGCTTACATTAGCCTTGCTCTCACGTGAACAACAAACGACAAAAATAGTTCGCGAAACAGTGGATGTTGTTCAACAGTAGAGCATTGAATTTAAATGTAAAATAAGTGTTACAGAAACACGTATCGTCTCTAATTTAAGAACTGTTAAAAGGTCATTCGTTGCCTAATTTCTTCTTTATTGCCGGTGCGTGCCGCTGGCAAGGTTATAATTGTTTTTTCGAACGTCTCAGCTGGGAGCCGAACCGTTCAAGCTTTATTAATGAGCCTTTGGCACGAGGCACTATGCGATGCCATAGCTCTCTAGCAAATTAAAAAAACGTTACTTTTACCTTCAATGACTTCGTTCAAACACTACAAAACTGCTTATTAGAGCCTATAATTCTTTTTATCAATTTGAAACAGGGTATTTTATTGAACTTTTCATAGCTAAAAAGCGCTTGCAATTATTTATCTGATTAAATATATTTTGACCTGCAGAAGAAAAGAAAAATTCGGAATAACTGCGTCATACATGCGCGACAGACGCACAAAGAATACACAATTAATTTCAATGTATTGTAATACTAATTTGAGGCCATTAGTGATTTTGATAATTGGATATTTATGGTGGAATGTTACCGGCACCAATTTCAAGGCAACAATGAACAGGCGGGCTTTGTCGTGCCGAACCGCGGGGTTTTATAGTTGGAAGTCGGACGGCGAACAGCGTGGCAGACAGATAGATCTAGCCGGAAAGGTTACAAATTAAATTTGAGTAAAAAGTTTTGGACTGTAAAATCCATCGAACAGTTACAAGCAGTAACCTAAGAAATCACGCTTTTTTGTGTGTGTGTAGACAGGCTATGTATAGGGTAATCCACTAGTGGCAACTCCCCTCTTATAGCATAGGAAAGGGATTTGAATTGTGGGATGTGGAAGGGTAGAGGAAGGTAGCCAAGAGTTAACTAGGGCCCCCTGGCTATGTTTTAAGGATCCTACCCGGCATTCGCCTAAAGAAATGCAGGACAAACCCTAGAAAAACCTGCATCAGGTAGGTCGGGCATTGGCTACTTGTCCCACGCCCTTTTGATAGCGGGAGAGAAGTTTTCTGTGGAGACGCAGCATTCCCTTCTCCGTGCCTCGACCAGTTTAGGAGGCAGCTGTCCGACTATTCCAATGGGAATAGTGGACAACTCTTACCGTATTCCCAAGGTCTGTGACCCCGGAACATACACCTCTCGAAACAGGCCGAGGTTCCTCGGCTTGTGGGAACCTTAGTTCAAAAACGGAGAGGAAAAGGCATCCCCAAAGGTAGCCCCTTCGTGTCTCTCCTACAAGGTTCTGCCTGCGAGAGAACATCCCTCGCAGGTACTGCCTGCGAGAGAATAACCCTCGCAGACACTCGCGGTGTATAATCACGTCACAACAAACATCTATAAGTACCGTGACCGTAATCAATTCCACAAACAAATAATTTGAAACAATCTATCCACCTATTAATCCGGAAGGAGTTGGAGTTTCCAGTTTCCAGATGAGAGACCCGAAAGTTACGACAGTGTTTCTTTAATCAAAGTAAATTCAGCGATTTCATGGCCTTTTAAAGTGACTTGTGAGGTGCGTTCGAGCCTGGTACCAGCAGACGTTTTGTAAGTACAAAGAAATTTGATAAAGTATTGTAAACGATAACTAAAGATAAAGTCGTCAGATTTAGATTTCACGTCTTATTTGATTGTTTTAATTCCTAGGTTGTAAAGGAATTTGATTGTTTAACGTAAATATTAAGGTTGGTTCTTTACTTAGAAGGCCCAAATAAACGACCCTGAGAAAAGAGTTGTAAAATCTATAAAATTGAAAACTTTAAATGTAAATAATCTCATTTAGAATTGTTGTAATTCCACCTGAATAAAAGTAATTGTCTTGTAAAGTTTTAAAGAATTTATTAATTATTTCGAAATTCTTCTCGTTTTAAATCAAATAAATATAATTAATTCATCAACCAACTATTAAATTCAAATCATTTAAGAAATCTTTGTATAATAAATTATAATTAATTAATGCCATTTGTAATCATTACAGTATGTTTAAATTAATATATAATAAAAATATAAAGACTTACCACTGAAACGTCTTTAAAAGATATTCTGAATGTAAATATTTTCTGCACATGGTGCTTATAATAACAAAAGTTTTCGGAACGATGGTTCCATAATAATCTGTAAAAATAATATTAAAAAAGTTGTTTACGATATTGACTCAATATCTTTTGTCGTGAAACATCTGTGTTTAGTTTAATATTCTACCATTAGGAGTTGAAAATAAGATGTTAATATTTAAAATTTAATTTATGAACGATTTATGTCATATAAAATTTTGCTTTGCATATTTTTACTATTAATTGCTTTTAAAAGTTCTTTTCATTTTGTGGTTTCAACACGAAGGAAACATACAGTTTCACTGTAACAGAATAAAATTCTAATCTTAAGAGATGTGAAATTTTTTTTGTAATAAATTAGCAAGATTTCTGGTTTACACAAACTCTAATTATGCGCAAAGTATGAAAACCCCGTTACAAAATCTCTCACATTTTCTCTTTAGCTACAACATATTACGCAAATAGTTAAATTTTTATATATAAATGTTCCAATTGGTCCTCTTTTCATTAATAACAAAAACTTTCCGGTGCTAGAACCATATTTATTATGCTTCATGGAGCAATTTATTCATTAGGTAATTCTTGCAATCATAAATAATGCATAAATGCAGCATAAATTATATTTTTTGATTGAATCAACTTCCGTGTTAACGCAAGTTACTGGTAATTAATTCATCTGAATAAATTTAAAATCAATTAGAGTACTAAGATATTCTTGAACTCAAATCCTGTTTTGCTTTGATCCAATACAATAATTATTATAAATAAAAAACATTACAGAACCTCCAATTTATTTTAAAACTTCAGAATAAGACATTATGTCATAGTCATTCTATAAAAACGGTGTTGCTTTAAATCATTTTTTTAAAATCTTCTCTTAAACTTGTACAAGTTGGACGAATGCCTCAATCGGCACTATTATGCTATATAATTATGACCCGATTCTTTTTATTGTAACTGATTATTGTTAAAAATTAATTTAAACAACTCCGTTTTTATAGATTGACTGTAACATAAGGTCTACAGCTTTCATTCAGAAGTTTTAAAATAAATCGGAGACTGTATGAGGTTTTTTATTAATAAATATTATAAATAGTCCAATATTACTTAATACAAGAATTGTGTAGGAAGTTTAGTAAATACAACAACATGTTTAAAAAAATATACCGCTGTATATTTTTCAAAAACAAAATTAAACCTATCAACTGCGCTTTTGTAAACAATAGCAATAACGCAAAATAAACTAATTAATTTGTCATTATTTTCCTGCTAAATTTCAGACATGTTAATCTGAATTGTAATGCTTTTAAGAACTTCGTCTAGGAAGTTGAAAGTTTTCAAGACGTGGTCCATGGACGTCAAATGTTCTGGTAAATGGAGCACAGAAATTAACGTGACCGAATCTGGAAACTCGCTGAAGTTGAAATGCAAATTAAATCTTCTCCAAGAACATTTGTCAAGTGTCAAGAAGGACTAAACACTGTTCATCAATCGTAAAAGACGACAACATTGTCATTGAGTTTCAAATTAACATTTATTAAACAGAAAGATTCAGCAGATAACACTTCCACCGCATCGCTGTTAAGCTGGAATCGTCATCTATTACGGTCTTCCTCCTTTCAGCGTTGTCAGAGGGTGCCCCACATATTTCATTCTTCCTCGCAACGGATATGTTCTCAGTGACATAGTAATGCAGCTCTGGTAGATCTGTATCATTCTTTCCTGCTTGAAAGAAGTAACATCATTACTCACGTAAGTGTGCCAAATAGCTTTCGGCACTGGCGTTTCGCCAAAATCGCAATGCAGAACAACAGGTGTTGCATAAATATTGTTATCTCTTATCACAAAGTATAACTCGCCAGCAAAAATACAAAAAATATAATTACCATCGCATAACTTATTTATAATTAATTATAGCTTTTGATTATACGATATGTTCGATACAGATATTGATTTCCATTCCACGATAAAAAAAATCGTAATTTTTTTTCTTTTTAGGGCAACAGGCTACATGAGGGTAATCCCCGTTGGGCAACTCCCCTTTAATAGCATAGGAACTGATTCCAGGCTAGAGGAAGGTAGCCAAGGGTTAAGTAGGGCCCCCGGGCTATATGTTAAGGATCCTACCCGGCATTCGCCTAAAAGTAATGCAGGGAAAACCCTAGAAAAACCTGCATCAGGTAGGTCGGGGTTTAGGTACTTGTCCCATGCCCTTCCGATAGCGGGACAGGAGTTTGCTGTGGGGACGTGCCTCGACCAGTTTAGGAGGCAGCTGGCCGACTATTCCAATGGGAATAGCGGACAACTCTTACCGTATGCCCAAGGTCTGTGGCCCCGGAACATACACCCCTCAAAACAGACCGAGGTGCCTCGGCTTGCGGGAACCTTAGTTCAAAAACGGAGAGGAAAAACCATCCCCAAAGGTAGTCCCTTCGTATCTCTCCAACAAGGTTCTGCCTGCGAGAGAACATCCCTCGCAGGTACTGCCTGCGATAGAATAGCCCTCGCAGACTTATTCAATCTCGTAAACTATTTTTTTTTAGGGAACAGGCTACATGAGGGTAATCCACGTTAGGCAACTCCCCTTTAATAGCATAGGAAGGGATTTGAAAGGGTGGATGCGGAAGGGTAGAGGAAGGTAGCCAAGCGTTAACTAGGGCCCCCGGGCTATATTTTAAGGATCCTACCCGGCATTCGCCTAAAGAAATGCAGGGGAAAACCCTAGAAAAACCAGCATCAGGTAGGTCGGGCATTGGGTACTTGTCCCACGCCCTTCCGATAGCGGGAGAGGAGTTTGCTGTGGGGACGCAGCATTCCCTTCTCCGTGCCTCGACCAGTTTAGGAGGCAGCTGGCCGACTATTCCAATGGGAATAGCGAACAACTCTTACCGTATGCCCAAGGTCTGCGACCCCGGAACATACACCTCTCAAAACAGGCCGAGCTGCCTCGGCATATGGGAACCTTAGTTCAAAAACGGAGAGGAAAAGACATACCCAAAGGTAGCCCCTTCGTATCTCTCCTAAAAGTTTCTGCCTGCGAGAGAAAATCCCTCGCAGGCATCAACTTCAGGAAATATACACCAAAATGTTGTTATTAATATAAATTTTAAATTTGTTCAATTAACTGAAAGAATATTCGAACAGTCACTGCGTACCGTGTCAAAATGAATATAGAGCATTCCCAGACTTGTTTTTTTTTTGTATTTTTGTATTTGTATTGACGATCAGCGGCATAAATGGTTCGCACTGCATCATTGTGGATATTTATGGTTTGAAAATTCTTACAGTAGCCAATTTATGGAGGTGGTGAATTTTAGTCAGTAAAACTATGTCTGATTGTGCAGTTCGTCGAGGACAGGGGTCGTCGTGCCCAGTGGGCCGAGCTACGTAGGCCTAAGTATGCCAAGCAGTGTTGAAGTTTCAGTATCAGTCTGAGTGTGGAGGTCGGGAGAACACGTAACCATTGCGCGACTCTGTTCGTCGTCGTCGTCGTCGTCGAAGAAGAAAGTCGTCATTGGGTGCGATCGTCTTGAGTCGGATTAGGAGTATGGAAGTTTTTAAAAGTAAAAGCTAGAATATGTTTTGAAAAGTCGAATTGCGTTCATGAACTTGTGAAGGAAATGGAATTCGGCGGAGTTTGTCTATTTGAAAAAATCGACGACAGAGAACAATTTAATCCTGCCAGTACTCATGGTTGTTAAATAAAGATCACTTAATAAACTGGTGCCTAAGAAGAAAATCTTAATGCCCGACCTACCTGATGCAGGTTTTTGTAGGGTTTTCCCTGCATTGGTTTTAGGCGAATGCCGGGTAGGATCCTTAAACTATAGCCCGGGAGCCCTAGTTAACCCTTGGCTACCTTCCTCTACCCTTCCGCATCCCCCCTTTCAAATCCCTTCCTATGCTATTAAAGGGGTGTTGCCCAACGTGGATTACCCTCATGTAGCCTGTTGCCCTAAAAAAAAATCTTTCGTGATCTATACATTTATTTGATCGCTGTGATACTGACCGGTTTCTCTGGAAAAATATCTTGAATGTTGGCGATCATTAATTGCGAACTGACTTGAGGGGACGAGCGAAATGCATTACTCTGGAGCGCTAAAGAAATGAATTTGTGTATGTTTGTGAATGTAATTGTGCAATTGGTTGCACAAAAAGGACTGTTTTTAAAAGTAAAAGTTTTCATTTGTTTAAAAATTTTGGTTTTTGTAAATTCTGTGCAAGTGAAATTCAAGATCGATCAAAATTGGTATGATTTAATTTGGTAAAATATCCTGTAAATATTGCGTAATTTCTGTACCGTCAAATTTCATTTCGTTTTGAAATTGTATTTTGGGGAATATTTTAAAGTGTAACAACATTATTTTTTTTAACCTGAACAATTATTCTGTATAATTTATATTTAATCCGAATTCTATACTTTTCCTGAGACCCGATAAAAATCTATGCGATAAAAATTAAATTCTCATTTAAATTAATAGCCTGGGCAAATTTAATGTAAATTCATTTTTCTGTTTGAAATAAATTCTTTAAATATTATAGTAATCAAATCAGTTTCATCATTTCATTAAATGTTAATAATTGATATTAAAATTTGATAACTTGAAAATTTCATTTATTTGATTTAAATTGTTGCAAGTAAATCTTTATTTATATCGTCATAAACTCAGAAGTAAAGAAAAACTTTAAATAAATCAATATTACAATTGAGTTGCTTCTCAAAGTAAATTAAATTAAAGTAAATAAAAGCTATAAGTTGTATCAAATTTAAAAATCTTCAAATTGTCTATTACATTAATTGAGGCCAAAACGTGGGGTTAATTTAAAAAGCTTTATTTTGTGTATATTACAATATTGTAACATACAAAATGGGTGTGCTTTTTAAATGAAGAATTTAATTTACAAACAAACAAATTTATTGTCAATGTTTGAAACAATTACACCAATAATTACAAATAGAATTTATCTCAGGGTCATTACTGGGTTTGATAATGGCGAATCATTTTATTTCTCAACTTAAACACAAATTCCAATTTAAAAGAGAAAATATTTACTCGTCAATTAATTATGACGAAACTTACTTGTCGACACAATTATACTAAAAAGATGGATTCTACTTAACAAATTTTATCAAAGGAAGAGAACGAAATCTGACGTCTATCTGTTAATCCGGTTTACATAATTAGTTGTTTTATATTGGTACTCATGGCTGTCCAGCATTCTAGGATACTTTTGACTTACGAAGCACTATGACGGGTTTTTGCACAGCTTCTACTAAAACTCACTGATTCTAAAATTAATATTTTTTAGATCAAAATCAGGAACCAGGAACCTCCTCTTCGTCTCTCCCTCACTCGGTTGACTCCTGCTAATTCTCTGCCTGGCTATGTTCACCAAAACTGTCTGTGCTTAGCAGGTTTTATAGTTCTGCGTGTGTGAATGTTTTATCTATGCTTTCCTGCAAGCTCGTTTCGATTCTCGCTCTCGCCTTTCGCTTTCGTCCTCGTCTCTCGGTCTCTCGTCTCCAAGTTCCAAAAGTTCTTTCACGACCACCCGATCGCTGAGGATTCGAAATACGGACTGAACTCTACCGTATCTTAATGTGAACTCTACTCTACCGTAACGTGATCTGCTTCTCGTCTTGCAAATCCGAGCGCTGCATACGCCATTTTTCAGGGCTTCCGACAAAGAAACAATGCTCTGCTACATTGTTGTTTTGTGTTTGGTACCGCCGTCAAGAATATGTTTCTCAAACAATTTATATTTTCAAATTTACAATTAATGTGTTAATTAATTGGCATTACAATATATATCGATAATTATGAAATTCAATGTTATATTTTCTAAAGGAATGAGTAATTGCTTCATAAAAATAGGTTTATATACGATCTTATGACAATAAGTAACGAATATTAATAGATGCAGCTGGTAATATCTAAAACGTTTCTTCTCTCACTGCCGTCAAATTTATTGTTACATTCATTGCTTGGTATCACTTTTAATATCGGTCTGTGGTATTTTGAAACAATGTCTCGGGCTTTGAAAGACCAAACTCCTGGAGAAATGAAAGCCCCGTTGGACGATCTTCATTGCTTATCGAACCCAGCGTTTAAACCGTTCATAATTGGGTGAATGAGTTTAACGAGGTCAGACATCCACAAGTGATGTACAACGTTCGAGACGTCAACTGGATGCGGCTACAACTGATATGATCAAATTCAGCGATCTTGTGTTGAGTGATCGTTGAATCAAATTGCGCGGACTTGTTGAGGCATATCTATGCATTATATTAAAAATATGTCCTCAAAAAGCTATCGACGGTAAGAGTACTGCGAATGCTAACTCATAACGTCGATAAATTTTCGATCCGCACGTTGCAGACAGTCTGATGAAGGCAGTTGAATAAAATTGTGAAAACGAATTATAGAATTTACCCGAGACAGATAAAAAATACTATAAATCAATTGGTCTCTACTCGTGCCCAATATACTCGTATAGATTAGACAATTCACCAAGCGAAAAGAAACTGCACGTAGCTCAAAGAAAGGTGATAATAAAAATATTTCGAGTCTACGCAACCACAGTGGAGACTGTGCAGGTAATAGAGGACATCACTCCGCTGGACATACAAGATAGGAGGATAGCGGCGAAATACTGGCACAAAAGGAATCACATAGAGAAGGCCAGGGACTACACACACACACGAAGAAGTGGATTGTCAGGTAAAGGTTAAATCCTGGTTACATAAAATTTCGTAAGAGAGATGACAATCCTCTAAGAAGTCCCCTTGGACCAGGGAAATCTTTCAGAGTCTGAAATAAATGTCTGTATGCATGGGGAATACAAGAAGAAATTTTATGTAACAGGAAAGGCGGAAGCCATGAAATGGGAATGTGGGACAGAGGACGAAACTCCCAAGCAGGTAGTAATGAACTTCCCAATTTGGGAGTAGGTTTTCCAATCAGCAAGAACTGCCAAACTTGAGGACATATTAAGTGATAAGGGACTAAGTAAAAAATTAGGAACTGGACTGAAAATTTTTGATAAACATATGAGAATTAAAGACGGATTCAATATGTAAAGGAAGGTTTTTTAGGGCGATGAAAGTTCCCCCACTACTCTACCTAAAATGTAGGGTGCCTCCTCTGTGCGATACAGTTTTCAAACTAAGGCAGAGTGATTACTGAATAGCTACGGTAACTTCTCTGGGATACCAGCAACAATGGTTTTTATTTCATGGACCACAGGACCATAACAAAATAAGGAAAAAAAGAAAAATACTTTTTTCGTAGATGATAAAGGAAAGTAAAGTACTAACGAAAGGCAGAGGAAAAGACAAAAGGAAGTCGAGCAAGAAGCCTTCTGCGAAACCAAAACGTATGAGCAGGACAAGAAAGGAATAGAGTCTACTCTGCTTATATATATTGTATTAATTAAAAGAAATCATTAATTAATGAACAAATATTTGGACTCGCGTGGTCAATGGCAGAAGGCACTCAGGTTGTACCCAAGGATATAATGATGATATAATTGAGTGACAGATGGCAAATTAAGAGAGGGTGAGTTAAGTGTGTGTACGCCCGGCTCTGTGGTGCGGTGAGCAGATTTGCACACGAACTCTGTGTGTGTCCGAACTCTTTGGGGAAGGGAAAAGAGTGCGTCTGAACTCTGTGGAGAGAGGCGAAAGTGCATCCGAACTCTGGTGCGGTGTGAAAAAGGCCGTCCTGAGTCGTAGTTTGGACTCGTATTATCAGCGGCAGATGTCAAATTAGACGAGGGTGTGGGGAGAAGTGCAGACGGCTTCGTTGTGAAGTGCACACAAAATAAAGAGATATAAGTCAGAAGAAGAAAGAGGGATCAGTCTTTAAGGAGAGATCGTTAATGGTGGTCCTCGAGGCGGATTGGGTCAAGTTAGGTGACCGAAATAAATAGGAGTTCGTCGTTAGCAAGAATCGTCGAGAATTCGTCGTAGGTCGTCAGGAGAAGGAAGTCAGGTGGTAATAATTTGCTGTTACGTGAACAATCTGCGTAGTTGTACTGACGAAAGTGTTCAGTATAAAGTGTGTGTACAACTTGGTACTCTTTATGGCCTGTATAAAGTAAGTGAGTGTTAGTATGCGAGTGAGCCAAACTGTATGGATTACCTGAGATTGTAAGTTAATTTTTCACAGTATGCATAGTTGTAAATGTATAATCGTCAGATTTCAGAATTCGAATTTGGTTATTGTATGTTTTCTTTATTGCATTGTAAAAATTGGTAAACAAGTATCTGTTTTATTAAAGGCCCAGTAAACTACCCTGAGAAAGATTAAATTTCATTGTAAAACATTAATTACTAACTGTTGTAAAAATTAATTTGATAACTTGTGTTAATGTAAATTGTGTGATAATAAATTGATTTGTTTGTCTATCTTAAATTCTTGAGTTCTTACTAAAACATCCAATCATTTTAATATTAAGTGATTTATTTGTATTTATTACAAATTGGCGCCCAAAGTTTAAAAATAAAAGTATATTATTTGTGTTTACCATAAATTGACCTCAAACGTGAGGCAAAACATAAAAAATTGTAGTATAATTTGTGATTACTACAAATTGACGCTCCGAAGTGGGATTTAACTTAGAATAATTTTCTTACGAAACAAAATTATATTAAAATTATTTTGCCTATATTTAGAAACTCTATTTCTTTCTTTTTCCAATTTAAAAACAATAAATGCTACATCAACGTTTCTATTAAAAATCATATAGCAAACACTCTCCTCGACTTCGTCCTTTTCAGAAGCGCTTCGTCTGAAGAAAAAAACACGAATTGATGAAATTTAATGAATATTTCATTCCATATTTCGAATGATTCTCTCACTACCCTGTACCATTGCGGTTCCCAAACATCTGGTCACAACTTCTTTCGGAATGTTAATGGTTCATTTAAATACAATTAATTACTCTTTGAAGTCTGGTAAAGATTTCAGAGACGCCCTGCCGAACAATTAGTTAATCTGAAGTTCCAGAAATGTGTCAGAAAATAAGTCATGCATTCTTTTATTTTTGTATTGAATATTAGGGAAATTAAAGTACAACGTACTGTCATGAAATCTACGCTACTAATTGATAAAACTACAAGGACATGCAAAAATAATTATTTGCAATAAAGATTTTATTCGAGATGAAAAATGTGCGTTACGAAGTAAACACATTGAATATATACATAATTATTTATCAAGCTGTTACGATATGCTGAATTTTAAGTATGATTAATGGAAGAGAACTGGACCTGAACAGGACCCAGATATCTAGTGATGTATAGTCACAATGTCTCCTGCTTAAGAAGGAGCAATGCATTGGCCACAAAAATATTACACCTGTTTTCCGTCAACTACAATTTATATTCACTCGTACGCTTGTTAAGCAATAATACAATCACAGACTTTACGAGCTGCCTGCAGCGCTACCGATTTTTTTTAATTTTTAGGGTAACAGGCTACATGAGGGTAATCCACATTGGGCAACTCCCCTTTAATAGCATAGGAAGGGATTTGAAATGGGGGATGCGGAAGGGTAGAGGAAGGTAGCCAAGGGTTAACTAGGGCCCCCGGGCTATGGTTTAAGGATCCTACCCGGCAAATCACCTAAACGTTATGTAGGGAAAAACCTGCATCAGGTAGGGTACTTGACCCACGCCCTTCCAATGGCGGGAGAGGGGTTTGCTGTGGGGTCTCAGCTATTGGAATAGTCGGTCAGCTGCCTCCTAAACCGGTCAAGTCACGGCGTCCCCCCTTTCAAATCCCTTCCTATGCTATTAAAGGGAAGTTGCCACCATCTGGATTACCCTCGAATAGCCTGTTAACCTAAAAAAAAGTATAATGTGCAGTGGTATATTTCATAGTACAATAAATCCTACTGAACTTTTTTCTTTGTAATAAGAGTCTTATCAACAAATTAAAATGAAGAACAACATTATAAACAACAATAATAAACGTGAAACAAAACAAATTTATTTGTTGAAATTTTAGATACAATATCCTGCACAAATAATGGCATTTTTTCCCCTTTTAAGAATATAATCTAAATTGAGTTATTTACAAAAGTAGATAAAAAATAATGATGCTTCATATTTGCAATAAAACTTCAAATACATAATTTTTCGTTGCTGAACGAATGTACTTGTATTAAATGGTTTCCTCAAAAGTTCTTAGTTAAAAAATCCAGAGGCCCAGTTTATTTATTGTTATTAACAATATCTCGAAACGTCATTGAAAGGAGCTATACATTGACTGAATTTAGGATGATTTAGTAAATCTGACTAATATTTGAAGTATACTAACTTGAAGAAGAAATAGACAATTAACGGACAATTTTTAGTGATATGAGTGTGGTACTTATTTTATCACTTAATTTTGTGTGTTTTCTATTTCTCTATCTAATTAATATACTTTTAACACAGACAATAGCTGCTCGTAGCTTAAATTAGTGGGGAACTGCTCCAGAAAATTTTTAACCTTTGTTTTAAAATTCTGTAAAAGGAAACAAGTATGTATATAAAAAAATTTAGTCACTAACAGAAAAACAATTTTCTTTTACTTACTTTAACGTAAACTATTACAGTTTAAGGTTAATGTATTCATTTAAAAATGAAATTCATTCTTATTTAATTAATTTGCGCGAGAAGATTTATAAATTTTTCCTTAATCTCTGCATGATAACAGGTTTGGAACTGTGGAAACAACAGTTTTCTTACTAGTATAAAGAAAGAATTAAAGGATTAATTACGCATTATATTAAATGTTAACGATAATATCAAGTGGAAATTTTGTGTAGTGTTCTATAGTGCCTATACGCTAGCCGCCACAACGTTTTATAATTTATGCTTTGAAGTATTAAGCATCGAACAGAAAAAAATCCGTGATTAGTGGGGTGCATTTATTAATCACAGTCAGAAATATCGAGTTATTTGGACGAATGAACTCCTTGGTAACGAGATATTTGAGAAATAAGGCATAAGTTGTGGTATCAAAACTACTTTGAAGAAAAATCGCTTTTCATAAAGAGAACACAAGTAGTTTTTTAAGATAAAATTATGATCGGTTTCTCAATTAGTCCGCATGAATAATAAGAATGAAATATTGACGACCCGAAAGTGAGGCTTGATACATTAAAAGAACTTGAATAACTGAATCAATACCACAAATACAGAATTAGTGCTTTTAAAATAGACTAGGGGTTAGAGGAATTATGAATGGTGAAATACTACCCCATGACGATAGAAGTTACTTGTACATGTATGTGAGACGGTTTAGAGTACGAAATCTCAACAAACTCCTTAACAACAATGCAGTTTTACAAAAAACTTGGTAATTGTGAATGGTAACAACCGCTCTGATGATAATGACAAATAACCACTGCTGTAAAAATTATTTATCAAACGAAAGATGAGAATATTGATGATGGCACTCACCTCTTCTCCTAGCAGACTCCACGGAGTCACGAACGTCCCTCAATATCTCTGCAGTGGTTTCCCTGAGTCTAGATTCACCTCCGGGAGTGAGGGACCTTGCCCGCTGACGCACCTGGAAGTAGCGACAATCATTCAGTCGTCAAATCTGATTATAGTTCATTTCATTACGAATACTTATAAATTAATCAGAGTTTAATTTCCATAACTGTATATGTTGAGTTACAATCCACGAATTTTGCCTCACTAATAGTATAAATCTGTAGGTTGTGACCGATATAGAGAATAATGTACATCAGTGACAAGAAATTCATACGAAAAATGAATAAGAAAGATAGCCAATTCAGACAAAAAGGTAATATAAATACCACAAACTTTTTCCGGATCCTTGTCCCTTTCGTCAGCTGCGAAGAAGAGCCTAGAGAAACACAACTGCACTGCACTCAAAAGACTAAAAACTAAGGGGACAATGATCACAGAAACGTTTTGAGGCATTTATATTACCTTTTTGTCTGAATTGACTACCTTTCTTATTCATTATTTTCAATCAGACGTAATTTTTTTCATTTTAACATACGAAAAATGTTGTCTTGGATTAAACAAGTAATTATTTAATTGTAAATTACTAAGAAAAATATTGCGTGTTGTGATAATTTTAGTATGAAAAATGGATGATTGACAAGATTAAGTAAAATATTTGTAATGTCAGACTGCTCAGGGGAATTCCTCGAAGTTCCATATGTTGTTTGTCGGCGTCTTCGGGACCAAAGTCCTAACTAGATCTGTCCCCAGGCACAGCATCCAGACGGGCACGAAATGATGTAACGCACCTTCCCGATGCATCGACAATTCATTTTACACATTGTACTTGAAAATTTCTGTCTCCTACTCTCGCCGTATGTCCCACCATCTATCAACATTTTTTTTAGGTGTAGACAGGCTATGTATAGGGTAATCCACCTAGTGGCAACTCCCCTCTTATAGCATAGGAAAGGGATTTGAAAGGAGGGATCCGGAAGGGTAGAGGAAGGTAGCCAAGGGTTAACTAGTGCCCCCGGGCTATGGTTTAAGTATCCTACCCGGCAATTCGCCTAAAAGTGATGCAGTGAAATTCCTAGAAAAACCTGCATCAGGTAGGTCGGGCATTTGGTACTTGTCCCACGCCTTTCCGATGGCGGGAGAGGGGTTAGCTGTGGGGTCGCAGCTTTCCTCTCGCCGTGCCTTGACCAATTTAGGAGGCAGTAATCATGCATCATTAAGACCCTCTCACACCAGTGCGGGACTGCGGGAGCGGGAAAGGTGCGAGGCGTGTTTCCATAGCGAGATATGGGCATATTCAGATCTGCACGAATTTAACGTCGCTTGCTGCGTCCAAGTGAAGGTTCGCAGCTTGCACGTGCCTGCTGCGCGCTTGCCCATTGTTTCGGTACAAGGCGCCAAAGAATATCTTAATAAATATCTTAATATCTTAATAAAACAAAGCTTGGCTTTGGGATAACAAAAGTAGGTTTTAGAAACTGCCTATTACCATGAAATTTTACATACATGAAGCTATGAATATTCTAATAAACTTAGGAGACACTAATATCAAAAAAATCTTTCAATTACTGAGATATATGCAAATTATAAAATCGTGACGTCACTTCCGCAACTGCACCCATAACACACCGCAACTACACGCAAGCAGACGACAGTAGCCAATGAACCAGACGATAATAGCAGACGAAGTACGAAAAATTGCCCGTTTTTGGGTGTTTCTTAAATTGTTTAACAGCAAGCATATTGGACTTCCCTGTGACGTCATCACGCAAGTAATTTTTTGGTGTTTTTATGTTGAAGTTGGCATCACTTCGGTGGGACACGCGGGGTTGGCAGTATGAAGAGGTGAGTGACGTCATCAGCATTTCGATTTTCGAGTGTTTTCGGCGGCCATGATGTCTCGCGTCGAAAATGACGTATTTTCGGCCCAAAAAAAAGAAATTTAAAAAAAATGGCCCCACTTTGACCCTCCTAAAGCCAACGCAAATAAGTATTCTAAAACGTTCACTCCCGTTATATGTTGTAACAAATATATCTCAAAGCAATTGCAAGTCGTTCTTCTGGAGATATTGGTTCACGGTAGTTCGTGTATTCCTTTTTAATGTCATTCTTAATTCAATTGCAAATTTCATCAAAACAATCTGGTGTCATTCTGAAATAAATATAAAATATTTCAACATCTCTACGTAGCTCTGGCATTAAGGTGTGATATTCACCAAATGTTTTCCGTTTACAATTTCGTGAATCCATATTCTTCTTTTCCGAAAGATATATAAATAATTAGGAAACAGAGTGCAGTGGGGTAAATAATTGCTTTGTTCTTACTATTCTAATAACTTAATTAGCAGGTTTTTTCGGTTCGGCTGGAGCTTGTAAAATTAGAACCTCTTCTTCATGTGAAGACATTATTGAACAGACTGTCTTAACTTGAATTCAAAAATTTTATTAAAAATACTTAATCATTTTGAGTAAAACTGCTGTGTTTGTTGGAAAGTTTCTAGAAAATTAATTTCCATTCCGGCAATGGTATGAAGTCCCGTACCTACAACGCGATTCCCGCTCCCGCAGTCCCGCTCTGGTGTGAGTGGGCCTTTACAGTTGCCAGGGCAATTGTTGGCGGGAATGCAGTGGACATTGTTGGCAGGCAGTAGCGCAAGGAAGGCGGCGCTGATAGCTATTTTGTAGCAGAACTTAAACTCAAGTTGACTGCCCTACTTAAATTAGCCCGCAATATATTGACCCTGTGTGGAATGTATTGACGTAGATATTACAGTAGCTGAGGAATATTAAAGCAGATTTAAATTTTTAGATTTATATTGATCACTATTGGAGAGTGTCTTAAATATTTATCAATAATAACTGTGTGCGGTCGTGCTTCAATATTCAGTTCAGGTGGAGATTTCTCACTGTGAGGTCTACAAATTTTGACGTCATTACAAATTAGGGAACAAGTTAAGTTAAGCTTACCCTCTACCCACGCCATTCCCCACCTAAACCTTCTTGATAAAATGAAGAAAAATTCTTTGCTAAATTACAAATATTTGAATAATAAAATATGAAAAATGATGGGATATATTCAATATATAAATTAATATATTGTAATGCCAATTAATTAGGACATTAATTGTCTCAACATAAAAATATAAATTGTTTGAGAAACCCATTATAGCGGCAGGAGCCTTTGTAACAACAATAGAAAACGGCTCTGTTCCTTTGTCGGAAGGTCCGTCAAAATGGCGTATGCGCGCTCGAATTGCGAGACGAGAGTACAGTTCGCAGGAGATATGGTGAGATACAGTTCACGGAAAGACCTCGTCGAGGTATAACAGTTTTCGGAAGGAGAATTCAACAGGGTTGGCAATTAGCAGGACAAAGTAAAACATTCATAAAAGTATAACGTCGAAACCTGCTAAGAAAAAGCAGTTTTTGTGTCCATAGCCGGCCAGAAATAGCAAAAGTTTCGGTTTAAGTCCAGAACAATAAAGACTACCCAATCGACAAATCGCAGAATTCACCAAAGGCGAGCAGTCAACCGATAGATGACGAAAGGAAGATCACCCGAGTTCCTGACATCATATAAAATTTTGACTTAAAAATTTGGTGTAGAATCTGTGAGTTTAGAAGCAGTGTAAAAAAACCGCAATAGTGTTTTCGAAAATTAAAGGAATGCTGGGAAGACGTGAGTAACAATTTACAAAACAATTAATTATGTAAACGTAATTGAAAGATAGCCGTCAGATTTCGTTCTCTTTTTGATTAAATTTGTTAATCAGAGTAAATCTTTTTACTTTTAATTTAGTTCACAATTAAATTTCGTTCTAGTTTAATTGACGAGTAAATTTCTTCTCTTTAAATTGTGATTTGTTGTTGATAAGATAAATATTATTGATTTGTCCATTATCAAACCCGGTGAAGACCCTGAGAAATTAAATATTATAGATTTGTAAATATTTGAGTTATTGCCACAAATAAAATATTGTTCGTAAATTTTATTAATCTTTCATTTAAAAAGCCTATCATTAGTGTTTATTACAATATATTAAATGTTTTTTCTACACGCTAAATTAAGTTAACGTTACGAACTGAGTATAAAGAGACAAAGAATACAATGGGTCAGGCTTGGTGTAGCATCAATAACTTTAATAAATAAGAAAGGTTGCCAATTCAGACAAAAAAAGTGATACTATAAATACCACACAACGTTTCTGGGATCCTTGAACCTTTCGTCAGGTGCGAAGAAGAGCCTACAGCGACACAACTGCACTTGTCAGTTGACAAAACTCAAAATCGACGAAAACGCAAAGACAATGTGAGGCTAACCTGTGCGACTGTAGTATTGTGCTGTTATTTTTTATATATTTTCTGTAGTTTATTTATTAGTTTTAGTTTTGTTTTGTCGAAATGGATGAAGATGATTTTGAAAACCAACCAGGTATGAGGCGTTTTATTGAAGTATATGAAACACTACCTGTACTGTGGGACTGTCGTCGTGCATCTTATAAAAATAAAACGCCATGAAGCAATGGTAGAACTGCTTTCTGTGTATTAAATTTTGAAACAAGAAGGAACCGTAAAAGATCTGGTTAAGGAAATTAATATAAAGATCAATTACAAAAAGGAACTTAAAAATGTGAGATAGCCCGTAAACCGCTGTTTGTCAACGTGGGGCCGACGCTCTACATGGGGACAATTTCATTGTTCGAAAATTAACAGGTCTAGGGTTTGGAAAAGACAGCTATGATTTAATTTGAACGAAAGGATTGGCGATCTCAGATTAAAATAAATAATTACTTTACTTATGCTTGGAATTATTATTAACGCAGAACCGTGTTACACAAGTTGTAATTAGGCCTCTTAGCGAATACTTCAAATTTTTAATATAAAAAAAATATGTATATGGATCTTACAAGACTCCAAACCTGGTCGCTAATATTCCGAAGACATTTTCAACATTCACTCGAGTCGAGGACAGTATGTGATTGGCTGGGTCAATATTTACTTTCATTAATTTAGGAAGAAGAGCATGTCTGCATAACGGCATGGCTCATGATAGTTCGTGGTATCATCAAGCCAGAAAACTTGAGATCCTCGAAGGTCCTACGAGTTGCGAGTTAGTCACTGCTTGCCGCATGGTCGCATCCTCCCGCTTTAAGTAAGATTCAACCATAGATAAAAATTTATCAAATTTACCTCTGCCCATTCGAAAATAATTAAAGTAATCATTTTAATCGGGGATAACAATTTATTTCAATTACTGTATGTGGCTATAACGTTCTATTTTAAGTAGTCACTGTTTAACTCATCCCCTTGTTACAACATCATGCACTGTCCCGCGAGTAAGTAGGAAAGCTAAATAAGCTTTTTTCTTACTATTCATAATTTATGGAAAAAACCACAACCGTTATTTAATTAAAATTGACATACATGTGACACGGACAGGGTTAGTGAACAGCAAAAATGAAACTGAGCAGAAATATTGACGGAAAGAGTGATCGTGTGCGGTTGTAAAAATATTGATAGTGGATTGACACAAAATATTGACGTTCCTATATCGATCAATATATTGACCGTGTACGGGCTGCTAACAGTCGGTTGGAAATCGTACTTCGTCCGATTTAAGAGTATGTAAAACAATTTTGTAAGGGACGGTATAGGGTCTAATACAATTTACAAAAAAAAATCACTTCCCCATTGCATTTCGGGAAACAGTAGGGGACGCGAAATCTTCAGTTGTCCCCGGGTGCCTCTGGTCTGGATCACAGATGGATCAGTGAAGGCGAATGTCGAGACATCTGGGACGAGAGGGAACTCTCCAGCGTGGGAAAACAAAACAAATTATAAGTTTAGCTAACTTTGAGAACTGCAGGAGATACCGAATACATGAAAGAGACTGAAGAAATTAACATTTGAGGCATGTTTAATTTGGTATAACAATCACGAAGAGCCATTTCCAGAGAGGATTCAAGTAATCTGATTAGAGATTATAAGTCAATTCAATTCATAAAATTCAGTCATTCGTATTTAGTATACAATCACTTTTTCTAGCGAAACTGTCGAAACCGGGATACGAGCGGCGAAAATAAACAGAGCCCACTTAAAGGATCCGAATCCAGCAACTAACCAGACTAAGGGGTGCTCGCAGTAAATCTAGCCATTTTTATATTATCGAGCAGCCCAAATCTTGTTCGAAGACAATTTTCACATTGATCTAACTTATTGTTACGCCGATATAACGACCCTGCGTCAAACAATATTTAACTATAAAATTATTCACTGCAACATAATGAATTTACAATAAATTAAACTGCCTGTTAAATTTATAATATTTCAATGAAAGTATGTGGACCTTACCTGAAGTAAATGAATTTATGACATAATGACAGTGTATATAGAAATGAGATTTGTAAGTGTGTTTTAATACTTTTCTCTATTTTTAAAATTTCAGTCAGCATGAATTGAGATATCGAAGTTATATTTTCTTTACATTACATTAATCATTAAACAAACGACAGGTGTAATCTTGAAAAACTAAACCGTAATTGCAGATAAATCTTACAATTCAGTATAACAACTCTTTCGTTGAAATTATTAATAGAATAAATTTTAAATTCACTAACTGTGTAACTGATTGCAATCAAAAAGAAAATCAGTTGTTTGTGGTTTAAAACATCCATCACGTATCATAATATAAAATTATTAAGTAGTTCATTTCCTGGTTATTTTTAGAATTACAGTATTCAATAAAGTTGCTAATTCTTTTTCACTACTAATCTTTCAGTGAATGAAACTGAGATAACATAGAAATTAATGTCTGTTAAAAAATAATAAAAATGACCTTAATGCAGACAAATTTAAAGTTAAGAACGATTACCAAGAAAATATTTAAAAGTGGCGGACTTCCTGATGCGGATTGTCGTCCTTGTCTAACGGCGAATACCTTAAGACTGATAACTTTTATTGCCTTTAGAAAAAGACGACAATCCGCGTCAGGAAGTCCGCCACTTTTAATTTTTTTTCTTAGGAATGAAACTAAATTGAGTTCACAAAACTGAACTGGAGTAATGAATATGCTACCTTAAGCATTTTAGGTTTATTAAGTGTTCCGAATTTCTGTCGTTGAAGAAATTCGCACTCAGTCCAATAGAGATCGCGTATTACATGGTTCCGTCCACAGATGATGATTCGATCGAGAGCGTAACGAATTGTACGATACTAATTGACGATAGGTTAAAAACTCCTTAAATTAAACGACCATATTATATTTCTAGTTACATTACAGTTCCGCAAGAAAGGAAGCTTATGCGTTTATTGTCAGAATCTGATGGTGGCCATTTTCTCTAAATTCTTGAAAAACCATTACATGTATTTATGAAACGTAAACATAAATGTATTATCTGTCGAGCTTTTGTTCATTACGTTGTTTCCATTTCGCATTTGAAACAGATCTTCACAATTTGTGCGTTTTCCTCGAATTCTGTTTCCGCGTAATTTTAGGAACGTATCTACGGAGTAGAACGAGGTTTAAGAGAACTTCATTTATTTGTTTCGTGCGCTTCTCGCTTCTCCTTTCCTAACGGAGGAATGATTTATTTACACGGTGTTTATTTTATCATGTCCTTGTCGTTCCCTTCAGTTTATGTAACCTTATTCCGAGAGATAAATAAGGAGCTAACTCAAACGTCCCGAAACGTATCTTTACTTTCAGTCTCCTTACAGTCATGTGATCCTAAGGAAACATATATCTTCCGTAGGTTTCATTTTTAAATATGATTATTTAATTTATTGATAACTAATATATAATAAGAAATTCTAACAGTTTCATAATCGTATTAAACGGACAAAGAAATGGTCTCTTTATATGCAATTTGGAAATGTTACAAGGGCAGAATTCGGTATCTCCTCATTACTTTGAAAGATTTTTCATAGTCCTATAATCCGTCCGCAAAGATCAAATTAAATGTGTATTTGAATAATTTCAGAATCCATAAAATTTGAACGATTGCTGTTTTAATGGGATTTGTGTATGCTAAGAATGAAGTCGTGTCAGTCTTCAAAGTAAATAATGTATACATTCGTCTATACCCTGTATCTCTCCCCCCCCCCTCCATATATATGTCTCAGGGATCAACTACGCTATGAGTATTCTTACCTCAGAGTGCAATGAAAAAATCCTGAGATGAACATTCTGCGACATTACGCTGCGTTTGTGACAAAAATAATAATCGGTGGCCGTGACGTTCTCTCTTCATCACGGGGCTCTTAGTTTTTTTGTTTTGTTCAACCCATTATTTTCCGTTTCAATAAACTTATTCATTGCACTCCAGCCTAACTTACTACGTGACAATATATATACTTACTATATTGTCACGTAGAACTCACGTTCACATGGATCTCTGCTATCCTGGAACCTGGATTAGCCCCCTCAGCCAGTTTCCGGACGTAGATCTCCTCAAAGTCTCTCTATGCGAAAATTAGTTCAGTTTGTGAAGCAAAACTTCTGCTTCCAAATTGCGAATTTTAAGATTCTCTCCGTCAAAACTGTTACATGCGTTTTATGTAAACTATTATATCTCGCAGTTAGACTTCCTGGATAGCCCTATTCATGGTTTTAGATTAGCAAACATTACTGTGTTGTATCTCTCGCAAACTCTTTTATGTATCCTTTCTCGACCCAGGCTCAACGCAGACTCCACGCACACTGAGTTCTCGAAGCGCGCGGTCTCCAGTCTCCATTGTTAACAAAGAAAGACCCGCTGCGATTGTCGTCTTTAAGCACCCGTACCGCCAACAATTAAATTATATTAAAAACAATTAATAGCCTGTTTAATTGGTATTACAATATATATATATATATATATATATATATATATATGTATATATATATATATATATATATATGTAAACTATTATATCTCGCCGTTAGACTTCCTGGATAGCCCTATTCATGCTTTTAGATTAGCAAACTTTACTGTGTTGTACATATATATATATATATATATATATATATATATATGATCCCTGAGACATATATATATATGGGTGTGGGGACATACAGGGTATAGACGAATATATACATTATTTACTTTGAAGACTGATACGACTTCATTCTTATATATATATATATATATATATATATATATATATATATATATATATTGTAATGCCAATTAATTAGGACATTAATTGTTTGAACATAAAAATTTAAATTGTTTGAGAAATCTATTATTGCGGCAGGAGTTTCCATAACGACAATGTAGCCCAGCTCTGTTCCTTTGTCGGAAAGTCGAAAATGGCGTATGCGCGCTAAAACTCAAAACGATAGTTCAGTTGGTGACTAGGATTTAACAGAGTTGGTTAGTACCTGGACTTTTCGGAGGACGGAACAAGTGATACTTGAGCAGAGACTAACCGTCGTTTATTGTATTACTGTTAAACAAAGTTGTGAGTTGAGGATAAAGTAAAACATTCACGAAAGCATTTCATCGAAAATTGCTACGTAAAAGCAGTTTTACGTCCATAGCCAGCCAGAAATAGTAAAATTGCAGTCCAAAGCAGTAAAGACTAGGAAATCTACAAACCACAGAATTCACCTAAGGCAAGCAGTCAACAGATAGTTGACAACAACAGGGAGGATCATCCGAATTCCTGACATCCTATAAATTTTGACTAGAATCCGTGTAAAATCTGTGAATCTTAGAATCAGTGTAAAGTCTCGCAATAGTATATTTCGAAAAGGAAAGGTATGCTGGAACCAACTGGACAGATGTGAGTAACAAATTACAAAATAATTGTTTATGTAAACGTAATTAAAAGATAGAAGTCAGATTTCGTTCTAGTTTAAATTGTTAATCAGAGTTAATCTTTTTACTTTTTAATTTCGTTCTATTTTAATTGTCAAGTTAATTTCTTTTCGTTTAGTCGACGTATTGTTTAGGTAAATGTGATTTGTTTGTTAATAAGATTTTTAAACATAATGGATGTGTCCATTATCAAACCCAGTGAAGATCCTGAGATTTAATATTTTAAGTTTGTAATTGTTTTAAATTATTGCCACACAATAAATAAATATTGTTTGTAAATTTTATTAATTCTTATTTAATTAACGCCTTCCAATTGATTATTACATTAATAGCTTAAACGAGAGGCAAATTCTTCAAATTTAATTTAATTAACGTATAAATAGTGTATATTACAATATATATATATATATATATATATATATATATATATCCGATATAACATCAATTAAATCAAAATTCTGAATGGAGCTTCGGGAAACCTCAGTAAACAAAATCCAGAATTATCAACCTGGTTTCTTAACCTTTGCGACATTATCCTCGGAAATTGATTATCTCCTACTTCTTTCTACGAATTTCAAATGTCCATCACAACTTGTGGACGTTTTAGATATCAGTGCTCAACTAATCGTACATTTCAATCAGTTTATCTCCATTTGCGTCAAAACAACCCTAAAACTGTTCGAGTTTCGCACTTTGGCGATAGCGCCGGAAAGGAGGTCCAATACAAACGGCTGTCAAGCCAAGACTGAGCGTCACAGCAAAGTGTACGCAAGCCTCTATGGGAGTTGGGTAAACAACAAACACGAAAGAGTTGCCAAAAGCCACACGAACGGTTTCGCTGTATCTCCATCGATTTGGATACATTACTTTTGAGATTATATAATTGAGAATATATAATTAGATGTTAAAACTTATTTGTTATCTTTCCTTCTCTATCCTTCAATATTTATAACAGCGACGGAACAAGTTCTGGACACTCGAAAGTGCATATATCTAGAATAACTTTATTAAATGCCTATTGATATATAAAGTGTATACATATTTATATATTGCGGCGTTTCATGAAAAATAATTGTTTTTATAAATGTTGAAGCGTGTAATATTTTCAGCAGACTATCTGTTAATTTTGACGTGGAAGAATTGTAACAGATGTTATCACGGTCATTAGTAAGTAAAAAAACATACGGAGAACGGCATGTTCTTAATATTAATAACACTTTCTTTAGGAATATCATTAGTACATATTAATTAGCAATATACCTGGATTATTTTTGGATTAAAGAAGACAGACATTATAATCTCTCAGTTTAATTGGTAATTCATGGGAACTGATTTTGTATTGCAAATTATATCAATTTTCTTTTCATAGAGTCCATTTTCTTCTGTAGAAAAGGTGAACTTTTTTTAAAATCGTAATATATCTGCGAGTTATTCAGACTAACGGAAGTTCTCCCAAAGGTTAATCACATAGTAGTGCATACTGCTTAATATAAATTAAAATGGGACCAATATATCCATATATCTTCGGCCAAACTATAATAAATATAATGTAACTATACGTTAAGACTTTAAGTTCAGGAGAACGATATTAATACTGCAAAAATGATATACTATGGTTATTTTCATTCGGTTATGTCTTATAAATTAGCAAACTGGGTTCGTTGCAGGCACGTTTCGCAAATATTTAGACTGCAAAAGCGAGCAGGAAAATTAATGATTGCGGATTTGAACCTCTGCTGTGAAAACTACGTACTTTGACCTTGATAGGTGCTTAGATCTAGAAATAATTAAGTTCAGTTGTCGAAACATCAATACATAACCTTCTCCTGCATAAAACTGACTGTGTGCGAATGTGTATGTGTGTGTATGTTCCGCATACAAATTGACACCCGTGGAGCAACTATGACGTGTGACTATTTGTAAACGAGTTCCTTTCGAACCTGAAACAATCACCGTGGTGGTAAGACACGGCTACCATCCCCAGGGACGGGGTTCGACAGGAGTGGAAATTTTCTAATATTCTAAAACGGCCGAACGGCGTCGAATAAATGTTTAAAAGATTGCTAGTGTTTCTCCCAATGTTGTATTTGTATAATTTCAACCCCATTAGGCATTGGCGGGGAGAACCCTTAGGGGTGCGGGTGGAGAGCGTTTCATAAAAATAAAGCAAAAGCAATCGATATTGAAGTCCAACCCGGGGTTATGGATGTCGCTGAGTTTATTAATAACATTCAACTTTACTGTTACGTTGTACCACTACCCCAATAAGTGGGGAGGAAGGGGAAAACAATGTTTCGCAAACAAATCAACACCTGTGGAGAAAATTTTACAAAATTTTGTACACGTGTTCCATTCTAACCGGAAAAAAACAAGGTGGAGATAGGACACAACTACTAGGGTGGGGGTTGGACTGGTGTGGAAATTTTCTAATATTTCAAAACGGTCTATATTTTTCTCGAAAGAAAATTTTTCTGCGTCAATAAGATAGATACCGTTTTTCCAGAAATTCTGTGTATAATTTCAACCGTTTTCGGCATGAGAGGGTAGCAGCTTTAAGGATGGGGTAGCGGGGTCATTGCATAAAAATAACGGAAATCACAACCGAGTTTAGAGCCAAATCCGGGGTTATGGATGTTGCTCAGTTAAATTATGACAACTCGGTCAATGCTTTTATTTTTTTATTTTTTATTTTTTAGGTAACAGGCGACATGAGGGTAATCCACATGGTGGCAACTTCCCTTTAATAGCATAGAAAGGGATTTAAAATGGGAAATGTGGAGGGGTAGAGGAAGGTAGCCAAGGGTTACTAGGGACCCCGGGCTATATTTTAAGGATACTACTCGGCATTCGCCTAAAAGTAATGCAGGACAAACACTAGAAAAACCTGCAACAGGTAGGTCGGGCATTGGGTACTTGTCCCACGTCCTTCCGATAGCGGGAGAGGAGTTTGCTGTGGGGACGCAGCATTCCCTTCTCCGTGCCTCGACCAGTTTAGGAGGCAGCTGGCCGACTATTCCAATAGGAATAGCGGACAACTCTTACCGTATGCCCAAGGAACATGCACCTCTGAAAACAGACCAAGGTGCCTCGGCATGTGGTAACATTAGGTCAAAAAACCAGAGAGATGTGAAGGCATCCCCAAAGGTAGCCTTCACCCGAGCTCTCTTTACATCGGGCAACGCTTATTTTTTTAGGGCAACAGGCTACATGAGGGAAATGCTTTTTTTGGGGGGGGGGGTGTAGATAGGCTATGTATAGGGTAATCCACATAGTGGCAACTCCCATCTTATAGCATAGGAAAGGGATTTGAAAGGGGGGATGCGGTAGGGTGTAGGAAGGTAGCCAAGGGTTAACTAGGGCCCCCGGGCTATATTTTAAGGATCCTACCCGGCATTCGCCTAAAGAAATGCAGGGAAAACCTTAGAAAAACCTGCATCGGGTAGTCGGGCATTGGGTACTTGTCCCACGCCCTTCCGATGACGGGAGAGGGGTTTGCTGTGGGGACGCAGCTTACCCCTCGCCATGCCTTGGCCAGTTTAGGAGGCAGCTGGCCGACTATTCCAATAGGAATAGCGGACAACTCTTGCCGTATGCCCAAGGTCTGCGACCCCGGAACATACACCTCTCAAAACAGACCGAGGTGCCTCGGCATGTGGGAACCTTAGTTCAAAAAAACCAGAGAGATGTGAGAGCATCCCCAAAGGTAGCCCCCGCCAGAGCTCTCTGGGAAGGTTCACCTACGAGAAATCCTCTCGCAGGCTTACTTTTTGAGAGGGTAATGCCAGGCACCCAGTGATTTATGTAATTAACGACACAAATCATCTGCACGACACAATACAACGGTCGTAACACGAAAAGGAAAAACCGCGCCTTAACATGTTCTATGACTGACTATCTTCAAATTATTTAAAGAATAGAATTTAATCCTAATAAATTGAAAATTTTGTTTTAGTAATGTACATTTTTATACAGTTAAAGATTTCGTCAATATCATGAAGTAACTCTACTGATCGTTTAATAGAAGTCTGTAACACTTTAGTAAATATAAGCCATTTTATTTCTTTTTTTCACATATGACGTTAATCGACGCTTGAATAGATGTTGATCAGGATGCACGGAAACCATTGTGGTGATCAGAATATTTTGAATTTTACGCTGTAGATATTACAATATGTAATGTAAATGTTTTCTTTGAATTATCGCTTTAATTATTGGCGGCGTAACATAGAGGCCAGAGCATTGTAAAGTACAGCATTGTTTGGCGCAAGAAATCAGGGACTATAAAGGGTGCTACGGCCATTTTTGTCGAAAAAGCGTATGAGAGTTGTCCGCTATTCCTATTGGAAGCGTTACTGGCCAGCTGCCTCCTATACTGGTCAAGGCACGGCGAGGAGAAAGCTGCGACCCCACAGAAAACCCCTCTCCCGCCATCGGAAGGGCGTGGGACAAGTACCAAATGCCTGACCTACCTGATGTAGGTTTTTTTATGGTTTTTCCGTGCTCACTTTTAGGCGAATTACTGGGTAGGTTCCTTAAACCATAGCCCGGGACCCTAGTTAACCCTTGGCTACCTTGCCTCTATCTTTCACTCCTTTCCCTATGCTATAAGAGGGGAGTTGTCACTATGTGAATTTTTAAATTCTTTTTTTAAAAAAAAATTAGCGGACAGTCAGAAAACAGTCAGACACTCCGGAGAGTGAGTGTGTATTTGGGAGGCAGAGAAATAATCAGCTCATCATGTGTGTTCTTGGAGCATGGCGAGAGTCAGTGGTGGTCTTAATTCAGCAAAGTATGGGCTGAATATTATCTGTTTTTTCTATTATAGATATTCTACAGCAAAACTGAATAGGACCATACGTGCGACGTAATTTAAAATGCGTAGCACTCAACATTGATCGCTGCCATAAGTAGGAAAGTGTTGTAAAGAGAGACGATAATAAAATAAGTGCTATGACCTGCCAATGAGTATCGTGTTCTATAAAAATTAATATAATCACGAGTGCAGAAACAGGTACCAGGCATCTTTAAATATATGGTATGTAAAAACACTTTCTTTTGTAAACATTTACGTAAATATAGTTTACCACCAGATTTCTATAACTCTGTCAGATTTCTATAGTTTTTGTTGTTATTAGAGTCTTTTAACTTTTGTTATTGTAAATTAAATTCATGTTTGCTCTTGTAACTTGGTGAAAATTGCAAATCACTGTCGTTATTAGAGGCCTATAAGCGGTCCTGAAATTTAGATTATCATGAAAGATGAGACATTTACTTAAAAACATAAAATGTAAAGACAACGTCAATCAAAATTTTCATTTATATAATCTTTGTTATCTCTTTAAAAAGTTTGGTTTAATTTCAAAATAAAATCCCGTAAACTTCCTTCCTTTTTTTCCTTATATTAAAAGTAAATACCACATAATTTGGTTATAACATGGTGGCATTTTATTATTATATTTTTTGTATACCATAATACATTAAGTCCTTATCGTGTCACGTGTTTCTAAAGCTGTATTTATTCTAAATTGTTAAGACATAAGGTGAAGTTATATATATTATAATCTTAATGTAATTCAAACAATTTGAAAGTATTCTATTTCTTGTTTCTAGAGGTACCGGTAGTGTAAAAACGAAAACAAATAAATCTACTGTTGCTACATGAGGTGAAGTTATGTGTCAATCTGAATACGAAATGTCACTCTTTGCTCACGAGAAGATTCGTTTCTTTACTACATCGATACGACGAAAACTTTTGAAAAGATTGTCGGCTTATCAACCAGGTAAATTCTTTATTATCCCATAACGTTTCAGCGAAATTAATCTTCGCTGTCCCCAGGTGACTGGTGTGCCTATGATGATGATTGAACGGCGTTGTATTAAACACCAAAGCCATAATCGTCTGAAACAGCCAGATAAATCTGCGGTGACCGCAAATACACTGATGACAGGACACATGATAGATTTAAAAAATAATACGATTCTAAACCACACAACAGGTTTAGATAGATTGTGTTCTGATAGAACCTATGGAAATTACGTGATCCAAATTATCACGGCATGGGATCCGATCAATGTCAGATGATATTCCCGACATCTTTTTTTCCTTCCTTTTATCGCAGGGAGATGCCTTGGTTGTTGACTGGCAGTTTTATCTTATATATATTCTAATATCTATTTTCTCCTATGAGGGAAACCTTGTAGAAACGGAAAGCACTAATTCAAGTGACTATTTATTTTATCCTTATTTTAATTTTACCTTTTTCTAGTTACATTTATTTTATGCATATTTATTTATTTAATACGTCAGATTATGGATAAGGCTACTTTATATTTATAACACGGTTTGGGCTCTGATTCCTGTTGTTTTGAGTATAGGATACTGTATATCTGCCAAGGTTGCCCTGTCGTACATTTTTTATTGTCTGGTGTTCTATTTCTAGTTTTATGTTTTTAATTTGTGCTTCTTCGTGTAGTGTTTCTATTTTTGCTCGTATTTATTTTTTAAGTGATAGTCTAATCATTTGGTTTCGTATTATTCGCAATTTCCGTATATTGTTGTTTTCCTGTCTGGACATCCATACAGTAATAATCAATTTAATTTTGTGACCAATAGTTTTAGACTTTAAAATTGGTATGGTATTATGTATCACTTTTCATGTTTTTTTAAGTGCCTGGCACTAGTAGCTTCGGTATTAATTTTAACCAATCACAAAGCGAAAAGATCGAAATTAGCATCACTTTGGTTCCCTCATAGGACGGGTCATGGCTGAATTGATCAAAATCGTCTCGGCCAACCAGTCACTTGACGACGGCGGAGACGAATTTCGCTGAACCGTTATTGTATAATAAAGAATTGACCTGGCTGATAAACCGTGAATCTTTTATCAAATCCATAACCGGGAACGCAAGGGTTATTTCATAAAAATTTTCTCATCCATTCTGTAATGTACTATTGTTTTACCATTATCTATACAGGATTTAAGACGGGTACGAAACGAAAACTAGAAGTTAAAAAAGGATAACCTCAATGTTAACAGAGAAAACAAAAATCCGGGGGGGATTAATAAAACCAAAGTATGCGATAGAAAAAATTGAAAGAGTTTTTGTATTTATGGTTGTGTGTCCATAGAAGGAGTAGAAGGAGACCAAGAATAACAATAAGAGCTGTACATTCACGGTTTAACCAAATTTTTCTCAGCTACCAAACAATTCTGAGTTATTTTTCGAGTTTATATACGAAAAATTGTGAAGAGATGAATCGCGGCGACGCGACGCGAGATCCTGAATCGTAACAAGTTTCGGACTCTTTTTCACAGGAATCGATAGGTTAATGATGGATTGTGAGGCAGCGTGAAACACAGTTTCAAGTAGCTTAGGAACGTAGTTGACTTTTGGTCTCCGTTTTGAATGTCTGTATTTCACTGCACATTTTTATGTGCCAGCTAATGGGAAACATCCAGAAAAAAATCCAGAAATGACCCAAAACGCCATCATTGATGGCTTCTACAGCACCGGATATGGAACTAATGGCTGATCCTAGGTGAACAACAGGTAAAAACATGTTTGCGCAGTTGAGATTGAGCTTAGACGTACCCTGAGAGTGAAGAAGGCCCTGTCGCAGCCGTAGGGGTTCTGCGCGAGGATGCAATACGTGCCAGCGTCGCCAGGGCGCGCCCGCTTCAGCGTGAGTCGCACGTAGTCGTCGCTGGTCTCCTTCAGAGTGCGCATGCTGTGCGTCACGTCGCGCAGGCCGTGGGACCACGTCACTGAAACACAAACGAAAACACTGTACTAGGCTGTGCACAGAGTCGCCATACAAACTGCTGGCAAAAAAGAATTAACGAAAAATATTCACAATATTAATTAAAAGTGGACTCCTTTACTTCGACTCATTGTCATAAGATTAATAAATTCATTACCCGTCCAAGAAATATCAAAAGAAAAAATAAACTGGTACCAATGCATTAAAAGTGTAACCACATCTGTAAATCTTATAGGAATATATCCGTGTGCAGTGTCGTGTATAGAAGTTGTTTATAGTTTAGAGGTTAGGTGACAAAGTAGTCGTAATTTTTTTTAAAACTGGAACTACAAAAAGACACTTTTATACTCGACATAAAGCAATATATATAGTGTAATGATAATTTTAAACGCCTGGTTTGACAGCGCGTTGCGCATTAGTCGTCAAGAAGGATAAATTAACAACAGGGTCTGTGCCACAAAATGTTGACTGACATCTCCCGGTTGCAGTATTACCAATTTTTTTAAATTTTTTTATTTATAACAATCTGTCATAAAAAGGGACATTTTGTTTTGACATACAGATTAAAGGTCATGGTGGAAAACTTTCCATTGAAACAATTTCAAAATTAAAACTAGCAGTTTGTAGTGAATCTTTTCTTTAAAAATCAAGAGTGTTAAATATTTTAAGCCTAGGCTCTTCTTCATCCGAGTTTAATAGATATTTTACATGCTTGTTTGAACACTGTCTTAGTAGCGCACACTCCTGTTACGTACCTCTTCAGTAACCGTGGATAGTCCCAAGTCTTGATGAATTACTTCAATCGGTACAAACCACGGGGCGTTTACCAAGGATCGCAGTACTTTTGATTGGAACCTCTTTATAATATCTATGTTGGATCTGCTAGATGTGCCCAAAAGCTGTATCCCATATGACCAGATTGGCCGGATAGTTGTTTTATAAAGTAGTATTTTACTTTCCAGTGAAAGGCGTGACTTCCGCCCCATGAGCCAATACATTTTCTAGAATTTTAGGTCGAATTGTTTTCGTTTTGTGAATATGTGCTTCCTCCATATAAGGCGCCCATCTAGGTGCATTCCCAGGTACATAACTGTTTCTTCCTGAGATATTGGTTTGTCATTTAGGACTACAGTAGGGCAAGTACCTCTTCTAGTTGTGCATGTTACATTGGTTGATTTAGATTCGTTTATATGAATGCGCCACTTTTTAAACCACTGTGCTAGGTCATTTAGATGAGACTGCAAATTTTCAGATGCAATGTTGGGTCTGAATTAGATGATAGTATCGCTGTATCATCAGCGAATGTAGCAACTGTAGTACTTGATTAGACTGGAAGATCTTCAGCAAATATTAGATATAACAGCGGCCCCAGTACTCTTCCTGGGGGGACGCCGGCTCTGATAGAAAATAGCGATGCGTTTGCATCTCCAAACCTAACAAAAATGTTTCTGTCTGTAAGATATGACTTCAGTATTTCGAAATAATCGAAGGGTAATACCTCTTTCACTTTAAATAACAAGCCATCATAATGATTATCAAAGTCCTCCACAATATCGAGAAAAACGCCTGAACAATATTCCTTATCTTGGAAGCTCTTCATAATGCTGTCTACTATTATATGGACTTGCTCTACTGTGGAATGGTTATGGCGATATTATAACTGGTGATTAGGTATATTGTTATTTTCCTTAATTATGGGTGTTAGTTTATGAAGTAGTAATTATTGAAAATTTTTTGGATAGGATTGGTTTGTATGATGACAACTCTCCTTTAGGTTTTCCAGGCTCATGAATCATAATGATTGTAGCAACTTTCCACTGCTCTGGTACATATCGCAGTCTTACTTCCGCATTATATAATTGGGTAATACACTTGAATCGTTTCTCTGGATATTCTTTAAGAATTGTCCGTGATTAGATCGTAACCTGGTGATTTACGAGGATTTAAGTTCGTCAGAATTGCATTCTTGACTTTTCTTGTTTTAAAGTGTTTGATCGGTAGATAGAGTTGAAATGGTGCTTCAAGGTGTTGATAAATTTCTTTCTCCACTTCTGCGGTAGTTTGATATTGAACAGGAGTGAAAACTTTCGTTAGGTGTAAAAGCACAAGCTTTATCACAGTCGTTTCTAGCCCTGGTGTTGCCTTCAAGTCGGATAGGTGGTATGTGTTGCTTGTTTTGTTTTAAACTTCTTGTAACTCACCAGAGCTGTTACGATAACTTGAATTATTAGAGTAGTATTGTTGAATTTAGGTGACGGAATGAGTTGCCTGAGAATATATATATATATATATATTGTAAAGCATTGAGGGAATGCATTGTTTCGGAACAGTGCACATGTTGGAGTGAGGATGCAAGTGCAAAGTAATTGCGGGTCCTGTCTCGATGTGACAAGACAGAGCGACAATATATTTGTTTCGGATTAATGGTCTTGGCCGGCACAGGAAGTGGCAATGTGTACTTAGGATTTGTAAAGCAGGGCAAGCGCGCGGGTGGCCGGTCGCAAGATGTATCGGTTTAGGAAAGGCATTGTGTCTGACCAGTGGCGTATTTACTTAGGATTTGTAAGGAGGGGTCAGCGCAAGTCGTGTGAGGGTGAGAAGACAAGTCCAGAGTAATTAAGGGTGAGGATACGTGCAAAGTAATTACGGGTCCTATCTCGATGTGACATGACGGAGGGGCTAGCTATTTGCTAAGGAACTGCAGCTGCAGAATGTAAATCTCAGTAATGGAGAAACTGTCATCGCGCATTGCGACGTAGTCTTGGAACAAAGGGAAAACGAAGAGACTAGCAGTATATAAGGGAGAGATAAGCTATTGTGAGTTAGTCAGCGTGGGAGAGGGGTGCTGTGTGCATCGAGGGTTGAGTTTTGGAGTTAGAGTGGAGGAGGAATGCTGTGGGCATCGAACTCGGAAGTCGGAAGTTGGAATTGAGTGTCAGAGCGGAGGGGAAGCTGTGAGCTGAAGTATGGAGAAAGAAAGCAGCCTGCGAGAGAAATAGAAAATTATTCAACTATAAACATTTTCATATACAGAAATTCAATCTATAGTAATATCAAAATTTGACCACTGTCTTCAATGATAGGAGACCAGGACACAGCATCCAGCGTCGAGTAGTTTTCTCAACGAGCAACTGGGATGTCCTTTACCGAATATGGAGAATCAGCTATCGTCGAACCAATAATATGTGTTAGAGTCAGTGTGTGTAAACGTCCAGTCTATAACGTGTGTGTGTAATGAACGAGCCAAATGTTCCTGAGGAATCGTGAGTTGAAATTTAAGGTATTAATATGTGTAAACGTAATTAAAAGATACGGTCAGATATAGTTCTTTTTTTGTGTTAATAAAATAAACTCTTTTAAATTTAGAAGCAATCTGTAGAATAAGTTCGTTCATAAGTTTCGTCGATGCCTAGACGATTAAATACTTCTGTGTAATTTAAAGATAAATGTTGGGTTCTTTGATTATTTAAGTGTTCTGTCCGTTATCAAACCCAGTAAAGACCCATGAGAGAGATATGTTTTTTATTAAATTGTATAAATGATAATTTTTAATAAATTGTTTGTTTGTTAAAGAAATATAAATATTATTTTTTTATATTTACGCCTTTATGTGATCATTACAATATATAAAATGGAGTCGCGGAGGAGAAAGGACGGCATTCTTGAATCTTGTTACAAGCAGTTCACACGTCGTCTTCAGGTTATTAGCAAGGGCAATTTTTATGAAAGTTAAAAGGGAGAATATACGGTTGTAACAGACAGGTGTAAACGATACTACTAGGCTACCTCGGAAATACATATAAAGAAGTTCACAGACGCAAACGCCAGAATTTAACGCTGCGTACCTGACAAAAATTTTCCAACGTAAATAATAGTCACAGAAATTTGTAAATATATGCCACTTATGCCAAATATCTCCCCAAGAATACTGTCAGAAAATGAGATCTAGCAATAATTATAATTTTAATATTCTTAAATAAAAAGTTGAAATAGAAAATAAATTAAATAATTAATTAATGAATCTCTACAAATGAAAAATAAAATCCGCACCTTACAATATCGGTAGGAGTTATAAATTTCTAGATGTGCACATATATAACTACTATTTATGAATAAAGTGTAACCTTACAAATTTAACTTCGCCTCGCCTCCCTAATTCTGAGTTACTGTGTATTCGTTCCCAGAAGACGAATTAGCTTTCTTATTGTACTCACTTTACGTAATTATGAAAATTAACAACACTTTGAACTAATGGATCCGTGTAACCTTTTCCGAAAAGAGATCCCATTAAATATACGAGAATACACTTGAATCATTTCTCTGGCAATTCTTTAATAACTTAACCCGTGATTAGATCGTAACCTGGTGATTTACGAGGATTTAAGTTCGTTAGAATTGTACTCTTGACTTCACTTGTTTTAAAGTGTTTGATCGGTAGATAGAGTTGAAGGAGAAGTTTCAAGGTGAAGATTTTTCACTTTTGAGAGCTTCTGGAAACCTCGACCAATCCATCTCTGTTCCGAGGCACCTCTATATACTGAAGTCTGATCTCGATGTTTGAGATTCTAAAATAATTAATTTGTGTGTGTTTGTGAAAGTTTATTTGCAATAAAAAGGGCATATTTTCAAATTTAATACGTTTCATTTGTTAAAAAATGTGGTTGGTATAAAATCTGTGGAAGTGAAATTGAAGATGAACATATGGTATGTAGCTTTATTTTAAATTTAATAAAATAAAAATACAGTGTAAACCTTGTATAATTGTTGTACCGTCAAATTTCATTTCGTTTTGAGTTAATATTTTTGGGGAATATTTTAAAGTTAAACACTTCTGTAATTTCAACTAAACAATTATTCTGTAAATTTTATATTTAATTTCAATTCTATACTTTCCTGAAGCCCGATTAAATGCCCTGGGATGAAATGTAAAGAGACTCATTTAATGATTTGCCGTAGAAAATTTTATGTAAATTTATATGTAAAATCCATTTTTCTGTTTTAAATATATTTTTTAAATATTATATTAATAAAATATCGGTTTTTCATTTCAAACCTTTCACTAAATATTAAGAATTGCTATTAAAATTGTTAACTTGAAGATTTCATTAATTTAATTTAAATTTAGTATTGCATCAAGTAGCTCTTCAAAGTAAATAAAAAGCTATAAGTTGCATTGTATTAAATTAATTAAAAACATTCCAAGTGTTTATTACAATATATATATATATATATATATATATATATATATATATATATAAATATATATTCAGGAGAGATAGTGACTATGATATATTAGTAATTGATTATTAAGATGAAATAATACAATGTGCAACTATTACATTACATTTTGAAAAATTTGCTCTGACTACATAACAAGAAGAATAATAAAACTGATGTATTTATCCATGAGGACCATAGTTGCTTACCTCGAGGCTTGGGGTCACCCTTGATGCGGAATGAGACGCTCACGTCTTCCCCCACTGCAGCGTTGACATCGCTGTCAGGTCGCGAAACGAAAAGAGCAGGCTTGCCGCCCCTGGAAGAGGCGGGGGTCACAACGGACACGCTCGCCGTCGAGTCTGCAACGCCCCACACGTTGTGAGCGCGGCACAAGTACACGCCCGCCTCCCGCTCCGTCGCCGCCCCCGCCAGCACGAGCGTATGCAGGCCGCCCTCCACCCACGTCTTGGCGGCGGGCGCATGCAGGGGCTGTCCGTTCCGCAGCCACGTGACGGCCGGCGCCGGGGTGCCTGAAATGTTATTATCGAAAACACAAATTAATCAAAATGTAGTTTGTTTATTGTTTATGTTCAGAATAAAATCTTAATTGATTACATTGAACAAAGGGCATAAATCATGAGCAAACATGTTAGTTAATAGTTTTTTTTGTCATAAAATATATAAACCATAGTTCTTTCTCGCAGCTAAAATTAACTAATAACTATTAGATCTAAATGAGCATCACTTTTAGGCGCAGCAGACTGAGGCAGGAAGTAAGCCTGCGAGAGGATTTCTCGCAGGTGAACCTTCCCAGAGAGCTCTGGCGGGGGCTACCTTTGGGGATGCTCTCACATCTCTCTGGTTTTTTTGAACTAAGGTTCCCACATGCCGAGGCACCTCGGTCTGTTTTGAGAGGTGTATGTTCCGGGGTCGCAGATCTTGGGCATACGGCAAGGGTTGTCCGCTATTCCTATTGGAATAGTCGGCCAGCTGCCTCCTAAACTGGCCAAGGCATGGCGAGGGGTAAGCTGCGTCCCCACAGCAAACCCCTCTCCCGCTATCGGAAGGGCGTGGGACAAGTACCCAATGCCCGACCTACCCGATGCAGGTTTTTCTAGGGTTTTCCTTGCATTTCTTTAGGCGAATGCCGGGTAGGATCCTTAAACCATAGCCCGGGGGCCCTAGTTAACCCTTGACTACCTTTCTCCACTCTTCCGCATCCCCCCTTTCAAATCCCTTTTCCTATGCTATAAAAGGGGCGTTGCCACTATGTGGATTACCCTATACATAGCCTGTCTACACTAAAAAAGGCCAATTGCCGGGTAGGATCCTTAAATCATAGCCCGGGGGTCCTAGTTAACCCTTGGCTACCTTCCCGCGACCCCCCTATCAAATCCTTTTCCTATGCTATAAGAGGGGCGTTGCCACTATGTGGATTACCCTATACGTAGCCTGTCTACATCTTAAAAAAAACTGGGCATACGTTGAGAGTTGTCTGCTGTTTCCATTGAAACAGTCGGCCAGCTGTCTCCTAAACTGGTCAAGGCACGGAGAAGGGAATGCTGCGTCCCCACAGCAAGCTTCTCTCCAGCCATCGAAAGGGCGTGGGACAAGTACCCAAAGCCCGACTTACCTGATGAAGGTCTTCTAGGGTTTGTCATGCATCACTTTTAGGCGAATGCCGGGTACGATCTTTAAATTATAGTTCGGTGACCCTAGTTAACCCTTCGTTACCTTCCTCTACCCTTACGCATCCCCCTTTTCAAATCCCTTCCTATGCTATTAAAGGGGAGTTGCGACCATGTGGATTACCTTCATGTAGCTTGTTATTCTAAAAAAATTTAAAAAATGCTATAAACTAAATAAATGATTAATAAATAGTTTAAATAATATGAAATTTCGGAAGTTTATTTACCGAAATATAAATACCGCTGATGATAATTTTTATTATTATTTATTATACATATAAAAAAGTATTTTTCATCTAAAAACGTATTTTACAGAACTGACTATTACATTAACCCTGAAAATGTACAATGCCTTATATGCATCTTTCAATTACATTCTTAAGGTAAATTAACGTTGCTTTTTGAGTCCGTTATGGCCAAACTGTTCAGCTATTCTTTTCTTGGTTAAAATTTGAATTTAATTAATTTGAGAGTGCGAATCCTCTGTCCATTTATGGACTCGACAGAATGATCAGAAGTCCGCTACGCCGTTCAAAGCCACCGCAGAACAGAGTAAGAGCTCACACCTCACCAACCACAGTATATATTCACGGATATCGTGAATATTTTGTATTTTCAAGTACCCTATTGCCAGAGTCCTCAGTTGATTAAATTTAATTAAATTTGCCATGTTGTGGTTCACCCCACTGTTTACGTAAGAACCCCGATACAAACAGGAAATCTCTGTTATTATTATTTGATTGTTTACAGTTTCAAGTAAAATTCAATTTTAAGCTTTCGTTTTTTATCATTAAAATATTATTTAAAATTTTTGTATCAAATAGAAACCCCATTAATCTTGCCCCGTGGAAATAATTATTACAAGACGAATACATTTCACTACGAGTGTACTATAAACGGTGCGTCAATTAACATTTTGCGATAATTGTCATATGTTTTGATGGTTTGTGATAAGTATCTTTGGCACTTAATCCATGTTAGCTGTTAAAAGTAAGTGCGGGACGTGTTAGTCCAATGAAGACAGATCTCGTCATCCACATCGAGATTCTTGTCTCACGTGTTTAGATGGCTCGCTGTCTTGACAATCCTGGCGGCGACGCCTACAACAAACTGATGGACTTCAAAGCTAAAATATGCGGCCACACACAACTTGGATCAGAAACTCTGGGCGTAGCACCAATATCTCTTTAAACAATTACCTACATTTGTTAGATTAACGCAGATCAACAGGCGATCAGACATCGATATCTTTTATTATCGGTTACATCTAAGAATAAACATACTATTGTAATAGATTTTCAACCCTATATATTTTCATATCCTTATATCCGCTTTGTTTACATAGTTATTATTTATCTGGCGAAATTAAACCAATTTCTTCAAATTCTCGTGTAACAGGTTTGTTTTCCATAAGCTTTCGGCAAAAGCAGCCATTTTCAACCGCAATAAACACAACAATATCATTTTATTCAAACGTATTACAGTCACAAAACCACTTAATAGCCTTATTATTAAGCCATATTAGGACACACTTGTATGTGTTATAAATTTTTATTCCCGTTCGAATATGATCATCCATATAGTTAGTTATATTTATTTATTTTACTAACAAATGATTAAAAACAGCCGATATCTTTACAATTACATGTGTATTTTGACTCAAGTCATTCCATCTCTACACGAAAATATGAAGTTCCAAAGTAAATTACGTGAAGTGGGGATTGAATTGTATGCCATTGATTACCAACGGTTCGTGGTTTGTCTCGTTGATTTTTAAACATTTACGGTAATCATTTCAGGATAACGAAGCCAAAAATATATTGTAATAAACAAATGGAAGGCGTTAATTAATTTAAAAGAATGATTAAATTTAAAACATGAAATAAAATTTATTATCACTTTGTGGCTTCAAACTCAAATCAATTACAATTAAAATTTTTATATCTTTTACTGGGTTTGATAATGAACACAAAAAAAATGATTTAAAATCTTATTAACAAAACAGTTCACAATTTACCTAAACAATATGTCGATAGAATGAAAGAAATTAAAAAGTAAAGAAATTAACTTTGATTGACAATTGAAAGAGAACGAAATCTGACTTTATCCTTTAATTAGCGTTAGCAATATTATTCAAAATTATGTTACTTACGGGCCGTCGGTCTGGAACCAGAACAATCAATTTTACCTCGTTCGGACACTTTTACACTCTTTAATTATTTAATAACAGGCCTTGGTTTTCACTGATTCTACACTTCATTTTAATATTTGGCAAGATTGGCTGTATTCCGTTGACTACTCCGCTCCACAATAATTTACCAATGTTCTCCTGGATTAATTTCTCCACGAATATTTTGGAAGTTTTATTCTGACAAAAACTGCTCTTACTTTCCAATATTTATGCTGCAATACTTCCGTGAATGTTTTCTTTGTATTAATTCACAACTTTAACTAGATATACATTAATGATGTCTAGTCTCTGCTCAAGTTTTATTACTTGTTCTGCTCCTCGTAATGTTTCTCCGCCAACTAACTATCCTAGTGCTCTCGAGTTTGAGCGCGCATTTTCATTTCGGCATTTTCTCAAAGCAACAGAGCTCAGCGCTATTGTTGCTCTGCTCGCCTTACCGCTATAACGGATTTATTAAACAATTCAAATTTTATGTCCAAACAATTAATGGTCTAAATAACTACTGCTACAATATATTTCGTATGGTTAAATGTGATAAATACTTTACAATAACTAAATTAAGCGGCCAAAAACAAAGTAATAATTAGCATTGAAATTAAAACAATAAAAATTTGGATTATGTACATTAACTGTTAGAAACGATATATATATTGTTCTTAATAACCAATTTAAGTACAACATTTTTTAATTATGTTCTATTAATATATTCTAAAATTTAATATTATATAAATTAATATTTAGTAAATTTCAAATGCGTGCCTTTTTTAATTTAATGTTGGCTACACTTGATGAAGTTCCCGTTTAGGGACAAAAGTCGTGATTTTTATTGTATTAATTGCTTTGTAAAATTTTAAACATTTTCTGATTTATTGGGCAGTTAATTTATCATTACGAAATTTTTCTTCTTATTTTCTTTTCTTCAATTCAAGAAATCGGATAACTGATGTAAATGAATAAATATTTTGAGCACGAGTAAATAAAATCAGTAATTGTGTAAAATAAAATAAATAAGAGCTTGAAATTAAACAACATGTCTACTAAAATATTCAAATAAATAATAAAATTGGTCACCAAGCTATGATTTGTTTTATAACTAAATTGTATTATAGCAATATATTTGTGTACAAAACATTGATGAGTTTATGTAAACATTAAAAAAATTAATTGTCTGTTCGGCAAAACAAGCATTAAAAACTTTTGGAATGAATTTTCTCGAATTATGACCTGAAAAGCTCAGCACGAAAAATATCTAAGAGGCTCGTGTTTATCAGGTCTTCAGACATGTTTGTCATCTATTTATAAGCATCCGAATTCTCCGAACCAGTCCTTGTGCCAAATAACCAGGTGTTGCAAAGTCGCAGAAAGACGTTCGTTATCATTTGTGGACAAACTTACCGGCCACTTGGACTTGCAGTGCGATTGTCGCCCCACTTGATACTTGATGGTCAGTCAGAGCACTCGTGAAGTAGGGACGGCGGAAGTCCTGCGGGCCTCGGCGGTGATCGTCTTTCCCTGAAAATATTGATATTTATTCATCACCTAATACATGTATTGTTTACATAATTAACCGATTAAGAAAACGACAGCTTGATCGAAATGCCTGTCAGTCCTAAAGTGTTAATTGATGTCAGGTATTTGTTCATGTTTCCTTTAACATATAAGTATTAGAGTAACGTTTCCAATAAACATATTACGTGGTTGATCTGAAAAGTCCCGGCCTAATGATGAAAATGACAAATTGTGTTCTATTCCAACAGAATCACATTTCACCCAGCACGGTTCCAGTGTAATTTAATTCGTCTCTTATGTAGGACCTTCTCCAAAATCCCGTTGATAGTGGCAATCGTTTCTTGATTGAACGGAAATCATTCACCAGCGAGGAAAACTTTCAATTCCCATAACAAATGGAAGTCAGAGGGTAGAACGATACATGTTACACTTCAACGATAAGATCTCTCAATTTTCCCATCGCAAAGACTCTTTTGTGGGCTGGTACATTCTCCATTTTCTTAAGTCAGGTCTGATTTAACTAAATTTTGTGATACAACTTCGTTACACGTATAGAATGGTATTCAAAGGTAATTAAATATTTTTGAGATGCACGATCAACAGTCCCCCCAAAAAACGACCAAAAAACGACGCCATGATCTTCCCCGCCGATGGAAAAGTCTTTGCCTTTATCGGAGCTGAAGTACCAGATTCTATCCACTGCAGGGACTGTTCTTTGGATTCTTGTGAATCTATGTTTCAACGATTGTTGCATATTGATACCAAAATCAATATTGCTTTTCGTAACACGCGCCAAGCTGTTTGGAAAATATAGCCTGAATGCGTTTTTTATGCGCAAAGCTTTTTTATATTAAAATCCTCGTGAATAATGTAACCGACGCAATCTTTTAATATCCCTACAATTTCACAAACTTTCGTACGCCGATCTTCCTAAATCATTTCCAGCTTTTTTCTACGATTTCAAGTATGGTTGCACTTTTTGGATGTCAACACGTGGATCATCTCGGACGGCATCAAGGCGTTGGCTGCCAATTTCATAATGGAGAAAATATATAGGCCTACACATTTACGGTACGGGAATTATTTTTCCCGGTTTAAACCTTTAATAAAATTTTATCACTGCTCAGCACTCAATTTTTTGCACTTTTAACAACACTTGTACAGCAACTAATTTAAGCGACTAACTACCGCTTAATGTCCTTACATACAATTTCACGCGACGTCTACTGACAATTATGTCAATTTGACAGAAGTACTGCCATCTAACAGTGAGGTTGAGACATTTCTCAGAGAGAAACGTCGAAAAATCGACATCAGTACCTATTAGGCCTAACCATATACTATGGACACATCTTTGACGCATGAACGCAGCCTTTAGATCTTCCAACATGTAGCTAGAAAGTACTGACAGGTAAATAATATAAATATTTCGGGAGGTTTTCCTGCATAGATTAGTGACGCGCTCGGGTGAAGTCGTTTGTGACAGAGGTTTCTTCTCTCACAGTAACAGCGTAATTTATATAAATGTTTTTTTTTAGGGCAACAGGCTACATGAGGGTAATACACATTGGGCAACTCCCCTTTAATAGCATAGGAAGGGATTTGAAAGGGGGGATGCGGAAGGGTAGAGGAAGGTAGCCAAGGGTTAACTAGGGCCCCCGGGCTATATTTTAAGGATCCTACCCGGCATTGTTCTGAGAGGTGTATGTTCCGGGGTCACAGACCTTGGGCATATGGTAAGGGTTGTCCGCTATTCCCATTGGAATAGTCGGCCAGCTGCCTCCTAAACTAGTCGAGGCACGGAGAAGGGAATGCTACGTCTCCAAAGAAAACTCGTCTCCCGTTATCGGAAGGTCGTGGGACACGTACCCAACGCCCGACCTACCTGATGCAGGTTTTTCTATGGTTTTACCTGCATTTCTTTTGGCGAATGCCGGGTAGGATCCTTAAAAAGAAAGCCCAGGGGCCCTAGTTATACACTTGGCTACCTTCCTCTACCCTTCCACACCCCCCCTTTCAAATCCCTTCCTATGCTATTAAAGGAGAGTTGCCACCATGTGGATTACCATCATATAGCCTGTTTCTCTAAAAAATGAGAATTTGTCAAATCACATCGAATCCATGTGTAATATTTCACTGCTTTGATAGGGCTACCAACACTTATTAATAATTAGATAAAAAAATATTGAAGATATATTTTCAAAGAACCTGTGATTCAAATAGCCACCGGAACCTTCCAAATTCTTTTCCTGGTTATTAAGAGAAGACTCTCTGAAATGTGCACCGCTGTGTGGTGAGTCCGATAGGTTTAATTACTTCGTATTTAACGAGCCAAGAGTAGTTGTTATGAAACCTGTTGTCTTTGCAGAGGTTCAGCCAGCCTTGTAATGGAATGAGAGGCTAGAAACCCTCTCATAACTAATTATGCCTCGAAGGAATCAGTAGAATTTACAGTCGATGATTATTCACTCATTCTACCTCAGCATTTACATCAATAAACGTGCCATTAATTCACATTATCTCAAGTCGATTTATTCAAATATAGGGACTCTCAAAATTGAAATTAGACTTAAACTACATTAGGAGTGGCATTAATCTCTGTGAACGATAAAATAGTTGATTTAAGTGTAGTATTGGCAGTTCCCTAGTTGCGTAACCCCACAGTCGTTTATCACAGATTGTCACATATATATACCAAATTTGATTGAAATAATTTCATGCAAATACATCTATTTATATATCTAGAAATACACAGATATAGAATACGAAGTTCAAAATATATTATAATTTGTTGTCTCTAAGAAAGATCAAATTCCCGAAGTTTCGATAATCTGTAATTAAAATCATAACATGCGCCTGTACATTATACGTTAATAATACTAAAACCGACCAAACTTAAAATAAAGAAACAAAAACTAAGATAATATGAATTTAAAAGCGTATCACGTTTCGACGCGGTTTGGCGTCGTTTTTTAAAGGCGAAAAACGAAAGACTAGAAATTGAACACAGAACTAAAATCAAAGATAAATATATACGGACCAAATAAATTAAAATAAATCATCATATAACTTATTAATATTTTATGAGTCCTACATAATATTAACAGTTTTAGGTTGATTCAGAATTTAATAAACTAATGTTTTATAATAACATGGTTCGTTAGTATTTTTTGTAATATCCCTTATAATTGAATTTCAGAAATGTTTCCAATGGCTATAATCCACAATTACAATTTAATTTTGAGTGTGAACAAAATTATTCTATCAGTTTCCAAGAGGAATATGTTTCGCGTATCCATCATAAGTTAATGTTTAATTGGTACCATAAACCAACCTATTCAGATTTTTTATCTGACCATTCTGTTACATAGAAGCATGTTATTCTTTACAATTTGGTTTAAAAAATTCTATTATTACTTAATCCTGTCAATCATTTTGAAACCTTTAACAATTCAACCTCTATTTCTAAGGACATAAACATTAGATTAATTAAAATTAATTTGGAACTCAATCAGAACAATATTATAAGGCGGAATGCATACATTGAAATTATTGTTTTACCTTTCTGTGGTAAGTTATCGTTTCACCTAATACAATTATTTACAAAACTACAATTTTCTGTAATTTTAAGTGTAAATCTTGTTTTTCTGGTTTCAACAAAGGACACAAGATCTTTTAAATAAGTTTCCCACTACTAGTTTTTAAAATTAATTGTTCAAACTGTGACTTTTGTTATATCAGCGAAAGAAAAAGAATTTTAAATATTAGAATTCTAGAGCTTAATTTCGATTTCAATCAGTGTACATGAAAACGGAGTCTTTTGACTAAACATTGTATCAAATTTAATCACTGTTTTAATTTTTACAGTATCTCTATTTTAGAGACAGAACAACATTATTGTTAAAGATTAATTTATTAAATTGTATATATTAAAAGTCAACCTAATACTGTTAATATTAAGCACGACACAGAAAATATTAATAAGTTATATGATGCTTTATTTTAATTTATTTGGTCCTTATATATTTAAGTTAGATTTTTGTTCTTTGATTCCAGTCCTAAGTTTGTGCCGTTAGAAGAAGACGGCAATCCGCATCGAAATGTCTGGCACTTTTAAATTCAAATTTTATTTGTTTTTGATTCTCTGTTTTATGTTTGTCTGTATGAAGGTCGTTTACAGTATTATTATTTATAACCGACGTTAATTTATATGTTACATTTAAGTGATACGTTGATCCTGTTACGGGATAAAATTTTAATTTTATCGAGATAAAAAACGCAGAATCCTTAAAAAAAAAGAATTCAGTCTGATTTTGCAAGTTGTAATGTTTTACCCCTGACTGTGACCGTGGTGGTCGTTCGTTCTTCGCCCGCGGCGTTCCTGGCAACGCACGTGTAGACGCCGCCGTCGTTTGGCGTCGGCTCGCGAACGATGAGACGGCAGACGCCGTCCGATAGCTCGCTCATGGAGAAGCGTCCTCCAGCGAACAGAGGCCTGGCGTCGTGGAGCCAAGACACAGACGGCGCGGGGTGGCCTCGAACTCGGCATTCCAGGACCAGCTGGTCGTCAGCTGAGCGGTACGAGTCTGAAACATTTATCACAGATGAAATGGTAACCATTTGTTCATCCATCGTCTGTTTTTATTGAAGAGATCAACTTAGTAAATGCACGACATAAGGAGCTTTGTCGTTGCGTTTTCGTCGCTTTTGAGTTTTGTCAACTGACGAGTGCAGTTGTGACGCTCTAGGTTCTTCTTCGCATCTGGGGAAAGGGAGAAAGATCCCAGAAACGTTGTGTGATTTTTTTTTGTCTGAATTATTAATTACTAGCTGGGTTCTCGGCGTTGCCCGGGATGTCGTATATCCATAACCCCCAATTTGACTCGAATCTCGGTTGTTTTTGCGTTGCCCCTCTACTCCCATCCCTAAGGGTGCTCCCCTACCATGCTGAAAGGTGTTGAAATTTTACAAACAACATCGGTAGAAATAATATCAACGTCATTGACCACCGACAAATATTTATTCCAGGCAAATAATAAATTATTATAATAAAGTTTATAAAACAAACAATGTTCTTTAAAAAAATGTACAAATATATTTTTGAAACAACGTTAAAGATATTAATATAACTATTGTAATGCCAATTGATTAAGACATTAATTGCGAATTTGAAAATCTAAATTGTTAGAGAAATCCTTTGTGACGGCGGTCCAGAACATAACAACAATAGAAAAGCCAAGCACTGTTCCTTTGTCGGAAGGCCCGCAAAATGCACTCGCTAAAAGGAAAAACGAGAGTTCAGTCTGCGGGGAGACGTCGTCGAAGTAATAACTGTTAATTGGAGACGATAGAGCAGCTCGCAGGAAGGCATGGTGAAATACATGTTGTAGGGAAATATTGAGAATTAGCATTCATCAGAGTTGATTGGTCCCTGAACATTTTTCTCAGGACAGAGTAAACATTCACTAGAGCATAACGACGAAACCTGCTAAGTAAAAAAGCAGTTTTTGTGCACATAGCCGGCCAGAGTTAGCAGAAGTTTCGGTTTAAGTCCGGAACAATAAAGACTACCCAAACGACAAATCACAGAATTTACCTAAGGCGAGCGGTCTACCGAGAGGACGAAGGTGGATCATCCTAGTTCCTGACGACGTATAAAATATTGATTTAGAATCAGTGCAGAATCTGTGAGTAGAAGCAGTGTAAAACCCCACAATAGTGTTCTCGAAAATTAAAGGTATCCTGGAATGCTGGGCAGACGTGAGTAACAATTTACGAAACAATTAATTATGTAAACCTGATTGAAAGATAGCCGTCAGATTTCGTTCTCTTCTTATTGGTTAAAATTGTCAAGCAGAGTCAATCTTTTTAGATTAACTTCGTTCACAATTAAATTTTGTTCTAATTTAATTGACAAGTAAATTTCTTTTTCTTTAATTGTAAATTGTTGATAAGATTATAAATATTATTGATTCGTCCATTATCAAACCCTGAGATATATTTAAATTTGTAATTGTTTAAATTATTGCCAATAAATATTTTGCTTGTTAAATATAAATTCTTTTCATTTAAAAGCCTACAATTTTGATTATTACACTATATTAATCCTTAATTTTCATTCGGCGGAGTTTCCATTGAATTCTCGTCGAACGTGAAAAAGAAAGTCGGCAGTAAAATTCTATATGATTATAATCGTAAAAATAGCGTAACTTGAATGGATACCAGCAAACTATTTTATTAAAGGGGATGTAATCTGTTGTTCCTATCAACGAACTCTTTCAGCGAGTAATATTCTCCATTAGTCAACAAAGATTTACAACTCTTTATAAATAAATTTTGTATAATGAAAGTTTTTATTTGTCCGGAAGATTATTGTATAGATTTATCCTGAAATAACGAATGCTTCATTCAAAAAACCTTAGACGATGTTTTTCAATTCGGAGTTGAGAGCGATTTCTAGTGCTGTATAAATGATTTGCTCCGTTAATGGCATTTAAATTTAAATTTCTGCAGACAAATTATGAAATCTCTAGAATATACGTACAAGGGAGTGTTAATTCCGAAACAAAAGCTTGCAGCTGGCATTATAATCCGCACCCGATATGGTTGGTACGGCTCTCTTTCGAAGTTTTGAAACGCGTGATGTGATGAACCCTAGTTTGCTATGTCGTAAGACATGACAGAATACAAATATGCATGATATACCAATATAGATGTAGATATATCGCTTTCCCGACCTAACACTTAATGTGAAGCAGATTTTGCTAAGTTTGCACGAAAGTTTATTTATGTGGTGATTCCAGACAGACTGGCGTAAATTGTGGAACGTCCAAGCTAAGAAAGTATCGTTTGAATTCAACAGCACCGATGTTTTCTCTTTATATTATCATTTATGACGCAGAAGACTCGCCATAAAAATGAAACTGAAAATTATAATATACAAATTTACGCAACACATAAAAAAATCGATTAATGGATCATAATACTTCTCCATCTTTAGAAACAAATAATAATTTAATATACCACTCTGATCAAAAAGTAAGGTGAAATTGTCATTTAAAACTCCCGGGTATTAGGAAGGCAGGTAAATTTTTTTTCCTAGGTTGGTAGGACTGTTTATAATATTTTCCAAGTATCTGTTTTTAAAAGGTTTAATTATCTCCTAGATACACGTGTTTTTGTAAACAACCAAAAGTGAATTTTTCGATTTTTGCAATAGGTGATTTTGTTGGGCAAAGAACTTGCATCAAATTTAGTTTGCGGAACGAATATTCTTGTGCGGACAGGTTGAAAATGTTGCGGATGGCCGTTGGTGATCAAACTATTGCACAAAAAAACGTTTATAAGTTGTACAACGAATTCAAAGAGGGCCGAGAACGCGTTGAAGACGAACCGCGCTCTGGACGACCATCAACGTCTACCGACGAGGGCCACGTCCAAAAATTCAAAGATTTGGTGCTTGAGAATCGTCGATGGACAATTGGAGATCACGCTGATAGTGTTGGAATTTCATTTGGCTCAGCCCAAACCATTTTGAAGAATGTTTTGTGTCTCAAACGTGTCAAGTCTCGATTGGTGCCAAAATCGCTCAATTTTTTGGAAAAAAAAGCGTCGCGTTGATGTGTGTGAAACTTTGCTGTCTGACTATCAGGACCACTTGAAATGCATCATTACTGGAGACGATACATGGATTTACACATACGACCCTGAAACCACCGACCAACCCAGCGAATATCGTGCAAAAGATGAAGCAAGACCGAAAAGACCACGGCAAAGTCGATCGAAAATCATGGTCATGTTGACAGTTTTCTTTGATTATCGTGGTGTGGTTCACTATGAATTCCTTCCGCCGGGCCAAACTGTCATCAAAGAATATTATTTGAGCGTTGTGCGTCGTTTGAGTGAAGCTATTTGTCTGAAACGGCCGGAATTATGGGCGAACAACACTTGGTTCCATCATCACGATAATGCACCATGTCATACCGCATTGGTTCTTCGCGACTTTTTTACCCAAAACGACTCATATCGTTCCGCAACCACCGTATTCGCCTGATTTGGCTCCGTGCGACTTCTGGCTATTCAGCAAACTCAAAAGGCCAATGCGGGGATGCCGTTTTGACACGATTGAGGAGATAAAAACCGAATCGAAGAAGGTCTTGAAGGCTATACCGGAAAAAGACTATTCCGAATGTTTCGAGGACTGGAAAAGCGTTGGAAAAAGTGCGTTTTATCGGATGGGGATTACTTTGAAGGGGATGAAATTGATTTGGAAGAATAAATAAAGAATTTATATTTTATAAATAAATTCACCTAACTTTTTGTTCACAGTGGTATTTATGTCTGATCCCTGCTCCTCCACTCGTACTTCGGTTATAATATGAACGCGACAGAATTAAACAATAAACAAAATATATCCGATTGGAAGATGTAACAGAGCTCAATTTTGAAACATTTTCTCTCCTTATATAATAATTCCGACGCTTCCGAAAAATATAACTTGCAACGCGCGTATTTTTGCGGTAATGAAATTGATAAAATTTGAAACAGGGCAGTGCTAATGGCAGGTATGAACCCTGGCTCCATAATGTCGCGAGTCCACCGTCCCAGGACGTGCTTTTGACATTAGCATGAAGAATTTGTGCGTGCCGCAAACGAAAAAATGTTCCCAGAGTCATAGAGAAAAATCTTTAATCAAATGGAAAACTACATCCCAAAACCAATATTTCCAACAATACTATGGCAGTGCCTACAACATAATTCATGGGAAAATATGAAAATGACGCAGAAGGCAAGGTACGAACTGAGATTGTTGCAGAAAATCTCGCCGAAGTGCCTAGATTTGAACGAAATACGATACCAAATTGAACGGACTGAATTACAGTCCGAAATCTGAATTTGAAGCGAAGGCAGGAAAAGTTGGGTCAACGTTCATTTTTGGAGCCTGAAAAGGATTTACGAAGGCATCGAGAGTACGATCTGGCTGAATCCGCGTCAGCAAATCTAGACATCGCAGAATTCCGTGGAGACTTCACCAGGTCCCATCTCAGTATCTGTTTGAACCAGATTCCAACCGAGATTCAGCGAAGATCGCGTTATTCGAAAACGCAGAAAGTAAATAATTTTTCCATCTCTCCCCCCCAAAAAATTGTTTTCCGTTTGAGTTCTATACAGGAAAAAGTACTGAAATTTTGTGCAACGGTGTGAAATCATTAGTAGATTTTGACGGTTTTCCATTGCATGGATGGTATTTTTTGCGAAGAGAAATGTGGACGAAATAATAGCAACATGAAATATGAGTAACAGAAAATGTGAAACAAGTAATGTATAGTAAAGAGAATTAAGGCAACGTTTCGACCCGTATTGAAACTGGGTAGAAAGATATTCACTGCATATGCATGAGAGTCCGCACAAATGTGGATTTTGGACCTACTTGGTTCAGCCCAGTCCTAGAGAGACGGGTATCTCGACTTTCTCCTCGTTTCACATTATTATTATAATAAATATCGAAGTCCAAATTAGCAGAACACGCTTGGGAAAACGGCCACAGATTTTATTTAATAAATACTGCCATACTCTGCTAGGAGCCTCCCACTTCAGACGTCATATTCATTAAAACAACTTTTAGCTGTCTCCCAGACCAGCTCTCTAATTTCCTAGATTTGGAATTCCTTAAATTACAGTAATAAGACTACCTTTTGATGCCGTTGCCTATTGTCTCTGGTCCTTCCTGGAACAGACTCCAATCCCTCTACCCCATTCCCGTCCTCTCCTACCGTTAGTAAAATCTTTCTTAAACATTCACCTGCAGAAAGCCGAGTTAACTGTCTCTATGACTGGGAACCCAGTAGGTCCTAAATCCACATACATATGAATGAAGAACAGTGTTTCAATACTGATCGAAACGTTGATTGTCTTCATTCTATTTATGATACTTTTTTAAAAAATGTCTACTCCTCATATTTCTATTGTTTCTCAATTCTTCTTGATATATTTACGTCCATCTTTCTCTTTACAGAAATACCGTCTAGGCATTAGAAAACCCGGCAATATCAAATAAGAATAAAATATATACAAATGTTAAACGTAGGGTCTCAAACCTGGGTTATATATTTTTCAAATGTTAATTTTAGCCTCATGCCTTGCTTATTCTATAAAATGTATTTTGTTATATAATATTTTCAAGTACATTAAATTAAAATCTCTCATTTAAAATATCAAACTCATTTGATTTATTTGTGTTATAATACCCCGGGGACCCTAGTTAACCCTTGGCTACCTTCCTCTACCCTTCCGCATCCCCCTTTCAAATCCCTTCCTATGCTATTAAAGGGGCGTTTCCACCATGTGGATTACCCTCATGTAGCATGCCCCCCCCCCCCCAACAAAAAAACAACAACAGAGAATTCTCTCGTAGGTGAACCTTCCCAGAGAGAGCTCTGGTGGAGGCTACCTTTGGGGATGCCTTCACATCTCTCTGGTTTTTTGAACTAAGGTTCCCACATGCCGAGGCACTTCGGCCTGTTTTGAGAGGTGCAGATCTTGGGCTTACGGTAAAAGTTTTCCGGTATTCCTATTGGAATAGTCGGCCAGCTGCCTCCTAGACCGGTCAAGGCACGGCGAGGGGAAAGCTGCGACCGAACAGCAAACCTCTCTCCCGCCATCGAAGGGCGTGGGACAAGTACGAAATGCCCGACCTACCTGATGCAGGTTTATCTAGGGTTTTCCCTGCACCACTTTTAGGCGAATTGCCGGGTAGGATCCTTAAACCATAGCCCGGGGGCCCTAGATAACCCTTGGCTACCTTCCTTTACCGTTCCGCATTCCCTCTTTCAAATCCTTTTCCTATGCTATAATAGGGGAGTTGCAACTATGTGGATTACCCAATAGATAGCCTGTCTACACCTTCTTCTTCATTCCAACAACTCAATGTTGCACGTTTTTGTGTCATACTTAATCATAAATAAACTGAATGATAAAGTCGGCGACGAGTTGAAAATGACTGTATTAAGTTTTGTGCTTAAGAATGAGTATTCAGTCTGTCGAAGTTGGTGGTTACTTTAATACTTCATTCCTTTGCTAACAGTCACCCGTTGAAAGTGGTTTCATCACGCGTATTTACTAAGCTTAGTACAGCAAAAAGTGTTGGAAAAACAATACTTTATTTTATATTAATACATGAAAGGGATGACGTATTATGCTGCTCGCGGGTAGCTGAAATACTCAATTATTCTTTTTAAAAAAATGTTTTCTTATTAGAATAATATTCATGGAAGATCCGTTTTCACAATAGTAAAATTGAAGGACCACAGTACTCGAGTCTGTCGATCGCACTGAACTCACCACGGATGGAGCGCGTGAAGATGGGTGGCGAGGGCGTCTGCTCGAAGCCGGCGCAGACGCTGAGGTCGGCGCTGGAGCTGGACTCTCCGTGCTCGTTGCTGGCGACGCACGTGTAGTTGCCGGCGTCGGCCACCGCGGCGCAGTGCAGCTCCAGCGCCGCCAGCCCGTCCTCGCAGCTGGTGGTGTAGCGTCGCTGCTCGCCGCCCTCCATCAGTCGGCCGTCTTTGAACCAGCGCACGCACGGCGTCGGCACGCCCGTGGCGCAGCACACAAGCTTCACCCGTGAACCCGCCACGGCCGTGCGATCTCGCAGACGCGTGATCCACTGTGGCTTGCTGCTAGCTCCAGCCTAAGGGCACAAAGCATTCCAACGTTATATTCAAGTAAAAAAAAAACAAATTAATATTTGCGCTGTTTTATCATGCCAAAAGGCTCAACGAAATAGTATGATTGGGTATTAGTAATAAAAGCTTACGCAATGTCTAAAGTATTTTAGTGTGGCGTCAGTCATTTACTTTATCATTCTCTTCCAAAAGCTAAATACATTTAAATACCGTAATAAATTGTGACAACGTAAGTAACATTGTAGATGAGAGAAGATTGATTGCACAGGTCTGAAAAAAAAAATTATTTCCATTTGCATGGGACATTTTTGCTGAATTATATGTTTTAAGGGTAGGAGATTCTAAAAATGACTTCTATTAGGGTGCCGGAAGTGTTTTTGACACTCAACTTACCAGAAGTAATTCTGACTCTCTTATCGGACCGTGAATATTCTGGAGTGCATTAAGGTACCGTGAGTACTGTAGACTCTGTCAGGATCCAGGGACTATTTTCCCCTCTCTTGAGGTATTAAATGTACATATTATAGACTTTTTTAAGTTGATGCGCGTTTTTAAGATACCAGTAGGTTTCTATACTCGCATAATGTTCAGTGATACATCATACCGGTTATGATTAAATTAACATTCCGTCGGCCTAGATAGTGTTCGAGCCGTGAAAAGGTAAATGTTAAAAAAGTGACTCTCTCGATGGCAGTTAAATCAATGGATTTATCAGTTGATCAATGGATTAGTGTCGAATTAAATACGAGGATAATGTAAATAAATATCCGTAGGCGTTCAACCCCGGCACCCAGCGAGTTCTTTACATAAAAGTCAGTACGTAATATTTGAATAGTATATTGTAATACCCAGTTAAGAAGGACATAAATTTTGTTCATATTTCACAAGATTTGTTTACCAACCCAGACTGGGGATTCTTGGGTGGCTTGTATAAAAAAATAATAATAATAAAATGATGATTGACAGCGGAAAAGCTCACCAAAGGGAGGACTATAATTGGACGTTTTAGCGGCTCTTAGAGCTAATGTTTTTGACAGACATCGGAACAAAACCCTAAAGGAATAATGACAAAAGTTTTTTGTGAACATCCAATTACATAATAAGGAAATGTTTATTTAACAATATTGAGTAGCTCTCTGAGCGTATGAAAGCCAGATGAGGTCCGAACGTGGGAACTGAAAAACTGGGGAAAAAAGTGAATATTCTTGAGAGGGGGAAGCGGATAGAAAAGTTAGTTGGACTGTAGATCTCAAAGGAGGAGGACGTGGAGGCTGGAGAAGCGGAAAATAGATGCTAAAGTATAACTAAATGTAGGTTTACTGACTTTGTGGAAGGATTTAATCAATGATCGTCTGACAGAGAAGAAGAAAGCTTGGAGATAAACATTACTGGGCATTTCGAAATATTTCAAACAAACTGAATATTTGGCGCTGGTGATAAAATATTCGATCAAATTGAATGGTGGCCGTGAGTCTGGAGTTTGGACATCAAAAGGATAAAGTGAACGTGTCTGTGAAGCGTGTGTGTGAAAGTCTGTGCACAGAAGGGCACTGTAGAGTGAAGTGCGTTCCTGAAAACCCACATAAAATTGTAGTAGACATTTAGTGATAAATTCTGTAAATTGTTAAATAAGGGTAATGAGTCAGATTTCGTTTTCATTTTATTTTAACTGCATTGTTTAAATTGTAAATTTTAGTGTTCCGTTTCCTTATCAACCCAGTGAAGACCCTGGGGTATAGAGTTTGATTTATAAAATGTAACTGGATTATTAGTGTAATTTAATTGTTGATGTAAAAGAATAAAAAAAAATATACAGAAATTTCTTGAGTTGTATTCTGGATTAATAAAATTATTTTGTTTATAAAATTTAATAACTTGTTTCATTTAAATTCCTATAATCATAAATTTATCTATAGTTTGGGTATTCAATAGGAGAAAATTAATTAATTTTCAAGTTCTTAATAAAAAACAAACTTTGGGCAATAACTTGAAACAAATAATTTAAAGATTTGCCCATTATTATATTTTGGAGCGACAAAGTTTCAAAATTAATTTAAAATTAATTATCAAGAGGTGATATCACAATATATTGTGTAGTGTTACTTAACATTATTCTATGCCTTATCAGTTGGAATTCTGCATAAAATCAATGTTCTGATTTCATAGAATATAACAGACTTTTATATTTAAAAATATGCTAATACTGTGTAAAGAACGATTTTTTATTATTAAGGTTAATTTAAATGTCTTATCTTTTTGTCCAAATTGTCGCTGTTGAAATTCCATTTTGATGCTTGTAAACCTTATTCACGTCTGGTAGACTTCTCACTGAACACTTTACGCTTTCTTCATAAACAAACACTGTACTCGTCTTTCATGAACAATGATTCGCTGCAATTTTATTTATGTCGGTGTATTTTCACTGAATTAACTTGACTCATAGCGTCGATGATTCGGACCTTTGAGAATTCTATTCGCTCGTCATCGAGCCCTTTCAATAATTTTTTTACATTTTATGATTTACTTTACGCGCGCTTTCCAGCTACTGTCTCCCTCCTCCGGTCTACACAGATGTGTGAGGAAAAGCCTTAAATTGTGGTTTCGTCCCGTCCAAGAGTTTCAATTACTTAACGAATTATATATAATTTAGAACAATGTTTGAGGCATTTAGAAATCTGCCTCACTACAATTGCTTAATTGAAGTGTAATCATCTGCAATGAGAAACATGTGTCCAGCGAATTAAAACTGACTCTATCCAACGAGATAATTGTGTTTGGCTAAAGGCTTCCATCTGTTATTAAATTTTTCTACAAGCTCCATGTAATTGTGTACATTTAATGGTTCCAAACGTTAAATAAATATTAGTCTAGGGAACGTAGGTTTTCCCGGTTTAATTCTGGCTTGAGACCGGGTATCGACGTGCAGGTACTTCACCTGAAGAAGATAGTGGCGCCAGCCATCGAAACGTTGTGGCAAACTAACGTCGAAACCCGGTTGGAAGCCCGAGACCTCGTGGTCCAAAAAAATACTCTACTTCAACAAATCTGTAATCATAATTGGAATGCACCTACGGCTGTGAAAAAGTATAGTATAAAAAGTTTAATATTCCTAGTTAAATATTTACAATTGTGAAAAATAACGTAAAACGTATTATATATTTCTACACCCCGAGTAGTTGTGCGTTTAAACTTTTTAGTCCTTAAATAAGTCAATTAAAAATATGTTGAAGTATAAAATATTTGGTTTTGTTCCTCCATTATGGACTGTGAAAATATAGTATGCATTACTTAGATCTTTAAATGTTGTTACCTGTCGTCGCTGGCCGCCCTCGCCCGAAACGTGCGTCAGAGTCAAGGTACTGGACTCCGAACACCAGGACCCTGCGCTCCTAGCCCGCTGCTCACTCGTCCTTCCACGTCTCATCCTCTCAGTGTCCAGAGAAGCTTCCCCTTCGTCACTCAGGAGTCCACGGCCCGAGCTCAAAGTTTCGTCCGCTTCGCTTTCCTCGTTTGGCCACTCTGTCCTTGCTGACGAAACGGCCTGTCTAATTTCTTCCCTTCTGTGTTCATAATCATCTTTCCTCTGCTTTGATTTATCCGCCCTAATATGGCGGGATGATTCGGTACCGTATCCTTTGTCTAAAGATGATACATCAGTAACGCATTTACTTGCGTCTTTTTCGTTGCGTGTAGGAACATCTACGGCTGATTCTTCTGAATGTCCATTACTCCTAACTGTAGCCATCCCCTTCGAATAAACTGCCTCATCCCCAGGTTCTGAAACTGGTTTCATATCTGTGTGATTTGATTCACTCTCCCCGGAGACAATTTTTTGTACATCACCAGAAATACTACCCTCTGATTGTTTCTTATCTGTCTCTAATTTATTACGCTTTCTTGCAGAATCTTTCAGCAGCTTAGTTTCTTCATTTTCCTTCCCTGTGACATTCTTCTTTATTTTCAAATTCATGCCAACTTCAGACTTATCTAAATCAGGTTTTACATCTTGAGAATTGCTTCCATTAGTCTCCTGTACTGATTCCTCTGAGCTCTGTAAAGATTGTTCCTTCTCCGATGTTTTCGTGCTAACATGCTTCTCTTCTTGTTCGGTTGAAGTTACTTCTTTTGTCTCCTTGTTCGGTCTTGGAGTACCGTCACTTCCCTTTCTTTCCAGTTTGGAAGAACGCCTTTTCTTCACGGATCCCTTCTTCGCTGCTTGCTCTGATTTATCCGTCGTGTCTATTTTACTTTCTTTCGATTCGAGATTAGATTCTAATACAGCTTCTGTTTTATTTTCGTTTACTGTAGCTTCCGCTCTCTCCTCTGTCATTTCATGATCTTTAACAATCTCTTTTTCCATTTCGCCCTTTTCTATTTCTTTTATTCCTTCCTTTAAATCTTTTTTGAGGTCTTCCTGTACACCTACTTTTGCAATGTTTTCGTTTTCTTCATTACTTTTTCCTTTATTGCCTTTTCCACTAATACTCTTTCGCTTCACTTTGGGAACAGAGGTTTTACTGTTATCTTCAGATTTAATTTGCGTTTCTTGTGTCTTTTCTTTCTCTGCAATCATTTCCGTTCTTCCTGTTGCATTAGCGTCCTGAGATATACTTTCAGCGCTTAGTTTTTCAGAATCACCTTCCACAACGATTTCTTTTTTCTTCTTCATTTCATCTTGTAATTCATATTTCTCTTGTGCGATATCGTCTTTAGTTTTTCTTGCTTCAGTACTATCTACAGAGACTTTTTCTGTTTGTATGGGACAAGCTGGTTGCTCCGTCACTGTTTCTGATTTTTTGTCCGTTTTCTTTATTATTTTGATTTCATCAGATGTTTTGTTTTCATTTCCTATTTTTCCATTATTAAATGGTTCAGTCGTTTGTTCCTTTTTCTCTGCTGGCACCAAAGTTTGTTCATCGCTGTCTCTTTTGGATTGTGTACTTACTTTTTCTGCTGTTATGGACTCAGTTTTGCTTGAAACTTCAGTGTCAGATATCCTTGTTTCTTTTTCTTCCTCAGTGCTCTTGTTCATAATTGTCGGCTTAGAATTATTTTCATTTTGTTGATCTACTTCAAGCTGTGTTCTCTCCGGAACCTTCATTTTATCACCTATTTTACTTTCTTCTTCTGAAACTATCCGTTGGGTTATTTTGTCCTTTTCCAGATCAATTTTCATAATTTCTGTTCCTGATACTTCTGCCTTTTCAACTATCTTAATTTCACTTTCATGTTTTTCTTTAGATAAAGTTACAGTATGTTCTTCCGTAGCTATTTTTGTCTCTGTTGTTCCGTCACTTTCCCCGGTTACTAAAACTTTTGTTTCTCCTGGGGCTTGCGTTTGCTTTTCCTTTTTAATATCGATATTAGGATCTTCTTTTCCTGATGCCTCCGTTACCTTACTTATTTCATTATATTTCTTGTCTAAAATCACCGGTTTCGACGAATTTCCCTTATCCGTTTTCTGTTCTGACTTGTCCTTTTCTAACATTTTCGGTTCCTCGACATTTTTAATTCTCAGCTCTTTATTTTTAGTAGAAAACTGCTCAATTATCTCTTCCTTACTAGTTTCCTTGTTCTGATCAATTCTTTTTGATACCTCTTTGTTGTCGGCTTCTTTACGTTCAGCTGCTTTCTCTACTATGTCAGCAGATTCTCTACGATCAACTTCTTCAATTTTTTGAGTTTTCATTTCTTCTATACCTGAAGTATTTGGTTCAATTGCCAATTTTTTCCCTGTTTCTACATCTGTCTTTGTTTTTTCTGTTTCCTCCACTTTTGACGATTTTATTTCCTCTTGTTCCAATAACTTTGAAGGCTGCTCCATTCCTTTTTGTGATTTTCGCGACGATTTATCTTTTATTTTTCTACCTTCGTTCTCAGTTTTTACTGTTACTTTTTCTTTCTCTAAAACATCCCCGACCTGATCGTTTTTAGATTGTACTGTTTTCTCAACTTCTTCAGTGCTTTTCGTTTTGACTTCTATAGATATATTTTCTGTCATTAAAGCCTCAGCTAATGGTTCATTCTTTGAATTTTCTTCAAATCCAATTTTCACGGTTTCTTTTTCAATTTCTTCTATACACACCGTTTGAGTTGGTTCCCCATTTTTACTTTTGTTTTTTTGATATTTTTCTTCTGACTCTGGTTTTACATCAGCTTCTTTGGTTTCAATGGCTGCTTCTGGTCTTACAAGTTGTGTTTTCGTTTGCTTTTGCGTTTCATTATTTTGTTCTTCTTTTATTATTATCTCCGCTTTCTCTGCAATTTTAATTTTAGTATCTGTTATCGAATGATCTTTATCCGTTTCATCTATTTTCTCTTTCTGTCCTACAGCACTGTGTTCATCGGATTTTCGCAATTTTTTGTTTGTAAGTAAGAGCTCAGTTGATTGTTCGTTTTCTGTATCACGTTTTAATTGAATTTCTCTTGAAAAACTCGCCTCGTCATTTAGGCTTGATTCTTCCTTTTCTATCTTGATGTCAATCTGATTAATCACGTTACCGTCTTTATTTTCAATTGTTTGTACTGTTTCTTCTAATTGCTTCGAATCTTCGGCTTTTTTAGCGTCTATTAAATCGCTGTCTTTAACCTCTGTTTTTGAGGGCTGCTCATCCTTTTCATCTTTTGGCTTAATTTCGTTCAGTTTCTTCCCTTTCTTGGCAATTTTAGTTTCAATTTGGTCGCCATCTCTAACCCCTGTTTTTGACGGCGGCTGATCCTTTTCAACTTTTGGTTCAGTTGCATCCACTTTCTTTACATTCCCGACAGTTTGAGTTTCAATCTGATCCCTGTCTATTGCTACCGAACTTTGCGGTTGCTCTGTTTTTGTTTTATCCTTTGTATCTGTTTTGCCCAGTGGAATCGATTCCTCAGCTTCTTTATTTTCACTTTGATCATTATCTTTAAGTTCTGTTTTTAATGGCAGTCCCTTTTCCTTTTCAACATTGGGCTCAGTTTCGCCCAGTAACTTATTTTCTTTTGATTTTTCAGGATCAGTTTGTTCAACTATTAATTTTTTCGAATGTTCCTTTTTCGTTTCATCTTTAAGCTCTCGATCGCCGTCTTTAACTTCTTTTCTTGACGGCTGCTCATCCTTTTCATCTTTTGGCTTAATTTCGTCCAGTTTAATCTCTTTCTTAGCAACTTTAGTTTCAATTTGATCGTCATCTTTAACCTCTTTTTTTGAGGACGGCTCTTCCTTTTCATCTTTTGGCTTAATTTCGCTCAGCTTCTTCTCCTTCGCAATTTCAGTTTCAATTTTATCGCTATCTTTAACTCCTGTTTTTGACGGTGGCTCATCCTTTTCAACTTTAGGTTCATTTGCGTCCACTTTATTCTCCTTCCCGACATTTTGATTTTCAATTTGATCCTTGTCTTTAGCATCCGATGTTTTCTGTTGCTCTATTTTTGTCGCATCCTTTGGATCTTTCTCGCCCAATGGTAGCACTTCCTCGGCTTGTTTAGTTACACTGTCTTTAATTATTGCTGTTAATGGCTGTCCCTTTGCCTTTTCAACATTAGGCTCAGTTTCGTTAAATAATTTCTTTTCTGATTTTTCAGGTTCATATTGATCCTTGTCGGTAACTATTGTTTTCGGCTGCTCTTTTTTAATTTCATCTTTCTGTTCCGTTTCTCCAAGAAACTTCTCTTTGTTTGCTTTTTGAGTTTCAATTTTATCCTTGTCCTTAAAAAGCTCCTCTTTATTTGTTTCATCTTTGGACTCTGTTTCGCTTAAAGTCTTTGCCTCTTCAGATTTTTTAACTTTACTTTCTTCTGTTTTTGAAGCTATAGGTTTGGTCAGCTGTTCTTCCTTTGACTGTGTTTGATCGATTTTATTTTTTTGTGTCGTCGCTTCCTCCATTTCTGTAAGTTTCGTTTCATCTTTCTGTTTTACTAGCAGCGTAGTGAGTTCTGCGTTATTTGTTCCCTCTTTTAATTCACCTGTGCTTAATTCTAAGACATCTGCAATTATCTTGGATTGGGTTACAGGTTCAGTAACAGTTTCTGTTACCATTGGATCAGTTGTTTTCTCTTTCTCCGCATCAACTTTTATCTCTTCATTATCGATAAATTTAGCTTCATCAAGTTTCTTTGCTTCATGTTCTCCTTTCTCAGAAACTAAAAGCAGCTTAGTTTCCGATACTATTTCAGAATCAATTTTACTTGTCACTTTCAATATTTCAGCTTTTTCCTCTTTTATAGAGTCTTTTTCTATAATTTCCACCTGAACCACTGAATCTTTTACAGATTCTAAGATTTTCTCCGTTTTGTCTATCAATCTGATATCCTCAATATTTTTAATTTCCTGTTTTTGCGTAATCTCCTCTTCTGAAACTGCAGACTGAGCGCATTCATTCCTTTGTTTTTCCACATTTAATATATTACTTTGGTCTTTGTCTTTTACAGTTTCATTTTCAAGGGTATCTTCTTCTTTTAATGTCAATTGCTTTGTTTCTTTTCTAACTTTATTTTCGATACTGTCTTTCTCATCCTCAACCTTCGTAATGTTGATTTTCGAACTGTCCGATTCTTGTGCCTCTTTCTCTTCATCATTTGTTAGATCATCGACTTTCTCCTCTACTTTCAGTTTCATATTGTCTGCAGGAGAAGTAGCTTGTGAATCCTGCTCTGAATTCTGATATTGCTCGCCCCTTTTACTAATGATTTTACTTTCGGCTTCGTGTTCCACAAGCGTAATATTTTTTTCCGAACCATTATCGAAATCTTCGACACCAAATGCAGTCTCTTTTCTTGTCGGTTCCACAGAAATTTTAAGTTGCGATATATTATCGTTTCCAGTTTTAATATCTATAGCTTCTCTATTTTCCGTATCTATGCCTGGTTCCTGAAGCAAAGAAACTTCATTGCTTTCTGAACTTTTGATTGTTCCCGTGACTAACTCGGACTTGGTCACTTCTGGCGTACTAATACGTAATTGATGATCCAGTTTATCCGCAGTTTCCTGCACAGCAGAAGTAACAGACACTTCAGCACTTTTCAAATTCTCAATTTTAGCGTCTCCACTTACATCCTCAAGAATTACAACTTCTTGAATGTCACAAACAGCATGTTTCGTTGAATTCTTGATTAATTTTTCTTCTGAGTCACCATGAGCACTATTCAAATTTTGACTGAGCTCTGTTCGATCACTCAACGTATCAGTTTCTCCATCTAGGCAAATAGGTTGTTCAACTTGGGCCATAAATAATTCGTTGGAAGTATCCGCAGAACTGGCAAGTGTAGGTAAATCAGAGTGAATGGTAGCATCCTCTGCCATACCCTCTAAGGGCTCTTGGTTAACTATTACCGCTAACTGTTTTTCTACATCTTCTAACAGTTGAGCGATCTTGTTTATAACTCCTAAAGGTACATGTTTAGTAACTCCCTTACCTAAACCCTCCAGTACAGCCTGCTCTTCTATTACGGGTAGCTCCATTTTCACTTCATGTACAGAGTGAGCCAACGTCTTCAGCTTGGATATAGTATTTGAAGATGAACGAGGCTCAGAATTTCCTTCCACCGCCACATTCTCAATTTGAATAAGAGCCTCCTGCAGTTCTCTTATTGGTCGAACTAATTGTATTAACTTAGAAACTGACTCTTTTTCAGAAACAATATGACCTTTAGTTTCTAATGGTAAGCATTCTTCAATTACCGCTAACTGCAGACGCAGTTCATGAACGGGCTTTGCTAATGAAGTGGGAAAATTTTCACAAGATAAATCATTTACCTGTCCTAGCTCAGTCTGCTGTTGAATCAAACATATATTTTTGCAGATTTCCTGCAGGGGTGTAGCCAAAGTTTGTAAAATGTGTATATCGGATACCGATTTCTCACTTGCATCCATTATAATTTGTTCATTAACACATGCTATACATCCGTACAGTTGTTTCAGTGGAGCTGTTAAGGAAGATTGGTCATCACTCTCAGTAAGGTGAATTTGAGCGAGAGCTGTTTGAAACTCCTGTAGAGGAGTAATAAGGGATTCCAAAGATTGTTGAATAGGCTCAGCTGATTCTACATTATTAGCTAGTTTTGCGACCATTTCTTGTCGAATAGTAGCCAATGTCAACTGAATTTCTTGCAATGGTGTTGCTAGAGTTTTAAGTGTCGATATAGGTGCATTTTCAGCTACTGATTCTCCTTGGGCTTCAAAACCTGTTTGTTGCTGAATTGTTGCTATTACTAACTCCAGCTCTTGAAGAGGTCTCGCCACATCTTTCAGTACAGATTTCTCTAATTCTGTAACTGGTATTAAGGACCCTTCCAATATTGAATGGTGGCTGACTGAACTAACGACGAGAGGAGCATATTGCTCTATGTTGGCAATGGTCTTTATTTCAGAAATATTTTCCTTTTCGGAGATAGAAATTTCTCTTCCTTCGAGAACTGTCTGCTGCTCAATGGAAACAAGCACTTGGTGTAGTTCATGGAGAGGTTTTGCAAGAGTTCTCAAGTTTTCGAATTCGTCGGAAATCGATATGGTACACGGGGCTAATTCCAATTGCTGCTCTTTTGTCGCAATTGCTTGTTGAAGATCTTGAACAATCATTTTGACAGACTGGAAAACTGACGAATCATGTTCGGATGGAATAATATCTTCGCATCCTTCAAGTGCTAATTGTTGCTGCACCATGACAATAGTTGACTGTAGATCCTGCAGCTGCTCAGCAAGCGTTTTTAGTTCTGACATACTCACTTGCTCAGATAATGATTTATCTGCTGCATATAAAACGGTTTGTTGTTGAATTGAAGCAATTGCTCTTTTCAACTCATACAAAGGCTGTGCAAGAGTTTTTAATTCAGACACATTTTCTTGTTCGGAAATGGATTTATCATGTGTATCTAGTAATATTTCTTTTTGGATGATAGGAGCTACTTTTTGCGACTGTATCGCTGATGCTGAAATTTCTTCGGGCGGGAAAGGAGCAGTTTGATCAGGTCTATCAGCAGTTTCTTCTAGAACCATTTCTTGATGAATTGATGCTACAGCAACCATTGTTTCATGAATTGTTTCAGTTAATTTTTTAAACAATGCTACTTTCTCTTGTTCTGGTATACTTTCAACGTTTCCCTCAAGAAGGGTATGTTTCTGTACGGAGGCAACAGCCATCTGTAATTCCTGGAGAGGTGTAGCGAGTGTTTCTAAATTAAGAGATTCCGAAAATGAATCACCACCCGCTTCCATGGCAGTTTGCTGCTGTATAGTTGCTAAAGCCAGTTGAACTTCTTGAAGAGGATGAGCAAGTGTTTTAATAGCTGACAGGCTAGTTTGTTCCGACATAGAAATGTCTCCTGCATCCAATGCAGTTTCCTGGTTAATTGAAGCTAAAGCCATCTCTAGTTCTTGAAGAGGAACTGCGAGTTGTTTCAATACTGATGTACTTTCCATTTCACACAGTGACTGGTCTCTTTCTTCAAGTGTAGTTTGTTTCTGAACGGAGGCAACTGCCATTTGCGTATCTTGAATTGTTTCCGTCAACTTTTGGAATAACGCCTGTTGTTCTAGTATTGGTATAGTGCCACCAATATCCTCCATAACTGTTTGTTGTTGTACCGTAGCAAGCACCTTCTGTAATTCTTGCAGAGGAGTAGCAAGGGTCTCTAAATTTAGGGATTCCGAAATGGATTCACCCCCAGCTTCAATGAGAATTTGCTGTTGGACAGATGCTAAAGCCAGTTGAACTTCTTGAAGAGGATGAGCAAGTGTTTTAATAGCTGACAGGCTAGTTTGCTCCGACATAGAAATGTCTCCTGCATCCAATGCAGTTTCCTGGTTAATTGAAGCTAAAGCCATCTCCAGTTGTTGAAGAGGAACTGCGAGTTGTTTCAATACTGATGTACTTTCCATTTCACACAGTGACTGGTCTCTTTCTTCAAGTGTAGTTTGTTTCTGAACGGAGGCAACTGCCATTTGCGTATCTTGAATTGTTTCCGTCAACTTTTGGAATAACGCCTGTTGTTCTAGTATTGGTATAGTGCCACCAATATCCTCCAGAACTGTTTGTTGTTGTACCGTAGCAAGCACCTTCTGTAGTTCTTGCAGAGGTGTAGCAAGGGTCTCTAAATTTAGGGATTCCGAAATGGATTCACCCCCAGCTTCGATGAGAATTTGCTGTTGGACAGACGCTAAAGCCAGTTGAACTTCTTGAAGAGGATGAGCAAGTGTTTTAATAGCTGACAGGCTAGTTTGTTCCGACATAGAAATGTCTCCTGCATCCAATACAGTTTCCTGGTTAATTGAAGCTAAAGCCATCTCTAGTTCTTGAAGAGGAACTGCGAGTTGTTTCAATACTGATGTACTTTCCATTTCACACAGTGACTGGTCTCTTTCTTCAAGTGTAGTTTGTTTCTGAACGGAGGCAACTGCCATTTGCGTATCTTGAATTGTTTCCGTCAACTTTTGGAATAACGCCTGTTGTTCTAGTATTGGTATAGTGCCACCAATATCCTCCAGAACTGTTTGTTGTTGTACCGTAGCAAGCACCTTCCGTAGTTCTTGCAGAGGTGTAGCAAGGGTCTCTAAATTTAGGGATTCCGAAATGGATTCACCCCCAGCTTCGATGAGAATTTGCTGTTGGACAGACGCTAAAGCCAGTTGAACTTCTTGAAGAGGATGAGCAAGTGTTTTAATAGCTGACAGGCTAGTTTGTTCCGACATAGAAATGTCTCCTGCATCCAATGCAGTTTCCTGGTTAATTGAAGCTAAAGCCATCTCTAGTTCTTGAAGAGGAACTGCGAGTTGTTTCAATACTGATGTACTTTCCATTTCACACAGTGACTGGTCTCTTTCTTCAAGTGTAGTTTGTTTCTGAACGGAGGCAACTGCCATTTGCGTATCTTGAATTGTTTCCGTCAACTTTTGGAATAACGCCTGTTGTTCTAGTATTGGTATAGTGCCACCAATATCCTCCATAACTGTTTGTTGTTGTACCGTAGCAAGCACCTTCTGTAGTTCTTGCAGAGGAGTAGCAAGGGTCTCTAAATTTAGGGATTCCGAAATGGATTCACCCCCAGCTTCAATGAGAATTTGCTGTTGGACAGACGCTAAAGCCAGTTGAACTTCTTGAAGAGGATGAGCAAGTGTTTTAATAGCTGACAGGCTAGTTTGTTCCGACATAGAAATGTCTCCTGCATCCAATGCAGTTGCCTGGTTAATTGAAGCTAAAGCCATCTTCAGTTCTTGTAGAGGCACTGCTAGTTCTTTTAGAACCGATATACTTTCCACTTCGGATATTGACCTGTCTCTCTCTTCGAGTAGCGTTTGTTTTTGAACTAAGGCAACACCCAAATCCACATCTTGAATCTGAAGTGCGTGTGTTTCTTTCGACGACGTAAATCCGTCCTCAGAAATCGATGTCCCTCTTTCCTCGAAAATAGAATGTTCCTGCACTGAAGCAAGAGCCAATTGTAACTCGTGGATAGAAGCGGCACACTTTGGAATATCTTTCATGTAAACAATTTCAGAACCTAACTCTTCATTATTTTCGAGTAGTGTTTCTCGTTGTATTGAAATCAGAGCCAATCCCAATTCTTGAAGAGGATTAGCTAAAGTTTTTAAAGTTGACACATTTATCTGCTCGGATAAAGATTCTGTGCTTTCTTCGACAGCGATTTGATGTTGCAATGTAGCCAATGCTTCTTTAACGTGCTGTATTGGCGGATCAAGTTTTTTCAAAGGAGATACGCCTGACTGACTTTCTCTTGCACCTTCCAAAACGGTCTGTTGTTCAACAATCGCCAAAGCTTGTCTAATTTCTTCCAGAGGAGTTGCAAACGCCTTCAGGTTAGGTAAATTAGAATTTTCTGTCAGAGATTCTAATTCTTTCTCAGCGGAATTTTTCTGCTGTGCTGAAACTATAGCCATTTGTAAATTTTTTATTGGATCGGCGAGCAATTCTAACGAAGAGTCTGTTACATTTTTTGTCGAATCTTCTCGAACGGAAGCGGTTAATATCTGATCTTGTACTATTTCGTCAGAAAACTTAGTTCGTGATTCAATTCCCCCTTCTACAGACAGCATCTCCAAAGATTCCTTGGCAACAGTACTTTTAGATTCTTCTGTTGTTAATGGCGTACAAATTTCGTCAACAGGTTCTTGATATTCCAAACCTTCACTTGAAATTAGTTTTTGAGCCAATTCATTTCTGTTTTTAGAACTTATAGGCGGATCTTCTTGACTACCCACATTACTGGTAACTACTTGCTCCAAATAACTAATTTCAATTCCAGAAATTAGTTTTTGAACATTGTTTATTTGGTCCACCAATAATATATAATATGAATCGTTATCTTGATCGTTTTGTGTCATATTGTTTTCAACAGCCAAGAGACTTTGTTTAATGTCATGTATTGGTTTAGACAATAATGAAAGGCAGCCTTTTGAACCTTCTAACTTGCAATATAAATCTAAGGAATCAATAGCTGTTCGTATTTCGAATATTATTTCATTAGATTTACCAGACGATAATTTTTGCTTAGATCCGTCTAAAGATTCTGATATTTTCGCGACATTGGTCAAATATGTTTTATCTTGAATATGCTTTCTTATATCGTAAATTCTGATTTCCCTCAAAACATCTGAAACGGAGTTTTGAAACTCAAGCAAGGGTTGTGTCAATTTTTCTAAAATGGACGCACTAGCTTTTCTTGACAGCGGCTGACCCATATTTTCTAAAATAATCTGCTGTTCTATTAAAGTAATTCCACGTTGCAGTCCATCTATTGATGTAAGGAAGTTGGTTACTTTCTCCTTGTCTATTTTATCAGATAAAGAGTCAACATCAACGTGAGCTTGCTTCTCCACTTCAGTTAAGTTCTTTTGTAATTGTTGAAGTGGTTCTGACATAATTTGAAGAATGGTTTTTCTTTGCCTATCTGATTTTTCCAAATCAAGTTTTTCGACTGATTTGATGGCGTTATGAAAGTTATGCATTGGAAATTTCAATGTTTTCAACAGAGTTACTGTTTCTATTTCTGGGGGTAACGTAAATGGGTCAACCGTAATTTCTTCCAGAATTCTATGTAACAAATCAATTGGAGAGGTCACGTTTTTAAGAGTGATTGAAAGATTAGCAGAAGTAAATTGTTCTTCCGCCTGTAAGTCCGATTTTATATCCATGACTTGTTTATTCAAATTTTTCCCAGCAATTTTTGTTAAATCATCTTCTGATTCTGTTTCGTTAGTGCGTTCCATTTTTTCGATATGTGCCAAACTTTTCTCTAACTCTTGCATGGGCTGTTCAAGAGTTTGAATAATAGCGGCAACTTTTTCTTCGATATCAGACTCCAATCCTGGTTTTTGATTTGAGGTCAGAACACTCTTCTCTTCCTCATCACCATCAACTACGCCTTCTCTTTTCGACAAAATCTGTTCCAGTGACTTAGAGTTATCATCAGATGGTTTAGAAGACTCTTTTGCAACATCAGAAACGAAGGGTTGTTGTGAACATATTTCTGACGATGTGACGTTTTCAACGAGATAAGTTATTTGTTGTGTTATAGTTTCAAACTTAGGTATTAATTCAGATAAAACTGTTTTTTCCAGTCCCACGCTTTGCAACACTACTTCGTGTTTTATATTGACCACGCTATTCTTAAAATCTTCCAGAGTCTTGACAAGAGCCTTTGCTTCGTGACTTGTGACCGATTGTGATGAGACCAACTGTCCCAAGGAAGCACCATGAGCTTGCTCAATATGATCCAATGTTTCAACAAACGCATGTAACGGTCTTGAGAACCCTTGCAGGCAAACAACCAAAGATTTCTGGGGAAGTTCTTTAAAACCAGACTCTATTATTTTGTGTTCCACTTGCTCCAGACACTGTCTTAAATCAGAAAGAGAAGGAGTAAGATTTTGAAACGAAGTAATTTTGGCTGAGGTAGTTTCTTCGCTTTCTTTGGAAGTTCCGTTTTCCAAAAATGCGACCTCATTACTCAAATCTTGGAGAGAATGAGAAATATTTTCTAACAACAAAATGCTAGCTCTCTGAACACTTGGTTCGATCTTAATTGACTTAAGCTTTCGATCTTCCATCGCAGACAAAGACCGCTGTAATTTGTACAATGGCGGGCTGACGAGAGGTAATATTGAACTTTCCTTGTCACATGCTACTCCGGACTCCAATAAAGATTGTTGATGCACATTAGCTACAGCTTTATGTAAATCTTGAACAGAGGCGGTCAAAAGCTGCATTATGGAATTTCGTCTTTTTTCGAAAATCAAAGGATCTTCAGCCTGATCGGTTATAAGGTCTTTAACTGAACCCATCGCAACATGTAAATGACTTAGTGGGTCAATCAGTAATTCGAGACAATTGACAGCTGATTCCTCTGCTAGAGTTTCGACCGAAGAACGTATTTTTTCTTCCGCTGTCAACAAGCTTTTCGACATTTCTTCCAGGGGTACAGCTAATGATGAAAATATTGAAATACCCGATTTCCTTTTTAATTTTGTTTTTGATTCTGATGTTGCGCATTTGTCAACTATCGCAACATCATTCTGAATCTTATGTATTACTTTAACAAGTTTTTCCAATGATTTGATGTGTTTTTCAGCTTCTTGTGACCTTTTTAGCTTTTTCCTGTTCTCTTCAATATCTGACAGATCCTTTCCTAATCTCTGTAGAGGTTCTTCCAGTAATTGTAGAGGAGACAAAACTACTTTTCCGTAAGCGGGCTCAGCTTCCAGTGTTACCTGACGTGAAATAGTGTCTAAACAATATTGAAATTCAGAAATTGGCTTTGAAAGAACTTCTAGAGCTGCAATATCAACGCCTTCAGCCGTCTCTATATTTTCACGTTGCAACACACTTAATCCATTAGTGAGTTCTTTCAACGTTTCAGTAACCGATTCCACAACTGAAAAATCTCCAACTTCAGATTGTATTTCATTTGATTCTATAATATTTTGTTCTATTGACATAATACATTTTCTTACATCATCGAGTGGAGAAACAAGATTTTTTATGTTGTAAAAGTCGTTATCGCCACCAGAAAATGTATTTAAAGTTTCTTGAAGATTGTTAACAGTTTCTGACATCTGCTTGAGTACAACAGATTCTGTTAGTTTCAATACATTTTCGTCTGTACCCAGAACTTCAATTGCATTTAAGGACTGTTGGAGTTTTTGCAAAGGACGGAACAAACGCTCAAGAATTGAAGGTCCCATTTGATCCTGTGCTACTCCTGATTCCATCACTGCTTGACGCTGCACTGACGAAATGCTTCTTTGCAAATTTCGAACCGTCTCCTTAAGTTGTTTCATATTAAAGGCGCTTTTTATATCAGTTGTTTGTTTTAAATTTGAATCTATTGCTTGTACCTTGTCATATAGCTCATGAAGGGGGTCTGACAACGTTTTTAGTGCAGTTATCGTTATTATTTTTGTTACAGTTTCTAGTACTGGTCCTTCTAATACATGATGTTCAGCCTGGTCGATTTCTTTATGTAATTCCGACAATGGTTCACATAAAAGTTGCAACGAGTTGTATTCTTTCGGAAGAATTTCACCCTTTATTCTCATTTGAATCGACTGTAAACAAGTTACTAAGTCATGCGCTGACTTAGACACATCATCCAAAACTCGTATTCCTGGGGATTCTGATCTCGGCGATATCATGGATTCCAGTTCTGATTGTAAATAACTCATAGGTTTTAAAATACTATGCAAACAATCTACTTGTGATGATTGTGGTTCTAATATAAGCTGTCTTTTTATTGACCTAATGCCCATTTGTATATCCTTTACAGTGTTTAAAACAGTTGTTTGAGTATCAGAAACACTGCTTTTGTTCAGCCGATCACGCAAAATTTGCTTCTCTATTTCATCCAGACCTTTTTGTAATTGAACCAGAGGCTGAACAAGAGTGGCTAAAATTGGTATAGTTTGTTCATCTAGACATATTTCTTCTTTACCCAAGTTCAAATATTGATTAACTTGTATTAATCTTCTTTTGAAAAAGTTCAAAGGCTGAGAAAGTGTGATCAAATTTAGATCCGGTTCTTCGTGAGTTTGGGATTGCGAATTTCTTTCATCCATTACGGCGATGGATTTAGAAATATCGTGAAGTGTTTGCGTTAAATTCTTAATGACTGATAAATTTTCAGAAACTAATATCATTTGTGGTGCAGATTCTAAAATCACTACTTCCACCAGTTGAAGGTTTTTGTTTAATTCTTGGAATGTGTGAGAGATACTCCTTCTAATAATATCTAGACTTAGATTTTCAGTAGACTCACTTGAATCCTGTTGATAATTCTCTATGGCTCTCATAAGATTTCTTACGGGTTCTCCGAGTAACTCTAGGGCTGCTGAGCTTTGATTTTCTGTCAACGGGCACTGGCTGGATTCCTGCACAAGTAACTGCTCGATGCTGTTCAACTGTATACCGAGTTCGGTAATTGGTTGGGACAGAGATTTTATTGCGTTCACACTCGGTACAATAAATTTTGACTCCTTAACAGCTTCGATCTGAAGGCAATTTTCGGCCTGAATAATCTCCTTCTGTATTTTAATAAGTGGGGGAACCAAGTTTCCTAATACAGCAAGGTTTTCTGTTTCAGTTAAAGATTTCCCTTTGAGTACTGCCAACTTTGAAATAGAAACTACCTGCCTAGTTAGCTGATCAACTGATTGTTCCAGAGTATCGAGGATGGGCATTCCACCAGCAGCAGGAGTTTCCATCCTATATTTATCTTTTATCTCTGTTAGACCTTTCTGAAGTTCTTGAATGGGTGCTGACAGAGTTTTTAAAATGGCATATCTTTTCATATCTGGTTCGAATCCGTCCTCTGCTTCAATCACGGCTTGTTGTTCTACTAGTGCTATGCCTCTTTGAAGTTCTTGCAGCGGCTGAACTACTGCTTCAAGAATAGAGAGACCCAGCATACCCGATTGGCCTCCTTCAAAATTGACCTGCGCTTCCACTGATGCAATATTTCTATGTAATTCCTGAAATGGTCGTTCCAATGTGGACAGAATAGAACGGCCTGCGTTTTTGAATAATCGTTCGCCACTCGCTTCGAGCACTGCTTGTTGTTGAAGAAATGCTAGACCTCTCTGAAGCTCAAGAACCGGCCGGACTATATTCTGAAAAATTGATGTTCTTTCCGGCAAAGAATATTCACTTCGATTCTCTTCTGCGGTCTGTTCTCTTGAAACAGCTTTTTCACTTACTGTTGTAACTTTTTCTTCACATACGGTGGCTTCAGATGCTTCAGACTGTTGCTGTTTTATAGATGCAACATCTCTTCGCAGTTGTTCAACTGGCTGCGCAACAGTTTCTAAAATAGAAACACTGGTCCTCTCTAGCAAAGTCTCTTCATCTTTTTCCATGGCTGCATGCTGTTCCACCAGGGCCAAGCTTCGCTGTAGTTCTTGCATTGGTTGCGAAATCCTCTCTAAAATATTTCCAGAACTATCTTCACACTCTTTCTCTGTTCCTAACTGCTGCCTCTCTGCCTGAGCTAAGCTTTCTTGAATATCAAGTATAGGTTGAGCGATTGTTTCTAGAACTGATAGACTAGTTTTCACGGAATGTGGTTCCGAGGCAGCTTCCGATTTAACTTGCTCCTCGACCGTTGACAAACCTCGCTGTATATCTAGAAGCGATTTAGTGATCATCTCCAACATGCCGTGGTTCTTCTGCTCGGCCGTTCCGTCTTTTGTGTCAGGAGCTAAAAGTCTGGGCAAATCTATATCATCAGAAAATTTCCGTTGAGTTGACTTCTTTTCTTGATCAGCATTTTCAATTTCCGTTTGTATCGTTAGGGGAATGAAGTCTTCATCTTTCTCTTTTACCGATTCTACGGAAGGCGCTTTGATGGAACCTATTCGTTTGGGAGATTTTCCATTCTGGGCCTGATCACGGGAAGGACGAGTTTTCCACCCATCACCTTCTTCAGAATAAGAATCATCTTTGACTATCCTGCTAAGATCTACGTTCTCGTCGAGTCCCAGATTTACCGCATCCAGAGACATCTGTTTCGCCCGTACCAAATCAGGAATATCTTCCACAGACCCTATCTGTCCCGTCATGTCCATGGAACGACTTCTCTTCTTCAATGTTCCCTTCCTCAGAATTTGCCCAGGTTTTGCTATAGAAACCTCGCTTGCGGTCCGATCTTCTGAAAGGTTTTCGAAGGATTCTCCTTGGCCACTCTCAACAGAACGCTTCTTGCGTTTGATGGAGCCCGCCTGCGTGGCCCTCTCCAACTTCTGGGACTCCCCGCTTGCAGGGGTTTCGTAGTGCGTGTCTGTATGTTCCTCAGACAGGCTGTGGAATGTATTGTCCCCGCTGGAGTGTTTATGCCTGGGCGGCCTTTCCGGTGGTTCTTCGCCTGTCAAGGGTGCGACGGCCCTATCCAAGAACTCGGAGTCGATACGGTCCAGAGGCAGATCCTGGCCACTTTCCTCCGTGATGGACAACTCCTCAACATCGGCGTCGGTGCGGAGGTCTTCCTCCGCAGACGTAAAGTAGTCGCCCGTCACGTCGATCACCACCGCCTCCATCAACAAGTTACCCGAGTGAGAGGACTCTTTGACGAAGCGCATGGGAGGTAGGTCCACCACGTTGTGTTCTGCAATCGTCATAAACACATATAATTACCGTTATCAATAGGTTTCATTTCGAATTAGACTTTAAATCATGCATAGAACGGGCATTAGGAAATAACTATCACTATATTGATTAATGAAAATAAAAACATGTGTTGTGGGCGTTATTAAAACATTGGATTTTAAATTTGAACGTGTTAATAGTTTTATAACATTTATAATGTAGTCAAAAATTCATTATTCTTTTTGAGAATGATTTAGAGGTTATTTTTATTAAATCAGCCTATTTTATTTCGTTAGTCGTTCGTTAGAATCGAATACACACAGTATTTTCCATAATAAATTGATCTAAAGTTAAATTTGTGTTGACCAATCATCACGAAGGAGGCTTCAAACATATTCTAGATAATCTTTATGATTGGCTCAATTTTCTTTTATTTATAAAAACATGAACGTGTATGTCATTGAAAAATAGAAGAGAAATAGAAGCACGATTATAAACTGAAGGTCCAGACTCAATCTTCGATTTAGTCGAAAATATTTCTTATAAAATTAAACACTTGATGTATCTTGGAAAATCTATTTACAGACAATAGTAATTTATAATTCATTAATATAGTTTCATATTATGTTTCATATTAGGGAGATTAAACCACACACAGTCTCATAAAGTGTTAATAATTTTAATAAGAAGCTTTTTGTCATTTTTATCCTGTTCGAGTAGTTAATAAATTAGTGAGCATTGTAATAATTTTATACATCACAAAACGATCATAGTTAAAAATAAAATAACAATCATGTTTTATCATTTTTGTGTATCGAGCTAACACAGTTGGTATGTTATGCAGTATCACAAATTCTGACAAATAAGCAAGGTGGTCAGTGTGTTTAACCTGCCTGTTATGAAACCCAAAGTCGATTAGACATATCAACCGAGTCTGTTTCCTTATTTTCTTCTCGTTATCGTAACTGAAGCGACACTGCACAATCTACTTAACGACACTGTTATTTATATTTTTAAAGGAAGTAATTTTCATGATACTGCCCTAATATTAGAAATTTGACAGCAGACAATGTTTCTGATACCGGTAAATTAAACAAGTATAAGGAATTTGTTTTAAAACGGTTCTGTTACACTATTCGTAATATGAACAGGAAATTCACTTCATACAACTTGTTATGATTTTCTTGATATAAACCGTCTCGTAAACATAAATAATCCTGTACAAAAGGGAACAAACTGTTTCTTTACATTATTATCCTTTTACAAATGACATGTCATACAAATAACGAGTGCTGTAAATTCGTTAATTATTGAATCACACTTCGCGGACGTTAAGCTTAAATACGAATGCTCTAAGCACTGTTTGCATGGAATTTATATATTTTATGTTTTTTGGTAATAACTGTCTCCATCAGATTATCCCTGTTATTCAATCTCTTAAAGTTCTTGATAAAACTGTGATAGAACCGTTAGATCCGAAATGTAGTTACAGTCTCAAGGAATGTCAAGTTATGGTGGGAAATGCGTCCGGGTGTTGAACAAAATTTTAACGAAGAAGATGGAATACCTTGTGAATTAAGAAATATAAGATGAAGAAAATGATGCTGGAAGATGAGAGTTGGTTTTTATTCCACGTTACCTGTACTTGTACGTGTTTATATACGTGGGGAAGTTAAAAGCTGATTAAGTTTACCCAGAATGATAAAATATGCAGCCATACCGAAGTGACGACATCCGTCTTACCAGAGACGTGTTCGGACAGCTGATCGGCGTACATCTCGACGACGGCCAGGGCTTGTTCCTCAGTGAGGTCGGGGGTTTCGTACAGAGACACGGATACTTCGCGTCCGTCGAAGGAGAAGGACAGGTCCGGCCGCTCGCTCACTGCGTCACACAGCTGAGAAGTCCTCTCTTCGTGGATGGTCGACAGCGACGTATTTCTCGCCAACACATGGGGCGCCTCCGGTTTCATCACGCGCTCTGCGAACATAGATGCAAGTTTATTGAATTATATTTCCCATACTGCAGTAATGTGTTATAGTGGGCTAAAAAAAAGCACCACATACAGTAAGTAACACGACTTCTCCCTACATGGCCCATATTAATTCCATCATGATCATATAATCCAACATTAATTTTATGAGGTGTAAATTATGAATAAAACATTCTCGGGTTTCCAACCGGGCTAAATATTAATTTATATACAACGTTTCCATGGCGTGCTCTGCCATTGTCGTCAGGTGAATAGCGGTTACAGCGAATAATCCACGAGACTTGCTAAACGCCGATCAGACCTGACCAATCAACAAGACAGTAGCCACATACATATTCATCAAGGTATGAATACAACTACTTGAGGAATAAATAAATTAATTAAAAATCTACAACCACAAGCAATAATTATAACTGAAGTAAACGCAATTTACCTAACGACGATGGAACATAGTGGAAACGTTTAATTAATAAATGTAATTAATTTAAATTAAAAAGAATTAAATAATTCATGCAAATATATCAAACAAAATATCAGTCTCAATATTTAAGAATAAATATATAAGATTGTTATTTGTTTACATTAGTAAAAAATTAACCCTGTTGTAAACCAGACAATGTTTTATTCATACTGAATTTGTCGAATGCATTTCGTCGTCGATAACTTAACACATGCATTTTCCATATATACTATGGAGAATCACTAGTAAAATAAATTCAGTATCCAGATACTAGTCGTCCTAGTTTTTTAATATTTACAGTATCATTTTTATAAATAAAATGAGTACTATGAAGTGTATGTCATGGATCATATTTACGGCTTACTTTATATCTCAAAGTTTAATGGAGTTAATAATTACTAACAGCTACCAATTGTTTTCGTGGCCATGTTGATGTCAGTATTTTGTATCAATTTTTGGGTTTTTTGACCGTGTTTTGTTCTGGCGTTCATGCTGATGTTTCGTTCGATAGCCCCGAACATTCTATAAAGAAGTTGTTACCCCCAAAATGTGAGATTTCAAAATCATTTTATTTAGATCTATAATGCGAAACATAATTAATTGATTATGTAAATTAAAATATTTGTCACCTGGATTACGTATGTGTTTCATACTTAAGGCTTTTGCGTTTTTAATAACCTGACGAAAGGAACTAATATTCCGAAAATGTCGTGTGGTGTTTATATTAACCCTTCGTTTTGTATGTTATTTCGCTATTTTATGAAATTAGTATTATTACTTAATTTATTATCTGTCAGCATCGGATTATGAATGCACTACTATCTTAAAACAATAAACAATACAAGTAAACTATACAGAAGTTGGTTCATGGATGAGCAATGAGTACACGAATTATTTTTTTAACTTGTGTTTCTGGGCACACAGAACGTAATTTTTTTAAAAGATGTATGTAGTAAGGAAAACCCAAGTAGATCTTTAGAAGATTATTATTATTTAATATAAGCTTATTTATTTAGCTGCTTTCAGCTTTGACACTCGTCGTATTCAAAGAACCCAAATAAAGAAGTAAAGATAAATTAATAAAAAAATTCGGTGGAACTACTTGTGTTTTTCTTATTAATATATAACCTAAAACGATCTTAATTATTTCCAGATTTATAGATATTTTTAAGTTTATGACATTATAAAACATCACAACGTATCAAGTTTTTTCTGACCTCATCAAACCTGTCAGAAAATAATTGTTTTGTTCAAACGTACAACACTACCAATTATATATAATTACTAGCTCGTCAAATTAAACCTGATAACACAATAGATTCGTAAGCTGGCGCTGAAGGCGCACATACGCGGGAATTATCCGAAAAACGAAATCTATTGTAAAAATATTGACTCATTAAAAATCGAGCTAGCGTTATAAAAAAACAACCGCTGTGGTGTAGCGGCCTCGCATCACAGAGGTTACGGGTTCGAATTCCGGCATGGGCATGGCCGTAATGTGGCATGTAAGATGATAGTCTGCCGGTCTTCTCGGTAGTCCACGGTCTTTAATGGGCTGTCAAGCGAAGGAGTAGTAGATATAATAAACAGGTTCATATAATGTGATTTATACAATCCATAGTGTGTAATGCAAGTGGTACTCAGACGTATAAAGTTAATATAGTCGTCTTCTTTACGTCGGTAAGGGTTGCTTCACCTCTGCCTGATGTTCCTTCTCGTCAAAAATAGAGTTTATTTCAGAAAACTTGGGTCAATTTTATTAACCATTAAAAAAATGTCGAAGAGTGAAACATCCGAATATTAAATTTCTGTATTTCAACTGCATAGTACGTCATTCGTGGTTATGTTATAGATATAATTGTGCATACCCTCGAAGCCCAGCAGTGAGGCTGAGGAGGCGACTGTGCCCATGCAGTTGTGAGCCTCACAGGTGTAAGTGCCGAGGCAGCAGGTTCCATCCTGGCCGGAGATGATTCGGTGGATATCTCCGGGCTTCAGCTCCTCGCCGTCTTTGTACCACTTCAGCACTGGCTGAGGGACGCCGATAACCTTGCACTCAAGGTTCACGGCGCCCTCCTCCGAAAGTATGGCTCGAAGACACTCCAGGAAGCGGGGCTTCTTGTAGTGCTTTGGAATGTTCAGTTTCAGGAAGCAGGAAGTGACGCTCTGCCCAAAATCGTTCGACGCTACACATTTCCATTCGGCCTGTAAACAGTTTTCTTGTTAATGAGAAACAATTTCTTCGTTTGCCAGAACCAGTCTCATTAGCACTTAACATCTAAAACGCGTACCCGTCACTTTACACTGGCCTGACTAGCAACGTATATTCAAAAGTACAAATGGTGACAATACCTTTAAAAATCTGGAAAAGCATAAAAAGCGAGAAAATTGGAATGCCTCTTATAATCACAGTTGACAAAACAAGAACAAGTCATGTTAATAATTAAAAATTAGTGTCTGGACCTCTAATATACATTATACATAAGCAGATGGATAAATTAATTACAAAGTAACTGCGAAACCACTTAGAGGATTTGGAAACTCTGCCGACAAAAGTCGATTAAACTCGGATTTTCCAAGCATGCTTGACTAGAAATGTTAAGAAAGAATTATAGATAATATATTAATACCTTACTTCATATTCTTAAAGATCGACTATATTCAGATCTTTCGTATCCTGTGAGGCAATGTCGTACTAATTAACTCTAGAATTAAATTATTAATGTTTCAAAAGTCCTATTATACTTCTATGGGTTGTAGAGGGGACTTACTAGATTAAGGTTTGATAAGGAACCAATCTCCGGAAATGCACCATTTGGATGCGAAATAAATTTAAAGATAGAATCGATTTCAAATCTCCAGATTCACGGTACGCAAACAAAATTAACATGAACTTTCTGTGGGTGGTATAGTGGAGTTCCTGGTCACGCAAAACGCGCCAGACGCTCGTGTGGGGCATATTCATTGCATGGGCAATGTTTGGAGTACTCGTCGACTGATTCTCTTCTACATGATGGACTTTCTCTTCAAAGTCGAGAGTGCGGCGCATCCGTGGAGCACCATAGTCAGCCCTTCTAGCTTCGAAGTTACCTGTTTCTCGCTGGCTTTGTTGTATTCCAACAAAAATGGTATGTGATAGAGTGAGGAGATGTGGAAAACGTTCGTGATACATATGTTGTGCAGTTCGACCTTTACGTTCAGCTTCACCATAAATTATCAGCATCTCTCTGTAATCTTCAAACATGTATTCTTCCAGCCTGTACTGTCTCGTTCTGTACTGCTTAATGACTGACTGGCAACTGATGTGAACCCCGACTCAGTAGAGCTGATTGTAAACACAAGACACGATATCAGCAGTCGCCCTCAGACAGTTTTGTTTGCGTTCCGTGAAATGGGAGATTTGTTATCTATTCGATCTTCAAACTTATTTTGCATCAAAATGGTACGTTTCCGCACATGGGATCCATATCAAAACTATATCTAGATGTATGTAACAGGAATCTTAAACTCCTTGTATAAATCGTAATTACGAAAATTAAGAGCATTGGAACAAATTTGTTTTTCAGCCAATTTAAGTATATTTTGTTATACGACTTTATCCTATATGATGAAAAATAATGTCGGAAATTAGTAATTTTTAACCAAAAAGAAAAGTACATTGTCAATATCTGAACAGTACTGGACTCGTGAGTTGAAAGAAATTTTGTCTCTCGCTTATGGACACTTTGTATGAAATAAATATAGTCTTGCAGGGGACACAAACTTGGGAAAAATGAGGAAAACTGGGAGACTCAATGAGAATGGAAGGAGCTAGTCTTTCTGAATTATAGAAACCTTACGTATTAAATGAGCCCAAGAGTTAAAAAAATTGTATAGGAGTAATATTTATTAAATTAAACAAAATGGCCAACGAACAAATGAGGGCAAGTGTTCATTTCCTAATATATATATAAGGGAATATTTCAGTTTGCTTGAAATAATTATTCCCATTGATTTAATATAACGAGGTTTTGTACTTGCTTGTCCTGTAAAGTCCTAGTCACCAGAATTGGTGTAGTTGCAGTAGTGGAGGGTTCTATTTCGATTGTTACGTTATTATTTATGTTTCAAAATTATTTTATATTGGTTTACTTACTATGAGTAGTCTTTTTAAGCAAATATGACATTAAAGTCTGTCAAAATTGCATGATATAACTGGTAACTAATCCAATATACCTGTAGCTGTATCCCAGAGGTGCATTGTTAAATTCATGTGTTTTTCACAAAGGCATTTGTTGAGATTTTACCTGGTCTGTGATTTCGAGTCGTGTGACATCGAGGTGACACCGTCCCAGGGTTTCTTTGCAGAGTTGATAGCGATCACTCTCGGAGACGTGATCATCATCGCGGTACCACGCGACGTTGGGCTCTGGAGACACCGTCACTGGAAACAAGAGAGTGGCTACAGACCTTCTGGAAGCTGCGGGAAATCAAAATGCGGATGCACGAACTCACCCTGCACACTGAAGCGGAAGGGTTCATCGATTCTACCCTCGCAGCTCTTAAGGCCCTGCACGAAGCGTGGTGGCTGGTTGGGCGAGAACAGGGACAGGCGTTCCTCTTCGTTAAGCTGACTCTGGATGTCCTCCACGGTCAGCTCGGCGCTGCTGGTCGCCTCTCCCATGCAGTTGCGCGCGATGCACGAGTACGAACCTGCAACGGACCATTCAGAAACTCAGATACGGCTCAAGGTTGCTATTACAATGGAAGTTCCTGGCTGAATTCGAGCGAACAGTCATTTCAGACGAGTATCTTTAGTAAATAATACAGAAGAAATTCTCATTCTCTAATAAATTTATATTTTATAGAAACCATAATTTTTATTAAAACACTACTGCGACAACCAACAAAAGCTCCTGCCGCATCAATATGACATTGTTTCCCATCTCTCAAGAAGCAACTTTTATTAAGTATTTAATTAATCATCATGCAATTAACAGTCATTCACATTTATTTCATATCATTATTGTAAAATTAAACACCTTGGCTTTTTCCCCTCTAATAATAAATTATTTACCTTTTTAGCTTATAACTACATATTTTCCAGCATCCGAAACCAACTTGTCTTTGAAGAACACAGTTCACGATTAACCACATCCTTCAACACTGCCCATCATACACAGAATCTCTCAACAAATTCCTCATGGACCTGAAGGGGTGTGACTATGATATACTTACCTTTCACCAGAAATTGGACAGGTTCCTGGCAGACACTAATATGCTGAACCTAATTTAATTATGTTATAACGATTTATTTGTTAGTGCTATTGTACAGTCGCTAAAGGCTATTATGTCAAAGCGGCTATAAACAGTAATAATAAAATAAAATAAATAAGGTACACTTTCGACTGCTCAGTTCCACTAAACAAATATTTATTCATTTGAACACAAATGAAATCATGTATGTGTCAAAAATATTTTTTACTTCAAACATATCTACATACATCTTCGGGTTCAATATATAATTAAAAAATTATTTGAAATATAGTGTCATGGAATAGTGGGATTCTATAGCGAAACACAGAGCTAGTATATTGAGTTTTAGTATTTATGGCTGTAGTATGTATTACTTAAGTGATCATTTCTCTCCTGAGTTATGGAAACACCAAACCTAAAACGTTAAGAAAATAAAAGTTGTCTGTAATGAAAAAATAAATAGGTTTTGAAGGATCAGCTGTCAATAATTTCCACTATATTTCTTGTAATTATATAATATTTCTATTTAAGTAATTTCTAATGAGCAACTCTTCCGATGGCGAGAGAGGGGCTTGCTGTGGGATCACGGAACATTACCATAGGATATCACCTTTCGCGAGTTTCTGCAGGATCAGGCCTTGCTATATTCGCAGTTGTATACAATATGTCACGGAATATTTAAACATATATATTGTAACACTAATTAGAGGCCATTAATTGTTTTAATATAATTGGATTGTTAGCGGTACATTTCTTGAAAGCAACAATCACGGCTCTTTGTCGGCGATAGTTGTTTGAAACTGCGCACTCATACGGAAGTCCTGTCCGGCGAACGTTTCGAGAAAGCGATGAGGCTAACCTAAAAAGTACGAATAGCGTGGTCCAGGAAGTTCAACTGCGAGATCTATTAAACTCTATAAAACACAAGTAAATAGTTCTTGACGGAGAGTCTCATGATACAATATCGCAAAATGGAAGCAAAAGGCTTGCACCACACAGACGCGAAATAACATTTCGCATAAAGGCATGGATCCCAAAATTCCAGGTGGAATAACAACGAGAACTACGACGTGTTTATTAAAAATGATGTGTAGAATCAGTGAATAACAGTGAGTTGTGCCCTCAAGCTCCAAGAATCAGATCTGGTACCAGAAAGACATTCGTGAGTACAAAAACTATTATTTAAAGTCTGTAAACGAGGATTAAAGGGATAAGTCAGATTTCGTTATCTTGTTTAGTTTTCGTTTCTTTATTGTGTTTAGAATTTATATTCCGTTCATTTCAATTTTGATTTGTTAATTAGTTTATTAAATTTGTTTGTTCATACTATCAAGCCCAGTAAAGACCCAGAGAGAAAGAGTAATTAGATGTAATTGTTGTAAAATTATAAAGTTGTATTTTCCTAGAAAGCCTCAAATAAAAAAAATATAAAAATTTTCTTTGTAAATTTGAGGAAATTAAATGTGCAAAGTGAAGCTGATAATTTGTATCTTTAAAGAATAAAATTTGTTTTTTTTAATTCATTAATTTTTTAATTAAAGCCTTTCAGTTGATCATTACATTTCGGCCCAACAACTTGGGGCAAATTTATTTCAATTAATCATTTCCAGTTAATCATTACAATAAATAAATAAATATATATACCAACTGCCATTATTCTGATACCCGTTAACAGCTTTATGAAAAAGAATGATGAATTTAAAATTATGCCCTGTAAAAATGAATGAATAATATTCTCTTTATAACAACAGTATTTATTTTTCCCTTTTTATTATTACCATCCGGGTTGTTATATATCTATAACCCCCAATTTGACTCCAATCTCGGTAATTTTTGCGTTATTTTTATGAAAAATAAATTAATCTTTTTTTATGAAAATCCTCCTAAGCGTGCTCCCCATGCCGGAAGGTGTTGAAATTATACACAAACAACATGGTAAGCAATATTATCAATGGCATTGACCCCAACAAATATATATTCCACGCAAATATCGACCATTTGACATGTTTGAATATTCCACCCACGACCACCCTCGCTTGGGGAAGTTAAACGGCAAGTTGGCTGTCATAAATCAACGCAGTGACAACCATAACCCAGATTTGACTCGAATCTCTGATGTTTTTGCATTATTTTTATGTAACGAAAGGGGTTTAAATTATACTGAAACAACATTGGTAGAAATATTATCAATCTCACTAAACCTGAAAAAAAATTCATTCAAAGCAAATATCGGTCGTGTTTGGATGTTTTCCACCGCCGTCAACCTCCGCCCCTGGGAGTTAAATAGCAACTTGAATGTCATAATTAAATTCAGCGACATCCATAACCCTGGATTTTACTCCAATCTCGGTTTTAATCGTGTTATTTTCTTGCAACGCCTTTCCACCCCCACCCCTAAACGTGCGCCTTTCCCATGTCGTAAAGGGTTGCAAATATACACCATAACACCGGTAGAAACACCATCAATCTGTTTGAACCCGAAAAATATTTATCCGACTTAAAATATCTGCCGTTTTAGCATGTTTGAAAATGTCTCACCCCCCTCCCCAGTACAATTCTCGTGTTTTGAAGAATATGTGTAACAAGTTTTGTTGCAATCTGTCCATGCGTTTTGTATAGAAATTAACGTAAATACACACAAACATACATAGGCCTGCATACAAACATACATCCTTTTTTACTATAAGATGTTATTAAATCAAATATTAAATATAATATGATTTAAAATTATTAAAATTCACAATTGCAGTCATGAAAAGCAAATTAAATTTCATAAAGTTATTTTCACATTATTTCTTTTAACATATGATCATTTACTATTTTTTTCAAATACCATATAGTGATTAATATTATTAATGATATACACCTGAGAAGATAATACTTTAACAGTTTTTGTGATTAGTTACCGAGTGAATTAGTGCCAGTGAGCTGATACACGTCTCCGGGCCTGAGCTCCTGGCCGTCTTTGAACCATCGCAGTTGTGGTGTGGGGAATCCTACCACTTTGCACTCGAAGCTCACCAGACCCTCTTCCGTCAGAACGGCCTTCAGGCTCTCCAGGAAACGGGGCTTTCTGTAGTTCTTTGGATCTGAAAGAACACTATTATTAATTCATTCATTTAACAATACCGACCGTGCGTTAAACATTTTACAACTTCGCAAACACACAATATAAATATGATGATAAACTCTGAAAGAACAGAAGAAAAGCTTTCAGTCAAAGCTCATCCATCGAGGCCATGAAATTGAATTAACTTACTCTTTTTAATAGATAGGGGAGAGATGGATACTGTGCAACAGAGATAAGTTGCAACGAAGGATTTTATTCTAAAAGTATTTCAAAAAGTGTTAGAGTAATTTACTTTTTCTGTTATCTGAATAAGAGTTTATGGTTTTACATTTGTTGGTAACCAAATTATTGTATAGGCATTCTAGTTTTTATTGAGTGTTTAAGTTAGTTTATCTGACTGTTAGAGGGCAGCAACCAGATATGCACAGAAGTGCGCAAACGGGAACATTGCAACGCCATGTTGCAACTTACCTCAGTGCTGTCGAGTTTGCTCCATCTCAAACATCATTACTTAGATTGATCCAGAATTTTTTTTATGGTAAATGAAGCTTTTCTGACCTCATTTACACGAAGTAACATCACCTCTAGATTTCATGCTATGGTAATATTCACATTCAACCCGGAAAAAATTCAATAGATTGATTTTTCTGCATCTTTTGCCACTAATCGACCTTTTTATGAAAATATAGCAGAAGCAGAATCTTCTCCCGATTCATCGAAAAATACCTACTGAAAATCGGTTTCCCTGCCCATTTTCAAAATTATAAGAAAGGAAGGCTATCAACAAGGGAAGAAAGAAGAGGAAGGCCACTGTATTAACGTATACACCAGAAAAAAATGTTTGGAGAAGAAGAGTGGAAGGAAGAAGAAAAACATGCAAGGTAAATGTTGCAGTTTGTCGACGAAGTAACTGTCTGTTTTAACTGTGGTGACAAATACGAGGTCGAAGAAGAATGAGTGCAATGCCTGAAGTGTAAACAACTGTTGCTGGTCACCTGTGCAAATAATGATACATTATATGCTTGCGTAGATTGTCACTGCAATGAAGACAATTATTAGTTCGTCTAAGATGTTTCTAGTGGTGTTGCAACTTGCCCGACTTGCGGGGTACATTGTAGCGTGTTACAGCATTGTTTTGTTATATTTTTTGTACTCATATTTCTTGTAATTATTAGATAAAAGTCCATATTTTAGTGGTGTGTAATTATAATATTGTTAGTAAAATAATATTTTAATTGAAAAATTATAAATGTATTATTTGATTCACTCTCCATTACTTATGTTTGCCAACAACCCGCAATTTTCAAAACGTTATACAGAAGAAAGAATAGTTGGTTAAGTCCGTGAAATGAGTCGTTGCGTCGAAGAGAATTCATATTCTCATTTATTTTCGATTACTGTAAATTATTTTCAGCTGCGGGGAAGGAGTTATCGTGTGATAAAGCTTAGAATATAGTTCGTAATTGGTTCGTAGTCTTCAACAAAATCATATTTTTTGTTGTAAGGAAATTAATGAATAATTAATTGTTTAAATAATTGACAGAAAAGGAAATTTGATTCGATTACTTGCGTGAATTTTAATGCTCGTGGCACCCTTAAGCCAGAAATGTTTATATTTAAAACGAATGATTTATGAGGTCCTAAAGAAGAAATAACTTATTCATAACACATAAAGACGCCTCTAAATAATCATCAGGCGGTCACATTTCAGGTAGATTTGACGATGTATGGAACAAGGTAGTAGTGTGCTAACAGGAAATTAGTCCATAAATGAGATTGAAAACTCAAGGAAAGCTACAACATGAATTTTGATTGAATATGGTATATAAAAATACGGATAATGATAGACAAGTCTCGACAGAGACGGACAGATAGAAGTGCAAGGAGTAGAAGTAGAAGTGAAAGTGTAAGTAGGCTTATACCACTGCATGAAATAAATTTAAATATGTTTCATCATGGCGTTAGTCTTTTATCTATTATGTAACTGGTTTAATTACAGAAGTAGAAAATACGTTTACAATCAATAAATGGCTTTAATAAAATAAAAATCGAAAACCATGTACGTGTTATTCTAAAGTGTAATAATTGTAATGATTAAATTGGTACGTATGTTACAAAGTCGGTGCTAATATTTACAGAAAACATTATAAGCTTGTATGAGAAGTAATATTTGTAAAATATGTATAAGATGATGGACACCAATTAATGACTAGTAACAAAACTTATCCATTTATAATTATAATATTAAAATTAAGGATATATACAATGAAAAATTAATTGTTGTGATAGGGTTAAACCACTAACTAAGAAAATATTTGAATTTAAGCAATATTTCAGCTTCTTCTTTACATAAAATTATTTCCAGAATCAATTAAATCAATTAAAAAAAAAAAAAAAAAAATCAATAAATATTAAATTAACATAAATTGAGTAAAACAAAATGCAAATAAATTGTACTTTATATTATCCGGGTTCCTGTTATGTATTAAATCGAAATATTTAATTTGAATAATAATCGATTAAATACATATAAATATTAAACGGAAAATTAAATATTGAATAAATAGTTCTGTATTGTGTTCCCATTAATTCTGTAAAACTCATGAAATCTTGAAGCATGCTGATCGTTTCTTGGAGTGCAACAATGAATCATATGAACAGCAGTGATACGTTCTCATAGTGACGTAATTTTTAACCGAGACGTTCTAATTAGACTTCAATCACATGGCTAACATCAACTTATAAACCTTTCACTATCAGCGTATACTCCTATAACAAAGTATATATAATTCAAAATGCGCGCCAGTATATTTTTGTTTCGTTCTAGCCGATCTGTGGAGAAACTTATCCAGCCAAGTCGGTTCTTCGCCGTACTCAAGAATTAGGCATAGTATATTCTTCAGTACGGCGAATTTTTCGGTGCCGTCTCCATTACCACCTCTACAAACTTTTAAAGCAGCAACTGAAAAGGTGGCGAAATTTATTTGACTAGTTTCTGAGGAGACTGGAAGAAGGTGGTTTTGGAGGAACTTCATTTTTATTGACGAAGCGCATGGATTTATGTGTATAAACAGAACTGCCGTAACTTGACCCAGACGTTCAAAATGATCTATTCATATTTTTTTATTCAATTATTGTATTAGTTTGATTTTATAGTGTAAAACGTCTTACCTGAAGAGGACTCACGAAACGTTGTGTAATTTCCATTAAATATTTTTTTTCAGGCGTCAAAAGACTGTTGTTTGTTTATAGTTTAATATTATCGTCAATATATTGCACCATAATTCATATTGCTTAATAATACTGAAAATATTATTGAAAGATTGTAAATATTGTTGAACGATTGCCCAATATATTGAGTCAATCAAAAATAGTTAGATATTTTCTGAGTAATATGAATAATATTGAATCAACTGAGGGTAATATTGCGCAATATTGGTTGAGTTCTGTCTACAGCCACGCAGTGAACATCGAACTACAGTGAGGAGGTGCTGATTACACATTTTACAATTTACTTTATGAAATGGCTACAAATAAACACGAAGAAAGGAAATTTATTTTTGAATGCAGATCTATATCAGAATTTACCAGCTTTGTGGAATATTATAAGCCATGATTATAGTAATAGAATTAAAAAGAGAACAATACGAGCGTTTACTCTGTAAATATAGAGGAAAGTATTCAGATGCTGATAATTGCAGTTAGTTACAAAATTTCATTCGTTGCGCATTAACTTTAGAAAACAAATTGAAGCGGATGAAGGATTATTAAAAAAGCGGTCCTGGAGGAAATGACTTAATAGAACCAACATTATGGTATTTTTTAGAAATGAAGTTTATAATAAGTCGGGAAGAACCATGTATGTCACAAAATATCATTCAGACAGACTGTAGAAGTGTCAGTCGTAAACTCAAATTTTGGGCAATAATATTACGTGTGTGTCGTCCAGCAATATATTGTGCCATATTATTGACGATAATTTTGATAATTTTTTTATTCTATTCTACTAATATAAAATAATTATGACAAGCGTTTTGGTCTCTAGAAATAATTGTTATGAGTAAAAGTATAAATTAATGGGTAACAACTTTGTATTTGATTATTTTAGAAATATTTAGTTGTGTGTTCTGAAGAGATTTTTAAATTTTACACTGTTGTAACAAATCTGTTACCTTATAATGAGGAATCAATTATGATTTATATAATTATATGAGTATATATTATTGTGAAATTTAGGCCTTTGTAATTACTTTAAATTTAAAAAATATTATGAATTTTTCTAGTCTTAAATGAAAGTCAAAGTTTTATTAATATGAATTTCAGACGCAAAATATGTAATAATTATTGTAAAATTCTTCATGTGAAAAATTCCGTATCAGATCATACATTCACGTTGAAACGATATGAAAAATAAGGAAAGGAAACCTACAGAAAATGTCTGAAAAGCAGACGGAACACGTCGGCGATATACAAGTGAGATTAGTCAAAACTGGTATGTTATAATTGTAATGAATGACATCGATCACACTGCATAAAGAACAAAAGTACTGCAATGGCGCGGGAGAGAATAAAGTGGAGAAATAAATTAAACTGGTCAAATAATCCATCTAAATCAAATAATAATTTTGTCTGTTCCTGGCTTTGTATTGAGATATTTTAATTTATATCTCATGTATTACGGGATTTTATGTCATATAAATTACTATAACGCTGATTATGTTTGGTTTTATGAAAAAAAAACTTTCTAACCAGTTTCGAATAATCTCTTTTTCGTTGCTCAGTACAGATATTTACTGCCAACCACCATCTTAAGGCAAAATAATTATCGGTCCAACACATGGAATTGGGCAAGTATTCTGTTTTCTTCACAGGAAAACTGTTGACCAGTTTTCCTCTTAAGTAAATAACATTATGGATGTGTTAAATTTTCAAACTTAATTTGAAAAAGTTAAAAATTAAAACTCATAAAGGCGAATGACTTTTTTTTGGTACGTGGCATATTATCAACTTGCAAAAAAATATATTCGTTGTCAAGAATAGGCTAAAAGATAGTCGTATCCTAATCTTATAGATAGAACCAACAAGTAAGAGGATGTATTTAATAAAAATACCTTTAAACAGAAGTTAAATATTTAAATAAACTCGTTTAAGAATAAAAATAGACCCAAGCCCTCTTATTCAATAGTATAAATCTTTGTGGTAAAAACTAACCATTACGTTCGGCAATGAAGCTAAAGGTGACTGAAAAGAAAATTTCATAGAAGATTTTAGTTGCAGTGTGTGTCTTACATTGTACGCTGACGTGAGTCCTGGAGAAGGACACGGCGCCCTGGTCGCTGGTGGCCACGCACTTCCACTCGCCGTCGTCGGATGCTTCTACGGCAGAGACCTCCACGGAGAAGCAGCCCAGACCGTCCTCACGTACCAGGTACCTGTCCCCCGACTCCACGCGACCGTCGCTGTTGTACCATGCCACGGACCGCGGCCAGGGGGGCACCTCCACTGCACACAAAGTCACATTGCGTCACCTCAACAACCCACCAACAAATTACAATTATAGTTGACTCCGACAGTAGTAGTTACTTGTAACGCGTGTATTTTGGTTTAGTTTTGCTTTGTCTCGAAAGTGTTGTTTGCTGTGGTTTGGAGAATTCGAAATCGTGCACGTGCGTGGGAGTGGAGGAGATAAATATTTCCATCCAAGTAATTTTCGTGTCCTGTCTCGATTGTTGGCCTCAACATGACAATAGTTGGCCATTGTTGACTACGGAGCTGCAGCAGCGTGCTGTAACTCTTGTAACAATGGAAGAATCAGTGAAACTGACATTTCGACGAAGTTTTCTAATAATGAAAAAAGTAAAAGAATGGGAGGCTATAATAAGATAAGCTTCTGAAACTGGGAGAGTTGTTCTGCGCTCACCGCAGCTGGTGGATGTGATTATGAGAGGCTCCGTATTGCGTTACGTGTATACGTTTTAAGTGTCACCGATCTACAAATCTCATGAGTTCTGCTGTAAAGTTTTCCAAGTTGTTGTCTCCGATATAGTCCGAGGCAGAATCGTCGTGAGAAAGGGGCCACAATTGGTTAGTGAAGAGTTCATCGAAGCCACACAGTTTAGTACGACGGCTTGCCATCAATGAATCCCGGAGGCCGACGCCTTAGCCAGTTGTAAATCCCTGTCGACGCCTTGCAATGGTCCTGACTAAAGTCATCACTGCACTTAACCCGTTCTGCCGGCTGTGAGATACGGAGACAGTACGAGAGCTACAGCAGGCAACACAACACTGAATAGCAGTACTAATTTGGTACGGGCAGCAGATCTCTTCTATGTAAAAACCACAGGTGCCGGAGATCAGAGTTTTTCATGCTTAACTGTAATAAACTTATATAAAATTTCTTTAATGGTCAATATTTTTTGATTTAACGTAAAAACCCAGCCCACAAAAATAATTCTTTACATACTCTTGAACGCCGAGTTAAAAAGACCAGAGTCTTTTGCTGATATAGGTAATACATTTCACGAATGCATAATTTTATAATGGCTGGTAGTCCACGGTAGTTGTTCCAATTTTTGAAGGATGTGATAAACCAGTGTTTCGAACTATAGACCGGTTAGTCTTACGTCGGTGATCGGTTAAATAATCAGGTCAACGTGACTTTAGGCAAGGTTTCTCGCATGAGAACCAAGTGTCACTTTATTCCATGAAGTAACCGACGAAATGGTGGGAGAACAGATGCATTCATCATTTATTTCGATTTGTCATTTTATGCCTTTCCACATTATATTTTCATTGAGAAACTAGACAAGACAGGGATTGACAGCCGGATTGTGCTAAGTTAAAGAATTTCGGAACAGGCGAACTCAAAGGGAAAAATTGGTAGACAACTATCAGTAGAGAAAAGAAACATCAGCGGTGCCGCAAGGATTAGTAATGGGGCCTTTAGTGTTCCATATTTTAATGATCTAAAATAAGGTATTTTGCTGACGATTGCATCGTATATAGAAAGATAAAAAGAGCTTCGGATAAATGCGAATTACAAATCGACCTGGTTGCACTAAATAATTGCAAATCAATAACATTCAATAAATATCGTGCCGATATACGATACAATATACGTTATATTATAATTGGAGAAAAAGTACCGCAAGTAAACAGCTGCAATTATCTAGGAATAATTTTGAGCTCATTTTGAGGGTGGGAAGAACAAGTAAATTGTGCGTCTCGAAAAGCTTGGAAACCTTTACATTTCGTAATGAGAATACTAAAAAAAAGGAGCAGGAAATCAGAATACTTGAGTATGGCGCAGGTTTTTGTGATCCACAAACCTACGCGTCATTTAGAGGAGCCATCCCCGTACAACGTGTGTGTGTGTGTCAATTTATCAAGGTTGCACTTTAACAATGTCGAGAACGGACGATTCACAAAAACATTGAGGCACAATATTCATAGTTCATAATAAGTTTTTCTGTAAAATACTTTCATAAAATAAATCTCCACTGTTACATCCAAAGCTCTGTTTGGAATTTGAACGTGACGTCAAAGAATTGAAATAGTTATCGAGAGCAAAGTCACTAGGAAAAATTAAAAGTCCTGACAATAATATAATAATTATAAAACTATGCCACAGATTCAGAGATATGATTCTTTTAAAACGTCAGTCTTTCCATTAGAATTCAAAGTACACGTTATGGTTACGACCCGTTAAAATGTTCTGTATTCTGCTTTCCGTTCAAAACATTACTGGGGAGAAAATTATGGCTTTAAATACGAAATAAATCATTGTTCATGCGTCACAATTGTTTTCAGCCACAATTCATTGTCACTACAGAAAATGCAGCAAAACCTTGCATTTTAATTGATTTGCGTAGATTATATACAAAATTGCAAGTAAAATTAAATTAATTAAAATATTTTGTAATTGATTCTTAAAATAAAATGAAAAAGTTCCGTCTGATTGAAAATAATGAATAAGAAAGATAGCCAATTCAGACAAAAAAGTGATAATATAAATACCACACAACGCTCTAATTGTAATTCATGTTACATAGGGCAAACAAAACGTTTCCTTAATAAACGTATCAAGCAACATATATCTAATATCAAACTTCCCATTGATAAACAATCTGTATCCAAACATATCATAAATTCTAAACATACAATTTAATTGGCAAAATGATAAGATTTTACATGGACAATTCCCGACTCATTTCAGAGATGATTCTCATTCAATGAAACATCACAGTTATTCATGTACAAACAGTCACAATGAAACTCAATAATTGCTACGATCCCATATTATTACGCTAAACCTGTTTTCCCATTGTCGTAGCTCCCTTATTGTTACGCCAACCCTTCGGCTCTCCCATTGTCGTTACGTTTTCGTCGCTTTTGAGTTTTGTCAACTGACAAGTGCAGTTGTGTCGCTCTAGGTTCTTCTTCGCACCTGACGAAAGGGACAAGGATCCCAGAAACGTTGTGAGGTATTTAAAGGCTCTGCCAAATGAATAAATTTAAAAATATTAATTCATCGCCACAATTCTTGACTTTCTTCCGATCTTATAGACGTATCTACAGGAAAGTGCTTGTAGCTGCTAAAAAATTACATACATCGGAGTATATAGCAAACTCAAATAACAAAATAAAAGCAACTTGGGAGGTGATTAAAAATATCTCAGGTAAAGTCAATTATAACGTGGCAGATATAAAGCTTGTCGACAACGGAAACACTTTCACCAACAGAGACGCTGCGGGTATATTTAATTCATATTTTGTTCATGTGTCGGATCAATTTTCTAATAATAAGCCATCAGAAGCTCGTGCTTTTTATAAACTGTTACAAAACGCCGTACCGAGTGTTCAGAATTCCATTTTTCTTCAACCGGTTACCAGTATCGAAATAATAAACGTAATAAGAAAGCTAAAATGTACCCAATCTGCGGATATATATATCATCTCAAGCAAAGTCGTGAACTACTGTGCCGAAGTCATAGCTACTCCCCTTCAAATCATATTCAACGCGTGTCTTTCTACCGGCATTTTTCCCGACTCTCTTAAAGCTGCTAAAGTTATTCCGATCTTCAAAAAGGGTTCGCCCACCGACGCATCAAATTACAGACCAATTTCTCTACTTCCGATATTTTCAAAAATACTAGAAAAAATTTTACACAAAAAGTTACTTGAATTCTTGACGAAGTATAAAGTAATTACTCCTGCTCAACACGGCTTCCTCAAACAAAAATCCACGAGCACCGCTATGTACGAGTTTATTCAGAGTATACAAAATTCCCTTGATGAAAAACTGAAGGTAGCCGGAATTTTTGCTGATCTCTCGAAGGCATTTGATCTTGTAGACCACAGCATACTCCTCCAAAAATTAGAATATTATGGGATCAGAGGCAACGCTTTGGCACTCTTTGAATCTTATCTCAACAATCGGAAACAGAAGGTAGCCTTAAAAAACAAAGCTGGTGAGGTGCACTTGTCAGAATGGGAGAGCATTTCTTGTGGCGTGCCTCAGGGCTCAATATTAGGTCCCCTGCTTTTTCTTTTGTATATTAACGATCTTCCAGAATATATGGACCCTATAAAATCTGTCTTATACGCAGATGACACTAATTTGTTAATTACGGACATGGATTTAAATAATCTCAATGCGAAGATTGAGATTGCATCTAGAGACCTAAATACTTGGTTCGCCGCCAATAAATTAACACTCAATGTACAGAAAACTAAGTTAGTTCGTTTTACAACAGAAACCAACAACATCGTAACGGATAAGTTCTCTGATCATGCGACTTTCCTCGGCTTGCAAGTCGACATGAAATTAAAATGGAACTTGCACATTGATCGCCTCGTGCGCAAACTTAGTTCTGTTTGTTACTCATTGAGACTATTGACGCAACAAGTTGATACCAAAACTGCTTCACTAGTCTACTTTGCCTACTTTCATTCACATATGTGTTACGGTATTGCCAACTGGGGCAATTGTTCTCGTAGTGTGGATGTCTTCAAACTGCAAAAACGAGCCATTAGAATTATATCAGATTCAGATGCTAGAGAAAGCTGCAGGCCGCTGTTCAAAAGACTCCATATTCTGACTCTACCTAGCGCTTACATATTAGAAATACTAAAATTTGTTAAACGCAACATGAACCTTTTTGCAAGTAACGGGGACAATCATGGCTATGACACAAGAAACCGTTCAGTTCTTAGGTCTGACAAGCACAGCCTCAGTCTCTATGAGTCAAGCGTTCATTATTCCGGTATCGCACTATTTAACAGCCTTCCTGATCATGTAAAGAACATCAACAACTACAACTTATTCGTAAAGGAGTGTAAAACTTACCTTGTCAATGGAACTTATTACTCCGTACACGAATTTTTGAATCGGTCTGACATTCGTTGAACTGCCTTGCCTACAAAATTGCCGAATATGCTATAAATATGTAAATAGTTTGTCCAGTTTTCCCCTTTTGGTTCTGTTTTCCTGCCTCTGCTTTCTGTTTTAGTAAATATCTATGACGACATCCCTCCGTACCTAGCGACAGGAGATTAATACCAGGAAGTGATTTGTGTCGTGTGCGTGTTTCCTAAAAATAGTGTGTATGATTGTAGTGACTAGACTAATATAAACAGATATGAATTTTTGTGTGTGTTTTTGTGTATTATAAGTTTATATGCAATTTATCTACTGTACATTTGTGACGAATCCTATTTCCTTTTTAGAGGGCTAATGGTGAATAAATCTATCTATCTATCTATCTATCTATATTATCACTTTTTTGTCTGAATTGGCTATCTTTCTTATTAATTGTTCTTAAAATACTTAATAAATAGTTTTATTATTAATTTGTAAATGGTAGATTAAACCTGAAGAGGATCTAATAGAGGGCGAAACAAGGTTTATTTAATGTTTTGTTAATAAACATAATTTTCTGACTCAATCTCGTCTATTTGTTTATTTATATTACTGTGAATGCGTGGAAGAAAACCAGTTATCCATAAAATTATCACTCCAATCAGAACTTCGATAGGCTGCTACTTGTGTTGTTTGAGGTTATTTATCGCCTTATTAGTCTTTTTGATTAAATTAGGAAAGGATATTATGCATGGAAGAAAACCAGAAATTTTCAAGGATTATTGGTTTTCTTTCACGCAATATATTGAATTCTTTCCCAATTTAATTAATAAAATTATTCTGAATTTCAGACATCTTTTCATCACTATACTGTGAATAATTATCTAACATACTTGAAAAATATAATATAAATAACAATAGCCAAATAAGCCAGAATAAAAAGTTAAGTAAACAAATTACAAATTATTCGTAAATATATGTTGACAAACACGACTTTTGGCCACACATTAGGACCTATTAATTAATTAGGAGATCATTAAATTATAAAACATAGAATATAGTGCAATTACTGATTCAAAATTCTTGGATAAAAAACAATATCTAAAATTTAAATTAAAAACAAGAATGTTATATCAGTAATTGCACATAATTCAATGTAAGCTTTATGTTTGAAAGACGTCCTGATTAATTTATACATGAAGAGCCAAGGTAGTGTAACAAATTTGTACGAAGGTTTTGTAATTTGTGTATTAAACTTTTTTTGGCTGACTGTTGTGGTGTAATGGCCAGAGGATATGGGCTCGAATCCCGGTATGGAAGTGGATGTTTGTGCACATGCTCAGGACACTGAGGTTAAGACTGAGGGAGAATCGACACACTGACCACGTGTCACTCCTAAATGCAGAATGTGTCATGTAAGATGACAGTCTGGTAAAGGTTTTTCATGGGCTGTCGAACCAAGGAGAATAGAATAAATTATTAAATGTTTTACTACGACTTATTTGGCCATTAAGATTTATATAATGTGAGTTTAATTATAGATTGGGGAGACAATCTATAAAAACAGTTCGTCTTATGGAAAGGAGATGTGTAATATGCACTAGGATACAAATTTAACGAACAAATAAATAACGAAATTATTCGATTACGAATTAATCCAATAAAGTGTATATTCGTAATTCTCGGTGGCACTTGCACATCAAAAACAGTGACCCTGAAAACGGCGGAAAAGTTCGCGGAATTTAAACATATTTAGTGTGTATAAAACATTTGATCCACGAAGAACAACTGCTGATCATGTTTGAAAAGTGAAACTATTGCAGATCGGTACATTTTCGTTTGCGTTTCCATATTAACTTATCTTTATATAATAATAATCGAGTAATAAAAATAGTGAGGTGAAATTACCCTGGCAAGAAAGAACTAGCGGATCTCCAATGCGGCACTTGGCTGCTTGCAGTTCCTTCGAAAACGCCGGTGCAGGGCCTGGTGCTCGAAGACTGAAACATCGTACAACATTTATGTAAAAAAAGAGTTTGTACAATTATAAATACAGTTTGAAAGTCCATTAAAATAAATTACAAAAATTTGCTTGACGATTTTTGTTAAAACTTGTACATAATATTGGTTGATAGTCCATCGCTCGTGCGGACAGTAATGAACATTACCAACCAAGTTATTTTTTAAAAAAATTATTAATTAATAAAATTGCGTTTTGATTATTATTTATAGTATTGTAAAATCAGCAATATAATTAGAATAACCTGATTGAATTATTTAGGGCCAATTACAAAAACCATTTATTGATGTTATCTTCTGAATCGTAAATGTTGGGGTACGCGGCGGATCAATTTATGTCCCGCCGAATGAAAGATATTTTTTTTATTGACGGAGATATTCTACGTCTCGGTAAAAAAAGTGAATTAATTTTAAATATATATATATTCTACAAGCTTCCGAGAGAGAAGTAGACTTGATTACAGGACGTTGATGAGCGAGGGTCGTAGCAAGATCCGAGTCTAAAATGCAGAACTGCTTATAAAATTTTCTATAAAATTGCAATAATGTAACGCTCAATAGTAAGATATCTTTTCATTTTGAGTTGTATAGCAGAAATTGGGGATGTTCTTCGTCAGAGATTGGGGGCTCACGCGAGTCTTTGCACCTGGGAACACAGACCGCTATCCAGCGACGCGACGCGGGGACGTACATTACGTTACTTATCCGAGAAAAGAGCCATCTAGCAGCTCAACCTGGGACTGCTGCGGAATTGCGAGTACAGCAGCAGCAGCAGCCGAGTGGATTATCCTATTGCGTTTGTGTTGCAATATAATTGGACAAACACGAAAAACCGTCAGATAGATTCTTTTAAAAATATGAAATAATTATAAATTTATTTATTTATTAAAATTTTGTCTCTCAATATTCGTACATTACTGACGACTTAAACCCACCATCAGAATTTCTCCTATTTTTTTAGAGTAACATGAGGGTAATCCACATGGTGGCGACTCCGCTTTAATAGCGTAGGAAGGGATTTGAAAGGGGGAATGCGGAAGGGTAGAGGAAGGTAGCCAAGGGTTAACTAGGGCCCCCGGGCTGTAGTTTAAGGCTCCTACCCGGCATTCGCCTAAAATTAACGCAGGGAAAACCCAAGAAAAACCTGCATCAGGTAGGTCCGGAATTGGGTACTTGTCGCACACCCTTCCTATAGCGGTAGAGGAGTTTGCTGTGGGGTCGCAGCATTCCCTTCTCCGTACCTCGATTAGTTTAGGAGAAAGCTGGCCGACTGTTCCAATGGGAACAGCGAACAACTCTTACAGTATGCCCAAAGTCTGCGACCCCAGAACATACAACCGTCAAAACAGGCCGAGGTGCCTCGGCTTGTGGGATCCTTAGTTCAAAAACGGAGAGAGGAAAAGGCATTCCCAAATGTAGCCCCTTCCTTTCTCTCCTACAAGGTTCTGTCTGCGAGAGAATGTCCCTCGCAGGTACTGCCTGCGAGAGAATAGCCCTCGCAGACCTCCCCAATTTTTAAGAATCCAATTTTTTTTTTTAGGGCAACAGGTTACATGAGGGTAATCCACGTTGGGCAACTCCCCTTTAATAGCATAGGAAGGGATTTCAAAGGGGGGGTGCGGAAGGGTAGAGGAAGGAAGCCAAGGGTTTTTATTTGGGGTGTTGACAGGCTATGCATAGGGTAATCCATATAGTGGCAACTCCCCTCTTATAGCATACGAAAGGGATGTGAAAGGGAGGATGTGGATGGGTGGAGGAAGGTAGCCAAAGGTAACTAGGGCCCCCGGGCTATGGTTTAAGGATCCTACCCGGCATTCGCCTAAAATAAATGCAGGACCAACCCTAGAAAAACCTGCATCAGGTAGGTCGGGCATTTGGTACTTGTCCCACACCCTTCCGATGGCGGGAGAGGGGTATGCTGTGGGATCGCAGCTTTCCCCTCGCCGTGCCTTGACCAATTTAGGAGGCAGCTGGCCGACTATTCCAATATGAATAGCGGACAATTCTTACCGTATGCCCAAGGTCTGCGACCCCGGAACATACACCTCTCAAAACAGGCCGAGGTGCCTCGGCATTTGGGAACGTTAGTACAAAAAAAACCCAGAGAGATGTGAAGGCATCCCCATATGTAGCCTCCGCCAGATCTCTCTGGAAAGAAGCCAAGGGTGATTAATGTTGCTTATTGTTAAAGGTATCCAGATTATTCAGCTGTGAACAATTGCATAAATAATTTTCTTTAGTAATTTTATTTAATAATATAAATATATGTGATAACCTATTAAAATAATTATTATTTAAGTATTTATAAAAGAATAAGTGCACAAGCGGTCAGTTTACGTCGAAGTGCCGTCGTAACTAGTAAATGGCTTTACCAATTTTGTTAATAGTCAATTCCGTACTATTTTTGTGGACGGTTACATTAGATTTATTTTGATATAATTTAAGTAACTAAAACCTGTGATGAAATTTTAATACAAGTTACATCGTTGTATTAATATACCTAATGAGAACCCACATCAGTACTGAAACGTGTAGCATTAAATAAATTATATTTTAAATCCTGCATTGTTTTTCGCTGATCATTTATTTAATTTAGATTCTATTTGTACAAGCGTGACTACACAGGCCAAGGTTGTCGGCCCAGATGCTTATAGTTTGCAGAAAAAAAATATGTTTGAGAGAACATTGCTTATCAGATATGGGGTAAGTTATATATTGAACCCAGGATTGAGAGAAGCAGTTAGAAGTTAGGAAAGTAACAGAGCTGGATAGCAGTGAGTTTGCAGCAAAGTTGAATAGAGTCACAAACGTTGACTTGTGAGTAAATAATTAGATTACAAGTACGAGCTGTAACGTTGTGGCGGACCAGAGAGGAGAAACATGGGTAAGTCACCAGCTTGTTGAATCTAGTCAACCAGAGAGACTACATTCCGTGAGAAACATCTATTGGACTGCTCTCGCTGCTCACAATTCTAAGCCTTTTCGGCTTACGTAAGATTGAAATTGTATACTCACGCACAGACAAGTACTTTGGCATTCTTACCCTGTTCTTATGTGAAATTCTCTTTAATTTGATTACTTTTTTAATTTTGTTTAAACCTTAGAGGAATCATTAAAATTAAATTTTTATTGTAAATAAATTGTTAATTACGTTTTAAAGTATAATTATTGTTTATTTTCACATCCCCAACGATTTGTTTAATTGTTTATCAACAATTGTAATTATATAAGTATACGTTTATCAAACCCAGGATTATTTGCCGGGGTTGGAAGTCGAGGTAGGACACGACAAAGAATATTTAACTCGACAGGGGGCATACTGTACTAAGTACTAAGGACGGATGGTTACGTACCTGTCGGCCGTGGCCCTGGGCGAACCCACGCCCTCAACCAGGACCCTGGAGGAGGAGCGCGCCTTGCCCATGCAGTTGACGGCCTCGCAGGAATAAGTTCCAAGGGACGAAGCGTCCGCGGTCAGGGCCAGCACGTCGCCGGCGCGGATCTCCTTGCCATCCTTCAGCCAGCGCAGGGCCGGCGTCGGAACCCCAACCACCTTACACTCCAGAGACACGGTGCCTGCCGACGTCAGGATGGCTCGGAGCGGCTCCACGAACTCGGGGCTCTTGTACGCCTTCGGAACTGCGCGTAAACAAGCATTTCACTTTATTCAGACTGTCGCATCTACGTAGGAAGATATACAATTACATCAGAAATTATATAGTAAACTACTACTACAAAATTACGAATCCAAAGACAAGTCATTCGTATTTATTCTAACCGAAACGATTTTGGGACCGTTTCTCGGAACTCATTCAGTCAAAACTTAATTCATATGCCACTCCAATAATATTTTTTTTTCAAAATTTTAAGATACTATTGCATTGAATTGTATTAAATAGACTAAAAATGGGCATAAGACATGTGGTCTAGTAACATAAAAATCACATCATGATAAGCAGAAAATACCCTACTTACACAGTACAAATTTGAATCAAGTTTAACATAAAATATACTTGACTGAAAAAATTTACGTCGGATTGAAAATAAGAAAGATAGCCAATTTAGACAAAAAAAGTCATAATATAAATACCACACAACGTTTCTGTGATCCTTGTGCCTTTCGTCAGGTGCGAAGAAGAGCTTAGAGCGACAAAACTGCACTTGTCAGTTGACAAAACTCAAAAGCGACGAAAATGTTACGACATTAGGGGAGCTGAAGGGTTAGCGTAAAAATTAGGGAGCACCGACAATGTGAAAACAGAAGGTTTAGCGTAATAATAAGGGATCATAGCTATTATTGAGTTTCATAGTGTCTGTACATTAATACCCGTGATGTGTGATTTAATGTGAAGCATCTCTGAAATGAGTCTGGAATTGTACCTGGTGTCAATGTAAAATCGTAGCATTTTGCCAATCAAACGTACGTTTAGAATTGATGATATGGTTGGATACTTAAGATTGTTTAACAATGAGAAGTTTGATATTAGAGATATGTTCCTTGATACGTGTATTAAGAAAACGTTTTGTTTTCCCTCTGCAGCAGGAATTACAATTAGAGCAAGAGATTTTGTAAACAACACAATGTTTGCTGTAGATGTCAAGTGACTCCTTGTTGTTTTTAATCAAGTATGAAAGTGTATTAGTGGATCTGTAAATGATGGGTATTTGATATTCTTTGAATGATTGGATAAATTTGTGATGTAGAAATTTGTAATAAGGGAGTACGAGAAAACTTTGGCTTGAGGTGTTATGGGACGAATGACAATAGAATATTGGATTTTGTTCAATCTGCTGTTAATGTGTTTAATTATAAAATTTAAAAAGTAGATTTGATGTATTCGGACAATATTTAAGTTGTGTTAATGGAACTTGGAGTTAGAAAGTAATATAGCTCTGTCTACAAGATTGCATACCATAGCTCTCTTTTGCTTCAGAGGATGTACAGAAAGATAATTGAGAACACGTCCAGAGTATGTGGGTTTTCTGAACCAATTGTGAGAATGTAAATATTGTGGGATACAGTGACATCAAGGGAATTAAAAGAATGGTTAAATTCAAGTTCATCGGTGAATTGTAAGTTGGGATGATAATAAAGTATTGACTATAAGGTTGATTTGAGAGGTATTAACGATACAAAAAAAACGCATCTACATATCAGATGTAGCAAAGCGGTTGGACAGGAAGTAGAAAGACAAGAATTTTTTAAATCTCTCATGACTATTTCAACAAAAAAAGAATCAGGGGGCCTGCCTGGGGAAACCGTTGATTTGATGATAATGTACATGATTAAACTTGAAATAAGTGGAATTGAGGATTAAATTTATAATGCATCAAATTTCATGAAGTGAAATTTTAGTATATTGATTGAAAAAGGGCCATCTGTTTTCGAAACTATTAATGACTAAATCGTTGCAGTTGTGTCGCTCTAGGCTCTTCTTCTCACATGGCGAAAGGAAAAAGGATCCCGGAAACGTTGTGTTGTATTTATATTATCACTTTTTTGTCTGAATTGTCTATCTTTCTTATTCATAAAATATACTTCAGATAACTGATATAAAATTTAGAGTTATTGCTTATCGTCACTCTTATCGTCAATCCTTACTTCACTGCATGATAGCCTTTTAATATGTCTGCTTTAACAGTAAGGTCAGGTTCACACCAGAGTGGTAAGATATTTATGGGCAGAAACATTAGGTAAACAATTTTTTTCGTAAGATTAGTGAGTTTCATACGTAAACGATAACAAATGATCCAGCGATAAAATGTAGCAGAAGGAGTTTAGTCAGTAATGATGAGTTCGTCGTCGAGTGAGGAAGAAGTTATTGCGAGCTATTGGTATTTGAAAGAATTAGAAAGTGGAGAAAACAGTAGGTGAACCCATATCGTGTAATTAATGTGAAATAGAGTTCAACCGTCTAAATTTCACGGGGTGCACTGGATGAGCTCAGAATGTTTTCAGTTCTTTTCCCAACTCCAATCATGTTACCTAGAGAAGCAGCTCACTCACTGCAGATTGTCTATTTCGCCATTACTTTGAGGTAAATAAAAACACACATTAGTGAAATATGTAATTTTTTTAAGGCGTTATCAAATCTTCTGTAGTGTACGCGTTGCTGGACGACGATAATGATGTAAATGAAAGCATGGACGCCTGTCTCTCCGCCATCCAATCTCTTCACTATATCCTACGACACTAAAGGAAGAGAGAAGCAGGCCGAAATACACGTATCTTACGACAGATGTCGCAGTCGTCCTGGTGTGAAACTAATTGTGTTGTTCCTTCACGTTTTCTTACAGGCCAGAGCGTTGCGTAAATTACAAGACAATTATCGTATGTCGGTTACTACTTAAAAGATATGCGTGTTATCTCTAGGGTGCGAACATAACTGAGCGGCGAGGCTCAAAGTTAGCAGAGAGGTAACGACGAAAATGTGACGTTAACAAAGGGGCTCGTCTCGTGGTCAAAACGTAAACAAAGAAGTTCAAAACGTTCTGTACGCAATTGTCCGCTATTCCCATCGGAATAGTCGGCCAGCTGCCTCCTAAACTGGTCGAGGTACGGAGAAGGGAATGCTGTGTTCTCACAGTAAACCCCTCTCCCGCTATCGGAAGAGTGTGGGACAAGTACCCAATGCCCGACCTACCTGATGCAGGTTTTCTAGGGTTTGTCCTGCATTACATTTAGGCGAATGCAGGGTAGGATCTTTAAACTATAACCCGGGGGTCCTAGTTAACCCTTGGCTACCTTCCTCTACTCTTCCGTATTCCCCCTTTCAAAACTCTTCCTATGCTATTAAAGGGAAGTTATCACCACGTGGATTACCCTCATGTAGCCTGTTACTAAAAAAAATGTAAGTACTGTTTAGCTTCCTACATACAATGCAAACGTCAGTAAAAAGTCTAACGTTTGATTGAATATTAATCGCCAAATTGTAAATGTAAATTGTAATTAATAGTGGTCCTATCGTGGAATCCAACCTCACAATCCGAGTACTGTTGTAGAATTATTACTTGTGTTCGGCCACTTAAAAATTAGGGTCGCAATGATTCTGTTACTGATTATTTTATACCGGGCCAGGTTGTATTATGCTAACTTATAATTATGCTAGAAAATAATTATAGACCAGAGGTTATCCACACCTTCATAAATATTAGTTTAAAATAATAATAATTTTTCTGGTTAAAGAGAAGGTTTCAGCCTACTCAGTAAATCACAGTATTGAACATTATAAACCGGGTAAACGAGAAAATATACTGCGTATTTATTGATAAAATATTTACATTTTACCTTGGTAAACTCAGTATATCTTAACCAACTGTCAGTACACACTACAGTTTCACTGAAAAACTTTTTGTGTCAACAAAAGCGAACAGGTTAAAACTAGGCGAATTAAAAATAAAGAAGAATGGTTTGAAAAGGGAAGATAAAATTTTTATAAGACACTAAAGTAAATTTGCGGTACCTCTAGTACTTTGTTAGTATGTTAGTGTTCCTGTTGGGTTTGTTGTTCTGACCGAGTACGTTGAGCACGCAGGAGCAGCAGGAACGCCCCACGGAGTTCTCGGCGTAGCAGGTCCAGCGGCCGCTGTCCTCCACAGTGACGGGCGCCACGTCCACGCAGTAGAAGCCGCCTTCTCGGACCTGCTGGAATCGGTCGTCAGTCGGCAGGGGCCTGTCTTCGTGAAGCCATGTCACCTGAAAATACGAACCAAGTGAATCTCTCTGCAATAGAACCAATCTTAATAAGCATGTGACGCGGTTCTTTTATGACCATCTCAAGTGAGTTTCACATATAAGAAGAAAGATAGCCAAATACAGACAAAATAAGTGATAATGATGTGGAGAAATAACAATAAACAGTCTCCAAGTTTTTAATTTTATCATATAATCGGCTGGAAGCTTTCAACTAGTTTGTTATAATCATCCTGAATGGACAATAAAACGTTACTACTTATATAAAAACATCAAGTTAAGAATACATTGCAAAACAATCAGCATAACATACCTTCCTGTCCTATAATTAAAATCACAATAACTTTAAAAATATTAGTACATAATATTAGTCACTAATATAAAACTATGTTGTTTATTCAGCAAGGTCCGTTCTTAAACTGCTCCATTAGGTGGTTCAGTGTGTATTATTACTATCCCAAATACAATAATATCGATTTATCGTGTTGTTAGTTATTATTTACCTATACATGTATATCATTATACATGCATGCGTTCCCCCAGAAAACTCTGGCACCTCCTAACCCACCCCATCCTCATACCCGCAGACCCCACCCACCCACTCCATACATCCCATCAAATTGAACACCACCAGAGAACCCTAATAACTCAACAATGTATGCCCCTCAGACACCCAAATTAAAATATATGAAAAAAAAATTGCAAAATTATGTTAATTGCTGGATTAACTTAAATGAAAAAGTTTCCAGATTAATTATGTACAGGATTTTAATTGTATATACTCTAATACTTTATGTTACAACAAATAATCTTAAGATAAAAGTTTTGTCGAATAAAAAAAATATACATGCATGCAAACATATACACATCAACATATATACTGTAATGCCTTGAGGGAAAGGCATTGTTTCTGATTAATGGCCTGGACAGTTAACTTGTTTACTTAGGATCGAGGGGCAGTTTGGGCGGCCTGAAGAATTTAGAACCGCGCACGTGTGAGTGCGGGGGTGAGAATACAAGTTCAAAGTAATTGAGGGTGCAAAGACAAATTAGACCTGTCTCGATGGTCGGCTTTGGGACAAGACAGAGTAGTGAACTACTTACTAAATAAGGAACTGCAACTGCAGAATGTAAATCTTGGGATAATGGAGGAAAACTGTCAACGAGCAGTTGCGACGTAGTTTAGGAACAAAGGAAAATAGAAGGGACTGGGATATATAAAGAGAAGATAAGATTTTTGGAAGTTAGTTAGAGTGGGAGAGGGGGCTGTGACCACCGAAGTTGAGTTTTGGAGCTAGGGGTTGGAGTGAGAGTTGTGGAGGCGTACGGCGAGCACCGAGAGTGGAGAAATTTTGCAGCCTGCGAGAGAAATAGCAAAATTATTCAACGATAAACATTTTTGTATGCAGAAGTCTAATCTGTTGAAATATCAAAATTTGACCACTGTCTCCGATGGTAGGAGACCAAGACACTGCATCCAGCGTCGAGTAGTTTTCACCACGAGCAAGTGAGATGTCCTTCACGAACGGAGAACCAGCTTTCATCAAACCAACAGCGTGTGTTAGAGTCAGTGTTCAAACGTCCAGTCTATAAAGTGTGTGTGTATGAACGAGCCAAATTGTCCTGAGTAATCGTAAGTTGAAATTTTATGGTATTAATATGTGTAAACGGAATTAAAAGATACAGTCAGATATCGTTCTTTTCTTTTGTGTTAATAAAACAAACTCTTTTAAATTTAAAATCAACCTGATAGAATAAGTTCGTCAATAATTAATTTCGTCTATACGAATAAATATTTCTTGTTAATTTAAAGGTAAATGTTGGGTTCTTTGATTATTTAAGTGTTCTGTCCGTTATCAAACCCAGGAAAGCCCCATGAGAGAATGAGATATATGTTCTTTTATTAAATTGTATCATTGTTTTTAATTTTTGTTAAATAAATTTAGTTGGTTTTAAAGTTAATAATCTTTCATTTATTGAGCAGCTTGTTTGATTATTACATTTTGGCTACCACAACGTGGGACAAATTAAAAGGTAAACGGTAGTTTATTACAATACATAAAAAACTTATAATTGGTTACATTACATTTTATTATTATTTTTGGATGTTCTACTTATCAAAATTTTTAGTATCTCTGCAATACTGTTTTTCTATTTCTAAACCTTCGTTTCTATTATTAACAATATTATTTCTGTTTAAATTAATATAAATTTCTCCTGCTATTCTAAGTTTTATTTTATGAATACTAACAACATGATAAATCGATACTATTGTATCGATTTGGGATTGTAATAATACGCACGGAACCACCTAATGGAGCAGTTTAAGAACGAACCTTGTTGAATAAACAACACAGTTTTATATTAGTGACTAATATTTTTAAAGTTATTCTGATTTTAATTATAGGACAGGAAGGTATGTTATGCTGATGTATTCTTAACTTGATGTTTATATATAAGTAGTAACGTTTTATTGTTCATTAAGGATTATTATAACAAAATAGTTGAAAGCTTCCAACCGATTATATAATAAAATTAAAAACTTGGAGACTGTTTATGGCTATTTCTGCACATCAACGTCAACAGACCTTTTTACCATAATAAGTGATCATTTAAATACCAATCAACATTTCTGGAGGTGCTTTCTTCAGGTGCTTAAATTTTGTAAGAGCCGAGAGAGACATAACTGTTAAAAAAACTAGTCAGTTAGGAAAACTGAAAAGATTTAACACTTTAATTTTTAGATAAACAACGTAAAGTATTAAGTAGAATACAGAGTCGAAAGATTATTCATAAATTTAATTAAAGATAATATATATTGTAGAGATTACCAATGTGTAATATGTTTTATTTAATTTTTTCTTTAATTATTGACGGCGTCTTTGAGGCCAGGAGCATTGAACAGAACAGCTTTGTTCGGTGCAAAAATGCAGAGTCTCTAATGGTTGCTACGGATTATTAAATTCTGCTGAAGACTAGAACATTTATACGATCAAAATATTGAACAGTGTTTTTCAAAATACTTCAGGGTATTTTGCGTATGAACCGTATAGGGTTTTGTTTCAAAATAAAACATGGATGACGTACAGCAGATTGTTTTTATAAATGTAAAGGTAAACTTTAATATTAAAAGAATAAAAAATGAGGATAGAAGAATATTAATGAATAGTAAGACTCAAGCGTATTTTATTCAATACAAGGCGAAGAGAGTTTCTTTTAATATGTTGACATTTCATAGATATTTCGGTCGTGTGAGCAGCTGTAACGACAGACAAAGGAAGCGGAATCCCTCCTGTCGGAAATAGCTACAGATATAAGTACAGAAGGTCATGACTGTCAGTTTGGGGATGCTAACGAACATTATTCGTATTCGGCTTAGGATATTTCAAAGCAGCTGTCCGACGTCAAAGAACCGGGCTGCGTCATCAGATTGAAGAGGAAGCATCGACGAATTCTCGTTTCTGTTTAGTGATTTGGCCTTCAGATTTAAGGCAAATGAGTTGATGAGCCAATAAAAGTATTTTCTGCTGAGAAGAAATTTTCCAAGTCTTGGAGGAGAAGAGAATGTTTTACAATTTGGGACGGAGCACAACAATACAAATCTGAGATGGTCATCCGTACAGAAGGACACCCGCGTATTTCATCACTCCAAGGATCAAGAGTAGCCCGTAACTGTGATGAAATATGGAACTATTCTAAATCCCATTTGGGACAAGTACCAAATACCCGACCTAACTGATACAGGTTTTTTTTATGGATTTCCCTACATCTATATTTCGCGATTTACTGGGTAGGATCATTAAAACAAATGTTCATAACCGTTGGTTATCTTTCTCTACCATTCATATACCATTAAAGGGAACTTGCAACAAGGTGGATTGACCTCATATAGCCAGTCACTCTCAAAACAATTACCCCACGGTAAAATAGCGTTCGGGTCTCAACTATTATGTAAATAACTGGTAAATTATAAATAAATCTGTAGTGATTTTTTTCTTTTATATTCTTTTTTTTTTTCGAGTAACGGGCTACATGAGGGTAACCCACGAGTTGGTAACTGCCCTTTAATAGAATACGAATGAATTTGAAAGGTGGAAGCGGGAGAGTAGAGGAAGGTAGCCAAGGGTTAACTAGGGCCCCCGTGCTATAGTTTAAGGATCATACCCAGAAATACGCCAAAAAGCAGGGATAACCTTAGAAAACCTGCATCAGGAAGGTCGGGGATTCGGTACTTTTGCCACACCCTTCCGATGGCGGCTGAGGCGTTAGCTATGGGGATTCAAATTCTCTTCTCCGTGTCTCTTCCAGTTTAGGAGGCAGCTGGCAGACTATTCCAATGGGAATAGCAGACAATATTTACCGTATGCCGAAGGTCTGTGACCCCGAAGCATACAACTCAGAAAACTGAGTGAGGTGCCTCAGCTTGTGGGAACCTTGGTTCGAAGACGGAGAGAGGAAAAGGCATCACCAAAGGTCTCTCCAGAAAGATTCTGCCTACGAGAGAACAGCTCTCACAGTCTCAGTTTTTTTTAGGGCAACAGGCTACATGAGGGTAATCCTCGTGGTGATAACTCCTCTTTAAAGAATAGCATAGGATGGGATTTGAAAGGGGGGGGGGCTGCGAAAGGGTAGAGGAAGATAGCCAAGGGTTAACTAGGGCCCCGGGCTATAGTTTAAGGATCCTACCCTGTCATATGCCTAAGTGATACTGCACAAACCCTAGAAAACCTGCATCAGGTATGTTGGGTATTGGGTACTTGTCCCACGCCCTTCCGATGGCGGGAGAGGAGTTTTCTGTGGGGACGCAGGTGGGAAAACCCTACATACAAAGGCGTTCAACTTAATCAACCTTGAGAGGAATTAAGTATTAATTTTATACGCTAAAAAGTTATATATAGGGTATACATAACTGCAGAATGAGGTTTTTAAACATGATTAAGTTGATTATTTTCGAGAATGTTCAATTTTTATTAAATAAGTTATTAGAAGTCAAATTTACGTATTGCATGGTACTTGATACAGTCCACCAACTGTCCTAAATCAATGACAAGGTAACATATTTGAAACTGTAATTATTTCAGATGGATTCTGATGGGCAGCCATCTAGAGTGCCATATCATTTGGAAATTGTTGTAGACTGAGGACCACTGACGAGTTGCAGCAACCTTGACCCAGAGCGATCGCCTGGCGACTGTATTTCGAGCCTGTTGACAGTATTTGGAATTATTCCAAACCGCGATCCTAGGTCCCCATTTCGCAAGTATTTTGGCTTAGTCTATAAAACAGAAAACGCATAAATTCCCCACTGTTTACCCTGTTGCGTCTAGAACAAACGTGACTTTTGACAGAGAAAACTTTAGGTTTGAAATAATTTCTGTTAGTCTGAACTCATAAATCTTCAGCTTATTCAATTTGGTACGTAGACTTTGCACTCTTATACAACACTATTTGACTCACATTAAAGTTCTGAAATAACACTTGTCTTGGTCTGAAATGAATAAATGTGTTAACGAGAGCAGTGCATGAGAGGCTCTTCTGGGATGCGAAGCTGTCGTCAACGCCTTTACTATTAATAATAGCCCTACAACGCTGCGTGCTGGATGATTCTTTCTGGCAAGCGCAACCTAGCACTGACAACTCTCTAAAAAAACTCTTCATTTCATTGAAAGTCCTATTTTCTATGTACATCAAGCTGTAAGTCTTCAAGTTTCTCAAAGATTTCAATTCTGATAAGTCAAAAACATAAATAAGATTAAGCGCACAGTCATCTGGAAGGAAACAAGGAAAACAAACACCAGATCACTTTGTCGTTAAAATTTTTAAAGCAATAAAACTTGAAGACTTGTTTGTTTCATTTGGTTATATGCTGATATTTTAGTAAGTCAATCTTAAATTAAATAAATTTCTTGTTATATAGTTTTTCTCCGCTGAAAATATACAAGCAAATTCCTCAGATTATAATTAACCATTTAATTTTATCTATAACGTTTAAAAGTGCACTATTTCTTGAGAAAATTTCAGCGTACCTACTTATCATAAATTATAAATAAACAAAAGTCATTTGAAGTCAGAAAAAGGTATTAATTGAAAATTACACTACGTTTAGTCGCTAATTTGCGACCTCTTCGGGTATGACGTTTTACACTAGAAAACCAAACAAATACAAGAATTAAAATAAAGTTTTATGAAAAATTTCGCAGGTAACAAATCTTATAAATTTTAGCGGACTTATAAATTTTGATAGTAAGGATCGTTCTCCGGTGAATGCTGAGCTCGAACTACACAAAAATAATTATGACACCATACTTTTCTAACAATCCAATTAATTTATGTTTCAAGCAAGCAATGTAAGGTAAAACTGTGAAACTACAATTTTTATTATAATTTTTAATCCATAAATTGTTACTGATATAGCTGAAATTATTTAATCTGACAGTTATGAACTTATTTATAAATTTAAAGGGATAATAATTTAGTAAAATAATATTCTTTACTATTATTAAATCTCATACTTTATATCATTATTCCTACTTATCTCCTGAATTACTAAACTACCTTCAAACATATTAAACAATATATAGAATTAAATTTACAATTGTCAATTCCTTATATTTAGAATCAAATATACCAATATGCTGCATATTATTCATGTTATTGCAGCAATAATTAATCTTTCCCGTAGCGTCAATCAATTTCAGACTGAGAAGCTGTAAGCTTCCCAATCTGTCTGCACGTTCAATAAAGAATTCTTTATATAGTTACGCTGAGCGTGAACCATAAAATTCTACTAACAAACTGAAGCTGTGCCAGATTGTCCGGAGTAGAGTTCCAGACTTCCGGTTTAGGAACCGAGATGGTTTGAAGAGGATTTAGATGTCACGTTATAATTATTTTATCAAATATGTAAAAAAAATGGCTTGGGTTGAATATGAACTTTGTATTATTCTAGAGTATAAAGATACCATAATTTTTTTTAAGATTCCCCAAGTTTAAGCCAAATGGAGGGTATAAAAATAAAACCTGCGCTTTGTCAAGTACAGTTGTAGAGTGAAATGATTTACGTGTGATTGAAAATTAATAATAATACAGATAGGCAAATTCAGACAAAATAAGTGACAAGATAAATACCAAACAATGTTTCTGGGATACTTGTCCCTTTTTTCAGGTGCTAAGAAGAGCCTAGAGCGACATAACTGCACTCGTCAAAGAAAAGGATCGCATGAAAAAGTCCCACCGATCAGACGTGAACTCTTAAATGTTCTGAAGAACACCTTCCTCCTCAACTCAGTACTGGGCTTCGTGAAGTTAAATATTTTAAATTGATCGGCGGAGAGAGGTCAGGTGATTTGGTGGGGAAATACATTCTCGAGTTCAGAGGAGACGCAATTGATGATCATAAACGTCCACGGTGCGGTAATGTATTTTTAAATCTGCAATTTTACAACTCGAACTTCTAATAATTTTATTTAAAAATTATATTTGATCACATCTCAGAGAAAAAATTCATAGAGGAAGTTTGGAGAACAGTTTCCTGACATGAGAATTTCGTCGCAGAAGCGGCATTTAAAATTGTGTATCATCGCAGTGTAGGAAGGACCGTGCAAATTCAATGCACGAGTTATTGTAGCAACCTAGAGAAAGAAAACGCAGCCCAAAACAGTCGCAGATCTGAGGAGATCCACCACCAATGAACCGGAGTTCAATGCCCGACTTCATGACTACGTGTCGCTGAGCAGGAAGGAAGCCCGAGGGAACCTTTCACATGCCGCCTGAAATTACGAGCCACCTGGTACCTGGCGTCAATGCTCCTGGCCGACGAGAGAAAAACAAGTGTGTCTGTATCTCCGCTTAGAGATGCGTATGACGTCTAGTGCACGACGCCCACTAGTCATGACCCTGTGGTTTGAACTAAATAACGTACAAATTTGAGTCTGCTGTAAATACTATTCTGAGCTAATCGCCCTATAAATCAAAATTTTAATAACTCTTATATTATTATTATCTATTGAGGTTTATAATGGTCGCTTCGACATCGTGGTCATTGGCGACCCGTAATAACTCTTATTTGATTTTAAAATTTAGTAATCAAATAAATTATAATTGTTTGTTAATAATTTATTCAATACAGCCTACTTAATTAATTACATTAAACCTCATTTAGAAATATATAGAATCATACCACTATATCGAATTCATATACCTGATATTTGTTATACAAATCTCATTTATAAATTTTCAAAAAGTTTAGGGTACAATCGTCTTTACAAAAGCAGAAATTGATTATCATAAATGTACAAGAAGTGGTAATGTAGTTTTAATTTCGCAATTTTACAACTCGAACTTTAAATACTTTTATTTTAAAAAAAAATTTAATCGCCAAAACATTCAAATATTCGGTACATAAAAATCTTAATATTGCAATATTAAATTCAATTTAAAATAGTATAATGTATAAAGAAATGAACGGAAATATTAAAAAAAATTTAACGTAATTAATAATTCATCAATCTCGTGTTATCTTATGTCGCTTGGTGGTGTAAGTTTTATTAGAACCCTTGAAATAAAGGTGCGTTAGGTATTGAGAGTCTATTTATGATATTTCAGATGAGAATTGAAAGAGTTGCTAATTGAGGTTAGTGACACCGTAAATTTAAAGAATTTTACGTTATAATGATTTGGAAGTCTCAAACTGACAGCCAACCGACCTGTCTGTAATCATTTAACTTGCAAATCTTTAGAAGGAAGGAGCAAGCAAAATATCTATTTACTTTCCCGAAGCCGAAACACTTTCACACGACGAGAGCTAATCAGCAAGAGAAAATTGCGAAGGGATGGACTATATTCATCTAGTGTACCCGCCTAGCTTTTCTCTACCGGTGACGTAGCACCTTTACACCCCAAATCAGCTTCATGCCATATGCCACGAACTGGTGAACTGGTGGATTGTCGTGATGAAACATAATTTTTTCCTCCACCAAATGTGACCGTTTGATCATGAATTCATCATTCAAAGTGTGCAATAATACTCGCCGGTAATAGTTTTTTTTTATTTATGAAGATAACCAACCAATGAAAATTATTTCACGAGCATCTCAAAATATTACGACAAGGCTTTGCCAGCGGATGGAATTGTATTCCCTTTCTTTATACCCGACTCTCCCCTTTCAGTCCATTGTTTTGAATGATGGGCCCATGTTTCATTCTATGGATCTTAATGTACGCGAAAACTTGGATTTATTTCTGTGAAACATTGCCAAACACTCGACTGAAACATCCACAGCCGACGGTCATCCAATACTATTTTGTGGATTTTAGTCACAATAGCTGGCGTTGTCACTCCATTTGGTCGACCACTACGATGTTCGTCTTGGCTGCTCTTACGGCTACGTTTAGACTCTTCCACCGAATAGTTTGTTGTTGTAAACGAAGGAGCAGATTTCCCCATTGTAGAATCTAGCTCGCCTTTGATATTGATTAGACAGGGACTTTTCAAATGAAAGTATTGTATCACACAACAACTATCATTTTTTTTCAGGTTTACCACTTCACTGAGAGCGTTCTCCACTGATGGTTGTCAAACAAACACTAAACAATGTAGCGTCTTAAAACTTAAGCTGTATGAGGTAGGAACTTTAGACCGCTTTGGATTTTCAAACAACAACGTTTCCTTTTATACTTCAAGTCGGGTACTTCTGGGGCTATCCTCGTAAACACTCTTCTGTATTAAAGCGATTGTCGTGTTAATAACTTCTATATACACAAAACAGAAATAAAATGAGTAAAGAACAATTCTTAATTTTTAATATTATGTCGATGGTTTGAATTCCTAAACTTGTAAAATTAAAATTATGTTTCGCCCAAAGAGAGGCGAAGTGCTGGTGCACCGGGGGAAGGGGGGGGGGGATCCAGCTAACAGAATGCCAGACGTACTACTAGGCAAGTATTTCAATTCCGTCTTACGAGGAATATAAACATAAATCACTCGGTTTGTTTCTAACTAAAAACATGGCAATCTATAAAAAGACCTACTCTTTGAGACGCAGTGAAATCTGCAGCTATCTTCTTGACGGAAAGCCAAGAATGGCTCAGTGTGGAAATAGATGCACGCGGATTCCAGGCGACCGGAAGCAGACTTCCACCGTGACGCGGCAGACGGTCCCCTTGGTCCATCCTCGGAGGCGAAAACGCAATGCATGGTTGTTCACAACTGGCAAATAAAATTCACTTGAGATCGATTAATGGGAGAAAATTATGCCAACTGGTTGTACATGTGGACATGATGACGACGACGTAGAGAAATTGCTCGTCATGAATATTGACACTCAAGACGTCTGACTATCCTGTGTAAGTCAGCATATAATTATTCCGTTTATTTTGCGATATTCACTAGGTCGTTACATAAAATTTTCTTGATTGTGTTATTCTACTGAAGGCTTTTTATTCATTATTTGTAAATATTTTCATAATGATATACGATAACTGACATGATCGTGAGAAAAGTACTTCTAAATGCCACATGTTCCGCGGAGAAAAAAATTGAACTACATAATTTAAGCTTCTCAAAACGTGATATTCGTTCGTTAAAACTTTACTATCAGATCGTTATAACAACACTTGTTACTTCATCGACATCGGGAAATAAAGCAAAGTTCTCCCATCTTTACAAATTTGATCTTAGGCTTGGAAAGCAACGGCTTTTGACCACCTTGGTCAATTTTTAGTTCACTGATAAGCAATATTGACAGGAAGTGATTTCACCGGAGGACAGTTAGAAGCTAAGTGAGGACAATTTGAGGACGTTGAGAGAACCGAGGGGACAACTCGGTAACCAAGTGAAGTTAGTTATTGCAGATTGAGAACATACAAGTGATAAAATATATGGAAATGGAAGCAAAGAGGCACAGTAATGATAATGCAGACCTGAGCTCAACATGAAGAAAATATAATATAATGAGAATTCTTGGAATAAATTAAACGTGCGCGTGTGCCTGCCCGAGAGGCCCCAAGAAGCCGCCGGTACGCGTCCCTTTTTTTTGCATCGTTTGGGGGGACGGAGTACGAATATACTCTCCGAACCCGGGTGAAAGTAGACAGACGCAGGCAGACAGACAGAGAGAGGACTGAAGGTGGAGTGAGAGAGGCAAGAGGGTGGAAAATTTGGCGAGCGGTAAGCAACAAAAGTTTTTGGAGAGACGTCCATCGCGGGGAGGCCGAAGAAGGAGATTGAGTGCTGCTTACTACAAGACCAGAGATCCACTGCAAGTCGGCTAACGCCACAAGTTACAGTAAGGATCACCATTTCTGTAAAATGTCTTCAAAAGTTAAAGATTTTTTACACAGTACGGAAATAGGGTCTGTTCTTGAATGGCTACCGAGCCGCCCACATTACACTGTAGAGAAGGAGGATTTTATAACCAAGCCGGAGCTAATGATATTTTTTTTTGCAGACTATATGTATATCTGCTGGCGCCCAATAAAATTTTTTAATGTATTTTTATAAATATGTAATAAAGTTTTTTATGTATAGTAATAAAGTCAAATCATTACAATATATCGGATGTAACGACTTCAACGACTTCTTAGTTTCTTCCTTGACAAGAGTTTCCCACCAAAAATTACAGTTTAAACATATACATCAAACATCGAACTCTCTCTCTCTCTATATATATATATATAGTAATAAACGATTATTTTAATAATAAAAGCTCCACGGTGGAGTGCGATTAATGTAATAAACAAATTAATGATATAAAATATAAGCTCACGTTGCGGCATCAAATTAATGTAATAAATAATTTAAAGAAATGATTTGTTCTCGACGGTAGTTTCCGTGAAGTAATTACTATTCATTCATGAGCCAACAAAAGCAGTAATTTTATTGTTTCACAAATAATTGAGCTTCAAACAAGAAAATTCTGCAAGACAATGAATAGGTTGTTCGTATATTATAAAATTATTCTAATGAGTAATTCTGTTAGTTGTACGAATGAACCATAGAAGGAAATAATGTTCGTGGAGGAAAGAGTAGTAATATGAAAATTGTATTAGTTATTCCTCAGCTCTCAGGTTGTTCACAAGAGAACACGTAAACTTATACTCTATTAATCTGTCATTCGTTACAAAATCCAGAGGTTTTCATATCAGCCTGTACGGCGATATTTTAAATGGTTTTAATTGCATTTAAATAAAGATGGATGACTGCGCTTTAAATTTACAAATCAATTTAATTGATGAAACAATTTTTTAATAATTTTACTTGATATATTTTAGCGCTTTTTCTCTTTTAGGCTTTTAGTATATTATTTTATTTCAAATACAATAAAATCTACTACAATGTAGGTAGTTATTGATTTATTGCGATTGGACTCCATTATTTTTATTTTATTTAAATCCCGCTAGTTGCAGAATAAAAACTAATAATTTATGTCACTACAATTTTAAAACATTAATAACATAAGCGAAAAGAGATCTTAATCCTTGGTTATTGTAAATGGGCTAGTTTTAGCTGCGGCAAAATTACAAATCAAGACCAACGCCACATCTAACTATTCTACAAATGAACTGTAAATTAAAAATTAAAGAAAAAATTTCCCGCGTCGAAGCTACATTTTTTCCCAATTCTGGATAACGTACAGTCGGTACTTAGAAGTTCCAGCTGAGGAGATTCCTACTTCCATCGGAGTATAGTTCCTAGTCGGTGGTTTAGGAGTATCAATGGTGAATTTTTTTTCCACGTCCGTTGTATATTTTAAATTCTTTAACCTTCAACAATGCGCCCATCACTTTTTAATGCATCTCCTTCAACTGCTTGCACCACGATTCTCCCATCTCCTTCAACTGCCTCCACACAGTATCCCCTTTTGAAAACTCGGAGAAGTGAAAGCCACTCTTTTTTTCTTCAAACACAGAATTATTTGGCTTTCTGTGGAATCAGAGTTTAACATTCTACTTTCCTAATTCAAATTTTTTCACTATAGAGACCACACGGGGATTTTCCAAAGTCTGTACCATCACTTTTCCTCACTTCGATATACTCAAATTCAATGTTTTTTGTCAAGTCACATTTAGTATGCTCACAAAGTGGCGCGGAGTTCATGCAGTTCGAAAAAACCTTGAACCTACAAACAAACAGGGCCATAAAGTTCTCCTCAGGTTATCTGCACTCATTATGAATTCTAAATAGTTAAGTTTTATCCTCATTTTACAGGTTGCAATATTTCCATGAAGATATAATTAGTCACGCCTTGCTGCTACAGTGACGAGTTTATTATCCAAATTGACAACTTAAAACCATCCGTTTTCATATGAATAGCGATAAATTAATATTGTGAAATTTATTTTTTTGTAATATTATTATTAGGTATCTTAGTAGTTTAGTTTATCAAATTTTATTACCGGCAAATCTGAATAAATTGTAGTTTCAACACTTTCAGTAAGTTGATGTGAAACAATTATTTTAACAATCTCTTTATTTACAATCCACGTCTTTACAGAGTACTACGATTTTTTTAAATTATAGTAACGTTCTCATGATGGGGGAATATCCACTGATGTTCTTTTTTCTTTTTATGCCAACTTTTGCTGTTGAAAAAGACTTAACCCGTGTTCTTTTGAGTCTTTGAGAAGTAGGTAAAAAATTTTTTCTAACTCTTGAATAAGTTTGTTTACATGATACGTAATTTTTTTTCTTGTACGTTTCGGATATCCGGTCAATCCCATCTTTAAAAAAATTGGTCTTAAAGTTGTTGTGCAGTGTGTGGTTGCTGACCTACCATTGGGCGTTTCTTATTTATCTTAAAACTTTCGGTTGAAATCATTGCAACATACATAGGGATGACTGTTTTGCAGAACTCCAGAGCTGTAGTCCATAAGTGCACGCAATTTTAAGTATTGTTTTCTATATCAGAAATTTATTGTGTGGAGATAGTTTCACCTTCGCCCAGCCACCAGTGCATCTGCGTATAACAGGAAAAGCAGGGATCCAAGTACACGTGATTTTATGGAATAGAAATTGGGTTATCAGTTATTAATGTTACTGAGAAGTATCTATCTGAAGAAAAAGAAAAAGAAGAAGAATTTGTAGACAGGCTGTGTATAGGGTAATCCACATAGTGGCAACTCCCCTCTTATAGTAAAGGAAAGGGAGTGAATGGGGGGATGCGAAACTTTCTTTACTTCTAAGCTTAGAGGTATTGCAATTATTATCCTGTGAATTTGTGAATTTTTGAATGGTTTCCCATAAATCGAACTGATGATTTGGCGGTAGGTTCAGAATGTCGTGGTCTCAATAAATTCGTCTTAATAGTAGTTTATCGAATATTTTACTCACAATGAAATTAACTTGGGATAAATTTGCTACCAGTAATTCCGGTAGATCATCATAGATTAGGTCTTTGTCATCCAGGAAAAAAATCATAACTTGGTTTGTATCAAAACATAATTGTACATGTTATCATGGGGTTATTTAAATTTTAATAAAAATATGAACATTAAAATCAAATATACTAAAGTTTTAAATCATAGGCTTCAACCTTAAAAACATTAATTAAAATTGTACATCATATAATGTACTTCAATCATTAAATTTTAATAAATACATGGAAAAAGGTGACTTATAATGTTAAACTGATTAAGAATTAAATTTATAATAATTTAATAAAAATCAATTCTATATCAATTTTACAATTCCTTAAGATAAAAAAAATTTAAGGAATCGAATTCAACTCGAGAAATAAATATTTTCACGTGTCAATGATAAAAACATAGACTTTGAGGGAATTATTTTTTTATTCCGAGTTTACTGACTGCAATTATAATATATAACGGAGGATGTTAAAAGTTTTTGCTTAAACAATTTAATTGTGTATTAAAACTTCTAAATATAGAGGTATTATAAGCCTTTTAAAATGACAATTTGAGCGAAATCGCTCACTAGAATTGAGTAACGTTAACACCAACGATTATACTGCATATATAATCGGTACAGAGGAAATACTAGTGTATATTTAACACTGAAGAGGGATTTTCTGGACGCTAAATTCAGAAGGAATAGACAATAACTAAATTCGGGGTAAATTTACTTAATTTCTCCACACTTTGTCTACATTTTAGAAACTACTGTAATCGAAGAGAAATATATTCATGTTTGAGATCACTGAATAATATTTGATTAGAACCACTCTTGTGAAAGAAACTTAAATATTTTTTTCACTGCACTATAAACAGTTATATACATTTTTGTTTACATATAGTTTTTCCGTTACAGACTAATGGAAAATGTAACCAGTCGTAGATGACTTAAAAAACAACGTAAAGTTTGAGGAAATGAAAAAAATTTCTATTGCTTCTGTCACGCACGCGGTCAGAGGATGTAAATACCTCTACATCGGCAGTTTTATTGCTATTTATATCCCATCAGAAAGACAGCTAATAAAATAAAAAATTGATGTCTGTGTAGTCTAACGTTAACACAGAAATATTTCACAGCCGCCGCTGTCGTGGTACACGTACGTGTAATACATGACGTGGTCTCCACCACAGTAGCTATTTTACCTCTCAAACATGATTAATGTGTTTGTAGAGCATCACTTTATTGCAGTTGATATATATGCATAGTACGTATATGTTTAGACCTGGATCTTCAACTTATATAAGCCGACATTGTATTGAAATTTATTTATTTTCAGCAAAAACTCGATACAATTTCACCTGTACAATTTAAAGCACTAAAATAATGAATTTTTATCAATAACAGTCACAATAAATAATACACTAAAAACTTAATAAATTGCAAATTTATCATAAAAATTCAATTAATATACAAATATGCCAAATTTGCATTAAATATATGTTAATAAAATAAATAATTAGCATATATTAATAATAAAAGATTGAAACGACGTATCGTTCTTTCTTGGAACCTTTTTCGGTCAAATAAAAATATTTTACACGTGTGAATACCGAAAATTTTGAAAGAACGAGATTTTATATTAATGATATTTATAATACAACTATCTGGTTTCCCGCGTTGTCATAATTAAACTCAGCGACATCCCTAACCCCGGATTTGACTCCAATCTTGATTGCTTTTGTGTTACTTTTATGTAACGCCATTCCACCAACATCACTAAGTATGATCCCCTCTCATGCCGAAATTGGTTGAAATTATACACAAACAACATCGGGAGAATTATTATAAATCTTATTGACCCCGAAAATGATTTAATCGACTCACATAGACACTGAACTACAACTTAATCAACATAGTGAATGTCATAATTATCTCAGTCGCATTCATAAACCCGAAATTGACTCGAATCTCGGTTGTTTTAGCGATATTTTTTATCCTCCACCACCACCCTTAAGGGTGCTCCCCTCCCATGCCGAATGGGGTTGAAATTATACATAAAAATATCTGTAAAACTCGCTATCTCGTTGATGTAAAATTTTCTTTGTCAAAACTATCGGCCGTTTTAACATGTTTGAAAATATCAACGCCCGTCCATGGCTGTGTTAGCCGTGTCTTATCCCCAGTATTTCTTTCCGGTTCGATAGAAACAACTGTGTTCGACATTTGGTAAAATTTTCTTCACGAGTGTAGATTAGTATGCATTAGTATGTCAGCATTTAGTCAACATTACTTAGAATTTATTTTATGAAATGCCTAATCAAAGTAAAATGGTTTACAGAAAATTACTTATACAATTTTGTTCTCAATGAAATATTCAAAAGTGTAATATTTTTATATTTGCACCTGTCGACGTTGAAAATATTAATATGTACTAATGCTTTATTTTATTAAAAAATACTTCTGTCAAATTTGGCTTGTTTATTCATTTATAATTCAATGAAGTAAGATAACGTAATACATAAAGTTTTTTGAAATAATAAAATTTACGACTGATGGAAAATTAATAATAAAAAAGATAGCCATATACAGACAAAATAAGTGATATAAATACGACACAACGTTTCAGGGATCCTTGTGCCTTTCGTCAGGTGCTAAGAAGATCCTAGAGAAACACAACTGCACTCGTCAGTTGAAAAAACTCAAAAGCGACAAAAACGCAACGACAATGGAAGAGCAGAAAAGGTTAGCGTAACAATAATGGGGGAACGACACTGGGGAAGCAGAAGGTTTAGCGTCAGAATAAGACAAATATCTTAGTCTTCACTTAGACCCCAAGCTGAAATGGAGGGATCACATCAATAAAAAGAAAAAGCAAATAGAAATAAAAACTAAATTATTAAACTGGCTGATTGGACGAAAATCAAAATTATCAATAGAAAACAAATTACTCATTTACAAAACAGTGATAAAACCTATATGGACGTACGGAATAGAGCTCTGGGGATGTGCAGCCAAGTCTCACATCGCTATCATGCAAAGAGTACAATCAAAAATCCTCCGCACTATTACAAATGCTCCCTGGTATGTATCCAACTTCAGTTTACATACTGACCTCAATATACCATATGTAGCAGACGTCTTCAAAGATAAAAATAGTAAACACCATACTGTACTTCAATCCCACACCAATAGACTACTAGAGCCGTTACTACAACGTAATAACAACCGAAGACTGAAGAGATGCTGGCCAATAGACTACAATAAAAACTGAGGTGGCGTTGTTGAACCCTCACCTCTCCACGACATCAGTACAAGACCCTATTATTAAATTGTACATGTTAGCAAATTAGCTAAAAGATCATTAGTAATCTGATTGCTAATAAAAATATAATTAAAAAAAAAAAGAATAAGAGATCGTAGCAAATGTTGAGTTTCATAGTTTCTGTTTGTACTTTAATTTCTGTAATGTTAGATTTAATGTGAAGCATCTTAGACACGAGTCTGGAATTGTACCTGGTGTCAATTTCTAAAATCTTAGCATTTTGCCAATCAAATGTATGCTTCGATTTGATGTTATGTTTGTAGACTTCAGATTGTTTATAGTTGGGGAGTTTGATATTGGACATATGTTCCTTGATGCGGGTATTAAGGGAACGTTTGTTTACCCTATGTAGCAGGAATTACAATTAGAGCAAAACATTTTGAAAACTACACAATGTTTGCTGTAGGGGTCAAGTGGGTCCTTGTGGTTATTTTTTAATCAAGTAGGAAAGAGTATTAGCAGATCGGTAAATGTAAAGTTAGATTTTTTCATTTAGTGAAATTTCATGATATATTATTATAATGGATCAGATCTTGTTCAATTTAATCCTGTTTTTATACACTAAATCAGTTGAACACGACCATAATTCTCAATTGAGGGTATAATGTGCGAGGTAGCTTGAAAGATTCAATAGTAACACCATGTTACAGATTTAAGATGGACCGGGACGATCACAAAACTGTACCGCCGACAGCTCCGTTTCTCACGTCACTCCTCAAATTGTAGGAGGTGAAATAAATTAATTAATTCTTTAAATAACGCACGGTATGTTTCAGTTTTACAATAAAACAAAATCTTTTAACCTTTTTATATTTATTTTGTCTATTAATTTTTTCTCCTGATATATGAGAAAATTTAAAGATGAATTAATTTTATAAAACTACAAAAGGACTTAAGTCCGCTGGTAGTCAGTGTACAGGATTAATAATCTACCTCTCAAATAAATTTTAGAGCAATTATGTACAAATAAAATAAACCTATGTCCAATTTGTTCTAAAAGTATGTAATTAATGTCTCGATACTTATATGCCACTGTTTCACTCACTCCACTTGTTTATAATAGATCTGAACATTGGTCCAGTAAGAGTAAGTGTATCAAAGCAATTTATTCCAATCAGATTTCTTTCTGTTACAGAGAAAGAAAAATATTATTTTACGATACGCAATTTTTTTAAAAGCAGTGATCTTCAGAACACGTCTAATTTTGATCTTGTAGAAATGCGCGATCGTATCTTTTGTTCGCCAATTTTATTTTGAACACAATAGAAAAGCCTAGATCTCTTACTCCTCGTTTGCAGCGGTTTCCATTCTTATTCCCTTACATTTTGTAGAGATTCAACAAGAGCTTTCCTTTATGGGTCCTAGAAAATTGCACTATATTCGAGAACTGGGCGGATTTATTCAGATAAGAGAAGAGAGAAAATAAAACAAAAATTTAAAACACAAAAAAAATGTATTTCAATTTGGAGAATTTAGATATTCACGTGAACCTGACTAGTTCAACTTTTCAATTCAGATAATAAAGTTGTTGTAAAAAATCCCGACACAGTTATTTTCCGAACACTGTGTTGCAGAAAACAACGAGAGAAAGCTGACTTAGTGACAAGACGCTCGCATTCTATTTTAAGAGGCGGACTATCAATCACCGAGTTTTGTAAACGTAACACTAAAATACTGAAATATTGTAAAGTGTAATTATTATTGAATCGTCGATTATATAAAAATTTATTTTATCTAATACATCAAATAGACTTACGTTTTTGTATATGTATGGATGTCCCGCAAGCAAATATAACACTTTGAGGGTAAGACGCGACCCAGACTCGGGAATGGAAATTTTCAAACATCACAAACGGCAGATAAAAATAATTTTTAAAGTCAATGAACTTTGGTCTTCCGATGTAGATTGAGTATAATTTCAACACCTTCCGGCATGGAAGCGGAGCACCCTTAGGGGTACGGGTGGAGGGCGTTACAAGAATATAACGCGAAAAGGACCTGGATTGTAGTCTAATCCGGGGATGTCACCGAATTTAATGATGACATTCACCTTGTCATTTAATCCTCAGGGACGGGTGTGGACGGGGATGTAAATGAGAAACGAATGATATATTCGTCGAAAGAATTTTTTTGAGTTAAATGTGATTGATGGCATTTCTCCGAATATTTTTGCGTATAATTTCATCCCCATAAGGCATTGGAGAGTGGCACGTTTAAGGGTGGGGATGGACGGGGTGTCACATAAAAATATCTTATGCCAACCGAGATTAGGGAAAAAGCAGGAGTTTATTGATATCAGTGGGTTTAATTATGACAACCCGGGCAACGCCAGGCAGCGTACTGTCTAATAAATAATATAGGCTGTTTGTGTGTGTATGTATGTATGTTTGTGTGTATCCCGCATACAAATCTAGACCCAAGGAGTAAATTTCACCAAAATTTCCTACAAGTGTTCCTTTTGAACTGGAACAAAAACTCTGGGGGTATGACGAGTACGGAAAATTTCTAACATGCTCAATTTGCGTCGGATTAATTTTTTCGAGATCGCTGAGCTTAAAAGTATATAATGTTTTTTGTATATAATTTAACCCCTTTTCGCATAGGAGGAAAACACCCCGTGGAGGACTGTGGACGGGCCTAAGATAAAAATAACCATAAACAACCGAGGAATAAAATGCGGTTGTTTTAAATTTTGCTGCAAGTTTGTATATGAATCACAAGACTCATAACAATATTCCGTGTTGTCTTCATATTAAATAAATACTGTGGCCAATAAGTTAGGAAAAAGTATAGCAAAATATTAAGTTCTATGGCTACATTAACATTGATATCCATACAAATAGAAAAACGGTTAATACGCTTCGGACCTAATTTGTGACTTCATCAGTTAAACATAATAATAATCCATAACGATGAGACCTTAATAACTAATTTGTGATAAATTTATGTTAATATTATTGTATAAGGTGACAATATATTCAATCAGTAGTTTCCAAAATATTTAATGTGATTGAAAAGATTTTTGAATAAAATTTGAAATGCATGGTCTGGTTTCCATGCCAGTCAAATTGAAATATTTTATCTATTTGAACACTAATGTATGTATGGAAGTGGATATTAATCTTGTTCTGACTTACTGTCAATTATATTTACTTATGAAATATTAATTTTATATAAAATGGTTTGTAAGTAAGACGCTGTAACTGACCTTAAGGTCAGCGGGGTTGCGGAGCTCGACGAGGAAGCGCGTGCGCGTGCCGACCTTGACGGCGAGGTCGCTGAGGCGCCGCAGGAAGCAGGGCGCGTCCGCAGACACGCGTAGCTGCACACTCGCACGCGCCTCCCCCGCTGAGTTCTTCGCCAGCAGCTTGTACGTCCCCGCGTCATCGGCGCGCACGCTCTCCATGGACAGCATCACCGTGTTGTTGTTCTCGGAGATTCGGTATCGGCCTCCGATCAGTTCATCGTCTCCTCGCGACCTGCGAAAAACAGTAACATCTGAATATTCTGAAATATTGATCTGTTCATTGAAACTATATCAGGAACAAAATTGAGAAAGTGTTATTACAGCCAGCATGTCAGTTTCGGCTGAAAGTTAAGCCTAACATTTGTGACAGAAGCCCAGAGACAAGTAGAAAATTGGTTAACGATTCTGAAGTACTAACCCGGATCGTGATTGGCTCTTGCGAAACACACTATGTGAAAACCTACTTAACGAATATGGGGTGATTTTCTTCAGGATACACTCTGGTGAAAGCGTAAAAAGTTTATTTAATTAAGTAGAAATTGGTGAGGAAATACGAATAAGTTTTGTGTACCATTAAAATTGTCAATAATTAAATTAAATTTATAAAAAAATTAATTGGAAAACTAAATAGGTAAACGACAAAGATAAGTAAATATTTATTTATATTTTTTTAAGAAATTAATTAATTAGACGCCGATAAATAGAAAATCAACACTTTTAATAGTAATATGTTAGACCCCTTTCATACGACGATTCTGTGTAGCCGATTCGCTTCGCCGATACAGAAAAGTATCACCACAGTTGCTGCTTGTTACCTAGTCGCTTCCATTCTCGTTTCGTTATCCGCCCAATCAACATTTTCATTTTTCTTTCAAATAAAAGAAAAAAATTAACAATTTTATAGGCATTACCTGTGTCGAATTTGGCTAGGAATGACGAGAAAAGGAAACGTAAACTGTGGGTACATCTCTGTAACAGTTTGATATTCAAAGAACTTATGGATGACTACAAAAATTTTCATTTATTGATTGGGGACGAGGTATTTGCTTTGACAAACTTTATGTTTCGACAATACGGAGGGGAAATTTATCACTGATGCAAAGACTCCTTAACTATCGACTGTCGACAGTACGCTGGATTATTGTAAAAGCACACGTAATTCTTCATAACCATGTCCGAGACACGGCTATTCTCATCAATACACTGGATAATTGAATAATAATTAAGTAACTCTTACATATCCTGGCGGTACGGGGTCAACCATGATTCGAGATTAACTTACGCAATAATTTGTTTAAGAAGGTAAATTGCCGTGGCAAACATCTCACATTTAATTTTTTTGTCACTTTATAAGTCTTGATATTTCCGCCAACAGAGTAATACAGAACAATATAGAAATTTACCGACAATCCAAAATAACATAAATATTTAATATATGGCTACTATTTACATTTCATAAATTTTATTCCTTTATATTGTTTAAATAATTATACTTATGTTATATGAATCATCAGCAAAAATCTGCATTCTTTTACATCATTTTACGTAACTTTTAAATTACTGAACGTTATTAACTTAATAGTCTCAATTTTCTTACGAACTTCCTAGTTGTGCACTATATCAATATGACCAATCTCCATGTTATCTGAATAATTAGTATTATCTGCAGTTAGTAATGACTAAACAACGGAGACTGGTATTGAATCTTGGGTTATGGATCTCACTGACTTTAATTCTGATATTTATAATATTACTGATTAAGATGTAGTGAGTCCCTATGAATAGGTGTGGAAGTGGTGAAACAAATTTTCGTTTAAATCTTAAATACATAGACCAATTCCTACCAAACCTTATACAGATGTTACTTCCTATCCAGGACCAAACACCGAGGGATTAAAACACCGTCCGTATTTAGTGGTGGTGGTGGACATTAAAAACATTCCTAAACGGCTTTTATTAGCGCCGAATAAAAAGTTTTCGGTGTCACTTCATTTTATAGGTTCATTCTAGGATTTTTAAGGGTCTAATTTCAATTCAAAAGACAAGGGAGGGAAGCACCCTTTACCATAGTGGTGGTGGTGGAAGGGGTTTACATAAGAAAATAATGCAAAAAACACGATATTAGGGTCGATTCCGGGGTTATGAGTCGCTGAGTTTAAATCTCGCATTAACCTAGAGGTTAATTAAATTTTAAATCAATTTCGTGTAGGTGGACGCGGTTGACTAAATGTTACCCGGAGTAGTTTGACCCTCTTGTAACCGGGTAAAGTTTTTTTTCTTAGGATACCAGCTATATTTTCGTCTCTATTTACTTATTTTTTGTATTTATTTACTCCTTTAAGCTACCGGGTGTAGTTTTACACTTTATTAAGGTAGAGAGGATTTTTTACTGTTATTTATTTCATCGTGATTTTTAGACGCTTTTATTTTAAGTAGTAGGAGAGTTTCCGAATAACGTCTGTCATCGTCGTGGAAATTGGAGTTATATATCGGATTGTATAATAATATGTGTTCCGTCAACTTCGCATTAGATGTGGAATGATTAAACCAAGTAGAGGAGTTTAAATATCTTGGAAGCCTATTAACTCAAGATAATATGCTACAAACGGAAATCAGAAATAGAATCAGACAAGGGGCTCAGTTTTACCAACAAGTGAGAACTATATTGTGGGACCAACAAATTTACACTAAGGATGAGACACTGAGAAAACTTACTTTATACCAATGACAACGTGGAACCATACACTACAAGCAAAAGAGAAGAAAGCAAATTACAAGCCAGTGACATGAAGTTCCTGAGGACATGTGTGAAAAAAAATCCAGAAAGGATTAAATTGAATAAAAAAGAGAGGAAGTCGAAATGAAAGAGACGTTAAGATAAACAATAGCTATGGACATATTAAACTGGTTTGATTAAGACAAAAGAACGGACGAGAATATAACAGCAAAGATGTGGATGGAGAAAGAAATAAGAGGAACTTGACCTAGAGGTAGACCAAGAAGGAGGTGGACAGATGAAGTAAAAAGAGAAGTGGAAGAGAGTAGAACAGAGTGGAGGAATAAATATAGTTTCTGGACAGGAAAAGATGGAGAGACTTCGTTATTACAGTCACCCGGGAAACTGGAGATGGAACAAAATCATGAAGTGTTCCGACAATACGTAAACAAAGAAAGTTTAGTACAAATTTCCAACACTGAAGAAATAATTTTTTTTTGACACGACAACTTTAATTAGTATATACTTCTGAGTGAAGACGAATCGGTGTGTAAAAAATTGAGAGATTGTCTAGTATCGCGATCGCGGTGCCACCGCCCTCTTTGTAAAGTTAACAGAACACGACTCACCGCTTGCTGTATTTCTATATAACTCGGAATAGTGTTTAAATACGCATAGTTCTCCTAATGTATGCGTGGAATAATAAAAATGCAACACACAATACCTTGAATCATAATTATTTACGCACTTAAAAAGTATATTTAAAAGACTTTTCTACGTTGCCGGAACAGTTGTGTGGTTTCCAACCGGGTGGAGTTTACTAAGCACGACGTTTCTGCGACTTCTAGGTGAAGATGACGAAGGTGATAGTCGGTGAAACGTCGTTATTAGTAAACCTCATAACAATTACAACAGCTTATTTTCCAGGAAAACCTACAGAAATGAAAAATTTTACTGCCATAAATTTTCTTTATATTTCCCCCCCTCACATTTACATTCTACTCACACAAACTGAAATAAGAAGATAAAGTAAGAAAGTGATCTGATATAATAATAATACATCACTCTCCCTCTGTATGATTTATTCAAAGTCAAGCACTCAGAAATTCACGAAATGTTCACCAATGAGAAAAATTCATAACCATTTAACTTTCTAAATAAGACAGATCTTTTGATATCTACAACCTTACATTTTGTTAACTACTAAGAACTCAAATAACTGTAAAAGCAATAATCATTAGAATATAAATTAACAACTTTTTCAATATTAATTGAACTCACAAAAATAACAACCTTGTTCGCAAACGCTTTTCACTTTATTCCAAGAAAAAAATTATAATTGAATTATCGTTTTACTACTTTGTGGTAATACAGGAATAATAAGGAATTTCATTCAGAAAGAGAGAGATATTTATTGTGGCCCCAGATAAATTCACTAGTCGGGGTCCCAGCACTAAAATAAAAATAGTACGTTTCACAACGTCCAATGCGGCGACTGGCTAAACAAATGTTCCTATTAATAACTCAGGAGATGCTATCGGATCCGAATCAGAATGTTTATTTTATTATACATTCTTGAAAACAGTGATTTGTTTGTGATGACTCATCGTCAATAATATTGAAGCTTTCAATCAGTCTGTTTCATAAACACTTCTTTCAGAAGAAAAGAGGTCACTCCACATTCAATATGTTAACTTGAAAATGTTCAGAATTTATATCTTATAATATCACAAACAAATAAAAATAATTATTATAGAAATGGTTGGTGTCGATTGGAAACTGTATTATCTTCTTTGTTTTAAAGCTCACTGATAATTCCTTCACAATAATTACTGAATATGTATTAGACTAAAAAATATTATTCGCATAAAAATTCTTAAAAAATAATTAAGTAATCCATTTTTATTATTACCTAGCTGGTTGCTCTGCGGTAGCACAGTATTTATTTATCCGGATTGTACATTAGACAAGAAAAGGAATGTATTCTATTTGTATTGAAATCGCTCTAAACTTTATAATAAACAACATTTGTTTTAAAATGAGAAAAAAATTAGCATATTAACAGATAAAATTGAGTGATAAAATAAATACTACACTGCTTATCTGCAAACCTAGTTCCTTTATTCAGGTGATTAAAATACTCAAGAGATGCAAGAATTGAACGATTTTGTATCACCTGACGAAAGCAATAAGGAATACAGAAACGTGTAGTAATTATTTTATTACGTAATTTTTTCTGTTAATTGGCTATACCTAAATGTGTTTATCTAACAAAGACGTTTTATATTTCAATATTCTCACGTTCACAAATATATTAGTTGTAAATTGTTGAGAGATTTTTCTGAATATTATGCCAAATAATATTAATTTGGTGAATTCGATCATTTTCCTGTTAGGTTGGTATTAAAAATTCTAAAAACCGAGAAGTTTTTTTTGCATCTACCACTGAGAGTTCTTCTTTTTTTGTAGTGGTTCGAAAATCAACTTCACTTCTTCTTCCCAGTGAGAAATTACGGATTCTGTTCACTTAGTAATTCAAATTAAAATGCTATAAAACTGAAACTGATGTTCATAAAATTATTTTATTATTATTCTTTTCAAGATCCAAAGGAAGACACTCGCTCTTCCAGAGAGCCTCCATCTATATTTTATTCTCATAAAAAACTATATATCTGTAAAGATATTCATGTATGAAAAATACGTTAAATGACAACTTCACTAACTTCTCCACGTGCTTTTTGACCTTGAGCGTCCAGAAGTCTTCTGATTGAAATTGAAGTCTAAATCTGGTAGTGAATTTTATGAAACACGACGTAATCGCATATTCACTTGGTCACTGGTTTAAAGATTGCAATATGAAATCTACGCGAAATAAACGACTCACAAGAGTGAAGAATTAGCCATTTTATTTATCTCTTTTACTATAGACAATGGAACACCCGACAAATTCTTCGCTAAGTATATCAACACTATTGTCAACAAACTGCAAAACCGGAATAAAAAAAGGTTTCACGTTGACAGAGATCTTCAAACGACGATCCACCGAATGACTTTTTAGTATCCTCATCTTGCACATTACTTACAAAATATGGTGATTAACTGATTAGGATATAAAAATATCGACCGGAACGGACATTCACGACTTAGTACGTCGTACTTTTACGAATGAGTTATCGGCTTCCAGAGGAGAACTTCCTTCTCTAGCAGTTGTATGGTGATTTTAAAACTGATAATCTTTATGGACCACCCTGTTCTCCCTTGAAAGTATTTCGTTTCGCATGTGACTGTGTAAAGACTGTGATAAGGATGCTACGAAGCCACGGTTTGACAAGTACAGAGACTTTTGACGTTCGTCGACCGTTTAATAATTCTTTACGATTTTCTATCTGACCCCACTGTCGTATTAGCGCCTATCAGTCTGTTGCGGGGCGAGAACCAAGGAATATATTTCATGAACTCAGGATCTGTTTGGGAGAAAACGAAGACAATTAAATAACAACTAAGTCTCTGCAGATATAAACAGACATGTAGTCATAGATATATATGTAGAAGATGTATATATAAAGAAGACGTAGATATAGATGAAGGTATAGATATAGATATTGATATAAAGATAAAGATAGAGATACAGACGCATATACGAGAGTTGTTTGCTAAGTCCGGTAAATATGTAACAAAAAGAGTTTCTTAATATAACTTACTTTATTTCTCAACACTGTCTGCTTTATGAGTTAACACTTGACCCAGCGAGTTTCAAATTTTTTCCACTCATCACAAAAATTGGTTTCGTCAAACTCTGCAAAATACTACGGCACTTCTTCATTTGATAAAAATTTCTTCCCACCAAGACAAATTTTCCAGTTCGGGAACAAGAAGAAGTCACTTGGTGCTGGGTCTGGTAAATAGGGTGGATGAGAAACCAATTCGAATTCAAACTCGTACACTTCCGTCATTGAGACTGTTGGCGCATTGTCCTCGTGAGACAACACTTTATTACGCGCCAGTCTGAGTCCTTTCTCAATCAGCACTCATTACAAACGAACCCTTTAGAGCAGCATAGTAGAGCTTAGTTGTGGTTGGTTCCTTTTCCAGAAAATCTATAAGTATTATAACCATTTCATCTCAAATAACAGTGCCCATCGCCTTTCCAGCTGACAAAACTGTCTTCTCCTTTTTCGGTGCACATTAAGCAGCTTTTGTCCACTGTTTTGATTGCTTCTGTCCTCCTCTGAAGTGTAGTGATTATTCCAAGTTTCATCGACGGTTACGAATTTGCGAAAAAGGTCTTGTGGGTTACGCCTAAACATTGCTATATTCTGCGTTGAAATGTTCCTCCGAAACCGTTTTTGGTCCAAGTCAAAAGTCGCGGCACCCATCGCGTGAAAAGCTTTTTCATGATGGATGAAATGCACCTGTTTAGTAGAGAATCCAACGGTATCAGCTATCTCACGCACTTTTGGTCTGCGATCTTCCATTATAAACTTTTTCGATGTTTTCCTGAGTGGTGACCTCAATTGGGCGGCCGGAGCGAGTTTCATCTTCTGTGCTTCTGCAGCCTCGTTTAAACTCATTAATCCAGAAGTAAATGGTCTAAATGCTGGTGCAGAGTCCGCATCCAATTCGGCTTTGACATGTGCAGCTGTCCAACCTATCAAATGCAATTTTATCCGCCTGACTACACGATTAACACTACAGAAGGTTGCCAACAATAAACGGCGACAGACATATGTTTAAAACTATGAATATCTTTGAAAGGATCATGTTTACCAACATTGGCGCGAAAGTGAAACCAGCCAGCATCACATCCGAGGAACGAATCGCCGAAGTACAAATAAGCCCTCCCCTTCTCTGTATCATGGGAACTGTAGTGAGACTTAGTGGTTCAAATGACCGGCAGTCCTCTTCAAGGACTTTTGGCCAAAAATGTTTATTCCAGAACTGTGGTAATTAGTTTTTAGGGTTAGATTTAAGTATTATGGATGAAAGTGTGCACCCAATCGCACCTTCCACGATTGAGGACTTGTGGCTAAGTGGGCACAAATTGTACAAACCCCTGACTAAATTAAATTGTATTTAAATAGTACAATTCTGTGTTTATAATGTATCCTCCCAGTAATTGATCAAAGCCAGGACCTCTGAGACTCAGTATTTTGAGAGTCACAGTTCGACTCAAGTCCTCACGAGTCCGAGCAAGTCCCTCAACAGCTCCCTGATTTGGATCATGTGGATCGCGTAGTTATATTTTGGTAAGACGATTGTAGTATTTGTGAAGGTAAAATTAATTCTGTATATACAGTGGCACCAGTGTCTTCGTAAATTAAAGGTTCCCGCTCAAAACATTTCGTTTGTGTTACTTTTATTCATTCAATATTCATTACAGGGGGAAATAGATGAAAAAATGAACACAAACACGGAAAGGTAACAATTTATTTATTGTATTATATCAGCTTCATACGTTATCTTTTAATCAAAATTATGTGGTGTCAATTAAGAATAATCCTACCAAATATCTACGCCGAAAATCAGTTTCTTGTTATGCATAATTCCTGATTTTATGTGTTTATGGCTAGCAAAAAAAAATTAAAGTCACATATAAAGAAAAGTGATTACGTCCAATAACCGCAATTTTTTTATCTTAATATTTATATACGTCAGTTTATTATACTATTACTTGGGTAAATTATAATTCCGATGTAAACATTTCTCAATTGGGTAATAATTGAGATATCTCTTGCTTCGTTATGTTTCCGTATGAATTCGAAATTCAAAAAGAATCATAAACATGACGTTCATCGAATGCGTCAGCGAGAACAGCGGGTGGCGCAGATTGAGAGAGTGATTGTCGTCCTTCCCAGTCTGACGTTACCACTTTGCGCTTGGAATAAGTACACACACTACAAATACCTAACTACTATAATAGTAACGAGGGTGTATTTTTGTCAAAAATTCTATAAATGTAGACTTCATATGCGTCAAGCATTGAAATTAAAAGAGCCGCTAAATTTATTATCAGCCAAATTATGGTCGTTCTGATTTAAAAATACAGGAAAATATTATAATGACCAACATTTAAATACGCTTTAAATTATGTAACAATGAAAGTTAAATACTATTTTTAAATGCCTTCACGTAGTATGGTGCGCTTTTCGCATTCAACTTGAACATCAAGTAATTTTTTTAAGTTTTGTCTAAATTTCTGCCTGGAAGCATGGGAACGTGGCTTGCCGGTGCCGAGCAGCCGACAGAGGACAATGGAGGGACGGATTAGGAAAATCCGCAGGTCCCGCAAACAAGGTCATGGTCGGCCAAGAAAATGGTAGACGGCCGGGAAGGTATGGTCCTAAATTAGAATAAAGTATGCGTCACGTGTAGATGAGGACCAATGAGGAGATAGTGATTTTTGGAGACCGAGAGGGACATCTCTCGAGGTGTAGAACAGTCTAGAACCATCAGCGGGAACAGTCGGTGACCATCAGCGGAGGAGAGTGAGTCTCCAGCAACTATAGTGGACTTGTGCAATTTGGATGTGCACGTGGTGTCTAGGCCGCCTGCTGCTGCAGCCACAGTCCCCAACGAAAGACGACCCCTTGGTAAGCCGCATTCTATGTTTCCAGGTAGCGCGCCGGTTTGTTACAGATACACTACGGTTAATCTTGGGAAAGGAGGGTACATGCATCCCTGGGCAGGCTGGCAATCTTTCTGTATTGATAATGTGTGGGCAAGTATTTCGGTTTTGTTTAGAATAAATTATTGTTTACTTATTAATTAAATATTTTATTTCACCCTTTCCTGCGAGAGGGTATTTTCTTTACAGGTGGCGCCCAACAAATCTTGTAATATTAAAATTTACCCTTTAAATCTACAATTTTAAGAAAGCCCACCACAGTAGACATTTCGTTTTCCTGAGGGAAACTACTCGTTTGCATTATAACAATAAAAGTCACCATATTAAATCCGGAAATCAAATTTAGGATGGCTTTAAGTCAGACGCAAAAGTAATAAGAAGTGTAATTCAAGCTAGAAATAAATACGAAAAAGATTAAGACGATAGATGATAATAATTTACAGTATTTGGATAAATTATTTATAAATTTATTTATCCAGAATTTTTGATAGTGACTACGTAAATTGCTACGATAAAATACCGCAGAATGGAATATACAGAGGAAACAAATAAGGAAGAGAGATGGTAAACCAAAATATATTCATATGTAGCCACTAACACACACACACATAAATATTTATATAATTGCGTGTCTATTTAGGATATGTTAAAAACGGACACAGAAAATCTATAACAAAACCTCTAATCAAAGAGAGGTAATTTAAAGAAAATAGTTTGAATAATTTATGCTTGATCAGTTGGAGAAAACAGATTAAGAAATTAATTAATCTTAATTCAAAAAATACACAACTACAAGTTGACACTTGAAAAAAATTATCGTCACATTTGCCTGCAAGATATATATTAATAAAAACATGGAAATTATCGTACAGTATGTTTGAAACCAAATTCTCACCTCTAATATTGATAATTATAATATCTAGCGATACTGAAATGAAAAACAAATAGATGACATGAAAAATTTTTATCAGGAAGACTTGATGAAATTTATTTATTCTTGTCTCGTTTACTTTTTAGAATAGCTAGCTAATTGTCTACCGTTGCCCAGGTTTATTTGCTCCAAATAAAAATGGTTAAATAACCATATTCTATAAAGCTTGTTGTTTGTCAAACTGGAGATGCGAGAATTATATTAAATTGTTCATCAATTAATTTATCATGCCCACAATCATTTTAAAATTATAAACGACATGAAATAATTCATATTAGTTTCATTAGTGTTTCTAAAACTACTTCAAACATTTTATCAAGGGTTTAAATGCAGTTTTACTTTTCAGAGATTCGAGTTTCTGTAAACTAAGTAAAACACCATAATCTAGTTATCGGAAAAACATCCAGGCAAAAGTTTCCACATCGTCAATAATGAAGGACAACAAACCCATACTGCAACTGCGTGGACAATAATATGTGACACGTCGCACGAAATTGATTCAACGGCGCTAGGAAGAGCTTCAAGGTCAAATCGGCTCCCATTTAAAAACAACTATAAGGCCCAGGGACCGATTGCGCTCACTCCCGTTAGGATTTTGCTGGTTCTAACTGAAATAGTACGTTGTGATTATTCAGTTCTTTGTCTTATAAATAATTGACAATTATTCATTTTTAGTCACCAATGGTAAATTTTTATCATATATTCAACGTGGCTGGAATAAACCCAAGAATAATACATATTGGAAATGACACAGAATACTATACAAGTTGAAACTTTTGAAAAATTTTGCTTTACGTTTGGTAACTCAACTATAAATAGGATCTTTACAAAAAGATTTATCTAATGGATTAAAAATTCTTTTGCACGACCATCAGACGAATAAGAGGCGAAAACAGGTGAAACTCCAAGAAGTAAAAGAAAGTACTGAGGACTGAGTTACAAAGCAACTAAATAATAATGTAAAACAATATTTCTGTAAAGAGTGTGATATTTTTTGTTTCCGTAAAAATACTAAATTAAATCGATAATAATACTTTGTCAAAACTTCAAAAAAAGTCATTAGAAATTCTTAATTATTTATTTATTTCATTTGAGCTTAAATTATTTACTTTATGATATATAACAATACAACAATTAATTATGAGTGTTTTATTCAACCTTTTTACTCTGAATAATTTTAAAAATCAAAACAAATTACGTAACTAACAGCAATTTTAAACACTTGTCTATAGAGCACGTTTTAATGATTAATCAATATAACCTATGTATGAAGTTTTGTTTTTAAAATTACTGTTTCAAATTTTTTGATTAGAATCACAAAAGATGTAAAAAATTTGGTGGGATTCAAAGGCTGATATTTTATTTAGTTTCACAAACAATATTTTTTAAAAACGCAAGTTTTAGTAAACAAAACTTTAATTGAATTAGTGAATTATGTATTTACGTGTAAAAAATTTGTATGGAATTTTTTGACTGCATATTCATAATAATTTCCCAAGAAAGTATTGGTTATGTTAACATTTATTTTTAATTCTGTAATCAGACTTCAACACTGGCTAGAACTGAAATTCTCAGAAATAATTTTAATACTCAAGCCTGGAAAAAACCTAAAAAATGAAACTTCATATCGGCCAATAAGTCTTCTATCAACGGGAGAAAAATTATTAGAACTGTTACTGCTGCATCGTATCACATCTCTTCAAGACATAATCCCAGATCATCAGTTCGAGTTTCTATCTCAGCATTCTAACAACACAACAGTGTCATCGTATCGTTAATGCTATATAAGTATCTCAAGATGACAAAAAGTATTGTACAGCACCATTCCTGGATGTGAGTCAGGCATCCAGGTCTTTTCTATAAAATCAAGCACCTACTGTCGGAGCCTTACTATAAGCTACTACAATCATACCTGAAGAACGTAAATTCAGAACGAGAGTAATTGGCGAAACTTCCACCTTTCACCAAATTAAAGCAGGCGTTCCCCAAGGTAGTGTCCTTGGACCTATCTTATACTTAATGTATACTTGCGATCTTCCTACAACCACAAGTACAATTACAGGAACATGCGGTGATGATACAGTCATTATGGCCATAAATGAAGATTCCATAACAGCAAGAAAACGATTACAAGACCATAATCTACTTCAGGAATGAATAAATAAACGGAAAATAAAAAGTAACCACTCAAAATCCGTAAATTTTCATGACGGTATTTCCTCCAACTATTTAGCTAGCTTTTAAAGTGTTTTATGAACATTATGGATAATTTCAGTCCCCTACGTTATATTGAATAATTCAAAATGGACTTTGTTTCATAAGAAACATTACTTGAAGTGACGAAATTGTTCTCTTAAAAATTCTAAAACTGCCGATTTTTATTTATATCTAATCATAATTTCAAGGTAATCAATATCAGTGCGTTTTTAAATATATAAATATTTTTAAACTAAGTATTGAAACAACCATGCACTCCAGTCACCGTGATCAACAAACAACTCCCGGTATCAACACATGAAAAATACATTCGAATGCATCTAGACTCAAAACTAACTTGAAAAGTACCTATAGAAAAGAAAAGAAACAAATGGATATACTCCTTCGTGAGCTATACTGGCTGCTTGGTAAAAGTGTACAATGTCTTTCCAAAATAAAATAATTATATATAAAGCGGTCATAAAACCGATTTGGACATTCGGAATTGAATTATGGGGATGTGCTAGCAAATCTAATACGGTCAAGATACAAAAATCGCAGTCCAGAATCCTCAGAGCTCAATGCTCCTTTTTGTATGTGAGTAACCTAATTAAAGATCATACGCATACCATTCATCAAAGATATAATTCAAGAGAGAGAAATGAAGCATCATTATATACTTGAAACACATACGAACCTACTCATACACTCATTGCTGCAACAAAATCAACAGAAGACTCAATAAATGCTGGCCAATTAAACTGAAAACGTGGTAACCGGGTACCAATCATTGAAGAGGACCCCATAAGGTTATTAATTAATTGATTTATGTAAATTAATTCTATGCCAATGAAAGTAGTTCATAAAATGTGTTTCCTGATTGCTATTTAAATAAATAAAGAAAATGAGCAGCAACATAATAGTCAATCTCAGGTCCGATGAACCTATCGTGCCTAACTGACAATGCGCGCCTCGCCTTTAAACAGCGACTGGAAACATGAATATTTTTATATTTGCAATTTAGTTGGAGTTTAGGCACACTTTTAAGTTTCACTTTGGTCTTTCGTTACACGTTACGAGTGTAAAGAACCACCTCTGTGATTGGCGGAATTTGGTGAGAAGTACACTCACGAGCGTGAGAACGGACCTTTATCTTTATTGTTTGAGAGGAAGAAAGAAACTAGATGATTACAACTTAAAATTATTGATAAATTAGAGCATTTGGAATATGACAGACTTAAATCAGAAGCGCTCAATCTTATACCCACCGTAAAAGCAGCGATCAGGCATATATATGAATCCCTAAGGAAGAAGATCTGGAGATAACTACTCATCATTGCATCAATCCTCGAAGTTGCACTCATTCAACCAGAAAACTGAAGGCAAAACCGGAAGAGGCACCTTGATTTCCTTAACGAACTTGTACGCGAAACGTACTCCGTGACTGTGATTTATTCCGATTAAATATCATTCCCCCATATCCAGATGTTTCAAATAAATCCATTTAAAATAACTGGTTTCGGGTAGTTAATGGACTCCATGTGAATTAAACATTAAACTTTATGTATCATCCCATATATATCCCATATATTCGGATATAAAGTTAAATAACATTTTAAAAAATCAGACAGATATATACAGAACAGGAATGACAGTGATACACCACACTCATAACTGTTGTTAATAACAGTTGAATCCAGGAATAATTCGACAATCATGATGGAAGAACTCTAAGGGCGCAACAAGTTGCCAACTCTTCCAGCTGTGGAGAAACTACCTAGGTCAGTGGACGACTCATCCCGTGAGTTATGTTAATTTACATTCCAGAGTGTTACTTGGTACATTATCTTTCTGCTGCCAAATTCATCTGGCTAAATTAAGTAATCTATGTTGTATCTTTGAAAGATCTTTGAAAACTTAGAAAACTAAATGCATTATATAATTGTTTAAATAATTAATTTGTTACAAAGGATAGTTTAACTGCACTAAGTAAATATATATATATATAATATAAAAATATATTAAATACCTAATATACACATAAATAATATGATTATAGCAAGGTTTGGCTATGGTTTTATTTGTCATAATATACAGCGCGTAACAAAACTCGACGGAAAAATTTCAGGAATGGATTCCTAATATTGAGAGAAGAAAAATATATAGTACAACATGGATCCGGAGATGAATAGTTACAGAGCTATCCGAACTTCCGTAACTGATCGGTATGTATGAAGTTCAACTGATTAATTGGAGAGCTCTGTTCACACGTCAGATGAAATTTTCAAAGTGAACTCCTTTGGGCTGTATACAGGCAGCTGCAATTCTTTACAATGAGTATCAAACACGTTAAAATGTGCCTCGTGTAGTGCGTACTGACTGACAGACTGCCACAATTCGTGCAACGAAGAGTTAGTACATAATCTATTTCCGAGTGCTAAGAAGTATTCAGGTCAACAACAATTTTATCATCGCAAAATGTTTCCTCACGTAACTATTGTAACCAGTGTCTCAGATTTTAGTCCAGAAAAACATCCATAAAAGCCCCCATAATTCTATGAAATGTACTTCCGGGCCCATGTTATTATAGACGTTTTCTCTTCTCTGAATATCAGTAATCCATTCCTGAAATTCTGCCGTCGAGTTTTGTTACCCCATGTATGTAAACAATTTACAATCATGTAGAATTAAATTGATGAATAAGAAATTGTAATCAGTTTCTTGGTATAATAGAATTATTCTATTTAGTTACGAAAAGTCGTAAAACGTATTCCAACTGACCTTAAACATAAATTACGTGTAATAGAATTATACGTTATATTAAAAGGTAAAGTGCACAACTTGGTTAATTGTAAGTCTAAAATTACAAATCGATTACGCATATTATATTTAAGTGAAATTAGATATGTATGTAGTGTTTGATTCGTGTAGTATATATCTAGCATACAATTTTTTGAAATGGTTATAATAAAAGTATGATTCTACTCCCTAGTTTTTTCATCTTTTACCTTCAAACATGTGCCTTGTATAATATTAATGTGAATAACGTAAAAGTTTGCGTAGACAACAAATGAAGTGACTAAATAATTTTTTCATTACAACATAATAAGCGAGGTAATAGATCTATGTAAAACTTTATAGAGGAATTCCCCTCTTACAGCCCAAATTTTATAGAATATAACAAATTTGTTGAAGCGCAAGTAGTAATTTGCACTGCTTTAAATATTGATACGTTTGAATTAAACTCTCTATTATACATATTATATCACTAGTGAGGTTAAGTGGTTAAATTTATTAGTTTCTAAGCAATTATATGTTCCATAACTGTGTACGATATAAGGTAAATCACATTCATAGCCGGAGGTGCTGAGCGAGGGAATCGCGTACTGTACAGATGTAGGCCAAAGTTGTGGAGAATTCTTTCGCGGATAATCATTGCGCCTTTCTCTAAGATCCTGAAGGCACTAAGCTATTCAATATTGTTCCTTTGGAACGCGGCCAAGAAGCTGCTGATTTAGAACAGATAGGTGACCCAGATAATTTTAAAATCTAATGTCGTAGTTTTAAGGTCACGAATGGGAGGTAGTTAGCCTCTTGTCGCGGTCGCAGCTGTTCCGCAATCTACTTAAAGGCGCCACCTTTGTTTTATTGGGCGAATCGCGGTATTCTTAACCTACAGAGTAGAGAGAATCCTCGATGCGTATTTATAGCGACTACGTTGGTTTCTCTGGAGGCTGGAAATGCCACCTCGTTTCCGACGTTCCAATAATATCACCACTCGATATGAAATCCAGACTTGGGCCCATAAATATGTCACTGCTTGTTGCTCATACCTGTCACGATGATGTTCGACCGTATGTGTTTACTTGGCCTGAATTAATGGATTCCATTAACTGACAGAAAGTTCATTTTGTATAATTCTCCACTTCAATTTAATATAAATTGTTATTAAATTCTCTAACATAAATAGAATACAGTTCACAGCCTCATTTTAATATTTATTTTTAAAAATGAGTTTACATTTTATAATTAATTTCTATGTCATCAGAATAAAATATTTTCTAAGTGTCATTATTTGGGGAAAAAAATAGTATTCCACATAAGAATATTGTTTTATGATTTTAATAGCAAGCCAGATTATTTATTTTCTACCTGTTGTTTGAATTTTTCGTCTTTGAGTATAATGAAGGGGCTCAGTCTATTCAACTGAATCTGGTGTAAATTGATTTTTATTCCTGGATGGTATGGCATTGTCCAAAATGTAACAATGACATAGTCAAATGATTCGCCAAACTATTATTCGTATTATAATTCATTTAAACTTTACAATGGAGAGTTGTTAATTTATTTTAACGAGATAAACACAAAGTAAATCAATGATTATTAGATAATAATTATTCAGGTTATTATAAGCAATATAAAAAATATTTAGAGGATGAAGGGGTGTGGTGTTACAAAAATATGTTTTTCACGAGAAATTAAGAAACGGAAACATGGACACTGTTCATTATGAAGAAAATATTGCTGCAAATGATGATTAATGAGACAGACAATTTCATCGCTCTTATCAATTGACAGCTGTCAAATCCACTTTTTATGTGTCTATTCTAAGGTAACTTCATGACTTCACGTTCATGACCAACGAATTACATTTAATGATTACTTACTATGTTTTAAAATGCATGCGGAGTATTAAGTATTGAGAAACAATTAGAGAACAATTAGAGAAAACATTCAACTAGTACTATTAATTAATTATGTAGTTAAATACCTCATATTTACCGGGACTTATATGTCCTTAATAATGTTTAAGATTTGTCCCTACGACTCGAAACGGTGTGTTCACTTGAGACTAGTTTCTAGGAGATTTTGATATTTGACAGTTAATAAGTCACGTTTTGAATTGTTTATATTAAAATAGGAAACTATGAAACGATGAAAAAATATACATACTTTAGTAAATATTATTGACGAGTTTTCCATTGCCTAGACGGGTTTAAATTAAGGAGGGTTAAGAATAACAGCAGTTTAAAAGGAATTATTAGTGAACAATGAAGTCAGACAGAAAAGGATAACATCAAATAAATATGCCAAATAGAAAAATTATGGGTAGAAGAATTAGGAAAACAACGTTTCAAATAGTGAACGAGAGAAATATATATATACCTAACCTCCTTAACTTAAAATATTTCAATTTCAGATTATACTTACAAAGCACGCTCCTTATAGGTTTACTGCATATTAAATTATTAATTAATACATTCTCGGAATTTTGTAAATATGCTATTCTGTTCAATAAAAATCATTATGCACATCAGTTTAGTAAACAAGTAAAGCAGAACCAAAAATAAAATACTAAATGCTGTTTAAAACTCTTTGATGTAAGCGATAAAAATATACATGACTGCTCCAAGAAATATTTACTACTTCTTGTGTGTGTATAATTCCAACAAAAACAAAAGAATAAACATGTTCATTACAATTAATATACTCCGGTGTAATTATATTTCCTTCTCTTTACACACGCCACTGAAGTTAAGATTTACTGCTTTATTTCTCACATATTCAACCATTGCCAAAGCCTTCCAATTTTATCCCTCTAGTTTTATGGGAAAGTTAAGTAAATATAAAATGAATATGACGCACTCTGAGAAAATCCTTTGAGACGAAAATATGTTGTTTTAAGTAAGGTATTTATTTTAATTTGAGAAATATCGGTCAAAAATTATGTAAAATAAAGGGCATGAAATCCCGAATAACTGTTATTTAGCCTCACTATCGTGTTCCTCGGAACTTCCCAGTCTTAAAACGTCGCTGATTTTAGAACAGTGGTTTCATAGCGAAGCCAGCGTTCCCGTCAACGTGTTCTTCTTTTTGTGCCATTTTTTGTGCTTGTTGAACGAAATGATTGTAAATGCGTACCCCGTGGAAGCCGCCGAGGAGGCCCCGTGTTTGCTGAGCGACGCTTTGCAGCACTGACTCCCCATCGTCACTCGCGCATCGCGCTTCGACACTCCGACTTCGTTCGACGCCACGCACTCACTGGCGTCGCGGCGTATTTCCGTCGGTTGGCCCGGCGACGCGCGAATCTACGCCAGCCAGATCCGCAACGCGTCTAATATAGCACCGCTGCCCGGGAACTAACCTCTTACAACAGCCACGGCGCAAATTTCAAATCCTTTGTAGAGATAGCACTTAGCAAAGATTCTCCATCCCCTTTTCACTCGTCCATTCACTGCTCATAGAAATACAAACTCTCCAAAACAGAAAAGCCCCACTTACCATCAGCACAAAACGTCTCGTATACAACCCACATTGTCCAACGCCTCTCCACATGGGGAGTAACGGCTAAAACCAACTCAGCCAAAATCCAAACAAAACAAAACAATCCTTCGCACCATTACTAACTCTCCCTGGTACCTCATAAATTCCATCATCCATTTCCCAAAGCCAACTCCTAAATCACCAAATGCGTAACCTACCCAGTTAAAAGCACCCTCAAGCATCCAAAAGCACCCTCCCCCGCCACTCCACTCCTGTCGCCTCAAAGCTAAATCCCAATCAACTTCATCCTTCCCACAGATCATTCAGGCATATCATACATAACCCACACCATCACATCCGCAGACTCACCCACCCCTATCTCCAGTCAACCCTCACACTCCCACAACGTAGATAGACGAATAAAAGAAACGAAACACTCTTGCAAAATTAGGTTAGTCCATGGATTATCCTTATTATGAAACGAACATGTTAATTATGTGCAACATTTCAATATGGTAAACAACATTTGAATTTTGTATTCTAGCGTGCGCCTCCATTTTTTTTATTAAATTGTGTCCAAATCATATTTTATTTCTACTCCTCGGATAATATGTACCATGTTTAAAAAAACGAGATGTGTGCGGCTGTTTTTAGGTAACAGGCTACATGAGGGTAATCCACATGGTGGCAACTCCCCTTTAATAGCATAGGAAGGAATTTGAAAGAGGGGATGTGGAAGGGTAGAGGAAGGTAGCCAAGGGTTAACTAGGACACCTGGGCTATATTTTAAGAATCCTACCCGGCATTCGCCTAAAGAAATGCAGGACAAACCCTAGAAAAACCTGCTTCAGGTAGGTCGGGCATTATGTACTTGTCCCACGCCCTTCCCATAGCGGGAGAGGAGTTTGCTGTGGGGACGCAGCATTCCCTTCTCCGCGCCTCGACCAGTTTAGGAGGCCGTTGGCCGACTATTCCAATGGGAATAGCGGACAACTCTTATCGTATGCCCAGTCTCCTTTGTTTTTATGTCCTGAGCCCTGCACCTGCAACAAAATTCTAGTTGTACTTTGTGCAGGTGACTTTCCATGTGCGCGTACCACGCCGGGGAGTAAAAATAAAATATGGTTCGGATAGAATTTAATTTAAAAAAATTGAGGCGCACGCTACAATACAAAATTCAAATGTTGTTTTCAATATTTAAGCATTGTACATAATTAACATGTCCGTTTCATAATAAGGATAATCCATTGATTAACCTAATTTTACAAGTGTGTTTGGTTTCCTTAATACATCTATCTACGTTGTGGGAGTGTGAGGGTTGACTGGTAATTGTCAGCTATTCCCATTGGAATAATCAGCCAGCTACTTCCTAAATTGGTTGAGACACGGAGAATGGAATGCTGCGTCCCCACAGAAAACCCCTCTGCCGCCATCGGAAGAGCGTGGGACAAGTATCCAATGCCCAACCTACTTGAAGCAGGTTTTCTATGGGTTGTTCTGAATTACTTTTAGGTGAATGCCGGGTAGGATCCTTAAACCATAGCCCGGGGACCCTAGTTAACCCTTGGCTACCTTCCTCTACCCTTCCGAATTTCCCCTTCAAATCCCTTCCTATGCTATTAATCCACCATGTGGATTACCATCATGTACCATGTTACTCTAAAAAAAATAAACGTACAAATCTTCTGCAGGTGAGACCTGCACGCTGGCTTCTTACAATAAATCTGGACCAGAGATGGTGGTGGCTTTGACGGGAAGGAAAGTATACTTCTGGTTGGTGGTAAAGATCACGTGATGGGACCAAGGTTGGAGATTGTTCCAGCAATCTCAAAGATCCACGTGGACTGAATATGTAGAGTGGGTTTATTAAAAAGATATTGAGAGCAGTTTGTGGACAGACGTGGAAGGAGTGAATTAGTGGTTGGACAACCGTTGAAAATCGATGTGAGAGGAGATTAGGCTCGCCACAGTCAGGAGACGAGTGTGAAGCCGAGCCACCACCACGAACCCACGGTACGTACTTCTGCCCGACACCGTGCCGGCGCGAGGATCAGCAACCAACCACCCGACGCAGTCATTTTCCAGCGCAGACCACGCCACGGGTAAAGTACCTACCAATACGTGTCTTTGTGTGACGCGGGTGACCTTCAGTACCACATATTGATACCCCAGATTACCCTTGTCCCCTGAGAGAGATAGTCTCATTTCATTTTCCTTTCGCTGTTTAATTTTTAGGAAGACTTTAATTTAAGCCGATTAATAATTACTTTTGTATATCCCTAATCCTATTTTAATAAATTATACTATTAATTAATCCCTATTTACTTCATTTTAAGCCCGTCTATTTCCTCTTACGCAAGTAACGTGTTACAGTATACACTGTACATAATATGTAACCAACCGAATATCGAAAGTTAAAAGTTTTATAACAAATTTAAAAAAAAATGATAATCAGATAGCCCCATGTATTTGTGCTCACAGACACACACACACGAGAAACGCACATTTACAGTAAACTAGTGCGTTTCGTACGACGCAGAAAACGGGGTCGGGCACGTTTACCTCATCGTCAACCAACAACGAAGAATATGTCAGAGACAAATGCAAAATGTCAGACGTGTCCCGTTTCTGCAGTAAGCAAGCAAAATTATTTACGACTTGGGAAACTTCTTTGCGATTTTCAGATGTCAACAATACTTTTACTAACTTTTGAGCGAGTTTCTTCGTTCTCTCCGCTACCATCTGGAGCACTATTTATCCAACAAAATTTCTACCACTGACCAAATTACTATCTATTAATGTAAAATGAAAAATTTACGTTTAAATTGAAAATTAATAATAAGATTAAAATGGAGAGTAATGAATGATAATTTTACGCGAGTTATTTTACAAGCAGAACGTATAGTTGTTTGGAGCTGATGACTGTATGGTCTTCCTGCGTCCATTTTGGTACAAAGTAAGACTGGGACAATGATGGGCCCCTAACAATAACTATGGCCAACAAAATTCATTTAATAACAATCCACGACAGCTTCTAGTGATTATTAGTAAACCTTTTTTTAATTTAATTATTTAATTTTTTATTATTAATTAAAGTTTAAATGTTAATATCATTAATTATTATTTTAAAATAATTAAATTATTTTATTTCATGTAACAATTAAATCCCATAAACCTAATAAATTGAATCATCTCCTAGTAAGCAACAATACTTACATTTTAAAGCAGTGTATTTTAAATACCAGTGAATTATTTCCAATACAATATTTTTCTCATATTTAATTCTGTTATATAATTCATTAAATGCTGATAGGCGCAATTAGGCAGAATTTTGGCCGAAAAACATAGTTTTGAGGTATTTTTACTTCGTGAGGAGGTAGCTGAACTCAGGTCTCGTACAAAATCCCGAAACACACCTGCCCGAAGCACGTTTTCCCAACAAATTCCGATTGACGTTTGCCCGACAGGTCATTTTCCCGATGGGTCACTTTCCTGAAAGGTGCGTTTATACGAAATACATAATATCAATATAATTTTATGTGTTACTTATCTCATTATACATGATTATTATTATTATTGTAAATTAGTTGTCGTGGGTGTGGGCAGATTTAAGGACCCAACTTGTATCATCGAGAATTTAGAAATAACAGAAGTATAACCGCACCGAAGTTTTTGGATTAGATCAGAGAGACGACAATGTACCTAGTTAAAGTGGATTGAAAGTTGTAATTATGTATTTATATTTCACGTGACAACGGCGGCGGGACATAAAATTCGAGGATGCTACCTGAACTTTCTACCTGATTGCACGGGTTTCTTCCAGTGATGACGTCACCAAATGGTTCCTTCACGGCCTCACAAGACAGGATCATAACTTATCTACACACACGCATTACTACGAGTAGGCACCTGCAACCTTTTACTATGCTATAAGACAGTATATTTTTTAAGTCGTAGAATTTTAGGTGGCGTAACACTGAAAATTGAAATTATAACATGCCTCATTCTCCATTAAAATAACATGGGCATATTAAACTATTACTTACACTATATTCATTAATGATAGTATTTAATTTAAATTTAAATGTTTAACATTCAAATAAACTGTTTGTCATGTTGAGCTGTTTGAAGAGTGTTTACTTGTTTAATAAAATTATTAATCTACTCAGTTGTTATTTGAATCTATCCATCTATATATTGTAATGAATAGGTATCGCACGATAAAAATAATAGAATAGTTCGTTTTAAAATGTTAAAAATAATCAAGTATTATTAGGGCCTAATAATATAAAGACGGTTGATATAAAAACTCCTATTGTTGCGAAGATAGTGAGTCAGGATATTTAATACTGAGCCGTTAAATTATATTGGCGCAGCCTAAAGACCGGCAATTGGCCGTTGCGACGTTAGGCTCGATGACATTGAGCGAGTTTACTGTTCTGTATCTGCTAGAAAACTCACCCAGTGTAATCAAGTTCACTAGCTAACTCGCAGGATTCTACCCGGCAATTCACCTAAACTGATGCCGGGAAAACCCTAGGAAAACCTGTATCAGGTAGATCGTGCATTTAGTACTGGTCCCGATAACGGAAGTGGTGATTGCTGTGGGGACGCAGAATTCCATTCCCCGTTCCTCGGCCAGGAGGCAGCCAGCCGACTATTCTAATAGGAATAGCGGACATCTCTTATCGTTTGCGCAAGGTCTGCGACACCAGATCTTACACCTTTAAAAACTGACCGAGGTGTCGCGGCTCACAAAACCAGAGAGAGAAGAAGGCGTCCCCAAAGGTAGCCACCTCCATCCCTCCAAAAAAGTAGCACCTACGATAGCTGAGAACAGTTCCCACAGGCATCCTTGGTTTCAGTGTCTACAAAATGTCGACGAAACCAGTTCCCGCAGAGGAAACTGCGAGGGCTATTCTCTCGCAGGCAATTTCTGCGATGGATGTTCTCTCGCAGGCAGAACCTTGTAGGAGAGATACGAAGGGGCTACCTTTGAGGATGCCTTTTCCTCTCCGTTTTTGCACTAAGGTTCCTACAAGCCGAGGCACCTCGGTCTGTTCTGAGAGGTGTATGTTCCGGGGTCACAGACCTTGGGCATACGGTAAGAGTTGTCTGCTATTCCCATTGGAATAGTCGGCCAGCTGCCTCCTAAACTGGTCGAGGCACGGGGAAAGGAATGCTGCGTCCCCACAGAAAACTCCTCTCCCGCTATCGGAAGGGCGTGGGACAAGTACCCAATGACCGACCTACCTGATGCAGGTTTTTCTAGGGTTTTCCCTGCATTTCTTTAGGCGAATGTCGGGTAGGATCCTTAAAATATAGCCCGGGAGCCCTAGTTAACCCTTGGCTACCCTCCCGCATCCACGCTTTCAAATCCCTTCCTATGCTATTAAAGGGGAGTTGCTCAACGTGGATTACCCTCATGTAGCCTGTAGCCCTAAAAACAAAAGTTCCCGCAAAAATCGTTATTTTAGCTCCCGCTATCAAAAAATAGTAAAAAGGAAAAGCTGAAATTCAAGTATATAAAAGTGTGAGTATAATAGTGGATAGAAATATAGTGCATAGAGCAGTTTACTGAAAGAGCTGAAGGACGAAATCCTTAGGCTTATAATAATACTTTTAGATTAAACCGTACCCATTTTCAATATTTACTACACGTAGTAGATGGAATGCGCAAAAAAAAGGGGTACGAAAATGAGAATGGCAATCTCAGACGCCACAAAACTGCAAGTTACACTACTTATTTAATTTTGCGTAGTTCTTGTCTGTAGACATGTTTAATTTATTTGATTTTAGCCTTGAATTGCTTCTCATCCATTCCTCCAATAAACTGATTTTCATTAAGTTCATTAAAAAGACGTTGCAAAGTGTCATGTTTTAATTTTGTGCGCAATAGTCATTGTCTTTTATATTCCATAATACAGTGTACTTCCAGTAGACATAAAGAAATTCCGCAATATTATTTACGTTGAACTTCATTTTTTAATGATATAAATGCCACAAAAGGGGAAAAAAATACAGGTTCTTTCAACTCCTTAGACATATGGTTCTGAGCGAGTGAAAAGTTTTGTATGTCATCGAAAGTTTCGCACTAGCTGACTCAACCGCTTTTAACCTCGCCGACAAGTTGCTAGTAAACTCGCTCAATTATACGGTTGTGAGGCTAATATTAGAAGTTCTTTCTTTTAAACCACAAGTTACGAGCAGACGTGGAGTTCCTGCGTGGGCCTAACGCTTATTTGGGAGAATTGGTTACAGCCGACGTGAATTGAGTCTATCAGTTGACGTGGTTGACGCTGGTTGCCGATTAAATCACTGTTCGTTTTCTATTTTCTATGTATGAAGTGTTGATCGCTTCCGTTGCTGTGAGCAATGAGGCTACGAGAACGTGTTAAAACAAATTAGGGCGTCTCGAAAAGAGTAACACGATCAAATTATTTACGTCTATAAAATAGGTTCATTACGCATCTCTTGCAAAATTAGCGGTTTTTTTCTTTCTTAGTTGCTCTTACTCATAGCAAATAAATTAACGCCTGTTAAAACTAATAATACGTAAAACAAACTTCATACAGACAAATTTTAAAAAGAGATACAAAACGTAAGAAAATTTTAGTTTAAAAGTGCTGGATAATTGACGCGGATTAGCGTCTTTTTCTAACGGTGAATAACTTAAGACTGGAAATTGAACAAATAACTTAAACCAAAGATCAATATATAAGGGCCGAAGAACTAAAATAAAACGTCATATAACTAAAGATTTTCTGTGTCGTGGTTAATGTTAACGATATTAGGTTGATTTTTAAAACACAGAATTTCAAAAATTAATCTTTTCCAATACTGTGTCTAAAATGGAGGTATTGTCAAAATCAAAACACTAATTAAATTTAATACAATTTTTGGTGATAGGACTTTGTTTACAAGTTAACAATTTTAAATTAGATTTATTCTCTTTAATCCTAGTTTTTAAAATTCTTTTTGTTTAACCGGCATAACAAAAGTCACAATTTGAACACTTAATTTTATAAACAACATTGGTAGTGGAAAACGTATTAATAGGATTTTTGTGTTCTTTGATGAAACCAGAAAAAAAGGATTTACATTAATAAATTACAGAACATAGGAGATATTTAAAACAATTGCATTAGATCAAATGATAACATACCACAGAAAGGTAAAACATAAATTCATTGTTTTATTTTCCCTTATAACAATGTTCAGGTTGAGTCGGAAATTAAATTTATCTAATCTAATGTTTATGTGCTTAGAAATAAATTCAACGGGTTATAGGGTTATAGGGTGGCCAGTAAAATATTTTTTCCAAAATGATGAACAGAATTAGATAATAAAACAGGTTTGTCAAGCAAATTGTAAACAATAGCGCGTTTTTGTGTAACAGGATGGTCAGATAAAAAATTCAATATGGACAAAAAAGATTGTGGTACCAATTATACATTAACTTATGATGGATACGGGAAACAGATGCTTCTAAGAAACTGATAGAATAAGTTTTGTCACACTCAAAACAAAATAGTAAATATGGATTATATCCAATAAACACTGTTAACATTTAATCAACTTAATAAATAATACTTTTGTTTGTCTTTTTTACGTAGGTAGTTTAAGTGTTATTTATCTTACCATATTACCCTGAGTAGGAAGAATCTCATTTGTATTGTATGCACATAGACCGGAATTCAACATATGGAAGAGCATATGCCCTTCTCCATGTCTCGACCAGTTTAGGAGGCAGCTGGCCGACTGTTCTCATGCAAATAGCGAAGAACTTATCGTGTAAGAAGAAAATGATTATAATATAACTTCTTATTTTTAATTATAATTTAAATGGAAGGAAAGAATTAAATTCATTACAACATATTATATACACAGGATTTTAATAAAGAATCGTCTGACTCGTATTTTCAAAAATAATTAAGAAATAAAATTATTTTTAATTTTGTAATAAAGTAAAATACATAGCTTTTTTTACAGAACAACTCAAAAGTGATCAATGTTCTTCCCTTGATACGCACGGCATATGTTTATGCGGCATTCACATTCGTCACACGGTCTAGCGAACACGTCTTGAATTACTGCTTCCACGGCTGTTGTTATGCTGTTCCGAAAACATGCATTGACCTTGGAGGCCATCGATATATAGCTGATTTATTTTGACCAGCATGGGCCATCCATCGTCGAGGATGCTTATCATTTAAAAACTCAAAAAATACATGGAACAAAGTGAGACTCGAGAGTTTTCGCCTTTTACAGTACATTTCTCAAGTATATCGTGTTAAAATCTGATTATCGTTTTTGAAATACGCTGTTTATATGTTAAGCATACATTCTTTAAAGCATGAAGAAATTTGAACCAAACTTGGTGCAGATGACTTAAAATATAAGGAAAACAGTGAAGGAGTGAGATCACCCCAAGCAGTCTAGAGGTAAATTTTAAAAATTATGCCAAAACGTCGGATTTAATGTCACATAAATAGTTTTCTGCATCGCTAATATTAATAGCTTCACTATCAATGTTGTTAAGTCTAATTTAAACCCCTAACTGCAGGGTAGAGGAACAGCCGAGTTGTGGTATTAGAGAAATGGCATATATACTACGAAAAGTGCGAAAAAGTTTGTTTTCGAAACCAGAGATTTTGGAGTCGTTGAGTAGAATACATACATTATATCGACAAATTTAAAGTAAGTTCCCGGCCGACCTGTGGGGAGGGGACGTGAGAAGGGGAAAATGTTCAAATATTGATGTTGATCCATACGTTTCGGTGTCATTGAGATGAACGATACCGGATAAGTCAAGTGTTGAGGCCCAGTCGATATGCGACGAGATGAGAAAGGGTTAATATAATATTGTTTTATTAAATAAATCCATGAACAAGAGAAAGTTTATATAAATAAATAAAAGTTAACTCTTACAGATATTCAAGTTTTTATTATATCTATGAAGTAATATGTGGTGGCTTGTGAGATTTTTAATTTGTGTGCTACATCACTCCAAGCAAACATTTCTACGAGGATAACTATGTAAAATAATAAAACTACATATTACACACGTAATATTCTGCATTTCTAATTCTGTCTAAATAATTTCAAAGTGTGTACAATTTTTAAACGCGGATTTATTTAGAACATCTAACCCAAAAATATTTCCCTCAGTACATGTTTAAATAAATTTAATTATCGGCAAAAGCCACTGATTAATGTTGTATGCAGGGTCGTGCGGTAGATTTTCGTAGTATGATGCCTCTTAAATATGATGCCTTTAAAATAACCTTTGATTGCGATATTTTTTAATATTACAAAAATGTATGAATATTATTTTTGTTTTGACAGTACAAACTATTTAAACATAAAATTTATAATTAATGAATAGCTCATGTTTATTTTGATTTCGTTACTTAATGCTCCTGATGGAGCCGCCTCTCTGTTTCAATGCACAGCACGACTCTGTTCATTTGGAACACAGAAATGAGGCAGTTTGTAGAGCTTTGCGGGTGGCGCAGGGGGAGAAAGGTATACTGCACATGTCCAATTGACAATAAAGCGCCCCACCAGCACTCACATGGCCAGCTGGCTGCACTAGCGGGAGCTCATGTGACGCAAGGTTGACAGTTTACAGTCTTCAATATTGACACCGTTTAAACATAATTTATATTAATGTTCTTAAAATTAATAAAAAATAATTCTTACTAAATTAATTTATGAGTTGAAGCCCATATGCACCCGTCTCTACGGATCTAATGGTTCTATTATGATACCTTCTACTGTTGTATTGTTAGAATATCACCGCTGATTCATTTAACATATTTTTAAGCTCTTCCAATTAATTTTTATAAAAGTTAAGCACTTTCAGAGAATATGTCAGTGTCAAACGCGCAAATCGTTTATTTTTACTCAACATTGTTTGTATTCTTGCTTATCAAAGATCATAAGTGGCCAAAAGGAAAATTGTGGGAATTTAATAAACGTCATTGGCTATAGTCAATTCATTTACTAATTGATGGTAATATGTAATAGATAAGTATGATATATTTAGTACTAACTCGGATATGCATTTATTTAATACAAGAAATCAAAATTAAATGATTAAAAGCTGTAAGTCTCAGTCGGTTTCACAAAAATGTACTGGAATATCAATTTTTAACAAACTTCCCGATAAAATTAAAGGTAAGAAATACTCCAGTTGCATTCAAAAGTTTCTAGTCAGTAAATAGGTTTTTATAAAATAACTGCTAAGTGCCCGGTGTTGACCGGGCATTTGTTTCAAATTACCTCGGAGTAGGAATTGATTCGACACAAACCGCTTGGTTAACATTTCATTTAACCCGCATCAATAACGCCAGTGTTTCGAACATTTACCCATTTACGTTCACCTCCCCTCCCCAGCATAAAACTTCAAATAAATCAGGATGGTGACTGACGGTATTCTGCAATTCTCCTACTACATAAAATAAAAGTATATAAATAATAAAGACGAATTAAAACAGCAAAATATACTCGAAAACTTAATAAAGTCTAAGATTATTCCCGGTGCCTTGAAGGAGTAAATAAATACAACCTTTAACTAAACATATACCAAAATTTAGAGCTAACCCTAATAAAATTCAAAATTTTCACAGTAAAGGGGAGTGGTACATGGACCAATTACACGCCCTACCTGATGGAGGCTTTCTAAGATTTGTCCTGCATCACTTTTTGGCGAATGCCAGGTAGAATCATTAATTACAGGCCGGGGGCCCTAGTTAACCCTTGGATATATTCCCATACCCTTCAGCATCCCCTCTTTCAAATACCTTCCTATACTACTAAAGGGGAGTTGCCACCATATGGATTACTCTCATGTAGCCTGTTACTCTAAAAAAAAGGTTCCTTCATCGACCAGTATATCCCTAAGTGGTGACATGATTTCTTTCATGCGATTTATATTAAATATATGAAACATGTATTAGTAACTTAAGAGATATAGTGAAATTTAGAGGCCGTTTTGCAGATAGGAAACACCTATGTTAAGGTATCGCTTCTGTATTTAACAAGTTATGGATTGGATGAAATTCTCTCGGGATTTCTCTCGCGACGTTTCGATAACATTCCTCGTTATCATCTTCGCTAGAAGATGATAACGAGGAATGTTATCGAAACGTCGCGAGCATTCGACAATCTTACCCGGCTGGAATCCCGAGAGAATTTCATCCAACATTTACACCGGGAAAACCTACGTTTGACTAATTTATGGATTTACAACAGGTACCCTTATAAATTCCACGCGTAAACTGTGTTACATATCACCGTGTAAAAGGACGATATGGCTGAATTAGTTCGATTATTTACCTGCAAAAATAGTCATAACACATTATGTAAGACTCATAATTACCAAATAATTTATAGCTTTGTTACATCCACTAAGTAGTTACAAAAATCGCACAGAGCCTAAGAATCAGCTTATAGTTCTTTGTTATAGCTCTCAATTTTCCCGTCTTATTTCTACAACACATTGTTTGTCATCACTGTTCATTCCGCTCAGTTCTTTTTATTTCTGGTTATGTTATTGTCCGAAACTACAATCTTATTAATCCGTTTATTGCCTTTTTTTGTTGGCTCAATTATTATTTAGAAATCTGATTACATGTTTGCCTTGTCGCTTCACCATACCACGGGCAATGAAATATCGGAAAACCGTCTCAACAAGGGCCATATGTAATTCAGTTTTTTCTCATGAACTAATTAAATTGTAAAGTAAAATTGATTGCCATTATTATTTTCCATGAATAGTGTTTTCTGTTCTTCTTTGATATACAACCTGAGTCTGACTTTGATAACTTATCCATGCTTCATAGAAACAATAGCAATCTACTCCGTAATTGGTTCAAATAAACTATTGCTTGTTAGTATGGTAATAAACGCTGTTGGTTACAAGAGGGTTAAATAGAGCTCTGACTTGTTTTCTATTTTTATTCAACTAATTGTGAAACAATGCTCACGCAGTAACAGTTTTTTTCCTCCATCAAGCTAATACTATTTGAAAGTCAAGACACATTTCTTATACATTATTCCTGTTCAAGTTTGTCATTCGAACGCGCACTTTGAAGTAAAAATGAAACAATAAAACAGGAAGCTTATTTATTCTATGACGCACTCTGGTAAACAACAAGATGTTAGGTAAATACAGTACTAGAAACTGTTAGGGCCAAATGAATCCTGCTATTGCAAAATCAGATTTTAGCGACTAAATGATGCACATAGATTGAAAGTGGAAGCACTTGCATTACAGACTTTTTAATTTTTCTATTGGTATGTTAAATACAAAATTTAAGATGAAAAAATTACGTCTGATAGTAAATCAGCCAAATAGGCTTTTGAGGGTTGTCAATTACAAGTGCGGTTGTGTTTCTCTAGGCTCTTCTTAGTGCCTGACGAAAGGGAAAAGGATCCCAGAAAAATTGTGTGGTATTTATATTACCTTTTTGTCTGAATTGGCTATCTTTCTTATTCATTACAAAATTTAAGCTGCCGCGGTAAGTACATAGATGATAATAAGTATGAGTTTTAGGTCACATTCCAGTGGGTTTCTGGGTTTCAAGGGTGTGAAATCAGTAATTATTTGAACAGAAATAACAATAATTATTTAATTTATCCTATAAATTAAACTAATATTTCTCAAATTCCACAATTTCTTCAGCTGTAACATTTATTTAGTTCAGTGATGTATTTAAATAATAATATTTCCAAGAGCACGGTTTAAATATAAATAGTATGCTAACAATACATATTACAACGGAAGCCCGTTTTAAACGGTCCATTGTTATTTAATTGGATTTAAGATTTTTAATTAATTCATAGTTATTTTACTGTACTCTTACTTATATTATTCAGAAAAAGTTTGTGTTCCAGGTTGACATATCATAGTTTCTTATAACTATTCGTAATTTCATTTATGATGGAACCTATTTCCTTAAGTGAGGACTAATTGCGTTAATAAAATTAAATCGGTTGCAGTACTCCCTTGCAGCATATGTAAAGCTCGACAAACTGCCTCTTTACTGTGCTCATATCAACTGAGCACCTGTATAGCAGGTCCGTGTCATGCTATACAGAGAGGAAGCGTAGTAAGGGGACGGCATAAGAGGCAAAATCACATTAAATTTGAACCATTTGGTAATTAAAAATCGTATTCTAAACTATTTTATATTTTCAAAAAATGAATAGAATTCGTAAATTTTTCATACGATTTAAAAAAAATTAGAATCAATTGTTATTTAAAAAAAAACATTTAAGCAGCTTCATTTTGAATACTTACGCCATACCTATCGCATGGTGCTACAATACTACCATCCAAACACTAACTTTATTTAAAATATATACAAAGGCATAATACCTTCATGTTATAAATGCGTGTTGACAGTTATTTCGCTCTTAAAAATCAGACACTATTGAAATCTATGTAGACGAATTTAGAAATGTAGCGTATTACAAGTCGGGTCATTTACCGCAGAGTTCTGGTAACACTATCGCTGTTATATTATTATTATTTTACATTGTTATCGTCGTAAAAATTGTTAAGGGTGATACAACATATAAAAAACTCGGAAACCTCCACTGCAATCAATCAGAAGTGAAATACTCTCTCACGGACAGATTCCATTCCTTGACAGTGGAGGTGAGTAGACGAATTATGAAAAGTTCTCAATTCAAGCAAAAGAACAACAAAAAAATGAAATATTCAGGGAAATTTTCCAGACGTAATTATATAACTGGTATTGTTCACAGCGTTTTAACACATTTTCTACATTTTGCAGGAAACACATTTTATTCATTCAAGTCGAATTATATTGTCTTCCGTCAGGTTGGTGACTGTTTAGGATTGTTGATGTAGTGGAGGTGAGGCCTGTTCCTTGGAAAAACTCTGGTGTTTGAGGGACAGTGAGACTAGTGTCTAGTGCAGTAGACGTTAACAGTTAGCTTGGAAGAATGTAGCAGTTGTCATCGCAGAAGAGTGGTGGTATTAAGCATTTAGTGAAATAAATACGCACAATATATTAAACAATTAAATATTCTTCATTCATTTTTTCCCTGCCAATATTTCGGGCTGTTTCTAGTTAACTATTTAGTTAACAGTAAGGAAGGGAAATATTTTAATCATTACTTAAAACAGGACCTTGAAGAAAGTAAATTACAGAAGAACAAACAATTTGGAATAAAAAATTAATGAATTAGATTTATTTTACAATTTTTTGTCTATATAGGAATTCTGATATTCTTTGTTTCTATGGAAATTATTTAAGATAGTGTGTCCTTATGATTAAATTGGTTTATTTAGTTTTCCTGTACAGATTTACACCTTGGATCCTGGGGTAACATTTCACTAAAATGAGTAAAATATTGTCTTGAGACGTGTTTCAACGTAGGAAGTAATATTACTGCGTCTTTGCCCTCATGCCCACGTGATCACCATTGAGTTGGCTGGCTATGGAACAGCGCCAAGCATGTGTTATTATTACAGCCAGCAACTATGTGTTGATGCTGATGTACTTATATCACAGCAAGTTCCTTAGACTCTATCTCTCGCATTTATGATTATATTTGTGAAAGGATCTTCCTCATTCTTCCTGCCGCCTGCTTTCACAAAATTTATTGGCAGATATTTATTCTAATCAACCTAACCTGTATTAGTTTAATGATCTCAGGACATCGATTTCGAAAAATACAAATATCTCTCCTCATAACGATAAACTAAGCCCATATAGAAGTTCTTAAAAAGATAACGTTTAACAAAATGTTTGGCTTAATGAAAAACGTCATCTTCAGAGTAATAAAACGTATATTAAAAAGTTAATTTCTTGAATTGATCCATGTTACGCACTATGAAGTAAAATTTCTAGTCATGTTAATATTAATGAGGATTAAAATTAGTGTGGACTAAGAACCATCTATCGTGTATCAGAATTTTACCTTATTTTGTTGTTTTCATAGAAAAAAAATGAACTAATTGAAAAGTTGAAACAAAATAAAATTTTAATGATTATCAATTGTAATAATGCAGAAAAGAGTAATTGAATATTTTTCTTGAATCGTTGAGCTGTTACCTTACATAGAACACGTCTGCTCAATACATTCATGATGTGAAAGCAAGGATACATAAAAAAAGTGACAACAAACTTGAAACTTCAAGTAATAAAAGCAAGGAGAGGGTGGAAGTTAATAGAATTTGACTAACTGGCGACGAGTGCCTACGCCCAGTAGATATTTATATTTCAAGTGTCTGATATTAGAATTCTTGAAAAATATATTTGAATTTTGGTTAATTTACAATATATATTGCAATAACCTGTATACCAAATTGTTAAAAATACAAATTTATATTAAGTTGTTTATAGTCCAAATATCTCAGAGCCTTCATCCACACACAGCTCACCAGGGTCTAAATAACACTCCACGATTCAAGCAAATATCGTCCAATCATCCGTATCCATATCGATATATATCGAATCATCAATCCGTACAACAGGAAACATACGTTAACTCCAAATTAAACGAGTGGTATTCATCAAAGTTTCATTAAAAATTTAGAACTATTAATTCATATTAATCACAACACTATTTGCATGTAATTTGAAACAAAGTTCTACTATATCTTGCAAATATGTTATCCAGAGATAACATTTTTCCCTGTAACAAACAATTTTTTTGAAAACATAACAATAATTAAATTTGTGTTTATTACAATATATGTCGTGTAACCTGAAAAATTCATATGTATTATTCTGATTTAAATATTTTCATTTTGGTATATTAATTACCCATATACTATAAGATTCTTTTACATTAAAACTTATAACTTCAAGTTCTGCAATCTATATTATAATACATTTGAACGATGAGGTATTGCTGATATTAATAATTTGTATAATTAGCTATTTATTTGGAATTATTTGCATTTAAAATTCATTTATTGTTAAATTATCAGTTAGGTATAGTTCGAAGACAGTGAGCATCATAGATCAATAATGCAATTTATGACATTGTTAGATTGGCGCCATGGCGAAATTGTATGAAACAGACAATTTAATTGGTCAAATTTTCGAAGCCGTGATATGTTAGAAATTGTCTGATTGGAAAATTCCTAAGAATATTCCGGAGACAGCTTCAGACGACTTCACTTCTAAAATGGACATGGAACAAGAAAGTCACGTTGGGAGGAGACCAATGAGCCGCTGGATTCTGTTGTGAAAATAATTTAATAGTTCGGTAAATATGTGAAAAGTAGGAAATTTAAATACAAATAATGAAGTTTATTTCAAAGTCGAAGGTTGGAAAATTTGGGAACTACAACGACGGCCTCAAATTCGCACGGGCTGAATTATTCTACCCTGTTTGCTGTCGCGAAATACAGCTCGACTTCGCTGTAATTGGGAGAAACATAAATCCAGCAAGTTACACAGTATCTAGATAAGCCATCCCCGAACGACGTGTGCGTAGGTTGATCATCAATTTTTTTCAATTTTGAGGACAATCCGACAAAAAATGGTAAGCTATAAAATTCTGAATCAAGTTTTACTTTCTATGAAATAGTTTCATAAATATACATTATATTCAGAATTATTCAGAAAGTTCTGATTTGAAATCAGAAAATCTCGATCGCTTAATACCCTGATGAAAAATATGTTTCATGATTTGCAATAATAAACTTTTATGTTAATAAATGTGAATTGTGTTAAAGTTTGAGTGTGTTTTAAAACCTTCCACGTTCATCACATACTAACAATAACCTTACTTTTAATACTTATTGTAACACTTATTTATTAAGAAATATGTAGATATATTAACGAAACTATAATCCCGTAACTAGAAAAAGATAGCGCAAATAATGACATATACAATAGTGTCATTATAAGTTTATATATATTAACTTCACTCGAAACCGTTCAAATCGTATCTGATGATCTGAGAACTTATTCCAGAGAAAAATAATAAAAATGGATAGCTCCTAGCGGTTCAGAACCTATTCGTTTGATGATTTAAAATCCGTCCCAATCATTACGTTTCAGCACGGTAGGTGTTAGTAATTCAGTAATGCTGTCTTAATGCATTTGCGTCAACGAAATAAAAGTGTATTTTTGTTCAGGGCATTGTTTCTAATCCAATGATACGCCCAGTCAAGTAGGAAGTTAGTCAGCAAGACAATGTGCTTAAGAGACAGTAAAGTTGCATAAACTGCAGGGGCTCGTGGAATTCTACTCGTAGCTGCGTAAGGCCCATGTCGCACGGTACTCAGAAATCACGATTATAAGGAACAAATTTATGAAATCCAGTATATAATTTACACATAAAATTATTATGGCCTGTTTCTTCGTCTAATTGACATCACAGCTCGTTGTCATGATATTTAGCCCTATACAATTCTTCCCTTTATGTTCTTTAAGTTTTCAGTTTTTTATTTCCATATTCTTCATATCTTCACATTCAACTTCCACATATTTTCATATATTTCAAATATTTTTCCCAACCAATTTAGCAGTAGTGACTTTTCATCGTCTTCTAGGATTTTGTAAGAACATACATTTACATGCAAAACCCATTCGCTTGCTCAAATTTTCATTAATTTTGAGCCAAACAATGTTAGTTCTTTGATTATGATTTTATAAAAGACTTTTCAGGTTTAATAACATTCAAATGCGTTCTATTCATGCACTTAAGTCACTAACTGCTCGTTTTTTATATTGATTTATTTACAGTCGCATCAACAGCTCTAGTTATTAGCGGCTCAGGATGGGAACTCATTTTTCCTTGTCGGGGTAGTGATTTAACGAGAGTTTCTCTCACGCACACAAACATCCATGCCATGAATCCATGAATCTGGGAGCTTTGTGATGTGAGGCAGTCACGTTGACCCCTACACCACAGGAGGTCGGCACTAACATCTCTTCTTCTTTGTTATGTGCATCTATAACAGCGGAAAAATAATTATATACTTTAATGAATTGTCTAACTTCAATTGTGGAAGTTGTAAATTAATTCCGCTGTTCAAATACATTTTTTTATTCATTATCGGTTCGAATTTAAAATAAATATAAAAATGTTCTGCAAAAGTAGGACTCTGCACAAGATATATACTTAACACTGGATTAAATATATTTATGAAAAATCAAATTACAATTTAACACTCATATAATGACAAGAAAATTCATTTTTCATTTCATTCAGTGTAACATAATCACACATTATTTAATACGCTATCCACACAAAAAACTCATTTCTTCATCGGGTAAAGTCAACAATTGCTTTGGGAAAAATTAAGTACAATATTTGTATTAAAAATATATTGTAGGTATCTCAAATATTCTATGCAGCATATTTGTAGGAATAGACCTTGGAAGATACCGAGCGATTGTTAAATTTCTGTACCGAGTAATAGCCACCGTTTAAAAAGTATTTTGCAGTTTTGGTTAAAGATATTCATTACGCTTGTTTGATTCCCTAGTAATCAATGTGAACCTCATACAAGCTAAGGCGATGTTAACCTAACCAAACTACTGATTTCTCGTATGGTAGTTACGATAATCTCCATTTGTTATGAAGTTACTTCGGTAACTCTTTACGAATTTTAAAATTTTTAATATATGAGTATTTGGTATTGTTTATATTTGATGGGGTTCGTAGAGTGGCCTGAAACTAACATTGAAAACTTTCCTACTTGTTATTCTTACAACTTGCTTTTCCTGCTTTCAAACAACGGAGATTTAAGAGAAATTTCACGAGTTGGCAATTTCATAACTCCTTTTTTAGTGTAAGTGTGTAAAATATCCCATATTTTCTGTATTCAAGTCCACTTTTAGCGTGATTAACATTAGCGAATAGCAGACGGAACGAATTCCATTTTGACTTATCATCCACATTTTTTCTAAGGAAGGATGTATAAGATGGAAATTTATCAGCTACTTCCATTGTTTGGAAGTGAAGTGTACTATATGCATTTTGAAAAGAAATATAGCACCATCTAGCATTTATGACTCATTTTTTATACACAAATCAGTTTAATGACGCCTAACATCTCTTAGAAATGCAAAACAATTTATGTTTTGCTGCACATTAAAAACGTTTCCTGGAAAAGTTATATTTAATTTCCTGTACATGTACTCGCAAATTCTGTAAACCATTTTTCTTGTTTAATTGACAAGTATTTAGCTCTGTCATCGTATCTTGGGTGAAAGATTTATCTTGTACTAGGGACACTAAATATATTATAATCCAGTATAAACACTTCCTAAAACAAATACATCAATAGGTAAGGGTTGTAAAAATAATGCACTACATTAGTATTCAAGATCTCTGAGTTTAATAGTGATCCTCTTGAAACAGAATCTATGAGTATCTCCATAGTAAGTAGGAAAATAAATAATTTTTTAAATTTAAACTTGTTATATTTGCCGATATTTAAAAGAATAATCAGTATACAAATTATAAAGTGGCGCCCATTGTAATTCATACTGTTTGAGTGAGACATTAAAATAGTCAAAATCATCGAATTTAGTGTCAAATAAATTACTTTGCGAAGATCGATAATGTGTATAATGATTAAGTCGAAGTGAAGCCACCATTGGTATTTGGTAAAGAGGGGGCAGGCTAGGAACAAAATGACAAAACGTACCATGAGTAATGTCAACCCATAGTTGTCCGGGTCACTGAGATAAACAGTGATATTCCCAATGACAATTTAAGCTCAACTTAATCACCATAAACATGGAAGTAGTGAAAGGTAGAGAAAGTTTTAATGATAAAATGTATAAAAATAGTTATATTATTTCTCAAATATATAGTTTTCGGGGGGTCGTTAACATGTTACAGGGGTATTGGAGCTAAGAAAATATTAATTAACGAAAAATTTAATAAAGAATGCAATCTTTCGCGGTGCAAAGAATGCATAAAATCTTCTCGCGCTTCTAACCGAGTAAAAAATTGTATCCGCGACATTTCGGAGACGTTCACTGTCTAGAAGACGATGACAGTGAACGTCATAGAAACGTCACTGTCACAATTTTTCATTCAGTTGAAAACCCTATAAGATATCATTAAAACGAAAAGGTATTAATTTCTTAACAAATAAACATTGGCGCCCTTTCTAATTTGTACTTTATATTATTGTTATGACATAGCGCCTACATAGGCTGTCGTTTTCTACTGCGTTGCAAAATTTAATTAATTGGACTTCTTTCCTGCAACTATTTGCACCCAATTTTGAACTTAAATGAAGACTAAACTTAAATAATATTTTACGAAATTTATTAATGATTTGTGAAGTAAGTTATTGTTTTATTTTTGCGGATTATTAATTTGTGATAGGGTTACTTAAAATAATTATTTCTGTTTCTTGCAGATAAGAAATGAATTCGATTCCAAGAAAAGAAGCACGTTCAACTAATACGACTCCAATTGTCATCTAAAGAATAAAATAAACCTATGGGAATGACCGAATCCGTAGTGATGGATAGTGAAAGTAGCGTAGAACAGGAACGGGAGGAAATGACAAGTATACATATTCCGTGAGCATATTCATACATATTCCGTATACATATTCATAACTATTGCATAGATACCTTTGAGCAGCCGCTGACAAACATATGGGCATTACATTCATGACTGTGTTGAAGCTCATTATAACCACTTTTTGAATGCGGAAGGGGGGGATAATAGGAAGAATAGTAATAAAATTACGAAATATCCGATATTATTGTGGTTTCTTTATATTTTTGCATCACTAAGCTGTTTCTCGTGACGGTCCTGATTATATATATGTTTGGGGAAATAGAACTCTGCAGGACCTTCTAGAAGATCATGTGTAAATAAGATTCAGTGTAATGTAAGTTAAGCGGCTATCTAACCGGAAACAGAAAGTTAAACGGGTATCACAGGATACCGCTCATTCCCACCAAATTTCCTACAATATCATAAAGGATTTAGCTATCAATCACGATCAAGAAATCACAGGTTAAGTACTGTGGAATGGATTTCAGATCACCATTTTATACGAGAAGATAAGTGTGGTGCCAGAGGAACGACAGTTGAAGTGGTATGGACATGTTAGAAGGATGGATCAGAACAGGAAAGTCAAGTAGGTCCATGAAATGCGAGTAGAAGGAAGAGCGGGAAGAGGAAGGCCCCTCATTACATGGTATGACAGGATTGAGAGAATTGGTGAGAAGCGAGGCAAAGCAATGGTCGAAATGACGAGACTGGGCGAAAACAGGTCGGAGTGGAGGAAAGAAAGAGGATACCCCGACGCTTGACAGCATAAGGGATTGGAAGAAGAAGAAGGATAACTTTATGTTTCTTACTCCAGGATTGTTTCCATATTTATATTATTACTTTATTATGCTGTTAAAAGCGAAAATTTGTTTTTATAATCAAGTTTGGAACGTAAACGTTTAATGAGAATGTGAAATACTTCACTTTATATTTTGTATGCTGTAATTATACTTTTAAATATCGGAAAATATAATAACTTTGATTTTACACTATAGAAAAAAATATTCATTTTTTTATCTATTATAATAAATATTAATATAAATAAATTACCGGGTAACGGCAAGCAATCAGCTAGTTATAAAATGAATTCATATTATCTCAATAGTGTATGTATCCTGTTCAAACTTTGCTCGATCACATTCATCGATTAGATTCGTATTTAAAAATCTCAATTTTAAACACGTAAATTACAGAATTATCTCAATGTAATGCCCAGTAATATTACAAATGGGTTATCTTATATCAGGTACATTATAATAACAACTATTGTATTCGTACCAACGGGTACATGTTCTGAAATGACGCTTCACTTTCAATTATAAAAATATATACAAAAACTACTGCATATTGTTCGCATTTTATACAAAATATGCTATAATAAATTTATTATAAATGAATTCATAAAAGCAAATTCTCAAACCCAAAACTATACTACAGCCGTTTTCCGTTTGTTATTGATAAAATATCCTCAACTTTTGAACTTAGTCTCCTGTATTTGTGGGAGAAGTCCTTGGCGACAGCTGACTGTGACTACGGACGTCCCCCGTGGCACTTCTCCAAGCGAACGCTCCAGTGACTGACTTATGGCACTCAAATATTCAGCTTACTCATGCCGTTACTATTCCTCAAAGATCGTCTACAATGAAAATTATTCACCAAAACTCTTTCATATCGTAATATTGTTGACAGTACATCCTAGTGTTTTTAATAAACTTAATTTATTAGATGAAATTTACTCCTCAATCCTCCAATATATATATTTTTAAGTTAGTTTGAGCTATTTTTATTTGGAGTATCAAAGGCATTAAGCCATTGAGAGCTAGGATAGATGTCATAATTGGACTTTTCTACAATATTCGTAATTGTTACACTCCTAAATAATTTTTTACGGATTTTCTTTTTTACTTTTCTTATTCAGTTATCAGGCTAAATATTTAATTAATATTAGTGCACGTATCAGTATTACGTCGGGTATTCTTTTTATTTACTTTTAATGAGTTCAAAAAACATGCCACATATTACTGGCAATTAGCGTGTTAAATTTGAAGACTATCAACTCGAATTGTGCAATTAAACTAAGCGGTACTTTAATAATAAATAAAATTTTAATTTTTATATTCATATATATCTATATATAAATGAATGTGTCTGAGTGTCCCCTATGCGTTCCTATACCACTCATAAGATTGCGATTAAATTTTGGTGAGTTTTTGATTTGATCCCATGCCCGCAAACGATTCTGTCGGTCTTTCGCAGCGTTAGAAAACTCCCAACGGATAAACGGTAAAAAAAATTTAAAAAATTCTAAAACAGCCGATTTTACCGTCGAATAATTAACTTTCGTGGTCGGTTAGATTCATAGTTTCTATCCAGACGTTTTTAGGGTATAATTTCAAACCCTACAGCGCCTCTAATGGAGGGGAGACTGGCGTTACATAAAAATAACACGAAACAACCGGAGTTTGGGTCAAATCCAGGGTTGTAAAAGACGATGAGGTTAATTCTGATATTCACTATGTCAGATAAGTGTAGGTCAGCCCCTGGGGGTAGGGGTGGGGGAATAAGGGGGTGAAAGGCCGTTATATAAAAGTAATGAGAAACAACCGAGACTGCTGTTGAATCTGGGGTGATGGAAGTCACTGAGTTAAATACTGACATTTACCATACTGGTTAATTTGTAGTTTAACCCTTAGGAGACCGGGTGGAAGGGTGCAAAAAAAATTCCTCATAAATCGTAACACGTGAAACAATTTCTATCAAACTTTATACACATGTTACTTCCGATCCAGCAAGAAACACCTATCATCTCTAGGGGTACGGGTAGATGGGGTGCCATTTAAAAAAAATATTCGTAACGACCATTGTTAGCGTTGAATAAAACGTGTACGGGGTTGCCAAATTTGATAGTTTCATTCCAGAAGTTTTAAGTGTTTAATTTCAACCTCAAAAGGCAAGGGAATCCGGTGGTAGTTGAAGGGTTTATATAAAAAGTAATGCAAAAACCCATGATTTGTGTCGGCTGTGGAGTTGTAGGAGTCGTAGAGTTTAATTTTCGCATTAACCAAATTTTATGGTCCTACACGTAAAGGTGAGGTGGACGTGGTTGACAACAGATTACCCGGAGTATTTTTTACCCTTTTAAGTTATTGGATGTATTTTTTATTTTCTTAGCGTTCCAGATATTTTCTGGGCTCTATTTAGTTAAAAGTTGTTTTTATTTGTACTCCTTTCAGGTAACAGGAGTATTTTTATACTTTATTAAGACCCTGAGTTTAATTCCGCACGATTTGTACACTCTTATTATGTGGAGTAGGAGAATTCTCGAGTTACTGAAAAACCGTCAGTCATCATCATTGGTTTATTTGAAGTTAGCTAACAAGGTGAGGGGAACATAAATAGGTAAATACTCCAAACAATGATGCAATTGATGCTGGTTAAATGAAATGTTTACCAAGAAACGATTCCTTCTCCGGACTAATTTAAATAAATACTCGGGCACTCAGATTGCATTGTATAAAATTAGGTTTTTCCGGTTCGTTGAGAGTAAATAATTGTTCTGCAATATTTTATAGAAGTACTATTTATATCGTGTTAATTACTACATTTCATAAGTATAATGTTTTTACGTATTAATATGTAACTTATATATATAATACTGAAAACAAGATAAAAAAATTTAGAATATTATAAATATAAAAGGGAAGCAAATAAATCAATTGAATCAATAATGTTACTGACAAAAATTACAATCTAAACATTCAAGTCTGAAATATTAAAATAATCATCTCTGTAATATATTTTTACGTTGGTTGAAATTTATTTCAACATAAAAAGTATAAAATATAACTACGTTTGGCCCCCCCGAGATTATTATTTTCTGTGTATCTTAACGACAGTCCTAAACTACTAGACCTTAGTACTTAATCCGATATATTTTAATTAATGTCGCTATTCTGACAAAATATAACTTGCCGCTATAAATGAAATAGTATAGAAGATAATGTCCATTTTAGTTAAAGGTTGTGCTTATTTTTACTCCTTTCAGGTAACAGGAGTTACTTTGAAAACACTTATTAGAATGTAATCATATATTTGCAAATCTAAATATTTTTTATGCAATCAGAACGCTTAAGTTAAAATGTGAAATATGTATTGTCTCAGAATAATAGCAAGACGGGATTAAAATATCTGAAATTAAAGTAACGAAATGGAACTAGAACTGAACCAGAACAACAACGAGTAAATTAAATGAAGCTGAAATTGAAAAAGGGGGAACATGTGGGTCTGAATACTCATATGTTCCGAATTCTCCTACCATCTTTGCCTGAAGGCGAAGAATTTTCTTACCGTTCGAAACCTTTGAAACTACCTTTTCCTTAGGTTTCTTTTTTTCATTTGTTTCTTGTTCTGTTCTCGGACAGTTCTCACACTTGATCAGAGCCTTAATTTCAATCCCTCATTTCCGCTCACTCCACGTTTTTGCATTTTCCTTGTTTGTACAGTACCTATTTCATACTTTCAATTTCACATTGTCTCCGTTATTGTTCTCCATCAGAAGAAATATCCAGATCACACAATTGTCAAATTACAAATATATAATTATGAAAATATTACAGCAGAAGTTTAAATGAGAAATAAACACATTTAAAGAATAATAATTATTATTTATGTAGTGGAGATTGGCCATAGGTCAGAATTTATTTATAAAACATTAAAGTTGAAGGGATGCAGCGTTATGTCTTTTAGTTTATTGTAAATTTAAGGTTTTCAAATATATTCTGACTTATGGCCAATTTACAATAAATATATTTGATACAAATCAGTTTAACTTAAATCTTTATTTTATAATTATGCAACAAAATGTCAATTTTTAAATAATAATATTTCAGTTCTAACTAAATTCATACGAAATCACATCAGCTAGGTATAAAAATATTTTTCATGTTATTTACGTACTTTATTTTCAGCTTAACGTTTTCCTAAAACTAAAACCGTGTACGAACAGTCTATAAACTGTAGCTGTTCTCCAAAGTTCTACTTACTGTCCTTTTCTATCTATTCTGTACTTTTCTGCTTTTGCTAAGGCCAATCCTTGTAATTATAAAGAATAAAAATCTTGTATTGAAGGTTTATTAATTACATAAGTAAATATCCGAATAACGGACAAAATAAGTGCTAAGTAATACCAAACAACGTTTCTACGATCCTTGTTGCTTTCGTCAGGTAATTCAAAGACACAAACCAGGTGACGAACTCAAAAGCTGACGAAAGCAACAAGGGTTTAGGATTGGTGTGGTATTTATTTTATCAGTTAATTTTGTCTGTTGTTTGGCTATTTATTTATTTAATCAATCCATGTAATATCATTTCTCTTTCGCTAAAACAGAGTTATATTGCTTCCTTAAGCACACAACAGACCTAAAGCTGTAAATATAGTATCTATGGATATATCATTTTCCTGTGCTTCTATCTGGGATTTTCTTTTCCCATATACTTTTCTCTGTAAACTTCGGTTAACAGTAAGAAATTAGCAGACTAAAGAACAAAACCTCTTCGGCAAACATCGGCCAACTTCGGTAAATACGGCACGGGTTATTAATTTCTTTGCATAGTTATTTTTAGGTTTACCAAAGGTCAGCCAATTATTTATTTCCTGACACAGGTCACTTTTTCCCTCTGATCCTTTCAAGGTGTCCATCGTAACTCATTCTTCTCAGCACTCTTTGAGCAAATTTATTTGATCTAGTTTTTGAAATTTGTTGACAATGATGAGAGAATATTGTTATAAATACTTTTCGGGTATTCCATTGTCTAAGTAAAGAGGAAAAAAATATTAAAAAAGTGGAGAAAGAATAAAGGGAAACAATAGATATTCAACAGATAAAAAAGCAAAAATAATATTTACGTTTGGTCTTCCAACGCCCTTATTCGTCTTTTCTTCCTCTTTACTCAGGGGAATAGCCGAAAATACTTATAACAAAAATGTATTTTACAAGTGCAGTAAGGGAGCATAACATTCCAAGAACAATGGTACGAAAGAAGCGATAGATCGTGCTTAAAGGAGGCGAGCCAAAAGAATGGCCTAATTTTAATCAAGTCAAATATTTTCGCCAAATTTCAGTGACTTATTAAAACACATCAAGACGAGTGAACCAAGGTCTGGATTTCGTTGATATTTCATGGATTTACTTGTAAGTTCAAATCAGTTGTGACTTTGAGAAGCAAGGTGTTAATGCCGTTTGAGCGGGGGAGTGATGCGCCGTGGGCAACCCTGAGCGTAATGCCATTTGCTTGCCAACCTGGCAGGCGACATTAAAGTAGATGAGCACACAGTTTATTGTGTCTAAAAATAGAGCTGGGAGAATGTGGCCATAGGGGCGATGCCAGCGAAGGCGCGCGGAACTCGGGGAGTTTGCAGGAAACGGCGCGGAGCGTCGCGACGGCCCGAGACCGTCCTAGGTCAGTGAGTGTGGCGCTATTTGTGGACGGACCAACGTCCAACACTAACACGTTACGATTGCTCCGTAGTAAACGCTCTGTTGCGCCTGGCACATCAAATCACACAATTGTGTACGGTCAATCGAACAGGTCACACAACTTCAAAAACTTAGGGACGAGCGGAGTATGTAACATAAAAGTCCTACAGGATGCTTTAATATTTGAGAAAAATAAGTTAGAAAGGCAAGTGTGTATAGTTTTATGACTCCGAAAAAGAGGAATGACGCTTTTTTACCCCGTAGCGTAAGGACGCTGATGACTAAACCACATTTGTTTAATTGAAATTTGCTTAAAGCCAATAATAAATCTTAGCATCAATGATCGGCAAATTTCGTGGGTTATGCGACAACGAACAGCAGATGGAACACCTATACTAAACTATGGATTTCTGTATTTTTTCTTTAAAGTGTGTGGTTGTCACTGGAAAAATATTTAAACATTTCTCATGGAAAACCAGTGCCGCACGATGATCAAAAGTCACGACGTATCGACTGACGTCAAACATATGGAAAATACTACGTAACTCTCCTACGCTGAAACACACGAACGTGTCGTCATACAGATGACACAAAACGACCATCCATAGAATTAATGTTAGCTTCTTCTGTTTCTTCTGAATTAAGCTAACGGTCTATACATTCTTTTCAGTTGATAATTTAGATCTAAGCACATTGGATTTCAGGTGTTAAGCAACTAATATGGATTAAATACAGGAATATCTAATTAATCTGCCTAATTTGACTAAAACGTCGGTCATAGACGAAATGTGAATTTATTCATCAAGTTTGATTTTGAAATCAACATTTATGCACTGAATATAATTCACAGTTGATGTTCAGTATACGACCATTTGGGAATATGTGTTAGCCAAAATTATTCACCATAATAGATTCAATACATTGCTCAATTAAAAATAGATTTCAATAATGTTAAAATAATAAAAATTTAAGCACTACCAAACATTACTCACCTTAATGACGTAATTAGATTACGTAAGCTAGTTATTTTACCATAAAAAGTGTTTATTACAGTTGAAATTATCAATACGTTTCCACCGTTAGCAGCTAGGCTGTGAAAGCTGTTGTTAGATCTCGCAGACAGAACCTTTTAGGACATACGGAGAGGGCTACCTTTGGAGATGCTCTCTTCTCTCTCTGATTTTGAACTAAGGTACCCACAAGTCGAGGCACCTCGGCCTGTTTTGGTCGCAGACTTGGGCATTCCCATTTGAATAGTCGGCCAGCTGCCTCCTAAACTGGTCGAGGTATGCTGCGACCCCACAGCAAACCCGTCTCCCTATTGCCCGACCTACCTGTTGCAGGTTTTCTATGGTTTGTCCTGCATCATTTTTAGGTAAATGCCAGATAGGGTCCTGAAACTATATACCAGGAGCGCAAGTTAACCCTTGGATACCTTCCTCTACCCTTAAAATCCTACGTGGATTACCATTATTTAGCCTATTACTCTAATAAAAAAATTAAAAAACAAGCAAGGTTCCATTTTACGTAACAGTTCACGGTTTATTTCCCAGAGCTCCGTATCCATTGAATTTATACCCACAATTTGAACTTCTGAATTGACTCGTAAGACTTGTAGGAACAGAAATACTCATTTATGTTTCTATCGGCGGAAGGTAAGCCTAATTATTTCTATAACTGCTTCAAGTTTACTACAAATATAGACTACTTGTATAAATAGATCTCGAGATTCTAACCGAGTAGAAGTTTGTTGACGCACAAAGTCAAGAGACCTGAGTGTTAGTCTATGTTTATTCATGTGTTACTTTCATTTTTTATAGGTTAATCCGTGCAGTTGACTCCATGGCAACATAACAGCTCAGATACGCGACATATGCTTATATGGTCTTTAAATGGAAACATCAGAGCCGTTAATGCCCATTTTGGAGAAACCGATTTAAAGGTAATATCACTTAAATATTTCACGTCAAATACACAATGTATTTAATTGTACCTTAAATTACAGAATTTTTGTCTATAATTTGTAACGAGGACAAATATGCAATTCAGTTCACATATTATCTATTGAAGCAAATATTATAAATATAATTAATTCTTTCTTTCTCTTAAATAAGTTCATAAATAATTTATTACGCAAGATTCCAGCACTTACATTCAATAGGGGTCACAGATTCCCACGTTGTCCAAAATCTATACATGTAATTTAATCTTTCAAATGGTTACAGCAACATGGACTACTTGCTTCGTAACACGTACGTACGTATATCCTTTAATTGACGTGTAATAATAACAAAAAAAATTAATTTTATTATTTATGAACGTAAAATTATAATATTTTGAATGTTGTATGACGTATGTCTTGAAAATGGTAATTCACAGGAGGCGACTTCCGGTTAAAAACAGATGTACACTTTTACGATCGATTTGCACAACTGCTCAGTTATTTTATTGTTAAGAAAATTATAATAGTCATTCTGTAAAATCACCATTGCTTTAATGACAATATATATTTCCTGAAGCATCCATGCATATATTTAAAATCATCCAACTCCCCCAGATTTTAATGACAGGGTGTTGTTGCTTTTCAAACTTGAGGATTCCTCACACCAAAACAAGAAGATTAACAGGTTATATGAACATACGTCCGACAGTGTTTCGTTTTTAAGTTATTGATGAAAGAACGTGATGTTCTCTCAACACGCCGACCAGAGTATAGTGGCTTAACTCTTCCAGATCTGCTACAGGATGTGCCCTTGCAAAAAAAAAAAAGAGGAAGCATTCACGAACGGGTTGAAACATATTTTAGCCTCTTGCTGACGAATAGACGGGAGGACCAGTTTCCCGCGCTCAATCATTCTCATTTTTATCTCTGATCCTTCTTCAACGTGGCTCTTCGGCACCTGGTGAGAGTGTATGAAAGGTTGTGACAGTCGCCGATCCGACGAGTGGATGCTTGGTTATAAGAAACCTTGGGCCATTTTAAAAATTTGCTACGACTTTCAGATTTGATGGCATTTCAAACACTAATACCCTGGTAATGTGATTGTATCTCCTTTAATTAATGACTTAAAGACGAAGTTTTGTCTGACATATGCTTATATGGTCTTTAAATGAAAACATCAGAGCCGTTAATGCCCATTTTGGAGAAACCGATTTAAAGGTAATATCACTTAAATATTTCACGTCAAATACACAATGTATTTAATTGTACCTTAAATTACAGAATTTTTGTCTATAATTAGCTGCTCTTTTCACAGATCAGCTTGAATGATATTGATGATTGATGTCCATATTTTGTAGTTCTTTGGACAGCGATAAAAATTAATAGCAGGAGGAGGATCTCTAAATTAGTTGTTAGTTGTATCTTTGATGCTTATGCTACGAATTTATGTTTAAGTCGTGTAAATACAAACAAACAACGCCCACGTTGGGCGCCAAATATAATAATAATTGAATGTACGATTTTTAAATGTTCATAAAATATACTAAAAACACTTTCAATATTTGTTTATTTGTATTTACACGACCTAAACATAACTTCGTAACATAAACATCAAAGATACAACTAACAACTAATTCATAGATCCTCCTCCTGACGTTACTATCTGTCTCTGTCCAAAGAACACCCAAACATGGACATCAAGCATGGATAACATTAGAAGCTGTGAGGTGGAACAATTTTCCAGGTGAAAGAGCCAACGCAAACCCAGTGAACATTCCGATGATCGCTCTCGCCGGCTTACGACATTCCCGATAAAGCGCGATAAATTAAATATGCCATAAATTAGTGTAATCTGAAATATATAGTGATTAAACTCGGTATTGTCTTGAGTTCATTTCACACAACAGGTAGAGAAAGAGCCATGAAAGGCACGGTCTGAGACGCTTCGTAATTACATGACAATAATGCATGTTCAAGTTTCTCCATTTATTTATACCACTCGCAATATCGACGGTCTGTTCTGACTCCTTACCCACACATTATACACGCACTTCTTTATGTTTGGTAATCAAACAGTGAAATTTTCTTTGTTATAATTTAAAATATTACAAGTATTTATAATTTACTCATATGAAACTCACTATTAATAAACTTGATTGTATCACGTTCAATAGATAAATAAATAAATCGGTCACAACTCAGAAAAATTTTAATAATGGAATTGACAAAAAACAACATAACGTTTCGTCATTAATTTAAGACTCCTTCAGCTGTCCCAGGATTTGGAATATTACACATAATTTTATACATTGCCAAATTATTTTATTAATATCAGTCAAAATTTATATTAGCCAATACAAATAAATTTTTACTAAAATTTCAAAAGCATCCCCAGTCTTTACTGCTTGTTGTAACCGGAAATCCATTGTACACCTGAGGAAGTCATAAATTAAGGACGAAACGTTGGGTAGTTGTATGTTTGTCAGATGTATTTTTTTCTGACTTGAGGCAGAATTATTATTTTATTTTAATATTGAAACATGTCAGATAATTATAATTACCACAGTCTTTTACATTTTGCACAGTCATTGATGGTCGTAAATTTCACATGCGCAACACAGTACATGATTTCTTTAACTCCCTCTGGAAACTCCCAAGAAAACTGTAACACCGCAGAACGCTATCCAGTAAGGTTGAACGAGGCGTGTACTCACCAGGTGATGGTCGTCGGTGTGCCGCCCTCCGGCGCCAGACGCACGCTGAAGCAAACGTCGGCGCCCTCTTGCGTGACCACGCTCTGCGTAGCGTCCCCGTCGAGGCGCGGCGCCGTCGCCAGCCCTGCAACACACGCACCTGTCGGCCATGCGTCTCCCTCAGATACAGGAATGCCGATGTCGGGGCCCAGGTGTTGAGGCGCTCTCCAAATTATGACGGCTACTTATCAAATTGCTTTACAATAATGTCCGACGATAAGAACCGAGTTTTCTAATTTCTGAACGGCGGTAACACATTCTTCCGTAACATGGTCATTGAAAAACATATCTAAATAGTAAGGTATCAACATGGTATTATGAAAAAAAAAGTAGGTCGAAGTTAGAATACGAGGGGTATTAAAATAGTAATATTTTGAATCCAAAAAAACAGCTTTGAGAGGTGAAGGCAAGGACCCTTCTTCGACGCTGTATTTCATGGGACGTCCCTGACCACTAAGACAAGCGTATTCGTCCTTTATACGGTGCCTGCTAACTTTCTTCCCATACTCTTTCAGTATTTACCGCTTATTATGGTAGTATATACAGTTCAGCTCGTCGACAGCATTTGTACATATAAAATAATATTTTTGGTTATTGTCTTAATTGAAATTAAGTTTGTACTTTCTATGCCGGCGAATTCTGTGGGCATGTTTACCTGTGCTGACGGTCATGGCTGCGCCTCGTGCTCTCGTTCCGACGCCGCCGACACTGGAGCTGCGTGCTAAAAGCGTCCCGACGCCGCGTGACGCATGCGCCGCTAGGGCCAAGCAGACTGGGCACTGCTCCCTGCGGCGTCATCAATGGTTTCTGTGTTATGCACAAAGAGTATTGCCTCCACTCGCGGAGCCGTTCCGGAGGGATATTTTCAGCACAAATTTTATAACAGGAATGTGGTGGAGCTCCAAATACGCTTTAGAGCCAAGAATGGTCTTGGAGTTCACTCGAAAAATAAATTTAACTTTCGCTTCCTCTTCTAGTGGAAAATTCCATTTAACAGAATTCCTCTGTGATTTATGAGACATAAAAATCGATACCAAATCGACCGGAATGGAATTTTGACAAATAGATAATGAAGTAGCCAATACACAGACAAAGTTTTTTTTGCAAACCTTGTTGATTTCCTCAGATATAAAAGAATGCTAAGAGCTTTAAAAACAACACAAGCTGGACGTCGTTCTCAAAATGAAAGATATTAATATAAAAGCAAAGAAGCTAGTTTAAAATTAAGGGGTCATAGCCACAATTCAGTTTCATAGCATTGGTTTATTCGTTAATTACATTGATGTTAGATATAATATAAAGACCGGCCTGCTATGGTGTAGTGGACAGTGTCACTGTCTCGTATCATAGGGGTGCCGGATTAGAATCCCGGCATGGACATGGATGTTTGTGTTCGTCCTGGTAACGAAAACTGGGGTTAAGTCATAGGGAGAATCGACACACTGGCCTCGTTTCACTACTAAATACAGAATGTGTAATGTAAGATGACAGTCTGACAGTCGTCTCGGTAGACCAAGGTCCTTAATGGGCTGTCTAGCCAAGTAAAATAGAAACAATATAATATCTAGCGTTTATGATATAATTCTTGGATAGTACCTGATGTAAACAACTAAAATCTTAAAATAATGTCAATCAAAGGAATGTTTGGAATTAATATGCTTATTAATGTGGTGTTTGATGCTTGACATATGTTCTTTGATTCGCATTATTAAAGACCTTTCTGTTTGACCTAGGATTTTCAATCAAAGAAAGAGGTTTTGTAAACTGCACAATGTTTGCTATAAGTAGCCAGTTAGTAAGAATAGAAGAATTAAGAATGGAGACAGTGATATCAAAGAAATTAAAGAACGGTTCCCCCTTTTTCAAAATCATGTGAATTTTCTTCTGGAATCAATTATGTCACATGTACTGTTATTTTTTCCCATGGATCTGCGGTGTGCCGTTCTTACAGATGTTACTATTTTGAATCACCTGACGAAAGCAACAAGGATTATGATATTTATTTTATTATTTAATTTTCGTCTGTTTATTGGTTACTTCATCATCTATTTGTAAATGTTATCATACATATACGTTTTTAATAATTACATATGTAAGTAGCTAAGTACCAGACAAAAATAAATGCTTAATAAATACCATTTTTATCTGTTATTTGGCATTTATCTGTTATTTTTATGTTATTTTACTGTTATTTTTATACTTTTACAATTACAGTTTTGTATTTTATGTACAACAAAATGTTTGTGTATAAAGTAAGATTGACTTTGTATGTTCAAAATAATAGATGTCACAACCACGCATAGTCAAACTTGACTAATCTTGAGCGTTAGAGAGGGGATGAACAATTATAAGTAAAAGTTGAGTTGGGTTGCAGATTTGAGGCTGGTTGGACATGTCCAGGCTGAGAGCCTCGAGCGCAGTCGTATTAAGCCACAGTGGCCACAACACCATAGTAGGCTGTCTCGCTATATACAAGTAATCAAACAATAGTTGGAGTCTAGGTGAAGTTCGATCCTATTGATTGCTGTAGTTTTGGAGTCTAGTGTCCACGGGCGAAACTATAATACTGTCCAGTACTGGCAGGTAGTATGTTGGCGAAATTCATGTTGACAGTTGTCCGCGGGAAAAACATCTTAGGGTCAGTTGGCTGGATCTTCCAAAGCGCAATTGTCTGTCGGACGTGAAACATTTGTCTATTTGTGCTGGCTGAAGTGTTGCGAGCAGAGTGCGTGAAAATGTGTGCAACTTCCTGCATCAAATATTTGGTTGTAAGAAACACAGACGTCCTAAGTGATCTAAAAGTCGATACGGTTAAAAGTGTGATAATGAAGTATATAGAAAAATTCTTAACCAACATAGAACATAATTATAATGAGCTAATTATGAATCTACTAGACAATAATATAAACATCTAATGGTTAGATAGACATTCACTAATCAAATCATTATTATTGCAACAAACGGCGGAAAAGTAACTTCTGAATTGTAAATCAGGGTTTCAGTCTCATGTCAAGGTATTATTATATCATATCTAATATTTGCTTATTGTGATAATCAGATTGGAAATATAAATATATAAATATAAAATATTTGGTTGATTATACTGAAGGAGAAAGCTTTAATTGTGTGATTTGATAAGATTTGGGTATATATTGTAATAATCAAATGGTAGGCTTTATTTAAATGAAAATGAAAAACTTTTTAACAAACAAAAATATTTATTTTATTTTGTGGCAATAAAAATAATTACAACAAAATTTGAGATCTTTCTCTCTGGGCCTGACTGGGTTTGATAATGAACACAACAAATTGATTTAAAATCTTATTAACAAAACAGTTTACAATTTACCTAAACAATATGTGGATAGAATGAAAGAAATTAAAAGTAAAGAAATTAACTCTGATTGACAATTTAAAAGAGAACGAAATCTCACTGTATCCTTTAATTAGCGCTTACAATTAATCATTAGTTTTGGTTTTGTTACATACATACTGTCCAGCTGGTACCAGCATTCTGTTTGGTTTCGGAAGTACACTATTGCAAAATTATACACTGATACTAAATATCGACTCACAGATTTTACACTATTGAAGTCAAAATTGATAGGCTCCAAAGAATCTCGGATGATCCTTCTGAATGTCAGCTATCTGATGTCTGCTTGCCTTACAGGAATCCTATGATTCGTAGATTTATTAGTCTTTTACTGATTTGGACTTAAACTGCAACGTAGCTCCTTGAAGATTTATTTTAACTGTTTATTCTTTCGGAGTGAACTAACTTTTCTTTAGCTCCTTGCTGTAGCCTTAAACTGTCAACTTTACTATTCCGCTCTTTGCTGCTCACCAGAAAAACTTCATCCGTCCACAGCAATCTTTCATCACCAACTCTATCCTAGCTGGCTGTAGACGTAAAAAGAACTGACTTCCTTTCCTGGCTGGCTATAGACGTAAACTGGCCGACTTTCATGCGCGCAAAACGCCATTTTGACTTTTCAAGAAAAGCGGCTGAGCTTGCTTTTCCATTGTTGCTTTGTTCGATCGGGCTGCTATAATGGATTTATCAAAACAATTCAAATTTTATGTCAAACAATTCATGCCCCTAATTAATTGGCATTACAATATCTAAATTAATCGAGAAAGTCATCGCCAAGCGCCTGATGTGGTACTTGTAAATAAACAATATAATTAGCCCTCATCAACATGCATTCCGTAAAGAACATCCGACCACCTCCATGCTTGTAGAACTTGATAATGGAATAAAAGAGGCCCTATCGCAAAATGCTCACGTCTTAACGGTCATTCTGAACATAAATACAGCATACGACAGAATTTGGAGATGGCATACATTAAACAAACTCTCCATGTATGGTGTAAATAGGAATATATTTGAGTGTACAAGGAACTAAATTGCCAATAGGTATATTATGGTTAGGGCTAACAAAACCCTCTCTGAAGAACATGTATTAGAAAATGGCATACCCGAAGGATCAGAGCTAAGTGTAGTGCTTTTCATAGAAGCCATTAATTAGCTGAAATCTACCATCCTACCACCAACCAGACACCTTTTATATGAAGATGATATTATTTTGTTTAAAAGAGGTTACAATATAGAAGAGACAACGAAACAAATTCAAAACACATTGGATAAGATTATTTCATGGGCCGCTAAAATATGTTACAATTTTAGCTGTGGCAAAACCAAGGCAATCATCTTCACCGGGAGAAAATCAGACTATTAGAAGAAGAAAATATAGTTTTATTAGCACATAAAAATACTAGGAGTAATATGGGATAAGAAATTAACTTTCAAATACCACATAGAAGAACTATGCCTGAAATAAAAAGAAGAGTTTTTATACTCAACTGTATTACCGCAAAAAACTGGGGCGCTGACAGAAGAACCCTAAACATAACATATAATGCTATTATAAGATCGAAAATCGAGTATGGTATCCTAATTTTTCAAACAGCAAGCAAATCTTTACTGAACAAAATAACCACAATAGAAAATATAGCCTTCAGAACGATTTCAGGTTGCTTGAGAACTACTAACAGAGAATAATTACTATTCGAATCGGGACAACAATACATCTTGTGTAGGATGAACCTTACTACTATACGTTATGCACTTAGGGCACAAGAATCCAGCTGCCCTATAATCAGGAAAAACGCATCCCCTAAACATCTGCACCAGGCGTCAGGACCAACCAACTACAGACCTTTTAGAAAATCCTTACACACCCTGATCAACCAACTACAGCTGGAGATCCCGTCAATGGACAAACCTAATCCTCAACAAAACAACTTAAATATCAACGAGACCAGTAGAAGAAAGGTTCAAGACTATATAAAAATCTGCTATAAAAAATAACAGAGTACTGGACAAATAAATGCTTCGAGAAGATTAATACATAAGCATATACAAAAATCACAGTATTCAACGAAACAAAATTCCCAAAACAGTTAAACCGTAAAAACCAGATAATCGTCTCCAGAATAAGATCAGAACATACCAAATTAACCAAGAATTATATTTTTTTCCAGAACAGAGCCACCATTATGTTCCCAGTACAAAGAGATCCTAACTACGCAGCACATCCTGCTGATCTGTGAAGTCTTCACAAGTATGAGAAACACCATCATAGGCAACTTTCAACTTTCCGACCTAGCGACAACAGAGTCGACGATTATAAGGATGCTGAAGGTCATCAACGAAGCTAAATTAAACAACCTAATGTAAATAAGACTGTTATTGTATCAGGCGACTTCAACGTTGACTACCTGCGCGAGTCCGGTAATAAACGCGACCTTGGGACCTTGCTTAAATCCTACGGCATTTCCGCCACTAACTTAGATCCCACTAGAGTTGCCTTTTCAGAAACTTGCATTTCCTAACGCTTCGAAAAGCCGACAGAAACCTTCTCGGGCTTGCGCACAATTCACCAAAGTTTCATTGCAATCGGTTGAATGGTTTAGGAACGAATTGGGAACACACATACTGACAGAAATTCATTTGTATATATAACATATATATATATATATATATATATATATATATAACTGTATATATATAGGTCGTTTAATTAATTTAAGGAATTTGAAGAATTCAAGCCCCACGTTGTGGAAGCCAAAATGTAATAATCAAATGGAAGAATTAATAAAATTTACAAACAATATTTATTTATTTTGTGGCAATAATTTAAAAACAATTACAAATTTAAAATATTAAATCTCAGGGCCTTCACTGGGTTTGATAATGGACACAACAATTTGATTTAAAAATCTTATTAACAAACAGTTTGCATTTACCTAAACAATACGTCGATAGAAATAAACTAAAAAGAAAAGAAGTTAACTTTACAATTAAAATAGAACGAAATCTAACTTCTATCTTTTAATTACGTTTACATAAATCATTATTTTGTAATTTGTTACATCTGTCCAGCTGGTTCCTGCATCCCTTTTGTTTTCGGAAGTACACTATTGCAAAAATTTTTACACTGATTCTAGTATCGGCTCACAGATTTTACACTCTTTAAGTCAACCTTGATAGACTCCCAGGAACTCGGATGATCCTCCTTTTTGTCAGCTATCTGGTGACCGCTTGCCTTTAAATCTGCTACTTTACTATTCCTGGCTGGCTATGGACGTAAACTGCTGACTTCCTTTCCTGGCTGACTACAAACGTAAAACTGCTTTTACTTAGCAAGTTTAGATGCAATGCTTCCGTGAATGTTTTTACTTTGGCTTCAACTCACAACTTTGTTTAGTAATAATACATTAAACGACGCCTAGTCTCTGCTCTAGTATCACTTGTTCCGTCCTCCGAAAAGTCCCGGCACCAACTACCTCTGTTAAATTCTAGTCACAAACTAAACTATCGTCTCGAGTTTTAGCGCGTATACGCCATTTTTGACCTTCCGACAATGTAACAAAGCTCGCCTCTATTGTCGCTATGGAAACTCCTGCCGCTACAATTAAATTTTATTATAACCAATTAATGGCCTAATTAATTGGCATTACAATATATAAATGTATATAAAACATAAAAATAATATATGATATGAAATATAATATGAAAGAAAGACAGCGAAATGAGTTTATGTGGGCTAGGTGGCAGAACACGTGTGAGGGCAGAAAAACTCCCGGTTTTACAAATGGAAGTCTCTGTATGAATTGTTGTAAGTATAAGTATGTGAGTTGGAAGAAGATGCAATACAGTGCAGTTCACGTTTGTTGTTTGTGAGAGAATTGTAAGAGAGATAATTAATTATTAGGCGTATCGTTGTGATATGTCGTGAGATGATTGATGAGAGCTCATATTTAAAATTAGTAGGAAGGCCTTGTTGGCGATCCAATCGAGAGCAGAAATGTGGGATCGGTTACCAGAGGTTCCTGTTTAGTCCTTCCATGAGACCTAGAACTTTCAGGAAATTATCCAAATCAGCCCACTTAGATTCATTTGTTCTCAGAGAATTGCATTATTAGATTCGTTTGATAAAACATCAAAGATTAACTAACTAAAAAGTTATTTCGGAAATTGAAATAAATGCTAATAAAAATATATTTAAATAAGTTTTTATTTACCACAGACAGCAGGTTCCTCGCGAACGAATACCTTCGATATAGAAGAAAAAATGTATTTTTCTTCATTTGAAAAGTGAGGCATAAATGAAGGAATTGTAATTGTAAACGCTATTATTATTTACGAGCTGTTCTCCGCAGATGTCAGTAGGCCCACTTATACTGCGATGTCAACATTAGTATTGCACGTCACTGCTGCTACTACACTCTACTTAAGCCGTTAAATTCTATGTATTTCAAATTTAGGTTAATAGCAATGCTGCAAATTAGTTGAATTAGTAAAAACACCAACTCAAATTAAAATATATAGAATTTTTTTATATAACAATATTGAAATTAATAATATAAATGTTAATGACCAAAGAAGTCAGTCTATTTTCGTCAAATAAGTTAGACTTTCTTTCGAATTTACTGATGCAGGACATAACGTCCAAATCCATGAATGCTTTTTCCGTCTGTGTAATAATTAGAAGAAAATAATTATTGGTCTGTACTGTACCAGCAAGACAATCATCCATATCATATGCAAGATTGCACCTCTGTCCTGCTTTCTATTTCTCTTCGTGAAAACATCGCTAACCACCGCGGCGCTGACAAACTGTCCAAAACCCAATAACTTGTCAAGTCACAATATCAACAATGTCGACCTATGCTTCACACTAACTCTAAGTAAAGACCTAACCTTCGGTTCATCACAGGCTGAACTCCGCCTTTGGGAACTCTCCTTACAACACATCCTACAGTCCAGAGTCCTGGACATACTCCTAATTGCACCTTCCCTACTGACCTCCTCTGTTTGCATGACTACATGTGGTGAGTGTATATGAGTAACCATATGCATGTGGGGTAATGTTGATGTGCACTCACGGCGAGTGTATGCATGCCTGAATGAACGTATAATGCATGCATATATTGTAATGATAACCAATATATCTAATGAAATAAATTTTTAAATTATTGTGGCCAGGCTATTTGTAAGTAACAGTCAACGGCATGGATGAAACGCGAACTGTGGGCGCGCCGGTGTGTCATGTTCGAAATTGTGTGTGCAACACCACTCTGTTAGTGGAGATCATACAGTAAAGATCGATTATCAAGGTTGCTTGTAGACTCTGCTAGTGAAGTCTGCACGTAAAGTGCAGTCAACAACGTTCTGCTTATGGATTCTGTTGGTGAAGGTCAGTAAAGGACCTAGTGTAATTTCTTGGAAAAGTTTGCTTCGATTCTCTTTGGTAAAGAGGATATTTAACAAGAAAAATTCTGAGGTAGTCATTCATAAACCACAGAAAACTGAACGTCTGTGGTGTTTATGAAAGATTTAATTGTTTATGCTAACTGAAGTGTGGTGTATAAATTGTGTGTGCAAAATAATGCACATAATTGCCATTTTAAAATCAAAGGTAATTTAATAAATTTTGTGGTTTCGATAAAAGAGTTGTTAAAATTATGAAGTGAAGGAATTGGAGTGGTACGCAGACTGTTCCCACATTTGGCATGTAAAATAATGATATTAATAAAATACTTTGTAAACATTTTATAATTTTTCATTTCATTTTGTTGTTTTTACTATTTTAGGAAATGTTAATGAATATTTTTTATAAATTCATGCAGCATTCTTGTATTTTTATAAATTTAACTATTCATTGTTTTGAGGCATGTTATCAAAAGTCTCATAAATAAAAGCAGTGGCATAAATGTATAAAAATTCAAGTTTTATTTGTAATAAATTTCAGTATTTCAAGTTGAAAAATTTGTGAGTAATAATTTACTTTACCAAAACTATCCTTAAATTGAAGAGTTGTTACAGTCAAGTTGATAAACCAAATTTGATATTAATGGTTACTGCAGTATATATATACTAACTTGAAGGAGGACGCTGAGAAACTCTGAAAATTTGAAGAACTTTCTTCGGTTCTCTTCAGGTGAGCTATAAACTATCTCTTTTTCCTTTCTATACCAACATTGCAATTTTATATATATATATATATATATATATATATATATATATATATGACAATTTTCATTAAAATATCATTCATATTTAACTGGCAAAATCATTTAAATAATTGGTATGGAAAGAAAAGAGAGAAAGGTGGTGGCAAATATATATATATATATATATATATATATATATATATATTTGTGTATGTGTGTGTATGATTCCTTATTTATGTGTCATCCGAACCCTCCCTTTGCCACGACCTTCCCTTGAGAGAGAAAGTTAGTGGCTTGGTGGGGTGTCTATTGTTTTTACACATAACAGCTACCTGTGCGATAGTAAAAATTTCACACACTATGGCCAACCGGTGCATGGAATGTACTACACTTCTCTTGAGGAAGGAGGATAATGTCTCCAAAAATGTGCAGAACTTCCTTCTGTTATGAGTGGCAATGCAAATCTTCAATTTAAAGTACCTACCACCTTTTTGTCTCTCCTTTTTTTTACCAATTATTTAAATTATTTTGACAGTCGAATATTACTAATATTTTAATGAAAAGATAAATATAATAGCCAAATATATGTATTTAATCCAAAATGAAGATAAATCTGGTTCAATTATTTGATTTTAATAGAAAAAATTCAACTTTAAGAATTAACCATTTAATCAACAAATGTATAATAAAAATTTTAAAACAACGTTATAAAATGTAATGCAGAATTCCATGATTAAAAAATAAATTAACTTAATTGTGTCATTGTTAATTAAAACTGAATTCATATATACAGGAGTGACACTTTATTATATATGCTTACAGTAATATGAGAATCAGTTAATGAAACATTTAGATTACATGAAACAAGATTTATTGAAAGCAGTAATTTTTATTAACTTAACTGTCACCTTTCTTTATATAACTGTTAAAATTTATATTATTTTCTTTTAATAAAAAATAAACCAAATTCCATGAATAGAACTTCAAAACTTTCTAAACATATACCAGTAATTTGAATTATACATAAAAAATGAACATATAAGTTTAAGTAAATGTAATAAACTGTAGCATTAGGGTTTTAAAGGGTACTTCTCTCACATTTAAGTAGGTAATATTTTCTCATGCAGTAAAAGTATTGTGTATTACTTTGAATGGTAAAATGGAATAAAAAACGATTCTATGAATAATATTTTCATATATATGTTATAAGTTTGTGAGCACTTGTTGAAGCTAATAATTTTACTGTTGATATTTATCTTTATTTAAAAATATCACAGAATATTATTCACAACTTCTAAAAGTAGTATGTTAAGAACATATATTGTCTATGTAATGACAATATGTGGAAAAGAATTAACAGTTTTCTAAACATTTAACAAATTAAAGTCCTTTTATAATTGCTTTCTTCTCCATGGTAACTGAGGCATTCGGGGAATTCGTTTATGTATAGCTTCCTTTAATTGTCGATATATCATTAATAAAAGGACAGGTATGGCAAGTTTTTCATCCTTAAACAAATAAAGCCAACAAGCAACAAGGAAAAGTGCCAAGTCACATATATATTCAAGCCAAGACCGAACAGCACGTTGAACATGTTCTGGAGGTGGAGCTAAACTTGGTGTTCCATACACAATCTCCCTGTACATCGTTTGTAGTCTAGCTTCCTCTTCCTCTCGCTTCTTCTGCCAAGCATCTTGCTCCTCTCTGAGCTTCCTAAGACGTTTTTCCCATTGTTTCTCCTTTTCTGAGACTTTGATTTCTCTCCTCTCTTTTTGTTGGAAGCTTTCTCTTTTTGTTGAACCTTCTTCAGAATAAAGCACTTTTTCAATATCCTCCAATTCAATTTTATGATTAGACTGATTATTTAAGGAAATCCTCTCACTGTTAATAGAATTTTCATCTTTTTGGACTACTCCCAAAGATGTAGTAATATAAACTTGACTTTCTTCCTTAAATATTGTTTCTTTATCTTCTGTGCGATTTGGTTCATAATGCGGTTCAAGCTTAGTGCTAATCTTATATAGTTCAGAATCATTGGCAATTATTTTCTCATTTGATTCTTCTTCTTCTAGAGTGTCAGCCGCAGCTTTTAGTTCATCTGTATTTAAATATAGTGTTCTGGGCTTCCTAGTTCTACTTAAATCATTTATCAATTCTCCATAATGACTAGACACCGCACTTCTCAGGGCAGCTTCTTCTTCTAAAGATGCTTGCCTTACTTGCATTCTTCGTTTCCTAGCAATCTCTGCTGCAGATAATGTAACATCCCCCTCTTGAATCTCTTGTGCGTGCTGTTCTCTTCCAACTGGAGGAGATTCCAATATGGCTTCTTTCTTTCTGCGCCTAACAACTGTGCCTACTTCTTGTGGTTCTGCCATTTGATCATTATCTGAGTTTGCCTTCAATATGGATTTTGGCTGAACTTGCATATTAATTGGAGGTGGTTCTTTAGGAATAAATGGTGGAGGAGATATTGCTTTAACTTCTCTTGGAATCATAACTCTTGGAGGATGATATGTTTCATCTTCTTCCTCAAAAGAATTGTTGTACCTAGGAGACCTTGGTGGAGTTCGAGATCGAAGGTTGCTAGAATGTTTAATAAACCTGTCATCATCAGAAAAATCTACAGATTCATCTTCAGTTTCTTCTTCTGAGGGGTTTTCTTCATCATTTTGGAATACTGTCATTTCATTTAGGTTTGATTCTTGCACACTATGATTTCGCCTTAGTGCAATTCGTTCTGTTTCTTCCAATTGAAGTTTTCTTGTTCTCTCTTCTGCTTCTTGAAAGAATCTAGCATTTGCCTTGTCATGCAAAAGCTCTGTTGAGCTAATTGCATTTCTTAATGGTCCTTGATTGAAAGAACCAGGATCTATACCTCCAAGTTCTGGAGCAGACAAAGACATGGGTGGAGCAACACTCTCTGATCGAAAAACAGCACTCACTCTCCTATTTTCTTTCTTCTTTTCATTTTCCTTTTCTGAAACACACAGGATAATCAATAAAAGTAAAATTATAATTTATATAAAACAAATATTTTATTCATACCTGATTCCTGAGGCACCAACAACAACATTAATTCTGAACTACCATGTATCATCCTGTCATCTTGTTCACGGGGCCCTACACTTGAACCACGGCGAATAATTAATTCACTATTTCTTTTCTCCGCTCCATTTTCATACTGCAGTATGGTTAGTGGCCGTTCAACCTCAGATTGTGTAAGCTTATTTGACTGTTTATTTTCATTTGGAAAGTCTGGATTGTCGACAGTTACAGAAAATTCTAGTTTATTAATTGAGTTCTTAATTGCCTCATTGGATTCCTGTTTCTTGTAATTCTTATTTTCAGCAAGACTTTTAGTTTCATTTGTCTTTGATTGACCAGTTATATCTATAAGAAGAGCATGTTTATTATATTCTCCAACTTCTGAAAGACTAGTGGACCTGTTGTTTTGTTCCACCTTGTCATTGACAATAATATTTTGTTGGCTACTTGATGTTTTATTTAGACCACCACTTTCACTTGCTGAAGATTTTGATGGAGGCTCTAACAAACTGAAAATGAAACAGTTAATTAAATATAAACATAATTAATTTTAAAATTTTAAATTGTGCTAATAAAATGTTTGAATATAAAATTGGATTTCATTTCAATTCTGTAATTATTATTAATGATGGATATTTTATTTGTTTATGCCTAACCCAAGCTTTTATAATTGTTCAGATAGTATATTATGTAATTCATCAATGCATTTATATGAAAATATACTCCAAGAGTCAATTTAGTCAAATTTTTGTTTATCTTTCCCAAAACATACTAGAAAGCTAAGCAAACCCAACAAAACGACAGTAAAATTAAGGAATTTTAAATTACTTCAAACTAATTCAATATATACAGTGGCATTACCCATTTGCACATAATCTTCAGGTAATTATTTCATTTGTAGGCCCTAACAAATACCTGAACTGACTTTATCTTATTCTTGACTTCACCATATAAATTTAGAAGGTTTACTTTTGTCAATACTTCTGACATCACATTAGAATTTCTGATTGTACTATCTTAATCCTGATATATTATTAAGAATCATAATTAGAATAATTTATGGTAATAAGAGTTTACTGGAAACCTTCAACATCTTCCTTTGTCATTCATTCATTCCAGAGTAGATGATATATGAATCCCTGCTTGTTATGTGATGGTAACCGTATTATTTCCAAAATAGAGATGGCTCATGACTTAAATTTTCATGGTTATTGTTACAAAATATGCTAGCATTTGTTTTCAAGTATGGCAATACAAACATTCAAAAAAAATATAAATAAATTTATTAATATTGATAATAGAAAACAGTCATTACATTGAATGTTATCTATAAAATTTACTGAAAATAGGAGATTTAACAGTTGTGCAGTACACACACTGGTGATGATTCAAAAGTATCATTTTCATGCATGTTCTCATATATGTGGGAATTACTGTATTCTAATCTTTTCTACACATTAATTCCCACATATGAGACCATGCATGAAAATGATTCTTGATATGACCATTCAAGAAAATTATTCTTTTGATTCACCACCAGTGTGTGGACTACACCACTGTAAAATCTCCTTTTTCTCTAAATGTTATGGATAACATTCTATACTGAAGATTTATGTCTCTTATAGGACAGGTAGGAAATATTTCTAGGTAGAAAATTATATTTCAAAGTATGATACATACTGCTAAAATTGTAGTTAATTTTTGCAGGTATGGAAAACATGGTAATAGGTGTATTCAATTTTTTAGATTGATCATTTTGGGTTGTGTTTTGATCAATCTGCTTTTGGAGTATACTTAGGGAATTGGGTTTCTGTAATTATAAATATATTGTGTATTCAGTTAGCTTAACTTGCCAGACTATTTATGGATAGCCTTCATGGCCCTTCTTTATATTTATTTATTATTCATTTATGCAACATACATATTTGTCACAATTAAAACAAATTTTTTGTGTAAACTGCAATTTTTGCAGAATGTATAAGCAATAGAAGAAAGGGATTACAGGGATTGGTGGAGGGGTTTGAATGGAAGTAGATATAATTCAGAGAATCATCATAATGAGGAACCAGCCATCCATCTACCTTTGCTCCAACAAGATACCTAATATTAAATACAACAAACACCACATTGAACTGCCATTGACTATTCGCTATATATATACATATGCACCATTCAGTGTCCTGTTTGCCATCACACAATTAAAACACAAAGGGTTAAAGTGAGGAGAATTCATGAGTACAAATTATTTCTAAATGAGATACTCTGCTGCATATTTTAATATAGTTTCAGGATTGTATGTGTTTTATTTAATCATAAATATAACAATTTTGGCTTTCTTCTATTGGGCATTATTTCATTATTAACCCCACCTATGTCTATCATAAATTCAGTATTGAAAATTAAAGGGTTTCTCTGCTAGAGGTAAGTTACTGTTTGGTTTCCTCCATCCTATTTATCATGACTACCTACATTATAGGACACTTCTATTTATATCATCACATTGAGGAACTCTATTATGTGGCCCAATATGGTTATGCTTATACGTTATATAATCGTTGCCTTGTTTATTTTTAAAGCTAAATTCTCCTGTTTTATTTTATTATCTTTTACATTACACATAGTAATACCAAGTGTTGGACTTGTTTCTGTATAATAGTATAAGTTGTTTTTATTTTTTGTATTAAAATTATGACAATCTGAATTTGGTTTGAAACAATTACTATGTAATCACATATACCAATAATTATTATAGGCATTGACAAGTAAAAGAAAGAATACTTGGTTTTTTAAAAGAATTTTGAACTTCGTGATTCACATATTTTACCATTATTTTACCCTAATACTACAGAATTCAGTCACACTTTTTGTTTGAAATTGCATTTATTTTCATGTAATTAATTGATTAGTCATTAATAGTGAGTTGTTAAATGCAGAATGTTTTATTTCATCTAGAGCCTTGTAATTATTATTTATTAAAATTCTAGTGTAATCTACAAACTACCTCAAAATGTATTCATCATTTTATGTCCTAATCCCAAAGACATACTATAATTAATATCAGTCATAATAATTTATAAAATACTATTTATGAAGACATTTATTAATCATTTTGGTTAGTCATTTCTACATATCAAGAAGAGTAATGGACCCAAAATAGAACCTTGTGAAACCCCTCATATTCATTTGCCCCCAATCATTATATGAGTCATTTAATGATACTCTTTGCTTCCTGTTACTTAAGTAGGATAATACGCAGGAATTTGAGGCTTCAGTAACTCCACAGTACTTTCATTTACTTCCAACACAGTGAATGGTTTATTACAGTAAATTCATTGCTTCTTTAATTAATTTAGTCTTACATCATGCTGATTTTTCTGACTTATGAAAAAGGATGTGTAGAACTTATTAGACTGGAGAAATAATTTAGCTCCAGTGTTATTAAGAGGTTCATTAGAACTTTTGTTGATTTTAATACTTTCCTATCTGTTTGACCTTGATTGATAAACACTAATTCACATGTTAAAATTGACTTATTTTATGAACTTAATTAAGATTCTCCCATTTTGTGTGTCAAATTTTAAGATAATTATTGCTTTATTGTCCCTTACTGCTAAAAATAGTTGACATTTATATTTACTTCATACCTTATATTCTTTTGTTATAAATGTACTATAACATGTGATTCTATTAGATATTTTACATAAATACAATTAATATAATAATTACACTGCTTTTGAAATTCAAATTAATGTTCAGTACATTACTGCATCAAAATTTAAATTGTATTTCTTATGAAATAAATAACATTCATGACACTATTGTATTTACAGTGACCATTTTTACTTTCTTTCAAACTAGCATATTAAAATTATTAATGAAGAATGGATTTATTTACCCTCTTTTGAGATCTGGAATAAAAATAACCCCAGATTCTGTACTGGGATCACTTACTCCATAGGGGTTTTCTGCTTTTATTCTGAATTTGTATTCAGAACCTTCTATCAAGTCTCCAAGTGTGGTTGTGAGCTGTCTGCAGGTTGCAGCTTTCAACCACACATTCCAACCAACCTAAATGTAAATAAAATTATTCTTCAATTAACTTTTCAGATTCCAGATTTGTAGGTTAACTAAATTATTGTATATTTTTACAGTTATAGGCTTCATTACTTATGAAAGAGCTGTGCATAAAATAGAATAATTAATGTGTATCAGCATATTTATATTAAAGTCATACCCGATAATATTCAACAATATAGTTTCCAATTTTACAACCTCCATCATCTTCAGGCTGAGCCCAAGAAAGTGTGACTGAACGTCCTAGAGTAGACATAACAGTTGCTTTACTAGGAGGTTGAGGTCGATCTGAAATTTTTAAATTCATAAACAATTCATTTCCACATGTCAATATTAGAATTAGAATTGTTATTGTAAAATAAATAATGTATGTACATACATATTAAGTTTTTATTACACCTATATTCTGGCCCAACAAACTTTGCTTCAAAGTTAATGTTACTTGGATTTGAAATTCAATCACAATGGTGGATTTAATAGAGGTATAGTTTGTCTAAGTTGATCCTTTGCTTGATTTTGAGAAGAAATGATTTATTAAGAGAAGAATTAGACTAAGTAGTTAATTCAAAGAGAGATTGGGGCTGTAGATCACATTTACTACATCTCAATGAAGTAAAAAAAAATCAGTTCAGAGCATAAGCAAATTAGTCTTCAATCCTTACAGACTACTAATCTACTGAGTTTAGTCTGGAAAAGAAATTCAGGTCAGTCAATGGGATGAAGAAAGCAACAATAGTTTAGTGGCTTACCTATTTAATGCAGAATTTTTTATTAGTCTTTGGCAACTATATGACCCACACAAAAGTACACAAGTCCCACTGCTCCTGTCAAGCATTATTGTCAATGTTAGTATTCATATTTACTCAAATTTTGTTAAGGACATTTACCTGTAACAGTTACAAGGACACTAGCTGAATCTTCTCCAAGACGAGAAGTTGCTCTCACTTGGTATTCTCCCCTGTCAGATCTCCGTGCCTCCGCAACACGAAGTTGAGACCCTCTGTCAGTGTTGTGCACTTCATGCCTTCCTCCCCACAAAACAGATTCACCATTGTGATACCAAGTAACCCGAGGAAGTGGTCGCCCAATAACAGACACCTTCAATCTGATTACCTCATCACGTTCAAACAGAAGTCCTTCTTCATATTGTCTTGGCAAGCGAATTCGAGGAGGAGCTGCAGATATTAATTCAAACAAAATCATATGGTTTGGAAATAATCATGTATAATTTACATAGCTTGAAAAGCTATGGTTTACTGAGAGGATGGACAAATGACCAAATCTTACAACTGTAAATTGATATTTTTATGATCATATCAGACACAAGCTGTATATATGGGCCAATATTTCCAGTTCTCTATACTGTAAAACAAATGGATTTGGCTTTTAGACCATTTTATTAGTCAATGAAAGTGAATTAAATGAACAAATGTCAATAGAGAAAATCAAGAAGCATATCAAGGATTGAAAGTAGGCCCAATATTGTAAGATTAGGGTGAGATATGTCCTACAAAACAGGCAACAAACATCTTTTACTGAAGGAAGTTCATAAAAATAAGCTTCAAGTAGAATGGGATTATTTTGACTCAGAATTAAAGTTTGAGAAAATTCATATAATTCACAAATATATACACATACGTGTAGACTACTAGTGTCAATGTAGCTTGTCAATATTATTCCACATTATAGTCATCAATAAAAACAACAGAGATAATTTCTTACCACCTTGCTTTAAGAATAAAATCTTCCACTAATCACCAAATCAATGACAACAACTTTTGACAATCACCATCTATAGAATTATAGACTCTGAATAGCAACTGAGCATAAAACTAGCTATATAATTAACTATTATTAACATTAACTAATTGTTAAAAGTTTTAAGGTTATTGTTTCAACTCATAATTAATGCATAAGAGAAATCTTGTACTATTACTTCAATTTGAGTGTTTTGATTCTCCCGATTTTGTACAATTAGTCCAGTACTGGTACGCTGTAAATACATTTTTGTTTTAAGTTTTTAGAGGTGAATCATTGCGGTAGTGAATTGTAATAAAATCAACCCTCACTAATCTCAGTTAAGATCTAACACGAAGTAACAATGTTTCAATTCAGCAGAAGTGGGATATCCAACAGACTTCATTCAATGCCAACACACAAATAGGCAATGTTAGCAATAAATTTCACACTTTTGCTGAATTTAAATCTCAACAAATAATGCTAAAAATATACTATTAAATTGTAGCTTTACTAAATCTCGAATCTAAAACAGAAAAAATTTGTAATAATAAATATCGTTTCGCAATTTATGTATATTGTGAAGAAAATTAGAAGGTCCTAGCGGTTTCTACGTAGTGGGATGTGCAGGTGACACGCAAATGGATTTCTTACTGAAAACAGAAGACTACATTGTGATTGTTCAGCAACGCTTCTTGTCCAGCCCGTCATTTTAAGTGTTCTGATTGGTAGATACAAGGTTACACGTCTCGCAGGAAATAACAGCTCAGTGCTTTCTAAGTTTAATAGAATTATAAAAATGAAATTTGTAATTGTAATGGGCAATAAAGATTACTACATAAAATCTGAATTCGGTTAGCGAAAAATACTTTTAATCTTAAATATCAATCAAGTGGTTTAGTGTCCTATCTAACAGTATAGCTCAAATTAAAAAATTGTAATGCCAAATTTAAAAAAGTTGTATTAGCCACCGTTAAGTGAAATTATCATCAATAGATAATATTTACTTTTACATTGAATTAGAGTGTAAAAGTATTGCCAATCGTCAGATTGATACCTTCGAGACGGAGTTTCGCTCTGGTGACTACGTGTCCCATGCGGTTGGTAGCACTGCACTTAAGTTCCCCCTCGTCGGCGAAAGATGCTTGGAATATTACCAAACTGCTTTGCTCTCCTTCTGTTACCACCTTCATGCGTCGACTGCTGAAGATCTCAAATCCATCTTTATACCACGATATCTGAGGTTGTGGTGTTCCTCGAAACTGGACTACAAACTCCACCTAGAAATGCAATAAAAATGCCATGGAAATTTTCATATTTGGCTTTTTCTTGTGTTTAATATAATAAAAAGTGAAGGTTGTAAGGTTTTTATGTGTAGTTTGGTATTTATGTAAACTGGTGGTATTTAATAATTTTTATAATCAAATTAATGTTACATTCGAATACATTAAAATCTATAGTATGATCTCTTTTTCTCAGAGTTAACTCGTGGATAGATCATTGGTTTAATATGGCAAATATTTAAAAATATCTGTGTTCATTATTTTGTCGCAAGTCCTTATCTGCGATGGTCAATTCTGACTACCTACGGTTTCTTTTGTTTCTGTTCTACAACTGCATCATCCAAATAGTTTCGTAGTCTACATTTAAAACTTCTCTGTTGCAACCATATAACTAAATATAAAATATTTATTAAAATAACTTTGTCTTACATATAATTGTAATGATAACACGGTAAAGATGAGAGTTGAAATAATACAATTAATTATTTATTATTAACAAAGGGATTGGGCCAAAACTAAATTGGCGGTAGTGCCTATTAACAAGTCGCTCATAGGAAAAATTATATAATGGCCATATTTCAGGATCTAAGATAGCATTTGAAACAGTAGATACAGAAACACTGAATTAAAAATTAGAGCAGATAAGTGTTAGTGGTAAGATATTAGAGTTGTTGAGAGATTACTTTCAAAACAGAAAGCAGTATGTTAAAATTAAAATTATTTATAGTTTTGTTGAAAATGTTTCATATGATTCAGCTTAGAGAAAGAAACTCAGATTGTTGTATGTGTGTGTTCTTTCTTTTATTTCTAAGACTCTACCAACAGTTTTGTAAAGTTCTCATAAGCATTTGTTCCCTGAATACAATACTTTAAATACCTTTTCTTGATGTAAATTTAATACTTAGAGTATTATAGAAATTTAGTTAATCTTTATTGTTATATAAATGTAAATAAATAAACGTGAATTGTTGGTAAATATAGGAGCTATAACATTAGGGTTGACAACCAAGTACTGATAGAGGGTAATCTTGTAGATCATGTAAATAGTTTAAAATATCTTGTGAATATCTTGTGATAGCAGATAATATAATAGAATTTAAGGATAATTTAGAATATTTTACCTATAAAGCAGCAAAAAATAGTTTTACACAGCAGGGTAAGAAATTTGGAATTACCTATATTGGTAGATGGACGAGAACAGGTCAAAAACGAATATGTACCTATGAGAATTACGAAACAAGCGAAATAGGAAAGATGAAATCAGAAGGTATAATAATAAAAATTATAAACCAACGTTTCGAACAGTAAACAATGCTCTTCTTCGGGGCATTCACTGCATAGGTACATTTTTGTGGATTTGCCGAGTCCTAGAGAAATATATATCTCAGCATGGACCTGTTCCTCTATTCTCAACCTTCTTTTCTCAAAACCGATTTAGGTAACTGAAAACCCGATAACATAAACTAAGGCTAAGAAATCTGATGATGAGAAATGTTTGTGCTCGTCAGGGTCAGAAACCTTGGGGTACAAACTGAAGGAGAATCGCAGAGTGATCACGTGTCACTCGTAAATCCAGAATGTGACATTTAGATAACAGTCCCAGTAGGTCAAGGTCCTAATTGGGTTGTGGCCCCAAGGAGAAGAAGAAGAATGAGATGTATTTTAGTTGAATATAGTGTAGTGTACATAATTGGTTTTTTTTATGTTTTTCTATTTATTTTACGAAAGAAAACATCATGAGCAATTAATATTCTCGTCTTGAGTCTGGCGAGGGTCAATACTCAATTTCCAAGTACTCACAGAAACGAAAACAACCCCACCGCGGCATCCCTTGTGCGCATTAAAATATTGCGAGTGTCTGGCCTAGGCTAATCTTTGGTTACAAGATTTTAGATGCTCCACCAGATGGGCACTTTGGCGGACGAGTCTTCTGACGCCCATGAATTCAGTCATGTGAATCCCTGAGGGGTGTGTGGCTAATTAAGATATTTAATTTGTGGGGACAGAAATTTGATTCATTTGGGGAAAATAGCAAAATTCAAGACACTTTGGGGGAAATTTCGGAAAAGCGAGGTGTGAAAGGAACTTGCACTGCAGGCGGAAGTTAGTTACTTCTGAGATGCTATAAGTTAGTGTTTTCAGGGATGTTATGAGTCAGTTGTCGAGCAGGAGTTAGAGAAATTATGAATAAGTTAGATATTTTGTAGTGTAGAGGACAGTACGTTTTGTGATGTTATATGTTACTTTTGGGAAAGTTAGGAAGATTTTTTTGTGTTTACAAAAAGTTATAATTAATTGTAATATTTTTATTCATTCTTATAAATTTTCAATTCAATGAAATAATTACATAATTTTATATCTTCGATAAATACATATTAATTCTAATAATGTCATTACGTCGATAAAAACATGCTATTACTAATAACAGAAAACGATCGAGTCAACTGATAAAGAAGCTTACTCCATTTTCCGGGGGTCCATATGTATTGTAATAATCAAATAGAAGGCTTTTATTAATGAAAAGATAATCAACAATTAACAACATAAAATATTTTTATTTTATTTTGTGGCAATAAAAGATAATTACAAACACAAAATTTGAGATCTGGTTCTCTCAGGGCCTTGACTGGGTTTGATAATAAACACAACAAATTGATTTAAAATCTCATTAACAAAACAGTTTACAATTCACCTAAACAATATGTCGATAGAATGAAAGAAATTAAAAGTAAAGAAATTAACTCTGATTGACAATTTAAAAGAGAACGAAATCTCACTTTATCCTTTAATTAGCGCTTACAATTAATCATTAGTTTTGGTTTTGCTACATACATACTGTCCATCTGGTACCAGCATTCTGTTTGGTTTCGGAAGTACACTATTGCAAAATTATACACTGATACTAAATATCTACTCACAGATTTTACACTATTGAAGTCAAAATTGATATGTTCTAAAGAATCTCGGATGATCCTCCTGAATGTCAGCTATCTGATGTCTGCTTGCCTTACAGGAATCCTATGATTCGTAGATTTATTAATCTTTTACTGATTTGGACTTAAACTGCAACGTAGCTCCTTGAAGATTTATTTTAACTGTTTATTCCTTCGGAGCGAACTAACTTTTCTTTAGCTCCTTGCTGTAGACTTAAACTGTCAACTTTACTATTCCGCTCTTTGCTGCTCACCAGAAAAATTTAATCCGTCTACAGCAATCTTTCATCACAAACTCTATGCTAGCTGGCTGTAGACGTAAAAAGAACTGACTTCCTTTCCTGGCTGTCTATAGGCGTAAACTGCTAGACTTTCTTGCGCGCAAACGCCATTTTGACTTTTCAACAAAAGCAACTGAACTCGCTTTTCCATTGTTGCTTTGTTCGATCAGACCGCTATAATGGATTTATCAAACAATTCAAATTTTATGTCCAAAGAATTAATGGCCTAATTAATTGGCATTACAGTACATATAAATATGTCCAACTCCCTCAATCCTTAGTCGCACACACACAACAATGTTACTTCCCTACACGTATAAGAACAATAAATATCCAGGGCGGATATGGGCGACACCGTTTGGTTTTGCATACTGGGTTAGGAGAAAATTGCTCGCATATGCATTTCTGGCGAAAATAATTACGGTGAAAAGTATATTCTGATAAGAGATCCAGGTCAAAATCCCCATAGATCCTTGCCCCCGTCTCGTTTTCCCGACGACATTATCCTGAATGACGCTTCCCGTCAGTTTAATATCCAAATGGGTCTTTTTCCCGAAACACGAATCGCGTTTGCTGGACTGTATAGATTTCACGAGTAATATTAATAAAATACTTAATATGTTAGTTATCTTATTATATATACTCCTTAAGTAAAATATTAATGCGTGGAGAAATTTCAACTAAACTTGGTACACATTTTACTTACGATCCGAGCACAAACGCTGTGGAGGTAATACATTCCGAGCACCTGCATGGGTAGGGATGGAAGGAGGTCATTTGAAAAATTGTGAAAACAACCAATATTATCGTCGTTTAATTATTTCTCGACGTCGCTCAGATTGATAGTGTTCCTCTCGATGTACTAGTAATTAATTTTAACCTTTAATGACTTGAGAGGGAAACGTCATGAATGTGTATTATATAAGCACTTTCTAAGTAGGTACCTTGTCATTCTCAAGAGCGACAGTATCCTGGAGGCCGAGCATGAAGCACGGCGCTGCGGCGGCCGAGCGCGACAGAGTGACAGTAAGCGGCTCCGACAGTTCTCCGGGTTCCGAGCGTCCAGCGTCGCTCTCCGCAGACACGCGGAACTGGTAGCGCCATCCAGGCTCCAGTCCCGACAGCGTCAGCTCTGGTCGCAGCACGGGGGTAGCCGAGGACCGTACCCAGTGGGCAGATCCTGTGCGTCTGTGCTCAACCAGGTAGCCAGTGACCGGGGCTCCGCCATGTCTGGCCGGAGGGTCCCAGCGAATCGTCACGAGGTCCGGCTGAGAAGAATGGGGTGTCCCAGGAACCAGCCGCGGCTTCCCAGGAGGAGGAGGACATTCTGTGAAAGAACATATAGCATTTAATGATATCACAAATTACAGAATATTAAGGTGCGTTTACACGTGAGAGCAACTCGCAGCCGGAGCTGTCGAGAGTTACTCTCAGAGCCCTTTCATCGGGACAGTGAAATTCGCCTGAGTTCACTCTCCGAGAGCAACGCTCAATGGAAACTCTCGAGAGTCCGCTTCAGACCGTTTACACGCACGCAGTCAGTTCATTGAGTGATTTTATGCCCGAGGACTGTAGTTAACCCTTGGCTACATTCTTTCTCTACCTTTCCGCATCCCCCCCCCCCTCTTTCAAATCCCTTCCACCACGTGGATTACGCTCATGCAGTCTGTTACTCTAAAAAAAAACACGAAAAAGAGAAGTAGCAGCAACTTTTTTATTTCTTTTAATTTCTTCATTTCCACTGCCGCACTTTTAATTTTTTAAGCTCCTGATAACCCTGTTATTATAATGAAAACATGATTATTATAAAGGATTCATAATGTATGTAGATATTGATTAAACCGAAAAATATTTTCCTGGTCAAAAAAATCCAGTGTTTCTGTGAGCAGCGGCAGACTTTTACTGCGAGGTGTGAAGACGTTGGACTACGGATAACAATGTTATCTGTGCACGATATTTAATAAAATTGTATACTATCTTTTTATGTGAAAATTATTTATTACCTTTGTTCTGAGAATATCTTTGTTTTATCGTTCAAATAAAATATGTTTTGTAAAGAAGTTGGAACTTATAAAGTTGTTTAAACCAACAGAATGCTGCATGTCTACATAAATTCTTATTCACCTTAGTAATTACCCTCGCTCAGAGAGAGACATTATTTGAAATTGAATTAGTTCATGATAATGTTGTAATGTTTGTAAAAAAAATGTAAACTTGTTTGTGAAATGAGATACCTGATGTCTTAAATTGTGTAGTTTACTACAAATTTCAGGGCCGGACAATTAAAGTCTGTCGATAATTTCCCCATCAGAAGAGGTTTTCTTTACTCGATTTTTAAAATCTGCGTCCTGGATGTCCCAAAGGATTGGATTTAATTCAGACGCTTCTATCACCTTGCAAACATCCTCGTGGGTCTAATTTATGTTGTTTTTGGTCATATTACTCTCAACTAATTCAAATGTTGTTGAATGCTTGAGAGTACTCGCCGAGAGCGTGGAGGAAACGTTTACACTAGCGAGAATGAAGCCAAAATGCAGCTCTCGGAGAGCTCCCCCCTCCACTTTTGGCGAGAACTCTGAGGCCTTTATTTACACTTACGAGTTTTTCTCTTGAGAGAACATCTGACACTCTCGAGAGTAAAAATCTCTCCCGTGTAAACGCACCTTTAGAATCGTTGTTTCTACATCGCTTTAACAGGATTTTATTCATTCAATTCTTCGACTTTGTTATTAGAAGAAAAGAGGTGAAATGTTTATATTATATAACTGCAAAGATATGGACGATGAACAAATACGTAATATCGTTGATAAGTATCGTGCGGGTCTCTAGGCATCATGCAGTCAGCTCCTAGGTCTGCAATAAGTCATCAGTGTGTAAACACTAAATACGTACACGCGACGTTGGTTCAACGTACCACATTCTTCCTTTCTTTGCTGGAAAGGACCCATTTCAGTTTTACTAGCATTTCCCGGTGCTTGTGGCACAGAAGTTGGGGGATTCAATTCATTTTGACATTTCAACCTTGGCTGACGCAGCCGACCTCTGAAGGAACTTCTAATTAAAACTAGTCTTGCGTTTTTTTTAAAAAAAATACTGCAACTTATTTTTCATAAAAATCAGTTTCTTGTGTTTTCCAAGGTGTTTACTTCAGTTAAACCTCGCTGACCCCTAATATAAATAACATTAATTTTGTTAACTTATCTAAAACATGCATTAAGGATTTCAGCCCTCGTAATAGAGGTAGTCGTCTGTTCAATATGTGTTTCATTCGTAATTATGCGACACACGGAAATACTGTTACAATATTGATTCATTAATAAATTCTGGAAAAATGGTGATGCAGTCTCCTTTCCGCTTGTCAGATTTCGTGCATCCAGAACTTCCGACTGAATATATTCTCCTCCCCGTTTTCAGAAACTGAAGCAATTTCAATGTTTTTTAATTGAAAGGATATTTGAAATGGATTTTTTGGCACTGGTGTTCGGTTAACCTACCGAGGCACGACCTAAAACACTATTGCAGCACGTGAACATTCCCTGTATAATGTCCATTAGTTGACATTAGTGACAGCAATGAAGGAATAATATACTATGCTATTGCAAAAGATCCTGACCTAAGTACATAGAGACGAATGATTTCATACTCAAATATGTAAGGTGTTTTTTCGTCAACTAAGAAACACTATCTCCCGAAAGTTTTTAGTCGCCAACGTCTTAGTTGTTCGTGAGTCGAAAGACTCTTGTAGCGCGTGCAGAAAGATCTTCCTGCGACCAAATGACGTCCACATATAGGATATTTCAGCGTTTAGATATAAATCTATTTCTGCTTCTCTCTTGTTCTAAATGTAAGGAGGATGAAGAAACACCATTGCATTTGCGCAGAAGTTTAGTTAAAACTAGTCGAGGTATTACTCAGCAGCGATCCCTTTGTTCCACATGATATTCTATGTTCTCTGACGATTCCTCCGATCAGCGTGTTTCCCCTTTATGTATTCACATCGGGTTTATTTTCCTTACGAGGATACCGCTCCACTCATTGAGCTATGATTTCAATAGCACGTCTCAAAGTCTCGAATCCACGCTTCGTCAAGAACAGTAATTGACCTTCATTGACGAATCTTTCTTTCAAAAATGGGGGATTCAATTCATTTTGAACATTTCAACCTTGGCTGTCTAGGTTTTGCTGGTTTTGCCTTACGGTCAAGCAGAAATCACTCAGAAATCGTTCCCTTCGTTCTCAAAATACGGAACAAGTGATGTCGGTGGACATGAGATACTTCACTTGTGGTACAACGATCGCTTTCAAGCGTTTTCACTACAAAATTCAAATTACTTTCGTCTGTTGGTGGTTTCAGTCTTCCTGGGCTTGATTTATCAACTAATATAGCACGTCCTTGGAGATGTTTGACGGTAGACCGTGATCTTCACTTAGTGCACTGTAGATTTCTGTTGCGTTTTTTCCTAGTTAAATTTCGTTCCTTATTAATGATTTTTATGTTCTACAAACACAATATCGGGACACGTACAGCGTCCAAATTTAGGAATCGTTATTTCTAAAGATAAGAGTACGATGGATGAAACAAAACATGTGCGTCTTCTTCAATGCCTTCAACTGTAACTGGCGTGATTTTCATTTTTGTTGCGTTATCCAAATTAAGGTAGTGCTAGCTTGTGTATTATTTCTTGAATGACCTACACTAAATGTAACCAATAAATGTCCATCCCGCTCTCGAATTGTCTTGACGTTTCTCCGTCGCAAGTTGTTTGCTTCAGACTCGCACTCCGAGTCCGACTAATGTCGAGCCAATATGTACCTCATATAATTAGTATTACAGTACATTAAACATAGTAAAATTTACTCGGTAATAATCATTTAGAAGGTTCCAAATGGAATCACACATCCGTCAACACCTTGAGTATTATTTACGAGATAAACCGCCTACTTATCATTTTCTTGAAATGTCAGCCATTCCTAAATCTTACTTTTCTAAGTCCGCCATCCACAATCGACAATGTTGGCGGATCTACATGATTCCAATTCAACAGAGATTGTGTCTTCAAACATAGTCGAACTACAAATCAAGTTTTTCGGTATAACATCATTTGAGAATCAGCTGAAACTATTCGCGGTAGTTTTTCAGTGACGTAAAAAATAAGAAAAATAACAGACAATGTGTCTCAAAATTATAAAATTTATTAGTGAATGAATGAGGATAATATTACAGATGCACTTGGAAGTTTTCAGAATCAAGATATTGGCACAAGAGAATTAATTTTTGCTAACGCATTGTTTCTACTACAAGAACGTATGAGAATCTCAAGTTCATTTGCGCGACATTGCCAGAAACGCCCAAAATTGTACCAGAAACACGCATAGTTATTTTATATGTTCTTAAATACGATTTTTTAAAGGTGATTGAAACAGTTTCGTCTTATCCTGAATCCATTCTCGCTTTAACGTTGTTACATTTAATGGCGGAGATAATCAATTCTAAACATACATTTGATAGCAAAATTTTAGACATTGACACCGGTACAATTCCAGACTCATTTCAGAGATGCTTCACATTAAATCTAACATTAAAGTTATTAATGTTCAAACAGACACAATGAAACTCAATAATTGCTATGAACCCTTATTATTACGCTAAACCTTCTGCTTTTCCACTGTCGTTGCTCCCTTATTGTTACACTAACCCTTCAGCTCTCCCATTGTCGTTGCGTTTTCGTCGCTTTTGAGTATTTTCAACTGACAAGTGCAGTTGTGTCGCTCTAGGCTCTTCTTCGCACTTGAGGAAAGGAACAAGGATCCCAGAAACGTTGTGTGGTATTTATATTATCACTCTTTTGTCTGAATTGGCTATCTTTCTTATTCATTAAAGTTATCTAAAAATCGATTATTAATGTGGAAACATTAATTATGTTGCCCTTATGATTATTCATCGGCCCTCTGGTTTTTCAGTTCAATACTTAACACATTTATTCTTGTTAATTTTATATTAATATATATATTATAATTCAGTAATTACTAATCAAAATATTGAATATTAAGTTTATCTCAGGCCTATATAAAATATTAAGCAGGCTGCAATAGTGTAAGATTAATAGACTCTGATGGAAAAAGTACGGAAATGATTAATATTTTTAAACTTAATTAGATTATTAATAAAAAATTACGTAACTAAATAATGTCAGGTTTTATATAATGGTCATTTCTCTCACCTATACCTATATATAAGTGTTTCGAAATTTTTCCTGATATACTAACGGATGATGTCTTCACTTTAAAATGTTAATCAATTCAGTGTTTACGTTATCACACAAAATCTTTTGATTTGAAAACCGTACAACTGATTCAGTACTGTACACGACTATAAATGAAACAGACCTCAGTCTCGACGATTCACAACACATGTCCCAACGTGTTAGGTATAAGAATCGAGTTGTCCAACCCAACAAATCAGTTGGGCATCTCACACACGAATATCTTATTTCCAGAACAGATCAGCCCACCTGTGATGTATGTGATCAAGCCCTCACCATCCAGCGTATTCTATTTGAATGCACAAAATATGCTGTAACTTCTTTGTTTACAGATATTAACAAAATTAAGGGTAAAAGAAATGTAATGCGTGCGAACGACAAGTTTTTACCTAGATCCTTCTCATTAAATTTAAAAGTTTTATTTTAATTAAGCGCTATGCACCCTTGGATAAAATAAATCTTCTTTTCCCAATTCAGCCACGGTAAATAAATACACTAAGTAGTCAAACAATTCAATCGGATACAATAGACTGGAAAACTCCCAATCTTCCATTAGAAATGCCCTTTTTTCATTTTCAACCCCGTTGCATAAGTTCTATAAGAAGTGAGCACAGCTTTCGGACGAAACTGAGATTATATACAGGGCAGTTCTTCCAAAGAGAGTGAAGCGACAAGATCCGATAGTATAAATATATAATCGAAAATAATTTATGCTACGTCATCTGAAATTATACAGTTCTATATGCAGGCCCCACTGAAAATTTTGTCGTACTCAGATTTGAGTCGAAATGGTGTAAGATTACACAAATATCTTCGGATAGAAACCGATCAGAAGTGAGACATATTCGTATCGATAGATCGACAACACCAAAAAAGCTATAAACCAATTTTACTTTCTAGCTCGTGGTATTGCAAAAGCTCATCAACATTCCACCCGAGTATGTTAACAGACATTTCGGAATTATAATTTCCAAATAAACGCAAAGGAACTGAGTTTGTGGTATGACAACCACTTAATCTGCCTTAACGCTTTAGAATATTAGGAAAGGTTACACTTCGCTACGACTATAACTTTTATTTCCGATTTACGCCAATTTTTAAGTCATATTTTACTCGTTTCTGACAAAAAATAACTGGTATTATATTTCAATTTTATTTTTACGTAAAAATATTTGAACATGTATGAAACAAATACACAGCAATTTTATTTTCACGTACAAGACCCAAATAAAATTTTATCCTAAGAATATTTTAATTTCCAGGTAATTTACAAACCAAATTTTCATACCTATAAGAATTTTAAAAGAATGATTTAGAGTTAATAGTAATTTTTAACTTGAATACGCACGGTAAAGTCTCCTACGATAGTACTTTTACGTGAATTTCCTTGCTCATCACCATCGTAGTGTCACACGATATTTCTTATGGGCACACACATGTGCATACATATCTAATAAAACATATTTAAACTCCCTTTTTTAGGCTTAGTTTAATTTTAACTAGGATTATAATTCTCCGCCTGCGTATCATTTGTATAGATTGAAAGAACATTTTTTTCATTTAATTCATATTCACTTGGCGAAAAATTCAAAACAATCACAGAAAAAACTTTCCAAACAGGTGCTAGTTTTATTATAACCATATATTAGAGATAAAGATTTATAAGGGAAAATGAACTCATTAAAGTATTACTAATTTTGAAAGTGACATGAAGATTACTTTGTAACCGAAGTATTTGCTAATTACATTTGAGTATCTACATTTGAACAGACTCTAAGTTGCGTGGTTGGGGTTAATATAGCATGATTTTCAATGTATAGGAACGTCGTCCTCCAAATTAATGGTTTTAGTGTAATATTTTGTGTTGAAAACACGAATATTTTCAGAGAAAATAAATTAAATGTAACGAATATCAAAGTGGCTTACTTTTCATGTATAAAAGAACCAATATACATATACAGTTATGGAAAACAATTTATACCTGAATAATGAGTGTAAAACGTAGTGCAAAGTGAACGAAAAATTAAGATGTAATGAATAAACGCCTTCTACAGGTTTGTGCATGTTTTGAGGAGAAAGATAAATCGTGATACCGTGTTTGCCTGTCCAGCTGCGAAAATTAATGACTTTTAACGCCCATTAAAATAGTGAAACTATATGTATTTATATATATATATATTGTAATGCCAATTAATTGTTTGTATTATAAATTAAATTGTTAGCGAATAAATTGTTAGGGCTATTTTAAGCGATAATAGCGCTGAGCTCTGTTGCTTTGAGAAAATGCCGAAATGGAAATGCGCGCTCAAACTCGAGAGGCACTAGGATAGTTAGTTGGTGCCGAAAGATTGCGAAGTACGGAACAAGTAATAAAACTTGGGAGTTGGTCCGAAAGATTGCGAAGAACGGAACAAGTAATAAAACTTGGGAGTTGGTGTCGAAAGATTGAGGTGGACGGATGAAGTTTTGAGTCAGCAGCCAGAAAGGACAGCGAGTGGTCGTGTCAGAAACATAGTCGAGACGATCTAAAGTATGTAAAAGTAAAGTTAGTTTCGGTCAGCAGCAAGGAGCGGAATAGCAGAGTCTACATTTAGGACCAGCCAAGAGAGAATAAACATTTAAAACAAATCTTCACTGAGCTGCGTTGCAGTTTAAATCCATATCAGTAAAAGACTAATAAATTAGCAACGCGTAAGATTCCTGTAGGGCAAGCAGACATCAGATAACTGATAATTAGGAGGTTCTCCCGAGTTCCTGGGAGCCAAGAAATTCCATTTCGATTCAAATAGTGTAGAATTTGTGAGTCAACTTTTATAATCAGTGTAAAATGTTGCAATAGTGTACTTCTGAAGCTACAGAGAATGCTGGTACCAGCCGAACAGTATGTAAGTAACAAAAACCAAAACTATGATAATATTGTAAACGCTAATTAAAGGATAGAGTCAGATTTCGTTCGTTCGTTCGCTTTCTTCTAGTTTTCTTTCATTGATCGACTTATTGTTTTAATTTTAAGCAAATAATATTTTGAATTGTTAATTAGTCAAATTCTACTTTTATCGTGTCCTAATCATCAAACCCAGTAAAGACCTTGAGGTATTAAAATTTTAATTGTAATTGTTTTGATTTTTGAAGCCACAATTTGATAATAAATTATACTTTATTTGTAAATTCTTGTTTAATCATTCATTTAATTAACGCATATCCTTTTGATTAATATTTCATTTAATTCAAGGCTATTAGTTGAATATTACAATATATATATATATATATATATATATATATATATATATAGTGTGTAACTTAAGAACATGTAATTATTTAATAAACAAAATTTTACAATTTTCATTATAAGGATTGTCTACAAGAATATGGAGCCTATAATGATTGCTTGCTAAAGTTGCATTGTTGCCTCAGGTAGCTCTGTGACGTACAGAACTTGAGATATTCAGAGTTGATTGGACCAGGAAGGCGGAAGGTGTGTTTTGTGGAGTCCCTGATTTTAAGTTCCGGGTTCCACATTTGAGCAAGTGTGATTAGGCAGCAGAGACATATTGTATTAAAAGTGCGGGGTTTTCGGAATTAAAAGTCTACAGTCTGAAGTATTTCGTCTATTGCCATATTTATGCTATTAACAAAGTTTTTTTAAAAAAACAACGTTATCAATAGTTAAGAGCAGATGTGCTTTGTGTTTGAAAACTACAACATCCTTAAATTCAGTGAAATATGGCCTTTCTGTGATTTGTTTAACAAAAACCGAGAGAGTTCGAGCCCAGACACACAGCTAAGGGTAAAGTAAACAAAAAAGGAATTAATTGTAAACCTAATGTGTAAATTTAATTATCGTCAGATTTCGTATTTCAATAATTATTTAAGTCAGGAATATTTTGCATTCTAAGTTTTTAATTGTCATTTTGTAACAATCTTTATTGGAGCCCCGATTTTATAAATTTGTGTTTATTACATTTTGGCGCCTCAACGTGGGGAAAATTAAAATGAAAATTAATCATTTATTTTGATTATTACAATATATATATTGCAATCTACGTGAGTGGAGCCATTGATACGTCTGGATGAGGCGGAATTATTATTTAGTTTGTGTTTATCTTGGAACAGACACGTGATTATTCAAGAGTTAAGGCAAAATGGAGGAAGTTGGGCAGTCATGTATGGAGTTGGAATCTGTGAACCGCCACGAGCAAATTTAACATCACACCCGCCCGCATTCTGTTGTCCTGTATGTTTTCAACGCACATAAACGCAAGAATTACAACGCTGGATCACCGGACTTCAGCCAAAAAATCAGATCAGTGGTCGGCCGTAATTACTGGTGTCCACCACCATAGGTAATAAATTCGAGGCTTGCGCAAGGAAACATAAGCTGTATACCAATAAACCATTTTCTACTCCTTATTTTAGTTAATTGTACATTTGAAACTATTATACTTTTATGCATATAATTTCCGATCTAATTTAACATAGCACTGTAAAATTAATTAAATTCAATTTTATTGTCAATCAATTTCTGTTGAACATTTAGTAATCCACCCGTTGATCTTTAAAATTATTATCCATTGCAAAAAAATATACAAATAATTTATAAATGCTCTAGATTCGATTTTGAGTACCTAAATATTTTCCTACAAGTTTTTTAGTTATAAAAAATTGCAAATTTTTCCTTAAAAACTTAATAAAAGAATATCATTTATTTGAAAATCAGATTTCAGCCGATTTGCGAACAATATTTATGAAGTAGTAAGATGTGAAAAATTTCTGCGAACTGATTTAAACATACGTGGAGTTTACATTACATACTGCCAAAAATATGCATAACTACTTAATTTTTATGTATTATTTGCTACGAGGAATAAAAACCAACCGCATACAACATCATATTTAGCTTGGGTAGTAATCATAAAATGTTAAAACATTTTTTCTTTTTTTCGAAGCTTAAAAACGCTTGTACTGGCATTAAAATTAGCAGACAAAATAACTGAAATGAACCGAAATTATTAAACGCCCTAATACTGCTCGTTACAATATTCACGTCACAAATGTGGTCGTGTTGTTTGTTAATCTGATATTAAGCCCGATATTTTTTCTTCGTGTTCCCAATAAACAACCTAAAAATCTATGTTGTTGTAATGGTCAACCACGGCTTGCCAAAAAATCTCTTCTATTTAAATTCCTCGCCTGTGCTGCCCTGGCGGTTGCTCATGGAACATGTAAAGAAGCAGCCATAATATTTGTAGAAAAATAACTGCTCTAAGACGTCATTGGTCGTATTGTTAAAAAAGGAAAAATTATTTTTTACTTTTTTTGTGCACCTATACCTCCCGATTTAACAGTTTTAACCTATCCTGTTTACTGTAAAACACGTGAAATGATTAAGTAACTTGTCATTTACAACTTTTGCATTTAAAAACTTTTTTTTTCACGAAATTTTCATAAGAATTTGGATCAATCCCCATAAGAAAATTTTGCTACGTCTGCCACGAGCGGAGTTTTCAATTAGAATACCATCTTTTAGGGACCTATAATACTTTCCGTACGGCGCTAAGAATAAGACACGGAAAGTATTATCCGAAAGTCGAAGACTGAGCGGCTGCCATGACTACCACGATGTTGTAGCCAGAGCCCACTTACGTGGAATGGATGGAGCCCTCGACGGGAAGGTAAGTGTTAACAATAATTGACAAAAGAATTGAAGATTGGAAATATGTCACAAGGTCTGCTGATAGGTAAAGCAAACAAACATGAGAGTTGACGTGAGTATTGAGGGAAACTTATTACGACTAGGTTGGTCAATCATAGAGAAATAATAGAATATACTGTTGAGTAGATGAACAACTACTCACTGTTTAGAACAGCGTTTCCCAACCAAAGTCGTTCAAATTCCCCCAAATGTAAGATATACATATTTTTTATTGTAGCGCGATAGTTTTATTATTGATATATATATGTCTCATTTTAATATAATTAGATATTAGCAAGGGTTGAGAGCTTGGTAAGTTGGAATTTGAGCAGGCGCCGCCGAGGCGGGGAAATAATCCCTTCAGTCTGGAATTGGACACGTATGATGTCGACCCTCGTATGTCGACCGTGGGAAACGTCTCTCTGAAAATCCCAGAAATTTGAATTAACACGTGACTGCCTGAACCAATGACATTTCTTGGTTCAGGAAAGATCGATCCAAAGATGATCGAGACGATCGATTTTTGACATCCAGCGAGGGGGCAGAAAAGAAAGTATTGACAGAGAAGGACAAACCGCCGCCAGCGACGGACGTGCAGCCCCAACTTGCAGTTTCGAGTGGACCCGGAAAGATCGAGGGTGCCACACGATAACAGCCAGACATCAACGAAGGTAACTGCCAAGTATCTCAATCCTTGACGCGCCTAGGGGCAATTACCGTAGACCATGTTTAACTGAGATTAAGGGATCAGATTGTTTTGTGAGGATAACTGAACACTGTATTTTTTTTTTACTTTAATTGTCCAAGTTCAGTTAGATAATTAATTCTATAAACCATCCGTTACTTCATCATTTAAAACCTACCACTACATTATATTACAAAATTGAATTATTTCCTAAAGAAGCCTAGTTTCAACTTGTGTAACGGGGTTCTTCTACAGTAATAATAAAGTGCATAAACAAAGTAATAATTTATTTTAATCTGAGATCGCAAAACCTATCGCCCATTCGAGCTTTTGTACTAAATTAAATTCTTATTTCATGTAACAGGCGGAGGTGGCGTTAGACTACAGTAGACAACAACTTAACGCATGCCACTGCAATCGCCCTACACAGTACGTACTATTCCTTCAATAAACACAGTAAACAATAGGTTTAATTTGTGAGTACTTCGTAGTTTATATTACTACAATCTTTCAAGTGTGACTTGTTCTTACTTTGCTCTCTTATCACATGATAAATCCCATCATCCGAGTATATCTTGCAACCGGATTGTTTGAGCAACTTTGCGTTCTGTTATTTCTGACTGGCTTATGTTATAGTTTAGCATAACCTAAGATATCGGTGTTATGTACCCAGCATTTTGTATATTCAATAATTGCTCTAGGATTGGAATACCTAGTAGTAATAATCTTCTTTCAATACTCAAGAGGACTCACAAGTTAGTTTTACCTATCATCACACCTCGCAATTTCTGGTAGACTTAGATCTACGGGTTAATTGAAATAATATGATCATAAATTTCAGACAACCCTCCGGTGGCCGCGAATTCTAAACTTACACGGTCGGTCGTAATTTACCGCACTCATACTTTTTACGATTTCCCCATAATTTCTAAGGTTTTATTTTATATTAAATAATTTAAAAACCAATTAACACATTTACTAAACATTTATTAAACCAAAACGTTATAGTGATAATCAGAAATAAAGAGTAATAGTATTAATTTCTGACAATAAGTTAATATACTTTCATTTTTAATTATTGCGAGTTGCAGTATAATGGTGTTTACATACATTTTTTACATGATATGCATAGTGCTTGCGTTCTTATGTTTTACACCGATTTAACAAATATCTGGTTGAAGAAAACCAGATGACGATAAAGTAGTTTCATCCTTGAAACTTTCTAAAAAAAAATTAAATATATTTTGGAAGTTTAATAAAAAGTGCTCTTTTCTTTTAGAGGTTCTTTTATTACGGTAAAAGCTAGTATTTTTTTAAGTATTATTCTTGTGTTCTTGTATTCAGGATTATTGAATTTGAAGATGACGTTTACATTTATACATGCAATATTCAGATGATAATAAAACGGTTACCGGTCATCTTGAAATTCTACCTGTGGAAGACGAAGCACACATCTAATCAACTGTGCCAACTCTACCTTTATCATGACTGTAGTCCAAATTTATTATTATAGTCGCGACGGGGTAAACTGCCGCAAACTTGTGCTGACCACAAGACCGAATCAAAAAGATTCGAGTGCATAAGATGACGCTGTTTAGTGGGAAAGAGAAATATTAACAATCATGTATATAAAAACTAAAAACTGCTGTAAATTCCCTTGGCGCTACCTCCGGATGGTTAATGAATTGGCAGTAAGTTGTAGAAATTTGAAAAATATTTTCTTAAACATATTAACTCTGAGGAATGGATGACAAATCATTTAACGTTCCATATCAAGCGCGAGGCTGATTAGAATTTACCTCATGTTCCTCGCTCTGCAACTGAGATTGACGCACCTCAAGCCTGAGAAATTATCGCCAAATTTGTTGTCTCTGGTTTTTTAGGGTAACAGGCTACATGAAGGTAGTCCACATGGTGGAACTCCCTTTTAATAGCATAGGAAGGGATTTGAAAGGGGGGATGCGGAAGTGCAGAGGAAGGCAGCCATGGGTTAACTAGGGCCCCTGGGCTATGGTTTAAGGATCCTACCCGGCAATTCGCCTAAAAGAGATGCAGGGAAAACTCTAGAAAAACCTGCATCAGGTGGGTCGGGCATTGGGTGCTTGTTCCGCGACCTTCCGATAGCGGGAGAAGTGTATGCTGTGGGGTCGCAGCATTACCTTCTCCGTACCTCGACCAGTTTAGGAGGCAGCTGGCCGACTGTTCCAATGGGAACAGCGAACAACTCTTACCTAATGCCCTAGGTCTGCGACCTCGGAACATACACCTATCAAAACAGGCCGAGGTGCCTCGGCATGTAGGAACCTTAGTTCAAATACGCAAAACGTTTTATCCCACGCTGTTCCGATGGCGGAAGAGGGGTTGATTCACTAACTCTTAATTTTTTGTTTTTGTTTTTGTTTTTGGGGTGTAGATAGGCTATGTATAGGGTAATCCACATAGTGGCAACTCCCCTCTTGTAGCATAGGAAAGGGATTTGAAAGGGGGGATGCGGGAGGGTGGAGGAAGGTAGCCAAGGGTAACTAGGGCCCCCGGGCTATGGTTTAAGGATCCTACCCAGCATTCGCCTAAAAGAAATGCAGGACAAAACTAACTCTTATTTTTTTAGGGCAACAGGCTACATGGGGGTGATCCACATTGGGCAACTCCCCTTTAATAGCATAGGAAGGGATTTGAAAGGGGGGATGCGGAAGGGTAGAGGAAGGTAGCCAAGGGTTACTAGGGCCCCCGGGCTATGGTTTAAGGATCCTACCCGGCATTCGCCTAAAGAAATGCAGGGAAAACCCTAGAAAAACCTGCATCAGGTAGGGCCGGCATTGGGTACTTGTCCCACGCCCTTCCGATAGCGGGAGAGGAGTTTGCTGTGGGGACGCAGCATTCACTTCTCCGTGGAGGCAGCTGGCCGACTATTCCAATGGGAATAGCGGACAACTCTTACCGTATGCCCAAGGTCTGTGACCCCGGAACATACACCTCTCAGAACAGGCAGAGGTGCCTCGGCTTGTGGGAACCTTTATTTTTTTTTTGGGTGTAGACAGGCTATGTAATCCACATAGTAGCAACTCCCCTCTTATAGCATAGGAAAGGGATTTGAAGGGGGATAAGTCCGCTAATGCTCATAAAATCTTATCTTGTTCCGTGTTAAACAATACATTATTATAAAATCTTAGTAAAATTACAAAATTAATAATCCATTACAAGGTATTATTTTTGCCAATGTTAATAAATCAATAATGAAAGTTAATTCTACATTTTAATGTCGCATTACAATTCCTTGGATAGAAAACTTAACGGAAATGTCTGCCTCGCATCTTCACAATAGTTTGCTTGGATTTCATTGTAATAGGTTCTACCTGGAGACAGGTTCACAACGGAGCGTCCGTGACTTATGAATACAGCAAATCTATTCGAAAAGACAACGCCTGAATTCCTGAGAAGTCCTTTCTGAGAAACGCCGGTGCTCCTTCAGCATTTAAGAATCTGGTTCACACGCGTACATATTAAATTGTTATTTTTACATTAGCCAGCAATAAACATTCACATTAGTTTGTGAATTCGGAAATTCAATCTAGCAGTACAGCACATACTTATTTTCCCACAAAAACAATAAGAGTAAATTATCGTAAAATTTAACATCGATTAAGCGTGAACTGAAAAATCGGAATACATTTTTGTATATATGAACCTTTTATATATGATTCCATTCTTTCATAACAAAATTAATATTTCCCCTTTCAAATCTTAAGATGCAAAACTTTATGGCTTTCCGAGAAATGCCCCAATATTAAATTGGAAAACATGAAAAATGTGCAACTGTATATACAGGAGATGGTATTTTTTTTATATAAAATATTGTAATATTATTAAAAATATATTTTACAATTCAAAATTTCTTAATTTAATTTCTTAATACATTTCTTAGATTTGAAAAATTGATATTACCGTTTTGTAATGCAAAATAATAACTTTTTCAGGGTTTTCAAGAGAAATAACGGTTTTAGAATAACAAAAAAAATTGTTGATTTACATTTCATAAATAAAATTTAATGAATGGATAGTTTCGTGGTTTTCTTACATAACCTTCCACGTTCCAGTGGAATGTTTTTCGGTGATTGGCGCCTTTAGGAAAATAGGATGCGCCTTCCTCTGCTCCGACGTTCGTTCCGTCTTGTAGACCGTTTTCCTTGTTGCAGCTATTTTTTCTCTAACACCTCTCAACAAGTCCCAGATGTATAAGCCTCCTCAGCCTTGTTCTCTCGCTTTTTATGTATCGTTCTTAAACTTGGGGGAAAACGTCCTTCCCGTTACTCACGTGCTCTAGACGGTTAAGTTCTTTTTAACCAGCTTGCTGAGATATTCCCCAACACTGGATTTTTCGGCGTCGGCACGGATTTGGCCACTAAAGTAAACCATTATTTTTTAAATGTCTCGAAGATTTACAATGTTGTATAGTTTGAATCTGATTTTAAGTCTGTTATGAACTTTTTGTAGGTGAAATAATAAAGTAAGCACTCGATCGTATCTCATACTGAATGCGAATTCTTTCAGTAACTGCTTTTCAATTTCGTTATACATCTTTTCGAATGTAGGCTATTGCAGTATACTAAACAGTCGTATCACTTATCTTAATTAGTGATTGCATTTTGAACTGTTCGATCACATTTTATACGGACGCTATGGCGAACGTTTCGTACATGGATTCCACGAAAATTTAAAATTAGTTCACAATTTAAAAAATTCATCCATATGAAAATGTGCAATACATTTCACGAATCCAGTAAATCTAATAGACAATTCCAGACCTATATCAGAGATACTTCACATTAAATCAAACGTCACAGAAATTAATGTACAGAAACTATGAAACTCAAAATTGCTACGATCCATTATTATTACGCTGTGCCTTCTGATTTCCCATTGACGTTGCTTATTCTTCGCTTTTGAGTTTTGTGAACTGACTAGTGCAGTTGTGTCTTTCTAGTCTCTTCTTAATCCCACACTACGGTGTAGTGCCGACCGCTACCGGTTTCTTTTCACCTACCCTCGTTAAAAAAAGGCTCTTCTTAGCACTTGAAGAAAGAGACAAGGATCACAGAAACGTTGGGTGATATTTATATTATCACTTCTTTTGTCTGTATTTGGCAATAAATTAATCAGAGGATCATAGTGATATAAATTTTCACGTTTTGTAAGCATTGAAAGGCAAATGGATTGCGTACCAAGGTCGCAATCAGGTATTCTACAAACCTTAATACCAGACTCCAAAAGAATATTCAAACACGGGTGAAGCATTGGAAAGATTTTCCATTTTATCCTAATAAGCTAAGTTTAAAATGCAGGTCATTGACAACTTTGTAGTCCCAGTATTGAATTCGTAATGTAATGTTAAAAATAAATTGCCAGAGTATGCACAAAATACTGATGAGCCAAGTTAATAATTAATTAATAAGAAAGATAGTCGATTCAAAAGCTTTTGAGTTTTGTCGACTGACGAGTGTACTTATGTCGCTCTAGGTTCTTCTTCGCTCCTGAGAAGAGGGACACGTTGTGTGGTATTTATATTATCACTTTTTTTGGCTGAATTGGCTATCTTTCTTATCAATTATTTTTTTATCAAGTTAATAATTGTTTGAAGAATTAGCGTAAGAAATTATTCCATTACTAGGAATTTTACTGGCATAATTGAACACATTTAAAAAACTGTACTGGCAATGGGACGGACAATTCCTGAGGGATAAAGACGAGTGAGGTGGAAAGAACGGGATCAAAGTCGACTAAGATAGCGGCCATTTCTCAGACGACGACAAATCCTTGGAAAAAATAGTTAGCAAAAAGCCAATTTAATATAATTATAAGATGTTAATTATTATATGTCCAATTCCAACTAATCTTAAGTCAACACTATACATTTAACCTTTATCATAGCCTGTATACAGTCATGTTTACTGGAAATATAATTACTAAGCTTATTTATTGAAATAACTAGAAATAATAAAGCCAACAAATATTAAGAGTTTCACGTTTTTCAACGTAATAATAATTTTTAAATTTAAATTATATTATTATATAAAATGTAACTATTTTATTTGAATTTATTCAATACTATATTGAACTTTGATGACGTCAGTACCTAACTGTATGTTTGAAAGGATATCAATTCTGGTGCTTCCCTCCCTGAACCATAGATAAATGTAACCTTTTCGATTATGATCCATTATTAAACTTTGATGAAGCCTGATTTGATGGGTATTGACGAAATAAAAATATTTTCTAAAAAACATCATATTTTCACATTCTTTAAAAATGCATTTTTCTCCATGGCCATTGTTTCTTAATTGATTACCCTGACACCCTTTAACAGAACTTGGTTTAATTCCAGTTGCGGTCCAAGCACTAATCAGAAAACATTCTCACCACACTGTTCTCTTCATATTTGATAATATTCAAGGTAAGTTTTCTGATAACGTGGGACACTGAAACGTTTATAATTATTTTATGAAACCATACTGCTAAATAAGTCCAATCGCTTGTAATTGACACCGGTATTAATTCGTAAGATACGTGGATTTTGTTTTTTGAATGAAGTTGAAAAAATCTCCGATTTTTGGTGATTTTTAAATTCCTGATTTACATTATATATTTTTTTTCTTTCGCAGCATTAGCACGTTCATTTTTCCAAGTATTGCTGCTAAGATTGAAGTTGAGTTTGCGAAAGGCGTTTTCGCCGAGGTACTGAAATAACAGAAGCGTGCGACCAAGTATAGACTTGAACTATGCCGGGGCTGTCCACGCCAGAACAGGCACTCTCATTGTGTGCGTAACGTGATATTGTGATAACAGTAAGATTCTTTTTTAATAGTATACAAAAATGTATATTATCACAAATAAAGAAATTTTTACGACCGTATAAAATATAATTAATTTCAACAAAATCCTCATAGGAAAAACGATGGCCTCACAATTTTTCACTTTATTCGATTAATTTATTAGACAGGAGTAAATATACTTCAAAAATATTGTTAGAATAGATAGTTTTTTCTATCCTTCTTAAAATCAAGAAATTAAACGGGAAATCAAAAGCGATGGCTCCCTTTGTAAACTCTGCTGATTCCATAATCAGTCTTTTTATTGCAATTCACCTGAAGATATTTCCCCCGATGAACTGTTTACTGTTTTACACTTACGAGTAAAAAAGCTTGTTAGTTATTTTAAAGCACAATAGATTAAACATATGGTACCGAGCAATATGCCGTGGTATGATTCTTACTATTGAATCTTTGTAAACTATTTTGGAGTGTAGAGTCCTACGGAGTTGAGTTTTCGGAGGAGGATTTCGTTGGATTCCATGTAACATGTTACATTTCCACTGTTCTTTACAAACGTAGCAGCAGAAGTCAAAAACTGTATTTATTCTCATTAAGACAGATTAAATTCAAGCTGAATGAGGAATTGAGAAGCATTTATCACTGTTCGTGTGATTTTGGAATCTCTAATACCATTAATTGTGTAAATTTGTCATATATTTAAGAATAAATACCTAATTATTTGTTCAAAAAGAAAAATGCCTTGATTTTTAGTATTCTATTTATTAGTTTCTTAATCGTACAATACATCAAGATTAACTTGTAATCAGAAAGAGATAATAATACGAGATTAGTATTTTATATCAAACATAAAGTTGGGATAAAATTAAGTACATAAAATAATTCAATTACGTTAACAAATAAAATAAATTGGAAGAATCTTCATGACTTCGTAGCAATCAAAATTGTTCTTAAAAATTAATAATTATACAGAAAATCGTGTACACGTAACACATATATTGGTAATATTAAAATATATTTATAACCTGCCAATTGTATACATATTTTCATTGTGCAGTAGTCTTCTGTATGTAGTTATGGCTCCCATCTTAGTGTTTCTTGCGTAACTGACATTTATTTATAAATAAATTAATAAGTGGTCTTGAGTCACAAAATTATTTATGAACAAGAAATTAAGTATACCCACGCTTCGTCATTCTTTAGGACCTCTTCATATATAATTTAATATATAATTCATACAAAATATTTTGAGTAAATGTTTTTCTGCCTTGCTTGTTGCAAAAGAAATGGAATTGATAGATGACAGCAAAAACTGGACTCAAAATTTTTTTGGTATGATTTATATCTTAAATTAAGCCAGAAGAGGCCCCTAAACGAACGAAAAGTTCGTATATTTCATATTATGTTAATAAACAATTTTCTGACTCAAGACCGTTTATTTATGATTTTAATTAATATTATTCCCAGTTTTTTATAGTTTCTACAACTGTATATATCTAAAATTTGCAATGTTTTATGATCATGCATCATAGCAGTAAAATAATTTTATGCGCCGTTTTATAAATAAAAAATAATAAATAGGTTTCTAAAAATCCTGTAATCATAGAAATTATTTTGTGCACTTTTTGGCATGCTTTATTATTCCTTAAGTTAAATGAGATAATGCAAGTGCATTTTTATGTAACTTATACTGATGTTATTTTCAGAAACATGAGATTCTTTAGATTTATTGATAGATTTATTATAGATTTCCTGTTTAGGTTATTACTTAACACATTTATGAACTTGTCAACTGATTGAATCAGTTTATTTATTGCAATTAAGCTTGTAGCTAATTTTTATACAGTATTAGTGTAGCTTATAATGCTGAATTTTTGTCAATTAATTCTAAAATTGGTTTCACAACTCCAGAAACAGATTACGTTATGTATGCAGTTATTACAATAAGGTAATTTCAGGTACTATGATTCATTACGAGAAAAAATACATAATTATAAATAAAATTAATCTGAATTGTATTAATATTAATATAAGTAATGTATCATGGCCAAAAGTCAGAATTTATTAATTAAAATTTACATCCATTACAATGCTGCTGAACGTTTCCTCCCTATGTTCAGGGACCTCTTCAGTTGTTTTCTTAATCTCACTGAATAAGATTTTTTCTTCTAAAAAGAATGGTTATCTTGAAATAGATTTCTCTTTTACTTTCGCGTCTGTGATTAAGCATACAACTGAACATAGGGAGGAAACGTTTTGCAGTATTGTAATAAATGTAAATTTTAATTTAAAAATTCTGACTTTTGGTCATGACACATTAATTATATATATATATAAATACATAATGGTAAAAATTTGTATGAATAATTGCGTGGATAATGTGAATCAATTACGTTGTACATGAATGGTAAACAGTACTTCTTGATTACATATCACAAGCAATAAAGTACAGCCTTAAGGCACAGGGATCGTTAGTAAATCTTAAATAAATCGATATACATTATACGTGATTTTCTTCGGAGCTTAGAGATCACGAGTCCAAGGTACATCGAGAAAGTAACTACTTATGTATAAATAAGTCCATTACGTAATACCGTCTGCTATCAGATCAGAGAAACGGTGTTATGTGCAAAGTGTTAACGGGGCACGAATATTGGTTTGGACCTACTGACGCATTAGCCCAGAGTCTAAATAATTTTATTCGGAAAATTTAAAAATATTGAAGAAAAAGTTTCAATTTGGAGATCAAACCTGAACAAAAATTTACCAAGATTTGTATCTTAATTATAGAAGAAAACATTACTATTATTGTGGAAATATTTTTTTAAAAAAATTGTAATTAAGTAATTTTAAAAATTATGAAAACTTTTCCTTTCTACAAATTGTGACTGATTAAAACGGTTGGAGGTAAAACGTTAACACAATAAAATGAATACACTCCTTGATCTCTGTTTATTTAAAACATCTCGAAAACTTGACAAAATTCATATTACCTGACAGACTTTCGCATTGAGTATAATTCGTTGCTTATATTTAGGCACAGTTTTATTTATTAATTAAAATGTGATCGTCTTTCTCTAATTTATCTATTAAAACTAACAAAAAATGGGATATTAAATCCCATTTAAAGACACTAAAGTGTGTCATTAGCATGATACACCCATGAATATTCACATCCAGTTATGCTTAATGTTAACATCTTGTTTCCTTAAAGTTAGATTATATCACGTGTTGGAAATAATTTTTCTTAGAATAAATTTTCATGGCGGCCTTTCAATAACAATGAAGTCAGGTTAATGTATTATTAGTAGAAATAATGTACATTATTTCAGATCTTTATATTCAACTAACCTTTGATGATATTATGACAGTGTACAATGTCTAGAGAAAATTGGGCTTTCTACAAAGTAAGAATCTGTACGAATAAGTATTTAAGTCAAATTTAAAATAGCCACGACGTCATTTAGATGTTGAGTTCGCCGTAACAATTTTAAAAGTAAACGTCAACAACGCGTTCTCCTGGAATGAATCTGTTTCACTCGTTTGGTGGAGACTTGTTATGACAAGGGGATCCCCGCGTTCATCTGCTGTCAGCGACGATGTTTGTATCCGGGGCACGCATGCGTCCTCAGCTGTCCCGAAATACTCTGGCTGTTTGCCGCGACGGCCGGGGCTGTCCACCCAACTTCTACAAGGTTATCACATCCCAAAGAGACAAGCCCTATTACATCCTATAATACGTACACTTGTTACCCTCTACGTCTTGATCGAATAGTGTTCAAAGGTACTTGAAGTTATTCGTTTTGAAGTTGCCGTGGCGGGAGTTTCTTTCTGTTAAGAAGCGCACGGAACGTCATCATAGCGTGACTTTGGGAGTCTTACCTGTACTGCTCCAGTGCACGGACTTGGCGAACCTTCCATGGTGCTGCTTGGAGCCCTTGGCGTGGGCGTTGCCCATGGTGCGTCCCTAGGGCCCACCGGCCATCGCTGCTCGATTTAGCGTCGTTCGCTGCGCGGCCCTGCGGCCTCTTGCGCTGGCGTCTGTCGCTTCACTGCCTTCTCGATATAGACCAGCGCCGCGGCGGACAGACCGAAGCCTTCTCTAAGCGGGATGTGTTGGAAACGGAAATTCATTCACACTCACACTAGCCGCATTTTCAATGAACTTCAATCAGTGAAGAAAGCGTGTTCACTAAGACGAAAGGTTCTCAGTGTAGATTACGAGAACGACGAAACTAATAAAGAAGTGGAAAGACTACTTCTAAGATGAGTTAGCGACGTATCTACTTGAAATTCATGGATAATTTTTTTTTACTTTATTTTCGGTTGCATATCAGCGAAGATCATTAGCGGCCGAACCTTTCAAGTGTTTCATAGACTAAAAAATAAATTATATATCATCATAACAATTAATTATTTTCAAGAAGTTAATTAATTTTTTTTTTGATAGTGCGGTGAGTAGTTGAACAGGTTTGGGTTGTCGTTTCTGATAATATGGCGTCTATCTTGATGAAATTTACTGCAGGATTTTATCAGGTGCTCTAGAGTGAAAACGTTGTTTCAGAGATCACAGATTGGAGAGGGTCTGTTCGTAAATATGTGCGAGTGCGTCAGTCTGGAGTGACCCGATCTTATTCTTGAAATAACCGCTTTATCTTTTCTGGATGCCTTCGCGGGGTGATTGATGACGTGAAAGTTGTTAACTGTTTTGTTCGTTGAACTGGATTTTAGGAGAGCACAATTTTGATTCCACAGATGGGAGAGTTTAGTGAGCGCCTGTTTACAGACGTTCTGGAATGTGGATAAACAGTTATTGGGTTTCCACCCGGATTAAAGCAAGCTTAAATCACGACGTTTCGATGACGTACTCTGCCATCTTTTTCAAGTTGAGAGAAAGATGGCAGAATACGCCATCAAAACGTCGTGGATTAAGTTTACATTAACCCGGATTGAAACCCAATAACTGCTTATCCAGAATATACATCGGGAAAATCTTCGATCTTTGATATCCTGAATTGACACAATTACGAGGAAGGGGGGGGGGGGGTGCGGAGTGTGGCGACGGAGGCGTTCTATTGAATTCTGTGGTGCGCCGGAATAAAGGGCAGTGCGATCTTCTTGGAGCTTGTGGAGTATCTCAGTGATGATCGTGGTGAGTTCTTGGGAGTTTCTTCGTCGGTGATGGTTTATACAGCGGAGATGGAGTCGGAGATAATTACGTTGTTGTTATTGGGGATGTTTTTATTTTTTTAGGATAACAGGCTACATGAGGGTAATCCACATGGTGGCAATTCCCCTTTAATAGCATAGGAAGGGATCTGAAAGGGGGGATGCGGAAGGGTAGAGGAAGGTAGCCAAGGGTTAACTAGGGCCCCCGGGCTATAGTTTAAGGATCCTACCCGGCATTCGCCTAAAAGTAATGCAGGGAAAACCCTAGAAAAACCTGCATCAGGTAGGTCGGGCATTGGGTACTTGTCCCACGCCCTTCCGATAGCGGGCGAGGAGTTTGCTGTGGGGACGCAGTATTTCCTTCTCCGTGCCTCGACCAGTTTAGGAGGCAGCTGGCCGACTATTCCAATGGGAATAGCGGACAACTCTTACTGTATGCCCAAGGTCTGCGACCCCGGAACATACACCTCTCAAAACAGACCTAGGTGCCTCGGCTTGTGGGAACCTTAGTTCAAAAACGAAGAGGAAAAGGCATACTCAAAGGTAGCCCCTTCGTATCTCTCCTTAAAGGTTCTGCCTGCGAGAAAACATCCCTCGCAGGTGTTGCCTTCGAGAGAATAGCCCTCGCAGGCCTCTTCGGGAAAAGGCATCCCCAAAGGTAGTCCCTTCGTATCTCTCCTACAAGGTTCTGCCTGCGAGAGATCATCCCTCGCAGGTTACCTGCGAGAGAATCCTCTCGCAGGCTTATTGGAGATGAAACACAGTGGTTAATAGCCATTTTGCTAGCATATGTTTCAGCTGTGAGAATGGAGGAATAACATTCATCTGCAGAGGCTCCAACGTAATTGATACCACATCCAACATTGAATCTGCTTTGGACCAAATACATACTGGGCGATCACCGCCGGTTTCCACTTCTCTAGGGCCGAGACCAAAGCTACGATCTTCAGCAATAAATCCATTCCACATATCATTCCGCTAAAACTTGGAAGCGACCAAATCATGTACAATCATACCTAGGTTATCACCAATAATCCGTCGAAAACCGAAACCGAGGCAATTATTTTCATATGATTCAATGTAAATCTAATTAATTCGTTCCCTATACGCAAACATACATAAAAGTACATTTTATAGAGAACTAGCTGGGTGCCCGGCGTTGCTCGAGATGTCATTTATCTATAACCATCCATAAGACTCCAATTTTGGTTACTTTTGCGCTATTTTTATGTAAAGCTCCTCGAACCCTATCCCTAAATGTGCTCAACTCCCATGCCGAAGGGGGATGAAGTCATTGACTAAATATATCGGCCGTTTTTACATGTTAGAAGATGACCACCCCCACAAATATGCGATAATGAAAAAGAATGTATTCCACGCAAAAATCGGCCGATTACATTGTCTGAAAATTTATTCCCCCGCCCAACACCTCCCAAACCCGTCGCGTTACCCCCCCCCCCCAGGGTTGTCACAATTAGATTCAGCGACATTCATAGTCTCGGAATTGATTCGAATCTCGGTTCTTTTTGAGGGATTTTATTTAACGTACTTCCACGCCACCCCTAAGCTTGCTCCCCTCACAGGAGTTAAATTATACACAAACAACATCGGTATAAATACTTTCAAAGTAATTAACCCCAGGAAATAATTATCGCAAATATCGACCGTTTAACATGTTTGAAATTTTTCACCCCCGACCACTCCCGCTTCGGGGACTTAAACGGTCAAGTTTAATGTTATAATTAAACTCAGTGACAATCCTGATAGTTTCTGGTTTATTTTTATCTGATGCTACTTCCACGCCATCCCTTAAGGGTGCACCCTTCCGAGTCCGAAAGGGAATGAATTTATACACAGAGAACATGTAGGGAAATTTTATTAATCTAATTCATCCCGAAATATATTTAATTGACGAAAAAACAGCCGGCCAACTCATCCCAACCCTGCCGATACCCGCGCGTTGTCCAGATTGTCATAAATAAATTCAGAAACATCCATTACCTTCGATTTTACTCGAATCTCGGTTGTTTTCCCGTTATTTTCAAGGAAATCCCCTCCAGCCCCACCCCTATCATGCCTACAAACAACATCAGTAGAAATACTATCAACGTGAATGGTCCCGGCATTTATTTATTCCACGCTAATATCGATGATTTCACATGTTAGAAAATTTCCATCCCATCCACTCCCGCCCCTTGGGGCTAAACGGGTAATTTGATGCTATAATTGAACTGGATGACATCCATAACCTTGGATTTGACTCCAATCTCGGTTGTATTCGTGTTATTTTATTGCAGCGTTCCTCCACCCAACACCTAAAAGGGCTCTACTGATAATCCCGACCCGCTTCTAGGGGTGGTAGACGCGTCTCACCCCAACAGTCGGTAGAAACACTATTAATATCTGTGACTCCTAAAAATATTTATCCAACTGAAATATAGACTGTTTTAGCATGTTTAAATATATCAACGCCCGTCCACCCCCGCTTCTGGGGGTCGTAGACGCGTCTCACCACGACAGTGTTTGTTTCCTGGTCGCAAAGAACACGTGTACGAAATTTGGTGAAATTTGATCCACCGGTATAGATTTGTATTCTCCACCCCAAACGCTAGGAGTGCTCTTTCCCCAGGGTGTAGAGGTTGAAAATTATATTCAGATATCATCAGTGGAAACACTATAAATATCTTTGACCCCTAAAAATATTTATCCGACTGAAATATCGACTGTTTTAGTATGTTTAAATACTTCCACCCCCGTCCACCCCCGCTTCTGGGGGTGGTAGACGCGTCTCACCCCGACAGTGTTTGTTTCCTGGTCGCAAGGAACACGTGTACGAAAAAATTTGGTGAAATTTTCTCCAGCGGAGTAGATTTGTATAACGAACATACAAATATACAAACATACAAATATACAAACATAAAAACATACAAACATACATACATACTGTAGTAATTAGTAATTAATCCATTGTTATAATTGCAAAGTAAAGAACTCATTATTAGACTATATAAAGCATACACCGCGACACAGGGCGGCGAGACAAAAGAACCATTGTTGAGACGTACGCAGTCAAAAATTCTACGAGACGAACACACAGTCAGCATCGAGGAGCGAAAGTCAAAAGTCAGCGAGGAGGAGCGAAACGAAAAGGTTCCAAGTTAAAATTGAACAAAAAGTTTTTCAGTCTGTAATTCATCGAATAAGGTTACAGGAAAGTTTCTCAATAAGTAAAGCCAAAAGCAGTAACCTAATAATTTCCTGCCGCAGTAAAATTTTCACAAGTAAAGACTGTTGCAAATGTCATCGAGAGGAAGTTGTTAACAATCCATCTAATCATTAATCCGGAAGGAGTTGCAGTTTCCAGTTTCCAGAAGAGAGACCCAAAAGTTTCGACAAGTGTTTTGTAACCAATTTAAATTCAGTGATATCCCCAAAAAACGTGTGCACAGAAAACCCCAAAATTGAGACCTGGTCGGCCGTAAGTAAAAGAACTCTAAATTTATTTGTAAACCATTTCATTAAGATACGTCAGATCGTTTTTCAATTATTTTCTTTTCTTTAATTATTTCTGTTCTTTAATTGTTTTGTTAGATAATTTAAATTCAATTCACCCATTTATCAAACCCAGTAAAGACCCTGAGATTTTAAATATTATTGTGTAAAATTTTAAATTGTATATAACTTAATTAAATAAATTTTGATTAATTGTTCACCTTTAATAATCTTTTATTTTATTTAGACGCCATTTTAACCTGTTTATTACAATACATACACTCATTTTTATTTATAAGATTAAGTGTAATAATTATTTATATTAAGCCCTTTCGTTCTGGTAGAAAAGTGATTATTAATGGATTGATTTATTTGGTTTAGGATTTTGAGAACAATTGTTCTAATAATGTAGTTTACGTGGATAATATTTTCATTGAAGTTGTAGTAAACTAAATTATAAACTACGTTAGCATGTAGAGTTTTTGTTACATTTATTTGTCCGTGATTATTTGTTGCTTTATTTCTTCACAATAATACAACTTCAATTACGGAATAAATGTAAAATTATGTTTATAACAATTTATAATATAAAAACTTTTTAAAAGAGTATAAAAAGCAATGGTTCTGAAACACTTTTATTTTTCATTATACGTCGTTATTAATGGAAACAACATAGGTTAAAATAGTATGAACAACACCACCCCTAAATCTGCTACTTTCCCGTGGTGGAAAGGGTTGAATTTTTACTCATATCACATCGGTAGAAACAATATCAATCTAGTTTACCCATAAACACATAACATTTTGGCAGTTTTAGAATAATAGACAATTCTCACCCCCAGCCACCACTAATGTCTAAAGGGATTTATATTTTCAACAACATCCGTTGAAATAGTATTCACGTAATTCACCTCCAAGAACGCGCAAGAACTGACTATTTATCTTCCCTTCCAACCCCCACCCTTTCGGGTTAAATGGGCAATTAAAAATATTTATCCGAAGTAAACTCACTGACATCCATAACCTTCGATTTGACTCCAAACTCGGTTGTATTCGCGTTATTTTTCTGTAAAGCAACTCCACCCCAAACCCTAAGGGTGCCCTTTTCCCAGGGCGTAGGAGATGAATATTATATTCAGATAACATCGGTAGAAACACAATCAATATCTTTGACCCCGAAAATATTTATCCAAATCTAATACCTGCTGTTTTAGCATGTTTAAGTATTTCAACCCCCGTCTACCCCCGCTTCAGGGGATGGTAGACGCGTCTCACCCCGACAGTGTTGTTTTCCTGGTCGTAAAGAACACGTGTACGAAATTTGGTGAAATTTGCTCTACCGGTGTAGATTTGTATAACGAACATACAAATATACAAACATACAAACATACAAACAAACATACAAACATACATACACTCTCTTTTATTTATAAGATATATTGTAGTAATTGGTAATTAAGACATTGTTCTAATTGGAAAGCTGGATTGTAGAGGACTCATTATTAGTGGATATAGAGCGGACGCCACAACAATCCGGCGAGGCAAAGAAAACATTGTTGGGCAGTTGAGAGTTTTTACGCGCTCAAAATCTAAGAGACGAAGTTTTACAGTTGGGCAGCGGACAGCGAACAGTTCGAAAGCTTTACAGTTGAACAGCCAGAACGAAAGAATGTGGTCCAGTTACAAACATGCTCTAAAATATTGAAAAGTAAAGCAATCTTCAGTCGGGAAGGAGAGAGTGCAACTAATGTTATATTCGGTGGTCGAGCGAAAATTCATCATGCTGGCCATAGACAAACCAATGAAGGACCTTTTCAACTAAAGTTACGAGATCTGCAAATCCAGGTTGGAGTAAAGCATCGAGAACCTACCAAACTACGCCAATTAGAATTTGTTGACATTTAGAGTCTGTGAGTACTAGAATCAGTGATATCCCCAAATTTTGTGCACGAAAAACCTAAAATGAGACCTGGGCGGCCGAAAGTAGAGAAATACTTTGAAATCATTTGTAAACCACTTTTAAAAGATAAAAGTCAGATCGTTCTTTAATTATTTAAATATCGATAAAATGAATAAAACTGTTTAAATTCAATCTGTAGTATTATTTCTTCTAAAACAAATTTCGTCTATGTTTCAGACGCATTAACTTCCATAAAAGGTAAATGATTGTATAAATTCAGCCATTTATCAAACCCAGTTTAAGACCCTGAGATCCCAAATATTTTGTGTTTTAAAATTGATAATAAATTTTGTTTGTTCTTTAAAGATAATAGTGTATTTCATTGAAAAGCGCACAGCCCACAGCCCACAGCCATTATTATACATAGTTAATTATTACAATATATTGTAATAAACTTTTTAGAAATTACCTGTAATAGAGGTAGTAAATTTACAATCCCCACATTGGAGTGCCAAATTATGTGGTAAACTCTCAATGTCTTATATCGATCAGGGTCGCCTATGGGCCTCCAATAAAACGTAGGAATTTACAAAATGAAAACGGAAGACTATAGAACTTTTTACAATAGAAATCTAACGCTTATTTACTATCCTCAACTAAAACTAAACAAATACCTTGGAACGTCAAAAGCGGTTCCCAAGCGACCCAGCACACCTCAACGTATGCTCGTTACTTCGTGGGTTGTCAATATTCATAACAAAATCACAACCCTAAATTAAACACCCTTCTCCACATTGCTACAACAAGCTGTATTGCCCAGTGCCACCATCGGAGGCGTGGAGATAGGATTTTGATTTTGAATTAATAGTGTCTGAGCTACAGCCGAGAAAAATTTAGAAAGCCATATCTCCTAAATAACGCCTATCTGTGACACTCCGATTACTGGCTACTAGGAGACTACTTATCTAGTTTGAAGTATCTCTTTAGAATGTCCAAACGTTCCAATGTAAGCTTCATTCCTGAACTGAATCAAACCAACGATTCCTTTATATTAAATTAAGTCACATTAATTTATTAAAAAAATATTTATTTTATCAACAAGAATTTAATTTGATTATAAAAATTAAAAACTCAAATTTAATTAATGAACTTAAATATACTTAACTTAAAAATTATACATATTAATGATAGCTGCCTGAAAAATGGGACAATAAATTAAAGGGTTGAGTGATCGGATTAGTGAAGGTTACTTATTTTCAATTGAATAATTTCGTGGCGGTAATGTGAAATATAGTTGAGTTTGTAAGGTTATTGTGTTTTGTCATAAAAATAGAATATATTGTTTCGAGTTATTGCATGTTCGTTATAAATTTTGTATTTATTTGCCACATATAGGTCAAAGGTTGTGAATTCATCTTGTGGAGTGCCTCCAGATATTCTCAAAAGCTTCCTCCAATTTGATGAACTGATTCATTCATTATTGAGAAGAGGGTACTTTGGGCTTTGTAAAAATCAAATAAGAAAATTTGTATTAAAATATACATAACAGAATAATTTATAATCTAGTTTTTCCATCTTTTATCTACAACGGAAGAATAGCTGAACGTTTTTAATAGATTCAGTCGAGTTGGGAATTTTTTCATTCCGTAACAGCGCTTGAAGGCAAACAATAGTTACAAGCACAAATGAAAATTGGAAGTGACTTTTGCAGCTACAAATGTAAATTCATCGTCCTCTTTCTTGTTATGGTGCATGATGACTACAATTTTCTGTATGCCGACATTAATTGTCCATGTAGAATTTCCGACAGTGAAGTTTTAAATAAATGTGATCATTATGAAGGGAAATAGGAAATTCTAACAGGAATATTCCCAAGACCATCAATAATAGAGATATTTTTACTATAAATCTTCATTACTATGTCTTGGGAAGTTCAGTCTCCACTTTAAAGGAAAAATTTAATGAAGCCATATTTCGGAGTTCATGAAGAGAGATGGTCGAAGACAATATTTATTCATATGTCAAGTACTGGAAAATATTTTGTGTTTCGCGTTTTACAAAATCATTTACTCTGGAGCCTGAAAAAAATGATAATGGTAACAGTTTAAACACATAAGTTTTAACAAAAAATAACTTATTAGATTGTTATACTCCCTCTACAACATACGATTGGGAAACAAAAGGTGAAGTTCAATCTGGAGAAATGTTCTTACACAAAATCAACGTCTACTTCAACCCATTACATCTGTTCAACGCAAAAGTAAAGCGAACGGAGAACATTTACAGAATATTTTTGTCTGTTGGACGTGTCAGCTGCTTTTTTTATTTGTGTTTGATCAAATTATTCATTTCATTATTGTGAGCGATCATATTGTGCAATATCATATTATGACAATATACTCATGGTTCTAAATAAAGTGTATTTAACATATGCATGTTCATTCTATTCCCCATAACATTAAAAAATTGAGTAAAATTTAAATTAATGATTGATATTAAAAATAACGCTGACTGTTTTACGAGGAACAGTTTTATCGTCCAGAAATGCTATCGCATTAAACTCAAACTATTTGTACTTAAACGCTTCTTCGGATCCCAAAAGACTAATGATGATATAATAAATATATTGTAAGTTCCTAATTACACGGTGTCAATTAGTACTTACTCAGTCCATTGATGGTGTTTATTTTAACCTTGCCTTTTCACTCCGGTGGGAAAACTTCAGCCTTTCCATTATTTACCGGCATTCAACTTTTGAAATTTTCATGAGGACGGAAAGTTTCACTCATCTTCTTTTTTTAGCATTATTAAAATTAAACGCATGAAATCCATAGAATAGTTTCAGCTCAATAAGGTGAGAATGTTTAACTCCGACGAAGTATTTACGAATGAAGTGAAAAGTTTAAAAACAGTCGATCAAACGAAAATGACGGGGAAATTTGGGACGTCAACTCCTGATGACAACATTACTCAAATCCGATTCTGAAGTGACAGTTCCTTTTTATATTCTGAGAGATGGTTCCACTTGAATTCGAATCAACAGTAGATGACTGAAAGGAGAGGAGAGGATGGGCTAATATTGTTCGGAAACAAGACTCGTCCACAGTGAGCACGTGTTCGACCCTGCGCACACTTATGGATGATCTACAACGCTCGGATCGGCTTCAGGCATGCGGATCCTTTCCGCTCTCCCCTACTCTCCTCAGCAAAAACGAACGAATGCATGTTCTTCGGAACGAATGCTACAAGGAATAAGAACCCCTAAGCTGCCTCACACAAATCGACATACATGTTTTAAGCAGTGGAAGAAACCTATACATTATTGTTTTGACTTAATGAGGTTCTAGTTTGAAGACAACACTAGTAATACTAAAAATCAGTTGACTAAACAATGTTACAGCATCTGTGACGGTATTTTTACATGTTAATGTCCTTGTTTTTTACGAGACAATATTTCTTACTGCTGAATGAGTTCCTTGGGCAGTATTGGCCTGAATATTCCTGGGTCTCTGAGGACTGCATTTCCTCGCTGCCTGGAAGACGGCACTTAAATTCTGTAGTGTACAAAAGTGCGATAAATTAATTCAGGTTATTTTATTATATTATTTATGTATTTTAATTAATTTTAAGAAAGAAAATATCTTGATCAATTGATATTCTCGGTTTAAGTCTAGCGAGGGTAAATGCTCGCTTCCCAAGTACTTGGAGAAACGAAAACATCTCCACCTCGACATTTCTTTGTGCCCTGGCCTATCTTTGGTCACAAGATTTTAGCATATTCAGCCAGCCACTCGACCAGATTGGCGCCATTGCGGCCGTGTCTTCCCTCTGCCCTGAATTCGGTTCTTTTCAATTATATACCTAATTAAGATATAGAGATTTGTGGGGACACAAATTTAATTCCTGTTGAGTAAAGACAGTAGAATACAAGACCGTGTGGGATAAATTCGAAAAACGGAGGAGTGAAGGAAGCTGGTAGAGAAAGCGGAAGTCATCTTTCAGTTTATGCAGAGTCTATATTGAAGTGGAGGGTGCTGGCTTTTAGGTTAGGGAGAGTGAATTTGAAACAAACGGTAGTTAGCTAGTTTGGTGATGTTATTAGGATGATTGATCGTGACGTTTCAAGTCAGTTCGGGAATGTAATGAGTTGGTTTTGGAGCAGAAGTTAGTTCGAGCATTTTATGAGTTAGTTTTGGAGAAGAAGTTAGTTTATGGATGTTATACGATAGTTTTTTGTTTATTGTAATCTCAAATTTGTTAAATTTGAATGTTTCGACGTGCATTATTTTTAGCCCAGTGCAGGGCCGTCAAGGGGTGTGTAGCTGACTGACGTAAGTTATTGTCCAGCGAGTGTTGTTACCACGTAAAAATAGTTTTAACATTACATTTATTACATAATAAATGGCGACCAAATCGGTTCAAATTCTGTAAGGAATTTTTGGAGCATATTAAATTTAAAGTATACCGAAGGACTAAATTGAACTATAAATACGATTTTTGATGAGAATAAGACGTCGGAAAATCATGGAAGCAAGTTTTAATAGGGGGCAGGAACCTTGCACTGATTTACCAGACACCTTGTATTAAGAGTTAGTAAATCGAATAGTAGACAGTGAAATAATCTGTGAAGATTATGATGACCATCTCAGATTTGCCAAATAAGAGGAAACTAATTTATAATTATGGTGGAATACATGAAAAGGATACTTGGGCAGAGTATCGAGAACATCGCAGACATAAAAACGGAAATTGCGAAAGTGTTTGAGAAAAATGTTAGGTAATTTAGAAAATTAATTTGCAGGACTTTATCAGAAATTTCGAAAAAATTATCACGTGTTTGGGAACGAGGGAATGATGACTTAATGACGCACCGGGAAGAACTGTTGCTCGCATTTCAGAAGTAAACACGGTGGAACCAATTGCGATGAAACTGTATAGCGTTGCATATAGGAATAATAACTGCTATTCGCACTATTTAGATAAAATTGCGGACTTTCAGAACCAGCATTTAACTTTTTGGGAAGTGATTTTTTATCGCTTTGTAGGAAACAGGGTGAATGGTTTATCTCCGATACGGTAAATTACTTTTAGGACACTTTATTTTGATATCCACAGTATACTATATTTTTATTTTTCATAATAATATAAATTACTGAATTTATATTTATTTTTTATTAAGATTTAAAATTCAGTTAGGAACGTTTTCTATTAAGTCGTATATTTTTTAGACACATTGTTTTAAATTAGAAACTATCCAAATCTTTATCTGAGTCCACCATGGAAACTCATCACGTTGGAAATAGATATAGTCCTCCTGTGGTGTATGGTTCAGCTTGACTGCGTCACATTACAGAAATCCCGGGTTCGAATCCAGGTGAAGGCGTGGACGTTTTTGTGCGTGAGAGAAACTCATGTCAATTAGTCCCCCCACAAGGCAGAAATGCGTACCCTTAATGAGTCACAATGACATGAGATGTTGATGCTACTGTAAATAAATCAATGTAAAAAAAATGATGTCCATAGTCGGCTCTTCAAATATATTTTGAATAAAGCTGATACATATTTGATGTAAAGGTTGATGGAAAGCTCAAGAAGTATCCGTTTCAGAATAAAGATGATTCAGATGTACTGATTAAAAATATGAAATCAGGATACAAAATATATCCTCGATTCAGATTTATTGGGTTCCAAATCATGATGGTCAGAGTAGTTGTTTGGAATGCGCGTACATTGCCAAGATATTTCTGTAACTAGTATACTCTGATTTGTGTTATTGATATTGATCTAAATTTCAGTCTATAATTTCTCCTCGATATTGGTGTTTTTTATTAGCTTACTTTCGTTCTGCATCTTCTTTGATCTTTTAGATACTGCAAAAATAATTTACAGAATAGAAAATATGGACCTTTGGGTTGATTATATTCTGCATATAATTTTTTGTGTCCGAAAATTGTTGCCAGAGTTAAAATATTGTGTGTATACAAACACTTTTGAGGAATTGCAAAGTGTTACTTATTGCGGCCGTATGTAAAAATCAGGATTCACTTCTAACATTCATAAAAACTATAACAGAAAATTATGGGAAATAACGATGATGAAATGCAGCGTTAAATTGAGATATTCTAAGAATAGGATTTTTTTTCAATAAAAGTTTATAACGGTCCCGTCGGCATCGTGGTCATTGGCGACCCGTATGTTATTTACCGTAGCGTTACTGTTTACATACATTCTTAACATTAATTGCAATCGGGTTTCTATATTTGTTCACTTGTGTTTGCTTCCTCGATAAATTTGATGATGTCCAAGGCAGCTGTCGTTGAAGTACAGAGCTCTGCTATGTGGTGTTTTGCGATTGAATTTCTTCTGATGTCGTTGTACCTGGTGCAATAGAATAGTATATGGGGAATAGTTAGTGGTTGACTGCATTCTTCACAGTTTGGTTGGGTAGATCTGGAAAATAGGAACGCATGAGTACAAACTGAGTGGAGGGTTCTTACTCTACATAGCATAATCTGTTTTTTTCTGTTTATGGTTTTGGAATTGTTATATCTTTGTAGTGTACTAGTTCGCTGTGAATTATTCCGTTGTTCTTCCTTCTCCTTTTTCCGTTCCACCTGTTTTCGAGTTTTTCTTTACAGAACTTCCACGTTTCCTTGCTGTTGCACTGGAAGTCGTTTTCTCCGTTGTGTATGGTTCTTGGTGCAACTTTTGCCAACTTGTCGGCCCTGAGGTTTGCAGGAACTCCTCTATGCGCAGGGATCCATGCTAGACAGATGCTTAGATTCATATTCCTTATCTTCGTGATATTGTCCATAATGAGGTGATTCATTTCTGGGGGGTTATGATATCTTTGATTGCTTCGGATGAGTCTGTTAGAATGAGATTATTGTTATCCGGGATGTTTATGCAGTTCAGTGGCCATGTAGATAGCTTGCACTTTAGCCGCCAGGGCCGATGACTGGTTATTTAGTGTTCGAGTGCGCTGGTCAGAGCTGCTGTAGATTGCGCTCCCTACTCCTGCTGCGGACTTGGATCCATCTGCATACACTGATCTGGGATAATCGTGTTTCTTGAGTAATTCATCGTATTCATTGACGAAGTTATCTTTTTTTGAGTTATCTTTTACTTGGTTTAGGAGGGTTAGGTCTCCTGGAATGTCTAAGATTTTCCACGGTGGGGTTCTTGCGAATGTGTTTTGTTCAATTTGTGGCAGTGTGATCCTTGCTGTCCTCAGGTGTTTTTTCCAGAATTTTATGGAAGGTATTGCTTCTAATACTTCCGCACTAGGAATTACCATGAAATACTTTAATAGTAGTCATGAAACAACAAGTCCAGCTGATACGCAATTTAATATGAAACAATATAGAAGCCTATATATGATTTAAAAAAATTACATTTAAATATAGTGATTAGAACTTTTTATCACTCATTGAATCTATGAAGTGGTTGTTTACTACATCCAGCTCAACACCGCTAGAGGTCGGGTTCCGCATTCCACGTAGCCAGTTAATAGTGATCCTTTCCCAGTAACGGTATAATATAGGATAACAATGCTTAAATGTTCTTCCATGGTACAATTTTTTCTCTCCACCAATTGTTCACATGTGTAACCACTAGGGCTTTTCTAAACTGCCAATTAGATGGACAAAGATCCACTTTTGAATCTCAATAAAAGGATGTGCTGAATATAAAAGTTATGTGATTATATCCACGTCCTGTCCTCATATAAGTTATTGAAGTATCTCAGATTTCTGAAACGCACGACGATACGTTCAGTTATTGGTCGGAATGCAAAGGAAGTATTTTTAGCTGCGTAGTAACGGGAGATGAAAAGCAAAGGTTTATTGCAAATGCACTTGACTATTAAACGCTCTCCGCTGGTGACCTTGAAGGAAAATAAAAGTTGGAAGTGGACTCCTGCCAAAGCAATTGGAAAAATAAGTACGGAAATTGTATGCCAATACAAGCTCTCAAGGCTTAACTTGGAGAAACTGAAGTTAATTTACAGATTATTGCAGAATATTAATATTTTATAAATTTTAAGTATTGGACGTATTACATTAAAATAGATGATAATGACGACAAAAGTGATTAAATCTACGGAACTCTTAAAAATTGATTTAAACACAACTAACTGAAATTAGACAAAGGGCAAGAGCACGGAAAAGAAAAGAAACGTTTTTGTTGCGGTGCTTAACAACATGTCAGCGTTATTTACATAAAATGGACGACAACTATCTCTGAATTTTACATACTATGCTTTGTCATTAAAAAAAGGCATTACACACCGCCCTCTGCCCAACGGATTAAAATAAAAAAATGCGCTATTAAAATTAAGAATCGATCCATCTGTTTGATTTAGGATAAACAATAACTTATACATATTCAAAATAAGTGAAACGAGGTATATATTAATGATCAGGACGTTGTTACAAAAATAATTAAAGCTTCTAACAACATAAAAAGTCCTCAATTATTATATTCTTTACTTCAAACTACAAGTGGATATATAAAACTGATACACAAGCTTTCAACATTTCAGTCATATTCATCTGTTAACCAAGTTATTGTTTGACGAGCATACAAATGTAGTGAAACGTGTTTATACCTTAAGGGCGTAGTTTAATGTAAACTGATGAATATAACTGAATTGTTGAAAGCTTCTGTAGGCCTATGAGTTTATATCGACTTGAGCTTTGAATAAAATTGAGAACTTTTCGTATTATTGTTTTTTAATTCGTGAAACTTGAATTATCAGCGTATGGGATTTAAGAGATATCATTTTGCGAACAAACAAAAGGCGTATTAGTCGACGATGGTGGATCACCATGAAATGCTAGGCTAAAACTACGTCTTGTATTGAATGTGAGACGTAATGCGCGTATATTTACATTATTAATTTTTTCCATTGAAATGAAAATCATGCAGGGTGTGGGAATTCACGTTGTGATAAAGCGCTGTATGAAAAAGGGGTTCCCAGATACATTGTAAAGAATTATTTTTGTGGGCTGGGTTTTTACGTTAAATCAAAAAAATATTGGCCATTAAATAAATTTTTATTTAAGTTTATTACAGTTCAGCATGAAAAACTCTTTATCTCAGGCACCTGTGGTTTTTACATAGAAGAGATCTGCTGCCAGTACCACTATACGTACTGCTATTCTGTGTTGTGTTGCTTGCTGTAGCTCTCGTACCGACGTCTCCGTATCTCACAGCCGGCAGAACGGGTTAAGTGCAGTGATGACTTCAGTCAGGACCATTGCAAGGCGTCGACTCAGGGGTTGACCACTGGATAAGGCGTCGGCCTCCGGGATTGATTGCTGGCAAGCCGTCGTACTAAATTGTGTGGCTTGGATTAACTCTTCACTAACAAATTATGGCCCCTTTCTCACGACGATTCTGCCTCGGACTATATCAGAGACAACAACTTGGAACAGCAGAACTCATGAGATTTGTAGATCGGTGACACTTAAAACGTATACACGTAGCGCAATACGGAGCCTCTCATAATCACATCCACCAGCTGCGGTGAGCGCGGGAACAACTGCCCCAGTTCCAGAAGCTTATCTCCGTTCCCTCCATTATAGCATCCCATTCTATTACTTTTTTTTCATTATTAGAAAACTTCGCCGACATGTCAGTTTCGCTGATTCTTCCATTGTTACAAGAGTTATAGCACGCAGCTGCAGTTCCGTAGTCAACAATGGCCAACTATTCTGTCATGTTGATGCCAACAATAGAGACAGGACACGAAAATTACTTGGATGGAAATATTTATCTGCCCCACCCCCACGCACGTGCACAATTTCGAATTCTCCAAACCACAGCAAACAACACTTTCGAGACAAAGTAAAACTAAACCGAAATACACGAGTTACAACATCATCAGGCGATAATGCTGATAACTAATTGTTCAAGGCGTATTCGCTGGAGATAAAGGGATATTAGAACCCAGACTTGTAGGTTCCGTGGTTAAAACTTCGATCTAAGAACACCTACCTGGTAAAGTTTTCAACAACGATTGGTCGGATATATTGGGAGAACCACATGGGCAGCGGTGTGAAGTAGCAGCTGACGTATTCACTTACCCACCCATATATTGAAATCCTTGGACTACGCTATACGGCCCATAAAATATACTGTATTTTTTTTAAAAAAAATATTAAATTATGAGGATGGAAAAATCTAGACCAGACCGGGATTCGAATCCTGGACGTCCTCTTCGTCTATTGTGCCTTTTTACCATCTGAGCTGTCTCCTAAAACACATTCTTACATGGTCTAAATTTAGGACTTAAATGAAGAACGGATGTGTGTGAAATGATCATAGGTGTAATAAATTCAATTCAAGACCAGAAGAAATGCTTTCAAACAAAGCTAAGCACAAGGTGGTATGAAATTGCAAGCTCGCACCAACAGCGAAGTCGACTCAGACAATTCACATCAGATATTATCAGAACACCACGTACCAAGTGGAGGTTCGATTCCCGGTCTCATAGTTTTTTTTCCATAACCTCATTGATTGAGTTTTCTTTGAAAGTTAATCTTTTTTGTTTTTCTTAAAAATTACAAATTTATTTGTAATAAACATTTTCTTAAAGTAATTTATAGGCATAGTATTTATTTCGATATCAAAAAATATTTTTACGGCACAAATACATTGGTTTTAAATATATTAAGGAATAATGAGGTATATAGATTAACCAACATTCAAACACAACAACAAAATTAATTGGTACCTTACTAAAAAAAACTTCACCTTGATTGCAGACTAGAATTATTGTTAATATTTTGAATTTGAAGTTTTCCGCTTTTGACCAAACTGTAGGTCTTTTTTAAGCACAACTTCAAATTTCAAAAACATTAATAATTTTAATCTTGAATTAACGATCAAGTTCTTTTATATTAACAAAATATTATAAATAATAAAATATAGAATCTTCGTATTAGAGAAAAATTGTTTTAATTATAAAATTAATCGCAACCATGGTAAAATATTCTATATAGATCAGACCTCAATTAATTTAACAATGAGGTTATATAACCATAAAAATAATTATAAGCCCTAGAACATAAACAAACACAGCACATAAAATTAAAACTCGATATTAATTTTGCATATATTATATTACTACATACAACTACAATACCAGAATGTGAAAAGTAAAAAATAATATATCAAAATAAACTCAAGGAATGAAATTGATGACATAGGCAAACTTAAAGCAAACATATTTAATCATTTCTCATACTTCATAATTTATCATTTTGTATTTGGATTAATTGAAAATATCCCGCGTATCATATATAATTTGACGTAATGATTAATTCTCATCTGGTCTGCATCATGTAAAAGTCTCTCGGAACTAGGACAATCTGTCCAGTTATATTAAAAATGACACAGCTCATAACTTAATTTTAAAAGTAAACTCATGGTCGACATGTATAATATATTTTAATCTCAAACGGGTGTATATTAGTCATGCCACTTAACATACTTTTAAATTTTTATATACTTATATTTAAATCAAATTTTATGTGCAATCAATCAAATACGTAATATTTTTTTAATACCAACTCTTTTTCTTATAAATTTTTAAGTGTAGAAAATTGGAAAATTTAATGTAACAAAAATTATTTATATTTTCAATTCGTTGCACAGAATTCAACTATATAAGAGTCTACCTACACATTGTTTTGAATTAAAAGTATTGACGTAGAATAAGCGTTGTTTGGGGATCTGTGATGTCATGTTTGTTTCATTACATTTTATACATTACTCATTCACAAGATCAGATAAGAAAGTCTACATCATATGTGTTTTTGAACAGAATGGAATGCGAATTATATTGCCTCAAAATTAAATAATTCATTACTTTGTTTTTTCTGTTACTATTAATTTCCACGTGAAAATAATACATATATTTTTAATAAATGTATTACGATTTTAATATATGCGCGGAAAGAGTACAATATACGTTGTCTTTACCAAAATAAAAATGCGACACAAATTTTAAATTTACAGTGAATCAAAGGTGTTTGGAATTGGGAAAATTAAAGTAGAATTCTTTATCAGAGTGGAATTTATTCGTAAATGTAATAAACGATAATGTATCAGTAAATAAAATCATCTTTCGAATAGCTCGTATAACAACAGCAAAAGGGAAAACGTCGGTGAATTAATTAAATCACGTTTGATTGTGGTAACGGAAAAAAAGTGCTCGGAGAAAATGGATTTGTTTATGCCAACCTTTCGGCGAGAACAACTGTTAAATGAGTTGACATCTGGAACCACATCAAGAGTCAATTAAAAGCAAAGGTCGAATATATCAAGTGGTTTTCCTTGGCAGACATTTCTGACACTGCCCAATTGCCGCTGTTAATTCGAGACGTAAATCCTGTGTTTGAGATGAATTGAAGAATTATATTCTATGAATAGCCTGCAAGGAACAACTAGAAACGAAGATATCTTCAAGTAAACCTAACTCAATACAATTTGCAATGGAATGTGTCGCAATTAATGGTGGCAAAATGTGTCAAACGGGGAAAAAATTAGTTTAACAAAATTTATTTTTTAGTACTTTAGTCTTCCCTGTTAACATTATAGCAATATTTTTGTATTCAATATTTTTCCCGTATATAAAATAAATAAAGATAATAAAATTTCCTTTCTTATTGTTAAGTACTCACAAATACAACTGACCGTTTAATTGACCGTTTAAATAGCCTAATTGTTGAAAATCTCTGGTGCATCATTAAATTATAATTTCTGTCGTATGTTATTGAACCAGTATCAGAGGTTCACTTTTTTGCTCATATGCACTTAAGAATTACCATTATCGTGATTTTATATTGGAGATCGAGCCAACTATTTTAACTTACCCTACTGTATACCAGTTCTATTTTGATTGGCAATGGTTTTGTTAAGATTTTTTGAATTCGGAGAATAGGCCTACATATTTTGTAAATGCGAACGATGATCTACAACCACTATTTTATAATTATCTACGAAAATTAGCGTTTTCTACCGACATATTTCATAGAACTTAACATTAACTTACAAGGAAAAACTGTGCTAATTTGTGAAATATATAATTCTTCAAGCACATTTCTGCGAAAATTTTCATAGTTTAAAACGCAAACAACATTAAACAAGTGTCATAATTTTCCGTCGTGAAATTTCCAAATCCAAAAATATTTCGCGGCCGACTCATTATGTAACTTTAAACAACAGTTACAACAGCTTTTCTCGGGTCATGAGGGAACATGAAAATTTTTCTCTTTCAAAATCCGTATTAGTGTTTGATTAAGGATATTCTGTCAGACCTATATGTAGGAAGGATTTATTTTCAAAATCTAAAATTTATGTTTAAAGAAATATATTGTAATAATAATTAGAGGCAATTAGAGAATTAATAATTGAGCAATTGAAGTAAATTGTTATTGGCAAGAATGCAAACACAACAATGGGTAAAAACATGTACAGGCGGGCCTTTGTCGGCGGCGAGCGTTTAAGCTACGAGGCTCACACAAGAGTCGCGGGCAAAATTTCATTAACAGCAGTTGGACCCAGAATTTGATCGAGTAAAGGTCACAGACAAAATTTTTAATAAGTAAAGTCGCAGATAGAACTTCATATAGTAAAGACAGTTACAAAATTTCGTCGAGAAGAGCTGTTCACTAACATTTTAACAGAGAAAGTTACTCTGAGGAGAACGATGAGAGTGTGATTCTGGAGGCTGATAATTAATTGGTCAGCAGGTATCTGTAGAACTTTGGAGAAGGAGTGGATAACATTCTGATTTACCCTTAATCAGAACCAGAGCTGAGCTACAATATTGGCTGGAGAGAGAGAGAGGAACTTAATGCAAAGGTCCGCAGTGTTGTACGGAGTAATTGTGTCAGGTGGAACATACAAAAGTTTTGGACGGTGATTTAAAACAAATTAAATTCTGTGAAACGATTGCCTTTTTCATGTGAATAGTGTATAGTGTATTAAAGAACCCCAAAAAAAGCCTGGTACCAGTAAAAAAATGTAAGTAAAGAGAAACTTTATAAAAAGTATTGTAAACGTTAAATAAGGATAAATCGTCAGATTTCGGATTCAAGTTCATTTGTTGTTGAATTCTAATCAATTTGAATGTTGTAAATTTTGTTTGTTTATTTTAATGTAAGAAAAGGTTTGTTCTTTATTTAAAAGGCCCAATTAACGACCCTGAGACAAGAGTAGATAAATTTGTAAAATAGTAAAAACCTTAATATAAAAGAATCACAATAAAAAAATTGTTACTATTACTTTAAATAAATCAATTGTTTTCTGAGGTTTAAATTCTGTAATCATTTAACATCCTTTCATTTAAATTTAATAAATAAATTCATCCGTTAATTAATAATAATAATTTAATTTTACTTGAATATTTGGTCTTCAACGTGAGGCAAATCAATTTAATTATTTGTGTATTACATAAAATGGCGCATCAACGTGGGCAGAATCATTTAATTTCATAAATTTAATTCAATAATTAAATTGTGTATTACAATATATACCCAAATTCTATAAATATCTTTCTGAAGACAAATACGGTCAGTTAAAATTATATTCACATTAATTTGTATTTTGGAGTACATAACTATGAGAAAGAAAATTTAATTATTTTATTTATCTTATATACCGGAAAATTGTTAAATACAAAAATTCAGTTTTAATATTGACTGGGAAGACTGAAATACTAAAAAATAAATTACACTACGCAAATCAATGTTATTTTCATTATCTCTTCAGTAAACTAGGAATGAAACGTATAAATTATAGAAATAAATAATTCAACCTGGACTATTCCTTTGTTAAAATTAATGTAACAATACCTGTTATTGGTATTTATACATTTGCAAATCAATTCTAGGAAGATGTCTGTATACTAAAGTTATTAAGTTGAGTGTAAAATTTCAATGATTTTTTTCCATTAAGCCATGAAGTAGATTTTATCAAAAGTTTATAGATCTTTCTTAGAATCGCTCATCTATTTTACCTTAGCTAGAAACATTTTGTGTTCTGTAACGGGTCGTACTAACCTAAAACTCCCGGAACCGCAATACACATGACTGTTGCATTCCAGAGAATTGTCAAACTTACATTGTCTGTTTAAAACTTACTCATGCGATTTGAATTAAGGGTTCAGTTATGGCGTAGAAACAAAATTTAAAATAAATAATTAGTTACGCTGACATTGCCTGATATTTCTTGTTTCAAAAGTAACGTAATTTTATGGATGACCCTTCAAGACACAAAATGTTTAAACGTGAATAATATTCCATTCACTTGTACCTACATGGGTTGTCGACTTCGTTGCTGGAGGTATTACGACGAAGTACCATCTAAAATAAAGTTGTGAAATATTAATTAATGATTTCTACTACTTTCAGTTAAGGTCGTTTTTACCTGTAGACTAATATTAAAATAATATGCCCCAGTTCTAGTAAGTAACGTTAACTCCATACTTTGCCGTTATTGCTTTAAACCTGTTCATTTCAATTCAAGGTTGTCTATAATTTTATACTTGCAGTGTAAACTAGAGAATGTCTACTCATTGTTTAGTCTTAGATTTGGATTACTTCCAAACGGCAAGTAACGGGGACTTACCACGGTTGTTACCTTGACTGAAGCCCAAGATTTTATTTTGATGGAATCGTTTGTTGAATTTTTCTCTAAATAAGTTTAGATTAAAATATGTCTTATATTGCTACAATAAAATTGATTGTTAAATGAAAATAAGAAATTTTGAACTTCCAGAACAATTAAAAGTGAATGTGACAATGGAAATAAGAAATTGTAATTTTACAGGAAAATTAAAATTCAATACATTAGATGCAATACTTGGCATCAAAGTGAAATTATTCCATTAAAATTTAAAATTAGGGAGCTTGTTTCGAAATATTATGACCACCCCATCAGTTTGTCGTTGGGCCACTTTTTGTCTTCAACATTACGGCGATTCTTCTGGGAATTGACTCCACGAGATGTTGAAAGGTGATCCACATGCCTCATGAATAGCTCTTCCCAGTTGTGAGAGGTTTGGTGCTCATATCACAAAATAAGATAAAGTCGCCCTGATCTTAATAATAATATATTGGAAGTGCACACACGCCGTGCATTACATTACAACCTTTGCTTGATGTAAGCTACGATAGATTTACGTCTATTCCTACATTTTACAGTATATCTCTCACAGGCTTCTTTATGAAACCACTCCTACTGAACAATCCGAGCTGTTCGCATTCAACTGCGAGGGCTATTCTCTCGCAGGTAGAACCTTGAAGGAGAGATACGAAGGGGCTAACTTTGGGGATGCCTTTTCCTCTCTGTTTTTGAAATAAGGTTCCCACAAGCCGAGGCACCTCGGCCTGTTCTGAGAGGTGTATGTTCCGGGGTCTCAGACCTTGGGTATATATTAAGAGTTGTCCGCTATTCCCTTTGGAATAGTCGACCAGCTGCCATCTAAACTGGTCGAGGCACGGAGAAGGGAATGCTGCGTCCCCACAGCAAACTCCTCTCCCGCTATCGGAAGGGCGTGGGACAAGTACCCAATGCCCGACCTACCTGATGCAGGTTTTCTAGGGTTTTCCCTGCATTTCGTTTAGGCGAATGCCGGGTAGGATCACTTAAACCATAGCCCGGGGGCCCTAGTTAACCCTTGGCTACCTTCCTCTACCCTTCCGCATCCCCCTTTCAAATCCCTTCCTATGCTATTAAAGGGGAGTTGCCCAATGTGGATTACCCTCATGTAGTCTGATGCCCCCCCCCCCCAAAAAAAAAAATCGCATTCAACCACCTATATCCAAAACTTATTACAAATTTTTACCTGACGTCCAAATCTTTAAATAATATAAAAATCTATCATTTAAAAAACTTAATACACTTTTCTTCCACATAATAAAACCCCAGTGACCCACTTGACACCTGTAGCAAACATTCTGTAGTTTACAAAATTCTTTGCTGTGATTGTAATTATAAGGATAGCTCAGATTGTATGAGCATAAGCGGACGTCTTAAGTTCGATTCCCAGTCCGGTCGAGATTTTTCATCCTAATCCGTTATTTCACTTTTCATAACCTTTCAGAACTTCGATTGGAAGAATTTCTTCTGTTCTTGAAAAATATTATTTGAAATAGTTTATAAAATATATTAATAGTGAAAGGCTATTTAAAATCTTATATTGAGTTTCCAATTCACAAAGCAGAAAGTTTATAATTTAGTTCTCAACACGACTGGAGTGTTTCTGAATTCTTTAAAATTAGTTAAAAATTGATATTCCTGAATATCTGCTTCTTTTGTGCAACTGACAGAAACTGAAAGGTTTTATGACAGAAACGGAAAGGTTTTATGTAAATTTATTTTATTTCTTTGGGTTAAACAAATGTATATATAATTTATAACTATCTTTCTCATAGCTATACTATCTATGACTAAAAAATTTAAAATACCTAATTTCTTGAATGCATTTCTGCATGATGTCTGATAATTAACTTTACATATTACCCTAATTAAAATATTTTACGTTCGAAAGATTGTCTTCTTTCCTGCGCAAAATATAACTCCATACGATATTAAAGAGTGACAGCATATCATACGCACTAGTTTTATTATTTGACATAACTTTGAGTGTTTGCGTAACTTAACTATTTCAATTATTACAATATTGGCATGTTCGTTCCAATTTATTTTATTATCTACTAAATATCTTGGGAATCTTGTACTTCATTAATCATATAAATTTCTATTGTTACTGGAGTAAATCTAGAATTTATTATATGAAATACTACGGTTTGTCTTCTATTGCAGATTCAAACGATTCACAGAAAACTAATTAATAATACTGTTAAATGTATTCTAATAAGTCTCAAATTTTTTCATTAGCATAGTTGTTTTATCTGCAATAGAACTAGCTATAAACTTTGCATTCATTAATTTAGACAAGTCATTTACGTATACATTAACAACAAGAGTGGACTTAAAATATTGCCCTGTGAAATTCTGACCGTTTTATTTCCCCATTTCTAAACTGAATGTTTTGTACGGAAAAACTGTCGCAACTGTTTGCTCGGTGCTCTTTCTAAATGAAAACTACGAGTGTGAAAGAAATAAATAATAGTAAAATGTAACGTTTACTGAGTGTCTGTAATGCATGTATAGGATTTGGTATGAGAGCGTTGAACCAGGCAAGGTCAACGGGCGGCTGCGACCTTCACCGGGCAAGCTTCGTGGCGGCGTTGACCTCTTTCTTCACTGCCTTCAGCCTAGTCTCTAAATTAAATCTGTCTCTTCTTAGTATTTTTCTTATGCTTAAATGAAACATTAATGACCGCGGTTTAATACTACGACTATCGCGACGGATCAAAAATGTATCAGATGCATTCGAGCAAGAACGTTTAGATGCTCCACTCATTCCTTCCAGGAATTAAATATGTTCAAAATTTAACCGCCCTCTAGACCGTCATGAAGACGTGCACGGAACATAAAGGGAGTAATGGTCCTAAAATTACCCTGTGTCGGACCACAAGTAATCGCATCCAATTCTAAAGTAGAATTTACCGTTTTCCTTTTCGGTAGCTACCACTTTTTCTCGGTAAAGTGGTAAAAATAATAGTACATTTCCTATAATATCGTAGAGTTCTCATCATTACAAGAAATACGAATAATTTCAAGCATTACCGTGTTTGTAGACATATGTTGCAGAAAACCGTACTGAGAAGAATTTATTATATAGTATATAGTAATTAAATATTGTAATTATCAATAGGTAGGCTTTAATTAAATGAAAAGATAATCAAAATTTAAAACATAAAATGACATTTATTATCAAATTTGTTGCTTCGAACTCAAAAACAATTAAAATCAAAATTTTTATATCTCAGGGCCTTTACTGGGTTTGATGATTAGGACACGATAAATGTAGAATTTGACTAATTAACAAATCAAAATATAATTTACCTAAAATAAAACAATAGTTCAATCAATGAAAAGAAAACTAGAAGAAAGCAAACGAACGAAATCTGACTTTATCCTTTAATTAGCGTTTTTAATATTATTCAAAATTTTGTTACTTACGGACCGTCGGTCTGGTACCGGAACAATCAATTTTTACCTCGTTCGGACACTTTTACACTTTAATTTTTACTCATCAGGCCTTGGTTTTCTCTGACTCTAATTAATACTTTTTAGTTTGCCAAATGTTGGTTCTCTGTTCGTTAAGGATATGTTATTCACTCGTTCCGACGATAATTAGACGCTGAATGCAATTACTTGGTCTAATTTGAGAATAGAAATTAGACTTCAGCACTCAAAATATTTATCGATGAATATTTGGATGTTTATTTCACAGACTGCAACTTATAACAAAATTGTTCTAACTGGTCTCGCTGTTCTACTACCGGTATCTGGACTCTTTCTAAATACTTCATCCGTCCACAGCAATATTTCGGCACAATCTTTCAAGTTTTATTACTTGTTCCGTACTTTGCAATCTATCGGCACCAACGCTATCCTAGCTGGCTGTAGACGTAAAACTGACCCAGACTTTCGTGCGCGCAAACGCCATTGTTGCTTTGTTTGATCAGACCGCTATAATGGATTTATCAAACAATTCAAAATTTATGTCCAAACAATTAATGGCCTAATTAATTGGCATTACAATATATATGTGATCTTTACTAATAGTTTAGAGAATAAAGGAGTTAAGGAAATGTATGGGTAATTCGGAGAGTGAACTTGTGTTGACAAGCTATATGATGGCCTGAATTCGGAACGGAACAATTAGCTTGATTAATTAAATTATAATTTTGCAAGTATTTTAGACCTATTTCATTTATTCAAGCTATAATAATAACAACTATATAACAAGTTATTACTTTATTGTTATTAGACCTAATTTTTTATATTTAGCTAAAACGAATTTCAAAATAAATGCTAACAATATCAGTATAATTTTAAATCCTTAAATCCATCAGAGCAGTGAGATCTCAATCAGAGGTTATCCGTGGGCTGTGTGGCTACTTTCAGGAGTGGCAGAGTCAGACATCAATCCCGGCATAGCCAACTATATTGCAAACATATATCCTTCTTCAGGAAGGCTGAAAGTCTTCGAAATTTTGAAGAACATCCTTTGGTCCCGTGTGGCTACACAAGGTTTCAATTTCAGGTGAGTTACAAACTCTTTCTCTTTCCATTCCAAAGTTCTCAATTATGAAGAATTTCTGCAGGTTTATCTCCCGTCTAATTATTTCGGCATCTTGACAATTTGCAACAATTCTTAGCCTAATACGCAACACATCGTTATAAATTTTCTTAAAGTTCTCTATCAATCCCGACATCTAGCAGTCTTTATTTTTATTGCATATTATTCATTTCTTGTTACAATAATATGGTTTCCTATTGAAAACTTATGCTGTGTGGAGGGATTAACTCCTTCTAGGAGTTGTTTGTGTATTTGTTTGTTTGTATGTTCCATATACAAATCTAAACCGTTGGAGCAAATTTCACTACATTTCGACCACGTGCTCTTTGTGACCAGGAAACAAACACTGTCGGGGTGAGACAGGCCTATCAACCCCTGGATCGGGGGTGGACGGGGGTGGAAATATTCAAACATGTTAAATCATCCGATATTTTAGGTGGATAAATATTTTTAGGGGTCAAAGACGTTGATTGTGTTTCAACCGATGTTATATGAGAATAATTTCAACCCCTTAAAGCATGGGAAAGGAGGTGGACGGGAGTTACAAGAAAATAACGCGAATAAAACCGAGATTGGAGTCAAATCCAGGGTTATGGATGTCGCTGAGTTTATGACATTCAATTGCCAATTTAACCCCCAGAGACGGGGGTTTACGGGGTGTAAATTTTCATACATGTTCAACGGTTGATATTTGCGTGGAATAAATAATTGACGGGGTGAATGACGTCAATAGTATTTATACCCATGTTGTGTGTGTAAAATTTCGACCCTTTTTCCATGAGAGATGCTCACGTTTTGGGGTAGGGGTGGAGGGGAGATAAAGAAAATAACGCAAAAACAACCGAGGTTCGAGTCAAATGGTGTTTACGGATGTCGCTGAGTTTATTTGTTACAAACGTGAGGGTGTGAGCTGAGGTGGGAGGGGTTGGTCGGGTGTGGTCTAGGGTAGAACTTTTCAAACAAGTTAACCGGCCAGTTTTTGCGTCGGATAAATATATTTTGGGAACAATGAGATTCATAAAATTTCTCTACCTGTTCATAGCGTATAATTTCAAACAGTGGGAGTTACAAGAAAATAACGCGAAAATTACCGAGATTCCAGACAAATTGGGGTTATGGATGTCGCTGAATTTATTTATGACAACTTGGGTAACGCGTGGAGGTGGGCGAGGGTGGTATTGGCTGGGCGGACGTGGGTGGTGATAGAAAGGTTGAAAATTGTGAACCTCTCGATATTTCCGTCGAATAAATATTTTTCGGGGTCAATGACACTTATTATGTTTTTTTAAATATATTCTGTGTATAATTACAACCCAATTGGCTTGGAAGGAGAGAACCAAAAAGGATGGGGTGTAGTTGGATTACACGAACATAACGCAAAAAAACGAGATTAGAGTCGAATCTGGGGTTATGGATGTATCTCAAATTAATTATGACATTCAACTTGCAGTGTATCCCCCACGGGTGGGGCTGAACAGGGGTGGAAAATTTCAAACATGTTGATCGGCCGATATTTGTGTCCAATGAATATTTTTCGATTTCATTTAAATACATTTAAGTTCTGTGTCCGGGGTTTCCTTAAAGTTCTTGGATGGGAATGGGGAATGGGATATTACTGAAGATGATATCACACCGAGTTGTCTTCGATGTAACGTTAGGTGGAGGTGGGGGAAGGGGGCATTATTCTTGTCTGTAATCGATGTCTCTGATGCAGCAGAAAATCTTAGATGGCGTCTTTTGTGCAAAAAATTAATTTCGTAAATAATTGGTGTGTGTGTAAAATTTATTACCAATACTAAGATAGTTTCTAACTGAAGAAAGTAACTGACACTGGGTCACAAGTGATGTTAAGGTTAGATGTATTTACAAACTGCCAGGGATCTAGAAACGAAATTCGAAGCATCGCTGACATTCTCCAAGAATCTCTAGAGGGAAAATTGTACCTGTCAAACACTTTTATTTTCAGTGAGTAAATATACAGGATCCTCATATATTTAATATTTTCGTATGTTTTATTAATATTATAAATTAAATAGAACAACAACCTTTTTAGACATTTTCTGAACGACGTTTCATTACGTGTTTGACTTTCATCAGGTTTCAATAAGGTTGTTCTTATTACGATAACAGTTTTGTGTCATACAATATTTCAAATCACAAATTTAACTTTTTCTTCTTACTGTTTTAATATAATATTTAATCAAATCAGAAATTTTAGCGTACCTGCAAAATAATAATGTGTTACCATTAAAGTGAGTAACCGTGAAGCTAAATTTGCTCGATTCGAGCCTCGACATTGTTCTCAATTTCTTCTATGTATCTTTAACATTTGTTTTGAAATAATTATTCAGTTAAATGGAAGAAATTTCACTAATAATGTGGACCCTCACCACATTCAGGTAAAAACGTTAGAAATTGTCGTAATTTAAATTTTAATATTATTTATTTACACGTTTTTAAAATTAAAATGTAGCTAAATTTAATTTTCACACAATATTTTACTTTGCGTCTGTTTTTATAATTAATGAATGAATTAAATAAATGAGCATCCATTTTAAAATAATTTAATCAAGCGTTTCTTGATATTTTTTACTATCATCTGATTGTTTTCGTTACGTTTTTATTGTAACAGAATTTTTGGCACACGTGTGCCACGATTTAAAATCTTTGTAATATTTCAAATAACAAATTTTATTCTTCTTCTAAAAATTCTGGAATAGGAAATATATATATTCTTGTCTTAAATTATAAATATTGTATTTTTACTCCTTAATTTGTTAGGCATAAAAATTAATTTATTATAACAACGTCGTATTTGCCTCTGAGGCCGTAATCTTCTGCAATGAAAGTATCCAACCTTTGTAAAAATAAGACGTTTGGTGTAATAAATTAATATTTATAAGGTTATTAACATTGTTACTATGTTTTAATGTCCATCTAAACACCAAAAAATTGTATTGTTTTACATTTTAATACCCCTTACAATATTTAATACAGAAGAATATTGAATTATTTGTATTAGATAATTTTTTCTTATAAGAAAAAATGTTATATAAATTTGTGATTTGAAATATAGTTTATTATTCACACAAACTTGTGACAAAAAATTAACGTAAACATAGTTATAATGATTAAAATATTTTCAAATGTTTTAATGGTTGACAATTTGCTTTAATAATTTATAGATATTAATATCTAGACCAATTAAGGTCCACATTCCTGACTAAAACTCGTGCAATTTATTTCAATAAAAAATTTTTTAACAATGATAATATAGAAAATTTCATTGACCACATTTCCCGATTGAGAATATACTACTCAAAATAACCATGAAGTGAAATAACGTTTGGACCATTTATTTAAAAAGAAAACCAGTCCAATACAGATGTTAGCAATTCAGTTGAGTTGTTAACTGCAGCGATGGAATTTTTATCACCTAAAAGTTTGTGGAACTGTATGTAGACGCGAGACCTGAAGAACAATTGTACAATCAGAATATATTAAAAATAGTATGTTTGGAGTGATTCACACATAAATTTCTTGATATTTGACTAATTAATCTATGTAATTTGAAAGTTGAATCATTATTATTCACATTCAGTATAGCGATATTATTGCAATAGTTTCATTCAAGCCTCGTAGTATATAATGTGTTACCTTGAATCGCTTTAAATAGTTTTTACTAATTCACCAAAATATAGAGAGAACATATGACGTAAACTCACCTTCTTTGAGACTTATTTTCACTTGTAGGGTACAGAGGCGAGAAATTCGTCGTCCCAGTCCAAGTCCCAATCCAACCCTCGTTCCTCGTCCGGGATTTTGGTTCGGGTCCAGAAAATTACTCCTGAAAAAAGTCACGCAGAAACGTCCACATGTTAGTACAATTGATTATAATACGTTTGTAGACGACAGCGAGACGCGATAGAGCCGGAAGCAGCTTCCAGAATGGTTCCCTAAAAACCAGCTTTCAATCACCAGAGATCTCCATTGTTATTTTCTTAATGGTTTAAATAATCTTTTATCTGTCGCCTGGGAACTGAAACCGAGAAAATTTCCACCACCACGCCCTCGAGGACCTGTTGAGCAACCAAATTTCATGACACAAGTGCCAAATAGAAACTAATTTCCCGAACCCCTATGTACAGCTCCACTAGGGTGTTGTGTGTCATACATGCTGTAATTAGGTATTGTGAAATAACGACTTTCTGTAAAGCTGGTTTTAAATATTAATATTATGTCCAAATCGTGATTCTTAATAAACGCCTCTAGTACTAGGGTGTGGTTTAACAAGCCATTGACATTCCGTTCTGCAATCTTAAGTTTTTGAGCCATTATTTTATTTTGGAGACGATGGCTGTGAGGAGGTTTAGCATTATTTTTATATTCTCAGCTAGTTTTATCAATATTTTTTATAGTTTCACAATGTGGGATGTTTGTGATGCAATAAATTTCAGAGGAGATTGTTGTCAATTTTAAACAAAGGACCTTAGTTTCTATTTGGCACTTGTGTCATGATATTTGGTTGCTCTCGGTTATATTAGCCTTATTTTGTTTTAACGCCACCCCTAAGGGAAGCTACTGTCCAAATCCCGAAACAGGTTGAAATTATACAGAGATAACATGTAGAAAACTTTTATGAATCTCATTGACCCCAAAAAAATTTTATTCGTCGCAAAAATCGGTAGATTAATATTTATGATCTTTTCTACCCCCGTCCACCTCCACGGAGCCCCTAACCACCCCCAGCCAAACTGACGCGTTGCCTAGATAGTTATAAATATACTCTTAGACGTTTGTAACTCAGATTTGACTCGAATCTGTGTTGTTTTCACGTTATTTTTATGTAAAACCCCTCCACCCCCACCCCTAAGCGTGCTCTCATGCCGAAAGGGATTGAAATTTTACAAAGGACATCAGTAGTAATACTATCAACGTCATTGACCCAGACAATTATTTATTCCACGCAAATATCGACCATTTAACATGTTTGAAAAATTCCAACCCCGTCCATGCCCTACACTGGGGATTAAATGCCAATTGAATGTCATAATTATACTCAGCGGCATCCATAACCCTGGATTTGACTCCATTCTCGGTTGTATTCGCGTTATTTTCTTGTAACGCCCGTCCACCACCCACCAATTTCTCATGTTTTAAGGGGTTGAAATTATACTCAGATAACATAGGTAGAAACACTATCAACCTCTTTGACCCTAAAAATATTTATTCTCCTAAAATATCGGCTGTTTTAGCAAGTTTGAATCTTTCCACCCCCGCTCCTGGGGCCTCGGCCGGCGCCAACATGGACGTGACGAGATCATGAGACTTCGAACAGTACTTCTTCGCTTTCCCTTAAACGATATAAATTGTCGTGTAATAATCTCCCATCTCGAACGAGAAACTAATTATTTATTATCATGACCCGCAGTCGTCTTCTCAAGAAACGTGTTACTCGTAAGTTTAATAATGATTTTGGATAAACATGAACATGAAATATCCGGAATTTTTGTAATAAGTTCATATGATAGTACAGATTCAGGTAAAAATCTTGAGTGAGTGAATCCGATAGTAAGGAGAGGATAAATTAGTATTTCAATTTTTAGCGAATTAAACTGTGTTGTTTGGTGTAAAACTTTTGTTAATGATTATACCCCTTCAAAATTAAATCGACTCTTGTCGTATCAACTTGACTGTCTCCTGATCGACTCAATTACTGACACGTTCCTGGCAAATCCCTACTTGAAACGCACAGATCCCGTCATTTAACGTTTACATGGACATGAGTCGTATTCTTATAAATAAATTCTGCATTACAATATATCTCGCCTCTTTAAAAATCGCAGTAAGTTATAATTAGTAGCATTTACAATACAAGTTGATGGAAATAAAGAACAGCAAAACTGGATAGTCATTGCCAGTAAATGTTTTATTTGCTAATTACACTATAAGGAGCATTTATTACTCCGCGTCAAGTTATTCAAGAACTCCATGAAATGTTTGTCTTTGATACCAGAAAATGTATTATATGTTTTCAACTTCGTTTATTTCATAGTTATATTAGCCAGTTGAACTTCTTAATCCAATTCAACGTGAAGTTATTCTATACAAATGAATCTGGACAATTAATGCTTATTATTATAAGCTATTTTCCAGTAAAAAGCAGTCAGTATGATAAGTTGTCAAGAACTAAAATGGATCAATCACAGACTTTTTAAGCCAGGTAACACTGTGATTTTATCACTAAATGGAACTAAATAGTCCACAGAGAATTTTCGCTGGTTCCAGCATGGATCAACTCCAGGGAAATTATAAATTCCTTTTACCGATTTGGCGTTGTGACCCTGTTACAAACTCATAACGGTATATGAGAATCCCAGTGAAGGATGTTTACAAGACGTGCCAAAAGTTAAAATTATTTCGTGTAATAACATCAAAACTTGATTTACAATTGTTTTGGCAAATAAAAAGAAACAGTAATTCAATAGATTTAAATTTTATAGTTTATAACATTTACAAAATTAAAATTCCTTTTAACGTGTTTAATGCACATTCTAATACTGAATAATCTGAAATAACTTAATTTAATTTCTATAGCAGTAATGAACACGACGAGGTCTGATATATTACTATTATATATTTTTGCGTTGCCGCGGTAAAAGAACTTCAATCATCATCGTGTGTATTCTCTTTGCTCCTGGAGTGTATTTATTACATTTCTTGTTGGAACTTTATAAGACTGTTTCACTCAATTTGTATTTGAAATTTTGTGGCAACGGTGTGAAGTCATTAGTAGATGTCGGGGTTTTCACTGCATAGATGCGAAGAGAAAGATGAGAATAAAGGAACAGAAGAGATGCATGTGGTAGGTTAAAGAACAAGATATGTGCAGTGAATATCTTTCTATCCTGAAGAAGAACAGAATTTCATTACCGTTCATTACTGTCGGTTGTCTTAATACTCTTTTATATACCTTCTTTGTTTCACATTTTCTATTCCTCATATTCCTCGTTTCGAAATTATTCTTGCTACATCTTTTTCGTTGACCTGTCACATCCATCTTATCTTTTCCTCTCTTCTCAACTTTCTCTGCGGAAAAATACCATCTAGGCCACGGAAAACCCGACAACGTCTACTAATATTTCTATCAAGGTATAGCAGGTAGATAAACGGTTGAACGAATCGGAAAATTTATTTAAATTTTCCTGGTGTGTAATATTTTAATTAATTGACCTTAAGAGACATACGATGTGTTGCTTTCTGTCTTCCCATCATAGGAAGACCTTGTATTTTTAAATTATCTTCTGGTTTCTGTTATATTTACACAAGTATACTTTACTTTCCTTACATTAAATTCGTCGTGATATCTTGCTATCGTATGTCATACTGCACTTCTGCTCACTTCATATTAATGGTCGCAACTACTTAACTCAGTTCTTAGTTGTTACAATTCAATTTTACTTTCTTAACTATAATTCAAACTGTCACTCGCCTGGGATCCCCATCTTCCTTTTCGTCTCGACCATCCCTTCTGTCCTTTCGGTCAATCAGCAACGCGGTTTCACTATCCAATGGTGTCAAATATATTTATCCTGCAAAATCCTCAAAATTACTGTTTTCCGCCTACGCCTGGGTCTTACTGAATTTTCAAGACAACTCAAGTCACACACTCCAGACGTGCTTTCTCAACTAACGAAATGTTTGTTTAAAATTGTTAACTTCCGAATAAGAAAATTATGGATGTATTACAGCAGTTATGGACGAATGAGATTTCGTATTTTATCCACATCAATTGAATAACGGTAGTTGCCCTTAGTAGAGCAGATCTCGATCAGTCACGGTTCATTCTTTCTGTTACCGCTCCGCTGACGTTCCGTTATTTCCATTTTTATTATTTTTTATTTTGTGCTAGAGTGCAGCATAAGTATGTATATATGTCGATAATAGATATGCATCATTCAGTAGGTGAGCTGAATAGTCAATGTCACTTTCCTTTGTTGTGATAGCCGAGTTTGATCTGACATATGTAACGGTAAAGCACCTTCAGACCTACGTAAAAATTAATTTAAATCGTGAATTTGTCTTACGTAAACATTTGATATGAAAATACTTTAATTGAAAATTTATATGCGTTATTGGAAATTCTTCGTCCTGTACTTTCTATTTGACAGTGCTTAACACTTTAAAATAGTTTCCAACGAACTTTCGCATCCGGTACGCCTGGAAATTCCCAAATAGTGATTCTAATTTCGCTTCCGTTTAAAATTAAACTTTACTACGTATATTAGTCGCCATTTTTCATATCTGTTTACCTCTGTCATACCCTTTGACAATTTTTTTTCTCAATATCAAGTGGCAGATGTAAGGACGATCCAATAACATAACAAATATAAATATTTATTAGGCATTACAGACACACACATACACACTCACACAGATATATATATATATATATATATATTGTAATAATCAAAATGTAGGCTTTAATTAATTTTTTCCCCACGTTGTGGTAGCCATTTAATGTAATAATCAAAATGAAAAGGTTAATTAAATTAAAAGATTATAAAAAAATTAACTAACAAAATAATTTATTATTTATTCATTGGTGGCTTCCAAAAATTGAAACAATTACAATCAAATTAAGATCTATCTGGGTTTGATAATTAACAAAAAAAAGTGATTTAATAAACTGATTAACAATTCAGTTTAAAATTTACCTTTCGTATGCTATAAGAGGGGAGTTGCCACTATGTGGATTACCCTATACATAGCCGGTCTACACCCCAAAGAAAGTGTAAAAACGACAGATGTATTTAATCTGGAAAGAAACTGCTATAGAAATATTAACGGAATTACTGCTGGAGGATATAGTGGAGGAAGATATATATGAACATAAGAAACTAAGGATTAAATGGGAAAAATAGAAGAAAGTATACATAAGAGGCCATAATATTAGAATGCGAATTTCCTAAACTATTAATATCTATTAACTACCATTTATATATATATATATATATATATATATATAGTATATAGTTGAAAAAAGGGTAAAGCTGCAGGACTAGATAAAATGTGTGAGTTATTAATATAATCGATGGATGTCAGCAATTGTAAAAGCAAATGTTCTCTTTTATACTGGAGAATTAATTTCCAGATGATTTAAAATAGGCTAAATTACTATTAAAAGAAAATGCGGAAAATGTGAACAGTCCGATGAGATACAGATCTATATGCCAAATTAATACAATTAGAAAAATTATGGAGAGAATAGTGGCAAACAAAAATACTTAGAAGAATGTAATAAAATGAACAAAAGGGAAGGCGACGATTTATGTGTCGAATAAAATTATTGATAATATTAAAGATGCAAATATCAAATAATACTTGGGGTTATTCATTGATAATATTTTGTGGCCAAAATTATTAAAAGTAGAAACACCATCAAATGCCTACGAAGTTATTTAACTAAAAAAGTGAAGAAGAAGAAATTTTGATTCTCGAGTTAAATAAGGGATAACCTCAAGGAATCATATTAGCACTACTATTATGGATAACATATATTTGAACCTCCTTTAAATATCTACACTATTATTCTGAAGGTAAAATCGCTGTTGCTTATGCTGTTGATCTAAGTATACATTTCCAAGGAAATGCAAAGAAGGAATTGGATCAGAAAGTGAGACATATCGTATAGAAATAATAAAAGCCAAATATAAAAATTGAAGACCTCCATGGATAAGATATGAAGGAACTGCTGTGCCAGTAGTACAATGATAATAAAACAATACAGGAATTAAATTGGATATAGACTAGCCAGTCATCCATCATTAAAGAAGAAGGTTGTATGAACAGGGCTGTGAACACCTGCAGAAAAATTTAAGAATCATTAGCTAATGAAATACCATAATTCAATTTTTATTAGTATAGGTTTACGTAACCATCCTAGTATCCTCATGCCAGTGAAAGCACATATTAATCAATAAGAAACGCTTCAAGTGATTCGAGAAATACCTACTCTATATTTGTCAGCAATAAAGATGGCAACCCAAGAATGCACTACACATGAAGTGGAAGTTACAGGAACTCAAGAATCATGACTGATTAAAGAATGGAATGAAAGATGGATAACTTGAATAAAAATTACACATAGAAAAAATAAATATTTCCTACACTTGATAGGAAATTAAAGGGTGACTTCTTGTCAACAAAAGATATGGTACATTGTCCAAGTGGACATGGACCATATAAAAGAAAGTTATATGAAGAAGGGAGAATAGAGGACCCCAGTTGTGTGTGTGGTCAAGGAGAAACGGCAAAACATGCAGTTAGGCAATAGTGAGATGAAATATTCCAGGAAAAATGATAAATACCACATAAAAAGATACTGAAATTGTAGAAGACTACAATTTTCTCTGGGAAAATTGGAAAAAGGGGGATCTCATTACAGTGTTAGAGATGAAAGACAATGAAAGGAAGGTTTTTTTCTGGTGGCGAAAGTCGCCCTCTTCAGTTAGGGTCCCTAATTCGGCGTCACTGTTTTGAAACTCATGTCGCTAGAGTTCAAAAGTATTTTCTGAAACCTCTCTAGTTTTCAAAGTTTCTTTTTTCGTCTGGAACAGAGGGTGGTAGTACAAGATTCCATTAGAATGTTTATTTTATAGTCTAGTAAATGTTTGATAGCGTTCGAGATTTGCAGATAATCGCACTCTCAAATAGTTCTTACCTCTACAGTTTTCTTTATCAAAACAAATTACACTTTATGATGTCCTTGATCGAATACCGTGAATTCTAGACAATATTAATTTACATGTAATTAGTTCAAATGCAAACCATTTGAAGTCCAATCGTATGCCCGACCTACCTTATGCAGGTTTTTAGGGTTTGTCCTTCATTTCTTTAGGCGAATGCCGGGTAGGATCCTTAAAATATAGCCCGGGGGCCCTAGTTAACCCTTGGCTGCCTTCCAATACCCTTCCACATCCCCCCTTTCAAATCCCTTCCTATGCTTGCTATTAAAGGGGTGTTGCCACCATGTGGATTAACCTCATGTAGCCTCTTACCTAAAAAAAAAGAAGGCGTTCAAGTTTAAAATACTCTGTGTTATTCCAGATCTTACTTTCATTTGGTTGGTATAATGTTAATTGCAGGCTTACGGAAACCGTGCTGGCATTTTGTCCTTCACACTGTGAATTTGAGTACGAATATTGTTACGTTTTGAGACGTTCGTTTAGTTGACAATAGCAAACGGTAATGTATACAAGTATATATTTTTCTGAGTCCGTTCAACAAACACCTTTACTAATTGCTTCTCCACGAGACAGCATGGGCGCGCATAAGTGTGGTCGAGGTCACAGAAGGTTGCGGGTTCGAGAGCAATAAACGCCAACAGCTAGTGGGCGTACAGCATTCCAGCCTCTAGAAGTCATTTGCCAACATTTGTGATTTCATTATTATTTGCCACGCGTCTCATTGAAAAACCTCCATACATTTGAAATGCTGCAAATATTACCTATTGCACATACGGAACCAAATATCGAGAAATTTGAATTGTAGAAGGAATTGGGAACTGAAATTATACTATTCAGTTAAATATTCATCATCTATTAGTTTGACTATTTATTTCTTAATATCTCAGTAAAGGACTGTCACAGTATTCGACTATATTTCATTTCTCTGTCATTTTACGAAAATAACTCACGGAATCCAAATAAAAGTCTTGAGTTACTATCTATCCGTGATCTTGTTTTACAGTAGTCAAACTAGAAGGTAATATATATCAATAACTGTGATTATGGTTTGTTCCAATACGTTAGACTTAATGACGGTGGAGATTAAGATTGTAATCCAGAGCTGTAAAAACCTTTAGCCTCGAATACCGCATTTCGTGCGGATAGTGGTGTAAATTAAATCAATCATCATTATTACCGTCATCCGTACGGGGATGAAACACTGCACGGTTGTTAGGGTTTCGATTAGCACAAACAATTGTTTATGGTATATATTACGGTATTGATAGGATGCGGCTTAAGCCTATTTTTCTTGATGTCTGGGATGTCACTTACAAGTAATTGTTCCAGTTTCAAGGTATTTTTGGATTTAATACTGTTTGTTACTATTTTATTCTACCACTAATATGTTAAACCGTCAATTATAGATTAGCTTATCCATTTAACTAGTTAGTGGCCTGCAGCTGCGCTCAAACCGTTCGAGTATGGCGGGTGACATTCTTTATGTCATGATTTGTATCCCTAATTGAAAGTTATTAAGGAAGGATTAGGATTAAGAATAGTATAATTAAGCGAGGTGACTTATGTAAACGAACATAGAGTAAACGTAGTTCATGTCAGTTGATGAAAGTTTCCTTCACTTTAATGTTATGACGTCCATTTCATTTTTTTTTTAATTTCACTAAATCCAGCCAGGTTTAGTAATACATATTAAAAAAAACTAATTTCCATATAATTAAACTCTAAATCTGCATATCATATAAAAAGTTTAATTTAAAACATGAATATGGATTTTAGGATAAGCCCCAACGGAAGAAAAATCATTATTAGATGAAGAATTGATTCGATTTACCATTTTCTAGTTTTTCTGGAACAGTCATGACGGTAACAATTAAAATATGCGGACTGCTCAATACAGAATTTCTTAGCAAGTTTTTGCGATATATAACTTTACTGTTCCCCCAAGTTTTTGAAGGTCCAATTGAAAACGTTCCCTTAAAATGCAAAACTATTGAACGATATCGACGATTGTTAATTATTACTCCACATGTTAAAAACCTTTTTTTTAGTTACAGGAAAAATTAGCGTAGCAACTCCCCTTTAAAAGCCTAGAAAGGGATCGTAAGGGTGTGTGTGTAGGACGGGGGGTTGTTCAAGGTAGCCAACGTTAAACTAGGACCCACGGGATGTATTTAAATATCCTATCCGCCTAAAAAATTTTGCAGGACAAACCCTAGACAACCTGCATCAGGTAGGTCGGGTTCTTGTCAAAAAACCGAGAGAGGAAAAGGCATCCCCCAATCCGTCTCCCCAGAAAGGTTCTGCCTGCGAGAGAATAACTTTCACAACCTTTTCCTTCACCTGCTTCGGAAGAAGATGGGTAGACAGTCTATATATAGGGTAATTCACATATTAGCCACTCCCCTCTTATAGCATAAGAAAGGAACTGAACGGGGTGATGCGGAAATGTAGGGGAATGTAGTTAACTAGGTCCCCCAGGCTATGATTTAATGATCCTACCCGGCAATACGCCCAAATGTGATACAAGGGAAACACGAGAAAAACTTGTCTCAGGTAAGTAGAGTATGTGATATTTGCCTCACGCTCTTCCGATGGCGGGAGCGGGGTTTACTGTGGAAACGCAGCTTGCCATGCTCCATGCCTCGACCAGTTTAGGAGGCAGCTGGCCGACTATTCCAATATAAATACAGGACAACTCTTACCGTATGCTCAAGGTCTGAGACCCCGGGAAGTACACCTCTCAAAACAAAGAGACCGTTTTTATGTATATGTGCAATGAAAACTTTCAGGACTGTGAGAAGGTTATTTTTATAATTATCAATATTTGAATTCCGAAAACTATATGTCCGCTGAATGTAAGTTGCCACGCCTTAAACATATCAGGACGGATAAAAATAATAAATTTATATTGTTTTTGAAATTGATGATGGAGGCATATTTGTTCTTTGCTCAATAATGTACCTTCTTTTGGTCCTTAACTAATTAAAGCCTCCAGTTATAATTAAAACCCATTATCGACTTATATTGAAGCTTGCTTTTAATATTGAGTATTTGAATCTGCTAAATTCTTATTTCTTAACGCCGCACTGCCCTTTCAACTGACTTTTACGTTAATTAGGTCGATATGCAGCGGGGACAATAACGTACAGGTGTTGCAAAAGCGCTGTTATCGAGCAACCATCTGAATGCCGCTAAACTGCTCTCGCAAGGCTCCGGCCACCAACACGCTAAAACGATTAACTTTGACGAAGAATGGAATATTTTTCACAAAATAACGGTAGATCGTTACTTATAAATGGGACGTCCTAATAATAACTTTTGAATAGAAGTCTGGTCGTCCGACATAGGTATTCTCATTTTTTAGGATCAAATCTAATTTGCGATAAAAATAGATGATTTGATAACATAAACCTTAATAGATCACTATATTCCTAATATGTGAATTACACACAGAAATTCCTCCATAAAGGTTACACCATAAGTTATAAAAACATTATTGGAAACAGGTATAAAAGTAGCTCAGGCTGTATAGTATAAATGAGTTAATACTGTATTATTTCCACGTTCATAAATATAAATGGTTGAGTTGCTACTTATAACAATTTTTCTGTATGGTGTTGGTCACGTGCAGTCAAAGCTTGCTTATTAGTTTTAACGTTTGTATAACTGGAAATAAATATTTAGTGTCAAAATACGATGCGCAGTTGTCCCCTGGTCTGGGTTTGTAGTGCGGGTAGCAGGGATCTCTGTTTAACACGAGCTTTCTTACGGCAACTTTGTAGTGTAAAGACTGTATTAAAACATTGCCGCAGAGGAATTATATTGTGTTGAACGTCAAAAAACCCATCCGAAAAAGTTAATTTTGATAAAAAAAAGCCTTGTTGCTGTTTGCATATCCCGTTTCTTCGAATATAATGAATGTTTTAAAGATTGATAGCGTTAGACCTATTTGAATCCTTGAGGGAATTCTCCCCTGACGACAATACTCCCATCCATCATCTTCCTTCTCATATTGCGCATATTGTACGACTTGGTATAACTCTCGACTTATCCTTATAAGCAAATGTTATTTAAAGTGTCGTATAATATTATTAATAATAAACTAATTTGCAGTGGATTTCGTGCGAAAAGATTGTAATTCTAGATTCACCTTAATTTTACTAGAAGAACGTATCCAGCAACATAAGAGGAACTAGGGCTAATTTATTACATATACTTACTAAAACAAGCTACTGGAACAAAGTTAATATACGTTAAATTTTTTCAATTAAATTATTAGGAATATTGTTTTTTAAAAAAATTAGAATATATTGTAATATTCAACTAATTAATAATTTAATTGTTCACGTTGTAGTAGCTATTTAATCTAATAATTAAATTATTAATTAGTTGAATATTACATTTTGGCGCCCAACATGGGGCGCCATTTATGTAATAATCAGCTAATACATTAATTAAATTAAATATTTATCAAAAGGATAGGCGTTAATTAAATGAATGATTAAACAAGACTTTACAAATAAAATATAATTTATTATCAAAAAGTGGCTTCAAGAATCAAAACAATTACAATTAAAATTTTAATATCTCAGGGTCTTTATTGGGTTTGATGATTAGGACACGATAAAAGAAGAATTTGACAAATTAACAATTCAAAATATTATTTGCTTAAAATTAAAACAATAAGTCGATCAATGAAAGAAAACTAGAAGAAAGCGAACGAACGAACGAAATCTGACTCTATCCTTTAATTAGCGTTTACAATATTATTATAGTTTTTTTTTTAATTACATACTGTTTGTCTGGTACCAGCATTCTTTGTTTCCCCTACTCAACACGATAAATGCAAATCGCTATTTACACAGATTTTAGTTCTTACAGAATTTACACGCTCACCGGCGAATAGAACGCAGACAAATTTCCGGAGCCTTGGATGAACCTCTGCTTGGACAGCAATCGGTTGTCGTCTTCTCCTCAGTGTAAAATTATTCAAATTTGCCTTATTACTGGAACTGATAATTAGCAAATTCTTTGTAGACTTATACTGTTATTTTTATTGATTTGAAATAGACTGCAAGGTATCTCGGTGAAAAAATTGTTATAATGTGCCTCCTTTCCTGGCTGGCTGTAGACGTCAACTGACTCAAACTTTCGTGCGCGCAAACGCCATTTCGACTTTTCGACAAAGCAGTCGAGCTCGCTTCTCTATTGTTGCTTTGTTCGATCAGACCGCTATAATGGATTTATCAAACAATTCAAATTTTATGTCCAAACAATTACTGGCCTAATTAATTGGCATTACAGTATATTAAAAAACGTGAAATCAACATGCAACTAATTATGTAGTCTGAATCCAAGCATTCGTGTAATGTTTTCAAATAATGACCAATAGTCTAAATAAAAGACGCTTCGATTTTCGAAGTGTAGTCTCCTGTTTCTGTATCTTAACTCACTGAAATCTGAGGAATATTGGGGGAAAAAAATCTTTTTACGCAGACTGTTTCTTTTTACAGAGAGAAGCTAGTAATGCAGAATGACTTTTCGCATAGAAGTCGTTAGAAACGTTACATCATCAGTTAATAAAAACTATGGGAAACAGTCTCAAAATTATCTCAGGTTGAATGGAAAAGATATATATTCCAAAAGAGTTAAATATTGAAACTTACAGTTCAACGGTATCTGCATTACAAGACTAAGTTAACTAATGAAGGTATAAAAGGTATTATATCAATTTCTCTTATATTGCAGTATTCCATCCACTCAAACAGCTCTAAGCTCACTACTATTGCATTTATTGCCGCAAATATTTCACTTATATTGGACTAACAGACTCTCTGATTCCGTTCGGGAGTATTGACGTGAAGGTTCCTCTTTTTATATACGATAACTTTATTCTTTTATTTAAAATATTCCACATTAGTCTCATGATAAATTTTAAAATGTTACATGCTACATTAATAGTTGTATTAGGAAACAACCCAGCGGTTGCCCCTTACAACTACAGTCGTAACTGTCTGATTCCTTCTTTACCTCTCCATTTCATGCTGTGGACGTTTTCTTTTTATGGAACGTAGAGCACGTGGATGCGGAGGGTTTGAATTAGTTCATTTGGATGGTTTATCATCGATAATTACAGTATGTTGCACCATTACACCGATTTTATGGTGTTTTATTCAGTTATTATACATAGGTCCGAGTATATCTGAGTTGCGTAGGATGTAACTGTAATCAACATTAGTGCTCATTTTTAAGTTACTTGGATGCGGTTGATGTCAGAATTAGCAGAATATACCGCATGTGTACTGTCATAGAGGTCGGCTCAAGTGTAATCAAGTATGAGAGCCGTAGGGAATGTATTAAAATGAGTGAGTGTCCATGGTAATTTAACCACAAGGTGTACAATGCGGCATAATTCGGTTACAGCCTTCGTTACGTGGTGATATTATATATAAAAGCGTTTTTATTATATAAAATCATGTGAATTATTAAATTAATTCAAATTTATTTTCCCAAATTTCTTCACATAATATTACATGTTCTTGTTTAACCAATTTTTTATTTTATATTTTCGAATTATTTCATAAATTAATTATCCTATTCTTTGATTAATAATTTTGTAAAATTATAATTCCAAATTATTTCACAAATTAATTTATATCTTAATGCAAAGTGCGTGGCACAATTTTAATGCAAAATAATAATACTATCATTGTTTTTTAAGATAATTGCGTTTTTAGTCCAGCTCAGAAGTTCGTGTTTCCATGTTGTTTTCCTCTCTTTCTCCGAAAGAGCTGTGCGACAAACCTTTCCAGTTTTTCTTTCGGTTTTTCGTGCAAAAATAATACTAAAATCTCCAAATGTCTGAGATGAAGAATAAGCCTAACAAGCCTTTTTCTCTGGCCTTTTATATTTCGTTCCCCCACCTGAGAATAAACGTCAACTGTTTTACCCACATGGTCTAGTTGTTTTTGAACAGTTCTTGATTTTCGGGGTTGTCACGGCTTTTGTTATTAACGCAAACAATTCTTTTCAAATGTTTGGCGAATTTTCGATATATTTGTTTTAATGATTGCTTTCAACAATTATCGTTGTCAACCTGTAGTTTCATATGAATGGAGTTACCTTATATTTGCATAAAAATAATTTCAAATAAAAACTCACTTTTGTGCGTTCCCGCTACTGGCATCTGAATCTTTGCAGTGCTTATTGGCATCAAATTTAAACGTTACAATTGTATATTGGTGTTCTAATTATACATTCCTTTTCTGTCCAAAAAAGACAATAGTCGTAAAATAAAGGAAAGGGAACAATGAACTGATTTGGGTAAATATTCCTTTAAGAACAGGTCAATAAGGGACTCGAATGCTTTACATGCAAAGGCACTAGAGACTTTCCTTACGAATGCAAAAGCGTTGATTAATAATATAAATTTAAAAAAGTTTGGTGGAAATTAATTTAGCTATTTGTTAAAAAATAGCTTCTAAATAACATAGTGATGTGAATGAAAGTAAGAACTCAGAAGGATTTTCTTGATATTATTTTTATAGTTTTTTCTTAATATTTCATATAATATGTCAATTAATCAGAAAAATTGTTAATCAATTAAACCCAACAGTCGTTTCAATAGAACGTTTTGTCCAATGTTTGGGACTTTTCCGGTAATCAGGTAATATAAAGTTTAGAGAATGTATGCATGTATATATATATATATATATATATATATATATATATATATGCTAAATTAGTATAAATATTAATTTAGAGTCTTATGACGGTTGTAGCCGAAACGGGTTTTTCTTGTTCTGACTCACCTCATTTTCAAAACTGAAATCGGGCAAATACCCATTTGTAATAATAATATAAAGACATAATAATACTGTATTCCCACTTATTTTAAACATTGAAAATTTTGTGTACCTTTTTTGAGTTACGTAAATTTAGTCTTCTAAATGCTATTAATGGTAGGTTACCATAACATTAATTCTAATAATTCTTTGTAATTTTATGTAATGATATCCTATTTCCTCAACTGAAGACCAATGGAATTAATAATAAGTCTAAGTATAAATAAAAAATTGCTTCCGCCGAAATGTCCTGTCACGGCAGATAAACGTTTGTCGATCCGAGTGGGAAAGGTCGCGTTCACTGAGAACGAATTCTGCCAATACGTCATCACACTCATATGCTCACTACGCTTACGTTCAGAAGCTAAGTTGAGAAAGGTAGCTTTTGTTATCTGTGAATAAAATAGTGCACCTAATAAATAAAATAGACTGTTTGTTTGTGTGTGTTCCGCATACAGATCTACACCCGTGGAGAAAATTTGACCAAATTTTGTACACATGTTTTACACAGAAGCAAACTCTGAGGGGGTAAGACTCGTCTACTACCCACAGGGGCAGGGGTGGTAATTTTCAAACATGCTAAACTGCCGATATTTTCGTCTAATAAATATTTTTCATGGTCAATAATATTGATAGTATTTTTCCCGATGTCAATTGTCTATAATTTCAATCCCTTTCGGAATTGGAGGCGAGCACCTTAGGGATTTGGGTGAAGGGTTGTTACATGAAAATAAAGAAAAAACAACCGAGATTGGCGACGAATCCGTGGTTATGGATGTTGCTTAGTTTAGTTATAACATTCAACTTGCCGATTATGTTGTTCTTTTACTCCTACAAGCGGGGACGGAAGGGGAAAACATTGTGTGTATGTTCGGCATACAAATCTACAACCTTGGAGAAAATATGGCCACATATCGTACGCATGTTCCATTAGAACAGGAAACAAACACTGTGGGGGTAAGACATGACTATCACCAGTCATAGGCGTGGATGGAAATTTTCAAACCCGCTAAAACGGCCGATATTTACGTCTAAGAATTATTTAACGCGGTCAATGAGATTGACAGGGTTTCTCCCGATGATGTTTCTGTACAATTTTTATCTATTTCTGTATTAGAGAACAGAACAATTGGGGGCGGGGTCAAAAATAACGCGAAAACAACAGGGATTCTTGTCGAATCCGGGTTATGGATATAGCAGATTTTAATTATGACAAGCCGAGTAATGAGTATTTTGCAACGTCATTAAGGTACTATTTCTGAAATATATAGCTCACTCCGGATGCCTCCTAGTTTCTACATACCCGAAATTTTATATGTAACAGGTATCAAGTTTCATAACAGACTGATATGAAAAGTACCAAAAAGAAGATGAAAAGGACTCTATTAAACAATTATACAATAACACATGAAAAAGTGGTGTACTGATAATGCAAATGATATATTTATCTCGACTTTGTATGAATGTGTGTGTTGTGACAAAATAACATAAACACAAGTTAGCGACAGAGTGAATGCCAATTCAAAAGGCTTGAGCTTCCGTTTCGCGGCGTATAGGCGGTCCCGGTTCGTGACGTAATTCATTGTGATGCATTGAAAGAACCGTCACGAATGAACAGCTGTTCCCAGTACGAATTGGGACGCTTCTGTTCAACTTTGCCTCAATAGTCCAGTTTCTTGCGAGACCGCGAATTTATCAGCTGTGAGCGCGAAGTTAAGAACCGGCCAAAGCTGTGTAGGGCAGGAGATCCCGTTTGAAGGAATGTCTGGCTGCGATGGAGGCTGCAGTCAGTCTCGCCCGTGCAGCCGTGCAGTCGTGCAGCCGATCAGCCGCCCAGCCGTCCTGTGAGTACAACCCTAATCACTGAATTTCACACACGTTTGATTAAAAATTTTAATTTATTGCATTAACAATAAGAATATTACAATAGAATTCTACAAGCTATGAGCTTGCCTAAGAACTTTGACGTGATGCTTAGATATTATTTAAATCACTTGAATATTTTATTTAAAGCCATCTTGCATTTTGTATTTCCAGTAGAGCTTTCACGGAGTGTGTTGATGTGCTCTTCTAGTTTTATGTGGTGATTGATACTTCTTTCATTTATGACATCTTTGACGTATGATGCTTTTAGATATTTATGAATTATTATGGGCCATTGAAGACCATGAGTAATATTTTTGATTCCTGCATCCCATAAACCCATATTGGTTTAAGAATTATTATGTAGATTAGAAGTTTATTTTCAAGTGTTACTTTGGACCTCCAAATAAGAATTGCATTTCTTTTACTTTTAGACCAATCAGCTTAGTTTTTTTTCCTGTATCAACCTGTTATCTAAATGCATCCCAAGGATTTTTCTTTACAGAGATAAGGAAACTTTCGTCTATTCTCCTCTCAAGTAAACTATTTTACACAGAATGAATATAAAAATATTTCATCACCAAGTATATTTACAGTTGAATATTTTAAAAATTCCTTTAAATGTCAAGATTTTTCCAAACAATTTATATCAGTGTTGAGTATTTTCGAATTACCATGTTTAGAATTATATATAATTATAATTCTGATATGTTTCAATTTTGTAACAACAAAAACATCGGTCACAACTCTGAAATATTTATTGAAGTAACTGACAAAACTACAACAAAACGTTTGGTTCTAAATTCTATTTGGAGTATTTAATCATAAATAAATTTCCTAATGTATAAAATTTATTTATAATACTCCAAACACCGGGAGACGTCGTAAATTACGGCCGTTGTGTATCTGTATTTTTGTTTGTTCCTTAATTAATTTTTTTGTGACTTGTGGCCGATATATGTATTTTTTATGAACGTTACTCTATAATTTATTTTGATATAAGGTCTTAAGGTTTCTATGTGGTTTTAATTGGGTTAAATAAATATAATATATTTAATTTATCTATAAAGGATTGTAATACTCACCTGTAGTAGAATTTTTTTAATAGCATTTTACAGATTAGTTTTAATACGTTATATATATATATATTACGTTTTCCAAATACAATAGTTTTTAACAATAATGTAAATTTTAAATAATTAGCCGTCTGAGTCGTATGTTATTTGAGTTTTTCGTTTTAAAGCTAAGACGTGATGTTATCTCAAGTCCAGGTAATAAGTGCAGGTGTCCTCCAGCCAGCTGTTTCTCTGCTTGGAGTTATTGACACGGCTTCCCACATACTCCAGGGCATTTAAATCCTCCCAGCCGCATGCTCCGCCATTCCACTCTCTTTAAAGCCTGTTTTTATTTAAACGGTAATGAGAGTTCCGTGCGCCCGAAACTGATTGTAGTGTATGAGTGATGACCTTAAAGTATGGCGGAGATTTCCATGCCTTTGGATTAAAGTCCTCCATGTTGTGGATAAATCAGTATTAATCTATGCTTGTCCGAAATAATTGAGACCAAAAAGAGAATTAATAACAAATTTGTGTGTTTCGCCACAACAAAGGGAATAGAATCATCCATCCAGACAGGTTACTCCAATACTATTACCAGACACGAGTCAACAAACAGTAGTTGTAGATGTACTATTGTTCTAATAGTCTCAATGTTTGCTGGCTCGATTTTGGCGCTCGCAAGCCGATGGACGAGACCAAGCTCTTCTCTTGTGACCAGTGGCGGCCCGTGAGTTTTTGTAGTTGTGTGCTACATCACCACAAGGAACCATTTTTTACGAGGAGAACTATGTAAAATAATAATACTACAACGGTGATACTAGCACTCATAAATGAAACAAAAGTATATGAAGATAAATTTTCAGGAAAAAACTAAAAAAAATCATAAGAATTTAAGGAGTTTTACTAGGGTGATGCGATTCCCCAATGCCGCAAGGGGCGCCTACACCGGAAGTAAAGCTAGAGGGCAGTCTCAGAAAGGACTGTAACCTGTCGTGGAACCAGCGGAAAGGGTTTTTCTCCTACAAGGCCGACATGCCGAGGAAATATAAAACAAAAATATCATATCAACCCGGATGAGGCTTGAAGATAGAGCCAGGGTAAAGAAGCAAAAAAATAGGGAAAAAAGGTGATAGTATTGTAACACGTGTATTTTGGCTTAGTTTTGCTTTGTCTCGAAAGTGTTGTTTGCTGTGGTTTGGTGAATTCGAAATCGTGCACGTGCGTGGGGGTGGAGGAGATAAATATTTCCATCCAAGTAATTTTCGTGTCCTGTCTCGATTGTTGGCTTCAACATGACAGAATAGTTGGCCATTGTTGACTACGAAACTGCAGCTGCGTGCTATAACTGTTGTAACAATGGAAGAATCAGTGAAACTGACATTTCGACGAAGTTTTCTAATAATGAAAAAAAGTAAAAGAATACGAGGCTATAATGGAGGGAACGGAGATAAGCTTTTTAAACTAGACAGTTGTTCTGCGCTCACCGCAGCTGGTGGATGTGATTATGAGAGGCTCCGTATTGCGTTACGTGTATACGTTTTAAGTCACCGATCTACAAATCTCATGAGTTCTGCTGTAAACTTTTCCAAGTTGTTGTCTCTAATATAGTCTGAGGCAGAATCGTCGTGAGAAAGGGCCACAATTTGTTAGTGAAGAGTTCATCGAAGCCACAGAATTTAGTACGACGGCTTTCCAGCAATCAATCCCTGAGGCCGACGCCTTAGCCAGTGGTCAACCCCTGAGTCGGCGCCTTGCAATAGTCCTGACTAAAGTCATCACTGAAGTTAACCCGTTCTGCCGGCATACGGAGACGTCGGTACGAGAGCTACAGCAAGCAACACAACGTAAGCAGTACGTATTTGGTACGGGCAGCAGATCTCTTCTATGTAAATCCACAGGTGCCTGAGATAAGAGTTTTTCATGCTTAACTGTAATAAACTTATATAAAAATTTCTTTAATGGTTAACAATTTTTGATTTAACGTAAAAATCCAGCCCACAAAAATAATTCTTTACAGTATATTACTAATACTATGGTCCGACCCTTAATGTACCACACTTCTAATTCTGTCTACATAGTTTCCAATACTGTCTCATTTTTAAAAGCGGAATAATATACCAATAATTTTATCCGCATTTCTAACACGGAAGTATTTTTCCTTCGTACATATTTTAAATAAAGTTAATTTTTTTAACAATCCACGCATGATGGCAGTGTTGTATGCAAGGTAGATTTTCGCGCTATGATGCCCCTTAAATATATATTTATTAATAACCTACGATTGTAATTTTTTAAATACTACCGAAAATGTACGAATACTGTTTAAAAATAAAATTTTTAATTACTGAATGGTACTAATTAAGATTTAGATTTAGTTGCTTTTGCCACCTGATGCGGCGTCTCTGTTTGCTTAGTAGCGCAAAAAAAAAGCGGCAGTTTGTGAAGCTTTAAGCCTTAAGTGGTGGTCAAGGGAGTAAAACACAATACTGTGCATGGGTAATTGTCATTCCATGAGAGAAATTGGAGCCGCTTGTAGCACATGGACAGCGAGACGACTGCATTAGCAGGACAGAGTGCGCTGCAAAGCGGCAGTTTAAAGTATTTGATTTCAGAAAATCGCACTGTTAGAACAAAATTAATATGAATGTTCTTAAAATTAAGAAAAATTAATTTTGTTCCGTAAACATGAGCACATATGCAATACTGCTTGTGACAAGTTACAGTTCAGTTCGTTCTGCGCTATTACGAAACCCTTTTACACCACTGAAAAACAGCGTTCCGTAATCCGTTTTTTCTGGACCAAATGAAACAAGGCAACATTACTTAGATTCAGGGAAAAATCGTAGACTGTTGAATGAATTCACATCGAATAACCCCGAAAAATAAATTTCAACTAAAACGCTGTGAAGAAAACTGATGCTCTTCTTTCACTTCCGCTCCTTTCTTTCTGTCACGTTCTCTGAGCTCCTAATTAAATTAATGTACTTTTGCGATCTTTTTCCCGTAAAGCTGTCTGCGAGTGCTATTCTCTCGCAGGCAGTACCTGCGAGGGATGTTCTTTTGCAGGCAGAACCTTGTAGGAGAGACACGAAGGGGCAACCTTTGGGGATGCTTTTTACTCTCTCCGGTTTTGAACTAAGGTTCCCACAAGCCGAGGCACCTTGGCCTGTTTTGAGAGGTATATTTCCGGGGTCACAGAGCTTGGGCATACGGTAAGAGTTGTTTGCTATTCCCATTGGAATAGTCGGCCAGCTGCCTCCTAAACTGGTTGAGGCACGGAGAAGGGAATGCTGCGTCCCCACAGCAAACTCCTCTCCCGCTATCGGAAGGGCGTGGGACAATTACCCAATGTAGGTTTCTCTACGGTTTTTCCCTGCATTACTTTCAGGCAAATGCCGGGTAGGATCCTTAAACTGTAGCCCGGGGGCCCTAGTTAACCCTTGGTTACCTTTCTCTACCCTTCCGCATACCCCCTTTCAAATCCCTACCTATGCTATTAAAGGGGAGTTGCCCATCGTGGATTACCCTCATGTAGCCTGCTACCCTAAAAAAAATCTTTTTCTTTATTTTTGTCATTAATAATTTAGCTATTTTGCAGTAAAAATCCTTAATTAAGTAAACTCAAAAAACAGAACTACCAAACTTGAACACCTTATCATTTCTTAACTAAACAGTAATGTAACATATTCAAATGATTATTTTTTCTATATTATTTAATTTTAAATTCAGCTCTCTGTAGAATGACAGATTATTAGATGCAGGTCTTACATATGTGATCTATGTCGATCATTACGAGTTCAAATAAATATTAGAATTTCATTCAAATTGATGTTGCGGTATAACATTTTCATGTTTTACAAAGATAACGAAATTTTTAATTTAAGGTAGAAAGTTTCCATTTTATTACGCGAAATTTTTTATGAAGGATATACATATATTTGCAGTTGAGTGTATTAGAAATAAATTCTATGTCAGTTCGTCATCTATGTTATTACGTAAAAGGAAAAAAAAATAACAATTTAGAAATGGAAATCGCGAAAGGACGGAATTTAATATTGCAGCAGAGTATTGTAATTGTTAGAAAATGAATGACAATCTGATTGTATTGAATTAAGATTTACTACATCAGGAAATTAAACTAAATTGTGTTTATTTTATTTGTTCGTTCATGTTTAACTGACTATATATATTGTTTTTCTATAAAAATATGTGTTATATTATGCTGAAGATGATTATTTAGTAGTGAAGCCAATGCGTATCGTTCAAAGGAACGTTATATCATGAACTGATACTTCAAATTCCATCCAAAAGGGTATATTTTATACCTTCCTAAATCACGTCTGTGGTCGGAAAATTCTTAGGATTTGGAGTAAATGAAATTTATATTAATTATATAATGAATAATCCAACTGTAATGCAGGATAACTTTAAATTTTATGAAATATCAATGAATTTGTCCATTATGTGTTATAAGTTTATTTTGTGTTGAATCGTGACGTCATCAGTATTACGATCTCAGCTTCCTGCGTTCAAGTTTCTGCCTGAACCACCGGTCCTGTCGTGTCGATCTCGTTTCCTGCAGTTAACTGGCGAGACAGTAAAACAAAAATACTCAGAAAACAGGACGTACTTGGCCAAAAACGTTAAAAGAATATGTTTAATCACTCGTGTGCTGAGGTAGAGTTCGACATTGTTATATACTGAGTTTGTGAAACACTCCAAAGGTTCAAAAAGAACTTTTTTTTGTGAATGTTTTAGAATTTCTAATACTAGTGACTTGATGTAATAAAGAAATTGTAGTTTACTGAGTACTTGTACTACATCATTTTTATCGATATATGTTTTTTTCTGGACGATTAAATGATTTCTTATTTATTCAAAGAAGAGCTCTTTATCTTGTACCGCCTTTAAAGTATTCACTTTATTCAGGGTTAACCTATACCAAAATAGCGCGAATTAGACGACCAGAATTACTCCATCATCATATTACGTTTTGTAAAATGCGAAAATAAATATTGGCATGACATTAATGCTCAATTGTAAAGTATTGATATTTACTTGGATATAGTAACGACAAATTCCATTACAACAGGTGAGTGTCAGTTTCTATAACGTATATACGAAACAGATGTTTGTACTACAATATATAAATAATTTTATTGTATGTACCGACCGATAAGTTACTGAAATATAGCCTAATTCAATTCAGCAGAGCTGTTGTACGAATTCCAGTTGTTTCTTGAAGTTTACAATTATTATTTGTTATTACAATAATTGATGTATGACAGTGTGATATGCAAGTCTAATATGTGACGTCCTTTACTTTGAATGAAGCCTATGATTACTTATTTACAACTTTTTAATTGGATTAGACCTGGTGCGAAACCATGCGAACGAAGCTACTGCCTCTGGTGACAGATTTGGTCCCTGCATTTCTTACATGACACGTTTGGCCTTTTTAGTTGAGATATGTTCTTTTATTTACAATTATAATCATTGTCTCGCGAGCTAAAAATTTCTGTTAAAATGATTTGAAGCCATTTTCATCAGCTTAACGGGATGAAGAAAGGTAAATTAAATTACAACCAAAAAAACACAACTAGAATTTAATAGCTCCATAAACGAATTTATAGGGCTGCGAGGTTAAATTGATATTGGAATATGCGTATTTGTCGCCATTACGAAGAAATATAGGACTTAAGAACGAAAATATTGTAATTATACATGATTTAGAACGTCTGTTCCTTACCAGTATTTATCAATTTATTAAATTAATAGACTTACATCGGAACTTGATACTTTGATAGAAAACTGTATCAGAAATCATTGGTTTTTATTGACTTAAATGAAAAATACTCTAATTAACCAGTACTTGAGAATCGGCGAAAACTATCATTTATTTTACTTAACGTTTATATGAAAGTAAATATTTTGGCATTGCGTTGATTCTTGGGAAAATTTGCGGACTATTTCCTTCAAAATTTCATAATAGGTTTCGTTATTTAAATTTATCTGAATGAAAAAGGAACCATTGATTACGTAGGATTATAATGAAAAAACAATTGGAACTACCTGCAATGCGTGAATATATAAAGGCTGAAAAAGGAAAAGTATTACAAAAGGAAAGAAACTCTGATGTCATCTGGCTATAAATAGTTCACATTATAGTCCAGAGGAAAATAACGATCATAAGGGTGAACCTAAGTTTATTACATGCGAAACTTAAATTAAACATAAGAAAATTAACGAATGGAGCAAATATTATGTTGTTTTCCAGGATTTTTTCGTGTGAAAATAAATTTACACTCGACGAATTTATTTTTGGTAGGAACAAAGAGTTTTTCAATTTGGCGTGCAAATTTTAAATTTTCACGTAGGTGCGTAAGAAAATATAAATAAAATACTTAAAACGGTATAGCTCGAGTTATGAACTTGAATTACATTGGATAAGAAAAGAGTTTGAACGTAAAAGAAATGAAAAACAATGCAGAAAACGTTAAAATAATAATAACGATAGGAGGATTGATTGACAATAGCACGACGATAATACGATTAAAGGTGTTCCAGAAATATTAATGAGACTGTCGAAATGAGACACAACAGTTCTCTGTTAAGAACGAATGAACAATGTTACAGGATTGACCGAAATTATTCAAGGACTCGAAGAATACGTTTTTAATGGAAATAAATGTAAATTATTATCCGTTAATGGCTAACTCAATACACATCTTCATTAAGTAGAATTAATTAGTTAATGAAACTGTATAAATGACAAGTTAGCAATATAAATTCTATAATAATCGTGTTGTTTTCACGGTGGCGCAATTATGACGAGTGTACTCTCAACTATTTAGTCAAACAAGATAGCGTCAGAACGACGTCACGCCGGTACAACAGAGATTATCACATTATTTACACATTGCTACTTTGTCTGATAATTACATTACAGCAGTTATCACAGTCTTGTAAATTAAAACTTGTGCCAATCACTGCGACATTCGGACCTGCGGATAAATGAACGTCAATTAAATGACATTCGAGTCAATAAAAATTATTTTTCGATACCACTGTTAGTCTGAGATCAAACACTGTTTACTGATCAAGCTAATATCCAAGTTTACGGTTTATAAATTGTATAGCGCATTTCATTCCCTTAAGAACTACTAAAAATTGAATATCGTTTCACCTTCCTGTATATTCGTAGGTGATGGGTTTCACGACGACATTTGTTGTGAGGATACGAGGTTTTTCAATAACATATTTTCACAAAATTCGGGGTCAGTTCATCATACAACAACAACAAAAATGTCACATAAACAGATTTCTGACGATCCTTCGATTTTAACCCTTTAGTGCATAGTGTAGCATGAATGCAACATAACTTTTAGTATCATCCGAGAGGCGACTGTTGGTTTCTAAGCAGATATGAAACAACATGCACGTAGGAAATGTGCAATTTCTGGCATCCGTGGACATGTTAAAACATGCTTGTCATAATTTTCTTTGAGCCAAAGCCAGATTTTTCCACCCGCCTGTCAACTTCAGAATCATTATTTTGTGTTATTTTTTTTATGTTTTTTCCAAGAAAGAAACTTTTCACATTCTCAGGGTATTCTACTTGCACTAAAATAATAGTTATCCAATTAATGTGAAATATTAATAAATCAGACCTAATTATATTTATAAATCAGTTAATGACCTTTTATAGACTTCATTTTGTATTTACGTTACGACGTTTCGGTACGTGTTCGTATCTTCTTCAGGTATTATCCTAAAGAGGGGGTACTTACAAATGATTAATATAACAATTTGTTCATTTTTTGTTTACTTCAGTTTGTCTTTCTTTACTTTGTATAAATAGTCCATACATTAACCATTTGTAACTACCTCCTCTTTAGGATAATACCTGAAAAAGATACGAACACGAATCGAAACGTCGTAAAGCTATAAATAAAAAAATGAAGTGTCTCAACAATAAAATAATCAGTTAAAAATTTTGAACTGTGATTCGCTAATATGAAAATGTTGTCTAATATAGGCTGTAAAAAGATGTATTAATCCACAGGACTGTGAAAGTTTCAGTCGTGCGAATCAGCTCTATTTATGATATTATTTACGTATTTTTTGTTAATTTTTTGCTTATAGGAGTTTTCATAGCGTGAAGCTACGATTTGATTTGCCCTTTGTTGACACTCGGTCGTTTTCTGAAAGGCTTGTAGTGAACAACATTTTGCATGTGTTTAGTTTAAAGCTTTTCATTCGTTGTATTTTTCTTAACCTAAGGAAAATTGTAGAAAATCCCATGTTTATTTTGCTAATGACGTTGCCAGCTACGGCTTTTCTTATCATTTCCGCTCAGGGAGGGAAGGTCAGGAACTGTCCCACGGCTAGGAGCAAAACACAGTCTTGTTAACGAATTTCTAATAACGATAAGGTGCGTTCTGCTGAATAATCCACTCCGTCAAGTGACCATTGAAAGACAAAATGAGGAAAATATTTCTAAAAATCACAGCCAACTTGGAGGTGTTATTGTGGAAAAGTAAGATGATGATTGGAGCCCCTGATATCAAGCAAAGTTTTCCAAGATTCAAAGAAAAACAAGGAAAGAGTAACATCTCTCTCAGAACCAGAGATAAAAGTATTTTTTCTCGACACGGTGCTCATTTTCGGCGCGGAAGTACGGGAGGTTAACTGCGACGTGTTTGTAGAGCGGAGGAGATTTAGTGTAACGAGGCACAGTGACACCATCAAACGGTCATCACAACAACGAGTCTGACTTCGACAACTAGAACCCTGGACGACCAGAGAGAGACAGCTCAGCATGCAGAACCACGCACAGGAAGGCTCGTTTCACATTTATCCGACAATCGGCTAAACGACATCAGACTCACCACAGAAAGGTTTAAAAACTTATGAGACGTTTCACACTAGGTGTCGTCGTTCACCCTGCAGCCGACAGTTGGGCCGTTGTCTAGGGGGCCAGGTTCTCCAACAGCAGAGTCCCGGCTGTCGTCCAAGTGCGTCAGCCTAGAGGGTGATTAAGTTATGGAGCGTTTCACATCTACCCGGCCCGATTCGTCTAGTCTACATTTTTCCTGGTTCGTCATATGCGTTCTTTAAGTAAAATATTTTTGTACTTATATTTTTTCCATTATCATCACGGAGGATGTACAACTAGTTGTAAATTTAATTCATGATCGACTCATTTTTGGGGACAAAAGTAGAAAAATACGTAAATACAGATTACAGAATAGAAATTCTTGGGAAGAAGTTTGCAGAGAATTAAGAAATGGATATGAAAATATGGATGATAAACAAAGAACGGAATATGGAGAGTACAATACCCATATTGCATTTGTTAAAACTAATTTTAACAGGTTGGAAATTCTGGTAGTTCCAAAAAATATATTTATTAAGCACACATTTTGCCAGTTTTGTTTTCCTATATATTAAATGTAAAACAAATGCCAATTTATTGAGTCCGTGTTTCTTACGTTATTTTCTGAAATTCCGCCACATACTCATCCACTTCTCGTACTTCTACACCCAGTTATAGACTAAGTATCCGTCCCTTTAAAGAACAAAATTATGTAAAACTTTACAAACCTTTACAATATCAATTAAGGATGTAAGTTTATAATTCTGTGAAAAATCCTCCATTTTTTTTAACATTCTACAAACTTTAGAGCTCTCGAGACACGATAATTAAAACTGTAGTTGGCATTGAGTGTCCACTAAACAGTCGGATCTAGATATTTATTTTTCTTAAAATTTTACAATCCATCTGAAAAGTCCGAAAGTAGGGATGAAATGAATAGTGGTGGTTACATTTTTATTGTATGTTTTCTTTTACGTCTGCCGTTTTGCATATATATTTTATTATAATAAATAAATATCAGGTAAATATGACTTACGTTCTTTTGCGATTGCGATTTGCAACATTTGTAAAGGGGAATACATTCCCTGAATGATGTGTTGTGACTTTGAATGGCTTTTTCTATCCAATTAAGAAAATCGTCGAAATTTTCTCAACTCCTAAAAGTGAACATAGAATGCCCCCAACATATCTCTTTTCATAATCATTGGACAAACCCATTGCATCATTAATTTTTTTCGTTTTTAAAAACATCTATACCAGACTATGCAATGGAAAAACTTATCACGCTTCATATTCGTAGAATGACTAAAGGAAATTCGGGCCTACAACCAGCCGGTTGTGATGCTTAATGGTCTTTAATGGGTTTAACTTTATCGGCGAGACTTTTCAATGACTTCGGATATTTAGTGTAATTTTTCCTTACGCCCATGGTCAACCTGAGATCGGCCCACGATTAGCAGCCGGAGCAATATCAACATTTAAATAATCAGACTTGGTACATATTTTGTAAATAGTTTTACTATATTATATTTAATATGTTTTAACGTGATTTTAATAATTTCAATTCATTTCCATCAAGTGCCTATATCTTAAAAATGTGGTTCACAAAATAAAATTTTAATGTTTCTTTCTTTTTTAAAAACAAAACAAAAGGAAGTTTGAAAAGAGAAGAGGGTTACCTCAGCTTTCATCGCTTATTGCTCACGATACCTCCATTAATAATAGATATTTTTATTTATTTGTGTGCCCTCTTAATACAGAAGTCATTACAAATACATAGACACTTCCTTAACGTCACTTTGGAAGCCTGTGAACCGTTAGTACCGCGTGGAGTGATTTGAAAGAGTGCGATAATGCATACTTATGTATAAACATGCGGAGACCCATTGTTATGGATTCAGTACAAATGCAACACTAGATAATTAGTTCCTAATGTCTTAGCACGTTCTTTCATTAATAAATAAAAACTAAAAAAAACTGGAGACATTTGCGTAAATTACCTTCCTTTCTTTTTTTGGTGTGAGCAACTAGCCACCACACATTTCATAAGGTTTATTTAAATACCACCGGCCTGCTGTGGTGTAGCGGCCAGCGTCATTGCCTTGCATCACAGAGGTCCCGGGTTCGAATCCCGGCATGGGCATGGATGTTTGTGTTTTTATCCTGTTCAAGAAAACTGACCAGAATGCAGAATGTGTCATGTAAGATGAGAGTCTGGCAGCCGTCACGGTAGGCCAAGGCCCTTCATGGGCTGTCGAGCCGAGGAGTTAGTTATTGAAATACCCTGTATAATTATCTTCAGCTTCATGTAAACGTGTAAAACAGGAAAACATCAGACTAAACTTGCGAGAAGAGGTTCAGACATCTCAGAGCCGAACCTGTTCTCACAGGAACCTTCATCGCCCAAGGCAGAGTTTTTATTAGTTATGTCCTTTATCCAAGCTTTTTACCGAGAAATTTCCCTTCCGCCATGAACAAGACTTGGACAGTAAATCCGTAAGAGATATATAGAACTGCTTCCAATTGATTCAATGTGTACACATCTACTCGTATAGCGGAAAATTGATTATTAATCTCTATTGAATACTATAAATGTCACATTATGTTTCACTCAATTCAATCCACATATTTTACTGTCCTTTTAGTCGTTCTTACTTATTTTTATAATACAGTTCATATAGCTATATAAAAGTGAATATTTCTGAAGAGATTTAATTAATTTATTAAAAAATCGGATACTTACGTGTTCTCCTTTCATTTATGCTACCTTACATCCACTTACAGCCCAAAGGTGTTTCACACAAATTCAAACGATTAGGTCTAAAAGCTCTTATTTCACTAGAGGGAAGAACAAAATTCATCTGCCTATCATACAATACGTTTCATTAGGCAAATCAGGTCAGTATATTGAAAATAATAAGCATAAATTCATTATTTTTCATTACAAAATATTGTTCCACAAATAATTGTTCCACTTTACAACGGCGTACAAACTCACAAATAAATTGTAGGAATTAGGTGAACACTCGCACGCGTAAAAATAAAAGTAAAATATATTTAAATAAACATGTAAGTATATAAATATAGCCCGGGAGCCCTAGTAACCCTTGGCTACCTTCCTCTACCCTTCCGCATCCCCCCTTTCAAATCCCTTATCCCTTCCTATGCTATTAAAGGGGAGTTGCCCAACGTGGATTACCCTCATGTAGCCTGTTGCCCTAATATATATATATATATATATATATATATATTATATCAAAATAAATTTAGAACAAAATTGAGATTCGCTGAAGATAATTTTATTATTTTAAATAGAAAATGAAGGCAATGATATTGATAAATTCTATAACGAAAATTTAAAACAAGTATAATGTTATTTTCTGGTAAAAAATAATTCCAGAGTACTATATAAACTTAACTGATAATAATAATTAATGCTGTATATTTGAATAATACTAAGATAAATGTGTATGTAAGCGATTATACTTCACTCTAGAATTATGAATCCAACAGACGTACTGTAATGACAAGTTGTAAACACCACTAAAATTTTTAACTTGCAGGTAAATAAATGATTTTAAAACATCTTGTAATAAATGTAAGAGTTAAATGAATAATTATATTTAATGGTAAGGGAAAATTATATATTGACATTGTAATATTAGGTTTTGAATTTTTATAACTGCAGTATAGCGTATCTGCTAAAACTTTGAGATTAAATAAGGAGGATATCAATAATTTTTTGACGAAAATCCAACGCCGTATCTTTTTCAGCATCGAGAGGAAAACTTCTAGGATATTAAAATAATCATGAACAAATCAGAAAATAATGAAGTAAAAGATATAGTTTAATACAGAAAATTAAGACATAATAGAAAGCGCCCATTAGCCTTCGCACCCCTAGATGCCAGTAGCAGGACTGAGAGGAGAAAAACCTCCCAAATGAAGAACCATTTGCTAGAAGGCGGGGAACCAATCAAAAGTTCCAGATCAGCCCACATGAACTGTAGTGGGGCCCCTCAAAACCAGTTACCACTGGGTTTCCACAGGGTTTGAATCGTAACTTAACGCTAGACGAAAAATGTTTACGTGGTGTTTTCACGCGAGACAGTCTCGAGCGAAAGTGAAGAAAAATTCTCACGAGTAAATTTTTAAATCAAATTGACATAATTTTTAAATAATTTAATTATGTAATCAACTGTATAGATAATGATGAATGTGATTTATATATATATATATATATATATATATATCCAATAAAATCTTTTAGCCGACCTCCTGTGGTGTAGAGGTCAGCGTGACTGCCTCATATCACAGACGTCCCGGATTTGAATCCCGGTGACGGAATAGATGTCTGTTTGCGTGAGAGAATCCCCCCGACTAGAAATAATTATTTCCCACACTGAGTCGCTAATAACCAGAGCTGTTGATACGACTGTAAATAACTCAGTATAAAAAAAACATTTATGACTATGAAATGTTATTTTATAATTAATAAAATATGTCAAGAAACTCTAACACCACTACATTTTTGGAACTATTTCAGATGGATTATAAAATTTTAAGAAACATAAATAACAATATCCGAATGTTTACTGGACACTCTGTCAATTTCAAACGGTTTTTAATTATCATCTCTCAAGAGCTTGAAGGTTTGAAGAATGTGCTTTTGGAATATTGAGTAATGGAGGATTTTTCACAGAGAATTCTGAATTTGCCATTGATATTCTGAAGGCTTCTGAAGTATTACATAATTTGGTTCTTGAAAGACCCGGTTACGAATTGACGGATAATTTGTCTAACTTGGTTTAGATGTATGACGAGAAGTGAATGAGTACGTGGAGGAATTTCCGAAAATAAATTAAGAAAAGTGATGTTGACTTACTTTTTAAATCCTACGGGCTCAGTAAAATGTCAGTTGACTTACATTTAATATATGCGTAAACATCACAGGCAAAATATGTTTTTTGCAGTTATCGGAATTTTAAACATTTTAAATTTCAATATGTCAAAATGACTAAATCAATATACTGTTCTGTACTCTTCGTATTCTGTCCTTTATGTATCATCCATGACTTCATATCCATGTCGTAATTCACTGCAAAGTTCTACCAAAGCATTTACAGTCTTTAATTTGTCTTCATATATTTATAAAGTTTTGTCCCACTAAACGGGTCTGTCATTAATTAAATTTTTAAGTACGTCTACATCCTCCATGTTATTAATGGCTAAAATATAAGTACAAAAATATTTTTTTAAAGATCACAATTGATGAACTTTGCAAATTGGAGACTAGATGAATCATGTCGGGTAGATGTGAAGCCCTCCCTAGGCTGGTCCACTTGGACGACAGCCGGACTCGTGCACTGGAAAATCGGGTCCTCTGAACGACTGACCGACTGCCGTCTGCCAGGCACACGACGACACCGTAGTCAGGCTGATCGGGCTTTTGGTACGTGTCCCACGCCTTTATGAATGATGACGGAGTTAAAGCGGCATTTGCCTCCACCAGCTGGCCGATTGCTCAATGAGACCAGAAAGCAACTCTTGCCAAGGTCTGCGACCCTTGTTACTTACACACCTCAAACCTGGCATAGCATCGCGCCTCATGGGAACCTTAATTTAGCTACTCCAGTTTAGAATTAAGCCTGGAAGAGTTACTACAGAAATTGAGTTAGAATATATATATATATTGTAGTAATTAGTAATTAATCCATTATTATAATTATAAAGTTGGATTGTAGAGGACTTATTATTGGGTATAAAGCGGACGCCGCAGCGGGGCGGCGAGACACAAAGAAACATTGTTGAGATGGTACGCGCTCAAAATCTACGAGACGAACAGTCAGTCAACGGCGAGAGACGAAGTTAGTTAGTTGGACGGCAGACACAGATGCGAGCAGATATCCATTCAGAAAAATTGCAGTATAAAGTTGGACGGCAGACACAGATGCGGGCAGATATCCATTCAGAAAATTTGCAGTATAAAAAGTTTTGGCAGTCAACGGCGAGAAGCGAAGCGGTAGAGTCCAACGGCGAGATATAATAGTTTAAATAAAACGCAAGTAAACAGTTTGACAGAGAGACTTATAAAATCGCAGTTTGGAAGCAGAAGTTTTGCTTCACAAACTGAACTAATTTTTAACATCGAGAGACTTCCAGGAGACCGACGTCCGGAAACTAGCTGATGAGATGATCGAGGTTCCAGAATAGCAGAGATCCAGAGCAGCTACCGTGTGTTCGAATTCGAATGAGTAGAATCAGTGATATCCCCAAATCGTGTGCACAGAAAACCCCAAATTGAGACCTGGGCGGCCGTAAGTAGAAAACTCTAAAATTTATTGTAAACCACTTTTTAAAAGATACGTCAGATCGTTTTTTAATTATTTCGTTTCTTTAATTATTCACTTCGTTCATTATTTACTTCTTTAATTGTTTAGTTATTTAATTTAAATTCAAATCTTTAATCTTATTTTCGTCCGCAACAAAATTCGTCGAGGTTCAGATGAATTAACTTCAATAAAAAGCTAAATGTAATTATGATGATTGTATAAAATTCACCCATTTATCAAACCCAGATAAAGACCCTGAGATACCAAATATTATATTGTATTTAAAACTTTAATAAATTTTGATTAATTGTTTCCCGTAAAAATCTTTTATTTTATTTAGACGCCCGTTTATTACAATATATATATATATATATATATATATATATATATATATATATATATATATACTGACGCATCCGATTGATTTCCACCTTATGTTAGCGCGCTCGTCGTTTCGTAACTTACCGTCGATTACACGGCCCGGTAAACCTAACGTAAGGTAACTTCCCTTCACGTAGTTGATGTAGGCACTTTTTCAGTTTTTTGTCTGCTTTATCACTCAAGCCAAAATTGTAAGGAATGACAAGAGATTACTGGAAAGAGAAATTAATATAGCCAGCCAAATTTCACAGAACAAATAGAATTTATAGGCTAATACTTTACCCAAATTAACAACCAAAATTCAAAACTGGAAAATTATTATGATAACCTCCTAGCTAAAAATATTAATAATTATTTAATTGATAATAATAACCCAATTTTAATGATCCAATGCATTCCAAGTGTGGTGTGATCATGTCCCTAGTCGATAATTTTTGGAGGATATAATTTTCCATTTAGGCCTTAACACCAGGTACAAAGTTCACACAAAACGGAACTATAATTTTCTTTCGTAAACAAAATATGACGCGGTGGCAGCGGATTCTGGGAACAGACAGTTTTTTTTACTCGACCACGCAGCGGGTGGTCAGATAGGAGCTGAAAGGGGCAGCACAGATGTGCAGTTTCGCGTGGAGACGGCACGGAAGGAGTTGGTAAAAATTGACTAATCCCGCAGTTGTTTCTTATTACTAGTTCGTTTCGCATTCCACCCAAATATATTTCTTATTTTACAGTGCAAACTTTGTACATAATGATGAATTGTGTAGAATTTTTCCATCATTAATCTATCGATCAAATAAATTTTGTGTATTTATATTAAAGTAAATGATACCAAACAAAATTAATAATATATTAAAATAATTATCTAGTGTATCAATAATAACAACCTCATCACACATGGTTTAAAAATACGCAAATTGAAAACTTTATTTTCTTCTAAACACTTGATGAAAATAAGTGTTTTTACGATTTTAACGTGAGTTTGCATTGGATTAATATTAATCGTACATATCAGTGTAAATTAAATATAAATAATTCAAAGAATTTTAATAATTTAAAATACATTTATTTAGAATGAATTATTCGGAAAATTGAATTATTTTATATCATCAAGTTAAATATTCACGAAAAAATTAAAAATTTAATATTTAAAGTTAAACATTTTACAAATTAAACATTTAAAAAGTTCAAATTACAAATTTAATACTTAAAATATTAAAAATTATAATGATTTAATAAAAACTTTTTTGATTTTACGCAACAATATCTACCAAAATTCACAAATCAAACAATCAACACAGTACTTCACACATTTCGTTCTTCCCCTTTGCCCTTATACTCTTTTGTACGATGTGTTAATGTAGAACGGGGATTATTTGTTAAATTTGTTCTGTTCGTCGCCTTGAGTACAGTGCACTGCTACAGTTTTATACAGTTCATGGTCTCGCGTACAATTTAAATTTAAACAGTAATGTTTATTAAGACTTCCTTTTACACTATTTTCAGTAACTGGTAACACGACTAGGTAAAGTTTATTTCTACTTTATACAAATTTCGAATAAGAAAGATAGCCAATTCAGACAAAAATGGTAATATAAATATCACACAAAGTTTCTGGGATCCTTGTCCCTTGTGCCCCAGGCACCCCAGATTCAAAAGGCTTTTGAGTTTTGCCAACTGACAAGTGCAGTTGTGTCGCTCTAGGCTCTTCTTCGCACCTGACGAAAGGAACAAGGATCCCAGAACCTTTGTGTGGTATTTATATTACACTTTTTGTCTGAATTGGCTATTTATCTTATTCATTATTTTCAATCAGTCGTAATTTTTTTCATTTTATACAAATTTTATTGGCGTTACAGATTACGTGTTTGAGCGTACTTCGAAAAATTGTGTACCTTTTCTTACTTCATTTAAACGTACGTTTCTTGCTTGCTTTTCGAATGTAATTCTTCTCTAGATGACACAAAAATTTATCTTTTATTTTGTATACCTTGAATTGTTTAAATCTAATTGATATTCGAATAAAATCGGAGTAATAGAAATAACACTTTACAGAAACTTCGATTATGCTGTGATAAATCTCAAAAGTATTATTCAGTGTTTCTTTTCTAAGTGTGAGTTGACGGCCTATTCTGAAGGTATTAACATTTAAACGAAGGCTTTCCGTGAAATAGAATTACCAAGAACAATGATATTACTAGCAATAACGTAATTGCATATTGCCGACAGAAGGAGAATGATTATGATTCCACTGAATGACAAAGAAGGTATAACAAACCTGAATGTGGACGGTAGTGCATTATAATTTATACATGTGTATCATTTTCTCAAAATTCTTCAACTTCACGTTTATCAATTAAGTACATTTATATCAATTGTGTTAACTGGTTGACATGTAGACACTTCGCTTGTTTGAAAAATAACTTTTGTTTCATTGCATGAATGATACTTTTAATTCAGATATATCACGGATATGGCATATTATAAAAAATATTATGGCCTTATCCTTTGTGTCGGACTTCCAATTATTTGCGTTAATCCTCTTGTGAAAAAATAGGATATCATGTTTTAGGCCCGCAAAAAAATTCGTAAAATTATATTCTGTATACGAAGAGTATGTTGAAGTTTTGAACAGAGGATAAAGCTTTTCTTTGGCAGGAGCGTGAAAAAATATAACAGATGGGGTAAATATATCTCTGGATGGGAGTGCGAAATATAATTCTAAATGAAAAAAAATAATTAATTACGGTCGGTTTATCTAAAACACACATTAACAACTAAAATATAATGCACATACCAATGTTATTGAATTTTGAGTATTAGTAATGAATTTGAAAGTTTTAATCGTAGCGCCTATTTTGTCGGCATACAATGAAAATTACACTTACAATACTCAGGGTCCTGATAACAGTCAAACCTGCAGCGGTCTTCGTGACCTGTGGATGCAAATTTTCAACAGAAAAGAAATTTTATCCACATGAAGCTTCTTCAGCGGAGAGGGAATAAGTGTCTGAACATCTTATTTGATACAGCATGAATACAAACTATCGTCCATCTTGTTGTAAATAGTACTTGTATATATTTAAACTTGTGTTCAAGTCAGATATCTTTCTCAGGGTTGTACCCAAGAGAGTACTGAATAATAATTGATGAATGGAGTGACGTCAGAGTTAACGTCAGAGTAAACGTCATACAACGTGGGGGCAAATGTTAGTAGTTGTTTTTTTACAGAGGAATGTTGATAATTTGTAAATGTGGAAAGAATGTTAAATAAATAGTGAGTTTATAAAAAGGAATAAGTGATATTTCATTGGATTATTAGAGATGATAGCATTACAATATTTAAATCTTAGATAAAATTCTATTCTCGTGGACCCAGAAATAGTACAGTTCATGCATAACATTAAATATAAAATACATGGTGCCGACATCTATGAAATCAAGTTCGTCCACCTTTCATTCAAATATTTGCCGAAGCTGAGCAGGTCGTACTCATAGTTTGGATTTCACACAACAGATGGAACTAGCCGTCCGACTTCGCATCCATCTTCCGAGCCACGAAATATGTCTTGACGTCCTCCTACCGCACAAACGCATATTATTTATTTTTTAAATGGAATTTTAACGCTCGTTGAACAATTATAAATTAAAATAGGTTTCACATTTGACTTACAACTTCTTGTACAACGCTTCGTTATCTACTCAATTTAATGCCCTACACACAATGAATCGTTCTTCACAACGAGCACTTATTATGTATAAAAATTTAATTATAAGAAGAAATAGGATGCATTTATAAGTTTCATCAAATATATTTGCAATACATTATTCTATGTCACTCCAAAATCTCTAACGCATTGCCTTCACACACCTAGTTACGTTATTTAATTACTCATGTACACCTGTCACTATTAACGGCTTTATACATTTTTGTAGAATGTGTAACATTTGCTTTATTTACTTTCCATTCGTTCATTTTGCGAGATTTTGAACAGTTTGTTTGTTCATATTTCTCTGATTCACTGACATTTTATTATATATATTATGAGTTTCCACTGGTACAATATAACAAGTATTTAAAATCTGTTTTAAAATAATCGAGTAACGGAGAATGGTAATCCGTCCATTTTTCATCAGTCGGTTCAATTATACTGATCATCATATTCATGCTGATGTATTACATGCTATGTCTCAATTAACTCATTGTATATGACTTACGTTTTTTACGTTCAGTGAAACGAGTGACATGCAGTTGCTATATTTGGCGAGATTAGACCTACAGAACTCTATTCCGGAGTTTCGAAACATAGTGAAATGTGACATTTGGTTGATTTTACATATTATCCACGGAAATAAAGACATTGTAAAAAATAAACGTAAAGAAAACGCTACGCCAATTTAAGAAAATATAAACATATTTGTGCATGGATTATATAAAACAATAAATTTACGATTCGTATAACAGACAAAAAACACAAATTAATTTTGAACAATAAAATTTGAAAAAATTTGGAGACGTTTCGATCAACTGCTGTGATCCTTGTCAGACTGAAGAGATGTAGTCAAAGTTACAACACTTTACAAACAATATGAATAGAAGAAAAAAATTAACAAATATTATTTAATAAGCCATTATAAGTCAAGTTTAAATGAGAAGTGTCCTGATTAGCATTTGACGAAAATATGTTGGTAGTAATATGTAACATTTAAGAGATTATTCTTTTATTAAAATTATTTTCCTTACCTAGAAGAATAATATATATAAAAAATAATGATTAAGATCCGAACAATGTTTTGTAATAGAAGTATGTTTATAAGGTTGTAATTTTACATTGGTTCCTTAATTCTAGTTAACAAAGACCAAACGTGGTCTGGCCGATATAACAAAGTCAGCAATTATTGCAACTAATTTTATAAACATATTTTTTATGTGTATATATGATTTGAAAATAATTGGTCAATTAATGTAGGTGTTCCACACGCCAGAAAAATATTATCATTGATATTTATGATAGAGTAACCAACGCTGAGTTAATTGAAGTATCATTTCCGGAATGTGAAGCCATACTCTGATTCTCCATGGCACAACATTTTGTTTAATAGTAATAAGTAAAGACAACTGCGTGTAATGTAATTAATGATGGATAATATGAACCAACTGTCTGACACATACTGTTAATAACTTTTTCTGCTGACTATATGTGACGTATAGCATCCAGGTGGAATTTTTCTGATCTATTTTAATGGAAATGTCCCAAAATATTACAACATCCAGACATTCGTTTTAATACTTAGCAGTATTTTTTTCATATGATCCAAACAAGTTCCTCAACTATAATACAATTTATTGTAAATCATCTCTGTGTATATCTTCTTAGTGCCTACGCTTCGCAGCCATGATTTTCATATTTACCTGACTTATCGCGTGTTAATTACGTATTTGAGATAAAGACCTAGTTAACATTTTCAGGATGGAGGCGGCGCTGGTTTTGGAGGTGCTGGAACAGCGCCTGGCGACCGCCCCCGGAGGCCGGGACGTGGAAGGCCGCCCCCTCATCTTGGTGTCGGCCCCCGGCGAACCCACGACCTACAGCAAGGACCACTTGGACACGACGCTACGATACCTCACCTCCATCTACAGGTTCGTCTCCAGACTGCGACAGCGACTGGAATTTTGAACGGATATTTTCAAACTTGGCTCTTACTCCACTCCTTCATTCTTAATAAAGATTTCGTGTCTATTCTTATTACGCGATAAAAGCGTTACGCCTCATTTAAAACGTTCAAGAATTCTCTCTACTTACTCCACGAAGAGATCTTGAAAATATATTCGGACGGGAGACTGCTCTTTGAAAAAAGATTAAACGACCCAAGCTTGTTCTGTGTCGACAACTAAATACTCATTATGACTGATTTCATACAATTCCTCTGCATCACACATTACATGCTACTTTCTAAATCCTTAATTCTGTGTTAAATATATTATGATCAGAAGAAATTTAGATAAAATCGGTTCCGGATTTCCTAATGAATAAAACTAAAATAACTAAATTATAAGCAGTGTAAAGCCAAAAGTAGTATTTTATTTTTTCATGCATTATAATGAATAATTATCTCCGAATTACTTGGAAGTTTTATCATACTGAAATAACAGGTACTAAATATTTATTGTATTAAACATTTATTTTCAATAGAGATTGCAGTCATTCTTAGAGTACTCGCAACTTCATTTCTAGAATAAACTATATTATTTTAGTCTTAAATATATTTTGATTCTTGAAATAGTTCACGGGAGCAAAATTCTCTCCATCGTGCTGCTCCAAACCAGCACACGGATCATCAAACTTCCCACGGAATATTCGAGCATAACAGGTTCTATCTCGTATCGTTCACTTCCAGTGTCGTCGAGAACCTGAAGCATACCGTTATCCCGTCAAAGCCTACGCTGTGTTAAGCAAATATGTCGTCCCAGAAATTGCCTTTCGTACACTTTATGAGTCTGGGACTTTGACTTATGTCTCTCTTGGCCAAAACTAATGAGAAATATGTGACAGAAATTACAAGACCAATAATATTGCAGCCTCAAATAAAATTGTTTATTATTATAACTGCATGAGTTCTAATGATCGAACTAAAGGAATTTCTCTTCAAGGAATGTAACAGTAGACGGCAGTTTAAAACTTAGAGCTTGAAACATAGTTTAACAATTTTATGATGCCAACCCATACAAAAGGCGTTCATCAAATGACGTGTAAAATAATTATTACACTTCTACATAAATGAGAAATAAGTTTTTTGTTACAGAATGATTTAGTGACATTTGTGTCCGTGATTTAAGTTAGAAAATAGCGGCCGCAGGTTCATTTCCATTTCGATTTCAAGATAGTATTATGTATTTTATTTTGAAACAGCACTTTAGGTAATCTTAGTACTGTAGACTAGGAAGTAAATTTTTCATGCGATGAAATAAATGTTTGGAATTAATATTTTGAAGTAACTCGGTTCGTTATGCTCAATTTCATAATTGAAACGTGACTTCTCAATAGCTGAAGTATTAGTTGTACGTGATTCGGATATTTACAGACAAAGTCACATTAAAAACATTACCGAAATGTGACAATGTGCAGTAAAATTCAGAAATCAAAGTTCTTGGTTTTATAAATTTCTGTCTTGCATAATATTAATGGAAAATGATACCATGTTATAACTTAATAGAGAAATAGATACTTAAACATGGCATTATAATTATTACCAGTTAAATTGTCATTTATTACAATTCATATGTTTGTACTTAAATATTTTTAAAATATTTATCACATGTATAAATAATATAATATATAATGAAAAAAATATTCTCGGCCCCTAACAGCGTGAAAATATCTAGGCGCTACGTTTCGAGACGTTCACTGTCACCGTCTTGTATTAAGTCAGCTTTTCGTTTCTAATTACAGTTTTAATCATTCACGCATGAGAAACGTACAAATATTGTCAACTTATAGACAGTTGTATTAAAAAAATTTTTCCTCGACATAATTAGTTGAATCAATAACAATACTTGTTAAATTTATTATGACAATCAAGACATAAGTTTATGAATGAAATAGCATGGTGCTGTCATGAAACACGTACATTGTACATATGTAGACGAATCGTTATTCGAACTCAGTAATTCCTATTGCACTTAGTTTCTTTCCTGTTCATAACGCATTTTGTTAGTATGATCTGTATGAAAAAATTGTCTACAAGGACAAGACATTACTGTACTTTCTTCTATAATATATATTATATGCATTTCTTTTATTTCAAGATCTATTTGAAACGATTAAACTGCGTCATATTTATGCCATTTTCCATAAAGAAGGTCCGAAATAATACTTGCCGACCTCCTGTGGTGTAGGGGTCAGCGTGACTGCCTCACGTCACAGAGGTCCCGGGTTCGAATCCCGGGGAGAGCATGGATGTTTGTGTGCGTGAGAGAAACTCGTCAAATCAGTCCCCCGACAAGGAAAAAATTAGTTTCCTGTAGAGTCGCTCATAACCATAGTTGTTGATACGACTGTAAATAAATCGATATGAAAAATAAAGATAATACCTGTGTCCTTCTATGTAAACAGTAACATTTGCATTTAATTATTGTAAGTATTTATGGAAATAAGCAGACTGATTTTTATAGTTTATTAATTAAACGTGTATCGTTCCTAGCGGTGAATCCTTATCAGTTATTATTATGACAATTTTTTTAAAAAAAGAGATTTTAGTATAAAATTTTTTGAGGTAAATAATAGTTTAGATATTATTATAACTCTTATCAAATACACAAGATAAAACTGATCATTTTTTTAAATTCATACTGACAAATCAATAATTTAATTTATCAAAATTACATAATTACATAAAGAAATACAATGTCTAATAATGAAAAACATGGTCATAAATGGAACTTAAATTTTCAGTGTTTTACAATCCTACGTTTGTTTCTAATTTAATATGAAATATTTTTAAACAAGACGTATGACTTCTCTTTTCTGAATGGTACATATTTCTTACTTTCTCCTTTAAAAGAAGTAAACATTCACTATAAGGAAGCTTGGCAGAGGTTTTTTTCTTTCTTAAGACAGGTAACAGGTTTACGTAAGCTGTTGCTTCGGCATCCACATTCCGCCGTATACTCTCAGCTTTACGCAACTGCCGCTGACGTCCATGTGCACGAGTCGCTGACCGAAACTAGCCAACCCTCAGCACGTACGAACGATAAAACAAAACAAGTCTCTTAAACTCTTAATATTTATATTAATTCGCCATATGGAGGTTCCGCCAAAGGTAAAATCTTACAACATATAAATTTATTCAAACTAATGCAATAGGAATATTTTGTATAAAGCCAATAAAAATTAATAATTCTTATAAAAACTAGTAATATACAGAATTAGATGAATTTTTTTGATCATACTTAAAAGCCGAAGACAATAGGTGGAAATTAACAACGCAGTTTTCAAACGTTAATTTACCTTTCTCTTTTTACAGGAAACATTAAGTTGTCGTGTTCAGCGAGATTAAATTCTGGGCCCATTATATTCCTATATTCTATACATAATATAAAATACGGTTGTAAGAAAATTCACTGCAAAATTTCAGAATTGGACAACTCATACTGAGAGAAGAAAAAAGTCTCTCACAACATTAATCCGGAAATGCATAATTACAGAGTTGCCGAACTTTTTATGGAATTTAGTGGATGAGAATATGTTTGTAATGGATTAAAATGCGAGACTCTGCTTACAATTGTTACACGAGAAAACATGCTGCGAATGAAATTGATTTTGACCTAAATACTTCTTAGTTCCCGCAAATGATAATCCGTCACGCACTACACCTGGCATTTTCATTCGTGTTCGTAACTCAATGGTGAAGAAGAGCAGCTGCCTGTATTCAGTCAAAAGAAAGTCACTTTGAAGATTTCATCTTATATGTGAACAGAGCGCTCCAACTAGTTAGTTGAACTTCTTACAAACCGATCAGATACGTAAGTTTGTAATTAGGCATTTCCAGGACCTATGCAATACACTTGTTTGCTTCTCTCAATACGAGGAATCCATTCCTGAATTTTTTATTGCAAACAAAAAAGTAAGATGCTTCTAAGTTTTCAAAGATTAAAAAGTGTTCGCCGTCAGTGGAAACAGATGTTTAAGAATCATTGATGGGGAAATGAGTGGGAGCACCACTACATGAATAATTGTGCCTATTACTGAGAGTTAGGAAATTAAGAACTTTCAGATAAATTTATATCGGAAGGGCGTGGCATAAGTACCAAATGCTCGACCTTCCTGATTCAGGTTTTTCTAGGTTTATTCCTACATCAGTTTTAGACGAATTGCTGGATAGGATCCTTAAAAATATAGCCCGACGGCCTTAGTTAACCCATGCCTACCTTGTTCTACCTTTCAACATTCCTCCCTCCAGTCTATTTCCTATGCTATAAGAGCGGAGTGGCCACTACGTGGATTGCCCTATATATAACCTGTGTACACCTTCTTTTTCTATTTAGTTGCAGGAGTTTTCAGATATCCGGTACGTGGATAGTTGTTAATTACAACCTTTATAAATGCTACGTAGTTAATTTCTTTAAATTTACCTGTAGATTATACAGGGTAAGATATCAAACCATGCTAAATTCGTGATATTAAAGTTATGCTGACGGTTTAGACACTCCTCAATATGTGAAATGTTGACGTTCGGTTGGGGATCGTTCTTGTTTCATTGTTACTAATTGACTTATTTAAAATTACGTTTGAAACTATGGTGTTCCGAATAGTTAATAGAGAAAAAATTAAATTTGCATTTACGTATATTATTTCACGAAAGTTCAAGAATTTAGTTAATTTACTCTTGCGGAAACTACCCTCTTAACCTTTGAACGAGCGTCCGCATTTACGTGGGATTGAATACATTACTAAGGTCTTGTTCGTTTTATGCGTGGGGCGTCCAGTGTACCTGTCTTTCTGAATTTACACTGGTGACAATTTTCTGATTTGAAACTTATTAACGTATCTGCACGTATTCCCGGAACCAAAGGATAAAATTGGAATTCGTTAGCCATGTTAGTAATTCCCCGGAAATATGTGCCTTTATTCTGTAACTGTCAATAGTTTTTTGGAAGGAAATTATTGAATTCCAAGTAAGTTGTAACGCAGTTGAATACTTGTTTTAATAGATTATTAAGAAATAAAGGTAGGTTGATATTTTGAATAAATTATTGATTATGACCAATTTGTTATTAATTGAATGGTCGGAGAAGAAATATGGATATATTCGTGAATGAGATTGTTTTCGATGAAAAATGTTATGAGTTTATTTTCTAGTTTTTTGACCAGAAAACTAATTAATTGTTGTTATATTTTTCTGTAATGAATTTCAAATACCAGGTGGTGGAAATGCCATCGAATTATCTTCCATTGAATTTTGGTATTCGGTTGGCTTAACGTATTTTTTTCAAATTTTTAAAGAAATTATCAGCTTGATCCAAGGGTGACATTGAGTATTAAATTATTTCATATTTAATAATATGACAATTTTATACTACAGGTGAATACAATTAAGGTTTTGACAAACCATGGGCTGTGTATGGGCATGTTTGATTGAGAAAGTGGCATTAACCTATCATATTAGTGTATAGATTTTCCAAACCTACACTCAAAAGTGTATCCGTAAGTCAAAAGGATGTATCCTTAATGGATTTAGAGAATTTTTGGCAAGATACTAAGACCAACGGTCTAAAAGATTCAGGATAGTTTTCTAGAGCGTGGCACGGTCTTTCTAATCAGCTAACAAGTAGGTTGACGATTTATGGAATTTTGGAAGGCATTACGTCTACAGACACTTGGGTTTGAGAAATAGAGGGGAGTACATAGTTGTGGTAATAGACAATTAAAATACAGTTTTAGTAACTAGCAAGACACAGCAAGACATTGGGTCCAGTCAGTTTACATGTCAAAGTATCCGGAATTCCTTCGGAGAGATTTTTAACAAACATCGGCTTGAGCAAAGTTCATGGGCGATCTCGAAAAGAAGCTCTATTACATTATTTCATATTTAGTAATATTAGAAGTTGATACTACAGGTGAATTCAGCCACACATGTATCGAATTGGAAATATTAATCAGGAAATTGAATTTATCTGACATTTAACTATAACAAAATATAAGCCAATAATTTAGATAGTTTGGTGACTTATTAGCTAATAATTTATTTTAACCGAGAAAGCTAAGACTGCTATGAACTTCTTGGATTTGCAGTTTACTAAACATGGTCTTTGTTTTATTCAACACTAAACTTATATATTATTCGTGAAAAATCAACTCCTCTTACTCGGTCTCAAGATTTAAGATGAATTAAAATAGGACCTCGGTGTCATTTAACTATCGGCCATTCTTTGCACAATCGTCGTCGATACCTAAGATATTGACGCAGTAGATAAAATCATATAAAAAATAATACACTACGCTTATTCATTTCTTTTACTGAATATAAAACTGAGGTCGTTCCGAGCACATCATAAATATTTTAAGGACAATAGCGAGAAGTGAGAATTAATAGCCCACTCGGAGTGCAGGGCAAGTCGTAAAGCTTTGTTCCGATAACGATATTTTAACACTGTCGACTTACATTCTTAAAATTTTACGTTCATTTGGCTCAATATTAGTAAATATGTATAAACGACAACATCAACACTTTTCTAGGATTATTACGAAATACTATGTCAGAAATAAGATTATCCTCTTAATGAATTCATAATTCAGGAGAAGAATTAAGGGATAAATTGAGCTCTAAACATTTAAATATATTTTCATATTTCTAATTGATTGCTCTGAGTCAGGGCAGATATTTCATTTATATATCATACTCTTTTTTTGTTATCCGTTTATAGTGTATAATGAGTTTTTCGAAGTACGTTTCGGGACGATATAAACTTCCATAACGTTGGAAAAAGTAACCTGAGACGTAAAGTTGTAATAATTCAGTTCCTGATGTATAGAAAACAATGCTCTGAAATCCATTTACACTGAAAAGGAATCTAAGGTCCATTCGAATCATATTACCATCGTCATAAACGTAATTTATCAGTTTCTTTTAACTCTCCGTTAGGCGCGCCTCGTAACGCGATTAAATTTTGTTTAGTTAAAAATTGCCATTTTATTAAAAAATTATTGTTAATGAATCTTAATAAAATAGGTTTTTAAAATCAGAAAAGATTCATTTTCGAATATTTCGGTGTTTATAATATAAAAATTACAATAAACATAATAATATTTATTATTCGTTGCAGCGTGTTCAAAAGATGAATGATTAAAAAAATGTAGTTAGTTTATTGATTTTCTTTGAATTTTTAAATTATTAAATTGTTGAAATTTTTTTTCATGAAACTCGTAAATTATTTTGAGTACATAAATGTTATAAAGTAAATAATTACATTCTGAAATAAAAAAAAATAAAAAATTCAGAGTCTGTACCAACTTTTCTTGAAATGTTCTCAAATCATTCTTGCCAAATTATTTTCCTATATTTACGCAAAAATTGTCACACATTTCACAGATTTATTTTATTTTTTTAATTTTTTTAGTTTAATTATGACTTGGTCCGCCGTACTTTCTTTTACTTCCTGGCGTTTCGCCTTTTTTGTCTCTTCTTGTCTCCTGTTCTATACCCTATACAGATCTATACTCAAAAAATTGTAAGTCATTTGATAAATCGATTTTTTGGAGTTCTTCATAGTAAAGTAATTATGAATCTTAAGCTAACTTTTTGAAAAAGTTTACAAAATGTATTATTCTTATATTTATTCTAGGCACTTCCAAAATGTGATAAAAATAAATAATCTTTATTGATTTCTACGAAAAAGCAAATAATCACACCACACTACTACGACAGGCTTCGACAAAATCCAGACGAGAGTGGACGCAATAGGTCCCTGGGACCTGTTATGTTACTTCTTTATTAAATCGTCATTTTCAGAAAATAGGGGTGATTTTGGAATGTGTCCTTGACAGAGCACTGTAAACACTTCTTTCTGAGATGGCATAAAAGTTCATCCCAGTACCTGAACTGGTTTCGCAAATATAAAAGAAATTAAACAGCATTGGTATCCAGAGGGTTAAAATTCTTTTCTGCAGCTCATGTATAATGTTGAAATACTAGATTTTCCAAATTGTTCAACCATTGCAGCGCGGATACACGGCGCGGTGGGTTGACGGCTCTGGTGGACGCGACGAGGACCGGGGGCGGCTCCGGGGGCTGGAGACCGGCGAGGGCGTGCGCGCGCCAGGTGGCCGCGGCCCTGGGAGCGGATGCAGCGTCCGTGCTGCTTCTGCGTCCCGACGCTTTCTGGGACAAGCCGGGTGTGGACGTGTGCACTCGCAGGGAGCCACACGCACAAGTGGTCACGCTGCCGCTGTCCCGACTGCACAAGTATGTGGATGACTCGCAACTACCCGCGGACCTGGGAGGGACCTGGCCCTACGACCACCATGTCTGGCTGCAGAACAGAGTGGTAAGTCTGCGTCTCTTACATTTCACTTACACCAATCAATGTCAAATTCTGTAGTAATTCAACTTGCTCTGTAGATATATTACGAAGAACTTGATTCCACAAGGCATTGTTTACTGTGGAGTATGGGCGGAAAATATTTTATTTGACGTGAGAACAATGTACTGCGTGTGGTTGCATTTATGAAAATAACCTTGTATATTGTCATATAGCTTTGTTAACTTTCTTTGTTATTTAGATGTATACCACACACACCTGTGTGAAATTTCACCACGAGGAAGGGATGTGTAGGTTTCAGTTGACGACGCTAGGCCTGCAGAAAAATGGGGGTTTCACGTTAAGATTCTAGCGTTGTGGAAACTATGTTTGAACCGGTTTGGTGGGTGGGTGGGGGAGCTATACAGATCACGTGGTATGATCTGAAGCTTTTGATTGGTTCCCCGCCTTCGGCAAGGAGTTCTTCACTTGGGTATGGTGTTTTGTCTCCAACATAGTCATCTTCAGTCTTGCTACAACCATCTTGGAAAGTCTCCTGGGTACTTTATACTCAGTCTTATTCTTTTTCATATTGAAATTTATATTTAACTTCATAGCGGTTTATGATTTTTATTCATGTCTCTGGAAAATACTTAGATATCAAGAACCACAAGTTATAGGCTTTCCTATCGACACTGCAGAAGAGAAGGCGCTGTTTTTCCTCCGACCTGATCCGCATCAGCCTGTTCATTCCCGTACACTATCTAGAATTAAAATTCATTCACATCCATCTTAATTCTGATCTCTGAATTTTAGCAAGTACGCAATATTACAATATGCAACACTACTTCTGGTAAAATATAGGTGATACGTTCAATAATATATCTTTAGCTAGTTTAAGACTTCAGCTAAATACCCCTTACTATACGTTTCACGCACTGCTTCATTCGCTTTGTGCATGCAGTCAGTTCATGTCGACGCACGGTAACGTTTGAACGTTGTACGCATACCGATCTGCGATATTGTGTTAATTTTATTTCAAATTAAATAAATGTGAAATCATGGCGAATATAATTACAGTTTGTGAATAAATGACTATGAACATTTAAAATTTTAGAAGAATTTTGGAAGATATTTATGTTACAACAGTTATTTACTAATGGATCAAATTATAGAATTAAAGGGAAGAAAGGTTAATACAAAAATGTGCGCAGAATGGTCAAAAGTAACAAATCCGTTTCACAAAAAATCTATTACATCATCGAAAAAGAAAATATTTGAAATTGTTGGAAATGAATACCAAACAAAATAAACAATTACAGCAAACAAAATTGAAGTGTCGTTTATGGAGCTAAATATATTTTGCTGAAAGATACGTACAAAGACTATCTTAAACTGATTACCACATATTCTCACTTTCTATTCCAGAGGGTTGTAGCTGAGTTAGAAAATCAGGAGCTTGTCACTAAATTTATAGAGTTGAGGGTGAAAGCTTGATAAGTTGAAGTAGCATTTAGCTTTTTGTCGGAATGAATTACGGACTTCCAGATATCCTGGACGTTATGGTTGGCTGAAATATGGTCTTTCTTGATACTGTTAAATTTCTTTGTAAAAGTAGGAGGTTTAATGCCCTTTTACTCTTTCTGACTATCGCGTTGATCATTCATCGTTTCTTATGGAACAGTTTTGCTTCTAGCGACTGTCGCTAGAGTTGTTAACGAAGATCAGTAGATCAGTAGATCAGCGATGAACGACTGGATATTGTTTCTGATCAATTCTAGTACGAAGTCAAACTGTTCAAAACAAAGATGGTAAAATTCGCAGAACATTTCATTGTCTTCACGTTGTGAACAGTCCCTCTTCATTTTGAGCTCACAGGCAATGTTTTACGGCTCCGTTCATCTTCATAAACGGATGAAGAAGCATTTCGTCGTCTTCCATCAACTCAAGCAGAAACTTTTACGTCTACTCAACATATTTTGTCAAACACAACCTTACTCTTAGAAAGATAGGATTCCAACTAGTCAAAAATCAACAAATCGCAGACGCTCCGATCAAAATGGTAACCAACGATACTCGTTCAACGGGTAATAGTTCAACAATAATCGTTAAACGATTATGGCAATAGTCGCAACGAGGAAACGTGCCTCAAGAGCCACCTATGAATTTGTTTAAAATTAATCAACAATAATATCGATGCGTGATAAACTTATATTCGATATTCTTTCCATAACTCTCTTCTTCAGCTCGTCTTAACTATGTCAACAACTATACAATGATAGCCCGAACTACGATATATTTCAAATGTTAGATTGGAGTGACTGTTATTAATGAATTTCTAACAAAGACTCGTTCCTTCCCTCGCAGCGAGCGGAAACGTTGGGTAATGATGCGGAGGAGACGGTGATATCGCTGGAATCCTTGATTCGACGCCTGGAGACTACTGATGGAGGTTTGCTGATGAGGGAAGCGCGGAAAGCTTCTCTGGAAGACGCTGAGCAGACGCTGCTGGCAGGTATGAAGGCGTTATCCACTTTTACCGTGATCCTACCGACACATGGCAACGTCCCAATCTTTTAGGGGAAGATTTCCTCCAGCGGTGGCAAGAAAGCGAGCCGCAAGCAGCGGACGCCGACGACGGTAGGAGCAAGCTGTCGAGGCAGCTGGAGATGGTGCGTGCGCGTCGAGGGAGGCTGGAAGTGGTGTGGGCCTCGCTGGAGGCGGCGGACCTGGAGGCGGGCGTGTCGCGGGTCACGGCTTGGATTCTGGGGCCGGCGGAAGCCAAACTCAATGCTCAGCAGAACGTTAGCGCCAGCGTCGCGGCGACGGAGCGTCTCCGCCAGGAACACGAAGCCCTCGAACTGCTGTGCCGCGTGAGTCTTGGGCCCGATGTCATGTGAGGAGGTGGAAATTATCTTTCATTTCAACTTCTAATTCGCTCTAAATTTATTTTCCTTTCTACATATCTTATTATTTGAAAAGGAACATTAAGTTCAGCGTGTTGTGACCCTAGTTCTTTACTTATCTTAAATAGTTGGGAGAAAAGTTTTCTGGTAAAATTTAAATGCATTAATTGCAGTTTATGTATTATCTTGCACGGAAAAAAAATGAGGGATTCAACAACAGGCCATTAAAGAAATTAATCTTGGCGAAATTGTCAATATATATATATTGATAGTCATAATCATAAATAACGATTTTTGGATTAAGAAATACCCAAATAACAGACAAAAATAAGAGCTAAGTCAATACGTTTCTGCCATCCTTGTTACTTTCGTCAGGTGATTCAAATATTTTGTCTACTTCTAAGCAGCTAATTTCAATGGTTATGCCAATATATAATTATTTTTTCTTCAGCGTATTTCATTCTTTGTTTATCAGCCTATGTTGTTTCAGTCTATCTACATCATATCGTTTTGTCTGATGTTTCTCTGTTATTTGTTTCATTAAGACTGTAAGAAATCGAAATATTTGCTGCACTTGATAATTTAAAGCTTTATTAAACAAAAAGCATATCGTTTGCAATTTAAGTTGCTCTGAAATCTTCATCCAAAACTTTATAAGACGTCTTTCAAACATAATGTAAAGAATACTAACAGGAAATTATGGCAAAGCGATAAAATATGTATTTACGATTACGTCACTGTTGATAGATGGAAGAGAAAATAACGAAAAGAAACGAGACAAGAAAGTCACACACATAAAATAATGAATTATAAAAGGAGAGAGTAGAGTTGGAAATCGAAATTAACTACAACGAATATTGATGAAAGTGTGACAGCAGGAAATATGTATTTCGTAAGTCGTAAATAACAATGAAAGACCCCCTTGTATAGCTTGTATACAATTTTTGAAATGATTGATTTTGAGGATCTTGTGCTGTGATATTTCATCTAAGGACAATTAGAAAATAAAATATTCCCCCTTGGATACGTTATGACTATTGAAATCACACACCCACATTCATTCGATACTCGGTCGAGTAAAGTATAGTTAGAAGAAGATTGTGTCCCTATAGGAGACGTACGGCCAGTACGCGGAGCTGCTGCACAGGATCGACTCGATGGCTCTGTGTCCCGACGACCTGCGTTCCCAGAGAGATTTCATGGACTTTGCTTGCCGAAGCTTCGCCTCGCGTCTGGAGCGGAGGCGTAACGTTCTCATCACGGCGCAGCGATTTTTCCGCCTCGTCGACGAGGTGAGTTTGCTTATCGTTATTCATGAACTTGTCTTTTATACTTCACCTAAAATATCATGCAAGTTGAGACACAGCATTTTACCACAAATAAGAATTATAGGTCAGGTATTAAGGTTACGCAAAATGTTTCATTAACGCACTAATACTTCGGACAGATAAATATATTTTCTAATAATTGTATCTGACATTAATAATATAATTAATTATAAAATTAATCTCTCACAGTCCTAAAAGTTTAATAAAAACTGGAGTTGTTTGCGGAAACAGACGTATCGAATTGACAAAGTGTAATCAATACCAAAAAATGAAAACTTAAAAATACTGTTTAATATGGCCTAGGGAGGACGCAAGCTCCAGTAGTTATTAAACTTTTAGAACTGTGTTAGGTTATTTTTATAATTAATAATATTTCATAAATCAAAGACAACAAGGATAAAATTACATTTTTTTATTTATGAATTAATTAAGCTTATTTTATACATAAATAACACAACATTTTGTTGTATACAAAAGGTCTTATATAGGAAATTCGGACTTAAGATTGACCATTCTGATATATTAATACCTGTCGGAGTGCTCTTCGTTGCCCGAGTTGTGATAATTAAACTCAGCGACATCCATAACCCCCGATTTAACTCAAATCTCTCTTTATGTGTTATTTTTATGTTACGCTCCTCCACCCCATTTCCTAAAGGTTCTCCCCTACCATGCCGAAAGGAGATGAAATTATACACAAAACTATATGGAGAAACGCAATCTCATTGAAGAATAAAAAAAATTATTTCGACGAAAATATCGGTCGATTTAACAAATTTGAAAATGTCTATCCGCGTCCACGCCAGTCTCTGGAGGTTAAACGGCAACTTGAATGAAATAATTAAATTCGTCTACGTCCATAATCCTGGGTTCAACTCCAATCTCGGTTGTTTTCGCGTTATTTTTGTGTAAGATGCTCCTCTCCAATACAGAAAGGGGTAGAAATTATGCATCAACAACAACTGCAGAAACACTATCAGTCTCATTGGCCCAGTAAAATATATATCGACGCAAATAACGGCAGTTTTAGCATAATTGAAAAAGCCCACCCGCGTCCGCGGTAATCGTGTCTTACCCCACAGCGTTTGTTTTGCTTCTAATGGAAAACGTGTACAAAATATGGTTAAATTTTGCTCCATGGGTGTATATTTGTATGCGGAACATACATACACATAAATAGTCTATTTTATTTATGAGAGAAGAAGAAGGATATGATATATGTTTCAAAACTCACTTCACAATTTTACACCGTAGTTTTTACTATATTTTTCACGATAATATTATTTATAATCATTTATACAGTTCTAATAGCTACTGTAAAGACTTTCCAAATTACGATTATCCGATTATTTTGAAAATTATATGAACCCTAATACAATCTTTTTCTGAATTTGATAAGATAAAACAATCTACTCAGTGTCAATAACAAAGTGCTTAAAATGCAACATAGATACATTAAACTGCTTATATGATTTCGTTGATTTTAGCCTTTAGTACTGTAAAAGGTGGAATCTCTAAAGGGATACAGAGCAATATTAAGATTCGTAATAATCAAAATAGAGTTTATTCTTTCGGGGTAATAACTTTGTTACAGATGTTATTGTTGAAATCTAGTAATTATGTATCAGGTAAGTGTATTTGTTTCAGTACCTAGAAAGAACAGGAGAGACATTGGAAGCTCTGGATAGAAATGATGCGGAACTGGAACGCCACCTAGACGAGGCTGAAGCATCTTTAAGGACATTAGAGGAAGAACAAGAAAATCTAGGTATGTTAGAAAATCTCATTTGAATTGTTAAGCATTTACTATGACATGATGGTTTTACTCAATACTGAATACATTATACCACTTAAATATACGTCGAGAATCTGAGTAGACACTTTTCACAAGTTTTATCTCACCGAAACCAGTTTTAGTTCATTTTTTCTGGGAATCGTCTTCAGAACCAACTATTTCCAGATGTTCAAAAACTATTCTCATAAATAAGAATTAAAATGTATTCAATATTATAAAATATCTGTTATTAAATGTTAGTCTTCCATTCTGCGATTCACGTGCACAATAAATCCGACGGGACTTATATAATTTTTTAAAAAATAACACGAACTATGAAACCTACATTCTGTAAAGTTATGGAATATCTAATAAATAGAAAGGCTTAAAACTGAAGGGGTAATTGAAATCAACACCAGAAGCGTACATAATAACAGAGAAAAATATACAACGGTAAAGAAGAAATATAGAAGTAAACAAACAAAATCAGCAGTAATATCCAGAACAATGAAGAATTACAACTAAAATAATTGTGTAATAAAAACCGCCTTCTAAATAATAAAATTATTTTCTGAAACCAAAAATTGATATATAATGGCCTAATTAATTGAAATAACTATAATATAACATACGAAGAATAGCTGGAAGAATTACATAAAGTAAAAAAAGGAATTTTATGATCGAAGAAGGAGAAAATGTGGATTCTAACTATTTTTTGTGCTGTATAAGACGGCCAGAATCAATCAGTTTGTACCAGCCAGTCCCAGCGTATTCAAGTAAAGCAATGGGAATTACAATTCCCAATATGCACTGTATATTTGTGTCACACTCTCCCGCATTTGTAAAATACATGAGTATATCGAGAAATGTTTAATGCATCTTATACAAAAATTTGCATTAATATTATTATCAGGAATATAGATGAAAATGGAGGATATATTAACTATTAATTGAGAACCATTTCGACGTCTCGGTAAAAAAGGGAAAATGTAATGTATTCCTAAGGATAAACTTGTAATTCATTGCAAAATATTAATTTTTCTAACCAAAATCTTTATTGATTTCATCGACAGAATTGTGGCCAAATATAATTAAAATATTTTTATTCTAACGTGGAATTAGATTAATTGAATAAATTTAATGGATCTTTTGTAATAATAGAATCGAACTTTCTGTATAATTCTTAATCAATAGACGTTTAGTCTTAATTTGTCACGATTAACTGTTTCATTCTGGCATACATTTTATTAAGTTATATTTATTTATTTAATCTAAGTTTCAGACAAACATAAAAATCGAGAAGAATTTTCTGAAAATTATAAATACGATTAAAACTTTTATGAATCTAACAGATCGCTCGTGTGATCTTTGTCACATTGGTATGATATATGTATAAAAAATCGTGTCTTACAATATAAAATTCCAGACCGTGTGGGCCTCTCACTTGAGCAGCGGAACTTAGACTCAAAAGTGCGATGTTGCCAATTGGCGTGACTTCCTGCACATAACTATTACTAAAATACACCCGAGATCTTAGAAAGAGGCTGCAGCGATAGTCTTAATTTCGAGTACATATTATAATAATTCACAGCTCTAACACCATTAAAATGAGCTCGTATCTCTTTCAACGTATCGCTGCTCTCGAACGTGGACGATGCCGTGGATCACTGCAGCTATAATTAAGAGTGAACTTAAAAATTTTAGAAAGTGGATCTTTATGTGGAATAAAAGCCTTTCGAGCCAATGAGTATTGCGCCAATTAAACTCGGAAAATTTACAAACAGTCTTCATTTATGATCTCAAAAACAACTTGTGTTGCGTTGAAAGGTAACTGACTCAACTATGCATTTAAATAAGAGGAGGTTTATCAACTAGCGAAGACACACTGTTCATTTCAAACGGGAATCATTACACCCCAGGAAACAAAGAGGAAACTATCCGAGGTTGCTTGAAAAAACACCTTACGATTTTTTTTGAGTGGCAGGCTACATGAGGATTATCCGTTTTAATGGCTCCTCCCTTTAATAGCTTAGGAAGGGATGCAAAAGGGGGGAAGCGGAAGATAGAGCATGGTATCCCAGGGGTGAATACCAGGCTGTATTTTAAGTATCCTACTCTGCACTCGCCTAAAAGTGATGCATGGAAAACATGAAACTAATGTACAACAGATTTACAGAGCATACAACTTAATTTCCTGTCATGAAGACTGATGCATTTTAATGTAGTGCAGAAACACGCATTAGCATTAGTTATTTTTTAATTTGTATAACCCACTTGCAGTGAACTATTAGTCGATATTATCGTTAGCAGCTGTCGTAAAATTTTCTTTCGCCGGAGTCTAGCCTTCGGTTTTAGAAAATTGGATTCATTAGCGGCACAAGAAGAACTGATAAACACCTGTCGACACTTGCCCATTAAATGGTCAAGAACATGTATTTTAGATTGTTGAAGGTGAATAAAGTTGAACAGAAATATTTTGGAGAGAAAAATAGTTTAGGAAAAAGTTAAGGTAAATAGACATTGATGGACGGTTTTGAAATAGGTTTGAGAATTACAGGCAGATATTAGAAGACATCAAACAACATTTCTTGGAGATTATAAAATAATATTAGAAACGGACAATGTTATATTATTATACTTGCTTTCTACCTGTCATCCAACACATGCCTACAGAAGACGGATTTCAAGCAAATTCCAAATTAAGAGTTAACTATTCTGCCATCAAGGTAACCTTCAATCAGAATAAATAAATAATAATACTGCAGTTAATAATCAGATTCTGACTACATTATATTTTTCAAGTAAAACAAATAAAATATTAATCATTCATTATAAAAATATTGACAAAGGATTTGATGCCGAAATTCCTTGATAAAAAGGTTTTTTAATCAGGACCTAAATTAAATATTTGAATAAAACTGTCACTGTATTTGTTTATAATCATGTCAAGGATTACCAGATACGGCCTTTGACTCTGAAAAGCATTAGAACTGATGATTCTATCCCGAAAAGCATGTCCTATATCGAAATTACCGAGTATAATAATTGTGGGAATACTTGTATGTCTAAACAAGATATCACTAATGTCGTTCACAAATTCAGAAGAATACCCACAACTGTAGCTAGAGCTCAGCTAAAACAGAACGTCACTCTCACGAATGGAAAAATTTCAAAATCAAAGAACTGGAGAGGATTTACGGAAATACTCAGAAAAATCACTTAGTTTCTGCCACAAAAATTTCATAACAAAAAGCGTTCAATAACATGTAATAAGTAATTACTGGGTATAAGATTATTTGGAGGTGATTTTATTTCATACAAGGATTAAGAAGAATTTAACTAATTTAAAATAATAATTTAATGGTAAATAACTTTAAAATTAAATTTAATATAAAAAATTGAAACAATAATTATAACAACTTCCTCTTTCTCTTATGGTTCTTACGAAAATCGTTGGGTGAATTCCAACATGGAAAATTTAATTTAATTAAATCAACAACTGAGGACTCTGGCATTACGATACTTAAAAAAACAACTAATAATCACGATACCGTGCCGGCGGGTGTCTATTTGTTCTGGTTGGTGACTTGAGGCCTTACTTTGCTCTGCGGTGGCGTCGAACGTCGTCGCGGACATGTGATTATTAAGCCGAGTACATCAGTGTTGTTGGTCACCGACTGCCAATATTCATCCCACCTCTGATCCTCCCAAGTTGACCAATCGCTGATAGTTTTGTTTGAAAGTCATCGGTTGGCTTCAGTTAATATGGTAACAAGCAATTCTATTTTATTTTCCTCTAAACGAAATTCTTCCAGAAATCTGAAATTTTGCTGTGCCCGTCTGCGAAACAGATGCTTCCAGGTGACAATTTGTTCGGCTAAATAATTTTGGTCTTTACTGGGACCTATCAGTCACCCTTTTTAATGTGTTCTTATTGCCACGGGGCCATTGTATTTTCCTTCCTTTGTCCCCAAAGGCACGCAGTCCAGTAGCCCCATTCACGTAAACAAACAACGGCTTCCGCCTTCCGTAATAACTTGCGTTAAATTATCATTAATTACAGACAAAATTCACTGGAATAGTCTCATCAGCCATTTAATCTTACGCAAAAATCTAGAAAGCTGCCTACGACTAGTTAAAAGGTTTTTCTGCCTGCATTGTAGGGCAGCTGGAGCGCGAGTCTGTGCGCGAAGGAGAGCGCCTTGCCGACCTTCTGGCGATGCCTGTGAAGGACGCTCTGGGACGCCCCGTGGCCGTGGACCACGCGGCCGCCATCGCCCACGTGCAGCGGCTGCTGGAGCTCGTGGCGCAGAGGGCAGTCGGCTTCGGGGATCGCGTGACCCGCCATCGCCTTGCTCTGCGTCAGGCCGCGCTGGTCGGCAGCTACGAGGCGGACGCGGCCCAGGCCGTGGCGTGGCTGCGGCAGCTGCGAGGGGCCATGCGGGCCCACGTGGGCTGCGGGGTCAGCGAGATCCAGGGCCAGAAAGAGCGCCATCTCGCCTTCCAGCAGACCGCTAAGGTACACAAGCTTCAATACAGACAGTCAAAGATAAAATAACTCTAATATTACAAACTTTTCTATCGACAAAGGATACACCACTGTAGGTACGGACTCAGCTGATTATAATAAAAAAAACTATTCACTATTACCAGTGTATTCGACATAGGTACCCGAATCTATTCCAATGAGAAACAAATTAAACAGGACCTCTAAGCTATTCAAATTTTGTAATTATTTCGATGTGGACGTTATAAGCACAGCGCAAAAGGAAGCCACCGCTCTCCTCAACCACGAAAGACCACACCTTTAAAATATTCACAATTACCCCCTATAATTACGACATACCTTACGAAATGAGAAAATACGCATAATCACACTGAAATATAATATAAAAAAGCCTTATTTGGTCATAATACAATAAAAGGCAAAACTCCTTTTACAAACTTGATACCACATAGTTGATACCGTGCCACACACGCTTAGGACATTTCAGAAACCATCCAAATAGCAACCAGAAAGATTGTCTCCGAGCTAAGTGTTAACGTCCTGGCTCTTTGGAAATATCCCTGATTCGTCCGACAAAAAGTTACATACCACAACTGCTGCGTAAACAAAGTCTCTCCCTTTCACCTTCTCACCTTATAACTTTAGCAGAAAGTCCCAAAATCTTCAGCCAGGTGCGAAGGCAACATTTCAGTCGTTTTCACTGAAGTCGAACAGAATTTCATAGGGTTCCTTCCTTCTTCCACTCTGCTATAATTTTTTGTTCTGGAGACAATGACAATGGAACACCTGATAATTTCTTCACTTAAAAACAATTGTGAACAAACTTCAAAAGCAGAACTGCTGCTCCAGGGAACGTACGAGTACGGACGCCAGCTGCTGGTGGCTGCCGAAGCTCTGCGGGCGTCGTGCCGCTTGTCTCTGGAACCCAACGGCGCGCTGGCTTCCAGTCTGAACGACGCTTGGAGGCAGCTGGACGGCGCCGCGCAGGAGCACATGACTCGGCTCAGAGTCTCCGCAGTCTTCCACCGCACTGTTGACCAGGTTTCACGATTTGTATCTTCCTCTAATAAACCTGCTTTTCTCAAAATACTTCCTTAAAGAGAACCGTTTAATATTGATTAGTGGTTACTAGTTACAGATGACGATTATATAATTTGAATTAAAATAACTGATGTGAGAAATGCATCAGGATAAGAGGTAACAAGGAAACGTATAATGGGGCAGTGAGTAAAATAAATTATGGCCGTATGAGGATACTATGAAGATAATATCAAACTTAATAAATTTAGATTTATATATTCTATCCATAAAACGTATTCGGAAGAAGTAGGACAAGTCGAATGTAGCAATATAAAAATTCAATAGTGATATCAATACAAAAACATATAAGATGCACATGTACCAAACTACAAAAAAAAATGTTGAAATTTAAACACCTTGAGGGCAACTTTTTCGGTATAATCTTTATTATACACATCATTTAGTATAACAATAAGTTTTCGGCTTGTGTCACATTCATCTACGTTCAGCCCGTAGGTAGTCGATCTGTCTTCACCTACGTACAGGCTGTGACATAAATCGGAAGCTTCTTGTCAAACTAAATGGCGTGTAGGTTATATAATAATGATTATACCGAAAAAGTGGACCTCAAGGCGTTTTAATTTCAATTTCTTTATATCTATTAGATATCCAAGGTCCTAATTAGTATTCCATGCTATATAGGACTTCATAAAATATATCGAGGAGAAAAGATGGAACGAAAAGTTTAGGTAGGACAGAAAAGTTTGTAAAAATAATAAACTTCGTAAATAACGCTATACTTTCTGACGCATTCGGGTGTCCCAGATCTCTTCAATTGTCGTAAAACAATGTTATGAAACAATTAGTGACGCGATAAAAAATTCAGGAATATGCAAGAAAATTGGCTTTAATTGGTTCCAGTTCGATTGAAAAATTCAAGAACAGAGTAAGCGCCTTGTAGCAGAAGATTTTCACAATCTTTTATATTTTGATTAAAATTTATTAATATTTTTATTTCTTCCGACTGATTGTTTTAAAGTTTTATTCCGGAACAATGGATACTGCTCTCTAAAATGCGAAAGCGATGTTTATCTGATCTAATAACTACGTGGTTTCTATTTCGTGTTCTAGTATTGCGTCTAAGATTTAGACTCAGGGAAACGTTAGGATTCTTAAGCGTGTACAGGGTTGTTTTCAATGTTCCCCTACAGTCTTTGCCGCATAATATTCTTATAACTCTATTTTGGTGTTTGAATATTTCATAGCCAATACGTACGAACGTGTAAATTTAATAGTTAAGTTCAATTGTTACACTAACACTGAAAATATTTGTACAAAAATAGAAACACGTCACAAATTTGGGACGTCCTCAGGGGATACATAATATTAATTAGAAAAGTTGAAACATAGTATAATAAATCAGTTGGACAATAAAAGTCTATATTGATGTTAAATTTAGATTATTTGGATTCTTACAAGTACCAATTAGAAATTCTATTGACTGTGTTCCATACAAGTTAAAGTCGAAATGAAATGAGATTGAACTTAACAATTAATTTAAATTACATGTTTTGAGTTATTGCCTAATATATTAATTTTGTTATTATTAAATGTCAGATAAAATCCTTAATTTGAGGTCATTTCATTCTCCAACTGGACTGACCATACTATACTCATTAAACCAAACTGAGGTGAGGTCTACTGGAACGCTCTTTAGTACAAAACGAGCCTGGGTATATTGTATATATGGCACAACCGCAAGTTTTACATGACACCGTCAGTGTCGAACCTAAAGTCGTGTATTGAATATAACTCTTTTTCCTCACAAGTCACGGGATAAATGGAAGAATTATAAAATTAACATTCTTTGCATTGTGGATGACGTAATTTCAGCTTGTTGAGAATTCCGCGGAGCGTAGCAATAACATCAAGATTCGACATTAACACGAAATGAGTCACACAATATTGTCACATTTAAGATGTTATCTCATCTTGCAGCACGTGTATATCGAAATTTGAAATAATTCCTGAAACAAATTGCATTATTAAGTAATAGCGAGTCAGGTGGCTCTGATTGCGCATACCCCAAGTTCTGTTTCATTCACTCTGGTTTATGTCGTGTTCAAACGCGTGCGGCATCCAAACAGTAGTTAAAATACGTATCAACAAGGGAAACTTGTTTTTGAAGCCACGGATCAGGAGAATGTTACAGTAAGATTTGTTTATACTACACACGTGACGTCAACAGTTTTGCGGGTAGTGATAGGGTGAGAATAAGTTTAAAGCTAAGCATAGGCCAAGGGGTAATTCACGGAGTGGCTTCTCCCTTCTTATAACATAGAAAAGGGACTGAAAGGGGTGATGCGGAAAGGTAGAACAAGGTAGCCAAGGGTTAACTAGGGCCCCCGGGCTGTAGTCTAAGGATCTTCCGAGAAATTGGTCTAAAAGTGATGCAGGACATAGCATTGAAAACTTGCATCAGATTGGTCTGGCATTTGGAACTTGCATCAGATTGGTCTGGCATTTGGTACTTGCCCCAGGCCCTTCCTATGCCGAGAGACGGATTTTCTGTGGAGAAGAAGCATTACAGTGTAGGAAGAAGTTGGCCGACTATTCCAATAGCGGACAACTCTTACCGTATGCGCAAGGTCTGCGACCGCGGGTCATACATTTCTCAAAACTGACCGAGGTGCTTCGACTAGTGTGTTTGATCGAGAGTATTCACTGTCTGACAGCACTGCACGCAGCTGCGAGAGCTGCTGACGCAGGCAGCCGAGGACGTGGCCACGTGCCGTCGAGGGAAGGTGCTGCGGCTGCTCGCCAGCCGGGAGCGGCTGCTGCTGGAGGTGGGGCGCATGGTGCGGCTGGGGCGGCTGCTCAGGACCCGCCTCCGCGAGCCGCTCAGCCTGGGGTACGTACCACAACTTTCATATCAGAAGCACGAAGCGCCGTCAACGACGACGTAAGGCAGTCCAACAGGGGATATTATGGAGAATCTACTCAATGCCTTTCCATCTCGGTTTTATTTTTGCCTTGCATTGATTTTGTTTTATCTGATCGGTCGGATTATATATAGTGTTTAGGCGTTCCACTTTACATAATAATATCTGTTGTAAGCGGCAAAACGTATGATAAATCATAACCTTTTTTAATTATTGTCGCGTCAACATATTAGTCATTCGTGACTCTCCATAACTACTAAATAAAATTATTACATTTGATTGACTTTGTTTCAATTCCGATCCTTCGAGCATTGTATGAAATCTTCGTTAATTATCTGCTGTGGCTTACAGCTTCGTAAACTATGTAATGTTTCTTCGCATCTTGTGAAACTGAACGATTCCACTAAACGCTTAATTAAGTAATTGGGGACTCTGGATTTTTATGTCGGAAATCATGCCGCCATGCTGCAAATTAAACGCCCCATGTGTATTTCGTTTCATGTACGTAAAATGTATTTTTCAGCTGCTGGGTCTAATCTCCGCAGCATCATTTACGTGTATAAACAGCATAAATGAATAAATCCGAAACTATTTCAATTGCTTATGTAAGTTCTGAAGTCTGAAGATAATATCGACATAGGCCTACTATAAAACACCACCACTGTATCGATGTTATTGATTTCAGATCCTTGTTTCCAACATGACATTATAACACTACCACAAGCTGTGCCATAAACAAAAAAAACGTAGACGTTTCAAAATTGTTACATCTGAAGAAAATATCAACTACATAGTTTTTATCAGAATCAATTATGAATCTGCTAATGAAAGCTTAATTGTCTACGGGTACTTTCTCACGCATTTGCTTAATGTGACATCTATATTTTTAAGTATTAATTTTATTATTTTTCCACTATATATGATTTAGAAAAATCCATAAGATTAAGGTTTCTTCCATCTCCTATCCATTCCTTTCGAGGATTGTTTGGAAGCAATATATTTACTTGTTTTCTTCAGCAATTTCTACATTGTTTCTATTATGATACTCGTATTTATTTATTTTGTGAAGCGTTCCAAATAGATCTAAGAAAGTCCGTGAAATATAGCATACTTAGCTATTTATGTCGAAATCTTACCCCCATTCTGAAATAATTTTATTTAATAACTTTCTTACCGTTTACTTTCTTTCCATTCAAATTTTTAGTATTTAAAATCAACTTCGAAAACCCACTTCCAATGTACACACCTAATCTATACACTGAATGAATTTAATCAATATTCAAAGGTATCTCAAAAACGCTAGGAATAAAAAAAACTTGCTTTTAATTTCCGTATAATCTAATTTTCCAAAAAACAAACCAATCTCTTAAAAAACTACTAAATATATCCACTTCGTCGCCCATTTTTTCTTATTTTAAGCACCAGGTTTCTAATCTTGATTGAAGGAGTATATGTAACACGTACGGGTCTCTACATTCGATTAGAATTATCCAAAGACAGTAACAGTTCAAAAGTAGATTGTTTTCTCTTTGATATATTCGCAATTGTCGGTATTACTTTTGATCGATCTATCCGAAAACAGAATATTTCAGTAACACTAATGAGATTTCCGATAGTAATAATCTTAGCTTGTGCTTAATTGATTGTGATGTGTTGTCCGACAATTCTGTCCATAGTACCCTACTATTGAAATATAGTATATATCTCAACTTCCACGAAAATAAGCTGAACCTTATGGAATGAAAGAAAGCTTATACGCTCAAGCCAGAGGCAAATGGTTACATTTATCAAAGTATACGGACGGAAAAATGTCGACCGGATTTCGAACCCGGGACCTTCCGTTTACCCGGCGGATGCTCTAACTGACTGAGCCAATCCCGTCTTAACTATTTGCTTTTAGATTGAGTGTATAAGCTTTCTTTACTTCAGTATCTTGGAATTAAGCCTATATTCAATTTACATTGGATATCCACCCTTCATCTGATCCGTGAAGGTTTTGGAATGTGTAAATTGAGACCTGAGGGATGAAGGAATTTCAAACCGGATCGGGAGTCGACGGGATTGGCACAGTTGGTTAGAACATCCGTCCGGTAAGCGGCAGGTACCGAGTTCGATTCCCAGTCTCGTCGACACTTTTCCATCCGAATACTTTGAAGAATCAGAATATTTTGAATGTTCAGTGGATCGAAATATTCGTACGTGCTAATAACCGTGAACTTATTCTTGCTCGTTCCTTTTTAATCTGGTCCTTCAGGATTTGATAAAAAAAACTCCTATATTTCACTACGCAGCATCAGCTGTGACATCTAACCGGAGGTCCAGCCTCCTCTTCTAGTTGTCGGAGTCCCGTCCTCGTGGAATCTGCTCCGCGATGACTAGATATATTATTCCTATAACATACTAATATTCTGTCATTACTAAAATGTCATTATTTGGATAAAACATTCATACATAACAATTGTAAATGCCTTTACGGCTACATAACTGCTGGATTCACACTCTCATTCATACACTCATTCATTCACACTTATACCGCTGCTGCTGTTGATGTTGGTTCTTCGCCTTCCGCTACGCTTTCGCTATAGTCTCTCAAGTCAGAAATGAATGTGAATTATGCTTTTCGTTGCAGAATTGAAGGTGTGATATTTTAATGATTCTTTTCTATATTTACACCTTAAACTTGTATTTCTGGCTTTCTATTGTGTAAGAATAAGTATTCAATTCATTTATGATTTGTATTTTATACAAACTACTCTAATTTGTACTACAAACTATAACTTTCAGTTTATGATGTATATAACTAGCAGGGTGCCCGGCATGGCCCGAGTTGTCATAATTAAACTCAGCGTCATCCATAACCCTGGATTTGACTCCAATCTCGGTTGTTATTGCGTTATTTTTATGGAACGCCCCTTCATCCTCATCCCTAAAGATACTCCCATCCGATGCAAAACGGGATGAAATTATACACAAAAATATCTGGAGACACTATCTACCTCATTACGAAAAGTGTTTATTCGATGCAAATATCGGACATTTAACATATTTGAAAATTTCACCTCGCCCCTGGGGGTTAAACGGCAAGTTGAATGTCAAAATTAAACTCAGAGACATCCATAACCCCTGATCTGACTCCAATCTCGGTTGTTTTCGCGTTATTTATTTATGTAACGCTTCTCCACTCCTACCCCTAATGGTTCTCCCCTCCCATGACGAAAGGGGTAGAAGTTATACACAAAAACATCGGAATAATCACTGTCCATCCCATTGACCCCGTAAAATATTCATCCAACACAAATTTGAGCATGTTTGAAAATTTCCACCCACGTTCATACCTGCCTCCGTGGGTGTTAGACGTGGCTTACTTACACGGTGTTTTTTTTCTCGTTAGAAAGGAACACGTGTACGACATTTGGTCATTTGTTTCCTCGACTGTAGATTTGTATCCTTCACACAATACATAAACTCAGACACACTCAATTTTATTTATTGAAAGATTGGGTAAATAGATTCTGTAGGAGTATTTTTTCAATTCGATGAAACTCTTTCTAAATTTTTCCCTCCGTTTCGGTATTCTCGTACTATTTTTATGTATAGAATATCATTTATTAAATTCATTGATTTTAACCGATCACTCTTGTCTTAAATATACGCTGAATAAAATGGCCTTAATAATTATATCAGATTATTTTTCATGTGTTTTTAATTACACTTGGAGTAAATAAACCACACAAGATGCTTGTTTATTTGCTCGTAAAAAGTTACGACTAAGTCTGTGAACCGCGAAGTTTTCTCCAAACAGTTCGAAGCAAAGCACGTGACTCGTATCTTTGTGGCTTTGTGCGCGCTATTTCATCGCCACGAAGAGAGACGTTTCTGTGAATCTGGATCCTTGCCCAAAACTCTTGACAGTTGGGTGGGATTATTTGGGATGCAGGCTGCGCAGTACACTCACACTGTGCTCTCATCAGAAGCGTCTCTACGTGCTCTATCATTTCAAATGTCCAGCAAAGTTACGTCGTGTTTCGACTTCGGCTGCATTTATGATACTTAATCGAGAGATATTGCATCAATATTAACAATTAAATATGATTTGTCAGCATTGTCTTGTTGAAATTTTATACGCTTTGTCAGAAATAATTAGCAACAAAAATCGTGTGCATGTGGTTCTAATCCTCACACAACGTCAAGAAATTCCAACAATGGTGCCTACTGAGAATATTTTTTAAGTTAATGGCATCCCGTGAATTTCATTTCTGTGTTTCACATTAGTATGAATAGAAAAAGTATAGTTATTTCCAAAGCGGGGATGGAAGAGAATTTCGTGTTTGGTCAAAGTTGACATAGATCGCCCCACAGTCGAGTGAAGAATCAATTCATATATACGAACAAATTTAATTGGACCAATTCAGTTTAGCGAAATTATATGGTGTTTGGCAAACTGTATGATTTTGAGGGACAGATCGCGGTAAATAAATAATATAGTTTGATTATAAACAAGAATTAAAAATCCTTTTACACATAACGTGCACGGACATAAAAACCACTCACGTATCACCTACTGTTTAAACCTATATTACCGTTCCATATAATTTTGATCACTCGACTACGGTCCACAAATATTCAAGAGTTGGTTTCATAAAAATTATAATGAATATTGTATTTTTGTAATACAACAGGTTTTTAATTAGTCTCCAAAAATAATTTTTGGAACTCCAATACTAAAGTCTTTTTATTAATTTGAAAAAGGAGGTTTCGGCCGATAACTTGGCCACAATCATATTCAGTTTGTCAAAAAAAAAAATTGTGTATGTATTTCTGAACGTGGACATCGATTTTCCGAGTGAATCTTCAAGAACTCGGTGAAAGTTAATGTACGTAACTTCTGCTAATGTTGTCTACAATATACAATACAGAATTAAGTCTAGACAAACAGGGTTTGACTTCTCACTTATGATTTATTCTTAAAGGATTATAAATTTATAAACCGCATAATATAGTTGACAAACTCAAAAGGGAAGCAAAACTCAACGTCGTTGGGAAAGCAGAAGGGTTAGCGTAACAATAAGGGATCATAGCTATTTGTGAGTTTCAAATTATCTGATGCCTCGTTGGTAAAATAATTCTGAAATTGTACCTGGTGTAAACGTCTAAAATCTTAGCATTTTCCCAATCAAATGAATGTTAAAATTGGAGGCTACAGATTGTTTATCGTTGGGAACTTTGATATTAGAAATATCTTCCTTGATATCAGAGTTAATTGAACGATTTGTTTGCTCTATGTAACAGGAATTACAATTAGAGAAAGTGATTTTTTAAACTACACAATGTTTGCTATAAGTGTCAAGTGGATCCTTGTGGGAAAGAGTGTCCGTAGGTCTGCGAACATTAGATACTTGGTATTCTTTAAAAAAAATTTGGACTATTGAGTTTGTCAACTGTATTGTGCTCTTGTGTCACTCTTGTGTTCTGTTTTCTTAGCACCTGAAGAAAGGAACAAATTTTGGGAAACGTTGTGTAGTATTTATATCATCAATTATTTTGTCTGTATTTGGCTACTTTATCTCATTATTGATTATATATTTAGTATTACTGGAAGATGCACAGAGAAAATCGATTTCTACGTTTAGAATAACAGAATATTTTTTTGACAAAAGCTCCGTTTTCACGATTAGTAAAATATTTATTATTAGGGCTGTAAAATTATTTTTGGAGACTGCTGAAAAACACGTGGGTTTATATCACAAAAAGAAACCTGTTAAAACTAGGTCATGCTGAATTTATAATCTTTAAAGAAGAAATGAATATTGTTTAAAATGATACCGAACTGTACACGACGACACAAATTTTGACTTATTTGATACACGTGCTACTTGGATTAGTTTCTAGTTACCCCTTTCAGTAATTAAAAAACCATGTTGATTGAACGGAAATGAGAAATTATACTATGCCTTTGACTCATTCTATTCGCGGATTAAATTTGTTGACGATCACATCAATGACGATGATGACTGACGTCCGGGTTCGTGGATTGAGAGCGTCGCAAACCACTTTGTAGCGAGACATCCTTCATATGTTGACAGCTGAGGATCTGGAGGGCCGACGTCTTTGGTGAGAGAGAGGGGAGGGGGAGGGGGTGCAGGCAAAGAGCCAGCAACGGCAGTCTCCCGGTTCCTTCACTGCAGGAGCAAGCTGTGCGACATGAGCTGAAATGAACAGGTAAATTAAGCGGTTACCGGCCCACACATTACTAGACTTTACTGTCACTATTTCTAGAGTGCAGGAAAGCCGACATCTGTTGGACGAATTTATAACCGTACTGTCTTCTCCCTATCAAGGGACATTGTTAATTATAAAATTCCTAGACGTTCCTTTACAACGTGAATCATTTTAAGCTTGTCGTTGTGGAAATAGCACGTACTAAGTCTTTAATATGTAAATGACATAAGATAATACTGCGGACTCTCTACAACTGTAAGAAATTTGTGGATATAACGCGTCCGATTCATTGCAGCTTTTATAATTCCTGTTGTCCGAACTTCAAATGATGGCTATTCAATCACTTCTACGCACGTTGGATTTCAAATTTAGCGACAATAGTGGGTTTAATTAAGACAAATGAACGAGTTAGTTTCTTTACCATATAACTTAACAAATCATTCAATGGAGCGCATGTGCACTACTTTTTTAAAATCGCAGGTACGCAGAACTGAACTTCTACCGAGCAAAGGAGAAAAAATAGAACTCAAGTGGTTCACTTGAAACGCCCCTTCGCGCAGTGGCTAAGGTCGTGTCTGGTTTTTCGGAAGTTTGAGGTGTCTGAATGAGCCTGCGGCAGCCTAATGGCCGATACTTGTTCCGCTGGCAAGCTGCCCGCAGCGCCGCGACGCGCCTGAGGCAATTTTAGAGGTTAATTTCCGCGTCGCCTCTACGCTCTTTCAGGCACTGTCATGGATGGGATTTCTTATAACCGGCCCTTTCTACGCTGAATTAACTTTGAGCCATATTGACCATAAATTTGGAGTGAACTAATTATCCCTCTATTTCAGGCAACCATCGTCTGAGTTGTGATAAGGCGCTTCATTCATCACTTTGTTTGCTCTATTACGATTTATAATCCGTACAATGATGCAGTATTCGTATGTAATTTTACTGCGACATTAGCTGCTTACTTATAACTTACAACTAAAATGTAATTAATATTAGGTGAGCCGGTAATGACTTTTTTTACATTAAATTCAAACAGAATTTTTAACAAGTTTTTATTTTTAATTAATGACGTAATCAACCTCGTTATCAATAACCTTTTGCCATCTAGTACGAAAATTTTCAATACCGGATCGATAGAAATCAATTGGTTTTTAGCAAAATACCTGGAGATGACATTTTTTTGCCACTTAGAAAATGAAATGGAAATCCCATAGCATAATATCTGGCGAGTATGGTTCGTGACTCGATACGTCCCACCCCAATTCATTAATGTCTTCCAGGGTTCGTCTTACGCAGTGCAGAATAACACCTTTTCTGTTGACAATCGCTGGGTTCTTTTCAATTAAAGATTGATTTACTCGATCCATTTGTTTACAGTAAAGGTCTGCATTCGATTGTCCAGGTTTCAGCGCTTCAAAATGAACAAAAGACCTCGTGAATACTCTACCAAATAAACAAAAGCGCCCTTTTGGGAGAAACCAGGCTTAGCTGTACTTCGTGGCGATTCATTCGGACAGAACCACTGCCTTTTGCGTTTTGGATTATCATAGAGGACCCATTTTTCATCTCCAGTGATCAAAAAACGCTTCTGTATTGTGCCGCTGAAACAAGAAGTTGCATGTGGTGCACCAGTGCTTCTGTTATCTTCGGACAGATTATGCGGAACCAAAACTCCTGCTCTGCTTACTTTGGCAATTTGCTGCAAATGTTCTTGGATGGTCGACCAAGGTTGGTGAAGAGTGTCTGACAATTTCCGGATTGTCTGACAAGGATTTTCTTCCATTTCCACCCTTAACATGTCATTGTCTAAAGTAGTAAGACACGAGTCGAAAAGATCAAAATTACCTGAATTGAACTTTTGGCATTTACAAACGTCTAATGCAAATGTTTTTGGTAGTTACAGTTGTTATACTACCCTTCTGAAACTCAAAAAGGATACAATGGCGGTTAGTACCTCTTCTAGTATTTGGCTAGCCATTTCACCATAAGTTGAAAACATAATGTAAGATTTATTGATTTATAAGTAAAGAAATCACTATAGTCTTAAAATGTCTTTGGCACGACTTTGAAGTACACAATTAGCTGATAAATGCCAAACGAATACCGACTTGCGCAGAAACGACATTACTTTTCTGTAGACCTAAAATTTAGACATTAAATTAAAACATTTCCGAAGATTATGTTCAAATATTTTAGTTCATCGTAATTATTATCTATAGGAAAATTCGATTGATTTTTTCTAACAAAGACAAATCAGTCATACAGTGGTAAATTGATACATAATTTTTTTAAAAAAGATAAAGTAACCAATACACGGACAAAATTACGGTGACGTCCAAACCAGGTGACTAACACAATTTTCTCACTTAATTTCGTCTGTTTATGGGCCGTTTCATTATCGTTTTATTAATTTACATTTATTTAATTTTAAGCCTCAAAATAATATTATTGTCATAATTTTTTTTACTTCGTTACCAAGAGGAGTGTAGGGTGATGCACGAAAGCCGTTTATGACAATATTTATAATTATTTTTATAATGCGCGGTAAAAATAGTAATTCTGAAAAATGTAGCTTCCTGTTTAATTAGATGTTAATCTTCTTATTTTTACATGCAGTATTTTCGTTTATATTTCAAATCGTCGATATCACTTTTTTTTAATTTAATTTATTTACAGTCGCATCAACAGCTCGGGCTATTAGCGACTCAATTTACCTTGTCTAGGGACTGATTTGACAAGACAAAAATAAGTTTTTTTGAGTTTGTATTCTGGTATATGCGATGTGTCGTTCTTACGGCTCTTGCGTTTTTAATCACGAAAGCAACAAGGATTCCAGAAACGTCGTGTTGTATTTATTTATCACTTATTTTGGTTTGTTCTGTAGCTGTTTAATTATCTTTTTTTTTAGGTGTAGACAGGTTATCTATAGGGTAATTCACATAGTGGCAACTCCCCTCTTATAGCATAGGAAAGGGATTTGAAAGGGGGCATGCGGAAGGGTAGAGGAAGGTAGCCAAGGGTTAACTAGGGCCCCCGGCTATTGTTTAAGGATCCTATCCGGCAATTCTCCTAAAAGTGATGCACGGAAAACCCTAGAAAAACCTGCATCAGGTAGGTCGGGCATTTGGTACTTGTCCCACGCCCTTCCGATGGCGGATTTTATTTTTTAGGTAACAGGCTACATGAGGGTAATCCACATGGTGGAAACTCCCCTTTAATAGCATACGAAGGGATTTGAAAGGGGGGATGCGGAAGGGTAGAAGAAGATAGCCAAGGGTTAATTAGGGCTCCCGGGCTATAGTTTAAGGATTCTACCCGGCATTCGCCTAAAAGTAATGCAGGACAACCCCTAGTATAACCTGCATCAGGTAGGGGTTTAAATTAGTATATTCTTGAACATAAGCTCACTCTGCTGCGAGAATATATTTTTCCGAACGGCCACAATTGCACAAACAAGTCATTTCAAAACAGTCTTCCGTTTGAAGTTAATTCTCCTTTACTGCCAGTCACCAGCCTCAACTAGCCACATGTTGCTTTTCAATCTCTCAACATGTCCCTTCCTGCCATTGCAGATAGACTCAATACTGCCGTCCACAAATTTAGTTCCCCATTGATGCATTACAAACTTTTTAAAAGAGGTATCCCAATTACTTGTCTTTACAAACAACTTAGTTTTCATATTTTTAGAGGATAAAATATTAATTAATTTATCTATAAATCTTTGTGTGCGGTTTCACAGTGAATATTATCTCTGAACGAGCATTTCTGCTTGTTTCTTTCACTATAAATTGACGAAATGAATTCAAATTATGTTTCTATATTAATGCTGGTCGGAGATTATAAAAATAGGTAATCACAGTCTTTTTTTCTCCCAATATATATTATGAACTTATATCGTATAAGGATGCAATCATATCATTTAGTGCACAGCCGTTTTTTATTGATCCTGTGCCTGCTGTGAAATTTGCCATAATTTTGGACGTTTTGTAGTATAAAGTACAAAAAATTTTACAAAAAAAAAATGATTTATCTAACATTTTATTTAAATTTTTAAAATAATTTAATTGATTACAAAGAAAACACTTTACTCACCGCAAGGGAAGCTCCAAAGTCATGGTGTGGTGATCTCAGCTCTATACGACGATTCTCTATTTATTGTCATTTTGTAATATAACTTTTTGTCCTTCACTACTCATTGAACTTCTCTTCTTGACTGAATGTTTTTCCTTAACCAGCTAACCTCTCTGCTTTACCAATTTTGTAATATAACTTTTGTCCTTCACAACATCTCTCTTTGACCAACTCCGACTGACAGCTGAATTCTCCTGTTTTCCAGTCGGGTCCAATCCCCGAAACCAGTGACCGCTGCCATCTGGTCACTCGTGATTTGGTGATTTATGACCTGAAATCTGTCATTTTCCGGTCCTAAAATTTCTTGGCCACGCATACTGTGGACAGCCAACAATTACTCCATTACAGATTATTATATCGTAAGTTCGGCTATAGTCGCTTCTCACAATAAATCTTGCCGTTTCAGATTTCTTTTAAGTACGAGGGTGGACACTTCCTGCGTTAAAATCTCTAATAATGAACATATAACAATGGAATTAGTACTGATCACAGCCTAAACTGTCCTGTACACAACACTACCGTCCAACATAGTTGCCATACATTTGGACATATTTTCCCATCGTTGAACCTAAGCAGCAAAACCAGTTTGGAAAAATTCAGTCGTCATTGATATTTTGGCAAAAGAATAGTAATTTCACAGTCGCTTAAAGAAAGTGATTAGGGACGCTGTAATGGACAGAAAAGTGCGGCGTTGGGTGAAGAAGTTTGGTTAACGGAGAAACGGAAATTGTAGATAAACCGCGCAGTGTGTCCCAGGTGCCAATCGAGGACGAGCTGATGAAGTGATTCGAAGAGACAGACGTTTTATAGTTCGCGATGTTGCTGCTGCATTGAACTTTTCATATGGCTCTGCCAGACGAATAATTTCTGACTTGAGTTATCAAAAAGTGTGTGCTAAGTGGGTTCCCAAATAATTGTCTGTCGATAATCGGATGTGGCGAGTGGAAGTGTGTGAAAAGCTTCTGGACGAATTTTAAGAGGATCAGCAGGAATTCTTCAAATATTTGGTCACTGGAGATGCGCGTACCTGTCGCTTAAATTAAATTAAAACAGCTTTAAAATCATGGTTCAAGAAGCAAAACTCATACAATCATGTAATAAGTGTAAGTTTTTCTTCAATCCAATTTCAATGCCGCTAACCAATTGACTTATTGACAATTGCTTTTTAGAAAAAAATCTTTAAGTTCCTCGCTATTATATTAAGTTAGAACATATCAGCTGGCATTATAAAAACTATGATCGAAAAGTCAATGTTTATTTATTTTCAGTCGTCATCATTTGACTTATGCGTAAGACATTTATGAGCTGAAAACTGAGGACATAGAAATGGAAGTGTGCGTAGGAAGAGAAGCCATTTTTTGTAAATCATTAGTCTGTCTTGTTTGTTTCGATTGTGGACTTATTGGGGAAAAGCGGAAGACGTGTTCCCAGGAATTTTCATTCTGACTCCGGAATTTTGAAAAATGAAAACACACATACGTTCTCTCTCTATCACAGGTATATATATATATATATATATATATATATATATATATATATATATATAGCAGCACGGAATACATCTAATGCAAAATGTTTGGGCAACTTTTATGAAGAAAATTTTCAGTTTTCAGCAGCTGAAATTTTTTAAGTCTGTATGTGCACAATTGTTTCGAATTAAAATATTTCTCGTTTGGATGCCCCATAATATAAGCTGCGAAATGATACTAATTAATTTTAAATATAAAAACAACAAATAATTTAATAAATGGCACATAATGGCCAAATATTATGAAGTTTGGAGTCCTTTAAACATTCTAGACCAGTACGATGTATTGGGGCAAAGTTATTAAGTTACTAGGAGCATTAACCTTTAAAATAGAAGGTTAACTGGAAGGTAAAATCGATATGAGGCACTGTGAATAATATGTTGTGTGGTATGTAATTTATCACTTTCTTGTCTGAATTGGCTATTTTTCTTATTCATTCAAAAAAAATTATTAATTTCACGACGTGTCGTGAGAGCTCATCAGAATGAAAAATTTTAAATCTATAATTTAGAAAAAAACATAAGTATTTATAAAGTTTTTCATTAAATCGTTATATTTATTTAATATTTATGGCGTTGGTATCATATTTAAGTCATTTAATATCTAAAGTTTTTAAAGATAATATTTCTGGAAAAACATAATGTAGTTTACAAAATTAATTGTACTAATTGCAATGCCTCTTCTATAGGCCAAAGAAAGAGATAGCTAAAACTAGCATTACTTATTTGATAGGTACAAAGTAATAACTTTAAATAAAGGATTAAGATATTTTCCTAGATTGATAAGAGAAATGTTACACATCCGTTCCACTATAACAGCTTTATATCTAAAATGTGATACCAATAATTTAAACAAAATTTATGATGCTCTGTTAATTTAAGATTTTTTTAAACGTAATATGATAATGAAGTTTAAAACTTATAGTATTCTTAAGATATACAGGCAACAATCCATTTTTTCATCAGAACCTTGCCTCTAAATTTTACTCATGAATTGTATACAAAATTGTAAGTAAAATTAAATTAATTAAAACAATTTGCAATTGATCTTTAAAAACTTTATAAATACATTTTTGTTAATTTCTAAATTCTAGATTAAAAACTGTTCAACGAATGAGGTCCCAAAAGAGGACGGAACGTCGTGAAATTAATTTATTACTTTTCTAACTCAAGACCGACTATTTATTTATTTATATTCATATTACACCACCATTGTCAACAAATTTCACAACTACAGAAGAGAACTAGATTAAAAGCTGCTGCAAATCATGGATATTAATCATGACAAGAAAACTCTTCAAATCTGCGTCCTTTTTTTTAGGCAGGACACAGCTGAGTCAAACGAGGGCAATGCCACCGCCGTGGAGGCGATATCGGAGCGTCTATCCGAAGTGGCAGAGCTGGCCGAGCGCCTTGACGCCGCTCTCTGCGGGGGCGACGCTCACATGCGCCGGCTTCTGGACACTGAGGTAACAATACTCAAACAGGTGGGCAGTGGACGAATATAGGCTTTTATTAATAGCCACTTCCGAGGGTCTAGGTCGCGCAATGGGCACCGAACGCTAAACAATTCCGCCTAATGACCTTACTCATTACCGAATATTTGCTAATAAATTACAAATTGTCCATCTAGCACGTAAAAATTTTAAATACATAATTTAACAAAATAATGCAAAATATTGAGGACATTATTACATGTTTGAAAAACAGTATATTTTAACAAACAGGACGTTTCATCCTTAATTGGGACCCCTTCAGGTGTACATTTCAATTAAATTTGTTATCTAAAAATTTTCAAACAACAAAATTTTACAAACAATAAATTTATATTACAATTATGTAGAAACATAATTACTTGCAATTTATTATATGAAAATTTAGGTCAACATAAATTTCTAAAATGTGCTTGGCACACACGTTACGGCCGTATCCAGTACATTAGTAATGTGATTGTTACTGCGAATCATTTATTAGTTTCCGCGTGTGTTTTCTTATTTACTTCAATTCCATATGAAACCATTATTCAAAGTATTGAAAACTTTTCATTTACAACATTTCAGCTCATTCTCAATAAAATTCTATGTATTATTAATATCATACACAACTTTGCCCCTTTTCTCTTTCAACAATCTGGATGCCTTTTGAACAATTACTTAAGATCTTTCCTTGCTGAAATTGTGATGCAATCACCAAGAAAGCAACTGTTCAACTGGTATTGAATTCACTCCCACTATTCTGATGAATTTTTTATTAATCCCAATCAGTATAATTATTTACAATATAAAACTTTTATCAGATTATATTTAACATGAATTTGAAATAAGTTTAACTCTAAATTTCCTTGCTGTCTCAATTACACTCTTCTCTAGCACATTATACAACAACTTGGTTTCAATAAAATAACTTATTCATGTAAATTATGAAATTAATATTCAAGCATTCCCTCATAAAAAACATTTGTCATTATATACAACAATCATCACACACACATCACCATCAGTATACTAGCATCAGTCTGGTAAATCATAATAGTCTTAATGAATTCTTATCTATCCATCTTAATTAAGAAATACATAAATAAATTACAGAAACATAAAATTACCTAACATAATATTTGAGACTTCAGATAAGAACATCAATTTTCACTAATACTATAATTTCTCTAACACAGAAAGTAATAATACCTTAGATTTTCAACACACCTTACAAGTAAAATATACCTTTTATTCCAATACACAATATTAGTTACAAACTATCTTGCTTTATTGTCCCAAAAATTTGCATAGGACAAACTGAGACAGCCATAAAGAATCAAATTAAAAACACAAAAACATTATCAAACTTACATTTGGAAAACATTCAGTTATTACAAAACACATATTAAAACTAAATCATGATTTTGATTGGAACAGCTTTTGTGTATTAGATAGAAATGAGAGAGTGTAGGCTTTCCTGACGTAGGCACTGTATGAAAAGTTCTCATGTTTCCAGTCGGGTTATGTATTTTGTTGCACACAACATTTACATGCCTGACACTGCCATCTTCTTCACCTGAAGAAATTAATTATAAAAATAGCAACATTAAAATAAATACTGTTAATTTAAGTAACATTTTCTATCACATTATCTTACTGAAATTATCAATTTTTTTTCACTTATTGCTTTTATTTTATGTTTATTCATTAGTTTATTATCAGTTATAAATACTCCAATCTATATACAAAACATTATTCTGTTAATATAAATAATATTCAAAACACAGTTTCTCTTTATCATGACAAGTACTTGGTTCACGTCTCCATACAATAAGGTTAAATTTGCTTAGTTGTAAGTAAATTTGGATTTACTCTTGAAATAAAAGATATTTTCATATATTGTAAAGACAAAATATTTTGTACATAAACTTAAAATCTCCATGCAGGGTTGGTGCCCTGGACTGAAACCTCCTACTGCTGGTGAAGAAGAAAATAGGTCTGAAGATGATTTTGTGACAGCATCAGAATGCACATGCACCAGAAGCTCATCATTTCACACAGCATCTGAATGTGGTGCTGCATCCCCTTGGTGGGATGAAGAAGAATCTCCATCTCAGCTTGTTCGTGTTTCAACTGAGGTAAAATATATATTAAACTACTTCATAAGCCAGAAGCCATTAATTCAAATACTTATACTCTATTGAAATTCCATTTTCTTTCCATAACAGTGTACCATCACTACAAAAAGTAATATCATAGAGTTTCAAAGAAGCAAGCTTAAAACTTTCTCATATAAAATCACATTATAATGCTACCTGTTTCATCCACCTATTATGAAATATGTTTTTGTATTGAGTTCAAATAAGTTTTTTTATTTTTTATTTTGTCTTGTAAACAATATTTTTACAAGGCTTCTGCTTACTGCAGTTTGATTTGATTTAATTTTAAGTTCCATTATTCATTTATCAACCAAAATATACAAAGTGGAATAAGTATATTGAAAAAAGTTCTTGTTTTACAACCTGGACAGTCCTTAACCTTATGCATAATGTTTGACAGCTAGCTAATGGCATTATCATCAGGCTGTCCATTTGTTTAATGTCTTCTTGCAGGGTGAACTTTTTATTTGAAATATTCCTGGGAAACCCTTTATTCTTTACCATATATATAAAAATCTAATATGGAAATGTGACAAATACAAATTGATTAACTAATTTGCACAGGAAAGAGGAACTGAGAGCAGATGACCCACCTTAAATCAACAGGTGGCATAGTAAGCTCCAATGAGAAAGAGTTATAATTTCTGATTAATGATAATAGTTCTGAACTACTTGCAGGCCGGGCACAATTTATATGTACCAAACTTAAGTAAAATGTGATGAGTTCTAATTAAATAACACATTTAGATAGGAAAGAGAGACAGGGTAGCTGAATTTATCTGAAATCAACTATTAGTCAAATCGGGCTGTGCAGAAATGGAGATAAATTTTTCAAGGACCTGATCCCCCTTCATCAGGATACTAGATCTGAACTGTGTACCAGCCAGGAATTATGCTGCATTCTCATTAAATTAAAATCTTTGATACATATGGATGAGATGAGTAAAGTGAACTGATAGAAATTATATCTATCAACTATGCAATAACATGTATGTAGTGTAGTTTATGGAACAAAATACCATAATATATAAAAATAATAACTCAAATTTATTCTAATGGAGTTTCTCTCTTCCAAACCATAATTTCAATTCATAAGGATAGCAAAGCTAAAAATTAACTTGAGTACTCATACCAGTAGTGTAGCATGACATGGGCAGTGCAGATAACCTACTGTGCCCCATGTGGCCCTTTTTGGAGCCAGTAAAATATCAGAATTTCTGTAAAATTTGAATTTCAAGTCTAAATAAGTGGCCAGCAATTTAGCCTACACCCCAGGTGGCTGTAACCCATGGTACACTGTTTACTCATACTATTTCTAATAGTGACCAGTTATAATGTCTGGGTAGAAATAAATGAGACTTAAGATGTTTATGCAATTTTATATAATGATGCATAATGTTTTCTGTCTATTCATCAGCATGGAAAACATAAGCTTTTCTGTATGTGAACAGATTTTTCCCAAATTAGTTTTGGAAGAAATTATGACTACTGATAATTAAAAAAACTCATCTAAAATAATTTTGCTATAATAAATTATTAGTTAAATACAATTTTACACACATGAAATTATAGTAAGTTTTTCTGTAACACTAGAGTAACTTTTGTCAATATAAATCCATCAATAATTTTCTTTTTAATTTTTAGATTTTTTAATTATGATCCTTTGAGTTTTCTTTAGCATTTTTAGCTTTAATGAGAAGTAGTATGAGATCTTATTCATAATTGTATGAATAACTGCTATTGAATAGTTCTCCTTGACCTTTAAGCATGAAATGTTAAACCTATAAATTATTTAGTCCAGTAACTAGAAAACATATTGCATGTCCTCATATTTAATAAATAATATTTCTTCAATTATCATTAATGAAATATGTTTCAGACTACTCAGAACATTATTGTTCATGAAGTTACTGAGACCCGCACACTGAAGATGTCCCATAGTCCATCTTTAGGTCTTACGTCATTTCACATGAATCATGAAAGAGTTGAAACAAATGAGCCAAAAATAAGTTGTGAAAGTCCTAGCAGCAATGAAAGTGCAAGTGACAAAAATAAAATTGTTACAATTACTAAGTCTGAAGCTACATCTGAGATAAATACTGTGGGAGAACTTGAGTTAGAGTCTGGGCTTAAGGAGGTAAGCACCCCAGAGAGGGGCTACCACCCCACAATAGCCAGGCATGCAGTAAAAAGTATTCTTTGACACCAGATGTTATTTTTTAAATATATTTTAACATTACTAGTAGATATTTAACATCAACAAAAATTTCTGTGGAAGTGTGATTCTAATCATTTACTAAACTAATAATTTGTGCCAAACTTTTTGGCCAATAAAGCTATTGCACTACCATTAATGAAAACAAATAATTTATGGAATTTTAATAACTTTTTGTAAGAATGTCTAAGCTCAATGTCATCTCAATTAAACTTAATGAGTATAGAATTTTCTTATATAATGAAACAAATGTTAAGTTGAATGTTGAAAATCAGCAATGGATATATTTATAAACAATCTATTTCATATACTTCATATTTGTTTTAGAGTGCAGCTAAACGTCATCACAATTCATGCCATTCAATTGTAATTTTAAATTTTGTATTTGTTTAATTAACAGCCATACTAATCTAATTTGATCCCTTTAAAAAATAGAATTGTTTGCTTACTGATAAACATGCATTATGATATGAAGCTTTAATCTTAGATTTGAATTTTGAGAAGGTTGTTAATCTTATGAGTTTTGCTGGTTTGATTTTCCATTGTCTCAGAGGAAGAAATAGTTAGATATGTTGAACAGTAAAAAACTGTGTTCATCTTCAGAGAGAAAGACTGGAGCTTCAAAGTCCTCAGTAGACAACTCTTTGGAATAGACTTAATTATTATTATTTCTTTAAGGAGCCATTCAACTCCTGTGTCCAGTTATGATTGCTAATCTTTTTCTCGAAAGATAAACACTGTCTTTTACTAACTTTCACAGGTTTTCCCAGTGAACTAGTTGTTGAGAGAGTTCTTGGGTTTCCCACCAGGTGGCATAGTAGAAACACGACGTTTCATCAACTATCACCATTGACATATTCTTGGTGTTTCTACTACACCACCTGGTTGGAAACCAAAGAACTCTTTCAACAATTGTTTTTTACTGTTTACACGGAGGACTATTTCTTCGTCTTTGACAATGGAAAACCAATTAACAATACTCTTAAAAGGGAAGCTTTAGCATCCAACACAGTTTATTGTTATTTGGATAATAGTGTGGTAATTATTTAATTAACCTATTGAATTTATAGTATCTTATTACATCAATCACTATAAATTAATTTTTAATTTGTACTCATAAATAACAGAAGAAAGATATTTTTAAAGGAAAATGTTTTTATACTGATACATTTCAAATATAATTTTTTTACCAGTTCAAAGGCAAAGTAATAAATATCAAAATACAAATAGATTCAAGCACATTTGATCACTCCAATAATTTGATCTTGCTGGTATAAAATTGTCTGAAAAATAAATTACTTATATACAGATATAATAAGATAATAAATTCTTTTGTATCAGATGACTGCTTAGGACACTTTAAAAATTAATCTATAGAAACATTTAACCAGCTCATTATTTTGAGGCTAGAGAAGTTTTATATCAATTATGGGATGTAATACATTCAGGAAAATAAGTTCCTATAAACACTTTGGGGTTGTAGAATCTTTTTGGTCTAAAACATTGTTAAAAGATGACTTAGGCGTGAGAGATTATTTCTTGTTTAATTTTACAATGTTCTGTTGATTGACATTATGTTCGTCTTGGATGTATTCAAAGTCAGAAAAAGGATGTTAATTAATTGTATGTATTGATTTAGTGGACTGTGCACAATTAGAGGTATTTGAAGGAAAGAGTAGACATCTCATGAAATGTAATCAAGCTTTAGTGGTAGTCTGTGAGGATAAAACTTGAACCAGTGGACATGTAGCAGTTTTTATGTTTTCTTAAATGTGCTATGGTTTAAGTGGAAGTATCCCTTTCAAGCAAGTGTACAAATTCTCTAGCCTGAAATCCACAAATGAGTGAGGAGCAGAAAATTAAGCATAATGCAGTTACCAATACCAGTCCAAACTTGCAGCTATTGTTTCACATAGTTCAACCATTACTACACTGAATATTCTAAAGTTCTTTATCTTATTTTATAGTTACTTTTATGAAATATCTTCTCCCAGTGTATCTTACAGTTCAAATAGAATTAAAATTCTTTAGCTATTTGTAAATTCAATGGGTGAATATTTTTCTGAGCATAACTTTCCTGCTTTTGTGCATGTGTGTACCAGTTTTGCAATGAGTAATAATGTTCTATTAATTTTATTTTGTATCTTGGAATGTATGTCTTGTTTGCATGATCAAAGAAGACTTTGAAAATTACCATGTGAAGATGATCCATGAAAATTATTGGGTTACAAGAACCCTTTGTGAGTGTGTATGTTTGTAACATTGATTATTTAAATCTTATTTTAATCTCACAATTTTATTTGAGGTGCAAGGCTAAAACTAATTAATTTTTCTTTACAATCTGATAAACAAGAAGTACAAGTTTAAGTTGTTTTTGAGTTCTATGGATAAATTTCAATTAATGTCATGTTGAAATGTCAAGCTAATGTTCAAATGAAGTTTTTTGGTCACCATAGACAGATTATTTTAAAATTAGGAAACCTAGAAATTAAGACATTATTCTTTGAAGTACTAGTTTTTGCACTGAATAACAGTTTTCATTACTAGATATATCATAAATGTAATATTTTACTTTTTTGACATGGTAAGTATGATAAGCATTCCTGAAACATTTCTTGTCATTGACTGTAGTAAGGTTTTCATATAATAGCTGATATTCTGAGTTCATTAAGTTTTAAATGTTAATAAGGTATGTATGCAATCACTCCAGATTTGTCTAAATGTTAAATGAAATTAATAACATGGAACTTAACTTCTATGAAAAAAAAATACCATTATATTTATATTTATAAGTCAAAAATATTCAGCAGTTGGAGGAATGTAATAATAAATATATAAACATAATTAAAATCAAAATGAAAAATTTACGTCTGATTGAAAATAATGGATAAGAAAGATAGCAAATTTAGACAAAAAAGTGATAATATAAATACCACACAACGTTTCTGAAACAAAAAGGACAAGGATCCCAGAAATGTTGTGTGGTAATTATATTATCACTTTTTTGTCTAAATTTGCTATCTTTCTTATTCATAATTAAAATCATATATTTCATCAAATCAAGTGGTTAAACAAACCTATAATCATATTTTTAGCCAGTTTTATAAAACTATAAACAACAATATTACTTTTCATGGAATAGAAATTTCTTATAATGAAGTAAGTTGCTGTTGTCATCATACATAATGAGAAACTAAGGAAGGGTTGAGAACATAAATTTCATTATGTGATGTAAGGAATAATAGGAAGAAGAAAGGAATACAAACAATAATCCATAAATGATAGATGGCTATGCACTCACATAAACAAAATTTTGTGCTTTGGACCCATGGCCAAGATTCCCTTTCTGATTCCTCCAAAACTTAGACACAAAAAATCAAGTTACCTTTACATGTATAGGAACATTTCTTAATACTTAAATAAAGGCAAGTGAAATCTTACTTGGACAATTGACTTAAGATGACAGTTTTTTTATGATGAATATATTGTTCTCGGAGTTCAACCAGGTTTTGCATAATTATATTAGAACGCAACGTTTCAACGACTAAAAGCTCTGTCGTCATCTTCTAGATGACCCGGTTGAACTCCGAGAACAATATATTGAACAACTACACCCGGAAAGGCTTCAATCTTTGATCAGTTTTTTTATGACTTACATTTTGGAAAATATGTTTTGACAGCTGTAATAGTAATAATAATTATGAAACTAATTAACAATGATGCCATAACATTTTAAAATATTTATTTATTTATATATTCCAGACCATTTTGTCTTCATTTTGACAAAAATATAATATAAACTTTTACAGTTATAAAGTTATAAAGATTGCAGTTTGTACTCAGAAATTCGAAGTCTTACAAAATAATTTTTGTGTTCTAATTGACATCTTCAAATTACAACTAAAATGTTTGAAATGAATAACATAATCACATGTTTATCAAATGTTGCTTCCTGGAATGTTTTTGTTGTCTCCATCTTCATAAGAATATTTTAAGTCAATAGCTTTATTTTGTGATTTTAGTACATGAACAACACTTTGAAGTTCTATTAAAGTATTTTACAGAGAAGTACTAATTGCATTCATATGGACAAGGAAGGTTGCCTAAAAGTTAGTCACCTTGGCATATCTTTCAATATGCAATTGGTCTCATGAATTTTCCTGACCGTTGACTCTTATACACACAAATAATAATTTTCAAACCATTTTGAAGACTGTTTTAACCCTGGATTAGGCTGATGTCATCTAAGCCCTAGAACTCCACTGTAAGTTGTTTAATGGGAACTAGAAGACAGTTTGTTCAATAACTCTAATTAATTAATTTCATGATGGCATTTTATCCTTACTTAGGTTGAAAATTTTGTACTGTGTATGAACAGAATTCAAAAAAATATGATACATAAAACACTGTAGCAGTCTGACATGTTTGTTGCATTATCTTAAGATTGCTCTTACATCTTGTTGACATCGGCACCATACTTATTTAAGAAGTTCAATTTGTATGTGGCATGTGTTTCTCCAGAGTAACTGCCCATAGATATAAATGTGTAAAATTGTTCATTCACTTTTTCAGACGATATAGCATATCCAATCACTACAAATAAATGATGTATGTGAGATATATATAGTGCCACTTCAGTGCTTAGAGAATTATACCAGTACTTAATTTCATATTATATTTAATTGGGAGGGAGTCAAGCCCAAATTGAACATTAATATCTGAGAGAACGAAGTCTTATAGATAGGAGGAAACTACTTTGATTAAATGAATTATACATACATTTATTTAGAAGAAGTTAGAATTTTTTCATTTTAAAGAACACGTGGATCCGGAGTGAAGTACAAAAAATTACATGCATTGCCATTGATCATAAAAATCGACGAATCTGATGTAGTATCCATATCTAAAGGGTGATTTCTGGGGCGCTGAGCAGGAGGTTGGCGCGGTCGTGACTCTGTCCTGTTGGGCGTAGGCGTCGTCTGAGCAGTATGGTTGTCTTGGAGTTGCCAGAGCGATCTCGAAAGGTGTCTGGATGCCGAGAATAAGCTGCAGGCAGGATTGTATTGACACCTATTGGGATTAGCGTTATTGACTTCAGGTCAAACTGAGATCTCGACGTGACTTCCTAAGTTCCGAATCAGAGGCGGGAAGTGGAGTGCGTTGACGTCGAAGTAGGTAGCCGGAAGGCACCTCGTGTGTCGGTGCGTTTACTGGTGAAGTTGCTTTCGGCTGCGGGGCTGTATCGGCTTGGAGTTTCATCCTAAAGTCCAACACAGACAAATTGCTGAGGTCAAGGACGAAATGGTCGTCTATTTGTTCTGCAGAAAAAGTTCACGGGTACAGCTGCAATTAAACCCCGACGTTTCGACGACCTCAAGTTTTGTCATCTTCCTAGCCTGGAAGAGCGAAACGTCGCGGTTTAATCGTAGTTGTACCCGTGTGGAAACCCGATAACTCTTTTTGCAGCAAATACTACCAGAAAAGTAGTCGATCTTTGGACTGTATGTTCAGCTACACGGTCCGTTCGCTGGTCTTGGTTGTGCTTTTGCGTATGGCTGCTAAATTTTAGTTGAATCAGTAGGTAGTGGGCGTTGGCCGAAGGGACGAGCGTCGCTTACGGTAATTTAGCTGCGGACGTTGAGAAAAGTTCTCGAGTTAAGGCCTCAACATTGGTGGTACCGATACAGGCAGACTGTATGGACGGATACGGCAAGGGGATACGTAGAACCGCTTGTTGCAACTCTGTAATTCACACGATGGAGCTCTTCAAATGTTCTGCTTCAATGGGGACGTCGAGTCCGATTTTATCTGCTTCAGAAGCTCAGGTATACTATAGCAAGCCCAAATTTTCAGCGGTCGTCCAGGATGCCTGCTAGACGAAATGATTCTTCAGTATTTGTGATTCAAAGGATCGGATAGTCCGACCAGAAGTTATAGAGTAGGGTGAGGAATCGACAGTGGCTCGGCGTTCGACATACCCGCAGCGTCTCTAGCTGTTTGTGGATGTGTCATCGTCGTCTTGATGGAGCACATGTCGGAATCTGGATGTGGCCTACGTAGTCATTTTGTGTGGAATAACCAATATGGGATACAAGTCCCGGGTTCAGTCGTACCAGTACAGCGGGACAAAAACCAGAAGACATAAGTAGAATTGTTGCCTTATGACAGCCAAAATGATGGTAGTGCCACCTCCTACGACGTCTCAATTGCTTATGAAAATAAAGACTAAACATCGGTAGTCTTTAATTATACTTTGAAATAATGTTCCAAATCTTTTCCACAATTATTTCAATGGCCTAGTCACAAATTGTGGAAAATAAATAAGAGGACTTACGAAAGCACACAGCCACACCCGCGAGTTATGAGAAGTGATAATGATCCCTCAATTTGGAAAACAAAGTCTCGCTGTTAGATCTGTGCTGTTGTATGACTTCTTCATCGAGTTTATAGCACTGCGTAAGATATTCCTCTCCTTCAATATGTTGGGATGTCTGTCACCTTTGCTGCATTGTCTATTTAAGACATCGTCGGGTTCAGTGACGTGTCCGGCTACTCCCTGGCCGTCGGGACCGTGGCAAGATTTCATGCTCTTCCTTTTCCTAAACTGAGGATTAAAATTTAGACTGTCCGTAGGACACACTGTGGGTCTGAGTTTCAGGAGCTTTCCCGATAGATCCGCTTTAAAAATAGGGGTACGGTCTCCTGACTCGTCACAAACTGATCAATGACTCGTGTAGTATAGCTGACGGTCTTTCGCATTCGGGTTAATTGTGGAGTCTCTTCGGTTCTCGTCAAAAGTTGACCAATGTAACTGTCATTTGAGTCGTAGCGAATGAAAAGTTAGGTTCGTTACACCCTGCGATCGTGAACCAGAAAATATAGCTTAAAACCTGTAATTTTTTGTTAGACGGTATTGTAGGCGAAAGTTACAAATGGGACTACGGTGTCCCAGTTTTTCTGCTCGACGTCGGTGTACATGGAAAACGCGTAGGCCAATGTTTTAATTGGCATCTCAGCGAGACCGTTAATTTGTGGATGGTAATTAGTCGTCATTCGGTGGGTTATTTCGTACAGTCGAATTATCTCGAACTCTAAACTAGATTGAAGTACCGTACTATAATTCTTGGCCTTCCGTGACTAGATCTTCTAAATTAAGGTTTCGACCACGTAACGTGAAGTTTCTGGTTAAGTAGTCGGCGAATACAACGATTATCTTTGTTTTCGAGAGACGACGCCGGAAATATTTCCAGGTGATTACCAATATGTTGAAAGGCTGTAAAGGTTGACGGAATCCATAGTATTCGTCCAGGTTATTGGTGGTGTATCGCCTTTCTCTGAGGCACTCTACTACAGTGACCTACGTAGTGCCTAACGTCTTTGAAAAATCGCGGCTCGTAAAATCACGTATTTTATCTTAAGGCTTGACAAATCCTTGATGCGTCACAGAAGTGCAGAAAAAACTTCAGTTGCAGATGCTTAGGAATATCAAGGAAGCCCTTTCTCCGCTATTATTCTGAAGATCATTATTAATTATCCCAAAGTCTCCTTTCACGTGATGCAAAGAATTCAAAGCTTGCATGTTGTGTTCCTGTTTCGGGTCCTTTCTTTATTCTGCAAAGAGCTAATTTTCAAAGAGTCATCATCTATAATATGGAGAATCTACAAATACTCATTTTAATATACGCTTTCAATTAATTAATTAATTAATTTTTAAATAAAAAATATAAAAATATGTCTGGAGATAGTCGACGTTCGGATGAGTTAGTCCATTATTGCATTTAAGTGTGACAACATATTCCTGAACCATACCTGGCGGTCCGTCCATAGGGATCTTTGTGTGATGTCAGCCTCAGAAGGAATCCTTATCAACCGTGAAGTCATTATCAAAAATATATTGATGAAATTTATTTGTGGGTCAAATAACGACAAGACATTCTCCCCTTGTTCGTCACATAGATCTTTTTCGCCTTACTGAGCGATCTGAAGGAGTAGGCCTACTCTATAACTCTTTCCTTGTTGTTGTACGAAATTCAGTTTGGACATTTTTATCGAACAGTCTTAATAAGGGGTTTGAAGTCAAGCTCTTCGCAGCGCTTCAAAAGATTCTTGTTGCCGGAATTTTTTTAGTTTTTTCTTTGGAACAGTTTTCTTATAGCGTCTGTGCTTTATCGCAGAAATACTTGACAAAGAACACATAATAAGATCAAAGTTGGAGAAAGCTTTTTACGTCGTGTACATTCTTTGGCCCTGGGAAATTGGTTACTGACTTAACTTTCTCTAGATTGGGCCATAAGCTTTCTCACTTCACAAGATGAGCGAGGATCTTGATTTCATTGGCACTAAACAGTTGGTTAAATTTGAAACCTGCTATATCCAAACCTTCGAGAACATCTCTTAATCGGCGCAACGTTTCTGGGTAGAGTATGATCGCTCGACAGCAGACATTATAAATCTACTTCAAAGTGGCACAGCAGGTTGTTCATCATCCTCTCGAAAGTGGCAGGTGCGTTCAATTACCTTAAGGGCATTACTTTTAATCCGGAGTATTTTCTGTGTAATGAAGCAGTTTTCACTCGATCGATTTCGTCTCCTTCGATTTGCTAGTAGCAGGACTGCAAATTCATGAAAAGCAACAATTATGTTCCTTTTAGTTAACTCATCGTATCGTCGATTCAAGGTAGCGAATATACTTATTTTGTCGTGAACTTGTTAATTTTTCTGTAATCGACCCATAATCGTTATAATCAAGCATTCTTCCTTACAAGGATGACAGGTGATGGCTCTGGGATGCTTGATAATTCCCTGTCCAAGCATTTTATTCACCTTTTCTGCATCGTTCTGCTGGTGATACTCTGTACGCTCTTTGGCTCATGAGTGGGTGGTTTCCTGTGTTAATTGAATGTTTTAGCTTGATGGTGTGGCAGTTAATTGACTTTGTTTCTGCGTCGAAACATTTCCAAGTTTCTTGATGTACTTTAAGGAATTTTGAATTGTTCCGTTGTTAGTTTCTGTGCCGTTTCATTGTGAAAGTCGGCACTTTAGTACCCAAAATTCTCCAGTTCCGTTCTTAAATGAATTGTTCGCCGCTGGAATTTCATTTTATTTTCCAAGCGATTACTCTCTCTTGGAAATCGCCATAATAATAAAGAATTTTTTAGAGCAACAGGCTACATGAGGGTAATCCACGTTGGGCAACTCCCCTTTAATAGCATAGGAAGGGATTTGAAAGGGGGAATGCGGAAGGGTAGAGGAAGGTAGCCAAGGGTTAACTAGGGCCCCCGGGCTATATTTTAAGGATCCTACCCGGCATTCGCCTAAAGAAATGCAAGGAAAACCCTAGAAAAACCTGCGTCAGGTAGGTCGGGCATTGGGTACTTGTCCCATGCCCTTCCGATACAGCGAGAGGAGTTTACTGTGGGGACGCAGCATTCCCTTCTCCGTGCCTCGACCAGTTTAGGAGGCAGCTGGCCGACTATTCCAATGGGAATAGCGGACAACTCTTACCGTATGCCGAAGGTCTGTGACCCCGGAACATACACCTCTCAAAACAGGTCGAGGTGCCTCGGCTTGTGGGAACCTTAGTTCAAAAACGGAGAGAAAAGGCATCCCCAAAGGTAACCTCTTCGTATCTCTCCTACAAGTTTCTGCCTGCGAGAGAACATCCCTCGCAGGTACTGCCTGCGAGAGAATAGCCCTCGCAGACAGTTAATTTTAATAATAAAGAAATCAGTCAGAGTTACTTAAATATGATACATTTAATTTACAATGAGAGTTGCAATGCTTCATCATGAACCAACATTTGCAACCGTTTACTGCCCACCTCGCGACATAAAAAAAAACGCATTTTCAAAACTTCTTCCAGAATTGGGAAATTATTCATTCGTAGGAGACTTCAACAACCTATGGGGATCCCGCAAAAGTAATACCTGAACTCCTGCAATACTTTAATTAAGCTTACCGCTCCACAGGCATCCACAATTATTGGCGTACCGATACCAACAAAACTTATTCGGCCTTTCATGAGAAATGGTATCTCATCATCATGTTTGGATATTGTCACTACCTTTCTTCGGATCAATCCCCAAGAATAGAGGCTATCAGTTTGTAACACAATGAAAAAGAGGGGTTATTGATTTTTAAGCACACAAATGTTTAATACGAAATTATTTATTTACTTTTCTAGGGCTTTTACAAAAATTTATTATAGTCCGGGGCATTTACTTTACTCAGTGCATTTAGATGAGACTCAAATTATTAAATTGTATCTAAGGGTCATGACTTGTGGGCGTCGTGTAGCAAAATTCGTTATACTCGTCTCAGATTGAAAATACGCACACACCAGTTTTTGTTATTGTCTGCGACCGGGACCATCCTCTGCAGGTAGGCGACAAGCTGCAGGTGAATTTCCGAGTATTCGTAAATATTTCTGGGGAATCTGGCGCTGAGTGTGTAAAGATTTCGGGGTGATTTTTCCTGTTGGCGGTCTCAAAAGTCCTGGGTGATGATGTAGTTGCGAGTTTTCCCAGGTTGCCGCGAAGAAAAATGCATTTATCTCACCTCTAAGAAGCTACTGTTCAACTGCCTTTCTAGATACTACATCGGACCGCTCTCTCCAAAATCTTACGTTCTTCTTTCGAACTGTCCTCTCCAAGGTCATCTTTCGAATTGCCTGCTTCCATCTCCCACCTGGACGTTTTCCTTACCCACCCCAGGAGTAGAAATCAAGTCACCTGATAGTCCTTCGCCAATCGCTTTTGAGTTCACATTTCCGCGGACGCCAGGTTTCAGTCGAGGCGGGAGCTGACTTAGGAAATTTTGTGGGGTTGTTGCCCTTCCTTCACAATTGACTCTGCTAATCCGTTACCCGATTCGGAGGCGTCAATTTTTATGGCCGGACTTGGTGCTATCCGTTGTTTCCCTCCATTAATTTTGCCAATTAAGTCTTTTACTACATTGGTGACGTACTTTCGCGCTACAAGATCTTGCGTCATATTCAAAAACCAACTTGTCAGACGACATAATATAAAAATTAATTGGAATGCTTTATTTTTGTTTACCGTGCCTCGTAAAGAGGAGCGTAAATTGGGCATAATGAATTTTAAGTTTGAAATGGTGAATGACAACTTCAGATAGCTTCGAAGCCGTATTTATTTTAAAAATAGATTTTGGAACATTCGCTATTTTGTCTCGAGATAACGGATATTCATAAAAACGTTGATGCTAACTCAAAAACTGAAAATTAGATTAATCTATAACCAGCTTGTTAAAAGATTTCTCTCAATATTCTTGAACCAAATTTTTTAATAATAACATAAAAGAAGTGATTGCTAAGAAAACTTAAAACTAGAGCGACACAACTGCACAATTCTGTTGATAATCTCAAAAGAACAACGTTTCCAGAAATGTTGTGTGGTATTTATATAATCACTTCTTTTGTCTGTATTTGTCTAGTTTATCTTATTGTTAACGACGTATATTTTTCAATCCAAATATTTTTGTTACCGTTAACTTCACCTACACGTAAATTTGTATTATAATTCTAATAAATGATTACATGAATGTTAGTCGTATTTTCAGTCATCGTTGGGGTCGCCATCCTTAATATATGCCGCAGTGAGGTTTAAAATATTAGGGATGAAAGGAAACGGAAATATATGTTAGGTTAAACTGTCAAGTAGTATTTACTTTGAACACAGCTTAATGTAATTTGATTCTGTTGGAGATACATGTCTATTAGAAAGAAAGGAAACCGTATTTGAAGCTCTGATAGTGAAAGTATCTCTGGGCGTATGGTTTGTTTTCTAAACTGACGTCGTTCTCTGATCCAGGCCAAGAGACTAAAATAGCGCTCCATCTACAACGCCCGCGATGACAGTGGTTGTTGTAGAAGCTTCTGGACTTTTAAAGTAGCTCCATCGTGCATTATATATGTTAAAGGTTTTACTACATATTTTCACAATAACACAGGAAGAAATGTACATTAACCACGTCTTTTACAATATTGAATTTGTAATTAAGCGTATGCCGAGTAATATCGAACACCGTTTGCGAACTAAAGCCAGTTTTAAATTCTGAAACATAATTCTCTATGTTTCATGTTAACAGTCCACAGTGTCTCGGTTTGTTTTTAATTACGTATGTACAAATTATGTGACGTTCCGGTTCACTACATCAAACCCAAGTAAAAAAAACCAATAATAATAATGATGAATAAATCTCAGTAATCATAATAATATAAATAAATAAATATACGGCCTCGAGTCCAAAAATTAAATATATATTTAAAAAATTAAAGTTACGACGTTTAGTTCTCCTTTACTTCTTCAGGTTGGACCTTTCTCGGTGTAAAGAATTAATAAAATATTCGCGACATTTCGATGACGATGACAATTGTTTAGAAATTAAATAAATAAAATGTATTTTTATTTGTTCTTAAAAAACTTTGTAAATACTTATGTTATTAATTTATAAATTGTTTAATTTATGTATTTATAAATTAAACATTTCAAACCTCAAGAGGTCCTAAAAGAGGACGAATCGTCGTAACATTAATTTTTGTTAATTAACATGATTTTCTTACTTAAAAACAATAATTTAACAAGCTTATAATTTATGGTTTTATTGATTAAAAATAAATCATTTAACTCTATATTATTTTGTTTCTTGGTAGATCCTAAATCGAAAAAGGTTCCATCAATAATATTTATAAGCAATGAAATAAATACATAGTACGTTGATTTATTAGCTAATTAATATAGCGGAATAAATGCTGAGTTAATGGTGAATAAGTGGAAAAATCGGAGAATTGTATTTTTTATTACACTTTCGTAAATCGGAAGCAATTCCGGTTTCTTGTTATGCATTCGTGAGCGTTAACAGAGCTGAACTCCGGAATTCACGTACGGCTTCATTCGACTGGCTGATATTACCTATGATCCTTTAATAATTAATGCACCTCTATCAAAATGTAATATTTTCGCTTTTCTTTCACACATATATATCCTAAACTTTTCCAGTTATATTAGGTACTCAATTTATTTACATATCCTAAAAATGTATGGACCGCAGTATGTTTACTTTCAGACGTGATTCACAAAATTATTGTTAAGGATATAAAATTCTGTGCAGTAAATAATGTCAAACGAAATTCATACTAAATTTATTTGTTGGAGTAATATGCACTTATAAAAGGAAAAGAATACACAACATGCGTACAGATAGTAGAAAAAATTCCAAAACAGCAATATCCCTACCTTTTCCCTGCCGTCCGCTTGGCACGTGAAACTTTTTTACATGCAGGAAGCCGATAAAGCAATCTCTCTGGGGCCGGGCTAAACCGAGTAGGACCCAGTTTGTAAGAGTTGCGTTTTCTGTTAATGTATCTCCCTTGCGTATACTTCGACTGTCACACATTCATCAATTATCCATATCATTTCGTCCAATTATCACGCTTCCAGTCTATAATTATTCATTCTTTCCACTAGATTCATCGTTTTTTTATTTTTAAAAAATTCTTACAATCAAAATCATCATAGCATTCACCTACTTACAAATAATATTGTGAAACAGCAGTAAAATTCGAGGGAATATTGATCACTGGTACTAATTAACGTTCACATCTAAATTGCAGATGACAGTAAATTTGTCATTTAATTGTTGGAAGGAGCATTCTTACACAATTTAGAAACGCGAATATTGTGGAAGGGCTACTGCTTAACTGTAATATCTATTTCAATTAAAGTCATGTATTTATTTCAGTAATTATAAGAATAAGTTTTCAAACTGTTCATTCTCTTGTCCACGAACGTTTCGTCCGAGAAGATCTGGCATTAGCCCAGCTATATTAATATATCTTGATCATTTTATATGTCCAGATTGTCACTTTAAATATTAGTCTAAATGTCTGAACGCTGACCGTGAAACCACATGCATTTCTATATGGGAGAAGCGTTACAAAATTTGTATCAGGCTTAAGGTGAGAACTTGAATTTACTTCGGCTTATGCAGGCGACTTAATACATTCCAGCTATCAGCTGAAAATTTAACTATGCTCGATCCAGCCAACGTAGATCTATGAACGTTGTCATTTCCCTTGGCTTCCTTTGCCAATCTCATATAAGTTTTCCCACGCGCCAAATTTCTTGGCTCGACTGTGGTAAATTTCTTTTCTTGAAGACTGTTTTCTCTTACTGTGAGCTTTCGTTTTGCTTCTTTTTTTTAACTTCTTCCATCAGGTGAGAATATAAAGAATGATAATATTTGCGTATTTTGTGACGAGCTCCACATTAAGTTTTATATTGATTTGTTTCACACGATGTTTCTCCTAGATTAGGTTGACCAGTCGTATAACATATTTTTTCGATATTATTTCGACTCAGACCACTTTTTTTGGGGGGGGGGGAGGGGGGGGATTCAAGCTGGCTGTTACACCCTCTGCAGAACGTGCAATTCGATATTACGTGTGGTATAATTCCCGAAGTTTCGTTCGTTTTAATTTAAACGTCGACTATTTTATTCAATTTTAAACAATGATTCAGATCTTTTTATCTACTTCTACGAATGTTTCTAGCAAAAATTCACTATATCTGGAGAACCAATAAAGTTAACGACTTCAAACAGCGTCCATCGTGTTTTACGATCACGTTTCCATAAATATATTACTCATTTTACCCACTTTTACGAATGGTTTTTGTAAAAATTCCAAATATTTTAAAAGCCGTTACTGATAACGAACTGAAACCTTGCCCATTTTGTTCCATGACTTAATACCATACATATAAGTCTCATTTGAACCACCTTAACGAATAATTTTATGCAAAAACTCGAAATATAACGAAAACCGATTAAGATATCGAATTAAATAATCATTTACAGGTTCCACGCCCATGTATTCATATGAATACGACCGCTTTTATCTACGTCTACGAATTTGTATTTAAAAATTTAGAAATATCTTGAAACCTGTTAGACGTATCGTATTTAAACCATGTCTTGGTCTTCCACGCAATACTATAATTATACTGCAGTATTTGTGCTATAATCGTGGCGTTTAACTTCACCCATGTGTCATACTCGCAACAATCCAAAAAAGAAACGCGTGCTTGTCCGACGGCTACGTGTGTTGCGCTCGGCAGAGTTCGGTTGTCGTCGGCTTTCGGCAGCGGGCGAGCGGCCGCGCTCAGTGCGAGCCGAACGTTCGAAGTGAGTGGTGTGACATGCGCAGTAGCTCGTGACATGAGCGACACGCGGGTGGACCGGCCTGCGGGGGCGGGCGCGGGGGAAGCTGCCACCCCCACCACCACCATCAGCACCATCTCCCTGCAGAGCGGTGACACGAGGCTGGTGATTGCGCTTCTACAAGTAAGTGCACCACCACGCCCACTTCGGAGCTCTCTTCGGTCACCTCTATAAATAGGACAGACTGGTATAGAACCGCCGCAGCTTTTATAGCTACAATTACCAATGGTCGATGGATGGAAATGATGACAGTCATCTTCAAAAATAACGTTGTCTTCAATTTCTCCGAGCATGGTGCGACGAATTCATAGTGTTTATCTCAGTTACTATTCGGGAGCAGAACGTTTCTGGAATACATCCTATTTCCTAAACGACACAATTTACTCTAGTCAATGCTTTCGTCGATTAATCCAATTTATAAGTGCATGCATATAAATTAATAACAAATATTCACATGGTGCGGTAAAACGAAGAAAAGCGTATAGTTCGAACAGGTCCAATATCCGAGGTAAAACTTGATTGAAATTATCGTATTTGTGAAATCAATTTTATGTACATAGTTAAATTAGGCTGCACCGTTTCAATATTGTGTGCTGTCAGGTTTTCATAATATTAATAGTTGTTACGCCCCGAAATTTCTGATAATGGACACAAATCAGTATCATCGTTAACTAGTTGTATATATGTCTGCTAGCGTAACCTCTCTTACCCTTTAAAGATTTGATTTCCCTCCGTTTTTAAGTAATTTCGGCTGCTTTCGTACCTTATAAATCGTAGTTTACGATCTTCCGAGTTGCAGTTCACCAGTCGTTTTCTCTTTTCGCAACGTGGCGTACCAAATGCCATTTCTAATGTTTTGTATGTTCCACTACATCTGCGGTCTTGTTAATGTGTGTAAAGCAAATAACAAATGGTCATTCGTTTGCTCTACAACTTTCGTCCTACTTCTCATAAAGACCTTCCGCGTGCGAACTTTCCAACATTTTCTTAAAATAACTTGGAACAGTTTTTTTTTGTATTTGACGCACTATTGTTCACTGTGGACTGACGCGAGACGTTAAGATTTCCACTTTCCTTTGGGGAGTGTCGAATTTTATTTTTTCCTTAGCGGAATGCTGTACCGCCTGGCAATCAAACTTCGTTTATGTTCTCTCTGCTTTTAGACCCTAATAAACACAAGCTAATTGCCTGCTTGACATTAATGATTCCTGTAGTTATTAAAGGTAAGTGCAGTTTGTCTCGCTGATTCGCTGAGGCCTATCACTTAATACTCGTATATCTTCTCAGTCACGGCAATGTGGTAATATAATTTTGCAGCTCCTGGTTCGGTGAAAGTTTCTTCAGAACAAGCTTAGTCCATTGCATCAAGCAGGGTTAATAAACGAACGCATCTGGCGAAAGTAATCGTCTCCTGCACATTGAAACAAATATTTTATGGGATAATAGTGACGTAGTTGAATATTTATCAGAGAAAACTAGTGTTTTATTACGACAAATAAAAAGCATACTTAATTATTTAAAAGATTTTGGTGTTACACAATCAATAATGTAACAAAATATTTCTGGAGTTCTAAGTTTGAATGAAATATGTATATGTGATTTAGGTAAATTTGAAGTCTTTCCAGATTCTGGGTGTTGTATTTTTTTAAACTAGGAAAATGCAAATACAATTTAAGACATAAAGTTCCTGAAATACACGTAATTAAATATAGCTTTGTATTACGAGACCCATGGGATTACTGAAAGAACAAAATTGAAATGAATCAGGCTACGAAAGAAGATCGCATACAACTGTATAATTTACTAAATCGTACTTTAACTTTGTAATCAATAATTTAAATATATAGGCCTATAGAGATTTAATTTAAATCCCAAATGAGCTAGTAATAGAATAAGTGAATTAAATTCTTTCTGATCAGATTAGACGAATTCAGAATCTATCAGGACACTTTACGTTAGATTTACTGAACAGGAAAAATGGTGGGAATTGTCAAAGTTTAAATCTAAAATAGGCCACTGCTGACATGTTCATAACCCGTGTTTCGGATATTCACTTTTGTTTATTTTCGAAGTAGATAAAAAAAGAACTTTTACAGCGGGTGATATTTATTTACCTGGTTCAATTACGACCTTTGTCTTTGGCAATGTCTACTTCAAAACCTGGACCAATTCCAGAAATATAACTAACTGCTACTAATGATTGTAATCCTACATGAGCTAAATACCTAGAATATAATCATAAATCAGTGTTGGAATTTAGCAACGGTACATTCCTTTCCTGATTTCTTTATGTTAAAAAATTATTAGTATGCCACTGTCCTGTTCAAAATTCCGAGCAAAAACGCATTACTGCTTCGATATTTTCCATAAGTTTTCTCACTTAGCAGCCATTTATGAAACACCTTGTAAAAGAGTTGTTATCGTACTCGGTTCGGGCGTAAAGCAGCTATCTGGAATCCTGCCACAACCTTGTGTATTTATCCATCTTAAAATTCAGACGCAGACGGATAGAGATATTGTTACTGTTGAAAATTTGAAATTAATTAATTATTCCACTGCAGTAAATTTACTGCAAAAGAAGCTACAAGGTTTGAACGCTTGTCGCCTAATTTCAAGGGCGGGAATGAACTCGTATATAGAACCTGAACGTTTCGGTACCTAAAACCTTGAATATTAGCCTGTGGTAGAGTCTGGCGTGATACACTCAATTTGGTTGGCTTAAATATAGTTAGAGATGTATATAACTGTGCCCAGCCAGATAAATGTACGTTTCAGTTTTTTGGTTGGGAAGTTCAGTATTTAATTATGGCATTTTAGCTTGTCAGTGGTACCTGGGGGTCTCCCTGGATCATCTTCCACAACTTTCCGCACCATTGACTATTGAGACACCGAATTCCACTCTACGTGTTCAAAGTCAGCCAACTGCGAAGTCTATCTCCCTTGTCTTTCACTTTTAACTAAAATATTATTTACGGTAGGCGAAGCAGCGCAAAAATTTCGCATCCAGACGATTCAGCATGTTGTTATTTTCGTAACTTGCTATGACTTGATTGGTGGTAAAATATCCAGTTCAATTACAGAACTCATTTAAGAAATTCAAAGTAGTACCGTTTACATTAAATTATATTACATTTCTTGGCAAGCATTTAATCTGTTTTTCAAGGTAAATTACGGAAACTAAAATACACAAACAAAAATTTTGTTAGTGAAAGTCCGAGTAAATCCCCTCAATCAATGAAAATATATATGAGAAAAATAAGTCTTTGACTCCCAAAATTCCATTTCTTTTAAAATTGTACATTTTCTGTTTTAAAAATTATATAACCCACACGTATTATGATAATCGTTAAACAGTTATTTCTGTTCTCCAATTGAGAATTTACGAATTGACTCTTGCCTTGTTGAATTCAAGGTCTTGAAATTTATGAAAAAAAGTGATTCTTTGTTGTTAATATTCTTAAGTAATATAAAATGATAGATATTCCTCATTAAAACATAATCGTACGACATTATGAATTTATATAATGTTGATTAAAACATTTTTATTTTATAACTCATATGACGTATTTATTTATGTAAGCCCAGAAATGTATTTAATTCCACATTAATCTCTTAGTTAAGGAGACGCGGAAGGCGTACCTCCACTGTGTACGAAATTTGGCCAAACTTGCTCCACGGGCGTAGATTTGTATGCGGAACATACATTCATACACACAAACCAAAAAGTCTATTTTAGAAATGAGATTTTGGGTTTGGTGGAAGAATGCGAACAGATAATTATAAAACTGTTTTTTTAAAAAAACAATATATTTCCATTTTTGTCAGTCGTTAATTGCGTTTGATCTGGATTCCATTTTTCGTATAATTTGGACGTCAAGTTTAAAGGAATGTAAATTTATGCGGCAGTAATATAAACTAAGTATAGGAGTAATCAATATCACTTCTAAGATCTTAATCTTCAAAAATTTAATTTTAAAACATTATGTATAAAATAGATTAAGGCCTTGGTTTTTTATTATTGGTGATCATCTGTACACAATACAATAATGCTTCCTCCTGTTGATAAATAGTAAAAAATTGAAATATTAACACATCCAAAATTAAATATTTGATTTAATGTTGTGGAAGAAGCAGTAAAATTTTACGACGGAGCTATATTAGAAGATTACAGTACACAATTCAGAATATTAATATGTGATTCTGAATTGTTGAGATACGAGTTTGAAATTGACATAGTCAGGGTCTTCTGTGAGCGCGTAACGAGAATCAGTGCTAAGAATAAGCGGTGATCCCATCCAAAACCAGTATAAGGAAAGCAGAGAACTTAGTTTATCTCTCGCTTCCTAGTAGCAAGCACCACAGATTTTTGAGAATAAAAATGTTGAGTGCAGTAGTTGTTTCAAATACTCCGCGCAGGACTGTCCGATTACAAACTGTTCACGGATTATCTCCATGAACTCCTTTCTAAATGTTTCGTATGACATGACCGTAGTGAAAATGAGGTCCATTTAACGTCACCGTAGCCGTACTACCGGTTTTGTACCGGATGAAGTCGGCAGCGTGTAACATGACTTGGAAACGTGAAAAGAAGTGCATCGACCTCGGTACCAGAATCAGATCGATCTTCCTAAATTAATAAAGTCTGTTATTGTAAACTCGCCACGCCCTTCTTCGCGGATAATGCGAATTATGTGGCAGTGGAATGCGACGGGAACTGGTTGAAAGAGTCCTGTCTTATCGTAAATCGGGTTTTTATTTTGGGCCACAAGCAGTCATTATTTTGGTGGCCCCCGCCATCGCGCCGCTCCACGCCGCTCACTTTGATACCGACGCGACGTGTTATCCTTAATGAAACAACACGCTTAATCATTTACTCTGAAAGCTTCCTTGTAAATACGTTTACTCTTATCGTTCTTCAGGATTACTTTAACTTAAGTGAAGTAAAAACTAGTCACGGTTAACATGGGTCATTCATGGAGACATTCCTGTTCATTTAATACTTGTATAATGCTGATTGATGGGATTAAAAAACCTTCAATTTAATATATTAATCCATATTTCCAATTATAATAAAACGGGATTATTAACACAGTGAACGCTTGAGTAACAGAGACGCTCAAATACGCAGATGTTTCATTTTTTATTACTTATTCCAATTATACTAAAATAAGGTCGTAAGGTGAAATAATTAACACTATTTGTATTGTAAATAAATTTATAGAATCGAGAAAATGAAGAGTTGTCTCTTAATTTCCTTGATGTCACTGTATCCATTCACATAACTTCCATTCTCACCAATCGGTTCAGAAAACGTACATACTCTGGACGTGTTCTGAATTATCTTTCTGGTCATCCTCCAAACCAAAAGAGGGCTATGGTAAACAATCTTGTACGTTCTAACTCCAAGTTACATCAACACAACTTAAATATTGTCCGAAACATTCTAATCTCCAATAAGTACCCTTTAAATTTTATTAATAAACACATAAACATCAGATTGAACAAAATCCAATATCTTACTGTCAATCGTCCCCAAACATCTCAAGCCAATTTTTTTCTCGTACTCACTGATTACAAATTTCTCCATCACAAATTTATCCAAATATTCAAAGAATATCAAATAGCCATCATTTACAGATCCACTAATACGCTTTCACATTTGATTAAAAACCACAAGGGCCAACTTGACACCTACAGAAAACATTGTGTTGTTTACAAAATAATTGTAATTCCTGCTACATAGGGTAAACAATACATTCCTTTAATACACGTATCCAGGAACATATGTATAATATCAAACTTCCAATTGAAAAACTATCTGTAGTATTCAAACATATCATCAATTCTAAACATACATTTGATTGGCAAAATGCTAAAATTTTAGACATTGACACCAGGGACAATTCCAGACTCATTTCAGAGATGCTTCACATTAAGTCAAACATCACAGCCATTAATGTACAAACAGACACTACGGAACTTAAAAATTGCTACGATCCCTTATTATTAGGCTAAACCTCCTGCTTTCCTTTTGTCGTTGCTCCCTTTTAAGGTTTGACAACGGACGAGTGCCGTTGTGTCGCTCTAAGCTCTGCTTAGCACCTGGAGGAAGGGACAAGGATCCGACAAACGTTGTGTGGTATTTATATTATCACTTTTTTGTCTGAATTGACTATATTTCTTATTAATTATTTTCAATCCGACGGAAATTTTTTCATTTTAATATTCCTTATTCTTATGAATTAAAATAATTTTAGCATATGTCCGTATATGTATCAAACCGAACTAGAAGTCACTCTAGTTACACGAGGGACTTTAATACAATTACAACGGGAATCTCGTTAACACACTACTGTTGTTTCATTTTTTATACTTGAAAATTTAGTATTATCTACAAATCCTAAGGGAGATATTAAGCAACGCTACTACTCTGAGGTATGTACGTACTTTTAACGACAAATGGACAGTTTGTCCGGTGGCAGATAAAAATCGTAGCAGAGATGATAACATTGTAATGGTCGCTCCTTTTGCGTGCTGATGTGTGAACCGTCGTTTCGCAGATACAGCAGCGTTCATTCTTCCACCCGCGGTCATCGTGGCATTTAGCATTAAGTGGCTCAATTGTGATCGTCTCCTACGCGAGGTCCTAATTGCACGGACTCTGACACCAGACCAACATGATGAATCGCCTCTCGCCGCAAACAAATGCTCGGTGGGAATCCAGCTTCCTTCAACACTAAGTTTCATTTCAATCAATACGGCACTTGTCATGACACACACGTGGCTAATGAACCTCAAAATCATATTATCTCTGACATCACATTTTTAGGGTTAACGAGAATTGTATTTTACACAGATAATATATATATTAATTTCCCATTAAAAAGCTCCAATACTAAATTCTACAATAAAAATATTATAATACATTAACAACTTTTATTTTTGAGTTATATAGCAAACAATTTATGCGAACATAATTAGTGGTAAAAGCAAAATATATAAGGCTACTTTGTTATAATAATCATTTCGTATGTAAAGTTTAAATTATTAGAAAGGCTAAAACAGACAATTAAAATATTATAATTTAATTTAATAAGTTTATGTCCTGATGTGGACCCTCATTTCATTAAGAAAAATATTATTTATTGTTAACCTGCTGAGGTCCTTTATCGTCAACCTGATGAAGGTCCACATCCTGACAGAAACTTGTTTCTTAAACTAAATTAATTTAAATTATAATATATTTGAGTCAGGTAGGCACGGCCATATTGATAATTTAAGGTTATTTTGCCTGAGTTTTCTTGATGTAAATTTCTATATTAATTAATTAAAAACATTAACTTGTGATATATCGCGGTTATCCATTTTAGGCACTCAAAGATAAAGGAAAAACTCCAGTTGCTCTGAACACACAATCGCATCATTTACTCATCGTTAAACATAGTGTAAACATACAATTGATTTAATATTTCAGAAAATATATGTTGAGTACTAGTATGTTTTAGACACTTAGCCAAACCTTCAGTACAACACGGTCAACAACTTAGTACTGCACCCTTTTTTTGTTTTTATTTAATTACTTATTTATCATTAGTTCCTATTGGATGAAAACACTGAAATATAAAAATTCAACTGCATATTTATTTATTTTCGAGATGGGTATAATAAATTAAATTGTTGTATTGAGCATTTTAAAATTTAGTACGTATTAGGCTTGGAATAGTAGTAATTAATTAATTATTATGAAATTTGGATAATTACATTTAACTATAAAATTATACATTTACTAGTCAAGTGTTTTATTGCATCTTAGTTGTTATAATGATGAACATCTCTATTTCTCTGAGAATAATGAATTCAAAATTCATAGTCACAATTTAAAAGAATTGTCACGTTTTGTCATTTTCCTAAATTTATTTTCTTGGTTTCGTAATATTTGGTTACCTTTTAAGTCTCGATTGACCTTTCCGTCTTTCTGTGTATTTACTAACGCTCTACTTGACTAAAACTTCTATCTGCTTCTGTTTTGTAATTTCCTCTTACTGTGTCTTTCTAGTTACCAAAACTGATTTTCTAACTGGCTTTGTGCATACGTATGTACCTTTCTCTCTCTAACTCAAGCGACAGTATATGTTCTGTCTACGCACTACTTTCTGCCTCCCTCTCCTTAGCTTGATAGGACTTGGTTGAATATTTTAATTAATTATCTTTATAGCACTATAGCCGCGAAGGGGGGTTGGGCAGATTCAGTGAGGGGAGGGGAGGCAGCGCGGAATAAACTCATACACGACAATTATCCAACGCGGTCAACCTCTAGGCACATACTGAAGCTGATAACAATGTACGGGGAGAGGGACACTAAACTTGGCCGGCAACAAATGTGCCACGCACTACAGCTAGATATTGCGTTGTTCGCTCTCCCAAGTAATTTCGTTGACACAACATTTAGGGGGTAGAATGTCCTTTGCATATTTTGTAGTCATCTACCAAAATAGTCACACCTGTTGTTTACGTTCTTCCTTTCATAGTACCGCTAATGAGCTCAAATTGCCAATGTCGACTCACAGACTCCCGCGATAGAAAATTTTACGACACCCAAAGTTGCTGTCAGCCGCCACAATTATTTTCATATAAATTTTCAATACATCTGTTTACCACACTGTAGAACAGTTTTTGATCAGCCAAATCAGTGATCGTACAGTAAACAGAAAGGTTCGATTCCCTGATGGTCCCATTAGCTTCACCATGCATTGAGTTCCAGTCTCCACGTTCGATAGTAGAAAAATTTGTTTGATCACGCATACACTCGTTGATATCTTTACAGCCGTTTTCTACAAATCCCAAATTCCACCCCAAACCCCTCAGAAATACACCAACAAGGAACCAAGCCATAAAGGTCAATGGGCCTTCCTCCTGTTTCAAGTGACCATGTTATACTTTTTAGTCATTTTAAAGCTGAAATGTAAAATCTACGGATTAAATTTTTAAGAATAAAAATGCAATTTTGTTCATTTATTCTTAAAAATTTAATCCGTAGATTTTACATTTCAGTTTATTAAAATGAGTAAAAAGTATAACATGGTCACTTGAAACTAGTAACAGACACATTCGTCTTCCTGCCCTTATGTTCCTTGTTTGTGTAGCTCTGAGGGGGTTGACGTGGAAGTTGGGATGTGTTTTGGTTGGCTGTGAAGTTTGTTTGATACTAAGGTAGGTGTCTGTATTATCCATTCGTACTCAAATTAAACAGTGACAGGCCAAGTAAACACAGAAATCCAACTTACTGTTTACGACCAGTGACTTTAGCTATTCTCTGAAACATTGGTGACATTTTTCTGCCGCTGAGTTGCTACCATTCATGGGGATCTCTGCATAGTAAATTCGTAACTTTCAACGTAGCTTATGTGAAATTGCATTGAAAGCGCGTTCTTCGCCGTGTACATGCGAATCCTCTTCAGGTGCTACAATATTATTGATAAATGGATATCTTATAAAATTCAACATGCACCAAACTGCTCCCTAATTTCATAATTATTAACAAAATGATAAAATTAACTTAATTGAGACCTTCTTACACAACATCCATGACCGTAATGTAACTTAAATAATATAATCATTTAATAATTTGTTGTGACTTAATTTATATGCTGTAAAATAATGTTTAATTTTATATAGAAAACAATATAGCTTAAGCAGTTGGTGTAAAGACCTGAAATTATGTACATAATTTTAATTTGGCAAAGCCGAATGTCATTCGCCCACGTACGAGAGATATTGGGCAACGAGGAGAAAGCAACCGTTGTTCTCTGCGATTAGCATATTCGTAATATGCACACAAAAGTGCGTATAAGGTATTCGTACCACCCGGTCACTCAATACATTTCTATAATTTCTACATTAGAATTCCTTTATGACTCGTTTTAAAAATATATTGGTAGCTATAAACTTTAATTTTATCCGCAGCTCTTTTTTTTTCGAAAAATAAGTGCTTACTTCTTAGCATTTTCAATTTCAATTCATTCCATTTTATTGTTTAAGACTATAAATGAACTTAAATTTATCCCAGTACACACAATTATACATCTGTGATAATATCAGTATTCTAAGGGCCATCTTTCTATTTACAAACGTCTGATCACCACCGTGCGACTTAATTGCGGGATGAATAATATTGTCAGTGTTAAGAAAATTGCTATTATTTGTTCCGTCTATACCCAAACATCCATTGACATTTAATAAATTCATAAACCTCTTTAAGTTTTACTCTTGGTAGTCATTTTTAGTCTATTCAGCTTTGAATTTCAATACAGATAGTTACATAGATTTATTCAATATCATTTGTCTAAGCCCAGTGGAAATAATTAGGATGCGTAAAAAAGTTCACAAAATACATACAAACGATAAAATAAGGAAGGACAATTGTTCAATTGCATTTATACAACTTGTACAACAGCACTCCCGCCATTGGAAGAGAGTGGGATAAGTACCAACCTCCCGACCCACCTGATGCAGGTTTTCTAGGGCTTGTCCTGCATCACCCGGGGGCCCTAGTTAACCATTGGCTACCTTCCTCTACCTTTCAGCAACCCCCTTTTCAAATCCCTTCCTATGGTGTTAAAGGGAAGTTGCCACCACATGGATTACCCTCATGTAGTCTGTTACTCTAAAAACATCCTGTGGGACGATGGAAGCTGTTCTCAGATCTCGCAGGGGAACCTTCCCGGAGAGTTGGAAGGGGTTACACTTGGGGATGCCTTCTTCTCTCTCTGGTTTTTTGAACTAAGGTTCCCACAAGCCGTGGCACCCCGTTTTTTTAGAGGTGTATGTTGCGGGGTCACAGACCTTGGACATACGGTAAAAGTTGTTCGGTGTTTCCATTGGAACATTCGGCCAACTGCCTTCTTGATTTGTCAAGGCACGGAGAAGGGAATGCTGCGTCCCCACAGCAACCGCTCTTCCACCATTCGGAAGGACGTGGGACCTACCTGATGCAGATTTTTCTAGAGTTTTCCCTGCCGTAATGTCGCTTAGGATCCTTAAAGCCATAACTAACCCTTGGCTACCTAGTTCTACCTTTCTTCATACCCCCATTCAGTCCCTTTCCTGTGCTATAACAGGAGAGTGGCCACTATGTGGATTACCATACATGTAGCGTTTCATCTTCTTCCTGTGGAGTAGACTGCCGCGGTTCGTTTCCCGTGAAAGTTTTTCATACAGCGTTTGCTGCTTCTATTCTTCTTGTAACTTACCAATAAGGACCAATAAATAACGTAAAGACATTTGTTTTATTATTCACATGAACGGGTCTCGTCTAAATTTTATACATTCTCAACATGTTTAATACTATATAGACCTCAACGTGCAGCATAATACGGAAGTGTGGGACGATTTATACGCAATTTAGCTTGATTTGGGTCAGGTACTTTTCAAAATTCAAGTTACCTGCTCTTACCACTCTTAATTTGATCTTAAGTGAATGCGCATATATTTGCGGCTTTAACGTTCGTCTCTTTATCTAATAATTAGTTTTTCACAATTACTTTGGCTGTTTTTACAGTATACAATATGCGTGACGAATTTGTGCTTTGGCATAATATATGTTGCCATCGGTTAATAATAGATTATGTTAGGGGTACGAAGGGGTTATGTGCGTTGCTTGAAGACGACACTAGACAAGGGTCGTTGAAACTTGAGTACTGTACGCATTAACCTAAGTGGGACGCATAGAGCTTAACCTCACGAGCATTAAATGCAGTTTAATGAATTTGAGTGTAGCTAATTACCAAGCAAGAATTGCCTTGTAACTGAATAGTTTTACAGAAAACGAAAAGTGACTGTTATGTTAAGTACCTTATTACGAGCGGTTTTACAGACAAATCAATGTTCAGAGCAAATTATTAAGTCCAAGATAAGAATTTTAAAAATTACGTGCATTTTTCTTTGTGAAATTAATATGTTGGTAATAGCATCATATTTTTTCCCGACAAACCTATTTACTAAGTAATTTCGAGGTATTTAAATCAACAAAATATCGTTGCTAAAGGTGAACTCGTGAGCAGGGATAGTGTAAAATCATTTTATTGCTGTGACGAAGCACATTTTCCCCTATAAAGCAATTATATTATTAAAACAAACCTTGAATATCAAAATAAAATTATATTCATGGCCATGATGCAATACCAATTGTAAGTTATATAAATGAGTGAGACGTTAAAAATGTCCAACAAGAAAGATAGTTACTATATTATCCATGAGATACAAGAGTTGTAAGGTCGACACTAATCGTCCCAATATGTTTAGCAAACTATTAGGCGTGTTGTTCAACATTATATTCATATGTATCAAATAATAAATACCATGATATTGATATTTAAATTGAGATGCTACCTCTGTCTCCAAACGTGCGTTGCGAAGAACACAGTTCTAGGAATTCTACGTCTCTTCCTGTCCTAAAACATCGATGTAACCTACATGATGTAATTGCTATTGCTGTGATCCAGAGCAAAACTACGATTCTTTGAAGATGATCATCCAGGGCGCAGAACACGCTCCAACTTATCTTCAACGCCAATTCTCGAGGGTCTATTTAAAGCTGTTATGGCACCGACGCCCACTGCATCCAATAACAACTGTGGACTCAGGCTACATAAACCCCGAAACTCTATGCCAATTAATGCCTTCATTGATACAATCCGCGTAATGCAGCCATAAAAATACTTTATGGAGCGCGACTAGTATTTAGCAATTGTTATATAAAATATTTATATAATAATTATGCCTGTTAAACGTTTTCACAACAAGAATAAGATTGTACGAGTCCTACGGAAATTTTAGGATAATAATTTTTAAAGAATGCAGATTTTCTTGGTGTGAAGAATGAATAAAATATTTTTAAGTGATCATAAACTTAAATATACTTCCGCTTTCTCTTACTGACCCATTGATCGATGATAATAATTTGTAAGTGTTCTTAAAATTAGGGAAATTAGCAATTCATCAACTGAAAAATTGTTGCACTCGCATTTAAAATTTACTTAAAATTTTCAGTATATAAGAGTTAATTTTTGTTATTACAATGCGCTAAGGAATGTAGAAGAGTAAATTAATGGTAAAATTAGTATAAATTGTATCAACGGAAATCACCGCATCAGTTTGATGTTGGTATTTTTCAGCTAAAAGAATTAACTCGAAGATTATACCTTCATTTATTTCAATCGCCAAAACCCATGAACTGATGAAAAAGGGATGTTGGGTGTAATGCATTTTTTCGCACTGTAAACAATTAAGTTTACACTTGTATGTAACAATTAACATTAAAATCCAGAAGCTTCTATTTTTATTAAAGATATATTGCCTGGTATAATTGATGCGATATTTCAGGGCAAGCATCAAACAAGGATGAAAAATATTTCACATTTATAATAATTTAAATAAATAAATATACGGTTTAGAGCCATAAAATTATTATATGACGTTACGTCATTTTTAAGGACCTCTTCAAGTTGAAAAGTTTTATTCTAGAAATTACCAATTAAGAAAAGGACAAAACGTCGTATAATTCATTTTCATTAATAAAAAATCTTCTGATTCAATGTCACACATATATTTACTTATAATATCTCTTATCAAATTATGTAAGCTGTATATGGCAAATATTTATTTTTCAATGTTTGCCGTAATTTGGATATTTTTTTTTCTAATGTTTCTATTTATAACATTAAATTACTAATTACATACATCAAATTTATCTTTTTTCTAACAATTTTACGTAATTAAACAAGTAGTACTGTAATTATGACAAGCAAAATTCTAATCTTAATATTTACATGCAATCTTGATGTTTTATCTGAATATATATATATATGTTCAAAAAGTGACGGGAATTTTGTAATTTCATGGGCTATATTAGTGCGATTCGCGCAATTTTTCGTTGTTGTGTCTAAAAATATTTGTATAGTGTTGTCATAACGGATGTTAACTAGGGCACCCGAGCTATGGTTTAAGGATCCTACCCGGCATTCGCCTAAAACCGACGTAGTATAAACCCTAGAAAACCTACATCGGGTAGTTCGGGCGCTTGGTACTTGTCCCACGCCCTTCAGATGGCGAGGGACTGTTTTTCTGTGGAGGCGCAACATTCGCTTCTCCATGTCTCGACCAGTTTAGGAGGCAGGTAGCCGATTTTTCCAATGGGAACAGTGAACAATTCTTACCATACTCCAAGGTCTGCGACCCCGGAACCTCTAAAAACAGGCCGAGGTGACTCGTCATGTCGAAATGTTAATTCAAAAACGGAGAGAGAAAAAGGCATCCTCAAAGGCAGGTCTCTCCGTCTCTTCAGAACGTTTCTGCCTGGGAGAATACTGCTCTCTCTCGGGATTCCAGTTCCTCCTATGTTTATTTCTACTTTCAACTGTTTTTATATATATATATATATATATATATATATATATATATATATATAGAGAGAGAGAGAGAGATTTTGTTCGTACTTAAGAGGTCTGGTAGCAATGTCCGCTGTTTTGGCGTGAATTATGAGGCTATTTTGAGCCGAATGAGTAGATGCGATGTTCTTCGTACAGAGCAGCAAACTAGGCCAAATTTATTTCTGGCCAGAATTGAATCGTCTTTGCGCACTATCAATTTACAAATTCTATTGACAAAGTTTGCGGTAGTTTATTCTACATAATTGCTGAGGTAAGAAGAGTAAGTTGTTTATTGAGATTTTTTAAAATCAAAGGAAATGTTTTCGAAACTTGAGTGCGTCGCGTAATAAATTATAATTCATTTACCGGCTGAATTTACTTATTTAAATGGGAAATATAATACATAATTAAAATATTTAACATTAATTATTAACGGGGATTACAAGATTTGAATTTTTAGGAAGTGACGAATGAAAATACTGCTTCAAAAAGGCTTCAACAATAATTTGGTTCGTTTCAATTATTAAAATCAAGTCTAGTATTATGTACGAACATATTCATTCTTGAATGTGAATTATTTCTACATTTATCATATTAAATTTCGTTCTTATGAATGTGTCTGAGTCAGAACCTGTTGTATCATCGTAATTATTCGTGGTTCGTATAACCCCTTTATTATTAAACTCAAAACACAAGAACTGTACACAAGTATTTTACAAACACTCCTAATCCCGTATATTGGTAATAACCAAAGACGTTAGTATTGTATTCCCTCTGGAATCCACCAGTGATGCCACTATCACAACATCCTCCCTTCAAAGTTTAAACCTCTGGGGAGGTCTAACTTGACGTCCGGATCTTATCCTCGTTAGGTCAGGTTCTTAAGGTCGAGATGGTGCCACCGTTGGCCGTGTCAACTATAGCTGTGGCTGAAGGTCAGATGGCCTCCTTGCAGACCAAAGTGACTGATCAGAGACTGAAGGTGTATTTTCCTGTGGTGAGGATGAGGTAGGAAATGATTCTGGATGCCCGAAACCCTGCAAAGGTATGATGGGGCCCGTCGCTCTGCCACTATAGGTGTCGAATATGGTAGAAGGTGCCACCTGTTTCGCCGCATCACTCGTTTGTCAGTCTCAATAAGATAAGACCGCGGTTCTTCAGTTCTTCGCAGTATGGTACCTGGACGCTTTAGGTCTCGAACCCAGACAGAATCGCCTGCATTCAGTAGTGGAAGGTTCATAGTTCCATGTCTTCTGTCGTCGTCCAAATTGTATTTTTCTCTACATCTCCATTCTTTCTCCTGAACTTGAGCATAGTCTGGCGAGAATCAATGTTGATTCTAACTGCAGTCTATCGCTCAAAGTTTGATCATGCATGCCTGTAATTATGCCCATCAATATTATTTGTTCTTCGATAGTGCCCCACTCGCAATTGTTTGCAAGCGTGCGCAAGTCCATTATGAAATTTTCCGCTGTTTCGGACAAGCCTCGTTTCCATCTTAAAACTTGTGCCCTTTCAAAAATAAGTTTTTTCTTGGAATAAAGTAGTTTTCAAAATTCGAACGTGATCGAAATCATACTTTAGGTATGACGCTAGAATGACTTCTGCCCTCTCCCCCATACAATAAATCATTATATCTAATTTTTTTCGCCAGGCATCCTATCCAATATAACGATTGAACAGTATCGTTCAAATCGGCATTTCCAACCAGGCCAATCATGTGGCTTAAAAGAGAAAGGATCAGGTATGCGTAAGTTTAGGTTAACGTTGGCTTCGTTCTCCGTTTTACAGTTTCCTGTTTCTGATATGACTCCCGAACGTCTTATCGTTCCAATATATGATTTTATTCAGAATTAAAGCCGTATGTGTAACTTTCTACGTAGCAATTATTACCTTCAACTGCAGAATGATTTATGAACGACTGCGCCATGTTCTATCAACGTAATATTCGTGGTTCGTATAATCACTTTATTATTAAACTCAAAACACAAGAACTGTACACAAGTTTTTTTACAAACACTCCTAATCTCGTATATTGATAATAACCAAAGACGTTAGTATTGTATTCCCTTTGGAATCCACCAGTGATGCCACTATCACAACAGGACCAAATAATGTTATATTCTTTATTGTCCGTAATTTCGATTAATACGATTTCCTTTACATAATTATATACATGCCATATCCAGCATTGAACATCTACGCCCGTGGCGTTTTGACACCAATCTCATCCAAGAGAAAGTAGGACTTACCTCCACGGTAACCTCAAGCGCTTTGTTGCCTCCAAGTGACAGCTGAGGACGGTGAAGGAATAGACTCAACCACCACACACGCGGGCCCACATTCATGCCACAAACAGTAGATATGTCGGTGAGATACACAATAGCTGCTATGAGCGAAGTTTAATGTCACATGAAATTTTATAGTTTATATCATTCCAATAATATCGTGGAAATTACTGACTGTAAAGGCCTCCGTCCTCTACAATAACACATTCATCCTTTAAATAGTTCGGTTTCATTAGATTCGTAAAGAGGTTTCATAACGAAGTGTTCCAGAAATTTTAATAAACAATAACTACAGTATGATTATAGGATACCTAAACTGAAAGAATACCTTTTCATTTTAAATCGTTGCGAGCGGTTATTTATTTTAACGATGTTCTTCAGTAAGGTTGTTAAATGGCCGTGGCGAACAATTTATGTTTCTCTGTGTATGTAATTGTCTTACACGCTGTCCATGCCAACTGCTCACCCTAACTGCTTAGGACAAATTACATCTGACAATAGCTATTTCTCTTAAGTGATGTTCACGAAGACGTCCTGTAGCTGCACCACTTAGGCAAAGTACGAATACAACGGACCATTGCTCTTCCACTTCTTTATCCTCCTGTCATATAAATGTGTCAATTACAAACTGTGATCCTTAAATGGATCTACCTATTTCCTACGTGCCTTCAACTCCCACCCGCACGAATATAATTTCTTTTCCTGGCATTCGATGTTCCGTTTCGTGCGACTTTTCTTTCACATGTTCATGGTTTCGTCGAGAAATATTATCAATATCGTTTGTCAGGCGTTTCAGTGTTTTATTGATTACGCTTTTGTACATTTTTATCCGCATTCTTAACACGTAAGAAAGAAACGGATTTAAATTTACATGCGCTACTCAATAGTTGTTCGGATTCTTGTGAAGCTCGTGAATGCTACCTATAGCACTCGTCAGCATAGATGGCGTGTGGCGCAGATTTAGGAAGAGGAGGCATCGCGGAATAAACACATACACCACAACTATCCAACGCGGAGAGGGGGTTGAACGTGTGAAGAAAATATTAAGAGATATTTGGCGGTAAAAAAAGTATTATCCTGAGATATTTAACTCTCAAACTGAAATATCGCGAGATATTTGGCGTTAAAACCGAAATACAAAATTTTACGGAAATATTCCAATGGCAGTAAAAAATTAAATGTATCGAGATATTTCTCGGTAGAGCCGCAATATTTACAAGATATTTCGCGGTGAGACTTAAATATCTCGATATATTTGGCAGTAAAACCGAAATATCCGAAAAATTACACTGTAAAGCGGAAATATTCCGATAGATTTGGCTGTAAAATTTAAATATATCCAGATGTTTGTTCGTAGAGCTCAAGATATTTGCTGGTAAGACTTAAATATCCCGAGATATTTGGCGAGCAAACTGAAATATCCCGAGATATTTGTGAGTAAAACTGTAATATCCCTAGATATTTGGCAGTTAAACTGAAATATACCAAATATTTGACGATAAAACTGAAATATCCCGGGAAATTTGACGCGCAGTCTAGTACCACCACTAAACGCCACCAAACGTAACTTAATACGTCCTTCGTGAACCAGCGTGTCCCGGGAATTTGTGCTATGTGATCGCGTTTAGTCTAGTTAACTTGGGAAAAGCTCTCCTGAAACATCCTGCAAGCATTTCGAGTCGGTGATGTAGGACTCAAAGAAACTTACGACTGGTTTTAACGTTCCTTCTCAAGAATTAATCTCTTGACAGAGTTAGTTAAATACGAGGAATAAGAAATGAATGTTCGTAGCACACAGACGTTTAGCACAAGAATTCTTGTCTCTCCGCATTAAATTCAGGCATGTTTCATTAATACTCAGGTTTCTTTGACGGCTGAGATCCTCGCGATCTGGAAGTAAGTTGTAGACTTTGTTTCCCATGTTCGCTTGCTGGTCGCGGAATCTCCGAGCCAGTGGCCACATGATGTTAGGCCATGTACAATTTTTATAGACGCAACAATGGTGCGCGTCCGGTCACGTGGACTGCGGAACTGGATTATTCTCCTTATGCTAAGCAACTCTTCAGAAATGCTAAACTACTACACCATTCCGTCGTTTGAGCTCCACTCTCGCTGTTGACGCACTCATCACAGTCCGCCATTGGCGCCGTACTGCAACTAATACAGACGACGTTAGACAACCGCTCCGATTAATTTCCATAAAGATCACAAACTCGGGAAAACGTTACAGCTCGAACTCACATATTTCCGATATTTATTAGAAGGTAGGCAATTGCTCGTAAAAACGGACCACTAGTCGTACGGTTTAAACCATTTAAAATGGCAGAATATCGTTTGATGATGATCTCTGTTAACGAAACCCGTTAAGCGGCCCGTAAAATCCCGCCGCTGTTTGAAATGCGATTCGGAAAGATAATTTACATAATCTTAAATCCATTGTGTGCAACGTGACTGAGGGTTTTATTCCGACCAGCTCTGCATGACACGGATCGTTGCAAAGTTTCTGCCGCGACTGTGTTCATCTGAGAACTTTTGGACGAAAACAAAAATGACATTTCTTCCCCATCCGCCATATTCATCCTGGGTGACAGTTTCCCATTCCTGAGAGTAAAAATCGGTTTAATTGGACGAAGATTTTACAGTTAAGGACACTCAAATGTCAACTCTGTTCTTTACACATGGAGAAACCATCCAGGAAGCTTTTAGTTAATGGAAGATCCGCAGGGAGCGGTATATAAATTCACAAGAGGACTGTTAAAAAATGGCGAATAAGTTCCAGGTTTCAGAGTGTAGCGTGGTTTCTTTCGCCCGAGACAGAAACCATATTCGCCACCCACTTATTAAGTTCTGCCAGGGACAGTCTCCCCCATAGACCCCGCCACGCAACGTCACTGCCACTATATCCTAATGTAATTAATAGGCCTATTCGTCAAAGATAGTTATTTTACATATAAAATTGACCGTTCAGTGTAAAGCAAACGGGTTTACTAAAAGTTTGAACAAATGGCCAAATTAAAAAAAACTCCTTCATTTATTAATAATATCCATGATTGTATAACCCATTTGAAAAGAATTATGCACAGATCTCTCTTAATTACGGAGATGTATCCAATATATGACACCAAATAAACTGCGCCCCCAAAAAGAATGAGGACTTATTATTCTTTATTTACACTTAAAAACCTTGAAGAATCATTTTTCACAACATCTTATTGCAGTTGAGACGATATTTTTTAATTGTTCAACGAAGGAAACCTCCGGAGTAGAGCGTGTTCTCTGTACCAATATGACGTCATCGAGACCTGCTTGGTTATTCGTTTACTCAAACTTTAGACAAACCCAATTGATTCATTGTGCATTTGACGACTGATGTTGCAGTGTTATTAAACAATATTGAACTCTAGAATGTTCACCGAAAAATTTCGAGCACAAAATAAAACACGGGGAAACACCGCAACGCAAATAGAGTACAGCCAGTCGCTGCAGATGAGTACATTCATTTTAAGAATGGGGATTCCCCGGTTTCGTCCTAGATTAAATAATGAAATTTGCTATGCTCATTTTAACCTATCCGTATTATAGGTGCGTGAAAAATATGAAAATAAGTGGTTGAAATTCTAAGTTCACATTACAAGATATTATTATTATTATTTAGCGTGAAATTTTGTCGTCCCAAAAAAGTTGGCAGAATCGAGTATGTTTGTTTTTATTGGCGTATTCGTCGTTTGGGTAGCCACCTTGTATTTCGAAGTACTAGGATGTTTTCTCTCATTTACCCTCAGATATTGTTTTTTTCGGTTATCTTCATTGACAAATCCTGACTCCACAAATTCCAAATTGATAGCTACGGTGGTAACAGGAAAAACATACTTGAATATGCTTAACTAATAGTTTGAAAACGACCAACACATGCATATTTTCGGTTTTCTGTACAATAAATTAATATCACTTTTTAACTGTAACTTGTTAATCAACAGACGCATCGCACTAAATTTTGTACGAATTTGTTATAATTACTATTGCTGACAGTATTGTAATACCAATTTAATATTAACTTTAGCCATGCACCTAAACGGAAAATAACACAGAAAATATCCATGCTCTTACCGAATAAATATATCACTTGTGTCAGGATGGTATAAATTAGAAAAAATTGCACAGACAAGAAGTGGCGGCTTTCTAATTTATTTAGGTTCAACATACCTCGTTTAAATATGATGAACACAATAATGACGACACGGTACATATGAATACGTTACTCGCACTCATCAGACCTATGAACCCGAAGGAAAATCTATTTCGTTTGGAGGAAATTGGCTATGTTCGAAACAGATTATTATTTTTTGCTTTATTCAAAACACAAAACAGAAAATCTATGTTCAAGGGGCCACTTGAAAACATTATAAAACAGGAGAATGGCAACGACCTCAGTAGATTATTACTGTGGTGTTGTACATGCATAGTTCATTATGTTAAACGTAACCAACATCGCAGCTGCAGTGTCTGATTCCATGCTAAATAAATTCGTGTTGTTGTTGTGCCAGTCTGTCGACAGACTGGCTTGATGCTAATTCATCTTGCGCTAATCTTTTTTCATTTCTGCATAATTATCCACCCTGATTTGCCTAACATATTCTAACCTTGGTCTTCCTCTTCTATTATTACCCCACATACGTCCCTCTAGCACTATTTTAACGAGCCCTTCGTACCTCAGTGTGTGGCCTATGAGCCTATCCCTTCTTTTACTCGGTTCAAGATTTTCTGATATGTGACTCGATTCACACTTCTGACTTTCATGTATAACACCGCATTTCAAAGGCTTCTAACACTTTTCTTCTGTACTCTCGATTAGCCACGTTTCGCTCCCATAGGCCACACTCCAGATAAACTGTAGTATCCAAAATTATTCCTCTTTTTTTACGAAAGGTTCCTTTCTTGTGCTATCCAACTTTTTACATCTACTTTTCTTCTACTATCAATGGTTGTTGCTGCACAAATACCAAACCTAATCTACTCCCAACAAAGTATCATTTCCTGATCTGATACCCTTTGAACCATCACTGTTCTGTTGACTACAATTCATTACTTTAGATTATTTCGACGTTGAAGAACTCAAAAATAAAGAATATTAACATTAAAAATAATAAAAGTAAACATTTCGCTTCAGCAAAAGAGCTTACATCCAGTGCAGTTCTTTTACGGTTTGACTGGTAATTTTTGGTGAATAAAAAATTTAAGATAAATCTTTTGCGCTCAATGAAAATATTAATCTAAAAAATAAAATAGTCTGTACGTTTGCTTGTGTTTTGTGGGTTTGTGTGTGTGTGTTCCGCATACAAATCTACACCCAAAGAATACACGTGTTCCTTTCGAACCGGAATCAAACACTGTGGGAGGTAAGACTCGCAGGAGTAGAAGTTAATGGGGGTACAAATTTTCAAACATGCTAAAATGGCCGATATTTTTGTCAAATAAATATTTTTCGGGGTCAATGATATAGATAGCCATTCTCCAGATATTTTGGTGTTTAATTTCAACACATTTTGGCTTCGGAGGGGAGCACATTTAGGTATGGGGTTGGAGGGGCGTTACATAAAAATAACCTAAAAACAACCTAGATTAGAGTAAAATCCGGCGTTATGGACGTCGCTGAGTTTAGTTATGACAACCCGGACAACGTCTTGCACGCAACTAGTAGTTATATAAAGTTGTTTTCATTTTCGTACACTAATGAATTTTTGTTCTATAATCTCATTTACGAAGTTTGTAAACAGTTTCGGTTTTACTGATGGGAAAATTATCAAGAAGATTCCCGAATGGCCGTTAGAAAAATAAGTCGGCCGACACCTAGTGATATAAGATACAATATTATACATAAGGGTCTAGAGTGAGAAAAGCAATTGTAAAATTTATTGAAAAAATATATTAAATATACGTCCTATTCTAGGACCTGTTGTGTTCGAAATGAAACTGTTTCAAAATTGAAATTTAGAGGCAAGGCAGCAGAACCTTGTCTATAAATTTTAATCTTATATTTTATACAAAATTATAAAAATTGCCTTACCAGATGTGGTCGCAAAATAGGACAAGTCGTCGCGAATTTAATATTTTTTTTAAATGAATTTTATAATTGTTTTTCTGACTAAAGGCCATTTATTTATAATATTAAGATAGAGTTAGATAGTTTTTAATCATTATTATAATGGTACAAGTTTACTATGTTGGGGTTGTTTTCTGTATATGACATCAATATGAAATCAGTCGAGGTCCAAAAGGTAATGATCAAAAGTGGAAATCAATATATATATATATATGACAACTATATTTTGGACGGTGCTGGATACTGGCAGAGTCTGAGTCTCCTACGTACGAGTATAATACCGCAGGGACGTTAGGAATGTGGAAGACTCCTGTTGCATCCCAAACACTGATGTCAAGGCCGGCCATGTAATGGGAGACCCAACAAGTGTAATCACAAGTGTCAAGGTCAGGTCGGTCAGTGCTTCCAACCAAAATCTTACTCATTTTATCGAAAGTATCAATTGGAAAACCAGAGAGATTTCAAGCTCCTGCGTTGTATTGTTTCTATACGACTCACGTTGATGTATCTGTGTAAACCGTGAGTGTATATGTGTGCTATACGGTGTATTTATTATTTGAAATTTAATAAATAGTAAAGACAAAGAGTTTCCTTGATATTCTAAACTCGATTTAGCTGATCCGGAACGTGTAGAAGTATCCTTATAATTGTCTCTTACTGTTTTTGGAACGTGCATTATTTGACCAAATAAAGATCCCTACGCTAGAGAGCAGACACTCAAACCAAAAAGACTAGGATGTGCAGGGAAATGGACGTTACACAAAATCGCTTGGAATTAGTTCCAAGAAGCTATCCGAAGGATTCACGCTGTCCGGCAAGTAGTCGCTCTTCAGATAATTATTTTTATCAGGAGATGATCTTGCAGGACAGGTCTCAGGCCTAATAGTATTATTTCATTCTTGAGAGTAGCACACGATGGATGTTTTCAATTATAACATTCACTAACAGTATTTTCAGTTACTTTGTTTCGTTTGTGGAGAAAGGTTACGTCAACACACGCTTACTTACAGAAAAATATAAATTATGTCTACAATCATCTCGTATATATAGCAAAAAAAAATCTTTCAAAACCATTAATCTAGGCAGAAAACAAGTTACTGTTATTACATTTAAGAAAAAATAAAACACTCCTCTAATTGAAAAATTCAATAAAACACAATAGACGTAACACATTAATAATCCCTTCACGTATAAATTTGGTTCCTTATGTTTTTTAATCATTAGGAAGACTATTTATATCGATTCTAATCAGAAAAACTAACGTTTGATTTAAAGAAGCTAAGTTAATGGTTTTCGATTCGGAGTTCCGAACAATCCCAAATATCTTACTGCAGTTTTGTGACATTTATTGCTTATAAACTTATACCTCTCGCGTTAAAGTGCAAGCAGAACAGAAACCTGCAAGAGAATTCTCTCGCAGGTAACCTGCGAGGGATGTTCTCTCGCAGGCAGAACCTTTTAGGAGAGATACGAAGGGGCTACCTTTGCGTATGCCTTTTCCTCTCCGGTTTTGAACTAAGGTTCCCACAAGCCGAGGCACCTCGGCCTGTTTTGAGAGGTGTATGTTCCGGAATCACAGACCTTGGGCATACGGTAAGAGTTGTTTGCTATTCCCATGGGAATAGTCGGCCAGCTGCCTCCTAAACTGGTCGAGGCACGGAGAAGGGAATGCTGCGTCCCCACAGCAAACTCCTCTCCCGCTATCGGAAGGGCGTGGGACAAGTACCCAATGCCCGACCTACCCGATGCAGGTTTTTCTAAGGTTTTCCCTGCATTTCTTTAGGCGAATGCCGGGTAGGATCCTTAAAATATAGCCCGGGGGCCCTAGTAACCCTTGGCTACCTTCCTCTACCCTTCCGCATCCCCCCTTTCAAATCCCTTCCTATGCTATTAAAGGGGAGTTGCCCAATGTGGATCACCCTCATGTAGCCTGTTGCCCTAAAAAAACCGTTAAAGTGCATATTAATTTTTGGAGAATATACCACTCTGAAAGGTTTAAATACCAAGTTTTTGCAATCTTTTATCCCCCCCCCCCCAATATTGTCTTTTGTAACTTAATGGTTTGTAATTTTTTTTGATTACGAGGGTAATCCACATGGTGGCAAATTTTTTCCCGTCTGTACTTTTGTGCCGTGCCTTACCGGTTTTGCCCAAGACTTGTGGGAACCTTAGTTCAAACACGGAGAGAGCAGAAAGCATCCCCAAAGGCAGTCCTATCTGTCTCTCGAGATAGGCTCTGCCGATGGTGAGTAATTCTATCACGTACTTGAAACTTCTCAAGTTTCCTTTTCCGACAGAGACAACCGAATTAAAATATTAAGTCTCATTTAAAATTATCGTCCACCTCCAGAAAATGATAAGGATCGTGTTTTGATTATTTTTCTGCTGTGAGGAAGCTAAATTTATAAACTCTAGGTAGGTTTACTTCTTATTTGAAGTAAAAGACAAAATCTGGTGGTTAATTGCATTTTTACTTTAACGTTTAATTTTTCAAGAGATACACGTAATGATAAAATTAATATTTTATGTTGGAGAACCGTTCTTAGAAAAATATTTAATGGTCCCAGTATTGAACTATACGGAAAGAAACTTGTTGTTTTCAATTCCGACGTTGAATATTTCCGCACCGCGCTTCTAATTGCTAGTTTTTGTCGTAGGGTTTTCAACAGTTAAACTCAATAGCTTAAATCAGGAGTCGCCGAACGGTAACTCGCGAAAGGTTATTAAACAAGAGACAGAATAAAGAATCCCCCTTCTGTTCAGTTATTATAGTAATTAATATTGTTCTTCGTATGTATCAATGTGTTTTTATAACACATGGCGAAAATGAGAGACATTACTATGAATGTACTAAATTGCAGGGGACGGAAAAATATTTAGTGGAAATGATTTACAGCTAAATTGAAGCTTTGGGAGACCAAGTTAGAAATGGAGACGTGAAACATTTTCCTGTCTTGATGAAGCAATTTGAAAAACGCAGAAGTTTTCAACCTTTTACCAGTAAGGTGATTTCAGAGCAATTATATCTAAGTTTTCAGGACTTCAAAAAATTGCACACCTTGCACAATTTACAGCAACATGAAGAATTTTCTGCCTGTGTGACCGAACACTTTAACGAAGACAGTCCGTCCTTTAACTTCAATTAATAGGTCTTCAAATTGATTTGACTCTAAAACAAATTCCAACAAACCTAATCTGGTAACTCCTAACCACAATAAATATAAATATATATATATATATATATATATATATAATTTCAAATCCTAAAATGCAGATTCGCACCGGTAGCTTACGCTGAACTAAATCTCCACTATATATATATATATATATTTTATATACAACGGGGATCCGAAATAAAAAAAATTATATTTTAACAAAGAAACAAATTTTATTTATCAATTCTTGAAACATTATAGAATTTAATAAAATATAAAGCATCTCTTTCTCTCATGGGTCTTTACTGGGTTTGATAACAGACAGAACACTTAAATAATCAAAGAACCCAACATTTATCTTTAAATTAAACAGAAATATTTAATCGTCTAGACATCGACGAAACTTATTAACGAACTTAATCTACCAGATTGATTCTAAATTTAAAAGAGTTTATTTTATTAACACATAAGAAGAGAACGATATATGACTGTATATTTTAATTCCGTTTACACATATTAATACCATAAAATTTCAACTTACGATTACTCAGGAACATTTGGCTCGTTCATTACACACACACTTTATAGACTGGACGTTTACACACTGACTCTAACACATATTATTGGTTCGACGATAGCTGATTCTCCATACTCGGTGAAGGTCACCCCACTTGCTCGTGGTGAAACTACTCTACGCTGGATGCTGTGTCCTGGTCTCCTACCATCGAAGATAGTGGTCAAATTTTGATATTACTACAGATTGAACTTCTGCATACAAAAATGTTTATCGTTGAATAATTTTGCTATTTCTCTCGCAGGCTGCAAATTTCTCCATACTCGGTGCTCGCCGTACGCCTCCACAACCAACACCCAACTCCAACTAACTCCAACTAACTAACAAAATCTTATCTTCTCTTTATATATGACCGTCCCTTCTCTCTTCCTTTGTCCCCAAAACTACGTCGCAACTGCTCGTTGACAGTTTCTCCATTAACCCGAGATTTACATTCTGCAGATGCAGTTCCTTAGCAAATAGCTAGCCCCTCCGTCATGTCACATCGAGACAGGACCCGTAATTACTTTGCACTTGTATCCTCACCCCCCGCATTCACACGCGCACTGTTCTAAAATTCTTCAGACCCCCCAACTCCCCTTGATCCTAAGTCAACACGCCGAGGGTCCAGCCCATTAATCAGAGACAAATGCCTGCCTTAATAGATTTATCTTCGACAGGCCACCCGCACATGTACCTTGCCCTGACTCCTTCATACTGATCCTAAGTCAACAAGCCACTTCCTCTGACGGCCAAGACCATTAATCCGAAACAATGCATTTCCCTCAAAGCATTACAATATATATATATATATATATATATATATATATATATATATATATATTCATATTCAGCGTTGCTCCGTGTGACACAGAGTGGAGATTTAGTTCAGCGTAAGCTACCGGTGCGAATCTGCATTTTAGGATTTGAAATTCAATAAAAATACAGAAGCATAATGACTGACAAAAAACAAATACTGATGCATAGTGACTGACAATCGCTAAAACCTATTTCATATCATTTCAAGAACAACTAAGAAAACTTAAATATAATAAATCCCTCTTCGTTTTGTCTGTTTATTGGTGTAATTAGAATAGTTACATATAATAAAATTGTATTATATTACCAAATTAACCTCTTAAATTGTAAATTATATATTTTATATGGTATCAAACAGTATGTTATTACGTAAAAGTAGCAAATTTTTAATGCATATAAACATTGTAACAAATGCATGGCATGATTGAAGAAATGTCTGTGTTGTACCTACAATTAAACAAATAAATCAACTCGATAACTATGTCTGAATGGCAGTGATCAACTACTCACCAGACATAGACAAACAATTGCAGAGAAGGAAAGTTCCAATTGAATTAAATAATTTTTTTTTCTAATTCTGTTGTGAATTTAATTTTGAAATTTCTATAAAAGTCTAAATAAATTTAATCTAAGATAGTTTGTAGTATATAATACAAAAAATAAATTTGTATATTTTAAGAAGAAACTTTCTTGATCATAAATCTTGAAATACAAAAAATCAGTTCCCGACACTGGCGAGTTTGGTGACCCCTGGCTTAAAGTCCTCAGAATATTGTTTTTCTATTTAAAATTTCATTGTTTAATAATTAAAAATAATACACAAATTTCACAGAACATGAAATATAAAAGTTATCGCTTAGTTCTCAGATACACACTAATTTTTTATGTAAATGCGTTTATTTAACAATTGTTGTTTGCAGTGAAAACTCATTTGAATACGAAATAGTATGCATTTTTTTTCTCGGAAGTAAATGCCTCATCATTTCGTCACGGAGGAGCGCATTGAGGCCGCTGAAGCTATAGTGCTAGGCCTTCAAGTGCTCAGCTCTTGCTCGTGTCAAATTTACATTACTCCAGGAAATCAGAAACTAATTTAAAATTGGTCTTGAATAGCAGAAAATAATAGCCTAATACCAATTGAATCTGAAATTATATCGTTGCAACGTAATTTATCATCTTAATTAGACGTTGCTCAAGCATTATTTTCTTTATTGGGCTATTCTTGCTCCACAACCTATCTTTGAAAATAGATCTAATTATAATCTGCCGTTGCCAATTTGTATCCTCGTCAAGTCAGCCTTTGATGTAAATTTCCTGTATCACCTCTCCCCATATCAACCGAAAAAATGAAATTCCTGGGCATACTTTGATGTTTCTAACAAGGTTGATTGTTTCAGATACAGGGTAATAATTTCAGTGCTTTACCAATATGTTAGATATTTCTCTAATAGTTTCATGTTAGAAGTGCTTTACTGTCATGAACACTGGGTCGCAGACAATAAAAATCTATTTATTAAATTACTGAAGAAAGGATTTTATTATTGGCAATAATAGGAAAGAAATAATAATCCTTAGAACTTCGTAAATTAAATTTATTTTATCAGAAGCTTTCAGCTACAACATACTATTCTCAACTTTAATATAAAATTAAAAAATCAGCTAATTAGTAAGAAAAATTTATTATTAATAGAAACAACGTTTCATACCTGATTGTGACCTCTTCAGGTGTACAATTTCAATTCAATTATAATTTATTATAAGAAAATTTAGATTAAATTTCTAACGTGCGGTTTTTTCACACGTTGTCAAACAACAACTGCGTCTCCAAAATGGATAAAATTTTTGTTAGTACCATTAGTATACGCAAACACATTCCCTAGCTTTTGTTGACGAATGCTGCCATAAATGATCTTATTTATACAGTAAATAAGAAGAACTGACAATACAATTTAACACCATTTTATCCCCACATCAAAAGAATTTATTTTATTTTATTTCTCGCGAGTTTATTGATAATGTCAAGTTCATCCAGTGATTGCCTGATTCAGAACGAGACTCTTACGGCATCAACATTCAACACACAATCGTCTAAGGTTTCCCCCACTCCAAACAACATATTGCCATCCATCCGTCAATCCACAGTTCCAATAATTTCGTACACTTGATAAATGATCCCTTTCATTGAGTGTAGATTTATAGCCAATCACTGCCAACAACACTATTACTCTTTGTTAATATCATTATAACTATTTATTTCATAATCCCTCATTTTCATGAATATGATCACCCACTCCTCGTACACCAGCATACCATGTTCCTATAACGTCAATTTCTATCCTATTAATCATTAACTTATGAATATTTAATTGTATGAGTATTCCTTCCAATATTTTTCTCTTATTTAATTTTCATGCTTTTGGAAAACTGAATGATTAAGCAATTAAGTACAACAGGAATATCATTAAATAAATGAATAAATTATTGCAACGTGGAATGTTTGGAAAATTATATTTTTACTTTTAATTAAACTTACTTAATTAGATAGGATTTTGGGCGCCACTGAATACCTTAAATTTCATTAAAATTTAATTTATTATTCACAATAAAACAAAATTAGATAACATAGGAACTTTTCAATCAAAGAATAAATTTAGTTAATTATCAATTGCTTCAACTTATTGGCTTTACCTTCTTATTATTATTTACCTCGGCTATACTCTCAACTTTACATATTAAAAGTTTTACAAATATCGCAAGAGACAGGAGCAAATATATATAATTCACTGAACTCAGGGCGCCAAGTATTATTTTCGTGTAGAAGAGTCGAATTATGATTGACAATTACATACTGTAATTTAAGAATTACGGCTGTATTCGGATCCTCGTAATAAAATGGCGGGAGGCCTGGATTCCCTTTTCCTGGAATATTGTAATGTTGTCACTCCAATTTGGACGGCCAATTTTCGGGAGCAATAATTTCTCCCTCTTCATGATTTCAACTTTCTAGCAATCTCGTAGGCCCTACTGTCCGTCTATTACAATATGTTAAAAATCAATATCGATCTGTACTGTATATTCAAAATTCTCCATACTCATTCCCAACAGCGACAAAGAGCTAAAAGAAAACAGACAAGATCTTCCGCAAGACGCCATAGACATTATTCCTATTGTCGATGATATTATATCAACGTTCAGTGTTAAACTGTTTCTTAACTGAATTAAGAGATTCATTTGAATTAAAGGAATGGGTAAATACCGTGTCAAATTATTATGATTATATATGTGAAACACATTTCTCTCCGGATTAAGGATTGTCTACTAGAATATGGAGCCTATAATGCTTGCTTGCTTGCTAGAGTTGCATTGTTGTCTCAGGCAGAACTGAGACGTACGGAACTTGAGATATTCAGAGCTGCTTGGACCACGATGACGGAGGTGTGTTTTGAGGAGTCAGTATTCATAGTTCCTGGTACCATGATTGAGCAAGTGTGATTAGGAAGCAGAGAAATGTTATATTAAAAGTCCCGGGTTTTGAAATTACAAGTCGACAGTTTGGAATATTTCGTATATTGCCATATTCATTCAATTATCAAAGTTATAGAGAACAAAGCTATCAACGGTAATTGTTCAAAAAACGTTATCAACAGTTAGGAGCAGAAGTGATTTGTGTTTGAAAACTAAAACATCATTAAATCCCAAATATGGCATTTCTGTGATGCGTTTAAAAAATCAAGTGAGATCAAGCCCATATGAACAGCTAAGGGTAAAGTAAACAAAAAGGAATTTTATTAATTGTAAACCTAATGTGTAAATATAATTATCGTAAGATTTTGTTTTCAATAATTATTTAAGTCATATATATATATATATATATATATATTGTAATAAACAAATAAGAGACTCCTTCTATCTTTGTCCACCGTTGTGGTAGCCAAAATGTAATAACCACATAAAGGCATATAAATAAAAAGGATAATTTTTATGAACAACAAATAAATTTATTAACATGAAAAGAATTTACACATGAATTTACTCTTTTACCATTATAATATGAAACTCTTGCTCTCCTGGGTCTCTACTGGGTTTGACAACGGACAGAATCAAACTATTAAAAAGGCCCAGCATTTATGTTTTTAAATTATACAAAAGTACCTACTAAATTTATTTATAAACTTAACCTATAGCTTGCTTCTAACTTTATTATCAAAGAAGGGAACGAGATCTGACTGTTATCCTTTAATAACGTTTACATTAGTTAATATTGTACATTCCAACTTACTGTTTCTCAGGTCTTCTTCGACTCGTTCTTTAGACACACACTTTATAGCCCTGACATTCACTCACTGACTCTAACACAATATCACTGGTTCGCCGATATCTGGTTCTCCATATACAGCGAAATATTCCAGGTGTTCGTTGTGCCACTCCTTGACGTCGTTTGCTGCATGCAGGTCGCCTACCATCGAAGACAGGTCAAATTCTCGTACTCACACAGATAGAGCTTCTGTATGTTAAAAATGTTCATAGCTGTTTTAGTTTTGCTGACTGTCTCTATCTCCTCTCCCACGCTAATTGTCTCTATCTAACTGTCTAACTGTCCAACTCTTCGCTGCGTCCTCCGTCTTTCTCCCGTGCTAACTGCCAACTGTCTCTTCTCCCACGCTAATTCCAACTGTCCTTGCTGCGTCCTCCGTCTTTCTCCCGTGCCAACTGCCAACTGTCTCTTCGATGCGTTAACTCCAACTGTCCTTGCTGCGTCCTCCGTCTTTCTCCCGTGCCAACTGCCAACTGTCTCTTCGATGAGTTAACTCCAACTGTCTGTACAATAGGCGATTCCCCTATATATACCCCTAGCCCCCCTTGTTTTTTCACTTGTTGCTAAGTTTCGTTGCAACGGCGCGGTGACAGAATCCCATTACTCTAATTTTCGTTCCGGCCACTGGGGTCCTTCCGCCTTCCGAACCCCGACAATCGTGACAGGTCCAATTTGTCTTTGGACCTCTCCGCTCACAAGTGCGCGATACTAATTTCTCCAAATCCTAGGTCAACAAGTGCCTGGACCCTCATCATCCCAAGCAATTGCTCCATTATACACGCTCGCATCTGCTGTACCTCGTTCCTGCAATCACTCATGACTTGTCAGCTGCTCACTTTTGTCCGACTCGCACAAAATCTTTTCTTGAAAGTCCCAAGTACTTGTCAGGTCATTCGTTAGAGACAAAAGCCTGCTCTAACATAGCCCCTTTGGGAACATCTGCTCGCCCACGTTCTGCCCTACGCATTCTTCTCGCCGTTTCCTAAATCAATAGGCTACTGGAGTCCTTCCGCCCTCCTTAGACCTAATTGTCGCATCGTCACACTCTGTCTATAAATTACGGTTCCTCTCTGCCGCTCACCAGCACTCATCCCAAACAAATTGTCTTACCGCTCCGTCTTGTCACCTCGTGACAGGACCCGCGGTCCCTTTTCCCTCGCATTCTCTTCACAACACGTGCGCTGCCTTCAATCCAATGCATTACAATATATATATATATATATATATATATATATATATATATATATATATACTGTTAGTTTTCAAGGAAAAGCACTGAGAGACACTGCAGACTGTACAGTAATAAGAAACTATTTGAATCAGGCCATCCCTGAAAAGTCACTTTCATTAACGTCTGCAAGAGAATGATCCGATAAACTTTTACGCCATCCTTAAATAAGATGCCTGGAGGGAAACAATTAACACAAAAACGTCACGCATTGTCTCCCTACCAAACCTTAATCCCCCAGGTGTGAGGAATTACGAGACCGAATTACTACGCCTATTATTTCTTTATCCCATACTTTCTAATTATATCAGCTGAAACCATTTGAAATGTGATGAATAGTATTTCACCTATTTCAAGTCCAGGTAGTATGGCAAAAACAGGTATCAGTTTTGGGTTTTGTAACAATATATCAACTTGATGGACAAATGCAGGCAAGTTCTCGCTGAATACGCGATCGCCAAGGCCAGGCTCAGCGCGGTAAAGCACCACGAATGTCAAGGACATCTCGGCTCATCAATGCGCCAGCTTGCCTCAACTTTGCACACACTTGTCCGAATCTGTTATTCGTTTGAAGTAAAAAGTGTAAACAGGATAATGACATAACGAAAATTTGTATTAGAATTCATTTTCCTTGCCATAAAGGACGTCATAAGTCTCAACAAAGTGAGACAAATTCCTAGAAACGAAACAAAGTGTCACCTTCTCCGGTTAATTTACGTAATGCATGACTTCCGCAAATGAATACAAGGTATACTTTGTTGTATCCGCATCGGCAAACAATAAACCTTAGTCGCACCTTCTGTCGAAACACACATCCCGTACGGCTGAGGTCTACGACCTGGAAAAGTTCATTTCTAGAGACAAACGACATTTAGTATTACAATTTTTTGCACACATTCTACCAATTCCAAAGTCGGTCTGCTCAAAACGAGTTAAGTCCAATATCGATATAGGATCATTTGGATACAATTACAATCTACACAAATTCACTATACCTTCGTGAATATATTTTTATTAAAAAGATCATATAATGCAAATCTCTATTGAAATATACATTGTCGAATATCAAATGAAATACTTCGTTTAATTTCGTTAATTTGGCAATCGTAAATTCTTTTGATCTTTTCGCTTCTTTCATTTTCAGCATTTTCTATCTTTCATTTGGCTTATTCCTCGAGTTTCAGTTTTGAAGTAAAATGTCTACCATATCACTTATTATATTTGTCGCTATGAATAGAAAAATTATTTCTAACACTATATAGAAGATAGACCACCTTCGCTCCATCTCCTGTTACTGCCGAATACCTCTAATATTTTTATAAATTGTTTCGACGCACGGCTGTCCTCAAATAACATTTAATCCACCTGGTAATGCATTTTAAAGGAACCAGCATGGACTTGTGTCAGTTTTCTTATGCTATTTAGATGTCCGCTTATGGGGATCAGCCTAATGTTTAAGTGCTCTCTTCCAGACAAAGAAACACAATTGAGTGTTTCTTGATGCTGTTTCAGTCCAGTTATGAGAAGACAGCTATTCCAACCGACTAATGTGATAAAATGTTTAATGGAGGGTTTATATGAGGGGCAATGATAGAAGTGGAAGGAGGAGGCCGGTCCACAGCGCGACGTGGTTTACGAGGATGAAGTGTTACGAGATAGAGATTAGGCAGTTTTTTTCATTTTCACGAAATAACAGAAATTATAAATATTCCGTTGATTTGAGCTGGGTTGGAATTATGCGTGACAGATATATTTTTTCTTTTAAATTTCATTTAAGTGCATCCGGTTCCGTGCAGAGGAGTGAAAAGTTATCGAATATTTATCTGATTTCCCTTAAGTAACTACTGCTTTTACTCCATTGAACAATTCTCACAAACCAGTCACAATTGTCCTCAATATTATCCACCCACTACTTTTATAATTCGTTTATAGTTTGTCTATACCTACAGGTTCATTGACTTGGAGCTCATTTAACAATCCTGGGTTTTGTAATGTATCAAATTCGTATTGGAATCACTTATTAACCAAGTATCTATTCTGCTCCATTGGCATATTAGAGTTATATATATATATAATTTGAGGATAACATTTTCATATATAGGGCTGAAATTTATAATTCTATTCGATTAAAGATAACCATATTTTTACCATGTAATATCATTTTGGGATATATATATATATATATATATATATATATTGTAGTAATCAAAATAATAGAAGCTCTAATAAAATTAGTTAAGTTACATAAAACAACAAAATAGAATGCCAGCACGTTGAGGCGCCAAATACGCTACCACATTGCTGCCAATTAATGTATTAATCACTTTTTATTAACGGAAACAAATGAAACCAAGTTGAAATTGAATAAAAGTTGTAAAGAGATAACAATTTAATGTATTAAAAAAATAGTTTCCGTTAATTTACAATTTATTAATAATATTTAGCCTCAGCTTTTTTGAAAACTCCATTTCAGGGCCTCTAATAAAGATGGTACAAAAACTGAAATTTAAATTTACAATAAAACAATTATTCCTAAATTGAAAGTTATATAATTTTAAATAAGTTGTCGAAATCTGACGGTAGATATTTACATATAAAGTTTACAGATGAGAAATTTTTTTTGTATTACATACCATTGTGTGCGCTTCTGGGGCTTGTGCACACGTAATTAGATTTTTTAACACTTTTCACTAACAGGCCATTTGCACTCATTCTACTTTATGATTGTTCGCGAACACTAAAACACTGTCGACGTCTTTCTGTTTCTGACTATATAATTGTTTGTAGATTAACCATCACCCGCTGACGAATTCCTGTTTTCTCGCTACAATCTGCTCCTTATACTGGTGATCACTGACATACAATCAGCCTCCTAAATCACACTCTGCTACATTCTGCTCCGTATACTGGTGGCTACTAGCACACAAGCATCCTGCTCCCAAAACACACTCTCGTCATTCTCATCCGACTAACTCTTACATTCTCTCTGTATACTAGTGGTCACCAAAATCTGCTAAAGTTCTGCACGTCTATTTGTGCCTTAGCCGACAATGCCCTTGGTAGCAAGCATTATCGGCTCCGCATTCGCGCCAATAATACAGCGACGGCCTCAGAATTACGCCGCCAATAATGAATGATAAAATTTAGTAATTAAATATTTGTAATTATACCGCGAAACATTTTCTGTATTCTAAGTAGACGTGTCATTTAAAATGTAAGATTTGTAGATCATTCATTATAATTATGTAATTTCATAATCGTTTCTTATATAAACTGAAACAAAGAGGATTAATTATTCCCCTAATTAAGCTTCCAGTATGTATGTGTTCGTTAATTATTTGAATATAGGAGTAATTAACAGTGTCATGTTGACGGGCACTTTCCTTTATCTCGTTCAGGTTCTGAATTGCGCATAACATGTACTGAAAATGTCAAACTGCCGCAAGAACATTTCCTTTTGTATGCTACGGCTGCGCCATGTGCTATTTGCATATATGATGTTCAATGTAAAAACTTCGGTTTAATAAACACGAGAAAAACCAGTCCACGTTTTCTTTTTTCTAGAATAGTCTCGGAATCGTTAGCATGGTAAATTACTTAGTGTAATTATTTTATTAAAGAATACATGTAAGAAAACGTTACTGAATGCAGTTCTACGTCGTCTGAAGAATCTTACTCCCACGATGTGCTGTGTATTTTTGCATGCCTTGCCGCGCGTTGCCCGTTTCCTTTTGGTCGCAACCTTCGGCATTTCCGGCATATATACTCATTTTAACTATCCACATGTAATCGTCATAAAAGTCATTTTGGTATATAAAGACGCGAGTATGTCTACTGATAAACCTTTGCACACAGTATATTTCTTATTACAGAATTTTTTTCGTTAAAATTTTCTCATTTTTTAGTTCGCTATAAATTTTTCCCGTACTTCACTTCTGTTCTATCAATTTAAGGAACTTTACTGAACATTCCGTTTTCAATCATTTCGCACCATCGTGGTCTTACAGATATTGTTTTTGACCTCGGATTCTACGTATCGTATCACGTATAAAACTAAATATCCGTTTTCTAATCTATATTTGTAGATTTATGTTGAATGATGATAAAAATTTTATTACGTCATATAAATAAATTATTGAATTCACAATTATCAAGCTTATTCCTCTTATTTTTTTATTTCAAAATTAAATGCTATCGACAACAAAATAATATTCAACACCACGTTCGTAATTTTATATAAATTTTGTTTTCAAATGTCTATACAGTCTTTTTATTTATTTACATAAAATATCATTTTCTTACAAAACTTTGATGTTCATTACTCTATAAAAGACGCAGGTTTTTCATTTCACTTAATGTACAAGTCAAATATTAAAGCATATACACAGTTCCATCCGTATTTTTACGCCAGTATTGAATTCGTTCGAACAGAAAGTTTTAAACCTTCGTTTCGATTCTTAATAATAAAATGAAAGCATTAAAATCACGAAGAAATGTTATGCAAGATATAGGTTAAAAATTAATAAAGATAACTCACAAATATTTCTGGTTGAACTAAAAAGTTTTCTTTCGATTGGAACACCTTTGTAACAGCCTTGAACTGTAAAATTTTAATATGAATATCTAATTCGATTGGTAAGTATATCTTAATATGTACGAAGAAGCAAAATGTCATGTCAGAACGCAAAATTGGCCAGGCTAAATAGCAAGAATCCCTTTGTCACCCAAGGGTTAAAAGAGGATAAGTGATGATTGACGGGTATCCAAAGAGTTTAATTCATTTAACATATTGTATTGCTTCTGTTTATTTAAAATTAACATAGAACGCAAAGCAATTTATCAGTTTTCGTATTCCTTATTATTCTCTGTTCATATTCAGCTTCATAAACACAATTGTCACAAATCTCATCCATATTGACCAAATTTATGTAATCTTCTCCACAATCCTTAGTTTTTATTACGATATAGCGGGATTTTATTTCATACAAATGTTTTTACTTTACTCACTCCTTCAGTGTTCGTTGTCATATTCTCTGGGACCTACCGTCACTTCTTATTCCCAGTGATGAATCCCGGCCGCTGGTAACGTAAAAATTCTGATCTGCTCCCGCACCAATCCTGTTCTGTGGCTTTCAAAAACTGACACCGTTGCTTTAACAAATTATTTTATTATTCTCTTTCATCCAAAAATTTATATTTCAAACTCCCATCGTCTCTCAATCAGCAACATGTCACCTGTCGTCCACATTACATTTCCTTCCAAACTCTACTTCCTACAGAAGTCTGAAACCGAAGTCCCCCAAAAAAATCCCCGATGCCTGATTAAATAGTAAAGACTTATTTTGATCAACATGTAAAAAATAAATATTATAACGAGTCGTTTTCATTTTATAGCCTCTTAAAGTTCAGAAGAAATTACATTTGTAGGTAGAGCCTTTACTTTGTCCATCTTATCTTCTTCTTCTTCTTATAAATAAAAAAGAGTGTATGTATGTTTGTATGTTTGTATGTTTGTTTGTATGTTTGTTTGTATGTTTGTTTGTATGTTTGTTTGTATATTTGTATGTTCGTTATACAAATCTACACCGGTAGAGCAAATTTCACCAAATTTCGTACACGTGTTCTTTACGACCAGGAAACAAACACTGTCGGGGTGAGACATGTCTACCAACCCCAGAAGCGGGGGTACTTGCGGGTTGCAATATTTAAACATGCTAAAACAGCCGTTATTTTAGTCGGATAATAATTTTTCGGGGTCCAAGATATTTATGGTGTTTCTACCGATGTTTTCTGAATATAATTTTCATCCCCTACACCCTGGGAAAAGGGCACCCTTAGGGTTTGGGGTGGAGAATACAAATCTATACCGGTGGATCAAATTTCACCAAATTTCGTACACGTGTTCTTTGCGACCAGGAAAACAACACTGTCGGGGTGAGACGCGCCTACCACCCCCTGAAGCGGGGGTGGACGGGGGTGGAAATATTTGAACATGCTAAAACAGTCGATATTTCAGTCGGATAAATATTTTTAGGGGTCAAAGATATTTATAGTCTTTCCACTGATGATATCAGAATATAATTTTCAACCTCGACAGCCTGGGGAAAGAGCACCCCTAGCGTTTGGGGTGGAGAATACAAATCTTTACCACTGGAGCAAATTTCACCAAATTTCGTACACGGGTTCTTTGCGACCAGGAAAACAACACTGTCGGGGTGAGACGCGTCTACCAACCCCAGAAGCGGGGGTGGACGGGGGTTGAAATACTTAAACATGCTGAAACAGCAGGTATTGGATTTGGATAAATATTTTTGGGGTCAAAGATATTGATTGTGTTTCTACCGATGTTATCTGAATATAATATTCATCTCCTACGCCCTGGGAAAAGGGCACCCTTAGGGTTTGGGGTGGAGTTGCTTTTCAGAAAAATAACGCGAATACAACAGAGTTTGGAGTCAAATCGAAGGTTATGGATGTCAGTGAGTTTACTTCGGATAAATATTTTTAATTGCCCATTTACCCCAAAGGGTGGAGTTTGGAAGGGGAGATAGTCAGTTCTTGCGCGTTCTTGGAGGAGAATTACGTGAATACTATTTCAACGGATGTTGTTGAAAATATAAATCCCTTTAGACATTAGTGGTGAGCTTGCTTAGGGCTGGGGGTGAGAATTGTCTATTATTCTAAAACTGCCAAAATGTTATGTGTTTATGGGTAAAATAGATTGATAGTGTTTCTACCGATGTGATATGAGTAAAAATTCAACCCTTTCCACTACGGGAAAGTAGCAGATTTAGGGGTGGTGTTGTTCATACTATTTTACTGGGGAAAGAGCACCCCTACCGTTTGGGGTGGAGAATACAAATCTATACCGGTGGATCAAATTTCACCAAATTTCGTACACGTGTTCTTTGCGACCAGGAAACAAACACTGTCGGGGTGAGACGCGTCTACCACCTTCAGAAGCGGGGGCGGACGGGGATTGAAATATTTAAACATGCTAAAACAGTCGATATTTCAGTCGGATAAATATTTTTAGGGGTCACAGATATTGTTAGTGTTTCTACCGACTGTTGGGCTGAGACGCGTCTACCACTCCCCAGAAGCGGGTCGGGATTATCAGTAGAGCACCTTTAGGTGTTGGGGTGAGGAACGCTGCAATAAAATAACGCGAATACAACCGAGATTGGAGTCAAATCCAAGGTTATGGATGTCGTCCAGTTCAATTATAGCATCAAATTGGCCATTTAGCACCAATGGGCGGGAGTGAATGGGATGGAATTTTTCTAACATGTTAAATCATCGAAATTAGCGTGGAATAAATAAATGCCGGGACCATTGACGTTGATAGTATTTCTACCGATGTTGTTTGTAGGCATGATAGGGGTGGGGCTGGAGGGGATTTTTTGAAAATAACGGGAAAAGCAACCGATATTCGAGTCAAATCGAAGGTAATGGATGTCCCTGAATTTATTTATGACAATCTGGACAACGCGCGGGTATCGGCTGGGTTGGGATGCGTTGACAGGCTGTTTTTTGCGTCGATTAAATATATTTCGGGATGAATTACATTAATAAAATTTCCCTACATGTTCTCTGTGTATAATTTCAACCCCTTTCGGACTCATAAGGGTGCACATTTAAGGGTGGGTGTGAAGTAGCATTACATAAAAAGAAACCAGAAACTATCGGGATTGTCACTGAGTTTAATTAATTTCCTTGAAAATAACGGGAAAACAACCGAGATTCGAGTCAAATCGAAGGTAATGGATGTCCCTGAATTTATTTATGACAATCTGGACAACGCGCGGGTATCGGCTGGGTTGGGATGAGTTGACCGGCTGTTTTTTGCGTCAATTAAATATATTTCGGGATGAATTAGATTAATAAAATTTCCCTACATGTTCTCTATGTATAATTTCAAGCCCTTTCGGAATCATAAGGGTGGGCGTGAAGCAGCATTACATAAAAAGAAACCAGAAACTATCGGGATTGTCACTGTGTTTAATTAATTTCCTTGAAAATAACGGGAAAACAACCGAGATTCGAGTCAAATCGAAGGTAATGGATGTCGCTGAATTTATTTATGACAATCTGGACAACGCGCGGGTATCGGCTGGGTTGGGATGAGTTGACCGGCTGTTTTTTGAGTCAATTAAATATATTTCGGGATGAATTAGATTAATAAAATTTCCCTACATGTTCTCTGTGTGTAATTTCAACCCCTTTCGGACTCGGAAGGGTGCACCATTAAGGGTTGGCATGGAAGTAGCATTAGATAAAAATAAGCCAGAAACTATCAGGATTGTCACTGAGTTTAATTATGACATTAAACTTGACCGTTTAAGTCCCCGAAGCGGGAGTGGTCGGGGGTGAAAACTTTTAAACATGTTAAACGGTCGATATTTGCGATAATTATTAACTGGGGTTAATTACTTTGATAGTATTTATACCGATGTTGTTTGTGTATAATTTAAACCCTGTGAGGGGAGCAAGCTTAGGGGTGGGGTGGAGGTACGTTCAATAAAATCCCGCAAAAACAACCGAGAATCGAATCAATTCCGAGACTATGAATGTCGCTGAATCTAATTGTGACAACCTGGGTAACGCGACGGGTTTAAGAGTTGTTGGGCGAGGGAATAAATTTTCAGACAATGTAATCGGCCGATTTTTGCGTGGAATACATTGTTTTTCATTATCGCATATTTGTGGGGGTGGTCATCTTCTAACATGTAAAAACTGGCGATATATTTAGTCAATGACTTCATCCCCCTTCGTCATGGGAGGTGAGCACATTTAGGGATAGGGTTCGAGGATCTTTACATAAAAATAGCGCAAAAGTAACCAAAATTGGAGTGTTATGGATGGTTATAGATAAATGACATCTCGGGCAACGCCGGGCACCCAGCTAGTATATATATAAAAATATTTCTCTAAGTGATATTCCCAGTGGTCTTTAACAAATTGATGTGATCTGCGTAGCATTTCCATCATCCTTCTACAATCTCTTTGACAGATCAAAGCACAATATTATCAATACTCGGTTATTATGAATTTTATTGAATGAAAAAACTATAATAAATCATGTTCCTCTTCATATTTATACAATATTTCAAATATATATTTCACAGTGAAGCTCAAGCATCTTTTTTATGTTCTTCTCACATTGCCAATTAATTTCTAACTCGTACCGCGTTTAGACAATCTCTCATAGCCAGATATTTAATATGACTCCCATTGGAACAGTCGGCCAGCTGCCTCCTAAACTGGTCGAGACATGGAGAAGCGAATGCTGCATCCCCACAGCAGACCCCTCTTCCCGCCATTGGAAGGGTGTGAGACAAGTACCAAATGCCGGACCAACCTAATGCAGGTTTTCTAGGATTTGTCCTGTATCACTTTTAGGTGAATGCCGGGTAGGATCCTTAAACTAAAACCCGGGGGCCCGAGTTAACACTTGGGCATACGGTAATGCCCGCTGTACACTCTCGCTGAGGCGCTCGTCGAGACTTTCTCCGAAGTTCCAAATGAAGGTGAGCTTAAGACATGCTCTGCAAATCTCATTCAATGGGCCACTTGTACTTCCGTCAACAAGAATAGATTAAAACAGCAACCGATATAGCGGTCTTTGTACATATGCGAATTATAAATGTGTACATTTACCATAAAAAAGTTAGGAGATGGTATTTAAAAATAAGTTAATCGATCGCGAACACGGTTTGTATTAATGATGAAAATATTTCTGTCTTTTATAATAATGTAAATAAAGATATGTCCCTGAGTCTGAATATTATGTTTATTCACAAACCATTAACTATACGATTTCGTTCTCTTTTTTAGACCTTTTCAGGTTTAATATCGTTCTTTAATTGTATTTATGGCACCATCAAAGGCTAGGTCATTAGCGACTTTATTGTACTTTGCTGCTTTTCGGTGCCGGGTCACTCATTTTGTGAGAGTTAATCGGAATATAAACAGGCACATCCATGCCCTCGACGGGATTCTAACCCGGGACCTATGTGATGCGAGGCAGTGACGCTGACCTCTACAAAACAGTCGGACGGCATAATAATTCTGCATGTAAAACGCGTAAAATATTTTTTCCGTAATTTATATACAACAGGCAACGAAACGCAACAAAACCTTACCTCTATTTTTTTTGCGTGGTTTATATACAAAATTATTAAACCTGAAGGGGCCCTAAAAAGATAAATAACATAGTCGAATAATTAATGTTTTGTTAATAAACATAATTTTCTGACTCAAGGCCACGTATTTATTTATTTGTACAAGATTTGTAAGATTCTTAATTTTTTTATTAAATTTCCTCCGAATGCCTCATCTTGTTAGGAAGGATTCAATTTTGTATTCTTCCAAAAATTAAGTAGTAAATCCATTGCTCAACTCCATTATGAAAATTTTATTCAGTCATCCTCTTAATTTCAGAAATTATAATTACAAAAATAATTACGTTCATAAACACAAAGTTACACATACACCAAGCGAGGATGGCTGATTGTGTACAAGGAACACTCATGAGTCCTCGGCTATCGCCTCGTGTCCCTTTGACTCGTTCCAAAAAAACCGCCTCTGACGTAAACGTTGGCAAGGCGAGGTAAGACAACGCCATCTGTACTTAATTTGATTAAGGTAAAATACCTCATCTGAGGTAATAATGCAAAGTCTTCCACCTGTAACGTCACACAACCCTGTTGAAGCCTAGGATGTAGACCGAGGAAGTGTTGTACACTCGTCCTCGGCTTACCTCGTCTCGTCTCGCCTCGCCTTACCTAGCCTCGCCTCACCGAGTGTGTACAGTGTCCATGTGAGTTTCTAGCTGTCATTAGAACAGTCGGCTAGCTGCGTCCTAAACTGGTGGAGCACGGAGAAGGGAATGCTTCATCCCCACAAAAAAACCCACTCCCGCCATCGGAAGTGTGTTGGACAAGTACCAAGAATCCAACATACCTGATGCAGGTTTCTAGGGGTTGTCTTTAATTGCTTTTAGGTGATTGCCGAATATGATCCTTAAACTACAGCCCGGGGACCATAGTTGGTTACCTTCCCCTACCCTTCCGCATCCCCCCTTCCAAATCCCTTCCTATGGATTTGCCGCCTGTACGTGGATTAGCATCATATAGCCCGTTACTCTAAAAAATAAGATCCTGTGAATCCCTTCATAATCAGTCATTTATGTTCTGGAAATTAAAATACATATTTACTTATCATAAAATAATTCTTCATATGAACCCATCCTAACAAGGCCCGCTCCATAACTGATCACGCTTGTGCAAAATGGTGGTATTTATCGATCGATTTTCTCATCCATGCCGTTTAAATACTGGTAACACACGGTGATTTTAAATGTGTCGGCAGTTTCATCAAGTGAAATCCATTTAAATTATTTTAAATTATCCAAATCCCAGGTTTATATTCTATAAGTTTATCTTTAAATTAAGTATTATATATACATATGTTGACACATATTTGGCAACCAAGTCCATGTTATATCATCAAAGACGTCCTGTTATTCATGGAAGATTTGTTATGCTTTCATCCATTTGATTATTTGCCTTGCCAACTTGCTTGTGCTACTCGACCCCAGTACTGAATTTAGTGATGACCGCGTTTTTCTTTGAGCGCCTGTAAACTAGCTGCTGGGTTTTGGGCTGAGAGGAAATGTGTGCCGCAGAGAAACGCTGTCTGATGTTACGCAATGGCGCAGCTGCGCGCAAACTTTGCAGCCTAAGGCTCTTCGCTACCTGCAGGCCAAAAAATGACGCACAACCAAGTCCGTCATTTCACAATTGGCGTTTAATTTTGCCACAACGGCTCTAACAAGCGAACACGAGAAGCTTTACGCCGTCGCTACGACCATGCTGCTCGCAGAGTTGCATGACGCAAGCGTGAAAGTACGTACGGTACAAGATACAGATACGCGTAGCCTATAATAACACGGCCTTTGATTTACGGGGACAGACGTGGTCTATAATTGCAGATAATCGGCTGCAGCACGGGCTAACTACTTCGTTGCCATGTTCTCGAACAGCCACTGCATTGAGGGGAAGAAACAGAGGGCATTATTAGTAATTTGTTCTAGCTTAGAATTAGCACGTGTTCACTGTGTCGTAACTTATTGCTGGTGTCAAAAACGTGCTTTGATTTTACGTTGTCTGCGTATTTTTTTTTGCATACAAAAGCGGTCTTCATTCCTAACTTACAATGTAGTGTCTGTTTGCTCTGAATGTTCTTAGGTCTAGTACACACTTGTATATAAAGTCGAACGATTTTGTCTCTAGACAATCGAGCGACAAATTATTGTACATTGACACGCTTTTAGAACAAAAACGATGAACATTGGTCTCCTGTCTGAAATGGGAGACTTGAGACAATCGTCAGAATTGTTAGGCGTACTAATAGTAATAACACAATAATTGTGTATTTTCTCTACGTCACCTACGTACACTTCATATTTGACCAGCTCTTCAATAACTATTTTCTTCTGATATATATATATATATATATATATATATATATATGTATTCTGAATTAGTGACTTCTCACTAACAATGATAATCTTCTATTAAAAGTTAAACTTTCTTCGTTGGCCATATTTAGATAATAAACAGGAAAAAATATAATAAATTAACTAAGCGTTCTCTATAACTCACTGAGAAGAATTGTCTGATGTCTCCCCCATTTCAGACGGAAGGCCATGTTCTACGATTTGGTTCTAAAAGCGTGTCGATATACAAGAATTTTTCGCTCGATTGCCTTTTTTTTAGGGCAACAGGATGAGGGTAATCCACGTTGGGCAACTCCCCTTTAATAGCATAGGAAGGGATTTGAAAGGGGGGATGCGGAAGGGTAGAGAAAGGTAGCCAAGGGTTAACTAGGGCCACCGGGCTATATTTTAAGGATCCTAGTCGGCATTCGCCTAAAGAAATGCAGGGAAACCCCTAGAAAAACCTACATCAGGTAGGTCGGGCATACAGACATTGTGTATATATAAAATCGCTCGACTTTGTGTACATGTGTGTTCTAGGCCAGAACGACTTGTATTGATTTAGATTTAATTTTTTGTTCCAATAGTCCTCAACTGAGAAAGTTTGACATAGCAAAATTATCATAATATACGTAAACAATATATATTAATGGGAGGCAAACCAAATTATTACAAACTAGAAATATAAGACAATAAAAAACATACATAAATGATTAATTATTAAAAATATGCATGTGAAGACATGAAATGCAAAGTTAGGATGAGATAAATTTTTTTGTAATTTAGATTTATTTTTACAAATAACATTACACTTTTGATTACTCCAGAAGAATTTTGCTGGCATGTTGGATTTCTCGTCTGGTTACAGCGATTAACACAAATAATAATAATAATAATTGTGCAGTATCAGATGGACATACAAACATAAAATTACCATTATATCAGTTTCAAACATATTACCCAGTAGTTTCAATGAATCAGAACGATTTCTGAACACATCGAAAGAATAAAAGGCGTCATTAAGAGATTTACAATTCTTTTCAAATAGGTTGTATCTACTAATATTCTTAATCGTTGGAGGAAGACTAGTAAATAGTTTATTCCTAAATAGTACATATTTATTTCATAAAGTGAAAGCCGATATTTGCCAGTTCTCATAGTATTATGATCATGAAGTTCACCGTTAGTAACAAATTTCTGTTACATTTTTACGAATATCTATAACGTACTAACTAAAGTTGGCAGGTTCGTATAATACTCTCTTATTAATTTTTACGGCTTAAACAAGTTATATTAGTTACATTTTGGTTGTAGAAAACAATTAACTGTTTTTTAATGGCGCCTTTTAAATCATTTGTGTCTTAATTGGTCCCTTTGGTGGCATGGGATTCGAGCTCGGCCCTCGCTTATAATGATACGCGACCAGGTGAATGAGAATTTTGAGGGGTTGACAACCAAATCGGGCTGTCAAAAGTGAAATTAACTGACTCAGTGTCTAGAAATCGTAAGGTTATGAAATTAAGCATTTCAAACTCAGTCCTATACTTGGCAGGTTGGTAAATTTTCGTAAGTGCATAATATCCTAGCCGCGTTTACAGAGAGATACTGACATATGCTCTATTGACTTTCAATTGCAATTAAAACAGACATTAGGATACTTGCTCCCACTTTCTTCCCGTTAGTATCCTCTCAATAGATAAAAACAGAGCATATATTGTTACCAAATTAAAGAAACGAAAAAACTGGCTGCAACGATTCAGAACCAATACAGATGATGCGCTGGCAGATGTTCACCATGCTGAACACCTCTCAGAATGGTCGTCGTACGACTTGTGTCCCGTTGGCGATACACAGGGATATCCAGATCCATCTCTATCTCACGACGTCATAGAGAGTCTTTGAAACTTTGGAAATCCCTTGGGTCACTTTCCATCCTTCATGCGAAGACCACTTGGATTCAAATATGTCGGGGATTTTCATTACGGTCCGGAATATCTTAAATGCGTTTCCTGTCACCTACTATCTTCACCAAAATATACGCGTGAGACAGGTCTTTCTTCAAAATTCATTCACGGTTTTTCTTCTGATGAATAAAGATTTCATTATTGATTGATTCCAGATTTTCGTAGAAAACTAAGATCGATCATATTACTTTAATTTTTGGTTATTAAGGGTTGCAGGTGACGGTGATAAAGTGATCCGGATTGCCGAATTCTCACGTAATGATGATGGTGTTGTAATACTACTTCCGCATATTCCTTTTCTCTCTCTCTCTTCCACCATTGAAATTCGGTGGAATCGACCGAGGTGTTCCCATCGCCAAGCAAAGAATCTGGGACACCGCGGTACAGTTCAGCACACAAGTCGCTCTTGTAGTTTGTAGTAGGCGAAGACGATGCAAAACGACCTTGACATAGTGTTCGACGCTCAGTTGTTTGAATAAGCATCCATCCCGATGGAGGAGAAAGCAACCGGTGTACTTAGAACTTGCACACTGCAGCCTTGGTGTTGCCGAATCTCACGAACTTGGACCACGCGTATTCCCTGAAAAAATGAAGCAGGAGGACGAGAATGTTGCATACCTTGCATCCACGCTCATGCGAACAGTCTCTGTTAATTTCTGGAACATACAGCATGAACAGTACTCCATTGAGACCTGTTGTGCCCTGCAGCGTGCCGATATGCATGACATACTCGATTATTCTTTCATTAAGTGCCGTCAGCTCCAAATCAATCATATTTACGACACATTTCATTCGCAATGACATCGCTTGTTAAAAGATTACTTTTCAATATAGGCAAATCCGAATTTATGTACGATTGCTTAAAGCTTCTGACTGTCACATGTCATAAATATTTCATAATTTCATTAAATTGCTAACAAATGGAAACTATTGAAAATTAATATATTCGTTAAAACTTTTATTAACCATCACTGGGTTTGAGCAAATAACATATATATAATTGTTAATGTTAGAAAGTCTCCATAGCATGAGATTTCACATTGTAGTTCTTGATAATCGAATGTCACAAGCAAGGCACACAATCAAATTATCGAAAGCGAACCAAAACAGGATCTGTTTTCATGTTATTCTTACACTAAAATGAAAGACAACAAATTTTCTCATAATTGCAATGAAATAACTTATTTCAAATTTCTTGTTACTGATACCAACTAAAACCCTGATTGCCTTCTGAAATTATATATATCAGATCTATTTAAAACCTAATAATTTTAGATCGGATACAAACTCATTAACTAATATCTATGAACAATTTTTCGTAAATTAATTTATTTTAACTTTATTAATAATTATCTGTGTAACTGTTTAGCAATTTGGGAATAAATTTATTTACGTCTGAAATATTTAGAGTAACTTTTTATAATAGAAATTTTTAACGTATATGATATCTGTTCACAGCTGTGGTAGTTAATCAAGTCTAGAATATAAATTAATCGTTTTTATAATCTGTTCATTATTTAAATATTATAAAAGGTACAATATAATTAATTACTTAAGATGTTCTTAAATTCAGACATTCAGACGACGGCTGTTTTGTTTTGTTTTGTTTCAAATACAATTCCAGATTTACTTAACAAATTAATTAATTCAGTTTTCTCTCTTTTTGGACAGGGATACCAACCGTTTTGTAATACAAAATAATAACTCTTTATCTCATTATTCTTAAGAAAAACTGCGTTTTTAGAACCACAGGGGAGTACTGCGCTTGCGAATTTCTCATTTCGGAGAGAAATCCTGTGCTGAGGAAGATTGAGCACAGTTATAGCCAGCTGACTGCATTAGCAGTAGCGAGTGCGTGCATGGAGGGCAATTTAAACTCTTAGAAATCATTGCAGAAATTCAATCACTTAAACACACATGAAAGGTTCTTAAAATTAGGAAAAAACATTCTTCCTAAATTTAATTATTTTCTGTTGCACATAAGAACATACACACGAAACAGCCTTTGGCTGGCACTTTTCATCTGCTTAAAAGAGTTTTTGGAAATTTTGTAGGCGAAATTATAAAGATGTACTCGATCAGACTACATAATCACGCTTCACAAGGCATAGATACGATATAAGCGTTCTCAGTTTTATATATTTATATTTTAAAATTATCCGAAAATTCAACAAAAGAAATTTGGTGTAATATACTTATGCAATGAACCCGTAAATCTATCCCTTACTTTTCTTGAGGCGTAATTAGGAACATGGTAGAGGATAAGTAGTTGTGCATTGTATTATTTTTCTAATCATTCACTGCATATTGTACGTGGCGAGCATTTATAAAAAATTAAGGGTTCATCAAAAATAATAGAACAATTTTCTTAAGGAATTAAATTAACTTATGGAATATACATTAATTATGCTTCTTTAAATATGATAATGAATGGCTTTACTCGTATGATACATGAATAATGTATAATTTGTATATAAGAAGTACTTTAAATTTCCTGCGGTGTAATAATAGAGGGTTAAACTCCGACTTTATTGTTCTCGTGATAAAAGTACTTCAGATTATTTGTAAGAATCAGTCCAAGCTTATTGGCAGAAAAGGTTCCCAATTTTGCAACACGATGAAGAGATCTGCTCCAAGACCAAAAATCACTCCAAGGTCATTTTTAAACTTTTTTTCCTCCGGGCTTTATCCGAGTTGATGATGGATCTCGACTCCAAAAGGAGTTTTATTCAATAACAGAAAAAAAAGCTTTCAATCAATGTTCAGCTCTTAAAGGCTCTGAAACTTAATTAAGGGACTAGGATACAAAAATATCGAATCCAGGATCTGCGCTTAGTACTCTTTTTTTAGAGTAACAGGCTACATAAGGGTTCTTTTTTTTAGGTAATAGACTACATGAGGGTAATCCACATGGTGGCAACTCCCCTTTAATAGCATAGGAAGAGATTTTAAAGGGGGGATGTGAAAGGATAGAGGAAGGTAGCCAAGGGTTAACCTGAAGTAGAACAGATAATTTCACAGTTAGTAACGTTTAATCTTTTCCAAACCATTACCCAAAAAAACTTCAAATCTAAAAGTTTAAAGTGAATAGCTAAATGCCGAATTATTATTAATGAGAGATTACTTTACTATCGCCTCTTTTTATTTTATTTGTTTGGATGATCCAGTAATAAAGTTGGCTATGAATTTTTAGATGTTCTTAAACCGGATTAAACCAGGACTTTGGGCTTATAATTACGAGCTAGTTGTACTTGTAGGATGACATCTCTTGGACTCAACGAGGTAGACGTAATGCGGAGGATCAGTGTCAAACTCCTCGTCTTCTCAACATCATTTGAGTGTCACTTCCAATTATTATGAACATTGCTATAGTGATATTAGTCGAGGCTTAACCGTTCAAGGTTCTTACGAAAGCAAAACTCTACTCTTTCCGAAACGTTGTACAGTATATTATGTCAAAATAAAACTGTATACAGATATTTTTTAACAGACCGAGTCTCAATTTATATCTCTGAGACCAAAACTTCTTTAGGAAACATACAACTACTTTGAAAAAATAATTTTGTAGGGTTAGAGGGCATCGAAGTTTAACGCATATTCGAATGAGCAGACGCTTAGTCGAGTGAACTGCGCAATCATCTACATAAATTAGAGTTATAACGGTCCATCTAATTGCTTGTCCACGCCGCAGACGCTACTCCTGCGCCAACTAGGACACACGCAGCGCACTCAATAACAGTTCTTTCACATCTTTCTTGTATTAACGCAGTAAATGGCTACCATTATTAATTTCTAATATGGGTGGTTTACAGAAAATAGATACAAACACTGCACGCGGATTCCACCCAACACTTTTAGCATAAACTATTACGTACTTATCAGTAAGTATACTTCAGTGAACAATAAAAATAGGCGTACATGAAATCTGTTCAGCATCAAGATTTAAAACAGCTTCATCACGCCAAAAGAAGATCGTCATTGTTTTTATCCCGGACGCTCAATTTATTAACAGCTATTTAATATAGAACCGGTCAGATGTGACGATCTGATAATTTCCATTCAATATGTTGAAAGTTCGATGTCGAACAGATAGAGACGTTGCGGTTTGACCAATAGTAATTCAGCAAGAAACTCAATAATTTTCAAAACGATAATGCGATTAATGTTTCCATTTGAAGTTTGTAGCGAAATTCTGAATGTACAATTTTATAACTCAACATATGAATCCCTGCATTTTTATTTGTTCCAATCGTCTATTAGATAGGAATATGAAACAAATATACTTATAGCATAATATGAACGCAATTTTTAATTACAAATTCCTAAAAGTATACAGCATATAATGGGTTTTACAGATACGGTAAAATCTTGGTTATTTTGAACATTTTATTTTTAATTCTCATACCGATAGGTTTTAACAATTTACCTAAACTGCACAGGGAGTTTTGCTATTAATTTCATTGATCAAGCAAAGTACTGATTCGACGTTTTTTTTGCATGACATCCATCCTTCCGAGTTTGTTAGCTCCACAGGGTTATCGTATTGATAACTACGTATAAGTGAAATTGATCCATGAGTTATATATATATATATATATATATATATATATATACAGAATGTTAAAATATGAATGGGATAAACTAAGTTAATTTGTGTCGATCATACTACAATTTTGATCAAGCTGGCTGCAATTTATTTTGTTTGGAAAACAATAGTATGCTAATATGGACGACATGAAGACTTCCATGTTATTTTCTCTGAAGCAAAATATTTTTTGTTCACATTTGAGGAAATAATTTATACGAAATCAGTATAAGCCTATAATGAAATTTTAGTAGAACGTTAGATGTTTTTTTATGGACAGTAAAGTAGTTCAAATTATCTATTAATACTTTCCCAATTAGTTAAATTTACAAAAAGGTAAGAATTTAATTTTTTGTCTTATTCATAGCGACTATACACGCTGTCATATATCAACTTCTAACACGTTAAAAAAGTTACAAATAATGAATAATGCATTTGTCTTTTAGAATCTTTTATGCAATTCTGATGTTTTTCATATCAAAATTTTTTAATATTATGAACAAAACTGTTGTTTCAGTTAGATTTATTAACGTCTACTTAAATTTTATAAATCAAATTTGTCTTCTGTTATGTCTTTTATTAATTCAGACATAGGCTAAACATATTTTTAGTGTTTAAGTTCACTTTTCCCTTCATTATTTTAAAGAATAGTTTACCGCTGTTAGTAAATATTACCGTAGATGGTATGTTAACTGCTATATATTTTTAATAATTTTAGATTTATTTCGTTTATTATAAATACGACTCGCTTCGATCGCAAATTCACGGTGATTTTGAAAATCTGACCACAATGTAATATTTGTGACTCCGATAGTGTCCAGTTTGTCAGCCTTTCTAATTTCCAAAATAAAGCAAGACAACGTTTGTTGAAATTTGAGCAGTTAAACGTGGTTTCCCTCTGACATTCTCCGATAATATTTTCTCTTGTAGACTTAACGAATTACTGACTCATTGTTCTGTTCCTTCAGTTTCGCTCAGCCATACACGCTTAAAGCTCCAGTACGTAATCAGAATGGTCAAATAAATTAAATTTTATATACCAGAATAAATATATGAAATTATTGCTCATTATATTAAATCAATAAACAGTATAAAGCGTCCTTTCACAACACAGGCCGAAACGGAACCAAAACGATGCGAATTACGCATACGACATTACATCGTTACATGAGGAAAAATATAGGCCAGTAAATTAGAGAAACGTTTAAATGTAAAGTAATATTGTTGATTCAAATATCGTGGCGATATAATGAAAAAAAAAGGGCTTGCGATGTCACTATACATAATTAATAATAATAATGTACCTACCGATACGTTACTGAAATATAATTAAATTATTTGAGATTTATTTCGTTACTTCTAATTACAGCTCACTTAGATCACAAATTAACGGTGATTTCACTTGTTAAGAATTATCTAGTGCTCTTGAAATATTAAAATTGATATTTGTGATTAGTGACTGACTTAGTACACAATATTTATTATTAAACTATTACCGACAAATATTACTTACATGACACGTTTGGCATTTATAGGATTTTGATTATTGTATCAGAACAGAAGTCATCAATGAAAAAATTGAAAATGAATGTTTCAATAGTTTTCAGGTAAAGAGAGGAGAATTCATTGTTGTAGTATGGAAGACTGAACCCTAGTACACTTGGTTCGGCATATGCATAGAATCTGGAGAAACAGCTTTTCGCATTTGATCTTTAATTTTTTTTTCTTCTTTTTGGTACAATTTGGTGCATACTGTCATTTCATCTTTCTTTAATTTATTTCTCACCAAACCACATACCATGGAACATAGAATAATGTCTAAAAATCTAGGTATCAAGAATGAGTCACATTGATCTCAGCAAGTTGGAGGATATTTATAGTTGCCTCAGTTTTATTAGGGAAATTTACTTATTACCTTATTGGGATGTTGGAAAACTGCAAAAATGTGGATAGGAAGCTGCAGTGGTTCGGCATTATTAGCGGCAAATAGAAGATAGAACACGTTCTTAAAATGTATGAATGGGCGGAAGGAAATGCCAAATAGTGAACGTTAAACATTCTATCGTATTATAAACATATATTTTTCAAACTTTGTAATGTAAAGGAACGAATTTATTTCTTCCATGAAATATTTAAATATGAACAAAATTTTAAATCTGATTATAACCATCCTACATATATGAGGTGATTTAATTTTACTGTATCACATGAACTACTACATTTTCAAGGTAAAGCTGAATATCCTTACGAATGCAGTAAAAGCAGCTGTTCACAATGAATCAAGCGTCATGGCGTAATTACCAGTTTTTGTGGGCATGTCTGGGTGTTCGCCGAATTCTGAAGGCCGGCGTTGTTTTGCGCTTTCCCGGAACTCTCGCCTATGTTTGCGATGCTTCGTTTTCTTTCGTCACACCAATTTATTGGAGCTAACTTCCCACCAACTGCGATCTTAAAATTATTTGGAGTCAAAGCATTATTTTGTGCTAAAAACGTAAATATTCACTCAATCTCATCGAATACAAAAACGGTAAACAAACTACGTATTTCTACAGTTAATAAATGAATGTTTCTCCTTAAACCGCATATTTGCTGCGGATTCAGAATTGGTTAAAGATCAAAGAGGGAGTCATTTGATAGGCATCGTGATTAGTCTTGCCATGTATATGTTTTCCTCAAATCCGTCCGTCTTTCTTGTTGCATACTCACTTACAGAAGAAAAATCTGCGTATATTGTGGCTAAAGTGAAGCAGTTCACCGTGCAAGCTGGTGTAAACCATAGTGTGGCATGCAAAAACATTGAGGAAGTGTATAGTTGTGAAGGCCGGAAGCCTTTTCCAAACCTAGCACGTAAAACATTTCCATACGTTTTCAAACTTTCTTGAACAAAAGTTAAAGCACAAACTAATGTTCGTTTGTGCGCACAAAAGTCTACACTTAAAAAGTTTATCGCCGTTTTTGAGTATTCGTTGTGATCGTACTTGCAAACGTATTGCCCCTTTTCTTCGTTGTAAATTAAGGATGTTAATTTAATTACATATTATTTATAATTATATATATGGAATGGAATCCATATTTAATTATTGGATGATAATTATTTAATTTATTACATTAAAATACAAGAAAGAATCTAATATTGCCTAAAAGATAAATTAATAGGCCCATTTACGAAACAAAACAACTTGTATTTAAGCAAATAAATTAGAACATATTTTACTAAAAAATATAAACACGTTTTCCTTTAATAAAGAATGTAGACTTTCTCGGTGTAGAGTATGAATAAAGTCTTCTCGGGCTTCTAACCAAGTAAACAATTGTTGCAAATACAATTGTTTCCTGGTTAGAAGCCCGAGAAGACTTTATTCACGTTTTGCTTTACCTCAAAGATGTTTGCGGGATCGGGAGGAATTTTTAGTAGAATTAATTATTTAAATTCATTCATATAAAGAAAAATCTAATATTTCGTAGAAGATAAATTAATCGTTATTCAACAATACAACTTTTATATAATAAATAATGAATACTCTAATTACTTTAATTAAAATAATCGGTTGCTAAAAAGTTCATTGTATTTCTTACTCCCATTTCCCTGCCTTTTTGATCATAAGAATCACCAGTTCATCTCAATAATTGTTAATTCGAACATTTCTTTCCTTCTATTAGCATAATTTTAAATAGAAAATTAAATGGTTCTGCAAAGCTCGTTCTAGCCATTGAGTTTGAACATTTTAATATTTAATTGATAAATCTATTGCTCGCAGCAACTGGATCGCGAAGTTTCTGTATCCTCAACTATATTGCAGTGATCTAATTAAAAGTATCTGCAGTTTCATTTTATTAATTAAAAATAAATTATTATTAATTTTATGATTTTTTATTACTGTTTTGTAATGTTGTTCGTTAATGTTTGACTGAATAGACAGTAAAAAAATCAACATTAAATTTGAAGAATATGCGCGAGAGTATATCTATGACCTTCGTTAGGCAATATCGGTGCATTAAAATGTAAAATGTACGTTAGTTTTGAAAAACTAATAATAAGAAATATAGCCATATACAGACAAAAGAAGTGACAATATAACTACCACACCTTGTTCTTTTCTCCAGGTGCTAAGAAAACTAAAAACACAAGTGTATTGTTCGTTTGTGTCGTTCTAGGTCTCATGGTTTTAGTTTTCGTAGCACCTGGAGGAAGGAACGAAGTTTCCAGAAACGTTGTGTTTTATAATAATACTGACTGGGTGCCCGGCGATGCCCGAGATGTCATTTATCCATAATCCCCCGATTTTTTCCGTTATTTTTATGTAACGCATCTCGACCTCTATCCCTGAATGTGTTATAGGTCAGGTTGCATTGTTTGAAAATTCACTAAATTAAATTAATAATGTGGTACTTAATTTAGTAATTTTCGAAATTAAATAATTAATTTTTTTAAAAATTAAAAATTATTTGTTTAATTTTATTTATTTTTCTGCAAATCAATTTTTTTAAGCGGATCTATTTTGGCGTTCCGATATTCATCTTCTTCGTATTCAGTAATTATTTTTTTAAAATCAGTAATTACAAGTGCAAAATTATAGTCAATCTTTTTTTTATTTGTTCTATAAGTTTTCAGATAATGTCCATATTTAATACTCATAAACACAATTAATTGGCTGTCTATAATATGTAAAAAAAAAGTAGGTGTCTAATGCAATTTTCGCCCAGTTCCCAATATTCACGTGCATTTCTTGTTCTCATTTTAAAGATATGCATCTAAAAGAAAATAACTGATAAATTTAACTTCCTAAATAACGCACAGACTTTCACAACGGAAATAATTTTTATAAAAAAGACAGATTTCCCCGTGTAAATTATTAACTAATTTTTCACGGTTACGCACCAGGTTCAGATAGATTTCTCGATGTTGACGTCGTTCTTTACCGCTGTCTTCAGCCGGTGTGGCGCTGCGTGCCGGACATGCTGCGACCTGATTGGCCATTGAGGATCACCTGACATTTACTACGCGACATGGAAAAACATGTGTCCTTGACGCTGTGGTCAGGCGATCCTCAACGGCCAATCAGGTCGCAGCATGTTCGTCACTATAAATACCCCACGCACACGTCACGCAGCGCCACAAATGCTGCAGAGAGCGGTAGAGAGCAACGACCAGCAGAAACGTGAACGTCGAGAAATCTGAACCTGGTGCGTAACCGTGAAACATTTATAAAACATATAACTTGCTACATTAACAGACGATATTAACAGTCATAATTTACCAATATGTCACATAATGTATCTATATTAATATTCGGGATTAATTACACTTTGACCAAGCAGATATATTCAACGATCATCAACAAGACTGAGCAAACGTTGAATACATCAAAACAAAAACTTTTCTTACACTCACACAGCCTGACGATATAACAAATATGTACAGGAACGTTTTTTGTGTTGTTAATTAAAGATTTTATGCTTAATAATTATTTTAAATTATAAAAATCGTCTGTTAATGGCCGTTAAGGATGTTCATTGTTAAAAACAGACGTGAAAATAAAATATGACTAATATTTCAGTATAAAGAGCTGATAATTTGCAGAAAAACAAAATAAATTAATCCATTTAAAATAAATTAAGAATATTTATACAGATCAAAACATCATAGTTCCACAGGTTTTTAAAAATATATATATGTCTGGTTCGACAGCTTAATTATTTTAAATATAAAAATGTTAATCGTAAATGGGTTATTGTTTCATAAACCCTGTAACTTCTATTACAATTTTGCTTCTAAGCTAAACTGGTTTCCCTCTTGATTAATTTATATATTAATTTGGTTTCAAAATGAAAAAAATTTACGTCTGGTTGATCCTACCACAACTTCATCTCCAACGACACACAGTGACCAAGACATACCCGCTTCACCAGTTCTACAATCCTCCATTCACAAACGTCGTAAAATGTTTCCTCCAGCCACTAATATTAACAATAGTGAAAAAAGTGCACATACAACATCCCAAGCTCCATTTCCTCCCCAAACAAGTATCTCTGCACATAAGGGTGGAAAAATTAACGGTTTAGCAAATCATTCTACCACCATAAGCAACAACAGTGACTATAGTGAATCCCTTTCCCCATTTTCCTCACCTAATAGATTCGTTCTACTACAGGACATGGAAACAGAAGATCAAGAACCTCCCATTCCAACTCACCAAATTTCAAAAGTTAAACCTCCTCCTATATTCATCACCAACACAAACGATATAAACCTACTCATAAAAAACTTAAAATCAATATGCTCCTCCCCATTCTCCTACCATGCAGAGGAAAAAAAATTAAACTTAATCTGCAAACACCTGAAGATTTTAGATCTACCTCTAAATACCTAATCGAAAAAAAAAGCTACGTTTTATACCTATCAAATAAAAAGTGAAAAAAACTTTAGAGTAGTAGTAAGAGGACTTCACCACACATCAGATAGAAATAGTATTAAAGATGAACTCATTGCCCTAGGTTACAGTCCAGTGTCAATAACCCCAGTAATCCATCCAGTTACTAAAGCCAATCTTCCTCTATTTTTTGTAGACCTTTCCCCTAACCCAATCAACCCAACTATATATAACGTAAAATCTCTATACTTCTCAAAAATCCAGGTCGAACCCCCCAAACCTAAAAGATATATGGTTAAGTGTCATAACTGTCAAGACTTCGGTCATACTCGCAATTATTGCAATCATCCCCCCAAATGCATCCGATGCCAAGAAACCCATTCTTCTAACACATGCCCTCTTCCCAAATCGACCCCACCCTCTTGTCCCAACTGCCAAGGTCCACATCCAGCCAATTACAGAGGTTGTTCATATTACAAAAACTTACAAACTAATCTGAACCAGAAATTCCGCACAAACATTCCACCCCTTAACCTCACAAATAAAAACATCAGCAAAGACAATCCTACTCCAACTCCTTCCGGCTCTCCCCCCTCTCACACCCCTCCCCAACAACTGTACTCTGACGTACTAAGAAATAGATACCCCACTTCCTCCTCACCAAACCAAGAAAACACTGCTTGCCATCCACCTAGCAACGAATTCAATATCCTCAACACCATTTGCACAAAAATCGACAGCCTAATCTCAGCCATCACTCCGCTTCTAAATATCCTGGCTACTGTCCTCCCCAAACTTCTCAACTCCAAATAATGCCCTCTCCGAACACTGCCTCTCATTCTCCCCCACTAAATATTTGTACCTGGAACGCCTATAGCCTAAACAATAAATTCCACGAACTGTCTTATTTCGTTATACAGTATAATATTGACATTCTCTTAATCTCCGAAACAAAAATGACTCCTTCACTCAATTTCTTCCTTCCTAATTATATTACCTACAGATCTGACCATCCCTCTAATACTCGAAAAGGAGGATCTGCTATCCTAATCAAAAAGACTATTCCTCATTATCCCATCCCAACTAACTCTTCCATCGAACAACAACTAAGTGCAATAACTGTCCAACTTCCAAACAACAAAAAAATTACCCTAGTTGCCTACTATTCCTCTCCTAATTATAAAATAGATTACAACCAATATAGCCACTGTTTCAGTCCTCTTCCCTCTCCTTTCATAATTGGAGGCGACTTCAATTCCAAACATGTGATGTTTGGTTCTAGAATTTCCTCACCAAGAGGTATTATCCTTAATAACTACATCACTAGCAAACAATTAACTCCCTTCTTTACTAATGAACCCACCTATTATCCGACTAATAACGCCTCCCCAGATGTACTAAACTTCTTCATCTGTAAGAAGTCTAGACATCTCCTCTCGAATATTTACGTCTTAAACGAGCTATCCTCTGATCACCTTCCTGTCATAGCATCCTTATCCATAGAATATAATTCACTATTCTTTCCCCATACTATAAACAATAGAATTAATTGGAACCTTTATAAAGACTTAATCCACAACAGACTTCAAATCCCTAATTTACTAAAATGCGAAACAGAAATCAACGCTGATGTTTCTATTTTAACCTCCATAATTAGATCGGCTATAAAGGAATCATCCTTAACCCTTCCCCCAAAGCCACCCTATTCCCAAGCCAATAATATTGAACTGAATTCCCTCCTTTCCTTCAAAAAATTCATCCGAAATAGATGGATAGAAACAAAATACCCCTGTTATAAAACAACCCTCAACCTAATTTCCAAAAAAATAAAAAATAAACTCAAAGATATCAATAATCATTTATATATCCAAAAAATGTCCCAACTCAACACCTCAGACTGCTCCCTCTGGAAAAAAGCCAAATACATTCTCAAAGAAAAATCCTGTATTCCGCCATTACTTCACAACTCCATTTGGTTTTCCTCGCCGCAGCAGAAAGCCAACCTTTTTGGTAAACTTCTTTCTACTCAGTTTAAACCTTTTCCGTCTTCCAATCCTACACTTGACAGTCTTATTCACAACTCACTGTCAACCGCCAAAAAAGAGCTAAATCCTCCACCCCTATTCACCTTGAATGAAGTAGTGAAAACAATTTCGAAGTTAAAAAACAAAACAGCTCCCGGAAACGACCTAATCAACTCAAACCACCTCAAACATCTTCCCAAAAAAGCCCTTGTCCTACTAACAAACAAATATAACGCAATACTAATAACCTCAAAAATTCCCAATAACTGGAAATTAGCTACAATAATAATGATTAATAAACCCGACAAGCTAAAATCCAATCCCACCAACTATAGACCAATCAGCCTTCTCCCTATTCTTTCTAAAGTCTTCGAAAAACTCCTCCTGCCCAGACTTAAAAACCGACTTTCCCACCTTATACCCAACCAACAATTTGGCTTTCGGAACAATCACTCCTGTCCCCAACTGATCAACACCCTGACAGAAACGATCATCAACTCCTTTGAAGAAAAAAAGATTTGTATAGCGACTTTCCTAGATTCCGAAAAAGCCTTCGATAAAGTTCACTACCTTTCACTCCTGTTTAAAATCAAACCCCACCTCTCCCATCACTACTTAAACCTTATCTCCAATTACGTCACCAATCGATCCTACAGAGTTAAAATAGACAATTATTTCTCTACGACCTATCAGTCACTATCAACAACTCCACCATCCCTACTAAATCTTCCCATAAATACCTCGGCTTAACTCCAAACTAACATGGTCCCTTCACACTTCCCATCTTAAAAAAATAATTCTCCACAGATTCAACAAGCTAAAACCATTACTGAACCCGAAATCTCCTTTATCCGTCACAACAAAAAAACTCCTTTACACATCCCTCATATATCCCCTCTGGTTTTATGCCTGCCATATATGGGGTTCGGCCGCTACCACCCACATAAATAAAATTCAAATATCGCAAAATAAAATTCTCCGCTTTATAACTAACTGTCCCTGGTACGTTACTAACTCTAGAATCCACAATGACCTTAATATTCCCTCAACCCAAAAAACTATAATTCAAACCGCCCTAATCCAACGTCATAGAAATCTCCACCACTTCAATCCCATTATCTCAAATACAGAATCCCATCCTCCTCCACCTAAACCTCTCAGAAGGCTAAAAAGAAAAAGACAAATTGACCTGGCAACCAGAGCAAATTAACACACGCATGTATGTGTGTGTGTGTATAATATGTATATGTGTATGTATGTGTATGTGTATATATGTATGAGTATGTGTGTTTGTATATATATAATTATAGATAAATAAATAATTTATAACTTCCTCAACTGCTCACTCAAGAAGCAAGGACATTTCTTCAAGATAATTGTAACATGTTAATGTCTTCAAAATTATATCTCAATTGTAAAATCTTAGGATTAAAAATTTTTCTGTATATTAAATAAAAAAAAAAACATACATACATACACACTTACACTCATTTGTATTTATAAGACTAGCTCAGTGGCCGGCGTTGCCCGAGATGTCATTTATCCTTAACCCCCCGATTTGTTTCGTTATTTTTATGTAACGCAACTCGACCCCCCCCCCCCATCCCTTAATGTGTTATCGGTCAGGCTGCATTGATTGAAAATTCAAGAAATTAAATTAATAATGTAATACTTAATTTAGTAATTTTCGAAATTAAATAATTAATTTTTATTTAAATTAAAAACTATTTGTTTAATTTTATTTATTTTTCTGCAATTCAATTTTTTTAAGCGTAATGATGTTGGCAATCCGATATTCACCTTCTTTGTATTCCGTAATTATTTTTTATAAATCAATAATTACTGTACTTACAATAATTACAAATGTAAAACTATAGTCAATCATTTTTTTATTCGTTCCATAAGTTTTCATATAAAGTCCCATAAACACAATTAAATGGACTCTCTATAATATGAAGAAGAAACAGTAGCTGGTGTCTAATGCAGTTCCCAATATCCACGTGCATTTCTTGTTCTCATCTTAAATAAAATAACGCACAGACGGAAATAATTTTAATAAGAAAGACAGCTTTCCCCGTGTAAATTATTAACTAATTTTTCACGGTTACGCACCAGGCACTGGATGTTGACGATCCCCACGGCTGTCTTCAGCCTGTGTGGCGCTGCGTGACTTGGGCGACAAAATCGGTTGTTAATGGCCGATAAGGATGTTCATTGTTAAAAACAGAAGTGAAACTAAAATATATGACTAATATTTCAGTATAAAGAGCTGACAATTTGCAGAGAAACAAAATAAATTATTCCATTTAAAATAAATTAAGAATATTTATACAGATCAAAACATCAGGTTTTTAACAATTTATATATATATATATATATATGTCTCGTTCGACAGCTTAATTATTTTAAATATAAAAATGTTAATCGTAAAAGGGTTATTGTTGCCTAAACCCCGTAACTTCTATTACAATTTTGCTTCTCAGCTAAACTGGTTCCCCTCTTGATTTATTTATATATTAATTTGGTTTTAAAATGAAAAAAATACGTCTGATTGACGTAATATTGAATAAGAAAGATAGTCAATTAAAGGGTAATATAAATACCACACAACAAAGTTTCTGGGATCCTTGTTCCTTTCGTCAGGTGCTAAGAAGAGCCTAGAGCTACACAACTGCACGCGTCGGTTGACAAATCTCAAAAGCGACGAAAACGCCACGGCAAAGGAACAGAAGACAGTTCAACGTAACAATAAGGAGTTTCATAGTATCTCTTTGTACATTAATTACTGTGTGATCTTTGATTTAATGTGAATAATCTCTGACATGAGCCTGTAATTTTTGTTTTATTTAAGAACAGTTTCTTTCTCGTCATCCATACAACAAAATTATTAAATAATTCCCTTTTATTTGCTTTTCATTTGGGTATTTTATTTCTGCCTGTCGTCACTAATTCATATCAGTATTGCAGTCCTATAATTCTATATTATTAATTAATATATTATATTATATATAATTAATTTTATATTACCCATTTTTTTTCTGTATTGACTATCTTTCTTATTCATTAATTTGGTTTTATTAAGTCTCTGCTTTTATGAAAATCTGTATCATCTTCCGTATTTCAACTTATCTGTTTAATAAGTTTTATCCTGATGAGATTTTGATCTTTTCCTCTTGCGGGCCACATAGTTTTGAATATCTTACTATTCATCATTTTAAAATATTTATATACCTCTTTCTGCATTGGAAAATAATATCGGTTATATTTATCCGACTGAAATATCGACTGTTTTAACATGTTTAAATCTTTCTTCCCTCGTCCACCACTGCTTCTGGGGGTGGTAGACGCGTCCCACCCCGACAGTGTTTGTTTCCTGGTCGCAAAGAACACGTGTACGAAATTTAGTGAAATATATACATACATACAAACAAACACTCTGCTTTATTTATTAGATTATATTATTATAATATTATAATAATAATGTAGATGAAGGCTGATTCACTTACGGACCTTAAAATAATTTGTCGAATATGTATTTCTATATTAGAACATTTTCTGAATCGAAAAGTATGTTTTGTTGGCTGTCTGTACATCTAATTCTCCATGAGCTCGCAATTTCAATCCTATGTTTCTAAACTGCTGTACTACAGCCATAACTTTATCGATTATAGTTTTAAAGTTCCAACAGAATTAAAGTTTCATTGGAGGCCAACAGTACTATAGTAATAAATGTTCATAATTCAATTTCAATTGTCTTGATAGCCGATCCTCTGAATTAGAGCCAATTTAGTGCATTTATTTCTATAGTAATTCTCAGTTATGATTCTTAAGCCTTTTTTCTCTGCTCCAAATTTTGGATTTGTTTTTCCACTTTCTATTGAAGGAAAATGAATTCCCGATATCATATTTTGCATATGTTTCAGTATATTGTAATTCTCCACCTCAATTTATAAAACCAAAGAACTAAGTTTCCTTAATGTTACAATAGTACCTCAAATACTTACGAAAAAAAAATTAAGTATATAATCTGAATGCGGTCGGTTACTGTGAGTAAACTTGAAAGTGCCTGGCAAAGGCGCGTGGAGTAAAGAGGTTGGAACAGGTTCCGTCTCTCATAACATACCAGCAAAGGCCGCACGCACTTCACAACCTGTATGTCCCTGGAACAGAAAGGTATTCTTAAAATACTGAGATCTTAAAGCTACAAGTCTGGTCTCGGAAAAGCACTGCAAGTAAATACTGTTCCTGGCGTTGCTTAAGTCAACACTTGAATATTACGAACCTTTAACTTTGAAGCTAGGAGACAACTAACATGTTTCTCAAAATAAAGTTTATTTTTAAAAACTCCATTTGTTCACAATCTTCCCAAGGGGCAATAAGTAATATTTATGTTTACAGATATAAAATAATAATAATGTGGAGAAAAGCTCCATTAAGCCCTATCCATATAATATATATGCTTATCAGGGACAATATTAGTTAAGATGGAATTCATATACAACATATATCTATACAATTTTTAGTTAAAACGTGATGGTAAGTTTGATGGCTTGAGTTTCTTGAGTCTCCTAGGTTATTCTTCTTCTTCTGACATTAGTTTATGGACAAGTTTGTTTGGATGGGCACTAGTCTGTCTTTGTACCTTTCGGCGTGGTTTGGAATTTCGCTTTTCTCTGTTTCAATGCACAGATCATATAGCAGGACTCTATTATGTACATACCAGGCTGCATTAGTGATAGCAGAGTCTTAGTTTGAAACCGCTCTGTAATGTCAATATTGGATTTACATGTGGTTTCCCATACTGTCATACTGTAGGTCCATATGGGTTTTAAGGCAACTTTGTACACTAGAATTTTATTATTCAGGTTTAACTTCGAGTTTCTTCCTATTAGTCCGTATAGTTTAATGCCCAGTTGTTTTTCTCTTGTTAAATATATGTTTTTTCCATGTAAGTCTACGGTCTAAATGAAGTCCAAGGTATTTGACGGTTTCGGTGTGATTAATTTGTCGAGTTTTGAGAGTTACTTCTGGACAGTTAATCCTTTTCTTCGTGAATGTTATATGTTGCGATTTTGCTTCATTTACTTGTATTCGCCAGAGTTTAAGCCATTGTTTTATTTTGTTTAGGTGTACATGTAAATATCTGGACGCTTCTTCAGGTCGAATATGTGATACTAGCACTGCTATGTCATCAGCAAAAGTAGCCGTTGTAGTTTACCTTGATGTCGGAATATCAGCTGTGTACCATAAAGTACGGCACCCAAAAAACTGTCTTGTGGAACACCAGAGTATATTGTAAAGAATTATTTTTGTGGGCTGGGTTTTTATGTTAAATCAAAAAATATTATTGACCATTAAAGAATTTGTAATAAGTTAATTTCAGTTAAGCATGAAAAACTGTATCATTCTCAAGACCTTGATGTAGGAAATATCAATTTACAATTTTAATAATAAGTTACAGAAATGCGTTGTGTTGCCAATATTATTCAAGCTTTTACTGTTTCCACTTATTTTTAAGATATTTCAGCAGTCAGAAAATTAATCATATATAATTAGTCACAATGGATGGAATAAAAACAGTTAAAAGAATGCCATAATATTCAAACGACGACAAAACGCTATGACTGCGTCCCGCTTCCTTTTCAAGTGCCTTTTTAATTATTTTCCAAGCAATCACTTCCGTAGTACCGTAGTACAATGTGTGAATTTGTGCTCAAATTCGTTTGTTTGGTTGAAAGAACGTCATTACGTTTATGACTAACCCAATTTTCTGTTTTATATATGTTGACACAAAACACAATGCAAAATATTAAAATGAAAAAGTCTGATTGAAAATAATGAATAAGAAAGATAGGCAATTCAGACAAAAAAGTGATTAAATAAATACCACACAACGTTTCTGGGATCCTTGTCCCTTTCCTCAAGCCCGAAGATCGACACAGCTGCACTTGTCAGTTGACAAAACTCAAAGTTCTGTCGCTTTAGCCTTTTCTTCGCACCTGAGTAAAGGGACAAGGATCCCAGAAACGTTGTGTGGTATTCATATTATCACTTTTTGTCTGAATTGGCTATCTTTCTTATTAATGAATGCAAAATATTCGAAACATTTATTTATTTATATTAATAACACGGAAGTAAATTTCCAATATTTTAATTATATAACAATTATTACACATTTTAGTAACGCTAAAAGTTTTGAAAATAAACGCAATATCATTTGTAAAGAATTATTTTTGTGGGCTGGGTTTTTACGTTAAATCAAAAATATTATTGACCATTAAAGAAATTTTTATATAAGTTTATTACAGCTAAGCATGAAAAACTCTTATCTAAGGCACCTGTGGTTTTTGCATAGAAGAGATCTGCTGCCCGTACCAAATACGTACTGCTATTCTGTGTTGTGTTGCCTCCTGCAGCTCTCGTACCGACGTCTCCGTATCTCACAGCCGGCAGAACGGGTTAAGTGCAGTGATGACTTTAGTCAGGACCATTGCAAGGCGTCGACTCAGGGGTTGACAACTGCCTAAGGCGTTGGCCTCCGGGATTGATTGCTGGCAAGCCGTCGTACTAAATTGTGTGGCTTGGATGAACTCTTCACTAACAAATTGTGGCCCCTTTCTCACGACGATTCTGCCTCGGATAATATCAGAGACAACAACTTGGAAAAGTTTACAGCAGAACTCATCAGATTTGTAGATCGATGACACTTAAAACATATACACGTAACGCAATACGGAGCCTCTGATAATCACATCCACCAGCTGCGGTGAGCGCAGAACAACTGTCCAGTTTCAGAAGCTTATCTTATTATAGCCTCCAATTCTTTTACTTTTTTTTCATTATTAGAAAACTTGGTCGAAATGTCAGTTTCACTGATTCTTCCATTGTTAGAAGAGTTATAACACGCAGCTGCAGTTCCGTAGTCAACAATTCTGTCATGTTGAGGCCAACAATCGAGACCGGACACGAAAATTACTTGGATGGAAATATTTATCTCCTCCACCCCCACGCACACCTCGTCCAACATTTCACAGAAAACAACTCCCGGCATCCGTCCGCCAATGCACGATTTCGAATTCTCCAAACTACAGCAAACAACACTTCCGAGACAAAGCAAAACTAAATCAAAATACACGCGTTACAATATCGGATGAAGATCAGTAGTTGCATCTTTATACTTAACGAAGAATTTTCTTTCCGTCAAGTAGGATTTGAGGATTTAGTATGTTTGAGGAGGAAGAGCGTTTTTTAATTTGTAGAATAGCCCTTGATACTAGACCTTGCGAGGAATTTATAAATACAGCAGAGCAGTATTTGTTGCCTTCGAGATCATTAAATATCTTGCTAACTACCCGGTGAATTTGTTCAATTGTCCAATGTTGGTTTCGGAAGCCAAATTGGAGTTTTCGTTTCATTACTTACGTAGACAGCATCGGATTAATTCTTGACAATAATAGTTTTACTAGGATTTTAGATAGTGTAGGGAGGAGACTTATAGACCCATAGGATGTGGCTTCTCCTGGGGGTTTACCTGGTTTTGGGACCATTACTATTTGGGCTATTTTCAATATGCTAGGATAGTATTGTATTCTTAGAATGGCGTTATAGATTTTTGTAAGACAGCGGATTGTCTTATTAGACAGTTGTTTTACTAATTCACCAGTTATTATGTCATATCCTGGGGCTTGTAGGTATCTATTTTTAAGTCACCAGTTACATGACTGCTTAGTTGCAGCTTTTCATGTTTCTTCGTATCACTACATATCATATGCCTTATCTCAATTATATAACCCTACATTGCTAACACTGGAAGCCTCAATTAGAAGTCACGCCTTATCAGGAAAATAGTTCCATTAAGTAAATATTTATTCTTTCTTCTGTAGTAAAGATACTGTAGGATACTCATTCCTTACTTTGTCAAATTCAACGTCTATATAATTAATTTTGTCAGTCTTGTGTATATTATAATGCATTTTCATTTACATTAGTTTATTCAAAGACGATGTGGGTTAATGAGAAACACAGTAACATACGGATTTATACTATAAAATGTCATTCGATGTTATTTGAAAAGACCCAGAAATGGAAAACATTACAAACTCTAGCCGACTTCTCCACCGTGGTAAAACCGTTAAACCAAGCACATGGAGATTAAAATTTGTACTAATCCATGAGGCAGAAGAAAAACTATTCATTATTTAAAGGATATTATACAAAAAAATGTCAAGTAATTCCTGTTTGATTCAATCTATCAAATGTTCCCTTATAAACTCGTTACAATAAGTACTCAGTTACTACTTCTTCTTGTCGTTATTTACTATTGTGATACGTTGTTCTATTTCCAGCGTATAATTTTGGCGCATTCTAGAATTCTATTGTTGTAATAGGTTTTCGCAGACTACAATAACACAGTTTATGTAGAAACAAAATTGAGAATTCAACAATCAAGTCACTAATATTCATATTATCTCAACAAAATTATAAATGTATAAACAGTCAAATTAGTCAAAAATAATTTATTAGCAAGAAAACTTAAAAATGAAGAAATCGTTTCGTCCTCAAACTAGGAAGATCTAAAAATTCAATTCAAACAATAATTGACTAAATCATTTTCAGTATACAAATAAATTTCGATTTTCTCCGTTGTACACCTGATGAAGACCTAGGCTGAGAACGAAAATTTGTGTGTATTTTTAATTATTTTCTTTGTTAATAATTCATTTCTCACTAATTTGGCTGTGTTCATACATTTCTACCAAAGTAACTAATGTTTTTTTTAATTCTTCCTAAATTATTATATTTTATACGGTGAAAACATTTATTTCGCAAATAACACAAACAAATTATGAATGATATTGAATTTATTAAATTGTCTTTATTTTATCTTTCCGTGCTGATCCTACACTATAGAAGTATTTCAGAAGCAGTATATTAATTTTCTTATGAAACAACTGTCTAATTCATAAATCATATTTTCTATTAGAATTACTTATTTGTAATTGGACAATCTATGACGCAGATTCTGTTAATTCTTTCTCGCTGCTCGTTATTAAAATAAACTTACTGTAAGTGTTTGTAAAATATGACCTACCTGATGCAGGTTTTTTTAGGGTTTTCCCTGCATCACTTTTAGGCGAATGCCGGGTAGGATCCTTAAACTACAGCCCGGTTAACCCTTGGCTATCTTCCTCTACCCTTCCGCATCCCCCCTTTCATATCACTTCCTATGCTAGTAAAGGAAAGTTGCCATCATGTGGATTCCCCTCATGTAGCCTGTTATCCTAAAAAAATCATTAGCTGGAATTCTCTCGCTGGTGAACCTTCCCAGGGACCTCTGGACGAAGCTACTTTTGGGGAAGCCTTCACATATCTCTGGTTTTTTATGTAAGGTTCCCACTTGCTGAGGCACCTCGGCCTGTTTTAAGAGGTGTGTGTTCAGGGGTCACAGACCTTGGGCATACGGTAAAAGTTGTCCGCTATTCCTATTGGAACAGTCGGCCAGCTGCCTCCTAAACTAGTCGAGGCACGGAGAGGAGAAAGCTGAGTTCCCTCAGAAAACCCCTCTCTCGCCATCGGAAGGGCGTGGGACAAGTATCCAATGACCGACCTACCTGATGCAGGTTTTCTAGGATATGTCCTGCATCAGTTTTAGACGAATGTCGGATAGGATCTCTAAACTAGTTAACCCTTCGCTTCCTTCATCTACCCTTCCACATCCCCGTTTTCAAATTCCTTCCTATTCTATTAAAGGGGAGTTGCCACCATGTGGATTACCCTCATGCAATTGACACTTTACTGGCATCGTTTCTTATACTATGTATCATCCGACCTGTAGTCCTTCCGTCTCTTTCTTCAATTTTGTTTAGGGTGTCAGGTAATTTTTTTAGAATGAAATTACCAAAACAATTTTTATTTATGTAATTTATTTCTCGAGCAATGAGATTATTAAATTTATACAGGGAGTGGTTATTGTTTCATTTATAATACTTTTAACATTCCAATAGTTGGAGCTCCATCCCCCGACGAGTCCTACGCGGAACTGATTTTCAAAAAAAAATATTACTAATGGTACGCATTGTTAATGGTTTTAGCCCTTACCTAGTCGCGTGGGGTCTACAGGATACCCAGAGTATTTATAACCCGTGTAAAACGAAATATACTATTCACATACACCTGGGATCCTGTATACCTTTCACTTGTACATTCACCTATTTTCATGGTAAAGAAAATCTGAAATACCGTTACGCGTTACTGAAATAGTAAACATCCGTCAGGGTACTTCCGTAATGCATTCGGAACGTTAGTTTCTGCTTACAATTATTCTCGATTGTACTATAGCAAACGTGTTTTCTATAAGCTGTTTGTGGTTGGACGAGTGACCACCATTTGGATTACCGCAATATAACCTGTCTACACCTTCTAAATCGATGCAATCTGAGATGAAGGAACAAATACTGATGAATCAGATTATACTGAATATGATAATTGCGACCAAATATTTCACAATAGTTGGTACGAAACAATAATGGAGATTGTTATTCCTCTAAAGGTGAATATGAAAGTGAATTTTAGCAAACACAATACCAAATAATAACTTCCTTCACAGTAGGTTTGGACAAGAAAATCAAATATTGTCAGTCAGTAACCTGGATAAAAATGTGCTGGAAATTATGTGAAATCAACTATTCAGTTGTAATGCGTCCATTATTACCTTATTTTAAATATTTCTCATCTCAGGATTTAAGGTCCTTATAACAGAGACATTTTTTTAAAAAAACTCTCTTGGAAAACACTAAGCTTGCAGAAACACTATGCTTGCATTCTTTTCACCAACGTCTACATATCCCAATGTCGGTCAATGATTAGTGGGGTGTTGACTGCTCCAGGCTCCAACCTTCGTTGAGCGCCCTGGTAACCTCAGCAGCGCCGTCCGAGGATCCGTCGTACTCGCACCAGCCACGTACTCCCAACTTGGATTTATATACTTTTCATCCAACCATTTCCTCAACCAAGAACTTTATACCATTTCGTTCTACATCAACCAAATGTTTTTTCTAAACATGAACTCCGATTTATATCTGGTTAACCACTTGTCGCAAATAGCCAATCGACCATCCGACCATTGACCTCATCTCCTGGCTTTCCTGGGATGTTCAAAACAAGGGCGTTCGGCCCGTACGAAAATATGTGCAAAATGTACGCGCTACAGTGTTTCTTTGTGTCTATAAATTAATTTGCAATAATATATGTTACATCAATTAAATAAACACTATTACAGGAAATATATCAAGAAAAGTTTCGCAATGTGTTTATAAATAAGAAACCAAACATGAAAATAGTTTTTAAAGGATTACAAATAATAAATATTAATACTTAATATACGACAATTCTTTGCGATATTGTAAAAAAAACTGACTACGCCACGCGACGCGACTACAACGTCCGAACAATCAATCAGTAGACAGCAGCTTGCTAAATCATCTTGTAATAAATGCATGTAACGTATCGCTTATATCTTAACTGTGTACTGATTCATCACTCTTGAACAAGTTTAGACATAATGTTCATCCAATCTTTAACTAATTTACATATGTAAAAATTAGTCAAATCTTACAAACATTATTTTCTCTGTAATATAGCAGCAATATGGCCGCAGTCGGAAAGTATCGTGGAAGAATGACCAGACCTGTATTTTATAGACCTTGGTTAATTCAGATGTCGAGAACGTTTTCTCCCGTGTCAGAACCCAACCAAATACGACCATCAGACCTATTAGGTTTGAGAAGACAACCAATGCTACTTTCGTACTGAAGGCGAACAGATATTGGGTACTAAACGGTGATTTGCCGCTCATTTTTCTCTCTGCCAAATTAACTCATTATCACTTTCTCAGTCTACATTAATCGTTACTCACACGGGGACAAGTTCTCTTAGTTCACTACAATCTTCGAATGTTAGTGATAGCGTGTGAAATAGATTTGTGGGATAAGATTCCTTCGTCAGCCAGGATATTCTTTGCCGAAAATGATATCGCTAGTGTAAGACAATGTTGAGCCAGTTCATCCATCGCTCGACTATGTACGCGATGTTATGACAAAACCGGCGTCAGCCTATCGCACGGCGTTCATAGAGGCGTAGATCGTGAGGGCCTCGTTTGAGAGAACGCACTCTATCGTAGCAGATATAATACATCGAACTGAAACCTATGCTCTTCATGAGTTATAGGTGTCTGATTTGTTACAGATATTTGGCGCTTGTCTGGCTATTGCGACCTCTCGTTAGAGCTGCAGACTTCAGAAAGTTTGTGAATGGAGTCGGGTAGAAAGACAAGCTAACCCTCCCCCACTCTTTTGACCATGGAGAAACGAGTCCGTCTCCAAATGGCACAAGCTGGTAGACAGACACAGCGAGGGTGACATAAAAATGCTTACGTTAGTCTCCAAAGACTAAAGAGCATCGGTTCAGAGAAAAATCTTCGAACCCCATCCCCATCCCTCAAAGAAATGGGTATCTAAATAAGAATTATACCTCTGATTGTTGATCGGGAGAAAGGGTTTGAAGATTTTGTCCATGAACAGATATTTAAGGAGGATATTCTACAGTTATACCCCACTGTGGCTGTGACACCAGTAAAGCCCAACTGATTTTATCTTGTTATGGGAGACCCGCATTCAACTCTCCACATTCGCTCAAGATTATATTTTTTTCTGTCGCAAGAGCTTCACAAAAATTAAGAATATGATTGAAGCTAGTCCTTACCAAATGGAGATAAATAATATTTTCAAATCAAAATTTTTATATTTTAAATTTTATCGAAATGGTTACTTTAATTTATGCGAATTTTATTTTCAATGATCAAAAATAAGGTAGGCTGTAATTTTAAAATGCTTAAACAAGCAAATTTCAAAATATCAAATTGGGTTATTCCACTATTGTTCTCGTAGCTTCAGATATACTGTCATGTTACTTATAAATCTAGTGTAAGCTTCTGTATACATTCATATTTTTGTAGACTTACGTAGCTGCAGCTGAGAGCACGAGTGTCGCTTTATATAGAGAGCAATGGCGCCGTTTCCGCGATGCGCCATCAGTTCGGTCTGGCGAAGGATACTCAGAACACTTTGACATACTTTAACACACGTTTCACATCTATTTTTAGAATCATTTCCGTAACAAACAAATTACCACCTTAGTTTGGATAGAGCTGAGAATGTCTCACACTTGTAATCAAAACTCCACGCTCTTAGATAGGAGGCGACGAGGTAATGATTCAAAGGTCGAGATTCAAGTCAATAGAGCTGTAACTGGAACACTTATGGCCATTGAAACCTATAGGGATATTTGTTTATTATTTATGATGTGGCCAAGTTTTTAGTCCATACAGTAAAAACTACTGACCTCAATCCATATTTCTTTATATATTATTTGCAATAAATACAATAGTATTAGCATTCAATGCATCGCGTACGTAGTCGAGCGATGAACTGGCTCAAAAAATGCCTTACACTAGCGATATCATTTGCGGCAAAGAATACCGTGGGCGACGAATCTATTTCACACGCTATCACTAACATTCGAAGATTCTAGTGAACTAAGAGAACTTGGCTCGCGTGAGTAATAGTAGACTGAGAAAGTGATAATTCGATGAGTTAATTTGGCAGAGACAAAAATGAGCGATAAATCACCGTTTTTAGTACTTAATATCTGTCAGCCTTCAGTACGAAAGCAGCGTTGGTTGTCTTCTCAAACCTAATAGATCTGATGGGCCTATTTGTTTCGATTCTGACCCGGGAGAAAACGTTCTCGACGTCTGTATTAACCAAGGTCTATAAAGTACAGGGCTGGTCATGCACCCACAATTATTTCCGACTGCGGCCATATTTCTGCTAGATTAAAACAGAAAAATTAAGGTCTGTAAGATTTGACTAATTTTTACATATCTAAATTACTTAAAAATTGGATGAACATTATGTCTAAACTTGTTCAAGACTAAATCTATTTTTCTGGTTTCATCAAATGACACAAAAATCCTATTGATCAGTGTTTTTTTATTTTTTAGAGTAATAGTCTAAATGAGGGTAATCCACGTGGTGGCAAGTCCCATCTAATAGCATAGCAAGGGATTTGAAATGGGGGATGCGGAAGGGTAGAGAAAGGTCGCCATGAGTTTCCCACTACCAATATTGTTTGTATTTTTCTAACAGCGACTTTTGCTACATATGTCAAACTAACAGAACTTTCAATACATGAATTAAAGAATATAGTAATAAATTTAAACTGTCAACTTGTAAACCTAATCGTATCACTAAACATTTTATCAAATTTAATCACTACGGAAAATCTTAATAAGTTATATGCTGTTTTAATTGAAGTTCTTCGGCACGTAACATTTATTTTCGACTTCAGTTCTTATGTTTAATTTCCAGTGTTAAATTTTCCGGCGGTAGAAAAAGACACCAATCCGCATCGAAACGTCTGGCACTTTTAAATTCTCCTACTTATTGTTTCGCAAATTAATGTTTGTATGAATGTCGTATTTATTATCATTCATGCTACTTTGTCTATTCCGTCGTCTGCGCTACGTGTATTCGGTGTGTTCGTTTTTTGTTTCTATTATTGGCCGTTGTGTTGCGACAGATTGCAAGAGGAAAGGAATTAGGTTATTTAGGATCCCAAGACACGACAGTAGAATATTCAGAATAGCCCAAAGATGTGACGTTAGTATAATTCGGTTATGTGACGTTAGTATAATTCAGGCAGGTCAAGAAACAGATCAGCATCGCACAACATTCTCATGTGCCTCACTAGAACAGTTATAATGTGGATGAGGACGAATTTTAAACTTCTGAATGCGAACCTCAATTACTGAGTGATATAAATAATAACTTGAATTATGTGCAAATGGCAGGTTTATAGTATTTACCTGGCTATTTGTAACTGAACCAGAAGAACATTCGTCAGATGACTGGACATCAACTGTTAATGAGGACGACTTAATGCATAATTAAACATACTGAGGTTATTTCTCAGAACAGTGAAGTAATTTATTATTAAAAATCATGGTTTTCAGTAGTAAAACTAACAGAAAAGATGCCATACAAACACAATATTGCAGAGAAAATTATTTCTGTTTATTTTATTCATGGGATTGATGTTTCTAATAATATACCATACGAAATGGGATTCAAAACTTCATTGATGACAGCGTATTTAGACTTTCACCGATGTTAATTGTAGCAATAATTTATTAATAGTGTTAAACTCAATTATTTATTTATAAACGAATGTTTATTTATAAACGAATGTTGTAATGGTTTATTATTTTTAAAATCCTTGCAAAGTAATTAATTATTTTGCAGTGAGTTCTTGAGTATTTGACATTGTTTGATAATACAGAATTATATTTTGTTATATTTAAATCATAATGTTTTATCCTTAATATATTAGGGGTGGGATTAATATTCAGAATGAGAGTGTTTGAGAGTAGTTTGAAGTCTTTTCTTGCTTAAGTTGTTTGGTAAACTTCGTAAAGTAGTATCTGAAATTTTTATAATTACACTATTCAATAATTCTGTATTCTCTAAGAACAAATAAATGTTGCTTTCGTTCGTCCATGTAACACTGAGTAGCAGACAGCCCGCTTCAGGCATCAAGATGGCGATCGCATTAAATGCATTGTGTTCCCGAAACCTTGGAATTAACCCATCATTGTCTAATATATCTGGGAATACTTTTTGTCGCTGTTATATGGATAGTAATGCTGGTTTAGAAACATGTTATAACCGAGTAATAAACTAAAATGTACATAGCGCTTTTAAACGTGAATGATTTTTCTACGAATGAATTGCTTTTATCAATATAGTGCATCCGAAGGGTACCTTAATTTTATCCTTCATTTTATAGCATTAATAATATTATATACTTCAGGTTGTGATTATTTATAGGCACTATTGAATTTAGTTTGTGAGACTTTCGTTTTTAATAATTATTATCACTAATAATAAGATATAATTTATACTCTTACTGCTCTGCGTTAATATCTAATTTAAAAAATGCCTTTTTTATATTTAATTTCTGTCGCCATTATTTAATTATTTACCATTCATTACTCCCTACTTTTCTTAATTCTATTCTCCAGATAAGCATTCGATATTTTACACTGTTAAGTAATTTATGTATGCTAAATTACTAGGAATTCTGTTATCCACTAACTAAAGCTGTCCTTCCGACTTTATCTCAGTAATTCATACTTTTAAAACTGAAAACTGCCTCTACTCTTCCCATCTCAATATCTACTCACTATCATGGATCTCTTATCACTGTAAGTAAACACGTACTAGTATACACTTCAATTACTAACTTACTCACTTCCACCTACTATAACTACGTTTCACTTTTAAGAACTTTTCTATAACGCTAACTAATAATTTTCCAGATGTAATAAATGCGACTCCCACTTTCAAAAACTTACTTATATTAAATCCAAAACGTAAACAGCAATTATTCCCGACCCTTAAATCTTATTTTGATTCGCAGCTAACATCTTAATAACTTTAAAACTTGGATTCCCACTTTAAATTCTAAAGACGATTTAGTTACTTTTCTTCGGCCTTGGTCAAACCCCCATGCAAACAGTTGTTCACTAAAGCATCTACTAGCATTGCGAACAGAATATAGTATTTTCGAACTCTTAATTTTTGCAGATTTAATGTTCACTACTTGATGTGATATTTGTGAAAGTAAGTGAGAAAGTGACGCGATACCAATATAAAATGACCCGCCCGCCAATAACGGTCTGTTCATTGTAGCAAACAAATCGATAAATTGAAAATTTTCTGCTTCTGTTTGGTGTAAGGATTACAGTGTGCTGATAATATAATTTAATGTTTTAATGAATGTGAAAAATTATCATTAAATGTAAAAATAAGTAAAACAACCACTAAATTGAGCTTTTTTTAAAATTATTAAGTTTTGGAAAGTAGTGCACAATTTTTCTACATTAATGGCAAATTTCAACAGTAAGCAGCATTTATTTTACGGGTGGACACTTTTAACATTTTATATACCGACTTTTTCTATAAGGCATATCACACATGATCATAATATTATTCTGACGTAAACTAACAGTTGCATTAAATGGATTTAGCCGCCAAGAGAAATGTGTGATTATCAAATTTTTACATATTCGAGGAGAGCACATTAATATATTAATAATATGTCTATAGTCTGTCGTAGTCTGCAAAGAAGTTGCCTGCTGGAACATACACACACACACAGAGAGAGAGAGGGGGAGAGGGGGAGAGGGGAGAGGGGAGAGAGAGAGAGGGGGGGGGACGATAATAGCGATGGTGCTATACACTCATCTCACCTTCAACCAGCCACAGTCCGTAATTGTCTTATTGGGATGTGGCAACGTTATTATTATTATTCGTATTCTTTAAGCACCATTTCTCTGGATTGCTTATGGAACACTTGTCACCTTTCTTGCGTTGCATGTGTATATTTACTCTACACCCACCTAATTGCACTATACAACGGATAAAATGAACGTCTACGATAACGTCTATGCTGTAGGTCAAAGGTTTATTCATATTTTTCAACAATTGCAACTTCAATCTGCAGTTTTAGTACACGTACACGTAGTACACGTATGTTTTCATCATTCTCATTACTAAACGAATCTTCTCCAAGGGAAGATACGCCGGTATCTTCAGCATTACACCAAGAACCGATTAGACCCTAACACCGGTACGCAGTCCAGTCTCTGAACGTACAAACAACGACTCCTTGCCTAATCAGATGCCTCTTTTTTTCCATATCTATTAATTCGTGAATCTCTAAATTAATATGATCTTAAGAAATTAGTATTTCACGGATAAAATTAATTTATGGTAAATATAAAATGAGATATTGAATAACTTTGCTTCTGGAACATCCAAATGCAACAAACATGAACTGATTGATAGTAATAATTTTTTCGCGGTTGAGCACAAGTCTGAAGACAGCAGTAGAGAGTGACCTCAGAAACGACAACGTCGACAAATCGGAAATTGGTGCTCAACCGCGAAAAATTTATTAACAATTTACACCGGGGAAGTTTACATTCACTGATTGATAGTATTTGGGTTGACCTCATTGGACGTCGAGGACGCGAAGAAAAGTTCTTGCCACTACGCATCTCGCCAAGCCAGCAGTGTCTAGTGCTCGCTCACGCAGGAATCAACTTTTGTTTTTATTGCGTCTACAGAAAAGCAAAAAATAGGCTCGTGTAAAGAGAAATAAAATTTTACCAATCTTAGTCTAATTACATAAGTTTATCTAACTAGCCATAACCGAAAAAAAAAAACTTTCCCTAATCGTTCGTACTGTACACGTGAGGTGTGTAAACTGTAAGAACATTTGCATTAGCCTAACTTCTACAACGTGACACGAATACAGAAACCGTCAAAGAATTAAAGACTGGGCTGTGACTCATGTTCGCAACAAGAATAGCAACAGTTGGCCGTCTTCCAGATGTAATAGTGTGTATGTAGCTTATCTTTACGTACACCTTAACAGGACGCAACAATTGGGCTGTACTCATAGGCTAAAACGCAAATTATTTTCACAGATTCAGTTGGTGAAGTCTGGTAAAAACATATAAATAAAACATTTTGCTGAAAGTAATTTAATTAACCGACGTAAACGCCTTTCAAATAAATACAGTAGGTCAAGCGATATTCTGATGTGTTAACGTAAAGTAATGTTCCAAGCTGTGAAGAATACTCGTTTACAGATCGCCTCAGTAGCCTTGTCGAGAGCATTTATTTGAACTTTAATTTCTTCCCGGAGCTCAGTTTGTATTTGGGTAATGTTGGAACGGATTATATTAATATACGAGCACATTTATTAGAACGCCAGCAGCTCTCAGATGTGTTATTACCGAACGTGAGTAGTGATTTAACTTTTCTTGTGTTATAGATTAGATAACAAAGGTCGCTATTATTGGTATTATCAGTCTTTGTCTTAAGCGATTGCAGACGGAATTTTGGGCTTCAAATAATTTATTCATAAACGATTTGTTAAAAAATTTTAATTACCCCTGACAGTTATTTGATGATTTTTCTCTTTTATCGCCATATTTAGAGTCCTTCATTACTTTTCCTTTACTTTTTATTTTTTATTGTTTATTAACAAGGAGAGTCATAGTGATAAATTTCTCTCAAGTAACATTTTATTACTAATGACATTTTAAATCAATAATCCATAGAAGCTCTCGACAGCCAGTGTCGCATTCATCTGCAGAATAATAATTATATAAAATGTATTCCAATTGCCCATACAATATTTAGATATAAATAAATTTAAAAATTGGGTAGACGAGGCATAAAATAAAAACAAAACACATACCTGATTGGTATATTATCTAACATAAAAATAGATTTATAATAATAAAAATTCCTTAACAATAATGGTAAATAAAGATTTTTATGCAAATTTAACCTGTATCAATAAGTTATGAGTTAATATAATATATAAATTTCGAATACAACAAATAGTTTAAAAAATATTTGAAAGAAAATAAAATATAAAAAAGACAATGGTAAAACACAGTTAAACATATTCCCTGTTTTGATTGAAACCTAAGTTATGTAGGTTACACTACAACTAACGCGAAAACAAGATTTCCAACTCCGACCTTAGGGGTGGTAGTCGTGTCTTACCTCCACAGCGTTTGTTCCGGGTTCGAAATTTGGTGAAATTTGCTCAGGGGTGTGGATTTGTATGCCGAACATACACACAAACAAACCGTCTGTGTTATTTATTAGACTATATACAAATATAATTTATAGAGTATTACTTACATTTTATTATACAACAATTTAGATCAAAATTAATTTATTTATATTACATATTATTAAATTTGCAAAATTTGATTTTCTAAAATTTTTTTAGAGAATGAATTTAATTGAAATATATACCTGAAGATGTCCCAATTAGGGACGTTGTGTTTTTAAATTATAATTTTTTTATATTTTATAATTATTTTATTCTAATTTTATTTATACAATTTTAATTATAGTAAGATTGATAGTGTGACCACTTTTCATTTGAAACATTAGAGGAAGAAACTGCTATTTTCAGGCCCCAGCTAACAATTTTGATGTACTTTCAATTTCTAATATTTACATAGAATTATGACATTTAATATTATAGCAATATTCAGTTCGCGGAGTTAATACATGTCACTGTTTAGGAAATTTGTTGGTCATTTACGCTTTAGTTTTCTTTATGCTATGTAGCTGTCATCAGCTAATCCTTGTAGCACTCCATGGATGTCTGAAGCCTGCGATAATTTTATTTTATGAAATCAAAGATTGATTGGATATTTGGATAAGAGTGGATGACGTTTCATACATAACTCGATGCATTGGCAATAATTCTTATGAACTCCCCCGTATTGCCTTAGAAGGCCAATAAACCCTGCCGTGGTATCCATCCTTCACGTTATGAATTCATAATCAATCCGCCTCCTCTTTTTTAAGTGTATTTGCTTTCTTTTCATTTCATAAATAGTTTGGTAATCTATTTTTATACAAAAGTCACGCGTAACATTATGATTTTCGTCCCATCATTTTGAATAACTTAACAGCTCTACTAAACTCTTATCTACTTAGTAAGTATAAATAATAGACTTCTATCACAATGATATATTTATTACCCTTTTACTTATTAAGATATATCTCTGAAATTATTCATAACAGAATGGTCAAGATTTTCTAGATTGGACTTCCTGGCTTGATGATAAAACATAATTGACAAAAAAATAATTTTAGTTTGGAGAACTTCTAATCGGCAATATACTTCAAATGTAACTTGATTATTCCGCTCTCTATGATCTGCAGATTTGTAAAAATAATTACTGTCGATTTCGACTCATTACAGGTAAAGCAATAAAATTTCCTGATGTGTGGAGAATGTTTTAGCAGCGGTATTCACTACTGACAGCTTTTCTAGGATTCAACGGTCGTAAACGCTCAACTCACCTTCGTAGCCAAAGGCAGAGAAAATTTATTACTCCTTGGACCTTCGAATGGAAAATACTGCAAAATCGTGTCACGTTTTATACACATGGTCTCAAGGAAGAAGAGAATTTTAATCATTACCTAACCACACCGCCTTAATTTGCGTTTAAATTAAAAATAAAGTTATTTTCGTATTCCGTAAACGTTGACCGGTATTCAATAAATTAATCTCAGAATATATTATCGTATGATGGTTCTCTTTTTCGATAGAATCATTTTACTGAATGAAGTTTTCGTTTACACGCTACAAAACTTTCCTTGTCTCGAAAATATTTAGAAAACCGTTGTCTTATCTTTAGAATTAAAGAATAACCAATGAATAAACACTGTTCCGACGATTGCTCGCTGACTATCTCCACGGCACATCGGACGTAATTACCACTGTATTTTTATTTGGAGCTATCAAAAGTGCGTCGACATTCTGTTCTATAATAAACTCTCTGTTCAGAAATCGTATGTCTGCTGATGTTTTGTATATAAGAAAATTACGTCAGTGATACAGTATTTAAAACTGTAATAAATTAAAAATTGTTTATATATTGCAAACCACGAAGTTGTTTTCCTACAATAATCTGACATTTATTAAAACCTTTAGCGGTTTTAGTCAAAAATCAACAGGGACAAGATGGTTATGCTAGCTTGTCCATAAAAACATCCCCTCTGACGAATTAAACGTTCATTTCTGACAGTATCATTAAAAAGTTTAGCCAAATGTAAGCTATGGTAAGAGAATAAACTTTTTTTGAACGACGAAATGTATCGAGTATAAACTTAATGGTAGAATTGGATTAAGAATAACACATATTCCACAAAACTACACAACAATACACTTGGATAACATAAACATAGAACACGCATTAAGGAACAGAATGATGACCAGACATGATACAAAGCAAACCTATGAAATAAAACAACTCATAGACACACACTGTCAATTTATGGTTTACGTTTTCATAACAAACTTAAAAATATAATCTTATAAAAACCTATAATTTAATTCTCTAGCACAATTTCCTTCTGCAATTATTAAAATTTAATGTTACGTCATTATATTTTCACATTATTATTAGATCCTTATCATTACTTCAAATACTTGATATTTGGTTACTGAGTCGCCTGTTTTGCCGCTGGTCATAATTTAATTACATTCTCATTCTATACCAAGAGGCCAAAGAGATCCGCAATCTGCCTTTCTTTTATATTTTACAAAAAACCACACGTAGATACACAAATTCAATTTTTGTAAAATTTAATGTATTTGCATATTTCCACAAAATATGAGAACACATATAAATATATAATTATAAAAAAAATGATATCAAAATTATTGTAATAAAATTCAAATAAAATAAAAATTAATTATAAAGAAAATATAATTATTAGTGTATATTATAATAACAACAATATTACATGTTTAGCACCCGAGCTACAAACTGTTGAGGGAAAAAATTTAAAATTAAAATAGGTAAAACATCACATTTTCTACGATTAAGTAAAAATCACAGTGGATTATCGCAATAACTAATTTGTTCGAAAGTGTCAACAATCCAGAATAAATATTGAAGCGAAAAGTGAGTAAAATATAATTTAGATTAGACATAATATATACGTTAAAAAAGATTAAATAAAAGACGCTATTGATATAAAATATCCATCATTTACAGACCTACTAATACTCTTTCCTTCTTGATTACAAACCACAAGGACCAACTTGACACCTACAACAAACATTGTGTAGTTTACAAAATCTCTTGTTCTAATTGCAATTCCTGCTACATAGGGAAAACTAATTGTTCCATTTACACCTACATCAAGGAGCGTATGTCTAATATCAAACTTCCTATCCACAAACAATCTGTAGTCTTCAAAAAATTTAATCATTTCGAAACATACATTAGATTGGCGAAATTGCTAAGATTTTAGACATTGACACCAGGTACAAGTCCAGGCTCATATCAGAGATGCTTCACATTAAATCAATCATCACAGCAATCAGTGTACAAACAGACACTATGAAACTTAACAATTATTATTATTCTAAACCTCCTGCTTTCCCTTTGTTGTTGCTCCGTTATTGTTACGCTAACCCTATTGCCCCGTTGTCGTAGCGTTTTCCTCGCTTTTGAGTTTTGTCAACTGTCCTGTGCAGTTGTGTCGCTCTAAGCTCTTGTGTTTTTAGTTTTCTTTGCACCTCAAGAAAGGAATAAGGCTTCCTCAAACGTTGTGTGGGATTTATATAATCACTTATTTTGCCTGAATTTGGCTACCTTTCTTATTATTAATTTTCAAAATATACGTAATTTTTCAAAGGCGTATCACTAGCCTCTTCAATTACTCCTTTTTTTAACGTACATATTATGTCTTTTGTTCACTTTCGGTGTTAATATATTCATTCCAGATTTAAAACTTGGTTGACAACTAAAAGTTAATGCGAGCTGCACGTGACTCAACGAACGGAGCCGAATTTTCCCACCGAGGTTGTATGCCATCACACAAAATTCTGACTATGGAATTCCGAGCGAATTTAATCCTCACAAATTATGATTATTATTGTGTGGTGGAGACGGGAACGAAGTGTGGATCGTGCTGGTCGGTTTGAAAGTACACACGACCCTCTAGTTTACGACTGGAAGATTTCGTCTTCCATTTTCATATCATGTTTTAAGGATATCTTAACTTGAAATTTAATTATAAAAATATTATAAATTATTTATATGTTCGGTACCATTATTTTGAGAATTTATGAAACTGTAGTTTCTCTTATTAGATTTTCAAATTATAAGGAAAATATGAGATTTGAAGTGACTACTTCCGCCAGATAAGTGGCCCTCATATATACGATATTCTATGCTAACAGGTGACACTCAATTCTGTGTGTGCCTTGTGGCGTTATTGTGACTATTGAGAGGTATATTATAGAAGTTAGTCATTGTGCTGTTATTGTGCGACAGGAGCCTGAATCCTCCAAGGGCTGTTTTTAAAGTAAGTCCCGTTTTCACATTTTGCTCTGCAGTTACGATTTGAACATGCGTGATCACATCCCGCATTCAGATGCGGTTGTGAAGCATCGCCACTTAGTTTTGCTTTTGTTAAAGCGTTTCGAAATTGAACGGCCGGCCCACTGTGAAGACAGATCAGTGATTCGTTACTTACAGGAATGTTACGCCATCAAACATTGTTGTTGTATGGGGAAGCAATAACGAGTGACGGAATTGTGAGGAAGTGGAATAGACGGTTGAACGAAGGTCGTGAAAATGTGCACAATATGAGCTGACTTGCGGCCGACCGTCTGTTATCACGGATGATTTGGTGCCAGTTGTGGGCGAAAACATTCACCTTGACAGACGATTCTCCAAATTGGTTTTGCTTTCGCATTTTCCACAAATTTCAAGGTTAGTTATCTACAACATTCTAACGGAATGCTTAGGACATCGAATATTGTGCTCAAGATGGGTGCCCAAAACTCTTACTGATGAACACAAGAGCAAGTGATCTAGTTCGGATTTGGCGCCTAGTGAATGTCATCTGTTTCCTCGTATGAATAAATTCCTTGATGGAAAACATTTCAACGGCGATTATTATGTGAAACACGAAATGCAGACTAGACTTTCTATGACGAAGGCATACAAAAACTTGTTTCCCATTACAATAATAATGGGAATATTGGCAGTGACTGTGTGGAGAAGTAGTGTAAAGTAATGGTAGGTAATAAAATATTCTAATAAGCAACAGGTAAGGCGTTATTAAAAGAAAAGTTTAAACCATTAACAAACAAAATATTTATTTTTATTTTCTGGCAATTAAAGATAATTACAAACAAAATTTGAGATCTGTCCTCTCAGGACCTCTACTGGGTTTGATAATGAACACACAAAAAAAAAATTGATTTAAAATCTTATTAACAAAACAGTTCACACTTTACTTAAACAATATGTCGATAGAATGAAAGAAATTAAAAAGTAAAGAAATTAACTTTGATTCACAATTAAAAGAGAACGAAATCTGACTTTATCCTTTAATTTGCGTTTACAATATTATTCAAAATTATGTTACTTACGGACCGTCGGTCTGGTACCAGAACAATCAATTTTACCTCGTTCGGACACTTTTACACTCTATAATTATTTAATATCAGGCTTTGGTTTTCACTGATTCTACACTTCACTTTTTAAAATTTGGCAAGATTGGCTGTATTCCGTTGATTGCTCCGCTCCACAATAATTTACCAATGTTATTCCACAACAATTCCTCCTCGAAGATTGTACGAAGTTCTATTTTGACGAAATTGGTATTACTTTACAATATTCACGTTGCAATATCTCTGTGAATGTTTTACTCTGCTCAATTTTATAAAAACCGTTCTCTGAAACGTTTTCACCGTCGGCCGCTTCTATTCTCCAATGATTCACCAACTTTATTATACTATGCTCGACGATGTCTGACCTCTGTAGAATCCAGACCACAACGACCAACTGACTATGCTTTAGCGCGCGTAAACGCCATTCCGCGCTCTCAATAATAGGAACAGAGCTCACCACTCATTGTCGCTCGGATCGCTCTCGCTATAATACAAACATTTCGCTAAACAATTCAAATTTATTTCAAAACAATTAATTGATTACTTAATTGGCATTACAATATCTTGAAAATAGATAATGTTCTGTTATTTTTAAAATAAATATCGTTACTTACTTAAAAACCAGCCCTCGTTCACATAATCAATTCAAATACACTTCAGATATATAAACTCATTTTTCAGATGATAATCTCGCATTAGTTTCATATATTACCTTGAGTTGAAATAGTACCAGTTTTCGATTTTCGATTTCGAATTCCGATTTGGAGTGAAAGTTGCTCAATTAATTTATATTATAAATAACTGTTCGTTCTCTCCGTTTATGTTAATGTTTATGTTCCAGAGCGGAGAATGGCTCCAACTGAAGCTGCTGGAAGCAACACCCGACTTAGCATGCCTGGGCGCCGACCTCCAGGAGGCTCTCCTGTTCCAGGCAGCGCACAACGAAGTCCTACTACAGCTCCAGGTATGAGCTCCATTTCCTAACACAGATTGTAGCGATGTAATAAACTCAGTGTAAACCATGGCAGTATAAAGAAGTCGTTCGATTGTATTAATAAAAATCGGGAGGCTACTAAGTACAGTTTTTCTAAACAGGCGTCCAAGTAAAATCAAAAATATTTCGATTAACACCTTCACCAGTAACTTACCGTTTAGTACGAGCATATACCATATACCATACCGTGAAGTTGGCCTCGAAAGGTGTGAAAAGACTCCTGTATTGTACAGGATATACAATTTTATCAAATAATGATTATTTATTATACCTTATACATTAAATTATAATTTTTAGAAAGAGACATAATATTGGTTACAGAACTCTATATTAGTGAATTCATTAATGTTGATGGGCAGAAATAGCCATAAACAGTCTCCAAGTTTTTAATTTTATTAAATAATCGGTTTTGAAGCTTTCAACTAATTTGTCATAATCATCTTGAATGAACAATAAATTATCCTTATTTCTGTACATCAACTTCAATTTTTTAAGGTGTAGACAGTCTATGTATAGGGTAATCCACATAGTGGCAACTCCCCTCTTATAGCATAGGAAAAGGAGTGGAAGGGGGGATGCAAAAAGGTAGAACAAGGTAGCCAAGGGTTAACTAGGGCCCCCAGGAAATGGTTTAAGGATCCTACCCGGCAATTCGCCTCAAAGTGATGCAGGGAAAACCCTAGAAAAACCTGCATCTGGTAGGTCGGGCATTTGGTACTTGTCCCACGCCCTTCTGATGGCGGGAGAGGGTTTTCCCTGGGGTCGCAGCTTTCCCCTCGCCGTGCCTTGACCGGTTTATGAGGCAGCTGGCCGACTATTCCAATAGTCCATAATAATGGACTTTTTCCTGCCCTGTTTGTATAAGTTGTTTTTGTTTCTTGAATTGAAATTGTGAACATTTGAATGGGTTGTTATGCCTAGATGACTATTATTTATCACAAACAGATTTGACATTTACGAGTAAGAATGTTTTATTATTGAATAGCATGTTGTTCTGGAGAAACATTACTCTTAACAACTCTGTTTTCTCTATTTAATATAAGTACTAACCGTGCCCAATACAATTGGTTTTTCTCAGAATTGGTTGATAGACAATTAGTTGAAAACCAGTGGAGTAAATGTTAAATAAGGTGGAATTTGATATTTCTTGTATTCCCTTGTTTATTCTTTATTAAAATTGTACAAAAAACTGAATCACAAAACAATGGAGTAATCATTCTTGAAAATAATTTATTAATTAGAAATAATAATACACATAGATTAGGACCTTTGTTTCTTCCTAATCAGAATGTAAATTTTTTTAGAATATGAATCGTTTGTCTTGCTTTTCACTGGACAGAGCAATACATAGTATTGCGTAATATTGGGGCAACAATAGTAATTAAGAAGCAATTAAACAATAAAACAAGTTTATATAGTCTTCCTCAATTTACTATATAACCATTAAACCGGACCGAATGTATAATTTATAACTCAACCACCGCGTAACGACCAGAAATAGCGATTACATCATTTACAGGTTTCCAAAGTGCATCTTAACATATTTTAAAAAAGAAATCTTTTAAATAAATAGGTCGAAACATTACTTTGCAGAACGGTGGAACGATGTAAGAAATAAGTTTATTTTCATAGCCCAGTAGCTGTGTCTAAAAAAAAAGCCTTTCTCGACAGAGGTCGTGTTTTTTTTTTCAACTTGTATATGTTGTGGTCATTAGTGAAAAACCGAATTTTCAAATTTTACAAGCCTTGGGAAAAGTTTCTGTGCCATACAAACTACGAAATTTTGATTCTTTTTTCAGTTTTTCGCTAATAATAAAAGCATGAAGCAATATATTGAAAATAATGTTCAGTAATACATTGTAGAGTATAAAATTCAGCTTCAAGTGGTAAATCTGATTATGAAATTCGGTCAAACAAAGTTGTACATATCGTTCGTCAAATTTACGAGAGATTTAGAATAGGATAACTTGGGTTTCTACTAATGGCCACGACATATACAAGTTGGGTAAAAAATACCCTTCCTTTTGCGCGATAGGATGTATATAGCTGCCGGGCTACCCCGCACTGGGTTCTAGACTGTTGCCATTTATCCATGAAAATCAAATTATAGTTGTACAATTCATTACGTGGGAAAGTAACAGCTAATTTTGAATGGGAAAGATTCGTTGTTATTATGGAATGAAGAATTTAAATTTGTATTCCTATGGTCCGATGGTTCATGTTACGAAAAATTGACTGTAACAAAATTAGTGGTTGCGGCCCATAGCATTTATAAATCAGACTTTTGCGCAGCGTTAAATCAACATAATAAAATTTTGCCTTCCATATTTTATTTAATAGTTTTCTTCAGCATGTGTCCAAAGACATGGATAAAAATTTAAACTTGAATGATCCGTAACTTAGAGCACTGTATGTAGTAAAGCCACGAAATTTTCTCTTTCAATCTTGTTTAATCATTAGTCAAGTGTACGTTTCTTCTATCTCTCGTTGACTAAGAAATTAAAATTAATTAATTTCATAATCTTCGCCGTTTTTTGACTTTGATTAGTTCCATTAGACCTCATTTCGGAACATAGGAAACGTCGAAACATGAATTTACAAATAATTACTCGATACTATTACAACGTTGCCTTTTTAACTTTATAATTACATAACACAAAATCGACTGTTCAAACAACTAATATACTTAATACGAATTTATATGGGCAATAAACTACTACCGTTAATATATATGCAATTAAATAATAGAACTCAAAAAACTCAGTTAACATTACCAGGAGTACAATATAATATTTACATAGTATGCATACAATTCATATTATTAAATTATCCCTTTACACCTGTAAAATAAGTGATATAGAAACACTGAGAAAAATGTTAATTATACGTCAAGGCTGTATTATTAAGATGTTAATTTGAGAATTTTTTTTTGATCCGTAATCAAAAATATTAAAATTCTGCTCTGTACAAACAAAACATGTGCTGACTCATACGGCATATTGCCAAGGCTGTAGTTTATCTCACTTGGGCTTGATCCCATTGTTATAAGTTCCATGCCCTACAAAGCAAAGCTCAGCTTAGCAGCACAATGTTAGTCTATATATACTTGTAAATTAAAGGTTAACCCAAATTGTTCCTCTTTCGTTGGTATCAAGAAACGCAAAATGGTCAACGGTTATACTCGATACTCATACTTTATGAATATACATAAATTATCCCGATAAAAATCTACTTATGTAAGAAATAATTGAGACTAGCTATAAATAGAAGAAGAAGTAGTAGACAGGCTGTGTATAGGGTAATCCACATAGTGGCAACTCCCCTCTTATAGCATAGGAAAGGGAGTGAAAGGAGGTTGCGAAAAGGTAGAGCAAGGAAGCCAAGGGTTAACTAGAGCACCCGGGCTATAGTTTAAGAATCCTACCCAGCATTCGTCTAAAAGTAATGCAGGACAACCCCTAGAAAACCTGCATCAGGTAGGTCGGGAATTGGGTACTTGTCCCACGCCCTTCCGATAGCGGAAGAGGGGTTTGCTATGGGGACGCAGCATTACCTTCTCCGTACCTCGACCAGTTTAGGAGGCAGCTGGCCGACTGTTCCAATGGGAACAGTGAACAACTCTTACCGTATGCCCAAAGTCTGGGACCCCCGAACATACACCTCTAAAAACAGGCCGAGGTGCCTCGGCTTGTGGGAGCCTTAGTTCAAAAACGGAGAGAGGAAAAGAATTTTTCTTTGCTTTTTTTTTAGAGAAACAGGCTACATGAGGGTAATCCACATAGTGGTAACTCCCCTTTAATAGCATAGGAAGGAATATGAAGGGGGGGATGCAGAAGGGTAGAGGAAGGTAGCCAAGGGTTAACTTGGGTCCCCCGGGCTATAGTTTAAGGATCCTACCCAGTATTCGCCCAAAAGTAATGCAGGGAAAACCCTAGAAACACCTGCATTAGGTAGGTCGGGCATTGGGTACTTGTCCCACGCCCTTCCGATAGCGGGAGAAGAGTTTGCTGTACTGCGACTTTGAACGTAAATCCCTGAACACGTAAACATTTATCCGCGAAGTTATAATAATTATTAATCAAAACTCGGGTAACACATTTAGATTGTCTGATGCAAGGAAATATCGGGTAAGGATGGACAAGTCGCCAGCACGTCGCGGAAACCGTCTGGCAGAACCAAATAATATTATTGGCCGCGACTACCGTCGTGCGGGCTCTGGTGTAAATTGCGAAATCCGAGGACAAAGATTGCTTATTCGTGGAGTAATACAGAATACAGGGAACAGAGAGAGAATTTTGAATTTGAGTTTGAAAAGGAAGGATGAAAGGAGATACTCATTAATCGTAGGTGGAAATGAATATTTGAATTCGAGAGTTTACAGTTAAGATTTTGGAGTCGAAAGTGTGAAATTGAAATAGTAGTCTGAGACGGTACTGGAATCTGAAATGAGAGAGCAAAAACGAAGTTGCTTTGACATCTGGTTGAATCTGCGAGCGCTGACTTCGACGCCGCAAAACTGAGACACGCAACGACGACGCCAGACGGATGCCTGCGTCTGGCATTATTCCTTTGCCGAGACGTCAACGGGAATCCCGAACACAGCGTGCATAGGAAATTTACCGACTATAGAATATAAAATATCTAAAACAATCTCTGATACACGACCCACAGATATTCCCTTTGTAAATACATCTTGTTCAATATTATGTTGCAATTATTCAGTTGACCTGGAAATTTTGAAGTAGAGTCGATGTTGTTTTAAAGATTATAATTAAGAATAATTATGAAATTAATTTAATGTATAGTTTTTTATCATTATCAGTTGACTTTTGTTTAATTAAGATCGCATTTTGCAGAGAATTGGTCATTGATCATTTTATTTAAATACAGAAGTATTAGTTAAAGAATTCTTATCATCATACACTAAAATATATAAAGGACTGTATTTGACAACTGTTGACAGTGCCGTGTTGTTGCAGCATTACAGTGATATATTTTAAAATATTATTTTAGTGAAAATAGATTAATACACTATCGATGATATATACGTATCAACAAAACGGAGTAGTAGGATTATTATGTAATATTTTTTTTATGAAAGAGAAAGAAGCTTCATGAGTGACAAATTCCAAATAATCTAAAGTTCGAATTACTGTAATGTTTTTTATCAGATGTTGCATAATAAAACCTGAAATTGTTAACATTCCATTGAAGTGGCTTGTAGAAGCAAGCTGCATAATATGAAATCAAATTTATTTTGGAGTAAATAAAATTATTCTTATTTACTTTTAATATATTTAAAAACACAGTTCGATGTTATGACTGAAGTAAGATCCTGTACGATTTTAAATTTTGCTTTGCTGAAATTGTACGCAATAAATGAGGGTATAGTTACAAAAACAAAATCCTAAGTTTAAGGCCACATTCGATATCACAGGATTAATTTTAAGTAATATTGAGGAGTTAATTATCTCTGAAGTAGAATGGTCGTTAAGAATACATTCTGAAGAAAAAAATTACAATATAAATAATTCTGCGTTTTTGAAATTCCCATAAAGTTTTGCGTTTGAACCGTGTTAGAACAGTCAATTTAAACATATGAAGATTTTCCGGGCATGTTTTCGTATACACCATTATACCCCAAAATCAAAAATACAGACAAAACAGTGGACTGCAAAGTTAGAATTGACTACAAAAATAGCAAAAACTGTTTTTACGGTTGGGAAAGTGATGGCGGCTGTTTTTTTTTGTGATACTTATGAAGTTATCTTAATCGTTTATCTTCAAAAAGGAAAAACCATTACAGAAGCCTACTATGTATCATTAATAGACATCCTGAAGGCAGATAATACGGGAAAACTGCCATATTTGCAGAAAAAAATAGTTTCACCTAGAAAAAGCGAAGTCTCACTCGTCAGCGGTTGCCATGGCGAAAACCCATTAACTGCTTTACCATCTCTCCTTACTCACGGGATCTGGCCCCAATCGACATTTTATTATTCCCTAAGCTAAACGTTCCAGAGATTTTCGTCAAATAAGGAGGCCGTCACATTCGTAAACAATTATTTAGCAGAGAAAGACGCCGTATCGCTGGGAGAAGTATGGAGACTTACAAGGCTATGTAGAAAAAATAGAAATAAATTTGAAGAAAAAGTCTGGTATCTTTGTTAGGTCGGAAACTTTTCAGACTACCCTCGTATAGGAGCTGGAGTGTGCTGCATTTTCTTTTCCGATGCAATCTTCTCTCAGTACGTAACAGCAGAGATCGTGGATGATAGATGCCTTTACTATCGTTCTCTGCGTCGGTTTGTTTGACGGTAGACAACACTGAATGATGCCGATCTTCACGAAATTTCCTAATGACATTATATTACATATTAAATGTAGATTGATTCCCAAGTCACGACTACTTGCTACTCGGTTCGTTGACGAGCCCGTTGCAGGCTGATTGGTTGATGGTATAGGGTGCGTGTAACCAGATCACTGGACTCAGACCTGTAATACTGCTTCAGCATTGTCAATACACTTTTGAAGCTGAACGAAGTGAGTTCAATGAGGACGAGATGACTGCCATCCCGTGATACACAACCAGGTACTCATCGATGCACTGCTTCCAGTCTCGCACGATAGTTGTGACATGATATCTGAATAGATCACCAAACTGATAATACGATAATATATCTCACATTCATCCCAGTTCAAATTTTGTTGTTTGCATATAGTATACACTATAGCACGAAATGGCATAGAGAGTCTTTTATAAAGATGTAGAGTCTGTCAAGAGCTTGTCTGCCTCCTCAACAGACCTCTATTTATATAGTAGAACTCGTATCTATTTTTATATAGTGTACTTTTGAGACACTGACTCATTCCCATTCATAATTAACTTTTTATGATAATCATAAATATTTTGGAAACAATAAAAAATACGATTTTAGGAATATTTAGAATTTTTAATCTTTTAATATTAATAAATATTTTCCCTCATCTTTATGTTATTCAAATTGTTTTGAACGTAAGACTTCATTAATTACTTAATGTTGTAGAATAGAGACCTGTCTACTTCACAAGATCTTTCAAATGTGTACAATTTAATCTTTTTATATTGTTGTATTTTCAAAACATTTCCTTATTTTTTTGTATATATATAAATTTTACTGTCAGAGGTAAAATTACTTTGTATACTTGTTTTAAACAAAATATTTGTTTCTTCTCTGCTTCTCCTAACATGAATTGAGATAATCGTCAAACAAATTCGGAGACCGCTACACAAATATGTTAAGTATTGCTATAAAGTTTCATTGTCAAGAATTATAATCGCGGAATACCTATTCAGTAAAATGCGTAAGCAGTATAACGGAAAAATTATTGTAGGAGTGTAATTATAAGAAATAATGAATGTTAAAGCTGATAAAAGTAATCTTGTGAGGAAATGAGTGTCCGGGGAAAAAACATGTAAACTACATGAAATAAAAAAAAAAGGCGTTGTCATGGTGCGTTGAAATTTATCTTTGCCTCTTTGTAACGGTATTATTTCATGTCAGTATCAGATGTTTTGAAATCTACGTCTAGCTCGTACGATGGGATTTAATGTTACTGAAGCAATAAATAAAGGTCATTGATGAACTCCTATTTGTAAGACACCCATGCTAATAAATCGAAAATAAATTCTATTTTCAATGAACATGAATGAAAAATAATTAATATTCAATGTCTACAAACATTATGAATTACTATTTTGTATGATTTATATAATAGGAAAACGCATCACGATTAGGAACTATGTTCGAAAAGTAATATGAAATTTAACGGTAATTTTCAGAGCAGTTTAACGAGGAAAATGTATCAAATAGATGAGAATCGGATTAAATATTGTAATTAAAATGCATAAACGAGTTAGATAGCGTAAAGATTTCAAAACAAATATACAGAATATATTTAACCTGTGATTAATAAGAGATTAACGGAATAAACAACAGAATGCTCACAAAATAAAAATACATTTTGGAATTTTCTTTCACTAGGCTTAAAGAGGGTGAGTGTGGTCCGACAACACCAAAAATGTCACCGATTAACGAGTAGAACGAAGGCATATTTCGATCTAAAATCTTTGGTTGCAGAATTTAAAAGTCGAAATTGGAATATTTAGTTTGCACATTTAGGTATTGGGGTGTCTTGCCGGACATACATGCGTTAATCCGGAAATTTGGGTTTGAGGGCGGGGTCCAGTTAATTATACTCGGTCTCCGCGCCAAGAATAGCGCTCCAGCTTCTCCAGTTACGAGAGACTCCATTTACGTCCCGTCTCTACCATATTACTAATCTGCTGCTTTTAAAGTGAACCAGGCAGAACAAACAACGAGATTTAGTGCTAAGGTGACGAACCTCACTCGCAAAAACTCGTATGGCAGATTTGACTAGTGACGATGATCCCGGAACGCTATATAAATTGACTAAGAGGTAGTAAATGCCAAATTATTCTATCGATGCAAATACAGTCACGTCAGAAATATTATTTTATGAAAAGTATAATTGACGACCTGCATAATTTGTATTAGATTATTTGAAACCTACAATTCCTTATATTACATCCCAATTACACTAATAGGCAAATCTTTCTAAAGGAAGGGAATTAATAATTAAACTTCAATATACTATTCTTATTATTTAGCATTGTGTTATGTATTTGTGTGCTCAAATGTGCCATTGTCCAAAATGGCCATCTCCTGTATTCAAGGAGTCTGCCGTTCTTGAAATAACGAGACAATACGTTGAAGAATTCATACATTGTGCATATATTGAAATGTTTAATTAATTAATTGAGTTTTGAATGTAAATTTTATAAACTGGGAGAACAGTGGTTTTATTGGGTTTATCAACTTCTACTCTCTTTCTATTGAGAAACTTACGTTTTTTCGGTATCTTTGAAATATTTATGATGATGAAAGACAGTTGATAAGAATTAGTCATATACTGTGCTCTATATTTAAATGAAATGTGCCGGCAGCCAAACATCAGTGTGGTCAATAATGTTAAAAATCTTAATCTCTTTTGGTTTTATTATGAACTAACTAGGTGCCCGGCGTTGCTCGTGTACTTATTTATATAAACTCGAAAAAGTATTTAATTGAATACTTAAATATATTCCTTGAGTATTTCAGGATATAATCGTCACTCAGTCTTCATACATTACGAAATATTACATTGATGAAATTGTTAGCTAGACTCACAACTAATACAGCGCGAAAATTAACTTACATTTTCCCCAAGGATGGTAAAGTAATTCGTATTCTTCTTTATTATCATTCGATGGAATATTGCTGTATAAAAATATACTTTTTATTTAAATAAAATATTTCTGCTTTAGTTCATTCCTAATAAAGGAGATATTTCCTTTGTTCGTTGCGTAGTAACGTCTTTATCTCGCGTGACGTCATTGTCTCTTGGCGCGCAGTAATTTAATATTTAATGATCACGGTTTTTAATTATAATTCTTTCCACATTTATGCTAGGCGTTTCTCACCCCCACAGTACCGGTTCTCGATTTTGGCAGAATACGTATACCAATTTTTGTTGAATTCTGTCCACGCGATAAAATTTGTATAAAGAACAACGTAAATACATACATACATACATACAAATATACATCCTTTTTTATTATATAGATAGATAGATTGATGTTTAACAGTAACTTAAATCTCATTTTAGATATTTTGGAAAAATTCGTAGGTGTATATATACGTTGTAATTTTATATCATTGGAGGCCGAAGTTTATGTCGTATTATAAACAAAACGTGACAACTTTCTGATTGACGTATATACTCCAAATATTCATATAAACACAAGAGTTTTGCTATATTAATTTCTTGGTCTAATCCTTGTCAATACGAAGAAATATTAACGGTATATCTATACAGATACTAATTAACGAGTCTTTATTACCGAACCACGTTTATTTTCCTACAGTATACTTTCAATTTAGATTAACTACATGTAGTTTTGAGTTCATTAGTATAAAGAAAATATTAGATATTTTTCTACGTATCTCTTACCATGAGACGTCTAAGTTTTATTCCAGTTCTTTATTATATGGTTTGCCACTGATTCCAATCTCGTACATTCAAAACATGGGTACGTTGTTCAACTATTTGTCAATATCAACTTGATACATTTTTCATGTGTCAACCCACAATCACGTTTCCGGATTTTGATAAGATTTGATAGGGGAGCGAACGATTAATAAAATGGAAACGAGTTTTACGTTATTTACTCGTAGAGCTTCGCATACACAAGTCGTAGACCGCGTTCCATATCACCAAATTTTTTTCGCGAATTTCAATACAGCCACGTTGTAATGTATGAAATATGTTCATGTTTTATACATAATTATAAATATCATAATTGTTTCAAAACGTAGCTCAAACATCTTATATGATCGGCATAAGAGAATTTTAATCACCACAGTGTTTGATAGAAAAAAATGTAAAAATATGTGGATTTTGTATGCCAAATGTAAGTTTATTTGCTTTCGTAATTTACATGCACAATCTACGAGCTGAAAGAAAATAAGTGCGTGATGTTTACACTCAGCTTTTTTAGAGATAGAGGAGGGATAGGCAATTTTAGGCTAAACAAATTATTGAAATATTTGTAAAACTGATTTGAGTTGAAAATTTTTTTATGATTGCATAAGTTCATACCAGATTCTTAAGTAGATTCCATTTTACGGACCACCATTTTATTAATCTTTTATATATTCACTTTTTTTCATTTCTCTCCACGATACAAATCAATCGTGGTTTTCATGAAAAGTACCACACAAAGTTTTTCTTTACATGTCCCGTAACCGTAATTTCGAACTTAAGGATTCTAATTTTTTATCTGAAGTATTGAAAGATACCTTGGCACGGCATGCTTCATTACCTGTATGCGGGGGAGGTGCCTAACGTAAGAACATTTTTTATTTGATTTATTTATTCCATTAGTCCTTGAAAGAGAAAACAGTATACGTCATTACATAAAATTACAATATAATTAGTTGAAGCTACAATTAATAACAATTATAAGTCAACATGCACATGACTAAAAATCGAGAACAGAAATTTCCCTTTCCAACATAATTAAAAATACTATGTAGTAATAATAATAATAAATCTTTAAATTTTTTAAGGGTGTAATATAATATTTAGTGTATTTCAACAAATAAAATATGTACGTGGTAAAAATTAATATTTGGAGAATGAACTATTATAAAATATGGAATTACGCTTCACACGAGAATAAAAACAAAACCTGACACACGCAGTCTAAGAAGAAGCACAAACACAAATGACAGGCCAGTCACTTCATGAAACTGAACGACGAGGAATCTGCCCTTTCGTAAAACTTGAGGCCGTACATGAAACAAACAAATAAAAGACGAACAGGGTGTAAGAAAGTTAATAAACAAGTAGTTTAAATAGAAACACATTCAACACTTTTGCAATATAATCAAAAAATAATTAATTACTAGGGGAACGATCAGGAAACTCCTCTGCTAAGTAAAACGCTCTTTTCAGTCAAATATTCTGATACTGATTCCCAAACTCTTGTAATTATTAATGTTCTATACATCTGGAAGAAGAGTATTGTATAAAACTATCCCTGAATGGTGAATACTTCTCTGGCAGAGAGCCGGCGATTCTGAGCGACTTCTAGTCTCATAATCGTAAAACTCGCCATTCGTTTGAAACAGATTCATGAACCACTTTACGAGCTTTAGAATTTTGTGAATGAACACACTGATAACCTTGAAACCTCACAGAAATTCCTAAAAAAAAACGAAAGAACTATGACCACTAATAGTTGTGTAATGCGTTATGTTGAGGAGCTAGCAACTTTCGGTGATACGGGATCGGATAATGTGCTTGTATCGCCGTAATCAGTATGACATGACCGACTTCGTTGGCTGTGAGCCAGTCTGAAGGAATACTGGCTGACGTAACAGCCCCTGTTGCTCTGCAACGCTCTAGACATGTGTGTGGTGTGCTGCATACGTCCAGTTCATTCGAGTCGGCTCGTTGATGTCTTCAGTAGATCAGTGACACCAAACTCCAGACACACTAATTCTGTTAATTTCTCTCGGGTTTTCAACCGAATTGTTCTCTCTCTCTCTTTCTCTCTCTCTCTCTCTCTCTCTCTCTCTCTCTCTCTCTCTATATATATATATATATATATATATATATATATATATATATATATATATAGAGAGAGAGAGAGAGAGAGAGAGAATACAAATGATGTTCAGTTATACCTATGTAACATTTTCACCAGTTTCAGTTTTCTCTTTAATATTCTCTATAAAACTATAGAAATTTTTAGCCTTTAAATAAGGTGGTACTGTAATATCATTATATTATTTATAACCAACCTTGTTCATTTTGTTTTGATATAAGAGATATTAAATTAGAATAATGGAAAACGTTTGAAGATCATGCATTATTTTATACACGTAGGCCTAATAGTTTTTATACTTCAATTTTTACATGACGTAATTAAAATATTTTTTTAATTTTGCAGCGTTCCAGTATATTACTTATAATATCTATACTTTTTCACTTAATAAAATATCTGAAAATACAGTTAAATGCAAGTTATTTTTATTATTCATACTATTAACAATAAAAAGTTAGCTTCTATTCATTAACTAATAAAATTTTCTCCGTTTGTCTAATGACACGTAAATACCATTTTCTTGTCTAGGTCCGATTGTACCAGATAATCTCCAATGTTATATCCGATTGTGATCTAATCTCAAGCAATACCTCTGAGCGTATAAACACTTCCGGTGGTCTTATTCAGAAATGGAATGCGTGAACATGGTCAATTTCACCGTTACCACCTTTCTGTTTGATTTGGTGATTAATGCTAGTACTTAACACCTATCTAAGTGTATTAAACCTAAAAGAAGTAATCTTGGGCAGATCATTGTCTTAATATATTTAAATGTTCTACCCACCATAAATATTACCTCACCATTAACTGTAGTACTTTTAGACGATGCAAACCTTTTAATCACTGCTAACTGTAAAGAAATGTTGAAACCAAAGTTGTGGTTATATCAGAGTCTACTGTAATGGTTGCAGATGAATTATTAAAGTTATTAAATATTGAAAAAACTGTTCACATATAGTTTACTACATGTACATTACGATATAAACTAATTGGTTATTATATACAGGCACCAAGAAATTGGCACTACAAAAATTAGCTAAATTTCTGGATATCTGATTTGATAAGACCTTAAAATGATTTAATAACAGAGAATATATATTAAAGAAACTCATTAAGGCCTCCTATTTATTTAGAATCCCCCGCAAGGTTTGTGATGTAACAGAATGAGAAGTACACATTTTATTATTATTAGTTAATTCAATCACATCATTTGGTATACCATCCTGGGGCTTGTATCACAATAAAAGTTTCATCCTCAGAAAAGTTTATTAAAGGAGTATCCATGTCGTCATCAACAAAACCAATATTCATAGAATTAAGAATGTTACCAGTTCCAGATATATATATATATATATATATATACAAGAAACTAAAAGTAGTTTCTTGTATATGTATCAGGAAATGGTAAAATTAAATCACATCTTTTGGTATACCATAAAAATATATATTTATTTCAAATCAATAAGAGTATTTAATCATACAATACAATAAAAACCGACACAATACAGCTAACTCATCGACTGCCTCGCAACACAGGGATCCCGGATTAGAATCCCAGCCAGGGCCTGGATATTGTATGCTTGTGGTTCCATAGTGAGGAAACCCTCGTTAGTTCCACAACACGCTAACGACACAGAAGTTGACGAAACTATAAATCGACATACATAAATGTTGCGTCATGGCAGTCTGTCCGTGAAAATAGAATATATTGCGAGGCTAGAAATGACTAACTAAATGGTGTTGAGAGTCTATTTATTGGTCAGAAACAGCACGCTCAAGTGCGGGGACTACAAAGGCAAACCAAAACTGATATTGGTCAAAGAAAACCTTCGATGATCAACCACAAGCCTTGAAGAAGAGAAAATTGGCGTAGCTGAAGATTTTTTAACCCGATGTTTCGTCTCTGTTCAGATTGAAGATTCTTCGGAATCATTGTATATATTGGGAACATTATATGAAGATCCTATTGTATCGCGGCTTGTGACTGCTTAAATTGAATAAAGTCTTTTCGGGCTTCTAATCGAGTAAGCAATAGTGCTAGAAGACGTCATGGAAACGTCGCGAACACAATTGTTTACTCGGTTAGAAGCCCGAGAAAACTATTGATTTTCTACACCGAGAAAGACTTCATTCTTTATTACTGATTAAATTTTTAAAAAGCTTAATAATATATCAAGTGTGTTAAACTGTATTCGACTCACACGCTTTCTGATGCTCTGATTAAGAACTGGCGCATCCAGTTGATGTGTTAATGGACTGCTTCGGCGGAGATGAAGGCACTAAACGTGTCGAAAATTGCTGATAACGCAAGAAGATGAATACGCCAAATGATACAATTTTAAGTGGAGCATTGTGTTCTGATGCCAATCCAACGTAAATGTTACAGTTTGAAAACTTTGTTTTCTGTTTAACTCAAAAGACCAGAATACAAGATTCTGAGTGTAAATAGCGTAAACTGGATATAACTAGCGGATTTTGGTTCTAATGTCGCTTCCATGTAGGAGATGGAAAATGATTTTTTGTATGTATTGTGCAAATAGTAACACGTTTGTAAAAAAACTTAATTTGTCACTAAAAATGGGACATGTTCGTCAGGTCGCTACGGGAGAAAATTCAAGCAACCCACCAGAGGCGAAAAATAATTAAACAGAGAAAACCATTTGACGGTAGCAAGGATGGAACCCAGCAAACAGGTCATCACTCAGAAGCAGTCTCGAGCGCAACCATCTACGCTATTAGGACTACTGGTGTTAGGGTATTAGTTGTTTCAATTCCTGGCGTGGTCACTTCATTTGGTCGACTACGTCGACGCTCGTTCTTGTTCAAATTCTGCCACCCAATATTTTATTGTTATAAACGAAGTAGCAGGTTCCCGCAAAGTATAATCTAGCTCGACTTTGATATTGGTCGAACTGAGACCTTTCAAATAAAATTTTTGTATCACCTAGCGATTATCAATTTTTACAAAGTCACCGAGAGCGTTGGCTATTGATATCTGTCAAATAAACCTTGTACAATGCAACACCTTCATATTTTAAACTGAAGTTGGTACTTTAGACCAATTTTTCTTTCCAAACAACTATGCGTCATGTATACGTGAGGTCCGGTTCTTCTGTAATTTAACTAAAGGGTAGGAAAAACTACCATATAAGGATGTTAGTTAACATCAATAATGTATTGTGAAATTTTGAGCGCAGGTTTCAAATTTCTAACATAATTTCTTTTATTTCAGAGTAAGCAGAGTCCAGTGGAAGAACTACTGCGTCAGGCCGACCAGCTTATCAGCGACCAGAGACCCCGGGCGGAGGTGTACGCCGCCATGGCGCAGTCCCTGGGCCTGGCGTGGCAGGACGTGAACAGCCATCTCCAACTCCGTCGCCAGGTACTGGACCTGAACGTGGCGTACCACAGCCGCGCCGACGCCTACGAGCAGGCCATGGGGGTTCTGGAGACTGCGTGCCGTGACGTCAATCTTCCCTTGGAGGCCGCTGCTGTTAAGGACCTCCTCACCACGCTACATGAACTCCGCAGGGAGTCGCTGGAGACTCTGGTTCCAGCACTACAGGAAGGACAGATGCTGCTGGACAAACTTCGAGACCTTGCTAACAAAGGGACTGTAGATTCGAGACCAGGCCAGTTACGAAACAACGCCTTACACGGTAAGGGTTGAATTGAATTGAATTGAACCGATCTCGTAATTTCCATGATGTCACTGTATCCATTCTCATTAATTGTTTGAGAAAACCTACATAGGCCTACTCAGGACGTGTTCTCAATTTTCTTTCCAATCATCCTCCTAACCAAAAGATAGCTCTGGTATATAATTTTGTAGACAGAGCTATATTACTATCTAACTCCAAATTCCTTCAACATTTTAAATTTTAATGAGTAGTCTTAAATTTGTTTAATAAACACGTAAATATTGGGGCTGAACAAAATCCAATGTCCTGCCGTTACTCGTCCCCAATCACCTCCATCAAATTTTTTTCTCATACTCCCTTCTTACAAATTTCTACATCATAAGTTGGTCCAAATTTTTAAAGAATATCAAATATCCATCATTTAATGTTCTATTAATACTCTTTGACACTAGCATTCTGTAGTTTACCAAATCTCTTGCTCTAATTGTAATTCCTGCTACATAGTGCAAACAATACGTTCAAATGTTAACCTGTCAAGGAACATATCAAACTTCCCAACAATAAACAATCTGTACTCTCCAAAGGTACCATCTGTTCTGAACATTCATTTGATTGGTAAAATGCTAAGATTTTAGACATTGACACCAAGTACTATTCCAGAATTAAATCAGAAATTCTTCATATTAAATCCAACATCACAGCAATTAGCATACAAACGGACACTATTAAACTCAAAAATTGCTATGGTCCCTTATTGTTACGCTTCGCTTTTGAGTTTGTAAACTGTATTGTGCGGTTGTGTCACTCTTGGCTCATGCTTTTTTTAGCACCTGAAAAAGGATCAAACTTTCTAGAAACATTGTGTGGTATTTATATCACCACCTCATTTTGTCTGTCATTTGGCTATTTAATCTCATTATTAAATTTAGATTTATTCAAAAGAATATAGGTATTTTTAATAAGGAAATCTTTTACTGATCATTTGAAAATTCCTCCTTTCAAATTTTTTATTTCTTGTTGTAATTTATTATATCAGATGTATCCACACAAAAAGGACTTTTATTATACTAATATTCGTTCGTGTGCACATCACCATTATTTCCAGTTACTGTTACGTCAATCCTCACTACTGTCACAATTGTGTATATATATATATATATATATATATATATATATATTGTAGTAATTAGTAATTAATCCATTGTTATAATTGCAAAGTAAAGGACTCATTATTAGAGTATATAAAGCATACACCGCGACAAAGCGGGCGGCGAGACAAAAGAACCATTGTTGAGACGTACGCAGTACAAATTCTACGAGACGGACAGACACAGTCAACGAGGAGAGACGAGTGTAGTTGGAAGTCAGACGCGGGCAGATGTTCATCGAGTAAAGAGTGGCAGCCAAAACCTTATTAAGAGACGAGTTTAGTTGGTGTGGCACACAGAATTTCATCGAGTAAAGTTTGGACATATAATTCGATCAAGTAAAGGTTGCAGGAAAGTTTCTCAATAAGTAAAGCCACAAACAGTAACCTAATAAGTCATGCCGCAGTAAAAAACTCAATAAGTAAAGAGACCGTCACCAATTTCACCGAGAGAAAGTTGGAATAATCTGACTGACCATTCATTCGGAAGGAGTAGCCGTTTCCAGCTGAGAGAACATCAAGTTTCGACAAGTGTTTTGTAACCAATTTAAATTCAGTGATATCCCCAAAAACGTGTGCACAGAAAACCCCAAAATTGAGACCTGGTCGGCCGTAAGTAAAAGAACTCTAAAATTTATTTGTAAACCATTTCTTTAAGATACGTCAGATCGTTCTTCAATTATTTCTTTTCTTCAATTGTTTTGTTAGGTAATTTAAATTCAATTCACCCATTTATCAAACCCAGTAAAGACCCTGAGATTCAAAATAATATTGTGTAAATTTTTTATATTGTATTTAAAACTTTAATAAATTTGATTAATTGTTCACATAAATATTCTTTTAATTAGCCACAGCCATTAATCTGTTTATTACAATATATATCATAAACTGTTATAATACCATTTTATACAGAAACTTGCCGACAAGTTACTCGTTTCCTTTCTTAAAAATAATTCGCAGGACCTTTTGCTGTACTCGTAAAACAGTATCTAGATTATGTCTTGTTGCTCCCCAGATTTGTTATATAGGGTTAAACGATCCATAAAATACCATGCGTTAAATATTTTTGAGCAGCTGTTGTTGCAAACATTTTCAATATGGCGGGAATGCTGAGTCCCCACTGCAAACCCCTCTCCCGCCATCGTAAGGGCGTGGGACAAGTACCCAATGCCCGATCTACCTGATGCATGTTTTCTAGGGTTTGTCCTCCATCACTTTTAGGCGAATGCCGGGTAGAATCCTTAAACAAAAGCCCGAAGGGCCCTAGTTAACCCTTAGCTTCATTCCTCTACCCTTCCGCATCCCCCTTTCAAATACCTTCCTATGTTAAGAAAGGGTAATTGTCACCATGTGAATTGAATTACCCTAATGTAGCCTGTTACTCTAAAAAAACTAACCGGTGAAGACCAAAATCATTTCTATACAATATGCAAATTACTGGCCCATATATTGAAAAGAAAACTTGTGATTAATAATTTTATAGCATACTGTTTTTGTTGAATTTGACTCGAATTGAATGTTGATGATCCATCCATCTTAAATCGGTTGGCGAAAACGTGATTCGGGGTGGCTCCTCTGGATGACACCTAGTTTGCTTGAGATTTTTTATCCCCAATGGACAGCTAAATTGAAACTCCCTCAGTAAGCTACAGAGAATCTGGCGGTTCACTGAATCTGGCGCCGTGCGCGATGTTTGACCCTCACTACGCCCAAGTAAAATTACTTAGTCGGTCTCGTCTTCAGCATCTTCTAGAAGATTCTGAAAAGACTCCCAGTACCTTAAAATATTAAAAAACAATCCTGGTACTCTAAGAGAATTAAATTTACTTTCGGTACTTTCAGAGGTGCAAAAATACTCCTCGTACATTAAGTAACTCAAAAATATTCTCGATACCCTCCCCATATGAGTCAAAAATATTTCCGGTACCTTAAGAATGGTTGTTCATCTGTACAAAGTTTCCGCGCGTTTAAAATTGTATGGGGAACATTGTTTTCCTCCTTCCACTTCCACTCCTAGGGGCGTAATGCACGGCTCACTTTGCGAACTAAATATTCTCTTTCTCTATACACTATTTCACTGTCGATGTAGTTCTGATGATGTTATACAGTATTGTTGATTGAACTCAACGCCAAAAATGCTTGTTAGGTTGAGTGGATTAGTTCTTTATAAATTATTTCACCGAAATTGCAGATATTCGAATATTTATCATAGTACATAATTAACTCCCTTACTTTTTTCAAATGAAAGTTAGTCTCACAAAGGTTATGCATGAACACATTTCACAAAATGATGAAGAATTCTTAAAATTGGTACAAAAGAATCGATTAAAACCCTATCCTTCAAATGGATCAATTATTGATACAATGTTGCAATATAATAATATATAATACCTCCAAAAATGTCATTAAACATCATTATTTGTTTCAGTGACTGAGAAATATTAGAGTATTATCTACTTAACTTTTTTTTGCTTTATTTTCTGCTGGTCGTTTATATCTTCGTTTTGCTCAAACTTATTTTGCTTTATTCCTGTTATAGATCCTATATTTTCTCTACTGTCTATAATACTGTTTTCCTTGTAGGTTTTCTACTGTAAATGTTTATTTCCAGCAGTTGTTCATCTTACACAATTGAATACCAAATTAACACTTCCAATAATATAAAAGCTACATGTCTAATTTTTAAATTGTTTTAGCTTGTACTCAGGTGGAGGTATGGATGGAAAATCTGCATGACCGTCGGAAATCTCTGGAGGTGGAGTGGAAAATTAGGAAGGAACAGTTAGAGCAATGCCTAGCCTTTACATTGTTAGCCAAAGATTTGCGTGATTTGGAAGTCACATTGGATAGAAGGCAAGAAGAACTTATTCGTAGTGGTGACTTATTGGGAGATTCTGTAGCTAGTGCAGAATTATTACTACATGAGCATCAGCAATTAATTCCTGAGGCAAAGGTAAGATTTATCCCATTTATATTAATTAATTCTCTTATCAAATATTAGATCATTTCAGAATTAATTTTTCCAAACTGATATAAATTTCTTTAATATTCAAATTATATAAACAAATTTTATTAACAGAAATTTAATTAAGTTTTTTTAGCAGATTGATTTATATGATGTTTACTAGTTTAATGGTTCATGATGTTTGTAGAACATACAAGATCATTGTGTCAAAGTCACAAAAGCAACAGAGCAATTGGCATCATCTCGTCATTTTGCATGTGCTGAAGCAATTGGGAAAGCATATTCAGTTCTCAATAAATGCACAATTTATTTTGAAAGTCTTGAACAAAGAGAAACATTACTAGAAAACACAATCGCCTTTTATAAAGCTGCTAATATTGTAAGTTGAAATTAAAATACCAATAAGTGGAAAAACTATTGCATGTTACCTTTTTCATGAATACTATTTAATTTTGCAGGCCTTGATAAATTTACAACAATTGGATGCCCAATTAAAGGAAACTGAGATTTCAAGCTCTTCTACTGCTTTGTCACACATCCATGCTCAATTTGCAACTGCAATAGAAGAAATAACAAATGCTCCCTTAACACAGGGCTACAATATATTGGAAGCTGTTGGCCGCAGCATGCCTGGAGCCGAGGCAAGTTGACTTTGATAGACATGTTCATTGAAAAGGATATTTCTATTAGATTGTTATTGTATATAAACTGGATTAGTTTTCCATACTTTTATTATATTTCTTAAACATTTTATATATATATATATATACATATATTGTAATAATTAAAATAAATCTTTAATAATAAACAAATATTTGGACTCGCGTGGTCAACAGCACAAGGTATGCATGGTAGACATAAGGAGATAATGATGGCTTAATTGAGCGACAGATGGTAAATTAAAGGCGGGTGAGTTAAACGTGTTTACGCCCGGCTGTAGTGTCGTGAACAGATTTTGCACACGAACTCTTGAGTGCAACCGAACTATGGGGGGGAGAAGCGTAAGTGCACACGAACTCTCTCTTGGTACGTCTGAACTTTGTAGGGAAGTGTGAAAAGGCGGTCCTGATGTGTAGTTTGGAATCGAATTAACAGCGGCAGAAGGAGGAAATATAAGGCGTCGTAAGAGGAGATCAGTAGCCAGTCATCAGGAGAGAGCGTTGATGGAGGTCCTTGGGGCCGGATGGTGGGCCAAGTTAGGTGGCCGAAATAAATAGGAGTTTCGATCAGTCATCAGTTGGTTAGCAACGGTTGTCGGTTGTGGCTAAGTTAGGTGGCCGAGATAAATCAATCAGTCAGCAGTCAGCAGAGATCATCGGTGGACATTAGGCCGAGTTAGGTGGCCGAAATAATCAGTAAAGTGTTTGGAGAAATTATTCATGAGAGTAAGGTCATTGTGGAGAGGTGGCGGTGGAGGTGTAAAGTGTGAGCGCGACTTGGTGCTCTTTATGGCCTGTATGAAGTGAGTGCGTGCAAGTATGCGAGTGATCCAAATTGCATGGAGTAACAGAAAGATTGTAAGTTCATTTTTACAATATTCATAGTTATAAACTTTTAAGTAAAGGTATAATCGTCAGATTTCAGAATTCAAATTATTTATTGTATATATATATATATATATATATATATATATATATATATATATATATATATATATATATATATATATATTGTAATGATCAGACTTTATTACTATATATATATTTATAAAAATACATTAAAAAATTTTATTGGGCGCCAGCAGATATACATATAGTCTGCAAAAAAATTATCTTTAGCTCCAGCTTGGTTATAAAATCCTCCTTCTCTACAGAGTAATGTGGGCGGCTCGGTAGCTATTCAAGAACAGAGCCTATTTCCGTACTGTGTAAAAGGAATTGGAATTAATTTGGTGACAAAGTCACATTCAAAATTGGATAGTGAGGAAGGATATTCCTTAATGGAAGGAATTCCGTAATGGATTCTCCTAATATTGTATTTATTCCTTAATTGAAGCTCCTAATACTTCATCCCCTCTACTCTATCCATTCCTCAAATAAACAACTAATTGTCCAACTTGACCCTGTGGCCGAGATGGTTAAGATGTCTGTGTACTGAGCAGAATATGTGGGTTCAAGTCCTGCCTGGGTCAAATATTTTCAGTCTTTCCTTCTTCTTCCATCCTTCTCTCTGCTTTGAACATATGCTTTTCTATGTGCGTAATTCTTCACCCGAGCATATGAATTCACATAAAGCATAATCCTCCTATTTCTCCTATTTATTTCTATCCTTCGTCACTATCCAAGTTTATATATATATATATATATATATATATATATATATATATATATATAATTGAATATTGGTATGGAGAGGAAAGAGAGATAGGTTGTGGTTTACCTAAAAGTGAAGTGCGGTGTCGCCATAAGGAACTGAAACTATTTCTTCAAATTTTCGGAGGCTCTCAGCCTCCTTCTTCAGGAAGGAGTGTTACACCATTCCAGCCGGTGCACGGAATTCCTTATGGCGACACCGCACCGCACATATATACACAATGTTAGGAACTAATTTCGTGATGAAGTCACATTGGATCTAGGATAGTGAGGAAGGAAAGAAATAAATAGGATTACACTTTACGTGAGTACATATTCTCAGGCGTAGAATCACACATTAACTTTAATGGTGACTTATGAGTTAACTATTCTGTTTATATAATAATAATAAAATAGATCACTTTATTAACATTTCCAATAAATTACAGGTATATTAATGCAATTTATGTATTGTATACTGTATAATGCCATTTATGTAATGTACATTGTAATTTCTACTTGTTATTGGATTACTTAATAAAGTAGTTCTTTATTTTGCTTATCCAGGGGGTGAGACGTGTAGTAGAGGAAATTGAACGTAGAAAAATTTCCATAGGAAATTTGTGCATATCACATACAGAAGAAAATATGCGAATAACATTAGCACTAGAATCTTTTATGGAAAAACAAAATGATGTGAGTATATTTCAATTGTAAAATAATTGTAAAAACAATTATTAGGTTTAAGATAATATTAATTTTCAGAATTTTAATGTAATAAAGGTGTTGTTATTGAAATGGGTTGGTATTTAAATGTTGAATTTAGAAACACTCTCATAAATTAGCAATTGACTATAATGCAGACATTTGCTACCTTATTTATCAGCAGAAGGCTGTCATATTCGTGCTTGCAGGCATGTTTATAATCTAACAATTAAGCAGCTTCAGTCTCCTGAAAACAGTTTCCATTGGAAAGATAACAAAAAAGAACAAAATAAGTGACATTCTAATCAAAATAAAAGACACAAGCTTTAACTTTGACAAACATTAACATGTTGTATATGTTTATGATAATAGATTCCCCTGTTATTAAAATGAGACAATTGCCTTAAGCCCAATTCACCTGCATATTGATTACAAAACTTTTCATGTTTCCAGTCTTCAATTGAATCTCCAACACCTTTCTTGAAAGATAATAGTCTAAAAAATGTGGATCACAAAACAGACTTCTTAGATGTGACTTTTCATATACCAATAAAAAACAAACCCAATACTATCCAACAGAGTAATTATACAATTGAAAATCTCGTGATTCCTTACCAAAAAAATCAACTTATTTTTTCCTCTTCAGGAGCCTATGTGGGGGAAATGAAATGATAGGCAAGAATTCTTTGGAAGTTAAATGGCCTCTGATGGCTTATAGTACGTGAAAATTCTTTTATGATATTTTCTCTTAAAAATAATAATGTAAATAAAATATAGCAGTAGGCTGGTTATTTAGAGAATCAATTATATTGAGATGGAAGTTAATGTTCGTTATGTGGTACACAACCAAGTTGCCTTTGTTGCAAAGGCAGATCAATCATTTATGCTTTCCTGTATACAAGATCAGATCTACCCAAAGTTACACTTTGAAACTTTCCATAATTGAACAAAAGTTTTTGGTACAATTTGAGAAAACATTTTTATTGCATAGCTTATAACTTATAAATGCATATGTTTGATTAGATTCTGTGTCTATTTAAAGGAAAATATCCATATATATACACACAAGTGACATTTAACTGTAGATATATACAAAAATTAAAATTCTTCAAACCATAAATATAACCAATGAGAATGAGACTGAATTTGTATAAAAGTTTAGTGGCTGTAAGAGCTTGAGTGACATAGCCCAGGAAAATAAATATACAACATTTAAATACAATAGAGAAAATTATCGGTTGGAAGATATATCTTAAAATATTAATTATAGGAAAGATAGCCAAATACAGACAAAATATAAATACTGCACAACATTTCTGGGATCCTCTTAGCAATATGAAGAAAGGCACAAGGATCCCAAAAACGCTATGTGGTATTTATATTATTACTTATTTTGTCTGTATTTGGCAATCTTTATTATCATTAATTTTCAATCATTTGTAAATTTTTTCATTGCTTAAAATATCATTATTTATAGTTGTAGATGTAATACTGCTCAAATATTGTAAAACCAACAACTGTCAATCCACTTGAATATATATTATGCTGTAGAGAACTTATGATCATGTTACATTATAATTACTCTTATAATTAATTTGTTACCAATTAAGTAAAATTTAAAATTATGAAACACTATATTCAACTAATTTAAATTTGTATGCATTAATTGAAAACTTTTAAACATTGATTGAATCAAAAATTTCAGATTTTGTGCTGGTTAGTTAGCATTGCAGAGGCATTTCTTCAAGGACATCAGGATATGGGCAGTGTTCTAACAATGGCACAAGATTTTCTGCAAATGCATCAGCAATTGCTTTCTGATGTGCAGGTGTGTTATAACTTAGGATACTAATTCATGCTTTCATAATTATGTATTTATTGATTTTAGAATACTGGATATATTAATAGACTTTTGTTTTGCTATGCCATGACAGAAAAAAGGTGTTGACATCAATAACTTGCTGTTGACACTTCCATCTGTCATTGAAAGTATCAAAGATGAAGATCGCTTGAAGATTGATGAAAAAGTTGAATCTCTTCATTCACATTGGATTAATTTGAAGAATTTGTTAGAGAAAAGAATAGACTTGGCAGAATTATATGTCAAATTTCATTCACTTTCTGTTGAACTTGCAAGTAAATTTGATGATTTAGAAGGTGAACTCAAGAAACATAATGAAAAAATGGACGATGAAATACTCATAGGTATAGAGCAGAAGTGGTTGCACATTCAACAAGTGTACTCAAAACTTTCCGGTTTTGGAAATACTTTTATAGAAGAAGCATCAAAGGTAATACAGAATGGCTTTTTATCTACTTCTGCATGTACTATGTGTTAATGTTAAATTTTATTAAATTTCATTATCATACCATTATCATTGAAACTGTAAGCCATGTGGCCTTATTGCAGATTGGTGTAGTTGTAATATATTAATTAGATTTTTCTAAGTTAATCAATGTCCGTATTGCAATAATAACACGTACAGAATTTTTTTTCTATAAACTGTGTTTCTTTAAAGTCTTTATATTTCACGTTTTACCCTCATATACTATTGTAAATTATACTATTGAATACTATTGTAAAGTAAAACATTACTACTGCAACAATACCTGCTAAACAAACATTTGCTAAGCAACATTTTGTTGTATATTAATGCCTGTGTGTCAGTTATTCCTCAAGTTATCAAATTATTTAAATAAACTATCACCTACAGTATTTCAATTTCTTCTAAGGTTTCATTACTCTACTTATATATACTCAGAGGAATATATTGTATTTAGGATCAATACACTTTATCTTTTCTTGTCAGTAACCCAGATTCAAATAATTTCATAGATGTTGAAAATGTTCTCTTATTACCATCTGGGTAGTGTTGGTTAAAAACACAATGTTTTTTTGCCTTGCACCACGAATATATTCTAGGTTAAGTGAACATATCCAACAACACATTCATTTGAAAAACATACTAAATTTTCATAGATATCTCTACTTTGGTTAACTGTAAAAGTGCCATTAATCTAAAAATATTACATATTACATTTACTTGTGTTATTTGAATCTGACACGCATATGATGTCATATTCAGAAGGACAACATTAAACTGTTCAGATTTGGGTGAAATTTATATTAAAAAAATATTTGAACATGGCACTCCGATCAATTTGCTCCAATTACATGCAGGAGAGAGCAAATATGTAAATTTTAACACACAATTTATAATAATGGCACATCAAACCTATTATTGACAATAGAGGTAATGTCTGTCATAAAAATAATTCAATTTTGAGAAGAATGTGAAGTGAAGAAGTTACAAGAACTACTACTTGAAGACTATAACGACAAGTACTAGAGGATTGGTGAAGTAATGAAGTGTTCTGCAACAGTTTTTTTTATTCCCAATATTGCAGTTGCTAGCATCAAATTTGTTTTTTCTGTGTGTGCAGTGATTGAATCAGTATTAGTCATATGCAGCAATTACAACAGACACTTTGATAAAGGTTTCCATCATATGGAAAATATCAGCATTACTTAACACATTAGGCATTGCCCAAACTTAATAAGCACAATCGATTTGACGTAGAACAAAATCGCCAAATATATCAATTGAAAATTGAGCTGCCTGATTGGGAAGTACCCTCACTACATTAAGAACTCTACTGAATTTGTATCAATGCTTAAGGTCTAGATTATCTCATTATCAGTTTTCACGTGGTCTCACTACTCAAGGAGTCTGAAATTTTGATACTGATTTCAAAGCATCTAGATCACTGGAACTATTGCACCATTTTCTAAAACGAGCAGGTGGGCTGTGTTGCAATTGATTCTTCTCCCTTATCTGCCATCACTAACTGTTGTATAGAGTTTTTCTCCAAATTTTTTGAGTTCTGAGTTAGTTTATATATTTAAAATTTAACCAAATTTCGTTAATACTTTTCCCTTTAAACGTAAAGTCTCCTAGTTTCACCCATAAGAATACCTGCAAACACAATTTTTTCGCTATATCATATTACCAACTAAATAAATTTGCATCTATGGGGGAACTTTATACGATGAATTTTATTTCTAGTAGATCATTTTTGTGATCGCTAACACCCGGAAATACTTCGCAGTTTATCGCGTTTTCTGAAGGCATGACTAGGAACACGTCGAGGATATCATGTTAGGTCTCTCACTACCTTTTTTAAGCCGTTATTCCATTCCAGTGAATTTACGGCGGTTTGCTTTTTGGAATTTCCTAGTTGTCCTTCCCAGCCATGTTTATATTTTCTAGTAGAACACCTGTGATCACCAACTACCGACAATACTTCTCAGTCTTCCGCTGTCCTAACATATCACTGACTGGTATGAATTTCCGGCAGTTCCGTTAGTTTCTAGAACTGACAAGTTTTCGTTGGGAGGTCTATAGGTAGTAAGGTAGTGCGGTAGATTTTCTCAGTATGATGCAGACTTTCGAAATGCCTTCCCTAAAATGTTATTAACTTTAAAATAACCATCTATTGAGATTTTTTTAAAATAGCACACAAAATGTACCAATCCGTTTAATTATGAAATATAAACTACTTTACAATAAGTTTTTTAATTACTGAAGGGATCAAATTGTATTTAGATTTCGCATCTTGTGCCACCTTGCACGGCTCGGACCTATCTTAGCATGTTATTAGGTGAATGGATTCATTTATACTCTGAATTTCTAAGCATACAAGTTCTTCCTTTACATCTGATCATATTATAGTATTGTTAAGTGAAATTTTTAAACAAATAATTTACCCCCTCCCTTTCATAGCTGTTCCATCTAAATATTTTATCTCTGCTTATAAAAAATTCGACAGCTATAATTTTATGTAACCGCGATTTTGCACCAATTAGTACATCGTATATATCGACAAGGTTCCAAAATTTCCCAACTTTATTAATTATCTTGTAGCATTTTACCATCAAAACTGTAAAGAGTTTTTCCTCACATCTACCCTATTATTCTCTTCATTTCTATCGTCGTTCTTCCCTAATCAGTTCAGTGAGTCAGTCGTTTCCGCCGCTGTCTGCTGTAGTCATCCTCGTCAGTCGCCTTCGCCACCACCGTCCTTTCATCGCCCGAGGTTTTCACCGTCGTCTTCGTATTTACCTCAGTTCTCGGTATCGACTCTCGCGAACAGAGATCCCAACGTGTTCGCTCCACTATGGTTGAGTTTTGCACCATAACATCCAATATCTGTGTCACGAATCCATGCGTTAGTGAACACCATGCTTCTGTGACACCCACTCAAGACGATCATTGTCAAATTCTACGCCAATGCATATCACAACGCCTAATTACATTGCTATAGCTGATTTGGGATTTTTTTAGATTTTTTACCATGTCTCCCACATTATAGTACAGGTTATTATGGTTTACTACTTTTCTTATAACGTGGGTAAGACATGGTCTGGATTGTACTGGCCAGATTTCCTTTTCCAACTGCTTGGTAAGTATTCCAGGATACCAGTTCACGGAAATACCGTCTTTAGCGCTGTACATCACTATTTATTCTCCAAATTATATTAAACAGGCTATTAATTGTTTTTAATATAATTTAATTGTTGGCGGAACGGGTGTTAAAGACAACAATCGCAGCGGGTCTTTCTTTGTTAACAATGGGAGACTGGAGACCGCGCGCATAAAGGAAAGCAGTCGACGGAAAGAAGCGAAACGGTAAAGTTAACGGCTAGACGCGAAAGGAAATGTCTGCGCCGAGATACGAGACAGAACGATCCACATAAAGTAATAACACACTAAAGTTTGCTAACCTAAAAGCATGAATAGTGTTATCCAGGTCCAACGGCGAGATATGATAGTTTATATAAAACGCGAGTAAGCAGTTTGGCAGACAGACACATAAAATCGCAATTTGGAAGCAGAAGTTTTGCTTCAGAAATAAAACTAATTGTCACATCGAGAGACTTTAAGGAAATCTACTTCCGGCAACCGGCTGAGGGTGGGCTGATCCAGATTCCCGGATAGCAGAGACATGATAGCAACGACTGCGTGTATTCAAATTTTAAAGTGTAGCATCAGTGAGTAATGAATTGCCTGTTTTAGTGAGTGTTAAATTCAAGCAAGAAGAATCCAAACTGGTACCAGTAGCCTGGCATGAGTACAAACAATTATTAATGATTGTAAACGATAATTAAACGGTATAGTCAGATTTCGTTCGCGTTTTTCTTTTCATTCGTCTTCTTTTACTTTTGTATTTAATATTGTATTCCGTTAACTTCAATGACTTTGGTTTGTTAATATTTTAGTTCATTGTGTTTGTACTTCCTATCAAACCCAGTGGTGACCCTGAGATAATGAGAAATTCAACGTAATTAATTGTAAAATCATAAGGCAATATTTTCATAGAAAGTCACGAATTATTAAAATAAAATTTAGATATTTGTTTGTTAAATTGACGGAATTCGGCGTGTAAAGCAGGGAATATAATGTGTAATTAGAAACAATAAATTTTAAATCCATAAAATTTTTGTTAATTATTCCTATTAATTAAGACCACCTAATTAATCGTTACAATATATATATTTATAAACATATATCCTTCAACCTACCACAATCTTCCACATATAGCTACCTAAAAAATCAAAGAAAACATTACCTGCCTTTCCTACATCATTTACCACATTCATAGCAGACTATAAACTCTTTCTTTATCATCATGAATGCATTTCTAATCACCACAGCATTGTCAAACTATCTAAAACCCAATTTCCAATAGTTGCTCATGCCAAAAGCCACAACACCAACAAATGCAATTATTGAAATGACACTATAATAGGCCTACGTGTTTTTAAATCTAATAGATAAAATATCCAAATGACAGACTTCCTAATCTAAATTTATTACATTGCAAGTTGACTGTGACAGTTCAACAATTGCAGGTTCTTCAGCTAAATAAGTTAGGATTTGCCTTTTGATTCGCTGTTGGGTTTCTGAAAGACCTTCCATCCCTCTGAGCACTTAATGAGATTCTATACCTAGATTCAACATACACTGCAGCAAGAAAATGTGTGTTTTTAAAAAGCTTTATTTCCCCTCAATTTCATGGAGGACAGAATTCCTTACGCAACATATCCTCCAAATTCTTCCATTCTTTCGTAAGCATCCCCAAAGTGAGAATGTTAGCTTGAAGGGCAGTTGTGGAAATATTTGGTTTTACTAAAACAACTCTGATATATTTTACTTATAGGTCTTTGTCCCAGTATTAACTGCTTGGTCGCAGTAGTCTTTGGAAGAAAAAAGACCACCAAGCATAGCATATGTAGATTATCACGTTACTGTATCTAGAGTTTAAGTTTTACCAAATATTTTCAGAAAAGTATTAGGAATTGAAGTTCGAAGTTTTACCGCAACCTGTCGGATTTTTATATTTGTTCATTCTTTAATCCATCCCAAATGGTCAATTAAAGAGCGTTAATCCCACGCCTCATTAGTTAAATTTTCGTATTATCATTAGTCAACGCGGGCATTATTAAGGAAGGATATTTAACCCACTGTTGCGAAATGTCTGCAAATACTTAGATTTTGTTTTTCATCGATTTCGAATTTGTTTAGTTTCTTTCTCCGAGTAAAAAACCGTGTTTTTTTAATCATTGTGACTGCTCCAGCTCCGCTCCAAAGCCCTGCTTTGAACTTCTGCAGAAGTCGAACTCTATATAGCAGAAATTACCCCTTGATTAATGCGGTTACATTAGGTGGAAAGTAACTGTCAACAGACTGCAAAACAGCTTCATTTGGATAGCTTGGAGCATTGTCTAATAAAAGAATATATTTTTCTGGCAAGCCTTTCGATCTCAGATGCTTGCGAACAAAGTTGTGATGAAACCATGATTTAAACATTGTGGTATCCGTCCAGATTTTCTTCTGATTACAATATGTCACAGTTCCCTTAAACCGACGCGGCCTTTTCGCTTTTCCGATTACAGCTAATTAAATTTTATGAGAACCAGATATCCGCGAATCTTTCTTTGCTTGATTTATGCCCCATTGCTCGACATTCTTATTTATGTGCCAATTTTTTTGTGGAGAAACATTTCCAATTTAGGCCAGTTTCATCGGCATTTTAAATTCGCTCAAGAGTCACCTGCTGCTCTTCCGTGAACTTTTGAAAATCATTTCGGAACTCATTTGCAACTGTTTCATTGTTTCTTTATTATTTCTCGCATATAGAAATCTCATGATCGTTGTTGGAATCGCGTCAGCCAACCCTGCCGATGAATTGAAATCACCTTCCATTCCTAATGCATCCAAATATATGTTTGCCTATTTTGCGCAGATAATTCCTGAAACAGGAATGTTAGTCAAATTCATCATAAGTTGATAGTTTCATTTTTCTTCTGTCTGATAGCTAACTCGATGAATTAGAGAATTGCTGACTTAATTAATCAATTTTTTTTGGAGATAGCGGACGATACCTATACTATATTGTAAAGCTAAGTTTCTGATAGACCCTCCTTCCTCAAGTTTCGTCATTATGTCGAGTTTCTGGTTAATTGTTAAAGCTAGTCACAATGATTAAAAAAAAGCAACAATTATATTGGCAATTTCTGAAATAATTTTTTTTTAATATTTTGGCACACAACGTAACTAACCTACTGCCTACTGAAGAATACAGCTCAGTGACAGACAGTATCATACACTTCTTTCAACAGAACTCTTATTCCTCCCACAATAGTGTCTGATTTTGGTTTTGCAGCGTCTTTGTTGCCCCTTTATTGCCGCAGTTGAGCAGCAAAGCAGTTAAACCGGGTGTGTATAATATATATATACAGTATAAAGCTGAAGACACTGTTACCAATAGATTTTCAAAGTTGATATTCTAGTTTGAAGGCAGAATAATTTTTTTGAGATTATTACTTGAGTTATGCAACAGGAAATTAGACATACTCAATTAGAACTGAAATGGGATATTAACGTTTGGTGTTTGCCTTATGAATTAGCTTTTCATGCTCAAAATGAAACCACCTACCTGCCTTCCAAGGAAAGGTTCTAGCAAAGGTAGAAATGAGGAGGTACTTAACAAATGTCACATGAAAACAGCTACAGAGAGACACATACACTAGAAATTATTTCTTGTTGACAACATTTCTGTTTATTACTGTTCGTTACAAATTTTATGTTCATACTCGTCAGATGGCAGATAGATTCAACTAGTTTTATTGGTTATGTTTATGTGTAGCTATTACTGAAATTCTGGAAGGTGGCCAATTTCTATTTTTTATGCAGGTTGGGGACCCATATCTAGACAGCAAACGTGCATGTCTGTGTGTGGAGACAGTGCTGGAACACTTTGGTGGGCGACATTTAACCCTGTCAGAAAGTTGGGAAACATGGGAGAGCAGCATTACTGTTGAGAGGGAGGTTCGTATCTTATGGGACAGAGCAATGGCAGACAGTAGCAAGGTAAGACCAATAAAAAAATTAATTATCTAGTGAAAGAAATAATCTATTTTCTTATAAATTTTATTTATGTTCCATTGTAAATGTTTTTCTGACAACGATAAATTCCAAATACAATTAATAAAAGTAATATTAAATTATGTCAATTAAGTCTTTGATATATATTTCAAATCCATAATCTGAAAATATGTGTGTACAGAATTTGAAAGTGCTGAAACTGAAGATAAACAAGATTTTAAAATTTTCCATTGTTATTATTATTAGATTTATTCTTGTAATTTATCACATATTTACTTATGAACCATTAAAAAACATTAAATTTAAAAATTCAGTCTTAATAAGAACCCTTATCACTGATAAAAGTACCTATTAATAATTGTTTCAAATCAACCAATCTTGAGATCTAAAGTAATATAATCATTTAATCAATTATTTCCTTAACTACTTTGTTTGGAAACCTTAAGTTGGTAAAAGAAATTATTTGCAGTTTGGTTTAGAATTTTGGCATTATATTTTTTCAGCTGCATTATTTCAGAAATTTATATTTGGACATATTTTCTATTTGAATAAAAGTTTTGTTTTCTGAAACTAAAAAGCACACATCTTTAATCCAATTATTTAACCCAGCAAAGCTGCAAATTGATGCTCTTGATTATACTTTTACATTTATATTTTAGTTAACTTTATCAACAAATTAAAGGCTGTACAAAATATTAATTGCATTCAGTCATGGCATAAAACTATATGAATGAATTTTAATTCTTATAATAATTTTTTAGACATTGGAATGGACTTCTAAATTAGAGCAACAGCTTTATCCAGTTCTCACAAATGAATCATCATCTTCAAAAATTATTGTAAGAGAAGTAGAAGACAAATTACATGCTATGTTGGCTGAGTTTAAACGAGCACAATCAGAAATAGAATTGAGAATGAAAAATACTGAAAATTTAATTCCAAAAGGTGAGTTGTTTTATTTTCATTCAAATAAATTAATATGTATAATATCTAAAAATTCATGCTTTATTTTATTCTCTATATCTACCTTCTTAGGTACTCACCCAGAAAGTAAACATGATGTTATCAACAAGTTAAAAGAAATCCACTCAAAGTTGCAAAAGCTTTCAACAGAGTATCAGATACTTGTACAAATGCTGATATCCTTTTTCAAGAATTTGGCAGAGGTAATCATGAAATTTTTAATATATTTATATTTTATTTTCAATTTTAATTAACCTATATATATTTTTCAGCTTGAGAAAACTATTGAAAATCTGGAATCTCAATATAAACATACTCGATTGCCAACTATTCTATCTGAAATAGAACTACTTCTGAAAGAGCATGAAGCTTCAAGACAAGCAGTATCTGAACTTTTTAAATTTACCCAAAATGAAAGGGATCAGATCATAACATGTATTAAGAAACAGGTAATTAAATTAATTTATATTTTGCTTATCATTGCTTTATCATAGTTATCACATCTTAGTATTTAAGAAAACTAACTTTCTTCTTGGCATGCCAAAGTAGTATTTTTTACTTATAGTTTTAGTTACCTTATATTTCTTTAGTTTACAATTAACAAATAAGTGATAGGAATGAATAAGTTTAGAATGCAAAAGGTAAGCGTAATAATCCAGAAAAATAATAATTTATCTTGATATGATCATGAAGCAAAATGAAAAAGAATTTATAGGAAGGATAATGAGCAACAGAAATGGAGAAAACTTAATTTTATTGCTTACAAAAATGGGTGACTAATTATATGTAGGCCAAATGAGTTGTATAAATAACAAAGGGATAAAACTTCCAGAGGCACTAGCATCTGCTGCTCAATTTCACCTGCAGTCTAGGAGACCTCTCAATCATGACAACCTTATTTTTGATGGGGGCTACATTTTGGGACACCTTCTTTCTTCTCTCTCTGGTTTTTAACTGTGGTTCCCATAAACCGAAGCACAGTCAGTCAGTATTCAGAGGTGAATGCTCTAAGGTTGTTGAACTTGAGCATGCAATAATAGTTGAGCACTGATCAAATTGGTACAGTCGACCAGCTGCCTCCTAAACTTCCCAAGGCATGTAGAAGGGAATGCTGTATCCCCCCACAAAACCTCACTCTTGTCATTGTAGGGGTATGGAAGAAATAGCAAGAGCCTAACCTGCTTAAAGCAGGTTTACTAGTGTTTGTCCTGCATGACTTTTAGGTGAATGCCAGGTAGGATCCTTTAACTATAGCCTGGAGGTGCCCAGCTGACCCTTGACTAACATGCTGAACCTTTTCACACACACCCATTTGAATCCCTACATATGCAGTTAAATAGGAGAGGCCACCATGTGTATGACCATAATGTAGCCTGTCACTTTAAAAAAAATTGTTGCTCTTCTGGTTTGAATCAACAAAAGTGTTGTGTAGAATGCATTCCTTCAATAATTGCACAAAAATACAGATATGAAATGAAGTTTCATGGACAAAATAATAAATTACATAACTACCTGAAAATAATTATTGCTAATCCCCTCTGATCTATAAATGTCATAAATTAAATTAATTTACACATTAGGATAGGAAAGAGAGACAGCTATGCTGACTTACCTGAAATCAGTAGTTTGTCTAGTCTGGTATAGGTGGAAGTTCAAATTTTCAAGTGCCTGCGGCCCCTTCGTTAGGAAGGAAGATCTGAACTATATGCCAGACGGGCACAAATTGATTAATTCAAATTAAAGTGCATCAGACGTGACAAAAGGGACAAGGATCCCAGAAACGTTGTGTGGTATTTATATTATCACTTTTTTGTCTGAATTGGCTAACTTTCTTGTTCATTATTTTCAATCATGTAAATTTTTCATTTTTAAAATTAGAGGATGTTGAGTCCAGGAATTTACCTATATTGTAAGATATGCTGGAAGGAGAGTTCCCAAAGATGGAGTTCAGTATCCGATGAGTTGAGGGTAAGGCTTTAAGGAGGGTCAGTGTGTAGCTTTGGTTGAAATTGTTGGAGTTGTGTCTTAGGGCATGGGCACCTATAGGACGTTGGGTTTTGGATAGTTTGACAGAGATTCTGTGGCTAGTAATACATTCAGGAAGGGGTCGTTTGGTTTGTCCAATATAGAAAGCAGGACAGAGTTTGCAATTAATTTGATAGTTAATGTGGGAGGAAGGCAGATAATTTTTTCATTGATTTAATAGGTGGCTGTTTGTGGAAGATTTAAATAACACATTTGGATAGGAAAGAGAGACAGTAATGCTGACTTACCTGAAACCAATAGTTGGTTCAGTCAGACATAGGTGGAAGTTCTAATTTTCGAGAGTCTGAGCCTCCTTCGTCAGGAAGAAAGATCTGAACTATAGATATATATTCAAACTTGGATAGTGAGGAAGGATAGAAATAAATAGGAGAAATAGGAGGATTGCGCTTTATGTGAATTCATATGCTCGGGTGAAGAATTACGCACATAGAAAAGCATATGTTCAAAGCAGAGAGAAGGATGGAAGAAGAAGGAAAGACTGAAAATATTTGACCCAGGCGGGACTTGAACCCACGTATTCTGCTTAGTACACGTGGGTTCAAGTCCCGCCTGGGTCAAATATTTTCAGTCTTTCCTTCTTCTTCCATCCTTCTCTCTGCTTTGAACATATGCTTTTCTATGTGCGTAATTCTTCGCCCGAGCATATGAATTCACATAAAGCGCAATCCTCCTATTTCTCCTATTTATTTCTATCCTTCCTCACTATCCAAGTTTGAATGTGAATTAGTTCCTTAATGGATTCTCCTAATATTGTATATATATATATATATATATATATATATATATATTTGAGAGAGATATTTTTGCCAGTTTTTTTTATTTATTAGCTTGTCAAAATTTGACTCTACAATTTTTAAACTTAAATATTTTAATCAATTTTATTTCTCCTTTGTCCACCATTAAATCTCCCTCTGAAGATCTCCTCCTCAACAATCAATCAGAGACCACACTACCACAAATATATTACATCATCTCTCTTTTTCTTCTTATACTCCAGCTAGTAGATAAAGTTTTAAAACATAATTGACATACCACATTATTCCCCCACCCCTTATTCTTTTTAAAAAAATATGTCAACAAGAATTCATTCTTATAATTGTGAGGTCGTCATTGATAGTTTCTGGAAAATGCTTGTTTCCAACATTCACACTCTTGCTTTCTACACATGTATAATACACGTATAATTCTTTCAGAATTACTGCCAGACAAAAAAAACGTAATACACATCCGAAATTAAATACATATTAGCAGTACTTATCCTAACAAAAAAATTCAAGAATGAAGCAGATTGCCTACTGACTTATCTGCTATTATTAATTTCAGTTTGAGTCATTGTTGCAATAATCATTACATTTAGTTTAGTGATGAAAATAATAATTAATATGAAGTTTAAATCTCAGCAAACTATTATACATTGTATTTATGAATAAGAAAGATAGCCAATTGAGACAAAAAAGTGACAATATAAATACCACATAACGTTTCTGTTATCAACTGAAAATTCTGTTGTCGCTCTAGGCTCTTCTTCACACTTGAGGCAAGGGACAAGGATCCCAGAAACATTGTGTGGTTCTGCCCATAAAATCTGTCATATCAATTACCACATGCGTATGTATTGTTTTGAGTTAGATAACCTCTATGACGCTGATTTTCCATATTTTCTTTTCGGTCTACCTCGTCCAGAAATTTTAAAGTATCTAAAACTTGCTCAATAGAACTGATGTCCTTGCCAATAACTCACGCAGTATTTGCATCGAAATGAAACTTCACTTTATCCAGCAGTTCTACTTCAGAAAATGGGTTATCAAGGTATTTGTTCTGACTGACCAGGTCTATCAAATAATCTTCCCTGAACAATCTTACGCTGTTACCGTGTCTTCCAATATAAATTGCATCTATAATTCTCTGTTGTTTACTGTGATCCCATTACTTCGCCAGAAATCGTTTCTTAAACTGCCAATATTTTTCTCCTTCTTTCCCGGTAGCTTCAATCCATTTCATAACACTTTCTGACACACTGCGTTTAAATACTGTCATTTTCCTATACTTTGGAACCATTCGTTCCTAAAAATATTCTTCTGTATATTTACGAATCTCTTAGGGTTCTCTTGATTTGCTTTTGTATACTTTGGAAGTTTCAGTTCGATTCCCGACGCCCAACTATTCTGGACTGAACAATCTGCAAATGCCCGATTATCTCTCCGTTGTGATTTCTCTGATATAGTGGATTCGTCAGAACCGAGATGGATTTCGATAGCCTGAGTTATGCCTGCATCAGACAAATACACATCCCTTTTTTCCCCAGAACTTTTTCGGAATTTTCTTCCTGTTTTTCGTAATGTTTCGACATTTTATGATACAAATCTAAATACTTGTCAAATTTCTTTTCTGTTTCTTTGAATGTTTTACTCCAATTTGTATCCCTCATATAAAAACTATCTGTTCCTCATATCATATGTTTATATATACCTCACTATCACTATCACAAATATATTACATCATCTCTTTTTCTTCTTATACTCCAGCTAGTAGATAAAGTTTTAAATTATCATAATTGACACACACACACACACACACATATATATATATATATATATATAAAGCAAGGATAATGTGGCATTGTGAAGTGAATTGATTCATTTGGATAGGATTGAGGGATAGAGAGCACCTGACCTATATTAAGTCAACAATTGGCATAGGCAGGGTGGTAATCAATAATAAATATGAAGGGGGACTTCAGGATAGTAAGTCTGAATGTCATGCACACTTTCTGTGCTGATGAAGGATGGCTCAGGCGTGGAAATTTAACTTGCTACTGGTCCCTTGTATAGTGACTCCAAATTTTAATTTATGGTAAGTCAGCCACTCTGTATCATTTTTTCCTATCAAATTGAATACATAAACACATTTCTGGAAAAATTAATAGATTGTAGGTCTAAAGATTGTGAATTTCTTGCATTAAATTTTCTGGTTTTATTTATCCCAATAACAATATTGTCCATTGTGTTTAACAGTAAGTATCCCAAAAACTACTATAACATAAATTCTTTAGCAAAATGTGTAACCATTCATTTTTATAAGATATAGTTAGATTACTTAGTTATTTGGTTATAAAATCAGCTGATTTACTGAAAACATTTATGCTTCAATTTTCCAGGAACCACAGTCTGCAGGAGAAAAAGATATTGAACAACTTACTCGACTCCTAGAAATAAAAAAAATTGCTTGGGAATCTGCATGGACTGATAGAAAACTTCAAATTGAACAACATCGTCAGGTTCGACAATTTGATTCAGATCTACAGCAAATGAACACAACAATCGATGATTTAAGCAAACAGTTGGAGGGTATTAAAGGTCAATATGGAGAAAGTCTGACAAGTGCAAATGCAATGTCCACAGCATTTGTTTACTTTGAAAAAACCATTGAGGTAAATAAAAATTATATTGTTATTATTAATAATATTAGAATTATATTTAAATTAAATGTTTGCGTCTTTTGACTTTGCTCTATAACCCGCCAGATAACAAAATACCTATTACTTTTTTATCACACCTTGCGTGACTGTCGCCAACTGTATAAGATATGCAGAATAATATTTAATTAATTTTGTTGAGCTCCAATCATGTTTAATATCCTTTTTGTAAGTGTGACATATATTTAAGGTTACCAGAAATCCCGATTAATCGTTATTGTCACTGGTTTTAAATCTGGTGTCCCAGTGTTCCAAATGAAGAAAAATACCCGTTTAATATTTTTTTTATGAAAAATTCACAGATTATTTGAACAATACTATTAAAAAATTTCTTTGTTTTGGATGAGCTTGTAAATATACCAGAATGGCCAGATATTGAAAAAATAAGTAGAATATTTAAATACGAATAAGTTTGTAATAAATTATACATATTTGTTCTATCAATTTGTTACATAAAAAATTATATTAAAAAGACAATTATAATCTCCAAATTGGAATGGATAATTAGCTACAGAAAATTGGGTAATTAAATTTTTGCAAAAAAATGTGAAAGAAATAGACTTACTATATACGTAATGGAAAGTATTCTGCAATGTATAGAAAACTACAATTCCAATTGTTGCCAAATGCATGATTATGTAAATAAAAATAAGGTAGTCTTGCAGAAGGCCAAATCTAAAAGAAAATATACAAATTGATGTTTAAAATTGTTTTTATTCTTGTACTTATATTTTCATTTATTTTTGACTGTTCTGGTATTAAATAATAAATAATTAATGTTAAAACTTGTTTATTTTTCTTATGTAATGTCAATTAAAAATTAAGTAGAAACTACTTGAGCGAACCAAAATCTCAGGGAGAGGAGAAAACTAAATGGTTTAATATTGTTGATTTATTGGGAGAGTGGGGTGTTGTGTTACAGCAGTTTGACTTGTCAGAAATCTCACAACCCTACATGTATGATTTCTCTTCCTTATATTAGCATTATACTCATTCATACTCTTAATTACAAAGTTGTGAAATGTGTAGTAATGTTTTAGTCTTCAGGAAACAAGTCACTGAATAATTGAATAACTATTATTTCCTTTATGAATTTGTGATAGATTATTAATGACATTGAAATTTATCCTCCTTATCATTGCATCAAGTTCATATTACACTCTTTATTAACACTTTATGAAGTGTGTGGAATGTCGTTACTCTACATAAAGCTTAGAATTGAATAATTTATCAAATATAATAATATATAAAATTGATATGATGAGACAAAGAAGTAGCAAATGACAACCAAACACTCTTTATAGAAACAAGTGGCATACAAGATATAATTGTCTTTTTACAGCTGGTAGCATTGTTTCTTAAACACCAGCCTACCATTTCATTGTTGAGTTTCAGTGTGAAGTTCGTTGTTCAGTGTTTTGTTTACCGCAATTATATTGTGCGGTTGAGTCACTCCTGGCTCTTGTGTTTTTTAGAGAAGGAACAAAGTTTCCAGAAACGTTGTATGATATTTATATCATTCCTTAATTTTGTCTGTCAATTGGTTATTTTATCTTATTATTATTAATATTTTTAAAACAAACGTATTAAATTTTCATTATACTAACAAGTTACTAGCAAACCACAATCACAAAAATGGCGTCAGAAGTAGGATAAACAAATAACGGGACAATAATGGTTGAAGTATGGTAAGGGATTACTTCAGGCTATTACGATGCTTACCATAACAATCCGAACGTCTCTGACCACGAACAAGAGCTTCATGACATCAGTGACGCCTCCGTTCAAACATAAGTGCGTATCGTGCATCATACGTTACCTGTATTTAGATTATATCGCTCGCTTCACATGGGCCTTTAAACTGAGCGAAATTCCAGGAGACCAGCATGTCAATTATTCTCAAAAAGGCTTTTGAGTTTTGTCAACTGACTTGTACAGTTGTGTCGCTGTATGCTCTTGTGTTTTTCTTAGCAACTGAAGATAGGATCAAGGCTTTCAGAACCGTTGCGTGGTATTTATATCATCACTTCTTTTGTCTGTATTCGGCTATCTTATTATTAATTTTCAAAACAGTCGTAAATTTTTCATTTTATTCTGAGATTAGCTCGTGGCTGTCATCTCACTTCTATGCTTCACGAAATGAATATGCGGAGAGCAACGACACAAAACTAGGGCGAAACAATAACTAATTTTGCATTGAAATTGAAGCAAGTCGCGATATATTCTGAGTATGGCGATTTTCTCGTTCGAATTCGTATAGAGCAACTCATATTCAGCCTACAATCCCGACGAATGTATGATGAAATAATTTCAAAAAAGCCAAAAACATTTTCTGAGATCTACGAAATTGATCGTGCACTTGAAACCACACGCAATACCACAGATAAGGTTAAAAGACCGAATAATCGTGCGGAGCTGGAGAAGACACTAGATTGGCCACGAAATGCCACAATCTCGGAAACGAACTCCAACGGTAACTGTACCAAAGTCAATGTTCTTCTCAACAACTTACGTGTGCAGGTATGCAGAGCTCACGCTCGTTTCCGTTGTAGATTCCGGGACGTGAAAAGCAGCAAATGTGTGCAGATCCAATGTGAACGCAAACCGGGTCTCCAGGCGAACAGATCGTTATTATGACTAAGAAAACTTGAAACCGACGGTGCAGTACCAACTACTGGACTTTGGGCCCTAGAAGTGAAAATAGAGATCACTACTATTAGGTTGAAACTGGACACAGGGTCTCCGTGCTTAATTATCAACTCAAAAAGGCTTAGCACTATTATCGCTACGAAAGTCAAATCGACGCTTCGCTACTTACAAGAGCCACCACATAAACTGCATCGGCCGCGTTTCAGTTCACGTTACGATTGGATATACAACAAAGGAACAAGAACTCTACGTAGTAGACAGAGAATTCGACATGCTTCGGGGTCGGGAATATATTAAGGAATTCATGCACGAGATCGATTTTAAGGCATTTCGGGAAACCAATCTCGGTGCACCATCCATCTGACCGACTAAGACAAACAGTTAAGTAATCTGCTTTCTAGTTATTATGATGCATTCTGAGACCACCCTGACACAGTGACCGGCCATCCACCTCAAACCAGGAGCTAGACCAGTGTTTTCCAGAGCCCGAGATGTGCCGATACCACATTTATGCTAAAGAATGCTAAAGAAATCGATTCGGGCTCTTTAAACCAGTCGACTACTCGGAATGGACCTCTACGACTCTCATTGTTACAAAGGAGAACAAAGGAATCAGGACTACTGGCAACTGAAAACCGACACTGAACTCTAGAATCATAATAGATGAGCACCCAATTCCAAAAATCGTACACCTTACCAAATTTACAGGTGTCACTTTTTTTTTGCCACTTGGATGCACACATAAGAATTGTAAAATTGAAAGGTATAGCCTGTTCTTTCATGTTAGTTTGGCCAGGGATAGATTCCGATATCGAGCATCTTGCCGAAACCTGTTTCAATTGCGTAGCTCATGGACAAACTCATCCAAAATTTCAAAAACATCAATGGGAAGACCCAAAGGCACTGTGGGAACAAGTTCACTTGGACTGCACAGGGTCAATTGAAGGCACAATGCTGTTGGTCTATAGCTAATGGTTTGAAACAATAAACTCTACAACAGCACAATGATAGCGGTCTAGGGCAAGCTATGGTGCGCCTGTTACTATAGTTTCTGATAACGGTACACAATTTAACTCTGAAGAATTTAAAAATTTTACTAGATAACGGGGTAAAATATAAATAATTAACTGCCCAATATCACCCATCTACAAATGGCAAGCAGAATGATATGTGCATATGGTGAAAGATGCCCTTCATGTGATGAACTCAACCAAGTATCACTAAAGCATAACCTGAACCGGATTCTCCGACAATTACATGGGGTTCAACACATGACAACAGAACTATCTCCGGCAAGACGGATTGTGATTTACATTCAAGAATGAACCAGTTTGAGCAGACAATGTATATTACAATATCACTCAGAAGTAGTAACTGCAAATTGCCTCCAAATTTCAAACATTAAATCCAGGATAATCAGTCTATCTTTTATCTGGCAATTCAAGATTAGATAAGTTATTTTCTGTCTGGAAGACTTGCACTACGAGATACAGTACCAGGTTAGTAATTTTTGAAATCAAAATCAATCAATGCATAGTGAAGTAGATCCCAAGCTGCATGGTCCTATCACACAGCCACCGTAACAAATTCTCTCTCAAGATGCAGCATCAAGAAATGGATCAGTAGCACCAACAACCACAGCAAGTTTGCCAGAAACTCCAACCAAGTCAGAACCTCCATCATGTCAGAAAATCCAGCCATACCAGAAACTCCAGCTCTACAGTGTGACACAAGTCAACTTGAATAAGATTCCTATCATTTAAATGCTCACCCTTATAAGAACTGATCCAGTTTTTCTAAAGAATGGTGGAAACTGTTGTGTATTTAAGTAAGATGTATATAATTGTCTTTTTACTGTGGTAATACTGTTTTACCTGACATTCCATTGTTGAGTATCAGTTTGAGTCTTGTCATAAGTAAGTCTTATGAAGTTAATTGTAGTGTTTATGTTATACTATAAAATTACTAACATCCCACAAACACAAAAAGCTCCATCATAACTGAACAGCTTTCATTAAATAAATAATAAATAATTATTTTTAAAATTGGTAACATTATATTTAAACTTTCTCTAAAATTTAATAACTTTTCTGTTAATTACTATGAGTTTTCTATATATAAATTTCCTAAACCAAAACTGTCAAAATTGTTTGGGAAACATTTCTCTCATGGTGTCTCTTACTATCATATCGATGTGAATGGGGATTCTGATATGTGCAGGTGTTTCTCAACTTTAGTGTTGAAAAATACTATGTGCATAAATAACTACTGTATCCTACAAGTTCTGAGAAAACATAGCCAGCATATTGCTGGCATAAGTTTCTAAGTGGTGTGCTGTGCTTTTGTTAGTGACTCATTGTAAGAAAATCTAACTATCTTAACACCACCATAACATTCTCATAGCTCTACTAATAGGTGGCTCATTGGCTTTAGTTGTTATGAGACACAACAGAGGAAAATTTATTACCTTTCTTATTAAGTATGAACTGAGTATACAGATGTCAGATTTTAATATCCAGAAGTGATTAATAAATTTACTTTCAACATAGGTTTTTTGCTAAAAAAAAGTGTAACTGCATTTCCTCAATTTCTGCTACATATTTTATTAGATACAAAACTAGTAAATATGAGAGATTATCCTGCTGATTTAGTCAATGAATAAAGTTCAGCCTTGTTATGAAAGTTGCATGTCAAGGGTAGGATCCTTAAGGCAAAGTGTATGAGCAGCTTTGCTCTGTATGTTACATGACTGCAAACTAACTACTGCACCACCACTTCAGTGTGTTGTGCATCTTATCTCTTTATAAAACAATTATTTTGCTCATACTATTGCTAGTTAATAATTACAAGTAGGTTTGATCACAAATATGATATAATTTGAGGAATTTTACACAGCTATGATATGTGTGTAAATTTAATCAGTTTTAACCTTTCTTCATCTCTGAGAATGTTAGACATAGGAGAAAATGAAGGATTATAATTTTTTTACAAAAGTCATATATTAGATACTTTTCCAAAAATGATTATTTTTCAATCTATTTGCGGAGAAGTGCATGCTGAAGGTCTTTTCTAATTCTTGCAGGTTCTCAAACCTAAATGTAGACTTTGGAACTTTGTAAAATTTTGATATTGGTGTTACCTGAACAATCTGGCATAAGTTTCCATGTGTCATTTTGAAAATTAACATTATATTCTATCTTTAACAGTAAAATTTACAAAATAACAAAAAAAACTTATAACAATAAAAACTGTTCAGCACAGTTCTACAGAAAACTATTTCCATGTTTTCCTTCCCTTGAATGCCAGTGTTTGAGCATATTTTTATTTGTTTCATACAGTTGCTTCAAGTGCGTCTTCAAACTTTCATGAATACTACTGAGCAAATGTTAACTACTGACACCATATCTTCACCACAAATACATATGGATCTTAAAACCCTTCAAAGCAAATGGGACCATTTGCATAAACAAGTAGCAGAGACAAGAAGTCTTATAAACCTAAGCATGAAGTATTTTACTTTAGTTGAGGAGGTAAGTTATCTGAAAATATTTTTTGTGTACTCAAACTAAGTTTGTGCTAATTCATTTAATTATCTTGCTTTCCAGCCCCATTCACATTTTATTAAATTATCTAAAAGGGTTGGTTTAGTTTTCCTTAAATAATTTGTTAACTGCTATAAGAACAATTTTCTAATTTTAGTGATAAAAGCAACAGATGCAAACCATGAGACATTGTTATGTTGTAAACAGATATCTGTGAGTGGATTGGGGTGACTTTTTGAGTTAAACTTATGTTAATGTTACAAATTTTCTTTATTTCTATGACTCTGCCCTCTATTTCAATTTATTTGTGCTTTTACAATCAGTTATTTAATATTTCAGTGCAATGTGGAGATTATTTTACTGTTTAATGCTTATAGTGCACCATCTTTCCAATCCATCATTGAGAAAGACACTGTTGTTTTTATTTGGATGCTAATTTACAACTTAAAACATTTACATTGTAATACGCATGAGTGGGATAATCATCCACTGACCACTTGCTTATACTCCATTGGTAGGTTTGGTTTATTTAACTTCATATAGTGTCAGTAGGACATTTTCTGCCACTAGTTCATTATCATGTCCTTCAATATATTCTAAGTAGAGTTCTGTAAGTCTATTAATTTCCTCTGTAATGGTATGTTCAGACCATTGTGCAGGGTGAAGTTAGACACTTACTGAAATAGCAATCATTATTTACATTTGTGGACTTCCACCATCTCTGCACAACTATTCATATTTGTTTCTGTTTACACTTATTCTTATGGTGTACAAAAGTTTGTCTGTTTTGTAATTAATAAAACAATTGATTACCTGAGATATGAAATGTCATTACAATATAAATGCAAAATAAAAAGTTTCTGTATAAGATAATCAATTGTTTTATTACTTATGGAGTACAATTGAAGAATTCGTTCATTGATGCTAGAAATCTGTGATGACTGAACAAATATTGATGAGTCCGATTCTGATGAAGTTTATAACCAAACATTTCACAATAGTAGAGGATACACTGGCATATGACTGGTGAGAAAATGCATTATAGCCTTGGTTCGTTAATGTTTACAATGAGCATATGTGGCTTGCTGTCTTGGTCCACTATGCTTGCTGTGAGACTTTTCTCTGCTAGCTAAATAATTTTCAATCATTTATAACAAATTTCTTCTATGCAATTTGTTTGACAGTAATATATTATTCCTGACCTTGACTATATTGAGACTAAAGATAGACCACACCATTAAATTTTTTTTCGTACTCCACCATCCATTATTTTGTCTGATTGATATATAAGCAAAATCCTCAACATGTTTTTAAATATAGCGACAGTGTCAATTGTATAAAAATAAATATATACTATGAACTATGTAACTTTTGTTATACCAGATGTTAGATTTGTAGGCCTGTTTGATGTGATTGGTGCTACCAGATGCTTTTCTGGTACACTGTGCAGGATAAATGCTTTATAATGCTTGAAGTTCCTCAATCCCATATTCCTTCCATATAATTAAAAAAAATTCTGTATAATTATGTGTGCAAATTTTGTATTAGCTAATGCATAATTTCATGATAAAAAAGTACATTACAGTTCATATTTGGATTGAAGTGATTGGGAATGAGTGGCAGTAGTACATTATATTTTGTTCAAACTAATGTTTGTGTGTTTATTAATAAAATTTTAAGAGTATTCATTGGAAATTAAAATGTTTTGAGCAAAATTTTTGCTTCACTATTGAGTTTGTCACTGGTATTGTGCAGTTGTGTCATCATTCTTGCTTCTTTATTTTCATGCAACCTGAAAATACGGACAAGATGCAAAAATTTGGGTAGTATTTATGATGTCACTTCCTTTATAAGTATTTTATGATATTTTTTATATTGATTTATTTATAATCACATCAACATCTCAGGCTATTAGCTACTCAGTATGGGAGATCATTTTTTTTGTCGGGCAACTGATTAGACGAGATTTTCTCTCATTCACACAAACATTCATGCACTCGCCGGGAATCGAAATCTGTGATGCAAGGCAGTCACACTGACCCCTACACCACAGGACTTCATAATTATTTTATCTTATTATTAAAAAACATATTCATATACCCTAGTTTGACATATCCCTATGCGTGAGTTGCAGGTCTCCAAATATGCAGAGATTCTATTATATCTAGAAACCTACGTGTCCGAACAGGCCGAACATACAAAAAGTGTACATTTACAAATTTAAATTCTTCTTTTTTATTTTAGTATATTCAGTGAAGGAAAAAGAAGGTATTGGTTGTTGCAGAAAGAATGATTGATTAAGGTAGACCCTCAAGAAAGAACAAACTGAAAAAGGAATATTTATCGACCAAGGAAAACCTGTCTGCAAGCTGATAACTTAATAATAAAGACAATGTAAATATTGGTAAATAAAAATCATATAACATCAGAATATTGACAAAATTTTTTATTTTAAGAAGAAATACTCATAAGAAAATTTTACAAAAAAAAAAAAAAAAAATTGTCCTACATAACAAATGTAAAAAAAAACCTTGACAGATGCTACTTCCATCTTGGACAAACAGGTGTGGCTTATAGAGAATAAAATCTGAAACAATGAAAACATTGTAAAAACAAAAATACGATACCAAATTCCAACTTTACATAAAAAATAGAGTTTGGGTAAAAAATTCTTCGAGAAACATAAATCATTACTTGATATTAAAATTCAAACGATACTGAAAACAAATGTAGTATCAAAATTAACATGAAAATTATGAAATAACTTACTTTGTAGACATTTAATTACCAGCCAAACAGATCGCGGACAAATTGCTCAATTGCTTCGACATCGATACCCTTATCCAACAGTCTCTGACGGATGCTCTGTACTTCAGGAAGAGCTTGTACTTTGAGGACCATATTCTACAAATGACAATATTTGCACAAATTACACACACATCATTGAATGTGAAGCCGTGTGCCATTATTTCACGGAGGTTAACAACTTTTTTTAAAATCCAAATTAAAACCTACGTGGAATTCATCACTGGTAATTTTGTCAATGAGAGCCTTGAAGTCTGGGCTGGATACCAATTTGTCAGCATACAAAGCTTTCAGAGCATCAATGGGCAACAGGGCTTTAAGCTGATCCCAGAACTCTGCAAGTGATCTGCCAGAAGAACGCTTGGAAATGACAATGTGTGGGATGCCCAGAAAATCGTGGATATTATTGAGCCAAGTGACAACGTCCAGACCAGCAGCGACCAAGTACTTTAACATCTTAAATAATACATGTGGTTAGTCCAAGGAATTTGAGGCTCGTTCTCTATCGTTGATTACAGTTCCTCTCTTTACCTCTTGGACTTCCGGTTGAGCATCAACAAAGAGAACGAGTGCTACAAAATCATCAGATTGTAGGTAGGTGATAGCATTTTGCATCTCAACATCGTTTGCCAAGTAATCAAGGAAGAGGGCTTGAATATCGGCAACAGGAATGAGTGCCAGGAAATCGTTGAGGTCATCCTGAAGTGTACGGGCCGCCTTGGCTATAATCAAACAAATATAATTGTAAAATTCATTTTGCAAGTTTCTATTGTGTCCCACATTATGCTATCATCTCTAGACTCACTCATTTTCCTGTTCCATCCAAAAAGATCACGGACAAATTGCTCAATTGCTACAACATCAATATCCAAATCCAACAGACTCTGGCGGATACTCTTTACTTCTTGGAAAGCCGTAGCTATAATCAAACAAATATAATTGTAAAATTCGCTTTGCCAGTTTCTATTGTGTCACACATTATGCTATCAACTCTAAACTCACTCATTTTCCTGTTCCATCCAAAAAGATCGCGGAAAAATTGTTCAATTGCTCCGATATCGATACCCAAATCCAACAGTCTCTGACGGATACTCTGTACTTCAGGAAGAGCTTGTACTTTGAGGACCATATTCTACAAATGACAATATTTGCACAAATTACACACACATCATTGAATGTGAAGCCGTGTTCCACTATTTCACGGAGGTTAATAACTTTTTTTAAAATCCAAATTAAAACCTACGTGGAATTCATCACTGGTAATTTTGTCAATGAGAGCCTTGAAGTCTGGGCTGGATACCAATTTGTCAGCATACAGAGCTTTCAGAGCATCAATGGGCAACAGGGCTTTAAGCTGAGCCCAGAACTCTGCAAGTGATCTGCCAGAAGAACGCTTGGAAATGACAATGTGTGGGATGCCCAGAAAATCGTGGATATTATTGAGCCAAGTGACAACATCCAGACCAGCAGCGACCAAGTACTTTAACATCTGAAATAATACGTGTGGTTAGTCCAAGGAATTTGAGGCTCGTTCTCTATCGTTGATTACAGTTCCTCTCCTTACCTCTTGGACTTCCGGTTGAGCATCGACAAAGAGAACGAGTGCTTCAAAATCATCAGATTGTAGGTAGGTGATAGCATTTTGCATCTCAACATCGTTTGCCAAGTAGTCCAGGAAGAGGGCTTGAATATCGGCAACAGGAATGAGTGCCAGGAAATCGTTAAGGTCATCTTGTAAAGTCCTTTGCGTCCTAGCTACCAAAGGTTTCGGAACCTCTGTAAAAATTGTAAATTGTGTTTTTTATTCCTTGAACTGAGTTCTAATTCGTACTGAACAATTTATTAAAGTACCTGTGCGGATTGTTGCTGCAAGTGAGAGGCCGCAAAAGGCCAATAATAATACGATTTTCATCTGTTGGAAATAGTAATATTTTAGTTCCCTTAGTTATTTGCTTTGAATGACTCCTAAATTTTGAATTAGAAAATCAAGAATTTCACCTACCTTGACCTTCTGGGATCTGCTTGTTCTGAACGTCCAAGAGACTGTCCTTGTTTTGTTACATTTTGCTTATATAGCTTGAAATCTGTGAATTTTAACCACTCCCTTCAGATATTAATGTGATAAGATAGTGTTATCTTATTTTACGTTGTTTTGAATCTGATTTTTTTTTGTTAGATAAGACTTTGTTCTTACCTGACTTTCCATATTTACTTTTAAGGGCCTTTAATGGCATTTTTAAAGCACTTAATAATTGCTTGATTTTTTTGTGTTGCTTTTGTCTGTTTGTGTAGTAACAATTATAGTGTACAATTTTGTTATTAAAGATCATATGAAGAACTTGCAACATAACAAAAGAGAAAGCAAACATTTCCTGATGTACTGAGGAAGTTTTTGATTGACAGACAATTGAAATAGCCCACACTGTGCAGCAGCATATTTTTTATCTTCTTGGGATTTATCTATACCAAATGGTGTCAAAAACTAGTTACAACTACACCAATTAAATTAGAAAATAAAATTAGTAATAAATAACTTATAATATTGTTTCTTTTACAGAGGAAATTTTGACGCAGGAGATTGTACTGTGTTCTTGAGGCATATCAATTTATGATTAAATCAAACTTTATTTCTCTTGGTTAAAAGATTAATTAATCAATTAATTTTTTGTAGAATGTTGGAGTTTTCTGTTTCACAGCATTGAACTACATCCTATGGCATTAGCTGTACTTGTTACCATTTTGGATAGTCAAATTTTCCCCAACTGCCGATGGGTATGACACAAACTCATATTATTATTCAGGGCTCATTCGAGTGAAGAAAGCAACAGATTAAAACTGTGAGGCATTGGTGTATCATTAACTGATATCTGTGAGAGATTTGTTTCAAAATTTGGACACAAGCTTATGCTAATGTTTACATATTTTCTTTATTTGCATGTTCTCTGTCTTAGAATTCAGATTTTTGGTTCTAATTGAATCAGTAATTTGATATTCCAGTGCAATGTGGAGATTATTTTAAGTAGGAGAGATCCTGCAGCTGGTATATATCGGATCATGTGTGTGTAGGTTTGGAAATCTTGGTGCAGGTAGAAAAGCAAGGAGGTAATAAAGTGACAGTTTTCAAAAATCAGCATTGGAGATCTCTCCTCATTTCAGAGAAACCAATTATCACAGTTTCTGAGAAAATGTGGAAAACTTTAGCCAAATATGGGATAGTTTTAAATTATTTGTTAAGTAGGCAATGAACCACTTTGTTTTGCATAGGATCCTTAAGAAAAATCAGACCCAGAGTATTACACAGATAATATTATTCTGTTAAAAAGGCAAGGTAGAAAAGCATATGCAATGAGGAAAGATAACTTTAACACATTAACATATTTTCTAAATTTATCCAAACAGTTAGAAAAGGAAAAGAAGGAATCACAAGGAAAATTTTTGGAAAACATACTAATGGAGGGAGAAAATAATTGGACAAAATTTTGTAACTATGTTCAACGACTAAATTGTAATAGTGAATTAGTTTTAGCCCCAAGATAACAGTATTCAGTTAACTAATGACAAATAAAAAGTGCAAATGTTAAGGAATTATTTTATATCGGTATTCGGTAACACGGTAAGGTGCTGCCAAGAATTTAAAATAGATGTAAACACTGTAAGGAAAAGTGAAATACGGTGAAATTTCATAAATAATGTGCTATTATATTATTATGCAGTAAATTGGATCCAACTGCCACTCGTCTCGAAACACCTCATTCCAAATTTTTCTCATACTCCCTTTTTACAAATTTCTACATCACAAATTCATTCAATTTTTTAAATAATATCAAATATCCATCATTTTAAGATCTTTCCTACTTGATTAAAAACCACAAGTACCTATTTGACACCTACAGCAAACATTGTGTAGCTTACAAAATCCCTTGCTCTAATTGTTATTGCTTCTATATAAAAACAAAGCGTTCCCTTAATACCCATATCAAGGAACATATGTCTAATATCAAACTTCCCAATGATACACAATCTTAGTCTCCAAACATATCATCAGTTCGAAACATACATTTGATTGGCAAATAGCTAAGATTTTAGACATAGACACCAAGTACAATTCCAGACTCATATCAGAGATGCTTCACATTAAATCAATCATACCAGCAATCAGTGTACAAACAGACACTATGAAACTTAACAATTGCTATGATCCCTTATCATTATTCTAAACATCCTGCTTTCCCTTTGTTGTTGCTCGCTTATTGTTACGCTAACCCGTCTACTGTCCCATTGTCATTGTGTTTTCTTCGCTTTTGAGTTTTGGCAACAGATGAGTGCAGTTGAGTCGCTCTAAGCTCTTCTTAGCACCTGAAAAAAGCGACAAGGATCGCAGAAACGTTGTGTGGTATTTATATTATCACTGTATTTGGCTATCTTTCTTATTATTAAGGTTTAAGAATAATCTAAATAGATTTGTGAAGTGTATTTTTATTATTATTTGCTCTCCCAAAATAACTTTTATGTTTATATATTTCTTTGGTGAACTGAAGTTTTCAATGTGTGGACACATTTTCAGGACATATTTCTAACACTTATTTTATTTTCATCTTTCACAAGTGTTTTATTTATTTATTTGTTAATTTTTTGTATATTTATTTAAAATTGCCGCCAGAATTAATACCAATCACAGTTAATAATATGCATACAAATGTTATTTTACTGATTAATGGTTTCAGTCAACAACTCTTCATTCCATAACTGTCAAAAAACTGAGATAAAAATCATGATAATATTTGGCAACACTTAAACGCCACAGTTCTCAATATTTAAAATGTAGTGCATTTGTGGAAAAAAATGTTGGTGATTAACCTAGGCCTTGACTCTGCAATAATCACTGTTTTGTCATATTGAATGTATACACTTTCAGTGAGTAGTATAGTGAGTGGCATGAATGCTGGTAGCCCAGTTTAGTGTCTTTCTGCACAGATGGTACCCCCACTCCATACACAACTTTAGTAAGAACCTAGAGCTTGACCCTGTTAGATCGTTGTCATTATTCTACATGCATTATTGGTTCATTAGACTTGCATTCCATGCATCAGTCTGTGCCACCTGCCTTCCTTCCTGAGTCATGCTACAGATGTCCTGAAAATTCCCGAAACAATGTGACAATAATACGAAACTGCAATGTGAATAATTCACCGTAACCATAATTATGTGCATTATCAGTAGTCACATGATTGTGGCGGATTTAATTCTGAGGCAAATAAAGAATATTAGATCTGATTTCTACTCTTACTTCTGTGAGATATCAACCTGACAAATGATAAGCTATCTTCAGATAGTCTGCATTATCGTTAAAGTTGGCACTGGGTGAAGGCATGCTGCAAGAGAAATAAATCTGATATAATAATTTGAGTGAAAGTGTGGCATAGCCTATAGGAAAATAATTTTTGTTGTGTGCCAACAAGGACTACTAATGTTATTTTTAATTAGAAATAATATAGTTTACTAGTTTCTATTGTAAAGTGTTATGTTAGGGAATGCTGAATTGCTAAGTTAAAATATTAACTGTTTTCCTTATACACAATGAGCAATAGTTGTGGTAAATACTGTAAAGTACTGTAATTCAGTTTTCTGAAACTGAGAAATACTGGACATTTTAGCTGTTTTAATTTTACCTGGATTTTAATCACTGACTATTATTGCCTTGTTTCTGCGTTTCTCTGGAATACCTATTGCTCAACTGAATCTTCCCGAAAAAGCTTCATGATTTGAGGGAGAACAATTCACAATTCCTGACAAGAGTATTTGAACAGAACACCTATTTTCCCAAATCTGTCAATTACAAATTTTACATTATTGGACCCTATCAGAATAAGCGTCATAGAACCTTTTGCCTCACAACTTTCAAATTTCAATGTGAGGTTGAGAAGCACATTCATATTTTCTATCATGACATATTGATGAAGAAATGTTTTTGTGCACATGCCTTAAAATTTTAACCTCATTTTGATCATTTAAAAGTGATAATTAACCAAGTTTACTCAGTATACAGCAATAGAATACGCCTTTCTAATTCAAGCATCTATTTAATTTGAAGGTAATTCAGACAATACTGCAGTTTGATTAGATAATTTATCTTGGTGGATTCATAGTATTGTGCTAGTTTTTTTTAATCATTTCCTTGGTATTTTTATCTTAATTTGTTTCTGTAATTTTGATGACCTTGAGACACTGGAATATGTTTTGTTTTATTGTTTTCTTATTGAATTGTTAGATTAAAATCGGGATGAAGATAGAAAAATTTGAGGCAGGCCAGAAATCAGATCTGGGAGATATCCTTGGTATTGAGTCCTTATTATATCTGAGCTATCTGAATTAACTCCCCATGAGCGTTGTCCATCCATTGTGTAAACCTGAATACAGGTTCACCTACAATTAATGTAAACATTCTTACATGGCCGAAATTGAGGACATAATTGCCTTTTTATTTATGCTTAGTTTGATACATTTGTTCTTGATAAAACAGAACTACTTAAAAAAAACAATGCGCAGAAAAGGTTTCTCATTCACCAGCAGAATGTGATTTGAATAGTCAACTCAATAGCACCATAACTCTGCTAGCAGGAAATATGTGTTTTTTATTATATCGATTTTGCTAACTAGTCATCTTTTTATCTAGTTTGAATTATACAGCAAATAATTTAATTGTTATTTTTGCAATGTTAAATGAACTATTAAAACACAATAATATATTGTCAATCTAAAATATGTAATTAGAATTTTAAAATGTTAATCTAAATCTCTCAAAAACTGCAAACATGGGATTGATATACATAAAAAACTATTTCAGATTCTTTTTTTTTTTACTTTTACCTGCATCAACTGCTTTGGTCATGAGCAACTTTGTAAACTTTTTTTTATTTCATCAGTCAGAGAACAGAATTTGAGGGGGGTTTTGGTTTGGGAACACACACACACACACAACATCCATGCCTGCTCCAGGATTCAAACCCATGGCTGTGGATGTGAGGCACTACAGCACAGCAGGTTGCCTCATATTCTATACTTGTCTCATCGTCTAATGATACAATATTAATAGGGACTTATTGAATCATTATTTTCTTGTTTCATGTGAATGTTGGATATTATTTTCAATTTATATATTCAGTAATTAAAACAGTTTATACTGAATTACAAAATACTTTTGAACTTGGATTAAAAGTTCTAGGTTAGAACTTTACTAAGAAATTCAGGTCATGACCTGTTACATTTACAATTCATGCAAAACTATATTTCACATTTGGCAGCATTCCATTAGCCCTTAAACACTTTGCAGGTATTCCATATTATCTATCTGCAACACCTATTTAAGTATTTATATCATCTCTAGGAGGGTACACTGGCATATCACTGGTGAGAAAATGCATTAAAACCTTGCACTAGGTTGTTTATTAATGTATAGGATGAGCATATGTGGCCTGCTGTCCTGGGAGTCTTCTCCATGCTGCACCCTGCTCACTCAATAATTTTCAATCATTCTTAATAAATTACTTCTAATGCTATATTTATGCAATTTGTTTGGCAGTATTCTCGTACGTCTACTATATTGAGATTGAGGATGACCACAACAATTAAATAGCTATTTTCTTACTCCGCCATGCTGTATTTTGTCTGCTTGATTATGAACTAAAATCATCAACAGGGTTTTAAACATAGTGACAGTGTCCATTGTATAAAAGTAATCTATGTACATACTGTGGTCTTCCTCACTTTCTTTATAATAGGTGTTAGATTTGTAGGCCTCAGTTTGATATGATTGGTGCTACCAGATGCTTTTCAGGCTAAATGCTGCATAATGCTTAAAGTTCCTCAATCCCTTATTTTTTCTTCTATATAATTAAAAGTGTTCCTTTCTTATAATGTTGAGTGCAAATTTTGTATTAGCTCATACATACTTTCACGATAAATAAATACATTACCATTCACATCCTACTTATTGACTTAGGTGAAAAATTTTTATGATCTAAGTCATTTGACACAACTAAACATTTTATGTAAAAATGCAACAGCAAAACTAATTTTTACAATTGGTTAGTTTTTAATTTTTCAATTTTCTTTATATCCCACATATCATTTTAATATAATTAAATATTTTTTAAACTAATAGTCATATTTTAGCAATGGGCATAACTTGATTTTTATAGGTGACTGAATACATTGGTCATAAACATTAATTTATTCCCAAAATTATCACAAGATATATTCTTAAAGTGCTGTACTTTGGTCTCACCAGACAAATTATTTAATTTGGTTTTAAAGAGAAAATGTATTTAAATGAAAATATAACACATATGTTTTGAAAATTAATAATAAAATAAAATATCCAAAAACAGACAAAAGAAGTGATAATATAAATATCACACAATGTTTCTGTAAACCTTGATTCTTTCTTCAGGTGCCAAGAATGACATAACTACACAATACAGGTGGCAAACTCAAAAGTGAAGCAAAATGAAACAACAATATGAAAACAGAAGGGTTAGAGTATTAATAATGAATCATAGCAATTGTTGAGTTTCACAGTATCTGTTTGTTCGTTAATGACTGTAGTGTTGGAATTAATACGAAGCATTTCTGATATAATTCTGGAATGGTACCTGGTGTCTACATCCAAAATCTAAGCATTTTGCTAATCAAATGAATATTTCACATTAACAATATGTTTAGAAAGTAGAGATTGTTTATCATTGATACGGATATTAAGTGACCATGATGTTGGCCCTATGCAGCAGGAATTACAATTAGAACAAGAGATTTTTGTAAACTACAAAATGTTTGCTATAGGTGGCAAGTGGGTCATTGTGGTTTTTGATCAACAAGGAAAGAGTATTAGTAGATCTGTAAATTGTAGGTATTTGATATTCTTTAAAAATTTGGACAAACCTATGATGTAGAAATAAAATTATAGGGGAATAAAATTTAAAGGGTACTCATTGGAAATTAAAATGTTACATACAATATTTTTGCTTCAATTTCGATTTTGTCACCTGTATTGTGCAGTTCGGTCATTTTGGCTCTTGTGTTTTATTGGCACCTAAAGAAAAGGACAACGATCCCAAAACTTTGTATCGAAATTTATCTGCATTTAGCTATTTTAACTCATTCATAAAAAATATATTCATTTACACTAGTCCATAAAAACTCTATGAATTAGTTGAAAGTAACTAAATATGCAAAGATCTTATATCAGGAAGACTACATCTGTGTACAAGACTGCACATACAAGAAGTGTATCACATATACAAAATTAATTTTTTTTAAAAAAATATTTTGCATACAAAACAAGGGAAAAAGAAGTATGTATTGGTTGCAAAAATAATCTCAGGACAGGGCAAGATAGACAGGGAATATTTACAGATCAAGGAAAACTTGCCAGTAGGCTAAACACTTGATACTAAAGATAATGTAAATAATAGGTAGTGACAGTCATATAACATCAGAATATTGACAAAATCTTTTATTTTAAGAGGAAAAACTGATAGGAAGAGTTCACATAAAATACAAAAAAAATTGTCCTACTTTACAACACGTAAAATAAAATCCTTGACAGATGCTGATTCCATTGTGAACAAACAGGTGTGGCCCATTCAGAAGAAAATCTGAAAAAATGATATCATTGTTAATGGAGAAATAAAACACCAATTTCCACCTTAATCATAAAAATAAATGCATAAAAACATAAGATAATAAAAATTTACATTACTCCTCGGAGTTTGGGTAAAATATTCTTCGAAAACCATAATCAATAATTAGTATTAGAATTCAATATATACTGCAAAACAAATGTACTATCAAAATTAACATGAAAATTATGAAATAACTTACTTTGTAGACATTTAATTACCATCCAAAAAGATCACGGACAAATTGCTCAATTGCTTCGACATCGATACCCTTATCCAACAGTCTCTGACGGATGCTCTGTACTTCAGGAAGAGCTTGTACTTTGAGGACCATATTCTACAAATGACAATATTTGCACAAATTACACACACATCATTGAATGTGAAGCCGTGTGCCATTATTTCACGGAGGTTAACAACTTTTTTTAAAATCCAAATTAAAACCTACGTGGAATTCATCACTGGTAATTTTGTCAATGAGGGCCTTGAAGTCTGGGCTGGATACCAATTTGTCAGCATACAGAGCTTTCAGAGCATCAATGGGCAACAGGGCTTTAAGCTGATCCCAGAACTCTGCAAGTGATCTGCCAGAAGAACGCTTGGAAATGACAATGTGTGGGATGCCCAGAAAATCGTGGATATTATTGAGCCAAGTGACAACGTCCAGACCAGCAGCGACCAAGTACTTTAACATCTGAAATAATACGTGTGGTTAGTCCAAGTAATTTGAGGCTCGTTCTCTATCGTTGATTACAGTTCCTCTCCTTACCTCTTGGACTTCCGGTTGAGCATCGACAAAGAGAACGAGTGCTTCAAAATCATCAGATTGTAGGTAGGTGATAGCATTTTGCATCTCAACATCGTTTGCCAAGTAGTCCAGGAAGAGGGCTTGAATATCGGCAACAGGAATGAGTGCCAGGAAATCGTTGAGGTCATCCTGAAGTGTACGGGCCGCCTTGGCTATAATCAAACAAATATAATTGTAAAATTCATTTTGCAAGTTTCTATTGTGTCCCACATTATGCTATCATCTCTAGACTCACTCATTTTCCTGTTCCATCCAAAAAGATCACGGACAAATTGCTCAATTGCTTCGACATCGATACCCTTATCCAACAGTCTCTGACGGATGCTCTGTACTTCAGGAAGAGCTTGTACTTTGAGGACCATATTCTACAAATGACAATATTTGCACAAATTACACACACATCATTGAATGTGAAGCCGTGTGCCATTATTTCACGGTGGTTAACAACTTTTTTTAAAATCCAAATTAAAACCTACGTGGAATTCATCACTGGTAATTTTGTCAATGAGGGCCTTGAAGTCTGGGCTGGATACCAATTTGTCAGCATACAGAGCTTTCAGAGCATCAATGGGCAACAGGGCTTTAAGCTGATCCCAGAACTCTGCAAGTGATCTGCCAGAAGAACGCTTGGAAATGACAATGTGTGGGATGCCCAGAAAATCGTGGATATTATTGAGCCAAGTGACAACGTCCAGACCAGCAGCGACCAAGTACTTTAACATCTGAAATAATACGTGTGGTTAGTCCAAGGAATTTGAGGCTCGTTTTCTATCGTTGATTACAGTTCCTCTCCTTACCTCTTGGACTTCCGGTTGAGCATCGACAAAGAGAACGAGTGCTTCAAAATCATCAGACTGTAGGTAGGTGATAGCATTTTGCATCTCAACATCGTTTGCCAAGTAATCAAGGAAGAGGGCTTGAATATCGGCAACAGGAATGAGTGCCAGGAAATCGTTGAGGTCATCCTGAAGTGTACGGGCCGCCTTGGCTATAATCAAACAAATATAATTGTAAAATTCATTTTGCAAGTTTCTATTGTGTCCCACATTATGCTATCATCTCTAGACTCACTCATTTTCCTGTTCCATCCAAAAAGATCACGGACAAATTGCTCAATTGCTTCGACATCGATACCCTTATCCAACAGTCTCTGACGGATGCTCTGTACTTCAGGAAGAGCTTGTACTTTGAGGACCATATTCTACAAATGACAATATTTGCACAAATTACACACACATCATTGAATGTGAAGCCGTGTGCCATTATTTCACGGAGGTTAACAACTTTTTTTAAAATCCAAATTAAAACCTACGTGGAATTCATCACTGGTAATTTTGTCAATGAGGGCCTTGAAGTCTGGGCTGGATACCAATTTGTCAGCATACAGAGCTTTCAGAGCATCAATGGGCAACAGGGCTTTAAGCTGATCCCAGAACTCTGCAAGTGATCTGCCAGAAGAACGCTTGGAAATGACAATGTGTGGGATGCCCAGAAAATCGTGGATATTATTGAGCCAAGTGACAACGTCCAGACCAGCAGCGACCAAGTACTTTAACATCTGAAATAATACGTGTGGTTAGTCCAAGGAATTTGAGGCTCGTTCTCTATCGTTGATTACAGTTCCTCTCCTTACCTCTTGGACTTCCGGTTGAGCATCGACAAAGAGAACGAGTGCTTCAAAATCATCAGATTGTAGGTAGGTGATAGCATTTTGCATCTCAACATCGTTTGCCAAGTAGTCCAGGAAGAGGGCTTGAATATCGGCAACAGGAATGAGTGCCAGGAAATCGTTAAGGTCATCTTGTAAAGTCCTTTGCGTCCTAGCTACCAAAGGTTTCGGAACCTCTGTAAAAATTGTAAATTGTGTTTTTTATTCCTTGAACTGAGTTCTAATTTGTACTGAACAATTTATTAAAGTACCTGTGCGGATTGTTGCTGCAAGTGAGAGGCCGCAAAAGGCCAATAATAATAGGATTTTCATCTGTTGGAAATAGTAATATTTTAGTTCCCTTAGTTATTTGCTTTGAATGACTTCTAAATTTTGAATTAGAAAATCAATAATTTCACCTACCTTGAGCCTTCTGGGATCTGCTTGTTCTGAACGTCCAAGAGACTGTCCTTGTTTTGTTACATTTTGCTTATATAGCTTGAAATCTGTGTATTTTGATCACTCCCTTCAGATATTAATGTGATAAGATAGTGTTATCTTATTTTACGTTGTTTTGAATCTGATTTTTTTTGTTAGATAAGACTTTGTTCTTACCTGACTTTCCATATTTACTTTTAAGGGCCTTTAATGGCATTATTAAAGCACTTAATAATTGCTTGATTTTTTTGTGTTGCTTTTGTCTGTTTGTGTAGTAACAATTATAGTGTACAATTTTGTTATTAAAGATCATATGAAGAACTTGCAACATAACAAAAGAGAAAGCAAACATTTCCTGATGTACTGAGGAAGTTTTTGATTGACAGACAATTGAAATAGCCCACATTGTGCAGCAGCATATTTTTTATCTTCTTGGGATTTATCTATACCAAATGGTGTCAAAAACTAGTTACAACTACACCAATTAAATTAGAAAATAAAATTAGTAATAAATAACTTATAATATTGTTTCTTTTACAGAGGAAATTTTGACGCAGGAGATTGTACTGTGTTCTTGAGGCATATCAATTTATGATTAAATCAAACTTTATTTCTCTTGGTTAAAAGATTAATTAATCAATTAATTTTTTGTAGAATGTTGGAGTTTTCTGTTTCACAGCATTGAACTACATCCTATGGCATTAGCTGTACTTGTTACCATTTTGGATAGTCAAATTTTCCCCAACTGCCGATGGGTATGACACAAACTCATATTATTATTCAGGGCTCATTCGAGTGAAGAAAGCAACAGATTAAAACTGTGAGGCATTGGTGTATCATTAACTGATATCTGTGAGAGATTTGTTTCAAAATTTGGACACAAGCTTATGCTAATGTTTACATATTTTCTTTATTTGCATGTTCTCTGTCTTAGAATTCAGATTTTTGGTTCTAATTGAATCAGTAATTTGATATTCCAGGGCAATGTGGAGATTATTTTAAGTAGGAGAGATCCTGCAGCTGGTATATATCGGATCATGTGTGTGTAGGTTTGGAAATCTTGGTGCAGGTAGAAAAGCAAGGAGGTAATAAAGTGACAGTTTTCAAAAATCAGCATTGGAGATCTCTCCTCATTTCAGAGAAACCAATTATCACAGTTTCTGAGAAAATGTGGAAAACTTTAGCCAAATATGGGATAGTTTTAAATTATTTGTTAAGTAGGCAATGAACTACTTTGTTTTGTATAGGATCCTTAAGAAAAATCAGACCCAGAGTATTACACAAATAATATTATTCTGTTAAAAAGGCAAGGTAGAAAAGCATATGCAATGAGGAAAGATAACTTTAACACATTAACATATTTTCTAAATTTATCCAAACAGTTAGAAAAGGAAAAGAAGGCATCACAAGGAAAATTTTTGGAAAACATACTAATAGAGGGAGAAAATAATTGGACAAAATTTTGTAACTATGTTCAACGACTAAATTGTAATAGTGAATTAGTTTTAGCCCCAAGATAACAGTATTCAGTTAACTAATGACAAATAAAAAGTGCAAATGTTAAGGAATTATTTTATATCGGTATTCGGTAACACGGTACGGTGCTGCCAAGGTTTTAAAATAGAAATAAACACTGTAAGGAAAAGTGAAATATGGTGAAATTTCATAAATAATGTGCTATTATATTATTATGCAGTATATTGGATCCAACTGCCACTCGTCCCGAAACACCTCATTCCAAATTTTTCTCATACTTTCTTTTTACAAATTTCTACATCACAAATTCATTCAAATTTTAAAATAATATCAAATATCTATCATTTTCAGATCTTTCCTACTTGATTAAAAACCACTAGTACCTATTTGACACCTACAGCAAACATTGTGTAGTTTATAAAATCCCTTGCTCTAATTGTTATTGCTTCTATATAAAAACAAAGCGTTCCCTTAATACCCATATCAAGGAACATATGTCTAATATCAACCTTCCCAATGATACAAAATCTGTAGTCTCCAAACATCGCAGAAACGTTGTGTGGTATTTATATTATCACTGTATTTGGCTATCTTTCTTATTATTAAGGTTTAAGAATAATCTAAATAGATTTGTGAAGTGTATTTTTATTATTATTTGCTCTCCCAAAATAACTTTTATGTTTATATATTTCTTTGGTGAACTGAAGTTTTCAATGTGTGGACACATTTTCAGGACATATTTCTAACACTTATTTTATTTTCATCTTTCACAAGTGTTTTATTTATTTATTTGTTAATTTTTTGTATATTTATTTAAAATTGCCGCCAGAATTAATACCAATCACAGTTAATAATATGCATACAAATGTTATTTTACTGATTAATGGTTTCAGTCAACAACTCTTCATTCCATAACTGTCAAAAAACTGAGATAAAAATCATGATAATATTTGACAACACTTAAACGCCACAGTTCTCAATATTTAAAATGTAGTGCATTTGTGGAAACAAATGTTGGTGATTAACCTAGGCCTTGACTCTGCAATAATCACTGTTTTGTCATATTGAATGTAGACACTTTCAGTGAGTAGTATAGTGAGTGGCATGAATGCTGGTAGCCCAGTTTAGTGTCTTTCTGCACAGGTGGTACCCCCACTCCATACACAACTTTAGTAAGAACCTAGAGCTTGACCCTGTTAGAACGTTGTCATTATTCTACATGCATTATTGGTTCATTAGACTTGCATTCCATGCATCAGTCTGTGCCACCTGCCTTCCTTCCTGAGTCATGCTCCAGCTGTCCTGAAAATTCCCGAAACAATGTGACAATAATAAGAAACTGCAATGTGAATAATTCACCGTAACCATAATTATGTGCATTATCAGTAGTCACATGTTTGTGGCGGATTTATTTCTGAGGCAAATAAAGAATATTAGATCTGATTTCTACTGTTACTTCTGTGAGATATCAACCTGACAAATGATAAGCTATCTTCAGATAGTCTGCATTATCGTTAAAGTTGGCACTGGGTGAAGGCATGCTGCAAGAGAAATAAATCTGATATAATAATTTGAGTGAAAGTGTGGCATAGCCTATAGGAAAATAATTTTTGTTGTGTGCCAACAAGGACTACTAATGTTATTTTTAATTAGAGATGATATAGTTTACTAGTTTCTATTATAAAGTGTTATGTTAGGGAATGCTGAATTGCTAAGTTAAAATATTAACTGTTTTCCTTATACACAATGTGCAATAGTTGTGGTAAATACTGTAAAGTACTGTAATTCAGTTTTCTGAAACTGAGAAATACTGGACATTTTAGCTGTTTTAATTTTACCTGGATTTTAATCACTGACTATTATTGCCTTGTTTCTGCGTTTCTCTGGAATACCTATTGCTCAACTGAATCTTCCCGAAAAAGCTTCATGATTTGAGGGAGAACAATTCACAATTCCTGACAAGAGTACTTGAACAGAACACCTATTTTCCCAAATCTGTCAATTACAAATTTTACATTATTGGACCCTATCAGAATAAGCGTCATAGAACCTTTTGCCTCACAACTTTCAAATTTCAATGTGAGGTTGAGAAGCACATTCATATTTTCTATCATGACATATTGATGAAGACATGTTTTTGTGCACATGCCTTAAAATTTTAACCTCATTTTGATCATTTAAAAGTGATAATTAACCATATTTACTCAGTATACAGCAATAGAATACGCCTTTCTAATTCAAGCATCTATTTAATTTGAAGGTAATTCAGACAATACTGCAGTTTGATTAGATAATTTATCTTGGTGGATTCATAGTATTGTGCTAGTTTTTTTAAATCATTTCCTTGGTATTTTTATCTTAATTTGTTTCTGTAATTTTGATGACCTTGAGACACTGGAATATGTTTTGTTTTATTGTTTTCTTATTGAATTGTTAGATTAAAATCTGGATGAAGATAGAAAAATTTGAGGCAGGCCAGAAATCAGATCTGGGAGATATCCTTGGTATTGAGTCCTTATTATATCTGAGCTATCTGAATTAACTCCCCATGAGCGTTGTCCATCCATTGTGTAAACCTGAATACAGGTTCACCTACAATTAATGTAAACATTCTTACATGGCCGAAATTGAGGACATAATTGCCTTTTTATTTATGCTTAGTTTGATACATTTGTTCTTGATAAAACAGAACTACTTAAAAAAAACAATGCGCAGAAAAGGTTTCTCATTCACCAGCAGAATGTGATTTGAATAGTCAACTCAATAGCACCATAACTCTGCTAGCAGGAAATATGTGTTTTTTATTATATCGATTTTGCTAACTAGTCATCTTTTTATCTAGTTTGAATTATACAGCAAATAATTTAATTGTTATTTTTGCAATGTTAAATGAACTATTAAAACACAATAATATATTGTCAATCTAAAATATGTAATTAGAATTTTAAAATGTTAATCTAAATCTCTCAAAAACTGCAAACATGGGATTGATATACATAAAAAACTATTTCAGATTCTTTTTTTTTTTACTTTTACCTGCATCAACTGCTTTGGTCATGAGCAACTTTGTAAACTTTTTTTTATTTCATCAGTCAGAGAACAGAATTTGAGGGGGGTTTTGGTTTGGGAACACACACACACACACAACATCCATGCCTGCTCCAGGATTCAAACCCATGGCTGTGGATGTGAGGCACTACAGCACAGCAGGTTGCCTCATATTCTATACTTGTCTCATCGTCTAATGATACAATATTAATAGGGACTTATTGAATCATTATTTTCTTGTTTCATGTGAATGTTGGATATTATTTTCAATTTATATATTCAGTAATTAAAACAGTTTATACTGAATTACAAAATACTTTTGAACTTGGATTAAAAGTTCTAGGTTAGAACTTTACTAAGAAATTCAGGTCATGACCTGTTACATTTACAATTCATGCAAAACTATATTTCACATTTGGCAGCATTCCATTAGCCCTTAAACACTTTGCAGGTATTCCATATTATCTATCTGCAACACCTATTTAAGTATTTATATCATCTCTAGGAGGGTACACTGGCATATCACTGGTGAGAAAATGCATTAAAACCTTGCACTAGGTTGTTTATTAATGTATAGGATGAGCATATGTGGCCTGCTGTCCTGGGAGTCTTCTCCATGCTGCACCCTGCTCACTCAATAATTTTCAATCATTCTTAATAAATTACTTCTAATGCTATATTTATGCAATTTGTTTGGCAGTATTCTCGTACGTCTACTATATTGAGATTGAGGATGACCACAACAATTAAATAGCTATTTTCTTACTCCGCCATGCTGTATTTTGTCTGCTTGATTATGAACTAAAATCATCAACAGGGTTTTAAACATAGTGACAGTGTCCATTGTATAAAAGTAATCTATGTACATACTGTGGTCTTCCTCACTTTCTTTATAATAGGTGTTAGATTTGTAGGCCTCAGTTTGATATGATTGGTGCTACCAGATGCTTTTCAGGCTAAATGCTGCATAATGCTTAAAGTTCCTCAATCCCTTATTTTTTCTTCTATATAATTAAAAGTGTTCCTTTCTTATAATGTTGAGTGCAAATTTTGTATTAGCTCATACATACTTTCACGATAAATAAATACATTACCATTCACATCCTACTTATTGACTTAGGTGAAAAATTTTTATGATCTAAGTCATTTGACACAACTAAACATTTTATGTAAAAATGCAACAGCAAAACTAATTTTTACAATTGGTTAGTTTTTAATTTTTCAATTTTCTTTATATCCCACATATCATTTTAATATAATTAAATATTTTTTAAACTAATAGTCATATTTTAGCAATGGGCATAACTTGATTTTTATAGGTGACTGAATACATTGGTCATAAACATTAATTTATTCCCAAAATTATCACAAGATATATTCTTAAAGTGCTGTACTTTGGTCTCACCAGACAAATTATTTAATTTGGTTTTAAAGAGAAAATGTATTTAAATGAAAATATAACACATATGTTTTGAAAATTAATAATAAAATAAAATATCCAAAAACAGACAAAAGAAGTGATAATATAAATATCACACAATGTTTCTGTAAACCTTGATTCTTTCTTCAGGTGCCAAGAATGACATAACTACACAATACAGGTGGCAAACTCAAAAGTGAAGCAAAATGAAACAACAATATGAAAACAGAAGGGTTAGAGTATTAATAATGAATCATAGCAATTGTTGAGTTTCACAGTATCTGTTTGTTCGTTAATGACTGTAGTGTTGGAATTAATACGAAGCATTTCTGATATAATTCTGGAATGGTACCTGGTGTCTACATCCAAAATCTAAGCATTTTGCTAATCAAATGAATATTTCACATTAACAATATGTTTAGAAAGTAGAGATTGTTTATCATTGATACGGATATTAAGTGACCATGATGTTGGCCCTATGCAGCAGGAATTACAATTAGAACAAGAGATTTTTGTAAACTACAAAATGTTTGCTATAGGTGGCAAGTGGGTCATTGTGGTTTTTGATCAACAAGGAAAGAGTATTAGTAGATCTGTAAATTGTAGGTATTTGATATTCTTTAAAAATTTGGACAAACCTATGATGTAGAAATAAAATTATAGGGGAATAAAATTTAAAGGGTACTCATTGGAAATTAAAATGTTACATACAATATTTTTGCTTCAATTTCGATTTTGTCACCTGTATTGTGCAGTTCGGTCATTTTGGCTCTTGTGTTTTATTGGCACCTAAAGAAAAGGACAACGATCCCAAAACTTTGTATCGTAATTTATCTGCATTTAGCTATTTTAACTCATTCATAAAAAATATATTCATTTACACTAGTCCATAAAAACTCTATGAATTAGTTGAAAGTAACTAAATATGCAAAGATCTTATATCAGGAAGACTACATCTGTGTACAAGACTGCACATACAAGAAGTGTATCACATATACAAAATTAATTTTTTTTAAAAAAATATTTTGCATACAAAACAAGGGAAAAAGAAGTATGTATTGGTTGCAAAAATAATCTCAGGACAGGGCAAGATAGACAGGGAATATTTACAGATCAAGGAAAACTTGCCAGTAGGCTAAACACTTGATACTAAAGATAATGTAAATAATAGGTAGTGACAGTCATATAACATCAGAATATTGACAAAATCTTTTATTTTAAGAGGAAAAACTGATAGGAAGAGTTCACATAAAATACAAAAAAAATTGTCCTACTTTACAACACGTAAAATAAAATCCTTGACAGATGCTGATTCCATTGTGAACAAACAGGTGTGGCCCATTCAGAAGAAAATCTGAAAAAATGATATCATTGTTAATGGAGAAATAAAACACCAATTTCCACCTTAATCATAAAAATAAATGCATAAAAACATAAGATAATAAAAATTTACATTACTCCTCGGAGTTTGGGTAAAATATTCTTCGAAAACCATAATCAATAATTAGTATTAGAATTCAATATATACTGCAAAACAAATGTACTATCAAAATTAACATGAAAATTATGAAATAACTTACTTTGTAGACATTTAATTACCATCCAAAAAGATCACGGACAAATTGCTCAATTGCTTCGACATCGATACCCTTATCCAACAGTCTCTGACGGATGCTCTGTACTTCAGGAAGAGCTTGTACTTTGAGGACCATATTCTACAAATGACAATATTTGCACAAATTACACACACATCATTGAATGTGAAGCCGTGTGCCATTATTTCACGGAGGTTAACAACTTTTTTTAAAATCCAAATTAAAACCTACGTGGAATTCATCACTGGTAATTTTGTCAATGAGGGCCTTGAAGTCTGGGCTGGATACCAATTTGTCAGCATACAGAGCTTTCAGAGCATCAATGGGCAACAGGGCTTTAAGCTGATCCCAGAACTCTGCAAGTGATCTGCCAGAAGAACGCTTGGAAATGACAATGTGTGGGATGCCCAGAAAATCGTGGATATTATTGAGCCAAGTGACAACGTCCAGACCAGCAGCGACCAAGTACTTTAACATCTGAAATAATACGTGTGGTTAGTCCAAGTAATTTGAGGCTCGTTCTCTATCGTTGATTACAGTTCCTCTCCTTACCTCTTGGACTTCCGGTTGAGCATCGACAAAGAGAACGAGTGCTTCAAAATCATCAGATTGTAGGTAGGTGATAGCATTTTGCATCTCAACATCGTTTGCCAAGTAGTCCAGGAAGAGGGCTTGAATATCGGCAACAGGAATGAGTGCCAGGAAATCGTTGAGGTCATCCTGAAGTGTACGGGCCGCCTTGGCTATAATCAAACAAATATAATTGTAAAATTCATTTTGCAAGTTTCTATTGTGTCCCACATTATGCTATCATCTCTAGACTCACTCATTTTCCTGTTCCATCCAAAAAGATCACGGACAAATTGCTCAATTGCTTCGACATCGATACCCTTATCCAACAGTCTCTGACGGATGCTCTGTACTTCAGGAAGAGCTTGTACTTTGAGGACCATATTCTACAAATGACAATATTTGCACAAATTACACACACATCATTGAATGTGAAGCCGTGTGCCATTATTTCACGGTGGTTAACAACTTTTTTTAAAATCCAAATTAAAACCTACGTGGAATTCATCACTGGTAATTTTGTCAATGAGGGCCTTGAAGTCTGGGCTGGATACCAATTTGTCAGCATACAGAGCTTTCAGAGCATCAATGGGCAACAGGGCTTTAAGCTGATCCCAGAACTCTGCAAGTGATCTGCCAGAAGAACGCTTGGAAATGACAATGTGTGGGATGCCCAGAAAATCGTGGATATTATTGAGCCAAGTGACAACGTCCAGACCAGCAGCGACCAAGTACTTTAACATCTGAAATAATACGTGTGGTTAGTCCAAGGAATTTGAGGCTCGTTTTCTATCGTTGATTACAGTTCCTCTCCTTACCTCTTGGACTTCCGGTTGAGCATCGACAAAGAGAACGAGTGCTTCAAAATCATCAGACTGTAGGTAGGTGATAGCATTTTGCATCTCAACATCGTTTGCCAAGTAATCAAGGAAGAGGGCTTGAATATCGGCAACAGGAATGAGTGCCAGGAAATCGTTGAGGTCATCCTGAAGTGTACGGGCCGCCTTGGCTATAATCAAACAAATATAATTGTAAAATTCATTTTGCAAGTTTCTATTGTGTCCCACATTATGCTATCATCTCTAGACTCACTCATTTTCCTGTTCCATCCAAAAAGATCACGGACAAATTGCTCAATTGCTTCGACATCGATACCCTTATCCAACAGTCTCTGACGGATGCTCTGTACTTCAGGAAGAGCTTGTACTTTGAGGACCATATTCTACAAATGACAATATTTGCACAAATTACACACACATCATTGAATGTGAAGCCGTGTGCCATTATTTCACGGAGGTTAACAACTTTTTTTAAAATCCAAATTAAAACCTACGTGGAATTCATCACTGGTAATTTTGTCAATGAGGGCCTTGAAGTCTGGGCTGGATACCAATTTGTCAGCATACAGAGCTTTCAGAGCATCAATGGGCAACAGGGCTTTAAGCTGATCCCAGAACTCTGCAAGTGATCTGCCAGAAGAACGCTTGGAAATGACAATGTGTGGGATGCCCAGAAAATCGTGGATATTATTGAGCCAAGTGACAACGTCCAGACCAGCAGCGACCAAGTACTTTAACATCTGAAATAATACGTGTGGTTAGTCCAAGGAATTTGAGGCTCGTTCTCTATCGTTGATTACAGTTCCTCTCCTTACCTCTTGGACTTCCGGTTGAGCATCGACAAAGAGAACGAGTGCTTCAAAATCATCAGATTGTAGGTAGGTGATAGCATTTTGCATCTCAACATCGTTTGCCAAGTAGTCCAGGAAGAGGGCTTGAATATCGGCAACAGGAATGAGTGCCAGGAAATCGTTAAGGTCATCTTGTAAAGTCCTTTGCGTCCTAGCTACCAAAGGTTTCGGAACCTCTGTAAAAATTGTAAATTGTGTTTTTTATTCCTTGAACTGAGTTCTAATTTGTACTGAACAATTTATTAAAGTACCTGTGCGGATTGTTGCTGCAAGTGAGAGGCCGCAAAAGGCCAATAATAATAGGATTTTCATCTGTTGGAAATAGTAATATTTTAGTTCCCTTAGTTATTTGCTTTGAATGACTTCTAAATTTTGAATTAGAAAATCAATAATTTCACCTACCTTGAGCCTTCTGGGATCTGCTTGTTCTGAACGTCCAAGAGACTGTCCTTGTTTTGTTACATTTTGCTTATATAGCTTGAAATCTGTGTATTTTGATCACTCCCTTCAGATATTAATGTGATAAGATAGTGTTATCTTATTTTACGTTGTTTTGAATCTGATTTTTTTTGTTAGATAAGACTTTGTTCTTACCTGACTTTCCATATTTACTTTTAAGGGCCTTTAATGGCATTATTAAAGCACTTAATAATTGCTTGATTTTTTTGTGTTGCTTTTGTCTGTTTGTGTAGTAACAATTATAGTGTACAATTTTGTTATTAAAGATCATATGAAGAACTTGCAACATAACAAAAGAGAAAGCAAACATTTCCTGATGTACTGAGGAAGTTTTTGATTGACAGACAATTGAAATAGCCCACATTGTGCAGCAGCATATTTTTTATCTTCTTGGGATTTATCTATACCAAATGGTGTCAAAAACTAGTTACAACTACACCAATTAAATTAGAAAATAAAATTAGTAATAAATAACTTATAATATTGTTTCTTTTACAGAGGAAATTTTGACGCAGGAGATTGTACTGTGTTCTTGAGGCATATCAATTTATGATTAAATCAAACTTTATTTCTCTTGGTTAAAAGATTAATTAATCAATTAATTTTTTGTAGAATGTTGGAGTTTTCTGTTTCACAGCATTGAACTACATCCTATGGCATTAGCTGTACTTGTTACCATTTTGGATAGTCAAATTTTCCCCAACTGCCGATGGGTATGACACAAACTCATATTATTATTCAGGGCTCATTCGAGTGAAGAAAGCAACAGATTAAAACTGTGAGGCATTGGTGTATCATTAACTGATATCTGTGAGAGATTTGTTTCAAAATTTGGACACAAGCTTATGCTAATGTTTACATATTTTCTTTATTTGCATGTTCTCTGTCTTAGAATTCAGATTTTTGGTTCTAATTGAATCAGTAATTTGATATTCCAGGGCAATGTGGAGATTATTTTAAGTAGGAGAGATCCTGCAGCTGGTATATATCGGATCATGTGTGTGTAGGTTTGGAAATCTTGGTGCAGGTAGAAAAGCAAGGAGGTAATAAAGTGACAGTTTTCAAAAATCAGCATTGGAGATCTCTCCTCATTTCAGAGAAACCAATTATCACAGTTTCTGAGAAAATGTGGAAAACTTTAGCCAAATATGGGATAGTTTTAAATTATTTGTTAAGTAGGCAATGAACTACTTTGTTTTGTATAGGATCCTTAAGAAAAATCAGACCCAGAGTATTACACAAATAATATTATTCTGTTAAAAAGGCAAGGTAGAAAAGCATATGCAATGAGGAAAGATAACTTTAACACATTAACATATTTTCTAAATTTATCCAAACAGTTAGAAAAGGAAAAGAAGGCATCACAAGGAAAATTTTTGGAAAACATACTAATAGAGGGAGAAAATAATTGGACAAAATTTTGTAACTATGTTCAACGACTAAATTGTAATAGTGAATTAGTTTTAGCCCCAAGATAACAGTATTCAGTTAACTAATGACAAATAAAAAGTGCAAATGTTAAGGAATTATTTTATATCGGTATTCGGTAACACGGTACGGTGCTGCCAAGGTTTTAAAATAGAAATAAACACTGTAAGGAAAAGTGAAATATGGTGAAATTTCATAAATAATGTGCTATTATATTATTATGCAGTATATTGGATCCAACTGCCACTCGTCCCGAAACACCTCATTCCAAATTTTTCTCATACTTTCTTTTTACAAATTTCTACATCACAAATTCATTCAAATTTTAAAATAATATCAAATATCTATCATTTTCAGATCTTTCCTACTTGATTAAAAACCACTAGTACCTATTTGACACCTACAGCAAACATTGTGTAGTTTATAAAATCCCTTGCTCTAATTGTTATTGCTTCTATATAAAAACAAAGCGTTCCCTTAATACCCATATCAAGGAACATATGTCTAATATCAACCTTCCCAATGATACAAAATCTGTAGTCTCCAAACATCGCAGAAACGTTGTGTGGTATTTATATTATCACTGTATTTGGCTATCTTTCTTATTATTAAGGTTTAAGAATAATCTAAATAGATTTGTGAAGTGTATTTTTATTATTATTTGCTCTCCCAAAATAACTTTTATGTTTATATATTTCTTTGGTGAACTGAAGTTTTCAATGTGTGGACACATTTTCAGGACATATTTCTAACACTTATTTTATTTTCATCTTTCACAAGTGTTTTATTTATTTATTTGTTAATTTTTTGTATATTTATTTAAAATTGCCGCCAGAATTAATACCAATCACAGTTAATAATATGCATACAAATGTTATTTTACTGATTAATGGTTTCAGTCAACAACTCTTCATTCCATAACTGTCAAAAAACTGAGATAAAAATCATGATAATATTAGACAACACTTAAACGCCACAGTTCTCAATATTTAAAATGTAGTGCATTTGTGGAAAAAAATGTTGGTGATTAACCTAGGCCTTGACTCTGCAATAATCACTGTTTTGTCATATTGAATGTAGACACTTTCAGTGAGTAGTATAGTGAGTGGCATGAATGCTGGTAGCCCAGTTTAGTGTCTTTCTGCACAGGTGGTACCCCCACTCCATACACAACTTTAGTAAGAACCTAGAGCTTGACCCTGTTAGAACGTTGTCATTATTCTACATGCATTATTGGTTCATTAGACTTGCATTCCATGCATCAGTCTGTGCCACCTGCCTTCCTTCCTGAGTCATGCTCCAGCTGTCCTGAAAATTCCCGAAACAATGTGACAATAATAAGAAACTGCAATGTGAATAATTCACCGTAACCATAATTATGTGCATTATCAGTAGTCACATGTTTGTGGCGGATTTATTTCTGAGGCAAATAAAGAATATTAGATCTGATTTCTACTGTTACTTCTGTGAGATATCAACCTGACAAATGATAAGCTATCTTCAGATAGTCTGCATTATCGTTAAAGTTGGCACTGGGTGAAGGCATGCTGCAAGAGAAATAAATCTGATATAATAATTTGAGTGAAAGTGTGGCATAGCCTATAGGAAAATAATTTTTGTTGTGTGCCAACAAGGACTACTAATGTTATTTTTAATTAGAGATGATATAGTTTACTAGTTTCTATTGTAAAGTGTTATGTTAGGGAATGCTGAATTGCTAAGTTAAAATATTAACTGTTTTCCTTATACACAATGTGCAATAGTTGTGGTAAATACTGTAAAGTACTGTAATTCAGTTTTCTGAAACTGAGAAATACTGGACATTTTAGCTGTTTTAATTTTACCTGGATTTTAATCACTGACTATTATTGCCTTGTTTCTGCGTTTCTCTGGAATACCTATTGCTCAACTGAATCTTCCCGAAAAAGCTTCATGATTTGAGGGAGAACAATTCACAATTCCTGACAAGAGTACTTGAACAGAACACCTATTTTCCCAAATCTGTCAATTACAAATTTTACATTATTGGACCCTATCAGAATAAGCGTCATAGAACCTTTTGCCTCACAACTTTCAAATTTCAATGTGAGGTTGAGAAGCACATTCATATTTTCTATCATGACATATTGATGAAGACATGTTTTTGTGCACATGCCTTAAAATTTTAACCTCATTTTGATCATTTAAAAGTGATAATTAACCATATTTACTCAGTATACAGCAATAGAATACGCCTTTCTAATTCAAGCATCTATTTAATTTGAAGGTAATTCAGACAATACTGCAGTTTGATTAGATAATTTATCTTGGTGGATTCATAGTATTGTGCTAGTTTTTTTAAATCATTTCCTTGGTATTTTTATCTTAATTTGTTTCTGTAATTTTGATGACCTTGAGACACTGGAATATGTTTTGTTTTATTGTTTTCTTATTGAATTGTTAGATTAAAATCTGGATGAAGATAGAAAAATTTGAGGCAGGCCAGAAATCAGATCTGGGAGATATCCTTGGTATTGAGTCCTTATTATATCTGAGCTATCTGAATTAACTCCCCATGAGCGTTGTCCATCCATTGTGTAAACCTGAATACAGGTTCACCTACAATTAATGTAAACATTCTTACATGGCCGAAATTGAGGACATAATTGCCTTTTTATTTATGCTTAGTTTGATACATTTGTTCTTGATAAAACAGAACTACTTAAAAAAAACAATGCGCAGAAAAGGTTTCTCATTCACCAGCAGAATGTGATTTGAATAGTCAACTCAATAGCACCATAACTCTGCTAGCAGGAAATATGTGTTTTTTATTATATCGATTTTGCTAACTAGTCATCTTTTTATCTAGTTTGAATTATACAGCAAATAATTTAATTGTTATTTTTGCAATGTTAAATGAACTATTAAAACACAATAATATATTGTCAATCTAAAATATGTAATTAGAATTTTAAAATGTTAATCTAAATCTCTCAAAAACTGCAAACATGGGATTGATATACATAAAAAACTATTTCAGATTCTTTTTTTTTTTACTTTTACCTGCATCAACTGCTTTGGTCATGAGCAACTTTGTAAACTTTTTTTTATTTCATCAGTCAGAGAACAGAATTTGAGGGGGGTTTTGGTTTGGGAACACACACACACACACAACATCCATGCCTGCTCCAGGATTCAAACCCATGGCTGTGGATGTGAGGCACTACAGCACAGCAGGTTGCCTCATATTCTATACTTGTCTCATCGTCTAATGATACAATATTAATAGGGACTTATTGAATCATTATTTTCTTGTTTCATGTGAATGTTGGATATTATTTTCAATTTATATATTCAGTAATTAAAACAGTTTATACTGAATTACAAAATACTTTTGAACTTGGATTAAAAGTTCTAGGTTAGAACTTTACTAAGAAATTCAGGTCATGACCTGTTACATTTACAATTCATGCAAAACTATATTTCACATTTGGCAGCATTCCATTAGCCCTTAAACACTTTGCAGGTATTCCATATTATCTATCTGCAACACCTATTTAAGTATTTATATCATCTCTAGGAGGGTACACTGGCATATCACTGGTGAGAAAATGCATTAAAACCTTGCACTAGGTTGTTTATTAATGTATAGGATGAGCATATGTGGCCTGCTGTCCTGGGAGTCTTCTCCATGCTGCACCCTGCTCACTCAATAATTTTCAATCATTCTTAATAAATTACTTCTAATGCTATATTTATGCAATTTGTTTGGCAGTATTCTCGTACGTCTACTATATTGAGATTGAGGATGACCACAACAATTAAATAGCTATTTTCTTACTCCGCCATGCTGTATTTTGTCTGCTTGATTATGAACTAAAATCATCAACAGGGTTTTAAACATAGTGACAGTGTCCATTGTATAAAAGTAATCTATGTACATACTGTGGTCTTCCTCACTTTCTTTATAATAGGTGTTAGATTTGTAGGCCTCAGTTTGATATGATTGGTGCTACCAGATGCTTTTCAGGCTAAATGCTGCATAATGCTTAAAGTTCCTCAATCCCTTATTTTTTCTTCTATATAATTAAAAGTGTTCCTTTCTTATAATGTTGAGTGCAAATTTTGTATTAGCTCATACATACTTTCACGATAAATAAATACATTACCATTCACATCCTACTTATTGACTTAGGTGAAAAATTTTTATGATCTAAGTCATTTGACACAACTAAACATTTTATGTAAAAATGCAACAGCAAAACTAATTTTTACAATTGGTTAGTTTTTAATTTTTCAATTTTCTTTATATCCCACATATCATTTTAATATAATTAAATATTTTTTAAACTAATAGTCATATTTTAGCAATGGGCATAACTTGATTTTTATAGGTGACTGAATACATTGGTCATAAACATTAATTTATTCCCAAAATTATCACAAGATATATTCTTAAAGTGCTGTACTTTGGTCTCACCAGACAAATTATTTAATTTGGTTTTAAAGAGAAAATGTATTTAAATGAAAATATAACACATATGTTTTGAAAATTAATAATAAAATAAAATATCCAAAAACAGACAAAAGAAGTGATAATATAAATATCACACAATGTTTCTGTAAACCTTGATTCTTTCTTCAGGTGCCAAGAATGACATAACTACACAATACAGGTGGCAAACTCAAAAGTGAAGCAAAATGAAACAACAATATGAAAACAGAAGGGTTAGAGTATTAATAATGAATCATAGCAATTGTTGAGTTTCACAGTATCTGTTTGTTCGTTAATGACTGTAGTGTTGGAATTAATACGAAGCATTTCTGATATAATTCTGGAATGGTACCTGGTGTCTACATCCAAAATCTAAGCATTTTGCTAATCAAATGAATATTTCACATTAACAATATGTTTAGAAAGTAGAGATTGTTTATCATTGATACGGATATTAAGTGACCATGATGTTGGCCCTATGCAGCAGGAATTACAATTAGAACAAGAGATTTTTGTAAACTACAAAATGTTTGCTATAGGTGGCAAGTGGGTCATTGTGGTTTTTGATCAACAAGGAAAGAGTATTAGTAGATCTGTAAATTGTAGGTATTTGATATTCTTTAAAAATTTGGACAAACCTATGATGTAGAAATAAAATTATAGGGGAATAAAATTTAAAGGGTACTCATTGGAAATTAAAATGTTACATACAATATTTTTGCTTCAATTTCGATTTTGTCACCTGTATTGTGCAGTTCGGTCATTTTGGCTCTTGTGTTTTATTGGCACCTAAAGAAAAGGACAACGATCCCAAAACTTTGTATCGTAATTTATCTGCATTTAGCTATTTTAACTCATTCATAAAAAATATATTCATTTACACTAGTCCATAAAAACTCTATGAATTAGTTGAAAGTAACTAAATATGCAAAGATCTTATATCAGGAAGACTACATCTGTGTACAAGACTGCACATACAAGAAGTGTATCACATATACAAAATTAATTTTTTTTAAAAAAATATTTTGCATACAAAACAAGGGAAAAAGAAGTATGTATTGGTTGCAAAAATAATCTCAGGACAGGGCAAGATAGACAGGGAATATTTACAGATCAAGGAAAACTTGCCAGTAGGCTAAACACTTGATACTAAAGATAATGTAAATAATAGGTAGTGACAGTCATATAACATCAGAATATTGACAAAATCTTTTATTTTAAGAGGAAAAACTGATAGGAAGAGTTCACATAAAATACAAAAAAAATTGTCCTACTTTACAACACGTAAAATAAAATCCTTGACAGATGCTGATTCCATTGTGAACAAACAGGTGTGGCCCATTCAGAAGAAAATCTGAAAAAATGATATCATTGTTAATGGAGAAATAAAACACCAATTTCCACCTTAATCATAAAAATAAATGCATAAAAACATAAGATAATAAAAATTTACATTACTCCTCGGAGTTTGGGTAAAATATTCTTCGAAAACCATAATCAATAATTAGTATTAGAATTCAATATATACTGCAAAACAAATGTACTATCAAAATTAACATGAAAATTATGAAATAACTTACTTTGTAGACATTTAATTACCATCCAAAAAGATCACGGACAAATTGCTCAATTGCTTCGACATCGATACCCTTATCCAACAGTCTCTGACGGATGCTCTGTACTTCAGGAAGAGCTTGTACTTTGAGGACCATATTCTACAAATGACAATATTTGCACAAATTACACACACATCATTGAATGTGAAGCCGTGTGCCATTATTTCACGGAGGTTAACAACTTTTTTTAAAATCCAAATTAAAACCTACGTGGAATTCATCACTGGTAATTTTGTCAATGAGGGCCTTGAAGTCTGGGCTGGATACCAATTTGTCAGCATACAGAGCTTTCAGAGCATCAATGGGCAACAGGGCTTTAAGCTGATCCCAGAACTCTGCAAGTGATCTGCCAGAAGAACGCTTGGAAATGACAATGTGTGGGATGCCCAGAAAATCGTGGATATTATTGAGCCAAGTGACAACGTCCAGACCAGCAGCGACCAAGTACTTTAACATCTGAAATAATACGTGTGGTTAGTCCAAGTAATTTGAGGCTCGTTCTCTATCGTTGATTACAGTTCCTCTCCTTACCTCTTGGACTTCCGGTTGAGCATCGACAAAGAGAACGAGTGCTTCAAAATCATCAGATTGTAGGTAGGTGATAGCATTTTGCATCTCAACATCGTTTGCCAAGTAATCAAGGAAGAGGGCTTGAATATCGGCAACAGGAATGAGTGCCAGGAAATCGTTGAGGTCATCCTGAAGTGTACGGGCCGCCTTGGCTATAATCAAACAAATATAATTGTAAAATTCATTTTGCAAGTTTCTATTGTGTCCCACATTATGCTATCATCTCTAGACTCACTCATTTTCCTGTTCCATCCAAAAAGATCACGGACAAATTGCTCAATTGCTTCGACATCGATACCCTTATCCAACAGTCTCTGACGGATGCTCTGTACTTCAGGAAGAGCTTGTACTTTGAGGACCATATTCTACAAATGACAATATTTGCACAAATTACACACACATCATTGAATGTGAAGCCGTGTGCCATTATTTCACAGAGGTTAACAACTTTTTTTAAAATCCAAATTAAAACCTACGTGGAATTCATCACTGGTAATTTTGTCAATGAGAGCCTTGAAGTCTGGGCTGGATACCAATTTGTCAGCATACAGAGCTTTCAGAGCATCAATGGGCAACAGGGCTTTAAGCTGATCCCAGAACTCTGCAAGTGATCTGCCAGAAGAACGCTTGGAAATGACAATGTGTGGGATGCCCAGAAAATCATGGATATTATTGAGCCAAGTGACAACGTCGAGACCAGCAGCGACCAAGTACTTTAACATCTGAAATAATACGTGTGGTTAGTCCAAGGAATTTGAGGCTCGTTCTCTATCGTTGATTACAGTTCCTCTCCTTACCTCTTGGACTTCCGGTTGAGCATCGACAAAGAGAACGAGTGCTTCAAAATCATCAGATTGTAGGTAGGTGATAGCATTTTGCATCTCAACATCGTTTGCCAAGTAGTCCAGGAAGAGGGCTTGAATATCGGCAACAGGAATTAGTGCCAGGAAATCGTTGAGGTCATCCTGAAGTGTACGGGCCGCCTTGGCTATAATCAAACAAATATAATTGTAAAATTCATTTTGCAAGTTTCTATTGTGTCCCACATTATGCTATCATCTCTAGACTCACTCATTTTCCTGTTCCATCCAAAAAGATCACGGACAAATTGCTCAATTGCTTCGACATCGATACCCTTATCCAACAGTCTCTGACGGATGCTCTGTACTTCAGGAAGAGCTTGTACTTTGAGGACCATATTCTACAAATGACAATATTTGCACAAATTACACACACATCATTGAATGTGAAGCCGTGTGCCATTATTTCACGGAGGTTAACAACTTTTTTTAAAATCCAAATTAAAACCTACGTGGAATTCATCACTGGTAATTTTGTCAATGAGGGCCTTGAAGTCTGGGCTGGATACCAATTTGTCAGCATACAGAGCTTTCAGAGCATCAATGGGCAACAGGGCTTTAAGCTGATCCCAGAACTCTGCAAGTGATCTGCCAGAAGAACGCTTGGAAATGACAATGTGTGGGATGCCCAGAAAATCGTGGATATTATTGAGCCAAGTGACAACGTCGAGACCAGCAGCGACCAAGTACTTTAACATCTGAAATAATACGTGTGGTTAGTCCAAGGAATTTGAGGCTCGTTCTCTATCGTTGATTACAGTTCCTCTCCTTACCTCTTGGACTTCCGGTTGAGCATCGACAAAGAGAACGAGTGCTTCAAAATCATCAGATTGTAGGTAGGTGATAGCATTTTGCATCTCAACATCGTTTGCCAAGTAGTCCAGGAAGAGGGCTTGAATATCGGCAACAGGAATTAGTGCCAGGAAATCGTTGAGGTCATCCTGAAGTGTACGGGCCGCCTTGGCTATAATCAAACAAATATAATTGTAAAATTCATTTTGCAAGTTTCTATTGTGTCCCACATTATGCTATCATCTCTAGACTCACTCATTTTCCTGTTCCATCCAAAAAGATCACGGACAAATTGCTCAATTGCTTCGACATCGATACCCTTATCCAACAGTCTCTGACGGATGCTCTGTACTTCAGGAAGAGCTTGTACTTTGAGGACCATATTCTACAAATGACAATATTTGCACAAATTACACACACATCATTGAATGTGAAGCCGTGTGCCATTATTTCACGGAGGTTAACAACTTTTTTTAAAATCCAAATTAAAACCTACGTGGAATTCATCACTGGTAATTTTGTCAATGAGGGCCTTGAAGTCTGGGCTGGATACCAATTTGTCAGCATACAGAGCTTTCAGAGCATCAATGGGCAACAGGGCTTTAAGCTGATCCCAGAACTCTGCAAGTGATCTGCCAGAAGAACGCTTGGAAATGACAATGTGTGGGATGCCCAGAAAATCGTGGATATTATTGAGCCAAGTGACAACGTCCAGACCAGCAGCGACCAAGTACTTTAACATCTGAAATAATACGTGTGGTTAGTCCAAGGAATTTGAGGCTCGTTCTCTATCGTTGATTACAGTTCCTCTCCTTACCTCTTGGACTTCCGGTTGAGCATCGACAAAGAGAACGAGTGCTTCAAAATCATCAGATTGTAGGTAGGTGATAGCATTTTGCATCTCAACATCGTTTGCCAAGTAGTCCAGGAAGAGGGCTTGAATATCGGCAACAGGAATGAGTGCCAGGAAATCGTTAAGGTCATCTTGTAAAGTCCTTTGCGTCCTAGCTACCAAAGGTTTCGGAACCTCTGTAAAAATTGTAAATTGTGTTTTTTATTCCTTGAACTGAGTTCTAATTTGTACTGAACAATTTATTAAAGTACCTGTGCGGATTGTTGCTGCAAGTGAGAGGCCGCAAAAGGCCAATAATAATAGGATTTTCATCTGTTGGAAATAGTAATATTTTAGTTCCCTTAGTTATTTGCTTTGAATGACTCCTAAATTTTGAATTAGAAAATCAAGAATTTCACCTACCTTGAGCCTTCTGGGATCTGCTTGTTCTGAACGTCCAAGAGACTGTCCTTGTTTTGTTACATTTTGCTTATATAGCTTGAAATCTGTGTATTTTGATCACTCCCTTCAGATATTAATGTGATAAGATAGTGTTATCTTATTTTACGTTGTTTTGAATCTGATTTTTTTTTGTTAGATAAGACTTTGTTCTTACCTGACTTTCCATATTTACTTTTAAGGGCCTTTAATGGCATTATTAAAGCACTTAATAATTGCTTGATTTTTTTGTGTTTTGTTTTTGTCTGTTTGTGTAGTAACAATTATAGTGTACAATTTTGTTATTAAAGATCATATGAAGAACTTGCAACATAACAAAAGAGAAAGCAAACATTTCCTGATGTACTGAGGAAGTTTTTGATTGACAGACAATTGAAATAGCCCACATTGTGCAGCAGCATATTTTTTATCTTCTTGGGATTTATCTATACCAAATGGTGTCAAAAACTAGTTACAACTACACCAATTAAATTAGAAAATAAAATTAGTAATAAATAACTTATAATATTGTTTCTTTTACAGAGGAAATTTTGACGCAGGAGATTGTACTGTGTTCTTGAGGCATATCAATTTATGATTAAATCAAACTTTATTTCTCTTGGTTAAAAGATTAATTAATCAATTAATTTTTTGTAGAATGTTGGAGTTTTCTGTTTCACAGCATTGAACTACATCCTATGGCATTAGCTGTACTTGTTACCATTTTGGATAGTCAAATTTTCCCCAACTGCCGATGGGTATGACACAAACTCATATTATTATTCAGGGCTCATTCGAGTGAAGAAAGCAACAGATTAAAACTGTGAGGCATTGGTGTATCGTTAACTGATATCTGTGAGAGATTTGTTTCAAAATTTTTACACAAGCTTATGCTAATGTTTACATATTTTCTTTATTTGCATGTTCTCTGTCTTAGAATTCAGATTTTTGGTTCTAATTGAATCAGTAATTTGATATTCCAGTGGAATGTGGAGATTATTTTAAGTAGGAGAGGTCCTTCAGCTAGTATATATCGGACCATGTGTGTGTAGGTTTGGAAATCTTGGTGCAGGTAGAATACAGTTCAGTAAGCAAGGAAGTAATAAAGTGACAGTTTTCAAAAATCAGCATTGGAGATCTCTCCTCATTTCAGAGAAACCAATTATCACAGTTTCTGAGAAAATGTGGAAAACTTTAGCCAAATATGGGATAGTTTTAAATTATTTGTTAAGTAGGCAATGAACCACTTTGTTTTGCATAGGATCCTTAAGAAAAATCAGACCCAGAGTATTACACAGATAATATTATTCTGTTAAAAAGGCAAGGTAGAAAAGCATATGCAATGAGGAAAGATAACTTTAACACATTAACATATTTTCTAAATTTATCCAAACAGTTAGAAAAGGAAAAGAAGGGATCACAAGGAAAATTTTTGGAAAACATACTAATGGAGGGAGAAAATAATTGGACAAAATTTTGTAACTATGTTCAACGACTAAATTGTAATAGTGAATTAGTTTTAGCCCCAAGATAACAGTATTCAGTTAACTAATGACAAATAAAAAGTGCAAATGTTAAGGAATTATTTTATATCGGTATTCAGTAACACGGTACGGTGCTGCCAAGGTTTTAAAATAGAAATAAACACTGTAAGGAAAAGTGAAATATGGTGAAATTTCATAAATAATGTGCTATTATATTATTATGCAGTATATTGGATCCAACTGCCACTCGTCCCGAAACACCTCATTCCAAATTTTTCTCATACTCCCTTTTTACAAATTTCTACATCACAAATTCATTCAAATTTTTAAATAATATCAAATATCTATCATTTTCAGATCTTTCCTACTTGATTAAAAACCACAAGTACCTATTTGACACCTACAGCAAACATTGTGTAGTTTACAAAATCCCTTGCTCTAATTGTTATTGCTTCTATATAAAAACAAAGCGTTCCCTGAATACCCATATCAAGGAACATATGTCTAATATCAACCTTCCCAATGATACACAATCTGTAGTCTCCAAACATATCATCAGTTCGAAACATACATTTGTTTGACAAATAGCTAAGATTTTAGACATTGACACCAAGTACAATTCCAGACTCATATCAGAGATGCTTCGCATTAAATCAATCATCACAGCAATCAGTGTACAAACAGACACTATGAAACTTAACAATTGCTATGATCCCTTATCATTATTCTAAACATCCTGCTTTCCCTTTGTTGTTGCTCCCTTATTGTTACGCTAACCCGTCTACTGTCCCATTGTCATTGTGTTTTCTTCGCTTTTGAGTTTTGGCAACAGATGAGTGCAGTTGAGTCGCTCTAAGCTCTTCTTAGCACCTGAAAAAAGAGACAAGGATCGCAGAAACGTTGTGTGGTATTTATATTATCACTGTATTTGGCTATCTTTCTTATTAGTAAGGTTTAAGAATATTCTAAATAGATTTGTGAAGTGTATTTTTATTATTATTTGCTCTCCCAAAATAACTTTTATGTTTATATATTTCTTTGGTGAACTGAAGTTTTCAATGTGTGGACACATTTTCAGGACATATTTCTAACACTTATTTTATTTTCATCTTTCACAAGTGTTTTATTTATTTATTTGTTAATTTTTTGTATATTTATTTAAAATTGCCGCCAGAATTAATACCAATCACAGTTAATAATATGCATACAAATGTTATTTTACTGATTAATGGTTTCAGTCAACAACTCTTCATTCCATAACTGTCAAAAAACTGAGATAAAAATCATGATAATATTTGACAACACTTAAACGCCACAGTTCTCAATATTTAAAATGTAGTGCATTTGTGGAAAAAAATGTTGGTGATTAACCTAGGCCTTGACTCTGCAATAATCACCGTTTTGTCATATTGAATGTAGACACTTCCAGTGAGTAGTATAGTGAGTGGCATGAATGCTGGTAGCCCAGTTTAGTGTCTTTCTGCACAGGTGGTACCCCCACTCCATACACAACTTTAGTAAGAACCTAGAGCTTGACCCTGTTAGAACGTTGTCATTATTCTACATGCATTATTGGTTCATTAGACTTGCATTCCATGCATCAGTCTGTGCCACCTGCCTTCCTTCCTGAGTCATGCTCCAGCTGTCCTGAAAATTCCCGAAACAATGTGACAATAATAAGAAACTGCAATGTGAATAATTCACCGTAACCATAATTATGTGCATTATCAGTAGTCACATGTTTGTGGCGGATTTAATTCTGAGGCAAATAAAGAATATTAGATCTGATTTCTACTCTTACTTCTGTGAGATATCAACCTGACAAAAGATAAGCTATCTTCAGATAGTCTGCATTATCGTTAAAGTTGGCACTGGGTGAAGGCATGCTGCAAGAGAAATAAATCTGATATAATAATTTGAGTGAAAGTGTGGCATAGCCTATAGGAAAATAATTTTTGTTGTGTGCCAACAAGAACTACTAATGTTATTTTTAATTAGAAATAATATAGTTTACTAGTTTCTATTGTAAAGTGTTATGTTAGGGAATGCTGAATTGCTAAGTTAAAATATTAACTGTTTTCCGTATACACAATGTGCAATAGTTGTGGTAAATACTGTAAAGTAGTGTAATTCAGTTTTCTGAAACTGAGAAATACTGGACATTTTAGCCGTTTTAATCTTACCTGGATTTTAATCACAGACCATTACTGCCTTGTTTCTGCGTTTCTCTGGAATACCTATTGCTCAACTGAATCTTCCCGAAAAAGCTTCATGATTTGAGGGAGAACAATTCACAATTCCTGACAAGAGTATTTGAACAGAACACCTATTTTCCCAAATTTGTCAATTACAAATTTTACATTATTGGACCCTATCAGAATAAGCGTCATAGAACCTTTTGCCTCACAACTTTCAAATTTCAATGTGAGGTTGAGAAGCACATTCATATTTTCTATCATGACATATTGATGAAGACATGTTTTTGTGCACATGCCTTAAAATTTTAACCTCATTTTGATCATTTAAAAGTGATAATTAACCAAGTTTACTCAGTATACAGCAATACTGCAGTTTGATTAGATAAGGTTGCAAATGTGTCATTTCTGTTACAATTGAAATATGAACAGTTTAAATGCTAATTGTAGGAGAATTGACCCAGAATATGCAAGTTGAATTTTGTTCAAAATAAAATACTTTTAATTAAATTATGCAATATATTTCACGTTTCTGAGAATGTATATGGTGAGTTACAGGAAAGTCAGAGAAATAGTTAGGCAAAGTGTTAAATTTTTTATGTGGAAAACCATTCACCTTAGTGTGTACAAACAGGAATCTGTAGCTCGGTCACTCAATATTCTGCAACAATAATATTTATAAAAGTAAAAAAAAGAAAACCATACAAAATTTTAAGCAAAGGCAGTTTGCCATTTGGTGATTGAAAATTTATTATGATGGCATATATCTAAATTATGCTGAAAATATTATTTTATAAACAGAATGTATGACAAAGTGAAAAATTTGGGTTAAATGTATGAGAAGCCATAAAATACATTCCCACTTATATTATAACTTAAAAAATAACTTACTTTAATGGAACAAACGTTTTTTGAAACTGATTTCAATTATAATTTTTTATCTGCCATTTGGTTGCTGCTGCCTCCGTAGCTGATTTTACAGATTGGTTAGTATTCTGTAAATAAACATGTTGTTGTTAAACTAAAATGATTTTAATATTAAAACTGAAAAAGTGTGTTCATTATGGGAATGGAAAATATTTTGAGGTGAGGCCCGTAATTACTGTAAATAGCTCATCATACTGATGACCAGAACATTGTAATTTCCTAAAAGAACAGTGAGTAGTTTTAATACTTACATAGAATTTATTACTGGTATTTTTTTTAATATAATTTTGGAATTTATGGCTCATCAAAATTGTATTCAAGTCATTTTTTGACATATTATTTGTCATCAAATTTAACATAATGGTCCGGGGTGTATTACCTGTTAAATAGTTTATTATCTGAAACAGGTTTTATTATTTCAATATATTTGTTTGCTTACTGTAACATCTTATACTTGTACTTATTGTAGGCCTATAACCTGTTCACAATATTCAGAGTTGTTATGCAGGAGTTCAAGGAATAGTTGTTGAATTTCAGTAATAGGGATATCCTGAATGAAAGTGAATAAATCGTCCAGAAGTATTTGTTGAGCTCTTATTTGAATAAGACTACACATGGTTGCAAAAATTAATATTTTCATCTGGAAAAGAAATATAAACATATTAATATCTTAAAAATTAATATATTGTGGTAAAGCATTTAACATGTGCAAAAAACAGCACATATACACACACAGCTCAAGACATACTAATAAACTGACTTACTTTGAAGTCATTATATTTGGCATACTATTAATCTACAACATTATACAAAACATTTTTGCCTTTTAACATGATTTGTAGTTGTAAATAAAATGAAAATAATGATAACATAAATATTTCACTTAAAACACCTTATTAAATTTTAATGTACATTCTTATATTGAACTAAGTAAAAAACCTTGCACTATACTTTTGCTTATCTATATGCAAGTTTTTGAGTTATTTTTATAAGAATTGTGTATCATGTGACAACTTGATCCTAATGGCTCAATTTTCCTTCCCTCCTGGAACCAATGCTGCAATTGAGTGTTTTCATTGGTTCTGAATGACATGAGAACAGACAAAAATCTAAGTTAAAAGTAGAACACTGAAAGATTTGTCGGTAGTCAAATGCAACTTGGAAATGCCACATAAAAAGTTGTAGACCCTATGACATGATTCTTCAGAGATTTGGTTTGTTAAGAGCAATTCACTCATCAGAAAAATACAAATGGTTGAAGAGTTTTATGCTGAACTCTTCTCTACCGTAAAAAAAGCAAGAATAAGTATTGGGATAAAATATACCATTTTTTTTAAAAAAAAAAGAATATGTCACTAATGGTGCTAGTGAGCTAGTCTGTATTACTGTCTTTATCCTAAGACTGAATACAGAGGTTGTATCCGACATTCAGTGTCACTTCCATCATTAATATTTAACTGTAAACGAAAACACAAAAAAGTGAATGTCGGAAAGTATTTAAATCGCATGACCTTTTAATGGGCAGTGTTTACTACCTCAAAATTTTGTGTGGACCTGCTACCACTTTTGTGTCCTTCTTTCTCTCTTTCAAGATATGGTCACTTTACTTAATATGTTTTTAGTTTTATTGTGTTGAACTATATCAATTATGGCGTAAATAATTTTCTATAATTGTTGCATCCCTCTCCATTTGGCCCTCTATGAATTATTCATTTAATTAAAGGAATAAATTATTAAGCATAATATTAAAAGCAAAGAATTCATTAATACATTTTACCATCAGAATCAGCTCATTTGAAAGTACTTTACATTGTTACATTCAATATTATTTATGTCAGCGTTGTATCGGAAAGTTTGAGCATTAGAAACTGTTGGTTTTATTAAATTAAAATAAGTAAATGGCGAAAATGTTATTAAGATGATATTCTACCTCAAAGATTATCTTTGTCAGCTAGAGTCTCTTGCAAGAACTGTATGAGTGTTGTTTTCCAGAGCACCTAATGTTTTAATATTAATGGCGGGTCTATCTTATATAGCCTCATTATGGTTTTTGGCATAGTTTCAAAAAGTTTTACCTACGACTCCGTCATTATCAGCATTAAGTAATTCCTTATATATTTGACGGAAATGCTATTTTTATGTTTACCGTGTTGGGCTTAATGAGTATTAACTCCTATATTATTTTTTATAGGGTTTTATAATTAGAATACGTTCAGCAAAACGGAACAACAATGTACAGTCAATCACATCAGAAAACTATTCCTCTTTCACAGTGCTACCACAATGACAATTATTCAATGATATTTTTAGTCAATATTCAACATACCACAATGACGTATTTTTGCATTAAGGTAGGCTACATCCTTTACCGACCAAAATATAAACTTTTCCTTTACGAGGGTTGTTCGATAAGTCTTGTAAATTTTTATGAAAGAGCACGAATTTTTCACTTTTGTTACATTGTTGGTAACATGAGCCTTTCAAATACATTTCTAAAAGTTTTAAACAAATGCGAGTCGTATATTATTGTTGGCAGCATTCTGTAGTGCGTATCAAACGAAGACAATGGAAAAAACGAATATTGCGCTCTCATTAAACACTGTCATTTGAATGATTTTACAGCTGCACAAATGAAAACCGAATTGGATGAAGTTCATGCGGACTCTACACTAGCATTGAAGATTATGTACTTCTGAATTAATGAGTTTAAACGAGGCCGCAGAAGCACAGAATACGAAATTCACGCCGGACGCACACATGAGGTCACCACTCAGGAAAACATAAAAAAAGTTCACAATATCGTAATGGAAGATCGCCGACTAAACGTGCGTGAGGATGCTGATGCCGTAGGCTTCTCAACTGCACGAGTGTATTTCATCCTCCATGAAAAAGCTTTGCGCGTCATGGTTGCCGCAACTGTTGACACCGAACCAAAACCGGATTCGGAGAAACATTTCAACCCAGAATGTAGCAATGTTTAGGCGTAACCCACAAGACTTTTTGCCCAGATTCGTAACCATCGATAAAACTTGGATCCATCACTACAGTCCAGAGACCAAAAAAATCAAATCAATGGACAAAATCTGGTGAAAGTGCACCGAAAAAGACGAAGTCTGTTATGTCAGCTGGGAAGGTAATGGCCACTGTCTTATGGAATTCTCAGGATATAATATTCATTGATTTATTGGAAAAGGGCACAACCGTAACTGAGCTCTATTATGCTGCTCTGTTGGATCGTTTGAAATGGTTCTGATTGATAAACGACCAAGATTGGCGAGAAATAAAGTGCTCTTTCACCAGGACAATGCACCAGTCCACACAGCTACAGTCTCAATGGCGAAAGTGTACGCGTTGGGATTCGAATTGGTTTCTGATCCACCCTATTCACCAGACCTTGCACCAAGTAATTTCTTATTGTTCCCTAACAGTTAGACAAAAACTATTTTTGCGATTGGTTGCAAAAATTGTAAACTCACCTGGCCAAGTGTATAGCCAACGAAGGAGAAATAAAGTAAGTTTTCTAAAAAATTCTTTTTTTACATTTTTACAAGACTTGTCAAACAACCCTCGTACATTCTAAATCGTGCACGCCTATATATTTTATCCGTCTCCTTAAAAAGCTTTCATTTTCAAATACTGCTAATATTTTTCTATTAGATCAATGCCGATTCACTGTTTCATTGCATCGTGCCGATCTGTGAGCCGATGTACTGTCCACATTTTTTAATAATGTTGCATAAGATTTTGACAGCGCCAGCCATCTTGGTTTTACGATGTAAATTTTTCATATTCGATTATGAAATTCACTTCCTCCAGCCTGTTAGCCTGGAGTCACCATCTACGGGATGCATCACACACTCAGATTTTTCATATGCATAATATTTAACAAATGTTTGATATGAAATCCATTTCAGAAATCTAAATAAAATTTCTGCTCCCGGGTACACATTTGTTTACCGTAATGGAAAGGGGAAGTGAATTTTTTTTTTAAAAAATGTATCAAATAATTTATATTTAAAATACGTTTAAACATTTAAATTCTTAAATAACTTTTATGTGTATATTATTTTTTTATAAAGATAGAGCGAAGTAAATTAATTAAAACTACGGTCATTATAAAATATAACATTAAAAATACATTAACATTACTTCGGATATAATAATTTAATAGCCTGCAAATGAAGTTATGTGGCTACTGTCAGTCACAGAACAACGAAATTTGTTTCAGCGATATTACATCGCAGATGATGTCATCGCAGCGTTGCGTAGTAACGCTTTAATAAAACTTCTTAATCTTTTCTCGTCCGAACGAGTCGCAATCTTGTACGTTTGTGATATTAGTTATTTTAATAAATTTTTAATATTTGGAGTTCGACTCATTATTAATTTCTTGTTGTTGATCTCCATACTTAGTATGAAATAAAAAAATAGTTTGTTGCTTATTGCTTCAAAAGTAATAATTAACTGTCCTATCCTTTGCTGATACAAACTTTTTATTAGTTCATCAAAATGTACTGCTCCACATTTAACAACTGACAGCTTTTTGTGCCTTGGATGATCCCAAGTAGGACAAAATAAATTTTAATTTACAGAAAGTTCTTTCACAACTGACTATGGAGGTTCCAACAGTCATGAAAATATGGAGGCTAACTCTCAGTTTTGGATATACATCTTCACCATGCTTTACAATCAGCTCTTATGTTGAGTAGCATTCGGCAGTCTATTATTTCAGTATACAGCTCCAAGTCAACCAAGTCTCTATCGTAAAAGTTTCTCGTTAAAATGGAACTCTGTTTCAAGCCATTTTGTTAGATATTAGTCCAAAACTAGAATCCAGTTACTGCTAGCTGATGAATCTGTCTCCCATTTCCATTATAATTTTCTATCAGTTGTAGCAATTCCTGTTCTGCTGTGAGCCGTACATCATCTCAAGACATTTTCTTCCTCTTAGTCGTCTGCCAAACTTGAAAATCACAAGTATTACACAGTTTTTTTGTTTTTTCAGTAGATTTCATGCATTACTTTTTTGTGGGAATTACCCTTGTAAAGTCTGAATATCTTGAGCAGCACAGTGGAAATTCATGTATTTTCTTAATTTGACAAAATTCATAATTAATTTGATTAATTTTTTTTAATTGGTAATAATTTTATTTCCCGCCTGCTGTGGTGTAGTGGTAAGCGTCATTGTCTTGGGTCAAGAGGTCCCGGTTTCGAATCCCGGCAAGGGCATGGATGCTTGTGCTCGTCCTGGTCACGAAAACTGGGGTTAGGACTTGAGAAAGAATTTTACAATTCTCGATTTTTTTGAAAATTAATTTCTTCCTGTTGTGACGTCACACAATCCTTTTGAGGTCTAGGATGTTGGGTGATGTAGACCGTGGTAACATTGTACACTCGTGTGGGCCTTACCTCGCCATGCCTTGGCGAGTGTGAACAGCTGTATTTCAGTAGACTTGATACATACAGTTTTAATAGTTCTGCTGCAGACGTACCCTGTCAGTGAGATTTCCTATCAGCTACATGTTTCATGCGCTCCTGCCTGTCAACAATGCCATATACACCCCGCTAACAATAGCTCGGTCACTCAAGGGCCCCCATCCATATATATATATATATACCAAATTGTGACATTTGTAAGGAATGACTTAACAGTAACAAGTTATAACAGTGATAGGCACAAGAAGGAAGGAACACGTACATAGGATAAGAAACAATATTGGTATATAAAATAGTCTATTTTTATGTGGATCCATCTGGTATAAGAAATAAACATGTTTAAAGCAGAAACTTTCAAGAGATCACTGAAATATGTCAAAAATTCCTGTATTCTTCTTCAGATTTCTATAAACTAATCTATTTACTACAAGAACATATACTATTAGTTTTGTTATTCGTAAATACTATTAGCAACTGTTTTGATTAAATTATATTTTTTATATTTATTCATTTACAGTCGCATCAACAGCTCTGGTTATTAGCTACTCGTTATGGGCACCCATTATACTTTGTCAGGGGATTAATCACGCACACAAACATCCATGCCCTCACAGGGATTCGAACCCGGGACCTCTGTGATACGTGGCAATCACGCTGACCCATACATCACAGGAGATCAATTAAATTATATTTCTAAAACATGTCAATGCGAGATGAGTATCCGTTTTACTCGCAATAAACTATAATTATTAGTAAAACATTTAACTGTTCAAATATATTTTAATGATTATTATTGTTAAGTTTACAATTAGGTGGCTGAATACATTTAGTTATAAGCTTTGATTTGATCAAGGTAGCTTCGCTGATAGGAAATGTATCATAAAATTAACCGTATGAGATTAGCTTGTGAATGCGTAATGTCGTTCGTCTTTTATATGTGAATCACTTATTGGTACGGTTATCATAATTTTAGGAAGCATATTTCTGACATCATATATCAGCCTTAAAACCCTCCTCCCTAACGTTAATAAAAAATGTTTTCATAAAAAATACATATATTACGAAACATTTATTTTTTACAGAATTAAAATAGAAGTTGATGGGTTCTGGTCCCTTTTTTCATATATTTATCAAGTATAACTTATTTAACAACCTAACACAGTTTTTGAATTTAATTTAAAATTCGCTACAATTCATTTCAGCAAAGTTTTAACAGTCTAAATTTGCATCTACCCCTTTGGACTGCCGAGACATTATTCATAATAGAATATGATATACTATTAACGACGTCCCAGAAAAGAAAAATACATGCTCGATTAATTTAATCAAATTTCCACATTCATAGTAATTGTCGTAAAATCTTGAACTATCCATCAATTTTTATGATCTCGATGTCAAGTTTGGTCATTCCTTGAATTTTATTTATTATAACTATTTTATGAAAATTTTTGTCTGAATTCATTTTGTTTCTGTATGATATATGTTTATTAAAATTTCGGATTCTTCTATTTCGCCCCAAATAAGATTTTGGTTAAAACTAATTGAAACTTAGTATATCTAAAGTTCTCTTTCTATAAATCTAAATATTTCATGCAGTTTTCATGGGACAAATCACATTACCTTAGAATCGTTGCATATTGACTTCACCAGATATTTTGAAATTTCATCAATATCAGTTTGGCTTAGTTCTTACGTTCATTTATACTATTTATGTAAAATATTGCTCGTATAACATTATAAATAGTCCCTAAATGTCAGTCGTAGTAGATTCGGACTTTTCCACTTTTAAAAGTATCTCGTAGAACATTTCTAGAGTCCAGTGAAGAAACTACGAATAGACTTCATTTGTCGGATCTTCAAAAAATGATTTTAACAAATTTGGACAAGGATTTTCAGTTTGTGATGATAAATATGATTTAAAACCTTCAAATATTTATAGTATTCGCTGAATTGCTGGTTTAGTTTTATTCAACGTTAATAACAACCATTTACGAATTTTTATAAGTGCCACCCGTCGCCACTAGAGGTGGTAGGTGTATCTTAATCCCTCGGGATTTGTTCCGGGATCGTACGTAATGTGTATATTAAGTTTGGTTGAAATTGCTATACGCGTTTAAGATTGTACGCGGAAATTTGTTTTGCCCAATTCCACCCTACTTCCTTACTAGTATGATAAATGTCTGAATTAAACTCAGTGAATTCCATAACCCCAGATTCAACACTTTTATTTAACGGCCTTTCAACCACATCCTCCTCCACCTAAAGTAATTGACTTCTGTATCCCTTTATTGGACACTAATCTCGGTTGGTTCTTCCCATGCTGTAAGGGGTAGTAATTATACACTAAAAACAGAGAAACTATTAACCTCATTGACCACAAAAACTAATTATTTGACATGTTTTTTTAAAAAAATTTCATCCCCGTTAACCCGTTCGGAGTTTCTATAAGTCTTTTACAGCTATTCGTAGGGTTTCAGATTATACTACTTTCAAATGTCCATTATTTTAGTAATTTCCGAATTTCAATTCAAACCTCGGTAACCTATTATGAATTCTATAAAAAAACTTTCGGTTACGTAAATCTGTTTGTCAAGCATATTTATCTTTAAAACAACTGCTAGAGTAAGAATTGCTGCACTTAAGTATTTTGCTATCTAAAGTTTTCATGTGTTATCGACGTATACCGAACGTACGTAAGGAGAACGTCTAGAGGTGTGTACAACCAAAAGAACTTCCGATAAGATAATCTACGAAAGATATGTTTTATCCATCGCACCCACTGATACTGTCATCGATTCGAGACAATGGAAACTCAAATAAATTACTACCAAATAATCAGAATTGAGGCGTGACGTCAGTTTCCGCGTAGTTGTACTAAGTAACCTTGAAAATCGTATGTAATTAAACCAATTACTTATCGTTATATTTACTAGATTAAGTGATGTTGAATCCAAGACAAAGGTGATACATACATGTTGCAAACGTTGGAAATGAATTCAATATTAATATTAATAGTACGACTGAAAACTACAAAAATGTTTTGGTTAAATATACGCTAATCTCTAAATCGAAAATTATTTCTTTTCGATAATATAATTAAAAAATTTAAGTAACACATTAGTGATACTAATGCTTCTGTTGTCCAGAATTTGCGGTTAATATAATAAATACTAAAACTAAAATAGTAAAAGGGTTTGTTGTTTAGTGTTTTGCATGATCTGTTTTCTCGTCGTTGTTTCTAACAAGTGAAAACACATCACAAATTATATAATTATCAGAAATACTCATCTTGTATTATATACTAGCTGGGTGCCCAGCTTTGCCCGAGATGTCGTTTATCCATAACCCCGATTTTACTCCAATCTACGAAGCTTTTGCGTTATTTTTATGTAACACAACTCGACCCCTATCACTAAATATGTTCACCTCCCATTCCGAAGGAGGTTGAACACATTGACCCTGAAATAGTTTCATTCAACGAATTCATCGCCGTTTGAACATGTTTGAAAATTTCCACCCTCGCTACAGTGGGTTAAAAAAGAATCCACGCAAAAATTGGCTGGTTACATCGTTTGAAAATTTCTACTCCAGTTCAGCCCCCCCCCCCAACCCTCCCCTCCCACCACCGCGCGTTATCAGTTTGTCACAATGAAACTCTTCAACATCTATAACCCCAGAATTGATTCGAATTTTGGTCTATTCGCGTTATTTTCATGTAACGCAACACCAAACCCCACCCCTAAACGCGCTACCGTTCCATGGTGATGGGCATTGAAATTATTCACAGAGAATATCTACCGAAATATTATGAATTTAAATTACACCGAAAAATATTTATTGGACGCAAATGTGTTAGTGTATATTAACATGTTTGAAAATTTCTACCTCTGTTCAGCCCCACACGTTGAGGTGAAACTGCAAGTTGAATGTCATAATTAATCTCAGCGGCATCCATAACCCCGGATTCGATTCCCATATTGGTTTTTACGTTATTTTTATGTAATGCAACTTCACCCTACCCTTCATGGTGCTCAACTCTCAAGTCGCTCCTGGGGTTGGTAGACGTGTCTCAGTCCGACAGTCTTTGTTTTCTGGTCGCAAAGAACACGTGTACGAAATTTGGTGAAATTTTCTCCACCAGTGTAGATTTGTATAAGGAACATAAACAAACAAATATACATACATTTATACAAACACTCTGTTTTATTTATTAGATATGTCCCTATATATATAATCTGTATTTTTACTAGATATATAAATATATCATATATGCATGTAAATATACACTAGATATATAGAATCTAATCAATCTAATTCTAATTATAAAATTGACTTTGTTTGAGTGTATATTCAGACAAATCTACATCCGTGGAGAAAATTTGAACAAATTTCGCACATGAGTTCCTTTCGAACATGAAACAAACCGTGGGGTAAGACACGACTACCAAGTCCAGATGCGGGATTGAACCGAGGGGGAAATTGTCAAACATGCTCAAACGGCCGATATTTGCGTCGTATAAATATTTTTCGTGATCAATGAGATTTATAGTATTTTTCCCGATGTTGTTAGTGTATAATTTCAACCCCTTCGGGCATGGGACAGGAGCACCTTCAGGGATTAGGGTGAAGAGTTGTTACATAAAAAAAACATGAAAACAACCCACATTGGTGTCGAATCCGGGATTAAGGAAGTCGCTGACTTTAATATTGATTTTGTAAGTGGCAGTTATGCCATTAGGAGTTGGGGTGGAAGCGGAAAATAATGTTCCGCGTTGAATCTTAGAATATGCTGCGAACTCTATCATTATTTTGTACAGATAAGACTTACTTTACGAAACACACGCTGGCTAGGTAAAACACCCGTACCACCTATGGAGGCGGGGTTAGAAGGGGTGGCATTTTAAAGTCATTCTAAATTACAGGGCATATTTTAGGCACTTTTATAGTTGCGAAAGTATTTTTAAGTCTTTTAAAGGATCAGGACTATGTTTAGTCTCTTAAGGTACTGGGAGTATCTCTGACTCCCTTAACGTATCAGGAACATTTGTTACTGTATAAGGGTATAATTAACTCTCTTAAGATAGAGCGTACATTTTTTACTGTTTGGGTACCGAGTATATTTTTTCAAGAGTATTTTTGATAATTTTTGATTTAGGGAGTATTTATGGTCCTCTTAAAGCACTATGGATTTGGATGAAATTAGCCTTATCTCTGCATAGATAGTTTAAATCATATCTTGACTAATAGATTCATGTGGAATTAAATACTTTTTCGGGATTATATAAATAAATACCCGTACAACACCGGGCACACAGCTAGTAATATTTATATGAACTACCTCCTCATTCTATATTTTCTGCGACCACATATATTTCAATGATCCTCTGTAAATTCCATTTTTAGATTTATTCTTTTCTTATAATTACTGTAATTTGAGAGTCATATTTCATTTCAAATGTATTTGATTAGTTATGTCGATCCCATATTTTTCACTAATGTCATTAGTGATCGAACATTAGTTGGTTATTTGACTAACACCGGATGCTTTGATGTAGGCCGAAGAATGGTTCCGAGAGGGCAGCAAACTACTAGTGACAATTGCAAGGAAATCTACGGCAGTAAAAACACCCAGCGAAGCAACAGAACTCCTCAACGAAGTGGAAATGTTCCTCAAGCCAGGTGAAAAGCTTCAGGACGAAAGGATAAAGAACATATCAGCACTTTCCATTCAGCTGTATGGTAAGTCTGGAAACTATTGTGTATATGGAAGACGTTAAGTGCATTGTTAAATATTTGTTCCGATGTTTAGGAAATGAAAAGTCAAAGAAAATGGGTGATGTTCTGCAGGAAAATAAGGAAATGCTAGACTCCTTCACCATTATTAGCGATGAACTGAGCACGCTAGCGAAAAATCTTAGGGCGTCTGAAGAGCAGAAAGTACTGCAAAAAAAGGTAAGTTTGACGAGTCCTTTTCTACTTTAATTCATTCTGGAGACGAGTTGATTGAAAAAAGCTGATTGTGTTCGATTCAAGTTCACCCCTGGATATATTAATATTTCTGCACAAATAGATTAGACTTATAGACTACTCCAATTACTTTATGTTTGAATCAATTACAATACAATAAATCTTAATGTATGATTGTTTGAAAACAGCGAAAGCGTGAAATGTGGTTTAAAATGAAACTTGCGTAAAGTACTTTGCAAATTTTACTTTTCTACATAGACGTGCTGGTTATTATATCGATTTTACAAAGCTTAAATCCATTGAACGTTATGCTGATTATAAATGCTGATTTAGTGCAAATTTATTTAAAAATTGGTAAATCCAAAGGTAAAGTACATAAATCGTGGGACACTCTCGTGGGACCTGATCTCAAAGCCAGATAATATTGTGAGTAAGATAAGATTTCATTTATTCTGATGTAATTAAAGATTCAATCATCGATAAAAGTACGAATTGTGACAGTACGAAGCCCTTGACAGTCAAAAGAACAGGATTAAAGTATTGAATAATCGCGGTTTGACAACATTTATTACGTTGTCTAACATAGTAATTTACTTTCATACCTATTTTAACATGAAAAGTGTTTTAGTGTAAAGAAAGAGCTGAATAACTCTTGCTGCAAGAGGATACGCAGTAATCTGTAAATGGGCGTTTCATAATTTTATTCATTCCAGTTTAAAACACAATTCCCTTCCACACAATTCCTATCTTTTTCTCTTGTTGGGAAAAACAACAACTTTCTCTTTTTCCTGAAATATGATGTTTCTGTACTATGATTCTGTAGGTTCTGCTACCTAAAAGTATTGTTATATTATTATTTTACTAAAATTCCTTAAATGCAAGTACAAATTGCTCCCAGATTCATTAGACTATTTTTTAAACATGAAAAATAAATAGGCATCGTACCAAGAAAAATTTTGTAGACAAATTGCACCTCCTTATGGGTCAGGTAGGGGATAACTTTACAATTTTTAATGTGAGCCTCCACTTGTGTTGCAGATTTTAATACTTGATTTAAATACTCAATATTGAAGATATAAATAGTATATATATATATATATATATATATATATATATATATATATATATCCAATTCAAAACAGGTGAAAATTCATATTAAAATAAGCCTTTATTCATGTCAATAGGTAGAAAATATTTATTTATTCAATCTCCATTCGTTATCAATTTTAACACTAGCTTTCGTCGTTTTTTTCCGATATATTCATCTGTTTGAGGCTGAAGAAAAAAACGACGAAAGCTACTGTTAAATTTGATATCGAATGGATATATTCTTCAGTATTTTATTATTTATTAATTTTTTTATACCTATTGACAGGAGTAAAGGTCAATTTTAATATAAATAGTATATATTCAAAATGGAAGTAAATAAAGAGATGTTAAAGCCTTTTTATATCGTTTTTGCTGAGTTTTTGGATTTCAATTTATTTAGTTTCTACGACATATTTTTCAATTCAGTTAGTATTTAACAATCACTTACAACTTATTTGACGTCAATGTATGAATCCATTTGTATTTTTTAAGGAATTATTTGATTAACAGCGAACAAAGAAAATAATTAAACAAATTAATGTATGTGTATACTCTAAAAAAGTAAAGTTTTCTGTTTGTGAAGCAGTCGTTTATTATCCAATATTATTTTTAATTAACAGTATATGTTACTACTTAATTCACAAATAGTTTGTCTTGTTTTACTACTAAGTCTCCTGCACATACATAATATCCCGTTTATTTGATAAATTATGTGAATATTCTACGGACACAATTCTATACTTCGTTCTTGAACAGAATACTACTAAAATTAAAAAAATTATCTGACCTTTAATGGCCATTCAGTCATTAAAAAAATAAGAAGAAAATATTTTTTTAACAATCATTTATTAAAAACACGTTTCTTCCTTGTATAGTACCTCTTTATTTTATAACAATTTCCATCAAGAACATATAAATAATAATTGATAAATTAAATATTGGCAACGAACTTTCGAAATACCAAAACAAGTTAAAGAAACTGGCAATTAACTTTCATTTAATCACACCAAAGCTTTATCATAACGACTCAAATCTCTCCATTACTATTTAAACACTTCTTCCATTACAGGTTCTAATTATACCGTCGTCTTAATTTTAATCTGTTATCTGCCAGGCATCATACGCCGAACTTAAACGCCATGAACAATGAAACAAGTAAAAGTTAAGAAAGCGGTTACATTGTTCGACTTGAGAAAACATTATTTGAACATCCATAATTCGTAAATTTGATAATTAAATGTAGAGTTAGTGTTTTTTTATCTCAATACTTTCAATAAATACACATAGGTAACCATCAATTACAAAATGAAGTTTATTGAAAAAGTATCATTTTATTGTTTAAAGTATAGAAAGAAATTACAATTGTATAGTTTTGAAAGGTTAGGTACATTCAAGTTTGGCAAATAATTTATTTTTTATGAGTCGGGAGCGCATGATGTAAACAGCCGCCATTTTTTTCTTTCAAAACAAATGTTTTTGAGCGTTTACCGTCATTTTAGGAACGTTTCCTGTGTGTGTCGTCTTAACTGCGAGATTAATTTGTGCAAGATGATAATGTTTAAATTTATAATTGTAATTATTCACTTCTAATTGAAATTTTTAGTTACAATCTATGTTAGTAAATGGTGGAATGGTAACCTGTCAGCTATGCAGTTGCCTTTGATGGAAATTATCACAAGGGCAGGCCATAAATCTCTGAATGGTGTTAGATACCACTAACAAAAATGAAGGGAAAAACATAGCTCATGTGCTACAGTACATAAATTAAATTGGAAAGAATTAAATTTTCCTAATTTTAAGAATCTTCATAATTATTGTGTTTTAACAATTCGAATTTTTGCTTCGATATCGAAGATTTTAAACTGCCCAATTAGCGGCGCACTCGGTCCCGCTGCTGCAGTCAGCTGGCCCTAACTATTGAGTTATTAAAAATCTCATTTTAAAGTAGTTTAATATTTTCAAACCCAAAATAGTATTTGTATATTTTGGATAGTATTTAAAAATACATCACAATCGAAGGCTATTTTTTTAAAAAATATTTAAGGTACATTCATAGTGTGAAAATCTACCGCATGACGCTACATACTATACTGCTGCCATCATGCGTGGCCTGTTACAAAAATTAACTTTCTTTAAAATATTTACTAAGGAAAAATACTTTCGTGTTATAAATTCGTGTCTATTTGGTGCTAAATTATTACGCTTTTAAATATTAGACAGTGTAGGAAAAATTTACGCCTTAGACGTAATTAGAATTGTAGCATATTACGGGTCGTGTCAAAGTATTGGTAACACTATCGCTGTTGTAGTACTATTATTTTATATAGTTATCCTCGTAAAAAATAGTTGCTTGTGGTGAATTAGCACATAACTTCAAAAACTCACGAGCCGCCTCTGCTCTTAAGGTACTGGGATTATTTAAGTTACCGGGATTTTTCTACACTCACATATTTACGGTATCCGTATAATTCTTGAATCGGCTAGTTACCGTGAGTCATCATCCCGGTTAAGTTGAAGATATCTTCCCATAGGGAAAGGGGAGGAGGAGTGAAAATGGCTCCAAAATTGACACTCTCCATTGCCGGTTAAATCGCGTGTCTACTAAGATATGTGGCGAATATTTGATTTGATTTATTCCATTAGTCCTCGTATGATGAAATAGAATTCGTCATACATAAAATTAAAATATTATTGGATGCTACAATTAATAATAAATAGAAGGTAACATAAACCTAAATAAAAATCGGGAACACAAATGTCCCTGTACATCATAAATAAAAGAACTACATAGTAATAATAATGAAAATAAAAATTATTTAACGTTACTAAGAGTATAATATAATATTTACAGTATTCAAACATATTCAAAACGTACTAGGTAAAAAATAAATATTTAGAGAATTAACTATTATAAAATATGGAATTACACATCACACATGAATATACGAACACTGTGAAGAAACACAGACGGCAAGTCACTCACGAAACAGAACGACGAGGAATCTACCCTTCTGTAGAAACTCAAGGCCGTATATAAAACAAACAAAACAAAGAGTAAAAAAGACCAACGGTGACTAAGCATGCATTCCTTTTCGGGGCTAATATAATTTTTACCCGGAAAATGACGGGTATTAAGCTAGTAATATATAATAAATATTTGCAAAATAAACAAAACAAATATTACATGCGTTACAAAAATGAAGCTACGAATTTCACTATTTTTGTACAAAAAAAACTTTAAAGAGTTCCAATTTTGGAAAAACAAATGTTTTTTTTAAAAAAACTTGAGATGTATACGGAAACAGAAAAAATGAGATAAATTTTTTATACTCTCATCTGAATATATCTAATCAAATAATCTATTGTAATTAAATAACGATTTATTGTTTATCTGTTATTACTAAGTAATGCTTATGTTAAATATGCTTTTCTATTGGTAAATTATCTTTATAAGCTGCGGGATTCGTATTGGTATAGACTGCCATTAAAATCTGTATCTGGTCATCCAAGGCAATCCTAAATCACTCTGACAGTCTCTTAATACAAGCCTAGACCAACTCATTTTCTATTCTTTAAATCGCAAATCCAAGAAAGAGCACGAGGAGAATCGTGATCGTTCTAATATGACAGTCAATATAAATGGCTATTAATCACTCGCCGATTGCATACATAATATATCATTATATTTATTCAATTATATTTAGAGCCTTACATTTTCAATGATTAGTCAAATACCCGTTATTCACTACGATATTTAATAAAGACAATTGGACCTAACGTAAAAATGTATCTTACATGTAAGAAAGTATAACATAATTCAGCCATGCCTTGTGAGTTGGTACCCAAAAACAATTAGTGTCTATGTTGAAACATAAAAAAGAACGCTTAACCTTAATACACTACACAAAGTTAACGTAAGTAAATCACTGACATATAGATATAACAAAATAAGATCATGATCGATATCAAGATATTCAACACATAGTATGCCATTGGTAATACGTTATTTAACACCTGTTTGTAAAACCCGTTAAAAACTAAAGAGTTATTTTTCTCGATTCAGCGCGTTTTACTGCCTAAAAACGTAGTCGTTGTTCTCTGAAGAATATCCCTTCATTCCTTCCTGTTCTCTTGGTGGACGTTTTCTTTCTTCAAAATAGCCAGATAGAGCTGCGATGGCATCATTTTAGTACATACTGGGATAGTTGAGACGGTTGAATTTTGAAATATCCTTAAATACTGGATTCAAACACCATAATATGAAACCATTTTATTCCCAACTTCAGTATTTTGATTTTACGTGCCTGTCAGTAAATTTCTCCACAATATAAATACCTACACACACACACTCACATATTTATATATATGTAAACATATATATATATATATATAGAGAGAGAGAGAGAGAGAGAGAGAGAGAGAGAGAATCGACTGTGGCGCTGTTCAACTATTTTTATATATTGGACTGGAAAATTAATTAATTGGACTCTAATCTCTGGAAAATTTGGTTTGTTTTTATAATTAACCCCTTATCACCACATAGCATACTGACGGGGGTTGAACATGTTACTTAATCTGCATCGTAACTGTCACTGTTTATATCAGCCACTTCGAATACTATGGTTGCGACACTAATGTAGTCCTTTTAGGACCATTTTCCCATTCGTAACGCTACTCCCTACTTCTGTGCTGAGGATGACTGAAATACCTTCAGGTGAATGCCAGTATTAAACTCAGCGACCACAAAATTCACGAATCCACGACATTCTACACCACTTTTGTTTTATTTTTATATCACGTTCTTCCACCCCCACCCCTAGGAGAGCTCCAAACGTCCTACCCCTACAGTGTTTGTTCCGAGAGCGTGACATGGGTACTAAGATTGGCTTATCACTACACCATGTGTTTAAAATTGTATGAGGAACATAAATATTTACATACACTTTGATTAGAATATATATATATATATATGTGTGTGTGTGTGTGTGTGTGTGTGTAGTGACTCACAATTCATTATAATCTTCTTGTTATTGAAACATCTGTTATGATTCAACATTTTTTAACGTGCGGAAATCCAATATCGATTACTTGATCACAATTTGCAAGTAATGGTGACACACGCAAAATTACATTGATATGGTCCATGATTTGGTCTTTTCTTTTATCTTATCTGGAATAAATTTCGCTTTCTTCCTTCTTTAAGAGTAGTAAACGAAGAAACTTTCGCGATTTAAGTGCTTCCAGAGAGGAAGAGGAATCCAGAATGATGCGGTTCCGTGTAAAATGTACGTTTGGTGTTATTTTTGAGTAAATAATTTTAAATTCAGTGAATACTAATCCAATCCGCAATTAACCACGTGATGTGTACTTTCGTAGAATTACACATGAGAATGGAAAGTACATAATAATATTTTTTTTTGTCAATATTAATTCGTCGTTTTGCTTCAATAGGTCACTCGTTGTGTTTTAATATTATTCAAATGGTTTACTTCGACAAACCTGCCCTTAACCAGTGTTTCTCAACGTGGGTCGCACGCGTCCCAGGGGAGCAATTTGAATTTTTCGGGGTAGGGGCCCGAAACATTCAATTCGAAAATGAGCGCGTCTAAAATTTAAAACTGCTAGCAATGATTTAACTTATTCAAAACGAAAAATATATGTTGAGCACAACAAAGGTTTTGTTTTACTTTTCTTGGAGTAGTTTAAGCATTTCTTTAAAATACGGTTTCGAACTCTTCTTTTTTCCCACATGACTCAAATTTAAATATTTTGTTTAGTTCTATTTTTTTTGTATATTTACAATCCACTCTTATATAACGTAAATAAGTTATTACCAAATCGTGTAGCATGGTTATGATTTGAGGGCGAAGTCGTCCATTGATGTTACTCCCAAATAAAGGCGTTAGGTATGGTTGGAACGAGGAATGAGGTCATTTGGCCTTTGTCGATTTAATCTTCTCGATGCGACTGATTTTTGGGCTAGCTGATATAAGAGATTGTTTTCGTGACCCACGAGAGTGTGGTGGTAGGCATTTGCTAACTTTCTAATTTCGCTGGTTACATATGGAATATTCAGGTCTTCGTGGAGGGTTGTTCACGTATCAAGGATCGTTTGTCAACATGCGAAGCGTCTTCCATCGGAAACGTTGCAGGATTTTAGTAATGGACGGTTTTGTACAACACCATAGTTTAATGCTGAAAGTCCAAATTATCTTCAGAATGGCTTTATACACGAGAAGTTTATTTTCTAGGGATATTTCTTTCCAATTAGCCAGCTCATTTCTTTGACTTTAAGGTCTAGATGTTTTCTTTTGGTCATTATGTGAGTCTCTGATCGAGTTATATTCGTAAGTATTTGACTTCTGATTTTACTGGTATAACCGTGTTGTTGAGACTTGTGGACATACATTTCGATTGTTAGTACACGTGAATTGGGTGGATTTGTCGTTATTTACGGAAATTCTCCACTTGCTGTACCAGTTCTCGATGAGGTCAAGATGATTCTGAAGAAAATTTGTAGAATAATTGATTATCTATCAGTATCTCTAGAGAAAATTTAAATATGAGAGAAAAAGTAAGTTTATCGAACTCCGTTCTCTCATTTAATCAATCACTTGATTTATATAAAGGTTGTGGATGATTCAAATTCAAGTGAAATGTTCCCCAGTATTTCGTATATGATTTCAGTTTACATGATCGAATATTCGAAAAAATCCAGTTTCATCTCTCAGTCGACAAATTGATAATGAAAAATATTCTACAATTGACTCCACGGTATTTAATATGTTAAACATATTTACCGTTAATTTTTGTTCTATGTCATACAACTAGGAATTAAATTAATTGCACTTTATTTTAAGCACAAAACGGAAAATTAATTTTTGTAATTGGTTACTGTTCGGTTTACTGTAGGTCTTACTGATTAGTTACAATTGTGATTAGTTGCAATTCCGTTTGTTTCAAAGACTTTGACATAATCTCTAAAGTATCTTAAAAGTTTGGCTTTGAATTTCACCACAAAGTTTCTTAGTAACATTATAGCACAAATAATATGATAAATTGGTAATGATGGCACTCGGCCAAGTAGCGTCTGGTGAAATTGTGAAAAAGAGAACTCTTCATTTATGGTAAAATCATTGACTTAACAACATTCGTTATTTGACGTAATTAGGATATTGACAAAGAAATCTTACAAACGTAAAGCGATATTTCCGAAACTTAGCTCCTATGCGTGGGTCAAATTTTCTACAATTCGTGTTTAACTTAATGGAAAAGACGTAATTTGTTTGAAATGTGTATGTGTTTAATATGATAACGTACAATACGTCAGTTGCGTTTACGTAAAGGAGAAAATATTTTTATAGGAGTAAAAAATGCAGACCGCGTTTTTTCTTGAAACAAAAAAAACATCCATTGGTCAAGGACGTGATTGAAATAATGTTATCACCTTCATTTATTTTTCGTTTAAAAGGTTTTAGAATGCAGAATAATCTGACTTGCATATTACGTCGTTTTTCCTTATTCATTAGTTAAGACAACATTAAGGTACCTCGTTTCCATTTCATTCGTAGGTGCGAATTTTAAAAGCTGATATTTCAATAAAAAAATTTAAAATTTATATAATTATTCGCTTATCGTAGATCTTGCTCTTATTTCTGTAAAAAATTAATTTCATCGAAAAGGCACCGTTTTTAATGTCAATCACTTAAAATACTATACATTTATTTCGCTTCATTGGTAAAATAACGAAACAACAAGGCATAAAATAAAATTATATTGTTAGACTTAGTAAAAGGACGATGCTAAAAGTTATGAGCAGCTCTTTCTTTACAAATCAAATTCTTCTTATTCTTATTCATATTATTCTTATTCTTAATTAGCAATTATATTTATAAGAAATTTTTTATCAATGAAATAACAACCGTCAATTAGTGAGAACAATTTATACCTAATAATAAAATCACTACATTTCGTCCCAAAAATTCAGGTTAAATATTTAATTAAAAGACAAATTTCTAATCTAAACTAAAAATCAAAGAAATATGGTCATTTATAATACAATTATGTACAACAGAAATTTATATGACATTCATTACTATAATTACATGAGAATTGGAGAACATTAAGTTTGCTGTAAAGTTTGAGTTTATAATATCAATGGAAACAAAAAATTATTATTGAATAAATAGATTATAATTACAAGGAATCAAATATTATTTAAATTATTTATATAATTTTTTATGTTAATGGCCGAATAATTTGTTCTAATATGCAACATCTCGCTAATTAATATGGAATAGTATTTTCCTTTCTTCATTGTAAATTTTTACTTAACATTAATCGATATTATGTTTGTAGAACACGGCTGAATTATTTCTAATGCTAATTTTGAAATTGTTTTATGTCTATTTATACGAGATTTTAAAGCGCGTTTCTTCATTTGATCGATATAACAATAATTACAATATAAAGAATTAATATTTTAAATAACAATATCTTTCTTTAAAATGTTAATTTTGTCTTTAATATTTTTCTCAAAAATAAAATTATTAGACGTTTAAAAATAGCCCCAATGCCACAATAATTAAACAAATCAATAAGTTAATATTGTATGTTTTCGTAAAAGCGACAAAAATTATTATTAGGCGATTTAATTGGTGAATTTTACTATCGAACTTAATTTTAGTCAATATAATTTGTAAATAAAATGTAATTCAGATAAAGGATTTGTTAAGATTATCTTTATTATACCAATGATGATATAATTTGACCATATTATAAGCCATAGCTTTGTTGTGGGAAAGGAGGTGATTAGACATAATTAAGGACTGTTCCCGGATATTTTGATTTTTGATAGCAATTGGTAAATATCTTATTATTTGAAACAATGACCAAAACACCTCAAAATGTAGATTGTTCTGTCTCAATTTCAAAAGTGAATATTAATTTAGGATGGTAAATATTGAAAATATTTAGTAAATTTGTTAATTGAATTTTGGAGATGATGCAAAATATATCATCCACGTATCTGAAACTGTTACTAATTTAATATATACTAAATAATTACGTAAGGCTTAGAAATCTCTCGTTACTGTTTCCGCAAAAAAAGGGCAGAGGGGAAAGTATTTTCCATAGGCGAACCGCTAATTTGATAATAATATAAATGGTTAAGTTGATTAAGATGTGAATTTCAGATAAAGGAATTTTGGTGGTTTAGAAAATAGTTATTGTATCTATTTTTGAAACTTTGTGTAATTAATTCATTGGGTAAACAATTAAATAAGGAAACTACTTCTAATGATACTAAAATAAGATAATTAGGTACAAAAGTATTTTTTAAATTGTTAACAAACTGCAATAAATTTTTGACAGTAAACTTTATTTAATACTTTAGACCATATTTGAAAAGGTTCTACAAAATATTTGAAATTAAGGGGTTGTTGTTTAAGAGGAAATAATTCTGAAAGATAAATTAGGTTTGTGCATTTTAGGGACATGGACTCTGGCTATGGTTACCATAATTTTACAAAGCAAAATACGGACCCCGTTCGTCAGTAATTTTTTACGAAACGTATTTATTTTGTTACTAAATTTAAATTAATTAGCATAATTATTTTTTATCTTGATCAATTTTTTCATATTTTTTAGCTAATGTAAGTTGTTTTAAAAACGAAAGTGTTTTTCATTTATTTTATTATTCGCTACAATTCATATCGCTGTTAATATTTACTACCATCAGAACTGTAACAGTCGATATTTACATCCTACCCCTTTCGGTTGTCCAGACATCATTCTTAATTGCAAATATTCGTTCTACTACCAGGTAAACGAAATGCATACGCAATTCACTTCATACAATTTCCACATTCATTGTGAGTTGACCGTAAAATCTTGGAATATTTCAATCCATTTTAGTGATTTTGATTCAACACCTTTAATTTCTTCGATTTATTTTTTGTTACTGTTACATCAAACAGTTCGCCTGTATTAATTTTCTTTGTCCCAGAAAGATCTCTATTTACTATAATTTCGGATTCTTCTATTTCGTTGCAAATAAGCTTTTGGTTAAAAATAATCCATTGAAAATTATACGTATGTACAAAGCTATCTTTCCATAAATGTGAATATTTCATGCAGATTTCATGGGGAAAAATCACATAACCTTTGAACGCTGCATCTTTAAATTTCCTCAATATCCGTTTGGCTTCCTGAGTTATAAATTCTTCGTCCTTATGTTCATTTTTATATCATTTATGTAAAATATAGCTCTATAGCATTACAAATAGTTCAGAAACGTCAGCTGCAGTAGATTCGGACTTTTCTATTTTTAAAATGATGATTTTGAACATTTCTGGATTCCCGTAAAGATACAAAATTTTGGTTGTTTTTCAAAACATATCTTTATCAAATTTGAGCAAGGATTTTCAGGTTGAGATGATAAATGTGATTTTAAACCTTCAAATATTTATATTATTCGATGAATTTATGGTAGTAAAGTCAAAAATCTAGTACTAGAGTACGATAGTACTTTTTGGTTTCCGACTACCGCAAAATCACAAAAATTTTCAAGTTTTGGAACTCTTCTCTTGATTCTTTTTTATTATTAAAATTCCTCTTGTAATGAACTCATAATGAACATTTTCATTTCCCATAATATCAACAATAAAAAATTTCCAATCGGGATATAGCATTATCATTATTGTTAACTGCAACAGTTGTTGGCACATTTACTCTTCCTGGTCCTAGAGGATGTGCCAGAGTGTGTGCCAGAAGGAAAGACAAATTTTACTACTTATATATGTAGGACAATATATATATATATATTTGTTTTTAATATAAGTAATTATTTCTTTCGTATTTTATACACTGCCACTAATTCTGAAATACGAGTAAAATCAGACACATACTTGACTGGGTGATGGTTTTGATTAATATAATTTGCTCTAATTCTTATATAATATATATCTTATATATATTTCACTTTCGTCTTGCATGCCCGAAAAATAGTTGAGTATTTATTTATGGTAAATTCGGCCGAAAAAGTGATAAATATCAGCTAAGAATCAAACTCGGGTCTACCTTTTGAGCTATTGCGGCACATTGGAGGGAATCGACGAATTAATTTCTTAATATATCGCTCACAAACAAAGATAAATAATACAGCATGTAACATTTAGTGTGGGATCCATAATACGACGCAGTAATGATGCGATAAGTATAAGGAGTCGAGATAAATCTTTACAACGTTCTTCGAAAATCTTTTTTAAATGGATTGCGCCACTACTTTTGGTAGTTCAGTTACCAGATACGTATGAATATTATATTGATACGATACCATTCCACTTTTCATTTAAGTTTCTACGAGCAATCAGTACAGTCCCCCATTAAATGTTACGTCACGTTTCCATTTACATTCCGTTCTTATACATGAATAATTTATGAAAAATGCATAAAACGCCTAAACGCTTAACGTGTTCTACTTACTATATTCGACTGAACTACTTTTTAAATGACAAAAAAACTCTCATTCCATAAGTTAACGCCTATTTACCGGCAACAAAAGTCATATCAGCAATATTCCATTACGTCTGAGTTACAACTAAAACAATACAAGTAAATTGATTGATAGAGAGAGAGAGAGAGAGAGAGAGAGAGAGAGTAATATTTCGGTCAATATTTACGACACACAACTAATTAATAAATCAAATCAATTTTAATGCAGACAAAAGCATTCAATCCCTGAAGCGACACAAAAAAAGAACCATAATTTTATACGAACAGTGGTCGCCACCAATAAACCGTTTCATCAATAATCAGTCGCATATATATATATATATATATATATATATATATATATATATGTATATATATATATATATGTGTGTGTGTGTGTGTGTGTGTGTGTGTGTTTGTGTGTGTGTGTGTGTTTAAAAAATAAGAAATTCAGAAAAACTTTCGATTATAGTCTTGCTGAAGTCTTTCTATAAGTAAATATATCGAACTCTGGTTTTTAAGGCAGCTCATGAACGCAATAAACATTATAAATTGAATATTTATGTTTATATTTTTATATATTATCTCATCATCAATATTTGTACATACGCAATGTAGTACTTACGCTGGTTCTCGGTCTTAGATATTTTTGGCTTACTAATAGAGAAACTCGAGATTCTCGTCTCAGCCATTGCCAAATGTTTCGTTAGTTATTTTTGTGATCGAACCAGTGAAGCATCCTTATTCGTTAGCTTCGAACGAAAGATATAACCCAGTTAACTAGCGCCAAGAATGTGGCGTAACTGGATGACTTCGCATCAACACAAGAGATTTTCATGTGAACCGTGCAAGGAATGCATTGACGCGACATGAAATTTTCTTTCATTGTTCTCAGCTTTAAGTAATGGTTGCTATAAGAACTTCTCATTGTCAGTAAGCATCGGAAAATTATAGTTACTCTTATCTATAAATTCTGTTTCCAAATTTATTGGTGCTTAATTTCATTACAGGAGTCTACTTAATGTTACATTTACGAAAGGAAACTATTCCAACTAAGTTTTTAGTTTTAGAGATTTCATATTAAATATAATATGTTTATTCCTACTGAGGTAATTACGATCGTCGAGACGTAAGTGGATATCTATCCAAGCTTTTCGTCGGGAATATGCTAGTCAAAAACTAGCTTTTCTACGTCTCGATTGTAATAATTCCCCGTTTAATTACCGAACTTTCCATGTGCACGGCCTACTTTTGGGCTTGCCCGGTGTGTACTGTACTTGTTCTTCTCAGTATAAGTATGTGTTATGGTTAGAATATAACTCTTTCAGTGCCATATCAGAAATAGAAATACTATCACTAATAGGTACGATCAGATCACTCCTTGCTTACCCCCAAATGTGTTTTATCATATTTAAGATATTTTTGTTTAATAATGGTGTAACTAAGAAATTTTTTTGCACTACATTCGATGTTATTAAGATGGGCACCACATTAACTTCCGTTATAACCAACCGACCTAGTAATTTGCTATTATTGTCATATATTCAAGTACATTTATAGCAAGCAGGGACTTAGTTAACATAATTATCACTGAAATAATTTTTCCCCGATTGTTTGTTTAGATATAGAAGCTCATATTTCAATTAAATCGCTGTAAACTATTAGAATTACTAATATATATCATAATTTAGATGCATAGAAACAAATCCATAATTTGGAGTATCTTGACCTCGTCAATGTCATTTAAAAGAGACAGTGGAAGATTAAAAACGGTGATCGATAGGGCAAAGTTATTACGTTGAAGATTTTGAGATAAATAGATACCATTTTCTGGTGTAGATACTGATTGAGAGTGGTAATTATTTAAGCATTAAATTCAAGGACATTGTCTATTGATACGATTCTACACTCACGTATGTTTGTTGGTTTCAAGCGGTTCGATCGGGGTATATTTGCGTTTTATCTTAACAAACTTCTTTAAAACTGCTTGCAAATACACGCTGTTACGAACACAGTTTACAGATTAGCTTTATTTATAATTACTACTGATATTTTTCAGAAATTGATTAGAATAAAATAAATTAAGTTTTGTAGATAAGCTTCAATTTTACTATTTTTGATATCAATCACTGTTTTCATTAATAACTAATATTTTTAAAGTACCTAGTTGATTGTTAGAATGCTTTACAAAATGAATGTAGAGGTACAGATGGAAGAAATAGAGTAACGAAAAACAATGAAACATTCTGATATCATACTTTCAAATATCACCAAATGTCACCAAACATATGTGTTAGAAGGAACGATATCCTAATGCATAATCTAACTCTTGTTAAAATCCCTGCTAAAACCCTAATTTGAATCCGGACCAATATTTGGATTAAAAATGTGCACCATTGAGATGTTTTGTGGAATAAGTATACTTTTGAGTTCTCCAGTACTACCGAAACTATCTGTACAATAATGAAAATCGGTAATAATTTGAATTTTCATTTGTGGCTAACGTATTACTGCAGAGGTGCCTTCCTCATTGCATCAAAAATATGTAATATAGACTAGCATGGGTATATATTTAAAATAGCCTGGAGAGAAGAAATTAATTCGACATTCACCTCTTGGTAAACCTTTCATTTATCCAGTATCGATAGTGCCACTGTGAGGAAAGTTAATCTATTTTTACGTTATCATCCCCAGCCTGTAACTTCAAATAAACCAGGATGATGACTGACGAAACTCGGGAATTCTCCTACTAAATAATATAACAGAGTCAAAAAATCACACCGAATTAAAAGAGTTAAAAATACCAGATGATTTAATGAAACCTAAAAATACTCCTGGTAACTTACAAGAGTAAAAAATAAACTTAAACTAAATAGAAACCAAAAATATAATTGGTACACTGTAGTAACTGAAGAGGATCAAAAATACTCTTGGTTAGTTTTAGTCAATCACGTCCACCCCTACGTTGAGGAACATTAACCATAGTTAATGAGAGAATTAATTAAATTCAGCGACTGCTATAACCCCGTAGTCGACAGTAATCTCCAGCCTTTTTGGATTATTTGTTAAGTAAAAACCTTCCCTCCCTTGCCGTATGCAGTTGAAATTAAATACTTAAAACTTATGTAATGACACTATCATATTCAGCGAATACGAAAACATTTTATACAGCGCTAATAATGGCCGTTTACGAACGTGTTTAAATGACATTCCATGCACCGCGAATCCTAAAGTTGGTATTTGATCCTTATCCCTTCGATGTTTATTCGAGGATCGTAAGTAACATGTGTATAAAGTTTGGTAGAAAAATCACTACGCGTTTAAGATTGTACGCTGAAATTTGTTTCGCACCCTTCCACCCACACTCTAAGGGGCTGATCATAAACGTAACTGATATAGAGAATGTCAGCATTAAACTCATTTACTTCTATAACCCTGGATTTGACACCAATATCGTTTTTTTTGCGTTATTTTTTATTAACACCCTTCCACTCACATCCTTAGACGAGTTGCCTAAAGCATCTGGAACGAAACTATAAACTTCACTAATCCCGGAAACTAATTATTTGCCGCTAATATCGACCGTTTTTTCATATTTTAAAATTCCATCCCCGTTCACTCTCTCGTAGTTTCCTAACGCTTCGTAAGGCCGACAGAAACCTTCCGGGCATGCGCACAAGTCTCCTATGTATCATCGTAATCGGCTAAATAGTGTAGCGCCGCATAAGTGACACACAGACACATTCATTTATATATATAGACACCCGGGTAGGAAATGAGGTTAAGTTATATTGGTCCCAATATACATTTTGAATAGTAGCAAAGTTTTCGACTTCTCCGGGATTCCCACGAAATTTCATGCATAATATTTAATTTTATAGTTATTTCCAATGAGTTTTCAATAATTTACAGACAACAACATTAATATTTTTATACTTTGTTAGTGCTAATATAAACATGAATATTTGCGTATAGAATCAATTTAAAAAAATTATATATAATTTAAATTATATATAATAAATAATAAAAGGCCAAACACTTTAGTATAGTGATTTAAATTCCAATTTTCCTAGTTAGGAGGAGCTTTTTATCCTTTTTGTTTTATTTAGAAATATACGCACGTTTTTTAAAATATTTATTTATATATATTGGTGCTCCTAACTCATTAACGAGCCGCACTAAGATTATCGATCTCGCATGCTTTTTAACGGAAAAAATTTGTAATATTTTGTACACAAAATGTACCATTTCATTTGTTATACTTTTAGATATATTTTAATCTAACGCAAGAAAGATGAAAGATTCGTTACCGAACTGAATGAATAACAAGCAGAATGGTACGCAATTTGGAAATATTTTAAAGCTACTTAATGCAGCATATAAACAATAACCGTAGTTCTACCATTTGATGCGTTATGAAGAAAATAATGAATCAAAATGTGTAAACAAATTAGATGATGTTACTGAAGGTTACCAGAGCTAAAATATCAAGTAGGGCTATATTGTCGTCTGGAGTGAGTAACCGTGTAATATTTCAAGTCCTTCGAACTTCTATCACTTCTATTACCTGTTCCGAAACTACATCGTTTAAAACGTAAGTTTAAAGCGTTCATTTAAATGAAATTAATAGAGGCCGTCCCTCAAGCAAGGAACAATATATCGCTAATATAAGTTTATTATTTCAAGAATTTCTAAAGATTTTTATTCGATCCGGGCGAAGAGGTTCAGACTAAAAGTTTATCCTCGAGATTTAAAAAAATTAGCGTCAATGCACCAACTTTCAGGAAGCATGAAAATGATAATCGAGGTTGGATAATTATATTTTCTTACTTTATTATATTTTGTCTCCTAGCTGTAAAACCATAAAGACCGCGATAATAAGGTAAATAAGTGATTCCTAAATAAAAAAAGACTGATCTGACTGTACAACCCGGTAATTATAACCATATAAGAATCGAATTTTAAATTAACAACACCATGCAGTTAAGCACATCAGGATTATCACTGCACTAGAGAGGACAGAATTTTTTTTAAAAAAATGTTATGTGCTAAATAATTTACTAATTGTGACTCTTACTGTCTAAAATGAAAAAAACGCACATTTTAAATGTATAATTTATCTTTATTGGTAAAATAAGATTCCTATGAACACAAAATTGTGTAACATTATCTGAAAGTGAAAAAATAATTACAATGTTTTCCGTTGTTACCTTTCCATGACATGTTAGAGAAACTTTTTAAACTGCTTATTTCTGTGTTTATTATTGAAATGAATACTGCATCACAACAAATCTTATGTAAATGAACACATGGTTCGCCAATTATCACGTTGTCGACGTGACCAGTATAAACCTTTAATTAAAAAAAAGTGATTCCTCAAAACAAGATTGAATGGAATATTAGGATCGGTTGAGACTTCACTTCGTGCTCAAGTTCTATAATCTTCTTCTTCTATATAATAAAAAAGGATGTATATTTGTTTGTATGTATGTATGTATGTATTTACGTTGTTCTTTATACAAATTTTATCGCGTGGACAGAATGCACCAAAAATTGGTATACGTATTCTGCCAAAATCGAGAACCGGTACTGTGGGGGTGACAAACCACTAGCATAAACGTGGAATTAATTATAATTGAAATAAGTTACGAATTAGTGTTAAATTACTGCGCGAGACGATGACGTCATAAGTTTTCAAGACATTGACGCATCCTAAATATAGTTCTGTATTTCGTAATGAAATAAAGCAGAAATATTTTGATTGAATAAAACGTAAAATTTTTTCCAGTATTACTCCATCGAATAGTAATAAAAAACAATACGAAACACTTTACCATCCTTGCGCAAAGTTAATTTGGAATAGTTAATTATCCCGCTATCTTTGATAAAGCCAATATGGCGCCTTATAATACATTCAAATGTGTGTCGGTCGAGATTTATAAAATTTCATAATATAACGTACTATTGTATCCTGTATAATATTTCAGAAGATAATAAGATTTGTCTAAGGTACGACTGCTGAATTATATGTTTGTAACTATAAAAGTATTGAAAATGACGTACGGAACTCCGAAAGTTTTTATGGTCGTTATTCAATTAATGCACTATCAGTCAAAGGTATGTACAGAAATAGGAACATTTAAATTGAATTAAAAGTACAATTAATTATACTTTACGCAACGTATTTCTATAAATTTGTATAAATGTAAACAAATTATTACGTGCAATTTGTGTCGTGAAACAAAAATTTGAGGTTAGGATAGCAGTATTTGTTTTCCATTTTTGGGAACGACGTTATAGATGTTCAATTTCTGAGAAATGAAGCTGAGCAAAAGCAACCGAAATCGGGACATCTCGGGCAACGCCGGGCACCCAGCTAGTCCTTCAATAATTTCTCATGACTTATCATAGCATATTTTTTTATCACGATGGGCATCTTTTGTGACATGTAACTTGATATTAATGATGTACCCAGTATTGATTTTTGTGATTTAGATAAACGAACGCATTTCTTATCTACACTGGCTTATCAGCCTCACCCATTTCTCTGAATTGATATGTTGATTGCATCATTCCGGAGGGGAGTGTGAAGAAGGCGTGTTATTGTCATAGTCGGTCCAAATTTTAAAGCTCCGTCTCAGAGATAATCATAGTTTCGTACTCCACTACAAATAATAAGATATCGCCTTATCTTTTTATATTTCAACTTGACAGCTACTCTTTACTGTCTCATAATACGATACGATTTACATTAATCCAGAAATACGATATCTTGACACAAATATATCAGTTATTTTCCATTTTATATAATTATAAAAGTTGTTTTCTACGACCAGTTCGATATCCAATGTGCTCGTTCAAAGCTCATTTTTCCCCAGAAAAACAGAATGTCTAGCAACAAACAAACCTTTACTCTATGAATAACACATTTCTAAATAAACGTTTTCAGCAGTAATACAATGTTCAGAACGATCAATATGTCGAAAACGTTTTACCGGTTCACTCGCATATATCTAATTTATATCTTAAATACTGTGACACTTTGAGAGGAGTTTTTAATTTTGGAAATAAGAATCCTGAAAGTCAAGTTTAACAATATCTTACAACGTCTATAAAAGCCCAGTGTTTCGTAGAAAGACAGGAATACTAAAGTCAACTTTTATTATTCATTTCTTTTAAAGGTGTAGACAGACTATGTATAGCCTAGGAAAGGGATTTGAAAGGGGGGATGAGGAAGGGTAGAGGATGGTAGCCAAGGGTTAACTACGGCCCCCAGGCTATGGATTAAGGATCCTACCCAGTTATTCGCCTAACAGTGATGGAGGGAAAACCATAGAAAAAAGGTAGGTCGGGCATTTGGTACTTGTCCCACGCCCTTCCGATGGCGGGAGAGGGGTTTTCTGTGGGGTCGCAGCATTTGCAATCTTTTTGTCAATGTGGACCCAGGTTACCGATAACCAATATCGTTATAAATGACAACTGCAAAACTGTAAATAATATGTAGGCTAATGTCCAGACAAATTAACTTATTTACTGTAAAAAAATGTTTGAAAACATACAAAAGAAATTTCACAATCACTATTCGCCCAGGTTATATTAAATAATTAATTCACTAGTAAGAAATTAAAGACAACACACAGCCAATTTATTAAACGCTGTTGATAATCTTAGTTCTGAAGGATTCAGGTCGTCGGAAATTTATAAATGAAAATTAACAAAAGAAATCGTTTTCTCGTCAATCCTGGCTTTCTGCAATATAAAGATATGAGTAATACATATATATTTAACGCCTGACTTAGTTAAAAAAAAAACAAGAATACGACCAGACCAATTAAATATGAGAACCAATTATACAGAGAAATATTAAACATAGTTCGACTTTTCGACTATCAATAGCCTTTGTAGAAGTAATTCGGTATATTATAAACTAAACTAATTTTGAGAATGCTGTGCACTAAATACAAAAAAGGAACAGGGAGTTACTTATTAGCAATACACGATTCTAATGACTATTGCGCCAGTCCTCTCTTATGCCCTTTGTAATACTTTTTTGCATACAATATGATAGGGTTACTCAGTAAATTATCACTTATTATACAGAAAATAACGTTGTGATTCTGTAATTAATATGAGAAGATACGCAAGAACTATTAAATAAAGATAAATAGGATTCAATATTTGAGGATTAAATATCTCATGATGTTAAATCTTTAACTTGAATTGGAACAATTCCGTAAACTCCGATTTGCATTAATACTTATAAATTTCTAATAAATCTAAAACACACGATAGGAGAGAAAAAATAATGTAAAATAAAAACTTAATCATGAAGTAATTAATACTGCTTCCGAAAACACAATGTGTGTAAATTTACAGCAGAAATAAGTTATCCGCAAGCATAGTTTTATGGAAAGGGAAATGAACCACGAGTCATCAATACAAGTAAATAGTTCAAGTATTTAAGATATTCTGTAGTACAAGATTCCACGATTTTCTATAGGTAACATAATAAAGCATTTATTATATTACTTATATTAATATATTAAAATCAAACTATTTGCATGCAGAAAGATTTTTTAAATCAGTTGTTAAAACATTTGCAGTCTAATTTTTGGTAGATGTACAATCATAAATGATAGTTGTCATTAGAAAATAGAGAGCTCAAATAAATTCTAAATCTATTTTTGATTAATTTGTTTTAATTCAGTCTAGGCCTACTGAACAATAAACGATTATTTCACGAGGAAGATGACGCGACCCAGTTATTTAAAAAAAGCATATGTCATTGAAATGGCTCACACAGATCAACCTATACAGTAGGAAAGTAACTTTGGAAAATGCAGTCTTAATTAAGAGTATCACATATTTACAGTGCCGCCGAGCTCTTACTATCTATTAAAAAGAAAGAGTAATTCTGTTTTTGGTATCCTGGGGTCTCAATATTGATGTAGACAGATGTTTCACTAGCTGAATGGAATTAGATTTAAGTTGATGTGTCAAATAATTGTCGTCAGCTTGAAATCTTGATGTTTCTATGAAAATACATGCCTATTTCTTAACAAAAAAATAAATTATAATCGGCGTCAAGTAGCCATCCGCCAGGGCACAATGTTTGGTAACATAGCCGGAAGAGTCTGTGACCTAATATTACATTTTCGTTGCGCTGACTATAGTAGTTTTTATGTAACGTTTCTACATTTAATGATATTAATTATTTTATCTTACGTTATGCTTACTTTAAAAAATGAATATATTTATCTTGAATATTTTTATATTTTTGTCACTTTTGCGAGGTAAAACGACTAATTTTTGCTACCTTCTGATTAGCTAAAGTAAATATTGTTGACCCTGTCAATTGAGTTCGTCGTAGAATATGTTTCTAGTCTTTTAGACTCGTTTTGGGTTACGAAGATGGATGATGTTGATTTACAATGAATGGATCTGTGTGCACGGTAAAATAAATATTCTCGGCGCAGGTCTAAACACTTGCTTCGAATGTAAGATTCTTCTGTTTCTTCTGAATTTAACTAATGCGCCTTAATCAATTCACAGTAATATATCCCTCATTCATTGAGTCCTAAAGTTAGGCCGTGAGGATTGTGATATGGTGAATTGTAAGTGAAACCGGGTCCTGGCTATAGATTAAATAGATGGAGAAATCTCGTACCGTAGCTGGCTGGAATCGTCTCGTATGGCTCAATGGTTAGACACCCAGGGCTCTATTCCTGGTCTGGTCGAGATTTTTCCATCCTGATTCTTTAATTAAAAGTAATTTTCATCTTCAAGCTGTATGTAGTTGACAAACAAATTTTCATAGCCGCGATCAAAATCGTCGTGAATTTCACGTCCTCTACGTCATATATCGTGTCGTCACAGTAGAAGTATCTTATTTTATCCACAGATATCTCGTTGAGAAAATAACTCGACGACTTTTTACGATTTACCGCCAGATTAAAAACCAACCTGGCCGCGAACACCAGCCAAGTTACATTAACTTAGTTTTCTGATAAGTGTCAACGTTAGGGTAGTTATTTTTATTGTTTAAATTATTTAATTTGTTAATTATAGGTAAAGGATAAAATAAAATTTCTTATTGATCATTGAGAGACCACCAATCAGTAGTCAGTCTCCTCGGAGTACATTTTCACATTTCGTCCCGAAGAATTAAATAGAAACTGGTTAATAAAAAACTTAAAACATTCGAATATTTAAAATACAATCCAACAAAAATAGTTCAATTATTTTTCTGTGTAAACTTTGACTTTTATGATAAAATAATGTTTTACCGATTTTTTAGAAATGTTACTGAGGAGAGGTTTGTGTTTGTGTGTGCGAGTGTGAGTGTGAGGGAGAGAGAGGGAGAGAATGTCAAGTATCTGCTGGAAACAAATAGATTAACTGTTCAAGATAGTTAAGAAAAACACTCAAGTGGTTGTTTTTTTTATCATAAATCGTTTGACATACAATTGCCAATCAATTGCGATATCAGTAACATTAAGAAAAACACTCTCGATAGTCCGACCAAAGAGGAGAAGTTCATCGGTCGATTTGTATTTGTGGTCTGAAGCTACTCAGACATATTTTTGTAAAAATATTATTAAATGTATGCAGATAAGTATGTTTACCAGACATTCCCTTGATTGTTCGAAACATATGAATTTTAAAATTTATCTTTACTTATATTTATAAAATATTCGCAAATTATGTAAACGAGTTTATTACAATAATCAGAAATATTGAAATGTAGTTTTCAAATTTATTATGCACATTACATTTATTATAAATGCTTAGTTTAGAAATACGAACAAATAAAGATCTAAACTTTTTTTTACCATGTCCCAACTAAGTCTTCCTAAAATTCTGATTCCCCGTATGTAATATATACATATTTTTTATATTAAAAAATTGTATAATTCCCTAAATATTACAACTTGTTAAGGAAGGACAAAACACCTTGGTTTTAGGAAGAAATAATTAGGATATCCTTAATAAAAAAAAAAACAGTAAGTAATTTTTCAAAACGAATAGACAATTAAAATTCAAGTACAACAATATTTGTATGAAATATTTTACTATAATATTGTAATTGTTAGTAATTATTATTTGTTTAATAATTTCAAAATTATATGTGAGGTCATTTCGCTAAATTTAGTGAGACCCTTGTGCTTGACCCCTGCTGCAGAGAAGTTTGATAGTCTGCTTCAGTCTGAAGTTTCCAGGTTTTTTGATATACTGTCAATTCTTTTTTCTTAAGTAACAAATAATTTACAGCACTAAATCCATATTCAGATAAATAGAAACTGGAAACAGTAATAAAATCTCTCTTGAAAAGTTGGTTGAATTAGAGTATTTAAAAACTGCTTCATCACAAAGCAATCCCGTCGCTTCTTTTATGCATAAATAAAATAATTAAAATAAATAAAATAACTTATTCATCATGTTTCATTTATGAGAATTGTTTTTGGAACTGAATTAAAACATCAGACTAATCCATTAACATTGGCTACATCATCCAGGTTGGAAAATCAATTTGTTTTAAGTCAGATGTAAAAATTTTCAGATGACCTATAATAAGTACAGCAACATCAGTCACTTCACATTTTTGCAGCCAATGAAAGCATTTACGTTTTTTGTTGAAAAGCAAGTAATCGATCTGCTATTATATAATGTTCCCTGCATGTCAGAGGAATTTGTAAAGCTTGCTGGGTTTTTTTCCAGCTAATTCAATGTATCAAAAATAAATATATTCACTTTTGCATAGACGAGTATTTTATAATGTTTCTTAAAAATGTTTATTTAGTGTATTTAATAGTATGTATTATATGTGGGTTTTTGAGAGAAAAACAAGTTAGCTTCATTCTCCAAGAACTTTATTCATCAACTGAAAAAAAAACCAATTGATTGTCTACTCCAAACCTTTTACATTTTTCCAAAGAAACTCAACACAACATCTCCCCTCCCCCAAAAGAGATCGCCAAAATAAACTGAGAAGGAATTGTTTCCTAGTTTTCATTTTATTTTATCGAGTCCATTCTCCGAAACGATCCGGGGAATGTCCGTCTCTTGTAGGGTTTCTTCGAGGAGGATCTGGTATTTGTACTGGAGCACGAGCATCTGCATCCATAATATCTGCAGCTTCACCAGTGTTACTAGCAGAACCCTGGTAGTTGTAATTTGAGTATGGAATTTGGCTAGAGTCCTTAAAGGATGGATGATTTAATTTAAGTTTAGGATCCCTTGACAAATGTTGGCTTGTATGGCGTTTCCATGTAACACCTGGAATATGTAATAACTGAATATGTAACTGGAGATAGGATTAAACTTATTTTGCCAGCAATCCATCTTCCCCCCCCCCCCTATAATCACGGGCTGAAACTAGGTCATTAAAGTCTTAATGAACGCTTAGGTCTAGATTCATCCGAGAAGGAATCTTTACTTGGATTGAGTAAATGCAGGCGAGTTCAACATTCCTTACCAGGGGGACACTCCTGTAGTTGCATGGGGAGATAAGTGGTAGGAAGTTATGAATACCAACAGTGCTCTTTCTCGGTCACCATGATCTTTAAGAAGTTTGGAAAATTCTGTCTTCAACGTTGAAATGAAACCTTCAACAGCTCCATTAGTTGATGGATGGTATGGTGTTTAAAAGGTTTGTCGAATACCATTGTTCACCAGGAAGTCACTAAATTGAAAGGAAGCAAACTTTGGTCCGTTATCAGAGTGAATCTGTATAGGAAGACCATGTTTTTCAAACCAATCCGAAAGCATTTTAATAGTAGTTGAAGCTGTGGTGGAGTCTAACAGCAATTTCAGGGAATTTTGTTTTTGCATCAACACCTAGAAGAAAGTATTTACCGCAGAATGGACCAGTGAAGTCAATATGCAATCGACCCCACGGTTCTGAGGGAACAGGCCACTTAAAGGAATAGTCCTGTGGGAGGCTTTTTCTTTGTAATTGGCACAGACTGCACTCTTTTACCAAGGATTCAATATCGCTGTCCAAGCCTGGCCAATAGACAAGTGATCGTGCAAGCATTTTCATTTTCACAATCCCTATGTGTGCCGAGTACAGTTAATATAGAACACTATTACGGAGTTAAACAGGAATGAAAACTCTATAACCCAAAAGGATAGTATTCCCTACGATAGAAAATTGTTCCTTAAATCGTATGAAAGGAGTCAGAATCTGATCTGAGCACTTTAGCCAATCTGAAAGAATGGCTTTTCGCAAGGCAATAGCTTCGGGATCCTTTTGAAGAATCGATTCAAGGACAGACGTAGACAGAGGAATGGCATCTACCTGATTCACTACTCCTTTCTCTACCACCTCCTCACCTAAGACAACATCTGAGAAGTAACAATTTGATGGGACATTTCTGGACAGTGCAACTGCCAGAACATTAAATTTTCTTGGAATGTACTTAATTTCAAAATCATAGCCAGATATAAACGTTGACCAGCGTGAAATTCGAAATGCCATAACCTCATTTTTTGCTGATTTGCTGAAAATAAATTCCAAAGGCTTATGGTCAGTTTCTAATGTAAATTTCCGCCCTAACAAGAAATGGTGACATCGTCTCATACCAAAGACTATAGCAAAAGCCTCCTTATCTAATTGTGAATAATTTATTTGGGAAGCATTGAGCAAAGTGGAAGCGAAATAAACAGGAATGAGATCACAATATTACAATATTCAGTGGCTGCATGGAGAGCTCAAACAAACTTACCAATCGACTGACCGGGCATTTGTATTACGAGGGTGAATCAAATATAAACGAGACTTTTGGACCTGCGCGCGCAATAGTGAGGGAAGATCATTCCGCTGTTATTGGCTGTTAGGTTGGTTTGTCAGGAGTGGGGGAAGCACGTGACTCATCATCATAGACTCGCTCAGTGTCCATCGTTACGATGTCCGAGCAGGAGGTACCTCCCTCTATTGCGCAACGTATTGTTATCAAGTTTTTAGCTGCAGAAGGTGTAAAACCGGCTGAAATCTTGAGAAGATTGACTCCACAGTTCGGGGAAGAGACACTGTCGCGAGCTAGAGTGTTTGCTTGGCATAAACACTTCGTGGAGGGCCGTGAACGTGTTGAAAATGAGAGCCATGACCGCAGACCCCGCACCAGCATTACAGCGGGCAACATCGACAGTGTTCGTCAACTTGTTGAAGGTGATAGGCGTCTAACAACTTCGGATATTGCAATTGAGGTTGGAATAAGTTATGGGAGCACTTACTCTATACTCTCAGAGGAGCTAGGGTATCGCAAGGTGTGTGCCAGGTGGGTTCCTCGCCTTCTCACAGTTGACCAGAAACTGAATCGTTTTCAAGTGTGTGAGCGTCTTCTTGCACGACTTCGGGAAGAACGAGACCCATTTCTTTCTCACATTGTCACCTGTGATGAAACGTGGGTGCATCACTACACCCCTGAGTCGAAACAAGCGAGTATGGAGTGGAGGAAGAAAGGAGAAACCGGACCAGTGACAGCCAAGACACGATTATCGGCTGGCAAGGTTTTGGCTACCGTTTTTTTTTTACCAGCGTGGCCTGCTGCACCTTGATTTTTTGCATGAGCGCAGAACAATTAATGCGGCACACTACTGCCAAATTTTGACTGAAGTCAGACTTGAATATCGCCGCAAAAGACGAGACCTTCCGATGAGAAAAGTGATTCTCCTCCATGACAATGCTCGCCCCCATACAGCAGCCCTGACCGTATAAAAATTGGAGCAACTGGGTTGGGAGACACTGGAACACCCTCCATACAGTCCAGACCTGTCTCCCTGCGACTTCCATGTCTTTGGTCCTCTCAAGGAAGCTTTGGGAGGGCAAAAATTCCACAGCGATAATGAGGTTGAAGCATATGTGCGCAATTGGCTACAAACACGACCTGACTCTTTTTACGTGGAAGGAATTAAAAAATTACCTATACGCTGGGAAAAATGTGTTTATAAATCAGGAGATTATGTAGAAAAATAAACTATGATTCTTTGTGCGTTTAAAATCAAAATAAATATTTTAAAAAATAAGCCTTGTTTATATTTGAGTCACCCTCGTACTTCATAGAATTTGAAACGTGCCGCGTAGCGCGAAGGAACACGTTTTGTAAGTAGTTCCTAGTAGAGCGCACAGTTCATTATAGGATTTTTCCTGTGGATCAACTCCACCAGCCAATTGTCTTAAACGTTTCTGCGAATTTCCAGATAATTGTAACAGTAACAGTCAAACTTCTTTATCTTCCGAAATCTCAGCACACACAAAGAAATATTCTAAATTTGCTTTGAATAACCTCCAATCATCCGTTTAAACATTATAATGTTTTGGTTGTTTTACTCCTGTTACCGGAGCCATCTTTCACAACGAATTACGGAAAAATCGTAAAACTTTGCAGCTGAAGATCGGATTTCCAAGTCGAATCGCAATTGTAATTCAACAGCTCAGTCTTCTTTTATCCTCGTCGACAACTCGTGTTAAATATGGGTTTGTGAGAGAAAAACAAGTTAGCTTCATTCTCCAATAACTTTATTTATCAACTGGAAAAAAAACAATTGATTGTCTACTCCAAACCTTTTACATTTTTCCAAAGAAACTCAACACAACATTTAGTTTTACAAAGATATCGGTTAAATACTCACAAATGCTTTACCTTCGATCGCTAACAGATGCTTCATTTCAACTTTATCACTTAAAAAGCTTCTAATTGTATGAAATAGTTCCATACATTTTTTCAATTAGTTCCCTTTCAAGATCCATCTTACTTCAGCTTGAATTAAAAGTTTCACGCGTGGTTAGCCTTATCCTTGCAGAGGCGCTCACTTTTTGCATTTGCTTTAATAGCAGTGGCACTTTACGAGAAGTATTCCATTAACAACAGGCGAAATATCTTTAGCTAGCAAGATTTCCTCATGAAAAAGACAATGTACAAGAAGCATTTCGGAATTCTCGTCAATCATGAATTTTAAGCAGACATTTTTCTTGCCCATCATATATTTTTCATTGGTATATTGCTGGCATCTAAGTAATTTTTTTAATTATTATATATCTTTGTATTTAGTGGTTCTGTCTAATGATTCTCAGAATAGCATTTCTTCAGCAAAATAACATTTATCAATATATCTCACGTAAGTTATCAGTAAGACTTCACCGTCTCACAAAGTTAATTCATCCATTTTCAATGAAAACTTTTTTGTTTGCAGCCTTCCAAAAAGTTGTATTTCATTATCTGCAGTCATTTAATCTATTGTTCTGCTAACAGTATTGTTCCTGAGAAGTATAGATTGTATCTTTGACATATTTTTCCAGAAGTGTTTTAAGAAATGATTATATTTATTGTTTGATTAACTCCTATAACACGATTTTTCCCAGATTTAGCAATATGTAAAGGAATTTCTTAACTGGCCTCAAGAGTACGATTGACAATTGCAATATGAGCAATGAACAGAGACTTTAATATTACTCTTTTTTCAAAGTTCTTATTTAAGGTTTGAAATTAATTCAGACCTGAATTTATATGAGCATTTTTTCACCTTCAAATAGGCCTCAAGACGTCCTCCCTTCGTTGAGTCGTTGGTCATGCATTGTTGAAAATAAATTTTAAGTATTCCTCTTGATACTGACGATCTTTTTGTATGTGCACTAATCATTTTACTGTTCGACTGAAAAACGTTATTATAAGATATATCAAAACTAAAAATAAACTATGCATTAAAGGCAATTTAATTTTAATATGGTAATTCCGGCGGAGATTGCTATAAATATTTGAAAGTCAAATGGAATGAAGGATTTTCAAGAAAACATATAAAAAGGTAAATAATGGGATCCTTCGAAATAAAAAATAATGTGTCTATGGGGAGAAAAAACATCCAGTGCAAGAAATCTTGGAATTTTAGTACTTTATACCTTGGCCATCTCTCCCATATATTCTTCGGCCATGCAGGGATAATTTGCCACATAGTTTTTCAACTTAAAAAAATTATAGTTAGCAATTTATTGAACCTAGAGTATTTGTTTTTTGCTCTTTTTTACATAAACAAGTATAAACTTGCGCTTTTAAAATAATGTATTAAATTTAGAATAAATTTGTCATTTTTAAAGAAAATTGAAAAAAAAAATATTCACTATTCAAGTAACTTGGACGATTGCTCAACTGTAAATCTGTTTCCTCCATTTAAATATGGCAAATGGTTTGTTGAAAATATATTTCTCATTAGTTATCAGTAATTCAAAGTAATTATTTCTTTATTTGCGACCTATCTTGCGAGTCCGTGCTATAGAAACGCCGTCGGATTTACTCAAAGAGAGATTTGGGTGTCTCTTAAGAAAACGGTTCAGCCAGTAATATACAGCCTTTACTATCTGATTATAAAAATTTGTGTTATACGCGATATTTCGAACGTCATCTCCCATTGGGAAAAATTAAGCTGATGCAACTTCTTAATATGTAGAATCTGCCTTACTTCAATTTCAGTGCTCAAAGTACTGCTTGGTCCCATTGCTCCTTTTATTCTTTTTCACTAGTCGTTCCAGAGTTTATTGTTGTTGTTTTTTTTAGGGCAACAGGCTACATGAGGGTAATCCACGTTGGGCAACTCCCCTTTAATAGCATAGGAAGGGATTTGAAAGGAGGGGTGCGGAAGGGTAGAGGAAGGTAGCCAAGGGTTAACTAGGGCCCCCGGGCTATATTTTAAGGATCCTACCCGGCATTCGCCTAAAGAAATGCAGGGAAAACCCTAGAAAAACCTGCATCAGGTAGGTCAGGCATTGGGTACTTGTCCCACGCCCTTCCGATAGCGGGAGAGGAGTTTGCTGTGGGGACGCAGCATTCCCTTCTCCGTGCCTCGACCAGTTTAGGAGGCAGCTGGCCGACTATTCCAATGGGAATAGCGGACAACTCTTACCGTATGCCCAAGGTCTGTGACCCCAGAACATACACCTCTCAGAACAGGCCGAGGTGCTTGTGGGAACCTTAGTACAAAAACGGAGAGGAAAAGGCATCCCCAAAGGTAGCCCCTTGGTATCTCTCCTACACGGTTCTGCCTGCGAGAGAACTTCCCTCTCCTTCAGCCCAGAGTTTATTGGAATTCCAAACGTTATTGATGAATTGCGTACTGAAACTCGACTTCTGATAGTTTCAAAGTATTCTTTTCAAATAATTTTTATTCCACATTTTAATTACACAGGCTTCATTTCGTATCTTGTAGGCATCTAAAAGAATGGATACAAGGGCTGCAAACTTAACCTGTATTGATACCGACGACTTACATTAACGTTAAAGCATCATCTTCATTAGTGTTCTGCTCTCCATTTTCTCCTGCCTTCTACCATCCTTTTCATGTTAATAAATTTTCCAGTTCCTTTGATGTAATTCTTAATTTAGTGTCTTCTCTTTCCTATCGATCTCTTACATTTAACTAGCTCTCAATTAAATAAACTGAGAATGTATTCTGCTATTAAAAGTAAACATTTTCTACGATAAATTAGGGGAGAGAGAGTAAAAAATTTGGTCATCTCTCTTATTCGTAAAGGTGAGATGACCACAGTGATTAATAAAATCTGAACTATATTTATAACACTGTATACATAAAACACACTACGGAAAAAATACAAGCAGGATATTTCTGAACGAACAATAGGAAAACGGGTGAGCATGACGCAGTCGACTGTGTTCAACAATCTGTTTTCTTGCTGTATACCTGGTTACAGGTAAAATAGACCTCAACTGCAGGAAAGACGGTTGTTGGCTATCACACAAGTACGGTCAAGTCACTCAAAATTAACAATCAGTTTGGTTTTTGCACGAATAACTCAAATTACTAGCCCTTCAGTGCATAGTGTAACATATGCAACATAACGTTTCGTATCACACCAGAGGCATCTGTTGGTTTCTGAGAGAGATAATTTGTGATTTAGATATGAAGCAACGTGCATTTAAGGAAATGTGAAATTTTCGACATCCGTGTACAGGTTAAAGCATGGCTGTCCTATCTTTCTGTGAGTCAACACCTCAGTCAGTTTTCAGTTCGTCGGTCAACTAGAGATTTTTTGTGTTTTTCCAAGAACGAAAATTTAAAGTGTAATATTCAGGATATTACACTAAAATCTTAATTATTCAATAAATGTGAGTGTATTCTTCTTCTTCTTATAAATAAACCAGAGTGTTTGTATGTATGTATGTCCCGCATACAAATCTACACCCATGGAGCAAATGTCACCAAATTTCGTACATGTGTTCCTTGCTACCAGGATACAAGCACTGTCGGGATGAGACACGTGTACCACCTCCAGAAACGGTGGTGCAAATATTCAAACATGCTAAAACGGCCGATATTTGAGTCGGATAAATATTGTTAGGAGTCAAAGAGACAGACAGTTATTCTGTCAATGTTATCTGTGTATCATTTCTACCCTTTCGGCATAGGAGGGGAGTACCCTTAGGGTGGGGTTGGAGGGATGTTACCAGAAAATAACGCGAAAACAACCTCGCTTAGAGTCAAATCGGGGTTATGTATGTTGCTGAGTTAATTTATGACAACCTGGTCTACGCGCGGGACAGGGAGGGTCTGGCTGGAGGTATAAATTTTCAAAGAATGTTACCGGCCGATTTTTGCGTCGAATAATTTTTTTTGTTTAATCCTCAGTAGCGGGGTGGAAATTTCCGAACATGTTAAAACGGCCGTATATCGTCGAACGAAACTTTTTGGTGTCAATGAGTTCAACCCGTTTCGGCATGGGAGGTGAACACATTTAGGGATTGGGGTCGAGGTGCGTTACAAAAACAACCGAGATTTGAGTCAAATCCACATGGCTGCACCTCCCCTTTAATAGCATAGGGGGATGCGGAAGGGTAGAGGAAGATAGCTAAGTGTTAACTGTATTTTAAGGATCCTACCCGGCATTTGCCTAAAAGTGATGCAGAAAACCTACATGTGGAAGTCGGGCAGTAGGTACTTGTCTCTTCCGATTGCGGGAGAGTGGTTTTCTGTGGGGACGCAGCATTCCCTTCTACGCGCCTCGACCAGTTTAGAATGCTACTGGTCGACTTTTCCCATGTGAATAGCGGACAACTGGTACGGTATGCCCAAGCTCTACGACCCCTGAACATACACCTCTCAAAACAGGCCAAGGTTGCTCGGCTTGTGGGAACCTTGCTTCAAAAGCAGAGAGAGAAGAAGGCATCCCAAAAGGTAGCCCTCTCCGTCTCTCATAAAAAAACATTTCTCACAGGCTTATTAGCCCTTCGATGCTGTAGTCTTTCGTGAGTAATAAATACTTGCGTTTTCGAATATATACTAATAAGAGCGTGACTTTTATTTTTCTTCGTCTACAAATTCCATCTTTGGGACTTATTTTCTTATTTACAGATACCACAGAAATATATATATATATATATAAATATAAATACGCGACACATACATTCTTATCATTGTAGATCACGGTTCTTCATTAATAATAATTCTGTGCATAAACAAAGTAATTCGTTATTTTAATCTAAGATCACTAAACCTATCCAAATGTACAGACGCCCATTCGAGCTGTAGTATTAAATTAAGTTCCTATTTCATTTATTACGCGGAGTTCGCACTAGACTACAGTAGACTAATTTAATTGCTCATTGCGCATGCTATACGTAATATAAAATACGTATTATTCCTTCTCTACGCATAGTTAACAATACTCTCCTGATTAATTGTAGTTTATATTATTGCAAATAATAACCGAAAAATATTCATTCGACGCAAAAATCACCGGTAAACATGTTTGAAAATTTCTGTCCCCGCCCACATACGCCAAGCCCCTCTCACCCCCGCCCATCATCACGCGTTGCACGGGTTGTCTTAAATAATCTCAGTTAAATCCATAACCCCGATTTTACTCTAACCTGGGTTACTTTTGAGCTATTTTTATGTAAAGGGGTTGAATTTATACACAAACAACGTTGTTAGAAATGCTATAAATCTAATAAACCCTGAAAATATTTATGAAACTCAAATATGGGCCGTGTTTGCATATTTCAAAATTTACACCCCCACCCACCCCCGCCCCTGTGGGTTAATTGGCAAGTTGAATGTCATAATTAAACTTGGTGATATCCATAACCCTGGATTTGACTCCAATCTAGGTTGTATTCGCTTTCTTCGTTTTCTTGTAACATCCCTCCACCCCAACCCGTAAGGGTGCTCCTTTCCCATGTAGTAAGGAGTTGAAATTATACGCAGATAACATCGGTAGAAACACTGTCAGTGTCTTTGACCCCAAAAAAATATTTATCCGACTCATATGTCGGCCGTTTTAGCATGTTTGTAAATTTCCAATCCCGGCCACCCCCGAAACTGTTGGTGGTCGGCGTGTCTCACTCCCACAGTGTTTGTTTCCCTGTCAAAAGAAGACGTGTCCGAAATTTGCTCCACCAGTCTAGATTTGTATGCGGAACATACAGGCAATTTTTTTTTATTAGAAGATAAATATTAAATTTGACCTCCTGAATGTTCTTCATATTTTTTGTGTGAGACAGAGAGATTTTGTGTATGTGTGATTTTGTGAAAGAGAGGGGGTGGGGATATTCATAACTATAATTATTCTGACTTGTCCGAACATATGTTGTATATGACCAGCTGGGCCGCCAATAAAGTACTATTACTTACTATGACTTTTGCTTTCTGAAATATAATTTAAAATATCTCCGAAAATAAATATTGTGATTGAATCTGAAGTATTACCTTAAGACATATAGTTTAGTGTTAAGTATCTCTAATAGATTATTGAAATAATTCGTGATAAAATAAAAAATGCATAGTAAATATTATATATAGGAAATCTAATATCACATCAAGTTCCATCAAAATATTTGGGGAATTTTTATTATGGTTAATAAAACCCCATATTCTGTGTTCCGTTCTAATTTAAATTAATTTGAAACAAATAATAATATTGAAGGATTTAAAAATCCAGTTTTACTTTACATTCTAAATGCTGTTCACTTTAGATGCCATTACAATTTTAAAAATATGTGAATTATTTCTCCAGCTATACATTTTGCAGATGTCTTTAGTATTTTAATACAGAAATGGATAATGATCTGTTTGACTAATACTTAGTTCTGGATTGTGAGCAAATACATTTTAGACCTTTCAAAACAAAGAACATGACATACAATCTGCAGCTATGCTTTATTCAATACAGAAGTGGTTAATGATCTGTTGAACTAGTTTCTTAATTATTGATTGTGAGCAAACACATTTTAAACCTTTGAAAACAAACAATGTGACAATACATTTCATTGTATGAGAGAAAGAACATTATAAAATTAGTGAAATAAAATCTACAATATCTGTTGTCTGTTGATAATAAATAAAATGTGAAGAGTCCCATTAGCAACCTTTAAAAGGAATTGAGGTCACTCACATTTTCTGTTAACTCACATTTTCTGTTAGATTGAGCTGAACTTCAATAAAGTAACTATTTAATGGCATTGGTTTATGTTCTATAACATTACAGTATATAATGTGTTTTTTGATAACAGTCATCATATTCATGACCAATTTACATGTGTGTGATTTTAATACATGAAACAAAACCTACTATTAGCAAAATATACTAAATTACTGTCAAATACCAGAAAGTTGTACATTCTAATGTTATTGGTATACTTAATAAACTTCTATAACCCATGAAAAATATAATTATGAACTGGCATCATTCCATTCAAACAAGAACTAGGACTTCCATTTGCTAAACTAATTTGAGGAATTGGTTAAATATGCCAAGACAAGTTCCAATGTAGACTTTCTGTAATAGTGTGACACTTAGTATTAATATTAAACTATTATAGCAGTTCTACAATATTTTAACAAAATGTTAACTCATGTTGGAGAATAAATTATGTCCATATAAATTATATTCTCTTTATCATTTGATTCTGTGACACCCAGACAGATTCAAACAGTTTGAGTCTTTCAAGAGTAGCCATTCCTAAATCTGTGTTGCTTTGTCACATTGTCCTCAAACATATCCCTCTAAACAATACTACAGGAAAAAGCACTATCAACATTCTTCAGGAAAAATAAAACTAACTAATAATTTCACACAACCAGGAGATCTACTTTAATTAACTCTATTTAATGCAATCACAGTTTACAAATTCAGGCAGATAGAGCTATTATTGAATTTTAATAATTCAGATCTATCACCTTTCTCACTTGCAAATAATTTTATGCCACAACACATTAGCTTTGTGGTCCTTGTCTTAACTAACTCCCATGTGTTGTATACTAGAGCATGATATGGATTTTTGGTCCAACCATTTCTGGAGAGTGACAATCAATACAATAAATGTTTTTTTGTTTTAGACCATAAGAACTTTTTAATTTTGTATACCAAATCCATGTGGGTTACAGGTTTTTTTTCTCAAATACTGAATTCTATCTAAAGCCCACTCAATACTTTAAATCAATTAAATTCAAATATCATCAATAATGAATGAAAAATACACTTATTACAATTGCAGCAAAACTGAATTTATGTTGAATATGTTAAATCTGAATGTTATATACAAACTCTTGACTATATATATATATATATATTTATATATTTGCCAACAGGTTTATGGGAATTTTTCCCTCACTCTGACTATTTATGTATGTATATATATATATATATATATATATATATATATATATATATATATATATATATATATGTATATATATATATATATATGATATAAGAAAGTATATGAAATTGTCAAAAATAATTGTAATAATGGTATGGAAAGGAAGAGAGATAGGTTGTGGCTTACCTGAAAGTGAAGTATGGTGTCGCCATAAGGAACTGAAGGTTGTTCTTCAAATTTTCGTAGGCTCTTAGCCTCCTTCTTCAGGAAGGAGTGTTACACCATTCTGTGCACCGGCCAGCGGCGGACTTTTTATGTATATATATATATATATACTGTAATACCACTTAAACAGACTATTAATTGTTTATAATTTAATTTAATTGTTGGCGGAACGGGTGGTTAAAGACAACAATCGCAGCGGGTCTTCCTTTGTTATCAATGGGAGACTTGAGACCGCGCGCCTAGAGTAACGCAGTCGACGGCAAGAAGCGAAACGGTAAAGTTAGCGGCAAGACGCGAAAGGAAATGTCTGCGCCGAGATACGAGACAGAACGGTCCACAGTAAAGTTTGCTAACCTAAAAGCATGAATAGTGTTATCCAGGAGACCCAACGGCGAGATTTGATAGTTTATATAAAACGCGAGTAAGCAATTTGGCGGTGAGACACACAAAATCGCAATTTGGAAGCAAAAGTTTTGCTTCACAAATTAAACTAATTGTCGCATCGTGAGAATTTGAGGAAATCTACGTCCGGCAACCGGCTGAGGGTGGGCTAATCCAGATTTCCGGATAGTAGACACACGAGGGCAACGACTGCGTGTATTAATTCTAAAGTGTAGAATCAGTGAGTAATGAATGGACTGTTTTAGTGAGTGTTAAACTCAAGCAAGAAGAATCCAAACTGGTACCATTAGCACTATTGTGATTACAAAACAATTATTAATGACTTTAAACGATAATTAAAGGGTATAGTCAGATTTCGTTCGTGTTTTTTTTCTTTTCATTCGTTTTCTTTTACTTTTGTATTTAATATTGTATTCCGTTAACTTCAATGAGTTTGGTTTGTTAATATTTTACCTCATTGTATTTGTTCTTCCTATCAAACCCAGTGGTGACCCTGAGATAATGAGAAATTCAACGTAATTAATTGTAAAAAAAATATAAAATTATATTTTCATAGAATGCCACGAATTATAAAAATAAAATTGAGAAATTTATTTGTTAAATTGACGGAATTCGGTGTGTAAAGCAGGGCATAAATCAACAATAAATTTTTAATACATAATAATTTTGTTAATTATTCCTATTAAAATAGACCCTACTAATCATTACATATTTGGCGTCTTCAACGTGTGACTAACTATTATTCAAATTTTAATTATTTTTTTTTGTGTTAATGGATTTATTTAATTAAAGATTTTGTTTGTTTTATTACAATACATATACATACATACATTTAGCCCTTGAGCTTATACTACTTGCACAGTTTCTACTTCCACTGTTGTATACCAGAGCCGAGTTACTCCAATTATTTTTAAGAATGAAAATAATTTACTCACTTTTTAACTCTTGACAATGTGCAAAAAGTGTATTGTAATAATCAAAAGAAAGCCTTTATTTAGTTTAATTTGCCCCACGTTGTGGAAGCCAATATGTAATAAACAACAATTGAGCTTTAATTTATTTAATGAATTTGCCTCTCGTTGAAGCGCCATTTATGTAATAATTAAATGGAGGGCTTTTTATTAAATGAAAAGATCGAAATTAACAAACAAAATATTTATTTATTTTGTGGCGATAACTCAAAAACAATTACAATTTAAAATATTAAATCTCAGGGTCTCTACTAGGTTTGATAACAAGTTGTTTTAAAAACTAATTAACACACAGTTTATAATTCACCCAGACAATATGTCGATAGGAAGAAATTAAAAGAAAAGAAATTAACTCTGATTGACAATTAAAATAGAACGAAATCTGACTTCTATCCATTAATTACGTTTACATAAATCATGATTTTTGTTTATTTTGTTACTTACATTTGTCCAGCTGGTTCCAGCATTCTTTTTGTTTTCAGGAGTACACTATTGCAAAATTTTTACACTGATTCTAATATCGGCTCACAGATTTTACACTCTTTAAGTCAACCTTGATAGGCTCCCAGGAACTCGGATGATCCTCCTTTTTGTCAGCTATCTGGTGACCGCTTGCCTTATATGACTCCTGTGATTCATAGATTTGCTAGTCTTTTTACCGCTTGGGACTAAAACTACAACTTTACTATTCCTGGCTGGCTACAGACGTACACTGCTTCTACTTAGGAATATTTACGATTTAAATGCTTCCGTGAATGTTTTTACTTTGTCTTAAACTCACAACTTTGTTTAATAATACATTAAACAACGGCTAGTCTCTGCTCTAGAATCATTTGTTCTGTCTTCCGAAATGTCCCGTTACCAACTGAACTATCGTAGTCACGAGGTTTTACCGCGCATACGCCATTTTTGACTTTCCGACAAAGTAACAGAGCTCGACTCCATTGTCGCTTTGGAAGCTCCTGCCGCTACAATTAAATTTTATGTCCAAACAAATAATGTCCTAATTAATTGGCATCACAGTATCTTTGCACATTTCTTTTTTAATCTGCATAGGATAATTCAAACTTCTGCTCTTCTGTTTTTAAAATGAAAATTTTCAACCTATAACAGTACAAAACATTTTCCACTCAGCTCCAAATAATATACTTTGATCTTTAAATGCTTTTCAAGTTCAGTGATATGGTCATTATAATTGACCAAATAAAATTGAATTTAATCATAACAGAAACTGAGCCAAAAAATGTAGATAATTATTGTTAATAAGTATTTTTAAAACCTACAGTATTTCCATTAATTGAAATATTCTTTACTGTTCATCTTCCAACTTTTTGTGTGTTAATACTTTTATTTATTTCTCTATTGCCCAAGCAAAGTTTTGATAAGCTAATTCCACACTCACAAATGCATTTATGTTTAATAATTTCAATACAGGTAAAATACAGCAGCTTTTCTATTGAACATCTGAATGGATATTTCAACTTAATAACGAAGCATTTATTTTTTTAAAATTTGAAGTTTTATTTTAATTGAGACCAATATGTGTTAATTTCTGTTAAATCAATACATTTATTTTTGTATCCATTTAGTTCTTCTGTGAATTTATTTGTCAATATGATTGTATTTTTCTTTACAAATTTTGAGCAAAATTATTAAATTGAATTACATGCCACTATTATTTGTTTTATGCTAGTAAACATAACTTTGAAGGAAATATAACATTGAAATCTATACTAGATTTTTTATGAGTCATAACTTATTGGTTCTTCAAACTGACTTAAATTCTTTTCAATTATCCAGCAGAGACTTACTGATGAACTTTTATTTTGTTCTGACCAATCTCTAGTGATAGTTCCCTAACAAGTCTATTTTTGAAGGAAGATGATAAGCTACAGGACTTAATTTGATTACACTGGCATCTAAAATGCTGCTTGAGAAAATATTCTTATTGCAATAGGTCTTTAAGTTTATTTACCTCTGTATAATTTTTTGATAGTGAGTGATAAATAATAATAATTTACATATCTATAAAACTACAGTCAACAAAATGTGGTTCTTTTCAGTGTAATTAAGGCCCAATTATGAAACATTTAATAGTCCTTGTTTCAATTTTAAGTTGCAACAATAATTTGAAAAAACCATTGATGCTGTTATATTTTCTTTCATTTACTTTTACTTATTTGTCTGTAGAAAATTTGAATTAGAAAACACTAGTAGTTATTACCAAATAAGGCATGTCATTACTGCAACTATTGATTAGGTATACATTTAAAAGTTACATACTATCTCTCTTATGAGAAAGCACTCAAAATACACATTGTGTACAATAGTTATCCATATGTGAAAACATTCTCTTATAGTCCTAGAGAAACTGAAAGTAAGAGAGCATTTTATTTACAGGAACAGCAAGTGGCAAATGAAAATCTTGCAGCAGCAAGAGCTGAAGCTGCAGCAGCTCAAGCAGCAGCTGCAGCAGCTGAGGAAGCTCGCAAAGCAGCCGAGTCGGCTGCTCGAATCCTACAGGAAACTTCTGTACAAAAGGTATTAACAATCATGATTCTATAATTTCTGGTTTTAATTGAGATATGTTTCAAGGCAATATTATTCATGAGAAACTCTTTTCAAATTAATTATAATAAGTTTGTGAGAGCAAGGATATATGTGAATGGTAATAGGTAATAGATTATACTGGAAAAAGTTCCAAATTCTTTGTATTTGAAATGCTGAGATTTACTTGTGAATGTAATTGAATTACAGCCTTCATCTTACTAGAGTATTATTATTCTTAAAAATATATTTTACTGTTGTTACTAAATGTATATTTTTAGGTACTGGAATTCCATAAAATTGTTCATTATAGTAAAATTGTAGTTGATTTCAATACACCATTCATCACTATCACTATCACTGACATAATAATATTTATAGAGATGTGAAAATCCATAAGTAATTATTATAATTACATTAAATCTACTGATTATCACAACAAATATTAAATAATTTTTAGGTTGATGTTGAAATGCAGGTAGCATTCCAAGAATTCCAGGAAAGTGGAGCACTTTATCAATCACCAATTCCACTTTCAAAAAAGATTAAATTAAGTTCATCAGCCACACCACCTTCATTTGAAATTCCACTACATGATGCCGTGATCCAAGAAGGAGAGAAATTCACATTTGAATGCCGGTATGTTTTAATTCCTTAAGCTAATAATATTGAAGTGAATGAAGCTGACCAAATAACAGTTGTTGTTATAATGCCAGTTTAAGTTACAGTTAATTTATAGAAATATAATTAGGATAGTGAACAATATTAATGTATATTTGATATTTTATTAGAATGTGAAAATGGCCAAAAAAACAGTAAATAAAAGTCATGTTTGCATTTAAAATCTGAATGAATGAATGCATACATCACATTAATATAGAAGCATATGGTTAAACAGAATACAAATAATTACAAAATTCTTATCTATTTTTATTTGTCTTCGTTATCATGTGTAACAATATGAAATTATAAATTATGAATTTAAAATTAGTCACTTTAAACAACTGCATTATATTCTAATTAGTACTGGATGTCTTTGGATTGTTAATTAATGGTTTACATACATTCCAATCATAATAACAAATGTATCATAATAACAAATGTAGTACTCAATTTGTAAGATGCTTTGAAATGATATTTTAATAGTTTCCTATTTCAAAGTAGTATATTTGGATTGGTATAGTATGCTTTTTATCTGTAATCTCTTAAATCAGATGGCACTAACCATTCATCTCATTTTAGGACAAACACCAGTTATCTTGAATCTTGAACTTGGAAACATTACATGATGTATTGAACTATCACTTCATAGGGCATATTTCCTATATACAAATAATGAAAAATAGGTTGTTTGGATCGAATCATTATGAATTTATGGCCAGTAGAAATTTAAATACATTAACATGAAATGTAATATTTTTAAATAAGTTTTAAGTTAACTTTTATTATAATTATTTTCATTGTTAGTATTTAAAGATACACTTATTGTAGAAAATTAAAATAATTTAAATATAGTTTTAAAATTATAATTTTTGCAGATCCGTAAGTTTGTTTGCACTATTCACACTTAAAATGTGCATAAATATTATACACCATGTTATTATTAATTTTCCATTGCAGTCTTGATAATTCTGTCATATTTGTATTAATAAGACAATAATCATTTCTATCAAAATATGTACCTTATAATAATGTTTGGTGAAATTACTCTTTAAGAGAACAGAAAATAAGTTTGATATATTTTCCAACATGTCTGACTTGGATAATATACTTGTCTACTTGCATGAAGCATTGATCTAATCAAATAATTACTTTGAAAGTGGTGAAGGTTGTATTATATTCATACCTGTTTATAATATGTGCAATTTACTTTTAAAAAGTGTCTGTGGAGATCCATTACCAGATGTCGTATGGTACAAAGATGGCATTTCAATTCAAAATAATCCAGACTACCAAACAACATATTACAGTGGTCACTGTACTCTGACTATTGAGGAAACATTTGCAGAAGATTCTGCTAGATTCATCTGTAAGGCTACCAATACAGAAGGTTCAGCAGAAACAAGTGCCACTCTCTCTGTGAAAGGTAGGAAATAAATATTTTATTTGTTAATGTATATATATATATATATATATATATATATATATATATATATATATATATATATTGGTATGGAAAGGATAGAGAGATAGGTTGTGGCTTACCTGAAAGTGAAGTACGGTGTCGCCATGAGGAACTGAAGGTTGTTCTTCAAATTTTCGGAGGCTCTCAGCCTCCTTCTTCAGGAAGGAGTGTTACACCATTCCGTGCACCGGCCGGCTGCGGACAGTCCGCAGCCGGCCGGTGCACGGAATGGTGTAACACTCCTTCCTGAAGAAGGAGGCTGAGAGCCTCCGAAAATTTGAAGAACAACCTTCAGTTCCTCATGGCGACACCGTACTTCACTTTCAGGTAAGCCACAACCTATCTCTCTATCCTTTCCATACCAATATTTTTGACAATGTCACATTCTCACCATTACAATATATATATATATATATATATATGGATTTTCACTTTTCAGAATCAGAGCCTGAACAACAATTAATACCTCCAAACTTTACCAAGAAGTTAGAGCCAGGCACAGCAAAAGAGGGTTCTACTTATCAGTTTCAGTGCAAAGTTGAAGGCATACCTTTGCCTGTTGTTCAATGGTTCAAAAATGACAAATGCATTGATAACTCTCCTGATTATGTAATCACTTATAATAATGGTGAAGCCATACTACAATTTGAAGAAGTTTTTCTGGAAGATCAAGCAGAATACAGTTGTAAAGCTACCAATCAAGTAGGTTCAGAGACCAGCAGTACAAAGCTTATAATTGAACGTAAGTAACACTTAATAGAGAAAAAACAATTAAAATATTATATATTTAATTATTGAAATTGAATGATTTATTACTTTGATATTTTCACTTATTAATTCCATAGTTTACTGTATATGCTTTAATTTTATTACTGTTAAATTATAAAAACAAAAATTTGATAACATTAATAAATAATACATTATTACTGATAACTATTTCATTTGGAAAGAAAGTAACATTGAAACTTACTTTATTCAATTTAATATAGCTCTAGAACCAACAGAAGCTCCTTTATTTATTACACCTTTAACTAATGTTATGGCAAGAGCTGGACAAAAAATTAAATTGGAATGTGAAATTCAAGGGTTACCAATTCCTCAAATTCAGTGGAGCCATAATAACAAAATTGTGAAGGATACTAGAGACTTGAAGGTATGGTTTACCTTTAAATTTTGACTTGTCACAGTTTGTTTTCTGTTGAGAAATTTATTTCCAATGATGAAAACCAAATTAAATTTTAAACTACAAACCCACCCACACTTACTCACAAAACTGTGCTCTTGTTTATCTTGGAAACTTTTCAAATCAAAGGGAGTGTAGTTGCTACAGAGTTCTGACTCAAGCAGCAGTTTTCTAAAAATACATGCTCTGCACATTGGTGTAATCCATGGGTAAAATATAGAAGACAGCTGCTGCATACACTCCCAACTCTTAGTTGAATGTAGGCCTAGTTCCTGGAATGGATTCACAACTCTTATCTTATAAATCAGTAGTAAATAATCTGTAAGTTATTAAAGTTAATTTTAATCACATGCAAATTAAAAATATATCAGATTTTAAACTACTAAGTTCAATAACTGTGCCTATCACAAACAAAGTAATTAATATTGTTAAATTATGGTATTAGAATATTAAGAAAATTATTCTTTACTTTCATATATTTGAAAATAGTTTTTCTGTTTAGTAATCAAAATAACAAAGTATTATTTTTCTTTATCAAAGGATTTTTCCTTTGTTAAAATATAATTCACTTAAATTATTCTACCCAATTTATTAATTGAGCATATAAATTAATCATGTATGATTTTCCAAGTATGTATTTTTGTAATTAACCAGAAATTAATAATTTATAGAATGTGCTATTTAGAACATGTATAACCAAATTTATGTTTTTCTTTTACAGGTTCAATATGATGAATGCAAAGCATCTCTTATAGTAAATGAAGCTTTTCCTAAAGATGCTGGGATTTATGTAGTGACTGCAACAAATATTGCTGGTGAAGCATCCAGCTCATGCAATGTGTCAGTGAAGGGCCGTCTACCTACTGAAACCTCTGATTCTGAATTAGCAAGTGATATGGAACCAACAAAGCCATCAATACAGCTACCTCTCAAAGATGTTTCTGTATTTGAGGGAAAGCGAGTTCGACTTGATTGTGTTATTGTTGGACAGCCTGAACCAGAGGTATTGCAAACACAGAACACACAATGTTCATCCCATCTTTGAGAATGCATTATTATAATATGAAAGTAATTTTTATTTTATTATATATAATTTATTGAAACAATTTTACATTTCTTAAATTATGCTAATTATGTGTAATTTGGTTTTTGATAAATTTTAGAATTCAAATTTGAAAAGAAAAAGATGTAGAAATTTTTATTTCATCGCCTGATACAGTCCCAAAGACTGGATGAAATTTTGTTATATACATTATACTAAATTTTTCTGACTTATTGGCTATTTTATTTATTTAATATTACCAAAAGTTTAATTTATTGTTTTACATCATGTGTGGAGAAGGCTGTTTGATCAAAATCATTATAGATATAAAAAATCACTTTCTGAGACTGTATAGTGGGGTTTTTATTTTTATAATATATATACTTGCATATGATAGCATTTTTCACCTTGTTATTTTACATCTGTAATTTGGATTGCTCCTGTTCTTGGGGAGTTCTTTACATTATTATAATGTAGGTTTACAGTTTCCACTGTTTTCTATGTCCTGTATTAGTTATTGTTGCAGACTCTCAAAGGCGCAAAAATATCACTAAAAAGAAATTTGGTTGAATAGTAAACAGTCCAATACTAATTTGTGTATTGCTGAAAACTTTGTTTGAATATTTATTATATAAGTTGTTTATTGAAATAATGTATTACAGCAAATAACATCTTCAATTCCTATTTAAAGGTTATATGGTATCATAATGAGCGACCTGTTAAGGAGTCCGAAGACTTTCAACTCCTATTTCAAGGTGATAGATGTTCCCTCATAATAAAGGAAGTGTATATTGAAGATGCTGGAGACTACAAAGTTGTTGCAATAAATTCAGGAGGGGAAGCATCTAGCAAGTGCACTTTAGCTGTTCAATGTAAGTAGCTGCATTTTCATTGCAGGATTCACATATTTATTTTCAAGCTTATATCTGATAATATGATAGTAATTTGAAGGAATTGTACCAAAATGATTATATCTAGTGAATAGTAGGTGTCTCTTACCTGATCTGGAGATGACTTGGATACCTCGGTTGATTACCTGAATATCAAATGGAGGTGGAGGTACCGGGTTCAGTTCCCAGTCCAGTCGAGTTATCCGAATGTGTTATATATATATATATATATATATATATATATATATAACACATTAGGATAGGAAAGAGAGACAGTGATGCTGACTTACCTGAAATCAACTGTTGGTTCAGTTAGGCTGAGCAGAAAATAAACATCAAATTTTAGAGGACCTGAGCCATCTTTGTCAGGAAAGAAGGTCTGAACTGTGAGCTGGCCAGGAACGAATTGACAGATTCAAACTATGGTGCACCATCCATTAGACAGCAACAATCAACACCCAATGAACTGTGGCATAACATGGGTTTTAGTGTCTGGGGTGGTGGAAAAAAAATTTTGCCTCCTTATTTAGATATTCAAATCCATAATTTAGTGAAATTATGAAATTTTTCAACCCCCAAAAATTGCCATCTGGGGCGGGTCGCCCCTGCCACACTACACTACAAAGCTAACAACTCTCTCTTTTTCTCAAGGAAAGATCAAAACAAAGAGAAGAAATATACATATTAGAGTGAAGAGTAAAAAGTAAGGAAAAGAAAAGAAAAGGAAATTAAAAAGTAAATGAGTGAGTATGCGGACAGGATTAAATAGGCTATTATAATATTAGATCAATACAAAATTTTAATACAATATTATATCTACAACATCAATGACTATTATTCAATAAATAGTTCTCGGAATTGACATGGGTTTTGCATATTTATATTTACACACAACATTTCGACAACTGAAAGCACTGTCATCATCTTTTAGGCGAACGACGACAGTGCTTTCAGTCGTCAAAACGTTGCGTGTAAATATAAATATGCAAAACCCGTGTGAATTCCGAGAACTATTTATTGAACAACTTCACCGGGAAAGACTTCAATCTTTGATAATGACTATTATATTAATATTAGAGGATGTTGAGTCGAGGACTTTGCCTAGACTGTAAGATGTGTTGGAAGGATAGTTCCCAATCCCAAAGATTTAGTCCAGCAGCCTTACCCTCATCATCCTTCATCAAAATTTCATTTCTGCTTAAAGTGGTGCAGGTCCTCGAAAATTTGAAATTTTCGTTTGTTGCCCAGCCTGACTGGACCAACTGTTGATTTAAGGTAAGTCAACTATGCTGTGTTTATATATACAATATAATATAATATATAAATAACACAATTAGATAGGAAAGAGAGACAGCAATGCAAAATTTGTATTTTTCTGTCACCTCTACTCAACTGGACCATCTATTGATTTCAGGTAAGTTGGCATTGCTGTCTCTCTTTCCTATCTAAATGTGTTAGATATATATGAAGTGAGTATGAATTATGTGACATTTTCAAATTAATTAATTTACTCATTTGTATGGGAACGAAATATTATAGAGAGCAGTTGACTTACCTTAAATTAACATTTTGCATAGCCAGGATGGGAACTAATACCTATTTTAAGGACCTAACCCCCTTCCTCATGACAGTAGGGCTGACCATCATGTTGGCTGGCAACACAATAAAATTATTATTAAGAATTATAATTAGTTTTTTAAATACTAACTTTGTATTTCAGCATGTGAACTACATTTCTGAAAAAAGTTGATGATACTTATTATCTGCAGAGAGTGTGATAAGACAGTGTAAATATATGCTGATCATATTTTTCAAATATTACCAACCTTGAATTTTAACAAGTATATTTAATGGCAATCTGCACAGTTTATATAATATATATGAATATATAATACATATGAATGACTTTAATTAATATTTCTGGTATTTTAATATGATTTATAAGAATAAGTTTTCACATTATTTAATTTTTACAGCAATCAATGCTACTGAACCAGCAATAAGATCTCAACAAGTTGAAGTACAGCAAACTGGCACCATTCCAAAATTTAGCAAACTGCTGAGTGATATATTAGCTACAGAGGGAGAACCAGCCACTTTAGAATGCTGTGTGACTGGGAATCCCTGGCCAAATATTACATGGCTGCATTTCAATGAAGAGATTACTTTTGATGCAAGGAGACAGGTATATAAATTATTCCCACACCTGAGCATATGAATTCACATAAAGCATAATCCTCATATTTCTCCTATTTATTTCTATCCTTCCTCACTAGCCAAGTTCAAATGTGACTTCATCATCCAATTAGTTACTATTCCTTAATGGATGCTCCTAATAGTTGGAATCATCAGGCTAATTAGTAATGAACTTAAACAATAACAGAAAATGTGGTTTTCCAGTAAAAGTATCAGAATATGTGTCAGTCACTTGGTGATAAGTTAATTTTTGAGACAGTTCCTTCAGAACAATAGTATTTGATACACTGGATTAAAATGATAATAGGACTGTCAATGGACCTGGCACCCAATGAAAGTTTCTGAAAGAAGAATAAGGAAGGAATATTAAAATGTATCATATGCACATATACGTACACAGAGAAGAAAGGAATATTTAAGAAGTGAATAAAATCTGATTGAAAGTTTACACATGCTTATGAGAATTATTTACTTATAAAAAGTTTAATAACATTTAATCAGTGCAGGGATAGACCAAATGGTTGTAATTTTAAAGTTCAATGCCATCCATATATGAAAACATTAATTTTTTTTGTACATTTAGTTTTCAATATAACAATATTTATTATTATTCAGTTCCATTAATTTTCTTATATTTATATATTTTTGTGTATCTTATGTATTTAATTCTTAGTATTATTAATTTTGTGGTTCCATGTTTAGAATTTGGTAAAATATTATATAAATTTTCAGAGTAATTGTGATGAAACTGGCAACGTCAGTCTGAAGTTAACTTCTGTTACACCAGAAGATAAGGGTGTATACACGGTTAAAGCAAGAAATTCTTTAGGGGAAGCAAAGTGTTTTTCCAATCTTATTGTTAAATCTACAAGCTCTACTGACTTAAAAAGTAAAACAGAAAAATTAATTCATCCAGCATTCAAGGAATTATTTGCTGATAGAACAGTAATCATAGAGGATTCAACAAAATTTGATTGTATTGTTTTGGGAAAGCCAACACCAAAGGTACTTGATATTTAGTTATTATAGCTAACAATTATTTTGTAAAATACTTATTAAAAAGGTAATATTGTTTCTGAAATATTATGTCTAGAGTGTCTACTTAAAATAAATCAATTTGTACAACTTTAATTTTCTGAATCACAAAGGGTATGCAAAACTCATCATTCATTGCCTTATTTAGCAACAAAATAAATTTATTTCATTTTTTAATTTACAATAATTTCCAAAAATTATATTATAGAAAACTTGTTTTAATATTTGTACAATTATTACATGACAAATTGTGTCATAGAAATCTGTGTGAATTAGTTGAATAATGGTATTGTGCTTTACCTTGCAGTAATCTTATTAAGTCCAAATATATAAGAAAATTTCTGTCACTTCTTATAAACACATTTTCTTAAGATTTTGAAAGTAGAATAATGGCTATGAATATTTTCTATTATATTGTATTGTTCTGTCTGCTCTTGAAGTGGATATTTTATATATATAACACATTTAAATTGGAAAGAGAGACAGCTTAACTAACTTACCTGAAGTCAACTCTTGGTCCAGTTGGGCTGTGCATAAAAATTCCAATTTATTAGGAAAATAGGTCAGAACTGAATGCTGGCTGGACACACATTCTTATAGTACTTTGCCTTTTCATTGACCTGTGACCCAAATATCCTCTAGGGTTAAATATAAAAAAAATGATTTAATGGTATCATAGAAATGTGTTTTATAGTAGTTGAATAATGATATCAATCATACCAGGCCAGCATGCAGTTCAAACCTACTTTCCTTATAAAGGGGGCTCAGGTCCTTGAAAATTTGAATTTTTATTTGTACACAGCCCAACTGGAACAACTGTTGATATCAGGTAAGCCGGCTACACTGTCTCTCTTTCCTATCCAAATGTGTCATTTAATTTGACCATATCACATTTTCTTTAAGTGCTATATACATACATACACACACACACAAATATATATATATATATATATATATATATATATATATATATATATATATATATATATAGCTCCCATTTGGTTTTTTAGTCAGTTGTAAGATTAAGTATGCACCTGATAAATTCTTATTTTGCATGTCTCAACAAATTAACATATTACATATAAAAATGTTGTGGTTTGTTTTAGTAATAATGATTATTGAGTAATATTGCTAATTTTTCTTTAAAATTAAACATTGTGTGACAATTTATAAATTAATATAGTGATATATGGCCAATTAAGTCTGTTTTACCTTTGTGTTAAATTTTATAAGTTTCATAAAAGTAGGGGTACACATTTTCTCAATTTATATATATATATATATATATATATATATATATATATATATATATATATATATATATATTCTGGTCTTATTTTAATTCTGAGATCATTGATATATGTTTACTCTGTTTATTAAATATAGATACTATATTTTATAAAATAATTAGTTGTTACAACTAAAAGTATTTGATTCTTTGAAATTATGTTTATAAGTTACATTTTAAAATTAAACAATAATTGTGATTATGTAGGTAAAGTGGCTCTTTAATAATGTACCAGTGTCTGGGAAAGATTTTTTGGTATCAACTAGTGGTGAACGTCAAGTGCTTATGATTCCAAGAGTTTCAAAAAGTCACTGTGGACAAATATCGTGTGTTGCTGAAAATGAAGTAGGAAAAGCAACATGTGTAGCAAAATTAACTGTGCAAGGCAAGTAAATTTGGTATGATAATACTTACATGTAAAAGAATTTCATTTAAATGCTTAATAATTATTTTCAGAAGTCCCAGATTTATCTTCATTTGAAAGTTGTGGTGTGACTGAAACAGACCACCAATCATTTAGTATGAAGAGATCTGTGTTTATGCAATCATCTAGTAGCCAGTTTACATCTACTATGTCAGGGCAAGGTGACCCAAAGAGCGAATTTCATAAGGTGTCATCAGAATCTGAACATTCTCTGCAACAATCAATTAATAAGCCTCCTATTCAGGTAATAACATATTATAAATACTTTTGATGCAATGTTTGAAATCTCTTGTGTTTAGTTGTATTGTTTAGAAATTTTTCCATTCAGTGTAGCTTATGTAAAGTAAATTATTGTTCCCAGCATTATCCTGCCCCATATTTAGTACATACATTTATATTTAGTGCCTTCTTATGGGTACCTGATTAGTACAAATTTTAATAATGCCTATTTGAAATATCAAAATTTTTCTTTCATGCATTAGGCCTGTACTGTTCATGTATTCAATTGCCAAAATAAGGATATGAAGATAAATATTTTTTTTATGGTAATTGGGTCCCAAACCTGAGTTTGCATGATAGTATAAAGCCCTACCTGTGAACTGTGAGATGTGGCACTGCTTCTGTTTTTGAAAAAACAGCAGTTCGCTCTTAAATTTTTGATCAAGTTGTTGGTCTTGTATTCCAGTTCTACCTTTGGCTGATACTTAGTTGTAGTTGCTTTACTGTCACCTACAACTAATTCCCCTGACTTTGGTGTTTGACCTCCCTTGGGCACTGTGTTCATGATAAGGTTGTCCTGGTTGGTTCTTTCTTCACCTTGACCGAGGATCATTCCCCTAAAATTCAGAGGTGATAAACTGTAGGACATGGTATAGGCCAAAGTACCATTTCAAAAGCTTTGCTAATAGGCCCAACTTACAAAATGGGGTAAATATCCAAATTAGGTTTCTTGACAGGTACAAAACTTATTGATGACTTGCATTGTACCATTGCCAGTCTTTTTCTTGAGCCTGCTTCTGTGCATACATAAAGATTCTAGTCTTATTGGCAGCCTCACCTAAATATGTATTTCCAACAATACCAATAACAATAAACATGATATTATGCGTGTGTGTGTGTGTGTGTGTGTGTGTGTGTATGTGTGTATGGGAATATGCTTGAAAGAAAGCATATGCTTTCCATAAGTTCATGCATGGAGAGGAAAGGAAGAAGAAAGACTGAAAATATTCAACAAGGCCCCTGAATCGAATCTGGGCCATTTGTTCTATATGCAAATTGTGAACATATGCTTTCTTAGTAAGGATGTGGCATTGTCAAAAATTATTGCAATATTGGTATGGAGAGGACAGAGAGATAGTTTTTGGCTTACCTGAAAGTGAAGTGCGGTGTCGCCATAAGGAACTGAAGTTATTTCTTCAAATTTTCGGAGGCTCTCAGCCTCCTTCTTCAGGGATATATATATATACTGCTTTCAGCCCCACAAGTTTGAGCCAAAATGTAGAAAATCATATATAGCCCCCACTGTTCTGGGAGTCAAAATATAACGTATACTACTGCTTTAAATTCAACGATTCATTCCATCCTTCCAAAGTTCCTAAAAAATTAGGGCACCAAATAATTTTTTATATAAATAAATTATCAAGCTTAGAACTTTCTTTAATAACTATATTCTTTGAGACATGTGTTTTACATATACTCAGGACATGGCTTAGTTATTGACGATATGCCGCAGTCTGAAATTACAACATCTGTAACTGTTCCTTTCAATGACCAGCGCCACACATTTTGAGCTCCCCCTGGAGACTGACTAATAATCGCAATGCACGAGTGCCACCAGGCACCAGAATATTTTGGGACACATCCACAAAAATCCCGGCGCACCCTAACAATACTGTCACAATATGACCAATTGTCATGTATATATATATATTCGAAAATTTGAACTTCCACCTATGCCAGACTGGACCAACTACTGATTTCAGCTAAGTCAACATCGTCGTGTCTCTTTCCTATCCAAATGTATTATTTAATTTGACCTTGTCACTTTTCCGTAAGTGTTATATGTGTGTGTGTGTGTAAGGACAATTGGTTAGGAAAGGGGATAAAGAGCAGCTGACTTACATTAAATCAACAGTTGGTGTTGCCGGGCCACAAAGCAATAATTATGAGAAATCTTAAATTGATAGTTGTTAAGAATATCAACTTTTTGCTTGATAAGAAAATATCTAATTTAATGCAATGGTTTGTATTTTTCCCTGCTTTAACTAAATGTATATAATCCTTTCACAGGTGCAAAGTCAAAAAACTGTTGAGATGCATCAGATCAATAAAGAAAAACCAGAGATATCTGAATCAACATATTTGAAGGTTTCTAATATATCAGAAGATGCTCAAGATAGTTCAACATCTAGTTACTCCACACCTGTTGCATCACCTAAGCCATTGCGTAAATCAGTTGGTCCAAGATTTATTTCACCACTTAATGGTAAAATTGTTGACCAAGGAAGTGATGTTATACTGGAAGGGATTGTTGATGGTAAGTTATTAAAATGTATACATTTTTCAATGTGGGATTTCAGCAGTGCAATCAGCTGGAATAAGGTGCAGTCTTGATCTGTCTTGAGGAAGAGTGCTAAGCCTTTTAAAATTTGTCACACTCCTTACTATCTGGCACGGCTAGATGATAAATCATCTACTTACACCTGTTTACTACTCCACCAAATATACATAAGAATTTGGGAATCAATTTGGCTATAACTTGTGTAGTCCATATGACCTGAAATTTCTTCTCTTTCTAAATATGTTGACTTCCTTTCTATAAAAATTATGAATTAAAATACATTCAGATTTCAATGTGTGCAGAAATTTAAGTATTATGATGTAATTATATTTTATGAAATCGTTATTACCAAATATTTAAGTTATTTAGATATTTTACTGCAATTAGCTTTTCATAGGTCACAGCCTAAACAACTAACCTGATCAGCAGTAACTATTGCACCTTAAATGTATTAATTTTCACAATGCACAAATTTTCAGTTTATATATATTATCAATTATCAAATGTGACTTTGTCACTTAATTAAAATCATTAACATTTGTATCAATTTATGACACATAAAGAAAATGTGACAAGGTCAAATTAAATAACACATTTGGATCAGAAAGAGAGACAGCGATGCCAACTTACCTGAAATCAGTTGATCAGTCTGACATATGTGGAAGTTACTGATGAAAGGGACTCATGCCCTCAAAAATTTGAACTTCCACCTATGCTGGACTGGACTAACTATTAATTTCTGGTAAGTCGGTGTCTCTGGCTCTCTTTCCAATCCAAATATGTTATTATTTATATCAGTTACTGTGAAAGGTATATAAGTAAAAAAAATGTGATCATATTTTGTTGCCTATGCTGATTATAGGTTTTTGCAGGGTGTAATTATAATTTATGTATGTGTTTTCATATAAAATATTTATTTGAATATACATTATATATATTCATGTTTTGTTTTAACAGGGTATCCTACACCTGAAGTGACATGGACAAAAAACAATCAACCATTATGTTCTGTAGAAAATAAAGTTCTGATATCTTGGGAATTGAATAAAGCTCATTTAGAATTAAAAAATGTTACTGTAAAAGATGCTGGCAGATATACATGCACTGCTGAAAACAAGGCTGGTTCAGCTAGAAGTACTGCAGACCTAGTTGTGAAAAGTGAGTTCTCATGTTTTGTGGTATTCTAAGGAAAGTTATGAGGAATTTTATGATATATATATAATTTAAGCTTAAATTTATTTTTGTAACTAACACTGTGTGTGGAAGGGGGAGCAATTGAACTATTTATTTATTTATGTCATTTATGTTTGTTACCCTCAATACTCCTCACATTTGGCTACCGAGAATCTGAACATGGAGGCTCCTTTTATAAAGAGGCTCTTTCTGGGATGTTTCAGTCAGTCATTTAACGATCTTAACTCCTCAATAATCAGAATGATAGTGACTATGTGTTTTTCTACTTAATAATATTAGTAATAAACTCGGATACAAAGTTTGCTCCATTGTTGTCACAGCTGACATTGCTACTTATTACATTATCACACCATCCCCAAGACTTAAAATAAACTCTAACTATCTTTCAAATTAGCTGCTTATTTTTGACAGAAGTTATGTCACAAAATCAGATTATGTTTCTTTTTACAATCATAAAAGCCACTAATTAGGAAACACTATAATTAAAATAATCTTAGAACTTAAATTGCCTTTGTATTGTTAACCTTTGATGAGGAAACACTCTGTTTTTATTGTTTGTACAGATTTATTTCATCAAGGCCAAGAACATGTAGAATGAAAATCATAATTGTAAAGTCTTAAAGTATTAAATAATAATAAATGAATAGATGAGCATTTGAATTTAATGCAGATGAGAAACTTACAAATACAGATATTCCTTAGCTTTAAACAAAATAACTGAGAACATTGTCATAAAATAAAGAAATAAGTGAAAAATAAACATTCTATACTAATTAGAAAAAAATGTGTTTATGAAGAAATTTTAAACTCTTTAGTTACAAGATTATAAATTTCAAACTAAAGATTCATGCTTAATTTTTCCCTGACGTGTACAACATTACAAAACTTTCATACACATTCTTTATGTGCTTTATTTTTGGAATATTTTGAATGACATTTTCTTCATTGATGATATATGTAACAGTAAAATATAAGAACATAAGCCATTTAATAAACCATTACAGTTACATCAAAACACTGTCCATTATTTTATTATTTTATAAAGGAGTGTCTTAAACATATTTTTATTAAATGTGAGTGAATTTTTGTTTTATGTTTTGTCTTAGAAACAACTTTCCCACCTGTGTTTGGTCGCAGGCTACAAGCTCAAATAGTTAAATCCGGCGATAGAGTTAATATGGAGATTGAAGTAACAGGAACTCCAGATCCTGAAATTACTTGGTTTAAGGAAAACCAACAAATATATACTGGAGACAATTATAGAATCAAAATTCAAGGAAATTCTCATTCACTCATAATTGAAAAAGGTAAGATATATATGTGTGTATGGACAGGAAATAGGGACAGAGGTATGCATTACCAGGCTAGTTTGTATTGAACACATCAAATTTTCGAGGTTGTGAGTCTCCTTCTGCAGGACACAACAGAACAGAAACTCATTACAGCCCAGTGCACAGTCCGCCATCACAATATACAGTCCTGTTCTGACATGAGAAAAGAGGCTTTGACCTTGGACATTTTCCTTAATATGAAATTACATCCCCAACTTTCAATTTCAGATGGGTCAGCCCCTCTATTCTTCTTTCATGTCCAAATGAGTATACACACACAAATGTTAAGGATATTATTTATTAAGTGACAAAGTCACATTTGATAATTGGATGGTAAGGAAATATAGGATATGGTTGGGAATACACTATGAGGAAAGCATACGATCAAGGTATATAGAGGAAAGGAAGAAGAAGGAAAGACAGAAAATATTCAGCAGGGTCAGAAATTGAACCCAGGCGACACCTAAATTTCTATTCACTGAAATCCTTAACCTTGTTCTGGTGCGTCGATAATATTTTCATACTATGGCCTTTTGGATTTTCTTGAAAATCTTAACACTAAATTCCAAGTTAAGTTCACCTGGAATGACTCCCACACCCAACATCACCTTACTCAATGTGTATATACACCTCAATTCTGGCCTAATCACCTTATCAGTCCACATTAAACCCACCAACACCTCACAATATCTTTACTTCACCAGTTTTCATCCTGAAATACCAAACACTTAATATTTAAAGTTGTTGTTGCCATTCCACATAATAAGGAACATTTCAAATTTTCACAGGCCTAATCTTCCTTCTTTAAGACAGGAACATCTCTGATGACGACTAAATACTCCCTAGCGACACCAAATAAATCGCAAGCCCTTGGAGCTAATCTTGGAACAAGTGCTTTTCAAATATACATGGGAAACAAGGTTTTCAGAGTCCACAGTCTTGTATATTATGTACACCCCATTTTTCATTAAAATTTCAGATATAAATGGTGTGTACACATACACAAGTAAATATAGTATATCTGCTTTAAAACATATATTTGCACTCTTATATTTACAATATAACTGCAGCAGAATCTTGACTCTGTGAATTATTTATGAATTTAAGGTTTTGACTTTGCACAGATTTTCTTCAGACATGGGGTGGTGAATTGTATTAGAGTTTTATTTAATTTGTATTTGGATATATGCATTTATATTTAATAACTACAATATATGTCCTTTTGTTTGGGCATTCCATATTTTTTAATACAATTATGAAATTTTATTTTTGTTGTAGCTATGCTCGATCATTCTGGGAGGTATATGGTTGTTGCAAAGAATTCTGTAGGTGAAGCTCGAAGTACTGCAGATTTTGTTGTTTGTGAGCCTGACCAAAGCTTTGATGTCACAAGTCATACAACATATTTTGAAGATGAAATGGAATCTAGGGTACAGGTGAGATAGTTAACAATTGCTTTCCTAGTGAATCTATTTCCTGTATAAAATTAGTTTATAGTTTTATATTGCTGGTATCTCTATTCATAATATTGGGTAGGCTATTGACATTCTTCCTCATTATAAATTATTCACAATATTATCACAGATTTTAAGTTGGAATAGTTTTAATAATGGAACATTACTCACTATTTATAAATAAAATTGTTGAACACATTTCACAAACACTAAAATTTGGGCTGTAATTAAATCCCAATTCTATCACAAAATACTTTGAAAATAAATCCAAGTAATTAGATGAAATAACCAAATATAGACAAAATTAAGTGATTATATAAATACGACACAACGTTTCTGGGATTCTTGTCCCAAATGGAGTTTGCCAACTGTAAACTGTGGTTGTGTCACTTCAGGTACTCATGTTTTTTTCAATCACCTAACAAAATGGACAATGGATCCCAGAAATGTGAGTGGTATTTATATCATCCCTTAATTTGGCCTGTATTAGACTATTTCATCTAATTATTATATTTTATACATATGTATTATATTCTCATAAGTTCAAGTATATGAATTTCTTATTTTTTTTAGAATTTACACATTGTAATGTTATTTGTAGCCTAGCATGGTTCAAACGAATAGCTAAGAAACCAAATGATGAGTGAACAGAAACAATAAACTGTTGCAGAATGTGATTCTGATCCATGAAATAATAACCTAACAGAAACATTACCAGATTTAACACTTAGCAAAAATTATACAAGTAAAGTAGTCAATGCTATAAAACCAAACGCAGTCAATTATTCATTTTTATCATACCTTTGGTATTAATCTCTATTAACTAAATATATTTATCATTGAAGCATATGAATTATTCTCGATAAATCTGTTGAACAAACTATGTATAGTTCATATGGAGCTGTGATGCTGATTAATTTTTACAAATTATGAATCTGACTCTGCCAAAAGCTTTTGCCTTTTACCCAGCACATCCGTGAATATATTTTCACAATAATGACCTAAAGAATAACAAGAAGTTATATATAATAATTTTTTTACAAATGGTGCCTAAGTAAAATAATGTGCTAATTAAATATGAAAACAAATATAATAGGAATTAATAAAATATATTGGTAGCTTCATTGAGTCATTGAGCAATATGTTGAGGTAGTATGAAATTTGTGACTCATATATATATATATATATATATCAGCACAACAGAACAACAGTTATTCAGAATATAAATCCATTTTTGAGTATTTTAATTTATTCAAAATTAAATATGTTGTTGTCAGTAATTTTTTAGAAAGATAAATTGGACGACTCTTAGATAATATTTTTTATCACTGGTATCTTCAAGTCAAATAAATTTGATGATATATTTCATTGATTATGTTTCCTGTTCATTAGATCTTTACAGTGGATTAACTTATTTATATCACGCCAATATTTACACTGACTGACTCAGTAGTACAAAATGTACTTTGGTTGTGGTAGCTGATAATGTTCTCAAGTACTGAATAATAAATAATATCTTATCTTAACCACAGCTCTGTCCTATTTTATGAACTGACTTGGTTGACCTTCCTGGACCATGAAATTTCATTGGTGCAGACAATAATATTTCTGGGTGCGCCTTGCCACCTCTCAAGATTTTGCCACCACAAATTTGCTATCTGGAAACCCCTGTACTTGATGCAAATTTTTCAATACCAATTTTCATGTCTAATTCATGCTATATCATAAAATTCCGAGATTAAGTATGTGCCAAAGTGGCACCACTGAGTTGAATGATTAAACTTGTCAAGTTCTCCACATTTGCAAATATATTTAATAAAATAAAAGAATCTAATCTTAATTAATTTCTAAACAATTGTACTATAAAATTATCTCGGTTCAAAAAATTGATTGGAAAATGGTTAAAACAACATAATTGTGTTAATCGATCAAGATTTTTATGTTATTCCTTTTAAGGTTATTTTTGGGTAATTGTACATCTGTCACAATTTCTCTAATTTCCTCAGCAGATGACTAAGAAAATCACTACATTAGTCTAAATCAGAAAATGTAGCACAGTCCCATTGTGCTTTTATGGAAAGCTGTTGAATTCTATTTGTGCAGACCTTTAATTATTTATTCAATTCAGCAAACCATGTATATTTCAGAATACCAGTAGTTTAGATATAGGCCTTATGAGATTCAAATGCTTGTTTCATAGCATACAAAACCTCTCCTCAGTAACACTACAGATTGTTTTTAATTTAATAATCTGTTACATTGATGTAGTAATGATATAAATGAATTGGATAGAGGGATGAGAAATAGAATTATTGCATCCTTATTTGAAAATAGCCTTTGATATTTTTACTCAGTTCCATGAACCTGATCCAAATTAGGAATGGCTGTCTTCTTAACACTATTTGTTCTTTTATGTTTAGATTAGCTATTTACATTTTATTTTTCATTCCTCCAATCAATCCATACTTTATATATATACTTTTACTATTTATAATAAGAAAGGTATAAAAGAATAAGTGATAATATATATACCACACAATGTTTCTGGGATCGTTGCCCCTTTCACCAGATTCTAAGAAGAGCCTATAGCAACACAACTGCACTCATTAGTTGACAGTTGGCTTTTGTCAACAGACAAGTTCAGTTGTGTCGCTATAAGTTCTTCTTAGCACCTGAAGAAAGGGACAATGATCCCAGAAATGTTGTGTGGTATATATTGTAATGATCAACTGGAAGGCTTTAATTAAAAATAATTAATTAATTAGAAAACACAAATTTTTATTCTTCAAAGATACAAATTATCAGCCTCACTTTGCACATTTAATTTCCTCAAATTTACAACCAAATTATATATATATATTTATTTATTTGTGGCTTTCTAGGAAAATATAACTTTATAATTTTACAACAATTACATCTAATTACTCTTTCTCTCAGGGTATTTACTGGGCTTGATAGTAAGAACAATCAAATTTAATAAACTGATTTGTTAATTAATAATTAATAATTGAAATGAATGGAATATAAATTCTAAACACAATAAAGAAAACGAAAACTAAGCAAGATAACAAAATCTGACTTATACCTTTAATCCTCATTTACAGACTTTAAATAATTGTTTTTGTACTCACGAATGTCTTTCTGGTACCAGATCTGATTCTTGGAGCTTGAGGGCACAACTCACTAAAAAGGCCGTTATTCACTGATTCTACACATCATTTTTAATAAACACAGTCGTAGTTCTCGTTGTTATTCCACTTGGAATTTTGGGATCAGCCGCTCCCTCGGTCAGCCCTCAGACGTATGTCTCCTCGATGCCTTTTATGCGAAATGTTATTTCACACCTATGTGGTGCAAACCTTTTCCTTCCACTTTGCGATTTTAAATCATTAGTTTCTCCATCGAGAACTATTTACTTGTGTTTTATAGAGTTTAATAGATCTCGCAGTTGAACTTCCTGGACCACACTATTCTCTCGAAATGTTCGCCGGACTTTTCTCTCTCTCTTAAAACTTTTGCCAGACCTCCTCTCTCTCTCAAAACTTTTGCCTGACTGACTTCCGTAGTAGCGCACAGTTTCCAACAACTATCGCCGACAAAGTGCCTTGATTGTTGCTTTCAAGAAATGTACCGCTAACAATACAATTATATTAAAACAATTAATGGCCTCTAATTAGTATTATAATATATTATCACTTATGTTGTCTGTATTTGGCTATCTTTCTTATTATTAATTTTCAATTCAAAGAAAATTGTTTCATTTTTACAATTTATGTTTAATATAGTTGAGTAAATTTGAGTAAAAACATGATTTCTAATTAAACTTCTTTCTATTATTGTGGTGAATAGAGAAAAACTCACCTGGAATCATCTTCCACAAAAGTAGCATCAGAGATTATTGAACCTTTGAAGACTTCAAAGGAAGTAACATCAAACATCATCAACCCACCAAGTGTTGGAGAATTGTTTACTGTTACAGAAATGTCTAAAACAGAAAAAATTGTTTCTGTAAAAATGGATCATAATATACCATCTCTGCCTACTAGTGATCTGAAATCGTTAAATGATGTTTCAGCTTCAATAAACCAAGAAAAGTCTTCTTTGAAATTTCAAATTCCTGTCCAAGTTGATATAAAAACAGAGACCAGGATTGATAATGATGCTTCCTCTGATATGAAAGAAATTTCAAACTTAGAGCAGAGTGATAATGAAAATGTAGAAAGTGCTTCGATTTCAAAACAAAGTGCGTATGATTTCTTTGTTTCAAAATTAAGTGAAGAGGCTGTTGCACAGCCAAAAGTCTTACCTTCAGATGAAATTTTAATGAAAGGTACTGTTAAAGCAGTTGCAAAAAATTTTGATGACATAGAGAGCAAGGAGAATGAAATCCAAAATCAAGTCAAGAAGGTACTGGATCATTCAAGAAAAGTTGATTCTATGCTTGTTATGAAGACAGAGCAATGTGGTACATCTGAACACATTCTTAATGTAGAGGTTCATTCCAAACCAAAATTCACATCATCAGGGACACAAGTAGAAAAGCACATTGAAAATGTAGTAGAAAAATCAAAAACTACTTTGGACAAAGAATTACAAGAATTAAATATTCTTCCAGAACCACCACCAGAACTAGGATTCATTCCAAAGAGTGAAATTCCAGGAAAAATTAGGCAAGATGTTACAACTAGAGTAAAAAAATTGGAAGAATCTCATAGGATATTGACGCCAGTAGAAATACCATTGGGTGGAGTGAAAATTTTCCCAACATCAGTGCAGAAAGAAGTAAATATACCAGATACTGAAAAATGTCAACAGACAAATGAAAACATATGTCCTGAACCAATTATTAAGAAGGAAGTTCAAGAAGAGGTGTGTGTTCAGAGAAAAGTTGTTGCACCAGGTGTCCTTGACTGGTCATACCCATCTATTAAGTCTGCTGAACAAGTACAGCATAAGGTTGATGTAATAGACTCTCTACCTTGTACTAAGAAACATGATGAAATAAATCCTATTACATCAACTGTTGATACTACCAAGCTTCATACTCAAACAGAAACAACAAAAACTTTTACATCTCATTCATTTAGCTCAGAGTCATCTACATTATTGTCCACAAGTACTACTCAAAGAGCTACAAGCCCAAGACCTTCAGCCGAAGGAATTGCTATGGAAAAATTATGGGTGCCACAAAAGCCTACAGAAACCAGTGTTTCCTATTCTAATGTTAAACCATCTGGATTGAATACTTTGGAAAGTGATTCTTCCCACAAACCTTCTATGGAAGGTTTAGCTATGGACAAAATATGGGCTCACAAACATCCTGACTCAGCTTTAAAGAAGTCCTGGCCTCCACCTCAACCTGTAGAAGAGAAACCAGTAATTCCTTGGGTATCAAAACAAGTGACAGATAAATCATGGTCATGCACAGAAGGTGTGAAAAATGTACCAACAATAAAAGAGTCAAAGCACATTCAAATTGAACCAAATAAAAGTACACTACACAATGCAAATGTATTTCAAAGTGTGCAAACTATTGAAACATCAACGGATAAAAAGCCAGTTCCCACTCCAGTTCCAGATTCTGAAAATACAAGTGTTTTACATTATATTGCAGAGGCTAGAGTAATTCAGTCACCACAAATAATTCAAAGTGATTTTGTCCATTCAGAAACAACTTTTACTGAAAACAAATCAGAAATCTTTGAAAGTATTGAAAAAATAGGCACTTCACTAGAATCACATATTCTTGAAGAAAATGTTCTGAAACCTTCTCAATTGAAAAAATCTTGTCCTCCTTACATGAAAGAGGATACTGTGACACAATTTCATGTGAAACAGAAAACAGTAAAAGCAGATTCTTTTCAAAAACCTCCATTAAAAGAATTGTGTACAGAACAAACTCTAATACCAGGTCCACCACCTGAAATTGGTTTTGCTCCTCCTCCACTTGAAAGGAGACAATCACATGTTGAATTAATTGAGCAAGACCTTCAAAAGGACTTAATAAAGGAACCATCTAAATGTATTGTTGGTGCTGTTAGAACAATACCTCTACCGCCATCTGAAGATAGAATTTTACAGTCTAAAGAACAAGTTTCTACCAAGTTAACAAAAGATTTAAAGGCTGCAAATATAGATTTAAAACCTGTTTCAGGAAAACCTTTTGAAAGATTCCCAGATTTGGAGCCCTTTCCTTTCAAGCCAGAGAGTCCTAAAGCAAAGCCAGCAAAATGTCTCCCTCCACCTAAACCATCAAAATTTGTTAAAGGTGAATTATGGGGAAGTGATTATGAAAGTGATTTGGAATCAGTTTCTATAGTCCCCAAATGGCGTCCATATGAAAGTGATTCAGAAGATTTTGCATACAGGAAAGTTAATCCACCATCATTGAAGCTATTACAAAGAGCAAAATCAACAGAACCTGAACCTTTGCCTCCATCTAAATTTGACATTCCACCTCAATTTCATGGTCCACCTAGGCCTTCAGTAAAAATTCAGCAAAAAGAAATATGTACTGTGAGCAGTGAGAAGAAAGAATCTAAACTAAAATTGAAATCTAGTTCCACAACTAATAACAAGACTGAAATAAAGAAACCTATTTCACCTCCTCCATTAAAGCCTGGTTCACCACCTATTTTTGTTGAAGTTAATACTGTCAAACCTCAAGAAACAAAATTTCCTATAGAACAGAAAAAGGAAAATAAACCTGATTCCCCTAAATCTAAAACTAAAAATGCTAGAACAGATATACGAGAAAGTGGTTACATGGCAGATACTGATGAGCCAAGGCACTTAAGACAAATATCTCATAAGTCAACTAACATAAAGCATGAGGAAACAACAATTGAACATACTAGTATTATTACAGAAAATATTACCCATAGCATACAGTCTTCCTCCCAAATACAACAAAAAAGTATTGATGCAGAAAAAGTAGTTACAACTAAGCAGAATTCTCCTTCAAAAATTCATCACAGACATTCAGAACACAAAACTGAGAAGAAAACAGCAATAGCAGCCGCTGATACATCTGCAAATAGAAATGAGGTGTGACTGAAGCTCTTAATGTTTAACGTTTGCATCGTACCTAACATCTATGTATTGTTTCCTGTTCGTGTAGTTATTTTATTGTAAATGTACATGTTGTAGTTTGAAACTAATCTTAAGTCAAAGTCTTAAAATAATTATGAAACACCAAACTGGAGTGCTTGTGTTTGATTTCATGTTATTAACTTATGTATATGAAAATAAACTTTAACTTGTTTATTTATTGTTGTATGTGTTGTATTAATATTGTAGTTATACAGTAGGATAAAACCAAATGTAGATAACCAGTTTTTATTTCTGTTACAAAAACATTATTTTTTTGTAAAATCACTCTTAATATAGTTTTGTTCTATTTGCCAGGAATTTGTGACATCAACTGTAGTGAAAGAAGGCAAATATACCTCACATGCTTCCAAAGATGAACGAGAATCAAGCTTGGAACCATTTCCTTTAAAATCAAGCCACCCTAGTTCTGCTACCAAACCAAAATACCCACCACCAAGTCCATCAAAATTTGTGAAAGGCGATTTTCGAGAAAGTGACTATGAGAGTGACTATGAATGCCGCATAGCTCCCAAATGGCGTCCATCAGAATCAGATGCAGATGAACCTGCTTACAGGCCTGTTAGACCAATTTTGACCCCTCGCATGAATTCACAAGCTTCTTTGTCAGCCAGAACACCAACTCCTCCCTCTGAATTTGATAACCCTCCCAATATTGGCGGACCTCCAAGACCTAAATTTGAACCTATTGACAAAATAGCTCAGACCAATTTGTCTCATACAATGAAATCAAAAGATAATCTGTGTGTTATCAAGCCCACACCTGTTACTCCTAAATCTTCTTCAGAAATTGAAGTGATAACAGCTACTCCCGCAGTTCGAGAACAGCCTCCTATTGTCTTAAAACCTGGATCACCTCCTATATTGGGATACATACCACCAACAAGATCTGATACTACTAATATAATTTCACATTTGAAAGGAGCAACCCAGACAGAAACATCCAAAGTTATGAAATTTGCTGAAGCAACAGACCATAGTCGCCGTGTTGTTAGTGTGCAACAAACAACTAAAATTATAAAATTTGGTGATGGTAAAAATAAAAGTGAACAATCTTTTATTAAAACTCCAGTAAAATCAGATACAGAAAGGAACAGGAGAAGTAGTGCTCCTCCTCCTGTTACTCCGAAAAAGTTTGTCCCTGGTGAATTTCGTGAAAGTGACTATGAAAGTGACTATGAAGGGCCTATAAAAGCTCGTTGGACACCAGGTGGAAGTGATACAGATGAACCAAAGTATAGGAAAGTAAAACCACCTAATATTGTCAGATCTACAAGTGTGCCAACAAGATCAAATTTTGAATTTGATGTTCAACCACCATTCAATACTTCTCAAATACCATGTAAAAAATATCAGCAGGCTGAGTATCAGAATGTAAATCAGAAGCAAAGAGCAGAAAAGAAACACTTAGTGTCTCAGAAAGAGAAACTGTCAGGAATTGGATTTGATGCTACAAGTACATCATCATCTACTGCTGCCAGTAAGTGCTAAATAAAATAATTTATAATTACTGTATGTGCAAAGTAAAATAAATGGATATCTGAAGTGTTATACTAAATTAGTAATATTTATGGTTTTTTTTATATTTTAAATTACTGGAACTTGAAGAATAAATAAATTAAGAAACAACTATAACTTTTAAAGCTATATTTAAAATTAGTGTATAATGGCTACATTAAATATACTGTATAATTTCAAATTTATAACAATATAAAATTATGGTAGTACAATTGCAATAACAACTTATAAAAATTTATCAGATCTGGAATGCAGTCCATTTTGTATAGTAATGAAAGAGACATAGTTGGTGGCTTACCTGAGCTCGTTACCAATTAGGACAAATTTTTTTAGGCTCTCACCCTCTATCATCAGGAAAGAGATTTACCATATTAAACTGAGTGAAAAGAGATTTCCATTATGCAGCCAGCTGTATTCTGTACCAATGTCAACTGTTTGGCTGCATGGATTTGTTCTCATCTTCCTCTAGCAGCGGATTAAATTATTGAATAGATTTCCTTGCTATTTTTTCTTGTCTTTCTCTAGAAGCTGATTCAATTTTTGAATAATTTCCATTGGTGACTACCAATCACATTATTTCATCTGATACCAATCCAATCCAACGTTAATTCAAGACTCTGTAAATACATCAGCAAACCCCATATATTCACAGAAATAAAAGTCTAATTATCAACTGTCATTTTTAAAATTGTTCCCAACAATACTTAACTATTTACTCTTACAATTTCATCATGCCCTATAATTAAACAATTAGTTAATTAATCCATGTTTAATTCAATATGTGTTCATAATAATATATATCAAGAAAGTAAGGGTTATGTGACATTGGTAAATTAATTACCTCATTGGACAGGAATGAGGGATAGAGAGTGGTCAACTTCCCTCAAATAGACAGTTGGCATTACCAGGCTGCAGAGTAATATCATGCCAAATTGTCGAGGGCCCAAACCCCCTTCCTCAAGCCAATAGGATGAATTATTGTGCTGGTTCGTACATTCCCACCTTTATATATACATATAAAACACTTAAGGAAAATGTGACGAGGTCAAATTAATTAACACATCATGATAGGAAAGAGAGACAGCGATGCCAACTTACCTGAAATCAGTAGTTGGCCCAATTTTGCATAGGTCTAATTTCAAATTTTCAAGGGCCTGAGGCCCCTTTGTCAGGAAGGAAGATCTGAACTTCGTGCGCCCAGCTGGTGGAAGGAAAGACTGAAAATATTTGAGAACATAGGAAGACAAAGGAAAGAATGAAATTATTTGGCTAAGTCTTTCCTTCTTCTTCCTTCCTTCTCCTTGCTTTGAACATGTGCTTTTCTTTTAGCATGATTCTACACCTGAGCATATGCATTCACATAAAAGTGTATTCCCACCTTTCTCCTATTTATTTCCTCACTATCCAAGATTCAATGTGAATCCATCACCAAATTAGTTGCTAACATTATATATATATTTATTTATTAGTAAGGATATGCCATTGTCAAAAATAATTGCGATATTGGTATGGAAAGGAAAGAGAGGTAGCTTATGACTTACCTGAAATCGAAGTATAGTCAGTGTAGCCACAGGGAACCGAAGGAAGTTTTTCAAATTTTTGGAGGCTCTCAGCCTCCTTCTGCAGCCGGCCGGTGCATGAAAGGATGTAACACTCTGGAGAAGGAGGATGAATACATACATATATTTTTTAAAAAAATTCATTCCACATTCAATAGTTGAAACTAGTGATTATATATTAAGCATACCGTACAATACCACTTTTACTTAATGTAACTTTTAACTTTTTGAGTATATCATTAATTTTTATCTTTATTATAGATATTGCTTCAAAACACATGAGTGAGATGACAAGCACATTTAAAACTAAAGCAAAACAATTTGTTGATGAAATAATAACTGATGTTAATACTAAAAAATTGCCCAAGGACAAAACACCAATGCTTAAAGATGCCACAGCAGCAAATAACATTACACCTAATGGTGATTCCAGTCCACAAGCTTATAGAGAAGAATCAAGAGTTTCTGAATTTGGTAAAGAAACTATGTTATGTCTTATTAAAAATTATTTGGTTGGTTCAATCCAGAACATGTCTGATTATTTTAAAATGCAGATAGTTACTCTTGTGATAAATTTTCAATTTTAATTTTTGAATCCAGGATAAGTTTAAATACTACTGATTAATATTATAATTTTTTTTCATATATTAATTATAATTTACTGTGCTATACACATGAGGTGATTTATGTCTTAATATTATGTATGTATAGATATAAAAACAATTTTATTATTATTTTAATGTAAAGAATTTTTTTATTATGTGTAACCAGGGAATCAATGTCCAAATGAAGGCTGAAAGATCCCAAATAAAATAAATCATTTAATATTCCAGTGACAATTATAAGGTTATTTACTTCAATATTTATTATGGTGTTTCATTTTTGCCATTTATAAAATTAAATATCCTCCTTGTATTTGCATTTATTACTGTTATATTATTCTGCTTTCTTGAAAAATGTTAAATTACGTATTTCCATTAGGTTTACTGTCAAGTGATTAAATTTAGTGAAATATACTTGTAAGTTTAATTATCCTGTAAAAACTTTTAAAATTATTTTATGAAATAGTTGGCTTGTTTGAAATTGTAGTTAACCTGAAGAATCTTTGAACAAAATATACGAACTTCCTATATGTGTGGACTGAATTTTAATTTACTGCATTGAATTGAACAGTGTGTATATTGTTTTCAGCTGTTTATAATTAGCAATGAAGTTGTTAAAGCAGTGTTATTAGCTGCAATTGTAGTATCATTTTATAGTAGGTTCCCTTCACTTAATTATCTCATTACATTCCATAGGTACAAAACACATTGATCCAGATACAGGCCTCATTTATTTTAAATATGATTTTGGATATGAATTTGGAGTTGTTCTGCCTGGAGAAGGTAAAACTCAGGGCAGCAATAAGAATAAAATGCAAGTGCCATCTGAAAATGAGAAACAGGTTGATGCAATTGAATTCCCAGTTATTCATGAAAAAACAGCCAAGCATAAAGGTCCTCCACTTTTCAAACCAAAAAAAAATACTCACCCAAAATCAGTAAAATGGGAACCTGCATCGGAGAGTGAATTATCAGAGGCAGAGAGTGACTTGACATTGCATAAAAAACGTCTTAGTCTTCCAGCACAACCATCAACAGTTCATATTGTAATTCCTGGATCTACCCCAAGCCCTCTTTCACTCTCACCTAGCCTTCCAAGCCTTTCTCCATATCAAACAATGCAAATGGAATCTACAGGTATTATTAGTTTTTGGTGGTTAAATGCATTATTTTCTTCTAATTATGTAGATATGTTTGAAAATGTTTCCATACTGACATAAATTAAATGTTATTCACTAATGTACTGTGATTGCCATGTTCTTCTTGGGCCAATATGACTGATTGTTGCTTTTCTTTTGCATAGCATGTGCTTGTTAAAATTGTGTAATTTTTTTAGTTCACTTTTAAAAATTTCATTTGAGTTCTATTTATAGATTTCTGAAGTGCTTTCATATTCACAGTATCATGTTGTGGGCATTATGCTTCATTAATAAGATCATGTCTCATATTTAATGTTCTTATTTTTCTTGAAATAACTGGTTCTGTATTAGTCTACATTATTTAAATTTTATTACCTAGAACAATTGCTACTATAATATCACATCATAAAACAAATCCAGATCAAAATAATTGAATATACAATATGGAATAAACTGGTTTGAAAACATCCACAAAAGTGTTTGACTCCAAAGCTCATAATGGTGAATGGGTGATACACCTAAAGATCTCAAAATGTGTTTGTATATTGTTTTGTTATGGATGTAGTAGCTGTGCTGTAAGAGCATGTAGGCATTATGGTAAATGATTAATGTGCTATCAAAATGCACCATGTATCATAGATTGGTTGCATGAATATATTAAAATAGATTTGGATGGGGTAGGAAAAATGAAAGAACATTCCATGTAGTGAGCAATATTACTAAGGATGGGTGTATCAAAACAATATAACTCAAGTTGAAATAGCATTCATTAAATGAGAGTTGGACAGACAGAAAAACTAAGGAGGGTAGGCAACAGTCATTTTTAATGTGCTACTGTAGAAGAATAAAACATTAAATAGACAGACAAAATAATGAAGGAAAAATTTTCTAAATGTCGGTGAATAGGCTGGTACAGGAAAGTTTATAGAAACACACAGAGAAACTGAAGACTGGTGTCCACTGTTATAGTGGGTACAGCTGAGGGTCATAATAATATAAAAAAAACACTTATAAATCAAATATTTCATGGTATTGAATATTGTGAATTGAATAAGTTATTTTTGGGGAGAATAAGATAGAGAATTGTATTAACTGATTGATGACTTCAAATAAAAATGAGTCAATAATATCAAAATCATTTAAAGAACTTTGATTAACTTTCTAAAGTAGTTAAGAGAAGAAAATCTTATATGATTTTAAAAAAATGGGATTTTCATGCACCCACATTGTTGATGGAATACAACAAAATATTTTGATTAGTTCAATTTTCAACTAGAATATATGACTCTTCTTAAATGGTTTTATTCTTCTTAATATTTTAACAAAAATACTTAAAATAAAGATCAGCGCTATAAAATCTTTAATAGATTAATTAGCAATTCATTTAATATTCTTATAACAATAGTATCAACTTACTAGTTGGATTTAATGTCTATTGAGCTTTCATATACATGTGTTTATGTCAATATTTACTTCACTATTTTGAACCTATAACTACAATATTTTCCTTTATAAAATACTATACTGAAACTATCAGTTTGCATACATATGTATTTGTAGTTGCAGTAACAGAGCTAGTACAGTTATTCTTCTTCTTTATTTCATTGGAATCATAAACTAAATTTATTAAGTATTGTAATATTTTCTATTTGTTCAATTGAGATAGTTCTATAATGAATTATACAATTTAAGTGATTTGCCATTATTTTTTTTTGAAAATTTGAGATAATGGTAATTAAAATTTCATCCAATACATGTATAAATACTATTTGTCAGATAATTTATAAAAGTTATATCTTTAGGAGATACATGGTCACCAATGAGCCCAAACAAAAACTCAAGAGCACAACTTGACAATACTCCATACAGCACACCTGGCAGCACTCCAAGCAGTACCCCAGTACCGGCAAGCCAACATCCAAGAAAAACACCAATATTTATCACTGTAAGGATAATTAATTGTCAAACTATGGTTTTATATATTTTTTTAAGCTATACACAGAAATTAATTAAGTAAATTATTTTTTAATTAAATTCTGTATATATATATATATATATATATATATATATGACCCAAAAATAATTTACTTAATTAATTTCTTTTGGGTCATATATATATATATATATATATATATATATATATATATATATATATATATATACAGAATTTAATTAAAAAATAATTTACTTAATTAATTTCTGTATATATATATTATTAAAAAGGAAATAGTATGTTAACTAAGGCATAAAATTTTAGTGAAACAATTTATTTAATTATTTTCAGCCTCTTCGTGATATTGCAGTTAAGAGTGGTCAAACAGCGCGGTTTGAATGTATAGTACAGGCTGAACCCACTCCAAATATATTATGGTCCAAAAATGGAAGGATAATTGAAAATTCTCAAGATTATCAAATTATGTATAGAAATGGAGTATGTAGGCTTACTATACCTAAAGCATTTCCAGGTACATAAAATGTGCTTAATTCCACATGCTCAATTATTTTGAAAAATGTAGTTGTTTTTATTGAATTAATACTGTAATGAAATAATGTATGGTTCCTTTGATTACACTTAAAGAAAATGGGTGTTTACAAGTGAACTAAAACTTTAAAAAATGATGGAAGATCAAACACCATTTCTATAGCCAAATAAAATTAATTATATTTTTTACTGTAATAATCACAATCACTAGCACACAACTAAAGGGAACATTTTAAGTCACAGAATAATTGAATACTATCATATTTCTTAATATAATTTTTTTAAATAATTATTGTCCCAGTATTTACTTGTAAATAAACACTGAGCTAATTTTATATTTACAATTTCCAGAAAACCTGGTAATCAATTTATATTAATTAAAAAAGTGTAGCTAAAATACTAGTATAATGGTAACTTTAAAGCTGAGATATATGACTCAGAAATATGATGAAGTCGGCACTTATAGTTTGATAAATTGTCAAAAAATAATTAAATTAATATTGCACTCCACAATTTTTTGATATTTTAAGGAGGTTTAACGATGATGGCTATGAATATACATGATCGTACACAAAAGTTACAGGAATTTCTTTGAAGTTCATGAAGTCTATTAAGTTTGACAAAACACCACCTGATGTAACTTCATACTTGTTTGTAAACCATTGTTAAGAAAATGTGTGATAGGTACTTGCATTTAGTTTTTATTAGCTTTTTTCCATTGTTTTGTGCCATACTTGTTGACAGAAAACTGTATTTTGGATTAAAGTTTTGTATCTAATTTGATTTATTACTGTAGAAACACACAAAATATTAACCAAGCATTATAAGATAACAAACACATAATGAAAAAAAAACAGATAATGAAAAAAAACCAGTAAAAATTAAATGATAAAATAAATTCCACACATTTCTGCAATTCTTTTTGATTTTTTTGTCAGGTGTAAATAATAATGACATGTAGCATAACAACTTGCAGCACAAACCAGTCTCCAAATTCAAAAGTCATTACATGAGATGATAGCTAAAAGGGCTGCAGAAATATGTGATATTTATTTTATCATTTAATTTTGTCCATTTATTGTAGTGGCATAGTATGGGTTTCTGCCGACATGGGCAGAGGCCAAACTACCCTTATTATTACTCTATAATGGACATGACTGAGGATTCATATGTTATCATCATAGTTTATTGTTGGTTTTTTCAGAAAATATTAAAATATATCCACGTAGATCTCAATGCACTATCATACTTAACAAAATAAAACATCTATTGTGGTGGCAATTACAATCAGGAAAATTTCGTCACATTTAAGCAGTTTGTTGTTTTCATTTCATACCACCCCTATTGTTACCAATAGATAATGAGTGATATTATTATAGCCCTTGTTTTTACAGAACTGTTATCATTACAGCACTTGGAGGATTAACACAAGCTCTTTTACTCAATGTTGTGGAATTGTTGAGAAATTTAAATACATATTACAATTCAAAACATACAGTGCCCAATCAAACTTTATGGGTGATAATTGGGTTTTTCATGGGTGAATTAGTTATATTGTTAGTTATGTTATGTTTATTAAATTTTTATAAGTTTATATTGCAAATATCAGTTTATTTATTTGACAGAACTTTCAACTAATTACAAACATTCCATCAAATGTTAACATTGGCTTAAATACACTAGACTTATAAATGAATGAAAACAGCAAAATTTATCAGAAATAATTTAATAGCATAAAAAAAATTAACGCAACCTCATTGTTGGACATCATTAGGTGTTCAATAGGTTTGGAGTATTATAAATAATGTCCGTACATTGCCAAATTTTCAATTAAAATTAGCCAAATATTTATGTTATATAAATAAATTTGTGTAGAATTTTGAAGGCAGTCTTTATCTGTAATGCCATTGTAACCAAACAACTTATAAAGTACAAACAAAAATTTAATGGATGAATAATATAAATAAATTAATATATTTAGCAGAACTATTATATAATTTTTTATCCAAAATTTGAAAACTTCAGCATTTTTGCATTTACAATTTCTACTACACACTATTTTAATTTAATAATATTATTTTGACTCAAAATGACAATTAACAAAACAAAATATATAATTTCCAGAAGATGCTGGCAACTACACCTGCACTGCAACAAACATGCTGGGCACTGCTACTACTTCAGGATCATTAGATGTTCCAGGTGAGAGGTGCTCAGTTTACAAATGATTGGTTTATTTTTACAATGATAAATTTAATGGGAGTCTTAAAATAGCACTTGTAATGTGAAATCACATGCCTAATATATTTTACATGCTCTGAAAATGTTTCATATAAGAATATATTATGCAATGTTACTATTTCTGAACAGTTGAAAATCAGTCATTGTTCCACATTGTAATCATGACAATCTTGTATGGAAATGTATCAGTGATTGGTTGTAAAATAATTTGAGTGACTTAGAAACAATTTAAGAATATAATTTCTAATTTTGCAAACTTTGTTTCCAAAAATGAGTGAACAAGACTGTACAGATTCTATTTTAAAAATAATTGTTTTTTGATAATAGGAAACAAAAAGAATAAATTGTATTCTCAACTCATGTTAGTTATTAGTAACTGTGTGACTCTGTTATTCAGTTAATGTTTGTATTCTAAAGTGAAAAGAAACTTAAAATTTGCAAATATATTTTTCTGAAGGAAGTGTAATTGATAAAAGCAGGTGCATTGCAATGATAATTACATTTCGTAGTTTTTATTGAAAATTTCTTTATTTTTTATTTAGAAAGAACTTAATTGCAAAACTTTTGATATTGATAAAGAACACACTTTTGGTGATGGTGGTGACACTGGGTGCATGTTGGTAACATGGGATCTTTGATAATAAATGATTATAAATAGTGCACGAATTGCTTTGGTGATGGGCATTTTGAAAGTTCTATGTATTTTGTAAATAATTAGAGCAATGGCATTGTTTCTATATTGCTTAATTTTAAAAATTAAAATTTTTTTTACCTTGCTTTTAAGTTTTAAATATTTCACTTTCTGGAAAATATGTAGCATGTATTTCTTGTAAATAAAAACCATGAAACAATTGTGTGTCTATCTACAATTCTCCTTTTCCAATTTCTTATATTATACATTTATTTTTTCCACGGGACTGGTTGAAACATACAGTACAGTTTCCTAAGTGGTATTACTTCTATTGACTCAAAAAAAGTTTGTAGGAATAATTTTAATAATTTAGTTAAAAACCCTGCCATCAGGAATATAAATTGGTTTAAGTGCAAGTCAAAAACTGTTAATTGACATTTTAGAAAAATAGAAGATTAAATTAAGTTATACACCACTGTTCACATTATTCAGAAACTCCATAAGATGTCAGTCAGTCACTTTGTTTCTTGCTAACAACTAAAGTCATTTTAAGGATACAAAAAATATATACACAGGATTGTAAATTGTGAGATTTGTTCTTGATGGCAATATTTTAACTAATAGTTCTATGAATATTGCATAACTATGACAAAAAGTAGTGTCAAGGTTTTAAAATTTACATTCTAGGAAACTGTAAACTTGATTATTGTTGGCTTTAAAACTTCTTTTCTATCTCTTTTCTATACCTTATTTTCTATATAATACCATAAATTATTTCTTTGTGTGTAGCTTTTGTAGGTAAGTATGTAGAAAGGCATGTTTTTTAAAGTTCATTTAAACATATCAATTAACAAATTGAAATTAAATTTAAATATATTAATACTAATAATAATAATAATTACAGTTTAATTGAATTAATGTAAAATAGTGGATACGAGGTATGTAAATTTATTGTTTAAAGTTTCACTACATAACTGAATTACTTTTTTTAGTATTGGAATACATTTTTAAAGACTGTTTGGAATGCCATATCAATTATAAATTGTTACAATATGATTTTATTTTAAACATATTTTACTCTATGTTTTTAACAGTTCAAATTTAGATCTTGATCTCAACCTTTCACAAAATTGCTTATATGAAGTCTACAAGTATCAAGTTAATAAAAATACACAATTTAATGATACAAATTATTCATATATGGTTTAGATAGATAAAATGTAGCTTTTTATACATTGCCGAACTCCTAGAAGAAGATCAAGCAATAAATTGAAACTAAATGTGTTCAAAATTTGTTATTTTGTATTTTAATGATTACAAATATTGAGTGAAACTTACAATTACTTTGGCAGTATTTATAGAAAATGCTGATCCCTGGTCAGTAGCATGTTGTACCCTATCTGACCTGGTTGCAAAGGATGTCATACAGCTGTTGTATGCATGAGGTAATTAGGCTACAGCTTTCCTAATTGGTCCACGATATTATGGATACTGTAACTGGGAAGGAGTTGACGATTCAGCTTGTTCAATGCTCATTCCATGCTATTAGGTCCTGCTGAAAAAAACATACTAGGATACAGTCTCATGAAGACACTGGATGTCCATGATGTACTCTTGTGCATTCTGAGTTCCCTGAAGTTATACCCAATGGCTCACTACACTACGATGCAGGAGTAACACCCCTGAGCCTCTCCAAAACATTGCTATAATCAGTTTGAAACTATAAACTTTTAATCACACATTTTCATTCTTACTTCAAGTCATTCTGCTTCATCCATATTTGATCATTAGTGAATTACACAAACAACTATCAATTAAGTAATAAATATTTGAGGACATAGAAATTTATGACAATTTAAGAAAGAAGATGAATATTCATCATGTAAAAGAAATGATTTTCTGTGAAATGCCTTTGGAACGTATGAATAAGGGTAAATACATACTGATGTTAGACAGTATAGTTACGGTGGGAGCACTTGCGATTTGGAAATTGATCTGTAAGACTTACACAAAGAATATGTCAAATGGTTCTCATAATTCCAACCGGGTGAAAATGCGTACAATGGTAAAGTTGTCAACACCGGTAAAGCCTTCTTTAGAGGAACAAAGAATATATTTGCTTCATTCATACTGCAAAGGTAGAAAATATATAAAATTCACAATTTCATCAAATATTTTATGCAGTACATAGAAATATATATATGTACTAAGCAGAATACGTGGGTTCAAGTCCCGCCTGGGTCAAATATTTTCAGTCTTTCCTTCTTCTTCCATCCTTCTCTCTGCTTTGAACATATGCTTTTCTATGTGCGTAATTCTTCACCCGAGCATATGAATTCACATAAAGCGCAATCCTCCTATTTCTCCTATTTATTTCTATCCTTCCTCACTATCCAAGTTTGAATATATATATATATATATATATATATATATATATATATATATAATATTAGAAGCATCCATTAATTTAAGGAACTAATTTGGGTATGAAGTCACATTCGAACTTGGATAGTGAGGAAGGATAGAAATAAATAGGAGAAATAGGAGGATTACGCTTTATGTGAATTCAGGAACAAATTTGGGGACAAAGTCACATTGGAGCTTGGATAGTGAGGAAAGATAGAAATAAATAGGAGAAATAGGATTACAGTTTATTTGGATTCATATGCTGAGGCTATATTAGCTATATATTAGTAAGGATATGACATTGTTAAAAATAATTGCAATATTGGTACGGAAAGGAAAGAGAGATAAGTTGTGGCTTACCTGAAAGTAAAGTGTGGTGTAGCCATAGGGAACCAAAGGTTGTTCTTCAAATTTTCGGAGGCTATCAGCCTCCTTCTTCAGGAAGGAGTGTTACACCATTTTGTGCACCGGCCATGTAACACTCCATAAAAAATTAGGTAATATATTTAGAGATATATTGGCGTCTTAAATAGGATGTTGAGATTTATATTTGTATCTCTGATAACAATTTCTTAATAAATAGTTATTTAAAATCTCAGAGGCTTTCCAGAAACATTGTGTGGTATTTATATCATCAATTCATTTTGTCTGTCATTTAGCTATTTTATCCTATTATTATATTTCAAATATGTATTATTTTTCATTTAAGAAATTAGCTACTGTACAAACTGCTGCTTTTGAATACTTTGATTTATTAGTAGGCGGATGTCAGTTAATGTTGTAACCTGTCGAATAATTTTTAAAAGTTCACAGATATACTTATTTTTCTGCAAGATTGTTTATACCGTGTCCACTGCCAAATTCCGCCTGTTCCTTTTACTGGTTTAATTCTAGAATATTTTATTCTCCTGTTTGCTAATATTGTGAAGAAAATAACTGGATCCACAAGATGAATGATAAAGCAATTAAGTGTAAATAAATCCATTATGAATAGGCAAAAGGTGTATTCAGTTTAAAGTTTAGGAGTTAGATCCCCAAATCTTTAGCATGTATTTACTTCATTCAATGTTTCTGTTTAGTGGCTAATTGAGGAGATTCAATGATTATATGAAAAATGATAATGTGGTACAATTGACAGTTCAGGAAACATGTTACTCACAATATGTTGACAGACCTGGCAGAAAAAATTGTTGTTTTGCGAAACATCAGTTATGAGAACCTCTGTTGAGAAAATGTTATTTTAGATTTAACCCTGTGCACTCGAGGGCTCCGTAGCGGAGCCCTCGAGCTTGAAGGCACATTTTAAATGGCTCCGCTCTGGAGCCCTTGAGTGCAAATGGTTAATAGACTTGAATATTCATTTTCTCTATGGTTTGAGATCAAATGGATTTTCATCTGAAAATAGCTTTCACCATTCACAAAGTAAAAAACATTCATTTAAAACTTTTGTATAGAGGGGTTATTACATATTAAGTGACTAGTTTGTGGAAAGTGCTCTCATGACCATCCGCGGATTTTTATGAAAATTTGTGACAGGTGTCAGGCAAACTTAAACATGAGTTTAATTTCATCTGTCAAATGCTTCTGACTATTACACATGGTATGACTATGAGATTTTGACAACTTCGAGAGTCAAAATCTCTCTTGCTATTTCTTAAAACAGACTAAACTTGATACAATACTGAACTATATACTATTTCGTCATCTATGTAATGAAATGAACAATAATGGCAAATGCTTCTAAAGTCTAAAATAGCAAAGAGGACTCAAAAAATTCTGCTCTAAAAAATCAATACTAAAATATTATCAATTGTTGAAGGCACCGAACATAATTGATTTTTAAGTTTACTTGAAATGAAAATATTCTGAACAAATGTTTTTTTATACTTATGTTTACTTAAAACTTACAAAAGATGTACTTTGGTTGTGTATATCTGGTACTTAAGAAAATAATAATCCCTGTGTTTGTTTAAAATGTTCTGATTTAATTTGCTCCAGTATATATAATAGGTACAGAAATGAAATTTTCTATATTGGTAAAAATTTGCACTTTAAAGTCAAATTTAATGGCATCAATTTAATCAGTGTAGATTTGAATTTTTTCCTAATTCTACTTCCTAAATAGACTATGTGCTTCATACTGCAGGCTTTCTAACTGACATAGAAAAAATAATATTAATTGAACGAATAAAAATCATACCAGAACATTTGTTTTTATAAAATCTGTTTCAATTGTTACTTTTTGTTGCATAAGACATGACTGGGAATTCAGTTGAACTTTTTAAATATATTTTTCCTAAGTTCGGACAGAATTTTATTATATAACTTTAATATGTTCTTCCACGACTGTTTATTTATTATCAACAGCCTGGATTAAAACAGAGATAAGAAGATTGTGTTCTTAATTTTCTCGTTCGTTTGATTATCAAAATCTTCCCTTTTTATACTTTCCTCAGTTTCATGAAATTTTCAAAGGAAAGAAAAGAGTTTGGATGTATGTAACAAAAAAATATAAATCCCTGTCACATTACGTTTTTCTGAGTTTGAATAAACGAGGTTTGACTGAACATTAACCATGAGTTAAAATCTGGCCCGCGACCACAATTCTTTACCTTTGATTCACTCTCATAACTACTGAGTCACCACCCACAAATAGCCGACTGTGCTTTGATATACAAACTTAAAAAGTGTTATAAGTTTCCTACTTTGTAGAATTTCCGAATAATCTGAAATAAATGCGATAGTATTGTTTTACGTGTTAAATATTACATTCACCTACATTACACTTAGGAATTCAAGATACCTCAATTACATACCAAAGTGGAGACTAATCCTGTGTAATTTTTAAGTGACCTTAGTTTTTCTCACGACGAATAAGTACGTTACTGTACTTAGAAAACGAAAAAAAAAAAATTTTAATAAAATTTGGGAAAATTAAGGATGGCATTTCTTTTTAGCTTTATTTATCCATTACTTTAAACAAGCAGAAATAACCATATACTTCTTCACACTATCATAAATGTCGTGGCATCGGAAGTCATATAATGCTCATGATTTGATTTTAGGCTACTGCATATTTATGTTTCCGTCTGTCGCATTTCTGTGCTATATTGCATTTGTTGGGTTGCTTACAATCCGCTATTTAATTTCGGCTCTAAGTAATATTATAGTAATACAGGTAATGTGAAAAATGACAATTTTATGTGAATGCCCGACTTATCTACCGAAAATCATTTTATGGGGCTTGTAATATTATGAAAAATCCTTTATCATGTGCTACTTTCAGAAGGAAATGGCAATTAAAATGTGTTGCGCCAGTTATCCTGAAATTAGTTAAATCTTTTTTTAACTTTATTTAGCTGGGTCTGCAAGTAATATGCAATTCATGGCTAGGATATAATACGATATCATATGGCTAAGAGTATATCAATTTGGAGAGAGGGTTATGTGAAAATATTTCACACCTCTGGCATGTTATATTAGGTTCAGTTTGACAATTATTTATGTATGTCTTGAGGTAGCTTGCGTTTAGGCTTTTATGGTTGTTCTTTTTCCGAGGTTTAATTTAGTTGCACTTGTACAATTCACTATATTTTTGAGTAATTACTCTTGAACGTGTATTGATAGCGACATTTTTTCACATTGAATTGAATAGATGGAAATGTGTTACTTATAATTCTCTCATAACTTTTTCGCTGTCTTGGAGTATGAGTTTAATCCGAGGCTATTTCTGGCAGCTAGTTGGGATGGGGCTTCCATTGTACCTCCCATGTTCTGGGTGCCAGTTTTAGCCTGCTGAGCGCTATTTTTGTCTCCCGCCGGTTCCCAACCGTGACAAATGTTCTGGGGCGCGTAGCGCTTACTTCAGATTCTTCAGTCTTATGGAACTTACAAATTTGTAATAATTTCACTTCATTTATCCTTTTTTCTTTTCAACTTCCGTATTTTTTTAATTTTTATTATTAACTATTTGAGGCTTCGGATATTTTGCATGATTACTTTGAGAATGAAATAAATAATTGCAATGATGGAAGTTTGGCAGATACCTAAAGTTATTTCTATCAGCAAGCCATCTCATACTGTCGTATTAATAGCAGACCTAATGGATCTTTTGAACAAGTGAATGGTGACAAATGAGTTTAGCTAGGTAGGAAGGTCGGAAAGAAATAGAAAGCCTATTTACGCCTTTTGTTTACGAAATTAGTAAAAATTTTAGGTTAAAGTAGTCACTATATTAAGTAATTTCGCTGCATTTGTAAAAATAGCTATGCGTTCCAAATGACAACAAAATTTTATGACGATTCATCCTAAAAAAAGCGCCTTTTAAGAAGCAATTCTCGCTGTAGAAAGAATGCTCTTAATGCGTCTTAAATTTTGATCTCATTTCGGATGAACAGCGCCAAGTTTCACTACAGTATTTTAGCATACACAATCTACCTTTGCGTGTTTCGTCGATTTCAATGTTGTGTTTCAAATAAAACCGCGTTAAGCCGTACCCGAAGACAGTTATAGCTTCTTTGGTATACGGGGTGAGATCGTCTATTTATAGTTGTCAACGTTACTATGAAGACGTACAAATTGATACATTTAGAGGTACAAAGAGGCAAACTTTTTATAAAATACCAGATCGAATCTGTGAAAATAAATATGATAGTGATGACTTTTCTGATGTAAATTATTAATAAAACATTCTTAGGTTTCCAATCGGGTTAAATATTTATTAATTATTAAAAAAATATCTGACATTTATAGTATTATAAATAAATTTTTGACTCAAAAAATTGTTTATTAAAAAAAAAGAAATATACCGACTTTTAGTTCTTGTTGTAAGTCATCTTCAGCTTGAGTTTAAAATTTAGAAATTAATAATATAGTCAATTATTAGCGTAAGACCAAAATAATCGATGTGATATTGCAGGCCAAGCATCAAATCATAATAATGATGAAAAAATTTGATAATTATTATATTTATATATAATATGTATTATTAGACTACATTTCCATAGCGTGCTCTACCATCGTTCCGACTATTTACGGTTACAGATTTCAATTATTAGTTGGGTTGCGATATTAATTGAAATATATTACTGCATATAAGTTGTTAACATTTTAACGCAACTATTGAGCTGACGACGACGACAGAGCACGCCAAGCAAACGTGTAATAATAAATGCTTTATTCATAAATATAAATAGGTTTCAACATTTTCTAAACGGAGATATAGAAGTAAATAATACTATCGATTTTTAAATACGATTATGGGCCAAAAATTCGAAAGAAACGTGTAGAACAAATGAGGCAGAGAAACAAACAAAAGACATATAGTGAGTGTTTCATTGCTCCGAGACCATTCAATCAAGTTAGAGAATACAAAATTAGCAAGTAGTGCTGATATCAATAACCATGAACACAACAGCTTACAGAAATGGGAAGCTACTGCAATTTTACAAGACTGAAGGAGCTATGTTTAAGATAAATCTATTTTTCATATTAAAAGTTTTCCAGGCTTTTATCAGCCGCTCCTCAATCCAAGACGTTTCCGGTCACTAGAATTTTTTTTTTCATGTTTGTGCTTATGTCATGTTATCAGCATGGTTAAAAATGTCCAGTAATTTCCTCCCATTCCCGTTCAGGGAAACGGTCTTAAACTACTACATTGAATTATGAATCTTTTTCGAAAAGTAGCACGAAAATTGTAACTGAACTTAAATTAGTGTACGAAAACATTTACATCATTCATCTCAGATAACAAGATTGGAGAGAGTTGGGTATATTATTAATGCTTAAATAATGCCAACATTAGTTATATAGAAAAAAGCACGAATGCACTGGATAAAGTTACTAGTTATTTTCGTAAATAAGAAGGCCACGAAAAGTAATAGTTATATTCCATAAATGGAAAAATATCAGCCTATTAAGTCAGAAATATATTATGAACAAAAATTTAAAATATTATAATAGAAAAAAAAACACTAAAACAGACACAACGTTTCGTCCGTAATTTTTTTGGGACCTCCTTATGTTAAATTGAGAGATTTATTAGTTCATTTTTTAATTAGTTTTCAATATTATTTTACAAAATTGATGAAAAGATTATTAAAATGTCATCATTTCTAGTGTGATATATATTTTGTCAGTTATTCTCCTGGGAGATAATTGGCATGTAATGGCGTATATTTAGAAATTTCTTTGTGAATTGTTATGTTGAATGTTCATATCTCATATTACGGCCAGACCCGCCACTGGCTGTGTCAGCACCCGACTGCAAAACATACAACGCCGCCCTCTCTTGTACTATTTTTCCTGACTAGGCTCGTAGAAAGGTGTTTCAGTTTGGTTACTTTTGGGAGGGTATAAGAAAACTTTTACAGTCGAACTATTTACTGTACTTACGATGTTTTTAACGTAGAATTTTCAAAAATCAATTATTTAAAACTTACCTATTTTATTAAAAATGAATGGGTACTATTTAATTAGGATAATTAATAAGATATACCTAAGAATAGAAACTCTAGTATATATACCTATGTTTTTGATCAAACCAAGAAAAATTCAATTAGTGTATGTTACTTAGTTTATGAATGAGTTATTTTTATTTTAAGGCTCAAACTGGAACATAGGTGTATCAACAAAAAATAAAATTCTATTTATTTTATATTTGCGAAATCTGCTATTATTTTTCTAGTATCCAAACTATCTGACATTACAGATTCTATCGAAATGATAAATAGTTAACCTTAATATATTATAATTATTTATAATTTTTAACCTTGAAAAAGATTTTTCTCCCGATGCAATTGTAAAAGGTAGAGTAAGAAATATTCTAAATCCTTTTGATGTGTTTGGAAAATTTGACATTAAATTATTTGTGAAAAGATATTGCAAAAGTGAGTGTTGATCACTAGACTGATTTTCTGTAAAATTCAACTTTAAAGCATTAATTTAAACTGTACAAATCAATACCGTCAAGTCAGCTTCATTCCTTGAATCATCGTCTTTATGTTTCAGATGTAAATCTTTACAATGTTTTATCTAGCGTTCTTTGGAATAAGTAAATAATGAACTAGGCCTACTGAAAAAGCAAACACTTCGTCTACAGATTTTAACTCTTCAGCTTCATTAAAAAATAGATTTAATGTCTCATATCGGATTTTTTTTAAAAAACACTCCTTTTCAATTGATTTTAGGTTCTAATATAACTTCATCCCTTTGTTCATACTGCAATTGTTTCAGTTTTTTTATTTGACGACTAGCTGGTACTTTCCACCTATAGTGAATTAATTGAACAGCTATAAAATACATTGAATTTTATTGCATCAATCCCAACAAACATACCTCCGAATTTCTTTACGAATTCAATACTTAAATTTACTCCTAGAGTATTGCAGGATGTAATTGTCTTCTGACATTACAAAATATTAAATTGATGAAATTGTTAGCTAGATTCAGAATGTAAACAAATAGTCGCCATTGGTGTCACTAATATGGTACGAAAATTAACTTACATTTTCCGCAAGGATAGTAAAGTATTTCGTATCGTTTTTTATTATCATTCGATGGAGTATTGCTGAATATTATTATACTTTTTATTCAATTAAAATATTTCTGCTTTATTTCATTACCGGCAAAATGAGATATTTTCTTTGTTCGTCTCTTTCGTAACAATATGACTACGTTACTCTTATAAGGACTATAAAATGATGCGGTTCCTAGTAACTGTAAACGAATAAACTGTTAGAAATAAGAATACGGCCAGTGACACATACACCATATGTATTTAAATTATGGAACCTGACACAACGCGGGTGCTTGAGTTTTTTGACTCGTACCTTGCTGAAGAAAGGGACAGGAATCCCAGAAACGTTGTGGGGTATTTATATTATTACTTATTTTGTCCGTATTTGGCTATCTTTCTTATTATTAACCTATATAAAAAAATGTGATTTTTAACGGTGCGAATTTCTGCTTCGATATCGAAAACTTAAAGCTGCTGGCTAGCGGCGCATTCGCTCCCGTTAATGCAGCCAGCTGGTCATACTCGCCGTGACTGTACACGTTTTATATCTGTATACCTTCCCCCCGGTGTCACCCGTGAATCTCAACCAACTGCCTCTTTTTTGTGTTACAAATCGGACAGCTCAGAGCCGTGCCGTGCAGCAATCAGTAATTAAACATTTAATTAAAAATAGTTTATAATGTCAAAACAAAAATAATATTCCTACATTGTGGGTACGATATTTAAAAAAGTCACAATCAAAGATAATTTGAAAGAAAACAACATTTAAGAAGCATCAAAGTGCGAAAATCTACTGCACGGCCTTGCATACAACACTGACACCATGCGTAGCTTGTTCCAAATTAAACTTTATTTAAAATATCTGCGATGGAAAAATACTTTCATGTTAAAAATGCGTGTCAATTTGGTGCTAAATTATTCCGCTCTTAAAAATTGGACAATGTTGGACACTTTGTAGACGGAATTTTAAATGTAGCATGTTACTTGTCAGTCAGAATATAGGTAACACTGTCGAGGTTGTAGTATTAATATTTTACGTAGTTATCCTTGTAAAAATGGTTTCTTGCGGTGATGTAGCGCACAACTAAAAGAAAACTCATGAGCCGCCACTGCCAAAGAGTTATTCGACTTAATAACGCGTTATCAGTTAAAAGTTTTACGTGTATTACCTTATCAAACTATATCAATACTCAGCGCATCTCAGTAATATAGTATAACTATTGATTTATTATAATAGTTTGGTTATTAAGATAATTCTTATAAATTGTGGTTCTAATCACCCTAAAAAGTTTTTATCGAACTTGAATAAGCAAGATAGTGAAAATAAAGAGGATGCACAACAAACTAGTTTTGGAGGAAGCGAATCTATCGTAAATATAACGACAGTTATTTGGATTTTTGTGTTTACATCAACAAAAGACAATGATGAAGAGAAACCACAGTGCGTATTGTGTTTGAAAGTTTTAGCAGCAGAGTTGATGCCAAATATAATAAAACGCCATATCGAAACTCATCATTCAATCTTTGGTGCGAAATCTCGCAGCTTCAGAAAGTTAGATGAATTAAAGCAACAAAACATACCTTTTTGAAATATTTGTCATTTCCAAATAATGCTAATTACTTGGAAGCAATTGCAGAACAAGTAATTCATCCGGCTGCTGTAGATTTGGTGAATAATATGATCGATAAGTCTGCGCGGAAACTGCTTTCAAATTTACTGTTGTCTGATATCACCAGTCGCAGAATTCAACTCATGGCAGAGGATATCAACATATAATTATTTAAAAAATTATTCGAAATGAATTGGGATTGCAGTTCCATTAGGCCACAGTAAATAATAAAAAAATGGCCCACTTGATTTGCTCCGTACGGTTCTTCTAGTGCATTTCAATTGGTAGCTGATTTGACCATGAAGCTCTTCCTTGCTCCGACGAATCAAATTCGTACGAGGTGTTCACATATTGTCCACGGAGCTGCTGTAAGAGTTTGTAACGTTAGTCTATTTCTCTGCAGTCATTCGCTGACAGCCAAAACGACCCCTATTTGAAACAGACTGTAGATGGTAATTCTACTCTTTTGTAAAAATATCACTGTAAGTAGGAAAGCTAAAGAATTCTTCAAGATCCAGAACACTTTTGTTATAAAATAATTTATAGTGGACAAAGTGTATCGGTGTTTGTCCTGACGGTGCTCGTTCGATATCTGGCCGTTATGGAGGATTGAAGGCGCTTATTCGAGAGAAAAAAACAGCTCCGGATTTAGTGTGGACCCATTGCATCATTCACAGAGAAGCACTCGCATCCAAGTATTTGAGTCCACCACCGAATCTATTCTTAGAACGTGTGGTGAATATAGTCAACTATGTAAAATCTAGGCCAGTGGAAGCAAGGATTTATAAAAATTTGTGTGAGGATATTTTCGCTCATATTGTTATATTATTGCCACTTACGATGACTGTCTTGTGGCAATTTATTGTCTGGTACGTTCCAATTACGACAAGAAATTTACACTTGAATCAAAATCACGAGCATGTCAAATATTTTGTGGAAACAGACTTTTTAAATACCAGCATACTTATGCGACAGCTTTCCCTACAAAGGCATAATATGCTCATTTTAAAATTAACCGAGAATATTTCAGCTTTCAGAAAATAATTATCACAATGGGAACGAAAAATTAATGAAGATATCAATTATTGTTTTCCCTTGTTGCACCAGTTTGTAATCTCCCATAAAGTTGATTTATGCTGCTATAAAAAAATCTGTTTGAAGGCTCACTATATAACTATCACAACTGTTTCGAAAAATACTTTCGGGCAGATAAAATGGACAAATTCGCATTGATTCAACGCCAATTTCGATCCAAACATCCATCTCAATTCACATCTTGAGAAGTAGCAATTTTTATTGAGTTTTCTTGCGAAAAATTCATTGAAGAAACTTTTGGATATTATTAAAAGATGAATATACGTTTCTCAATGGTAAAGCTCAAAGAACGTGAATTCCATTCGCAACTCCCTATCTCTGCATATATGGGCTTTCGTAATAAAAAGCAAGTATCATGAGAAAATTCATGTGTAACAGGAGATGAGAGTAGCTTTATCCACTTTGATTACGACATTTCAGAAATTGGGCAATAAGGAACAAACTCATCCATCCATCGCATTATTTGTTTTAACTATGCCTCGTCAGTAAATTATTTGTGAATTTAAAATACGTGTTTAATTTTTATTATTATATTTTTAAACTAACCTAACAGCATTAAGGCGGACTACAAATGCGTTCAATAGACCAATGATTTGACTTAGAGCGTCGCGGAAAAATTCTGATATATTAAGGGCGTCGGTAACCCCTGATATATACAACTTTATAATGTCGAATTGTTAATTTAAACGTTACAATTCAAAATTTTGTAATATCGTTCATAAATAAACTCATTTCTCCAAAGACTTACAACCTGATGGAGGTATTAAACAATACCGATTCATTGTCGTTTTAAATAAAATTAAATTAAAAAAGTAAAGTCTGACAATGGTCGAAGTTTATCCTTTAAATTTAAAAAACACAGGAAAAAATAAGAACAAGAATGACAAATACTGACAAACTAATCCAGAAGTGGAGATGGATTACTGGAATAATCAGCGTATTTGCAGTATTATTGTATGAATATATTTGTGGCGAATACTATTTCTTCATTTCTAATTTAATTAACACTCAAACTCACCCGTAAAATTGAGCTACATTTCATTAATATATTGATTTTAATCATTTATCTTGTAATGAAGTGAAGAATTGATTTTGCAAATTATAAATAAGCAGGAAGTCTCCCATGAGTCTATGGCGAGTGACCTCGATATTTGCCATCAACGACTTCGGGCGCCCCGCACCCGCGATATGAATAGTCTCCTCCAAACCCCCCACTTCATCTCCTGAAAAGACTCTCCGGGATTCACCATCGCTCCAACAATACTAATAACAACAATTCGACTCATCCTAACAATCTAACCCACAGTCAACAGAAGTATAATTAAAATTGAAGTTGGTCACCTGGTTTGTGCAGTTGTGTCGCTGTTACGGCTCTCGTGTGTTCTAATCACCTGACGAATACAACAAGGATTGCAGATTAAGTATTTATATTAGGACTTCATTTTGTCTGTTAATTGGCTATTTTTTTTATCTGATTAGAAGTATTAACAATTTTCAAAGATTGAAGTCTTTCCCGGTGTAGTTGTTCAATAAATAGTTCTCGATATTCACACATATAAATATGCAAATCCCGTGTGAATACCGAGAACTATTTATTGATTGACAATTTTGTTTGCAATCACCGGAAATCCTTCCCTGTATGTCCTTCGCGGGTGGGTAAGTCTCTCCTGAATAATTAGATTAATAAATAGCCAAATAACAGTCAAAATTCATTGATAATATAAATACCACACAAAATTTCTGCAATCCTTGTTGCTTCCGTCTAAATAGTGTGTTATTTGGCTATTTATTTATGTCATGAGCTTATTTTTAACAGGTATTAATACCATGAAAAATTCAAAATCTGATTCAAAATTAATGATAAGAAAGATAGCCAAATACAGACAAAAGAAGTGAAAATAAAAATAATTTCTGGAAGCCTTGTTCCTTTCTCCAGGTGAAAAAAAAAACTTTTGAGTTTTGTCAACTGACTAGTGCGGTTGTGTCGCTCTAGGCTCTTGCGTTTCTTATGCACCTGAAGAAAGGAACAAGGCTTTGAGGACGTTGCGGGGTAATTATATTATCACTTCTTTTGTCTGGATTTGGCTATCTTGCTTATTATTACAGACGTATTATATTTCAACATCAAGCCACAGTTGGTATTGCGTCTTGATCTCCATCTAGTTTCTACTGCGTAATTTTATAAAAATCAGAGCATTTCAAATTATACCTCATTACACGTTAATATAAATCGATGTATGTCTTTTAATTTTAGTTTCAGTGGTACTTGTGTATTATTACATAATATTTCAATGTAATAAATAAATTAGTTTTGCTTTGTTTACTTTCCTTTGTTAACAGAAGTAATAGGACGATGTTTTTGACACAGTGGGTTTTAATAATTGATATTCCCGTTTCTTCTTACGGCATTGTCGAAAGTTGTTCGTTTTACGTTCATTACTTATATTTTACATTTAATGATTAACAAGTCCAAAGCTCTCGATGTGTAATTAAGAAATGAAACAAACTGTTTTTACATGTTTTATAATTTCTTAAAGGAAAAATATACGTCTGTTTGAAAATTAATAATACGGAAAACTATTAATAAATTTTTCGCGGTTGATCACCAGGTTCAGATTTTTGGATGTTGACGTTTCATTCTCTACCGCTGTCTTCAGAAGAAAGAAAGGAACAAGGTTTTCAGAAACGTTGCGTGGTATTTATATCATCACTTCATTTGTCTGTATTTGGCTATTTTTCTTATTATTAATTTTCAAAACAGACGTAAATTTTTCATTGTAATATTGTTATAAATCTATAACATTTTGACTATTTTAATGGAGCCGAAAACTCCAGATTGATTTACACACACACACACACACACACACACATATATATATATATATATATATATATATATATATATATATATATATATATACAAAAAACTTTTCGGACTGTAAAGGTTATTTTTATAACTATTGATATTTAATAACAGTCAATTATACTAAGAATTAAATAATTACCTTCCTCCGGGTAACATCAATTTTTGAGTAAATCCGTTTAAAATTTGTCATCTAACGAGGATAATTATAAAAAAACTACAATGATGGATTTCTCAGCTGTGTGCTATAGACTATATCACGTTGTGTCTCTCCCGAACGATCAGAAGTAACCGTTAACTGTACTTTAACAATTATTTTCTTGTGTTTTTGCTGTTGGAAAAGACCCAGGAGCCAAAAATACACGGCGAACAGAGTAGGTTCCGCTCGCAGCTGTCTGGTGCCTGTAAAATTGCCCAGCCAGAGTTAGTACAACAAACAAAATCAGCTCTGCGCATTCAGTGCGGCGAGACATTTTCCACAAGTTTCTTAACAGTTTTCACGTTCCGATTGCATTGAAACGATATTTAGTTTTCGCAGATTTATAACAGGCATAATAATATTACTTTTGCTTTAAAATTAAAATTGCACTCTCTTCAAAAACTTTACTTTGAAAGTCAATCAATATTCTGAAATTAATATAATAATTGCAGTGACTAATATGGCTGTCAAAGTCTCCTACAGCCTTTGTCTTTCGGATTATGTTCAGGTTCAACAAAATTCATGAACGTATTTCCGCAAAAGTGGATTCTGGTAATACGAATATTTATTTTCGAAAAAAAAATTCCACAAGTTGTGTTACTCCCTCATTTCCCATATTTGTATTAATAATTTAGATGCTTAAAAGTTTATGTAGTCAATGCCCGACATACCTGATGCAGATTTTTCTAGGGTTTTCCCTGCATCACTTTTAGGCGAATTGCCGGGTAGGATGCTTAAATCATAGCCCGGGGACCCTAGTTAACCCTTGGATACCTTGCTCTTCCTTTCCGCATTCCCCCTTTCACTCCTTTTCCTATGCTATAAGAGGGGAGTTGCCACTATGTGGATCACCCTATACATAGCCTGGCTACACCTTCAAAAAATGATTCTATTAGGATTACTTGTATATTTCATTTCTTTTATTTATTCCATTAGTCCTCGAATGAGGAAATATGATACGTCATTACATAAAATTACAATTTAATTAAAAGCAGCAACAATTAATAATAATCAAAAGTGAACATGCACATAGCTAAAAATCGGGAACACAGATTTCCCTGTCCAACATAACTAAACGACATATAGTAGTAATAATTATTTTTAGCGTCACAAATTAGATCCGCGCTAAGTAAAATATAATTATTTTTGTTCGACAAAAAAAACGCTGTTCCGTGAATTATGGTGTCGGAAGGTCATAAACCGCTTATTGATTTGTTTCGACTGTCTGCACCTAACATCACCAACTGACTTACTTTCACACAATACACTCAAAATTGAACAGACAAGCAATAAAAGTATAATAATTGCCCATATGGAATTTTGTGAATGTAAAACTGATTCAAATTCAATTGAACAAAAGTATTAAAGAAACAAAATCATCCTAAACTGTTTTGAAAAATACACATTTCACTAATCGCGAACATTTATTAACGAATTATTTAGGCAGTTATTATTGGTAATTTCAAAAATGTCTCTATTGTAGATTTTTTCCTGAAAAATTTCATCCTTAAATTTTATCCCTGGCGTTTGTCATGTTTTGACTAAGCTCAACCCGATTTCAAGATATGCGCGTTGGATATAATATAAATATTTATCGTGAAGCAATATTCCTGCTTTTTTCATTATCAGGAGCCATTTACATCTTTCTTGATTTCATTTTCAATATTTGTTTGCTACGAATAATCTTTACCAATGTTTATATAAATAATAGGCTCTTCAATATCAACTCACCAGGAACTCAATGCCCCCAGGATCAAGATGGTGTTTCCTTATTCTAATGGTATACATAATGAAATAAAAAATTGCTTTCCCAATATAATATTGGCAGTATTTACGAAAGTTAAGAATGGCAAGGACACTTTGATTCGTGAGGACACTTATTTCATTGTTTTCAAAATTGAATGAAAGGATTACAATGTTGTGTATATTGGTCAAACCAAAATGGCTTTAAAGACGAGAATAAAGAAACACAGAGTTAATTATAAATTACCCACAGATAAACACTCAATTATTTCTAAACACATTTGTTTATATAATGGATAAGGACGTCATGATCCTTGACTTTGAAACTATTTTTCCAAGCTGATATTTGAAATAATAAACATTAAAATTAATAAGAACCACAAGGACTCACTTGACACCTACAGCAAACATTGTGTTGTTTACAAAATCTCTTGCTGTAATTTTAATTCCTGCTACATAGGGCAAACGAAACGTCCTCTTAATACACGTATCAAGGAACATATATATAATATCAAACTTCCCATTGATAAACAAACTGTAGTATCCAAACATACATTAGATTGGCTAAAATGCTAAGATTTTAGACATTAACACCAGGTACAATTCCAGACTCATTTAATAGATGCTTCACATTAAATCAAACATCACAGCTATTAATGTACAAACAGACACTATCAAACTCAATAATTGCTATGATCCCTTATTATTACGCTAAACCTTCTGTTTTCCCATTGTCGGTGCTCCCTTATTGTTACGCTAACCCTTCTGCTCTCCCATTATCGTTACGTTTTCGTCGCTTTGAGTTTTGTCAACTTATATAAGTGCAGTTGTGTCGCTCTAGGCTCTTCTTCGCACCTGACGAAAGGATCAAGGATCCCAGAAACGTTGTATGGTATTTATATTATCACTTCTTTTGTCTGAATTAGCTATCTTTCTTATTCATTAAGAACAATTCTATTAATGTACTGAGTGATACTGAAGCTCATAGTAAAATGTATGATCTTTTGTTCAGTTAATGATATCTTTTTGTTATCTTTGGTTGGTCTGAATACGTGGGACCCTAGGTTTAACATTACTCAGTATCTTTATATTGCTACACTTGAAAATGTCTACCAATTAGTGGAGGAAACGTGTTTTGGTGATTTAAATAGTCAAATGTCTGTTAAATTGGCCATTCTATCTTCGTTATTATGAGTTGTAAACAGACATGGTTTCATAATTAATCAAAGTTATGACTTTACCAAATAATCCAAATATGTTACAGTTGAGATATTCCTGATGTTTAAAGGCAGGTTACGTAGAAAGTTCTGACCGATCGGTATTTGTTACTTTCAATATCATTATAATCTTATCAGGTTCTTCTGCAGCCTAAAGGTCGTTCGTTCTAGGGCGGGGTCGCGGCATCTGCCAACAGAAGTTGGCTAGATTCTCTGCCAAGTATGACAGATTTCCCGCCTGTCAACACCAGATTGGAAACTTCGCGAATATCAGCAGAGGAGTTTCCTGCTGACTGTATCAATAACGGGACATGTAGCATGTAAACAGATCCCTGTCAAGTGACTCATTCAGGAAAAGCAGCATCGAATTATTAATACAAATTATGAAGTATAATATAAAATTAGTTTTTTATTAATTTAATTACTTCTCGGTTGAGGAAATAGTATCCGTCATAAAATGAATCTATGTTATGTTAACTTACAACACAAAATTTTCGTTGTCCGTCTAAATAAGAATTTATAATTGTTTAATAATAAAGAAAAATTGAATTAAAACCTAATTACAATGGAATATAGAAAAATTAACTTCACGTTACTAGGAGTTCAGTTTAATTTGTAATAATAAATAGTTCCACGAATACAAATAAAACATTGAGTAAAATAAATGTGGAATTACATTATCTACCTTATATGTAATAAATAAATTTGACTGCTTTTGTGTACTTGTGTGTGCATATGTTCCGCGGACAAATCTACACCCGTGGAGCAAACTTGACCAAATTTTGTGCACGTATTCCTTTCAAACCGGAAACAAACTTGGCGAGAGTAAGGCACGACTACCACCCGTTGGGGCGGGGGTGGACGGGGGTAGAAAGATTCAAACATGCTGAAGCGGCCTATATTTTTGTCAAAATAAAATTATTCGGGGTCATTGAGACTGATAGTGTTTTTCCCGATGTTTTGTTGTGTATAATTTCAACCTCCTTAGGCATGGGATGGGGTTGAGGGGCGTTACAAAAATAACACGAAAGAAACTGACATTGGTGTCGAATCCGGGGTTATGGATGTCGCTGTATATGCGAGTTAAATTGTAGTTCAAGCCCGAAGGAGTGGGGACGGAAGGGGAAAACAATGTACTGCCTACAATATTAAACACATGCAGCGAATTCTACCAAAATTTGTGCAGTTGTAAATTACGATACGAAACAGACACTGGACACCCAGGGTTATCACTAATGGAGGTGGGGGTTGACATTTTAAATTACAGGGAGTATTTTTGACTGTTCAAGTACGGGGATATTTTGACTCTGTTAAGGTACCAGGAGTATTTTAGACCATTTTAGGGTACCGGGAATATTTATCACTTTTGACACACTCAAGGTAGCAGTAGTAATTTTGTCCTTTGTAGGCTTAAGTGGATGTCTCATTCTCTTCATCTCATGACTCGAATAAGATACCGGATGTGTTTTTTGTCCCGCTAAGGGTATTGGGAGTATAATTAACTTTCTTAAGGTATGAGTGTATTTTTGACTGTATTATGGTACCGAGTATATTTTTAAGTGTCTTAGGGTACCGGAACTATTTTTGACTCTCGTAACGCACCTAGGGGTTCTGATGAAATTAGCTTTTCTCTGCATACGTTAGGTTAAACCACTTCTTGATTAATTAATGTGGAATTACATACTTTACGGGCTTGTATAAATAAAGACCTGAGCAACGCCGAGCACCCAGCTAGTACAAAATAAAGTACAAAGCAACTCAAAACAGGGTACAACATGCATAAACGTCGGACACACTCCTAGGTAACTCCAAACCGTATATGAAACAAACAAAGAAAATAATAGAAGAAACTAAACAGAAAGTATGCATTTTATTAAATAGAATATTTTACAAAGCAACATATTTAAACAGTTTGGAAGAAAAATAATTTCAACTGTTAAGGGAAGGAATCTACATTTCAATTAGTATATTATTTATTACAACCGTCGTTAATTTCTTTTGGGGTGTGTGAAACTCTTTTTATATAATATTTTCGAGAATTGAGCTTCAAACTGACGTGTTATATTATTTGATGCCTATGAAATCACTCTAGAAAGGGTAATGACGAACACTTTCCACTTGTCTGCAAGTAGCCACTTATTCTTCGGGACTCCTTCGTTGATGTATCCCTAAACTTAACAAACTGGGATTCTTTTTTAGACACAATAAATATACCCCAAAAATACTCATGCAACTGCTGTGTACCCTTTGAAAAATCCCCAAAATGTTCTCCATTTTTATCTAAGACTAGCTGAGTCTTATCTAAATTAGCCCGGGTAAGAAATGATCCCACACTAAACATTTCATTGACCAGAATCAATAGCGTCACTGTATGGAACATTAACTGTTCACGTTCCCCTCCCCAACATCACCTCTCGGCTGTTAACTTCACATAAACCAGGTTGGTGACTGACTTTAACAACACGGGAATTGTCCTATTACAACAATTCTCTTAATTCCTTGATGTCACCATATCCATTCACAATACTTCCATTCTCACCAATTGGTTCAGAAAACCTACATACTGTTGACATGTTCTCAATTATCCTTCTGATCTTCCTCCAAACCAAAAGAGAGCTATGGTATACAATCTTGTAGACAGAGCTATGTTACTTTCTAACTCCATATTCCATCAACACAACTTAAATACTGTCCGAAACGTTTTAATCTCCAATGGGCGCCCTTTAAATTTTATTAATAAGCACATAAACAGACTGAACGAAATCCAACACCATACTGTCAATCGTCCCCAAACAACTACAGCCAAATTTTTTTCTTGTACTCCCTTTCTACATTCTACATCACAAATTTGTCCAAATATTCAAATAATATCAAATATCCATCATTTACAGAACCACTAATAACCTTTCATACTTGATTAAAAGCACAAGGACCCACTTGACACCTACAGCAAACATTGTGTTGTTTACAAAATCACTTGCTCTAATTGTCATTCCTGCTACATAGGGCAAACAAAACGTTCCCTTAATACACGTATCAAAGAACATATGTCTAATATAAAACTTGATAAACAATCTGTATTCTCCAAGATATCATCAATTCCAATCATACATTTGATTGGCAAAATGCTAAGATTTTAGACATTGACACCAGATACAATTCCAGACTGATTTCAGAGATGCTTCACATTAAATCAAACATCACATCTGTTACTGTACAAACAGACACAATAAAATTCAATAATTGCTATGATCCCTTATTATTACGGTAAACCTTTTGTTTTCTCATTGTCGTTGCTCCATTATTGTTACACTAAACCTTCGGCTCTCCCATTGTCGTTTCGTTTTCGTCGCTTTTTAGTTTTGTCAATTGACCAGTGCAGTTGTGTTTCTCTAGGTTCTTCTTAGCACCTGACGAAAGGAACAAGGATCCTAGAAACGTTGTGTATTATTCATATTACCTTTTCTGTCTGTATTGGCTATCTTTCGTATTCAATTAAGAGAGTCTATAAAGAACACGCCGAATAAAAGTAGTGAGAAATACTCCTGGTACATTATGGAAGTAAAGACAACTCCTGTACCTTAAAATATTCAGCATTATACCGGAGCAATATTTGCCAACATCGTCCACTTCCACGTCGATAACAATAACAATTCCCTAACGTGCCATGATTACCCTTCCACGACCACCAGTACGGTAAGGATGCTTCCCTCCCTTTCCTTTTTGAGTTGAAATTAAACTCTTAAAACGTGTCATGTGACAATATCCAATTAAGGAACCCGAAAACATCCGACGCTAATAATGACCTGTTACGAATATTTTTAAATGCCACACCCCTAGATGTGATGTCTTAACCCCTCAGTGTTTGTTCCTGGATAGTAAGTTACATGTGTATTAGATTGGTAAAAAGTGGTCTGCGCGTCTTTACGCGGATATTTGTTTTTTTGTTCCTCTATTCCCTAGAGGCTGAACTACATCTTAAGCAGTATTCCTCCCCCGCCCCCACACCTAGGGGCTGAACTACATATAAACTAACATATTGAATGTCCGAATTAAAGTAATTGATTTCTATAACTCTGGATTTCTCACCAATCTCCGTTGTTTCATCGCGTTATTTTTATGTAACCCTCACCGTTAGGGGTGCTGCCTTCCAATGCTGTAAGGGAATGAAATTGTACACTAAAAACATCTGGAGAAAAGCTATTAATCTCGTTAACTAATAATTCGACGCTAAAAATGGCCGTTTTAGCATATTTTAATATTTCACGTATTGGAAGTTGCCTAACGCTTGGGAGGGTCGACAGAAACCTTCGCGGGCGTTTCATTGCATTCGGATGAATGGTATAGGAACGTATAGGGGACACACAGCCATTCATGTTTATAAATACAGATATAAGGCATCATTGTAATCATAATCATATCAATGCTTCTATGTTGTGAGATTTTAACAGTAGATCAATGTCGCTTCCATCGAAACATGTTTTAAACTCAATACATTACTACGATAACCTTTAAGAAATTAAGGGAACGTATTAAATAAACGTACGGGATACGATAATTGAATAGTATCAACTAAGTAGAGAGAATATTTATTATACATAATACTATTAGAAGCGGTATTGAAATAAATAACTGACGAATATTTTTCTTCTAAGGTACACCATCCCACATATACGGTACTTATCGAAACATGCAGACGGGAAGAATAAGCTTCGTGGAATGGGAAAGTAAAGTTTCGTTCCCAGAGAGAACCGAAAGCTTCGAAATTTCAAACTCGGGTGAGTATAATGCAATGTGCAAAGCTTTTTAAAATTAATTTTGCTCTGAGGTAACTCAATATGTTAGCAGAGTGTGTTTTGAATGCAGGTGGAGAACTGTCCACCAAACTGTAGCCGGGACAGAGGCGTTGTTCCGCAAGAGTTCGGAGTTCGCACCATTGCTTTGGGATACTGACAAGTAACACAAATCTCTTCTGTCTGCAATGTATCCGTTCGTAACGCTTCCATTAAAGTAATCTGTAACATATTGCGTTGCCTCGGACTTATCTGTGCTATTCCTACAAACATTTGTCAGCTTCAATATTACCGTAATGTCTTTTTTCCTTCGACTTAAAATGTTCTGTAATTTATTTATATTACATAATGATTCAGTTATAAAGTGATATATTCTTATGCGAATATTTGTACACATATTTTCTTGACTGTAATTGTTTAATTTTTCTAATATTTGTGTAAAACAAATGTTGCATATGGAATGTTAAATCTTATTTTAGTGCCCTTAGTAAATTGTAAACACTTCAAATAAATATTTCTTTACAGACGTCATTTTTATTCCATTATGCGCCCTAGCAAAATGCTACTTCCCATCTGACATTTCCGATTTTATTACCAGATTGTAATTACACTGTCAGACCCTTATTTATGTTATTTATAAATCAATGTGTTTTTACAAATTTTTTGTTCGGATATTATAACTTGTCATTAAAAAAGAAGGAAACAGAAGATGTGTTAGTAAAGTTCTAAAAGAGCTGACACAAAATACTTGCAAAGTGATTTAAAAATATATTTTAATTAATCCTGAAACAGCTTTATTGTAACATTTTCTAGCCATTGTTTTTACATAAATTATTCGCTATGTGTTCTTTATTTCCTAAAATACTTCGAAAAAATTGATATTAGACACGATATATTCGCTTGATATATTTCTGTCAAGTGTGTGGCTCTCTGTTGTGGAGCGACGCCCCACAATGTACTGCGTCGAAATTCTCGGCTCCAATTTGCGTCGGTCTTAAAATTTCGCGGGCTTACTCTCGCCTGTTGGAGGGGTCGACTTTTCGGGAATTTTGGAGAGGTCGTTGGCTCCCATAATCCGGTGCCATTTCTCTGAAGGCACGATTTCTTCTGGACGTCTCCATCAACTATTATGATCAACTTTTATGACCGTATTTTTCCAAGAAAGTCACAGCTCGGCTCTGGCTATATAGGGGTTTTATTGAAATCATATAAAAATCTTCAATTAATTTGGACGGTGTAAACTTATTGGACAATTTAGTAAAATATAATCTGTCAAATACTTTTTGCCATCCAATAAAACAAACGTTGGTGGTACTTTCTCATAATTAATTATTAGATTTCTAATTGTATCCCTGTTTACTGTCATTTTTTAACGCCGAATTGTTCTTTTTCTAATACCAGTTCTACGGTATAGACGTATTGTTATTGGAAATTTTCCCTTCACGGTATAACAGTCTAATACTCCAATTATCACCACTTTTCTTAACATATCCGTTCTTATGCATCTATATCATAGATACATTGACGAAAACGTATGGCCATTTTCCTGTTTCATATTCTTCACTGATAACTAGCGTTAGCTTATTTAACCCGGTTTCTAATTTCCTTTCAGATATTTATTTATAAAACAGGGCTATTCTAACCTATAATTAATAATATTAAGAATCATAAAATTTAATAACTCTTAATATGGAAAACATGCAATATTATACTTACACAATATATTTTTGAATATATTCCTTGATTTCCCAAAAAATAAAACAAAAAACACTGAGTAAATTAATATTGATATAACTAATATTTACACAGCAAAAAATACATATTACACATTGATAAGCACACAATACGGCGGGCAATTTCTCTTGGCTGGACGAAGAAAAGTTAACCCCACGTAACTTGAGGAGGTATATGAAACGAGAATATTAAAAGAATACTCACTAGATAAATAAAATAGCCAGTTAACAAACATAATATACCAACGATCATAAAAAATAAGAAACTAAATAGAAGTTATTATAATACTAAATATATAGTGGAATATTCAGAAAGATAAAATAAATCAAGTCTTTGAGATCGTCACCTGGCTTGTGTAGTGTGTTGTTCTTACGGCTCTTTAGTTTTTTTACTCACCTGACGAAAGCAACAAGAATTACAGAAACGTTGAGTGGTATTTATTTAGCACTTATTTTTGTCTGTTATTTGACTATTTATTAATCTAATTGGTAACCTTTAACACAGACGTTTAATTTTTAACTATATTTATTGCAAGTTTGATTGAGAAATTTTAATTTTTCACCATAACACGCTCTCCGCAGTTCATTGTTGAGTCGTTTATACTTCTGCTCGTATACATTATCGTTTCTGTAATCTTCTCTAATGCTTTATGCATTATGCATAGCTTCCTACCACTTCTCTTCGTAGTTGTCACATCGGCATGCAGTGTATCTGCACGACAAACTAGCTGTTTCAGTATTTTCCTTTACATCGATCATCTGTGCAAATGTTAGTTCTTATAATTCTTTCACAACTCCAACATCTCGCAATTTTTTTAAAATCTGATTCACTGCAGTCAGATCTTGATTGTGTGCAATGGATGTTATGCTTTGAATTAGGGTAGCTGCTTTGGGTACTGTTGATGCAATCAACGAAAACGTATAAGATCTGATATATGTAATTGATTTCCCAGATTTTTCAGATGCACAACTTATTGTACCAGGTTTTGGTAATCAAGATCTCATGGCGCAGGGAGAAATGTACAAGCCTTCTCCCACTTACATGACCTTTTCCCAGGCTATTAGGCGCTGCTTTGTTGTTGTTTCCGTCTTCGGCTGTGCCGTTAAAATCTCCCATAATTACTCTTCTTTCTTCACGTAGTATATCACAAATTTCATCTTACTATTTATGCTGAACCTCTGTGACTGCATGATTCGACGCAGGCAACAACTTGCACTAACAAAATATCTACAGGATCACGTTTTAATTACATATACTCAGTTATCCTGTCAAAAAGTAGTTTAAAATAATATATTTTAACCGGAGCAGACGCATATAAAGTTTAAAATTAATATAACATTTCCTTGATATTATATAAACCTGTAATATTGTTAATTTATTCTCATTATAGTTGAGAACGAGATGGAGCAGAACCGCAACATAACAATTAAATTTATGCTTATAGCTGTGTAAATATTGTACAAATTTGTTATGGATTCTTGTTAACGATTTGGCAGGAACCTGATATAGTGTAACAGGTCACAGAGTCAGAAAAAGGACGTGACTAAGTCATGACTCGTGGTGGAGATGAGCTTGGCTATTTTAAACTTTGTTTCTCTTGCAACTGGCAAACCACGCGTAATTTACAGAAGCTTCCAGCACTTCTGCCACGATATTTCTGCGGATAATTCCATTAATTTGCATAACTCTGAAATGGAATCGCGTCTCATCATCTGAATAAATTTAACTACGATAAAGTAAATGCTGATTGCTTGGCGTTACCTGGGTATTTATTCTACTGAATCTCATATTTTCAGAAAAAGTAACTAATTCTACCTATATTGTAAAATTTCTACAAATTTGCTTATAATCAATAATTTTAGTTTCAAGTCCAAGAGCAAGAATAATTAAATTCTCAGGTGCAGTCACTCTGAAGTCTACTAGTACCTTTTTCTTCGAGGATATTTTAAATAAAGGAAACCTTTGAAACACGCCACGCATGATTGCAGTATTGTATGTCAAACGATAGATAGAATTAATTACGTTTTATGAAAATATAAAATTCAGTGGAATAAACATTCCCCTTTTAAAAATTAGACACTATTGGAAACTATGCAGATTGTAGACGGATTCGGAAATGTGTAATATTACGTGTAGGGTCGGAATATTGCTAACATAACTATTTTATATAGTCATAAAAAATTGTTTTCTTGTAGTGATGTAGCACTTAACTTCAATAACTCACGAACAGCAAATAGCCGTTATTAAAAATTAAAAACACATTTTGAGAATGATGGCCCTGTTTAAATGCTATATTTCCAAAGAAAAAAAATGCCTACAATAATATATGTTTACTAAACGTGTTGCTTACGTAACCATCATGTTGGTAATGTCCTCAGATTGTTAACACTCGCGGATGACAAATGGTGTGGGGGTCGTTATGTTACTTCGTGTTGTAATTCCCGTCTCAACCAATGTCCGCGGCCCACGTCTAATCTTTAACTGCTGGATACTCTCATTTCTCCCAGCTTCATCGTTAATACAGATCTGTTCGCGGTAATGAACTAATAATAAAATTTTGAAGACGAACACGTCCATTACATCTTAAAACAGATGCTTATGGGGATAGACGTCACATATATATATATATATATATATATATATATATATATATATATATATATATATATATATGAAATTTTCATAAATACATTAATTCCTTTTTTCACAAATTTGATAAGAGCATAAGGCTATTATTATATTATATTTTTCTTCACAAAATAAAATAAATAAATAAAATAGACTGTTTAGTGTGTGTGTGTGTGTTCCACATACAACTCTTCACCCATAAACTAAAATGTCGACCATGTGTTCCTTTCAATCCGGAAACAAACAATGTGGGGGCAGGGATGGACTGGGGTGAAAACTTTTAAACATGCTAAAACTTTTCTGATTCAGTAATATTAATAATGTTTCTCTGGATGTTTTTTGTTTATAATTTCAACCCCTTTTGGCATGGGAGGGAAGCACCGTTAGTGATTGGGACGGAGGAGCGTTACATACAAATAACACGAAAACAGCCGAGATTGAAGTCGAATCCGGGATTATAGATGACTCTGAGTTTAATTATGACATGCAAGAGGTCGTTTAACCCGTAGGGGTGGAGGTGGATTTTGGTGGAATTTTTCAAACATGTTAAAACGGCCGATTTGTCGAAAAATACTTTTTCGGGGCCAATAAGATAAATGGCGTCCCTGTAGATATTATTGTGTGTAATTTCACCCCCTTTCGGGAGGTAGGACCTTTACGGTTGGGGATGGAGGGTCTTTTCATATAAAGAACCGAAGAACAACTGAGATTAAAGTCAAATCAGGAGTTACGGATGTCGCTGAGTTTAATTATGACAACCCAGGCAATGTCGCTCATCTAGCTAGTTTATAATAAAAAAAACTGATAATTGATAAATGGATAATTTTTATAATTTACCCAAATGTTTTAATCAGTCAAAAATTTACATGAAAAAACTAATTCTTTATTTTTAAAACTTGAATTGAGCACTAAGTGGAGCAGACGGCGGTTTTGCCATATTCATTTGTATAAACAAAAATATTTTTCAGGAACCATTTTCATTTTACAAGGATCTACATATAAAAATGTTTTATATATTTGTAAATTAAATAAATCATAAATTAATTTTTTTGAAAACAAACCACTAATTTTCAAAATGACTAATAACAATTAGTGCACAAACCTTCGACTTCTCCAAAATTTATTTTCTCTGTCGTGGAATTGTCAACTCAATTATGACGAGTGCAGTTGTGTCGCTCCAGGCTCTTCTTAGCACCTAAAGGAAGGGACAAGGATCCCAGGAACGTTGTGTGGTATTTATATTATCATTTATTTTGTCTGCATTTGACTATCTTTCTTATTACTAAAATACGCATACTTTAGAAATTGCGTCAAACAATGCAATAGCTGTATATAACTTGCGGCCTCAAACCAGATATAAATGGGGCAGACTGCCAATTTGCATCCGCCCTCAACTTGAGTTCGAGTTTAAAAGGTTCATTTCTCAATGGGACTAATTATACACATCAGTGGAAACATTATATTCCAGAATTCTTGCTGGTCTCGCTTCTGGAATTTGATATGTAAAACGTGGCAAAATAGTTCACAAATTTATTAAAAATCGTAAATAACTTAAGAAAATATATTATGTTAAGTAAAGAACAGTTCTTCAAATGCCAGTTAGCGTAGTTATATGTGTAACAAATTACTTTAGATGTCTATCTGACACTAATATTCAATAACTTCGTCAAGTTACTATTGTGGATGTTGAAAATTACTGTCGATGATGAAAAGATTATTGCCTCTGATGCTAATCATTAAATTGAATTATATAAACTATTAATTTCAAATTAGATTGTAAATTCCGTTCCTGGCAATTATAAAGTCAGGAGTTCCTCGAGATTCAGTAACTCGGCAATTACTTTTTCTAATGCTTATAAACGATTTCTCCAATAACACCTGGATACTTTGAGCGGACGTTTAAACCATCTACAGAATTGTAAGAAAACGAACGATGCAATACAACTTCCACATGTACTGTGTTTATGTAAGGTAAATGAAATGGAAATGAATACTAACGAAAATAATTCAATCTCGTTAACAAAACAGATTTTTGATTAATGAACCGGAATATAATTTATTTCACGAAGAAATCCCAAAGTTTCTAGCTGCAGATATTTAGGAATAATCTACATATGTAAAAAAAATAAACGAGAAAACAACCGAAATTGGTGTCTATTTATGTGTTATGAAAGTCACTGAGTTTTATTTTGACATTTAACATGCCGATTAAGTTGTAGTACAACAGTGTGGTGGAACAAAGTTCCGTGTACAATCTTAAACTTTTACCATACTATGTAGACATGTTACTTACTATCGAGGAACAAACACTGGATGGGTAAAACACGGTTAGCACTTATAAGGACGGGGGTTGAGGGTAGCGGTAGTATTTTCGTCTCTCTTAAGGTATCGGAGTATTAAATGTACTGATATTTTTACTTTTCCTGGAATTACTGTGCTTATTTAAGATACCATTGGATTTCTTGGCTCGGTTAAAGTTCAATGAGTCATCATACCGGTTATGATGAACATTCCGTCGGCATAGGTAGGGTAGGGAGCGTGAAAAGATAAATATTTTTAAATAAGTGAAGCTCTTATACCGGTTAAATCACGTGTTAATAAGTGTCGAATTAAATACTTTTTCAGGCTAATAAATACCCTGGCAACGACGTGTATTCAGATGAAAGTTAATAATTATTTTGTTATACTGTGGTATAATATATAATATTTTCTGGAAATTGGCTACTTTTACAGTTGCAATTCAATTGTATAGTGTTTATAGTTTGTTGATAATATTAATATAAACATCTGGCTTTATCATCTGCAAACAATGCATAGCATCATAATTAAAAATTCCTCATATAGTATTATTTGTCAAATGACACATATTAGATTTAGTGATTATACATTACTAAAATTGAAATATAAAACGTCTGTGTTAAATGTGTACTAATTATATAAATAAATAGTCAACTAACATAAAAAATAAGTGCTTAATAAATACCACACAACCTTTATACAACTCTTTGTTGCCCTCTGTCGTCAGGTGATGCAAAAAACGACTCAAACCAGATGACGAACTCTAAAGCCGAAAGCCTTCATCCAATGATTTCTGAATATATTGAATATACTCGTACATTGCACTATTTGCAAATATTCCTTTAAAGAAACTATGTTACGAGGCAGTTAAAATATTTTTGCTCAAAAAATCAAGTATTCATATGTGAATTGTCTTTCCAAAGTTTTGGAAAAAATAAGAAGCAGCTAAATGTGCCTACAATCGGATCAATCCATTCCCATTTTTCCCTACTACTATTTGCAAAATTTATATATATATATATATATATATATATATATATATAAGGTTAATCTCGGTCGTGATAAAGTTTTACAATATAAAATAAAAACTAGGCAGTGCCCTTTCTAGTGGCGGTCTCCAACTACGTGAGCAAATTATTTTATGAATATTTTCCCAGACTTATCTTGAGTAGGATGAACTAGTAAGCGAGCCGTGGGAATCAAGTTGTAAGCCTTTGTTACGAAAATTTGGTAGCATATTCGATATTTAACGTTAAGGAGCATTTATCACGAAAGAAGTTATAAGAGGCTAGGCTTGCCCGTTCGGCATCAAACAAGATCCTTCTTCACCATGGATAGATCTGGTGTCGCGCGGGTAGCATTTCGGAAAGAGGGCTATTTTTTGAGTTGAGGTGTGAACATGTAATTTTTATTCCTACAAGGAAATATTCAATAAATAAAGAATCTTAAAGAATTGAAATATAATTTAAAGGCAAAATATCGGGAAGTAGATTCATTACATTCCTCTCGCGGAATCCAAATGTAGATTTCTCGTTATTGCCACGTGTAATAAATATTTCTATTTTATTTTTACTCTTATAAGTTCCTTATTCTAATAACGGGGATCTGCATTCTTGTCAATTTTTCTTGCTCAATTGTCATGAAATTCTTATTTATTCAGGACCTTCCCCGTAATTTTCTCTTATTTTTTCAATCGAATCAGAAGTGATCAAATAATGTCTGAACAGATAAACAATTAGTTTTTTCAAACCCAAGATTCAAAATAAAATTTTTGATCAACAATTGACCTGTTCAATGTTCCTCCATGGCACACCATATAAAGTGCATGTAATTATACCTTGTATTACACTAAAAATATTATACGAGACGCTGATAATTCGCTGTTTGTGACAGTAATAACCGACTCATGATCCTTTCTCGTGTTTATCGTAGGAAACAATTTCTCCACTTGGTAAAATATTTTTAATGCTAATAAAACCCACTTCAAATCTATTGTCTGAAAGAAACGCAATCATATCGAAAATTTTTGAGTACCTGTTTTCTTAGAAAGCCACAGTTCCGTACCAGTTGCTATATCTGCTGCATATGATCTACCGTGTACTAAAATGCTATTTCTTTATTATATATACTTATGTAGAATGTCAGAAAAATGGCTGGTGTCCTGTGCCCACTCCTTTTAATGTATTTATTTGTTTCCTCTAAATTTTATCACAACCGATTTATTAGTGTCTTTTCAGGTTATAAGGTTCTTACAAATAATTCAACCAACCGTCGTAATACACATTGCTATTTCTAATGATTGTATGTCCGCTTTTGCAGTTATAATATTCAAAGGAGCTGGAAAACTTGGGTTCCCAATTTCAGACCTTACGTCCGTAATCCGTAAAATCATAGAGAGAGTTATATCCAACTATAATGTATCCACAGAGAATGGAATTGATCGTTTGGCTCTTCACAGGTCAACATGGTTTTAGACAAGGTTTCTCGAGTGACAGTCAAGTGGTAATTTTGTTCAACGAACTAGCCGAAGGAATACACAATGGAGCAAGAATGTATGTTAGCATCATTGATTTCACCGAAGCATTTGATGTTGATCCTCGTGAAATTTTGATGTGGAAACGACACAAGACAGACGGGTTGTGCGTTAAGTCAACGAATTTCTGAACGGGCTAACACATAAGGGTGTATAAGTATCACTAGAACAAAACCGAACATCTGCCACTTAAAATCAGTTATAATACTAGCCGATTTTCTGTCTATAAAAGGATTAAAAGGGTTTCGGATGAATGCGAATCGAAAAATGACCTAATTGTACTAAATAGTTCAGCTGAAACAAATAAAATAATTGCAAATAGCAAACAATAACGTGAAATAAATTTATTTCAAATTTCTACTGGGTTACGACACTAGTCGAAACGAAAGTGCTTCAGGTAAACGGTAGAAAATTTCGAACAATCATTTTGAGCACAAATATAGGGTGCGTTTCATTCTCTAGTACTGTGAATATCGTTGTGTGGTTAAGTTGTTTTATGAGACTTACTTTTGATTAATAATTGCTTTAATTTATTATTAATTTTGTTTGATATAATTTATTTGAATTTAATAACACAAAATTTTATCTGATCGACAAATTAACGATGCCAAAATATTATACAATTCATCCAAATGTTCAAATTGCGCACTGTAAAATAAGAAATATCTCCAGGTTCATTGTGAAATAAACTAGCATGAAAATGACAATTGAAAATGTTTTATATTTGCTATAAAAGACAGCCACGGGATTTGCTTTCATAAAGTTCAACAGGTGACATCGAAAAATGGCGAAAGCGGAGTTTCTTCTTCTCTTGTCTCCTACAGAAAATCCTCAATCGTCCAGCCAGTCTTTACAGTCTCGTTGCAATTTGTCGTCTTCAGAGTTTATTTGCTCTGAAGCTCTGAAATCCTTAGTCATCTGGATGAGCATAACAGCATATTTTTTCTGCATCCAGACCTACGTTACCAATCTCGATCCTCTTTCTCTGAACCCCCAGTCCAATTTCCTTGCTGTCTCTATGCAAACTGCACATCTGCGCTAACCATTTCTGCTCCTCTCACCACCCGCTGCGTGGTCGATACAAAAAAAAACTGTCCCTCCCCAGAATATGCTGCCCCGGCATCCTGTTTTGTTATCGAAAGAAAATTCTTGTTTCTTATTGTTCGCACTTTGCATCTGGTGTTAAGGCCAATATGGAAAATTTTATCCTCCAAAAATTCTAAACGAGGTACACGATCACACCACAATTGGGTTCTTTCAGAAAAAAAACTCATAGAATCCCTAGAAAAATGTCAGGGGAGAGCAGCAAAAAGTTTGAATACGGAGACCTTGTCACGGACGTGTTAAGGTAGAGAAAGTAGGGTGGGAAACGTTGGCTAGCAGGAGACAGAAAGATATGCTTTGTTCTGTATTTAAATCTTACAAAGAGAAACAAAGTATGAAAAAACAATTTATATTATGATAGTCGTTTACAAAATCAGAATGAGACCGCAAATAAATCGTCTTAAAGAAATTTACATTCTTAAACAGTTCCATAAGCGGGTAGAACAATTTATTTATAGCACTGTTTGAGGAACATATGTCAACGACAAGAAGGTTTAAGGATAGTGCCAATAGATTCGTGAAGTGTTCATTTTCATATCTAATATGAAGAATAACCATAAGTAAGGTGACGTGTTATTCAATTATTTTATTTATAGTAGCATTAACTGCTGAGATAATTACCGACTTCGTACTATGTGGACTTCCTTTGATGGGAAACTAACGATTGGGGATTTCTGAGTGTGGAAGCATACGCACTCATCATCCATGCCCTAGTCGAGATTCAAACCCGTGACCTCTATGATGAGAGGTTGTAACGATGACCCCTACAGGTTATTTTTACTCGTGAAGTAAATTGGGTAGATTATATAGAATAAGTAAGGCTTCTTTTCTCTCTAAGCTTTTTATTATTCAATTATTCGTTTGTCAAAATTCCACAGGCTTTTATCACAATCGCAGCAAATTATACATACAACTCGTTGGATAATATGTGGTTGCTGATCTAAGGTGATCGGGACTTTCTCTAACGACATTTGTGTGTGTGTGTGTCAGCTAGAAACTCCTCTCATAGAGTTATTTGATACCTGAAACAAATAAAACGACACAAGATCAAAAGAGCTTTTACATTGAAACCCTGGACTACTTTAACCGCGTGATACGTAACACATGATCGTATGAATATTTTGGACATAATTTCTGTTAGTTTGATCTGTCGTACTTAATGGTAAAGGCAGCAGAGCCGGGCGTAAGGCGAATAAGGTTGAGTCGAGTGAGTTGACCTGGAATGTGGACCTTCCAGCCGTATTTTCGGCTCGTTTCCTGGATTGCTTTGTTTATCCCGGAGACTGGTCGTCACGGTGCTGCACCACAGTCGCACAGAGTTGGCACACAAGGATGTTACGCGTCTCTCAGCTTCACATATTTTCGCTAGGCCAAGTGCCAGGAGCGAAAATAAACGTTATTCTGGAAATATTTAAGCCTACTACTCGCCTGAAATACGTCAGCTGGGAAAATAACTTAAAACCCGTTGCCAAATGTTGTGACTTTGTAACAATCTTACTTTCACAAAACAAAACTAAACTAACGAATCGATTCCGGCAGGAAAACCTAACAGTTCTTGGCTCCCCCCCCCCCAACCCAAAACTTAGATGTAGATAGTGAGTTTTACCATTACTTCAACTTTTTCAGGATCAGAAAAATGTGTTATAAAAATAGTAGTCTACTCGAGAGCGTACAATCATTTTCGGCGTACAAACGTCTTAAAAATCTTCAACAAATACATAATTTTTTTAAGCATTCATTTCATATGGCTCAACACATGGAAAGTGTGTCAATTTTCTGTACAACGTTACCTTATCGCTTAGTTAAATTAATTCATGTTTAATTTATTTCTCTTCACACGGAATCATATGTTGACTCTTTAAGATTATTTCTTTGAAGAATATCACTACTCGTTGCTGAAAATAAACTAAGCACACAATAATTGTGCTATATTGCTTGGGTTTACGAAACCATCTCAGATATTTTTTAATCTTCCTCCCAGCCTGTATTTTCACATTAAATAATAACATCATTATCGTATTTAATTTAACAGACTACTTGTTTCTTTTCCATAAGATTTTTCTATTGTGATCAATTGATTATTTTCTTTTACGTACAAATGCTAAACATTCTAGGCTAATGTATTGCCAAAGTATGAGTGAGTGCACTATTCTTGTGCACAAGAACAGCATGCGCGTCTCGCGTACAATGAGCTTGATTCAACGTCCTCTTTTATCCCCCTGTGACAAACGATCTTTCGAAGAAAAATAGTTTTCATTGCTCATATACTGATACAGTTTTCATGATAGTCTAAACTTTTAACTTTTCATGTATACATTATTTATTCATTAAAAATAACATAAAATAATATATAGGATGTTAATTATTTATAAAGTCTCAAGTATGTTTTATAGTGATAAGCTGTTACTGCAATTATAATTACATTTGTTGTAATTTTTATAGCCCACTTATATAGAACGGAAATTACGTAAGGAGCAATTATTTTATTTTATGTTCTCAAATTAAAACCTGCATTACGATTTAGAAGTTTAAGCTGTTTATAAAGGAGAACACAACCATTGATTCTACATATTTTATCATATTTCAGAATATATTATAATACTCTAATTATTTATTTTACCCAGTTAAGTAATATTGTATTATTTGGTATGTGTCATATTATTTAGAGAAGATTTATTTAAATAGTAATCTACTTCTGTCAATTCTTTAATGGAGTAGAAGTGGCTTAGAATTTTCAAATCGATATTTTATCTTTTATCTATATAATGTTTCATCCGGGTCAGTTAGTCGAAAACAGGTTACGATTCGACAACTGCCAACGTCATCATCTTCTGATAAAATATCGCCCCTCCCACTGCATTCCCAATGCTGAGGACCCAAGTCTTGCCTCCAACTGAACCGCGTGTCCGCCGGCAGCCTCGCTATTCGCACCAGGGGTTTCCTACGCCGGCGCGCCGTAGACCCTTGAATAGCAGGCTCGAGTCCCGACTGAGATGGTATTCTGACTCCCTATTCAACTGGTTGTCCTCCGTTCTGAATAGGATCGCCTGCAGGAGAATAATGTCCCAAAAACAACTATCGTTTTTTTAAAATTTATCTTGCGCCCTGTCATTAAGGCGTGCTCAGAAATCGAGGATTTGGCCGGTGGCTTTAACTGGATCCATCATTCGTATTCCGTGTCTCTTTCCTTAATAGTTAGGATGGTTTGTCCAATGCATTTTGAGTCACATTCGCAAGGAATCGTGCTCAATTGAGGTGTTCGGAGTCCGAGCCCAGCCTTAGTCAAGGCGAGGAAACTTGTGTACTTTATCTCGGCTCGAAAAACAATTCTGACCTCAAATTCGACCAGAATTATGTCGTAGCGTTACCAGTAAAGAGGAGAAACTCTGTTTTTTCCATTTGTTGCTGGTTGCATTTCGTATCTATATTAATCTCTTTGATGAATTTTTATTGCCTTTTTCAATAATATAACTTTATATAAATATAATGAGACATTCGTTAAGATTGCATTCCTTGCAAATATTTCATGAAACGTTTCTCTTTAATGAATTGGCGAGTGGGATTGCTTTTCCTTTCTTCATCCCCCCCTTTCAAACCACTTCGTATGCTTTTAAAGGGAATTTCCACTCTCCTGTAGTCTTTTACTTTAAAAAAAAGGTTTTCTGCAGTATAAAAACCCTTATCACATTATAACTTGTGATTTCCAAAATCTATTAAATATGTGAAAAAGTATGACAGTGTTCTATGCTGAATTTGAAGTGAAATGGTTGCTTGCAGATACTTAGATAACTGTATCAGTAATTATAAATCTGAGTTGAGCTTAGTTTTCCCTAAAATGTGAACTGAAGGCTCATTTTATACCTATGAAATTATAGTCCTTCACTTCTTCCTCTTACCTTTATATGAACACGGAGTTAATATTTAGCAAATTTAGATTTATTAATTCCATTACTTCTCTAGTGAAGAAATGAAACAAGTAAAATCATCATTACGTACATAAATAATAAAATAAATGAAGTTTACGCAACTATAAACGCTTAATGACGGGGCACAATATAATATAATTTTTTTATAAAAGTTTTCGTTATTTTATTCCAGAATATTTTATTACATTTGTAAATAAATTTCCTAAACATAGTTATATTTAACATATCTGCAAAATTCTCGTCAACTATACAGTTGAGCTGCAAGAAGAATTTAAATTTCCAAGTTTGTAAATGCCTAACGTTTCGCCGATTTACGCTGCCGCTATTAAGATTTCATCATTTGATGGTGGCGCTAGTGGACGGGATGGAAACCTGAGTAATCTGTCAGAAACAAGTACATGCTTCATGAATATTTTTTCTAAAAAAAATAATACTCTTTTCAAAAAAACGTTGGTTGCAAAGAAATATTAGTAACCGCATCAATAGCTTCTTTAATTTCTTTGGTATCGTAAATGTTCATCCACCCTTTGTATTTATTATTTTTATCCTCATTGGGTGTTACCTTATTCATCACATAATTCACAATAATTTGGTTTATATTGAAGCAAGGGTAAGATTACGTCTGAATTTAGATAAACTTTGTAATGTACAATGTGAGAAAATAAACTTAATTTCTACAACAAACATTCCCGATTTAATTTATTTTCTGATCATTTTCAATATAAATACATTGTAGATCCTGTTCATATGATACTCTAGTTGCTTTGGATTTTGTAATTGAAATCTTTTTATAACAGCAAGATACAACGTCGCTATAATTAATTGCGAACACTTTAAAAATTAACGTCAACTTGCACTTCTAACATGTTTCTGAATTTACTTTGCTTAATCATTCGATTTCAAGGACATATTAAGTTGCCAAAATCCCGGTGTGAAAGCAAAGTACGGCGTAGTAATTCCAGTTCCCATGCCAAGGTGACGTCAAACCACCCACACCTGTGCGGGGTGAGCAACTCGCCTGCAATCTGCATCCACAAAATGACTTGACAATATCAAATACGTTTGCTGTATTAGTATATCGGTCTATATTGTATTTCTTGGTATAATGTATATTATTATTCAATTCTTTTCATAGTTATTTATTTTTTAAATAACACTTTCCTATGCTTAGAATACGTATCGATCAATAAAAGTTTCTTTGAGTAATCTCCCTAGTTACACCTTTGACATAGTAATATACTACTGGCTGAGTTTCCTAAAACCATTTCTGATTAGAACTGCTTTTAAAGTACCAGTTCCTGCCGTCCCTGTCTAAACTACCAGTTGGTTGACCTCAAGATGACTTGTGATTCGTTAAGATTTTTATTTTTATATCGACATAATCAGTATATATATATATATTGATTATTATATATATATATATAATTATACATACAGATTATACATACATATAAATTTATATGTGTGCCTTACAAAATTGAAAGTATTACCGGGAGATGTATAAAATTAATCAAAAACGACGGCCATTACTATCGAATCCATTGTTTAGGGGTCGATGAGAATATGTGGCATTAAAGGTCACGTTTATTCAGATAGGACATGAGATGTTATATAGAATGATGTAAATTATTAGAAATCTATAGAATCCCCTAAACATTGATATAAATAGCACAAGAAATTAACGACACGTATAACAGACAAAAACAGAAATTAATTTGGAACAATATACTTTTAAAATATGTAGACGTTTCGATCGACTGTTGTGATATTTATCAATACTATCGCATAACTGAAGCATATAGCTAAAAGTTATAACACTAACAAAGAATATGAATACATGATATAAATTAACAAAGATTATGTACTAAACCACCATCAATGTAGCTTAAATGAGAAGTATCCTGTTTAACACATAAAGAAAGTTTGTTACATTTTATGTGTTACTTTTCTGATATTAACCCTTTTCAAAATTAGTTTCCTTATCTAGAATAATAGTATTATCAAAATTGAAAGAATGGTTTAGATCCAAGCAATGTTTTGTAATAAGAGAATATCTCTGTAATTTATAAACGTGTTAATTTTTAGCTTTTATTTGTTAAATACATAAATATTGTCTTAATACTATGAATTTCCATTATTTTGTTTATAAAATTAGTTGCAATAATTGCTCATTTTGTTACATTGGCCAGACCAAACGATCTCTGTTAACTAGAATTCGGGAATTTAAACATAACATCGTAAAAATTTTCCACCTTATTAACATTCTCGTATTACAAAACATTGTTTTGATCTTAAACATTCTTATAATTTTTATAATACTACTAGCTGGGTGCCCGGCGTTGCCCGAGATGTCATTTATCTATAACCATCCATAAGACTCCAATTTGCGCTATTTTTATGTAAAGCTCCTCGAACCCCATCCCTAAATGTGCTCACCTCCCATGCCGAAGGGGGATGAAGTCATTGACTAAATATATCGGCCGTTTTTACATGTTAGAAGATGACCACCCCCACAAATATGCGATAATGAAAAAGAATGTATTCCACGCAAAAATCGGCCGATTACATTGTCTGAAAATTTATTCCCTCGCCCAACAACTCCCAAACCCGTTACCCAGGTTGTCACAATTAGATTCAGCGACATTCATAGTCTCGGAATTGATTCGATTCTCGGTTGTTTCTGCGGGATTTTATTTTACGTACCTCCACCCCACCCCTAAGCTTGCTCCCCTCACACGGGTTAAATTATACACAAACAACATCGGTATAAATACTATCAAAGTAATTAACCCCAGGAAATAATTATCGCAAATATCGACCGTTTAACATGTTTGAAATTTTTCACCCCCGACCACTCCCGCTTCGGGGACTTAAACGGTCAAGTTTAATGTCATAATTAAACTCAGTGACAATCCTGATAGTTTCTGGTTTATTTTTATCTAATGCTACTTCCACGCAAACCCTTAAGGGTGCACCCTTCCTAGTCCGAAAGGGGTTGAAATTACACACAGAGAACATGTAGGGAAATTTTATTAATCTAATTCATCCCGAAATATATTTAATTGACGAAAAAAAAGCCAGTCAACTCATCCCAACCCAGCCGATACCCGCGCGTTGTCCAGATTGTCATAAATAAATTCAGCAACATCCATTACCTTCGATTTGACTCGAATCTCGGTTGTTTTCCCGTTATTTTCAAGGAAATTAATAGCTCAGTGACAATCCCGATAGCTTCTGGTTTCTTTTTATGTAATGCTACTTCACGCCCACCCTTAAATGTGCACCCTTATGAGTCCGAAAGGGGTTGAAATTATACACAGAGAACATGTAGGGAAATTGTATTAATGTAATTCATCCCGAAATATATTTAATCGACGCAAAAAACAGCTGGTCAACTCTTCCCAACCCAGCCGATACCCGCGCGTTGTCCAGATTGTCATAAATAAATTCAGGGAGATCCATTACCTTCGATTTGACTCGAATCTCGGTTGTTTTCCCGTTATTTTCAAGGAATTTAATTAAACTCAGTGACAATCCCGATAGTTTCTGGTTTCTTTTTATGTAATGCTACTTCACGCCCACCCTTAAATGTGCACCCTTATGAGTCCGAAAGGGGTTGAAATTATTCACAGAGAACATGTAGGGAAATTTTATTAATGTAATTCATCCCGAAATATATTTAATCGACGCAAAAAACAGCCGGTCAACAAATCCCAACCCAGCCGATACCCGCGCGTTGTCCAGATTGTCATAAATAAATTCAGGGACATCCATTACCTTCGATTTGACTCGAATCTCGGTTGTTTTCCCGTTATTTTCAAGGAAATCCCCTCCAGCACCACCCCTATCATGCCTACAAACAACATCGGTAGAAATACTATCAACGTCAATGGTCCCGGCATTTATTTATTCCACGCTAATATCGATGATTTAACATGTTAGAAAATTTCCATCCCATCCACTGCCGCCCATTGGGGCTAAATGGCCAATTTGATGCTATAATTGAACTGGACGACATCCATATCCTTGGATTTGACTCCAATCTCGGTTGTATTCGCGTTATTTTATTGCAGCGTTCCTCCACCCAACACCTAAAAGTGCTCTACTGATAATACCGACCCGCTTCTGGGGGTGGTAGACGCGTCTCAGCCCAACAGTCGGTAGAAACACTATCAATATCTGTGACCCCTAAAAATATTTATCCGACGGAAATAACGACTGTTTTAGCGTGTTTAAATATTTCAACCCCCGTCCGCCCCCGCTTCTGGAGTTGGTAGACGCGTCTCACCCCGACAGTGTTTGTTTCCTGGTCGCAAAGAACACGTGTACGAAATTTGGTGAAATTTTCTCCAGCTGTGTAGATTTGTATAACGAACATACAAATATACAAATATACAAATATACAAACATACAAATATACAAACATACAAACATACATACATACATACACTCATTTTTATTTATAAAATTAAACGTCGTTATTAATGGAAACAACATCGATAAAATAGTATGAACAACACCACCCCTAAATATGCTACTTTCCCGTGGTGGAAAGGGTTGAATTTTTACTCATATCACATCGGTAGAAACACTATAAATCTAGTTTACCCATAAACACATATCATTTTGGCAATTTTCGAATAATAGACAATTCTCACCCCCAGCCCTAAGCAAGCTCACCGCTAATGTCTAAAGGGATTTATATTTTCAACAAAATCCGTTGAAATAGTATCCACGTAATTCTCCTCCAAGAACGCGCAAGAACTGACTATTTATCTCCCCTTCCAACCCCCACCCTTTCGGGTTAAATGGGCAATTAAAAATATTTATCCGAAGTAAACTCACTGACATCCATAACATTCGATTTGACTCCAAACTCGGTTGTATTCGCGTTATTTTTCTGTAAAGCAACTCCACCCCAAACCCTAAGGGTGCCCTTTTCCCAGGGCGTGGAAGATGAATATTATATTCAGATAACATCGGTAGAAACACAATCAATATCTTTGACCCCGAAAATATTTATCCAAATCTAATACCTGCTGTTTTAGCATGTTTAAGTATTTCAACCCCCGTCCACCCCCGCTTCTGGGGTTGGTAGACGCGTCTCACCTCGACAGTGTTGTTTTCCTGGTCGCAAAGAACCCGTGTACGAAATTTGGTGAAATTTGATCCACCGGTATAGACTTGTATTCTCCACCCCAAACCCTAAGGGTGCCCTTTTCCCAGGGTGTAGGGGATGAAAATTATATTCTGAAAACATTGGTAGAAACTCCATAAATATGTTGGACCCCTAAAAATTATTATCCGACAAAAATATCGGCTGTTTTAGCATGTTCAAATATTTCCACCCCGTCCACCCCCGCTTCTGGAGGTGGTAGGCGCATCTCACTCCGACAGTGTTGTTTTCCTGGTCGCAAAGAACCCGTGTACGAAATTTGGTGAAATTTGCTCCAGCGGTGTAGATTTGTACTCTCCACCCCAAACGCTAGGGGTGTTCTTTCCCCAGGGTGTAGAGGTTGAAAATTATATTCAGATATCATCAGTGGAAAGACTATAAATATCTTTGACCCCTAAAAATATTTATCCGACTGAAAAAACGACTGTTTTAGCATGTTCAAATATTTCCACCCCCGTCCACCCCCGCTTCTGGAGATGGTAGGCGCGTCTCACCCCGACAGTGTTGTTTTCCTGGTCGCAAAGAACCCGTGTACGAATTTTGGTGAAATTTGCTCCAGCGGTGTAGATTTGTACTCTCCACCCCAAACGCTAGGGATGTTCTTTCCCCAGGGTGTAGAGGTTGAAAATTATATTCAGATATCATCAGTGGAAAGACTATAAATATCTTTGACCCCTAAAAATATTTATCCGACTGAAAAAACGACTGTTTTAGCATGTTCAAATATTTCAACCCCCGTCCACTCCCGCTTCAGGGGGTGGTACGCTCGTCTCACCCCGATAGTGTTGTTTTCCTGGTCGCAAAGAACACGTGTACGAAATTTGGTGAAATTTGATCCACCGGTATAGATTTGTATTCTCCACCCCAAACCCTAAGGGTGCCCTTTTCCCAGGGTGTTGGGGATGAAAATTATATTCAGAAAACATCGGTAGAAACACCATAAATATCTTGGACCCCTAAAAAATATTATCCGACTAAAATATCAGCTGTTTCAGCATGTTTAAGTATTTCAACCCCCGTCCACCCCCGCTTCTGGGGTTGGTAGACGCGTCTGACCCCGACAGTGTTGTTTTCCTGGTCGCAAAGAACACGTGTACGAAATTTGGTGAAATTTGCTCCAGCGGTGTAGATTTGTATTCTCCACCCCAAACGCTAGGGGTGCTCTTTCCCCAGGGTGTAGAGGTTGAAAATTATATTCAGATATCATCAGTGGAAAGACTATAAATATCTTGGAACCCTAAAAATATTTATCCGACTGAAATATCGACTGTTTTAGCATGTTCAAATATTTCCACCCCCGTCCACCCCCGCTTCAGGGGGTGGTAGGCGCGTCTCACCCCGATAGTGTTGTTTTCCTGGTCGCAAAGAACACGTGTACGAAATTTGGTGAAATTTGATCCACCGGTATAGATTTGTATTCTCCACCCCAAACCCTAAGGGTGCTCTTTCCCCAGGGTGTAGAGGTTGAAAATTATATTCAGATATCATCAGTGGAAAGACTATAAATATCTTGGAACCCTAAAAATATTTATCCGACTGAAATATCGACTGTTTTAGCATGTTCAAATATTTCCACCCCCGTCCACCCCCGCTTCTGGGGGTGGTAGGCGCGTCTCACCCCGACAGTGTTTGTTTCCTGGTCGTAAAGAACACGTGTACGAAATTTGGTGAAATTTGCTCTACCGGTGTAGATTTGTATAACGAACATACAAACCCCCGTCCACCCCCGCTTCTGGGGGTGGTAGGCGCGTCTCACCCCGACAGTGTTTGTTTCCTGGTCGCAAAGAACACGTGCACGAAATTTGGTGAAATTTTAACCAATGGTATAGATTTGTATTCTCCACCCCAAACGCTAGGGGTGCTCTTTCCCCAGGGTGTAGGGGATGAAAATTATATTCAGAAAACATCGGTAGAAACACCATAAATATCTTGGACCCCTAAAAATTATTATCCGAATAAAATATCGGCTGTTTTAGCATGTTTAAATATTTCAACCCCCGTGCACCCCCGCTTCTGGGGGTGGTAGACATGTCTCACCCCGACAGTGTTTGTTTCCTGGTCGTAAAGAACACGTGTACGAAATTTGGTGAAATTTGCTCTACCGGTGTAGATTTGTATAACGAACATACAAACATACAAACAAGCATACAAACAAACAAACATACAAACATACAAACATACATACACTCTTTTTTATTTATAAGATTATTATAGATAATGAAACTAATTTTAATAAATGTTAACTTCAGATATGTTACATATTAAGTCCAAGAAATTTTGAAATGAAAAATTTAAGTCTGATTGATAATTAATAATAATATCTTCTTCGCTTTTGAGTTTTGACTAGTGCAGTTGTATCGCTCTAGGTTCTTCTTAGCACCTGAAGGAAGGACCAAAGATCTCAGAAACGTTGTGTGGTATTTATATAAACACTTCTTTTGTCTGTATTTGGCTTTCTTATTATTATTCCAAAAAATTTTCTTTAAATGTTAAACATTACAGCTCTCAATTTAAGATGGCTTTTTAAATCATCTTTGTTAATTTATATCTCGTATTCACTTTTAGGAGGATGCCGGGAAGGATCCTTAAACCATAGCCCAGGAGGTGTAGTTAACCATGGCTACTTTCCTCTACCCTTCTATAACCTCCCTTTCAAATCCCTTCCTATGCTACTAAAGGAGAATTGCCACCACGTGAATTACCCTCATGTTGCCTGCAACTGTAAAAAAAATATCCTGAGCAGAAATGACAAAAAAGTTTTCGATTACGTGTCAGAAATGAAACGTCTGTCTGAATTTTTTAAAAGAAAAAGATCGTTATTTGACAATAATTAGCACAGTTAGTTTAGTTTTATGGCTTCCTGAAAGTCACCCAACGGTAAATCTTGAAACATGTTTTGCGTTGTAGATTTATAGACGTTGCTTATAACTTGGCGTGCTTTCTCAAACTGTTTCTAATTTAAGCGCAAGGTTTACAAATTACAGTTTTTAGCTAGCGACAAAAATATCGATTTGACAGGGAATTGTCTCTAAGCTTGGCGGCTAACGGCTAAAGAATGCTGTTGAATAACATTTATAGTCATTATTTGATTTTTATGTATCTCAAAATACCTAGTCGAATTCCAGATCATTCGATATTTCACTGCCTCAAGAATGACATCTGTTGTTAATTTCTTTTAAAGAGATGAAATTAAATAAGTCCTAACTTTTCTTTATTATACCCGGAACAGTTCCAGTACATAAATCTGTCACTGATACCAATAATATAATATTTGTCGCAATATATATATATATATATATATATTTAGAGTGTGAATCGTATTTAATGGTAGGGAAAAATGAAGTTATATTCACAGTTTTTCAGAGAATGAAACATGACATCTCGGTAGATTACACTGGAAGGATGAATCGTCCACATTCGGACGTTTGATTTTCGTAGCTTAAAATATTTCTCATGTGTTTGTGCGGGGAAATCCCCATTCTTTGAGCCAACTTCAGACTTGGCGACTTCAGCATCCAAACTCTTGACCGTGATCCTCTCCACTTACGACGCCGTTACTCAGATACGAGCAGGATATACACATTGAAAATACTCGTAGGCGGTTAATTACTTGACGTTGAAAAGAATCACGACTCGCTTTATATTTCGCCCTGATAAACCTATTTTTAATTAAAGCTTTGCATAACGTCCAAACACGCGGCATCACCTTGGCACAATTTATGCAAATAACCACTACAGCCAAATAGCTGATGCCAGGACGTAACGATTACTTTAACTTTGAGAAATTATGAGTTGATTATTTTTTATGCGGCGTATTTTTCTATGTTAAAGATTAACATTAATGGTTTTTAAACTTGGATTCTCAAGAGGATCTGGAAAGACTGATACTGATGGCTGGGGTTTCCAACGTTTTGTATACAATAGGCCAATTTTTTGTCAGACGAGTTCAGATGCGTCAAATAACTGGAGCATATTGATACCATCTTACGTACATGTTTAGCGGTTGGTAAATAGAGATAAGAATAGAATTGAGGCAAAGGAATAACTTAATCACACAAATATTATTAATTAATTTACGCCAGTTTAATAAAGTACCAATCTTCCTATACACGAGGGTATTCGCTTCATGATGGTGCTGTAGCTGCCAGAGAGAAGTAGACAGATTATATATAGGGTAATCCACATAATGGTCACTCCCGTCTTATAGCATACGAAAGGGAGTGAAAGGGGGGATGCGGAAAGGTAGAGGAAGGTAGCCAATGGGTTAACTATGGCCCACGGGCTGTAGTTTTAAGGTTTCTCCCCACCAATCGCTTAAAAGTAATGCAGTAAAACCCTACAGAAACCTGCAACAGGTAGGTCGGGTTCTTGGTGCTTGTCCCACCCTTCCGATAGGCGAGAGAGGCCACAGTCTCATTTGATGAAGATAACTCTGGACTACAATTAATGGGACTGAGAGAGAGATCAGCTTAGAACTTTGATTTGTCTGTTCTTTCAGCTTGCTGGTATGAATGAGTCCTGGCCCCGGCGAATGTTTAATACCCTTTTTAATAGAAGTATATTTATAGGCTAAATTTCCTCTTTAAAAAGATTTAATTATTTATGTAAAACTATCTATTACAGCAAATAAACATTAATTACCATTAATGACACCTTAGAACCTGTTTGGATTTCGCTAGTCTTTTAATGTTTGGTGTTAAATTTGTTACTGAGACTAGCAGTGAATTAGTTATTCGCCATCTTCATTGATGAAATTGCTGTATGTCGTTCAGAAGCGGCATATAAAGTTTTGCGAATTTTCATAGCTCTGGGAAATGTTTACACGGTAATGGACGTCAGAAATTAATTACTTTTAGAAGTATTTTGAACTGGAAAAGCTCATCAAATTTCATTTTTATGAATGAATTTTTTTTAAAACGTCAAACAGGTACATTTTATGTTTCTAGACATCTGCGTTTTGTTTTGTTCACTATGTGAAAATGGGTTTACAATGGCGAGAATGGTAGTAAAAGACTTTGAGATGAATTACTATTATTCTTATCCCATTCACTTTACTCTCTCAAGCGTGGAAAATAAGGTGATTCCTCAGTTTAATACTGAGAAATTAAGTTTTAATTTCATTTTAAATGAACGGATGCTATTTACTAAGCTACGAAATAAATTATTGCCTTGTAGTTTTAAATTTAGATCATTGAGATGTCTACTAAACTAAACTAAAAATGTCAAATCAAATAGACAGTTGTTCTTTAATCACTTAGTTCATTTTCCTGTTCTAAAAACACCATTTTTCTATTTCCAAAATGGATACACGCGCAAGAATGCAATGCGCGACTTGTAACCACCCAATGCGCCACAGTTTGGTCACCTCTGTTCTAAGGAGTCGGTCAGTCAAAGAAGAATTGTAATAATTTAATTTTAAAGCAGTTGAAGAAATAAAGTATAAAAAATAATTATGTAAAATCTCATCCGTAACTTTCAAATACTTGGTACTTTCATTAAATTTTAATTACTTTTCTATTGCGCACGTTTTCCCGGTGAACTAGTTGTTGAAAGAGTTCATGGGTTTCCTTCCGGGTGGCGTAGTAGAAACACGACGTTTTGTCGCCTATCGTCGTCGACATCTTCTTGGTGATAGTTGACGAAACGTAGTGTTTCTACTACGCCACCCGGTTGGAAACCCAAGAACTCTTTCAACTACTTTTCTTTTTGTTGAATATTACATTAATAAAACAAGAAAACCCTAAGAAATTTCCCATCGCTACTTCTCACCATGAACTTTGGTCGCATTGTTATTCAACTATCCGAATTGTCATTTTCGCCCCATCTTATTTTCTTTCTCTTTAAAATCAAACTGAAATTATCGTTCAAGTGTTTATAGGTTTCGTACGGCACGGAACAAGTTACTATTCCTTTGAGGACTCAGACACACTTACCGACCTTTGATTAAACTAACCAAATGTTCTTTCTACCATAGCTCTGTAGTGGTAGGTTTATTAAATGATAAAATAAAGGGATAGTTTCCAGAATTTATTAATTATTTAACTTAACATGGACAAATAAAATTAAAAATACAAATTATGCGTGTTTAGTTAGCCGGGCAAAACAATCGGATCCCTTAATCCCAAGTTTACGCTAAAATCCCCCAGGCGCGTCAAGGATTGAGACCCTTGGCAGTTACCTTGCGTACATCTGGACGTCATCATGTAGCATCCTCGTTCTCTCAGAGTCCTCTGGATCAAGCACGTTTGGGGCTGTACTTTCGTCTCTGGCGACGGTTCGTCGAGGAGTCTGCTCTACACGTTCTTTACAGCCCCTTCGCTGGATGTGAAATATCAATGTTCTTGACCAATTTTGAATCGATCTTTCCTGAACCAAGAAATATGATTGGTTCAGGCAGTCTCGTGTTAATTCAATTTCTGGGGTTTTTGGAGAGACGTTTCCCACGGTGTGACAATGCAGGTAGCCTCCGAGGGTCAACAGCCTACGTGCCTACAACCAGACAGAACGGATTATATATCCGCCACGGCGGCTCCTGGTCAAATTACAACTTTCCAAGCTCTCAACCCTTGATAATATGTAATTACATTTAAATAATATATATATATATATCAATTATAAAACTATCACGCTACAACTCTTTCTCTGACATGAAACAGCGCTGATCAGCACTTTTGTTTCCATAGTTCAAATTGCCATGTAATCTAGATTTCCTAATTGTGATACGTCTTTATATTTTAGCATACGCTTTCATTCCAATCTGTACTTTTGCTTGTAAATTTCACCTATGCAACTTGATTACATTAAACTTAATACTGACTTATACTTTAGGATTTATAATCGCATCAACATGTAAGATTTTTTTTCTTTGTATTTGTGAGCAATGTAAAGCTTTTAAAACATTTTTTTGGATTGATGGACGCATCATCATGTAAGATTGTTATTTACTTTGTATTTCTATGCCATCCATAGTTCCTAAAACGTTTATGTTGTACCTTAGCTGTATTATTTTTACCGAATTTTGGACTGGAATATTCCTGACGTGACATTTTAGATTGATTGTATTCGTAACATAGTTAACCGCTTTAATTCCGCAGTCAACTATTTAATCGTCAGCCACACTAGTCCGGAATCAAAGATCTTTCACACAATGAAGAATAATCTACATCCTAATTTCTGCCGTTAAAAGTTAACTTTTCACTTTAAAATGTTAACAGTTCTTTATATTTCCTCAAATCCCTCCGAACACGATAATTTTTCTTATATCTGAACGGCAGAAACATCGCCATGATGCAAACTGCTGAAAAGTTACCCCGGCCTGGTCGTAAAAACCTATATATTGAAATGCATTGAGGGAATGCATTGTTTTGAAACTGCGCACATGTGGGGGTGAGGATGTAAGTGCAAAGTAATTACGGGTCCTGTCTCGATGTGACAAGACAGAGCGGCTGAAGAATTTCGGAACAGCGCACATGTGGGGGTGAGGATGCAAGTTCAAAGTAATTACGGGTCCTGTCTCAATGTGACAAGACAGAGCGGCAAGATATTTGTTTCGGATTAATGGTCTTGGCCGGCACAGGAAGTGGCAATGTGTACTTAGGATTTGTAAAGCAGGGCAAGGGACATGCGCGGGTGGTCTGTTGCAAGATAAATCGGTTTAGGAAAGGCATTGTGTCTGGTTAATGGGCTTGACCATCGGCTTGTTGACTTGGGATCAAAGCGGTCAGAAGAATTTCGGAACAGCGCACATGTGGGGGTGAGGATGCAAGTGCAAAGTAATTACGGGTCCTGTCTCGATGTGACAAGACAGAGCGGCTAGATATTTTACAAGCTGGGGAGCAGCAGCCGCAGAGTGTAAATCTCGGAGTAATGGAGAAACTGTCAATGCAATTGCGACGTAGTCTTGGAACAAAGCAGAAGATAGAAGGGACGGTCATATATAAAGGGAGGATAAGAATTTGTTAGTCAGTCGAGGAGTTGGAGTCGAGGGGTTGAGTCAGTTGAGTGTGGAGGCGTACGGCGAGCACGGAGTATGGAGAAAATTTGCAGCCTGCGAAAGAAATAACAAAATTAATCAACTATAAACATTTTTATATGCAGAAGTTCAATCTGTTGTAATATCAATATTTGACCACTGTCTTCGATGGTAGATGACCAGGACACAGCATCCAGCGTCGAGTAGTTTCAGCACGAGCAACTGGGATGTCCTTCACCGAGTATGGAGAATCAGCGATCGTCGAACCAATAATATGTCTTAGAGTCAGTGTGTGTAAACGTCCAGTCTATAAAGTGTGTGTGTAATGAACGAGCCAAATGTTCCTGAGTAATCGTGAGTTGAAATTTATGGTATTAATATGTGTAAACGGAATTAAAAGATACAGTCAGATATCGTTCTCTTCTTTTGTTAATAAAATAGACTCTTTTAAATTTAGAATCAATCTGGTAATTCTAAGTTCGTTAATAAGTTTCGTCGATGTCTAGACGTTTAAATATTTCTGTTTAATTTAAAGATAAATGTTGGGTTCTGTGATAATTTAAGTGTTCTGTCCGTTATCAAACCCAGAAAAGACCCATGAGAGAAAGAGATCTTTTATATAATATTAAATTGAATAATTGTAAAAGTTATGAGAAATAAATTGTTTGTTTGTTAATGAAATATAAATTTTATTTTTTTATTTCGACGGACGTTTGTTTATTATAATATATATATATATATATATATATATATATATATATATATATCAGATATATAAAAAGTTAGATTCTACTCTTCATTCACAACATAAATCTATCCTGTCCAGAAAAGTCAAGATACATCGAGTCATTATAGAGTAAACAAGTGTAATTCTAATTAAGATGCAAGCTGCACCTAGTTATTATTCCCAGTATCTAACCTACTCAGTATATACCGAACACTATTGCATAAGTTGTATCTCGCGAATTCCTATTGGGGACATGTGAGAATGCTGGGTCTGGTTTTTCGTAACATAAAATAGACTTTCTACCAGGTCGAGTTCATTAAATCCCGATGTCCTTCCCAGGGTCCCGTTCTCAATTGGAGCAATTGTCCCCGCGATGACCTTTATTAATAGGATTAACTGATGCGACAAAAAGATGGTGATAATAGCATACGCCTACGACGGGCCTGCTCAGAATTCTGGGAACTTTGTTAAGGTGAGTCGGCAACATGTAGCCTTGCACAGCTTGCCTTCAAGGGACTGTTACATGACACCAAGACCGTTTCCTGGTTATTACGATGTTTTACTTCAAAGATAACTTTGACCTGCCATTAAATAAGTGTTTGTAACTTGAAGAGCGAGTATTCGCAGTACAAATTCTTCAGATAAGATTACTTCTCGGTATATACTTTAGATATGTATGTAATAGTTGCGATTACTTTGTCTTGAAGGTTCATCGAGCACGACATTGCGATGAAACTTTGGTGAGTTGTTGTGTGCACACGCTCGGGAAGGTTTCTTTCGGATTTTCGAAGCGTTAGGAAAATTCCAAGGGATGAACTGGTGTGGAATTTAAAAAAAAATCTAATACGACCGTTTTTAGCTTAGAATAATTAGTTTTTACTGTCTGTGTATAATTTCAACCCCTTACAGCATGGGAAGGTAGCGCCACTAAGGAACGGGATGGTGTGTTACATTTGGTGTAAAATCCAGGGTTATACAAATTAATGACATAAATTCTGACATTCATGCTCGATTGCCATCTACTTTCCCAGAGAACAAACCCATCAGAGGTAATCCATCACACATATCACAAAATAATATTTTCGTCGTATGACCGCAACCAACTAGAACTATTTTTCGAATTCAGTACGTGATGTTAATGATTTTTAATTTTGCATAAAAAATTCGATGTTACTAAAATCCCGGGTCACATGCAAAGATGACTTTGGAGAATATATGTACCAATTTTTGCACTTATCAGACGTGGTCGTCCTTGACCCCTCGATTTGCCTTACGATGTAAGTTCCTTTGCACATTTTAACAAACTTTTAACATGGCTGAAAATGCCATGCAAATATGCTATTAAACGGAAGCTGCGATCACCTGAATAGCCTCATGCAGTCCGTCACTACCTATGGATATGATTTGTAAATAAGCCGAAACACCTCGGTCTGTCCTGAGATGTGAATACTCCGGGGTCGCCAACGTTAGACAAAGTCATACAATGTACGTCGATAGCATAACGCTTTCATGTTATCTTACGGATTTTACCGATTGTCGCAAGGCTACAAACAAAATCATGTTTAAAATAATGTAACATTTTAACAACCGTATTTCTTCGTTAAGTAAGGTACAGCACAGACTATAAAACACAATGAAAGATAGCCTCCTTTTAACAATGTATGCATATCGGATAAAAGATGTCATAATAAATTTTTAGGTTCGCCGATGGCATACATAATAATAATAAAATAATAATTAAAAATAACTGCATACGTTGTCTGTAGACAACACTAGAAATGAGAATGCGGTTCAGAAGGACTCCCGCGTCGGTTCTGGTTCAGGGGTTCTTCGCGGGAGTCTCGTAGGTCGCGCTTGTACCACTGATTTGAACCTTTCCACAAAACTTACTGCACTACTTCTGTGTATAATTATCTGGTGCAAGTCACACTCAAATACAATTATTATCATGATTATCAAGTAACGTGAATATATAAATTTCTTAGGAAACATTCCAGTGAATGTTCTTTAGTGCGCTGGACAAAAATAGTATGGCTCTACGAGTCAAATATAGAACCTGCATTCTTTCCTGTTGCACAACTAGCTAAAACTCATTCTCTGGATTCCTTGACCGCATATTTCAACAATTCGGGTTTTAAAAAAAGTAACTTTTATTAACAAATGCAAACATATGTACGAAATAGTAAGGAATAATTTCACTTTGCAGCGTTATACTACTTCATTTAGTATTATTTTGTGGTTTGAACGATGACTATAGCATTAACCGTCGATCGTAGGCCTACTGATATACAATATTCTTATTATTTTACGATAAACTTCGAAATATATTTCAAACGACATCTATTTGTACGGAAGTGTGTAACATCTGATAATGTTTTACAAAATAATACAGTTACTTTATTTACGTTTAAATTCTTTTGTAAAATATGTCAGTAATTCTCGGAAATTCTTTTATGTTGTATCAGTCATAATTTTATCCAACCAGATTGTTTTAAAGTAGTTTTTTTTATATACTCTATTCGAGTCGTCTGCAAAGGGATCTTCAAATATAGAAAATCTTATATGTGGTATGGTTGCTTATGGAGACTCTGAATTTCATTAATAATTACTTTAATTTATTAATAATTTTGTTTGATGTAATTTACTTGATTTAATGACATAATTTCTTTGATCGACAAACTAATTATGCCAAAATATTACTCAATTCATCAATATGTGCAAAGTGCGCACTGTAAAATAAAAAATATATCTATTTCAGGGTAGAATACGATTTAACTTGAATGAAACTGACAATTTAGTTCTTTCAGAAACGTTATAAGAGACATCCGCGGGATTTACTTACGTAAAGTTCAGTCGGTGTCATCGGGAAATGGCGAGCGGCGTTTCTTCTTCTCTTGTCTCCTACAGAAACTCCTGAATCGTCCAGTCAGTTTTAGCTGCGCGGCTTCCTCTGCAGCCTCGTTGCAAGTCTTCGCCCTCAGACCTTATTTGATCTGAAGCACTGCAATCATCAACCATATGTACGAGCAAAACAGCATATTTTGTCTGCATTCAGACGCACGTTGCCAATCTCGATCCTCTCTCTCCGACCATCCAGTCCGTTTTTACGACAACGAGTTTGCTAGCTGTCTGAATGCAAAACTGCACATCTGCGCTGACCCTTTCAGCTGCTCTCTAATTACCAGCTGCGTGGTCGAGGAACTGTCCATTCCCAGAATCCGCTATCCAGGAGTCCTGAAAGGAAATTCTTGTTCACATTTGTGTGCATTATGTGTCTGTAGTTAATGCCAATATCGAAAATTTTATCATTCGAAATTATAAACGAGGGATACGGTCACAACCGCATGTAATGGAAAATTACTATATACTGAAAATATTAAGGTAACACGCACTCGCACACACATGTAAAATTTTAAATTCTATAATCAATATCGATGAAGCAATACCTGGAGAAGCTCACATTTTCCTTTGCCTTTTGCGACCTCAGCGTTATTTTCTTGCTAATACTTTACTGGATTTTTAGTCATTCGACGAAGTTCGTGTTCCGTTGGTTACTCAATACTTTATGATTACAAGCTGTCTCTCCGCAATTAGACTTGATGTTAACTGTTGATTTCAATATTTCTCATTACAGTTGAAATGTATTGGTAGTAGCACTTATTTAATTCAGGTCGTTTATAAAACATTCTTGACCTCCTCCCATTATTCATACAATAATTCTCGATTGCAATTACAACAGTTTTTCTGTTTCTTTCAAATTAAGAAAATGAGCATTTCTTTTTATTCAGTACTGTTGTTTACAGACCACCTTCTTTAATTTTTTTCTTTCAGCATTTTTGATGTGTAAATTTTCGACTATACCCTCCATTTATTCAGCGAGAAAGCTGGAATATTTTCTTGGCTAATGTTCTTAAGAAGTTCAGTTAGAGTAAGAAACACAGTGCAAAATCTACACTTTATGGTTTAGTCCTGCGAATTATATATATATATATATATTTTGAAAATAATTCTGTTCAATTTATTGTATTTTTTTCCATTGCAATAATAATTATTGTGTTCTACTAATCAAATATTAGACATTTTCTTCTGAAACTTATCTCTCAAACAGTTTTTTTTCAATTTATCAAACTGCGGTTGAATTTAAAATAAATAGTTTATGGTAAAAAGGACTGTTGACGTAGACGTTGATGAGTAGAAAAACCCAAAAACAGTCTCAAAGTTTATAACTTTATTAAATAAATAGTCGGAAGCTTTCAACTCTTTGTTATAATATATATATATTGTAATAATTAAAATAAATAGGCTTTATTTATTTTAATTTAATGAATTTAAAGAGTTTTAAAGAGATTACCTCAGGTTAAGCGTCAAAATGGATGGCTTTTTATTAAATGAAAAGATCAATGAACTTTACAAACAATATTTTATTTATTTTGTTGCAATAATTTAAAAAAATTACATATTTAAATATTAGATCTCAGGATCTTCACTGTGTTTGATAATGGACACATCAATTATCTTTAAAATCTTATTAACAAACAAATCACATTTAAAAGAAAAGAAATTTACTTGACAATTAAACTAGAACGAAATTTTAAATGAGAACGAAATTAAGAAGTAAAGAGATTAGAACGAATTAACAATTTAAACGGAGAACGAAATCTGACTTCTATCTTTCAATTACGTTTACATAATTAATTATTTTGTAATTTGTTACTCACATTTGTCTAGTATTCCAACATACCTTTTGTTTTAGAAATACACTATTGCGGGATTTTACACTTATTCTAAGCCAAAATTTTATATGATGTCAGGAACTCGGATGATCCTCCCTTTTTGTTGTCAGCTACCTGTTGACTGCTTGCCTTAGGTAAATTCTGCTTGCCTTAGGTGAATTCCGTGGTTTGTAGATTTGCCAGTCTTTACTGCATTTGACTCAAACTGAAATTTTTCTATTTCTGGCCGGCTATGGACACAAAATTGCTGATTTTACTTAGCAAGTTTCGACGTTATGCTTTCGTGAATGTTTTACTTTGTCCTCAGAAATGTCCAGGCACCAACCAACTCTGTTAAATCCTAATCGCCAACTCTGTTGAATTCTCTTCCAATTAACAGTTATACCTTGACGATGTCTTTCCGCGAACTGAACTATCGTCTAGCATTTTAGCGCGCATACGCCAATTTCGGACCTTCCGACAAAGGAACAGAGCTGGGCTACATTGTCACTATGTTCTGGAAACTCCGCCGCTACAAAGGATTTCTCAAACAATTTAGATTTTTGTGTTCAAACAATTAATGTCCTAATTAATTGGCATTACAGTATATATATAATTATAAAATAAAAATCGTTTGTGTTAAAAGTACTCTAAGTAGATAAATAAATAACCAAATAACAAACAAAATAATCGCTTAATAAATACCACCGCAATAAGGATTGAAAAAATGTGGTATTTATTTAGCACATATTTCTGTCTTTTATTTTGAATTTTATTTATCTAATTTAATCTTGGTCTGGCATAATTTTACGATTCCTAAATTAATGTGTAATGGTGGTAAATGCAAATTTTCAGGATTTACTAAAGGGACACGACTCATTTTCCGACCTGCGATACGGAATCCACATTTATGTCACAATAACAATAAAATATAATTTACTTATACATTTTAAATTAAATTATTACACAATTATTATGACAGAAGAAAGGTTCGTTGAAAACAAATTGTAAAAAGTAGTTGCTACAGGGAAATTAGGCCTTATAAAAAAAGTTTGATTACGTTTCAGAATTCGGTATTTTAAAGTATACTAAATTCAATAATCAGATCTGTTGTTAAAAATTATTTTGACGAGTAGTCTCGTAATAGACAAAGTTATTTTCTAATAATAGAAATTATTAAGTAACTATAATCTTTTGCCGGATTTTACTAAATAGTTAATACTCGTCGTTTATCAATTTTAGTTTCTACTAAATAAATACGTTTAATTTCTCATCATTTCAGAGTTTTTAGAACATTTTTGCTGATTTTTGTGTTCATAAAAATATTGATAATGTGCTACTATCTTAGCGTTACCCAAACAACGCAAACTATATCTTTCTGTCTGAAATATGTGCGTTATAACAATTTTTCTTTTAGAGTAACAGGCTACATGAGGGTAATCCACATGGTGGCAACTCCCCTTTAATAGCATAGGAAGGGATTTGAAGGGGAGTACGGAAGATAGCCAAGGATTAGCTAGGGTTCCCGGGCTGTAGTTTATAATCCAACGCGGAATTTGCTTAAAAGTGATGTAGGACAACGCCTAGAAAACCTGCATCAGCTAGGTCTGGCTTGTTCCACACCCTTAGGATGGAGGGACAGGGGTTTGGTGTGGGGACGCAGCATTCCCTTCTCCGCTATCTGGACCGGTTTAGGAGGCAGCTGGCTAGAAAACCTGCAATTCTTAAATTTTTCCTGTAAGACTTCTACTTGCACTTTTCTTTCATTAGTGTACGATGTGTCATCACATACCAACCATTTGTAACTGGAAATAGTCCATTACGCGTCAATGATTTCATTAATCTCTGGATCTATTTGGAACATGACCAATTTCACTAAGATTGAATTAATATATGTTAGTTATAAAATATCAGTGTAAATATACAAATCAGAAATAATGAAAAATAAACTAATTATTAGAGAATGAAAGCTTTTCCGGAAATATTTGAAAAACGTACAGTATTAGTTTACTGCCACATCATCATGATGGAGGAGCAAGCTGATGAAATAATAATTTCTATTAAAATTATTCATATGTACTTTATATGTAAGGGTTTGCTACTTGAAATTTTCCCTGAAATCTGTGCAACTGGATATCATCCTTATTCCCAGAGAAATAAAGGTAGCAGTGTTTTTCCTCGAATTCAGGGGTATGCCGATTAAATTATCCAATCGGAATTCTTAGAAAGGTGTCTTCTTACGAGACTATGAAGTCAGTTATATTTCTGTTAAGAATATTTGTGGGCATATGTCTTGAAAGTAATTAAAATATAAACTATCGACAATCAATATATGAAACGATCATTTTATTCTTGTTTTTGATATTTAAACATTTTTGATAATTTATTTATTTATATTTTATTCATTTTGTGTGTTGTACAGTTCTAGGAGAATCTTAAGCAACCGCGAACACTGCAAATTCTGCCGACTATCATGAGACATTACAGATTTGGGGGGAATGTGGCCATTTACCTGATTGCTCTTCAGTCACATCCTCGCTTTTCTTCGCTATTTTTTGGGAAATAGCGATATTAATCCAAGGATTCGGTAGAATGGTTTGCGGAATCCTGAACAAATACAAAACGACGTTTGACTGAGCGATAACTCCTTGAGTACATTACAGTCATCTTCCGTGATCAATAATATTTACTATGGTTTATTATATTGACGGTGTGAGACGAAAATATAATGTTTTGACGAATTATTCGATTAAACTGACGGAGATTCAAATTTTCGAGCATTCTGACATGAATACTAAAAATGTTGACAGAAATATTGATCATACAGGTGTGTTCTGATAGTATTAGCATCAATAATAAGTGCTGATATCAACGTAGAAAATTGGAGATCCTCAAAGTCTCTTCCAGTGGCTAAATATCTTAAGGTAATTGGCAATCTTTCTTCTTCTTACCAGCCTGTTTGAACACTGTATGGTCAAAAACGCTTCAACAATATATCTCATTAAAAAAATTTTTTGTAATCTTTATTTTCCATTAAACATAAATTACGCGGCATTACCTTATGAGAATACTCTTTACGCTTTTTCAACCAGTCAACCATCACTGTCAGAACTGTCCGTCGTATACCAAAACGTAATACTATAGCGATACATACATTAGTATCGACGCTCTATTAAAAATCCTCATAGTTCGAGGAAAGATCAATACCGAGGGAAATATTTTCAGTAATACTAATGGTGAAAAGTTGAAGATTGATATAGAAAATGAAGTAATAGCTTCAATAATACTGACCTTAGTATTATTCATGTAAGGAACCAATTACTTTCATTTTTAGACGGAACTCATTTGAGCCAGATCTAATTTTACGTCTATGTTTAAGAGTTAAATCTATTTGTAGAGCCCTAGGTTTGGCTTTTTTCACTCCCTGCTTCTGACACGGTTCGTAGCACTCCCTCTTTATCCCCAGCAACGTCTCCATCCCAACAGAGACATACGAAAACAACGGTATAGTGTTCGTAGAACTTCAGGTCGTGTACGTCTCACTTTGTCAACGATATTACTTCAGTTATTTATAAAATGATCAAAAAAAGATAAAATGTCCTTTTACATGTCGTTACTACCTCTTGTTTGAGGAGTAGAGCTTTTATTTAAAAAAATGCGTAGACCTAAAGGGTGAACGTATATAGTATATGCTTCAAGGATTTAGAATGAGTCATGAATTTTATAAAATTATATTATAATTTGAATATACATAATATATTTATTTTGCATTGGATATATTTTAATTTGTAACTACATCTTTCCGTTCATTTATTGAATGGAAAGAATGGCTAAGCAAAAACTTTATTCATACTTTTTTGAATTTGATTTTATAACTTTATAATGTTATGTTGTAGCTTGGTAAATATAATAATACTATTACAATCCAGGACTCCTTTCTGTGTAAGTGACAGTGATTTACCGTTGTATTCTTGTGTCTTGTATTGAAATTACGCACATCTGCCTGGGTCATGTTTCACAAACAACATTAAATATAGCATGTACTTTACAGAGTAAGAGAGTAGGATTTCTTGACGAGACTCCTTAAAGATGTTCTTGAAAAACTTGACAGTTATTCCTAACTCTATCAGCCCTTTTCTGAAGAAAACGATTTTGCCTTCTCAGAAGAATTCGTCCCCCCCCCCCCCCCAATAAAAAAAACGATGTCATATGAGAATATCGAGTGAAAATATGCAAAGTAAACTTTAACTTTCTGAGCACTACATTTTGACATTAATCCAACAGAATATGCGGCTAAGCTTAATTAAGTTGCGAGATTATTAATATGAATTTTCGAATTTAATTAGTATCAATAACTAATAATTTTGAACGATCAATTTCGCAAATTTCATCCTTGTGTGATCCTATTTATGTAGAGTAAAGTACCACATTTTTGTTTGAAATTACATAAAAAGCGTTTTTTCACAAATTGATGGATACTTCATTAGCTGAAAACCAGTGTAGTAGATGATTGAATGCACCATTGGATACTTCTTCTAATGTATTGTGTTTATCATTGAATAAAATGCTCATGTCGTCAGCAAACAGAATAACATCACAAAAAGGAATAATTATTTTAGATAAGTCATGTGTATCGGAAAGAACAATGTGGAACCCCTATCATAGACTTATTCTGCGTTTGCCTTCTTATGAGGAAATAGGATTGGTCACAAATTTTAAATAGTTTCTAAATACAATACACTGATTATAAATACAAAAAAAGAAGTTCAAATAGAAATTTTGATTACTTATACATTGTAATTACATGCCAACAGCAATAATTAATACAGGTACTGAAATTTACGACAAATGTTTACATTTTACTCATTTTGTCGGGCATTTGGTACTTGTCCCACGTCCTTCCGATGGCGGGAGAGGGGTTTGCTGTGGGGACGCAGCATTCCGTCTCTGTGCGTCTCCGTACTAGTTTAGGAGTCAGCTGTCCGTCTATTCCAATGGAAATAGTGGACAACTCTTACCGTATGCCCAAGGTCTGCGATCCCGGAACATTACCTTTCAAAACAGGCCGAGGTGCTTCGAATTGTAGGAACCTTAGTTCGAATACTGAGAGAGGAAAAGGCATCCCCAAAAGTAGCCCTCTCCGTCTCTCGAGAAAGGTTCTGCCTGCGAAAGAACAACTTTCACAGACTGTTTTTTTAATACATATAAACTTACGTGGTGCATTTTCAGGAATGTTGCAGACTCGGCAGGGAGAGACCGATGTAAAAAATCGTGTACTGACTAATAAGTTCCATTTATAATAATAGCTTTACACTGCTTGACAAATTAGTTATATTTTCTGATGTTCTTTAGATGTTCAGAAAGGCTGAATGATATAACTGATAACTGTACATTAGACTCGTAGAGACTGCGGCTGTGCTTGTTTGATCTGAGAAGTGAACGGTTCCTCGTGTCGTAGCCATAATTGTCACCGTTAGTTACGAAAAGGTTCGTATTGCGTTATTTGTTCCTGATCAGATTTAAAAGTTTTACTAGAATATACATCCTTTAGTGTTACTCTTTATTTCGTGTTGGTTAAGTATGAACGGAATCAGGTATTGGAGGTTTCAATGATTCCATAATTCTTTAATTTGTTCAGTATAATACAACTGACAACACGACCAAAGGCTTTGGAAAGGTCACAGAAGTCGATTCAGTCAGCAGGGTTAGGGGTGTGAAGCGGCTTGTGTCACTGCGTGTGTCACTGACTTCTGTTTTATCTGGTCCATTCATCAGTCAGCGGCGTCGCGCCGCTGAGTAGATCCTCCCCCCCCCCCTTCCGACCCCCTCCCCCGAGCCATCCACCTGCACGGCCGTGGAGCTGCGGGCGGCGCCAGCCACTCAGCGTTCGCGCTTCGCACTCGACCGACGTCTCTCAGTATTTCTTGGCTCGGGGATGAACTTAATCGCTATGACCTGAGATTTCTGCCGCAGGACATAGCAGCCGACTACTTTATTCTTTTCAGATAGTGTTGTGAGTGAGCGAAATGGAGCAACAGCAGCGATTCAGCCGCGTGGAGCAGCGAGTCTCCAGCAGCCGACAGGTTACGAGCACGCAGCAAGGTCAGCAACAATCTGTGTCTGTGTGTGTCACCTGAACAGTGTCGCATTACAGCTGGCTCCGTAACGGAGCCGCGGGTGTAACCGAGGCGATGTAATCGCGGGAAAGAAAGGCCCGTTGCGACGGTCAAAGTGCGCGCTGATCTGTCCCGTTATGCCTGTCCCACATTGATGCGGTCGGTAGGCGAGCCGTGGCCTCGATACGATCTGCTTTGCAAGTGGGCGTAACGCGAACCCATATCAAACGCGAAAGCCGCCGTTTATCAACGAAATCGTCACCGTCGTACCATTTACTTACTCGTCGAAGTACCTCATTCTCGGCGCAGTTCTCGACCGATCCCTCTCACACGGGACACTTCCGAAAGCGTATAAAACCATTTGAGATCGAGTTAAAGTGCCAAAAATCATAATTATGTTAAATGTTCACACGGTAAAATTGTTTACCCTTCGTCAACATCGACCATTATTTGTACCAGATTATTACGACCATGCATGTGAAGTCCGTCCATCAGAAACCTGGTCTTATGGACGTGATAACATAATATAATTTCATTCTCCAACTGCCTCTTATCTGAGGTGTAGCGTTTCTGATGATGGACATCTACTCCAACGACAACCTTCGATCAAGTAAACGGCTATGACAAGTACTGATATTTTCCCTAACTCGATAAACTACAAGATCGAAATTTTTCGGCTTCCGCCTCGTAGGTCAACTTTCCTTTTATTGGATATGCGTGTCTTAATAGTATTAAAGTATCAGTTTACAGTTGCGAAGTTTGAATTTTGCACACCGACGGAGTGATAGTGTGGTAATTACTGAAAGCCGATCCTATACAAGACTGTAAAATGCGAGCTACGTCAGGACTCGAAAAGCGAGTTGTTTATCGCGACATATTTGGCGCTAACCTTGAAGTGATGAACGCTATATCTGGAAGCGGCCCCTTAAGATCTCTCTTTTGAGGCGCTACACTGCACAACGATAGGTTTCTTATCACTGATATTGACTTGCAGTTGGCGCGGAGATTTATCTTATCTTTCTTTATCTACCAATGAGGTCTAAGTCGTCCGAATAACGTCCAGCTGTATTAAAAACATATTTGGAGTGATGTACTTTCGAAACTAATTTTTTTACCGGAACGTCGTTTTCTCTTTCTCGTTCTGTCGACCGAGTAAACTGATGCAAAATATTACTGGGAAACAAAGCGCGTTCTCGTCACGTGATCGTGGTCACCGTTTTGATACAATGATGTTGTCATTAATCGGATTATTCCAAACAAATATTAACTTTATAACTTAATTATATTTGTATACATGTGTACCAGAAGTAAGGGCACTAAAGCAACTGAGGGATAAAGGTGGTCAATACAAACATTCTTCCCTCTTAGCATTTTCGTCAGACGCTTTGTTACTGCGCAGTTTGAGAAAATACAACTGAGAAATGAATTAGAAAAACGTGCCTCCTGCCTCAGACCAATACATGAGACGTATTTTTGGATTTATTACTGCAATTGCTCAAAATGACCTCTACACAAAGTTTACCACGACCGGTGATCGATTTGTGCAGACGTTCCTCAAGTACAGGCTCAACACGACCAGTTTCTCTGACCCGACGAAATCACTGCAGCAAACTTTCTTGCGTTGGGCAATTGCCTATCTGGATAATGATAAGCGTATCTTCCCCTTTCTTCGTTTCCCTTGTCAAATATCAATGATCAACAACATTTTCGCAATGGTGCAACGGGACTGACGACCGCAGATGGCAGTGGTGGCGGGAGGTGCGCTTTTCCAATTCTATTTTTCAGTTTTCTTTTCTCAAATTGCACAGTAAACAGGCGGCTCTGTCAAATATGTTGGTATTCATCCCCTTTTATAACACCTTTATGTTTGTGAACTTGGAACCATGCAGTGTTCCACGTCATTTAAATTGCGATAGTCTTTGAAAACATATCACAGTAGTAACTCCCTCTCTATTATTAAACGTCTTTAAATAATTTCATATATTTTGTTACCAGTTTTTAATTCCGATTTATTGTATAAAGTGTATGCTGAGTTTTAATGTATCCTTCAAATTTCTTTATAAAAATTAATTTTTTAAAAAAAATTACAGACATTTTTATATATATTGACGGAAGAAACCACGAAGGGTTTTGAAGAAACTTAATAGAAGTTTCCATTTCAGTATGAGGCATCGTAACCCTAAAAAATGTATGAATGTGTCATTTAAAAAATTTCTATTGACGTGGTCTTTTTATTTGTTTCAATTGTATTGGTTAAATATATTCTGAACCATAAACAATCCTTTCTTTGGCTGACATTGACTACCTACATTAAGGTGCTAAGTTTGCTGTGGTGATTAAATATTGTCATTTACTATCGGTTTCAGAGACGTGTAAAACTTATTTCTCCTTCCTTTTTACTGTGGAATTAAAATTTGTCATTTTTACAAATATTTATTCAGTTAACCCTTTCTGTAAAAAGTCATTGAAGGTCTTACTTGGTTTTCGGATGAAATGATATTTTTATGTCAGCAGCGCCTATTTTTATAATTAATAAAATATAAATTTTTCATTTACAGAATTATAAAAATATGTTGGGTCCTGATTTTTGTTAGTTAGCTATTTCAGAAACATTCTCTTTGCGGTCATTTTGGGTGCAGAAAGTTTGCCTACCAAACGTAAAAAGTAATTTTATCTTTCAAATAAAATAACGTCACTCGGTAAGTCTTATCGGAATGACAGAGCAACAAATAATCGCCGAAGATGTTCAGGAAAAAGTCGGCAGTCTGTGATCCTAAATTGTAAAATGTTTTACAGCTCTGACATAATATGCACTTTAAGATTGAGAGAATCCGTATAATTATAGCATGTGATATTGTATAATATTACTCGAATCATACAATATATTAATGATTTTTGTAGTGGAAAAATAACCTTATAACTGTCACTGTAATATTGTGTACGTACGACAGTTTTCTTAGCAATAGTAAACCAGTGAAGCAGTGGATGAATTTGGTAAACTCATTGCTTACAGCTTCCAAGTATTAAATTATTTAAGAATACCAGTTTTAAGCTTTATTTACCACAACAATATTTATCTACCAAATTTCATATCAACCTAATGATTTTAATGGTTCTAAAAATCTTAGGCTTGTCGTCATGTGTTATGTAATAATCAGAAATAAAATTTGGCGACTTTAAAATAACGGAACAATATGCATGATATTACAATGAAAAAATATTATTTACACTTGTTTAATTTTCATTAAAGCTATCTGATTTGATTTACTGAATAATGAGAATTTCCCTCTGAGTACTAATGTAACAAATGTAATTCTAATAAATTTTGGGTCACACCCGTACTTCATGAGGAAAATAGGTACAAATGTTAACTATAAAACAATTTTTGTTTTATAACAGCGGAAGATATGTATAGAACAATCGTAAGTTCTGCGTTCGTCCGAATTACATTCCGAATTAAGTAAAAGGACTCAAGTTGTTGGTTGTGTAAATAAATTAATGAATTAATATTTTACGCCAAAAATGAAAAATATATGTGAAGTCTAACCTTTTTCCGTTAATAATTTGAATACATACTTCCTAAACATGTTTTTCATTGGTATTAGCAAAATTATTGTTAATTAAAACTAACTAACTTACTTTGCCTCTATATTATTCTTATTCTTATTCTCTGTACGAACTATTGGCGCTCTACGTAAAATAAATTAACACAGTGTTCTAATAAAATAAAACTTTTTAATGCACACTTTTTTACGAAATTCCTGAAAATATTACTGAAATTTAATTGGAATGTGACGTGAAATCCGCATAAAAGAAGCAAAATTTACAATAAAATCTTAGTATTTCATTGTAGATCGTTTTTCAGTTCGATCTTGTGCGTAATGTTCTCACACTACCAGTTTTCAAATAGGAACACTTAAATGTGTATTCCGTAGTGTTAGTTACTTCTTGATGAATTTTTCAAATACAGTGACATATATTTACGAATGGTTGACCAACTTTTGCAAATGTACAATGTAGAATACAAAATATTAACTGTTTCTAAGTACGTTTTTGCGCTTTAGTTTTGTAGTAGGTAAGTAGGAACGTTGTGTTGTGCATTCTTGTCGCGTTGTGTTTTAAGTAAGTTGCAAATGGGCTGCAGCATGTGCGTGAGACCATGTTATGTCTTCTCGAGTCAACCTGAGAGAAAGGAGGTCGACCAGACATGGCAGGTCGCAGATGAAAAGCAGCCAAACGACAGCAGAAAATATTTGAACTCTTGCGCAATTCACACAGGTGAACGGAACCGCACAAATTAGCAGGAAATCGTCGCGTTTATTTACATATTTTGGTCCGTTGTGGCATGTGTCCGTGATAAATGATGGTAATATGACAGAATTTTTTTATTTCCTGATCCGGATGGAAAAGGTTTTTTTTTTGCGGGATATGTGTAGAGTCCATATTAATTAAAAACAAACATACCAGAAATTTGTACGTGGCTCGGAAAATGAATGAGTGAGACTTGAGGAGTGCTGATATGAAGCATTCACGGAATTCAGATTATATTATTATAATCCCGCCAAAACTATTTTCAAATTCTTAATTTGTTAATGCTCTTCGATTTTTAAATTTCAAAAACTGCAGTTTGTATATTTTCAGCCCCAATCAAGGATACCTTGAATGAGAAACGAGATATCTAAAATAGATTGTTCCTTTCCCATTCTGCCTCTTTGAATATTATAAAATATCAGCCAACAAACAGTACATAATAACTTCTCCGGCTAGTTTATTTTTGTTGTTCTTGCAAACATACGCGTACTGAACGTAATTTGAACACAGTTTAAACTTATCTAAGTGTCCTGTTCGCGTTCTTTTAATATGTTTGGCAAACGATGAATCAGTTTCGTCAGTGTCCAATTTCCCTTTCATTCATGATCGTCGACACAATCTGTCTCGTATTGGCCAACAGTTTCTATTCGTGTTATGTACTTAAAGATTTCCGATACAGCCTAAAAGAAAATATTACAATTATGTTTCACGTATATCGATAGATATAGATTAGTGCAACTTTTCTTTTAATAAAAAACTTAATCGCAAACTCGTTTCATTGTCGAAAGCTACCTAGAAAGCCTCAAGAGAATATTCAGTGCTAAGAACGACCTTATCTGGTCACGCCATGTATATTTTCCCACACTTAGCGAGGAGCAAAGAACTTAAAAGTGGAATAAGTGTACTATGAGTCATTAATGTTGTAAGCTGATATTTTCTTGCTTATTGAATAAAATCGTAAAGTAAATTACTCTTAAAGACGATTTTATTCCGTACGACCATCTCTTCACTGTTCTGTATTTCAAGTAAATGGTGAAAAGTAAACGGGGCAAGTTAATAATTTCCAAAGTTTGGAAAGTATCATTATCTATTGATTTAAATATTATCTTCCTAAATTATTTATATGTATGAATTGAGGTACATATTTTTTGCTAATGAAAACGAAGTGTTCCAAGGCGGTTTTCTGCCAATTCTCAGACATGGCGATTAAATATATACCGTATTTCAGCAGCGATGGTAATGTTACAGTGAAGTGCATGCAATTATCCCTGAAAGCAAAGCATGCATGTTATCATTATAACTTAACTGATCCATTTCTTATCTCGCTGATTCGTGTTGAAAGCTGGTTAATTTACCAGACTGATATCACGTTATCTTAGGATAAGAATAAGTGTTAACAAGTTTTAGAAGAGATCTTGGATTTTTCTCACCAAATAATTGCTTCTTATAGTAGAAACGTAGAATTGAGAAACGCAAGAACTGTAAATTTAATTTACCGCTAAATGTATGTGATCATGTATTATTTATACGTTCGTTATTTCATGAAATCATTATAGCTGTAGGACATCTTTTAAACGATTTAAGGATGTGTGTAGAACATATACTTGAAGGAAGCATGTAGGCGGGTATTCGTTTTCAGTCTTTTCTTGGAGTCCAAATTTTTACGATATTTTGTATATACCTGCAAATATATTGAAAATATTAGCCTATAATCATTTGCTCGTGGACACAGGAAATAACGACAGCATCGGAAATTAAAGTGAATTATTACTTGTATTTTGCTGTACTATAATTAAATGATTGCAAGTTTTATTGAAACTATTTTACAGATATTTTAGTAAAGTCAGCGAACAATGTGTTGCCTCCTTACACTTAGCGTGATTAGAGACTTCAAATTGTGATGCTGACGTAACGCCACTTAGAGCGCAAACGCCTCGAAGAGATGCTCGGTCAACATCAAGTGCTTGGAAATGACATCAACATAAGCATTCCTTAGCCTTATAGCTGATTTATTCAATAATCAGTAAATAAACCGTTCACACATTTCTCCTGAATATTGTTAACAGGTTTCGAGGCGTTGCATTTGACGTTATAGAAACATAATTCTCTCGGCTTTTTTTCTGATTAGAGTTTTGCTGTAGATGACGATTTGGCAGACAAGAGAATTCCACGGACACTTATACTCTACTGAATTACTAAATAAATATTTCATCTCATTTATATTTTGAAAAAATCTACATATTCCCAATCCAAAACTATCAAAGAACATCGATTTCTTAGAGTCTTTTCATAATTCCTCTAATTTCCTATTGAAACAGAAGATTTTTCGTTTGGTTAATTCAATCGTGGGAATCTTGTTTTGAATTACGGAATTGCCTGTGTAAATTGAATTGTTACCTACTGTAACCAGGCCGTAGCTATATTGAACATACTACTGTGTAAAATTACTGATCATCAGTTTTTATTAGTGAAGTCTCTTTCTAGACGAAAGTTTCGTAGTTATTCTTACGTTGTCATTCACTTCTGCTCATTGTATTATATCAGAACTGATTATATATTATTGGTTCAATAAAGCCGAAATTTCGAAATTATGCGATTACTTTACACTGTCTTTGGGGTTAGTAAAACGATAAACGTACTTGCAAGATGATTCTACGATCATGGGACAAACTTTGAGGGGTGGTATAGATTACTCACACATACATTTTTGGTACATGAATATGTGGTCGGAATTGGCACGTTAAGGCACGTAAACAAAAATGAGACGTGAAAAGAAAAAACATTGTTTACTTACATCATCGCTTATTTCCAACAATGTTTACAATAAATTCTGAAAATTGCGACCGACAACATTAACACATGCTTGTTAACGTCGAAGGAGTGATTGGCGATCAGTTGCAAAGATGCCAGGCATTTCGTTCACGCTTGCAGCCGCAATGGATAGTCGAGCAACGAGGTACTCAATTGCCAACCAACCACAGTTGCCTTGCATCTTTGTGACTGCTCGCCAATCACTCTTTCGACGCTAACAAGCATTTATTACTGTTAGTGGTCACAATTTTCAACATGTAAACATTGCTTGAAAGAAGCACTATGCGATAAAGTTGTAGATAAACCAGGTTTATTTTTTTTAATGTCTCATTTCTTGCGTTCGTGCCTCACCGCGTCAATCCCGACCACACAATCCTATATATAAAAAATATATGTTTTAGGAAGTTGTACCACCCCTCACATGACAGTAGGATCGCCCTAAGTAAGGTATAATTCAACGTAATCTTCACGACAATAATTCGCCTGTTCTTTCGCAATCTCTTCCACTGAAAGCATGATTAGCATTCCTGATTAAGTTGAGTGTCTCCCTCAATTGATCCCTATATATAATTTCTAAAGGCACAGATGCAAAACGCCGTGTCGGAATGAAGGCCAACTGGTAACATCACTAATCAATGGTGTGTGTTTATTTTTGAGGGTCGGGAGTTATTTATAAACATTTATTTATCAGACTGCTAACCACAAAGATTAATTCAGTCTTTCGACAGTTAAATCGTGTTGCTCTTCGGAATTATATTCCTCTTTCAAGTTTAACATTTGTATCAAGCATTACTAATGTCATTGATTCCTCCTTTACGTTGTTTATTATGCAACGACATACTGTTCCTTATAATTTGTCTAGAAACGTTCTCTGCTGAAATTCCTTGGCAACTTTAAGCAACTTCATATGAGAAATGATCGTTGTACTGCGCTTTCTTTTGATAGAATTCTTCCATTATTAACTAAATATTAAGTTGTAAGTATACGAAAGCGTGGCTTAGCTACTGAACAGATCTGGGGGATTTTAGGAGAGATTTTACGGAAATGAAAGCAAAAGACGCTTATTTCGCTCCTCGAATAATTGTGTTTAAATATTACCACGATTGTGGAACACCAAACTTGTCAACGCAATTAAATACGCAGGACATATACCACGATTCACAATAAATTCTTGTTTACAAATAACATTATGTCTAAATTTGAAATCTACATATAATCAGTAATCCCTCAAAATATTCTGGTAGAGAGGGAAGTGGTCTCGTTATGAATCAAATCGATTTACGAATAACTTAACTATATTAATAGAAATTGCAGTAAATAATTAAATAATTTTCATCTTTTTTAGTGTATAGCTTTGTAACGAGAATTAAGATATAGTTACTCGTAAAACTTTTATTCTTAAAGAAAACTTAAAATATTGGAATAAAATTAAACTAATTCGTCAAATCAATTTTTATTTTTTGTGTTGTGATTACGTTTCATCTCGAGTAATATTCCAACAATACTCTGATTTAATCGTGGGTATCAACTTTCCTATTTTCCTCTTTTTTAGAACATGAATTAAGTATTTCTGGAACATTTCATTGTGTTCGCCTTGAAACCTCAAGTGGCTCTCTGGAAATGTTCATTATCCTATTTGTAACATCTCGAATCGTGATTTAGATTAATCATTTCATTGGAAAATTCCTTACAGGTGTGCGATTTCTTCTTGTAAAATTTTCTTTTGAGCATTTAAAACTTTTCGCGATTTAAAGCTTAATTTATTTTTATTTCTCAACATAATCTCCTTTCAACTCATTAAACTTCGCACAGTGTTTATACAACATTTTCAAGTCGTCCAAGTTGTACAATTTTGAGGTCCTAAAAATAGTGTTTCTCCTCGTCGACATCATCTTTTTCCGGCGTGCCATATATCAGGTTTAGAAAATGGCGCAGGATGTCAAATCATACCAATACTGGGGACGCAGCAGCAGTTCGAACTTCAATTCGCAACTGTATAGGTGTGGCCGTGCACTGTTCTGATGTAAGATCACTTTTATCTAGGGCAAATGTTTTCTTGTCTCATAAGATCCAATATGGAGTGGAGTCCATTTTTGCCTAGCGCTTTTCTTAAAATAGTCGATGGGGATAATTTCTCGTGCAACGGAAAAATCCATGACCATAATCTTTCTGACCAATTTCATTGTGTTTGCCTTCTGTGGAGTAGGTTCGTCTGCTGAAACCCACTTTCCGACTGTTATTTGTCTCTAGAGTGTAGAGTTGGATCCACGTACCATCATAGTTATGTGTTGACGTAAAAACAGGTCAGGTTTGCGTTGAGGAATGACTTTTTAGCCGCAAAATTTCGTTTATTGTCTACTGTACTGTTTTAAGTGTTGAAAATAATGGATTTATTGTTTATTTCACCGAGGCACTGTAAAAACATATTTCTTTATTGCAGTATTGAAAAAAAATTCAACGTAAAAATTCCCATTCTGTTTATTTGATTGACCACATTGTAGAGTACAGTGGGGTCCTACAATTGCACAAATACACGAATATTTTATGGAGTTTGGTGTAATTGGCTGCAAATTTTTTAGCATTTACACCTATTTCTATACAGAAGTTTTGTTTTGAATATTGTTTATTTAGTGTACCTTCTTGTGACGGCGGGCGCAGAAAGCGAGAAGGGAACCGAGATCCCTAGTTTGCTGGTCTACTTACTAAATCCACATCACCATAAACTATACATTTCTTTCCTTTCTTGTTTATAAAGCATTGAACATTAGCTAAACAGAAATGTAAACGAGTTATTTTGTCGTTCGGTTTTCGCCCCATGATTGGTATTGAAAGCAACAAGAATTCTTTACCTTTTCATTATTTATGAATTTACCAGCACTTACGGGAGTCCATGTTTAATTATTCCAATGTAATGCCTGTTTTATTGTGAGTGACAATTTCTCGTTTACGCGTATCCAGTAAAAACTAAACGCAAGTTATCTGCATTTCATCTTCTAAACGTAAATCCTAATACGAAATTCTGAATTATTATTTGTATTCATCTTTTAAGTTCCTTTATTTGTTTTATGATTTTATGATTTTCGCGAATAGTATAAATATATTATTTCCTGAGAAATTATTTTTTTCCGCACAGTAAATTGAGGAAATGCTTTTAAATTTTTTAGTTCTAAATAAGATGATCACATTTCGTGAGTGTGAATTAGGAACAGTAATTGACCACGAAATTCTCTGGCAAGATTCTAGTACGCGGAAGGATCAAATACATGTTCTAGGAAAATAAGGTCGAAGTTATACGTTGAATTGGTCAGACTTATTTTAATTTTAGATAAAAATATAATTAAACTTAATAGCTTGATTTGCAATAAGAGTCAATATCTTGTCGTTCCATTGTTATAATTCCATTGAAAAATAGTCAAATCATTTAATCATACAAATAATTTTAATTCTCTATTTGGAAAAATGAAAATACAGTCTCACCCTCAAATGCAAGTTAAGCTCTAGTTCTATGCTGTTTAATGAATTCAAGGTCATTATTTTATATGTCCTCCTAGCATTCTCCCAATATCTTGGGGATTAAATTAGACTTTAACTACATCGAGAGACATTTAGTCGCATAGATACAAAACATATTTATTCAACACTAATATATGTCGCTTTACATTATTTTTAAATGCCATCTCCTTCTTCACTCACCTCGAGAAATGCCACACTAAGTAACTTTTTCTTTGCATTATGGCTTATAGTTCCCAATTTCCGGCGTTTAGACAATTTCTTTCTTTAGTTCTATGGATGCTTAATAATTTATTCTCAGTTTTAAGCTTACAAGATTCCCATCCTCCGAATTTCCTACTTACACGCTGATATTATAAATATATAATTTTTTACGTAGCATTGATTACTTTTTATCTCGAACGTGTTTTTTATACACAGAAAAATACGTGTTGCTGGTAATTCTGAAATAAATATAAATAACGTGATTTTATATATTTCCTTTGGAGTTTTGATTGTTAATATAACTTATCGATCTCTTATTTCATCAAGTGCAGCTAATAGGGCTCAAAAGAACGAATAACTTCGCTCAACGTATTATATTACGACGGAATTAGTAAATATACCAGGTACACGAAGAAACATGTGAGATTTTGTCGTACTGACAAGTAGACATGGGCGATCAGCTTGTGAACTGTTGCAAATAACTCCCTTTTACGAATGAGCGATCGTAATCCCAGGATAAAGAGCCCTTCGTGAACTGAATTCCCGCACTCCACTCTCCGATTCTTGCCGAATAGAGGAACCACTCTCAGCTTCGACTCCAATCTTTTATATAGCATAATATATCTATTACAAACATTGACGTTAATTAATTTTTTTCTTATGTTAAAGTATTTATAATGCATTTTTGTTTTAAATAAGATTGTGCGTACTTCAGAAAATATTTTTTGTTTTTATATTTCTCATTTCTCATTGTTGCTGTGAAAAGAGGAACCAATTATGTAAAATAAGGTAACTTAAGGTAGCGCAGAAGAAGAAGATGTAGACAGGCTATGTATAGGATAATTCACATAGTGGCATAAAAATTTGTGCAAAGTAGGACTTTTAAACTATAATCCGGGAGCCCTAATTATCCCTTAGATACCTTCCACATACTCCTTTCAAATATCTTCCTGCGTTAAATGTGAGAGGCATCAATGTGGATTACACTCAAGTAGCTTGTTTCTGAAATAAAAACAATTTTTTATTACTCGTGTTCTTGGAACGAAGTCTTTCCCGGTGTTTGTAGTTGGCAAAGTTTTCTCGGGATTCCAACCGGGTGAGAATGCAGTCATTCCACGAAGTTTTGATAGCGAACATTTCTATCACCAGAAGATGATAACAATATTCGCTATCGAAACTTCGTGGAATTACCGTATTCTCACCCGAGAACACTTTGTCAACTCGTGTTGTTGTCCAACGGTAAGATTTATAAAGGCTTGAATATTTACTTATAGTAATTAATTTCACTTTATTATTTATTCCAATATTTAAAATACGCAAAATGTGTTAAATATTTGGTTAAAAAATTTAAAATTATAATTTACTGTAAAAGAAGTAAAATTTATCTCAATTAAGATAACATCAATTTCGGTGACTGATGAGCGTTTCTAGTGAGAGCTGATCTCATCGGATCCCCGAAACGATCTGATTTGACAATCTCTACAGGTTATGCGATCCAACGGTTACGTAACAGGTTTCTACTCCCTAAAAAAGAAAACTGAAGAATATTATTAGATAAATTAAATTATTTATTATTTAATTCAACAATTAAATAATAATTTTCATTATATTCAGAGATATACCAGCGAGTTGAGAAATGTACTACGTTGAACTAATACAAATTCTTCTTTTTATTATTTGTGGAGCATTTCGCAGGCTGCGCCCTTGGATACATCTGTACTAATCCCCACTCAGAGGAGGGGAATTATATTTGGATTGCCGCGAAGGTGGCTTCTATTGGTCGGCAAAGATAGCATCGCTGTGTTCCAAAAACGGCAGGCCGAAACGCGAGCCGAGCCCCAAAGGAACGTCTCCTACGTTAACGTATCCTCAGTACTTCCTCACAAACCACTGAAAATGCGAACACTCTTCTTCCAGTAAAAAAATAAACATTTGAAACTGCTTTAAGCCTACGTTGATTTGTATTCCGCGAACTGTAATTTGTGACCATAGTTTACGTTGCCTTTAAAGTCATTTTATATCCTGCGGAAAGAACTACATTTATCTTTGTGTTTGTTATACAGTCAGTTATAAAAATATAATGGTTGTCAACCAACGTAATTAATGTCAGTGTCTTATTCGTATTTTAAGGTGAAGGTAATTATATGGCTGCTTAGATTTGGAATGGTCGGTGTTATGAACCTTTAATTCAAACACTCATTCGAGAAATGAAATTTTCAGGGGTGAAAAAAGTAACGTAATTATATATTGGAACATATAAATTAATTCATGATACATGTATATACTGACATGAGGTTGATGATAACTATCTTCATAATTAAAATAATTTTTCTTTTTTATACTGGCAGGTGATTTATAAATATCTTCTATCTGTTTTAGTTACAATAGAGGACAACCAAATACTATACAAAATATTTACCCTTTAGTAACACAACACAATTGCCTTCTAAAGACAACAATGATTTTACGTTATTATATTAAAGTAACTCCGCTGTGAGAATTAGGCCCCCGAACATGCCTCCTGGCTGTCTTGTTGCAATAGTAGCCATCGGGAAGCTGAGAACTAAATTCTTATGACTTCCAAACTTCCGCAAACTTCATAAACAAGTTAGAGACTTGCAATTCGCGTTTTTATACGCCACATAATTTTGAAATTATACTAGTATTTATTTTGCGTGTATCTCAAATTTGAACAGAAGAATATTATAATTTACAAACTGTGAGAAAAGGATCATACTTGTTAGACGCCTTGGAATGGGAGGCGCTATTTTATGTCGTAGATAATCCTAGTTTAATAAATAAAAGGGATCAAACATGTGTCACATTTTGATTTCAGGAAGGAGCGCTCTATTTTTCTGGCGTATACATTTCAAAGGCTACGCTTTGATGGGGGTAGAATTGTTTTACGAAACTTTTAAACCATAAGTATTACTTTTCCTCCTCCAACAAAAATTAGTTCGAGACCTCTTGTTAAATATCAATAATTATGTATATACGTATATATGAGGTAGAATTTGTGACTATGTAAGAAAATTCAGAACACTTAATGTTTCGAAATCATAATTGGAGGATGGATAACTCAAAACGAGATTCGTTCATACTCCCTTGCTAAATATATGTAACTCCAATAATTGGACTATTGAATATTAATATCTCATTTAATATTCTACTAAGAACACCAAATAGCCATGAAGAAAATGGAAAACTGAATATTAAGAACATATTAAACTCTATACGTGTGGCTCCGAAACGACAAAAAAAATTCTAAATTTGTCATAAACCCTTTCTAGCACGTTAAAACAATTATATAACAACAAGGCGAACATTTTAATATCTGAAATAAAATTTTCGACTTTCAATTCACGTTTTGAGCCACAACAAAAAATATAGTCTTTTCATGCTTTTGGAAAATGACTTTTTTGTGCAAGTTTTTGGGAAATAAATCTCTGAAGTACATCTTATTTAGTCCTTGTTTATTCTTTTAAACTGCATCTCTATTCAGGTATGACTGTCCATCTTTTATTATGGGAGGGATTTTTTGCTTGATAATGGAATAATACAATGTTAATTCTTGGATATAATTGTTTAATTATACAACTAATTTTTTTAAAAAGCAATTGTAAATTGAACGGAACGTTTAATACAGTAGCTTTATAGTGGAGAGGTAAAATAAAAACCTTTGTTGCATCTAATGGCTACTCGCAACGAACGTGGGCGAAACCTGAACGAATGAGAATGCAAGTATACGTGCTTGGACGAGAATGGTGCTCAATACATAAAGAGTTGGAGAAATGCCATTTACAGTGTCTTGCCGGGTGACTGCTGGAGATAGCAGATGGAGATATTTGCTTCTGGTTCTCGGGAATCTCTTGCTGAAGAGGGTCTCTGGCCCTATAACGCCAAAGGACTTGGTTCCTTGTATGACAATAATAATGTCATCGAAGAAACTCGTACGGAACCGATTCTCGTTGATGGTTCACGGTTACTTTCTATCGTTTGAAGATGTTTGTACTCTAGCTGTACTGTCACGCGCTGGTCGCCAATGTCGCATTTCTATCTAGGTTTCAGTGGAACCAACCACCCCTTTGGCTGGTTTTGTAGGCGGTAGCGTGGAGCCATCTCTCTCCAACCAAAACTCCTGCCAGTTCCACTTTAGCAAGTAGTCTTTGTGTTACATCTCGCGGGCTACTTCCTCCATTCAAAAACATGTACAAGAATTCTGACTTATCTATTTTTTCAGCTGTCCGCTCTTTTCAAGCAATTTTTTCCTTTATTATAATGGCTCGGCCTAAGTTTTAAAACGATTCTCAACGCGGCGCCTCGCCTATGCGCTTAGAAAAAATATAAGTACAAATTTTCATTTACCCTTCCTGAAACAAATACTCATCAATCAAACTGATATTAAGTGTGGGTCTCCTAACATAAAATATTTGCATGCCGTGCTACTAGAGCAAAATATTGTTTTATATTTCCACCTCTTCTATTTTTTTTAAAAAAGCACTCTGAAATTAATGTTAATTAATTATTTTGTACTGACCCCAACAAAACACTGTTTATTTAACTCCAACGACAATATTTTTAATTTTTAAATATATCAAGTTTAACATCTGTGTAAATAAATTGATGAAAAAACAGCCAATAACATACAATTTAAAATATTTTAATGAATTAAATTACACGACACGTTTCGGTCCACATGTAGACCATCTTCAAGCAAAGATAACAGAGTAACAGAAAATATAGAGGTTTGTACATAATAAAGGTATTATTGTAGGGAAAAGAAAAATTTATAATTATAAATGAATGATACAGATTAAATCTAAATGAAACAAACTGTGATTAATAAAATATGTAAATAGAACTTAATGAGTCAGTATCTTTTTTTAACATTAATAAGTGTCGCAATTTATCTGGTGTTAATTGTCAAAAATATGTTTTGATAAAACCGAAAATTTGTCTTGCGTTAATTTTACATATTATTTATCTTATTTAATTATGGTTTCTGCCGTTCTTTTTGTGGACTCACAGTTTTTTTATTCTAATTTAAAAATAATAATTAAAAATGAATTAAATTTTTTTGTATATATAAGCACAAACAACAAAGTTTTAATGTATCACTAGACTCCAAATTCGTTTCCTCTGTCGCCATTTTCTTGTTCCATCTTTCAAAATTAGGTCGGCCGTTCCCATATCTGTTGCGCTCGGTATTATTCCAATCAATACTCCCATATTAGTATCAATTTATCTTTCTCAAGGAAGAAACAAATATGTAGAGTAAATATTTATATCAGTCGATTGCATGACCATCAAAATGTTAAATAATTATTTGTCTATAATAATTCAGTATATAACTGATTATTTAAAATAGAGAGCAGAAGAACAGTCAAACATACAAAAACCTTTCGAACTAAATTCAACGGTGTGCAAAACGGAAGGGGTTACATTGTGCAATAGCACAAGTCGCAAAGAAAATTGGAACTAGTGAAGCTCGGTAAGACAACGAGATTGTTCTGAAAAAAATTTGTCACACGCTAGCTGAATATTATCAAGGGAATTAAACACTATAAATCTTCACCGACAGAATGAAGGGTATTTTGCGTGAAGAAACTCAGTGGTTATGATGATAGAAACACGAGAATACGAATAGACTTAGGGCACGTTCATTTAAGCGATGGACAGATATACAAAAGTCGTCAGGGACAACTTAATGACAGTAATGCCAAGAATATTATCCATGTATAAATACTGCTCTGTTTTCCACTTGGTTACAACACGTGACGTTTCGACAACCAACAGCTTTGTCATCTTCAAACGCGTGGATCCGTCAACTATTTTTACAGCAACTATACGGCTAAAGCCGTCGATCTTTCAAACACAGTCTGCCATAAATGTATTTCAAGTTGAAATTCAAGTTAAAAGTATACTTATTAGGTAAATAAATAGCCAAGTAACAGACGAAATGAAGTGACAATATAAACACCTCACAACGTTTCTGCAACCCTTTCGTCACGTGATTAAAAACGCAAGTGCCGGGAGAATGACACCACCGCACAAACCTGGTGGCGAGTTCATGACTATTTATTTGTGTAGTTTTTATGTATTTTTTTTTTGGTTTAGTTATTTATAACATTTTTATCAATATTTGATAGTATTATCTGTTAAATAACGTTTATGTACGTATTGCAACAACTGATTTCAATTTTTATTATTTACAGTGCAAGGGACCGTTATGCAAACTACGTCAACACCAATGTAAGTGATTTATACTTTAAAATCATATACAATTACTTTTAATATAATAAATAGTTTATAATAAAGTATATGTAATCACCTCTTTATACAACACACATTAATGATATTACACTAGATATAATGAATAATCATCTTTCGTTTATTTGGAGAGATAACCGTCCCCACATTTTCAAATAAAAATAAAGGAAGAATTTATTTTGAGCACCTTATTTACAACTATCCACAGTATTCAATACCACCTGAAATCAACCGATTTTAATATAATGATGACCAAGAATAATTCACCAAAATATGTAATCTGTGTATTATTTTTTACTTTTTTTTTATATTTACGCCATAATATTATACAGAATTTCATTGTACAACTTACGTAATGCCTACAAAGTATTTTTATCTCAGTTTGAAATTTATTAGCTAATTGCGAAGGCATACATTACATATTCCAAGTTGACTATAAGATATATCCAACTTTTTAGAAAAAATGTTACCGTAAGATAAGAAATTGCAAGGTCTCGTAAATTAAATTATAAGGGTAACATTTATATCTAACGTAAAAAGGATTTTGCGACATTTTATAATGTTTTATTCTGATAAGAAAGAGAACTTGGATATTTGTCACTATGCCCGATAGAATACGTAATTCTAATCTTCTGAGCTGTTATATTCGTCCCCCAGCCGACAGCTGCTTCTGCCGGAAGAAAATTTGAATTACGTATTCCGAGTGGCATTGTGGCCGATCTTTACGTTCAGGTAATACGTATGTCTCGTATAACTTTCCTATCCATAAAAATTTTATGGTCATTATACGGTAATTTATATGTTGCAGAAACAATAATATATAAAGAAATTATATAGATTAAAAATAGTGTATTAAAACGAGGTAATGTTCCGTTTACTCCTTTCCATTATGTCCTATATTCATGATCATTTAATTTAATAATGTTTAATGTCAAGAGTCCGATTATAATTGCCACATGCCAACCCCGCCCCCCCCCCCTCCCAACTGTAATTTTATAAATACATGCTTAAAAAAAATTAAATCAACGGGGAACTAATGGAATTAGTCTTGGGTAAAGTAATCGGCTAGCAAAGGATTCATTTTATCCTTAATATAGTGCCCACGGTTGATGAAATTTAAGCGACATGAACACACGGCAGCCAAATAACTATTACTGCAAAGCGTATTAAAAGTTAGATGCGTCGTCATCTCTTTATTCTTTTGTTAAATTATCTCCAGAAAAAACTTTCCAAGGGCCTGTCGGTCACCCCAACGAAAGTAAATGAACTTCTCTGCAATTATCCCTATGTAGAAATGTATGGTATAAACGACACCAGTTTAACTAATTGTCGTGTATCCCACATTAGTGTATTATGAAAAGGAAGGACACAGTTGTCTTTCAAGCGCAGATGTCGGAAGGAGTTTTTTGGATACGCTGGCCTGCAAAGAATCTAATAAAATTAATTTTACAATTTACAGTCCTTAATTGTTACATACATTCAACCTCATTCTAAATTTTGACCAGAAATAAACTCATTTGTGTCATTTGACACTTTAGTATACGCTTTCTGTCGCTTCTCAAACGACACTGCATTATTTTTTGCTCCAATATTTTTTTTTGGATTGCTTTCATTTTCTACATTTAGAGTTGTGTGCGTTTCCTATTATATAATAATGGCAGACGGCTTCTTTGCAATCCGTATTTTTTTTTGCAGCCTTAGCACCCTTTCCTTTGTCTTACCTGATATATACCTATATCTGTGCTTAGTAGCTCTGAGTGTTTGGATTTGTTGAGGAGGGGTTTTACTACAGTGATGACTAAATGGATTAGCTTACGTTTCACTGGTAACGTCAAAGTCATATATGTTGAGATTGAATACATTTACCATCTATATTATTGTGCTTATTTTGTATAGAAATTTTTACAATGTGTAATTTGACAGGTGAGTAATTACTGTTAAGTAACAAAAGTCGTTAAAAAATTCTTACTAATTTTTTTCAGTCACTTTTACACAAACTGTACTTATATTTATTCGCTATTATTTCATTTGTATTTGATAAACTGTTTCCGGACAAAACGATACCAGTCCAAATATTATAGGGAACAAATAGCGTGTTCGTGTGGACCAAAGCTACTGTGATGGGGGTTGTAACAGGGTTAAACTAACAGTGGGGATCGTCTCCGGTATTTTACTCTGAATATTGAATTATAGTGTAAGGATATACAAGGAAACTTTAGAAACGCTAAGTTCTCTTACATATATATGCCACGAAGTAAGACCTTGTCACGTCGAAAAACAAATATACATAAGTGTGTGTAGAAAGTCAAACTTCCGTGGTTGATCCTATTACCATCATTTTGCATAGTTTACACATCACTGATTTTTTAAACTTATTGAGGAAATTTAAAATAGATAATTTTTTTACATGATTTATATATAAATTTATTAAGCCTGAAGAGGTTGTAAAAGAGGACGACACGTCGGTATATTTAGTTTTTTTGTTAATAAACAATTTTCTGACTCAAGGTCATTTATTTATTTAGGTCACCATTTATTAACGGTTTGGTATGATTTCTGCGTTAGTCGCGGAGACCGTTAAATTGTTGTGCTAGAACTGCAACCAAAGTTCAACTACTTCGTTAAGTAATATTGAGAATCGAAGAAATGGACAACCAAAAAAACATTTTAAATAAACTTTAATCAATACAAAATGTTTCGACCTTTAAGTTGACCCTCATCATGTCTATAAGTTATTAATTACAATTCAAAATATCTTAATTACCTTAATCATGGTCGTATGGCATGAGGCTTATATATAAGCTTTCTTGCTATATCTTTGGATATAAATAAATATAAAACCTAGGCCAATCAATTGACGTAAAAATTTGTCCTTCATCAGATTTAAAAATTGATCTTGAAGAAATTTTGACAAGTAAATTGTAGGAGATCCGCGTGAGGTCTAAGGCTGGAGAAAAGCCGCCTGGTAAGCGGAAGGTCCCGTGTTCGATTCCCCGTCCGGTCTACATCTTTCCATCCACATACTTAATTAACTTACATAATTAACTTAGCTGTGGCTGTATGGCTTGAGGCTTATATAAAAGCTTCATTTCTATATCCCTGAATATAATTGATGATTAAAAAAATTATTTCTTTTGTGCTGTCCATTTCTTAAATTTATACTTTACATACGTAAATGAAAAACAAATACAAGGTAGTGTTTATTATATAATAGAAATATTATTTCAACGCTCAAAATATTAAAATTCTATCAGTATGTGGCGGCAGAGCTGGCAACCTAAACTTCTGTTGCCGGAAACTATCGAGTAGAGCCCCACATAACATCCCAGACTGCTAAATTCTTCGTGTTTGAATTCGACGGTTCGATTTATATTATCGTCTCAGAGACAGGTTATGTAAGAAAACGACATTCCAGATGTTTGTTGTGTCTCAAACGGAAGGGTGTGCTTGTTTGACTGCAGTGCACGAAATGATTGTATAAACTACGTTCGGCTCAGTCAGGTATTCATGGGTGTGATTGTTCCGTGTTTCTAATTGAGTACGTGAAGACAAGATATGTATGACATCGACAAAAAACGTGTCTGCGGAAGGAAATCAACAGAAAAAAAACGATAATATTATATGTCTTAAAGTTCCATAAAGAGTGTAGGATAACTTTCAGGTCAAAAAGTGAAATGTTTCACGCTAGTAAAGTTAAAATTAATTGATCCTCATTCGACGTTGCTGGGTTTCGATGTGAGTGAATGAGCAAAGGAATTTCTCGCTTATCAGTGACGGTAGGTATTTGTTATTAGAAGTATTCGAGCTGTCTGAAGAAAATTATGTAAAATACACGTAACTTAAATTACTGCTTCAGGAAGTTCAGGGTTCAATTAAATTCTGCTTTTTCGGAAATTGGATGTGTTCAAAACCGACGACTACCAACCAACAGCAAGACTGAATCAGTCGTTCAAAACGGCGAGAGTATATTCGCCTGAAAGCTGGATCACTAACAGTCAAAGACTCTGGGCGACATGAGCCTCTTCTGAAGCTGCTCCGCCGACAAACGTCTTTTTTTTAACGGAAACGAGAAGTTCCCGCTGATTGTCTAACCGAATAATTTAGAAACGTTTCATACAGATTACAAGAGTTAGATAAACGCGTAGTTTATTAAATTAGATGAAAATACAGTAATTTTGTCGAGCTATGTGGAATTTATTGTAGGAAGAGTACATGGCTGAACCCAACTAGGAAATTTGTATACAATTTCTCAAGGTTTCCATGACAAATTCTATGTCCCCAACAGTATTGGTTTGTTATGTTACAATTATTAGTTACTTTTGTGATGGGAATAACTGATCATCTTATGAGGATATTAGGAATTAAGGACAAAAAATAGCGATTCTTCGTTTTCTTATCGGTTAAGTAAAAATCTGGTTCTGTTGGCATTCCATTATGCACAGGAAGAGCGACGTATGATACGCACTTCAACCGTTTTACTCTGGATATACCATGCTGTTAATAACGGCCTTGAAGGAACCAAGTAAACTTGGTCGTTATATATGAATCAAAAAATGTTTATAACGACCCTTGTCCTTAACCAATGCATATAGGGTGCAAACGTCAAAGTTTTACAATACATATTTAATTAAATTGTGAGGATGGAAACATTCCGACAGGACCTGGAATCTAACTCGGGACAGTCCGCCTACCGTGTGGACGCTCTACCACTGAGCCACTCCTGTCCTAATCCGACTTATCTACAATTTACGAATCACTGTTCTTCCATGGCCAAATTCTAAGTTTAATTGATGGAGGCGTTTCGCACCGGATCTGGAGTCATCAGGGATGGCGCAGTGATGGAGCGTCCGTCCGGTAGGCAGAAGGTTCCAAGTTCGATTCCTGGCTCGGTCGACATTTTTCCATCCTCACACTTTAATTCAACTTAACCATGGCCCTTTCAGCCTGTTTGTGAAAGCTTCTCAATATTCCTGAAGACATATCTAATTTTATAACTTTTTAGGTTTGTGTAGTTAAATTTGATGATAATCGACCAATAACAGACAATTGATAAAAGTGTTTTATTTAGTAATTATTAAATTGATACATGCCACACGCTATTTAAAAATTAAGTAATACAATACTTTTTTCAGTTGTCGGTTATCGGCTGTTTATCATTAAATACATATTTAATTTGAATGTAGTGAATTATCTTTATTTGTTTAAATTAATTGGACATTCTGTTTCTTATATTTTTATCATAGTTGCTGTGAACATGTCATGAGTTCAAAATAATTTTTATTGTATGAGCAAAACGTAATACCTTAGGCACTGGAATGTCTTCATCGACTGCTTCATCAACGTTCTTTCCTGTGTTTTTCACTTCATTCGAAGATCTTGATCACAAATGTCCCATTCGATCATAGGTTGATTTCAGTGATTTCTAACATTTCAACATAAATGGTATGTGTAAATTGATGATATTAACCCCAAACTGCAAATTTTTAAAGGTGTATATTTTCGGGTCGTTTATCGATCAATAATAAAAATGTTCTCTCTTTTTATTCACGTTTCTAAAATATGTTACCAAGCCCTGTTGTCATCCAAACCTAGATTATATTTTCTGGTCACCAGATATTTACTTTATATGTTCCACTAAATCAGTAATTGTGTCTTTCCGTTAAAACTTTTTTCGTGCTTAAAATGTGATTTGTGACTTGGGTCAATTTAATTTGTATTTAGCATGTCAGCGACATCGTAATTTTCTCTAATTACCATCAAAACCATGTGTTGATTAATTAAAAGGGAACGTCTGTACCTTCCCCCTTAAGTTATTCGAAAACATTATCGCAAAAGTAGAATTTTTGTGTGCATACACACAAAATACTTTGTGATTCCCTTTTAGTGGACCGCGAAGATAATCACAATCTTTGAGAAATAAAAAATCGCGTTATTGGAATAGTACTGTTTCTGTCGATTTCAAACTATTTTCTTTATCACCTGGTCTATTTCGTCCTCAGTTTATCGTTTGTAATTTTTGGACCTCTGGAACTTGATCAAATTGTAGAAAAATGTTGCTCGACTTACGTCTAGTTCTACAGTTATTCGTGTAACAGAACGTTCTACAGAAGTATACACTATGTGCAAGCGTTGAAGAAAAACTCTCATGGTAAAGTGGGAGAAACGTAATGATTGGTTTTTCCTTTTTTGAAGATAATCAATTAAATTCTGACGCCACGACCTTCCCACGACCTTCCCACTATTTCTTATTTTTTCTTATTTATTATTCACCTATTTGGAGACGATTCGCCCCTTCCAGACCATAGTTTTTACTGTTCCTTCGTGTCAGGTGTGAAGGGATGGATCCATATTTCATCCATGGTTATGAATCGACGCGGAAATATCGTCTTTTGCTGTGAAACGTCGCCAAACACTAGACTGAAACATCCTCACGACGCAGTTTTTGTTCCATTGTAAAAAAAAAGAAACACGCCACCAATCTGGTGCACAGCTTTCTCATGTCCAAATTTTCGGTCAATATGTGATGTTCAACACGTTCTGAAATACCTGATAGCTTTTAGTCGACGGTCATCCAATAACATTTTGTGGATTTTCGTCACCATTTCTGGCGTGGTCACATAATTTGGTCGACCACTGCGATGTTGGTTTTGGCAGCTCGTTACCTCCGTCACCCGATATTTTATTTATTGGCGCAGATTCCCCCTGAGTAGAATCTAGCTCGACTTTGATATAGGTTGAACTGATACCTTTCAAATGAAAATAATGTATCGCGTAACGATGACCGATTATTTTCTATGTTTACGAATTCACTGAGAGCGTCCGCTATTGACAGATGACACACAAACACTAAAGAATGTAGCCGTCTTTAAACTTCAAACTTAAGCTTTATAAAGTTGGTACTTATAGCCACTTTTGTTACCTCTGCCGCTACCCTCGTATGTATATACGAAACGTGCAGATTCAGCCAAGAATACAAGTGGAATTTTATGGTTAATGAATTAATAGGTACAATAAGAAGTAGTCGATTAAGTGTAATTTAAAGTGTATTGCGTCCATTGTTCCAATTAATTTTTGATGTGTTCGAAGTAAATTTATAAATTAATTTTATTGAGATAAATAATTATCATGAATAATAGAAATTTTGTACGTAAAGTAACTCTTAATAAGAAATATAGCTAAATATAGACAAAATAAGTGTAATATAAATACCACAGAACGTTTGTGGGATCCTTGTCCCGTTCTTCATGTACTAAGAAGGTCCTAAAGCGACAATTCATTTGAAAAAACTCAAAACCTTGTGTGGTATTTATATGAGCACTTGTTTTGTCTGTAATTAGCTATCTTTGTTATTATTAATTTTCAATCAGACGTAAATTTTTTATGTAAATAATTTCTGATACGAACCATTAATTATTAAGGGAAAATGTGTTAATCTGTGTTAGAGATGTGTAATTTTATTAAATTGGATTTTAAAGCCAAGAAAGAGTTGTACAATAGTGCCGAGTAAGCTAGAATCAATCAGAAGTTGAAAATGAATCACTTTCAGCCGTGGCTGGGCGTAACTTTGTAGACGGAAGCCAATCGGATACAAGCGCGCGAAAGTTGAATTTGAATTCGCGTATCTGATTGGTTCCCGAAATTCAAATATGGGATAAAAATTCCGTAGTTTTTTGCCACGGACCAGATTTCACGACGTATAGTCTGCGGCAGTATGAGTGGCAGGAACATTGTAAAGGTCCTTGAATAGAACGCAACTAGTATTTTAATTTGACACTAGTCAGCTGTCTTATTCTGTCAACGCATGTGACTGCCAGTGGTTATCTTTACCTCCCTCTCACCACCCATCAGCATCGATCAGCTGAGATACAACGCAGCTGTGATGAGTAGTATTAAACAACTGTTTGTCAGTTATTAACAATTAATTTTTTAAAGCTATAATTCAGACAATTTTTTGCGGGTTTTGATTTTTCATGTCTCAGAGTATAATATAAATTTCGGAAATTTATTTCAAATTTTATTTAAACTCAGTGTTAAGGCGTTAAAGTGTTTGAAAATGTTTAAATAATTTAATGTTGAAATTGAAATTTCTTATTATCATTGTATCAGAGTAAACTTAAAAAGGTAAACATAATTGAAAGATTTTTGTCATTTAATTTCGGATTGAATAAATTTAAGATTTATTTGCGTTGCTAGCTATTTCAATAAATTAAATTAATTGAATTTCAATTAACGACGAAAATAAGTGCTAAATAAATACCAAACACCGTTTCCGAAATCCTTTTTGCTTTCGTTGCGTGATTCAAAAACCGCAGGAACCAAAGACATTATAAACATAATACAGTGGCTATATCAGCGTTTCAGCGCTCTGGGTGGCAACAACAAACAACACTGACCGCCATTTTTCAGTATGTCTACTTCACCGAAAGTCTTAGTTGTGTTTACGCTGTTGTTGGTGGAAGTTTTGAAGGTTCTGTGTTAAAATTTTTTGTTTTGTTAATATTAATCATGCCAAGCGTGTGTTCAGCCTACAATTGTAATATTCGTAGTTCGAAAACACATGAAGTATCGTATTTTAGGTATAAGATAATAATAATAAGAAAGATAGCCAAATGCAGACAAAATAAGTGATAATATAAACACCACACAACGTTTCTGGGATCCTTGTCCTTGCTTCAGGTGCTAAGAAGAGCCTAGAGCGACACAACTGCACTCGTCATTTGACCAAAGAAACAAAAGCTTTGGAGGTACTGTTGTGTCACTCTAGACTATTTCGTCTGTATTTGACTACCTTCCTTATTATTTTTCCGACGTATCAGCATTTTTCATTTCTAGCTTAACTTATTCTTAGGTCGTATTTATCAAATTTATGTATTCTTCATGATCATCTATAATGAGAGTCAGATTTATTTTTATTAAAGTATTTCTCTGTACTGCAAGTAATTTAGCCCCCCCCTTTTTTTTATATAGATTTCCTTTGAAAAACAAGGAGCTAACAAAACGATTTGTAATAAATATGAGGCGGGATAAGTGCTTATAATTGTATATGCTCCTCTCATTCTGAAGACAGATACATGTGTTTATAGGTTGTGTAGACGTTCTACTTGCTCGTCGCACTGAAAGAAAAACGGGATTGAAGAAAATAAAAGACTTTAAAGTTAATCTGTCTAAAGACGTTGTGAAATTATTTACACTTCCTGAAAAAGTATTGAGGAATAATGAAACACACATAGGAAAGAAGAATTTGCTGTTACAATTGTGTGTGGAGGTATTCCGGATGTTGGGACATAAAACAAATTTTATTTTGTGAATTCGACCATTTAATAGATTACGCCGAATTTGGTAAGGAAACTCACTACTCAATTTTAATAAAGGTTTTGTTAAAACATTACTTTAATTGCAGAATTCGTCATATGTGTAAAGAAAAAGCAATGGATGAAAGAGGACGCAATATTAGGCAATTGTATACAAAACTGATATTATTTAAAGGTCAATAAATTTTTCAATGCCCTAAATGTGTTAAATTTACTTATATATGTTGTTTGTAGAGATTTAGTTTTAGGTCATTTGTGCAGCATAGTAAAGGCTAGCGGACGATAGGGGAACACCCACCAGCCCTTATAAAACATGGCGGCTGAATTTTCAATTTGCTTCAAATATGGCGGCGACTTGTCCAGTCCATGTTGTTTATATGTCTTTATATCTTTTTGGCAGAAACCGTAAGAACAAAACAACTTACAAACCACGTGGCGAATTCTGTGATTCATCTAACGAAAGATTGTAGAAATGTTGTGTGGTATTTATTTAGCACTTATTTTTGTCTGTTATTTGGCTATGTATTTATATGTTTATATACTTTTAATACAGGCGTTTGATATATTATCTTCATTAATATAAATTTTTGGATATTCGTAGTTATTAATTAAAATTTATAAATATTGGATTCAAGTTTATAAAATTTAAATTACGATATTTTCATTTTATTATATTTAAATTCAACCATCAATTAACTTCAGTTGAATTAAATTTTTACGTTTTAACGCGAAGGCAATAACATCTAGTTCAAAAGTTTTAAATTTTCTAAATTAACTTTTCAAACGTGAATATTTTCAATTGAAAATTTAATTCAATTCCTTTTTTCAGTATTTTATTGACGTCCACAATTTTTGTACTCCATTTTTCGGTTGTTATATTGTCACTAATGTAGTGTTCAATTTTACTTCCCTCTATCTTTAAAAATTTAGCGTAACAATGAAAAAACAATTTGAAAAAATTCAAATATATGAGTATTTAAAATAAAAATATGATTTTTTTTAAAAAAAACTTTCCCATATGATTTCGGGAAACAGGAGGGTGGTGCGAAATCTTCTAGTTGTCTTTGGACTTTGAAAACCTTAGCTATGACTCTGAGTGTATGTACAATGTAGGTCATCGGAAAATAATTGAAAAACTTTATGAAGTCATCCATAAATAATTCGTACAAAATAATGTATCCCCATTTTTTACCACAACCATAGTTTTCTATTACACTTATTAGCTTTCCTTGCCCAATACCACACTCCTAAAACTACTGGCTCGTCAATTGTTCAGTTGATAGAGAAAACGAGTTAGACTGTCGGGATCGCGGTTGAGGAAGTTGTATGACGGTTGAATCCTGATATTTTTCAGAAAATTTAATGTCTTCTGTAAGCCCAACTTTCTGAAATATTAATGTTAATTAAATATAAGAATTTGATTTATAAATAATTATGTAAAAATATTGGATTATGAATTTCAAATGAAATTTTGTGTGGCTCGAGAAGTGTTAGTTACCGTATTCTGTTTGCATCAGTAAATCAGAATATGTGTACCAGTACAATATTTTTAAATATTCTAATTTGCATTTTGTGCTTACAAAGTAGGTAAGTTTTTTTTAATTTTCTTAGCATCGAACGAAGTCAGTAAATCACAGAACTGCTTTTAGAGTCGTGAAATGATTGAAAAAAACTATTGAAGCTATATATCAACGAATTATAGACACGGAAAATTAGCATAGGAGAGGAGTACTAAAAATATTATTTCTACTTAGACTATCGGCTTCACAATGCCTAGGTTTTCTTGGAAGAACTTTACATTTCCTCTGGCATTAAACTAGCAAGTAATTGCAGAGCTTCAGTAACTGCAATGAGAACTTGCAAGTGTAAAGTGCCTAAGTCGTTGTGCAAGATCTTGCATTTAAACACGCAAGGAGTTGCATCAGTAGTCCTCCAACGCCCGTTAGAGGTGGTAGTGCACAAGTTCTTTCATGAATAGAAACCATTTCTATTTCCTTGTAAATTTTTGAGATGCACCATGGGAGACCAAGCGAAGAATGTTTTTGCACCACAGATATGTAATTTCAAAAAAGTTTTTTGCAATCTTTTTATTATATAGTTTTTAATAAAAATACGTGAAATATATTTATTTCAGAATAAAGAAATAACGAATGAATCAGAAGTGCATAAAAATATAACCATCAATTATTAATACTACGTTTAATTCATAATTCATGAATCCCCGCCCGTATAAAAACATTTAAGCCATTCACAAATTAACTAAACGTACCCAAAAAATGAGTGAACATTAATCCAATAATAAGAAAGACAGCCAAATACAGACAAAATAAGTGATGATATAAATACCACACAACGTTTCTAGAAGCCCTGTTCCTTACTATAGGTGATAGGTGATAAGAAAACTGAAAAACACAAGAGCCTCGAGCGACACAACTGCAATGGATTTTGATTTTTGACAACTGGCGTATGCAATTATGTCACTCTAGCCTATTGAATTTTTTAGTTTTCTTAGCTCCTGAAGAAAGGAACAAGGCTTCCAGAAACGTTGTGTGGTATTTATATCATCACTTCTTTTGTCTGTATTTGACTTTCTTATTATTAATTTTCAAAACAGACGTAAATTTTTCAGTTTAAACATTAAACCAAAAGGTAGGCTGTTCATTGTCATTTCTCGGAAATAGTTTATTGACAAAACATGCACACATAAAATAAAGTAAGATTTTATTTATACGGAATTGAAGCTTATAGAATTATGACCATTTCGTGCTTCTTGATACACGTCATGGGACGACAATACGTGGCGGCACCTCAACAATACATAGGTTTACTATGAGCTTACTACAATGACAAAACATAATAATATAACTTTTCTTTCGTACAATTTGGGACCTTTCCAGTAGTAAATGTCAATTAAATGATAAATTCTATCAGACGTAAACTTTTCATTTTAATTAATACATTGATTATAGATGGGCATGAATTTTTACGGTGCGATTTGCACACTCGTGATCGAAATATAATTTTTTATACATTTGAATCATACCCTCAATGCATATCAAAAGTGTGGAAATACATTAGATGATTGGTTCTTGCATTATGTATAAAACTTTGTAGGCCTATATTTAATTAAAAAAATTTATTGTATCCGCCCACCAGGCACTTCTTCGTTTCTTCTCTCGTTACTTCACGTTCCAACTCTGCCGTGCTACTCATTATAATTAATGAAAATGCAGAGAATTAAGTATTACTATATTGAATCAAAATAACAGAAATATATATACAGCACAACGGGGGCACATAAATGCTCAGCACAGCTGTCCCCTGATCGCCATATTGAAAACAAATTTGACGTCACATGCACGAGATGCAATTTGCACCTCTCCAGTGTAAATGCTATCAGCAAATAGATTACGATAAAAATGTAAGGGATCGCGTCCAAGTTGTTGCCGTCGCTTACGCTTACCAGTGTAATTGCACTTGCTAGTGTAAAGCCAAACTAATAACGGAAACTTCCTAAAGTTAATAGGATTAATTTCTGAGTTTGATCAAGTTATGAAAGAACATATCCGGAAAGTTCAACACTGGTCTGATAAATGTTCTGCGTCTTATCTGAACAATAATAGACTAGACGAATTGATATATTTGAAGAGAAATGTAATTTAAAGCAAAAATGTCGAAATAACGAAAATTGTTAAATATTTTTCGATAACCGGTGATTATACCTCAGACGTAAGTCATATTTAACAGCTGTCATTAACAATAATGACAACACTTATCGCTTATAACTGCAAAATAAGATTTGATGAATTCTTTTGAAGCAAGTCATTCTTGTTTGACAGAACTTTTTCTAACACTTTGGAAAATTTAGGTTTAAGTTCAGAGGGCAATACTGTGAGAACTGAGCTACAATATAGAATATATATCCATGGGATCATTCTTTAATGCTGACATTTATTTGTATAGTATTATATTATTATTAAAAGGTATAATCCACATTAACAATTCATTTCTGAGTGTGAACAAAATTATTCTGTCATTTTCTTAGAGGTATCTGTTTCCCATATCCATCATAATTTAATTGGTAGCACAAGCCAACCGTTTCAGTCCGCGTTCTGAATATTTTATCTCTCTTTCGGGATTTGGAGTGGAGCACTGTTAATGGTGGGGGTGGAGTGTATTTATTTAATAATAACGCAAACACAATCGAGATTGGACTCAAATCCAAGGTTATGGTTGTCAGTGAGTTTAAGTATGATATTCAAGTTACCGTTTAAGTCCCCCAAGCGGGTGTGTAAGTCTTCAAACATGCTAACAAGGCCGATATTGGAGTCGGATAAAGACTTTCCGGGTAAAAGTGATTAATTAATAGTGTCTGTACCAATGTATGTCAGTAATATTTCAACATTTTACGGCATGAGAAAGCAGAACTCTAGGAGTGGGGGTATGTTACAAGTAAATAACTCGAATACAACCAAGACTGGAGTCAAAACCAAAGTTATGTATAACGCTGAGTTTAATTATGACATTAAACTAGCAATTAACCTCCCAGGGACGGGGGTGGTTGGGGAGGAAATTTTCATACATGGTAATCTACCGTTTTTTGCAACGATTACATATTTTTAGGGATCAATGAGATACATATAATTTCTGTACATTTTCTCTAAGTATAACTTCAACCCCTTTCAGGCTTATCAGTAGAGCACTTTTAGGGGTGGGGTGGAGGAACGCTACAATAAAATAACGCGAATACAACCAAAATTGGAGTCAAATCTAATGTTATGGATGTCACCGAGTTCCATTATAGCATTCAATTGGTCATTTAACATCCACGAGCGGGAGTGGATGGGGTGGACAGGGGTGGAAATTTTCTAACATATTAAACGATCGATATTTGTGTTATATAGCTAATTGTCGAGGTCAATGACATTGATAATATATCTACCAATGTTGTTTGTAAAATTTAACCCCTTTCGGCATGAGAGGGAAGCACACTTAGAGGAGGGGGTGGAAACATTCAAACATGCTAATACAGACAATCTAAGCAACCGGCGGGGGTGGTCAGGTGGAGAAGTTGGGCGGAGGTGGGTAAGAAGTAGAAATTTTGAAATAAGTAAAGCTCCGAATTTCGCGTCGAATAAATATATTCCGGGAACAATTACATTATTAAAATTTCACTACACGTTCTCCGTGTTTAATTTGAACCCATTTCGGAAGAATAAATAACGCGGTTATAACCGAGATTAAAGTCAAATACAGGGTTATGAATTTCGCTGAGTTTAATTATGACATTAAAATGGTCATTTAACTCCGAGGGGTGGAGATGGTTGGGAGTGGAATTATTGAAACAAGAAATCGCGACCGATATTAGAGTTGAATAATATTTTTCTGGGTTAATTAGATTAATCGTTTTTTAAGCACTCTTGCGCCATGAGGGAGGAACATGGTAAGGGGTGGTGATGGATTTGGACTCATAAAAAATAACGTGAGAAAAACCGAGATTCGAGTCAAATCGAAGGTAATGGATGTCGCTGATTTTATTTCTGACAATCTGGACAACGCGCGAGGAGTGGGCTAGGCTAGGAGGATTTGCATGGAAGTGGGCGAAGGTTAGAATTTTTAAAAATATGTTGAGCGATAGTTTTTTGCGTCGAATAAATATATTTCTGGATCAAAATAATTAATAAAATTTCGCTATATGTTCTCCGTGTTTAATTTAATCTCCTTTCGGGATTGGGAGGGGAGCTCCCCTTAGGGGTTAGAGTGGAGTGTCATTACATAAAAATAACACAAAAGCAATCGATATTGGAGTCGAATCAAAGATTATTGATGTCACTGAGTTTGATTACGACATTCAACTGGCGGTTTAATCCCCCGGGCCAGAATGGACGGAGTGAAATTTTTCAAACATGTTAAATCATCGATATTAGCGAGGAATAAATAAATGCCAGGGCCATTGACGTATATAGTATTAACACCGATGATGTTTTGTAGGATAGAAGTGTCATGATAGGGGTGGAGGTGGAGGGGATTTACAAGAAAATAACACGAAAACAACCATATAATTCGGGATCAATAGCATTCATTAAATTTCACTACATGATATCTGTGTATAATTTCAACTTATTTTAGGCATGGGAGTGGTGCACCCTTAAGGGTTGGGGGTTTGGCATTACATGAAATTACGCAAACACATTCGAGTTTCGAGTCGAATCAGGAGTTATATTTGTCGCTGTGTTTAATTATGACATTTAACTTACAGTTTAACTTCCCCAAGTTGGGGTGGACGGGGGGTTGAAATTTTCAAATATGTTAAGCAGTCGATATTTGCGTCGAATAAATATTTTTCTGGTCCATTGAGATTTGTTATGTTTCTCTAAGTGTTCCATATATTTAATATAACCTGTTTCGAAATTTGGAGTGGAGTACCCTTAAGGGTGGGGGTGGAGTAGATTTATAAAGAAATAACGCAAACACAATCGAGATTGGACTAAAATCCAGGGTTATGGTTCTCAGCGAGTTTAATTATGATATTCAAGTTGCCGTTTAAGTCCCCCAAGCAGGGATGGTTAGGGGTAGAAATCGTCAAACATGCTAACAAGGCCGATATTGGAGTCGGATAAAGATTTTCCGGATAAAAGTGATTAATTAATAGTGTTTGTGCCACTGTATGTCAGTAAAATTTTAACATTTTACGGCATGGGAAATGAGTACCCCAGGGGTGGGGTGGAGGAATGTTACAAGAAAATAACTCGAATACACCCAAGACTGGAGTCAAAACCAAAGTTATGGATAACGCTGAGTTTAATTATGACATTAAACTAGCAATTAACCTCCCAGGGACGGGGGTGGTCTGGGTGGAAATTTTCATACATGATAATCTACCGATTTTTGCAACGATTACATATTTTTATGGATCAATGAGATACATATAATTTCCGTACATTTTCTCTAACTATAACTTCAACCCCTTTCAGGCTTATCAGTAGAGCACTTTTAGGGGTGGGGTGGAGGAGCTCTACAATAAAATAACGCGAATCTAACCGAAATTGGAGTCAAATCCAAGGTTATGGATGTCACCGAGTTCAATTATAGCATTAAATTGGCCATCTAACCCCAAGGGGCGGAAGTGGATGGGGTGGACAGGGGTGGAATTTTTCTAACATGTTAAACGATCGATATTCGCATTAAATAATTATTGTCGATGTGAATGACAATTATAATATATCTATCGACGTTGTTTGTTAAATTTCATCTCGGGCAACGCCGGGCACCAGCTAGTTATAAATAAATGCGATCTCAAAGCTCTTGCAATCTCTGACAATAAATTTGTCAAGCGATGTTATCAGAAACTTACAAAAAGTGAAACTTATAGACAATCTGGATATGATACTATCAAAATTACTGCTAATGATATTGCAGAGATTCGTGAATGCTGTAAAGAATTTCATATCGAAATTGAAGTTAGAAGGAAAGGTGTCAATTGGACTATGAAGTAGATGTCGATGAACCCTTATACGCCAGTCACTATGATCCCAAAAATGTCTCTCCTACTTGTATATATTGGGGCCGGTAGTGAAAAAAAAGTTTTCCAATTCGAAAGGCCTATAGAAAAGTTTCTGTGAGCTAAAAAACACGAAATTTTGCACCTGTTTTCAATTTTGCGCTAATAGCTAAAGCATGAAACATTCTAATGAAAAAAATGTATGGTAATAAATGGTAGAGGATAAAACTCTGCGTCGAGTGGTATATTTTATTACGAAATTTGGTCGAAGAAAGCTGTAGAAATCGTGCGTCAAATTTAGGATATTGTCCTTTATGCAAAAAAAAGGCAGTTTGTCGTGATATCTCCAAAATGGTCGGTCTTACACTAATTTGTCACTAAAAAAGTTGTGCAGAATTTAATTCTCTTTCCAACGCATTATCTGGTTTTAAAAATCCAATTAGAATTGCCTCAAATACACAGCTTTTTCTGGCTGGTTGCAGCAGCACTGGTCACGGTCATATTGGGGTGGTGAGGAACGGAGTGATAATTTATTACTTAGCTACTAATATTAGGTAAATATACTGGTATAACTATCGAAGATCCGGTTCCGTCAGTTTTTCGGCATGGACGGGAATATTCCACTACAGCGATTAACCTCCATTTTTTTTTATTGGAGACTGGCGAAAACGTCACAATTTTATCATTTTTTGTCCATAGTTATTAGTTTAATTAATGACAAATTCTCTTTCAAAATGATATTAAAACGTTATAGTTACAATTATTATCATAATTTTGGTGTGTTATGAGTGCACGCACTCCTTTTGAATTGCCAGTCTTTATTTTCCGACAGGAATTTCTTATTACATAGTTGTATGTACGTACTGTATATGAGGTCGAATTTTTAAAATAATTTTTTCGTGTTGTTTCGTAATTCTGGAATTGTGGGTAAATGACTGTACAGGTTGTGATTTGCTACAGCATTTTCCGCATACTTATAACCAGTAAAAGTCAATAGCCAACCTGTACTAAGTATTAAGTTACTTTTTTTTCAACTTTACTTAGAGCTATTATAGTAAAACTTCGTTTGAATATTGCACAGTGTTACTTATTTAAAATTTAAGTTGAAATATTTAATTCACATTCCTGAAAATGGCGTTTTAACTACCTAACTATAGAAAACTTTTGGTTGTTTTCGTCACCATGGATAATGTAATGGTGCCAAATGGAAGATTAAAAAGCATTTCAATTATTCATAGTAATTAAACAGTATAATAAAATGCAAGAAATATATAAACATCTATAATTAATGATATTATATATTGTGATCTGTTTTTCGACATTTTGATGATACAGGATTGGAAACGTATTCATTCTTACGGTCGAAAATAAATTAGATATAAATGCAAATGATCTCTAAGATGAATTACGTAATGCATCCCTAATGCTACCATATTGTTCAAAACGTTCTGAAGCTTTAAATTACTTTTTAATCCTGTCTCGGTAAACAATTGCCCGGAAAAATAGAATGCTAATTTAAATGTTCAGTTACTGAATAATTTATAATCGGTCCATATTTATGTAATACGCTTGACAAATTAATAATAAGACGAAAGAAGTACAGATAAAATAAGTGATGATATAAAACCACACAAATTTCTGGAAACCTTGCGCCTTTCTTCAGGTGCTAAGAAACGTTGTGTGGTATTTATATAATCACTTATTTTGTCTGTATTTGGCCATTTTATATTATTATTAATATTCCAAAGAGTCGTATTAAATTTCCAACACTTGACGAAAGTTACGATGTAAAGGATACAACTTGGTTATTAATTTTTTTCACTGAAGATATTCAAATTTCGAAGGAACTTTTGTCAATTGCTTGTATGAAAAACACAGCAAAGGGGGAAGATCTTTTCTGACTGGTTAAAAATATTTTTTAAAGTACAATATTCACTGGAAAAAATTTGTGAATGTAAGAACAGTTGGGTCACGAAATATGATTGGAAAAATAATGGTCTCATAAGACGAATGGTATATAAAATTTTTGAAATTGATCCATATCACAAAATTACACACATACATTGCATTATACAAAAGTATTTTAAACAATTGTTGCATTTCATTCCATAGAAACGGTTAAAACATAGGCAATTTATTGGACTCCTTGAAGAACTAAATAACAACTACGTACATTTACTATATCACAATAAAATCCGTTGGTTAAGCGTGGGAAAACTTTTTAAGACATGCGTGGGATCTTAAAGAGGAAATACAAATGTTTTAACACAATGCTAACTTGATATTTATCCAACTATCTTGAAATATATCAAGAGGAAAACTGACAGATGTCGAGGAGCGATTCAGTGGCTTCAAAAAAATGGACAAAACTTTATCCTGTCACGGTAAACAATTGCCCAATTACTCTAAATAAATTTTCTGTACATATAGATGACGTACCTGTTGATATTCAATTTGAAATAATTAATTTACAATGTAATAATAATTATACTAGAAATATGGAGAAGAGCAAGAAAATTTGTGCAATTTTTATAAGCAACTGCATAATGGAAAATATGGAAATTTAAAAAAACTTGCCAGGAAACATTTAGTAATCTTCATTCTACGTATATGTTTGAGCATACTTTTTATTTAATGAATCTAAATAAAATTAGGCCTACGACAAGATAAAGATTTACATTTTTAGTCTGTGTGAAGAATAACTACTACCAGTATAGAGACAGATATAAAAATAATAATAACCGTTGCAAAACGCTTCAACACGTCTCATTAGTTCATTTGTTGCACTGAATTACTTACATTTATTCATAAACAAATTACTTAATAAAACTTTGTTTACTTAAACGAATCATTTTTGTATTAAATATTTTTTTATTTTAATATTTCGTCCTACTCTTGAAAAACGTTTTCTTTCTAATCTGGCCCGGGGGAACGACTGCTGCCCTGTTGGCTCTGTTCGATTTTTCCGAGTTTTATTTTATTTTTACGCTCTCTTGTTCGGTTTTAGTTAACGAAACGAGGAACACAATTGACGACTCCATCTCTTACGAGCGATCTGATTGGCTAACTTCAAGACTAATTAAATCGTAAATGGCGCAACCTGAGTATTTTTTTTCTTATCAATTATTTCTCAGTATAACCCATCCTGCAACACCTTGACAAGATTTTCAGACCTATATTGACCACTCTGTCTATATATAGTAGTAAGGTTTATTAATGAGACTCTCAATTACAAAGATAATTACTTTAACTTATTATTAATTTTTTTGAACATATTTTATGTGAATTTAAAAACAGAAAAAGATTGATAAATTAATTATGCGAAACTATTATACAATTCATCCACATATACAAAGTGCACACTGTAAAATAAGAATTATCTCAGGGTGGAATGAGAAACAATCTTGAATGGAAATGACAATTTAAAGGTTTTTTTTATAGAAATATAATAAAAGACAACCGCGGGATTTGCTTACGTAAAGTTCAACCGGTGTCATCGGGAAATTGCGAGCGGCGTATCTTCTTTTCTGGCTTCGTATAGAAAAATCCTTCATTCATACCATATTCGATGTCCTCTTCCTTAACCGTTCAGTCAATTTTAACCACACCATCCTCTACAGGCTCGTCGCCGTCACAGCTATTTAATCTGAAACTCTACAACCCTCAACAATCTGGATGAGCATAACAGCATATTTTGTCTGCATCCAGACACACCTTACCAAACTCTATCCTTTCTCTACGACCGTCCAGTCCGTTTTACAAACAACTTCCTTGCTGTCCCCATGCAACTGCGCATCTGCATTGACCCTTTTCAGATCCACTGTGATCACCCGCTGCGCGGTCGAGATAAAAAACGGTCCCCTTAACCCGCTGCCCCCGTGTCCTGTTTTGTTTACGAAATCAAATTCTTGTTCCATTTTGTGCACACTCTGTATCTTATGATACTTATAAGGGGGTCAATTAATACACTGTTGGTATTTTTGTCAGAGACGCTTCGTTACTGTGCAATTTCAGAAGAAAAAAACTTTGTAATAGAATTCGAAAAGCGAGCTACACATAATCCTAAAACAGGAAACTTCCGTTTAAGTTTCTTCCAAGAGGACATTTTCCGTGTGGTCTGATATTGTTGGATGTGTATCTTTTATTTCAATTTCTAAAGTAGATTCATGTATTTGTTTGATGGCATCAGTGAAGCGGGAGGCACGCTTTTCGAATTCTATTTCTCAGTTTTCTTTTCTCAAATTACGCAGTAACGGTGTGTTACTGACAAAAAATGCCAAGTGAAAAAAATGTTTGAGATGTCCCTTCTGTTACTTTCCGAACTAGTTCAGTTTATAGCAGTTATAGCTTCATAAATTATTAACTTAGGTTTGTTTGCACCATAATTGGGAAGCAATTTAATGTAATAATCAATTTTGAAGTATTTAAACAAATTAAAACTTTACCATTGATGAAGTAATGAAATATTTAATTTGCTCAATTCAAATTCAATTAATATAGTTTTGTAATGATTAAATTTTAATAGTAATTCTTAATAATTCGTGATAGGTTTGAAATGATAAACAGAAACTTGTTTAATATACAATTTATTAACAACATATTATAAATTTTGTATATATTGTAATAATTAAAATAATCGACTTAGATTTATTTTTAATATTTTAAAACAATTACAATTTTAAATTTATCTCAGGGTCTCTACTGGGTTTGATAATGACGAATCATTTTATTTCTCAACTTAAACACAAATTCCAATTTAAAAAAGAAAAGATTTACTCGTCAATTAATTAGGACGAAATTTACTTGTCAGCGAAGTTAAACTAAAAAGATGGATTATAATTAGAATTTTTTTTATCAATAAGAAGAGAACGAAATCTGACGACTATCTTTTAATCAGGTTTACATAATTAGTGGTTTTTATATTGTTACTCACGGCAGCATTCCAGGATACCTTGTAATTGACGAAACACTATGGCGGAGTTTTGCACAGCTTCTAAAACTCACAGATTCTAAAATTTCTATTTTTAGATCAAAACTCAGGAACCAGGATGAACCTCCTTTCGTCTCTCTCTCTCTCTCGGTTGACTTCTGCTAATTATGCCCGGCTGTGTTCACAAGACTGTTTGTGCTTAGCAGGTTTCGTAGTTATGCTCGAGTGAATATTTCGTCTTGAGCAAAATGTTCATGGACCAATCAACGCTGTTGATTGGTAATTCTCGATGTTTCTCTGCAAATTTACTTTAAATATTTGAAATTGTCTTTATTTGCAACACGACGAATTTCTGTCGTGTCTGATTGCCAACTGCTTCCACTTAACTTTACTTTTTAAAAGAATATCTCGTCTATTTTAATACGACCATTTCCTGACGTTTCTGCTTGCCAACTCTAACTTCTCAATATCTTCCTGCGACCAAGCCTTCCCGCTAATGCGACCTAATGCGAACCATATCATAATGTGAACTGCACTCTCGTAATTTTGAGCGCGCATTACTTCTTCCGACAAAGAAACAATGCTCTTCTTGTCTATTGTTGTTCTGTTCTGTACCGCCGTCAAGAATAGATTTCTCAAACAATTTATATTTTCAAATTCACAATTTAATGTCTTAATTAATTGGCATTACAATATATTTTACAATTTTTTCAAGTCTATTAACATGAATTTTAACTGCATTATAGATTCTTGTCAAAAGTATAGAACTGCACTTTACAAAATGCAATATAATTTTTTTTAAATTGTGATTTGAATTTACAGAAATGTTAATTTGCAGAGTTCAATTATTATCTTCCGCTGAATTCTCTGAACGTCTCTGCGTCGAACTATTACTTATATTTCTTTCACAATTCAATAGTGCATGTCAATTCGTTCAATATTATATAGTTTCTACTTATTCAGCTCTTTTAGCCTTTCTTTTAGGCCACGACGTCTTCTGAGGAACTTTACTCACCAACTTCCACAGACAGACTAAGAATTTTTATTGACCAAACTCGATCCCTACATAAGGGTTTTTTTTTAGAGTAACAGGAGAATCCACATTGTGGCAACTCCCCTTTAATAGCATAGCAATGGATTTGAAATTGGGGATGCGGAAGGGTAGAGGAAGGTAGACAAGGATTAACTAGGACCCCCGGGCTATGGTTTAAGGATCCTACCCGGCAACTCGCCTAAAAGAGTGATGCATCAGGTAGGCGCTTGGTACTTGTCCCACGCCCTTCCGATTTGCTGCTAGGTAGCAGCATTCCCTTCCCCGTGTCTCAAGCAGTTTAGTAGCCAGTTGGCCGACTGTTCCAATGGTAATAGCGAACAACTCTTACCGTATTCCCGAGGTCTGTGACCCCAGAACATGCACCTCTCAATCTTAGTTCACAAACGGAGAGAGGAAAAGGCACCCCAAAGGTAACTCTCTCCGTCTCTCCAGAATGTTTCAACTGCGAGAGAACTTCGCAGGCTTTGATGACTCCAGGATATTAGGTCGCAGCTGCGAGACTTTCCAATTATAATTTTCTCACGCAACGGCGAGCGATCACAATTTATCTATAAGCGCCTCCAACTGACCGTCAAAACATCTATAATCACAAAAAACAGTCTGAGAAAGTTCTAAATGCAACGTTCAGCGCTACACGCTGACTGTTCAAACATTCGTTCAACTACACGGCCATTATCTTATAAAAAATTATATTTGATAAGTTTTAAGAGCTATATTAATACAAACATTGTTGTATACTACTATTTATATTAATGAGATTATATAAAAAATAAATATTAACTTTAATTTATTGAAGTGCTGGAAATTGTTTACACTATTTTTATTTGAAATATGGAAGATAAATTTTAGTATATCAGGAAAATGAAATTTTAGATTTTTTTTACCTTGATTAATCTGTAGCTAAACATTTCTGATTGTTTTTCTTTTGTTTGACAGATTTGGATCCAGGCCTGGAGATATTTGTCCCCCAGTTTTTGAGCAGATTTTTCGAAATGCTCGCTTTGCACAGGGTGGCAATGCTCTTTTTGAGGGCAAAGTCAGGGGAAATCCCAAGCCTGTTGTTTCATGGACTCGAAAAGGTGCACCCTTGCAAGGTAAAGATACATACCATCTGTTTTTTAACGTTCAAGTTTTTTGTGTGAACAAATATATTTTAAATTATATTTAATTGTAATAGAATTATATTTAAAGAATAAAATATGATTTAAAAGTTTGTACTTATAAATATGACACTTGTAATGTATAAAATAATAGCTAGCAGTAAAGAGTAGAATTATGATGCTAATACAATTTGTAAGTTGACTTTGACTTTTCACTGATGACTTTTGTAGGAGATTGTTGCACTAAGTAGCCAAATTGAATCAAAAGGAATACGTAGCATAGGTTTTTTTTTTATCTTGTGCTCACACTTGAATTTACAACTCCGTCAGCAACATTTAACTGATAAGTAATTGCTACTTTTACTATAAATCTCATTAGGAACAATTAAATGTACGTTAACGTTAGTGATGAAACTTAAATCAGTTCTTTATAACTAGCCGAGTGCCCTGCGTTATTTATGTAAGTCCGAAAAGTATTTACTTCCACGTTATCTTTCAAGAAGTGATTTAAAGGGAATGTTAATTTCATAATAACCGGTATGTTGGCTCACTGTACCTTAATCGAATTAAGACATCTTGAGACAGTCTCAAATACCTAAGAGAGCCAGTATACTCCCGGTACACTGAATTCATCTAAAACACTCCCGTTCCGCAATAGATTTCTATAAACGTGAAGTCCATGACATGACCGACGAGGAAGACAAAACCATTTTTTGATCGACTAGTGTTCATGTCACCTGCAATGTCTGCATCCGACTAGGCACATAGTCCACCACCAGTTGAAGTGTACTGCAGACCACAATCAGTAATTCCACGTAAATATCTAAATACCCCAGAAATCCAGTCGAATGTCGTTGGTTCAGCCATCGATTTAGAAACTTTGGTACTGCATATGCTATATCTGGACGAGTGCCACATGCCAAATACATTAGAGAACCTACACCCAAATGATCCGGAATAGAACTGTCGCGAAGACAATTCGTTATATTATCACGTTGTTGATTATTGGTAGGCATCTTTACTGGATGACAATTTGCTCTATAGAAACGTAACAAAACTTTCTCAATGTAAGCACGTTGTGAAAAGAATATACCAGACTCGTGTTACTGAATATGTATACACAAAAATGCGTCACTATATCCGCTTGTAATTTTATACTCTGAAGCTAGCAATCTCTAAAGCGAATCAACTGTGTCCTGTGTAGATCCGGCGATGAGACCGTGGTCTATGTAGATTGCGACAAGTAATGATTTTATTTTTTCAAATGTATATGTATATACAAGGATCTGCCGCTGAACGCGTGAATCCGTTCTTTTCCATATATGAGTGAAACCCGGTATTCCAGCACCAAGGCGATTTCTTAAAAACGCAAACACGACCTAATCCATCATTGAAACCTTGAGACTGGGTCGATTTTATCACATAAAAACGCGGTTCTCACATCAAATTACTAACTTTTTTCACTTGCAATTGCGATTAGAGCACGAATTGCGTCATACCGAGCTACTGGACTAAAAGTATCCAAAGATTATCAATAGGGAATTTACATGTCGGCAATGGCACCAAATCCTATGTTTCATACTCTTCAAAAGCGTTCATTTATTCTTTCCTGGCACTGAACCATTTGTTAGAATCACGAATCTTCATGGCATCACTAAAATTGGTTGGCTCCAGATCTTGATGAACATCTTCAGTCAAACATGCTAGCGAACTGTATTTTCATATCATTGAGGTTGATAACTTCCTTCGTAGTCGTCTCACTGGCTGATGAATCTCACTAGCATGACGCGATAGTGGAACATCTTCTGGGATGCCACTGATTTAATGAACAATTTCTGGTTTTGTATCACCGACTTTCGTATGCTAACCTTTTTCTTCAGGAAGATGGCACCACGGTATTCTTAATCATCACATACTTCATTCTATGTTTGCTTAAAATTGAGTTCAACCGAATTATTTGTGTTACACTATTAACGTTGCGAGACTTCATTATGCGATGCTTCGATGGCACCCAAGTACTGTAACCACCCTTCTCGTTTACGCAGGCAATGAAGTACTCGAACACAGCCTTATAAAATTTAGAGTGAGATATATATTGAGACGTTGACATAGCACTCTCAACCAACGACGGACACGTCTACCACATTTTCGTAACTGCGATTGCACATTAGCACAGTAAAATTCACCACCACCATCTGAGCGAAAGGATTTTACCATGTGTCCCATAGTTTCACACTCGTTTAGAAATGTTGCTAGATGCGTGGCCACTTCACATTTTCCTTTCATGAAAAATATACGGACGAATCGCGAATAGTTATTTTTTAATATTACTACTACAGGAAACCGTTGATCTCGTCGAGGGGCATTGTGCCATTCACATTGGAGTTGTTCATCTCTCCGACAATTTGCGGACGATCTTGACGCTAACGGAACGGTTAGCGATGCGATTTACCGAGAGAACAACAATCAGGCAGTGTCCGAGCATCTGACGGAAATACCGTGACGTGTAAAAGGTCACGTACGTGGCGGAACCTAGCTTCAAAAAAGTTAAACTGTAATTGCGGGAGATTCGTCCAATTTAAATAGCTAACGTGACGTCCAATTGATGCAGAATCCATGCGCTATTGCGAAGGATGTTTCCTTCATTTAACACTTACAATCTTTTAAAAGTCTTACAGTTGTGAGACATGGTTTTTAAAAGAAAACATCCATCGCAATAGCACATGTATTCTGTATCAATGTGAAGTCATTCGCGTCCTGCTTGGCGATCCTTAAGGCAATCCACTTTTTATAATATTTCCACAAGTAAAGGAAGCTAATACAAATAATTTACAAAAATAATGTTTATGTCAAACAATAATTGGCCGAGATACGGATTATTAAAATTATTTAGCAATGAATGTTCGTTTTAATAACAATGATACGTCACTGTTATGTCCTGGATGTGGATAATGAAGTTGTTTGACACAATTGATTGCTAAACACCTTTAATGCTTAATTACACGACATAATCTAATAATGCTTAACTTAAGCTCGAGCATTCCATACTGTTATATACACAGCTGCCATCAGAGAGCAGGGCACACGTCTCATCTGTTGCATTGTCACTATGTTGGCGATAATATCGCCCCCCCCCCCCCTCGTTTGATATTTCTTTAAGTTAGGGGGTAGTTTTCGCACCCACTGTGTGGTTGCACACGCCTACCAGGGGCCGCAGGCGTACGTGGCTTTCCCTGACTGCGACTGGACCATCCAGGCGATCTCTGGGAGTTCTCTCGGCGTTGGTGATGTCCCAATTGGTGGTGACGAACCATTTTGCTATTCCTCAGCCATTTCAGTCCGCCGTATCGGTATAACGCCTTAGGATTTGTCCATGAGGTGTCTGGACGGCATAGGATAACGGACTAGTTGCTTCCACAACAGTTGTTGGTATCCAAGATGGACCGGTTGTGTCGTTACGAACGCTCCCGGTCTCCTGAGGTTGGAAAGTACGCGGATTTTTCTTTTCTCTCTCTCCTATTTTTAGCCATACTTTAGCCAAATCGGGATGCACACGATCAAGAATTGTATGAAATCTCCTTTGCATCAAGAGCTCCGCCGGTGATCTTCCCGTGGTGTGCTGTGGGAAATAGTGCTGAAAGAGTAGGAAGCGAGTACGTTTAGTGACAACATCCCCTCCTTCCATTCTCTTTTATGCCAACTTCGTTTGTCTGGACTATTCGTTCCGCTTGTACATTAGAAGACGGATGGTATGGCGCTACACGGATTAACCTTATTTTATTACGGGACGCGAAATCCTTGTATTCCGCTTATGTAAAACCCGTACCGTTATCAGAGGCTATAGTATCTGGGAGTCCATGTGTTGCGAACAATTTTCGCAGAACTAAATGGTTGCGGCTGACGGTGTTGATGGCACACGTGCTACTTCTAGCCACTTTGAGTACGAATTCACAATCAGGAAAGTATTTCCTTGAAATTGACCGGCAAAGTCGATGTGCAAACTAGACCATGGCCCATCAGTTGTTTTCCAAGGATGAACAGATGCCTTTGCTGGTGCCCGTTATTTTGGCATGTTCAATGTTTCGGTCCATATTAGGCCACCACATATAGCTACGCGCCAGCGCCAGGATGCGCATAATGAAGTTGTAAATTTTCGCTTCGCAATCTCCGTCGGACAATGGCTCGTGTTCCCCAAAGTAAACATTTTCCATGCACTGACAGTTAGTGCTTCCGCCATGCATAGGGTTCCACCTTCTTATCGTTTACTTTTCAGGCCAGCCATGAGAGAAACTTGCATGGCCCTGGCCAACACAGGGTCTGACTTAGCTCCCTCAGGTAAACGTCTTGCATCTACTGTTGTGCTGTAATCGCGTTCGAGTAACAGAAAGCCCGCAGTGTATGATTCTCAGTCGTCGTCTCTCGAAGTGGAAGTCGGTTGAGAGCGTCAGCGTTGGCCACTTTGTTTCCTGTTTTCGATGTTGCAATATATAATCATAAGAACCCAACATCAAATTCAATCGTAACATACGCGGTGACAATGCATGTGGCGTTAGTCTGTCTTCTTTCATTATACCAAGTAGCGGCTTATGGTCCGTAATGGTTGTAAATTTACGGTAATAGAAGAGTTGATGAAATTTTTTAACACCAAATATGGCGAGCACTTCCTTATCAATTTGCGCATAATTCGTCTTCGCTTTGGACAGAGTTCTAGATGCAAATACCACCGGAGCCTCCTGTCCGTTGTTCATTTCGTGGCTGAGGACCGCCCACACGCCGTATGGAGATGAATCGCAAACTAACGCCAATGGTTCAGTGGGATCATAGTGAACCAATGCCGCATCGGACCGAATAAGATTTTTTGCACGGCGAAAGGCCTCGCTATGAACTTTTGTCCAAACCCACTTGATTTTATCGTCTAGTAATCGATAGAGTGCCTCCAGTTGAAGGACCGAGACATTCAACCTTGCAGCTCGGTCTTGTTCGTGGGTAGCGCGTACCTTCTCTATTGTGGGATGTAATACAGGAATATTAACGCGGAATCCCAAATACTCTACTTCGCTGGCTGCAAAAATACATTTATCTTTGCGAGCCTCGCAAACCAACTCCTTGTAATTATATCAAGACTTCTCGCAGCCGATTCGCATGCTCTCATGGCGATCTTCCCATAAAAAGAGTATCGTAGAGAAACGCAATCACGCCATATAATCCAGCTAAAAGAGTGTCCATGAATCTTTGGAAGGTGCTTGGTGGCACCGAGATTCCAAATTGTAATGTTTTAGCTGGAAACAGTCGTAGCACCATCTACTTTCAGTTGTTGATAGGCTTCCGCGAGATCCAGATTAGAAAAAGTCGTACCTCTTGACAGTGTCGCGAGCAGATCATCGATGCGAGATAGAGGATAGAAATCCTTCTTCCCTGCTTTATTGACCGTACTCTTATAGTCGCCGCAAAATCGAATAGATCCATTTTTCTTTAAAACTGGAACAGTCGACGTAGTACGAATTTAAGTACCGGCTCCAGAACTCCCTCTGCGACTAATCGGTCACATTCCGCCTCAACCCTTGTTCGGGTGGCGTATGGTACTGGTTGGCATTACATCCGACTTTAATTCTACTGTTACTTGAGGTCCATTATGTTGACCTAGGGCCTCGAAGACTTCGTTAAACTGTTGTAAAATTTCTTGAATGGTTTTCACGCGGACTAGGTTGATGCTAGCCATACTGATTCCTAACGCGTCGAACCAATTTTTTCCCAAAAGCGTTCCGTTCCCAAATTTGGCGATGACTAATGGCTACTCGGTGTCCGTTGAACCTTACGTCTACCAGTGCGCTTTCGCAGTTTTCAGGCTCTGGGAGTCGTTCTCTAGTGGTGGTGGAGAGTCGGGCCATAATGTCCGATAAGTTGAATCGGACATACTGGTTAACACAGCTCCGTAATCTATTTCTATCTTATGTGGAATGCCGTTGAGCTCTACGTTGGCTCAGTATTTGGTATTTGGGTTTTCCAGTTTTGATGTTGAACATATCCCCTCCCCCCCCGGCGGCTTATCTCGTGCAGAGCGTTTGTATGTATTGTTGTTACGTTTTGAAGTCGAAGCTCGACTTGGAGACTGTTTCTGCCTCTGCTTAATTTTACAGGCTCGCTCGATGTGTCCTTTCCTTTTACAACGGGAATACTCGGCGTCTTTAAAAAAAACAATCGTCGTGCGAATGATTATATCGTCCGCAGCGGTAGCATGGCTTCGCCTTTATTGGCACCGGCTTATGCTGATTCGTCCGACGATGCTGTTGCCCGGATTTCTTTGACTGTACCGCATAAGTTTCTGCAGTCAGTGTTGGCTATATGACATTGGATATCCTCTGCTCTCTACCCCCGGCAATAGCTTCCGTTTCAGGCACCTTTAAGTCCAAGCTGGTTTTAGTCAAGAATCGACAGCGAATATTTTCATTCCAACACTTCACATACGAGGCGATCTCTCAGCATGTCGTCCAGTGTTGCACCAAAATCGCAGTGCTCCGATAACCGGCGCAATTGCGCGATAAAAGCACTGATATTTTCACTGAGCTGCTGATCGCGTCTATAGGAATGATAACGTTGAATTATCACTGAAGATTTAGTTTTCACCTACCCTCGTCACAATGTCCCCGATTTAAAAGTCTTTAGGAGTATTTGGTGACACCAGCGACCCAATAAGTGTATATATCTGTGGTCCACATACACTCAATAACAATAAAATTGAAGTATTTATGTCCATTCACTCCAGTTTGATGATTTGGCCGCATTAAAAGGTTCAATTATGTCTTAACTCATTGTTGATCTAAATTGGTCTTATCTATTTAACAGTTGTATATTTTTATACACATAATTTCTTCTTTAATTAAATTAGTTGAATGTTCAGATTTAAATAGGCACTAAATATGCACTAACTTCACATGTCTTTTAGGCCCAAGTTTATTAATTGGCCATGTGGTTTGCAGTTTATACTTATTTCATTCAACGTGTTTATTTTAAGTATTAAACTTAATACTCTTTTTCACCTCGTCGCCAGTGTTATGTCGTGTTTGTGGATAATGAAGTGGTGGACACAATTGATTGTTAAACACCTTTAATGCAATTACACGATACAATCTAATAATTCATGTTTTAACTTTGTACTATCAGCGCTTGTACGCCTCGAACGGTTCTTTGTCGTCTGTCGGAGGTGTCGGACACAAGCGAGTTCCATTCGCTATTGAATAAAGACTATGTTCTTTCAAAGTTCTATTTTCCGCTTCGTCGTTTCCCACTGATGATCATTTTATAACTTGCGGATACATGCGACAATACGACAATACGACTGCCTTCATCAGCTTATTTTAGATGCCGATTCTCGAAGTCACCGACTATTGCACTCAATCGTGATTTCACAGCGTAGCTGCGCCCATAACTTGCTATGGCTAAATGCAATCGAAAAAACAAACAGCCGTAAATGATCCGACGCGTTTGCAACAAGACAACAAAAGACAAACTATGTTTATTAACCAGTTTAGACTATATATAGGCCTACTTTAACATATTTATCTTGCATATCATTTATTTTTATAATAGATATATTATTTGTTCTTATACCTCAAAACCAGATGAGTCCTTAAAATAATCTATGTATGTTATAAAAATTTTAATTTTTAAATTGATGTAAGTTGACCACTTTGTAACATTAAAGGGTAAAAACTATGAACTTCTAGTTTTTAATGCATGTTATAGTCAACTATAAGGCTATTGAATTTAATAGAAATACATCAAATTTCCACTTATCTGTCATTTTATTTTATTTTTAAATTTGGCATATAAGAAGTCATTCTCTTATTTATACATATCTGGTTAGTATTTCACATTTTACTTTGAGAGTATCCTGGAATTATTTAACTTAAAGTAAATTTTGCATTAGTTTATTATATTTTTTATTTAATTTGATTTATTATTTTCATAGAATCAATTAAGTACAAAATGAAGTATGACGAACACACTGGCCATGTATCATTACTAATTAATATAATTGGACCAGGAGATGAAGGAGAATATACTTGCACTGCACGTAACCAGTATGGTGAAGCAATTTGTTCAGTGTATATACAGCCTGAAGGTAATTTCTGTTAATGATAAAAAGATCTAATTATAAGCTAATTTTGGATTTAATATACAAATGAATTCAAGTTTTGTAGTTTTGTGTGGTATCACTTGGAATATTTATGTATTAATTGTATTATTATTAATATTAATCACTCACCTGGTTCGGTTCTTGCCTAAGGAACTAAGACTCGGAAAGCTTATGTGGCAAAATGTGTGCTGCTCCAAGTAGTGCTGCTTTTCATAGTTGGGCAGTTGTTATCATTTGAAGACGCATATAATCCATGTATTTTTGAAGACTTGATGGTATTGCTCCAAGAGCACCAATAATTATGGTTATTATCATGGCCTTTAGCCAAATCTGTCTAGTTCCAATTTTGAGGTCTGTGTACCACATAATTTTTTCATGTACTTTTTCTTGGAGCCAACAGTCACTGGGCATTGCTGTATCAATTATCCAGACACAATAGTGCTGAAGGTGTTGAGCTCCATGTATCAGTCCAATTGAATTTAAAAGATTCACAGGATCTGGGCTTCTTCATTTTCAATTATTTTCCCTGGTTTACGCTCCTGCTAGTTTTTGTTTGTTGGAAAATTGTACTTTTTGCATAAATTACAGTAGAATGTGGTCACCATCTTGTTATGCCACTCAAGGTAGTCAGTTTGCGTGTTCTTTTTGCATACACATAATCAATCAGATGTTCAACAGTTTCTTCAGCATCCTTGTATAGATTGCAATTACTATCCTTCCAGCTATTGTCAATTTTAGCCTTAATTGCATTTTTCTTAGTGCTTAATCTTGATCTACCAATAGGAGATTCTCCATTTATTTCTTGACTGTTCCTTTTTCCAACCAGCATTTTCTTCTGGTATTGTCAATGAAGTGCCTTATTTCACCAACTTTATCTTCTGTTCTTGACCATCTGCTCACTTTAGTCATTTTTTGTTTCATTACATTTTATAACACCTTCGCTGTTCGTCTTCTGTCAAGATGTCTTCCTGGATTGTTTCTACATATTCGGCAACAGATTGTTTTACTTCTTCTACTAATTGTTGTACTTCTATCTTTCCTTGTCCACCTTCTCTAAATAGAATGTGTCTAAATTGGTTTGTAGGTATTATGATATGATTGATGATCATTATCTTTTTGGTTTTTTGGTCCAGGCTTTCCAATTTAGCTTTGTTTGTTTGACTATGCAACAGTGTACCACATGTATAGCACACGTGAAAATGGGTTTGATGCAATTCCCAGAATTTAGTATTCATTTTTGAATTTTTAAGACCCTTCTGATATATACTTTAGTTAACTTGCTCCTGACCTCTACATGTTATATGCTTTCCAATTGGTGTATATCTAAGCTGTTTCTGGTTAAAGGCTTTAAATTTAATTAATTGGCATCTTTATTCCATCTGCATCAATTAGTTTCCCTTGGTTTATAATTAAAATTACACATTTTTACATGTTGAGTTCAATTGACATGTATGTACTGTAGATTTGGAGTGTATTTAACAATTAAATTTCAGCTTGTGACTTCCCATACAGCTTCAAATCATCCTGTACAGTAGGTGATTAAACTTTCCTACTGACTTGTAGGAGAGCTGGTATTTTGTTCAGTATATTGGACAATGATATTAGTGCTATTACAAAAAGTAATTAGAAGTAATCACTCTCAATGGCCACATTTTCAGAATTTTGTGTTAAGTGTGTTGTCCAAGAAGCCTTTGAGTGTTTCACAAAATTGCTGATGATGTTACTAATTCCTACCATTTACAAACATTTGAGTTATTATTATTATTATTATTATTATTATTATTATTATTATTATTATTCATTAATATCATTTTGTCATTATTATTATTGCTGTTTAGACAACATCCTCTGCCTTGAGCACTCAGGCATCTCCTGACAGCTACCTTCACCATATCCACCACAAGAACCTTCCCTCAATAACCCTACAATCTTACCCCAATATTCCTCTACACATCAAACAAACTCAACAGCCAACAAATACACATCCACTCCGACCCCTACTTCTCCATCATCTAATCAACCAACTCTCCTTCCTAGTTCCCGACACACAATACAGTTTTTGCCCAAAACATTCCTGCTGCTATCAATAATACTCACTCTCCAACTCAAAAACAACTCATTCAAACAATGAAAATCCTTTATCACCACTTTTATAGACATTGAAAAACCCTTCGACAAAATTCATCACCCTTCCATTCTTTCAAAAATCAAAGATTACCTAAATGACACCCACTATAGAATACTCTTCAACTACCTCTCCAACAGTACATTCTCCATCAAAATAAATAATCTCATCCCCACCACATTGCTGCAGGTGCAAAGAAGCATTATTGTCCCCTTCCTATACAACATCTTCTCCCATGATATCCCACAACATCCCGCCACTAGCACAATCTTCTTCACAGACAACAACGCCAACTCTTACCAAACCTCCTATCTGACCTCCAATATCCAGCCTCTTCAGTCAGCACTCACACGCCTAGAACATTGGTCAAAACAATCAGCATAAATCCTACCAAATCAGTAACTGTCCCATTCACACTAACCAAAAATCCACCTCCGCACATCCCCCTCTATCTAAACAATGCAGAAATACCCACAAAAACAGAAACCACCTACCTAGGACTCCTCTTCGATTCAAAGCTCTCTTGGAAACCTAACATTAAACACCTCTCCAAAATCAACCTTAAATTCAGAACTCTATATCCCATCCTAAACAGAAAATCCCCACTTACCCTCAGCACAAAACACACAGTATATCTTTCCATAATACAACCCACCTGGCCCTACACCTTATCCATATGGGCAGCAACAGCCAAAACCCATTCAACCAAAATCCAAACAAAACAAAACAAAACATAATCCTTCGCACAATCACTAAATCTCCCTAGTACCTTAGAAATTCCATCATCCACCACGACATTAAACTTCCCCAAGTCAACTCCTTAATCACCAAATCTGTAACCTCACTAATCAAAAGCATCTTCAACCATCCTAACACCACAATCCAGCAATTCCATAGCAACCTTCCCCCACCACAACACTCATGTCACCTGAAAAGAAAATGCCCTATCGACCGCATCCTTCCCCCAGAACACTCTGGCACCCCCTAACCCACCCCATCTTCACACCCACAGACCCCACCCAACCATTCCATCCAACCTATCAAATTCAACATCACCAATGAACCCTCAATAACCCAACAATGTATGCCCCTCAGACACACAAATTGAGATACAAGAATAAAAATTTTGCAAAATTTAGGTTAATTGCTGGATTAACCGAATTACCATTCTACCATGTAAATTATGTACATATTTTATCTGTATATACTGTAACCATATTTTAACCACCAATAATCTTATGATAAAAGTTTTGTCAAATAAATTTTAAAAAAAACAACAGAACAACAAAAATGAACACAAGGGCAGGAAAGTCAATAGACCTTCCACCAATTTAATGTCAAAGTTAAATATTTACTTGCTTTTACTTGTTTAAGTTAACAGAATTGTAAAATATTCTGATTGAAATTTGAAGAATAATTAAAAAATTATTGTTTAATATTATTCTTTTTATTTGTTTTCATTTTCATAGGTCAAGGCCAAATTTTACCTCAACCACAAGGTGGGTACCAGCAAGATATTTCTCAAACAATTGAAACAACCCAGCAAAGATTGTCAGGAGGAATACAAACTCAATCTACATTCAAGCAATTTCAAAAACAAACAACTGGAAAAATATCGTCTTATTCAAATGGACATATTGTTGAAGAGGTAATTAATGTTTAGTTCACAATTAAAAGTAAATATACACATAAGACTATTAACTATAAAGTTTATGTTTAACACATATTAAATAACATCACCAAGATAACAGTTGTCTGAGTATATTTACACAATGCTTTCATAAATAGAAAATAACCAGAAACCACCACCAGAAACAAACATCCTGTGCCATATCCACTGTTCAATTACCCATACCCACACTTGATCAACAGAAAAATGTAGTTCTCCCTAAACATCAACCTACTTTCCTGAAGAACATAAACTCAACTCCATTCTCTGCCTAGTCTACACTGGACTGCAATCCAACCCAGATATAAAAAACACCCCTCCCATATAACCCCATCTGCTCAGTGTTATCTCATCTGTTACGTGCTTTGCTTGTCATAATTTTTTACAACTCTCTAATATCACTTTTTTTTCAGCAAATCCATATTTGATTGGATTTTTCAATCACTACTATTTCCCAGAATTCTCTGCTTACATACTTTTTGCTCAGTATTCTCAATCAACTATCGCACTCTGGATACTCCAGCAACAGTTTTGTTTTATCTGCCAATAATTTTGCACCACAGTTGGCTCACCACAAATGTAACACCTCGCTGTCCTGATGCCACAGTTGCTCAGCTGTTTCAGTTTGGTTAAAATAATCTTCTCCCATTTTACAATAATTATTTGTATACAATTTATCTATTCATCTGCGAAATATGTGCAATCTGTAAGATGTGATTATTAAATTGTAACTTTTTGTAATAATGACACATTTTGTCTCCTAGCAGTCATCATCAGAAGCAGCAAGTGATTCAAGACCAAATAACAAACACTTACTGCAAAGTCCCAAGAGATTGTTTCTCTGTATATGCAGACTGTGGACCAACAATCACTTTTCTCTGAACTTGCTCTTGCCTTTCCATACCAATGATCTCAATTATTTTGACATCACATCTGTAGTCATATGTGTGTGTGTATAACTCAAGGATAAGGTCAAATAAATAACACAATTAGGAAGGAGAGACAAAGTGAAGTTAACCTACCTGAAATCAATAATTGTTTCCAGTTGAGCAGATGTGAGAGAATAGTGCAAATTTTCGAGGGCTGAGACCCCTTGTCAGGAGAGGGTCTGAACTGCATGCTGACGGGGCACGAATTAATGAATTCAAACTAAGTTGCACCAGCTGTTAGACATAAATAATCATCACCAACAAAGCCAACAATTCTTTGTCTCTCTCTCAAAAAAATGTCACAACAATGGAAAAGTAACAGAAAAATACTAACAAGCATAAATACACAAATAAAAACTAACACATTAGAATGTATGGTAAAAAGTAAAGAAAAGGATAGGAAGTTATAAAGTAAAAGAATTATAATAGTAATAATATTAACACTTATCATAATAATATGTTTATAAAAGATTTCAACACAATATCATTACTACTGCCACTATGACCACTATATCAATGTTAGAGGATGTTAAATCCATATATATTTACATAAATGTTATGGATTTTAAGTATTAAGTAACAAAGTCACATTTGATAATTGGATAGTGAGCAAAGATAGAAATATAGGATAAAGGTTATACATACACACTCAGCTTTCCTGTTGCAGAGAAGATTATGATGATGTAATTTTGTAGAAGAGAGAGGGTTGTTATAAAAAAAGCTAAATTTGAATCCCAAAATTATAATTAATGTTGTTACCTATACAATGAAATATTATCAATCTATTGTTTTCAAATATTTTCAGGATTTCAAAGTAGATACTTTTGAGTATAGGTTACTACGTGAAGTAGAATTCCGTGAATCCATTACTCGTCGATTTATTGGAGAAGCAGATTCTCAAATTTCCACAGTTATAGACCATTCATTGGGACCAGCAGCTCCTCCTCAGATTGTTCAAAAGCCACGCAACTCTAAGTTGTTTGAAGGCAATGAAGCCACATTCCAGGCTAAAGTTCCTGCAAATCCAAGGCCTAGGGTATGAAAAATTTTTTTTGAATTCATCTTAGACTAAATTTGTAAAATTTAATTTCACTAATGTAAGTACTATAATAGAAAATGTGAATATTTTGAAGTGTTTAAACCAAGAATATTCATGCAGTTCACATTGTAGACTAAATTTACTGTTTTTCATTCTAAAGGAGCATTAAGTAAAATATAGGGAGGAACTGACAGAGCGTGCCTTTCATGTGAATTATAGGGGCAATAAATAGAAAAAGATTTTACCTTGTACTTATATACTGCATATATTTTTAAATGAAATGTAATGCAATATGTTAAGTAAATTAAACTATTGGTATTCTTATACAAATTCTTATTTTATGATATGCCAGATTTAGTTATATATATTTTTTAATTTAGGTAACTTGGTTCCGTAATGGCAAAAGAGTAGTTCAGTCTTCAAAATTTGAATCTACTTTCTCAAACCAACAAGCTGTGTTGAAAATTAAATCACTTCTTCCAGAAGACTCTGGCCACTATACCCTGCTTGCAGAAAATCCACAGGGTAAATTTAATGTCTAAATTCATAATTTTTTGTTATATGTTCAATGTTCAATGATTTCAATATTTAAACCAATGTCCCCAGGTTGTGTTGTATCATCAGCATATTTAGCTGTGGAATCAACTGACATTCAAGATCATTCACAAGAATATAGGTAAAATTACTGTACTTTACATATAATTTTTTAATGAATATAAACAGGTTATGAGATTAGAAAAAAATAATGTAATTAATTATTTAATTCTATCATAGAGAAAAGGCTGCTCGAGTAGATACAACAGAAACAGCGGATTCCAAGGCTCTTGCACCAAATTTTGTCCGAGTATGTGGTGATCGAGATGTAACAGAAGGAAAAATGAGTCGTTTTGACTGCAGAGTAACAGGGCGTCCTTACCCTGAAGTTACGTGGCTTATCAATGGACGTCAAGTGTCTGATGATGTAACCCATAAGATACTTGTGAATGAATCAGGAAATCATGCTCTTATGATCACCAATGTCAACCGTATTGATGCTGGAGTCATTTGTTGTGTTGCTCGGAACAAGGCTGGAGAAACGTCTTTTCAGGTAATGAAGAATTGTATTTAATAATAAATTTCAATTACTTTTGTGCTATGCCATAGAATATGTATAATAAATAAAGTTTAATAAATAATCTATTATATTATAATCTTATTCATTATCCCATTAATTATGTTAACTGTCTAAAACCATTCCAAAATGCTAGTTGTGCTCAGAGCCACAACACCAACAATTCCCATTGAATTGATTTAATACATAATTAATAATACTAAATACGACCTGCATACAAACTTTAAATAGAGAAACAGTAACTAAGAAAATATACACTTAAATGTGCCTGACAGATTGGCATCTTTTTTTAGCAGCAAGAAACTTTAGACTGAAAGCCAAAAACGATTTCCAGTCTTAAGTTTTTTCTGTTACAAAAAGACACCAATCCACATCGAAACATCTGGCACTTTTAAATTTAAATTTTCTTAGCTATTGTTTCTCTATTTAAAATTTGTCGGTATAAATTTTGTATTATTATTTTTTAACAGACGTTAATTTCTATGTTATATTTATCAAATGATTCTAATTTTAATAATTGGATCAAAGTTTTGTCAACACATTCTGCTTCTGATATTATCATCATCATTGTCATCATGTAGACTGAGACATTTACTGTATTGTACCATTCATTGGTAGATTGTGGTCACCATCCAATCAGGGTGGCAAAGTGCAGTTGCTTTTTACCTTTTAGTGTTGATTGGCTGGTGTGTTTCACCACAGTTGTGTGTGACCTGATGCCTCAGCAGCTGGTGTTATGGCCAGTAATAATTGGATCCAATGCCACCCTAAGTTGCATTCTGAAATTCCTGTTTATAAGATTATTATGTCTCTTAATTTCAATGTCCTCCATCAGAACACTATTCAGCCAATATCCAGTGTGGTTCAGAATCTTTAGATGTTCAAAATCCATCTTTCCTGTCAGCAATGTATGTTTGGTTACCACAAATCTATTGGGTTGTTTCAGATGAATATGTCTTTGATATTCAATACAGCATTGTTCAACAGTCTGCACCAATTGTCCGATATTCTCCTGAACACAGTTACTTATAAACCCTGGTTGTTTTAAGTCAATATTCATCACACTAAGATGTATAAAAGAAAAAACAATTTAGCCAGTATTTATCCCTTTTAAAAAAATAAGGAATACTACATGTTATTTGTATTACAGTGTAACCTCAATGTAATAGAAAAGGAGCAAGTTGTGGCACCAAAATTTGTGGAACGGTTCACAACTGTGAACGTAAAAGAGGGTGAGCCTGTAGTTTTGAAGGCTCGAGCTGTAGGCACTCCTATACCACGGATTTCTTGGCAGAAGGTTGTTTCAAATTATATATTTATTTTAGTTTATTTATAACATACATTCAACAAAATAACAATGTTTTTCATCTAGGAATAATAATAAAATACTTTTAAGTACTTCATGAACCAAATATATATGTTAAATCAAAATTGTGCATGATGTGGCCAAATAATAGTATTTATATTTGTTTGATTGCTTTATTCATATAATTTTTTGTTAAAATTTTCAGTAAATTCATTGTATCAAAAATGTAAATTTTGGTTTCACTTTTCGATGTAATTGTCTTAATAGATAATTTTAGAAATGAAATAATAGTAATAGAAATTTATAGATCAGAAATATAGAGTAAACATTTCAAACATTATGGTGAATGTTAAATTATTCTACTTTTTATGTAATTTCTTTATGGTTACTCTTTGTAACGCTTAGAGTTTTGAGGAGTTTTCTGTATAACTTATTCTCAACTGCATGTTTTGCATATTTTGTGAACTTTGCTAGATAGTTTCAGTTTATGAAACAGGGATAGTGAATATATTCCATATTGTGTAGTTCAGTGACATTCTATTTTCTAAATATATTGATTGTAACGTTGTGGGGGATTGTTATTATTACTCTTTTAGACTATCTGCTAACAACAAATAAATTGGAAATTTTATTTAATTAGGATGGGATCCCATTGGCGCCGGGTCCTGACACACATATTTCAATTGACAGTGGAGCCTCCACACTTGACATCCCACGAGCCAAGGCGTCGGATGCTGCCTGGTACCAATGTACCGCCCAGAATATTGCAGGCTCCACTGCCACACGCGCCCGTCTTTTTGTTGAAACACCAAAAGGCGATGCTCCAGCACCTCGCCGCTTGAACCTCCCTCGGCCTACTAAAGTTATTGAGCCAGAGTATGTTTAATTTATAACTTGATATTGAATATATTAATAAAATTATGTTGTGAGTATTACATGAAATGTGCCTTAACTGAATACAAAAATGTGTGTCCACAGTTTGTGATAATTTTGTTTTCTACTACTACATAGTCTTAAACAGAATGTGATAGAGAATTTTTCATAATTGACATTTATACAAGTATGGTGATTTCCAAGCTTTATGTGTACAGTAACTATACACAGTCACGTGCATAAGGGGTCAAATACCCATGAAAACATTTAAAATTAATTTGCCTGAAATGTTGGCTACTTCTATTTATTTTTATGTTTATTGACTTCATAATTTTCTCTTGATAAAGATAGTCGTAAGTTTTAATTCATTACTTCTATTACTATTTACTTTGTGATAATTATTTATTATTATTATTATTATATTTATTATAAAACTTATCTTTTGATTTTCTGTTGGTTACATTACATATGATTACAGTATGTACAAAATTCAAATGTTGTTTACAATATTGAAATGTGTATGCTTGATAGTCCACTGATTAACCTAATTATTTGTTATTTATCAAATATTTGCTAGGCCTGTGCCAGGTCCAGAGGTAATTTATTTACGCCATGTGGAGCGAGCAAAACCTCATGCACCTTTGGCAGAAGAGGATCGCATATATCCTCCACCACAATTTATAATACCGCTCAATAATGTACAGCAAATTGAAGGTGGGCGTATTCACTTTGAAGCAAGAATTGAACCAGTGGGAGATCCCACAATGAGAGTTGAGTGGTTCATTAATGGAAGAGCTCTTTCAGCTAGTGAGTATACATTATATATATATATATATATATATACACACACATATTGGTAATTTTAATATGAAAATTGGTGTTCTAAATCATTATTTATAATTTTAAGGTTCTCGTGCAACAACTACTTTTCGATTTGGTTTCATTGCCCTTGATCTCATCAGCATAGTATTAGAAGATAGTGGAGAATATGTCTGTCGTGTCTCTAATAATGCTGGCACTGCTGAGTCTCAGGCAGTGCTCAGTGTTACAGGTAATTTGATTTTTTAATGTAGGCATTTATGTAGCTTTAGACTCTTATTTACTGTTGCTTTTGCACATAATGTTTACTCTATAGTAAACTGATGCATATATATATATATATATATATATATATATATATATATATATATATATATAGTATTTTTAATGTTTTACATAATCTCAATATTATATTTAAATGAAATAATATATATATATATATATATATATATATATATATATATATATATATATATATATATATATAGTATTTTTAATGTTTTACATAATCTCAATATTATATTTAAATGAAATAATATTTATAATTTACATATTTTTATAATTGTGTATGATCTAAATTCATTTGATAAATAAGGCTAACTACTTACTAATAAAATGTACTTCATATCTCATTGTTTAAAGCAATTTACATAATTGAAATAACTGTCATTCACTTAATGAACAAAATGATTATTTCTAAGAAGGAACTAACATTCACAAGATAACAGTCAGCATTTTTTAAAGTAATGAATTAAATCACATAAGGTTAATCTCATATTCTAATAACATTCTGTCTATCTTGTATCTGATATTAATTTTTTCTCTGAATGGTTTTCACTTCTCTAATCTACGATAAGACTCCAGGGCTGTTTGTATTATTATTGTGCAAAAAATTTTTGTGTAACAATTCTAGAACAATTTTTTAAGCAGTTGGTATATGTAGTATTTAAAAAATAAATAAGAAATTGTGTGTGTTCACTTATCAATAAACATCAATTAGATTGAATGTATGTTTAAATTAATATATCTTACAAATTAGGTCGAACAAGCATAGAACAATCCAGCCAACATCCTGATAGCTTACAATACATTCAACAACTTGAAGACTATTCACGCTTTCAACGAACTGAGAGCATAGAAGAAATAACTTCCCAGAAGCCAGTATTTATCCGTCCACTCCAGGAGTTGGGAGAACTACAGGAAGGCCGAAATGCTCACTTTGAAGGACAGCTGACACCTGTCAGTGATCCCACTATGAGGGTGGAGTGGTACAAGGATGGAAAGACTATCACAGCAAGTAAGTAGGATGATATTGTTTTTTAAAAGAAAAACATAAAATAATATACTGGCACTGTGGTAAATAATTGGAATACTGATGGAAAATCTTATTCTGTTTTGAAAAATATATTCCTCTGTGTAAAATAAAATAAAATCTTATTCTGTTTTGAAAAATATATTCCTCTGTGTAAAATAAAAGGTAAATAATAATATAATTTTTGAGGTGAATCCATATGTTTGTAAAATTTGGAAGGCTATATTTTATAGAAATCTTATATTGTCTAGAAAATGACTTAATAACAGAAAATATTCACTGTGAAAGTATGCAATAAGTTATTGCCATCTGTATTTCATTTTGACAGTCAGTGTCCATCTGTATTGTGTTCATGTAAAGCTGAAGCATTTCTGACATTAATGCACTGATTGCTAATTGTTTGTCTTTTGGGCGATGTATGTTTCTCCATATAGCACTGACTTATTAAAATGTGTTGTTCAGTCTGGCATCAGTGGAGAAAAATACCACTACATTCTCTACCTAATTTCTCTGGAATCATGTGGGTGTTTTTCTCTAGAAATGCATGTATGCTTCTACAGATGAAATAAGGTTAAAAGGCAGAAAATGTATTCAAAATTCAAACTCAATTGACAATGTCCTTTTATTATATAAATATAATAAATTGTATTTTTCTCTTCCAGTCCAATATTACTAAATTATCTTTGTTTACTCAAACCTTTGCATTCAATTTGGTATTTGTTTCATGTTACAATTATAAACTTAGTTTTTAATCTGTACTTACAACAATAATTTTGTCTCCAATTCCCCACATTTGTATGTTTGGATATTTGTGCAGTTTTAATACAATAAAATGTCTCACTCAAAAAAGGCTCTCGCATTACCACCATCTTCAACTTCGGCTACGTCTCCTTAAATATATTGCACCTACGGGCTGAAGATGCTGGTACCTACACCGTCCGTGCTGTGAATCGGCTTGGTGAAGCAGTGAGCTCATCATCACTCAAAGTTTATGGTACCTATCTATGATTTTCTTTTCTATGATTTATATTTGTTTTTTGCAAACCCTGTAATTGGATTACCAAATGCTTGTAGCTCGAACAAGTGTTACTGGAGATTTGGGAATCCCTGAACAACAGCGGTATATAGAAAAGGTAGAAGAATTGGAGAGGTATCAACAACAACAACAATATCGGTATGTCCAAGAGACGCCAGAAAGTACTGCTCCTCCAGAATTTAAGTCACCAATCAAAGACCAACTGGGGATTCGTGAGGGTGCATTTGCCCATTTTGAAGCTAGACTTGAACCTGTTGGAGATTCAACATTAAGAGTGGAATGGCTTAAAGATGGACGACCTGTTGAAGCCAGTAAGTGATCAATAAATATGTTTATTGTAAAATTATAGAACTTAAATTATAATATGAGGGGGGGGGGGGAGACAATGTTTGTGGTGGGCTTGAATGCAAATAAAGGCAGTGTCCACACCTAGAAAAACATTTAATTTTTTTTAGCACCTTTATTCAGAACAGTTATATTGACTCTGAATTGTGACTATGCTTTGAAAGCTGTAAAACTAGCAAGAAGTTGTATCAGTTGGCATCTACTACCCTTAAAACCATGTAAATAAAGTTTCTTGTCACAAAATCCTCAGATAAATGAGGAATCAATGAAACAATAACATATAATGTGAAAGCTTACTCAATGGATAATAAATAATTCTTGATGCAATGGGTTTGGAAAATCCAACCATACTCATTTGGTTTGGCTAGAAGTATAGAAAGGAAATATATTTCCACACTACTATGTTACTACACCACAGACAAAGCATAGGACTCAATATCCTCTGTAAGTTTTAGAGTGTCCCTATCCTTTCGTTACTGGTCTTTCTTTCTTATATTAAACCATATAAATTTGGATGCTCTTTATTTATTTACAGCTGTACCATTCTCATCATCACAAATAGTAAATAATTGGGAGAGGGACTTTTGTGGTTTACTTGAGAGTCTAGATTGGTCACCATTTGAGACAGAATATGTAATTCTAATTATCACAATTAATGGCCTGTACAACAGACAATAATAGAAAATAATTTTGAAAATACAAAATTTGGAATGAGCAAACATTTGAACAACTGTTGTGATCTTTGTCAATACTATAGACAGACTAAAATGATGTGGCAAATATTACAAAACATTACATAGAATATGAATGCAAGATATAAATTAACAAAGATTATTTACTACACCATCATTATGATCGAGAGGCAAGAAACCATCATTATGATACCATTTCAGTCTGCCTATAGTATTGACGCAGACTACAACAGTTAATTGAAACTTCTACTAACTTTTAAATTTTGTATTCTTCAAAATTATTTTCTCTTAGTCTTTTATGTGGGTCATTAATTACTTGTGTTATTTGTCTTTACAGATATTAATTGTGTTTTTTTTATATAATTCTAATTATTGGAGGTGCTATCCTTCCTTGGGAGATAGAACTAGCATGACATTGGTCTCTTGTGGAACAACGATGACAACTTAAAAAATACTAAATAAATAATCAAACTGACATCACACACACACACACACATAACACTTAAGGAGAAGGTGACGAGGTCAAATTATATAATAGATTTGGATAGGAAAGAGAGACAGCAATGCTGACTTATCTGAAATCAATAGTTGGTAGATGTATTGGACAAAGGTTGGGACTATGCTTCGAAGAAAGCATATGCTTTAAGAAAGTAATACGCTCAAAGGAAGCATATGTTATGTAGCATCTGTAAAGATAAATAACACACGTAATTAATGACTCCTAAAAAAGACTAATAGAAAATTATTTTGAACGATACAAATTATTCATAATTAAAATCCTTAACATTTGTAATTATTCTGTAATGAATGCTGCAAACTCTTCACTCTCTCTGCTCTATCCATTCCACCCTCTACACCTAATAAGACTGGTTATATTTGTTAGAACTTGTGTATGGTAGCTCAGTTGGTAGAGCATTTGCATACAAAGCAAAAGTACCTTCAGTTTGCTGAATATTTTCAGTGTTTCCTTATTCTTCCTTTCCTTTCTATGCCTTCAACATCTGTTCCTTTGAGTTTATTACAATGAGTAAAGCATATGCTATCTTCAGAGCATGTTTCCAACCTATATTTATTCACTATTGAATTATCAAATGTAACTTTGCCACTTAATAATTAAAATCCTTAACATTTGTATATTGTACATTTACATATACATATACATTGTATAATTTGTATTCTAATGAAAAAAATAAAAGGTGGTGCCTTACCTGAAGTTCAGTATTATCACTCGGGAGAAAATGAAGTTCTTCAATTTTTTGGAGGCATTAGCATCCTTCTTCAGCTGAAAAGAAGTTAAATTCCATGCGCTTGCCAGCTGTGTTACTTCTTTCTCCTGAAGAAGGAGGCTAATTCCTCCAAAAATTTGAAGAACTTCATTTTCTCCTTAGTGGCAACACCAATCTTCATCTTTCAGGGTAAGCCACCTTTCTCTCTTTCCTTTCCATACAAATTATTTTAATTATTTTGCCATTGTGACTTTATTACAATTAAATATAGATATAGACCTGGTCACACAAGAACACCCACCTTATACCTACACACAAATATCCATAAGCGTGGTGTCACAGATCACCAAATTTCCATTGGCTGCAACTCCCACATTGAAAGGATTTCTGCTTTGGTGCCACCAACCAATAGTGGAAAAACTACATTCCTTCATTCCAAGACACAAACAATTTCCTCAGTTGGCTCCATTAACTCCCAAAACTATTTCTACCAGATCCCCTACTGTTTAATGTAGATAAAGTCTCCCTTTACACTACTGCTCCACACACTAATGGCCTGAGGCACTTTAATGTTTCTATTCTCACTGGACACCTAATTCCTTCCCAATGACTGACTTTCTGATTACCCTTACTCAGTTAGTTCTACCCAGGAATTACTTTTCTTTCCAAAACAACAAAGAAGTGACACAGCTATGGGCACCTAAATGGTTCCCTCCTTTGTCAAGATTTAATGGGACAGTGACACTTAAATCCCTCTCAGCTGAAGTATTTAACCTGGTTATAGTTCATAGATGATGTTTTTGTACTATAAATGATTTATACAAAACCTAAACACCAAATTCCCCATTAACTACACTTGGAAGTATTCTTCCATCAAAATCACATTTTTTTATGTTTATGTACACCTCAGTTCTAGTCTAATCACCAAATCAGTTCCACTTCAAATCTACCAACACCTTACAATATATTCATGTCACCATCTGTGGATGACATGAATCAGATCCTCAGTGCTTTCTTAAATAAAAAATCCTACAGTCCTCCTTCAGAAACATATGTCATGTACCCTATCCTTTGTACAACTACCTAAACTCTCCTTGACCATTATTGAAAATGTTGTTCCCTCTTGGACTACAAAAATACCACTCCATTCTCTGCCTAGCCTACACTGGACTTCTATCTAGCCCAGATATAAAAAATTTTCTTCCCACAACACACACTTCATGTCCTATGGTTGTGTTTAGATGCCCTACCAACATCCACATTATCCTTGTCCACCCTTCATACTCCCCCACTTAAGCTGGATTACCAGCCTTGAGATAGGAAAAGGTGTCATGCCTGCCCTATTCTTCAACCTAGTACAATCCTCCAAAAACCCTTCCCAAAATAAAATAAAACATTACCTGCCTTTGTGACTCTAAAAATTATGTTAATTATTCTGCTGTTTTTTCAAATGTATAATGAGAATTTATTTTTTGTATTCAAATTTTTTTCTACAGGTTCCAGAATCACGACATTCTTTAACTTTGGTTATGTTGCCCTTACTATAAAATATGTAACAACTCATGATGTTGGCACATACTCATGTAGGGCTTATAATGCCCTTGGACAAGCTATAACATCTGCAAAACTGACTGTTATTAGCAAGAAAGATATTATATTAGACAGTCAACACCCTGGAGGACTTGAGAAAATACAGTACCTTGAAGATTCAAGGTAATGAAGGGATCTATTTCGTAAAATACCAATGGATTTGAAAATACATTGTACTTTCTAGCAAAAATTATTTACAATGAACCATTCATTATTCTCTGTATCATTATTTTTTATTTTCATTACCATTACTTTTATCTTTATATAATATAATTAATAATTTATTTTATTGAATTTTCCTTCATTATTATTTAATGCTACACATTAGCATTATTTTTAATTCTTCTTGGATTTATTTTTCATGTTTTTTATTTCTACAGCTTCTACTAAAGTTTTAATCATTGAGCTTTAATTTTTTCTGAAATTCCTTCTGTATATTTTATTCTTTTTGCATGTTGTCTGGATGCTTGGTGCAAACAAACTATTTCAATCAATGTCCACATTTAATAATTAATTTGCCCTTTTTAGGGCAAGATTATATTGATTTGAAAAAATTTTTTTTACATAATTATAAATAAGTATTTCTATTACTTGTTTTCAATGCTTTTTGTTGAAATATTTTTTTTCTATGATAAAATATATTGGTACAATTTATGTACCAGTGAGCATTTAGACTCGTATAAAGATAAGTATGTGCAAATCATCACTGGTGCATACAGTGTACTATATATACATACTTAACTAGGTGAAAACCTTTCTCAAATGGGTTTTAATAATTATAAAATGTGTATTGACAATTAAAATACTGTTTTATTGTTACTGATACATAATTTAAATATAAACACTTAGTTTACATATAATTTTTTGTGAATAAAATAGAAATTATTTAAAATGTGGTTTATTAAAAGAATTTCAATGTGGAAAGGTTCAAACCAGTCTAAACATAATGCTACATTACATTTACCACATTTGTTTGTAGATCTTTTTTGTATTTTTTGTTCTACAATTTTCAAAGTGGCATCTTGTGCACTTTCTGGAAGTGTCCTCAAATGTTTCTCATATTATTGTGATGCAAACATTGTCTCCTCCAAAAGTATCAAGGAAGGATCCTTCCTGGATGAAAAGTTTCCTATTATGCTGGAAGAATAATAAACATATTCACTTTCATATGTTTGCCATATTTAGAGCAGAATAGATTTTGGTTTGAAAGAAATTTTAAAAATTAATACAAACAAAATACATACAATAACTTTACTTGATTAAGGAAAAACTTATTATTTCAAAAAAATGATAACAAAAATAGTTAATTCAGAATTGAAAAATGTAACTGATGTTTTCACAAAAATTAGTCCTTGAACTAAAATAAACAGATATACTATGAAATTCAGGAAATATGGAGGAAAATGCATTTTTCCCCTGTTATTGACAACTAAGGAATACCAATGAACCTCATTTAAATCACTTAAGTAACATATTGAGCAGTGGTACAATGTGTTTACCTATAAAATTTTAAAAGTTCAAAAATGATCTGAAACTGACAGTTTTCGTGGCTTATGAAACTTTATTATCTGTTGGGCCACATTTATTTACAGGTTGTTTGGCAACTTTTCACTAGTGAGCTCCAATTTTCATTGTCATTTTTGACCTTGTGCTATTCTTCTCTTTCCTGCATAATTATTATTTTTTTATTACAAAACAAAAGTGCTTTTAATCAAAGCTCAGATCTAAGGTTGTGGAACTTAATTAACAGATTAGGATCAAAAAACTTGAACAGAAACACAGGACCGTTTTAAAATGTGGTGCTCTAACCATACAGTCATCCTTGTCAACTCCTGGTCACATGTGAGCATACTCTATATATTGAATAGACCTGACCACAGGCTCACCTACAATTTACTGAATAATATTTATCACAGCCTAATTTTAGAACTTCAATGAAAAATGGATATAGAGTGCAAATTGATCATATGTGCAATTATTTAATTCAAGCACAGTAGAATGCTTTCAATCAAAGCTGAGCTTTGACTGATTAAATACTTGTACTTATGACCAATTTACGCACAATGTCTATGCATCATTGAAGTCATATCTCCAAATCTTCCACCCTTCACTTCACCTTACTTGCGTAAATCCCTCTCACCCTATATGGAACTCTTATCCCCACAAAAAGAAAAATCACTTACCTAAGTCTTATCCTTGACTCGAATATAACCTGGCAAGCCCATATTAAGAACCTCATCCCCAAAATTAACAATAAATTTAAAACTCTATACCCACTACTAAACCAAAATGCCCCAATCTCAATCAATACTAAATGACTAATCTATCTTTCCATAATCCAACCAATCTGGTCCTACACCTGCTGTATCAGGGGCTGAACTGCCAAATCCCACTCACAAAAGCTCCAAATTACCCAAAACAAAATCTTCTGCTCTATTACCAATGCTCCATGGTTCCTACGAAACACCACAATCCACAAAGATATCCAAATCCCTACCATTTAACACAATAATAAACAAATCCATATACTCTCTAATCAAAAGCACCTTAAACCACCCAAATCCGTCCATAGGACACATACATAGTCACCGCCCCGAAACCTCCGTCTGAAAATACCAAGTTTCCAATAGACCTCATACTTCCCCGTCAACACTCGGGCACTTCCTGACATATCCTCATCCCACCAACCACAATATAACCTCCCTGACCGATAACATACCTATTTAATTCTCTACATAACTCCCCAAATCATAACAGTAACCACCAAACATCCATCTCATCTTCCACCCCAAACCCCTCAGAACAACAAAGCATGAACACAAGATCTGGAATGTCACTGGACTCTCCACATTCTCAAGTCAGCATGTGAATTATTTACCAATTATTGTAAATACTTTTAAATTATTTAACAAAACTGTACAATCTAACAATAAAAGTTTTTAAGAATAAATTTAAAAAAAAATTGAAGTCCTAATATTTGGCTGTGATGAATATGATTTAGTAAACTGTAGGTGAGCTTGTGTTCAGGTCTACTCAACCAATAGAGAAAGTTTGCTTGTGCCCAGTAGTTGACATGGGTGGCTCAGTGATTTCCAGTCCAGTAGAGATATTTCTTTCCTAACCCATTAAAACATATTTGGTACATTGTTGTAAATGACAATTTATATCATATAACTCACAAAATATATTTGCATGTCACCTTATGCAAAACAATTATCCTTTCATTTATATAATCTTTTTCAATTGTATTCTGTTGGTTCATACATCTGAAATATATTCAATTAGTAATAAAAATAATCATTGAAAGTAAAGAATTTTAATTTGTCCTCTTCAATTTATAGCCGATATGGACGCAGCACTCAGGAAGAATCTATTATAAAGCAGAAACCGAGGTTCTTGGGACCATTGAAAGGAACAAATAAAATAGTAGAAGGCCAAAGGGCACATTTTGAAGTTCGGGTTGAACCTCAACACGATACTTCATTGCAGGTTTGTAGAGCAATAAATAAAATTATTAATTGATAATTAATGGATTTTAAAATTGTTAATATTCAAGAATTTCTTTAATTGACATAGGATTTTCATTTTTCAGATTGAATGGTATTTTAATGGAAAAGCAATAATGACTGCTAACCGAATACAGACATATTACGACTTTGGTTATGTTGCTCTTGATATATTAAGTGTACGTTCAGAAGATGCTGGAACTTATACAGTAGTAGCAAGAAATAGTTTAGGGGAATCACAGATATCGGCGTCAATGATTGTTGAAAGTAAGTATTTAAGACCTCTTAGTTAATTCTCAACCAAGTAGTGGTAATTCAGATAGTTTCTGTTTAAATACCTTCTATCTAGGCAAACAATCTAAATAATTTCCAATGAATCTTGAAAACACCGGCCTATCAGAAAAATTTATTATTATATTTAAAACATAATATTTAACAGACCCCTGATTGTGACCTTTTCAACTGTACAATTACAATTCATTTCAGTTAAGTCAAAAAATTAAAGAAATTGAATCTTACATACATTATAATTTTAATACAATTATGTGTAAATATAATTAAGTGTTTTACAATTTATTATAAGAAAACTGAGATTAACAAACTTCTCATATGCAATTTGCACGTACATTGTGACTGAAATGACTGTTATTGACACAGCTGTTAAGAGTTTTACAGAAAAGTAAGATAATAATGGAAATAAAAATTTATATAGTACAACAGAAAGATCTCAAATAAACAAAAATTTTATTTAAATTATTTGTGTCATTTTTAACATTAATGGCTGAAACATTAGATATAATATGAAACATTTCGCTCCTAAATTTTACTACCCTTTTTGAAAACATACAATATAGACTTGTTTAATAATTATGGCATTTGGATTATTTTTAAAACTTCCAAAAATTTAAAGTTACTTATAACTATTAAGAAAAAAACACCTTAGATAAACATAATGTTGTTTAGAATTTTATTGTTTAGATTGTAATTCTTGTTATATCGGGCAAATGAAATAATGTCTTAAAAGTAGAATCAATTAACATAAAAATAATTTGAAATTTAATATTCAATCCAAACATTTATTTTTGAAAAAGTGTAATTTCATCCAACCCACTCCATTGTGTTGCCAAGATTGTCATAAATAAACTCAGTGACATACATAAACACAAAACGTTCTGGGCAACACTCAAGTTTTGGTGGTTGTGGGAGGTGCACCGTGGATTTAGTCAAATCGTGTTTATGTAATCGCCTTACCAGCTGAAGAAAGGAACAAGGTTTCCAGAAACTTTGTGTGGTATTTATATCAGCACTTCTTTGGCTGTATTTAAATAAAAATTATGAGTCTTTATTATTATAATATATCTGTTGTATTATATAAATTTTAATTTGCACTATTATCTTATAATTTCAATAATACTCTGAACAGCTTTGTTAATATCAGTCCTTTCAGTCACAACATGTGTGCAAACTGCTGGTTGAAATTTTTTAATATAAATTTTCATATAATAAATTGTAAGTAGCCCTCTATTAATTATATTTATACATAATGGTATTAAAAATTATCAGACTTTGTTTCTTAAATTTTTGAAGATAAATGAATTGATTTGTAACTGTGTACCTGAAGATGTATCCCAGACAGTGATGGAACATTGTGTTTGTTAAATATTTTGTTTTAAATGTGGTTATAAATTTTTCTGACCAATAGACAGTTTTTACGACATCAATTTTTTAAAAATGTAGTTAGATTATTATAATTCTAACTAATTTACTCATATAACATCCATAATATCTTGATATTTCAAATACTTTCAAACTAATTAGTGAACTGCTAGAAATCTAAATAAAGATTCCTGTGTCCATAGCAAGTCCAATATATTATACACAGCAAATCCAATATATTATACACAGCAAATCCAATATATTATACACATCAAATCCAATATATTATACACACACTCACACAATGTAAGAAACTTTAATTTGTTGACAAAGTCACATGGATCTTGGATACGGAGGAATGATAAAAATAAATGGAGAAAGGTCGGAAATATACTGCATGTATAAGCTGGTGTTAGTGATCATATTAATCTACTATGGATGCATAATTCTTTTTTTATGAATTTGTAATCTGTCATTAATAGTTGGTGCACATCATCAGCAATTTCATACAACATTCATTTTTCCTTTGGTAAATCATCTCTAGTTTTTGCAACAAAAAAAGCATATGCAGAAACCCTGCTTTTCTGCTTCAAATTGGAGAAATTGCCTTCCGAATGGCATTAAATGCTTGTGGAATCCTAGGGTAATGGTGATTTATTGGAAACACCATGCAGAGTTTGGTTTAAACAGATCATTATAATAATAATCATATCACAATAATTACCATTATTGTAATACTATTTTAATACAATATTACAACTACTGTAATAACAATTATTATAAAAATATGAAAGAATGCTGAGTCCGGGACTTTTCTTAGAATGTAAAATGTGTTGGAAGGAGAGTTCTCAAAGTTCCAAAAGTTGAGCATCTGTTAAGTTGGGGTTAAGTCTTTAAAGAGGGTCAGTTTGAAAAATTAATTAAAATTGTTGGTGTTGTGACTTTGGGCTTGAGCAACTATTGGAAATTGGGTTTTGGACAGTTTGACAATTCATTCTGGGCAGGGTCATTTGGTTTGGCTGATATAGAAAGTGAGAGGAAGGTTGCGGCGGAGGGGTTTTCAGGGGTGAACAAGTAAGTTACAGAAGTTGGGTGGACATCTGAAAGCAACTTTTAGGCAGGCTATACAATGTTTTTTAAATTGGCTGGTATGATGTGAAGACCTATTGCCCTGAACAAAGTGGGTCAAACCCTCGAAAATTTAACATTATTTCTTTTCAATCTGACTATGCCAACTGTTAATTTAAGGTAAGTCAGCTGTCCTTCTTTGATATCCAAATGAGTTAAAATTTCCTAGCCTGGAAATACTAGTTTTTCCAAATGAGTTAATAATTTATATTATTTAACACAAGTAATAATTTAAATGAAAATATAAAGTGAAAATTAGTCATATATTTATTAAAAATAAGCAATATATATATATATATATATATATATATATATATATATATATATATATATATATATATATATAGAGAGAGAGAGAGAGAGAGAGAGAGAGGGAGAGAGAGAGAGAGAGAGAGAGAGAGAAGGATGGAAGAAGAAGGAAAGACTAAAAATATTTGACCCAGGTGGGACTTGAACCCACATATTCTGCTTAGTACACAGACGCCTTAACCATCTCGGCCACCGGGTGAAGTTCTGCTTTGAACATATGCTTTTCTATGTGCGTAATTCTTCGCCTGAGCATATGAATTCGCATAAAGCCCAATCCTCCTATTTCTCCTATTTATTTCTATCCTTCCTCACTATCCAAGTTTGAATGTGGCTTTGTCACCAAATTAGTTCCAATTCCTTAATGGATTCTCCTAATATTGTATTTATTCCTTAATGGAAGCTCCTAATACTTCATTCCCTCTACTCTGTCCATTCCTCCACCAAAACTACTAATTGTCCACAATAAGACTGTCTATATTTGCCTGGCCAGGAACTTGACCCGGTGGCCGAGATGGTTAAGGCGTCTGTGTACTAAGCAGAATATGTGGGTTCAAGTCCCGCCTGGGTCAAATATTTTCAGTCTTTCCTTATATATATATATATATATATATATATATATATATATATATATATATATAATCTGTGTTTGCGTGTGTGTTTGTGAAATTTGAAAAAAAATTCGGGTCATTGTAATTACCGAATGGATTTTGCAGTGTGATTCAAAGCAATGTCTGCTTGTGAGTTCAAAATCACTCTCTGTGCAATATTTATTTGAATTAATTAGCGTAATATTATCATCATTGACTATATCATAATTTATTGATACATAATTTTTTTATTGAAAATTAAGGAATATTACATAATGACTTTGTACTATATATATACAGTAAGTTTTAAAATTATACTCCTCATATTTTAATTGTTCTTATTACATAGTGTGCTTTTAGTTTTGTGTTTAGTAGTTATTTAATAAACTACTTATTCTTATTTTTATTATATAGCTCGTTCTAGTATTGACACATCAAGCATGCACAAGGGAACATTTGAAAAAACTCAACATCTTGAAAGTTCAAAATTTGTTGAGCCTTCATACCACATTGAAGAAATTTCAAAATCAAAACCAATTTTTGTCCAACCTTTATCAGACCCAAAGCCTATTAGTGAAGGGAAAAGCATTCATCTTGAATGTCGACTTGAACCAATGGGTGACCCTACAATGAGAGTTGAATGGTTTTATAATGGGCGTGCAATTACAGTTGGTAAGATTATGTTAACATCGTTATCATTCTTATTAAATGTGTTAGTATAAAAATTATATTGATTATCTTTTTTCAGGCTCACGCTTTCGAACATATTATGATTTTGGATATGTTGCACTGGATATTGTTCAGGCTACCTCTTTAGATTCAGGGGAATACACTGTAAGAGCTACTAATCATTTGGGATCTGCACATACCTCAGCATGTGTGAGAGTAAGAAAATATTTTTACAATCCCATTTTTAAAAGTTGTTGAAATTTAATCTTATATAGTAATCTCACACTCTTATAAAACACAAAAATTACAATACACCACTTTACAATGAAGCTCCCATGATTGTGTTACATTATTAACATCCCTTATTAAAGTGGGAAAAATATTTACAATTAATTTTTCTGTTTTAATTACTTATTCATTTAAATTATATTACAAGTTTTGTGTTCTTTAATTTTAACTAATTTTTTTACCATCTTTACAGAGTTTCCTTTCAAAATTTCAGTCAGACTTAAAAATATCCATAATTCACATTTGAAATTATTTGTTTAATCACAGAGCATTATCACAAAATACAATTATGTAAAAGAAAGTCTTCCTATTTATCTGCAATTAATAATATTCAACTTGGTACTTGGTTCAGTTTACACTAATCATTACATTATTTTTTTAGTGAAGACAACACTAATAAGTACAATGCTTGAAATGTAAATAAACTACTCAAAATAGTATTTATATTACTAATTACTTATATTGTAAATATAGACATTTATAAGTAAAAATATATGTCCATGTGCTAGATACATATTTAATTTACAATACTCCCCTGAATTCAATAGAATGTAAACATGAAACCATTAAATACCCTGGAAAATGTTGACGGAGCTTGCGGTCATTGTAATGTTGTTGTATGCTTAATCCCAATCACATCCTTAAATGAAAACCTATAATCATGCAATATGTCTTTATGAGAAAATTGTGGAAAGTGTTTTGATCATGGTTTATATAATTTATGTAGTAATATTTAAAATATTCATTTTTATAATTAATAATAAATTAAATTCTCAGGTAATTAGTCGATCAGATATATTAACAGAAACACAAAATGAATCTGCATTGGAACAAATTCAGTATTTGGAAGACGCCTCACGACATCGAAGAACTGTCACTGAAGATGTCACAATTGTTCAGGCACCTCAATTCACTAGACCACTGCACAATATTGAGACTGTTGAGGGGACTAATATACATCTTGAATGTAGATTACAACCTGTTGGTGATCCTAGCATGAGAGTGGAGTGGTTTGTTAATGGTCATCCAGTAAAAACAGGTATAAAAAATAACAAAGTTGTTTATTCTGGGTTTCTATTAAATACAAAGTATTGGAGTAAGGAAAAAGTTATAATATAGAAGTTGAATTTTATTTTAATGGATAGCTTTAGATTTTTTTATTTGATTGCTTTTGAAAAATTTAATTAACATTGATTAAAATTATTTTTTGATTATAAATTTTACAATTAATTACAACTACATCTTAATGTTATGTGTTTTGATTATATTATGAACTGTGTTAGCATTATAAAAAATTGATTAATGAACACTAATATGACTCAGTACAAATTATACTTATTGTATAACAAGTTATGTAATTATTAATTATAAATATGTTTATATTGTTTCTATATTATTTTGGAGCATCACTTTCTTTTATGTTCAAAATTGCATTCATTTAACATCCTTAAGTTCATTAATTAATAAAAAATTAAATTTTCAGTTGCACCAGACATATGATTATAAAAAACAGTCTTCATAAATTGATAGTAAGTGTGTTGAAATTAGAAAGTTGTTATTTATACAGGTCACAGATTCCGTCCAGCATATGATTTTGACTATGTGGCATTGGATCTTCTTAGTGTGTATCCAGTTGACTCTGGAATTTATACATGCCAGGCTCGCAACCAGTTGGGAGAAGCTGTAACATCATGTTCAGTTAAAATTATTGGTAAGTATTTGCTTAGATAATCATATAATTTGTATCTGTTAATTTTTTTCTCCTAGCTATGATATATTTTAAGCTCAGGAATGTTTCTACTGAATTTTTTAACAAGATACATTATTAATTTTTACAGCTAAAAAAGACCTTATTCTTGAATCTCAGCACCCATCAGGGTTAGAAAAAATTCAATACCTCGAAGACTCTTCTCGTTATAGGAAAACAGAATATACAGATGAAATTGTGAATGTTCGACCTAGATTCATATCAAAACCAAAAAATTTGGAAAATATGAGAGAGTGCCAGCATGCACATTTTGAGTGCAAGTTAGAACCTGTTACTGATCCCAACCTGAAAGTAGAATGGTACAAAAATGGCCGTCCTATTACTGTTGGTAAGCAATTTGTCATTAATATTCTTAATTTTATTACTTTTAATCTTAGTGATAAAATAACCACAAAAAAATATCAATAAAAGTAGTATATTGAGAACAGATATGTATTTTAAAGCTTGGTCATTATTGATATTTGCCAATAATTTCAATTTCGTCTGCCAAAGCTACTACACAATGATGTTTTAAATGTTTGTTTTATTTAGGTAATTGTTTATTCTAGATAAAATTCTTGGGTCTCAACCTGGGCCAATTGTTTGTTGAATAACAATGTTTCGACGGCAAGCTCCGCCATGATCATCAGGTTAACTGTGATGATGATGGCGGAGCTTGCCATCGAAATGTTGTTATCAACAAAATTTGGCCTCGGTTGAGACCCGATAATTTTATCTAGAACAAATTCATCGGGAAAGCTGTCACTCTTTAATTGTATATGTTAATCTCTCTCCAACAGGCCACCGATTCCGTCCAATTCATGACTTTGGCTATGTTGCTCTGGACATAATTGATCTAATTGCAGAAGACTCGGGTACTTACACTTGTAGGGCTGTAAATTTGATTGGGTCTGATGAGACGACATGCATTCTGAACTGCAAAAGTAAGATTTTCTCTTTTTGCCCATTTCATGGCACACATACTCAATGTATCTAATAATATTTTTATTTATTTCTTTATTATAAAACTTTTACCTTTTGATTTTTTGTTGATTACATATTATTTACAGTATATACAAAATTCAATTGTTGTTAAACCGTATAGAAATGTTGTACATAAATAACATATGTGCTTGATAATTAGGATAATCCAATGGCTATGCTAATTTTGAAAGTCTGTTAAAAACATAAACAATGTATAATATAGTACTAAAATACATTAAATATATTTATAATATAGAAAACTTGTTTTCAATCTCAGTTTTTATTATCCTGTTTACTTAGTAATCTTTATGATGAAATCAAAATATACTGATTAATTTATTTGAACCTGTTACTCTTCTAGTTAAAACTGTGTGTATATTTCAATAAATGTTTATTTATTTGATATTGGCTTCAAGTAAATTGATGTATGCTTCCAATGAATTGAGTCTCTGAGGAATATATGTCTGTATTTTTTTCTTTATTTTTTGTGGTAATGTGCAAAGTATTTGCATCTATAAAATTTTTTTCAGGCACTGCACAAATTTTGACTGGAACACAAAATGAAACTGGATTGGAACAAATTCAATATTTAGAGGACAAATCTCGATATCAGCGTAGTGAATACATGGAAGAAACTACTAAACAGGCTCCAATATTTACAACATCTCTCAAGCACATTGATATAAAAGAAGGACAAAGAGCTCATTTTGAATGTCGTCTTATCCCTGTTTCTGATCCAACTATGAAAGTAGAATGGTTCCATAACAATGTACCTGTTAAATCCGGTACGTATGGTGTTTGAATGTCAATTAATCTCTCAGTTCTTCATGCATATAATGCCATAGAATATTGAATTATGTCCATTCTTTCAGGATCACGTTTCACAGAGACAAATAATTTTGGATTTGTGGCTTTGGACATTATGTACTGTTACCCTGAAGACACTGGAACATACACATGCAGGGCACGAAATGCTATTGGAGAAGCAATAACATCTGCAAATTTGAACTGCATTTGTAAGCAATTTCTTTTAATAGAGAATATTTTTACAATATATTTCTATCTTGTAAAATAAGTTTCTAGATATAGTTATTCTAGATGTGATATATAAATTATATCTATCTATCTATCTTCCAGCTCTTATATATATATATATATATATATATATATATATATATATATATATATATATATATATATTCATAAACAGTAAGTTACTGGGGTATTCATAAACAGAAAATACCCCAGTGACTTCCTCCAGAAACAAATTTCTATACACTATCCAATGTTCAACAACTAGCAAAACTCATCCTTCATCAACACAAGAAACGTACTCCACCCCTTACCACAAGCTACTTTCCTGGACTACAAAAACTCAACTCCATTCTCCATCTCACTTACACTGGACAGCAATCCAACCCAGATCTTAAAAATATCCTTCTCACTGTACTCCCCACCTGCCCAAGGGTTGCCTTCTGGCGCTCCCAATTTCCACAATATCCTTGTCCACCCTTGCAGGCACCACCCTAAAATTCCCATTCTGAAGCACAGTTACCAACCTTGTGGGAGGAACAAGTGCCATGCCTGTCCTATCCTCCAGCCTACTACAATCCAACAAATCCTCCACAAATAGCTACCTATAAAATCCAAAGAAAAAATTACCTGCCTCTCCTCCCACATTATCTATCAAATTAATTGAAAACTCTGTCCTGCTTTCTATATTAGCCAAACTAAATGACCTCTCCATGAATGCTTTGCTAACCACCGCAGCACTGTCAAACTATCCAAAACCCAATTTCCCATACTTGCCCATGCCCAAAGTCACAACTCCAACTATTTCGACCAATGCTACACATTACCCTTCTAAAAGCCTTACCACCTGACTCATCGGATGCTGAACTCCATCTTGGGAACTCTCATTCTAGCATATCTCACAATCTAGGCAAAGTCCTGAACTCAACATCCTCTAATTTTATTATGGTGGTCATTATGGCAGATTGTGATGTTGTGTTGAAATCTTGTTTCAGGATATCATTATGATCATTGTTATAATGATTACTCTTTCTGGTCTATCCTTCCCCTAGTATCATTCTTTTACTTTTTAACTTCTTTAATTCAATGTGTTTGTTTGTATTTGTATATGAATTTTTCTGTTTTCTTACCATTATTTCATTTTTCATTATTGTGACCTGTCTATGAGAGAGAGAAAGTGGATTGTTGACTTTGTTGGATGCCACTTGAGGCTGTCTAATGACTGGTGCACTTTAATTTGAATCAATCAATTTGTGCCTGACTGACATGCAGTTCAAATGATCTTCCTTCCTGAAGAAGGGGGTTCAGGGCCTCAAAAATTTGAAGTTCCATCTATGCCAGACTGGACCAACTACTGGTTTCGGTTAAGTCGGCATCGCTGTCTCTCTTTCCTATCCTAATGTGACTAGGTCAAATTAAATAACACATTTAGCTAGGAAAGTGACTTACCTGAAATTAATAGTTGGTCCAGTCTGGATTATGGAGGGCCTGAACCCCCTTTGTCAGGAGGTGGCAAATTCAGCAGGGGCGAAATAAAATTTATAAATTTTTGAGGGCCACCTTCTTCAGGAAAGTAGGTCTCTACACAAGTCACTTTATTATTTTAACATAATATATATATTTTTTACACTAAATGTTTCTTTCTCATCTGCATCCTGTTGCCAAGTATAATAATGCCTCTGCTTTTGAACTCTTGAAATTCTTAAAGCGCAAAGCCATGGGTTTGGCTAAATTACAATCTCATATTGCATTCCTTAACTGCTGTTTGGCAGTTGGCATTCTTCTGAACAGGCTGTCAAATTTTCTTTTCCTGACTGGGATGCCTGTATTATTAGATTTTACTCAACCAATTTTATATGTGATGAGTACATACTTTCAGAACGTGTAAAATTCTGTCCCATTTCCGCATAACATCGCCACAATTTTCCAACATGTAACTAATATTTGGTGTGTCTCTTCTCAAGGCCACCTGCACAAATTCCTCAACCAGTTAGTCATGCTGCCAATGTTGACATGCTAATCCCTACCGAAAACTGGTTTCCTCAAACACTTTCCTCTTCCATCATGTCATGCAAATCTCCTGGCAAATATCTTCAACCTACCAAAACCCACAATTCTGACACCAAACTCCCACCTCCCACTTAGTTATCCTCGCAAACCACCTGTCAATAGCATTATTAATATCTCTTCCAAAACCTTATCCGATGATGTGATTGCTGTTCTGAATCAGGACCTCTCTTTCTCCCCCACTTCCACACTTGACCCTTTTAGATGTACCCACAACACCTTGGAATTCTGTGAAACAGTCCAGTGGAAGCTACATTTTACTAAGAATTCCCAAATTAAACCAGAACCATTTAACTCCATAGTTCCCTGCCTTTTGAAGAACATTCAAACTCCAATCTAACCCCACACTTCAAACCTTCACCAGTATTCTTGTCTTCCATGTAACTTCACCATCCTTTCTTAACTCCTTTCCCAAAGAACCCAACCTAAACCCATGGTCAACACCTAAACCTCTGCAACCTCCAAAACAATACTGAAATTGTCTTTCCCCCAGCTGAAAGTCATTACAGACTTTGACAGCTGAGGAACCTCACCTGCTGGGGAATATTGACAGTTGTTGTTGTCAGTTTTGTAAGAGGAAAAATGTCAAAATTTTGAGGGCCTAAGTCCCCTTCAATAAGACAGTATGAGTAGTTTGTATAGTAGGGGTCAAATGGTAGGTTGAATGTAAACAGAGAAGGAAGGGTAGGATATCCATAGATATTTGCAAAATAGTGTAATACATCGGAATGGAAATTTTATAGTAAATATTTTAATTAATTAAATTTAGTAGCCACTTATTTGAATATATGCTTTTTGTACTTATTTTCTTCTTATTTACTAATTTATAAGACTAAGTATTTGTCTATAATTTCATTTATTGCTTGCTCCTAATGCTTATATTCAGAATAAAAATCAGATATAATAAGGATTTCATGACCAGGAAACTATGTCTATGATTGAAAATTTCTGTGGTTTTGAGGTCTTTCATAAGCAACTAAAATTTAAACATGTTTCATTTAAGAGTTCTTGGGTTTCACATATGTGCCAGCTGTGATTAAAATGCGATGTGTCGACGACCACAAGCTCTGTCGTCATCTTTGAGAAGATTGCATTTTTATCACAGCTGGCATCCGTGTGAAACCTGAGAACTCTTTCTGCATCAGCTACACTGGGAAAGTCTTTGATCATTGATCGTATTTCATTTAACTTGTTTTTTGTCACTATTTGCCTACTTATTTATCTAATTATTATATTTTTAACACAAATGTTTTATATTTTAATTTTAACTTCTTATTATTATATTTAAAATTAGTGTTATTTTCTTCTGATATTTCAGTAATATTTTGTCATTTTGTTTCACTATATAGCCAAGAAATCAATTTACTTAGAGTCTCAACATGAGGAAGCTTTAACTAAATTGACATATTTGGAAGACTCTTCTAGGAATCAACGGCACATAGTGCAAGAAGAATCAGTTTCACAAGCTCCAGTTTTCACTCAGCCTATGAGAGATGCACAAGTTGCAGAAAATCAAGCTGTACACTTTGAAGCTCGCCTTATTCCAGTAGGCGATCCAAAGTTAAAGGTTGAGTGGCTTCGTAATGGAGTCCCCATACAAGCTTGTGAGTGTATATTTATTTAAAAATAAGCTGTTATTATATAATTAAATATTTTATTTAATTTATACTACTTTTTTTAAAATATGTATTGCAGGTAGTACAAACTTTAATGGTTTGTTATTATTATCATTATATCTTTTACATCGCCTGATCTGATTGATATTGGTTTTTGTAGTTTACTTCTTATTCAAAATTTATTTTTGCAAAATGGGTGCTGCTCCAAGAAGCACTGCAATTATTGATATTGTAGTGATTTTCTTTTCCCTTATCCAATTTGTAATGTGTAATTTTTTTTGGTGTTATTTCTCTTGGAACTGACTGCCACTGTCTACTGCTATAACAATTATATAGATGTATTTTTTCTTGACCACAGTGTATTGTGCTACAAGTGGTGGTGTATTTCGATTCTGAAGTCCCACAGAATCTTGGCTCACTCATTTTGAAATATTTTCCCTGGCTTTTGCTCACACCAGTTTTTGTTTGTTATAAAATTGTAGTTTTTGCACAAATTCCCATAAATCAAGGTGACCACCCTTATGCCTTTTAAGGTAGGCAATTTGTGCCATCTTTTTGCATTCTAATATAAGGTGTTTTAACAATTGTTCTCAGTACCTCTGCATAACGAGCATTTTCAGTCTTTCTGGCATTTGTCAATTCTAATAATAATAAATCTTTATTTCCATTGAAAATTTTTTACAAATTGAATGTGATACATCATTAAAACAGTTATAGATTATAAAACTAGTACAAGTTTATACATTGTCAATTTGTATAATATGTTTAAGAAAGGCTACCAGTAATGAATATTTACAAATTACAATTATGGATTATGATGCAAGTTAATAAATAATAAATTTTGTGGTAATTAAATAAAATATATAATTTATTCAGAATTTACAATGTGAGATATTCTGCAAACATGTAAAATCTATGTTTAATTAAACAGTCTAACTTTTTTCTTAAATTATTGAATAGTTCTTTCAGTTCTATAGTGTTCAGGAAGTTAATTACAAAACTGCATACTCATTTTCACACTGCCACACTTTTTTTATCCTAGTTCTTAGGATATAAAGATATTTACATTGTCTAGTATCATGTGTGTATTAGATTCATTGTCTGTAGAATGTTGGTATTTAAATAGGTTTCACATACATACATGAGGATAATTAGAGAAGGTAACATGAGCTCATCTAGTTCTTTAAAAAGTGTATTCTGCTGCCTACACCACATATTAATCTGATAGCTTTCTTTTGAAGTGTAAAATTTTTTCTCGCTACAGGTGACATTCCTAATATTTTGGAACCATATGCCATAATATTGTGAAATTGGCCATAATAAGCCCATTTTAATATCTCTTTGGAGGTAACATAGTTTCGTCTTTGGAGGGCATTAATGACTTTTTCTTTTTAAAAAAAAGGTCTAGTGTTTCATTCTTCCATGGCAGATTTGCAACAAGGTGCATTCTTCATACTTCTCAATGTTAACTTCACAATCTAAACTATCTTTTAGTTTTACAAATAGGGTTTGAGGTTTTCATCATTAAACTTCAATTTATTATGCAGGTACCACTTTGCAGTTATTTTATTTGCCTGTTATTTTATTCTTGAAATGCTTTAAAATTAACTACACTTGTTAGAAATGTGCTGTCATCAGCATACATTAAGTATGTTATTATCTAGATAGAATGAAATGTCATTGGTATTAATTATATGAAGCAAATACAGTGCCCAGTGGTACTCCAACTTTGAGTTCCAAACGTTCTGAAATACATTCATTGATTTTAACAGACTGTTCTCTGTTCAATAAGTATGAATTTAGTTCATTAGCATTAATTCCATAAGTTACAAATTTTGAAAATAGTCTCTGCTGAGGAACACAGTCAAAAGCTTTGGTTAAATGAGGAAATTTTAGACATCCTTTATTACTCTCCTCTATTTGTTTTCAATATACTTAATTAACTCCATAATGACTGTAGTTGTTGATTTATATTTTCTATATCCCATCTGCCTATAGGTTAAAATGTTATTGTTTCCCCAAGTATTGCATTATCTGTGAGATAATTAAAATTGGAAACACTTTAATACAGAGGAGATACATGATAGTTGTTTGAAATATTTCTATCTCCATTGAGTTGACTTCTTTCATATTGTAATATGATTTAATTTGAAGTGGCTAGACAGGGCTGGTGATAAAGTTACTACTTTAAGATATTCCTTACTTAATGTGTTAGATCTTACTTACATTCTTGTTTAAACTAATGTTTTATAGTGTTTCATTTAAAAAAATTATTTAGTATATGAGGCTTTATATGGACAGTCATGGGTGCCGCCAGGATTATTTTCAACAGGGTGCATCTGCATCTACACACTATACTATTAACTAATAAAATATAATTTATAATAATGCATCCTTATAATTGTAGGTAGGCATACAAAATTAGGCATTTATGTTATGTCAATTAATTAAATGACAAATTCAAATCACACGGGTATTTAAATATGGTCACATCATTTTTGAGAGTCCCACCTTTAGTCACTCTCAGGATTGAGGAGGGCAGGGACTTCCTGCATGCAACCGTGTTGGTTCAGGCTGTTGTACTATTTTCTAAGACAAACTTTAAAATGGCAATTATGCTATTTTATCCCAGATTCTGCAACCCACAGAAATAGAATAGTTTTGTCATCAATGTACAAGTTTTGGATAAGAAAACTGAAATAAAAACATTGGAACTGAAGCAAGGTATAACTGTTGAATTGTGAAAATAAAAATAAAGAAACTTTAAACAAATTCTAAATTGATGAAAAACAAGTACTAAGTATTTGTGTAGATAATGTATTATTCAGACCAAGTATCTGCTGCTTGGACACAAGACCTATAACTTTGGCAAAGCAGAATGGGATTAAAAAAGATATATTTTTTCACGAATAAAGTCTTCCAGGAGCTTGTAATCGAATAAACAATTGTATTAGTGATGTTTAGATTATGTTAACTGCCATCATCTTCTAGCAAACATGTGAATACAATTGTTTACTCGGTTAGAAGCCCAAGCAGACTTTATTCATTCTCTACACTGAGACAGACTACATTCTTTATTAAATATTTTGACAATTGCCCTTCAAGCTGCTGACCTTACTCTGGGGATATTTATCAAAGAATAATATAGACTAAGAAGAATGTTTGAAAGAATTTAAAGTATATGTTGTGTTAAGAATTCTTTCCTCCATGAAAAAATCTTAGAAAATCTTTTTCAAAGCTCACATTTCATGGTTTGAGTGTATGTTTATTTTAGGCATGGAATCTTATTGAGTATGGCAGAAAAATTAAAAGCGAGGGAAGGTCTTTCATAGATCCAACAGCGAATCAAAATGCAAATAATGATTGATTTGGCTGAAGAGCCAGCAATCGTTGAATTCTAACAGTTAACCTGTAATATAATAAATATAGAATCGGGAAACGATTTTCAAAAAGAATTGGATAAGAGGAAACAGTCATCCAATTTCCACTATACATAATGAAGATCACAAGTAAATAGACAAATTACTGAGGAAGACTGCATTTCAATAGAGGATGTGGGGAGGTATAAAGCCATTGACCATTATCCATAGCATGTCAAAAAATCATGCTGAGTCGCTTCAAGCACGCCAACTTCACAAACCAGTGTTGAGCATCTACTTTCAGATTAACATTAATTTGAAATGATAATAGGCAGTCATTGAAGGGTGATTTGATGTCTGCCAGTTTCTTCATATAAGGTCAACAAAAAATACATTGTATGTTTTTGAAAATTATTAAAAATTATATGGTATTGTGTTTTTTAAATTAATTGTTTGTTAACTTCTAGAATATTAATTTTATTAATAATATATTAGTTGTAAATAAAAATGATTTATATTTACTTACGTATGAAAGAAAAAATTAAGGTAATATTTAATTAATTTTAATTGTTAAATTTATTCTTGTATATTTTAACTGGAGCATGGAGCGAGTGGAGCTGGAGCAAATCCTTTCTTGCTGGAGCAGAGCAACTCAGAAAGTAGTCACTCCAAAGCCCTGCAATTTACACTCAACACAAAATATTGTATTGCGTAGTTAATCTAGTAGCCACATACGTATGTAAGGAATTGAAAACCTTTGTTCATATTATGAACTGATGTCATCAGTCATCAGTCTGATGATGATACACCTCATATTAATACATGCAGTCGAAGTATGCTACGTTTGTGTTTCTACCAAAATTATTTACCATACACAGAGAAAAATGAGATTAAAAAATATAAGAAATATTAATAGAAAATACAATCAAATTTTATTATGCTAGTCGATCAAATTCGAAACCATTGAAATCGTTATTCCTTTATAATATTCTGCCAATGTTGTCATTCATTTGTATAATTCGTTGCAGCATTACAGTTATTGTAAAGTAGTCGACAAATTTTATTATGCTAGCAACATAAATTTTGCATATATATAAGACAGATGAAGTGAGTAAATCTCTTGAATATGCAGATTTGATTGCTCAAGCCACTCCATTGTATGCAGCGGTATTTACATAGAGCATTGAACGTACATTTAGTACATAACGATTTGTCAAGACGTGGAATTGGTCAATGATGGGAGATGCGAGGCTGAGTGGCCTGTGCATGCTCAGTCTTCACAGGAAAAGAGTAGAGGGAGGTGAATTAGTATTAATTTTTAATGGAAAAACATGATTGTTGTGATATTTAATTAATTTTGAGAGTTTGTTGATCTGCCAATATTTCTTTCTTGAGTGTTTCTATCTACAATAATTGTCATGTTACTTTATTATAGGAATTTTCTTGTATGTTCTTCAGGTTCCATCTAGTGCCTTATTTTGCCACTTTTCTGTTATTTACTATCTGTTATTTGTAGTCTTGAATTGTTTCATTACATATTCATAATACATTTGTTAGGAACGTATTTCAAGCTATGTTTCTTTCTTGTACATACCCTGCCAAAGATTCATTATCTTTTAAATTTTTTTGGTTCAAGTTTTATAATTCATCTCGAGTTTACTTGACTATGCAAGTAGGATATCAAATAACAGGTTAACACATGTGTTGATGACTTTGAGGACATTTTCAGCATTTCGTTTTTATGTTAGGATGCATTTCTCAGTTACCTTGCTCCTGATCTCTGTATGTTTGACGTACAACAATTGAAATATACCCATGTACTTATAAGCTGATTCTGGTTCAAGGTTTTTAATTTCATTATCTCACTTATTTATTCCATCATGATTATTATTATTAAGCATATTTACAAAATCAAAGTATTAATGGGTTCTGTATTGCTGAATTCATAACTTTTTGTTTGTTTAAATTATAACTTAAGAAAATAATTTGGAAATTACATTTTATGATTGTGAAATTATTAGGATTATTTTATGAAAAGAACATTAATAATTTCAGCTAATCGTACAACCACAATGCATGACTTTGGGTATGTGGCTCTAAATATGAAGTATGTGAACCCTGAGGATTCTGGAACTTACACATGCCGTGCTGTTAATGACTTGGGGCAAGCTGTAACTTCAGCCACTTTAATTGTTCACTGTAAGTGTTTATGGCAATGAAGTGATAGATTTCTATTTAATTTATAAATATACTAAACTTTATTAATATATTCTATTGTCTTTTGATTATTATGTATTTAAGCTACCCTCTGACAAATGATAACTGTAGATAAAAAAATTAATTGTTTAATTATAGCTAAAGCTTCATTACTTCTTGAAAGTCAACATGAAGCTGCATTACATAAACTGCAACACTTGGAAGATTCAAGTAAATATCAGAGGAGAGAAGTTGAAGATATTGTAATTTCACAACCACCAAGATTTACTGCACAGCTAAATGGACCATCTACTCTCATTGAAGGTCAAAGTGCTCACTATGAATGCAGGATTGAGCCTTATCCTGATGCAAATATGAAAGTGGAATGGTTTCATAATGGGAAACCACTGCAAACAGGTAAAATTTGAAAAATATTTTTTTTTGTAGTTAATTTTCACTTATTTATAGATGAGAATTTTATTGGAATGTGCAATTAAAGCGAGTCAATGTTTAAGGGCACATATTAGCAAATTGGATGTTTTTTGCTTATTTCCTTTGATTTTTCTAACTTCAGATATCATTCCTTTCATTGTTGCGTATATAAAAACTATAGTATTTGTTGGAATTCACATTTCATGTCTGATGTAGAACTTTATTTTTAAACCATATGTTTTACCACATCTTATAGCATATTGACACATATCATGGTTGCAGTGTGGGTGCAATGTGGGTGAGGGTCATACAACACATTTATTTAAATAGGACCTGATTCATATTGCAAGTGCATGTGTTTTTTACCCGCAACTTGCTGCGGGAAAACGCAGCCCGTATGGGAGTAAGTAGATGGGGGAGGGGAACATTATTACTTTTATAATCTTAATTGAGTAATGAATAATTAATAAATAATTGTTAAATTAAACTTGTTGATTTCAAAATTGTAAAAAAAATTATAATTTGATAATGTTGATTTGCTTATTTAAACATGTTTTATTACAAAATTTTATAATGTTGTATATAAATAATTTGTAATGTCTTCCAAGACTTATGCCATGAAGGTTCTAATGAATATTTAAACATTGTTGATTTAATTAAGAAAAATTTAAAAAGTAAGTTTAACCTTTATATTTTAAAAAATATGTAAAAATAAAGTCAAGAATGATAAATGTTAGCAAACTGATTTAGAACTGGAGATAAGTAATCAGACCAATCACTTGTGAAGGTATTTGTAGTGTAATTATATATCACTTCATATTGTGTGTGTATATATATATTTGTGTAAAATCCTATTTCCTCATATTAATCTAATTTTACTCAATAATTTTCCACCAAACATAGCTGATAAGTTTCATCAAATTGTAGGTTATCTTTTCATGGCATGTAGAATTCATGTATAGCATTATAACTTTAACCTCTTCGTCAATTATCTTGATTTGGTATAATTATAAAAGGTATTTCAGAATTCCTATTACATATTTTTAGGGTTTGTAGAGGGGACTTACCAGATAAAGTTTTGATAAGGTACCCATGTCTGGGAATGTAACATTTGGATTCAAAATAAATTTGAAGATAGAGTCAATTTCAAATCTCCTGCTTCACAGTATGCAAACAAAATTGGATGAGGGCAACTGCTAATATAAATTTACAGTCAGATTTGCTTAGTTGATGTTCATGTTATTTTTCATTCAGTCATTAAGTAGTACAAATGTGTATTCTACCATCCTGTAATGCCAATTACATTATGACAACTGATGTGAACACTGACTCAACAGAACTGATAGTAAACACAAGACACACAATATCAGCAGTTGCTCAATTCAATCTTCAAACTTGTTTTTCATATAAATGGTACATTTTCAGATGTGGGTTCTTTATTAAAACTTTACCTACTAAGGCCCCTCTACAATCCCCAGAAGCCTGTAATTGTAATTTTGAAACACCCTGTATAAACAGAAAAGTGTGTACTAGTCTGTGGCGTCCTCGAGATTTTCACCTGCACCCTCTATAGATTCCATCAACCACAGAGGTCCCCTGCACCATACCCATGATATGTGTTACTATCTCACTTTCATATTAGTAGAATTACTCATATATTGTATCACTCATGAGCAGTGTCTCTTTTTCTTGTTCAAAATAGCCAATAGTCTTTTTAAATGTTTTATTTCATAAGTGTTCAAACATTCCAGTTTTCAACACCATTTAAGCTTTTCAATAATATTACACCTTATATCACTGAATTGTATTTTTTTACTGTTATGAAGTCCATTAATTGACATTTAACTGATTAAAGTTACAGTAACTGTTATTTTCTGATTAGAGAGAGTGCACTTTTAATCTCTCTTTCTTTTTTATCCAGCAGTGTTTAATTTTTGTTAAGAGGTTTTAAATGGCTCATGGAACATTAATAATATTAACTTTATCGTTTTCATATATTACATTGTGTTTGTAAGTCATGGTTATGAATTTTTCTTTTATTCAACTGTAAAAAACTGTCTTATTTACCAGATACCTTCTGTCTCTTGCCTGATTTAGTCAATCTGGCCTATGTATACTTAGCATGTCAATGTATACATCTCTATTGTCATATGAACAATAAATGTTTGATTCAATTTGAATGTCAGTACTTATACTCCTACATCACCATTAGTATTGGGGTATAGCTTGGTGTGTGGAACATAATAATACTTCAGATTTAAATAATCAATTTATTTTCTATCTACTATATCCATTTCTTTGTATCTACTAAATTTTTGTCTTTTCTCCAGATATTCTGAAATGACATATATTAAAACTTTTTAATGTTATTCACAAGCATAAACAAAAATTCATACTTTTATTTCCTCTAAATGAAGTGTAACACATAATTATAGAATAATTGATACATTTTATTGAAATTAGAATTTTATTAACACACGACTTCAAATCATAAAATAAGTTAATATAAATTATGTTTCATTTTCAAGTTTGCATATGACATCATAGATATCCAACAGCAAATGAAGAGCAATGTTGTATGTGCATAAGTTTTTCTCATCTAATTTTTTTCACAACTTGTATATTGGACATGAGATATGCTATTAATACTTGATATATTAAAAATTCAATTTGTAATTGAACTATTTTTCAGGGCATCGCTTCAGAACAACCTATGATTTTGGATTTGCAGCGCTTGATATTTTAACAGTTTATGGTGAAGATTCAGGAGAGTACACATGCAAAGCTACAAACATTCTAGGCAAGGCTTCATCATCCATCAAAGTTACTGTAAAATGTAAGTAAATTTAAAGTTCTTATCATACTTTCTGTAATTGTCTTGGAAATGTATTAATTCAGTCACTTTTTTGTCATTATCAAATTATAAATTAATTTAAAGCTAAACTATGTTTCTTATGAATAAATATTCATCTATTTTCCAGCTCGTTCATCAATCATTTTAGACACACAACATGAAGGTGCATTGCAAAAAATACAGTATCTGGAAGATGATTCCCGCTACCGTAGGACAGTGGAAGAGGACAAAGTCATTGCTGAAAAACCACAGTTTGGAAGACCCCTAAAAAATATTGATCATATTGGTGAAGGACAAAGTGCACATTTGGAAGCCACCCTAACTCCAGTTAATGATCCAACTATGAGAGTTGAATGGTTCTGCAATGGAAGGCCCATCCCTCAAGGTATTAAAAATATTTATATCTTGAAATGTGTGTTATACTATTTTTGGTGCTGTATAGACATTATAATTATTGAGTTTATTCTCTTTCCCAAGTATAATGATTTTATAGAAATTAAACAATTAAATTGTTACTGAAAGAACAATAATTTCAAGTAAGTGTCAGTTTGTAACTAATAAACAAGACTTTAATACATTTTTTCTGTTAAAATGTTTCTTTCCAGGTCACCGCTTTAAGACTACTTATGACTTTGGTTTTGTGGCACTTGACATACTGTATGCATATGCAGAAGATTCTGGTACTTACATGTGTAAAGCTCGTAATGCAGTTGGTGAGGCTGTTACCACTTGTTCTGTGAAAGTGGAAGGTAAATATATGACTACAAAAATTACTATATCACCATATGCTATTTTTTATTTATAACAACATGAAATAAGTTCTGCAAAACTACCAACTAATTGGAACATCCCTTTTAATTGTCACTTCAAATTCATATTTAACAGCATTTATTCCTAATGAAGTCATCAAGTTTGTCGCTCTTGGCAAAAAGTTTTGTTTTCCACGACCTTTCAAAATTAAAAATCAAGGATTACCCAATATCATTAAAATAGTAGAAAATAACATTAACTTAATTCCTCCACAACAGCAACTAATGTGAGGCAAAAATAGTTACAGCTTAAAAAAAAATAATCCAATATTCTCTCATTTACCTTTGTTTACTAAAAATTTGCTATTGGACCTTAAACGATGTGTTTTATTTTGTAGATTCTATATTGTATGTATGTGGACTTTAATTTAACTTAAACCTTGTAAACAGAAAAAATATACCATATTGTAGATTTCATAAATAAGAAAGTTAGATAAGCTTTTATTGATTAGTTTAAAGAAAAATGTAATAATGCTTTACCTGAATTTTTGCAGCTAAATCGAGCCTCTATCTTGATACGCTTGATGAACAACGTCTAAAGAAAATTCGAGACCTTGAAGCATATGAACGGCCTCAAAAAGCAGATGTTGAACCAGAAGCAAGAAAACCAGTTTTCATTACTCCTCTGGTTAGGTATGACATTTTTGAATATTTATTCTAAAGAAATATTGAAATTCATTACAACAGTAAACAATAATTTATTTTATATTTATCAGGGAAATAATTCTTAGTTTAGTATTAATGGGTGAATACTGCAGTGTTTTAATTTGAAATTCCATTTCCTTAGTTTAGAGCATCTGAAAGAAGGTGAACATGCTCATTTGGAATGTCGTGTAGAGCCAATTAATGATCCAAATTTGAAGATAGAATGGTTTATCAATGGTGTAGCTATCAAAACTGGACACCGTTTTAGAACTACACATGATTTTGGATATGTTGCTCTTGATATCTTGTACACATATGCTGAAGATTCTGGTACATACATGTGCAAGGCCACAAATCTTGTTGGAGAAGCAGTTAATACTTGCCAGATTTCAGTTGGAGGTAATAATGTACAAACTGACACATTGCTTAAAATTATATTGCTGGTTTTTCATTGAATTACAAATTTATCAGAGTGAATAGTAAAATTTTTAAGTCCCTGCATAAATAAGAAGCAATTACTTCTTATTTCTTACATTTTTATTTTGAGTAATATATTTATAATTTTACTTTTGCTACACATATTTTAATTAACTTATAAAAGATTATTTGTCATGGATTTATAATTATTCATGTGGTAAATTGTATAAAATAAGCATTTAAAATACTGTTGAACTCTGTTATAATAAGTGTGATGGGACCATACGATTTTCCTTATAATAACCAGGGCTTGTTATATATAGATGTTTCTTTTATTTTTAGAAATGTCAAAAAATAAAACAAATATATATTTTATCCTGATAAAGAATCTAAGTGACATTTCATATTTAAACTGAAATATAATATGTTCATTGAAAAAATTCTTAATATATTTCTCCTTGAACTTTCAAGATAATATTGTCAGTATGTAGGCCTGAACTACATTGAATTTTAAACTACTCAATTGATGCACTGTCTAAATTGAGAAATTGACAACTCCTAATTTTCTTTGCCCTTGTTGTTTTTGAAGGACAAGATATAGAGCTGTTTTTACTTTACTAACATTGAGACTATCAAAGATTACAATCAAAATTTTGCATACATCTACATTATTAATGCTGACATCAATTTAACTTATTATTTTAACTTGTTCACTGATATAAAGACTCTTACACTCTTTTGACTTTACGAACATCGAATTTTCTAAACAATTTTTTTTAGTCTCAGTCTTATAATGATCAGGGCAAAATATGACTCAGTTAAATTCCCAGTCATAAAATGTTCCTCAAGTGTACAAAGATTGTTAAACATTCATGGCTTCCATATTATTTTGGTTTTTGGACCTTAACCCTCAATTAGTCATTCTAGGTGGTCGGTCCAGGGGACCTTTGCTGTTTAACTTTTTTTATATTTTTGAAATCAGTTAAGGTACTGTAATGAGCTTGTATGACATCTCGGAAGGATGGATTTACAATGCTCTGTCAAAGTAAAATCCAAAAACAGTTTCTCAGAAAATCATTAATGAATACAAAGGTAAGATAATTTGGGTCCCAGTGACACATTATTGTGCCCACTTTCGTCAGGTTCTTGTCACATTAGAATGGTGTGATTATTCTGTTCTTTTTCATATAAATCATTGGCAACATGCTGCAAAGAAACTAAAAAACAATAATGCTGTCAAAAGTGTAATAATTTTTTATGCTTTCATAGCAAAACATTCTTTGACAAAACTTCATGAAAATAAGATACAGGTTTTGCATAATTTATTTATTTAATTAATTGAAAATATAATTATATTATTATTTATGAGTATTATAAAAAAATTTCAGAAGTTGAACACTTTATAAATGTAATATTAAATAAAAATAACAGGATTTATAGTTGGAATGGTTAATCAATATGACCCCTAATTTATGTATTGTTTTCAAAATTAGTGTTTCAAATTATTTGATTATAATCACAAAAGAAATAAAAACAAAAAATTTGTGATAGTAAAAACTTGCAATTTTATTTCGTTTTTTTTAACAATAATTTTTTAATAAAATGGCTGGTTTTAAGTAAATAAAACTTTCATAGGATTTGTAAATTATGCATATATGTGTAACAAGTGTTAATGTAAATTGTATGTATGTATGCATGTTGATTCATAATTGGTTCAGGAAAGAGGTCAGGAACATAATAGTTAACTTTAAGTCTGGAATTACCCACAATAAATAATTCATGGTATACATGTAGCAGCAGGTTTAATGTATTGTTCATACTAGCTGTAAGCATCCCAAAGAAATTTCTGCAGCTCATTATAACCAGGTTTTCCCTTGTTGCATCCAGAGTGATTATTACACATACAAAAAAATTATTTCAATTGGAAAAGTAAAATTTGCTTGTTATAACTGGGTTCTTGTTATAATCAAGTTCTACTGTAATCCTCTCTAATTATAAATTTATTTCAGTATTTCTTATTTATACATATGATACATTTTATGTTGATTTTGTACTTTACAGCTCGAAGGAGCATTTACTTAGAATCACAGCATCCTGAAGGGCTACAAAAGATTCAAGAATTAGAAGCTCAAGGAAGACCTGCAAGATTAGAAGTTGAAGAACCCATTCTTTCTCCTCCTCGATTTGTCACTGAATTAAGAGTAAGAGAGCTGAAGGCATATTGAGTTATTATTCGGCATCTTTTAAAATTATTTTCTCATAAAAATAATTGTAATAATAAGAAAAATAATAGCTAAATACTGACAAAAGAAGTGGTGTTATAAATAGCACACAATATTTTTCGAAACCTTGTTCTTTTCTCCAGGTGGTTTGTCATTTGTACTGTGCAGTTGTGTCGCTCTAGGCTCTTGTGTTTACTTATTTTAGCACTTGAAGAAAGGAACAAGGTTTCCAGAAACATTGTGTGGTATTTATATCATAACTTCTTTTCTCTGTATTTGGCTATTTTTCTTATTATTAATTTGTCAAAACAGACCTATATTTTTCATTTTATAATAATTTTAATATTTCCAAAAATAGTTAAACTTTTAAAGTTTTGTAAATACAGATATTTTTAAAAATGTCAAGTCATTGAAAGCTACTAAATGCTGTTTACATACCACTTACGTCATTAAAGTGTGTTTCCTTTTTTTGTGGGTGGGGGGTAGGGAGGATGTGTGAGAAATGTGCTTAACATTCTCTTAGGAAATTTAATGCAGTAGTTAACAAATATTTAAGCTATAAAATAAATAGAAAATACAATACATTTTTTATGAGTTTACTGCTATGAGAGAAACTGTCAATAGATAAAATAGATTAACATATTAGTTCTTAATAAAACAAAAAGATAAATGGTAACATGAAAAATAAATTTAAGTATGAGAATTAATAGCGTTAATATTATATAATTAAACATAGGTGTAACATGTGTCCTCACAACCCTAATAATAATATTATTAATTATTTTGTTTCCCGGTAATGCAATTTATTATTTATTAAGTGGTCTTGGAGCCAGGTGTGGTTAGGAATATATATTTGTCTCACAAGAATACTACTTGAAAGAGTCAGTCAGTCTGTCAACATCTGAACAGACTTCCCTAATCCTTAACCCATAGAACATGCAAATTTGTCAAAATCCCAGAGACTGGCAAACATCAAACACAAAAAGGAAAAATTATTGGTTCAATGAGGCCTGCCAAAATAGCCACACCCTCAGTGAAGCACTCCAAACCAAATTTGTTGATGCAATGTGGGTTGATTTGTTACCTATGATACATGGAAAGAAAAAGCAGGCAAATGGGGAAGGTGGAAGGGAGAAGGATTGGAGAGTTTATGTGGGAATATGATAGGGAATGAGAAAGGCAGTTGTTGAAGAGATGTAGAGGCAAAAAGTGTCAGGATTGAGTGAGAGAAGCAGATAAACAGTTGTGATTAAAAGCTAGAAGTAGAAGCCATGGTAGAGATTTAGAAGCAGAAAGAGTTGAGGTTGAGAGAGAAGCAAATGAATAGCTGTGGCGGAGATTTAAAAGCAGAATGATTCATGGTTGAGAGAGGAAGCAGATGAACGGATATGGCAGGGATTTAGAATCAGAAGAAATCATGGTTGATAGTTAAAAGCAGAAGGAGAGTTGTGGCTGAGATAGTAGATTGGATGGAATAAATTCTTAACTCTATACAATTTCATACGAATAATCTATATTTGATAATAATGAATTTACAAAAAATTAAAATTACTTTCTTTTACAAAGTTATGAAATAAAATGTGTTACAAACAAGAAATCCAAAGTAAATTACTAAGCAATTAGTTTATTACCACTTAAGAAACTATAGATAAGTCAGCAGCAAATGAATGAAAAATATTTGTTTAATTAATCAATTAATTTAATATTAAAAGCCAAAAATTGCTATTTAGATTTTGATATTAATTGAATATCAGACCATTATCTTTATTTCTTGTCTAATATGATATATATTATGTATATATAATGTTACTTATATAGTTCTGGTTCCTAATACTCTAATAAATTTCCAAAACCGATAATCAGTTGGAATGTGAAATTCAAGCTGCATGAATTAATTTTTATTGGAAAGAAATTATAAAAAATTTAGAAACTGTTCAGATATTTTCTAATTAATCTTTTCTATAGGGCACAACAGAACTAATTGAAGGTCAAACAGCTCACTTTGAGGCTCAAGTAGAGCCACTTCATGATCCAAACTTGAGAATAGAGTTCTATCACAATGGAAAGCCGTTGCCATCTGCTTCTCGATTCCATATTACGTTTGACTTTGGTTATCTTGCCCTTGACATTGGTCACATTGTACCTGAGGATGCTGGACAGTACACAGCAAAAGCAATTAATGCTCTAGGCCAGTGTACATCTTCAATCAGTATTCATGTACAAGGTTGGTTATACTTGCTTCTTCTCTTATGACAGTTCTTATGGTGCTTTTAAATTGTGTGTAATTATTTAAATTTTATAGGCAAGAGTGGCATTATTCTTGAATCACAAAGACCAGAAGGGTTAGATAAAATAAGGCAATTAGAAGAGCATAAACCATTCCTAAGACCAGATATTCCAGAACCAACAAGACAACGGCCAGTTTTCACCCAACCATTGCAAAATATTGATGCTATCCCAGAGGGGCAAACTGCTCATTTTGAGTGTCGCCTTATACCTGTTGGAGATCCTACTCTAAAAGTTGAATGGTTCAGAAATGAAAAGCCACTTGAAACTAGTGAGTAAATTGTACCAATATACTTGTACAACTTAGTCTGTAAGTTTTTAAATATGTATAACAGATTATGTGGAGACATTCAGTTGAAATGATACAAAATAATGTATCATTTTTGTCTGTTATTAGGACTGTGAATAATAAGCAAAATTTTATCAGTAATAATTTTCATATATTTTCTATGACTATTATGGGTTAGTTCCTCAATTTCAAAAATCTGCTCATTTGGAGTTTAAGAAGTTGGTAAAAAAAAAAATTGTTACTGAATAAATTCCCATGAGTATTGTCGGAATGAAAACAGAAAAGGTCATAGTCTGAGTGCCAATGATTGGAAGTATATTGTGGGTTTGAATCTCATCCCAACAAAGATCCTGGATAGCTGCTGTAATCATGTTACTGGAGTGGGAGCTATATATTATCATCAAGGCTGAGTCATACTATGATACAGATAGGTGGCCACAACAGGTGACAATGAAAGGGGGTGGCATGTGCAGTGAAATCAAAATACAATTTTTTCCAAATTAAAATTAATATAACACTTCTTAAGAATATCAATAAACCAAACAAAACTTATAATTCTGTCATCAATTTCTGAAATTAGATGTTCAATTGGAAGTAGATAATTTCAACAATTGTCTCCTGGCCATATTATTAGTGTCTTTTTAATTTTTATTCAATTTCGCCATTATGTCTTCTAAATATTTTACTATAAAGGTTTAAAATACTTAAAATAGTTTTAAATTAATCCAGTGTATATACTATTTAAAAATATTAAAATCAAGATGACTCTAAATATGGGAAGAAATAGTGATTGAAGTAACAAGATAACTGATTGACATTTTAAACAGTAAGGCAGAGGGTACATGATTTATAATCATAATCATAAGTCAGAAACCTCTTCCATTATTTTTGTTTAGTACAAGCCTAGATAATTATCTACTTTCACTTTCTGGTCCAGAGTAATAAACTATATATGTAATAAGACTTTCTTGTCATTATGGGATTCTACAAATTTTTAGATTTCTGTATATAACAACATGTTAGCTCAAGAAAACTTAGCAATGGACTTTCAACATCCAAGTTACACACTTGCGTGGTCATGAAGTCAGTACATGTGAAGGCACAAATAATGATTGCAAGATCACTACAAGCTATGAAAACACCGAGTCCATTCACCCCTTAGTGAAGACAGCTTCAGAATGAATCACCCAATTCCAAACGCTGAGATCAATGACAGATGCTCAATGAAATGAGGCTTCACTTGATCTGAAGCTCAAAGAAAGATGGACAACAGGTTCTGGGAAGTTAAAGCACTAATAAGACAGAAATAGCAGATTTGGTCAACTAGAGGACACTAGCAAACTCCATTGAAGCTGGATGCACAAACACTGAGGGCACAAGTGAACTGTTGGTAGCTGAACATGCATTAACACACCTGGGTTGTAACATACGACCACAATGAGGATACCCCTAGTGCAGGCATGTCAAACTAAATCTCACATGATGGCGTGAACACAGCAGAATCTTATAACAATGGAGTGTACAAAATTTGCCCTTAATACCGGAATCAAGAAACATATGTCTAATATCAAACTTCCCTATGATAAACAATCTGTAGTCTCCAAAGATATCATCGATGTTAAACATTCTTAAATGTTGGTGTGATGTGCAGTTGAAATATAATTGAGAAAAATGTGAGGTTTTAGAACATTATTCTTAGCATAGTCTTACCCAGAACTAATAACAGAAGTGACAAACCTGGAAGAAAAAATTGGCATATGGTTACTATTTTATCAGATATTACATTATTGATAATAAAATATATTTTGAAAGAGTAAAATAAGGAAATAATTGAATTTTGAAAAAATTGCTGTTTGTGTTAAGAGCAGAGTACAAGAGTTTAAACATTACAAGAGAAACTAACCTACTAAATTTATTCTATTCCAGAGAGTTAGTACTGAGACCTTCACATCTGATTCGTAAGCCTTTTATACTGAAAACAAACATTTGAAATCTAAAAAGTCTGTACTTGAATGAAAATATGCAATACATATTGAAGTAGCCAATAAACAGACAAAATTTAGTCAGTTGTAAATAATTGTATTAGTTTTATGAATAGCATGCAGCTCAAACCAGGCAGCATACTGAAAAACGAAGATATTAATATAAAAGCAAACAAGTTAGTTAGTTTAATAGTAAGGGATCATAGCTATTGTTGGGTTTCACAGTATAGATTTGTACATTAATTGCAGTGATGGTTTTTGCTGTGTACTGTTTTTAAAGTTCTTATGATCTTTTACACCTGGATATTGGTTCAATAATAAAATCACCGGAATAATACCATAGAGAGTGGTGTAACACCACCTTAGGCTCATAGCCGATTATTGCATGACATGCAATGTACTAGCAAGTGGTGGAGTATAAATGGGATGTGAAAACTACAGGGTGGTGATAGGGTGGTGATTTACTTTAGATGAAGGCAGAGTTTGTTATCAAAAAGCTCTGTCTTAAGCTTTCTTTGACCTGGGTGGAAACATAAGAAGTACTTATCCTACCAGTAACATCTTTACTAATTTATATTTATAAATTATTAATTACAAACATATAGTTGTAGAAGAAACACATAGGTTTTATTTACAGCTATTAATTGCACAGAACTGAATTCACATAAAGGGTATGGAATTTTTCCATTGTACAATTTTTGTTTAATTGTTGTAATATTTTCTTTGACAATAGGTTCCCGTATAGCTAAAACCCATGACTTTGGATATGTTTCTTTGGACATGACACATGTACGAGGAGATGATGAGGGAGTGTACATGTGTCGAGCTTCAAATCCTCTAGGAGAAGCTGTTACCACAGCTTCAATGAAAGTTAAAAGTTAGTGAATTAATTACTTTAATTTAATCCATTTTCTATTTTTATTTATTATATATATATATATATATATATATATATATATATATATATATATATATATATTGTAGCCGCTCCTCTACCCTCCTTGCATTTTTCGTTGATTATTCATGTTTGGGCGCCAGGTAATTTTGGGATAAAACCGCCAAAACAACTTTTTAATCTTTCATAATTTTATTTAATCGAACATGAGATATAATTCAACTACAGGGCGTGGTTTATAAAACTTTTAAATCTAGTTGGAGCACGTCCATCTTTGGTCGAGTCCAGTCTGGAACTGACCCTTACGCTTCTCCCCTTGGTCGGCCTAAAACAACATCGCATTTCTGGCACGTGCATAAACATTACAATTCCACCTCGCCAAGGGTCTTGACCGTACCTCGCAATGTAACAATCATGTTACAATATATATATATATATATATATATATATATATATATATATATATATATATATATATATATTACATGATTTAAAATCCATAAATATTCTTAACACTGGTTTCGTGGATACATGCTTTTAGTGATCTTATTATTTTTGTGTTATTGTACGAAACAAAAAGGTTTGTACAGGCCACAAGAAAGTTATCTTATCTATAAACATCCAATTCCTCTTTTCCTTCCTAAATTTATGAATTTAAAAGTATTTTCAAAATTTAGTAATAGTATAGAAAATGTTAGTACTCAAGCTGTATGGAATTGGATTCATACATCGACACAGGTGTTCTAGTTTTATTGTTAAATTTATTGCCATAAATTACAGATAGTCCCAAGCCTTAAAAAGAAGTTCTTGGGATTTCAACTGGATAAAAACATTGTAGTTTGACAACGTGGAACTACAACGTTTTCATCTGGTTGTAATCCAATAATACTTTCAAACGATGATAGTCCCTATCTTCTAAATCTGCACTTTAGGCAAGGTTTTTGTGGCATAGCTAACCAAATGTAATACTTGCAGTTCTTGCTGTCTGGGCTCTCACTTTATTATGTCACCTGCTTAGAGAGGCCAGTGTCTCTGTATCTGAATGGCATTCTTCAGTAACATTATATTATTATTGACATAAATAGTGACTATATCACTTTTATTTATAGTTTTAATCATTTTTATTTTATTGATAACAGTTTGATATTGCATTTAATAACTACATTTATTTTTAAAGCCAAAGCAAGCATTCAACTTGAAACTCAACATCCTGAGGGTATGAAACGAATTCAACTACTGGAGGGAGGAAAGGCACCAGCTAGGCCTGATGAAACCGATCAATCTTTTGACAAACCAATTTTCACCCAAGTACTTACTGGGCCATCAGAATTGTGGGAAGGGCAGCAGGCCCACTTTGAGTGTCGTGTTGTTCCAGTTGGAGATCCCAGTCTACGATTTGAGTGGTATGTCAATGGAATTGAGCTGAAACTTGGTAAGGGAATTAAATAAATTCCTGAATTCATCATAAAATTATGTGCTTTAATTCATAAAACATTCTTGCAAATCATCAATTTAGTTTGTATTTTAATAATTTTATTAATATGTTTCATGTAAGACTAATTCTCAAAACTAAATTCTCTAAAGTAGTTTCTCAAGTTATTTATTTTTTACATTATTCAGTATGTATGTGGTTACTTCCTCTCTTTTAATCTTGTGTCTTTGGTATCATGACTATAAATCACACAAAAATTTGTGACACGTCAATAATTTTTTATTTATTTTCATCTACCAAGAGAATTTAATTTCTTCACAATCTAGTGTAGAAGCTACAAATAGAAACATTAAGCATTTATGTATTTAATATTTTGTAATAACAATAATATTCTCAATATACCAAAAATATAATATCATTCTCAGCTAATGTGAATTTTTTTAAAGATAAAAATGATTCTGTCCTTTTAGATTATCTACCTTCTTCACAGTGGTTAAACATTCTGTTTCTAGATATACTTTTCTTTCAATTTAATAAACTGACTTTTAAGTCACTGAATCAATTCACCCTTCCCTAATATGTTTACAATACTAGCATTCCTGACATTGATAATCTTTTTTTTCTGTCCATTATCACCCCCCCCCCCCCATCTTACAAAGTCAAACCACTTTATTTTTATTATTCTTTTTATTAATATTCATTTTTTCCATTTCAAGCATTAAATATTTGCTTGTACATAAACTTATTCCTTATTTTTTATTATTCTATTTGTGTCTCATTTAGTGGACTACTAATCCTATTATATGCCTGCATAATAACCACACTGTCCTTTAGTTAGAAACTTTTGAATGCTATTTACCCTGCATGAGCCATGAGCCATATCACACTTGATAAAACACGCACATTTGAGTATTAAATATTTCCTTCAACATGTGTACCAAATAAAATTAAAATTGTTATTCAGGGAAATAAACCACACACAGTTACAAAAACAAGCTCAGGATAGAAATATATATAGTGTGTGTATGTATATATATATGTATGTGTATACATACAAATGTTAAGGATTTATAAGTATTAGTAATTGGATAGTGAGGAAAGATAGAAGTACAGGACAAAGGTTGGGAATATGCTCTTAAGAAAGCATATGCATTAGGTAGGCATATGTTCAAAGCATGGAGAGAGGAAAGGAAGAAGAAGGAAAGACTGGAAATATTCGTCAGGGCTGGGAATTTGTGAATCTCCATCAGATCCACTGATTTATTGGATGTCAGGTTATTTTTTGCCAGAAATTACAACACTGAAGATAACTTTCCAAACAAATTTAATATTGAGCAATGGGGCATACTTTATATCTACAGGTGTAGTTTAACATTTTACAACATTTGTTTTGTATTATTATGCTCTATAAGGTCTCCTTGATCTCGTACAGTGGGAACAATATATTTATGAGTAAAGCATCCCAGTGGCTGAATTTCTGTCTTCCAAGCTCAGATACAGACTGTAGCTGTCTGGTCTGTGTATGGAAATACCAATGACAATACTGAGTGTTTTTTGTGGGCATTGTCATTGCAAATTTTCTTTCTGTCTGACATGCTAAAGCTATTCCTTAATTTAGAAGTCTGTATAATAAAATGATGATGTGATAATTTTTTTTGGGGGGGGGGGATAAGGAGGTACGGTAAACTGTGGCTTACCCTTATGTGAAACATGGTCTTTGAATAGCACAGAATACAGAATTAAAATTTGTAAGAGGTGTTACTGTCCTTCTTTAGGCAATAGATTGGTTGCAATCATTTAAAGTTCTGGTTGGGATCTACTGGCTGATGGTAAAGATTTAACTATGCAATTAATGGTTTAAACTTTGACAGAAGAGTATTGAAATATGTTAGTTCCAAATAACAAACTTGTTTGGATATTACCTGCATAATCTCTTAGATTTTATAAGTACATATTACCTAAGAAGAACGTTTCATTACATCTTCCCATTTCTGACAATGCTATTCATCAAGTTATCTATTTTATTCATTTCCTACATTGCTTGTTCACACACAGGTATATAAAAGTCTTTATACATTGGACAGGTTATTACAAGTTTTCGTTGTGAATGTTTGAGGCATTATTACTGAAACTGTTCTTGTTTTTTTATAGGATCTCGTTTTCATGTTACCCATGACTTCGGATATGTAACTCTAGACATAAATTCTGTAATAAGTGAAGACTCTGGAGTATATATGTGTAAAGCAATAAACAAAGCAGGAGAATCAGTTTCATCAATATCTTTGAAAGTCAAGTGTAAGTACAATAGGAAACTTCATTCTATTAAATTAGAATTTATATATAGCATGTTAGAAAAATGTGTTAAGGTCAAATTAATTGGATTGGAAACAGAGACATGATTGCTGACAGTGAAGTAAACTTACCTGTAATTCTACAGTTGGTCCTGTTGGGCTGAGGAGTGAAAATATTTCAAATTTTCAAGGACTTGAGCACCTTTGTCAGGAGAGAAAGTCTGAACTACCAGTATGTAGTTAAGACCTTTCTTCCTTTTGAAGGGGGCTCATATCTTCAAAAATTTGTACTGTTCTGTTACCTCTGCTCCACTGGCCTGACTATCAATTTCAGGTAAGTCAATTTCACTGTCTCTCCTTCCTATTTAATTGTGTTATATATATATATATATATATATATATATATATATATATATATATATATATATATATATATATATTGTAATGAATGAGTGATCTTATATTTTTATATTTCATAAATGATTAATATGAGGGTGGTCTGAAAAGTTTCTAACCCAACAATCATAGAAGATATTTTTTTAATTTTATTTTATTTTTCAACATAATCTCCTTGTAACTCTACTCACTTCTCCCAGTGATGCTGCCATCTCTGTAACCTGTCCAAAAAGTACTCGGTGTTTTTTAAGCAAAATAATTGTCGGAAACTTTTTAGACCGCCCTCGTAAGTTTAGATTAATATAAAATATTTTTTATTTATTAATTTAAATATCTTATCTTTTGTCCAAATATCACTGTTGAAATTCCACTTTGTTGCTAATAGCAACCTTATTCACGTCTGGTAGACTGATCACTTTATTATTTCTTCATAAACAAAAAAAAACATTTTACTCTGCTTTTGACATTTATTCACTTCACTTTAATTTATCTCCATGTATTTTTAACTTTACTCATAGCGATGATGATTCAGATTTTTCTAATTCTATTCGCTCATCATCGAGCTTTCCCAATAACTTTTTACATTTTATACTTTACTGTTCGCCCACTTTCCAGCATAGATGCATAGCAGCTACTGTCTCTCTCTCCTCTGCTATGCCAACAGTAATATATATATACTTCAAAATTTTTAATAGAATAGAATCTTTCTCAGAACTGAATTAAAGGATCAGAAAGGAAAAATTTCATCAACTGGAAATTGAACCAGGGTTCCTGCAATTACATACATGGACGCTCTTGTATCTCTCATTACCAATAACAGAAAATTCATCAAATTGGAATTGATAGTTGTTGTTCTATGAATATTCAGCAAGTTTGGCTTTTGAAAACCATCCTGTAGTACATTTTTTGGTGTTCATTTACTCAAATCAAGATACCTCTTGTTGATTCACAAAAGTTAATACCCGGAAAATACTTATAATAGTATTATTTACCTCACTATTGTCAACAAACTTCAAAATCTGAGTTTTAGAATTATTTGTGAGTAACCAATAATTGATGGGCTATTAACTACATGAAAACACACAACTGCATCAAATTCTTTGTGTGTCTCATTGGAATTTGGTCACATCTTTTGTTTACATATTTGGAAATACATTTTTTGATTAACACTAAAGCAGAATACATGTATATAGGAATTGAAAAAACTGGGAAAAATAGTTTTATCAAAATTCCTTATTTGGGATTTCTGTGATGATAAAAATGAGAACTGTCCTCACCAGTTACAGTTATATTTAGAAATATGTTGAAGCATATTTTTAGGAGATTTGTGATGATGATACAATTATTATTCAAGGATGTAAGTCATTTGCTGTTATACGGCCAGGGGCACTCTTCAGAGATTTGTGACCATTGTTCATCTGGGTTCTTTCTTCATTATGGTTCAGGGTCATGTCGAGGATTCAAAAGCTCTGTTCATATGAAATTGGAAATCTATAATAACTGAACGTTTTCTTTGAATAAAAGAAGTATGTGAACATGATTGTTCTACTGTCACAGTGCAGAGTCACTGCTGCATAATGGGTAACCAATATTCTTGTTTTAGTCAGAGGCAAATTAGTATTTTGAAATTAAAATGATAAAACCTTGGGGAAATATCATATATCTAGTAATCCAAATAAATACTTTTCTCTTATCCTCCCCCGTCCCCCCACTCTATACTTAAATTTGGAAAACTGTGAAGCATGTGTTGTAACTTGAGAAAGTAGAAATACAAATATTAAAAACCATTGAAATCTCTTCAGAAATTCTTTTGGTTTTTTTTTGTTCAAACAGGTCAACAAACAGACAGATTAACATTTTATGTGCATAGATTTTGACTCTTATAATGTATGTAATAATATTCAGTCATTTTTATAATCTTTTAGTTATGTGGATTAATGCATATTTAAATTTATAGCACGATCTTCTATTGTTGGAGATCCACTCCAACCAGATGCTTGGCAAAAAATACAATTGAAGGAAGCTGAAATGAACCGTGTACCTCCAATGTTTGTGGATACAACTCCTCAACAAGCACCTGTATTTACAACTCATCTTACAAGTCATGACAAATTAGTTGAAGGTCAAAATATATTACTTGAAGCTCAAGTTGAACCAAGAGCTGACCCCAATCTTCGAGTTGAATGGTTCAAGAATGGAGCACCTCTTACTACTGGAACACGTTTGAGATCAACTTTTGACTTTGGTCTCGTTACACTATCTGTCAATGGTCTGAGGCCTGATGATTCTGCCATTTACACATGTAAGGCTACAAACCTACTTGGAGAGGCCGTCTCTACATGTTCACTTAAAATTGAAGGCAAGTGCAGTTTATCAGAACGAATATTATTAAATGCAGTCCAAAGTTATGTATTTTTTATGTACTTTGGCATACCATGAGTTCATACAATTAGATTGATCCATGCAGTATTTAGTTGAAATATTTATTATATTTTTCATTATTACTAAGCATTTATTTATGAAAAACCTTTTAATAGAAAAATTGTAGTTTCAAATCTTCCTTTATTTAAAAGCTTAGCACTTAAAATATTAGTATTTTCATTTTATACAACAAATATTATTAAAATTATTCTGATACTCCAGTTTAAAATTTTCCCATCAAAAAATCTTGGGATAGAGGTTTAATTTAATCTTCTAATCTATCTTTTTCTTCTATAAAATAAATAAAACAGTGTGTTTGTATGTATGTTCTGCATTCAAATCTTTACCTGTGTAGCAAATTTCATCAAATTCCACACACATGTTCTTTGTGACCAGGAAACAAACACCCAGGAGTGGGGGTGGTAATATTCAAATACGTCAAACAGTCAATATTTGCGTGGAGTAAATATTTGTTGGGGCAATGAGACATAAAATTTCTCTTCTTGTTCTCTGTGTATAATTTCGACCTTTTTGGGGCTTGGGAAGGGAGTACCCTTAAGGGTATATATAAAAATAACTAAAAAACAATAGAGATTGGAGTCAAATCTGGGGTTATTGTTGTCACTGAGATTAATTATGAAATTCAACTTGAAGTTTAACTTTTCAAACACTTCAAACAGTTGATATTTGCATGGAATAAATATTTGTCGGGGTCACTGACATTAAAACTATTTCCACCTATGTTGCTTGTGTATAATTTCAATTCCATCCAGAATGGGAGGGGATCACACTTAGTGGTGGGGGTGGAAGGGCGTTACATATAAATAACAATAAAGCAACCGAGATTGGAGTCAAATTGGGGTTATGGATTTCACCGAGTTTATTTATGACAAACTGGGTAATGTGTGAGGATGGGAATGGCAGGGAGCAGGTGGGCAGGAGTAGAAATTTTCAAATATGTTAACTGGCTTATTTTTGTGTGGAATAAATATATTTCGAGGTCAATGACATGGATAGTATTTCTACCGATGTTGTTTGTGTATAATATCAACCACTTTGGGCATGGGAAGGGAGCATGCTTAGGGGTGGGGGTGGAGTGGCATTACTTAAAAATAACACAAAAGCAACCAAGATTGGAGTCAAATCGGGGATTATGGATATATGACAACCTGGGAAATGTGGGGCACCCAGCAAGTAATAAATAAATAGAAAAAAATTCCCTTAAATTTCATTTCACATGTTTATTAATATTTCCAATTAAAATTTATAAATATGGTTATGAACTTGGCAAGCATAGATTTATGTTTTTCACTTTAAGACTATTTTTATTTTAACAGGCATATTATGCATTGGCCATTGAGGTAAATTATTTGAGAAAAAATGAATGAGCACAGTTATTTACGAAGAGACTTTCAATTTTTACTGAGATTCTTCAATTTTTAACTGATAATAGAATATATCTGTTTTATATAAAGTGTAGTAAATTTAAACCAGAAAATTTATTTATTTTGCTACAAAGTCTTATTACAATTATTTTAGAATACTGAAATTTGTTTTTTTATTCTTATATTTCCTCATTTCTGATCTCACATTTTTTGTTTGTTAGATCGTCATTGGCTGCTTGGAAGCTCTCTTAGGCCAGAAGCTTTACCTTTCATAGAAGCATTAGAAGGACCTAAGGCTGGCAAGCCAGAGGAACAGGATATAACATATGAATCGCCTGTATTCATTACCCACTTGAACAATGTTGTTTGCAAAGAAGGTGATACTGTACACTTTGAGTGTCATGTGGAACCCTCTAAAGATCCTACTCTTAATATAGGCAAGTTATAAAAACAATAAATTTAAATAATATAAATATTATTTTGGTGAACAAACAATTTGTTTTTGTTTTCAGAATGGTTTGTGAACGGAAAACCATTACCTAGTGGGGCTCGTTTCAAATCTACATATGATTTTGGTTATGTAGCTTTAGATATTAATCATGCTTATGCTGAAGATTCAGGAGTATATAGCTGTAAGGCAACAAATAGCAAAGGCCAGGCAGCTACATCTGGTACTCTAAAATGTACTAGTAAGTGTTAAATATAGTTACTGTTCTTTGTGTGGTGAATACTTATGTTTCAAATGTGTTTCCACATATATAATATGGTCAATGTTGACATAGACCAAATAATTAATATGGTTATCAAAGAGTGGTAGACAGTTATTTGACTTACATGAAGTGAAAAACAACCACCAGACAGTATAGAATATGTATTTAACATTTTTGGATGCTTCTCTGAGAGGATAAATATTTATTTCTTATCTTGTACTATAATGGGCTTTATTTTATATACATTTTATGATACAAAGGAAATTTAAGCATTAAATTATTTTGACTGTTGCTACATTCTTTATTTATATACGTTGCAAATTTACTATTTGATGTATTATGATTTTATATTTACTTAATTGAATTTTGCAATTTATTTGATGTTTTATTTATTCTTAAATATTTAATCCGTATGTTTTACATTTGCATTAACTAAAATGAGTAAAAATATATCATTGACACTTGAAACAGTTGAAGGTCCATTGACATTCTTGAACTTATGTTCATTGTTGTTCTAAAGGGGTTGGGGTGAAAGTTGGGATGTTTATTAGTAGTGTTGGTTTCATCTGTAAGTGAATGTTGGGTAAGATTACAGCTGTTATCGAGGGAATATGATTGTGGAGTTTATGGTGAAGGTAGATGTGAAGAGATTGCTGAGTGCTCATGGGGGAGGATGTTATCTTTGGGGAGTTTATGCTTGAGGCATTGGGCTGGAGGAGGTCAGGGATGATTGATGTAGAAATGTTCTATTGTGGGATTGATTGACAATTTGATTAGAGAAAAGGTTGTTTTGTTTCTTTTTATAACAATGGTAGGAATTTTAATGTATTGATGCATGGCAGAGTTGCACAGGAACCGGGGAGAGTTGGTGATTGAGTGGAGGATCTTGTTTTATTGAATTTGGATTTTTTGGGAGTATGTTTTCACAGTGGAGCCCCAAATTGGTTTGAGAGATCCAAATAGGGAGAGGTATATTAATCTTCAGGTGTTAATGGATAATGTTGAGTAAGAGGTATAGTGATTTGAATTTGTTTTTCTATTTTTGTGTGAGGTGATTGATGTGCACTTTCCAGGAGAGTTTGGAGTCAAGGATGAGTCCTATGTAGGTCTTTTTGTGGGGATGAGGAAGTTGTTGAATACTAGAGGGATTTGTTGAGAGGGGTGTTTTTTTTAGGGAGAATGGTATAGTTGAGTTAATTACAAATTATGTGGTTTAGTTTAAAATTTATATTTGTACATATTACTATGCTATTTTTTCATTTTTATTGTTTTAATAGGTAAACAAGACATCTACTTAGATACGCAACACCCACAAGGCCAAGCAGGTTTTGAAAAAGTTCAGGAGGCAGAAGATGCATTTCTGTCTAAGTATCAGCGACAAGTTTCTGCTCCTGAAGCAGCTTACCCAAAGCCAGTTTTCATTGTACCATTGGGCCCACAGTTTTCACTTGGTGAGAATGAAGCACTTCATCTTGAATGTCAAGTTGAGCCAAAGGAAGACCCAAATCTTAAAGTTGAATGGTACTTCAATGGAAAGCCTTTAGAACATGGTAAGGAAATATTGACACAACTGATATTAACAGTTGTATTTAATTGACTTCATTAAATAATTGAAAAAACATCAGAATATTAGTTAGAAATTTATTATGAAAACTTTAATACATTGCATTGAAATTTAGATGAACATAAATTTCATGAAATTAATTTAATTAATGTTCTATAAAGTTTTTACATAATTGTATATTATAAAATATCATGTGTGTAAAATTTTGTATTCATGGCATTTTTGGACTATGACTAAAATTATATTCTTTAACTGCAATTTACAACACCTGAATAGATTATAAAAATCAGGTATGAAACATTGTGTTTGTTTCACTATAATGTCATAAATATTTATTAATAAATTTCTGTTGCTCTGATGTTATTTCACAACTGATATTGTTTACATCAAGTTCATTATCTGAATTATGTTTATTACATTTGAATGCTTTATAATAAGTATTTATTACTTGTCATGGTTTATTTACTTGGTTTGTTGTATAATTTATGACTATATGATCTTATATAATTACTAATAATAATTTTTTTCTATTCTATAATTATGTATTATTATTCAATAATTAACAATCATTATATGTTAGTGTTATTATATATTATTCTTTGGAATAGTTGAGGAATGAATTTTTGGGACGGGAAACTGATAGAATCTATGGCTTACTAGAACCTTAAGGATGTATTAATTGAGTTTGAGAAACTATTCATTGTATGTTAATCCTGATCAACACATCAGTCTGTATCAAACCTAACAACACTTCAAATTCACTAGTTGCACCATAATCACACCAAACACTACCTCCCATACAGAGTAACCCTTAGGTCTGGCTTACATTTCCAACTGGGATAGTCTGGTCACCTATAACAAATGAATGCTCAATGCCTTCAGAAAATAACCTACAGATCTCCACCAGAAACAAATATTCTGCACCCTATTATTTACTTGTGATGAGGTCAAATTAAATAATGCCCAACCAGCATGCAGTTCAGACCTTCTCTACTAACAAAGGGGCTCAGGCCCTCTTGAACACTTGGAGAATTTTTAGACTCCTCAGCCTGACTGGAACAAATATTTATTTCAGGTAAGTTGACTTCACTGTCCCTCTCTTCTATCTAAATGTGTATATATATAATATTAGTAAAGATATGTATGACATTGTCAAAAATAATTGCGATATTGGTATGGAAAGGAAAGAGCTTGTGGCTGAAAGTGGCTACACCGTACTTCACTTTCAGGTAAGTCGCAAGCTATATCTCTTTCCATTATGTACCAATATTGTAATTAAATGTTTGTTTATATATATATATATATATATATATATATATATATATATATTAGTAAGGATATATTACAGGAGGAAGTAGTGCAACTGCATGAATACTGTATATATATATAATGCCAGACTTCTGTGGTGTAGTGTCCAGCATCTTTGCCTCACGGTCCCGGGTTGTAATCCCGGCACGAATGTTTGTACTTGTCTCGGTAATGAAAACTGGGGTTAAGACTGAGGGAGAATTGACACTCTGACCACATGTCACTCCTAAATCCATAATGTGTCATGTAAGATGACAATCTGTCAGTTGTCCAAGGCCCTCGATGGGCTATTGAGGCAAAGAGAAAGAATGAATATATATTTCACTCAGATAATTGTGAAGCTTAAGATTTTACAGTTATGGCTTTGTGTAGCATGATAATGATTATTATTTTTTATAAAATAATACTTAATATTTACTTTTTACAGCTTCACGCTTTAAGTCTACTTGTGATTTTGGATTTGTGACTCTAGACCTTATGGATGTCTATGAAAGAGATCAAGGTGTCTATACTTGCAAGGCTTTAAACTTGCAAGGAGAAGCATTTACTTCTACTACTGTATATTGCACAGGTATTGATAAACATTTATTTTGTTTACTTTTGTTTCTTTGATGACTTCATTCTACTTAGTTTTGATTTTTCAGGTAAAGAGAGCCTCATCGAACATACTCAACATCCTAAGGGTGCAGAAGGTTTGGGGAAAATACAGGATTTAGAAGAATCACTTCGTAGACAGGAAGGTGAACCACTCAAAAGTGAAGAGGGTCACCCACCTGTGTTCACCTCCCAGGTAACGTACTTTATATTGAATAGAATAGATTCATTTGAATAGATCCTCATGAGAACTAATGCATCAATTATGTGAAAAGTGTAATTAATACATTTTACATTGTTTTGAATCTATAAATAATAACTTAATTTGACATGAGAGTCAGATTAAGATAGCTTATTAAATAATTAAAACTAAATTGTACACTATTAAACAGTATAATTATTATTATTATTTTAACTCTGAACAATTTCATTAATTTATGATTCCTAATAGTAAATGCTAACTATAGGTCGTGAGGTTTAGTAAGTTGTCAAGATAAAATGTGCAGAAGATTTTGTTTGTGAACTATTTTGGACGTGTATTCTATAATTTTTTTTGTGGTAAAAAAATTATTAATATGTGTAATTATGAATATGAAGTGAATACAATTTGTAAATTTCTGGTAGAAATCTATGATGATAGAACAAATATTGATGAGTCAGATTCTGATGAAGTTGTTAATAGTGGCCAAATATTTCACCCTAGAGCAAAACAATGATGGAGATTGTGAAACTTCTGATACTGAATATAAAGAATGTTACTTTGAGATCATAAAGGATAGTAAACCCAGAAGAGAGAAAAATAAATTATCCACAGTATGTTTGGAGGAGAAACGTGATTTTGTCAGTCATCAACCCGGTGTAAAATGTGCTGGAAAGGGTGTGATATCACTTATTAAGAGTTCCTTCTTGCCTATAAATGAAATTACAATAAGATATGTTACTACATGCACAACCATTTAAATAGACCCTATTGTAGGAAATATTTAATTAAAAAGGATGAAATGTAATTATAAATACATAAAAAATTATGGTAAATTAATAATAAATGTTAATATTTCATGTAATAAAGTGTGACAATGAAGGGTTAAGAATGGTAGTGGAATAGTTTCAAATACTTCTCAAGGTTTGTCCCAACTGAGGACAATGCTCTCTTCCAACTTCTCCCTTCTTCAAATGCACATGTCACTTGACTTTTTATATCTCACAACGTATACACCATTGCATTAATGTTCCCGGTTTGTGTATGAATACAATTATTGCCAAAAACTCATTTAGAAGGAGTGGCTGAGTAGATTTTTTTTTGCAACTGGAATATTTCTTAAATCTTTAATGCAATCAGAAAGTTTGATAAAAAATAATATGTATCTGGTATATTACAATACATTTTGTGCAACTGATAGACTTATAACTCTTATGTAACTTAATTTTATTTCTTGTATTTAATGTTTCAACATCCGAGTTTGTACTACATTTATCATAATTATTTATTTCAAATATCATCATAATGTAAAATAATTTACCTGAGACAGTAAGTTTACCTAAATTATGACACATTATCATAAATACAGAGCTAGAAAGACTGTATCTTTACCTATCTATGCAATACATACTAGTATGTCATTTTTCCTACCACTCTAATTTGACATGACTCTGACTATATTTGTTGCTGAACCTCGTCGCCTGGCATGGATCTTTATGAATAAGCTTATTAAATCGGTCTTCAGTTAACTGTAGGCATGTCCAGTGTGATGCATGTCTTTAAGGTTGAAATAGCTGTCTTTGATTCGCTTAAACCAATTTTGAGCCACCATAAGACTTTAAGGCTTAATACGACTCTTTTGACCATAACAAGATTTATGAGGCAATGTTAGGGCTGGAAATCCCCTTGAAAATAATAATATTAGCTAAAATGGCTTGATGGAAGTGTGGCTTTAGTAAAAGTGCAATTGCAATACTCTGAACCTCTGACTGTCAAAAGTGGTTTAAGGCAAGGTGACACACTCGCCTGTTCACTATTTAATATATCTATTGAAATAGCTATTATACTGTCAGGAGTATAGGTTTTAGACAATATATTTAATAAATCAGTGCAAACATTATGATATGCCAACAACTTGGTTATTATTCCAAGATGTTATTTCACAACTGATATTGTTTACATCAAGTGCATTATCTGAATTATATTTATTACATTTGAATGCTTTATAATAGGTATTTATTACTGCATTATGTGAAACATTAATGGGATTAGAATCTTCTTTAGGAGAAATGAGTTGAAGAGCCAATGAGTCCAAAACAAAATGCATGGTCATAAGTTCAAAACAGAGTCACTGTAAACCAGCCATTAATGATAGGGGAATATAAATTCCAGCAAGTCCAGACATTTATCTACTGGGATTGAAAAATTTTGCTGCATGAACCAAATAGGTGTAGAGATAACAAACCACCTTAATGCAGCTATCAGGAGTTACGGTTGCCTGTATAAACATTTTAAAACAAAACCTCTCTTCAGGAAAGCAAAATATAACTTAATAAAACATTGGTAAAACCAATAGTAATGCATGGTTTGGAAAGCTGGACTCTGTCACATAGGTAGACAAACTCCTGCTGGATGCTTTTGAAAGAAAAATATTTGGAAGAATATATGACCTAATTAAGGAAATTAAAATTGAAGGATTAGATATAATTATGCCAATTATCCAAAATTATCACAGATTATATGCATTGTAAGAATGTAATGGACAGATCACATTAACTCCAGAAGTCCCCAAAAATATATGAATGGTGAAATCAATAGGAGGCAGAAAAAGAGGGAGATCCAGGTCAGGATGGATCAATACTAATGCAAGAATAAAGGGAATACAGACATGGTGGAAAGTAATCTTGGATAAGTACTGGACATGGCGACTCCGGGAGCCCAAGACTAAACAAATTGTAGACCCACTGATGATGTTGAAAATGAAGAGGCATTGCGTCTTTCTAAGAAAAAAAAAGCATAAAAATTAAACACACTTTTGTGTATTTTTGGAATAATAATCTCTATTAAATAACATAAAAGGCATTGCCAAACATTTTATTTTTTGAGAAAAATTTTCGTTTTATAAAAAACGGCAGGAAAACCTATATATTCATATGTTTACTAGTTTTCATGCATAATTTGTATATATTACAGTTCAGAGTCAAATCATTTACAGAATAGCAATTTATAACTGCATTAGATGCACTATTTGCAGCCTATTCAGAGTAATGGAGATTATTTGTTTCAAAATGTAAAATGAAGTTATTTATAAAAATATTGAATTTTCTTTGAGGTTGATTGGTTGCATGTGTCCTACTCTTACTGACTTTTCAAAATTTTAAGGAAGTTCTGTTACCTCATGCTTTCTTACTCTTTGAGGTAAATGAATTTTTGTTCTTATATTACGTATTGTTAACATTTGAGCTTTGTGATCTGAAAACCCATTAAATATTGGCACAATACTTAAAGTATCATATTTTGAACTGTCCAAGAGAACACATTCTGTTGCAGTCCTTAAGATTACAAATGGATTTAAATTATTTGCAGTGATCAGTGATTCTAGTTAATATTCTCTACAGCTGTCAATTAAGAAGTTTTTATTGAAGTCCCCACAGATTATATAAGAAAAGGGAAAAGTTGCATATTGGTAATTTGTATACAGTAAGTTAATACAATTTGATATTTTGCAGCATATCATTCAAAGTCTTGCTCTTAACAGCTTAACTGGGTCAAACAGTTCATATAAAGGGTTTAAAACTTATATTCCTGGCTGTTATTATTATTGCAGGATCACAGCAACTTTAGTAGAAATTTTCTATAACAGTTTCTGCTTTATGAACTTTCCTTCTCTCTGTTATATGAAATCTCATATTGACTTTCTATGTTACATCTTTCCCATATGCTATAATATTGAAATTCACTACTTAAACTCATCTAAAATTCAGTTTCAGAATCTGCGAAACTTAAGTGAAGGAGAAATAGCTCATTTTGAAGCTTCATTAACACCAGTTGGGGATCAAACTATGAAAGTAGAATGGTTTTACAAAGGGGAAGTTCTCAAAGCAAGTAAGTTATATAGAAATTATACACTTTTATTAAACTTTTTCAGCACATTTCTAAGAATAATATTAAAAAATAACATTAAAAATTTGTTTGTTAATGATAATTTTTGTTCTTGGTTTATTTATACTGTGGTTTCCTTACATTTTACTGTTAAATAACTGATTTAAATAAATGATCATAGACTTTCCCAGTGTATTTGCTGTTCTATAAAGAGTTCTAATTACACCTGGGAACAACGGTGATTAACATGTACATTTTAAAAACCAACAACTCAGGCATATTCTTCCACTTCACTGGGATGATAGATAACACAACAGTCATTGAAATCAGTTTTACCTGTGTAGAAACCCAAGTTCTTATTTTCAATGAATAGTTCCAAACAAAAAAATGCATCAGAATATTTACAACTTATTTATGATGAAGACATTGCAGTAAAAATAAACCAAAGCTTTCGATGTTAAAACATTATAATCATTTGTCCCTAAAACAAGACAATATAACAATTACTACTTTCAGGGTATGCTCAGAAAACATAACCACAATATTAAAAATATATGTAAAAAAGAAAGAGATTACTTTCATTCTTACTTCTTATGACTTTATCATTTTCTTTTATAAGTTTATGTTTGGTTACATTATGAGGAAAAACATATTAACTGTTGGTTTTAAATAATGTTTCCCAATACTTATTAATATTTTCACTACAATCTCAGTAATTATTATGTTTTAATATAGATGTATTCTGATCTTTTTATGGAATAGAATTCTTACAATTGGCATCCTGAGGTTTTGCTGTTTTTTTTTTATTCCACCCCATATAGAATTTATTTTTAAATACTTATATATTTTATGTATTTAAGATATAACCATAATACTTTCATGATACTAGATATTTTTAATATATAACATACCAATTTCAAAATATTCAAATTTATATTTTAAAATATTATAGTCCATTCTTAAGAGCTTTTGAATCCAACTGACCATTATTTGCAATAATAGTTTCTGTGGTATATGATGTTTTTTATTTTATCATTTGGCATACCAAGTCATATGTAGATTATGATATTATTCCACCCGTTTCTACAATATTTCACTTACTAATAAAGATTATACTATAACAATACCATTGAAATGGACAGTTGAATACTGAGAATAATGAAAATGTATTATAATTTTTTGCCAAATCTCATTATAGTATTGAATCAAATAATTTAAAAACTTAAAAAATTGTTATTATTCTAATAATAAATTATTATTTATTTATCTAAAATACCATTACATTTATTTGTATAATTCTAATGATATACCAAAATGTTGAGAGGGAATCATGGATCAATGTATAACACACAAGTTGATGCTCTTGAAACACATGAAACTTTAATTACATCCGACGCTTACCTGAACAATAACAATGCAAGAAACAAAACATGCACACTATTAAAGATATACAGTTTGTATTCTGTTTGGGCAGTTTGCACGGGATAATTATTTATCTCAACACAAAAAAATTATTTATGAAACAAAATAAATGAAAATGACAACTCATATACAGTAGAAATTATTCATTTTAGTAAGATACTTTTCAGTCATATGTCTGTGATTATCTTCTGGAATTCTTTAATTTACCCATAAATGTCATCAGAATATTTATTTCATAGCAGGAAATGTTTATCTGATGAAATTCTCTTGCAATTTGGAAAATGACTTGTGCCCCTTTTACAATTTATTTTTGAAGGGCATATAATTTTTGAAGTATGTATTGCTACCTTCAATTGAAAAATAGACTTTCACTTCAGTTTTGAATTAAACTTGTTTAAGTGAATTGTGATATGAGCCAGAAAACAAAGGTTTTTAAATGGATCAATAGCCAATTTATCATCATATATTTTAAAATGAAAATTATTCAGTTTAATTGACTTTTTAATAGATGTACAATGATTTATTTAACATAGGTCATTTATAGTTTCTAAAAATATCAATTACTTTTTCTCTTAGTGCAATTAAATCTCACAATACTTTTACATGGCTTACAAAATGAACATGACTCATTAAATTTCTGAAGTTGGTGCCCACACTTTCTTCAAGAAATCCATGAAATTATGGGTGTTTAGAAGCTCTTGAATGAATGTAATTCATGATAGAAACTACAGTGACATAGTATAGTTGCTTCTCAGAATTTTGCATGGCACATGTTCTTTAACAATAAGAGAAAATTTAGGTGTTGGTTTCCCAGCAAAGTCATACTGTGCCAATATTCTTTCCACACATTATTGACACTCCTTAGTTCAAATGACCACATTAGTTTCAAGTGTCTTGTGACACATAGCTTAACTTCATTCAATAGATATTCAACAGTGATTTCGCCTCTCGAGAAAACAAACCTGGGAGTTATCTTCTATGATTTAAAAATTATTATTAATACTATGAATCTACTGTTGTACAGTATAATTTGCCAGTGTAGTCACTGGTGAGTAGTATATTACAATAATTATATAGCTTTCCCAAAATCAAAGTTTGCTTTGAAATTATTTTACGTGGCTCTCATGGGCAAGTTGTCTTGGTTGTATATTTGTTTGCAGCTCGTTCAAGTTCTAGTGAAAGTTGACAAGCCTGTCACAGCTGTTCTCTCACAGTCAGAACCTTTCTGAAAAGATGGAAAGGGCTACCTTTGGGGATGCCTCTCTCCATTTGTGCACGAAGGTTCCCACAAGCTGAGGCAGCTCGACTTTTTTGAGAGGTGTATGTGTCAGAGTCACAGACCTTTGGCATATGGTAAGAGTTGTCCGCTGTTTTCGCATTGGAACAGTCGGCCAGCTATCTCCTAAACTTGTCGAGGCACGGAGAAGGGAATGATACGTCCCCATAGCAAAGCCCTCTCCTGCCAATGGAAGGGCACAACATCCAACCTAACTGATTCAGGTTTTTCTAGGGTTCATCCTGCATCACTTTTAAGCAAATTCTGGGTAGGATCCTAAAACTATAGCCCTGGGGCCTTAGTTAACCCCTGGCTACCTTTCCGCATCCCTACTTTCACATAACTTCCTATGCTATTAAAGGGGACTTGCCGCCACATGGATTACCTTCATGTAGCCTGTTTCTCTAAAAAAACAAATAAAGTAGCTAGTGACAACAACCAGATAACCATACTGCAACATCTCTCAAAGGTAGACTAGTACGGATTTGCCCTTCATATCCATAAAATGTTTCATTTCTTCTCTTAACTCATAAATTCGTTTCAATATTTTGAGCCAGCAAACTTCACCACATAAATATAAAAAACTAGTTTTCCGATTTCAAGTCTTGCAATAATTGCTAGAACTGTCTGCGTTTCAAACCTCACGATTTAATCAAATTTACACACAAAACAATTACGAGCGTGAATTTTAATGATTTTGCAAAAAGTTTTCCTTGATGAATGATACAGTTAAATACGAACAGATTATTAACGTCAATATTTCTCTTTGATAATTCTGATTTTATAATAGCCATAATTTTTCCCTATCATCGTTGAAGCTCCATCTGTGGTGACACTGCTTAACTTTGCCCATTCAAATCTAAAAAAATTAACAATTTCTTCAAAAATATTTTCCCATCTTGAAGTGTGAATAAATCTTCTGTTATTTTAAAGTTTTCATCAACAGTACGAATAAAAATTGCTAGTTGCGTTGTATCAGTAATATCAGTGCTTTCGCCTGAAGCTATGGAAAATGCTACACATTTTTCCACAACTTCCACCAAGCGTTACTTTTATATTTTATGCCTTTACACCTATTCGTCTTGTGACTGTTCTTCTGAGTAAACTAAGTTCTCCGAACGTTTTACTTATTTTTGAACTCAGTTATTTGCTAGTTCTTTTAAGCACTAGTTCACAAACTCGCCTTCTGAAAACGTCTTCAAATGTTCCTCCAGTTTCTTACTATCAAAATAATACACTCATACAATATCTTCAGCTTCTTCATTGAATTTAATAAAACAGTTTGTTGAGCGGCTAAATTCTTTTTTAAATTTTTGATTCAGTCGCTTCTTAAACTTCCATATTTTTTTAAATATAGTTCGAACAGAGAAACAAAAGCAAGCAAGAAAGAGAAACGTTCAAATTTTGGGTTAAATTAAACAAAATCTAAAGACGAAGGAATTTAAATAGTTTGAAATTCGTATTAACCGATAAGGCCCGTTTCTCACTGCAATTCCGTGTTTGGCGAGTCACGTCACCTTACACGTCGGCGGTACAGAAAATTAATGCCACAGTCCCCTCCCAGCCCTCCAAACTCTCACGCACTTGTCGCTTCACCATTCTCATTAAGTCAGCTTTCCAGTCAACATTTAATTAATGAAAAAATGGCCGATTTGAAATCATTAGTTGTGTGTTATTTGGCTAGGAATGTCGGAAAAGAATAAAGAAACGGTGGGTACATCCCGTAAACCAAGGATGTGAACAAAATGGTGCATGCAATTTGATGTTTAAAGAACTAATGGATCACTTAATTACAGCGGTAAACAATAAAAGTGTCTCTCATTAACGCTAGGTGTTGTAACAAACTTCTTGATATAGACAAAAAAATATTATAGTTTCATTTCAATGAGTTGCTTATATAACGTGTTAAAAAATAGATCCAAGCAAAAAAATTTACATCTGATTGAAAATTAATAATAAGAAGGATTGCCAAATACAGACAAAATATGTGATGATATTTATGGATTTGCACTATGAAGTGCAGGAACATTCACCCTATTCACAATCATTCAAAAAACTAAAATTGTTCCTCACAAGTCAATGAACATTTTTCATTCAACCTGGAAATAATTGAGGCTATGAATGTGTACTTTTCAGTACTTCTGGAAGAACACTAGAAAGCTGAAATAATTGCATGGATGAAATATATTAATATTAAAAGCACTTTGCTGAATGTAAAATTGTTTTAAACATAAATTGTCATTTTCACTATCAGACCTATAACTTTTCAGATCACCCTTGAACATGTCAACTGCTTGATTAATTTGTGGCATAATGATTTTTTCTTTGTAAAAACTGACTTTATTAATTTTGATACATTTAATTGATTCAATGTATAGAAGTGAATTGTAAGTTCTTATAAAATTGTTCAGGTCATCGAACCAGAACTGTTCATGCTTTTGGTATGGTCGTATTGGAAATCTTGGGAACAAAAATAGAAGATTCTGGAATCTATACATGTAAAGCAACAAATAAATGGGGCCAAGCTGAAATTAGTGTAGAATTGGAATGTGTTGATAAATCCAAAGGCCAGAAACCAAAATTTACCACACACATACAGGTATTGTCCTGCAAATAGATTAGTTGAATATGAATATACATAATAAATGTCCTGTTTGTTTAAAAATTAAACAACATTGTTAAATTGGAAGTGAAATAATTCTCAGAGTCAAGGATCACTTTCTCAAATAATTTTATTTGTCACAATTTTTATATCTCAGTATTCCAGCTCGTGATTTAAGTGATATCAACCTACTTCTACAGAAAAACCAAAAATAAATCCTAAAATAAGAAGCTGTACAATTCATTTTTTTTAGAAAAACTGCTATCAAAAATCCAGAATATTTGCGTATAACCAAATGAATACCCATATTTCTTATTTGAGGCTGTTTACTTAATACTAAACAGTAGTGTTCGAAAATATAAATATTGAATTAGTCCCTTGAATCAAATTAAAGGTAAAATAATGTTTTCTAATTTTATATATCTCATGTGCATATTGTCCATAAGTATTTTTGCTAGTGAGTATTATCAACAATGAATATAAAAATGACCGGTGAACTAAACATTAACTTAATAAATGATAATTTTACATATCAAAACAGAAGAACTGAAAACAAAGACATGTGGGTGAATAATTATATATTTTTTCTTTAGTTTTCCTAGTCTTCAATTTATTTATTGTGAATTCAAAATAGCATAGTAGTTAGCCTTAAGAACAGTGTTAGGAAAGGTTAAATATTACCAAACTATAAAGTGATTTAAAATGATTAAAGTTACATTAGTCTGAAATTATAACCTGTAACTTTTGCTGATATTATATCAGTATTAATTTATTACTACTTTGTTTTCTGCTTTCAGAGCTTAGAAGGGTTGAAGGATGGTGAATCAGCTCATTTCGAATGCACTCTTGTTCCTGTTGGTGATCCCCATTTGAAAGTTGAATGGTTCCATAATGGTCAGCCAATAAGGCATTCATCACGCATAAAATCTGTTTCAGATTTTGGATTTGTTGTGATGGATATATCATATATACAAAGCCATGATTCTGGAGAATATGTTTGCCGTGCAAGCAATAAGTATGTCAGCTGTATATTTAAATTGCTATCTAGACAATCCTGTGCTTTTCTCTACATATTAATTTCTTTAGGTATGGTGAAGATTTCACAAAAGCTACCATTAAGTGCACTGGCAGAGGAGGCGTTTATTTGGATACATTGCAACCAGATTCTCTAGCAAGAATTCGTGAATTGGAAACATTACAGGCTGGTCAGCAACAAATAACACCCAGTCCTGTACTTGAACCACCAAAATTTACTAAACATATCACAGATGTAACTGAATTAGTAGAAGGTCAAAGCGCTCATTTTGAAGCTAGGTTGATACCTGTTAATGATCCTAATCTTACAGTAAGTATTACTGTACTCATGTATACTCATATTATTTTCTTTAGTAAATTTACAAGCAGATTAGTTATGTATTTCTTCCAAAAATTTTATACAAAATTTAGTTCATTTCGTGTTTTATTGTTAGCAACTGTTAGTTGGAGTTGTTTAATAACTAAATTTAAAAACAAATTTTATTATTACTTTAATTAATTTGGAATAGATCTACCATCTATTTTGAAGGTAAATTTCATATGGAAAATAAAGGGGGACAATGTCAGTTGCCTTCAAAATTTGATATAATTGAATTACAACACTTGAAGTTGTATGTGTTAGTAAACAAACCAGAGCATATATTAAATTGTTACCCTGAGTAATGGTAATCACATTGATGCAAGAAAAAGTAGCATAATTTAAAATATTGCCAAGTGTTGAACAAATGAAATTGAAGAGATGCAGGAATAATTCATGTCATTTTGTCTTTAAACACTTTAAGATTGTTTTCCAAATTGCAATGAAGTGAAACTAGAACACAAAATATACTTCACTGACTAGTGCTAATGTATTATTTTTTATATTTTCTGTTCATCTCTGTTGTCTAACTTTTTTATTCCTGTTCTACATTTCTAAATAATGGTTGAATTATATAATGTTTTATTAAATAACCAATTTTTTTCACTTTATTGGCTAATTTAAATATCTTATGTATCATTTATATATATATATATATATATATATATATATATATATATATATATATATATATTGAGGTAGTTAATGCCAGAGTGGGCTATCCCATATTTGTCTAATACTATGTACTATGAAAGTCTGTGTCCATCTTTGCAATGTCAAAGTGGTCCGAGTGTAGTTCATTGAATACTCTAATGATGGCAGCTCTAGAATTCTGGATACAAGATGACATAAATATGAAGCAAAAACTAAAAACCCCATTATCTCAGAAAGGGGATAGCCCACTCTGGCATTAACCACCTCATATATACATGGTTAAATTTCAAACAAATGTGCTACAAATATAACTTACAATCTAGGAAAAAATACTGTGAACATAATACACCCTAATCACCCATATGGGTGTGACATATAAATAACATGAAATAGACTGACATTTATGTTGAGCCCTTTGTTTTTTTAGTCATACTAGATAATTACTGACATTTGCCATGCTGGTTAAGTTGAAGTTCAGCCCATAGAGCATAGTGGTTAGAGGAGGGGGAGTGTGGGGGGGGGTGAAGAAAATTAATCAAAATAGCTGATGTTAGGGATGACTCCATTATTTCTTGTGTTGTTTGGATGAAAAAAAATGTACACAACGCTGGTTAAGTCATGTTTAAAGTTTCAGCTGCTATTCAAAGAATAATTATTATACAATTTTTGAATTAACCAAGAGATTAGTATTCCTTTTCAACAAAAATTAGCAAAATAATTCTTCAACTATAATTTGTTCACTGAGCCGTGAAACATGTATATATATATATATATATATATCCTAATACTTCATTCCCTCTACTCTACTCTATCCATTCCTCCAACTAATTGTCCACAATAAGACTGTCTATATTTGCATGGTCAGGAACTTGATCTGGTGGCCGAGATGTGTACTGTGTACTGAGCAGAATACGTGGGTTCAAGTCCTGCCTGGGTCAAATATTTTCATTCTTTTCTTCTTCTTCCATCCTTCTCTCTGCTTTGAACATATGCTTTTCTATGTGCGTAATTCTTCGCCTGAGCATATGAATTCACATAAAGTGTAATCCTCCTATTTCTATCCTTCCTCACTATCCAAGTTTGAATGTGACTTTGTCACCAAATTAGTTCCAATTCCTTAATGGATATATATATCTCCTCTAATTGGGACAAGTGTTATTATGTTAGCCAGTTTGAATGATCGGAGGATGCAGTTAGAAGGTCTGTATCCCATGCAAGATGAAAGCTTAAAGTAATATAAGTTTATCATACCAAGTGTATGACCACTTTCACTGGCTACAACCTCAGCAGTTGTTGGGAAAAACATTCAACATGCAGTCTTGATGACAATGGAGGAATTATTTGTATAAGCCACTGTAAACAAATTTATGATGTTTTTAATAGCATGTTTCACTTAACCACTTTAATTTTCATAGGTTGAATGGTTTTATAATGGTAAGAAGCTACCACATGGCCATAGATATCGTACATTTCACGACTTTGGCATCGTAATTCTGGATATATTGTATTGTTATGAAGAGAATTCTGGCGTTTATGAATGCCGTGCAGTAAACAAAGTTGGTCAGGATGTAACCAGAGCAACATTGAAGTGTATCTCAAAAGCCAATCTGATTTTGGACTCTCAGCTTCCAAGAGTAAGTTATATATAATATTAGTAAGGATATGGCATTGTCAAAAATAATTGTGATATTGGTTTGGAAAGGAAAGAGAAATAGCTGGCGGCTTACCTTAAAGTGAAGTACGGTGTAGCCATAGCGAACCGAAGTTAGATCTCCAAATTTTCAGAGCCTTCTTCAGGAAGGAGGCTACACTGTACTTCACTTTCAATAAGCCACAAGCTATATATATATATATATATATATATATATATATATATATATATATATATATATATATTGTAATAATTTATAAACTAGCTTTTATTATCATTGATAATAATTTATAATATAATATGAATGTGGCGTTTTTAAATGAAAAAAACTATTACGTGAAAACTATTAAACAAGATTTATTAACCATTTTAAAACAAGTATAAAATACACAAAATATTTGGGATCTCAGGGTCTTGAACTGGGTTTGATAAATGGCAGAATTCATATAATCAAAATTACATTTACTTTTTATGGAAATCAATGCGTCTGAACATAGACGAAATTTGTTGCGGACGAAATAATACTAAAGATTGAATTTAAACAATTTTAATTTTATCAAGAATTAAGGATCTCATTTTATTGATAATTAAATAATTAAAGAACGATCTGACTTTTATCTTTTAAACACGGTTTACAAATGATTTTAAAGTTTTTCTCTACTTACGGCCGCCCAGGTCTCTTTTTAGCTTTTCGTGCACAATTTTGGGGACATCACTGATTCTAAGTACTCACAGACTCTAAATGTTCACAGGCTCTAATTGGCGTTGTTTGTTAACAAATTGGTTGGTTCTCGATACTTTACTGCAACCTGGATTTGTACATCTCATGACTTTAGTTGAAAATGGACTTCATTGGTTCGTCTATAACCAGCATGATGAATCTGCGCTCGACCACCGAATACACACTAGTTGCTCTGTCTCCTTCCCGACTGAATATTGCTTTACTTTTTAATATTTGAAAGCATGTTTGTGACTGGACCACATTCTTTCGTTCTGACTGCCGACTGTAAAACTTTTCGTCTGATCTATTCGCTGTCTCCTGCCCGACTGAACTGTTCGTCTCGTAAATTTTGAGTGCGTAAAAAAAACCCTCTCGACCAACCAACAATGTTTTCTTTGCCTTGCCAGTTTGTTGCGGCGTCTGCTCTATATCCACTAATAATGAGTCCTCTACAATTCAACTTTTCAATTAGAACAATACCTTAATTACCAATTACTACATTACACCCCAAATTCCGTTTGAGAAAGGAAATGTCTGGACTTAACTCTTCGAAAACTGAATTTTATTTATTTTTTTCTTTCTTCTACAATTTTGCCCTAATTTGTCAGATCGCTCGGAAACTTATACCTAATTACCATTCATTTAAAAGATTTACACATTCCTGTCAAATATTGGTGCAACTTATTATTTGTTTGAATATCCAAATGGTCGAGATCCTACAATTTATTACGGTTTAGAATTAATTGTGCATTCCTTAAAACTAATGCCACAAAATAAAATTTTAAAAAAAATTATTATTATTTTTTTTAAAATAATTATTATTAACTTAATTTAGATTCATTTAATTTTTAATTAACATTCATCTTAAACATCTATGCTGTCTCTTAATCTGAAGTAAGCTTTGACCTACTTTCTCCAGATGATGTCAGCTGTTTGTTTGTTTACATCTCCCTCTCCATGTTAACTGTCTCACATGACAGCAGCAAAGTGCCACGCCCCCTTTTCTTTACACAACAAATGTTACTTAAGACAAAACATCTACATCAACACAAAATTTAAGATCGCCCACGTGACAGCTTTAACATGCCACACCCCTCTTTCTCTGCATATTAACCTATGTTCAATCATCATCACAACATCTACTTCAATACTCAAATTAAATTCACTCATGTGACAGCTTAACATGCCACGCCCCTTTTTCTCCTTTTCAAACATTTAATTTACATCTCTCCAAATTATCTTAAACTATTTCATCTTATTTCTACACCTCCTCTATTTACACTTTAAACTTCTCAAACATGCCACTCCCCTTCTTCTCTAACATAAAAATCTTTAGTCTATCCTGTATCTCTAAATTAAAATATGCGTTGACCTGCATTCTGTCAGAATTCCCCAGCTGTTCCATGTTTACCTTTGATCAGATGTTCTTTGTTTACATCTTTTTCCCCTACTTCATTCACCAATGTTAAAATATTATTTCCAAATTCTATGTTTAAGTAACCTTCAATATGTCCCACAACTTGTTTTAAATTCTTAAATCCCATCTGTTTTATCATCATCAATTTTATTTCCATATTTTTCAATGTTTTCATTGCAATCCTCCCATCAGCTGTTCCCATTTCATCTTTGTAAACAAACACTTCTATCATATTCTGATTCAATATTCCTCCCTGTAATTCTTCTATTCTTTCATAATTTTCTATTTCAGTTACATCTACCCCTATCTCACCTCTTTCTCCCATTATTTCATCTCCCTGCTCATCAACACCTTCAATACTTAACCCATTAATCTCTCCTTTAACATCGTCAGCCTCATGCCCCATCAAAATTAAATTCTTTTCAGCATCTTCCTTAACTACCACCTTCAATTCCTTTACATTTTCATTACATTTAACCTCCTCTAACCTCACTTTATTTTCTACTTCCTTTCCACTAACTATCACTTCTATTTCATTGTTTACATTATCCTTGTTTACCTTTTCTACACAATCAGATTTTATCCCTTTCCTGTCCTCTCTAATATTCTCAATAACTTTATCAAAGCTCTCATTATTTTCCTTTCTCCATTCTCTTACATCTGTCTTTAATTCTGCCATATTCTTATGCATATTTGTTCCCGAATCTGCTAAGTTTTTATTCACTTATACCCAACTTTTATTCATGCTCTTATCCCACTCTGCAATGTTTTTATCCCATTTTTCACTCAAATCTGCTAGTTGTTCCAATTTCTGATCATTTTTCTTCAATAATTCTAATATCATCATATATCCACTATCTCCTTCCATTTTTCTCTGTGAATTATTAACTCTAGAACCCATTTTCTCTAAATTAAATTTAATCTAACTTAAAAAACAACAACTAAACTTAAGCTATTATCTTTAACTTTAAATGCACATTTAATCATTTTTCTTTCTTTTCAATAACCCTCTACCTTTCACACGCGTACAATTCATTTCCAAAAGTTTCATGCACATCCTATCCAAAATACTTTCTTGCACCAATATCGCGGTTAGTCAGATTTCGTTCTTTAATTATGATTCTGCCCTATTTATCAAAAATCGAGCCACACGTTGTTGCGCCAATTTGTAATAATTAAATATAATATGAATGTGGCGTTTCTAAATGAAACTACTTAAGTGAAAACTATTAAACAAGATTTATTAACAATTTTAAAACAAGTATAAAATACACAAAATATTTGGGATCTCAGGGTCTTGAACTGGGTTTGATAAATGGCAGAATTTATATAATCAAAATTACATTTACTTTTTATGGAAATCAATGCGTCTGAACCTAGACGAAATTTGTTGCGGAAGAAATAATACTAAAGATTGAATATAAACAATTTCAATTTTATCAAGAATTAAGGATCTCATTTTATCGATAATTAAATAATTAAAGAACGATCTGACTTTTATCTTTCAAACACGGTTTACAAATGATTTTAAAGTTTTTCTCTACTTACGGCCGCCCAGGTCTCTTTTTTTCTTTTCGTGCACAATTTTGGGGACATCACTGATTCTAAGTACTCACAGACTCTAAATGTTCACAGGCTCTAATTGGCGTTGTTTGTTAACAAATTGGTTGGTTCTCGATACTTTACTGCAACCTGGATTTGTACATCTCATGACTTTAGTTGAAAATGGACTTCATTGGTTCGTCTATGACCAGCATGATGAATCTGCGCTCGACCACCGAATACACACTAGTTGCTCTGTCTCCTTCCCGACTGAATATTGCTTTACTTTTTAATATTTGAAAGCATGTTTGTGACTGGGCCACATTCTTTCGTTCTGACTGCCGACTGTAAAACTTTTCGTCTGATCTATTCGCTGTCTCCTGCCCAACTGAACTGTTCGTCTCGTAAATTTTGAGTGCGTAAAAAAAACCCTCTCGACCAACCAACAATGTTTTCTTTGCCTTGCCAGTTTGTTGCGGCGTCCACTCTATATCCACTAATAATGAGTCCTCTACAATTCAACTTTTCAATTAGAACAATATCTTAATTACCAATTACTACAATATATCTGTGTGTGTGTGTGCAAGTATGTTCTTTCTTCAGAGTGTATTCCCAACCTTTGTCCCATATTTATATCATTTCTCACTGTCTAATTATCAAATATGACTTCATAATTAATCTCCTTAACATTTGTGTCTTTATATATATATATTAAGATTGATAATTAAACTTTAAATTTCAGGGTATGGAAGGTGGCCTGGAAAAGATTCAAAATCTTGAAGACTCACTTATAAGAACCCGAGAAGAAAGATCATCAGATACTAAGGGACAAGCACCAGTATTTACTATACCATTGTCTAATATAGAAAGCCTTCGAGAAGGAGAAAGTGCACATTTTGAGGCTAGACTTACACCAACAGATGATCCAAAGCTCAAGGTAAGTAAAAACATATATTATTAAATACAAAGAAATTGATAATGTGACATTGTCAAAGTAATTTGTATAGACAGGAAAAAGAGATAGAGAGCTGTTGGCTTACATTAAATTGAGAGCCTCTCCCACCTTATTGAACAGTAGTACATAAGGAGTGCATTTTTTTTGTCAGGATAGATGTGTGTTTTTTTGGCACATCCCACATGTCTTGATCTGCCATTCCTGTCCATATAAATTCTTAAAATAAAATGTATATGTCTGATTATATTCAAATAATCTAACTTTAACTACTTCTATACTTGAAAAAAGATTATAGTAATTATAAGTTTTTAAAAATTAGTTAACATACAATATTATTTTTTGAAGCTTTTGTGTCTAGAAGTATACAATTAATATGATTGTTATGCATATTTTGTGCAAATAATTTTATTATTAGTTGTGTGGTGTATTTCAGTCACTTTGGATTTTTATTTTTATTTAGAATATTTAGAAAAAATGAATTTTGAATACTTTATTCAACAATAACTCAGATTAAATTATTAATATTTAAAAAATGAATTGAAATTTATAACTAGCATGTACTCTGAAGAGCAGAAAGAATTCTCTTTTGTAGCATCAAAGGCTACTTTCATAGAACATGGCTAAAAAAATTTAAAATAATCAAAATATAAAAATGCAACTGTCGTGCTTAAACAAAGATGGTGTTCAGTTACTTGGAAATGCTTATAGATTGAGGTGTCTATCTTGTTGGCAGTGGCAGTCATTTTTTTGTAGGTCCCTTCGGAACCGATGCTGGTTGGGTTGGCGTAGTTAGTCTTACTACACCTTCCTGGTTGACAGGTTGATTGTCGAAGTTGATTTCTTGTAGTTGTGCTAGATTGGACCTACCCACTCCTTTTGTTATTAAAAATTATCACAAAATTTTGTACTGTGGTACAAAGAGCCATCCTCCTCAAAATACTTTTTTTTCTCAGACTCCTCTCATGGACTGCTGAGGTTCTTTTCCTCTCTTTTAAAACATCTGGCAGCTCCCTTCGAAATACAATAGGAGGGCCGACTGTAACTAACTGACTTGCCTGCACGCTTCGACAAAATTGAGAAGGAAAATTCTTTTTACTTGCCAGAAAATTAAATTACACAACATTAAAATATAAGGTAGAAAATGGATCACCACATTATTCCTCCTATTTTTAAGAAATAATTTTGCTGTAATGCCATAATTCAAAACAAAACACTTTTACTGTCCATCACATTTCCTCTTTAACATTATCAGTCACACTTCCTCTTTAACATTATCAGTCACACTTCAATAAACCACATTCACTTTACAAGTTCAATACACAGTTCACCCAATAGCATGTTCAACTCATTTTCATTTTAACTTACTGTTGAAATACTCTCCTACATTCCTTCATCATTCAAACTGGATTTTACATCTACTGTGGGACACCTAGAGATAGATAGATATATAAATAAATAAAAACAATAATTGCTAATTTTAATGTTGAAATGTGTTCTGATTAATATTAGATAGTCATTACTCATTAACATGAAAAAATATTATTTTAAAAATCCAAGAACTGTATAATTAAATTTACCACTATTCTGTGTTCGTCACCAACATATCCTCCAAAATTTGTTCACTTCTGCTCCTCGGCACGTGCCCTGTATTTACAAAATCTCTAAACCTGCACATCCATTGAATTTTTCTCCACTGACCTAGAGGCTTGCCTTAAAACACAAACAAACTTAAATGTGTCGATGACCACCAGAATCCTTACCTCTCTAGCCTTAACCAATTGTTTCTGTGTTACATCTTTCAAAATTAGTTGGACAGATCATATCTGTTCCGCAAGCTGTTATTCCATTTCATACTCTCATCTTGAAGGTAGTTTCCCCTTTCTCTATTACAACAATGTCCCAATTGGGAATTTTCTAACTTATTCCCTGCTTTTCTGAAAAATGCCATAACTTCTCCAAGTTTCATGATTCTGGAACATAAAATCATTTTTTTCTCCTTCAGAAAATGTCCCCTAATAACTTCTATTAACTGCTCATTCTTGGACACATTGTTACCGCATTCTTCCATTCTCTCTATCAGATGACTACCTCTACTATCTTCAAATACTCGTTCCCCAATTACAGTTCCACTAAAATATTTATATCTTTCTATCTGGAGATTATTATACTCCTTAAATTCTTGATCCTCACATTCTCTATTCTCACATGCAATTGCCCTTACATGTTCACCTTCCTTTCTGGAATTGCCTACCCATGCACTATCACTAACCACATTCTCTATTCCATCCTCTTCCGCGGATCCTTCATTACAGATTCTTCGGATCAACCTGGTTTCACTCTCTACATCACCAATGTGATATTCTAGAGTGATATCTCCTCCATTCTCTATATCATTCAGAATTGGCCTTGAATCATGGAACTTCATTTTAATTTGAAGATCAACTTCGCTTTTTATGCCATCCAATTTACTGAATTGAATTTCACTTTTCTTAACCCTTGCAGATGATGCTTCTATTTTGGTCTCCAATTTTTAAGCATTCTCCTCAATGATCCTTGAAAACTTTACCTCCATTCTTGTAAAATTTTCCTCCATTTTTTATTCATCTCTTAGAGTAATGACTCTAATCAAGAAAAAGCATTATGCTGCCTATGTTCTATGTTCCTAATGCCCCCTTCTCCATTGATTCTTTCGACTTCAACATTTTTCTCTGTATAAGATTCCATCTTCCAACCAGATTTTAATATCACAAATTTTTAAATAAATATCAGGAAACCACAACGATATATTAAAATATCTCAGAAACATATTCACTCACTCACCAAATTTATTTACCCTTCACCTAGATAGTATTTATAAAATTGAAATATTTCACCATTCTTGTCAAAGTGTCTAATTTAATTTGAGTTATTATTTATTTCTTGTCCTAACTTAAGACGTGCCAACATGTCGGGCGCCATTTTATGTGGTGTCTTCTCCCTGACTGCTGAGGTTCTTTTTCCTCCCTTTTAAAACATCTGGCAGCTCCCTTTGAAATACAATAGGAGGGCTGTGACCGTAGCTAACTGACCACCCTCGAATATACGACTTGTCTGTGTGCTTCAACAAAATTAAGAAGGAAAATTATTTTTGCTTGCCAGAAAATTAAATTACACAACATTAAAATATAAGGTAGAAAATGGATCACCACAGTTGCCAAAATTGTTTGAACCACCATTGCATAAACATACCTTCAATAAAAAACTATTCCAAGTTGTATGTTGAGACTTATATTACAATATTGATAATTCCATTAACCATTTGGATCTACTTTTATTTTCAGATGCACATAGATAATGATATTGACATATCTCTGCTGTAGTATTTTGAATATTCATAAACACCTTTCTTAATTAATTATATTTGGCTATATGAAAGCTAATTTATTAAATTAATACTGTACATTCCCTTATATTTGTTAGTTTGATTCATAAATATAATGTATGATTTGGAATGTAGTTTGTTAATTGTGAATTAAGAATTTTCAAATCATTACAGATGATTTTTAATTTTAGGTACTCTGCATTAAATTTTGTTGCATTTTCATATTGCTGACAAATGTTCAGAACTATTATCTTTTTTTAGATATTATTTCCTCATTTTGTTTAGTTATGTGATTTCTGAGTATTTCATACAAGAAGTTTAACATGTTTAGGTTGAATGGTTCTGGAATGGAAAACCTCTGAAAACAGGTTCTCGTTTCCGAACATTCTGTGACTTTGGATTTGTAATTCTTGAAATATCACCAGTTTATCCAGAAGATTCTGGCGAGTATTCATGTCGTGCATTTAATGACTTTGGAGAAGCTGTAACTACAGCAACAATGAAAGTTCAAGGTATGGCTATGACAATAGTTTTTTTTCCTTAACCAATGTTATCTAGTTAAAACTATTTGGCCATTTATTTTTACTACAGGTAAAAGAAGTATCATCTTAGAATCTCAATTGCCTAAAGGAATGGAACACACCATTGAAAAAATAGCTGAATTGGAAGGTTTGGGAAGTGTTCGAGGAGGAACATCTCCAGAGGAAGATACTGGAAAACCGCCAGAATTTGTTACTACACCAAGTGATCTCATTCTTACTGAAAATTCACTGGCCCATTTCGAATGCCGTTTAATTCCTATAAATGATCCTAGTATGAGAGTTGAATGGTTTCACAATGGTAAACCTCTCTCTGCAGGCTCACGCATAAAAACTATTAATGACTTTGGTTTTGTTATTTTGGAAGTAGCAGGTGTCTATCAAAGGGATTCTGGTCTCTACACATGCAAGGTATTTTATTTTACTTATTTAAATGTAAAAATGGCTTTACTGTTGTATTGTGTACTCCAGAATTAGACTTATTTTACATCACTTTAAATTATTCAATCCTACAGGCTACAAATCGTCATGGTGAGGCAACTGTTAACTGTAAGCTACAAGTTCGTGGCCGCCAAGGAATAATTCTTGAGCCTCAGTTGCCCACCAACTTCCGTACCGGCACCGAAAGTATTCAGAAGCTTGAAGAATCTTTGTACAAAAAGGATGAAATTTTAGCTGAAGAAGAAAAACCTAATCCTCCAAGATTCATTGTAGAACTTAAGGTATTATAGCATTCCATTATTGATCAAATGGGCAAAAAAAAGTAATTGAGTCCTTACACCATTCCTGCTGATTCTTATGTAAATTGACTTCTGAATCTGAATATGATCCCCATCTCCCATTGCTTTCTGGGAACACCCCTCCTTTTATCACTTTTCAATAAATTTTATGAAATAATTTTAATGTTAATACAACTTATAGTTTTTGCTTTTCAGGATGCTGTTGATATCCCTGAAGGTGGACCAGTCCACTTTGATTGTAGAGTAGAGCCAGTGGGAGACTCTACCATGAGAATTGATTGGTTTCATAATGGACGTCCCTTCGCTACTGGATCTAGAGTTCATATGCTCAATGATTTTGGATTTGTAGTTTTGGACATGGACTATACTTATGCCCGAGACTCTGGAGAGTATGTATGTCGTGCAACAAATAAGTGGGGTTCGGCAATGACAAAAGCAAAATTAACTTGCAAGGGTAAGACATTAATCAATTGAGGTCTACTTTATTTATTTCTAGTAACATTATACAATAACTAAATAATACATAAGTATAATTATTAATTTACACCATTGTATATTTATTTTGCTTTAATAGTTTATTGGAAATTTTGTAATTGTAATTTCATCAATATTTTGCCATCAAGATTGTTTGATACCACTAATCAAACAAAAATAAGTGAATGTTAACAAAATCCTCCTCAAATAGCCATCTACAAAATTAAAGAAAGTATGACCTGTCTCTCCTTCCAAATCATGTACCAGATTAATAGAAAACTCTGTCCTGCTTTCTATATTGGCCAAACCAAACAACCTCTCCCCCTTAACCCCCCCTCCCCCCAAACTCCTCTGATGCTAAACTCCATCATTGGGAACTCTCCTTCCAAAACATCTTACAGTCTGGGTAAAGCCTGGGACTCAGCTTCCTGCAATATTATTATAATAATAATTACAGTGATTTATAAATAAACAACAGCCAATTTGAAGTAAGAAAAAATATATTTATTTATGGAAAATTAAACGACGTTTCATCGCTAACATTTGCGACTTCTTCAGGTTGAAGTTTAACAAAATTTTGATAGTCAGGTCAATCTCCCTAAACTTCAACCTGAAGAGATTGCTAAGTAAGCAACGAAATGTAGTTTAATTTTGTTTTAATAAATATATTTGTTCTGACTTCAAATTGCCTGTTGTTTATTTATAAGGCATCTCAATAGTCAGAATATATAATAATTATAGTGATTATTGTTATAACGATTAATTTAATCCTTTCCCCAAAATCTCAATCACTTTTAACTTTCTTTTCTTTCCTCTTTATGTTCCACTCATGTGTGTATATATAGAGATAGATGCTTGTAAAATGCTTATCAACTAATTTTCTGTTTCTGAAATTTATTTTAATTAACATATTATTCTCTTTCAGCTAAGAAAGACATTGTCTTGGATTCCCAACTGCCCCAGGGTATGAGTGGCGAAAAGTTGAAAGAACTAGAACGTGGTCCTGTAACACAAGCCTTACAAGAAGAAACTCCTCTTTCGCCACCTAAGTTCATTACACAGGTTGATAGTATTTTTATCTGTCCTTTAATTAATTTAGTTTATTTTGTTGTTGTGAAGAAAATTTGTGTTTTCTGCTTACACAAATATGGAGATGCTTTCAGAAATATTTTTTATTACAACCGTGTGAATCCCCCTTTAAGAATTACTTCGTAGGAATTTTTACTGACTATGTGCCTTGTTCTATGTTTAGGTCACCATCCCTTTCTTATTTCATATTTTTTAATATACAGCTATTTATGAAGTGCATTATTAATTCCAAGATACTTGAGAATAGCTTTGTCAGAACCATTCATATATACGTACTGAGTGTTCTCACTAATAGTGATCGTTACAGAAGAATTAATGTATTTATTAAGCTTGTAGCATAGAAAAAAGTAAGTTTTAACTATGCCCTATGAGCATGGTCTAATATGTCTGAGGTATATTTATTTCTTTAGTGGAGTGTTGTTCATGAATGGGCAATAATAATATTAATAATAATAAAATAAGCTGGTGCCTCAATTTTAGTTCATATTTTGTTAAAGAGACTGAACAAATAATAAGCTATTTTTATATATAGTTATAATAAGTTATTTTTATATATAGGAATTATGGTGAGGAATTATAGAGGAATAGAATTATTTGATAGCAGATTATAAAAAACATGTCGATGTGTGCCAAATGAAGAATTTTTTCTCAAATAAAATTTTGTATAGTTAGACCAGTTAAGATTACATGTGTATTATTGATCATTAATAGACTACAGGAAGATGTGAGAATAAGCTTTGAGGCTATTCGGTTAATTTTAGTGTTGGGTATCTAATTATTAGTTATACATTCATATATTAGATTATTTAAGAAAAAGGACTTGAAATGTATATTATGGAATAAGTTTATGAAGTCATAGTTTTGTTCTTAACATTAATAAGCAACTGAGATGATTGCATTGTGTAATTACATATGTGAATAATACTCTTGGAGGTTAGTAGTATGTTGCTAAATTATAAAAATATAGTGTATATCATGAAAAAAAGGGCTATGAAATTATTCCCAGGAATTTGAAGTATATATTTGGGGTCAGTCACTTTTTTTGTGTGAGGAAAAGTGTAGAAAAATAAAAAGTTTTCTTCTGTATGGCAATTCAATAAATTAATATAGAATAGGCTGTATTCTGTACTAATTGCAGAAATGTTGATTTAGTGGTAAATTTATCTGGTCTTAAGTGGTAAAATATTGGTTAGAGTGAAAATGAATGTTCTAGTTTTGGATAGTGGACATTCGATCTGCAATTTTGCAAGCATATTTATGAGAAGTAGTGAGTAGCATTGGTCAATTATATGAGAACCTGGCTGTGAATGTGAATTGTGGTTGGGGACTTTTTTTTAGATCTTTCTGTTATTTAATAAAAAGTAAAATAACATTAAATTTTCAATCAATCATGAGTGTCATAATTTATTTTATACATTATTAAAATTTATAACCAATAACAGACAAATTATTTTACAAACATTTCTCAATTAATACTTATCAAATATTTAATTTTATGTAGATTATTTATTTATTTGGACCGTTTTGCAGATAACATCAGTTGGAATTGGTGAGGGTGAATCAGTTCACTTTGAGTGTCGTGTTGAACCACGATCTGATCCCAAACTTAGAATTGAGTGGTACAGGAATGGGAAACCCTTACCCACTGGACATCGTTTCAGAACAATGTATGATATGGGCTTTGTTTCTCTTGACATTCTCTACACCTATCCTGAGGACTCTGGTGAATATGTCTGTCGAGCTGTTAATGATCTTGGTGAAGATACTACCAAGGCTTCTGTATCATGTAAAAGTGAGTAATTTTTCTCAATTATGGTTACCTTAATTAGAAAATTTTGTATTTCTAAAATGAAATGTTTTGTTTCAGAACTTCCCACAATAATTTTAGAAAATCAAGTTCCTAAAGGTATGAAGAAATCAGAAGCTCTAATGCAAATGGAAGCTACCATAAAGAAATATACATCTGAAGTACATCTGACAGAGGATGATTTATACGATCCTGATAAAAAGCAACCTCCAAGGTAAATTTAAGGTTTCTTTTTAATTGAAAGATATCACTATCATTCATGTAAAAGATTTCCCAATTCATGTACACAATTATATATTTCAGATTTGTCACACAAATTGTGGACCAAACAACATTAGTTGAAATGCAGTCAACAAAATTTGAGTGCCAACTGGCTCCAGTTGGTGATCCGAATATGAAAGTTGAATGGTTTTTGAATGGGAAGCCATTACCACATAGTAAGTTTTAGTTTCATATAAGTTTTTATCAATAGCTCATTTGTATTTTAATAATAAATCATCTATTCAAATAAAAATATATAATGCATGAATTACTTTGTTCATACAGAAAATAGATTTACTCCAATTTATGACTTCGGGTATGTTGCAATGAATTTTGGATGGGTCTACCCGGAAGATAGTGGAGAATATTTGTGTAGAGCTACAAATTTGTATGGCATGGATGAGACACGAGCAATTATTAAAACTGCAGGGAAACCTGGAATTATTTATGAGTCCCAGTTACCTAAAGGGATGAAAAGCATAGAAAGAATACGTGAAATGGAGGCAGCATGGCAAATGTAAATAAATATACAAGCTATTTTTTTACAATTATTACACATTAAATTTGCTAAATGTAGGCATACTTTTATTTGAAAAACATTTAAATTTTAAATCTGTATAATTCTTTCAAATATATCAAATGAATTAAACTAATGTGTATTTCATAAAATTTCATCTTTATTTCCATTTAGAGTTACATCAAAATTGTTTGATGATTATAAAAGAATATGAACTGATTAATTATTCTGGATTTCATAAATTTTTGTTAATTTTTCTTTCATTGTGAATATTGGTAACTTTAAATTAATCTACTCTGTTAATAATATTATTTGCCCTAATTGCAGAGCTCCTGATGAGCCTGAAGAAGAACAGAAGCCAAGAACAGGCCCTGTATTTGTAACACAACCTGAACCATTCACAGCTATTGAGGGTGAACCAGCTAGATTCTGTTGTCGTGTTACTGGTTATCCACGGCCTAGGGTAATGTGGGTTATCAATGGTCAGACTGTTGTCAATGTAAGTTTTATTTACAAATCAATCATTTTGATTTTTCATATTCAATTATTTATGTTTATTAAAAAATTGGGGAAATTTCTTCACTGAGAAATTTTTTATCTTATGGAAAGTAATAAAGATCACGAAGACTTTCCCAGTGTAATTGATGCAAAAACAGTTGTTGGGTTTGCACCTAGATCAATTTTTATTTTAATAAAACTTATAATAGTCAAGAGACTTTACAGTTTTTTTAATAGACAAATATATGATTCAGGTCAATGAAGAGTTAAAACACAATATTTCCATGGCTTGCATTGCCATCTTCATCAGGTGTATTGATGGTGCCCATGAACATGATGTGTTTATATAGTCAGATAATAGCCAAGACTGCTGGTTGACATTTATTGGCTGCTGCATATGGGACCATCTTGGTCGAGTGGTCCACTTAATGCTAATTAGTTGGTGGTGATTTGGACATTGAACAGAATGTAATAATCTATATTTTGTTTTTTTCCCAGGATTCTGCATAATGTATTAGAAACAGCTCATATATAGGAAAGAGTAGCTATAGAGAAAGGTACATCACATTCCTGTGTTCTTTCACAATTTGTCCTCATAGCTCAAGATATACATTTTGGCAAATATCAATTTATATGGAAGATTTATTTTAAATGCAAAAGTTCCTTCCGAAGGTTATTGGCATCCGAAACAGCTCTGGTTCTATGTATTAAGATTTTAAGGCCTGCCCACTTCTGGGCAGGATGACTAATGCTATTCATATAGGTCTGTATGTTTCAGTTTGTGATATACAGCTCAACTCAATTTCCCATTAGGCAACTTTCTAACTCCATAATGGAATAAATTCCAAGATACAATTTACAATGAAGATGAAAAAAGACTGTTGCCCAGACATCTTAGTTATTAAGTGATTTAACTCATCATTGACACCTGAGAACTGTTTCTGCAGCAATAAAGATTATTATTATTCATGTAGCTTGATGTATGAGAACTTTAGAATAGGTCATTTAATTTTTTTCATTTAATAATCATTTAGTTTCTTAAATTTGTCATGACAGAAAATTTTTATCATACTAAGAGTTCTGTTATTAATTAGGGAACACGTTACAAACTTACTTATGACGGTATGTGGCATCTTGATATTCCCAAAACTCGTCAATATGATCACGGAAAAGTTGAAGTAATTGCTCGGAACTCTGTTGGTGAAGCCATTGCTACAACAGAATTAACCCTGAAACCTCGTCAAGATGATTATAGGAATGTGCTGAAGAACTCACCCAGACGTAAGTTGAAAAATAATCTAGAATACATTTGTCTAGTTTTCAGGTAGGCTCAGTTTTGTAATGAATTTTCATCCATCAAGAGCAAGAAAGAAGCTGTTGAAATGCAAGATATTAGGATAGTGTGTGCTGTGTCAATTTCTTCAGCAAGGAATATTTTTTCAATTATAATATTGTTTAATATAAATTCTTAAACTTATATGTCTTATAATTATTTGAATATCATGTTAAAGTGTAATTTTTTGTGTTTTACAGTTTTATTACTAAGCAATATACATAAACCAAGCTATACTTAAAACAATCCATAAAACCATATACTGACATTATATAAGCATCTAATCACACTAAATGTACAAGTATTAGTTACACAATTTTGACACTGCTTTTGTTTACCATACAAGGCTAACGTGCAGTCCAATATAAGTGTAATTATTATTTAGAGAATTCATTAAACATATTTTTACATCGGAAAGTATGTGCTTTAAATTCTCAAAAATGATAAATTTGGAATTGTAGGAGAAATATTATTGTCATATCCTAAAAAGTATTTATACTGGAGTGCACAGAATTTTATACTAACATACAAAACATGCTTGACACACAGTTCCCTCCTTCCCTCATTCTGCCTGCTTCGCTTTTATGCTTCGGCGTGGTGGTCTCTGCTATGGCAGAGGCCTGTCATAACAGGTCAAAGTGACATCTTTGTTTTTCTTCATGCTTCCTAAGCTGGAGTATATCAGGTATGCAGCTTTTTTGATGTTTTTGATCTTGTTGTGTTCTCTTTTTTTCATTTTCAAAAACAAACTCATATGTAAAGTTTGTAGTGTATATATATATACATTGTCAAATTAATTCAATTGGTTTGGAAAGTTGGACAGAGAGCAGCTGACTTACCTTAAAATGATAGTATGAATCACCAGTCAGGGATCCAATAACACAAAAAAAAATTGTGGGTGTCAGTTCGCTTCTTCAGGTTAGTAGGTCTGAATGTCTTGAGCGGCTTGCCAGAATTCAGATTCAGACCTACTCCCTTGAATTTTCCATGTTACTGGTTCCCTGTCTGGTGACTCCAATTTTTGATTTGAGGTAGGTTCTCTGTCCCTCTTTCCTCTTTGTTATCCAATTGAATTATATATATATATATATATATATATATATATATATATATATATATATATATATATATATATATATATATATGTATATATACACCAAGATTAATAAGAAATAGAAGGTAGAATAGAGTAAAAGGATAAAAAAATATTATTAATGGTTTTCTAAACAACTCTTATTCAACTGTAATATGTTTCATTGAAAAAATAAGTTTTGTCATTGACTGTTATTAAACCCAGTCTTTGATGTATATTGCATAGAATGTATGAGCATAAACAAATTTAAGTCTAAATTCATTCTAGTTTAAATGAATTACTAGTTTGTACTTTCAGATATAAAAGTTTATAATATAATTTATAACACTTTAATTTGGAGAAATTAGTTTATTAATCTTCCTAATGTTAAGTGTATTTATTTTTATAAAATGGCCCAATCTTAAATTTTCTTTGGCTCATACAGATTAACTTCATTATTATTCTTGCATGGCTCTAAATATTTTATTATAGTTTAATACTAAAAACATTGCATGCTTTTAACTAACATTTTTTTATTTTTTGTTCTGGGGCATCATTATATTATTATTATAAATTATAAATGGTACTGATTATCTGTTGGGAATTCAAATTATTTTAATGGACATTTGTAACAAGTATATTTTATATATCAATTAACAGTGGAAATAAATTAATGAATTTATCTATTATAATTTAAAAACTCAGTTATGGTAACAAACATTATGAATTTTTAACCTGAAAAAATGAAACCTTAATTTTCTGTTGTACTTTTATTATTTTTAATTGATTTGAACTTATTTATAAACCTAATTCTCCTGCTAATTCATTAATATTATACCATTTAGCTTGGTATGACTATGATCTCACTCAGTACCAAAGGGAGCGTATTGAATGTGAATTGGAACGAGCATTTGAAGAAAGATCTTCTCAACATGTCGATCTTAGTGAGCACAGAATGCAAAAGGTTATTCGTGAACCTGAAACTGAATGGCAGCAATCGATAAAGAAGAAGAAGAGTGAGGACTACTACACCAAACTTAAGGAGGTTAGTATAAAATATAACTGGAATATGTTAATGAAAAATTGATTATTTCATTTTTCTGTTTCTATTGCAGTTGGAAGAAGAACAAGTGATAAAAGAAACGAGGCTACGAGAATCATCTCATCAATTTGCTATCCCTGGAGAAAAAATAGTTCACAAAACTGTTGCTAAAGGAATGGCTCAGAGTTATGAAGATAAAATGTAAGACACAGAGAAAATTTTCATCTTAATGTGAAGTAAATAACCTTAAGAAATATAAATTGTGATATAATACTGATTCCTGCTAATTTAGTTCAGGAATAATAAAATTAGGTAATTCATATTTTAATGCATGTTCATGTAAGATGGTCATTTGGGATTTATAGAATTTTCTGCAAAATTTGTTAACACTATATTACCTTGACAATTAGAACAAGAGCAGAAAATTATTGTGTATGTTTATAGCAAACTCAGTTTAAAAAATTGTAATATACAATTATTGTCTTAGAGATAAGAAAGAAGAAATACCTCCTTGGGTTACTTCACCAAAACCCACAAAGAAACATCAGTCAGTTGTTGAGGTTGATTCTAAGACTATACCAGGACTCCCACCAGAGCCCTCAGAGTCAGCAATACATGCTCGTGAAGTGCATGTAGCTAAACAAAAGCAGACACAAAAAGAAGTAAGATTTATTATAATGTTTTAGTCAGTTAAAATATTCTATGAATTTAAATATTATTATTTCAAATTAGGTTGTTGGCGATCTTGAGATTACCCGAAAAATTACTGCAACAGAGACAACAGAAGTTGAACATAAAGCCAAAACTCAGGAACGTATTGTTCAAGGCCAAGTAGTAAGTTCATTTTGTATATGCATATTATACATACTCTAAGTATTATGATGAAACATCATGATTGTTAAATATTTTTTTTTAAATATGATAATTTTTTTGTGACCATTAGGCTGATGTTTTTAACAATAATTTGTAAAAAAAAAAAGTAGTCCGATTATCATAATTCTAAATAATTTTCCTGTCTCCACAGCAAAGCCACTATATATATATATATATATATATATATATATATATATATATATATATATATATATATATTATTTTTTTCGATTCACAGATTATTAAAGTATATGAGAAGCAAAACACATTATTTATCCTTTTTATCCCCTTCCCCCACCCAAATGGAAGGCGAATCTTCGGAGAATAGCCACAATGACTCGCTTTTTCCTAATTGTTTGTAGCTAGAGTGGATTTTATCACAGTCTGATGAAATTGCATCTAGCTGTTTATTAGAAACATATGATTGATGATTTATTAGTTTTGGACATTTCCTTGAATCATTAACATCATCTGTAAGCAAAATGTGTTAATCAAGAAATATACATTTTTTGTGTGATGAAATTATAATTTATATTGGAAACTATTTTTTCCATAAAAACATCAGAAAATAGGTGTCCATGTCTTACTGGATTGTGTAGCATACATTAGTATAAACATTATTGGCAAGATTGTATATTTCAATTTTTGTATTCGGAACAAGGTTTTTGCTGTCTGGTATTAAGTATTCTGCTCTAAAATCACTTGCTCTTTTTCTGGGATCACATGTATTATACCAGCTTGTATGTATTACATTTGTTGTGACTTCTTTATGGCATTTTTTCTATTAACAGCTTAATATTATATTTTATTGTTTTGCATAATTATTATCAGAAATTTTCATTCTCATACACGTAATATTTTATTCTGTTGTTATTATCATCATTATTGTAGTAAGAAGTGGTATCCCGAATCATAAAAACATTTCAATAAATTGTACACAAATTTGTTATAATTACTTCAGTTAAAATTGTGTATTTTTTTAACTTTAGAAACCTGCAAAACCGCCTTGTTTTACAAAAAAAATTCAACCTTGTCGTGCTTTTGAACAAGAACAGGCACGATTTGAAGTTGAGTTTGATGGTGATCCTTTGCCAACAATTAAGTGGTTCCGAGAAAACTTTCCTATAAAGAATTCGTCAGATCTACAAATTCATACATTCAGTACAAAATCTGTGCTCATAATGCGCCAGGTCTTTATGGAAGATTCTGGAGTTTTCACAGTTGTTGCTGAAAACAGAGGTGGTGTAGCAAAATGCAGTGCTAACCTAGTAGTGGAAGAAAAAAAGCGACAAGGTCGTGGAGGTGTTGTTCCTCCGAGTTTTCTGACTACAGTACAAAGTACAACAGTAATGGCTGGCCAGTTGGCACGGTTTGATGCAAGAATAGCAGGAACTAAACCTTTGGATGTGTATTGGCTTAAGGTTTGTATAACTTCTTCAACTATCAAAATGGCCTTTGCAAGATAATTTGTATTGAATCAAATCAAAACCTATATTATAAAAAAATTATAAAATAATAGCTAATGTATTAAAAAATAATGTGTTTGCTAGCTTTTATAATTTAATTTATTTTTCCAATGTGTGTTTATTTGCATATTCTGAAAATTTGCATAAATTCTTTTCAATTATAGAATGGTAAGAAAATTCCAACAGATATTCGCTATAAAACTTTAGAAGAAGACAATACATACACCCTACTGATTATTGAAGCTTTTCTGGAAGATTCTGGAACTTATGAGTGTGTAGCAATTAATAATGCTGGTGAAGCCCGTTGTGATGCGGAATGTGTGGTTCAAAGCTCAAAAACAGCTAGTACAAACCAACCTAATGTCTTGGGAAGTGAACAAGCTCCTTCTATTGTAGAACCTTTGAAAGGCCAAGTAGTCAAAGAAGGCCAATCTGTAGATTTTCGGTGTAAAATATCTGCTAAACCAGGTAAAGTTTCCATTATAAATTTTTGTTTTCATAAATGCAAGTACTTGTGTTCGTTTATAACTAAATAAAGTTTTATTTTAGCTCCACAAATAAAATGGCTTAAAGGAGAAACACCTATAAAACCATCAAAATACTTCCAGATGCTAAAAGACAATGATGTATACACCTTAAGAATATCAGAAGCCTTTCCAGAAGATGAGGGTTTATATAAATGTATGGCTTCCAATTCAGTAGGATCAGTAACTTTATCTGCTCAACTGAAAGTTACAGGTAAATATAACCTTCCATTCCAATAATTTCCTTAGTCATATTACATCTGTTACTATATGAAGTTAATAAATTTCAGCTCCAGATACTCATGAAGTCACTCCAACTATTACTCCACTGAAAGATATTATCGTACCTGAAGGTAGCTCTGCACAGTTTAGAACCAAAGTGACTGGGAAGCCTAATCCAACAGTTCAGTGGTTTAGAGAAGGAATGTTGATACCTCAATCAGCTGACTTTCAGGTGAGTTAATATAATTTTTAAGTCAATATTAATCTCAGCCAAATAAATGAAGGTGATCAAAAATGAAAATGTAATTTAATTGCACTGTAATGCAGACACCATTTAGCATGCCCATCCCAACATCCTTGCTACTAAGGAACGTAGGTTTTCCCAGTGTAGTTTGAACCGCCATCTTCTTCTTCACCAGAAGAAGATAGCAGTGCAAGCCATCGAAACGTTGTGTTTACAAAACTACGCTACCCGGTTGGAATCCCGAGAGAACTTCATCCATCCTTGCTACTTTCACACCAATACTTTTACAAACTTGAGGGAAATTTTCAAACAAGAAAAAAAGGTTTTATAAACTTATGATAAACAGTCCTTCATTCTCAGATTATTAGCTTTCGTTACAAATGCCATCAACTCAGAAAATCACAGATTATGGTCAACAAACGTAGACCCTGGCCCTTCTCTATCAATCTATTTGTCATGGTATGTAACAAAAATGTGGCAATAAATTTTTAAATGACTTTTACCCCATGAGTGGTAGTGAGAAACCAACCTTTAAAATTATTAAAAGCATTATTTCAACACTGTATGTATGTATGTCTATATATATATATATATATATATATATATATATATATATATATATATAGACACACACACACACACATACACTTACCTGAAATCGAGAGTTCATCTAGTTCGGCTGTGCAGAAATAAAAGTTCAAATTTTCAAGGATATGAACCCGCTTCATCAGAAAAGAAGATCTGAACTGTGTTGGCCAACCATGAATATTCAAACGAAATGTATTGTAACGAAATATTCAAATTCAGTTCGTGCCTGGGCAGCACACGGTTCAGATATTTTTTATGATGAAAGGGGCTCAAGTCCTCGAAAATTAGAAATGATATTTTCTGCACAACCTGACTGGATCAACTGTTAGTCTCAGGTAAGTTGACTATGCTGTCTCGCTTTCCTATTAAAAAATATACGTATATAAATGGTGTCAGTGGAGAGGCAGGTAATGTTTTCTTTAATTTTGTAGGTGGCTATTTGTGGAGGATTTTTGAGAATTTAAATAGGTTAAAGGATAGGGCAGACATGGCATCTTTTCATACAAATAGTTTGGCAACATAGTTTACAAGTAGGATAGTTTTAGGGTGGGTCCTACAAGGGAGGACAAGGATATTGTGGAAGTTGTAAGGGTGTCTGAAGCAACCCTTTGGCAGGTAGTGGGTATTGTGGGAAGGATGTTTTATATATCTATGTTGGATTGCAGTCCATTTAGGCCAGATGGAGAATGGAGTTAGCCATGACATACTTAGGTATTTGTAATGTAATCTAATGGAAATATGTATTTGTGAAGTAAAGTATTTTTTCAAGAAAAAGTATAATTTGGAATATTTAACATGTATAGTGGAATTATGTTGTTGTTCTTTTTATTATATAATACATTTTATGAATAAATAAATCAGGTAGATTAACATTAAAAGCACAATTAATCACAGTTCAGATAATGTTGTGTAATAGAAGTAACATATGCTTGCCTATTACTGTCCTAAATTTTCAGTAGTTTATTTTAGTATATATGAAAAAGAATCTGAACATAATATAAATTTATGTGTATACAGATGATTCAAGATGGAAACAATGTAGTTTTATTAATAACTACAACATATGAGGAAGATTCAGGAACCTTTACTTGTCGAGCAACTAACTCAGCTGGACAAGTGGAATCCTCAGCAAAGCTCATCGTTAAAAGTAAGGACTAAGCAAAAATGTCTTATTCTTATATTCATTTGTCAAAGTTTTAGTCAAACAGGTTAGAATTTACCTTTTTGTGTTTTCATATATGTGTGTGAGTAAAAGTTTAATTCAAGCTCTGTGAAATTAAGAATTTAAGTTGCTTAAACTGCCATTTTTTGCAATATTTGCATAATACAGAATGAAGGAAAATTAATTGCTGAACATTTTACTGTGAAAAATATTTTCTTTGATTTAATTAAAGAAGGATAAATTTTCATTAATTTTAATATTTGCTGAAAAATATGTGTTAATCATGTATTATAATAATTGTGTCCATTAATGCAGAAATCATTTCCTTATTGTTTTCCTCTATATTTTGGATTCATTGTATTTCTTGTTATATATTCATTTCTAAATTTAAATTATTCAGTCATTAAGTATTAGATAAATTACTGTACACATGTGAAGTTAGCTTATATATATATATATATATATATATATATATATATATATATATATATATATATATATATATAATTTATATATATAATTATAAATTTAAGACCACAAAAGTATTATAATTAATGGCAATCATATTTATATTGTGTGTAAATCCTCAAATATGAATTCTTCTAGTCATATATTTATTTCTTCAAATCTGTATCCTATGCATATTCTTTTTAGATACAATAATTTAGATTGTTTGTTGAATTCTTTCGTTGACCAATTTTAATTGATAAAATAAAGCTTTACATATTAATATATAGTATGTAGGAAATCAAATCTAATTTTAGGGGACAGCGATATATATTTATGTTGGAGTAAATGTGAAATATTTAAAAATGTCAGTGTTCCAAGTGTAAGTTACCAAATAGAACTGTTTCTAGTTGCAAACTGATGTTAACATATGAGAAACAATTGGTTATATGTCAATTGCTTAATAAAATGCAATGTAAAATGAGTAAATATGAATAAAAATAGCTGTACATGAAAGCAAAGCACAAATATAGTCTCAAATTTCTGTTTTCCTGATCATGTATTGTCAACCCTTTCCATAAAGCCACAATCTTTATCCTATCACTGTAATCATTTAGAAACTGTTTTCAAATAATTATATAAGTATAATACACAGTAAGGGGGTTTTCCTATAAATGGAACAGATTTTTTATTGCATCAAGGACCAAGTTATTTCTATCCCAATCCAGTCAGTCTGAGGTATAACGTTACCTGTTACTAAATTTGGAGCTGCTTACATGCATGCAGCCAAGAAGCTGCTTGTTTAGTTAAACTTATTTTCAATAAAAGTGTTTACTGTGGATTAAACAACTATTTTAATTTCTATCAAACTAAAACAATATGATTTACAAAAGTGTTGCAATGTATTAATTTAGCAAATATGAAGTATCTTGTTTACATATTGTAAATATGCCAAATAAAATACTCAGGTGAAAAATTAAAGGGTTTCACTTGGTGACTCATAAGAGTTATAAGAAGAACTTTGAATTATAGATGTGTGTCACTGGTTTATTTTTAGATACAGTCTGCTTTGAGTTAAATTAGAAATAGCCTGACCTAGTTTTTCAGCAATTTCATTTAGTAATTTTGTGCTTTCTTTCCACATAATATTATATATATATATATATATAGACAATTTATAACATTCCCAGAATACAAAAATAAACCAGAAAGCAAAGTATTATAGTAAAGTAAACTATCTTATGTAAGATAAATGATTGGTTTAATTGAAAGTTAAATTATTTTGTGGAAGAAGCTATTTAATTATTGTGAAATACATTTGTGTACAAAGAACTATAATAAAACAAAAAAATAGTCAATTACGAAATCTGTTTATATCCATGACCAATAAAATAATTTATATAATTAACTATTTGCCTTACTCACAATGTAAAATAGTTGTCAAAAATTTTCATATTTTTAAATTTGCATAGTTAATTTTCAGATAGTTGGAACAATGGTACAATATTTTTTTAAAACTGCTATTTTTTTCAAGCACAGTTTGCAGCTGTTACTTAAGCAAATTTTTTTAACAAAATAATAATGTAAATTGCATTTGGAACATTGAACAATTTTCTTATTTATGAATAAAGTTTTTCAATATTTTATGACATTTGTGAATTTTGGAATAACAGACAAAAAATAATATTGTTATACATTTGGGATAAACTCCTAAAAGTATTTTATCAGAAGAGTTATTCTTTACTACTTAATAATGCACTGGAGTTTTTATTCTAGAATATCTATTACAACTAACTAATTTCTGACATTATTACATCTTAGATTTTCTATATTTCTTTATAATAATTTCACTTTAATTGTCAATATTATCATCACATTTTTCACACACGTACTGTAGCTGAATTTGATCAAACTTTTTTGATTCTAGTGTCTAGAATTTATATGGTTTAAAATATTTCACTTCCATAACTATTCAATTTTAGGCATCATGTGGATTCAAACATTTCACTTCTATTTCTCATCAGTTCTATAAGCTACACACTCTTGCTCCAGCAAAATCCTTGACAGAACTGTGCTGCATGACTCAAGGAGGTGTGTGGGTCACCCCACCTTTTCCCCTCCTCCACATTCCCTGCTGTGAAACAGAAGTATTCTGGGAAAGAAGCTTCAGAATAATACCTCTATATGATCACTTCAACTTAACTGTATCTTTACTGCCTTTGTGATATTAGATGCTTGCTTTACATCAAGTGTTCTATGACAAGTTTCTTTAACTGCTTGAAATTAAAAATGCAAAGTTTTACAGAGTAATTTGATAACATGTATTACATTCAGAACTGCAATATCCCAATTACTAATTAATTAATATATTTGTGATGAGTTTGTACCTTGATATGATCATATGTAAGTTGTAAATGGAAAAATTACATATGATTAATTTCTTCCTAACCCTATATAAGTATTTAGTTATTTTATATTCCTCACCAGTTTTAAATTAAATATTTTTTGGAATTATTGAAGTATTTACAGTTTTTATTTTCCAAATTTGCTGTCATTTAAGACTTGTATATTGTAGTTAACTGCATTTTGCAGCTTGTGCTGATATAAAAAAATTAATGTTTGAAAAATTTCCCAAATTTTCCTAGAAATTTTTATTCATTTGAAATATATCCTAGGCTGAATTGATATACTAATTAAAGTTTTCAATGAACAGTTTTTTTCTTTAATCTTGCTATTGCTTATTTTTTAATGTTATTAATTTTAATTATTAATTCTGTTACATTTTTTCTAATGACATAAACAGCTGATCTCATTTGTGTACTTTAACCTCAGTATATATTCATTATAATAATTGTGAACTTTTCCTTTAATTTAGTTTCCTTTACCTCAGATATAATTTAGATTTCAATAACCCTTTGCGGTCCTATGTCCACACAGTGGGACAGCAAACCTCAAGAAACAGAAAGAAACACTTAAGGACCAGAAAGGGTTAAAATGTTCATTATTTTATACTAATCACTTTTACGAAAACTGCCTTAAGTTCCATACATTCCTTTAATAAATCATATTCGTCTTGTTATTTCTATTCTAATTTATTATATTATATTAAAAATTGTACTTTCCTATCAACAATAATTTATATATCAACAATTAATCATGTATTAAACTTTTGAACATGGTAAGATATGTGTGTCATCTGACCAGATTAATGAGGAAATTGTTACATTTTCCCCAACAAAATCAAAGGTGAAATTGATTGTCAAATATATGGCAACACCTGTAGAGTAGATTTTATGGTATTCTGCTATCTGTGTATGAAGAACAATTGGAGAGGCTAAGAGGAAATGAAAGTGTGAACAGTAATAAAATCAAACAAAATAGAATGCAGAAAATAATGATGAAACCAGTAATAATGTGGATGATAAAACATTTTTCTTAAGAAAAGGATCTTAGGAATTAAAGAAGAAAAGATAGGTAAAAAAATTTGAACACTTTAAAACGGTTCATAATCAGATAAAAGGAAGACTTCGGACCCAGGCACACAGTTTGGACCCTCTATCCTGACGAAGGGGGCTGTCAGGTCTTTGAAAATTTGTAATATTCCTTCACCTCAGCCAGACTGGACCAATATATATATATATATATATATATATATATATATATATATATATATACAAGAAAAAATACAAGAGCCGTGAGTACGACACAACCACACAGTCCAGTTGACAATCTCAAAACAAAGCTAAAGCTCAATGACAATGGAAGGGATTAGCATAACAATAAGGATTCATAGCTATTGTTTAGTTTCATAGTGTCAGTTTATATGTATTTCTGTTATGTTGGATTTAATATGAAGCATTTGTGATATAATTCTGGAATTGTACCTGGTGTCAAGGTCTAACATCTTAAATTTTGGACAATCAAACAAAAGTTTTGATTTGATGACATGCTTGGAGACTACAGGTTGTTTATTGTTAGGAAGTCTGATATTAGACATATGTTGATATGGGCATGAAGTGAACAATTTGTTTGCCTTATGTAGAAGGAATTATAATTAGAGCAAGAGATTTTGGAAACTACACAATGTTTGCTATAGGTGTCAAGTAGGTCCTTGTGGGTTTTTTTTTATCAAGAAGGAAAGAGTATTAGTAGATCTGTAAATGATTGATATTAGATATTATTTACAAATGACTATCATAATATTATGCTGAAACAAGATATCAACACATCATCACAACTATTGCCATAATGACCACTATAATAAACTTATGATGTAGAAATTGGCAATAAGGGGATACAAGAAAACATTTGGACAAGTAGTAGTACGATATTGGATTTTGTTCTATACATTGTTAATGCCTTTATTTGTATCGAAACACTTCATATTAAATCCAAAATCAATTACCATACAAACTGATACAGATACAGATATGAAACAGATGATGTGAGTGCTTCAGGAAGTGATATTTTGGGAGTATTACAAATTTACTGATACAGTTTTTTTTATATCTGGGTTGGGTTACTGTCCTGACTTTTAATTATTTTACTTTGACTGGAAATATAAAAATGTAAGTGATAAATTAAGTTCCACATATTTCTTTAATCCTCGTTGTTTTCATCAGATGAAGAAAATTGCAATAGTTGTAAGCCTCACAAAGCAGGCAACAAGCTTTAAAGTCATGGTTTTTACAGAAACAGTCTGTAGTACTTATATTGTCACTATATTTTGTCTGTTTTTTGGATACTTCATGATCTTTATGTTGCTTTAAATGAATCCATTAGTTTTATTATGGATGAGTTGTTCTGAGCAATATCCATGCTTAAGTTTTCTATTGACCCTGTTCTCTTTGCACTGTTGAAGAAGGGTAATTTCACCTTAATTTTGTAATTGCTATTATGAGTTTTTCAAGGTGTTGTGTCCTATATTTATGATTATATGAAAGTACCATACTACTATAAGTCAGCATACCTCTCTATCCCTCTTTCCTTTCCAAATGAATTAATTTGGCATAGCCACATAATCTTTACTTGTTTCATATATTGGATAGGAAAAAGGGATAGAGAATGATTGACTTACCATGAATTAATTATTACCAGGCTGGCAAGCAATTATATATATATATATATATATATATATATATATATATATATATATATATATATATATGCTTAAGGAAAATGTGATGAGGTAAATTAAGTAACACATTTAGATAGGAAAGAGACACAGCGTTGCTGACTTACCTGAAATCAGTGGTTGGTCAAGTCTGGCACAGGTGTAAGTTCAAATTTTCGAGGGCCTCAGCCCCCTTTGGCAGTGATGAAGATCTGAACTGTGTGCTGGCTGGGTATGAATTGATGACTTCAAATTAAAGTGCACCAACTGTTAGACAGTAACAATCGACTCGCAACAAAGCCAACAGCACTCTGTCTCTCTCTCAAGGAAAGGATACAACAATGGAAAAATAACGGAAAAATATATATACGCATACATACATATATAAATACACACATAAAAACAAACACATTGGAATTAAAGGAAAGAATAAGGAGTTAAAATGTAAAAGAATGCTAATAGGGAAAGGATAGACCAGTATGTGTAATAGTAATCATTATAACAACTATCATAATATTATGCTGAAACAAGATATCAACACAACATCACAACTATTGCCATAATGACCACTATAATAAAATTATAGGATGCTGAGTCCAGGACTTTGCCTAGAATGTAAAATATGCTGGAAGTAGAGTTCCCAAATATGGAGTTCAGCATCCGATGAATCCATGCCATGTCAAGGCTGTAAGGAGGATCCATGTGTAGCATTGGTCGAAATTGTTGAGTTGTCACTCAAGTGTTTTGAAAAGTTTGGCAGTTCTATGCTAGTTAGCAATGTGTTCAGGGAGGGGTCGTTTAGTTCGGCAGATATAGAAAGCGGGACCGAGTTTGCAATTAATTTGATAGAGAATGTGGGGGATTTTGGAGGATTGTAGTAAACTGGATGATGGGGCATACGTGGCACCATTTCATCCTGCATGATTGGCAACCGTGCTCTCCTACTGAAGCCTGCCCGCCAACCTTGTGGGAGGAACCGGTGCGATGTCTACCCATCTGTGATATTTAATTTGACCTTGTAAATTTTCTTAAGTGTTTATATATATATATATATATATATATATATATATATATATATATATATATATATATGCTTAAGAGAATTAAGAATGATGATGTGATATTGTCAAATTAATTACTTAATAAGGACAGGAAAGGGAGTCAAAGAGTGACTGATTTACCTAAAAGTTATAGTTGGTATTGCCTGCTATGAAGCAGTGAATATATCAAATTTTAAAGGGATCAAATCACTTTCCTCAGGACAGTAGGATTAAGCATATTGCTGGCCAGCTACATAGTCTCCAATTTAAATGCTATTTGACCAACCATTGGACAGCAAAATCAACATCCTACTCTATCTCAAGGAAAAGTCTCAAGAATGGGAAAATAATACATACACATGAGCATATGTTACATACACAATACACACACATCAATTATAGGTGGAATGCATGTGAAATTAGCTCCACCACCATTGTTATATATGTGAAGAAGTATTTGGCTGTATTTGAACACCCATATTTATAAATACAACCACCAACACATGGAGACACACATACATACATATGCACATTAACACATATACACCCAAATCTATTCATGTAAATAGAGAGGTCCAATAGAAAAGTGAACTATTAGAGAATGTTGAGTCCGGGACTTTTCCTGGATAGATGGAGTTCAGTCTCTAATGAATGAGAGGGTGGGGATTTAACCCTTTGCAGTCCTATGTCCCACATGGTGGGACACTGTATTTTTCTTGTAGTTGTCTGTTTTAATCCTTACCTATCAGCCCTTAGCAGTCCACAACCAATTGTACATGCTTAATCTTCAGTTGCCTTCAGATTCTGATACAGTTTCAAGAAAATATTAAAATAACTTATAAAGATTATTCAAATAATTTTAAATGCTAGTTTAAAATTGATTTAACTTTGAGTCAGAAATATAATTTAATTGAGTATGATATTTACATACAGTTTACTGGGTACAGACGAGAATTTCCTGTAAATAACTTGCAAAAGAATACAGTCTCTTTTCACCCTCCTTGATTTAGTGACATATTTCATTTTGAACCCAAATATTCTTTTATTTTTAACAGTTTAACTGCTTTCCTTGTATTCCAAATAGAGTATTTTTAAAGAGTCCTGAATGCCAACTTCTATGTTGCATACCTATTTATTTCATTTCAAATGAATATTAATAATTTGTCAGAAAAAATCAAGTGAAATACCTCAAAATTGGTTTTCTTGGAAATAACTTGCCTGTTAATTTCTATTGTAATGCCAACTTTTCTGATATCAACATGAAAACAATGCTAATTATCAGTGCAAAATAGGCAACGGCCAGGTTTCAATAAGTAGGTTTTACTGCTACACCTTTCAGCAGGTGGCTCATGTAACCTTGATATACCTGGTATTTAAGCTGAAGTAACTGAAGAGGAATGCCCTGTCCTTCCTAGTGGGACAATGGATCATATGAGGAAAATAGAAATGTCCTGCATGGTGGGACAATGGACCACAGGACATGGGAAGAGAAATTATGTTTCCTTTGCTTTGTAGATGGTTATTTGGTGATTATTTTGGAGGATTGTAGTAGATTGAAGGATAGTGAAGGCATGGCACTGTTCCTATTGCAGCCTGGCTCAAATGAAAGAGTGTTACGGCAAGGACTGCAAGGGTTGGCGGGGATGTTGCAGAGGTCCTGAGGGCAATCCTTGGGGAGGATGTTTTTTATTTTGTAGTTGGATTGAAGTCCAGAGTAGGATTAGCAGAGGATGGAGTTGATTTTCTGCAGTCCAGGGAAGAAGGTCATGGTGAGGGATAGCCTACATTTTTTTAAAAAAAATTTGTAATCTATATTGATAAAGGCGTTGAGAATTCAGTTGGTGTAGGTGGCCAGACTATTCCACATAGGAGCAAATGTGAGTCCCACTGAGGGGTAGGTCGTATGAGAGGGAGCATTTGGTGTGTTCAGGTTGATTACTGGTGAAGTGGTGGTATTAGTTAGCTTGATGTGGACGGATTTCAGAACTAAGGTGTATTTCAACATCAAGAAAGGTCATGTTGAAGTGACTTAATGGGGAATTTAGAGTTTAGGGTTTCAAGAATTTTGGATAGGGAGTCAGATCCATGGGTCCGTAGCTTGAAGATGACATCTTTGGAACCGTGTTAATAGTTTCAATGGAATGGAATTAGGTGGTTCTGTTCCAGGAGTTCCATAAACAGGAGAACATAGGAGAGTGCCTTATGGCTTATTTGGTGGTAGATACACTTTGTCATGAAAAGTTGTGTAAATATGTATCTGACATACTTAAGCACAGTGAAAAAACATACATGCAGTATGTACATGTCCTATGTACAATAGGACAACTAGAATTCAGAGTGAAAATAGAGAATAATCAGGTCACCGAAATTCAGTTCTTGTAAATATGTACAACGAAAGAATGTAAGACACATTGGAAGTTTAGTATGAAAAGAATCCAATGTTAAGATCTTAAATAAATTCAAAGAGTTTCAACAGCTCAATGTGAAACTGAGGAAATAACTTGTTATTGGAATGTTTTTTTTTGTTCCTCTTTGTTGTACAATGGTGTTAGAGAATACACTGGGGAATTTGTCTTCAAATCACTGAAAAATACTACACACTAACTGTGACTTGATATGAAATGAAAAGTAAGTGTTTTTTCTTAAACAATTATTTTAAAAAGTTTGTGTTTTTTCTTAAACAATTATTTTAAAAAGTTTGTGTTTTGTTCCATAATGCAGGTACTTGCTAAATTCAACAACCCTAATTATTGATATTTGTACTTCGATTGTTGTATTACCATATAATTTTTTATTTCACTGTACTTTTTGTATCAATATGTTTACTAGTGTTTATAAAAACTTTATTTGTTCCACTAGCAACTTTTACGTTTTTTGTCCTTATATTATTGTCTCCTTAATATTTAAAAAATATTCTATTTTGACTCTTCATATCACATTGAACATTTTTCATTATACTATAATAACAAAACCTATCAGTCATTTTTCTTTGAGCTGTACAGCTGAACATGTTTTACTTCTAAATAATCCATGTAGTTTTGATAGGGTAGGTTGTGAAGTATGCTTGGGATAAAAATGTAATAATTTGTTAGATAATTTTTTTTGGAGGGGGGGGGGGATGATTTATGCAGAAGCCAGATGATTTGAGCAATTATAGGGAGTCTTCATTGCTTTTTTTCCTTTTAAAACTCTCTACTATTGTAACTTATTTTAATTTCAGCCACTTGGCATTCCATATTAATTTTATTCTGTTACACTTTCTTCTATAACTTGAAAAAAATGATTATACTCTGTTTTATATGCATTAATTCATAATTTTCCTGATATTGAGATTTCTCTTTCCAATTTTGCATATAAGATTAATATATTTAATGTACATATTTGATTGTAGTGAAGAAAGAGTATATTATCTTAATCAAAATTAGTTTAAATTAAGGAGTGAAATATGAAAAATAAATGTTGCCGTCATTGGAAAAATCCACATATTGGCCGATATACGTCATTATTAAGTTTGCTGCAATAACTCAAGGTTTAAGATATCTATTTGTAATCTGACTTTATTATTCTGGTATATATAATATAAAGATAGGTCAGGAAAGGCAAATGGCAACCATAGGCAATATGTATAAGAACTTGGTATCAAGTGTTGGTGAAAATACATTCATATTTCAGAGGTTTTACAACTCTTCTTCATCACCATGTCAGTAGGACTGTAAATTGGGTTCTGATGGTGGAACCATAATGCATTACAACCACCATGTCACATATATTTGCAAAAATATATACAAACATGAAAACTAAAAAATTGGCATTTTACATAATTAACATTTGAGCATATTTAAATGTACCATATAAATGATCAGAAGCTATGACAAACATACAGGTCCTATTTATTCAATTCTTTGTTTACTGAATGATATATGAGTGTTAGAGGTTGGACAAAATGGCAAAACAATAATTATGTCTAATTTATTAACATAAAGAAAGAACATACAGCTTAGGGAACCCACATTTGCACCACTTGCAACAACACCAAACAGGACCTTAATGCTTTCATAAATATAAAATACCCTAAAGAACCTCCTCCAGAAACAAATACCCTGTACCCTACACACTAACCAAATCACCCAAACCAATCCTTGACCAATATAAAAAATGTAGTCCACCACTAACCAAAACATACTTTCCTGGGTTACAAAAACTACTCAATTATTTTCCTGGCCTACACTGGACTGCAATCCAACCCAGATATACAAAACATCCTTCCCACAATACCCAAGATGCCCAAGGGTTACCTTCAGACGACCTCCCAAACTCAACATCTTTGTCCACCCTTGTAGGCCCCATGTGTATACATTATTCCATTATTTTCCATTGTCATGACCTTTATTTGAGAGAGATAGTTGTTGGCTTTTTTAAGTGTTGATTACTGCTGTCTAATGGATGGCCCTTGAAAATTTGCCATATTATTTCTTTCCAGCCAGGCTACACCGACAATCAATTTAAGTTAAGTTAGCTACCCTGTCTCTCTTTCCTATCCAAATGAGTTAATTAATTCGACATTCTCATTAAGTCCTTTAATTTTATATATTGTAACATTTCAATGGGTGTGTACGTTGATAAATGAGCAATACAGATATATTGTTAAGTAAGTTGTATATTGTGTTAAGTTCTCTTTTGGCGGATAGATTCAACAATAAGGGTTAGCATTCGAGTAGTATTGTTTGTGTTTGTAAATCCTGTTTGCATTTCAGCTCCTCAGCAGGAGGTCGCTGCTCAGACGGTAACTCTCAAACAATGTGCTCACTCATGAAGCACAGAGAGCATAAAAAGAGTACAGAAATGGTGCTTCAAAGCCACATGTTGTATAGGTCTAAACTACTCTCTGAGATATATGTAAACTCATGTCTCGAAGAATAAAGTTATTGGAGTTTTGATAGTTTCTTACAATAAAAAATTATTTGACGCCCTGTTATTGAGATATTTCAAGAGAGAAAATTCAAAGCAGAATTCCTACATATTATCACCGGAAATTGTGAGCTAAAAAAATTGACCTTAGGGTTATCTGCTATTATATATATATATATATATTGTAATAAACACCTAGATAGGGTTAAATTAAATGAATCAATTAAAAAAATTAATTAAAATTTGAATAATTAGCCACACGTTGAAGACGTTGAATCTATAATGATTTATTAAGGGTGGTCTTATATCAAAGTAATAATTAACAACATTTACTAAGCTTTAAAAGAAATTTATTCTTGTTGATAAATTTACAATGTACAAGACCTATTATTCATGCCGAATTTCATCCATTTTAAAAACAAATACTTTAATTTTCACTTATTAATTCGTGGCATTTATGAACACACAGTTCTTATATGATTACAATCAAATTTGTCAAATCTCTTATCTCAGGGCCATAACTGGGTTTGATAATTAGAACAAACTCAATGTATAAACTGACAATTAACAATTCAAATATAAAAAAATTAACCTAAAACAATATGCAAATAAGTGAAAAGAAAGCTGAACGAAATCTGACTATACCTTTTTAATTATCATTTACAAATTTGTATCAAAGGTTTGTTACTCACGCAATGTCTGTCTGGTACCAGATCTCTTTCTTGTATCTTGAAAACTACCACACTAAAAGGCTATTTTTACACAGACTCTACCCTTCATTGAAAATTTTAATACACACGATTAAAATACTCGTCCTCTGCTATCTGGAACTTCGGATGAGCCGCCCCCTTTGGTCTACTAGTGGATTCCGGTCTTCTCTATGCGATAATTGTTCAATCAGCATATTGCAACCATTTGCTTCACCAAGTGCAAATTATTATATAAATCTCTCCGTAAAAATATTTGCTTGCTTTCATGTAGAAACACAGGATCTCACCATTCATACTTTATAACTGCAAACTTTACGGTTTGTTGCTCTAGGTGAATTGAACTATATTATCTCCCCGTCGACTTTTAACAGTTTCATCTCTCGTACGTAGATTTTTGACTACTGCACCTTTCAATCGCCAACTCCAGACTTTAATATCATCAGACTTACATTTTTCAGTTCCCCACGTGAACTGAACTGTTCTGTTTCTCGCAGCAGACTGGCGTTCTCCAAGTGCATACTGAGGTTTCTCTGTGCACGGTCTCTATTGTTGAACAAAGGAAAAAAACCCGCCTTTACGCATTTGTACCGCTAGCAATTTAATTATATTAAAAACAATTAATGGTCTGTTTAATTGGCATTACAATATATATATATATATATATATATATATATATATATATATATATATATATATATATATACACACACACATACACACACACACACACACACACACACATCCCTTCCTGAAATGTTACTCAGTTAATCTTGAAGTGCCCGGCTATCCACAGAAGATCTTGAGGGCATGGCATGTCACTTGTTTTGTTTCCAACAGAATCCATGCAAAATTTTGCATGGATATACAATCACAAACATAAATCCTCTAATTAAATGTTTTTTAAGGTCCACAAGGTGCTCAAAAGAAATAGATTATTCACACATAGATGACTATGGGTGTGGAAGGTCAGGCATTAAATAAAAAACACCAAATAATTTAGATGATCTTAATCAAATAAAATATTTATTTTCAATACATTCTGCATATAGAACAAACAGTTTAAATGGATCACAAGTTAGTTTGTGGATTCATGCTTAAAAATAATAGTACTACAATATCCCTACAAGTTGGTTGTTTCTGCAAAGCTCCACAAGGCAGAAACCCAGGAATATGAACCCGCCGGCAGCAAGCAGCCCATCCATGAATTCTGCAGGCTCCCAGTCCGAAGACAGAGTCCTCGGTAACTGATTTGCTAGGGTTCTAGAAAACCTTCGTGGGTGTATAGTGTGTAATAGAGGATAGTTTTTTTAAAACTTTTTATGCCCTGAAGTAACATAAATTTTTGAATAATTCCAAGCTGTGATTCGACAGCAATGACAGACTTCTGCTGACTATCAGTTCAAGATTATTATTTTAATAAATAAAGTCAAAACATAATTTGGTGCTTTGCATTTCCGTAACATAAATGCAAATAGTTATATTAAAACCTAACAAATAATTAATCAACTTCAAACAGGTGTAAATAATTATTCCCATAAACTTAATAAAATGTAATGTAATGTGCTCATCGAAAATTTGAACTTTCACCTATGCCAGACTGGACCAACTACTGATTTCAGGTAAGCAGGCATCGCAGTCTCTCTTTCCTATCGAAATGTGTTTTTATTTTTATCTTAGATGGTGAGGAAGGATAGAAATAAATAGGAGAAATAGGAGGATTATGCTTTATGTGAATTCATATACTAGGGCATTGAATCACACGCAAAGGAAAGCATGGAGAAGGAAGGAAGAAGAAGGAAAGACTGAAAATATTTGACCAAGGTAGGACTTGAACATACACAATCTGTTCAGTACACAGACGCCTTAATCATCTTGGCCAACAGGCCAAGTTCCTGACAAGGCAAATATAGATAGACAGTCTTATTAAAATTAGTTCCTAACATTGTGTGTGTGTGTGTGTGTGTATGTATGTGTATATATATATATATATATATATATATATATATATATATATATATATATATATATATATAAACACACTCTCATATGTACAGCAATATAGGAAAATGTGACAAGGTCAAATTAAATAACACATTTGAATAGGAAAGAAAGACATCATAGTCAACTTATCTGAAATCAACAGTTGATCCAGTTGGGATGTACAGAAAAAAGTTATGAAATTTTTGGGTACCCTGAGCCCCACTCATTAGGAAAGGTCTGAACTAGTGCCAACTGGGCATGAAATAGTTCATGCTCAGCATGCAGTTCAGCCCTGATTTCCTGATGTAAGAGGCTCACGTCATCTTAAATTTGAGAACTAATATTTCTGCAGAGCCTGACTGGACCGAATATAGATTTCTGGTAAGTATACTTACATGATGGAGGGGGCTCTTTCCTATCCAAATGTATTATTTATATATATATATATATATATATATATATATATATATATATATATATATATATATATACACATACATACACACATTTGTATAGGAAAGAGCGACAGCAATTCTGACTTACCTGAAATCATTAGTTGGTCCAGTCTGGCATAGATGGAATTCAAATTCTCGAGGGCCTGAGCCCCCTTCGTCAGGAAGGAAGATATGAATTTGAAATCATCAATTCGTGCCTGGCCGGCATGCAGTTTAGATCTTCCTTCTTGATGAAGGGGGCACAGGCCCTCAATAATTTTAACATCCCAGTATGCCAGACTGGACCAACTAATGATTTCAGGTAATTCAGCATCACTCTCTCTCTTTCCTATCCAAATGTGTTATTTAATTTGACCTTGTCACCTTTTCCTTAAATGTTATACTCACACTCACGTATATGTATGTATGTAAGTATGAGGTTATTGGTATGGAAAGGAAAGAGAGATATTTTGTACCTTACCTGCTTCTCTCCACTGCTAGAAGGTCCAGTGTTGGCATTCCTGGAAAGACACATACAGCATTATTGGACATGATTCAGGATAATGTGTGTTATGTTTAGTTGTGTATATGTATTTTTGTTATTTAATTTTTTATTTCAAAACTGTTATCCTGAGATTATCAGTTAGTTACATATTATTTACAGTATATACAATTTAAATTATGTATATAATTTACATGGGAACTTGGTAATTAGGTTAATCCAGTAATTAACCTAATTTTGCAATTTTTTCTCCTTAATTTGTCTATCTGAGGAGCATACATTGTGAGAGTATGAAGGTTCATTGATGATTTTTGAGTTTGATAGGTTGGATGGAATGTGTTGGTGGTGTGGGTGTGATGATGGGGTGGTTATGAGGTGCCTGAGTGTTCTGGGGAAAGGATGAGATCGATAGAATGTTTTCTTTTGAGGCGGTGGGGGAAGGTTGCTATGCAATTTCGGAATACTGCTGTTAGGGTGGTTGAATGTGCTTTTGATTCGGGAAGTTACAGATTTGGTGATGAAGGAGTTGACTTTGGGAAGTTTAATGTCATGGTGGATGATGGCTTTCTGAAGTATCAGAGAGAGTTAGTAATGGTGCGAAAGGTTATGTTTTGTTTTGTTTGTATTTTGGCTATTACTCCAATATGTATGAGGATTTTTCTGTTATTTTTTCCATTGTTGTGACCTTGCCTTGAGAGGGAGACAGAGCACACACACACAAATCAACTAAGGAAATGTGACAAGATCAAATTGATCAAGTCATTCTCATAAGAACAAGAGACAGAGGGCAGTTAACTTTGTTTAAATTGACAGGAGATGAAGTCTGGAGAGTTGAAATTAAATTTTCAATTTTAGAGGGTATTATGATTATTATAGTAGTAGTTATAGTATAATAATGTTCAATCCTCTCCTAATCTCATTCACTTTTTAACTTCCTTTTTCTTTACCTTCTTCCTTTAACTTCCTTTAACATGTGTATGTGTGTATTATTTCATTAATTTTCTTTTGTTTCAACCATTCCTTGAGAGAGATGGAAATAATGTATTATAATAAATTTTGTTTTAATTAATTAAGACACATTTTTCTGACATATTGGCTGTTTTTGTTTCTTTATTAAATTTTAGGTACTGTCTGTACAGAGAATAAGGTGAAACTGTATAAGTTTGTCTATAACAGCTAGAGAATAATTCACTATTATTCTGTGTGTGTAATTTGTGCACCATTGAAATGAAATGAGAGTAATCTCATTTTTGGAATATATATGATTGTTAGACTATTACGAAGCTTTAACATTACATTATCTTTTATGTAAATTATGATATATAAATTTCTTTACATTAAACCCTTATGCGTTTAGAATCTTTCCTCATTGCATTTGGGACCCCTTTAAGTTAGAAATTAGAACAATTTGTAATAGATGTGGACAATAGATTCTAGAGCTTTTGGACAATTCAGCTCATTATTGTATTTTATAATACTATTATATACAAGTATAATAAAAATATGATTATGTGAAATTTTACATATTAAGCTAAAATTGTACACTATGACACGTTTAATATCCTTGAAGATTGGTTTCAATACAGGATCTATGGAATATGTCATTTTGTTATTATTGGTATTACATAATGTAATTCTCACCATAAGAGTATATATGAAGTTTCTTTACCTCTATTATATATATATTTGTTAACTTTACAAATGCAACATGTCAAATACGAATTTATTAGTTTTTTCAATTCAAAGTGATGGGACTGTCTATGTCAGTGTGTACCTCTGATTTCTCTGTTCATAATTAACTCAAGGATTAAAAGTCTGATATTTTGAATGAGGAATCAATTAATTTACTTTCATCAGATTTGCACTTTTTCACAAAATACATTAAGTAATTATTGATGATGATACTTGACAGTTAAATCAATCACTAAAAACTTGATGCTGACTAATACATTTTTACTATTATTTTACTAAATTATTTTTGACCATATTTGAGAGAAAAATATATTTATTTTTAAATTAAACTCATTTGTCCAGTAACAATTGAAGACATATAGTTATGTATGTTTAGACATGAAATATCTGTGAAAATATTAAGATTTGGTTTACTATGTGCCATTTTTGGTAGTGTGTGTGTATGTTGATTTTGAGGCATTAAATATATTATTATTCTAATTTCATTATTAATTAAACACAACTACAAAATTTAGTTCATAAGTTGTTTAAACAGTGTTAATGTTTTGAAAGCTATTTCTATTCTATGTTTGGGATTATGTTTATATTCAAAATTATATATCAGTAAATAATTTTATATGTCAGATGCATGTGTAGTTTTTCAAATTAATTAATTACATACCTGAAATATATCCTCAATTTTAATTAGTATATGATTGCTGCATCAATGTGACTGTATAATCTATTTTACTTTATTATTGACCAGATTCTTTGATCCGTGATACTACCCTGAAATTTGAATAAATTGTGTCACCTTAGTTAATATAATTATTATTACTTTAATGATCAAATTGTTTCCTGTTTTAACACATTTGCAATTTAAAATATTTTCATATCCTGACACACTCTTTAGTGTTTAATTTAAATATATACAATTGTGTACCTTATCCATTTACAGGGCGTTCAGGTTTGGCATTTTCTTCTCCAATCACAAGCCAGTCACATGGATCAACTGATAGTTCTTCTAATGGTTTTAATTCAGCTGTCCCTCAACAACATGGATATCATGGAATGCTTGATACTTCAACAAATGTCTCTGAGTTAAGTGATGAAACACTTAAAGAAAGCACAGACCATATGCTTCCAGTAGGTGATGAAAGTTTGCCTTGGAGAAAACCAAGATCAGTAATTTCTCAAAATATTATTGCTCCTCCTCAAGGAAGAGATGCAATATTCAAATGTGGTGTTCCATGGTTACAAGAGGATATTTTATTGAAGAAAACATCTAAAAGGAAGAAGCAAATTCAAAAGGAAAAGTTAGAGGAAGTTAGTCTGAAACCTACAAAGATTACTCATAAAAAATTTCATCGAGAGGAATTAGAAAAGGTACATTTACAACAAAAGTCCAAAATAGAAACTGATTCTGTGAACAAAACAACTATTCAAGATAAATTATCACCTGCACTGCAAGAAATTGAGAACAATAATGAAGAAATAATAGAAAAGCAAATGTTTGTTACAACAGAAGATTCTCAGATTTTAAAGAAACAAAATAAATCATTTGACAGCTGCATAAAACGGGACAAATCAACTTCAGAGGATTCAAAGACATTAGTACAATTGGACATAAAGAAACATAGTTCAAAAGAAATGCAAAAGATTCCAGAGGATGTTCATATCAAAAGAAAACAATCTCCTGTTCCTGAAAAGGAAACTACCAAAATCTCTGAAGATTCTGAAACAGGCACAGACACTTTATCTGAAACAAGTGACTCAATTATATTGAATAAAAGAACTTCTATTCATGATTTGAAGAATAGGGTTCAGGTACAAGATCAGCAAACATGCCTTCCTTGGACTAAAGAGGAAATTACTTTGAAACCACTTACATCCATTACTGGAAAACATGTTGTTGAAGATACAAGTTCAGACCACACTTTAAAAGACAAATATTTAGAAACATCTATACAGAGGTACAGAAAAACAGATAATTTAAAAACTAATGCACCATGGGGGCAACAGAAGAAACCCAAACCCACAGCTACATTTGAAACTCCTTCAGAAACCAATGTATATGTACCAATAGTGGATAAGGATTACAAACCAGATACTTTGTCCAAAATAGAACCTGAAGATAAAAAACCTGAAATTTTAAACAAAGATGCACCTTGGAGGCAACAAAACAAAGTCAAACCAGAAACATCTCTTCAAACAGAACCCAAAGCACAACTACAAACTCCTTCAGAAACTAATGGACTTCAACCAATGGTTGAGAAGGATTTAACACCAGTTTCATTGACCAAAACAGAATCTGATGATACTAAATCCGATATTTTTAACAGTGTTGCCCCTTGGAGACAGCTGAAGAGAGCTGAACCAAAATTACCTCTTGAAATAGAACCCAAAGCACCATTTGAAACTCCTTTAGAAACTAATATATGTCAAACAATAGTTGATAAAGATTTGACACCAGTTGCTTTGTCAAGAATAGAACCAGAAGGTACACAATCAGAAATTTTAAAAACTCATGTTACTTGGAGGCAACAGTTGAAAGCCAAACCTAAAGCTCCACTTGAAACTCCATCAGAAACTAGTGAACAACAACCAATAGGTGATAAGGATTTATCCCCAGTTGCATTAGCCAAAACAGAACCTGAAGATACAAAACCTGAAATTTTAAAAAGTGATGCTCCCTGGAGGCAACAAAAGAAAGGCAAACCAAAAGCACCACTTGAAGCTGAATCCAAAGAACAACTTCAAACTTCTTTAGAAACTCATGAACAACAACCAATAGTTGATAAAGATTTGATACCCATTGCTTTGTCAGGGATAGAACCAGAAGATACAAAATCTGATAATTTAAAAAGTGATGCTTCATGGAGACAGCAGAAGAAAGCCAAACCAAAAGCACCTATTGAAATAGAACCTAAAACTACACTTGAAACTCCTTCAGAAACTAGTGAACATCAACAAATTGTCAATAAGGATTTGACTTCAGTTGAGTTGTCCAGAACAGAACTTGATGATACGAAAATAAAAGATTTAAAAAGTGAGGCTACCTGGAGGCAAAAAAAGAAAGATAAACCAAAAGCTCCTCTTGAAGTCAAACCCAAAGCACAACTTGAAACTCCTTTAGAAACTAATGTACTTCAACCAATAGTTGATAAGGATTTGACACCAGTTGCTTTGACAGGAATAGAACAGGAAGATGCTCAATTAGAGATTTTAAAAAGTGAAGCAATTTGGAGGCAACAGAAGAAAGTCAAACCAAAATCACCTATTGAAGACAAACCCAAAGCACCGCTTGAAACTTCTTTAGAAACTAGCAAACAACAACCAATATTTGATAAAGATTTATCCCCAGTTGCATTAGCCCAAATAGAACCTGAAGATACAAAACCTGAAATTTTAAAAAGTGATGTATCCTGGAGGCAACAAAAGAAAGCGAAACCAAAAGCACCTCTTGAAGCTGAACCAAAAGTACCTCTTGAAATCAAACCCAAAGCACCACTTGAAACTCCATTAGAAACTAATGTACTTCAACCAGTAGTTGATAAAGATTTGACCCCAGTTGTGTTGTCAAGAACAGAAACAGATGATATGAAAGCAAAAGATGTAAAAAGTGAGGCTCCTTGGAGGCAACAAAAGAAAACCAAACCAAAAGCACCTCTTGAAGCTGAACCAAAAGCACCACTTGAAACCGAACCCAAAGCACCACTTGAAACTCCTTCAGAAACTAGTGGACAACAACCTATAGTTGATAAGGATTTATCCCCAGTTGCATTAGCCCAAATAGAACCTGAAGATACAAAACCGGAAATTTTGAAAAGTGATGTTTCCTGGAGGCAACAAAAGAAATTGAAACCAAAAGCACCTCTTGAAGCTGAACCAAAAGTACCTCTTGAAGTCAAACCCAAAGTACCACTTGAAACTCCATTAGAAACTAATGTACTTCAACCAATAGTTGATAAAGATTTGACCCCAGTTGTGTTGTTGAGAACAGAAACAGATGATATGAAAGTAAAAGATGTAAAGGTTGAGGCTCCTTGGAGGCAACAGAAGAAAACCAAACCAAAAGCACCTCTTGAAACTGAACCAAAAGCACCAGTTGAAGTCAAACCCAAAGTACCACTTGAAACTCCTTCAGAATCTAGTGGACATCAACCTATAGTTGATAAGGATTTATCCCCAGTTGCATTAGCCAAAATAGAACCTGAAGATACAAAACCGGAAATTTTAAAAAGTGATGTTTCCTGGAGTCAACAAAAGAAATTGAAACCAAAATCACCTTTTGAAGCTGAACCAAAAGCACCTCTTGAAGTCAAACCCAAAGTACCACTTGAAACTCCATTAGAAACAAATGTACTTCAACCAGTAGTTGATAAAGATTTGACCCCAGTTGTGTTGTCAAGAACAGAAACAGATGATATGAAAGTAAAAGGTGTAAAAAGTGAGGCTCCTTGGAGGCAACAAAAGAAAATCAAGCCAAAAGCACCTCTTGAAGCTGAACCAAAAGCACCACTTGAAACCAAACCCAAAGCACCACTTGAAACTCCTTCAGAAACTAGTGGACAACAACCTATAGTTGATAAGGATTTATCCCCAGTTGCATTAGCCCAAATAGAACCTGAAGATACAAAACCGGAAATTTTAAAAAGTGATGTTTCCTGGAGGCAACAAAAGAAATTGAAACCAAAAGCACCTCTTGAAGCTGAACCAAAAGTACCCCTTGAAGTCAAACCCAAAGTACCACTTGAAACTCCATTAGAAACTAATGTACTTCAACCAGTAGTTGATAAAGATTTGACCCCAGTTGTGTTGTCAAGAACAGAAACAGATGATATGAAAGTAAAAGATGTAAAAAGTGAGGCTCCTTGGAGGCAACAAAAGAAAACCAAACCAAAAGCACCTCTTGAAGCTGAACCAAAAGCACCTCTTGAAACCGAACCCAAAGCACCACTTGAAACTCCTTCAGAAACTAGTGGACAACAACCTATAGTTGATAAGGATTTATCCCCAGTTGCATTAGCCAAAATAGAAGCTGAAGATACAAAACCGGAAATTTTAAAAAATGATGTTTCCTGGAGGCAACAAAAGAAATTGAAACCAAAAGCACCTCTTGAAGCTGAACCAAAAGTACCCCTTGAAGTCAAACCCAAAGTACCACTTGAAACTCCATTAGAAACTAATGTACTTCCACCAATAGTTGATAAAGATTTGACCCCAGTTGTGTTGTTGAGAACAGAAACAGAAACAGATGATATGAAAGTAAAAGATGTAAAAAGTGAGGCTCCTTGGAGGCAACAAAAGAAAACCAAACCAAAAGCACCTCTTGAAGCTGAATCAAAAGCACCAATTGAAGTCAAACCCAAAGTACCACTTGAAACTCCTTTAGAACCTAATGTACTTCAACCAATTGTTGATAACGATAAGACACCAGTGGCTATGTCAAGAATAGAACCAGAAGATATAAAATCCGAGATTTTGAAAAGTGAAGTGTCTTGGAGACACCAGAAGAAAATCAAACCAAAAGTATGTATTGAAACAGAAACAAAAACTTTACCTGAAACTCCTTCAGAAGCCAGCGAAAATCAACAAATAGTTGATAAGGACTTATCCACAGTTGCATTAGGCAAAATAGAACCTGAAGATACAAAACCTGAAATTGTAAAAAGTGATGCTCCTTGGAGGCAAGTAAAGAAACCCAAACCAAAAGCACCTCTAGAAACTGAACTCAAAGCTCCACTTGAAACTCCTTTAGAAACTAATGTACTTCAACCAGCCATTGATACAGATTCTCCTCCAGTTGCTTTGCCAACTGAAGATACAATATCTGAGATTTTGAAAAGTGATTCTCCTTCGAGGCAACAAAAGAGAACCAAACTTAAAGCATCCCTTGAAACACGACCAGATATATCATTATCCTTGTCAACAGTTGATAGTGATTTAACTACTGTTTCATTGCACAGCAAAGAACCTCAAGGCAATGTGCTTGAAGTTATAAAACATGATGCTCCTGGGAAGCGTCCTAAGAAAACCAAACAAGTAGCTTCAATTGAAACACTTCCAGACACAAATCTGTCAACATCAGATATTGATGCTGATAAATCTCCTATTTCATTGGCAAGAAGGGAGCCTTTTGAGGCAGAGGTTCTTGTAGAAGATTTCGATAAGCCTTTGTCTCCTTTGAGTAATGCCACTGAAAATAAAGCTGAAGAAACTGAAAGGAAACAGTTTGAATGGAGAAAGAAGAAAACACGAAAATCTAAATCTGGTATTATGGAATATTCAAAAAATGTGGATGACAAACTTGAATATAGTTCTGAAATTTCTACTCATGGAATTCAAGAAACATCAGAATCTCATGAAAAATTACACGATGAGGATATTTCAAAAGATTTTGAATCTATCCAAGAAGCTGTTCAACCAGTTTTGGAACCTATGCCCCTGACTGAGGGAGATATTGTTGACAAACCTCAAGCTATCAATAAAAGTAAAGTGCCATGTAGATCCACAATTCAAGAAAGAGTTCCTCAAAGTATCCTCACTGAGGACACAAACGATATATTAAAGGAGCTACACAGCGAGGCTCATGTACAAGTTGAGAACATTGCTCTCACAGAAAAAAATCTGATAAATACTCCGCAGGAATCACTTGTAGATGTGAAAACACCCACACACACAAATCTAGAAGATAAAACAGATTTAATTGATAAAGTTTCAATCAGAATGGAAGAGCCACATATTAAATTAAACTATGTTCAAAATGAGATTATTCCTCAAGAACTAAATCCAGAATTTATTGCTGAAGAGAATAAATCATTCATGGAAGATTTGACAAAAGTCAGTGAATTGACATTTGTGTCCCAGAAAAAAGAGACTGTTGTCAAAAAGAGGAGTGATTCAAAAATGGAGACTGAAGACATTACCTCTGAAGAAGCTGTTCTGCAAAGAGATATAAAAGTTGATACTATTTCAAGAAAGAAAACTACAGATCAAAAAACTATAAATTATCCTTTTGAAGAAGACACTCCATTAAGGGAACTGGAAATTATTTCGCAGAAGAGAGTCACTGAGAATGATTTAAAAATGTCTGTGCCATTAGAGGATTTAGTGCATTATGATACTAAACGTTCACTTTTGCAAACTGTAGCTCCTGAGGTCACTACCATCATTAAAGGCATTTTTCCTCCAAAGATATTGAAACAGTTACAGCCAGTTATCACAAAATCTGATACCACAGTAGTATTTGTTTGTGAATTTGAAGGAATTCCATTCCCTGATATTTCATGGTTTCTAAATAATACACCTTTAACTCCTACAAAACATATTGTAATGACTGTTATTGAAAACATTGCTACATTGGAAATACTAAATGTGACATCAACTGACATTGGTGATTATACATGCCGAGCTACAAATACAGCTGGTGTTGCCACCTCTACTGCAAATTTGGTTGTTTTGGGTATGTGCACAAAGTTATAAACATCTTTTTTTGAATCACTGTGTGTGGCTGGCTGGTAACTACCTTTCACAATGTGCATGATCTCATTATTCTAAAAAATAGATATTAATTTAAGAGTTAAGTGGCATTAAATTATAACAAGATATGGCTTTAAATGTAGATTGCATTTTGGTCCCTCTGCTAGTATGTTTTTTCAACTCATAACTTATTCAAGGTAAGCATAATAAGCTACGTAAATTTGTGTATGTAGATGCATGAATTAATCCTTATTTTGATATATATATATATATGCTGCAACTATTTCATTTTAAATGTAATTGATATTGATAAACGTTTTTATTGTTTATTTATTTTATGAAAACTTTTAAGTTCAGTGAGTGTAAATAATTTATATATATATATATATTTATATATTATACATGTTTTTATTATTTATTTTATTTTATGAAAACTTTAAAGTTCAGTGAGTGTAAATAACTTCAGCCAGGAGCAGGTCATTTGGCTGTAACTTTGTGACCTTTAGGCATTATGCCAGAAGATCAGCTCAGTTACCTCTCTGCTTTGCCTTGCACAGGAATCTTAGAATGAAGCTTACTCTAACATTTTATTTCAAATTCAAATTATTGTATGGTTGTAAAATATAATGGATAATTTGCCTCATAGTAAGTCAGTATGAATTTTTTGTTGTTGTTGTTGTTGTTCATAACCAGCATTTCTTGTTATAGCATGGTTCAAATTATCATGTATATCAACTTTGTATCATACATTGGCTTGAAGTTTCAACATAGCAAACTCTTTCTATTTTAGACAAACCTGATTCTGGAGTTGCCCCACATTTTGTTCAACCTTTGAAACCTCAGACTGCTTGTCTGGATCAACCTCTGCTACTAAAATGTATTGTATCTGGGAAACCAACTCCTGTTATAAAGTGGTTTTGTAATAACACAGAAATAATACCAGATGAAAGAAGACATGTAACATATAATCCAGAAACAGGAGTTTCTGTTCTGAAGATACTAAATCCAGTTCAAAGTGATGAGACTATTTACAGTATTCAAGCAATAAATACCTTTGGAAGAGCAGAGTGTCGTGCTAATTTGATTTTAGGTTTGCTGCTATTCATGTTTCATATTATTTGTGTAGAATTCTAATCTTATTACTAATCATTACTTTTATTTTATTACAGAGACTGAACTTCATAAACCCAGATTAATGCAGCCTCCAAAAATTATTGAACCTTTAAAAGCTTTGTTGGTAGAAATACAAAAGTCTGTAAAAATTAATTCGAAATTTGAGGGTTCTCCTAATCCTGAAGTTAAATGGCTTCATAATGGAAAAGAGATTAAATCTAAAAAAGGAATTTCCATTAATACACAGGAAGGTGTAACTACATTACATATTACAAAATGTTCCAAACAAAATAGTGGAAAGTATGAAATTGTTGTAATAAATCAATTAGGAGAAGCACGGTCTTCAGGATCTTTAAGTGTAACAGGTAAGCTTTGTTATTGTATTTGCTGAAATGGTTGCATTGCAATTAATCATGACATATTAATATGTTACAGAGCCACAACCAGAAATGGCAGAAGTCATTCCACCACAATTTGTAAATGCTATTCAACCAAAAATAGTTCCAGAGGGAGAGGTAGTAATAATGGAAACTTATGTTCTTTCTCATCCAACATGCTCTTTTCAATGGTTTCAAAATTCCATTCCTATAAAGGTATGTGTTTGGTATATTATGACTCAAAATTTGGATTGAATGAATAGATTTTATTGAAGCTATATTTACAGACATCCCCAGAGATGCGTATTGTGAGTGACGATAACCATTCTGTCCTAACAATGTCGGAAGTACTTGTTGGTCACAGTGGAGTTTACACTTGTAGGGCAGAAAATGTTGCTGGTTCCGTTACATGCACAGCATCATTGAATGTTTTGCCTGAAACAAAATGGGATAGAGCAGTAGAACTCGAATCACCTTGGTTTGTACAAAAACTTTCACCAGTTCGTGTTATGGATGGAGAGCGTGTCACGTTAATGTGTCAGGTAAATTTAATTTTAATGGTAATGGTAATGGTGTGAATCTATTGAGCTAATCTTTATATTACCCCTTAGATAACAGGGAAACCAATGCCAAAGATTGTATGGCTTCATAAAGGAATGCCTATTAAGGAAGGAAAAGACATAACAATTTACCAGGATAGTGAAGGTATTAGCAAATTGGCAATATCAGAAGTATTTCCTGAAGATGCTGGGGAATATACCTGCAAGGCAATTAATAAAGTTGGTGAAGCTGTGTGTGCAACCTCTCTGATAGTAGAAGGTATTTTATACATTATGCTTGTATTGAAATTTATATAAAACCCAAGAGGTTTTCCTTAAATTTATACATTTTATTTTACAGCATATGAATATGTTCCGGATTCTGAAATTGCATCAACAACTCTGGGAACATCTATTCTTTCTGCACCAACAGGATCAGAGGAAAATTTACTAATAGATAAGGTAATTTATTGGCGGTCTATATATGATCCAGATTACGGTAAAAATAATTAAAACTCTGACTGAATATCCATTGTAATATTTAACACATATGAATGAAACTCTAATTTGGTTGGGTATGCTTGTTAGAATTTTTGAAAACAATATGTTATTTGTTTCACTATTGACAGATAATGATACTAATCTTTGGATCTGTTTATTTTTGTTTGGAATTTAAGTGTGAAATAAGACAAAGAGTCACCACTGTAATTATAATTGCATAAACATGTATATTTTTTGTACATTGCTAAATACTGTAAAACTCAATTCTGTTTGAATAAAAATCGTTATAATTTAATTATAATTTATTTACTTTTTAAAACAACTAATAAATAATGATAGAAGCAGATGGTTTCACTGACTGGAAAATTTCATACCTGTAAAATATCAGTGATATATTCAAAGTATGAGGATGATTCAAATGAAAACCTTATTTATTATTAATCAAATGAGGCAATAATGTTCAATTATACATATATAATATTTTTACACAGACCCCTCTGATGAGACTATTTCCTGAACTGTAATACTGATATAGTCCTTCACAATCTGTTATACTACAGTAAAATGATCCCATTCATCACTGTGTGGTGTGACTTGCATCTCAACCTGTGCATAAACACCACCACTTTCTGCAGGAACACACAAATTAGCAATTTCCTATGATTGAAACCTGTAATGATTCTCAATTTGTATATGTTTAATGCGAAAAAAATATTCAGATTGCTTCTTTTATACAGTTCATTGTAAAATAGAGTAGCAGTCATGCACTTACTTTGTTTTCTTTTCTATATTTTAACAATTAGTTGTCATTTGCTGATTATTCACAAAACCACAATAACACCTGCCACCTACCAAAAAAAATTTCAGAACTGTTTTGCCATTTTTAGAGTTTTCTTTGAATCAGCCTTGTAATTATAGACAATATTTTTCTCATGTGTCATTTGATGTACAATGAAATATTTTTTATCTTAGTATTCAATAAGAATGGCTATCATCAACACTGTACCTGACAATGGTGGTGATGATAGTTTTGGAAATGTGTTTAGACAAAAATTTGAGCCAGTTGATAAATAGAGAATCATTTATTAAAGCTAATACATATTTTTCATTATGTATTGTTAACAAATATATGGATTAAAATTAACATTTAAATATAATGCTTTTATTTCTCAAAACATAATATTTGTTTAACTTTATTAAGTCTTATTTTTCTTAAAGTTATATTACTTTAATCACTTTTCATAGATCCTTCAAAGAAGAAAGTCTTGAAGGAAAACTGTCAAGTTATACTGAGTTCTTAACATATAATTAATTTCATAGTGATAAAGTTAAATTCAAAACTCATTTCAGTCTAATTACATGCTTTAATTTCACCACAGTATCACATTTTTAATTTGCAATACAGATCACACCACCCACTTACACTATTTTCAATATCATAAAACTATAGTTTAAATAATTAATAGCCCAAGCTAACTACGAACAAGATGCTATGTAAGTGATTTGTAACCATAGGACATCTCATTTCACCAGTACTTTTTTAATAAACATTTTTATGTCCTATACTTAAAACCTATATAATATTAACTATATTCCTATTAATGTGTACATGAAGTATTACATTAAGCATAATATATATTTTTAATTTTTATTGTATTTATTCAGCAAGAAGCTACTTATTAACTATGTTTAGACACCACATTCAATTTTCAGGCACATGACAACTGGTTAAATACTCTTAACACTTTCTCAATTGTACTATTTTAAAAAAAATACATAACCAAGCTGGTGTTAAGCTCTACCTTACTTCTAACATTGTATGGGTTCACATAATATAATAACTTAAATACTTATTAAAAGATTATGGCAACAACTTATTATTGCATTTATATAACAAGACAACATGATGTAACTTTACAAAACCCCAAAAACACAAACAATTTATTTCCATCAACAGTAATGTTAAATTCTTTACATAAAATAATTCTAACATGCTATTTTGCAACTTATTAAGCCCAACAATATATTTACCAATAACTCCATAAAGTGACAGGATAACACAATTGTATGTACCAGTCTTAGATTTTTTGTTAAAAATTTCCTCCTCTATATAATTAATCTATATTGAAATCTGTGACCAAACTTTGATCTAATAACATAGTTCCTAAATATTTGAAATTATTAACTCTATGTATCTGTAACTAGTTTATAACTATTGTCAAATCTATCGTTTTTCCTACCAATATACATAATTTAATCTTTAATACATCTAACTTCACTGTATTTGATCACTTAACAATTTATTGAAATTAAATAGCTAGTATTAATTTATTCTCTAAATTATATACAAATATTATACATCACATTATAAACTCCTGAAAAGTTGATATGCTTATTCTTTTCAGACATTGAGGCACAGGTTCTCAATTTAATGTTAGCTCACAAGTCTCTATCTCTCTTTCCTGTTCCGTATTGTGTTTGTCACTTCATCTTTAGTTGCAACTAAGGTTGATATGAATTATCAAATTAATTATTTATAATGGAAAGAAGATAGAGTGTGGCTGACTTACCTTAAATTGACGGTTGGTGTTGTTCACCGTGCCAGATAGTAAGGAGCATGTCAAATTTTCATGGAATTAAGCCCCATTCCTCAAGACTAGGCAGAACCTTGTTTCAGCCAAATGAACTGTGCCAAATTCAAACTTTTGTGAGCCAGCTATTATTCAGTAACAATTGACACCTTACAAAGCAACATCTCTCTCTCTCTCACACACACACACTCATACACTCTGGGAAAGGCCACAACTTTGGGAATTTTTTTAAATAATGGAATAATACATACATATGAACATGTATATATAGGCATAAAAATAGTATATACATACACACAAAAACTTGTGCGTGTGTAAGTAAAAATTTAAAAAGAGGATATTGAGTTCAAGACTTTGCCCAGACATTACGATGTGTTCCAACTCTGTGTTAGATTGCAGTTCAGTGAAGGCATGATGGAGAATTGAGTTTTTGTAAGTCAGGAAAATAGGTGTGGTGACATTTGGAGTAGGCTTTTTATATTGGTGAAGGTTGTGTTTGGGTAGTTAGATAGTGGATAAGATGTGGGACTTTTGTTTTTGGAGAAGGTCTGTAGTATATTTTATATTTATGGAGGCATTGAATAATGCTAATAGTAATGCTATCAACAGAGGTGGCTCGTGACTTTTTAAAGTTATGTGCTACATCTTCCCAAGCAACCATTTTTATGAGGATAACTATATAAAATAATAATACTACCACAGTAATAGTGTTACTAATATCTAATACATAATATGCTACATTTCTAATTCTGTCTACATACTTTCCAATAGTGCTTAATTTTTAAAGTAGAATGGGGCTTAATTTAGCACCAAATTGGCACACATTTCTAACATGAAAGTATTTTACCTTTGTACATACTTTAAATAAACTTTAATTTTTGGAACAAGCGTCTCATGATGGCAGCACTGTTATACAGGGTCATGTAATAGATTTTCACACTATAATTCCTGTTAGATGTTGTTTTCTTTAAAATAACCTTTTATTGTGATTTTTTAAAATATTACCAAAAATGTATGACTTCTAGTTTTGTTTTCAAAAGATAAACTACTTCAAAATACTATTTATAATTACTGATTGGTTTACATTTATTTGGTTTTGTTGCTTATGCAACTTTATATGGTCACCTCTCTGTGTCATTGCATGGAACGGCTCTGTTTGGAGCTGTCCAATTTTTTGCACACAAATGAGATAGTTTGTTAAGCTTTATAGGTGATGAAGGTGGGTGAAAGGTATACTTTGCATGAAAATTTCTCAATCAAGATCGAAATCTTGTACTGTCACGGAGATAGCACTCAATGGTCAACTGGCTGCTTTAGCAGGAGCGAGTGCATTGTAAGTTGGGGAGTTACAAAGTCTTAAATATTAAAGCATAGATTTGCAGTATTAAAACACAATTATTATGAGGGTTCTTAAATTTAAGAAAAATTAATCTTACTAAATTCACTGCTGTAGCACATGAGCACATATGCACCAGCTGTCGCTGGATATCAATGGGATAATCTTCCTTCTTAACCTTCTGGTATCTCAAAATCATATAATTGCATACTCATACATTGACTGTAAATTAAGCTGTTTGCATTATTAGTTGCATTAAATGGACTTAAATTAATATAATTTTTTTGTATGTATTGTTTGTATTAAAATAGAAAATACTTTTAAGGTACTTAAACAAATAGTTATTGAAACTAACTCAGTATTTAAGAAAGGTTATTCTTGCATTGCTTGATTTCTGTAAAAGTCACTTGGTTTCCATTTTATTGAAATTTAATTTGTTTATGCTATAGGAAAACTTTTCTTTGGAATCAGACTCAATGGAACAAGAAGTAGAGTCAGCTCCTCACTTCATAAAACCTCTTCAGGATGTGATTTCTGTTAGAGATGGAGAACTAACAAGGTATGTTATACTTTCATGCATAAAATACTATATAGTATTTATTTTGGGATAATCTTACATTTTTATAATATGAGGATATTCCTATTGTATATTATGTTTTTTTCCCTTTAATAAGGATTCAATAAGACAACTATGCTTATTTATCAACTGAGATCCCATTAGCAAATTAGTGTAAATTTCATTAGCAATGCCATAGAAATCCTTCCGTTGGGGGGGGGGGGGTAGGAGAGGACAAAGAACATGTTAGTATAGTTATAATGATGTTAATAAAAGTCATTTTTAAAAAAATACCAATATGTGTTGTAAACACTAATAAGCATATGTAACTTCCAATGCATGTATGTTGTTCCTTCTGGCCTAACAGTATTGGTAGTATTACAATGTCATTAGATAACTGTGCATATTATTTACATTAGCTGTTGCAAACTTATATTTTTATCCAGTATTATTTATATGATTTATTTTACTTTAAACTAAAAATATATGAATTTATAATATAAATAAATAGACAGCTTTGAGTCTGAAAATTGTTTATTAACAAAAAATTTAATACACAAATGTTTGATGCTTATTTTGTTTTTTAAATTATTATTTAAAAACCTTATGTACTTATGTTATTAATTTATAAATTGTAGACTTAACCTCAAGAGACCCTAAAACAGGTTAATAATCAATTTTCTGATTCAAGGCTATTTATAACAACCATAAATCTTTAGATAAAAGTTATAATAAAGAAAGAAAAAAGGCCATTTAGTTTTTTAAAATTATCTTATTTTTATTTTGTGCTTATTCTTAAATGCATGTGTCTGAAAAAATAAATTGAAGTTCTGTCGGCAAAGTATGTTGAGCCAATACACATAGTTGCTTTTAATTTTAATTTCAGTACTATGTTGTTATGAGTGACTCTAAAAAATATTGTTTAGTTTTCCTATGTGGACTAGAAGATACATTATTTCAATTTACTTTATATAATGATGATTATACCTGCAATCAAATAATTATAATAAATTATTATTTGTTACAATCAATATGTCTGGAAAATATATTAAACCAAAAATTTGTTTGATTTCAACATTTTGTCCACAATATATAAACTTCAGATAAAATACCTAACAAGTAAAAATGAATTTTTGGTTTAATAATTCCTTCTGACTGGCTGGATTGCTCATTTAAATATAATAAAAAATGCTGTGAACCAAACTAATTTTTAAAAAAAATTCTTTAGTTCTGATCTGCATTCCAAATACAATATTTTATTGCCATAAAAGATGAATGTAACTTTCAGTAATCACCAAGGAATTATGCTGCCCCACTGCTCTAGAATAAAATTAATATTTCTTGTCTTTAACAAGATCCTTTGTGTTGAATTAGACTTATTTTTCCACTTTGACATTTTTCAAAATGATCCTGCTTCCAATACTAACAATCCATGGTCTAATGTAGAGTATCAAATTTATTGATCAGAGAAGAAAATACAAAATGCTCAAGGTGACAAAAAACATGAAATTATAAATCGTTGAACTGAAGAGAACTGTAACAGTCTTTCTTTTAATAGGCCTCTATGAAATTAAGTCAATAAATATTTCAGATTTGACTCTTTGAAATTTCTTTAGGCTAACCTCATTTATATGTATAGGTGAAACTAGTTTTTTTTAAAATAAAGAAACATAATATTTAATACCATTATTTGCCATTCAGACATATTAGAAAAAGAATTTTTATTCTTAGTTATAGAGTCTATACATAACAAACTATAAATCTTTCTCAGGTTTCCAACCGGGTTGTAGTATTTCTCAGTGACATTTCATTAGCACCACCATCTTCTTCAGACTGTATTGGTCATGTTGGATTGTGTTTTGTATATTTTCAACTAGAAGTCAGGTGTGCATTTCTGCCTCTGAGTTGCAAGTTCACAGTCATGTAAGTGAGGTCATCTCTAACCGCTGCATTGTATGTAGCCCAATCCTGGTCACTGTTGAGTATGCTCATTCAGTTCCATCTCTGCCTAGGGCCTGGAAAGAATCTTGTGTAGCACCGAGTTCCAGGCTTCGCTTACCCAGAATTCTGAACCTTTGTTAAACATGCTCTCACGGTACTTATTCATGGCCTTCAGTATGTTGCTGTTCCAATAGCATTTCTCCCTGTCAAGGATCTGTGCCTTACTGAGAGAGATATTTTTACTAGTAAACATTTAGTATTCAGAAATTGGTGATTTATTTAGTTGCTTCAGTTGTAGATATCTTTCATGTTCTTTTATTCTGCCCTCAATTGATTGAATTTTTGGCCTATATATTTAAGGTCAGAGTCTCAGGTAAATTCACATATTCCTGTAGTCTTTAAATGTAATCTCATTTTCTAGTCATCTGAAAACTGTGTTTCTATCTTGTTTCTTGTAGTGTCTGTGAAATTTCAGCCACCATGTATCTGGTCTGCAATAAAGTGTGATGGATTGGTCCCTGTCTGCTATAATCTTCTTTGTCCTGTGTGTAAAAGCGAAAAAGAATATATATAAGTTAGTTTATAAATCACGCCATATCCACCTGGTGTTCAATGTATCATCATATCAAGAAATGATAACATCCTTCCTTTCTTAATTTGATTGTGATTAATATTTGGATGAACCCATTAAGATAAAAGATGAAATGATCTAACTCATCTTTTCCATGTGGCCATATGTCATCCACAATACTGTTTGAACACATATACTTAAGAGGTGCTTCATGTAATAACAAATTTCATATATTAAGGGAGTTCCTCTCTAAAGCACTTTTTACCATAACTCACAATATTCACTTTAAAAAAACTTCAAATAAGGGGTATTAGAGTAGAAAATCAGTAAATAAATGCACACTTGAGAAACACCAACAGAGAGTTTATATAATTTACACAAAACTCTTCAGGTGACATATTCAGTTGAATCATGTTGTCCCACAAGGAAGTATTCATGGTCCCATTCCTTATTTACAGACAATACCAGTTATTTGTCATGCTTTAAACCCTTAAAATCCATATGTTTTTTCCCCTTAGTAAATTTTTTTTTATTAAATTCTAAATACATTTTGAAACACTAAATCAGTTCAATTATTGTGAAACCAGTATAAAGGAAAATAGAATGCACATGAAAGAAAATGGTAAGAAAGCCAACTTCCAAAATAATTTAAAATTTCATTATCTGATTTTAACATGCATCAAGTAAAATTTATTTCCTAAACAGGATAATTGTGATCCTCTATGATCTGTATATGCACTCCTTTCACAGCAGAATATTTAAGAAAAAGAAAGGCATTAAGGCAATTTGTCGAATTCACTTTTGCAATACCTAGACTGTTTATAAAAATATGTATTTTGATATTCTCTAATCTAGGATTTATGTTAAGCAGACATATCCTGCACATTGATACAACCATCATATGAAGAAGATGGAAATAAATAGATAATTAAATAAAAATTTAATGATAAAAACTAATATTTACATATTCAAATTTAAAAGACCAAAAACTGACCTATAAATCCTGTTTTAGGCTTAGTTTAGTGCTTTTCATATTAGCATACTACTTTTTAAACAATAATAAATTTAGTACGATTCTCTTCCAAATCTGGCCAATTTTAGGAATAAAAAAGAGCAATTTAGTCTGCTTCTAATGGAAGTTTCGTATAAAATATAGTTTAGAACAAAAATACTAACTGTGTTTTGTATATAAGCAACATATTTATATAATTTCAGACTGGAAGTAAAAGCTGGCGGTAAGCCACAACCCAAAATCCGATGGTACAAACAGGGTGAAGAATTATGTACCACTAAAGATTTTCAGATAGAAGAACCTGAAGATGGAACATCTGTTCTTACTATTTCTGAAGTTTATCCTGATGATACAGGAGAAATTATGTGTGTTGCTCAAAATAATTTTGGAGTTGACACTACTGAAACAGTTCTTATGGTTGAAGGTTGGTCAAGACATTTATTACACAATGACACATGCATGACAGTTTGAAATATAATTAAAAGGTCTACATTTGTGTTCATTTATTGTGTGACAGAACACTCTCTTGCCATACAGAACAATTCAATATTTACATTCTATGAGAATGAGATGTATGACATTGGATTACTGTTTCATGGAATTTGATTTTTACCTAATTAGCATACATTTATGTGAATCAAAAGTATAAAAAAAGATCAACAATAGCTATAGTAGTCCATATTTTTTACATGATTTTGAGATTAAAAATGTGTTTTTATAAAAGTATTGTTAATAATCTCCTTTCCATTTATGAATCTGGGATTTTAGCACAGAAATAATGAAAATATATTTCCCAAAATTGTAAGGAGGTGAAGTAATGTATTTGTAAAAAATGTTTCCGCAGAAATAAGTTACTAAATATTGATTATAAATAGTGACTAACACATAAAATGTAGAAAATATATAGAATCAACTTATTTATCTTTATCATTTATTAGTTTTTTAAATTTATTATTGTATTTATCTTTTCAAAATTTTAGTGGAAGGAGAAAAGCATTCCATTCTAAAATGAATAGTGTAGCTTAAATACTCTTGTCAATAGTTAAATAAAATTTTATTCTTTTATTACTATAAATATCTACAAGTTCTTCTGTAAAAATATCAACCTAAGTAATTTAATAACTATACTGTTTAATATAATTTTGTTATACATTGTTTCCATTTGAGTAAATCATTGCCAAAATCTCATAACAATGAAGGAAATTCTTTAAATTTCAGATTTATATTTTAATTATTTTTTGTTTAATTTAAATAATTTAGATTTAAATTTTTGCTGCAAATAACGTTATAATATTCCTGCTTCTTTTTCCAGCTTATGGTTTTGGTGTTTGGAAGATTCTCTATGTAGTTTCTGCAGGCTCCATGTCCATTTCCCTCAATCTTCTATTTCATATATAAACAGCAACAACATTACAGTGCACAAGAACATCTAATGAATAATAAACTCTTTATTTCATGATCCAATAACACAAAACAAGTTTTTATATGTATTAAATGTGATTGTCTAATAAAATTAGTATTTCAAATGTTAACTTTAAGTAATATATTATGGATAAACATGTTTATATTATAATTTACAAGGCTTCAAAGTTTTGATTATAAAACATTAATTGTAAACTTAACCTGAGAGTTTATAAATTAATGTATATTTGGAAAAATTTATAAGACCTTGAATTTGAAACTAATGAATATCTGTAATTTGAATAAGTTAATAACCTGTTTTAATTTATTGTTTGTGTGTATCAGGTATTTTAGGCACAAAAGAGTACAGAAAACCAGAATGGGTGACACAAATGGAAGAAATGCAGGAAAAATTGCGAGGTAAACACAACACATCTGATGTGGAATGCATGTCTAATGTGTGCAATGTAGTTGATGCCAGTTCAGACTCATCATTTGTGCTGAATAAAAGAGAATTTTTCTCATACTCATCTGCAGCAGAAAACTCAAATAACTCCAATTTTGCTCATCTAATTATAACAGACTACCTAAATTCTCATAGAAAATCTATAACTGCAGCCATAGAGTCTCTAGATTCTAAAACAGGTGTAAATGATTTGATTAATAAAGAATTTAAGGCCACAAATGAACAAAAGGAATCAGAAGTATCATTTTCATTGCACGGCTATGAAACATTAACTCCCCATAAAGAGATTGATAATCACATACATTGCAATAAGTACCTTTCAAAACAGTTGTCTGCTTCCTGTGAACTTTTATCAGAGAAAGTATCTGTACCTTCTCGCCTTTACCATACTTTACCACGACAACATAACGATCATTTTAGATTGCATACAAATATATTATTTCCTCTTGAACCTCGAGAATTAGATCCAACCTATTATTTCCAATTGCATACTGCTGATAGTGAAGAGGAGTTACAAGAGTTTTTATTGTTAGAAAGTCAGTGCTGTGAAGACAGAGGAATTGCTGCTGCTTTTTCTGATATGGATGAAAATATAGAAGGTAATTTTTTTTTAACTACAACAATATTATATTGAAGGTCTAATAATGGTGTTGGGCACTGAAAATTTATTATCATATTTACTCTTCATTTAAGATCAAATATTCTGCACATTAATATTTATTTATTTTTGATCATTTCTGAAGCCACCTCACTTAGGTGAGCTATTGTTGCATTTTTGTTAATGTTGCCATATTTATATTGGAGTAAATGTTTTCTCTCCAATTACTTTCTCTGAGTAAGAATGTGGTATCATAGAGGTTTTCAAATCTTCAGTTATTTGACACAACTGGGATATATTATCCATATCTTAATATAATGGATTAAAAACCTTAACAATAATAGTTTTAATTTGTTCACAATGGGGTAGTAAATGTATTGGAAGTTTTATTGACTGTCTCAGTAGGAAGAACAAAAATCTTTGACAATATAAAATCAACAGACTACTGGAAACTTCAGAGAAAAAATTATATTTTCTACTGTTGATCTTTGTTTCTTTTCATTGTTCAACTTTTTCAGACCTGGAATACATTTCCCATAATGCTTAGCAATAATTAAACATGGTTTTTAATATTTCAATAAAAGCAATTAATTAGGTCAGATTCTCACAAATAAAATAATATTTTCCTTATAACATCTCTTTCATCATCAGAAAGTATACAAATAATGGCACATCAACTAAGGTTATTGTGATCAGATCTAGAAAATAAAACTCTCAACTTATCGTATACTAGAAAAGAGATTTGAGGATGACTGATTTATCTTTGGTCATTTCAAAAAAATAGTCAATCCAATCTCTTTATCCTGGATAATTGCAAAATGGTGGTGAAATTCTTGGGTAGTTACAATAATTAGTACTTGTAGGAAGATGCTGTTACATATTCTTTGCAGTTCTGCAATCTTCCAGAAATTGCCATGCAACCAGACAAAGTACATTTCAAATAGACAATCTAATCAATTGTGATGAATGGATATAGGCACTGAAACCTCTCACCCTACATCTGATATTATTGTGTGAGATGTAATTTCCCAAAACTTTGTTCCTTTCAGGAAAGTTGTATGTCTTAAGGTTTTTTTGTAAGACTGTAACATTTTCTTTTTCAAATATTACACCATTGAGGTTCATGGCACAGAACAGGAAAGAAAATAACACCATGTCCAGTATGCATATTGAGCTGCATGAAGCAAGAATTACAGCAAAGGCTATTTGATGTGGCCACTTTTTGCGACAAACTACTCCCAACAATAGTGTGATTAAGATATGCAATTTTTTTTTTCATTTTGTGTGTGAAACCATTTTGGTGGAATACCCTGATTTGAGCTCTGAATCTGATGCTGAGATAGATAAATTATTATTAATGTATCTGAAGCCAAGTTAATATCTGAAAGAGAGGGTCACTCACAGAAAATTTGATCCAAGAAGATCATGTTTTTTTGTCTTCAGAATGACTGGGGTCCAATATCACTGAATGATAATGTGCAAGTTCAATCAATTTTTCTCCCATTTATCCTATATATTATAATGAATAAAAAGTATTTAAATCAGTATGCATGATTTAAATCTTATGACACAGTTTCTGTATCCAACTTGTACTGTGCTACTCACAGTATTACCACCCATTATAGAGGTCCAAAAACTGCTGTGCTGCTTGAATCACCTGTGACACAAAGAGTGCAAACTCAAAAGTGACATAAATAATAAAATTATAGATTCCAGTTAATCATAAAAACTAATAAATCTTTAATTTGGAAAGTAATTGTAAATTAGCAATCGTAGCAATCGTAAATTTATAAATACTTAAAACATGAATAATGTATTTTACATATATGTTGCACATACTATTTATTTATATTTTAATCATCACATTATATTTTAATTGTTACTAACATTTGGCACAATTGTATTTTTTATTAATGAAAGCATGTTTGATTTTTTTGTATGTGTAGATCATTAACTGTGTTGAGTTGAATAACAAACAAAGCAAGAAATTAATAATGAATTACACTCCAGGTATGTAGAAAATAAAGTAATTTTTGTATAATTAATGAAAATGATTGTTGACATATATACATTTGGACAGGAAAGAGGGACAGAGAGCAGCTGCTATATCTTAAATCTATATTTGGCGTCTTCAGGCTAGGAAACAATGAGAATGGGACTACATTATGTGACAAGCCACCTTAATGTACAGATCTATTCTGTCCTGTTAAAGGGACAAAACCCTCTAGAAATTTGACGTGCACATTGCTACCTAGCCTGGTAATGCAAAATATCAATTTAACTTAAACTAGCCATTCTTTATCACCCTTTTCTGCCCATATCAAAAAATAAATTTGATAGTCACATACTTACTTGTTTATATATATATATATATATATTACATATAGTAATATTCAAATAGAAATTATTAAAAATATTTAATTTGGTCATGTTTTAAAGCCAATTAACATGATATACAACTTGAATATATTTAAAGAAATTTTTGCTTTAATTTACCATTATGAATATTTAAAGAAATCTTTGTTTTAAACAATTTAAATCATATTAATGAAATTTACAAGTTAGCAATTCTTAATTTTTAATGAAAGGTTTGGCATGATAAAACTGAAATTTATTTAATTTAAAGAAAAGAGAATTTATCAAAAACAAACCATTTATTTTACATAAGTGTTGACATTGCTGTTTATTTAATATGAGCCTCAAGTTTTATCTTAGGGCCTCCTTTTATTGGGCCTAGGAACAGAATTTATCTAAAATGAGATATCAAATTTACAAAAAAAAGAAGTTTGGAATGAAATTTACAAACTGTTATACTTAGACAATATAAAAAAAAAATACAAACACAAACTGAAATAAAATTTGAAGATACAGCAATCATGCATTGTTCAAAAGAAATTTACCAAATGTAAAATAAGCTGTTTTACATACCAATTTTGATTTATTTTCAATTTCACTTTCACTGAATTTACAAAAGCCAAATGTTTGAAACAAAAGAAAACTCTTAATTTTGAAAATTGTACATATTATTACAGATACATTTTCACAATACACACAATCGATTCTTTTAGAACTACAGATTACAGAATTAGGTTTGTTGCCCCAAATCAGCTTGCAATTATTATTGCCAAGTTTATTTTTTCTGGGAAAATGATCAGTATAATTGTGATTAGAATAATAATAGATCACCAAGTCGTTCATATCTGATCACCAGCCAAGTATGATGTTTCAAGTATTTTAACAAACTTCCATAGTTCTAACTCCTAACACTCTTTCCCAATGGCCACATTCTTCTTCAACGATGATAAAAACAGACTGATAACTCTCCTGCAGATTTCATATTTATGATATTTTGAAATTTTACTTTTTCCACAACGTTAACATTACTGATCCAACTCCAGATGACATAGCACCATGGTGAGCTCTCTCCTCCTCAAACACTGACAGACTAACTATTTTTACTGACGAAATAACCCCCTCCAAAAGGTTGACACTGTGGGAACTTGATATAGTCCAGTCTCATCATCCCCACAAATGCCTCCATTTGATTTTTGTGTCATTTCTAAGTCAGAAACAATACAAGAGGCACAACAAAAAATCTTGGAATGTTATGAAACCATCATTCTCATGTTACACAGCACGACTTTTCATACATACTACATGGCCACAATCTTACACAACAAAAATTGAACGATTTTAAAATTATATTAATGACAACTTTGGTGAATATTACTATATATATATGAACAAGTATGTGACAATGTCTAAATAATTAAAATAGAAAGAAAAGAGAGTAAGTGGATTGCTTGCCTGTAAAATATATATATATATATATATATACACACAATATTAGGAGAATCCATTAAGGAACTAATTCACATTCAAACTTGGATAGTGAGGAAGGATAGAAATAAATAGGAGAAATAGAAGGATTGCGCTTTATTTGAATTCATATGCTCGGGCGAAGAATTACGCACATAGAAAAGCATATGTTCAAAGCAGAGAGAAGGATGGAAGAAGAAGGAAAGACTGAAAATATTTGACCCAGGCGGGACTTGAACCCACGTATTCTGCTTACTAAGCAGAATACGTGGGTTCAAGTCCCGCCTGGGTCAAATATTTACTGCTTACTAAGCAGAATACGTGGGTTCAAGTCCCGCCTGGGTCAAATATTTTCAGTCTTTCCTTCTTCTTCCATCCTTCTCTCTGCTTTGAACATATGCTTTTCTATGTGCGTAATTCTTCGCCCGAGCATATGAATTCAAATAAAGCGCAATCCTTCTATTTCTCCTATTTATTTCTATCCTTCCTCACTATCCAAGTTTGAATATATATATACATATATATACTTAAGGTAAATGTGACAAGGTCAAATTAAATAATACATAACACATTTGGATAGGAAATAGAGACAGTGAAGTCGACTTACCAGAAATAAACCATTGTAAGGAGTAAGGATGTGAAATTGTTAAAATAATTGAGATAATTTGTATGGAAAGGAAAGAGTGATAGTTGGTAACTCTACGTAGCCACTTGGGTCAGAAGCATGATCTTCACGTTTTAGGAGGCTCGAAGCCCCCCTTCTCCAGGAAAGAGTGTCACATTCCAGCCAAGTATGCAGTTCAGACCTTCTTACCTAATGAAGAGTGCTCAGACCCCAGAAAATTTGATATATTTTTACTCATCAGTGAAGTCGACTTACCATGAAATCAACAGTTGGTCCAGTTGGCCTGAGCAATAAAAATTTGAAATATTTTTTGGACTTCACTGTCTCTCATTCCTATACAAATGTGTTATTTAATTTGACCTTGTCACATTTAACTTATGTCCTATATAGATATTGTAACTTTACCTTTGTTACCGGCAAATTAAATTGAGAAGAGCAAAAGAAAAATTTAATTGCATTATTATATGTGGTTCATTCTATTTAGATGATACCTGTGACAGAAAAAATAAAATTTCTTGTAAAGAAAATTTTTGAACATGACTAACTTCTATGTTAATAACAAAATAAATTAATATTAATTATATAACATTTAAAGGTGAAATTTCATAAAAATTTTCAGTTTCTCAAGCAATTCCAACTTTTGTCCAAGAAATGAAAGATATTAGAACAAAAGAAACTGAATCTGTTACTTTTGAATGCCAATTTTCTGGAACACCAACACCAGGTAAATGTTTATATATTAAACCATTATATCGTTTTATAGTTGTGTATTTTAATGTTCATAAATATGTACTTTTAATAAAAGATAGACGACCATTCAATCTTGATTAATTTATAGTATATAAATTGTTAATTGTTTTATATAATGACAACATGTCCCTCAGTTTGTATAATATGTTGGGTATGATAATAATATGTGATGTCCCATGCCATGGATATATATGATACTGCAGTCTGGAGGGCTACAACAAACTATTTTGTTCTACATACCTAAACCACACTTTTAATAGTGAATCATGACTTTATTATACACGATGAACTATATATATTATTGAAGCTTAGTACCATTATGTCTGGCCTGTAATCATGCTGGTATTTAAGCGACTTTACACTGTTGGAACAAGTGGTCAACTTCATTTGACTCACAAACTTTAATATAATAAAATATTGTTACATTTAATTCCTCACTGCTTAGTTTTGGACATGAGCAATTAGTTTGTATTACAAGGCTTACACCTAAACTAATATGAGACTTATAGGGTGGTTTAATTATCCTCATGGGTTGACTCTTGGCTATCGACTCCTTAAGTTTAATACTTGTATAATATCTACAGCATTATCATTAATTCATACAATAGATTATTAGTCAAGTTTTATCTCACAATTAGAAATGATGAGATTGGATTCAAGTACATTATTATTTACATTAATAATAACAAAATTTTGATCTACATTAACAATGCTCATTGATCTATGGTCTTGAGGTGAAGAAGCCAACTACTCTACAATAACTTTTGCAAAGCTTTAGCATTTATTTAATGGGTCTCTTCCAAATTACATTATTTCATTGTATTGTCACATATTGTGAGGTTAAGGTGAATCAGTAGCACAAGGTGTTTGCCATTTATTTATCATTAGAGCACTGTACAGAAGCACAGATTGTAAAAAGACTACCTCTGCTTCAAAGTCAAATACTTTTTATAAGTGCATGGAATATTCTGCTACAAGTACATTCTAGTAACAGAAAATTCCAGTAGCAGAAACTTATAGAAATGAAAAGTAAGCAAAGCTGAGAGGTGGTAATAGTCGTAGTTGTCTTTATACAGACGGTAGAAAAAGTTAAAATATTGTATAAATTAAATAGTTATTAGAATATTATATTTAATAAGGTACATTATAATTTTAAATATGAAATAATTATATATACAGTAGAATAAATAATAGTTTGGTATTTTTCAAGCTACTATTTTAGATTTACTCATTGAGCTAGGTGAAAAATGGGTATTCATATAGTCTTTAACTGAATAAAAATAGTGAGTGAGTAGAATTCTTTTTACATTAATTTGAAAAGATTTGTAGCCAGTTTTTATATTTTGGGGAAGTTTATTATATAGTGTGCTTTCCATGCACTAATTGACATTTCTCAGTCTCTTATTTGACAAGTGCATTTATGAACATTTTGTGTATTGTAGGAGTGAGTATTATTATTTACTTCCAAAAAAATAGTATTTTGTGTACAAAACAACCTGTTACAAGTATGTATAAACATGGGACTATGAGAATTTGTAGCTCTCTGAATAGTGGTTTTGTTGCTGTTGATAAAGGTACGCTCTGCATTATTTTTATAATTCTTTTCTGCATTATGAATATCGTATGACAGTCCCAGAATGGTATTCATAAATGATTGTAGAATTTGCCATTGCAAAATGGACAGACCTCAGGGTTTCCATGTCAACGACTTTGCTGATAGTTCTGAAAAATTGCAAAATTTTTAAAAACACAGTCCCTTGTATGTCCCATTTCAAATTTTTGTCTACCCATAGACCTAAAAACTTATATGAATCAGATAAATCTGTCATTGTCAATTTACACATATTTCAGTGTCATTTATTTGTAAATTTGAGAGATGAAATACTATATTAACAGTTTTGTGTACATTTAAAAGTGGCTTATTTGAATGTAACCAGTTAAGCAAATGATGTGTGCAATCTTTGATGTTTGCTTCAATAATTTCATTTTAAGGAGTTGCAAAAAGGAGACTCGTGTCTGCAGCAAATAACACAGGCACTGATGATGGTATATTGGCTTGAAAATCATTTATAAATATGAGGAAAAGAGAGGGCTGAGTTTTGATCCCTGTTGTATCCCACACCCTACAATACTTATTTTTGAACCCTTAATAGAGGTTAATTCAAAAAATAGTTTCCTTTTTTTTTAGGTACAAGTTGAACCACTCATGCCTATTGAATCTAGTTACTGTAAAAGTACCTTATGATTTACCAGGTCAAAAGATTTGTTAAAGTTACACATACTTTGCAATATTTCTTGTTAAAGACATCAATAATTTTGTTTGTGAAAGAGTCTATAGGTTTGTTAAAAATGAAATATAAAGACACTAATGATACAACTAGGCATCATTTATTGAAACTAGAATATAATATGTGAATTTGAAATATAATAATAAGATCAAATAACCAAATGAGAGACAAAATGAAGTGATTGTTTTTTTAAAATCACCATATGAAAGGAACCAAGTTGCCAGAAAGATTGTCTGGTATTATATTATCAGCATTTAGTCTGTCATTTGGCTATTTTATCTTATTAGTATATGGCTTCATTCATGGAAATATTTTTCTAAACCAAACTGATGTTTTGTTAGGAGTTTATTTATTTCAAGAAAATTTATGATTCACTTTCTCTAATATTTTGGTTATACTGCTTAGGACAGAAATTCACTATATTTTTTCCACATTTGCTCCCTTTTTGCGTAGTGATTAGTTTAGCTATTTTAAACACTTCAAGGTACTTTGGCAGTACATATCTCATATGGGCAAGACTATTTTTGTTGCTATCTTTTTTATTAAATATTCTGGTATGTTGTCGATATACATGCTGATTTTGAGTTTGTTTTAAGTTAATGGTACTTAATATTTCACTGCATAAGTCAGGTGAGAAGAATAATCATTTATCACAGCTTGTCAAGTGGGGTGGTGCATTTTTGTAGATAAGTTCCCAGGAATACTTGTGAAATGATTATAGAAAATATCACTAATCAAGTTCAAATTATTTATTTCTGTGTCTTTGTGAATTAAATAGGAGGGTTTCCCTTGGCTTTTGGACCAATGGTGTTTATTACATTTCACATGGCTCAGCCTCTGTTTTTAGGGGTTTGAATATACCTTATTTTTACAGCTTTTTAGCTGTAATTATAACTTATGACATTTTTTATGTTTTTTTAAATTATTCCAAGAAAAGAGGACATGTTGCAAGTTTGCTACACTCTTTAAGGTTTTTTTTCTTTGATTATACCTTTGGCTACCCAAGAATTGTCATATTTTATTGACTTTGATAATGCCTTTTTTAGGTGTTATGCAATATTGAAATAATAGGAGAGAGAACTAAAAAAAGGCCAGTTGTCAGTGTTGGGTAATATGTTTAGGACAATTTCTATTTCTAACTATTTATTTCTAATTGATTGCATGTTTTGATAGAATAAATTTCTATTATTTATTACAAAATTATATATTAGCAGATATTTAAGTTATCAATTTTTCCTGGTTTTTAGAAGATACAAGATTAATTTTGGGTTAGGCCCTTAACCTAAAAAAGAATTGCTTCTGTATATCATTATAACATTTGCTCACAACTTTTTTCACTCATTTCTAGTTCAGGATAGTAAAGTCCTTTCCTAGTGTCTGTCTTTAAATCTGTCTCGTGCCCATAAAAATCATTACTTCTTGTTGTTGGTTTTCTGTCTCTTGATGATGACACATGATATCCTAATTGCATATGACTACTTCTTAATGTTGTTTTTTTTACTCTGGATATGATTCCATTTGATACACTATATGTACATCATACTTAGTTTCTGTACAGTAAATGGGTTTGGGTTTTGTGAACTGCTAAGTTGACAGATCTTCTTCACTGGTCTGTGTAGATGGGGCTGCAGTAGAAGTTTTGAGTAACTTCTTATAGTTCTATTATGTTCTCGCCAGATTTTTGACTAGTTTATATTTCTTACAATTTCTAACATAGGTGCTCCTGGTTTTACCACTGCACATATTTTTCAATCTAAAGCCCTGACATTTATTTTGTCAGCTAAGTTTCTACCATGACTGTAGCTCAGTGAGACTATATTCTTCTTGTTAATGGTCTTACATTTGGAGTTATTATTGCTTTACAGCTTTTGTTTATAAAACTGAATTGTTTCCATTTTTGTATTTTGGTACACTGTTGTTAGTGATTTTCACTTTGGTTTTATTTTTCACGTTGTTAGTTGTTTTTTTATATTAATATATAGAAAAAATTTTAATGCGAAGATTTTACAATTGTGATATAATTTTGATGATGTTAACATGTTACAATTATCTTGATGAAATGTACTTGCTTCTTGAGTGAGTAGTTGAGGAAGTTATGAATTATTTATTTATATATATATATATATATATAAATAAATAATTCATATATATATATACACACACACAAAAACACACAAATATATACACACACAAAAACACACACACACCTCTAAATATATATATATATATATATATATATATATATATATATATATATATATATATAAAAAGACACACACACACACACACACCTATATATATATATATATATATATTATAATAGTAAGGATGTGACATTGTCAAAAATAATTGCAATATTGGTATGGAAAGGACAGAGAGATAGGTTGTGGCTTACCTGAAAGTGAAGTGCATATATATACATATACATACATACACACACGTGTGTGTGTGTGTGTGTGTATATATGCACTGGTTGCCAGGTCAATTTGTCGTTTTCTTTTTAGCCTTCTGATGGGTTTAGGTGGAGGAGGATGGGATTCTGTATTTGAAATAATAGGATTTAAGTGCTGGAGATTTCTATTACGTTGGATTAGGGCGGTTTGAATTATAGGTTTTTGGGTTGAGGGAATATTAAGGTCATTGTGGATTCTAGAGTTAGTAACGTACCAGGGACAGTTAGTTATAAAGTGGAGCCTTTTATTTTGTGATATTTGAATTTTATTTATGTGGATGGTAGCGGCCGAACCCGAGATATAACAGGCATAAAACCAGAGGGGATATATGAGGGATGTATAAAGGAGTTTTTTTGTTGTGAAGGATAAAGGAGATTTCAGGTTCAGTAATGGTTTTAACTTGTGGAATCTGTGGAGTATTATGGAATGTCGCCATACCAATATTTTTTTCTTCAAAGGAGCTGTTGATCGTTCCTGTCAGGATGTTGATCAGTTGGGGACAGGAGTGATTGTTCCAAAAGCCAAATTGTTGGTTTGGTATAAGGTGGGAAAGTTGGTTTTTAAGTCTAGGCAGGAGGAGTTTTTCAAAGACTTTGGAAAGTATAGGGAGAAGGCTGATTGGCCTATAGTTGCTTGAATTGAGTTTTAGCTTGTCAGGTTTGTTAATCATTATTATTGTAGCTAATTTCCAGTTATTGGGAATTTTTGAGGTTATTAGTATTGCATTACATATGTTTGTTAGTAGGACAAGGGCGTTTTAGGGAAGATGTTTGAGGTGGTTTGAGTTGATTAGGTCGTTTCCTGGAGCTGTTTTGTTTTTTAACTTCGAAATTGTTTTCACTACATCGTTCAAGGTGAATAGTGGTGGAGGATTTAGCTCTTTTTTGGTGGTTGAAAGTGAGTTGTGGATAAGACTGTTAAGTGTAGGATTGGAAAACAGAAAAGGTTTAAACTGATTAGAAAGAAGTTTACGAAAAAGGCTTTTTGCTGCGGCGAGGAAAATCAAATGGAGTTGTGAAGTAATTGCAGAATACAGGCTTTTTCTTTGAGTATGTATTTGGCTTTTTTCCAGAGGGAGCAGTCTGTGGTGTTAAGTTGGGAGATTTTTTGAGAATATATATGATTATTGATATTTTTTATTGTTTTGGAAATTATGTTGAGGGTTGTTTTATAACACGGGCATTTTGTTTCTATCCATCTATTTCGATGAATTTTTTGAAGGATAGGAGGGAATTCAGTTCAATATTATTGGCTTGGGAATAGGGTGGCTTTGGGGGAATGGTTAAGGTTGATTCCTTTATAGCAGATCTAATTATGGAGGTTAAAATAGAAACAGCAGTGTTGATTTCTGTTTCGCTTTTTAGTGAATTAGGGATTTGAAGTCTGTTGTGGATTAAGTCTTTATAAAGGTTCCAATTAATTCTATTGTTTATGGTATGGGGAAAGAATAGTGAATTATATTTTATAGATAAGGATGCTATGACAGGAAGGTGATCAGAGGATAGCTTGTTTAAGACGTGAATATTCGAAAGATGTCTTGACTTCTTACAGATCAAGAAGTTTAGTACATCTGGGGAGGCGTTATTAGTTGGATAATAGGTGGGTTCATTAGTAAAGAAGGGAGTTAATTGTTTGTTAGTGATGTAGTTATTAAGGATAATACCTCTTGGTGAGGAAATTGTAGAACCAAACATCATGTGTTTGGAATTGAAGTCGCCTCCAATTATGAAAGGAGGAGGAAGTGGACTGAAACAGTGGCTATATAGGTTGTAATCTATTTTATAATTAGGGGAGGAATAGTAGACTAATAGGGTAATTTTGTTGTTGTTTGGAAGTTGGACAGTTATTGCAGTTAGTTGTTGTTCGATGGAAGAGTTAGTTGGGATGGGATAATGGGGAATAGTCTTTCTGATTAGGATGGCAGATCCTCCTTTTTGAGTATTAGAGGGATGGTCAGATCTGTAGATAATGTAATTAGGAAGGAAGAAATTGAGTGAAGGAGACATTTTTGTTTCAGAGATTAAGAGAATTTCAATATTATACTGTATAACGAAATAAAACAGTTCATGGAATTTATTGTTTAGGCTGCAGGCATTCCAGGTACAAATATTTAGTGGGGGAGAATGAGAGGTAGTGTTTGGAGAGGGCATTATTTGAAGTTGAGAAGTTTGGGGTGGCTAGTAGCCAGAATATTGAGAAGCGGAGTGATGGCTGAGATTAGGCCGGCAATTTTTGTGCAAGCAGTGTTTTCTTGGTTTGGTGATGCAGGAGTGGGGTATCTATTTCTTAGTACATCAGAGTACAGTTGTGGGGGAGGGGTGTGAGAAGGGGGAGTGCCGGAAGGAGTAGGAGTAGGATTGTCTTTGCTGATGTTTTTATTTGTGAGGTTAAGGGGTGGAATGTTTGTGCGGAATTTCTGGTTCAGATTAGTTTGTAAGTTTTTGTAATAAGGACAACCTCTGTAATTGGCTGGATGTGCGCCTTGGCTGTTGGGACAAGATGGTGGGGTCAATTTGGGAAGAGGACGTGTGTTAGAATAATGAGTTTCTTGGCATTGGATGCATTTGGGGGGGATGATTGCATTAATTGAGAGTGTGACTGAAGTCCTGACAGTTTTGACACTGAACTATATATCTTTTAGGTTTGGGGGTTCAACCTGGATTTTTGAGAAGTATAGTAATTTTAGGTTATAGATAGTTGGTTTAGGGGAAAGGTCTACAAAAAATTAGAGGAAGATTGGCTTTAGTAACTGGATGGATTACTGGGGTTATTGACACTGGACTGTAACCTAGGGCAATGAGTTTATCTTTAATACCATTCTTATCTGATGAGTGGTGAAGTCCTCTTACTATTACTCTAAAAAAATTTTCACTTTTGATTTGATATGTATGAAATGTAGCTTTTTTTCTATTAGATATTTAGAGGTAGATCTAGAATCTTCAGGTGCTTGCAGATTAAGTTTAATTTTTTTTTCCTTTGTGTGGTAGGAGAATGAGTAGGAGCATATTGATTTTAAGTTTTTTATGAGTAAGTTTATATCGTTGGTGTTGGTAATGTATATAAGAGGAGGTTTAACTTTTGAAATTTGGTGAGTTGGAATGGGAGGTACTTGATCTTCTGTTTCCATGTCCTGTAGTAGTACGAATCTATTAGGTGAGGAAAATGGGGAAAGGGATACACTATAGTCACTGTTGTTACTTATGGTGGTTTAGTGTTTTGCTGAACCGTTTCTTTTTCCACCCTGATGTGCTGAGATGCTTTTTTGGGGAGGAAATGGACATTGGGATGTTATATGTGCACTTTTGTCACTCTTGTTATTATTAGTGGCTGGAGAAAACATTTTACGATGTTTGTGAATGGAGGATTGTAGAACGGGTGAAGTGGATATGTCTTGGACACTATGTGTCATTGGAGATGAGGTTATGGTAGGATCACTGTTGTTTTCATACGATTGAGCACATGATTGTTGATAAACACTTATCACTTTTGGAGTTGGTTGAGCTTGAGAGTTGAATGTCTCGAAGTTTTCACTGTTGTGTGGGGTGGATCCGGGTCCTCCTCCCTCGTGTAGCTGGTGGTGAGAAGTGATGATGCTGATTCTTTTGACAGATGGATTTGATGACTACTTCGAATTTTAACTACAAGTTGCCGGTTTTGAACTCTTACTGCAAGTCGTAGATGATTGGAGCTTAGCGTTTATTTACTTCCGCCCGTATACAACTGCTGCTCGTGAACGAATGATTGTTATTGGTGCTTTCTGAGGAATTAGATTGTATTTAAATCCACTAAAAAGTAAAGTCCAACGCTGCAAATAGTTTGTGGCCGTTTTAGGTATACCTTTTTCCCCCAAACAATGCTTCCAAATCCCTTTAGTATTCAACAACTCCCTCATCCCCACAAAAAAAAATACAACCTACCTAGGGGTCATTCTCAATTCCAAACTCTCCTTGCAAATGCACATCAACCATCTCACCCAAAAGCTGTAAAACCAATTTCAAATCACTGTATCCCTTATTCAACAGAAACTCCAATTTATCCATTAACACCAAAATATTAATATACCTCTCCCTCATTCAACCTATTTGGACCTACTCCTGCCCCATATGGGGTTCCACTGTGAAAACCCATTCCCAGAAAATCCAAACCGACAAAACAAGATCCTTCACATAATCACCAACTCCACGTTGTTATTTCACAATATTAAAATACCCACATCACTACCAAAATAAACAAATCAACCTCATCCTTGATCAAATCATCTCTCAATCATCCCAAACCCATAATAGAACACTTCTATGCCAATCCCCCGGGACCTTCTACAGCCTAACACCTCAAACACAAAATTCTCCATATCATACTCCCCTGTGAGCACTTAGGCACCTCCTGCCACCTACCTTTATCATATACTTCACAACTACCTTCCCTCGATAACATCTATATTCTTACCCCAATGTTCACCTACATTTCAAACCAACTCCACAGCCAACCAAAACACATCCCAACTTCAACCCCAACCTCATCATTAGTACACCAACCACAATGATATTAATAGTAAATACTTCACATCAAAGACAAGACCCCACTCCATGTGTTTTCTGTTTTCAATTTTTCTGAATAATCAATCATTTTGTGAATAGCAGACATATCGGCTACCTGAAAATCATCTGTTTCATTTGACTGCTTCCTATGTGAAAAGCATACATGGAATTATCGTGTGAAAGGGGTCTTAGAGTAAAACTGCTACAACATATAAGAGAAAACATTAAACAATATTTTTGAACACTGTCATTTTCAATTATAAACTATGATACCAAACAATAATTTTCCAACGCTATTTACAATTTGTACTCACTTGACATTCAAAGTGAACCCATAAACTTATATTTGCTTATTAAAATAAATTTTGAAAAATGTATTTCAGTACTGCAGTGGCTAGGCATAATTTTTGAATACTTTGGTGTTATAAAATATAAAGTATATGTTTTAAAATTCACAAGAACAAAACGTTGCACAAACTACCAAAGCATTTAAGCTTGTCATCTGGTTTGTGTGGTCTGTATTTCTTGGGACTTGTGCATTTATTAATTAATTGACGAAAGCAACAAGGATTGCAGAAACTTTTTGTGGTACTTATCTTATCACTTAGTTTTCTTTGATATTTGGATATTTATTTATCTAATTTGACAGTTTTGGGTTATATTCCATGAAAATGAAATGTCCATTTAATAATCATACCTTTGTCTTCCAGATATTATATGGTACAAAAATGAAAAAATTATACATAACTCAAGAAACATACAAATCAGGATTAAAGACAAGAAAACAACATGTAAAATATTGAAAGCAACTGTAGAAGATAAAGGAACATATATCTGTAAAGCAACTAGTGAAATAGGAATGGCTATCACAAAAGGAAATCTTTATGTACAAGGTGAGTGAGTCTCCATACTCATCTCGGCAACATTCTGGTGTGCCTATCTGTGGTTTTGACTGGTTAATATGGTTCCATACACTACATAAGAATAATTTTCATTTAAATTTACCATAATCGATAGTTTGTTTGATTTAATTTATTGTTATGAATTTAGTCACATGATATTTTCCATCATGATGATTTGTGGCGCAGCTTGGTTATTGACTGGTTCTTCCAAGCAGTCATTATACAATGTTTTTAAAAATGTTTCCTTCTGTATTCATTTGACTCTTTGCTGGGCCTATAACTTGATGGCACTGTTATTTAATATATTTTTATTTTTAATCAAAATAATAGAAACAATGTAAATAGAAACACACAAAAATTATGAAAAACATAATCACATACACAACCTCCATTTTAACTAACATCTTAATTAGTTTCCTTCTTAAGGAGAAAAGTGCTCCATGTCCATATTGGTAGTTCTGTAGTTTAAAATTTTCTGCAATTTACTTAGTAAGTCTCTAGTTAGTAATTTCATAACAAATGTTTAATTGGAATTATGTTTCTTATATAGCCTTTGTTTTCAAAAGTATCCAATACCTGCAATTGAAGAGATTAATTACCAGAGCTAAGTTTACTTAAAAGTTTCTTCATAAGTTTATTCTACCATAATTTTACATCAACTTGAACATTTAGAATAATGAATGATTGCTTATTTTTTTTGCAAATCCAGCTATACCAGGTGACAACAACTACGACAATAAAAAACACTAAGTACTGAATATTCTAATATTTATATAATTAAGGCTTTAGCAATGGTATTTTGATAGATCAGAATTATATTGAGTGCACTTTTAATTTACATTCCCTGCACCTTCATTATGACAAACAACCGTCCAGCTCAATAATCAATTAATTGAATTTTTATGCTTCATATATTAGGTTAATTTTAAATCAACCATTTAAGGTAATAAACACATAATTATTGCTTTTAAGTTGAAAATTTTATCCTCCTAGACACGGAGGTGGACGTGGTTGACAAAAAGTTAGGCAGAGTATTTTTGACCATCTTCAGTTACCAGGTGTATTTTTGATTTTCTTATGGCACCAGTTATAGTTTTGTTCTCTATTTAGTTAAAGGTTGTATTTGTTCCTCTTTTAAGGTACCAGGAGTATTTTTAGACATTATTAACTTAGCAATTTTTCAGTCTTTCAATTGAGCCAGATTTTGAAGACACTTATTTTATGTATTAGAAGAATTCCAGAGTCGTTAAAGTATCATCAGTAATCCTCCTGGTTTATTGGAAGTTAAATGTCAATGATTTAGGTTGGTAGGGGAAACATAAATGGGTAAATGTTCCAAACGGTGATGCTATTGATGCTGGTTAGATTAAATGTTTACCAAGAAGTTAGTATGGAATAAATTCCTTACCCAGCACAATTCCAGGCACTCAGGTAACATATGTGTGTGTGTGTGTGTGTGTGTGTTACTGGCAAAGTTTAAATCTGGCATTCTATAGAATGCCTAGACAATGTATATAATGCCGAAAACTAGCCGGCAAAGTACAAAACGATTTATATTCCATGCATTCCCTATGCATTCTATAGAATGCCAAATGAGAAACTGACAAAGTATGAAACGCATCTCCAATTTGTTTCGAATACAAGCACACAACTTTTAATGTGTGCCCCAGGCTTAGAATTTGTCAGTTACACTTTGGGGTTTGTTCGGAAGTGTCAAAATATGCAATTTTTACATTAATAATATAGCGCTTATTAATTATCCTCAACTAAAACTAAACAAATACCTTGGGACATCAAAAGTGGTTCCCAAGTGGCCCAGCACACCTCAACGTATGCTCATTACTTCATGATTTGTTAATGTTCAGAACAAACTCACAACCTTAAATTAAATACCCTTTGCCACTTTGCTAGAGCAAGCTGTATTGCCCAGTGCCAACATAGGAGGTGTGGAGATAGGATTTGTGGGCAGAGCTATCATAGATAGACAGCAATACTCAGGATTACCATCTCCCGAGGGCTATTACCAACCTTTGGCAAGTTTATCTGAACCTCAAGTGAGATAAGTTATACTAAATATGCATGCAACACATCCTTCAAGAAATACAAGTTGGATCCACTATAATGCAGAAAATTGCTTATCACATTCTGATCAAAACAACAACGAAAAACCATTGACACACCCAGACTGAATGTCCGATTCCAGTCCATTCAGCCGAGCTTTCTCAGACACAAACAAATGCCAATGGCCACTTGACTGTAATTGCCCTCGGTCTAGCCTTCTCCACTACCAATTAATGTAAACAATATCGCCACTCGCTCAAGTGAGGTGGCTCTCTGCTACTGACTGCTTGCTCACTTGCCGCCACTTGACTTTTGTCTGAACTGAATGTAAACAAGATAGCCTGCCTGTGCGACCTGGCGCTGGTACTGATTAACTGTGTTTACTTATCAAAGCTTTTATACCTTTCCGTCGAGACACATTTTAACCCAGGGTTAAATTTTTGTAAACATTGGGTGTAAAGGTAATACATTGCCTGTAATGCCGAACTGAAGACAGAACTTCTTAAATAAAATAGATTCCTTAATAATCTCTACAATATATAAATGTGACGAAATGAAGTTAAATAACACATTTTATTATACAGCAAAGTCAACTTACCTGAAATCAACAGTTGATCCGATCAGGCTGAATAGCCCCCTTTGTCATGAAAGAAGGTCTGAACTGCGTACTGTCTGACAAATTAATACTAAGGTGCTCTAGCCGATAGACAGCAATAATCAACACCCAGCAAAGCCAACAACTCTCTGTCTCCCTCTCAAGGAAAGATCACAACAAAGGAAAAATACACACATACGTACATGTATACATACACACAAACAAAAAAACTCATTTTAGAGGAAGGTCAAATGTAAAGAAAAGGAAAGGAAGTTAAAAAGTAAATGAATGAGAATGGGGAAAGGATTAAACAGATCATTATAATAATAATTATATTACATTGATACAAGATTTCAACATAATATTATAACTACTGCAACAATGACTATTATAGTAATATTAAAGGATGTCGAGTCCAAGACTTTGCCTAGACTGTAAATGTGCTGAAAAGAGAGTTCCCCAAAGATGGATTTCAGCATATGATGAGAGGGGGTAAGGCTTTAAGGACAGTCAGTGTGAAGCATTGGTTGAAATTGTTAGAGTTGTGAATTAGGGCATGAGCAAAAATTGGAAATTGGGTTTTGGATATTTTGACAGTACTGTGCTAGTTAGAAATGCATTCAGTAGGGTCATTTGGTTTGGCCAATATATAAAGCAGGACAGTGGTTTGTAGATTATGTTTTTTTGATTTTGTGGGTGGCTACTTGTTGAGGATTTTGGTGGATTGTAGTGGCGATGGGGCAGACATGGCACCTGCAAGGTTGGTAACCTGGCTTAAGTAGGGGAGTTTTAGGGTGAAGTCTGCAAGTATGGATAAAGATATTGCGGAGGTTGGGAGGGTCCCTGAAGGAAACCCTTGGGCAGGGAGGGGGGGGTATTGTGGGGAGGGTGTTTTTAAGATCTGAGTTTCATTGCCCTCCAGTGTAGACAAGGCAGAGAATGGAGTTGACTTTTTGTAATCCAGGAAGTAGGTTGTGGTTAGAGTTGGACTATGTTTCTTGTGTTGATCAAGGAAGAGTTTGGGTAGTTGGACAGTGGATAGTGCATTGGATATTTGTTTCTGGAGAAGGTCACTAGGGTGTTCTCTGCTTATGAAAGCATTAAGGATCTGCTTAGTGTAGGTGGCAAGACATTTTACTCCTCAGCCCATATTGGACCAACTGTTGATTTGAGGTAAGTCAACTTCACTGTCTCTCTTTCCTATCTAAATGTATCTAAATTTTTTTGTGTAATTACAAAACATTTACTTCTCAATATTTTAGTTATAAAGATAACAATAATTAAATGCAAATTAAGACATGTATTTTTTTATTTTGTAGAGCTAACATCAGATGAACAAAAACAATTGGAAATTAAACAAGCCAAAGAAAAGCAGGAAAAGGTTAAATTGGAGAGAGTGAAATTGGACAAGAAGCAGAAAACTGAAAGACGAACAAGTTCAGTAACTTTTGAAACTGATACAAAAAGGTAATATATTGTGCAATTAAAATTCAATTTATTTGCAAATTTCTTAAGTTAAATTGCATCATAGGGGACAATTGCCTGAATTATATGTGAGGACTGATTTCACAGTTAAAAAAATAATTTTAAACTCATAAAGAACTTCCTTATTATAATTATGAGGAAAGTGGCATTTTTTGTGGCGTTTAGTTTTCTTAGCACCTGAAGACACTTATTTTGTTATTAATTTTCAAAATAGAGGTATTTTTCATTTTGATATTTGTCACCTATCCATATCATTAGCGCCTCTACTTTATTTAAAAGGTGTATATAATTTCTAAATTTAAAGTACATAACTGTAAAATTTAATTTTGTTATTGAATTTGGATTAAAGTATGAAATTAAAACTGTTGTATATGAGATGGCAAAACATCACATTTTCTACAATTAAGTAAGATGGATCCTCACAATAAATAATTTGTTCAAAAGTTTAACCACATTTAAAAACTACAATAAATACTAATGCCAAAAGTGAGAAAAATATAATTTATAAAAGACATAGTTACACACTAAAAATTAAATGTATCATGGCAAAATCTTTTATATTTTAAAGAGCTCTCTTTGAGCATTTTGGCCTTTTCTTGACTATAGATTTGCTCCATAGCATGTTGTTTCATATGAACAAATTCTGCAGCCTTTCTTGATTCAATTTGAGCAGAAGGAAATGCTAAAATTAAAACAAAGGATATTTGAAATAGTTTTCATAGTTTTTCTCTAAAAGACAGAAAACTTCTTTTCATTCACAACACAACTCACAAATAAATCTAATACAAAAAAATATTATAAAAATTATGGAAGTCAGGTTTATTCAAATTTACCATTTTACTAGCTCAGCAAAGTATGACACAAATAATAAGTTCCGTTTGTATAAATTTGGTTGAACATCAAAAACCTCAATATCCCAATTAAAATCGTGATTTTTCTCCAAACTATGGTTCATTACTACATTGTAGTTGGCCGATTTATAATTGTTCTTATGCTCTTTTAGTCTTGCTCCTAATGTACTTTTGGTCTGACCTATCTTTTAGAATTATTACTGCTTCTGCAGGCAGCTCTTTACACATTTCTTACATTGATGACATGTTTTCTAAAGCCCTCAATGAAGAAAATCTTTTCTGTAAATTTTTTTTACCAATTTATTGATAACGTCAAACACCTCACCATTACTCATGACCACTCTTTAATTTCCCTTGATGTCGTTTCTTTGTTCAACTCTATTCCCAATGACTTACTCATTGACAGTTTCAAACCATATAACTGATATTCAGTCAATTTACTAAAATTCCACTTAATGAAATTTTATGTCTAATAACAAACTTCCCAATGACAAACAATCTGTAGTCCCCAAACATATCATCATTTCAAAACATTCATTCGATTGGCAAAATGCAAAGATTTTAGACATTGACACCTGGTACCATTCCTGAGGATTTTCACATTAAATCCAACATCAAGCAATTAATGTACAAACATATACTATGAAACTCATCAATTGCTACAATCCCTTATTGTAACGCTAACCCTTCTGTTTTCCTGTTGTTGTCACGTTTTATTTGCTCTTGAGTTTATCCCGTTTACACTGTATTTTGTGGTTGTGTCGTCGCTTTAGGCTCTTGTGTTTTTAGTTTTCTTGGCACCTGAAGAAAGAAACAAGGTTTCCAGAAACATTCATTGTGTGGTATTTATATCAAAACTTATTTTATTTATATTTGCCTATTTTTCTTAATTTATAAAAGATTACCTTGCTGGACAAATACTATTTTTTTTTGTTATGGTTTCATATCTGTTGTATTAATTGATATATCTTATAACTATTTCTATAAAAAAAAATATTTAACATCTGTTATTATGCATATCCTTATTTTTAATTTCCAGTTATATTTTGTATTAAGTGAAGTATCTATTATAAACATGTTGTTATTTGCATTTTACTCATTAACATTGATTCACTGATATAGTTGTATTCGAAGAATACTTGCATTATATTATAGAAGCAAATAAATATTTCAGACTAAATTTCCAGAATTATTTATTTACATTATTATTAAGCATCATATAACTGTTGATAATTAATGTCTCTACCGCTCATATGCAGTAAGTTCCATAACTTTCTAGCTTCATCATTTGTTTATGTTCCCCTATAATGCTACTAAAAAAACTTGTCCTACTGCTGAACCATTATTTCATTTAGACAATGCTCTAAATAATTATTCTTTGCAAAAGTTCAAATCAGTAATTGAATTTTTATTAATTTTCATATTAGAGAACAATGGTTTTCCTGGTGAAGCTTGCCATCGAAGCATTGTTATTTAACAAACCATTGGCCAGGGCTGAGACCCGAAAATTTTATCTACAATTTTCATATTGCTTAATCCTTTTGCATGTAAATTATGTTAAATTCATTCATTAATGTAATGAAACTTTTATAAAATATTTGCATTGTAAAGTACATAATATAAAAAAAAAAAATTTACATAATAGGAAATATATTTTCCTTATAAGTTTTCATATTAAGTTGATTTTTTTTAAAAAAAGGAAAAGATTATTTTAATGCAATTCGTAACTCCAATAGTAGAAATTTTTTTAATAATATGATATTTGTAATTAAATCTACAACTCATTTGTTTTGAAAAATATGAACATTAATTTATTTAGTTGCATGTCAGATTTTCCATTTTAACAGTGTTCTTCTTCCTAAAAACAGGGAGACTGCTGATATACAAGAGATCCATGTACTTGAATCAACTGCACAGTTCAGTGAGAAAGCTGAAAAGGTAAATATTTATAGTAGATATATATATATATATATATATATATATATATGCATATAATTAAATAAAAGAAAGTGTGTTTAAGAGAAAAGTAACATCTAGGTAAGAGAGGAAATGTAATTCATCGTTCAGTTGCACAAAATCATTCACAACCTTCTTTCTGCAATGGAACAAACCCAGTAGGTATGTGACTGTTAAGGTTATGGAATAATGTCCCTATTCTCTGAACTGATGGTCCTCACTCCCTGTATACTGTTGGAAACATCAGTGAATCAGTCTAAGTGCTAAATTAAATGCCACTTAATTTCTGCAATACTTGTTGTTTTGTCAGGTGATTAACAATAAACCACACAAAACGGGTGAGGAGTTCCACACCTGACTTATGTGGAGTGTTGTTGTTACAGCTCTTGCAATTTTTTGATTAACCCGATCAAAGCAAAAAAAAAATTACAGAAACATAATGTGGTATTTAATTACGCACTTAATTTGGCATTTTATTTATCTAATTAGTATATTTTTATTACAGAAATATTATATTTCATAATTTGTATAACTTTTTTTTATAAAATTTATTTAAAACTTCGAACTTTAACAATACACAACGGACAAGATACAAAGATTAATTAACAATATAAAGTCTCTCATAGCTTTGCATCTTATGCAAGTACCAACATTACACTCACGATTCAAAAACAATTAATATTTAACACTCCTCCTTAATTAATTATGAACACAAATCTTCAAAACTTTTACGCGTAAGTGCTTTTGTGAAAATATCAGCCAGCTGATCGGAACTTCTAACGTGTCGTTCAACTGTCTTTCCTATGTGCTCTTGGATGAATTTTCTTGGGATGTCAATATGTTTCTTGCCTTTACTGATTTTTCCTTCATGAGTGTTTTTGAGCTTATGAATGGCAGACTGGTTGTCAACGTCTAGAATCGTTGTTGTTGTTGATGTCAAGATATGTAATTCTGATCCAAGGTGATGGATCCAACAAATGTCATCAATTGCGGAGACAACCGCTCTGTATTCCGCTTCTGCAGTCGAAGTTGCCACTAGTCACTGCTTTTGGGCGTACCAAACAATCGGTCCACCACGCCTTATAAGAATACTTGTGGAGTGACCAGTAGACGTGTCACCGCCATAGTCTGAGTCTGTATATGCTATCAAATTAGTATCTCCATCAAAGAAAATTCTGAAGTTGACTGTACCTTGCAGATAGGCGAAGACTCGTTTTATTATTTTCCAGTGGCTTTCCATTGGTTTACTGGTGACCCTGCTCAAATAGTTCACAATAAAACTGATATCTGGTCAGGATATCGTTGCCAAATATAATTTGTCTATAGGGAATTGTTCCCGTTAGAGACTTGTCGTTTACGAAGTTTTCTTCTTCTGTTATCATTCCACGTTCCATTGGCGTCGAAACTGGATTTAAGGAATAAAATCCAAATCGATACAACTTTTTCCGAGTATACTTTGGCTGATTGACGAAAATTCCTTTCGTGTCAACTGTAATTTGCATCTCAAGGTATGACAGTTTGTTTTTAAACTTTGTGTCAAAAGTGATTTCAAATTTGTTGCGTATTTGATCCAGGACTTTTGACATTTCCTTTTCATCGTTACCAGCAACAAGCCCATCGTCAACAAACAAGACAATAATAACACTTTTACGTTGATTGTAATAAATACAGGGATCGTCATCAGTGTTGTCAAATCCTAAAGTCATCAAAGATGTTGAGAATTTCTGATTCCAGTTTTTCGGTGATTGTTTCAATCCGTAAAGACTTTTGTTGAGTTTGCAAATTCTTTTACTGTTGTCTTCAAATCCTTCAGGCTGATACATATATATTTCTTCCTTCAAATCTCTGTACAAAAAGGGTGTCTTAACATCAAAAGGAATTAAATTCATTTTATTTGAAGCTGCAAAACACAAAATCAAACGAATAGAAACATGACGTGCGACTTAACTAAAAGTCTCTGAATAATCAATACCTTCTTGTTGTTCAAAACCTGTGACAACTAACCTTGCTTTCAGTTTTCCATCTTGATTCTCCTGTAAAACCCAACGGCAAGTTAAAGGTTTCACGTGATCCGGCTTTTCAACAATGTCCCATGTTTTCATTTTTATGAGTGAATCAAATTCTTCAGACATAGCTTTGAACCACTTTTTGTCCTTTAGAGCTAAAGACACAGGAATGTTTTGCACTTCTCCAATCATGGCAGTATTCACATCTTTTTCATTTAAGATGAAATCTTTATATTTCGATGGCATTTTCAAGTTTCGACGATCGCCCAAATTTTGACGTTCACATAAATTTTCTTCTAAGACTTCCAACGAATCATCTGATGAGATCTCGGATCATCTTCGAGTGAAACAGTCTCATCTTCTAATTCCTCCTCCTGTCTTCTACTCATAGAAGTCTCAACTTCAGTGTATCTGTTTTCAACTCCAGTGCTTTCGTCGAAAATAACATTTCCAGAACTGACTAATTCATTTTCATATGAAAAAAAAATTCTGTAGCTTGGTGAATTCAAATCATAGCTGACAAAAATTCCTTTACGAGACTTCTTTTCTGTTTTACCTAGTTTATGATCCTGAATATGTATAACATTCACAGCCAAAGCTTTTCAAACTATTAACCTTCACACGACGTCCGAACCATAATTCTGCTGGACTCGTATCTTTCACTGAGCTTGTACCTGTTTGATTAATTGTAAACACGGCATAATTTACAGCTTCAGCCCATAATTTTTCTGGCAGTTCTTTTGCATGAATGCTGCTTCAGTGATTGTACGCATTTCTCTTTCAATTCTTCTATTTTGTTTAGGAAGAACTCCAAGTTCTTCCAGAAGTTCTCTGACATTTCGGTTTATCATCTCTTTACCATTATCCGACCGAAGATTTTTGACTTTCCTTCCGAATTGATTTTCTGCCATCTTCATAAATACTTTAATTTTATCTGGTGCTTCATCTTTGCTCTTCAAATAAATATACGGTTCTAAAATGTGAGTAATCATCCTTGAATAGCAAAATATATTTGGCTCCTCCCAAAGACCAGATGTTCATTGCACAAAGATCAACATGTATCAGATCAAGAGGACGATCGAATACCTTCACATTTCTGGGGTGAACTTCACGATGATGCTTTCCATACACACAGCCAGTCATCGATGTAGTTAATACCATTTTTCTTTAAAATATTGCGAACATATTGGATATTTTGGTGTGCCAATTTTTCGTCCCAAAGTTTGATTGAGGCTGCTATCAAACATCTGTCAAAGTTTTCCTGACGAAAAACCATGGTATAAAGATCTCCTTCTCGCTTAGCAATCGCTATCGTCTCATCTTCATTCGGAGTTTTGAATTCTGACGCATTTGAAACTGCTCTCAGTACAAAGCCTTTATCTAATACATGCGTGACTGAAAATAAATTAAAGTTTAATTCTGGAACATAAAGGACGTTTTGAAGAATTATCTTATTCCACTTTTGTCCATTGAATGCTTCCAATTCAATATCTCCTTTCGCAACCCCTTTTATTACAGCAGAATTTACAACAATAACTTTCATTAGCTCTTCTAATTTTACTAGGTTAATTAGCCATTCCTTTCTAAATGTCATATGCTGTGCGGCGCCGCTGTCCAGATACCAGACAATGTCATTTTTAAATTTTAAATTTATATTATCAATTGCTGATGTTGTGAGTCTGACTATTATAAGTGCACGACGGTCAGAGTTGTTAGATTTTTCATTTTTGGTATTTTCAGTGCTTCCCTTCAGACAGTCTTTTGCAAAATGTCCCTTTTTATTACAAGAATTACATACATAATTATTCTAGCAGTATTCCACATATTTATCACAGGGTTTGTTTTTGCAGTTCTTTTTCATATGCCCTGTCTTGCCACATTTGAAACATGTATGTCTTTTCTTGAAAGTTCGACTTACTGGACCTCTTCCTAAATGCTTTGTGACAAGTGCATTTTGACCCTTCAATTTCTCAGTCTCGTTCAGCCTATCTTCTTCCAGGCGTAAATGTTCAATCAGCATGCTCAAATTTTTGTCTGACGAACTGACACTATCCCACACGGTACGGAAATGATACAATTGTTGCATTCCAAGAATTCTCGTCATTATCCAACTTTCTTTAACAACCTCACCTTCAGCTTCTAAATCTTCGGCATACTGCATCACTGACAGACAGTTCTCGACAGCTGATTTATTTCCATTGTATTTATAGCTAAAAACGTCTTTGCAGCCCTTCAACAGTCAGTTCAGATTTTGTACCATACAATGTATCTAATTTGTTTAACATTTTATACGCAGTACAACAATTAGAAATTTTTCTCGCAATTTCACTGCTCACATTCAAACCTATCATCACTCAAGGATCAAGATCTTTTTGAATCCAAGTCTTAACTACATCAGAATTTTTATCATCGTCAGTTTTCAAGTTTGTTCCATTTGCAATTTCTGACAAGCCTTTGGATTCCAAAGTCAGATCCAATTTAAATTTCCAGGAAACATTATTTACTTTTCCTTGAGAATTTTCAGACAAACTTTCCATTTGTGATTTAACCGAATCCATGTTTAATGAACTTACTTATAAAAATATTTCACAGTTTATGATAACTTGATCTTTCAAGACAAAAATATTAATTTCAAACTTTGTAGCTTGCAAATTTCTAATAATTATCACAGACAAAGATCAGTAACTGGATACGATCCTTACTTTGACTGACAGTGGCTCGTGTAACTGACAACTGACTTGAGTTCCCACTAGTCGATCAAATTCGCCGACGTCGTTGATTAGCAACTGCAGGCAGACTCTAATGTTCATTAGACAGAATTTCTGATCTCTTCTTTTTAAATTAAACACGCTCGGGCTTAACAAAAATTGAAATTCTAATTACCAAAAAAATTCAGTGTCCTGGGCACCATAACTTTTTATAAAATTTATTTAAAACTTCGAACTTTGACAATACACAACAGACAAGATACAAAGATTAATTAACAATATAAAGTCTCTCTTTGCATCTTACGCAAGTACCAACATTACACTTGCGATTCCAAAACGATTAATATTTAACAATATTCTTATCAAATGAGGTAATGGATGCAACACCTGATCAATAATAAGTCTTTATTAAACCTACATATTCATATATATCTGTATGTGTCTGTATACTCAGCAGATTACATAATTTCAAGTCCTGCCAAGGTCGAATATTTTCAGTCTTTCCTTCTTCTTCCTTCCTTCTCCATGCTTTGAACATATACTTTTCTTTGTGCATGATGATATGCCCAAGTATATATATTCTCATAAAGCATATTCTTCCTATTTATTTCTATCCTTCCTCACTAGCCAAGTTCCAATGTGACTTTGTCACCAAATTAGTTCCTTATATTTTTTTTTAACAAGGGTAGGTGAAAAATCTTCATAAAGTCACCGGTAGCAGTGGTAATGTGGGATTATTATGGACTAAAAAATACCTCCCTTTCCATTGATGACTAATTATTGCTTCCTACGAAACTACAATTATATATATACCACCTACGCCAGACTGGACCAACCTTTCCTAATGTATGTAAGTGTGTGTATATATATATATATATATTCTTTCCACATTGATGCCACAGAATTCTCACCTGCACAGTACCGATTCTCGAGTTTTGAAGAATTCATGTACCAATTTTTGTTGCAATCAATCCACACTTTTAAATACGTTTAGAAATTAATGTAAATACATACATAACATATACATCCTTTTATATTTCATATTAGTTTGGTGCTCGGCGTTACCCGTGTGCTCATTTATATAAACCAGGAAATGTATTTGATTCTATATTAATCTTTAGTCAAGAAGTGACAACCGAAATCTAACTGTTCCTAGTTGCGTACATACTTTTGATCAATAGTGCATTAATTGAACAGCTATAAAATACATTGAATTTTAATGCATCAATCCCAACAAATATACCTCCGAATTTCTTTAAGAATAGAATATTTAAATATATTCCTCGAGTATTGCAGGATATAATTGTTCCTCAGTCTAAAGACATTACGAAAAATTAAATTGATGAAAATCTTAGCTAGATTCACAATGTAAACAAATTGTAGCCATATTGGACTTAACTAATATGGCACGAAAATTAATGTACATTCCGCAAGGATTGTAAAGTATTTAGAATTGTTTTTTATTATAATTCTAAGGTGTATTTCAAAATAGAATTTTACTTTTTATTCAATGAAAATATTTCTGCTTTATTTCATTATGGAAAAAGGAACTATTTCCTTTGTTCGTCGCGTAGTAACATCTCTCTCTCTCTTGCATGACGTCATGGTCTCTCGGCGCGCAGTAATTTAACTCATAATGATCTCATTTTTTAATTATAATACTTTATCACCCCTCCCCCCCACAGTATCGTTTCTCGTGTTTTTAATAATAATATTTATACCAATTTTTGTTGCAATCTCTCCACGCGCTTAAATCTGTATAGAAATTAACGTAAATACATACATACAAATATACATCGTTTTTATTATATAGATAGATATGTGTGTGTGTGTTTATATATATATACTAGCTGGGTGCCCGGCATTGCCCGAGATGTCATTTATACATAACCCCCGATTTGACTCCAATCTAGGTAGCTTTTACATTATTTTTATGTAACGGAACTTGACCCCCTATCCCTAAATGTGTTCACCTATTCAGAATGGGTTGAACTCATTGAACCTGAAATAGTTTCATTCCACGAATATATCGTCGTTTGACCAGGTTGGAAACTTCCCATCCCCGTTACTGTGTGTTAAACTAAAAGTATTTATTCGTTATTCTACACTAAAATCCGCCAGTTTTATTATTTGAAAATTTCTATCGCTGCCCAAAGCGAAGCGTGCTCCCCTCCCTTGACAATACGGGCCGTAATTATACACAGAGTATATCTACGAAATATTATGAATTTAAATTATACCGAAAAAATTTATTGGATGCAAATATCAGCCGATCAACATGTTTGCAAATTTCCACCTCCTTTCAGCCCCACCTGTGGTCGTTAAACTGCAAGTTGAATGTCACAATTAATCTGAACTACGTCCATAACCCCGGATTCTACTCCAATCTCGGCTTTTTGTGTTTTTTTTTATGTAATGAAACTACCCTAACCTTCATGGTTCTCTCCTCCAAAGGCGATACGGGTTGTAATTATACACAGAATACATTAAAAAATATTATGAGACTCATTCACACCGAAAATGATTTATTCATCGCAAATATCACCAGTTTAACATTTTTGAACTTTTTACTCCCGTCCATGTCCACCCAGCCCACTCAGATTGTCATATATACATTCAGCAACTTCCATAAACTTGATTTGTCTCGAATATTAGTTGTTTTCACGTTATTTTCTTGGAACTCCTCTTTACCCCCAATCCGTGCTCCCCTCCCATACCGAAAGAGGTTGAAAGTATTAACAAACGAAGTTGTAGAAATACTATCAATCTAATTAATTCTAGAAATATTTATTTAAAACAAATAGTGACCTTGATTGCATGTTAAAAAATTTCCACCCCCGACCAATCCTCCCTGATGTTTAAATGGCCAACTGAATGTCATAATTAAAATCATTGACATCTAAAACGCCGGATTTGACTCCAAACTCAATTGTATTCGCATTTTCTTCTTGTTAGGCCCCTCAAACTTCACCCGTAATGGTGCTCCTTTCCCGTGATGTAAGTGGCTGAATTTATACAAAAACAGTATCCAGAAAAACTCTAACAAATCTAATGACATCGACAAATAATTACGCGATGCAAATATAGTCGGTTTTAACCTGTTTTTTTAATTTACAATCCTCACCTATAGGGGAGGTAGTTATGTCTTAACCCCACAGTTTTTCCAGCTTTTTAAGAATGTTAACCTGGTTTTGTTGAAATTTATCCACACGTTTAAATTTTTATAAATAATGTGCAAACATACATTATTTTTTCTTACATAGTTAGCTGACTGGCAGGGCATTTATTTGTATTTGCCCAGCAAAGAAATTAATTCTATAGTAATCTATTGGTTAACACATGATTTAACTTATATAAGGGCCATCAAATTCTTTACATTTAATCCCTTGATGGATAAAACCCAGCATATGCTGATAGCAGATAACTGTCAATTTAAATCTGGATGATGAACTACTGTAACTTTACCTATTATTCTGAATAAAATATGAAAATTCATTCATCTGTCTCTATTTCCTATCCAAATGACCTAATTATTTTGACTGTGTCACATCTCAGAAAACTAAATTTTCACAATTTGATTCTATATTTATTGATATATGTGGTTAAGCACTTATCAGCTTTATTTATTAGAACTGACTTACCAGTTGGTATACTTTAAATGGGATAAAATGATAATTAAAATGTTGGAAGGCATAAGACCACTTCTTCAGTATTTATTATTTATATATTAATGATGACTGCGCCAATTTTTATATAGACAGTCTTATGATGGACAAATAGTTATTTAGAGGGAATGAAGTATTAGGAGCACCCATTAAGAAATAATTACAATATTAGGAGCATCTATTAAGGAATAATTTTTTTATTTTTTCCTTAATGGATGCTCCTAATATTATGACAAAAATAGACACACACACATATATTGTAACATCTGACTTGTTGTCCATCTGTCTCTTTCCACATAGATTTATTACTGGTGCCAGGTAATTTTTTTTATTGAAGAAAAATTACCAAAACAATGTTTGTAGTATTTAATTTATTTTTTGAGAGATGAAAGTGCTAAATTACTGCAGGGCATGGACCATAATACATTTATGACACTTTTAACATTACAACACTTGGATCTCCGTCCCCTGACGAGTCCTAGGCAGAACTGCCTTTTCAACTCTTGGCGTGAGCCTTTCAAACAACAATACACAACAATATGCAGTGTACCAAGAGAACACCGACAAAGGCAATAATTCGACAGTGTAACATAATGTTACAATATATATTATGAATTTGGTTCACAGTTAACATAAATATTTATATTATCACAATTATTCCCAATTTGGATAATTCCAGATAAATTTGAGCCCCCATCTTCGTGTGGGTAGGTATGAACGTCTTGCCAGTCAGCAAAGTTGAGTTTGTATAGCCCAGGAAAATAGGTTGATTCCTTTATTCAGGTTCAAAAATGAACTGTATTTAGAGGAGTTCTACAGGGTGTTTTCTATTCATAAATTTATTGAGGAATAGGTTGGTTTAGTTGAGAAAATGTGAGCTCCACTGAGGTCTATGCTGAATGGGAGAAATTGATTGGTGTAGTCATTGTTATACCTGTTGAAATGGAGGTATTGTAAGATGTTGGTAGGTTTGATGTGGATTGATGTAGGTTTAATGTGGGGGGGGGGGTGGAGGGATGGGGGGTGAGTAGTTCCCTGTAAATTAAAATGGGTATTTGTTGTTTAGGTTTTAGAGGAAATCAGAAAGAGAAACTGTATCCAGCCATAGGCTGGCCGGGATCCAGTGGGAGGGGAATTTCTGTGCTAATTATATAAATTTATAATCTGCATCTCTCCTGAGTAAAGAAGACTAATAAAAAATGAGTAATGATGTGTCATTGATAATATAATTAAAACAATTGCTATGGAAAGGAAAGAGAGAAAAGTGGTGGCTTACCCAAAATTAGAGCTTGGCATCTCCATTCAGGACAGGGTGGAGATCTTCAAATTTTCAAAAGCATTAGTATTTGTGTTTCATTCATTCTCTAATGTATCAAATATGGAATGTAAGTCTGGTACCTAATCGAAGGTGAAGACCTAATCCTTACAGAAATTGAATAGAATTTCTGCCACAAACAAAACACATATGAAGTCATTTTATAACTCATAATAGCTAGAAACAATTAAACTCTTTGTACAATTTAATGTTGAAATGGGGTTTAATGTTTGATTCACTTTTCAAGGTTATATTTTTTTCAGGTCACTGCTCAGGCGATAATGCCTATACAAGACTCTATTGAAATATCAGCTATAGCATCATGTAAGAAGGTTGACGACACCAATGTAAAGCTTGAAGGAGTGAAGGAGAGAGCAAAAGAAATTGCACCCATTCATGAGTCTGTAACAATTTCTGAAATTCAAGTTGAAAGTTCATTAAAGGACTTAATGCAGCAAAAACGGTCTTTAAAAGAAATAGTCCATAAAACTGAACAGCAATCCAAAGACACAGCTGAAAAATTAGTGACAATAGATGTGCAACAAATTTCAGATACTATTCATACAGTTGCAGGGTCATTAGATGTTTCTGAAATTCAAAAAGAAGATAAAGTAACTATTGAGAAGAAAACCCATAGGAAAAGTGCCATTAAAATGAAGGAAGATCATACATTTAAAAGTAAACAGGTTATTGAAGAGGAAAAAGTAGTTCATTTTGTTACGCAACTTGAAGAACGAGAGAAAGTACAACAAGCACAAGAGGTTCAAGAACTCATGGGTGTATTGAAAGCAAAAGAGTTTGGGCCTGGAGAACAGCCTCTCAAAGAACTTGCTCAAGTTGGTTGGTTAGTGCGGCATGGTGTTAAAGTTAATGAAGTTACTGCATTGCACAGAGCTGGTCATTTTCCAGCACTGCAAACACCCATAGCACAATCTGCTATGGTTCAACTTGTTGAAAGACAAGGTCATGGTCTTCTGATATCTAGAGCATTGGCTGAAGAATCAGCTGATGAAGTTCAAGCTGCTGAATCTGTTGGATTTCAAGCTTTTCTTAACATGGTTGAGTTACAGCATGCTACTGTAGAAGAAGCAATTTCTCATTTTGCTCCTGAAGACTTCCATCCGGGTTCCTGGGAACTACAAGAGGCAGCCCAGGTGAGGCATAAGTATACAATAACATAAGATAATTATTTTAAACTATTTCACAAGTGCAAGGGATGCTAATAAATTTTTATTTTATTTTATATATTTAATAAGTTCTTTTTAATTTTATTTTAATAAAACTTATAGTCCAGAGACTTTACCATTTTGATAGTAGACAAATATATGATTATAGTATTTACAATTTGCATATATTTAACATGTAAACTTTTGGTCTTAGATCCAAACAGTACTAAGTTTTTTTATTTCCTCTCATCTTTGTGCAACTGTTTAGACAGCGAATGAAATTGCAAGCAATTCCATACAGAGTCTATCTGTAGGCAGTTATTTACATAATTTGTGGTACATGTGTTACAATTTTAAAAAGTGGAATATTGTGCAGTAATAAAATTCTTTGTAAAATAAAGTTTTAACTATTCTAAATATTTATTTCAATTTCTGCCATTAATGAATCGCACAATATGAGTTGGAATGATTGGCATACAAATGTACATTAAATTTGTAGTAATATGAAAAGGACACAAGGAGTAACACATAGAAAAGCTTTTCACAAGATTGGCAGTATGTATGTTCACAGTGGTTAAAATCAAAAGTAATTTTGTTGATCAAATACCTTGAGAAGATAGAAATATAATTGAGGAGTTCATTATGATGATATTCATGAAAAATACCCAGCTTGCTGTAAAAAAATTGAGACAATGCACCTGCCCACAAATTTATCTCAGTGACAGGAAAATTGGGAGATGTTCACTATGAAGTGCAGGAATATCTACCATATTCCCCAGCTTTGAATTCCTCAGACTTCCATGTTTAACAAAAACACAAAGTTTTCTTGACTATTCAACATTTTTGCCAATGTTTTTTGCTCAATCCATAAGAGATTCTGGTTGTAGGCAGTTACTTTGCAGCACTTCTGACAGAACTCTACACCAAAGTTATAATTTCACTGGAATATCATTTGGTGAATTGCATTAATAGAAAACCACATTATGTTGAAAAAACAAAACTGTTTTGAATGCACAAATATAATTTTCACTATCTGGCTACATTATAATTAACTGCCCTTGGTACGTTACTAACACTAGAATCCACAATGATCTAAATATTCCCTCAACCCCAAAAATCATAATTATAACCACACTAATCCATCTTAATAGAAATCTTCACCACCTCAATCACATTATCTCTACTACAGAATCATGCCCTCCTCTGCCTATTCCCCTCAGACGACTAAAAAAGCAAACAAAAATTTACATCTCAACCACAGCAAAATAATAAAAAATATTCTTAACTTCCTCTGTTACTGTTCTTTTTAGGAGTAACTTAATTTCCTCAAAATAATTTCAACATGTTAATGTCAATGATATAAAACAATTATAAAAACTTCGGACTATTAATATATATTAAGATAAAATTAAAATTAAAATAAAAACTACCTGGCTGAGAAATTCTTAGATCAGATTGTCAGATCAGTACAATTGTTTGCTCATAAAATTAGTAATTCGTTTACTTTGCCATTTTTTGACCCCTACAAAAAAAACATCCTTGTCAAAATTTTTATTTATTTTTTGTTAGGGGATGAGTTCAGTTGTGAAGTAATACACTAAAATAAATTAAAATAATTTAATACATATTTTATGAACTATTGCCATGTCACATTTTCTTTAAGTTAGTAAGGATATGACATTGTCAAAAATAATTGTAATATTGGTATGGAAAGGAAAGAGAGATAGGTTGTGGCTTACCTGAAAGTGAAGTGCGGTGTCGCCATAAGGAACTGAAGGTTGTTCTACAAATTTTCAGAGTCTCAGCCTCCTTCTTCAGGAAGGAGTGTTACACCATTCCATGCACCGGCCGGCTGCGGACTGCACGGTGCACGGAATGGTGTAACATTCCTTCTTGAAGATATATATAGTGTGTGTCAGTTTCAAAGATTGCTGATAAGTTTTAAATGACTGTTTTTAAGCCCTTTTGCCAGAAGAGTAATATTTTTATTATAATATTATTTATTATGATAAAGAGTTTTCCCTTTTATCATTTTCTGTGTAAACTGACTTTAATATTTAGTGAAGCCATGTAGTCTCTATCTGTTTCCTGTCTTTCCCACATATACCATTAATTTTATTGAAATTCAGTATAATCAGAATTTTTTTCACTTTCCAAGGTTATTGATCAGAAAGAAGTAGGTGAAACTGTGAAGGAAATAAAGGCTGTAGATCTTCGTGTTATTGGTATGTATTTGAAATAATCATTACTATAATTAAGTTCAATAAAACACCCAATGTTGATGATTGTCTTTTTATTTTCAGATATTAATGCAATAAAGATGCATGAAGTAATACAGTTTAACAATTTTCTGATATGATAAATCTTGCTTACTGTATTAAAAAAATCTGTCTTTACTTAAACACTCACTTTCTTTGCTTAAACACATTTCATATTCTGCACAGTAAATTTCCCAAATCCCTTTTATTTCATTAATATAAATAATGTTCATATTACAGCGTGACTTTGAAGTATATAAATATAAAAATATTTAGAAAAGTTCTAATTTTCAACTAATTATAATTTTGCAAACTAACCTCCAATTCCAAGCTTATATGTGTATATATATATATATATATATATATATATATATATATATATATATATATATATATATATATATATATTGGCTAGGAAAGAGAAACAAAGGGTAGCAGCTCGCTCAATTTAAATCAATAGTTGGTGTAGCCAGGATGGGATTAAATAAATAATTTGTCAGATTATTTGAATGCCTGAACTCCCTTCTGTGGGATAGTAGATCTGAACATTGTGCTCGCAGGCTGCTTAGAGGGTGACTGAGTGCCTGTCAGTATAATCTATTGCCCTCAAGATGAGGTTCAGGTCCTCGAAATTTTGATAAATTATTTATTCTCAGCCTGGTTTACACCAACTCGATTTATGCTAAGTCATCTACAATTGATGTTATTGATTTTACTTTGTTACATTTCCTTAAGTGTTGTATTTATATATATAACATATTCGCAAAGGAAATAGAGAGAGCAATGCTTACTTACTGAAATCAATAGTTGGTCCAGGCTGGCACAGGTGGAAGTTAAAATTTTCAAGGGGTATGAGACCCCTTTGACAGGAAGGAAGATCTGAACTGTGTACCAGCTAGGCACGAATTGACAAATTCAAATTATAGTGCACTAGTCTTTAGTAAGCAACAATTGACACCCAACAAAGCCAACAGCACTCCCTCTCAAGGAAATACCTCAACAATGGAAAATACCAGAAAATATATACACGCATACATCCATACAAACCAAATACATTAGAATTAAAGGAAAGAATAAGAAGTTGAAAAGTAAAGAATGATAATAATGAAATGGTAGAACATATTGTATAGTAGTTATCATTATAACAATTGTCGTAATATTATGCTGAAACAAAATATCAATACAACCACTGCTACAATGATCATTATAATAAAATTATAGGATTTTGAGTCCAGGATTTTGAATGTGTACACCAAGAACAGTAGAGGGTTGGACACCTTTGGTGTAGAAACAGTGGCCTCAGTAAGTTTTAGTAGGGACTGCTAGATGATAATGTATTAAGTTGCTAGGCAGGGAATACATGTTTGCCCAATTTATGTTTAAAGTTATATTTTTGCTGTATCGCCTGCCTAAAGATATTTCTTTTCAAAGTGACCAATTGTCATTCAAAGATAGCTTGTTCCTGGTGAGCAGTCATCTCAATGATGTGAAATCCATGCTACCTCATGCATAATTTTACTCTCATTTATATGTCTATGAGGGTTGTCTGAAAAGTTTCTGAGCTCAACTTGAAGATGGCAGCACTAGTAAATAAAAGCTAGTGAATTTCGTCGTTCATCTGTTGACAGTTACTCACCAAAGTTTCAGCCATTTTGGACATGCAGTTGTTATGTAACAGTTTCAGTGAGTTGATGTGAGTTTTTGTATGGAGAAAATTGAGTATTGAGCTGTTATTAAATATTTGATTTTGAAAGGCAATACACTTACACAAATCAAAGATGAGTTGGATTCTGTGTATGGGAACACTGCTCCATCATTTACCACAGTGAAATTTTGGGCAGCTGAATTTAAACGTGGCCATAAGAGCTTGGGAGACTATGAACGTTGGGGACATCCAAAAACTGCAACTAACGACGAAAACATCGCTAAAGTTCACCAAATAGTGTTACACGACTGCCGAATTAAAGTGAGAGGGATAGCAGAGGTCATGAACATGTCAAAAGAATGTGTTTTTCACATATTAAATACACATTTAGGCATGGGAAGCTGTCCGCACGTTAGGTGCCACGTTTGCTCACGTTAGACCGTCCCACACCTCAGCGGTTACAATGGTGAAAATCCATGAATTACAGTTTGAACTGCTTGACCAACCGCCTTACTCACCAGATATAGCCACAAGGGACTTCTTCCCTCATCAGGACAGAGATTTTCGTCAAATGAAGAGGCAATCACCTTCGTGAACACTTATGTTGCAGAGAAAAACGCCGAGTACTTTTTGGATGGGTTACAGAGATGGGAACATCGCTGGGAGAAGTGTGTAGAGTTACGAGGAGACTATGTTGAAAAATAAAATAAAAAATATCTTCTATCATTGTTGGGTCGGAAACTTTTCTGACCACCCTCGTATCCCAGTCTCAAAAATCATGTTTGTGAGGGACAAGAGCTGAGTAAAAGTATGCATTTGTTTATTTAATTATTTTTTGTGTAAGTCTTTAACCATTTCTGTTTCCTTTGCACAAATAAATTGATATTATTAATTTATTTTCAGAAGTATACCCTGTTCCATAATAATCCTCATAATCTTCAATAGAAGTTAACAACCGCCTGCATTTGATGGAATTTGTTTGCTTGTCATCTATGTAATGCGTGTGTTATTAGTTTTTTTGTGAACAATTTTGTAATTTTTCTAGTGAGAACATATATTTTCCTTAATTTATGTGTGTTAAAAACACTGAATATTACTTTACATACCCCTTTCCATATTGTTTTATGTTAGTGTTAAGTGGCATTCCAAAATACTATTCTTAATTGTTTAGCTTTGAAGATTCTATAGAAAATTGTGCAATTATAATATATATGTAAAAATAAATATTTCCAACTTAATGTATTGTATGTTGAATGTAATGTAACTAAAATTCTAGCAGAAATGTTTTATATCTCTTGCTCAGAATTATTCTGAGCATATATATATCTATATATGTAAAAATTAGTAAGTCAATATTAGTATTTTCAAAAATAATTGTGATATTGGTATGGAAAGGAAAGAAAGATAGCTTGTGGCTTACCTGAAAGTGAAGTACGGTGTAGCCATAGGGAATCGCAGGTTGTTCTTAAAATTTTCGGAGACTCTAAGCCTCGTTCTTCAGGAAGAAGTGTTACAGCATTCCATGCACTGGCCAGCTGTGGACTTACTCTCTTTCCTTTCCATACTAATATCACAATTATATTTATATAATTATTATTAAACACACACATTTGGATAGGAAAGAGAAACAGTGTTGCCAATTTACCTAAAATTATTAGTTGGTCCAGTCAGGCTGAGAAGAAAATAAAATTGAAATTTTAATTTCTGCACAGCCCATAATGGGCTACATTGTCTCTCTTTCCTGTCTGAATGTGTTATTTAATTAAATGTATGTATATGTGTGTTTTTTAACTGAACGTTAAGTATTAAGATTCAGTACAGCTAAATTTATAGTATTTCTTAGATCAGTTGTCAAATAATTACAAGGTTTTTTTTATATAAATTTATTTGAAATTTCACATTAAGATAAATTAAATCAGAAAGTGTAGCAATTGCCTTATAAATCAAATATGTTGAGTATTGCTGTGTTCCTAATTTTAACAAACTTATTCAGATAACTGGCAATTTAATGGTAAAATACAGCTCATAAATATTTTGATTCAAGTGTCTATTGGAAGGCTGATTACAAAATGTGTAAAATATATTATATTGGCACAAATTTTCAATAAAAATTATTTAATTGATTTTTTCATATTTTTTCACATTGGCAAACGATGAGAACAAAATAAACAATAATGGGGCTATTTTAATGAGGTAAAGTTTTTCTGATAATGGATGTGTATCGACTATGTAGAAAAAGTTTCCAAATTTTATTTTTTAATATTTACACCGGATTGGAATTGATAGGTTCATTTAAGTTCTTTCATAATTTTTAAAATTAAGATTGTTTGGAATTATTTTATATTTGTTCTTGTTTGATCATTGTAATATCACTTAAAGATCTTTAACCTTACTCTGTGCCTATTTAGATGGATTATACAATCTGTTTGGAATATTTACTTATTCAATATTATTACTTCTCAAATTTCTATATTCCCTTATTTGCATTTAATACAATAAAAAATTTAAGTAGTCTGTAATTAAAACTTCTCTTTGCTTGTAGAAAAGAAGAAACATGAAAGGAAGAAAAGAGTTTCCATCGAAAATGAATCAGGTTTGAAATATTTAATATATTTATATGACTTACGTTTTTCATATTTTTTTACCCAGGAAAAAAATTATGTGTTTAATAAGATGCATAATGTTTTATTCTTCCAGTTGGTGTCTGTTAATTTTTAGCAGTGTGTTTAATTTGAAAAATCTTATATATAAATATCCTAACACTAAAAATGTGGTTTCCAACATTTTATAGATTACAAATGTTTAAGGGAGAAATTGATGTAGTTCTTGCATATAATTTATGTAAAACATTAAACAAAAAGAATGAAACACAATCAAAGGATTTTTTCCTTTGAGTACAAACCGAATAATGTCAATGGAAGGCCAAGGCAGAGATTATCATTATATAGTGACAATCTTCATCACATAATAAAGCTTTCAGGTCTCCCTTAATAGAATGTTCCTATAAAGTAAAAAAATTAGGAATCAATTTTCTAGCAAATATGCAAACATATACACATGGATAATACAAGTATTATAAATAAATGTGATTTGCACTGTACACTGCTATAATGTTGTTGCAGGTCTTATATACATGATATTTATCATATTAAATTTTGCAAGAGAATACTTGAACAAATAAAGTACATCAAAGTTTGGGATTGTATTAGAATTAGTAATGACTAAGAATTTATTGCTTCTGAGAACTAAATTTTATTGTTTGATTGAACTTCAAGGTTGTCAATACACTTGGAAGAGATCTTTTGGTCTAATGTTTTTATTATTATTATTAAAAACTTTTATCTTTTGATTATACATTTAAGTTAATACATTTAAGTTAATACATTTACAAGTATTTACAACAACTATTGTAAATAATTTACTTGTTAACTTGTGTAGGTGGAGAGTCCACTGACTTTCCAGCTCTTGAGTTCATCATCATTTGTAGTTCTGAGGGGTTTGAGGTGGAGGATGAGATGGTTTTTTTGTTATTAATGCGAAAGTTTCGTGTGTTGAGTAGAGAGTGGAATAGGTGGGTTATCAGTCAGGGAGGTTGTATTGGGGTTGATAGGAAGAGGATTTATCAGGATGTGCCTGAGTGTTGACGGGGAAGTATGAGGTCTATTGGGAGTTTGCATTTCAGATGACAGCTTGAGGGCGGCAGGTGACGATGGCTTTGAATGTATTCTATAGTCAGATTTGGGTGATTTACGATACTTAAGGAGGACATGGATTCATTGATTATTGTGTTGATGGTAGGGATTTGGATGTCTTTGTGGAGTTTCTTAGAAATCATGGAGCATTGGTAATGGAGCAAAGCATTTTGTTTTGGGTAATTTGGAGCTTTTGTGTGGGTTTTGCCGGTGGAGCCCCAGATGTGGCAGTTCTAAGACCAGATGGGTTAGATGAGGGAGAGATATATTAGTTGTTTAGTACTGATTGAGACTGGGGAATTTTTGTTTAGTAGGGGGTATAGGGTTTTGAATTTATTGTTAATTTTGGGGATAAGGGTATTAATATGAGCTTGTCAGGGTAGTTTTGGGTCTAGGGTGAGTCCTAGGTATGTTACTTTTATTTTTGTTGGTGTTAGGGTTCCATTGAGAGTGAGAGGGACTTGAGTAGGTGGTTTATTTTTAGGATGAAGGGTAGGATAGAGGATTTGGAGGGGTTAATGTTGACTCTCCATTGTTTGTCTAGGAGGAGGGGTTGGAGTCTTGTGGTGAGGGAAGAGGTTTGGTATAGAACGGAGATGTCGTCAGCAAATAATACAGTTTTGGTTGAGGGATGCTGTGGTAATTCATGGGTATGTACGTTTAACAGGAGGGGAAAGAGGATGCTTTCTTGGGGGATGCCCGCAGTGATCAGGTGGGGTTTGGAGTGGGTGGAGTTAATTTTGATTGTGAACTTGCAGTTTTTTAGGTAATTTTTTAGTAATTTGTAGTAGGTGTCATTTAGCAGATTTTTTATTTTTGAGAGGAGAAAGGGATGATATTTTGTTGAATGCCTTTTCACGTCAATGAATATGGCAATGCAGGATTGTTGGGTTTCGAAGGATTTGTCACTATATCACTTAGGGATATAGTTCATTGTGACTTATGGATTTCTTTATCAGGATTGTGGAGCTGCCTTTCTGTTGGCGTCAGGATGGTCAGCTTGGTAGGTTTTGTAGTTGGGGAAGTAGCAGTGCTGGGTGGGAATAAGTTTTGTTTCAGTTAGTATGATGAGTCGATATTGAAATTGTTTAGGAAGTATGAGATTTCATGGCATTTGTTTGAGCAACCATAGGCGTTCCATGTGCAGATGATAAAGGGGGTGGGCATTGTGGTGTTCATTTATTTGTGACAATTAGCTTGGGGAAAAGTGAGGTGATGAGTTGCATTATTGATTATTGATTATTGAGATGAGGGTCTAATGTAAAATGCAGGATCACGCTAGCAATGTAGTTTGTATATGGGACTGTTAGATAAATATGTTGTAGAAGTTAGGTGCTTGTTGTTTTTGCTATGGCCTTCAATAAGTACTGTACAGTCCAAAGTCAAACAGATCTGAGATAATAGCAGCGGATAGGAGGATAAAAACCCTGAAAATTTCTGACAATTAACTGCTTTGTGGAATTAATCCTTCATATTCAGGTAACTCATAATCTCTTCTCTCTTTACTACCATTGAAAAACATGACCAGATAGGGGAAGAGAGTGCCACTTATTGTAGTGTGTAATTTTAAGATAATTTTTTTAGTAATAATCTTCAACATTCATTCTCAATTACTTGAAATTTAATATCTATCAGTTGCAAAGGAACAATTACCCACAAAAGAACCTACATTCTCTCTCTACTCCCAGTCCTATATTTATGTAAAAAATATAGTAGTAAATACTTTTAGGCATTGGTAGTTTGTGAGTAGTTATGTGCAACATCACAATTTTAGAAGCATAATATATAATAAGAGTAAAATAATACAAGAACAGCATTTGCGGAACCAATACTCTGTGGCAATTCACCTGACCCATATTATGCGATATATCAAATTATGTCTACATAGTTTCTAAAAGAGTCAAATTTTTAAAAGTGAAATAATTCAGCGCCAAGTTGACACATTTCTAATGTGAAAATATTTTTCCTATGTATATATTCTAAATGAAGTTAATTTTATGCAGAATTGAATGTCCTGAAAGAGGTAGTTTTTGGAACTTTTTGGCAAGTGCACAAGTTGAAATGGAATACTGCATATGTACATTGCTCATTCCAGACACATATTCGGTGCTGAATAGCCAGTTGGCTGCATTAACAGCATCAAGTGCACCACAATTTTTAGAAATCAAAACAGAAATTATCACTGTTAAAACACAATTATTATGAAATATCTTAAAATTAAGAAAAAATTCTTCCTAAATTTATATATGTATGCTGTAGCACATATACATAAACTGCTGCTGCTGATAGTTATAAAAATTCTCACACACAAACATTCCCTGAGAACCACATTAACATGAAGCATTTATTCATCACAGGGTGAAATGCCTGCAGTTTAAAAAAATTAATTTAGAGTAACAATTATTATATTTATCAAAACCATGAATGAAAACATAAGCTAATATATTGATTTGTTTTTTTAAAAAAATTTTATTAAAAGGAGTCTTTTCATATTACTAATATAAAAGGGACAACTGCCTGCTTTTTAATTGGCATATGGATATACAAGTGTTTATAAACACAGCTTTTATATGTGTTTATCATGAATGTATTAATAATACTTTAGAAGCTTATTCAAGAAAAGATTATTTGTTCAGTTGTGGGTCATTGTTGCCAAACAAAAAATTTAAACTTCACTGCTCATAAAGTGAGAACATATGTTCCCCACATGGAAGATGTTAACATAGACAATTTAATAAGTATTTCTAATAGTAAATAAGTAATACTGACAAATGTTTTTATATTCATATTGTTTTTATTACTTGTTTTACCTGTGTTATTTTTCAAAAAATCATTCATAAGAACGATATTGATGTTAGTATGCAATATAAAATTTTTACTACTATATATATATATATATATATATATACATGTTGTAATAGTGTATTTGATTTTTTATTTTATAAGAAAAACATGATAATATATTTATGTTCCATGTTTTACTCATGTGCTTGCTGCAGGACTATGACATAATTACATAAAGCATTAATACATCTTCCATCTATATTATGACATACTCATAATTTTATGAATTGCATGGACAATTATTATTCTCAAACATTTAACTGCATTTAAAATTTTCAAAATTTAATCTGAAATCCATTTAAATTCTATTGACCATAATGTATCTTGGTATACAGTACTTGCTAAATTTTTCAATCTCTGTCACAAAATTAATGGTATTGTTTTCATTGAAAAATTTATGGGAATGATAATATACTAAATCATAGCTAATTTTCTTTAAGCATTCTGTATTTTAATATACAATTGTTTCATCTTATATTACTTCTTACAATTTATCTGTTCTAATAATAATGCCACAAATTCATTCTTATGTTTTTTTATAGTTATATAAACAAAATGTTAGACATTTGGAAGCTACATAAATTAGGAAGAGAATACTTAATAGAATATAATCTTATAGAATCTTAATTAAAGCCTTATTTTTTGGCATGTTTATATATATATAAGCAACTAAGGATGATGTGTCATTGTCAAAATCATTTATAAAGACAGGAAGGAGAGACAAGGAATCAAGCTTTCTCAAATTTAGGACTTGTGTCACCATATTGGACAGATTCTTCTTGTCTGCCGTGAGGGCACTAACCTTTAATTTCAGTTAAGCAACTAATAATTCTTTGTCTCTCTTTCCTGCCCATGTCAATATATACATACATACATATATATATATATATATATATATATATATATATATATATATATATATATATAAACAATAACAATAATTTTATATTATTCTTCAGCAGTCTATATAAAATTAATAAATTTTAATATTAATTATCTACATTAACCTGTTTTTGCACTTCATGCATTTAGTTTTTGAGTAATATAATTAGCAATGGTACAATAATAATAATATTTTCTTTATTCTATTGGCATACTTAGCACTACTTTATTGTTATGGTATTTAATAACAATCATTCTAAATGAAATATTTCTTATTAATTCAAATGAATAGACAATTGTGGTTGCATTTTTAAATATTCTTCTGTGTGACTATTTTCAATTATAGATCTATTAGTTTTGTCTTCATTAGTTTCTATTTTATAATTATAATTTTCTGGTTTGACCTCCATAACACAAAAGACAGTCTTACATGTTTTATGAACACGGTGTAATATTTCATTTTGTTAACCATATTGCTTGAGCTTATCAAGCCACTTTATAATACAGGCTATGACTTATCTGCAAAGCATTTCAGTTAATGTTTGTATGCTTTATGTATTTTATTAGTGGTGAGTACAGTATATTTCTTTTTTGTGTTTTTTATTTTGCTTTTGCTAACATAAAACTATTCTTTTCTAATATTGCAATTAGATGCATGGTTTATAAAGTAATTAAAAAAATAGCACAGTAATAATTATGTTATGTTTATATAACATCTTAAAAATTATTTCTTCTGTTCTGTCCAATTAAGCTTTATTTCAAACAGTCATTGTAATAGGTACTGATGTTCAATATAAATTTTATTGTTCTCTTTATTATTATCATTTTTATGAATAAACTTTAAATTTGCTTGAAAGATTTATAAATTTTTTGTAAATCAAATTCATAGAATATAAATAACTAAATAAATTTTTACTTGATAGTGAATAGAAAAACTGCAAATTATTGTTCCTTCTGTATGTACAAAATCTTGAAATCAATAATTATTTATGGATCCTAGTACAAATCTCTTAATGAAATATTTTGCTAGTACACATTTTTTACTCAAGCTTCCTAAGCATCCAATGTTTGTTACTTTCTTTCACAAAATTATATAATAAATAGCTTTGATTTTTTCATTTGACAATACCTATCATATTTTGGTGTTGCCCTAGAATCTCCTCCCCAAAATGGAAACCTTCTAATGTTTATATATACAAAATTCCTGCTCTGTAGTACATCATTTCAGTTTTGTGGTTCGTAGAGAATAATTCACTTTGTTAATTAAGTTCTGTGCCTTATAATTGTGACAAAATAAATAGTTTATGTAACTGTCAATAGTTTAAAGCAAATTAACACTTTCTTCTTTGATATTTATGAAATAATTTTTTGCATTAATAATTTATTTCACTGTTTTTACTATATACTAATAAAATATTTTATTTTTTTCTGTAATAAATTGTTTGATGATAACTTCTTATAAAACTGTTCTTAAAACAAGCTACATTGAAACTTCTCACACTTCTTGGTAGAAATCTGTCCTTTACTTTCTGTATTACATAATAATATCACAGTTAATATCAATTTAAAATATACAACTCTTCATTCACACTGTCTCTTTATAACACGCTATGCTTCTGGTTTGACTTTTTTTTTAAAAAAAATTGTTCATTAATTTCTTCAAATTCTATACTCAGCTTCAAGTTACAAATAATACTATGCATGCATATTATCTGCTTTTTATACTAAAAACCATAAAACATGGAACAGTTGTACAGTAATCAGTTGTCCAGTAATTCAGTATATCCAGAAAAAAATTTATTCCATGTTGTCAACTCCTGCAACAGAAATATAGTTAGTTATTAATTTTCTGGACATCTGGTTAATGTTAATGAAACATTTTACAAATACCACTAGTTATACTGTCACATGAAATGACACATAAACATTTACATAATTCACAGAAATTATAGAAGATACAGCATTCAAGCTACGCACAGCATCCAAGACAGTTGCAGACAAACTACAACAAGAAACACCGAAAACTTTAGATAGCAAAGAGGGTGTTATAATTTCAGAAATACCTTCTGATGATAATATCTCTGTTACTGAATCATTTGAGCACAAAGATAATATTGAAGAGCAACCAGAACAATTGAAATTGATTGTAACTGAATCTAAAAAGAGAAAAATTATTAAGAAAGAAGTAAAAGAGAAACCATTTTCTAAAAAAATTGTAGAAATTGACATGGTTGAAGAAGATGTAACAGATGTTACTGACCACGAGGAAAAGAAAAAGACAAAAATATTTCAACCTCTAAAATCAAAGATTGTAGAGCAAGATTTTGATCAGGAAATTGTGGGAGAAATAACATCTCCAATTATGACTTCTATGAAAGGGCTACCTTTTATCAGCACTCCACAGGTGGCTCAAACTGTGTCTACAGCATGTGTTTCTGATATTTCATCTCCTATTGATGGACGTGGAAATGTTAATCTTAACATAATAGCACACACTGCCATTTCAGGACAGCAAGTCATTGCTGAAGAGCAGGAAGAAATATCAAATACCACAAAAATAACTAAAGTTCATGCGTCACAAAAGCTGGATAGTGTTGAGTCATATCAAGTTTCTGAACCAGATGTGAAGATAAAAGCTGAAGAATTTTCAACAACATTCCAACCTCAAACTTATGAAGCCATGAAGACAATTTTGCCTATGGAAGGAATACTAGTGAGTGAAACAACTCTTTCACAGAAATCAGAGGAACTTCAAAAAGAAATAAAAGCACAGTCTCTCAAGGGGTTACCCCAAATTACTGCACCATCGTACATGGCCGAAACTGTGCCTTTTATGAAAGTACCTGAATTACTTACAGGTTCAAATATAACTGGAGAACATGTCAATATAAGCATTATAACGCACTCTGCCATCACTAGTGAACATATTCAAGTTGGCGAAACTGAGCAAGATAGTGGTACAGCTGTTGTTGCAGAAGCCCAAGCTGCTCCACTTATGGATTATGCAGAACCATATTTTGTTACAGAGCATGATGTACAAGCTGTACCTGAAGAGATAGCATCAAAAATTGCACATAAAAGCTTTGAAGCTACTAAAACTGTCATACCAGTTGAAGGTATAGTGGTTTCTGAAGAAATTGGAAATCAAAAGACTGAAGATTTTACTAGAAATAATGTAGAATCTTTTCAGGGGTTGCCATATATTACCTCTCATGAATCATCTGTCACAGTTCCATTAGCAAATGTAACAGAAATTTTAGCACAACAGAAAGCTATGGAGGAACATGTTAATGTAAATGTAATAACACATTCTGCAGTATCAGAGCAGCAAATACAAACAGAAGAGAAGGAACGAGTTACAAATATGTCCCGTCCTACTGGTTTTTATGCTACGCCTCATCTTAATACAACTGAGTCTTTTATGGTATCAGAACTTGAAGTTCAGCAACACCCAGAAGAATTTCATTCTAATTTCATACCAAAGGCTGTTGAAGCAAATAGGACTGTTCTTCCAGTTGAAGGGATTGTGGTCAAAGAAGAAATAGCAGATCAGAGAACTGAAGAAATATTGAACCAACCTCAAACAAATTCTTTAAAGAGTCTACCATATATCAGTAGTCTAGAATCATCAATATCGGTTCCATTATTGAGCACAACTGAACTTTTAATGACAAAAGAATCACTTGGAGAACATATAAACATAAATCTTTTAACACATTCTGCACTGATGCAGCAAGAAATTCAAACAGGAGAACGAGAGCTCATATCTGACCAATTTCCTTTAAGTGCTGTTCATGCGGCACCTCAACTTAATCTCATGGAATCCCTTCAAGTGACAGAACAGGATGTGCAGAATAAACCAAATGAATTTATGTCTACTCCCAAACCAATCACATTTGAAGCAACCAAAGCTGTTATACCTGTTGAAGGAATAGTAGTAAAAGAAGAGTTTGCAGGTCAAAGGGTAGAAATGCTTTCAAGCCAGGTTCAAATGCCCATGAAGAGTGTACCCTTCATAACTACTCCAGAATTATCTGTAGTGACTCCATTAGCAGATAGCACTGAACTTTACTCAGATAAAGAAATCAAAACTGAATATGTAAATGTTGGCATTGTAACACATTCGGCAGTTTCAGAGGAACAAATTCAAACTAATGAGAGAGAGCAAATTACTTCAGATATTCATCCAAAAGGAGTTCACGCTGTCCCTCAGCTTAACATTAATGAATCATGCCAAATAACTGAGCTTGATGTTCAGATGCTACCTGAAGCATTTGAGTCTATGTTGAAACCAAAGTCAGTAGAGGCAAACAGAACAATCATTCCAGTTGAAGGAATTGTGGTAAGTCAAGAAATGGCCAGTCATAAAGCAGATGAATTTTCGAAACAATTTCAAATAAACGAAGTAAAGAACCTACCCATTAGAAATGTACCAGAAACATCTGTCGTAGTATCTCTATCTAAAACAACAGAACTATTAACAACTGGAGACACTCCTGAAGAGTATGTTAACATAAATCTTTTAACACATAGTGCTGTGCTGGGTCAACAAATAGAAACAGAGGAAAAGGAACAAATTTCTGAAACATGTTTACCAACAAGTGCTCAAGCAGCACCACAGGTTAATGTTATTGAGTCATTTGAAGTTACAGAACAGAATGTGCAGATTGAAACTGGTGAATTTTCATCAAAATTAAAGCCTCAATCATTTGAAGCACATAAAACAGTGATTCCCATGGAAGGAATTGTTGTGAGTGAGGAAATGACTGGGCAAAGAGCTGAAGTGTTCTTGAAACAATTAAAGGATGAATCCTTAAAAGCTTTACCATATATAAGTTCCAGAGAGACTTCTGTTACTGTACCTTTAATGGAAGTTACAGAAATATTAACCACTAAAGATGATATGAAAGAAAGTGCTAATGTAACTATATTGCCTTTCACAGCTATGTCAGAACAGGAAGTAGTAATTCAGGAACAAGAACAAACAACTGTTGAAATTTCACCAAAGAAAGTTAGTGCTTTCCCACAACTTGATGCAGTTGAGTCATTGATGGTTACAGAACCAACTGTTCAATTGAAATCAGAAGAGTTTGTCTCTAAAGACATCCCAGAGGCATATGAAGCAAATAAATCAGTTGTTCTGAAAGAAGGCCTTATAGTGAGTGAGACTTCTACTGGTCAAGATGCAGAGGAATTTTTGGGAAAACTTCATGCAAAAATATTAAAAGGCTACCCATACAATAGTGCTCCCTCTCAATTAGCTGAAACAGTGCCTTTAATAAATACCACAGAATTAGTAACACATGATGTATCTTTAAGTGAAAAAGTAAATGTTAGCTTATTAACTCACATGGCTTTCACAGAACAAGAAGTTGTATTTGGAGAACGGGAAGAATCATCTGACAATGTTTCCCCTAAACAGGAGCAAGCTGCACAGTTATTAGACACTGCTGAATCATTTCTAGTAACAGAACATGATATTCAAGTAAGACCAGAGGAATTTCTATCTTCTTTTAAAACCAAATCATTTGAAGCTTCTTCAACTGTAGTTCCTTCAGAAGGTATTGTTGTTTCTGAAACATCTATTGGGCAAAATGTTGAAGACTTAAAAAAACATGAAGATGTTCCTAAACTGAGAGGATTACCAGTAATTTCTCCTGTTGAATGTGCTGAAATAACTGCTTCACAAAATGTTACAGAACTTCAAACTGTAATTGATGCTCTTGAAGCACATATCAAAGTAAGTGTATTGACTCATTCAGCTATTTCAGAACAAGAAATTTTAACTGAAGAGCGTGAACATACAGTTGACTCTGCAAGTTCTAAGAGTGCCCAAGCTGTTCCTCAAGTCGATACTGTTGAATCATGTTTGATCATAGAACATGATATACAAACTCAACCTGGTGAATTACCAATTTCTGAAAAGCCCTTAGTTTTTGCAGCTAATAAAACAGTTATACCTGTGGAAGGTGTTTTAGTAACAGAAACAACTGTTGGTCAAAATACAGAAGATTTTTTGAACAAGATCAATGTACCTTTGTTGAAATGTTTACCTTACATAGGCCCTCTTTCTCAGTCATCAGAAACAGTTTCCTCAACAAACACCACTGAACTGTTAACAGACAGTGATGCAGTGAAAGAACATGCCATTGTAAACCTTTTGACTCATGCTGCAATTTCAGAACAACATGTAGTTAGTGAGGAGAAAGAGATTAAATCTGATGAATCATTTATTAAAGAAGCTCATGCATTCCCACAGGTCAATGCAATTGAACCTTATGAAACAACAGAACATGTTATACAAGTTCAACCAGGACAGCTTGTGTCAGCTAGCAAACCACAGTATTTTGCAGCTAATGAATCAGTTGTTTCAGCTGAAGGTGTTTTAGTACATGAAATTATATCAAATCAAAAAGCCGAGGACTTCCACAAAATCTTAGAGTTGCCAAGTACTCAAGCAACCATGGAAATAGCTTTACAAGAAGCAAAATCTATAAGTGAAACAGAAATTTCATTGAAGGAATCAGACATGGAAACATTGAAACATCCTCAATATAGACAAGCTGAAAAGTCTATTGTTACAAAGGAAGGCATATCTGTTACAGAAGTTCATGAAGGTATAATAGAGGATAAATTAGATGCTTTAGTTAAGCCCAGTGCTCTAAAGCCTAGATTTCAAGTACCTCCTGTTGAACCACTCATCATTAGTGAAGTATTTTCTGAAACAAAACCAAGTAAATATCTACCAGAATTATTTGTAGCTACAGAAAGTGCTACACAAAGTATTATAGCACAACAAGAAATCACTACACATGAAATGCATATACCAGAAAAGGAAGGAGATTACATGCCCCAAAAATTACCGCCTTCTCAAACAGCGGGCCTTGATATTATTCCTGGAGAAACAATTGTTGTTCTTGACTCTAATGTACATGAAAGTGAAAGTCAGTTTTTATCTCAACGTTTGCCACAATCATCAAAAGCCTTGCAAGACATAACAGTTTTAGAAGGTGTGACAGTTAGTATTGTAGAATCTCATCAAAAAGAAAAAGGTTTTGCAATGGATGCTCAGGATTTAAAAAATGCAGGGGTTAAATTTTTCGAAAACCAATCCTTTATTACATCCCAGACTACAGCAGTGGAATGTGAAGGCAATTTTTTGGCATCTGATAGACCTTTGGGAAAGAAAGCTTCTGCAAGTGTGTTGTGTTTAGAAACATCTGATGTTTCTGTATCTGTTGTTCAAGAATCAGAAGGCCAATTCTTGTCTGAAAAGCTTCCATTGGGCATTCATGCAGAATATAGCATTAAACCAGAAGAATCTGTCACAATTTCAGAAATTCAAACAATTGACTTACCATCAGAATTTTCAGATACTTTACGATATTGTTCCAGTGAAGCAGTCACAGGTGTAGAAACTCAAGAGGCCAAGGAAATCTCTACTGTACTCATCCAGGAAAATGAAGAACCTTTGGAAAAACTTGATTCTCCTTCTTCCTGCAGAATCCAACAGTCATACACACCAAAATCTGGCATTTTAGTTTCACAAACTCATCCTATAGAAATAGAAGGTTTATTGTCAGTCACAGAGTTACCCGAGACACATAAAATTAAAACTAAACCCACTCATCCTCACCAATCGTTACTTGTACAAGAAGTACTCTCAGAAAATTATGCTGAGAGGTTAGAATGTGACCATCCTCAGATGAGTGTTGCTAAATTAGATCAAGATTCTCTTCAGGAAATGGTAGTTGAAGAAAGAATACTTGGAGAAGTATTGAATTTATATAAAAGAACTAAATGTGAAGAATCCACTGCTAATTTGACACTATTGCCAGAAATAGGTTTAACTATAACAGAAATTATTCCTGATGATAAAGAAGGTACTTATTTAAGATCCCAACAGCCAACTGAGCATGTTGCAGAAACTGATATATTGCCTCAAAAGGTTGCCATTAAAACTGAAGTTCAGACAGAAGGTGGAATGAGGCCTCTTATTGAAGATACTGTAGTAGAAAGAATTGCAACATCTGAACACACTCCTCTGGAAAGTTTGGTTGTTACATTGTCACAATTAGTGGAAAGGGAAGGAGAATTTGTTAAAGATGTAATGCCTGAAAGCAAGCAGGCTGTCATTGACATAAGTGAAAAATTATCAGAAATAAGTGTAACTCAGGTTTTAACTCATGATAAAGAAGTTGACTGTGTTTCTGAAGAAACTCCAAAGCAGTTAATAGCAAAAACGAGCATTTTCACACATGAGGTAGCTCAAAATTTGGAAGTACTACCTGACATACAAATTGGAAAGTTATCTAGTCAGAAACCAAGTAGGGAGACTGCCAAGCTAGATAATGAACCATACCAGGAACTAATTATTACTGAAACATCTGTAACAGAATCAGAAGTAAAATTTGAGAATCAGATGAAAGCAGCACCGAAGCAAGCTGATATAAAAATTCGAGCTGAAGAAGGAATATCGGTAACTGAAGTCATATCTCATCTTAAAGAAGATACTTTTGCATCACAAGAGTTTCCAAAGCATAGAAATGCTGTTCCTGGAATTCTGGAACAAGAAGTTGCTCAAAAACAAGAAGTAAGTGCAGATGTTCATGTTGGTGAATGGGAAAGGCAGTCACCAGTAAGGGATAGAGCTCATCCTGATCATGAAGTATTGGAATGTGCTATTTTAACACAGACAGATGCCATAGAGAAGGAAGGATATTATATTGATAGTATCAAGCCAGACCAGAAAGCTGCTGAAGTAACATTTGAAGAGGGCCAGGTACTAACAGTAACAGAAGTTTTGTTAGAGGACAAGGAAAAACCACTTGAAATTCCTATTGGCCCCACAAAACAAACAGCTTCAACTGATTTTAATCTTCAAGGAGTTGTTCTAACTTCTGAAATAATTGCAAACACAAGTCTGAAGGAGATCGACTCAATTAAGCCATTATCTGCTGAAGCAAAAGCTGATCAAATACCTTTTCAGAGTTTAATTCTTAGTGAAGCATATACTAGAGAATGTGAAGGAGAATACCAACCAAACTTAAGGCCTGAACTTAAGAATTTAGAATCAATTTTTGAGGAGGAAAAAGGAATAAGTGTGAGTATAACAACAACAGTAGATAAAGAAACAGATTTTATAGTTCCAATAATTCCTGAAGAAATAAAGGCTGAAACATTCATTGCAGGGAGAGGTGTCGCAGAAAAGTTAGAAGTTAGTATTGAAAGCAGTGTTGACAAACTTGTTACCAAATCACCGATAATGGCAAAAGCAAATAAAGAGCAGTTGCCATTTGTTAGTATTGTTCAGTCTGAAACTGCACTTGGAGAAGTGGAAGGTGAATATGTGATGTGTGTGAAACCAGACTCAAAATGTGCTGAAGTAATTTTTGAAGAAGGTAAAGGTGTATCTATAACTGAAATTGTTGTCCAAGATAAGGAAGGTTTGTATGAAGTTCAGGAAGTACCATCCAAGAAATATGCAACATCAGATATTCTTGGAAAAGAGGTTGCACAAAAAACAGTAATCGTCCCTGACATAAAAACTGGATATATAGCACTTGATACTCCTACTACAGCAAAAGCCAATCCAGAACAAATAACTTATGAAAGTGTACAATTAACTGAAGCAATAGTTCAAGAAAGTGAAAAAGAACTCAAAGAAAACCCTGCATTTGACAAATTTAATGCTCAGCTATTATTTGAAGAAGGAAAAAGCATATTAATAACACAAGTAACTCCACAAGACAGGGAAAGTTTATATATAGAAACAGAAAAACCTACTTCCAGAGTAGCTTCACAAAACATCTCTGGTAAAGAAGTTGCAGAAAAATCTGTAATAGTTCCAGCATTTGATGTAGGGTATCTACAAGATCAAATATGGAATAAAGTTCAGGCGAATACTGAACATCTCTCTTTTGAAAGTGTTACTCAAACAGAAACCTGTGTTCAAGAATGTGAAGGTCAACTATTTGATGAATCTGTACCTAATACAAAGCTAGCTGGTGTAACATTTGAGGAAGGGCGACCATTAATGATAACAGCCATGATTCCTGGGGATACAGAAATAGACTTCATTGCTTCTGAAATACCTAAATCTCAGACAGCACTTTCTGACATCACTGCCCAAGAAGTGGCAGAAAAGTCAGAGATTATTACTAGCATAAATGTGAGAGAATTTTCACATGATATTCCAACATCTGCTCATGCAAATCCAAAACAACTTCCATTTGAAAGTCTTGTTTTTACTGAAGCTTCTGTTCAAGAGCTTGAGGGCATCCTGGAGAATGAAAATATTCCTGCAACCAAGCAAGCTGACTTGGATTTTGAAGTTAATAAAAGTGTTATGATTTCTGAAGTAACTTTAGGTGATAAAGAACTTGTATATTCGTCTCCTAAATTCCCAACAGATCAAAATGCTGTTCCAGAAATATCTGAGACTCAGGAAGTAGCAAAACAAACTCAAACACTTACAGAAATTTGTATTGGAGAACTTGATTATAAACCTTTGATTCAAGATCAGGCTCAACCTGGTCAAGAAATGCTTCATAGTGTAATTGTTTCAGAAAGTTTATACCAGGAAAATGAATTTGAATTTACAGGAAAGTTTAAGCCAACAACAAAAACTGCAGAAATAATTATTGAGGAAGGAAAGAAAGTTCAAGTTATTACTGAAATAATAACACAAGATAAAGAAGAAAACCTAAATAAAGGGGAGACTCCAATCAAAAAAGCAGTTCATTCAGGTATCTCAGGAAGGGAAGTAGCAGAAAAAATGGAGGTTTTGACTGGAATCTGTGTTGGAAATGTGTTAACACCTGAACCAATAAAGTCAGTGGCAAATATTGAACAAATTCCATATCAAAGTATTGTTCAGGCAGAAACAATTGTTAGAGAAAAAGAAGACACATTAAAGTCTGAATTACGGACAATATCAACAAGTGCTAACCTTCAAATTGAAGAAGGAAGAAGTATTACGGTTACCCAAGTAGTTGTTGATGATGAAGTTCGAGAATACTTTGAACCTCAAAAACCAAGCCAGGAAACTGCTTTTCTGGAAATTAAAGGTAAGAAAGTAGCCGAAACAGCTGAAATTGAGTCAGAATTTGCAATTACAGAACTTGTTGTGGATCTTCCCAAAGATGCCCATGCAAAGTCTGATTCTATTGTTTATGAAAGTTTATTGCAAACTGAAGCAGTTACAGAAGAAAAGGAAGGTTTATTTTCAGATAAATTCAAGCCAATCACCAAAAGTGCTATTATTGCTTTTGAAGAAGGCAATGAAATTTCAGTGACAGAAATTATTCCACAAGACAAAGAAGATAGTTGCATAATCCTAGAACAACCTGATACGAAACATGCCAATGAGGACATTATAAGTCAGGAAGTAGCACAGAAAAATGAAGTATATACAGAATTATGTCTTGGAGAGTTAGAGATTAAGAAACCTTCAAGAGTACAATCAACTCTTCAGCAGATTCCATTTGAAAGCCTAATTAATTCTGAGGTACAAATTAGAGAATGTGAATCTCAGTTTTCAAAAACTACAGATTTAGCTGAAAAATCTGCAAACTTAACATTTGAAGAAGGAAGAGGTGTATCAGTATTGCAGGTTATTGTAGAACACAAAGAAGAAAGTCTTGAAGTATCAGTGAAAGGAAAAGAGAAAAAAGCACAACCTGAAATAGTTCCACAAGAGTCAATCCAGTTAAGTGAAGTTGTTGCTGATATCAACGTAGGGGAAGTAAGTAATGTAATACTTCATAAAGAACAAGCTAAACCGAAACAAGATGTCATGGAAAGTATTATAGTTAGAGAAGGAATAGTTCAATACAAAGAGGATGAGTTTCAGAAATCATTTAAACTGGATTGCAAAAGTGCTACCATTGAGTATGAAGAAGGTAAAAGTGTAACCATATCTGAAGTTATTACCGGAGACAAAGAAGAATTCTATATGGCACCAGAAGTTCCTAAAACCATATTTCCTGTATCTGATGTAACTATTCATGAAGTAGTACAAAAATCTGAAATAATTCCAGAAATAGGCATTGGAAAATTGCCTGAAGATCAGTCTCAAATGGTACAAGCAAAACCAGAGCAACTCACTTTAGAGTCAATCATTCAGACTGAAACAACAGCAAGAGAATGTGAGAAAATCTTTAAAAGTGATTTTCAGATTGATACAAAAATAGCAGAAATATCTATAGAAGCTCCAATGAAAGGAGCAACTGTTGCCCAAGTTATTGTTGATGATAAGGAAACTGATCAAGAATTTTATTTAGATCAAAAAAGACATGCTACACTTTCAGACTTTGTTGGTCATGATGTTGTGCAGACTCTTGAAATAGTTACTGGTGTGGGAAGTGGTGAAATACCAGCCATGGAGCAACATGGAGCACAAGCTAGTCAAAAACAAATACCGTATGAAACTATTTCACAACTAGAAGAATCTGTGCAAGAAAGTGAAGGTGTTTTTAAACCTCTCATAAAACCTGATTTAACTAGTGCAGCTCTTTCATTTTATGAAGAACAAGGAATTACAGTTACAGAAGTAATGATTCAAGACAAGGAAGGCACAGAAATTAAAACTGGAGTTGCTAAAGAAGAGGTAGCCCAACCAGACTTTGTAGAACATGAAATTGCAATCAAGTCAGAAGTTCTTCCTGAAGAAATAGGATTAAGCAAACTAAACATCCAATCTCCTGTTAGGGGTGTGGCTAAAGAATCAGTACCAGAACTTCAAAGTCTTATGGTAACAGAGTTAGAAAGTGCTGGTGAGGTAGAATCAAGACTTCCAGATCTAGTGATACCTGCTTCCAAGAGGGTTAGCATCTCCTTTGAAGAAGGCACTAATGTAGTTGTGACACAGGTGCAGCCAGAAGATCATGAGGGTGAGTATTCCACGGGACAAAGAAATGTAAAACATTTCATTACTTTACAAATAGTAACTATATTTGGATTCATCAAACAAATACACTATTGAGATCTACTGTGCTCATGGATATAGGAAGATAAAACTTATGGAACATATATGAAACAATATATTTGTGGATTATAAAGGTAAGTACAAAAACACTTAAACAAAGGCTTCGCAGGATTCATTATATCTGGGGTATCAGTTTATATAATTTATTCCAAATTACTCAACTGTATCTGCTCTTGTAATATCAAATGAATGTACGAGTATACTTGACTGTGATACTAAGAGGAAAGCAAATAATAAATGTATAGTATGAAAATGACTTTAAAACTATTTAAAAATTACTGTGTTGTTTGAAAGAGGGGCTACCCGTATTCCCACATTCAGCTGACATTTAGCTGACATATTTGCAAAAAATGATATCATATATGATAAGAGAAAAAATTATCTAAACTCAACAATATAACAGATTACCCATTCTGAGTACATGAAAAGAACAATAAATATGCAGTTTCTTAATGCCTAAAATTATAGGAAATGAATAATGAGTAAAAATTCAGAAAATGAATATGAAATTTTAAAAGTTAGACAACATGAAATATTCCTATTGCAGAATACATTACATCTATAAATATGATGTACTGAAACCAATCATGAATAAACTAAGATTTATTGGCAAAGAAAGATGGCAGAAATATTAATGAATCTAACATGAGTCAAATTTGTTTTCAATTACAAGCAAAAGTAAATGCTCTGAATAATAAAACACAGTAAAGAATTTCTTATCTACAATGAAAAGAAATATCATATGAATACATAATCTATTTTAAAGGATTATTTAAAATAAATATATTCTAAAAGAGTAAGTGTACATTCAAAATATGGAATATGATGTATCTTTTTAATATTCCAATTTAATTCTGGCCAGTTGACAGTAATAAAAAATGGGGATATTACTCACTTCTGTTAATTTAGACTTATACACTTTACAGTTGTAATTTAAAAGTATATTTCCAAACATATAGGAGAAAGTTGGATACTTGAGGTAAGTGACAGGGAGTATAAACTTTCTCTCTCATTACACCAAGAATAAACTTTACTGTGCAATTCAACAGATATAATCACTCATTTCTTACACAACTAAAACAATTTTTACACAACAAATAAATGAAAGAAAAAACTAAATTACTATAATATAAAACAGTATCAGGTACCACAAAATCTAATGTACACTACCACCTACACAAAATAATTATAAAAGTAAACACATTACATACACACAAGACTGATTTCTTAAAAATCATGTTCTATTATTCATAAAACCTCTGTTGAGGTCAAACCAGAGCACAGCAAGCATTACTCTTAGGATCTCACAAATTTTCACTCACAAAATAATTGACATTTCAGAGATCCTGGATCAGCATACAACAGCTTCACAGACAACTAACATCATTTGTACACAGACAAATGAACCACGAAAGGTATCTCATGCCTCTGAAAAAATGCCAGGTGAGTATGAATATCATGTGACAAAAGCAGAAGAGGAAACGGTCACCACCCAAGATGATAACAAAATAAAAATAACAACCAAACAAAAGATTACAAAGAAAATTCTAAGACCAACAAAGAAAATAGAAGAATCACAAGATGAAAATAATGAGGGTGTTAAAATAGAAGAAATAATAGATTATGCCAAAACAACACAAACGCCATTAGACTGTTCTCCTGAAACGAATACTCAAATAATTGAAACAGCCACAGATGAGAAAGAACATCCAGATACTTGGGAAGAAGTTACAAACACCATTATTACAACAAAACTAAGGGATAAAATTGACAGAATCCAAGTGAAAGAAATAAATGATAAATCTGAACAATTTATACAATCCATTGAAAATATAATTGTCCAAGAAACTCCTACAGAAACTAAGGATGAAATTATTGAAAAGGGAAGAAAGAAAATAATCAAAAAGAAAAAACCAACAACAGATCAACCAGAAGAATTAAAACCACAGGTGGATAGTGTAAAGGATGAAGACACGTTGGCTAAGGAAGAATTTGTACAGATACCAGAAGAAGTTAAGCCTACAAAGGTTACTGAGAAACCAGTACAAAAAATAGTCGGAAAGAAAGTAATTCCTGGTGAGCAAGTAAGTAACCAACCAGAACAAATTACACAAGACACTGTTGAAGACACCCCACTTGACGCAGTTGCTACAAAAACTGAGGAAACTATTATAACACAAGTTACTGAAAAAGGAAGAAAGAAAATATTCAAAAAGAAAGTACCAACAACAGATCAACCAGAAGGAATAAAATTACAGGTGGATATTGTAAAGGCTGAAGATACATTGAATGAGGAAGAATTAGTACAGGCACCAGAAGAAGTTATGCCTACAAAGATTACTAAGGAGCCAAGGCAGAAAATTATCAAAAAGAAAGTAATTCCCGGAAAAGAAATAAGTGATCAACCTGAACAAACTATACCGCAGGTGGATAATGTAAAGGTTGGAGACACATTGACTGAGGAAGAATTAGTGCATGCACCAGCAGAATTTATCCCTATAAAGGATACTGAGAAACCAAGAAAGAAATCCTTCAGAAAGAAAATAATTCCCGAGGAAGAAGAAAATGAACAGCCTGAACAAATTACACATGACACGGAAAGCATAAGTGTTCAAGACACCACACTTGATGTAGTACCTACAGAAAATAAGGATGACATTGCTTTATCCCAAATTACTGATGAGGAGAAAAATAAAATAATGGGAAAGAAAGTACCCACTGCAGATCGACCAGAAGAAATAATACCAGAAAAGAAAAGTGTAAAGGTTGAAGATTCATTGACTGAGGAAGAATTTATACAGGCACCAGAAGAAGTTACGCCTACAAAGCTTATTGAGAAACCAGTAAAGAAAATTGTCAGAAAGAAACTAATTCCTGATGTACAAATAAGTGACCAACCTGAACAAATTACACCAGACATGAAAAGTTTAATTGTTAAAGACACCCCACATGATGAATTACCTACAGAAACTGAGAATGAGGTAACCAAAATTATTCAAAAGGGGAGAAAGAAAGTAATAAAAAAGAATGTACCTACTGCAGATCAACAAGAAGAAATAATACCACAAGTGAATATTGTAAAGGTTGATGACACATTGACTGAGGTAGAATGTTTACAGGCACCAGAAAAAGATATGCCTACAAAGGTTACTGAGAAACCAAAAAAGAAAATTGTCATAAAAAAAATTATTCCTGAAGAAGAAAAAAGTGAACAGCCTGAACAAATTACACAAGACATGGAAAGTATAAATGTTCAAGACACCACACTTGATATAGCTCCTACACAATCTAATGATGAAGTTACTGATAAGAGGGAAAAGAAATTACCAATATCAGATCAACTAGAAGGTATAAGACTGCAGGAGGATACTGAAAAGGTTGAGGACACATTAACTGAGGAAAAAATTGCACAGGCACCAGAAGAAGTTACGCAGAAAACTGTTACTGAAAAAACAAAGAAAAAGATTGTCAAAAAGAAAGTAATTCCAGAAGAACAGGTAAGTGGCCAACCTGACAAAGAAAGTATAATTGTCAAAGAAACCACACTTGATGTTGAAGCTGAGGATGAAGTTATTTTAACCAAACTTACCGAAAAGGAAAGAAAGAAAATAATCAAAAAGAAAGTGTCAACTGTAGAACAACCAGAAGAAATAAAACCTCAGGCTGATAGTGTTAAGGTTGAAGAGACAATAACTGAGAAAGAACATGCACCAGAAGAAGTTATGCCAATAAAAGATACTGAGCAACCAATAAAGAAAATTCGCAAAAAGAAAGTTTTACCTTGGGAGCAAGTAAATGACCAACCAGAAGAAATTACACAAGACTGGGAAAGTATAATTGATAAAGAAACTCCACTTGATGCAGTACCTACAGAAACTGTGGATGAAATTATTTTGTCTGACGTTACTGTAAAGGGGAAAAGGAAAATAATCAAAAAGAAAGGTCCGATTGAAGATAAACCAGAAGAAATAAAACCACAGGCTGATACTGTTAAGGTTGAAGAGACAATAACTGAGAAAGAACATGCACCAGAAGAAGTTATTCCAACAAATATTACTCGGAAACCAGGAAAGAAAATAGTTCCTGTAGAAAAAATTAGTGATAAACCTGAACAAATTACTCAAAACATAGAAAGTATAATTGTGGAAGACAGCCCGTCTGATGTGGCTCCTAAAGAAACTAAGGATGACGATATTTTAACCGATGTTACTGAAAAGCGAAGAAAGAAAATAATCAAAAAGAAAGTACCAATTTCAGATCAAACTGAAGAAATAAAACCACAGGCTGATAGTGTTAATGTTGAAGAAGAACATGCACCAGAAGAAGTTCTGCCAATAAAGGATACTGAGCAACCAATAAAGAAAATCCACAGAAAGAAAGTTTTACTTGGGGAAGAAGTAAATGACCAACCAGAAGAAATTACTCAAGACTTGGAAAGTATAATTGATAAAGAAACTCCACTTGATGCAGTACCTACAGAAACTGGGGATGAAATTATTTTATCTGACATTACAGTAAAGGGGAAAAAGAAAATAATCAAAAAGAAAGTTACAATTGCAGATCAACCAGAAGAAATAAAACCACAGACTGATAGTGTTAAGGTTGAAGAGACAATAACTGAGAAAGAACATGCACCAGAAGAAGCTATGCCAATAAAGGATACTGAGCAACCAATAAAGAAAATTCGCAGAAAGAAAGTTTTACCTGGGGAACAAGTAAATGACCAACCAGAAGAAATTACACAAGACTTGGAAAGTATAATTGATAAAGAAACTCCACTTGATGCGGTACCTACAGAAACTAGGGATGAAATTATTTTGTCTGACATTACTGTAAAGGGGAAAAGGAAAATAATCAAAAAGAAAGGTCCGATTGAAGATAAACCAGAAGAAATAAAACCGCAGGTTGAAAGTGGTAAGGTTGAAGACAAATTGACTGAAATAGAATCTGTAGAGGCACCAGAAGAAGTTACTCCTACAATGGTTACTGAGAAAACAAGAAAGAAAATTGTCAGAAAGAAAATATTTCCCGAATTAGAAATAAGTGAACAGCCTGAACTAAGTACAGAAGACATGGAAAGTGTAAATGTTCACGGCACCAAACTTGATGTGGAACCTACAGAAACTAAGGATGAAGTTACTTTATCTGAATTTAATGATAAGGGGAAAAATAAAGTAATCAAAAAGAAAGTCCGGATGGCAGACCATACAGATGCAATAATACTGCAGACGGAAAGTGTAAAGGTTGAAGACAAATTGACTGAGGAAGAATTTGTACAGGCACCAGAAGAAGTTATGCCAACAAATATTACTCAGAAACCAGGAAAGAAAATAGTTCCTGTAGAAAAAATTATTGATAAACCTAAACAAATTACTCAAGACATAGAAAGTATAATTGTGGAAGACACCCCGTCTGATGTGGCTCCTAAAGAAACTAAGGATGAAGCTATTTTCACCGATGTTACTGAAAAGGGAAGAAAGAAAATAATCAAAAAGAAAGTACCAATTTCAGATCAAACTGAAGAAATAAAACCACAGGCTGATAGTGTTAAGGTTGAGGAAGAACATGCACCAGAAGAAGTTATGCCATTAAAGGATACTGAGCAACCAATAAAGAAAATTTGCAGAAAGAAAGTTTTACCTGGGGAAGAAGTAAATGACCAACCAGAAGAAATTACACAAGACTTGGAAAGTATCATTGATAAAGAAACTCCTCTTGATGCAGTACCTACAGAAACTGGGGATGAAATTATTTTATCTGACATTACAGTAAAGGGGAAAAAGAAAATACTCAAAAAGAAAGTTACAATTGCAGATCAACCAGAAGAAATAAAACCACAGGCTGATACTGTTAAGGTTGAAGAGACAATAACTGAGAAAGAACATGCACCAGAAGAAGTTATGCCAATAAAGGATATTGAGCAGCCAATAAAGAAACTTCGCAGAAAGAAAGTTTTACCTGGGGAACAAGTAAATGACCAACCAGAAGAAATTTCACAAGACTTGGAAAGTATAATTGATAAAGAAACTCCACTTGATGCAGTACCTACAGAAACTAGGGATGAAATTATTTTATCTGACGTTACTCTAAAAGGGAAAAAGAAAATAATCAAAAAGAAAGTTACAATTGCAGATCAACCAGAAGAAATAAAACCACATGCTGATAGTGTTAAGGTTGAAGAGACAATAACTGAGAAAGAACATGCACCAGAAGAAGTTATGCCAATAAAGGATACTGAGCAACCAATAAAGAAAATTCACAGAAAGAAAGTTTTACTTGGGGAAGAAGTAAATGACCAACCAGAAGAAATTACTCAAGACTTAGAAAGTATAATTGATAAAGAAACTCCACTTGATGCAGTACCTACAGAAACTGGGGATGAAATTATTTTATCTGACATTACAGTAAAGGGGAAAAAGAAAATAATCAAAAAGAAAGTTACAATTGCAGATCAACCAGAAGAAATAAAACCACAGGCTGATAGTGTTAAGGTTGAAGAGACAATAACTGAGAAAGAACATGCACCAGAAGAAGTTATGCCAATAAAGGATACTGAGCAACCAATAAAGAAAATTCACAGAAAGAAAGTTTTACTTGGGGAAGAAGTAAATGACCAACCAGAAGAAATTACTCAAGACTTGGAAAGTATAATTGATAAAGAAACTCCACTTGATGCAGTACCTACAGAAACTGGGGATGAAATTATTTTATCTGACATTACAGTAAAGGGGAAAAAGAAAATAATCAAAAAGAAAGTTACAATTGCAGATCAACCAGAAGAAATAAAACCACAGGCTGATAGTGTTAAGGTTGAAGAGACAATAACTGAGAAAGAACATGCACCAGAAGAAGCTATGCCAATAAAGGATACTGAGCAACCAATAAAGAAAATTCGCAGAAAGAAAGTTTTACCTGGGGAACAAGTAAATGACCAACCAGAAGAAATTACACAAGACTTGGAAAGCATAATTGATAAAGAAACTCCACTTGATGCGGTACCTACAGAAACTGGGGATGAAATTATTTTGTCTGACGTTACTGTAAAGGGGAAAAGGAAAATAATCAAAAAGAAAGGTCCGATTGAAGATAAACCAGAAGAAATAAAACCGCAGGTTGAAAGTGGTAAGGTTGAAGAAAAATTGACTGAAATAGAATCTGTAGAGGCACCAGAAGAAGTTACTCCTACAATGGTTACTGAGAAAACAAGAAAGAAAATTGTCAGAAAGAAAGTCATTTCTGGCAGAGAAACAAGTGATCAAGCAGTACATATTACACCAGATATAGAATGTACAAATGCTAAAGACATTCTACCTACAGAATCTGCGGAGCAAGTTATATTGACCAAACCTAGTGAAATGACTGGGAATATTGAAGACAACTCAATTGAGGAAACTCTGAAAGATGTTTCTACCAAAGTTTCTGAGAAACCAAAAAAGAAAATTGTCAAAAAGAATGTCAGAAATAATATCAGTTTATTAGAAATTGGTACAGAACCTGATAAGGTTGATGGTGTTCCTAAGTTATTTGGTGAGTTGCAGGTAATGAAACTTGAAAGAAAGGAAATAAAACCCCAGAAAATAGTATTATCTACAATTAGTTGTAAAGATGAAGTGCCGTTATTTGCTCAAATTAAATTGAGAAAGGCTCCAGTCTTAAAGAAAAAGGTCAAGACTTGTAGTATTCCAAAAGTATTACTTAAAAGCAATCTGAAGAGGATAGAATATCCTCCATCTATGCATAAATTGGTGATTACTGTAATTGATATTCATCCAGAGAATGGTATTTTATCCCGTAATGCAGAAGACGCATTGCATATGCAGAAAAAGAAAATTAAAAAACTTAAAATTAAAGATAAAAATTATATAGATCTGGAACCTGGTTCAACTTTGGTGACTCAGGACATGCAGATGGAAGGCATCAGTGATGAGGTTCCTTGCATTTCGAAAATCATCACAGAAGAACAACAGCAGGAAGACGAAATTCAAGAATTTTCATCAAATGCTTTACCCCTTGAGGAAGCACAGGCTAATATTTCTACACATCAGTTTGTTACCTTAGCTGAGATTGTACCACAGCAATCAGGTGAGACTTTTATTTCAGATGTTTCTGAAACTGTTCATGCCCTACCCACTGTTTCAGAACTTCAATCAGTAATAGTGAAAGAAACTGAAACAAATGATACACACACTTGTTTAGGAAAACTCAAATTAGTTCCTGAAACTGCTCAGACATCTGTCTTATTACAAGAAACTGTTTCAGTAACACAAGTTCATTCACAATATGATGAAAGCATTTACAAAACTCCAGATACATCAGAGATGGTTCTAGCTACACAAATATTACCTGAAAGTGAATCTATCCAAATAAGACAAATATTAACATCAGAAATACCTTCAGATATTGAAACAAAACATTATGAGAAAGCAGATATAATGTTACCTCTTACAACAGAATCACTGACTATTACAGAAGTAGAATTGGCACAAAGTACAGATGATAAAATCATTCAACAAACAATACCAAAATCCGAAATAGCACAGAAACAGATTCCCACACATGAATATTTACAAATACAAGAAGTTACCATGGAACAATTTGTTACTACAATGCCACCTGAAGATATTCCACAAATTTTGATAAAGGAGCAAAAAGTCGTCCAAAGCCGACAGATTGCACCTGTTGTAACAGAAATTAGCACTAACACAAAGGAGGGAGACCTCAATAAACATTTGACACCACAAGAACAAGCCACAGTCACATTAGCAACAATTGATAATTTTCAAATTACTGATATTGAACCTGCCCTATTTTCAGGTGACATATCTGTTGCTCCACTACCAAGACTGGAACAGGTAAGCTCTTCAATCCCAGCAGAAAAACAAATTCTTATAGTCGAAGTTTCAGAAGAAGCTGAAATGGCCGTAGATATGCCCACACAAGGAAAATTAAAACCAATTCAAGCTAAAATAACTGATACTGCAGAGCACAAAATTGCTGATGTGGTGAAATCTGATGTACGAGAATCTCACAAGAAAATTAGAGAAGTAACCAAGCCATTGACTTTGGATGAGAAACCTACCAGTACTACATGTGAGGAAATATCTCCAGAAAAAACTGTTTCTGATGACACTCGTAAAACAGAAACATTGAAAGCAGAAAATCTTATGTCAGAAGAAGCTGATAATATAGTCAAAAAGCTACAAAGAAGGAAGAAAAAAGTTGAACCTAAAGCCAAAGAAATTGAAGATCAAGCAGAAGTAGTAGAAGAAGAACAAATTCAGAAGCCCAAAGAAAAGAAGCCAAAGGAAAAGAAAGTATTTCCAGAAAAATTGGAAATAATGAAGTTAGAAAGAAAAGAAGTAAAGCCAACAAAACTTAACATAATAAATATTACTGAGAATGAAGAAGTTCCACTTTTTGCCCAGATTAAACTAAAAAAACCCACAATTGTAAAAAAGAAAGAGATTAAAGCAGTTAAAGTTCCTAAAGTCTTGTTGAAAAGTAACATCAAATTTATAAACTTTCCTCCAAAAATTATAATTCCAATTTTTACTGAAATAAATGCCATCCTTGATCATGGAATATTATCAAGAAATGCCCAAGAGGCAATGAAAATACTGAAACGAAAAATTAAGAAAGTTAAGTTAAGTGAAAAGGATGACACAAAACTGGAAGAATTCGAAACTACAATTTTGGAGAGTCCAGTGAAATCAGTTTTACCAGAAATTAATGAAAATGAAAAGTGGGACAGAACACCAAAAAAACCTGAAACTGAAAATGATTTAGCAAAACCAATTTCTGTAGGTAAAGGCAAAGTTCCAGAAACGATTCAAGAACCAGAAGATATTAAATTACGAAAAATACCGAATAAACCTGAGGAAATAGCAGAAAATGAAAAACCAAATCAGAAAGAGGAAGAATCTGAAAATATGATGGATAATTTGAAGAAACCAAATAAATATGTCACTATAAAACCCTTTGAACCAACAGATATTGATAGAGATGACTTAGAACTAGAAAAATATATTAAGGAAATTCCAGAAAAAGATGGCATGGAGCCAATAAAGAAAACAAAACCTAAAATACCCAAAAAAGAAATACCAAAGGCAGAACCTGAAGTTATTGAGATTCCTTTAGTAATTGGTGAACCAAAAAAGCCAATACCTGATGATGAAGAAGAAGTACAATTTAAGAAGAAGTTTGGAGAGCCAAAACCTGATCAACCAGACAGCATAAAATTGAAACCATTTGAGAAAAAGAAACCAAAAGATGAGCCTGAAAAGAAAGAATTGCAAATAACCAAACCCACAACCATTGAAAAGCCTGTAGATGATGAAGATATAGGCACTATAAAATTTGTGCATGAAAAATCTCCTGAGCACAAGATTAAGAGGAAAAAATCAAAACCAGACAAAGAAATTTCAAAAGAAGTACCAACTGAGATACTACCTTCTGAACTGGTTGAGAAAAAGTTGCCTGAAGAAATCCCTAAAGAACCCCAAAAAGAAGATGAGGTGGTTATTGAAGAAAAGATACTACAGAAACCAGAAATAAAAGACAAGGAAGTAGCAGACGAAAAAACATTACAAGAGAAAAAGCCAAAGGAACCAGATCAAGAAGTAGATAAAGAAAAACCAATTATCAAACCAGAGGAAACTGAAGAACCTAAGGAAGCTGTTACTGACCAAGTAACAATTAAGAAAAAGAAAACCAAAAAACCATCAGACAAAGAGGTTACAGAAGAAGTAGTCATACAAAAGCCAGATGAACCTCAGAAGCCTGAAATGAAAGACCAGGATGTGACACAAGAAATTACTTTAAAAAAGAAGAAACCAAAGGAGCCTGTTAAAGAGGATGTAGGTGAAGAATTAACTATTAAGAAACCGGAGGAAACAGAAGAGCCTAAGAAAGATGCTGAAGATGTTACAGAGCAAGTAACAATTAAGAAAAAGAAAACCAAAAAACCCACAGATAAAGAGGTTACAGAAGAAGTAATACAGAAGCCAGATGAACCTCAGAAACCTGAAATGAAAGACCAGGATGTGTCACAAGAAATTACTTTAAAAAAGAAGAAACCAAAGGAGCCAGTTAAAGAGGAAGTAAGTGAAGAATTAACCATTAAGAAAACAGAGGAAATTGAAGAACCTAAGAAAGATGTTACAGAGCAGGTAACAATTAAGAAAAAGAAAACCAAAAAACCCACAGATAAAGAGGTTACAGAAGAAGAAACAATACAGAAACCTCAGGAGCCTGAAATGAATGACCAAGTTGTGTCTCAAGAAATTACTTTAAAAAAGAAGACACCAAAAGAGCCTGTAAAAGATGCAGTTCCTGAAGTAATAACTATTAAAAAACCTGAGGAAACTGAAGAACCTAAGAAAGATGTTACCGAGGAAGTGACAATTAAGAAAAAGAAAACCAAAAAACCCACCGATAAAGAGGTTACAGAAGAAATAATATTACAGAAGCCAACTGAACCTCAGAAGCCTGAAATAAAAGACCAGGATGCAACACAGGAAATTACTTTAAAAAAGAAGAAACCAAAGGAGCCAGTTAAAGAGGAAGTAAGTGAAGAATTAACTATTAAGAAACCTGAGGAAACTGAAGAGCCTAAGAAAGATGTTGAAGATGTTACTGAGCAAGTAACAATTAAGAAAAAGAAAACCAAAAAACCCACGGACAAAGAAGTTACAGAAGAAGTAATAATACAGAAGCCAGATGAACCTCAGAAGCCTGAAATGAAAGACCAGGATGTGACACAAGAAATTACTTTAAGAAAGAAGAAACCAAAGGAACCAGTTAAAGAGGAAGTAAGTGATGAATTAACTATTAAGAAACCTGAGGAAACAAAAGAGCCTAAGAAAGATGGTGATGATGTTACTGAGCAAGTAACAATTAAGAAAAAGAAAACCAAAAAACCTGAAGATAAAGAGGTTACAGAAGAAGTAATAATACAGAAGCCTACTGAGCCTCAGAAGCCAGAAATGGAAGACCAGGAAGTGACACAAGAAATTACTTTAAAAAAGAAGAAACCAAAGGAGCCAGTTAAAGAGGAAGTAAGTGATGAATTAACTATTAAGAAACCTGTGGAAATAGAAGAGCCTAAGAAAGATGTTGAAGATGTTAATGAGCAAGTGTTAATTAAGAAAAAGAAAACCAAAAAACCTGAAGATAAAGAGGTTACAGAAGAAGTAATAATACAGAAGCCTACTGAACCTCAGAAGCCAGAAATGGAAGACCAGGAAGTGTCACAAGAAATTACTTTAAAAAAGAAGAAACCAAAGACACCAGTTAAAGAGGAAGTAAGTGAAGAATTAACTATTAAGAAACCTGTGGAAATAGAAGAGCCTAAGAAAGATGTTGAAGATGTTAATGAGCAAGTGTCAATTAAGAAAAAGAAAACCAAAAAACCTGAAGATAAAGAGGTTACAGAAGAAGTAATAATACAGAAGCCTACTGAGCCTCAGAAGCCAGAAATGGAAGACCAGGAAGTGACACAAGAAATTACTTTAAAAAAGAAGAAACCAAAGACACCAGTTAAAGAGGAAGTAAGTGAAGAATTAACTATTAAGAAACCTGTGGAAATAGAAGAGCCTAAGAAAGATGTTGAAGAAGTTACTGAGCAAGTGACAATTAAGAAAAAGAAAACCAAAAAACCCACTGATGAAGAGGTTACAGAAGAAGTAATAATACAGAAGCCTACTGAACCTCAGAAGCCTGATATGGAAGACCAGGATGTGTCACAGGAAATTACTTTAAAAAAGAAGAAACCAAAGGAACCTGTTAAAGAGGAAGTAAGTGAAGAACTAACTATTAAGAAATTTGTGGAAATTAATGAGCCCAAGAAAGATGATGATGTTACTGAGCAAGTGACAATTAAGAAAAAGAAAACTAAAAAACCCACAGATAAAGATGTTACAGAAGAAGTTATAATACAGAAGCCTACTGAACCTCAGAAACCTGTAATTGAAGAGGATGTGTCACACGAAATTACTTTAAAAAAGAAGAAACTAAAGGAACCTGTTAAGGAGGAAGTAAGTGAAGAATTAACTATTAAGAAAATTGAAGAAATAGTAGTGCCTAAGAAAGATGTTGAAGATGTTACTGAGGAAGTGACAATTAAGAAAAAGAAAACCAAAAAACCCACAGATAAAGAGGTTACAGGAGAAGTAATAATACAGAAGTCAGCTGAACCTCAGAAGCCTGAAATGAAAGACCAGGATGTGACACAAGAAATTACTTTAAAAAAGAAGAAACCAAAGGAACCTGTTAAAGAGGAAGTAAGTGAAGAATTAACTATTAAGAAATTTGTAGAAATAGAAGAGCCCAAGAAAGATGTTGAAGATGTAACTGAGCAAGTGACAATTAAGAAAAAGAAAACTAAAAAACCCACTGATGAAGAGGTTGCAGAAGAAGTTATAATACAGAAGCCTAGTGAACCTCAGGAGCCTGAAATGAAAGACCAGGAAGTGACTCAAGAAATTACTTTAAAAAAGAAGAAACCAAAGGAACCTGTTAAAGAGGAAGTAAGTGAAGAATTAACTATTAAGAAATTTGTGGAAATAGATGAGCCTAAGAAAGATGTTGATGATGTTACTGAGCAAGTAACAATTAAGAAAAAGAAAACCAAAAAACCAACAGATTCAGAGGTTACAGAAGAAGTAATAATACAGAAACCTTCTGCACCTCAGAAGCCTGAAATAGAAGACCATGATGTGTCACAGGAAATTACTTTAAAAAAGAAGAAACCAAAGGAACCTGTTAAAGAGGAAGTAAGTGAAGAATTAACTATTAAGAAATTTGTGCAAATAGAAGAGCCTAAGAAAGATGTTGAAGGTGTTACAGAGCAAGTTATAATTAAGAAAAAGAAAACCAAAAAATCTGCAGATATAGAGGTTACAGAAGAAGTAGTAATTCAGAAGCCTGAAATGAAAGACCGGGGCGATTTGGAAGAATGTGGACGAATAATTCTGAAGACAAATGAATCTGCTTTGGAGGATATGAGTGAAGAATTAACTGCTACAGTAACAGGAAAAAGTGATGAATCAAGAGAAGATATTGAGGAAGTAGTTATAAAGAAAGTTACCCCCAGGAGAAAGCCCTCTTTTGAAGAAATAGAAGAAGAAGCTATAACTATTAAAACTCAAAAGCCACGGAAGTCGTCAATGCCAGGTATTACTGAAGTTACTGATGTTGAGACCGTTATAATTCGACCTCGAGTTACAATGACTAAAGAAGAAGTTGAACAAGAATTTAAAATTCAACTTCAAACGTATGAGGAAGAAGATATATCCATGTCAGGTAAAGTAAAACTTAAAAAGCCACGTCCCTTAACTTATGGTGAAGAAACCGGAGAAGAAACCATTCGAATTACTCAAGAGATAGAAAGGGAAGGGCCAACAGAAATAATTGAAATTATTGAAGAGCCTGATGAAGAAGAATATTCCTCTGTACAGTTTAAAAAGAAACCTGACTATACTGTTGATGAACCAGAGGAAGAACAGTACAAAGTAGCTTTTCCTGAGAAAACAAAAGATGAACAACAAGAATTTCAAATTAAACTTCATAAAAAGAAAAATGTTCAACAAACTTCATACTCAGTTGAAAATGTAGAAGAAGAGTTCCAATTTGGAATTTATACAGATAAAACTTCTGAGTTTCCTGAAGAAGAGAGTTTTGATGTTAAGCTTCAAGCGAAGAGAAAACCATCAAGATCTGCAATTCAAGGTTATAATCAAAATCTTATATGCTCGAGAAGTTCTGGCTTTATTAACATTTTTCCATAACCTGCTTCTAGTTTTTACAGATTTTTATAAGGAAAACAATTATTTGAACCTAATAGTAGGCCTGATATTAATTCTTATATCAGTATATTTTAAATTATTTAATTTTGTTGATCTTAATTGCTTATCTGACTAAACCAATGCTATTTAATATTTTTTATTATAATTACTAATACTGTACTTCAAAGTATTAATAGGATGGTTTAATTAACAAAATTAATAAATTTAACTATTCAAAATAATTTTGAATTCTAACTATGAATTTTTTTGTGATTTATTATGATAGTATATTTACATATATATATATATATATATATATATATATATATATATATATATATGCATATGTTATTATTTATTGGTTTATTCCCAAAAGGAGATATGCATTTCAAGTAACTATTTCAATTAAATAAAATCTACCATTTAAATTATGTGCAATATAAATTCTTAATACTGATACTCAGTAATATATCATCAGTGTTTTATCTAACATCAAAATGTATATTTATTTTTTGAAGAAATCCTAGGAGGTAAAGAATTGAAATAATATATTTTAACAGTTATTATCTGTATTTTATTTAATGAATTCTTGGTTTGAATCCTTCATTTAATCCTCTTTATTTTGCATTAAATTTCTCATAGTAATACAAAGACCGTAGTTTAAATGTTTATGAATGTATGATAAATAACTTCAACACAATATTTTTATACCTAAGAAAAAAAGGTTTGTGGTAACACATTTAATAACAATAATAATAATAATGTTTATTTCTATTAACAAGTTTTACAAATTTTTACATTTGAATGATTTGCTAAATTAAGCTAACATGTGAAAATATAAATATTTACATGATTTTTAACATTGAATTTTGTTACATATTTAAATATATATACTAATTATTAAAGAAAAGCTTATTTCATCTTTAGATTGATATGGATAGAATAAAAGTTGTTCTTCACTAAATTTGATTACACTTTATTATATTAAAAGGCCAGAAAGATTTAATGTTATCACAAACATTGTCTGTTGTAATTGTATACTTGATCTGTTTTTGTAACAATAGTTGAAGTTAGCTCCACACATCATTCTGCAGATATTCTGCATCTTCTTTTCTTTGGTCACTTGTTTTGCCTTTTCTCGTCGGAGATAGTTACTCCACGCCTCCTGACGTTAGAGCGCAAGTAGGTCGATCCGAGCGACGGAAGATGTGGTTAGTGCTGCGTCTTCGAAGACGGTGCAGTATGCGCATGTAATTCGCAGAGCGCATTTCCGCTAGACTGTCGCCATACTTCTCCTGTATTTATCTTTTCTGAGTGCATGGGTCTAGATCTCTGCTCCGTACAGTGCAGTCGTGTGCACCTTGCGCACATCATGAGACGTCTTTTGCAAGTCCGTGGTCCTTTGGAATTTGTCATCAGCCTGCTGAGAGCGGTTGTTTCCGCCGCCTTGTTGCTGACCTTCAGGATGTGATCCAAGAAGTTCATTTTTTTTTATCGATTATGACGGTCGGGTACTGGGCGATCTCATTAGCATTGATCGTCCTCTGAACCTTTCTAAACCGCACTATGGTGTTAATCCGTATAGTTGTCAACATTACGATCTCCATTTTTCATTCAATTTCTTTACTAGCCCCATGACCGGATTGATGTTCCACAGAAACTCTTCTACGGCCCTCGCCATGACCGCGGCCACGTCGTCAAGGTAGCCTATGAGTTTAGAGTCGACCGGCACCTCCAGTCTCTGCAGGATGTCGCAGGCCACCTTCCACAGAGTAGGTCCGAGAATGGAAACTTGGACTACTTCCCCCGTCAGTTTCCTATTTCGTTGACCCTCCTCAGTGTTGTAGAGAAGTGTTCGGTCGTCTTTCAGGTGGTCGTCCATCATCCTGAACGTGGTGTGGATAGCTTTCGGGATATCACTCCACTTTTCCGAATTGAAAGCGTTCTTCACGCCTAATGTTACCAGCAGCGCTAATTTCCATGAATGACGTGTAATTGGTTTCCACTATTTCATCTATGACGTTTGTAGAACGCCCTGTACGGAACCCATGCTGTCTTGTATCGCTCCATGGACACATTGTTGGAGTACTTTTCTGGCTGGGTCCAGCATACACAACGATCTGTAGGATGACGAACCATTTCCTAACGCTTTCCGGACGTGCAGTCTCCAGCGCAAGTTGAAAACGCCGCACTTCATGCTCTGATTGCACATTTTCAGTATGAGTTCCGCACAGGCTCCTACCGCCGTATGGTCTCTGACGGGCTTTCTATTACATATTGCGCCAGGTGTTTTATTCTTCCGATTCGTCGTATTTGTCCTCTCTGGGTGGTTTGGAGTAGTTTGTCTACTATGTCCTCCATTTCCTCTGCGCTCATTATCGTGTCCGGAACGATTATGTAGCCCATGCGCTAATGACCCGCGTTCACCTTGCCGATTACCACGTTCCACTTATCGGTCGTGATTATCTATTGGCTATTTGCTGATATTTGGTAGCCATATCACCACACCCGTGTTATTCCCCGTGACCTTCTTTGTTCACATAGGATAAACGTCAGCCTTCAGTTCACATTTCAGCTGGATCAGCAAATCGTTTGCTCGCATTTTTCGGAGCCAGTCGGTTGACTCGTTTTACTCCCTTCTATTTTTTCGCTGTACACAGAACACACTTTGGCGGGGAATTACGTTGCGCGACTTTATGATCTTCGGACCCGCATCTGTAGAAAAGTTTGCTACGACCAGCGTGTTACATAATGTGCAAATATTTTAATATGTAAAATAGAGAATGTGCTCTATTTTACATATTTTTGTCTTCTCCTGTCGTTCCTGCCATTAGGTCTCTCACCTCCAATATGCTCTTCGGCGTCATATTTTTCACGTTGCCGTCTTCGCCGATGGCGTCATTCACTGAGCTGCTGAAGTTTTCCCTATTAATAGCTTCTGTAATTTTCTCCAGTTCTAGAAGGATTTCGCCATTTCTAGTCTGACAGTTTTTATGCACTTTCCGTTGTATTAGGGGTTTACTTTTTCACGGATGTTCTTTAGGACATCTGTAATGGATTCTCCTTTAAAGCACAGTTTCATTGCGGTGCTTCCGAGTATTTTTTCCCCCGTACGATGGCCCCTGCTGTCTTCGTCGTTCCCTAGGTATTTGTCTTTTACTTATTTCGCCGATTTTATATCGTCGCATATTTCACTGTCTTCGACTTTCTTCCGTTCGTCCTCCGACAGCCCCACGACGTGGATGGTCGAGTCAGGTACGCCCAGGGACTGGCCCACCGTTAGCTCCGTGTGGGCGCAACAACACGTCGTCACACACGATAACTTAGAAAACGAATAAATCGAATAAGACAGCTAAGCATGAATTTTTTATTATTATTTGTAGTCTCATCAACTGCCAGGATTATTAGCGACTTTTTTGTACTGTGTTAGATTTGACTCGTCGAGGAACTACTTTGTGTGAGTTTCTCAGTAAGCGCACTCCGCCAGGATTCGAACCCAGGACCTCAGTGATGCGACGCAGTGAAGCTTACCACTACACCACAGGAGGTCGACAACAATATTATTTTCGTCGTGTAGCCGGCATAACAACTTTTCACGCAGATTCACATTTCAGTAAAGATTCACACTTTAATTACCGCTGTACACTTTCGACGTGGCACTCGGCGAGATTTTCTTCGAGGTTCAAAAGAAAGGTGGGCTTGTACATGCTAAGCATGCCTCGGACAATGGCCCATTTGTAGTTTCGTCACCGAGAATGGATGAAATCAATGCTGCCGCTATAGCGGTCCTTTGTGCATATGCATATTATAAATACGTGTACATTTACGTTAAGAAAAAGATTAGGAAGTCTTGGACGTAGCGGCTGCTGGTGAGTTTTTTAAGTTATGTGCTACATTACCAGAAGAAACATTTTTTTACGAGGATAACTATCCAAAATAAATATACAACGACAGTGTTACTAATACTGCAACCCGACCCGTAATAAACTACATTTCTAATTTCGTTTACATAATTTGCAATAGAGTCTAATTATTAAAAGCGGAATAATTTGACACCAAATTGACCTGCATTTATAACACGAAAGTATTTTTCCCAAGTACTAATAAATAAAACGGAGTGTTCATTTGTATGTTTTGTATGTTCCGCATACAAATCTACACCTTGGGTCACATTTCACCAAATTTCGTACACGTGTTCCTTGAGACCAGAAAACAAACACTGGCTGGGTGAGACACGTGTACCACTCCCAGGAGCGGGAGGTGGAAATATTCAAACGTGCTAAAACGGCCGATATTTAAGTCGAATAGATATGCCATGTTGCTGAGTTTATTTATGACAACCTAAGCAGAGGGAGGGGCTGGGCAATAATGGTCAAATATGTTAACCAGCTGATTTTTGCGTGGAATAAATATTTTTCTGGGGAAAGACTGACATTGATACCATTTCTACCGATGTTACTTATGTACAATTTCAACTCCTTTCAGTTTGGGGAGGGGTGGGGGTTGAGAGGCATTACATAAAAAAAACTCAAAAACAACCGAGATTCGAGTTAAATCCGGGGTTATGGATGTCGCTGAGTTTAATTATGACATGGGCAACACGCGAGGGTATAAATTTTCAAACATTGCAACCTGCAGATTTTTTAGTCGAATAAATATTTTTTGTTTAACCCACAGTAGCGGCGATAGAAATTTTCGAACATGTTAAAACTCCGACATATTCGTCAAATGAAACTTTTTCGGGGTTATGAACCCTTTCGGCATGGGTGGTGAGCACATTTAGGGTTAGGAGTCGAGGTGCATTACATAAAAATAACGCAAAAGCAATCTATATTGGAGTCAAATCGAATTGACAACCCGGCCAACGTCGGGCACACAGCTAGTTTTACATAAAGTTCATTTTTGGAACAAGCCACGCATGAATTAAATATTGTATGCAGGGTCATGCTATAGATTTTCGGACTATGATGCACGTTAAATGTTTTTTCATTAAAGTATCTTTTGATTGTGATTCTTTAAAATGTCATGGTCCAAAATTATTTTGATTTCGAGAGCGGCCGGCTCTGTGGCATTTTTTCTTCGTGCTGTTTTCTCGGTAGCACCTGGAAGCGCCAGTTTGTTGACGTTTACGGGTTTCTCAGGGATATGAAACAGAAAACTGGGCATGTGCATTTATCATTCCAGACAGCGGTGACATTAGCTAATCGCTCTAGAACAATATTTGTATTATTCTTTCCCCTGAATGCGTTATTTCGGTAAGAAGGATTTTTTTTGGATGATTCAATTCAAATTCATTGCTCGACTCCATTATTAAAATTTTATCCAACAGCACTAAAAATTACAGAAACTATAATTACACGAAAATAATTACGTTCATAAACACGAAGTTTCACATAAACGAACCGAGCAAAGCCGACAGTGCACAAGGAACACAAGTGTGGTTCTCGTCTCGTGCCCAAGAATTACGTCGCCGAGTGTTGGCGAGGTGAGATACGGAACGCCATCTGTATTTAGTTTGAAGTAACATGCCACGTCTAAGGGGAAAAGTCTTCCTATTGTGACCTCACACAACCCTGTTGAGGCTGAGGATGTTGGTCGAGGTAGACCGAGGAAACCATGTAGACACTTGTGCTCGACTTACCTCTCGCCAAGAGTGTACAGCGGGCATGACGATGAACGCCGATAATACTAAACAGTTGCACACCACCATAACATTTCTGCTTGCCTCGGCTGTAGTCTCCATTCTCTACAACAAACAGACTTAGATGTAACTATTATTTTATTGACAAAATATTTATTTTACAATTCTAATTAACGCTCATTAATACCCGATACTTAATGAAAATGAAGTTGTAAAAGTTGACGTTTAGGGTAAATTTTAGTTGAGCCAACAATTGATTTTTACACGGCTTCAATATATAAGAAAAGTCACCATAATATCCATGATACTTATTACATATTTTTTTTTTAAAAAAAAAACAATTTTTGTGTTTGTTGAGTGGTGAAAAATGAATTTAAATATGTATTGTTAAATCTTCTGTATTTGCAGTAAGTATACTTTTGCCTTATTAACATACTTGGTTTGATGATCACTGCTCATCAAGCTGTAATGCTAAATATTAATAAAATATTTGAAAATTAGCGTAGTCTACTTTTAAACCCATGGATTTCTTTAAGAAAATAATAACTATAATATTCTTATATGCCTACATTGTTTCTTGATTTAAACATATAGAAATATAATATTCTTATATTTCAGAAAATGCAACATTGAGTATCACCAGGAAAATTGAACATTTTGGCACAGGTAGTGTTCACTAATTTAATCATTACTGTATTATTAGTAGTATTGCTTAATTATAATAAATTAATTTAAATTCAACATTAATATCATAAGATATGTCACATAATGGTTACATTTTTAAGTTTTGTTTATAATTATATTTGTGGCCCTTGTTTGCAGTTTCTTCTTTACTTGCACAAAATATTTCCAAAAATTCTCACTGCAAACATCCTTGATCTTAACTGAAAATTTAATTGATATTTATTAACTTCTATTTATGCTACCATGATTTAACTTCAAAGTATTAGATTAAGAAGGGATAGAAGGAAAGCTTTCAATGAAGCTACGCCATATAGGCAATGAAATTTGTATTATAGGATCAACAGGAGACCCTTGATCGATTCTCAGTCCGTTCGAGATTTTTCCATCCTGATCTTATTGTAATAGATTTTAATTTATGTACGTTTATATGAATTTACTTATATGCACTGTTAGAAAATGAACCAGTAAAGAATATATTTCTTATGAAGATATGTTTTGTAATTCAGATATTGAAGAAAAACTCATAACTGATACATATGGAGAAGTAGCTTATTCAGTTGATGCATATGAAACAGATCATAAAGATGGCATGAATTTAGTTGAAGGAGAAAAAGTTTATGTTCTAGGTAAGTTTTCAACATTTGTCACTACCATTAATTTTCATAAAGTAATTGATATAAAGTACATTTATTAAGGTGTAAAATTATAGTAAATAAAACTAAATAATTAACTTGCATGTATTGAGATTAATTAACATTAGATCGTTCCTAATAGCCATTACACTTGTGTGTCTGATTTCACAAAGGATTTTATGAACACTTGCCACACAATTAATGTAACATTTCAATTTAACCACTATTAATTCCAAATGCAAACTTAAAATAAAATAAATTTGTTTGCATTCACATTTAATGAAAATCAGTTAATTATAATGTCTCATACAACATTGATTGATATAAGTGAAAATTGGACAAAAAACTACCTAAGCTAAAATAAAATATGTATAGTTAATAACTTGAGACGAAAGAATATCAAAAGTGGTGTCATTGGACAGGGAAGAAATAGCATGTCTAATTTTTAAAGACCTAAATCCTGCTAGTAAACTACATGATGTTCAGTCCTACTGTTTTGATGGAGGGGCCTTAGACCTTCGAATATTTGACACATTATTTCTTCCCAGACTCGTTATGCCAACTGTCGATCTAAGGTAAGTCAGATGTTATCTTTTTCTCATGTCCAAGTAAGTTATACATTAACTCTTTTTCCACACACACACACACACACACACACACACACATATATATATATATATAAAATTGTAATATGGGTGTGGAAAGGAAAGAGAGATAGAGGTTGTAGCTTATCTAAAAGTGAAGTGCAGTGTCACCATAAGGAACTAAAGGTTGTTCTTCAAATTTTCGGAGGCTCTCAGACTCCTTCTTCAGGAAGGAGTGTTACACCATGTGGGCAGGTGATGTTTTCTTTGATTTTGTATGTTTTTGTGTGGTTCTGAAAGGTTGTGGTGGGCTGTAAGATAGGGCAGACATGGTATCTGTTCCTTTCACAAGGTTTGCAACCCGGCATGGGTGGGCGTAAAGGGGTGTGGGTTTTGCAAGTGTGGTCAAGTAAATTGTGGAGGTTGGGTGGGTGTCTGAAGGCAACCCTTGGGCATGTGGGGAGTATAGTGGGGAGGATGGTTTTTAGTTCAGGGTTGGATTGCAGTCCAGTGTATGATAGATGGAGAATGGAATTGATTTTTTGTAGTCCAGAGAAGTAGGTGGTTGTGAGGGTTGGATTACTTTTTTTTGTTTTGGTCCAGAGTGGGTTTGGTTGTTTGGAGGCAAATATGTGTATCCCTGAGGGCTAGACTGTATGGGAGGGAGTGTTTTGTGTGGTTTGGGTGGCAACTTGAGAAGTGCAGATATTGCAGTGTGTTTGTGGGTTTTATGGACAGATTTGTTGATCATTCCAGAACTCAGGTGACTTTTGTTGGAGAGTGGTTCCAAGTGAACTTTACGGGGTGTTTGGAGTTCAGGGTGTGCAGAATTTCAGATAGGGAGTCTGGTCCATGAGTCCATAGCATGAAGATGTCATCTATGAACCTGAACTAGGCCAGGGGTTTTAATGGGGAGGCTTCCCATGAACAAATTGGCGTAGGCGTGGGCTACTAGCCGTGCGGCGGTCAAAACTCCGCAGCCGGCCGGTGCACAGAATGGTACAACACTCCTTCCTGAAGAAGGTGCCTGAGAGCCTCCAAAAATTTGAAGAACCTTCAGTTCCTTATGGTGACACCACACTTCACTTTCAGGTAAGCCAGAACCTATCTCTCTTTCCTTACCACACCAATATTACAATTATTTTTGACAATGTCACATCCTTACTAATATCATATATATATATATATATTGTCATACTAATTAAGGAGGCCATTATTTGTTGATTTATAATCATTTGTTTGGCGGCGCCCATCTCAAAGAACGGCAGTGACGGCGGGTTCTTATTGACATTAAACTAGGAAGACCATGGATTGTTTGGTTTACAATGTTTTGTTTGGCGGCGCCAATCTCAAAGAACGGAGTGACGGCGGGCTCTTATTGATATTAAATTAGAGAAACCATGGATTGTTGATTTTAAAATATTTTGTTTGGCGGCACCAATCTCAAAGAATGACAGTGACGGCGGGCTTCTTTGTCGCCGAAATTTGTTGGGAACTGCGAGCGTGAGAACTACGAGAGTGAGAACTGCGAGCATTGTACGGAGTTCAGTTGGTGGCACTGTGGCGAAGATAGTTAGTTGGTTGGTGATCGTCGAAGAGAGAGGCAGCCTTTGGGGCGATAGGAAATATCGGACAAGGAATATTGAAGAGTTGAAAAGAAATGTTATAAAGCATTATAAAGAGTCTATCTGCATAGTTAGACTTAGAAAGAAACATTATTGGGCGAAGTTTGTATGATTCGGCAGCCGATAAACTTGATTTCTGCTAATTTTGTTGGTTTTGTATTTGAACATTTAATAATCTTGTGCTGACTGTCAAAATATCTTTAAAATCTGTGCATTATTTGGATCACTATAACATTGACCGGAGTTGCAGATAATTGGGTTCCTGTCATCCAACAACCTTCTCTAATTATACCATTAGGATTCCACCGTCCAGATGTTGGTCACAACCAATTAGCCCTAAGAGCCACAAAAAAATGCCCCAATTATTAGTTCTTCCCTCCTCTAAAATCACTTATCCATAATTTTATCATTATCTTTTATATGTACAAACCACTCAAGGATCCCCAGTCTGAGTTCGTAAACAAATCTGACAAATATAAGAACAGAATTCCTGTCCTTCTGAGCTGGTTCTTACAATACATATATATATATATATTAAAGAACTTTGTGTGGACAGTAGGAGGACATAAGGAGGGTCAGTGTGACAATTTGGTTGAATGTTTCGGAACTGTTGGCATGAGGAGCTATTGGTATTGGATTTTAGATAGATTGTCAGTGCTACAGTGGTTAGAAATGCAATCAGGAAGATGTAATTTGTTGGTGTGATATTAAAGTGGTGTAGATCCAGCAATTAATATTGTAAATTATGTGGGAGGAAAGTTGTGTAATATTATATTTTCTTTGATTTTGTAGGTGGCTATTTGTGGAGAATTGTGGTAGGTTGAAGGATAGGGCAGACTTGACACCTGTTCCTACTACACAGTTGGAACCCACCTTAACTAGGGGAGTTTGAGGGTGGATCATACATGGATGGGCAAGGATATTACAGAGGTTGGGAGGGTGTCTGAAGGCAGCCTTTATGCAGGTGGAGAGTATGGTGGGAAAGTTTTTTTTATCTCAGAGTTGGATTTCAGTTTGTGTAGGCCAGGCTGAGAATCCAGTTGAATTTATGTAGTCCAGGAAAGTAGGTTATGGTTAGGGGTGGACTATGTTTTTTAATTTGATCAAGGTTGATCAAGGTAGTTGGGGAGTTTTAGCTAGCAGCAATTGTGTGATTTTTTTGAGCAGCTAGAATGTGGATAGTCTAGGGTGGTTATGTGTGTATGTACCTTTACTTGCTTTATATATGTATGTCATCAAGTAGCTTTAATTTATGCAAATAAATTCAGCACTGAGTTGTACAACTTACAGAACATGACTGTTTGATGACACTTTGATTTAATTTGTTTTCTGAAATTAAATAATATCTTAGATTATTCTTTCGTGTACTTCAGCTATGTTAGTTTTGGTAAAATATTTTCAATTTGTATTTAATTACAGAAACCATATTTGATATAAATGAATAAGTGATGTATGTATTTATTAAGTTCCATAATTATCAGCATCTCATTAATAGTATAATAACCATCATAACAAATTTGTACGCATTGTATATCATCACCTAACGAAATAAAACTACTAGTGAGCAAACAAATAACAGGATTCTAATATAAAATATTATTTCAGATACAAGCAAATCAGAGTGGTGTTTTGTAAAAAAACACTTAACAGAAGAGAAAGGTTGGGTACCTGTTCATTTATTGATGGATGAAATTTCATACACAACATTTGTTCAAACAACGTTACATGAGAAGATTGATAAGCTGCCAGTGTTTGAAAGTAAGTTTACCTGAATATTTTTGTCTGATATAAAGTAGAATAATAGCTAATGTAATAAAGCAGAATTTTCTATAAATTCTTTCTAAACTACTACACTTCAACTTTTATGAAAATAAAAGGTTCGAGTGTATCGAGTGCACGTTATAATTTATTATTAAGTGCTGATGGTCGTCGTGACAGACAATGTTAGCGGCGCTGTCAGCTAATATGGCGACCTGTGTTTCTTGTGTTGTGGGGACATCATTTATGTATATGTTGGTCCTATGATACTTGCTCGAGGCCAGGGCTGGCAAATGCCCAGAGGACTGAGCCCACAGGGGGCCAAGGACCCCCCCCCCCCCAAAAAAAAAAAAATCAATTAATAATTTAAATGCCAACAACTTCTGCAGATAAAACTGATACCATATCAGTCTTGGTTATCAAATAAACTGTAAGTTTGCAGTTCTTATTTAAATTAACTGGTGCAGGGGCTCGATAATCCAAGCACCAGGCCTGCTTGAGGCTCTCCTTTGTGTGTTCCCCTTACAGTAGACTTTGTGGTGTTGACTTGGACGAAGAATGTCCAACGTGGTAGATATGAGTGAAGATGCTGGATGAGTGCTTCCAAAAACCTAGTCTTCGAACCCGTGTATCTGACCGTTATGTGATCTTTGAGTTGGAATTGAACTAAATAGAGTTTTGGCTGAAAAATACCTTTTGTGTCCTTTGCCAACTAGCTTCAGATGTGCAAAACACTTTTCAATCAACTTTCACTAGCACTCACAACACTTGAAATAATTCAGTACAGTTTGGTGGTTGCTCTGCTTTTGACACAGGAGTATTTTGGCGGTGCTTGCACTGTTTTGGTGCTCAGGGAATCACAAATTTGAAAATTTAGGCCTATTTAATCACAGCAGACTACATTTGTATTTTATTACAATTCAAAGTCAATCTCAAATCATTTTAATTCGGTTTTCAGATTTTTTCTTGAAAAATGCATGTTTTAAACTTATTTTATGATCTTACTTAAAATTGTACAAAAATGTTTGTAATAAATAGTTTTAAACGTGTATATCTTTACTATTTCTTATACTTAACTTATATTTTGCTGATATTAATTACTTTAGGAATGTATTTATTTAGGACTATTTTAAGATTTGTATTTATGTTTAATATGATTTTCCATAAGTTTGGCAAGTATGTTTCGAAATGTAAAATTAGTGTATTAAGAAAAGCATTGAATTTGTCATTTGTGTTTGTTTTGTTGAATGTGTCATTCTGCTGCTCTAATCAAAGTGCCTTCTCTAAATTTTTGTTGTCCGAATATATTTTTCTAATTTCTTGACACTTTGAGGGAATAGATCAATGTAATCTTCAAGACAGGTAATCTGCCATTTTTTACTCCACTTTTTTTCCTCTTCCCAGCTTAGCGTCCAACATTTTCACACTATACTGCACAGCAGATTTTATGTTGGCCCAGTTTAGTATTCTTCTGAGCAGATTCTACCTCTCTGTGTATAGCCAATAAATTCAATAAGCGTTTCGAGTTTTACCGCATTAGATCCATTGTCATATATATGTTTATAATAATAATATCATATTCAGTAGATCCTATAGAGAAAGTAAGCTTCAAGGTTGTAGAATGAGTCAGGGTGTACATTTATTCTATGAATACTATGATAATACTATCAATTATTAAAGACTAATAATATCATATAACATAAACTTATGAATAGCTATTTACAGTCATAATAATAGTACTGTATCATGCAACAACATATGTACAGGATCCTGATTTATAGTTCATGCTGACAATTTACATAAAAACTTAATTGTACATCTCCACTTCTATAAATTCGTTTACTTAATAGGCTAAGAAGAAATGAAGGTAAACAGCTTTAAATTGACTTTGGTTATTGGACAACTGTTTGATTCTTTGTGTCAGTCTGTTAATGATGGAGATACCAGAATAATGCAATTGACAATGTTTCACATCTTTTGTACAGATTATTTTTGTTTCTTGTATTGAAGCCATGAATACCAAATTATTCATAAATAAGTGCCTATTTGTAGTCACAAATAACATTAATTAATAAATGTACTAGCACAACAGAGTGAAAATACCCAATTTTTTTAAGAGAGTTCTACATGAAGTTCTGGAGGCCACCTGACATATTGCTCTGACAACACATTTTTGAGCAATAAAAATCTTGTCTATACCTGTTGAGTTGCCCCAGAATATAATTCTGCATGACAAAACAGAATGAAAATGCACAAAGTAGACCAGTTTTCTTGTTTTTAAATCACTGAAGGTGGATATAATTCTTACAGCATATGTGCCCAATTTAATTTATTATTTACTAGGAGACCTAGGAATTTAATTCATGAAGTTTCATTTACATTATTGTCATTTTATTTTAGAGTTACAGATTGTAAAATTATGTTGTGTGTGTGAAATTGCATTAAATGTGTTTTGTCACAGTTAATTGTTGAGCCATTCACAGTAAACCATGTTAACAGGTTACTTAAATTATTATTACTTAACTCTTCTAATGTATCATTATTATTTTTAATTCATATACTACTGTCATCTGAAAAAAGTATGGCTTTGGAAGACAAATCTATAGTTTTGGGAAGATCATTTATATATATAAGGAACAGTAAAGGCCCTAATACTGAACCCTGTGGGACTCCAATTTTAATAATTCCCCAATCTGATTAATGTATTTCACCTGAGCATGAATCATTTAATACTACTCATTGCATTCTATTTTTTAAATATAATTTAAATCAAGAAAATGACTTTCCTTTAATTCCATAGAATTTCATTTCAAATCAAATGCTTTACTTAAGTCACAAAATATACCTAATAAATTGTGTTTTTTATTTAATTTTTCTAAGATATCATCTAAAAAAGTATAGATTGCTTTCTTGGTTGAATATCCTTTTCTAAATCCAAACTTTGATCAGTGAGTAAATTATTTTTGTTGATATGCATTATAACTATATTAAATACTACTCTTTCAAAACTTTTGATAATACCAACAACAGTGATATAGGATGATAATTTGCAATATCTTCTTTATGTCCTTGTTTGAATAGTGGTTTGACAATAACATGTTTTAGCTTGTCTGGGAAGACTCCAGAAAGAAGTGAGTTATTAAAAATGTAACTAACACTGTCTGTGATTTGTTTTAGTATGATTCTGGAAATACTATCATGCCCTGATGAATTTTTGTTCTTTAAAGAATTTATAATTTTTATAATTTTGGTTGGGGATTTCGAAGATAAGTTAAAATTATTTTCATGGACTCGATAGTTTTCTTTCCAAAATTTTATGGTATTTTCTATTGATTTATTTTTATTTATCCCAACTTTCTCTGCAATGATTGGAAAGTGATCATTAAATTGATTAGTCCATTTAACTCTTACGAGTTTACATAACTGTGACTGTGTTCATTCTGAATTTCCTTTATTTGTTTCATTTTTTAATTACATTCCACATGTTTTAATCTTATTAGCTGAATTGTTTATTGATTTCCTACAATTCATACATTTTGCAGGTTTTATGACTTTGTTCAATACTTTACAATATTTCTTGTAATAGTTAATCATATGGTGATTCGAACTACCCTTACTGTCAAATACAGATCTCTTTTGTGTTTACATGAAACTTTAATCCCATTTGTTAACCACACAGTTACTTTATTAGCATTACTAGACTTTGTGGTACAGGTTTTTGGAAAATATAATGTTAAAGTTCTCAGAAATGAATTAAATTTTCCATTGGCATTATTTATAGAGTGAACATCATCCAAATATTTTTGTCTTAGTGTTTTGCTGAAAGAGTTTCATAGAAGTTTCATCCAACTTTCTTATATAGTTTACTGTTTTTTGTGGATCACATTTGATGCATATATCATTAATTGTAAGTAGTTGACTGTCCTGATCTGAGAGGCCATTTACAATTTCCTTAATGCTGTAATTTTCAAATGTGTTGTATCAATGAACATGTTATCTATGCCAGCGCCTTTTGAGTTTTGCACTCTGGTAGGAAATTTAACTACTACATGTAAATTGGAAATTAATGTTCCTAACTGTTTTTTTGGATCTTCCAATAGGAAATCTATATTGAAATCACCACACATGATTACATTCAACTTCATTTTGAAAAGTTGTAGTAACAGTAACTCTAATTGTATCAAAAAACCTGATCTACATACAGTTACAATAATTAATTTTGAGATTTGTAATTCTATTAGAGTTGCACAACATTCAAAGTCTTGCACAATGCTACAGGGACTAGTGTCAATATTTTTAAACTTGAAATTATTAGAGATAAAAGTAGCCACCCCTCCTTTTTGTTTTACAGATCTACAGAAGTAGGATGAAAGTGAATAACAACATATATTTACTAAACCTATTTCTGTGGTCCTCAGATGATGCTCTGTAATACATACAATATCTACAGTCTTTTTCAACCTCTGCTATGGATATGATCAGCTCAACTGTTTTATTAGCTAAATTTCTGATATTTTGATGATAGACTGATATGATTTGTTTTTATTTACATTGTGACTATCTTTATTATTGAATTTTGAATTAAAGTTATGATTTGTGACTAGTTGAATTTTACCACGTACATTGTGACAATGTTGGACCTGCTTCCCTCCCCTCAATCTGTGCAACCCATCATTGTTTGTTACTACTGCTATAGTTGTTGCAAACAATTTGGGTACAATCTAATTTCCTTATCTGACACTTCTATTCATCTTAAACATCTTCCTGTTACTTTACTTCTGCAGTTGCTTCTCTAATATCTTGAATATGGTCATTTGAACTTAATCCACTTCTGATTCTTATTTGTTCTATTGGTGGCTATATTCAGGGTCCTTTTTATCCTATACATTAATAGTTTAATTAGTTGCTCATTTTTCATAGTGCATATTTGATTTCATTTGCTAATATTGGTGGATTTGTTCTTCTTCCTGATTTTTACCATATGTACATCATTCTCAAGTTTCCTGCAGAAATTTTTGACTTATTCGATAAGCTTTGATCTTTAAATTATACTTTTATTTTATTTGGTAAGTGAAATGACATGTTATTTCTATAAACAACACTTCCTATAATCTATACTTCTTGTAGATTCTTCCATATATTTTGTATGTGTATATAATGTGTGCAGTATTATTACAATTCATATATTTATGAGTTCAAATGTGTTATAGAGCCTGTCTCTGGTGAGAAAGTATCTGCCCCACGCTTTATAGAAAAATTACAGCCAAAACATGCTACTGATGGAAGTACAATTCAATTTGAATGTCAAGTTGTTGGTAATCCACGCCCATTGATTACATGGTTCCGACAAACTGCTGTTCTTCTGCCATCCACTGACTTCAAAGTTAGTATAACTAATTCTACATAATCAATAATAATATATTCAGATTTTATGGGAAAAAAATTGTCCTAAAATATTTCAGATGTTTTATGATGAAGACAATGTTGCCACACTCATTATCAAAGAGGTTTTCCCAGAAGATGCTGGGAACTATACATGTGTCGCTAAGAATGCTGCTGGTTTCGCCTCTAGCTCTACTGAATTAATTGTTGAAGCACCACTATCTGATCATGGATTTGATGCTACATTTATTTCTAGAAAAAGTCTTTCAAGGTATTGTTAAAATAGTCCAATTATTTCCAGCATGGTTTTTTATTTAAAACTAGTGTTATTTATTATTCAGAGTTCATTGGGAGTACCAATTTTGATATAATATCAGCATTGAAGCTGACATGTGAGAAGTAAAGTTAACGATTTCATAATTTTATGAAGCAATTGAGGCATGAAGAATTTGCTTTTAAATTATACAATTTAATTTATTAATTACTGTTAATAATCAATATAAAATTGATCATTTTCTTTTAGAGAATCTTCACTAGCTGACATACTTGAGGGAATTCCCCCAACATTTTCCCGAAATCCTCAGGCAATGTGTGTGGATGAAGGAACTGATGTGGAGATCGAATGTCGACTGGTAGCAATCCCAGAACCAGATATAGTTTGGCACTTTGCTGGCAAAGAGTTACAATCATCAGAAAATGTAAAAGTAAAGACAGAATCTGATGTTCATATGTATTCAACTACAGTGAAAATTAAAAAAATAAAGAAATCTCAAGAAGGAATCTATGAAGTTATTGCAAGGAATAGAGAAGGAGAAGCATCAGTAGAAATAACTCTTAAGGTTGTAATTCAATTTAAAGTAATATAAGTTGAATATCATAAATATAATTCATTTTAAATACTACAATTATTACAGAAATAAATTATATTTCATTGTAATTGTGATCGTAGCAGATAGTGTTATAGTTCACCTGGGAATGTTTGTCTTTTGAAATTCTGTAACCAACTTTAGTGCAACATTGGTATTCCAGAAACTGTCTTCTAATTTATTCATGAAGTAATCTCTGATATAATTTAATAATCTATACTTTTTATGCATAACACTTTAATTTATTAGGTTTGATGTCTGCAGCTTAAATGCTCATCAGAGTACATGATATGGTTTTATCCTTCTGAAACAGGTGTAAATCCCATTCTTAAAATGGATCATAATTTGCTTTATGATTTCTATTTTTTCTGTTGCAATTACTTTTGCTTTTAGTGTGTTCACTGCGGGATTATATTTACTCTCCCTTAATTGGCAGAGTTGATGATTCACGTAATATTAACAAGCAAGCTGTGAGGTTCAGCGAGATGGTAGAACACGGTGGCTCAGGACTCATGGCACTACTAATGAAAAAATATTTTGTAATTAAACGTTTTATTTAACGCTTAAAAATAATATTGAATTTACCGATTGTTATGAATTTAATAGTAGCGCGTGGGTCGATTTGTTCCATTTGAAGAAGCGCGCAAATCGGTATGCCCTCTATTAACGCTATGGTGTACTACTGAGCCGCTTGAGAATAGGACCAGTACACCCATATAGCCTCGTTCAGTGTGGTGCAGCCTATTTATTATGCCTGCTATGTTATGTTGACGGGCGTGGTGGAGGCATGGGAATGCCATTGACCTGTCACATGAGCGCGTACGTGCTATTGGGCGGAGCAATCTCGCGGGCGTGTCAAAAATTGGTCCGTGTCCCTCCACAAAGGACGTGGTACCATCATTGTGAAGGGTGCCTGTGCTAATGACAGTTGTCACACGACAGTGGGCTTGTGACAGACGGGACTTCGATATTTTTGTAAAACATGTCTCTTTAAAGAATGAAGTTCTCAGTGGAAACAAAGATTTGTCAGTGGAGAGTCGACCTGAATTATGGGATTAAAGCAGTGAACTATATAAAGTCAGATACAAGAAAAATGAGTTACGACGACGGCAGGGATGTTTGTGTGCGAAACTGAGAAACTCCCGTCAATTAGTCCCCCGACAAAGATAAAATGCAACTAAGTACCTGATCAGTCGCTAATAACCTCAGATGTTGATGAGACTGTAATTGAACAAATAGAAAAGAAGAATGGGCGCAAGTTTGCTGTGAAGTGTTTGAAGGTTTCAAGGAGAGGCCAACCCCTCAAATGAAGGTTTTGACATTCTATAATAGCTGAAAAACTGGAACATCTGGAGCTCAGGATGCTGATCGCTTCCGTGCAAAACAGAGCTCGTGTGACATTAGCCTTATGGCAGGGATGGTACCAAAACTGCCTTGGCTCAGTAGTTTCTAGTTTTCCGCTAGAGCGCAGTGGTTCGTTCCGCTCGGCATCCAGAGATTCCCCTGACTACTGTTAGCTGCGGAGATCAAAATTAATCCATCACATTATTCTTCCTACAAAGAGAACTTAATCTTTATGTATCTATGTGGTTTTAAACAACAGTTGAAAGTCTGACTCCGACAAATATGCAATAAAACATTTTTAAATCTGTGCTGGTTATTTATTCCAATGTAAATTATTTTTATTCACATACTGTATTTCTACCAAAATACTAGTGAAATTTAATTACTTACGCACAGACTCTCCATTCTCTTTTACACAGCTCTGATAGTGTCATCTAGACGCAGGAGGAAATCCTTGTTGAGTTTCGCTTTAAGTCAGCTTTATTTAGAAATATTTTTTTAAGGTAATTCCAGTAAAATTTGTATTTGCTGGCACTACTGTGCTTTGCTTCAGTGGCAGCCACTTTAATTTAGAACATAAATTAAAAAGAGATTATATATAATGGAAGATAAAGATACGAAGTTTATAACATATAGGCGTAAATCAGTACAAGTGCCACTGCTTACACTGTTTACATCAAGTATTCTCCACAAATGTCTCTCTACAAAATATATTATATTAAGCATTTTCCTTTTCAAATTTTTAATCTTGCATGACAGGTTTTCGGCTACGTATAAGTTATTTCTCCAAAGTTGAACATATTTATGTGTTATAGAAATAGAAATTTCTGCCCTGCTGTCTCAACCATTTTCCGCAGTCCAGTTTGGTTATTTTGTTGACAAATATATCTCCTTTTAGTACATAATTACTACTGGTTGGCGTTTACCGACTTACAAGGCACCTTGTATTTTTGGTTCACATTTACTTAAAATTGAAGAAACGAGATGTCATTATGAAACGTATGTTTCTACTTTGCCTCTGTAGTGCCTGCATAACAGGTCTTGTGTTTTATTGACAAGAATAATGAATTCGAAAACATCGAATAAATGATAACGTAGAGTGGACGTGCTTGAATAATAGCGCCGGACACAACTGCCATAAGTTTGCATTTAAAGTACTTGAGTAATACAATTACTGCATCAATGCACGCGAGGGATTAGCCAGTCACAGCATATAGACATCGTTTTTCTTCATTAAGTTCATCCGCTATTTCAGCGAATGCAAAATACCAGTATTACATTTCTGTATTCTCCGACAACCGAATATATATATATATTGTGACGACACCAACCTCGAATAATTGGCTGACAACATCATTCAAATGAAAAACAGCTAATCGTGACGTTAGCTCTGACAACGGCTACACGACACTAAATAGATGCAAGATCTATTAGAATATTGAACTAATTACTGTTAATACACGTACATAACAGACAATTGAAAAAGAGATAATAAATTAAAGTTTGTTTCATATTACATGTTTCTGCACAGATGTGGACTATTAATTAAATTGTTAAATAATTTATTTTTGTCCTTTATTAGAAACTTGATTAATGGTCATTTTAAACTATATAAACGTAAATAATTTTTATAATATTGGATTACATTAAAAATAATTATTTATTTCAGTCTTCAACTGAAATGTGTTTCAGTACATAACTTTGCATACGAACATGATGCAAAATATATTTCACGGCGTAACGAATATTCCAATTTGTATAAATGTTGCCAGATATCCAATATGCCTGTATTTCTAACAATTGTCGGATTGCTTAAATTATATGGTGTATCCATAAATGGATAATGACTTTATAATTCAGTTGCTAATAAGGAATCATTATAAATTAATTATTGCATTTGAGTTAAAATAAAATTTTTATTTTACAGGTGCAAACAAGTGCAAACGAACCTCCTGAAATACTTGAGAAACTGAAAAGTTATGTTATACTTGAGGGAGAAACGATTGTTTTTACATCAGTTATTGTGGGAAATCCAACCCCAAAAATAACCTGGTTGAAAGATAACAGTTCAATTACTAAAGGTCAGAGCAGAGTTAGTGGAAATTTATATACATTGACTTTGCCGAATACAAGTCCCACTGATTCTGGACAATACTCTGTTAAGGCAAAGAATAAAATTGGTTCAGCAGAATCTTCTGCCACATTAATAGTTGAACGTAAGTTATTACTAATATTTTCTAAAATTTACTGGACTCATGATATATGTATGCATACATACATACATATGCCTATGTTCTGACTTGAAACAATTTAAACAATAACCAATTTAAAGTCAGAAAAAAATATATTTATTTATGGAAAAATGTATTTTCGGCGACAGCAGTCAAGGGAGAAAGACCTGAAATTTAATTTTTCATAAAATGAATTCTTTTTTCTGACTTTAAATTGGCTATTGTTTATTTCTAACTTACTGGAATAAAATAAAATATTATAAATCAATTTTTTAATAAATATTTGAAAATAGCTTCTACTTTAGACGCGGGTTGAATAAAAACGAAGCTTAAAATTTATTATGTTTGTAATTTAAAGTAGAATAAATGCTTTCAATTAATTTGAGCTCTAGGGTCCATGAAACGCAATAACAGATTAGGATAGAAAAATTTCGACTTCGATCCGGCATCGAACCCAGGATCATCACTTAGCAATTGGCAGTTCTAAACAGCTGAATTATTCCCGGCCTCTATGCGAGCTTTCTCTACCTGTTGTGTAGACCTGAACACAGATTCATCTGCAAGTTACTGAATCAATGGACAATGAATATTGTGTATGAATGAAACGCAGTTTGAGGTTAAGACATCCCCAGCCCCGAGTGGCATTTAAAACCATGCGAAAACAGTAGAACTTGAACTCTGCCATTCACCAAATTCAGTGCATTAAATACGCAAAATGAATAAAAACTACGTATTATAATGTCCAATTGTCGAGATCCGCGAGCTCAAACTTCTCACTTATTTTGTAATTTAAGTATAATTTCAACCTCTAAATGACATGGGTGGAGTGAACCTAAAAATGGGGTTGAAGAGTGTAGAGACGATCATATTGGGTGTCGATTCAACGGTTGTGGGGAAATCTCTGAATTCAATACTGACATTCACAATGTTAAGTTCAAGTTAAGCAACCATCGCCATAGATGTACAGGTAAGGTTGGTATATTCTACTACCTGGTTGCCCGGGTTGCCATAATTAAACTCAACGACATCCGTAACCCCGATATTTTTTGGCGTTATTTTTATGTAACGTACCTCCACCCTCGACTCTATATGTGTTCCTTTTCATGGCTAAATGGGTTGAAATTATACACAAGAGTTACTATCATTCTCATTGGCCCCGTAAAATATTTATTCGATGCAAACATCGGCTGTTAAACATGTTTGTAAATTTCCACCCATTTCTGTCACCTGGGGGTTAAACGGAAAGTTTAATGTCATAATTAAACTCAACGACATCCGTAATCCCAGATTCGACTTCAATCTCGACTGTTATGTAATGCCGTTCCACCCCTACCCCTAATGTTCTCTCCTCCAATTCCGAAAAAAAATGTCGGCCGTTTGAACATGGGATGTCAGACGTGGATTACCCTCACAGAGTTTATTTCCGGGCAGAAAGGAACACGTGTGCTTCATTGGTGTATATTGGTATGCGGAATATGTATACACACAAACACTCTATTTTATTTATTAGGTTTTTGTTTCTCTTAACGAGTAATGATTCTCCTATTGACGGTTAAGATCAAATTTAGCACGTTAAAACCGGAGGTGGGAGTTAGTAGGCGTTAATTTACTATTTCCAAAAGTAGCTAAATTGAAATTGAAATCGGTGTTTTGGAGATTGATGCATTGGACAGTTAAATTAATTGTGTCTGTTACGATGAAGTTCAGCTCCCCACTGCTTAAATGCGTTTGAAGTGTGTGTGTGGGGGGGGGGGGGCTGAATAGTAAAAATGGATACAAAATGGCCTATTCTAGATTGTAAAATATAGTTTTTGGTGTCGTTGCGATGAACGATGATACTTCCAATAGTTACGATTTCAATTGGAGTTAACTGTAAAATATTCGAAATGGCCAAAAGTATAAGGCCAAATTAATTGATTTTCTGGTGTAATATAAATAAATTCCTGAGTAACCTTCGGCTGTTATATTGGTATATTTGAATAGGAAAAAGGTGCGGAAAGCAGGTGACTTACCTTTAATCGGCAGTTGGAGTTGTTAGGCTGGGAATAAATAATGTCTGTCAACTTGTCGAGGGTTTGACCCTCTTTTTCAGTAGAGTAGGAAGTATGAACATCGTGCCGGCCGGCCCCTTAGTAAGCCCTTTTGCATCTCTCTTGCATTAGTATATTATTCTCATTTAATTGTGAAAAGTAAAAATTCATTTTTTAATTTACAGCTGTTTCCGGAGAAAAGTTTGATCCACCTTTGTTTATAGAACGGTTTCAAGAAGTTAAAGTCCCTGAGAAAGGAACATTATGCCTAACTTCTAAAGTCACAGGCAACCCAATACCTGAAATTACCTGGTTAAGGTGAGTAATTTTTACAAGATGTGTTAGGAAAAAAATAAAATTGAATGAAATTTTAATTGATTGTTATTTAATTAAAGTTCATTTTACAGTGAAGCCAATATTCCAAACCGACAAACATTTTAGTGCATATCGGTACATTTCTGCCCATTAAAGTTCACTAATAAATTTGTAATATAGTATGGAAGGTAAAACAGATACATGGCAATAATTTTTATTACTTAAAGTACATTTATAGCATTATATATAATTGCTAGAAGAATGATATATAATCAACAACATTTAATATAGGGTTAATATGCATTTAATTGTTTGTATAAACATTTCGGGTGAAGAAGACGATGCAAGTAATCGAAACGTCGTTCTAGGTTAGTTCTACTTGGATAGAAGCCCGAGAACTGTTTATTGTTACACGGTTAGTAATGTGAGTGACAACAAGGTTGGATAAAAAAAAAGTCACTAAGAGAACAAATTGTTCCGTAGCAGATAGACTTCTACAAAGACATATATATCTCATTGGGCTACTATATAGGATCCAAAGACAGTGAGCTAAGTAACACAAGGCGTAGTCGGATGGCGATTACTTCAGATGAAGCGCTGTACACAAGCAATAAAAGAACTGAACTACCTCTTTTTCGATGTTATACTGTATTCATGCAATCAAATATTCTAGGTAGGAAACTAACAAACTAAATAATTTAACATTTTGAGAGGGGTTGGTTCTCTAACTCATGTTAGGCCAACACGTTAGCACAGAGCCACAGCTACGTAGGCCTACTGTGAAATGTGGTACTGCTCCTTCTTTCGGAAAAACAGCTCCGTGCTGTTGCATCTGTGCCACTGAGCGACTTCTTGATCGATTTTGGCCCTGCGTAAGATATTAATCTTCTTCCATCGGCTGGGATGATAGCCGTCGTTGCTGCATCTTCCTCTTCGTCTAATTCAGCACCTTAGTCAGTCAGATGTAGTGTCCCTGCGCATCAGTGTAGCTGTAAGATTTCATTCAAAGTACGTGGACGGTGTCCCTGTTCTTCTTTCGCCTCGGCTGAGAATCAAAATCCACGACTTTATAAGTGGTGCCCGATAAGCGTCGTAGGTCACGATAGTGTCGTTTCATTATTTTCGACGATTGACCCACCTTACCCAACCGAATAGGTATAAATACTTCAGAGGGAGATTCACAGAATAATTTGATTGGGTTAATAATACATTAGCGATGTGTGGTAGCACAAGACAGTTCATCGCTTGAGATCTGATATGAGTCGCATTGACTTTTCGTTTGAGGGCAGATGCGTATGTAGCATTTAGTATTAAACGCACGTGGGGTGACGGCGGACCTGGTTGTCGGACTCGCGGGAATAAAGATATGTGGCTTAGTGAGCGAGAGCTGTTAGTGCCTCAATCGAAAAGGTAAATACTACTCGAGACTGTCGTGCTAGGAAAATAGTCCGGGAATGCTCCGTCACTACAATTTTAATCAGGCTGTCCCCTTACTGGTCGAAACCTTGTGGCCTATCGTTGACGGTCTTTCACTAGTGCTTCCAACATACGTATTCACGTTACCTGTCGAACATCTTCGGTTCTCGTCAAAAGATGACCATCATAACTGTCATTTACGTCGTCTCGATTGAACCAACATCGTTTCCACCTCGCCTTCGTGAACTAGAAAAACAATTGCTTTAATACTGTGCTTTCTTGTTTGGCGGTACTGAAGACGAACGTCAGAAGTATGAGTACGGCGTCCCAGTTCTTCTGTTCGACTTTGGTGGCCAATATGTCGACTAATATTTTATTTAGCCTCTTCTCGTTAGTTTTTTGATGATAATCATTCAGCGTATTATTTCACGCAGTTAAATGATCTATAATACTAATATAGTTTGAAATACAATACTTCGATCGGTGGTTATGATTCTCTTGATATTATTTCTTCTACGACAAAGATAGCCATCTTGAAAGACAAGTAATACGGGCTAATATTGGTTCTTACATTTAACTTTACGATATTTTGGAAAAGGTGAAGATATAAGTAATCTGGCATGTCTTAAGTAATCAATTCAGTATACTATAATTATTTTGTTTCCTTTACGGTGTTATAGGAATAACAAACCACTTCATTCTTCATCAACTGTAAGGCAAACTTTCTTAGAAGGAAAGGCTGTGCTTGAAATATATAATATAGATTCAGAGGTAGATGCTGGAGATTATAAATGCATTGCAAGTAATCCTTTGGGAAATGTGTCTCATGGGGCCAGAGTTACTGTTGATGTTGATAAAGTGTAAGTAGTAAAATAATTTTATATTACAATTCATAATTTTATCTGCATTATTATTAATAGATTTATAGTTTTAACAAACCATTAAAAAATTTAATACTTTTGTATAAAGATAAAATAGTATTAGTAGTTCTTTATTGATTGTTTATATCTTATACAAAATAACTATAAAGGAAAAGACAGGTTACCTATGTATAACACTACTCTGATATTGGGGAATATTGATAGAAAAAAGGGTGAGTTCTATATCATAATAAATTGAAATAATAAAATGAAGTAGGGTTCTAAATATAAGTGGGGAAAACTTATCCAAGGAAATATTTTTTTAGCTTAAGGCTATGTATTGTTGTTGCACAGCTTCATGCAATGGCATTTGCTAGTCTCTATAGCAGCTTAGTGTACACTTTGAGCTAGTTGAAACTCCTCATGTAGCTGTTAGAAGGTTTCCTTACTGAGCATGTGTTTGCACAAACAGTGCAATGCTGCTATTCACTTGTTACAGCAGTAAAGCAGTGGCCATGAGCTGGTCCCTTGTCTTCGTGGCATGGAAGCATCACAGGCCCTTGAGACACATTCCATGACTTTTTCTGCTTGTTCATTTGCTTTGTATGTTGTCAACTTAGGATCCTCTGTCACTACCTGGAAGTCCTCTAGGTCAAACAGAGTACACGTCCACCCCACAAGTCTTTTATGACATTGTGTGATTCATTGGCTACGCTATTTCACTTCATACTGTAGACCCTGGTGATCAATACCACTGTACAGTTCTGTTACATCCCATGAGAAACATTCAATGTGCTGCTGATCAAGTTAAGGTATATGATCAAACCAACACCTGCACGGCGAATGGTGTGTTTGTCTCTTGTGTTTGCTGTATCAGAGTCAAGCGAGGAGAAAACTTTTTAGTACCTGCTGGTCTCTAGCACAGGTATGCTGGGAGCCTCAATGCCCAAGCATTTTCCTCTGGTGTTGGCCATTATCCTGTCAAGTAAGTATCAAAACTTGCTTAATTGTGTGTTTGGTGGTGTTTAGCAACTGTACACACTGATTCCATCCACATCAGCCCTTGTGTATCCTTTTCAAACTGTACTTGATGTTTCTAGGAAGAAACTCTTCCTACAAGCACAGTAACCACTCTTCCTGTTGCGTTTTAAACCCAGTCACTCCTGTCAGGTTCCTTATATTTCTAGCTCAGAACCTCTACATCAAATTATAGTTCCTCCACAGTTTGTATAAAGAGGTTCTGAGCAGCTGCAGTGGTTTAGGTTCTGTTGGAAGAATGGTAATTTCTGGTTCTTGTTACCAAACATGTTTTGGACTCCCTTTTGATAGGCAGGGTAGACATAATTGCCACTGCAATGCTTCCCATCACAGAGGACACAACGTAGTTGGTCAGTTCTGCAGTCCTTGGTTGAGTGACTTAAGTAAATGCTTTGATCTGAATGAGATGACAGAATTCAAACTATTTGAAACACCATAAAATTGTGAGCATTTCTCTTACCCGACTCATGATCTACCCAACTTTTATTTTTACCATCTTTAGGGACTTTTCCGTGAACTGCCCTAGAAGCACAATAATTTTCTATGGGCTTATTCTCCCACCATTTTTTATTGTAAAATTGTACTTTTTACACAAATTCCAGTCAATCATTGAGCCACCTTGTTATGCCCCTTTGAGCAGTAAGCCAGTTTGAGTGTCTTTTTGCGTCCAAATAATAATTATTGTCATCATCATCATCATCGTCTCCTGAAGAAGGAGACTTGCACCTCCAAAAATTGGAAATATTTCTCCCTGTATTTGAAATTTCTTGAAAATGGTGAGTTAACATTATTATTTATATTATTTGGGAATTCCATTGTCTTGGAGTAAACAAGTGAGAAAGAAAAAGTGAAAAAGGCAAAGAAATGTAAAATGTAGAAAAATGGACTCTATATACTGGGACTTCTGTCACTCTAGGACCATGCTGAATTTAGTAGGTCTGCCCCCCTTATGAGTGTTCGGACTCTCATGTTGTTCTCTCCCTGATGATGAAGAGTTTTTTCTGTACTGTTCGAAATGTTGAAGGTTCATTAACCTAACTTGTTTCTTGCACACTGTCTGTCTCTTTCTGTTTTTCTTGTTTTCTTCATTTGGAGTATATCTATACATCTTTTTTCTGATTTTCTAGATGATTTTTCTTGTCATCTCTTTAACCTGCCTCTTTCCTTCTGTTTTTCTCATTTCTTTACTTTTCTTTTTTACATTTCTTTGCTTTTTTCACTTTTTCTTTCTCACTTATCTACCCCTATCCAATGGATTACCCAAATAATATAAATAATAATTTCTTCCTATCCAACATGGCAACACCATGTGTCTATTTCATGTAAGCCATCCTGTCTATTTGCCTTTATTGTCATTATCAATTAAATTTATAAAAAACTCATAGATGCCATTTCAAAAAAAAATTGACAATTGATGTTTTCACAATAATTACTATATTTTTCCTTCTATTTGGGTCCATATGTCAAGTAAATATAAATATCATATCAATATTCATGCAATATTTTTATTTCATTCTTGAAATATTACTGTTTTGAAAGCTACATTTATTATATGGCTAGTTTAATTTATTTGCATATTCATTGAACTTTAATTTGATATTTTTAGATTTCCATATTATTATATAATTTACCATATTATAAAAATAATAGATATGTCTTCATTCGAAAAAATCTGTCCTTAACTACGGAAGAAATGAGATTACAAATTTCTATCAATTCTGTACCTCAAGTGGTAACCACTTCTTTCATTTCAGTTCTTTTACCAAGAAGTTAAAAAAGATACGTGTTGATGAAAGGGAAACTTTAAGCCTAGAATGTGAAACATCTCACACTGTATCAACTCGATGGTTCCATAATGGACGTGAATTGAGTGGGATGGATCATCGTGTCCTTATTCAGGAAGGTCGAACTCATCGCCTCCTAGTGAAGGAAAGCACACCTTTAGATTCAGGAATATACCAATGTACAGTGAAGGATCAAGTAACAGAATGTGAAGTCACTGTTCGAGGTGAAATAATTTTTTTTTTTCTGTTTCATTATTCTTTTAATTAACATATTGATAAGAAAATAATGTTTGTTCCTTGTTAAATAAAAGTTATTCAATATGGCATATTGAATATTCAAATATTCAAAATGGCATACTTTTGCTAACTTATATGTTACAAAATAATTATTTCTATTTCAGAGAGTAAACCAGAATTTATCAAACGGTTAGAAGATTTTGAAGTAAAAGAAAGAGATAGTGCCATTTTGGAAGTAGAAATTACTTCTGAAATAGCAAATGTTACATGGCACAAGGTAATATTTTTCTCTTTATCCATGTAAACTTATTAACTTTCATACCTTATACATGTCTGATATAATATGAGTTATATATACATACTGCATTGGCCTTCCCTTTCGAAGTTAAATGAAGTGTTTTTAAAAACTTTTCTATAATATACAAGAACCTTAAAATCTATTCCTGAAACAAAAGCATGTCCCAGCTATGCTTAAATAATTACAGCATTTTAATGGTAGATCATGGACATCTTAATAAACACAAGTCGCAAAGGACATACATAGATTACAAATGAATATGTTCATGGAAAGGAGCATGTATAATTTATTACCATTTATAAAAGAAGTTGTATTTTATGAAAAAAAATTAACATAAAATGCATAATTGATATAATGTAACAACGTAAATATAAACCTTTTTTTCTAATTTGAAATGACTAAATGAAAGAAAGAAACTATGCCTTACTCTTCCTGCTCATATACGAAATGTATAGAACACAGATTGGCATCAAGCAAACTTTATAATATACTGGAATATATTACCAAATAATGTCATTGTTTCATCTTTTAGTACATATGGTGTGAAAAACAAACAGAGGGCTATTAGTGAGTGAGACAAATGATTGTTTAACTCTTATTAATATTGATATTTATCTTATTTTCATTTTTATATAAATAAATATAATGGCCAAACAGTCAGAAAAGGTTTAATTAATAAAATACATAATTATACTTCATGCCTAATTTGGTACTTCATCAGGTGAACAATAAAAGATAAGCTTAATCATTGACTAATATTCTAATCAAAATTTCTTTAAAGTTCTTGAATATTTGATAAATTCAATTGTATACATTATAAAATTATCAATGATTTAGTTCCAATTTTTTAAAAAAAAATTATAAAAGAATTTTGAATAAATTTTAAAAGAATGATTTTGATTCCACACCTGTTGTAATTGAAAACATGCACACACATGTTAAAAGGAAGAATGAGAAACTTGTGAATAGAAGTATGTTTGGCAGAAGCTCTTAATTCATAGAGACAAACGTATGAGACTATCCAAAGAATAAAATAATTGTAATGTGTTGTTGTGGTAACCACTGAAATGTTCCTGGTGCAACTTGGTACACTTTTAAAATAAATCATACTTCACTTGGCCTTCATTAAGATGTGTATGGTTAAACTTTTACTTTATTGAGGCCCATGTTTTATAGCCACAGTAGTATACAACTTAAAAATTTGAATTCTTAACACAAGTTGGACGTGACCCTGCTGAAGGGAACTAGGTAAAACATTTTGATTATAGAAATTATTATGCAGATAATAGATAAGTTTATTTGATATAAGTAATAAATTATAACTGATACATTGTTCATTAATAATGGTAAGAGCAAAATTTATTGTTGTAATATAGACATTCTTTTGAATAATTCTTTATCTTTCTTTACAAATTATTCTTTAGAATTATTGGGTTTCTACCCAAGACAATGTTTCCAAATGTTGATTGTTATACTGAGACCATAGTATCTGTATTTATCCTTTATTTTACGCTCCCTTTCCCTGACAGCTGTGCCGGACTAATTGGTCAGCTTCTTCACTTTTTCCATGTCGTCCTTCTTGGCAGGTTGAAAATTGCAGGGTTTTATGAACACAAGGAGTGTATCCCAAATGTTACTAGCTGAAACACACTGTCCCAGTTCAGTAAATTTTCTGAAGTCCTAATTTCCATGGCTACAGTAATTATATAGTACAACCATTGGTTTGCCCAGTCAAAGACATTTGTACTTTAAAAAATCAATTCTGGATCCAGTCATAAGAGAGTGTTCAGCTACAGAAAACTTTGTGTGCTGTTTTAAATGAATCCACCACTTGTTCTCCAAACATGTTCCAATTATTTGGCCATTGTATTTAAACCCTTTAATTTCAGGATTGATAAACTATGCTGGTTTTCAAACCAATCCTATCCTTCATTGACATTAGCAAGTTTTGTATCTTCTGTCGTAGCTTTAAAATGGTCCAGATATTGTGCTTTTGTAGTATTTGACCAATTTTCAAGTTTGTCTGGCCATAGTACTAAGAGTGTTATATTTTCAGGCTACACATGGCTTTTTGGCTTTTGAATTTTGCCACATTGTGTACCCATTTTGTAGGATCTGTTTCCAACATAGCTGCCCCACCTAAAACAGACATTATCAGAACAGACATTGTTATCCAAATCATTGAGCTGAAACAAAAGAATTATATATTTCACAGGAAAGAACTTTGCTCTCTAATATTGTTTATTAGTTCAATTAAACATTTATAAACTTCTATTTTATTCATATATGTTTTACACTTATAAACAATGACAAATCTCTTTTATATAGGATGGTGAACAGCTTCAAGACACTGGGGATAAATTTGTATTTGAAAAACAGGGCAATGTTCACAAACTTTTAATACGCAGTGTATCAGTACATGATGAAGGTGAATACACTTGTGCTTTAGATGAACAAGAATGTTCTGCAGAAGTAACAGTTGTAGGTAAGTGTTGTGTTCATTAGTAGTAATAGTAGTTTAATTTGTTCAGAAATCTCAATGACCGTGAAGCATATTTAAGTGTTCTAAGTTTATGGTTTTTCTCTATTTCACAATGATAACTGCATTTAATTTTCAGAACTACCACCTGAGATTATTACAAAAATGCAGAATGTCACAGTTGCAAAAGGAGAGAAAGCAATATTTGACATTGAGCTAACTAAAGGTGATGCATTAGTACGATGGTTTAAAGATGGTAAGGAATTACAATTCTCAGAACACATACAGCTATCAATTGATGGCAAAAGGCAGAAATTGAAGGTTTATAATTCTGAAATAGAAGATAGTGGAGTATATTCTTGCCATGTTGGTGAACAAACTTCATCTGCAAAACTTGTTGTTGAAGGTAGCTCAAACTAAAATATGTTGTTTGAATTAATTCTATCAGTATACAACACCAATATATATATACATATATATATATTTCTAGAACCTGCAGTTGAGTTTATCAGAAGACTGCCAGATGTAACACTCATTCCTCACTCCAGAGATGCCACATTTTTGGTTGAACTTTCAAGAGACAATGTTGATGTAATATGGCTTAAGTAAGTGTTGCTCCTATTTTAATACTTTAACATGAAATAATTTTCTTATGTTTTTAACATATTTACTGTGTGGAAAAATTAATTTTGATTGGCTTTTTGTTGTTAAATTTAAAAGTTATCTGATAATATATTTGATAGTTGATTAAAATTTGTCACTCAATATTAATAATTTTTTTTCATCTTAATATTTTTTCTGTTCCCTATTAAGTGCCTCTTTTTATCAAATAACTTCTCAATATCAGATTTAAAAGAACTCTTCTCCAGTTTTATTCATAGACTCTGGAAGAAATCAATCTGGTCAAAACTTATATATGTTAGCCTACTAAATTTATCTTTCAATATGGTTTCAAACAGTTTAGGAACTTAATTCATTGAACCATTTTCCATCATTTGCTAAAATTTTAAAAAATAATTTCAACAGTACCAATTTTATGTTAAGAGATTATAGTGAGTTTGAAACTTTTTGACAGCAATACTAAAATTTTGTAATTCGTTTCTTTTTACAATAAATCTTGAATTGGTATGTCACTTTATTTGAAAAAAGATCTTTATCCCACAACATTAATCCAGGATTTTTTTTATATAGCTTGAATGTTGTCTCATTAACATGGTTAATATTTTTATTTCCGAAACAGTCCAGTAATGATACTTACACTTTATTTTCTCAATAATTTATAGAAAATCTGTAAATTTCCCATCAGAAATGTTGCAAATAATAATCTTCAGTGCAGAAATCATACCCTGAGATTTGAAAGAGTATATTCTTTAAAAATTGCATCATTGGAATGATTCATATTCTATTTCAAACAGAGTCAAGAGCACAGGGATACCATTACAAAACTTTCAGATGCCTGTTTAAAATAAACAAAAATGAAAACATACTCTTTCTGCTCTTATCATGAAAACCACAAAGTGACAGAAGGTTTCTATTCTTGAATATAAATCTCAAAAATTTAGCAGAATCTCTTATATTCCCAAATGTCTCTATACATATTTTAGCTCACGGTGGGAGAACTTGCTTACCCCAAATATTCTCGGAGAAAGTTTGGTCAGAACTTCATCATCTAATACTGCTACTTCTTCTCATTCAGAATTTCTATCTGACGATGTATAAATTTCAGGATGGCTGTGGTTCAGAAGTAGCACTCCTCAACATTGGGATAGCAAAATTAAATAGTTACTTTTTAACATTAAACCAGCAGAATATATCACTTTTGTATCTCCTGTAAACCTTCTGAGACTTTTATCCCTTATCTTCATCCCAAAATTTTCCCTTAATTAATTATTTGTTTCCTCTATTGAATTTTAAGTTTGTTTTCCACAAATAAAACAAAACTATTAAGAAGAAACATAGTAGTGATTTAATACAGCCATACATATATGCACAATTTTTATTCACATAAGCAATAGTAGGATAGTTTAATCATACTGTACAATTAGACAAACTGTTACAATTAGATTCAAGGGGAAGATGAAATTGAGGAGGTGTTGATATTGATTATTGATCTAGGTGAATTGATATTCAATGATAAATTATTACTAGATCTGGGATGTGGAGTAAGTAGTTGAGCCTTTAATAACCCAAAATATTAAGTAATTGCAAACATCAGAAAATAAAATAACTTATAACTTAGAAAATGACAAATACAATTATCATTATCTGTGCCACAATGAAGTGTTGCAGGACAACACATACATTCGTATACCTGAAAAATACTTTAGAAAGACACCATAAAATAGAATTACATCCATATACAAAGACCTAAAACAACTTTAATTATAGATAATGCTGAATGAGTAAAATCATAATTCTAACTTGTCTACATAATACAATGTATCATAAGTATATAGTTACCGAAAACAATATCTGTCTTATCATAAAATTTATTAACCTTATTATATTATTCAACTTATCCTTAACTTATATAAATATATATGTTTTTAGGAAAGGAAAGGAAATAAAGCCTTCTGATAAGTATATAATTACTTCTGATGGCACTGTTAAGAAACTTACAGTTAAAAAAATCACTCCTGAAGATCAGGCAGATTACACATGTGTTGCTGTGAATGTGAAAACAACATCCAAGCTGAAAGTTGAGGGTAAGTGAATTTTATTTTCTTGATTTGTATTAGTCATTATTTATATATATTAAAGAAAATATGACACAGTCAAATTAATTAACATATTTGGACAGTCTGAATAGAGTGTTGATTTTATATAAGTTGACTTCGCTGTGTCTCTTTCCTATCCAAATGTGTTATTTCATTTGACCTTGTCACATTTTCTTTAATTTTCAATTACATAAAACTGGATTTTGAATAAATCACAAAATAAAGAATCATTATCAATATTTTATTCATTTCTGTTCTAATAAACATAATATGACAGTTATAGAGACTGCTCCAAAAATAAACATGGAAAATCTTGAATCCATTTATAAAGTGAAGAAAGGAGATGACATTTGTATGGATGTTAAGTATGTTGCAACACCTGCAGCTGAAGATAACTGGTTTGTTGGTGGAAGATTGTTAAAAAAATCAAAAAGGGTGAGTTTTTTTTTAAAAAAAATGACAAGTTTAATGCTTATCATTATATATTGTATACTGGTTTATTCATAGAAAACACAAAAGTTTTTAGTTTCTTATACATTTATAAATATGTGAAACTGTTAATGTGTAATTCTTATGTTTTGTGATATGTTAAAATGTTTTGCAATTATGGTGTTTACTTAGTTTCATTAACTCATCATTTGAATCCAATTATTTGTTTTAGATTATTCCAAATTTAACTGAAGATTCAGCTAGCCTAACTATTAATAATGTGGAAGAAAATGATGTTGGTGAATATACTATCAAATTAACCAACAACTGTGGAGAGGCTTCTGCATCTCTTTCATTAATTCTACTTGGTAAGTATTGTTTTACAGTCCATTATATTATTATTTATTTGGTACTGTTTTTGGGCATCAATATGGTTTAGTAACCATTTTCTTCTGTGACTATCAACAATTCTTTGAGATTAAATACCTTGACAATTTGGCACTATAGTAAAATAAAATATATATTATCAAAACCTTAATCTAATAGAATTCTCGATCTAATCTGCATCAGTTGTCTTAATAATTTACATAAGTATATTATAAAGTTTACTGTTCTCTAAATTTTACTTCTCACTTATAACATGTTATAATATATACTTATAATTTTCTCTTTGTCTCATTTTTAGCCAAACCTTTTCAGTTCTATTTGGGAGAACTAGACTTTTTAAGTATTTTGTGGTTTGCAATAAATTTATTAGTTTATTATTTGTAAGGTCACTCTGATATTACATTAATAGCTTCCACCAAAATGTAGTTACTTGAAAAATGATTTTAGGAAATATTATAAGCCTAAAGTTAAATTATGTGAAATGATTATATTATTACTATTATTACCAATATCGATTGAATTATCATTATCACTATTATAATTTTCACTTGCTCAACTGCTATCCATAAAACATATCAAGGGTAATTAGGTGTTGGTTTTATTAACTTGCAGATAAGATGGGAAAAGGATTGAGTGTTAAGTGCCACCCTAGGCTAGTGCCAAGAAAGACAAACTTAGTTTGTTATTCTATTTATGATAAAATATACAATTCTTGTATTTGTTCCTTCCACTGATTCAAATGTTTCATTTCAATTGAATGATTTATAAAAATTATTACAATTAATGAATAGAAATTGAATGTTATATTATTAATTTCAAGTCTTTATTATATCAATTTATTACAGAAAAACCATCACAACCAGGCATTCCTGAATCAGTTGAAGTTACTGACAATTCAATAACTCTCCATTGGAAAATGCCAGAATATGATGGGAATACTCCAATTAAAAACTATATTTTGGAATATCATGACAAAACAGACTTCACGTAAGAAATTCTATATATCATCACTACAAAAAATACATTAATAAATAATATGTTTTTCGTAAATCAATATTCAAGCTTCTATAAAATTTATTAATTATCTAATGTAATCTGAAACTCAGTTATGCAATTATTTTTTGTGAAGTGCATTAAGAATTATTTTTTGTCAATTTACCTACCATTTTAATAATATATAACGACCAAGAAGTCAGTTAATTCCATAATAATAATACTTGCACAGTATTATATTAACAAAAATTCCCTATAATCTATATTTCTCCCACAATCTGTGGATCTCAAAAGGATGTACTACAAATAAATAACCAACAATAAAACAAAGTCATACATAAGAGGAGACCACAGAGGTATGTTGAGAATACAGTGATTATTGTTGCTGTGATTAATTGTATCAGTTTTAATATTAATGGATGAACTATTGTATTTTATGTATAAAAATTTAGACATTAATCTTACAAAATAATTAATTATTTTAGTATTATTGTTTCAGTTTATTTGTAGTACACACCTGATGAGGTCTACAGACTTTGTTAGTATAATAATGTGCAAGTAATTTTTGTTTATAATTAATTCTTAACTGACTTATTTGCCATTATTAATTTTCTATGTCTGTTACAAAAATATAAATTACCTACCATTTTATTGATTAGGACTTTATACAGTATACACCCAATTTTCTTCCCTCTCTCTCTCATCTTATTTATATTCCTCCACACTCTGTCCTGTGTAACTCACTTACTTTTGATTGTAAATATTGAAAACTATGCTGTGGAGAAAACTACCAGAATGTGTTGGTGTCTGTTGGTTTTCTCTTATAAACCAATAATTCCTTTATCAGTGTGCATGTAGAAAATTTTTCAACAAAGGAACAGGGAGAAAAAGAAATTAAAGGAAGGAAACAAACAATATGTATTAACTCTAGATTGTGTTAATGAAGGCAAGTATGTGATGGTTGTCAGGCTAATTAAGAACTCTCACATAGAATAAAGACCATGATTTATGCAGGACATGTTTCAAAATAAGAAAAAATGGAAACTAAATATGCACTCATGCAAAGTCATGAGCAATTAGTAAAACATAATTTATGTTAAGGTGTTATGGTCATTGCTTATTTCTTTTCAAAACATAAGAACCTTGTTATCATTCCAATCTTGGCCAAAAAAAGTTGCAGAGATTAGTGTTTGCAATACTGTGATCAAATACAAAAACTGGATACCACATATAATGTCATATTTCTCCGGAAGAAGGAGGCTAATGACTCTGAAAATTTAAGAACTTCCTCCTGTCCTAAAGGGCAATGTTGAGCTTCAATTGCAGCTAAGTCACCTCCTTTCCCCCTTTCCATACTGATTGTTTAAATTATTTTGGCTATGTCATTTCTTTATATATATAAACATGAGTAAGGATATGATATTTGCAAAATAATTTGTCTGGTAAGGAAAGAGAGAAAGGTGGTGGCTTACCTGAAATTAAAGTTTGGTGTTGCCACTGAGGACAGAAGAAATTTTCAAATATTTGGAGGTGTTTGACTCCTTCTTCAGGAGAAAGAAGTTGCATCCCAAGCATCATGCCCAGTCAGCAAGTGAGACGCAACTTTTACTTTCTGAAGGAGGAGACTGATGCCTCCAAAACTTTGAAGCACTTCCTTCTATTATCTATATAGTGAAAGGGGCTCAGGCTCTAAAAAAAATTGTAATATAAAAAGAAGGAAAGACTGAAAATATTTGACCCAGGCAGGATTTGAACCCACGTATTCTGCTCAGTACACAGATACCTTAACCATCTCGGCCACCAGGTCACGTTCCTGACCAGGCAAATATAGACGGTCTTATTATGGACAAATAGTTGTTTAGTGGAGGAATGGATAGAGTAGAGGGAATGAAGTATTAGGAGCATCCATTAAGGAATCAATACAATATTAGGAGAATCCATTAAGAAATTGGAAATAATTTGGTGACAAAGTCACATTCAAACTTGGATAGTGAGGAAGGATAGAAATAAATAGGAGGATTATGCTATTTCTCCTATTTATTTCTATCCTTCCTCACTATCCTAGCTTGAATGTGACTTTGTCACCAAATTAGTTCCAATTCCTTAATGGATTCTCCTAATATTATATATATATATATATATATATATATATATATATATATATATATATAAATCTTCATATCCTCATGGAAAACTGTGTTTTACTTGTTCAATTCTGTAACAAATTTCCCAAGCCATAATTACTGACCACCATCCTATATAAACTCATTTGTATAAGAAAGAGATACTTACCTTAAATCAATTGTCCAGTCAGGCTGGTAAGAAATAAAATATCAAATTTTGAAAGAATTGATCCCCCTTCTTTAGTATAAACTACATGCTAGTCAGTTGTGACTTAATGTATCTGAAAATTAAATATTGAATTGGCTTATTAGACACAAATATATGAGAATTTACTATCTCTTATGTATTCCTTTTCTGTTTTATAGGTGGCAGAAAATTACAAATATATCAGAAACAACTCATAAAATAACAGGTCTTACTTATAGAAATGAATATATGTTCCGTGTAATAGCCGAAAATGATGTAGGTCAAAGCCTGCCCTCACATAATACACAATATATAACAATATCAGCACCTGGTCATAATGAGGCCCCATCTATCCAGGATCCTCTGAAAGACATAGTGTGTGGACTTGGGCATAGTATAGCACTGTCATGTGTTATTCGTGGAATTCCTCAACCAGAAATTAAATGGTATGTAAGATGTTCTCCACTAATTTATATTTAATTATTGAAAAATAAAATTTAATCCTGTAATAGACAATTGTGATATTTTTAAATATTTAATTTATAACAACAAAACTAGGTTTATGAAACTTATAGTTCAAATTTTGTAACTTATTGTTCTAATTTGTTTATGAACTCAACAATGTTTTATTTGACACGCTTAGATAGCCAAGCTGATGTAATCTTTATTGTAATGCAATATTTTTGTTCTGTGATCATAAAATGATTTCATGGAAAATTATTATAGAAAAGAAAATTATGATTGTCATTGTCAAGCTACCAAATATTTGTACTGTGATGTCATATTTGCTGTTTTTTAGTGATATTTACTGCACAGTATTCACCATAAAAAAGCTACACAATTTTCTGTAATTAATTACCTCCAACATTCACTTTTAATTAAAAATATATATATATTTCATGTATTTCACCAACTCTCTAGATGGACTGATTTCATCGAATTTTTTAATAGTCTTCTTGATTTCCTTGTTGTATCTATTGTGATAAAATGATTCCAAGACTCTTTTTCTTTTAGTTCACCAGACATCCAATGCACCCATTGCCATTTCAGAATTTGAATTTGTTTCATGTTGTCTTTACCTTTGTCACTATTTATCAAAAATTTGTTCTTCAATCTATCTGTTACTTTTCCCCAAGATTGTTTGATACTTGTATCTTGTGTAAAATTGTGCAATTTATAGTTTATTTTACATAAAATGTCATTTATGAAAGCACACATTGATTAAAAAACATACATCTTTAGTTTTAATGATATATTTGATTCGATGCCTAAAGATTCTGTCTGATATTTATTGATCCAGTGAAATATTTAGGGCCCTGTGTATCAATTTGCTGTCCTAAGTCATATAATTTATTTTTTAATGTCTTCTGTTGATTTTTTTGATTGCTTTATATAGCCTCACTCCTGACCCATCAGATGCTGAAATCCATGTTTGAAACTCATTCCCATACATTTTACAGTCTAGGTAATGTCCTGGACTCAAAATCCTCTAATATTATTATAATGATCATTGTTGCAGAAGTTATAATATTATGTTGAAATCTTGTATCATTATAATATTATAATGATTATTATAATTATTTGATTAATTCTTTCCCCATTCTCATTCATTTACTATTTAACTTCCTTTCCTTTTTTTACTTTTATGTGTATGTTTGTATGCATGTATGTATTTATCTGTTGTTTTTTCATTGTTGTAATCTTTCCTTGAGAGAGAGACAGGGAGTTGTTGGCTTTATTGGGTGTTGATTGTTGCTGTCTAATGGCTGGTGCATCTAAGTTTGAATTATTTATTTATTTATTTGTGTTGACGAATGGTGGTGATGTTATTATCTAAAGAATATTTCTTGTCACACAGGGCACTAAATTCATTCCCCACCACTAACTTCCTGATTTCCCTCATCCAGTTTGTCCTCACCAAGAATTACTTCTCTTTTCAAACAAACATCTAGTGGCACTGCTATAGACACCCAAATTGCCCCCTCCTATCCCATGCAACAACTGAAACAGCAACACCTAAAATTCTTTTTCATTGAAATGCTTAACCTGGTTCCAGTTCATAGATGATTGTTGTATATTCCATGGTACATTCCATGGTGGAAAAGAGTTTAGTAATAATAAAGATGGCTGAATTATATCAACTTGTGTAATTGATTCCCGTAACTAACCTAGAAGTAACATAGATTAATAGAATGGCAATAAAAACACAACACGGTGTCGGAAGTGTTTTTTTAACAAAATATCTCATTTTTAGTGCGCGTTTTTCTGAAGAAATTGTTGGGTTTTATAATAACTCCTATTATATTAGTTTTTATGGGTTTTTATTAACAGAACATGTTCAGCGAAACAGAACACACAATCACAACAACAAGATATATACAGAGCAACAACAATGTGCCGTCAAAGACTACATAAGAAACTATTTCACTTTCACAATGCTACCACAATGACAATTATACAATGATATTAATAGTCAATATTCATCACCCCTCTGTAATTTTCATTGTCCTCGATCAATGGTTCCTTTTTCTAGATTTACAACAAATTATATATATATATATAAACTTATTTAAGTGACTATTTGTTTTTTTAAATTGTTGAAATTTAGTAGAATTCAAAGGTTTTGTGAGTAAATCAGCTATTTGTGAATTTGTTGCACAGTAATTAAGTTTTAAATCATTGTTATCAACCTTTTCTTTCATATAATGAAACCTAATGTCTATGTGTTTATATTTACGATTCAAAGTTCCATTATTCACAAGGCTTATGGCACTCTGATTGTCAACGTTGAGTGTCACATTGGTTGGCTGTCCACTCAGTTCTTCAAGAAAACTCTTCAAAAACATCAAGGTTTTTGTAGCTTCGACAGCAGCGTTGTACTCCGCTTCAGTTGTTGATGTTGCAACAATAGGCTGCTGTATCGATGCCCAGGAGACAGGACCACCATTGTAGAATACAATGAAGCTTGTGGTACTTCTTCGGGTTTTCTCATCTCCAGCATAATCAGCATCAGAATAACCAACAAGAGCATTCTCCAAACTTTTGTTGCCCAAGAGATACGATATTCCCGTGTTTTTGGTCCCATTGATGTATCTCAAGGTTCTCTTTATGTTCATCAGGTCAGATTGGGTTGGTTTTTCCACATGACGTCCACACATTCCAACGGCATGAGCCAGGTCAGGTCTCGTTTTGGTTGATAGATATAAAATGCTTTCCACTGCCTCTTGGTAGGGAAATGTTATTTCCTTCCTCTCGATTGCTGGAACATGAGGATTTCCCACAATATGAGGTGTTGACACTGGTTTTGAGTCACTCATATGATATTTGTCAACAACACAATTTGCATAATCTCCCTGGACCAATCTCAACTTCAGGTCAGAAATCTCAAAATTTATTCCTAAATAGTTGCTGGGATTTTCCTCAATGGTTATCTTGAACTCATTTTTCAAAGTTTCCAAAATGTTCAGCATTTGTGTAGTATCAGACCCTGCAATTAATCCATCATCGACAAAAATTGACATAAATATAGAGCAGTTTGGGTTCACAAATACACATTGCTCAGTCTTTAGGCCAGTTAATTGATGTTTTTTTTAAAAAAAGTTGTGATTCTCTTATTCCACTGAGCAGGAGCCTGGTGGAGACCATAGAGTGATTTTTTCAGCTTACAAATCTTTGTTCTATCTGAGTAACCTTCTGGTAGCTCCATGTACATCTCTTCTGTGATCGTACCATATAGAAAAGCAGTCTTTACATCAAATTTCATCAGTTTGTAATTTTGTTTTGCAGCATAGGCTATCATTGTTCTCAGGGCTTCAGTGCTGACAACAGGACTAAAAACATCATTGTAGTCCACTCCAGCTTGCTGCTGACAGCCTCTAACTACAAGACGAGCTTTGAAACGCCCATCATCCTTCAGTTTGAATACCCATCGACTTGTGAGAATTTTCTTGTTCTTCGCTTCAATGCAGTTGATGAGTTTCCAGGTTTCATTTTCTTTATGCGCCATCTTTTCTTCCTCTATAGCTTCTTTCCATCTAGCTGCATCGTCTCCAGAGATTGTCTCTTCATATGTCAGCATAACATAATCATCTAATCTCTCTGGTTTCTTTTTTGTTCGCTTTCCTCTTCCTTGAACTTCATCATTTCCAGGTGTTATGTTTTCACCTGGTTCTTCAGTTGATGCATCTGAGTTATCTTCAGATTCAACAGTATGGCCATCATTATTTGGAATTTATTTTCCTTCATCTCCAGTGCTTAAAGGCAATAATGACTTTCTTTTAACTTCGTCTGAGATATATAGTTCATCGGTAAATGTAACATCACGTGAGATTATTATAATCTTCTTGATTGGGTCCCACAGTCTATAACCTTTTGTTCCATACCCGACAAAAACACATTTTTGAGAACGTTTGTCAAGTTTATTTAAGTATCCAAGTTTTTTTGCATAAGCTTTGGGACCAAATAGTTTAAGATTGGAAAGATCAGGTTTTCCACTTAACCATTTTTCAGCTGGTGTGCAATCCAAACATGATGTTGGACTTCTATTCAACAAATAAGTTGCAGTATAGAGAGCATCTCCCCAAAGTGACATATCGAGGTTGGATTCGAACAATAGTGCTCGAGTCTTTTCCATCAGTGTCTGATTGAGGCGCTCTAGACGAGCATTGAGCTGCGGTGTGTGTGAAATCGTGTAGTCCAGCACTATCCCTTTCTCTTTGCAATAATTTTTCCAACTGTTTGAAGTATATTCTCCTCCATTGTCTGAACGGATTTTGTAGACTTTAGAGCCTCAGTATCGTTCTGCTTCTTTGATATATTCCTTCAGAGCATTCACTGCCTCACTTTTCTTTGAAAGTAGGAAAACTTTGGTAAAGTGTGTACAGTCGTCAAGTACAGTCGTCAAGTACAGTCATGAAATACTTCTTCCCGTCCCACGTTTTACATCCGACTTCACAAAGATCGGTGTGAATTAGTCTCAATGGGGTTTCTGCAGGTTTTTCATTTTTTAGGAAAGGTTTCCTTACTTGCTTAGCTTGTTGACAGACATCACAGACCATTACGTCTAAAGAGCTGGAACTTATGTCAAACCCAATTGACATTTTGGAAAGTTTCTGCATGTTCTTTAAACTAAGATGTCCTAGTTTTTTATGCCAATCAAGTGGTAACAGCACTTCAGAAGAAATATATGCATTTTGTTCCAAAATCGGCAGAATTTCTATAAGATACAAGCCTGACTTGTTCTTCTTCCCTACAAGGACAACTTTATTATTCGTCGTAATGAATACCTCATTGTTGCAAAACTTCACTTGGCCGCCGTTTTTAGTGATTGCTGGAACACTGAGCAAGTTCCTCTCAAGTCCGGGAATATACAGAGCATTTTTAAGGTCACAAACGGTTGTTACTATTTTACCTACACTTTTTGCTTCCAAACACTCGCCCTTTTTTGAAGTACGTACGACGCGGGAAATGCATTGTTTTTCAGTCAATAAACACAGTATTTAAACACATAGGAGGTGCGAAAATAATTGAGATCTGCTCAAATCTAACATTTCAAGCGACTGAAATTGGTGATTCTGTAACTGTAAAGATGCTCATGGATAAAATAACTGACTATTATAAGCCTCACCTGAACGAGATTTACTGCTCGTATGTATTCATGTCTACAATTCAGAAAAATGAGCAAACGATTAATGAATTTATTATGCAACTCAAAGAAAAAGTTAAGGACTGTAATTATGATTCCGCCACTGGTATAAATGAGCGATTAGTTTGTGACCGACTAATTTGTGGAATTCGCGATCGTGCTTTACGTGAACGTTTGTTACACTACAACTAACCGACGCAATAAAGATGTGCAGAAGTGCCGAATCATCAAAGAAGCAAAATACCGAAATAAAGCCAGAAAAAAATGACGCTTCGGTAAATCGCCTTTCGCGTCAAGATGGCGGAAACTTCAGATCCTGCGGAAAAGCGAATTCGCGTTTTCGTTGCCGAAGTCAAAGTCAGAACCGACAAAACAAAGAAGGTAAACCTTGTGGAAACTGTGGGAGACAACATCCACCTCTTAAATGCCCTGCGTATGCAAACTATGCTATAACTGTAAAAAAAACTGGGTCATTTCACTCACGTATGTCGACAGAAACCTCGTCAAGTGGGCATGGTGGATGCCAAGGAACAAGAGTACTCTCCGGACGAAACTGGACTTTTGTCCTCCACTTATGCTGTCTCGGCGCCGCAGGATAAAGATAAGTGGTATGTAAAGTTTATTTTTCAAGAAATTTGTGAATTTAATGTCCGGATTGACACTGGAGCTGACGATAACGTCATGCCGTACTCTTATTACAAACGTCTACCGAATCCTCAGGAGTTAAAACGATATACAGGTATATCCTTGCGTGAATATGGTAAATATTTAAAGATATTGGGTGAAGCTAGTATATTATGTCGACTTTCTGACAAGAAAGCCCAATCAAAGTTTGTTACCTTTGTGGTAGTGGATGTTGAAAACACCGTACCAATAATTGGAGGAGACGGATCCGAGAATTTTGGTTTAATCAAACGTTTAAATTCTATACAATCAACAACTGAGTCACCTGAAGACATTATCAAAGAATATCCAAGATGTTTTTGAAGGTGTGGGACAATTTCCCGGCACTTATAAAATACACTTGAAGACAAATGTAAAACCAGTTCGCTGTACTCCCCGACGAATACCAAAAGCAAAAGAAATAGATGTCAAACGCAAATTAGAAGATATGATTAAAGCAGAAAAAATTCGAAAAGTGGAACCTGGTGAAGAAACTCCTTGGAGACAATGCCTTCACACATGTTGTCCTGGATAAAGAAAGTGCACTGCTTTTCACCTTTGTCACGCCTTGGGGACAGTTTTGTTGGTTAGTACTACCTTATCTGAATCAGCTGAATCAGCAAATTGAAGATATGGCTTCCTGATGTAAAACATGTGCTAAATATCAAAACAGCAATCAGAAAGAACCAATTCTAGATTGGGTTGTACCTGGAAGACCCTGGGAATGGGTGGCTATGGATTTCTGTGAGGTGAACGGACAAATGTACCTCGTAGCTGTAGAGTAGAGAAGATGACGAGTATCAATGTGCAAGCAGTTAAACAATCATTTATACGACTTTTTGCAATTTTTGGGATTCCAAATACCCTAGTGAGTGATAACGGACCTCCTTTAACTCAAGCGACATACACGATTTCTGCAGATTATATGATGTCAATCATTTTACTTCCAGCCTGTTATATTCGCAGAGCAATGGTCAGGTTGAACGCACTATACAAACAATCAAGAAGATAATTAAGAAAACCTCAGAAACTGGTCAAAATTTATCTCTGGCTCTTATACTACACCGAGTCCAATGGGTGATTTACCTTCACCAGCTGAATGACTAATGGGAAGAAAGATCAGAACTCAACTTCCGGTCACTGAAGATAAGTTGAAACCTCATTTTTCAATTCAAAAATTTACTGCTGCTCTTAAGCAACGACATAACACACGCCATAATCAAGCAAACCAAGGCAAAAAAATCCTCCCTGTTCTTAAATCTGGTGATTTTGTCTGGTTACAACATGATAAGAATTGGGTTCCTGCGAAGATAAGAAACTATGGACCTGAACAACATTCATTTATTGTTGAAACGTTGGATTGTGCTGTCTACCGATGAAATCACAATAAGTTACGTCCATGTAAATCTGCAATTAAGGCAACCTCAATTCCAATTGAAGCTAAGACAACTGCTGAAGATTATTTTACTTGAAGTGGTTTAGATGCACCTCAACCTACATTACCTGGTCTACACTTTCGACAACACAAGCGCCGTGCACCTAGAGTTCACTTTGCACCATATACCAGCAAAACTGGTCGAGAGATCAGACTTCCAACATGTTATAAGGACTAAAGTTTTCATGTTGTTGTATTAATAGAATACATCGTTCTAATTTTTGTTTTAAAAAAGGAACATGTTGTATATTCCATGGAGGAAAAGAGTTTAGTAATAATAAAGACGGCTGAATTATATCAACATGCGTAATTGATTCCCATAACTGACCTAGAAGTAACATAGCTTAATAAAACGGCAATAAAAACACAACCTTGATATTTTCATACTATGGGCCCTTGATAACCTAAACACCAAATTCTCCATTAAGTTCAGTTGGAACTACTTCCCCACCAACATCCTCGATGTTGAAATACACCTCAATTCTGGTCTAATCACCACATCTACCAGTCCACATTAAACCCACAAACACCTTACAATATCTTCACTTCACCAGTTGTCACCCTGAACATACCAAATACTCCCTTTAATATAGTTTAGCCATCAGGGGAGCTCGAATTTGCTCTACTTGGAACAGTCTTGCCATAGACACTAACCAGATCCTCAATTCTTTCATAAGCAGAAAATACCCTAGTGACATCCTCCAGAACAAATATCCTGTCCACTTTCCACTGTCCAACTAGCAAAACCCACACCTTTATCAACACAACCACTTACCACAACCTACTTTCCTGGACTACAAAATCGCTACTCTATTCTCTGCCTCACCTACACTGGACTTCAATCCAATCTAGATCTTAAAAACATCATAATACTCCCCACCTGCCCTAGGGTTTATTTCAGGTGCCCTCCCAATCTCCGCAATGTCCTTGTATTCCTTTTCAGGCCCTACCCTAAAACTCACCTACTTAATTCAGGTTGCCAACCTAGAAGTAGGAACAGGTGCCCCATATTCCACCCTGACTACAATCCTCCAAAATTATTCACAAATAGCCACCTACAGAATCAAAGAAAACTTTACCTTCCTCTCCTCCCACATCATCTATCAAATTAATTGCAAACTCTGTCCTGCTTTCTATATTGGCCCTTCTCTGAAACCATTGATAACCACTGCAGTACTGTCAAACTATTCAAAACACAATTTCCAATAACTGCACATGCCCAAAGACACAACTCCCAACAATTCCGACCAATGCTACACACTGACCCTTCTTGAAGCCATATGATGCTCAACTCCATCTTTGGGAACTCTCCTTCCAGTACATCTTACAGTCTAGGTGAAGTCCTGAACTCTACATTCCCTCTAATATTGTTATAGTGGTCATTGTGGCAGTGGTTATGATATTGTGTTGAAATCTACTATCAGCATAATATGATAATTGTTATAATGATCATTTCAAACCTTTTCCTATTCTCATTCTTTTCTTTTTAACTTCCTATCCTTTTCTTTACTTTCTTTATTCCATTCTAATGTGTTTCTGTGGGCACCATAATGTAACCTTGGACCACATACCTTCTTCGTTGCTTATAACAATTTATTTAGGGCACCAGGTAAATTTTTAGTATGAAATTACCAAAACAATTTTTCTGTATGTAATTTATTTCTTGAGCAATGAGATTAGCAAATTTCTGCAGGAAGTGATCATTATTTCTCGAATATTAACTTCATTTATAATACTTTTAACTCTCCAATGTTTGGAGCTCCACCCCCCCAACGAGTCCTATGTGGAGCGATCCCTTCCACACCACAATTACAAACTATACATGGCACAGCAAGAAAACACCAACAAAAGCAATAACCCAACAATATCACATTGTCATGTTACAATATATATATAATATATTTTGGGCCTCACAAGTTTTGGCGACCAAATGTAGTAATCTGTTCACTTGCCCACCAGTTTTTGGGCAAACAACTGCGATAGTACTATGCAGACTTTATTTCTAGTCCAGCATGTGTACAAATTAAATATTTGTCAGTTCTTGGGCGCCATGTTATTTTATCAAGGGAATAAACAAACTTTGATGATTTTAATAGTTTATTTAATGAACATGAAACATAAATTCCTCAGGCATGGTTTTGACTCACACAACATGTGGCTTTAAATACAATTTTGGAGAGTGTCAGTTCACTTCCACTCTTGACTTGGAACTGACTTTTCAAGGCTACAATAATAATTCTCGCCTGTCCCAGTTGTAGAGAACTCAACAGTACACAAAACTACAACTCTATCAACGGACACTCCTGATGATATGTTGCAATATATATATATATATATATATATATATATATATATATATATATATATATATATAATGTGACGATCTCAAATTAAATAAAACATAGCAAAGGAAAGAGAGACAGCAATGTTGACTTACAACATTGTTGGTCCAGTCTGGCATAGGTGGAAGTTCAAATTTTCGAGGGCCTGAGTGCCCCCTTCATCAGGAAGGAAGAATGGGCACAAATTTGTGCCCGGTCAGCACACGGTTCAGATCTTCCTTCCTGGCAAAGGAGGCTCAGGCCCTTGCCAGACTGGACCAACAACTCAATTTAGGTACCAACAACTCAATTTAGGTAAGTTGGCATTGCTGTAACATATTAGTTAATGTTAATGAGTGATTTGTAGCCAAATTTTGAAGTAATCTTTCCCTTATCCTTCAATTGTGTTGACTGTCATATGTATCAACCCTGATAACATGTTGGTTTATGGTTCTTACATATCTTTTACTCTATCAATTACATGTTCTTAAATTAATATGAAAAAATAATTAAATTTTAGATAGTTCTCAGCACAATAATTATCATTTTACATTTTTATTTGTTCCAGGTCACATAATGGCAAACACTTTAAGAATAAATGCATTACATATGAAAATTGCATTGCCAAGTATGCTATAAGTGAAACAACACAAACGACATCTGGTGTTTATACTTGTCATGCCACAAATGTTGCTGGATTTACAGAAACATCATGTCACATAAAAGTACAAGGTGAATAGCTGATTTAAATTAATAATTCGTGTGTAATATTTCTGATGAAAGTTATAAATTTCTGCTAGATATTAAAATATTTAATCAGTTTATTACAATTCTCTGGTGTATATTTAAAATATCACCAAAGTCTTTGTTGAATATATTTCAACACTAGTCTGTTATGGAAGAATCAATAAATACATGTTTCTGGCACAAATAAAATATCGTATTAAATTTCACTCATATTGGATCTATTTAATTTTGCATTTCAAATTAAGCATAGTCTGTAAATTATCAATTACTAGAATATATATAATACTGATTTTTAAAAGAAATTGTATACAATTTGTTTTATGATTCCAGACATTAGTGTGTTGAGAATTAAACAAAATAATTCTAGAATAAAAGTTCATCATCAACTTTGTGTGATATTCATTTTATCATTTAATTTCGTCAGTTTATTGGCTACTTCTTTATGTAATTAGTCTTAATCTTATACTGATGTATTTATATTTATTTTTGTTTTGATGGCTAGTTCGATCATCACAGTGATCACTTATCAGCATACTTAGTAAGAGAGCCACCTTTCTAAAAAAAATAGCTGAATACCTTCAAAATGCTCCATGTTTACATAATCAATTCTCAGCATTTAACTTGAGTGTTGGTTAATTCCTTCTAAAAAACTTGAGCAAAGGTTCATTCTATATGGAACTCTAGATCTATTTATAATGTTTTAACACCAGTAGGCCCTATATCTATTCATTCTACTTGTTCTTGAACATTACTTATATTATTGCAAAAATAATAAGTAACACTACCAACAAACTGATCTGAATCAGTTCAATTCTTTTTTAATTTCTTAGCACCTAAAGTTAATTTAATATGTTTGTACTCAATGAACTTAACTCCTTAAGTACTCTAATGCCTTCAGGTCAGAAAATGCCTATAATTTGAATTTCCAGAAGTTTTAACCTCTTTCATCAAGAGACACTACATATTTAGTAGATCAGCCTAATTAAACAGTCAGTGCACTTTTTACAGAGATTTTAAGTGACATCAAAAAATAAAAACATATGTTCAATGCATGGAGAAGGAAGGAAGAAGGAAAGACTGAAAATATTTGACCAGGGTGGGACTTGAAACTGAGAATTCTGCTCAGTACACAGATGCTTAAGCAATTTAAGATACCGGGCCAAGTACCGAACTGGACAAATATTTAAATATATATATATATATGGTTAAAGCGTCGATGTACTTACCAAAATTAGTGGGTTTGAGGCCCATCCTGGCCAAATATTTTCAGTCCTTCCTTCTACTTCCTTCCTTCCTTCCCTCTCCATGCATTGAACATATGCTTTTCTTTGTGGATATGCATTCACATAAAAGTGTATTCTCACTTTTCTCCCATTTATTACTATCTTTCCTCACTATCTAATATGGCTTTGTCACAAAATTTAAGTTCCTTTCATTGTATATACACATATTTAATCTTATATATATGGCTGTAATGACAATTATTATTTTTAATTTGTCTCAGATTCTCCAAAACTTGAATATGATGAAATCTTGTGCTCACAAAAATTAAGAATCACAAATCAATGGAAAATTGAAGTTAAATTCACAGGATTTCCTAAACCTGAGGTTGTTTGGACTAAAAATGGAAAGAGTTTGGCATCAACAAAACATTGTTCTATTTATTATGATGAGGATGCATCAACAATAGCAATTTATTCTTTGTCAAAAGTGGATACTGGCATTTATACATTTACAGCCAGAAATGAAGCAGGTTCAGTAAGCGTGGACTTCAATCTTAAAGTTATAGGTAAGTTGTCACTTTTTTTATGTAAATATATTACAAATTCTGTATTAGTAATTGGAAGTAAATTTAATTATAATGTTGTACTCAGTTAATAAATACCTTTACTGCTTTGCTTGTAATATAAAGCCTAAATATATGCTTCACTCAAATACAAATGTATTATTTTATTAAATAATTAGGTACATAATTTGCTTTTCTAATCTATTGGTTCATTAAATAAACTGTTTTCACTATTAGCTATGTAATAATCATATAGTAGCATATTTGTGTTTATTGATATCACTCTATACACATAATAATTCAAATTAATTATCAAAAAGTATTTTGGCTATTCCTCAATTTGTCCTTATTGCATGTGCTCAACATTTTAATACACAAATAAAACAATGATTTTGTCAAATATTTCAAAAAAGTCACGTATTGTAGTGCCTGCAGTTAATTTTTATTATCTCTTTTAAAAAATAATGAAAAAAGTAAGTTTTTAATTAAGTTATTCTTCAAATAAAGTTAAAAAGTATTAACTTTAATAGCCTATGTTGCCCCAACTGTTTCTTTAGATGACACAGAATGCAGACACAGTTCAGAAACTGCTTTGGAGGAAGTTATTGGTAAATACTTGGTGTATATGTATATATGTGTTTTTTCTACTTGTTACTTTTATAGTTTAATTGCACACATTGATCTGATCCAAAATTCAACTTTTATCAACTTTAACATTATTAAAGAATTGTCCTATTTCCACTATAAAATATATTTTGTTTTTAAATCAAGGTGTTAAGAGTTTCATCAAATCAATACAACATTAATACTATATCAAAATTTTAAGAAACACTTATATCTGCTTACTAAATTTTTGCTTAGAAATTAATACACAACAGATGACATTAGGTGTATCACTGAATACTTAATTGTTGTTAAGCTTCCAGGAATGATTCTTATTTATTACTTTCTTAAGCTTATAAGTTACATTGAAAGAATATTACTTTTCCCTGAATAATAGATGTACATCTTTCTATTATTTTAAAAATTTTATTTATTAATCAGTACTATTGACATGCTTGTCTCCTGATTATCTGGGGAAAAAAAGTAATTTCTGTTGGAATTATTTTCCTAAATAATGTATTGCATTTAAATCTATTTTTAGAAAGGAGGACAATAAATTATTACACAACTTTAAACAAATATTTGGTTAACAGTCAAATTCTATAAAATATCAATTATTATATTTCATTATTTTATAACACAAATTTCATAATCACAGTGTAACCCAATTGAAAACAATTTCAGTAGATCAAATCAAAGTTATCTCATTCATCTAATCTAGGACAATTCTTTTAATTACATCTGTAATTAAATTATCAATTTGTGAACATGTTGCCTACTTATAACAAATTTCTCTCTCCGCATGTTTTATTTTTATTTTTGTCATAATATATGGGATTATCTATTTTCAAAAATAGGAATTACACACTTTGAGTAAAGATTCTTTCATCCTATAACAAACTACTGTGAAATTTTCAATCTTTGTTATCTCTATATGAAAATCACAGTTTGTATAAATAACATTTACTATCTCATTACTCCAAATCAACTGTTTATGTAATATTACAAATTATTGAATATGTTAAGTTTATTTTCTGTTCATTCACTGATATTCATGTTTTCAGGATTGATACTTGAGAAATAAATATTTCCTTATTTTAAAATAATCTAACAAACCCTGCTAGGAAAATATTTTTGTGAATTAAATTCAACAAACACTGTTGCATAAAATTGGAAGATAATTTCTGTTTAATGTATCAAAAATACATTACAACAATTAAACATTTATTTTCTGTAAATGGTTTACAAACTGTAAATAATTAGGTTTGATATGAAGTATCTAAAAATTAACAACAAATGATCACATGCACCATTCCATATTTTAATATCAGTACATGCACATAATTTCACTGTGTTTGGAGGTGAATAACACTTAGTCTAAATGTTTTAACTGTAGTGTGTTTGCTTATCAACATGGTGTGATTAAATTATTTTTCACAATTATTAATTCATAGTCATTTCCTATGTTTTATTACACAACAAATCTTTTTATAAAATGTATTTACAGTATAATGCTCACCTACACAACAGTATAAATTTAGATTCCAACAAATATTTATAAGTTTAACTTATCCTTGATCAACAATTTTTATGTTTAGTAATGCTGTTTAAAGAAAAATTATAAAATCAGTTACTCAAAAGTTCATCATATTATGCACCTGTTTTAATTGAAACTTAAAAGAGTAATGATGGGGTTAAATGGATAAATAACTGAATAATTCAAATTTTGAATATGTAAATAATGTAATATTATATTATATTTATCATAAACTTTTTCTACAGTATTTCATGCCTTTGTAAAAAAAATTTTAGTATAATTAAATTTTAGTTTGTATAATATTAGCTTCCCAGGTTATACAAATATGGATATTTGAATTGAAACATTTTGTTGGATCAACAATAAGTTATTTTGCCATTCTTATATATTCTTATAAAAGTACCATGAAAATTGAAACTAAAAAATAACCTGATATTGTGCATATAACAGAATGCATTCAAAATATATTTTTTAAAATTTATGGAACAATATTTCACTCTTATGTACCAAAAACAAAGCTAAATATGATTTGTGAGAACTAAAACACAGATTTGTGGCACAAAGCAATTTGAATTTAACACACAACCCCAGGTGTTCAGTTTTTATGTTGTCAAAATATTTGTTAACATATACATATACATAATATATATGACTTCCAATTACAAATTAATAATAAGTAAAGCCAAATACACACAAAATAAGTGATAATATAAATACCACACAATGTATTTATATTATCACTTATTTTGTCTGTATTTGGCTATGTTTCTTATTATTATATACAACTTCCATTCCAATTAGTTGTATTGTAATTAGTGTTCCCTATGTACTGCTTTTTATTCAAAGATTTTTTTTTTATTAGAGATTAATAATTATTTTGGAAGACAGATTCAATATAGTTATATAAAACTTCTTACAATATTTACTTTATCTTTTTACTTATTTTCTTTATTAATATTATTAATTATTAATATACATATTTATTAAATTTTCCTGTGTTTTACCCTGTATCAGTTTATAATATAAGTTCTGTTTTCAGTATTTACTTACACGTGTAAAACCTCATTTCTCATATACATTATAATTTATTGTAATTATAGTATAATTAACTAAAAATTTATTTTTTCTTCTTCAGCTAGTACATCTCTATTCCATACATGTAGTGGTGTTCAAAATCTAATACAACAATGCTGCCTTCCAAATCAAACTGATGTGGGAACAGACTCCCCTCTTCACACTGTACTTAAAAAGACACACACTCAACTCTGTCTCACACCTTCCCCACTCAAATTGTCTACATGAAACCTCCCTCCTTTAGCGCTATATATCTATATATAACCTCATTTCTTTCCATACCAGTCTTAATCTTCCTGTATTTTCCAACATTCTCACCTATCTATTGTCTCCATTTCATACTCTCTGCCTCTCTCCCTCCCAGCATCCTTGCTCTTTTTGACCATACTTTTTAACTTTCCCATCACCACATTACCCTGTCTCTTCTACTATTTCTCTTATCCCATGTAATATGTGCTCTCTCATACACATTCATATACAACCTACATTTAGCAGAAATTAACAGACTAAAATTGAAGTTCAAATTCATAACTGCCATATAAGTTGTGATGTGAATCTTAGTTGAAGTTACCAGTTATTTGGAGTCAAGATTATTGGGGTGAAGTGTCAAGTGTCCGATTCTTAAGTCCTAAACAAAAAATAAATTGCCATGAAACTGAACTAGGTTAAAAATGGGGCCGAAGCCAATTTTAGTAAGCACCATTCATGTGCCTATGACAGTGCCTGTAATTTTGAGATCATTTGGTTAATGGAAGGAAAAGGTATTTTGAGCTGATAAAATTGCATAAATGCAAACAGAAAGTTATTTTGACAGAAAAGAGTAAGCAATCTAATCTAGTAATTCTAAATAATAATTTTAAAAATGGCATGAATTGTAAAAAATTATGGGTTTACATTTTCTGTGATTTTGTTACATCCATTTTAATTAAACCTGGTAAAACCATATGTTCTGTTTATTAATTTCAGACAGTTCATATACTCCATCGTGCATTTCTTCCAAACATTCTAAAAGTAAAGTAATCCTACTGTGTACTAATTTTGTCACTGCTTCTTTCACCATAGAGGAATGAGAAAACATTACTTAAGTTTCTATTTGCTGACTATAATTCCACATTGCAGTTCTCTATCCTCATTATAAACCAATGAACAAGTGTATATATTCCTAATGATAAGAAAGATAGCCAAATACAGGCAAAGAAGTGATAATATAAATACCACACAAAGTTTCCGCAAGCCTTGTTTATTTCTTCAGAGTCTAGAGAGACACAACACAAAACTAAAAAGGCTTCCAGAAACACTGTGAGGTATTTATATTATCATTTCTTTGTCTGAATTTTGCCTTTATCTTATTATTAACTTTTAATCAGATATAATTTTTTCATTTTTGTATATATTCTAAATTTACTTGTTTTACAATCTACACTTCTATAGAGTATTTAGTAAATTTCCTGCAGGTTAGAATACACTGATGATTCTCCTTACTCATGTTCACTATTTAAGAAATCTTTTTGCCAAGTTCTATTGAATCTTCAGTTATTATATAACTCCTTCATTACTTTATTTAGTGATGTTTGCCTTGTACATATTCATAGTTGAAGTCCAAACAGGTTTCAAAATTGTTTTGTGCAATATAATTTTACTTTCTTGACATCCAAACCAGCAGCCAGTACATCCACCATAATGTGAAGCCAGTAGTCTTCTTTTGTTTTCTATTAGTATCCTTAAATTTTGTCTATTGTCAAAATGGAGATCCAGGTATTTTATTTCTGGGGCTGTACAAATGTGTATATTATTTATATTTAACAATGGGTAGGTAGTTGGTCACACAGTTTTAAGTGTAGTGAGGTGTTATTGTGGACATAGGGAGGTTCTGACAGGAACTTCAATTATAGTAAACACAGCAGCACCAGCATCATCAAAGGAGGCAATTTTGTGTTGTTAATTTCTGGGGTGCCAGCTGTGTAGATTTGGATAAGATGTAATAACAGAACACTACTCAGAGAAACACCAGAATTGGTGAGGGGGAAAGTTTGGCTGTTCATTAAGTTGCTGTTATGTTGAATTATGTGTTTCAGGGAGAAGGGACAGATTTGTTAGGATTGAGGGACATTCTGCATTTGGTTGCCCATTTGTCTATTTGATTAAGAGATTGTTGTAATATTGGTTGAGACTATTGAAGTCTGGGGGCATAGAATGCATAGATCTAGTGTTTGGGAGTATTTGGATATCATGTGTATTGGGGTACCCCTTCAGAATATAAGATAAAGTATTGTTTAGTTTTACTGACAAGTTTCTGAGAAAGAGTCATTCTAGATCATATAATTTCCTGGTCTCTACACATAACCAGCACAAAAAACAAACTTAACACAAGATTTAGATTATTAAATCAACTAATATCACCTAATTCTCCACTATCACTCAAAACCAAAAAGTTGATCTACACATCACTAATATCCCCTATCTGGCAATACTATAATAACATCTGGAATGCAGCAGCTAATTGCCAAATTAATAAAATTCAAACTTTTCAAAATAAAGCTCTAAGATACATCATCAACTGTCCTTGGTAGTTCCCCCAACCAGTGAATCCACTCAGACCTGAATATTTCCACAATAGTACAAGTAGCAAAAAAATTATTCAATAGCCAACTGTGCAAATCCATCCTACATCCTAACCCATTAATTTCAAAATGATAAAATCTTATAGATAATAAGTTACCAATTAAATTTTTTTAAAAAAAGGAATATTCGAGTGACATGATAGTTCCATTGATTGACCACAATATAATTCAATTACCTTTTTCAGCCTCCCTTTGAATTATCTTATGTTTTTATGTGTTTATATATCTTTGTGTTTCATATTTATTTACATGTTTTATAGCATTAGTAAAAAATAAATATAAGCAGATAACAATTTATGACAACCTCTTATGAGTTAAGAATAATAGTCACAAGTAAAATAGATAAACCAACATGCATTTATTGGGCAGTATTGTGGGAAGAATTTTGTTACATCTTCATTGAATTGTAGTTCAGTGTAGGCAGGCCAGAGAATGAACTTGAATTTTTGTAGTCATAGTTGTTCCTTCCATGTTTACCATACTTGTACCCATTCCTTTTTATTGCTTCATCACATATTTTCACCATTTTTGTTTAATCTTTTTCATAGTTTTGGACATCTCATACTCTAATTTGTTTATATTGTTCTGTAGTATTCTCAATATTTTTTAATAAAGCATACATTTTTCTTGCACCCATTTCAATTACTTCCTATTAAGTTGTTCACAGAATATTCTCCATTACTTATTGTCTTTGTATGCCTCTGTTTGAAATCATACTTATATTTTATTTAATCCATTGTGTTCATTCTAGGAATTTACTCTGCAAATTACAAAATACTTTCAGCTACTTTGTTCCATTCTCCTACCACATCTTGTGGGTTTTATTTTTATGTGAGTATCTCTTGGGCTTCCAACCATGTGCAAATAGGCATAGATCACATAATTTTGGGCCAGTTGGAAGCCCAAAAGTTACTCACATCTCAAATACACTGGAAAACCCCTTTGCTCTTCAGTGCCATTTTTCCAGGAACTTGTTCCCTTCCTTATAGATTTATTCAACTTCTGCATCTGGGTACATTTATTACATCCAATGCTATTTACATTGTTGCCTGATTTGAGATTTATCAGATTCTCTTATTTTTTATTCATTACACAGTATACATATGGTATAATAAAACACAAATATCACAACTGTAAAATCTTTAGATTGTAAAGGTTCCTGAATCTTTTTTTTAAAAAAAACACTAAATTTTTGAAATAATTATTTCATTTTTCATCATTATACTTTTTATGAGTCATTATGTTCTTATACAATGACTTGTAAAAATATGCAATTAAATTCAAAAAAAAATTAATATTTTTGTATCTGCATGTGACTCTTTATAAAATATAAAAACCAGATTGCTGCTCTCTTTGACCTCACCCCTGGTGTAATGTATAGTTGATTTGTCATTTGGTAGAAACTGGCCTATAGGTCCCTTTGTACACAAAGAATAATATTCTTCAAACCTCTGGAGAATCAGTACTAACAAAATCCCTACACTTTTATTGATAATTAATCTATTAAAATCTGTCCCTTTTAGGATTTTAACCCTGAGGGAAAGCCTATTTTTAATTAATAAAACTAAGATTATTCCTGACAACACTGTCTGATTAATTAAATTATCTTATCGTGTACAGTATAGCTATGAAATCTATTTTAATATCCATAATAATATACTTTCATTACTTTTTTCTGATGCAGATAAACCAAGTAAACCTGAGGGACCCATGATTGTTGATGTTCGAAAAGAATCGGTGGTCCTGGAATGGAAACCTCCAATTGATGATGGAGGCCTTGAACTTTCCAAGTATTCTGTTGAGAAATGTGATGTAGAGAAAATGATTTGGATGAAGGTAAAAAAAATTCACATTAATTTAATATACTGAAGTTTCTTCATATAATTGTTCTGCTATCACTCCAATACAGCCATACAATTCACAGTTAAACTCAGTTTATAAAATTATTCTTGAAGAAAATTTGTTATGTGAATCTATTTGCTCATTAGGAAATGTAAACGGGACAAATAAGTTATTGGATTCCAGATGCAAATTTATACTTTTACAATAGAACTTTCTTCATAAGTTTTTGTCAAAAAAATAAAGGTAATATATTGAATGTGTTGCAAAGAATGATAAATGCAAAATTAATAAAATATTTTGCTTTTGAGCTCATCACCTGGTTTGTGCGATGTGTCATTCTTATGGCTATTGTACTTTTTGAATCACCTGACAAAAGCAACAAGCATTGCAGAAATGTTGTGTGGTATTTAATTTAGCACGTAATTTATTTAGTCTATTATTTACTCATTCTATTCAAGTTTTCTCCCATTATATTTATTAATTATGCTAGGTATCTTTACTATATATCTGATTTTGCTCTAAATTTTTTATAATTGTTATGACATGAATTTCTGTAAAGTAATTAGACACTAAATTTACAGTTTTGAAAGAAATAAAACTAAACTTATTGAATTCAAATTTTAGCATATTATTTAAATAGTGTTGTGTGTGAAAAGGATAGCCTAGATCCAAAAATAATGGTTAGTCTGCAGTTCTATACACTCTCACTTCTTTCCCAAACTATTAAAAACAAACGATTTATACTAGACTTACTCCTATCCAAAATTTCTGAACTCTTAGTTCAAGTCAGTACTTTATAAATTTTTTTGGTGTATTGTACTGTACAGTAGCAAATATATTATACACTTTCTGACATACAATATACGACTGATAAAGTTAAGAGCAAGTAGTTAGGCATAGGAATTCTTTGCTTTGCAATCCTGAACTTGTATTATGGAGTTGCTGTGGTAAATTACAGTATTCTTTATTTTTTTATGTAGAATTATATTTGTACCTAGGCCAGATATGAGATAGTATTTTATTTTTATAATAATAGTTTATTGCCAATATTAGTACTTATGCTATGGAACATACATATACACACATAGTCAATTTTATTTATTATATACCTGATTATTTCATTACTTCACACAATTATGATAAGCAATCATGTGTGAGATCCATGTTAGTCAGCATTATGAAATACATTATTTGAGATTTAAAAAACTTGGAACCTTGTTTGAATAAACTTTTTAAATATCTACCCAATAACAGAAGTTAACATGATAGGTATGTCATTGTTTACATTAATTTGGTTCCCTTTTTTTATAAATGGATGTACATGTACCTACATTTATGCTCCTTGGAATTATTCCACTTTGTATGGAGGTTATTTATTAGTTAAATTAGTACAAAAGTTTCCAAGCATTTAGTAATATTCCACTGACTTGAATGTTTACTTTTTTATAGACTAATTATGGTCATTATCTTTTTATTGTTGTTTCACATAAATACACACAGTTGTAAATGGCATTGTTTTCAGCAAGATTCTCATAGTGTTCTATTCCGCCTAATGAGCTAACAGCATTTAGGAAGAATTTATTGTATATGTTACCAACAACCCTTGGTCTTCATAGTTTTAGATTTTCTGAAATTGTTTATTGTGTATGAAGTAGCTTTTGATACATTTTCAAAATTGGTCATCTTTACAGAGTATTCAGTTGATTTAATATTTTGCAGCATTTATTGATAGTTTTCCTTGAAGACCTTGGATATCAAAATCTTAATTCCTGTTATACCTTTACATATATTTAAATTGTGCACTTCTTCAGACAATTTGATTTTGTTTACAGAACTTGTTTTTAATTTTTTTTACCAAAGATACATTAACTATTGAAATGATGTTTAAATACTTTGCCAATGGACACCCACTTATCATTTATGTTAAAACAACTATATACATTGTTCCATGTTTCAGATTATACACATTTATTAATTTTTTTCCTGTTGTTAGCATCTCATAAATGGTCACAGCATTCATTAACCAGATTGTATCCTATATCTCGACTTCTATTGCTTCTTCGTATCCAAATTTTTTTGATGGAATGCTTTAATTTGGTCCACTGTTTTTGCTCCATGTTATCAAATATCTGATTAAATTCCGCCAATTGTCATTCTTTTTTTATGGCTAGGTTTTTGGATAATTCTATGACTTTCGTGGGATTGTTGCTAAGTCGCTTTGTACATAGACAATATATAGGATTGGTGGTAAGCTGACTATGTGGGATATTTGGAAGACTGACAGTCACAGTTTCTGGAACTACTCCTACCTGTTCTATGTTCTCCATAATTTCTCTCCTTCAGATAATGAGACAGGTAGTTAATGGAAAATTGGCATTTGGAATTTCCCTATATATGGTGAAATCTCTCTCAAACATTGCTAATTACATTATTTAAATAATTTTATTACAAAAGTATTGCAGTTTCTTATGCTCGTAAAAGTTTTGGCCAATTTATTTTGTAAATTTCTGGTAACAGATTGGTTTCCATATAACATAACACACTATACTTTCATGTGTGTTGCTTTAGTCTATATTGTTAACGTGCAAATTTTTTATTTCAGCTCTGTCATGGCAGCTCCATTAGCTGATTAAAGTTTATGATGAAATAGGGTGGGGAAGACAATTATGATATATAACTAAATATAGCCAGGCAAATTTATTTTATTTGGCGAACAATTATTTTGAAACAAGATTATTTGAATGGTTTAAAACTATTATAAATTAATTTTATCAAAATATTTAACAACTTTAGGTCCTTCTGTTAAGCTTTGATGCAAACAAAATTTAAAAAGAAATTTTTAATGGTGCTAACAAATTTTAAAGTTGATTTAAAATTGGGATCATTTAATCAAAATATTTAATCTCCTATCATCAGTTATATATTCTATCACTCAATCCAAAATCCTCAAGTTTAGTACTTTTACTTATTTGCTTGTTGCCTTCATGGTGTCACAATGTAATGTTACCACTGTTCTTGTATAAAGGATGGGGAAGTTATTTGTTGATGTTACTCAGTGGATCATTGATACAGATAAATAGTTGACAAATTTGAATCAGCTGACTCTGTTGCTCTGCTGGAATAGAAACACCCCACAGTTTTACACATGGATCCAATTCAAACTTTGTCATATGAATTACCTGCACTAGTTAGGAACACATATTTTTCCTATTTAACACATTTCTCACTTTACTTTATTTGTTGGCTTGCACCACACACATGAATTACTTCACCTTTAAACAATAATTAACAGTTTTTTAAATAACACACTTAGTACTAGGACATAAGAAAATTTCTCCTTAAATCTAACCTTTTATATATTTGAATATGGAAGTTTCTATATGTACTATCTAAATTATATATATTAAGAAAATGTAGTAATTTTAATTCAAATTTCCATTCAGGTAGCAGATGTTGAGAAAGATGTTTCTTCATACTGTGTGCAACGATTAAAAGAAGATTCTGAATACATGTTCAGAGTAATTGCAGAAAATCCTGTGGGAGCTTCAGAGGCTCTAGAAAGTGACACAGTAACTATTAGGAGTAAATTTGGTAAGTCATTTTATGTCTGCTTTAAGTCAATCAGTTTTTTCTGAGAACATCTGAAGTGAACTAACTAACATTAGTATGGACAATTTGTATAAGACATGCCATGTATATGGTTACCTCTTCAGGCAGAAGTGTGGAAAGATAAAAGGTTTTTTTATCCAATCCTAACAGCTGTGCTGACTCCACTTGGGACCATTTAATCAATCTAAGAGGTTATCATCAAACTTTTGACGCTGTATGAATATAATTAATACTGAAATAAAACAGTTCCCAAGAGACATTTGAAAGTTCTTATATATGTATGGAAAATAGGGTCTGGTGTATATGAACTTAATAAATTAAGCAGACTACATAAATAATCCAGTATTGTGATGTCACAGCAAAGTTTCAACATCCTCAACAATAGCACTCACTTTTCCAGTTCCAAAGCCATATAATTACCCCTATGCACATGATTTCAAACTGCTGAGACTATAATTCATGTTTCTTTCTCCAGTCCACTGCCTATATCTAAAAACCCCAAATTGCCTTCATAGTCAAAGAAAGCCATAGACAGCCTGTAGACTCCCTGGGTTGAGGTAGGTCCATGTTTTTTTTTTAAGAATTGCAGGTTTGTGTAACTAAGGTCTGAACTTTGTTCAGTAATCCTTGAAGGTGTATGTGGGTTTTAATTTTACAAAATAATGGTATGTCCCTTCTTCCTCACTTAAAATTACATTTTTTCTTTTACATAGATCAACCTTTTGTCAGTTTCTTCTCAAAATCATGCATGGGAACACCATAATAATACATATTCATAAAGATAGATTTATTTTCAACTATGGCTGTTTCCATATCATTAACTTGTTTTGCATAATGGATGACATTATTTTCTGTTATCATTTATAATATGAATAATAATAACATGATTTACAAACATAAATTAAATTGTACATTTTTCTTTGCACATAATCAAGAATTAATTCAATTATTTTTGTAATTCATTTTTAAACAGTATTCAAATTGATTATCAAATAATTTTTAAACATTAAAATGTCATTTTTTTCATGATTGACATCTTTTTTAAGCTCTTTTATATTCCATGCATTTGTTTTCAAATATATCAATTTGTCATACTGCATAGCACTAAAAATATTATCTCACCTTTGAATGGTAGAAATCTGAACAATGTTTTATTTTTATGAAAGTAATATAATGAAACTTCAATACTCACTGTGAAAAATTGAACTATATTTCCAGATAAACCGTCCCCTCCAAGAGGTCCACTGGATGTATCTGGTATGACTGAGACTTCATTTACTGTTGGTTGGCAGCCTCCCGAAAATGATGGTGGCACACCCCTAATTGAATATATAGTTGAAAAACGTGAACTGAGTAAAAAAGCTTGGCAGCGGGTATGTTATAAGTTTTTATTACTTTGTGAACATTAATGTGCAATTCTTATGTAATATCTTATTTTGTGAGCATTTTAGATGTTGTCATGTTGTTATTCAGAAACTATAAATTTGGGAGGCTTCTGTTCTATAAAATTTGGTATATCTGTATGTAAAAATCATGAAATATTCTCTCTATCCATGGTTTCCGTAATGAAAAAAAGCAAAATTGATATATTTGGTTTGGTTGGTCCTATTTCAACAAAATTTCACACTCAGCGGGTCACCTGAACCACAGTTTTCAGTTACCCATGTATAATTTCTGTGAAATTGGTAAACAAAGTAGTCTTTGATCTCACAATCAAATGGTCAAAAGGTTAGATCTAAATTTGCATTAGCTAACATCTCATAGGCCTTGGTCCAAAGGTTTCTTGGTGGTCTGTAGCACAAGTATTGTGTGGTGTACCAATTTTAACTATATGTTTAGTTATAAGACATGGTGGTCCTGGGCTTGTTTCTCGGTTCAGTTGAGATTTTTCTATCCTAATTTGTTATACAAACCAATATTTCAAAGACTTTGGCATTATTAAATAAATAATCCAAAACTCATTATGTCCCTAATTTCAAATTGATCCTTATATTATGAAGGACATATGTTTATAGCTAACCAACCACTGTCTGATACGAATATATAGCTATAATTTTATAATTTTTTTCACTGCCACTCTTCAAAATTGTTATAAAAAATAATCATCAGACATATATTGTTATAGTAATGGCCGTATTTTATAAATAGGAAAATGTTGTGTTCCATTAAATTCTAAAATCAAATGAAAAATATTGTGATTTTATATTGAAATAGAATGTATTTCTCATATTTTGCCATATAAACTAATCTTTATGTTAATTAAATAATCAGTTTTCTGTGTATTAAAATATCCTTAATATTTCTCATTAATTTTTTACAAAATATTTCAGGTGGGAAGTACAGGGAAGGATATAACTCACATTGAAATATCAGGATTGAAATCTAATGTTTCCTATCATATAAGAGTTACAGCAAGAAATGATGTAGGTTTGAGCCTGCCTTTCTCACCAGAAGATCCAATTACTGTTGGGAAAAGAATAAGTAAGTGTTTTAAGCATACATACATACTTATATACTTAAGGAAAAAGTGGCGAGGTCAAATTAAATAACACATTTAGCTAAAAAAGAGAAACAACAAAGTCGACATTAAATCAATAGTTGGTCCAGTTGGGTAGTCCAGCGACAGAATATTACAAATTTTCGATGGCCTGAGCCCTCTTTGTCAGGAGAGAAGGTCAGAACTGTGTGATGGTGGGACACAAATTGACGAATTCAAACTAAGGTGCAGCAGCTGTTAGACAGCAACAATTGACACCCAACAAAGCCAACAACTCTCTCTCAAAAAAAGGTCACAACAATGGAAGAATACGTACACACATACAAACACATTAGAATTGAAGGCAAAAAGAAATGAAAAGGAAGTTAAAAAGTAAAAGAAAGAGAATAGGGAAAGGATTGAATAGATCATTATAATAGTAATCATTGCAACAATTATCATAATACTATGTTCATACAACATTTCAACACAATATCAGAACTACTGACACAATGACCACTGTAATGAAATTAGAGAATGTTGAGTCCAGGACTGTTGATTTCAATGAAGTTGGCTATGCTGTCTCTCTTTCCTATCCAAATGTGTTACTTCATTTGACCTTGTCACATTTTCCTATATATACCTTTTCTATGCATTGAACATATGCTTTTCTTCGCCTGAAGAAATACAATTCTACGCCAAATTATATGCTTTTACATAAAGTGTATTCCAACCTTTCTCCTATTTATTTCTATATTTCCTCACTATCCATGATTGCTTACAGAGTCTGATCCTAATACATGTAGTAGTAGTAAGCTTGTAGATATATGAGTAAGGATATGACATTGTCAAAATAATTGAGATAATTGGTATGAAAAGGAAAAAGAGACCTCCTTCTTCAGAAGGAGCTTAGTCTGTTTCCTTGCCAAGTGCAAAGTGTGGATGTCTATGTATAACCATGAACAATCTGACATTGCCAAAATTATTCATATTATTGAATTAATAACTTAACTAAAATTCAGGAAACCTTTCACCACCTATTTGTTAACTACAGTAATTAGGATTTTATATAAATGCAGCAGAAAATTTCCTAGATGGTCAATGTAGAAAACTAGATATTTGTAGACCTCATTTCCTGAAGAATACAATAATATTTCAGAGCTTCCTTATCAAAGTACATAATAGACAAATAATTGGGATGAATCCTTGAAATGGTCTGAATGATTCTAAATATGTTTAATATAAATTTCATTCCTTGTACAAGTAGTGTTATGGTTTATCATAGAGATTTCACCTATTGTTACCAACAAAAGATGGACTCTTTAAATTAATGATTAAATCTTAAAAGTTAGTAGATAGTTTATACTTTTTATGAGTATATGCAATTTTAAGTTTGTATGTAACAATAAACAGGGCAATTTTAGACTTTGTGCTTTCTTTGATGTACCAGTACATTTGAATATTTGCATATCTGCAATATGTGCTGATGTAGGTCAGAGTTCAAAGTGATGTTTACATTTGGAAATATGATACTATTTCAAGAGTAAAAGTTCTTTGAAAAGAAAACTAATCCTGATCATATCAATATATATTTTAGTGTATATGCTACATAATTTAAAGTATCCAGCAAAACTTCATTCTGAAACTTTATAAATATATAACCTATTAATATTATCTGAAATTTTTAATAATTTCATTCAATGGAAATTTGTTCAATACTAACATATTCCGGTTTTGATTAATATAATAATTAAAAGCTACCAAAAATTCATAATGCTTAAAAATATTTAACTGTAAATTATTTTGGTTTATGATTTACAAACTACTTTTAGTGCTAATAACTGCATTGCTTTATTGCTTTTTAAAAATTTACTAACACTTCCTCAGGAATTGTAAGAAGGAAAAGTCAGGCAGAGAAGGCCTTGATTGCATTTCTAGGGTCTTTTCCCACTACTAAACTTGGTGGGCCACGTAAGTAAATATTGGTGACAATACATGTTCATTTGTTTCAGAAGAGATATTACATGTTTAGAGGAGTGTAAATTTTCCTTTATTGGTTGAAATGTTTCTCACCAATGTTCTTGTCATATGATTAATATTTAAATGTCTATAAAATTGTTTGTCACACACAGTATTTGTTTTATCCCAAAATAGAAATCTGTACTATTTGTCAAAAATACATACTTTCAATATCTATTTTTAAACGTTACAATAGAAATATGGAAATGAAATATCATACATCTGACCTAGTGAAAATTGTGTATAAATTTCTTGTCTTTATCAATTTTTGATAGTGTGAAATATGTAGAGATTACATTTGTATCCATGTTATTGACATACTACCAAGGAGTGTGTGTTTAAAACAAATTGAGAGAATGTGTGCACTAACCCAGTATTTTACTTTAGAACTGATAATTAAATTATTTCTTTTATTAAACTTAATAGTCTGAAATGTTATACTAATATATAGGACAATGTTTCTGCACTCAGGAATATTAAATTCATTGTTTTGTATTCCAGCATGTAAATATTTGACTAGATAATCATGTTTTGAATGTTCTGTGCTTCAAATTGATATATATATATATATATATATATATATATATATATATATATATATATATATATATATATAAATTACTTAAGGAAAATGTGACATGATCAAATTAATTAACACATTTGGATAGGAAAGAAAGACAGCGTAGCTGACTTACCTGAAAGTAACTGTTGATCCAGTCAGGCTGTGAGAAATAAAAATCAAATTTTCAAACCCCTTTCATTAGGATATTTGGTCAGAACATTGTGCCAGCCGGGCAAAAACAAAATTCATGACTGGCTGGTACACACCTACTATCCTGATGAAAGGGGCTTAGGTCCTCGAAAAATTTATACTTACTTCTGCACAGCCTTACTGAACCAACTGTTGATTTCAATAAGTTGACTACTCTCTCTCTTTCTTATCCAAATGAGTGTATATATATATATAATGTAGTGTTATATAGTATAAAAAATATTTTAATAACATAAATGCCAATACGTTGGAAACAAATTATGTAATATACAAAAGATATAAAATAGTCAACACATTGTGGAGTCAAATTATGTAATATTCAAAATTAATTAATAAAACAAGCTCCACGTTGGAGTGCCAAATTATGTAATATTCAAAATAAACAAAGGAAAATAAAGCCACTACACTAGAGAGTCAAATTATGTGGTACTTGAACTTTTAAATGGAAGAAAGTTGTCACTCAGTTTTGCTGAAGAAGTACATTAATGCCAAATGTGATATATTTAGCCCTTGTTCAGCTAATTATTTAGTCACAAGAATCCTTGGCTAGTCTCCGAAACTATATTCACTCTGGTCATGACCAGACTGGTCAGACCTCAAAACACTCACTGTGACTACACTGGTCAGGCCCTCTGAACACTCTGCCTGTTTCCGCCAAAGTTCTGTGTGTGTACACTTTTCAACAATAATGTCATAGCAACCTTTACAGTCTACATTCTTGCACCAAACAATGCTCTGGCCTCAATAATTACGCCAACAATAATATAAAAGAAAAAATTATTAAATAAAACTTACATTACACACTGGTAATCTCCACAATATATAAAGCAAGTAAGGATTATGGATTGTGTGTGTTCAATGCTTATTTAATTGAAATTGTGCAATCTTTATGTATAGGTTCTCCATCTGCACCCACAGACCTTACGATAGCAGACTTTACTAGCAAAAGTGTCACTCTGAAATGGAATCCACCAGCTAGTACTGGTGGTACTGAGTTGACAGGTAATGTTCCATTGTATATTACAAAAACCCTTTATTGATTAACAGAAACTGTATATATTTCAAATCAATAATGAAGCAACTCAAAATAAATTATGTTTCAAAGTTTGGTACAAACTGTGGAGCAGCTGAGTTGCAAAATATAGAACAGACTTCATGAGATTGCAATGCCTAAACTCATGTTGTGTACTAATCAGATGTTGCTGAATAGTTTATTCTGTGTATAATATAAGCATTATACAGCCTGGGCTTACCACATTATTCCCTTTCACTTCCCACTGTTAAGTGCTAGTAAATACCTCCGACCTTGCATTTTGCTTATTTAAAATAATTTTTAATTGCCTCCATTACAGTTTGTACCATAATATAGATTGTTGTGCAACTTTAGAAAACATATTATCCTTAAGAATACTCTTTTGAATTTACAAATTGCAGTTGAAGTATTGCATCCACTTACATTATTCATAAGCAGCTCATGTCATAATCTGTTAATGAAGAAAGGTTCTTGTATACACAATTATTTTGCATTACCTAAAATAAATATTTCACTTAAACTATTAATATCAATTTGTCATATTTATAGTATAGTATTACTCTTCTATTGTAACTGACCATAAGCAAGTTGTGATTTAATGTTTATACATTAAATAGCTTTTATAAAATAAGATGCAATTATAGTTTTAAATAATATTATTTGAAACTTAAGCTATAAATTTTATATTCAGGTTATATAATAGAACAACGGGCAACCACTTCCAAGAAATGGACAAAGATTGTAACATTAGAACCAAATATTTTGCAACACTGCATTGAGAACCTTAAAGAAAAAGCAGAATATTTTTTCCGAGTTTATGCAGAAAATTCTATTGGTCTCAGTCCACCAGCAGGCACGGAACTCATAAGCCTCAAGAAGCATGCATGTAAGTTTTTCCAATATCTTCCAGAAAGAAGGGATTTATCTTCTTATATATAAAATTGGATGTATGTATATTCTGTATTCAACTTTAAATGCTTGGAAAAATTTCACCTCCAGGATTGGGGATGGAAGTGGTTGAAGTTTAAAAACTTGTAAGGCAGCAGTGAGTGTGAAGTTCATTAAACCCTGTGTGGTTGCACAAATAATATTAAATTGACTGTCATGTCATTAGGTTGGCTTCTTAAAGACAGATAAATTTCCTTTTAAGTAAATACAGATCCACCTTTAATACAGTAACATATTTGTTCTGGGTATTGAAGATATAAAGGCTGTACTAACTAAGAGATGTGTAACCCTCAGAGATGAGCTTTGATTGAAAGAATTCCTTCTGTTCTGGATTGCACTAATTTTTTATTACTTTGGCTGAGATACATTTTAAGAGTTAAGGTGATATTTTTAAAACTTCCATATCTATTTAGTTAAAATTTTTATTTGAGTTTCAATGAGAAATTGGCATTATTCATATTATTTGAATATTCATTTGAAGAATTTAAAATGTGAATTCTGTGATAAACAGTGTAGTTACATTCTTACATTTCTAGATTGCCTGTAGACATAATATAACCAGCAAAAAGAATGACATCCACATAAGTCATATTTTCTTGGTTAAACAGTTTTAACAGCATCATTAATTTAACCAAAATGTCTTCATATATAAACTCCACGAAAACCCAATCTACATAAATCTAACATTATTATATTAAATATGCAAACATTCAGTTTTAATCATTCAAGTTCAAATTAATGATTTTACTGAATAAAACAATTCAAATTTGAAAATAAAAATCATTAATCGTTCTATTGTACAAAAATGTATACTAATATTTATTTTATGTATTTGTTAGGTTCATTTCAAATATGCTTGACTGTGTATTATTGAAGTGTATGTTTGAGTACAGTGACATCAGGTGCATGTATACTCATGTGCTATAGCACACAATTAAATTTATAGAGAAAATGTAATGCTACCAGCAGTATATTTCTGTGCTGAGTACAGGAAAGCTGTTTGGAGTAAGCAATGTGCATACACAATACTCAGTTTCAATCCCCCTGCCACTTCCTGTAAAGCTCACAAACTGACTCCTTTCTGTGCTCATTCTCACACTCTGGAATCAAACATTACACTTTATATCCAGAAACATTACACTTTATATCCAGAAGCATTAATATTTTGTGAAGGTCATGTGATAGTAAAATGTAATATATAAAGCATTTTAACAGTTTTAGCAATCAATAAAATTATAAAGCTATTCTATTTATAAAATTTCCAGCGCCTCCATCTCCCCCAACGGCACCACTGGAAGTCAGAATCATTGGTCCAAATGCTATTATTATTGAATGGGGTATCCCAGAGACTGATGGTGGAGCACCTTTGCAAGGTTACACAATAGCAATCAGAGATATTCGTAAAACAATGTGGATGGAAGTAGGCCGTGTTAAAGCTGATGTTCAAAAACTTACTATAAAAGATTTACAGGTGAGAGGCTTAAAAAGTAAAACAAGTAACATGACAATTACAAAGTGTTACATTATTCAAATGTCACTAATCTTTCATTTAATTTCAGGAAAATCACGAGTACCTTATAAGAATATTTGCAAAGAATGAAGTTGGCCTCAGTGAACCTTTAGAATCGGATGAACCATTCAAAGTTCTGAGACCTACAGGTAAGGCGCTAATATGTAAAAATATAAAGGATATAAGTAATTGTTGGAGTTTTAAAAACAACCTTATTTTATCTTAATTGATTGAGTAGTTTTGAATCTTTTTTCAGAATTTATATTTATTGAAATCATTACAAATTTATCATCATTGCGGAATTTCAGATATGGAACATATGGAGCTGGAAAAATTGGATACTACTGCTCCTACACTTAGCTTTAGTACTGAAACTACAACTTCTTGGATGAAGGAAGCTGGAATGGATGCAGATATTCGTTCATATGCTCGTGGATCCTTACTTCGAAGAGACGAATATTTTTTCAAAATTTGGTATTATGCACGACAACTCTTCAAGTAAACCTTGGTCCTCATATTCCAGATAAAGCATTAAATTTGTTTAAAAAATCTTTCATATAATTTTAACTGTTTAATTTATTTTCATATATTTCCACTTTTAAAGAGATACATCCATTTCAAAATTAATATAAATTAGATTTTATAATAGAACTGAATTTATTAATTTTGACTTGAATCTCGGAAATATAGTTATTAGTTTGATTGAATATGATCAAGTATACAAGGAAATTAGTGTAATATAGAGAATATATTAGACTTAAAAAACAATTAGGTAAAACAAATTTTCTTTTTTGTTTCTTAACAGTAAACTGTGGTGTTTGGATCTTTACATCTCTCTTAAGCTAAAAGATCCCTGTGCAAAGCAAAGCAGAGAAGTGTAAAGTCTATACTCACTTTTTACTGCCATGAGTTTTCTCATATGCATGATGGACCAAGATTAATATCCAGTATTGTTAAAGTTTTATTGTATATAGTAAAATGGTATCTGTTGTTCATAACAGAAAATTGTATTATAAAATATGAGCTGTTTCACTCATATTCAGAAAGAATGTGGTTATTTTTTTACTATGATATGATAAATATCAAATCCTTACTGTAAATATTTTTTTACATATGCTTGAATTCTTTAATATTTTATTTATACACATGAGATGCACAGAAGTGTGATAGTAGTCAATACTCCAATACAATGATGAGATCATTTGTGCAATATAGTACACTGTGATACAGAATTCTAATTTTATCTTTTTAATTATTCAAATAACATTTGCTTTCAAAAAATCAGAAATGTTCTAAATTGGTTTTTTATGTTTGTTTTCAAAACTATGTAAATTAATGAAGATAATTATATAAATGAATTTTATCATTAATGTTAAGGAGATAAATATAGGTGCAACATTTAATATAGTTAATGATTAAATTACATTTATATATGAATGTTGAAACAAAATTAGAAACTAAAATTTCTCTGAATAAAATTTAAACATTTTTATGATGTAAAGTTACCTTTTTCATTCCTTTCAGTATCTTTGGTCATCTTCCTTCAATCCATAATAATTAGCAGATAACAGGAATCACCAAAATGAAGAAATTATGTTACAGATTTTATGAAATTGAAACAATGATACGTATTTTATCAGTAATTAGCATTCAATCTATATTCATGTCAAAGTGGTTTCAAATTTAATACTGTGTGTATATTCTAAGAGACATTTTACTTGCCAATCTATTAGTCAATTATTTAATATATTTGAAAAATTACACCCCGTCCATCCCCGCACCTAGGGGTTAAAATGCGAAATGAATGTCAATTAAACTCGGTGACATCCATAACCTTGGATTTTACTCAAATTTCGGCTGTATTCGCGTTATTTTTCCGTAAAGCATCTCAACCCCCACCCGTAAGGGTGCTCCTTTCCCATGCTATTAGGGGTTGAAATTGTGCTCAGATAACATCGGTAGAAACACTATCAATCTCTTTTACCCCTAAAATTATTTACGCGACTCAAATATCGGTTGTTTTTACAAGTTTGAATGTTTCCACCCCCACCCCTAAGCGTGCTAATCTCTCATGCCGAAAGGGGTTAATATTTTACAAACAAGATCGGTACAAATGCTATCAACGTCATTAACGCCGACAATTAATTATTCCACGCAAATATAGACCATTTAATATATTTGAAAAATTCCACCCCGTCCATCCCCGCACCTAGGGGTTAAAATGCGAAATGAATGTCAATTAAACTCAGTGACATCCTTAACCTTGGATTTGACTCAAATCTCGGCTGTATTCGCGTTATTTTTCTGTAAAGCATCTCAACCCCCACCCGTAAAGGTGCTCCTTTCCCATGTTATTAGGGGTTGAAATTATACGCATATCACATCGGTAGAAACACTATGAATCTCTTTGACACAGAAAAATATTTATCCGGCTCTAATATCGGCGTTTTAGCATGTATTAAATTTTCAACCCCCTTCACACCCGCTCCTGGGGTTGGTATACGTGTCTCACCCCGACAGTGTTTATTTCCTGATCGCAAAGAACACGTGTACGAAATTTGGTGAAAGTTGCTCCACCGGTGTAGATTTGTATAAGGACACAGTCATTCATTCAACGTCTGTCCACCGAGTCCCAAAAATCTTCTCCACAATCCCCATCTACAAATTCGGTCCACATACAAATATATATACAAACACTCTGTTTTATTTATTAGATTATCAATGATCGATCCCCCTTAAGTACTTCGAACCTGCAGACATTTTGGATTCCTTTTTAAAGGTCCTTTCAAACCAGTGCGGAACTGCTGGAAAGGTGCAGGACGTGTTTTCATATGGGCACCTGCAAGAACTTTCCCATATCCCGCTACGTCCCAGTGATGGTTCCCAACTTGCACGGTATTTCCGCATCATGTCACAAACCGAGAAGCTCTCACATTTGTCAAGATCACTATATGATTTTATCATTATTACATTAAGTAAATGTAAGTAATAAGTAAGTCACTATAGTTGGTGTGTTGCTGTTTAATGTTTTTCATAATAAGTTTGTAATTACTAATAACTTTTTAGGTTAATATTTCATAAATAAAAACCACTTCTTCAATGAATATATTTTCACGCTAAGGAGATTTCGACGTTAGCCGCAGGCATCCTTATCCCCCCCCCCCCCATATTTTATTTTATTTCTACTCCCGGCGTGGTACGCGCAAATGGAAAGTCCTTACTGTGGTGTGATCGTACCCTCTTTCATGACTTCAGCATATAGAAACTGCGCACCAACACAAAAGAATTTGCTCGCGTAAACAAAAATACGCCAGGTAGCGGAAGGCGGGAAGAAGAAGCTGTGTTTTGCGATTAGGATCTTTGGCCTCTCGAGAGAGTCTGATCTCTGTGTTGGCTAATATTGGAATGCTGGGGAAAATATCTCAAAGACTAGTTTTTTTTTTATCAAGAAATCTATTCCTCACGAAGAGACATCCAAGCTCGACTCCTGGAGGAGGAGAGGTGGCCCTGCCTGCTGATCACTGGAGGCCCGTCTGCGTGAGCAGGTTCCGCGATTGTTTTCATTTACCATTTTTAAATAGGATCTCAATTGCTACTGAATTTAGTTGGTTCGTTTCCCACCCCTGATGATAAATTACCGTGCGCACTTTACGAACACTGAAAGGTGTATTATTGCAACAAGAAGATGTATAAAGGTGTAAATGTGTATTTAATAATAAACTAAAATTATCATCAAAGAGGTTCAATAAAGACCTTACGACAAAATGGCGATCCAACGTGTGGGGCCCGATACATAGAACAACTAGGTTGAATGGCAATTGAATTCTAAATTGGTGTAGTGGTAGATGTGCACTTTCCTAATTTTAATTGTTTTCTTTACGGGGCATATCTTTAGGTTATGATTACTGTTTAGTGCAACAGTAGATCTCATTACGAGGATTTGAAATTTTTATTGTATGTTGTTGAGATCTGGGCGTTTGAAAGGGAATTTTTGTAGAAATCCTGGATCAGTTTCAACGAAAAGTATAACTAGAATGTCGGAAATAGGCGAAACACCGTCTTTGAGCAGTCCCGATAAAAATATTTCAGTAGGATTATGGGAGCCAGATAATGGTAATGTTGCTATTGCAACCGGATCGCGAGCAGATACAATAATGGAAAATTCAAAGTCACAACCGAAATCGTCATATACAAACGACATGCTTGTAAAACTATTGTTCGCTATAGAAGCTACTAATAAGAAAATAGATAAAATGGGGGCTGAGTTTGAGAGCTCCATAAATCGGAAGGTAGAGCCAATAGAGAAGGAAAGTAAAGAAAGGTTTATGCAATGTGAGGAGTCAATTACTACTTGTAATGCAAATTTGGAAACCCAAAAACGAGAAACGCAAAATCAATTTGATTGCCTTAATAGTCGTTTGAGCTGTATTGAAACTGACAAGACTGAGAGTAATGCCAAACTCAGTACTCTGTCTACAAAATTTGATAATTTACAGGATAGAAGTGATACGAAAATAAAGGCCTTTGAATGCAACTTAAAAAAAAGTATTAATAATGTTATGTTAACGGTCCAGGAATGTACGAATGGATGGGAAGCAAAAATCCGTTCAACTGTAGAAGTTGTCTCCGATAAATTCAAAGAAAAGCTAGAAATGTTAGAAAACCGTGACAAAAATGATTCTAGAGACATAATAAATAAAGTTTCTCAACTTGAGGGACAATTGAGCGAAGCGATGCAACAGTTGGACAACGGAAAAACAAGAGAGGAAGCTAAGCCTCAAATCGAATTACAGTTACCTAGGTTTGAAGATCGACCTCATCAACATCCAAAGTTGTTTATAAAAGATTTGGAATCCTATTTAGAAATTCGAAGAATTCCAGATAAATACAAAATCATTGTTATGAGACAGTGCGTTGGAAATTCCGTACTTAGATGGATGGAAACTGTCATGGTGGATAGTGATGATTACAATAAAGCTAAGAAATTGTTCTTGCAACGGTTTTGGGACGAAGATGTTCAAGATTCCATATTGCGTCGTATGCACGAGGGAAGATATACGCCTGGGCCCAGAAATTTGTCGATGGAAGAATGCCTACAAAACTGGATAGTGGAGAACAGACATTTAGATGCTCCTCTGGATGAAAAGAGACTATTGAGGACAATAGGGCGTCATTTCAATCGGGAGGTACAAATGTATTTCATGACAGCATAGATAGGAACAGTTGTGGAGGCGTTGAAATTTTTACGGACTTATGAAGGTATGCAAAGTGACTCATCTGTACGCTATCGGAATAATAATACCAACTACCGCCCAAACAACAGAAACAATTATAGGCCGGATAAGCAGTATAGAGAAACTAGAGGTAACCATGCTTGGCACACTAATCGACAAAACACGGGTGAAGGAGATGTTCAAATAGATAACGTAAAGGCTGGCCCAAGTGGATTGCAAAATAAATTCACGACAGAGAAATCAGAAGAAGTATATTTTCAGGAAAACTAGATTGTTCGGTCCGCAGGGAAGGCTCTCACCCGCGTGAACCGAAGTTTGTCAAATGTGTGGGAGCAATTTCAACTAGCGATAATTTATATCCTGATAGAAAAGACTTAATAGATGGTGAATATGAAAATAAGGAAACAATCATTTATCAAAATTTGGTAACCCTTGCTGTTAAAGTAGGACGACTGGATGGTCTTAACGCTATTTTAGATTCAGGATCTTGCGTCACTGCAATTAGTGAAGAGTTTTATCATCGCTTAGAAAAATCTGACGCAATCCTATCTAAGCTGCCAGTAATGGGTTTGCTAGCATACGATGCCATAGGGCGCAAATTCACTAAGGTTCAGTGGCAAATTTTGCTTGAGACTGAAATAGACAAATATAAACTTGAGATTCCCTGTCTTATTATAAAGGGTTTATTCACTGATATCCTATTAGGCAGTGGTTGGTTGAGAACAAACAAAGCTATTTTAGACTATAATCGAGGCACTTTAAGTATTATAACACCAGAAATAGAGGAGGGCAAAGCAAGAACAGTAACATGGACATTAAGAAGCGTATTCCCTAAGGAAGCAAAGATTCATAATTTATCAATACAGGAAGATTGTGAAGAGGAAGAAGAAACTTATAAGTCAGAATGGGAGACTTTGGAAGGCGAAGTGGAGGAGACTGAGAAACCGGAAGTAAATTCGTATCCAGCCCCAAATGAAATGGAGGATTTGATTGATACTATTTCAAATAGCATAGATGGTATAACGGGGGAAGAAAAAAATCTATTTAGGGAAATGCTAGCTAGAAACCGTGCAGTGTTTAGTCAAAAACCCGGACTTCTTAAAGGTTATCAACACAAAATAGAAACATTACCTCATGAACCTTTCAAGGTTAGGCAATATTCGACTCCTTATGCTTTAAAGAATCAAACGCAAGAAACTCTGCAAGAAATGATAAATGAGGGAATTATTCAACGCGGATATTCGCCATATTTGAATAATGTAGTTTTAGTGAAAAAGAAAGATAATAAACTCAGGATCTGTCTCGACGCAAGGGAGTTAAATCAAGTTTTAATCAACATCCAGGAGCGACCTATGATATTGGAGGAAGCAGTTCAACGTTTTGAAGGAAAACGTTGGCTTAGCAGCATGGACCTGACTAAAGGATTTTATCAGATAGAATTGCATCCTAAGTCTAGGCCATTAACAGCATTCAATGTAGACGGCAAATCATACTTATATAAAAGATTACCTTTCGGACTGAAAATTAGTTGTCAGGTATTCTTGCAGCAACTGGATAAGATCTTGGATAACGATTTGAAACGTCACGTCACAAATTTTGTTGACGACATTATAGTGGCTAGTGGTTCATTTAAGGAACATGTATTGCATTTAGACATGCTTTTCCAGAAACTCATAAAGCATGGTCTCACTTTAAATTTGCAAAAGACTACTTTTGGTAAAGCCAAGGTCAAATTCTTGGGACACGAAGTTTCGAGTGAAGGCGTGCGACCTTTACCATCCCGGATAGAAAAAATTATCGAAATGCCACGACCTAGAAATGTCAAGGAACTAAGAAAAATGATTGGTTTTCTTACATTCTATAAACGTTTTCTCTATCAGTTCGCCCAATTGTTAGCCCCTTTTTATTATTTATTAAGGAAAGGCGTGCGATGGAAGTGGGGTCCTGAATTAGATAACGCTTTGTCAAGGGTGAAAGAAGCGTTTAAGCAATGTGTTCTATTGCGACATCCTCTTGATGGAGAACCATATATTATTCGAACGGATGCAAGTTTACAAGGGGTTGCAGCTATTTTGTCGCAATTGGACCAGAACGGAGATAAACGTGTTGTTAGTTTAGCAAGTAGAGGGCTGAGAACCACAGAAATGACGTATACAATCTCTGAGCTTGAACTCCTGGCAATATTATATGCAACTCAAAAATTTAGGACATATATTTTGGGAACTAAAACAAGGTTACTCACGGATCATCAAGCATTAATATTTCTGAGGCAATGTAAAAATCTAAATGGACGCCTGACTCGGTGGTCAATAGCACTTCAGGAATTTGACCTAGAAAAAAAGCACGTGAAAGGGTCAACTAACCTTGCCGCAGATTACCTGAGCAGATACCTCGTATCACAAAACGGTCATTTAAGGAACGCGAAGAACAGAGAGACTGTAATTGCAGCAAACCGCATAAAAGGGGACCGCTCATTAAGACATTTCAAAGAACATTTAAGGCACTGTCAACAACAGGACGCAAAGATTAGCGAAATAATAAACAAAGTAACGAACGAAAATCAACAACTGTCTGGTTGAGTAAATTACAAATATCATGGAGGAATTCTGTTCAGAGAAACCGCATTCGCCAGAAATAAATGGGTTATCTGCGTGCCCCAGTCATGTGTGTCAAGTGTGTTAAAATTACTACACGACGGCGAAGGACACACGGGAATATACAAATTAGGGAAACTTATGAAACATCTCGTATACTGGAAAGGTGTGAGTAGAGATACTAAAAGGTAAATATCCCAATTGAACATACCGGGGGAAATATTAGATGTTTAAACATTGTTATTTGATAAATAGAGTTTCTATGCGTAGACTACAGTAAATTTCTTAGAGATTAATTGTTCCTTAGTGCACATTTAACCATTTGCACAGATGGTAAGAAATTGTAAATGGAGAGAATTGTGGGGTTAAAGCTGCCAAATTGGAGAGACAATTTTCTAAACCACATTATCTTTGGTGCAGATTATTTGAAATACTTATTATCACGCAGTTTTGATATTAATTCTTAATACGACGTACCATGTATAGACTGTTATCAATCGGTTCTCACAATATTTGAAACATGGTACTGTGTTTCTCTTACACGAAGATGTATAGACTTATTGTCTACATTTTGACTTGTAAATATTATTATTTTAATGTTAATTATTTTCATATGAGTGAAAGGAGTATATCAATATTGAGACTGAACAATAATTAGTTATTGGATGAAATGAATATTGTACAGACATAATGTTAAAAATAATAATAGAATAGCATATTTTAGATTAAGTTAATTTTTGTTAGTATCATTTAAATATTTAGTTTGTAATATAAAAGTATTCCGTGTTTTTTTTTGTGTAATGAATGTTAGAGTAAGTTCGCAGCTCCGTGTATTTTGTAAAAGTATAGCAAAACCAAATTTTTTTCAATACTTTTAATTTTGGGGAGGGGGTAAATGTGGTGTGATCGTACCCTCTTTCCTGACTTCAGCCTATAGAAACTGCGCACCAACACAAAAGAATTTGCTCGCGTAAACAAAAATACGCCAGGTAGCGGAAGGCGGGAAGAAGAAGCTGTGTTTTGCGATTAGGATCTTTGGCCTCTCGAGAGAATCTGATCTCTGTGTTAACTAATATTGGAATGCTGGGGAAAATATCTCAAAGACTAGTTTTTTTTTTCATCAAGAAATCTATTCCTCACGAAGAGACATCCAAGCTCGACTCCTGGAGGAGAAGAGGTGGCCCTGCCTGCTGATCACTGGAGGCCCGTCTGCGTGAGCAGGATCCGCGATTGTTTTCATTTACCATTTTTAAATAGGATCTCAATTGCTATTGAATTTAGTTGGTTCGTTTTCCACCCCTGATGATAAATTAACGTGCGCACTTTACGTATACTGAAAGGTGTATTATTGCAACAAGAAGATGTATAAAGGTGTAAATGTGTATTTAATAATAAACTAAAATTATCATCAAAGAGGTTCAATAAAGACCTTACCACACTACGGCAAAGGACGGCTTCAATTTTCCTGCAGGTGCACGGTTCAGGACTAAAAACAAAGAAGACTGCTTACTGTGGAAAATACGTCCAGCACTGTCAAAAATCCACTTGGACCGAATTTGTAGAGGGGGATTGTGGAAAAGATTTTGGGGAGTCGGTGGACAGACGTTGAATGAATGAGTTTGTGGTTAGACAGCCATTGAACTTCGTTAAAGAGAAAAGATTAGTCTCGCCACAGTCGGGAGACGAGTACGAGCGTGAAGCAGAACCACCACCGGCGTATGCAGTGTTATTTATTGTTTTTCATCTATATAATTTAAATGAGCTACAAAATGAAATTAAATATTTTTATTATTATATTAGCTAATACAATTATATATTATTAAGAAGCGTAATTAGTATGAAAAATACAGTAAATGTAAATACATTCAATGAGCTGCTAATTTAACAAATTTATTCATTTCGACCTCGGCACCTGTGCCCGTTCCGCCAGTGCCGCCACCTCAGCGTACAAGACGTAAAACACATACTGTTCGTCGGTTACCAACCAAAATATTGCGAGAACCAAATATTATTGTTTATTGAACTCTTACAAATTATTATTATTTATTCATAAAATTTCAATCAGAATATTTTACAATTCTGTTATCAAATAAATATGTAACTTTGACACTTGAACAGGTTGAAGGTCCATTGACTTTCCTGTCTTTGTGTGCATCGCTGTTGTTCTGGAAGAGAAAGGGTGACATTTGGGTTGTCTATTAGTTGGCTGTTGAGTTGGTTTGATGTGAAGTGGAATGTTGGGTTACATTACAAATCCTATGCTAAATTATAAATATCTGAAGAATTATATTTGAAAATAAAGGGATACATTCAATATAGAAATTATTTATTAAATCCTCCTTATTTATTTTGAAAGCACCTCCAACTATGCAGCCAATCAGGACTCAATAAGTATGTCTAGTAAGTCTGATACGTTTCGAAATTTATCTGTTGGTGACCCTGATAAACGTCAAAATGTCGGGAGTTGATGTATATAACAGAAGTCTGTGACACTGGCACTATGATATTCTCACCATTTTTCCTTCACTAAGATTATGTTGGTTCGTTTTAAATTCGAAACCGGTGATTGAGTCACAACAGACTTTATATTTTTTTCTGCACATGAAGTAACGTCACCGATTCCTTGTAATATAACAATTGTTTTCTGGAAGTTTGCGTGCTATGGACCCAAACAGGGAATCCGGATTGGGAAGTGAATCTGACAACATGGCCGAGTTAGCTGCCTTACTTCAAACTGAAATACCTGAAGGTAGAAGTAGTCTCGCTGATAGCCATACAAATTTAGAGCGTGTTGCTGAATATTGTGAAGGAAATTATTTCCAGGTACAGTAACCATTCATTTATTTCATAAAATATAAATTGTAGCAATGACGTTGGGCGTGTCTTAAACGTCAATTATTCACAATCAAGCACAATAACGCTGAAAATTGCTATAAAACTACCAAAAATTGCCTTATATAAATTGCCAAAGTCATAATTCTACAATTTTATCTATCGAAGAAGCACTATGAATGTCACAAAATTGTAACTATGTTCTTTAAAGAGTAATTTAGCTATTTGAGATTATTATGATGATTTTTCAGTTAATGGCCAAATAAAATTAAATTCCTTCATTCATGGATAATATCTATGATTCTATGACCCTTTCGAAATAATTGTGCTCAGATCTCTCTTAATTATGGAGATATCTGCAAACCCTTACAATTCCTATGAAACGAAATAAACTGCACCCTCAAAGTAATGAGGATTTTTCCTTCATTTAACATTTAAAAACCTTGAAAAATCTTATTGCAGTTATGGAAGTATAATGAGAAAACCAGTTTCACAATGTAGGCATTAAATGTCTATAAACAATATATTTAGTTTATTTATGTTTTTTTTTTCAGTCTGAAAATAAGCGGGCAGCTCTAGAAGAAACAAAAAATTACACAACTCAAAGCCTGGCTAGTGTTGCCTATCAGATCAATACATTGGCTTACAATTTTCTACAATTACTAGATCTTGAGTCTATTCAATTAGGTGAAATGGAAAGCCAGTTAAATCACATTGCTCAGGTATTTAAGATTACTTTTTATTGTTTATGTCCATTGGACTTTCTACTTTTTTTTTTTTAATTTTCAGACTGTTATGATTCACAAGGAAAAAGTAGCAAGACGAGAAATTGGAGTTCTTACAGCCAACAAAACATCTACACGACAATATAAAATAATTGCTCCAGCAAATCCTGAGAAACCAATCAAATATGTGCGGAAACCGATTGATTATACAGGTACTTCGAAAAATTAAATTGAGAAGAATTCGCCTTTCTAAATAATTGAATGGATTTATGGAATATAATCTTGGTGGCTTTAATTAAATATACAATTCTATATCTAGATTTAAAATTATATTATTATTTAATAACCTTTAACTCACTCTAATAATGTCGCATTATCCTAAATTTTATTTGCTTTAGAATGAATGGAAAGCATCCAAACCCACTTAAATTAACAGCATTTCACAATTACATTTATTCCATACTTATTACTTAGTGTTCTTAAAGCAACTTACTTAGCCTGTTTTTCTGATCTTTATTATTCTTTGGTAAAGTTGCTGATGCTCTTCCAGGCAAATTGTTCTGTTCAGAAACAAATATTTTCCCACTTCTGTGTGTTGTCTTTGGTTAATTTTAAAGGAGTGGTCATGTTTACCAATTTAATTTGGTTCTGTATTTTGCTCCAGTCTGGTTTCTTTCAATAAATTTTAAAAAAATAATTCTGGTCTTTTTTCTCCTGTGTGCTAGCAATTCCCAATAATTTAGAGTTCTGTTTTCCAAAGTTGTTTGATATATTTTAGCTGCCTTAACTTGTACCCTATCTAAAGCCTTTATGTGTTTTGTTTTATATGGATCCCAGCAGACCACTCTGTATTCTGTAATGGTCTAACCGATGATCTGTATGCCATTTCCTTTTCTCCGTTTGAACTCTTCTTCAAAACTCAGTTTATGTAGAGTGCACTCAACCCTTTTCTGCTCACCCCAGTTTAAATCCTTATTCAAAGTAGCACCCATATATTTGCAATTGTTGGTTTATTCTAATTCCTTATTTTTGATTTTGTATATTACAGGAATTTTCATTTCCTTTTTTGTAAAAACAATTTCTTTAATTTTTGTCAAGTTTATTTTCATTTCATTCTTTACTGACCATTCATTTACTTTATTTAAGCCACTCTGAAGATGTGTAATGAATAATTTACGTGCCTTAAGATTTTCCTAAATTAGTCTTATAAATATTTAACTATAATATTGGCTGCAATGATACTATAATTAGAATGTTTTCTTGTATAGAAATGTGAAATAACTGTTGGATATATACAAGTTGCACAGTTTTGACAACAAACTACTAAAATTATCAAATTAGGCTGATATTGAATTTGAGATTCATAAGAGTAATAGGAATCTTGTGTAATTCAAGTTTGTTTGAACAAAATGACTGTGAAAAATTGGCAATAAATAAATAAAGGTTTGATTTAACTGCAACAATGGTAGTAACCTCCCCTTGATATAAGAAGAGAAAAACCAATCTGTAGATATGGCAAAGTCTAGAAGGTGTCACCAAGGAAAACGGGTATAAGGAAATCAAGGTAGGATTTAGAAAAACTTTGATAGCGATGTAGTTATGGTTGCCTTAGAGCACAACTAACCGACCTAAATGAAAGCATTGAAACAGAGTGGAAGAATATGAAGTATATTATTAGAGGTATGTGGAATACAAATGTAAGAATAATTGAGAGAAAATGTGTGTCACCTTGGATAACACACCACAAAATAGGTCAATTGGTAAAAGTTGGTGGAAATGCTTGAGAAAATGGACTTGATTATAGGTATAAAAGATTGATCAAGAATTTTACCATTCAACCTCTATTGTAAATGAAAAAATTAACTATGCCAGAGAGATCAAGCTACTGGTTGATATATTGCTGTTTATAGTAATTACAGTTACAGGTTCCAAGAGGTTTATGTCTTATATTTAGAATAAATTTTTTGTTCTCTGTAATAGCAAATATTATCAAACTGAATTCACTTTGTACTGATAATAGCTCAGGTTAAACTATATTTGTTTTTATAAATGTTTTTAAAAAAATATTTTTGTAAGAAAATGAAAGTTATTAATTGTGTGTATATAATTTTTTTTGTTTATGCGCTGGTTTGTTGTTCATATATTAGCATTAGATGATATTGGACATGGAATTAGAACAAGTTTCACACCACGAACGAAACAACGTGGTCCAAGCCAAAGCAGCATACAGTCTCTTAGTGGACCAGGGGTACTTGTAGGACCTGCACCTACAACAAAGCCACCTACACCTCCACAACCAGCAAGGCCAGGTGGAGGGCCAGGAACATGTGGAAGCTTGAGTAAAGGTTCACGTGAATATCGCACACCTCCAGCTGTTGCACCTCCTCAGGTAATTGTATAAAACTAACTCCAGTTTTAATGTTATTTTATCTTTGTTATTAAATCATATTAATTTTATTTTACATCTTCTTGTAGATCGTTTTCTTTCTGCTTATTCAATCTTATAGTGGGATTTATGAATATGTTGCTATATTTAATACACTTTACTATTTGTATTATTCACAATTATTTTATTTAAATATCTAATGTGTACTATGTTCAGTTTTTAATCAGCCTTTCTAATGTCTGCATGTATTTTATATGTTAAAGATTTCTTCTAGTAACCTATATTTCCGAGAAGTTTCCTGTTTAACTATTTCCCTTGTATTATTTTTATTATACTTTTAAAGCTACAAAAAGTCTGAAGACTATGCTGGTGCTTGTGTAAGTTAATAATTTATATTAATTTTGTTTCAACTGTGTAGGTTCCAAGTCATTATGCTCCTAATTATCCACTGGGTCATCCCCGCCGAGGTGAGAGAGGTGTTGGATACAGCACTTTACCAATGCCACCTCCTCAAGTTGGTATGGTTCATCCTCAACCACATAGTAATTCCAGCAGCTACAGTTCAGATCATCTACCACGTAAGTAAAATAATTTTTTTTGGGTTATATTATTTATTATAATGCTTCAATTATAAAGGGAGTAGAGAGAGTATTACAATTATCTCATTTACAGTGGTTTTAAATTGTATTTATCTGTTTTTAGAATTGTAAAGTAACAGTGCACCCTTTTATCTATGTTATATTATGTTATCACATTTCTGTTTAAATTTTTTTAAATGCTGATGCACTAATGTCAAATAGACAAATGTACATCAGTAATATTGGTCCTATTTGGAGGAGAATCTGAAATAGAGAAATGTAAGATTTTTAATAATTTTGAATGTTAATGACAATTTAATGTTAAAAAATATAAACCACAATATTTTATTCTTCTATATTTAAAGGGAGAATTGAATTTTTGTTGGGATTTGTTGCAACTAAATTCTCATTGCAAAATTGTCAAATGTATTTTGGGGCAGAAATACCAATTTTAGTACTGTGGATGTGATTGGATAAAAAATTTAAATTTATTCTCAAGTGGAAATATGTTAATCTACAATCTCAGTTGTTGACTAGCATGCCAAGGGTATTTTTTTTATTTATTTTTTATTGTGAATTTTAACTAGGGGTGAAAGTGGTTGATAGTATTCAGAAAATTCCAGGATCTCTTGTTCCAATTGCCAGACAGTGAAAATGTCATCATAATATATTAAAAAATGATAAATTTTGGGGACCAGTTGGAACATACAATGTTAAAATGTTATAGAGTAGGGCTCAGGGGAATCTAGTTACATTTAAATAAATTTTTTCCATTTGTAAATATCAATTTTTAGTGCAACATGTGATTAGTTCCATTAAAATGTTGACAGAATGTGTTGACACTAGGGCAGGAAGTGTCAGTAGTGAGGAGATTGTATGTGAACCCTATAAACCTGACAATGGGCAGTTGTGTGTGTTCCTGGGGTTTTTGGTTTTTGGAAATTTATATATATGTGGCAGATTCCAGTTCTGTGGAGTCAATTTTTGTGTTAAGGAATAGTCTGAATTTAGTAGGTTTATGTAATTGAGTAATGCTTGAACTTATTTGCCCCACTTGTGATTCTTAACACTTTATTTTGCTAAAGACAGAGTTTTTACTTTCTTTAGCTTTTATAATGATTGACTTTCATTTTATGTCTTAATTTTATTCTCCTCTAACATGGACAATGGAATACCTAAAAAAAAGTTGTACCCAACTGTTTTCAATTTCTTCAACAGTTATTGATAGCAAAACTGAAAGTATTAAAATTTTAAAGCTTTATTGGTATAAAATTACAGATCAATTTCTCCACTTATCGAGAAAACTGTCAGTATTTATTTGTAGTTCTGTTCATTGAGCAGGGGTAGTGCAGAAAGATTTCTGAAAAATAATTCTGTAAAAGTTTCTCTGTTTATATAAGTACCCACATTTATATAAAACTTAACCATGGAGGCAGCCTACAAGTTCATCTGTGTGAAGTATGTTAAATAGTTCAGGTGTATCCAAGATTCAGGAAACAAAAGTGATAAACATCCTGTAGAAGTCTTTGACCCATTGTGCATCAGCATGTTATTTATTGTGGAATATTAATTATTTCATCATTTTTTCAGCTCCACCTTTGTCAGTTGTGGCATCAAGTCACCATCATACACTTCCTCATCAACACCAAATGAGGCACGGAGGTAACATTTCTCCACCACTTCCGCCTCCACCACCTCCAGAACAGCAGGAAACTCGACGTAGAATAGTACCTGATGAAGAAGATTTGCCTGGTTGGGTACCTAAAAATTATATAGAAAAAGGTGACTTTTCAATGTTAACATTCTTATTACACAACTACAATCTCATAATCCAACAACATTAATGAGGCTTTTTAAGTCGTGGCATTGTTTGGTTTTTGTTTCATAGTGAAGAGACTGTGAATTTGTAAATGTAGAAATAAATTGGCCATTGTTATGTTTTACAATACTTTTATTTGAAAGGTCTCAGTCAAGCCAATATCAAAGTCGAGCTGGGAAACTATTCCTTTGTTTGCAACATAAATTATTGGATGGTAGAGTTCAAACAAATCCACACAAGTTGCCAAGATGCACATTGCAGTGGTAACCAAATGAAGTGATGAAAATATACAGAGTTGTATTTGATAACTGTACACTGGAAGTGTGCGAGATAGCAATTGCATATTGGCTAATGGAATAAAAACAGCATAATTTTTAAACACTTAGGATTTTCTGCTTTCATATAATTGGTGGTGGCAACTTCTCACTCCCATCACTGTTTACATTCAACAACACTGTTAGTCTCTCTTTGCTACATTTTCCTTCGTAACACTTGTTACCACAGTGACTATGTCTTCGATGGAAGAAGGCTACACAAACGTTTCTTGTGTGCATTAAAATGTCTTTGTTTATAAGCCTCAATTGTATGAGGCCATGCAGTTTCCTTCCAAAACTTGACAACATTACTATAAACTTCTGCACTTTCACCTCATATTTAGCATAATCAGTAGTTTTGTCAATTTGATTTGGTGAAACCTTCTTTTGCTTTTCCTCCTATTAAATTTCCGTCAATTGACACATTTCATTATCGTGTCTTTGAAACCACTTCTCAATTCCAGTTCTTCATATAGAAAAGTTTAAGTGTCTTTTTTCTTATGACAATCGTTGATCCTTCGTTTTTGAATACATAGATAGTTTCTCTTTCCCAATTTTACAGAAGAAACACATTCACATATAAGCAAAGATCTATCAGAATTACCAAGAGGTCTACATCCTCACTATCTAAAATCATGGGCTCGTGTATTGGAGTCAACAAAGCTGTGTTCAGCTTCAGGCTGTGTGCCTCTTCCTTAACTTGCTTTTTGCCACTTTGTTCCAAGCATGTTAGCTATGGTACTGTCAGACCAAAAAATTTGAATATATAATATGTAGCACATTTTAGTAAGAAGAAAAATAGCCAAATACAGACCAAAGATGTGATGTTAGATAGATGATATAAATACCTCAAAACATTTCTGGAAACCTTGTTCATTTTTTCAGGTGCTAAAAAACACAAGAGCCTAAAGCGACACAAATGCAAAATTCAGTTGAAAAAACACTACATTTATGGAAACCATGTTCCAAAACTCAACTGAATTGTGCATTTGTTCAGATCTAGGCTCACTTGTTTTTTAGATATCTTAGCACCTGAAGAGAGGAACAAGATTTCCAGAAACATTGTATGGTATTTATATCATCACTTCTTTTGTCTGTAATTGGCTATTTTTCTGATAATTAATTTTCAATAACAGGCAAAAATGGATGATTTCAGAGTATTTTTTTAAATTTACTGGAAAGAATACATTTTTTTCTTTATAAAGTCTAATTTTGCAGCATTCTCTCTGGCGAACCTTTGATTTGACAGTGATACTTAAAAACTTAGCTGTGATATTTATTTTTTTTAATATAAAATAAGTCTTTGAATTATAGTTTTGTAGATAAGTTTTGGAACTCAGCACTTCAAAATTTTCAAACAGGAATTTGTATCTGTTGCCCATAACATGTTCTGACAAATTAGTTTTTGTAATACTCCACACACACTGATAAAAACCTTATCATTTCTTGCACATATGTGGTTTACAATCATATGGCATGGAGAATATAACCCTGGATTTATCTGACATTTACAAATGGTTTTATTCTGCTGGTTGGTTCCATGTGTTGTAAAAGATATTTTGTTATTTAGCTTGTTGGCAATTCGAATGATTTTTTCTGAAGGTTTGAAATACATGTAAAATTTATATTTTAAAGAACTTTGGTATTAGTTACTTTATGTAACAAACCAAAATTTAAATACGTCATTCTCAAATCCAAATTACGACAAAGGTATTTCTCATGTTTCTGAAATTATCTATTTCTTGACTCACAAAGCTGCAATTTTTCTTGACTGGGATATTTTATTACCAAATATTTGACTGATTGGAAGATGTTTGGCTATGTTGATGTAATAACCTTGTTTATGAAGGAAATGCTCTCAGATTTCCATTTGGGGACAACTGTAATTAAATTGCAACAATTCAATGACAATATGCACTGCCGACATTAAACTTGTTATGTTACATGACTGTGCATATTGTTGTAGTGTAGGTGTTTTCTGGTTTAATTACTACCGTGCCTGAAGGGAAATCTGAGAATGTTTTCTATACAGAAAAGGCTACGATTCTTAATCCTTAGTTGCGCGTATGCTTCCCTCCAGATTTTTTTTAAAAAAGTGAGAATTCAGTCAAAACTTGCAAGTTTCTGCTGGCTGTTGTATTTATTTCCTAGTCATGATACCGAGAAAGATATTTTTGATCCTAAGTATTTTGAATGAGTTGGTGATTACAATGTGATATCTTGATCACCTAAGCTGATTTTTATGATCATTGACCTATTACTTCACTACTGGATTGGTTGCTGATCTAGGGGTCTTTGTACTCTTTCGGGTTTACTTCCTCAAACTTTTGTCAGGCTTATTACCTTGTTCCAAAACCCTTATCTGTCAAGCAACAGTAACAGAGTTCTGTCATCCATTTAATTCAATTACTTTTGCTACATATGGCTGAAGCCTAAACATTTGCAGAGACCTTATTATCTGAGCTCATTTGATGAATTTGTTCATATTAATCAAAGACATATATAAACAACATAGACTGGACAAGTCGTCGCCATATTTGAAGCAAATTGAAGACTCAGCCGCCATATTTTATACTGTCTGGTTGGCGTTCCCCATCGTCTGCTAGCCTTAAACTCTGTCGCACAAATGACTTAAAACTAAATCTCTACGGACAAGATATTTAAAGGTTTAAGTAAATATAACACATTTAATGCATAGAAAAATTTATTGACCTTTACATAATATCAGTTTTGTATACAATTGCCTTATGTTGCGTCCTACTTTCATCCATTGCTTTTTCTTTACACATGACGAATTCTGCAATGAAAGTAATATTTAGTAAATTTAGTAGTGAGTTTCCTCACCAAATTCGGCCGAATCTATTAAATGGTCGAATTCACAAAATAAAATTTGTTTATGTTCCAACATCCGGAATACCTCCACACACACTTTTAATAGTAAATTCTTCTTTCCTATTTGTGTTTAGTTATTCCTCAATACTTTTTCAGCAAGTTTAAATAATTTCACAACGTCTTTAGACGGGTTGATTAACTTGTCTTTAAAGTCCTTTATTTTAATCAATCCCGTTTTTCTTTCAGAGCGAGGAGCAAGGAACCTCTAAACAACCTAAACACTTCAGTTTTTTTTACCACCATCCTTACAACACTTCCTGAAATATATTCTACCACTTTTTCTGAATATAATGTTAATCTATCATATTCAGGGATGTAATCATGATCAAAATTGTGATCTGTACAAGATTTAAAATTATTTTTTTCAGTTGGTACAACCAGTGTTTTCAAAATTTCTCCCGTACTATTGGCACTTTTGGATGGTTCTATCTGCGTAACCAAAGATTTCCTATATGCTGCTCTGAACTGTATTTCCCCCACATCTTCGTATGCAAGAAAAGAAGAGTTCTAAATGGTCCTGGCTCATTCTCCTACTTAATATAAATTTGAAAACTGGAGAATCGTTCCACACAGTTGCCTCAAACTGAGAAGATCTAAAACAATCCCTGACAAATATACTAAACTCCCATCGTACAGCTTTAAATTCATAAAATACTGTACAGATGTTTCTATTGTGTTGCATATTGTCACTCTATTACCTCTAAATACAGGAGTTTTTGTACCCTTGTTCATAACATTGCACGAATTCAACAAATCAAATGCTTTATCTACCATTTTTATTAACTTAACCGTGCCCTCACAATTTACAAATTCAGACAAACCCAAGTCTCTACAAAAAATCATGGCATCTGCTACTGAATTGCTTAGTGTCTGGGCAGCCAATGCTACCTTCTGTGCCTCATACTGAATGTGTAGCCTTATCATTCTATTTGCAACATGTAACCGTTCCTAGTCTTGAGCGACACAACAGCACCTCCAAAGCTTTTTTTTTGTCAAATGACGAGTGCAGTTGTGTCGCTCTAGGCTCTTCTTAGCACCTAAAGGAAGGACAAGGATCCCTGAAACGTAGTGAAGTATTTATATTATCACTTATTTTGTCTGTATTTGGCTATCTTTCTTATTTATATTATTCTGATACTTACTTAAAATACAATACGTCATGTGTTTTGGAACTACGATTATTACAATTGTAGGCTGAACACACGCTTGGCATGATTTATAATAACAAACAATTTATTTTAACAAAAAAACCTCAAAACTTTCACCATAAGTAGCATAACACAAATCGGGTTTTAGGTGAAGTGGACCGACTAAAAAATGGCGGTCAGTGTTGTTTGTTGCTGCCACCCAGAGCGCTGTAACGCTGATATAGCCACTCTATTATGTTTATTTATCTCTTTGATATTAATTGTCTTGTCAAATAGGACCAACCTGGTAGATATGCGTATGTGTCACAGATTCCTACTATCTTCTGGTGAACTGGAATTCAATTTCAGGTTCTATCCAGTATTGTATACCCTCCCTTTTTGTTTAAGGGTCATATTCTGATATATTTATCTCCTGTTTGATTTATTTGAAACTATTTCAATGTCATCAAACAAAAATTTTATTTCATCTTAATTTCGTTGGCTCACACAGACGACATCTTAGTCAGTGGTGTGAGTCGATGAAATGTCTTGTTAAATCAATGCCAACTGGTTGGAAACCCAAGATAATTTTTAACATTTTATATCCTTTTCAAATAGAGCACAAGGTGTAAGGCGTTTGTTGTTGTCTACGTGTACAGAATGCTCAAATTATGCCCTTTGTATTTGGGTTGTAGTATTGAAAAAAATTATTTCTTAAAAAATATTGAGTGAAATAGTAAAGAATTAGTAAGGCATGGCATTTGAGAATAATGTAAACAATATAGTTTCTAAGCCATCAATTAAACCTTTGTATTGTTTGATGAACTTATATTTACTATTTAGTGACACTTAAAGGGAAAGTTATGTAGTTTAAACCCCTTAGTGCATAGTGTAGCATATATGTAACATAACTTTTATTATCACCCCAGAGGCATCCATTCGTTCCTAAGAGAGCTGATTTGTGATGCAGATATAAATTAACATGTACTTTTTTTAAAAAAATGTTAAATTTTTGACATCTGTTGACAGGTTAAAAATGCCTGTTCTAGCTTTCTGTGAGAACCCCTCAGGCCAGAATTTTCTGCTTGTTAGTCTACTTCAGAATTATTTTTTTTTAATGTTTTTGTAAGAAAGAAAATTTAAGCGCCCTTCTCAGGACAAAATGCACTAAAATAATAATTATGCTATTATTGAGAATTATTGATTAATCAGACCTAATTATGTTGCATATGTGGAACATCGTGAGCAAAATTGACTTTCATCACATTTGTTTGTTATTTTTTCCATATTGTATTCACCAAACTACATTTAAAAAAAAATATTTATTGACTGCAGCATTATGTTCACCTAATAAAGTTCCAAATTAGGGAAAAACCACATTTTTTCTGTTTTTCTATTTGTATTGGTTTCAGTGTCAATGTAGTCATTGAAGTGGATATATTTGTTGTGTCTTATTGGCCATTATATTAGTTTATTTTGTTATGTCAGATAAAATATCAATTTTAATGTTATAGTTTTAATTCAAAAGTTCTTATATAAATAATTTATATGAATGAAGGTACCTAAAAAATGCCTATTATTTTCTTTTATCATCAATTTCTGTAATACCTTCTAATTATGCTAAATTTACTTTTTATTTTCCAGTTGTTGCTATCTATGATTACAATGCAGATAAAGAGGATGAATTAAGCTTTCAAGAGAGTTCTGTTATTTATGTGCTAAAGAAAAATGATGATGGATGGTGGGAAGGCGTTATGGATGGAATAACAGGACTTTTTCCTGGAAATTATGTGGAACCTTGTGTTTAAATATATTATTTCTTTTGTGTTGTCATGAAACTATTTAACATTAAGGTAGCATTGGTTCTTTGCACTAATGTTATAGCAAGTTAGTAATAACAACTATTAAATATTTATATAAGATTAAGTTTTGAACATTAAATAAAAATAAAATAATGTCTTGTTATTTTTTAACATTATGGGAAGGGATAGGTGTGGTGACCCTCTGGCCTGTTTTTGTGGACATGAACATATAAAAATTTTCTGGTTAAGATACTCTGTACATCTTGTACTTAACATCTATTATGGATGAGATTTGTTACATACAGTACATCCTAAACTGAACATTATATTGCCTCTCATTAATGTTTTCAGAATAGGTTTTATACTACCAAGTTTTTGTAACAAAGGTTCACAATAAATTGAACTCTGTTCAACTCCTATTACAATACCCGGTAAGTGAAACATTGCACATCATATTTTGACACAACTAGCCATTTCTCTCCACCTATACTTTGTACATATTTGGATATTTTGGAATATTTTATAATGTCAATAGGTTATAAACAAGCAGTTTTGTATTAAAAACTGTAAAAAAAATACAACTGCAAAATAAGTTTTAATCGAAAAAGTTGGGATAAATTTTTTTGTGGTAGATCTACAACTAATGTTGCAAGTTATCTAAAGTTGAACAAAAATTACCTTTTTTTACCTAAGATGACTTTGCTGTGGACAACATCAGTTATTAGGCAACCACACAACTAATTAATTCCTTTCCAATTATTTGAAATTTACTAATGTTGATAGAAATGTAGATTATTTGAGGAGTAATAGTATAAACTCGTGTTTATAAAATTGCAACACCATGAGGACTCCTCCAAATTGAATGAAAGTTAATACACAAATGACATTGATAGAATTAAATTATTAAAATTACAAAGCAGAAAAACTATTACATATTGAAAATTTGTATTTGGTGAAACCACCTCATGCTGCTATATGGTGTGGCATTGATTGGAACAGATTTTGAAAGTGTGACTAAAGGAAGAGTTTTTCTCTACAATGAAAAAGCAAGAAGAGTTTGAATGTGGAATAATTATTGGCCTTCATGAAGAAGGTTCTTCATATCTGCCTGCCTATAACAGCTTTTATGGTCAAGAAAAGCAAGCAACTTGGAAAACCGGAAGTTAACTCCAAAAGGTGATGTCAGCATGAGATGATAGATTCTTGGTACCACAGACTAGTCAACTTCATCTCAACAGTTGGAAAAATGTTGGTGCACTGTTACAGGTGTATCATTTATCAGTGTCATCTGCATCATGCAATGTGCACGAGACTTCCTATATGCAGACTCCCCCTGGAGCAAAACTTTTGGCTCTGTAAGATTTATTGTTAACTATGCAATGCTTTTTGAATTAAGTTTTATTGTTTTCTATGCAGTGTATAACAAGAAATTAAAGTATTAAAATTCAATTGGTGATCATAACATTATATTCGTGACGAGGAAGAAAAGTCATATCTCAAATATTCTAGTTGTCTCTCTAGGCTCTTACATTTTTTCTGCAACGAAAGAAAGGAACAAGGCTTTCAGAAACATTGCATAGTATTTATATTATCACTTCTTTGGTCTGTATCTCTTATTTATTTTAATGTACTTGTCAAAAACGTTATTTTCCTGAGCTGATCAGATTTATGATGAAGAAAATTTAGTAGAGGAAAAAGCAAGTTTAATGTTACGTCTAAACCAAAATGTTAATAATGGCACTGTAACAAGAACTGTTAAACACAGTGGTACAGTGAGAACATTTCCTTATTTGTGGGATTACTGAATGAAGGGGAGAACTTGAGCTTTACCAGGCAAGGATTGTGAGTGAACTGCAATATGCACCTCTGCTGTGAATCAGTCACTTAATGTTTTTATTGTGGTTGTAATAAACATCCTTTTAGTATTGGAGGAGGTGAAGTCAAAAATAAAATGAGCCATGCAAGAACTTGAGGAGTAGATTCTAAGAATGATTCAACTTTGAGCTGCCAGGAAATTACATGTGACCAGCAAGTGGAGGTGCACTGGAGTTCTTCATACAAAGCATGTTGACAGGTTAAAATAATGAAAAACAATTAATGCATTCATACAAGCATACACATATCTCAACTTATTTACATAGGGCAATGTACAATACAAATTGCATGAATTTAAATTCAATTAAATGCATTGTGAGTACATTCATCAACAGAGTTCAAATATGTTTCCAGCTTTAAATCTAATTTAGTTAATAATTTCGATATATGTAATTTATTATATAATATTGAACCCAGGTTAAAACAACTTTGACAGTATTTTGATTTATTTAGGGAATTTATAAATGAATCTTTACTTTGACTGGCATGATAATTGAGGACCTTTGAACGTTTCTTTAGAGCATATAAGTTTTTATTTTGAATTACTTTTGTGAACAAAATAAGTTCATACTAGAACACAAATGGCAATGTGTGAATTTCCAGTGTTTTTAAAAAAGGTAATAATGGTGAAACAGTTCAAGTTAGAAGCAAATTTGAAATGTTCAGCAACATCAGGGCATTATTACTAATAAATAATCTTATTGCCAAAAACAAGTTTAAGTTAAGCAAGTGTCAGGTTTTAACAGAGTATGTAGAAGACTATCTTAATGATAAAAAATACTTAGTTCCATAATTAAAATAACCAATTATCTTGATTTAATTCAAAGTACTCTTCAACACTATACTGGTATATTGTATAATTTTTTTACAATCCACAGTATTTTTGAGCTAGGAAGCTTTCTAATATTGAGATGTAGCCAGTTGAACAGTTTCACCCCCAGCCTCTCAGGTCTGCAGTTGGCCTTTATTTGTTCTCAGTGTATGGATGAAGAGATTATCCCTCTGCAGAGTCTTGTGACAATGTACATGTTCAGAAACATTTTTTACAGTCTGGACTGTAATGTATCATTTGAACATCTTGGTGATAACATTTGAATGCTTTTCATCACTCGCAAATTTGCTGTTGGAGTAGCACAACATAAATAATCGGTAGACTGAAATTATTGGGAAAACTTTCTCCCACGACAGTGTCCAGGAAAAGATGGCAAAGGTATATCAATGTTTTCATTTGAGGTGTAGACTGACAACACTTGGTTTATTATAATCTCTTAAACAAGTCTATAATACTAATTTTAGCATCCAGTATTCACCTGCAGTAAGAAACTGGAATAAGACTACAGTAAATAAGGTGAAGTTTGTATCTTCATCGATGCTTTCAATACTGCCTCATCCAAATCCTTTACTGTTGCTTCCAATTTAATATTATTTGATCATGAAATAGGTGTAGCAGAAGCAATAGGAAATTATTTGTGATCCTCAGTTATTTCTTATTATTATTCATCACCTGCCTGTAGTATATTCCCTTCAGTTCAAGGTCTATAAAATGTTATAGACCTTGCTTCAATGCTTGGGAGTGAGGGTAATAATATATCAAAGGATATGTATTTACCTCTCTTGGTGGCAGCTTGACCTGACTTTGTATTATTTTCTGCGTTCATTTTCCTATGGAAACAGGTCCGCAATTTGCTCCATTTCGTCTGTATTTTGTTACCTTAATTGATAAAAATAATTGAAATTAAACATCACTAGATACAGATATTTGGCCAATGGTACTATTTTCAATGCACTATCCTTTGAATACCTGATTGGAGCGAGAACAATACGAGGTATTACTAAAACTACTAGTCAGGCATTCTGGAACATACTTCAACCATTGTATATGACAGAGAAACAAGAAAATGGCTGGATTAATATCGCAGATGAATTTTATCAACGCACAAATTTTCCTAACGTTATTGTGGCAGTTTATGGAAAACATTCGGCTGGTGAAGCCGCGTCATCCCGGATAATTATTTTAATTAGAACTAGTTCTCTTGCGTTTTAATGACCTGGACAGACGCAGATTACAAAATTGTGTATGAGGGTATCGGATGTAATTGAATGTTGGCGGTTCTGTTTAGCGTTTTTCTTCGCAGGTTCTACCTCCTCCCCATACGCAGCCAATCAGCTTGAGTAAGGTCCTAATTGACCTCGTTAAGGTGCAGTATGTCACCTGCAAATAAAAACCATCAACATATGTGTGTTGTTATTTAGCGATCTAATGTTTACCGAGGAGGATTTACTAATTGCTTCTGCTGTTTTTAATATAGATAACAGTGAAGGAAACGTCGCGAACATCGCAAACGACGTCCAATTCTTCAAAGTAGAAAAATTAAGGATTTTCTATCTGACAGCTTTGGACGAACTGAATCTCGAGTACAGATCTGGGTCAGACATCAAAAACGTTTTTCGAATCTTTCAGGGAGACTCAAACATGTATTTTTTGATAATTCTGAATTACAGTCCTTCTTGAATTTTATTAAAAGCCGTGTAGTCATCACGTGCTGATGGCCAAGATTGTTGAAGTGCTCAGATTCCGAGTGTGGACATAATCTTTTTTGGGTTCGGAACCTGTCAGACGCATGAAAAAAGTGATTTTGAAGTTCTGAATTTGATTTTCCTTGGTCGATTTCGATCCTTGAGGAAAACTATTTACTCGTGTAAACATCATCACTTCACGCACCGGATTTGGAACTTTATATTATTTTAAAATTCTCCCATAAAATGGAACACCTTGTTCTTGGGTTTTCTTTTAGTTTCTCCTTAATTTACTTGAAAATTAACCGCAATTTCCGATAAAGCGTCTATTCTTTTATTCCTGTCTTTGAACCCTTTCAACCCACAAAAAGAACAATCTCTGTATAACATAAAACAATTAGAGAAATCACTATCTTTTGTCCACACCATCAATAAATAAATAAAATAAAATAAAATATTTTTGTTTAAAACATGTTTAATAACACTGAAAAACTACGTTTCTCATCAACTAAAACCGCGTGAAGGTAGTTGGCTCATCCTCACTTAAGGTGCTCGTAAACGAGCAACAACACATTGCCGACAATATTTTAGGAAACTATGAAAAAAAATTATGAGATTCGGCCTTATTTAAACAAATGAGAAACACTTCACAAATTAAGCAACTAATTAATTCTTGACAATTTCTTATTTTAAAACTTCACCAGAATGTTGAAGGGCGACTTTGAATATTGGCTTAAAAATTGGGGCCATGCTTGAGAAAAAGGATGAGAAAAGCAATACCGATCACTATAAGATTGGCAATCACCCGTCGATTCCTGGCGACAGCAGACTCCTACAAATCTTTTATGTATTTAATCAGAGTATCCGATTGTTCAATTCTGCACACGTTCGAAAAGTATGCGTAGATTTAATTGAAGGATTAAATGAATTTAAAGTATGTACAGGCAAGGCATCTTTATTTGTTAAATATTAATTTTAAATATTAGAATTAATTATTCTTATTTTTTTGCGTACGTCATAACTGATAGAAAATTTGTTGGCTATTGCTCGCCAAACATCTTTCTTAATTTGATGACGTCCATCGACTTCACGCCCCATAATGATGGATTTGAGCGAACTTATTCGATAAATTCTCGTTTGACCAATTCATAAGTGGAATACTGAATAATTTTACACAGAGTACAAAAAATGTAATATTAATTGATGGCACAGCTGACTGAGGTCTGTGAACTATTGTGGTTGGACACAAGACCGTTGTCACTGCAACACGCCGGCCAGTACTTAAAATGCTGGAAACATTGCTCGGAAATACTGAAATATTGCCGGGCCATATGCATGTATTGCCAAAAATGTTGTTGGATTTAGAACAATAGTGCCGTAAAAGTTGCTCGTTTACAGGTCCCTTTGGCTTTCTTTGAAGTAGACCGCCACTTGACGAATTGTTACTTTGTCAGTTGACACGTGCCAATCTTTAGATTGGGTCGTGTGTGTATTTATTTCGTTGCATGTCCTAGTTGCCTCCCCTCCTTAAATGCGTCACCCGCCTTCGCTCATGACGCGGAGTTTAGTGATTCAGAATTATTTCGAACATCTGAAACTGGCAAACGCCTTTGTGCAAATAGCTTGAATATTCCACTTGCAAGGAAAAGTGCCCAAATTATGGAGAGGGAACCGTCATGCCATTTATTATTGTAGACTACGAAACCTTTGCGCTATGGAATAATATGTTGTGTCCGTATTAGAAAATAAATTTAAACTACACCAAACGAATTTATAACCTTCGACATACTTCGGCGTATAGCAGAATTCACTTTTGGCATACGTATACTACACCGACCGATCGATGTTAACATTGAATTTTGTGTTCGTATTATGAAAGATTGTTGTGTACTCCATAATTATATGCGAATAAAAGATGGAATACAAAGTTTAAATACGTAATATTTTTATAATAACAATACTTTTAATAGTAATAATGTTTTTAAATTTCCTTATGAGAATATTTGTTTACATAACATGCTTGGATAAATAGTTATTTACTGGCCTTGTATTCATTTTCCCTCGCCATTCATTTTACTTCATTCAGGAACAATGCCACATACTTCATCCCATAGATTTTTTAGTACATTTATATTTGAATATAAATATACTTTAAGCTTTATATATATATATATATATATATATATATTGTAATAAACACTAATAAATTTCTGATTAATGAAATTTGCCCCACGTTGTGGCAGCAATTTTATGTAATACAAAAATAAAATAACTACCAATTTAAACCAACAATTATCATTTATTAAAACACAATTTTCAGTTACACAAATCTGATGAGATTTTATAAATCAAAACAATTTTATTTACCTAGAATACATTTTAAATAATTGGACTCGGTACCCTCAAGGTCTTTACTGGGTTGATAAGAAAAACAGAACATAAATTTACAATTAAACAAATACAGTTACAATAAATGAAAAACGAAATGATTTAAATGATTGAAACGAAAGAAACGAAATCTGACACTTTTTACCCTTTATTAGCAATTTACAATTATTAATTCAGAAAATTAAACTTACACGCTCTTTGTTCCACACACTCACTTCATACAGGCTTAAAAGTCCCAGGCTGCACTCACACTCTTGACGACGTCACCCTCACGGCGAATTCAAACGACTCTGCTTTCAGACAGACCTCCACGATGAAACGCCCACCAACCGTTGACGACTGATGTCCAGCTGATTACTCTCGGCCACGTAGCTTGGCCTACCATCCGATGATCTCTCCCCGCTGACACTTCCGTCTCCAGTCCACACGACTAACTCACTCCAACTTGACTTCCTCTATATCTCTATATATCCGCGTCCGTCCCTGCGGACCTGCACCATAGCTCTCCCCGCTAACACGTCCGTCTCCCTTCCAACCGAAAATAATAATGAAGCTCATAACTGTCCAACTGCCCTTTTATTTATATCGAGGCTCCCGGATATTCCCTTGTTTTCACAGTTGTTTTGAAATTACATGTTCGCCAAAACAAACACCATCTGTTAGCTTTCTCCCGCTCCGAGAGCCACTTAATCAATTACAATAAGCATCTCCTTTTAGTATAATTGCCTCGTCCATCTGTTATGATGCCTTTCAGGGTTCCGTCGGTCACACAATTTAGCCCTAAGAGCCGCAAAATTGCTCTAATTATCTGTTCTTCCCTTCTCTAAAAGTCCACTTATCTGTCATTTTATCATTTATTTTAATATGTATCAACCACTCAAGGATCCCCAGTCTCAGTTCGTAAACAAATCTGACAAAAATAAGAACAGACTTCATGTCTTTCTGAGCTGGTTATTACAATATATATATTGTAGTAATTGGTAATTAGGGCATTGTTCTAATTGAAAAGTTGAATTGTAGAGGACTCATTATTAGTGGATATAGAGCGGACGCCGCAACAAACCGGCAAGGCAAAGAAAACATTGTTGATCGGTTGGGAAGGTTTTACGCGCTCAAAATTTACGAGACGAAGAATACAGTCGGGCAGCGGACAGCAAGCAGTTTGAAAGCAGTACAGTCGGGCAGCAGACAGCGAATAGATCAGACGGAAAGTTTTACAGTCGGCAGTCAGAACGAAAGAATGTGGTCCAGTCACAAACATGCTTTCAAATATTAAAAAGTAAAGCAATATTCAGTCGGGAAGGAGACAGAGCAACTAGTGTGTATTCGGTGGTCGAGCGTAGATTCATCATGCTGGCCATAGACGAACCAATGAAGCCCATTTTCAACTAAATCACGAGATCTACAAATCCAGGTTGCAGTAAAGCATCGAGAACCAACCAATTTGTGTTAAACCAACTAACAAACAACGCCAATTAGAGCCTGTGAACATTTAGAGTCTGTGAGTACTTAGAATCAGTGATGTCCCCAAAATTGTGCACGAAAAGCCAAAAAGAGACCTGGGCGGCCGTAAGTAGAGAAAAACTTTAAAATCATTTGTAAACCGTGTTTAAAAGATAAAAGTCAGATCGTTCTTTAATTATTTAATTATCGATAAAATGAGATCCTTAATTCTTGATCAAAATGAAATTGTTTAAATTCAATCTTTAGTATTATTTCTTCCGCAACAAATTTCGTCTATGTTCAGACGCATTGATTTCCATAAAAAGTAAATGTAATTTTGATTATATAAATTCTGCCATTTATCAAACCCAGTTCAAGACCCTGAGATCCCAAATATTTTGTGTATTTTATACTTGTTTTAAAATTGTTAATAAATCTTGTTTAATAGTTTTCACTTAAGTTCTTTCATTTAGAAACGTCACATTCATATTATTATAATAATTATTACAATATATATATATATATATATATATATATATATATATATATATATATAGTAATAATTAAAGGGCAATTAATAGTTAATAATTATAAACTGTTGAAGTTGAACTGTTATCGGTAAAGAGACACAAGAATGGACTATAATGAAACAGGTTAAGGTATTGTTAGACATGACGCGCGTGAGTTGGTGAATTTTACAGTCGGCGATTAAAAACGACAACACGTGGTCGTGTTATAAATGGTCGAGATGGTTTGAATTTTTTTTTAGGGCAACAGGTTACATGAGGGTAATCCACGTTACGTAACTCCCCTTTAATAGCATAGGAAGGGATTTGAAAGGGGGGATTTGGAAGGGTAGAGGAAGGTAGCCAAGGGTTTAACTAGGGACCCCGGGCTATATTTTAAGGATCCTACCTGGCATTCGCCTAAAGAAATGCAGGGAAAACCCTAGAAAAACCTGCATCAGGTAGGTCGGGTATTGGGTACTTGTTGTGGGGACACAGCATTCCCTTCTCCGTGCCTCGACAAGTTCAGGAGGCAGCTGGCCGACTGTTCCAATGGGAACAGCGAACAACTCTTGCCGTATGCCCAAGGTCTGTGACCCCGGAACATACACCTCTCAAAACAGGCCGAGATGCCTCGGCTTGTGGGAACCTTAGTTCAAAAACGGAGAGGAAAAGTCATCCCCCAAAGGTAGCCCATTCGTGTCTCTTCTACAAGGTTCTGCCTGCGACAGAATATCCCTCGCAGGTCGACGATTTGAAAAGTAAAGTTAAATAACAGTCAGAAATAAGAAACGACAGCAAGTGGTCGTAATCTAAATAAACGAGACATTTTGAAAAAGTAAAGTTGGACGGTATTCACGCAGTTGGTGACTCAGAAAGATTTCTGAGTGTTGCAGGTTACGACAAACAATCCGAAAGTTCTACGAGGAGGAATTTCTGTATCACAGCGAAATTGGAGTAATTGGTGGTATAGTTCGTCTACGAGGTGCCGCCAATATTGTAAATCAAAAGTGAAGTGTAAATTTAATGTAAGAATGGCCCTGTTTTATTAGTTTTTTAATTTTAAGTTTTGTAATTCGATTGTTTGAAAAGGGAGTAAAATATTCTTTAGTTAAAGGTTGAGATCAGGAGAAAATTTATTTGTTTGTATGAAATAAATGTAAAAGGTCGGCGAATAATTATTATGCAATTTGAATCAATGAGTTTGTGTAATTGAATAAAATTTTATTATTATCCTTTCATGTAAAATGAAAGTATTTCTACGCGGGCTAACTTTAATATAATTTATTGTTAAATTCTTTTCATTCTATTTTTATACATTTTATCTTCACCAACAGGTGGCTAAATCATATTATTTATTGTACATTTAATAAGCATTACATTTTTGGCACATCAATGCGTTGCCATTTTGATTTTGTTTAATTAATTGTTTCTCACCTGATTATTACATTTTTGCGACCTCAACGTGAGGCACTGTTTATTAATTAATTGATTTCAAGTTGTTTATTATATTTTTGGCGTGCCACCGTGTGGCGAAATTAAATATTATTCCTATTTCATTTGGTTTCATCATTGATTATTACAATATATATATATATATATATATATATATATATATATATATATATATATATTGTAATGCATTGAGGGAATGCATTGTCTTGGAACACCGCACATGTGGGGGGTGAGAATGCAAGTGCAAAGTAATTACGGGTCCTGTCTCGATGTGACAATACAGAACGGCAAGATATTTGTTTCGGATTAATGGTCTTGGCCGGCACAGGAAGTTGCAATGTAAACTTAGGATTTGTAAAGCAAAGCAGGGCACATGCAGGGTGGCCTGTCGCAAGATGTATCGGTTTAGGAAAGGCATCGAGTCTGGTTAATGGGCTTGACCGTCGGCTTGTTGACTTGGGATGGAGAATCCGAAGCGCAGGACGTGGGCGAGTAGCCTGTCCCAAAATAATTATGTTGAGGCAGCCTATTGTCTCTCATTAATGGCCTGACCAGTGGCGTATTTACTTAGGATTTGTAAGGAGGGGTCAGCGCACATCGTGTGAGGGTGAGAAGACAAGTCCAGAGTAATTGAGGGTGAGGATACAAGTGCAAAGTAATTACGGGTCCTGTCTCGATGTGACATGACGGAGGGGCTAGCTATTTGCTAAGGAACTGCAGCTGCAGAATGTAAATCTCAGTAATGGAGAAACTGTCACCGCGCAGTTGCGACGTGGTCTTGGAACAAAGGGAAAACGAAGAGACTAGTAGTATATAAGGGAGAAATAAGCTATTGTGAGTTAGTCAGCGTTAGTCAGCGTGGGTGAGGGGTGCTGTGAGCATCGTGAGTTGAGTTAGTTGGAGTTGAGTGTCAGAGCGGAGGGTATGGAGAAAGAAAGCAGCCTGCCAGAGAAATAGAAAATTTATTCAACTATAAACATTTTCATATGCAGAAGTTCAATCTGTAATAATATCAAAATTTGACCATTGTCTTCGATGGTAGGAGACCAGGACACAGCATCCAGCGTCGAGTAGTTTCAGCACGAGCAACTGGGATGTCCTTCACCGAGTATGGAGAATCAGCTATCGTCGAACCAATAATATGTGTTAGAGTCAGTGTGTAAACGTCCAGTCTATAAAGTGTGTGTGTAATGAACGAGCCAAATGTTCCTGAGAAATCGTGAGTTGAAATTTATGGTATTAACATGTGTAAACGGAATTAAAAGATACAGTCAGTTATCGTTCTCTTCTTGTGATAATAAAATAAGCTCTTTTAAATTTAGAAGCAATCTGTAGAATAAGTTCGTTCATAAGTTTCGTCGATGCCTAGACGATTAAATACTTCTGTGTAATTTAAAGATAAATGTTGGGTTCTTTGATTATTTAAGTGTTCTGTCCGTTTTCAAACCAAGTAGAGACCCATTTTATAATATTAAATGTATAATTGTAAATTCAGATGAATAAAATTTGTTTGTTAAAATATAAATATTATTTTTTTTATTTTTACGCCTTTATGTAGTTATTACAATATATTGTAATAAACAATAGGGCGTTAATTAATTTAATTAATTTGCAAAAATTAACAAACAAAATATTTATTTATTTTATTCTGTGGCAATAAAGATAATTATAACAAAATTTGAGATCTTTCTCTCACTCAGGGCCTCTACTGGGTTTGATAATGGACACAACAAATTGATTTAAAAACAGTTCACAATTTATCTAAACAATATGTCGATAGAAAGAAATTAAAAGTAAAGAAATTAACTCTGATTGACAATTAAAAGTGAACGAAATCTGACTTTTTCCTTTAATTAAAGTTTACAATTAATCATTAGTTTTGGTTTTGTTACTTACGTGTCTAGCTGGTACCAGCATTATTTTTGGTTTCGGAAGTACACTATTGCGAAATTATACACTGATTCTAAAATGTCGACTCACAGATTTTACACTATTGAAGTCAAAACTGATAGGCTCCCAGGAATTCGGATGATCCTCCTTTTTGTCAGCTATCTGATGTCTGCTTGTCTCATACGAATCCTATGATTCGTAGGTTTGTTAGTCTTTTACCGCTTTGGACGTAAACTGCAACGTATCTCCTTGACGATTTATTTTAACTGTTTATTCTTTCGGGGCGAACTAATTTTTCTTTAACTCCTGGCTGTAGACGTAAAAAAAACTGACTTCCTTTCCTGGCTGGCTACAGACTTAGCTCCTGGCTCGCTGTATACGTAAACTGCTTTTACTTAGCGATATTTACGAGGTAATACTTCCGTGAATACTTTTACTTCGTCTTAAATTCACAACTTTGTTTAATAATACATTAACGTCGGCTAGTCTCTGCTCTAGTATTATTTGTTCCGTCCTCTGAAATGTCCCGCCACCAACGGACTCCTAGTGCTCTCGAGTTTTAGCGCGCATACACTTTATACTTGTAGGCCTACAATATATATTGTCAGTAACATCCTCCAGTTTATGAAAAAGATAAAAAATTTTTGCATGAAACTGTACGTTCACAGTGCTAGCGGTGAGGATTTGATTTCTTTCGAGGCATCTTGCGTTGTCTCTGGAGTCTCTCCAATTGGACTAGCCATTAAGGAAAAAATACAAGTGTACAAAACTAAGGTAGGACAAAAGGTAAGCAACACGAAACGCCACCCACACTTGAACAAAGGGCACACACCGCGGAGAGAAACAAAATTGAAGAATTTAATCAACAAATGACAGTCTATAAAAAGAAACACAAATTAATTGCAACTCAATAAAAGAAAGTGTGACCATTGAAAATTGGCAATCCGAATGGGAGGAATCAAAACACGGACAGCACTGCAGATCATTCCAAAAAATTGAAATTCCAATATCGGTTAACTTTACAACACTAGTCTCAGACAACGGAAAAACAAAGGTATATTTTAAAAGGAATAAAATTGAAAGTCACTTTTTATGTCCCTGCAACTCTGGCAATCAAACCACACAACACATTAATTTTTTGCAAAATAATGGAAGACCTAAGAAAAAAATTAACAGCAAAAGGAGAAAATTTGCAACCCCAAAATACTGATTTAATAAGAAACAGTTATGGTAATTCAGCGAATTAATTAACGAAATAAATTTCAATAAATTTCAATGGACATAATGGAAAAAAAACTAAGTAAATTGTAATGCATTGAGGGAATGCATTGTTTCGGAACAGCGCACATGTGTGGGTGAGGATGCACTTCAAAGTAATTACGGGTCCCGTCTCGATGTGACAAGACAGAGCGGCTGAAGAATTTTCTGAACAGCGCACATGTGGGGGTGAGGATGCAAGTGCAAAGTAATTGCGGGTCCTGTCTCGATGTGTTAAGACAGAGCGGCAAGATATTTGTTTCGGATTAATGGTCTTGGCCGGCACAGAAAGTGGCAAAGTGTACTTAAGATTTGTAAAGCAGGTCAAGGGACACGCGCGGGTGGCCGGTCGCAAGATGTATCGGTTTAGGAAAGGCATTGTGTCTGGTTAATGGGCTTGACCGTCGGTTTGTTGACTTGGGATCAAAGCGGTCAGAAGAATTTCCGAGCAGCGCACATGTGGGGGTGAGAATACAAGTGCAAAGTAATTACGGGTCCTGTCTCGATGTGACAAGACACAACGGCTTGATATTTTCTAAGCGAGCAGAATCTGCAGAGTGTAAATCTCGGAGTAATGGAGAAACTGTCAATGCAACTGCGACGTAGTCTTGGAACAAAGCAGAAGATAGAAGGGACGGTCATATATATAAACGGAGGATAAGAATTTGTAAGTCAGTCGAGGAATTAGCGTCGAGGAGTTGAGTCAGTTGAGTGTGGAGGCGTGCGGCGAGCACGGAGTATGCAGAAAATTTGTAGCCTGCGAGAGAAATAGCAAAATTATTCAACTATAAACATTTTTATATGCAGAAGTTCAATCTGTTGTAATATCAATTTTTGACCACTGTCTTCAATGGTAGGAGACCAGGACACAGCATCCAGCGTCGAATAGTTTCAGCACGAGCAACTGGGATGTCCTTCACCGAGTATGGAGAACCAGCTATCATCGACCCAATAATGTGTGTTAGAGTCAGTGTGTAAACGTCCAGTCTATAAAGTGTGTGTGTAATGAACGAGCCAAATGTTCCTTAGAAATCGTGAGTTGAAATTTATGGTATTAACATGTGTAAACGGAATTAAAAGATACAGTCAGATATCGTTCTCTTCTTTTGTTAATAAAATAAACTCTTTTAAAGTTAGAATCAATCTCGTAATTATAAGTTCGTTAATAAGTTCGTCGATGTCTAGACGATTAAATACTTCTGTTTAATTTAAATATAAATGTTGGGTTCTTTGATTATTTAAGTGTTCTGTCCGTTATGAAACCCACCAAAGACCCATGAGAGAGATATATGTTTTTTTATTAAATTGTATAATTGTAAATTCGGATAAATAAATGTTGTTTGTTTTAAAGTCTATAATTTTTCATTTAAAAGCCCATCAGAGTTAATTATTACATTTTTTATCCACAACGGTGGGCAAAGTAAGAAGGAGTCTTTTTTGTTTATTACAAAATATATAAAAGATCCCAAATTACCATTTAAGTACTAAAGGAAACCATTACATGTAGTATCAAAAATTAAATCTCAAGGAAGCCTGTGAGAGAATTTTCTCGCAGGTGAACCTTCCTAGAGAGCTACCTTTGGGGATGCCCTGACATATCTCTGGTTTTTTGAACTAAGGTTCCCACATGCCGAGGCACCTAGGTCTGCTTTGAGAGGTGTATGCAGAGAGGTGTCGCAGACCTTGGGCATACGGCAAGAGTTGTCCTCAATTCCTATTGGAATAGTCGGCCAGCTGCCTCCTAAACTGGCCAAGGCATGGCGAGGGGTAAGCTGCGTCCCCTCAGCAAACCCCTCACCCACCATCGGAAGGGCGTGGGACAAGTACCATATGCCCGACCTACCTGATGCAGGTTTTTATAGGGTTTGTCCTGCATTACTTTTAGGCGAATGCCGGGTAGGATCCTTAAACTATAGCCGGATTCAGGTCGCTTGGACTCAAACATAAACAACTGCTTGAATGGACGAACTAACGCAAGTAAACATAAAAATGCGCTCGTTCGGGTTAGATCCTTGCTCCGTATAATGGACTCCCGACTATATTTTCTTTCGCTCTCTTGTTCGGTTTTAGCTTACCCATTGAAAACCACGTTTGGCATCAGAGCCGCTGGCGGACAGCTTGAACTTAAGCGCGCAATGACCCGATTTGTAGCTTCGAGGTTAATTGAATGGGAAACGAGGCACCGTATCGATATTTTTTCTGAGCAATAATTTCTCAGTACAACCTACCCTTCAACACCCTTACTATATTTTCAGACAATTTCGGACCACCCTGAATGTCTGCCTGTCTGTGTGCCCTTTAAGCGCAGTGCCGTAACAAGGTTATGAAGCGGTGCAACTCCCCGTAACCTAATAATGACAAAAATCAAAAATTTTAATGTGCAAGTAACTTAATTCAATATAATAAATACTAGTATCATCATCAAAATGCCTGTATATAAGGTAATGTATTTGCAAATAATCTATCAAGAACAAATTTTTATTCATATTCATTTGACGACAAAATAAAGAAATACAAAACATATGTATGCCTATGTGTTAAAATAATATAATAAAAACACAAAACAATTCAGCCATTTTATAAAGTAATTTTTCTCCCGTTTTCATTTGCAAATATATCGTCATATTGTAATGTTCTGGCATCATATTTTTGAATTAATAATATAGACATGTTTGTTACTCGCTCTTTTACTGTAGAAGAACGAAAGTACGATTTTACAATTTTTAATTTGCTAAACGAACGCTTGCAGGAAGCTATTGTTCCAGGCATTGTTATGAAAATCGTTAATGCTATGACTATATTTCGATACGTGTTTTGTAATGACAGTTACTAATTTTTTTGCAAAAATTAAAAAGTTTCCATATCCCCTAATTTTTCAAATGATTGATATTTGAAACTCTCAATTTCACATACAAATTCAGGATCATCTAAGTCGCTATTATATTTCAATGTATACAAAAACTTCTATTGAATACAGACAAAACAATTTTTATGCATTTTAAACCCTAAAAACCCAATATTATACTACACAGTATAATATAAACTAGGAACTGTGGTAATAAACCACTCACCAGCCCCTAAATTCGTGGTATTTAAATACACGATAATTTACAGTAGAACATACACATAGAATATGAGTGTAATAAACTTAACTCCATCTGTTGTGCATTCAGAGTCATGAATAAAATCTGTGACATTGCTACTTTTCGGACAAATTCTTTCCTTAAGTTAACTCACTAATATAATTTGGGATACCTTTTTGGGAAGAAAGTATTTACTCTGCAAAAAAAGATTCTAAAAAATTCCGATCTCGTACCAGCCCATTTTCAGCGAACTTGGGAAACTTACTATCTGTAATAATGCAAACGCTCTGCTTTACTAATAAAATCCGTGATTGGTTCAGCCCGAACAGTGACATTCATGCACAGATTACTCGTGTGCATTACAATGTACATGTACAATTTTAGAGGCTTGAAAAACTGGCCTAAATTATATTGGAGTGGTATTGAATAACAAACTACCAGTTGATATAAATGGCAAGCCTGCTACATTTAGAAACAATGATAAGAAATTATTAGAAAAACACTGTTTCTACTCCACACATGACTATCTGATTGCCAACCTCCATTAACTTTAAATGTGACTGTGTGTATTTCCTCAACTGTATCTGTAATTATGTAGTTTAAATTATTGTAATTGTCATCTTTGTCATTTAATGTCACATTTAACTTTGCTTATTATTATGGTGTTTTAATTATTACAATACTAGCTGGGTGCACGACGTTGCCCGGGTTGTCATATATCCATAAGCTCCGATTAGACTACAATGTGAGTTGACTTTTGCGATATTTTTATGTAACGCACCTCGACCCCTATCCCTAAATGTGATCACCTCCCATGCCGAAACGGGTTGAAATTATACAAAAAAAAACATATTGGTAGAAATATAATCAATTTCATTGACACCGACAAATATTCATTCGACGCAGTTTCGACCGTTTTCCACTATCCCCCCCCACAAAGGGGATTAAACGGCAAGGATAATGTCATAATTAAACTCAGTGACATCTATAACCGCGGATTCGACTCCAATCTCGTTTGTTTTTTATTTATTTTAATGTAATGCCACTCTAATGCCGAAAGGGTTGAAATTATACACAGTGAAATTTTATGAATCTCATTGATACCAAAAATATTTATTCGGCGCAAAATCGGCCGGGTTACATGTTTTAAATTTTTTAACCCATCCCACGCACATCCACCAATTCCCGGACGTTGTCCAGGTTGTTATAAATAAACTCAGCGACTTCCATAACCCCGATTTGACTCGAATCTAGGTTGTTTTATCGTTATTTATACGTAACGCCCCTCCAACCTCACCCCTAAAGGTGCTTCTTTTCCACGCTTAAGAGGTTGAAATTATAAATAGATAAGATCTGTAGAAACACTCTCAATCTCTTTGACCCCTAAAAATATTTATCCGACTCAAATATCGGCCGTTTTAGGTTGTTTGATTAGTTCCACCCCAGTCCATCCCCGCTCCTCGGGGTGGTACATATGTTTCACTCCAACAGTGTTTGTTTCCTGGTCCAAAGAACACGTGTATTTATGTAATTTACTACTCGGGTGTAGATTTGTACAAAGAACATACATACAAACAATCAAACAAACATACATACAAACTAACACTCTGCTTTATTTATTAGACTAGCTGGGAGTTGCCCGGACTGATATCTATCCATAACTCCCGAATTGACTCAAATCTGGGTTGCTTTTGCGTCCACGACTCGTATTCCTAAATGTTCTCAGCTCCCATGGCGAAAGGGGTTGAACTTCATTGACCCTAAAAAAGTTTCTTTCAACGAACATATGGGCCGTTTTATCATGTTAAAAAATTCCACCCTTCCCCCCCTCCCGTCGAGACGATTTACCGAGGGTTTAACAAATAGTTGCATGTCTAATTTAACTCAGCGACATCTATAATCCTGGATTGGACTCGAATCTCTCTGGTTTTTGCGTTATTTTTATTTATGCAACTCCACCCCAAACCATAAGGGAGCTCCCCACCCAAATCCATAGGGATTTAATATATATATATATATATATATATATATATATATATATATTGTAGTAATAGTTAATTAGGCCATTAATTGTTTGGACATAAAATTTGAATTGTTTGATAAATCTATTATAGCGGTCTGATCGAACAAAGTAACAATCGAGAAGCGAGATCGCATGCTTTGTTGAAAAGTCAAAAATGGCGTATGCGCGCTAAAAATCGAGAGAACTAGGATAGTTGAGTTGGCGGAGAAACATCGAGAGGAGCAAAACAAGTAATAAAACTGTTAGTTGGCGGAGAAACATTACGAGGAGCAGAAAAAGTAATATAACTTGAGCAGAGACTAGACATCGTCAATATATAACTAGTTAAAGTTGTGAATTAATACAAAGAAAACATTCACGCAAGTATTGCAGCGTAAATATTGGAAAGTAAGAGCAGTTTCGTCAGAATAGAACTTTTCCAAATCTTCGTGGAGAAATTAATCCAGGAGAACATTCGTAAATTATTGTGGCGCGGAGCAATCAACGGAATACAGCTAATATTGCCAAATTTTAAAGTGAAGTGTAGAATCAGTGCAAACCAAGGTCTGATATTAAATAATTAAAGAGTGTAAAAGTGTCCGAACGAGGTAAAATTGATTGTTCTGGTACCAGACCGACGGTCCGTAAGTGACATAGTTTTGAATAATATTGAAAACGCAAATTAAAGGATAAAGTCAGATTTCGTTCTCTTTTAATTGTCAATCAAAGTTAATTTCTTTACTTTTAAATTTCTTTCATTCTATAGACATATTGTTTAGATAAATTCTGAACTGTTTTCTTAATAAGATTTAAAATCATTTTTTTTGTGTTTATTATCAAACCCAGTAAAGACCCTGAGAGAACAGATCTCAAATTTTGTTTGTAATTATCTTTTATTGCCACAAAATAAAATAAATATTTTTGTTTGTTAATTGTTAAAAAGTTTTTCATTTATATTAACCCATCATATTTAATCATTCCGTTAAATTAATTAAAGCCAACCTGTTGTTTATTACATAAATGGTCCCACAATGCGGGGCAAAAATAATTAAAGCCAACTTTTTGATTATTACAATATATAGCGAACATCTAGAGAAATATTATGAATCTCATTGACATCAAAAATATTTTTTCGACGCAAAACATGTTCAACGTGTTTAAAATTTTCTAACCCCGCCAACCCCTACCCACCCCATCCCTTCCCTGCTCCTTGGCCAGATTGTCAAAAATAAACTTAGCAGCACCCATGAACTCAATTGACTTTAATGAGGGTGTTTTCGCGTAATTTTCATATAAAGCTCCTCCACCCCCACTCCTAAGCGTGTGTCAAAAGGGGTTGAAATTTTACACGCACAACATCGGTAGAAAAACTATCAATCTAATTAATCTGAAAAATATTTATTCAACGTAAATATCGGCCGTGATGCATGTTTCAAAATTTCCACCCCTGTCCACCCCCGCCCCTGGCGGTTAAATGGCCAATTGAATGTCATACTTTAACTGAGCGACATCCATAACCCGGGATTTGACTCTAATTTCGGTTGTATTCGCGTTATTTTCTTGTAACGCCCGTCCACCCCACCCCTAAGAGTGCTCCGGTCCCATGCTGTAAGGGGTTGAAATTGTACTCAGATAACATCGGTAGAAGCACTGTTAATCTATTTGACCCATAAAAATATTTACCCGACTAAAATATCGTCTGTTTTAGCATATTATAATATTTCCATCCCCGTCCACGCTAGGTCCTAGTGGTGGTAGATGTGTCTCACCTCGACAGTGTTTGTTTCCTGGTCGCAAAGAACACCTGTAAGAATTTTGGTGTAGTTTGCTCCACTGGTGTGGATTTGTATGTGAAACATACATACAAACGCTCTGCTTTATTTATTAGAAGACTAGCTGAGTACCTGTCATTGCCTGTGTTGTCGTATATCCATAACCACCGATTTGACTCCAATTTCCGTTCCATATGCGTTATTTTTTATGTAACGTGCCTCAACCCACACCCCTAAGCGAACTCCTATCCCATACCGAGTTGAAATTATACACAAATAACATATAGAGAAATTTTATGAATTTCATTGATCCCGAAATATACTTATTTGACGCATAAATCGGTCGGTTAACATGTTTGAAAATTTCTACCCCCGCCCAACACTCCAATCAGCCCCTCCCACCCCCGCGCGTTGCCCATGTGAAATTTGCTCCACGAATGTAGATTTGTAAGCGGAACATATGTACAAACAATAAACAACCATACATACACTCTGTTTGATTATTCCCGTGTTGACATATATCCATAACTCCCAATTTGACATCAATTTCAGGTGATTTTGCGTAATTTTTATGTAATGCATAGGTGTGCTCATCAGACGAAACACTTTCTACCTCTTCGACTCCAAAAAGTTTTTAATTGAGGCAAAAATCGGCCGTTTTTACACGATTTAAAAATTGCAATTACTGTCAAGAATATTCACGTTACCCCTTAAGTGTGTAAAAAACTCTGATATCTTTATGGTATTTTACCATATATACTCCAGATAACTTAAAAGAGTCATAATACTCTTTGGTGGATTTTGCTGACTGACGTTGGTAGCATTGTATAAAATAAATGCAAAAAATAACGAAATATTCCAACTTTTCCTACCGAATGAAAAGAGGACATGTATATAAGATTTATTTGGCTATACATTTTAATAGCTTTATTAATTAAGTTATTTAGTTATAACTTTTCACTAAATATTTTTGTAACTGTTACAAACCGATTGCGGGTCATAATGACCGTATTCTTGTAAGTTCAAGGCTTAAACCTATTGTGTCTAATTATTATTACAGTATATACGCGTTGACAGATCATGTCTTACTGAACGATATTTTAGATGCTAAAACAACATAAATAAATAAAAGTAACTTTATTAAGGCCTAGCTGATTGAAAAAAAACGGCATATTGGGTGTCGCATAGCCTAAAGTATGAAACATAGTTGATTGAATAAAATGTATTCAAAAATAACGAAATACGCCAACTCTCCAATTGAAAAATGTACAATGTCGTTAATTCTCAACAGTTCTCACATGAAGTTATTCCCTTACACTTTACACATTTACAATCAAATATGTGAAATTATAATGATATACACACATAACCAAAATTTTTCAGCAATCTCACTCGAAGTAATTCGTCAGTTTCAGCACATTTAAAATCAAATCTATTATATTATATTGGTTAAAAAATATTAGGTATTGTATTAGCATCATTCTATGCCTCCTCCTATTGCAAGATATAATTGGACAAAATCTTGGTCTGCAATCCCATTAATTATTCCCGGTTAAAAGTCAAGTTACTTGAAAGAAAATTAATTCCACGGAATTGTATAATTTGTCATATTGATTTTTATTATAATTCGATGTGGTATTGCCGGATATAATTATACTTTTTATTCATTCAAAATATTTATGCTTTATTTCATTAAGAAAAAGGGACCTATTTCCTCTCTAATGCAGTATCGCCGCGTAGAAGGTTTCTCTCTCTCTCTCTCTCTCGCTCTCTCTCTCGCTCTCGCTCTCTCTCTCTCTCTGTCTGTCTCTCTCTCTCTCTGTCTGTCTCTCTCTCTCTGTCTCTCTCTCTGTCTCTCTCTGTCTCTCTCTCTCTCTCTCTCTCCCCCTCTCCCCCCCCTCTCTCTCTCGTGACGTCATGGTCTCTTATCGCGAGGAAATTTAACACTTAATGATCTCGTTTTTTAATTATAATTCTTTCCACATTTATGCTAGGGGTTTATCACCCCTATAGTACCGGTCCTCGTGTTTGGAAGAATATGTGTACCAATTTTTATTGCATTAATATGAGTCGGACTACGGCCAGGAGACGAAAATTAACCAGTGTTGATTATTGTAGAGTTAACCGGTCAAGTAGAATAAAAACCACGTGCAACTTTCAACCGGGTCAGTATCCTTTGTTTTTCGCCTGTGTCGGTCGCCTTCTTCGCCACGCCCCCGTAACGACACTGCCAATGAGTTCCTAAACCATTCATCTGATTGTGATGAAACCTGTGTGAGTTGTTGTGCGCACACACGTGAAGGTTTCTGTCGGTCTTTCTAAGTGTTAGGAAACTCCCGAGGGGTGAACGGGGGTTAAAACATGTTAAAGCGGCCGATACTAGCATCGAATAATTACTTGTCGGGGTCGGTGGTATTAACAGTTTCTCTCCAGATCTTTTTAGAGATTAATTTCAACACCTCAAAGCATTGGAAGGCAGCACCACGAAGAGAGTTATATAACAACCGAGATTGGTGTTAAATGAGTTTAATTCTGACTTTCACTAAGTCAGTTGAGATGTAGTGCAGCCCCTAGGCATGGGGGTGTGGGACATTGTGGGTGAAACGCCGTTATAAAAAAGTTATGTAAACAACTGAGACTGATGTTAAATTTGAGATTATGGAACTTACTGAGTTTAATTTTGCGATTTACCGTCCTTGTTTAAGATGTAGTTCAACCCCCAGGAGCGAAACAAATTTCCGTGTACAATCGTAAACGCGAAGAGAAATTTCTACCAAACTTTGTTCACTTGTTCCTTACGATCCACGAACGACCGCCGATGGATGGAAACGCTCCTACCCACACTGGAGGGAGAGGAATTTAAAAACATTCATTTACGGCCATTAATAGTGTCGAATAAAACGTCGCCGAATTTGATAGAGTTATAAAAGAAATTTTAAATGCCTAATTTGAACTCGAAGAGGTAACGGAGGGAAGCACACTTATGGTACGGGTGGCGTTGGAAACGGTTTGCATTAAAAATATTCCAAACACTAACGCTATTGGTGGTGGTAAATGAAATGTATGTAAGTGTTACCTAACAGCCTTTTTTTGAATCCTCCGAAGAGGGAACGGGGATGAGTTGATACCTAAATCCTGGCGGGCTGGGTCCTGCACCCAGAGGAGAACAGAAGAAAGATTTGCATGCGAAACCAAATACCCACTCTCAAGTCCGACTCCAACGTGCGTCGGGCTGGAACTTGGCGTGCTAAAACCAAACTACGCTACTGTGACCCTGTAGGCTAGACCAGGAACCCGACGCACCCAGAGGTACCAAATTGCCCGAAGGACGGCTTTGGTCGACCACTCACATAGCTCCGTTAGCACTAGTGCTCAGGGTCGCCCCGCAAGGTTGAGATGAACTTTCCCGTAGGACATTGAAACTTGTCGGCACATTCTAGTGTCCCAGAATGGCTCTTAAGTTAGCGTTATCTCCCTCAGATAGCAACAGACTATTGCTACCAGGAGAATTATGGCTAGACGGTTTCATCATCGGATAACTAAGAGGCGGAGACAAGTCCCCCACCACTCGATTCCTTACCCTCCCGGAGTCAGGTTGGTGCTGGGATCAGCAACATCTTCTCCACTCAATAAGACTGGACGACCGCCTTGAGTCAATCTGCACCAACACGCAGGACTGGATGGTAGCTTCTCAGCCTACTTAGACAATGTAATATCCGAAAAATACTCATAACAATATATCTGTAACGTCCTGTGATCCTCGAGGACTCTATGATATTAATACCAATTAACATTTTGATAATTTGATAATATTCAATGATGCCACATTATTACAGGAAATTATTCAGAAAATTACGAAAACTGTGGGTTACAGAAATTTAAATAATTTTGTCACAATTATGAAAGTCTGATTGCAGACATGGTAAGAGGGATACTTCTAATAACTACAAATCAGAACGTTGGAAAACTCCCGTAAATTATTCCATTATTTATTATATAACCACGTGTACAGACAGAAATAATTAACTTCTCGACATTAAGCAGATGCTGACAGAGAAAGATTTAGTTTATATTTTTGAGAATATAATTCAGTAAATGTTTCAAGAAAATGAAAGTGAGTGGATTAGTAAAACGCAATCTTAACCATTCAAAATTGACCAGTGCTACTTAAAGTAATCATATCTGTAAAGAGAGAAAGCGGGACACAGAGGAACATTTTAAACACTGACCTTTAAAATGGCAGGTGACTTAAATAGACTTTTAAACATTCACTTTTATGTGTTTTTCTTTACTGTTAACCAAAAATTATAAAAATTACCAGGATACCAGTTTTTCCGGGACGTATGGTGACTTTATACTTAATATTTCCCATACTAAGATCCTCTTGGGCGCTTTTCAGTAGACAGTTTTACAGGCTGAGTGGGATTCTACAGAATCTTTTCGTTAACTTTAAAATATACTCGAATAAACGTACACATTTTTGTTACACATTGATTTGTAAGCGCAACTGCTCCTGAGTTATCGCCCCGTATTTAGATTACGACAATATCATCTGTCACATTTGGAATTTTAGAAAATAAAACTCCAAAGAATATATATATTTTTAAGTATTATCTTTGATTTGTTTATTTGTATAATATCGATGAAAATGTCGATTTGGTAATTGTCGATAGATTCTTAACAAATGCATATTATTCTCCGTAATAGCTTGAATTTAAAGAGTTATTGTTGTGTTGTCCATGATAAATAAAAAAAATGAGAGAAATACATTTTTGAACAGTAAACGTTGTTCTATGATTAGTTAGAGGAAGCCGAATTTTTTACATACGGATAATCAAACTTTGTGTGAATGCTGTAAAAATGTATTCGGTAATATTCAGAGATTTTTCTAAGACAGTTCTTCATATATCGAAGCTGATGGTTAGAAGCAAACATGCACCAAGTATCATAAATCGAGATATGGTAAATAGTTTTCCCGCACCATAAAAATGATATTTTTTTTAACCCATCATCTTTTGTTGCCCAATTAAAGCGATAAATTAATTAATATTTCGCTGAAAATTGTAGTATTTTATTTACTATTTATTTGTTATACAAAGTATTTATACTTAAATCTTGTTTCTCATGTCACCTAATTTGGGGCTTTCACTAAAGTCGTTCATTTCATTTTACAACCACTGTTAACTCTTATGAGATACAATTGTTAATGACTATTAAGTGTAGGTATGAAAAATTTAAGAAAACTTGTATTTTTTTGTTCTTAACCCAGTTGTAACCAATACCAATTTTTACTTCACAGTGCACTGGTTACCAGTTTAGATGTGTTAGTACCAATCATTCAAGAGAGGGTGAAATTAATATATATCACGGAACATTAACTTCACAAATTAGAGCAGTAAAAGTGTTTTCTCTGTCTACCAGTATGGGTGGATTGATGGCACAACCTATTTTGGTTAACAAAGTCTCCGAATTTGGTGTACCAATCACTGCTACTTTATTTGGATTTGTTGGATTTTTTACTTTTGTTACACCTTTCTTAATACATTTTGTTACAAAAAAATATGTAACAGAAATAATTTTCAATTCAGTGGATGAAACATATAAAGCAACCATTTATTCTTTCTTCTTGAGTAAAAAACAGGTAATATTTCATTTTATATAACAATTGTAACCAGGACCTGTTAGCAGTACGGCTGTTAAGGTTAATTTGGTGTATAACAGAATGTATTTAAAATTATGACATTTTGGAAAAATAATGTATTCTCTGAAAGCACACACTATTCCAGATGGACTTCAACATCTGGTAAATTGAAGCTTCTAATAAACTGGATAGTGGAGAAATTTTGATTTAGTACACTTTTATTTTGGCTATGGCAAATAATAGTTAATAATAAAGACAATTATTAAAAAAGTACTCTATAAAATATCCTCTTTGGGCGTTGAGTTATAAAGTGTAAGCTCACTTCTTTTCTACTTTCCTCTGTAAAATGATCCAAACTATAAAGTTTCTTGCATGAATAATTACTAGACTATTTCTTTGCAAGTAATTTTTTAATAGAATATCTGCTTCTTGTAAAGTAACTTCTAGGAAAGATATTACTGATGCAGGTGTTTGAGGAATATAAAAACTGCCCATTTTTATATTTGACATTTAGTATTAAAAAATTGACAAATCCTAAATCTACTATAAATGGTTGCCAAAAAATTTTTTTTTAGGATGTAATTGCTGGTGTCAATATTAGATTTGTGTTTACTTTATCATAATTGACCAATCTATCAATATTATATTTGTGCTTACTTTACGATTGACCAATCTTTTTATTTACATCCAGTTTGTGCCAGGCAGAAAGATTTTGTTTTGCATCTAAGTACTCATTGTAGCCATACTGACTAACAGGTCTGGTTGTTATTAAAATATTGTTTATTATTATATATACAGTTAATGAGAATCAAAAAATTATTTAAGCATGACAACATAAGTAGCATTCAATAGCTTGAAGAAGGGAAAAACACATACATGAGGGTGACTTCATGTGTGTAAATTCATTTTTCATTCAACATATTTGCAAATATTGGAGTTCATATACATTCACCTGTCCCACTTGTGTTCAAATTTATTTCAACCGATTCCTGTGAGTGACAATTGTCAAAAGCAACACGATATTAGATTTATATTGTGATGTGAGAACTAGATAGCTGGAAACAGCCACAAGAAGTTGAATGTGTTTGGAGATGTTGCTGTCGATCACAGTACAGCCAATTATGTTGTGAAAGAGGAGCACACCAATATTTGGGATACTCCTTGCCATGGCAGACCCCACAGTGTTCTAACTCCTAAAAATGTGCAAATTTCATGGCACAGGGATTATCTGGGAAAATGAAAATTTGTTCCCAAGAGATATATCCACAACTGTAAAAATATAAAAGTTATAGTATGGATATTTAATTTAAAATAAATGTTGTACATTTCTTTCGAGTGACTTTCAGCCAGCCATGACTGGCTGGCACAGGGATTTTCTCCTGAAGGAGGAGGCTAATTAATGCCTCTGAAAATATGAATAATTTCCTCCTAACCTGAATGGTGATGCCAAGTTTAAATTTCAGGTAAGCAACAACCTTTCTCTCTTTCCTTTTGACACAATTTTTATTTTATTTTGACAATTTCTCATCTTATATATATATAATTGCAATATTGACATGGAAAGAAAAGAGAGATAGGTTGTGGCTTACCAGAAAGTGAAGTGCGGTGCTGAGAGCCTCCGAAAATTTGAATAGCAGCCTTCGGTTCCTTATGGCACTTCACTTTCAGGTAAGCCACAACCTACCTCTCTTCCCTTTCCATACCAATATTGCAATTATTTTTGACAATGTCATATCCTTACTAATATATATATATATATATAATTGCAATATTGGCATGGAAAGAAAAGAGAGATAGGATGTGGCTTACCACAAAGTATATATATATATATATATATATATATATATATATATATATATATATATATATACACACACCATATTAGGAGAATCCATTAAGGAACTAATTCACATTCAAACTTGGATAGTGAGGAAGGATAGAAATAAATAGGAGAAATAGGAGGATTGCATTTTATGTGAATTCATATGCTCGGGCGAAGAATTACGCACATAGAAAAGCATATGTTCAAAACAGAGAGAAGGATGGAAGAAGAAGGAAAGACTGAAAATATTTGACCCAGGCAGGACTTGAACCCACGTATTCTGCTTAGTACACAGACGCCTTAACCATCTCGGCCACCGGGTCACGTTCCTGACCAGGCAAATATAGACAGTCTTATTGTGGACAATTAACATATACACATATACACAAATAAAGAAAATGTGACATTGTCAAGTTCATATATTTGGATAGGAAAGTGAGAGATACTGATTTTCTGTAAGGAGAAAGTTGGTGATCAAAGAAATACACAAATATGATATTCATAAAGCAAAAATTAAGAAAAAACAAAACAGAAGGATGATGCATGTGCAAAGTTCATGTGAATAAAATTGAAACTGAGTACTGTGTGAAATGCTTTATTTACATAGTTGATTCTTTATCCTTGCAATCCCTTGTATTAGAAATTTAGAATACATGTACTGCAAAATATTTTTGCTTAACAAGAATCCACTAAAAATTGATTATATAAAGTGAATTGGATACACATATTTTATGAGATCAGTAATATATTCTTTCTGCCATAGCTTACACTTAAATGTAAGTATACTTTGTCACCTAATTGCTCAATTACAAAATAATCTTAACGTTTCAAATTTCCGAGCAGATATATTTATAAAATTGTATGAACCCTGAAATAACTCTTTATGTTTCAGGTATTATTTACGCCTAAAGATGTGACAGTTCCAGATGTCCCAGGGTTATTCACTACTTTTCACGCCAAAGGAATACCTTTATTTGTTGATCCCCAACTGTTTGAAGATCCCAACCATTATGCCAAAATCATGGGTTATGATAAACCACTTGACTTGAAATTAGGATTAAATGACAAAGAAAGTAAATGAGTGAGATCAGTGGTAACACTTTCTAGTCCTAGAATTGAATAAATGTATTATATTGAACAATTGTAAAATATTAAGACTATTTTCAATTTAGAATAATATATTTTTAATTGTTTTGTAGTAGTTTTACCAATTATTTCAGTTTCTTCCTCTACTTCAGAGTAAATGTGTAAAAATGAAGACATGGCACCTGTCCCTACTGCTAGTTTGGCATTCTGGCTTAAGCAGGGGAATTTTAGGGTGGGGTCTGCAAGGGTATTGCAGAGATTGGAAGAGCACCTAAAACTAATCCTAGGGCAGGTGGGGAGTACTGAGGGAAGGCTGTTTTTAAGATCTGGGTTGAATTGTGGTCCAGTGTAGGTCAGGCAGAAAATGGAGTTTAGTTTTTGTAGTCCAGAAAAGTAGGTTGGTCTAAGGTGTGAACTACGTTTCTTGTGTTGTTGAAGGATGTTCACTGCGTGGCTGTGGAGACAGAACTGAACCATTATTGTGCAATACTACCCACAGATGATTCAATTTTTCATATTGTGCAATAAATATCTAGCTCTTTTTTATTGACTCAAATGTATTGTGCAATAAATATCTAGCTCTTTTTTATTGACTCAAATGTATTGTGCAATGTTTCAATAGGATCTACAGATGTCCAATAATATTATAAATATCAATTATTGTGCAATATACTGACAATAATATTAATGTCTAGGAGCCACTTTAGTCCTGAGGTAGATTCACTCATGCTGGGCCAATAGTTGCTGTAGATTGTTTGGCTGCGGAGGAGCCATAGGTTATAGTACCCATGGTTGAAAGGATATTCTTGGAGAGGGCAGAATGAGCATTAAGACTGGTGTTCACAAATGGTAGGGCAAAGTTTGAAAGACCTCGTCAATGTACCATAGTGCCATCTATTCAGCTTCTGATGACTAAAATTGAACTACCGTATATTAAATCATACCCGCCTGTCTTGAAACACGATCTGACACATCGTTCCAATAGCCATGGTGTCTCCAAACACAGATGTGTTGCTCATATGCGAGAAAAAACAAGACTCTTCTCTCAAAATTACCTTGCACCATCAGCGTTAGTCATCATAATGTCTATGCAGCCATCTGCATATGAAATTGCTTAACAGGATGCTGTGGGACAGGTTTCACTGCTCACTCAGCGTCTGCAGCTGTGCCAAACATGTTGATTTGCAGCAGCTGGACAATCCTTCAGCCATCCCCTCTTCAATAATGCTTTCCACATCTGCCAACAATGAAGAATAGACATCCCTTTCTTCTGGGAAACCTTTCAGATAGTTGCTGATAATATGAAAAGTAAAGTCCTCTGTGATGTATGCATGGGTGGATAAATCAATCATTCGCACATAGTGCCTAATTTTTTATTCACCTAACTTACTGCGTTGTTATTTTTTTATGACTATAAATGTATATATTGTGACAGGTTGGTAAATTTGTTTGCGGGACCTTTATTTTAACCAGTATCTACTGGTACAGCACAAACATTTAATTTTTCAGAAACATCAAGGTCAAAACAAATATACTGAATGATAAAGAGTAGAATTGTTGGAGTTATAGAAATTTCTGTTATTTTTAGAATGGCAGAAAGTGAAAGGATACTGTAACTAAGAAATGCATTATGGTTTATGAAGATTGCATCTACAAACACAAATTTGTGAGAGTAATAATAATGGTACAGAACCAAAGTGATTATTAAATTAAAATCATCCTCTTGAAGATAAATATAGTTATAGCTAGAGAGGTTTAGGAAGTCATCAGATGTGTAGTAAAAGAAAGAAGGTGGAGAGGAGCACTGTTGTCCAGAGGGAGCCCCCTCTTTAAAAACATTCATTATATAATTGCTAAAGGAATGTACAGAGAGCAGCAAAGTCTTTTTATCACACCCTGTACTTGTCATCTCTTAACTTTTATGGATGTTATTTTTTAGTGTACAAATATCCTGAACTGAACATAATATATTTCCTTTGGTTAATTGTTTCAGAATAGTTTTCTCAGTACAAAGTTGCCGAAACAAAAGCTCATGATTAACTGTGTTCCGGCCTACCTTCACTATGCACAAACGCACATTTTATGTAGACATGTCTTGCTACACCCCTTAAGTTATACACTTATGACAATTAAATCGAGTTTATTTGTCATATTCTAATGTGATTTAAAACTGTATAACACAGTAATGTTACTTAAAAATTCAGAACTTCAACAAATGGTAGCATGTCATTTAAATAAACATCCTTACTTAAAATTGGCATGCAGATAGTAGGTTTCCTGTATACAGAATGTCCTAGTTTTATTCCTGACAATCTCTGAATAAGTATATTCAGGACGGAAAGTGTACCTTCCTTCTCTAGTTCCATTGTATATTGTTGTGAATGTTATTAAGATGTTGGAGAAGTATCTTCAGTGCTTCTACTAAGCCATGTGGCCAGATGACAAATGAGTTGTTCACACAGCAGTAAAATCATGTGGGTTTTTGTGGTGATCTTAAATCAAATGCACAAGTTTTCAGACAGAATTGCATTAGAAATTATGGAAATAAAAATGATTTGATAATTCAGAACTGCATGGAACCCTGTATTAGTTTGTATTATTGATAACAAAAGGAATCACAAGAGAAGTCATGTCACCTGACAAAAAAGGTGGGGGAAGGAACATGCAGCCCCATACCCATAGGGCAGTCACTTTGCCAGAAGATGACAGAGAAATTCATCAAAACATCACTCTATGTTAATTCTACTGGGTTAGAAGCCCGAGAACAGTTTATACAAACAATTCACCTAGAAAAATTCAATCTGTATTAATCTAATGGTAATAAATATTGTACTTTATTCACAATATTTTTAATCATTTCTTCATTAAATTGACAATTTGATATGGGCAACCAATTTTATTATAGCTTTAATATTTACAATTATTTACACTGATCTTGCACAATTTCTCACAATATGAATCTTGGAGTATTATTGCTCCAGTATTCTAAATACAACACTGATCTTCATAATGGTATATTTTAGTATTTCACATCTTTAATTAGACACTTACTTCCAATATTTACTTTATTTCTTTTGAAAGATACCACTTGGTGCCATCATAGTAAAAGTACTGAAGTCGCTAATTACCACATAAGTGATTAGAAATAAAAAAAACTAAATTCAATATAATTTTTAAATTTTAGAAACCAATTACAGTATAATGTATTCCAAGGACTGGCTTAAAGCAATAAATCTTGTGAGAATGTCAAGAACTCAAACTAATATAAAACATGTTATTGGAGTTGTGATAAAAACAAAATATTTGGATTACTACATTCTCTGCAATTCAGTTTCTTTATTAACTGAAATAATGGCTGGGTTATATGAAAACTTTACATCATACATGTTTCATTCAGAAGATTCAGTCTCATATCTAATAATCTTTCATGCATAAGCATTAGAATGAATACAGCAGAATTGTAAAATACATGTCAATATATATTGCACCATGGTTCATCCTATGTGCTTATTTTAAAATCTGAAAAGTTCAGGCCGGGAGCAGATCAAAGTCATCACTAACAAGCACCATTGGTACATGTAGATCATCTATCACAGGCCTTGCCTTGAATTCACAGAGCCCCAATTCCTTCATCTTCCATTCCCAGTCCATACACTGCACAGCATGCAGTGAACCAGCCTCAATTCGATGTCGTTGTAACATTGATTCCTACAATTATTGACATGGTATTTAATATAAAAAATCAGAGAATTTGGACTATATCATACTCAAAAGCAATCCAAATGCATATTGAAATAAAAACTACAGACTAAACCTAGGTACTGAAGGTGAACCAACTAATGAGGATAATACTCCAAAACATGACCAACAGTTAACTTTACAAATTTTATTTGACTCATCCTTTCTCTTTTTAAAAACCTTCCACTGTCAGCAGATGGACATAACGGCACTATAATATATTGAAATAACAAATGAGCTGGCACAGAGAACAGAGATTTTTCTACTTTTATAATTTTTTTGTCAGAAATAGAGTTTAATACAGGTGAACCTCAAAGGAAGAGTTAATATTAAAATTTTACTGCTTATTTGGAAACAACAAACCCCAAATTGTATTTGAAAAACGTATGTCATATTCTTTTTTGTACAACATTGGCTAAAACTTCCGAGTTATTGGAGATCTGCCCTAAACATTACATATTTACACTGCTATGGGACATTCTAAATATGATTATTTTATTTGTAAGCTACAAATTTGTATTTCTATAAAATCATTTAAATACTACCGACATTAATTCACCTAAGATCTGTATCAAAAGCAAAATTATGAGGTACTTAACCTCTTACTTTATTCACTTCTTCCTTAAACAATACAAGTTCTAAATATTTAATTAATTAATAATCAAACATTAAAGTTTGAACAACAACAACAACAAGCAATAAATTCCGGTACCACATGCATAAGCATATTTTCATCCAACTACAAAAAAAAGATAAAAACCAGATAATAAATTTTACAGCAAGTAAAACATATTCCCAATCACAATCCCTGATGAAGAAGAAGATGATAAAAGAGACACCATTCTGATAATATTGTCAGAATTGTGCTGACCAAATTCAAAATTACAAAAATTTTCAAATTCAGTAATGGAAGTAAATTGAAGATTTTCTACAGAATTCATAATAAGAAAGATAGCCAGCCATATACAGAAAAAAGATGTGATGACATAAATACCACATAATGTTACTGGAAGTCTTGCTCCTTTCTTCAGCTGCTAAGAAAACTAAAAAACACAAGAGCCTAGAATGACACAACTGCACAATTCAGTTGACAAAACTCAAAAGCTTTTTTCAGTTGGGTCATTCTAGGATCTTGTGTTTTTTAGTTTTCTTAGCTCCTGAAGAAAGGAATAAGGCTTCAAGAAATGTGTGGTATTTATATCACCACGTCTTTTGTCTGTATTTGGCTATCTTTCTTATTCATTTAACAGATGTAAATTTTTCATTTTCTACTGAACTCAAACTTCATGAAGTAGATAACATGACCCAATAAGAATTTCAAGGAAGTTTATTAAAAGTAGATAACCATACTGAGTAGTAAAAATAGTTCAATAAGGAAAACTATGCAAATATTGTTTTATTATATGAACATACAAATTCCAAAATATTTCAGAAGAAAACTATTACTCCAGCAGTGTCATTACATGTATCGTATGTAAAGATCAAGACAAAGATTCAATCAGGAGTCCCAAGCATAAGGATGTTGATCTAATGAATGACTGTTTTTACAGATGTTCTCAAATCAGACTGCATTATTCCTCCACATGTTTGTCACAAATAAAGTCCCTTGACAGTTCATAAGTATTAATAAGTGTAAATGTATAGTACTCCATAGTTTTATCATAACACAAAGAAAATATTCATTGTGAGACCAGAAAGGACTAGAAAATGGGCTACAGAAAAAATGTAAATCTGTTCAAGTGCAGAGAGTTGAAGCCCAGATGTAAACTGTCATTATCAGAATATAGATGGAGTTCAGAAAGAATTTTGCAGCGAGATAAGAAGTAGCTGTTCAGTTTAAGGGAGAGTTCCAGATGTAGTCAACAAGGGTAGAGCAAATTTATTCAGAACAGATGAGTTCCTCCAAGCAGAACAAAGGGTACAAAGCAGCTATTGTGTTTAATATATAATGAAATGATAATCAATATTTATGATTCCAACTTAATAGATACTTCCTGTATATTTATACTAGTGCAATATTATTTTGCAATGGGCAGACTTTTCAAAGGACAAATCAATTTCCTAAATAATACCATATATAACAGTTTGAGGTATGCAATGAAACATATTAAACCTTGCACTTCACAAGCATTTACAATTAACTGTTACAGAATTAAGGACAATAATTTAATTTATGATTTTTACCCATGTTTGTAATATAGAAGATTTTTAAACTGATCAATGAAGGCAAACATTTTATAATATTAAATTCTTTATTATTATAATGGTTGACAATATTTATGTCATAATAGAAATTTACCTTTATTTTTTCCCATTTGTCATCAACGTCTTGCAACCAACTCAGAAACAAACGTCCATTGTACCGAGAACGGGCATTGCGGTCCTTTTCTTCTTGTTCAGGAGTTATAACATTGTAAACTTCTTCATCCTTCAATATTGTACATACTGAAAAAGGAAGGGATTGGTTTGCTAAGGCACGAGCAGCACGACCATGTACACGCAGTATTTCTTGTTCAACTGACAAAACCAGCTTCTCCTTTTCAATTACATGCTGAAAACATGGTTCCAAAAGGTTTTAAGAATGTTTTAATAGAGAGTGACACAGTAGAAGAAAATATCAATTAAGATGTAAACATTTACAAATGATAAATTTTGCTATAGCTTTGACAGATTCATAATAAATAAACCAAATATAATAATTTACTAATATGAATCAATCAGAATCTAATTTAACCAATTATCATAAATACACTAAAAATCTGTTTGCTACATGTCTACAGTTAAGAAAATATATAACTAATTTTGATTCAAAGATACACATTTACGAGTTTGTAAAATTCAGACTGAATTGTTTCCCGAATTTTAATTATACATTCTGGCATTCAGGAAACACTCACCTGCATGCGCAACCTATGACGTTCTTTTTCTTGTTCAACAAACAATTCCTTCATTGCACTCTGAAGAGATTGTGGAGGAGGTACCATTGAAACAGACATGCGAGATGTTGCATTTCCTGCAAGGACATATGTGCAGCGATTCATAAGATAATCTTTGAATCCTTGGGGTGGTTTAGGCTGTACAGGAAACAATCCTTTCCTTCGTCTTTCGATCTAAAACATTTGTGATTGTTAAGAAAACTTTTTTTTCTGTAGAGGAACTAATATAAATTTATTAAAAACAAAGAGATATATATGTATATGGAATAAGTGGTAAACCAGGATCTCTCTTTCATGATACTCAAAGTAAATTCAAAACAATCCAAGCAAAACATTAATATTTTCTTTGTTCTGTTACATTTTGTTCCTTAGATTTCATACATATTATCTTGTTGTAACATTTTTTTCATATAGAGATCAGTTGTTTTACTTGAGCTTTCAAATAACACTGTCAAATTAACATTCAGCCAATCAAACATTAAAAAATTCAAATTTTCTACCTCTCAAATTCAATCTTTAAACACTCACAGTAAGTCTTGTTTTTTACTCATTTTCTACCCTTATATACATTTATCTGATTTCATCATTCATTTCAGAATTAAATAAACATGTCATAAGTATTATTGCATATTCTTAAAATTCAATTATCAATTGAAAACTTGTTTTGTAATATTATGTAGCAAACTGATTTCATTAAAAATTGAAAATTAAATTGATTCAGTAAATTTTGATATATAATAACTACTTCATTAAAAAAATAAACCTTAGATCATTAACATGCCATAACAAACAAAGTGCTAGTGGCAATGCATAACTGCTTATGTGAGACACATTTACATAACCTTTCATGTATAATAAACATGTATTTTTTAACTTTTAAAAAAACAATAAATTAAGAAAACTGCATATATCGTAACACACTTTACCTGCTTCCGTATATTAAGAAACAATTGGTAACAATTAGTAATTGGCTGTTCATGTGGATGAACTTCTGTTGCTATTGCACTAGAATCAATGTTTTCTGTAGTTGATGTGGCTGTTATTGAAACATTTGCTGTAGTTGTTGACTGACTTTCTTTACTTTGTTTCATTTTGCGTTTTCTTGGATGCAATTCATTGGATGGTGGCTGCTGTTGAACTGTACTTGGTGCATTGTTAACATCCTGAGGTAGAATATTTTCCACTTGATCAACAGGACCCCTTTCTCCCATATCCTGTGATCTGTCAGGATTGGAAGTTGGAGTAACAGTATCTGTTTGAGGTGGTATAGGAAGTTCAGGTGGAGGAGATTGGCGCTGTTGAGGAGACGAGCTATTTGAGCTTCTATCTGCTGAAGGAGATGGAGCAGAACGATGTGAACTGCGAAGAACTCTTTGATGATGGTTACCTCTCTGTTCATCAGTTATTCCATCTTTTCTATCATCAGATCGTGACGAAATGTCTGGTGGGCTTGGTTGAGGTGATGGACCATTAGGTTCACCAGCCTCTGAAGATGCTACAACATAAGGTAAGGCTTGATGACGAGTAGTACCATTTTTTCCATTCCGTGTGCCTTGTTCCTGCTCAGTAGATGTGTTTTGTTGAGGTATTACAATTTTTAAAGGAGGAACCTTTGGTCCAGGGGTCCACACACCATCACCAACCTTACGAATTTCTTCAGGATCACCATCACTGTCAATACTTCCTGTCTTATTTCCTGATTTAGGACTTGCAGGACTCCTGCGCTCTTGGCATTTAGTTGAGCTACCATTTTTTGGGTCATTGGAATTTGTGTTCTTGGGGCACTTGTTATTTCCAGTACCACATGATCTACCACCTGTAGAAAAGCGACTTCCAGCAGAATTTCCATTTCGTCCACCACTTTCCTTGCTTTCTCCATCTTTACGTTTCTTTCTCCTAATCTCATCCTCTGCATCTTCAGTAGTTTCAGTATCCAGACTTCTCTTTGCTGCAACTTCAGTTTCAAGAATTTGTGAACTAATATCTTGAGATTCTGATTTAATTTCAGAAGAACCAGGCTTATCAGATTCAGATGTATTATTACTTTTTTCATTTGCTTTCATATCATACACTTCTTCGCCAGGTTTTGACTCCATACTGCAACTTGTTTGCCCTCTGTAAAATAATGAGTAAATTTAATTCAAAAATGTAAAAAATGAATGTTGATTAATGTTTTACTTTTCAATTTTTCAGTGTTTTTTCTCAGTATCAACAATATTATTCAGTTTTTGCAAGGAAACTTGTTATACTTATAAAATTTGTTGTTTCCAAACTAATGTGAGCACAAATAGTTTCTTTCTAAATTAATAATTTTGAGTATACAATATGAAATGTAGTTTTACATAAACAATTGTAAAATACATAACATTGATACCCCAGTCAATGTGCAAACTGTGTACAAAAATGACACAAATTGAAAAAAACCTACGTCAACGATGTTATCAAATATTTATTACACTCAAATGTGTAAATACCTTTATCAATTTCTATAAATACTGTAATTTAGTTTTCAACAAATAGAAGGAAGAAAAATAAAACTTCCTGACCAACTAATTTAGAAATAGACATATGGTGTACTTTGGACTGTACTGCAAAGAACTTGTACAAATGATATGGAGATTATCCTTGGAAATATGAGTCCATGCAGCAAGTTCTATAATATAATGGATAAGATTCAAAATATAAATGCAGTCATATTAGCTACCCATTACAAAATATTGAGCACTTACAGTATAAAGCTGTGTGTACAAATCAGTTTTCACACATAATGAATAGTTTTTGGAGAGAAGTGATGTTTAAAGAGATATGAATGTTGGCAGGTTTTAATTTACTACTGACGAATAAATAGACAACAGCTTAAATGAGTTATTTGTTATGCAGAAATTAAATGTTGGGGACCCTCTTCCTCAAATAACAGATTTAAAATTACAAACCATGAGAGACGAATAGATAGAATGCGAGTTATGTGTTCCAGTCAATTGCAGATTATTATGCTAACATAAATGAAACCACTGCCCAACATTTTCCACACTACAAACAAAAATACATTTTGGAACATATTACCAAACATTACAGACTCATAAATGAAATTAAATATAACATGAAAATGGTCAAGTAGTTCTTTAGAAAACAAAAATTACTTTTACATTTATTTCTAATAAAACATTTCCTCCACAAACCATGGACCTCATGAGATATATAAAGTAATATATGTTTAAGCCATTTCGTTTAAATATTATTCCTTGTAACTGAATCTTTGGCAATTTCTGATAGTAATATTTAATTGTCAGTAATTTTCTATTACAGTTAAATAAAATAAAGTTATCAATAGGCAGCCATGGTTCCTACAATGTTAAACATTTGCTAAACGTTTAAAGTACTCTCTGAAACATGCTAAATTTCTTTATAGCATTTTTGGAGTCCAGACAAATAACTTTTTTAAGTAAGTGTTTTTATTTTCCAATTATTTCAAAGTTATATAATTTCAGATGTTTGAACTTATGTTTCAAAATTGGTGAAATTTCTCTAATTCACCAATGTTTTCTTTTTAATAATTCTGACAATTGTTTTTCACTTTTTGCATTTCTTTAATTTTTATAAGAGACTTGTTATGGCATTGTGGGGTCATATTTACTTCACATCAGATACATTTTGATACCATTCTCTAGTATAAAGTTATCGGGAGTATATTTTCGACTCATGAGGAAGATATCTGCCTTATAAGCTAAAGAAATATAAAACAGATAAAGACTTACAACAACATAAAAGTTGGGGGAAATCACGAATAAAAACAACATAAATTTACTTCCGATACGTAGATAACTGTTTGATAGCATAATGAACTGTGGTGAATGAAGACTTCAGTTCAAAATTAATCAGCAGCGCACACTGTGTCACAAATACAATTAATGTAATATAACCCACTAAATACCATAAATAATTTCTAACTTCTTTCAATTCAAAGACTGCACACCTCTATAATAAATTTAGATGTGAACTATCTCTTTCTTATCTTTACACATAATAAAATATGTAATAGTATTCAGTTTGTAGTCACAGTAGACCTAGTAGTCTGCTGAAAAAGAGAAAAGCCAACAAAAGGTAACTGCAGCTGTGGACAGAACCTTCCAAATTAAAGTAACATGGTTAAACATGCACAGCTTCCAACGATGCACTACGAGAGTCAAATGAATTAAAATACATTACATATTAAGCTAAGAAAATAAAATATATTTTATATTAAATTATGTAATGCAAAAATGGTTATCATTCTTTATTATATGTATGCAAACATCTGCATACAATCCGCCAAGAAACAAACTTCTGGGATAGTGTGCTTCTAGAAGCAATTGAAATATAAACAAACATGGATTAACTTAACAGTCTCAGGCTTTATGGTAAGCAACACCTTGAATCTCACCTTAATACAAATCAGGCCTTATAAGGTAATAAGCAAGGGAGATGAAGTCACATGATGAGGCACATGCTAGCGCTGAGTAACTAAAAGTCACCTGATGGCAGACTATGACAATTTTTTGGGGGGAGCATATGCTCCTCTATAAATACAGGCCAGATAATGCTAGATGATGGCAGTGAACGTCGTCAAAACGTCGCAAATACAATTGTTTACTCAGTTCGAAGCTCGAGAAGACTATTCAATCATTATCTAATGAAACAACAGCCATACATTCTGATTCTTATTCTCCTTACCTTGGTATTCCATTGCAATTTTCGGAAGGAAGCAGACCTCGCCTTGCTAACCCCAGCATTATGCTGAATAACACTGAGGAAATCAAGGTGGTTGGTCTCAAACCCAAGTCTCATTATATATATATGTATGAATTTGTGCTCGGACAGCACACAGTTCAGACCTTCTTTCCTGATAAAGGAAAATTTTAAATATTTTTATTCCTCAGCCCAACTGTTGATTTCAGGTAAACTACTTCACTGCCTCAGTTTCCTAACCAAATGTGTTATTTAATTTGGCCTGTCACATTTTCCTTGTGTGTGATATATATTATGTCAATTATCTGTTAAATAATTTGTTAAATGAAGCTGTTCATACTTGGCTTTGCCTTAGTTGATAGTCTCCATCTGCAGTAAATAGGATAGGGAAAGCAAAATTTGCTTCACAAATGGTAACTTCTACAAAAAATCCAATTTTCTTTCAGTGGTAGCATCTGGGTTTAACCAACAGCTAAACCGTGATCCCTTCCTTGTTATGTAAAATGTTCGTCAGATAACATACCTCCTATATTATTAATACTGCTTTTCAGATAATTAAATTTTCCATTGGAATTTGACATAAGTCAACTAATGTAAAAATTTATATACACTTCAGAAAAATAGGTATGCAAAATAATGTATCAAATACAGTATGCAGCTACAATGAGAAAGCCTTGAAGAGGAAAAATAGGCAGAGTTCCTATTTTGGCAGAACACAAGATCTGAAATGGTACTAGGCCAGAACAAATCACAAGAAGTAATTACTAATTTACTCGAGGAAGTATGAAATTAAACCACAAACAACAAAAGCACATAAAAAAAACAACAGAGGAATTGGGCAAAGACACCAGTAATACAGACCATAGACATAAAAGAGCTAAGCATGAAATTGGTTGGAAACTATAAATATTTGAAAATGGAATGTAGGAAATGAAAGATGAATTACAGTATTAGTGATGAACACATGTGAACATTTGAGTAGTGTTTCAGATGGGAAATACTTTTTGGGGTGGATGATTTACAGAAAGTTATGGAAGTTTTTCTTCATAATTAGTCCAGTGATGTTAATATTAACTAATATTCATAATAATAAGGGGGAAACAACCGTAGTCAGCGATAGACTGTCAGTTTATCAATTCAAAGTAGAGTGCTTTAAAATTTCACAAAGTGAGATCTATGACCACCAACTCACATAGTCACTTGCCTTCAATGGAAGCAATTCAGCTGAAGAGGATCACATCCTTGAAAACTTTTCTTCTGAACTATGGTGATAATGAGAAATACTTGGGGGACTGCAGTCTAGAGGTTTTGAAATATTACTTATTATTTTACTCATACATGCATTTAGTAGTAAAAAATTAAATAAGTGGAGCGTCGTTACATAGTAAAAAATGTAACTTAAAACCAGCGGATGGTTGTCAAAACATTGAAACCCAAACTGTATGGTTTAACAACTCTGTTAACAAATCTTTAAATTAAATCAAGCATATCAATAAAGAAGAACTCCATAATCATACTTTATTCACATTATTCGCCAGAAATAGTAACATCGAGTAATATATGAAAAATTAGATAATATATTCCTTTCCTAACCTACATCACACTAAATCATTTATTTGAAACGAAAACGTGCCTGTTTTCGTTAGATGTTATGTCGGGTGAAAATTTTGAACAAGGCCTTTTCTCATCCCTATATTTCAACTGATGTAGCCGCAGCGTGACTCTGGTAGACCTGCTCTTGTCGCATAAAAAACAAAACAGTGGATGAAAACAATTTCATACAGGGCGTTTTCTTACAATATGGCTCCTGCCAAAGATACGCTCTAATAAACCTTTGTTAAAAAATAGTCTTAAAATTACCACGCAGGGGACTCTGACAGTGACTTTTACGCTTAACACAAAACTGAAAAATTAATATTCACTTCTTTTTTTCATAATTCATGTTATTAATTATGTTGAGACAATTGATGCAACTCTTCGAAATGCTACCCCTTATTTGTTTTTTCTTTGAAATAATCGATAAAAATGTGCAAAAGGTACGAACACGAAACCACATAAAAATATAATCTACTTTAAGCTAATAATATCAACTATAACAGTCTACTACATAATTTTAGCAAATTCGATAATTAGGGGTCTGAAGACTACGTTTGCAACCAATTCATTAGAAATTAATAACACATGTCTAAGGTTTGTACGGCTTATAGAACTTTTCAAGCAGTGTTTTTTTTTAATTTAAATAATCGTCTTTTTTTCACTAGCTGCAGAGACAAGGACTGTTCATCAAATTAAACAAAAAAAATTAACGTCTGTTGACAATTATAACGTTAAAACGACCTTTATAACAAACAAACTTAAAAAAGAAAGGTACTTAAACTAAGTAAATTTAACTGCCGGAAGATTCGACGCGGATGAGCGTCTTTTTCTAACATCGAATAACATAAAACTCTAAGTAAATTAGAGTCCAAATAACAGACTTTTCTTCTAGATGCCTCACTCAACCCGGCGCCGACTTTTATGGCCGTATTTTTCCACTCGGCTCTGAGTACATAGGCGTTTTTACTCAAATCTTCTAAAAAATCTTCAATTTTTTTTAGGGGGAATTCATTTGCGCCCCACAAAAGTAAAAATATAAGATAAAACGAATTTTAAATAGACCCATTGACGCTAAAGCTGAACCAGTGGAGTAAATTATACACGCATTATGCGTTTTGCGCAACACCGTTATCCACAGGGAAGGAATATGTCGAAGCGGGAAATGATATTTCTTTCAACGTCAACAGAATGGCTGGAAGGTCGAGCAATGAAGGAAAAAATTTAAATAAATTTTTAAAACTTTCTTTTCCAATTTCTCCACTGAGATACTAGTGATGTAATTTTATATTATATAAAACATAATTTAATGACTTATTTTATGCAAAGAGAAATTGACTTAATTGTTTTACATTACCGTCAGTGTTCTCGAAACGCTTTTGAAATATAGATAAATTTATTTCCATATAATTGCAGTATAAAATATGGAAAAATGTCAGGTTAATATATAAAAAAATACAAAAAGTTACATAAACAGAAGATAATTACATGAAAAGTTTGACAAATATTTAATTTTTATAATTTTAACATCACTACTCAACTAAATTATATATTACTCTACTCAATGAATAATCTTCAAGAGCTCTTTTAAAGTGCCTTGCATCTCTTTTGTGTATAGGGTCAGTTAATTAAAAAAAGTTCCTTTCGATAATAGGTCACTCTCGGACTTTTTTATTTATTCTTACTCTTAATTAGTTTGTACGTCTGGTAGTATTAGGCCTATAATAATTTACTCTATACTGGCCTGGGACTTTGTCATTTGTCTCCTTTATCATCATGTTTGTTTTAATAAATATATATTCAAAGAAAGAAGGGTTTACAGGAATCAGCTTTTTACAAAACAAATGAAAACCTAATAACCTTTTTCTGAGAAATGAATAGCCTGTCCATGTATGTAGAAGCAGCACCCCCAAATTTCTTTTCCATAAGTAATATAGAACTAGACATTGGCGTAGTATATGTTAATTACATGTTCTTGCAAGAGACTGGAAAAATTTCTCAATGCATCAAGGGAGCAGGTGTACAGCTATATGGTAATCAGATGTGCAAGAGAGTGAAATATATAACCATTTCTGTCGTGAAACCTCTGTGTGATAAATAGGGAAATATAGACTTTTTGAGCTGAAACCTCTGGGGTTGTAGTGTCCCTTCCTGTCCACATCGCAGCTCCGTTTTAACGTTCACACCTATTGTTTATATGGCTTATTTTTACGTAAGGGGTCTGGCTACCTCTGTTTGCTGCATCCTTACAAATAAATAAATGTTTTCTTGGCTCTATAACTGTACAAGAATAAGTAATTAAAATTTTGTCCAGTTCCAAGTCACTACTTGCTAACAAACTTGGAGCCTTTAAGCAAAAACACTGTGGCCGGAGCATTGTGAACCTCCTTGTTTATGTTTTTGATCACGAGATGAGCATGTCACATTTCCTGGTTGCCTCTCAGCTAACCTTGAGCCTCGCTGCTCCGTTATGTTCGGACCCTTAGGAAACTACACAAAAATTGGTAGATTGAACACCATTACGAACAATTATCCCCTCACTCTATCCACATAACCCATTATTCTGGTAGGATTAAACTTGATCTTAATAGGCATTGTGAACATCAGCTTAAACTCAGTGAGCCCTGAAAACACCTGATTCAATGATAATCTTAGTCATTTTCACATTATGTCAACTAACCTGCACTCCATTCTTCAATGTTGTTAGAGGTTGTACGTATAATTTAACTACATCAAGAGTGGCATTATTTATCTCACAGATCCAAAAACCTATTTATTCAACACTAATATATATATATTTTATTTGATTCTTAAATGCTACTCCTACCCCTACCCCTAAGAGTGTCTTAGTCCCATGGTGTGTTCCCCCTTAGATTATAAGTCACATGTACCAAGTTTCATTGTAATTAAAAGATTCTATTAAGATTGTAAGAGGAACATACGCAAATCCATATCTATTTATTACAATATTACTTTTGGGAATTAATTTTTTGTGGCATATCAAAAATTTTCCAAGCCACTTTATATTTTTAAAAAAATTCATACATGTCATCAAAAACATTTTTTTTAAAAAAAAAAACACTTAACAGAAATGCCAATTATAACCATATAATAATACAATCTAATTCACAAAATTTTCTTTTTACATAGCAAAAGTTGTAATAATTTTTAAATTAAGACATTTGTTTTTTGATTTAAACTAAACATTATAGTCTTATCTCAATAATGACAATATTTTAAGTTTACTGTGTTTTTAAAATCTAACATTATTACTAGGAACATTATGAAAGCGACTCGCTGATGAGCTACTACCAACACCAGACTTGACTGTTTCTTCATGAGCTTTGACTGTCATTGATGCTCGTGGCCCTGTACGCCAAACATTTGAACGTTCATCTACAACAGCAGCTTCAACAAGGAGGAGATATTGGCCACCAACTGGAAAAGCTAACAGAAACTGTGCTGTGAAGTAATCTCGATGAGGGGTAACAGTCTGCATTAATACAGATCCACCACTATCACCAACCTATAAAACACATTCACCCATTAAATAAATAAATTATATTTTCTCCATTACTTCCTTTATATGAGAAAAATACCTTCAAATCCTGTTGCATTGGATTTGATCTAGACTGTAATTGGCACGAAACAGTCAACACTACACCTCCTGCACTCCTAAATAAGCCAGGTCTTCTTCCATGAAGGATAACACCTTCTACTTTCACAGCCAAATGTGAACCACTTTGCACCAGAAAAGGTTCTCCAGCTACTCTTGGTTGAGGTGAAATTGCTAGCTATAAATATTATTTTTAGTGATTAATAGATCAAAGAATAAATTGCATTATAATTATATATATATATATATATATATATATATATATATATATATATATATATTCCAATGTTGCTAATAATATAAATTTCAAAATTGTACAGTTTGTTGTGTAAGGTAATGGTCATGTTATTTAAAGAATACATTAACTGCGCTCTCAACTGCATTATGCCCAACATCAGGGGACCTCGACAAAGCAGGCAGAGGCTTTTGTATAACATTGTAACTAGTATGTTGTACACAGTTCCTATAAGGGCAGAAGCTAAAGTAAAAAAATCATATGGATATAAGATTAATGCAGTATACCGTAGAAGTGCTCTGCATGTAGTACGGACATTCAGTATGAAGCTATGTGTGGAGTAGTGAACATGCCCCCCCCATTCATCTGCTAGCGGATGAACAAAACAGAATATACAACCATGAGCACAGAAATTTAATTCTTACTCAGTTGTAACAAGACAACAAGAAAAATTAGAGACAATGGCGAGATGGCAACATTGATGGGACAAATCCTCCAAACAAAGGTGGATGTAACGCCTCATCCCAGACCGCAACACATGGACAAACAGTAAATTTGGAGAGGTGGACCACAATTTAACTCAATTACTAACAGGACATGGTTGTTTTTGATCCTATCAATGTCGATTTATAATCGATGATGAAGAGAGCTGTCCCACCTGTGATCTAGCCACTGAAGACACAGAACACATTTTCTTATACTGTAAGCACTTCAAAAAGGGAAGAGAGGAACTGTGTAGAAACAACGACAATAGGCAGATGAGACCTGAGATACTGGTCATCCAAATGATTAAGTCCGAATAGAACTGTAATGTGGTATTGAAGTACACCACATGAATGATAAAAAAGCTTAGACAAGAAGAGCGAGAAAGGAAAGGGTAAACCATTGAGCCAAAATTAACATATGTCCAGACATGATGAAGGCATGTCGCCAACCAACCCTGCGAAGAAATGCCTGATGGTGGGTCTGTGGGGTGGTTAATGAGTACACAGGATTAACATTTGATGAATCAAGGGGAATGGCTTTAATGAAGGCCAGTGTAAAACATTGATTAAAATTGTTGTTGTAGTCCATTTGGGAATGAGCAGCTATTGGGAATTACTAATTTGATATTGACGCAGTGGTTATCAATACATTCAGGGAGAAGTCATTTTGTCTGGCTAATATAGAAAGCAGGGCAGTCAGCGATTTACCTGGTAAATGATGTGGGAGGAGAGGCAGGTTTTGTAGGTGGCTATTTGTGGAGGATTTTGGAGGATTATAGTAGGTTACAAGATAGGATAAATTTGGCACCTGTTCCCATTGCGAAGTTTGCAACCCAACTTAAGGAGAAGAGTTTTAGGGTGACGCATACAAGGGTGGACATGGAGTTCCATTTTTGTAGTCCAAGAAAGTAGGTTTTAGTTAGGGGTGGACTATGTTTTTTATGTTAGTCAAGGGTTGGATTTGGGCAGTTGGATAGTGAATAGTGTACAAGATATATTTGTCTCTGGAGGTGTATTTTATATTTATGAATTGGTTGGTGAAGGTGGCCAGAATGTTACAAGTGAAGCAAGTGAAGGCTAAGTTGTATGGAAGGGCGTATGGTACGTTCAAGATGACAACTGGTAAAATGAAGGAATTGTAAAGTGTGGTGGGTTTAATGTGGACTTATGTCGAGATTATGGCAGAACTGATGTGTATATCCACACAAAGGAAGGTGGTGATTGAGAGAGTAGTTCCAAGTGAACGTAATGGGTAATTTGCTGTTTTGATTTCATAGAAAATCAGAAAGGGGTATCTGGTCATGGGCCCATATTATAAAGATATCATCTATGAACTGGAACCATTGTAAGGGTTTCAGTGGAGAGAAGAGTTTCTATTCATATTGTTCCATGAACAGGTTGACACAGGAGGGAGTGTATCTGCACCATTTATTTGTGGTGTAGGTCATTTTGAAAAGTAATTCCTGCTGAGGACAAACTGGGTGAGGAAAATCATCAGAAAGTTAGTGGTCAGAAAACAAATATTCCATTTCTAACTTCCAAAATCCACCCTTCACCAATATAAAAAGAGTAGCCCACTCCCAACCACAACCTAATTTCCCGGAGTACAAATATCAACTTCATTTTTCAACTGGCCTACAATCCAAGCCAAAAATAAAAAAAGTTAAGTCAGCTGTTCTGTGTCCCTCAATCCAAATGAATTTGACAATGTCACATTATATTTACTTGTGTGTGTGTGTGTATATATATATATATCTTCCGTCCTTCTCTCTGCTTTGAACATATGCTTTTCTATGAGCGTAATTCTTCGCCTGAGCATATGAATTCACATAAAGCGTAATCCTCCTATTTATTTCTATCCTACCTCACTATCCAACTTCGAATGTGACTTTGTCACCAAATTAGTTCCAATTCCTTAATGGATTCTCCTAATATTGTATTTATTCCTTAATGGATGCTCCTCATACTTCATTCCCTCTAATCTATCCATTCTGGCAGCCGGCTGGTGCACGGAATGGTGTAACACTCCTTCCTGAAGAAGGAGGCTGAGAGCGCCCGAAAATTTGAAGAAATATCTTCAGTTCCTTATGGTGACGCCACACTTCACTTTCAGGTAAGCTACAACCTATCTCTCTGTCCTATCCTTACCAATATTGATATATATATATATATCTGAAATCATTAGTTGGTCCAGTCTGGCATACATGGAAGTTAACATTTTTGAGGGCCTGAGCCCCCTTCATCAGGAAGGAAGATCTAAACTGCATGCCGGCCAGGCACGAATTGATGAATTAAAATTAAAATCTTCCTTTCTGACAAAGGGGGCTCAGGGCCTCGAAAATGTGAATTTCCACCTATTCCAGACTGGACTAACAATCAATTTGAGGTAAGCCAGCATCGCTGTATCTCTTTCCCATACAAATGTGTTTTTTATATATAAATATGCTTACCTTAACACTAGTTGACTGAAGAACTTGGAAGAAGTACCTCGGAACACAGAGTGAAGACTCTGCTAATATTTCAACTTGGCGCAACAAGCAATCAATATGCTGCAAAATATAATTTTAATTTTGTTGTAAACTACATATTTCACATATTTAGTTTGAAGTTTTTTGTGCATTTCAATTTTGTTAACATAAGGAAAATTGCAGGAAACCACATGTTTCAGAGTGACACCACTTTAAAGTTTATTTTGGAGTTTTGATAATGAAATTGAGCAATATGGCTTTAGTAATAATTTATGCTGAGGTAGGAAAGGTCTGTGTGACAGTAATTGCGGTCAAGGAAATGTTACACAGCTAGGAACAAAACAAGCTCTTAAAACTTTCTAACAACAATAAGGTTTGAGATGTTTGGTTGACCTTGCTATGCGTGATGCTGCATAAATTAAACCATCCTGCCAAGAGACCATCAAAGGGGGAACATTTCTAAAAATCACAGCCATCTTAGGGGTGTGATTATAGAAACGTAAAACATTGATACTGTAACCAGGCTCTTGGGAGAACGACACCAGCCAGTGGTCATCACCACAACAGGTCTGGCTTTGACATCTTCACAGCCCTGGAGAACCAGAGAGACAGCTCAGTATGCAGAACCATCACATAGTAAGATGCAGAAAACACTTACCAATAGTTCTTACATGGTGCGGTATTTTGGGGTTTTGCAGTAATTGTTAAGTTTTGGGGACTTTAATCCAACCGTTTAAGGATCTTTAATGGGTTTAAATTTAAAGGCTCAACATTTTCAATACTTCAAAGTATATGTTGTAATTTTTCTATCCCCCACATCAACCTGAGATTGGTCTGTGCCCACTAGCCAGAGCAACATCCGAAATTACCAATCAATGTATATATTTTGTAAATAGTTTTTTTATATTATATTTAGTTTTTTATGTTTTTAAATAATTTCAATTCCTCTACATAAAAAAGTGCCAATCTCCTAAAATGAGGTTAACCATTTAAAGATTTTTACTATTTTTTTATAAAATACAAAAAACAAATACAGATAAAAGGGTTAATTTCAACAATTAAATAATGTTATAGTCAAAAATAACACCTAAGAACATAAGAATAAACAAGACAACTACGAAATGGCAGTTATATTGGGACAATTTCAACAATTGGTTACTAGAAATCTTTGCATTTTTATTATCATTACTTGGATTGTGTTCTGTCAATTTCTTGAACAAATTTTAACAATAAAACTGAAGAGAGCATCAAAGTTGGAAGAAACTTAGTGTGGTATATATTATTGTTACTTAATTTTGTCTGTTTTTGTCTACATAATTATTTTATTGTTAATTTTAAACTTTAAGACATTTTTCTTTTTCAACAACATTAATGTTATCATTATAAATAATATTTGAGTGCATACCTGATGAGAAATTACTTTAATATTAGTAGAACGGACGAGAAGCTGAGCTACAGCACTTGCTTTTTGACAGCAACGAGACAATTGTTGAGTTTCAAGGCTTACATGGTGGTTACTTTCACTGAAAGTAAAATAAAGCAATACGATTATAAGCACCATGACAATCAGAAGAAAAAATCAATAAAGGATTTATCATGTTATCTAGTGTGTGAAAATGCTTGTGAATCAGGTGATTTTTTTAAAAATTGTGATAGTTACAATTACATGCTGATTGCAGTGGTCCATCTGTACCAGAAATTTGATGCCTAGAATTGAATAAGAGAGGCTTAAGATTGTATTGCAAAGTTTGTAAACAAAGTCTGTGCAGTTACCAAAAGTTTAGAAAAATTAAAAATTATAAAATTAAATAAAAGATTTGAGAGAAAAATGTGTAAATGATCAAAGAAATGAAAAAATATCAGATGAAATAAGAAAAAATGGGAAATTGAATAATAGAAATTTGTGGAAAATAAGTCTGATGATATATAATATTGATAAAAGTAAATGTAAAGAAATTGAGGAACAGAAAAAAAAATGATTATAAGAACATAATAGAAAATTTAAACAAAATGTATAAATTTGATTTGGAAAACAATTAAATATTTAACGTTAGGGAAAAGACAATTCAATGATAACAAATGTAGACCTATTAAGGTAATATTTAGTAATGAAGAAATAGTTATTTCCAATCTTAGAAATAATAGTAAAATTAAAAACTCTATATTAATCAGTTCCGAACAAACTGTATGAGAAAGAAAACATTTTAAACAACTTGAGGACAAAATTGAAAATATAAATGGAAATGGGAAAATTAAAACCGTAAAATATATTAATGGTCAACCTAAAATTGGTAATGTAAAGAGAGAGAGAGTAAAATATCAATAAAGTAAATACTGATTTTCTAGATATAGAAATTATGAATTGTCCATATGCATTAATGACTATACTTCAGTAATTAAAGATTTGTGTGTTCTATTTGACTCCAGAATGAAATATGACAATACAAATAAAATCATTAACAAGGAAATTCAAATATTAGGTTTTCTAAAAACAGAATGGAACTTTGAAATCACCCAGAACATTACAGACATCATATCTAATATTAGTGAAACCAATAATGACAATGGGTCAATCATTTCGTCACCATATAACAAAAATTTTATTAAAAAAAACTGAAACTGTGTAACATAGATTTTTTCAGAACAGTCTTCTCTGGGTTCGATTTGTCTGTTCCATTCATTGGAATCACAACGTAACTCGAATGATTTAAGATTTATTTACAAACTAATTAATTATGAAATTGATTTAATGATTTGATAAATCAATTGATTTTAGAGTTCCTGGTAGACACACAAGAAAAAAAGAAACATTCAATATAAATCATTATAGATAGAATTATATGTCAAATAATCCAATCAAGAGAATGTCAACGATTGTAAATAAACTTAACATAAATTTATTTCATATATAAAATGACGAGCTAATGAAATTTATTGATAATATACTTATGAATTTAAATTAAACAAATTCTTAATTAATTACATTTGATACCATGCAATTAGTTCTTTGTTCAATAAAAATAGAATAGATCCACTACAACTGCATTTAAATGGTAGGATTGCACCTCTCAAGCCGTCTCTTGACTTAATCATCTGTATGCATTGTCTATGATTCAACTGTTTCTGAAACATATTAAATTAAAGAAGAAACAGAATTCTACTATTAGCATATTATGAATATTTTTAATTTCCAGCTTGATATTAATTATATAGATTATATTCTCATTGTGGGAACTTTATGAAACATTTTCATGATTCTTGTTGAATGGTAATTTTCATCTGACTAATATTGCAAGAAGCTGCTATTCATGAAGTATAGAATGAATATTCTCTTACATTATTTCAACGAGACTCCAATTTGAAACCACCTGCACATATTTAATTAAGTATAGATATATGGTAATTTTTACATAACACAAAATTACTTAAAATCATTTTCTTGTAAATATTTATTATAATTAATAGACATGAAGACTGTTCAATACCTTAATTCGAGAACAGGATCATCATAATAATTGGGTTGTGATATTCTTTCCAAACTGTGAGCCATTAGTAGACACATCTGTTGCAAACTGAGATATTGAGGAAATTTTTTAAAAAATATTTCCATTAAGTACATTTAGAAAATAAAAAGACTGGAATAAGTCCATTATATTAAATAAAAACTAGACATTCAGTCGTATAGAAGGAAGATTGAGAGTAGTCAAGCTCATGACTCCAAATAAAAATGTAGATGGCCAAAATTACACAATTAGATGAAGTTTTCTCAGGAATCCAACTGAGTATCGTTCTTTGTTATAGGCAACATTTCTATGGCTGAACCTGCCATTTTCTTCAGGTGAAGTGCCAATCAAGGTAGGTGTGGTCGCTTATATATTCTTTAGTAGTTTTACTATATTAGCGACCACACCTACCTTGAACAGCACTTCACCTGCATTGTTGTGGCAAACAAATGTCGATAGCCAGTTGGAATCCCGATAAAACTTCATCCAGCAGTTAAATTGGGAAAACCTATGTTCCCTATTTAAACAATTAGAAAATAAATGTTTGCCTAATGAAATGATGTATGCTTCTCCAACAACTATCAGGGTGTAAACTAAAATATTTTTAAATTCATTAATACAATTGAAATTTTTTTTATTAAAAAAATGAAATAATTACCTCAGACTCATTACTGAATAGTTTAAACAAGTGAACTATAAATTTATATTACATAAGGATACATTTGAATGTTTGTGAGAGAAGCAGGGTCAGCATCAAATGCAGATTGGTAAAGTTTTCCATACATTTCCCCACAACTTTTGAACTCTTTCACACATTTTCGTAGCTGAAATAAATCAAATGAAATATTACAAATTATTCAATATTTCTAAAGACTATTACATATTACAATACAAAATGTAATTCATTGTTAGAACATTATAGGTTATGATGAATAATATAAAAAAATTCTTTAATTATTTTCTTTTATAATACAATTGAATCAAACAATTCTTTTTATTGTGTCACATTAAATATTTACATTAACATGGGACAAAAACTAAGTATTTCTGGATAAACAGTTATTGGGTTTCCACCCAGGTTAAAGTACACTTAAATCACAATTTTTCAATTGCGTACCCTAACCCAAAAACTGTTGATGAAGAATATACACCGGGAAAATCTTGGATCTTTTAAAGGGTATTTCAATTTCCTTGAACACCTTAACAAGCATTAATAATAAATGACATGATTAAAATAACATCATTCACACTTTTTGTGTGACTGTAGGCTCATTATATTTCCATTCAAATGAAGTTTAATTTTTTTTAAAAAAACCTTCAATTATTTGTTTTTAAAAACACACAAATTTTTGTATTGTAAAAGACATATCTGAATTTATTATAATAATATAAATAAATAAATGCCCTTGTCTCAGAAAACTAATTATAATAATTATTGCAAAATAATATTAAATTCAAGACGACCTTTGATAATCTTCTAGGACCTCATCAGGTATAATGATTTTCAATAATTTTGTATACAATCTGAGGGTAAAATTTTAGAGGCAAGGTTCTATTGCCTTGCCTGTTGTAACCGAAAAAACTTTGGTATTGTTATATGTTCAACTCCACCTTAGGGAACTCTCCTTCAAACGCAACCTACAGTACAAAAGTCTTGGATTCAACATCTAACAATTGCCTTTAGCCAACAATACACTCCCATAGCATATTGGCTATTATACACACCATATCATAGGAAATTGTGTGGAACATAAAAGGTCATCTGTATGATGATACTCCTGTAAACTGATGTCATTCTCCAATTTAATTGACGTTGCATTGAGCCATATCAGTGCTGCATACTGGAATGTTTAACTGATGATACCCAATATTAATTTGCAGCAACTCTGTTGTAGTCTTTCTGTCAATGGCATCAAGAGTTATCTCTGCCAGGAGACTGACTACAGCCATCTGAATACCCTTGTACACTTGATAGATAGACTTAACAGCATTAGGAACTAGATCTTTGGCTTTAATTTTCTTTTTAATGGCTTGCAGATTTCTGCCTTTGTTGATATGCAGTCAAGGGAAATCTCGTCTCCAATGTAGGATGTCCTTCTATGACATACCCAATGCAGGTTTGATGGTGACTACTTTCTGCAGGGGTGGCATAAGCTTTTTGGCTTTAACTGTTCTCCATTCATTGTTCATTCTGCACTGGAAAATTGATTTTTTCTGAATTCTGCTGCAACTCTTCCTGTGTGTGTCGTCTCTGCTCCCCCTACCCTTCTCTATATACCTGTGAGTCTGTGTATTTGTGCCTGTCTGTGTACACAGGCATGTCTGCATTTTGTGCTGTAACCTTGTATTGAAAGAGAGAGTTGTTGGCTTTGTTAGGAGTTCATTGTTGCTATGCAATAGATGGACTGCCAGAAATAACCACACTCTGTGCTTGGAATGTAACACTCTTTCCTGAAGGAGGAGGCTGAGAGCCTCCAAAAATTTGAAGAACATCTGTCCCGAGAGGCTACACCAAACTTCAATTTCAGGTAATCCTTCAACCATCTCTTTCCTTTCCTTTCCAAAAATTTATTATTCTGCTACAATGAAAAGTGACGGGTTTTTAAAACCAGTTTTAGTGTGGAAGTTCAGTAGAAGGTCTTTTATTGTTTAAATTGTATTAAAGACATAACAAACAATTATGCTGTATAAGCACAATAAATTAACTTGATGGATGATCTTTCAACAATACTGGCTCTGTAAACTGAATTTTAGCCAAATATGTTACAAGTACAGAAAGAAAAATTCTATGAATTGATATTAACATTTATATTTTATTTGATATAATAACATTATGATTTCATCAAACAATAAATACTAACCTGAGTAGTGATATGACCATATCTTTGTAACTGGTCCCTACTGCTTTCCGCAATAGATGAAGCTACAGCAGGAGGTGGTGCAGTGCATAGACTATGACAGACATGGACTAACTGATTTAAACACTGTAGAAATTCAGTGCGAAGTCGAGTATAGTCCGACTGAAAGACAAGTGAGTGTGCTGGAGTACTGGCTGCCTGGCAATGAGAAAATATTTTATAATAATATAATCATCGTGTTAGCCATCAAAGAAATAGGATAAAATAAAATTTATACACAAATATATATTTCTAACTATAATTATATATTATTTATGTCAAAATTAATTTTCTACAAACAACTTAATATATGTAAGTAATCAAACACAACATAATTAAAGAACAATGGTTGTGACTGAAATTGAAACATCTTGACCTAAGCCCATTTTTACCCAATTACCAAGAGTTATTCATCTATATTGTGCTTCAGGTGCTATATGTAAACAGGGATAATAAGAGTGAACACTTGTCCAAAATCTTAAACATTTTGAATTATATTAGGCAAAATAGTAATGAGAAAAAAGTGACAAGAGATTAGATTTGTCACATCCAATTGAAACAAACTTTGTCAGATCATAAGATATTGAGGAAAGTTCATTATTACATGAAATGTGTAGGAACATAAATTTCTAATGTGCATTTTACACATGCATTACGGCCAAAATGACTGTTACACAGCTGTTGAGATTATTGTTGAATTTGGTATAATAACAGAAATAAATTTGAAAAACATCAGCGTAATAGTCAGAAAAATTATTATGAAATTTAAAATATTATAATTTAATAAACACAACATTTCATCCCTAATTGGGACCTCTAAAGGTGTACATTTAAATGAAAATTCATTACAATTTATCGTATGAAATTTAAATCAATGGCTGCAACATGTGTTCAAAACACACTTTACAATTTTCATCTAGACCATCATAGGTTGGTGTTTTTCACATTTATTTAAAAATAAGTCAGCTTAATATAACGGTTAACAATGGAAATAAAAAGTTTTTATGATACAATAAATGTATTACAATAACAATGAATCATTAATTCTATTTAAATTATTAGTATAATTTTTTACATTAGTGACTGAATAATTGGATCAATTATGCAACATTTCATTCCTCAATCTGGAATAATATTTTCATATTTATTCTCATATTTTTACATTATGACAATCAAAATTGTTTTTCAAAAATAGATATGTTTGGACAAATACCAATAAGTTTTTTTTGTATGATTTCAAAATAGGGTAGTGCTATAAAAGAACTATTTGTTTATAGACTTTTTAGCTGTTAAATTGTTAACATTGTACATAATGTAATGGGTAAGAATTCAGCAGTAGGGTTAACAATTTTTTCAAGATTATCTTATATGGTACGAATGATGAGTTAATTTGACTGCCTTATTTACCAGACTTCAAACCATAGCTTTTTTTGTGTGGAAAAGGGGTCATAATTACGGACTCTTCCTGAATACGTAGATTTTTTATACAAATTGATAAATATATTATTATTTGAAACTAGGACCAAAACATCCAGAAAATTAAAAGTGTGATCCTTCTCAATTTCAAAAGTGAATTAAGAGAGGTTTCCGCCTGGGTTATCTCCATAGACAGCAATGTTTTGATGGATAGCACTTCCATCTTCTTCCAGCCTAGAAGAAGTTGCTCTCTACAGAGATATCCCAGGTGAAAACTCGAGGACCCTTTCTTAATTCGATTAACCGGGAAAACCTTCGATCTCTAATTTAAAAGTGAAGTTTAATTTAGAATGGTAATTATTTAAAATATTGTGTCAATTGCTCAAGCAGGTTTTGATGATACGCAAAACATATCATCCACATATCTAAAATAGCTTAATTGTTAAAATTAACAACAAAAAAAGCATGTTGAAAGTAATATTGCTAACAATGACCATTATAGAGTCAAACTTTAACTTAATCTAAGTAAACTTTAATTAAAAAATGCTGAACGTTTCGAGATTGATTAGCGAAAAATTAAGACTGGAAATTGAACAAGGAACTAAAATCAAAGATAAAAATTAATAGCCAAAGAGCTTAAAACAATACATTAAATAACTTGAAACTTTCTGTATCATTCTTAATATTAAAAGTATTTGTATGATTTGTAATATTCATCATTTAAGAAATTAATCTTTTCCAATAATGTGGTTCTCTGTCTAAAATGGAGGTGTTGTCAAAATCGAAACCATGATTAAATTTTATATATTTGATGATAGGACTATGTTTACAAGACAGTTTTATTTAATTCCAGAATTTTAAAATTCTTTTTGTGTGGCTGATATTACAAAAGTCACAATTTGAACACTTAATTTTAGCGATTATTTATTTCAGGTAAACATATGCTCTTATTTCTGGATGTCAATTCACTAATAATACTTTTGATTTGGTTATCAACGGTCTTAAATCCAGATGGACTACTTATGAAGATCTAACCCATATTGGTTGGACTGAAATGAACTCTGTCATCAACCTTCTATTTTATTTCAAATGTTTCACCTTCTACAATAAAATTTACCACCAGATCCTGGTGGGCAAAGAAGGGGTAGTCCAAAACCCAAGTGGTGGGATTGAGTAGAAAAAAGATATTTATAATATGTATGGAAGGCTTTGGCAAAAGATACAGGGAGGCGAAGAAGGGTAGTTGAAGAGGCCAAGGTTCACAAAGGCTATAGAGCCAAAAAGAAGAAGAAGGTATATTTGTATCTGAAAAGGTGTTGTGACATGTAATTTAGCATGACATTATATGCAATATTCTTCTTACACCAACTTGTACAGGCCCTATTTCTTTCCCTTACTATTGTTATACCAAGAAAATTTATCTTCCTATTCTTCTCTAATTCAGTGGTAAGCTAATGTTAGGATGAATATTATTTAAGGCGTCTTTTCTTATTATTTCCAAAATGTAATCAACATACTTCACCATTAACATTATATTAGTTTACTTATAAAAAATAATTAATAAAAATACTGGATATATTCAATGAGAGACATTTCCCCCACAAATCCATATATATATATATATATATATATATATATTTACTCCAAATGTATGTTAATATAGTTTCCCTTTACATCTAAAACATAAATTTTCTTAACATCACTTAATACCAACAATACACATATTCGAAATCAGCCGTGGCGGAACACGCACTAATGACGGGCCACCAAATTGACTTCCAGAACACCAAGATACTGGACCCAGTTAGTAATTTCTGGGACAGTATCCTTATGGAAGCTGTGGCTATTAGAAGTACACACAGCGAGCTCATAATAGGGACACTGGCTACCAGTTGAGCAAGGCCTGGGCACTGGCCGTCGCCATGCTACGGACGTCTCGTACGCCGAGGAACGGACCGGGCATTCCAGGGGGTACAGCCGCCGACGCGGCAACGGACGCGCCGCGGTTGCCGGAGGCGGTTGCAACGATCCAAAGAGGCAACGGGGAGGGGATACCACCAGCTGCCCACCCCTACCACCTACGGACCAGAGCCAATGGAAACATCCCGTGCACTGGTACCACAGACGGGGCTGTATAAATACAGCCCTACCTTCTTCAACCGGCACTTCACCTGAAGAAGATGGCGGTGCAAGCCATCGAAACGTTGTTTACAAAACTACGCTACCCGGTTGGAATCCCGAGAGAACTTCATCCAATACACATATTTACTTTTAATTGAAATATGTATTCTCTTCAATTTCATCCCAATTTACGTCAATTATTTTACTAATAATTTTTACTGTAGTATTCGCAAATAAGACTTGGGCAGCAAACTCTGTCGTTAAACTCTATGAAACCAAATTTCCTTTTTAACTTTATTGTATGAAAATAATTTATTTACATAATTAATGTATAGAGCACAAAATTGCCTAAAGAGTAAATTTGGTGTGTAATCAGAATATTTTAATTATTTAAAATCCAATTCATTTAATTTAATGATTTTAATAAGTAAAATATTAGATTTAATTATCCCCCCAAAAAAGTCATTACAGCACAATGTCAGCATATGAAAACCTTCACTTCCGATTGTGAAATCATGACTATTTCCCCCTCTGAGCAGTCAAATTCTGTTGATACTGAACACAGAGGTCAATTCAAGTTCATACTTGAGCATTGACAAAACTCAGAACGTTTTATAAAGATAAAGCCACAAAATTTATAAATATCACCTTGGCTGCTTGGGCCCTTAAACGTTTTATTTGTTTTAAAGCAATTTCAATAATTCTAATAAGTTACTTATATAGAAAGTGTTGTTATTATGCTTCTGTTAAAATTTATTTTCTAATAGTGCTCATTTAATCCCAATATTACAAAGTAATTACCCTATTTTTAAGACATGGATGTTTCTTTAAAAATACGTGTGTATTTATTTCTAAAAGGAAATTTAAAATTTAAAATGAAAATATTTACATCTGAATGAAAATTATTAATAAGAAAGCCAAATACAGACAAAATAAGTGATAATATAAATGCCAAACAACGTTTCTGAGATTGATAAAAAATAATTCACCCGATCAATTTACATTTTTCACAAGTAAAATAGTTTTTGGTCTACTAAAAAAATGTTATGTGAAGTTATAATGTACATAAAAAAGAACTTGAAAGAAACACAGGATTACTTTTCACAAAACATGTGAATACCTTCAACGCCGCTGTAGCTCTGCTGTAATGACCAATGGCTTGTTCCAAGCGTTGAACTAAACTTGGTAAACGACCGCCACCCAAAAGTTCAGCCTCTCCTTTGCTCATAGCCTCTAATGCTACAAGCCAGAAGTGTAAGTGTTCTGATGCAACATGCTCTTGAAGTTGGCCAAGAATTCCAGCTGCAACTGCATGATGTCCATACCTAAAAATTTATTTCCTTTATAGTAACATCATATATTTATTCCCAAGCAATTTTACAGGAGAATTATGTACACAGCCAGTGGTGCACAGAATGGTGTAACACTCCTTCCTGAAGAAGGAGGCTGAGAGCCTCTGAAAATTTGAAGAACAACCTTCAGTTCCTTATGGCGACACTGCACTTCAATTTCAGGTAAGCCACAACCTCTCTTTCCTTTCCATAGCAATATTACAATTATTTTTGACAATGTCATATCCTTACTAATATTATATATATATATATATACACATACATACATACATATTTCCTGGGGGAAAAAAATGATACACCTTTTGCATAAAGAATAAAAATTGATTATTTGTGGAGAACCATTTTTAAAATAAAATACAATTTTTTAAGTACAAATAATTTGATGAATAACAGAATGTACTTGTGTTTCATTGAAAAAATACCACAGTTAAATTTGTGCTTCAATATGAAACTTTAAATTTAGTATGTCATATTGGATGTTGATCTTCAAAATGAATGCAGATTGCAGGATTAAGTATCTACAGAAATGTAATTTCATTATATAACAATTTTTATTAAAAAGTGAATGCAAGTAATCAAAATTTAATGTTATATAAAAATGAAGGATATATAAAATATTTTTACCTTGCTGCTGATCTAGCTATTCGGTAATTGGACCACAAGTTTGTTTTCTCAATAACACTTTCTACAGTTTTTTTTACTTCTAAACTCCAATCATAAACGGTCATTGTTTGAAAAACTAGAGTGCACAGCATCACCTGAAAGACATTTTTTATATAAATGAATATTAACAACCAAACAATTAGTTAATTTGCTTTTAAATAAATTACCTTTGCATGAGAATCTACAGTTGATTTCAATCTGTTTAAAAGGTCTGGCAATAGAGGAAGAAGAGATCCAGTTTGGAGACCTCCAATTGCTCCCAGTGCCTGGCAGAGAAGAGAAATATTGCCTCCTAGGGAAATGTTATTATTTAGAAGAACCAAATAACCATAGTGAATAAACTAATACAAAACACAGTACTTATATTACCTTCGCCCAATAGTTGTGCACCAACTAGTTCTACAAACCGAGGACATAAGTCAGAGTTGTGTTCACATAGTCTAACAACACAATGGAGACAAACTTTTAACTGATGACTATCACTTGCTACAGCTAAAAAAAGCAGTTCAACCATGTCCACTACCTGCAGGACATCATGTTCCATATCATCTCTTGAACTGAAAATATTCAATATAAAAACTATTAAATTAAACATATGCATGGGTGGAATGCATACAGTTTGCAAACCATAAAATATTGTTTGTATCTTTGCCCAATGGCTTCAATCAAATGCATATATATATGAAATTTTTCAATAAATTCCCTTACATTTTTTTGTAGGATTTTTACATTGCCATAATTAATTTCACGTTTTAAATATAAATAGCTTTACTTTTTTTCCATTAATTTTGTTTATTAAAAATTACCAAAGTTTCAACATAAATTGGATAAAAATTTATGTACATCTGGACAATAGATACATGTCATTATGGAAAACCATAACACAGATAATAACCCAGGGGTGGCCAAACCGTGGGACATTCACCAAACATGGCACGTTGCATCCTTGCACCCATATGTATTTTCTATATCATAGGTCATTCAGTTCTGAGTGAGCCATCATTGTTGACAAGTTTTGAAGCATTTTGTGTTATTGTGTTTAATATTTTGTGTGATACGATGCATGTACCTGTGATCAATTTCCTTTTGTTAAATATTTTTTTAAATTTTGTACTTTTCAAAGTTTCTTTACGTCTTTTTAACAATTACAGTGTAAAATAAAATGACCAAGATATGTGTGGTAAATGATAGTAGATGTGAATTTAATGAAAAATAGGAAAATGAGTTATTGTTTATAGCAAAGTCATCAGAAAAATTTTGCATTGTTTGACAAAGTACTTTTTCACATAATAGAAGACATGATCTTAAGATACACTGTAAAACACAGCATCAGACTTACATAAAAAAAAAATTAAATTTGTTCTTGGGCCTGAGTTGTGAAAAGAATATGTTACTATTAAAAAGTAGGAAATCAGAAGACAAAATATATTCACTAAAATAAGTTGTTATACAAAAGCGTTATATGAAATTGCTTTAGCATTGACAAAAAAGAAACCTTTTTCTGGCACAGAAGAAATTGTTAGGCATTGTCGCCAAATATCTTGGTGATAAAAGCATTGAAAGAAAAGCAGATGAAATTGCTATATCAAGGCAGAATATTATGAGACATATCAATGAACTCTCTCAGAATGTATCCCACAAATTGGAAGACCATGTCCATTTTTTTACTTTATTTTCTCCAGCTTTGGATGACTCATCTGACATATCTGATATTGCACAGATAAGTATTATTATAAGAAAAATTGATGATAATTTTAATGTCTTAGTAGAAGTTGGCAGTCTGGCGTCATTGCATAATAAAACAAGAGTTTCAGATGAAAAAGTATAATTATGCCTAGAAAATTTAAAATTATATTGTAGCAAACTCATCAATGTATGTACTGTCGGAGCACCTCCAATGATAGGTACGGTCCACTATAACTTTGCTTGAAAATTATTTAAATCAACCTGTTCAAAAATATAATATTATACACAAAGAGACACTGTGTGACAAAACTTTAAATATGCAACATGTTATATTACTGGTTGTGAAATGTGTGAAGAAAATTAGAGCAGAAGCGATAAACAGATGACGATTCAGAGAATATTGAGATCTTAAACTTCATTGAGATAGGCACTGGCACTAGTGCAAGTTCTGAAAAGATTTTGGAAATCAAAAAATAATGTTCCAAAATTTTTTTAGAACAGGAAATTGAAAGCCCTGATGAAAGAACCCTATTATTTGACAACTGACTACCTGATTTGGCATATTTAGTTAATACTACTAGCCATTTCAATAATCTAAATTTAAGACTATGAGGCAAGAATAAATTATTTCTTAGCTTATTAAATAGCATCAGGTCATTTGAAATGAAATTAAAATGGTTCATTTCACAGTTATAAAATTAAGATTTGAGCCAATTTCCATGCTAGAAAGAGCAAATGTGCTGAGAATAATAGAAATTTGATCAAATATATTGAAATAATCAAGATATTATAAGGGACATTTGAGTACTATTTTCATGATTTACCTAAAATATAAAAGTGCAATTTGCCTTTATAAACCCTTAGTGATCAAAACATAGTGCAGATGCCCAATAACAGTGGAACTGATAGATTTAAAAAACATTCTTAAAACTGAAATTTTATTATCTTCTTCCAGATCAAAATGCTTCTGACATAATTAATTTCTGGCATTCATTACAATGTAAACATCTCCCACAGCAGAGAAAATTTGTAAAAAATTATATATGTTGCTCTGGAACAACATACAGATATGAAATGAATTTTCATCAATGATTAAAAGCAAAAAAAGGTTGTGAACAACTGATTCAAATTTGAAGAATTCTCTGCTACTCTCAGTAACAATTTTAACACCAAACATTACAAGACTAGCGAAATCCAAACAGGCTCAAAAGTTTCATAAATGGTAAGTAATGTTGTTATAATACTTTTTTAAATACAATAATTAAATAATTTAAAAAAGTTAATTTTGTCTATAAACATACTTCTATTAAAAAGATTATTAAACATATGCTAGATTTTATTACATTTATTTAAAACTTTGAACTTGAACAACAATACACAACAAACTGCTAGTTACAAAGATTAATTAACAACAACAAAAAGTCTCTCATATCTTTGCGTTTTACACAAGTACCAGCATTACACTCACGATTCAAAAACAATTAATATTCAACACTCCTCCTTAATTATTTTTGAATGAAATTTTCAAAACTTTTATGCGTAAGTGCTTTTGTGAAAATATCAGCCAGCTGATCAGAACTTCTAACATGTCATAGTTCAATTGTCTTTCCTATGTGCTCTTGGATGTATTTTCTTGGGATGTCAATATGTTTCTTGCCTTTACTGATTTTTCCTTCACGAGTGTTTTTCAGCATATGAATGGCAGACTGGTTGTCACCATATAGAATCGTTGGCTTTGTTGATGTCAAGATATTTAATTCTGTTCCAAGGCGACAGATTCAACAAGTGTCATCAATTGCAGAGACAACTGCTCTGTATTCCGCTTCTGCAGTCAAGGTTGCCACTAGTCTCTGCTTTTGGGCGTACCAAACAATCGGTCCACCACGCATTATAAGAATACCAGTTCTGGAGTGACCAGTAGACACCACCATAGTCTGAGTCTGTATATGCGATCAAATTAGTACCTCCATCAAAGAAAATTCTGAAGTTGACTGTGCCTCGCAGATAGTCGAAGACTCGTTTTATCATTTTCCAGTGGCTTTCCATTGGTTTATTGGTGAACCTGCTCAAATAGTTCACAACAAAACTGATATCCAGTCGGGATATTGTTGCCAAATATAGTTCCAATAATTTCTTTATAGGGAATTGTTACCGTTAGAGACTTGCCATTTACAAAGTTTTCTTCTTCTGTTATCATTCCACGTTCCATTGGCGTCGAAACTGGATTTAAGGAATCAAATCCTAATCGATGCAACATTTTCCATATCAGGCTGATACATATATATTTCTTCTTTCAAATCTCCATACAAAAAGGGTGTCTTAACATCAAAATTAATTAAATTGATTTTATTTGAAGCTGCAAAACTGAAAATCCAATGAATAGAAACATGACATGCGACTGGACTAAAAGTCTCTGAATAATCAATATCTTCTTGTTGTTTAAAACCTCTGACAACTAACCTTGCTTTCAGTTTTCCATCTTGCTTCTCCCATAAAACCTAACGGCAAGTTGAAGGTTTCACGTGATCCGACTTTTCAACAATGTCCCATGTTTTCATTTTTATGAGTGAATCAAATACTTCAAAAATAGCTTGGAACCAATTTTTGTCCTTTAGAGCTAAAGACACAGGAATGTTTTGCACTTCTCCAATCATGGCATTATTCACATCTTTTTCATTTTTAGATGAAATCTTTGTATTTCAAAGGCATTTTTTAAGTTTGAAGACTAGGGCCAGCAGAGTACAGACAAATCCAAGTTTTAAGCTGATGTCGCTCTCAGTGCCAACAATTGTGCTCCAGACTTATCTTCTTCAAATGAGATTCTCTGGCAACTATAGCTCCATCTTGAAGATATCACCCTCTCATACAGAAAGATCATTCCAGAATAAAATAAATTGGTGCTTCATTAAACTGGTGTAAATTAAAAGCAAGAATGGGAGATAAAAGCTATCTTGAGGTTGGTGAATAGAGTAAAGGGTAATATGGTGAATAGAGTAAAAGGTAATATGGATGAACTGGATAGGTGCATTGAAGACAAAGTTGTTGTGATAATGTGAAATATGAATGCCCACATAGGAACTGACAAAGTACTGAAGAGATAATTGGTTCTTTCAGTCATGGAAATAAAAACACAGAAGGAGAACTGCTTATAAACTTTTGTGAGAGAAATGGATTGACAGAAGGAAACAGTAGTTTCAAAAAAATTAAAAGCCGGAAGATAACTAGATATGGATTGGGAGAAAGGAACAAAATAAATGATTGATTTGATATTAGTTAAGAGAGACCATAAAATTGTTGTTAATTACTAAAGGAGAAGCAAAAAGTGTAAAAGAGGAACGGACAAAAGTCAAGCAAGGAATTTTCAAATGTGCAGTAGATGCTTGTGGCAGAGCATCTGGTAATAAGGAAAAGTTAAACTGCTTGGTGGAATAGCAAAGATAGAAAAGCAATTATAGAGAAATTAACTACTTGGAGGAGGTAGATAAAATACAAAAATGCAGAGAATGTGCAAAAGTATGAAGTAATAAAGAAAACGTGCATAAGATTGTATAGGAAGAAAAACAAAAAAACTGGAATAATTTCACAGAAACCCTGATGGAAAATGTTGAAGTAAATAAGAATGTGTTGTATAGATTGATAAGAAATTAAACAAAGAGAAGTAAATATATTAAATTCTTAAAGACAAATACAGGATGAATTTTGACACAGAGGGAATGTACTCCTGAGGTAGGAAGAGTATTTTGTTAAATTACTTAATTCAAATTCTAAGAACTGGGGACAGAGGAAGGTGGGTCAACCTTGTAAAAGCTTTCTCTCTATTCTTTAATTGAAAAGTCTAAAAAAACTTGATCAATTTAAATATAAAATCCATTCTTCATTAAGATCTTAAAATTTAGGCCATGTGAGAATTGTGATTTAGTAAATTGTAGGTGAGCCTGTATCATGTCTAGTGGATGGAGGAATTTCACAATGGATGTGGAGTTGAAATGGGTAGTTCAGGTCAAGATTTTCAATCCTGATACATTAATTCAATTTAATTTCATGGCCTCTATGGCTTGAGCTTGTGAAACATTTCTCTCTTTCTTGATATAAACATCTACCTATAAAATAAACGAGGGATGTATGTATGTATGTATTAATGTTAATTTCTATACTAATTTAAATTCGTGGACATATTGCAACAAAAATCGGTACACATATTCTTCAAAACACGAAAAATGGTACTGTGGGTATGCGACGCGCCTACCACCCCCAGCAGCGGAGGTGGAAATATTAAAACATGCTAAAATGGCCTATATATTTGCTGAATGAAACTTTATCGAGGTCAAAGAGATTAACCCCTTTCAGCATGAGAGCTGAGAACATTTAGTGATAAGGGTTGAGGTGCGTTACATGAAAATAATGCAAAAGCAGCCAAGTTTGGAGTCAAATCAGGTGTTATGAATTTATGAAAACCCGTGCAACCCAGATAATAACAAAATAAAAAACAGACAATAAATTTTAGAATATCTCAAAGAAAAATATATTTTCAACAAAGAATTTAATTGGTGATAAATAGTATTAATCTACTAACCTATAACATACTATATCTGTCATTACTCGCACTGCTTTGGCTGCAACTACAGAATTGGCAGAGTAACAACTCCTCATGCACAGAGTCATCAATGAAGAATCTGCGAAAAGATAATGCTCTTTAAGTTTCTTACTTCATTTATAACTAACAATTGTTATGGCTTACTTTTACTCTTTTTTAGTTTTCATCCACAGATTCATTTAAGATTACTAAATTAGACACATTTCAACAGTTGTAGACAATAAGAACTTACTTTTTAACTACAGGCATTTAATTGATTACTTAAGATATTTCACATTTGGTTAAAAAATAAAACTGATTACATAAGTGATATATTAATTGCAACTTGATATTTGAAGCTTGAAAAACTCCAATAATATACTAAGTTAAAAAATTTTAATTTCATATTAAAAATAAATTTAAATTATATGTTTAATTTAAGCTCTTCTAGGTTAACATATGCGTATTTTCAAAGTGTTCTGAAATATTCATAGATTTAGTGTCCGGGTTGTCATATATTCATAACACACAATTTGACTCCAATCTCAGTTGCTTTTGTGTTATTTTTATGTAACACACCTCTACCCCTATCCTTAAATGTGCTTTCCTCCCAAGCCTGAAATGGGTTGAAATTATATACAGGGAACATATAGATATTCTATGAATTTAAAATATTTAGTTGACCCAAAAATCAGCCTGTTAACATGTTAGAAAATTTCTGCTCCTGCCAACCCCCCCCCCCCTTGTGAATTGACCAAGTTGTCATAAATAAACTAAGCTAAATGCATAACCCTGATTTGACTCAATCCTCTGTTGTTTTTGTATTATTTTTATGTAATGCCCCTCCACCCCAACCCCTAAGTGTGCTCCCCTCCCATGCAAAATGGGGTTGAAATTATACACAAACAACATTGATAGATATACTATCAATCTAATTAACCCTGAAAAAAATTATTCCAATAAAATATTGAATATGCACAAAATTTGACGCATAAAATTTGAACCTCATATTAATTAACATATATCTTGACAATAAAGTGAGCTTGAAAGCTAATACTTTGGCAGCTTATAATCAGTAATGGGTTTAGTTAACTTACCAAAGAATAAGTTTGTGGAATGTCTTGTTCCAAAGTTATAAGCACGAAAAATCTGCCTCAAATTGACATGACGGTTTTTTTGAGCAACTTTGTGATACAACAGCAATAAAACTAAAACTTTTTAAACCTTGAAACTGCAACCATCGTGTAGAGCATAAAAAGTTGTCTGTAGTTACCATTTTTCAGGAAGCTGGCTGCTACAGTTCCACAACAATAGTACTTGGAACTTGCCAATTTGTTAGAACGTGCAAGAGTGGCGCATGAGTTACCTTTATGCTGGAGACCTTAAAAGATGAGTCTCTAAAATGAAATTAGATGACTCTAAAAGAAAAAAGTCTGCTTTTTCCAATGGTAAAAAAAGAACTTGATTGTAGCAATTGCTTGTTTGCTATTTCGGTTTGAAAATACACAAAATTTGACACATAAAATTTGAACCTCATATTAACTAACACATATCTCGACAACAAAGTGAGCTTTAAAAATGATTCTTTGGCAGCTTATAATCAGTAATGGGTTTAGTTATCTTACCAAAGTGTAAGTTTGTAGAACGTCTTGTTTCAAAGTTCTAAGCCCGAAAAGTTGGCCTCAAATTGACGTGACGGTATTTTTGAGCAACTTTGTGATATAACAGCAATAAAACTAAAACTTTTTAAACTTTGAAAATGCAACGATCGTGTAGAGCATAAAAAGTTGTCTGTAGTTACCATTTTTCAGGAAGCTAGCTGCTACAGTTCCACAACAGTAGTACTTCAAACTTCACAATCTATTCACGCGCAGGGTTGAATTGCACAGATGACTATTTTTCAGGAGGCCCTGGCGCCCCCTATATACTACTAGTGAATCTTAGATTTTGCACAACATCACTTGAAGCTTTACACTATCACCAAATTTTATCAAAATCCAAGGTGGTACCCAAAACGCAATTTGGTCACTTGGCATGGAATGACCCCTTAGTGTTTACATCTAATTGTATAAATCTTATTACTAAAGTTGTGGTAAGAGATCACATTTATTGTAGATTTGTTTGTATTTTAAGGTTAATTTGTACACTTTACAGAATATATTTAAATGTGTAATTAATATTCCATACAAAATGGCTAAATCATGTTTCAACTGCAAATGAGTATGCAAATGCCATGAGATTCATCTTTAAATACAGGTCTTACATTTTCCATTTTTATATTTGGAAAAATTAAATTAATAAATATTATTACCAAACAGTATTGAAGTATTTGAAAGCCAAATTCACACATTTCATAATGAAGGAGATATTAGACTGCGCCCGCAAGTCGTTAAGGTTTTATGATATCCTGAGCATCTCACTTTACACTTGGTTGGTGTGATAGTTAGTGGACGTGTGTACCAGACCAAGTCGTGGTTGTATTATCATATTAGATGTTGGCAATTTTTGCACTGTGTGCGAAGGGGAATGGGGGAGGGAGAATCTGTGACTACATTTACTTTGCACCCTAAGCAATAATAATTCATGCAATTATTTTGGACAATGTCATATCCTTACTATAACAGTCCAGTGTATGCTTCACAAGTTCCCACCCACACCACACAAAACGTTCACTCCCATACAGTCTAGCCCTATGGGAGAATGTATTTGCTTCACCTGGAAAAGTCTGGCCTCTTACACCAATCGGATCCTCAATGCCTTCATCAATAGAAACTATCCCAGTGACCTTCTCCAAAAACAGATAACCTGTGCCCTATCAAACCTCCAAACACCCACACCCAATCTGGACCAAAACAAAAAAAGTAGTCCACCCCTCACAACCTACTTCCCTGGACTACAAAAATCAATTCCATACAATGGACTGCAATCCAACCCTGAACCATCCTCCCCACCTGGCCAAGGGTTGCCTTCAGATGCCCACCCAATCTCCACAATTTACTTGTCCACCCATGCAAAACCCACACCCCCACCTGCCTGCCCATGCCAGGTTACAAACCTTGTGGTAGGAACATATGCCATGTCTGCCCTATCTTACAGCACACCACAACCTTTCAGAATCACACAAAAACATACAAAATCAAACAGAACATCACCTGCCTCTCCTCCCACACCATCTACCAAATTAACTGTAGACTATGCCCTGCATTCTATATAGGCCAAACCAAGAGATCCCTCCCTGAACGAATAGCCAACCATGGCAGCACTGTCCAACTTTCCAAAATTCAATTCACAATAGCTGCTCATGCCAAAAGCCACAATATAAACAATTTCGACCAATGCTTCACACTCACCGTCCTTAAAGCTCTACCCCCGATTCATCAGAGGCAGAACTCTATCTGTGGGAACTCTCCTTCCAACATGTCTTACAGGCAAAGCGTTGGACTCAACATTCTTTAAATAGTGCCCTTCCTACCTGTCATTCCCACTTTCACTTATACCATGGGAGTATGTATGAGCATGCTCATGTATGTATGTGTATGCATACATGTGTGTATGTCTGTGCATGTTTACATGTATATGTATGTTTAAGCATATATATATGTATAGGGTGCTTTGTATGAATGATCACCATCAGAACTTTTCCTATGCCACGACCTTCCCTTGAGAGAGAAAGTTAGTGGCCTGGTGGGGTGTTAATTGTTTATGGGCTACTAGCCATGCAGCGGTCAAAACTCTGCAGTCCACGTCCGGCCGGTACACGGAATGGTGTAACACTTCTTCCTGAAGGAGGTTGAGAGTCTCCGAAAATTTGAAGAACAGCCTTTGGTTCCTTAGGGCTACACCGCACTTTCACTTTCAGGTAAGCCACAACCTATTTCTCTTTCCTTTCCATACCAATATTGCAATTATATATATATATATATATATATATATATATATATATATATATATATATATATATATAAACATATATACATGTGTGTGTACTTAAAATAATTATATATCAACATAAATAAAATAATGTCATATTCATACCTAGACTAAGCTGAGCATGATATGTAGAAGCTGATTGTGCCAAAATAAGTAACACATCCAAACTACGAGACAGTAATCTTTCGTACGGAGTATTGTCAGCAACCTCCAAAATAGCTTCAACTGCTCCACTTGGCCAGAGATGAGCACCCCTTCGAGCTAAGCAGTGCAAATCTTGAAGAACCTGAGCTTTGACAGCCCAACGAGGATCAGTACTAAGGTATTGTAAGAGAAGCGATACCTAAAATATTGGAACAGTAGAGACTATTATCAATGCAGATGGTACAAAAATATTTAAATTTTAAAATTGGTTAAGAAGAATTGGCCAAAAAAATCATGAAATGGGAAACAAACAAATTGGTATATACAGATATGAAAAATCCTTGTATAATGAAGAACAAAGTGGAATAAGCAATAAAGAAAATAATATGTAAAAATACAACTGAAAACAATGAAAGAGCAGAGGATATTACAAAAGGAATTGGAGAACAAGGATAAATAAATAAATTAATGCCTTATGAATACAATATACAAAATGGGAAAATTTTCTGAATTTCATTATGATACAGTTACAGAAAATGCATGAAAAAAAATGATAAAAGAAGACAAGGTCATAGAATAGAACTTCAGGAAAGATAGAGTCACTAGGAAAATGTACTTATAATACTAAGAATTATTTTAGAGACTGTACTAATAAGGATAGAAATACGCCAGTGTATAATTAATTGGACTAAATTGAATGGTATTCTAAAATAAACTGGATTTATTATAGGCACTAAGGACTTATTATCAACCTCATAAAAGACAAATGGTGAAAGTATATCTTAATCTTAGCAAAACAGAATCTACTCACAGGAGAGAAGTGAGATGAGGCTGTTGTTTATTTTCCATCTTATTTAATATGTATGTAGAATAAGATGGCAACAGACACTGGAGATTTCAGGATTGTAGGAAGAAAATGAACACCATAAATTATGCAGATTGTCTATGCCTGTTAACAGAGGTAAAATATACAGACTTACGCTAACATGAAGAGAGTACAGAAGTATCATACATATTATATTTGACAGCAAGAATCAGAAACTGATAATAACTAAGAATTTAGGATATCTACTAACCAATGACATTAAGTACATGAGTGAAATTTGATCAAGAACAGGTACACAAATGAAAGATTTTTCTACTAAAATTTCTAGCAGGCAAACTGAACTTGGCAGTCCATAAATACTGGGTATTGTGCCATTTGTACAAACAAGAAACCTTTTCCACTTGGTCATAGCTCTGAAATATTGGAAATGTAGTGCTGTAGAAAGGTGGAAAAAATAAATTAGGCAGAATGAATAAGTACTATGAAGAATAAATTAAATGAGATGCACATTGAAAACAATTATTCCAGTAAAAGTGAAATGGATTCGATACATCATGAGATGGATGGAATTGCTTCCTACATAGTGTTCTAAAGGAACAAATACATTTTTTTGTTCATAAACATTAAAAGTTGTGTGTATTAACTAAAATACATCGTAGCATTACTTCTGTTTGATTAGGGATCTCTTCACATGTTATTATTTTTAATAAACTATTTTCATATATGTTGTAAATGTTTCAATTTGAATAAATTATTTAAATGAATTAAAGTGCTGCTTAGAGAAGCTTTCAGACAGGTGAAAATTGGCAAGACAGAGGGCTTTATTTAAAGAACACACAAACAAGTCAGCCTGGAGTGAGTCACTAATTGACTTAAGCCAAATTTATTTCACGGAAAGACCAAGGATATAAAATTAAAGAAACATGCTAGAGGAAGGATGTAGGAAAATTATATTTTTCAAACAGAAGAATTGTGGAGTGGAATAGTTTACACTCCTCATTCATCTGAAAAGCTACGATACTATAGTCTGTTTCAGCCATTTTAGCTGTCAGTGAATGATAGCATAGAATTAGACAAATGTTGTGAAATCATCAATAATAAATTACAACAAATCCTTACTGCAGCTGCATGGACAATAATATGAGACAATGTTGCATGAATTTGATTTGTCGGCACAAGGAAAACCTTCCAGGATGAATCTCCACCCATTTGAAAATGACTATACCTTGATTATTTTTAAAGATCAACTGGCTGTGGATGTCAGCAATGTCTGGATGGAAAACCAAGAAACTTTCTTAATGCCTGGGAAATACTTTCATCAGTTAAAATGAAAATATAGAAAAATTCACAAATGATTTACAAGTTCCCACTTGTTCTGCATTCAACATGTTGCTGATGCTGGAATTTCAAACTTTTGACAGTTATTTTAACTCTTTTTCTTGAAGATTAACATAGTTACAAACAAGTCCTTGATATGTTGGATCCATCACACTTTCTCTCTAATGCTTTCTCCTTTTAAAGACTATGAAATATACAATAAAATGTATTCTTATCAACTAAATAAAATTGTTAACAAAATCATAACTTATTTCTGATAAAAATCACTGCTTAAAGAATTTGATTCAAAGCAATTCCACAAATAATATTTTAGATACGTCTGATTGATTCATCACCTTTTCATTTTAATACTGAACATATACAACAAAAAATCTATAAGTGGTAATTTTTACCTGACTAGGAATATCAACCAGTGTTGCTGCTGCCAATTGAGTAAGTGTTTTTAGTGTTACTAACACAAATTCTTGAGCTGGATAGCTGGGTAAAAGTTCAGTACATAGCTGGCGTACCTAGTTTTAAGAACTAAATTAATACACAATTAAAATAATATAAAAGTTTATTAAAATAAATTAAGTCTTACCAGGGCTGCTGTGTGTGTATCATGATGCATATGTTGTAAAATAGGAATAAGTTGTAACTTCATATGTGCAGGGGTAGATAAACCTTGAATCATATCAGAAATTTTGTTGCACATACTCACAGCAAATTTCCTGTAATAGATACCATTTTTAATAATTTCCGCTGAAACATAAGAGTATATGAACCTATCAAACATTACAATAACCAACTTTGACTGAGCAGCAAACTGCATGGCAGCATAAATTGCTGCCTCAATTTCAACAGTATCATGGGAGTCTAGACTTCGCCTAATACTGTGGTGAACTTGTTGTCTTTCAGGAATTATACCAGCAACACTTCCTAGTGTTCTTAGTGTTAAAGCTCGAGCAACCTGCACCAAATAAATACAATTAAGTTCAAAGACAATATTTTTTATATTTTATTATAGAAATCAAAACTTGTGTTTACATTATTTTCAGTGACAGTAGGAGCATATATTGGAACAAGGCAAACAAACCTGAGCATACCTGAAAGTTAGACAAGTCAAAACAATCATGTTACACTTCTAAGCAATAAATACTAGCAATTGTTGCTACACCAAGCAACAATTTTATAGTTTCAAGGCAAGGCAACATACTGTAACAAATTTTGGGATGTCAAAATTCAAATCCTTTATACACAATTGACATATATATTCCTGTAAATATATTTGTATATATTCTACTCTTTATTTATATATTATAAATCTTTGTCTAATCATAATCTACAGTCTATTTCACTGAAAAAAAAACAGTTAAGCTGAATTATTTATGTTCCATTTGTAGTGGAAATTGGAATAAGTGTCTGGACAGCCAATTAGCCATACCACACAGCATAATAGGGTCATATATTAGAAGAAAAAAACAAATGTCTAATGTTTTTAGGAATGATAGTGTTGATCCAAAAGGGGGCTCCTACTTAACTACAATGCTCCCCTCCATCTTCTCCCTTCTTCTACTGTGCATCTGAATTGACTTGCTATAACTCTCACCCTATAGACAAATTCTTTGATTTGATACAGTATGTAGTTCATGTCGATTTATTTAGTGAGTAAATTGGAAGTTTGGTTTATTAGCATGGGAAGAAATAAAGATCTGATTCCACAGATTTTATTCTAAATTAATGTAATATAGAACTTACTGGATCATTTGAATGGATAACACTGTAAATTCGCCGAACAAATTCATCTACATTCAAAATTTTGTCAAGATGTTTTTCACTCTGTTGACAAACCTGAAGAACCCAAACTCGAAGAAAATTATTTCTGAAATAAATACAACCATTGAGAAAGCGTACAAATAACTATACTTAAAAATGACATAGGAATGGTTAATTTTTTATTCTATCAAATTTGTTCAATTGAGTAATTTATGAACAGCATATTTCAAAATAAGTTGTACAAATAGAAAAATTAAACTAATTTCATATTTGGAAATGTTAAGTCAAATTGGCAAAATGTTTGCAGAGTATGAACTAACCAAACATGTATATCAAACTTAAAACTATATATTTTTTTATAAGTATGAATTTTGGATCGAATGTTTTTTGATGAAACTGTGACAGTATTAAACCTCATATATTTTTCTGACTTATCTGGCCAGTAATGATTATATTATATTTATTAAATGACAAAAAAAAATATTTTAAGCAAAACACAGTCTAACAACAATAAATTAACAATGAATAGTACTGCCGATAAATTAGTACTTTTATAAACTCACCCAATTCGAAATATGTCTGCCAACTTTAATAGAGAAGCATTGATTAGAATTGGAAATGGATATTTCTCAAATAAACGTGGAAATCTAACAATTGCTTCACATTGCTCACCAACTCTACCAGATCTGAGCCCTGAAATGCAAGTTTTCAATATGAATTTGAGTAATCTTACTTACTTTCAAAACAAACGTAAATTTTTTATTTTAATAAATATGAATATTAATGAACAATGGTAGTGTTACCTATATCCAAAGGTTGACAATGTTTAAAGATGACATAAATGCTCTGTGCTTGTGATGTGGTAGATAGAATGGTTGCATAAATTGTAAATATAAAATAAAGAAAATCCAAGAATAGATGTTTAATTTGAAAAGTGACTTTCCACATTAGGGATAGGTATATAAATTGAAATTACAGTGTTTTATACAATTAAACAACATGTTAAAATAACAAATTTGTTGACATTTCGGCTCGTCTTTACGACATTTCTTACCTTTATCAAGCTCCGTTAAAGCTGTATTCGCATCTTGTTCTGGTTCTCCGAGTCCATTTTCATTGAATGAATTCACTTTTACTGGCATCATTTTCGATATTTATTAGTAGATCTATTGTTCTTCCCTTGAATTAAAGTGTTCTTAACTTTAAAAGAAAGCAGCAAAATACAGTAGAAGCTGACATTATAATTCAAGAAGGAGTCTTCTTGAAACTAGGTACAAGTTTCCTAAGTCTCAGAAATGCTAATATTTACCTCCTCTTTTAAAATGTAATACAGGTAATATTATGGAAAAATTATCGATATTTTCATGTATCGATTGTGTATGTATATTATTAGCTGCGATTGGGATCGATCCCGGTGACAGTTTGAAACAAATATATAAACGAAAGTATAACTAATAAATAAATAAAACAATTTTGAAAGGAGAAAAAATCTTAGAAATTTGTCCGCACTTTCAACACTTTACTTCACTAGAGATAAATATGGACATAAAATTATTTTTAAAGGGTAAGTAATAATAAAAATACATTTAACTTTACTAATCTATTTAGATTATTCTAGAAACTTTCTTATTAGAAGATTCTTTTCAAACACATTCCTTTTGGAAAGTTCCACCTATTGAAAATACAAAACGTCAGTGTTCGAAGCGTACTAATTACATAAATAAATTTCCAATTAACGGACAAAATAAAGCGATGAAATAAATATCAAACAACGTTGTTGCTTATGTCAGGTAATTCAAAAACGCAAGAGCCACATATCGCATATACCAGGTACTTTATCGAATTAGTTATCAGCTATCTTCAAAATATTAGGAACGTAGAACAAACAAAATATCCACAATTTAATTTATATTAATATTAATGATAAATCACGAATCAAGATTTATTTAAACGCAGACGTACATTTGGTCTGGTATTTTTTTATTAATGTTATGTAAGTAAATGTTGAGATTTTCTGTTAATTACTTTTATACTTTCTGCTATAGAAATTTAGATCCTTTACTGACAGAACATATTATTGCACTTGTTTTTTCGGTTATGTAGATCACTATTAAATAAACTCAATTCCACGGAATTAGAGGAAATACGCTATCGCTTTTTAAATAATATTTTAGTGTTCGTATATATATATATATATATATATATATATATATATATATATATATATATATTGTAGGCGGAGATTGTAATGTTTCCAGTCTCTATTGTTGTCGGCAGCGTGTGTAATAGGCAGAGCTTTGGCGAAAAAGCAGTCTTGTTTAGGAGTTCGACCGATGATGGTCATGAAAGTCTGGTTTTGGAGACCGGCCGAGGATAATCATAGCAAAATCGGTTCTCGCGAGTAACCAGGTAGCAGTCGAGCAAAGGCTGTTCTCGCGAGTAAAACAAGTAGCGGTCGCAGCCTACGGTATTAAATAACTTTTAAAGTAAAATCGGCAGATATAACTAGGACGAAAGAAATTTCTTGAACAATTGTTGGAGAAGTGTCCGGTGCTTAGTGGGCCGGAATTTAACGAAGTAAACCAAAGTTGTGAACAGTGAATGACCTGTTAAACTAAATTTTCTTTAAAAGAAAAAATAGTGAAGTGCATAAATAATGTGGTAAAAGAGCAGCTCTAATAAACTGGCATGTAAAAACCTTCTATTGTAAACCTTATATAAAAATGCGTACCGTCAGATTTCTTTAAATCCTTATAAAGTTCGCTGGATTTCAAATTTATTTAGGTTTTTTAAATATTTGTTATTGTATTTTTTAATTATTATACTTTTGTAACTGTTTTTATTTTTATAATAATTTGGTGACAATTGCAAATTACTGTAACTATTAGAGGCCAAATAAGCGGCCCTGAAGAATTGAGAGTTTCATTAAAAGCTGTGGCAAATATTTTAAATATGTACAAACCCAAATTAGATAGAAATTTGTATTAAATATTTTTTATCTTTAAAAAGTTGTCATAATTTAAGTATAAATCCTATTAATTATCATTTCCTTTAAAATCGTTTTCCACATTATTTGACGCCACAACGCGGTTCTTCTCATTTTCTTTCAGTTTGAATATTTCATTAATCGGTTTCAACGTGGTGGCTTTTATTTTATTTCCTTAAATGGTGTACCACTATATATATATATATATATATATATATATATATATATATATATATATAAGGACAAATATTGCAAATAGAACTTGGAATATATTATCATTTTCTTAGACAGATATGATCATATCTGTCTAAGAAAATAACAGAAGTGGCATAATTTTCTCAACCTCAGAACAAATAATAAAAAAAATTTACAATTACGCTTGTCGTTTTTGTGTATTGATGGAGTTAAGGCCTTAAAATGAAGACTGCGTGTTTACATAAACTTCTAGTTAAATATCATTCAAAAATAAAAACGTTCTCGAAAGGCAGAAGACTGCAGATACACATCAATTTTTAATGAAAATCTCATCAAAAAAATTTGAAAGGCAGTTTGAGAAAATTCGAATAAAAACGTAGTTCATTGTGTAATATGATAAAGTTACGTTTCACATTATAGGGTCCTATTTCTATTTGGAGAACAACTGAAGTTATAGCATCTAGTCACAATGCGTCATGTTCATCTGTGACTAGTAAATGACTAAAACTTAAGCAAAGATTACGCCTTCGCATGGAATCGATAAGAAAAAATAGCAAAATTGTAATCTTTTTGTCCATATGGCGATAACTGAAAGGTCTTAATATGTTAAACTGCATTTTGAATAAAATTAGCAAGGAAAATAGAAGTGTGGTAAAGCTGTTACGAATGAGGGACAAAACTCCAGTCCTGATATTCTTGCTGAATTACCTTCCGTTTCCTCTTAAAAATCAGCTGCATACTCTTCCCTTAACTTCATGTAGCTACGTATATTTCATTATGTGTAAGTTAGATTGAGTTTGTACGATATTATAATCATCTAATCAATTATTAAAGATCAGCTAAACAATCAGTAAAAACTTCAGTCAACGTCTTCCTACAATATTAATACTCCCTATAGACCAAAAATATCCGGAAATATTCGACAGAATAGCCAATAAATAATTTTTACATCAATAGTTTCCTCTCAAAAAAATCCGTAGCAGATTAAAGTCGATGGAGCCTCCCTCCCAATGACATATCGAAATTATTTTATTTCTTAAATCCCGTACTATTGAGGTAAAATTTATACAGGGTGGTCAGAAAATGTCAGAAAATATTCTAAGGGTGTTGCCGGGTAGGTTGAACGGAGAAATAACTTAAGAAAAAAAATCGATACGTTGCGCCGTTTACCATTTAATTAGCCTTGAAGTTAGCCAATGAGGTCGCTGTGCGGGCAAATTCAACCAACCCGGTAGAGGCGGTGTTGTCAAACGTGTTCTTCGTTGGTTAGCTAAACCGAACAAGAGAGCGAAAAAAAAAAGAAAAAAGAAAACGGCAAACAATTGGACGGTAGCAAAGATCAAACCCCAGCCAACAGGTCAATACTCTGCAGCAGTCTCGTGCGCTACCATCTACGCTACGAGTACATCTAGGATTAGTATATGGAGCTTATGGAGTAGAAGTGGTGAACAAAGGGAGTAAATCGAAAAATGAGCACATTTTAATGTTTACTTGCATCAAGATATCAATTCAAGAATTGTTGAAGTTTAGTTCCATGCTACCAGAAACCATTTTTGTTTTTAAATTATTACTTCTAATGTACATTTTCAGGAACAGGTGCTATCTTTAAAACCTTCCTATCAAATCAATGTACCGTATTATTTTTGAAAACCGGTAATTGTAATCCGCACTGGCATGCGCAAAATGCGGTAACCCACAGACATCTGCGGCTAACCACTTGTTCAAACGCTCCTTACCAGTTAAAAATATACAGTCTTATAAAGTGATAAATTTAGGCTATAGCATGAAATAAGCCTAACTGGAACCTAGGTCGCTAATGACAATGCCTTTGTTGATGCGACCTATCACTTCAATAAAAAAATTAAGCTAGGTGAACAAAAGCTAAGTTTGGGAGCTAGACTGACTTAAGATAGATATTTTGTGAATGTTCGAAAATTTAGCATGAATTCCGAATTCTGAACTACTTTTTTAATCTCATCCTGACGTTTCCAGAATAATAATATATTCTGATTTTTTTACTTATATCAGATGCATAAATCATTTTATTAAGAAGGTGAAAGTTCGTATTTAAACGCAGCTTCCGCGGAAAAAGGTTATCGTTCTTCAAAGGTTTAAGTAGCAAATGAAATTGTTAGCTTGCATAAACCATGTTTTAACAGTTTTTTTAAAAAGTTTTTTTTCTAATTTTTTGTTTATTTTCGATTTTTAGACGTGGATTTAGAGAAAAGTTGACCACAACTGCGAACATTTATTCCAACAGCTACAGTATCTGCAACGTTCAATAATTGCTTATGATTTCACCCTACAAAATTTCAACAACAACAAGTAACACTTTGGACATAATTATGTAAGCAATAAAACAGCCATAAATGTAACAAATACTTTTAAATATAAAAATTGTGAAGTATTAAATGTACATTAGAAGTAATCATTTAAAAATATAAATCCACGTACCTTGGAACCAAATATCCACAACTGTTCGAATGTTGGAACAAACACAAGTAAACATTAAAATGCGCTCGTTTCCGATCCTCTCCTACTACACAACTAATGCTAGTCGTCTTCATAGTGTAATTGGTAGCGCACGAGACTGGCGCTGAGTGATGACTTACTTGTTGGCTCGGATTCGATTCTTTCTACCGACCAAGGGTTTCTCGTGGTTCATTTTTTCGCTCTGCTGTTCGGTTTTAGATAATCAAACGAAGAACACGCTTGGCAACACCGCCTCTGCCGGGTTGCTTGAATTTGCCCACCCAACGACCTCATTGGTTAACTTCAAGGGTAATTAAATCTGAAACGGCGCTACGTATCGAATTATTTTCTTAACAATTATTTCTCAGTACAACCTCCACTGTAACGCTCTTAGGATATTTTCAAACCTTTTTTTGCCACCTGTATAGGTCAGTATTTATGCAATTTAAGTTGAAAAATGTGTGTGGAGAAGGGGCAAAAAGTTTCAATGTTATAACTTTCATTATATGTATTGAAAACCCTGCATAAAACTTAAATTGACAATATCAAATGAGGTCAAATATAATTGACAGAATTATTTAATGTGTCGCCATACAAATCTCATTTGGATACTAATTCCCTCTCAGTCAGCAAGAAAAATCTGCATCACAATCCAGTAATAATGAATTAACCACCCAAGGTGTGTCAGAAGTAACTGAACAAAATTGCATATACTGCGTAAATTCCGCGTTACTTTCCAAGCTTTTTGAGACAGATGAGAGAGCTAATTAATTGTATAAGATAAAATGATTTTAATAATTCCAGAATTAGTGTTCGGTCTCTTAAACGCAGCTCTTACCCGAACCATGAAGAAGAACAGAGTTTAACAGTTTTCCAATCGTTGGCCCTTTCGTTCCATTTCGTAACTCTCCACAATAAGTTAAAATGGAATGAGCATGCAGAATTAATTATTAAGAAATTAGCCAATACGTAGGGAGACTAAGACCTGTGTTGTCCAAAAAAGCCAAAGAATTAGCGTTAAAACATTAGTAATGCCGCTTCTGCAGTACTGTAGCACTATATTGACCTAGATCGTATCCAAAAAATTATTAATAGGTGCAATGAGATATATTTTAGGTAAAAATAGATATGATAGTGCTACAGATATGCTATGCGAACTTAATTGGCTGGATATAAGGCAGCAAATATTTTGTGGTGCCATGTTGTTTAAATTTAAGTTATACTTTACCATTTTACCTTAAGAATTTCGTGAGTAAGAAAAGTGATGTACACTGTTACCAAACTAGGAATAAGGAAAATTATTACTTAGAATGTAGATATAAAGGTAGTACTATGAATTCAATATTTAATAAGGTTTCAGACAATTATAATAAGCTGCCTGTGGAAATAATAAAATGCACAAGTATCAGTCAATTTAAGAAAATAATAAGATTGTATACTAGAAATAATTTACAAGCTATTAGTTTCGTATTTACTAATTTATATCTTGATGTTAATAACTTAAGCTAAATAAATGGAAATAAATAAACTAAAGACAATCTATCAGAAGAATTTTTGTGGTTAGACAGTTTCCTACAGTGTGTTCATGGTACTGGGTGTATTGTAAATGTTACTGAGAATTTTTATAAAATACAGTTTTATCAATTAAGGTGTCGGGCTAATTTCAGTCCATGTGCGTAATGTTTGACTTAATCTAGCAAATAATAAAAACATTATACTTAGGTTACAAGGCATTTTGAAAACAATGCCTCCACAAAGAGTGAATGCTTTCCCACCTATATTTAATGTACAGTCTTCTCGTGTTTCCATTCGGATAAACTGGTAGCAGCTGCACAACGTTTCTACGGTTACATTGGCAACGACCTTAGCGAAACTACCGAGACTATTTACTTATTTATTAATTTAAGAAGTTTTTAAATACTGTTTCTTAGCACCTGAAGAAAGGGACAAGGGTCCCAGAAACGTTGTGTGGTATTTATATTTTTACTTATTTTGTCTGTATTTAGCTATCTTGCTTATTATTAATAAATATTCACCGTTGCTCCATTTGAGAGTGAAGACTCGGTTAATCTCAAGCTTCCTGTGCGAAGCTGCTTTTTTTTAACATGAATTCCTGTAAACGAAACAAATACAGAAACATAATGACTGACAATCACGTCGATAATATCGTCCGAATGGCAGCGACCAACTACTCACCAGACAGACGTGGACAAATTCGTTGCAAGGAAGGGAAGTGTTAATTACAATTGAATTGAATTTTTTCTCATACTGTTGTGAATTTAATTTTGGAATTTCTAGAATTCGTAGTATTAAATATGGTACATGGGTATAAAGTTTATAAAAAAGTTAAAAAAAATTTAATTCATATCGGTTTATAACATATTTTATCAAATAAAAATTTGTAAATATTGAAAACATCTTTTTTCAACTTAAATTTTGAGACGGCGGAGGGAGGGGGGGGGGCATGTAGCTCACCAAGCACTTTCTAACTGCGTTAGTATCTCCCCCGTCATTATCAAGTTTGGCGATCCCTGGTTTATAGTGATTAAACATAACTGGGACATCGTCAAATATGTCTTCAAAGCGGGTTGCGCCAGCGTAGTAATTCTGGAAGCACAGACTACCTACTTCTTTAGAACGGGGACACCACGCAAACTTCGTGTACTTTAAATTCGACAGGCATCCCAAGTCGTAGCACACAGGATCTATCTTCGCTTCTGAAGGCACACGTCTCAGACTGGGTTCTATCCTAGTTGTTCTCCTATCCATTTTCTCATATCCTTAACGCTTACATCTAATATATTTGATTTATATATACAGTTTGCCCTCTAGGGACGGACGGGTATACCTGGTTGCTCAATTACTTGTGGGCTGGCACCTGCACCCAGAGGACAGAAGAGAAATAGTGTCCATGAAACCATTGCCCCTCGAGTCCGACTCCAACGGGCGTCGGGCTAGGACGTGGATTTCACGTTGGTTAACGAGTGTCTACTTAGCCGGGTCACATCATGGGTGGTCAGTATACTCAAGAGACCACCAGGCTATCATCTTCACCTTGTCAGATGCTGATGCAACGAGAACTTTAGGGACGAACAGAGGAAACGGATGGACTGGCAGAAAGTTAGATGGAGATTTCTTTGCAGTAGTGACGGATGGAAACATTCCACTCAATGGCTTGCCGAGTGAAAAGGCGGAAAAACTGATGGCGCTTGTCGCTTAACCTGTGATACCTCCATGCCGAGGACCTAAGGGAAGGAACACCATAAACCATTAATCTGGTGGAACGAGGCGATAGCGAAGAATTGGCACAGAAGCCGCAGAGTATATCAGCAAAGAAAGCGCTACCAGTCCCAGCCCTGAGGGAGCAATTCCGACGCGATTGCTTGGCCCTAAAAACGGCTGCAAAGTCCAGCAAACGAAAATGCTGGAGGGAACTCAGTGAGGAAGTTGACATGGACTCGTGGGGTCGCCCGTTCAAGACGGTATGGCCAAATTGAAATCAGAGTCAGTTGTCCCCACGTCACCCGAAGCCTTATACACGATCCTGTCCACGCATTACCCTCAACAGGCAGAAATCGATATAGGAACTGAAACTCCTCGACACACAGAGAAAGTGCCAATCATTACACTAGAGGAACTTATTTTGGTATGCGCTAAGATTAGGGACAACAAGGCACCAGGCCTGGACAGACCACAATCTTACAACCAAAGCTGCGATCCGAAAGCGCCAGGAGGTATTAAAGCAGTGCCTTCAGAAAGGAACCTTTTCGTGTCGATGGAAAAGCAGCGTTTTGATACCAAAGACAAAGAACCCAAGCGATGACCCAGATGCATATCAACAAATATGCCTATTGGATATGGAAGGGAAGGAACTGGAGAGAATCAGCTGCGACAGAATTAATACGTACGTGGAAACAACGCAGGGCTTGGCCGAAAACCAATTCGGTTTCATGAAGGCGGTGGACGCCATCCAGAAAGTCGTACAGACAGCCTTATTGTCGTCGCCTCCTTATCCTGGTTGTATGACGCAGTTCTAAACGATCACCACGCCTCCTGTTTGTGGAACTCCGTTTGAGGTATATTAGAACTATTACTTTCTTCGTTTGTCGTAGTGGGAAAGGCTGTTTTTTTTTATCTTGTTGACAAAGCAGAAAGATCAGACCAGTTTGTAGATTTAAATATTTGTAAAAGTTATTTAGTCCATATAGAAGATTTTGTGCTTGATGTACAGATTTAAGTTTTTAGGTAAATTAAAAGTTTCAATTTCGTAATCCACGGTTCTTAAACTCTGTAACACTTGCGGTCGTTTCCCTCACCCATGTACGAGTCCGCTGACACGGTCCAGTAGGTATTATCAGTATATCTTCTCAAAAAATTGAATGTTTTATTGGAAATATAATCACTTAAAGATGTAAATTGAGTCATAAAATTACAATTTGAAATGTGTATGCCTTATCAGAAAATTCCTAAAAATTTTCGGGGACATTCCGGTAACTGACATATTTTTTCTTCCATTTCTGCATCTGCTATTAGACACTGATCGTTCAGACACTTGCGCCATCGAACCTGACGTCCATTCCCGCAATTGACGCTGCAAGTACTCCATTCAGTCCAATGGTCCCATTTCTGTGAAACAATTTAAATCTTTGAAAAGTTGCTAATACCATGTGGCAATAGGAACACTATTCTTCTAACTGATATATAAAGTAAATATGGTTTGGATACAGAAAAATATAAATAATTTTACAATAGTAATACAGAAATAAATAAATTAAATATTCATTATATCATCCGCATTCTTGGCAAATACCAAACATTTGGACAGATGTTGAGCAATTATGCGTTACCCCATTTAGTCTGCAATTGAAGATATCGCCGTTTTAAAATTCATATTATTTGCAGAAAAGAAAGTTGCACATAAATGTTTGATATAACCGCATATAATCCCTAATACGTCGGTATAAAAACCGAATTTGATAGTTTACTTGAGACTTGTACAGACAAATCCATATCTACTGTGACAGTATAAATCACAAAACGGTAAATCTGTAGGCCTATTATTATTATTATTAATCAAATAAATTAAGTACAAATATTAATGTATACTTAAAATATGTATATGAACTTATGGTACATTACACATTAAATCAACGAAAACAAATGCAGTTTTCAAATTCATTTTGAGTTTTTTAATTAAAAAATATATTCCCGTCTACTCATGAAGTGGTTGAAAAATACCATTTCACTCAGTTTTTTTATGTAGCACTTCGTAAAATATCACATAATTAAAACAATAAGGTTCAGATATCAGCTCCTATACAAAAGTGTTATAATATTCATTTTATATCAAAAAACGAGAAGGAACACGGGTAAAAACACAAAAGTCCTTTTCTAAATAAGAACCACCTTTTATGAGCGATTATCATAAATGGATAATATACATATCGATACCAACTTTACATACAAATTACAGGATCATAAAAAACTATGATATAATTCATTACATGTAATACGACTAAATCTTTTTCGATTACCATTTACACTTCAGGATTGATAATAAAATTGACTTTTTTGGCAAATTGTTCATTATTAAACAAATATGTTTTTATTACTTTCATAATCTTTATTAGAATATTTAATTATATATTCTCTATTGCACCCATACTTATTTCGTCTTTGATCCTCAACAATGTATGGCCTCAAAGTGTTAGCATTTCCTAATATTTTGCCATGACGCCACATCCCATTAAGATTTATTTTGAACCTTATTTGATAATCTACACTAAAGGTCTTACAGTTCTATTACAATATCTTTTTACTTTTCGCAGATAACAATCAACCTTATTTTTATACACATTAACCTTACTCTTTAGTTGGCACGTTTTAATAGGTAATAAAATTCTTAATGACCTGAAAATTAGCATTTAGCAGATGACTTAAATTGACTTTAGATGTTTTATCTAGAATTCTGCAATGCTATGTACGAATCACATTTAAATTATACACATTTATGGCTAATACTTATCTTTCTATTGCCCCATTAGCCCTAGAATAATTAAGCAAAATAATTTTATGCTCCATGTTCCATTTTTATACCACCTTTTCTATTTCTCTTCCTTGAAACTGTCAATCTCCATCACTAATTATTATTGAGGAATCATAAATCTAACGAATATACTTCTTAATGGTTTTATGACCCGTGGACTTTTATTTCAAATTAAAGGCCTACTCTAGAAAAATAATTTACACAAATCAAAAACATGTCTCTCAACTTTACAAAACTCTAAACCTTTTTCTTTCCTTGTCTCTGCAACCCATAAGAGAGTTAGGCCTACAAGGTCGGCTGCCTGACCGTTTTTAATGACACATTCTGGATTATTTTGGGGGATGGCACGTGCTCAGTGACCGATTCCCCTTCAGCTGTAACCATGTTTTCATGTCCATGACAAGCACAAACATCCAAGCCCATGCCAGGATTCGTACCCGGGACCTCTGTGCTGCGAGGCAGGGACGCTGACTCTAGACCTTCTTCAATATTATAATTAAGGGCTGTTTGGCATTTTCACTTTAAACAACTTGTTCGTTTGTCTTATTATGTGTTCGATTTATTTAAAGTATATAATGAAATGGCATTTATTTAAACTCAAGTGTCTTTTTTTCCATTGATAGCAATTGCAGTTCCCATGACTGTTCCTCCCGAGCTGGAAACCAAATCACCTGATCTTTCTCCGCCAATCAATTTAAAATATTTTACTTCACGAAGCCCAGTACTAAGTTGTGGAGAGTGGTGCCCTTCGGAATATTTCAGTTAATATCCACTAGATGAAAATTTCCCAAACGACCTTCTTAATCCCTTCGACTTGTTTATTGACATGTACGCATCCTGTTTTCCCGACACGGCGGGGGAAAATGTTAGGATCATAAATTCCAATGTCCTATTTGCTGCAGGCTTGTGCATCGATTCAAATAAAACCAATTATTTAATAATTGGGCGACGCGCTTCTTCGCTTCAAACTAAACTTTTAATTGACCTATTTCTAAATTATTTATTAAATGGTTGATTCTGGAACAGTTCAACATATTTTGCCTCTAAGTGGACATATTGACTGGAATCAATGTACCTGTTGCACTGTTGTTCATTCTCATAATCTTGCAATCTTCTTCTGTAAACATATTTTCCTTGAAACTGATCTATTTTTGGTGATTTATAGCCTCTGCTTGCAGATCTTTTCTTAAAATAATTATAACCAGCTCCATCTTTTCATGTTTAACTACATGATTTCTGGTAATCATATTTTCTGTTCGTATTATAACTATTATACCGACAATTTTATATTATTGCCTATACAGCTCTATCATTTTTAAAAACGTTAATATCACTTGTAACTTTTTAATATGATATAACAAATAATATAGTATTTCCGGAATTACACAAATTCTCTATTAATAACTTTGTTCAATTTCTGCATCTTTATTGTTAAGGTGGAATATAAAAATCGTGTCCGTTATTGAATCAGTCAACGAATCAAACTCACACTCTTCACATTATTATTTTTATATCAACACTAAATTTTTCAATCATGCTTCTACTTTGTTTGCTATTGAAAAATTTATCTTCATCTTCAGAAGTGGCGGCTCGTGCGTGTGTGTTCATGTGCTACAGAACATAAATTAATTTAGGAAGAAATAATCTTTATTAATTTTAAGGTCCTTCATAATAATTGTGTTTTAACACTGAAAATCTATGCTTCGATATCGAAGACTTTAAACTCCCCGCCTTTCTCCGAAAGCAGCCAGCTGGACAATCAGTGCTATTCCAGTTACAGCACCGGATTCAGCGATTGTCACAACCGCGCATGCGCACTTTACCTTTAACGCCCCTGCGCCACCCATAAAGCTCGACAAACAACTAGCGTTGTGCGCTACGATGCCGACAGTACAAGGAAACTGAAGAGCCGCTCCCCCCCTCCCCCGTCCCTATGACAACACAGGCGACATAACCAACGAAATCGAAATAAATTCGAACTATTCTCTAATTATAAATCTTATTTTATAATAGTGTATATTGTCAAAACAAAAATAATATTCGTTCATTTTTGGTAAAATAAAAAAAGGATCACAATGTAAGGTTATTTTAAAGAAAACAAAACTTACCCTGAATACAAAACTGCTCAGTGGCTTGTTCAGAAAGTTTTACTTAAAATATTTCCTGAGAAAATCCTTAGGGGTTAGAAATGCTAAATTATTCCGCGATTAAAAATTAGACACATTTGGAAAATATATAGACAGAAATGTAGCATATTACGTGCCGGGTCAGAGTATTGGTTACACTATCACTCATGTAGTTTTATTATTTTACATAGTTATCATCGTAAAAATGGTTGCTTGGGGTAATGTAGCACATAACTTCAAAAACTCACGAACCGCCACTGATCTTCAGATTTTCTTTGATCTATTCTTTAAATACACCGTTTAACATTTTTTAACTAATTACCAATGTCATCATGTTATATTAGTCATATAATAATATCAATGACAGAGAAGAACTTGGAAAAAACACGACTCCATTGCCTAATGAAAACTAACTTTATGTCGATGGCAATGTATCGATAATATAAACAACAATACCACAATATTATATCGATACTACAACAGGAATAAAGTAAAATTTGGTTTTGTAATAGGTTTAAGTATAATATGTCACTTGTCAAGGTTAAGTGGCAATGCCACGAAAATGTTTTTCGAAAATCAAAAATTTATACTTAAAAAATCCAAATAATATTTATTTTTCTTATTAATAATAACACTGAATATTTCACTAAAGGAATGCAATGTTGACTGGTGAAAGAATATGGTATAAGCTGAAATATATTCACCACAGAAGAATTCTCTCGCCATTAATGTATGGTAACACTAACATTAGTTTCACTGAACGAAACGAACCAAATTGAAAAGTTCTCAATTATATACAAATTAATCAGTTGATTCTGACCATTGACGAAACCAAATATTTGTCATTTAATCCTTCCGAAGCACACTCCTCAGAAAGTGAATATATAATGATATAGAATGAGGTTAAAATTATCAATTACAGCGAAATTTCTGGGTGTATATATTGATCTTATTTTACATTTAGACATACAAAACCTATTGAAAAATTGAGCAGTATCTGCTCTTCGTATATGGTTCTATGTAAAGTGTGTGACATCAACACTATAAAGATTCTAATCTTATTTGAATATGTTATGATTACTATATTTTGACATCATTTTGAGGATTTCTTGAGATATTGTATGTATGCAAATATAAATAAATATATTAATAAAGATTTAATAAATTATGAAAGGATTACTTTTAGTATCACATACAATACAAATCTTCAGTGAATTAAACAAACATCCATTGCCATGCATTTACATATAAACAAAAATAACCATCTCTACAGCCTAAACACATAATATATACTTGTGTAGCAGTTTACACATAACAAATCAGAGAACTAATAAATACCCAACAGGACACAGTTATTTAGAGATGGGCATCAGATGTTTGGAAAATTGCCATATCAACCAATATTATATTTTCATTTCTGTAAATAATATAATAATGTATGCTAACGTATGTCTTCTGTATGCATGTGTGTTTTTTTTTAAAAAAAATCTTATGAGTACTTATTTATTGCGAACACCTAACCTACAAAGTTTTTTAAAATAAATTACTAACTAACTTGTTCAAGAAAAAGATCATATTCATATGTGAATAATTATTTGTTTAATTGTGTTACTGCGTTGTCATAACATTGCATTAACATTATAACAACAAAGATTTACTATGCGAAGCATAATGCAAAATTTATAACCTACATTGTTCATTAATTGCAATACTATTTCGACAAATGTCCTGAATAAAAAAAATATGATCACACAGCAAAATGTGTAAATATGGCAGTTTAACACATTTGTTCAATTTGTCTCAAAAGCGAATCGTTATTACTATTCTGATTCAAATGACAAGACGGAGGTAATATTGTGTAATGTATTTAATAAATTTTGAGAAAATTAACTTGGTCTCCTACTGGTAACTCAAATAACGGAAATAAAAGCGATATCCAAATATGCACAACTTTCATAATTACAACAAAACTTACTTTGACATGATGTTTGTAATCCATGTCGGACAATGGGCGTGATTCTTTAAATTTTCTACTTTCTTTGTTATTCCTCAATTTTTTCCAACTATTTTCAATTTCGTCGGCTCTAACTTTTAATTGAGATATTAAATACTTGATATTTTCCCATTTAGAAGTTATTTTTTCATCGTTTTTTGAGTAATAGTTTCGTTTGGTTATGGCTGTTTTTGTCTCTGTCACGTTGGAGTTTCTGAAATTTGATTTTAACGGATCCCTCTTTAGTTCTCTTGAATCCATGTAATTATCTTCAAGTGATATTCTTCTCTGTATTATCGGTTTCTTCAACTGAGCGAATTTTATGTTATCAAGATTGAGTGCAACCACTATTACTATAATTACAGTTTCGTAAGAACAAAACATTCTTTTAAAATGAAATTATTAGCATTTCACTTGTACAATTCTCATGGTTTTTAACTTTGAATAAATCGTTCCACAAATAATAAAATATGCGGAGAATGAGTTTTGGCAGTTCATCATCTCGAAAATAGTTGCTGCAGACTACAATAATAACGATATAGTACTTCTATTTTAAAAAGAAATTACGAAATTATCGCTGACTAATAGGAGTTATCTATGTTAGCCTACTTGTAATTACGTATGAAACTTTTTTAATCATAAAGATATCTTATTATATACAAAAGAGTAATATTTCAATTACTCTACCTAATAGTATTTACATCATTAATTATTTATACAATATATTTGGTTCAGGATTGTCCTCTTTATTCGTTCAGTGTCAGATTTAGGCAAGAACTTTATGGCCTCTGGTACTTACATGGCACAATGAAGTGGAACATTTTTGAATCAATTTAATTTCCGTCGTAGAAATACAACAAAAACCTCAAAAGGTATGTGATTATGTGAAGTTTTCGGTTTCACAACAATGATTGAAATAAATATTCTCATATCTCTCTCTCTCTCTCTCTCTCTCTCTCTCACACACACACACCTGGTAAGTAACGTGCCATCCTCCTTTCACATCTGCATACTAACGTTAGTTCCCTCTTAAACTTAGTTTTTCCCTCCAAAATAATGTTAGAAAATAGGGCGTGCCAATAATTCATATATTTCCATTTTCAGCAAGTTTACTGTTTTGAGCAACGAACATTAAATCGTCAATACTTTACAATTTTAAGGTTATAGTTTTTAATTTATTATTAATTTTATTTTATTTATAAATGTACTTAAATGTATTTAAACTTTGTCGAATTAAAAAACTTGCGTTGTATTTTAATATCGGCTTAATATTTTATATTTGTAAGGATGAATCCTAGTAATTTTCATTTGCAAATCATCTTAATATGTTTGAAATTAGATACAAAACATGTGCAGAGCTAGGATTAACGAGCGGAGTGGGTCGTTTTGTGGAGAGCGTGCAGGGTAGTTTGGGAATCCTGGAACTAATACTTGCTAACTAAAACCTGTTTTATTTATACGCTAAGTGCGTAACTAATTTTGTTTTATCCTTTTCCCGTATTTTTGCTCAATACGAAGAATTTGGCTAATGTAAAATAAAATTCCCGAGATAGAAGTGAAATTTATTTTGTAAGTAAAACTTAACATTCTAAACAAAAATTTACATTCTAATACAGTCGATGACAAATTGAAACGTAACCTAGACACGGTCAAAGATTCCGTAAGTAGAGCCTGGCGAAACAGGTGCCGCCACTGGCGCAATTGGGTTTGGGGTGTAAAACAAAGGAAACCGACCCGGTTCAGAGTTGCACGAATTTTTTATTGTCCTTGATCATTCTACTCTACAGGAATCAACACAGACTGTCGGGTCCGTTTTTCATAGCCGGACCAATTAGCCAAGCACGTATTATTGCGCGTGCATCATACTCAATCTCTCACAGCAACAGCGACGTCTACTGGAGGTCCAGCCTACTCTATTTGTCAGAGTTCCTTCCTGGATTAGGAATCTACTCTGCTTTTAAGGATTTATCTTATTATCTGAAACATACTAACAATTTGGCATAAATAAGTGTCGATCATTGATTTGATTTTCATGAGTAGAGATATTAGTATCCGCCTTTATGGGGTCCGAACGTTTTGGATGTTTTCACCTTATTTCAGACACATTATCGCACTCATTCATACTAGTGGACTGCTGTTGCTTTTCCTTCATCGTCCGCCAGGTGGGTAATCGGTCTGTTCCTCGGTCTCCAGTCTAGCACTCCCTGCTTGACTACTCGCCGTAACGCGGGACCACTTCGATTGCACACTCATTCGATTATTGATAATGAAATACAAGCCAGCCAAATAGCTCTTCATCATCAGCTATACTCGAACTCAAAATTTTTCGTTTTATTATACACCAGAAAAGATCCTAGACGGCATCTAGTGTCGTTGATCCTCGACCCTCAGTCTTGCTTTCTTATTGATAGAAATTTTAATTCAAAACACCCAAGGTTCGGCAGCAGAACCACTAAATTATCGAGGTAAAAATTGATAGTTCAAAACTCAATGGAAGTGATCTGTCCTATCGAGCCAACATACTACATAGACAATAGAATAACTCTCGATATATTGGACTTCTTTATTGGCAAGTGAGTCTCTCAGTTAATCAGCTCGGCTGACATGGTGACATGACGGCTTACCAAAACTAACTGCGTGGCCTAAACACGAAGGATGGATCCCTATGGTAAAAAACAAAGTCCCTCACAAAAGAGTGATACGATATCCCATCTCTTAAACAAGGATGTCGTTGGTAGTCTAACATGAAGGAAAAAGCTGGTCTCTTTCTGATATACTTATCAAACAATTCACACCAAATTCTGATCAAGACCATGAAGAAGAACTACGCATTTTGAATGTTGAGAAAGAACCATTACAACTTGTGCCCTTTTCAGAATTATTATCGGCTGGGAAATTGAGGGCAGTAATAAATAATCTAATGGTCAATAAAGCACCCAGTCATTAATTAATGAAAAATTATTCAAATCCTTATCTCGGAAAGGTATTTTATAGTTGACAAAAATATACAACTTAATTCTACCTTTGCCCCACATTCCTCACAAATGGAAGCATGCCTGCATCATAATGATTCACAAACCAAATAAGAGGAAGAACTACCTTAGTAGCTACAGGCCAATTAGTCTTCTCCCGCTGCTCTCTAAAGTACTAAAACGATTAATTTTACCGAAACTTATGGGACATATTTCACACCTCATTCCCGGTGTACAGTTCGAATTCCTAGTCAGTCATTCATGCCCTTTCATTCAGAAACTTTATTTTGTAATCGACACTATCGTGGAATGCTTTGAACAGAATGACTGTCTGGGTGCATACTTGGATACTGAAAAAACTTTAGACAACGCCTCCTCAGTAAAATGAAACATAATATTTCTGACACATATTATAGGATGGTACAGTCCTACTTGAGTGGACGTAAGTTCCCGGTCAAATACAAAAATTGTCTCTCCACTTCCAAACAAATGCAATCAGGTGTGGGTCATTCCATGCCAAGTGACCAAATCGCGTTTTGGGTACCACCTTGGATTTTGATGAAATTTGGTGATAGTGTTGAATAACTTCAAGTGATGTTGTGCAAAATCTTAGATTCACTAGTAGTATATAGGGGGCGCCAGGGCCTCCTGAAAAAAAGTCACCTGTGCAATTCAACCGTGCGCGTGAATAGATTGTGAAGTTTGAAGTACTACTGTTGTGGAGCTGTAGCAGTTAGCTTCCTGAAAAATGGTAACTACAGACAACTTTTTATGCTCTACACGATGGTTGCATTTTCAAAGTTTAAAAAGTTTTAGTTTTATTGCTGTTATATCACAAAGTTGCTAAAAAAACCCGTCACGTCAATTTGAGGCCGACTTTTCGGCCTTATAACTTTGAAACAAGACGTTCTATAAACTTAAGCTTTGGTAAGATAACTAAACCCATTACTGATTTTAAGCTGCCAAAGTATCAGCTTTCAAGCTCACTTTGTTGTCGAGATATATGTTAGTTAATATGAGGATAACATTTTGTGTGTCAAATTTTGTGTATTTTCAAACCAAAATAGCAAAAAAGCATTTGCTACAATCAAATTCTGTTTTTACCATTGGAAAGAGCAGACTCTTTTCTTTTAGAGTCATCTAATTTCATTTTAGAGACTCATCATTTAAGGCCAGAAAAATTACTTTGAAAATTGCACACATGCCGATGGCTGTCAGACTTGAGTTCATCTTTTCATAAAGTACCACTTCATCATAGGGATCATATTCTGATGATGGAGATGGAATTGCTGATGCTTCCTTACGGTTTTTCATTTCCTTTCTACATTTTGGGCATCATTTTTGGCCAGGCTTCACATATTTCTTCGTTAGGTAATCTGCTGTTGACAAATCAATGGGTTGCAAACCTTTCTTTGCAAAAGGGTTACAACACTTTGCCAGCATCAACTTGAAATTCTTTAGCAGACTTGATTCGTGAAGTAGGCAAATTGTAGATCCTTCATCAAATTTAAATCCAGATAGTCGACTTCGAAGTTCATTGTCTTCGTTACTAAGCTCACTTATTAATTTTAAGCTAGTTGTATAGTGACACACCGAATTTTCACTGTTCCCTATGGTGCATTTATGTGGGTTCTCTTCGGTTTCCATGATAAAAGGCACACACGTTCAGGTGTTTAGTCAAATACTATTAAAAATTATGTAAACGAAGCATAACTTTGTTTTGATGTGGTAGCTGCAAATGCCTCATTGTTGATTAGACTTGCCTTTGTTGAAGTGCATATTATAAATCAATTTATTATTTCAAAATGATACATTAAATATTGAGAAAATTATTGTACAATTACTAACTTGGTTTTAAATTTGGAAGATTGTTTTTTACCTTACTTTGAATATAGGTCTTCTTTATCACAAATTTCAATAATGTGTCTAAATATGTATCACAAATTTCAATAATGTGTCGGGAAGATATTTCACAAATTTCAATAATCCTATTATAAATAGGCAAAATGCAGTAAATAAAAGAAATTTTTCAATTAGCATACAAACTGAATACTAGCAAGTAATAATTGTCTAAATAAAATAATAGTATATAATAAACTTTATTGAGCAAAGCAAGTGTACGTTAAACTTATAAATAGACCCTAAAATCAAAAGTATGATAATTCCAGTCAGGCTGACTATAAACTTCCTGCAGATTGTTTGTAGAATCATATATGTATATCACGAAAGTAGTTAAATAAAGGCAATTTTCAAAGTAATTTTTCTGGCCTTAAATGAGTCTCTAAAATGAAATTAGATGACTCTAAATGGAAAAATCTGCTCTTTCCAACGGTAACAAAAATAACTTGATTGTAGCAAATGTTTTTTTGCTATTTGTGTGTGAAAATGCACAAAATTTGACGCGTAAAATTTGAACCTCATATTAACTAGCATATATCTTGACAACAAAATGAGCTTGACAGCTTAAACTTTGGAAGCTTATAATAAGTAATGGGTTTAGTTAACTTACAAAAGAATAAGTTTGTAGAAAGTCTTGTTTCAAAGTTATAAGCACGAAAAATCTGCCTCAAATTTTCGTGACGGTTTTTTTGAGCAACTTTGTGATACAACAGCAATAAAACTAAAACGTTTTAAACTTTGAAACTGCAACCATCGTGTAGAGCATAAAAAGTTGTCTGTAGTTACCATTTTTCAGGAAGCTGGCTACAACAGTTCCACAACAATAGTACTTGGAACTTGCCAATTTGTTAGAACGTGCAAGAGTGGCGCATGAGTTACCTTTATGCTGGAGACCTTAAATGATGAGTCTCTAAAATGAAATTAGATGACTCTAAAAGAAAAAAGTCTGCTCTTTCCAATGGTAAAAAAATAACTTGATTGTAACAAATGCTTTTTTGCTATTTCGGTTTGAAAATACACAAAATTTGACACATAAAATGTTATCCTCATATTAACTAACACATATCTTAACAACAAAGTGAGCTTGAAATCTGATACTTTGGCAGGTTAAAATTAGTAATGGGTTTAGTTATCTCACCAAAGCTTAAGTTTGTAGAACGTCTTGTTTCAAAGTTATAAGCCCGAATAGTCGGCCTCAAATTGACGTGACGGTTTTTTTAGCAACTTTGTGATATAACAGCAATAAAACTAAAACTTTTTAAACTTTGAAAATGCAACCATCGTGTAGAGCATAAAAAGTTGTCTGTAGTTACCATTTTTCAGGAAGCTAGCTGCTACAGTTCCACAACAGTAGTACTTCAAACTTCACAATCTATTCACGCGCACGGTTGAATTGCACAGGTGACTTTTTTTCAGGACGCCCTGGCGCCCCCTATATACTACTTATGAAGGTGAAATTTTACACAGAATTGTCTCAGACACATATTTGTCCCTACACAAAATTTCAGCAAGATTGGAGATGGTGACTTAAAAATTTATTAGAAAATTTGGTCACTTGGCATGGAATGACCCGTGTGCTTCAGGACAGCGTGATTGGCTCTCTGCTTTACCTGATATATTCTCATGACATTCCTCTATCCGACCAATCTACAGTGGCACTTTTTGCAGATGACCTGGCGGTTCTCCAAGTCTATTATAATTTTGCTGAGGCAAACAACAAACTCCACGGTATCTTAAAATAAATCAAAACATGGAGCAATACACGGAGAATTAAAATGAAATATCGAAAATGAACAGGAGTTCCATTTAGTCTAAGGGGCCAAACTTACAACGAGAACTTACACATCAATAACCAGACCATACCATACCAACTGATTCTGTAGTTCGTTATCTGGCAGCCCACATCAAATACCTCTTTTGAAGGTTAAGGCAGAGAATTCAAGAACTCAGGCCAATACTGCAATAAAAATTTCCTTTATCTCTGGACACTAAGATACTTATACACTATTCGTTAAGAATACTGGTATTACTCCTGCGGACTGTGGGGCACTGCCGCAGAAAGTCACATGAAACGCATACAAGTGACTCAAATCCGTGTGATGCTATTCATAACTGGATCGCCCTGGTATGTACGAAACTCCACATTACCTAACGAACTAGTGAAAGAAATCATCAAGCAAATGTATAAATACCTAAGGAAGAGGATTTCTGAACATTTTCACATCAATCCTGGAAGTTCCACTCATTCAATTAGAAAACAGAAGAGGCTCCATGATTCCCTTATAGAACTTTAACACCAATTTCTCCTAAAAACATTATAAGTCATTCAAAATCTATAAAAAAACACACAGAAAATAACTGATTTCGGGTAGTTAATGAACAATACCAAGTTTCGCCTGCCATGTGAAACTATGTTTAATTCGTTAGGTTTCAACACGACTTTGTGATAAAAATTTAAATAAAGTTAAAAAACAGTTTAGTGTATTAATTCGCAGGTTCTATCCCCTCGACGCGTTATATAGTTGTGGTGTATGTGTTTATTCCCTTCCGCTTCTCCACCCCTCCCTCAATATACGCCACATGCCGCCGTCGATGCTGATGTATGCTACCATGAAGCAGGAAAAGTCGGATAAGAATTGTCTGTTTTGCATGGAAGCGCTGAAGCGACCAGTGGCGGGCCTGTTTATCTAATTTGTATAATTTCAACACAAATGTTTTATCTATATATATATATAAATGAATTGCTGTTCGTTAGTCTCACTAAAACTCGAGAACGGCTGAACGGATTTATCTTATCTTAGTCTTTAAATGTTCGTGGAGGTCTAGGGAAGGTTTAAAAGGCGAGAAAAAATCGAATAATTTCCGGGAAAACCCTAAAAACAGCCCTTTTCTATTTCCCATACAAACACTGTTGTCTAAGCAATTTAGGTGTGTTCCTAACGTCAAAGAGTCAATTTGCAATTTATTACCGCTGCATAAAGTTCAAATTCAATCATATCTATCAAAATAGTCTTCGCGTGCGCTTTGGAGGATCTAATGTCGCGTTCCGAAAATAAACAAAAGTGAATCGCGAACGCGACAAAAAATGTAATAAACCAACGTGCGCGAGAACTTTCTTTACTTTTGTGATCCTTTGTGATAGTGACATTCCAAGTAGTGTGCTCTTTTTTTGTTGATATTTTGTGATAGTGACACTTTACTGTTAAGTGAGCGAGAAATTTTCTCACTTTGATTAATTACGTTACGATGCCGAGGAGAAGACGACCTGACTTAGGTCGTCGCAGTCAATCAAATGTGCGAAGAGCTACCTCACGTGCTAACCGCACTGATGACCAGAGAGAGACAGATCAAGAAAATAGTCGTATTGCTATGTCATAATTTCGTTATTTAGTGAGTGACAATGAAGTGGATAGGCTTAGAATGCAACGAGTTCGTGTACATCAAACACAACAACAGCGAGCACGACAAAATGAAATTGAGCGAATCCGCAGACGCAGTGCTCCTGTGATTTTTGAACGAGCTGCATTCCACTATGATCCGGCAATTGATTATTGTGCCGACAAATCGGTAACAATTGGGGAAATAAAAATAATTTGTAAATATTGTAAGGCGTTAAAATACACTGGTGAATCTACTGGATTATGTTGTGCTGGAGGCAAAGTAAAATTGCCACAATTGGTCCCACCACCAGATCCTTTACGCTCTTTAGTTTCTGGGATTGGAAATGATTCTAAGCACTTCTTGGCCAACATTCAGAAATATAACAACTGTTTCCAGATGACATCATTTGGCGTTACACATATTATACAGAACAATTTCATGCCCACTTTCAAGGTATTATACCAGAATTTTTTTTTATAATATTCAAGTTTGTACTAAAATATTTATATATGAAATAATTAATGGACAAAATTTAAAATATTACAGATACAAGGACAAATTTATCACTTACTGGGGGCACTGTTACCACTACCTGATGCAGATAATCAATTTTTACAAATTTATTTTATGGGCAATTCAGATGCGGAAGTTGATAATCGTTGTGCTCACAATCCACCAGTGAAGAGAACCATTGTCCAAGAATTACAAATGTTTCTTCATCAGAATAACAATTTAGTAAACATGTTCAAAATAGCATTGGATCGGATGCCATCTGATAGCCATAATATTATCATTCGAGCTGACAAAACACCTGCCGGTGAACACACAAGGAGGTTTAATTCACCTACCATTGATGAAGTGGCTGTTGTCATTGTGGGAGAAAATTTACAATCTAGAGATATTGTGCTTCATCGTCAGAATAGTGATTTAAAACGTGTATCTGAAACACACAGGAGCTATGATGGATTACAATATCCTTTGATCTTCTGGCAGGGGGAAGATGGATACCATTTTAATATCAAAATGCTAAATCAAGTAACAGGTAAATAAATTGAGCACTATTAAATAATATTTTTAAATTCAATTCATCTAAGTAACATTTATCATTTTTGATTGCAGGTGCTGAAACCAACAAAAAAGTTAGTGCTATGAATTTCTATTCATACAGTGACTCATGATCTGTCAAGGTGAAATAAATTATATTTTGATGTGTCAACGACTTTTTCATCAGTTTGCAGTTGACATGTATGTCAAAATTGAGACTGAACGATTAACATACATCCGTTTGAACCAACGACAGCTACGATCAGAGGAATACATTCATCTCCGCGATGCTATAAATGCCGATGGCAATGTGAATAATGTAGGAAGGATGACAATTTTGCCAGCCACTTATATAGGAAGCCCACGCCACATGCACGAATATGCTCAGGATGCTATGTCATACGTTAGGCATTATGGCCGCCCAGACTTATTTGTTACATTCACATGTAACCCAAATTGGTCCGAAATCAAGAGGGAATTGCTACATAGCCAAACACCAGTTGTTAGACATGACATAATTGCCAGAGTTTTTAAACAAAAATTAAAATCTCTGATGAATTTCTTAATAAAGCATTGTGTGTATGGCCGAGTCCGTTGTTGGATGTACTCTATAGAATGGCAAAAGCGTGGATTGCCACATGCGCACATTTTACTCTGGTTAGTGGACAAAATAAGGCCAGATGAGATTGATTCCATAATTTCAGCTGAAATTCCAGATGAAACAGTTGACCCAAAATTGCATGCAGTAGTTACCAAACACATGATACATGGACCTTGCGGACTTTTCAACTACAATTCACCCTGTATGTTCGACGGCAAGTGTTCCAAGCGATACCCAAGAGACCTGCTTGCTGAAACCATAACGGGAAATGATGGATACCCATTGTATCGTCGGCGATCAGTTGCGGACAATGGGCGATCGGTAGTTGTGAAGGTAAGAGGACAAAATGTTGATGTAGACAATCGTTGGATTGTGCCATACTCGCCAATATTGTCCAAAGCTTTTGAGACTCACATCAATGTGGAATATTGTAACTCTGTAAAGTCGATAAAGTACATATGTAAATATGTTAACAAAGGCAGCGATATGGCTGTCTTCGCTGTAACCAATGCAAATGATGAAATATCACAGTACCAGATGGGGCGCTATGTAAGTAGCAACGAAGCAATTTGGCGTATATTTTCATTTGCGATCCATGAAAGATACCGTACAGTAGTCCATTTGGCGGTCCATTTAGAAAATGGTCAACGAGTTTATTTTAATTAATCGAACGCGGCAGACAGAGCGGCACGTCCACCATCGACAACATTAACAAGTTTCTTTAACAGTCTGTCAAACTGATGATTTTGCTCGCACTTTGCTGTATGCTGACATGCCACGCTATTACATATGGAATGCATCATCGAAATCGTTTCAGCGTCGAAAACAAGGAACACCAGTTGAAGGACATCCAAATGTATTTGCTTCAGACGCTCTGGGTCGCATCTACACAGTACATCCAAATAACGATGAATGTTATTATTTGCGATTGTTGTTGGTGAATGTTCGTGGTCCGACATCATTCAAACAACTGAGAACAGTTAATGGACAGCTGTGTGCGACTTACCGTGAGGCCTGCCAACTATTACATTTACTTGAGAACGATTCGCACTGGGATGATACGCTCAAGGATTCCGTAATATCTTCATCGCCGCATCATATTCGTACATTGTTTGCGATTATCATATCGACATGTTTCCTCACGAATCCAAAAGATTTGTGGGTTAAGTATAGAGATGACATGTCTGAGGATGTTTTGCATCGTGTGCGCCGTGAAACTTTGAATCCTACACTACAAATGACTGAAGAAATTTACAATGAGACATTGATCATGATAGAAGATATGTGTTTATTGATAGCAAATAAAGTATTGTCGTGTTTGAGAATGACAGCACCCAATCGTCATATGCACGATGCATTAAACCACGAGTTGCAAAGGGAACAACAGTACGACATTGAAGCATTGGCCGAAACAGTTCGTACAAATGTTCCACGATTAAATCAACAACAAAGAATTGCGTACGACACTTTGATAGAAGCTGTGAACAGTGGATCTGGTGGAATTTATTTCCTTGATGCTCCCGGAGGAACCGGAAAAACATTCTTAATTTCATTGCTTTTGGCGAGGATCAGATCGCGAAATGATGTTGCTCTAGCGTTGGCTTCATCTGGAATAGCTGCGACTCTGCTAGAAGGCGGACGAACTGCTCATTCTGCCTTGAAATTACCATTAAACATGCAAATCACCGAAACACCAATTTGCAACATCGCCAAAAATAGCGCAATGGCCAAGATCCTACAGGTATGCAAATTAATTGTTTGGGATGAATGCACAATGGCCCATAAGAGGTCACTGGAGGCGCTGGACAGAACATTGAAAGATCTTCGTCACAACCAAAATATTTTTGGTGGGGCCATGATTCTGTTGTTAGGTGATGTTCGTCAGACTCTTCCAGTTATTCCCCGATCAACTGTTGCTGATGAGCTAAATGCATGCCTAAAATCATCGAATTTGTGGCAGTACGTAAAGACACTCCAATTAAAAACTAACATGCGAGTATTTTTGCAACATGATGAAACTGCAAATGTGTTTGCGAAGCAGTTGTTAGATATTGGAAATAATAAAGTTGCAATGGACACCTCGACCGGATTCATCACATTACCCACAGATTTCTGTCACATCACAGATTCAAAAGAGGAGCTTATTCAGCGTGTTTTCCCAGATATAGCGTAAAAGTCCAATAACCATAATTGGCTGGTTGAACGAGCAAAATATGCAATGGAACAAGACTGGCTGTGAAAAAGCTGATGAATAACGTCATTGAGGCAACAATCATAAAAGGAAAATACAAAGGAGAGGATGTCTTGATCCCGCGAATACCGATGATTCCAACGGATTTACCATTCGATTTTAAACGCTTACAATTTCCAGTACGTCTGGCCTTTGCGATGACAATAAATAAATCGCAAGGACAGTCTTTAGAAGTTTGCGGAATCAACTTGGAGTTTCCCTGTTTCGCGCATGGACAATTATACGTCGCGTGTTCGCGCGTCGGAAAACCGTCTTCTTTGTTTATTTACGCACCACAAAACAAAACAAAAAATATAGTTTCTGAGAAAGCTTTAAATTGATTAACAAACTGTATCATAACAGTGTGTGTCTGTTAATAAAAATTTAAACCTTATAAATAGCCAGTATTTCAGGAAAACTCTGTTTTTTTAAGTAAGCAACATGATGTGTCGGAAATAATAATAAAACTTCATGCTTCATTAAAAAAATGCTTTTTTATTCAATACGTTTTGTTTGTTTTGAAATTAATTTATACAAAAGTTTAGGTCTTGTATTTATCGATTGAGGCAGTACGAAGTCTGCCGGGTCAGCTAGTATTTTATAAATTCAATATCTCGGTCAGTGGCGTAGCGTGGCGGGACGTCACACCCTGGGCGGCACTTTTTAATGGCGACAAAATTACGGAATTTCTGTAAATTTTGGAGCCCTTTGGATTTGAATACCTAAATAAGGTATTTGGTCTGTGCCTCAGAAGCTTGAAACCGACGCTACGTTACTGTCTCACATCATATTTACCGAAATTGCTATCAAAGAATAATGGATACGATATTTCAGGCTAAGCGTAAAATTATAATAATGATGAAAAAACTGACTTTATTATAATATTATAAATAACCTTGAGTCAAAAAAGTAATTACTAAGTTTACTCTTGGATTGTATACAAAATTAATAATAAGAAAAATAGCCAAATACAGACAAATAAAATAAAGTTAAAAAGAACTGATAAGTTTTCTTAGCACCTGAAGAAAGAAACAAGGTTTCCAGAAACGTTGGGATATATCCAAAGAGATATATAAACATAATAGAGTGGCTATATCAGCGTTACAGCGCCCTGGGTGGCAGCAACAAACAACACTGGCCGCCATTTATTAGTTGGTCCACTTCACCTAAAACCCGATTTATGTTATGCTACTGATGGTGGACGTTTTGAAGTTTTTTTTTGTTAAAATAAATAGTTTGTTATTATAAATCATGCCAATCGTGTGTTCAGCCTACAATTGTAATAATCGTAGTTCGAAAACACATGAAGTATCGTATTTTAAGTAAGTATCAGCATAATAATAATAAGAAGAAATATAGCCAAAACAGACAAAATAAGTGATAACATAAATACTACACAACGTTTCAGGGATCCTTGTCCTTTCTTCAGGTGCTAAGAAGAGCCTAGAGCGACTAACTGCACTCGTCATTTGACAAAAAAAAGCTTTGGTGGTGCTGTTGTGTCGCTCTAAACTAGGAACTGTTACATGTTGCAAATAGAATGACGAGGCTACACATTCAGTATGAGGCACAGAAAATGAAGGTAGACACTAAGCAATTCTGTAGCAGATGCCATGATTTTTTGTAGAGACTTGGGTTTGTCTGAATTTGTAAGTTGTGAGGGCACGGTAAAGTTCATAAAAATGGTAGAGAAAGCATTTGATTTGTTGAATTCGTGCAATGTTATGAATAAGGGTACAAAAACTCCTGTGTTTAGAGGTAATAGAGTGACAATATGCAACACAATAGAAAGATCTGTACAGTATTTATGAATTTAAAGCTGTACGATGAGAGTTTATTAATTTGTCAGGGAGGAAGATGGGTGTGTATGGGATTGTTTTAGATCTTCTCAGTTCGATGCAACTGACAGAGAAGTATGTGTGGAACGATTCTCCAGTTCTCAAATTTATATTAAGTAGGAGAATGAGCCAGGACCATTCAGAACCCTTCTTTTCTTGCATACGAAGATGTGGGAGAAATCGAAATTATCCAAATGCATTACGCAGATAGAACCATCCAAAAGTGCCAATAGTATGGGAGGAATTTTGGAGACATTGGTTGTACCATTTGAAAAAAATTATTTTAAATCTTGTACAGATCACAATTTTGATCATGTTTACGTCCCTGAATATGAGAGATTAACATTATATTCAGAAAAAGTGGTAGAATATATTTCAGGAAGTGTTGTAAGGAAGGTGGTAAAGTGTTTAGAGGTTCTGCTTGCTCCTCGCTCTCAAAGAAAAACTGGATTGATTAAGATAAAGGACTTTAAAGACAAGTTAATCAACCCGTCTAAAGACGTAGTGAAATTTTTTACACTTGCTGAAAAAGTATTGAGGAATAACTAAACACAAATAGGAAAGAAGAATTTACTATTAAAAGTGTGTGTGGAGGTATTCCGGATGTTGGAACATAAACAAATTTTATTTTGTGAATTCGACCATTTAATAGATTCGGCCGAATTTGGTGAGGAAACTCACTACTAAATTTACTAAATATTACTTTCATTGCAGAATTCGTCATGTGTAAAGAAAAAGCAATGGATGAAAGTAGGACGCAACATAAGGCAATTGTATACAAAACTGATATTACTTAAAGGACAATAAATTTTTCTATGCCTTAAATGTGTTATATTTTCTTAAACCTTAAAATATATTGTCCTTAGAGATTTAGTTTTAGGTCATTTGTGCGACAGAGTTCAAGGCAAGCAGACGATGGGGAACGCCCACCTGACAGTTTAAAACATGGCGGCTGAGTTTTCAATTTGCTTCAAACATGGCGGCGACTTGTCCAGTCTATGTTGTTTATATATGTCTTTGGATATATCTAATGGCATTACTGTTAACTAACGCAGATAATAATATTGCTTTCAGTCAGTTATTTATATCATAACTTCTTTGTCCGTATTTGGCTATTTTCTTTATTATAAATTTTCTAACAGACGTAAATTTTTCATTTTGTATACAAAATTATTAAAAGATATAAGAGTTCTTGTAGAGGACGAAACTTCGTGAAATCTTTTTTTTGCAATAAACTTATTAATAATTTTTCTTACTGAAGGTTATTTATTTTTAATGTTATCAAAGAAGTTAACTAGATAATAGAAAAATATAGCATTGTAATCACTGGAAGATTTGTCAGTACATTTAACTTTCATCTTTGGTGGTATCCTAGTGGATAGAATGGATAGTGAAGGCAGCTGATAACTTTGTGAAAACAATTTTATTGCTTACGGTTGCAGTGACATTTAAAAGTGTTAGTTGTTTCCGTTATTATTTTAAGTTTTCTTTAAGAGTATCGAACACAAATATTGAAGTGAAAGGCTAATGTGCGTCAATTTATTTCGTAAAATAACACATTAAATCTCAATGACTTTTGTCCTTTTTACAGTATTTTAAATTTTGAGTTGTATTTTGTATAAAAAAATATTGCCCAGATGTCACAAACGCTGCATTTTGCATGGTATTTGAAAAAGCCACCCCCACTTTCGTCTCAGGGTGTGTAGTTGTTTGACTATGGGCACATGCCTTTGTAAAGAGCAAGATTCAGGTACTAATGAAACTTCTCCACAAAATGATACCGTTGTACCACATACTTCTGCACATATTATGGCAAGAGACTACATTAGTTCAACAAGTGGAGTTAGTCGAAGGTACCCTGTATCAGCAACCACTATTGATGACCTTATTTTGGAAACACTTAATGTCATTGGATCATTAGTTGAAAAGTGAGTAGATATTATGTTTATTATTTTCATATCACCAAACATATGTTCCACTTCAAATATAGTTATAAAGGTTTCCCTAAATGGTAGAAATTTAACAGTTGCAGACTACTGATGTAAAGTAAAGTTTTTTTTTGTTGTTAACTATGTTTTGTATGCTAATATAGTATGGTCATTTGTTTTACATATATATGTACTAATCCATTTGGATAGGAAAGAGATGTCAACGAAGTTGACTTACCTCCCCTGGAATCAACCATTGGTCCAGTCAGGCTGAGTAGTAAAAATATTTTGAATTTGTGTCTGGCTTATGCACTTCAGACATTTTTCCTGATGTAGGGGGCTCAGACACTCCAAATTTTGAAATATTTTTACTACTGTCTGATTGGACCAACAGTTGATTTCAGTTCAAATTTTTGGTGTTATCCTCTCTATTAATAGCTTTCATGGGTGTTCATTGTTGGTAAGCAACTATGCCTCAATTTATAATAAATTTTCCTAGACTGTTGATTAAATCAGTATGGCCTTTGATTGAAATAAAATAATTTTGATAACCTATACATGATGTAAGGAAGTACATAGATTCATATGCAGATATTTGGAGGTTCCCAATATGGATAAGCTGACCGTACGTTAGAACCTGAATTATCCTCAACATCAGAAACATGTTATTCATATATTTTTTTAAAATTCAATTTTTGATTTTGTTGTTTCATAATAGCAAGTTAAACTTATTATGAATCGGGAGTTATAACTGTAACCTAATTCACCCTAGTGGGTCTTGGTGATCTGATAAACTGATTCCTTTGTGTTCAGCATTAAGATTAATTAATAGAAAATTACAATACAATTTATTTTAATGAATAAGAAAGATAGCCAATTCAGACAAAAAAGTGTTGATATAAATACCACACAACATTTCTGGGATCCTTGTCCCTTTCCTCAGGTGCGAAGAAGAGCCTACAGCGACACAACTGCACTTGCAATGCTAAGACTAGTACATGGAAAGTAGCGCAAATTATTATTCTGTAAAAACCTGGTAAGAATTCTGAATACCAATGAACTTACTGCCTATCCTCAGTTTGGGTTTAGTTCTCAATGTGGTATCATTGATCAGGTACATTGTGTAGTAAACAAGGCTTTTGAAGAAAAAATGTACTGTTTGTAAAGTGTTTCTAGGCATCAGCCAGGTCTTTGACTTGAATTAAAAAACAAATTTTCTGCACTGTTATGTTTCTCACCTAAAGTTTTCCCTAACAGAAAAGCATATCCTCAAGTATCAGGATGAATACACTCATCTGGTAACAAAGTACCTCCAGGCAGAGTTTCAGGACCCATTCTGTATTTCCTCTACAGGGCAGATCTTCCAACAACTAACCAAACAACAATTTTTACATACGCAGATAATCCTGCAGTACTCGCCATACATGTGAAGCCAACTGTTGTATATCAAAGTGAATGAATCCAAATCAATTCAGGTAACATTTACATTTAAACAGACATACTTGTACCCCCACTCCAGTTATGCTAAATGTTTTACAATTGCCCCAAGCAGAAAATTTAAAATATTTGGGCATACATATTGACTGACATTGTATGTGGAGAAAACACATCTTTACAAAGGAAAAACATCTCTGGATAAAGCTGTGACAACTGTTCTGAATGAATTGAGGGAAAAATCTGAGTTAAAACTCAAAACAAGTTATTGTTTTACAGTGTAGTTGTTAAACCAATTTGAACACACGGGGTACAGCTGTGTGGCACCAAAAGTAACTCAAAATTTAGATTACTAGAGCACTTCCAAAATAAAATGGTATGGTCAATAGTCAATGCCCCACTTTACTTTCCAAATAATGTTATTGCAAGAGATCTGCATAAATGGTTTAGTGTGAACTATGGTCTTAAAACCAAATTTTTAATCTTGACTGATTTACACAATACATAGTTTCAAAAGCAAAATGACTTTATTTTAACAAAATTAAATTTATGGTTAACACACTGCAGCATGAATATTAAAATTCCTTTTATTTGTGAAGTAAAAAGGAATTTTAAAAAATTTCATATGGTAGTTTGTAACTTTTGAGTCTATAGTTGTGGTGTAGCAGTTGGCATCTCCATCTCACTTCACAGAGGTTCACACAGGTTCAAATCCTGATCTGGAATGTTTGTTTTTGTTGTGGTCAGGAAAACTGGGATTAAGACTGAAGGAGAATCACTATGCTGACTACGTGCCATTCCAAAATATCTGGAAGGTGACAGTCTGGCAATTAACCTGGTAGACCAAGGCTGTAATGGACTGTCGTACAAGGACAAGATATAAATATTGTATCTCTTAGAACAAGCATAAAAATATTTTGTTTAATTGTCCTCTTTCCTTTTGAAGATATTCCAATTAATATGTTACTTGCTTGATAAATTAATTAATTTTGCATACAAATTTATGTATATTCATTAAGTTATTTATTTACATTTGTTGGAAAGTATTGAAAGTGTAATGTATATTTTATTATTTCCCGTATAAAACGTTAAGTTAAAAAATACTAATTAAATAAGGAATTAGCCGATTAACAGACAAAATAAAGTGATAAATAAGTTGACACAATGTTTCTGTTCCTTGTTGCTGTCATCAGGTAATTCAAAAACACAAGAATAACACACTGCAAACAAGATATTTTAACCTCACCCCAGCATGGCACCTATGAACATTGCCATCAGTTTATGTGGCATTTTCAGTTTTAATAATTATTTTAGGAACAGCTTACAATGCTTGGCAATGTGAACCATTTTCATCAAATATGCATTATAAACTTAATTATGTCTCTTTCATGTATATTTGTCATAATGTTTTTCTAATAGTTCCCTGATTTTTTTCCAGTGAACAAGAACCACCACCTGCAATGTTGAGGCTGCATTTAATTGCTGACCGTGAGGATGGTTGGATACAGGTTGTTACCTCAATGGTAAATGTTATCCCTATGAATGACCCTTTAGGTCCAGCTGTCATAACTCTGTTACTTGATGATTGTCCATTACCTACAAAGGTATGTATGATTGTTAACAATTGCATTGCACAAATTTACTGTAGCAACAAACATTACAGAAACTGTCGATTTCTCATATTTTAGCTTAGACTTGCCATATATATGTGATGGTAAGTAAAATATTTGACACTTGTAAATTCGCTGTATGAATGATCTTATGCCATTGGATACTTTGGATAATTGATCTGAGTGAATTGTAATAATCTGCTTAAGGTATGTAAGCTATAATAAAGTGTCTAAAAGCAACTATTTTAAATACCAGGTTACTAATTTGATTCCTGTTGAAATATAACATTCTGAATTTTGTATAATTACTTTTGTAATTTGTAGGAAAGTATAGTACTTATCAATAAATTTTTAAATACTGTGTTTCTTAACAAATTTCCATCAGTTTTATTTTCTTATCATCTCAAAAACTTGAAGGCTACATGTAGCATAATTTGTGTAATGATAAAAACAATGAAACATATGTTTGCCAGGTAGTCATTAATTAATACTTTGGATAATTAAACATTAGAAGATATTCACAAAGCCTTATTTGTTGTCAAACCATTACATTAATCATATAGTACTAATAAAAATTATTCTGTTCTATAATTTTTGTTTTTTCTGAGTTAAAAAAAGTTCAATTTGTGGCCAGTTTGCAACAAATTTATATAATTTGAAAATCTTCCTCCTGTCCTGAATGGTGACGCCCAATCTCAATTTGAGATATACCATCCCCTTTCTCTCTTTCTTTTCCATACAAGTTATTATAAATAATAATAATTCAGACATGAGAGGTTCTTATAATTTTTGGAACCATTAGCATCCTTCTTTGGGAAAGAAGTTCTCTACATTCTGGCTTTCCATAGATTGTTGGATTCAGACAACAATGTGGCTAGCCAGTGGCCAACAGCCTAGCAGTACGTATCTGCCCTATTCTACAACCTACTACAATTCTCCGAAGTACTTAAAAATATCCACCTAAATAATCGAAGAAAACATTACATTCCTTTCCTCCAACATCATTTACTAGATTATTAGCAGGCTCTGGCCTGGTTTATAAACCTATTACCAAATACATTGCTAACATCCATAGCTCTGTCAAAAGTACAATTTCCAATAGCTGCTCATACCCTCATTAAAGCCCCCCTCCAACCCAAACTAACCAAATACTGAACTAGAGTTTTAATTCAACACTGTGTAGTCGACAAGCATCACCTAAATGTCTCTCTACTGAAACCTTTAACCTGATTCTGGTTCATAGATCATATCTTGATACTATGGTCCCATGGACCATATGCTGATTTTCTTGAAAACCTTAACACCAAATTCCTCATAATGTTCACTTGACACTACTTCCCTACAATCATCATCTACCTTTTTGTTCATATCCTCAGTTCTGACCTTATCACCACATTAAACCCACCAACACCTTACAAAACCTTCACTTCACCAGTTGTCATCCTGTACATACCAAACGCTCCCATACAGCTTGCCATTAGGGGTGCTTGCATTTGCTTCACTGTGCTTTCATAAATAGAAAATACCCAAGAGACCTCCTCCATAATCAAATATCCCATGTCCTATCCACTGTTCAACAACCCAAACCCACCCTTGACCAACATAAAAATGTAGTCCACCCATAACTACAACCTACTTTCCTGGACTACACAAGCTCAACTTCATTTTCTGTCTGTCCTACTCTGGACTGCAATCCAACCCAGATATAAAAAACATCCTTCCCATGATACTCTCCACCTACTCAAGGGTTGTCATTAGCTGCTCCCAATCTTTGGAATATCCTTATCCACCCTTGTCAGCCCCACTCCAAAACTCCCCTACTTTTCCCGGTTTGCTAACTTTGAGGTAGGAACAGGTGCCATGTATGTCGAATCCTTCAACCTTAACAAACCTCCAGAAATACAAAATCCTCCCACATAATCCTCCAGATTAATTGCAAACTGTGTCCGACTTTCGATACTTACCAAACAAAATGGCCTCTTCCTGGAAACATTGCTAACCACCAAAGCACTCTCGAACTGTCCAAACCCCAATTCCTAATAGTTATGTCCAAAGTAACAACAACTCCATCTTTGAGAACTCTCTTTCCAATTTGTCCTACACACCAGGCAAAGTCTCTAATATATGGGAAAAATTCTTGAGGCTATGTAGGACTCAATTTGTAGATTAATACCAACTAAAAATCCAAACAGCACAGAACTGTCAAAGGTTGCTTATCAAGACACATTGAATTCATGATTTCATCATGTCTGGTAAAATGTTTAATTTGACACATTGGCCATCCTTTCCTTTCATCTTCTACTGTTTGGAATAGCCTGTAGGCTGGGCATATGTAATTTCAGTCCAGTATTTATTATCACCTGAGCCATTAACTGAAATATATTGTAGTACCTCGGATTCACTTGTACTTGCAGTATGAACAACTTTTCCCCATTTAAAGCAGCGTTTATACCTATCAGGCCCTTTGCTGGCGTGGGGAGATGTCCAAACCAAAGGCACTTAAAGCACCTTGTATCAGTACACTTCTCCCTCATTCTGCATACTGCCCAACCTATATTAATTTTTCCTAATTTCAAAGCTTTCTGTGTTAGATATCTGGGTAGTACCAACATTGCAGTTTGTGTTCGACCCTACACTTGCACAATGATTGGACTACAGAAATCTCGACTCTGTCCTTCATTTCAGATTGACTCTGGACAGTTTTACTAATTTCATCAGGCTGAGTCAATTCATCCAGGTCCTGTAATTCAATTGTCAATGTATTTGTTTTGGACACCACTGGAAACCTGTAGCAATCCTCCTATTTACAGCACACATGCTCCATCTTTTGGAGTTCATAGCTGAGTGACTGTAATCAGGGCCAGTTTGTTTTAGCCCCCTCCTTTGATCTTTTTCCACCAATGCCAATACCATCTACTGACAGTCTATTTTACTAACATTTATATTTTTCACGTAGAGTCTTATGCATGTATTTACTTAATACTTAAGGAAAAACTGACAAGGTCAATTTAAATAACAAATTAGATAGAAAAGAAAGACAGCGAAGTTGTCTTACCTGAAATTAATAGTTGGTCCCGTCTAGCTGAGGTGAAGGAATATTATGAAGTTTTGAGGGCCTTGAGCCCCCTTCATCAGAAAAGGTCTGAACTGTGTGCCGATAAGGCACGATTTTATAATTCAAACTAAGGTGAACTAGCCATTAGATAATTGACTCCCAACAAACAGTCTACCTATCAAGGAAAGGTCACAATAATGGAAAAAGACATACACACACATACATACACATTAGAATGGAACATATAGAAATGGAAAGGAAGTTAAAAAGTAAATGGATGAGAATGGGGAAAGGATTAAAGAGCTTAATAATATCTATTCTATTATATTGATACAAGATCTAAACATAAGATTATAACTACTGCACTAATGACTATTAAAATAATATTGGAGAATGTTGAGTCCAGGACTTAGCCTAGACTGTAAGATGTGTTGGAAGGAGAGATCTCAAAGATGGAGTTCAGCATCCTATGGGTTGGCGAGGTAATGCTTCACAGTGACCTTTCTTAAAGCCTTGCTCCCTGACTCAATGTGTGTGGAACTCCATCTTTTGGAACTCTCCTTCCGGCACATCTTACAGTCTAGGCAACATCATCTAAAATTATTATAATAGTCATTGTTGCAGTAGTTATAATATGTTGAGTCTTTTATTATAATGATCTGTTAAATCCTTTTTAGTTTTCATTCATTTAATTTTTAACTTCCTTTTCTTTACTTTTTACCTTCCACTCTAATGTGTTTATTTATTTTTTCCTTGAGAGGGAGACCGAGATGTTGGCTTTGTTTAGTGTCAAGTGTTTCCGTCTAACAGCTAGTGCACCTTAGTTTGAATTTGTCAAATCAGAGTTTCTTCGTGACGAAGGGGGCTCAAGCCCTCTAATATTTGAAATATTATGCAATATTATCCAAATGTGTAACTTAATTTGACTTTGTCATATTTTCTTAACTTATTATATATATATATATATATATATATATATATATATATATATATATATATATATATATATATGATGAGCAAACCATTTTTCCAACTTGGTAAACACTTCTTGAACAATAATTTGATGTGATATTTTAGGCTTTGTTAAAGTAAGCAGCTTAAATTGCTTAAAATTTACAATTTGCAATTTCCATTTTTTACTTTTTCTAGGAATCTGTGATAAAATTGTCAAATCTATTAAATTTATCTGTCGATGCTGCAGTAAAGGGGTGTTCATCACCAACACATCAGCGTAATATTTGTGTGGTCCTTGGGTGCTTGGCAGAAAAACTGGCTGGCCCAAGTAGTATAGTAATTTTGACACCTGGCACTCTGGATTATTTAATTATGAATTTGGTAAAAGTCTTTTTGCAAATTATTATTGATTAGTCTAATAAATTAATTTTTTTAATAATGTGCAAATTATTAATTGCTTAATGTGTGATTAAGATTCCATTGCTAATCTTATTTTTTTTATAAATTAATCTGGCAAATATTTTCTATATATTGATAAGTTAACTTTTCTTGTATGCTTTCATATAAAATGATCATTTCTAATATTTTTGTTGATGATTGGCATACTGAAAGATGCCATTTCCGTTTACAGAGAATGTTAAGACTATTTAATAAAAATAATATTCACTATTAACATACTATGAGAATAGTTTTATATTAGTTGTGGAGTTCTATCCTAATGTAAACAGTACGAGAAGTTAAATAAATAGAACTGTCAAACTAAATCATGTTGAGAATAAGAAGCCTGTGGGATATATTCTTAGTTCTCCCAAGTGGAACCTTTCTGGACAAATGGAGAGGGCGACCTTTGGAGATGCCTTCTCTCCCTTTTTAAACTAAGGTTCCCATAAGCCGAGGCACCTCCGCCTGTTTTGAGAGGTGTATATTCCAGGGTTGTAGACCTTGGGCATACTATAAGAGTTGTTCACTGTTTCTATTGAAACACTTAGCCAGTTGCCTCCTAAACTGGTTGAGGCAAGGAGAAGGCAATGCTGCGTCCTCATAGCTAACCTCACACCCGTCATAAGTACCAATTATCCAACCTACCTGTTGCAGGTTTTCTAGTGTATTGCATTACTTTAAGGCAAATGTTGGCTAGGATCCTTAAACCATAGCCTGGGTTCTAGCTAATCCTTGTGAATTACCCTCATATGTTTCTGTTAGAAAAATACTAATAAAAAAATTTGTTACCAAAGTTTGTATATTCTATTTATTGCTTTTAGGAGGAAATATTCATGGTATAAAACTATAAAAAATCTGAATGATTGATGTGATACTGTATTATATTTATAAAAGGCCATCTCTTTATGAGAAAGAATAAATAAAGAGTGAGAAAAATGTTTGTCGTCATTTCAAAATGCTATTGTTTATATGGCCCTTGGAAATATTCTCAGGCTTGTAAAAATAGAAACAATATGAAGACAAGTCCATGGGCATGTTAAACACTAATTATAAAGAAAGTAATCAGAATTGAGTATAAAACATCTTGAAATCAAAGTGGATACACTTTCATCTCCTCTTGCACGTTAATTTTCACATAATACTTATTTTATATTACAGAAACCTTTGAAAACCAAGATTCACATAGATAGGAAGTTGCAAATTGAATTAATGTTTGTTGAGCTTTATCACTGAGCAGCATATATTCATCTTTTACTAATATCAAAAAATCAGTGAGTTACATTCTGTCAAGTTTTGTTTTCAATGAATTGTCACAAGAGATTGATTAAAATTTACTTTTAAAGGTGTAAATTCAGATGGAGATTTGGCTCAAAATGAGTCTTGCATTGATGTGAAATTGTCCATATTATCCGCATGAAAGTCTTTTTTGAACCATTTTATAATTTTTGATAGGTGGTTTTCAAACCCAGATTTCATATTGCACCACAAATCAACTTCTTTGGAGATTACAAACTGCTCCAACAATGGAAAACAATCATTGATATCACATCTTCATTACTTTTTCATTTCCATGTATATTTTTATATCACAATGGATCATGAAGTAAGGGATTTTTAATTATCCTGTGAAACCTTTTACTGGGTCAAATGTGGCTATTGTAATATTTTTGCAGTATCTTTGTAACACAGGTGTGACATCCCAAAGAGTCGTGGTGCTTAGTTTGGAAATCAACTGTATAAGCAAGTTTGCATTGGTATGAATGATTTACCTGTGAGGGTGGATTTCCCTTTTACTATATTGCTGCTCGTACATACATATTTCAAAAGTTAGCACTGCAATGTATCACTGTAACAAGAGCGGCTTTACATAAAAATTATGTCAGCTTTGGTGATGGTTGATTGCATGTACTTCTTCTCAGTGAATTTCCTTGCCCCCTGTTCCACAATGTCAACATGTCATTGTGGTTATGTATTCAAACAGCTGGGCAAGTTCAAAAAAGATCCAACACCTCTTTGGTGCAATGCTACAACATATAGCAACTGTTATAGGTTTTACTAAATATTCTGTATTATTTAAATTTTAATTAAATGTTTGTCGGTATTAGTAATCAGTAAAATAAATTTACTTCAGTTCTCGTATTCCTTCATAGAGTCCTAATTTTTATGTATGTAATTGACAATTACAAATTAATTCACAACAATTTTCTGAAATTTTCCTGTTTAATTTCAGAGAGAAGAAGTAAACCCATCAGTCGTTTTGTTTTCTTTAATTGCATTGGAAAAATTTGCTCAAACAAGTAAGAAACTTCACATATGAAACATCTGTTGTTATTTATAATCACATTTTTTACCAATATTTTTTTTATTTGCAGGTGAAAATAAAGTTTCTATAAAAAAACGCTTACAAAATGAGGAAAAAAATCCATTGTTGAAGTTGGAATTGTTAGTTGATTCAGAACAGTATGTAGAACGACAAGTGGGATTTTGTGCTCAGTGGTGTCTTGACAATCTTTGTAAGTTTGTGTATATAACATATGACATCTAGTTATATTTTTATAACAGCAAGGATAGGATAGAGACAGGGGTTGTACCATGCCTAAATATATTGTCTGTGTCCAAGTTGGAATAAAATTTATTAGAAGCGTAGAATAGAACATGTCCACTGAATTACACTGCAAATGGACTGTGCAGGTTGCAGACCACAACAGATGTGCAGGCCCCAACTCTCAAGACAATAAAACTGATGGTCTGGCTCCTGAGGAAAGGATCTAACTAAGGCAGAAAGCAGAGAAAGTTAACACAAGAGGTTCTCTCGAAATATTATTTCTTGAATACATCGGCCACTTATGAACCCACTTTGTTCCACTGCATATCTTCCACCCAATTTCCTGCTAATTATTTTTCAATCTCTCCTTTCAAACACATCTCATAAGTATAACTGCAGTAAAACCTTGTTAACCCAAATTCCAAGGGACTAAAAGGTCAGGAGTATGTGCTTAAAAAAATGTGTTTTAACCAGGGACTTGATAATTTATTTTTGGAATACAGTTTCTTATACATTAAACATTTACAGTATATAAGAACATAGGTACTACAGCATATTATTTATGTAGTTAAAGAAAACACTACATTCTCGGAAGATTAAAAAAGTTTACTGCATTAAAAGATGTATGAATCCCGCTACTAATATCAGAAAAAATGTGCTCATTAATTACTGTATTGTAACTTGAAAGAGTACTCCCATATTTTATAGTGAAAAAATTCTGTATATTATGTTGTCGCAGATAGGTAAAAAAATACCTTGTAACTTCATGGCCAACTGTACTGTAAGTAAACTGTAAAACTATCAGTCACTTTGGATGATGCAGGAAAACTTTGTAAGGTGTCCAAGGCATGTAACACTTCCCGGCGTGTAGGCGGAATGATCCCTCTGGAGCACACAGCAACATCATCATCTGCACTAACAAACACCTCAAAACTAACTTCAGGGTTTGCAACGTCATGTAGAATATTCTTTGTCAGGTGAATTGGTATCATTGTCACTATCTAACTAGTCAACAGAATTAGCGTCTTTATGCCTCCATGCTTTTCTAAGTAATTAAAATACAAATTTTCGACAACCTCAAGCTCTGTTGTCATCTTATAGGCATCTTCTTTGATTAGTCTTCGATCATTGAGTTCTGTATGTGTTGTAATGTCACAGTTTCCCAGGATATAGCGATAACTTTTATTGCAACAAACACTCCAAATTGGCATTTCCACCCCTTTTTAATTGCAGCTCTCACAAGTCTCTTGCTGTAAGATCTCTTCACAAGAGAAATAATTGCTTGATCTTGTTTCATTTGAGGGGAAAAAGTCAACCTGTACATGGTTTAAGTTAAGATCGTGTATGTTATGGTCTGTACACCTGTCCAATGTCAGAACATGCCTATTCTTAGCCACCGTTTGACTGTTAAAATGAAGAAGCACCTGGGAAAGGATTAGCTGTTGATCCTAGCTTTTTTATTATGAGAGCAGATGCACGGTAGAGTATCAATGTTTATGGTCTTTAAAAAATGTGGCTTCTTAGACTAATCGATCATCCAAGGATGTTTATCACTGCATTCTGAATTAGATACAAGGACAACAGTTTAATGTTGTTTACTATATGCTCTATCATGAGGGTTGACTAAGGAAAAGATTTTTTAAAAAGTTCAGTTTCGTTCATATTGTAAGAATAACAAGAGGCATACGTTTCTCTCACTTGGTCCAATTCGTGCAACAAGTTGTTTGCTCCTCTTTCATATACTTTATTTGCTTCACCACAAACCATTAATGATGAAATTTATCGTGTCTTTTGAATCTGGTATAACCAACCAGCAGAGCAACTGCAACCTTGAATATCAATTATTTTTGCATTCTCCTTTGCTTTTTAGTATTATAGATCTACTTACAGGTACAGTGGAAGCGTGCTTATGGTTAAACCATTCTAGAAGTAAAGCTTCAATATCTTCGAACTTAGCACTGCAGTCATATAGATTTGTAACCAAAACCAAATGCAGCAGCATTAAGAATTTTTCATGATCTTTAATTATTGTGGACAATGTAGATTTTTTAAATCCATACTTTTTGGTAATGTGTTTTTCTTCAATACACCACAGTCTACTTCCTCCATGACTTTTAGCTTTGTTTGCAGATCTATGCTTGTCTGGTTCCTCTTGACCATGACTTATCTCTTGAAATCTAAACTCGTTCTAGCTCACTTTGTAACTGAACACAGAATTGACTTCTGTTTATTGAAGCTCATTGTTGGCATCATGATTGTTATTGTTGATTGGGATTGTTGACCAAGTTTACTCATACAGCACTAGCAGAGAAACAAAAGCAAAAAACAGAGATAAACATTGAAAATTCTGGTTAAATAAAAAATGTAATGGCAAAGGAATTAAAAAAGAATTTGTAATTTGTGCTTACCAAAATTTGTATTATCAATAAAACTCTCATAACATAATGAAAAACTCTGCTGTAACTGAAATTTTGTTTGTGTTGACTGAGTGTTTGCCTTAAGTGAGTTTGTTAAGGGGGTTTTACTGTACAGACTGTCCCCCTCCTTTTATGCACCATTTCTATTCAAACATGTTTGAATGCTCAAATTACTCAGTTCTGCTGTATTGTCCACCAATATCAATGAACTTGTGCTTGTATGATGTAGGTATTCTGTGTACCCTTTCTCTCTTTCATATATATAACACATTTGGATAGGAAAGAGAGATATCAATGACGACTTACCTGAAATCAGTAGTTGGTCCAGTCTGGCATAGGTGGAAGTTCAAATTTTCAAGGCTTGAGCCCCCCCTCCCCGCGGTTGTCAGAAAGGAAGATCTGAACTGCATTCTGCCTGGGCATGAATTGATAATTGGTTTGAATTTGCTGCCTTGGAAAGCAATAATACACACCCATTAAGACAACTTACTCTCTCCCTCCCCACCCTGTTCCTCTACCCACCATATCTTCCCCTCCCTATCTCCTTCCTTCCCTTACCCAGCCACACAACCATTCACCTACCTAGAAAATGTCACATCATAGGAGAAAAATGTGGCATGATTAAAACTATACACATTCTCTCCGACTCCCCCCCCCCCCATTTCTCTCCCTCTTTCTCTACATCCCCCCTCTCTCTCACTCACTCACACACACACACTTGTGCTTATAAGAGGTGGCTAGTAAACAAAGGAATGTGAATGTGTAAAGAGAGTGTGTTAGAGAACATTGTTTACAGGATTTTATTCCAGAGGTGGAATTTGGCCTATGACTAATTGGTGTCTCTTGCTTTCATGAGATTCAGCATGAAGCAATGATCCATATTGGTGGGGTTATGGGTGTGAGTAGCTTTTGATAATTAAGTTATTGGCAGTGCTGTAGTGGTTAGAACTGCATTATAGAAGAAGTTTTTTAGTGTGGTCAGGGTGGCATTAGGTAACTGAACATATTAAAAGTATTTGATAGGTTTGATGTGGTTATTATGCCAGAAGTAAGATTTATGACAATACGAATAAAGATGATGGTGGGACAGTAGTTTCATGTAAAATTAAATGTAAATTTGGTGTTTCGGTTTTGGAAGAATTGAGGCAGGGAATCTGTCCCATGGGTCCATTGGATGAAGAGATCATCTATGAACCTGATCCAGGTTAAAGGTTCCTTTGTTGTGGATTTGAAGTAGTCTTCTTCAAGTTGTCCCAAGAACAGGTTTACAAAGAATGAAGAAGATATTGCACCTATTCTTGCTGAAGAGTGACAACCTAGTTTGATGAGGTTATGTGTGTATGTGGTTAAGGATGTTTCAGAGATTAAGCAGTTGGTTGATGGATAGGCCTTTGACACGGGAAGTTTACAGACATGATGTTTTTTATTTCTGAGTTAGGTTGCAGTCTGATTTATGCTCATTGGAGAATTGAGTCTCTTTCTCATATCCAAATGTGGTATTGAATTTGACCTTGTCACTTTGATAATCTCATTGAATAGCACATAAGGAAAATTAAATAATTACCTCAGGAGATAAATGGTCCACACCTCACACTAGCTAACTGCACAGATACATTTTTTTATCAGCTCTCATTCAGTGTTCTGAACAAATAGGAATCTTGCAGCAGTAGGGAGGGTTTTTATGGCTTCTTCACCAAGAAGAATGCATCTGCAAGGCCTGGGGCGCATTGTGGGCATTTATAGACCTTTGTAATATTGCCGCACAGGAAGACTTAACTCAATAGCTTTCTTTCTCATTAGAATGGTTCCCTCAATAACATCATGTTTACAGTGGAAACAGAATTAGATGGTACACTTATTTCCTTGATATTCTCATTGACAGAAAGCCGATGAGAAATGACTTGTGGAGTGTACTGGAAGCCAATCCACACTGACCTTTACTGCAGATGAGAGCACCAGGTTCATACTATAGTAGATGAAGACCTTCTGCTAGGTGAACTAGCTTGGCTTCGTAATGCACTTATTGACAAGGAGTATACCAAGGTGTAATTTAATCAAGCACTTATCCCAAAATAGAAGAAAAGAAATGAGGTCTACAAGAAAAACTGACCTATCTGCCTTTGTTGGGATCATTACCAGAAAATTTAGTTGCATTTTGGCCAATCAATTTAGGATATAGGATAAGAGAGGACTCAGGATAACCAGGAGTTAACCCAATTCCTTTGCAGTATGCAGACAGACAATCAGAACAGTTGCAGACAGGATTAATGAGCACGAGAGGTTTTAGTGTCAGAACATTGTCTGGATACAGTACAAAAGATTCTCTTTCACAAAACTAGAAAAATTGAACATGCTGGGGCGTATTGGGATAGTGTTGTTTTAGAGTTAATCAGTACTAGAACCATGGACTAGCTCTTAAACAGAGACACAGGTTTCCAATTTAGTGCTGCCTGAACAGTGATGATTAACCAGCTGGGTGGGATAGAACAGGCACTTTCCCATGCTAAGAATGTAATCAGGCAGATGGAGTTCGGGGTTAAGGCATTCCCAGCCTCGTGCCATTTGAGGAAGAACCATACTTCCAGTGGATGCTCTTCACCCAGTATTTATATAAACAGGTGCTTGGGCAAAACCTGACTGAAGATGGCATTGCTAAACATCTAAATGTTGATATCTACAGAAATAACCTGGATGGGAACCTGAGAAGTTTTTTTCTTAATTCTTGAAATTAAAATTTAAAACATCCTTGTTAAGAGTATAATAATTAAATAAAAAAGTAGCCAAATAACAAGGAAAAATAAGTGGTAAATAAATACCACTCATTTCTGCAATCCTTGTTACTTTTTTCAGGTGATTCAAGATACACAAGAGCCACAAAAATTATAAACTCTAAAGCAAAGCTAAATCAAAGTTAAACACAATAAAAATGGGAAAGCAAAGAGATATTAGCATAACAATAAGGGATCATAGCTTTTGTTGAGTTTTTGAAAATTTGTAATTTGGGAGAATGAGATAAACTTTAGATTGAGGTGATTGGGGATGAGTATATCAGGATTCAGGTATGATGGCACATATTGAGTAAGAGGAGGGGAAGGGAGGCAGTGTGGAATTAACTTGCAGAGGACAGTCAAACATGATTGAATTTATGTGCTTACTGAAGCTGATTAGCTGCACCCTAGGAGGGGGTAGCATCTGCACAGAACACTAAATTGAGCCATGTAATTATTTGACGTGGACTATAGAAATAGGATATTGGATTTTGTTCAATATAATGTTTGTGTTTATTAATAAAGGGTACTCATTACAAATTAAAATGTTATTGACAATATTTGTGTTGTGTTGATGGAACTTGGAGTTAGAAAGTAATATAACTGTGTATGTGCTACAGCATATAATTAAATTTAAAAAAAATATTTTTTCTTAATTTTAAGGACTTCTATAATACTTGTATGTTTAACTGAATGAATTTCTGCTTCAATTTTGAATATTTAAACTGCCCTCCTTGCGTGTTGTCACTATCCTACTAATGCTATCTGTGGCTACCTGTGCTCAGCTTTCCACAGTCTAATATTTTTTAAAAATAACAATCAAAGTTTATTTTAAAGAAAAAATGCTTAAAGGGGTGCATTTTTAATTCTTGTGTCAAAATGAGAAAATCTGTCTAATGGTCGTACAGTACTAACATCCAAAATTAATTTATTTAAAATACATACAAAGGAAAATTCTTTCATGTTAGATATGCATGGTAGCTTGGTGATAAATTATTCTGCTTTTAAAAAAGTAGACACTACAGGAAACTATGTAAACAAAATTAGAAATGTGGCATATTACTGGTCAGGTTATTTGCCACAAAGTACTGGTAACACTTGTTTTATTATTATTATTTTATATTGTTATTATCATAAAAATTATTTGCAATTATGTAGCAGAGAACTTAAAAAACTCACAAGCCACCACTGGCTCTGTGTATGAGATTGTTTACGATAACTCTATTTCGGTTAGGAGGATGATAAGAAAGAAAATTAATCACTTCCCGAGTATGTAGGTTTTCTAAACAATTAGTGAGAATGTAAGTATTGTGAATGGATGCAGTGACATAAAGGCAATTAAGGGATCTGTTCAAGTCAAGTTTATGAGTAAATTGGGATGATAATTATTGAAAGTATTGACTATAAGGTTAAAAATGTCAAACTTGACTTATCTTTTAAAATTTTTGTTGCTTCTATAGCCTCTTAAATAAAATTTATTTCTACATCCATAAAATGTTTTTGAATTTTTTTTTATGTTGATTAATTTTGAATAATTACAAGATTAACAAAGAAAGTATCTGAAAGCAAATAATATATTGTAGATCTCTATTGAAGGTGAGCCTGTGACACTATCTTTCCTGTCCATATAAATTTATTTGACAAAGTTACATCATCTTTAGTGCCATACTGAGCTGGAGAAGGTTTTTGAGACTTGGAGACATCCTAATGAGTATTTTTCGAGCATGATCACCAACTGTCATCACAATACCTACTCTCGAGACTCAATACTGAAATTTTCTATATTTCACTCTTTCTGTTCACCTATTTTTAAGCAATTCTGAATACATTAGTGGACAAAAAGTGAGTCAAATGTTGAAATTTCGTTATTCACCTGTACAATTTCTTGTGACCACAATTAAATTACTTAATTTGGCTTTTGAGTTTTTGTCAACTGACAAGTTCATTTGTTGCTCTATTCTCTTCTTCACAAAAGGGACAAGGATCCCAGAAACATTGTGTGACATTTATATTATCACTTCTTTGTCTGAATTGGCTATCTTTCTTATTCATTATTTTCAATCAGACGTAAATTTTTTCATTTCATTATATTTTTGTCCAACCTCAAGTTTTTCAACCCACTTAAAGGACTCAACTTCCATTGTTCTCATGTACCAAATTCCATACACTTCTTTCCTTTATTCCATCCTCTATTTTACCTTTCTTCTGTTATCTTAAACCTCCTTAACATTGGCAGTGTCTCATTTCTGACAAACAAGCTTTCTTAGATGTTTCCCCCTTAACTTAACGCTTATCATTTATATGTGACTGAAACCTATCAGCCAAGACCATTTGCACTCAAAGCTCAAAAATACATTCTGTGGGCATAAAATAATTATCATGTTGCAATATTTATATTAAAATAATGCAAAAGAACTACTTCCCATGGTATTCCTGAATAAGAAAGTTGGTACCCATCATGTGGTTGCTAATCAGAAATAGTTGTGATCTGCATTTGTTTTCTAGACAAAAGCAGAGAAAGAAAAATATTTTCTGTTGTATATGCCTTAATTTTGGTGGTATATCACTTTTTAATTTTCAGAGCTCCCTATTTGTGAATCATGATTTCCAACCCTATTTCTATTAGTTGAAATATCATGCAGTAATTTAAATGATATTGAAATATTTTTTCTTTGTTTTTAGTTGTTGTGGATGGGAGAAAATTTTCATATGAGTGTGTGGACACATCAGGTATTAATGTAATGCTAAACACAAAAGATGTTAGTGAATATCTGAAAATATCACCAAATGGATTGGAGGTAATTGGGACATTTTATATCAATTGAATTTTAATAACATATAATAAGCTGCAAGTTAAGTTTTGTTTTCATATTTTTTGCAGGCAAGGTGTGATGCTTATTCATTTGAAAGTGTTCGTTGTACATTCCAAGTTGATGAGGGAATTTGGTATTATGAAACATTAGTAATAACCCCAGGAGTTATGCAGATTGGATGGGCTACAAAAGATAGTACTTTCCTGAATCACGTAAGCTTCTTTAAATTTATAATAAAACAATTGATGACCTTATACAGACACTTTTTATTTATATTATGGCAATGTCTCAATACCTTTTATATCTTCTTCAGGTATTTTCCAAATTAACATATTAAAACGAACACAACTAAACGATACAAGTTATTAAAATCACACAGTTTTGAAAGTGGGTCCGAGGAACACTATTCACTTAACACTATCAAGATTGAAGCAAGACTAATAAAAAATAAAAAGTGTCTGTATAAGGTTATCAATTGTTTTATTAATTGAAAACAGATGATAAATGAAAACTTTCTTTTAAGTTTATTGTTGTTGTAGATAAACTTTTACACTTGTATTGCACTTTTACTATCAACTTCCAAAATATGTTTTCAATGTTTATAAAACTGTACATTTGTTACTGCCAATCAAGCAATTATAGCTTTGACTAAAATCATGGATGTCCAACCCATAACCCAAGAATTGAGTGTGGAGCTGAAAATTATCAATTTTGTATCCCCAGTGCTTCATTTTACTATTTCAATTAGTTAACTACGAGCATAAACACATAATTTGGGGGCATTTGACTGCTCATTTACATTTCTAAACTAGCATCTCAAATGTAAAAACCAACTTATCTGTACAATATTTCAAAGAACACTTTTGGCAGATTGGTAGTGTTGTGGTGACAACAATGTGAGATAGGTGGCAAATGCAGTTAAGTTTGTGTAGTCCAGGAAAGTAGGTGGGCATGCTATGTTTTTTATGGTCAAAATTGAATTTGGACAGTGGATTAAGGTATAGGTTTTTTTTAGGAGGTGTACAAGGTATTTTTTATCTCTGTAGACATGAAAGATTTAGTTGGTGTAGGTGGCCAGACTTTACGAAAGTGAAGCAAATATGAGCTCCCCAATGACTTTGGCTGTGTATGTGAGAGTAGTTAAAGTTACAACTAGTGAAGTGGATATTTTGAAAATGGTTAGTGTTAATTATACCAGAACAAAGGTAATGTTGGAAGGAGAGTAATTCCATTTGAAATTAAATGTATATTTGGTGTTAAGATTTTGTATGCAGCAGCAGTGACGACTTACTGGAGGTCCAGCCTCCTGTAGTCGTGATCAGAGTTCCTTCCTTATGGAATCTACTCTGTGTTGATGTTGTGTAGTATGACCTGAAAAATACTAATGTTTGTCATTACGAAATGTCGCTTATTTGAATACATACATCTACCTATAAGATTTCCCATAAGGGAATCCTAACATTTTAAAAACACTCCTCTCATTCACTCACTTATTCATACTGTCATTCATTCCATTGTTCTGCTGCTGCTCCTACTTCTTTGGCACACCGTCTTCACTTCTTCCCTCTTTCCATGGATGTGGGACAAGGGGATACATAGAGGACATTAATTTGATAATAAATTAAATAGTATAAATAATGTTCCTCTAAGGAGGTATATGTATAAATATAAATTTGTGAAAATATATATATATACATATATATATATATATATATATATATATATATATATATATATATATATACAATCACTGTGGCATACAATTGTAAATATTTTGTACGATTGTGGTCGAAACTCGCTTATTAGTAAGTAAAACTTACTGGCCGGCACACAGAATGGTGTGAAGGGGGAGGCTGAGAGCCTCCGAAAATTTGAAGAACAACTTTCAGTTCCTTATGGCGACACTGCACTTCACTTTCAGGTAAGCCACAATCCTATCTCTCTTTCCTTTCCAATATTGCAATTTTATATATATATTAATGTCGCCCACATAAGGACAATAAAATTGTTGCTAGAACTTCACAAACAAAGGAATTATTGATACAGCAGTTTTTTGAAGAAAAAAAAATATTTAAAGAGCATTTGAAACACTTGTATAATACTAGGAAAATTTTATCACTTGGCCCTGTGAGAGTATTCTTCTTTAAGAAATCCATTCCATATTTCAATTTGAGAAACAACAAATTTTTGTGCTAAGGCTCAAACTAATAATTCTTTTGATTATTTTTTGTGCAGGAAGGTTATGGTATTGGTGATGATCAGTTTTCCCTTGCATATGATGGATGCAGACGATTAGTGTGGCATGATGCACACAATGAATCTCAGAGTCGACAGAGTTGGCAACCTGGTGATGTTCTAGGGTGTCTATTAGACCTTAGTGTTCCAGAAATGATATTCTACATTAATGGAATTCCAATTCCTCCCTGTACTCATGTTTTCAATACTGCAAGGTAAGAGGAGGAAAGTAGATACCAAATTTTTGCTACATCCAATATGTTATGAAATGTTTGGGCACTTATTTTTGTGTATATATTATAAACACTGTCTTGTTTCAGATCTGGTTTTTTTGCAGCAGCAAGTTTTATGTCATTCCAACAATGTCAGTTTAACTTTGGTAGCAAACCATTCAAGTACCCTCCAACTGATAGGAGGTATCAAAGTTTTAATGATCATGCTAAACTAAATCCTGAAGACAAAATGATTTTACCAAGGTAAAAATTGGGCCCATTTCTTGTTTAGTGTTAAAACTGGTGATTTTAATATGTGAATGAAGTACATTCTGCAATTTATAACATTATTTTAAAGTGAACAAGTTAATATACTATTGAAAGAGTTTGAGGTAATTATACATATATCAAACAAACGCCATAATATCTAGTAAGAGGGATTGAAGTGTAACCCACTGCGAACAGACATCATTCTTTTTTATTTGATTTATTTTTGATATATTATTAATATAAGATACATTTGCATCATTTTTAATAATGTTTTATTAAATAATAAAAATAGAAGCCTATTAGTCAATAAAAATTTAATTATTGAGTTTAAAAATATATTAAATATTATCACAAATTAATAACGAAATGTAGTGTAATATTCAATAAATATATTTTTCTGACTTCAATTGGCTAATAACTGAAAACTAACCATCCACAATATCCCACTGAAGACGTCTTCAGACATAGACTTAGCCCTAAATCATCTACAATCTATCATCCTCACTTCTGCCGCTATAGCCCCCCACCAAAAAGCACCAAAACCCCACCCAATAAACCCACACCAAAACCAAACTGAAAACCTACTCCAAGAGAAAAAGGCTTTGCGAAAACAGTGGTACAATTCCAAAAACTCCATAGTCAAACGCCAATACAATGACACCACCAGGAAACTACAAAAACTACTAAAAGACACCAGCGACTCCAAATATTACAACTACCTTCAACAACTCAATGCAGCTGACAAATCACTATGGCTAAAAACTAAATATTTGACCAAAAAGAAAACTGACATCCCCCCACTTTAAAAAGACAACCAATGGTTCTCCATCCCCTCACAAAAAGCGAACATATTCACCCAAATATTGACCAAACAATTCTCCCCCAACTCCTTCTCTTACACCAATCATAATAACTCCATAGCAACAAAACTCCATCAGCCCCTGCAACTATCTCCCCTCCCTAAACTTTTCATCCCTTCCCAAATCAAAACTACAATAAAAACTCCTTCCTAGTTCCCAACATACAATACAGTTTTCGCCCCAAACATTCCTGCTGCCATCAATTATCCTCCCTCTCCAACCTCATAAACAGCTCCTTCGAACAATGCAAATCCTGCATCACCACTTTTATAGACACTGAAAAAGCCTTCGACAAAATTCATCACCCTTCCCTTCTCTCAAAAATCAAAGATTACCTAAATGACACTCACTATAGAATACTCCTCAACTACCTCTCCAACAGAACCTTCTCCATAAAAATAAATAATCACATCTCCCAACCCCACCCCATCGTTGCAGGAGTCCCCCAAGGAAGTGTTATAGCCCACTTACTATACAACACCTCCCACGATATTCCACAACATCCTGCCACTAGCACAATCTTCTTCGCAGATGGCATTGCCATCTCCTACCAAACCTCCTCTCTCACCTCCAATACCCAACCTCTCCAGTCAGCACTCATGCACCTAGAACATTGGTCCAAACGATGGCGAATCAGCATAAATCCAATCAAATCAGTAACCGTCCCATTCACACTATCCAAAAACCTCCTCCGCACATCCCCCTCTATCTTAACAACACAGAAATACCCACAAAAACATAAACCACCTACCTGGGACTCCTCTTCTATTCAAGGCTCTCTTGGAAACCCCACATTAAACTCCTCCTCTCCAAAATCAACCTTAAATTCAGAACTCTATATCCCCCTGCTAAACAGAAAATCCCACTCACCCTCTGCACAAAATGCCTAGTATATCTCTCCATAATACAACCCACCTGGTTTTACACCTCATCCATACGGGAAGCAACAGACAAAACCCATCCATCCAAAATCCAAACAAAACATAATCCTTCACACCATCACTAACTCTCCATGGAACCTCAAAAATTCTATAATTCACTATGACATTAAACTTCCCTAAGTCAACTCATTAATCACCAAATCCGTAACCTCGTTAATCAAAAGCACCTTCAATCATCCTAACACCACGATCCAGCAGTTCCATAGCAACCCTCACCCACCACTTCACTCATGTCACCTCAAAAGAAAACACCCTATCAACCTAATCCTTCCCCCAGAACACTCTGGCACCTCCTAATTCACCCCATCTTCACACCCGCAGATCCCACCTACCCATTCCATCCAACCCATCAAATTCAACATCAACAGTGAGCCCTTATAGCCCAACAATATATGCCCCTCAGACACACAAATTAAGATACTAGAATAAAAATTTTGCAAAATTTGGGTTAATTGCTGAATTACCATCCTACCATGTAAATTCTGTACATATTTAAAATTTGTATATATACTACAACTATATTAAACCAACAAATAATCTTGTGATAAAAGTTTTGTCAAATAAATTAAAATATATATATATAAAAAATTTGCTATTGTTTATTTATAATAATAAATATCAAACACAACATTTTGTTCCTGAATATTTATGATGTTTTTAAATTGAATAATTATTATTTTTTTACTAATAGGCTGCTATTTTTATTATTTAATTTAAATATGAAATCAGGATGTTATAATTTGTTTTAATTTTGTTAAGAAACTTTTATATTTGATTTTGTGTACAATTGTCCTTTTTGTTGCTTTTGAATATTTGAGAAAACTTGTTTATGTTATCAGTGATTCACAAATGTTCATAATATATGGAATCAACCATATATTTGAATCCCATGAATTATTAAAGTTTTCAATTATTTTAATACTAGCAAGTTAGCATTTAACTCTGAAAAATACTGACTTCATCCACATAACTTAAACTATTCAACTTTTCCATGTAACAGAACCATACATGTTTTCCTTTTCTGTCTTCTCTAAGAATTGAACACATTCCTGTTCCATTTTGAGATTAGTTATTATGTTTCAGTCCTATAGAAAGTGTTACACATTTTTTAAAAAAAATTATTTTTTCTCTTCAATTCAATTATTTTTTGGGTCATCTTTCACTGTTTCAGGTTATATCCTTTCTCAATGGATGCATCTGTTATTTTTTATATTCCTTAAATTTACTATAATTTTATATGTTACCTTGGTATTTCCTGTTCAATGTGTATTTATTTTATGAGTTTCCATAAAATTGTTGTATACACATACAGTCCCAGTTTTAAAATGGGAACCAATATCCAAACATGTTGGTTTTCATTGTCTAGTTTATTTAATTTCTACATCATAATTATCTTCTTGATATAAAAGATACTCTGATATGTTGCCAATTTATAAAATTATTGATGAAATAATCTTTATCTGGCTATCTTTTCATTATAATCTATCTCATTTTCAAAGTTTGAATGTTGGATTGATACTTTGGTTCTAGTTTTAATGTTGATTTTAGCTTTGTTATTATGATTATATATCTTAGTTTTTATACATGTACTTGTATGACCAATGTAGTTCTTTTAACAATTCAAATTAGAGTTAAGATGTTAATATATTTTAAAATTATTTTCTGGTGTCCCTTTTGTTCTTAATTAGCATCTTCAACAATGATGTTTTTTCCTTTATGTTTGAAAATCTGAAGAATAGGATTATGTTATTCTACTAAAAATGCATGAGAGAATAGATAATTTCATGTTGAATTCATGGGCACATGTAAGTGTGACTTGAGAACATCCTATTCTTTATCACATTGAGTAAATAAGTCACACAACTTAACTTTCCCTGATTTCTAGGATTTAAAAACTGCTTCTTTTTGACTGATAGATGACATTCAAAATATTTTCATTTAAATGAATAATATAATATGTCTGTTTTGAAAAATAATAAGATAAAATAGCCAAATTGAGACAAAAGAAGTGATAATGTCAATACCACACAACGTTTCTGGAAACTTTGAGCTTTCTTCAGGTGCTAAGAAAACAAAAACACAAGAGCTAAGTGTGATACTTTACTTGAATATGATGGCAGTGACCGCCATCAAAATTTCATGTATCTACAATGTTTTCACCCAGTTGGAATTCCGAGATCTTCTGTTTAATCACATGCACTGGGAAAGCTTTCATTTGATAATACAGTTTTTGTTTGCTTAGCACCTGAATAAAGGTGCAAATTTTTTCAGAAACATTGTGTGGTACTTATATTATCACTTTCTTTGTCTTAATTTGGCTATTTTACCTTGTTATTAATATTTTCATTGCCCCAATTTCTTATACATCTGTAATATTTTTTTACTTGCTACTGATTTACAATCAACAAAAACAATATACTGAAAGGTTTCACATTAATTTTATTATATGTACAATATTTTCCTAACAATAAGGTATTGGATTTCATTGCAAGATAAAATGTAGCAAGATAATGGCATGTGTAAATACAATAGTTTCACGCTGTGTCTTCTGTAGTAAATTTGAATAGTTCATTACTTTTACTTACTAATTTAAATTATGTGTTTATTGTAATAAGCACTAAATTATATATGTTAACACTACTTTAAATTGAAGATTGACATTGTGATATTTCGTGTTAATATTGCTGTTATTTGTAGAAGTTAGTTTTCATATTGCAAGAAAACTTTCAAATTCCTCCAACATTTTCCCTTGATTAATTAATTCATTAGTTTGCCCATTTACTTAAAATTAACAAAAAAACTTTATCATTTAAGAAGGATGAAATATATTCTGTTAATATTTTATTTTAATTAAAAGGCATATGCGTCTAGAACAGCTACGAAAATTGAGTGTGCTGGAAGACTCTTGTACTTTATGTTTTGATAAGAGAGCCTCTGTTAGACTGTTACCATGTGGCCACCAAGGTTTCTGTTCCCATTGTTGTGGACAGTTAGCAGAATGTCCAATGTGTCGAGGAGCTATACGTGCTACAGTACCAGATATTTCATGAGTAAGTATCCAAACAATAAAATTAATAAAAATGAATAAATTTACATCTGATTGAAAATAATTAATAAGAAAGATAGCCAATTCAGACAAAAAGTGATAATATAAATAACACACAACATTTCTGGGATCCTTGTCTCTTTCCTCAGATGTGAAGAAGAACCTAGAACGACGCAACTGCACTCGTCAGTTGACTAAACAAAAAAGGCTCTTCTTTACACCCGAGGAAAGGGACAAGGATCCCAGAAACGTTGTGTGATATTTATATGATCACTTTTTTTTGTCTGAATTGGCTATCTTTCTTATTAATAAAATTAATATTTAGTTTCTAGGCCGGTGATGTAGATATGTGTTGTAACCTATTTATGAATAAAATTCAACAGCCATAGGAAAGATAATCTATTAGTTTTTTCTGATTTTTGGGGGGTTGATGGTCTTGTTTCTTTATTAATTAGCAACCTACACTTCTCTATAAACACAGGACTGATAACGACAGACAAATGATTTGCTAGAAACAATGACAGTGAATGTCATTGAAATGTCTCACGTAGATCTTTTGACTTGGTTAGAAGCCTGAGAATATTTTGTTCAACTTTAACACTATTCAATAGTTGTATACAAAATTAGGAATACTGGTAAAATAGATCTTTTAGGAAAATGTTAATGATTGACAGAAGAGCAGAACAGTTATTTGTCACAATCAAAATGATAATTTGCATAAAGTGAATAAGAGAAGGTAGTGCATAATTGTGGACATAATTCAAGATTGTGAAGGTACAGTGAGATGATTTGAAGAGAATATCTACATGGACAAATCTGGGAAATGCTGAAAGATACAAATTGGATTTTTTCCTCACAGAGAAAAACAAAATACTAGACAGTAAATCACACCCATGAGTGGACATGTACTAAGACCACATCATTATGATGAAAGAAACTGAAAAAATAACTATTAAACACAAACCAAAAATTTGGAATGTAGGTTATCCTGAATAAATGTACTATGTGCAGTGGCTGTTTCAGCAGGATTAAATGGACAAAATGAATAAAACACTATAGAAGAGTACTGAAATATGCTGAAGAAAGAAATCAATAGTGTGATAGAAAGTAATACTGAAAAGAAACTTTGTTTAGGAAGATATAATCAAATATCTTGATAACGAAGGTAGTGTTCACCTTCAAAATGTCATGGCATAAGGTTTCCTTGATGCAGGTTTGAAATTCACGAATGACTTATTCAGCATATACTTTGTGAAAACCTTTGATCTTTAATAAGAAAGCTTGTTTATTTTGTATATCTCATACTTAAATGAAATGAAGTATTATAGTGTGGCATAAATTTCAAGATATTTACATTCTTTGGAAAATTGTGGTAAATGTGTGTCATCAAGAGAAACATGCATCATGCTGCCAAAATTTAGAAATACTTACTGCCAGTTGAAACAATAGTATTTGTGAAAAAATATACATCTTATTAACACAAGAAAAAATTTCTATTACCAATATATTATGAAACTGCCATCAAGCACAAACTCAATTTCGTTTTTGGAAAATCTTTTACAACTGAGCCATGTTTTTATATTTCCAAGGCAGATAAATTTGGTGAATAGAGTGCATGAGGAAATTATTCTAACTTAAACTCATTTTAGCTATCACAGTAATGGATGTCTGAACTGTTCATTGTCATAATGGAACAACACTTTCTTTTTTGCCAAATGTGGCTATTTTTTCTTTATTTCATCATTCAATTTTATTCATCACTCATCTGCAATAAATTCACATAATACTCACTGTTAATTGTTTTTACTTTTAGAAGATAATAAATTAACATTGATGCACTCGCATCCCAAAAAACTGAGGCTATGGTTTGTCAGTAGATGGAATGGTCTTCTCCTGCTCTGGAGCACATTCTCCCCATTCTGTCCATTGTTTTCACCTTTTCTTCATCCAAGGTGTGAAGTGATGGATCCATGTTTCATCCAGAGTTACAAATTGATATAAAAGCTAAGATTTATTGTTGTCAAACATTCCTCACCATGCTGTTTTTGTTCCATCGCAAGCAACCGTGGCACCCATATGACCAAGTTTTCAGTTTATATGTTATGTAAAGCAGTTTTTTTTTAATAATTACCTTGTCTGCTAGCTCAAGCACTTTGTCTTCCAATACCATTTTGTGGGTTTTTGTAATTATTTCTGCCATAGTAACTTAAATTTGGTCAATGACTGTGTTGTTTGTCTTGGCAGCTTGTATGAATTTACAAAATTAAGTGATAAAATAAATCTATTTTATCAATTAATTGTGTCTTAATTGGCTACTTTATCTATTCTAAATTGTTCATAATTCTCACTCTAAAACTGTGAATTTATAAGTAATATTTGAGGAAAATTCTTGTTGTCAGCTTATGATTCATCCTATTTTATAGATAATTTGTAATGATGATGTAAATTGGCAATGAGTTATTTTAAGTTGCCTGGTTTGTAACATTTACTATATCCCTATATGTTTTTGTTTAACTTTCTGTTACAAATGGAGGAAAAAAAGGAACTGTGAAACTGAAGGATCAATATAAAACCTTCCACGAAAATTAATTTTATGTTTACAGATGTCCATAAGTGTTTATTTTACATAGACATGACTAAAATAATATATCATACAAACTATTGATAAGCTACATAATTTTTTTTGAATGGTTAGTCTTACATACTTATAGTTTATAGTATCTTTATATGTGTGTCTGAAAATTATTATTTCATGAAATATAATTACTATTTAGCTACTTAGTGTGCTAATCTGGATTATGTCTTATATATGTTGATGCTTTTGAATGTTACAGCATTGGGTGAACATTTTGAAAACAGTGGAGTTGTGTGTCAGATTGTGATCTACAAGCAGTGTTAGTGCTCCTGGAAAAATTGTGTAACTTTATTTTTCTGTGGAGTAATAATGAAATGAAAATAAAAACTTTTATTATAAAAGTGATAAATGGATAGCCATACTGGAAATGTTTTTATGTGCCAATAAAGATTTTGTTACCCTATTTGTAAATTGTTATTTTATCTTAGTTATTAAAATTAAAAATCTAATCTTGACATAACCAATATTTGTCCATATTTCATTTTGAAAGTTAAGTATGACTTGCACATATTTCTGATTAATTTGAATGTTTCCTTTTAAGAAAAAACAAGGTAAAGCATTCAGTTACTAACTACACTTTTGAAAATGGTTTTTCACTTCTTCATGTGCTCATAATTTAGACATTTTTGATATATTATTATTTATATGATTTTTTTTTAAAATTTTCAAGTGTGGTGATTCATTTCTTCCTTTAAATTTAATGTTATAATATTATATTATCTGGCAAGCAAAAAGAATTTTCCTTCTAAATTTTTTCGAAGTGCATGAATATTCGAAGGTGGTCATATAGTTACTGTCTGGCCTGCCATTGTATTTGAAGGACAGTATTGCCTGGAGTTCCAGATGTTTCGAAGTGAGACAAGAGAACCTGCAGGGCAGTCTGGCAGAACAAGTGCTTGGTGGAAGATAGCTCCTTGCATTATATTATTAGAGTAACTAAAAACCAATTTGAATATCAAAAGCACTACACAACTACAGAAAATCAACATTGATGATCAACCCATCAACCAGACAGATGTGAAAAAGTGACAATGCCAACCCAACTAGCATCATTTCTATTTAAGTTCCAGAGGGAGCCATGATGGCAGTATCTCCGGTTGTCACCAAAAAAATAATCAGCATCATTCAATTTTCACGTAATTGATGCCATGCTCATCTAAGCATGATATTTTCATTTTTAATTTTCCACCCACATTCTTTGAGAAAATTATTTTTGCTCCAGAGTTACGCCCAGTTTAAATTGTGTTTCACTTTTAAATAAATATTAATATTTAATTTGATTTATATAATAAGTAATTATATAAATTAAGTTTTTATTTAACTATTTTTTATATGTCAGAATCAAAAGTAGCCTGAATGACACCACATAAGGTTGAAAACTTTCTTATTCATTATTATAATGATTACTATTATTCATTCTGGTCTATCCTTTCCCTATATCATCCTCTTTTTACCTTTTACCTTCTTTACTTTAATTCAATGTGTTTTTTTGTAATTTTTTTTAACGAGGGTAGGTAAAAAATCTTCAAAAAGACGCCAGTAGCAGTCCACATTACACGGTAGTGTAGGATTCTTGCCCACTAAAAAACACCCCTTTCAATTGATGACCAACTATTGCTTCCTAAAAAAATGCAATTAAGTATTTCTTCGTAAAAAGTGGTCTTAGCTGTGGGTCTTCCTCCTATTATAGACTATTCTCCTTTTCAACTTTCCATAGCGCCTTTATAACCATAGTGGTGTGTTTGCTGATGGCCTTACACTTGTCTGCTGACTCCGGAATCACAGAAATCAGATTGGCAGGTGTTGTTTCAATCTTCACTTCTTTAAGAATATTTCTTAGATTTCCATATGAGGATATTTGAAAAGGGTGTATTCAATGTCTTCCTCCTTTCCTCCAGTTCAAGCACATGAGGCTGTCCTATATCAAACCTATAGAGATATTTACGAAAACATCAGTGTCCTGTTATGAATTGAGTTAGATTTAATCTAACTCTCCCATGTTTTCTACTTGTCTACGTTGGGATGTCAGGAATGAGTCCCTTTGAGGACTCTATCCACTGATGTTGCCATTCTATTATTGATTCCCTTCCTGTTTTTTCTATTCCTTCTGATTTCTTGCGGCATTCCTCAGCTAAGATGTCCAGTGGCGCCATTCCTGCTAGAACACATGCTGCATCATGGACGAAGAGAATACATAACTCTCAACGCGCTCAGTCTATACACGGCCCCAGCCCTGCGAAAACGTGCCCTGACTCTAGTGACGTCCGCCTATATGGGAGTGCCACAGAGCACTTGAGCCAGTATTAGCCGACGATTTTGTCTGGATCCACCAGTGTCCGACATATCCTCGTGATGGCAGCGCAGACTTTTGCTGCTTTCTCACTCGCCTTTTCGAGATGACGCTTATGTCAATGTGATAATCCGTCCGAACGCGATAGGAGAAAACTGAGTCAATTGTTTTAAATGATTCAATGTAAACCTAATTAAATCGTTCTCGATACGAACAAATACAAGAAAACCTTTTATAGAGAATGTACATAGTTTAATAAGAAGAACAAAAAATTATTTTAGAGTTAATAATGTTAAGCAACAACAGGTGTAAATCACTATGTGGGGTCACCTCTCTTTTCCTTTTTTGATCCAGGACAAGCTCCATAGTCAGTGAACCCATGCCGTACAAATAGTTCTGTTGTCTATTTAAAATTTGTCTAAAATGAGACAAACAATTGTCATCGAACAAGTTGCACACGTCCTGCAACAGTTTTGTCTGGATGATGTTTCACCACAAATTCTTGTAACCCTACTCCACACTGATAAGATGGTTTTAATCTCAGAAGAAGGTACAATCTTACCTGTCTCGTTCTCCTCATCTGGTTCAACGGTTTCATCTCACGTCTATTGTAGTTGCAGGTGAAGGTGTTCAATGGTGAGTTTTGTGATTACTCGTTACTCTTCCCCATCCTCAACACTCACCTCTAAACACATGCACGCCCCCAAATACATAATTGTTTGTACAATATGTGTAGGATCGTCAGGGGAAGGATCAAATGCTTTGAAACCTCTTTCTTGAACGCATCCAGGCCATAATTTCTTCCAGGATCATTGTCCTGGATGTCATTTTATGCCAAGCCCTATTAATGCTGTCCAGAATGTCGAAATAGTTTTTCCAGAAAACTCTTAAGGACACTCCTGTTTCTGTCACCTCATTGCTTTGGAATAAAATTTTTGTGAAATTACATTACAATCCATGAGCTGGATGAGTGGTGTTGTATTAGGAGGCAAGAACTTGACAGTGATGAATCTGAATTCCAACAACGAGCCTAACAAACCTGGAGGATGTGCAGGTTTGTATTGTTACGTACCAGGAGGCACTTTAGAGGCAACTGATTATCCTGGAGGTATTTTTTCACTCTCGGGCCAAAAAAATCGTTTATCCATTCAATAAAAATTGTCCTCGTGGCCCATGCTTTCTTATTTAACCTCCACATTACAATCAAAATTACTTATAATCATCGTTAGCATTACTGCAAAACAAAAAATAAATCTTTCATAGGCTTATGCCCTGAAAGAGCACTTTCCTGCATTGTAATTAAGTCCTTTGGGGAATTCCCCCCCCCCCCTCCCAAAACGCTAGAAGTTTAATATTTGTTTAGGGGTGAATCCTTCAACAGCTATCTTTTAATTCGGAACCAACGTTTTCGGTCCCAGAAGTCTCTGAACTAGCAATGCTGTATATAGGCCAATAGCTATATACAACTTATCACACAAAAGGTCAGGGTATTTTATTTTTTCTACTCGTATAGGTTGAGGCCAGTAGTGAAAAACAATGTTCTCCAATTATAAAGGCCTCGGAAAAAGTTTCTGGGGCCTAAAAACCACGAAATTTGGCACTACTTTCCAGTAGTTCGCTAATAGCTGAAGTATGAAGCATTGTATTGTAAACAATGTAATAAATTTTAAAGCATAAAATACTGCGTCGAATGGTGTGTTTGATTACGAAATTTTATCGAATGAAGCGGTAGAAATATTTCGTCATACATGTGCCATTCTTCGTCCTTTTCGAAAAGAATACAATTTGATGTACTGCTACTACTGATATCTCCAAAATGGTTGGTCATACATTCATTTGCCCTAAAAGAAAGTTGTAGAGAATTTAATTCTCTTTCCAACACATAATCTTGTTTAAGAAATATGCTGACACTTACCGAAAATACACTCATTTGATTGGCGGTCCAGTCGCAGTCGGAATGTGACGCTGAATAAGTAAGCGATAGATGGCTAGACCTACCTGATGCAGGTTTTTCTAGGGTTTTCCCTGCATCACTTTTAGGCGAATTGCCGGGTAGGATCCTTAAACCATAGCCCGGGCGCCCTAGTTAACCCTTGGCTACCTTCCTCTACACTTCCGCATCCCCCCTTTCAGATCCATTCCTATGCTATTAAAGGGGAGTTGCCACCATGTGGATTACCCTCATGTAGCCTGTTACCTAAAAAAAAAGCTACTGATCTTAGATAGTTACTTACGTTTTTACACCATCATTTGGTTCTATTATAGTAAGACTTGATCTGAATATTACTCAATGTTATTTCTATTAAAATTTTATTGAAATGTTTAATTCACGTCTATGTATGTATTACAGAGATACCTATGTATCTACAGAGATATTACGGCTGTTTTGGTCATCCTGAATAAGGTAATAATTGCTATTGTGTAAGATGGGTGAATGAAAATAATTTTCATTATTCAGAGTAATGAAACTGTATATTATAATGAAAGAACTACCTAAACATGTATAATTAGTAATATCTTATTATACGTGATGATCTGTTTTCCGCCGTTTTGAAGATACAGAATTGGAATTGTAGCCATTTAATTAGCCAAGTAATTGACACATCATCATAAAATACCCGACCTTTTACACGAGGAGGCTTTTTTTGGACATAGCTACTGAGATAGTATGTAAGTGCTCCGTTTAAACTTTCAGAACCAGTCTATGATGGCTTTAAAATCATTATGTACAGTGGCATTCACCCCAGGCAATTTTTTAATGAGATCGGCATCCAATTGCCTGCCCCTTTTCACATATGATGGCCTCAGAAATAGAATCGCCTTCTAACTGTTTTTAATTGATCCAAATTAATAACTGTTCGAATCCTTCAATTGTTTGCGATCTTTGTTTCGATTGCACATTCACTCGTTACATTAGCCTTCTAGATTTCTTCCTTTTTCGTTAGAATCAAACTTATTGTCATGGATGGCAACTTCTCGTACATTCGGCCGATTTCAGAAATATTGTTTCCGCTCTCGTACTTTGGAATAATTTTTTTCTTCGGTTCCATTGTCTTCCTGGTCTTCTTCTGAAGGTTGCCGGCTTAGTAAAATTTATTTGGTTCCATGATAATGTTACAAGTAAAGTAAAACTTATTGTTATAAATTACGTGTGATACATAATTTATTAAACTGAAAATCACAAAATAAACCTAGTATACCGAACATTGAACACGCTATATATAAATAACTCCCGCTATTCAGTTTGGGATTAGATTTTATCCACGTGTGTTGTAAATGAAGTAACATTTCCTGTTACAACAATTAGTTACTTAGAATTCACCTGCAATCTGTAAAAAAACTAAAAAAAACTCTAAAAAACTATTTGGTATCGGAATTTATGCGTTTCTAAAGGCATGTTGAAGAGGGTGAATTTTTTATCTTATTTTTTTCCTGTCTAATAATTTCTATACGCGCCGGGTGGTGCTCACAAAATAAGAGTACAATGTGGCAAGACAAGAAGAAGTAGGACGGACAATCGGTCGGCTCTTGCCGACGAAATACAACAAATCGACTTTAACCGAAGTCAACAAAACCGAGGTTTTACTTAATAGCCCTCAAATTATTTTATTTCCCCACATGTATCGAGTCAATTTAAGTAATATTTCATTTTCGGCTGTTAAATAAAATTCAAATTTTACTTTATTTTACAATTGAGAAACGTACTATAATGTTTCATTTGAACAATTTCAATCAAACTAAGTAATTTTGAAGTTATTAAAATTTTAATAGAAATTCTTAATATCTTATGACACGTTTGAAATGATAAATCAGAGATTTGATTAGTTCAATATGTAAAGAATTTATTTGAGAAAGTATTATAAATTTTACGCATAAATTTGCAACGGCTGTTAATTGAAATTTGACTCTTTCCTATCGACGCTTTACCAAAATATTAACTTATAAAATATTGCCCATAATACATGTACACACAATGAAGTTTGACGAAACTACAATTATACGAAGTTTACAATGCAATTATTCTACTAAATTTAAAATAATACTCAACATATCATTTTCGAACTTTCCAACATTTTGTACAACACACTCTCACTAATTATTTAATAAAAACTTTTAAATTTTGAAATTGTAAGTACATACAATTGCACGCCCTTTTTCGCACATTTTAAAAAAAACTTGAACAGGCACATTCTATTATTCCTTTTTGTTGCTCCAGGTAATAGGATACCTCCTACGCACGCAAGATATTTCACCACCAGTCAATCAACCATTATTATCGCCAACACCCAAGATTTTTGACCTTGGAAACTGGTCAGTGTTGCAGTGATTATTATATACATATCAGAAGATATCTCGCCCGCGGTCTATTAAAAATGTTCCAGATACCGCAACCAACACCAAAGACAGAGTTCAATTCTTTAAAACCTTTTCTAATATCTACTACTCTTTGGCCATACTTCCGGCCACCACACGCGGCCCAATGGCTCCTCCTCTTGACTTCCCTCGATGTGAACTCTTTGAACGAACTTTCTGACTACATAAAACTCCATCCTCTTCACTAGCGTCAACGCAGACTATGGGTGAGATATATTGTTTTGTTTCTCACAGTCCAAACGAGGCCACACAATTTGTCTGGAGCGTGTGCACATTATTCCTTAGGATTTTATATAAAACATTGACTGGGAGCACGATGAACACGATTTTCTCAACCCACACGCCGGCTGTTCAAAGTTCAAACATTCTTTCAACTGCATGATCTTTATCTTATTAAATAAATTTAATAATTATTACCAACATTGGAGTATATTATATATATTACCTGGATATTGATTTATGTAAAGAAAAAGTATGTGATTCTACATTAATCTATTAGAGAAAAGGTGATTTTTGCAGAAGAAATACTAATGTGATCAGAACCCCCCCCCCCCCCCTTCCTCCTCTTCCTTTGCCTTTTGAGAAGCATAAATACTCTGGATACAATACACTCCTACCTTAAGATAGTTAATTATCTTCCCGGGGCCTTAAGGGGATCAAAGTATCTTAATGTTCCTTGAGAATGTTAAAAATATTCCCGGTAGCATTGAGAGTAAAACATAATCGCATACTCGGTACCTTAAAAGAATCAAAATTATATGTCATACCTTAAGAGAGCAGCCTAAGGCAGCGAACGTTACTTTCGTTTGCTTTAGAGAGTTAAAAATACTCCCAATAGGTTAACAGTATCAAAAATACTCATAGTAATTTTAACAAGGACAAAATACTTCAATTACATTAAGAGAGTCAAAAAGAGTCCCCCTACCCTGACAGAGTCAAAAATACTCCTGGTATCTTAAGGGAGTCCGAAATAGTTCCAGCACCTAAAGAGAGTGAAGAATAATCCCGGAACCTTAAGAAACAAACAAATACAGTCGTTACTCTAAAAGTGTCAAAAATACTACCGGTGCCTTTAGCGAGATAAAAATAAACTCGGTATGCATGTCAAAAATATTTCATTACATGAAAGGAAGGTCAAAATTACTTATGTTTCCTTGAGTGTGTCAAAAGTACTCTCGCTACCGTAAGAACGTGATGAATATCCACGATATCCTCAACGAGTCCAAATTGCTCCTAGTACCCTAAGAGTTTCCAAAATATCCTGGTAGTTAAAGAGAAATAATTACTTCTTGTAATTTAGATGTCTTCAAAATGCCATTTTGCGCGTTTTACCGATCCAGTGTTTCTTTCGTATCGTAAGTAACATAAGTACAACATTTGTTAGAATTCTCTGCACGTGTTTAATATTGTATGCGGATCATAGTTTTGCCCTTCAACCCAAACTGCTAGAGGTTAAAGTAAAACTTTACCGACATATTGAATGTCATAATTAAACTCAGAGACTACCATTATCTTGGATTCGTCACCAATCTCAATTGTTTTCGCGTTATCTTATAATACATCCCTCCACCCACCTAAGGATGTTTTTTTTAGGTAACAGGCTACATGAGGGTAAACCACGTGGTGGCAACTCCCCTTTAATAGCATAGGAAGGGGGTTGAAAAGGGGGATGCGGAAGGGTAGAGGAAGGTAGCCAAGGGTTAACTAGGACCCCCGGGCTATTATTTAAGGATCCTACCAAGCAATTCGCCTAAAAGTGATGCAGGGAAAACCCTAGAAAAACCTGCATTAGGTAGGTCGGGCATTTGGTACTTATCCCACGCCCTTCCGATGGCGGGAGAGGGGTTTTCTGTGGGGTCGCAGCGTTCCCCTCACCGTGCCTTTACCGGTTTAGGAGGCAGCTGGCCGAATATTCCAATAGGAATAGCGGACAACTCTTACCGTATGCCGAAGGTCTGCGACCCCGGAACATACACCTCACAAAACAGGCCGAGGTGCCTCGGCATGTGGAAACCTTAGTTCAAAAACCAGAGAGATGTGAAGGCATCCCGAAAGGTAGCCTCCACCAGAGCTTTCTGGGAAGGTTCACCTCCGAGAGAAGCCTCTCGCAGGCTTTGACCTTCCTAAGGATGGTTTCCTCCAATGCCAAGGTATGTTGAAATTTTATACAAACAACTTCGGAAGATTTCAAAAAATATTTATTCGACACAAGTGTCGGCCTTTTATTCAAGTTTTAAAATTTAAACTCTTTTTCACCCCAGCCCCCAGGGATCGTGTTTGTGGTAAGACTATATTGTTTGTTTCAGGTTTAAAAGGACCGTGTATACATATTTCGGTCGAAATGGCTTCTCGTGCTTAAGATTGTACGTGGATATTTGTTTCCCCCGTTTCAAACCGCCATTCATAGGGGTTGAAATACAAATTTACCGGCAAGTTGAATGTCATCATTAAACTCGGCGACATCCATAACCCCGGATTCGACTCCAATGCTGATTGCGGTTCCGTCTCATACCAAAAGGGGTAGAAATTATACACAAACAACATCGGGAGAAACACTATCAACCTCACTGACCCTGAAAATAATTATTCGACGCAAGTATCGGCAGTTTTAGCATGTTCGAAAATTTCTGCCACTACGTGATGTTAGTGTAAAAATCTGTAGTTTGTCGAATTTCTACTGCTGACATCTCAAAAAAGGTTGCTCGTACTCTATTTTAATATGGAAAAAGTTACATACTATTTGGTTTTAAAAATAAACAATATTTGGTTTTAAAAACCCATTGAGAATTGTGGAGAATTCACCCATTTTGCTGGTTCATTGCTACCCGTTTGAGTTGTTATGAACTAAACATTTCAACTTAAATTTCAATATAAATAACATTGAGTAATATCGAGATGAAGTCTTTATATGACAGGTCAAAGTAAATGCGTGAAAAGTAGATAAAGGCGTAAAAATTAGGTAAACATCTTTATTAATTAGAAACTAAGTAGCACAATATGACCACAGCCGGCCGGCCGCAGTGCAGCAGAAAAATGGATGTAGTTTCAATATTCTCAGTGGATTTTTAAAACTAGATAGTGTATGGATAGAAATTTAAATCGTCTACAACTTATTTCCATAACAAATTAGAGTACGACGGGCCTTTTTTATTATATCAGCAGTAGAACTACAAAAAATATTTCACATTTTTATTTGACCAAATTTCAGAAATCACATTGGTGAAACATTATCTTTTCAATCACATGCTGCAAAGGTATCCAGGATTTGATAATGATTATAAGGCGTATCCATGTTAGTCTAAATCCCGTGGGTTGCTCTTACGTAGAATAATCCGGTGTACCTCGGGGTAGCGTAATTCACCTATTGCTTTACTTGATATATTCCCACGACATTCCTCTAACTGACCAATCTACAGTGGCACTTTATGCTGTTCTCCAAGTCGATGACACTTTTGCAGCAACATACAACAAACTCCTGGATAACCTACTAGAAATCAAGATATGGAGCAATATTTGGAGAAATGAATGATTGAAACAACCGTAGCTCCATTCATTCTAAGGCGCCAAGCTTATAAGCAGAACCTTAATAACCAGGCGATACCAATGATACAGTAGTTCGATATCTGGGACTCCATTTCGTACCTCACTTAACGTGGGCAAATACTTCGTTGGAAGTCTATAGCAGAGAATTTGACAATTCAAGCAATAGCAATAAGAATATCCCTTGTCTATAGGCACAAAAATATTTCTGTTCTTATCGCTTAAGACCGATATGGTATTACTCTTGTGGAGTGTAGTGGCACTGCACCAGAAACATCAACCGCATATAGGTGACGCAAAACCGATTAAAGCGACTCATAACCATAGTATATAAGAAACTCCACACTACACACTGACCTGGGAATACGCACGGTAAAAGCAACCAAAATTGCATCAATCCTGAAAGTGCCACTCATTCATCCAGAAAACAGTTGACAAAAGCGGAAGAAGCTTCATGATTATGGAACTTTAACACTAGTTTTATTCCATTAAACAATAAATACCATTCCCCACATTTATATCTCATAGAAAATAACTAGTTTGGGGTAGTTAATGGACCGCACAAAGTCTCACCTTCCATTTGAAAAAAACTCTATGTTAAATTCTGTATTTTCACAACTGTGAAATCTTCGGATAGAAAGTTAAATAAAATTTAAAAAATACTAAGTTTACTGCCAACTGTTAAACAATTGAATCAATTTGAGAAAATGAAATTCTGCATTAAAATTCAGGGGGACGTCTCTGATGTATTTGAAGCGCACTATTTCGTGTCGTCATTACCATCTACACGTTATCCGTCACCGGGTGTTCACGACAATCGCTTTCTTTTGCCTGTGTAAATGAAAGATCTCATTTTGTGCTACGAGCTGCCCAAAAACGAAATAACTTTCACCTCAGCTTAGACAATTACACATTGATGCCATGACAGTTTTCATTAATTTACGATTTTATATAACGATTAATATTTTTTTAAAAAATTTTCAGTCCCCAATTCAGTTCACAGTTTCGGAACTTTTGTGTATAATAAGTTAAATTTGGTACGTGAAAATGGGCTGCGACTTATTATAATTGCGGTGTTACTGGTGACACAGTGGACGTGGAACTTAATCCAGGACCTGGAAAGGAAGTAGAGAATATTAAGTGTCGAACGTACATCAAAACAGGACATTTTTGTTGTTCGAGTGAAAAGTCTTTCCAGAAACTGAAGAAGAGACAAAATGTGCAGGACAACTTGGAGTATATACTTTGTGTGGACAAACAATCCAAATCTGCCCTAAAAACTGAAATAAATATGTTGTCCAAGCAAGTCCGTAATATCCCGTGCAGGCTAGATTCTTTGGAAGAAAAAGTGCGAAAAAAGAGAGACAAAAAAAACACCTAGGGCCTAATTTAAATAAACGTCTGGGGTGTGGGCACTCAAGAGGACTTCGTGTTTAGTGTCTGACACTCAATAGTACGTCAAGTGGGCAACGGAAACGAAGGAAAATGTTTCCCTGGTATACGTGCCGAAGAAATTAAACATGAACAGAAATATCTTCAACTCTAAAACAGTTAGCCTGTAGATGATCTAGAGACAAATGATTTTCAGCGATATAATCCTGACGGAGAAAATGTTTGATCTGACCACTCTTTTGAAGAAAAGTTTTCAGACGGCCCAAATCGTAGCTTGTGAGTGAATTAGGTTGGACTAATGGGCAATCATAATTAATTGTGTAACAATATGAAACAGGAATACTTGGGTTCATCCCCGAGAATGCGTGCGATCTTGGAAACTCTGCTGGAATTTCATCTCGAAGAATCAAGATTTGGAGGAAATCCATTATCATTAAGTCAGAAATTTTTGTAAGCTGATTTTCCTAATCACCAGGTGTGAAACGTGGGTCTTTCCTCAAGCAAAGCGGAAACGTTAACGAAGGCTGTGAATCGTTTAAAGTAATATTTCAGTTTATTATAATTATATTAATTATAATTTAATAAATAAACAGAATAACGACAAATTAGTCAGAAAAAATGTATTATTCAACTAAAATAAAAATAATTACAATAATGTGACATTTTTTGGGACTAAGCTAGAAGTGGCTCAGAGATACAGCAACAGGAGTGAATTACTAAAATCCATGGGAGTAAATAATGGATATAATCAAGCTTTCAGGCTCTTTTACGCCATTTTCAAGATTGCGAAAACACATACGTGATACTTTTTTAAAAAATAAAAATGATTCTTCACAATATCAATGAAAGCTTGTTGAATATTCAATAGAAAATTAATATAACAATTCATAATGAAACTAACCTTGTGTAATATTACATGCAAGTAAGATAAAACTGATAAAATTGCCTCATGAAATGAATTTTTTTAAAAAAACAATTGAATAATTATGGATTTTATGAAATTATAAGAAGTGCAGTGTTTGTTTTCGAATTATGTTTGATATTACTAATATGGTTCTATTAGTACAGGTGTGGCCTAGGTGAACATTTTTGCACCCTGTAGCAACGAATACAACGTAGCAAAGTATACAAAACAAAGAGTACAGAATACACTATACTCTTTGATACAAGGCAAAGTAGTCAGTTCGGTTCGGCTCGGTCCATGTCCACCAAAGAGATATATAAACATAATGGAGCGGCTATATCAGCGTTACAGCGCTCTGGGTGGCAGCAACAAACAACACTGACCGCCATTTTTTAGTCGGTCCACTTCACCTAAAACCCGATTTGTGTTATGCTACTGATGGTGAAAGTTTTGAACTTTTTGTTAAAATAAATTGTTTGTTATTATAAATCATGCCAAGCCTACAATTGTAATAATCGTAGTTCGAAAACACATGAAATATCGTATTTTAAGTAAGTATCAGCATAATAATAATAATAATAAGGACGAGAAAGATAGCCAAATACAGACAAAATAAGTGATAATATAAATACTGCACAACGTTTCTGGGATCCTTGTTCTTTCTTCAGGTGCTAAGAAGAACCTAGAGGGACTAACTGCACTCGTCATTTGACCAAAAAAAAAGCTTTGGAGGTGTTGTTGTGTCGCTCTAGACTAGGAACGGTTACATGTTGCAAATAGAATGACGAGGCTACACATTCAGTATGAGGCACAGAAAATGAAGGTAGCATTGGCTGCCCAAACACTAAGCAATTCTGTAGCAGATGCCATGATTTTTTGTAGTGACTTGGGTTTGTCTGAATTTGTAAATTGTGAGGTCACGGTAAAGTTCATAAAAATGGTAGGGAAAGCATTTGATTAGTTGAATTCGTGCAATGTTATGTACAAGGGTACAAAACTGTGTTTAGAGGTAAGAGAGCGACAATATGCAACACAATAGAAAGATCTGTACAGTATTTTATGAATTTAAAGCTGTACGATGGGAGTTTAGTCAGGGAGGAAGATGGGTGTGTGTGGGATTGTTTTAGATCTTCTCAGTTTGAGGCAACTGGCAGAGAAGTATGTGTGGAACGATTCTCCAGTTCTCAAATTTATATTAAGTAGGAGAATGAGCCAGGACCATTTATAACTCTTCTTTTCTTGCATACGAAGATGTTGGGGAAATACAGTTCAGAGCAGCATATAGGAAATCTTTGATTACGCAGATAGAACCATCCAAAAGTGCCAATAGTACGGGAGGAATTTTGAAAACACTGGTTGTACCAATTGAAAAAAATAATTTTAAATCTTGTACAGATCACAATTTTGATCATGATTACATCCCTGAATATGAGAGATTAACATTATATTCAGAAAATGTGGTAGAATATATTTCAGGAAGTGTTATAAGGTTGGTGGTAAAAAAACTAAAGTGTTTAGGTTGTTTAGAGGTTCCTTGCTCCTCGCTCTGAAAGAAAAACGGGATTGATTAAAATAAAGGACTTTAAAGACAAGTTAATCAACCCGTCTAAAGACGTGAAATTATTTAAACTTGCTGAAAAAGTATTGAGGAATAACGAAACACAAATAGGAAAGAAAAATTTACTATTAAAAGTGTGTGTGAAGGTATTCCGGATGTTGGGACATAAACAAATTTTATTTTGTGAATTCGACAATTTAATAGATTCGGCCGAATTTGGTGAGGAAACTGACTACTCAATTTTAATAAAGGTTTTATTAAAACATTACTTCAATTGCAGAATTCGTTATATGTGTAAAGAAAAAGCAATGGATGAATGAGGACGCATTATTAGGCAATTGTATACAAAACTGATATTATTGAAACGTCAATAAATATTTCTATGTCTTAAATGTGTTATATTTTCTTAAACCTTAAAATATATTGTCCGTAGAGATGTAGTTTTAGGTCATTTCTAACTTGTCTAACCATATACCTGAAGGAACCGGCAAACTATTGAAACAATGTGTCCGCCAAAGTGTAATGCAAGTCACAGTAGCCAAAATTTACATATATTTATGGCCGCAATATTTTGAGCTCACAAACCCCTGAGGAAAGTGTCATCGTTTGGTTTATATGTAGGTACATAACCGGTAGTAATTAGAGTAGGAACATAATACTTTTGTTATTAAAAATATAGATTGTTAGCGGTTGTACTACTTAATTTTACATTGTTCTATTTTTAAATATCAAATCCGGTGAAGAGGTTAAATTAAAAATTATTTAACAGTAATCAAACATTGCAGCGACATCAAAATAATTAAACAGTTGAAATTTTAATATTTTATGTTTCAGTAATTTATTTATAAGGTGTGTGTGTACTATTATTGGTTTTTGAGTTTCACACAGCACTTCGCGTAGAAGATGACAACTGAGTTAGTGGACGTCAAACGTTGCATTTTAATCATTGTCGCACCAGTGAGGAAACCCGAGAACTTATTCTATAACATCTGCACTGGGAAAGCCTTCCATCATTGATTTTTACATTTTTATTTGTTGTAGCTGCCAACGAGTGTAAATAAATCAATTGCAGGAAGAATAAATTGATTCATTAATATCCTTTTATTTTTTTAACACTTAAATTTCTGATATTACACACAGATACAAATTCAGTTTTGATATGATCATGGTATCTTTACGATTTATTGCATAAACGTAGGTATTTATCAGCAGTTAAATACACAGAAAAAAAGCATCCTCAGTCACTCGTGGTAACCACAAAACAAAATTACAACTGCTTCCCATACTTTTTCGTAACTGAGACCAATGTAAGCACTCACGATAGACAAAATACAAACACATAATAGCCCCGCATCCAGTGGAGAAATATACGGATATAACGTAAGTGAGGCTTTTCAAATAAATAAATAAATAGAAACCAGCAAACATATTTTCTTCTTTGTTGGATAGCAAATGTATTAATCTCGGTACATTTTTTGTCTCCAAGCATCTTTGCGTGTATGAAATAATTCTTAGGTTTATAATACCAGATTTAAGATTTCGTTTTATAACCAATCCATAATTAAAAACTACTGTTGGAAAATCAAAGAGTGCAAAATAAAATAGACGATGGATAATGGAGTTTCGTGAGAATATGAGAAACAACAAAAACATGGTATTGTCCCAAACTGATCTGATAACGCTTCAGAAAAACCGACAGGAAATGAATCTCTGCGAACGATTAATTCCATGCTTAAAAACTCGTTCCATTGGTTCGTAAATAGTTAGGCTCACAAATGTATATGCAACTTGATCTATGCAACTGTACTTAAGCTTAAAATTGAAGACTAAATCAAACATACTTTATAAAAATGCTCATTTGATATATGCAATTCTGAAAAGCGTTGCTTGAATGGATAGTTGGTAAGTAGTAAAAAAAGAGAACAAAGTTTAAACATTTTATGGATGTATTAGAATCATAACTATGATAAGTATCCGTCAGAGGTAATGCTCCAAAATTTGTTTTTCTAAATGTTTCGCATTCTAGTGAAATCCATTTTTGTAAATTACTGAACTCAAAGTTTAGTAATTTTCGGTTGTTAACATGCGGCCGGAAGTGCATCTTTGTCATATTGCCTCGGTATATATTGAATGTGATGAAAGTACTGGCTTTTCAGATATTTCCGAAGAATTAACAAGAGATAGACTACTCTAAAAAGTGGATAAAATGTAAACACAGCGAAGAAAAATACCTCACAAAACATGAAAGTATGTTTAACTTACTAAATTTGTTAACCAAAGTATATTTCAAACATTATGATGCACGATAGATATACGTTGTATCGGTAAACGTTTTAAACCAATATGCGCTAACTTACTATTTATATATGCTGATTCAAATATTGATCCACATTTTTCCGTACTATCGCGTGAAAAACTATTATTTGGTTAAATATGCAAAGTAAAACTTAAAGTATCATTTTTCTAATGTCATATTACATGTAGACCTACTTAAGTATTTCATGATTTATAACATGAATACTGTCTTCAATCTTTCTTTAAGGTCGAAATTTTTTGATTTCAGATTATTTTCAGCGGTTAAAGAAACAAGTTTATTTCATCTTGTATATCTCGCAGTTGAGAATCCGAGTTGGTAGTGCAGTATTGTAATTAGTCACATTTAAAACACTATAACAATTACAATGCTAGGGATATTAGAAATGGAATCCAGACATTGAATTCTATTTCTTAAAAGGAAATTGTTGAATAAATTTACCCATTTCAAAATTAAATGGCATGAATTGAAGAAAATAATGTGCTGAAATTGGATAACACCATGCCAAAATTTTTGGAATAATTATAAAAAACAATGTTAAATGAGAATATGAATTCTTCAAAATCAAGATATCGATTTTTAGAATCGATGTATTTGCAAATCAACATACATGCCAATATATCTTATATATCTATAAGATACTAATGAGTTGATATTTATAGAAATTTAACAATGAAAAACATCGAGTTTGGATACATTTTGGCAGTGGTTACTGTTTTAAAATTGGGACCTTAATGTTTTCTTCAGTATCGTATAATTTATATACAACATTTTACTGAAGTAATATTATACGTAAATAAATTACCTTTAGTCAAAAAACAATTATGAGGCGTATTGCAAAAATATATATTTAATACACGACATTTCGAATTCTTCTAGGACCTCTTCAGATCTGAAACTTTTTGTAATTTTGAAATTAGAAATTACAACAGGCAAGGCAGTAGAATCTTTCCTCTAAATTTTAATATCGAATTATATACAAAATTATAAAAATTGACACCTGATGAGATCCTTAAAGAGGACGAAACGTCACGTATTTAATATATATTTTTGTGATAAACTTTATAATTGCTTTCCTGATTAAAGGCCATTTATGCATTTTTAACGTAATACGTGATATACAATACCGATGGAACAAAAAAATTTAAAATAAATCAAGCAACATCGAAAATTTAAAGAATTTTTGAAGGCGTAACTTGGTCATTATAGAAATAGCTTCGATAAAAAAACTATATTTTATGATTATATAGATTGTAAATGCATTAATATTTGTTTTTAGATGTACAGATGTTTATCGTTCCTCCCGAAACGTACGTTGGCACTTAAATTAATAATTATTATGTCAAACGTATGTAAAATTATTATTTTGTGGAATATAATATAAATATAAGTACTTTGTAACTGAAACCAGTTAGAAAAAATTTAATTTATGTAATAAAATGAAAATCTATATTTAATTCAGATTCTTAAATTGCATTTCCATTTAGTATTAATATTTTTAGTGACTTCAGAAGGCTGTGACCTCAAATTTTGAATTATTTTTCCGTATATGTTATCAACGGGAATTATAAGGCTACCTCGATTTGAAGGATCTGTTTAATATAATAATTGTAACGGTATTTAAATTACAACCATAATTTTTACTTCAATATTTGTCAGTTGGCTACCTTCTTACAGTATTATCCTTGCAAAATGGCGGAATACTGCAGTGATTAGAGCATATTTCTCTCCTTGTGACATTTTGTTTGGATTGAGTGTGGAAGCTGCGTTTTTCTCGAGAGAAAATGTATGATTAGAAAAAAAATTGTTTCGTGTATCAGCTGAAACGTATTCGTCCGTATTTAGTGGATGTATCAGTGTGTAATCCAACCAATCACGTGCCTTCTATGAAAACTAACATTGTTTCAAGATGGCGGGTAAGTTATGTATTTCATAAGCTCTTAAATTATTATTCTGTATTTTGTTCGTTTTTTACAAATGATTTTCTTTTTGTTTTTAAAGATTTATCTTTCTTACCCGACGACGATCAAGACAATCAAGATGAAGGTAAGGACATAATTACGTAGAAATGTGTTTTTTGGGCGTAAGTCATTCAAAAGGAAGATGCTCTACCATATCTTTTATTAGCGTGGCGCATTCATTGTATTAAATATGAGCGAGTTTTGTTACTGAGAATTTGTTATGGTACATATAATACACCATTTCTTTTAATCATTCCACTTAATTTTAATGTTGGATCTGACAGTATATTTGGTTTTTACAGTATGTATAATTTACCTACTGTATTCAGAGAAAATCTTCCGATTTTACTACATATTATCTTTAAATTTTCCAGCGTAATATGAATAATTATAAACATATTACTTTTGAATTTGTGGTTAATGGATCAATTATTTATAGCTTGTCTCCTAAAAATAATAGTTTAATCAAAGTGATATGTAAATAGATTTAATACATATCAGTGTATAATTTTCTAACCTTAGATTTAAATTGCCTTACTAGCCTTACACCTACATCATAAAGCAGGTAGCCAAATACATTCACTTCTATTTATTATTTTATTTCACTTAAGTAGTTTTTTCTCATTCTATTAATGTTGGATAGATTTCTCTATGTAACATATATTTATAGTGAAGTGTATTTTTGTTGTGTATTTATTTCAGCTTATTAATACATGACTCTCCATTAAAATTAATGGATACTTCTGATATATATTTTAACTCTTCGTGGGATTCCACCCCAGGAAGAGATAATTCATCACATACACTGGGAATGCCTTGACTCTTTAACTTCTGATTTATATTTTTGTATAAGCTGCTAAGGGTTTTGAATCCAGATTGAATTTAATTAGTACAAAATGTAAGGAATATTTAATTAATTTCAAATTTCCTTTCAATCAAAATAAAGTTTACTATTTATTATATTGGTTATATAGCTAACATAAAACAATTCAAGTGTTATCATTTCTAATATTTTGTGCCACAGATAAAATGGCTAATTTTTCTTTGAATTTTGTGAAACTTTTTGTAAAACAAAAACAACTATTAATTTTAATATTGAAATTTCCTGTTTGTGTGTTGTTAATTGGCAACAATTGAACTGAAGTTTGTTACCCAATTGAATATAGAACTGATGACTAAAGAATAATGGAAATATACAAGATTTTTTATCAGATTGTGTAATACAATTTTTTTTGCAGGGTCAGACTGATAAGTCTCTGTATATGTTTTTTTTAATAAGTAGGTTGAATAGTTTTGATAAATATTATAAGCACTATAATTTTGCAATTGACAATTGGACAAATAAGAATGGTACTTCGTAAATTAGAATTGAGAAATATATATAAAGCAAGTAAGGATGATGTGGCATTGTCAAATTCATTAACTCATATGGATAGTAAAGAGGGACACAGAGCAACTGGCTTCCCTTAAATTGACCCCACTGTCCTGAAGAAGGGCGCTCAGGCCATCAAAAGTTTCATATGTTATTTCTTTTCAGTCAGGATATGCCAACTGCTGATTTAAGTTAAGTCAGTGCTCTCTCTGTCTAACATATTTTGATATGATTGGAAAAGAGATATCGTCAGTTAATACCTGAAATTTAGGGCCTTGTTCCTAGATCAGGTGGCAAAGTGTTCAAATATTTTGATATGTTAGCCTCCTTCATCTGGGGATGATTGTGCACCTCAGGCTGGCTGACTGGCCTGTCACTATATGTGTGACTGAATGAGATGCACATATATCTAGTCAGGGTGAAGACTAATTGCCACAAAATTTAAAAGGTTCCAGGCAGAGATTACAACACTGGTGCTCAATTTCAGATAAGGCAGTATTAATTCAATAAAAACTCATTAAAAATTATTTTGTCATCCTTTCTTTATATATGCACATATAAAATTGAAATAATAGGTACAGAAAGAGAAAAAGGCAGTGACTTCTCATAAATTGAAGCTCGGAGTCTCTATTCTGGACAGGAGGAAGTTCATTGTATTTAGGGTGTCATTAGTCTCCATGTGTTGTATTTGTGAAAGAAGCCTCTAAAAAGCTGAGGAACTCCTCTTGGTTAAGAAAGGAGGATAGTGTCGATGAGTTACAATAAGTAGATAGTTGGTGTAGTTAGACCTGGAAGTAATAATATGTCTAATTTTCAAGGGTCTAAACCCTCTTCCTCAGCACAGTTGAACTTATTTTTTCCTAGCTGGCCGCACAATATTCAAATTACTATCCTAAAAAAGGGGGTTCAAAAATTTGAATTTTTTCTGACTAGCTTGACTGAACCAACTGTATTAACACATTTAGGTAGACGAGAAGTAAACAGTTGTCCAGTTGGGCTGTCCAGAAAATAAAATTTCAAATTTTTTAGAACCTTCAGGAAATGTTGTCAGAAGAATGTGCTGGCTGGACACAAAATTATATATTTGAATAAGTTTGTGAAATTGTCAAAATAATTGACGGATCATTGGTATTGAAAGTAAAGAAAGACAGTTGGTGGCTTAGCTGAAATTGAATCTCTGTGTTGCCACTCAGGATAGAAATATGTTCTTCCATCCAATAATGGATAGAGAAGTGGAGTGAAGAGTTAGGCGCATCCATATATATATATATATATATATACATATATATATATATATATATATATATATATATATATAAAATTAAAGAAAAATTTGCAGAGGTCTAATTAAATAAAACATTAAAATAGAGAGTAAGAGGGAGTGATGCTGACCCACCTGAAATCAACAGTTGGTCTAGTCTGGCTGAGGTCATAGAATGTGTTCCAAATTTTTGAGGGCTTGAGCTCCTTTCGTAAGGAAGGAAGGTCTGAACTGGTTGGGCAGGAATATATATATTATACCCAACCGGCATGCAGTTCAGATCTTCTTTCCTGACGAAGGGTGCTCGGGGCCCTAAAAAATTTGAACCTATGCCTTACTTGGCCAACTACTTATTTCAGGTAAGTCAGCATCGATGTCTCTTTTCTATCCAAATGTGTTATTTAATTTGACCTTGTCACATTTTCCTCGAGTCTTTCGTATATATATTATTTAATTTGACCTTGTCCATTATGACATGGAAGAACATTCTTCTGTCCCGAGTGTCTACACAAACCTTCCATTTTGTCAAAGGGGGCTCAAGTACTTAAAATTTGGAACTTTCACCTAAGCCAGACAGGACCAACTATTGATTTCAGGTAAGTCTGTATCTCTCTCTCTCTCATCCAAATGTGTTATTTAATTTGACCTCGTAACATTTTCATTAAGTGTTATATGTAATACCCACACACATACACAGAGATTGGACTGAACTGATTTGATTTATGGTTTATATATGCACGATTTACAGATTTATTACATGCCTACACTCTGAATGGATGCTTTTTGTATCTTGAAGGCTAATAGAATTTCCTATTCAAAATGTGAGTCTCAATCTTTTTGAACTTTCTTTCCTCCACATCTAGATATATTTTTCTTCATAGTACTCTTATTTTATGAATATTGTATCAGGAACACGGATTGGACATTTATTTAACAGATTTATTTTCCAAGCAAGGCAGTGGTTCACACAAAACATATTTTTAATTATTATATCTGCTGCTATCATTAAATTTCAAATATGTAATTACTGTCAGATTCTCAAAATGAGAATTGTTATTTTGCTTTACAAGTATATATTTCGACTAATAAAATGTTGAATAATTTTTATATCCTTTTGAAAATTCTCTTAATTTATTAAGAACTCATAACAATCTTTGTTGCATATATTTCACCGTAGAAATTATTTAAATTGTCTTGATGAATTTCAGTGTTTTGACTGCAGGTTTCTCAAATTAAATTGTATATTAAGTAATACCCAATAGCTAATATATAGACGTTCATTTGTCACAATCCTTTAAAGCCATTTTGAAGTAATTATTTAACCAATACTGATTGTCAATTTAATCTATGGAACAACTGTTCTAAGTTTATGTGAGTTTCTTATTCACATCAATATGTTACAAATATTTTTATCTCTGTATCCAAACCTTACCCGATTTAAAGACAAGATGTTCACATAACTACTCTATCATTTGAACATTTATTAATTATGGTAGTTAAATCATGTTCTATTTAATTTCATATATTTGACAATTCTGTATGTGATTAATTATTTTATGTAAAATGATTTAATTAAGGCTAATCATAAATTTTAAGTATGAATTAAATATATGTGATCTAATGAAACCAAATTAATGTTTGTGTTGGTTTTTGATATAGTCTCAATATATGAACACTTGAATAATTCTGGGAATTCATTATCTTAATTTGATAACATAGTTGATAATTTACAATTTACTCAACACTTTTGTAATTTCTGAGTCAATTGTTTTCCTGACACTAACTTGTAAATTATTAAATATTGTGGTTAGGGAAATGTCCTTATATGATCAAACTGCTGGTCATTGTCTCAGTCTCTTTTCATAGTGAACTATGAAAAATCTTTATATTTTTCACTCTTTTTTTTCTCTCAAAAGTATGTGGGTGTTTCTCTAGCAGGAATTGAAGAAATAGTCTATATTTGTTGGACTGTTCAAACTCATTATGTATCTGATGATGAACAAAATTTGTTACTATTTTAATCACTGGATTGAGTTTTACTTCATTGACCAGTTTACTTTAACAGTCAATTATATTTTAAAAATCTCAACTATGGAAGTAATAAGTTCATAATGCACAAATTATGTACTTTTTTCAGATGTGATTAACATGATTTAAAACCAATTATGGTACACTTTTCCTGCATTGGGACAATTACCTGTACTATGTTCTTTTGTTGCTGGATATTTAGTAACACTTCCGCTAAATATGTTTTCATTTATGGATTTAAATTATTTATTCCATGTCTTTAGTGTATCATTTACCATAATATGAATCTATTGTGTGTGTTTCCTGAATGTAGCATTTCTATGCTCTTTACAAGATGTGTTAAATTTGAGTTATCAGCCAATATGAAGTAGGAAAATTCTACCACTTTCTGGAAATTGTGTGTGCCAAGTCTCACTTTTCCACTTCCTTCATACTCAGTTTGTTTGCTGTTAAGAAATGTTCTTATATGTCCTTAAAATAATTTTTATTGGCATTCTATTTGTTTATCTGCAGTCTTCCTTTCTCAAAATTATAATTCCAGTTTAGTCTGCAATTCCAGTTTATTGTTCTTGCAGGGCAACATCTAGTCAAAGATATCCTTTGACAGGAAACATATGCTGTTCAATTCTGTCCCATGGTTACATACTACTGTAAATTTGGGGCAGTAAGATACAATCTTTGTAACAGTAAAATTGGGTAGGAATCTGTTGCCTAGCAAAATTTTATAATGGACAGCCATAACACTTCCATGAACAGCAAATAGCTTTGTTTTATTTTCCTTTGTCTCTCTTTTTATGTTTCTTATTTTTTTCTTCTTCTTCACATCAGGTTTTATGTGATGTTCATTATCCTGTAAAGTGGGTTAAAGTATCTGTCAACTTTCATTTGTTATGTAAACTACAGTAAATATTATCAAGATAGCATATTTACTGAAATGGATTGAAATTTACTGTGTAATGTGTAAAATCTTGAGCTTACAATCTTTTTATTGGATTCATTTGTTTATAAATCATTTATCAAAAACATTATTACACATGACAGTAACACCAATTATTTAATCATAACATATTACTTGACTTGAATTAATTGTTGTGCGAAGTAATGTTTTTGTAATTGAAGTCAATTATTTAGTTATGACTAAATATTCTGGGCAATTGCCATGTGTAATAATATTTTTGGTAGATGTTTTAGAACAAATGAATATGAAGGAATAATTGAAACCATTTGTTGTTTTAAAGAAGTGACTACACTATATACAAAATTATGTATATTGGATTACTTTTATTGGTTTGAAATCTTGTAATTTTGATTATCACAATATGACTGATTGAAATTAGTTTAATTGGAGAAGGTATAGAACTCCATTGAACCAACAAGAAGTTCCCCAGAACTTCTTGTTAATCACATACACCGGGAATGCCTTTGTTTCATAATCCATTGAACCAGTGCAATTACATAGTTTCTTTATTAAATTTAGAGTGTGTGGAATTACATTTATGTATTACAACTCTTGGATATTTTCCAGTATATGCTCAACATACATTTTAATTTATAAATTTACTTCTGAAAAATGTTATTAGCCAACACATTTTGTAAATGCATTTTTAGATGATTTTATACATCCAGTGATTTAAAAACTTTTCTGAAAGTGAATTGTATAATATCTATCTATATTATTATTGTGTTGTTTACTAAATACCAACACTTCTGCTTCATGGTTTGAGGATGTTTAACACTTTGTTTGCTACGTCATATTTATGAAGTAGTTAATACAATTTCATAAATTTTACAAATTTTGTGAAATACTTTTCTCAAAGGGCTCTATGAAATTGAGATCACTTGATAACAATTTATTTATAATTATTAGTCAAACTACTACAAACCATGTATTCTGAACATTTGTATGTGCATATTTGTTAATTATTTTTAAATTTGTGCCTGTGCTACCTTCTTTTTTAAAAAATAAATTCAGTGTTAATTTTTAATGTTTCACAATTTTGTAACATACTTAGTTAAGTTTGGAGATCAAGAGTGATGGTGTTTGAAGATCAAGAGTGACCGTTGATCATCACAGAAGAACTCTTTGATGTGCATATATGAGTCATTATGACTCCATTTCTGCTATTATCAAAGATTTTTTTTTCTAAATGAGTCATTTTCATAATTTTTCAGATGATATCTAATGCAAGTATCACTTTTCTGTAAAAACTATCAAAACCAGGAAGTTGCACGGTTAGTCTTATTTTCTCGTTGCCCCATAACGAGCAGCCGTCATGTCATCACCTGTCCGTAATCCGGAGCTTTATATATATATATATATATATATATATATATATATATAATAAGCCAATAAGAATGTGACGACAACATAATTGGTATTTAAAGGTGGCTCCTTGTGTATAATTGAAGATCGGCATCGCCATTCAGGACAGGGAGAAGTTCTTCAAATTTTCGGATGCGTTAGCCTCCTTTAGAAGGAAGACACGGCCATGGGCACATGGGCTAAGTCGTCTTCCTCCTGAAGAAGGTGGCTGACGCCTACGAAAGTTGGAAAAACCTTTTGTCATGAATGGCGATGTCGTTCTTCAAATTAAAATAAGACTACACACACACATATATATATATACATACAGCAAGTAAGGATAATGTGACCTTGACAAATTAATTGACTCATTGGAACACGAAAGAGGGATAGAGAGCGACTGTCTTACCTTAAATCGCACGGGGGCAATTAGAAAATCAGCTCATTTAGAATTTAAAAACCGCCAGCTATGATTTAACCTTTACAAATGGAAAACTTTAGTATCTCAATTTTAAATAAGCATTTGGCAAGTTTTGTGCCTTCTATCGAGCCACGCTTGAGAGATTAAGTAATATGAATTACGATTTACTCGGAGAGTATTGTTTACTCAGTGGCATAGCGTGGGTTTTAGTGGTGGAAACATTTATGCTCAAAAATTTACAGAAAATGTTATTTTCCCGCCCTCAAAAAATGCCGTCGTGTCCGGGTCGCCCCCGCCACGCTACGCCACTGTGTTAACAGTGTGTAGTGAAGGAATACCGTACAGTACTAGACGATTGCTGTGGCATGCACAATCCGCAAAGTGGATGTCTACTGTAGTCTAGCGCGAACTCCACATGTTAAATTAAATAGGACCTTAATTTCATACAAAAACTGGAATGGACATATGTATATGCTTAGCGATCTCAGATTAAAATAAATAACTACTTTGTTTATGTACTGAGTTATTATTATTGAAGAACCGCGATACAGAAGTTGCAATTAGGTTTCATTAGGGTATAATTCCATTTTTGAATATTAAAAAAATATGTTCCATAGGGGGCATTTGAAAGACTTAGGAGTGGCACAGTAAAAAACTGTTGGGAAACACTGCCTTATTTTGACAGTTTGTGTCGCCAGGCTGTGAATAATAACATGTCAAATTTTAAAGTGCGTAAGTTACCGTTCGCAAGATAGAAGGTCGTGCTGGTCGACTTGAGGTAAGTCAGCCGCACTCTAGCCCTTTATTCTAATCGCAATGAGTTAATTATTTGACGTCATATTCGTACTTGCTTTACGTATATATATATGTGTGTGTGTGTGTGTGTGCGAGAGAGAGAGAGAGAGGGGGGGATGAAGTGACTTACTTGAAATTGAAGTCCGGTGTCGCCATGTTGGTCAGAAAGGTTCAAATATTCGGTATTCTTCTTCAGAAGCAAGATGAGAACTGCATTCCGGCAGATCGAACAGATTCTTCCTGTCCATTTGAAGATGTGATGACAGCCTTTAATACATATGTTAATTCATTTTGACAGAAAAGTGATAGAGCGATTAATTTACCTTAAATTGAGAGTTTTCAAGACCTAAACGTCCTTCCTCAGATCAGGACAGCACATCGCGTGCGGCTGTGATGTCGGCCGACGCGAAGTGCAGTCCCGTTTTATCTTGAGGAAGGGGGCTTAGACATTTGACGCCAAGTAAGGTTATTCATCTGCTCTTTCCTGCCTTTTAATGAATCGTTTAATTTTACAATATACAATCACAATTGAAAAATATTTGTTTGATTCTCCATTTTTTGTCAGTTGAAGATATGGGATTAGTAACCCTGATTGTGTAATTAAGAAGAAGCTGCGGAATTGAAAAGCTTTAATATTATATATCTGCTTGAAACTGACACGTAAATAATAAAGGTTCTGCTGTTCTTCGCACAGACTTAATCCGTAATGTTAACATGGTTTATATTTTCAGTTATTTCTTTATTGTAGAGGTAAGCCTGTTAATCAATCTAGTTCTAAAATCTAAGATGCATTTAGCGGTGTGCGTTACATGTTTTGACGTGGTAATCATTTAACACCATGTTCACTCGTTTAAATGAAAGCATCATTTGTATCCGCCGGAAGAAAATATATGGACCCTGCTTTTTATTTACCCAATCAAGAGGGTCTAATATATTAAAAACTTCCCAAGTCTTCAGGTTTATTCGCAGATACGGCAATGTGTCAACCGGTTATTAAAAATATTGTATTTATCTTGAAAGAATGAAGGGTTCAATAAAACGAAAAACATAGATTCTCTATTTACAAAATAGGTTCTTCATAAGGCATTAATTACAATCTGTATGCATTATCTAGTAACTCAGCTGTTTCTTTATTCTTTAGAAATCATAGTCGTCTTATCTACAATTTGTCTGTACTCTATGCATACTTTTATTCTAGGTATTACGAAAAATATTGATACCAGTAATTTTTCTCAATTATCAATTAATAGTACTGTTAAATAAATCATTTGATCAGTTTATCATGAAAAGTTTATCTGTGTTGAAATGATCTTTCATTTCATAGTTCTCGACTGATTCTCTCTTGAGTTGAGAAGTAAGTTGTGCTTCTGCAACAACGCGGACAACACAGTATGTTTTACAGCTAAATAGCGTTTATAACATCTGGTAACTTGATATTTTTCGTCTGATTGTCAGATCGATACGACGTATCAAACAGAGATTTCTCTAGTTGGTACATTCTCCTCGAAAATTAGCTATCACATTTCTCGGCAAAATAAATTTGTTTTTTATTTGGTCTCCTGTAATCTCTCCGACTTTCCTAAGTTAAAAAGAAAGCATTACGTTTGTGGCGAAGAAAAAATGCTACCCTCGATATTTTGCCTGTAGAGCTGTCCCCCACTGATTCTCTGAATTTCCCTTAATAAAAAAAAGCTTGTTTTACTGGCTGAAGAAAATTTTTCTTCGGTACCACTCAAAGTGATGAACTTAACAGAACACGCACACACATGATTAAGCTAATTATAAACACCTGACTAAATTCACAACAGACTGCAAGAAGTCGTGTTTTGTGGGCAGTAATTATTTAAATCTTAAGGGTTCTGTTTAAATTGGCCGTGTGAGTTTTTACGTATTAAATATTAACATATGCATAATAACGTCAATTTTTCTTTGTTTCATTTCTCACTTTCCCTTTACGTTAAATCCACACTGTACTCTCGTTAGTAAATGGTTGGACGTATTTAGAAAGTTGGAGGAATAGTAACTAATATCACATTCTACAAATAATCTTATTACACTCTAAATAAAAATTGAACGAAATTATTTAATGGAATTGAATCAGTTTTCTAGATAGTTTTCTCATTTTATTGTCAAAATTGCGTTTTTTGTAGTTTTTTTGTTTTATGGTGATAGAATTTCACTGTTTATAACGTAACACTGTTAGGTACTTAACGTAATGTTAAAATGCATACTACTATACATATGGAGGCCGCCTAACGTTTCGCTAATGGTGTAAATGACTTGTAAATACGGTGAACATAATCATGCTTTGTCTTAAGCTGGTTCTTTCTAGAGACGTGATTGTACTTCTCCCATTCACGTAAGCGTATAGTTTACTTTTATCTGTTCGTTAAAGGATCGTGAAGAAGATACAGTTTTCCAAGTAAATTACACAAATTTTTAGGCAGCCCTTGTACTAGCACCATATGAATCGTAAAAATAATTTGATAAAAATATAGTTGGTATATTGCGTTAATATGAAGAGGTATTCTCTTCCATCTTCACAATTAAACAGGCTAGAGAGAGCGTGCATACGATTGAGAAGTGCATTTTTTTCCTATTCGACTAACACGTGTAATATCACGAAATTTTAGCTTCTACGAATACCATTTAAATCAGTCATGCCGGAGCGATTTAGATCTGTTTGGCGACCCAGAAAAAAAATATAAAAACAATTAATCATTTCTACTTTTTCAGTATCCTAAAATATAATATGTAAATGTTCTGGTTTCCTTACAACAACCCACTTGTCGATGCCTCGGTGAAGTACCTCGATTGGTATTTTCCCAATGTAAAATTGTGATGCTTGCCACTCTTTGAGATTATTTTCTAGCTAAATTCCCCTGCTTCGTTTCGGGGTTTCATAAAGGAAAACCAACTTTAAATTATTGCCATGTTTGAATAAATAAGACGAGAAATTAAAAGATTATTCAGCCTTCCGTTTGTCAAACAACGGTAAGAGTTTGTCTACAAAAAAAAATTTGTACGTACGTTTCTATCTTGCGTTTTGTACTTTGTCAAAATCTGTCCCTAACCTCAAAAGACAATACAAACTATAACGCCCATGAATAATACTGAAAACCAGAGATATCGCAAAAGAAGTTATCAAGGAGTTCAGTGCCTAATAGAAAGGAGATTGAGATTGGCAATATTTTCTTTAATCCTGCTTTTTAAAGATAAATTTGTACAATATATCACTAAATATTTGTTACACTTAATTATATAAACTACATTGTGTTTGTCATTCAACCAGTATGTATTTGATTTGTGAAATCAGGTTATTTGACGTATTTAGCTTTGACGTATTTTCCTAGGTGTCCATGCGCCGCTTAGAAAAGAGTGTTTTTATAGGAAATGTACATTTCGATGTAAAATATAGTTTTTGATGTTTTCTGGGAGCTCTGAGAATTATTCTAGTTGAAATATCCTACCCCTTCAGGTTTTGAAATTTCATAAAACCATACCAACTGGTTACATACATCGTAAAAAAGAACCTATGTTCCAAATTTCATGTTTCTAACTTCAGTAGTTTCTGCTCTATTTTATATATGATATAATTCTCGAACCTTACATTAACATGTCGATGATTATAATGTAGCCTACCACCTGCTACCATAGTCGTTTTGTGGATAAATATAATTACGTGGACATATAACGCTTCCTTATCACCGAACCAAAGTAAATTTTTCATTTGTACTTATCAGCTAAAAGTTTTTTGTATTTTTTTTTACCGCTGTTCGTATTCTAAGGTTTTGTTTATCCCCCCGCCCCCTGAACTAGAAGTAAATGGCTTAGAGCTTGAAATACACGAGCACTGCGATTTTTAAGTGACAGTTGCAGCACTGCACAACCTCAACGTTTAAGTATACATAGACATGGACATCGTCTATTCAATATTCTTCACACGGCATTATAAACTTTAAATACAGAGCCAATTAATTGATACATGGATGTTCGTGGGTGCGATATCTTCAGCCGAACCGTAAAAATGTTCTCTCTGATTCAAACTACTGATCAGTGAAGTTTGCATAATACGAACATAGCTCTTTCCAAAATTGTAAGGAAAACGACAGGAAAATGTTTCCATTTCCACATAGACTATGGACCTCATGAAGCGAACGCGTGGTGTCTCGCGCATCCCACTCATGAGTTACTCTTAGCGATTCTTTTACTCTGTGATGGACAATGGCAGTACATTTTTGATTCGGTTTTCTCCTGTACAATTTTATACTGTTGCATGGAAAATCGTGTATCTTCTCTTTTCGGGAAACGCCCAAACTCGTATGCAGCTCTTGCGTATCTAACTATTTCTAGAAAATAGGTGTTTATATCAAGATCAGATAAATGCATTCGATCGAAGTTTATCACTAAACGTTATGAAACTGAATTAACGACTGTGATAGAAAAATCTCGACCTGACCAGTAATAGCTTAACTGATCTATCCTTGTCGACACCTAATACTTAATTCAATTTCATAGTCTTTATCGCCGACCTTTTAATGTATTACTTTTGTTCTTCAAAATTATAATTGTGACACAAAAATAAGGCTGTGCAGAATGTAAATCATTAAATTGTAGGCGAGTCTGCGTTCAGGTATATACAGCAAATAGAGAAAGCTCGCAATGTCTGGGAATCGACTTGGTGGAGGCGGATGTCCAGATTTTTCTATCCTCATCATTAATAATAGTTTTTTTATTGAGTTAAACGGTTTTACTGTTAATACAGATAATTGGAGAGAATAATCTGTCGATAAGTTTGTTTCGGTAATCTTACTTTACGTTAATTGTCTTGTGAATTTCATTTTTTTATCCAAAATTTTTTCAAATATTTGTTTAATCGAGAATCTGAAAAAAAGTACATTTTTCGTCATAGTGTAAATACAACTGAAGTTACAAGTATGAAATCCTTATGTTATAAAATGGAGCTTCCTTTTACGAAATTATGTGAAGGTATTTTCTAAATCAGTTAAATTAGTCTTCTGATTTCACTTTAATTATTTAAGACTGATTGTAGTGGATGATTATTTAATATCTATAACGATCACGCAATCCTCGCACACTAAGGAGAGCCGCAGTTGGAATGTTCCAAAGAGCACATGTAATATTTTGTGTTTAAACTTCTGGGTTGGAGTTGGTCGCAGTTCCACGCCAAAGACCACATTTGTGGTTAATTTCCCAGTGCTTGCCCTTTAAGGAAGCTTGTGATATATTCGAAACTATCAATTAATTAACTGTTGTATGCATTTTTAATTGACAGTCAACCAAGTATAAAGGAAATTTCAACGCATAGTTAAAAACAAACTTATATTCATTACCCTATATAGGTTTTCGTGTCGCCTTCGGAAGTATACTATTAGATACTACAGTGTACCCAATGTCGTCAAAAAAGGAATTGTCATTAGTTATTCTCAGAATAAGGTGGAATTAATTTTTCCAAAAATTGCAACATTGCAAAAATCTTAGTTGTGTATTTACGTTTTAGTTTTTGAAGTCTCATCGGGCAATTTGATTAATATAATCAGAAGTGTAGTATTTGTGAAATTACCAGATGTGAAGTGCAGTTTATCTTATATTTTTTTGTATTTTCTTATGTGTAATTTATAATATTTTTGTATTGCTCTCATTATTTTTTTGTGTTTATGAATATAATAGTAATTTTGACTTTTCCAATTTCCTCAGTAGACGACTACTTGCAGGAGTAAATACATCAATTCATGGATAAAGTTGGGCTAACTTGCCTCGTTCTTGGAATATTGCGGCACGTGAATGATATTTAAATGTAGGCCTATGTAGAGTTTATAATATGTGATTTAACAAATTGTTAAGCTCGGGTTTGAAATTTTGTATTTCTGGCGGTCTAACGAATCATAATGTTATACATCCTAGAATTTGTTTATTACTTCATTATAAGAGAAATGAACCTGCCTTCTTCCAAAACTACCTCTCAGTTTTGCGCTTTTAATATGGAAGATTATATCTTTGGTCATTTTGTTTTATTAATTTAAGTATTTGTATGTTATTGCATATCTACAGGTAAAGAACAAACTAATGTTTTCGGAAAATTCCCTACTTCTAATTCTACCAATACTAAGATTTTTAGCCTTACTTGAGTCACTAAACCTACGCAATGCTAATAATACAGTGCCGATAAGTGTCCCATTTCGCCTGTCTAGGATGAGATTTAAAGCTTATTCGATTGACTTTCCCATCAAAATGACATTTTCATACAATTCTTAAAATTTGCATTATAATGAATTTCTATCTTGTTGCTGTGTGCATACAGATTTGAAATATTTTAACTACGTATGTTTCCAAAATATTCAGACAAAAATTTACGAGGGAGAATTAAATTTCAGTCTAAAGTAGAAGCTTCCGACTGAATTTCAGTAAAACGATTTTTGAAGAACTTGCAAAGATTTATAAAATCATTTAACTGAATCTTGTCGTTATTGTTCACGAACGTAGATATCACATTCAAGAAAGAGGCTAGTATCGAAGTTGGATTTTTTTAATTGATTTATGGTCGCGTCAACCTGTTGGTTATTGGCGACCCTCTGAAAGTATTTAAATAATTAAGTTTCAGCAGATTAGAAAATTTCCAATTGTGAACAACGTTTCAAATAGCGGATGTCAGTTTTGCGTCGGAGACGAACTCCAGGAGGCTCTTGATCGCCGTGGTGTGTATACAGAAATCTTCTCCAGAGAACTCGGCTAAAGTCTTCCTGCGTATATCCTCGTATTTTGTGCATTCAAATAGAATATGCTGGATGGTGAGGGCTTGATCACGTACATCACATGTGGGCTGATCTGTTCTGCAAAAAAGATGTTCGTGTGTGAGTTGGGTGTGCAAAGTTCTAATTCTGGAGACTATTATTTGTTGTTTTCTTGAGATGTTGTTTGTTGCCACGATTCTGTCCTTATCTGAATGAATAACTTTCTTGGACTTGGATTGTGGCGAGAAACACGGTTTTTATAGCTGTTTATTTGTTTGGGGCAATTTATGTGCCATAAATAACCCAAAGTCACGATGTGTCAATATTTAAAGTTAACCGATTATAATTTTGAATTGTTCCACTTAATCATATTGGTGTTAGTAAAATTATTTAAAACAGCCGAATTCCTGTATTTACAGGGATAATCCAATTTATTCGAGGTGTAGTTCTAAAATTTTGTTGATCGTTTACGCGTAAGAGATGCACATTTGAATGAAGAGAATAATATATATCTATTACGTTATGTACTGTCGATTTGCGGTTTGTATTCACGTTGTTTTATTCCTAAAACCAATAATGTAAATATAATACATTCTGCTATCCTACACATACTTTCGCCATAGGAACAAATCGAAAAAATGACAAGTTTCCTAAATAATATTTGACGTTTTCATACCAAATAATCGTCCACACCACAATTCAATAATACCAAATTACTTAATAAACCAGTAAACTTTAAAAACATCAAACTAAGCGATTCGATGAAACCTTAACCCTATGCTTTTAAATTACCCAAGATATTTTAATAGAACTTTAATGGTGTTTAAGGCTACTTACAGTTGGGTATAGATGTAATTTCTTAAGTAGTCCAAACTATAATATCGAACAAATATTTGATTTTTACCAAAGCGAGCAAGTTTCGTCTCATTACTTTTACTTCAATGTTTCTTCGATATTTAACTTCGTGTATTCGAAGACTTCGTAATTAATATTTTGTTTGCTTTTATTCAAATTGGAATGCATGCAAATTAAATAATAGCTGTTTTTATAATGTTTGGATACTTAATCTTCAGCGACCCTTAATATCGCGAATTACGAACGTGATTAATATTTCTATGATCCTGAAATATAAAAGTCCTTAAAGTCTCTTGAACAATTCGCACGTTGTTTAACACTATATTAAGTTTTGTATAAAATATATAAATTTCGTTCATGAAATATGTTTGCCAAGTACTACCATCGTGGTCCAAGCTCTAGTTATCCGCCCTTTTCATCTCTCCCCTTCGCAGCTGCTTGTAGGGATGTTTTCGCCCCTATTGAAAGTCGGAGGCTGAGGACGTAAAACTTGCTCGCTACCCGACATACTCAGTTGTAATTTAATAAATACTCTGACTCAAATTGTATTTGGATAGTGCGTTTATCGAGGGAAGTTAAAATGAAATGGTGGCAAGGACTACACGTGATACGGAGGCGTGTCGCAGGGAATCTAGCTCCGCCTTCATTCTTTCTCATTGGTAGATTTTTCGCGCGCTTCTGCATACTATGGGAGGGAGGAGCGAGTTGTGTTACACTAAATACCGTTTTTTTAAATGGTATAGTTTTACTGTCGGAGGTCAAAATTCGCAAACTTATAAATTCTTCGATATTAAATATTGTGGTAATTGAGCATATTGTTAATTCAAACTTCTGTGATTGAATTTATCATTGTTTGGCTTGGGCAAACGACACACGTCATTAAATATCGCCAGTTTGTTACACTTTCAGTATTTTTTCAAGATTTTCGAGTTCAAAACTTCAAATCTGGGGAATGTATTTTAGAATTACTACCATAGTAGAAACAATGTTCCAAACATTTTCGTGTAGTTATTACGTACCGGGTAAAATTAAGGTTTGTTGTGGAATGCGGTCGCTTCCCGCTAGGGGTTCTTTCCGAGAAGGACTTTACCTGAAGTCTGAAACTGAACCCATCGCCATTTCTTTTCAAAAGGCCAACGATTTCGCCTCCCCCCCCAAAAAAAAAAAATCGTGGGCGCCGAACGGCATGTGGCCTTGACTAGCGGTGTTGCCAAGTACGAACATGGCATCTGTTCCAAAGTAAATCCTAACCCTCCCCCTCCCCCTTCAGTTTGTTGCGTATTTTTAAAACCTTTCCGAAGACCTCATAACTTTACTTCCTTTAATTGTCACTTGGTTCACATTGTTGGACCTACGTGGTCTTCCTCATCGTTACTGAGTGTATGTGATGTTCACTAGAGGACTTAGGTTCCTCCGACTGCTCCCAGCTGACGGTGTAGCACGTTTGAGCCATTAGCCCGTAGCTGAAATAGAGGACCGCTTCCTACCTTGTCCGGGGCGTGGCGGCTGCTTCCTGCTATTGATCGTGCAGATGGATGTCAGCCTCCCAAGGTCACCGTTAACTGCAGAGTGCTACGGCACCATAGTGTTCATTGAAGATGCACACACTTAATTGTGACTGTCACTACTGCGCTTCAAGGTACCGTTTCGTCGGGCGTGTCATAAGTAATTCCAGCTTCGTAAATAATAAACGATCAATACTGATATTGCACCGATAGGTTTCTATACTGTTCGATCATGAATTCCACGGGTTACACTGTCACGCCAAATATATTGTAGGTTTAACATTTATGTGCGGAGTTAGCAGTGTGGTACTATATTGCAATTAAATCTGAATAGTTGAAAGGCCAGTAAAGGAAGGGCGGGATGATTTTGAAATGTTATGGTGCAGCAGTCAGAATAATGATTGTCAATATTTTAAAAGTTGTGGGTGTGGGAAAGAGTACGGATTATTTTGTAAAGCTGGCAGGTTAGCTGTGACATATATTTATGTAACTATTGTTGGGGAGTTAGAATAGTCGGTTTAGAGAGATGTGATAAAGAATGAGAAATTTAGCTAGAACAGTGATATGAAAAGGTCGGAGCAGGGAGAAACAGAATTGAGATATGTATCGACAAGTCTTATGGCGGTAAAGGATCTCTTGAGAAGTTTAAATTTTCAAGTTCCTCCCATTCATTTTTTTTATTTATTTTGCCTTCTGGTGTATTCTTGTATTATTAACTCGTATAGTTAAAAGTAAAATTATTGGTTGTGGCATTAAGATCATTTGACAGTGGAAGAACGCAAGAGAATATTTTCCTGTGACTATAAGCCCCGTTTTGTTCTAGTTCTATAATATTAAATAAATTTTGTCCCATGCAGACTTTATAGAAGTCGCGTGTTCTTATGATATATCTATGTAGAAAATGGTATGTGTATATCAAACATATTTACCGTATCTCACGTCTTACTATAAGTTGGTTCACAGAATTTATTTTTCATTAAGTACTTGATTATAAGTACTGTATGTAGTTATGTTTTGGGGATGTAACAGTTTTCGAATGTTGAGCGTGACTTTGGTATCCATAACAAACTTTAAACCGTTGACAATGAATTGCTTGTTAATTTAGTTGAGCAAGTTTGACGTGATATTTGTGTTCTTACGAGCCGTTAGTCGATGTCCGTAACAATAATTTTGCTTCGTCTATCACACCGATAACGATGCCTGTTTCGACATTAATTTCTGCGTAATTTATGCAATAAACTGTTTGCGTATATCCCAAAATATTATGCAGCTGTTTCTTCCGTATATGAATATTTACCTGTTCAAGTTTTGCGTCACTTCTCCTTACATTATATATTAACCTTAACTGTGGAATAAATTATAGAAATAATGTTTACCGAAATATTCATACCGAATCCATTTTTATGCAACTGTTATTTATCAACGAAAAACATGGATTTTTAACAGAAACACTTGCCGAAAAATTAAATATTTCAGTGAACTTTATTACTATAGAACTACTCTATTACTTGTTATAATCTTTCAAGTAATGAAAGCTGAACGAGTTTTATCATGTAGACAAACCTGAAGCCATTTAATGCTTGACGTATGTAATGAGTTACACATTTAGATTAATCCGTTATAACATTAATGGTCGACTAATGATGGAATAACATTTGAAAAGCGTTGAAATCCGTAATTACTTTTTAATTTTATAAGTTCGTTGGATTTCACTTATCGTCTAAAATGTTAGTTGTTATCAGTAAATTGTGTGGTGATTTCATGAAATATTTGTTGGACGACCTTAACATTACGTGAATCGTTAACCACATCATATCGATTTTATTTGTCTATATTCTGTAGTTGTTAAATGTGGTAACTAAGTCTAAACCCGGCTATTGCTGAGAATGCATTATGAGTAACTTTTTGTTGAATCTTATCAATCTCGGACAAGTGGAATCACGTGATAATTAACTTGAACAATTTGTATTTCCCTCGATAGATTCTCATAAGAACAAACTTGACGGTCTTACATTGTTGAGACACCAACCAATAAAAACTTTTCGATAATTACCAGCTGACCTAGCTGAACTGTTATTTATTTAGTTTGTGCTGACAAAAAGGAATAATAACAACTATCCTTTTAAGCTATTTTCTTGAATTTTTCCCAGTTTTACACAGTTTGTACGAGTTTACTTACTATTCGGCAAATGTGTCCAAATACAAAAATATTGTCTTAATGGCTGGCACATAAATTTAAATACGTAAATTCAGTGATCATGGAAGTGAGGGGGACGATTACATGGCTGTGTAAACGTTTGAGAAGAAAATTCATAGCCAGAAATATTAACATAATAAAGAACCTCATCCAGTTAATTATGTTTTCATGTTGTATTCATTGTGGTGCAAATTTTTTTTTCAAATACAAAATATGCAGATGAGAAAATAAATTATTTTATTTTTTCGGAAGAGCGTTCATTTCATATATTCAAAAAAATCGTGCAACAGAAATAAAAGTAGCTAGTTGCGAAATAATTTGCTGTAAACCACTTATACACTATTTACAGTGTGGGTCGTGGCCACTTGAAGGGGAAAAAAACTTTACCCTACGCATAAATGAATTAAATTACGATTACAGTAGTACTTACAGGGAATTCAATTAATGTTGGCATTAAATATTGACATAATTAACTAAAAAACTAGTGTTTAACAACCTAATGCAACCGTAAATCGTGTGAACTAACAAAATGCAGGAATTCTATGACATTTTCTCTTTACGAGTCAATGAGAAACTTTCGTTGCGTACACATTGTTCTGATTTATTTAATCAGAAATCTTGTGTATATAATACAAGGAATAAATATAAAATTAGATCTTTTGAGGACAATCCGTTTCTTAGCGAGAACGAGTACTATTTTACGAGATACCAAGAAAGTTACAACTTTTTAACTGACTATTAGTTATGAGTTTACAACTTCTTCACAGTGCGCTGACGGTTTAACTCATCTATAGATATAATATATGTTAAAATAGTGCAGTATACAATTTTGTGCAATTTTTGAGCGCGATTGTTGTGAAACATTTTCCAATGTTAATTCATTGTAATTATATGCCAACATTAAATGTGACAGTATAGTCAATATAGTTATGTTTTAAAATGTTTGACCACGTTTGTTATTTGACGTTCGTCATTATTATCGATCCACAAAATCTTGGTTACTATGCGATTGATTTTTTTCTTTTCAGGATTGGACTGCAATACGTTCAAAATAATAGAAGACAATGTGGCTGTTGATTATGACAAGTACACTGTGGTTGAAAACTTTCGCCGGTAAGTCACACTCAAACATTAATCATCTCTAAATTAGGTACCTGTTTGCTTTTTTTCGTTTCAGCGTCAATAACTTCTGTTATCTTTTGCTGTTTGTAGTTAATATCCTAGGATAGTTCGAAAGTTCTTGAAACACGAAAGCTTCGTTCACGTAAATAGCCAACAGCTTCTTTAAACCCGTTGTCATATGATTTAAGTTCGAACGGCGCGTGCCACAATCGACAGCAATCCACAAGCACGAAATGTGTGGGGTTACTAGACCGCGCCGCGGCCACCACACCAAGTACTTTTATTTAGTTCGATTTCCTTTTCCTTGGCAAGTTTGCCGCACGATCATGTAAGCTTGTTCATAGCCAATGCTGCTTCAGTTTGTTTAACCCAAAGCATTTGTGTGATTGTGAAACTAAAATTGGCAAATCATTGTAATCTGATTGTCAAATTTGTCTTCAGGTTTTGAGAACACAATATATTTTATACCGTTCCAAACGAACAAACAGGATTGTCAGATAATTGTTACATGCATAAAATATTTGCGAAGTTGTTGGTTTTTTGCCTTTCATATTTAAGGAGTTTTCGTATCATACTTATTAATTAAACTTGGTATTTCTGTTCGTATTCATTTATACCGCATTGTATTTAGAACTTGTTTGAATGCAAATTTGTCAGCGCTGAACTTTATGAACAGGAAGGCAAACTAGAATTCTGAAATGACAATTCAATATATAAGCAATATCCTTCCTTAAAACAGTTATACTAAAATGAACTTTCCCTTATTTCCATATTTTATAATTTGATTAATTTTTACGCACTTAGTGAATCTAAATATTTTAAATTAACTTCCTTATATTTCAGTGCAAATTACTTTAAATAAAGAAAATATATATATTTATTTCTTATTTTTCAAATGGATCCAATAATTGTTGACTACGACTCGTTAAAGTGCTCATAGTTTCAATTTCGATGTGTCACGTTTCGAAAAACTTACCTTAATCTTAAAGATTTAAATACCGTTGCCTATGAAATGTTTAATACATTGTTAACAAAAATGTATCAACTTTCGTTTAACGTGTGCCTTAATGAACTACAGTATATGTTAAGAGTAAAATTATGGATGATTGTTTTTTATTTGCGTGTATAATTAGCTTGAAGGATTTCAATTGTTTCAATTGATAATGATATTGGTGGATAAAATATATTAATCAGTGACTGACAGTTTGTATTGTGTAAGGTTGATGTTCCTTAATTCTAACTGTAATGGATCTTTGGTTTTGTCTATATAAGTAGACAAATAATTCCTACAATCCAATGTAGTACATTATGTAATTGGCTTTTGTTGTCGAGAGATTTTTAACTGTGGATATTGTTGATACACCAAAAGAGCCATTATTATAACTAGAATTAAGGAACATAATAATAATACTAATAATAAAATACTATCAGATATTTTAGACACTAAAAACATTATCAGTTACAATAATTTCCACATTTTAGATATAGATAGTAATTATACATATAAATTAGTTCTAAAATGTTATATATTAAACGTGATGCACATTCACTCTGTTGAAAGTGACAGATTCCATAAGTAATATTTACAATCTCATTATCCATGATCCCCTAATTTAAATGTTATTCTCCAAATCACTTTGTAATTTTATTTCTTTTTCAGTATATGTAACTATATTTTTATACTATTTTATCTTAATTGTTATCTTTGGATTATTATGTCATATTCCTGATGAGGGTTCACATTATTATTAAACAATGTTTATTTAAAAGTTAATGTTTTTGACTGTGTAGTCCTCAATTTACATATGTTTGATCCTTCTATAATTCTATAATTATTTACGACGCGATGGTTTGGAACCTGATAAACCTTTGAATTTTCAGAAACGCTGTATAACACACAAATTTTGATACATAAATTTCATTTCCTACGGATGTATATAAGCTGATATAAAGTATGAAGCCGTGAAATTATAAATTAGATAAAATGTTTAATTATTAGGGTATCAGAATTATATCGGGAATATATTTTTTATATTAGACTTGAAAATAAATTATTGATGTGGCTCGTGACGTGTTGTCGTATTTTTTTTTCTTGAACGAGAATCTTGCTGATTACTGAATTGATTAGAACAGTGTAACAATCGGGGACTGCGAGGAGTCGTGATACAAGAGCAATAAGAGAAAAATTATCACTTGTTATGCAGTTTCCGTCTAGAGAAAGTTTTCGGCAGGAATGCAATGATTTTCAGTATTATGTTTATATTAAGATATATACAATTCACCCGTAAAACCTCGAATTGGTGTATACTAGGTATTGAAAATTGGAGGTAAAGGTCTAGGAATTCGTAATCACCTGAAGGGTTCACAAATAATAAAATATAGTAGGAGAGTAATGCATCATGAAAACTAAAATTGGTAGGAAGTAGTGAAGTTCGGAGCAAGCTGCTATATATATATATATATATGTGAAAATGAGATTTTTAGTGTCGTATTCATCAATTTTCATCTAATGCATTATTGAATTTCAAACTCACAATGAAACGTAGGGATTGAAAATTATTTGGGTTGTGTAGTTGATCAATTAAGTAGAAAGTTGCTCATTAATATAGTCGCAAATAAAATTCAAGACTTATACTGTTAGAATAATGTTAAAATGCAGTCATTTGAACATAAGAAAAATAGTTTACTTCACACAATATGGACATAGGTTATATTTTTCTCGGGTAAGTCGTCGGAGAATTTTTATTAATCAAAAAGCCTTGTTCAAGGTATCTTCAATAAATTGTTCTGGGAGCTTTCAAAACTTTTGGCACTTTTACGATAACATGTGTAACGTTTATTTTATCGTTAAAATTTATTTCGATAACAATTAAATTTATTTAATCACTAGTCAAACATTGACATGATAGAAGGGATTCTGAAATATGAAACAATTAAGTATAATTAATATTCCTGACTTTTTAAAGCTACGAGGAAACACGTAGTAGCTACGGTTCTCAGTGTATATATATATACCACAATGTTTCTGGGATCTTTGTGCCTTTCGTCAGTGATTAAAAAAAGGCATGGCAGCCAGGAGCGACACAACCACATAGTTACAGTTGACTAAGTCTAAAGGTAATTTCACAATATTGAAGAATGTTACGTAAATATATTTGAACTTACAAATCACTTAGTGTGGGTATTGAGAGTAATTAATACAGAACAACGCATATTTCAGATGACCGCGATAAGACCTATTAAGATGCACACACTTGGCTTGCGGCCAAAAAATTGAAAAGGAACATTAGTTACAACTTTCATAGTAGTCATACTCTAATAAGTCGACTCCTCTCGCGAGAAAAAGTTCGACTATTTTCTCGCCGTAATCAATTCAGATTTTACGCCCTTTTAATACCTACAAAAATCGGGTCTTTTCACTTAGGTACATTTTAAGCTCGCGACCACGAAAACGTGTATGTATCTTGTATTTTCTGCCTGATTTAGATATGACTCCTCGTGTATATAACTTGCTGGCGAATAGTTTTATGATTCCTTATTAACACTTTGAAATACAGATATCCAAAACTTTTCTTATGTGTTCATTTTGGAGCCATTAGTGTCCACAGACACGTTTCATGCTCCGCCGTTCTATGCCGACCTCATCGCTGCATAAAGTAACCACAACTACAACGCACACTTGTCTATATTTTTGGCCTATTGCAGATTTTGAATTATCTGTTTTCATCCACAGTTAGACGTTGTAATATTTTCCTTCAATATCTTACTAATCTATTACTTTACACGATGTAAAATATGTCTTATCGTTCACTGGAGCCATTTTGGAGACCAACTTTACCGTTTTACTTCCCTCAAGCAAACATTATTCCTCCATATTCACTGCATTATAACTATTAAAAAAATATATTTATCTGCCAGTTGTTTTCCCGACAGATCACGGCATTTATTTATCTTTGCCTTATATTGGTCAGTAAAAGGAATGAATTCTACCTATAGTGAAAATAGAACTAAAGTTATTTCCATTTTTTTTAAAAGTATAAGTATAGAATACAAATGATTAAGTACAATCTTACAAACACACCTTAGATTATCCTCCAAAAATGATAAACAATATTTTTAGCTCCAAGTTCGACGATCAAGGATGAATAACCAGACTCTGGTGAAACTAGCCTTGACCCGCAACATAAAGATCTTCATGGGATAAACATTCTGAAATGAAAGACAACTTCGCAGAACTGTGTTTCAATGATTGTCTTCAACACTGCAAGTCACCGGCTGTATGAGGGCTATCCGCTTTGATGGCTATTTAATAGCATAGTAAGGGATGGAAAGGGGCATGCAGAAGGGCAAACCATGTAACCAAGGAATGACTAAGATCCCCGAGCAATAGTTTTCGGATCCTACCCAGAATTCGCCTAAATGTGATGCAGGAAAACCTTAGAGAAACCAGCATCAGGTGGGTCGGTCTCTTGATACTTGTCCCACGCCCTTCCGATAGCGGAATATCAGGATTCAATCAGATTTGAGAGACAGCTGGTCGACGGGTCTTTATACACGCTATGTATTTTGGGCAGAACACGTGACAACCAGAACTGCCAGAGCCGCATGAAATAGTTGCTACCAGAGATATATGCTCTGTTGTGCTGTGATCACAGAACATTTGATATAGCTTTTTTTTTTACCAAACCCCACCTAAGATTTCTAACCCCCCCCCCCTTTCCTGCTTCGTAACACACAAAAATTGAATTACTTCCTAAAGAAGCCTTATTTCAATCTATAGTAATAATTCTGTGCATAAAAAAAGTAGTAATTTATTTTAATCTGAGATCGCTAAACTTAACGCCTATTCCAGCTTTCATATGCCGAGACTACAGTAGACAAGCTCATAGCATTACAGCACGTAATATTCCTTCACTAGAATAGGAAACAATACTCTCAGAATACATCGTAGTTTATATAACTCCAAGCACCAAAATACCTAATGCTTATTTCAAATTGAGATACCAAACCAACAATTTTTCCTTTCATAAAGTTAAATCATAACTAGAGGTTTTTAAATTTTAGCCTAGCTCATTTTCAAATTGCTCCCCTTTGTGGCGTGGGACCCACGTTGGGAAACACTGGTATAATCACAGTCAAATCTACTGTCATTCTTGATTATTATTCTGTCACTTCTCTGTGGCACGCATTGTCAAAGTTTTTCTATGGCAGCCGCGTGTTTTGGTGATAATTATTTGAAATTTGTTGTTCGTAGATTATTTATCGAGTTTATCATAGGAACTGACGAAAAAGAAGAAAACAGTACAAATAAACAGAAAGTAAAAAATAACGCGGAATATTTTTTGATCCGTGGAACAGATGTGAGACAACAAAGTTACTTTGAAGAACATATAATTTTATGGGACATTACTTTGAAGGACTATTCAGACATTCGTAAAAAATAATGTAACAGAAGAAATTGCTACGGAACTTGCAAAAGATCTGCAAGAGATCAAAACAAAGTGGCAGAATTAGAAATATTAAAATAAAATTTATACCACGCAGGAGGACAAGAGATTAGCTGGTTCAATACCATGTCATTGTTGGTAAAACACGCAGCACATATTTAGGTTTATTCTTTGAAACAGTTTCAATAAAGTTTGTACAAACGGTTCCTTCTGAGTAAGTTCTTAATCCTGAACTTAAATGTAGATATTGATAAATATTTTACGTAATGGGGTAAACTATCGTAAATTTGTTGAGAAAAATGGGCACTAAAAGCGGAGAAGGGGCACGACACAATTGTTAGCCATTGTGAAAATTTTAATCCATGTATTTTATCACGAAGGGGATAATAAGAACAAACTGTTATTTGAAACAATAATAATTTGATTAATAGATAACAGATACTGTGTAATTTAATTATTATAACAGATTACAAAATTACTGACATGTCTTCTAATTTACATTTTTATCGAGCATTCATATTCTTAAGCCATTATCTATAAAACTCATTATTAATTGATTGCAAGATAATTACGAATTATACCCACTTTATATATAATCAATGTTAGATTTACATAATTCAACATTAGTAAACAATGGGAAGAAAACCTACTGCCGCAGTGTGGACAACAGCTTCAAATTCAAATCGGCTCCCATTTGCGCGAGAAAGATATGACCAGAGAAAAATATAATGTGTAAACAGCTACCAGAGAATGACAGGAAAACCTATCCACAGCTCTCTGGCAGAGAAGTTTGAGCCAGAGTTCTCTCCAACATGTAAAAGGTTATGCCAGAGCTCTGGCAGCTCTTGTTGACAAGCACTAGCAAGAAACTAGCGTGAACAGCGAACAACTCTTTAATGTATGCTCAACATCTGCGACCCCGGAACATACACATCTCAAAGGTGTCGCGGAACCTCGAATTAAATTCCTTCGACAGGAGTTTTTTTTTTCATTATTCCTATACGAAATGGCGACACCGTAAATTTGACATGCTCTGTTTTTAATGTTATTACAGTCTCAATGATGTGTTGCTATCTCTTAAAGGGATGAGTGGTATCGGAGGAATAAAAATTGTTCTACTCCTCTTTTTTATGTTAAAGATAGTCTAATTTTTTTAATCTTATTTACACACAGTTTTGTAGAAATTTGTAAGAATTTCTGTTTTCGGCTGTCACCAGCAGCACCCGAAACTAGGATTCGACACACATCTGGACCACTTCGAATATTTTATAATTAAATCCATTTAACTTCACTCTCCCCTGTCATTTCTTCAGCTGCTCGCATATAATTTATCTAATTTTATAGAAATAATTTAATAAGTTGTTCGATTCCCGGTTCGGTCAAGATTTTTCCATCCTGATCCTTTAATTCAGTTTCACGGCCTGTGTGGATGATCTTCATGTGATACCGTTTGTTCTTTTATTCTTTTACTTAATTTTATTTGCGCAATGCATTCGTTTTGGGAGGAATTATATTTATTTTGCACAGTAATATTCGTCACAGGATAAGTTTTGGTTCGTCTTGCTTCGGAAGGGATGGAAATGATTGAACCTCGACAATATCGGTCAGAATCATAAATTGACATTCTAAACATAATTAGTAAATATGTATAGAAGATTCTCCTCGTTTGACTGTACTGAACTATATCCATCGTCGGTCTAAAAATTGTGTGCGGAATGTGTTTATTTTATTTGTTTCCCCCTCTTTCGCCAGAATCCTTAGTTGCTTTGGTCGCTTATCCAACACAATAACAATGGATATGAACACTTAATTTGTCATCATTGCAGAGCCACAAAAAACCCTATGAGAATACTTTCCGAAGGCATCTGCAACTAGGAAAAATCGTAACAGCGTATCTTATTAAATATCAATTCATATTTGTGAGAGACTAATGTCAAAATCTAATGATAAACGAACGCAATAGGAGGTACTAAACATCTAAATATAACGTATAATTTATAAAAATACATGCAGTATGTATGTTACAAAATAAGTTAAGAAAGAATTTATGATAGACAAATATTGAGATATGAATACATTCAAATTTATTTACACACAAAGTATAATTATGAATAACAAGCAGTGGAATTAACTAAAGGTTAAGCTGTCTCAATATTCATTATACCAATTTATAGAAATCGGCCAAATTTTAAGTTAAAATCGTCTGTAAGATTTTTCTATTACATGCGTTTGATTCTGCTCGTTGGAAAATATCTGCGTTATGGATGCCAAGGCAATATTTAGTGTTTTGAGCAGGTATATTATTAAGAAAGAACAGGAGGAGCTTCAATCAAAGCTGAAATAGATGGAAGCTTCTGTTCTTTCTGAATTAATTCATTGCGCCGTTGTTCAATTCACACCAATATCCAACTTCAACGAGTCCTAAAGTTAGGCCATGATCTTCATAATGTGAACTAGTGAATTGTAGGTGAAACGTGGATCTGACTATACATTCGATGGGGAATTCTCGGGTGACTTAGTTGGGAAAGCACCCCGTGTACTAAGCGGGAGACCCAGGTTCTATTTTCCACCCTGATAATTTAAATTCAAATATATAATGTAACGTAAGTGTTTGGTGTGTAGTAGACTAAGAAATTACGAAGTAACTACAAAACTTTGCTAGAAGAATCTGACAGTAAACGTCATCGAAACATCTTAGAAGCCTGAGAATCTTAAATTCTGTGACTACAAATCTGTTTGTGGATGTAGTTAAATAATTCCGAACTTGGTTGTTGTATATAATTTATTGTTTAATGTATAAAATATTCATTAGTAATCGTTGTCATAAGAAATGTATATATACTGGACTGTCTTTCTTTCGATGATATCAGTACCGTGTGGAGATAAATATAAATTAATGCTCTGTGAAAAAAAAAATTCTCCATCGGTGACCTATACTGCATCATATTTGTCGATGTCCAATTTATTTGTAATAAAATAATCCTTGTAATTTTTACCCTTAAATTTCTATTTCGCGTATTTGTTTATTGAAACATATCTATTGCGGTCTCATAAAAGGTGTGCCATTATTTTTTAATCTTTTTGAGTTTCTTGCGATTAGTTGGCTTAATTTTCGTCGTTCTTTCTATACGTGGAACAAATGGCAAGAATTAGGACGATGTATCAAATTAGTATGTTGTTTATATGCTCTGCATTAAGTTTTTATGATCAATCCTGTCATAAAACCGGACTAGCTGATATTTGAATCCTGACGTGCACTATTTCATAATACACCAAAATTGTAAAAAAAAATATACAGTAATGGCAAAATGTTCAAATTTTCGAAATATTTGGGATTTGTGCTACGTTCTCAAGAATTTAGTGTACTTATTACAAAACAGAAAATTGTAGTTTCTACCTATACCTGAGCAGTCAAATCGTAATTAAACCATCTACAATTTAACAACAGGTTCAAATTTAATTACAGTCAAAAACCGAAACCTTACAAATGTGAGTGATGTTTCATTAAAGTTATCCATAGCAATCGTATTAGCGCGATGAGTTCACGCACCCATATTTTCTTTATAATTTTGTTATTAAAAGTAGTATTTCATTCGTAGTATTTATGTTCTTAATTTTTTTAATCATTTTTGATGTATGTGCATTGTCTACTTCGGCTGTAAAACTGAAACAAACTTTGTGCTATTTATGTCTAGAGCTGTTACACTCACAAAGAGAGAGAGTTTGGGAAACGGTTTTGTTTACTTCCAAATCCCTGTTAAATAATGATACTGAAATATCAAGCTACATATATTTGGATTGGTATTTAATTGAAAATGGATTTTCTATGCGAGACTCTTTTAGAGGCTTTCAAGCTGTCTGTAGGAAACATTTAATTTTCATCTACAATTCACTAATTCACATTATGAAGATCGTGACCAAACTTTAGGACTCGATGAAGTTGGAAATTGATGTGAATTGATCAACGGCGCAAGGAATTAATTCATAAATGACAAGCTTCCATCTATTGCACGGCCCATATGACTGAGCTTTGATTGAAGCTCCTTCTGTTCTTTCTTAATTATATACCTGCTCAAAACACTAAATATTGCCTTGGCATCCATTACGAAGATATTTTCCAACGAGGAGAATCAAACGCAAGTAATAGAAAAATCTTTCATACAGACGATTTTAACTTAAAATTTGGCCGATTTCCATAAATTGGTATAGTATTATGCTTGTGTAGTTGCTGACAGGTCATAATGAATTGAACGATTTCAGGAGTTCATATGTAATTATATATAATTTAAATTTTATGCACACACAATTATGCGCATATGCTGACAAAACAGATTGAGATTGGTCTGTCGCAGAATGAATTCACAATTGTGTAGTAATATCCATACTCGGAAGCTAAAAGAGCCATAAATACGCAAGAGCGGCACTAATGTGTTGCGGAACAGCTGCACTTTCAGGATCTCTGTTCAATGATTACTTCTACCTGAAAGAATTTTTTCATAGTGAAGTTCGTTTCGGAATTAAAATATTAAAAAATGTTAGAGAAAAAAAGTTAGAATGGTGAATTAAGCGGAAAAATTTTGGCAAATTTAATGCTACTTTATATGGTCAGCAATCTACAGTGTAAAAAAATTAAGTGAGATTTTTATGGCTGAATTATATATGGTCAAATTTGAGCTCAATTGGTCACTGTAAATGTTAGTGATTACGATATTAAGACCCGTAAACAGGAAGAAAGCTTGTAATAACAACAATAAATAATTCAAGTACATTCATTACGAATATAAACATTGGCTGTAAAATATCTTACTGCAACTACCTTTTTTTACTCACTTTGATACACCCAAAGAAAAAATGTAGACGAGCAATGAGAATTCTTTTAATAGGCCCCTTCCATAAACATGAAATATTCTAAGAAACTATAAATTGTATATGAATATTAGTATTTCCAAAATATATTATTTTTGTATCTATAGAGTAAATGTTTACGAAAAAAGTGATATTCGTGTCTAAATTTAGGAGGCGAATGTTTACTCGTTTCTATGGTAAAATATGACATAGGATAAATGTTGACATTATTAACGATGAGAATCTGAATCATACTTGATTACAAACATTTTGAAACCTGTTCGTCGAGCCCGTTTTATTGTGACAGAATAGCAAACGCTTATCTTTGTACATCTAGAAATCCCTCGCTCATATACTTTTGCGTATGTAATTATATTTTAATCAAGAAAATGGTCAGATATTGTACTTGATAAGTACAGATTTCCTCCGTACACATGTTTTACACCAAGAATATAACTTATAAAACCTTTCATATTTATCCCAAAATTGTTCGAATTGATGACTGCCTGTTGACATTTTTTTCCAGAACACAGACGATTATTAACGAGAAATCATGATCATTATGTGTGTGTAAGGACGTATTGCCTGTGGCTTAAGCTGCACGAAAGAAAAGGCACTTGTTTTAACCAGTGTTTATATGTTATGCATTAATCTAATGTATTTAGGCAACATATTTTCTTATGTTTCTGTTTTTATAAAAAAAATTTAATGCCCTTTAATCTGAATTTATACAGATAGTTTCCCAGTTGTAGGGTGTTTAAAAAAAATCTTAGTGAATAGTTAGCACAAATTATGGACCTAACAATTGCATCCATGACGGTAAGTCATTTATAAATGCAAAACTGACGCGTTTGCTAAAATATGTTTAAAATAGAAAGCATTTGTTAAATACCGGCAATCTTCACAACTCTTTAACGTTGCTGAAATAATGAATATGGTGCATTTTTCTGAGAAATTGCTATAGTGTCTGTAGCATCGGTCTGATGTTGGAGTTGCCGTTACAGCAGACCCAACTTGTTTGTTCGCTAGCAATCACAAGAATGTGGAAGACGCAGGGGTGTACACTGTACAGGTTACTGTTCCCACCCGCGCTAATCCTACTGGTCCACGTCTTAACAAAGCGTTTGACGATCCACCACAGTTTTAGTTGCATGTACCACATAACTTGAATGGATCCTCCATCTCGCGTGACCTTGGCCTGGCTGAATGGTTGTGGCTGATAACAGAGGTCAACGGGACGCAGGGTTGCCATCATCGGTTACCAATCACAGCGTACCATTTCAGTTGAGGTGCCTTTTCGCTGGTCATTTTGACACTTCTTACTGATTGTGTATGTGTACTTTCCCTACATGTATTATTTAGTATTAACCGTCTCTCAGTATTGACAATTGTAATTTGGAAAATGGTGGATTTGAACATAATGATTATAGAAGCAGATATGCTAATGATAAAGCAGAAGGAGCTTTAGGGCATTTTCTGCACTGGAATGGCAAGTTACGCTACAAGATATATTTTAAAGTTTTGTTCCACACTAACATCAACTTTACGACCCGAAATTTACTTAACAATCCATATTCACTTTGGTAATACGATACAATTTTGAATAAAAATAAGAGTAATTTTGAGTAATAATTTTTATACACATCTGGAAAGTGTTCGTTTCAATCTGCTACAGAATTAATATTTTAACAAAAAAAATCCCTTAGTATGGAGTAATGTTTACTGCATTGTTATTATTTATTATTATATGTTGCATTATTACATGGTTTAAGTGTGCATATGCAAGATTTAAAAAAAATTAATTAGCTAAAATTTCTGTTTCGCAGTACCGATTATAATGAAAAGTAACGTTTATTTAAAAGCGTTCGAATTTACTTTTACATTTTCACCCACCCACATTTTCTATTTCCAATGTTCAAAATTTACATCATATTTAACCTCCTAGCAGGCGATGACAGTGAACGTCATCGAAACGTCGCGCGAACAATTTTTCACTCAGAAACCCAAGAAGATTTGATTAATTCTTTCCACCAAGAAAGACTGCATTCTTTATTAATACTTAACCTGATTGATTTATTTTATTGTACTTGCCCCCCCCCCCCCCTGTATTGTAGAATTTACCCAGGCACAGTTATTTTTGCTCTGATTCTGTAGTATAATTCCCTGCCCCTTTTTGGTGGCAGACAGTTTGAAGGCCTATAACAAATCTAATTGTCTTTTACATTCTATTTAAAAGTATCTACCCCGTTAAGCGACCAGAATTTTATGGCTGTCTCACTTCCAAAAACAAACGCTTCTGATCTATTCCAAAATAAATGCTACCGGCGTGTAATTACATTTAAGACCTGCTGTAACTGCAACAAAATGTAACACATGAAAGGATTTGTCCATAGAAAACTGGGAAAGCCTAGATCCAACTGCAAAAGAGCTTTGTCATCCCAGTTAAGTCTGGATTAAGGGATTCAATATCTTTGAAGAAGTCTGGAGGCACATATAAAACTGAGCTTCAATTCTGACTGCAAAGACGCATATTCCTTCGCAATTTTGAATAACATAACTGGAGAAACAAAATAAGCCTTGAAAAAAACTAACTTAACAATATGTCCGATCTAGAAAAGTACGATTATGTATTGGATATTGCTGGGATGTGAGATATTTCTATTATTCGTAATGCATAAAAGGTAGAGTCCAAATTAAAATATTCAACGGCAGTTATGCTTTGTTGGGGATAATGGCTACACCTTCGGCGTAATTTTTTAATTTAATTATCCATTACAATTATAATATTTTAAATTTTTTTACATGTTTCGTATTCAGCGATTGTGACTATCGTGTAGAAAATCTACTACGCAGAAAACATTAGATAGCTAATTTTATAAATATTGTTTTTTTCTTCAATTTGCCTAGTTTAAATAGAGCAACAGGCGAGAATATTATGTCACTATGCCTAATGAGGGTCCTATTCGGGACCGAAACATAAATTCTAACCATAAGACTTACTATACTGTCACTTCACCTAAGGTACGAAATGAAAATAAGAAAAAGTGCAATGAGTAAATTGTTAGGTCGATAACAGTATCATTAAATAAGGTTTATTTAAACATTATCATTTTCCTGTCTATTCATCCATTTATAAAGATCGTTAATCCAATTTTTGTTAATTTGATTTTGTATTAATTAGCTAAATGTGAATAACCCTTTGTTAATGATTGTCGAGATAGTTATTCAGTCCAAGCATTGATACTTGTTTTTGTTCGTTGGGTTTTGATAACCGCTCATGTGTTTCGTAATACTAAATGCTTCTTGTCCGATATGTTTTGTGGATAAGTTTACAAAATTCCCTCAACAATTTTGAATAAAAATTATAGAGGAATTATTTCGAGTAATAATTTTTATCGAGATCGGAGTAAGTGTTCGTTTCAGTCTGCTACAGAATTAATATTTTAACAAAAAAATTACCGCAGTATGGAGTAGCGTTTACTGCATTGTTATTATTTATTATATGTTGCATTATTACATGGTTAAAGTGTGCAAGTATACAAATATGCAAGATTTAAAAATAATAATTAACTTTGCTTTTCCGTCTAAGATTATGGATTTAGAAACTTAACTTTTTGTTGCCTATGCTCTCGTTTCACTGAAAATGCCAAACTCGCAGATACTTTATTAGTGATCAAATAGTAACCGTTCCCTTGCAGCTTTGAGACATTCCAAACAACACAAATTTTTGTAGCAGTTTCTAATATAACGGATTGCTTGGAAACGTAAGTCTTCCGCAATGGAAAAGTACTTAGCGTTCCGTAAAAAGAATTTGTTGTCTAGTGTCATTGACTATTTGATCGCGCGCGAAGTTAGCTTCCGGCATGCCTGGCGTACGCAGTGCTTTTCCCGCCACTACGGGGCCTCACTTTTACGTCATTTCCGGCGACTGCCGCGCGCGCCACCAGTTCTAAGCGGCGATCGATCGAGTGCGGACGTAGCTGTGTTCTGTGGTGCGCCCCGCCCTATCTTGTGGCTCAAACACGTGTGGTTCCGAAGGCAAGATGCGGAAAGAAGGTATGATTGGCGGCGGCAACTACTCGCATTTGTTTCGTGAACCTTTGTGCACAAGGAAGGAGGCTGAGACACTTGTTTTGGCAAAATCACGGCGGCCTCCGTGATCAGTCTCTGCCGAGGCATCAATGGCGTAGCATAGCGTGCGTGTGGCCCTGAGCACGTGGTCGCGACGCAGTTGTGTGGCCTTGAGCCCAACATGGCTGCCGTACGGCGCACTTGGTTGAGATCGATCCGTCCAATTATCAATGTTTTCCAGATTTGATGGATACTAGTTTATTCGGCGAACTATGCGTTCGATGGGCGAGCGTTATCGAGTTGTGGATTTCAGTAAGATTGTGAGGATGAATTTAGGCATACTGTTGACTCTTCGCCTTTTACTCGTAGCGCTTCATCTTATTTTCATTTCGTACCTTAGGTGAACTGACAGTATAGTAAGTAGCCTTATGGTTAGAATTTTTTTTTTGCCAGTATATTTTTAAGGCTCTCTTCTGAACCTTTTGTATGTATGCTGTTTGACTTTTAGAGCTGTCATTTAATTTAGAATTCTACTTATTGATTCTTTTCGAGTTCAATTACGGACACGCTGAATTGGCACCTGATAGCGTTGTTCGCCATCTTGGAGCTCGCAGCACTACCAGGGTAAATATACCCACGCGGCAGGCTTCCCGACTGTCTGCCGCTAATCTATTTCGGGACTATAATTGGCATGCAAGTCGTTCACAGGTGGCTTATGGTAGTCAACATGTTTAATGACCTTATTGAACTGTTGACGTATCATGTACGTCAGTTATTCCCAGAGGGTAAGGCGTACGGCCGCACGCAGCTTCCTATAAAGGTTACTTACCTTGGCTGTGTTTACTGCGCGGTCGCTACATTTTGTAGGATTGATACGTTCCTACTGACTTCCAGTTGAATTGGAAGATCGTGAAGCTATTTTTGTTTAATTACATTGATGAGAATTGTAACAAGTATTGCCGACATGCCATTCATTATAGTTTCATCCGGTATGTTCATTATAGTGCAGCTTTATTGATTGTATTAAATCCATGGCGCTGAATTCCGTCATGTCTTTCGTGAGTTTGTGTGCAGGTTGGCAGCCCTGCTTGAGGATTGGTCTTGTTTTTTGTGCCAGCCTCTGCCACATATTTGTTGATCCCTCGCTAGCCCAGGCTCTGCATTCCTGGCGTACAGTCCGCTCCAGCAGCAGTACAAGAGTTCTTGGGCGTGTCTCAGAATCATCGCGCGTCGTCTTGCCAATAAGTGTATTGATCTTAGCCGAGCCACGTGTGTTGTCCAGAATGTTTGAAATTTTCCAATTTTTAATATGTTGTATTAAGCAGACATGTAACAAATAAAGCTTTTGTTTGGTTTCTTATGGACTTACAGGAAATTGTTATTTTCTAAAATGCGTCAACGTCTTGAATATCCTTTCGTTAATGTGTTAATTTGTTCGTACCCTAACGTTCTTTCTCCATGCTTTTCCCGTTAGCTATTTAAACAAGTTTTGGTATATCCTTGGTCCGTATGCATTTTATGCATACCGTTTTCGGTGCTTATAACCATCTACCTATGTAGAGTAGACCTGAGAATTTTTGTTTCCCATGTGCGGGTAAACGACCTTTATTGTGGTTGTCAGTTGACGAGGGCGACGACTGATTCTCATAGTTACTCGAAGAATGTTCAGCAAATTTATAGAAATTCTTTCAGTTTCGTTCTAAAAATGTGTAGCCATCGTTATTTCGGACCTACCTTTTTGCACGTGTTGTAGAGATTTTTACACATACGCTATACTTTTATTATTGACCCCACTCTTCTTACAATCTGTCGCTTTTGTATTGGAACTGACATTTTCTTCAGTTACCCATGACTTATCGGTAAATGTAAAGGCTTTTAATTGGATTTACATTTTGGTTTTTGATTAGTATTATTACCGTGGTGGTGCCACCGTGGGAAATTTGTCGGTAATGGTGAAGTTTTTGGCGAGACCATAAAGCCGAATGTGGGCATTGGCTGAACGAAGCTGAGTTATTACAAGTAACACTACTCCCACGTCTTATCCTTTCCTGCAGTATTGATTAGTTTTATTGCTTATCGAATCGCCTGATCCAACTATTTAATTTCTTTTGTAATAAACAAATACTAGAAAACTAACCATACCACAGCGTTATTTTCCTTTATACTCGGGCCAACTATTTCTTCTTGCATCCTTGTTTTAAATATATGAGAAAGTAGTGTTACGCTTAAATTTAAGCAGTAAAACGAATGAAGTTTAAGTCGCGAAATTCAGGCGGGTCCCTTGTTTCAAATGTCTGCAGTTTGCTTCATTTTTGTAGTTTCATACCAGCGTAGCAGTACAAGTTGGTCCGAAAGTTGTTTTGGAATTGGAAATACGCGAGTACTTCCCCTAGGTTTCCTTTAGCGATCAATGCTACCGCGGCCATGGTGGTAGGGGGCGTGGCTAATGCAAGCCGACAACCAGTTGTATGCGCGAGTGCTGATTGCGGGCAGTACGCGCGTACTACGCCGCGGTGGGTGTGGCACAGCCACGTGTTCGCGTCCCTTCAATACAAACGCACGAGGTTCAAACCTGTCACGTTGCAGAACACGACTCCTTACTAATCCTTACAACTGATTTATACCATTGCAATCCCATTATGAATTTACTTGGATACAATTTCTTCCTGCTTGCAGGCAATTGGTTGGAAGGGTGGTTTCGGACGCATTACGAGACATCCGTGAATGCCCGGCAGATGTGTCAGTTGTTGCAGATATTGTTAACAAGCTGGCTAATGATTCGGGTAAGTCTCCATTTATTTTAATTTTTTTGGTAACATCATGCTATGGTAAATCTATTTTAGTTGCATTGCTTCTTATTTACGTTAGAAATTCAAATAGTAATAATCTACCTTGGGACTATTTTAAATATTATACTTCTAATTTTAATTTGATACGCTGCCATGTTCGATATCACCCTTTACCGAACAACACTTTCACAAAGAAGGTACTGATATTCCCGCCTGTTTTCTAGAATTTGTGACACTTTGTTTAATTTGCTTCCTATCGATACTATCGCCACGTTAGGTAATTCAGAAAAGTAATGCCTTTTATTAAATCCACTGCGATACAGCGCTTATCTAGGGACGTTTTCCGAATAAGCGTGAGCGCTGAAGATGTGGGGTTCCATCTGCTGCCCACGTGGGCCGCAGGAAGCGGAAGTGCTGCTATACATAGCTCGACCGGAAGTGCCGCACATGCTATAGCGGTTCCCAGTTGTAGAAAATTGGCATCCCCTAAAATTCTTGCTATCCATACTTTATTTACAAATAAATAACGAAAACATTACATAGTTCATGTTGCATCATATTTTCGTAAATTAAAACATTTGAATCCTAGTTACAAAATAAATACCGATATTTAAGATGTTTTGACCCGTCACGTGGAAAATTATATGCATGGAGCCGTATATTCTGCTTTCACTGGTCCTTGACGCTAAATAAATTCCCCTTTACAGCTTGAACTTCTGTCACTGAGAATCCGCGCTGACTTATGATGGAAACATGCTGATACTCTTAAGAGTGCATTTCACCGTAGTACGCCGTATTGATCGAATGTATTCAATGGGCGACGGCCTAGCGCCACGCCTCATTCAGGTCTTCGGCCGCTAACAGAAATAAGTCGTACACACACACACATCCTACTTCCCCATTCCATACGTACTTAACACATTCGAAGTTTTGACGAGTCTGCGGTGGAAGCGGAATGTCTCTTTCAATTGTATTCAAAATATTACATTTACCTTATACTTACAGTGAATCTATAATTACACTAGTTTTATTTTTGTGACTTCGTTTTTCAGAAGTTGCTGTCCGAGCCGAGCTTATGGAACAAGTCCCTCATATTGCTATGTTGTATCATAATAAAAGAAATAGCCTTCATCACTTGATCAATGATACACTTCTGCCTCTAGTTACTAAGTTTCTAGCTGATGAAGATAATCAGGTACACAATGAAAATATTTATAACTGAATTATTCCTCCTCAATTACAAAACTTTTATTTCTATTTTAATTGCTTCACTACAGTGTTTGAATATTTTTGTTAAAGGTTAGGAAAACTGCACAGGCGACACTCCTAGTACTAGTGGAGCAGGGGCTTGTCGACACAAGTGTTGTTGAAGAGACTGTGTGTCCCATTATTACAACTCTTACTGAAAATGACAGTTTAATAGAATATCAATCTGGAACTGTTGCAGTAAGTATACGAGTATATACACCGAAATTAAATTACAGTACCATTTTGAACAATTACTCACTATGTCTAAAGTCTCTCGTATTAAGGTTATTCTTTCTTGGTTGCAAATCCTCTTTATAGATTAGAAATATAGAATCACTTGACACTTAATGGGATAGATTATACTAGTTTGTATAATTTGTTTGCATGACTTCCAGAACAACATTACATTTAGTGCACTGTAAATCAAACAATTTACCTTGGAAGGTTTTAACATCCTTTAGATGGATTATTTATTTTAATAAGCTTTGTAAAGTTGAGGTATTCTAATATTGTAAATGTTTTGCGATGTAATGATTGTGCCGGATGTTTTCTCGGCTTGGTCCAGGTGAAAGACATGGGTAGTGAGATGTTGGTGTGAATCTTGCATCTCACTACCTTGTCTTTCATGAGGCCTGAGCTGTACTCCACTTGGCAGAAGAGATGGCTACATTTGAGCATGGTTGTCCCATCAAAGCTGGTTTGTCATAGAGTTAATGATTTTTTACTATCACAGCCAGCTTTGATGAGCACAGCCTTGTCCTCAGTTCCCCGTCAATTTGCATTCAGCATCTTTCCCTTGGCTGAGCCATCAAAGTGGATGTGAAATGTTTTCAAATACCACCATATCACAGCCACTTTGATGAGCTTAGATATGGGATTACTTCAGCAGTTCATCATTGTTATTGTTTGTTCCAGTGTGTTGCTCTTCTCAGCTGTTTTTTCCTGTGGCCTACCAGTCAAAATGATTGTGATGTGTAGTTATTCACCATATCACAGCCATTTTTGACGAGTTGGGCTGCAGGCGACACGGGACTTGCTTCGTCTAAACGTACTTGTTTCATCGCTCACAAAGTTGTTGTGATATGTCACGTTTGTTCATATCACAGCCAGCTTTGATGAGCGGTGCAGCCAAGAATTTTCCAACAATAACAACTTTTGGAAGTGGCTCTTAGGTGGTTGTTCTGTTGCACCCATCAAGGTGGCTGTTATGTGTGGCATTTCACTTCATATCACAGCCAGCTTTGATGAGCGCAAAGGGACTCTCTCCATCATTTTACAGATAAGTTAGTAGAACTGGTCTTTATTAGTCTATTCAGAAATTTCTCTACTAATGCAAGTATTTCATGTGCAGCTTATGGGGAAGATGGCTCCACTGATTGGCAGTAGTGCAACTGAGAAGCTGTTCCTGGCGAGGTTTGCAGAACTCTGCTCAAGTCCAACATTCGCTACAAGACAAGTCTGTGCAGCAAATTTTGGAGACTTTTGTGCAGTCATTGGCTCAGTCTGTGCTGAAACAATCTTGGTAATACTTTTATTTCTTAGTAATGACATTTAATTTCTTCAAATTGAGATTTAGTTATTTGGAAATGTTTATGGCAACCCTGTGTCCCCTCTTCTCTCAATTCTATTGACAATCATTTTATTTGTATAGATACACTTTGTGCCATCAGTGCAATTAGTTTGAGGAACATCAGTAATCAATATTTTGCAAAGTATAAATTGCATCCTGTTTCAAAACATTTGGGATATCAAACTGTTAATCTGTGTTCAATTGAGTTAGTGCTGACAAGTGTTTTGTCAAATCTTGCGAAATCTGTACTTAGCTTTGTATTTGAGGAAATTAGAGACAAATAGTGTCATTTAATTTGCTATTGGGCTATTTATGTAATTAATATGCTTTTAACAGAAATGTTTTGTATTTTATATTCCTTATTTAAATTCTGTGGGACAGTTATGAATGGAAATTTTGTTGCAAAATTATTTTTTCTGAAACTAACTACACATTCAGACAAATATAATTAAGTACATCCTGTTAGATTTTATGAAGTTCAGCTTCATTGGCTGTTTAGTGATAGTATAATAGGCTTGGTTCTTTGTATTTTGTTACTGAAAGCATTCGTATTAGTTTACAATTTAGTTTAACTGAAGGAAACTCCTAATCTTAATTATTTTAATCATTTGGCAAGGCTTTATTTAAATGTCCATATTTATAGTATATAGTAAATAAATTATACTTAATTTATTAATCCTTTCAATTCATTTATGTAATGTGATGCATATGTAGCATTTTTTAGCATGGCGGGAAATCTAAATCAAATGTGCCTGTCACATGAATGTCGCTCATTACTTCTGATGCTCCTGCACTAAGCATACAAACATTTCTTAGATTAGTTTGTTCATAGTATCTTCATAACTAAATAAGACAAAGTTAAAAATGTTCATGATTCCAAATTTGTAAACGGTCAATAAATTTTAATTTTTTATTTCAGCTCCCCAAGTTTGTTGAATTGTGTGCAGATGAAGTTTGGGGCGTGAGGAAAGCATGTGCAGATGTCTTCATGTCTGTTTCATGTGCATGTTCCATTTCTACCCGAAAATACACACTAGCTCCTGTGTTTGCAAACTTACTAACAGATTCCTCTCGTTGGGTTCAAATCTCTGCATTCCAGCGGCTGGGGCCCTTCATTTCTACATTTGCAGACCCCAGTATAACCGGTTTGGCATATAACCAACAAGGTGAATTGGTGGTTGTGAATCCTGAAGGACTAGAGTTTAGGTTTGTTATTAACAATAAAACATAACTTACTATCTCCATATTATTGAACACTTGTTTTGGAAAAAAATTATTGAAACATTTTCTTTCTTCAGCATAAATTCAACCCAAATAAGTGACAGTGATCAGGCTAAAGTATGGACAAATGTTAGTGATAATGAAGTGCAGCATGATAGAGAAAGTGTTAGTAATGATGATACGATTACATTTCAAGGCAATAGTGATAATGCATCCTGTGAAAATGAGCAAACTGAAGAAGTTCCTCGTGGAAAGTACCATATTCATTTGGAAAGTTCTCTTGCAAGTTTCAATACATTCCAATACTGGAGAGTGCCTATACCTGAACTTGAATTAGATATTAGTTTAACCAATGAACTTAAACCTGCTGTGGTTCATGTTAAAGCGAAGGTCACTGATGAAGCATCTCATCGTATATTTTCATCTGAACTAAATGTCAACATGGATGTGGATGTAAGTATGGAAAAACATGTTCTATAGAGTTTAATGGTTTGTAGCAATTGTTAGATTGGTTTGGTTATATTTTTTGTATCTTTCTTATGTCATCAATATTAGATTTTAGCCTGAAATTATTTTCTCTACTTATTTCAAGAAAATATTTTGTACAAGAGTATATATTTTCTCAGTTCTCCTTGTACAATTTCTCTAATCTCATTACTATTTCATCTAAATATATATCGCATGTCCACTAGTAAAAATGGGCAATACAAAGAATCTGTAAAGTAAGACTTTTCTCACTTTATTTTTTAAGTTATTTTGCCCAAGTTTTTGAAGTTTTACTTTTACCAAGTTTTTTTTAAAATTTGACAATTGTTGGACCATTACTCGGATTATGGAATTACATTTGAATTATTTGGATTAATCTGACACAAATTGTCTTCTTTATTATGTTGTGAGTTTCCGTGCCTATGTCTCAGGTTAAATGGTTTAGAAAAATTTTGTTGCAACCATGAAAATGTGTTTCTATTTTCTCATTCTTTAGTAAAGTTTTTTGTCAATTTCCCTAGTTTGTTACTTATAAAGGCAAAACTAAATAAATATAAATTGTATTGGTCTGAGGATTAGCTTGGAGTTGCCTCCGATAAGGATTAAATTCTAGAGACTATAATTAGTGTATTACTTACTTTCTTTCATCCAAATTTTGGGTAAAAATGGTATTTAAAGAAATGTATGGGGCTTTTATTCAATTTTTTTTTGTGAATGCTTAGTTGCAGATAGTTGAAATGTCATTAAACTTTTTTGGTTGTATAAATTATGAAATAACACATTTCATATTTACCAGATTTTATTTTGTATCCTTGAAAATCAGATCAGCAGTTTTTCTGGAAAAACCTTTTAATTCTCAATTTTTTTGTATGCTAATTAAAGTCCACATTTTGTTACATGTTAGCTGAATCTAATTAATATTTTTATATTAATTAAATTTGTAATCAAAATAATATGATAAATATATAGTTAGTAATTGGCATTGTTAACAAAGTGTTATCTTATTTGGAGACTTTCATTAATTTATAATCAACCAAATGGGGCTAGAGTATTTGTACAGAACATGGATAGTCTTCCTATATAAATGCAGTTGTTGATTATGTATATGCTTAAAATACTTTCATAATGTTGTTACTAATAGTATTCAATAAGAAAGATAGCCAATTCAGACAAAAAAAAGTGATAATATATACCCCATAGCATTTCTGGGATACTTGTCCTTTTCCTCAGGTGTGAAGAACAACTGCATTTGTCTGTTGTCACTCTAGGCTCTTTGCACCTGAGGAAAGGGACAGGGATCCCAGAAACGTGTGGTATTTATATTATCACTTGTGTCTGAATTGGCTGTTCATTATTTTCAATCAGAAATAAAAAATTTCATTTTAACTTATAATATTGGTTCTGCTCAATTTTTAAAGATCGTTGCATTGAGCAGCCCGACAGCCATCAAAGCATTGTAAAATTACCAAGTAAACAGCTGTAAATAATTCATTGAAATGTACAAAGTTAAGAGATAGTTTAAAATATTATATCAGGTTTTAAAACTTGAACAAAATCTGCGGTTTCAGTAATCCGTGTTCTATCGGCTTAATTTGTATTAGGAAAGATATATCAGTGACATGCTGCTGTCTCATTGACGTCCTCGGTTGGGTGGTGAATCACGGTTACAAAGTGTTTAATGTCATGTTATTGTACTTTTCTAAAAGTGTCACTGCTTTTTTCTTTGGAGTGCTCTAGTTAACTAGAAAAAAGTTTGTCTGTTTGTATTCCTCAGGGTTTTCGAAATCTGGTGTCGTGTGGTGTGCCCTGTACTTTTAGTGATAGACTTAAGTTAACGGTCAGAATTCTTAAACAATGAAGTATTACTTTTTCAATAGTGGAGGAATTTTACTGGAGTTATAGTAGAAACATTACTCATGACTTTCCTCATTTTTAAACATTTGCACAAGACTATACATATTAGTAAATTGCATCTGTAGCCAGTTTACCTATTCCTTGTAACACCCTTATTCTTACTGGGTATACATTTGATGCTTGTACTATGTCATTGCATTAGGTCTATGGAAATGGGGCATGAATGCAGATTTTGGTATATAAGAACTTGTTCTAGAATTTGGTAATAAATGCAGTACTTACTAACCTGATTTTATTGGCAGTGTAATCAAAAAATTACTGTATTCAATACATTGTTTATGGGATAAGGTTAAACTTTTACGAAATTCTTAGTATGGTTATTGGTTTTAATATTGAGCTTAATTTTGCTTCACTTAAAATATACATATCTCATCCTTTCAAGGAACAATGTCAGTTTTAAATATCTGACCCATTTTATTTTTTTTAGTTAGATTTGAATAACCTTGCAGCACATCTTGAACAGAATATGAGAATTGGTGAAGGGTGTGGTGTGCATGCTGATATCTGCACTGCGAGCATGGCAGTGGTTACTGATACAGACAATAAAGAAAGCAGAGTATTGGGATCGTCAGCTCAACATTCAGTGATTTGGGTTCAACCTGAATCTACTAATGCAGGTTGGTAATAGATTTCTTTATTTCAACCTTCTTAACAACTGTATTTAATTATAACTACATTGCAGTAACCACTCACATAAACTGTGTCGAAGAAACTGAAGAAACTCTACACAGTTGGGGCCAACCATTACAAGATATCGTGCCCCAGGTTTTGGTGAATCAGTTTGTGTCTATGTCTGATCAGTCATTCGCTAAGAGCGTAGACTGTGAACTACCTCATCACTGTGCCTTCAGCATCCCAGCTGTAGCCCTTACATTGGGAAGGGCTAATTGGAACCTTATTCGTAAGGCGTACGAGTCATTGGCATCAGATATGCAGGTGTGGTAAAATTTTAAATTTTCTTTCAAATGAAAGTTAAAATATATTTCATTTCTACTTTTAGATATTTTATAGTTTGTTTGTCAATTGCTTATGTTGAAACTATCTCCCTGTATTTCTTAAATGAAATTGGTGACTGCCTGTTAATATTATGTTTTTTAGACTGGGGTCAGCTAACATTTTTGTCAGCCAAATGTGTAATATTTTAGTTCTGTTTTCTTATGTACCAAGTGGAACATGCATGAATAATAATTAAGTGGCATCAATGGTTTGAAATATTTATCTTATGTCAGGAATGCTAGGGCATACAGTTAAACCACTTGAGTCTAAAGGTTGGTGCTCCCTACTATTTAAATTAGTTGGATATGCTTGTAAATATTTTTGTCCATAGTTGGGTAACAGCAAATGCAGTGGATATAAATCACCAAGCATAATCATCTCTCTTGAAATTGTCTGGGTTTTCTCATGGTTTCATACACATCATACTGAAGAATAACTTCCTAGTTTTGTCAAATTGAATGGATTTGAAATATTCAATTGTTTTCAGTTTGCTTGAAGATGCACTACTACTATATTTAGCATATTAATAAACCAGTAACCTTGAGCCAGAAAATTGTTTAACAAAAAGTTGATACCAATGTACCATACTTTTTTAAGGCCTCTTTAAAATATTTATCATAATTTGTATTTAAAAAATTTATGATTGGTGTATTTAATATTAGGTTAATGTAAATCAGGCATTCTATTGTTTAGTTTGACATATATGGGGGGAACCATTTAAATGAATGTAATAAAAGTTTCCTTAACTTCATAGTAAACAGCATGAGCTCAGAGCATGGGCATGAAAGTCCACAGCCATGTGAATGGGACCTACTTGGCTCAACAAAGCTTAGGGAGAACCGTCATTTTTCAGAATCACGCTTTTCAAAAGTAGATATTTTCACTCATCCTCTTTTATTCAATTTTCCTCCATTTATGTCTAATATTCCTTCTTTATTCTTGAACAATCACCTGATAAATGTTATTCCATTATTGAATTTGCGAGAGGATTTACTTTTCAATATCATAAATTACTCAAAAGCATTCAACATAATTGGCAACTTTGCCAATCTCAAGTGAATTTTGATTTTCAACTTACATTTGTGTTGTAATTTGAAATAATGTACTTTGAGATCTTTAAATAGATGCAAATTTAAACAAATTTTCCCTCCACACATATCTAAGTTGTGAATATTGTGTTGATTGCTTAATATCAATGTATATGGTATTCTTTTAGTTTGTCATTGATCGATAAGTGATGTTTTCCTCTAAAATTTGATAGCTAAGTAACTGAACCCATTCCATCTGTAAAATGACATTTGAAGTCTACTTTTCTCTTTTCTGACTTACAGTGGCATGTTTGATGTAGATATTTACCATCTGTAAAAGGAGAGTGACACACTACAAAACTTTGATTCACAAGCAGACTAGCAATGCATGTGCTACTAAGATCACTGCCATATCGACTAAAAAAATGTTTGGAACTCTTTACGTGAGCACAACTATGCAGGTTCCTCATAATGAAATTTCTCACAAATTTTCAATTCTATCGGCCAATATAGAACATACTTGAACTTTATAAAATAGAATTTTTATATTTTATATAATTCATTTGGTTACAAAACATGATGTTAGTGTGAACAAATGTCTGAATAAAATTGTATCACCTTGACAATTAAGTTCCATTAATTTGTAGGGCTGTTTAAGGTCTGAATATTTGATACCCACATACATGCAATCCTAGTGGCAGGGATTATATATTCATCTAATCTGAAGTAGTCTGTTTGGTGTTACATTATGTCTTAGGACCTCGAGCTGAAAATTCTGTTGTGGATAATACACATAATTTAGAATACAAAATTGATAATAATTTTATGATTTTGAGGAAGTTTATATGTTGGATGCTATGGATTTTAATGTTAGCAAATATTTGTTTCAGTGGAAGGTTCGACGTACTCTGGCTTGCAGCATCCATGAATTGGCTGTCATTCTTGGGGAGGATATAGCAACAAAAGATCTAGTTCCCATATTCAATGGGTTTATAAAAGATTTGGATGAAGTCAGAATTGGAGCTTTAAAACATTTGGCAGAGTTCCTGAAGGTTAATTCTGCAGCATTTCTCAATTATTGTAATTCTTTTTATAAGTTTCAAACATTTGCACTAGTGTTACATTTATTCAAAAGTAAATGTCATAGATATAATTACTTTATTAGTTCCACATGGTTTCATTTAATTCCCCTGGGTTAAAAACCTTGCTCCATTTCTAATTTATAAGTTCAAATGCTTTGTGTTAATTTTCATAACTGTAAATTGCTAGTATAGCAACAAGTTTTTATGTAAAGTTCATGTGCTCTAATTAGTAAAGTGTTGTTTATGCAGCATATTCTTCAGTGTGTTTTATTCAGCCGTCTTTAAGTTGCTCTGAATGTCGATGAAATGTGACAAACTATAATAATTCAACTTGAATTATGTAATTAGATCGTTTGGACAGGAAAGTTTGGCTTTTATGCATTCCACCTATTTAAATGACTGCTGCTACAGTCTGCAAATTTTTTATTCTTACATTGTACACTTATGATTTGCTCCTTGGAACCCCACATTATTGCACTGTGGGAAAATAATATAAAATATGTGTATTTATACATGTATTGTAACGAACCATATTTTAAGATTTTGGGTTTATTTATCATAAATGTACAATAAATTTTGGTTAACATAAGATATTTTAATTAAAATCAGTGCAATTAAAGGAAAATATATAAATTTTACAAAATTATAGAAAAACTATTTCAAATATGTACATCAACCTTTCTCTTCATGGTTAATTTTCACATGGGAGGATAATGGCAAAACGTTTGTGGGAATATAACAAAAATATACTTTTGCCCGAATGTTGCACTTGAAATTCCACTTTGATGCTTCTAAACCTTATTCACATCTGTTAGACTTCTCACGGATGGCTTTATTCTTTCTTCATAAACTAACACTATACTCATTTTTCATTAACATTGATTAACTACACTTCAATTTATTTTGATGTATTCACTGTTTTAACTTGACTCATAGTGACGATGATTCAGACTTGTGAATTCTATTCTCATTAACAAGCTCTCCTAATAACTTTTACATTTTGTACTTTACTTTATGCGTGATTTCCACAGACGCATAGCAGCTACTGTTCTGTTCCTCTGCTCTGCCAAACAGATTTGTGGGAGTGACTTGTAAATTTTCTAACAAAGGGCCAGCCACTTTCACTCTAACCCAAGGAACCCCCAGTGATCCCATCCAAGACGCTCCAAATCTTTAATGAATTATATTTAATTTTGCAGAATGTTGAGGCACTTAATATTCTGCCTCATTACTAATTTTGCTTACATTAAAAATAAACTTTCTAAGAAAATTAATTTATTTCTATCAGTACATAAAATGTGTAAAAACAATGAACCCCTTTGAAATTGCTTAATTTCTTAACATTGTTCACAGATTTTCTTTGTTGCTGTTATGGGAAAGTGTTTCTTCATTCTGCCTGTAACATTGTGGTCTGCATTTGCCATCCATTTACATACCTTTTCTATAAATTGTTTCTGAATTTCCAGTATATCAAAGAGACATACAACCTCTAGGAATTTTAAGCGTGTTGCTCTCCCAAAGGCACTAATGCACATAATCTGTTAAAATGCCCACCAAAACTGTCATACAAGTATTTTTTTTATGAAGACCGTTTCCAGTATGTTTTTAGTATGAATTTTAACTATGACATCACAATTGCACAATCGCTCAGTGTTTCTCCATAGCCCTTTTTCTATGTCATGTTGAAAGTTCATTCCTTTTTAGTGTTAATTTTTATTTCAATACAATGTATGGTATGACTGTCCTGCTATCTGCCAATATTACCAGTTACTATACTGTTGTTTGAAATGCAGCTTTGCCCATTTCTCTCAAGAAATGAAACTTACTTTGCCATTGTTGGATATGACAATGCTGGAATGGGCAAAACTTCCACTTTGTAGCATTCTGGCCTGAGTTATTGTAGTTCTTTGCTGAGCTGACCCTGTGTGTGCTATTAAAATGTATTCACCCCCTACTGGATTTCCCAATTCCCTTCTAGTCTCCAACTGGCACATTTCTGTAGACATGGCAGGTCCAATTTTTCTTACCCAGCATCCCTCAACCCTTTATACAAGACTCAGAAACATCATATTTCCTATTTACAGTGTGATTCTATTTGTCGGTTCTGATAATGTTAATCATAAAAGAACTCGTTTCTCAAAAGACAAATTTTGCTCACATGCAATGTTAGTTATACACAAATAACTAAACACTCCTATGGGTCCAATAATGAACGAGGAACAATGATCGGACAATCCACCATAACAAACTAGGAAATGGAAACCATTGTACCTATTGTTTGAACAATCTCTTTCAAAATTGTGTATTATTTGAACATAGTTTTTTGTTCTGATATTACGTTTTAAAAATGTGTACAGCATTTACATATATGGTGATAGCGCTAAACTAGACTGAAGTTACTTAAGCTAGCATCAATTATGGATTCGGTCTGCAGTAGGGTCACATTGTTATACAATATTTTAGTTGGTTATATTTTTTTCCTTATACAACAGACATGTTTTTTAAATAGTAATAATCTGAATCTTCTATTGCAAGGGGTTGATATTTTTTATTGTACAAATTTGTTAATTCTGTTTTCAGTTCCTGCGGCCTCATGATCGGAATTCATATCTTCCACGTTTGCAGGACTTTTTGTATACTGACAACACTCACAATTGGAGATTTCGTAATGAACTTGCTGAGCAGTTAATTACTGCAATTCCATTGTTTAGTCCATCTGATACTCATAAACACATTAGCCCTTTAGCAATTTCTCTTCTGAAAGATAATGTTGCCCATGTTCGTCAAGTCTCTGTGAATTTGGTGAGATTCCATTTTCATACACGTCTATTTATTATCTTGGTGAAAACTACTATACAATATTTTTTTGGCAGGTTACAAAACTTGTGCATCACATTATGGTTGAACAGAGCCTTGTGAGAGGATTGTTGCTACATCTTATTCAACAATTTGCTCACAGTAAACAGTGGATAAGAAGACAAACATTTGCTTTAGTGTGTGCACAGTTTCTAGCTTGCGGTATTCTCGACGATGAAACTTTTGCAGCAGATGTATTGCCTCATTTACTAGATCTCAGTGTGGATGAAGTACCCAATGTGAGGCTTGTTGTAGCAAGAACACTTGCAACAAATGTCATGGTTAATGGTACGTCTCTTACGACATTTTATTTATAACAAAGTTTTGTTGTATACCTCAACTTTTCTTTCTTTTCAGCTGAAGGCAATCCTCACTATAATGTTTTCATCAGGGTATTACAGAAATTACAGTGGGACACTGATCGTGATGTTAGAAGTTATGCTGTACAAATACATTAACAAAGGTATTACATTTTCTTAAAAATTCTAAGAATTTTTACTATATTTGGATTTTAATCTAAAAATTTATTTGGGATACAAAGGTTTTAAAGAATTTTGTGTTCAGCCAACTGGTTTTGTTGAGCGTTATTCAGTATTCAATATTGAAGGAATGCTTTCTTGATTCCTAGATTATGACAATGTTCAAATGCATTTATTAAAATTTTCAGGAACTCATATGGTACATGCTGACTTTTTCCTGCAATTGTGATATTGTTGCACTGCCTGTGAAGTTCCTTCACTCTCAAGATTGACTGATGATACTTATAGTGAGAATTTAAGTAATGCTGAAACGGTTGTAAATTTTACAAAATTCTGTAACTTTTATTAATTTTTGCAAATTCAAAGTATCAAATAATTTCATATTTATAAATAAATCTTTGATTTGTTATATTGCAAAAGCTGAATGTCCTAATCTTGTTATGTAATACTTGTATACAATGTTATAACTTATTTCCTGAATTCACAAATATATTGTATAAAGTGTACAGTGTAATTTTTCAGAATTTGTAAAGTGTTGTTTAAATACATTAATTTCCTTTTTCAGTTTTATTTAATTCCATCACAATTTACCTAGTTAACTAATGTATGTAAACTTTGCTCTTGAATGTAGATTAACTTGAAGCTGATAAACAGACTTGATTTTAAGGAATTGCAAATTTTGAGTTTTTAGTAATGTCAATTTAATATTTAGTAATAGTAATATAGTAAATCTGTTGTTACAAGGAATTATTACAATAGGTAGTTTCAATGTGCTCACCATATTTTTGTATGGATGTCTATACCATAGCAGCGATGGTGCTAATCCATAGTAGTTTTATTTAATCACACATGGCTAGAGCATATGCTTTGAACATGATTTGCATTTGTCATTTTTATGTTACTATTTAGGGGAGTCCAATTTCACTTATGGTGTGAAATATTTCTCATTCATCTACTGAATGTGTATTGATGGCATTATCTAGTAATCTGTCATCTCCCTAGTTCTAGATGTAGCAGAGTTTAATTGACATTCAACTTGCTGGTTAAGTTAACTTAAACCTCTACGAGTGGGGATGGAAGGGAAAAAACAAACTTGTGTATAATCTACAACCAGTGTGCCAAGAATGTTTTAATTTCTCAAAACCAGGGGTTTTTTTTGTTACTGCTAAGGTACCAAAGGTATATTTGGTACAGGGAGTACTAGTGGTTTTCTAAGGGCAATGGTAGTATATTTGACTCAGTTTGACATAATTTTTACTATATTAATGTACCAGAAGTATTATTTCCTCTATTTGGCTAAAAGTATCTTAATTTCGGAATTATTTTTGATTTAAGATTTGTGGAGAATATTTTATTAAGGTACAGGATTATTTTTCATTCTATCGAGGTGCTGGAAGTAATTTTGGCTCTTAAGGTGCCAGGAGTATTTTTGGTTGTCTAAGGCTCATTTCACCAACAATTGTTACATGATGCCAAATTCAAGATACAGTTTGAGACATTTCTCACTAGGCCAACACACTGTCATTGTATGCCTGGCAGGCTAGAGTAGAGGACCCTGGTTCTCCTAGTACAGTGACCCGGCTGGACCAGCCTAGACGTTAAGATATGAAGAACTTCCCATCTACCCAACATGATTTGTCTAGTCTACATTTTCATTGTTTTATCAATTGTGTTCTGTAAGTAAAATATTTTTGCCATTATCATGGGAGATGAAGAATTGTCTATAATTTTAATTTGTGGTCAACCCACTTGGGACAAAGCTAGAAATATATAAAGACAGATAACAGACTAGAAATGCTTTGGTAGAAGTTTGTAGACAATTGAGAAATGGATATTAATGATAAAGAAAGAATAGAATATATTGTGTAAGAACTCATTTTAACATCTTGAGAATTGAAATGTTTCAAATCCTGGGGAAAAAATTGACATTTTTTAATTAGTCATCTTGCCATATTAAATAATATGCTGCCATTTTAATGAACCTATAGGAAGTAAATAGTCATGTTTCATAAGTTTTACAAATATATCTGTGTGGGCACATTAACCCATTTATAGTCAAAGTATTTGTGAAATTAAAGATTCAATATTATATAGCGCTCTAAAAAATACACTTTACTAAATAGTCCAAATGCAGACTTATGAGGTGATAATTAAACATTGGAATTGCCAATAAGTGTCACTAAACAGTCTGATCTTATTTATTTTTCTTAAATTTTTTGTATTCATTTGAAGTCCCAAAATACAGATGATAAGTAGTGGGTTTGGAGTGTTTTATTTTATATCTGTTATTTTGCTAATATATTTTATTAATTACAAGAACTTAAAGGAATATGTGATGAGGTCAAATTAAATAACAAAATTATATAGGAAAGAGGTACAGCAAATTTGACATACTCCTGAAATCGATAGTTTGTTCAGTAAGGCTGAGGAGAGTTAAATTTTTCTATTTGTGCCCAGCTGCACACAGTTAGACCTTTCCTGACGAAGGGGTCTCATGCCCTTGAAAACTTGTTTTATTCTGTTACCTCTGACCTGACTGGACCAACTATTGATTTCAGGGGTAATTCAACTTCAAATAATAGGATATTAAAAATTATCCATGTTGGGTTATTTACCAGAAAATAACCTGGTGCCCAAAAATAAATACAACAGCTGAGTTATTAATTACTACAATATATAAATCAATACATGCGTGGCCAGCAAATAGTTTAGATCTTCCTTCCTGATGAATGGGGCTCTGCCCTTCAAAATTTGAACTTCCACCTATACCAGACTGAACCAACTACCGATTTCAACATCAAACTCGTTATCGGCATCACTGTCTCTCTTATCCTAATTGTCATTTAATTTTACCTTGTCACATTTTCCTTTCTGGAGCTTTCGGCTTCTCTAGCCATATGCATTATTATCTGTACAGTAATATATATTAAAAGATGATTTTAAAATATTTGGTGTTCTTACACCTTGCCAATTAGTGTTATACAATGTTACAATTTTAATGACCTCATTATGAGTAAAGATTATACGGTAATCTGGAATTGTTTTATATCTGAAAACTGCATTATTTTTTATTTGAAATTTTGTTACAGTATCATTATCTTCATCTCTAAAATTAACGAGTTTCTAGTTAATATATAAAAACAAGAATTCCTTAAATCTCAATTTTGTCCTATGTTTATTTTGCTGTAATATTATTAATTTAATATACATTAATGTAAAATTAGATTTAATGATAAGTGAATTTTATAATTTGACAGTCAGGTTATAAATTTTTATAATATCTACCTAATTTAATTGGTTTCAACTGTAAAGATACTGATGAATATAGCCTAGGGAGGCCGAAAGCTCCACTTTATATATATAATCACATTTGATAGTTGAATAGTGAGGAAACAGAAATTTCTACTATATTTTATCATTATAATTAAATGTCGGATAAATATAATGTTTTATGTGATTGCCATCATTTGTATATGTTGTTTACATTCCCTGAATGAAGTGTTGTGCCATTTGAAGGATTTTTTGATCTGTGTAAGAAGATAGTTGAAATTTTCAGTACTCATACGAAAAAAATGAACATAGAATGATCCAAAAATGTCTCTTTTTCATAAACAGTGGATGAACCTAGTGCATCCTTTTTTTCTCTATCTTTTTAAAATGTGTACAAGACAATATGATCACACTACATGTTTGAAGAATGATGGCAAGTCAGGTTGATAAATGTGAAATGCAGTTCAAACTGTTGTCAGGTAAGTGTGAAACAAGCTTAAAGGTATTGGGAGTGTTTTTTATTTAATTTCACCTCCTAAGAGAATACATGTCTCTCCAAAGATACTGGGAGTATTTTTATTCTCTTAACATGCCAGGAGAATCTTAAAGTCTTGAGGTACAATGAGTATAACTGAGAATATTTTTGAATTTTTAGGGGTACCGAGTACTGGAGTATTTTTTGCTGAATTAGTCTACTGGGAGTATTTTGGGCTTGTGGTGCTGAGTGTATTTTTTTAAATTACATGGATTAGTTTTAACTTTTTTAAGATATTATGTGTATTTCTGACTTCTTACGGTAACAAGAGTATTGTATAACTATACTAGGGAATGGGTAGTGTTTTAGGCAATTTCAGTTTACAATGAGTAAATACATATTGGAATCTTACATATTTGTGAACTCTGCTAACCCAAGAATTTTTTTGTTGTAATAGTGAAACTTGTTTTGCATGCCTATATATTTTGCATATTAATGCCTTATTTTCAACTGATGGTACGAGTGTAAAGACTTTTAGGGATGCTATAATCTTTTAGTTGGCTTCAGTATTATGTAGTTCACATGAATGACATTTAACATTCAGAACTGTCTTTGTTTTACAATTATGACTTCTGTTAATGGTCGATTAAATTCTGCTAATTACATTATTAATTAATGTAATAGAATTGTTATAAAGCTGGGCTAATCTCATATTGTGTACAGTTTTAATTCATTATCAGTAGGAGTCAAACATTGAAAAACAATTTCCAATAACTGCCACAACATGAAAAATTCAACCAATGGTTTACAGCAATCCTCCTTAAAGTTAACCCTTGATTTGTCAGAGGCTGAACTTCATTTGTGGTAACTTTCCTTCCAACATATCTTACAGTGCAGGCAAAGCCTTGTTCAATTTTCCAGCTTAGCTTAGTCCTTTGACTTGTGATTGTGATTTTCCTCTGTATCCACTGATCAATTGGGCACCAGGTAATTTTTACAGGAACATAAAACTGAAGATAGTTTTCCAATACTTTAATTTCAAGCAATGAGCCAAAAAATCATATCTACAGGCATGCTTGAAGATTTGATACCATTTGGTTTGTATTACTATGCTCTCTGTAGTGTTGTTGTTGTTGTTGTTGGACACCGAGAACAAGCTATTTGAGATGATATTCTTCAAAGGATGTACTGCCTACTAAGTCCATCTACTGACTGGCACGTTCCTTGGCGGAACTGAATTATAGCAATACCCAATGTTTTCTGTGGCCATTATCAATAAAAGTGCCGTAGACACAGCGTGTCTTTCAATAAATTGAACAAGGCATCCAGTAATGTCGCATTGTATAAAATTGAATGGCCATAGATACAATCACCATCTTCCACTGCCAGCCAATTTTTACCTTTAACAAACATGTTCTTTAAAAACAAAATTCCATTATAATGTTTTAACATTATGGTATACTAAATTATATACAGCTCATCCTATACAGGGTCATAGAAAACAATTCTGGAATTTGCAACCTCATAAAAAATTAATTACTTAACATATGTAAATTATTGTGTTGAAATGTAGTGAAAGAATAGAAAGTTTTCCTCTGCTCACTAAATGTTGTTGCTAGTCTCAAGTATTGCAAATGCTCTATCCAGTCGTTTTACTCTTAATTTGTGCACTGAGAGATGTGCACAATTTGTGTTGTGGTATGCAGAATTTAAATCCATTGTAGAAGTGCTACATAAAGGCTCTAGATGATAACCTTTGAATCAATGGATGAAACAATTCAAAGAAACTTGAAGCATAATAAAAGGTGTCTCTCCAGAAGAAAATGGATAATATGTTAGAAATCCTTAAATGTCCGTTGCTTGCCAAAGTTTAGCATTAGGTATTTCGAAAACTACCATTCCTAACATCCTTCATAAGTGTTTATAACTACATGCCTACAAGATTCAGCTTTAGCTTGATAGAACCTGATGTCTAAAATAAACCAGTTAAATTTGCTACTTTTATGCTGTTGTAAATTGATAATTATGAAAGTTTTTTAATTGTATTCTTTTCACAGACGAAACTAAATTTCATATCAATGGGAGTACCATCATAATTGTCTCATTTCAGATTCACAACAACCATCAGAAATCGACCATTATGTTTGTGGTTATCCAAAAGTGATGTTTTGGTGTGACAATGTACAATCATGTTGTTGGACCTTTCCACTCACAGCATAAATTGAAACATTGATAACAATTTGCTGATAAATTGATGATTTGGAAGTTACAAGTGGAAATAATGTGATTTTCATGTAGGATGGAGCTCTCCCTCATTTCATCAAGCCTTGAACGAGAAGTTCCTCAACTCATGGATTGGACAATTCCGTGGCCTACACAAAGCCCCAACATTACGTCTCTGGACTTCTTCTTCTAGGGATTGATTAAGAACATTGTGTACAGTGAAAGAATTACTAATATCAGCCACTTAAAATGTCAAATCATAACTGCAACTGAAGCTGTAAATCTGCATCACAGAACACGGAGTGAGCTTGACTATCGTTTGGATGTCTGTCAAGCAAAATATTTAGAAATGAGTATAAAACTTTGTACTTTTCTTAATATTTTTTGTTCTAAATTTCTGTTCATATGTGTTTATTTATTTGTGTAATACAAATTTGTAGTACCGTCATTCTTTTTTGATGACCCTGTACAGCCACTTCCATTTTGTATTTTTCTCTCTTTGATTTGTATGAGTAGCACAAGTTTCCTTTCATTGACACTTCACAAAATCTTAGTTTTTTTTTGTATCTCAGTCTCTTTCTTTTTGAGATATAAACCACCATACATAAACTTACTCAAACATGGTTTGGGATTTACCATACATATGACGAACTTCAGGAATTGAACCCAGAAAACAATAAAAAAAATACTCAATATATTGCTCTCGGAGTTCAACCGGGTTTTGCATAATTATATTAGAACGCAACGTTTCGACGACTAAAAGCTCTATCGTCATCTTCTAGGCGAAGCGCCGGAACCTTTTTTTTTTTGGGGTAATAGGCTACATGAGGGTAATCCACGTTGTGGCAACTCCCCTTTAATAGCATAGGAAGGGACTTGGAAGGGGGGATACGGTATGGTAGAAGAAGGCAGCCAAGGGTTAACTAGGGCCCCCGGGCTATGGTTTAAGGATCCTACCCGGCAATTCGCCTAAAAGTGATGCAGGGAAAAACCCTAAAAAACCTGCATCAGGTAGGTTGGGCATTTGGTACTTGTCCCACGCCCTTCCGGTAGCGGGAGAGGAGTTTGCTGTGGGGTCGCAGCATTCCCTTCTCCTCTCGACCAGTTTAGGAGGCAGCTGGCCGACTACTCCAATAGGAATAGCGGACAACTCTTACCGTATGCCCAACGTCTGCGACCCCGGAACATACACCTCTCAAAACAGGCCGAGGTGCCTCGGCATGCGGGAACCGTAGTTCAAAAACGGAGAGGAAAAGGCATACCCAAAGGTAGCCCCTTCGTATCTCTCGTAAAAGGTTCTGCCATAGTGCCGGAATCTTTTTTTTTTTTTTTTTTGGGCCAAAGGCCCTTAAAGGCCGTGCCCCCTAGAAAGCACGCACGGCCAAGCATGGGGGTCTACCACTTTCTACACCCCCTCTGCACGTGCTGTTAGTAAACTAACTTGGAACACAAGGATTGGGAACTTGTGTTTGATCCGCACCTGAGGGCATAATACCCTTTAATACGGTCATTCACGGAGATAGCTTGTGAGAGAGACAGAATGAAGAGCGTAGGGCTGAGGGAAAAAAGTGCCAATAATTCAACCTGAAGGGTCTCCTTACCGGGAAAAAAACCTCAGCGATAGTTAGATGGGTTGAAGGGCACAATGAGCTAGAATACTGCTCTTGTGCGACAGCAACATGCACATGGTTTTGTTGGTAGGAATAAGTTAGTAGTTGGTTGCGGGTATCATGCACGTCGATCCTCTTCTCGTCGAGGAGTCCGGATCTCCGCACACGTCCTGTAAAAACCGTAAGCAAGCGTGGTCAGTAAATCGTTATGAGCCGATCATGGGGGTTCGGGGGGGAGGAGGAGATGTTTTGGGCGTTTGTGTTTAGTGACGCGGGTGTGGTCATAATTGCCCAGTCGCCTTATGATAGTGTTGTGTGAGAATTGTGTCTTGCTGTACAGGCGTTCAGCATGTTCTCTGATAACGTCCATTAGTGGCAGAATGTTTAATTCGCGGTGGACGTCTTTAGTTCGTGCCCTCCAAGGTGCCTTGGCGATGATTTTAAGGACCTTGTTTTGTAAAACCTGGAGGCTACGAAGATGTGACTTGGCTGCATAGCCCCACACTGGTCCAGCATACGTCAGGATTGGCCGTATGAGTGTTAAGTATAGGGCGCGGGCTGTGGATGTGTTGAGGGTGCTTGTTCTGTTAAGCAATGGGTAGAGCTGTATCAGTCTAATGGTTGCTTTTCGAACGGTGTTAGTGGTATGGAGTCTCCATGTCAGGGCCGGATCAAATGAGACTCCAAGGTATTTAACCGTGTCTCGGAATTGAATCGGGCGCTTGTGGAGTGTGAGTGGACGACAGTCTTTATGTAGGCGTGCGTGTCCTGCCCTACGTGTAAGTAGGAGTGCCTCGCATTTACCAACGTTAATCTTAATTCGCCATCGTGTTAACCATGGTTCGAGTGCGTTGAGTGCGCGTTGTAATTTACGATTAAGTGCCGATGGTTGCCTCGACTGAGCAAAGATGGCTGTGTCGTCGGCGAATATGGCAACCTGGGTTTCAGGTGTTGTGGGGACATCGTTAATGTAGATGTTATGTAGGACTGGCCCTATGATGCTTCCTTGAGGCACTCCTGCATGTATTCCCCTTACTGTGGACTGTGATGTGTTGACATCCACGAAGAATGTCCTACGTGATAGGTAGGAGTGGAGCAGCCGTAGGAGTGCGAGCGGGAACCTACAGTCATTGAGACGTCTTATCAGGCCGTTGTGCCATATCTTATCGAAAGCCTTTTCCACGTCGAGGAAAACGGCTGCCGTAGACCTTGCCAGGTTGTACCCTCTTGTTATGTGTTCAACTACTCGTAGTAGTTGGAGTGTTGTGGAGTGTTGATTCCTAAAGCCAAATTGCTCCGGCCTTAGGAGATCGTTTTCTGTGCAGTGTTCTGTGATCCTGCGCAGCATTACCTTCTCGACCACTTTACCTAGCGAGCAAAGTAAAGTTATGGGCCTGTAGTTGGTCGGAAGTGTGTGGTCTTTCCCGGGTTTTCGGAAGGTCAGTACCTTCCCCTGTTTCCAGGTGTCCGGGAAGTGTTGCGTTCGGAAGATGGCATTCGTGATGTCTGTGATCTGCTCGAGTGCTCGGAGGGAGAGCTGTTTGAGCACTCGATTTTGAATGCCATCCGGGCCAGGCGCCTTACTAGGATGTGTTCGCTGTATAGCCCACCGTATTTCACCTATGTTTGTGTGCCGTAGAGGCTCGGCGGCTTCTTGGGCTAACAGCTGTTTCACAACCTGGTCCGTTTCAAGTGTGAATATCGGATCTGAGGGATCGTCATTCGGTTGGAATGTGGCCTCTAGCGTGTCGGCCAGCAGTTCAGCCTTCTCCGAGTCGGAGTAAGCGTGCCCTGCTGGTCCGTGGAGCGTTGGAATTTGGTATGCCTCCCGTGTAAAATGTCTCGCCATCTGCCACGTGGAGCGTGTGGAGGTGTCGAAGCTGGCTAGGAGCTTGTCCCACTCCATGCTTCGGTGTGTTTTGATGTGTTCTCTAATGATGTCTCTAAGTCTGTTCATATGGGTTTTGTATATTTGCAACCTAGTTCGCTGCCAATACCTTCTAAGTCTATTCCTTAGGGTAATTAACTCCTTTATGCTATCAGGGAGCACCGTCCTGTGTTGATGTGGAGTTACCGTTGGTATAACTTCGGATATCGCGTCCTGTATGGCAGCGGTGAGGGACTGAACAGACTGGTCTATTTCCGCCGCGGTGTGGATGTTGTCCGTGTGGTTCATGTTTCTATCGAGGGCTTCCCGGAATAAATTCCAGTTGGCCTTCCTATAGTTGAACATGACGCGCTTGTCTCTGTGCTGTATAGTGCCTGTGTTGCTAATGAGTACAGGGTAATGGTCTGAAGTCAGGTCCTGTATGACCGTGAGGTCAAGAGTGTCTGTGACGCCCTTGATGAGGGCTATGTCCAGGACATCTGGCTGTGCGTTTCGTCTTTCGGGCACGTAAGTTGCCTCACGTGGTCCTAGGACGATGTAATTATGTGTTTGTGAGTGAGCGTGTAGTGCCCTACCGCTGGGGTTGGTGCGTCTACTGTTCCATAAGGGGTGTTTACTGTTTAGATCCCCAGCTACTATTACCCTTCCCGAGATGTTAAGTAGCCGGTCTATGTCTCTAGCATCTATTGGGGGCCTGCCTGGTTTATTGTAGACGGCTACGAGTGTAGTGTATGCTCCATTTAACTGGATTCTAACAGCTGTGGCTTCATGCTTGTTTAATCGTGGAAGTGGTACAAGCGAATGGGCGATGTCTTGTTTTACTATGATTGCAGTTCCCCCGGCTCTGCGACCGTCTTGTCTGTCGGAGCGGTAAACTGCGTGTTGTGTAAAGTGAATCTTATCCGCGGGGATAAGGTGTGTTTCGTTCACTAGCGCGATGCCTACGGCATGTTGCGTCATGAACGCGGCCAGTTCGACCCTTTTGTTTTTCAGGCCGCATGCGTTCCAGAAAAGGATACGCGTGTCTCGGCCCATGTGCTGTCTAGCCATGGAGGTTGGTTAAGGACGGTAAGAAATTGGATAGCTGTCCCTGGACAGCGGCGAGGATGGCGGAGGTGATTTGAGGGAGCATGGTTTCCAGGATTTTGGATATAAGGGATTTGACTAGAGCAGCCATAGGGTCTTCTGTGGTCTGCCTATTACTTTTGTCCGATGGGACAGCGGCCTGTGTGGGGGCAGGCAAAGCAGTAGCGGATGGCTTCTGCTTTGTGTGTGGGGGGGCCTTGGTTGGCTGGGGACGGCCTTCCTTGGCGGGTTTAGTGTTTGCAGAAGGCGCGGCAGATTTTTTGTTTTTGGGCTTGCCGGCCTTCTTGTGTTTTTGGCTCTTAAACAGCCGTGTAGGTGGAACAGCTTGTGTTTTTGGTGTTGAGGCTGGCTGTTCCAGTGGTGTTGCGGAGGGTGCCTGCTCTGGGACCTGAGCAGGTGTACTGGGCTGCGCAGAGGGCGCAGGGGCCTGCACGGACTCAGGCAGTGTTGGGGCTTTTGCCACGGCTGCGGCGAAGGACCGTCCGCTGGAGACAACTGTCTGGGGGGGTCGGACAGCGGAGGCTGAGGGGGCGGGTTTTGCAGCCTGGTAAGCTGGCAGAGGAGCTTGGCCTTTACGCAAGGCCTCCTTCCTCCGTTGCAGCTCTGCCTTGTATGCAGGGCAACCCCTGTAAAGGGCAGAATGGTCGCCTCTGCAGTTGGCGCAGGTCTTCTTGCCGCCCGCCTCCAACTTGCAGTTGGCCACAGCGTGATGGCCGGCGCATACCTTGCACACCTGGCGTGCATGGCAGCGTAGGCCGCTGTGCCCGAACCGCAGGCAGTTGGAGCACTGCAAGGGCTTAGGGGGCGGATTAAAATGTTCTACTCGAACGCGCTGGTACAGCACTAGATCCAATTTAAGGATCTCGTCGGCTGACGGGCTGTCTTCCAGCTCGACGATGAACATTGGGAGGGCTCGCTTGTCTGCGTTTGAACGCATTTGCCAAGCGTTCATGGCGGGGTAGCCCTGCAGCCTCAGGTCCTCCACTACCGAGTCTTTACTCGTGGATTCGTGTATTCCCCGGACGACGTATTGCCGCGTACGTACGTCGCGGAGAAGGTACAAAGAGTACTCCACTTTCTCGATTTTCAAGAACTCTTGCAAGTTCATGTAATCGGTTTTCGTGGTTGTATAGAACGCCGTGCAGTTGTCGCGCCGCTTCGTATAGAACTTTTGCGGCTTGTAGCGCGCCATGAACCTTTGGTTCAGCGCGCCGAGGTCGCCGTGATTGTACGCTACGACTGGCGGCACGACTTCTGCGGGCATCGTGTTGTTGGTGGGTGTGCGGACTGGGGCGTCCTGTGTCGCTGTGCTGGCTTGGGCTTGGGGTTTGGCCCGTTGTGTAGTTTTAAGGACGAGTTGCGTCCTGGGGATCTCATGTTTTGGGGTCGCCTGTTTACGTTTATTTATTATGAGGGGAGATACCCCAGGACTTCCTGTTGGGGTATCCTTCTTTTTGCCTTTTACGACCTGCCATTCGGCGGGTCGTGCAGCTTGACTTGGAGCGGCAGCAAGGGTCTCCAAGCTGCGGGCAGAACGGAGGGGGGTCGCCATCCTCCTCTGGCGGCTACCGGATATCAGTCTCTTTAGATTCTTTCCTTTCTTCGATATGATTTTCCGGCAGTCTCAGTAAGAGGATGTTGTGTATGGAGGACTTGGGTAAATCTAACCAGGCCTACAGTACGCGCAGTTATCCCACGTGAAGGGGCCGCTGGCACTGAGAATTCCCTACTCTAACACTATGTGGGGCTAGCCCCCAACAAGGGTAAAAGATTGGGGCGGAAGAGCCTTTGCTTCCACAATAAGCGAGCACTTATTGCTAGGAAGCAAATGCGATAGCGCTGAAAAAGAATAAGATTATTAGTACGTCCGCTGCGTGCGGCTCTCTCGTCCGAAGGCGAGGTCGCTGCGTCCGAAGACAAGCTGGGTCTTGCTCGCTGTTCCGCTTTCCTCGGATGAGGAAGTAGTCTCTACGAGGAAGTCCGGCTGCTCCGCTGCTGCAGATGTTGCTCCTACCGAAGCCAGGTAGCAACGGGTGCCGGAACCTTTTTTTTTTTTTTTTTGGGCCAAAGGCCCTTAAAGGCCGTGCCCCCTAGAAAGCACGCACGGCCAAGCATGGGGGTCTACCACTTTCTACACCCCCTCTGCACGTGCTGTTAGTAAACTAACTTGGAACACAAGGATTGGGAACTTGTGTTTGATCCGCACCTGAGGGCATAATACCCTTTAATACGGTCATTCACGGAGATAGTTTGTGAGAGAGACAGAATGAAGAGCGTAGGGCTGAGGGAAAAAAGTGCCAATAATTCAACCTGAAGGGTCTCCTTACCGGGAAAAAAACCTCAGCGATAGTTAGATGGGTTGAAGGGCACAATGAGCTAGAATACTGCTCTTGTGCGACAGCAACATGCACATGGTTTTGTTGGTAGGAATAAGTTAGTAGTTGGTTGCGGGTATCATGCACGTCGATCCTCTTCTAGTCGAGGAGTCCGGATCTCCGCACACGTCCTGTAAAAACCGTAAGCAAGCGTGGTCAGTAAATCGTTATGAGCCGATCATGGGGGTTCGGGGGGGCGGAGGAGGTGTTTTGGGCGTTTGTGTTTAGTGACGCGGGTGTGGTCATAATTGCCCAGTCGCCTTATGATTGTGTTGTGTGAGAATTGTGTCTTGCTGTACAGGCGTTCAGCATGTTCTCTGATAACGTCCATTAATGGCAGAATGTTTAATTCGCGGTGGACGTCTTTAGTTCGTGCCCTCCAAGGTGCCTTGGCGATGATTTTAAGGACCTTGTTTTGTAAAACCTGGAGGCTACGTAGATGTGACTTGGCTGCATAGCCCCACACTGGTCCAGCATACGTCAGGATTGGCCGTATGAGTGTTAAGTATAGAGCGCGGGCTGTGGATGTGTTGAGGGTGCTTGTTCTGTTAAGCAATGGGTAGAGCTGTATCAGTCTAATGGTTGCTTTTCGAACGATGTTAGTGGTATGGAGTCTCCATGTCAGGGCCGGATCAAATGAGACTCCAAGGTATTTAACCGTGTCTCGGAATTGAATCGGGCGCTTGTGGAGTGTAAGTGGACGACAGTCTTTATGTAGGCGTGCGTGTCGTGCCCTACGTGTAAGTAGGAGTGCCTCGCATTTACCAACGTTAATCTTAATTCGCCATCGTGTTAACCATGGTTCGAGTGCGTTGAGTGCGCGTTGTAATTTACGATTAAGTGCCGATGGTTGCCTCGACTGAGCAAAGATGGCTGTGTCGTCGGCGAATATGGCAACCTGGGTTTCAGGTGTTGTGGGGACATCGTTAATGTAGATGTTATGTAGGACTGGCCCTATGATACTTCCTTGAGGCACTCCTGCATGTATTCCCCTTACTGTGGACTGTGATGTGTTGACATCCACGAAGAATGTCCTACGTGATAGGTAAGAGTGGAGCAGCCGTATGAGTGCGAGTGGGAACCTACAGTGCCGGAACCATTCCATTTCATATTATATATATCCTCCACTGAATCATCACGCTGTGAGAGCCAATCAGCGCTCAGTCAACAGTCCGCCTCAGACATGTCAGCATCAGTCAAAAGGCCGGCCACTCGCCAAGGTACATTACCCTCAGCAACCCCAGCCACAATAGAGATCCGGACCCCTCGTCTTATCACTGTTATAGCTGGGTCCCAAGTCTTGCTCAATTGAAACTCGGTATCCCGATTTAGCAGGTTGTCTTGTGTCCTAATAAGTATGGCCTCTTTGATGATGCTGCTCCAGAAACCATTGACACGATCCAAGATTTTGGTTTTATTGAAATTTATGTCATGGCCGGATACTATGGCATGTTCTGCCACCGCTGACTTATTTGGCTGTTTGAGTTTGAGATGTCTTTGATGTTCTGTGCATCTGTCCATTACCGTGCGAATAGTTTGGCCGATGTACTTCTTGCCGCATTCACATGGTATGCTGTAGACCCCAGGTGTACGAAGTCCTATACTGTCTTTAACCGAGCCAAGCAATACTTTAATTTTCTTTTGTGGATAGAACACCGTCTCAATCTTATGCTTGGCCAGTAGGCGTCCTATACGGTTGCTGATGTTACCGGCGAAAGGAATGTAAGCATGGGTGACTGCAATTTCCTTTTCCTCTACTGTTTTCTCCCTTCGGAGCGCAAGTGCCCTCTTTATCTGGCCGGGATTGTATCCGTTCTGGCGGAAAACGGTTTTAAGATGTTATAATTCACCAGCTAGAGTGTCTTTGTCTGATACCACCCTGGTCCTATGGACCAAGGTTGAGAGAACTCCACTCATCTGTGACGGATGGTGGAAGCTGCTGGCATGCAAATACCGATCTGTATGTGTGGCTTTCCGATAAACGGAATGGCCAAGTCCACCATCTTGTTTCCTCCGGATTAGAACATCTAGGAAGGGGAGGCACCCATTCTTCTCCACCTCCATAGAGGTCCATTATAGAATGCAGACTGTTGAGGTGTTCAAGAAACATCTGCAGTTTCTCCGCGCCATGCTGCCGTACGACAGAAGTGTCATCAACATATCTAAAGAAATATTTCGGACGTAATGGTGCACTATCAAGAGCCTTATCTTCAAAGTGGTCCAGGTAATAATTGGCAACCGCCGAGGAAAGAGGTGACCCCATGACTACTCCATCGACCTGTTCATAGAATTTTCCATCATACTGGAAGTATGTGGTCGTCAATACATGTCTAAACAGATCGGTTATTCCCGGGGAGAAATGCATCTCCAGAAGTTTTAGTGCATCCTCAATAGGTACACGCGTGAACCATGAAACAACATCAAAGCTAACAAGGTCGTCAGCATCTAACTTGATGTGTTGTAGCAGCTCAATGAAATGTGCTGAGTTTTTGATGTGATGTTCACATTTTCCAACAAATAGACTTAGTCTCCTGGTCAAATTCTTGGCAAGATTGTATGTTACCGAACCAATGGAGCTAACAATAGGCCTCAACGTAATGCCATTTTTATGAATTTTCGGCAGTCCATAGATCTTCGGAGGTGCCGGGGCTACTTGTCTAAGCCTTTTGATAATTTCTGAAGGAAGGCCTGACGCCTTCGAAAGTGTGGCCGTCTTTCTGGCCAATGCCGGTGTCGGATCGCGAGTTATCAACCGATAACTGGGATCATCAACAGATTCACCATATTTTTCTGGTATTCATTAGCTGTGAGTATGACCGTGGCATTTCCTTTATCTGCTGCCAATACCACCGTGTTCGGGTCCTTGCGCAGAGTAAGAATGGCCTTGCGGTCATGTTGGATTTTGGTGGTCTAGACCTGCAATCCCGGCATACCTCTTGCCTTATCTCCTGGGCTACTCCTGACGGAAGGTTGTAGATAGCCTGTTCAACACCACAAATAATGTCTCTGGCTGGAACCGAATTCTGAGTTGGGGCAAAAGTTAGACCCTTGCAGAGAGCTGAGGTAGTGTTGGCATCCAGCTGCTTGTCCGATAGGTTAACAATCACCCGTTGTGTTACAGGACCATTCTCAGTCTTAGATGGTTTTGGTAGCCGCTCAAACTTTCTAATTTGTCTAACACTAGTCTTCTTCGAGAAATTCTGTATCTGAGTAGTGATGGTATTGTCCACAAGATCCCAAATCGTGTTAGACATCCGGCCTGCCAGCAGGTGTTCGGACAGTAGTTTGCGGCCAACGACATCAAGTTCATGTCGAACGTGATGAATTCGCTCTCTAACTAGAGCCATACTGGCCCGTCGTAAAATCCGACACAAGTATATCTTGAGTACATAGCAGGAGTATTTTGCTTCCTATGGTTAGTTTGAAACAAATTAACAACTGTATGGCTTACATTGTTACAAATCTTGTCGACCATAATATTAAGCATATTAGTGGTCACTTTATCAATCACAATTCAGTGTCTTCTCAAATGTTAAAGCACATAAATTAATTGAATAAGATTTAATTTTTCTTAATTTTAAGAAGCTTCATAAAAATTGTGTTTTAACAGTGTGAATCTATGCTTCGATGTCGAATAAATAGTTTACCAGGTCGCTCAGATTCGAAGTGTCAATCTTGTGTTAAATTTCAATCCGATAGCGGGGTGAGGTATAAGTGAAATGTTGCGGTAACGAATGAGATTGTTGACGAATCCTCAATTTTAAAGGTTTGAAACTTTTAACTACGTCGCGAGTGACAGTATTAACCGCAGTGAAGCTCAAAACTATTTATTTCCCTTTAATATCCCATTTTTATAAGTGCATACCACTTCCACCCCAACCCCTCCTGCGGGTGTCACATTGATTCCGGATCATACTTTACGCCTCCCCGAAAGGTAGTTCGCTAAAGATTATAAGCCAAAATATAGAAAAAGGAATCCCCAATTTGTTCGTTTATCACATTTATTAATTTTATTTTAAACCGTATCAAGGTGATTATTATAATAGTTGGAGACAATGCGAGACAAGCATATGTTTTACTATTTTGGTATTTTTATAGATAGGTATATATTCGACACAACTTGAGTTTGCACTGCGCAGTAGCACGTGAGACGTCTCTGCGCTGCCGAACTGTTGTACTAGCATCATTGCTGAAAACATTTGCGTAGTTTTCGTTGTATTCTGTCAGTTTCTACAAGTTTGCTCATATTTAATTTTCTTCTTCTGAAAATGTTCCAACTTGAATAAATGAAGCGTTCAGGCGAAAAACACTAATATTTATAAACAACAAAAAATTTTATTTTAATTTTTGAACACTTATACAATTAAACAAATATAAAAAAAGATCTCATTTCTCTCAAAGGTCTTTACTGGGTTTGATAACGGCATAACATTTAACATAATCAAAGAACAATTTACATTTAATTTAAAAGGAAATATTTGTTCGTCTAGACATAGACGAAATTAATTATCGATGAACTTATTCTACCAGATTGATTTTAAATTTAAAGAGTTTATTTTATTAACACAAAAGAAAAGAACGATATCTGACTGTATCTTTTAATTCGGTTTACACATATTAATACCATAAAATTTAAACTTACGATTGCTCAGGAAAATTTGGCTCGTTCGTACACACACACTTTATATACTGGACGTTTTAAACACTGACTCTAACACACACTGTTGGTTTGACGAAAGTTGGTTCTCCGTTCGTGAAGGACATATCATTTGCTCGTTCTGAAGATTACTAGACGCTGGATGCAGTGTCCTGGTCTCCTACCATCGAAGACAGTGGTCTAATTTGAGATTAGAATAGATTAGACTTCAGCATACAAAATGTTTATCGATGAATATTAGGCTATTTCTCTCGCAGACTGCAACTTATAGCACATTCTCCTCTCTTAAACGATGTCTCTCTTAATCTCATCCTACAGCCTCGGTGATCACAGCACCACTTCATATCATATCCTCCAGTCTCGGTGATCGCAGTACGACTCACTCTCAAAAACTTATCTCTCCCTTATATACTCCCAGCCTTTTCATTTGTCCATTGTTTGAAAACTTCGTCGCAAATGCCAGTTGACAGATTCTTCCATTATCCCGAGATTTATATTATGCATTGCAGTTCCGTAGTTAGCAAATGGCTAACTACTCAGTCTTGTCAAAATCCGACAATCGAGACAGGACCCGTAATTACTTTGGGTAGGACTCATTTGTCTTTTTGCACCCCCACACGCACGTGCACGGTTTCTCGAGACCACACACCCAGCGTTTCCAAGACGAAGAAATACTCAGTCCGAAGTAAACACGTTACAAAACTGCCTCTCCAACAGTCCAGACTATCAATCAGACACAATGCCTCACTTAACAGGCATTACAATATATATATATATATATATATATATATATATATATATATATTGTAGTAATTGGTTATTAAGACATTGTTCTAATTGAAAAGTTGGATTGTAGAGGACTCATTATTTGTGGATATAGAGCGGACGCCGCAACAATCCGGCGAGGCAAAGAAAACATTGTTGATCAGTTGAGAGAGTTTACGCGCTCAAAATCTACGAGACGAAGATATAAGTCGGGTAGTAAGCAGCAAGGAGAAAAGACCAAAATTCTAATTTACAAAAGCAATATACAGTCGGGCCGTCGGCAGCGAGGAGAAAAGACTAAAATTCCAAGTCATGAAAATTTGAACAGTACAGTTGGGCAGCAGACAGCGAATAGACCAGACGGAAAGTTTTACAGTCGGCAGTCAGAACGAAAGAATGTGGTGAAGTCACAAACAAGCTTTCAAAGATTAAAAAGTAAAGCAATATTCAGTCGGGAAGGAGACAGAGCAACTAGTTGCAGTAAAGCATCGAGAACCAACCAATTTGTGTTAAACCAACTAACAAACTACACTAATTAGAGCCTGTGAACATTTAGAGTCTGTGAGAACTTAGAATCAGTGATGTCCCCAAAATTGTGCACGAAAAACTAAAAATGAGACCTGGGCGGCCGTAAGTAGAGAAAAACTTTAAAATCATTTGTAAACCGTGTTTAAAAGATAAAAGTCAGATCGTTCTTTAATTATTTAATTATCGATAGAATGAGATTGTTAATTCTTGATAAAATTGAAATTGTTAAATTCAATCTTTAGTATTATTTCTTCCGCAACAAATTTCGTCTATGTTCAGACGCATTGATTTCCATAAAAAGTAAATGTAATTTTGATTATATAAATTCTGCTATTTATCAAACCCAGATCAAGACCCTGAGATCCCAAATATTTTGTGTATTTTATACTTGTTTTTTAAAATTGATAATAAATTTTGTTAGTTGTTTAAAGTTAATAGTTGTTCATTTAAAAGCGCCCATCCATTTATTATATTATATTTAATTATTACATTTAATATATATATATATATATATATATTGTAATAACCAAAAAACTATGAATTTAAATAAAATAAAATATGTAAATTTTTCCAAAATTTATAAAGTAAATTTAAAGACTTTGTCGAACCAAAATAAATGACGACAAATACTATGATTTGCTTCAAGTTGTTGCCAAATGTTCTTAACAACTAGAATGCTAATTAATTTGCCCACACTGGAGCACAAAATACAATTAATTTGATAGGAATTTTAAATTAAACAAATTATTAAATTCAATAAAACAAAACAAATTTATTTACTCAACAATACAAATTTCAATCTCAATTTTATTTCTTTACATTACATTTAAATCAAATTTTACAATGAAATGAAACTCAAAATATCTCAGGGCTTGATTGAAAGAAACGAATATTCAATTACAATGTGAAGGATTTAAAGAATATAGAAAATTCAGTTTAATGAAGTTCCTAGAAAACAACGAAATGTGACACCTCACTTTTAATTTACAGTTTACAATAATTCTTTATTTTTAATATCTACTTACAAGTTGCAATTTGGGTTCAGGAACATGTTTCACTTTTAAAATAAAATGGCCAATTCTGTGCATAGAATTTGCACAGATGTTTCACTGACACTTTTCACAGCACAGCACTTTATCCCTTTTGTATCCTTTTTCCAGGTTGTAGATTTCTAACGCCTCGTATAGATGTTACGCCTGCGGCCACCAGTCAGTTTGGTCAGTAAGATTGCCAACTCCAAACGTTCAATTTATTTAAAATGTTCCGGATCTTTTATCATACATCACAACAGAGTTCAATTCTTGCAATTAACTAATACTTCCATCTCAACTAAACCATCTTCTTTCCTCAAGCTCCAACTTCCAACATCAAAAATCCACCTTCGAGCACCGCCTTCCGGCTGCTCTCCATTACCACATCCACCCCGATCGCTCTCTGGCTTACGACTCTAAAACATTCGCCACCCTCAAACTAAATTCTATATATACTCTCTGTCACTACATCTCTCCGGCTTCCAATTGAACTTCACCTTCGAGCACCGCCCTTCGGCTGCTCTCCATTACCACATCCACCACGATCGCTTTCTGGCTTACGGCTGACTATTCTATCAAAATTACCTCTCCAGAATATTCTCATTTCCCACGATCTTGCTTTCCCACACTCATATCACATCCGGATTTCCCACGCTAAGAGAGTTACTCAAAATATTGTTAAATAAACAATCCATGGTCTTGTAATTCAATGTCAACAAAGCCGCTGTCCGTCGTTCCTTTGGAGACTTGTTCCGACGTCAGTCAGTTTTTATATAAAAAATCCGCCAAAGATCTCCAATTATTTTTATAAGAGCCGCCCCAAAATCTCCAGTCTTTCAATTTTAATAATAGCCGGCATCCACCTCTAGTCTGTGCAGTGAAACAAATATTATAAAAATTTACACAAAATAATGGTATTCTTAATTTGCCTTCTTAATTGGTATTATATATATATTGCAATGCCAATTAATTAAGACATTAATTGTGAAATTCAAAATCTAAATTGTTTGAGAAATCCTTTGTAGCGGCAGGAGCTTTGAAACAACAATAGAAAAACCGGCTCTGTTCCTTTGTCGGAAAGTCCGCCAAAATGGCGTTTGCGCACACAAATTGCGAGATTGGAGGACAGTTTGCATTAAGATATTGAGGAGTTCAGTTCGTAGGGAGATTTGGTGAGTGAGAGCTCACAGAAAGACCTCGTCGAGGTATAACAGTTTTTGGAAGGGTAATTCAACATGGTTGGCAATTAGCAGGACAAAGTAAAACATTCATAAAAGTATAACGTCGAAACCTGCACACAAAAGGCAGTTTTTGTGTCCATAGTCGGCCAGAAATAGCAAAAGTTTCGGTTTAAGTCCGGAACAATAAAGACTACCCAATCAACGAATCGTAGAATTCACCTAAGGCGAGCGGTCAACCGATACATGACGAAAGGAGGATCATCCGAGTTCCTGACGACATAAAAATTTTGATTTAGAATCTGTGAGTTTAGAAGCACAATAGTGTTCTCGAAAATAAAGGTACGATGGGATGTTGGGCAGACGTGAGTAACAATTTACGAAACTATTAATTGTGTAAACGTAAATGAAAGATAGCCGTCAGATTTCGTTCTCTTTTTGATTAAAATTGTTAATCAGAGTCAATCTTTTTACTGTTAATTTCGTTCACAATCAAATTCCGTTCCAGTTTAATTGACAAGTTAATTCCTTTTTCTTTTAATTGTAATTTGTTGATGATAAGATCATAAATATTATTGATTCGTCCATTATCAAACCCAGAGGAGACCCTGAGAAATTCATTATTATAAATTTTGTAATTGTTTGAGTTATTGCCATAATAAAAATCTTTTGTTTGTAAATTTAATTAATTTTTCATTTAATCAACGCCTCGTAATTTGAATATTACAATATATAAATATTGTAATACCTAAAATAATAAAACTACCAATTTAAACAAACCATTATTATTTATTAAGACACAATTTACAATTACACAAATAATCTAATGAAATATTATAAATTCAAAAAAACCATTTTATTTATCTTGAATACATTTGATAAATTAGACTCAGTACCCCGGGGTCTTTACTGGGCTTGTAAGGAAACGGAACACAAAATTTTACAATTAAACAGAACAGTTAAAATAAATGAAAAACGAAATGAAATGATTGAAACGAAATCTGACTTTTTACCCTTATTTAACAATTTACAATTATGAATACAGAAAAATAAACTTACAAGCTCTCTGGTCCATGCAATTTGGATCTCTCGCATACCAGCACACACTCACTTCATACAGGCTTAAAAGGCACCAGGTTACGCTCACACTTTGCTTTCAGAACCACCTCTTCTTGATTACGATACCCTCACGACGAATTCAACCAACTCTGCTGGCAGACAGATTTCCACGACGACACTCCTACCGACTTTTGATGAATAATGTCCAACTGATTACTCTCGGCCACCTAGCTTGGCCTACCATCCGATGATCTCTCCTGAATGCAAACTCCCAACTGTTCATAACATTGTTTCGGCCACTTTAACTTGGCCCTGCGTCTGTCCCTGCGGACCTGCACCAACGCTCTCTCCCAGCGGTCTCCTGCTCCTGACTAACTCCTCATGAAACTCCTCCCTGACTAACTGTGCTTTTTATCTGCTCTCTTATTTATATCCCGGCTCCAGAATATTACCTTGTTTTCACAGTTGTTTTGAAATTCCATGTTCGCCAAACAACACCAGCTGTTGGCTTTCTCCCGTTCCGAGAGTCACTCAATCAATTAAATTAAACATTTCCTTTTAATATAATTGCATCGTCCACGAAACATCTGTTATCATGCCTTTCAGGGTTCCGTCGTCAAGATGTCGGTCACAACCATTTAGCCCTAAGAGCCGCAAAATGCCCAATTATAGTCCTCCCCTTCTCTAAGAGCCACTTATCCATCATTTTATCATTATATTTTATATGTACAAACCACTCAAGGATCCCCAGTCTGAGTTGGTAAACAAATCTGATAAAAATAAGAACCGAATTCGTGTCCTTCTTATCTGGGTATTACAATATATATATTACGACTGTGAACAATATGGCCAAAACAACAGACCTCACAAGAATAAAAGCAAGTACAGAGTTTCTTCCACAGATTTGTGGACCTTCTCAAGTACAGAAACAAGAAACCGGAAAACTTCTGTGAGCTGATACAAATAATTGAAAAAAATATACCAGCACGCCGAAGCTTTTTGCCATATTGTTCATAATCTCTCTATGCGAAAATTGAAAACAAAAATTAAAACTTTTATTACTGAACACAAGAGGAATTTTAAATTAAGTTCTCAATATTGCTGAGTCGTGATGAAACATATGTACCTCCATAATGACATATTTGATTGGGAAAAAGTAATAGTTTTAGTTGAAGAATTAAGATATTTTGCTATATTGCTGAGTGATATGTAAAACATCTGTTCCACTTCAACAACTTTAAATGTAAAATCAGGTAATTCAAACAAAATTTATGATGCTTTGTTAATTTAATATTTTAGACATTTTTGTAATATAACATAGTCATGAAATTTAAAACTTCAAAGTATTATTAAGAGACATATATAACAATACATTGTTTTCGGACACACTTCATTGTCACCTAAAAGTTTCATTTCAGTTACAACAGGAAAGGCAGTTTTTTTTCTTATTCATTATTTTCAATCAGACGTAATTTTTTTCATTTTAAACCTTGTCTCTATAATTTTTTTTGTATGATCTGTATTTAAAATTGTAAGTAAAATATATGAATAGTTAAAATGCATTATAATCGCTTTACCATCTTTATTACTGGGCCGGGTAAAAACCGATGGAAAATGTTTTTGTAATGGGCGCAGATCAGAGGTGCAAACTCTTCTTGTGCGTACTATATCGCCTAGAAATAATGCGTATCTATTAATTTATTTTGCTTAGAATTGCGCAGCGTAGTAACACAATGAGCGTTCGACTACATAGCAAGCTTAAACAGCGATGATTGTGTTCGAACTGCAGTGTTTATAGTTAAATTTTCCGCCTACTGCCTAAAAGCCCAAGAAAAACAATAGCTCCGCGGTTTCCCGAGGGTTGTGACTTCTAACAATGGAATGGAAAATTTACATCGCCACATTATTATATTGCAATCTATATTGAGCACTCGACCAGTGAACTTGTTTGATTTATATAGCAAATAAATTAAGTATAGTTTCTGTGTATAAAATAAACCTTACAGTCTGACAGCCATGGCTGGTGTTCATAACACACAACATTTCTGAGATCCTTGTTGCTTTCTTCAGGTGTTAAGGGGAGCGTAGAGCGACACAACTGCACACGTCAGTTAACAAAACTCAAAAACCATTTCAACTTTCATTGTGACTGGGAAGAGAGGTGTAACAAGACGTGCGAATGTAAAACGGCCAATATATTGATGAATACAGGGAAATATTGATCAATATATTGACCTTGTTCGGAGTGGATATGTGTAGATAGTGAAGTAGGTGAGGAATATCGAAAAAGATTTAAATTTTTAAGCAGGCCGCACATGGTCAATATATTGATCAATATAGGAACGTCCATATTTTGTGTCAATCCAGTATCAATATTTTTACAACCGCACACAGTCAATATTTTCGTCAATCTTTCTGTTCACTGTGTTTGTCCGTGTGGGTTTTAATTGTCAATTTTAATTTAATGATATTTGTGTTTTCTTCCATAACTTATGAATAGTATCAAAAAAGCTTGTTTAGCTATGCTAGTTACTCTCGTGACAGAACATGATGTTATACGAACGCTATGGGTTAAAGAGTGGTTACATAAAAAAGAACGTTACAGCCACATACCGTTATTGAAAGAAATTGTTATCACCTATGAAATCTCTTTTATATTACTTTAATTATTTTAGAATGGATGGAGATTATCAGTGGTTTAATCTTACTTAAAGCCAAGCTGTGTCGATATCTCGCAACTCGTAAGACCTTCGAGGATCTCAAGTTTTCTGGGTTGATGAGAGCACAAACTATTAGCGATGTCATTATGCAGACTTCTTCTTTCAACTTTTATGAAACCATACCCAGAAGTAAATATTGGCCAATTCAATCATATACTATCCTCGACCCGAGTGGAAGTTCAAAATACGACCATGTTTGGAGTGTTCCAAAAATCGGTGTGTCTTGATCCACAAAAGGCTAGAATTTTGCATGTTTTTTTAACAATATTCTGTCATATGAAGTCTGCTACTAAAAGAGTGAGACATATGTTCCGTAATTACTTAAACAATGAGTTTATCAATTTAGTTCCTTCCAGTAATTTAATATGTACATACATTGTCAACAATACACTTAATAATTTTTTACATATCAACAATAAATTATTATTTCGTTTAATGGATTTTAATTAATTAATTATATATATATATTGAATTATTAAATAGAAAAAGATTAATTAAATTATATTAATTAACAAAATTTATTAATATTAAAAAACTTTTATTTGCCAAAGATTATTTTAGTTTTACAAATGATTTGCCCTAGGTTGCCACGCCGAATTCAATCAAAATTTACAAACAAATTTTTTTTATTTTATAATTTGTGCGTTCAAGGTAAAATACAATATTTTATATTTTACAAACACTCAAATTTAATAACTCTTTTTCTCAATGTCTTTACTGGGTCTGATAAGTAAGAACAATCAAGATTATAAATTAAATAATTACAATTCAAACAAATTGAAACGAACGGAATACGAAATCTAACAAAATGAAAAGAAACGAAATCTGACTATACCCTCAATTACCGTTTACAGAATTTAATTATTTTGGTTTGTTCTTACAAATGTCCTGCTGGTACCAGACTTAACGTTTTTGAAGCCTGGGGCACAATTCACAAAAAGACCATTAATCACAGACTCTACACTTGAACAAACACACGGTTGTATTTCTTGGATTATTCCTCCAGGAACTCGATTATCTGCAACTCTGGTCAACTGTCGGACGTATTAAATTTCAATGCCTTTTTGCGGAAAATGTTATTTCGGAGCGCGTATGTATCTGAACGGGGCGCTAAACCTTTTGTTTCAGCTTTTCAGCTTTTTATATAACTTGTCTCTCCGTCCAGATCTTTTTACAAATGTAATGATTAACATATAAGTCTCTCAGTTGAATTACTAAGATTGGACCACGCTGTTCGTACTCTTAAATTTCGCTGCCTCTCTCGACCACAAGATTCGCCAGACTGCAACCAACTACCTCCGTACAATGCGCGCAGTTCACAACAAAGCTCGCCGACAAAGAGCTTGCCGTCATTGTTGTCCTTTGATATCGGTGCCGCTAAACAATTCATTATAATTTAAACAATTAATGGCCTCCTTAATTAGTATTACAATATATATATTTCCTTTTTTGAGTGAAATAATCATGCTTACTTTAGTTCGGTTAAGAAATAAAGAGTATTTAATTATTACCTTAATATGTGAGTCTTTACTTCACAGATATTTGAATATTTAAGTTATAAAATTACTTCATTTCCCTGAAAATCTACTGGAAGCTGTGAAACTGCCAATAATTTAAGTGCAGCATATGTCCATTCTTTGGGGACGTATCATATATAGATTCTGGGCTGCTCCCAGACCATTTACATGCCCCCTTTAAATTCCTTTCTGTAATTGATCTTCATACAGTTAATATTCTTAACCAGGTCTTTCACGGTTGCTTCTGGTTTCAAAATTTGATACATAGAAAGAAGTTCTACCATTGCTTATTGGCAGTTTTTTTATTTTTACTTGATGCAAGACACAGAAAAGTTAATGTTTCATATATTTCAATTAAACGCCTCATACCTTGTTCGCTTTCAAAATTATCTTCATCCATCTCGACAAAACAAAGCGAAAACCAGTAAATCAATCACAGAAAGTATATAAAAAATAACATCACAACACTAAAGTCGCACAGTGAAATATTATTCGACATTAGTAGTAATGTGATTATGTATTGACTTTGGAGTTCTTATTTTACATGCTTATTAGTGTCTGTATTATTTGCCATTTGTCAGCTATTCCTTAGTAGTGTCTCCAAAAATCAATTACTAAAATTTCAATAAATGGCATTAAGTTGAATGCTCTCATAGATACTGCTCATTAGTAACAGATTTGGTACCTCCTCTCTCCCTCTTCTCTAATTTAACACCCAACTTTAAACCCATAATTACTAAGCCTGGGTGACAAAGTGAGGAAGACAAACTATTCATAACTAAAGAGGTAAACAAGCTACATGAAGAAGGTGTTATTGAACGATGTAATTCCCCTTAGTGGGCACAAGCATTTGTCCCAGAATGGTTATATATTATTCACAAACTATTAATAAATTTACACTTATTGATGGCTATCCTCTCCTAAAATTGAAGAACTGATTTCACAAGTATCCTTCTATGAAATCTTCAGTACCATTGACCTTCAAAGTGCATACCATAAAGTACCAATCAAACATATGGAGAAACATTATACTGCATTTGAGGTTGATGGTAAGCTTTATCAATTTCTGTGTGTCCCTTTTGGTGTTACAAATAGAGTTTCTAGTTTTCAGAGAACTATTGATAAAATAATTTCAGATGAAGCTTTAAAAGGTATATTTCCATATCTTGATGATGTTACATATATGTGGTAAAAATCAAAAGGAGCATGACCTTAACTTGGAGAGGTTTTTGGCTGTTACAAAAAAATAACTTATCATTGAATGATAGGGTTTTTTTACCCGCACAGTACCATTTCTCGTGTTTTAAAGAATATGTGTACCAAGTTTTGTAGAAATCAATCCGTGCGTTTAAATCTGTATAGAAATCAACGTAAATAAATACATACATACAAATATACATCCTTTTTTATTATTTAGATACACATAACTATTAACTAGTCACCCTATATAAATATATTAAAGGAAAAACTGTCTGAAAAATTTCAAAGCAGGACTGAAATTACTGAAGTTGGAAAAGTGAAATTTATACTCTATTTTCCTGCAACGAGTTAACTACTAATAACGGATTATCCACAATAAGTGTGAAAAAGTTGTTTTAATTAGATAGATTGATTCAAATATATTTTATAAATTCTTTGTTCCGGAAATATGAAACGTCATAAATGAAATTACAGAAGCTTTTTTAGGTTAATCTACAACACAAACTTTTTTCTGCACAATATCCAGAAAATTGTTCATTTTCTACTAAATCTATCAAATTATTGGGATATTCTATTAAAAATAAAACAAAACCTGATCCTGACAGACTGTCTCCACTAATAAATTTTCCTATTCCTAAAGATATAGCATCTTCTTTACAATGTGCTCTAGGCATGTTTGCTCACTACTGTCACTGGATTCCTTGTTTCTCAGAAATAATTCATCCTCTCTTGATTAGAGGTCCTTTTCCTCTTTTTTATGATGAAGTGGAAGTATTCAACTCTGTTGTTCCAGTGCTTCTTTAGCTACCATTGAAGATAACATACCATTCCATGTCGAGACTGATGCTTCTTCTCTAAAACATTAAATGTTTCTGAGTGAAACCATTCTTCTTCTATTGAAAAATAAGTCTATGCAATTGTGGAATCATTGAGACTCTGGCGGCACTGTTTAATAGGTAGGCATTTTGATGTTTTTACAAATCAAAGATCAGTTGCAATCATGTTTGATCAACAACACAGTGGCAAAATTAAAAATTAAAATATTATGTGCTGGAGATTGGATCTTGCTTGTGTTCAAATTTGACATTATATATTACCCACGAAACAAAAATTTATTAGCCGATACTCTGTCAAGAATAACTGCTGCTATTTCCCCAAAAGTCAATTTAAGTGACTTACTCGAATGAACCATTGGATCAGATCCAAGAACATGCCCTTCTCTCCTAGATGACATTAAAAGGATCACAAACTTGTGTCAATGTTGCAATGAAGTAAAGCCACGCTTCTGTAAAAATGAAGGAAAATTAATTAAAGGAATATGTCATTTTGAAAGGTTGAATCTATTTTTCAATAGTCCATTGTCTACGGTATCCAGGAATCATTTTCTTTTAACTATTGTGGATGAATTTTCAAGATTCTCCTTTGCAATACCTTGCTTCAATATTTCAGCCACTACAATCATTGCTCATTTATAAAATATCTTCTCACTTTTTGGGATGCCAACATACATCCATTCTGACAGAGGATCATCATTCATGTCACATGAATTAAAAACCTTCTTGACTGCTCTGGATATAGCAGCAAGCAGAACTACTGAATATAACCCTAGGGGTAATGGTTGGTCTTTACCCACTTGGTTGTCCCATAGTTTCCAGAATTTATTAATTATTGAACTGATCATGGACAAATAAAATTAAAAATGCAAATTATGTGTTCAGTTAGCCGGGCAAAACAATCGGATCCCTTAATCCCAAATTAAACCATGGTTTACGGTAATTCCCCCAGCTGCATCAAGGATTGAGATCCATTTCTGGCCGTGATCATGTGGGACCCTCGTTCTCTCCGAGTCCTTTGGATGATGCACGTCTGTCCATGGCGACAGTTCGTCGAGGAGTCCTTCTACACTTTCTTCACAGCCCCTTCGCTGCATGTAAAATATCGATGGTCTCGATCAATTTTGGATCGATCTTTCCTGAACCAAGAAATGTCATTGGTTCAGGCAGTCACGTGTTAATTTAATTTCTGGGGGTTTTGGAGAGACGTTTCCCACGGTGTGACAGTCCAGGTAGCCTCCGAGGTTTAACATCCTACGTGCCTACGTCCAGACCGAACGGATTATCTATCCGCCAAGGCGGCGCCTGGTCAAATTCCAACTTGTCAAGCTCTCAACCCTTGCTAATGTCTAATTACAATAAAATTATATATATATATATATATATATATATATATATATACTATCGCGCTACACTAGTTTTCCAAGTGTTATCATTTTAGTGAAGTTTTTTGCTTCTGTGATTAAACACGTCTGTCGAAACTTTACGTAGTCCTGCCTAAAAATTTCCCGTCCCCTATTTCACTACAAAGGTATGATTCCGTCCCTATTATAACATCCGGATCGTGACAGTCAACAAGATTCCAGAAGTCTACGGTTCTGTTACTATACTTAATACAATTTTCCTGCAGAATTACTAGTGACTTACGTGGACACCCCTTGATCCCCGCTGTCAGTCCTCCATCCTCTCCGTTGAACCTCGCTGCCGACGCCACCACTCTGGAGAGGAGGTTCCCAAAGTTGCCGCCATCCCGCCCTATGTCTCCGTTTCGCAACCAGGAATTTGGATCCACAAAAGTGATACAGCACCGAGCACAGAGCATGGCTGTGTTCTGGTTCATGGATTAGGGGGGTTGTATTGTGTGGCGAGAGTCTGAGACTTCTGTGTTTAACGTTGCACAGCCTTCTGCGATGCTTTTCTCCCCCCCCCTCCCCCTCTCAGTTTTCTCTCCACTCAACTGCCTTCTCATGATGTTTACCGAGGTCTCGGTCGACGGTCCCAGGAGGAACACTTGCTGTGCCACTTATCTCTGCTAGTGTTTGACCCTTCATTAACGTTAATGTTTAATCAATACATTGAAATTTGAATACTAATTTTTAAGCTTCAGCTTAATACTTTTACTAAATTATCGTAATTTTTCATTATCCTAACATTTATAAAACGAAGTTGCCTGAATGTGGCCGTGTTTACTGCGTCTGCATGCGATTTTCATGGTTCGGGTTTAAGGAAACCTTAGTGTTGGCGGAAATATTCTGTGTATGGACTTTCTACACGGACGAAAAGTGTGTTTATGAGTAAGTTTAACTTTAAACCGCGTACGCTTAACTGCTGCATACGTCGCGCACGATTAAGGATTTTGAAGTAATTTTATTTGGTATATTAACAGGTACTTTGTGTTCACTCTAGGATTTGTGAGTGGCACTTGATATTATCTGTAAACGGTATAAGGTTTTCTGTGTTTGTAACAATGCGCTCTCTGCCTATTTGATAGTTTATTTTACTTACACCGCTGATTTTTAATCAGAAAAACAAATGTGTTTTTTTTATAGAAAGAAAAATAAATTATTCAAAGTACCGACCCTCGCTTTCTACACAGTTTCTTCAGGCGCTTCTGGAGTTAGCCAGTGTGATTGGCGGATGTCCGATTGACCATACCTCAGGACTCGGTAACTCTATCTCCGATTTCGGCGATCACGTTCAGGGACACATAAGGTTGACTCTGCAATATTTTCTGAACTGAGGCCGACAGAAGCTGCAGCCATAGGCTCTGCATCAGCTTATCCGTAACCGGCAAGGTTACTACAAAGATCTGAATTTGCCAGAGGATCTGTGATGGCGTTTTATTAGAAACACCGCATCCGTTAAAAATCGTTTCGATCGCCACTCCAGTACCAGCATCACAGGTGCTAGTTTTTGACACAGGCCCAAACATAAACAAAATATCAACATTCAACCACCTTTATCAAGCAAGATCTGTAAAATATTTACTCACTTAACCTATTTATAACTACCCTAGAAAAGAGACATGCCTTAGTTTGCCCGGAGGCGACGAACACCTGGAATGACCCAGACCATTGAAGCAGGCCGGAATCTGTGGGGTTGCGGATTGCAGTCTCTCAGACCTGCAGGAAGAAAGTCTGGGCCGAGAGCTTCATGTTCCGGATATAATAGGCACCCGGTGCGGTTTACAGACGGAGTACACTACTGCTTGAGTGAACCATGTAGAAAATATCTTTGAGTCCTTCCATCTATGATCCATTGGGTGGTGGACGGCCTCAATACGACGGAAGGTAGAAGTGTTGGGAAGCTTTCACAATTCAATAGATGACGAAGCCGCGGTCAGAGTCAGCGGCCGGAAGTTTGACTTTGGCGGGAGCTCCTGTAAGAAATGCCAGGGTGCTCGACGGATCAGGAGTGGAATTACCGTAACCAGAACGGGCAGCTAAGTCTACCTCGACTGGACGGACCACAAAGCATTCTAAAATATATGTCAGGTTTATATATTTTTGAAAGTGCATAAGCTCATTGATAGCTGAAGAGATGAATGAGTAAACTTTGGGAGGTTCAATCAATTTATTGCTTCCAACTATAAATAATAGTTTTTAAGTTGTTAATAACAGTGTTGTTGCAAACTTTGTAAGAGTTGTATATAAAAAAAAAGTAGGTAAAGTGTTGGTGTATTCACTGCAGTCTAGAGGACCACTGACAGAATATTTGTCTGCATGAGCAAAAATAATATTGGGATGAGACATCAAGAATTTGTTGTAAGCCTTTTCATCAAATTCAATATATTCTTCTCGGAGTTCAACCAGGTTTTGCATAATTGTATTAGAACGCAACGTTTCGACGACTAAAAGCTCTGTCGTCATCTTCTAGGCGACAGAGCTTTTAGTCGTCAAAACGTTACTTTCTAATATAATTATGCAAAACTCAGTTGAACTCCGAGAACAATATATTGAACAACTACACCGGGAAAGGCTTCAATCTTTTTATCAAATTGTTATGAAAATTGGGAGATTTTTGTTTCTTTTAAATTCCTTTCTCGTTAAAAAGCCAAAGGAACCCATTGGACACCTATATATATTGTGTAGTTTACAAAATCTCTTGCTCCGATTATAATTCCCTCTACATTAGACAAAAAGATCACCAATACTTGTATCAAAGAACATATACCCAATATCAAACTCCCCATTGATAAACAATATATAATCTGCAAATATTCATTTGATTAGCAAAATTCCAAGATTTTAGATGTTGACAACATGTACTATTTGAGAATAATATCAGAAATGCTTCATATTGAATCTAACATTGCAATTAACATGCAAACTGATGCTATGAAACACAACAATGGCTATGATCCCTTACCCCTCTTGATTTCCCATTGTCATTCAGTTTTTCACCTGGTTAGTGTAGTGTTATTCTTCCACTTCTTGTTTTGATCCGCTGACAAAAGGAAGGATGATTGCAAAAATGTTGTGTTATTTGGCTATTCATCTGATTACTGATGATGTCCATAATAAGCTTGAATCAAGCTCATAATATTGAAAAGGTTGGATATAACAAATTATTTTGAACTAGGTAACATCTCTTCTACTAACATATTTATGAAATAAATTTAAAAGAATTGAGCACAAGTGAAAAGACTTTGTTAAAGTTATATTTTTCTTTGTTGTTACCATCAAGTTTTCTACAGATACTTTCTACATACAGAATTGTCAGGTAACACACAATTCCTTGCAGATATATTTATACCAAGTTTATAATTAATAAGTAGACCTTTCTTGTAAGTATGCATTCTTTTATTATAAATCATATTTATATGTACATATTGCAGAAAATCTAAGCACAATAAACCTGATTATTGTGTCAATTTAATTTCAAAAAATATTTTTTTTTGCTTCTACATACAAAAATTGAGTTGTGACATTTGATTATTTATTTCCAAGTAGTATTCATTTTTTTGAAAATTTAATCAATCTTCACCTGAATTGACCTTTCTTCTTTTGCTCGACCTGAAAAGGAAACATCTGGAATAATCTGTGAAGGCTGCTTTCATAGTGTTTCTATACGATAATGTCAGGAAAATTTATTTTAATTTGCATACGACAATATTCATACAAAATGTTTTCCATACAATTATGAACAACTCACTAAAATACAGGACTAAAAAAATAAATACCGGATCAACATTTTTATCACTTTCTCTTGGGAAGTAGTTATTCTTACATACTGTCTTTGCAGGGTTAACTCAATGATGAGTCAGATGGTAACAAGTGTAATATTATGGTACAACTTCAGATACATGAGAACATACACATATTACGTACAAATAGATTATGTTCAGTTGTTATATTATTAAAAATTGTATTTCATTATACAGAATTAAATATAACTTGTCTTTACGCAGTGAAAGTTGCTTATGGAAAAATTTCGTCCTAATTTCCAATTAAAGGAATATAGTTTCTGCAATGAGAGATAACTAGCTAGTTTTTAATTATTGTGAATAACAAATAAAAGTGATTATCTGGTGAATTAAATATAAATAATTTTTAAGTAGTTATATTGCAAAAAAACTAAATATCTTAAATTATTGTGCGTATTCAGATCACTTTAGAGTTTACAAACATTGGTCCCAAAATTGAATATAAATTTCATATAATAATATTACTAATTGTAGGAATATCACAAATTAAAAGTAAATCTATATGTCGAGGTCTTTAAGACTGAAACAATAAGAAAAGTCACGCAGTACAGTGAATTAAAAATTAAATCTATTCTTAAGATAGTAAGGACTTTCTAGATGTTAATTTTGAATGAAGCATTTTCAAGTTCTGACCAGGTTGAAAATTATTAATCCTCAACATGGAAACATTGTGGATTCATAAACATTTAACCCAGTTGGAAACCTAAGAATGTTTTATTCATTTGTGAGTTTGCCTGATATGAATATATTGACATTTAAAACTCTTAATGACATTATAAGCGTAGAGATCCTCATTTAAATTACAAAATTAAGAAGAAAATTAAATAGTGTACAATACATATATATTTAAAAAAATGTCTTTCAGTCTTATGGGATTTTAAGTAGTATTATTTGTAACCATTTCTATTCCATTATTTGTAGTTTAAAAATGTACAATTTTATAGAGAGTAGGAACAGAGTACTATATAATTAAATGAATTCAACAAAATAATTTTTCTTAAATGTAACATTTGTTAAGTGTATGTAATAAATAATATGAACTGAAAACTTATTGCAAAATTACAACAAAATATTTAATTGTATAAACAAGAGAATAAATGTATAACTCATACATTTATTAGTTATAGAAAATCAACAATCATACTGAGTTTTACTGCAGAAAAGAATGGGTTTCATTAACAAAATGCATCAAACTATTAACATAATGTGTACCAATTTTACATTGATGAAAAAAACATGATTGAGAACAGAGTGAACTGTAAAGAAACATTGTGATGAACTGAACTCTGTTAAGTATTTTCCCTTATAAACTAACTCCTGCCAATAATGTTCGTGAATGACTCACTTAGGAGAGAATCCTAGTGACACATATTTATGTGTGTATATTTGATATACCAATAAAACAGATTATTTTGATAATTTTTTAAAAAAGCAGCAATATGTTTGATTATAATGCCAGAAATATTTCATACTAAGCTCTGGGAACGTGGCAAGACAAAAATGATAAATATGAATTTTATACAAAATATGGTGCAAATAGTTTCAAAGTATAATTTCTCAGCTCCCAACTCAAATGCACATCCCATAAATAAGTGCTACAAATAAAAGTTAGCTGAATTTTAAAGAGGGACCTGTGACAAACGATGCCTTTAATAGAAAAATAAAATATTTTAATGACAAAAAGAAACAAAGTGTGTTTAAGTAATGTATAACTACTAAATTTTACAAGAGTCTCTTTCCTGTCCAAACAAGTTAATTTATATGACCTTGTCACATTTTCCTTCAGTGATATATATATTACAGTTGTGATTTGAGTTGTCTATATATCAATAAAATTATTTGCACTTTGGTAATGTTTATGATCTGAGGTTCTCCTGGTATAATTTTAGTACAAAGTCTTCTCGGGCAGACAACCGGGCTGAACCATCGATTTTCCACAACATTTCAGCAACTGACGCCATTGCCATGTTCACTTTGGTGCAAGTAGCTGAAATGTCATGGAAAATCCGTAATTCAACTTGGTTGAATGCCCAACAAGGCTTTGTATAATGTTTAAATAGTTAGAGAGCACCTTAATTTTATATCCCTCCATATAAATTTAATAAAAGTAACAATACTGTACTTCCAAATATTATGATACATTCTATTTTAGTTTCATAATATAAAAAGGATATAAAGATCTTTTCATGCCTAATGGAATGTTTAAGAGTGTACTATTTACACAAGTTTTAATTATAATATACTACTCATTATTAAAAAGTATTAAATTTGCAAGATATGTACTTGTGTATCTCAGATACACGAGGAAGAAAATCCAATGCTTCCATAGAACATCACACCAGAATTTGACATCACCAGAAAATGGTGGCAGAGACATTCATCGCCAAAATGTTGCGTGCTATAAATGCACTCACTCAATCAGTTTCTGGAGAACATTTCTTGCAAAGTAACACTTGCAAAAACACTGAGAAAGCCTATGCTCATGGAAGTATTAACTTTTACTGAAATTAACTTTTTTTGTAAATTTTGTAAAAAAAATGTAAATAATATATTTACTAGAACAATATAAATACAATAAAGTAATGTAAAAGAAAATACGGATAAGACTCTATAAAATGCATATTTTTGTAAAGTATTAAAGAGTTTCTCTTCATACTTTATCTCTTTCTAAATTGTAATAAAACTGATTAGAATCATATTTTGGAAGGAATGACCTTGTTAATTATATAATTAATACTAACAGTATTATGAAAATGTTTACTTCCCCTAATCATGCTTTTAACAGTAGCTTCAACATATGCTCCCAATATAATAAATAGGTTTAGAATACAAACAGAAGAGTTAGTGGCAGAAACCCTCCCCACTCCAAAGGAGCACTGAAAACACGTTGATAGAAAATCACAGCAAACCATGGAGGGTCAACATGGGAAATTATCTATTATTTTGAAAATGATTTTAAATATTGCCAAATATAGTTCTCACTTATGCTTTGACATTTTCTCTTTTGTGATATACCTAAGTATAAGACAAAGTTTAATAAGAATTTCTCCTAAATTCAGATGTTAAGCTAAATATCAACTTTATAACCATCATAATTTTCAAGTGCTATTTCAATTCTTCCAGATAACTTATTATTAAATTAAATAAAAAACAAAAACATTAATCAAAACTACATAAATAATTTGTATGTGATCTGATTCTTATTTACTTATAATTAGGACGAAACTCCACCATATAGCACAAGAACGAAATATACATTCATCCAGACATTTTTGCACAGATCATTCATTTATTTATAGGAACACATAACTTAGACTGTTGATGTGATAAACACACAGAACCAGACATGTATTGTCAGTGCAGAGATAGTCTGCTATCGAGGCACTTGATACACTACACACATTGTAGTTTAGTGACCAAATGTTCTCGTGAGTCAAGACATTGATTTTTTTTTATTTTGAAATGTTTATGATTCACACATGCATCACTGATTAAATTCACTTTTTTTTGCATAGTTTATGACTAAAGACAAGGATTCAACATATGCTGTTAAATATGAACCTTTAATGTGGAATGTGTAATATAAGAACACTAAAACAGCAGAAAGTAGAGCGCAATGACTGAAACTGTGTTACATACAAAGGAATTTAAAATAATTCTTTTAAACAAAACTATTAACACACCAAAAAATAATATAACTAGTTTCATGAAGTATATGACCAAAAATTTGGAACAAAACATTTGGAGAGCTAAATGATATTGTGAAGTAAGAATAAATTCATTATCAAGCGTGGAATAATAATCTCCTGTAGTTTCGATAATATATCACATAATTAGAACTGAAATACATGTCAGAAAAAATATTGGTTTGAATGAAACCAGACACATGAGAAGATTAATTACTTAAATATATCATGCAACTTGAATATTTTGGTATTCATAGCCACTTTTAAAACATAATTACTATAATATTTACAGATAATCATTTTATAACTCAAAAGCTAATTGTAATTTGAAATAGTATTGCCAAGCTTCAAATATAAATAAATAAAATTATATAACTTGCTTGGTCAACAAAGAGGATAGAAAGAAGTAAAATTTGAGATTTTTACTCTTAAGTTTTTCAAACTTTATTAGAACAATACCAATATGCAAGACCTCCCCCTATTAATAATACACCCAATCCTATGCCAATGTTGAAAGGTTTAAATAGCGACCTCCGCAAATTGTTCTGCCTTTCGCTCTTAGCCTGCTTGCGTTTCATTTCCTGTAGTAGCTGTGTCATTCCTGCTAGACGTTCTTCCCGTCGTCTGCGCCGAAGCTCCACTTCACTGTTGAAATAAATTATAAATATAAAAATAAATACAAACTTACCCAAGAAAAATGCAACCTCTACCATGTACAGGCTGAACTTATAAATTAATGGTACAGAGAAAAAACCAAGCAAATTTCTAAAACATTGCCTTATTTGTCTGTAGTTCTAGAAAAATATTTGAAGCAGAAAAACAAATTAAGGTAATACAGTGACATTACAATTTATAGAATGGATAATTAATTAAGGATTTCACTGAATACCCATTGTGTGTGGGAACTTTTGTGGAACTACATACAAGCAAGCACCTTTATCATAGACTTTTTGGCACACCAAATATATATTAAGGATATTAATTATTAAGTGTCGAAGTCACATTTAATAATTTGATAGTGAGGAAAGATATAAAAATATAGTACAAAAGTTGGAAATATGCTCTGAAGAAAGAATATGCATTAGGTATAGTAATACACTCACAGGAAGTATATGTTCAATGCGTAGAGAGGAAAGAAAGAAGAAGGGAAGTCTGAAAATATTTGGCAGTAATTGAACCCAGCTACTTCAACTTTGTATGCAAATGCACTACCCCTTTGTCACCAAATTAGTTCCAATTCCTTAATGGAGTCTCCTAATATAGTATTTATTCCTTAATGAATGCTCATAATACTTCATTGCCTCTACTCTATCCATTCCTCCACTAAACAACTGTTTATCCATAATAAGACTGTCTATATTTGCCTGGTTGGGTTCTTCTTCAAATTTTCGAAGGCTCTCAACCTCCTTCTTCAGGAAGGAGTGTTACACCATTCCATGCACCGGCCGGCTGCGGACTGCAGAGTTTTGACCACCACCCGGCTGGTAGCCCATAAACAATTAACATCCCACCAGGCCACTAACTTTCTATATATATCTCCGCAGCTGACCAGTGCCAGATAAGCCACAAGTGGTTCCCTATGGCTACACCATACTTCACTTCCAGGTAAGCCACAACCTATCTCTCTTTCCTTTCCATACCAATATTACAATTATATAAATATATATAAACTTGGATAGTGAGGAAGGATAGAAATAAATATGAGAAATAGGATGATTACGCTTTATGTGAATTCATATGCTCAGGTGTAGAATCATGCACATAGAAAAGCATATGTTCAAAGCAGGGAGAAGGATATATATATACCTTACCACCAGGCCACTAACTTTCTCTCTCAAGGGAAGGTCGTGGCATAGGAAAGGTTCAGATAGTGATCATTCATACAAAGCACCTTATGTATACACATATGCTTAAACATATATATATATATATATATATATATATATATATATATATATGTTATTAGTGAGGATGTGACATTGTCAAAAATAATTGCAATATTGGTATGGAAAGGAAAGAGAGATAGGTTGTGGCTTACCTGATAGTGAAGTGAGGTGTCGCCATAAGGAACTGAAGGTTGTTGTTCAAATTTTCGGAAGCTCTCAGCCTCCTTCTTCAGGAAGGAGTGTTAGACCATTACGTGCACCATGAACTACCAAAATCTCTTCCACCCGATACCCTTTTGGTCACTACAGATGTTGTCTCACTCTACACCAATATTCCCCATGCTAATGGACTAGCGGCACTTGAACACTTCTTGTCCCACGTACCACAAAATTATTTCCCCACCACCAATTATCTGGTTTCCCTTACACAGTTTCTACTCACCAGTAATTACTTCTCCTTGCAGGACAACATCAACCATCAAATAAGTGGCACAGCTATGGGTACCCGGATGGCCCCCACCTACACCAACCTGTTCATGGGACGCCTGGAACAGGCCCACCTAAATTCGTGCCTATTAAAACTCCTGGCCTGATTCAGGTTCATAGATGACATCTTCATGCTATGGACCCACGGACCAGACTCCATATCCGAATTTCTCCACAGCCAAACACCCCGTTAAGTTCACCTGGAACCACTCCCCAACCAAAGTCACTTTCCTAGAGGTTGACGTACACCTGAGCTCTGGCATTATCAACACGTCTGTCAACATAAAACCTACAAACAAACCCCAATATTTGCACTTCACTAGTTGTCACCTGAAATAGCCTGGCCTCTTACACTAAACGGATCCTTAATGCCTTCATCAATACAAACTATCCCAGCAACCTCCTCCAAAAACAGATAACCCGTGCCCTATCAAACCTCCAAACACACACACCCACTCTTGATCAAAACAAAAAAAGTACTCCACCCCTCACTACAACCTACTTCCCTGGACTACAAAAAATTAATTTTATTCTCTGCCTAGCGTACACTGGACTGCAATCCAACCCTGAACTAAAGACCATCCTCCCCACCTGCCCAAGGGTTACCTTCAGACACCTACCCAACCTCTGAAATTTACTTTTCCATCTGTGCAAAACCCACACCCCCATCCGCCCACCCTTGCCGGGTTGCAAACCTTGAAGTAGGAACAGATGCCATGTCTGCCCTATCTTACAGCCAACCACAACCTTTCAGAATCACACAAAAACATTCAAAATCAAAGAAAATATCACCTGCCTCTCCTCCCACACCATCTACCAAATTAACTGCAGACTCTGCCCTGTATTCTATATAGGCCAAACCAAAAGACCCCTCCCTGAACGAATAGCCAACCACTGCAGCACTGTCCAACTTTCCGAAATTCAATTCCCAAAAGCTGCTCACGCCCAAATCCACAATATAAACAATTTCGACCAATGCTTCACACTCACTATACTTAAAGCTCTACTCCCAGATTCATCAGAGGCAGAACTCCATCTGTGGGAACACTCTTCACAATGTGTCTTGCAGTCCAGGCAAAGCCCTGGACTCAACACCCTGTAAATAGTGCCCTTCCAACCTGCCATCCCCACTTTCACGAGACCAAATGAGTATGTACGAGCAGGCTCATATATGTACGTGTATGCATACATGTGTGTGTGTGTGTGTGTGTATGCTGTGCGTGTTTATGTGTATATGTATGTTTAAGCATACATGTATACATAGGGTGCTTTGTACGAATGATCACTATCCGAATCTTTCCTATGCCACGACCTTCCCTTGAGAGAGAAAATTAGTGTCCTGGTGGGATGTTAATTGTTTATGGGCTACCAGCCGGGTGGTGGTCAAAACTCTGCAGTCCGCAGCCGGCCGGTGCATGGAATGGTGTAACACTCCTTCCTGAAGAAGGAGGTTGAGAGCCTCCGAAAATTTGAAGAAGAACCTTCAGTTTCTTATGGCGACTCCGCACTTCACTTTCAGGTAAGCCACAACCTCTCTCTTTTTCCTTTCTGTACCAATATTGCAATTATATATATATATATATATAAGTATATATAATATTAGTCACGTTATGACATTGTCAAAAATAATTGTGATCTTGGTATGGACCTGAAAGAGAGATAATTTGTGGGTAACCTGAAATTGAAGTACGGTGTAGCTACAGGGAATCGAAGAAGTTCTTCAATTTTCAGAGGAAGAACTTCTTTTGGTTCCCTGTGGCTACACCTTACTTCAATTTCAGGTAACTATCCAACACTCAATGTTCTTATAAAATTTTAAACATAGGGGCAAAGCGCAATGAATCTTGAATCATCTAAACAAAGATAATTGAGTCTGTAATTGTGTTCAAAGAGATGACAGATGGCCATTACATGGCTGCTTTGGGATTAGTTACAGACAATATGAGAACCAAAACCAAGTCAAACCCATGAAGCACCTAAAACTACTAAACAATGTTAGTTAAAACAAGCCCAGATCATCATGGAATTTAACCTGAGAAGTGCAAAAGAAGGATACAGTTCCCTTCAATATTAAAACACCAAAAGGCCATATACCAAAAGCAAATTAAACATACTACCAGGTGAGTTTTTAAAATAATAAAGGAAACTAACTGATCAACCTGAATATAAATAAACACAAATCATTTTACACTTTGGTGCTACATTCACATATCTGAGTAAACAAATTAGCAGACAGAAAATATTGGCAAAGTTGGCAGAATGAATCTAACAATTTATGGGACAATATAATGAATAATAAGAAATAAGATGCTTGTGGCTTCTGAGCAATAGGGATAGCAGTTGTTGCAAAAAAACAAACATCAACTTGTTTATGATTATCAGTTTTTCCATTTTTGAATTAACTTAGTGGTTACAAACATTCATTTTTATGGAGGGGTAAAGGGATTTCCAATGAACTTAATAAAGATATTTATAAAATAAGTGTTCATTTTACATATTATTTGTTTGGTAATACAAATTTACACAATGTTGAATTGAAAAATAATTTGATCCAATATCTTCCTGTTTATTACTCATTATATGATTTTTAATCATGAAAGCAACAGATGTAACAAACAACCATGGCAAAGGAACAATTCTAAAATTGTTGATTTATGATCCACAACTGAGTGAAGAGTAGGTTAAGTATTACAGCTAAGTAAACAGCAGGTTGTATTTCTCTGCATATTGCATATAGGATCGTAGCAGACACTTGCTAATAGCTGTATTGTGAACAACTTTTATTCCAAAATCAAACAGCATTATATAACACCAGTAAAGCTCTGATATTTCTTTGAAAACATGAGCATTTAAGTGCATAACACTAGAGAGAAATGGAAGAAATAGAAGTATTTAATCTCCCAATACAATACTTGAAAGCAGAACACGGTAGTCAGTTATCTCAGTCAATTGACAGGAGATAAAAATATATCAGCTTTGTCAAACTGGAAAAAGGAAGCCATAACTGAAAGCTTGGTTCCAAAGAGAAAGAATGAATTTTATATAATTAAACAAGTATTATGTCACAAAAAAATGACAAGGCTAAAATAAAACAATTTATAGAATTAAGTCTAAAGCAGACAGTGGAGAATTAAAGAAAGATACAGGATGATAGAAAATCTATTTTAAAAAAAGTCTTAAGCCCCTGAAAACCTGGGTACAATACATTATATTAACAGACTAGTATGTTATACTATAACTGATTAATAATAAAAGTGGATATTTGCTTACATAAAATAAATATATTTAGATGATTAATAAGGCATAAAACTGTTAAAATATGTCATACATTACAGGGATGCAAACATCATAAGATGACATTAAGTTCCATTAAACACAGTATATTGTTTAATGCATACAGAAGAATATGTTTAATAACAAACCTTGGAGTACTGCTGCTGACAGGTTCATCAACATGATTAAGTAATCTTTCCTTTGGTGAGATATCAACTGGTGTTAGAGGAGGCTCAGTGGGCAGTGGCTTATCAGGTGGGTCTGACACATCAGGTGGTACAACTGTAAAATGAAAAATACTAATTAAATTTAAAAAAGTACTTCTTGCTAGAAATTAAAATTTAATATTATTCAACAAACACTTGAGTCTTTCTGCATTTACTTGTTACACTTTTTTGAAATCAAATATTACTGTACATTTCTTTACCTAAGAATTACATTATTTAATAAAAGAAAATTCAGGAGTGAAATGTGAATGTTTAACAGTAATGCATGTATTAGGAAAGTCACATGTCTGTAAAGGGATCAGTGAATATGTCAACTTAGAGAATTTTTAATGTCTACACAGAAGCAAAAATTAAATGATGAATTTTATATCTAAGTTAATTTGACATTTACAATTTGGTAAACAAACAATAAAATGGCCAATATGTCACAAAAAACTTGTATTATTAAAAATTAAACAGATAATTACAATATTACGATGTTTCATCCAAATTTGTGTATTTAGTACTCCCTGTGTTTTTGTTTCAATTTTGGGTAAAAAGGTGCACAGCACACACGTTTACATTAGAACTAAGCTAAACTGAAGTTACTTCAGCTTGCATCAGTTTTTGAGGCCAAGAGTCTGCAGTAGGTGCACCAAAGTTTCTCTGTACCTGATTATTGTGTTAGCAGAGATGTTTAACACAAATGTGTTAAAGAAATGCATAGAAGGTGGGAAGTGAAAGTTCTGAGAAATGTGTATGGGCAATAGGCACCAGTGGAGAATTATAATGAATGAGGCATCACAGAGTAGATGTTTAGTGGATGAAATAAAAAAAGAGATGACTAAGATGGGGAGATTTCGCCTGAAAAGAATAGATTGGTAGTGTGATATTAAAAGCATGTTAAGATACGAGTGAAGAGGGGATGTAATATTCAAACACATATATGTATAGAGGACAAAAAGAAAAGTGAGTAAAGGGTACATTTATTATACCAAGCCAAAGACATACAATGATCATAGCAGTGTGTAATGGTGCAGTAGACATGAGGAAACAAATAAAGGGGACAAAATACACAAGATAACAAACAAACTAAAGTTATTTTTTAAAAAAAGCACATTGTAATGAATATATAAATTACAGCTCTGTTCTGATATATTAGAACTTATCAAATATATTGCAAGTATTAAGTTTGAGCAATAGTTCACAGACTTCCACCTGACTTGGAAAGTTTCTTCAAGCTGCACATTACTCTTATGTTCACTATTTTTTTTATATGAACAAGTCTTCTTTTTCATCAACAAACTGTTGTCTGCATTTGCAAGTTATGTAATAAATTGGTTCATTTGGAGTTATCTTTGAGGAGCCTGGTAATTGAAATTTTGAATTTAGTAGAATTTTCTTCAACCAGTTGAAAACTGTTGATGAAGAGAAAATAACGTACAACTATCAGGAATGAAACAATGAGAGATAACGTAAAAACAATCAAAGTCACAAGCACTGAGAATCCATCAAACTATTAAAAGAATACAATAAAACATCGACCAAAGTAAAGCATAGAGTGGAAATGAACAATAATGTGGAAAGACGACAATGATCATTGAAGAGGAGATAGGGGAGCTAAGTTAATGATGGGAACCCACCCTTTCTAGTAGGGGTTGTCTCATGCTTTTTTTAAAAAAATACTATAGGCAGGCTATTAGTCCCAGTTTTAATTGCTACAGCTTCCATTAAATGACTGCTACAGTAATTAGAGCATGTGGTAACCTTTGTGTCATAGAAAAGTATATTATGCCCAGTGAATGTTTCTATAGTGCTCCTGTTACCTCTCTTATATCATTCAGAGTGCCAGGCAAATATAATTCTGTCCACATTCACTAAAGATTTGGAGAACCCCACATGTCCTGAATCAAATCTTGTCCTCTACTGGGAATGAAAGACAGTTTTAATTTGGTCAAAATTCTTCTATCTTAGCATTTAGAACTTGTTTCAATGGCCTTAAAGGCACTGCAGGTTTGTGGATGGTCATTAACTATTGGTGCATTAACTTGGGGAACCTTTGCTCATTAACCAAAATTAGTTGATTAATTTCTGTAGATTATCCCAGTGAATATGCTGTTGGATAAGTTCTCAGATTTGCAACCACGTGGCATTTATTAAACATAACATTTTGTCTATTTACACTGGTTGGCATTGCCAGTGAAAATCTAATTATTTACTGAATGTAATAAAATTATTTCATACCATGATTATCATTTATTTGGAAGTAACGTATTAAGGATTCTCCTCGAGGCGGAGGTAGAGGTGGTGGGTCTTCATTTTCATTTTCATCTTCTTCTTGAGACGGACAAAGGTCTTGTGATAAAACTGCATAAGATTCATCCGATGAATTCTCATCATCAACCATACAACTATCGTTATGCTGAAATAAGAAAAGTGTTATACAAAATACTGGCTAATTTTAAGAATTATTTTAAAGTTTCTACTGTTGCATCAAATATTACAAATTATTTTATACGTTGTAGTCACGAAGATAGAATATGCCATAAATGACGTTTAAGTTTGAACAATCTCAATATGTAGCCATCCAATTATAATTTATAATAATAAAAACTAAAATCTGCAGGTAACCTCGTTTTATAATAGTACATCCAAAAAAAAGTAGGTAACGTATTGTTCCTTAAAAACAGTTCTTTCCTGATAAATTATTTAAAATAGTGAATAATTAGATTTTTCAATTGTAATAATTTATACTTTTTTTTCTAAATTACCTAATACTAAAACCATTATATTCAACAATGACTTCAAGAATTATAATTAATAGATTAGAAAAATCTTAATAGGATGCTTAGTTACTCTAACAAATCAGAAATTGAGCATATATGACATATATATGTTTAGAACAGGTATAAAATTATGGCTAAAGCTACAAAACACTGAATACAAAGTGGTATATCACAGTGAATACATAAATAACTTTCAAGTGCCTAATCATATTGAATCTCTTCATAAAGAAAATTGTTTCTGAAATTTTTTTAACTACTTTAAGAAGACCAAATTCTACAATAATATGAGGAGTAAGGTAATGTAATTAGATATAAAATAGACATACTGGGAATTGAGGACCTGTATTGATGAATGGAGTAAATTCAGATCATGTGTTGCAATACTGAGTTGTAAGAATTAATGATGAGTAACATTAGGAAACATACAATACAATTTTGAGAAATTCTAATGATTTAATGTTAACCACAAATTGTCTATGATATTTAATGTGTGTGTAATGAGACTCTATGATAATACACATCAAAATAATAATTTTGAAACCTCTATATTTTCCGTTAATTTGAAATCTAATCTAAAATACAATGAATACACAACCAACTGAGTTGATAAATAAAATGGATTGTAATAAAGACATGAAACATCTGTGTTAAAAGTAAAATAAATAAAAACTTCAATAGTAAAAAAAAAGTGCTAAACAAATATCTCATTACGTTTCAGCAATCCTATTTGCTTTTGTAATATATTGTATTCGTGCAATCTCTGTTTTGATATTTGAAAATGATACCTGTGATGTGTGTTTGTTATAATAAAGTATTCAGAGCAAATTTTTGTTAAATTATAACAACAAAAACATTGCTGAGAAGAGAGAAGCAAAATCACGGGAATCATAGGGTATATTTTGACAGTAATGAAGAATCATGGAGATCACATACAGGTTTTGAATTATTTATTCAATGTAATAATATTCCTGATGAGAAGAAAGTTAGCATTTTATTAATAGTAATGGGTGTATAAACTTATAATCTGGTTCAATATTTATGTACACCAAAGAAACCAACTATGAAAACTTATGTGAATTAGTACAAATTGTACAAGATCATTTATAACCAAAGTCTTCCTTTAGTGTGGAAAGATATAGATTTAGTTAGTCAAATGAATCAACAAGAACATGAATCAGTATTTCAGTTTGTGGCAAGGTTGAAAAAAATGTCGACACATTTTGGAGCAAATTTGAATGAGTATTTAAGAGATCACCTTGTTAGTAGAATAAGAAATGAAGCTACAAAATGACGACTATTGGAAGAAAATGAGTTAATGTTCGATAAAGCAGTAGCTATCTCTACAGCCGTAGAAACATCAGAGAAGAATGCAGCATTATTGAGTGGGTACCATTGGCGGAAACTTCAGGCTACAACGGTTTGCATGGAAATATGTCTTCATGATTTGGTAATGGAAGCAGCTTTGGAGTTTCACAATCCATACCAACATCAAGAGCATCAGCTGGTCATCACTAAGAGTATCTCAACAGCCAATAGGTTCCTGAAGAGAAGCAACACATCATTCTGATACAAACAAGAGAAATTCATAATTCAATGGCCACTCTAGTAAGGTGTGAATGTACAAATGAAGGGTAAAGATGTCACATTTGAAGTGGAAACAGAGGCTAATGTAAGCGTTTGCAATCAATAATCCTATCAGAATAATTTTAAAATGTTAGCATTTTGGTAACAGTTATGGGAACAATAACTTATAATCTGGTTCGAGATCCGGAATTTTTTCACAACATAGTAAAGTAGATGCCTTGTCCAATTACCTTTAAGTGCAGTGCATAAAGAGGAGAAAAACAAAATGGAATGGGTATGCACTTATTTACACTGTATTCAAGAAAGTTCAGTGACTTAAAACCATCATTTCCTAAGAAAAGGATTTTAATTGCCTAGATCAGAGGAAAATAAGGAAATACTATCATATTTTCTGAAGAGAAATTAATTAAATGTTGAGCAAGGAATTTTAATGTGGGACTATAAAGTAATGGTTCCTATACTTTAAATAAATACATTCTGAATGAGTTGTATTCAAGTTATTTGGAAATAGTTCAAATGAAATAAGTTGCTAGATGTTATATTTGGTGGCATAATTCAGATAAAAATATTGAAACAGTTGTTAACACTTGTTCTTCATTCTTCAAATGAAAAGAGAAAGTCTCTATAAAGTAAGGTGAATATGTGACATTATTCCATGCAACCTTGGGAAAGATTGCCTTTAAATTATGCGAGTCCTTTTCACAGTAAAATGAATTCAACAGTAGTTGATGCACATGCTAAGTGGTTAGAGAATTTGTGCCCATCTGGCACGCAGTTCAGACCTTCTCTCCTGATGAAGGGAGCTGAGGCCCTCGAAAATTTGGAATTACTGTCACCTCAGCCTGACTGAACTATCTATTTTTTGCAGATAAGTTCACTTCGCTCTCACTTTCCTATCTAAATGTGTTATTTAATTTGACCTTGTCCCTTTTTCCTTAAGTGATATATATATATAATAATAATAATAACGTATTAAGTGCAAATAGAGTAATGTTTGTTCCCCACATAGGCATAAGATTATACTAAATAAACAGATCCAATAAGATTCTAAGTCAATTTTTGATTCCCATACGAAAGGCCGAATAAAAAAACACAAAGTAACATTTCCTGTTAGACCTATTGTAGATTGTGTCGATAGACTGGTATATGTATTATCTAAAGTTTTTAATGCATAATAACATAGATTGAGGTGTACAAATAAATATGATGTCAAACAATGTGATAGAATTAAAGGGTAGATAAAGGATAAAAAAGGGCTCAGGTCCTTGAGAATTTGAACTTTTATTTCAGGTTGTCTGCTATTCTGTCTCTCTTTCCTATCCAAATCTCTATGCACATAAAAATGAATGTGTGTGTGTCCCCTATGCACCCTAAACCATTCAGCCAATTGCGATAAAACTTTGGTGAGTTGTGTGCACTCCCGCGAAATTTTTTGTTGACCTTTCGAAACACGCAAGATGTGAACTGGATGAAATTTAAAAACATACTGAAACGGCCAATATTAGCATCAATTAATTACTTATTTTTGTATATCCTGACATTCACTATGTCAGTTAAGTTGTAGTTCAGTCCCTATGTCTGGGGTGGGGGAGGATTTTTAAAACATGCTAATAGGCCGTTTTTTGCATTGAATATTAGTTTTCAGGGTCTATGAGATAAAGTTTCTTATTCAGCATAGGAAGACAGAACAACTTAGGGAGGGGTAGAGGGGCGATATATAAAAAAACATGAAACAACTCAGATTTGTGCCAAATCTAGGGTTATAGATATCAATGAGTTAATTCTGACATTCAGTATGTCAGTTAAGTTGTAGTTCAGCCTCTAGGTATGGGGGTGGGAGAGGATGCGTGTGAAAAGCAATTAGATAAAAGTAATGAGTAAACAATGTGGAGACAGGTGTTGAATCTGGGGTTATGGAAGTCACCGAGTTCAATTTGGACATTTACCCGCAGGTGCCTTCTGGCTCATTTCTTGGCGCCCTCCATGAGCATATGAATTCAAATAAAGCGCAATCCTCCTATTTCTCCTATTTATTTCTATCCTTCCTCACTATCCAAGTTTGAATATATATATATATATATATATATATATAATGGATGCTTCTAATATTTTGTGTATATATTTATAGACACACACACACAATATGAGGAGCATCCATTACATATATAAAATTATAATTTGCCAAAATTTACTATTTAAAAGTTTTAGCCATTAAATGTTGTTTTTTTTGGTATGACCTTCCTTTATTTGAAGGGTACTGATATTATTGTTGTTGTTATTATTATTAGTAGTAGTAGTTGCACCAGTAGTATTATGAGGTAGTGTCCCCCTGCACCCTTTTCAACTGTTCAGTGACACCTGCACATCCTTTCTTACTGTTCCGTGGCACCTGCACACCCGTTCTTACCGTTCAGTGGTGCCCCTAGTAATCAAAAGGTTGGACAACACTGGTTTAAAGTGTAGTTCAGCTGCTATGAGTGGGGGTGGATGGGGTCAAACAAATTTATGTTTACAATCTTAAATGTGTAGATCAGTTTCTATCAATTACTAAGTCTTATTATGGATAATTGGTTATTGATTTCGTCTGAGTGCTGAACAGGTTATATATATATATATATATAGACACATACACACACAGAAGTGTTTGTTTGAGTGTAATGGACTAAATTAATATTTAAGGACTTGTGAAATATTTGTTAATAAGATTTATACTCACAACATTGTTTTTGTGAATATACTTTTTAGCACCTTCTATGATTGCTAGGTGTGAGAACCTTAGTTGATCTGGAGTTTGAATGAGACCCATCCTGTATTTCCTCATTTCCAGAAGAACTTCTACGACATTTACCGAGTCTATACCATTCTCTTCTATCTGAAAGCAGAACAACAAGCGTGATTTGTTACAAACAGGTTATGAATTATTTCTATTCACGAATGAATTTTAGTATCCAAATTTGATTAATGTCAATATGTTCTTTTTACACAAACATATGAATAAACAGTAGTATGTCATATTGATTGATGTTTGTTAAGGTCAATATTAGGATACATGAAAAATAAGTTAGGCTGAATGCAAACAAATGAATAATATAAGCCAAGTACAGTAAACAGAAGGCAGAGCCAGTTAGACACATAATTTATTCAGATGAATTTATTCAGAATTACAAACAATTCATAGGAATATAGTATATAAGCACCCAAACCAGTAATTTGTACTCAAGTATCTTTATGGGCCAATATTATATTTACAAGTTCACGTAACATTTAAATTTAATGTAAAATAGAACATATATCGCATTTGTGCTCATATAATTGATATCTAATAATTAACTCAAAAGAATTAATTGCAAATATAGGACTCAAACATAACACAGGAACTTTGTACTTTTAAGCTCTCAGTTGATATTTCATGAGAGTATGAATCTGTCTCCCTCTCTCTTCCACTAATATTTGTCAAAATACTGTGGACTTTGAGATATTCCGATCTTATTGCTCCCTCCTCCCAACAATTATTGGACTAGTTGAGGCCAGCCTGTTAATTTCTTTATATGATTGTCAGGGTACGACATCCCTCAAGGAGGGGCAAGACAAGGGCATCACATATAATGAAATGTGAAAAAAAAAAAAATACTATTCAATAATTATATTCAGGATCACTATGATTAATAGTCACTCCTGCTGTAGTTTAAAGCCAATTTCAACCCCAAACAGCAAGAGATGAGAGCACAATCATGGAGATGGACAGAACAAAAATGACCAATATTGGTCTTAAATACATTACAAGTTGATAACTGACATTTACCAAACCAGTTGAGGCATGACCCATATCCACATAAAGATGGGGTGAGATTGTTCAAAATGGCCCACATTATTCTCGAATAAGTCACTGCCATTACTGATTAGGACAAAGTTCAACATCAGATGAGGCGCGAAAGAATTAATTATAAAATGTCCAATATGATGGGGATTAGAGGTGAATTTGGAATTTTGGGATTATCTGAGATGGATAATGACATTATTCATGCTGATTAAGCTGCAGTTCTGAAGGTCTATTAGAATGAAGTGCAGTATTATCTTCTCAAGAAAGATTAGTACCAACTATGAATTTCAGGCAAGCTGTATATTTTCTCTCCTCTTCTTTCTTATCCATATTAATCTCTCACACACAAATACATTGGTAGGCCCTCGAAAATTCGAAATATTTTTACTCCTCAGCCCAATTGGATCAATAGTTGATTTCAGGTAAGTCGACGTTGCAGTCTCTCTTTCCTATCTAAATCTGTTATTTAATTTGACCTCGTCACATTTTCCATAAGTGTTATATATATATGTATGTATGTATACACGCCCACACACACACACATATATATTATATTAATACAAATATGGCACACCAATTGTAATATTTTTAAATTTTATGTACTGGCCTGGAAAATAGTAAGAAAAAGAAAGATTATGTAATATATTTGTAATAAGAGGGTCGCTGATTGAGTTATTGAGAGAGGAGATGTAATGAAGATAAAATGAAAAATGAAATTGAATGAAAGATTGTGTTGAAGTCAATGAAATTGATTATCAAATGCTGACTGGCTAGCAATTAAAACAACGTAAAAATATATATCACAAAGTATATTTTCATATTGTATTATATACCAGATGTATATATTCAGTATCGGGCCTCGATAGCTACACATTTTTCTTATTTCCCAGGCCATTTGTGGATACCTCACCCTAAAAATTCCTTTCACTATCAAGGTGAACCACCCATCAAGACATTTTCAGCAGCTTTATAAGAATCAAAGTGCTTCTGAGCAAGTGCATGGCCCATACCTCAAAACAGGTGGTAGTTAGAAGGGGCCAGCCAGGTAGTTGAAAGCCTCCAAGTAATGTGCAATAGTGCATTGTCGTGGAGGAAAATCAGCTTTTCATGTCTTTGCTGATAATCCAGCCTTTTTTCACGCAGAGCATGGTGCAATTTCATCAGTTGTTGGTGGTAGAAGTGGGTATTAACAGTTTCACTAGGTTTCAACAGTTCATAGTATACAATTCTGCTGATACCACAAAATGCACAGCATCAGCATCCACCCGAAGTGATTTGGCCTTGCAGACGATAGTTGGCCAGGATCAACGCACCTTTTCTTATGATTAGGATTTTCGAAAATGATCCACTTTTTAAGAAAAAATTTGCCTGTCACAATCTGATGCAACAATGTCTGGCAAGCAAGATTTTGCTAGTTTATGACATTGCTCCATTGCACCTATTGTTCAATTCCTATCTTATGATCCTTTCCCATGTTATGTGGGCACACGGCAATGGCTGGTTGAATAACAATAACCAATTGCTTAGTAAGCATTTTTTTGTGATAGGGTATCATCCTCATCCAAAATAGCCTGTGCCAATTTTCATGTTTCTTGTCACTCGGGTCAAAATTGCCTTTTTTGCACATTGTTTCTGATAAAGCACTTTAATCCACAAGCATTTTATGTGATTCGATAGGTGATTTATTCAAAATGAAGCAGAAAAAAAGAGTGTTCTGCATATGCTCTTTTTTTGGCAAAAAACTAGACATGATTACCAAAGGAAAAATGTATGTTGTTATATGAAATTGCTGATATGCACTGAATATTGATGACAGATGACAAACTCATAAAAAATGGGGTCTCCATAGTTGTTTAATAAGATCACTAATGCCACCTATGAGCAAACAGAGGATTAAAGCTCATAATCCTGGTACCCTAGCAGGCTCAACCCTCCAGCCCACTACAATGCTCCAAAATCCTCCACAAATAGCCATGTACAAAATCAAAGAAAACATTACCTGCCTCTCATCCCATATCATCTACCAAATTAATTGCAAACTTTGTCCTGCTTTCTACACTGACCTAATCAAACAACACCTCCCTGAATGAATTTCTAACCACCACAGCAATGTCAAATTGTCCATAATCAAATTTACAATAGCTGTTCGTGCCCAAAGCCACAATACCGACAATTTAGACCGACCCTCCTTAAAGCCAAGGAAAAGTTCCTACTATCAACATCGTCTGATATTATCATTGTCATAATATAGTACTTATAATAATATATATATATATATAATATTACAATGATATTTTCCCCAATCTCGCTCTTTTACTTTTAAACTTCCTTTTCTTTTTACCTTCCACTCTAATATGTATGTTTGTATGTATGTGTGCATATAGGAATGTGTGTATGTATTTTTCTATTGTTGTGACCATTTTTAGAGAGAGAGTTGTTGGATGTCGTTTGTCACTGTCTAGCGGCTGGTGCACCTTAGTTGGAAATCTTCAATTCTTGCCTGGCTGGAATGCAGTTCTGACCTTTCTTGATGAAGGGGGCTCAGAACATTGAAAATTTGATATATTTTTTCTGCTCAGCCTAAATGTACCAACTTGATTTCAGGTAAGTTGACTTTTTAGAGGATGTTGGGTACAAGTTTTTTGATGGAAGGAGAGTTCCAACAGTGTATAGCTTTGGTTGAAATTGTTTCTCTGGGAAGGAGCAACTATTGGAAATGGATTTTGTAAGAGTGACAGTGGTAAGCGGTGGGTGTGTGTTGAAGGAGAGGTATTTGGGTCTGGCCAATATAAAATACATGGCTGAGCCTTAAATGAAAGGGTAGATAATTTGGAAGGAGAGTCAAGTGATAGGGGGTATTACAGGGGTAAATCAGAGGATGGGAGTTTTGGAGGTGACAGTTTGGAAGGTTCTGTTGTGTGCGTTGTACAATATATATGGTAGGGTCCATATTAATTCAGACAGCCAAAGAAAAAGATCTTATCTAGATAGTCTCAAATGTTGAATTTGCTGTATGTTAAAATTAAGAGCAAAGTAAAACACACAATTTTTTTTGGTTTGTCTAAAAAATCCTAGCACAAGTTACAGGCCGCCATAGATCACTCTTGGTTTTTTTTTCCTCAAGTGCCAATTTTGGCAAAATATTAAAATAGCCCATTATCTGGAATGGTTCAAGATATTTGATTGATTTTTCTTTTATTTGAAAGATAACACAATACTGATGAAAATGATATCCTCCATTTGTAAATATCTGTCCACCAATTTATTGTGCTGAAGCCTTTTCAATATTATTTTAAAAATTTTGATTTTTTTAAAAATGCCAATTTCAAAATGTTTGATAATTTACTGCTGAACAGTACTACAATCACTGAGAAGGAGAACTTATACTTTTGTGTGTTACTGGGTTTATAAGCAAATAAATATTTGGCCACATTATGCACTTTGCATTACCACATTATCACATATCAGAAATCAAAATCTTGGCCTTTTCACAAAGTATTTTAATTACACAAAAAAGATAAGTAACTTAAAAATAGAACAATCTGAAACCTTCCAGGTAATTCCAGAATGTCACAGAACCTTCAAGTATATTCTGCAGCTATACAGATAATTATGTGTATTTGGTCTAGCATATAAAATTGAGGACACATAAATTAACAGTTCAATTGCCGTCAGGTAAACAAAGAGAGCAGTTACTCAAATTTGTTTCAAGCTTTTTTTTTAAAGGTTTCCGCTGACTGGGGTCACAGAAGAGTGTGAAGACTATTAGCATATCCACAATACAGTGATACATAAAACTAGTAAAAAACCAGACATTATTAAAGATGGAAATAAGAATGTGGATTTCAAGACTTTCACAATCAAGATATTTCCAGTTATGACGTTCTGTATTCTAAATGCTTTCACAGAATATCATCAATGACACTAACTGAACAAGAACATTGGGTGATGATGAATTTTTATCTGCAGATAAATTACATTCCCTGAATCAGTCTGCCATAGGGTTGACGTTTGTGCTGATTAGAAACCATGGTCAGTCAATTCAAAAGCTGTATGTATCAATAACGTACCAAGAAATTATGGAAGTTGTAGGAGATTACACCAAATCAAAACTGACCAAACTCTGCTATGTAAAAATGCCATCTTCAGGAAAAAATTAACCAAATTCAGCTGTTTGATCTTGTGAATCCTACAATGAAAAGGTGCAAATTTCTAATTATTCCATTGTCCAAAAAAGAAATGTCAGGTCTGAAAAATGAGTGTTTGGAAAACCAGATCCCTATTATGGTCATCCTGAGAATGAATCTTGCACAATCAGTTCATCTGGAAGATAAAAGAGATTAATCTCACCAAAGTAGCAGCAAAAATACACTATCACTATAACAGTTGTAGGGGGGAAAGTGGTAAAGTTAAAAGAAGCAGGACTTTTATCATATGTAAGGAAGATTAAGTATCTCACATTGAGAGATCACAATTTCATGCACTACGACATAAGTCGATAGTTCCACATCCACCCAGAGATGTCTGTTACTTTTAAGAACTTAGCTGAAAGTGAGACATGACACGTTGATTGAACGTGTGAAGTCATTAGTAGTCTGTGATGTACGGTGAGAGACCCACTTGTTCAACAGCAAGGCATCACTTGATTTAAAGGGAAGATACGGATGTAAATGAACACATGTTTTGTACGTTGAATTGCTAATCCAGTTCTAAGAAAAGGACATGGACTTTGGAATCCGTTAATATGTTTTGCAACTTCATGTTGAAAGCTTTAGTATGTTTAAAAGTTTTGTCTGTTAATTATCTTTAATGCAAAATTAAAATGCAATGTCAAAATAGGCCAAGATTTTGATTTCCAGTGATTATAATACTGTATGATACTCTTGAACAATCAAAACTTTTGGCACTGGCAATAAAAAAAAATTGAAAAGGCTGCAGCACAATAAATTGGGTGCAAGTTTACTAATGGAGGATAAAATTTTAATCAATAATGCATTATTTATCAATTAAAAAAAAGCAAAAAGATATCTTGAACCATTCCAACAATCAAACCATTTTAGTACTTTCTCTAAATTAACACTTGGGGAAAATGTACCCAAGGTGTCATCTTTGGCAGCCTGGATCTTGAGCTAGGAATTTTTTTGAATAAAAGAAAATGTCTCTTACTTTTCCCTTCACATATATCAAACATCTGAGCCTATGAAGGTAGCAGCCCTGCCTGAATATATATTTCCCGTCCAGTACACAGGTCAGAACCTAATAAATTAAAAAAATATTTTCACTCCCCATCCCAACTGGAACAACGGGTGTCTTCAGGTAAGTCGACTTCGCTGTCTCTCTTTCCTATCTAAATGTGAGATATATTGTCAAAATAACTGAAAGAATTGGTATGGGAAGGAAAGGGATAAGTAGTGGCTTACATGCAATTGAAGCTAAGCATTGCCATTCAAGACCTGAGGAAATTCTTACAATTTGCAGAGGCATTAGCTTCCTTTGTCGGAAAGAAGACATTCTACTACATCCTATGTGCCAGTGAAATATGGAGTGTCTTTTTCTGAGGAACGGGGTTAACGTCTCAGATAATTTGAAGAATTTCCTCCTTTCCTGAATGGTGACATATAGCTTCAATTTCAGGTAAGCCACCACCTTTCTCTCTTGCTTTTCTATACTAATGATATATATATACATATATGTTGTGTAGGGTGGAAAAAGGGAGGGACACACATAAACTGCAATGTAAATTATTAAAACAAACAACTAACAAATATAATTGTTCCTTGTTTTTCTGAAAAATTTTATACTTTAAAACAATGTTATTAAATTTTCTCAATAATTGGAAAGTATTATAACCCTTACTTGCTTAATATCCACATAATTGAAAGAAAACTTACTAGAACAAGACAAGAGTCAACCAAACAGAATGTCCCTGATCGTCCTATCCCAGCAGAGCAATGAACAACAGGAGGACCAACATTTTGATCAAGAACACCACTTTGCCTAACAACCATCAAAAAGTTTAAGAAAGCTGTTGGACTTTGCGGTACTCCAAAGTCTGGCCAAGTAGTGTAGTGAAAATGCAATATATCACGACTATCACCTGATTCCAGATCTGTCAGTCTGAAAATGATCAAATGGCAATATTATAATATATTAAATTTAATGTGTTCAAATATTGAACTGTAATTCTAATTTAGTGACTAACCTGAGTATTCTTGTGGTATAATAGGAAGCTTCAGTTTCAGAAATGTACTGCACTTTGAGGCCAACATCTGTGAGAAACATGACATCTTCCCCATCGGATTTATTTCCAGGAGGCCAATATTGATGACATTTGACCTATGAAAATGTAAGAGTAGTTAATTTGAAATGAAAAATTTACATCTGATTGAAATTTAATAATAACAAAGATAGTCAAATACAGACAAAAGAAGTGATCATATAAATACCACATAAAGTTTCCAGGATCTAGAGCGACACAACTGCACTGGTCAGTTGACAAAAGTCAAAAGCTTTAAAACAAAGAAAACACAACGAAAATGGGAAAGCGGAATAACATGGGATTGTAACAATTGTAGAGCTGTTTGTACATTAATTACTGTGATGTTTGATTTCATGTAAAGCATCTCTGATATAAGTCTGGAATTGTCCTTGTTGACGTCCAAAATCTTGAATTTTGTCAATCAAATGTATGTTTCGAATTGATGATGTTTGGAGACTACAGATCGTTTATCATATGGAAGTTTAATGTTAGGCATATGTTCCTTGATATTGGAATTAAGAGAATGTTTTGTTTGCTCTGTGTAGTAGGATTTACAATTAAGCAAGAGATTTTGTAACTACACAATGTATTATTAGATCTGTAAATGATGGGTATTTAATATTATTTAAAAATTTGGACAAATTTGTGATGTAGAAATTTATAATGAGGGAGTATGAGAAAAAAATGGATTGAGGTGATTGGGCATGAGTGGCAGTAGAATATTGGATTTTGTTCAATCTTATGTTTATATGCCTATTAATAAAATTTAAAGGGTATTCATTAGAGATTAAAATGTTCTGGACAATATTTATAGTGAGTTGATGGAACTTGGAGTTCTAAAATAATATAGCTTCGTTTCCAAGATTGTATAAGCATAGCTCTCTTTTGGTTGGGTGGATGATCAGAAAGAAAATTGAGAACAAGCCCTGAATATGTTGTTTTTCTGAACCAATTGGTGAGAATGGAAGTATTGTGAATGGATACAGTGACATCAAGGAAATTAAGAGAATGTTTCAATTAAAGTTTTTATTGTACTCAAATACACCGTTCCATGCAAAATGTTATGCTCTACAGTTTATTACCAAACATTATTTTCAATAGAATGCTTCATGCTTTTGCTATTGGCGAAAAACTGGAAAGAGGTGAAAAATTTCATATTTATTAGGCCACAGGAAGTTTTCCCGAGACTTTTAGAATTGGAAAACTTCATTTTTCACTAATGGCCACAAGGTTGCAGATGTTGTGAAAAGAAATACCCGGCCTACTACATAGCTACAAGGCTATCAGTGATACAGCCATGCAAGACACTTTATTACAAAAAAACGTGAATCACAAAAACTTGAGTGAATTTCATTGGAGTATTAAATATAATTGAAATAACTGTAAGATGTTTATGCCATTCCGTTATTTTTTCCTGCTCCAATCGTACAGAATTCATTATTTTGTTAGTTTCCGGCTGAGCTTTACTCGTAGAAATTGTAAGTTTGGATGATAATTATTGAAAGTATTGACTATAAGGTTGATTTGAGAGGAATAACAATTCAAAAAAAAATAATCTACATATTTGATGTAGCAAAGAGGTTGGACAGGAAGTAGTGAAAGACTAAGAATTTTCAAAGTCTCTCATGACTATCTTGGCAAAAAAAAAAATTAAAAAAATAGCGGACTAAGTGGGCTTCCCATAGGAGATAAGAAATGTTGTGTGGTATTTATATTATCACATTTTTTGTCTGTATTTGGTTATCTTTGTTATTATTCTCAGTAGTTCATTTAAATTATCTAAAATGAATGATAGAATATTAAAGCTATAAACAGCCAACAATCTGTTAATTCATGGAAATATTTCAATCCTACAAACTTTTACCTCTAGATATTTAGGAAGGGTTTTGGTATTAATATTTATGGCACAAGATTCTAGGAAGATGAAAAGTTGTAACACACATTGTTCATTCATAAAATATTTTTACATATTTAATACAAAGTAATTTGGAGTATGGTTATGTTAGTAAAAGTGTGCTCCTGGAATAAAAAAAATAACATGGACGAAGAAATGCAGTATGAGCTAAAAGGTTTTGAATTCTAGTAACAGACATGTACCCAAACAAATAAACAGCAGTCTAAATGTGCACAGTAGGGAAAAATATTATTATATTCCAAGGTAAGCTAATATTTCCCAGAAATATTAGTTAAGTAAAGAACTTTACATCAGAGGATAATTTGTGGGATTAGAAGTCATCAATGTCCCTACAATGACATAAAATAAACAAAATCAGTAAAAGTATTAAATTTGGGCTGATTCATGTAGATAAACACCAGTATCACTACAAAGATACAATGTAAAAAATTCAAGTCAAAGAGTTTAACTTTCCCATTCTCAATATTTTTATTTTTTTACATTCCTTTATCTTTTATTCCATAGTTACTTTCTTCAACATCATATTTTAATTAAAAATTCCCATCTACTAATTCCTATGCCATATCACTATTCTACTACTTATATTGTCATTTCTCCAGATAGTAGCAATAATGAATGGGAAAAATCTTTTGACATAATGTTCAATCAAAACTTTGTAAAAGTGTATATGACAAAAATGAAAATATAAATAATATTTGTTTATTTTTATGGTGTTCCTGTATTTCTCTACAAAATACAGCTGATGGAATCAGCAATAAAAAAGAAACTATTTAACTGTAAATTTCAAAACTTTTAAAAAGTAAATTATATTGCTTAATTGGGCAAAAGTAGTATATTGGGACTGTTGCATTATTCAAATTAAATGTGTGCGCACAACCCAATGAGAGACTTGCCTGAATTAAAATTTAAATGTTGTACAGAAAAATTTGTTACTAAAGCATATTTACATGTAACATACCTGGTTCTTTTCAATTATTCTGTTCAACATGAGTACTGCTTTACATTTTTGCTCCCAAACCATTAACCAAAAGTGCCCTGCTGTGTGAGGCAAAGGGCCTTGCGTCAGTATGTACCGCCGATGTGTTCTTTCCATCTAAACAAAGAATTAAAATTAGAAAAACACCAGTAAGAAAAGTAAATAAATATCAAAGCGTTACTTACCGTTATTAGGTTAGCATTAATGTAGTCACAGGAACCTTTTGACAGAACAACTCTACTATGATCATAAGGACTGACATCCCTATACCTATTCAAGTTTTTGTTCTGAGCCTTTCTGGCTTCAAGGTAGGTGTAGTCATAATTCAAACATTCATTCCTAATGTGCTAAAAAAAACATTTGGCATATTAAAATTGATTAACTATGATACATTTGGCAAAATTTGAACAAGTAATGAAAATGTCAATGCTGAAATAAGTATAAATGTAAATTCATAACCTCAAAACTTAAAAAGGTTGCTACAGGCCTCACAGAATGGAGTTAGAAATATTCATCGCTCAAAAACAAGAAATTAAGCAGGGAAATATTATTGTATAGTTTTAAATACCACTTGTCCTTGAACTTGACTATTAAACCAATTTTTCACCAGTAACGTGCACACCTGATATAGCAATGGCCAAGATCCGTTAGAGTCGATTTTCGAAAACTCGGCCTCAACATTATTCTTGTTGTCACTAGAGTTCATTTTTCGTATACATACAAACTATAAGCACAAAGTCAAAAACTTAAATAAAGAGCACGGAAGCTTTGCATACTAAATTTCAACCTGCCAACACAACGCCTACATGCAATTGAGTTTATTGAATATCCGTATAGTTGGCAAAGCTGTATCAAAGAGTTCCTGTGGCCCAGATATAAATTTATATCACAAACCTTTAGTAATGAAGCACCGGGTTTGGAAATATTTTACGAAAGTATTCAAATCATAAGATATTTTGGCGCTACCTTTAACGTTTTTGGAATAATTCTTTAGTTGTAAATTATAGGATGATTTAGTTTGCAAAAAAAAACAGATTGTATGATATACTTCAAAGTAAAATCGTGAGAGAAAACATGGCAAAATATGGTATACTATAGATATAAAATACAATCGAATTATCAAGTTCATGTTGTTGAAAATTAATTTATTGGATATATCTGTAACTTTCGAGATTTTACTTTGAAAATTTTCTGATAAAAGGACAATTGGGCTCACCGAAATAAAACCGAATAAAAGAAACTTTGCTCTGATGATTTAAGAGCTATAATACTATCTTGAAAATCAATTGGCCATTTCCGAACGAACGTTACTCCGTTTAATGATTTGTTGTTTTCTTTGTTGCGTGGAAGAGGGTCAAGATTTCCCTCGTAAGCCAGAATGGATTGTTAGAAAAGTTACTCGGGGTTCCGAGACCTATTATGTCGATAGTTATGTCAGATGTTGAGGCAAAATGAATACAAGCGAGAGATGTGAGACGATAAATGGCATATAAGTTAAATCGCTGTGCGATTGTAAAAAGTGGCGTTTTAAAATAAATGTGCACTGCTATCGACTGATAATTGTCATTAATTCATTAATGATGAGCCCTTAATCAATTCAATCATACACTGTAGCAGAGGTAAACTAAATTTCAATAATGAAAAGAAAAAGACAAAGAAGCTTGGATTGTATGTTAAATGTAGACTACTAATATCATTGCATAATTATAATTGTGGTAGCACTGTTCAAGAGAAAGTAGTTTTCTTATGTAGCCTTTGACTTTTCATTGTTTTCTTATAACTTGTTGTGACTGTGTTCCGTTTCGTTGGACATATACTAATAATAAAGACATATAAAACTAATATCATAGGAGTTATTCCTCATAAAACGCAACAACTTACGGACAGTGCCCGCTCTAGCGGTTACGTCACTTCGGACAAAAAGACAAATTTCCGTTTAAGTATATATGTACAACATAACATTGATAATCAAGCAGAACAAAACAATAGAAATTAAATTATTAATAAATATCTGTACCTTGCCGCAAATTGTTAAGTTCATTTCTAGTTTTCTAACAGTTTCAGAACAAAAATTCAAATTTTAGCTGTGAATTATTATTACACTTGGAATTAGGGTAGTAAATTTATAGCAAACTATCTAAATAAATCACCCTTTATTTAAATAGCCAGTCTTATTTTTCATGAAAAGTGTTATTTGTAAGAGAAAAATTTCCTTTATAGGACAAATTTTTTCTCTCCAACGTCATTGTTGTGCTTGTTAACTTTTGGGTTAAAGTATTGTATATTACATATCCAAGCACAACAATGACACAGGCTGATCAAAGATTGCATCACGCTACCACCATTGGAAAGAGCACAAAAAGTTGTCCTGGCTTGTTCAAAATTATTGCTTTTAGTGAATTTACACATTATTCTGTGAAGTCTTGAAAATGGCATTTTCGTCGCGGTCTATTTCGTTGACTATGGCAAATTACGATCTGGAAATCAGCGTAATTTCTTTTCAGTCCATAGTAGTATGCACACACATTTTGAAAAAAAAAGATCTGAGACAGTCGTAGGAACATATCTGAATTTTAGACCACTCGACATGAAATTACCTTTAAAAAGGTTTCGACAAACAGAAAGCGGACTGGGCGTAATGTAGCATCATCCAAATCAAAAAGGAGGAGACCTACCACGTCGGACTAGTTCAGTCCGCGGTGGACAGGTTGTAATTTTTACAGAGTTTGCGCGCGGACGTGCAAAAATGAGTGAGTGAAATAGAAGGTAAAAATCAAAGACATATATAAACAACATAGACTGGACACGTCGCCGCCATATTTGAAGCACATTGAAAACTCGGCCGCCATGTTTTATACTGTCTGGTGGGCGTTCCCCATCGTCTGCTAGCCTTGAACTCTGTCGCACAAATGACCTAAAACTAAATCTCTAAGGACAATATATTTTAAGGTTTAAGAAAATATAACACATTTAAGGCATAGAAAAATTTATTGGCCTTTAAATAATGTCGGTTTTGTATACAATTGCCTTATGTTGCGTCCTCTTTCATGCATTGCTTTTTCTTTACACATATAACGAATTCAGCATAATAATAAAACCTTTATTAAAATTGAGTAGTCAGTTTCCTCACCAAATTCGGCCGAATCTATTAAATGGTTGAAATCACAAAATAAAATTTGTTTATGTCCCAACATCCGGAATACCTTCACACACAATTATAATAGTAAATTCTTCTTTCCTATTTGTGTTTCGTTATTCCTCAATACTTTTTCAGCAAGTGTAAATAATTTCACAACGTCTTTAGACGATTTGATTAACTTGTCTTTAAAGTCCTTTATTTTAATCAATTCCGTTTTTCTTTCAGAGCGAGGAGCAAGGAGAACCTCTAAACAACCTAAACACTTTAGTTTTTTTACCACCATCCTTACAACACTTCCTGAAATATATTCTACCACTTTTTTCTGAATATAATGTTAATCTCTCATATTCAAGGATGTAATCATGATCAAAATTTTGATCTGTACAAGATTAAAATTATTTTTTTTAATTGGTACAACCAGTGTCTCCAAAATTCCTCCCGTACTATTGGCACTTTTGGATGGTTCTATCTGAGTAATCAAAGATTTCCTACATGCTACTAAACTCCCATCGTACAGCTTTAAATTCATAAAATACTGTACAGATCTTTCTATTGTGTTGCATATTGTCACTCTATTACCTCTAAACACAAGAGTTTTTGTACCCTTGCTCATAACATTGATCAACAAATCAAATGCTTTTCTACCATTTTTATGAACTTTACCGTGCCCTCACAATTTACAAATTCAGACAAACCCAAGCCTCTACAAAAAATCATGGCATCTGCTACAGAATTGCTTAGTGTCTGGGCAGTCAATGCTACCTTCATTTTCTGTGCCTCATACTGAATGTGTAGCCTCGTCATTCTATTTGCATCATGTAACCGTTAATAGTTTAGAGCGACACAACACTACCAAAAAAGCTTTTTTTTTGTCAAATGACGAGTGCAGTTAGTCGCTCTAGGCTCTTCTTAGCACCTGAAGAAAGGACAATGATCCCAGAAACGTTGTGCAGTATTTATATTATTACTTATTTTGTCTGTATTTGGCTATCTTTCTTATTATTATTATTATGCTAATACTTACTTAAAAAACGATACTTCATGTGTTTTCGAACTACGATTATTACAATTGTAGGCTGAACACACGCTTGGCATGATTTATAATAACAAACAATTTATTTTAACACAAAACCTTCAAAACTTTCACCATCAGTAGCATAACAGAAATCGGGTTTTAGGTGAAGTGGACCGACTAAAAAATGGCGGTCTGTGTTGTTTGTTGCTGCCACCCAGAGCGCTGTAACGCTGATATAGCCACTCTATTATGTTTATATATCCCTTTGGTAAAAATAATGAAAAATGCCAGTCTGAACGGAATATATTTGCATTTAACTCGAAAAAAACTCTCTCGAACACTGAATGCATAGTCTCTTGAGATAATGCCTGCATTAATTCTATGTATTTATTTATTCTACAAATGGGCAGTTTGCCCGGTGACATATGAATGAAATTGCAATTTAATTTCAAATTAAATGAAAGTAATTAGAGTAAATTAATATAATTATTTTAAATATATAAGCTAGATTTAGGGACATTACTTCAACTTTGAGTAAATGTATATGAAATTATATTAATTAAAGATCAATTTTGAAAAAGATAATGAAAGAATTAATATTGTACCCGCCTGAAAAGGAAAACAGTGTAAATGATCTGAAAATAGAGATTAACTAAGGAGACAACCAATGTTACCATTATACTTTAGTTTATAATGAAGCACTATCACATCACTTTACTGCAATACACTACCCTATATTCGCTAGAGTGTTGAGATTAAGTCTAAATTTTCTCTCCGTTAGAGGACTTTCTCCGGAAACTCTTGCAGATAAATTGTTCTAGTTATTTACTGTCCTATTTATGAATGAGTATTATACATCTTTTTTTTTTTTTGCTCCCTGGCATTTAATTTGAACATGTGGTCAGTCCTTCCGTAGGTTCTCTCATACTAATCTCTAATTCCCTGCCATGGTTTTTGACCTGCAAAGGCGTTATAAAAAACATATAACCTGGCTCTTCCCCTTCTCGTCTGTACCCATGCAGCTTTACGTTTTCGCTCCCATGTTCAGGTTCTATCTGTATGAATTTCGCTGCCCTTCTCTGCACTCTTTCTAAGGATTCTATCTGATTTTTCCTATACGTTTCCCAGCATGATACACCGTATTCTATTAGTGGGCGAACTAATGATAGATATACCATTTCCTTGGATTTTGAATTTCCCTCTTTGAGAGATCTCATTACAAAGAGCAAAATATTCCATTCTTTCCTTGTAGCATAATTTAACTGCTCCTACCACTCCAGCTTACTGTTAAAATAAATGCCTAGGTCTCCTGGGCCACTGTTTCCCCTAGTATTTTACAACATTGAAGGCGCATTTTTGTGAAACTGATCGCATTACTTTTGTAAATTTTAATTGTAAGTTACCTACTTATTTCCCTGTAGATAACACAGTCATCTGAAAAAAGTCGGACCTTTGAATTTATATTAATTGGTAAATCGTTAATGGGGCATTGACCGTTCTCTGTGGAACACTCGATGATACAGATCCGAGTTCCGAAGTTTCTTTCCCAACTTTAATTTAATATTTACGGTAATTGTTGATAAGTGTTCGTATATGTATACGTTTCATTGTTAAGGATAAATGTGACGATTATACTCACTCGAAAGTTTACATAACTCGGCTTCTTTTCAATAAAGCTCTGAAAAAAGTTGTTTCTTCTCTTTTCTATTATATATATATTCTATTTTCTATTACTTTTATAGTCTCTTTTCTCTCTCATTTATGAATACTACGTTTTTAAATATTAGAAAGAAATTCAAGATTCACCGCAATTGGTACTTACTTTTTTCAGTTATTGTCAAACACGACACAAATTCATAGAAAACAAAGGCAGCTGCTGGTTGTGGGCTGTGGACATTGAAGCACAGACTTCAATGTCGTGGGGACGGTGGATGCTAAATTATTACCTTCTTAAGTCATTGTTGTCCGGCGTCGCGCGATTGATTGGAGCGACAGCAAAACCGACGCCCCTAAATTTTGGCACCTCGGGCAAATTTCCGGACTGCCGGCCGCTAGAACGGGCCCTGTCATAAGTCACTTTGCCTCAGATATTTGTTTCAAAAGTCTTAAGAACAAAAATTGTGTTATGTTTCATTAATATAGATATTTATGTTTGTAATATGTATGTTTTAAACTATATCAATTTTTATAGATGAGAGGCCCCTTTCAAGCTGGAATTGTTTATTAATTTATAACTTTACAATTGTTTTCTTTTTTTATATATATAAAAAAACTAGGTTGAGGCCCTTTGAATTTGGTGTCTCCTGCGCCTGTTCCGAAGTCCGCCACTGGATACATATATGTTCCTAGATATAGGACAAGAGTGCAATTACATACATTGAGTCACACACAAATTATATATATAATACCAGTTCATCACTCGTATTTTTTGTTGAATAGTCGAAGAGGCGCTTAGCTCACGTGCTAAGAGAAGTATATGCATGTTCAAACAAATTCAGGTAGCGTCCTTTACAAATACTAAGTTAACTTTTCAATAATAGTGGAGATATTTTTAAGCTTTTAGACATAAACAATATAAACAAATGATCGGGTTGTCGGCCCCTAAAGCGGAATTTATTAATTGAAATTTAGGCCTACATTGACACAACACAAAATTTTCCTCCCTATGATCAGAGACTTCTTCAGTTATATCCAAAAATTAATATAATGAAAAATATAATACCACCACATAAATATATTTCATGTAACATAGTTATTCAATTAACAAAATATGAATTGAATTGATATAATTAATTAAATAGAAAAGTTTTGTTTGCTTCCTAAACATCCAGGGCCGAAATGAGTGAAAACTTTTCACAAAACTTCCATTGTTGGAACTGATGTTTTTTAACAAAAGAATAAAACTTTCAAAATATTAAGTAGACCTAAACATGATTTAAAATCAGACAAAAACTGAAGCATATATTAAATTTAAATTTTGTGCATTAGGTTTCAAATTTATTGTATTTATATTGGATGTAATATGCAGCATTTCAATTATAAATTGATGATAATAATTACAATCAACATCTAAAATTTTTATATTTATGCTTTCAATTTTGTGATTATTATTGTATACATGTTTTCTTCAAACAGATTGTTTATCCAATGGTTGTTTAAATTTGTAAAATGTACTTTAATTCTGGTTCCAAACTTATGCTTCATTTGACCAATATAGCACGTTCTACAATCTAAACACTCCATTTTGTATATAACATTATGTTTATCCAAATTTTGTAAAACATCATAAGATTATTTAACAAAATGTAGATTATTATATGATTTTAATATTATTAATTGGTAACCATAAGTATCACTTTTACCTCTACCACTAACAGAACCACCCCATGAACCACACAAATTGTGGACCTTTGTCTTTTAAAATAAGTACAAATTTGCTCCATTCCAACACACAGTGTTAAAAATGTCTATGAATGTAAGTAATATGGCAATTTTATTGTTTGCATGTGAAATAAACTTTCTATTTACTGGAACTTGCTACAACTCTATACATTCTGATACAACTGCACTCTGAGAGCAAATAAGAACAAACTGGTTCTTAGTCAACAACCACATTTTATTTAAAAGGGTATACATGAATTAAATCCTGTGTACAAAACCAAATTTTTAGGCATGTTGATTCAATTCAACTTAAATGTAATTTAGCTATTAATAAATTATGCAGAAAACTATTGTCTGTTTACTCACTACTGAGTTATCATAAGTAGAAATTTTCTTAACATATATTAACGATAGTTAACTTTGCATTGTTTAACTTTCTCCTAACATACATAATCATCATTGGGGACAATTCACCACTTAGTATAAAAGTTTTTATAATATAGATACTCTAGAAGATAGCTTATATGATACTGTATAACCAAAAGCTTACTACCTCGTGCTAAAAATATGTTAAAAACAGTCAAAATGACCTCCCCCCCACCCCAAACTTTGTTTGTATATTTACAAAACACTTCTACTTTTGGAATATGATCTACTGAACACAAATCATATACATACAAACTCAAATTTCACAGAGCTATTTTCCATGTCAGGTTTTGTATATGCACAAGAGATATACATGAATAGAAACGTGCAAAATACACTTAAAATGGATTCAATTGTGTTCCATAGACTGCTTGAAAAATTAAAACAATTAATTTCAATAGCTGTAACAACAAGGTTTGCAGAAACATTGTGTATTGTTCACTTACCACCTAATTTTTTCTACTTATTTAGCTATGTATTCATATTTTTGTTAATTTTTAACTAATAAAATTGAGACAATGCACTGGGATTAAATTTAAGACTGAACTAAAGGTTTATTGGCAGAGAATTCTTATTCCGTTAAAGAATACCTAGATACTTTTAAAATAGTCAATATTTGTATTATTTACATAGGCGGGCAACCTATGATAGTTAGGTTGGCAAAAGTTTGTTTAATTGTGATAGTTACCTTTGATACTAAGAACACTTGAGACAATAAAACTGTTCCTTATAATAAATGAATTTTTTACCAGTAAAAATTATGTAACTTTTAATGAATTGATTTAGTGAGGTAAAAATAAAATATATAACTGTGAAAATAGTTGCTGATGAAAACATGAGTTTATTTGGATTTCTTAAATGTTAAAATAGTATGATGGGCTCAGTTGTGGTTAATATTATCATCTATATTGATTAAATGAAACTAACAATCAGCTTGTCAACTGGCCGTATACAAATAAACCTCTTTTGAATACAGACCAAACAACTTTTATACATTTTAAACTCTCCAAAAACCAATATTATAAACTAGACAGTATAAAACTAGGAACTGTGGTAATAAACAACTCACCAGCCACTAGATTGTAGGATATTTGTATACATGATAATTTACAGTGGAACATACATAATATATTTGCAATAAACTGAACTCCATCTGTTATGCATTCAGAGTCATGAATAGAATCTGTGACATTGCTACTCTGTAGACAGCCTACTTTGCTTATGTTAACTCATTAATAGCATTTGGGTTACCTTTTTGGGGATGCCATCACAAGAAAGGATTTACTCTGCAAAAAAAAGATTCAAAAATTGTAAAGGATGTACCTTTCCGATGTCCTACCAGACCCATTTTCAGCGAACTTGGGATACTTCCTGTACCTTGCATATATAATAGAAACAGTCTGCTTTATTAATAAAAACCATGATAGGTTCAGCCTAAACAGTGACATTTATGCACACAATACATTTGGGCATAACAATGTTCATGTACAATTTCAAAGGCTTAAAAAATGCCAAACTGGTCTAAATTATATTGGAGTGGTGTTGTATAACAAACTACCTGCTGATATAATTGGGCAGACTGCTACATTTAGAAACAATGTTAAGAAATTATTGGAAAAACACTGTTTCTACTCCATACATAAGTATCTGATTATCAACCTCCATTAACTTTAAATGTGACTGTGTGTATTTCCTCAATTCAATCTGTAATCATGTAGTTTAAATTATTATAATTGTCATCTTTGTTATTTAATGTGTCACATATTTAGCTGTATATGTAATTTTGTTGTTTTAATTATTACAATATTCATCTTTTATATTTAACTTTTCATATACTTAGCAATTAAGTTATCTTGTATATCAAGATTTGTGGATTAAATAAATTCAATACAATACAATACAAATCAAAATAAAGAAGCAATTTAAAAACTTATGATTTAATTAAAAAGCTACATGTCTCAGTCCTATTGAATTGTATTTATTTAATCCACAAATATTAATTTACAAGAATAGGATAATTCAAGAGATAACTTAATAGCTACATATGTGGATTTTTGTTTTCACAAGCCTGATAATGGTCCACATTCAGACTGAGAAATTTAACAGTTTTAATTAACTTATAATTTTATAAACATACTACTAGATTTTTTATTTATTCAGATTAAAATATATGAATGTAAAGAAATAACTTATCTGAGATTATAAAAACAGACATGCAAAAATTGATAATTTGTAGTTTCTAGAATCTTTGTTAAGTACACTAATTATCCTGAAATGAGTGAAAAAGTTAAAATTTTTGTGAAAACATGCCCAACGTGCATACTGTAAAAGGAGTTATAAAAAGAACACATCACACCTCACTTTAAAAATAGAAAGCATGTAAAGAAAACAAATTATATATCAATATAACTATCTCTAATAAATTATTAATAATTACATTCATACAAATATAGAAGAAGCAAAGAGCTTAAACATGTCAAAATGAACTTAAATATTCAGAAGTGATAGCAGCACAATCAATAAATAATGTATCAAAAATGAATTGTGTTCCCAAAAGTAGAAAAAATGTTCAGTACAACAGTAACATGTTGATAAAATAAAATTGTTCATGGTTATCTTCTGAATAAGTCTGACAAATTTATATAGAATTCTTTAGTAAATATTTTCATGTCTTTTTTTGCAAGATACTATAAAAACTTATTTAAAAGGTAATTGATATATATTTGTAGGATTGAATTTATCATATTATATTTATCAAACTGTGTAGTGGGATGCTTTTAAACATCAGTTTTAAATAATTTTTTAATAAACATAGAAATTTTGTTACAGTGTTAATCAGGTTGGCAAATGCCAAGATACTATTATTTTTTTTTTAAAAAAAATACTGAATGAATATTATATTCATTGTTTTTACCTCATTATGTAGGTATAGTATATTTTATATAACTATATAACTTGTAACTATAACTTATGTACAACAGTGTGTGTTTACCTTATTGATAAACATTATAATTGACTCATATTAGCTTATCAATGTTGCTGGCACATTAGATGCTTCAGTAATTCCCATATTCTGTGGTTTTGGTTTTAATTGAAAATGTGCCTTTTCTTTTCATGTCTGCAGAAAACTAATTGATTGTTAACTTAACCATGGTCAGAATCATGAGTAAAACAGGATAATAAATAATTGACTGTTTGCAGTGTTATTTAACCTGGTAATGAATGAAATAGCGGAAGAACTTGAATTGGGAGGAACAATAACCTACAAATCAAAACAAGCTTATGAATATGCTGATGACATTGTGTTAGTGGTAAGGAAACAGGAGTCTCTCAAATAAATGTTTAAGACCTTGGGACAAGAGAGTTGATGGGACTTGGAATAAATAAAAATGAAATATATAAAAATGTCAGCATTGAAACATAGAAGAACTGAATAAAATATAGAAATAGGACAGTAAAAACTTGAGAATGAAAACATTTCAGTTACCTTTGAAATATCTTGAACTGTGAAAATAGAGTGCCAGAGGAAATTCTCAAGCAGATCATATCTGAAACAGAGCTTACTTTGCTAATGCTGAGGTGTTGAAATCATAATTTCTATACAGGCACTTGAAAGTTAAGATATGTCTCAGAGATGTGTACAGTGCCAATGCTGATGTGAATGCTCTAAGAAAGTATTAAGGATATACGACTCTGTGACAGAGGGTGAAGGATGGAGAATAAGAACAGATAAGGAAATGAAAGAGATACTCAAAGGATGATTTATTAGGTCATTTGGAGAGGGTTGGGAAAGAATGACTGCTGAAGAAGTTTTTAAATGGAGCTATGGAAAGGAAGAGGAAACATGGATGACCATGGAAGAGATTGTTGGAGGACCTGGGAGAAGACCTTAGGATTATGAGGGGTGGAAGGTGGAGGGAGAAAGTGCAGAGAAGCGCCGAGGAAGAAGAAATACTTTTAAATGTGATTTTGGTTAAATGGTCAGGATGAAAAAAGATTGTTCGGACTGGGAATCGAACCCGGGTCACCCAAAATGATTTTGATTAATTAACAATGAAAAATGAAATATTGCTTGAATATTTTTAGATAATAATTACCATTAACAGCTTACTTTGCAATCAAATTTTACAAAAAAAATAAAGATTTTCTCCTAGTTTATGATTTTTGAAACAAAATAATAAAACAATATTTACTATTTTTTGATTTAATTGTACTGGTATTTAAAGCAACGTTGATGTTGTGACCAATAATGTTAGCTGTAATCATTCGGGGAATATGACGTTAAAAACCCACATCACAGTTCACATTGCATATACGCTGAAGTAATTTAAGACTCTTAAATAAATATAGTTATCAATTGGTAACATGCAAAAATGGAGACTGATTTGTTGAAGGGAACAAAAAAATTAAACAAGAAAATCTGGAATTAAATGTTGATAGGGAAATATTTACATGGTAATGTAGGATGAAGTGGTATGATAGTAATAACCACAGTTACTTTAACGATTCCTCACCCACCAGATTTAGTAAAAGCGGTAACATTATTCAGTATACCGGTATTTGTTTTCTCATCCATTAAGATTCACAATCTCTCGCATTTCCAAGTTTTAGTAACAGGGTCTTTGAGTCTTCCAGTTGTTATGTTTTAATTGTCAGCTATGCTGAAGTTTGGATGGAATATAGGCCATCTGTGGCACGTTCCGTTGTAATGTTAGGCTTTGGCGGTAGCACAGAAAACATTCGTTACTATTTCCAATTAATAAAGTGAACGTCATTGTTGATGTGCGCGAAAGACAGTGGTAAGAAAGGTCGGTAGAAAGTAGCGGCGTGACATCACAGCAGGTGAGCGCTGATTGGTCGGGCAGATGACGCAACGCAGTCACGCACCGTGGGCCAGCGGTTCTGCCACACCCGTGATGGCCACGCTGCCGAGGACCGCGAGCTGCCGTCGTGCGCAGGACAGCGGAAGGCCCGCCAGTTGGTACGACAACCTGCCCCCGGTGGGAAGCCCTAGCAGCCCCTCGCAGGCCATGGCACTCAGCACCACCGTGCCACAGAACATCGCGGCTCCCGTGATCTCGGGCCGACACGCTCCCACGCGACACTCGCTTCGGCACAGCAGGCTCGTAGTCCAGGCTCGCTGCAGCGGTAAGTCAACTTGCGTGGGCGTTGCGATTCGTAAGAGGGACGGAGTTCAGCGCTCCTCCTCGTATGCAGATTAGTTGTGTCGGTAGCAGGTGCATTAACAATGGACCGTCGTTTCTCTGAAAGAGGAAGGAAGAATGAGAATGTATCATCTCATTTGTCTATGTCGTACTTTATCTATATGCGATAAGTTTTTATCCCCGTAATATTAGGTTTATTCATTTTATTATTTTTCAGCTATGATAAATAAAGCACCGACTTCTCTTACAATGTCTAAATGGCAAAATTGATCAATACGCTCATTAATGATTTATTTCCAAATATTACATCACTTTCGGATAGATTGCAAGTCAGCGTCTTGGACATATCAATTAACAAGTCGTGTATCGTGATTACAGTTTTAACGTTTTCAACAGGTGATAGGATTTCCTATACGCTGTGTTTAAATTTATTACTAGTTGATTACGCGGCCTTGACGGGGATTTGTCTTCTATTAGACAGGAAAAGGACCTATAGTCAGCGCCACGAAAATGTAATATAAGTCAAGTAGCTCACCGCAACGCTCCACACCCCATTATAATGTATTTTACAAATTCACTGTAAAAATTAAGTTAACTCAAAACTTTATTACAAACAATATTTTTAGTTTCAATTACACATAAGTTCTTGGCTGAACCGCCTTTAAAGAAAATGGTCCGTAGAAGAAAAATGCGTAGATTAATTAACAAACTGACATCGTGATTCTGACAACCATCTAAAATTTGAGTAAGTGGTGAAATTATCTAAAAATGAGTGTATGTATGTATGTATGTTCCTTATAGAAATCTACACCGATGGAGCAAATTTCACCAAATTTCGTACACGTGTTCTTTGCGACCAGTAAACAAACACTGTCGGGGTGAGACGCGTCTACCACCCCCAGAAGCGGGGGTGGACGGGGGTGGAAATAATTAAACATGCTAAAACAGTCGATATTTCAGTCGGATAAATATTTTTAGGGGTCAAAGATATTGATAGTGTTTCTACCAATGTCATCTGAATATAATTTTCATCCTCTACACCCTGGGAAAATGGCACCCTTAGGGTTTGGGGTGGAGATGCTTTACAGATTAATAACGCGAATACAACCGAGATGGAGTAAAATCGAAGGTTATGGATGTCACTTAGGATTATTTATTATTATGACATTCAACTTGGCATATACCCCTCAGATGCAGGGGTAGCGGGGTGGGAATTTTGGAACATGCAAACACGGCAGATATTTGCGTTGAAGAAATATTTCTACTGATGCTGTTTGTGTATAATTTCAACCCCTTTCGGCATGCGAGGGGAGCACCCTTATGTGTGGGGGTGGAGGGACGTTTCATATAATTAACGCCAAATAAACCGAGATTCAAGTCAAATCGGGGCTATGGATGTCTCTGAGACCAGCGTTACATAAAAATAGCGCAAAAGCAACCAAAACTGGAGTCATACCGTTGGTTATGGATAATTGACATCTCGGGCAACGCCGGGCACCCAGCTAGTAATTCATAAAAGTAACCGTAAGTTTCGACAGGGCTATAGAAAGTTTTACATAGTTGTATTTACTTCCCTAAGGATATACGGAGTAGTTTTCAACTACATATTTGCTGAAATATCATACAAACCATAAAAAATAATATTTGAGATCCCGAAAACAATTGATTAGGCATTAATCTATGTAAGTTTTTAAATTTTTGTGTTTATCTTCATCGGGAGTGTGTAAGAAAACGAGGACTTTTCTGATGTGATTTATGAATAAAACATTGTAATTTAGTTCAATTCATTAAGATTTAATGACTTTTAAATTTTGTCAACTGACAAGTTCAGTGGTGCGCTCTAGGCTCTTCTTCGCACCTGACGAAAGGCACAAGGATCCCAGAAACGTTGTGTGGTATTTATATTATCACTATTTTGTCTGAATTGGCTATCTTTCTTATTTATTATTTTTAATCAGACGTAAATTTTTATTGGACACTAATATCGACCATTTTCCCATTATTTTTGCATGTAATTCTCTAACCTAGGGTGGGGAATCTTACACACGTGGTGTTTTTTCCCCAGATTGATTGTCAAATGTTACCCATATTGGAGGTGTTTCAGAGTTATTCTCAACTATATATGTATAAAATATACTAACCGTGATTGTCATTTTTCCAGGAAAGGATGAAAACATTACGTACGGTTCTTAACGTTAAAGCCAGCTTTTGGCACGAAGATTTTCATTTCATTTCGGCTGTTACATCTTCTTAACCCTCAAGTGTATGATTTTTATATATTTTAAAACTAAATTTATAAGATAAATTTTTGTGTATACAATACGGTAAAAAAAAAATTAGTCGGAATTTTTATATTATTTGAACGTATTTATTATGAAAATATGCGACATCATGCACATGTAGGTTCTAACTATGAATAAACATTAATCAATAACTTCAAGATTATAAGTTTTTTTTGTATTTGTAAGTAAAATTTGGTCACAGTAAATTTAAATATAATTTAAAGTAAATCAAAGTTTTCTTTATTAAACGTTAATAGAAAATAAACATCTTAATGAAATTAACAAAAATATTTTTTGATAATTCAATGTTATTAAAATAATTACAGCTATATTATAAAAAAACATTCACATTTCTTTAAGTGCAGGTTGTTTCATATCTGCATCACAATTTAGCTCTCTTAGAAATCAACATACGCCTACAATTTACGTTGCGTACATGCTGCAATATACACTAAATGAGTTAATGTCATTCAAATTCTGAATTTTGAATAGTAAAACGTAGTTTACGTTTTGAATACATGACTGATCATAGGTTTCTCCTCCTGCAATAATTAAAGACATCTGACCAATGTGGAATTCTCTACTTCTTAAACAGTCTTACGTATATTTGCGTAATTACTATTCAATTCATGAACAAGAAAGATAGCCAGTTCAGAAAAAAGTGATAATATAAATACCAAACAACGTTTTAGGGATCCTTGTCCCTTTCCTCAGGTGCGAAGAAGAGCCTAGAGAGACACAACTGCATTTGTCAGTTGACAAAACCCAAAAGCGACGAAAACACAATAACAATGGGAGATCCGAAGGGTTAGGGTAACAATAAGGGAGCAACGACAATGGGAAAACAGAAGGCTTAGCGTAATAATAAGAAATTATTGAGTTTCATTGTGTCTGTTTGTACATTAATAGCTGTGATATTTGATTTAATGTGAAGCATCTCTGAAATGAGTCTGGAATTGTACCTGGTGTCAATGTCTAAAATCTTAGCATTTTACCAATCAAATGTATGTTTAGAACTGTTTATATGTTTGGATACTACAGATTGTTTATCATTTTCCCATTGATATTGTGTTTTCGACGCTTTGGAATTTTTGTCAACTGGCAAGTGCAGTTCTGTCGCTCTAGGCTCTTCTTCGCACCTGAGGAAAGGGACAAAGATCCCAGAAACGTTGTGTGGTATTTATATTATCACTTTTTTGTCTGAATTGGCTATTTTTCTTATTCATTAATTTCAATCGGACGTAATTTTTTTCATTTTTTTAGGGTAACAGGCTACATGAGGGTAATTCTTATGGTGGAAACTCCCCTTTAATAGCATAGGAAGGGATTTGAAAGGGGGGATGCGGAAGGGTAGAGGAAGGTAGCCAAGGGTTAACTAGGGCCCCCGGGCTATAGTTTAAAGATCCTACCCGGCATTCGCCGGGAAAACCCTAGAAAAACCTGCATCAGGTAGGTCGGGCATTGAGTACTTGTCCCACCCCCTTCCCATAGAGGGAGAAGAGTTTGCTGTGGGGACGCAGCATTACCTTCTCCGTACCTCGACCAGTTTAGGAGGCAGCTGGCGGACTGTTCCAATGGGAACAGAGAACAACTCTTACCGTATACCCAAGGTCGGTGACCCCAGAAAATACACCTCTCAAAACAGGCCTCGGTGCCTCGGCTTGTGGGAACCTTAGTTCAAAAACGGAGAGGAAAAGGCATTCCCAAAGGTAGCACCTTCGTGTCTCTCCTACAAGATTCTGCCTGCGAGAGAATATCCCTCGTAGGTTCTGCCTGCGAGAGAATAGCACTCACAGACCTTGCTAATTTGTTTCATTTTTTACTATTTAATTCATATTCAGAAGTTAATATTTAGAAAGCAAGAGAAGCAATAATTCGAATAAAAACTTATGAAACCCCGGTAAATAACATCAATAAACAATACAGGAATAACGCTAAAAATGTAAACAAATAATTCAATAATTTCCGAGATTTAAAGTTTAATGATTCAAACTCTAAAAGTGTTTCCGAAAGTTGTACATGTGATGAGCATCAGCGTGCAACGGAAGCATGCTTTGTTTTCCTTTGATGTTGTCCACAAGAAGCACGATCGGCAGTTACATCGTTATATACATTATTTCTTGTTTCATGAAGTTGGACGTGAAAACAAAGGGGAGAAAATTATAGAAGCTATCGAACGATATTTGGATAACAGTTTATTATTATTATTATTCTCAATTTGCTGTCTACAGACATTTAGTTAATTTTGTATTATAGTAAATAATATGCTACAATATGCATTTACTATTTCTTTAAACAGAAATAAAGTTTTAAGTTAGGAGTAAGTAACATAATATAATACAAAATAATTATTATATAGGTCTATGTGATAGGTCCGAAGGTTTCAACCTTTTGAGTCGTCTTGAATCGTCATCTTTTTCGAACAGATACTTAGCAACTTTGTTTGAATGTTCACTAATTCTGCCACGATATCGAACACTAAATTTATGTAGTGTTTCACTAATAGTGTCTATTCCTTAACCACTAATGATAACGTTGTTCGGGACGTACCATGACGCGCGTTGATCAATGTTCTTAGCGCGCTTGACTGAAATCTTTTCAGGATATTGAAGCTTGAGTTGCCGGTTGTGATCCATAATTGTCCCCTATAAGTCCACACTGGCTTCTGAATTGAGAAGCAGATTGAAAACGTTAAATTGCAGTAAAAATTGTATTTATTACTTTAACACAGTTCATTACACAATGAGAATACATCATTCGAGGAAGATACGTGAAACAAATATTGGAATAAACTTTAACGAAAGTCTGGTTAATATCAGTTAGGAAAACGAACGATACATACTGAATAATAGTTGAAAGACTTACAGACACTATTTTATCAAATCACGAATGTTAAGGAGACCAAATTTATTAAAATTAACAAAAATATTGAATAAAAAAATTATTAGTAAAGAACGGCAATGAGAACACTGCAGAAATATTCTGCATTAGTCACCTTACTTGACGTGTTGAGATGTAACGTTGTCGCTGTGTTAATTTATGAAATAGACTGCTGCAAATGGTATGAAAATACTGCTTATAAACTAGGAACATTTGAGTGTGGTCGTGATGGATAATTTTGTAAGTTTCCTGGGTGAAGATAGTAACGAATAATCATATGGTGAGAAGAATACGAAAATATAAATAAAACATGTATCATTTAATATCGTGGTTTCTAGGTGTGTATTCGTTTTATTACATATTTTAATAATAAAAAACAACAAAATTTAATATTGAATGAAATATAAAAATTGAAATTATAAAATAATAACAAATTACTCTTTCTCTCAGGGTTACGTAAATTGTGGGGTGAACCAAAAGAAGGTTAAAAAAGGGTTAGTTTATCATTTCAATCAACTTACTTGATCACATAAAATATTTCCTTCCTGTGTCAGCGGATATTGTGTAGTTGTTGTGGCTGGTGGGTTGAGGTGATAGAAACGGCGAGCGATGAGCGTTTGAGAGGCGGAGAGATAACGATGAGCGGGACCGGTCTCAGCGTGCAATTACTGCAGTCGCCGTCATGATGTCGCGTGAGGTAGCTAAGCTTCTCTTCTTGAGTGAATACAAGAACTATTTACGGAAACGCGTTTTACAGAAAGGCAAGAGAAAGTACGGCGTTCACCCCATAAATAGAAGTAGAAGGCATTACGGAGTGTACCACCATCTTTTGGTTTGAGGATTTAAGAAAAGATGAAAAACGTTTTTATGAACATACAAGAATATTCATTAGAACATTTGATTATGTGCTATCAATTTTGCATGAAAGAGAATCATGTTTTTCTGCAATCTGCTGTAATCTGAAAGCCGTAGGTCGAATTACGTAACAGAAATATTACCTCGGCATCTTGCAATGTTTTGCAAAAGCATGTTATTTCCTTACAAAAACCAATCTGTCTGCATTCCAAATTAAATTTTTTAAACAGTTCCAAACCAAGGACCATTATAATGCTGATTAACATAATAAAATACTAAAAAAGTCCTCCAAATTTAAGTAAAATGATTTTTTTAACCAGCGTCAATACACATAGAAGCTTTCGGCGTCTGTAAGAGCCTTCGTCACATAAATAAATTGAGTGTAATATTGTGTACATGCTAAAACTTAGAGATCAAAATAAGAAGGATGTAACGGAATTTTAGTTCTATCTAAGTTGCGGAAATTAACAGGCCGAGGAGCATCAGGTCGGAGGAAATTTCAGCGCCGTATATTCTTCAGTGTCGAAAGGAAGACTTCAGGAATGGAAAATAGTAAAGTCGATAACGTGGGGTTCTTAGTATATATGTACCTTTCAGAGACATGAACATAAAACAGAAAGCGCAATGAAGTTAAAGATAAAGTTTAATATAAAAAGAGGAGACTGAGTAGCCTCCCTCACTCGAAGATGGCTGTAACAAGACTGAATATTAAGAGTGGCTCCGAAGTTGGAGAGAAAAACCCCCTCCCAAGTGAAAATCCCACTTGCAGTAGTCGGGGAACGAATCAAAGCTTCAGAGCAGACCACATTATCTGTTCAGGGGCCCCTTCAAAACCGGTTAAAACGGAGTTTTGACCGAGGCAGCTTCGTAACCGGAAACCACCAAATTTCTGCGGATCTAGCGTCGCCACAAGAAACCAACACATCGCGTCCGGCACGAAGTGAAAGACATTTCTGACAGGTGTGTGATAACCGAATTAATAAAGAAAGTTAGTGAAACTATATGACAATAGTTAGATATATAGAGAACTGTGTAAATATATGCATTATGTAGGAAACAAGCTGATGATATTGACGTAGGTTAGATAAATCATGTTAATGAAATTTGGAGTTTTTTTTAATCAGTTAAAATGTTATTTTACATAACTATAGCAAGACTCACTACGGCTCGAAAACCGTCATGGCAGTTGGCTCTGTCTCTCTCTTAACTTAGAGCTGAATCAAAACTACTGGACCCGACTACTAATTTCTCTGTTTAAAATTTAGCACGCTTCCGGAACTGCAATTCGTTCGGCCTGATTATTTAGGCTGTCACAGGAATCTGTTGGGGGTGGTTCTTAAAATCGTATTCAGGCTACCCTTTTGTAAAGGATTTGGTACTTGTCCGCTCTTCCTTTGTACCGAATGGGACGCAGGCAGGTCTTCGAGTCACCAGTCCGTAACAACTAAACGCTTTACCTTCAAAATAACTAGCGTAAATTATCAGACATAAGTTATTACAAAACATTGTACGGGGTATGATCCAGAATAAAAGAAGCATGGTTAAAAATTATTTCGCGATCGAATAATTTACAAGTGCTTGCTGTTCGATTTAAGATAATTGACGGTCGATATGAGTAAGTTAGATATTTATCTGTGTGGTTTTTTGTTTGCAGCTTTTCCCAAGCAGAGGCTATTCAGACAACACCGTCTCGCTAAATCCCTTTGTGGACTCCAGTTACTGGTAGGAGCAGCCCTTAGCACGATGTCTGTGTGGCTGCTACTGTGGGCGCCATCGCTGAGGCACAGGGACGTGCCGTACTGGTGTGGAGGACCGGTAAATGCTATTTCAGTCTGCAATGTTTGTATGTATCATTAACGAAAGTAGTTGAAATGGTCTACGTATAAATGAAAAGGGCTTAACTTTTATGACTTTCTCAAGTTCTCCCACGCTACTCTCCAGATTTCGGAATTTCTCACATGTTTTACTTTGCTCGTTGAACTTTTCGTACAGCGTTTGCTTCTTCCCTGCTCGCAAACTGTGTCAAAGTATATCCGTAAAAATGTATTTCTCTACGGCTGAAGTTTCCTCGACGCGACGGACCTCACGGCGACCATCAACTGTGTTTTAAGATAATAACTTTTCTTCATAGTATCTTTTTAAAGTTTCCACTTTTCTCGTACTATTCAAATGTGTACATTTATTTTTCTAATCATTTCGTATGCATAAATTTCTTGAACTGGATGCTCATAATGCGGAACAAATTACATCCCACTTTAAATAATCGATCATTCAATGGCAACTCAACCCAGACAACCAGGGGACTATATATATCGCAGTAAATATATAACAAAGAATATTAGCAAATAATTTTTTTGGCCTCTCAATTTTCTTTACAATCTTTCTGCAGACTTTTACTAAATTTGGAATTATAATAAATAAATTTAAAGTTAGTTCACTGACTACTTCTTTGAACTTATGTGTAAGTAATATAATATAGTACTAAATAATTATTACATAGGTCTATGTGATGGTCCGAAGGTTTCAACCATTTGTGTCGTCGTGGATTGTCAACTTCTTCGAACAGACACTTGGCAAATTTGTTTAGATGTCCACTAACTATGTCACGATATCGAACACTAAATTTATGTATTGTTTCACAAACAATGTCTATTCCTAGATCACTGATGAACAATTGTTCGTGAAAATGTTTCCGTACGTCTAGAAGCTAAAATCGGAAAGAGAATCATCTCACATGTCTATCTTTCTATTTATTAAAGACCGAAGGATTTTCCGGTGAATAGGATTAAGAAATGCTTCTTGGGTTCTCAGGTAACAGCGACGTATCGCGGCTACGACTGCCATCTTCTTCCAGGCACAACTACAGTTACACCTTATAATTTCAGGAGTGTGTTTATCTGGACCTTACCAATACTAATAATACTAATTCTAATTGATACCTTTCATTAACATTAAATTACAAGATCGAAATATCATTTATATATCATTTATTCATAAAAAATTAATCTATCTCAAACAAACTTGTCTGTCGTGTAGGAAACATTCTTATAGAAAAGTTGAGAATCGAATATATCAAATATTTAAAACTTGAAATAAAATACTTTTTTTTTAATTTACAGTTTTTATTTCTTGACAAAAATCAGTATTGACAATACGCATTGTGCGTATCAAATAAAATGTAAGATACTGATGTCAATTATAAGGTGAATATGGCTGAATAAGCCGAAAGTTTCTAAAAGTTGACTGACAAAATACTGATTTTTGTCAAGTAATAAAGACTGTAAAATTAAAAGGGTTTCTTATTTTAAGTTTTAATATAGATAATTAATCATTTCAGTGGTTTTTTATAATACTGAGAGATAATTACTAATTTTTTGGCTAGTAGATGCAACTTTGATAGTATTATTACTAATATCAGATATAAGGAACAAATCAATGTGTATTCCGAAAGACGAGAAGCTTGTTTTCCCAAAGAAATAGCGATGCCACTTGTGGAGGAGATGCACAAAATTATCAGTGTGCAGATGTTGCCAAAACGGCCACAAGTTAGCGTTAGACGAGAATAGACCGAAATGAAGACAGTTGGAATTATGTTAGAAATGTGCATGAAATAGAATACGCTGAAACTTAAGCAATTTTCCAGAGTCGCAAAATAAATTGCAGAGGGTTGAAACTTACCGCACCAAGAAGAAAGATACGCAAAACATTTATGGACAGCAGGCAGCCAAAATCCAAGAAGAATTGATCAGTCAAGAGACATTGGACGACGACATGACTTTTTCATAGTAAATCTAATCAGTGAATGTATGGTTTAATCATTGTTTAATACTAAATTCAGATATTACATCAATTTTTTACTATCTGACGTGATTTCTAAAATTGGATTCTAGCGCCTGTTTTGACAAGTCGTCTACTTAAACGAGTAATTATATTCAAGACTAGCTGAATGTCTGGCTATGGCCAGGGATTTATTTATTTAGGAACAGAAAATGAATTAATGTGACATTAATCTCTAATCATCTAATCCAAGGGTGCTCAAACGGTCCATGATACCGACGGATCTATCGCCAGTCGATTGCGGAAATTTGTCCACATTCCCCAAACTAATTAAAAAAACTGCTTCTGTCGTTCACTCATACTGCAAGACTGTAATAATTATAAAGAAGTGATTTCTTAGTTTTTCTTTTTTAAATCCTGCGTGACCTAAACCAAATTATTGCACGATGTGAGTTCACATTACTAAGATGCTACGGCGATTAAGCGTCCTTGAATACGTCGAGATCGTGTGTGATAAATTTGGACTCATATGTTAAATAAATTAGAGTTTCGTTGTCTAGAGGACTTGTTTACATTAAATTATGAGTGATTTATAATGTGTTTTGTTACCAGAATTATGCCTAATCAAGAAAATAGTAATTTTTTATGACTGTAAAATGCATTCAAAATTTGCTACTGAAATATCAGATACCTTCTATCAGCACCTGTCTTCTGTTGAAAATGATATTTCATTGATTTCAGATATACATATGAAAGCCAGAGTAAGAGATGCAAAATTTCGATATTTTATAACGTACGACAAATAACCAAGTTTACAACAAATTGCATTTCAAATAACCGGATTGTTCGGGACAACTTGTCTTTGCGTTTCCTGAAATGGAAAGTATTAATATCGAATTCCGTTAAACTGACGAACACCTGTAATCGAGATGGCGAATGTCATACATGTAAACATCCGAAAAGTACGTGGATCACATGCCAAGCTATGCATCAACATACAAAGATGAATTTGTGTTAGTGACATAGACATACAAATAATTATAATTGATATTGTGTATGTATAGACCTAAACTATAAATTAACAATATAATTTTAATTAAATTGTAATTTTTCTCATTTTACCGCAAACATTTTTTTGCAGTCGATAGCTGACATACAAATCTGAGAACTGATCTAAACTCAAATAATTTCAAATATTTTATAATACAAATTTTATAAGAAGAATTAAACAATTCAATATAAATTATTTAGAAAAATCTCTTCTGGTTTGGAATTGTCAGATCCGTTTATGATTCATAATTATGTAGTTTTGTCAACCATTGACAAACCCTTCCAGCACAACCCTACAGGTGTTTCCTTCCCTTTCCGTTTGGACTTGAGTTAGATACGTTAAACTTCTATAATGACACTGTGAAATTCAGACACTCCCAAAACGTTTTATTCGATGCTAATAATGATCGTTTACGAATGTTTTTAAAATGCACCCGCTCTACCAGGTATGTCTTAAGCCCTTAGTGTTTGTTCCTGAATCGTAAGTAACGTATATATAATAAAATAAAGAAATTACACTACGCGTTGTACGTGAAGATTGTTTCACCCCTTCAACCCCCACTTATAGGGGCTGAACTACGTCTTAATCAGTATGGTAATGGATTTCTAACCGACAATTAACCAAAAATATAACAATACCAGCACTGAAAGAAGCCTTTACAGCCTTAAACCAAGCAAGTAGGAAGATGGGCTTAACGATAAATGAGGACAAAACAAAATATTTACCATGCGAGAAAGCATATCAGCCAAACATGTCAAAGACATTTAGATTGTATGGACATACATTCGAGAGAGTCGAGAGTTTCGGGTATCTTGGATCCATAGCAACCTGCTTTAATGATACCTCATCGGAAATTAAGGCCAGATTAGTTTAAGAAAATAAGGCATATTTTGCCTTGAGTAATTTATTCAGGTCAAGACTCCTCAACCGCCCAACAAAACTTACTATTTATAAAACTCTTGTAAGACCAGTTCTTATATATGCCTCAGAAACATGGCCCCTGACGGCAACCGACGCAAGGCTGACGGATGGATTCGAGAGAAGAGTTCTTAGAAGGATAATCGGCCCTGTGTTCGATAAGGGACAATGGAGGAAATGGTACAATACAGAATTGTATACTATATACGCTGATGCTCCAGGAACAAAAATCATACGATCAGGAAAGATAAGATGGGTAGTCGATGTTGCACGAATGAAGGAGTCTGAGGTGACAAAGAAGATTCTACTTGGAACCCCAGGAGGACAAAGAGAACGAGGTAGACCCGGAAGAAGATGGTTGAATGGAGTGGAGGAGGATCTACGGACGCTGGGATGTAGAAATTGGAAGAGGACAGCATCTGATCGTGAAGGATGGAAGAAGCTCGTTGGAAAGGCCAAGGTTCACTACGGACTGTAGCGCCATGGAAGACGAAGAAGATAGTCGTCAAACTATATTATTAACATTAATGACAAAATAAACATATTATAATTGATTTAAAATTATATAATATATTTTTGTTTTTACGTCTGTTTTTTATTACATATATGTCTAAATATTGAAATATATATTTTATAATATAATTAATGATAAAACAATAGCTTCCGCAACCCAAACACAGTACATATAGATGCAGTTTCAACTTTGTATGATAATGGACCTAAATAATTTTTTATCTATAACATATTTTAATGATGTATATAATGTATATAATGCAGCACGCTCTGGTTCTGTTATTTCAGGTCTTTATTTCTGGATTCTTCGGCCTGATAATAGTAAGCTGCTGCGACAAGGATCCGAAGTCTGGGAATATGTTTTCCATAAAGGTTAGTATGCAGAATTGATTCTGCATTTTCGAATCTTAAAAATTTCTACCAGGCGGTCACTGGGAATCCCGCGACCCACCAATATGATACTATCTATCTAAAAAGAGTCCTCAGATCCATTACACTGGCTGGCAGGTAAAATACATAGGAATATTTATACATTTTCAGATTTCAACTTGGTAAAATCGAAACAAATACCTAAAAATTTCCATCACGTCTATTTTTTTTGATACACTCAAGTTTTTGTTTGTATTTTCCTTAAAAAGTTAACTTAAAATTAAGAATTTATTATTTAAAATTGGTCTTAAAACTAAGATTTCTCACCTTAATTCAATCATTTATAGCTGGGCTTGGCAATTAATAAAAAAAGAGTTAATGGCTGAAGAGAGTACTTGTAGAGACAAGTTTATGCGTTAGGGGGAAGGTCACATGATGGTTTCGGAACTGGTTACAAGTTGATAGTGAATAATATTACTAGTAAGGTTGAGCATATTTTGACATGTTATCTGAAGTAGCCTACTAGGAATACATATAAATAACCTGCTGTTAAATTAGATCACGTTTCAACAAAATTAAATTCTTGAGAAAACCAAATATCAATGGATGGTTTGTGGAGGTTTCAAAATACTAACCGTGTTGTTGGGTCAGCAGGGAGATTATACAAAATATTCTTGCTTTCTTTTTTTATGGGATAGTAGAGCCAGACACTGGACAAAAACTGACTGATCACCACGAGACAGTTGAACTCTCGGCGAGAAAAACGTCATTAATACGACCTTGATACCGCTAGAAACCTCTACATATTAAATTAGGACTCATGAAGCAGTTTGCCAAGAGATGGGAATTGTTTCATGTTTCCGAAACTGTCTGAAGCCAACTTAAAAGAGGAAGTTTTCTCTGGCCTCGACACAAGAAAACTTTTAACTGAACCAGTTTTTTGGAAACAATGGGAGAAAAGGAAAATGAAGCTTGGGACTCTTTCAAGAATATATTGCACAAGATTTTGATGAATACTAAGGACACTGACAACAAAACTATTGTACAACGAATGCTGGCAGCGTATCAAGCTCAAGGATGAGCTTAAAAGTTTAATTCTTACACTCCCATATTGAAAACTTGAGAGCCTACAGTGAAGAACGGGGTGAAATATTTCACCAGGATGTTCGTGATATTGAAAGACGTTACGAAGGAAAATTCGGATGTTGATATGTTAGCTGACTACTGTTGGATGCTCAATAGAGGAACCGGAGAAGGAAATCGGAAGCGCGTTCGAAGAAATAAGGTTTCACAAGGAAAAATGAGTACACCTAAAATTGTGTATAAATATGAGAAACAATTATTTGATTAGTTGTAATATAATATATTTAGTTCATTGTAAAAATAAGTTTTTTATCAACCAGAATTTATTTTTATTTTGCTAAAACCTTTACGTGATTCTATTTTTATGACATTTTTAGAATCTGGTACCTTTAAAACACATAATTCAGCAAAAATATCCCATGCAGATGAAGAAAAAAAATTATTGCAGACCCATGTTATTTATAGATCATATTTAACAGGATTTTACGGTAATTTCCATTTAAATTCCTTATAATTATTCCCCATTTTGAAAATTTCATTTTCTAAAAGCTTTCATCGCCCGCGGCGCCATTTTGGTTGTATAAAACGTATAGTACGTAACTCGCATATATTTACCGCATTTCAGAATTTGTTGTTACATATTATTTAACTGAATTTGAATTTAATATTGACCAGTACGCATTACTATCCTATGGCCCACCAATCTCTCTCTCTCTCTCTCTCTCTCTCTCTCTCTCTCTCTCTCTATATATATATATATATATATATATATATATATATATATATATATTGTAATATACACAATTAATAGGCTTTAATTTAAATTAATGAATTCGATCCCCACGTTGTGGAAGCCAAAAAGTATTAATCAAATGGAAGGCGTTAATTAAATAAAAGAATTAATAAAATTTACAAAGAATATTTATTTATTTTCTAGCAAATACTCAAAACAATTACAATTTAAGATATTAATTTCTCAGGGTCTTCACTGGGTTTGATAATGGACACAACAATTTGATTTAAAAATCTTATTAACAAACAAATAATATTTACCTAAACAATACGTCGATAGAAATAAACTAAAAAGAAAAGAAATTAACTAGACAATTAAAATAGAACGAAATTAAAAGTAAAGAAATTAACTCTGATTAACAATTTAAAATAGAACGAAATCTGACTTCTATCTTTTAATTACGTTTACATAAATCATTATTTTGCATTTTTGTCAGCTATCTGTTGACTGCTTGCCTTAGGTGAATTCTGTGGTTTGTAGATTTGCTAGTCTTTTACCGCTTTGGACTTAAACTGCAATTTTACTCTTTCTGGCTGGCAATGGACGTAAAACTACTTTTACTTAGCAAGTTTCGATGTAATGCTTTCGTGAATGTTGTCTTCAACTCACAACTTTGTTTAATAATAATACAATAAACGACGGCTAGTCTGTGCTCTAGTATCACTTGTTCCGTCCTCCGAAATGTCCCGGCACCAACCAACTCTGTTAAATCCTAGTCACCAACTGAACTATCGTCTCGAGTTTTAGCGCGAATACGCCATTTTCGACAAAGGAACAGAGCTGGGCTACATTGTCGCTTTGGAAGCTCCTGCCGTTATAATGGATTTCTCAAACAATTTAAATTTTTATGTTCAAACAATTAATGTCCTAATTAAATTGACATTACATTATATATATATATATATATATATATATATATATATATAAAATACACCTCTAAACCATGCTGATTGGAAATCTTTTTAAAATTAACCCATACAGAGATGAAAAAATCGATAGCTTTAGTTAAAATATCATAATATTACGCTTTTTTTTTCTATCTATTGGAAGAAGTATCAGTTTTACAGTTGATAAAGTTATGTGAAATGCGTAAGTTAATTTAGCTCAGCTCAGTTCATTATCACATTTCTTCATCTTAAATACAAGTCACGTAGTAGAGCTCGAATCTTATGGGATAAGGCGAGTATATACGTGCAAAACTAGTTAAGTTGATTGCACAATGAGAGAAAGTGGTCTATCTGGAGAACGTACTGAATACCTGCTGTAGGCAATACAACTCAACTTGTGTTTCCACAGTCGTTTAAGTATATGTTTAGTACCTGAAATAATAGTGTCAAATGATTCATATAGAAATGGTATAAGGTTTAGTTGTATACGAAGATTTTGAGCATAATTTTGATCAACTGAATAAGTTTTGTTCATCTGTCTTGATTTCTGACATTAAGCCCTTATCATCTCATGAAGACATTATTGGTTTTACATATTCATTATGTTGCATTGTACCGAATGCACAAAATACACTACACTGTCAACTGAAAAAGCGATTAAAATACTGAAATTATATCCACATCATTGTCATTAAACTTTAAAACTAAACTAAATTATTACTTTACTAAGTCTCAATTCTTAAAAAATGCAACATAATTTCAGAGAATAATCAAATTTTCTTGTGCGTTGTGCACACGTACTATAAGTGACCAATGAAATATTGTAGTACTGTAAGACTTTTTGTATGTGGTTTGTTGTATACAGATTGGACTATAAAACTTCTGTAGGAATAACTACAATTTTAGTTCTTTGTAATTATTAGTAATATTTTATTTTTTTATTTTTACACTTCATTGTATATTGAGCATTTCAATCTGAATTAAAATTAAATATATTAATTTATAGTGTTTGTACTGCATAATATCAAATACTTTTTCTATAAAATAATGCTAATGTTTGTGAGAGGACGAAGGCGTTGGAATTCAATTTAGATAAGCATTAGAGCATATCAAAGGAAAATACAAAACTGTACTGTCATTCACGGTTGAAATATGTTTATTTGTGAATTGTGTGTGACGTAAATACTCTAAGAACTGGTAGACGTTGGTTTGAGATAAAGGGGTTTGCCTTGATAGCTTTTTGTTTAGTTGCAGGAATGTACCAACTCTTTGTTGCGTAACATCCGGTTTTTGATTCTACTTAGCTATATGTGCGGACCTTGGACGTGATGCTTTTATATTGTAGAGTTACTTTCATTAACATGTGTGGTTATCACTGTTTATCGAAAGTTTCCCAGATCCAAAAAGTTGAGTCAATTTTTCTCCTTTTTAACGTTGCACGAATGGGACAACAGTAACCATTTCTTCCGCGTTAAAAACTTTAAACCGTTAGCTACGTGAATATTGATCTCGATAACGTTGGTCGAATACTGGTAGCAGTACTTGGAGAAGCGTTAGGTAGAGAGAGGAAGTGAAGCTTCGTAATTAATGAGGAACGGACTGCGAAAGTTCCAACATTTCGAACAGTAAAAGATTCAGAAGGATTAACTATCCAAACATTGACAATGGAACTCCCGAATACAAGCTTCATCACACCATTCTCAACAAATTTCAAATCCTGGTCGTAGCCATAGTTCTATCTCGACGATCAAAATCCGGAGATTTCAACGCAATACCATACTACGATTGGAAATTTGAGTAAATACGTAAACGTCCGGCTAGCAGTTTTTGCTAATTTGCTGTGAATGAATATAAAAAAATATAATATAATATATATATATATATGTATATATATATGTATATATATATATGTATATATATAACGTTAAGTCATTGAAGAAAGTTCCTCGTGCGCTTTTTCCAAAATCTGTACTTCCATTCCAAATTAGTTTTCCTGATGCATTTTGGAATAAATCGATAATATATTTAAGTAATAAAGATTATATATATATATAATATTCCCCTCGTTGAAGGAGCCATTAATGTAATAAAAGGCAAATTTTTATATATTAGTAATGATAAAATATAATCTTGACCACGTTGGAAGGTAAGCGTTGAAATGTAAATATAGCAGGTGATTTTGGGAAATAAGATTTTAACAACATGAACTTTGAATAGTTAACCCTTGGCTACCTTCCTATACCTTTCCGTATCCCCTCTTTCAGTCCTTTTCCGATGTTATAAGATGGGAGTTGCCACTATGTGGATTACTCTATACATAGCCTGTCTGTACCTACAAAATAACAAAAAAAAAGAGGAAGTCTGTGAGAACTGTTGTTACTTCTCGCAGGCAGAACCTTTTAGAAGAGACGGAGAAGGCTACCTTTGGGGATACCTTTTCCTTTCTCCGTTTTTGAACTAAAGTTCCTACAAGTCGAGGCAGCAGGGCCTGTTTTGTGAGATGTATTTTCCTGGGTTAGTAGACCTTGGGCATACGGTAAGAATTGTCCGCTATTTCCATTGTAATAGTCGGCCAGCTGCCTCCTAAACTGGTCGAGGCACTTTGAAGGTAATGCTGCGTCTCCACAGAAAACACCTCTCCCGTCATCCGAAGCGTGTGGGACAAGTACCTACTGTCCGACTTACCTGATGCAGATTTTCTAGGTTTGTTCTTCATCAGTTTTAGGCAAATGCCGGGTGGGACCCTTAAACTACAGCCCGGAGATCCTAGTTAACCCTTGGATACCTTCCCAAACCCTTCCGCATTCCCCCTTCAAAATCCCCTCTTATGCTATTAAAGGGGAGTTGCCACCACGTGGATTACACTAATGTAGCCTGTTACTCTAAAAAAAAGAAACAGATTTTTTTCAGACGAACATTAATTAAACAAAAAAGGATAACACGAATTTATAAATTAATGGGAATCTTAATCTCAGGAAAATTAAAAAATTACATCTGATTGAAAATTCATGATAAGAAATATAGCGAAATACGGGCAAAATAAGTGATAATATAAATACCACACAACGTTTTTGGGATTCTTGTCCCTTTCTTCACGCACAAAGAATAACCTAGTGCGAAACATCTGCATCCGTGAGGTGACAAAACCCAAAAGCTTTTAATTTAGAAATTTGTTATTGTGATGCCGCGAGAGTTTTATTTGGAAAAGGATTGAGAAACTCTGCCATATATAGAGGTCAAAATAAAATGTATTGTTGAAAGTCATAAATTAAGTGGAATTGAAGTGTTTTTTTATACTGAGCGGCATGTACGATGGTGGCCGAGTTTAGTGCGCAGGTGCTAAGTCCCTCCTCGTGCGCATAAATTTCAGTTTCAGGAAAACGCATAGAGCTTGACCTCGTTCAGTCGCTGTTGTGTGTCTCCTTATTCCGTGCGCTACGTGGGACTTGTCTCCCCTCCCGAAATCTGCGTCACCCGCCTTCGTTCTTGACTCGTGCTGTATGTATATTTTTAAATATGTATGTTTTATGCAATTGATAGAGGTGAGTGATGGCAGGTGGCGAGCGGTTTGCTGTCGCTGGTGGGGAGTGGCGCGAGCCTGGTGGCGGCGGTGCTGACGGCGCTGCACCTTCGGTTCCTGGGGGCGGCGCGCTGCGAGCCCGACCGAGCGCTGGCCGTCGGCTGCGAGTGCCGCGGCTCCTTGGCCGACGAAGCGGAGACTCGCTGCTACGCGGACCTCAGCTGTCCCGCAGTCCGCAGCGTGCTCTCCGTGCTGGTGCTCGGCGCATGCGCGCTCGCGTCGCTCGGCCTCGCGCTTTGCGGCTGGTTTCTACTGCTTCACTGCCTGGAGGGCCGCTCCCGCCCCCGCACTCCGGGATACTCTCGCGTCCTCGCTTCCCGCGCTGCTTAGTATGCCGGAACGCGCTTCCTGTCGGCCGTTCCGCTCTCTTGAGGGCTACTGAACCCGGCTGTGACCTGTCGGCGTGGGATGCAGTCGCCGTGTCGACGGATCTGCTTATATCATCCACAAGATCTTTAACTAGTCCCAGTCGACGAAAGTTAGGTACCGACACGCTGTTTAAAAGCATTTAACTTTTACCCCGATTTGTCGAGTTGAATCATGTATGCGACAATATAAGTAATAGGAGAATTATGAAATGAGTAGACAAAGTGATATTTATATAACGACAGAGAAAATTGTAGTATCTCACATCGAGAAAAAATAGGTGAAAAAAGTGAGTGTAAAATTCAACAAGGTGATATAGCTGAGAGACTTTTATCTCGGGTCACTATCCTTACGAAACATTATCTCCTCGTTACCTACGATTAAATTTCGCTAAATAAATGAACAAGGAGGGGTAGAATAGTGACCGCCATTTTTCCTGAACAATATGAATGGAACATCATTTCATGTCGTGTGAATAAAATGGATTTGATGAAATGGTAACTGAAATCGGAGCCAAATTTGTAATACCACTAGTAAAAGATTAATAAGAAAAAGTTGTTGCGAGTTTAGCAATTTAATTTAACTCAATTATTTTGGTTTCGTTATCTTATTAGTTTTACTTTATCAGGATATGAAACATTCTTCAAATAAAGTATTGCATCTCTCATGAGAATATCTATGTTTATTTGAAAATTCTGAAGTTTAAAACAAAATGTAACGCTGAACATAATAATGATGAAAAATTAACTGACATGTTTATTAACAAAAATTAAATATCCTACATTTCCTCCCCTTTTAGAACCTCTTCGTGTTTAATCTACAATTTATAAATTAATGATCTATTTATAAAGTTATTTTTATAAATATAATTTTACTTACCATTTTGTTTATAAATCACGCAATTTGCAACATTCAGAGGACGACACGTCGTATATTTAATTTTTGTTAATAAACATGATTTTCTGTCTTAAGGCTGTATATTTATTTTATTTATGTAACGGTGGACGTTGCCGTGTTTCAAAACCTAACACTCGATCAGTATTATATAAAAAATCTGTACGTTTGCTACTTTTGTTGAATATTGTTTACGAAAATTAGAGTTTAATAAATGATGAACTCAATAATGCTACGGTGTGTACACGACTTCCCTTTCTTCTTCTTATTATATAATTTTAAAAGGGAATAAAGTTATTTTAATATACGCAGTCTTATATCTTATGTCTGTGACGTTGTTGTTCTTGAAACACAATATTCATCAGCAAAGTAATTAAATTTGAAATATTGTTTCTGTGGTTGTGTGAGCAATCAGGTTAGTATATTTTCACAAATTCCTGTGCCTACATGGTAGGAAGTATTATTTTGAAATAAGTAAGTAATAATATTAATTAAAAATTCATCAAGTTTTTATGATTGAGATGGTCGTGATGCCATAAAGTTGATAAATAACACTTTGCTGAAAGCTCGTTTATCAAAACCACAATTCCAATGTCATAGCAAGAAGGCGTGAATTTCTTAACTCAATTTTCCTGCATTCTCTCTGAAGGTCTGCGGTTTCGAAATCCCATTGGAACAGTCCGGCCAGCTGTCTCCTAAACTGGTCGAGACACCGTGTAGGGAATGTTGTGTCCCCACAGAAAACACCTCTCGCCCCCATCTGAAGGGCGTGGGACAATTACCCAATGCCTGCCCTACCTGATGCAGGCTTTCTAGGGTTTGTCCTGCATCACATTTAGGTGAATACCAGGTAGGATCCTTAAACTACAGCCCTGTGCCCTAGTTAACATTTAGATACCTTCCCCACCCAACCGCATTCCCACTTTCAAATCCTTTCCTATGCTATTAAAGGGGAGTTGCCACCATGCTCTTAATCTAAATCTAAATATGTATAAATTTGTCCCTTCCCCACCCAGCCGCATCCCCACTTTCAAATCCCTTCCTATGCTATTAAAGGGGAGTTGCCACCATGCTCTTAATCTAAAAAAGACATTTGTGTAAAGAATTCTAAACTGTGAATAGTTATAATAATTTGAGTACAAATCTGCGGAGTAAGATATTATAAAGATAAAATATTTTATTAAATATAATACGTCTGTGTGAATAATATACTTCATTAGATAAATAAATAGCTAAAACTGTCAAAATTAAGTGCTAAACTAAATTCCTCACAGTAAGAATGACACACCGCACATATGATGTGTTGATGGAACTTGGACTTAGAAAGTAAAATATCTTTGTCTACGTGATTGTATACCATAACTCGCGTTAGGTTAGGAGGGTTATAAGAAAGAAAAACTGAGAACACGTCCTGAGCATGTAGGTTTATCTGAACAAATTGGTGAGAATGGATATTGTATTGCGAATGGATACTGGGTAATTAAGAGACTGGTTCAATTCAATTTGATGAGTAAATTGTAAATTTGTATGATAATTATTGAAAGTATTGACTATAAGGTTAATTTAAAAGGACTGAGCCATACGAAAATTATCAACTCTGATGTTGGACAGGAAGTAGAGAATGAAAAGGCTCTCAAATTCTCTCACGAAAGGAAGCGGTTTTCCCATGGGAAAACCTTTGACTTGATGGTAGTGAACTTGTTTAACCTTAAAATAAGTGGAGTTGCGAATTAGATTTAAAATGCATAAAATTTCATTAAGTAGAATTTTAGTAAATTGGCTGAAGATGTGGCATCTGCTTTTGAAACTGTTAATGACTAAGTCATCAAGAAACGACATCCAGAGAAATTAAAGAGTGGTCATGAGAAATGGTCAGGTGTTTGATTTTGTCATAAATTGGTTTTTCACAGAATAGTTGATACCTTCAGAAAACATGATATGGGTGTAGGAAGAAACGCTATGTAATAGGCTACCTGTAGAATCATATTTGAAAAAAAATCCTAGGTTTGTGATGCAGTGCGGTGTGTCCTTACGGCTCTTGCGTCTTTTTGAAATACCTGATGAAAGCAACAAGGATTGCTGAAATGTTGTTTGGTATTTAATTCAGAACTTAATTTTGTCAGTTTCTTTATTTAATTTGTATAACAAATATTTTCGTTTACGAAAAAGCTAATCAAATAGATCCCTTTTTATTAGACGATTGCATTAAATTAGTGTCAAAAACAAATTCAGTATTTTAATGTTAAAGTTCTTCTAACTTGCAATAACCAAAACATTGACTTTTTTTTTCTCTTGGCTCTTGCTTTAAATAATTTGAGATTTGCATTAAATACATTTATATATAAGGTGAAATATTATATAATACAGTGTATTCGTGAAATGTGCCTGCTTTTTTTGGTTTGCTGTATCAGAAAAGTGGAACAATCGTCAGTAATATAGAAGATACGTTCTTGTTCATGCAGACTCAGTCATCGTCTATGGAATGAAGAGAATTTCTGCCCAACCTGTACAGCTTGTTTTTCCTCTGCGACTATTTTTTTCGGAGTGAAAGTAAAGAAGATTGCACGCTCTACATCGTACAGATGCAGTTCTAAGACGCGGAAGTGACGTCGCTTTCTTTCACCTAAACTTATTGAAATGTTAACGACGCACATATTCTAACACACACACACTCATATATATATATATATATATATATATATATATATATTATAATGCCTCGTAATTGAGGCATTGTTTCTGATTAATGGTCTGGACTGCCGGAGGGCATTTTTGTAATGTGTTTACTTAGGATTGGTCTTGAGAATTCAGAGAAATGCTCGTGCGGGTGGCCTGTCGCAAACTAAATCTGTTAAGTGAGGCATTGTTTATGATTAATGGCCTGGATGGTTGAAAGGACAGTTTGTAATGTTGTTTATTTAGGACAGAGTAGGTCTGAGTATTTCTTCGTTTTGAAAAGCTGGGTGTGTAGGGGTGCAAAGACAGATAGTCTTACCCAAAGTAATTACGGGTCCTGTCTCGATGGTCGGCTTTGTGACATGACCGAATAGCTAGCTATTTGCTAACTAAGGAACTGCAGCTGCATAATATAAATCTCGGGATAATGGAGGAAACTGTCAACGGGCATTTGCGACGTAGTTTTGGAACAAAGGAAAAAGGAAGAGACTGGGGTATATAAGCGGAAGATAAGCTTTTGAGGAGTTAGTTGGAGTTAGAGTTAGTGAATCGTACGACGAGCACCGAGACTGGAGTTGGAGTTAGAGTTGGGGAGGCGTACGGCGAGCACCGAGACTGGAGGATTTGTTAGTTAGTTATTCTGCGACGACCGAAGAATGACTAAGATAGACATCGTTTAAGGGAGGAGAATGTTTTATAAGTTGCAGTCTGCGAGAGAAATAGCAAAATATTCAACGATAAACATTTTTGTATGCTGAAGTCTAATCTAGTCTAACCACAAAATTAGACCACTGTCTTCGATTGTAGGAGACCAGGACATTGCATCCAGCGTCGAGTAGTCTTCAAAACGAGCAAGTGATATGTCTTTCACGAACGGAGAACCAGCTTTCGTCAAACCAACAGTGTGTGTTAGAATCAGTGTTTAAAACGTCCAGTATATAAAGTGTGTGTGTACGAACGAGCCAAATTTTCCTGAGTAATCGTAAGTTGAAATTTCATGGTATTAATATGTGTAAACCGAATTAAAAGATGCAGCCAGTTATCGTTCTTTTCTTTTGTGTTAATAAAATAAACTCTTTAAATTTAAAATCAACCTTGTAGAATAAGTTCGTCAATAATTAATTTCGTCTATGTCTAGACGAATAAATATTTCTTTTTTTAATGTAAAGCTAAATTTTATGTTCTTTGATTAGTAAAATGTTCTGTCCGTTATCAAACCCAGTAAAGACCTTTGAGAGACTGAGATCCTTTTTATAAAATTAAATTGTATAATTGCTAATATTTTTTGAAAAATAAATTGTTTGTTGTTTATAAATATTAATCTTTTATTTAGACACCCGTTGATTATTACATTTTGGCTACCACAACGTGGGGCAAATTATTATGAACTCGTTTGTTTATTGCAATATATGTATAGTACAACCAAGATTGTAATCTGAAACGCCTCCGAAATGCGCAATTCAAAAATTAATACTGCACTGCACGTACAATTTCTGAGTATTTTAAATTAAATATGCAAATATAAGAATATAATTTTAACTTTAATAAAGAACATACGTGTAGCATACAAAGAGATTTTTGAATTTTGATTTATTTTATTCCATTAGTCCTCGTATGAGGAAATAGGATACGTCAATACATAAAATTATAATATAATAATTGGAAGCTACAATTATAAATAATTAGAAGTTAACATAAAAATATTAAATTTCTGGAACACAAATTTCCGTGTACAACATAAGTAAAAGAACTATATTTTCATAATAACAAAAATAATAATTCTTAATTATACTAAGGGTATAATATAATATTTACAGTTCTAATAAAAAATTCAATACGTACCAGTAAATAATTAATGATTCGAGAATTAACTATCATAAAATATAGAATTACACATCACATAAGAATAAACACAAAACGTGGCACACGCACACTATTAGGAAACACAATCGACATACAAAGCCACTTCACGAAACAGAGCGACGAGGAATCTGCCCTTCCTTAGAAATTACAGGTCGTACAAACAAACGTAAGAGCAGAAAACACCAACAGAGACTAAGCAAATTACGAAATAAGTAGTTTTATTAGCAACACATTAAACACTTTTGCAGTTGTTTCTTTTAAAAAAATAGTAATTAGGGGAACGTTCATGAAACTCATGTACTGAGTAAAACGCGCCTTTCAGTAGCATATTTTTACATTGTTGTAGTTATTATTGTTCTTTACACCTGGAAGTAGATAATTGTATAAAACTATCCCTGAATGGTGAATACTTCTCTGGTAGAGAGCAAGGCGATGCTGAGCGATTTCTAGTCTCGTACTCGTGATCGTGAGACTTGCCATTCGTTTGAAACAGATTCATGTTCCGCTTGACAAACTTTAAAATTTCATGAATGAACACACTGGGAAGAGCTAATATTCGCAGACTTTTGAAAAACGGTTTACAACTGGATTTATTATCCGTATTAGAAAGTATTCTAATGGCACGCTTTTGCAACTTTAATAGTTCAATGCTCCTGGAGCAATTGCCCCAAATTGCAATGCCATAACACATAAGAGAATGAAAATACGCAAAGAACAACATTTTCGTCAACATGTTGCATTAAGGTTCTGAGACAATAACAAGCCGAACTGAGTTTCCCAGCAAGCAGATCTACATGGTGAGTCCACTTTAAGTTACTATCAGTCTGAAGACCCAGAAAAGGCGCCTCAGCCGAGAGCTTGTCTAGAAGGTTGTTACTACCATCCACTGAGAACTGGACGAACTTCGTTATATCTAGATTTAGTGATAATTCTTGACTGTAACCACACATTTAGTTTGTACAGTGTGATGTTTACGTTTCTAACAAGATTATCAACATTTTTATCTACAACAATCACTACATTTGTATCATCCGCGTAGAGAATTGCTTTCAGAGGACGTACGAATCCTGGAAGACAGTTAATAAAAAGAATGAAAAGTAAATGCCCAATAGTCGATCCCTGAGGAACACCGCAAGTAATTAATTACCAATTAGGTAAATCAATATCTCCATCTTTAGTTTCAACCGCCAACTTTTTCTTTACGATTCTTTAGATATGATTTTAGGAGAAGTAAGGCGTTTCCGCGTATGCCACAATATTCTAACTTTCAAAGTAAATTGTTAAGATCAACCGTGACAAATGCCTTAGACAGATCAGCAAATAGTACAACTACCTTCAGTCCCTCATCCCATGAATTTTGAATATTTTGAATAAAGTCGTACATTGCACTATTTGTGGATTTTCCTTTGAGGAAGCCATGCTGGGAGGAACTTAAAATATTATATTTGCTCAAAAAATTATGTAATTTAATGTGAATTATTTTTTCAAAAATTTTGGAAAAAAAAAGGAAGCAGAAAATATTTATAATTTGATACGTCGGATGGTGAATCTTTCTTGAATAAGGAGATTACTTTAGCAATTTTTAGAGCATCGGGAAATATTCCAGTTTCAATACATTTGTTAAAGATGGAATTTAAGCGGAAATGCGAAGGCTTCGACACACTCTTTTACCATTTTGCTTGTTATGCCATATATATCTGCTGCTTGGGAACACTTCAAGTTTCTTATCACTGGAATGTTTTCATCTACACGTATAGGTTAAAAAATATACTATTTTGCAGAACCGGAACAGAGTTCTGCAAGAATTTGAAGAAATCCTTCTCAACATACGCTGAGGTGTCTTTTATATGAAGGTTAGCAACATTTACGAAATACGAACTAAATTTGCAAGCTGCTTCTCTACCGGATTTCGTTTCAACTTTAAAACCTTTGGAAAATGCGTAATGTATTTACAATACAATCTACTGTAGAATTAGATGCTTAACCGGAAAATTGTTATCCGAAACGGTTTCACCTACTTTAGTTCGATTAATCGTGATTGTACTGTATATATATATATATACAACCATCATATAGATATGTAATGTGTGAGTAGTAAAGTAAAAATATTACTACTAGTTGTGTGGTGATTCGTTTCCCCGCAATTAAAGTGATTGATGATTAGTCATTTTATTCTAAGACAGGTCCGTGGAAAGTTCTCTAAATTGGAGAACATTTTATATTACAGGCAAATGATTACGGCGGTGGTTTCCCGTTATGGTTATGATGCTGGACCCAGCACTCAAACGTGGCAACGTTGGAAGCGGGAACTTCGCAATGGTTTTGACGAAGGAAATTTTTAGAACTTCATACAAAAAGCTATTAAATAAATTAGATATACATACTCTCTCATTTACTCGTAGATGGTAGTTGTGTAATCATGATACACCAACTCGAATATGTTTTCATTTAATACAAGAAATAAAAATAATTTACAGTTTCTCAAAAAGGGGTGGAATATACCGGAATGTCAAGTTTCAACAAACTTCCTCATAATATTCAGGAATTAAGAAGGATTCCGGTTGTATTAAAAAGTGACAATCAAAAAATTCTAATCAGCCAGTGAAAATGTTTTTTGGAAAATAATTTTATTTATTAATAAATTTTGTACTCAGGTGTAAGTTCTTAGTATGAATTATTGGCAGTCTTTCATTATTGGAATATTTTAGATGAAAATAATAATTATATTTTATAATGTAATATTTAATTTTAATAATTTGATACTGAAAAAAATAGGATCTTATTAGAAATTATTCTAATGTAAATTAAGATATTAATTATTAGAAAATAGTCCGAAACAATGTTAAATGTATGACTCTTTCCACGTCATTGAAGATTTGCTTCTCATGACAATCTATTGAATCTATTCTTTTCTACATGCACGACATTCATAGTCTCCTATGGATTGGAACCCGCGAAGCAGTGACGCTGACCACAGCGGGTCGGCATGTAATTAAAGTAAGTTGTTATAATTAAGATGGACGTTTTGATTACAATAACTACTGAAGATTAAAAATGATTTATTGTCAATTTCGGCAATGTACCGGTAGACCTCACCCCAACTGCTAATGATTTCTTTCAGCGTAAAATGTTGACAACAGCATTCGAAGGACGATGGCTTTCCATCGTTATTTTTCAAATTTGCCTAAGGTAGCATTTAACCCAGAGGGGAAAGTGAACAGCTGGAGTACAGCAGTAGAAAGTATCAGTACTTTACTGATGTCATGCACTTAGACAGGGACCTTACTCGGAGAACTCACATATGGAATACAAGGAAGCTATTAATTTATAAATTAAATAAATACCCTAGTCTTCTGGGCAGAAACTCAAAATTGTCACTGGAAAATAAACTGCTAGTGTACAAAGCAGCTTTAAAACGCATATGGATGTACGGTATTCAACTTTGGGGTACTGAAAGTACATCTAATATTGAAGTACTGAAAAGATTTCAATCAAAGTTCTTCCAATGATTACCAATGCTCCATGGTACATCCGTATTTCTGTTATCTGAAAGGACTTGTATCGTCAGTCAAGACAGACAAATCCTCTAGCCATGAATCTATTAGACAACAAAAAATAATATATATACATACACACACAATATATATATATATATATATATATATATATTGTGGTGACCACCAATATATGTAATCAAAGAATTTTTATAATTATTTAACATTAGTATTGTCAGCGTAGGTTTTGTAGGCAACAGTCAGCGTTGAGTAAGAATGTGGAGTTTTCAGACGGTATTATTGTCGGAAATATGTGATTTTTTTTAACTTTCCGTCAGTACTTTTTTGCTTTTGCTTATGCCGTACCTGCTTTGCAAGGATTATATTATATATTTGTATATAAATTATTTAGAAATATGTTTCCCTTACAGAATTGTAATTTAGCACTCCGGCCAGGCAGGATAAAAAAATCCTTTTGGCTGTTTGTTATCCCAGGGAGGTAATAGCTATCAGTCTTCTGTTCACTACCCTCCTCGGCTTAACTTGCCGTCAGCTCAGGGCACCCAGCTCTATAGAGAAGAACTCCAAGGCCATTGGGTTAGTGTGGGACTTGCACCTCTCTAAAAACCCTGCATGAGGCATTAAACCTTCTCCTAAAGTCTCCATCACATATGTGTGTAGCTCTTTTTCTTTCCTTAGTTCCTCATATCTTTTCATAACTGTGCATAGTAACCTGAATTTTTCCGGATCTTCAAGATACATCACAATGTCCCTGTTATTTTTTATGTTCAGATCTTGAAGACATGTGTGGACGTTTCAAACTCGTTGTGCTTTGAACATCCTGAGGAAGTAATCTTGCCAAACCTATGATGATAATGGTTGAAAGGACCATGTTCCGTTAGCAATCTACTTAATTCTTTCCCAGGAACCCCTTTCCATCTTTCTCTCTTTTCCACTAGGCGCTATTTCATGTAGACATCTGTCCTTTCTACACTCTGCCCATCTTTTATTCCATTGTTTCTTAACCAAATATTCTATTCCTGGTAATTGGTAGTCGTCGAAGTTTTTCCCAACAACGACTATTCTACTTCTGCTTGTAGAAATTTGAAGTCCTGTTTGTTGGACCCAGTTGTTCATGTTCTTCATAACGCTATTTCCCTTATGTTCCAGTTCCGCACGGCTCATTTCACTTATTAATAACAAAAAGCCATCTGCATATGCAACATAGTCTTTATTTTCTTCCATCTCATTAATTTTCTCTATAAGATTGTCCATATAAATATTCCATAACAACGGTCCTAAGACCGAGCCTTGAGGGACTCATCTCTTCGATTTGTTGAAATCCGAACCGTTCTATTTTTGGCATAACTCATTATCAAATCCCTAAGTATTCTGGCATTTCGATCTTTTATAATATTGATAAAACTAAAACTAGACAGTTAAAAGCATTAGAGAAGTCTTTCAGAATAGCCATTTGATATTTACATTTGTCGTTCTCTATTTTGTTTCGTACTCTATTGATCGCCATAACAGTAGATCTTCCATTACGGAAACCATACTGGTTAACGGAAGACAAGTCTTTCTCTACGAGGTGACTGAAAATTCTAGAGTACATGACCTTTTCTAGTATTTTGGCTTGCGTATTAGTCGAGCACACGGGTCTGTATGAGCCAGGTTGCATCGGGTCATTGCATTTTCCTTTATAGAGCATACGAACATCGGAAATATGTGATGTGGTAAAGCGGTGAAGAAACAGAGCAGTCCGCGATATGAACTGAGACATTAAAGTTGAGTCTGCGTTTTGAGGAGGAGAGAAGTCGCCGATGGCGAGGTGGGCGAAATTGGGCGCGGTATGTGTTGAAGAAGTAAAGGAGTCTTGGAGGCTGTAAAATTGAAAATCGACGAAAGCAAAGACAGCTATTAAAATTAACGGAAAGGGAAATTGAACGATTGACGAGCGATTTGTAAACAACGTAGCACTAGATGTTATTGAACTGGTATTGAAATGTTGGAAATCGACTGTTGATCGTTTCTGATGATAGGCCCTCAGGTGTACATGCTGACGTAGGTGTGAAAAGTGGAATACCATGGCCTGTTAATTAAAATTAAATTATTGGTGAAGTATATAAATAGTGTTAGCTGCTCTGATGTTTGGTATGCACGAAATTTTCATTGCAAACCTAGTATAAAAATTTCGTACCGTCAGACTTCTTAAGATTTAATCAATTTTCTTCAGATTTCTATATATTTTTCTTCTGTTAATATTTGTCATGTAAATTTAATTTAATATTTTGTTTTACTTTAATATGGTTATATAAATACGGGTTACTATAACTGTTAGAGGCCCTATACGAGACCCGGAAGGTTTTCAGAATTTCAATAAAGCTGTGTCATCTACCTAAATATAAATGGTAATAAATGTTTTGTATTAAAAATACTTGTTTAAGTTATTTCATTTATCAAATCATTATTTATCACATTAATTGACCACATCGTGGGATTCTTTGTTAAATTTCTAAATTGAATATTATATTAATTGGCCGCAACGTGATGACTTTGTTATATTTTTATTTTGTTTACTACAATATATATATATATATATATATATATATATATATATATATATATATATATATATATATATAGGTTGCGAAAAACAAACCCTTTAAATTTATCGTACAGGTTTGCTAGTGTGAAAAACTGTACTGCAAATTACTCTTAATTATATCTTATGCTGATTTGGAAAAGTCAAAATAATGTCATTCAAGTTTCCTAATGTTCTAACAAGAGCAGATTGTAATGTTACTTAAGTATTAATAAAAAATACGACTTTTCGTACTCGATACATTTTCTTGCGAAACTTTTTTTCCTAATACCTTTGAGCAGGCCTGAACAATATACCTGCGAAAAATTTGGTGAAAATATAAATTATAATTAAGAAATAATCCCGCGCGTATGTTTCCTCAATCAACATAACTTACTGATCACCAACTGAAAGAAGTCGCTCGTAATATTCTTGTGATTGTCTAAAGACCAAGAAATATAAGATTCTTTACGAAGTTGCACTAAAAAGGTTTAGAGTATTTGGAACACTTATATATGGGAACAGACACTTTCAATTATGAACATTAACAAATTCAATCAACGCTCATGTTTGAGTGATAATATTTGGAAGAATTTGCGTACAGCTACTTTCAATATATCTCCCGAAATCGAAAAAACTTGTTAAAAAAACGATGCAATGCATCACATTAAATTTATTTTTATTTAAATCATTCAGGAGCTATTGGCTATAAGGTCATTCCTGCAAAATGTACAGAGAACATAAACATGTAGCGGTTAATCCACATAGTGGGTTATAGCATTATAGCATAGGGAAGGGATTGAAAGGGGGGATGCGGAAAGGTAGGGCAAAAGAGCCAAGGGTATTTATGGCACTTAGCTAATGAAAAAAACCTCATTTAAGGTTAAGAGAAACTGCTTATTTGCTCTTTGCTTCGACAATCCTTTAAGAATCTTCGCCTACCGAAAGAACTGCCAATCTGTCAACTTCTATGACACATTCCGGTTCATTTAGAAGCACGTTGACATATTCTCCTTCAGGCTCAACCCTACTTTGCCTGACCATAACAAAAACAAACATCCCTGTTCGTGCCGGCGTTAAAATCCAGGACCTCTGTAATTCAAGGCGGTGACGCTGTCCACTACACCACAGCAGCTTGCCAAGATAAATAATAATTATATAACATCTTTGCTTATCAGTTGGATTCAAAGTCCTCAGTAGCCGTCTCTCTGGAATAGACTAAATTTAGTAGGTTTATTTCTTTTAGGAGTCATCGGACTAGAACGCCCAACTCAAATTGCTATTCTTCTTCCCTGAGGTCTCCTTCTTAGACAATGGAACAGAATACAACGACATATGAATACATAACTGTCAAAATCAAAATCGAAGATTGTCAGACTGTTTCTTCATCGGATTCTAAAGACATAGCACATTTGCCAGCACATTTCTACGACACATTAGCCAGGTGAACATCGATCCCCCGAGATAATCAACTCCATTGTGCTCATAGAGGATACCTGAGGAACCTCGCATTATACACAAAGATTCATTGTCCAGGGTCTCTGTTGAATGATTAAGTGGAATTGTCTGTCAACATAGGACAATAAATTGGACGTAATCGCCAGATCAATATTGTTCTTGCCTTTAGCCATTAAAATACAGTCAAGAGTTGCTTCAAACCTGTGGAATAAGACCTGACACCAGATTATGCACTCCGTGATAGTCGAGCCAGGTCACTGCAGAGATTTTACGGAAAATTAACCGACGTTGTGTCACTATATCCCACATGAATTCTTTTAACAAAATGAGAAGTTACGCTTACGATATCGTAAAACAGCCGATGTCAAAGGTGATAAAATGCCCATTGAGCTGAGAATACAATGCGTTCCAAATACTATGACAGATAATTGTAGGTCAACAAGAATTCCAACTCATCGGAAATATTATATAATTTATTTGTGACTTGAAGATATTAAACATGAACTGCACAGTGACCTTGGTAGAGGTAATTAAGACATAACATTACCACAACGAAGCCATAATTATCAGAAGTTATAATCAATCCTGACCTGCCTCAGTACGTCAATTGACTACTGTGAACAAAGTATAAAGATTTATCAAGTAGATGTTATATATCATTTGTCGTGTAATTCCCGTACGCAGTAAAAGATTTTCATAAATCCGAGCTTATTGGTAAATACAATTCATACGATTATTAATTATCCGGAGAATATTGCAAAATTTCTAAATGGAAGATCTACAACATGAAGGAAATTATAATTTAAGAAAAATTGCAATTATATTCTTAATGTAACTCCAATTTAGCTCGAATATATATTGTGAAACTTACTTGCCGTGATTTAATTTGTTACAAATTTGTTAGTGTATAGTGTAGCATGTATGCAACATATATTTTAGTATCACCCCAGAAGTATCTGTTGGTTTCTAAGAGAGCTAATTTGTGATGCAGATATGAAACTATACGCACTTACGGAAATGTGAAACTTTTGGCATCCGTGGACATGTTGAAGCTTTCTGTAAGTCAACCCCTTAGGCCACATTTTTCTACCCGCCGGACAACTTCAGAATATTTATTTTCTGTGTTTTTTATGTTTATGTTTTTTTTCAAAAACAAAATTTAAGCGCCATTCTCACAGTATTATAATTGCAATAAAATAATAATTATCCAATTTATGTGAATTATGTAATTTTATTTACGTTGAAAATGTGCAACATCATGAGCCAAATCGCCTTTGGAAACATTTGATATTTTTAGCTTAATTTTTCCGTATTTTATTTACAAAAAACATCATAAAAATTAAGTTTAAAAATATAAAAAATCATGCACTAAATGGTTAGATTCCTCCATATATTCAACAAGTTACTTATTACACATTAGAATTAATTCTATATTCTTACTTTAATAATGTCTTACATTATTCTCACAAGGCTGTGTTCGTTAAGACAAACTGAAATCGTAAAAAATCTTCAGCGTCACAGTTGCTCTCTTTCATGTGTTGTTATGCTTGAACTACTTCCCTTTTTGCGTGTTAAATGTTCGAAAATAATTTCTGTTACCGGTAAATTTGTGTTTACAGCCCGGTTATGTGTTGTAAAATATTATAGATTGAGGAATTTATTTCTTTATCTTATAATTTTAGAGTTATATTACAAGTCTAGATAAACTTTTAGAAGGAACTGTAAATGACATTGCTTTACACAAAACTGTTTGTTTATAACATCGTAATATAAAAAATGAAACCTCTTTATATACAAAAAATTATAGCTTTAAATTTAAGACGGGTTGCGTACGAATTTATTTATGAGATACTGACTGTCCAACTCTTAACAACAACACGTAACTTATATAAAGCTGTTCCAATTTCCCACTAAAAGCGAGGAACTGAGTCGATGAGCTTGTATCTTGTTCACAACTCGGTCTGTCACTCCCACTTCCACTGACGACCTGAACTTTCGTAAAGAGAAAGTTTGTGTCCAACCGCCGAGGTGCTGTGTCGCAAATGCCTGCTTCTGATCGTACGTTGTCAGAAAGAAAATACATTTAATCTGAGAGCAAAAATATCAGATCAGACCGAGTTTGAGTCCACGGTCTTGTAGTTCGAGAAATAAGTACAACTTATAAAGGCGTGAGTAGGTAATACAACATACATGTACTCGTTCTTCAACGAAAACGGTAAAGAGGCTGTATTTAGAGACAATACTCGGTATATGGAAAATGACTTTACACCCATATAAAAAATTATTTTTATGGCGAACATCGACCCAAAAAACTGATATGTGTTTCGATGTAAAAGCACACCATTACTGTAATTTGTTTCAATAAATTTCTATAAGCTTGTAAAGGTTTGAAGTCCTTTTTAATACAGCCTGAACTTATTATCTCAATTTACACATTCGCGAGACTATTTCATTTTGCACTTGAATGATCACCAATAATTTGTGACAGAACTTTGAAAAGCTGTTTCACGTGGAATTCGTCACAACAATTTCAACAGAAACGAGGCTTTCGAATGAGTAAAATGTATGAAAAACGATTTATTCGCCATAGACAAAGATAACAAAGAAAAGGCCTAAAAGTGATAAATACTATAGATATATTTCGCTTTAATAAACTGAGAAAACGTAAGTCTGTAATGAAAATTAAGAATAAGAAAAATACCCAAATACTGACAAACGAAGTGATGATATAAAATATTAATTAAAAAAAATTGTGTTTGGAAACCTTGTGCCTTTCGTTAGATGATAAGAAAACTAAAAAAACAAGAGGCTAGAGCGACACTACCGAAAAATACTTTTGACGATTTAAATTTCAATAAGTAATGACAGTAATTACAAAATCAACACAAGTCTCAAATGAAGTAGTTTCTATTAGTAGCTTTCTACTCTGTGCGTCATAATCATTCAACTCATGGTTCTGCAGCAAAACATAAGAAAAGTAGATACAATCACATTTTGTAAAAATTGATGTGATTATAGCTCATACCTCTTCAAAGAATGTATAAGACGACATTTAAAGCTTACAGCTTGATATATTGTTAAAACAAATTTACGATCTCGTCCATACAAAATACGTTTATCAAATGACGTATAAAACAATCATTACAATTCAAAGAGTTGTATATAAAGTCAAAGACAGTTGTCATATCAATATACAGATAGTTTAATTATTTGTCAATTTCTTTATGATATCGGCAAAATGAATACATATGCCATTTCCTGCCTTCCTATCATTGGGAATTTTATGTCGATTAATATTTATAAATATAGCCTCAGCTATTCTTAATTATAATCAGTTGTATGGTATAAAGTAGTTGCCTCTTCAAATTATAAACAATGGTTGGTTATTTCACAATGGCTAAACAATGAGATAACCACTTTTGATTTCAGCTTAAGAATTTATTTGTGTTGCGTTGCCATGGTTTACAAAATTAAACTCAGCGACATTTATAACCCCGGATTTGACTCTTATCTCGGTTGTATACGCGCTATTTTTGTGTAATGCTCCTCGACCACAATACTTAAGGGTGTTCCCCTCTAATACAGAAAACGGTAGAAATTATACACAAATAACGTCGGGAGAAACACTATAAAGTTTATTGACTCCATAAAATATTTATTCTATGCGATATCGGCCGTTTAACATGATTGAAAATTTTTACCCCATCCTCCCACGCCCAATGAGGTGGCAAACGTTTATTACCCCCACAGTGCTTGTTTTTAGTTCAAAAGCAACACGTGTACAAAAGTTGGTCAATTTTTCTGCACGGGTATAGATTTGTATGTGGAACATGCACATTGTTTTCCCTTTCCAGACCCACCCACAGCACTAGAAGAACAACTTTAACCGGATAGTTGAATGATATAATTAAACTCAGCGATATCCATAACCGCATATTCGACTCCAATCCCTGTTGTTTTTGCTTTAATTAATCGACTTTGACGGCATTATTTCTGGTACGTTTTCAGATTTGACCAGATCAAGACTTCGCAGATTGTTCGAGCGTAGGCTGCAATCCCACGTACTTGCAGGAAAACCATAATTTCCGAACAGACTTCCGCTCCAAAACTAAAAACTGAAATCTAACTCCACATAAACTAAAAACCAGCTTCTTCAAACTAAAATCTAACTTCTCATAACTTATTTCTCACTTTTCAAAACTTAAACCTCACTTATCAAAACTTAACCTTACTACTTGAAAACTAAAGTCTAACTAAATTCTAACTAAAAACTAAAATGCAACTTCTCATAACTAAAATGTAACTAACTGCCTCTCGTTTTCTCTGCCTGCTTCCTTTACACCTCAGTTATTCTAAATTCCCCCACCCACAGGTTCGTATATTCTACAGTTTTTACCCAATAGAAATGATATTTGTGCCCCCACAAATCTCAATTTCTTAATTAGACCCAGCCCCACCTGTGGTTACTTGACCAAAATCAGAGGCGCTGGATGTCACGGTAGCTATGGTGCCAATCTAGCCGAGCACCTTGTTTGAGTGTGCTAAAATATTGAGACCACATATTAGCCTAGACAGACACGCTAAATATTATAATCTCTGCAAAGGATTGCTGCACCAGGTTATTTTTTCTTGGATTCTCCTAGTATCCGGAAGCGGGGATTGAGCCTTGCCGGACCCAAGCCGAGAATATCAATTTCTCAAGATATTTTATTTCGTAAAAGAAATTTAAATACATAAACAACAATTAAAATAACCTTAATTTAAATTATACCGTCTGTGTACACTACAACGCAGTACAGCGCAAAGAAATAAGAAATGGAAATTGGCAGTACAATGCATGATGTCTGATAAATGAAACGTTTGCCATACTAGAATCACGACACTACAAGGTGGGTGCCCCTGTTATGGATATACTATATACTAAGGTTTAAGAATTTTTCTAGTCGCCATTCTGGAAAAAAATAAATATATATTGTAATAACCACTTAGGGTATACATAAAAAAAATATATGCTTGATTTTAACAAACAAATTTGTTAAACTTCACCAGAAATTACAATTGAATTTACTATTTTACTATTATAATAAGAACTCTTGCTCTCATGGGTCTCTACTGGGTTTGACAACGGACAGAATCGAACTATTAAAAAGACCCAACATTTAAGTTTTAAATTAAACAAAAGTATTTACTAAATTTATTAATGAACTTAACCTATAGATTGCTTCTAACTTTATTATCAAAAGAAGAGAACGACATCTGACTGTTATCCTTTAATAACGTTTACATCTGTTAATATTATGCATTCCAACTTACGGTTTCTCGGGTTTACTTCGACTCGTTCTTAAGACACTCACTTTATAGCCTTTGCATTCACTCACTGACTCTAACACAATATCACTGGTTCGCGTGACACTCCTTGACGTATGTTTGCTGCATCCAGGTCGCCTACCATCGAAGACAGGTCAAATTCTCCTACTCATACAGATAGAGCTTCTGTATTTTAAAAATGTTTATAGCTGTTATGGTTTTGCTGACTGATGCTGACTGTCGCTGACTGACTAACTGTCGATGTTCACCGAACCCCTCTCCTAAGCTGACTCTCGCTGAACGTCTCTCGTTCCTCTCCCACGCTACCTCCAACTGTCTCTTCGATGCGTCCTCCACCTCTCTCCCACGCTAACTGTTACACAATAGGTTATTTCCCCTATATATACCCCTAGCCTCCTTGTTTTTCTCTTGATGCAAAATTCCGTCGCAACGGCGCGGTGACAGAATCCCATTACCGAAATTTACGTCCCGGCCGCTGGAGTCCTTTAGCCGGCTGCTCTCTTTTGTCTGAAACCCGACAATCACGACAGGTCCAATTTGTCTTTGGACCTCTCCCCTGACAAGTGCGCGATACTAATTTTTCCAGATCCTAAGTCAACAAGTGCCTGGACCCTCATCATCCCAAGTAATTGCGCCACTTGTCATCTCTCCATTACTCAGAGCTCGTCGGCCTCACCCGGCTCGCACAAGATCTTTTCTTACAAGTCCCAAGCAAATACGCCACTTGTCAGGTCATTCGTCAGAGACAATAGCCTGCTCTAACATAGCCACTTTGGGAACATCTGCTCGCCCACGTTCCGCGTTACGAATTCTTCACGCCGTTCCCCAAATCAATAAGCTACTGGACCCGCAATCACTCTTTACATCTAATTGCCGCACCGTCACACTCTCTCTACAAATTACGGCTTCCTCTCTGCCGCTCACCAGCACTCATCCTAGATAAATGAATGTCTTACCGCTCCGTCTTGTCACCTCGCATTCTCTTTACAACATGTGCGCTGTTTTTAATCCAATGCATTATATTATATGCATTACAATATTTTTTAATTTGTCATTCCCCATAATTTTACTAGTCGCAAACAGCAAAATTTCTAAAAGTTTACATAGTACCTATATCAGGAACTTTTACACATAATACGGTCACCCTGGTTCCATGATATTCAAATGGTGTTGTTTTTTTCAGTTTAATACCGAAGTTCTGATAAATTTTGAGGAAAACATGATAGCACACTAAATAATTATATTTGTCAAAAGTGGATTCGGAAAAGGCTTTTTTAAATCAAATAAAGTTGTTTACAAAATTGGCGTTGCAATTTATTTCCAAAACAATAAATTGGAACAAAATATCGGGCACAATTGGAACATCTAAAAATGACTTTGTCAGCAGCAGTGAGGCCAACACAATGTCTGATATCCACCAGGAAGTCTATATCAGGAGCAGGTCACTTTTCACGAAAAAATTTTGTTTCTAACGAACCCGATTACGATACGCTATCAACGATAACACCAATCCAAGAAACATTAAAAACTGAATAGAGTACGATGGTTTTCGTAAAAAAAGTATTTGAAACATATGTAAAACAAAGGAGACTTAAGATGATAAGAAAGAATACGTCCCCCGAAAAACACTGGGTAACTGACGCCATATTGCTCGACCTGGTGGCGACAAATTGGTCTTGGGTTTCTGCTGACAATAATGATTCTGATGAATCGTTAGATGTTAGTGAAGACACTTATCAGCCTCCTGATAAATCTTATTCTGAAAGTGATGAGCATATAGAAAATGAATATTTTGAAGAAGAAAGTTGGAGATGATGAAGGAGAAAATAAAAATATTGATGATTTAGAAATAAATGCGGATACCTCAGATTCATTTATCTTATGATAAAATTTTGTGCCTAAAAAGTTAATTTCCGTTGCACACAGGCTCCTGATGTACAAGATAATTTAACCCCGTATCAATGCTTCAAGAAAGTATTTCCATCATCAATTTTATACATTTCCCAGGGTACGAATGAAAGAATTAGAATATATGAGCAGGACTGGCAGTACATATATGTATCACAATAAAAAACTAATGGTACATATATATACGCTATCCGCGTCAAACCCTTGAGGTTTTTCCTGTCATTTGCTATTATAAAATGTAGTCTAACGCATGTATTTTGGTTTAGTTTTGCTTTGTCTCGAAAGTGTAGTTTGCTGTGGTTTGCAGAATTCGAAATCGTGCACGTGCGTGGGGGTGGAGGAGATAAATATTTCCATCCAAGTAATTTTCGTTTCCTGTCTCGATTGTTGGCCTCAACATGACAGAATAGTTGGCCATTTTTTACTACGGAACTGCTGCTACATATTTGGTACGGGCAGCAGATCTCTTCTACGTAAAAAAACCACAGATGCCTGAGATAAGAGTTTTTCAGGCTTAACTGTAATAAACTTATAACAAATTCTTTAATGGTCAATAATTTTTTGATCTAATTTAAAAACCCAGCCCACAAAAATAATTCTTTACAATAGTTTGACTTATAAACCAACAAAAAATCTTAATATTTGTTCCCAAGGCCTCTAGAAAAAAAAGGGATAAAAATTCAAAGCTACGAGAATACCAATAATTTGTAAGGTTGTGTGTTGTTAGTAAGGGTGAGTCGGGCACGTTGCTACAAAAAATACATTAGAATTTTCATTTCATATAAAATTTTACTATAAATATTACATATATTAAAAATAAAATATGGACTTTGATCTACATAAAAAACTCTTGTAATAATAATTCCAAGAAGTATATATACACGAAGAAAAATGTACAAAAAAATTGAGACAAGTTGCAATGTCGTTTCGTATATTAGGGCGAGAAATCATCCTATCATTGTAGTGACACTCCACACAAACATAAAATGAATCATTATTTGCACATAACCAATCATAACATTGATTATATTTTCCGGGGAAAGCGGACCAGTGAATAACACGCTGAAAAGATTCTCGGAATTTTTCCGGGTTGATGTTCGCTGGAGTAAATGAGGTCAGAATAGCTTCTTTTACAATAAATTATGTTGATAATTGAGATGGAGCAAGCTCGACAGTACTGGGATAAGTTGCAACAGCTCTTGCGTTGTTTCCCGGTGCGCACTTTTGTGGACGAGGGTTGTTTGATAAGCCTGGCTAAAAAGGTAAAAAAAATATTTTTTTTAGATAATGTATTTCTCAACATAGTCTCCTTCCTTGGCTATACATTTACCCCAGCGAGTTTCCATTTTTCAACCCATCACAAAAATAGGTTTTGTCAAGTTCTGAAGTATACTCCGTCAGGGTCACGATCACTGCTTCATTTGACGAATTTTCAAGAACGGGAACAAGAAGAAGTCACTTAGGGCTACGTCTGGTGAATAGCATGATGAGAAACTAATTCGAATCCCAACTCGTCCCCTTTCGCCATTAAGGTTATTTCTGTGTGGGCTGGCGCATTGTCCTGGTGAAACATCACATTCTTGCGCACCAATCTGGGTCGTTTTTTCATTGAGCACCCATTTGAAACGATCCAACAGAGCAGCATAATAGAGCCCAGTTATGGTTGTTCCTTCTTCCAAGAAATCTATGAATGTTATACCCTGAAAATCTCAAAAGATAGTAGCCGTCACCTTTCCAATTATTATTCCTTCGTCTTCGCCTGACTACACAGGCTGCCAACAATAAACTACGGCTGGCATATGTTTAAAACTTTTAGGAATATCTTTGAAAGGATCAAGTTTACCAACAATAGAGCGAAAGTGAAAAAATTTCCGCTCTTTCATAAAAATTTACCAGACTAATCGAACAACCCTCGTATATATCATTGATGCTCTCTATTAGACTCAGTTAAACTTGAACTGTATCAACTTTAAATAATATTTTTGAGCGAGGGCAAAAATTCTAAGGTAAATAATTTGTTTAAAACGTGCAGCGTTCCTTTAAAATAACTTTATAAATTCCAATTATTTACAACAGTTTTCTCCAAGCAACTCCTTTAACAATACCCATCATTCCACAGATATTCTCTCTACCAAAGTCCCAAAACATAATTCCTTTTACATAAAAGATAATATACCATTTTTGTATATATTCACAGATATCATTTATTAGCCGACCAACGTCATCATATCTCCCGGCGAGTAACATTCTCCCGCTGCCAACTGAATACACTAAGTTTTTGGGGACCGAAATATATTTGTTTTCGGTTCAAACTAACATAAACACTCAATGTAAACCAGAAAACCTATAGAGGGATTTTATTAGCAATAAATGTAATAAATTGAAACAGAAACGCTTATTCAGATAACATAAAAAGTACTGTAAAAGTTACTCGCCAGACAAATATTGAAATAAAGAAGTACAATGGCGAAGACTAGCAAAAAGCGGATGTATTGTATCCTAAATGAAGATTAGTGGAAATAGTAAATGCTGCTACAGTGTGGCAGCACATATTGGGACATTTTCGAACAAAGATCGTCGTTGCAACTTATCCCTGTTGCAACGTGCTCCTCTCCTTCCCGTCATATACCTAAAATCCACTTTTTCGAGCTTTTAGAAATTTTTTACTGCATCGAGAAGTACCTGTAGAGCACCTGATGACCAGACCAATCTCGACTAAAGGATGGTGAAAATTGACAGTGTGTAATTGAGAGTTTCTGTCAACCTAGTGAGACCATTTTCTCCAATTTGTTAATTTTAGAGAGTGACCTGTGCTTGGGGTAGTTCGGGGGTTGATTTTAATCTGGTTCAATTAAGGATGTTATATTTAACTCGAAATAAATCAATATTTTTATTAGAATAATATAGCGCGATTTATTAAGCTGGGGTTCATTAATAAGGGGACTAATTTTTAAAAAAGATTCCATTTTTATCAACATAAACATTTAATTTAATTCAAATGAGGAACTTATTTTTAAAAATTCCACGGGGACATAAACACTCTTTTCTCTTAGCGAATTCTAGTTGGGTAAAATTTTCGAAAACAAACACGTGACACTAGCTAAGGGGTGTCTATGGATGTCCAGGATAGCCATTTTGTACATCACCATTGTTCCGCATGATCAGACGGCCGTATCAGGTTGGAGAAACTGGTGTTGAAGTCAGTGATATGAAAAAAAATGTACGGGTGAGACGTCTGGAGACTGAATGTCCTAGCAAGCCTGTTCGAGGCGTGGTCTAACGACATTCGGATTCATCTGCTTGAATGTTACCAAAGAAGCTTGACTGAAGTCCGAAAAGGCAGAAACCTGAAAGAATCTTTGGCAAGTTGCTCTGAAACGAAATCTGCTCTCATTGGCAGGAGATCTAGCGGTAGAAGATGTTTTAAACAAAGGATCCCGACGCTTTCTGCTGTCTTTTTAACCTTTTCTGTTGCTTTTCGTCCAATCAGTGGATGTCAATGATTGAATTCTCTGCATTGGCATGATAAAAGCCTTTGTTGCGTGTTTCAGACTGACTGTCAGGCTTTCACCACCATTGCTCGTTGCGCTCGTTGGGTTGACAGGATTTATTTGTTTAATTAGTTTCAGTCCACTGAAAATTCCACGAGCTAAGCTATGTCCCTCATCTACGATTAAATATTCATATATCCAGCAATGGAAAATGTACACAATTTCGCCTACATTTTCTGATCATGAAGATGGCTCTGGTTTGCCATTAAATTCCCTTACCACTCTACAACATAGATATATTCTTGGTTCTATATATACGTTAGATAAAGTAAAATACATACATATTCTCGGTTTTCACACGGGTATAATAAATTGAGATGCGACGTTTCGACGACTAAAAGCTCTGTCGTCATCTTCTAGGCGATTATGGGAAAATCCTAGAAAAACCTGCATCAGGTAGGTCGGGCATTTGGTTAATTGTCCCACGCCCTTCCGATGGCGGGAGAGGAGTTTGCTGTGGGGTCGCAGCTTTTCCCTCGCCGTGCCTTGACCGGTTTAGGAGGCAGCTCCGCCAGAGCTCTGATGGTACCCGCAGTAGAGCTCCAGACCCCTTGTCTTATCATTGTTATATCTGGGTCCCAAATCTTGCTTAATTGAAACCCGGTGTCCCGGTTGAGCAGGTTATCTTGTGTCCTAATACGTATGGCCTCTTTGATGCTGCTGCTCCAGAAACCATTGACAAGATCCAAGATTTTGGTTCTATTGAACTTTATGTCATGGCTGGTTTCTATGGCATGTTCTGCCACCGCTGACTTATTTAGCTGCTGGAGTTTGAGATGCCTTTGATGTTCTGTGGATCTATCCATTACCGTGCGAATAGTTTGGCTGATGTAATTTTTGCCGCATTCACACGATATGATGTAGACCCCAGGAGTACGAAGTCCTATACTGTATTTAACCGAGCCAAGCATTTCTTTAATTTTTTTTTTGTGGATAGAACTCCGTGTCAATATTATGTTTGGCCAGAAGGCATCCTATTCGGTTGCTGATGTTACCGGCGAAAGGAATATAAGCATGATTGTCTGCATTTTCCTTTTCTCTACTGTTTTCTCTCTTTTGAGCGCAAGTGCCCTCTTTATCTAGCCGGGATTGTATCCGTTCAGGTGGAAAACGGTTTTAAGACGTTATAATTCACCAGAAAGATTGTCTTTGTCTGATACCACCCTCGCCCTGTGGACCAAGGTTGAGAGAACTCTACTCTTCTGTGCCGGATGATGGAAGCTGCTGGCAAGCAAGAACCAATCTATATGTGTGGCTTTCCGATAAACGGAATGGCCCAGTCCACCATCTTGTTTTCTCCGGATTAGAACATCTAGGAAGGGGAGGCACCGATTCTTCTCCACCTCCATTGAAAATTTTAAGTTAGAATGCTGACTGTTGAGATGTCCAAGAAACATCTGCTGTTTCTCCGTTCCGTGCGGCCAAACGAGAAAAGTGCCATCGACATATCTAAAGAAATGTTTCGGACGTAGTGGTGCACTATCCAGAGCCTTATCTTCAAAGTGCTCCATGCAATAATTGGCAATCACCGGGGAGAGAGGGGACCCCATGACTACGCCATCGACCTGCTCATAGCATTTTCCAACATACTGTAAGTATGTGGTCGTCAGTACATGTCTAAATATATCGGTTATTCCCGGAGAGAAATGCATCTCCAGACGTTTTAGTGCATCCTCAATAGGTACACGCGTGAACAATGAAACAACATCAAAGATAACAAGAAGTTCGTCAGCATCTAACTTGATGTGTTTCAGCAGCTCAATGAAATGTTCTGAGTTCTTTTATGTGATGTTCACATTTTCTAACAAATGGAGTAGCCCAGGAGATAGTGCAAGACGTATGCCGTACCATCTGCAGATCTAGACCACCAAAATCCAACACGGCCTTAAGTGAACTGAAGGCCATTATAACTTTGCGCAAGGACCCGTGCACGGTATTATTGGCAGCAGATAAAGGAAATGCCACGGTCATACTCACAGCTGACGAATACCGGAGAAAGATGTTGAATCTGCTTAATGATCCTAAGTCGGTTGATAACTCGCTACCCGACATCGGCATTGGCCCGAAAGACGGCGACACTTCTGAAGGCGTCAGTCCTTCCTTCAGAAATGATCAATGATATTTTATGCACAGAAAAGAATAGTTACATTATTGATTTGGTTACAAACGCATCAGTCTATTGAGAAAGTTTCTCAAATGTTATTGCCGGATAGTTAATTAATATTTTCTTACTAATGTAACGTATGTCTCAATGAAGTTATTAAATCATAACTAAATAATAAATTTTATATAACATTCTTATTATTAAATGTTTCCTATGTGCAATTCATCCAGTTAAATATTACGATAGTGTATTCCGTAAACGATCAGTTGCATGTGAGAGTATATGAGCATGAAAGAGAAATAGGTAATTAATGACTTATCTGAAATTGAAAATCTGTGTCACCATTTCGGACAGGAAACAGTTAAAAATTTCGGAAGAACTAGCTTCATTTATCAGGGGAGATTTGGTTAATCAAATTTAACATCGGTAATGCGAGGCACTCCTACTTAAATCACGACATGTACGACTACATAAAAACTGTCTTCCAATAACCTCAAGCCCTTGAGTAAGGCATTTGGCCCTGGGGAAGTGATATCCAGTGGGGTATCAGACCGCATCTTTCCTGGAAACAGGGAGATAAAACCCAGGTAGAACCATTAAAGAAGGAGCAATTTCGTCCAGTTTTAGAAGTTAAAAATCCGCATTGAGGACTTTCTCCCTGTGAAACCGAATAACGGGGATGCGGTGTGCCAGACAGCACATGTTCTATACTGATCTCACTCACTTCACAATCGTTCGATTCAATTCCAAGAAGTTTCCGTTGACCCGCCCCTAGCATTAAAAGTCCATGTCGCTAAGAAAAAAGAAAAAATAAGAATCAAATATCCATATACCATGGTAAACAGAACAAGGACACTCAACACATCGGATACTCAAGCCTTATACTTTACACTCACACAGCCAATTCTGACATATGGAAGACCCCTGAGGCGCAAGGAAACTACAGATTGAACAAAACAAGGTCCTCAAAATCACCGGCAAGGCACTTTGCAGGACAGGCTACAGACGTCCATGAGCTCAATATTCTCCCAATAATGTCTCTATCAGAAAACAAGTCGTACAGTAAAACATTGATCTCACAAAAAAACTTTAAAAAAGCTTCTGGGGAACTACGATCATGCCCACGTCACAAAGCACAAACACCCAGAACAGCTCTTCCTCGTATTCGACCACCGTGATTGTGTAAATGAAAAGTACCAGCTGAACATGCATGTTCACGGCAGTTACTGAATAACGCCGTACATTCCAGATCAAATTGGGAAAAACAGGATAAACGTGCATGGCAGCCAATCCCAACTACTAACACAATACGACCAAACTGCGTGTTGTCGCACAGGAAGAGTATTCCAGTGTAAAGAAATATTTTTGTGGGCTGGGTTTTTTCGTTAAATCAAACTAAATATTTGACCAATAAAGAAATTTTATATAAATTTATTAAAGTTAAATATGAAAACTCTTATCTCAGGCACCTGTGGTTTTTACATTATAGCGCGTTATTTAGGATAGGCGTCTTTTAATTGATTTTACTGATATTTTAGTCAGTTTATTTAAACGCGGGAGCAACCATGTTTATCGAACGTCGGCAAAAAGCACCGTTTGGTGCCAGTCAGGCTGGGGTTTTCCCGTCAACAAGCAACAGGTGCGGAGAGTCTCGCTGATGGAATCGTCTATGACCAGTGATTGGTCCATAATGAATTAAATGGACCAATAGGGAATCAGTTGGTCCCACAGGTCGGGAGAAGTGGAGGCCTAGTAGCATTCTGTTGCTGATGCTGACTAGAGGAGGTTGCTTGAGAAGTAGAGATTCACCAGCGAGAGATACATCGACGACCAGCAGCGAGGGACGTCGCTGTGTTGCAGAGACTTCAGTCTGGTAACAAATATTGCATATATCATGGTTGCGTAAAGCACTTTTCATAAATCGTTTCCCGGGCCTAATTTGCCACTTTAAACCTGAGATTTTCATAACTGGCTAGTCGGGAGGGCAAAATTTAATTGTATATATCTGTAATAATATTTAATAAATTAGCTTAGAATGACCAAGGGATATTGTTTTCAAAAGTTACTTCCTCCTACCGCAGGTAAGCCGTTCTAAGAATTGAACGGTCGAAGACCAGCAACGGCGGGTAGTCAAGGAGATTGCCACAACATAGAAGAGATCTGCTGCCCGTACCAAATGCGTACTGCTATTCTGCGTTGCTTGCTGTGGCTCTCGTACCGACGTACTGGCGTCGACTCAGGGGTTGATCACTGGCTAAGGCGTCGGCCTCCGGGATTGAATGCTGGCAAGCCGTTGTACTAAATTGTGTGCTGCTATTCTGTGAACTCTTCACTAACCAATTGATGCCACTTTCTCACGACGATTCTGCCTCAAACTATATCTGGTTCCTTTCTCACGACGATTCTGCCTCGAACTATCTCAGAACAACTTTACGGAGCCTCTCTTAATCACATCCACTAGCTTCGGTGATCGCAGAACAACTCCCTTTCAAAAGCTTATCTCCTCCCTTATATCCTCCCAGTCTTTTACTTTTTTCATTGTTTGAAAACTTCGTCGCAGTTCCAGTTGACAGATTCTTCCATTATCACAAGATGTATTGCACGCAGCTGCAGTTCCGTAGTCCACAATGGCTAACTTCTCTGTCATGTTAAGGCCAACAATCGAGACAGGACACGAAATTACTAGGGTGGCAATATTTATCTCCTCCATCCCCCACGCACGTGCATGGTTTCGAATTCTCAAGACCACAGAAACAACACTTCCAAGACAAAGAAAAACTTAAACCTAAATAAACGCGTTACACCAGTTTTGATGCCCTTCAACCCGCATAACTATCCCTGCGATTTTGTTCCCGATAAGGAAACCATTTAGACTCGGTTTTCCTCTCACTATACATTTCTAAGACGGACCTATTAAGTGATATATAATGACGAAGATGATGAGAGAGTAAGTCATCGAAACGTCGCTCGACGTTAATTCTACTCGGTTAGAATACTGTTTATACAAACAGTAATCCGAGAAAATCTTAAATATTTACTATTAAATTGTGTTATGCTCTTGGGTGCGGGCCAAGACACAAGACTCAAATACTTGAATCCTAGTTAGTTTTATTAATAGCACGTGCAGAGAGGGTTCTAGAAATAGGCAAACCCTCGGGCTTGTCATTTACGGGGGGGGGGGGGCATTAAGAAAAGGGATCTCAACACTTGATTAGAAGATGACGTCGCTGTTCTTCGCGAGTGGAAACTTGAGCACTTTTCATACAGCATCTACACTGAGAAAGCCTTCGGTCTTAAAAGTATACAATATTTTAAGAAAATATCTACAAAACGCGTTTTATAAATAATCTACCCGTCTACTATTCTATCAAATGATACTAAAAACAATAAGCTTTTGTAGTGGACGGAGTGAACTTGCCTTAGTTATTACCTGAATGATAAAGCACCAATACAAGGCTTTTGGTGCTATTTTAAAAAATAACTATTATATATTTTGTAATGATCAATTATGATTCTTATTCATTTGCCCCACGTTGTGGTAGCCAAAATGTAATGATCAAATAATGATATGCTTTTAAATGAAAAATTATAAACTTTAAAACAAACAAAATTTTATTTAGCAATACTTGAAACAATTATACAATTTTAAAAACATATCTCAATCTCTCAAAGGTCTTAACTGGGTTTGATAACGGCAGAACATTTATACATAATCCAAGAACACAAAATTTAGATTTAATTGAAAAAGAAATATTTATTCGTCTAGACATAGACGAAATTAATTATCGACGAACTTATACTACAAGATGGATTTTAAATTTAAACAGTTTATTTTATCAACACTAAAGAAACGATATCTAACATTATCTTTTAAGTCGGTTTACAAAAATCATTTTACTGTTCTCTTGCTACTTACGGCTGCCCAGGATACAGCTTCTATTAAATGTCTCTCTTACTCACATCCACCAGCTTCAGTGAGCGCTGAACAACTACTGCCTTTAAACAATGTCTCTCTTAATCACATCCTCCAGCCTCGGTGATCGCAGAACAACTCCTCCGCTTAAACAATGTATTTCTTAATCACATACTCCAGCCTCGGTGATCGCAGCACAACTGCTGCCTTAAACAATGGTTACTCACATCCTCCAGCCTCGGTGATCGCAGAACAACTGACCTCTCAAAATCTTATATCTCCCTTATATCCTGCCGGTCTTTTACTTTTCCCATTGTTCGAAAACTTCGTCGCAAATGCCAGTTGACAGATTCTTCCATTATCACACGATTTATATCATGCAGCTGCAGTTCCGTAGTCAACAAATGGCTAACTACTCCGTCATGTCAAGCTGACAATCGAAACAGGACCCGCAATTACTTGTCTTCTCCACCCCCACACGCACGTGCACGGTTTCTCAAGACCACACACCCAGCAGTCCCAAGACGAAGAAAAACTTAGACCTAAATACACGCGTTACAATATATATATATATATATATATATATTGTAATGCCAGTTAATTAGGCCATTAATTGTTTGGACATAAAATTTGAATTGTTAATTGTTTGGACATAAAATTTGAATTGTTTGATAAATCCATTATAGCGGTCTGATCGAAAAAAGCAACAATGGAAAGGCGAGCTCGCTTGCTTTGTCGAAAAGTCAAAAATGGCGTATGCGCGCTCAAACTCGAGAGTACTACGATAGTTAAGTTGGCGGAGAAACATTGTAAAGTACGAAACAATTAACGAAACTATTAGTTGGCGGAAAAACATCGTGAGGAGTAGAACAAGAAATAAAACTGTTAGTTGGCGGAAAGACATTATGAGAAGCAGAACAAGTAATATAATTTGAGGAGAGACTAGACATCGTCAATTTATAACTAATTAAATATGTAAATTAATACAAAGAAAACATTCACGCCGCCAGTATTGCAGCGTAAATATTGTAAAGTAAGAGCAGCTTTCGTCAGAATAGAACTTTACAAAATCTTCGTGGAGAAATTAATCCAGGAGAACATTGGTAATTATTGTGGAGCGGAGCAATCAACAGAATACAGCCAATCTTGCCAGATTTTAAAGTAAAGTGAAAAATCAGTGAAAACCAATACCTGACATTAAATAATTAAAGAGTGTAAACTGTCCGAACGAGGTAAAATTGATTGTTCTGGTACCAGACCGAAGGTCCGTAAGTAACCTAATTTTGAATAATATTGTAAACGTAAATTAAAGGATAAAAGTCAGATTTCGTACCCTTTTAATTGTCAATCAATGTTAATTTCTTTACTTTTTAATTTATTTCATTCTATTGACATATTGTTTAGGTAAATTGTGAACTTTTTTGTTAATAAGATTTTAAATATTTTTTTTGTGTTCATTATCAAACCCAGTAGAGGCCCTGAGAGAGAGCAGATCTCAAATTTTATTGCCACAAAATGTAATAAATATTTTGTTTGTTAATTGATTAAACTTTTCATTTAAAAAAGCCTTCCATTTGATTATGCTACCGCAACGTGGGGCTTGAATTCTTCAAAAATTAAATAAATTAAATTATTAATTACCTGTTGATTATTACATAAATGGCGCTTAAACGTGAGGGAAATTCATTAAATTAAATAAAGTCTATTTCATTGGGAGATTTTCATTTCATTTCAGGTGGTCTACGTATCAAAATATTTTTATTTGCTTATTTTCGAACAAACTTTTGTAGAATATGAATTTTTTCCAATGACAATGATAATGATGTTTTTAATCAATGAAATAACATTAACTAATTAGTCAGAGATACTAAAAGCAATTTAAAACATTATTAAACACTACGATTCGTCCCTAAATTTTAGACCTCTTCAGGTATGATGTTTTCGGCCGCAACGTTTGCTCAAATCCCCAATTCTCATGCAATTAATTATTACAAATTTATCTTTTAATTAAATTTTTCACCTGAAGAAAATTTATGGACGAAACGTAGTGTTTTTATAATATTTTGCTCTTAATAAAACTCTCCATAATTGGCCGATGTTATTTAAGACAAAGTAAGCAGTCGCACTGCCTGTGTTGTAACGCGCTAACTTTTTATTCAAGTACCCTTGGTTTAATTTATTGTTATAATTACATCCAACTGATTTAAAATAAACCAGTTAATCAAGAATATATTGTTTCATTTGAATATCCTTGGCCTTAAAGTGTAAATGGGTCATAAATATAAAATAATTTTTTTATTCAAGTGTTTGTATTTATTCCTGATTATATGAACTTTGTTTCAAAATTTGTAATGAAATGAAAATTGTCCTCTTTGGAGATCTTTTGGCAAACCTGTTTAACTGTTTCATTATCATATCGATTGCAAGTAACAGGACATACGATTCTATCGATAGTTGTGGTACATCCTTACTCCTGTCAAATTTGAGCTGCGTTTTGTGATGGTTTAAAATGACAATATTTGATCGCATTAGTCTTGTCTAAGTATTATATAAAATCTGCAAATATGAATTTTTCGTTTAACGTTAATGAGGTCTTGCCAAAGAGAATTAGTAAAATAACAAGTGATCTAGTACCAGAAGGTTACATTCCAAAGGATCGTCAAAATTTAAGGTATGTTATAAAGATGTGTTAAGAGTAATATTTTTGTTTTAATATATAAATTATTTAATGCATATAAAATTCCAAAGAGTAGTGTACGGAAACATCGATGTCATAAAGTTGCAATATTTCCAGGGATTGTACCATGAAAATATCAGACATCATAGATGAAGTAGGGAATGCATCTGCTAAGGCACAAGGTTTGCAAAAGTCTATAACTAGCGGAGATAGAATGAAACAATTCGAGCAGATACTTTATTTTCTTGTTGATGAGAAAGGAAATGGGTGAGTATTTAATTCTTATGTAATTTTTGGCTAATTTTTAAAATATACTTTCCATACTTACATAGTTGAGGTTTCATTATGATTTAGTAATAATGATTCTTACACTTGAATTCACAAAATATTTTTCATAATTCATGGCTTTACATACACACAAATATAAAAGAAAGTGACAAAGACTCGTAGATTTTAAGTCAATTTTTAATTCTCATTTGAAGGTCAACACAATAGGATCTTTTAATTGTTTTATGCCCTATATATACAAACACACATAGGGCTGAGGCACTTGAAAATTTTACTTCCTAGCCTGACTATACTAATTGTCAATTTAAATTAAGTCAACTGCTCTCTGTCCCTCATTCCTACCCAAATGCACACAGCATAATATTCCTCCAAGCATAGCAACAGCAAACCTCAATTTCAGGCAAGTTACTCATGATCTCTTTCCATACCAATTATTATTTTGACAATGTTGCAAGTAAGGTTGTGACTATGTATATATATATATATATAATTTATTACAGCCAAATAACCATCCTTGTTTACACACAGATTACAAAATTAGGAACAAGTTAAGTACATGACGTAAGACATTTCATGCACCGACTTAAAATGTCATACCCCATTTCTGGTTCAACTTGTCATACCCTGTTACAACGCAACTTATAATAATGACAAAATGCATGATGAATATTCACCATTTAAAGTACTTACAAGTCCAGAGAAATTTTACATCACAGTGGTAATTCCACATTAATATCACGTCAAGTCTGATGAACCAATTCATAAGTATTTTGGTTAAGTTAAACTAGATCCAGTAAACTAGGACCCATGCCAAATAAATTTTCTCTGTCCATGGGGTGGTATTTGTAAGTTAACTTCCTTGTTTATAAACAAGTTAAAATGTTTCTGAAATTATAGACAACTCGCCCACCGAAAAGATTCCTGCTTTTGTATGTGAACCCCTCCAACCAATAGTTGAATAACTACTTTGTTTTATGCTACCTCCCAAAACCACTTCCACCCAATGTTTATTCCAGATGTTATCTCCCATTAGACTAACCTGATAGGCCCTTGAATATTTATTCTCTCACGGCCTACCAAATTCCTTCCCCATAACAAACTTTCTGATTGCCCTCTCTCAGTTTGTCCTTACCAGGAATTTCTTTTTGCCACAAGAACGCATACCATCAGATAAGTGTCACATCCATTGGTACTTGGATGGACCTTTCCTACTACTACTGGAACAGGACCACTTAAATTCCTTTCCACAGATATATTTAACCTGCTTCCAGTTCATAGGTATCATCTTCGTACAATGCTCCTTTCCCTTTCCAATTTTTTCCAAAGCTTAAACATCATATTCCCTGTTAAGTTCATTTGGAAATACTTCCCACATCATCACTTTCCTTGACGTTGATGTACATCTTAGTTCTCACCTAATCAGAGAATTGATTCATCAGTATAAATTTTGGAAAGCACGCAAAGCCAAGCTCTTTTTCTTCTAACGGCAAGTAACTCCAAATTATCCTGATCATTGTTGGAGATTTTACTTGCAAAAAATCTCTGCTACTTGATATGAATCCATCTTAACACTTATATGTGTTTGTCAGTAAGTACCTTTAATACACCACTTATATTCAAAACCTCACCAGGGATCTAAAAGCATTTGCTTTAGTCTTCTGTGTGTGTTTTCTCAACACTATATTTATAAAATGTAATGCTCCCACCTGTCCTAGCTACTGAATTAATGTTCACTTACAAACATGAGCACTTCTTATAAGTAAGTGCTACCATTACATCTCTCTGTTGGCCTGGAACTTCAGAGTTATTGAAATAAAGAAGTAGGAAATAACAGACATTTATTTTATTATTACAGGATTAATCAATGCAAAGATCAATTAATAACAACATTTTGTTGTATTTTGCAATACTTATTGCTTTCATCAGGTGATTGTCACAAGATTTGTCGTTCTTACAGATCTTTCAATTTTGAATCACTTCACAAAAGCAATAAGAACTTGCAGAAATGTATTGTATTTATTTGATCACTTAATTTGTTTGTTTATTGTCTACTTCTGTATCTACTTAGTCTTCATCTATTGTAGATGTTTTTATATTTTATTTATTGAATGTTTGATTTGTAAAAGGTATGTTATCATTACTTCACCCCCTAGTTTGAACACTGCTCCAGACATTCTGTCTGGACCAACTGATTTATGTGTCTTAACATTTATGATATTTGTTCTTATAGATGAAGGAATTATTTTAAAAATAATTTTACTTTCTATGTTAGTAAAAGTAACCAATTTTGTTTTCACTCCGATGATGCAACATATTCTGAAAATTTGTTTGCTATATCTTCCTCCTTTGAATTTTTTTTTTTGTCCAAGTCCTTTTTGTATCCCATTTTTCCCTTATAATGTATTAGTAAGTTCTTAATATCCCCAGCCTTTCTTCTTTATTTTGTCAGTTGTTCTCTGGATCTGCATTTAATTTGTAAGTATTTTACTGGAGCATATTTAATACCTTCCAATACAGTGTGTTTAAAGTTACCCCAGCAATCACTAACCGAAGTTCCATTGATGCCTATCCCTTGTAATTTTGTATCAGAAGGTGTTGGAAACCGTCATGGCCTACCTTCATCTATTGTAAGACAGTTTTTTTTTTGTTTGTTAAATTTCCTTACCATCTCAAGTGGGTGGGCACTCACTTCAGTCACTACCTGAGAAACTTATAAATAGCTCAGTAGGTCTTAACAGAAAAATGCCCAGTAATGAATTCAGCCTAGTTGGTGTGATTGACATTTGCAAAAACATAATATCCTAAAATAATGAATTTTCTATTGCTTATGTTACATTGTTTTTTTTATTCAATATGACCATTCCAGTTAACATTCAGGAATTTGAAATCGCTGGAAAAAATGCATTTTCCACCTAAAAATGCATTTTTTTCTTCCTTCTTCTTCTTCAACAATTAAAAAGTTTTGTAAACTGACTGTGCAGTTGTGTCACTCTAGGCTCTTGTGTTTTTTAGTTTTCTTAGCACCTGAAGAAAGTAATAAGGCTTCCAGAAATTGTGTGGTATTTATATCATCACTTTTTTTGTCTATATTTGGCTATCTTTCTTATTATTTATTTTAAAAACAGATATAAATTTTTCACTTTTTAAAGTACATGAATGCTAAAGTTTTGCATTCACTGTTGTCTCATCAGCATATATCCATCCATCTAGGGATTTGGACACAGTATACCATGTGGTGACAGCACATAGTTCCATTACTTCCTAATTCATCAACACTTAGTAGCTATTTTATGACATTCTCTCTTGCTCTGTCATCCCAACTACATACATATGTACATACATACTTACTGAAATAGTGGCTTACTTAATTTTTGTTGGTCTTCTCTCTTCAACAGTTAGTTGACTTGGCATTGAAGATTTAAAGCTCAGGTTAACTATTATACCAATATGTCTATTGCCAACAAAACCACTGGTCTCTCTCAAGGAAGAGATCAATGAGACAATAAATGAAAATTATAGAAAAATGATAGGAAGACAAAAATTAAAGAAGCTGAATTCCTGATTTATGTTTGGATTATAAGAGGTGTTGAGGAGGTTTTCACAAATTAAGGCCAACATTGGTGGAACTTTAAGAATAGCTATTTTTCCTCCATTATCTCAATTGCTGGAATTTAGCTGATGATATCTCAAGAAATTTGTCATGTTTTCTATAACTATATAAATTTGAATATAATTGTAAATGTAGTAAGTGTATTTCTGTCATTGATAATGAATATTAACCTTTTCATTTTATTAATGTGTATGGTGTTCTTACATGATCACACCTAATCATTGTAAATTTTTCATTATTTGTAAATTTTATTAATGAGAATGAATATTGGGTCTATATAATTATTAAAAAGGGATTGTAGTTACTTATTGGAAAATGTTGTAAATTGTGAAGTTAATCAGATTGAATTGCTTTATAATAGCTTGTACTTAATTTCATTGGCACTTATAATTGTATTAATGTGACTACTTTTAATGGTAAAGTCAGAAACCGTAGTTTAATTTAAAATATCTCCTGATTTAATATATCTGATTTTCATCTCATTATTACATTTATTATTATTTTCTTTGTTTTAGAGGAAATGGTCTGGTATATGGTTTATTAAAAATAGGCAAAAAGAAACTTTTTGTATTTGATGCTATTGGGCAGTACCATGAAGTTGAACCGTTATGTGTTTTGGACTTTTATATCCATGAATCTAAGCAGCGCAAGGGCTGTGGGAAAGAACTGTTTGAATATATGCTGAAGGTAAAGACTATAACAATTTAAGCTAAACTTTTAACAAAAGTTTAAGACTCACAAAAAATTAAACTGTTTTCCTCGTGCTTATTGTGAAAAGGTTAAAAATTACTCTGAGAAATGAAAAGAATATGTATTCCATTGAGTTCAAATGTTACTAAAAGCAAAATTATTTTGGTAAACCGTAAGTATTTCTTTAATGTTTTATTCAATACTTTCTGAAAGGAACAAATATCGAGTCTTATGTTTAGCCCATATGTTTTGAGCCATTGTTTGAATAATATCTGTATGATGTATGAGTTACTTTATACAAATTTGAGCTTATTTTCTTTTTGAAGACAAATGTTCATTTGTATATCAGTTAATCAAATATATACATATATATCATAATGTAGTTGTTAACTTGGATCTTAATTAGAACAAATTTATTTTTATAAATGGCTTATAATTACTCAAGGGTGGGCAGTGTTTATTATGGAGGATAATTGGTATGCAAATATATTGTTTTTAACCAGTGTTTTTGATTGATTACATAAATAACTTTTATTTTAGGATCAGAACGTATCAGCAGCCCATTTAGCAATTGACAGACCATCTGAAAAACTGTTGGCATTCTTGTACAAACATTTTGGACTAACGAGAATATTATCTCAGACAAATAACTTTGTTGTTTTTGACAAGTTTTTTGAAGACATTCCCAGTACGTAACAAATTCTGTAAAGTGTTTCTGGTCTTAAATTTATTTTCAATCCTTTATAATTATTTTTTATTTTTTATATTTTTCAGATCAAGTGGAAGGAAGTCAGTCACAACCAACACCATTGTGTATTAACCCCGACATTACTGCTTCGCTTGGTGCTCTAAATAAGTAACTGCTTTCATACTAACACTTGTATAAACTCTAACTCATATGTGATTTGGAACAACATCCATATATATAAATAATGTGACATTGACAAAATAATTCGTATTGAAAGGAAACAGAAAAATGTGGTCACTTGCTCACCTGAAATTCAAGCTTGGCTTTGCCACTCAGGACAGATTTTCTTCTTCAGGAGAAATAACTTACTTTCCGAGTGCCAGCCAGTGCAGAGAATGTAAAGGCACCATCTCTCTCTCATTCCTCTCCATACAAATTATTTATGTATAATAGATCCTTCCTCACTACCTATGATCCTTTGTGCCTCATCACCAAATTAAGATTCCCAACATTGTATGTATGTATGTATGTATGCGGGTGCAGTATTGGTATGGAAAGGAAAGAGAGTGGCTTACCTGAAAGTGAAGTGAGGTGTAGGCATAAGGAACCAAAGATTGTTCTTCAGATTTTCGGAGGTTCTCAGCCTCCTACTTCTGGAAGGAGTGTTACCCCATTCCATCCACCATCTGGCTGTGGACTCAAGGGTGGATAGCATGGTGTAACACTCCTTCCTGAAGAAGGAGGCTAGGAGCTTCAGAAAATTTGAAGAACAACCTTCGGTATATATAAGAATATTAGTAAGGATATGGCATTGTAAAAAATAATTGTGATATTGGTATGGAAATGAAAGAGAGATACCTTGTGGCTTACCTGAAAGTGAACTATGGTGTAGCCCTACACTACAGAATGGTGTAACACTCCTTCTTCAAGGAGGAGGCTGAGAGCCTCCAGGTAAGCCACAAGCTATATCTCTTTTCTTTCCATACCAATATATATATATATATATATATATATATATATATATATATATATATATATACACCAATTGATGACAAAGTTACATTTGAACTTGGATAGTGAGGAAGTGATAGAAATAAATAGGAGGATTACACTTTTATGTGAATTCATATGCTCAGGCGTAGAATCACGCACATAGAAAAGCAAATGTTCAAAGCATGGAGAAGGATGGAAGAAGAAAGGAAGACTGAAAATATTTGCCCCAGGCAGGACTCCTGCATTTTCTGCTCAGTACACAGACGCCATAACCATCTCAGCCACCGGGTCAAGTTCCTGACCAGCCAAATGTAGATAGTCTTATTATGGACAAATAGTGTTGAGTGGAGGAATGGATAGAGTAGAGGGAATGAAGTATTAGGATAATCTATTAAGGTATAAATACAATATTAGGAGAATCCATTAAAGAATTGGAACTAATTTGGTGACAGTCACATTCAACATAGGCAGGACTTGAGCCTTCATGACCTGCTTGGTACACAGTCACCTTAACCATCTCGGCCACGAGGTCCAGTTCCTGACCAGACTAGTATAGACAGTCTTATTATGGATAAATAGTTATTTAGAGGAGGAATTGTTGAAATATGTGGTATTTATTTTATCACTTAATTTTGTGTGTTTTGACCCACTCACTATTATTCTAATATAGACTTATTTTATATTTTCAATTAATATTCTTAACTAAACACATGAATATATGGTGTAAGTTAAGACTTCTTATTGCTCTCACATTTAAACTTTTGGTGGGAAATAAGTTATTTTTTCTGCTTTTCATTTAAATGCTAATTCTTTATCCTCAAGCTAAATAATAATGAAATACTAATTCAAGTATATCCTTTCATGAATAAATAATTACATAGGTACACACATACTATTTTTCAAAATGCTGTGTTAATTATGCTCAATAACATAAGCAGGAAATGATTAAGAATGGAGTTCTCATCATTTTATTAGTTGGTATGTAAACTGTTGCAAACACAAAGTTACAATGTTTAAATTTATTACCTTTTGAAATACTTTCATTTCATACTTCTCTAGTGTTGTTTTCAAATTTAATGAATTCTCATATTACTCAAATGCACAAGTACTATCAATTAAATATCAGAAATAATATTTTCTTATAAAACTTATTTAGATTGGAATCAATTTTTTATTTATGATACTTTCTGATTATTTCAATATGATTTATTTATTTATGTATTTATTTATTTAGAATACACAAAGGATGTTTTTGTATTACTGTTTTTAATTATTGCTTATTAATTTATTTCACTTCCACAAGTAAACATTCATTGAGCCATCATCAGTGTATTCATTTACATCTCTTCATGCAATTGTCTGTCTATCTGAAAAAATATGATCTGCAAACAATATTGGTCTGATTGTGCATAGTTTGAATCAAAATTTATGTATGTGAAACACTTACAATGTTTTTCGTTGGATAATGAGTTTTGGCAATCTTGATATTGGGAGAAATGATCTATTTGGTGTCTACAACCATACAACAGCTTTATGTTTATGTTTTTACCATTGGTCCAACTACTCTTTAAGTAGTTGTGATTTTCCTGAATGTGTTTCTATTCATTTATCTTGATGTGTATTTACTTGTGTATGCCATGCCATCATCTTGTTTACAAAAAAACATATTTATCAAAAATAAATTTAATATTTTTTAATTTCAGAAAATGTATTATCTTTCTCGATTCACACAGTTTGCTTACAGACAATGTGAGTGATACCCATAATTGTCCTAGACTAACTAACCATTTTAAGATAAATATTAGATGCTTTGCAAACTGCGCGCATTGAACATACAAGCTATATATTTATATCTATGCTTGCATGTGTCTCGTTGTTTTTTCTTGTACATTATATATAGTAAAGATTGTTACACCAAGTCAATCTGCTCGTGCATTTTCCGTATTATGGTTCGATCCATGATTCTCAACAAAGCGTCAATCGTAATGCTGTGTGTTTTTGACGAATTTACCTTGCTGTAATCCTGGGATGATTTCATCTCTGTGATTATCACAGTTTACAGTTAAGAATTCACGCATGGTGCACACCCCATATTTTTGTTAAAATTTTTGGTACAAAAGATGTGTAGCATACATGAGTAAGTATGTTAATTTTTTATGCAAGTATATGAATGATGCCCATTTGTTGGTGACCAGAAAGTGCTTATTTCCTATTACACTAATATTTTAAAAATCCAATCTGGCTTTTCAGAACTTCAAAATAATTACATGAATTACAAAATATAAAACACCTGTGCTAAAAAATTGTCTGTTATATGGCTACTTGTTAATCTTTTTAATTACATGGCTTATTCTAAAAAAAAAACTTCTGGTTTCAGTAATGTTATTCCTGCGCGAAGTACGTATCATTTCCCATGTTACGGAAGATATGCAGCCCACTGTCCTGAATCAACTATTGGAGATGTAAGTGTTTTTATACTGATTTAAAATAATTATGCCTGATTAATAAACTTATATTATTTTAGAATAAGCTTTATTATTATTTTATCAATAAATAAGTAAATGGACTTAAGTCATAAAATTGTTTATAAACAAAAAATTTAATGTGTAGACGTTTTGGACCTCTTCAGGTTTAGTAATTTCATATATAAATCATACAAAAAATTTAGATGCAAGGTTTGCTGCCTTGCATGTTGCAACAATTTTCTGACTCAAGGTAGTTTATTTATTAGTTGATAATATTATAAATGCCAGATATTTTTTCATCATTACTTTAGTATTATTGTTATTATTTTAACATTTAGTAAGAATATTAAATTATAATTATTATCCTAGCGCCATAATTGCCAAACAGGTTGATTAATTGAAATTGTATATTTTCTATATATGGTAAAATGATGTAGTTTTATTAATATTTACGGTTGTGGGTAAATTATTTTTTTATACCAACGAGTTTAATCTGCCTTTAATATTTTTACTAATAAAGGGGAGGGGTAAGAATTTAAAGAGAAAATGTTGAAAGTTTAGTTCAAATTTTCCTTGTGGAATTTGTGGTGAGATAAATGTCAACTAAATTAAAATCCATGGCTCTTTTATGTTTGGAGGGAGTGAGTGGAATAAAAATTTAATATTTTACCTTAATAGTTAGCTTTATGAAACCAGTTAGTAAAAAATCCATTAATATGACAATATATTGAAACTTCAAAATAGTTAATAAAATTATGATGTTCTAATTCTTAAGTGAATTTTAAATTAGGATGGAAGTAATGAAAATATTACCAAATTTATTCAATTTATATTTAAGAATTATACAAAAAATATCATCCACATATCTTGCATAACAAAGGGGTTGGAAATAGAAAGTAGTAATAATTTTCCAAATCTCTCATAAAAATGTCTGCATAGAATGGAGAGATAGGAATATCCATAGGGCAGCTATTAATCTTATGGTAAATTTTATCATTAAAATGAATAAAAATGAATTCAAAATTAAATTAATTATGATTAAAATTTCAGGTAGGGGAGTATTTGTTAATTTAGAAAATAAATGCCATCATTCAATTATTAAATTATTTGGTAACAAATCAATTAAAAGAGACAACATCTAAATACTTTTAAATGTAATTATATGGTCAATTTTGTTGACTAATCTTCTTCTAATATATAAAATAGACTGTACATGTGTTCCTTTTGAACTGGAAACAAACACTGTTAGGGTAAGACATGTCTTTTCTCCAATTTTTTTTATGTATAATTTCAACTGCTTTCAGAATAGGAGGAAAGCACCCTTAGGGGTGGGGGTGGAGGAGCGTTACATATAAATAAGACAAAAACAACCAAGATTGGAGTTGAATCCAATGTGTTTATGTTTCACATGCAAATCTACACCCATGGAGCAAATTTGATCAATATTTCTTCATGTGAACTGGAAACAAACCATTTAGGGACAATTCACAAATACTACCCCTAAGCGCAATTTTCGAACATATTAAAACGGCCAATATTTTTGTTAGAAGAAAAGTTTTTGGAGTTGATGAGATAGACCGTGTTTCTTTATATATTTTTATCATTATTATTTCAACCCTTTTTGGCATGTCAGGTGAGCACTTTTAGGCATGGGGTGCTCCATAAAAATAACTGAGATTGTAGTAAAATCCATAGTTGTGGATGTTGGTAAGTTTAACATTGTCATCCTGGGAAATGCTGTGCACCAAGCTAGTTTATTAATAAATTCAAAATAATTTTTAACAGGAAAATGAACTTCATCATTTTGCTATTGATAGATCTGGTGACATAAATAAAGTAAAAATTGTATTGGCAGATAGGTTAAAATATGAAAATGGTAATATTGGTTGTAACAATCTAGCAATAGAAAATTTGAAATCGGTTTTGAAAAGATGAAAATCAAAAAATTATGTAAATAACAATATGTATTTAACATTATTTATCACTTCTGCCAGTATTACCAAACATCCATAAACACCCATTAACATACAGATTAATGGTCTCATCTACTAATAATCCTTTACTTAATATTTCCAAATTTATTTGCAACTTATTATGAAAGTTTAATACACTGCCTATATCAGGTTGCCCTTCACCTGCAACTAAGTATCTGATCGCCTGCGGTTCATTTTCTAGAATAATGCTTTTCTAGTTGCTTTACTTTCTTTTACTTTGCTATCACCAATTGAAAAACTAAAAGTTATTGTTTATATCTACACACAACAATGTTGATAACCATTCATAAATCAACTGTGATGTAGTAAACGTGCATTCGTACTGCTATGACATGCTACATGAGACTGCATATATGTATCAAAGCAACATGGTTCATGAATCCCCATGCTACCACATAATAAAACTGAAACAGCATTAACAGGGTCTTACTGTATTTTATAATTAACCCTTTTTCACCCTCTTACATACTGACCAGGGCTGAACACACAACATAATCGACATCAGGAGCAACACAGTTAATCTCAATGACACCAAAAACTATTTAACCAATTAACCCTTCTCACCCCCCCCCCCCATATACACATGCAAACTCAATCCATTCTGATTGGGACTGAACTTCCTTAACCAGCATGATGAATGTTACTATCCAGTTAGAAAACTCTAAACCCCAAATTTCAATTCCAATCTTGGGCCATTAGTATATTTTATAATAACCCCTTCCCACCTTATGTCAAAGGGTCTGAACTTGAACTTCACTGGCATATGGAGTGTTCTTTTTAATCTCAGTGAGACCAAAACAATAGACTCGATACTGATATAGTCAACTCAAGAGTCCCAAAAACTATGTATTTATGCCAATCGTTGTTGTTCTAGCATTATTTGTTATGTCACAGCCTTCCACCTATACCCCTAGTGTAATTCTGCTCTCATTCCATTAGGCATTGAAATCAGACTTATGTGAGTGTAACACTTTTAATGTCAACAATTGAAAAAAAAAAAACTTTTTTTTTTGAACCTAATATAACTACAAAGTTTCGTTGAAATTTTCCATACATGTAACAGTATATGCAGAACAAACATATCCATCAATTATTATTTATCAGAAGATGAACAGTGATGTTAAATTAGTTTTTTATCATAAATATAAAAAATGTAATTGTTGTTTGTGAGAGAGAAACTAAATATATTTTACAAATTTATTTTGATTATGGAATGTATAAAAGTGCAACTTACATTTATTTATATAAAAACAATTTTGGAAGAGCAAAATCTATGAAAATAACAATGGTAAATTAGCACAGCACAAAAAAACTTGCAATTCATGTAATAAACTTTGATAATATGGTCTGCAATATGAAATAGAATGATTGAATCAATAGTATAGGTTTTTCTTTAAAGCTTATCGTGAACTAAATTTGTGTGATTTTTATGATATAAAATACCACTTGACATAATAATGCCACTTTGTCCAGTTTTTATATAGTATCCCTATTTACTGTCATACCACTAAAATTGATTTTGGGACATTATCAATTCCAATTAGGACAAAATAAAATGTTTTACAAATTTAATTATCTGGACATTACCATCATGGTAGAAAATGCCAGACTATATAGCAAATGGTACTTATGGAACATAAATTGCTGGTACATTATTATCTACTACTAGTAGATTATTTGTAGATCTTGTATTATTTTTTAGTGTGGGTATAAAGTAATGTTTTGCAGTATTTTATGATTATTATTTTTATATGATGCTATTTTGTACATCATTATTAGTCTTGAACAATTTATGTATAGTATATAAGTTAATATTAAAGGATCAGGAGGGGAAAAAACTTGCTGGATTGGGAATCAACCCCATTTTCTCCACTTGGTGTGTGGTGCACTTACCTGAGCTGTATAGTGCTGAACTTTGATTGAAATCATTTCTTGTTTCTTGAATTAAATCATTTGACCTGTGATCAATTTATACACAATATCCATTCTTCAGGTTGTTGTTGTTGAGACTTTACAGTCGTGATAATTTGACATAATAATAGTATTTACAATTGCAAATATTTAACAAGTAAACTTGGGGTCTGGTATATGACCCTTGTTATTCCAAGTTAGGGGCGATAGGAACTGACTAACTTGTTTACAAGATATTAATGAAGGTTTGATGGCATAGTGTTTGGGATCGATCTGATCATCAGGGAAACTTCATCTTATGAAATGCTTTAAGGAGGTTATGGGGATGATGGGAAGAATGGATATTTAGGGCCAGTTGGTAGGTGGAGGTTAGAGTTAGGTAATTCCTGAGTGATTCAGGGAGAGGATGTTGTCAACTGGGAGTTTACGTTTGAGTCTGTGGTTTTGTAGAGGTGGGGACGGGTTGCTGTAGAAGAGGTCAATGGTCGGATTTGGGAGTTTGATGGAGATATTTATTAGAGAATTGCCGGATTTATGAATTAGGGGAATTTCCAGGTCTTTGTGGATAATTGAGTTGCGAAGGTACTAGGGGAATTTCCAGGTCTTTGTGGATAATTGAGTTGCGAAGTTACGAGGGGAATTTGAAATTAAACAGAGAATACATTCTTCAGTGAAGTCCTAAAATTAGGATTGAATATTGTGATTTATGGAATTATAGATGAGCCTATGTTCAGGTCAGCATTTGGGATGAAGAAAGCTCACACCTGACAGGGAGTCAAGCAGGGTAGTTCTGATGGTAAGAGCTCCGTGTGCCAAGGCCCTGGGTTAGATTCTGAGTCTCTTTCAGATTTTAACCATCTTGAACCTTAAGTTTCATAACCTTTAGCGCTAAGCTTCAATTGAAAGCATTTCTTCTGTTTTTTGAATAAGTTAATATTATTATACCACATCTTGTTTCTTAATGTGGTGGATAGAAATTTTCTTCAATAATATTAAAAACATTTGTTTTGGTTTTATGAATTTATTTATTCTCTGTTAATATGATATCTCTGTCAATAATATTGTTAGCTATGTTCATGGGTGACTCAAATAATAATTAAGTTATAAATTATAGATATTTTTTATACAATTTGGTTTATAGTATAGTATTTTTCCTAATGATAATCTAATTAATATAATTATTGATTATTGTTAACATCTCCATATATATGTATAAATAATAAATAATCACCACTCAAACAGCGGTTATTTTCCTATTTAACGTATAGAAAAAATTTCACAATTTCAATAAATATTTAAAATAAGTTACTAAATCTTGTTAATTTAAAAATAATTCATATTTAGTAATATTTTTACTATTGAATTGGTGTTTGTTTGTGTTGGTGTTAACAACTGCTTTGTCAGTCTCACAATAGTTCTGGTCCATTAAATGAGTTGCAATTAAATTGTTATCAAAACAATCATTCAGAAATTTAAGTAAATTTATTATTATGTAAAAAGTTCATTACATATTTACAATGATAAAATCATAGTGACCATTCATACCTTGTGGATTGAAAATGAATCTTTCTTACTTTAGTGGTTCAACATTGCAAATAAAAAAAAACATTCTCACCCAGTTACTTTCTGTTTCTTACAGTATAATTTTTTTATGTCCTCAGATCATTAAAAATTCAGCAACTACTTCATATGAGTCTAACAGGTAATAATTTTTAAAATATTTAATAATTACCAAGTTGTATTATTTGTCTCTAAAATAATAGCATGTTGCATATCAAAATTTAAAATTTGTATTGGTAAACTGAACAGATTGTGTTAATACTGTTTGTGATATAAACTATAAATGTCTTTATACACATAGGGTTAGAATCTTGGCTATCCAACTAATGTGGCAGAATAGCGTGTCTGATAACAAACAATCTGGAAAGGATCTATAAATACATCCTTTTATTTCCAAAACTCATTCTTATTAATATTTTGACATATTAGTAAAGGTTGGTACTTTATAAATGTACTGTGCAATATATTCCACACTTACTGATATCCAATGAAGTGAAGAACAAAGCTAGGAAAATCTAAATTTTGCATGTCTCAACTTTTGTTATGCTCACATGTAGGAGGATTGTAGCAGACACTTGCAACACCTTGCCAAAGTAGTCCTTATTTTATAATGCAGTTAAAAAAACATTTAGGGGAAATTTTCAGAGTCTACTGTATTATCGTCAATTTTAGTTTATCACTTTTATAAAACCATGGATGGAGTCATTATTGTAGTTATATTAGTAAATTCATGAAAATTATATATTGTAATTAAGCTAATTATAGCCAGTTTTTATATACTTTTTTACACCATAAATCTATTTTAATATTATTGTATATCAAAATTGAACTAATGTTTTCTAAGAAACAATTATCTAAAGGTAATAATAAGAAAGGTAGCCAAATGCAGACAAAAAAAAGTTAATATAAATACCACACAACATTTCAAAACTCTTTTGACTTTAGTTAACTGACAAGTGCAGTTGTGTCTCTCTAGGCTCTTGCATTTTTTCTGCACTTGAAGAAAGGCACAAGGCTTTGAGAAACATTTTATTTGTATTTGGCTATCTTTCTTATTATTACCTTTAATATATTTGGCTATCTTTCTTATTATTAATTTTCAATCAGACATAAATTTTTCATTTTAATTATCTACAGACTGCAAAAGATTTTCACTCTCCCTACTCTATTTACAACTAACCCCAAGCTAACATCCAACCCTAAAATTATAAACTGACTCCTATAAATGCTTCCTCATCTGCCCTAGGTTAAACTTTGTTAATAATTGTGAAATTGATGGAGTATGCATTACAATTCAAAAACTCTCAGCCCTAAATTTAACTGTTGCAGATCCCTACTAGAGTCTTGTCTCTAGATTTCACAATCGTACCTTTAATTCATATTTGAGTTCTTCACTTCATATTATTAATAAACAATATTTTAAAACATATTTATACTTCAAGACAAGCTATTTTATGAATAATATAACATTTTCTGACACAATAAGATTTATTAAATGCACTTGTAAATGAGAAAACACTTCTTGATTGAACATTTTCTGTCTAATGAGAAAACATTGTTTTAGAACTATATGAAAGTAAAACAGACTAAATATTAGGAATAAGTTAAATGTTACAATAATTTATTTTCTATTATCAAAACTTTTTGTTGTTAGGTGTCTGTCAAAGTGATTGATGGCATGATTTTTGAAGAAAGTTTCGCAGAGAGCTAATTTTAATGATATGATATGATGGAGCCTCACTATGAGACAGATAAATATTGTTAGATATAATCAAACAAGTCTATCTAGTCTGATCAAAAATTATGTGAAAACCAATAAAATTTTAACAATAATAAATTTGTTTTTTCACTAAAAAGTAAATAACCACAAAAAATTGGGACATTTAGGATTGAAGAGTGCTAAGTGAAGTATCGCTCTGCACTTTTCTTATTAACTTATAAATTTATCATTTCAGCACCTCATGTGTACCTACGAGAGAGATAATTGAACAACATTCAGCTGTATGTCATGAAAACAAGAGGGATTTGCATGATCATACGCATCTTTGGTAGAATGCACTTAGTTGCCTTCATTTGTTTAACAGGCTTTATTTTTTTCCCTAATTATATGAACTACTTATTGCTTTAAATTAAAAAAAAATGCTTAGTAGTTATGACATACAATGTATCTCTGTGATAAAATTTTGTTGCTTTTGAGTATATTTTAAATTTTTAATGTTTGAACATTTTATACTTAAAACATTGTTTTTATTTCTGCTTAATAATGCACATCATCTTGATTTTTTAAATATATTTTACATATTGTACAGTGTTATATTGTTATTACATAATTGTTACTTGCATCTTTGTTAAATTTAAAAATAAAACATTTTTGTCTATAAGTTACTTTTATAATGGTCATTATTAACTAAGCAGTATTTAAACTTCAAACATCAATCAAATATATTCTTCAACTTCTATACAATTACTTTTGATTTCACAGGTTTTTAAGGTTGTAAGAAAAAATAGTGAAAAACATTGCATTAGTATTAAAGTGTACTAAGTAGTACCGTGATATTAACAATATATGAAATAATTTACTAATCTCTCACCTAAAACTTTATGATTTAAGTATATTTTTTACCAAATTACTAAACTATTTGAAGTGAAGATTGATAGAAGAGTAAAACAAAATATTAATCAGTGCCTATAAAATGACAGTAGAAAGACAAACTCCCAAATCAATGAAAATATGTTGTTTAAGTTATTTATTCTTATATAAATTGACATTGGAATCATTTAGAGTATTTGTGATTCCATGTTATAAATAATAATATTTATTGTTAGTTTAATAATGGTAGAATGCATTATCATTATTTTACTTGGTCAAAGTGAATTAATTATATAGACCACAAAACTTTTAGAAGTTTTGATCAAGCCTTTTATACAATTTAATTATTAAACATACTAAATAATATAAATGGGAACAAAACATATATATCAAAAAAATTAAATTTTATCTTTGATTTCTCTTATGAAAAGAAAACATATGGTTCAGTAATAATATTTAAGTTAGTCTTTCTCAAATAGTTCCAGTAATATTTTGTTTTGTGTGATGAATAATAATTTATTTTAAATACTTACACCAAAAGAAAAACATTTGTTGTACATAAATGTTAAATGTTATTTGCTTTACATCTAAATGTGACAGTATTAATATGCTATTTAAAAATGTGCATTATATATAGGTAATATCAGTATTTCTTTTTAAAACAATTTACACTATTATAGATTCACTTATGTTAATAGTAAGTAGTGTCTCTAATGAGTGCAATATATTACTTTTAGCTGTAGGAGCTTTACTTCAAATCACACATTAATGTTTCTAAAGTTCAACTTATTTATGTATCCATTTGAATCAAACATAAATAAATTTTATCTGCCACAGGAATTTTGGTATTTAGGCTGAAGAGGGTGAAGCATACAGAAGGAAATAATGCAGGATAATGTGTTCAAGTATGCTCAGTAAATGTTAACTGAATAATTACTATTTGTGTAATTAATTTATTAACAGTAATGTACTTTTATAATAATTTGTCTGACCAAGCATTAAAATTCCAAGTGCCTCATAAATTAAGGATATCTGAGTTTTTCAAACATGAAATATAAATAAAACATCCTTATTTTTAAAAATTAAATAAATACTCCAATTATTTTGTAACCAAGAAATTTTAACAACTTGTTACAAAATTATTTCTTGGTGTGGTTTTCAGACGATATTTTATTGTACAAGTGAGTTCAACCAAAAATATGTCCTCAGATTCACAAATGTCTTAATAGGGTACTCATCAAATTAAAAATTTCAAGATCTTTTGATGTTGGACATTACATTCATTTGTAACTAGAATTATGTCAATACAACAAGTATTAAATTTAACTACTGATGTAAGTATCTCTCTCTTTTATATAATTAATGAGAATAATGTTATGTTTCTTGAGTGTAACCTAAATATTTAATAATTTTTTGTCATGTCTTAATTCTAGTGACAAATAATTATGACGTTCAATGTCAAAAGCTTGTTGAAATTTTTAGTTTACTGACTACACAATAACAAAGTTTGTGAATATCCTGAGGACATATTTTTTGATGAAATAACTTGTACAATAAATATAGTCTCAATTATTCAGTGAATGTATTTTATTTTATTTGTCTTGTCTTTCATGAATGGATTGTTCACCTATACGGACTTAAAATTTGGTTTCATCTTATCCCCCATCACTATAATTGATAAACATTCCTTAGATGCTTGTGGTTACATGATTATCATAGAATAACTGATCCATGGAATTTACAATTATTTGAATTTGCCATTACAGTAGCTGTATACACTATTGTAATTGTAACATTTATCTGACTTATTAAATTAATAATCTTCAATTTCTAAACTATTTCTTTCCTTTCATTACCTTATTGATTATAGGCAGTTGTTATGTATCAGGATGTATATGTGCTTATCTATTTCATCATGTGATGTTTTAGTATTAATATTATATTCATTGGCAGCAACTGAAAACCAATCATATTACAAAGTCATTTCTTTCAAGAGCATTCTCCATGTTACCAAAAAAGTGATAATTCTAGCAGTATTAAGTTTTCCCACATTATTTTCAAGTATTCCGTCCTACAACAGGTCTGCAGACTAGTTCTGAAGTTGTCCCCAATTTATTTCACTTTCAACTAAAGGACTGTTAATCTATTTTTACCTACTGTTCTCAATACCTTTGCATTTGTTGTCCTGTCTGTCCCAATTTTTCCATTGTCCTGCAGCCACAATTTCAAAGCCTTAAAGGTATTTCCTTTCCTTTCAGGGAAATACTCCAAACGAAGCACTTTTATGAAGTTTAGTTACTCCTTACCAATAATTCTCATTGCCTTTGATTTGTCAATACTTATGTCAATCTTCCTGTTTTCACAAGTTTAACAAGATTGCATACATATTTTATAGTACTTATATTCCTTTCCCAAATCTCTGATCTTTCCAATACTATTTTGTCAGCACTCTGCATGTAGATTAATTAATATTGATTAAGATGGTAATAAACAACATCCTTGTCTCATACCTCTTCCTTCAAGTACATTGGCAATTTCTCCATGCTAGTTTATGCAAGTTGGAATCAGTCTTCTGTATCTCCAATTAATACCAAGATATTTAAGAATATCCATAATTTATTTCGAATCAATAAAACAAACCATTTTTTCATTTATCACTTGTACCATCAAAGATATAATTCTTAGTGTTGCAATTACTTCTTCATTGATTACTGATTCTATTTTTCCTTCATTACCTAAAACCCAAATTTCTCTTTCCAACATCTATTATTTTATGTGTTGTAGATATTAATTTATTATTTTTTATATTACATGTTATATGAGACTAGTTGTTTTAAAATCAACATTGAGGAAATAAATTATTTTATAATTTTCCTGTTCAAACTCATTAGTGGCATCAAATAATTAAACTCTTAGAATATTTCACGTTACATTAATTATTTATTAATATTTAATACAAATTATATGCTATATAAAGAGATAAAAGCTTACTATTTTATTTATTATCTTTCATAAAACATTTGGCATATTTATTGTTTCTTTATAATTTGTGTTATTTTCATATGATTTTAAATTATTTGATGAATGGTATATTTATCTCACCTATTTTTTACTGTGTTTCCATTTCTGAACAGTTTTTTTTAGAGTTTATTTTTCTTATCCATTTTGAAATCAGTTTGTTTGCTTTGAAATATCTGTACATCAATTTTTTGTATTCTCACAAAGTAACTTTCTTTTCATTTAATATGTTATTTTTTAACTCTACAATTTAACTTGTTAATATTTGATGCCATGATTTAGTTTTTCTGTATGTATCTATTATTAGAATTCAGATGTGTACATTGGATCACTTAAGAAATTCTTTAACTATTGATTGTTTTAGATAAACAAAGTTTTTGTTATATACCAAATTTAATCGAACACAAGAAATAGATGAATGGTTACAGGCTTTAAGAATTATATTTTAAGAAAACTATTATAATTATAGGTCTTATGGCAGCAGAAAGCATGGGATAAAAGTGAAATAGTTTATAAGAGTAGTATTTAAAGCTGAATTGTATATTTTTTCTGCAATTCTTACATAATAAATTATTTGTGAAATTTTAATTTCGATTGTCTATTTTATAATTGTCAATTTCAAGAATTGTTTTTTGGAACAATATTCAATTATTGTATTTACATTTCTTTTGCTATTGTAATTTTCTCTTTCTTTACAGACGTCCTTTTCTTCACAGATTATCATATCTTGAACCTTGATTTTAATATAAAATAAAATTGTTGGCATATTGTTGTGGAAGACAATTCAAAATAAAAAAGGTTAAATTTGTAGTTTCCCATTATAAATTCCACAAGATAGTTGGTCTTCATCATGATTATTTATTATTTATATTAATAATAACCTAATCTGCCAAATTTTTGCAGGCAGCTAAATCTGGTAACTTTTTTTATACATGTATTTAGGCACTGGTGAAAGAATGTAATTAAAACATGTCGGCATATCGTATTAACAAAATCTCAGGTTTTGTCCATGAATGTAATTATTTAAAATAGTTAAAATGTAATACTTTTAAATATATGTATATTATACCAAAGTTTATTTGTTGTAAGTAAATCTTTGTTCCACTATAAAAAATTGAATTTATTTTAAAGATTTCAAACAATTGGTATTTTTATATTTCATTTCAGCATAACAATAAATAAATTACTACATTAATATTTTAATTTATAAACTACCTTATGCTCATTCATAAATATTTAATTTATGAAACTTCCTCCTCCAGGATTTGTGGGCTAAATTACAATTTTTCAGAGATTGTATTTTCCAACAATGGATCAGTAAATACAATTTGAAAGTTGTGAAGAACACATTGAACATTTGGCACCAAAATTTCCTTAAAAATAGATCAGTATTGATGAGTCAGCTGAATGTAATTTAAAAGTGTTTGAAATAATTACAGGAACACTGTAAGAAATGAGTTGCAAACCAATGAAAAAGCTTATGGTAGCTGCAATTTGGATGGTCAGTTGTGCTGTTTTTAACAATTTAATATTTTTAATTAGACAAATAGCCAAATAACACAAAAATAAGTGCTAAATAAATACCACACAATGTTTCTGCAATCCTTCTTGCTTTCAGCAGATGATACACTGCACAAACCAGGTCATGAACTCCAAAAGTTTTTGAGTTCATCACCTGATTTGTACGATATGTTGATCTTGTGGCTCTTGTCCTTTTTTAATCATCTGACAAAAGCAACAAGGATTGTAGAAATTTTATGTGTTATTTATTTAGCACTTATTTTTTATATAGGGCAAGGTTGACTAGGAGTATTGTTAAAATATTTGTAACATTGTAATTAACTCATGACCAAATATGAACTACCTGATTAAATATGCATTATTTTGATGAGTATTATACGGTTTGCCTGATATAATAATGAATGTTGGCAAAATGACTTGAGACGATGAGCAGAATTTTTTAGTCTGGAGCTCTAAATGAATTAATTTGTGTGTGCTGTGAAAGCAAATTGCAATTAAATGGCCTATTTTAAAAATTAAAAGTTTTCATTTGTTTAAAGAAGGGGTTTTATAAATTCAGTGAAAAAGAAATTGGAGATAAATAAAAACAGGTATGTATTGAATGCATTCTTTTAAATTTGATAAATTCCTTGTAAACATTGTGTAGTTATTGTTAAGCCAAATTTCATTTAATTTATTGTTTGTATTTTGGGGATATTTCTACGTTGGTATTTTGTAAATCTTGTATTTCATTTTAATTTGATACTTTTCAAGAGGCCCGATATTATCTCATTTAAATAAATAGCCCTAAAACTTGTGTAAAATAAATTTTCTGTTTTTAATAAATTGTTTATATTTTATATTAATTCAATTTCAGTTTTATCATTTCTAACCATTCATTAAATGTTAAGAATTTTTAAAAATGAATAAGAAAGATAGCCAATACAGACAAAAAAGAGTAATTTAAATACAACAAATTTCAATTTCTATAAAATATGATATGTTGAAAATTTCATTGATTTGTTTTAAATTGTAAAATAAAGTAAAATTTTAATTTCTTTAAATATTGAAAGTTCATTAATACATTAAATTGTTTTTCAAAGTTAAATACAGTAAATAATTTAAATATCTTCAATATGTATATTACATTAATTGGGTTTGAATCATGATCAAATTGAAATTGTTTAAAAGCCTTCTATTTGAATATTACAATATATATAATGCAACTGAGCAGTTTCCATGCACAACATTCAGACCTACTGTCCTGAAGACGAGGGCTCTGGCACTCGAATATTTGAGTTATTGTTATTTCTGCCCAGCCTGACTGGATCAAATGTTCACTTAAGCTAAGTCAGCTGCTATCCAAATGAGTTAATCAATTTGAATTTTTCACATTTCCTTACTTGATTTATATATAATATTTTGAATAGTTGAACTAAATTTAAATATACTCAGAAATATAACAAAAATTTTAAAACATTCCAGGTTCTAAATTTTTAATGACAGGTTTGTAATGAAACAGAATTTAATTAATATTTATTTAATAAAATGTTTTTTTACTGATGTTTTTTGGGTATCCAATATTTGTCTAATGGCTGGTGCACCACAGTTGGAATTCCTCAATTTTTGCACGGTTGGCATGGAGTTTACACCTACTATCATGATGATGAGGGCTCAGGTTCTCAAAAATTTGATTTTTATTTCTGCACTGTCCAACTGGACAAACTGTGGATTTAAGGTACATCAACTACAGTGTGTGTATTTCCTATTCAAATGTGTTTATATATACTAGGGTGGTTCAAAAAGTAATGCCTCCTATTTTTTTCTTTCTAAATAAGTTAGTTATAAGAACATTTTGAATTTGGCACGATTCCTTAAACATTCTTCTCCAATACACTGGAATAACAACTTCCTAAGTCACTGGTGGGAACACTGCACCTTCTTGCAAAATGTCTGACATTGATGTACGTATTAGACAGCGTTCTGTGATTAAATTCTTAAATTCGGATGGTGGAACACCCATTCACATTCATGAAAGACTGAAAAATGTATATGTTACTGCTGCAGTGGATGTCAGCACTGTTCAGAGATGGATTTGTCGCTGTAACGAAGCTTAAGGGCTACCACCGTTGGTGTCGATGGCTTAGGAAGCAAGATCACGTAGTGGAATACATGCCCTTGTTGAGACGTCGATGGAAACTATATTTAAAAGTGAAAATTTAATCATTAATGTTGTGGGTTTATGCAGTGTAAATTGCATTTAATTGTCTTGACAAATAAAATAGGCATTACTTATTGACCCATCCTCCTACAATATGGACTGGAAGGAGTTACAGACACTTATGGACTTAACTTAAATTGAGTGTGTTGTCACATTGGATGAAATAATATACTCCACACACAGATATATATGACATCTATTAGGACTTGGCAGTGAAGTTACTTCTTAAGGTTACCTGAAGGATAATAGTAGCCATCTTTGGCTTCTCGAACCTTCCGTAATTAACCATATGGCGATTGGCAAAGGTAGGAGAATCCTAGTGCAACGCTCATTGTATATGTCCTTTATTTGTTGTGTCAACTGCTTTACATACATACATACACCCTGGTGTTACAGCCCTTGCAGGGCTAGAGCCTGCCTCACTATCGAAGCCCACTCTCTTCTATCTCTTGCTTTCCTCCTCCATCCTCTTATGTCCAACTCCTTCATATCTTCCTCTACATTCTCCACCCATTTCTTTCTTGGTCTGCCTACACACCTTCTTCCTCCTGGTTTTCCTTTCCATATTCTTTGTAGTAGGGTTCCCTCCTCACTCCTTTCCACATGCCCTGCCCATCTAAGTCTTGCACTCCTTATGAAGCTCACAATTTGGGGATCACCATAGAGTTCTTTGTTAGTTATGATTCTCCATTCCTCATTTTCATACTTAGGCCCATAAATTCTTCGTAGGATTTTTCTTTCCCATGCTGCTATTCTGAATTCGTCGCACCTCAGCATACACCAGGTTTCTGCTGCATAGGTCACTACTGGTTTAATTACAGTTTTATAAATCTTTACCTTTCCCTTTTTTGAAAGGTATTGAGATTTCAAAAGAGGAAGTAGGGCCCAGTAACATCTGTTCCCCATTTGTAGTCTTTCTCTAATTTCTTCTCCTATCATACTATTTTCTGTTACTACTGAACCCAAGTATTTAAAACTCCGAACCCTATCAAAATTGAAGTCCTCTATGGAGATGTTAGTAACATTTGCCCATCTTTCCTCCATCCTAGATGCAATCATATACTTTGTTTTTCTCATATTCACCATCAGCCCTAATTTAGCTCCTTCCTGTTCTAATTGGGTGAACTTTAATTGTAATTCTTGGGCTGATCTGCTGATTAATACAATGTCATCTGCATATGCCAATATTTGAGTCATTCTGCTGTAAATTGACCCTCCAGGGTTTAATACCACTTTTCTAACTGCTCTTTCCAATACAATATTAAACAGTATAGTGGAAAGTGTGTCACCTTGTCTCAGTCCTTGTTTAATATCGAATTTGGTGGATACTTCTCCTTGAATTGATACTTTCCCTGTGTTGCCATCAAGGGTCATCTGTATTAATCGAACCAATTTCCTGGGTACATAGAAATTAACCAATGTTTCAAAAAGCGCATTTCTATCAATTTTATCATAAGCTTGTTTGTAATCGATAAATAGCATATGCAGATCAATGTTAAACTCATAACATCTTTCCATAATGGTCCTTAGGATGAATATGTGAGAACTAGCAGACTTTCCTTTCCTGAATCCAGCTTGGTATTCCCCAACTGTGTTTTCCATGATTTTCTTCATTTTATTTGCTATAAGTGTTGATAATACTTTATATGCTACATTGAGTAGCACAATTCCTCTGTAATTATCACAGTTTGTCTTATCCCCTTTCATATGTATAGGTTGAATTACTGCACTTCTCCAATCCTCTGGTATCTCTTCATTAACCCAAACATATTTAATTAGTTTGACAAAGCGGGCTTCGAATTCTCTTCCACCATGTTTAAGAAATTCGGCTGTGATGCCATCTTCTCCCAGAGCTTTGTTATTCTTCATCTGCCTTATTGCAGCTATTATTTCTCCTTCTTCAGGTATAATTTGCTGTTCTCCTATATAGTGTTGTGTTACCTTTCCTCTTGGGTCTGATCTTCCTTCCTTGTCATTTAACAGATTACTGAAGTGTTGTGTCCATCTTTCGAGTATACCCTCCTTATCTCAAATCAAATTTCCTTCTACATCTCTACAGTAATCCGTTCTTGGCTGGTATCGCTTCTTAAAGTTTTTAACTCTTGTGTAAAAGCATTTCGTATCAACTTTTTCCCAATTGTTTATCTCTAGGAGCATTGAGTTTAAATAGGCTCTCTTCTTTCTTCTACATATCTTGACAGATTCCTTCCTTTTTTCCCTGAAACCTTCGGCACTTGCTCTGGTTTTCTTTTGCATCCAATTCAATCTTGCCAAATTCCTTTTTTCAATCATTTTTTTACATTCTTCATCAAACCAATCCTTTTTCTTCACCTCCTTCTTCTTCTGCCCCAGCACTGAATCTGCTGTTGTAATCAGTATATCTCTTAATGTGGTCCACTGTTCTGTTATTCCATTCTCTTTACTTGTTTCCATATGCTCTTCCTTCAATTTCTTCTCAACCTCTTTTCTAAATGCTTCTGCTGTCTCCGTCTCCTTTAGTTTCTGGCTTTGGAAACTAACTCTTCCCTTGCCTCTAACGTACTTTCTCCAAGAAATCTTCTGTCTATATTTGATTTGAACAAGGAAATGGTTGGAATTACAGTTTGGTCCTCTTCGACTTCTTACATCCAGTATATGCGATGCGTGTCTTCTTTCAATTAATACATGATCTATCTGGTTTAATACGATCCCATCTGGAGAAACCCATGTCTGTTTATAAATGTCTTTTCGCGGTAACATAGTACTTTTAACCACAAGATTCCTTTCCGAGGCAAAATCAATAAGTCTGTTCCCATTATCATTGCTAACATCATGTAAGCTATTCTTACCGGCCACTCTCCAAAACGTTCTTTCCCTTCCAATTTTAGCATTAAAATCACCCAAAATAATTTTAACATCATTTCTTGGTGCTTTACCATATACCGCTTCTAGGTCATCGTAAAAAACCTCCTTACTATCTGTTTCTTGGTCTTCCGTTGGGGCACATCCATTAATAATTGTAGTGTTGAAAAACTTTCCCTTGATTCTTAGGACACTTATTCTATCATTAAAACCACTAAAATCCAAAATCGAATCTTTAAAACGGTTATTAACTAAGAAACCCGTTCCATACATACTTCTATTTCCACCTCTATAGAAAATGGTAAAATCACCAGACTTTGTAATTCCTTCTCCTTTCCATCTCATTTCTTGAATTGCTAGAAATCCTATATTATATGTTTCCATTATTCCTTTTAGGTTATTGAGGGCTCCTACTTGTAATAAACTTCTCACTTTCCATGTAGCTAACCATAAATCATGTCCTTTTCTTCTTTGCTTTAGTCTTTTCCATTCCATTAGTCCGGCTTCGCTTAGTATGGCTTTCTGAGCGAGATTATTTTTATGGTGTAGGGTTGTTAGCCCTACGACCAACCCCCAACCTGGAGGACCGGGTAATTTTTAATCAGGGTTTTCTTCCCCTAGCCTTTGTAGATCCAACTACCTATGCTACAAGGCAGTAGCAGCTGGTTTTGGTCTGCCCCAGGTATTTAATTTCCCCGGTACCCGCCATATCTGGTGAGCGTTCCTCTATCCGCCACCTGAGGAGGCACCTGATGGGAGACCAGCAACTCCACACAGGGTCAACTGCTTTACACTCAATAAATCTATTTATATTCAACACTCTGTCGTCATTCCTACTAATCAAGCAACCATCCTACTGCAAATCCTCGTCCGTTGTCCAGACGACGCCGAACTCCACGTTCTCTCTTTCCAGTTCAAATATACTCGTCTCTTCCTTTTCTGGCTCCACAACTGCGAGATCGATTGCTTGGGGAGCGATCGATCTCTTCCGTAGACATAATCAAGGTTGTGATGAAATTGATGATCTAAACGGCATCGTACCTGCATCGGTTTGGTCGAAGGAATGCATCTTTGCGACGGAGTTTTGCCGTCTGGTGACATTTCTAACCGACGTAAAGTGACAAAGCGTGGTATTCTTCTCTATTCACAAGCTTGCGATTAATATAACGCAAAGCCGAGGGTAGATATCGGTTGGAACAGGAGCACTATTCGGGCATCATACACGCAGAATCAGCGGCGGACCGGCGTGAGGGCGTTGTGGTGCTGAGAATCAGCGTGGTGCGGTGTGCAGCTTAGCGAAGACATCGATCGGCATGCACGATCGACTTTCCAGACCAGATCCACCTTTCTTTTTATAAACGGTGAATCTTGCCTAAAATAATTCTAATTTGCAATCACGTCAAGTAATGGGGTAGACGACATGAATGGGGATAATGAGAGAAAATCAACTCGGTTGTTTTATTGTTGCTACACAAATCCGGGTCCTGTTGTAGGAAACCTACCATAAACTTAGATTGAGGAAGCGGGGGAAACTATGAGTGTATTTGCTAAATAGATAAGAAGTGCGTCGGCAGACATTAAAGCGTGCCTACAAGAAAAGTATTTAAGAAAAATTTTGATTAATACGCGTCTACACTATTGACTGGCAGACACAATCAGAATGAAACTGTTAGTCAGTGGGCCTCCAGACTGCATACGATGACCATAGATCTGACGTAGAGAAAATAGAATAACCTTAAGACTGACAAGAAATAAAAGGTTTGCTAGAAAATGAGGATGTCAAAGGCGGTATAGCGTTAATAGGTACATTTTTAAAAGTAACATTCGTGGCTGGTCTCAGAGACCAGAGAAATAGATATCAGGTAAAATCTTAACAAGAAAGAACAGTTTAGATCAAATAGTCGAATGTGCTTTGCAGGAGGAAACCGAACTCCAGTCCATGCGCTTTCGCGAAAGTGACAAGTCAATTTCCTTCGTACGCAAGAAAAACCCGGGAACTGGCTCAATTACAAACTGTCTCTGTTTGATAATAATAATAATAATCGTGTCATCCTTTCATACTTTTTTTTACCACAGCAACTTTGTACAAACGCCTCTCTTTGACTAAACAAAGAACAAAGTGATCTCAATTTCCACATTAAAAAGATTAACAATTTTTACATAACATCATGAGAACAACATTTTCTGTATCCGCTAGCCAACGTCAACTCACCTGGAAGCAAAAGTCTCCCGCCGCTCACAGGAACGCTGGAGTTGGTGAACGAAAAATCTTTTTCGGTTCACCTCTTTCTTATTACAGGGGTGATATCCCCAAGAGATCAGAGCAATCTCCAACTCGTTTTAGTGTTAAAAAGAAACCAAGGAGTCCCGAAATGAAGTGTTACATGGATGCGGTTTGGTAGGACGCGCCATAAATACCACTGTGAACAAAAAGTAAGGTGAATTTATTTATAAAATATAAATTCTTTAATTTATTCTTCCAAATCAATTTCATCCCCTTCAAAGTAATCCCCGTCCGATAAAACTTTTTCCAACGCTTTTTCCAGTCTTCGAAACAGTCAGAATAGTCTTTCTCCGGTATAGCCTTCAAGACCTTCTTCGGTTTTTATCTCCTCAATCGTGTCAAAACGGCGTCCCCATTGGCCTTTTGAGTTTGCTGAATAGCCAGAAGTCGTACGGAGCCAAATCAGGCGAATACGGTGGTTGCGGAACGATATGAGTCGAGTTTTGGGCAAAAAAGTCACGAAGAACCAATGCAGTATGACATGGTGCATTATCGTGATGAAGGAACCAAGATTACGGCCGTTTCAGACGAATAGCTTCACGCAAACGACGCATAACGCTCAAATAATATTCTTTGTTGACAGTTTGGCCCGGCGGAAGGAATTCATAGTGCACCACACCACGATAATCAAAGAAAACTGTCAACATTACCTTGATTTTCGGTCTTGCTTCACCTTTTGCACGATAATCGCTGGATTGGTCGGTGGTTTCAGGGTCGTATGCGTAAATCCAAGTCTCGTCTCCAGTAATGATGCATTTCAAGTGGTCCTGATAGTCAGACAGCAAAGTTTCACACACATCAACGCGACGTTTTTTTTTCCAAAAAATTAAGCGATTTTGGCACGAATCGAGACTTGACGCGTTTGAGACACAAAACATTCTTCAAAATGGTTTGGGCTGAGCCAAATGATATTCCATCACTATCAAAGAGATCTCTAATTGTCCATCGACGATTTTCAAGCACCAAATCTTTGATTTTTTGGACGTGGCCCTCGTCGGTAGACGTTGATGGTCGTCCAGAGCGCGGTTCGTCTTCAACGCGTTTTCAGCCCTCTTTGAACTCGTTGTACCACTTATAAACGGTTTTTTGTGCCATAATTTGATCACCTTCCGCAACATTTTCAACGTGTCTGCACAAGAATATTCGTTCCGCAAACAAAATTTGATGCAAGGTCTTTGCTCAACAAAATCACCCATTCAATATATTGTTCTCGGAGCACCGGGAAAGGCTTCAATCTTTGAAAATCACCCATTGCAAAAATCGAAAAATTCACTTTTTGTTGCTTACAAAAACCCGTGTAACTTGGGGATAATTAAACCTTTTAACAAACAAACGCTTGGAAAATATTATAGACAGTCCTACCAACCTAGGAAAAAAAATTTACCTGCCTTCCTAATACCCGGGAGTTTTAAATGACAAATTCACCTTACTTTTTGATCACAGTGGTAGTTGTTGTAGGCGGTAAAGTGTGGCAAATGTAAAATCGTATTACACGGCTGCTTGCAGGTCAAAAAAATCTTAGTTGGTTCGAAAACTGCAGATGTTTCGAGCCCCATCGACTGCTCTCAGGGCGGATTCACAACATCATAAAACTAGGGGCTAAGACAATCACTAGTTATAAATTGGTCGCGACCACAGATGAAATGAAGTGTAATAATTTATAATGGATCCAAAAATGAATGTGTGAAGGCTCTGGACGTAGCGTACTATTGCAGAAAGAGTGTGCACAGAATTGTGACACTACAAAAGTTTCACGTAAATTTAATTTATTGACGCAAAGCCATAGTTTTTGCGCATTGTCGCAATGAGCTAAGACCCCACATGTCAGAATAATGTTGTAGATCAGTGCGATAAATATTAGGGAAGTGAGCTGAAGAATGAAATGCGCATCAAATGCACGCGCCTTTCAGCTGCTAATATTTCACGACACGTCCAAAGAGTAGCGTGGCAATCCGTTCCCCAAGTCGAACCCAAGCCACCGGCAACTTATTTTTGTGTGTCACTTCAAATGCGACTGTTCATAGCCGCGCCAGAAGAATGTGACAGAGGACCATAAATAACATAGCACAACAAATTTTTAACTGGCTGAGTAGAGAATTAAGATCCACCACACCATAAGAGACATAAGGAACAAAAATTTTGTCACGAATCTCTCAGAAAATGATATCACCCTCTGGAAGGCAACAAATAAGAAAACTAAAAAATGATACTGGGTCTAGAAAAAATGCTGTCCCGCCGTTTTGCGAATTTGCTACACAATTTACTACCAAAGAGAATTGGTTTTGACGACAGGCTACAACAGTGTGACCGCGGGGAACCGTGTGGAGGTCGTTCTGTCTCTACAAAAATCTTCTGGAATTTACTTCTCATTTGAGAGGAACTTATATTTGCCAGAAATCAAATCAATTTGATTACATACATCGACCTGGTCACAGATTAAATCTCTGAAGGAGAATCTGTTAAATGTATTTTGATGATGTTCGAAATACTTCCGTTTTACTTCCTGACAGACTGTAATCAATTCCTTACATACACCAAATTTAAGAATTCTCAAATTGATCGTTCACTACCGGAAATAGATCGAACTCAGTTGAAAACAGGTAATATTAGAAGGAAACGGTATTTGTACAATATAGGAGGGATTGTTCTAAAGAATCTGTTTGGTCTAATGAACCACAATGATGCTGCTAGATATGATAAACAAATACAGCATCTAGAGTCAGAACAGATTAATGTAAAGGGTTTTCTTAATGAAAAATTTGTTCCTTTAAAAGTAGCCATGAACTCATTTGACGATACTTTTAAATGAATCCTACATAAAGAGATGAATTTACAGAAACAGTTGGATTATCTAATTGAGCAAACTGGAAAGGATATTTAAATATTATAAGAGCTGTTAGTCTTAGCTACAATTTCAGAATATGGAAAGGGGAGTTTATGAAATAGCTTATTTATTATTATACTTGATGCTATGGTGGGCACAAAAGGCGGTGTTGTGAAGCCACAATTAAATAATTTTCCAGACATGAAAATAATTATGGAGAGACAACCTTTTGGACAAGGTTCCTCATACTGTATTTCTTTAAACTTGAATAATGAAATTTCAACTCATATATACATATTTATTAATAATAACCATTAAGGTCTACCGAGACTGTCATCTTACATGACGCATTCTGCATTTAGGAGTTTCACATGGTCAGTGTCAATTCTCCCTCAGCCTTAACCCCAGTTTTCGTGACCAGGATGAAGCACAAACATCCATGCCCGTGCTGGGGTTCAAACCCAAAACCTCTGTGTTGTGAGGCAATGACGCTGGCTACTACACCACAGCAGGCCGGAAAAATTACCTGGGTTATATATTTCATTACTGTATAATTGCAGATACTTGTTATAAGTTGTATAGATTAATTTATTTTCCATTTCAATCTAATAAGGATTTCTTTTTGTATTCAGCAACACCTCTCTTTCTGTCTCTCTCTCTCACTCACACACACACACACACACACACACACACACATATATATATATATATATATTGTAATACTAATTAAGGAGGCCATTAATTGTTTAAATAATTGGATTGTTTAGCGGTACAAATTACTTAAAGACGACAATGACGGCGGTCTTTGTTGCGAGCTGCTAGGACTGGCTGAATTCAGTCTGGCGGATATTATGGTCGAGAGAGGAAGCAAAATTTAAGAGTACGAACAGCGTGGCCCAAACTTAAAAATTCAACTGAGAGACTTATATGTTTTAAAAATCCAAGTAAAAAGAGACACGTTATATAGACCGCAAAACTGAAACAAAAAGTTTAGCGCCACGTTCAGATACATACGCGTACCGAAATAACATTTTTCCGCGTACAGGCATTGAGAAATAATACGTCCGACTGTTGACCGGAGGTGTGGCTGATCGAGTTCACGGAGGAATAATACAAGAACTACAACCGTGTGTTTTGACCATGACGTGTAGAATCAGTGATTAATGGGCTTTTTAGTGAATTGTGTCCCCAAGCTCCGAAAACTAAGTCTGGTACCAGCAGGACATTTGTAAGTACAAACGAAACTAATTAAATTCTGTAAACGGTAATTAAGGGTATTAGCCAGATTTCGTTCTTTTTCATTTTTAGTAAGATTTCATATTCCGTTCTTTTCAATTTGGTTGAATTGTTAATTATTTATGATTGTTCTTACTTATCAAACCTAGTTAAAGACCCTGAGAAGTTTTTAAATTTGATTGTTTGTGAAATAACTAAATGAACACCTTTTAATTAAGTTTTTTTTATTTGTAAGCATTTTTTTTAATTAATTAACTTCCCTTTATTTTTTCTCATTACATTTTTGGCTCCACAATGTGGGGCAATTTAATTAACCTTTATTTCTTTTAATCATTACTATATATATTTATTTACTGATGAATTACATCAAAGGTATGATATAATAACTTATAATATATGTAATATGCTGAATGATGGAAAATTGTTATTTATGGGTAATTTACACTTATACCCATATGTCAATATGAAGGAGAACGAGTTCTATTTTTAAAAAAAATGCTGTCAGATGCTCTCCTATTACATGTACTTCATGTGTAGATTCAGTTCCAAAGCTGGACTATGAGATGCTTGCATCAACAGTTTGTCATGGTGTGACATTTTATAATTGTTTTGGTGTTCAACCATCTATCGTAATGTAATAATGCGTTGTTAAATATTTTTTGCTCAAGGTACATACTGTGCAGGTGGCCATCACAAGGTGCAGTCTTTTTCTGTAATGAGGAAGGGGGCTCAGGCCCTTGAAAATTTGACATGCTTCTTACTATGTGGTGTGGCTATACCAACTTTCAATTTAAGGTAGGTGAGCTACTCTCTCTTTCCTGTTCATATTATTTAATTTGAGAATTTTACTTTATTCTCAGTTGTTCATATATATTAATTACAAAAAAAATGTGGCAAAATGTTTATGAATTTTAGGGTGAGGGTTTTATTTAGCAATTATTGTGATTCAACTGGTTAATTAAATTTTATTAACACTTTTGTGTTCCAACAGATTCAATTTATATGAATAAGAAACTGTATTTACATATCTGTATGTTTTTACAAAGGCATCAAATCTTCTTTTGAATGATATAGTGTTTTCTTTTAAATTATGAAAAAATATTTTATTTCCATCACAAGGTAATAGAATTTTATACTCACTCTACAACAACTGTAAAATGACAGTTATACATGTTTATTAAGCACTTTAACAAGCCACAGGTGGTGAAAAGCTGTGACTTGCAACTGCTATCAGTCAGATATCTTAAACTGCATTATACATGATAGCTTCCGCCATCTAACTTCTCATCTGATAAATATGTTATAAGCCAGGAACTTGCTTCAGGTGACAACCAAAGAAAGGAAACAATTAATGCTTCCAGCACACCCAATATGGCACCAGCAACAACATCAAGAATATGATGCCTTTGTAAAAGAATACGAGATATGCAGACAGAAGTAGCCCATGCCAATAATGGCATTGTAAAAATAAATGAAACAGGCCATTCAAATATAAAAAAATGAGCAATCATGCAGGCTCTGGAAGCATGTCCTGATGGGAATGAAAATTTATCTGGCCCAACTGTTGCAAACATGTCAGGATTGTTTGCCTGAGGACGTCGACGGCGAGTAAAAGCTTTGATGACTGCAACTAGTACAATGTCTATCAAAAGTCCTGGAAAATGAAAAAAAAATAAAGTCATGTTCTTTAATAAAAATGGGAATAGTCTCAAATTATTAACCATTTTGTTGTTTAAAACATATTTAGACACAATTTAATACATACTGTGGAATTTTATAGATGTTAATAGTTTTAAAAAGATGTATGAATAAAATTTAAAATACTTTGTTGAGACTATGGTAATATAAACTTTTGAAACAAACATTCAAATATTATAAGATACAATACTTTGAGGCAACCATTCACAATATGTGCCACAGTTATCAAGGACACTGTCAAAGTTTGGTCAACTTCACCACATTAAAGTTATTGCAAAGTCCTTAAACAGAGATTAGAAATGAATAAATGTTAACAGTTGCAGAAGCTTAGTATTCATTTTTAACTTTATATAATTATTTCTTCTAATTGTCAGAGCTCAGTATAATTAATATTAGTGAATATAATGTTAATAATTTACCTTGAACATCCAGTTGTGCCTAATTGCCATAATAAATATGGATTGTTACTCAAGTTTTCAAACAATGCTTGCGTAAATACATTATGTTACTGAGTCAATTTCAAATAATTATTATTGCCATAATAAATAAATTTTTGTTATTTGTGAGTATTGCCACCTATGTTTCTAGATATGAATTTTCTTAGAATAAATCACCATTCAACACATTTTTAGATTACACTATAAACCCCTTTATTTTCACACATATCGATAAAAGCAATCATAGTGAGTATAAGCATTATACTCATCTTAGGTATGAAACATTTGGTTGTTATAGGTAAAGGTGCATTAGTTTCAGCACACTACCTAAGATTATTTTTTACCATTTGCAATGATTAAACAAAGATAATAAGTAGTAAATAAAAAAGTAGGTCTGAACTGAGAGAGCTGTGTATGACACAGTTCAGACCTTCCTTTCTGACAAAGGGGGTTTAGGCCCTTGAAAATTTGAAATATTTACTGCTCAGCCTGGACGAACTCTAACTGTTGATTTCAAGTAAGTCAATTTTGCTTTCTCTCTTTCTTATCCAAAATCCAGACTCATCTGATACTTAATTTCATCTTTGGGAATTGTTCTTTCAACACATCTTACAGTATAGACAAAGTCCTGGACTCAACATCCTATAATATAATTATAAAAGTCATTACTGCAGTATATTAAAATATTTTATTAATGTAATATTATAATAATCATTATGATTATTATTATAATTATCTGTTTGATCCTTTTCCCAATCTCATTAATTTAGTTTTTAACTTCCTTTACTTTTTACCTTCCACTCTAATGTGTGTATGTATGTATTTTTCCATTGTATTGACTTTTCTTTGAGACAGTTGGCTTTGTTGTGTCGATTGTTGCTGTCTAAGGCCCCATAGACATCAGTAGTGTGACAGCCAGCTGCAACAGTGTACACATGGACATTTTTGATGGCCGGAACAAAGACAGACAGTAGGCATAGTTGGTTCATCCTATTTTACTGGACATGTCATCTCATGGAATGTTCATAACATTGAACCCAATATTGTGGGATTGTGTCACGAACTGTTGTAGAATGTCTACAATGTACTTCAAAAAATTATTGTTATTAACTGCACGAAGTTCTCAGGCAGTATGGGATACCTTCTCACCAGAAGAAAAACTAGTCATAACTTTAACGCAAGTTTATTTTTTATTAAAAATAGACATTGTTATGTAACAAAAATAGTTTAAAATAAGAGTATTTATATTAGGAAAAGTAAGAAAAAGTACACAGAGGATGACAATTTGGTAAACAACTTCAAAGTGCATATTTGGAACAGATTTAACGATTCTTCTTGAATGCATCTGGAAATTGACAAGTGTGTGAGAGCTGCTATTGGAGTTTGTATTCAGTTTCACATGTGATTCATTGGGCTGATTTGTAGCATTGTGTATCTTTTTGGGATGGAATGGATAATTGTGTTGATTGGAAGTACTTGGGTAACAATAATAAGATACGGATACCCCAGCAATAAAGCCATGACTCGGAGCAAAATGATGTTGTTTGGATTGGTATGTATATGCTTGCATAGGATTTTGACTTTTAAAAATGTCCTGTGCTCTTTGGATAAACTGAAGTAGTTAAATTTTTGTTTTTATGCGAGCCTCTTCAGAAACTTTCTTTTATATAAGGATAACCAAAACATTTTGTCTTCAACTTGACAGTTTACTTCTGTTACCTTTCTCTCTTAATTGTACAGTAGACTCTCATTTATCAGTTTAACCACTTTGCTGTTCAACTGCGTAAAATATTTTAGAATATTAACAATATTCACTGCCCTCATTAAATATACAGCAGAAACAAATATAGTGTTGCCAGGGTTCTCCGTATTATCCTAGTGTAATTCAAATGTAATGACAAAATTTATTAATAACAATTGGTTGTTTATATGTTTAACTTTTCCTGCAACATCATCGTCACTGTAAAATTCACAGATGGAGGTTAGAAATGTCGTATATGTTAAATGAAAGTTTACATAATTTATTTACGATTCATTTGGTTATTAATTTTATATATTATAATTCAAGTCAGAATAATATAGATATTATAAATTAAAAGTGAACACCATATAGCTAGTCTTTTTACTATTTTGTCGTTAAACAAATTAATGTGAATGTGATTATACAAGGCGAGAGAGGTGCAGTTTCAAGTAAGACACGCAAGATGAATATTGTTATATGTACAGTCCATAAGAGACAATGCACTTTGAATCGTGCATAACGCCCAAATTCTTGAGTCACACGACCAATGAAACTGCGCTACAGCATGTGTACGCTCCCATTTACCACAATGTACTTCAAGCCACACAACTTGTGTACACGGCCTAACAGCTGGTGCATGTTAGTTAGAAATAATCAATTCATTGCCAGCATGCAGATCAAATCTTTTTTTCCTGACGAAGGACTACTGTCCTAAGAAAGGGGCTCAGGTCCTCGAAAATTTGAAATATTATTTTCTGCCCATCTTGACTGGACCAACTGTTGATTTCAGTTATGTCGACTACACTGTCCCTCTTTCCTATCCATATGTGGTATTCAATTTGATCATATCATATTTTCCTCATATATAAATATATTACTTGTTTAATATACTGTAATGAATTATGGAGAAAATGCTCAATATTGATAATCACAAAATCATATTGTTGAGATTGTGTTTTGTGGAATGAAGTGTTTTACCTATAAAAAAATTGATTTCCATTTGGTGCCATGATGGTTCATTCCACAGCCAAATAAATGCTAGCCAGCCAGCAAGCCATGGTATTCCATGACATGATATCTGAAAAATATAAAATATATATATGTTTATAGATAATAGTATTAAATCATATCATATTGAATTTAAATATATTCAAATGAATAACTAATTTTTTGTAAATTCAGTCATTAAAATACTCATAAGTATAGAACAAGGTGTAATTGACGCATAAACAGTTCTTAGGTTTTCACCCAGATCAATAAAGAAATTAAACAATGTTGCCATGGCTTGTGATGCTCATAATATTGAAGTATCTAGTGCTACACTATTACGGCTCAGTCTATTATATTTGTAAGTTGTCAATTTATAAATCTGTAAGAGTTATGTATGTAATCATAAAATATGAGTGTAACATCAAAAACTTTTAACTTACAAACCTCACAGACTACATTCCAAACTTGGTATAACACCTGTTGATACTACATATGAAACTTGAACAACCAATAAAAATTTAAAATTAGTTAAAAGTGTTTGAGGTGGGATTTTTACATCACATTGCATAGTTGTAAGACAGTCAACTTATCCTCTCAGCTACATTCTAAAACCAAATTATTGGCACTGTCTTTGTATTACTTCCCCAATGTTTTTATCAGTCACCATTTGTAAAATGAAAACTATATCATAATTTTCTAAAATATCTAATATTGATATAATCATTTTAATGAAAACATAAATTTTAACACAATTTTAAAGTATAGAAATCTCATATATAAAAATATTCATCAATATTAATTCTCATAATAACCTACATAATTTTAGAACTATACAGTATTGTTATTGATTCATATTTTAAATCATTTAGATGAAGACGACGTGGTATAGTGAGAGTGCCTCTATTCCTTACATAAATCCTGCAGTGACTGCCCAGAAAAATCTGGATCCTCAATGTAATATTGTAACAATATCATTTCCAATATGTGTCTGTGTGTGTTTGTTTGTTGCGAGGGTGGGTGGAGGTGAAAAAATGAATGACAAGCAGTGTCATACACACACTCGATTGTAAAAATTACAGTAACATGAAGGACTCCTCCGAACTGAATGAAATTTAATATACATAATACCTGGGTTTATACTAATAAATGATTAAAATTACAAGAATATAATTATGCACACAAATTTGTGTATATAGAGGTTTAAGTAAAAAGTGGGTGTGTGGTTAGAGAAAGGCAGTTGTTAAAGAGAATGTTTAGTCCAGGACTTAGTTTGGACTGTAGTATGTGTTAGTTAAAGTTCTTTCCACAATGGAGTTCAACATCTAATCAATTAGGGGGGTAAGGCTTTAAGAAGGGTCAGTGTGAATTGCTGGTTGAAACTGTTTGTGTGATTGAGAGAAAATATTAGTAGCTTACTGGGGTGTCAATTGTTGCCATACTAGTTTAAATTTAACACTGTGCAGTTGGCTGGCAAACAGGGTGCTGCTCTCCAGACAAAAGCAGCTGATACCTCCAAGAAAATGAAGAACTTTCTCCTGTATAACATTGTACAGAAAACTAAGTTAGTTCATTTTACAACAGAACCAACATCATAACGGATAAGTTCTCAAATCATGCAACTTTCCTCAGCTTACAGGTTGACAGTAAATTAAAATAGAACTTGCACATTGATCGCCTTGTGCGCAAACTTAGTTCTGTTTGTTACTATTTGAGACTATTGATGCAACAAGTTGATACCAAAACTGTTTCACTAGTCTATTTTCTCTACTTTCATTCACATGTGTGTTAAGGTATTGCCACCTGGGGCAATTGTTCTCGTAGTGTGGAAGTTTTCAAACTGCAAAAACGAGCCATTAGAATTATATCAGGCTCAGATGCTATACAAAGCTGCAGACCTCTGATCAAAATACTTCATTTTCTTACTCTACCTAGCGCTTACATATTAGAAATACTAAAATTTGTTAAATGCAATATGAACCTTTTTTCAAGTAACGAGGACAATCATGGCTATGAAATAAGAAACCGTTCAGTTCTCAGGTCTGACAAGAACAGCCTCAGTCTCTTCGAGTCTAGTGTTCATTATTCCGGTATCGCACTATTTAACAGCCTTCTTGAACATGTAAAGAACTTCAACAACTACAACTCATTCATCAAGGAGTGTAAAACTTTTCTTGTAAATGGAACTTATTACTCTGGACACAAATTTTTGAATCGGTCTCACATTCGCTGAACTGCCTCATCTACAAAATTGCCAAATATGTAAATAGTGTGTCCTATTTTCCCCTTTTAGTTCTGTTTTAACTGCCTCTGCTTTCTGTTTTAGTAAATATCCATGACGACATCCCTCCGTACCTAGTGACAGGAGATAAATACCAGGAAGTGATAAGTGTTGTGTGCACGTATTGATATGAATTTTTTTGTCACTTATTAATTATTACTATTAATATTAATTCATTTTATATGTAATTCATCTCTTGTACATTTGTGACGAATCCTATTTCCTAGAGGGATAATGGAAAATAAATCTATCTATCTACGAGACACTAGCTATCTTTTTCTGCAATTCACTATCTTTGTTTCCTTTCCATACCAATTGTGGTATTGTTAATTACACAATAATCATAACAGTGATGAACATGCTAGTCTATTGTGGGTATTAAGTAAATCTTAATTCATTAGTTTAATTTAGCTGAATGTAAATATTTATTAACCAAAAAATATACTTTTATTAAAAATGTACTCATACTGTATGGTACCATTAAACCAAGTCACTAAAATTGAAGTAAATATTATGTTGAATCAATCTTAATCTTATATTTTCTTCTAAAAAGAAATTATTAATATAACTAAAAATGTACATTTTGAAAAATGTAAATAGCAACTGTACATACCTCTAACATTTTGTAGTGGTTCCTAAGTGATCGAAGAGGTAAAAATTGATTTGCCCATCGACAAAATATATTTGTTAAGGCAACATCAACTGAAAGAATTTTCTTCAATGGTGTGGGTAGATCTCGTTTCACAGTCCCCATTTTTATACTTATTTATGTGATGAAAATTAAGTCTACAATAATATAAAATTTGTGTAGTGTTTTTGAGTTAATTATAAACAAAACATGTTTTTTCTTAATATGAAACATTCTTATTACTTAAGATATATTCACTAGAAAATTGGCATGAACTTGTAATATAAAGTTAGCTTCCACGAACACTCAACACCATTGGCTAAAATTGACGCAGACTTAGATTTTGACAGCAATTCACACTTAGACGTTAAGGAACTCGAACTCAAAATGGTATATTATTTGCCATATATGTTTCCTGTATATTTCAGGATAAAAATATGAATTGAAGCAAATGTCAGTAAATAACAAAAGTACTGAACAAGAAGACAGCTTTTATCAACACATACCAATATAAACATGTAATTTTCTTTTAATAAACTTCATTATTAAACTTATTGCTTGCATGCAATGATTCTTTTAGTTGCTCTTAAGCTTGCATCCTTTGTTTTGAAAATAAATATTACCTACTTTGCCAATGTTCTGTGTATTTATTTCTTCAACCATGAATTACTATGGTAATAGTAATTCTGGAAATTATAAAGAGTTAACTTAGATTGCATTTTTCCAATAAACTGGGATAAAAGTTAAATCTTAAATGTAATTTAAGGTTCCTTTATAACCCAAGAATCATGTAAATATTGCGCGGTAAATTAAGATTTGGTAAAGAAAAGGATTATAAAAACTAGTAAAAACAATATTGCACTATACCGGTTTCTTATGGTCGTTTATTAATCTCTGACGTTCATTTGACAGTGAACCTTCTACAATTTGTGACTTCGTATTTACATAAGTAGTAATCTTATCAAGGGGCTATTTGATCTGTAGGTTTGAAGTATCTGCAACCTAACCTTGGAGACTCTGAATCATAGCCAAGTGGCATTAGTGTGCAAGTATTGGTAGATATAAAATTTGTTCGGTTAACATTGGGTCCAGTGTTTACTGGAATGGCCACAGAGTTGGACTGATCATCATTCACAATGTATTTATAAATACCGAAATCTAAGATTAGAAAATTAATTTTGCTAGAAACTAGTTGACCAAAGATATTAGAATTGGGAGAATACAAAGAGAAATATAAACATAATAGAGTGGTTATATCAGCGTTACAGCGCCCTGGGTGGCAGCAACAAACAACACTGGCCGCCATTTTTTAGTCGGTCCACTTCACCTAAAACCCGATTTGTGTTATGCTACTGATGGTGGAAGTTTTGAAGTTTTTTTTGTTAAAATAAATTGTTTGTTATTATAAATCATGCCAAGCGTGTGTTCAGCCTACAATTGTAATAATCGTAGTTTGAAAACACATGAAGTATCGTATTTTAAGTAAGTATTAGCATAATAATAATAAGAAGAAAGATAGCCAAATACAGACAAAATAAGTGATAACATAAATACCACACAACGTTTCTGGGATCCTTTTCCTTTCTTCAGGTGCTAAGAAGAGCCTAGAGCGACTAACTGCACTCGTCATTTGACAAAAAAAAAAGCTTTGGTGGTGCTGTTGCGTCGCTCTGGACTAGGAACGGTTACATGTTGCAAATAGAATGACGAGGCTACACATTCAGTATGAGTCACAGAAAATGAAGGTAGCATTGGCTGCCCAGACACTGAGCAATTCTGTAGCAGATTTTTTTGTAGAGACTTGGGTTTGTCTGAATTTGTAAGTTGTGAGAGCACGGTAAAGTTCATAAAAATGGTAGTTAAAGCATTTGGTTTGTTGAATTCGTGCAATGTTATGAACAAGGGTACAAAAACTCCTGTGTTTAGAGGTAATAGAGTGACAATATGCAACACAATAGAAAGATCTGTACAGTATTTTATGAATTTAAAGCTGTACGATGGGAGTTTATTAATTTGTCAGGGAGGAAGTTGGGTGTGTATGGGATTGTTTTAGATCTTCTCAGTTCGATGCAACTGACAGAGAAGTATGTGTGGAACGATTCTCCAGTTCTCAAATTTATATTAAGTAGGAGAATGAGCCAGGACCATTTAAAACTCTTTTTTTCTTTCATACGAAGATATGGGGGAAATCGAAATAATCCAAATGCATTACGCAGATAAAACCATCCAAAAGTGCCAATAGTACGGGAGGAATTTTGGAGACATTGGTTGTACCATTTGAAAAAAATAATTTTAAATCTTGTACAGGTCACAATTTTGATCATGATTACGTCCCTTAATATGAGAGATTAACATTATATTCAGAAAAAGTGGTAGAATATATTTCAGGAAGTGTTGTAAGGATAGTGGTAAAAAAACTAAAGTGTTTAGGTTGTTTAGAGGTTCTCCTTGCTCCTCACTCTCAAAGAAAAACTGGATTGATTAAGATAAAGGACTTTAAAGACAAGTTAATCAACCCGTCTAAAGACGTTGTGAAATTATTTACACTTTCTGAAAAAGTATTGAGGAATAACGAAACACAAATATGAAAGAAGAATTTGCTATTAAAATTGTGTGTGGGGGTATTCCGGACGTTGGGACATAAACAAATTTTATTTTGTGAATTCGACTATTTAATAGTTTCGGCCGAATTTAGTGAGGAAACTCGCTACTGAATTTTAATAAAGGTTTTATTAAAACATTACTTCAATTGCAGAATTCGTTATATGTGTAAAGAAAAAGCAATGGATGAAAGAGGACGCAACATAAGGCAATTGTATACAAAACTGATATTATTTAAAGGCCAATAAATTTTTCTATGCCTTAAATGTGTTATATTTTCTTAAACCTTAAAATATATTGTCCTTAGAGATTTAGTTTTAGGTCATTTGTGCGACAGAGTTCCAAGGCAAGCAGACGATGGGGAACGCCACCTGATAGTATAAAACATGGCGGCTGAGTTTTCAATGTGCTTCAAACATGGCGACTTGTCCAGTCTATGTTGTTTATATATGTATTTGGGAGAATTTAATACTTGTCGATTATACCGAAACTGAACCGGAACTATCGATTAAACATTGAACACACGTAATCAAAAAATAAACATTGTCTTCTTCACCATATTACATAAATTTGTCCACGACCAGTATTCATTCTCCGTCAGACCTTTTTTTTAATGGGAATAACAAGAGTCCTTTGTACGAGCTTGGGTCACTTGAATGTTTATGTAGTATCAGCACACAAATATTTTTGATATTATTCTTTTGTGAATTAACTCAAATCAAATGTTTTCTGAATAAGATTTCTCCAATGAGTTTGTATTTAACATAATATACTCATTAAAGTAAGGTTATTGACCACTGGGGAAAAGTGAACCACTGCTATTCAAAATGTAAGTATCGCAATTATCGATGTAACAATGATGAAATGGTCTGACAAGTGCAAGTCTGGGCAAAAAATTAATTTTCTGCAAACTGTCGAAGTCGGTGAAGGGAAGCATTGTCATCAGTTGGTAATGCCCCCTTGTGGAGAACCTATACTCACAACCCTTCTTAAAAACATTAAATATATTCTTAGGAATGGATATTACAGACAGTGCCAAAGTCTTTGTACTTACCTCATAACTTTTACGGATAAGTTGCTTCATGTAAACATATCCTTAACTGAACACAATATATTTTCAGTCTACTTTATACACTACGAAGTTGCTGTAAAGGTTCGTAATAAACTAAGGTCTGGCCCACCCCCACTACAATACCATAGTTGCAAAAAGACCCTTCCGGTTACATTTGTTGCACGTTTTGTTAAATGCTGGACATTTGTTGTGAGAATAGTTATATCGCTTGCATGCATTTATTGTGGTTTGGTGTTCACTGTTGAGGCTTTTTCCTAAGAATTGAGACTTGCTGCAGTTTTTTTTGTTTATAGAAGCGACTTACTGAGCTGCTACTGCAAATGCGCGAAAGCTCTCTATTGCTTTTTCATATGTTAAAGCATTATCCTCAAGCAGACGCTGGCGTAATTTTTCGTTGTATACTCCGATGACAATTCTCTCTCATAATGGAATCTTCAATCGTTCCAAATGCACAATCTTTGACTAATGCACGCGATTCCGTCAAAAAAATAATCAAAACTTTGTGTTTCTTTGTTTTAATGTGAAAAATCTATATCCGAGGAATGTTTCTTTGGTATTGGAGCAACATGTTGTTCAAATATTCGTTTGATTGTTGCTATGTCCGATTCTTCAGATTACGACTATTGGAATCTGTCAAGAATATTAGCGGTTTCAGTTCCCATTTCTGCAATGAAAGTAGTTGATGCTGGCTGGAAGTTTAATTGTATTGCCGTAGCATAATATTCAAAGTCTCGTTTCCAACGGTTACACACGTTTGCCATGTCTCCTGGTGTGACAATCAATGATTTTGGAGGTCGTAGGCGTAACGATGGCAATCTTAAGTCCGTATTTGCCAATTTCATCAGTGAAAATTAATTTTCAAATGTACTAACCTTTAATATTTCTTCTTTAATGTTTCCTGACAGTTTGGGCTGGTACCACGACTTCTAACACCATGTAACGTGATTATTTATATTGAAATAACTAGAGAACTCATTACAGTGACAAGTGTTGCGTACTTTAGTAACGAACTACACTCGTGTGTGTGTCGTGCTGCGCCCTAGCGCCACACTAAGGAAGTTTACATTACGTCACAACATCCGCCTTCTTTTCTATCACTTCCCGGCTTTTACCATTTACCAATTTTACGAGGTCATCCAGATATACAAAGCAGTCTTCCATTTCTTCCATCGCTGATAGTGTTTCAATAAGGGCGTCTATATACATATTACAAAGCAGCGGCCCAAGTGAGCACGTTGACAGCCCCGTGCCCCGTATCTGAAATATCAGCGCTCTCTCAGCTCCTGCTGCAACAATGAATGGAGTGAGCGTGTCCACCCTCTCTCTCTCTCTCTTTCATGTTGCCAGATACAGATTATTCGCTTACCAAAATTAAACGAAGTTAGATAGTAACTACTTAAATTAAAAGCCAGATTTAGTGGGTTTGAAAGTTCCCATTCAAACAAAAAGAAACGAAAGTGTCAATTCAACGAAAAGTTTCAGAACGAATTTACATGTCTCAAAATGACAAAATGGCAAAACTGTCAAACGACACATCAATTTTGCAAAAAAATTGTTCGGAAGAAAAATGTCGTTTGTGATCTTTACAGTTTTGGATGTGAATATTTAAGTTTGTTAACCATTTAATTTTACCGAGTCAACTATAAGGGACTAAGTTTTTACCCATAAACACAGTAAGTAGACTATGTGCCTTGTTTTTTGTCCCCGTCTCCGAATTCCTCGTGTCCCCGGATAGGCCGAAAATAATAGTAGGAAACTGAGTAACTAATTCGTTCAGGAGTCTTATCTCTCCTCATCACAATTAATTTTTATAGAGTAACAGGCTACATGAGGGTAATCCACATGGTGGAAGGAATTTGAAAGGGGGGATGCGGAAGGGTAGAGGTAGGTAGCCAAGGGCTAACTAGGGCCCCCGGGCTATAGTTAAAGGATCCTACCCGGCCTTCGCCATAACGTGATGCAGGACAAACCCTAGAAAATCTGCAACAGTTCGGCCGGGCAGTGATTACTTGTCCCACGCCATTTCAATGGCGAGAGAGGGGTTTGCTGTGGGGACGCAGCATTCCCTTTTCAGTGCCTCGACCAGTTTAGGAGGCAGCTGGCCGAGACTATTTCAATGGGAATAGCGGACCATATGCCCAAGTTCTGCCATCCCAGAACATACACCTCTCAAAAAAAGGTCGAGGTGCCTCGGCTTGCGGGAACCTTAGTTCTGAAGCAGAGAGAGAGAAGAAGGCATCCCCAAAGGTCGCCCTCTCTGTCTCGCCTAAAAGGTTCGACCTGTGCGAGGTAACAACAGATTTCACAGGCTTCAATTAATGAAAAGTTCATCATCATGCTGCTGCAGGCCCTTATTGGCTTCTCGTCCTCTGAGTATTCTCTTGGGCTCTTCTTTTCACTCACTCCTTCGTACCCTACTTCAGGTCATCAATAATTTTTGGTTTTCTTCTTTCTTACTGAGGCTGCCCCTCGATTTTCTTACGAAAACATGTTCAATACCTTTTCTAAATAGCTTACAATCTTCTACTTTCATTTAATCCTCCTCATTCCTCACCTTATCTAACAGCTTAACGTTCAGCAGCAACCTTACCCACGCTCACATCTTTAAAGTCTCAATCCTTTCTTGATATATTTTTAGCAGGGTCCATGTTTTGCATCCATACAAAATGACAGTCATAACGAAACAAGTCACCTGTCTTTTTCTTAATTTGATGTCGATTGTACTTGATACAATCTTGGTTTTTCTGTTAAAACAGCCTTTGCCATCCCTATTCTTAGTTTTATCTATCTTTCATGCGTCATATATTAAACCTTGCATATAAGAAAATAAACTTTCCTGTTAGAAATGTTAATTATTCTGCGTTTAAAAATTAGACACTATTGGAAATTATGTAGACAGAATTAGAAATGTAGCAGATAACGTGTGGAGTCAGAGCGTTGATAATGTAGTATTATTATTTTACATGAATTCGTAAAATTATTTCTTGGGGTGATGTAGCACATAACTTTAGAAATTCACGAAACGCCACTGCTACAATGACTCTGTTGTCGAGTTCTGTTCTTCGGGAATTTTAAATATGGAAAAATCTCGTATGAGGCGTTGTAATTGCTAATGGGATCACCACAATTATTCGGGCAGTTTTTAATATATGGGGGAAAATCTCATTGAAATATACACAAGGCGTTTCAGTTGCCACCCACTTAATTTTTCACAAAATCTTTCAATGTTTCGCATTTTGCATTGTTCAACTAGAAATTAGTAGTATGTTGCATGATTTACAAGGAAACCTGGAAGTAAAAATTGCAATTGTATTTAAGCGATTTTGCTCTATAAATTTGACTCAGGATTTTAATTAAACAGTAGGCCTATTTACTATGTTTCTTAAATTCGGCGAGGATGCGTAATTCCACGATCTCTCACTTGTCAAAGAATAGTGTGTAGAACTTGGCACAAACTTGATATTTTTGTTACGATCTTAAGAAGCGAACACATTTTTAGAAATTTATGGTAGGCCTTACATATAGACATCATTCAGTCATTTCTTCATATCTGTTTTCAATTGTTGACAGAGCCGTATTGATCCTTTTCCTGCTTCGTCTAGATTCGTGTCCAGCGCCCTTGGTACTGTGGGGATTATTAGTTGCTTCAAAACTAACAAAATAGTCAGGGCTATTCGTCATATGTTTCTTTGCACCGTTGTCAATCCATCAATTTTGTACATCCACTTCCATTGAAGAAGCCTCGTTGCAAACTGCGCTATTCGTAAACACAGTTTTGCCCTCCTTTTTCGTTGCTGTTGTATTTTTAACCGGTCTCCCATTAGCAATCCGCTTCTTTCAGTTCTTAATCCAGTGAACCAGTTCTTTGCAATAATTACATGTTCCTTTGACATTGTTTTCTGATCCTGACCCAGCCACTAATACCTTTCGTTCGATTTTCATGTGAAATTTCTCTCAAACAGCATCGCATCACCGGTCAGTGTAAACGTCCGCTTAGGGTAGTTCTCATTCGTTATTGTGGGCTCACATAAAAGATAACCGCCCCTTAATCAAGAAGTACCATTACAGTTACTGCTAATACTGCAGAGGCAAATCTACGAAAATTTTATGATTCATAAGAAATGTTCAAATAAGGTCGGCACAAATAAACCTGTTGTTCCACTGATACACTTGGTTTTCAATGGCATAAAACCGAGAAATACGACAAAATCCTTTATTTTCCAATTGAGGACATTTCTCTTCTGACAAGTTGGCCACAACTATCATAGTCATTGCCAAACAGGTCACAATTTATGTAAACTAGCCAATCAAATTGTGGCATTCTATTTGTTGTAAATATCTACCGTCATTAATTCCATAGTGTACAGATGATTCCCGGTTAACCAGGAAGCGAGTAAATAATAGGCTAAAATAAAATTTTATTTAGTTCAAAGTAAATAATGTATTTTTGATTCAAAGAACTTGATTTGTTTAATTATGAAACAAAAATTTGAAATTAAATTAAAACGGCTCCAATTAAGATTAAAATAAATATAATAAACAAGCCTACGTTGTAGTTCGCCGATACGAATAATTTGGATAATTACTGTTATGTCTTTACCAAAGTAGCAATATACGCTGCTAGTTTCCAGCATCGTAATTTCACAGTAAAAGTATGTGTGGTTAATAACCAGTTCCTGCCATCCATGGTTGCGAATTCATCCGGGGCTAAAAAAATGTTCAAAGATTACACGGGTACAACCCGACAGAAGTGAACAGGGTCACCGCTTATTCAATCATTAAACAAGTTAATGAGTTAAAAGAATAATATCCAGCGGTATTTCAATACAAGGAATTACACGCGACCTTTAGCTGAAAGATGGAGCGAAGCCAATCTTTACAAAAGCTAGATGTGTTGCCTTTGCTTTAAGGGAACTGCAGAACGTGAATTTAAACAGAGGAACAAGGCATCATAATCAAGCACATCAGAGTGGGGGAGTCCTGCGTTAATCTTACCAAATTCAGGAGACGATGTACGTATGTTCACTGATTATACAGTCGTAGTCAACGCCAGAAACAAATTATCCCATGCCGGAGATAGATGATGTGTTGCATCAACTCCGAGACGCAGCTTATTTCTGTACAATTGATTTATTACAAGGAAGTCTCGCTAGAAAGTGCAGTTAAACCAACGGTATCTGCACATAAAGTTGCTTTCGGAATAAAGAATGCACCACCGGAGTCACATCGCATTTTGGATCAAATATTAATGAATTTACCAATCGTTATAACATACTTCGACGATGTCGCAATCGACTTAATTATTTGCCAAATTAAAAAATTCTATTTACATATAAACGAATCCAAATGTACGTTCTACCAATAAAAAACTTGACTGCTGACGATCTTGTATCACAAAAATCAAATCCGCCAATTTGCATCGAAAGCAATTAAAAATGTTCCAATGTCCAAGAATATCAAAGACGTAGAAAAGTGCTTAGAGTTAGTAACCCATTATATTAAATTTATCTAAAACACTTGTATGATCACACATCCACTGTTCTAGTTGAAGAAAAATGCAAGATACCGCAATGGTACACAACAGGAAGCAGCTTTTATCAAATTAAAAGGAGACATTCTCTTACCGTGTAATCCGAAACCACAAATCACGCTCACATATGACGCTGTATTACCGGAGAATAAAAACCAATGATTCAAAAAATCAAATTGATAAGTAAAACTGAAAAATCCTACCGAAAATTAGATCGTGATACACTTGCCATATATTGGTCATTCAAAAAGTTCTATAAATATTTGCATGGGCAGAAATTCACATTAGTGAAAAATAATAAACCCCTTCTACTTCACATTCAGTGGAAAAGAAAAAAACATTTTCTTCATTTCAAGGCACCAGTTCAGACATCCATTATTGTGATGATCAAAATCAATTAGTTTAAAGTTCAAATTGCTTCCCCACACACTATTTGCCAGATATAGCACCCTTGAATTATTTTCAAATTTGAAATAATGGCTCAGTGGTAAAAGATTTGCCAAGAATAAAAAAGTGGAGTCTGCAGTTGAGGTTTTTTTGAAAAGTTTGATGTTTGTAACTTTATTATTAATGCTATTGCTGGTAAAAATGAATCAAGCTAAAAGTTGACTATATTAAGAAATAAATAAATTTTTGTTTTGTGGAGTATTTCTGGAACTATTCTTGAAGAGTCTACGACACTTCGGTGAGATTGGTCTACACTAGTGCTTTGTCAAGTATGCACTGCTGTTCGAGATTTCAAAATAGGATCTTTTATTTTATGTACCTTAAATATATTGTTTGGTACACACGTAATGACACACCACACTGAAAACTGAAACTAATACCTTACACTCCCTCCCTACACCTACACCAAGGGTAGCTTAAATTGAACTAGCATGGTGAATAGTAGTATTCAATTTGGAAAGTTTCTGAACAGCGGGGGTGACCCCAATCTTTGTCATTTACCATTTTTTTAATGTTATTCCACACCTTAGGACTCAACTTGAAGTTACTGGAAATCCAAAGACAATGCAGCTTGTAGTCAATTATAACATGGCATTGCCAAACAAGCAGCTCATCAAAATCTTGTTACATTAGTCTCTGTCTTGTATTCATGGAACATATTTTATATCATCCATTGTGGTTTCATGTCTTCCTGAAAGACTCCCTGCAAAAATATCTTACACACTTAGCCAGAAAGCATTGACAGCAACTTGCTCTACTCGCTATTCTGTTGTTTCATGGCTGATGGTTTAACTGTCTAACCTAACACATTTTCCCTTGAATTATTAAAAGAATTATAAAATCATAGACAAAAAACTGCCAAATTCATAACAATATTTTGTTTTTAAACCATTAATTTCATGATCAAAGTCCTTCCTACTGTACAGAATTAATATTTTTTTTGGGTTTTTACCTGATAAATATAATGTAAAAGTGACATGTTTCTATGACATTCACTGCCGTTGTCTTAAAGGCTGAAGGCAGAGAGAGTGAAAGCCACTGAATTGTTATTGTTACATGATATTACCATGGTTGAAACTTGAGGCACATATATTTAGATCTTATATTATTTCCCCAGTACAAATAGATAAAAGAAACATTGGTTACATATAAACCTGTGGTGTAACCTTTCATTGATATATATTTTATTTTCAGTTGTATAATGTTTGGGAAATGTGTGAATATTAAAATCTTTGAAACAATCTACATTTATTATATAATATGTACAAGTCAATAATATGCACAGCCATGGTAAAGAAATAAGAAACTATAAATTGTTCTTCTAAACACCTCGTGTTGCTTTGTATGCACCACGCTCTTTGTCAGGATACTGTGTAGGCAGATTTGGTGAATGCAGGTTTACTTTTGCAGGGAAACGTATACCAGCAATATCTACTTCGTAATTTCCTGACATTACAAAGTCATTGGAAACTACTTGTGGATTGCCTTTATCATCAAAAGTTTGCACAAATCCCAAGCAGACCTGTAACAAGACAATGATAAATGAGTAATAGTAAGATATGCAATATTGCTGAGAATTTTAATTTCATTCATGTACCGATTGTATGAGGGCCTTTCAGATAGTTATCAATGAGGCAGTGCTACTAGGTACAAATGACCATTTGTAAAAAAAAGTATTAAATGTTACATGGCATAATATAAAGTTTCAACCAGGTTTATTTAATTGTAATCAAGAACAGCAGAAAGAATTTGCTGGACAAATATTTGCTTCCCATTTGTGGAGTTTGAGAAAATGTTTTTCCTAATTTGAGGAAGACTACAAATATTCAGGTCGACCATCTTGACAACCTACTGAGAAATGAATTATGAAAATGTGTGAAGTCTTCCTCAAAGGCAGATTAATGAGGTTTCAGATTGGATTGAAGTCTTATGTGCAATGTATCAGTACATTTTACCATATGAATTGCAAATAGGGCATGTTGCAGTGAAAATTAGGTGAAATACATATGTAAGATATTTTTAATAATTCGTAACTGAATATTATGCAAATAATATATTATTTCATACATTCTTTCAGATTGTAAAATAAGTAAATAATCTTAGGTCAAAAAACAGTGACATTTTCAAAAGAGAAAATAAAATAAGGATTTTTTATTTTCATCATGATTAGAGGCCTTATACAATGATGTCCCAGTAGAGAATTCAAAAATAATTTCAACTTTGATTCTACTTTAGAAGTTTATGATAACAGCTTCTCTCATTTACCATTAAATTAAAATAGAACTCAGATTTTCCCAGACTAGTTTCAGTTAATCTCAAAATTAAATTGATAAATTATAGTTTACAACTGACGGACTGCAATGTACAGCAGTAGTCTTTGTGTATTGGATTATGCTTGAGATTTAGAAAATATTCCACAGTTTATGTTCATGAAAAGTTTTATCATAAGGTTGTAAAAATAATTGGCTGCTCTTAAGCAAACAATTATCATAACAATTGTTGAAAATATAAAAATATCTGTATCAGTTAATAATTAATAAAAAGGTACTAAAGAAACCATATAAACAGACAAAATGAAAAAATATGGTGATAAGATAAATACCAAACAATGTTTTTGCAAACATTGTTGCTGTATAGAAGTGTAGATGATAAGTTAGAGATATTACAGCACCACTTAGGCGGCGTCAAACAAAAACCTAGGGCTGAGTGGTGCTATTGAAATTCAATATCTGTAACACATCAACTACATCTGAAGAAATAAACATAGATTGTAGAAACATTGAGTGGTCTTCATTTTATCATCTTATTTTGTCTGTTTATTTGGCTACCTTTTTTAAAAAATATTTTTGTTAATTAGTGTAACAAATATGAATGCTTCAAACTATTTACAAATCCTCAGTTTTTACAACAGCATTTTGAAATTAGTGGCTTCACTGTTGATGTGATTAGAATAGAAGCAAACCTGTCAAAATGTTCTCAAATAGTTGTATAGTAAAAATCAAGTAGAATACTTCATTTACTCTACTCTAGTAAAGCATTTACCTGTTTCTTGAATGTGAACCCATATCCAGTTGTTGTTGTAGCTCCTACATATATTCCATCTCTATAAATAGGTTCTCCTCCCCAAGGCCACAAATCAATTTCTAAATCATGATCTTGCAATAAAAGTTGCACATACATACGTGTAACACCCTCATGTCTTTGTTTCATTAGAGCTTCTCTTCCAATGAAGTCCATACTTTTCTGATAAAATCAAAGAAAATTGAAAATAGTGAATAACAGGTGAACTACAACTTTTTCACCATAATCCATACAATTTTATGAAATGTTAGCAGAAAACTGTAAGTGACAAGGATTCTTTAAATAATATTTAAGTGAAATGAATAGCTCTTACCAATTCTTCACTAAAAGGTAAGAAATAAAATATAGAATTAATAAATTCTAACTACATGCAAGTAGGGAATAGTATTCTTAACACTAACACTAGAATTATAAAATTCATTAGTTACATCAAATTAAACTTATAATGGGTAGGTTTATAAATAATAAAATATAAGGATTATTGAACTGAACATGAACAAAATAATAATACTAACAAAAATACAAATTGTGTGTTCAGTTAGCTGGGCAAAACAATCAGATCCCTTAATCTCAAGTTAAACCACGGTTTACAGTAATTCCCCCAGGTGTGTCAAGGATCGAGATGCTGGCCATAGTAATGTGTCACCCGTGTTCTCTCCGAGTCCTCTGGATGATGCATGTTTGGGGCCATACTTCCATCCCTGACGACAGTTCATCTAAGAGTCTCTTCTCTACTTTCTTCACAGCCCCTTTGCTGCATGTGAAATATGGATGTTCTCGACCATTTTTAGATCTATCTTTCCTGAACCAAGAAATGTGATTGGTTCAGGAAGTCATGAGTTAATTTATTTTCTGTTGTTTTTGGAGAGACGTTTCCCATGGTGCAACAATCAAGATAGCCTCCAAGGGTCAACACCAAATGTGCCTATGTCCAGACCAAATGGATTATCTATCTGCCACGGTGGTGCCTGGCCAAATAAAATTCCAACTTGCCAAGCTCTCAACTCTTGCTAATATTTTATTACATTAAAATAATATATATATATACACACACACACACTCTCTCTCTCTCACACTCTCTCTCTCTCTCTCTCTCTCTCACACACACACACACTCTCACACTCACCAATTATAAAACTATCATGCTACAAACTATAATAAAAAAAGAATAAATATTTTGGAAAAACATTTTAAAAACTGACATTTAAATACAAAATACGTTCTTACATCAAACTTAACTCTCCAAGAGCGGCCACATTCCAAAGGAGTGGTTGTTGTATCAAGATCTTGTCCCCAAAAAGCGTAAAATCTCTCAACTCGCAATGCACGCATAGCATAATATCCTGCATGCCGAATACCATATGTCTGACCAGCTTCCATCAACTGTGTATATACATGCAGTGCAAACTGTAAATATAAAATTAAAAAATACTAACTATAATTTGTATTACTAAATTTGTAAAATGCACGCTTGGAGTAGATTCACAAACTAAAATATCTTCAATTACTCTGAGAGAGTGGTTTCCCTATCACTATATTCACCATCACAATTATAATCTAATCAGAAAAATCATATTTGGCAAAAAGTTTGGCTAGAAAATTGAGCATATATAACACTTAAGGAAAATATGACTATGTTACATTAAATAACACATTTCGATACGAAAGAGTGACAGCATAGTTGACTTACCTGAAATAAATAGTTGGTTCAGTTAGGCTGAGAATTAAACAATATTTCCAATTTTTGAGGGCCTGAGCCCCCTTTTTCAGGACAGTAGTAGGCTTGAACTTGACTGACTATGTTGTAGAATTAGCACAGGTGGTCTTGTACAGAAATGGACTGAAAATTAGTTCTGTGTTGGATATTGGTTGTGATATTATTATCTGAAGAGGGAAAACAGAATAGAATTTCTTTGTGAATTTGGAAAATGTTTTTGGAGTTTACACACAGTGCATATTCCTCGTGTATCAATTTTTAGGAATGTGTGTATGTGAGGCTTAGGCTGAATACAAGGAAAACAGCCAGATAAAGGCAATTTTATATATATATATATATATATATATATATATATATATATATATAATATATATATATATATATATATATATATATATATATATATATGGAGGAAGGCCAACCTCTAAACAGCAGTCAATAACACAATGTGGGATTGTAATTTAGCCTAACCCATGACTTTGCAATTTAAGAATTTCAAGAGTTCAGAAGTAGAGGTAGAATTTATCTTTGGGAAACAGAACAGGCATCAGGTGGGAAAGAAGTGTGGGATGTTTAATACAGAAAAGCAAGAAATTGTGTATAAAAGAAAAGAAGATTAAAATGTTACTTACATACAGAGGGCAAAAGAGAAAAATAGGAAAGTAGTATATAGCAGGGATCATATAGGTAAATTTGATAGGTGTGATATATATACATATATATCTCACTTAAGGAAAATGTGATTAAGTCAAATTAAATAACACATTTAGACAGGAAAGAGAGATAGCGAAGTCTAAAATCAATAGGAAGAGGAGTGAAAATATGTTAAATTTCTGAGGGCTTTAGTAGCCCCCTTTGCCAGGAAGGAAGGTCTGAATTGCCTGCCGGCTGGGCACGAATTGATTAATTCAAATTAAGGTGCACAGGTTGTTAGACAGCAACAACCAACAAAGCCAAAAACACTCTGTCTACCTATCAAGGAAAGGATACAACAATGGAAAAATACATATAAATACACACACACAAATATACACATTAGAGTGAAAGATAAAATGTAAAAATTGTTCCACTCCTCAGCCCGACTGAACCAACTACTGATTTCAAGTAAGTCAATTTCACTGTCTCTCTTTCCTATCCAAATGTGTTATATATGTGGAGGTCAACAACATACAATGAATAATAACTCCAACTATTAAATATTTATTAAAATAACTTTATAGCACACAAGTATAAGTTTTGATTGGGTTGGACGAGCATAAAGATTAAGACTCTCTGTACAGAAGTTTGTTATTTTATATCTGTTACTACGCAATGCTATGATGATGTCATTTGCGATGTAATCTCGCTGAATCAATTGTGTTGCTCTGTGATTAACAGTAGCCACATATATAGATAGGAAAGAGGGACAAAGAGGAGCAGTTGACTTACAATAGGTGTAACGAGACTGGGAATAAATAATGTGTCAGATTTTTTAGGACAGAGCCCGCTTCTTCAGAACAATACTCTTGAACATGATGCTTTCTTGATATTCAGTGCCAAATTTGAATCCTGGTGCACCAGCCATTAGACAGCAACTATCAATATCCAACAAAGCCAATGATTCTGTCACTGCCTCCCAATACATTTAATACAATTAAGAGACTTATGTTAATGTACTCACTTCATTTGGTATATATAAAACATATCCAAGCTCTCCAGTGTGTGTAAGATTCATTGCACGAATTCCATTTGCTAACCCCACATCTAATTCCTACAAAAAAACAACATTACACTAAGTAGGTCAAAAAGTAGTCAAATAAGAGTAAATATAATACATACCAACATTTATGCAATACTTTTTGCTTTGGTCAGAATAAATTATATAATTGTTAAAGAAATATAAGGCTTATGTCACCCCCCCCCCAAATATATGTATATATATATACACACACATAATGCTAGGAACTAATTTGGTGATTTGGAGTCACATTCGATCTTGGATAGTGAGGAATATATATATATATATATATATTGTAATAGTAAGGATGTGACATTGTCAAAATTAATTGCAATATTGGTATGGAAAGGACAGAGAGATAGGTTGTGGCTTACCTGAAAGTGAAGTGCGGCGTCGCCATGAGGAACTGAAGGTTGTTCTTCAAATTTTCGGAGGCTCTCAGCCTCATTCTTCAGGAAGGAGTGTTACACCATTCCATGCACCAGCTGGTGCCAGTATAATGGTGTAACACTTCTTCCTAAAGAAGGAAGCTGAGAGTCACCGAAAATTAGAAGAACAACCTTCAGTTCCTCATGGCGACACCGCACTTCACTTTCAGGTAAGCCACAACCTATCTCTCTGTCCTTTCCATACCAATATTGCAATTATTTTTGACAATGTCACATCCTTACTATTACAATATATACCAATATGGAAAGAACAGAGAGATAGGTTGTGGCTTATATATATATATAATCACAATCAAGAATGTAAAGTAATGAAATACAACAAGTCTCTCAGAAGAAATTAACTGAAATGACAACATAGATTTAAATTCAATACATACTAATACACTTAAATAAAAAGTACAGACTTAATATTACCACTGTTTTCATTTAAGAGCTGTGACTTCCATAATATCAATTTTGTAATAAAACACTTGATGTCATCATACAACTGAGTGATGAGCTTGTTTTACTTTTTAATTTTAAATTGAGATCTGTCAATGTGCAGTAATTGTAACGGTGCTGCAACAGTGGCCTCCATTATTGTCTATACTTTGCATTCCACCAGCACAGCTAGGACATTAACGAATCGTCCTCAATTATGACATCCGTCCAACGCGTGCATTTCTGCAAACGCACACGCAGCAGTCTCAGAACTGGAGCACGCGCTACGTTAAGTACGACTGGCTTCCAAGCCGTCGACAGACAGTATCTACCTTCGCTATTGAAGGGAACGTCTCCGACTGGGCTCTTCCCCTAGTTGTCTTCCTTTTCCCTTTCCTCTACTTCTTACAGCTAGTATATGTATAACTGTAAATATACTATTGCTTATCTTTACATCTGTGTCTTTACTGATAAAACGACCAAACCTCCGATTCCTCCCTGATAAGCCTCAGGCGAACCTACCCCCCACACTACCCTCTTTCCTCAACTTGTCTACACCTTTAAGCCTTCGAGATCGTTCCTAGATCTCCTTTCCTTTCTAAGTCCCAAGTCAGTTTTCAATTCTAAGGAACCAGGGCCAGGTTTCAAGGCGTGAATCTGCTGACAAGGAACCCTTCATTTCTTGCAACGACTCCCCGTCAACCTAATTCGACGGGCGAACACGTTACATAATATCAAAAGCTAAAGTCTTGGAGCAAACTCTCATATTTAATTTAATCGGTGTTTTGACCTTTTATCTCCAAAAACATATTTATTTCTTGTCTCCACAAATAAAACCGTTTCATCATTTTGTGACAAAACAACCAGTGGACTTCGGTGAAGAATGAAATACACTGATATCTTCAAACGACCAGTTGTATTTATGGTCGCTGAGAGCTGCTTCTGATAATTCACTTCCTTAGTGACCAAACTAAGAACATGATCCAGTTTTAGAATAGTTGAACACAAATTTTGCTGAAATAATGGAGTTAAAATCTGCAAACGGTGTCTGGCCGCAAATAATTATTTTTTCGTAACTTGGCAGCAATAAAACTGTAGCTGAAACCATATAATCAGTGTAGTCAGCAGGTAAACATACAATTTTGCTCAAACCAAACCCATGCTCATGCAGAACCTGTTTGACTTCCTCAAAAATGTAGTGGTTTATTTTGGTGTCATGCATGGGAATTAGTTGTCAGTTCTTCATAATATTCAACTGTCCCAGGCCCTAATGAAGATCGCAAGCTGTGCTATTCCAATGGTGTCAACTATGCAATAGAAAAATATTTAAATCTTGTTTATGCGACTTTCAACTGTTGTTTCAAATCATCTGACATTCCATCGATCAGATCAGCAACTGTGTTCCTGGTTAATGAAATATTTTTTAAAAATTACGCTCTCTGTGGGCACACAGTTTTTTTTGATGAGGCATTGCTTTATGAAATCTCCTCAGTTAAAGATTCTTTCTTTTTCATTTAGTAAAGTAGATTTTTGTGGTGCCAAGTTCACCTTCAAATGCATATTAAAAAGATTTGTGGTTTGCTTCTTTTCAAGTTGAACTCTTCCAACAAATTAAAAATGTCTTTCCATTCACCGTTGTGCAAAAGTACTGCAATTTCCTTTGCTTTTAATAATATTTACCATTCATCTTTCATTTTCATTTCTTTCTTAGCTGGAGGAGAACCAGTAGCCATTTTAAAGGTTATATGGGATCATGAAAAATGAAATCACTGATTAAGAACCTAAAAATAATTAACTTCAGGCCAGCTTAGTGGTTTTCTGCCAATTTTGTGCCATTTTCCTTATGCTTAAATGACACTTGATGAAGGTTTATAACCATATCCTTATCACTCTTTGAATGTAAAATTTTAATTGTATCAGTTGGAAGTTTCAAGTGCCTCACTGTAAGTGTGCAGTCCATTATTAAATGAAAGGAAGTACAGGGTTGTCAGAAAATGACACATCTATAAAACTTTCAATCTTTTCACGTGAGCACCCATTTTAATTACCAAGGAGTTAAATGAAAGCTAAGAGCATGAAAATTTAAATTGTTCAAATTTTATTATTCACTCTAAGAAGTAGGATTTTTTAAAAGGTATGATTTCCCTCTATATGGACCTACTGTACAGCAGTGATGACAACCAAGATTGAATAACAATTTATTTGAATCTTTCAAAAACTGGATTTCAATTAATGTATGCTAGATACTTTGCAAATTACTTGGAAGGCAAAATAAACAACTAAAGTAAACTAAAATTGAAGTGTGCCATTCTTCTGAGCAGTACTGTAAGGCAAAGGACTGAACTACTGCACATTATTAACCTTAGCTATGTAAAGTTACTGTCCTACTATTCATATTAAACTTCTATGCTTTTTTAAAAAAAATATGAAATCTATTAGTTGGCCTACTCACCAGAAAATCAGCAATCTAAAGTAGTGACAAATAATGCAGGGCTTGATTGCACTCCCTTAAGGCAACCCATCGACTGGAACCAAGTATAATACATTTGTATTCACTTGTTTAGCTTCACTCTTCTGAGAATTTAACCAATCATATTGTTTCTTTCAGTAGTCAGTATAAACTTTTCACCAATAAAATTGCTGGTCTTGCTGACGTAAGGGTGTGCGGTCTCAATAATAAGAAAGAATCTCATTATCAATGGTACTGTTTTTAACAGACACCCAATAATATTCAATTATATCCATTATTACTATGTTGAAATAAACAATTAACAAACAAATTCACTTTGCTTTCACTACAATGTGGATTATGAGAAATTAATTAATGCAACTGATGGGAAATGCCACAAGTCAGGGCTTCCAGTCATTGTTTACTTTCTTGTCTGTGTGGGCTGCAGGTGCACTTGATTTGGGCCATTTGTCTTAACATGCCTGCACTACATTTGTGGAGAATTTAGAGACAAAAAAGGTGGGCACTTGATAAAAAGGCTGAAATCCCAAGAGAATTTCATCCACATGGTTTTCAAGGTCTATAGCCAATAATTCATGTATTACACAAACCTCATTCTTTCATTTGAATTTTGCATAAAAAGAGGTGTGTGGCATACACAAGTAAATATGCTAAATTACTAAAGTTCTTTAACAAGAAACTGAATAAAATCATAGAAGACAAGAATACTATGATGTAAATAAATAGTACCTTTGAATTCTCTTTCTAAGTCTTTCCTGTGATCTTATTCTGTTAATTTCTCAGAAAATACTTGTTTTGTAACTCTGTACTAATCTCTAACTTGTCTTGTATTTTTAGAAGCCTCATTTTTTCCTCTGATTTCCTCATTCCTGAACTTAACTCTTCATGTCTTTCTTATTATTCTCTCAGTAACTTCATTTCGGCTACTTGGATTGCATGTTCCTGCTGGTGCATAATATACTGTAGAGAGGATCTTTTTACATTCTTCTGCCACTTCCTTATTCCACACTAGGTCTCACACTCTGGTAAAACCCATTTTCTTGCTGCATTCTCTTCCAAATTTTGCCATTTATCTTTCCATATTCAGTGATAACACTACCTAGATACTAGAAGCTTTTCACAACCTCTAATTGTTTTCCGTTTATTATTATATTCCCTCTACCTTCTCTCTTTCCTCTACTCATCACAACCATCTTACTTTTCACCTTACTTAGTTGCATTCCATATTCTTCCTGGTTCCAAATATTAATTTGACATTGGGCTTCCCATATTTTGCTTTACCCTTTTGTGGACTTTGTCCATTACTGTTATTAATAGTATTGGGACAGTCTGAAGTCCTGTTTTAACTTGAAACCATTTCATTTGTCCTATCTTAGACCTCCCACTACTACACACTGTTCATAAAGTATATACACATATTAATAATTTTACAATAACTGAACTAAGATTAATACCTTGAAAGTAAAGAAGGGAAATGATTTTGGACTTAGATCTGTGTCTGTGAGCTGTCCTAATAATTGTTTAGTGAATGGTCCCATTATACATATTGCTGTGTACATAGATGTAACATCTGACAAAGTTACAGAGCCATCTGAAGGAAGATGCTGCTGAATCCAAGCCTTGCAACGTGTTTGCTGGATAGTTGGTGCAATCATCATGTAACTGTAAACAGAATTGAGAAGATATATTTAATACACAATGCAGTATTTAAAATAAAAAATGCCTATATCAAAACTGATTTTTAAACATCTATAGATAATGAAGATTCAAATACTTGTACAATATAAATATTAGAGTGAATAAATATTCCATTAATTAAATATTATACAGTATCACCAACACATGTTTTTGAAACACTCAGTGGTTATAAAATCCAAATTTAAAAATGAAACTTTCACTTTTAGGGAGATATATTGAAAATTAAATAAGAGTTTGTTTCAAATTACAATATTAAACAAATAAAGAATAATTATATATATCAATACATTTTAACTCACTGATTTTCAGCCAATCTTGCAAGACTGCAGTCATTTTCATAACCACCATGTTCATTTTGCATACCGGTGTGAATAATTCCTCCAATTGCAATATCCACATCATTCGAACACAGATATTGCAAAGCATCCACTACTTGAGTTCCTTTTGACTAAAAAAATATTTTAAATTATAGCTTCTATATTCAGAATATTAGGGCTTTCCTTACAATACATTTGCAACAGTTACATAAAATGTTATTGCTCCCAGGCTGTCAGGACAGAAGTCTGAAAAAAGTCCAAAAAGGTATTAACACATTTGGATAGGAAAGACAGACAGTGTAACCGACTTGCCTGAAATCAACAGTAAGTCCAGTTGGGCTGTGCAGAAATAAAAATGGAATTTTCAAGGACCTGAGACATACTACATACTGGTTGGGCTCAAATTTGTGCCTGGTCAGTATGCTATTCAGACCTACTAGGTTCAGGTCCTTGAAAATTTAATTTTTATTTCTGCACAGCTCAACTGGACCAACAGTTTATTTCAGGTAAGTCGACTTTTGTATGGAAAGGAAAGAGAGAAAGTGGGTGGCTTACCTATAATTGAAGATCAGCTTTGTTTGCCACTAGGGATAGAAGGAATTTTTTATACAAAAAATATTTTGTTTCCATCAATATCTTCAATGTAATTTTCAGTTACTGTCAGTTACCCATCAGACTCATCTTTCACCATATTCTCAACTAATATTTTCCTCATAAGTTATGAAAGAATTTACATCTTTCTCATAGATTTGAAGAATTTACAGTAATAATGATTTGTGGCCATAACTTTCTCCAGCAGGTGTTGAGGATCAAATATTTTTTGTCTTGTCATTGAATTTGAAATGTTGATTTGTTTCCTTGTTCATTAAACATGCCTTTAAGGTATGATTAATTTATATTAAGTTTTTTATATGTTAATGTACATAAACAAATACAAAGCCTTATGCCAGAAAATTATAGTTATTAATAAAACATTAAATAAACAACTTTCGTCCTCTTTTAGGGCATCTTCAGGTTTAATCTACAATTAAAAATTAATAACAATTGACTATAAAGCTTTTAAAGAACACTTACAAAATATTTTAATTTTACTCACAATTTTGTATTCTGATGATGCAAAACAATTGAGATTCAAGGTTTTGTTGCCTTGCTGGTTGCAACCGAAATGAAACTTATATGTGGCAACAAAATGTGTCCGAAAACATTGTTGCCCATATATCTTAAGTTATAAGTTTCATTACTTTATTATGTTACAAAAATATCTAAAATACTAAATTAACTAAGTATCAGAAATTTTGTTTAAATTATTGGTATCAGATTTTACAATTACAGCTGTTGGAGCGGAACAGATGTGTGACGTATGGAAACAACTGGACCATTTCGACTATTTAATCAAAAGTTCTTTTTGTGTTCATAAATGCGGGTTTTTAGTGATCTCTTTGTTTGACTAACATAAGATGCATTGCAATTATTACAATCGGTGTGTAAAATAGTTTTTCTCTTGATGCCATAAAATGAGTAGCATGAATCTAATTTTAATTTTTTTTGCACTTTTCCAATAGAAAGTAATTATATACATTAGTTTGATAAGCGTATTGGGGGGGGGGGGGCATCCAACATAAACATTACATATTTCTGACATTCACGCAAGGTATAATTGCTTCATGTTTATTATGAATCTGGATTTGAAATTTGTTGACAAAGATATGCAGAAACTTGTAGAATTTTTGGGTACTCCATTATCTTAAGTGTATAAGAAGAAAAGTAGAAAAATTAAACAAAAGTGTGTAAGAAGTGGGTGAATATACCTTATCTGCTTTAGTTTATTTATGTTCCAGATTGTGTGTTGTATTTGGTTAACATTAGAAATTTCCAGCTGTAAGTTAATTTTACAAGTCTAACCACTATGACTTTTGTTGGTTATGTGTGTTCCACTGGGTGGAATATGCAGAGTATAGTGATATAATTATCTGTAATAGCTATTTAATTTTATTTTTGAGCTCTAAAGAGAGTACTTGGTTACTTACCCATAAATCAATTTTTGTGAAGGATGAATAATCACTTAAGCCAATTGTTTCACGACAGGCTGCATACTCCTCACTGACAATATCAAACCAAGGAGGCTTAGCAAAGGTTCCAGTTGAAGCAATTTTAAAAGGAATGGAGTCTACAAATAATTGTATTGAATAAAAACATTAAAAATTTAAGATATTTATTGAGTGACAAATCTAGGTATATAGTTTATAAATAAAACACTACTGCACAAGGCACAATAAATAATTTTCTACATTTGATAAATAAAAATTGGAATGGCAAGGTAAATTACAGAAAACATGTAAAGATTTTTCTTTAAAATGCAAGCCTTTATTGCCATATCACATAGTTTAGAAGTTTTAATATGTACATTATATTAAATTTCTTGGTATTGTTTTTGATATGAAGTTTGTGATTTCAAAGGTTAACAAATAACCAGCAACCATGTATGATGAATCAGTGTTGTTCTGACACAGCAAAACACTAGTCTCCTATTATGCTGTACAACATTTAATTATTTAGAAACAGGTCAATAACTGCTGTGTTAAATATATTATGTGTTTTCCACAAAACCAATATTTTTGATAAAATAAACTTACCATCCTTGTAACTGTTGGAAAAGTAAGCAGGCCTCTCATACCCCATGACTTGACCAAAGACAGCGCCTGCTTCCTTTAATTTGGGATAAATTGGAGACATCCTTAAATTTCTTCCAGTTCGAAACTCGTGAAATGGATAAATAATTCCATAATGCAGACCTAAACATTTCAAAAAGGGTTTTTGGTTTCTCTTCATTTAAATGGTTGACAAATTGAGTAAGATTATATTAAATTTAATAATGAATTATAGATGAAGAAAACTGTATTGCATTGTTTGCTAACTCTAAATGATTTATAATGCAAATACATTATTACGTGAGAAGGAATTTCATGGATTAATTAATGCAAAAAAATCATATACAAAATTCTTACCAGGAACTTCTTTCACACGATCCCTTAGAAACTTTCTGTTGTTGTGTAAGCCTAGAAAACGACTTATGTCTAATTCATACATGTCATAAGAACTACTCCCATTAACTATTAGTTCTGCTGTCGCCTGGCCTACACCTCCAACAGCAGATATTCCAACAGTTTTCATTCCAGCTGCTACATAATAATTTTGAATCTAAGAAGACAACAATATTCATTCAATTTGTATAAATATAAATATTAAAAAATAAAAGTAAATAAACAGAACTAAATATAAATATGTGAAATATAATCATATTTTCTTAAATTGCAATTTTGTAAAAGTTATCCTTTTTTCACAAATATCCACACTTACCCTTGCAATGCATAAGAGATTACCCAATGAAAAGTAAATTCTGTCTGTATTCTACATCAGCCAAACAAAATACCTGTTCTCTAAATGTATTGATTACTGTGACACTGCCGATAGCAATTCATGTCCTTAGTCCCTCACTCTTTATTCCACCTGTGGATTACTTAAATTCTGAATTACTTTTGTGAACTTTCAATCCATCATATTCAGCTTGGGACAACAACAACCTCTAATAATATAAATTTTCATAAAACCCCATTACGCCTCCAAAGATTTGAATTCTGTGTGGTGTGGTATTTTCACTATGTTGAAATAGAATATTTATCATTCCCTTTCCTGTCCGTATCAATTTTATATATTTACTCCAAAATTAACTATATTTGTGGGAACTCTTAATATTAAGACGCAACATTACGACGACTGTAAGCACTGTCGTCATCTTCTAGGCGAAGTGCCAGAACCATTCTATTTCATATTATATATATCCTCAACCGGATCATCACACTGTGAGAGCCAAAACCGCTCAGTCAACAGTCCGTCTCAGTCAAAAGTCCGGCCACTCACCGAGGTTCATTACCCCCAGCAGCCCCGCCCACAATAGAGCTCTGGACCCCTCGTCTGAATTCCGAGAACTATTTATTGAACAACTTCACCGGGAAAGACTTCAATCTTTGAACTCTTAATATGTTACAAAATCCAAGTATACTTAATATATTATTAATAAAATCTGACAATTACCAATTCATAAATAAACACATTTTGGCTACAACGATCATAGAAAATAGTCGATGCCTCTAAATTGATATTTCATATAATTTAGCATTTATATGTTCAATAGTCCACCAGTACATTGAATGGTGTAACACTCCTTTCCGAAGAAGTCCCTAAATAGTAGACAAAACATTATAGAACTGATTTCTTTGGTTTACATAAACTTTTTCTGACAATTTGGTTGAATTTTTTATTTACTCATTATATTTAATATACTCTAATTTCAGTATTATTTTATTTACTTCTCTTTCTTTCATCTTTCTCTAACATTTGGCAAAATAATATAAACTTATTCAATATTTCTGAAGTTGAGATAGCTGGATTTTACTGACTATGTTTATAACTTCAGGAAAGACTTTTGCTGAAGTTCTGACTTTCTTGGGACAAATAGTTTTCACTTCTATTTAAAACACAGATTCTCTTAAAATCTTATTGCAGCCCTGTGTTGGTGTCAACATCTTTATCAAGTGAACTATATTTATCTCCATTTTTAACCTTTCATAATAAACTAATATTAATTTCTAGCCTTAAATATATTTCAAAGCTAGTTAATTGTAAACCTGAACCATATTTTCACAAATTTAGATATATTACATATAATGAAAACTAAATTGTTTCAGAACTATTCCCATAAGAATTAGAGTGGATAAATATGCTATTAATTGATACTTGAGCAATAGATTGAAGCCTGAATAATGAAACTATTTTATTTTAATATAAGCTAAATTTAACGTAAGTATTTAGTAATAATAACTAATATTTATCCATTAACCTCAGGAGCCTGACCAACAATCCATTTACAATCTGGTGAAAAAGCCTCTGGACCATTACAAAGCTTCTCCAAAATGGCATTACCCAGACTGGGTACACGCAGCAACATTTGTTCAAGGAGAACATGAAAGTGATCCCAGTCTTCAGGCAAAAACCTTTCATCAGATGTTTCTGAATCCATGGAGCATATAAAAAATTATACAGTAATAATAACAAAAATGTATGGTAAATGTAACAAATTCTAATGTAAAAGTTAAGTGTTATATTTATCTTTAAAGTATTTGGTTCTACTAATAAACATAAGATTTAAATATCTTTCTTTGGTTTATCAGGTTTTGGAGTTTGATTAAAAACCTGTGTAAGGTAATTTAAAACTTTTATCCTGACATGACTTATACGTGATCTACAAGTAGACTGTAAGATGTGCTTACAGGAGAGTTCCCAAAGATGGGGTTCAGTATCATGGGACCACCGGGGATGGGGAGGCTTTAAGGAGTGTCAGTGTAGGGTAGAATTGGAGTTGTGAATTTTGGCATGAGCAGCTATTGGATATTAAGTTTTGGTTAGTTTGAAAGTGCTGTGGTGGTTAGCAATGTGTTCAGGGTAGTTTGGTTTTGCCAATATAGAAAGAGTTTGCAATTAATTTGGTAGATGATGTGGGAGGAGAGGCTGATAATGTTTTATTTGATTTTGTAGGTGGCTATTTGTGGAGGATTGTAGTGGGCTGGAGGGTGGAGCAGACACAGTACCTGTTCCTATTGCAAGTTTGACAACCTGGCTTAAGGAGGAGAGTTTTAGGATGGGGTCTGCAAGGGTGGAAAAGGATATTGCAGAGATAGGGAGAAAGCAACCCTAGGGCAGGTGGGGAGTATTGTAGGAAGGATGTTTTTAAGATCTGGGTTGGATTGCACTCTGGTGTAGACGAGGTGGAGAATGGAGTGGAGTTTTTGTAGTCCAGGAAAGTAGGTTGTGGTAAGAGATAGACTACATTTCTTGTGGGGATCAAGGTAGTTGGACAGTGGGATAGTGCATGACATATTTGTTTATGGAGGAGGTCACTACAGAAATTTTCTGTTTATGAAAACATTGAGGATCTGGTTAGTGCATGTGGTGAGACTGTGGCAAGTAGAGCAAATTCAAGCTACTCTGAGGGCTAAACTACATAGGAGGGAGTGTTTGGTATGTTCAGGGTGACAACTGGTGAAGTGAAGATATTGTAAGGTGTTGGTGGGTTTAATGTGGTGATTAGGCCAGAATTGAGGTGTTCTCAACATTGAGGAAGGTAATGGTGGGGCAGTAGTTACAGGTGAACTTAACAGGGAATTTGGTGTTTAGGTTTTCAAGTAAATCTGAAAGGGCATTTGGTCCATGGGTCCAAAGTACAAAAATATTATCTATGAACTGGAACCAGGTTAAGGGTTTCAGTGATGAGGAATTTGTGTTGCTGTTCCAATTTTCCCAAGATGAGGTTGGCATAGCAGGATAGATGTTTTGAAAAGAGAAGTAATTTTTGGTGAGGGCAAACTGGGCGAGACACATCAGAAAGTTACTGGTGCATGTGTGAGAAGAAATATTCAAGTGCCAAAAGGCCACTAGCATGGGTGATATTGGTGTACAAGGAGATAACATCTATGGTAACCAGGAGGGTGTCAGGTCGGAGTGATTTTGGGAGTTTATGGAGGCAGCAAAATAAATTATTATTGTCTTTAATGAAAAGTGATAAAAGCGTAAAAAACGGAGAGAGAGAGAGAGAGAGAGAGGAAAAAAGTAGATAGTAAGAATCTGGGGTTAAAGGTTAAAAAATGTATGTATTTTTCCATTGACATTTCCTTGATAGAGAGAGAGAGACAGTTCTATTGGAGGGGGGGAAGATGTCAATTGTTGCTTTCTAACAGCTGGGGACCTTATTTTGAATTTTTCAATTCGTGCCCAGCTGGCACACAGTTCAGAACTTGCTTCCTGACGATGGGGGCTCAGACCCTCGAAAATTTCATAAGAGTCTTTTGTGAACCAGTGGTTGAAAACAACACTGCTTACAACTTTAACAATAAATATACTAACTCAATTCATTGTGTTCTGATAATTAACAATCTGTACCTACACAACTGAACCACATGAATCAAGTGAGCTTAATTGGGAATTTGCAGTTTACAGAAAATTAGCAACAGTTTCTGGCTCATGTGCCAATACAAAAACTAAACACCATTCTCCAATAGGCAACACTGGACTGCAATTCAATGCAGATATAAAAACATTCTTATCATAATACTACCCACCTCCCCAAGGGTTGCCTTCCGGCAGCCTCCCAACCTCTGAAGCACCCTTGTAAGCCCCTCCCTTACACTCACCCACTTAAGCCGGTTTGCCAACCTTGCGGTAGGAACAGGAGCCACATCTGCCCTATATTTCAACCTAATACAATCCTCTAAAACCCTTCTCAAACATAAACAAAAATCAAATAAAACATTGCCTATCTCCCCTTCACATGATTTCCAGATTAACTGCAGACAAAGTCCAGTTATCTATATTGGCCAAACAAAGTTACCTCTCCACAAATGAGGTTAATGTATATTAATTTCCATGTATTTGTACAATATATTATAGATTGAAACTGACACAATGTGTTGAAATATTTCTACAGTTTAATGTAATGAATATTTCACAATAAATTGTATATATACACTGTTACATGCAGCTTAATAGATAAAGAATTAATATTTTTTTCATTATCATAACTGTCAACAGTTGAGTTTGATGAGAAAATAAGTAAATACTTAATTAAAATTTGAAAATAACTTATATTATTGTTATGACAGATGTGAAATAAAATGGTTTTACACAAATTTTAAGTCCTCAGTGCATTAATAACAGTTTCCTGATAATATACTTTCATCACTAAATCATATTATCTTTAATAGATAGACTTACGTGGTATAAATCCATCTTCGAATGCAGGCTTAGCAACAGGCTCAAATCCTCCAGCAAGTAAGCGCCCTTCATTTTCTCTAAAGTAAATATAGCCATCAAGGTCTCTTACAACTGCAAAAAGGATCCTTTATTTTATTATTTTACTTATTTTTTTTTTTAAAAAAAATCCGTTTATAAAATAGTAACTTTTCTTACCTGGTGTCATTGGATCTAATCCATAAATGGGTTTAGTATGTAAGTAATAATGTTCACAAGCATGTAATGGTACTTTGACATATGGTTCACTTAATTTGCCAATATTTCTTGCCCAAAATCCACCACAGTTTACAAAATATTCACAATCAATCATTCCAAGACTTGTATCAACAGCTACAACTTTACGATTCTGATTTAGAATGGTTTTCACAGAACAGTTTTCAATAACCTTAACACCTTAAACATTAAAAAGTTATAAAAATATGTTTTGTTACAAGATAACATAAGTTGATGTACAGAAAAATTAACTTCTATTAAGAATTTGTATTCAATACACTTAACTAATGATTACTTATATACAAGAAATAAATGGATATTAAAACTATAAATCACTTCCCTGCTTTCCATTCTACAATTCATATATTCTATTATTTGTTTTATATATTCCAAATATGGTCTTCCTTTGCAACATTTTCCTTCAACTTGTCCTTCAATTACTTTCTTGATTAATCCAACATGCTGAAGTATATGTCCTATTAGTTGAGCTTGATAAACACTTTCTTGATGTGGCTTATCCTACTCATTATTTCTCCGCTCCTGCCCTAATTTGTAATTTTACTGCTTAAATATTTAAATTTTTCTACTATCAGATTCATAGCAATTGAAGGTGATGTTTTTGGTTTGTATCTATTTGTGTTCATATGGAATTCCTCCAGTAATACTGCATCCACTTAAAATCTCTTGTGGGTCGGGCTGCAACTACTGCCATATCATCAGCAAATCTCATCATTTCTCCTTGAATTTTTATCCCTATGTCAACTTCCTCTTTAACTCTACCCATATTGTTCTGTATATACAATCTACATAAATATGGGGTGAGCAACCCTGTCACCCTTTACTTTATGTTTACTACTTCATCCCTCTTTCTTCTCTGTATTATTTGTATTTCATTTTTATAGATAATAATAATAAAATTTGGAGCAGTACAAGATTTTTCAGTTTACATTATCAATCACCCTTTGAAGATCAACAAAAGAAATACATGTTGACATCAGTTTACCAAACTGCTTTTCTATTTCCAGTCTGAACGTTAAAATCATCTCTCACATTATGGGCACTTTTTCTATCCTCAGTGTCTTTGGGTTCTCATAGCACTGGTTTCCACCATTACATTATAGAATATTCTAGTTATTATGATTACATATCTTCCTCCTCTTTTATCATCCAATTCTCATTGTCATCTCTATACAAAAGTTACAAATACTCCTTCCACCATTGTTACTTTTCCTTCATCATACATAAATTTTTATTCTTTACCCATTATGCTCATAGCTTTTAATTTACATTCTCCAAAGAATTTTTAATGTTCCCCTTTATCCTTCTATCCCATTATGCAATTATATTCAAATTTACTTAATGTATTCATTTTTTAAATAATTTTTATTTTGTAGACACATAAACAGATATGGTCATTAGCGACTTTTCTCTCTTGGAGTTTCACATTATGGAAACATACACTCACAACACCCTTGCCCTAGTCAGAATTTGAACTCAGAACATCTGTAATGTGAGTAACGCTGATTACTACAGTGCAGGAGGTTGGTTATATATTCTTCCTTTTTTGCCTTTTCATTGATTTTTATGCCTTAATGCCCAGTATTTCCATTTCCTTACCTCATTTGCTAAGATTTATACTTTCTTCTTTTATTGAATATTTTTAACATTCTTTCTTATCCATTCTTTTCCTGATATTGTCTTCTTTAACACAATTTCTAAGAGAGAAATATTCTGCACAATTTAGCGGAAAACAGAAATGACTAGATATATTGAGCAGAGAATTGTATCCCATATTTTGTTTTTTACTCCATTGATCGATCATTATTTGTTTCAATAATGTATACATTTATTATCACAGTATCGTTAATAATTGGCTCATTGTATTGCTTCACTTTCTTTCCAAATATTTTTTCCATATACATAGTTTCCAATTCATTTGTACTATGAACTGCAGACTTGGGAATTGTATATGCATAGATTGCATTTAATGGCAATTACTGTAAGTATTCAAAAAATACCAAACAAGTGTACTAAAAACACACACTATATAGTACCACAGTTGAGCTGTGTATGATGTGCCTTAATACTAATGTTTCTTCCCCAATTTATCAGTACTTACCACCAGTTTTGGCTTCTGAGAGTAATGACTGACAAATCTTGTATGGATCTCCAACACCATCTCCAGGTATCCACAATGCACCAAGAATATCATCAACAGCAATCAAAGAACATATTTCTCGTGCCTGGGCTGGTGTGACCAGTTCACAATCAATGTCCCATGAACTATGCAAGTATAGACAATGTGAAGTATTTATTCATCTATAAAATCAAAATTTTCCTATTTTAATTGAATAACTTTATTCTTACAAAAATCAATTATGACAAGAAAAACGCATAAAAAATAAATTGCATAAATATTTATTCCCAACCTGGCTACACCTACTGTCGATTTAAAGTAAGTCAGCTACTCCCCTCTGTTCCTCTTTCCTCTCCAAATTGGTGCTAGCCAGCACACAGTTCAGACCTTCTTTCCTCATAAAGGGGGCTTAGGTCCTCAAAATTTAAAATTTTATTCCTGCACTATCTGACTGGACCAACTACTGATTTGGTTAATCCAGAAAGCATGACAGGGTTTGCAATTAAACTAGTAAATGATGTGGGAGGAGTGGCAGGTTAATGCTTTCTTTGATTTTGTATGTGGCTATTTATGGAGGTTTTTGAAGGATATGGAAGATGTGGTAGCTCTTCCTATTACACAGTAGGCATATGGGTGTGAGTGTGGGGCTTATAAGGGAGGACGATGATATTGTGGAGGCTGGGAGGGCAACTTTAGACAACCCTTGGGCAGATGGGGATTACTGAGGGAAGGATGTTTTTTACGTATTGGTTGAATTGAAGCCCAGTTTAGGCCAGGCAGAGAATGTAGTCGAGTGCAAGAAATAGGTTATGATTAGGTGTGGACTACATTTTTTTATATTGGACAGTGCATGGGGCATGGGATATTTGTTTCTGGAGGAGATATGTAGGGTATTTTTGATTTATGAAAGCAAAGAGGATATGTTTGGTGTAGATGCCGAGACTGTTTCAAGAGGAACAATGTGTCTTCTATAAGCTCTAATCTGTATGGGAACCAGTTCAGGTTCACAATTGGTGAAGTGAAGGTATTGTTAGGTGCTGGTGGTTTAATGTGGTGATTAGGCCACAACTAAGGTGTATATCAATATCAAGGAAAGTGATGTTGGTGGAGGGAGTGAACTTAATAGGGAATTTGGTGTTAATATTTTGTAGAAAATTGGAAAGGTTTATGCATCCTAAATATGAAGATATCATCTATGAACCAGAACCAAGATAAGGGTTTCAGTGGAGAAGAATATAAGTGTTTCAGTTCCAGTTGCCCCTTCAACATGATTCACACAGGAGGGGGAAATAAGCCACTTTCCTTAGAACAGAACAGGACATCACATTAGGTTGGCTGGCTGCATGGCATGCAGTGCAGCCACGTTCTGATTAAGCCATTTCAATGTATGAGGAATAGGTATTACATTTACAACAGTAAAGTTTGGGTTGCCACTTGGTGGCAACTCCACTTTCATAGCATAGAAAGGGATTTGAAAGGGGGAGAGGGTGTGTGGAGGGAGAGGGCGTGTGGAAGGAGAGGAGGTAGCCAAGGGTTAACTAGGGGCCCCAGGCTATGGTTTAAGTATCCTACTACCTGGCATTCACTTAAAAGTGATGCAGAACAAACTCTAGTGAATATTACACAAAGTTTTAATGTTCTATGTTAAAAGTAATAACGTAATACACACATGGGCACTTTTAATTAAAGAGAAGAGTTTACCACACTTACAGACTTTGTATTTACTTACACAGACTGAGCCTTCATTCTTCGGAAAACTGTCATTCTATCCCTAGTCCGAGCGATACACAAACTCCCACATTGCTTCCATCCAGTTTCCAAACCTTTAGCTTCCATATCTTTATACAGCTGCACACTTGATTTTGCCAGGTTGACTTGAGTTAGTGAGGGTTTAAATACTCCAACCAAACCTGAAAGATGCCACGTGGATCCTCCTCCACACCTAAGTAAATAAATATTCTGAATAAATTATTCAATAAAATATATTCAAATGTGAATAGATTAAAAATTAATAACAATACCTTCCCTGTTCTAGCACTACCGTTTGAGGACCCCAACCAAGTTGAGCTAAGTGATAAGCTACTGCAGCCCCCATTACTCCTCCACCACAAATAACAACTTTAGCTTTTTTGGGTGGCAGAAATTGTTCTGATTCAGGGTTCACTTGTAGTGACATTGAAGACATGAAAGAAAACTGACTTAGTTGTTTATATATTTTATTGAAACGACGCACGTTGAATATATTGTTTAAAGTATACATTTTGCCTTCTAAACTAGCTCACATAGGACTCGGAAAATTTCCACGATTTTTCATACCAAGGTTATTAAAAATTATCCATGAATTAATCACAATACACGATAAAGTAATAAGAATGAGAAACATGTGTATATAAGAAGCATTTTTTCACGGAATAGCACTGTCAAACTGATATGAGATAAATGTCAACAAATCCAACATTATTGTAACATTAACTCATCAAAACACTGGGACATCAGTGCTACCGCTATATCGAAAATTAATACATAAATTCAGAATAGGAAAATAAAATATCAATATATGCTTTAATTTATTTTAAAACGTTGCTACCAGATATATTTTATTTTATATACAAACAAAAGAGGGTACTGGTTTAGTCTGTCGTTAAGCGCCTCTAGTGGCCAATTCCATATACTAAGTTGGTTATATTTAATCAGCAATCAGAAATTACTATTTCTATAAGCTAATATATTAACTTAGGAATTAGTCAGGTAATTCCATCATATGACGGGATGAGGACCACTAGTGAGAGCACTTCTTGACTATGATTTCATATCAATGAGATGCGTCTTCTGTTGACCTGTAGAATCAGGAGTGGTTGCGTTAGTTGATTACTATGACTATATTCTTAGTGTTCGGTATTGCGCTCTTGTATAGCTTGTATCTAGTTTTTTTTTATTCAGATTATTACTATTTACAAGTTCCTCGGTGGTTGCGTTAGTTGATTACTATGACTATATTCTTAGAACTTGGTACTGCGCTTTTGTATAGCTTGTAACCAGTTTTTCTTATTGCCAGATTATTACTATTTACAATTTCCTCGTAGTGCTACAAGTAAATTACTTAAATGGAATGATATGTGTGGCAATGGAAGCAGTTTTTCATTAACATCGCTTCAGTTGCGACTTTGCGTATTAAGTTACAAAATGAACATATGGGACGGTTAATGCCTGAGTGGGCTATCCCCTTTGGGAACCTATTTGAGATAATGTGTGGTTTTTAGTTTTTGCTTCACATTTATGTCATCCTCAATCTCTAAATTATGTGTGATGCCATTTCTTGAGTGTTGAATAAACAACTCTCAGACCACTCTGGCATTGAAAAGACGGACACAAAACTTCCCTAAACCCGAGTTACATGACACAAAAATGTGGGATAACCCACTCTGGCATTAACCGCTTTTTATAATCTAGAGAGCTTGAACTAAAATGTAGAAGGAAAGTCAAGAGTGTGCTGCCTCTTAAGCCTCCGATTGTGAACACTTGTCCAATAAAACTCGTGGTAGAATATTACAGTGAAGTTGTAGCTTGGAGAGGTAATTTTCAATAGTTTTCTCTATTTCTTCTTTCACAGAACGCACTTTGAACCTACCCGGAGAGTTCTGGAGGAGGCTACCTTTGGGAATACCTTCTCTTCTCTCTCGTTTTTTGAACTAAGGTTCCCACAAGTTGAGGCACCTCGGCCTGTTTCGAGAAGTGTATGTTCCGGGGTCGCAGACCTTGGGCATACGGTATGAGTTGTCCGCTATTCCAATTGGAATAGTTGGCCAGCTGCCTCCTAAACTGGTCGAGGCACGGAGAAGGGAATGCTGCGTCCCCACAGCAAACCCCTCTCCCACCATCGGAAGGGCGTGGGACAAGTACCCAATGTCCGACCTACCTGATGCAAGTGTTTCTAGGGTTTATCCGCATCACTTTAAGGCGAGTGCCGATGAGATACTTCAACCGTAGCCCGGGTGCCCTAGTTAACCTTTGGCTTAATTGCTTTACTTTTCCAAATTCCCTTTCAAATTCCTTCATATGCTATTAAAGGGGATTAATTTCAAAACTTTCGTGAACGGCCATTAATTTGTCGAATAAATGTTTTCGGGGTCGCTTAATTTGCTGGTGTCATTCTAGAATTTTCAACTGTTTAATTTGAACTCCAAAAGGTAAGGAAGGAAAGCACCCTTATGGATGGTGGTGGTAGAGGTTTACATGAAAGTAATCCAAATACCCACAGCAAACTCCTCTCCCACCATCGGAGGGGCGTGGGACAAGTACCCAATGCCCAACCTTTTATAGAGTTTGTCCTACAACACTTTTAGGTAAATGTCGGGTAGGATCCTTAAACTACAGCCCGGGGGCCCTAGTTAACTCTTAGCTACCTTCCACTACTCTTTCGCATCCCTCTTTTCAAATCCCTTCCTATGCTATTAAAGGGGATTTGCCACCATAAGAATTACCCTCATGTAGTCTGTTACTCTAAAAAAAAAAGGATAACCGTCATATAATATACCAAATTTCCTCCAAATACTGTAATGTTTGTTACGAAGGACAAACACAAACGGCATTAAAAATCTCCTGAAAGCATATATTTCTAATTTTAAACAACCTTGTGACAAACAGTCCGTTTTCAATAAAACATGTCATGTCTCCAATTTGAATTAGCATTTCAGAAACACTACATCCCTAGAATATCACGGTAAATGTCAAAACAAACTCCTTTATAGTTTTACTGAAACAAGAATAGTATTTATTTCTGTTTTGTCCACATTTACAAAAGAAAAAAATTGCTCGAGTATTTAAACAAGAAAAACAGGATACTGGTAAATAATAACAGGTTAATGAAACAAAAATGTGATTTTTTGCACAAATACTTTGACGTATAATGTGTTGACAAATTCTGGGGAATTGGCAGTAGTCCATTCAATCATATGTGTTCGCAGAGGCATGAATGGACTTCAGCAGAGCAGAAATAGATAGTCCCACGCTCCACCTGCTGCTGACAGCGAAACACATGCTCTACTAACGACTTAGGTTTTAAGCGTTTCTTTATTTCTGAAATTGAACATAAATTTTGATAAAGTACATTATTTTATCATTTTTTGGAAGGCTGGTCACGGAGATACCTCGAGGGTATTATCGGCTTCATTGGCTGACCATGAGGCTGAGTTATGTTTTGTGTAACATTCCAGCAGTTGGGAATGGGAAGTCCAGCTAGATCGTTCACCAACAAGTTATACCTCCGATAGTTCACCTGGCTACCGATCTAGAGGATAAAAGAAGAATTCAGAACAGAAAATAGGAAAGTCAGTAAGGGGGAATTTGGGTTCAACTAATTGAACCCAGGCGTAGTGTTTGGTGTTTCACTGCACTTCAGTCAATTAAGAGTTGTTGAAGAGTAAAATAGATTTAATATATAGAAATAAATGTAAAGAAGACAATCTGGCGGATAGTACCAGGAGTCACCGATCCGTCCGGAGGTTGAAGCGCGCCTGCCGTCTCCAAGAAGATCTGGACAGTTGGTAGACACCTTTTCCCCTACCCGATGATTTTGGGTCTCCAATCAGAGTTCTCAGAGAACGGAATATTTCCAATACAGTGTGCATCGGTGATCGGCCGCAAGTCGCTGAGTTCACTTCACTCAGCTTGAATTTAGCTGTGCCAAAGTATAACCGCAATACGGAAGAGAAGTTTAGAAAACGGCACGTGTAGATTATTATCATAAAAGACTTAAACGAAAGCTACCACAAGACGTACACAAATAATTGTCAACTTGTAAAATACCTGAAGCCAAAGTAATAAGCCAGATGTGTGAAAAATTTTTCACATAACCCCACTCTCCAAATACTCTTAGCTATATGATTATTATATCAGTGAATTGCATTTTACTTGCAGACCCAGCTAAATAAAGCTAAAAAAAATTTATTATATTGCATTGTCATAGCCATGGTAACGAACGTCCTAAACATTAATTTTGGCCAGTCTCTTCAATTGGATGTAATGTATTGTCATATAGAATATAGCCTACCAGACTCTGTTTGCTGTATGGAGCATACGTTCTTCAACAGGGAAACGAGAGGAAATAGTTGGTATAAGTCAGTCTGGGTCTGTAGGGATAACTACATGAAATCCACGTAAATATGAAACAATATGTTAATAGGACTTTTGTCAGAGTCGTGATGCTGTGAAAACAGTTTACTTCGAGTAATGCGGGGAAAGGACCATCAGACAACGACGGTGAAGTTGGCTGATACCCAGATGCAGAGTGACGACGCGGCGACATACACCAAGGGTAGACTGCGAATTTGCACAATCCTTGACGCGTCTAGAAGGGGAAGGTGAAATATACGTCCCTGAGATTAGTGATCCGATTGTTTCTCTGGTTAGCATTAGCCCATCTCGTCTGAAATAAAATACCTATGAATAGTTTCTGTAACTTCAATGTTTTAAATCGCAATAAAACTTTTAAATGATTTTCTTTAACTTCAATATTTGACATTACCAATCCCCACCACTTTCAAACCAACTCCGGCGAGGATAAGACGTAATAATTGGATAAATTCTGAGAACAGTTGTCAGTATATTATTTTAGTCTGCCATATCATTGAGAAACTACGCCATGAATTTTAGTGTGAGAACTCTAAGATTTCAGAAAGTCCAAATATAATAAAATGAATCTGTCAGAATTTGTAGATGTAGTCAGATTAACAGGATACATTTTAACTTATTTCTGCAGAGAAAAGTCATAAGGACTGGTTTAAACAACAAATACATGAGGTGTTAGCAAAAAGAATAGTCAAACATAATAATAGTGAATGGAATTTCGTACCATCAATATCTGTCAAAAAAAATTAAGGTGTATAATTTTTTTCTTTTTGGGGATTTATCAAAAACTTGACGAGATTTTCCTATCTCAGTCCATCATGGTCTGAGTTCCTGAAAATTTTTACCTGCAACCCGCTTCGTCGCTTGTTACCACAAGAAGGAGTTAATTTAAAGAGTTGTGTTGAATAACATACAAGAATTTTTCATTTACGCTGGTGATTCCAGACCTAATAATCTAGTCGCGCACAATCCTCGAACTAGTCTCTCTATCGGTTCCATTCGGTTACATTATTAGGTAGGATGACTAATAACAATGCCACAATATACTGTCGTCATTTAGTATTCGAAATTGATGACGTAAACATCGTGAGGGTATTTATATTATCACTTTTTTGTCTCAGTTGACTATCTTTTTTATTAATTGCCACCATATTTCATCAAGCGCAGGTGAGCCGGCGACCGCTCGGTGCAAAATCCAAGATACGACGACAGTTTTTTGGCTGGTCTTGGAAAAATACTTTCTCCGAAAGTTATAAAATAATTGTTTTTGCAACGTGTGAAAATAGCGGAAAAAATACTGACTGCTCACTGAATTTAGTATCTGAATAATGTAAATCCTATTATTTCGGCTATCAATAAAATGATACGTTAATAAGGAAGATAGCCAAATACAGACAACATTAGTGATAATAGAAATACCACACAACGTTTCTGGGATGATACGTTCTAAATTATGCTTAACTATTCAACTACTGGAAATTTTAGAAATTTTTTTATAGCGTTAGTTATTTTTCAGATTTAGATTTCTATACCGGATAAAATAAAAATTTCAAATAAAGAACCATAATAAGCAGCACTCTTTTTAAAAAAAATGCTATAACGAGTTATGGTTTGAAAAAGGAGAGAGAGAGTGTAGAAAACTTATGTTTATTGTATATGTGATATTGTATAATTTATACAGGTTAATGTACGTATGATTCTTGTAGATGAATATAACCAAAGGGTCGAATGCTTCTGTAAATTGATGTTTTTCATTACAGAATAAACTCATGACCTTGTGATTTTATAATTTAACTTTAACAATATTAAATATACATTTTATGACATATTGGCTAATATATATTTACTTTATAATATAAATATTTCCAAATTAGAAAAGTAACAGACAAAATATTTTGGGTAAAGCTAAAGTGGAATTGACGTTAACAGATGAACTATTGGTTAAGTTCATTTAACAATTCAAACAATAAACAAAAATAAGAATTGTTGAGAGATAACTCGACTAAATTAATATGCATTTTTGTAAATAACCTTGAAAATTACTAAACTAAGGAGTCAATTAAGAATTGATTATTAACAAAAATACTTGTTCATAATACGAAATGTGACTGAAAATTGTATCGCTTCAACCGATTCAAGGTTGTCGGCATCCCTGTTCTGCTAATATTATTTTGTATCGTTATAAGCACGTCCTGCAGTTGGTTGTCGCGACAGGTTGACGTTCCTCCTCATCTGCCTTACCAACCCCAATTATTTTAATGGCTGTGTTTCAATATAACTGTGAATAACATGCGTCGGTAAAATCATTCGCGTTAACATATTCCAATTTGGTATGACGACCTGTCGTATTCAGGCCAATTAGCTACGATAGCTCGCTGAAGTCACTAGAGGACCTGATCGGTATAAAAAGAGAAACATGGTTGTTTACCACGACAGTGGAGGTGATTTTATTTAAAGATATTGGTAAACTACGCGTTTTATGAGCCTTTGTACGAAGGATGATGGTTGGCAGTCGGAGTCATGGAGTGAGTATCAACGAAACAGCTGAATTCTATAAATAATCAAGAGCAGCTGTTAAAGTGTTTAATGACCGGACTGTCAACCGGAAAACTATGTCTGAACTTGTGGGTTCTTGGCGTAAATGCTCGGGCAGAACAGAGAATAGCAAGACTGGTAAATAGCAATAGAAGAGCGACACAGAATCAAATTACTGCAAATATTGGTCAGGGATCCTCCTAAATTATCTCTGATCGCACCGTTCGTCGTATATGATATGGAAACAGAATACCTGTTAGAAAATTTTTCTTGTTTGCAGTTAACAAGAACCTCCAATTCCCACAGACACCCAATGATTCGGCATCCGAGCATTGGTAAAAAAAATCTGGCTCGATGAATCACGTTACCAGTTTCATCATGTAGACAGCAGGGTGAGAAAGCATGAAATCAAGCATTCAAGCAGATGGGGGTAGTTTTGTGACATGATTTGGACCCTTTAATTCGTGTGAAACGTCTTCATAAATCCTTAAGTATCGATGCTGACAAGTTCATTCTATAATGGTGATGGCGTATCTCATTAGTCCAACAAGACCATGAGACATGCCACTGTGCTCGTATTGTGCGGGAGTTGTTTCGGGGAACGCGATGGAGGCTTTACCGTGCTTAGGTTGCCTCCGCAATGACCAGTAAAATGATATTTTAAGATCATTATTAAATTCTTGTATTAAAATTATATTTCTTCGGAGAGGATAAGGGTCAGACGACACTGGATGTTATCCGAGTAAAACTGACGTCCGAGGCGACTACTGCCTGCCTTACCTCAACTAAAATCATATGTAGTGTCTCCTTACACTACTTGCGTTTGAATCCAAGTCGGTATAAAAACCTGATTATTCTTTAGTTTTTGACGGCCATTTTGGAATTTCTATGGGATCCCCACTTTGGTTTTTTTTATAACGAAGGAATTTCCCTTCCTCGGGAAGCTCGATGAAGACGGTGGCTCTTAGTCTTTCCATATTTTCTCTTAAATAAAACTTATCTATTTTTTACTTCAAGTTGTTGTGTTCGACATACATTTCCAGTCTCTGAGCCCGAGTGATAAGAAATTCACGAACCCTAATTCATTCTTATTTCCTATCCTCAATTCTCTGTTTCGCTTTTCCGTTCTCCGATGTGTATCCCCTATAACACGGAGAACTATAAAACCAGATCAGAATCCAATTATGTGGGATTAAGGTGAAAGAGCCATTCAGCAGCTGGATCCACAATCAACAACTTGACAGTAATATTCATCAGACGCGGTGCCACATCACCTTTCAACTTCTTGTGGAGTTGATGTCAGGAAGAATCGTCGCAGTATTGAAGGTAAAAGGTCGTCCAACTATGGAGTGATCAAAATAATCGAACATTCACGTGAGCGATACCGAGGGGGACAAGTAGTTTAATAATAAGTGGGTGAGTCCTTCCAATTTTGTTTACTATCCATAACTATAGTATCTGTTATGTTCATTATAAATCTCAATTTCTCTTGGAATTAGTTTGACCGTTGCTTTTTACGTCTTTCTTAAAACTTCTTACTAGTCTGACAACTTGACAGTGTCGTCGGTTAAATCTATCTTTTTTAACGATTCTCATTTTAATAATGATAGGCCTATAATAAAAAAACAAATTAAAATAAAGATAGTAAAATTACAATGGCGCCAAATTATGTATTAATCAAAATGAACAATATTGAAATGAAGAAAAAGTTGCACACTGTAGTGCCAATTAATGTAATAATGAAAATTAATCAAGATTGAAATGAATAAAGGAAGTATTAAACAAAATTTTGTCTTCGTTAAAGTTTACAATTTATTAATATAATTTTGCCTCGGCTTTTGTGAGAAACCAATTTCAGGGCCGCCTATGGGGCCTCCAATAAAGATAGTACCAAAATTAAATGAAATTTAATTTACAATAAAACAATTATTCCTAACTTGAAAGTTATATAATTTTAATTAAATCTGATTGAAATCTGATGGTAGATATTTACATATAAAGTTTACAGATGAGAAATTTGTTTGTAGTTACATACCATTGTCTGGTCTTCTGGGGTTTGTGCACGTAATTTTATTTTTAACACTTTTCAGTGACAGGCCACCTGCACTGATTACATTTTATGATTGCTGCGAACACATTAAAACACTGCCGACGTTTTTCTGTTTCTGACTATATAATTGTTTGTAGATTAACCATCACTCGTTGACCAATCGCTGTTTACAGTTCACTCTCTTCTCTCTCCAAATATCTGATTATTACGCCTTGGATTCTGTGCTTTCAATATCTGACAAACCAGTGAGACTTGGGAACGGGCAACTTGCAACTGATAGTTTATAACTGGCGACTAGCAACTGGAACTGAGAAATTGTGTTTTCTCAATATACGAAAAACCACTGGGACTTGGCAACGGGCAACTAAGATGAGAACTGGCGACTACTAACACACCATCACCAGCTTCCCAAAACAAACTCCTCTTCGCCTTTATCCCTTTTCGACAATGCCCTTGGCAGCAAACATTATATGCTCCGAATTCTCGTCGACAATACCGTAAGTCACAATGGCCTCAGAGTTACGCCACCAATAATGAATGATAAAATTTCTTAATTACATAAATTATTAATATTTTTTGGCCACTGCAGTCAGAGGAGAACGACCCTGACTATCAAAATTTTGTAAAATATTTTTTTCTGACGTTAAAAAGCTATTGTTTACTTATAGTTTATTGTAATTTTATATTGATTCTATTTTTCAAATTTTCTTTTATTTTTATAATTTCTTCCTCTTCATATTCAGTTGGAAAATAATGGTAATTATCGGAATCCACGTCTGATAATAGTTACCCATAGCTGGAACCCAAGGATCACAGGATCACGTGCGTCCAGGTGTGTCTATTATTTTGTTCTTTCGCCCATCTCTACTACAATTCGTACGTACGGCCTTAGATAGTAGATTGTTGACATTTACAAAATATAATTTCAAGTCAACCGTTATATTTTATTTTGTCCCATTATAAAAGTTTAAACGCTCTGTATTTGTTGTCTCGTGCTTGTCTGTTGTGATAATAGTGACGCGTTTCCTGAAAATTTGAAATGTTCTTTGGACATTATTATTGGTTTTGTGGTAATAAAATTGGTAAGACGGAGCCGTTATGTAGATGGAAACAAATTATCTAGAGAAGTTGGCAAGTTTTGAAAAGTCGAGTGAATGTAAATAAGGTAAAAGTAACGTAATGAATTTAAGAGCTTGAAAAATGGATGGAAACAGCTAATAATGATGAGAAATTATATGTGTCGCTTATTTAAATAATTTACGTAACATATTTAATTAATAATAAAGGCGAAAATGATATCCCAAGAGTTTAATACAGCGCAGTTGCCGCTCAGAAACCATGACGCGGCATGTTGCAAGAACTATTTTGAGAATAGGCTGATGGTTTCCTTCTAGGAAGTCATAAAAGGTCATATAAACTTTGTCTTTGGAACTCTTCAAAGGAAAGTAAATTAAGAGATAACTATATTTGTTTTCGAACAGTTTGCTTGTCTAATTCAGAGCTGCAAATGATATATAATACTCGAAACACCTTCACGACGATCTTACGTCTTTAAGATTCGTGAGTAGCGTACAGAGGGTTGTGTAAAGACGAAAAGTACGTTGTACTTAAAACTTAAAAGTATTTAATAATTTTTAGAGTAAAATTAGAATTTTAATTATGCTATGTATTTCTACGAAAAATTAAAAGATTTTTTATATTTAGATATCTAAATGACCACAAGAAATACACATTCATTAATTTCTTCTTCTTTTAGTACTGTAGTGGTAGGTTTATTAAATGATGAAATAAAGGGATAGTTTCCAGAATTTATTAATTATTTAACTGAACATGGACAAATAAAATTAAAAATACAAATTATGCGTGTTCAGTTAGTCGGGCAAAACAATCTGATCCCTTAATCCCAAGTGAAACCATGGATTACGGTAATTCCCCCAGGCGCGTCAAGGATTGAGACACTTGGCAGTTACTTACCGTGGATATCTGGCTCGTTCTCTCAGAGTCTTCTGGATGATGCAAGTTTGGGGCTGTACGTTCGTCCCAGGCGACGGTTCGTCGAGGAGTCTGCTCTACACTTTCTTTACAGCCCATACGCTGGATGTGAAATATCGATGTTCTCGACCAATTTTGGATCGATCTTTTCTGAATTAAGAAATGTGATTGGTTCAGGCAGTCACGTGTTAATTCAATTTCCGGGGTTTTCGGATAGACGTTTCCCACGGTGTGACAGTCCAGGTAACTTCCGAGGGTCAAAAATGATGTGCCTAAGTCCAGACCGAACGGATTATCTACCCGTCACGGCGGCGCCAGGTCAAATTCCAACTTACCAAACTCTCAACCCTTGCTAGTATCTAATTACATTATAATAATATATATATATATATATATATATATATACCAATTATAAAACTATCGCGCTACAGTACTTAGGGAAAAATATATGTATGATATTGTGTTTCCTAAGTATGTTTCGCGTAATACATATTTTTGCGTCGTATGTAAACGATTATTGTCATAAAAACGAATTGTTCATTTATTAAACATTTTATATTTTAATAAAATATCTTATTTTTTTTACATTTTTTCTGAAAATCATGATTATGTAATGATTACAGATTTTCTTTTCTTAATAAGTCACTAGAATCTCAAAAACTCTGTTTGACTGTGTATGTAACTATCTTTCTGGCATTGAATTTCACTTACAATGTAAATTGTAGTTTAAATTAATCAAAACTATCAATTCTTTTCTGAAACATTAACCCTATTTCTTCATTGGCTTTCAATTATTTCAATCATTTAATTTTGAAAAGAAAAAAAATTTCGTGCAGTTTCAGTCAAACATTCCTTTTTCTCCTTGACTCTACAGCTTATTCAGGACCATGGCAAACGAGGACACATGACAGACGGTTTTTTCTTTGCTTTTTGACTCTGGCTCTACCTTCAAGTCTCAGCCGAGTTGATTTGATTATGTTTTCTCGGTCTGTTTGGAGAAAAAACCTTGCCGCGGGTTTCCTCGAGAGGTTACAGTTCTTTTCTGAGACTGTCCTCTAGCTTTATGCCCGGTGTAGGCGCCCCCTGGGGCCATTTGCTGACTCTTACCACCCTAAAAATACTCCTCAAATTCTTTTGTTAGCTACATGTTTTTTTAAAAAAAATTAAAAAACATTTACCTATTTATGTTCCCCTCGCCGACCTAAGATGATGACTGACCTGGCAGTACTTTAACATCACAGAATTCTTCTACTAAATAAAATAAGTGTCTAAAACATCACGCCTAAATAAAAGAGTGAAATATACACGCTAACTTAATGAAGTTTAAAAATACTCCTGGTACGTTAAATGAGTAAAACATAAACATTATATATGTATATACAAAAAATCTACCAACAATAAGAAAATAAAACGTACACTCGGTAAGTTATTAAGAGGGCCACAAATACTCCTGGTAACATTTTTTTGTCAACCACGTCCACCTCCACGACGAGAAACAAAATTTCCTTAATCCACCAGGTTAATGTGAGAATGAAACTCGGCGAGTCTTCTACAACTTCGCAATCGACACAAATTTCGTTTTATCTTGCAGTATTTTTTTATGTAAAATCCTTGCATCACCCGCCCGTAGGGGAGCTTCCCTCAGTTGATTGACATTTAGAGTTGAAATTAGACACTTAAAACTTCTACAGTACACCCCGAAAACGTTTTATTCGACGCTAATAAAGACCGTTTAAGAATGTTTTTAAAATTCTGCCCTGTCCACCCACATCCCTAGAGGTATCTTACCCCTCGGGGTTTCTTCCTGAATCGTAAGTAACGTGTGAACTAAGTTTTATAGAAATTGTATTAAGCGTTTAAGATTGTGCACGGAAATGTTTCACCCCCTTCCACACCCATTCTTGGTAGTTGACTACATCTTAACCAGCAATTAAACTAGGAGACTTCCTAAAGTCAGATTCCACACCAATCTCGGTTGTGTATGCGGCAATTGTTTCACCCCCTTCCATATCCACTCCTAGGGGCTGAACTACAACTAACTGATATAGTGAATGCCAGAATTAAACTCATTAACTTCTATAACGTTGACTTTTGACAACAATCTCGGTTTTACGCGTCATTTTTATGTAACGCTCCTCCACCCCGTCCCTTAGTGGTGCTGACTTCCTATGCTGTAAGGGGTTGAAATTATACACTAAAAACTACTCGAGAGACACTATTAATATAATCAAAAACTAATTATTCGACTGTTTCAGCATGCTTTAAAATTCTACTCCGTTCACTTCTTGGAGCTTTCCTAAAGCTTCGAAAGGTTGACAGAAATCTGTCGCCCGAGGGCATAATAAATCACCAAATTTTTATCGCAATCAGATGAATGGCTTAGAAACCATAGGGAACATCAGATAGAATGACAGTTTTCATGTATATAAATTTTAATCAGATAAGCGAATTCAAAATCAAATTTCGCTTCAGTGTGCAAATTTACACACAGCCTATGCTGAATGTGACATATGTGTGCAACCTCCAGAAGGTAATGTATGTTAATACAGACATTTGTAGATTTAGGAGATTAGTAGATTATTGATTGACGAGAAACGACGAATAAGTATAGTAGAAGATTATTAGACGTGATTTATTTTGGAAATTTTAGACAATTAATAGAGAATTTTCATGTGAAAGGGAAGCAAGAGACAAGGATAAAAATAGCTTTATATGAAGAAAACAGACAAGAATGGAGAAGAGAAAAATCTATTTGTAATATATAACTTTTAACTTTACGCAAAACAAATCAGTTGATCAAATTTAAGATAGGATGAGTGGCGCACAGGATATACAATAAATAATATTGGTTAATAACACAAACAAACAGTATTTATATTTACCAAATCAAATGCAATCAAATAAACAAGGATGTACGGCTGTCTCGTACTTTGGTTTTCGTCTGTGCTGGTTTGTCCTTTCCTCTCTACGACGGAGATGCTCAGATAATCTATAGAAGGTTAAAAAATAATTTCAACGAATAGCTCAACTGCTTGCATTGGAACGGTAGCTGATGACTGAACCCAGGACGAATATATGATACTTTAACCTTCGAAGAAACTCTGTCACTCCCGTAGCATCGCTGGTTATCAACGGATCTTGCAGGCTCACTAATGATGGCTGGTGGGACGGTAAGACGTACGTGGGTCAGTTTTGAGTGTGTTTATTTTCCGGGGTCGCAGACTGTGGGCGTACGGCAAGAGTTCCTATTAGAACAGTCGGTCAGCTGCCTCCTTAACTGGTCGATGCACGGAGAATGGATTGCTGCGTCCCCACAACAAACCCCTATCTCGCCATCGGAAGGGCGTCGGAAAAGTACTATGCAGAGTTTCTACGGTTTGTCCTGTATCACTTTTAGGTGAATACCGGGCAGCATCATTTAACTAACCCGGGGGCCCTAGTTAACCCTTGGCTACTTTCCTCTACCCTTCAACATTGCCGCTTTCTAACTCCCTTCCTAAGCTATTGGAAAGGAGTTTATACCATGTGGATTTCCCTAATGTAGCCTATTTCCAGAAAAAAAACGTTAATTAGGCATATAATACGTCGTAATATGACCGATAATCAAGTACCCGTTGTACAATAAAATATAAGCAATTAAATAAAATAGAACCAAAATAAATTATAAATTTTAATTTTGAACCAAAAGTCGTAATACCACATAATAATTTTTCCGTGAAGTGGAATATACTTCGACGACGAAGAAGCCGACAACTGAACAAGTGCTCAACCAAATCAGCGGACTCCAGGAAAATGAGGAAAACCGTTAGTCACCTTAGATCACTGTAAATCACATTTATATAGTAGTGATCAAAGAGGTATGTAACATTTATATGTCTTTGGTAATGATTCCTTTCTCTGCGATTTACCAAAGATATTTGAGCTCTATTTTCTAAGAAACAGAGATTTGAAAATAGCCATTGTTTAAGCGATTAAATTATTTTCTACATATATTATTATATTTACTATCCAACCCCATTTAATTGCAGGTTATATTTTACGTCTGTTTATATGAAACAGATAATGCAGTTTATGACAAATTTAAGCAATTTATTTATTAAATTAAAAAACAACGTTTCTGTACGTGTTTGTACCTTCTTCAAGTCTTCTATAATTATATCTAAATGTTAAAAGCTATTTGACACAATATTAAAAAATTTCACTAAATTTTGTATGTTCTTACGAGGCACATCTTAACACACATGTAACATTTAGTCATAATTAGAAAAGACCGGAATAAATTAAAAACGTGTACCGTAACGTTTTTAATTTAATAAATAAATTGTCTAAAATTGGTCATAAACTGATTTATGTGTCACATTTAATTACGATCTGCAGTGAAGTGTAAGACTTTAATTTATAATCACAGAGACGGAAATTAAAAAAATAAAATGGCATAATTTCATTACAGTTTATCTAATAGTGTGAATATATAAATATCGCTACCGGAAATATTCTCACGTGATAATTTACTCGTAAACGTCTTTAATTGTAATTGATTTTTTTATAGATCTACAACGAAATGCAAATATTTTCCTAAACTTTTTCTTATAGTTTTCTTTATCAAACAATTGCTTATTTTCTATACCTCCTTCCGGAAAGTACAGAAGATTTCCCATCCTAATCCTTTAAAAAACAATATTTTCGGATGTGTAACGTATGGTGCATTACAATGGAGAACATTGAAATTCATAGTGTTGCCTGCAACATAACATCAACTTTAAAAATTAAGTGTATTTAATAATGAAATAAATATATATTCTGACTATTGAGAAAACTAATAAATAAATAAACATCAGCCAATTTTAAGTCAGGAAATTTTTTTTATTAATGTAAAATGAAACAAGGTTTCGTCGCTTATTTGGCGATTTAGTAAGAATCATCTGGTTCAAGTGTAAAACTACCAAATATGAACAATAATTGCAATTATTAGAATGACATTTTTAAGAAATATTTGGCAGATAACAAACGAACAATATAAATTTTTGTTGCACTTTAATAATTTTAATAGACACGTCAATCTCTGCTAACTACCGTGGCCGAAATGTACAATTTAAAACTGTTTAAAATGGCAACAATTTAGAACTTGAAATTATAATAATATATAAATTAAACATTACAAAAGTAGACTGTCATAAATTTTTAGTATAATTTTTTAATGTTAATAGCTGTTTTATTGGATCTGATATATAGCATTTCACTCATTAATGTCGAAAAGTAGTTCGTTTCCTCGTCCGAAATAGATACTTTAAACCAATCTAAAATTATTTAAATAAATATGTTTAGACAAAACAGAATCATTTGAATACTTCTATTTATATTATTTTTATGTTCTTTTAACCAAGTTTTTAATGAGCGCTTGGTTTGGCACTTATCAATCCAATCAATTAATTTTATAAATTACTTTATGCTTGTCTAAATTCTCAATTTTTTCCTAAATTTTTTTACTGTTTAAATAGTTATGAACCTTAAAATTAATTTTGAAACCATACTTTTCTAACGGTACAATTAATTTGTGTTGTAAGCAGGCAATATAAGGTAAAACTACGAAACTACATTTTTTTTGTCAATTTTAATATGTAAATTGTTACTGTTATATTTGATATTATTTAATCTGACCCTGATGTAATTATCGATAAATTTGACTTTAATTAAGTTATCAAAATGGTACTTAATATGAGATAATTTAATAGCTTTATCTACTAACCTATAAACCAATGCTTTCCTTTGGAAAAGAGGATGGTAGGACATGTAATTGATAACTCTATCTGAATATATTGATTTTTGGAACCAATTGGTTATTAATTTAGTGTTACTAACAGTTATCAAAATGTCTAAAAAACTAATGGATTTGTTCTGTTCGATTTTAAAAGTAAACTTTAAATTATTATGATGAATATTAAATATATTAAGTAAATAATTTAATTTAATTTTGGGAATAATGCAAAAAAAGTCAACAACATATCTAAAATGAATTATTAGTTAGAAATCGAATTTGGAAATACATAAAGCTTCTAAATCTCTCATTACGATTTCTGTGATAAAGAGGTGATAAAGGACTTCGCGGAGGCGGCTCGTACATATGTGTTCATGTGCTACAGCATATAAATTAATTTAGTAAAAATTAATTTTAAGAACCTTCATAATAATTGTGTTTTAACAATGCGAATCTGTGCTTCGATATGGAAGACTTTAAACTTCCCGCATCGGGAGATTTCGACACATATGCCCTGTAACACCTTTTCAGCCCCCTGCGCCACACGTAAAGCTCAACAAACTGCTAGCTTTGTGTGCTCCTAAAAGCACAGGGAATCGGAAGAGCCCCCTCCCCTCGCCGTGCTATGACAGTGGGCGGCCACAGGCGACATAACCAACGAAATCGAAATAAATTCGAACTATTAACTGATTATAAATCTTATTTCATAATAGTTTGTATTTTCAAAACAAAAATAATATTTATTTTAGGTAAAATAAAAAAAATAAAATCTAAGGTAATTTAAAGGAAACAAAATTTAAGAGGAATCATAATGCGAAAATCTACAGCACGACCCTGAATACAAAACTGCTCAGTGCTTGTTCCGAAAATTAACTTTATTTAAAATATTTATGAGAAAATACTTTCGGGTTAGAAATGCTAAATTATTCCGCGTTTAAAACGTAGACACTATTGGAAATTATGTGGACATAATTATAAATGTAGCATATTACGTGCCCGGTCAGAGTATTGGTAATACTATCACGATGTAATTTTATTATTTTACATAGTTATCATCGTAATCATGGTAGCTTGGGGAGGTGTAGCACATAAATTCAAAAACTCACGAGCCACCACTGGGATTTCTCATAGCGGAACTATTGATTTGATGATAAATTACATTAGTAAAAGAGAAATAAGTACTATTCAAGATCAGATTAAGTAATCCAAGTGTTTCAGGTAAAGTAATAGTAGTTAATTTTGAAAAAATATTATCAATCTTTTTTTGAAACTTCCTAAAATTAGATTAATGGGCAATGAATTAAAAAGAGATACAACATCTAAAGAAATTAAAATGTGATCATTTGGGACTATGCTATTATTTAAATCATCAATCAAGTGTAAGGAATTTTTCACAGAATACCCCGGGGTGCGTTAGGATCCCTTGCCGTTCTGGGTGCTTTGTGCGTCCCATGCTTCAACGCACACTTTTTTTCATGGATAAAATTTCTCTTCTCGTCATTCCCCTGGAAAGTAGGATACCAGCATCTGCGGGGAAAGGCTGAACGTTATAAACCCGGGCGTCGCAAATGGGTGGAGCTGGAGTTTACCGTGGTGAAAGCCACGTCCGAACTTGAACTCCCATCTAATTGTCGGTCGACCATGGTTTCTCTGTCCCCCTGGGTTTCCTTTTAATATATTTCTAGGTATTTCCGTATCACTCATCCGTGCTACATGCCCAGACCAGCTCAATATGTATGACTTTAATATTCTTCTGAGTATTCATAACTGGGGTACATCTCAGGATTGTACCTTTCCCTCTAATTTCCTCTTTCACCGATTGGACCGATATTTCTGCGAAATATATTTTTTTCGAGTGCATTCAGCATATCGATATACTTTTATGGCAGCGTCCAAGTTTCAAAGACACTGTCTTATAATTGTTTTATAAGTGGTTAAATTGGTGATACTAGTCAGGTGCCTTGAGGATAGGAGTCTTGTTAGAGCAAAATGTGCTCTGTTTCCTTACTCTGAGTTCATACGAGGTATCGTTTGAGTAGGTGGCTATCGATCCCAAATAGTCGAACTGCTAAAATCTGTCAAAGGTGTTATTATCTACTATTATTGCGGCTGGCTTGTTCTCCCTTCGTGGTTTCCAGGAAGCTAAATATTTTGTCTTCTTCTGGTTGATGTTCAGTCCCGTATTCCGTTCAAGGGCGATAAATTCCTCTACCATTGCTTTTTGAATTCTTACCATGATGTCTATGTCACCTGTATAAGCAAGTATCTGCATTGATTTGTGAAGAATCGTCCCCTGTTCAAGAGGTTTGCGTTTCTCCTCACTTTCTTACCGTTTTACAGGACACGCCAGTGCGTCTCCTTGTCGTACCCCATTTTCAATATTTAATATAACAGACATCATTCCTCTCGTTCTTACGCTGCTTCGTGTCTCACTCATTGTCATTCTCAACAGGCCTACCAACTATCTAAGGATTCCCATTTCAATCGGGGCACGATATAATTTCCCTCTATCTATACTGTTATATGCTGCTTTAAAATTTATAAATAGAATATATGAGCTAATCTCAAATTAAGTAGCCTTCTCAAATATTATATAGGGTGCAGATTTAATCTATAGTTTACTTTCCAGGATAAAATTCACATTGTTATGAGGTTGCTTCTCTCTGATTATTGGAGTATTCGGTTTAACAGTACGTTTAAGAGTATTTTGTATCCTAAAGTAAGTAGTGGAGGACATTGTTAGGTTTATCAAGAGCAGAAGGTTGACCTGGATGGGACACGTACTTAGGATGGATGAAATCAGAACGCCTAGACATTTCCCACAGATATTCGATGATATTACATTCTTCATTTTTCAAGAGCCAGAGTTATCCTCTGATGGTGCAGTCCTATAATTTGAACTAATTCCAAATTGTTATAATGTATGTTGGATTGGGTTTCCTTCACGACATTGCAGATTATAGCTCTCACTCACACCTATAACAGGAAGTGTTCCGAATCCATAATTGGACTTCTCACGTTTAAATAGATCTGATTTGTGTCTTGCATATGTCAGCACGTGATCGACTTGGTTCATTGCACTGTCATCTGTGCCATGTTCCTTTGTCTATATCTTTAAGTGGTATCAGTGTTGAGCTCACAGCCATATTTCTAGATTATGCAAATAGTCTTGTGCCGTTGCCATTATATACAGAAAACAATTCTATATATTCTAATGAATGTTAAGTGAGGCATTGTTTCTGATTGATAGTCTTGACTGTTGGAGGGGCATTATGGAACGTGTTTATTTAGGTCTAAGTTTTTCTTCGTCTTGGGACTGCTGGGTGTGTGGTCTTGAGAAACCGTGCACGTGCGTGTGGGGGTGGAGAAGACAAGTAATTGCGGGTCCTGTCTCGATTGTCAGCTTGACATGACGGAGTAGTTAGCCATTTTTTGACTACGGACCTGCAGCTGCACGATATAAATCGTGTGATAATGGAAGAATCTGTCAACTGGCATTTGCGACGAAGTTTTCGAACAATGGGAAAAGTAAAAGACCGGCAGGATATAAGGGAGATATAAGATTTTGAGAGGTCAGTTGTACTGCGATCACCGAGGCTGGAGGATGTAAGTAAGAGAACCATTGTTTAAGGCAGCAGTTTTGCTGCAATCACCGAGGCTGGAGGATGTGATTAAGAAAGACATTGTTTAAGCGGAGGAGTTGTTCTGCGATCACCGAGGCTGGAGGATGTGATTAAGATGTGTTTAAAGGCAGTAGTTGTTCAGCGCTCACTGAAGCTGGTGGATGTGAGTAAGAGAGACATTGTTTAAGAAGAGTCGTCGTCGAAAGATTGCAGTTTAAAGTCGCAGCCAAAGCATAGGACAGAGGACTTGTTAAATTTACAGTAAACCAGTCGTCGTCGAAGCAGAGTAAAGTCGTCGAGAGACAACAAACTTTCTTTTTCAAACCAACAGTATTTAGTAGAATCTGTGAATTTAATAGAAGCTGTGAAAACCCCACCATTGTGTTCGAAAGGTGAAAGTATTTTGGGCAGCCGTAAGTAGCAAGAGAAAAGTAAAATGATTTTTGTAAACCGACTTAAAAGATAATGTCAGATATCGTTCTTTAGTGTTGATAAAATAAACTGTTTAAATTTAAAATCCATCTTGGAGTATAAGTTAGTCGATAATTAGTTTCGTCCTATGTCTAGACGAATAAATATTTCTTTTTAAATTAAAGCTAAATTTTGTGTTCTTTGATTATGTTTAAATGTTCTGCCGTTATCAAACCCAGTTAAGACCTTTGAGAGATTGAATGTATAATTGTTTCAAGTATTGCTAAATAAAATTTTGTTTGTTTTAAAGTTTATAATTGTTCATTTAAAAGCCTATCATAATTTTTGATTATTACAATATATATCAATGGTTTTCAATCTTTGTTTCACTTATCGTTCTATGTTCAAATTCAGTTAGAGAAACACGTAAAGTAGCGACTAAACGTCCAGCTATGTTCAAATTTATTTGTGTGTAATTGTCTGAAAACTAGGTCGTATTATTTTTATTTATTTAATCAGACATGAAATCTAAATGCATTACAGGAGCTTCGTTGCTTGTCGGTTGTCAACGCCACATCAAAGGGATATGAAAAAAGGTTTCCTAGTATAAAACTTGGGTCAAAGCGATTCGTTCTAGGAGTTCACTTAATTTTGATGCGTATGACCGAACTTTAGTATATAACCGACCATATTGATTAATTTTTATTATTTTCCATTTATTATTATTAGTAGGGATTGAATATGAATTACTTTCAATTAAAAATTTAACATCTACCGAAATGTAGTCACAAAATAATTAATTAATTACATAATTCTTTATCACTGAACTAAATCATCATTAAATATGAAAACTGAACCATTTATTTGAGTGTAAATAAAACCAAAATGATAAATTGATTCATTCTCCTAAACTAGTTTCGCTGCTTGAAATTTCGAATTTAAATGTAATAGTCTTTGGACGTTGTTCTATTATGATCCATCTTTGGTGTCCTTTCGTTTCTTACTTAAGAGTCATAGCTCTTGATTTTTCTTTAATCGGATAATACAATTTTTTATGAAAAAGTCTTCTGCCGCAATATTATGACCGTAATGACTTAACGAACGTATTTTTTTTGTTTGGATCAGTTATTTATTATTTTTAACTTTGTTCTGACTCTATACAGAAATATTAACTGTTGATTAGGAATGTCTTATTTTGGGTTAATATTTTGAATATGGTAGTAATAAATAATTGCACATTTCAAATATTAAGTTTTCTTATTTGGATCAGAAATAAAATATTATACTCTTCAGATTAGGAATTTAATGCACGTCTTAAATTGCAAGTATAATAGCCCTTGCAGGATTTTTATTCTTATTTAGCAATGAATATTGTTATATAACTTACTAAATAACAGAACCATTCGATATGTCTAACATATTTGATTTACGAAGAAGAGCCTAGAGCGACACAACTGCACTTCTTGTGTCGCTTTTCTTCGCACCTGATGAAAGGTAGAAGGATCCCAGAAATTTTGTGTGGCATTTATATTATTACTTTTTTTTCTGAATTGGCTATCTTTCTTATTCATTATTTACAATCTGACGTAAATTTATAATTTTAATATTTGATTTAAAATACTTATTAAAAGTTAAATAGTTACAATTCTTATTAAATTTTATTAATTTTGATTACAGAACTCATTATTCAAGGGTTGTGGTACTAATTGAAACTGTGATCTATACAAATTATTTATATATCAATGTCAAAAGATAATTTCACTAAAGTAGAAATGGTAAAATTGTTTATACAGGGCATCTGTTTCTCGGATTGGTGACAATATGTGACAGTGAATTCCGGTAGATTACGGACGATCTGCGATCTGCATCCGACGCTCCGTGATCCAGCGTTGTAATTTTTGCGTCTATAGGCGTTGAACGCTCACAGTAAACCAGCAAGTAAGTGTTACCTTAAACTGCAGTCGGTACAGATCTATTAGTAGCGGTTCACAGACTGCAACTCTAGATATATGTGCATGACTAGGCTGATATGAACCGAACTCTCACAACACGACTCTTCTCCAGAAAACCACAACTAACCCGGGGTGGTACATTGTGAGGGAATATTCAGATTACGCCACTTGTGGAATTTTCTGGTTAATGAAGTAAGTAGGACAATAAAATGTTTGAAAATAGTCTAATAATTAGTTTAAATATAATTTAATGTGCGTGAATAAATTAAATTGATTTTTGATGAGTTTGAAAGAAAATAGTTAAATTAATTTTATTGTGATAAATGATTTTGTAATATATATTAGTTTAGTTTTTGTGATTAATTACTAATTACAAGAAATTTTGTTAGCTTTCGGGTTCGATGAGATTAATAGTTTCTCTCCTAATTCTTTTAGTGTATAATTTCAACCCCTAACAGCATGGGAGGCAGCAACACTAAGGGAGGGGGTGGACGGATGTTACATAAAAATAACCGAAATTGGTGTCAAATCCAGGTTATAGATGTCAATAACTTTAATTATTACATTCATTATGTCAGTTAAGTCTCCTATGAGTGGAGATGGAAGGGGGGTGAAACATATACCCGCGTAAATCTTAAACGCGTAGAAAAATTTCTACCAAACTTTATACATACGTTACTTAAGATCCAGAAACAAACACCGAGGGGTTGTGGTGTAATTTTAAAAACATTCGTAAACGGTCATTATTAGCGTTGAATAAAAGATTTTCTTGGTCGCTGAATTTGATAGTGTTATCCTAGACGTTCCAAGTATCCAATACCAACTCGAAAAAGGAAGGGAGGGAAACACCCATTTGGCGGTGGAAGGGTTTTTCAAATAAAATAATTAAAAAAACACCGAGATTGTTGTCGATTCTGTGGATTTAGAAGTCGCTGAGTTTAATTGTTGCATTAACCGCGTTGTTTAAGGAAATTTCCTCGACGTGGGGGTGAACGTGGTTGACAAAATGTTGTCGATTATTTTTGACACTCTTATTTACCGTACGTAGTTTTTATGTTCTTAGCGCACCACTCATATTTTGATCTGTATTTAGTTAAAGGTTGTATTTTCTTTGACTTTGTTGAGGAACCAGTAGGTTACATAGACTTTATTAAATTAGCGAGTATATTTCACCCTTTCAATACGGCATAATTTCAGACACTCTTATTTTATGTAATAGGAGAATTACCCAGTTGTTAAAGAACTGTCAGTCATCATCCTGGTTTATTTGAAGTTATATGCCGAGGGGTTGGCAGGGAGGGTAATGTAAATGGGTAAATGTTCCGAACACTGCTGATATTGATGCTGTATAAATGAAATTTTTACCAAGAGGTTTGTGTCGAATCAATTCCTCCTTTGGGATCACTTAAATTAATACCTGGGTAACGCCTCGCACTCAGCTAGTTACGAATAAAAACAGATTTTTTTCCATTTAATATATTTTTTTACCAGATTTCACAACGGATGGAGCTCTCGAATGTGAGTGGGAAAAACGTAATAAAAGTGCTGAAATGAAACGCATTTAAATCTAGTACGCACACATACATGTACGTGTTCTTGTTTTCAATACGCAGATTGATGATTACTTTTCTCCTGAAGACGAACTCTTTCGAGTAAGATATAGTGGGTTTTCTTCTTCCCTAATATATTTGTTCCTTGTTTAGTTATTTCTTACATAAAGGTTTTCGTTTTTCATTTTAACATAGCGTAGAGAAGAAGCGCGCCGCGCAATTATTAAATAATTAATTAATTAATAATTGTTTTAAGCCAGCGGCAAGTTGAACATTGGAATTTCTGATCAAAACATTTTGCGGCCGTGTCGGGAAGACAGGATGCGTACATGTAAATCATTTGAGAAATTTTCACCCATCGGACATTAACTTAAATATTTCGAAGGGCACTTCCTCCGAAGCTCAGTACTGGCATTCGTGAGGTAAAATATTTTAAATTGATTAGTGGAAAAAGTCAGGTGATTTGATTTCCATCCCTGTGTTGGGGAAAGAAATTGTAGAGCTTGGAAGAGACGCGAGCTAGATAAGAGCAGTATAAGATCACATCTCAGGTAGAATAGTTGGTTAGCGAAGACAGAGAGGAGATGAGTATTTGATCATATTTCAGAGCAGAAGACAGAAAGGAAGGTTAGACAACAATCCTGACATGATTAGTTCGTCGTAGAAGCCGGAACTTAGAAAGAATTGTGCGAGTACCAAGCAGAGTCCATCAACGCAGTCTAGGAAGAACCGTGCTAGTCTAAGGCACGAGTTAAGTAACCAGTCGAGAGAGAGAAAAAAAAAGAGAGAGAGAGAGAGAGAGCACAATTCAACCACAGATCTGAGGAGATCCACAACCAATGAAGCGGAGTTCATTGTCCGACTTCGAGACTACGTGTCGCTGAACAGGAAGGGAGCCCGAGGAAACCTTGCACACGTCGCCTGGAATTCGCAGAATCTTCCCTGAGTCAACAGGTACCTACCGTCCGTGCTCCTGGCCGACATGAGAAAAACAATCAGGTGTATTTCAGTATCGAGATTTCTGCTACACGACGCCCACGACACTTTGATTTGGACTAAATAATGTTTTCATTTGAGTATCTTGTAAATAATACTTCGAGCTAATCGCCCTAATAATTCAAATTTTAATAACCCTGTTAATTGATTTTAAAATTTAGTAATCAAATAAATTAAATTGTTTTTATTAAATAATCTATTCCACACAACCCACCCAAATTCGTACGTTACAATCGATTTCCCACCGCAATTTCTACTTAACTTGCATCCATGTGCTTACTTGTAGCTGTATTTCAAGATTAGATCAGTAGGTAACATAATACTTAGTAAATGGGTTTGCCACTTTGCTCAATTGGACACATGCATATTTTAGTTTAAGCCAATTTTCTATAATATCGAGCTTGATAGACGACATGGAGTCAAAGGAGTCAAAACCAAAGCGGTCCGACAGATTAACATTTCCATTGCTTTTCAATGGCTTTGCTAAGAACAAAATAAATTCATATTGGTTGATTACGATTTATTGAGGCACAAACACTGTAGGTCGTTCGAAGCGTTTGTCGACGCCGGCGCCGTGATGGTCCAGGGTGGAGGGGCGTCGGGACGCAGTCGGCCAGCGGCATGTCGACGCGACGCACGCGAGATGCCGTCTCACACCTCAGGGGTAAGTTACAATACGATATTCCACGGAAAATATAAAAAACGAAGTTATTGTTCGTACGATCATGGTCTTAGCAGGTGCGGATAGAGTTTATTTTCTCTTCGCATTGTAGTCGAGTCCATCGTCTAACGAAAAATTTAGGGGAAGAGACCCGGCGAAGATTAAATTGTACGAAACATCGCGTTCAAGATTTCAGGGTGTCTAGGAAAGGCGGATAATATGCGATTTGCTATATTTAATAATTTTCTTTCACATTTCTTAAATAGAAAAATGCAGTAATTAAAATTAAGAAATTAATTTTTATTCTCGCAAACTACGGCCACCTCCGGTCGCATAAATATGATTACATTTTTTACTGTTAGAATATAGATAGTAATACTACAGTCGAAAATGTAAATGTATTAAAATACTTTTCTTATTGTCAGGAAATATAAATCCGGTATTTCATTATCTTCGTTTATCCTTCGTCCTTTCAGTGGAAGTGAAATGATTTATGCCTTGCTTCTCGGTGAGGGTCAATGAGGCACGTCGAAGAGAAGAGGAAACCAAGTTGATTGCCGGACTGAAAGTGCGAACGGTGTGGAACGATGAAAATTAATAGTAGTCACATTTGAGGTAACGAGGCTCGTCCAGCGGATGCGCAGCCAACTAACTTCCGCTGGGGGTAAAATTATATCAGAACAGCTCGCGACCCCACAAGATACTGGAAAGAACCTGACTCAATGACGTCAACCGGTGTCTGCTATTTCAGGACATTTCCAGTAATACCCAGAATTAGACGTAACCTTCTCATTCCTCAGTAACTATTCGCTTTTACGTAATTCGCGTGGAAATATGTGAAAATAATATCTATTTCGAGCCTCGCATATGAACACGTCGTTGTAATTTAATTTCAAAATTTATTCTGTATGTTCATTTTTCTGTGAACATGACGCTTCTTGCTTTCCAATTCACCACCAATTAAACTGTTCATTCCCCCGGTATGCCTCAATATATTTATCACCATTTTTGTCTAGTCTTTGTTTTATGAATATTCTCTCGGCGACTTTTTAACATTCGTTATTTTTTGCGTCCATTTCGTCTTCGACTTTCTACTTAAGCACCGTAATTCAAATCTAACTTGTTTTTTATTTGGTCAGGAACCACTTTGATAGGGTACCTTACTCTACATTTTTAGAAACAGATGTCCCAATACTAATTCGTTGGAAGAATTCTTTCTTAGTTTGTACTATCTTACTTTTTTCTCATTTTTGACTTTGATCTGAATTCCGCTAAATTGTAAAATGGTCTTTGGCTACTTCTTTCAGCGCAATAGATCTCAGTATTTTCAATTTTTATTACTAACGTCTTAGTTTTAACTTTGTTATTTTTAAGCTTCCGATAGTGTCCATCCATTTTATTTCAATTTCTTTGCTCAAGTTTATATTTTTTTACGAAAAACTAACTTTGTCGTATTTTCATCTTAGAATTTATACTCTCTGTGGGTATTAACTCCACATGCCAATTTATTTTATTGAAGTGAACGTCTTTACACTCGTAACAAGTGATACGAAATTTGTCGTGACGCTGCGAGGTAAACGTAAATGGACTGTGAGAGTGAGAGAGATACACTCAGAGAGTGTTCTTGATCCGTAAATCAGGGAGTACCTTTGTGAATTTTCCCGTGAATAATAAAATACTGTACAAAATCTGAATGAAAGTATAGTTAAATAAACATAATGACTAATAAGTCAGAACAAGTAATAATAAAAAAAATAATGTAAAACATCCCCAAAATTGTTTATTTCTGAATTAAAACACAACAGAGCTTTCGACTTTCGGATCATAATCATTCTAAAATTTCTTACATAAGAAAGCAAATACAATGAACATAAAATAAATGGTATCAGAAGGCAGCCATCAGAGCCGTATCATTTCTATTTACTGCAAAATTTGCGCATCGATTACTTCATTAAAATTGGCAGTATTACACAACTATTTATAATGATTACAAATAAATTTTAAAAACAGTGATACTATTAAGATTAAAATCGTATGTTTACAGTAACTCTTTTGAGTAACTGATTTTTAATTGGTAATTGTAATCGACACAATGTTTTGCTAACATCTGGGATACATTTTTTATATGTAATCTAGAAATGATATCAGCATACTGCGATAAAATTTAGGCTCCATTTCTATGGTATGATGAGATTAATAAACATTCCATCAGAAATTCTAAGTTTAAGTCTAGATTTCTCTTTATGGATAATAAGAGTATTTTCAAAATATAATTCATGATTGAAGTGTTTAACATAAGTAGGTAGTGCGGCATAAATTTTTATTTCGGTTTTAAGCCGATTTTATGACAGTACAATCTTAAATAAATAATTAATACAGCCAATATGTCAGGAAATGTATTAAACCAAAAATGCGTTTGAATACGTTTCTTGGGACTTATTCAGGTAATCAGGTAAAATACCTAAATAGCAAAATTTATATGATAAATTAGAAATGTAAACTGACGAGTATATAGTTGAATACTGGCTGTATTGATTATTTATTTATTAAAATATAATTGCCAGATTATATTAAATAATTCATAAATGTGTGTTATATTCAACACCTTGGGTTACAGCTGGCATTTTTAATTTTATTCAAATTTCTTTTCTATCATATCAAATATTTTTCGGAACCTACTAATTGAAGATCTTGGTAATTTATACAATCAAATTAATACAAAAATTCAACACCATTGAAGAAATATTTTAACACAAAAATAAGTTTTTAAAGTATTTTATTCCAACTGTAACTATTTTCACCAGATGAAGTCCATAATTAGGGAAGAAACGTAGAGTTTTTGTATTTGTATTAAATTCAATGTGAATGTAACCATAAAATATTTAATATTAAACTCGTTCTGAACTAATTATACGACTGATACAATATCAACATGAAAGTATAGTTTTCCAGAACATTTATCCAAAAACAAGAAAGGAACTTAACACCCGTTCTGCATTGTATTCAAAGGAACATAGATTTCAATTTATGCGATCCAATCTACTGATGATGAATGACAAAAGTGTATGAGTGATGGTCTGATAGTTGCTAGCGTTGTATTTCTTTCCATACTCTCGGTCTATTACTACGCGACGTTAACACACCATGACGCATTTAGTTTTGTCTCTCTTATTTCTTCTCATTCTCTTTTAAATTTTCCCGTCATTTTAGTATAATGCACTTTGTACAAAGTTTTATTAGGGTATTACCATTGCTAATATGAAAATTACAATATCATTAAATAAAAATAAATGAAAATACAGTAAAAATAAAATAATATATCAATTTTAGACGCAGTTGAAAATAATTGTTGACATTGTGATTAATAATAAAAATAAGCATGATGATAAAATACTGTAAAAAGATTCAGAAAGACGAGGCAAATTTGAGGAGTAATGAAAATTAATTACAAAATTATGGGAATTAAAAATATTAAGAGCACCTGTATGACAAAGAATTAACAGATTTGAAAATTACAGAGCTTTTAATTATTTTAAATAACATTCATCCTAATTTCTTCCATTCGCCTCCTGTATATTACACAACATAGAAAATGATTCTGTTATGTTGACATCAACTTTCTATTCAAATACGAGTTCATAGCTTGCACGAATGCCTCACTATCATTGACTTGTTCGATAGACAAATTTCGTTTGAAGGTGAGAATAACAATTTCAAGTTGAATTGAAGACATGTTTGGGTTTGATTATTGAAATTATTCTGTGAATCTACTAAGTTCTTTTAGGTTTTTTAATTCAAGTGAGAATAACAATAGAATGACCGAAACAAATGCAGCTTAAATACGGTCGAAAAACTGATTGTATTTGTTTCACGACTAACTCGAATTTCTAAAAATCATAAAATAAATTTTACTAACCAAATTAATACATTATGATTACACTATTTAAATAACGTATTTAATTCCTAAATGTTGGATGAACTATATACATAGTCTTATATTTGCTACTCATCTTCTAACTTTTATCGAGGTAATGCTAAAGAGTAGACGAAGACCTTCGAATCTGAAGGTTGTATATCGATCGGATGGCGTTGTTTTCCTGGCGGCAGAAAACTTCACGGTACTGACGCTAATTTATACGGATAAAACATTCAGAATTTCAAGTACCATGTTTTATATCTACAAACTGGTGTAAACTATTTGAGGACTTTTTGTTCACGTATGCACTTGAAATGATGTTTTAAATTGTAAGTTAATATGGTACTGAAAATGAATTTAAGAACAACAAGATGGATTCATTACTGAATTTCACGAAGAAGCTTAATTTAAACTTCATTTTAACAATGTTGTTATACTAATTATTGTTATCTCACATAATCGCGAAAGAAGGAACAAAGCTACCTTTCATGCATATATATCTCTGACATAAACATATGTCAAATTGAGAATTTTTAGGCACCACGTTTGCTTAAATTTACCACTAGATCTCTAGATAACAAAATTAAGTATGTCAAAGAATTCACTTGAAATCAGAGTTTTTGTGTCATTTTTTTTAATATTCTCCAGCTTTCCTGACTATAACAAACACAAACATAACGTCTCCGAGGGTTATTCTCTCGCAGGCAGAACCTTTTGGAGAGACCGAGGGGGCTACCTTTGGGGATGCCTTATCCTCTCTAGGCTTTTGAACCGAGGTTCCTACATGCCAAGGCACCTCCGCCTGTTTTGAGAGGTGTATGTTCTGGGGTCGCAGTCCTTGGGCATATGGTAACAGTTGTTCCCTATTCCTATTGGAATAGTCGGTCAGCTGCCTCCTAAACTGGTCGAGGCACGGAGAGAGAAATGCTGTAACCGCTCAGCAAACTCTTCTCCCGCCATCGGAAGGGCGTGGGACAAGTACCAAATGCCCGCATTACCTGATGCAGGTTTTTCTAGGGTTTTATCTGCATCACATATAGGTGAATTGCCGGGTAGGATCCTTAAACTACAGCTCGGGGCCCTAGTTGACCCTTGGCTACCTTGCCCTACCTTTCCGCATCTCCCCTTCCAGTCCCTTTCCTATGCTATAAGAGTTGCCACTATGTAGATTACCCTATACATAGCCTGTCTGCACCTTCTTCTTCATGTCCATGCAACCTCTTTGATGCGAGGTGGTCATGCTAAGTGCTACATCTCGGCAGATCGGCTATAAACTATACAAATCGGAAAATAGTGAGAAGATTCGTTCACTTCCATCCCGAGTAAAATAAAAATAGGCAGAGATAACAATTTTTTAAAAAACAAACAAATAGAAAACTATAACCATTGTTCTCAATTTTTTCTTTCAGTGCAATGAATCTAAAAATATTTACGTGAATCGACAAACAATTATATTGAAAATGATTTATTGAATTTTATGTTTATAAACATATGGGAATGAATTAAGCTTGAGGAAAACGTTAATATACTCTGCAACAACATTAAATCTGATCAAAGACATCGTTTTCACACAACACCACGTTTTATACGCACATAGTAGAAGAAATATGTGCAGTAAATCTTCAGACTTAAGTTGTAACTTTTGATGAAACCTTCTTCCACGGTGAAAAGCAAGAATGCTATGGGTTCAGAGATTTTGAGAGTTCACCAGCCATTGTCACGGTGCGGAGCATGTAACTTTGAATCACATTTTAATATTTTAGGAAGTCTGATAACAAGTAATATATGACCCGAGTTTTATTACATTCGTACACGGTCACGAAATTCAGCCAATCATTTCATAAGAAAATTTCAAAGATTTTGGTTGAGAACGTAGTTTTATATATTGTTCACTATTGCATAATGTTTATCTTATATTCTACGTTCACTGAAATATGTTAAAATATATGTATAATAACCAATTTTAAGTTATTAATTAATTATAAATTTACTTTGCCCCAGTTGGGAAGCAAGCTATGTAATATTCAATTTGAATATATTATTAACAGACTACATTTCCCGTAGATACCAGTCGATTATAAAATGTTATAAAACACAGCGACCAATGGCAGAGTATGTCGCAAACTCTTAACACGTCTTTGCTAACACACGTCCGTATTTAAGCATCTTCTGGCAAACTCTCACAACCTTCTCCATTAAGTTCTGCTGATCAACTAACTTTTACTGCTGTCACCCTACTCGGTCGAAACGATGGGACTATTAAATTTTTATTTTCCCACGCGTCAGCGGGCCTCCTTAGTTCATTGATAAACGCATCTACATACCGTCTTTAGGCCCTTTCAGAAATGATTATGTCTTGGAACTTTCCCACAACATACGCTGACTGTTAAAGTATTCTTCAAACCAAATGAATATAAACAAATTTTATATTTATACAATTTTTGAAACAATTGAAATTCCAACATTAGTTCATATTACAATATAGAAATTCCGCCCCCAAATCCGCTCTCAAGAAATTAGATGTGATACAGTATGAAGCCTTGAGATTAATTACAGGATGTATGAGAACCAACCCAGTAGTTAGACTCCTAAATGAAGGAAAAGACATTCCTTTTACTTTCCGGAGAAGATTAAGTACAATTAGGTACTCAATAAAGTCCCTTCAGGCAAATTCCATGAATGGGAGAGCACAAACTAGTCAACCCAACCTGAATTACGTGTTCAACCTCAAACGTCCCGTTCCTTTTCATAATGCATCAGCCAAACTATTTCGCAGTCTCCAATTCACCATCCCCAACATAGACCACAATAATACATCTAATCTCCCGCCATGGAAGTTTATCGACCTGCAAATAGATACCTCATTGACCTTGATTCCCAAGAAGATCATTAGGGCAAATGCTACAGTTCACCTCGATGCGCTCAAAAGAAGCAGATTTATGATCCTAACAGACTCTTTGCAATCATTAAAGCATTTACGTGACCCTAAAATAAGGGACGGCACCATCAACGCTATCAGAGATAACCTACATCTCAGCAGTTCGCGAGAGAAATCCGTTCAGCTTGTCTGGATTCCGGCGCATGCGGGCATCGCAGGAAAACGAGGAGGTGGACGCACTGGCGGCCACTGCACAAGAAGATCTACCATTGAATGAAGCCCCAACCTGTACGGCCTCGGACATTATAAATGATTGTACAGGAAAAGTGGAGGGTAGCTGGCAGGACACGAGGAGAGGAGGGAACAACGGCTTTTTCCATCAGAAGCTGCAAACATCAGCAGATCTGTGCCACCTCAGCAACATCACAAGAAAACAACAAATAATAGTCTCCAGAATTAGAACGTTGCACACCAAAATCACACATGAATATCTTTTTTCCAGAACAGATCAGCCCACTTGTGATGCATGTGACCAAGTCTTCACCATCCAGCTTATTCTGTTTTATTGTACAAAATATGATGACATACGCAGGAGGACTTTAGCAGAATACTCAGGAGAAGACTTCTGTATACTCACCATGGCGATCAAGAGCCTCCTGGATTTCATCTCCGAAGCTAAATTGTCATCCGCTATTTGAAACGTTGTTCAAAATTAGAAATTTTCTAACTTACTGTAAGCTAATTTTGTAAATACTTTTAGAGGGTCGCCAATAACCTATAGGCTGACGCGACTTTAAATCTACAAATAAAAAAAATATAGAAATATTTTGAGGTAGGACCCTAATGTTATAGACGAAGACCAGAACATCAGAATAATTAATTACGGGGGTTGCTCGTACAGCAAGACAGAATCAAAATTGTTATTTGGTGAGATACAAATCCCGTGTCTCGGAGACAGCAGAAGGGGCTGAAAACGTGTCAGGGTGTTCAAGGTACACCAGGATTTCTCAGAGTTGTACTGTCAGCGATCGACCGCTAACAAAGTATATGGCAAATGAGCGAAGGAAAACTAAGAGGGAGTTGTGCTAATATGTCATTAGAAGTGCTGAGCGTGTAGCTGTTACGACCAACGTATGTTTAATCTAAATCTGAGTTGTACTACTAGGGATAAAATATACTTCTACTAAAATTATATTTAATGTTATGCGGCCGGTTTTTACGTCGAATAAATATATTTTGAGAACAATATGATTAATAAAATGTCTCTACATATTCAACGTGTATTATTTCAAACCTTTTCGGGCTTGGGAGGGGTTGGGGGTCAAGTGCCATTACGTAAAATAAAGGCATAAAAATCTATATTGGAGTCAAATCCAGGCTTGTGGATTTCGATGACGTTGATTATGGCATTTTATTGGCCATTTATTAGGGACTGAAAAGTTTTAACCATGCAATCCAGGTCGATATTTGCTTTTAATAATTATTTTTAGAGTAAATTAGATTGACAGTATTTCTACGACTTTTTTTGAGTATAATTTCAAAACTATGGGAGGGGATGACGGGTAGGGTGAGGGTGGTGGGAAGTTTCAAGAAAATAACGCGAAAACAACGAACGAACGGACGAGGGTGGGGGTACAAATGTTCTAAAATGTTAACCTGTCGGTATTTGCGACGAATAAATATTTTACGGGGTCAATCATACTCATAATATTTTTAAATATATTCTGTATACAATTACAAATCCTGTCGGCTTTGGAGGAGAGGTTAATGAAGGGTAAGAGGGAGTTGCTTTCCATAAAAATAACGAAATCCGGGGTTATGGATGTAGCTGAGATTAATTATTACATTCAATTTTCAGATTAATCACCACGGGTGAAGTGTATAATTTCAACATTTATCGACATGGAAAGGGGAGCACGCTTAGAAGAGGGGTTTGTTGGAGCGTTTAAAGAAAATAACACGAACAGACCGAGATTTGTTTAATTCTGGGGTTATGTATGTCGCTGTGTTTCATTGTGACAAACTGGGTAATGCTCAGGGTTGGGCGGGAGTAGAAAAATTCGAACAATTTAACCAGCCTATAACACATTTAGGGATAGCGGTCGATAGCGTTACATAAAAATAACGCAAAAATCGGAGGGTATGTATAAATGACATCTCGGGCAACGCCGGGCACACAGCTAGTTATAAATAAATAACCAATGTCAGAAGATTTAATACGTTTGAATATAACGTTTCGTTCACAATTTTAGGACTTCTTCAGCTAATCATGTAAAATACCTAAATAGCAAAATTTATATCGTAAATTAAAAATGTAAATTGACCAAAACTTGGTTAAATATGTAATTAAAATTTACACATTTGAATTAAATTTTGTTAATATGTAAATTACACATTTGAATTTAGAACCGTGGACCGCGTCGTATGATGGTCGTAGACGAAATGTGTTTTTTAGTAGCTGATAAAATACATGTTTTAGACCGTTAAATTTAACAATGTAAAATTGTGGGTATAGTTCAAATAAAAATAAAAAATTAAATCATACATCTTTATTGAATACTGATGTTTTTACGAAATTAAAATTTTTTACCTATTTAAAAGAAACAAGAACAAAATTAATATTCTGGGTAAACAAAAATTAGGATTCAATAACACAAAAACATCAAATGTGATATTCAAAAATATACAGTTGTGTCCTAAATGAACAATTTAATTGGCAAAAATGTTAATTATGAGATGAGGAAAGTAATTTATTCACAAAACTAACGAGTGAAATGTTAAACATTCGCTCTAAAAGTGTTTTAAATGTCAAAATGAAACTAATAATTTGAACAAAATTTACGATACCATATTGTTATAATATAATATAAAGATATTTTTTAAAAAACATATAGATGGTCATAATATATTTTATTCCCATAACGTTATTTGTAAAATTAGTTGCAATAATTGCTCATATTACTATATTGGCCAGATTAAACGATCTTTGTTAACTAGAATTAAGGAACATAAAGGTAATGTAAAGTTTATATCTTATAGATATTTTCCTATTACTATACAGTTAGGAGCTCAATCATTCCTTAAATTATGGTACTGTAATTCCATATAAGGAAGTTGATTTTTAAAAAGTGTTAATCACAGAAATACTCCATTTTACGTCCAACAACTTTTCATTGAATGTAAAACAAGACATTTCACATTTAAATACTATTTATGAAGGTTTATTAAATAATATTTGTTAGTTTATATCTTGTGTGGTAATGTAATAACACCTTTGGTCATATTATTTCAGAATGCCTCTAGTATTGACAAGTTCACATATTGTTGATCGAAACGTCTGCTCACTTTAAAACTATGTATCGTTTAAAATTATTTTCTGTTATTGTTTGTTATATAGGTTGTTAATTACTTGTGTTATTTTGTTTTTTCCAGAAAAATATGTATAATAACAAAAAAATTAAATATGTCTATGATCCGTAATTTTTTCAGGTTTAAAACTATGTATCGTTTAAAATTATTTTCTGTTATTGTTTGTTATATAGGTTGTTAATGAATTGTGTTATTTTGTTTTTTTCCAGAAAAATATGTATAATAACAAAAAAATTAAATATGTCTATGATCCGTAATTTTTTCAGGGTTTTTTTATTTACAATTTAGAAATTGATAACATAAGTAAATAACAGGCTAGGTAGCAAAGCCTTGAATTATTTATATTTAAAATTCAAAGTAAAATAAAATAATTTGAAACTTTTGTAATTATTCTTAAAAATTTTATTTACTTTTGTTATTAATTTTTAAATTGAAGATTGAATCTTAAGAGATGCTAAGGAAGAACGAAACGTCGGCACATTTAATTGTAAAGTAAATTATGACAGTGGCTGCTACAAATATTGGTGTGACCCTTACAATCTCTGCTGTGAACGACTTCAAGAATTCTACAAATTGTTTTCCTTTCCGGGGACACAGAATCTGCCTGGGAACATCGGTATTTCCGCATTCAGGACAGCTTTCTAATTCCTTCCGCTAATTTCATGTAAATTGGCGGCAACCGTAAAACGACAAATACAATCGTTTTTGATACTTCTTGTTTGAATACGTTCTGCAGCCGCTACATTCACATAAAATGTTCCTTAATACCATTATATAACTGTCTTTATATCAGACATATTTTGAAACATTACACGCTTTTAACACTGAACTCTACGTGCCGGTATTGAATTCCACAGAGACTGAATCGCTGACGCCAAATGATCCTTTTATATAGTCCTACTAGCTGGTCGTTGCACAGGTTGTCATAATTAAAATCAGCGACATATAACGGTCGTGATTTGACTTCAATCTCGTTTATTTTCTCGTTATTTTTTGTAACGCCCTTTCACTTTCCGTAAGGGTGTTCCCCTCCCATGCCGAAAGGGGTTTAAATTATACACAAAAAACATCGGGAGAAACACTATCAGTCTCATTAACCCGAAACATATCCGGCGTTTGAGCATGTTTAAAAATTTCCACCCATGTCCACCCCGAACCATGGCGGCGGTTGTCGGATCTTACCCACACAGTGTTTGTTTCCGGTTGTAAGGAACACGTGCTCTAAATTTGGTCAAATTTTCTCTATGTTGTAGATTTGTATGCGGAGCATACAAACACAATTCTGTTATCAATATAAGTCCTATAATAATTACTATATTGTGCGACAACATTCAAAACAATTCTGGTAACAAATATGTAATAAAGCACTCACAATTTAAAGTAGGCAGATACGCTAGAGAACTAAAAATTCAATATTCAGTGCACATGATCTCGACGTATTGAAGGGCGTTTAAGAACAATATCGTCTTGATGTGCTTGGGTACGATTGACAGTAGGATGTTGGATTGTGTTCAGTCTGCTGTTTATGTGTTTAATAATATAATTTAAAGGGTACTCATTGGAGATTAAAATGTTTTCGGACAATATTTAAGTTGTGTTGATGGAACTTGGAGTTAGAAAGTAATCTAACTAACCTCACGCCAAATTTTTTCTGGTACTACCTTATTACAAATTTCAAAATAACAATATAATCTTACTAATATGTACTCTCATCGCGCAATAATTAGATAAAGAGTAATGTATCACTTTTACGGTTTGATGACCACTGAAAGGGGGTTATGATTATTACTTTAATTTATTGGGAAAAGTGGACATATTTCCGTTTGAGCACCCCTGAGGTATAGGATCGAAACACGCAGAGGCAATCTCGTATGTCCCGTGCTGATTTCGGACCTGGAATTCCGATCAGAAATAGGATTCGATGCAAGTGTCGTTCCAATCTGTCAACGTTAAGCGCAGTTGTACGAGAGAGGGACGCCACAGACCCTGTTGTCACTCTAGACGGAGAGTGGCCATTATAAATAGTTGCTATGAGAAAGCTGGTTTCGTCACTAAACGTAAAACATCGACACTCTAGCGCTCCTGTTGACGGATCAGTTTATTCGAGAAACGAATGACATCACACGTAATGAAAACTGGGATCGCACGGTTGACTTCGTAAAGAATATTGTTTCGTGGATCGGAAAGGTTTGCGATTCATCAACACATACGTGATAATGATTTTCGCGTCTACTCGTACAGCTCCCAATTACATATCTTTGTAAGTGCTTTCCTTTATATTGATATTAAATAAGTCTAAATAACGCTTCCATTCGCGGACGACGTTTAGATCACAGAATATAACTTCAAAAAATTCGACACAAGAAATTAACTACTCGTATATCAGACAATAACCGAAATTAATTTTGAACAATATAATTAAAAAGTAAGTTGACGTTTCGACCAACTGTTGTGATTTTTGTCAATACTATCGCAAGGCATAGTAGCCAAAGTTACAACGCATTACTTGAATATAAATGCGAGATATAAATTAACAAAGATTATTTAACAAGCCATCATAAATACTATTTAAATGTGAAGTGTCGTGTTTTAAAATTACAGAAATTTTATTGGACTAAATATGTAGCATTTCTGAGATTAACTTTTTATTAAATTTAGGAATTGAATCTTTAAGAATTTTGAGATTCCTTTCACAATCATTGTTTCCTCAACTGACCGTCCTTTATATAATATTTATCTTACTTTTTAAAAAATTACGTCTTTTTTATAATGAAGAACTTCATTTTTCTATTAAGAATTCTATTGAATTTTGCCAAAAATTATAAATTCTATATATTCCGATCATATTATTTTTTTTCTTTATGTAATTTATTATTTACTAGTATCCACTTTCATCTTGTCATCCAAAGTTTAAAATCTGTATGGTCGTTTATTTAAGATTTCAATACGTTTGTTTGGTTTGAATTAGAAATTAATGTTAAATTAATCTTCCATTCTACATTCTTTACATGACTAATATGTTTTTTCTTCACATTTCTGATCTCGCTATGGGTTCATTCTTATCTACGTTCTTTGCTGAAATTGTAATGAGGAATTTAGAAAATTCTTGTCTTGAAAAACTTACTTTTAAATCTATAGCTTATTATGGGCATGTTGACGACATATTTTGCATTATCCCTTTTGACAATTTGGATGAATTAATAATGCCTGTATTTAGTAATTGTTGTTTAAGTATTAAATTCACCACGTTTTTTAGAAGTGTCTACATTCCGTCACAAATATTAAGCCTATTTTACTTTTAATTGGTTTCATAAATCTACTTGTTTAGGTAGAGTTTTAAATTTTTTTTATAAATCATCCAATTAATCAAATAAAGTCTATGGTTTTTAATTTTGTTGACAAAGCTTTGTTTTTGTCTAATATATCACATCATACTGACAATTTTAACTATTTTTGCAAAATTTTAACTGCTAATTATTATCCTATTGATTTTAGAGTTAATTACATTTATAATAATAAAATACTGTTATCCGTCGAAAATCAAATACTATCAATTTTATATTTTTACCTTATTATGATTGTTTATCCAAATTTAAAATGTTCCAAAAACTAATTATCTATGTAATTTTTAAATATGTTAATTCTTTGTCATATTTTGTTAAAAAACATAAAAGATTTTCTTAATACATTATTTCGATAATGTTGTTTATAAAATTAGTTGCAACAATTTTTTCTAGCGATCTTTGTTAAGTAGAATCGAGGAAAATAAAATTTCCACCATATAAACATTCTGCTATTACTAAGTATTGTTTTGATATTAATCATTCTTTCAATTTCTAGACAAGGAAGCTAAATTTAATATAAGGTTAATCTCAGAAATGCTAAGTCCAACAAATTTTCTTTAAATGTAAAACAAGACACTTCTCATGTAAATAGTATTTATGATTGTTTATTAAATAATCTTTGTTAATTTATATATTGGATACATATTCTTTGTAATGAGTTGTAAATTTGGGTATGTCACTTAAGACTGGCGATATTATTGACAAAGATCACAACAGTTCAAAGATTGAAGTCTTTCCCGGTGTAATTGTTCGATAAACAGTTCTCGGTTTTCACACAGGTTTAATATATTTGAACGCGACGTTTCGACGACTAAAAGCTCTGTCGTCATCTTTTAGGCGAAGTGCCAGAACCATTCTATTTGTTGGAAACGTCTACTCTCTTTTAAATTATAATATCCAAATAATTTCTGTTATTGTCTGTTATACAGGTCGTTAATTACTTGTGTCTTATAGACGTTAATCATGTTCAATAATTGTGGAAATAAGCAATTCATAATAACATCTAAGGTCAATAACATGACATTATACACTGATGTTTAACAGAACTTAAATCTTTCATTTCTCACAACCTATAGTTTTTCACTTAATGTTCCCAAATAATTGTATGATTTAATACATAACACAAGTGGACATTGTCATTCACATATAAATTTAAGTAACAGATTGATTCCAACCGTGCAATGCTGAGATTATACGTGCATCCGTTTTTATTATCGTATTACAGTGATTTAAATTTATCAATTAAGATCTATAATATAATCGAATATAAGAACGTAATTTTAAGTGTCTGTTCACATTGGTTTGGCGTTCATTATATCTTCAAAGACGTTTTAGTTCTTTACTAGAGTATTCAGTGCATTTATCATTTGTAAAGTGTTATTTTCAAGCAGGCTCTTCCAAATCGGTACGCTGACAACTTGCCACTCTAAAAAATCCGGAATATGACATGTTGGCTGTTGCCCTGGTAGTCAATGACACGGTACACAAATCGGCAATCAGTAAATTTTTATTAATCCTGAAAAAATATGCACATTTTACTAAGCGTTTAATACGAAGTGTATTGCTTTGCCAAATTATGGAGATATTAATATATAGGCCTATACATAAGGTTTGTATAATTCGTAGCCCTTCTTTGATGATTTACTATAACTTTAACGTTATGGACGGATAATATTGCTGTAAATTGATTTGGAATCCGGAAAATCATTCAGATATATAAATGAATATGTTTGTGCGTGAGAGATATTTGACACAAATAAGAGGAAGCATCCAACAGACCTAGAAACGAAATTATATTATGCAATATATTGTAAAGAATTATATTATTGGGCTGGGCTTTTATGTTAAATCAAAAAAATATTATTGACCATTAAAGAATTTGTAATAAGTTTATTACAGTTAAGCACGAAAAACTCTTATCTCAGGCACCTGTGGATTATGTAGAAGAGATTAGCTGCCCGCACCAAATACGTGCTGCTATTCCTGTGTTGTGTTGTCTGCTGTAGCTCTGGTACCGACGTACTGGCGTCTTCAAATCTCACAGCTGACAGACCTGGTTAACTGCAGCGATGATTTAGTCAGGACCACTGCAAGGCGTCGACTCAGGGGTTGACCACTGGCTAAGGCGTCGGCCTCCGGGATTGATTGCTGGCAATCCCTCGTACTATATCAGATGCAACAACTTGGAAAAGTTTACAGCAGAACTCATGAAATTTGTAGATCGGTGACACTTAAAACGTATACACGTAACGCAATACGGAACCTTTCATAATCACATCCACCAAAATCCGGAATATGACATGTTGGCTGTTGCCCTGGTAGTCAATGACACGGTACACAAATCGGCAATCAGTAAATTTTTATTAATCCTGAAAAAATATGCACATTTTACTAAGCGTTTAATACGAAGTGTATTGCTTTGCCAAATTATGGAGATATTAATATATAGGCCTATACATAAGGTTTGTATAATTCGTAGCCCTTCTTTGATGATTTACTATAACTTTAACGTTATGGACGGATAATATTGCTGTAAATTGATTTGGAATCCGGAAAATCATTCAGATATATAAATGAATATGTTTGTGCGTGAGAGATATTTGACACAAATAAGAGGAAGCATCCAACAGACCTAGAAACGAAATTATATTATGCAATATATTGTAAAGAATTATATTATTGGGCTGGGCTTTTATGTTAAATCAAAAAAATATTATTGACCATTAAAGAATTTGTAATAAGTTTATTACAGTTAAGCACGAAAAACTCTTATCTCAGGCACCTGTGGATTATGTAGAAGAGATTAGCTGCCCGCACCAAATACGTGCTGCTATTCCTGTGTTGTGTTGTCTGCTGTAGCTCTGGTACCGACGTACTGGCGTCTTCAAATCTCACAGCTGACAGACCTGGTTAACTGCAGCGATGATTTAGTCAGGACCACTGCAAGGCGTCGACTCAGGGGTTGACCACTGGCTAAGGCGTCGGCCTCCGGGATTGATTGCTGGCAATCCCTCGTACTATATCAGATGCAACAACTTGGAAAAGTTTACAGCAGAACTCATGAAATTTGTAGATCGGTGACACTTAAAACGTATACACGTAACGCAATACGGAACCTTTCATAATCACATCCACCAAAATCCGGAATATGACATGTTGGCTGTTGCCCTGGTAGTCAATGACACGGTACACAAATCGGCAATCAGTAAATTTTTATTAATCCTGAAAAAATATGCACATTTTACTAAGCGTTTAATACGAAGTGTATTGCTTTGCCAAATTATGGAGATATTAATATATAGGCCTATACATAAGGTTTGTATAATTCGTAGCCCTTCTTTGATGATTTACTATAACTTTAACGTTATGGACGGATAATATTGCTGTAAATTGATTTGGAATCCGGAAAATCATTCAGATATATAAATGAATATGTTTGTGCGTGAGAGATATTTGACACAAATAAGAGGAAGCATCCAACAGACCTAGAAACGAAATTATATTATGCAATATATTGTAAAGAATTATATTATTGGGCTGGGCTTTTATGTTAAATCAAAAAAATATTATTGACCATTAAAGAATTTGTAATAAGTTTATTACAGTTAAGCACGAAAAACTCTTATCTCAGGCACCTGTGGATTATGTAGAAGAGATTAGCTGCCCGCACCAAATACGTGCTGCTATTCCTGTGTTGTGTTGTCTGCTGTAGCTCTGGTACCGACGTACTGGCGTCTTCAAATCTCACAGCTGACAGACCTGGTTAACTGCAGCGATGATTTAGTCAGGACCACTGCAAGGCGTCGACTCAGGGGTTGACCACTGGCTAAGGCGTCGGCCTCCGGGATTGATTGCTGGCAATCCCTCGTACTATATCAGATGCAACAACTTGGAAAAGTTTACAGCAGAACTCATGAAATTTGTAGATCGGTGACACTTAAAACGTATACACGTAACGCAATACGGAACCTTTCATAATCACATCCACCAGCTGCGGTGAGCGCAGAACAACTCCTCAAGTTTCAGAAGCTTATCTCTGCTCATAAACATCGTGTATATCCTTCAACTGATTTTGTTTCCATATTTTCATTTCCGCCATTTATATCCTCCCATCATTTTACTTTTTTCATTATTAGAAAACTTGGTCGAAATGTCAGTTTCACTGATTTTTCCATTGTTACAAGAGTTATAACACGCAGCTGCAGTTCCGTAGCCAACAGTTCTGTCATGTTGAGGCCAACAATCGAGACAGGACACAAAAATTATTTGGACGGAAATATTGATCTCCTCCACACCCCCTCCACACCCACGCACACCTCGTCCAACATTTCACAGAAAACAACTCCTGGCATCCGTCCGCCAATGCACGATTTCGAATTCTCCAAACTACAGAAAACAACACTTCCGAGACGAAGCAAAACTAAACCAGAATACTCGCGTTACAATATTGTATTCATGTATAAAATGGACCACTTCTCCCCTCAAGTACTACAATTAACGGAATGTTACAACAGATTCTAATTGTCTACATAAAAAATATATATTGAGCCATGTTTTTAGTTGCGTGTATAAGTTTTTATTGTTGCATTTTTATATATAAAGTTCTTAGAATTTAGAAGTTTTAGTAGTATTTTGTCAGTAAAGACATGAAATTACATTATTCATTAATTTGATGATTAAACAGCTATTAAAAGACAACTGAAAAAGTATTTTATCAATTAATTACTAAATTGCGACATGTTTCATGTGGTCAGTCAAATATAAAATAGTAAAAGTAAATACGGAGATATGTACATAATAAATATATTATTGTAGGAAAAAAGAATTTGAAATTATAGCTAAGCGATACAGAATAAATTGAAAGTAGACAAATCTATTCATCTGATCCGGATTTACAAATATTTCATTATACTAAAATTATTTATTACACTTGTAATACTTTTTCCAACGACGGTAGAGAATTTTCACGGGAATGTATGACTAGTAACTCGTGGGCTGAACCGATGCAGGATCTGCCTCAATGTTGAAGCCCACTCCAAGTTCTTGAGGAGCGGATTTCTGCTTCGGGGAAATAAGTATTACCAAGGATCGACGATAGGAAATAATACAGAAAACATTTCTTCTAATCGAACTCAAACCAGAAAGCGTTGAGTGCTGAGAGAAAGTGAAATATACTTGAAAAATCACTATAGTAATAAAATGAAACTTATCATTTCTGGTACATTAAACTCCCAAATAGTAAATGAAGAATCCGTTAGAAAAGCTGAGTGAAACAGTTCTATGCTTCCAAATCAAGATCATCTACCAACTAGTTTAGGCCACGCCGCGAAGTCAAAATGAGTAAAACAAATCAGAAATAACGGAACTCGGAGAGAAGCGATTTGTTGCATCCGGCAGAAATATTTACTAGGATATAGGGGTGATTCAACCAAACAAGGGCAAAAATGGTGGAATATGAAAATTTAAACGAGTATAAATAACCAAAATAATTTAAGTGTGTTGGTCCCGTTGGATACGACAGAAATTATGTGTTGACTCATTAGGTCAAAGGCTTCCACGTACAATTAATCTATGGTTCTCTTGCAGAATCCCTGACGTTTTATTTTAAAGCGCCGTTTAACACTGAAACAAACTCCTGGTCCTGTTTTCACTCTGGTCAGCAACTCAGCATTGACAGAGATTCAGATACATCTTCTTCACATCATATTGAATTTCTGTCGACTTTTTCTCCACGTGTTCCTCTTCATGTCTCAACATGATCCACGTTCCACGCTTAAATCAATAAAATAAATTCAATAAAGTTACAATGATAAGTAGTTTTTCTAATATCGAAACTAAGTATAACCTAACACTACTGCCTCATTGTACATTACTAAATTTAATATAATATGACAATGATCATGAATATATAAATAAACAATTGAGCCAATAAATTGTAATAATTAAAATAGATTGACTTTTAAATGAATGAAAGATTATACACTTTAACAAACAACAGATTTATTTTTAATACTTTAAAACAATTACACAATTTAAAAATATCTCACGGTCTCTACTGTGTTTGATAATGGCGAATCATTTTATTTCTCAACTTAAACACAAATTCTAATTTAAAAGAGAAAAGATTTACTCATCAATTAATTAGGACGAAATTTACTTGTTTACGAAGTTAAACTAAAAAGATGGATTCTAATTTACAATTTTTTTTATCAATAAGAAGAGAACGAAATCTGACGGCAATCTTTTAATCAGGTTTACATAATTAGTTGTTTTTATATTGTTACTCACGGCAGCATTCCAGGATACCTTGTTATTGACGAAACACTATGGCGGGGTTTTGCACAGCTTCTAAAACTCTAAAATTTCTATTTTTAGATCAAAACTTAGGAACCAGAATGACCGTCCTTTCGTCTCTCTCTCGGTTGACTTCTGCTAATTCTGACGGCTATGTTCACAAGACTGTTTGTGCTTAGCAGGTTTCGTAGTTCTGCTCGAGTAAATATTTCGTCTTGAGCAAAATGTTCATGGACCAATCAACGCTGTTGATTGGTAATTCTCGATGTTTCTCTGCAAATTTACTTTAAATATTTGACATTGTCTTGTCTATTTCCAACACGACCAATTTCTGTCGTGTCAGATTGCCAACTGCTTCTACTTAACTTTACTTTTTAAAAGAATATCTCGTCTATTTTAATACGACCATTTCTTATCGTTTCTGCTTGCCAACTGCACTCCCGTCTCGCAATTTTGAGCGCGCATGGCTTCTGCCGACAAAGAAACAATGCTCTTCTTGTCTATTTTTGTTCTGTTCTGTACCGCCACAAAGGATTTCTCTAACAATTTAGATTTTTAATTTCACAATTAATGTCTTAATTAATTGGCATTACAATATATATAAATGTATTAATTAATTAAACAAAAAATCAGTTCATACAACTTTTCGTCCTCAATTTTGGAACATCTTCGAGTAAACACGTAATGTACAGTTTTGAATGTATAAATAGACATTTCGTATACACCCGCCATAGGACGCAATCTAAATTAATATTTCTTCTAATTTAGTATACATATATGGATACATTAAAAACTACACTTTACCTGTGTACCTGAAGAAGTCTCAAAATTGTGGACGAATCGTCACATGAATAATTTTTTGGTTTAATTAATAAGTTAATTAATTTTTCTGACATACTGACAGCACTAGTTTCTACCTAAGATATTTATGAAAACCTGCACATCTTAGCCGACAGTTTGATTACCTTTCCCCGCACTCCAATTTCAGTGTAATAGGATAAATAGAAACAAAATTAACGTCTGTAAGACAGTAACACAAGAGTTTAACTACCTGTATAACGGCCAAAAACAGAAATTAATTTTGAACATCAAAATCTTTAAAAAAATGTAGACGTTTCGATCAACTGTTGTGATCCTTGTCAGTATCTAGACTAGACTGAAGAGACTTAGCCAAAGTTACCATACTTTACAAAGAAAATGAAATTATATATTCTCTTAATTTCCTTTATGTCACTGCATACAATCAGAATACTTCCATTCTCCCAATTGGTTCAGAAAACCTGCATGCTCTGGACGTGTTTCTGATCATCCTCCAAACGAAAAGAGAGCTATGATATACAATCTTGTAGACAGAGCTATATTAATTTTATTATTAAACACATAAACAGCAGGTTGAACAAAATCCAATATCCTACTATCAGTCGTCCCGAAACATCTCAAGCCACAATTTTTCTCGTACTCCCGTATTACAAATTTCTACATCACAAATTTATCCAAATATTCAAAGAATATCAAATATCTATCATTTACTGATCCACTAATATCATTTCCTACCTGATTAAAAATCACTAGGACCCACTTGACACCTACATCAAACATTGTGTTGTTTACAAAATTTCTTGCTCTAATTGTAATTCCTGCTACATAGGGCCAACAAAACGGTCTCTTAATACACTTATCAAGGAACATATATCTAATATCAAACTTTCCATTGATAAACAATCTGTGGTATCCAAACACATAATTAATTGTAAACATACATTTGATTGGCAAAATGCTAAGTTTTTAGACATTGACACCAGGTACAATTCCAGGCTCATTTCAGAGATGCTTCACATTAAGTCAAACATCAGAGCTATTAATGTACAAACAGACACAATGAAATTCAATAATTGCTATGATCCCTTATTATTACGCTAAACCTTCAGTTTTTCCCATTGTCGTTGCTCCCCTTACTGTTACGCTAACTCTTCGGCTCTTTTGAGTTTTGTCAACTGACAAGTGCAGTTGTGTCGCTCTAGGCTCTTCTCCGCACTTGTCGAAAGGGACAAGGATCCCAGAAACGTTGTGTGATATTTTATATTATCACAATATTATCAATATTGTCTCAATTGGCTACCTTTCTTATTCATTATTTTCTATCAGACGTAAATTTTTTCATTTTTAAATTTTACTTTCATTTTAAAAGGACACTTCTCATTTAAACTGTATTTATGATTGTTTATTAAATAATCTTTGTTAACTTATACCTTGTATTCATATTCTTTGTAAAGTAATGAATAAGAAAGGTAGCCAAATCAGACAAAAAAGTGATAATATCAATACCACACAACGTTTCTGGGATCCTTGTGCCTTTCATCAGGTGCGTAAGACCCTAGAGCGTCACAACTGCACTCGTCAGTTGACAAAGCTCAAAAGCTTTTGAAATTTTTTCATTTCTTTGGCTATTCTCTTCAGTCTGGTCATAGTATTGACAAGAATCATAACAGTTCGAAACGTTTGCAAAAAAAAAATTGAAATATTTTGTTTTGTTTTATGTCTGTTATAAGCGTCGTTAATCTCTGGAGTTCTTAAATTTATTTGTTAGATTGCTTCATTTCGATTCTGACATTTTTTTTTGCCTTGACAAACCTCGAAAATCCTATTTGTAAAAGGAAAATTGTTTCATTTCTCCTACGAAATGGGTTTCTATCTGCGTCCGCATTTTTTGTGTTATTATTTCCCCCTGTTTGTTTTTAGACCACTTTTAGCACATATTACCATATTTACTCTCCGCTAAAAGAAGAATCAATAAGTTTGGGTATCTAAACAGAGTTTCTGGATTAGCCCTAATTGTGTTTTACTTCTCAAACGAATTGAGATCAGTGAACGGAATGAGAATGCAAGCCGTTGGCAACTTTTGCATGGTGTCTTGTTAGCAGGAGGATGCTCTGGTGGAGAGCTTCTTTCAGCAGGTCGTGCTAATTGCGGCAGCCACTTTGGGGGTAGCACCATTAGAACACCAACAACTGCAAAGTAAACTACCGCAGGTCGCTGACGCGTTCTTTCCAGAGGTACTGCAATTAATTCCCGAGTCCTGTCAGAATCAGGTCAACAGTTTTGTCTATCTTTCTTCAAAATAACCAATAGCGGCGACTTGCCGGTCTTCAGAACAAAATCGATCCGAGTTTATATTTTGTAATTGTATATGGAGTCATAAGTATTTCGGTTTTAGCACTTACACATGACAATTATTTTAAAGTTCTGATTGTTTTCTTCCAAAGATATCATACATCGAATGACACAGAGATAAAGAGTTTAAGTTATATTACTGACTTTGGCAGTTGAGCTCAAGTCAAGGAATTTTTTCAACTCCAAAACCAGACATCTGCGAAAACGCACAAAGTATTCCATAGAGACCTACTCGTCTACAGATATCGCTCTATAATATGATACTTTATCTTGATTGACGCTAGTCCATTGACACAAAATGTCTCAAAACTTGAATGGACTTTCAGGCGTCCCGGCCATTATAAGCCTAAATTATCCAGATCTACTTCAGTCGATAGGGACTTTTAAGTTTGCAATCACGGAAGGAGACGATCATATCTCAAAATCACGTGTAAGGAAACACTTATCTGGAAAGTCAATAACACGAGGAAATAACGTTTTATTACTGATCATTCGAAAAATTGAATTTTTTAACTTGAAATCTGTAACGACTGTTAATGGTAAAGAAACAACGTGATCTCGATAATATTGCATTGTAAATTACTTCTGTACCACCTTGATTTTTCTAATAATGGTTTTCGTCGTGGAGCTTGAAACATAACTGTATTTGCATTTTGTTACCTCATTTATACATTTATTCTTAAAATGTTTAGGTTTATAGCAGACGAAACATAAATATTTTAATCTATAGGTATTAAGCGAAAAAAATTATGAGCCAGTCTATGTCATAACCGTAGAGAAGTTAGGTCAGTATGAACGACGGCAGTCAATAGATGTTATTAGGTCATTAATACCATAAAATTGAAAGACCAAGCTCGGTGGAGCTCCTTTGGTCGTTGTTTGCGAAACGCTGTATGTGGGGGTGGAATAATCCTTGCAACGAGCTCGAGGCAACATTGCGATAAGAGTTGATATCCTTGCTTATCCGATGAATCGACGACGATGAATTAGTGAACGTCCTTAGAGAGCACTACGTAGCTTCTTTAACTGGCTATAATACTAATTCTCTGGTCTTCGTTAAAGTAAATAATTAATTAAAATAATTAATGAAAACCGAATTAGGATATCTGATATTATTCATTAGCTTAGTTTTTAAATATCAAGGAGGCGCCTTTGACCTGATCCCTTCGAGACATTTATATCTGTCGAATTCGGTGGAAAACTGGTAATAATATCGGTCTTTTCTCAAGTGAGTTGCTGTAATAACCATTTACATGCTCATTTCGCACTCATATTTGGGTAGAATAATTCGATGTGTAATTACATATGTTACGTATTAGGTAATTTTAATTTTTTACTGTTAATCACAATTTAATAAAATTTTCAAGCCACTAAAACGATGACAATCATAAATTCAGACATGGGTTACAGAATAACTGTAGACCATACAATTTTAGCCTCGGTAATACATAATGAATAAGAAAGATAGCCAATTCAGACAAAAAAAGTGATAATATAAATACCACACACGTTTCTGGGATCCTTGTCCCTTTAATCAGGTGCGAAGAAGAGCCAGAGCGACGCAACTGTTCTTGTCAGTTGACAGAACTCAAAACTCGGTCATACATACTTTCGATGTTCATCAATCTCGTACGAAGTTGTGGACTCGGAATCCGGTTGACATCTCTATCAGGCTAATACAAACAGTCCTGTCTCTTCCATGAAACTTCTTTTCATATTTCAAATTCAGTTTCTTTCAAATTCTTCTCTACTTCTGTACGTTTGAAATTTTTATTTTAAACTTAAGCTTTCAACCATTCTGTTCAATACTAACTTCTCCGAACATCTTTCAATACTAACTTCAGTTCAGTTTTAATACTCACTTCTTCCCCTCGGTCCCTGCTCCGATCTCGTATTCTTTCCTGCCTTATGGAGCGTTTTTATTTGATCACATGGATTGCTAGCTTCCAATAAATTTACTGTATTATTGGTGGTAAAATTGGTGTTCACGTGTAGTTTTCTACATTATTCTGAAATTTTTATTCCGGGGAATGTGAACTGTGTCACGCACAGACTCGATACCTCTGAGACACCTGTGATACGTTATGATATTATGTGTCTTAAGAGTCGTCACCCTGCCGCCAATGTCTCATACCTGCTATCGTGTTCTTAATTTACCTATTTAAAAATAAATAAACACGTATTGCAACGGAATATTTTTCAAAATTATGTAATTATTTTTTATTTTTGAATTATATTATTTTCTTTTTATTATTTGTACTAGCTGGGTGCTGCGCGTTTCCCGAATATTTATTTATATCAGCCCGAAAAAGTATTTAATTCTACTTTAATCTATCAGTTAAGAAGTGATTTAACCTACCTATGTAGAGAGAATGCTAATTACTTCATCAGAGCCCTTCCCCCGTGCCTTTACAAAAGCATAAATATTCCTTCAATCAAAATCAAAATTACTCTTAGTACGTTAAGATTGTCAAAAATACTAAGTTGTGCTAAGAAACTTAAAAATTTACTCGGTACCCTAATACAGTCAAAAATAAACGCCCTACCTTAAGAGAGTTAATTATACTCCCAGTACCGTAAGCGAATTAAAATTTCTTCATGTACTTAAGGTACTAGAAATACATCCGGTACCATTCAGAGTAAAAAATACTCCCGGTACCTAAAGAGAATCAAAATTCTTTCTCATACTTTAAGAGAAGCGAGTCAAAGTTTCTTCATATACGTAGATAGTGTCAAAAACACTCCCGGTAACATTGAGAGTAAAAAATACTCCCGCCCGGTACCTTAAAAGAATCAAAACTATTTGCCATACCTTACGAGAGTCAAAAATACTCATAATCCCGGAAGCCTAAAGAGAAAATTACTTTCGTTCCTTAATGGAGTTAAAAAACTGTGTATGTTACCAGAATAAAAAATACTTACGGGACTTTAAGAAGGACAAAAATTCTTCTATTACGTTAAAGCTATAAGAGTCAAAAAGATTCCCTGTACGCTAATAGAGTAAAAAATACTCCCGGAACCTTAAGACAGTCAGAAATACTCCCAATGCCTTAAGAGTGAAGAATAATCTCGGTAGCCTAAGAGACACAAAATACTCTCGCTATCCTAAAAGTAAAAAAAAATACTCCCGGTAACATTAGAGAGGCAAAAATACACTCGGTCTCTTATGCAAAAATCAAAAATATTTCCTTTGGCCTAAGAAGGAACAAATTATTTCTTTTTGAGTATATCAAAAGTATTCCCGGTACCGTAAGAACGTGATAATATTCCCGGTACCCTAAAATAATATAAAATACTCCTGGTACCTTAAGAGGTTCGAAAATATCCTGGTACCTAAAGAGTAAAAAATATTCACTGTCATTTATTATGTCCTTAAAATTCTAACCCCATCTCTATAGGTGTTAGCCCGGGGTCTTTTACCGATCCAGTGTTTGTAAGTAAGTAACACCTGAACAGAATGTCATATAATTCGCTGCTCGTATGCAGAATATTGTTTCCCCTTTCTCCCCCACCTCTAGGAGTTTAAGTTCAACTTAACCGGAAAGTTGAATGTCATAATGAAACCCAGCGACATCCATAACCCCGTATCCGTCACTAATCTGAATTATATTCGCGTTATTTTTATGGTACGCCCCTCCACCCCTACCCAAGAGGGTCTTCTCCCATGACGAAAAATGATGAAAATTTCACACAAAAAACATGGCGATAATAGTGTCAATCCGAATCAAAAAGTATTTATTCGACACAAATATCGACCTTTAATGCACTTTAGAAAATTTCCACCATGACCCCCATAGTGTTTGTTTCCGGTTCGAAAGGAACGCGTGTACAAAATTTGCTCAAATTTTCTCCGCGCGTGTAGATTTGCGGATCATACATAAAGGCATACAAATACACAAACAAACAGTCTATTTTATTTTTTAGAAGATTAGATAACAATGTTTTGTCCAATGATCATGCCTTACTCTCGAGCAAATTTGAAGTAAAGTATAAATATTATCGTTGTTGTCAAACTATTCCTAATTCTAAGGAAAGAACAGTACTTTTTAATTTTCTGATAACGTTTTATAAGACAACAATGATGCTGCTCTTTGTAAACAAATGGATTTACTGGTTTCACTTTTGTCGCCGGATATACCAAGACCCATTTACCCCTTCAACCATTATAGTAGGTCACTTTAATATTGAAGAAAGTCTGTGGAAACCCCGATGACATCACCTGAGCCGTTATTGTGCTCCGCTCGATGGCGATGGCTTGCTAATCTGTGCTGACTGCTTCAAGAGCGCCGCTGACTATGGAGGTCTATTGATCGGGCCTTGGTGGAATTTTTTGACAAAGAGAAAGGGCGCCAGTCCCCGACGCTGAACGACACCGGGGAATACGGGCAGGTAACCAATGTTTATCAGCCTACTGTAATGAGAATCCAATCGTTTCCTCCCTCAATTAAGGAGGCAGTGCTTTCAAATGTATTAGATATTTGATTTGAACATGCATAGAATATGAAGGTTTTTTACATTGTTATTGAAGGTCGTAAAGGAATATGATGAATCAAATACTCCGAATGCCCAGTCCAATATTTAAAAAATTTATGAAAAGAGAATTTCTTATATTAATGGAACGTTACGAACATTTTCATGATAAAATTAAATGCATGCTTGATTTATATTGTTGCGAATCTACACATATCGTGTCAAACCATTGAATATCTATTTACATTACTAGTCGCATTCTTTAGTTAACCATGATAGAAGACTGAAAAGCAATAAGAAAATAATAAATTCGTAAACGAGAAAGTCTACACAGATGTCTGAGAAATAATTGAAAGTAACTTTTAAAGAAATGCAATACAATCACTTCACACTTCTCTTCCCGGACTCTTAAATTGAGTATAACATTATTCCAATAATCATAATTAAATAAATTTACCTTTTGGTGGAATAAGAAAGATCGGTATTACAGTAATTTTTTTAAGGTTACAAATTTGTTGCATACTCCTATCCAGATATATATTTTCTTAATCAAACTTAGCAGAATCACCATATTAAAACAAAACGTGGCTATTTATTAATTTATTTAATTATCTGTTACGGATGTGTCCATTTTATATCTATAAAATAGGCAGACAAAATAATATATCTTAAAACAAATATCCAATATTTTATATATTGTAATGCCCGTTAAGTGAGACATTGTTTCTGATTGATAGTCTGGACTGTTTGAGGGGCATTTTGTAACGTGTTTATTTAGGTTTAAGTTTTTCTTCGTTCTTGGAAATACAGCTTGTGAGGTCTGGAGAATTTGAAACCGTGCACGTGCGTGTGGGGGTGGAGAAGACAAATGAGTCCTACTCAAAGTAATTGCGGGTCCTGTCTCGATTGTCGGCTTGACATGACGGAGTAGTTAGCCATTTGTTGACTACGGAACTGCAGCTGCATGATATAAATCGTGTGATAATGGAAGAATCTGTCAACTGGCATTTGCGACGAAGTTTTCGAACAATGGAAAAAGTAAGAGACAGAGGGTATGTAAGGGAGAAGATAAGCTTTTGAGGGGAGTTGTGCTGCGATCACCGAGGCTGGAGGATGTGATTAAGAGAGACAATGTTTATGGGGAGTTGTGCTGAGATCACCGAGGCTGGAGGATGTTGTTAAGAGAGACATTGTTTAAGAAGAGTCGTCGTCGAAAGATTGCAGTTTAAAGTCGCAGGCAAAGCATAGGAGAGAGGACTTGTTAAATTTACAGTAAACCAGTCGTCGTCGAAGCAGAGCAGAATAAAGTCATCGAAGCAGAGCAGAGTAAAGTCGTAGAGATACAACAAACTTTCTTCTTCAAACCAACAGTATTTAGTAGAATCTGTGAATTTAATAGAAGCTGTGAAAACTCCACCACTGTGTTCGAAAGGTGAAAGTATCCTGGGCAGCCGTAAGTAGCAAGAGAAAAGTAAAATGATTTTTGTAAACTGACTTAAAAGATAATGTCAGATATCGTTCTTTAGTATTGATAAAATAAACTGTTTAAATTTAAAAGCCATCTTGTAGTATAAGTTCATCGATAATTAATTTCGTCTATGTCTAGACGAATAAATATTTCTTTTAAATTTAAATCTAAATTTTGTGTTCTTTGATTAAGTTTAAATGTTCTGCCGTTATCAAACCCAGTTAAGACCCTGAGAATTTTTTTATTAAATTGTATATATTGTACTAATCTTTTGTTAAATAAAATTGTTTGTTTGTAAAAGTAAAATAATCTTTTTATTTAAACGTTCACTTTTTTTTATTATTACATAATGGCTAAATAAATTAATTAAATCATATAATTAAAGTGTATATTACAATATACTCTTTCGAAAATGAAATTCTTATCTTCAAGCGACATTGTTAATTCAGAATATTTTATATCAGATTAGTCAATATCCAAAACATTAAATAAACTTGGCATTCTCATTATTGGATTGTTTAAAGTATAATTTTCTCTACAATACTTTAACGCAAACATATAATTCAATGTCGAGGTTCTATAAGAAACACAATTTATCTATTTATCTAGTAAATAATTGAAAATAAATTTTAAGACTATAGAGCAACGTCTGATTCAAGATATGGGAGTTTCAATACAGTAGTAAAATTTTTATAATTATTGTCGGTAAATAGATGTAGCAAATTCATTCTAGAATATACGTTTCTAAAATATTTATGTCGTACAGTTTCAATTTTCTTGGAGAATTTAATTGAGAAATTGACCAAACATTAATATTGTTTTCATCAACGATACATCCAACATTTTAATTCTTATTTTTTATAATAAAACTTTATATAGTTTTATTAATAGATGCACAAATATGTTCCTCTATTGTTATTCTTGAATCAAATGTAAGTCCAAATCTTTAATGGCATTAGTTCTTTCCAAGGAGCAGCCATAATTATTAGGAAATTAGAAGGAAAAATCACAAAGTCTGTTGCTCTTGAGAATGGAATTCTTTCACGTGTTAATATTTAATTTTGTATCTCTACTGCTTTTAGAAATATCGTTCAAGTATTTTTGTAAATAAATACAGTGTGTATTAGATTGCATAATCTGGAAATGGCAAAAGTTTAACATTAGAAATTGATAATTCAATATCATTTATAAAAATATCAAACAACAAGGGACCCAGATGAGAGTCCTATTTTAATAAACAAATTCATTGTTGTGCAGATTCTTGACTATTTTTATTATTTGATGGCTCGACAGCCAATGGAAGACTTTGGCCTACCGAGACGACTGTCATACATGACACATTCTGAATTTAGGAGTGACACGTGGTCAGTGTGCCGATTCTGCCTGTCTTAACCCCATTTTTCGTGACGAGGACGAGCACAGACATCTATGCCTCCGCCGGGATTCGAACCCGGGTTCTCTGTGACGCGAGGCAATAACGCTGAACACTATACATCTGCAGTCCGGATCTTAGCTATTATACTTAAAAAATAATATAAAAATAGTTTTATGTGCTGCTTTCATTTCCCAGATCAAAATAATTTTCCCTTACGTTTCTCAGTTTCCTTTCTTAAAGTAAAATAGATGAGAAAGTGACCCCGATATAGTTAAATAATTTCTTTGTTATTTTTATTTTTACCTGACACAAATTATTTGCAGTGTCCTCTGTAAAAATAAGAAAACAAATAGTAATCCTTCTAAACAATGTACTTAAATAAATCCTAGTATTTGGTCTTTAATGTTTCAAACAATCATGAGTGTTAGAGTAATTAAACGTTTCTAAGTTAAGTCCCTCGCTCCTTGCGCTAACTTAAATATCTATTTTACTTCTTGTTCCAAACTAAAATAATCGCCGTGTGCACAAACCAGAGTAGGCCTAAATAATTGGTTTTCAAAAACAAAAAACTTTCTTCTTTAAACCTTTACGTAAATAACGTAAACAACTTTGCCAGATTTATATACCTTTTCAGATAAAATTTTATTGTACATTTAAATTCCTTTATTATTTTCTTTTATAATTTGGTAAATATTGCAAATCACAGTCTTTATTAGAGGCCCTATAAGCTGCCCTGAAATTTAGATTATCATGTAAGATGAGGAATTTACTTAAAAATAAAAATGTAATTTTTAACGAAAATCAAATTTGTCAAACAATAATCTTTGTTATATTTTAAATATATTGGTTTAATTTCAACTTCCTTCCTTAATAAAATTGACACGTATCTAACATTCGTTCTAGAACTTTTTCATCCTGCATCTACTATCCGACTTTACTTTACTGTCCTGGATATTAATGAAAACTGACTATTGTACTTTACTGTTCTGGATATTAATACAACCTCTCCACTTTACTGTTATACTTAATAACATAGGCTGAATGCGATCACCATCGGTCAGCTTTCGTTACGAACTGACTTGTTTTCTCGTCCAAACTTTCAACGCTAACAATCATACGTCTCCAGCACTCCACATTATTACGTCACGCTGACTGTTGCTTACAATACCTGGGCCATAATTATTACGCCGACAATACAAATATTATATAAATTATAACATTAAACATTTGTGTTCCCTACAATATATATAAAATGTGTACTTAAATATTGTTCATTCTAACTGTATCTAACGACTTTTGAACCACATAAAACGAATTCCATAATTTACTATTAATTTTATAAGATTATAAAATATTATCCACGCAAAATGCTAATGCTTGAAATTTAATATATTACAAATACATTATTTATTGTGAGGTAAAAAATGTCGAATAGATATAAATGAATATGTCGACCTTTCGCAGCTGGCAAATTAAATATTGGTTGATTAACTTATCCCTTTCAAGTTGGCTAATTAAAGATTATAAAGCGACACAAGGACAGATTTGTAGTTTTTTTCAAGAAACATTACGGATTATTGTTGACTGCGGAACATAAATATGATTTTAATATATATAACATAATTACACTGATTTACTTTTGACGAATTTTTAAGGTGTACCGATTACGAGTAACGCAACGAGAAGATTGGCTTTAACATTTTAAGGATCTTTTTGATGCGATGAACAGCATCGGGAGTCGTGTACTTCACAAGAACGCAGAAATGCAATCAGTTATGATGTTTTTCCAGTTTTATGAATAACTTGGGAAGTGGCTTATTGACGTGGAATTCATCAGCGTCTTGAATACCGGGAAAGTGGCGCTTGCACTCTTTCAGCTGAGAGGGTCCAGAGACCCACTTTCCAACGAGTCCCTTTTATTCCATTCTTCCCTACTGCCAGAGACTTTCTTCACGACCATCCGCAATTAATGCCCGCAGTTGGCAAATAACACCTGTTGGCTAGATTATTCGCATCCAGCGAATGACGCAAAACAGTACGCGTAAGTAAAACAAGCGCTAGTGGAGAGCAGACGGCTTAATGATCTGAACTGAAACTTGAATCTTCTTAGGCTTGTTGTTACTAAAGTTTTCATACAATTCATGACCGCAACTGCTGCTGTGGAATAGTTTATTACGACGGAGAATAATTTATAATATGTAATGCTTATAAGGAAAACATGTGATTTCAAATACGTTTCGTGAACACCATCTTCTATATAATAAAATAGCGTGTATATTTGTTTGTATTTACGTTGTTTTGTATACAAATTTTATCGCGTGGACAGAATTTAACAAAAATTGGTATATATATTCTGCCAAAATCGAGAACCGGTACTGTGGGGGTGAGAAACCCCTAGAATAAACGTGGAAATAATTATAATTGAAATAAGTTACGAATTAGTGTTAAATTACTGCGCGAGACGATGACGTCATAAGTTTTCAAGACATTGACGCATCCTAAATATAGTTCTGTATTTCGTAATGAAATAAAGCAGAAATATTTTGATTGAATAAAAAGTAAAATTTTTTCCAGTATTACTCCATCGAATAGTAATGAAAAACAATACGAAACACTTTACTTGCGCAAAGTTAATTTGGAATAGTTAATTATCTCGCTGTCTTTGATAAAGCCAATATGGCGCCTTATAATACATTCAAATGTGTGTCGGTCGAGATTTATAAAATTTCATAATATAACGTACTATTGTATCCTGTATAATATTTCAGAAGATAATAAGATTTGTCTAAGGTACGACTGCTGAATTATATTTTTGTAACTATAAAAGTATTGAAAATGACGTACGGAACTCCGAAAGTTTTTATGGTCGTTATTCACCATCAGTCAAAGGTATGTTCAGAAATAGGAACATTTAAATTGAATTAAAAGTACAATTAATTATACTTTACGCAACGTATTTCTATAAATTTGTATAAATGTAAACAAATTATTGCGTGTAATTTGTGTCGTTAAACAAAATTTTCAGGTTAGGTTAACACAAATTTTTTCTGATTAAATTCTTTGTGAGGGAATAATTGTGATAACATATTTTATTTTTTGAGTTATTTTTGAATATATTAAAATCAAAATATTTAAATTCGATGGAAAGCTTATAATATAGAGCTTTTTACCAAAATTTAATACACTCTTCATATAATTGTAGTTTTTTGCATAATTGCTGTGCATATCATGGCATTGTTGTGTATTGTATGTTTTTGTTCATTGTTAAATTTGATGTATTTTTCCTTCTCTAAGTAGCTGACAGTGAATAATAATATTGAATATGTATATATATATATCTTAGGTAGGGTCATTCATCATTTTTAAGAAATAGGGCTTACAGCTGATTTTGCCTTGATGTTTCTCATATAACATATTCATACACATTATTTAAAACAATTCCCAAATTTGTATAAATACAAACACACACACACACACACACACACACACACATATATATATATATATATATATATATATATATTACATAATAGCTCATAAATGGAAAAACATTACATATGTAAATTTAACAAGCTCTTCCCAAATATGGAATCTAAATTAATGTGCACTACATCAAAAGTTCATCTGATTGAGATTAATATATGTGATGTTAGGTAAGTCAGTTCTAATTATTGAAGCTAATAAATCCATACTGAAGAGTAAAAACATAATTAACTATACATATAGAACCGAATGGTGATAATTTTGTTTTCTGAGATATGTCATAGTCAAAAATATTAAGTCATTTGGATAGGAAATAGAGACAGATTCATTAATATGTTGGGTTTTATCCATAAAGGGGTTAATATGTGATGGTCTTATGCCATTTACATCACGTGTTAAACATTAACCATATAGAATTAATTTCTCTACCAGGGCAATATAAATAAAAACCCTGCACTCAGTTGCCTATGTAAGAAAAAATCATGTATGTTTGTACATTATTTATAAACAATTAAACTTGTGGATAAATTGCAATAATCCTGGGTAGACATATTCTTAAAAATCTGGAAAAACTGTGGGGATAAGACTTGGCGAGGGTAGCGGGGTTGTAATTTAATAAAAACAACAGGTTAAAACAGTCAATATTTGCGTTGAGTAATTATTTGTCGGTGTCATTGGATTTGTTAGTGTTTTTCTGGATGCTGTTTGTGTATAACTTCACCCCCTTCGGCATGAGAAAGGAGCACCCTTACGGGTGGGGGTGGAAATATTCAAACTTGCTAATATTGCAGATATTTTAGGCGGATAAAAATTTTTTGGGGTCAAAGAGATTCATATTGTTTCTACAGATATTATATAAGTATAATTTCAACCCTTTTTTATTATAGGAAAGGAGCACTCTTACGAGTGTTAGTAGAAAATAACGCGTATACAACCAAGATACGTGTCAAATCCAGGGTAATGGATGTCGGTGAGTTTAATTTTGACAATCAATTGACCATTTAACCTCGAGGGGTGGAGGGGGACGGGGGTTGAAATTTAAAAACATGAAATTACGGCCGATGTTAGCGTTGAATAAATGTATTTAGGGTTAATTGATGTTATATAAGTATAATTTCAACCCTTTTTTACTATAGGAAAGGAGCACTCTTACGAGTGTTAGTAGAAAATAACGCGTATACAACCGAGATAGGTGTCAAATCCAGGGTAATGGATGTCGGTGAGTTTAATTTTGACAATCAATTGACCATTTAACCTCGAGGGGTGGAGGGGGACGGGGGTTGAAATTTAAAAACATGAAATTACGGCCGATGTTAGCGTTGAATAAATGTATTTAGGGTTAATTAGTTTGATAGTATACTCATGTTATGTGTGTAAAATTTCAACCACTTGCAGCAGGAGGGGCTGAACACTTACGGTTGGTGGTGGAGGGGAGTTTCACAGAAAATAACGCTAAAACAACCGAGATTCAAGTCAAATCAAAGGTAATGCCTGACGTTTAGTTTATTTACGACAATTTCGGCAACGCTCGAGGGTTGACTGTGGTGAGAGGTGTTGGGCGGGGGTATAAATTGTAAATAATGTTTTTAGGCCGTTTATTGCGTCGAATAGATATATTTCGGGATCAATGAGATTAATAAAATTTCTCTATATGGTATCCGTGTATAATTTCAACCCCTTTCAGGATTTGGAGGGGAGCTGCCCTTAGGGTTGGTGGTGGAATTGCATTACAAAAAAATAACGCAAAAACAATCGAGATTAGAGTCGAATCCAGGGTTATGGTTGCCGCTGAGTTTAATTATGACATTAAATTCGCCATTTAACGCCAAGGGACGGGGTGGTCAGGGTGGAAATTTTGAAACATGTAATCGAGTTCCGTACTTGCTTTAATAATTATTTTTAGCATAAATTTGATTGATAGTATTTCTACAACTTTATTTTTGTATAATTTTAACAACTTTCAGTTTGTAAGGCGAGCACGGGTAGGTGTGGAGGGGTGTTACAAGAAAATAACGCGAAAACAACCGAGATTCGAGAAAAATCGGGGTTATGGATGTTGCTGAATTTATTTATGACAACCTGGTTAACGCGTAGAGGCGAGCGAGGGTGAGTGGGGCTGGGCGGACGTGGGTGGGGGTATAATATTAAAAAATGTTAACCTATCGATAGTTACGTCAAATAAATATTTAGCGGTGTTAATGACACTAATAATATTTTTTAATATATTCTGTGTATAATTACAACCCTTATCGACTCGAGAGGAAAGAACCATGAAGGGTAGGTTTCGTTACATAAAAATAACACACAGATCGGATATAGGAATCGAATATGAGGTTATGGATGCCGCTGAGATTAATTATGACATTCAACTTGCAGTTTAACCCCCACGAGTGGGACTGAAGAGAGATAAAAATTTTCAAACATGTTAATCGGCCCACATTTGCGTCCAATATATATTTTTCGATATAATTTAAATTCATTATATTAAGGTCGATATTCTCTGTGAATAATTTCAATCTCTATCGCCATGGAAGGGGAGCACGCTTTGGGGTGTCGTTTGGTGTTTCGTTACATGAAAATATCGCGAATAGACCAAAGTTTTGTGGTTATGGATATCGATGAGTTTCATTGTGACAAACTGAATAACGCGCGGTGTGGGAGGGAGGAGGCCTGAACGAAGGTAGAAATTTTCAAACGATGTTACCAGCCGATTTTTGCGTGGAAATTTTTCTTTGTTTAACCTACTGTAGCGGGTCTGGAAATTTTCAAACATGTTAAAACGACGATATATTCGTTCAATGAAACTATTTCAGGGTCAATGAGTTCAACTTCTTTCGGAATGGGAGGTGAACATTTTTGGGGATAGGGGTCGAGTTGTGTCATAAAATAACGCAAAAGCTACTTAGATTGGAGTCAAATCGGGGGTTATGGATAAACGACATCTCGGGCAACGCCGGGCACCCAGCTAGTTAATAATATTAGTATCCGTTTTTATAACAGAAATATTTAACAGTTGTACGCTTACCAACAAGCCCTACACTAGTAGTAATTTCTATCCACGACAAAAATCAATTATTGAAAGTTCTTTGTAGCTGATATATATTTATATATATTCTTTACCAGAACTTAGCTATTTCGTTATCAATTTTTCGATTTAGTAATGACCCATTCATATGTATATTGTGCACATTTTATCAATACTTATACATATGAGACTTACTTAGAGCTAAAAGGCTCCTAATAGTAGTGTATTCCGACATGGAAACCACTTGATAGTCACTAGGTTTACTGAAACTTACACGAAAGGAATCACTAAATCTTGTTTTGTTAGAACGAAATTGTTAATTCCAAAATAAAATTGCAGCGTAATATAAATAACGAAAATCAATTGTAACAGTATTCACGAAATTATTTCTTCCAGTTTCGGTGACACTCATCAATCGCCAACCACAAATCACAAGTAAAATATATTCATATTTATATCAAAGTAATGGAAGAAAAAGTCACTTCTGTCAATCTATAGACGAAAAACGCTTTAAATATCTAGCTGCTTTGTAATTTGAATATAAAAGCTATCAAAAAGTACGTTTGTAACTCGAAAGGACTTACGATCAAAATTATCAAAAATACTGTTATATGGATGTTGCAGCATAACCTCTGCTTCAAGTATATCAATATGGTAACCTGAGCTTGTTAGCAGTGCATGTTACTGAAAAGCACTAAAATAGATGAGCCGTTCGCACATGACATTGAAGAGATAATTTTGTTTGACGCTTTTAATCTACTCATCCTCTAACTTCTACTATTACAGCTACTACTATTGTTACTGATTTTATTTCTTTCAAGTTCTACTTCTATAGCGTGGATTTTAAATTTGATAATGAAGTGGAAATATTTTGAATATTGTTGACTGGATTTTCCATTGTCTGGAACAGCGGTCCTCAACAGACTGGATGCCTACCAAAAAGGGGACAATGAAATTCTGTCCGGTGTCGGTCAACATTTAAAGGTCGGTGGAAGGGAATATTTTTAAGCGCATAAAATGTAAATAGTTGTTTGTATTATTCTACGTGTCTAAATTGGTAAGTATTAAATGAATCCAGCATCGCAATGCCACCATCTTCTCACCTAAGCAAAAGAAACAGACACAGAGCATCTAAAAATGAACCAATATATTGTGCGATTCTCGGCGTTATATTCGCGTATACAGTTAACGCATATTTCACATAATGTATTATTTGTATCAACAACTGCAACATAATGTTAATCGCTTTTACGATTAAATTACGCAATTATATATTTTATTGCATGGAAAATATTCGTCAAGTGTACCGCGCGCGCCATTTGTAAGAAATGATGAGCCGAATTTGCTTAAATCTGGAATGGGCCTTCAGTGGTCACGTTTTGGAAAATGAAAAGGAACATTTAAAATATTCGAGAGTTTGGCCCTTGACACTTACAATCACAGGTAAAAAAATTGTATAATAATTTAAGTTGAAATAAAAGCGTTTACGAATTTATAAATATAATTATAATAGATTGATTTACAAAATGTTGCAGATATTTTCAAAGCTTAAAAGTTATTTCCATTTGACCCAGCTTCAAGTATGTAATATGAAAGTAAAGTAATCGTTAATTACAAGTTCAATGAAAGGGATTGAAGACATCATAACCTACAGACATAGTGTTTTAATGTTCAATTAAATTCTGTAGCTCTTTTCAAAAGAGAGCCAGTTTTATATATTTGAAAAAATTCTTCAAGTTTCCATTAAATCTCTCTTTTTGTTGTAGCGTAAAGTCGATTAACATAGTACAACGTTAAATCATTTTCGTTATTTTCATCCAGGTGAAATTCCATCCACATGCGAATTTTTTAATAGTTCCCAGGATTACCGTTCGATTTCTACATGGAAATTTTTCACAAAAATATGTAATTAATATAAACTCAATAAGATCATTTACAATAAATAAACAACACAGAATAAATATCAGGAAAATGTATTATTTAATTAAAAACAAAAAATTATTTCAATACCAAATCCCGTCCTCAATTTTGGGATTTCTTGCAGTAATCATCTAATATATCGAAATAAGCAAAATTAAAATATATATTGCAAACTTAAATTTACCAAAACATAGTTAAATAAATAATTGAATTAATTGCGTTATAGAATAAATTATACACACTTACAGTTTTGAATTGTGGCATATCAATTGAGATAATTTAATAGTGCCATAGACTGCGTTCTATGATAGTTGTAATCGAAATGTTTTTATGGCGTGACCTATGGTAGGTTGCGTATCATTGATATTGTAGTCCGGTAAATTCAACTATATACAATTTTGGGTCTAATTGCAACATAAAAATGAAAGATATAAATCGATTCTTTTACAACAATAAGATATAGTATATTTGTTTCAAATAGTTAGTCTCATTTTTAACATCTAATACACTAGAAATTAGAGCGAATGTGTAGCATTTCATTCATCAGTCTTGTGCAGTAATTATTTTACTTATCCTAAAGTTTAACATTATGAAAATCAAAATTATGTGATTCGAGTCTACTAATTATTTTTTAACGTCACATTTGATGTTGTTTTGACTGACTGACTCTTTGACGCTACGGTCCTTGTAGAACATTGGACTCCGCAACTAACTTCTTCCAAAGCTCTCTTTCGATTGCCTTGGTTCTCCATCTCCTGACTCCCATAGCGCGTAGGTCTTCCTCCGCCTCTTCAATCCAACGCTTTCTTAGTCTACCTCTGTATCTTCTGCCACCTGGATGCCCCTCCAGAACTTTCTCTGGTTCTCTTGTATTCTCCATCCGATGTACGTGTCCTAGCCAACGCACTCGCGCAGTTTTTATCACAGATATTATATCTTGCTCATTGTACAGGTCTCTAAGCTCCTGATTTGTTCTAATGAACCATCCCAGTTATTTTTTGTTTGTCCTAAGATCTTCCTCAATACCTTTCTTTCCCATGACATTAACCTTTTTTCTTCAGATTTATTTAATATCCATGTCTCCGCTCCATATGTAATCACCGGTCGAACTGTAGTTTTGCAAATGGTCATCTTAGCTTTCCGTGAAATTTTTCTTGATTCTTAATGTTGGAAATAAAGCCGCGTAACATCGATTTCCTGCGGTCAGTCTGGCATTGATTTTCTTTTTAGTTTCATTTTGTACAGTGATCAGAGAGTCTAGATATCTAAATTCCTGCACCCCTTCAAAAAACTTTCCTTCACATCTAAAAACTTGTGCCTGTTGATTTGGTGTTCTTTAGTCCGCAGTTTGGTTTGGCTGATATACGTTGTGATTTGGTTTGGCTGGTATATGTTGCATTACAGTCTAAACAATTAATTTGATAAATTATAATATGTTTATCCAGAATATTAATTTTGTTCTTGATGTTTTGTACAAAATTTATCCATTTAGAAACAACATCAACACCGTAATTATTAAATAAGCTAATTAATTTAAATTACATATTTGTAATGTAAGGTAAAACAAAAAAAAAATTTTGATTGACATTTTTAACAGATAAATTATTATTTAAGTACTTGATATCATATGATTGACATATTTATGAGTCAAAATTATCGGGAAATAATTAAATAAAAGAATATTAGTGACTTTCTGTGTGATACTTGTGATGTGTCAACTTGGTAGCCTTATCTTCCAGATTACAAACCTTAGCTTTCTTTTGTAAAAACGTGTGATAGGATATATAACTCATAACTCTTGATGAAAATATGAATTTTTGAAACCAATTCATAATAATTTTATTCTTTGAGACCGTTATCCTAACTTCTAGAAAATTAATGAAGTGATTCAATTCAACTTTATTAGTAAAATTCAGATTGTGTTTACTATTGGAAATATTTACGAAATTGTCTAACTTGTTATTGATACAAGAAATATCATCAACATATCTGTAGTAGCACACTGGTTTAAAAGCTAATAGAGAGACACATGAAGCTTCCAAATCCCTCATCACAATTTCTGCAAAAAAGGGGTATCGAGTATTTCTCTCTGACTAGCACTTCTAAATGGAAATAAAACGTAGAGAAAGAAAAGTATGCAATATATTATAAGAGAAAAAACGCCAAGATTCAAACCGGACAATACACTCATACTTTAAAGCCGCAGTCTATGAGCATATTTGGATTCGATCGTAGAAATGTTAAATAATGCATAATTAGTGGAAAAAATTAATGAAATGTTCAGATTCAATTATTGAATTACGAGCGATTTTGTCCTCTCAATTTATCAGTGACGTATATTAGCTAAATTATACATATGTGGCTGATTCTACCCGCTCATATGAGATTCCTTTATTGTTTTAATATTTCGGTTTTTGTGCTAGAGCGTCGTGTGCAATGCTTTTCAAAGTACTTTTTGAGAGGATATTTATTATATACAATTTTATAAAACGTTCACAAATATATTAAAATATTAAAAACCAATATTAAAAAGCAAGTAATCTGGAAACTACAAGTATAGCACAAATTGGTTTCAATGAGAACGTTTGTACATTGTTACACTAAAAAATGTATAATTAATTATATTTTGCAATAAGAAATAATTACTAACTGTTAATCAAAAATTTTTCTGTATAATGTGGAACATTTTTGCAGCATTAAGTGGTGGCACCATTCAGATAAAAATTTGTGTCTAGGATTTATTTCCAGCACGGGAAATGTAACAAAACATTAACAACAGAAGCGATGCAACTTATTACGTTGAAATAACAATTTTTTATCGTAAAGATCAAGTCTTGCATATTCAGAAATTTTTTATTAATTAAGTGATGAAAATGAAGAAATTCACACAAGTTTTTACTTTATGCAGAACTGCATTGTTTATCCCAGGGTTTTTGTTGGCTAAGTCGAAAATTTCGAATTTCTATTTCAAATCGAAAAAACTTCATGGAATGAAAGTATTAGAATTAATACATATGTTATGATTTTGAGCAGAAGCCTCTTGTTATACGAAAGCATTATGGTCTCTACTGTACATCTGTCGTCAGGTTGAGACAACTATCACGAAAGGGACGCGACCTCTCTCAGAAAGTCTTGATGTCTGTCATTTGTTTGATACATATTCCGTGACACATGTCGCTCCACTAGAACATGTTTATGATTCGAACGTAATTGTTGAAGTCAATTTATTTTTATTTCTGTACATGTTTGCTGAAGCTCGGAAAACGGAAAATTGAAGTTAAACCCTGTCTGAAGACGAAAAATTACTCTTCTTTTCGGAACTAAATTGTTCCTTACACCTCGTCTTTACACAGAAAACGACTTCCGCTATTTGAAAATCTGCAAAAAAAATATGTCATGGAAAAATATTCAATTCTATCTGACTATATACTGTTGGACATTCATTTTTTTTAAAAAAATTATAATAGGAAAGAATATTATATTACACGGAATATTAGGCCTTTTTTAAACACAGAGGACGTCAACGAATCTAAAACAGACCTTGATTTTTAATTGAAAAATATTTGAAACTTGAGGTTAATCTGAAATTATTTGATTAAACGACGAATTATCAAGAAAAAAAAGATTTAGAATCTTATTTGAGACTGGTCTTAGCACAACTTATTACGTCCTTATAATAATGGATTTTTTTAACGAGGGTAGGTGAAAAATCTTCAAAAAGACGCCAGTATCAGTCCGCACTACACGGTAGTGTGGGATTCTTACCCACTAAAAAGCACCTCCCTTTCCATCTATGACCAATTTTTCCTTCCTACGGAACTGCAGTTAAGTATTACATCGTAGGAAGCGGACTTCGCTGTGGATCTTCCTCCTATTATGGACTATTCTCCTTTTCAACTTTGCGTAGCTCCTCTATAACCATAGCGACGTGTTAGCTGATCGCCTTCCACTTGACTCCAGCATCACATAAACCAGATTCGCAGGTGTTATTTCAATCTTTACTTCGTCTCTAAGAATATTTCTAAGATTTTCAGGATGAGGGCATTTGAAAAAAGCGCGTACATCGTCTTCCACCTCCTTACCACAGTTCAAGCACATGGGGCTGCCCACTATCTTGAACATATAGAGATATTTACGAAAATATTCATTTACTGTCACGAGCTGAGTTAGATAATAATCTAACTCTCAATGTTTTCTCCTTTTCCTTGTTGGGATGTCAGGAATGAGACCACAGAACGTGGTCATCTAAGAATGATTTAATGAAATATTGGACAGAATATTTCCTAGTTTTTTCCGTGTTGTTGTTTTTTATATTTGTGCAATATCGCAAAAATCGAGTGTACTTAACTATACCTGTTCTTCATCCTAATGTTATTCGTTTGAAATTTATTTACTTTACATCAATGAATTGATGATTAAAGATCACCCAATTGGAGGACTTGATCCGATCTTGTACCTTTGGAAGTGGGAAAAATATGTAATTTGGACACATTACAAAATATCATGCTGTATAAGATAAAACTTCTAAATTATCATTTTCAGATATAAATTCTTTTCTTGGTTTTATTTTTCAGAAATAAGATTACATTTTAATCTATAAACCAATATGGTAGCTTAAACAAACTATTTGCATATTTTATATATCATAATGAGATCCCTAACTCCTAAATCATATTTACAATGTGCTGGCAATTTTATTTTCAGCCTTCTTATTATATTATTATTTCCTAATAATGGATTTGAATGTTATTTGAGCTTTTGGGGTGACTAACCCTCTTTTGATGGACAGCCTTCATAACAGTGGGAAGTTTTTAAGTCATTGTCTATCCGATAGTTTTTTTTATGTACCAGGGAGAATTGACGATGGCTCTTATATTTTCTTTGCTATGGAGAAGTGTGACTTGTGGCCTAGTAACCAGAACATTTATTTTTGTTCAATATCCATTTCTTTTCTTGGTTATGTGAAATTTCCAATTGTGCTTGCTATCGAGATGTAAACCCAAATATCTGACAGAGAATGATATAGGAATCTCTGTGTTGTTTATATAGATGGGTGGACAACGTTATCTACATAATGTAAACGTCACATGAGACGACTTTTTTAATTTGTTCTCATTCTCCACTTCTAAAGCCATACTTGTAGTAAGTTTTTTATGAGTAATGAAGCCTGGGTATGTGAGGGAAGAATCACCGTATCATCTGAAAACGCTCTTAGTACAATATTTTCTACCGTTCGGAAATCAGAGGTGAATGAAAAGTACAACAGTGGGTCTCGAACACTGCCCTGAGGAACTCCCGCATTAAGTGGATGTATAGATGAGACTTGTTTATCTTGTACGCACCTTGCGGTTGGTTAAGAAATATTCCAACAATTTAAACAACGTCGGCAAATATCTTTATATATTAACCTACGATGGCATACTTTATCGAATACCTGGCTTATGGCAAATAATATTGCTGGACACTATTCTTTATTGTCGAAGGCTCTTTTGATGTAATTCATTACTCTGTAGCACTGCTGAGTTGTAGAATGACCCGTCAAAAGAAAATCTGATAATGTGGAAATCCTGTCGTTAGATGTGATGCCGGGATCAATTCTTTTAAGCAGTAATTTTCTATAATTTTTGAAACTGATGAGAGCAGACTAATGGGTCGGTAGGAAGTAACATTCTTTGGACCTATTCCATGTTTGTTAACTAAAATTATTTCTGATACCTTTAGTTTGTCTGTCAAATAGTTTATTCTAAATATTAGGAATAAAATATAATTTTAATTGTCGAATTCCACTCCCGGTCATAGACGATAACTTACTAGCAGCTCCATTAAATTATTCTTTTTCAGTCGTAATGTTCGTTGTATATCAATCAAACACTTTTTATTCCAATTTTACCAATGGTTGGTTATTATATATGTTCAAATAATATGTACAACAATTTAAATATGGCTTAAAGCTTGTATTTGTGTTAAATATTGCATTTTGACAGTTTATGACGTAATAAAATATGGTCTCAGTTATTAGAAGGTTCGTTTAGATATTACTGAAACGAGCAATGAAGGTTTCGTAGAAATACAAAAGCGCTTCGCGCCGTTCATGAGGAAATAATATTGCATGTAAATTCACCAAGGCACTATTCTCTAACAGTTTGACCAAGAAAATTAATTAAACATCTCCATACTGAAAGGAAGTTCGTAAGCATCGTCTTTGTACTGACTCCTGCTTTCTCCAGCCCTACTCTTTCGTCGTTTCTCTTCACTCATCCATCCTTCAGTCATGCAAGAACAGCACTTTATTAACTCAACGCGTGCTCTTATCCATGTTTACAACAGAGCCACTAATATTTTTTTCCTGAGCTCTCTTAACGAGCGGTCTGGTATTTAGAATACTAGCAACATATTCTACATGTATTTCGTTTTGGGACCTACGCTTCTTTCCCTTACAATCTACAGATTCGTGTTAACGTGGAGTATAAAACATTACTTGAGATTCAAAAACTGAATTATTTTGTCGATCATTATAAAAAATTTATGACCATAAGCTATGAATCGGGAAGTCAGTCGTGAAAGTGCAAAAGTTTGGTAGCCTTTGGAAAAGGAAAGAAGGGAACCATGCACTTTTAAATTAATTGTTCATGGGTGAATAAGTTTTAATCATTCATTTATGTTGCAATTAGATTTAATTAATAGAACATTACTTAGGGTTGGGATTTTAATAATTAATCATCCAATTGCTTTCAATTTTAATTTATGAAGTACAATAATTATAAGTTTTTGCACTTAGCACTTAAGATAATTTCTAATAAGTAGTTGTTACAATTAAATATCGAAGACTTTCCTGGTGTAGTTTCAGTAAAAAGATTTATCGGGTTTACAACTACGATTAAAACTTGACTTGTCGACGAACTCTTTCTGTAGTTATTAAAACTCTCCTAATCATGGAATCGGGGGCACAAAAGGTTTATAAATGAAAATAACTTTCAGGATTTGAAATTAGGTTCGACGAAATCCTTGATGACGTTTAAAGTTAATTATTATAATTTCTGGGAGCCTGGCTGTATATTCGGTTGGTTTCGCCAGAGGTAGAATACACAGGTAGTCGAAAGACGTGTTATTTCCCGTAATTTGTCAATGCTGAGTGTTCCGCTCAGTAGTATTTATTACTTTGCGTAATGTCGATAAGTAGTAACATTCTCATCTCGCAGAAATAAATCTGTTACTAATTTTCCATCCTATTATAAGTTAATACCTTTTTAATTTTCAATTACTAACTGACCTCTCTAAGTGTTCTCGCTTCTCATTTTCCTGTTCAAAGGCGTCAATATTCTAAATACTCCTATCTGTAGGGATCCAATAGTTTTCTTATATTTGCACTCGGTGCCTCCCTCGCGAATTTCATCCCCGATAAAAGATGGAGATTTTAACAACCGTTTCTCAAGATATTCAACATAATTGAACCCAAACACACAAAACATATTTCGTTCCGTTCGACAATTCGACGATATCTGACTGTCTCCTTTCATAGGAAATTGCTAAAAGCTCCTGCCAACTCCTGCTACAGAAATTATTACGATTCGAAATGTCCCTTTCAGTAATCTCAATTATTTTCATTACGTAAGCTAATATTAATAATAGTAAATACCGCCTTCATACACACAAATTTTAAATAGAGAAACAATAACGAAGAAAATTTAAGTGCAGGACGTTTCTACGCGGATTGGAATATTTTCACTACGGCGATAAACTGTCAGGAAATTAAACGTATGAACTGAAATCAAAGATATATATATATATATATATATATATAAGGACCATAAAACTTAAAATAAAACAGCATATAACTTATTAAGATTGTCTGTGACATGGTTAATATTAACAGAATTAGGTTTATTTTCATATACAATAATTTCGGAAATTAATCTTTTCCAAGAAAGTGGTTCTTTGTGTAAAATAGAGTTGTTAAAATCGAAACAGTGATTAAATTTGTTAGGATTGTGTTTTCAAACTTGACAGTTAAATATTAGATTTATACTCTTGAATTCTTGTATTTAAATTTCTCTGTTTGGGCGATATAACAGAAGTCATAATTGGAACAACTACTTTTATAAACAACATTGGTAGTGGAAAACGTATTAAAAGGATCTTTGTGACCGTTTATGAAACCAGAAAAGAAGATTTAGACTTAAAATATGAGGATGGAAAAATGTCGATCGCACCAAGAATCAAACCCGAGACCTCCGCTTACCGGGGAAAATTCTCTACCAACTGAGCTAATCCCTGTAGACACAATATCCGTGTGAAATTCCTCCATGCATAAGACCTGATGCAGTTAACCTACAATTTTTACAAATCTCAATTGTTACATGGTCTAATTTTAGGACCTTAAATGAGGAACGGATTTTATAAGTAAATTGATAAAGGATTTAGAATTTTCAATTCAAGAATAAATACCGATAAATATTTTCCTAGCCAGAATCCGTGAAGGCCATGGTTAAGTCGAATAAAAGTATCATGATGGAAAAATGGCGACCGGACCAGGAATTGAACCCGGGACCTCCTGCTTAGTCGGCGGGGATTAACTTAAATTTTAGAGCGAGCGACTGATAAACGGGAGGTCCCGGGATAGATTCCTAGTCCGGTCGACATTATTCCACCGTAATACTTTAATTCTACTTAACCATTGCTATCACGGCTTGTAGTTTGAAAAAGCTTTCCTTCTATATATGTTAAAAATTACCGAAAATTACAGTTTTATAAATAATTGTATTCAATAAATGAAAACATTTGACCGAAGGTATCAAGATAAATTCATTCTATCTATTTTTCCAATAACATTGTTCTGGTGGAGACCGAAATTTAATTTACCTAACCTAATGCTTATGTACTTAGAAATAAATTCAATAGGGCCGAGGTTGGCCAGTAAAATATTTTTGAAATAGTTCCGGTTTTCAAAATGATATACAGGATTGAGATAATAATACAGCTTTGTTAACCAAATTATAAACAATAGCGCGCTACTGTGTAACAGGATAGTCAGATAAATAATTTAGAACACGGCCTGAAAAGGTCGGTTTGTGGTAACAAAACAACATTAAATTATATTTGATACAATTATTTAGAAAACAGGCTTTAAATTTGAAGTCTAAATCTTCTTTTCCTGTATTCATCAAAGGTTCACAAAGATATTTTTAATAAGTTTCCCATTACCAATGTTTATTATAAAATGAATTGTTATAGTTTGTTATATCGGCTAAACAAAAATAAATTTAAATACGAGAATTAAAGAGCATAAATCTAATTTTAATCTGTTAATTTGTAAAGACAGTTCTATCACTAACCATGGTATCAAATTTAATCAGTTTCAATTTTGACAACACCTCTATTTTAGACAGAGAACCACATTATTGGAAAATATTAATTTCTGAAATGATGTATATTAAAAATTTACCTAATAATGTTAATATTAATCATGACATAAAATATTAAAAAGTTATATGAGGCTTTATTTTGAGTTCTATGACCGTTCTGTATGTATCTATAATTTTTTGTTCTTACGTTTAATTTCGCCGTAGGAAAAAGACGCCAATCCGCGTCTGAACATCCGGCACTTTTAAATTTTCGTAGTTATTATTTCACTACTAGTGACTCAGCTAAATACATCATAACCCGCGATTTGACTCTAATATCGTTAATATCTGAGTTATAGAAACTAGGTGAATGACATATTTTAATAGGACTGATAAATAAATTCCGTAGTCACTGCAGAAATTGTGCTTTTATATTTTATTAATAAAATAAAATGTTAGATTCTGATTGAAATAAGCGATCTGTATCAATCTTTTCACGATTTTTCTGTTTTGCGGCATTGTAAAAAATAGTTAAAAAGTTAGTAATATATGTCGTGAGATTCTATAAACAGTTTACTGTTATCAAAAATCGAAGGCTTTCCCGGTGTATTTGTTGAAGAAAATGTTTTCGGTTTCCGCCCGGGTAAAACAGTGATTGCAACGCGACGTTTCGACTACCAAATGTTTCTTCAAGGCGATGACGGCAGTGCATTTGGTCGTCGAAACGTCGCGTTAAAACCCTGTTTTACCCGGATGGAAACCCGAAAACTTTTTCTTCAGCTTAATGTTACATTGCAGAAAAAAAAATCCCTTAGTTAAGTAGCCTGGAAGACCACGTATTACGCGTGCTGGAGACTAGTTGTCATTTAGACTTTGATGTCCATTCCAAGGAGAACAGAACCTCCCGCAGTCTTACGCCGACTAATAGAAGAAAAAAAATAAACACAGTATATTAAAAATTAATTTTATGTTGTGGCACTCCTTTCCCTACCAGCCGACGGTCCAATTCCTAGAACGGCTTACCTGCGGTAGGAGGAAGTAACTTTTGGAAAACAAAAGCCCTTTCCATACTAAGCTAATTTATTAAAGATATGTACAATTAAAATTTTGCCCCGACTAGCCAGTTATGTAAACTCAGGGATTGTTGTGGCAAATTAGGCCCGGGAAACGCATTTCATAAAAAGTGCTTTACGCAACCATGAAATATGCAATATTGGTTACCAGACTGGGGCCTCTGCAACACAGTGACGTCCCTCGCAGCTGGTCATCGATGTCTGTCTCGTGGAGTCTCGCTGGTAAATTCTCAACTTCTCAAGAGCAACCGCTCACTGCAACTTATCCAGTCAGAATACATGACCAGGCATCCACTTCTCCCGACCTGTGAGACGAACTGTTTTTCTAGTGGTCCATTTAATTTATTATGGACCAATCACAGGTCTTAGGCAAACCGACGTAGAGAATTTCAACAGCGAGACCCTCTGCACCTGCTGTTTTATTGACGGGAAAACCCCCCGATGGAGATACAGCTACAATCCCCAGCCTGACTGGCATCAAAAGGTACTTTTTGCTGATGTTGGATAAACATGGATGCTCAAGCGTTTAAACAAACTGACTAAAATATCAGTATAATCAATGAAAAGACGCCTATCCTAAATAACGCGCTATAATGTGTGATTATCAAAATGTAATCAGCGTCTTGTAGCTTACTAAATGAAACTAATCTAGAGACTCAATAGTTAAGTAAAGCAGTAATACTTTATAATCTACTTGCAAATAAAAACATAGATTCGACCTTTGTCGAAGTTAAAGTGCCGAATAAATATTTTCTGCTACTTAACCTTTCTACAAATACGAGAGTCGTTCTCGGCTTGAAACAAAGGAGAATCGCGGTTCAAGAATTATCGCTTAGATACTTGTTGGAAATGCATCAGCCTAAACGATGGTTAAAACCACATTCCTTCAATTGTTTTATTGCTATAGTCAACAGATGTTATGTGAATTACGGATAAAATACATATCCTACATGAGAAATACTTCGCTATAAAGGTTTAACCCAGAAATCTTAAAATAATCTTCAACATGGTATTTAGCTGAATTCAAACATGGCCAAATTTTGGATGATAGGTGTTCAGGATGGCCCAGCAACCGCTACAACCGAGAATAAAATCTACGAAATGTCGCTGATTTAATAAACACGGCCATGCTGATGTTGTAAAGATACCGTGGGATTGTTTCTAAAATATGTTACATGTCTATTTCGCTATGAAAAACTGTCAACGCGATTTTTGACGCACGTGCATGAACTTTTCTCGGATAGTTTTTAATATTTTTAAACACAGTTCATAAGCTTCTATTCTGTTTATGAAGCGTGGATCATTACTTCTTTCCTAAGTCAAAGCAACAGTCCAAACATGTGACGATGCGGGTTGAAGTGTTTCGAAGAATTCGAAAACTGTTCCATCGGCTGGAAAGGTCGTGGTCGCTGTTTTAGGATGGTGACTGCAAAAACAAGAACAGCGTTATTATAGCAACTGAAGCAAACCGTTAAGATCAAAATTTGGAAAAGAATAAAGTTTTCTTATCACAAGAACAAAGTTTCCGTTCACATTTCAGTTTTGGTTGAATTAAACTAATTAGATTTATCTTCAAGTGACTATTTTCTGTTTCTAAATCTAAATAAATGACTTGGTGGACGCAAATTTTCTTGTAATGAATAAGTTATAGTTGAGAAAACGCCTATTTTCATTTTCTTATGAGTTATAAAGAAGCAGGGAAACCGATAGACTAAGTGTATTGATTTAAAAACCTTATGTTTTTCTTTCTCAGGCCGACCACTCTAGTAACGACTCTCCTAATCGCTTGTGTAAGTTTGCAAGAAGAACTTTGCTTCTAATTGATTACCTTTCCTCTAATCTCCTGCTTAAGTTTCTGATATCCCTAGAGTACTTCCGTTAGTATAAAAAGGAGACTCAATTGTTCGCCCACTGCGTATTAGCAACGTTAATGTTAAAAATATGTGTTCAGTTCTTTTAAAAAATATTAAAATTTGTGTAAAACAGATATTTACGGCAAATAATAAGGTATATGACAAAACTAATATTCTCCTAACTGGAAATGCCTGGATTTGAAATGGTGAGGTAACATTATTATTTAGATAATTCGGGTATTCCATTGTCTTGCAGTAGATAGGTGAGCAAGAAATAGTGAGAAAAAGCAAAGAAAAGTAAAAAATAAAAGCAAAGAAAAATAGAAAGAAATAGGCCTATAGCCATTCGGGATCTATATACTGGGACAGCTATCACTCTAGGACCAGGCCGAATATAGTAGGTCTGCCCCCCTAAAGAGTGTTCGGATTCGTGTTGCGCATCGGAGTGTTGTTCTCTTCCTGATGACGAACATAGTTGTTTTCTATACTGTTCGAAACGTTGGAGTTTCTACATCTTTCTCTGAAATTCCTGACGATTTTTCACTTTATCTCTCTCTATAGGATTAATTAGTGATGGAATTTATAAGTATAAATAATTAAAGTAAACGTTCTTGAGCTCAGTTCATGAGTGATATGAAAATTGATTGTTTGGCGACTACAAAAGTTTAGGTAAATTGTCGCCGAAGCGTATTATATTTTATTACGCTTTTCTATAAAATTATATGTCTGCATTTTGGATGAATTGAACACCTACGTTTATTTTATTGTTCGCCATTCAGAAAAGCCCCCCTAAGCGAATCGGCGGTAGGTATTGATTACTAACTTGCCACATATCAGATCGTGCGGTATGCTTCATTAGATAAAGCCTAATGAGGATAAAGGAGAGCACAAATTACGGCTGTTAGTGGAGTTTATTGTCTCTCATAAAAACAATTTACTTGGCCTAGGAACTAGCAACATTTGATTTTACGTTCGGGTTGGATGTTTCAAGTTAGACAGTCCAGTACCGATTGTTACTTTTGTAAGTATTTTATTATTTATTTTATTTTTGATGGCTCGGCTTCTTGACCAGGACGAGCACAAATGACGGGATACGAAACCTGGGCCTCTGTGTTGATAGGAAATGACGATGAACACCACACAACATCAGGCCAGCTTGCACGGGCGTTAAATAGACGTTCGATGAATGGTTTTTATACGAAGAAGTATCACATATAGTGATATTTTTTTGTTACAGATTTAGTAAAACACCCAATGTAGACAGAAAGGGCGAAAGGTGAAAATGAAATTATGGTGTCACCAGGAGGAATTTTAAGTTCAAAGAACAAATAACTTTCTGAGTTGATCACAAATAATGTTCTGACTTGCAAATGCGCATGAAAATTTTTGCTGAATCAGCATTGAATTTTTTTAATAACATGTGTGATGAGGCATGCCTATTTAAGCGTTACACCTAAACTAAGCTACAATCCAAATTATGAACGAGACAAAATAAAGCTCGGCAGAGCAAATCAAAATACAGGTAGCGAGAAATAGCATGGCATGTTAAATGCGCAGTAGGAGAAGGGAGAATATGGAAGGGAGTGTTTTCGTCATGAGGCAACTCCTCCTCTTGTGGCGACAGCACTACCATTCTTCAAAACATTCATTGTATTTTTACGAATGGGATACAGAGAGCGGAAAGGTATTTTTGTCACACCCTTCACTTATCATCTCTTAACTTTAATAGATACGTTTTCGACGTACAACGTATCCTGAACTGAGCCCAATATGCTTCCTTGCTTCAATGTTTTCAGAATAGTTCTTACACTACCAAATTTCCATAACAAAAGTCTCTGACCTCCGGCCCACTCCAACTTCAATTAAAGGACAATGAACTACTGTGCATAATATTTGGACTCGACTATCTGTTTCTCTCCAGCTATACAAAGAAATTATCTGAGTCTGAGTATCAGAGAGATTATTTACGTGGATTGGGTTTCCCCAAAGTCGGATCACAACCAGTTCTATTTAAAGAATGTTTTGATTATGTGCACTGGGTAAAAAGACGACCTGAAATGTGAAAGAAAAAGTAACGGGTTTTCACCAAGGCAACCAACACATCGGCATACGACGCATGTCTGGAGAATCATAAGATCGTGCTGTTCGAACAATATTCAAACTAAATTAAGTTACACCCTGAAGAGTGAGTGACGAAAGAAGTTATGCAGTTCTCGTTTGATCCACTTTACAGCCCAGAGCAGTCTCGAGAAGCAAACATTCATTTCGAATTTTATTCTCAACCACAGTTAGAGATAGAAGCAAATTAGGCATACCATATACCAAATATTTAGTCGTAGATACATAACTTTTGCAATGGGTACAATGGGACACCCGAAATGTCCAAAAAATAATTTCATAGTGATTCAAGCTATTCTCTCTGAGAAACGGACGGAAAATTCTGAGGGAGAAAATATTTTTTTTATATAGTCCGAATAAATATGGTGACAGATAATAATGTAAAACTGAAGTTAACTCATTTTTGCTAGAAAACAAAGTCAACTAACTAATGTGCCGTCAGAAGTTTAAAAAAAGCAGCCATTTTGTTTGTTTCGAGAAAATAACTGTCCCATGAGGGAAAAATTGAACACCACCTTTTTTTTCTCGGGTTTCCAAGCTGCTAGTAATTTTTCTCAGCGACGTTTCAATGACTGGCACTGTCACCTTTTTCAGACTGAAGTTCCCCCCGACTTTATATACAATCTCAGCTGGCAGCTGTGTACGCACGGTCGCCTCTGATTGATGCGCTGTCTCACCCCCACCCTTGTCTCCGCTGTCTGTGGCAACCCTGGACCAATCTCCGTCCCCAGGACCCTGCGTTCTGTCACGGGCCAATTTTATGTAGTACCGGATTCCAGGCATCGATTAGCTGGAATCCTGAGTCTCTCTTGAGTAAGTTCTTACTTGACTTGATCTTTATGGTTTCAAGTATGCCGCTGTCTCAGTAGCATCCAGCCCTGTCCAGAATTCGTGTTTTATTGAACCCTATTTTGTGGTCTGTAAACTAAGAGTGTTCGATTACTGCTGACTTGTTTGGATGTTTGAGACGTAGACGTCGTTCATGCTATTTAATTCTTTTCTCAATGGTACGAATGGTCTGCACAATATATTTGAGGCCACACTCACAGGGCATTGTGGTCTGCGAGGGCTATTCTTTCGCAGGCAGTACCTGCGAGGGATGTTGTCTCGCAGGCAGAACCTAGTAGGAGAGATACGAAGGGGCTACCTTTGGCGATGTCTTTTCCTCTCCGTTTTTGAACTAAGGTTCCCACAAGCCGAGGCACCTCGGCCTGTTCTGAGAGGTGTATGTTCCGGGATCACAGACCTTGGGCATACGGTAAGAGTTGCTCGCTTCCCATTGGAATAGTCGGCCAGCTGCCTCCTAAACTGGTCGAGGCACTGAGAAGGGAATGCTGCGCCCCCACAGCAAACCCCTCACCCGCTATGGGAAGGGCGTCGGACAAGTACCCAATGCCCGACATTCCTGATGCAGGTTTTTCTAGGGTTTTCCCTGCATTTCTTTAGGCGAATGCCGGGTAGGATCCTTAAAATATAGCCAGGGGGCTCTAGTTAACCCTTGACTACCTTCCTCTACCCTTCCGCATCCCCCCTTTCAAATGCCTTCCTATGCTATTAAAGGGGAGTCGCCCAACGTGGGTTACCCTCATGTAGCCCTAAAAAAAAAGACATTTCGTATATTCCAGGGGTCTTTAAACCAAACTCATCTCTCACTTTCCATAGCACCTCCTTTATTTTCGCCTGCGTCTGAAATACGTCGTTTTGTATTTGTTTAATCTGTTCTGACGTCCCTACCTCAATCTGAGCCACACGCCATCGCTGCTGACACGTGCTGTAATATCCATAGCCAGAAAGAAAGACGCAAAACATTTTACCATGAAATTTTTAGAAGATCCTGTTAAACAATTATATGTTATTAATACTGAAATTATTTGCCCAACACTGTACGTCTTTTCGATGGCAGTAGATTGTCTTTATTTTTGTCTTCTAGTCTGCATTTTGAATTTGAATTGCCGTTTTCTGACAGGAACTGAATGAAACCATTAATTAAACTAATAAAACCACTAATTTCATACATCACCATATTGTTGAGGATTAGTTGTGTAGATTTATGGAAAACAGCAAATGAATTAAGATCTACGAAATCATAAAAATTGTGTTCTATTCAATTATGAAAAGTCGCGTCGTTCCACTCATTCTCCCAATTACGACCTGAACCATAATATATAATATTGAACGGTACAGAATAAGAATAGTTTTGTAGGGTAATTTATGTACAAATAGTGTACTAAAACTACGCCCACGAATATTTCGAGAAAATGCACTTCGGATGACAAATCGGAAAAGTCGTGGGTTTTGTTTTCAGTGGAAGTAAATGTAAGCCTCCACCATGGGCGGAGGGCAAATTTGAAATGATAAATAGAAACTCACCACTTTGTATTGCAAATTTAGATCATACATAAGAAAGTACATTATGTTAGAAATATTATTTAATATTCACAAAAGATGGCTCAGTAGAAGGCAAAAGTTGAAAATGGGAATATTACGGAAAACATTTGGTTCAAATTAAAATGTATTGAATATTGTTTTGAGTCATTCATTAGTGGACAATACCGAGTATTAAATTAAAATAATAATTTTCTAGATTTTGCCAATAGATTGGTTTTACGCGAATTTGATCCTGATTTTGATTTTAACTTTACATGTAATGAATAAGTAAATAAGATACTAGTACTACTACCTCCTGCCCGCAAGACCAGAAATATTTTCAAAATGAATACAGATAAACTGCCGAATCCAAAAGTTATTGAACACGCAAGGGAAAAAGCACACAATTTTGTTTCTTCTCCGGGTCACAGCGTCCAACAAAACATTAAAGAGGCAATAAATACAATTTTGTGGAAAGCTATTTGCCAGCCAAGCACAATGAGAAAGCAAATTCCAGCCCCAAACACAGCCCTTACATCAGGGCCTTGCTAAGCCAGGTCGTTGTTCTTCGGGATCAGTCCCGTCCAAATCCTACTCCACATTCAGATGCAGAAAGTGGAGACAGTCGACTCGTTCTTAGTGGTTCTCCTCTTCAATTTAAAAGTTCTTTAACAGTACTAAAAGTAAATAAGATCCACATCCGAAATTTCTCTTTCTTAAATATTAAAATTTTGAATGGGGAAACTAAAGATATATATCTGATAAAGACAAAAACAGCCACAAATGTAAAAAATGATACTAATAATTTACGAAGCAGTTCTCAGGATTCTAACTCGACGTTTCGATGACGGTCCCTTCAAGTGATGCCATTAAGTGACACTTCGGATTTAAGCTTATACAGCTGATATTAAAGGCATATTATTGACCAATTCATATCCACAACCTGTCATAAACAAATATAATAAAGAAAGATTCTGAAAATACAAATTCCACTAATCCTTCCATTACCATTACACAATTCACTAACAGATCCTATATTATTCTCCTTATAAACAAATACACTCAAAATGCAAAATTTTAAGAATCATGTTTATTAAAAATAACAATTAAAGTGTGGTAATATTTCATCCATGTTCATAAATCTATGTAAAATAGACATCATTAACAGAATTACGGAAGATTGAAACAAGAACGTTAAGCTTCCACATGATAAATATCTGCTTTTTCCAAACACATTTTAGATGCCGAAATGGGGTAATTACCACTGTTTAGATAAATATACGAATTATTAATTTAGATTAGTTTCTGAAATACTAGTTAAAACGTATAATCTCAACATTATAACTGACACTGATGTATTAAGTAATATTAACAATAGTTCAATCCATGATGTATATTCTAACACCATAGCTCTTAGTTCTTGCTATATATATATATATATATATATATATATATATATTGTAATAATCAAATAATAGGTCGTTTTAATTTATTTTTAATTTAAAGAATTTTAAAGAGCTTGCCTCACGTGAAGCGCCATTTATGTAATAATCAAATGGAAGGCTTTTTTTTAAATGAAAAGATCAAAATTAACACACAAAAGATTTATTTATTTTGTGGCAATAACTCCAAAACAATTACAATTTAAAATACTAATTTCTATGGGCCTTCACTGGGTTTGATAATGGACACAACAAATTGATTTCAAAAATATTATTAACAAACAAATCACATTTACCTAAACAATGCGTCGATAGAAGTAAATTAAAAAGAAAAGAAATTAACTTGGATTGACAATTAAAAGAGAACGAAATCTGACTCTATCCTTTAATTACGTTTACAATTAATCACTAGTTTTGGTTTTGTTACTTACGTAGTGTCCAGCTGGTACCATAATTCCTTTTGGTTTCGGAAATACACTATTGCAAAATTTTACACTGATTCTAAGATTCACAGATTTTACACTACTGAAGTCAAAATTGATAGCCTCCCAGGAACTCGGATGATCCTCTTTTTTGTCAGCTATCTGATGTCTGCTTTATACAAATCCTATGATTCGTAGATTTGTTAGTCTTTTACCGCTTTAGACTTAAACTGACTTCCTTTCCTGGCTGCTACAGACGTAAAACTACACTCATTTCCTGGCTTATATACGTTAAATCTGCTAACTTAGCGATATTTACGGGGTAATACTTCCGTGAATGTTTTTACTTTGACTTAAATTCACAACTTTGTTTAATAAAACATTAACGATGGCTAGTCTCTGCTCTAGTATTATTCGTTCCGTCCTCTGAAATGTCCCGCCACCAACTAACTCTTAGTGTTCTCCAGTTTTAGCCCGCATACGCAATTTTTGACTTTCCGACAAAGCAACAGAGCTCAGCTCCGTTGTCGCTTTGGAAGCTCCTGCCGCTACAATTAAATTTTATTAAAACCAATTAATGGCCTAATTCATTGGCATTACAATATATATATATATATATATATATATATATATATATATATATATATAAACTCTTTTAGTCTCTTTAACTGTCAGGTATTATCACAGGACAATTATATCTACAATTTTATAAAATTATTGTTATAAACATAATGAGGGCCCACATTAAGTCCGAAACATATTAAATTATATTATAATTGTCTGTTTTCGGCCTCGTTAGTAATTTAAACTATAAAGACAACAAACATTGTTATAAGCAATTGAATAAAACGTTCCAAATATCAATATATGTTATATAATTTTATAAACATAATGATTATTCAATTGCAATGAGTTTCACACATTTTTTCTGTATTAGTGTTAAATTTAAACTGTAACAATGTAATTGTTTTTTTTTATATATTTAACGTCCGATTTTAATTGTTTTAAAAATGACCTACATTACTAGAATTACTGATTTTATTTTTGTAACTTAAGTGTTACAGTTTCGATTTGCATGTTGGTCAGAATATATAGATAAACTGATTTCATGTTAATCTATATTGTGCTGGACAGAGACCTACAGGCAGATAGATATAAACTTTAGTTACAATAATATTAACAGTAGTTCTAGTCTGTAATCTAGGTCAATTTTCTTTAAATAATCTTATTTCACGATATTTATTGCTTTCAAACTCATTTAGACTTCAACAGATGTGGAAATCAGTCCACGAAAGAAACTATTTGGTACGTTCTAGAATCCCAAAGTAAGATTGAATTTATTTATACAACGTATTGCAAAAAATTTAAATTCTGGCTTTGAAGTTCGATAACAATGGAATTGATATATTTAGTGTAGAAATTATCGGGTTTTTCCATTGGTAGGAAAAATTTTGAAGGTTGAAGAAGGAGGAAAGAAACCAACAGTATGAACTCTGTTCGTCATCAAGGAAAAAGTTAAGAATCAGAGCAAATCGCAAGAGTCTGGACACTCCTTAACGAAATAAACCTACTATGAGCTTATTCCAGAAAGGAGGCTATCGAGGCCTTCGCGCCTGACTTAAGATTTTGGGACCTTATAAATTTATTAGAAAGTCCCGTACGTAGGAGCATTCTTTCCTCCTTCTTCCACCCTCTCATATATTTTTCTACTATACGTAATGGAACACCGATAATTTCTTCACTAAATATTATAATAGGATTCATAATTTATAACTAATATTATGTATTACCTGATAATGTATCAAATTAGGAACGAAACATAGTCTGTTTCTATGCTTTATGAATATTTTCAATGTTAATGTAATCATTTAACTTGCCAATTAATTAAATCTACATGTTTTGACCTGCTGTCTAATATATTCATTTTGTAATTACAATGTCTTCGAAATTTGTCTCTACCGCTTTTAAAAATAGTTAACAAATTGCTGAATAAAAACTTAATACTCTAGTAGGGTCCATAAATCTGGTAGATGTAAGGACACGGCTGCTAGATATGACAGTGTCTGCGGTGTTAGTAGTTTCCGGTTATAAAGCGGACCAGATGTAGCCCGTGCGTGTGGCATCGTTCCAAGTAGACGAGTAAGCAACATTGCCACAAGTTTATATGCATAGCGGAAGCTCATTCTGTGGATACCACACGGAATAAAAATTACAGCCTTCACAACGCCGTGACGCAGTGTGTAAGCAAATTTTGCACTGCAAAGGTTCACTGAAAGTTTCATTTTTTCTACGAGTTCTTTATTTTTGTTACACTTAACAACTTTTAAAGCCTAAATTTAATTAGCCGTATGCTTGTATTATATTCACATAGAGTTGTCACCGTCGGAGTGGCCAGAGAGTTTCTGCGGTTTAAGCCCTATTGATTTCGCATGGAACGCACTTTGCAATGTTTCGAGTTGTCAGCTATCTCACAAGATGGGGAATGGAGTGATGGTGCTGAAAAGAACCAAGAGCTGTCATATTATGTAACAACACATCCAACTGCTCGACATTTAATGTAAATTTTTTTTGTCTGTGATAGGAAATTTCAGGCTGTAGTCCACTTTAGGTTATTCATTATGACAGTAATTTACTTCACTGAAATGATAGATGTTACGTTGTTTATAAAATACAGGTTAAAAATCACCGCTATCGCACACTCACATCACCAGAAATTTAATTTCAATATGTGAAGACTGGCCACGTGCCTCTACTTGTCCATCGTGTGTCATATATGTAACTTGTATTTTGGCAATCTCTCCGTCACCAAAGTCTTTCAAAGATTTAATACTGTTTGGCAATAACTGATTTTTATTTATGACTAATTGGGTGCCCAGTGTAATTCGGGTTGTCACAATTAAACTCAGCGACATCCATACCCCCGGATTTTAATCCAATCTTGGTTGGTTAGCGTTATTTTTCTGTAACGCCCCTCCACCCTCATCCCTAAGGGTACTCCCCTCCCATGCCTCCCCTCAAGTAAATAATGTACGGTTTGTTTACTAATTTAGTTGAATCAGCCAGTATGGCTGTATCTTTAAATGGAGATTTAGTTTAATTATTATTCTGATTTTTATATTTGTTATGAAAATGTCAACTTATAATGAAAATTATATTTATAAGTATTCCTAATTTGTTGCTAATATAATACATTTATTTTATGAGTTGTATTTTATTGGTTGATACCTTGCAAAGGAGGTTCATAAGTTAACTTCTTTGGTTTTCATTTCCCATGGTGTAAAGTGTGAAGCTACGTTTCTGATGTTCTGGTATTTGGTAGGTAAAATGAAGTTGGTTTTTTGTAAAAGATGCAGAACATATTTTCTTCACATTTATATTTATTTTTCTACATAGTCTCCCAGAAAGTCGCCACACTTCTCCCAGCGATGCTCCCAATTCTTTAACCGGTCGAAATAGTACTCGGGGTCTTTCTTTGCAAAATAATTGTTTGTGAAGGTGATGGCCTCCACATTTGACGAAAATATCTATCCTCGGAGCGCAACTTTTAGCTTAGGGAACAAAAAAATGTCGCTTAGGGCTACATCTGGTGAGTAAGGTGGGTGGTTCAAACCGTAATTTGCCAATAGCAATCACGGAGGTGTGAGACTGCGCATTACCTTGGTGAAACAAAAATATTTATTTCTGAAAATGTGGCCATTTTCCCGCATTTTCTGCCTTCAGCTTGTCAAGTAATGCATAGTATGTTCCTGTACTGTTTTTCCTTTTTGAAGATAATGGAATAAGATAACTTCATGATTATGCCATTATGCAGTCACCATCACTTTCCCAGCCGAGAAACAGTTTTTAGGTATTTTTTGGAGCCAATTCCCGCTTTGCACACTATTTTGACTGTATTTTTGTTTCTGGGGTATAATGGTGTGTTCAAGTCTCATCTACAGTAATTAATCGGCGCCAAAATTCTTATTTCTTGTGCCTAAACTGCGCCAACAGAGCGCTGGAAATGATCATTCAAAAACGTTTTGGTCTAACGTGAGCAATCGCTACAGCCAATACGGAGACAGCTTTCTCACGCCTAATATAATCAATATGGGACAAACACGTTCTTTGACCATATTAATTGCCTCTGCTATTTCTCTCACTTCAAGTTGACGGTTGTCTAGCACAATTTGCTGAAGTAGAGTGGTGTTATTGTCAGTGGTTGCAGTTTTTGGACGTCTCGAACGTTCATCCTCTCCCAAGCTCGTACGGCCACCTTTAAATTCAGCTGCCCAAAATTTCACGGTGGTAAATGATGATTCAGAGTCCCCCGTACACTGCGACCAACTCGTCTTTGATGTTCATAGGGGTATTGTCTTCCAAAAACAAATAAGTAGTGACAGCTTGAGACTCGATTATTTCCATTTTCAAATTGGTTTCGTTGATGCACACATTACATATCCTACATGTATTGCCATTCGGAACGGGAAATGAGCCAACGTTCGAGAAACAAGTAGCAATTTATATCTGGATACAGGTATGGCTCGTGTAGATATCGTTCATTTCCGTGTTGCATAATCTGTACTTAGTCCCTTGTCCTGATTGTGCTGCTTATTAAGTGCTCTCTAATATGATTCAATTCGATATTCGATCAATACTTAACATGTGTGACTTGGGGAAAGAAGAACCATAAGCAAGTCATAGTTCTGAGGAAACGTATTGAATGAGTAATCCACTATGCTTTCCTGTTGAAGCGAGAGCTCGTCCTTGTTAAATGAATTTACGCCCGGTGTATGGCATATCGATACGGTATGCAACCCACAGAAGCACTTCTTGCAGCCAGCCAGCAGCGGCGTGGGCGGACGCGCAGCCGCAGCCAACGGCGCGGCGTATTCCACGGGTTTTATAGACATTTATGATACAATCGTTCGGATGAAAATATTCTACGAAATATGTACAGCCTAGAGACTAGACAAACTAAAAGTATCTTGGATAATTTGCAATAATTTGTTCTAACGTTCCCTTAAAATTGACGACGAGGAAACAATATAAACTAATGAATAAGTTTAACGATATTAATTCGGAAATAGTTACAGTACTAATGGTTGTACGGTCAAGTAATTTTGGTTAATTTATGTTCGTGTTGTTTGAATGAAGACCTGGTGCGTAAGTGCTGCCGTCTTGCAAGGATCTACATATCTGAAAAAAAAAGAGTCGTTGAAGTAGGTCACAGAGAGACTGAATGTCAACTTACTTGACTCAAAGTAGTGGCTGGTTGACAGAGGCTTCGGAAGGGATGGCGTTTACGTCGGATTCAATCCTCGAAATCCAGGGCTATGTTTGAACTTAAAAAGAAGGTAGCAGCTACAATGTACAATAATCGTTTATATAAATTAATATAAACAAAGTTTTCTTAAAATGTAAATTATTTTGCCCTGGAAACGAACATTAGCACACACACACACACATATATATATATATATATATACATATATATATTGTAATATACACAAATGAAAGGTCGTTAATTAAATAAAAATAATTAATAAAATTTACGAACAAAAGATTTATTTTGTGGCAAATCATTTAAAAAATTTACAATATCGAATTTCTCAGGGTCTTCACTGGGTTTGATAATGGACACTTTAATTATGTTTAAAAATCTTATTAACAAACAAATCACAATTAAAAGAATAGAAATTTACTCGACGATTAACTAGAACGAAATTTAAAATGAGAACGAAATTAAGAAGTAAAAAGATTGACTCTGATGAACAACTTTAAAAAAGGAGAGAACGAAATCTGACGTCTATCTTTCTATTACGTTTACATAATTAATTGTTTTGTAAATTGTTACTCACGTCTGCCCAGCATTCCAGCATACCTTTCATTTTCTAAAACACTATTGTGGGGTTTTACACTCCTTCGAAACTCACAGTTTTTATACCGATTCTAAATCAAAATTTTATATGATGTCAGGAACTCGGATGATCCTCCCTTTTGTTATCTGTCTGTTGACTGCTTTCTTTTGGTGAATTCTGCTTGCCTTAGATGATTTCTGTGGTTTGCAGATTTGCCAGTCTTTACTGCATTGAACTCAAACTGAAATTTTACTGTTTCTGGCCGGCTATGGACACAAAACTGCTTTTACTTAGCAAGTTTCGACGTTAAACTTTTGTGAAACTTTTACTTTTTCCTGCTAATTGCCAACCCTGTTGAATTCTCCTTCAAAAACTGTTATACCTCGACGATGACTTTCCGCGAACTGCTTATCTCAATATTTCCCTGTGAACTGTATCTCACCATATCTTCCTGCGAACTGAACTCTCGTCTCGCAATTTAGCGCGGAATACGTCATTTTCGGACCTTCCGACAAAGGAACAGAGCCGGTTTTTCTATTGTTGTTCCAAAAGCTCTTGCCGCTATAATGGGTTTCTCAAACAATTTAGATTTTTATGTTGAAAAATTAATGTCCTAATTAATTGGCATTACAATATATTGTATTATACACCAATTTTGGTAATCATATAATTTTCAAAACTATGCAATTATAAAATTTGTTTTATAAAATAATGGTCATGCAATTGTTTGTACAGTCGGCGTGTGGCTTCATAACGTTGAATTTAGAGCATTTCCAGACGGGATGTTTTTTTTCGGTCAGTTGGAGGCGCAAAAGTTAAATTGTTCGCTGGTCGATGCGTGAAAGTCTCATAGCTGCGACCTGCGGCCAAAATTAGTTGATTGCCAGATTTCAATGGAGAAAAATAATTAGAGTTCCTCAGGTAGGCGTTCGGGGCCGTTTTCTGGCCAAAATAGAGTTGACTATTAGTTTTGAACATAAAGGAAGTATATTTCCGCGGAGACTATGTTTTGTAGATAAAATTGAACTCTGGTATTTTTGTGGTTTGTGTATTTAAAACCCTTAATATAGTAGTGGAAACAGGCAAAATATCTCGTGATCTGACCTTTATTATGATCACTGAAACACTGTCTAGTAAAACAGTCTTGGGTGTTGGCGATCATACCTCCCTTTTTTGTGAAAGTGAAGGTACGCTGGAATGAACCATATAGCCTATAATTGAAAATTTCAAAGTGTTCATAAATAATTGTTGATAATAAGTTGTGCAAAATTTGGAATTATCAAAAATGGTTTAGGCTTTTGCGTTTTTTATGCTCCTGAAGAAAGGAACAAGGCTTCCAGAAGCGTTGTGTGGTATTTATATAATCAATTATTTTGTCCGTGTTTATATATAATATAATTAATTTTCAATACAGACGTAAATTTTTCATTTTAGAAACTAATAATTAAATGAGGTTTACTTAATTTCTCTGGTCTATGCTTAGAAAGGCGTTTTTATAAAACTTCACAAGATTAGTTTTCGAATGTGGAACTATTCAACTATCTTCATATAAAGATATTCACGTTCTAGTAATAATTTCCGAATTTTTAGAACGCAATATGATTTATTTCCTCCAAACATGTTCGGCTTTGGTTAAAAACGTACGAGTTACAATTCACATTTTAATTTCATTTCAGTCCTTCCCCTCTGAGAATGACTGTCCAATTCCACCTTAGTCACTTAGCTTGTTGTAAGGCATCAATTTCTTATATATGATGAAACAGTCACGTATTACGGAATGTATCTTACAGTTTACCTGTATGGGCCTGTTTCGTTTATTATTTCTTCAGTGCGTTATTTACGAAATGAACTTTTTACCCACCACTGACGACATATTGATTTCGGTGTATAAAATCATCTATCTATTTGCTAAAGCAATTTTTGTCTCGTTTGATAGACTATTTACCAATTATATGCTAATCATCTGAAAGGATTCCTTGAAACATATTTTCGTTGGATAATACGGAGATAATGTCCATTGATAACTTACAGTAACAGAAGTGACTGGAGTACACTTCCCTGTAGCACACCAGATGTTATTTAATAGCTTAAGATTTCGGAAATCTAAGAAAATAATTCTGTAGGCCTACTTGATTATTTTATTTTTCAACTTATTAAGAATTACATCACGAGAATACGCTAAATAATTCCGAAAATTAAAATTATCACGTTAATTATTTGTTGAGAAAATAATTGAAGAATGTTCGTTTTCTCCTGCGTACAATATCAGAATGAAGATATTTTCACCGTAGACTACAGTAAATTATATTAAAAAGCTCCGTTTTAATAGTAAAATAATTACTTTTACGTCGTTATCATTTATTTTATATTTTATTTTGCGCTTTCGACTTACGCATTAATTCGTCTGATAAATATGTAAAAAAATTAGACGAAAATATTGGTTTCTATATAACTATGTTTATATATATATATATATATATATATATAGAGAGAGAGAGAGAGAGAGAGAGAGAGAGAGAGTCCTTGTTACCTGTCTTCGAGTGTACGAATGATATTGGTGGAAAATCAATGCTAATATATTATTGTCGTCTGATAATTATTGTTAAAATAAACAACATAATCTGACAATTATCAGCTTATATTAAATATAGAATTTCTGATACTAGGCTTGAAAAATATTTGCAGATATTCATAATTTGTAAGATTTTTGAATCTATTTTCTTTCATTTCTGCAACGATATAAATTGTCTTTCTTAAATTTCGTTAAATATAATAAATTCACACCTTTTTCTGGCGTATTGGCTGAATTTTTTATTTATTTATTGTTCATATAGTTAATATATTGCTGCTAATGTTAATATTTTGTGTGTTAACTTTTTAAAATTGCAATGAACTTAAAATATTTGATTAAATTTACCTATAAGTCCACTTTCTATACCAGCATTACTTTGTTTGTATTTTTTAAAATATTCTGCTTCTATTGTTCTATGTCTGTAAAGACATTAACGTTTATGTACAGTTTTAATATTAACAGTGTATATCTAATGTTTGGTATTCTTATGAATTTGGAAGGTGCAGTATTGAGTTTAAAGTGGGATTTGAAATTACTAATATCATATTACTTTAAATTGGTGCCTTTACCTCAAAAAATCTTTACAAATTCTTTCATAATCTACGTCATTAATAACGAAAACCAGTATTCCGTTTTTTGTACCGGTTAATATATGAGTAGAATGACATGCGTGATTAATTTATTTTATAAAATTTTAGTTGAATTTAAGCAATAAATCTGTTTATGAAAGTTAAACTCCTATAATTTCGTAATTGACGTTGTCATTCGTTTTTATTCGAATTTTATGTGTGTTCTGCTTTTAACTGATTAGTTTTTAGTGGTAGATTATTTAAAGATCTTATATTATTATGTGATGTGAGTATATAAACGATTTTAAAAGTCGCTTGAAAACCATTTTTTCATAAAGTATTTGTACAAATTGATATTAGAATTTATAAATTTAGAAATGGGAATGTAATATGACTTTTGAGTTCGTCCCTGGATTTGTGGAACAAGGATTGCAGAAGCTTTGGTGTGATATTTATATTATCACTACATTTTGCCTGTTATTTGGCTATTTATTTACGTAATTAGTATATTTTTATTTTTCAAAAGATAAGGCCTAATTGATCCGAAAGCTCTCTCTCTCTCTCTCTCTCTCTCTCTCTCTCTCCCTCTCTATCTCTCTCTCTCTCTCTCTCTCTCTATATATATATATATATATATATATATATATATATATATATTGTAATGCCAATTAATTAATCAATTAATTGTTTTTAAATAAATTTGAATTGTTAGCGAACAGTTTGTATTATAGCGAGAGGGAGCAGAGAGACAATGAGTGGCGAGCTCTGTTCCTATTATTGAGAGCGCGGAATAGCGTTTACGTGCGCAAAAGCATAGTCAGTTGGCAGTCTACAGCGAGGAGCGAAAGTCAAAAGTCTAATTCGAGGAGCGGAAAAGTAAAGTCTACATCGAGGAGCGAAAGAGTAAAGTCTACGGCGAGGAGCAAAAGAGTACAGTCGACGTCTACGATCAGCCACGAAAGGATAGACATTTAAAAGTAAATCTCCACCGAGCTACTTAGGAGTTTTCAAGCCAAACCGATAAAAAAGCGTTAAAAGGCTAAAATCTGGAACTGATAAGATTCTTGTAAGCAAGCGGTTAGTTTGGACCGAGTAGATGTGCTAACAATTGGCCAACGGAAGCAGGGGTTTGCTTCATTGTAAAGAGCTTGAAAAATTTCGTGCTGAGGGAAGGCGACATCAGATAGCTGACCAATTAGGAGGATCATCCGAGTTCCTGGGAGCCTAATAATTACATTTCGACTTCATAAATATTAGAATCTGTGAGAAAAATTTAGAATCTGTGTAAAAATTTTGCAATATAGTGTACTTTTGAAGCGACAAAAGAATGCTAGTACCAGCCGAACAATACGTAAGCAACATAATTTTGATAAAAATTGTAAACGCTAACTAAAGGGTTAAGTCAGATTTCGTTCGCTTTTCTTGTAGCTTTCTTTCATTTATCAGCACATTGTTTTGAAGTAAATTTTAAAATGTATTGTTAATCAGATCATTCAATCATTTTCACTGTAAATCATCAAACCCAGTAAAGACTCTGAGAGATTAAGAGATTTTCATTAAAATGTATTTGTTTGTAAATTTTAGAAGCCACGAATTAATAAATAAATTTGTCTGTTAAAAATATTGATTATCTTTTTCATTTAAATAAAGCCTATCAGTTTAATTATTACATTTAATGTCACCACAATGTGGGGCAAAAATTAATTAAAGTCTAATTATTGATTATTACAAATCGCTAATTGTTGATTACATTTTGGCACCACAACGTGGGGCAAATTATCTAATTACATAAAGACTACAACTTGATTATTTCATTAATGGTCACCACAACGTGGGGCAAATTCTAAATTAAATAAATTAATCGTCCCATTGTTGATTATTACTATATATATCTGTGTGTGTGTGTGTTACTAGTAAATAATTGGGATTGAAAACTTGTTTATTCTCTTTTTAAGTATTAAAAGTTCCACAGTATTAATAAAATAATGGGTTTGTCCTCTTCTCCTACAGTTTTACATAATTTTGTTTCATTTATATTAATATTCCGTCCTCAGAGTTGCAACGTTTTTCGATGTAGTTAATTAACTTTGTTTTACTTTCGTATACTAGCTAACTAAAAAATCTTCCTCCAGTTAATTTACCGATCTACTAATTCGCCGATTTTCTGTGGTGTAGTGGTCAGCGTCATTGCGTCGCATCACAGAGGTCCCAGGTTGAAATCCCGGCATGTAAAATTTCGATCGTCATGGTCACGAAAAATGGGTTTAAAACTAAAGAAGATTCGCTGCACTTACCACTTGTCAAACCCAAAAGAAAAACAATCCAATCGTCCTGGTAGGCGAAGACTTACTATAGGTTGTACAGCCAATGAAAAATAAAAAAATATACTATATATCATTGCTAATAAAATTCATCGACCATAATTAACTTCCATTTCGGGAATAAAAAAATAATTATGTATTATTAACAGTAAATTATACGAGGTATGTTCAGAGAGCAAGTGTAATATGATCATAATGGGCAGATTTTTTGTTTTTTGAGGGTTGGCATCACTGATTGGTAGTGGGGGATATCCTGACAGAACGTCTGTCGCAGGAACACAGTAATACGTAAACTCACGTAGTAGTGTCCAGTTGCGTGAAAAATGTCGGTACGTAATCCCACAAACTGCAAACCACGTGCTGTGATCTGAACTCTATTGCGACTGGAGATGAAACGTGGGTGGCTCATTACACGCCTGAGTCAAAAATTCAGTTGTCACAGTGGCGTCACTCCATTTCCCCTTCTGCCAAAATATTAAAACCATAATTTCGGACAAAAAATAATGGCCTCAGTCTTTTGGTATCGAAAGGGCAACATTTTGATCGAATTTCTGCATCAGGGGGAGACCATCAATGCACAGCGGATTTGTGAGACCAGAAAAAAATTCGCCCATCCTATTACAGCCTTAAACACAAAGGCACTCTTGGACTCATTTGGTTGGGATGTTTTGAACCCCTTCCCCCCCCCCCCCGTATTCCCCTGATTTGGCGCCTTCAGATTACCATTTTTTGACCTCTCTGAAGGTTCACATGGGTGTAATTAAATTTTCAACTGACGATCAAGAGTTTTTGAAGTGGGGGAGGAGCTGGTGGGATAGTTCTTTGAGGAGGTCATAAAGAAGCTTGCGCCACGGCTCACTGACCATATGCATTGAACGGTATGGGGATTACGTGGAAAAACAGTCAACAAGTGTATCAAACAATATCCTGTTTTTTTAAATACTCTTATTCTAAAAAATATAAAAATCTAATACACTTCCTTTCTGAACTTTCCTCGTATATGAGCCATTGATCGAGAAGATGATTTTTCGTAGTAGACTAATGTTTCCTCGCCCCGAAGAGCATTAAACGCTGAATAATTCATGGAAACCCGACAAACAGGATTATTCACTTAGTTGGCCAATGCTCCACAAATTGAACAATACAGACTGTGTAACGCATTTTCTTCCGATATATGAATATTTAGCCGTGTTGTATTTTACTGAGTATCATACTTCAATTGCTCACAGTTTATAAATGTGGTGCTAAGATCGTTTTATTTGTGGTTGTGCAATATACTTTTTATTTTGTCACTTTAAAAACCAAAACATTATCTATTTTATTTTCCTGAACACTCATAATGTGCAGTAAAATCGCATATCACATATATTATTTCTATTAGGCCGAAACAAAGTTAGTTACCTTTTTAACAACTCAACAGATCTAATGTATACAAAAATTTTCAGTGTCAGTGTCTCGACTATTATTTTTCCTACAATAATAAACGTGCGTTGACAGTAAAAACTTAGCAGACTAAAGAAAAAACAAATCGTTCAGTTTCGGCAAACATCGGCGTATTGTAAGGTATGCACGTTATATTCCTTGCAATTAATAACATCGATCTAAAAATAACTTCAATCGCGAAAACGGTCACACTGACATTCATAACATCCATATGTCCTTGTTAATTACTGCCGCTGTTCGGCATACATTTTACGGTAATTTATCAGATTAGTATCTTCAAATAAATAGACTGTTAGAGAGTGTATATATTTGTGTGTATGATTCGTATACAAATCTACAGCCGTGGAGAAAATTTGACCATATTTCGTACTCGTGTTCTTTTCGAACCAGAAACAAACACTGTTGGGGATAGACACGACCCTAGAATTATTCACTGGACGAGAGTGAAAATATTCAAACATGGTAAAACAGCCGATTTTTGCGTCGAATAAATATTTTACGGGGTAAATGAGAATGATAGTGTTTCTCCCGATGTTTTTTGTGTATAATTTCAACTTCTTTTGGCATGGAAGGAGAGCACCCTTGGAGTGGGAGTGGAGGGGCCTACCATAGAAATAACGCGAAAACAACCAAATTGGATTCTTATCCGGGGTTATGGAAGTTGCTGAGTTTAGTTGTGACATTTAACTTGCAGTATAACACCCAGAGGCGTGTCTGGACAGGGGTGGTAAATTTCGAACGTGTTAAAACGGTCGACATTTTCGCCTAAAGAAAATTTTTCAAGGTCAGTGAGATAGATGGCGTTCTCCAGATAATTTTGTGTATAGAAAACCTTTCCGCATGGGAGGGGAGCATCTTTAGGCATTCAGGTGGAGGGGGCGTTACATAAAATAAAGCAAAAACAACCGATATTGGAGCAAAATTCGGGGTTATGAATGTAGCTGATTTTAATTATGACAGACATCCCGGTTTACGGCGGCCACACGGAAAGTTTATAATGCAATAATATTGACGGTACCGAAGTTCAAGCCAAGCAGAATGCAACTCACTGCAGCTTATCGACGCTCACACACATAAATAGATTCTTCGTCCTTTCAAATCCCTTCCTATGCTAATAAAGGGGAGTTGCCCAACGTGGATTACCCTCATTTAGCCTGTTGCCCTAAAAAAAATATATTTTTTCTCTCGCAGGCAGTACCTGCGAGGGATATTCTCTCGCAGGTAGAACCTTGTAGGAGAGATACGAAGGGGCTACCTTTGGGGATGCCTTTTCCTCTCCGTTTTTGAACTAAGGTTCCCACAAGCCGAGGCACCTCGGCCTGTTTTGATAGGTGTATGTTCCGGGGTCACAGACCTTGGGCATACGGTAAGAGTTGTCCCCTATTCCCATTGGAATAGTCAGCGAGCTGCCTCCTAAACTGGTTGAGGCACGGAGAAGGGAAAAGACGTCCGCATATATATAAATAATAATTATTTATAAACGGGCTTCGCATCAACTCTCACACAATTGTTTTACAATGAACGGAAGGCGGAATATGTATTACTTTTTTAACGTTACTCAATGCTAGTAATATTTTTACGTTACTTTCATTTTACGAAACACAGTAGCGGAACATGGATATTCAACTAGCTGATGCATAGTACTTTCAGTAGGATGAACTATTTACTTTTAATTCATTATAGTTTTAAATTTTATATTCTATTGTATAACTTTACAATAACAATGCATAATTCGTCTTAAACGTGATAGATAATACACAACAAAAAATTGTGGTTAGCACGCATGTTTTATAACTGCCCTTAAGAAAATGAGTGCAATAGCTTTGATTGATCATGTTGTTCGCCCTCCAGAAAAATTATAGGTTTATAATATTTGTAGACATAATACATAATAACCTCCAATTTGTGATAAATATTTGAGGAAGACCTAAATCATGTCCTTGCTAGAGGAGAGTTGTCGCTTAACATGTTCTGAGGACTTGGCGGCCAACGCGTCAGCAGTTCCATTGAAAATCAATGCGGCGCTTCATTCACGAGCAGATCCCAGCCACGCGCCGGGGACGTGGACCCTACTCGTAGCTGTAGTAATTACCAAACAAACACAACTCCGCGTTCCCACAATCAATACAATAATTAAGTTTATATATTGGGCACGTGCTAATTATGAAATATACAAGTATCGATCGAGATAATACAACTTCAAGGCACTCATGCTACAGACCAGTAAAGTAAGATCCGGTGGAGGAAACAAATGTCGGAAAGTAAGGGGTCGTTTTTATAGCTTCATTTGCCGTATGGTAGAAGAATGAAACAGACGGTCTTTTTATGCGGGCATTAATAAAATAACGACATTTATAACTTCAAAACGTAGAGTTTGTTATACCTTAAATTCTATTTTGAATGAATTCGAAGCAATTTAAATTCAATTCAGAGTGAGTTTCGAAAACGTCGGACGAAAATCAATATTTTAATAATTAGTTAAATAATAGTATGAATATAACGTGGTGAAACGGATTAGAACCAATATCCTATTAGGGAGGTTTATAATCATGTCATTGTGTTTAATTAGTGTATTCTGCGGATATGAGTACAGCTTAAATGAGCATAAATAAGTTCCATCTGTCTTCTAAATCAGAAATGGAACATAAATTTATTAATTTTCTTCTCGTTCATAACAGTTATAAATGGGTCTCTCCGGAGCGAGTCGTTTCAAACGAACGACTCCATCCTAGGAGCGGCTCCCCGCTTCCTCCGATCTAAGAAGCGAATGATTCCAAAGAGTCATCTATTTACATGAAAATGATTGTCTGTTTGGCCGGTTACACACACTGCGTTTTTTTCCCCCGTGGCGGAGTGTTTACCGCCACCGCTCAAAGAAATCTTGAGGCTTAGGCTGCCAGAAACTGCTGCAATTCACTTATTGCAATGAGAAATTGCAAGTGTAAAGCGTAAATCCTTGCACAAGTTGCGCATGTAAACATGCAAGAAGTTGCATCAGTAGTGTAGGAGCCACCAGAGATAGTTCTTGCATGAATAGAAACTATTTCTATATCTTTGCTAGTTTTTAAGAAGTATTATGGAAGACTGAGTAAAGAATGTTTCGACGCCAAATATTTTTATACTTGTTTTCCTTGAAAACGGTTATTGTTATATGAAATTTCGCGAAATATGTTTATTTCATAATAATAAATAAGGATTCATTAAAATATAACCTCTAATTATTGATAATACCTTCAATTGTTCATGAATCTTCAACCATATAAAAAACTGAAATAATTGACTAATTAAATAAACATATGAAAAGAAATGATTAAACATTAAATCATAGCATAGGGTATAAAATCTAAAACGGCTCTGTATTCTAATTTTCAATAGGTTTCTAAAAAATTAAGCGAAATATATATTTACTTCATATTAAAATGGAATGCGTCAATGAATCAGGCATACATTAAAATATAATGGGTTTTTAATAATACGTTTCATTCATAATTCATGAATATCCTCCCGATAAATTTAAGCCTTTGACAGGCTACAAAACATATGCAAGGAAATAATTAAACATTAAATCATAAGATAGCTTCTGTATTATAATGTCTAAGAGGCAGGCTTTACACTGGCAAGAAATTGCTGCCATTCACTTATTGCAATCAGAAATTGCAAGTGTAATGTGCTTGGAAATCATTGTACAAGTTTTTGCATGTAAACATGTAAGAAGTTGCATCAATAGAGGAGAAGCCCGCCACCACAGATAGTGAAAATTCTTGCATGAATAAATACCATTTCTATATATTTTCAAGTTTTAAACAAGCATCATGGGAGACGGAGTATATAGAATTTTTCGGCGCCAAAACAATGTAATTTTAAAATTGTTTTCCTTATGAACGTTTATTTGGTACATTTGGAACCAGTTTACTTTATAGTTATTTGAAATTTCGCGAAACATGCTGATTTCATAATAAAGTAAATGACCAAATGAATCAGATATTTATTAAAACATAACCTCTAATTATTAATAATACGTTTCATTGTTCACCAATCTTATCCTATATAAAAAAATTTCAACCATTGACCAATTAAGTAAACATAAACATAGAAATGATCAAACATTTACCAGTGAAAATGGCCTACAAGTAATTGCAGCAACAACTGACTGCAATTCTTTGCTTGCCTGCCTTACACACACGGCAGAAAAATTTCCGTCGCCGACGTACTACCTTTTCAGCATATTTCGGAGTGTTCATACACACAGTTGACTGCTTAGTGTAGTTTGAAGTGAACAGGGAGCAACTTCCAGTATTACTGTTATTTCGTCTTCGAATGAAAAGAAGAAGAAAAAATCGACTATTTGTGGTTAATCCATTTAACGAATGAAGAGAAGAGGTCGGAGCTTTCTACATGCTATTTGAAAAGTTGAGGCAAGATGGCACGTAGTTCTTTAATTATTTCAGAATGAAGTGAATAATTTTTACATAAATCCTCTTTCTAAATCCAAATGACTAAAATTTAAAATTCCTATTTTTGGTTAAAAAGTTTTAATTTTTGAAAACGGGCTCAAAAATAATTTTTGAATCTATTTATCACAGGAAACAAATGATTTTCTTGCCACGTAAAAGAAAAATTAATTATTTCAATTGTTTCGGATATTAATGTGAGATATTTGCTTATATGTTATTTAAAAAAATTAAATAATTTTAATTTTGTTACATTTAATTATATATATTATTACACTAGAGTTCTGGTCGCTAGGGAGGTGGATCGTGACTGAAGATTAAACGAAAAACTTGTGCTTCAACATAGTGTGATCACTGACATCTCAAGAATATCAGTTTTTTTGGGGGTGTAGACAGGATATGTATAGGGTAATCCACACAGTGGCAACTCCCCTCTTATAGCATAGGAAAGGGATTTGAAAGGGGGGATGCGGAAGGGTGGAGGTAGGTAGCCAAGAGTTAACTAGGGCCCCCGGGCTATATTTTAAGGATCCTACCCGGCATTCGCCTAAAGAAATGCAGGACAAACCCTAGAAAAACCTGCATCAGGTAGGTCGGCTATTGGGTACTTGTCCCACGCCCTTCCGATAGCGGAGTTTTCTGTGGGGACGCAGCATTCCCTTCTCCGTGCCTCGACCAGTTTAGGACGCAGTTGACCGACTGTTCCAATGGGAATAGCGGCAAACTCTTACCGTATGCCAAAGGCCTGTGATCCCGGAACATATACCTCTCAGAACAGGCCGAGGTGCCTCGGTTTGTGGGAATCTTAGTTCAGAAACGGAGAGGAATTTTTTTTTTTGGGTGTAGACAGCCTATGTATACGGTAATCCACATAGTGGCAACTCCCCTCTTATAGCATAGGAAAGGGATTTGAAAGGCGGGATGCGGAAGGGTAGAGGAAGGTAGCCAAGGGTAACTTGGGTCCCCGGGCTATGGTTTAAGGATCCTACCCGGCATTCACCTAAAGAAATGCAGAAAAACCCTATAAAAACCTGCATCAGGTAGGTCGGGCATTGGGTACTTGTCCCACGCCCTTCCGATAGCGGGAGAGGAGTTTGCTGTGGGGACGCAGCATTCCCAAAGGTAGCCCCTTCGTGTCTCTCCTACAAGGTTCTGCCTGCGAGAGAACATCCTCGCAGGTACTGCCTGCGAGAGAATAACCCTCGCTGACCGATGAGAATATCAAAAAGGAATATTTAGCAACTAAATTTTATAGTATATATACGCATGTGAGAAAATATGGATTTCCCAAAAAAATTTCTGATTTTTTCTTACAAGTGAGCGAAGTCATTTCGAAAGGCATATTTCATGCCATGTGTTTCAGGTTGCGTCCTTATCCTTGAAAATGTCCAGGTTTTTATGTGTTAGTGGAATAATAATATCAATAATGTGACTCAAAATATTCCTATTCGAAATACGATGACATAATACACAAAAGATAGGATGCCAACAGGCAAACTGTCCATACGAAAATTCAAATACCAGACTGAAAATAACTCCAGCGGTGGAAAAACCGCCCAGTGTGCAAACAGGCATTGGGTTACGTAGGGCACTAGTTCAAGGCGACGGTAAAACTACCGTCGGCGCCAGTGGGATCGGCGGCTGCACAGCTACAGCCAGCGGAAGTTTGATGGATTGTTTTTCTTCCGTGTAATGTGTAAAATCTAATTCACTTCAACGGACTTCTGTGGTATCGGCAGCGATATTAAATTCTCCGCCACTGGAAAAAACACTGTGTGTGTAATTGGTGTCTGACTGTGTCCCCTATACGTTTCTGAACCATTTATCGTATTGCGATGTAACTTTGGAGAAGGTTTCTGTCAAGAGCGGTAGGAAATTCCCAAGGGGTGAATAGAGGGAAATTTATAAACATGCTAAAACCTAGTTTTTTGCGTCGAAAAATTAGTTTTTCGGGTCGCTGAGATTAATAGTTCTCTCCAGTTATTTTTAGTGTATGATTTCAACCCCTTACAGCATGGGAAGTCAGACCGCTAACGAAGGGGACGGAGGGGGTTTTACATAAAAATAACGAGAAACAACGGGGATTGGTGTCAAATCCAGGGTTATAGAAAACAATGAGTCTAATTCAGACATTCACTAAGTCAATTAAAATGTAGTTCAGCCCCTAAGTGCGGGAAGAATTGAGTGAAAGGCCGTTATATAAAAGTAATGAGCAATCATCTGAGACTGGTGTTGAATATGTGGTTATGGAAGTAACCGAGTTTAATTCCGAGGTTTACTCTGCTAGTTCAGCCGCTAGGAGAAGGGGTGGAAGGGGATTAAACAAATTTTCGCGTTCAATCTTTAATGCGTAGAAAAATTTCTAACAAACTTTATCATATGTTACTTACCATCCAGGAACAAACACTGATGGGTTAAGAAACACCTCCCACCTCTAGGGGTGGGGCGAATGGGTTCTCATGTAAGAAACATCCGTAATCGACCATTATTAGTGTCGAATAAAACATTTTCTGGGTCGTTGAATTTGATACTGTCACTATAGACGTTTTAAGTGTCTAATTTCAACTACAAAACGGAGAAAAGCACACTTACCGATCGGGCGTTGAAGAAAGGGTTTACATAAAAAAAATGCAAAAAAAAAGAACGAGATTAGTTTCGATTGCGCAGCTGTAGGAGTCGCCGAGTTTAATTCACACATTAACCTTAGTGGTTAAGGAAATTTTATGATTCTCGTCTTTGAGGTGGACTAAGAAAAAGTAATCTGGAGTATATTTGTCCCTCTTAAGCTACTTTGTGTATTTTCGATTTTCTTAGTGTACTGTGTAGATTTTTTGTATGTATTTACGTGTATTTTTACTCCTTTAACGTACCATAAGGATTTTTAGACTTGATTAATTTAGCGAGTATTTTTCACTCTTTAATTTAGGCGGATTTTTAGACACATTTTATGCAATAGAAGAATTCCCGTAATGTTAAAGTACCACCAGTAATCATCCTGGTTTAGTTGAAGTTAGATACCGAGAGGTTAGGTCGGGAAGGGGAACGTGAAATGCGTAAATGTTACAAACACTGACGCTATTTAAGTTACTTAAAAGAAATGTTTACCAAGACGTTAGTGCCGAATCAATTCCTTTTTAATTTAATTTAAATAAATTCACGAACAACGTCGGGCATTCAGCTAGTACAGGATAAAACGCCTCCCTGTAGCACTCAGCTCTTTATGCGACGTCCCTGCACCTCTGTGCGCCAGCTCACAGCTCGCTCAGGAGCCCGCAATGAAGCGATTCCGGCCCATCTGTAATGACAGTGTTTGGAGTACGGCAGGGCTCGCCGCTCTTAGACTCAACTTTTTCTCAACGAAAACTCTGAGAATCATACAAAATTACTATGAAGTTTTGGATAACTTTAATCACCGTACCAGATACCCGCGGTCGTATTTATGTGAACGTATATGTAGGTTTCGATATTACAATAGTGCGCATCAAATATCTTGGTCCTTCCGTACAGGTGGCTATTCCAAACCTGCGCGCAACCAATCAATAAGCGCGTAGAGTTCGACCACGTTAGACTGTATTGGCTACGTATTTATTCCGCTTAGTGGCCTCCTCCCCTCAATCTGCGCCACCTGCCTTCGTTCGTGAATACTGATATAGACACATAATCGTCTGCGTATTGAAATTGCATTTAAGATAAATTTAAAATATTATTTATTAATAAATCAGTAAACCAAATCTTTTTTCATGAAGGCAAATTGTTATTCTTCTTTGTGTCCAAACATAAATTCTCTCGAGTTCTCCGTCCGGGGAATATCCTCATATATTTAGAGTAATTAGTGTTTCCGTCTTTTTAATTGCCAACCAGGAAAATGTTTTGTGAACCGGTCTCTCACGCTTATCTTGGCACAGGCCATTAACCGGAACAGGTGGCCCAATCGGCGTAAACCGACTTTATAACCTAATAAAATATTAAATAAATTAACCGCGTCTAAATTCACGAGTTTCTGCTCGTATTATTTGGTACGAATATTTATAATTGTTTGGATATTAAAACAACTAACTGTTGTTTGAAGTACCCGGCAACATTTTTAAGAATGAACTACTTAGCTTGAATTTAAAAAAATTTAGTTACACCCGAAATTGTCAATAGCGATCAATTATTGAAACTTAGCGTTAATTGAAAATGTGATTGCTTTTATCTATCCAAATACTAACAACGTCTAGTAAATAAAATATACTAAATTAGGCCAAGCATCAAAGAAGTATAAATGAAATATAATTTCTTCTTTTACATTCATATTTAGTTAACTATATAATACATTTCTGACTTATGGTTATTTTATAGTAATTATATCAATAATAAAAATAATTATGATATATACTGGCTATTATAAATATACAACAGCCTTTTGAAGCCAGAAAAAGATATTTATGGAAAATTACACAACGTTTCGTCGCTAATTTACGACCTCTTCATGTATGAAATTTTTACACTACAAAAACCAAACAAATATAATGAAATAAATTTTATTTCGCAGATAACAAATAATATAAATTTTGGTGGACTTAAAATTTTCAGGGTCGTTATTTCAATTATTGTATTTGTTTGGTTTTGCAGTGTAAAAATGTCGTACTTGAAGAGGTAGCAAATTAGCGAGGAAACGTAGCGTAATTTTTAATAACTATATTTTTCCGCCTTCAAATGACTAAGGTTTATTTATAATAAGAATAATTCAACGGTAAGTGATAGAAAACAGTATTGAATCTAAACAAAATTCATATTTGTTCCATAAATTAAGAAGTGAAGGTAACCACGGTTTTACTGTAAAAATATTATCAAGTCTTTGTATTTCACTATCAAAAATATATTTCTCTGGTCGAAGTTAAATAAAACATATATGTTAACGTCTGTTAAAAATAAGAATACTAAAAGCGACCTTCGTAAAACCAAATTTTTATTAGAGAAATTCAAATGTATAAATGCCGGACGTTTCCATATTATTGGAAAAGATTATTTTCTGTAGTGTTATATATTAAAAATCAACCCAATACTGTTGATATTTAGCACGACACAGAAAATCTTTATAAGTCATATGACCTTTGGTATTTATGTATTTATAATTTATCTTAGTTCCTTCTTCAATCTCCAGGCTTAAGTTCTTCGTTGTTAGAAAAAGACGGCGATTTGCGCCGTAACGTCTAGCATTTTTAAATTGAAATTTTCTTAGTTTTTGTTCTCTATTTTACGTTTGTCTGTGCAAAGATCGGTTTTAGTTTTATTACCTTCAATCGACGATAATTACTATGTTATAATATAAATAATGTTCATATACGGAGTAATGTAGGACTATGAAGTGTAGGTTGAAGTAAATTCATTCCTATATAATGAGTAAAGTCAGGAAAAACTTCTTCATTAAATTGTATTGTAAGTCGTGATTTCTTCGACGTCCTTGAAGAATTCCTGTAATAAGTAATACAAGAATCGTGTTGTTTGCAGGTTCGAGCGCAGCTCCCAGAGGAGGTTCTCTCAAAGAGAACAGCCGGCGACGATGCTCGGAGAGGGACCGTCAGCGTCGCTTCTCGGCGCACATCGTGGCGCGTCGGGAATCCGTGCTGGAAAGGGGCATCGACGCCGCGATCCGCCGTCCGTCCCTGGCGTCGGTGGCAGAGCGCGGCAACTGGGGCTCTCGCTGGGAGTTCCTCCTCTCCTGCGTCGGGCTCTCCGTCGGCATCGGCAACGTCTGGCGCTTCCCATACCTCGCCTACCAGAACGGCGGAGGTATTTATCTTACATTTACAATTTTTGTTCCACTGATTGATTTGGAGAAGAAAATACACCAATGGAAATAATGTCATTTAAAAAGAGAAAGACCTGATCGGCCGATGTTTCGAGCAGATGACAACTGTCCGTATTCTAGCATGATCATACCTGCCCTCATTGACGATATGGAACGTGAAGATATCAGTAAGAGAAAATGATTGTGGATAAGACAATAGCTATTGAGTAGACATGTAGTGGTAGTAACTGCAACTCTGATAAGGGAATTTTAAACTGAAGAACTTACAAAATATCTTTCATCAATATAACATCACTTGGACATATTTAAAAATAGAAACGCAAAATCTACAGTGAAAGATAAGGTAAAAAGAGCGTCCGCGACAAGTTCATATGACACACTACTAATCTCACTGATCGAGTAAAAGACGAGTAGATAACCGAACAAATTACGCGTGAAGGGAACACATTTGGTCGAGTAAGTAAGTAGAACGACGTTCTCTCCACCGTCTCGGTCAAATAACTCGTCCGTTACTGGTCCTAATCACGTTACCCGAGTAATGTCTCGACCCGTCACTCGCACGTGTAATACTGCCCCTACTCTGCATCCCCACTTTCAAATCCCTTACTATGCGATTAAGATTATCCTCGTGTAGTTTGTCACTCAAAAAACCAATCACATTTGAGTAGAAGTTTTTGAGTCACAGGCAGTGAAGGATATTAGGGCTTTTAATGTTTCCACCCATGGACCTTTTTTATTTATTTTTTATTTTATTAATAACTATTTACGATCTGCTGAAAATAAAAGCAAGAAGTAAATATTGTGTATGAGTGTGGGTTGTATAGAAGACGCATACATTAATACGTCTTCTGTTGCAGTTTGAGTGTTGTTACTATTTTGGTTATTTCCAGTTATTGTTCTCAGCTAGAAGCGGCAGGGATTTTAAGCCTGCGGTTGTGTTTACTACTGTCTAGTAGGTTATTTGCAAGTTGGTTGGTGTGTAACTCAAGTTTTTATGTATCTTTCACTGTTTTTTACAATTACACTTTTCACTGAAGTCACTTTTAGGTCACTATGTATGTCTGCATTCGTTATGTAATATGGTGCGTTGGTGATTGTTCGAAGCATTTTCGACTGAAATCTTTCAATTATTGCTATGTTGGTCGATGATGCCGTTCCCCAAAGCTGGATGCCATACATCCAGGCTTGAAGATGGTCTTGTATATTAGGAGTTTGTTATCGAGGGAAAGTTTTGATATTTTACCTAGTTGCCAGAGATGTTTGCTGAGTTTTATGTTTAATTGTAGTATTTTCTTCCATATGTGAGTCCTCCATGTGAGGCCCTTGTCGAGAAGAATTCCCAGGTATTTTACTAAGTCAGACTGTGGTACTGGCTGTCCATTGAGCATTATTGGTGGGCATATACCCCGTCGTTTGGTAAAAGTGACGTGTACTGATTTTGTTTCGTTTATTTTTGTGCGCCATCTTTTTAGCCAAACGTGGATGGTATTTTGTAGCTGCGTGGATGCACTGACTGGATAATCCACTGAGACTAATATTACAGTCTCATCTGCATATTGTAGCTATTGTAGCTCTTTCACAGGTTGGTTGGTCAGCTGTATAGAGTAGATATAAGATCGGCCCCAGGACGTTGAGGTCGGTTAGTGCATCTTCGAACTTTACACCCTTGGACCTGAGAAACAGGCACGAGTGTGTTTGTTATTTTAAATAAACTCTGTGGTTGCAAGTAAAACGAGTTGGGGCCAGATTTCGTGGATGTTAAAACTCGGTTGAAATATTGCATTACAGACTTCATTAATTTGCGCTTTGTAATGTTCGTTATGGGCCACTGTGCTGATATTTTTCCAAAAGAAATGTGTGCTATTCGTCACGACTTTGTCGTTTCATGTTTCTGCAGAAAGAAGAGGAAGTAAATAGACTATATATGTACAGCATAGGAAATGGACTGAAAGGGAGAATGCGGAAAAGTAGAGTGTGGTAGGCAAGTTTAACTAGGACCTCCAGATCCTACTCGACATTCGCCTAAAAGTGATTCAAGGAAAACCCTAGAAAACCCAGAATCTGGTAGGTTGGGAATTTGGTTCTTGTCCGAAGCCCTTCCGGTGGCGGGAGAGGGGTTTGCTGTGGGGACGCAGCATTCCATTCTCTGTGTCTCGACCAGTTTATTCCAATACGAGCAACTCTTACCGTATGCCCAAGGTCTGCAACCCCGAGGTGCCTCGGCTTGTGGGAACCTCAGAACATAAACTAGAGAGAGGAGAAGGCATCCCCAAAGGTAACTCCCTCGAGCTGTCCGGAAAGGTTCACCTGCTAGAGAACAGCTCACACAGGCTTCCTTGATTCTTATTTCCTGCAGAAGCAGAAGTAGACAGTCTAAATATAGGGTAATCCACATAGTGGCCACTTCTCTCTTATAGCATAGGAAAGACATTGAATAGGGGCATGCGTAAAGGCGGAGCAAGGTAGCCAAGGCTAACTCAGGCCCCCGGGCTGCATTTATTCGCATGGAATGGAGAATAATACTACAGTTGCCAAATATTTTGTTCTGTAGAGTATTGATCTTATAGGTTTTCTAGGATTTGTCTTCCATCACATTTAGGCAAATGCCGGGTATGATACTTAAACTATAGCCCTAGTTAACCCTTGGCTACCTTCCTCTACCGTTCCGCATCCCCCCTTTGAAATTCCTTGCTATGCTATTAAAGGGGAGTTGCAACCAAGTGGGTTACCCAAATGTAGCCTGTTACTATAAAAAATAAAATAAAAGTTTCGTTCTGCAGAGTATTGCTCTTATTTTGAAATTGTGTTTCTAGCATTTGTGTAATTTTCCCTAAAGTTTTTATGTGCGATATATTTACGTAAGTAAATAATTGTTTGTGGTAGGTTGCTTGTTTGGTTTTATTCATTTTCGTATCGTATGGGTGGTATAATTACTCTATTAGAGGTCCCATTTCACGCGATGAAATTCATTTTCACATAGTTATCTACGTGGAACAAAGTAGTGTTAATCCCTATGTTTTCTCTGTAAATTTCTTTTTTTACACACTTATACTTTAGCCAGCAGTAATTCTAACACGAATATGTCTTTATCCTTGCGGTAGCAAAAATCTGTCAGCTGACCCCATAGCAACGCAGATTCCAGGTAAAGATGTAATCCTGATTTTTACCGTCTAGGAAAATCCTTTATAAATCGGGACCTAATGAACACTTAAGTTCGTAGTTCTTTTTTATTTGATTCTGATCTAGCGTTTACAAATTTGGTATCTAGAACACACTTCCTTTTATATATCTGTTCTATTTAATATGCCCAATCGAGCAGAACATCATAGAGTTTTGTGAAATAAATGACTCACACTATCAACTTTACTGGAAAAACAAATTGATCATTCGAATTTCGCATTAAAACCCATCCATAATTGTTTATACATAAAAAAATTTCTTCTTAATGTCAGTCTGACGAACATGGCAGCGCAACCCGTGGAAACGTTATATTTGAATTTTCCATTTACGAGGGAGCAAACTCGAGAACTATGAATCAATTACACCGGGAAAGCCTTTATTCTCTAAATCTCAATTTCCGAATGAGCCTAGAATCAGTTGGATACCTGGAATTCTGGTATATGAAATCATATTTGGTCTTAGGTAACCATGGAAGAATATTGTAGCAACACATAGGTTTAAATTTGATCAAGAAGATGAATATAACTTTCCCTAAAAGCTACTTGAATTACTTATTTTTGAATTCAAACTTGTTGAAAATTTAGTACAAGTCTTTAATTTTTGATTGATAAACCAGGGGTGATATAATTGTCATAAAAACATCTTCGTAAACAAAAATATGCCTAAAAGGCTGAAAACAAATATATGATTCAAAATAAACTGACGAATTCTATTTGTTTCTTCGTGTTTCATTTGTCATGTTTTGGAACGCTATTTAATGACATTTGGCAAGATGCAAGTGAGCCTTAGATTAGGTGTAAAAATACATGAAAGGCTAGTTTTTTAACGGTCATTTTCATATACATGTACTCAGTTATTATTTTTATGTTTATATATTTAGGGTGTTATTTTGATACATCACTGACAGATGTACTGTTGGGAACCGAGCCTGGATCAGTCAGTACAGCTGGACACTTGGCGCGAGTCAGTACAGTCAAAATTTAGCCTTAGAGAAAACGTGTCGGTAAAAGACCAGTCAGGGAGAGGACGAAAAGGCAAAACTCCGACTGGGGAAATTCTCAGTATGCAAGGAGGTGCTGAGAAGTTACGACTTTCAGAACAATTTAGTCAGCAATTGTAATTATCCTTACCATTAGTTTGGAGTTTTGGCGTTTTGTTGTAAGTGGCTGGAAGCTCAGAATGAGGACTGAATACAGGAGAAGAGATGGTCATAACATCGAAATTTCTCCACAGTGCAGGTTTTTGTAACATACCGTTTATATTTGAAGAGCAGCTGGTTATGGCATAGAAACTAAAATTCTTCATTATTTAATAAACTCAAAATTGGCGCACAACATTATCATACATATTTTAACTATCACTTAAAAATTAGATATTTCAAAACTTTTTATGATGAAATAGTATTTATTATTTCATTCTAAATAAAAACGAGAAATGTTGGCTTTAAAGTATTAATGAGCCCCACTAAACAAAAAAATTACAATGTAACACCCGAATTCGCTGCAGATCGCCAGATATACATGTTAAATAATTGAAAAACGAGTTCGTAGAAGAAATTTCACTTTCTTATTCTCAGATATAAGGAAACTATCAAGAAAAAGATTAACTCCTTTATCTGCTTAGACATTGTCACTTACCCATGATACTGTGTACGGAACTCCATTGATTTCGAAAATAAAACGTCTTTTTTTGGAAATTAATAATACGATAAAATAAGCAAATACAGACAAAAGAAGTGATGATTTTGAGTTTGTCAACTGTTGTGTGCGGTTGTGTCGTTCTGGCTCTTGTATTTTCTTGGTTCCTGAAGAAGGGTTTCCAGAAAAGTTGTCGTCACTTTTTTTTTTGGGTGTAGACAGGCTATGTATAGGGTAATCCACATAGTGGCAACTCCCCTCTTATAGCATAGGAAAGGGATTTGAAAGGGGTGATGCGGAAGGGAGGAAGGTAGCCAAGGGTAACTAGGGCCCCTGGCTATGGTTTAAGGATCCTACCCGGCATTCGACTAAAAGAAATGCAGGACAAACCCTAGAAAAACCTGCATCAGGTAGGTCAGGCATTGGGTACTTGTCCCACGCCCTTCCGATAGCGGGAGAGGAGTTTGCTGTGGGGACGCAGCATTCCCTTCTCCGTGCCTCGACCAGTTTATGAGGCAGTTGGCCGACTATTCCAATGGGAATAGCGGACAACTCTTACCGTATGCCCAAGGTCTGTGACCCCGGAACATACACCTCTAAATACAGGCCGAGGAGTCTCGGCTTGTGGGAACCTTAGTTCAAAAACAGAGAGGAAAAGGCATCCCAAAATGTAGCCCCTTCGTATCTCTCGTACAAGGTTCTTAGCCCTCGCAGGCCTTGGAGTTGTCACTAATTTTGTTGGTATCGGCTATTTTATGTTATTATTAAGACTGCGAGAATTTTTTAATAGGGTAATTGTGCGAATATCGTATTAGTCGTTAAACGCCCTGTAACTGGAAGAGCTTCCTTCTTTAATAGTTAATAAGAATCCACTGTGTCACGGATACCAAAACAAAATTGGTTTTGGAATACAGGAAGAGTGACACAACGTTTCTGATGGCAAATGCTAATTTATAGACACACAAATATGCGGAGTCTTCGGTTATGCTACCCACTCGACTAAAGAGACGATCTCGTCCTATACTCACAAATTTCAAACCACGTCTAGCCCAGTAGCTATATCCATCTTACCACCCAAAAGGTCGATTCTTTTTTTCCATCATGTATGTGTTGTGGCTATTAGTGAAAAACAGAGTTTTCCAATTATAAATGTCTCAGGAAACGTTTCTGTAGCTTGCGGACTTGCGTTCGAGCACTTTTGCTTAACTTTCTTCCGTGCAAAAGAATTTAGATACTTTTTGAAACGCAGAACTCTTTCGTACTCTTAGAAAAACAATACTCAAACATTTTAATATGTTTTCACCCTTCCCATCCTCAGAGCCATAATATAAGCACAACCGGTCCGGCGGTATACAGTCAGCAAAATGACTGTATTTTCGGCCATTCTCAAGGGGTTATTAAAACAAGATCAAGCGTAAGAAAGAGAATTAAATTGTCCAAAACTTTTCTTCCTAGTCAAAAATAAGTGTACTCCTGACCATTTTGGAGATATCAGCATATGAAAAAGTGCATTCTTTTCGAAAATAAGGTAAAAAGTCGTAATTTTGACAAACGATTTCTATCACTTCCTTCGATGGAATTTCGTACTCGAATGCACCATTCGATGCATAATTCTATGCTCTACAATTTATTGCGGAACATTATTTTCAATAGAATGCTTCATGCTTCTGGTATTAACGAAACACTGAAAAGAAGTGCAACATTTCGTGGTTTTTAGGCCACAGAAACTTTTACCGAGGCCTTTTGAATTGAAAACTTGGTTTTTCACTAATCGCACAACATATACTAGTTGTAAAAAAAGTACCCGACCATTTGCTCGCAGAAACCTTATTTTGGATAAATTTACTTGGCTAGACCACTTAAAATATGACCGACATTACAGAAAGGGACCGTTGATTGAATAGAGCTCTTGTGAACCCTAATTAGAAAATGTTGTGAAATAAAATAATACAAATATACAATCTTATGAATTCAGTATGTTTTCTTGACATGAGGTATGGAAATCCGATATTCCATTTAAAAAATAATCTTGGTATATGAATCATCATAGATAGTAAAATGAAAAAATTTACGTCTGATTGAAATTAATGAATACGAAAGATAGCCAGTTCAAACTAAAAGGTAATATAAAGATAGCCAATTCAGACAAATAGGTAATATAAATACCACACTGGTATTTTTATTAACTTTTTTCTGAATTGGCTATCTTTCGAATTCATCATAGATAGTGTTAACATATTGAAAATCAGGTAACAATTACATTCAGCATATAAATAATAAAGGGCGAATAGGGAGTTTGGTCATCTATAAAGACAAGTGTCATCTTGGTAAATACTATGAAAGAAAAGCAAGATAATTAAATGTTGAATGGGAAAGTTAGAATCCAATGACACTTGGAAAAGACGTGAGCTGGAACTTTTCCATGAGTATGATTTTTTCTTCAGTTTTCTCGAATGAAAATATAGATTTGGATATTATCGTCAATTATAATAAATGTGTGAATTTAATTGATCAGAAAAAAGGTTTTCTTTCTATTTGGCAGGCATTATTTTCTATCTTGTGTAAGAGTTGTCTAGGAATGTAAGAGTTTAGAAGTGAATGATTCAGCAATCTGTTTCTGACTACATGAAGAAAGAAGAAGAAGAAAGTGTGGACTGGCTATGTATAGGGCAATTCACATAGTGGCAACTCCCCTCTTATAGCATAGGAAAGGGAGTGAAAGGGGGATGCGGAAAGGTAGGGCAAGGTAGCCAAGGGTTAACTAGGGACTACGGCCTATTGTTTAAGGATCCTACCCGGCAATTCGTCTATAAGTGATGCGTGGAAAAACCTAGAAAAACCTGCATCATCTAGGTCGGGCATTTGCTGTGAGGTCGCACCTTTCCCCTCGCCGTGCATTGACCAGCTTAGGAGGCAGCTGGCCGATATTCCAATAGGAATAGAGGACAACTCTTACCATATGCCCAAGGTCTGCGACCCCGGTACATACACCTCTCAAAACAGGCCGAGGTGCCTCGCCGAGTGGGAACCTTAGAGATATGTGAAGGCATCCACAAAAGCTCTCTGGGAATGTTCGTTCACCTACGAGAGAATGCTCTCACAGGCTTCCTTGTCTGACTACATGTGTTGGCTTTTATATACCATAAAGCGTCTTAAGAATTTGACCGCGAGTTAATCCAGTTTTTTGATACTGTCCGCGACACACAGATTCTCTATTGGATTCCAGCCTGCTCCACGAGGTCGCCAATCGATAAGTTCTACTTAGTCCAGGCCTGGGAACATTCTTGCAGCAATTAATCTTATGGATCGGACATTGATCCTATAGTCCTGTAAGGCCGGGTTCACACCAGAGCGGTAAGTTATTTATCGCAAAAACATTAGATACACCATTTTCAACGTGAACTAAGTAAGGTTCATACAGAAGTGATAAGAAATGAGACAGCGATAAAATGTAGCATGAGGAATTTAGTCAGTAATTATGCGTTCGTCGTCGAGTGAGGACGAAGTTATTGCGAGCTATTGGTATTTGAAAGTAGAGAAAACTGTGAGTGCATCCATATAATTTAATTAATGTGAAACACATTTGCGTTGTAGTTACAAGAGAGCTGTTGATTTCAATGAATAATTCCATAAGTACTGACGTGATTCCACTTCCTGAATAAAAGTAATCACAAAGCCAATGCCCGCACTTGCATCTTGCAATCTTCATTCTTTGAAATATCGTACCCACTGCAGGACAAGCAAGCCGTGTCTCTTGATACTCGTTTCTTACGACAGATGTCGCAAAGGCACAGGTGTGGCTTTTCTTATAGGCCTGAGCGTTCCGTATCTTACAATGCAGTTATCGTATATCGTTTACGACCTGACGTTATGTATCTAATCCCTCTGGGGTGAACCCGGCAACGGTATTGCTCAAAACTGAAATTAAACAAAACAGATTCCTGCATTGCTTTAATAAAATCAGAGAGAAGGGATGCTCCTGTACACACTACTCTTTTAAATCGTTGATCCCACAAGTTCGCGAAGCACTCTAACAAAGAAATATGAATCGGTACAAAAGTATCTCAGGTCAGAGGATTCCATCAGTTCTTCACGTAAGTCTAAAATTTTATTTTTAATAACTTCTGAGAATAAATGCCGAATTATTTTACGTCATTAGATTAGATTTAACGTTTTATATAATAAATATTTCTTATTATTCATATGGCTATATATTTCTAATTCCTTACAGCAAGATAAATGAATAAAATTTATCCAGAACCCAGCTCCTTTTCTTTTTTCTCTTATTTTAAATGCACAGCTGTTTCTTAAACGTATTTCTAAGCATCTTCGTAAATTATGTTTGCTGATTTGTTCACTAAAACACTCTGAGTGAAGACTTTGCAGTCTAAAAAGAATTGATCGAGAAGAGAATCAGAAATAAAAAAAATTAATTCCATCAAATTTATATTATTATGTTCTCAACAAATCTATCATACAAATTTATTTTAATTATTGTATTATTTATGTTTTGTAGTCGCAAATAGCGACGAAACGTTGTATTTTTTTCAGATATACGTCTTTTTCTGACTGGAAAAAGCTGTGTTTTATTTATAATTTACTCTTAATTAGTCAGATATATTTCATTATAACATTGGTGACACAAGGAGAGAAATATTTAATCATGAAGAAAATCCATGTAATGTGTAAAATTATAAGTAAAAATGTAAGTTTTGTAACTAAAACTATGACAGCAATAAAGAGAACAGAAGACAGTCGAAAAGTGATGCCACGCAAATTTGTCTTATAAATATACAAAAATTAAGAATTTTCTGTTTAAGGAATATGGATACACAAAGGTTTTTTTTGTCATTAATGTGATTTCAAAAGTAATTTTCTGTCGATAAGTATGCAAAACATTAAATCCGACACACAAAATCTCTCTTTTAAATTGTATTTATAGTATGCAATTTAATATCGACTATATCGTAAAGTATTTTGAATTTTTTACGAAAATATGACAGTCGTAGTTATGAAACCTTTGATAATAAATCTCCAGATAATCAATTGCGTCATTGTTACCAAATGGTCTAGTTTATTTCATGCTTTATTTTATCTCTTGTAATATGCACGTCCGATTTTATGCTCTAGAGAAGTTTTCACAAACTAAACAAATGCAACAAACGATTTGTATTTTTGTCTAATTCTAAAAGTTTACGAACACAGACATTAAACGTGTTGAAACATTTTATTAAAGTACGTAGTTGTATTTACCGATTATGCATATATATATATATATATATATATATATATATATTCAAATAAACAATGTAAACCAACAGCTTAGTAATTGGAATAACTAATATTATAGCATTTGATTAAGCTTAATCGTGTAGTAATGTTGCAATCACAGAGGGTTCATTGTGAATCGAATCATTTGAACTTAGTCAGCGAGCATATGTCGCTCGCTGTAAATGTTTCTTGTTTACGACTGCAGCGAGTAATAAACTTTGTTCACATATTGACCGCTTTACGACATTGGACACTACTCTGTAAAGTCCCGAGTGAATTGATTGGTACATGAAGGCAGCCACAGTGATCCCTTTGACAGCAACAAGCAAATACGTTCGATTGAAAAACGATATGTGGAAACGGATTTGTAAGTAAATGTTTGGATTTATCATTGTGAACTGGTTAATGCATTTAACTACATCATAAGTTTTAATGCTGACTGTAAATAAAATTGTATCCCATAGTGAAATAATAACGGTATTTACCTTTATCCACTTTTACACGTGAACATAAAATCGTAACATAAATTTCATTTTCAAGTTGATATTTACTTTAAAATTTTAGTTAGTTTAACAAAATGTAAGAAAATTTACCTGAATTAAATAGTAAAATTTTTCCAACAGAATTTTCCTCTTCCTGTCTTCCCTTCACCCAATCTTGATGTAATTTGCGAGTCTAAGAAGCTAAGTATGTGAACTGCATAAATTATATGATGTTTACTCATGTGATTACTACATTTATTCTCTAAAGACTCTATAAGTCTAAATAGTTACAAAATTAAGTAAAGTCGGAGGAACGAACAGCAAAAAAAAAATGCAAACATTTAAATAAACTTTAATTAAAATACATTTTTCGGTTCTCACGTGGAACCTCATCAGGCATATTAAGAGATACTTTCAGATATATATTTGTTCCTGGTACATTAGGAATCTATTACATTGAAGTATATACCAACTGATCTGTTACTCAGTTGAAATATATTAGTTCTATGAGGTTTTTGTCACATAGGTACACTGATTTGAAGTCGTTCAGGTCTCACTGAATACAACTAACATTTCTGGAGCAGAATATACGCATGTTGTAAGATGGCCAGGCCGATGAGCTTCAAGGTGTCCATGACTTATTATTAGAATTGAAAACAGGTGTACGATAAATGAGAACCGACAAATCAGCTCGACATGATGGAGTAACAGTAGATAATACGTCATGGTCAAAAGAAACATACAAAAAAGTTTTCGCACGTGATTATTTTGCCCTCTCAGGGATAAAGTGGGCGAAATACATTGGTATTTATCCAAAGTTCTTTTAAAATAACTCACAAATGCTGGGTAGAAAATGAGATGATAATAAATTATAGAAGAAAAAACTTTGTTCAAAGATTATATAAATTAACAGACTTCAAGGCAACCTATTTGTCTCGTTAACTCATTACTTACAACTCATTGTTCCAGTATCATGTTTTATTTTTCTGAACACTATTTATTACGTCTTGATTCTATATTTAATGTTTTGCTGTCAACTACTGTTGATAAGACCCCAACATTAAAAGTAAATTGTTAAGACTAAACTTTAAGACTCTCCTTTTACAAATGGTGAATGATAACTTAAGATTGCCTGTAATTTATATACGAGTACCGACAAAATCCTGTGGTACACAGGTTTATGAAAGAGTATTAATTAAATAATCTTTTATAGTGCGTCCCTTTTCCCAAATTCTTATTTATTAATTATACATACTTTATTTAAATTAACGAAAGGTTGCACCGGGTGCTTGAGACTGAAGACAACTGACGACTCCTTTGGGATTATGGGTAAATCCTAAAGCCGCATGGCAATTTTGGGACGCGGTCAAAGACCTCTGTACGATCCATGGCCAAAGTTAACAAAGAAAGACAGCAGGAAAGACACTGAGGCGACGTGAATGGCAGAAATGTCTGCAAGGAGTAACTGTTCAATATGAACGTGTAAGGGACTAAAAGGGTGGCCTGTCAATTGATTAAAATAACCAAACAGAACACATCAAACGAGAGTCCAAGAGAAGGACTTTTTGAATGAACACTTGATGTCTAGCACTAAGAGTGAACACTGCTGTACTGGACGTCAAGCGTCTTCCAGATCTTCGCTGCTCCAGAGTCTGGTAAGCGCTAAGGTTTTATTTTCTGGTGTCGCGACGCGAGTTCTTGCAACCAAAACCACCACAGTTTATCCTGATGAAAGGAGTTTCTCTGCTTCCTGAGTAGCCGGCGCTAAAAAACAAGCAATAACGGAGAGCGAACTACTAAATATGCCTGCAATTTAAAATTCTTTTTTTATATATATCAAATTTTTTATTCTATTAAATTTGTTTCTTTATTAAGACCAAAATTCTTGCGTTAGATATTTATTAATCTGCAGGTGGAACCGATATAAGTAACTAAAATTTCCAAAGGCATATAATTTTTTTTATTTCCAGGTACCGCGATACGCTTTTATGCCTTACACTTTGTTGTGTGCAAATTAGTAATTATACTGTATGAATAGAAACAAAGAAATAAAAGATAATGAGTTTAGTTTAGTATAATTAGAACAATCTAAAATGGGTGATTTCAGTGTAAAGAGAGTACATATGACTCTTAAGTATTGTGACTTTGTTACTTCTTGACTAATAGATAAATGTATAATTAAACACATTATCGGACTTATATAAATACATAGCAAGGCAACGTCGGTCACCCACCTAGTATTCTGAATATAATGAGAAATAATATGAAGAGGGTGATGGCTTAGCTATGGAAGTCCCATTGTAACTAGTGAATTTTACGCATAGTATTTTGAGCTTAAAATAATGTACCTCAGCAACCCACGTGCATTTACAAATATGTTGATTATACATTTGTCATTTGGCTACACGGATTCGAGACACTGAATGCATTCCTGCAAAGCAAAAGCAATTGCGGATCCGTCAAGTCTCCCAGCGGAAATAAACCACGTAAAAAGTACGTTTCGCATGAACGGTTATTCCCGATTTCAAACACAGAGGGGCTTCTCAGAGAAAGGCGGAAGAAACCTAACAGTAAAGGCTACAAAAGGACTGATAAGCAGAATTGTGGCCAAACAGAACATATTTCAACCACAGACTACGATAAATAATTTGTTGAAGCCGATTGATTACAACGTTCCATGTACATGTATATAAGGTAAAGTGAATGAAAGGTGCATTAGACTTAAACAGCCAAATCAGTAATAGTAGTACATGTTTGGCCATACGATTAAATTTAATGAGTGCAAGATTATCGTATTAAGAAGTTCTGGATCGCCAGAGATAATGACAGAGCAAGTCATAGCAACGTTCAATCTAACATACATCCCACTCGGTTAGAAGCCCGAGAAAAGTTTAATATTGCTCAAAACCTTTATATTTATACAACAATATAAAGTTTAATCGAAATCAATTGCTTGTGAAAAGCGAACAAAATCGTTGTGACAGAAAAACAAGAACTTAGATTATATTGGCTTTGCCCGGGTTGTCATATATCCCTAATCACCGATTAGACTCCAATCTCGGTTTCTTTAGCGTTATTTTTATGTATCGCCCCTCGACCCCAAACCCTGAATGCACTCCCCTCCCATGCCGAAAGAAGTAGAACTCATGGATCCCGAAAAAGTTTCATTCGACGAATAAATCAGCCGTTTTATCATGTTCGAAAATTTCCACCCCCGCTACTGTGGGTTAAACAAAACGTATTTATACGACACATTAATCGGCCGGTTACATTATTAGAAAATATATACAGACGCCCACCTCCACCTATTTGTGCGTTGCCCAGGTTGTCATAATTATACTCAGCAACACCCATAATCCCGGATTTGACTCGAATATCGTTGTTTTAAAATAACGCCCTTCCACCTCCACCCCTAAACGTGCTGCCCTCCTATGCCACAAGGGGTGTTTATTACATACAAACAACATAAATCATCATCAATGTCATTGACCCCAAAAATATTTATTCGACGCAAAAATCGTCGGTTAACATGTTTCCAAATTACCACCCCCGTCCACCCTGCCACTGGGGGTTAAATGGAAAGTTTAATATCGTATTTAAACTTAGCGACATCCATAATCCTGTATTTGACTCTAATCTCGGACGTATTCGCTTTATTTTCATGTAACGCTCCTCCACTAAATCACTAAACGGTTGATATGGAGGGGCGTTACATAAAGCAAACGCGAACAACCGAAATTGGTGTCAAATCCAGGATATTAGAAGTCAATGGATTTAACGCTGACATTCTCTATGTCAAATAAGTTATAGTTCATCCCATAGGCGTGGCGGTTACTCAAAAGTAATGAGTAAACAACTGAGACTGATGTTGAACCTGAAGTTATGGAAGTCACTGAGTTTAATTTTGACATTTACCATACTTGTTAAGATGTAGTTAAACTCTCAGGAGTGAGGGTGGAAGGGGCGAAACAAATTTACGTAAGCAATCTTAAACGCGTAGAGTAATTTTTACCAAACTTTATTCAAATGTTATTTACGATCCAGGAACAAGTACTGAGGGATTAAGACACATCTACCATCTCTAGGGTTGAAGATGGAGGGGGTGGCACTTACAACATTCCTAAAGTGTCATTATTTGCGTCCAATAAAACGTTTTCGGTTCGCTAAATTTAATAGTGGTATTCCAGACTTTCTAAGTGTCTAATTTCAACTCCAAAAGGCAAGGGAAGGAAGCAACCTTACAGTACGGGTGGTGGTGGAAGGGGGTTACATAGAAAATAATGCAGAAAAGACCGAGGTTTGGGTCGATTCTGGGATTATTGTAATCGCTGAGTTTAATTCTCGCATTTATATCGGCGGTTAAAAAAATTTGTGTTTCTTGTTGTGGAATTAGACGTAGTTCACAAAACGTTACCCATAGTAGCTTTGACTATTTTAGGTGTTTTTTTATTTTCTCAGGGTACCACCTATATTCTGGTCTGTGTGCAGTTAAAACTTGTATTTTTTTACCCCTTTAAGATACCCGGAGAATTTTTAGAGTTTATTAAGTTAACGAGTATTTTTCACGGTGTGGCATTTTTGACACTGTTATTTTAAGTAGTAGGAGAATTGCCGAGTTGTTAAAGTAACGTCAGTCATCATACTGGATTCTTGAATAACACTGAAATGTTTACCAATTTAATTTTAAAAAGTACCCGGGAAACGCCAGGAACTCAGATTTTTTATATAAATATTAACATATGATAAATTTATTTTTGAACTATAAAGTATTACAAATATCTACAACTGTCGCTAAGTGGATTAGGAGGAATCACAGTTGTCACTAAATTGCGGATATACTTTACTTTTGAAGTATTCCGTCCAGTCCGACGGTTTTTGAGGACGAAAAACTTTGAACGGCTCGAAGAAAAAAATATCAGATGGCGATTTAATAAAAAAATTCATTATAGGGTGGAGCTTTAACTAATTGGATTTTACGTAACATTAAAAGTGACTGGTATCGGAAGCGCAAAAAAAATTGGAGAAAATGGGGGAGCAGCAACAAATATATGAAACAGTAGTGAAGATGGAAGGCGGAAAAATTTAATATAAGCGACAGAATGAGAATATACTTGGTGTTATTGGACAGAAATATTATTTGAGTTGATAAATTCAGTTGGAGTCGGTGAGTACTAGGAAAAACTGCGAAAATATTCCGTAGGTAGTTTTGGTCCACTAACAGGGTCGTAAGCAGCGGAAACAACAAATATATCAATAAAGGTTGGAGACAAAGCAGCCGACGCCAAAGATAAATAATAAACTTTTTATGACGCAATGTCACGGCCGTCGGAAGAACGTCAATGTCTTATTAAGAGCGACTAATGGTCGCAATAACATATATAGCCAACCCAAATTGCCACAATCGCACTACGCATCGTGGGAGTTCATCGTAAACCTTTTGAGACAGTTAACATCTTCGAATAAATAAAATAGACTATTTGTTTGGTTGTTTGTGTATGTTCCGCCTAAAAAACTACACCCGTGGAAATTTGACCAAATTTAGTACACGCGTTTCCTTTCGAACCGGAACGAAACACTGTGGGGGTAATACACGTATACGGCGCCTAGCGTCGGCGTGGAAATTTTCTAACGTGCATAAAAGGCCGATATTTGTATTGAATAAATACTTTTCATGGTCAGTGATATTGAAAGTGTTCTCCCCATGTTTTTGTGTGAAATTTCAACCTTTCTCGGTAAGGGAGAAGTTCACCCTTAGGGATGAAGTGGAGGGGCGTTACATAAAAGTAAAGCGAAAACAATCCAGATTGGAGTCAAATCCGAGATCATAGATGTCGCTGAGTTTAATAATGGCATTAAACCTGCCCGTGAAGTTGTACTTCTACCCCTATGCGAGGGGTGGATGGGGAAAATAATGTGTGCATGTATATGTGTATGTTCCGCATACAAATTTTCACACTTGGAGTAAATTTTACCAGACTTCGTACACTAGTTCCTTTCGAACCGGTCATCATACTGTGAGGGTAAAACACTTCTACCAACTCATGGGGGTGGGCTGTGTGTGTCTGTGTGGAAATTTTCAAACATGCTCAAGCGGTAGATATAACTCTCTTAAAGTAGTACATGTATACTGTATTAGAGTATCAACTATATTTTTCCAAGAGATATTTTAATAATATTTGATATCTGGAGTATTTCTGCTTCTCTACAGATACTGATGGGTTCTGATGAAATAAGTATTCGCTCCGCATAGGTAGGTTACATCACTTCTTGACTAATAGATTATTGTGGAATTAAATACTTTTCGGGCTTATATAAATAAATACCCGGGAAAAGCCAGGGACTAGTAATAGATAAATATACGGTCCCGAGTCAGATAATTATTTGTATTAATAAAATAATTAAATAAACGACGTTTTGTTCTCTTTTACGATCTGTTCAGATTTAATAGTTTTATGTAAAACCAAGTAAAAGAATTTAGTGGCAACTGGATATTCTTACATGAAATATATATATATATATATATATATATATATATATATATATATTAAACGTGAAGATGTCGTAAAATAGGACGAAACGTTGTTTATTTAATTGTTTTGCTAATAAACAATATTCTGACTCAAGGTCGTATATTATTTACTATTATTATAAAGGTAAGATTTTTTTCATCATTTTTATGAAAGTTCTGATAATTAAAATATTATCATCTTCATATTTTGTGAGTATAAATTGTTGTATTTAGAATTCGCGTAACTATTCGTTTTAATTTCATCTTTAATGTTCATCATTAGGTTTCATCTTTTTTAATTGTTTCAGCAGTTCGTATTTAATAAAACGTTAAGGCAGTTAAAGTCTGTGGAACGAACAATTTTAAAGTTTGGAGGTGTATAATCCATGAAGCGTTTACGCCGAATTTTAGATAGATGTACGTTCTACAACAATTGTCTACAAAAAATATAATTGTGAAACGGCTGTAAGACTACGATATTTTGCATACGACTAGTATTACTGGGCAGTGTTTCGTGATACGCCAAACCTCTTAGCGTAATGCAAGGGAAACCACGCCCTTTCTAGCGAAGTGGCAGGTCGTTTGCTTAATTAGATGGGGTGAGGTGTTACGAACGCGGCGAAAGATTTCCGCAAGTAAACAGTAGGTTACTCTTTCGGGGACGAGTCAAGGGCTGCGTTGCCATGGAGACCGGCGTGCAGACCCTGCTTACGAAGTTTGCAGCAGTGATTTTTCATAGCCTCGGGTCGACGAACTTTCCCGGCTGTGTGCACACCTACAACCAAAAGCGCATAGCGTCCACAATATCAAATTTTAATTAGATTTGATTCTCTGCCGAAAAATTGACAAAATTACTTCTTGTCTTGAGCGAATCACTTAAACCAAAAAAGTATCTCTTATGAGGTCTTGAAGATGGAGAACGAAAATAAAGGTATAAATGCATCATACTAACATAAAATATATAACAAATTTGGAGAAAATTTATTTACTCTAATCACATAAAATTCGCATGTATCAGGATTCGAAATAGTCGATCCATTTATTCAACGAAGTAAATAAGCAGAAAGGTGATTTCAAAACACTATTTGTCATCATAATGGTCACCGCCAAAATATGATACCGTGCTCATATAAGAATATTTGGAATTTCCCCAACCGTTTAGTTAATTTTACAGATTATTATAATCAGGTAAAATTTTTTGCAAAAATATAATTCTCTAGTAATCAATAATTAGTGAATATTTCCAGACTCTTTAACTTAATAAAAGATTTGTAACTAACATGTTTTAGTTATTAAGTAATTAAGTTGAGTATTTAGATGGTTAACTGAGTATAGTGAAATAAGATTAGATCAAAGAAAATTTAGTTTTAAAATTTTTGGTTTCGATTAATGATCTTGTGGGTACAAACACAAATATAATATATATATATATATATATATATTGTAGTGAATAACATCGGTAAGTGGCCTTTGTCCACGGGCCTGAGAAGGAATTAATTAAACGGCCACGTGCGTCCGAGAGGCCCCAAGAAGCCGAGGGTACGCCCCCCTTTTTTTTGCATCGTTTGTGGGGGCGGAGTAAGAATATATACTCCGAACCCGGGTGAAAGTAGACAGACAGACGCAGGCAGACAGACAGAGAGAGGACTGAAAGTGGAGTGAGAGAGGCGAGAGTGTGGAAAATTTGGCGAGCGATAAGCAACAAAAGTTTTTGGAGAGACGTCCATCGCGGGAAGGCCGAAGAAGGAGATCGTGTGCTGCTTACTAAAATACCAGTGATCCAATGCAAGTCGGCTGACGCCCCAAGTTAAAGTAAGGATCACCATTTCTGTAAAGTGCCTTCAAAAGTTAAAGATTTTTTACACAGTACGGAAATAGGCTCTGTTCTTGAATAGCTACCGAGCCGCCCACATTACCCTGTAGAGAAGGAGGATTTTATAACCAAGCCGAAGCTAATGATAATTTTGTTTGCAGACTACATTTATGTCTGCTGGCGCCCAATAAACTTTTTTAATGTATTTTTATAAATATGTAATAAAGTTTTTTTATATATAGTAATAAAGTCGAATCTTTACTATATATATATGCAGTAATATGTTGAAGTATGAATTATACTGTTTAATGGAATTAGCGCAGTTGATGTCATTTGTCATCGAGAAAGCTGTCGGCTGCAGAAACTGCAACAGCTACGCTCGTGGTGGAACATCACATTAGTTATTTGCGGGAATCTGTAAGGTTTTGTAGCGCCACCATTTTAGTGATACTAACATGAACTTATTTGATATTTAGTATTGCTATTAAGGAAGCTAATAAATTATGTCTAAACAGGGAATTTAAACAATAATTTTACATTTATATAATTAACATTAAAGACAATAGTACCCGAGGGAATTTAAACTATAATTCCTGCTTCACCAAACATAAAAATAATTTTATCAGCACGTAAATAAAGTTTTATTACAAATTTATTTTGTCACTTGACCTCTCTTTCTTATTAAATTTTATTAAAGACTCGGATCAGTCATAATAATTTTCTTTAGGGTACTAAATTACTCTGAAACATTCATGAAACTAATTTAAAATTAAAATATTATTGCCATCAAAGAAAACTCAAAATCCACAAAATATATTTTAAGCAAGTGTTGACAAAAACTGTTTTTTATAAAAATGATATAAAATAGTAAATTAGAATGATTAATTAATAAGAAAAAATTAAGTTTTACAGTTTTTAACTTTTTGGATAACAATCAATATAGACTTGTTTGATAATTACGGTATTCGTGTTATTTTTAAATCTTCGAACAACTTAAACCTAATAAAAATTATTAAAGACAAAATTAGCATTTTGTCATTTCAATTTTTTCGACAACGGCAAAATGACCTGTTATCAATTTCTTTTAAAAAATTGAACCTGATGCGTCGCAAAATACGTGACGAAACGTTGTTTAATTTTACATTAAAAAAATCTTTTTTCTGACAAAAGTGACTGCTGTTTATTTATTTATTAGTTTTCTCAATAGTCATACAATATATGTATACATATTATTATTAAATAATTTTAAAGGAAACCTGTTTTAACTGCTTTGCCAAGAATTTTATTATGTACCAATCTCCTCCGCATTCCATAACGTATTAACAGAAGTAGGCCCTATGGGTTAGATATATTCTTCAGGCCTTTAAATTTGTTGTCAACCTTATAAAATGAAAATAAAATCCACTCCGCCATTTGTGGTGAAAGACTCTTCCACTTATAATCCTTAATTAATTTTTTTTGGTTACTCATTGGAAGGGGAATTAGGATATATGCATAAGAAAATAAAGAAATTAAATTAAGATTATAATAGTACATCTTTCGCGGCAATGAATATTTTAAATATCAACGCTTTATATATATATATATATATATATGTGTGTGTGTGTGTGTGTGTGTGTGTATGTGCGTGTATTTATGTATGTATGTATATATAGGTTATAATATTCAATTTAAACAATCAATGAAAATTAAAGCGAGCACGTTGTAGCGCTAAATTAGGTAATATTCAAAATCATAGAATAATAAAAGTGCCACCACGTTGCAGCCAATTTATGTGGTATTCAATATTATTAATGAAACAAACTCCACGTTGGAGTGACAAATTATATAACATTCAAATTTAACAAAATAAAATAAAGCCAACACGTTTCGGGCAAATTATGTGGTGTTCGAACTTTTTTAAAAAAGTAGAAAATTCACAGGATTTTACCTTGAATTTAAACAAAAATATTTTTTAGGGAAATAAAAAAAATATTTATTCCAATTTCGATTTACTTTTAATTCGTGTACATTATGTTTTAATGATACTTATAATTTCAGAGCCGCTTACTGGGCCTCTAATAATGATAGTGATTTGCAATTGTCTCCAAAGTTACAAAATAAAATACAAATTTAATTTACAGTAAAAAAAATTGCGTAAAATACTCTAACAAAAAATTAGAGAAATCTGACGGTAAATTATATTTCCATAAAGGTTTACAAAATCAAGTTTCTACATACCATTTTATTTAGAGCTCCTCTGGTATAGAATTGTGCATTCTCAGTTATTCTATTTTAAAAGAAATTATTTAATTAACAGGCTATAACACTGATTGCAATATCGTTTCACTTCACAAAATTGCGGCGCCTTTGTAACAACTAATCACAAACTTTACGTCGTCCTATTTATATAGATTGGTTTCAGTCCAAAAACAAGCTTCAAAGCATTATCGTTTGCATTCGTATTACATGACCAATACACACTTCCGCCATGACCGCCCTGGCCAGAAGTCTTATGACCATGTTCCAACGGTCATGTTCCAAAACCACTCTGAATGTTTCCGCCAAAGTTCTGACCGTCTTACATACGCTTTTCCGACAATAGTCGCGTAGTAACCCTTTACAGTCTCTTCATTCTTGTGCCAAACGATGCTCTGGCCTCAATAATTACGCCGACAATAATATTCAAGAAAAATTATTAAATAAAACTTACATTGGTAACCTTCACAATATATATAATGTAGTAATTAAAAGGAAATATAATTAATTAATAAACAAGATTTTTGGACATGTTTGTTGGCGGCGTAAACACACGAGTTTTGTACAAGAATATGGGGCGATAATTCCTGATTGCTGGCATTGTCGAAGTACATTTTTTGAGACGCGCAGAGCTCCAGGTGTGGATGGGAAGCATAGGAATAACAGTTCGGACAAAATTTCAGAATGTGTGTATTTGGGAGGCAAGACTATGTAGTCTAACAGCTCTAATATTCGGAACAATTTACGGTTTATTTTCCCTGATGCAGAATTGTTCAGACTGTAGCTTACATTCACGAGTTAGACATTTCTTCAATTATTGGGAGCCAGGTTATGGTATCCAGTAAATAACCAAACTTTGAGAATGGTCATAAGTTTTTAAAAAGAGAGAACAGTGAAATAAGTGTTTGTAAGTAAAACTCAGCAAGCAGAAGTGTTGCCTATTAAATTTTTGTGTATAATGGCCTGCATTTAAAGTGTTAATAATGATCGTGTGTGTGTGTGTACGAGCCCATTTCTTGGCACAACAAAACTTTAAGGTAAAACTGCACAACTTATTATCTGTAAACCCGCCATTAAATGATATCTTATCGTCAGATTTCCGAGTTCAGATTTCAGATTTTATACTGTACTGATTGTTTAAATTAATGCTTTAATAACTTTGTAAATTTAATTGTTTAACATAAATATTCTTTATTGAAGGCCCGGTAGTCGGCCCTGAGATCTAGCCGTGGTAAATGTCAAGTTTTAATATGTAATATGACTTCAATAATTTTATCTAATAAATTAATTTATTTGTATGCTCTAACTTTTGATCTTTAATTAAAACACTTAGTTTTTAATTTGCTTAGCATTTATCTTTAAATGAAATACTACAATATACAACATTTCATAAATTTATTATGAATTGATTGAAATGAATATAAAATGATTTTGCCTCACGTTGGCACGCCATTTATGTAATACACAAAATTAATTTGATTGAATTGGCCCACGTTATGGAGTCATTAAATGTTATACACAAAATACTTTATTATTAATTGAAATAAAAGAACGTAATTATTAATGTTATTGAACGAAAGGATGTTGAAAATAATTACAATGGTTCAAATCTCTTAAACAATTGGTTTATTCTGCACAACTATATATTTATAATAACAAAATTTACTTGTTGAAACTTTACATCAATGTTTTTTAAAACAATGTGCTTTCCTCTCATCTCAGGGTCTTTAATTGGGCCTTTTTAAATAAAGAACAATAATTTTTTTTACCCTTCACTATTAACAAATAATTTTATAACCTTCAAAATTCAATCAAATTGGAACGAAATATATGAATATTAAATTGAAATCAAAATCTGACGATGTGTACTATCGTTATTTAACGTTTACAAACGTGAATTTAAAATGCTTCTCTCTACTTACTGTTGTACCGGTACCAGGCAATTGTAGGGGTTTTATAACACACTTATCACTCTGAACACATTAAAGGCCATGTCTCACTGAATTTACTTCACGTCACTTTGCAATTCTCCGGTATTGTTCGCCACACTCAATTTTTCCGAAAAACTGTCGTCCAGCAGAAATCTGCCGACTTTTACTTTGAGCTCTACGATTGTCTCTAGCCAAATTATAGATTGTCGCTCTCGTCTTGAATTACGACCAAATCAAAACTTCATTCTCTCCTTTACTAACGTACTCCACCAACTGCCAGACTCTATTACTTTTGATTTCACAATGTCCTGTGGCTGTCCAACAAAATTTCACTTCTTCTCCATATATCAATGTTTCATGACTCAACTGCATTCGACGAGATTTTGTAGCTGTGCCCAGCAGCTTATGCGCGCTCCAACAACAATGTCCTGCCTGTTCGTGTATTCTTAACCATTATTGTATTTGTGTGTTCGCCGATAACAATTTATTTCAAATGTCTAATTATTAATTCTTTAATTGCCTTTTAATTATCATTACAATATATTGTAATACACAACAAATACTTAATTAATTAAATGGTTAATTTGCCTCTCGTTGGCACGCCAAAATGTAACATTTAAAAAGAAATTAAGTAAAATCAATGGTTAATTAATAGATGAATTTTTTTATTTAAATTTAAAATGAAAGGATGCTAAATAATTTACAAAATTAAAACTTCAGAAAACAATTAATTTATTCAAAGTAAAATAACAAAATTTCTTGATGTGATTTATTTACATTCGTGTTCTTACTATTTTACAGATTTAATCTACTCTCATCTCAGGGTCGTTTATTTGGGTCTTTTAAATAAAGAACCAACCTTTTTTACATTCAAATTAACAATCAAATTTTACAACATTAGAGTTAGACAACCAAATGAACGTGAATCCGAAATCTGACGATTTATTTAACGTTTACAAAACTTTTATAAAATTTCTCTCTCTACTTACAGTGTCTTTGCTGGCACCAGACATTCGTTTGGGCTCTGATGCACTAGTCACACATAACAGGTCATAATTTCACAGAATTTTTTTTTCAAAGACACTGTACGAAACTTTTGTATCTATCAAAAGGAACGATTACTTCGTTCAATACCTGTGGTCCTCTGCATTAAGCCTCTCTCTCTCCAGCAAATATTGTATTTTTAGTTCTGATTAATGGTCAATCAGATTGTTATCGACTCCTCGATGAAATTTGTAACAGTCTTTACTTGTTGAATTTTTACTGCGGCTTTACTTATTGAATTATATGTCCAAACTTTACTCGATGAAAATCTGCCCGCAACTCTCAATAAAATTTTGCCTGCGGCTCTTTACTCGATGAAATCTGCCCGAAAACCTTACTCGATGAATTTCTGTCTGCGACTGCCTCCTGTAGAACCCCGCAGTTCGGCACGACAAAGCCAGCCTGTACATTGTTGCGTTTAAATTTTCGCCGATAACAATCCACCTCAAATTTCCAATTATCAATTCTCTAATTGCCTCTAATTAGTATTACAATATGTAAATAAATTTTAAAAATATTTTGTGTACTTAGATAATTACATTAATTGGTACGGAAAGGAAGGCATAAAGGATGTGACTTGCCTATAGTTGTAACTTGGCGTCGCCATTCTGGGCAGGAGAAAGTACTTCTAATTTTCTATAGTCATTGTACCGTTGAACAATTCATTCATCCTAAAAACAAAGACTAAGAGCACTAAATATAATTTACATGTAACAGCAGAACCATTTAATAAGGTGAACTATCCAGTGAAGCCCCCGCACATTCTTACTGAACGTTCCTTATATAAACTTTAATATATTGAGAGATGAAATAGTTCTATTACCGCATCAGATGGCATCGAATCATTGTGTTTTTCTGTCTCATCCATTCCTGAGGAAGCCATTGCCAAATCAGAAGCTGTTTGTCTGACACAACCAGAGCCTATTCTAAAGTTAAGTGCTTTGAATCTTTGATCAGGATCTTAGAGAAATCTTTTAACTTTATTATATTATTTGTTTAAGTAAAGAGTTTTCTTAGTAGACCAAGTACTGGAGGTCTGCAGTTCGTTCACGAGGTATTTTCTACTTTAATGTTATATTTTAATAAATTTATTTGTACCGAATCTTCCAAATAATGCAAATATTTTGCGCGTAAGTAAATATTTAGCGTCATTATGAATAAAAGTGGTATTGCAGACGAAAAAAATAATTGTTTAGACAAAAATCTCAGACCCTGAATGTAAAGTTTCCATTAACTGGAGTGTTCACGCATTATAAAAGTCAAAGCATGCTGCGTAACACATAACTGATATTAATAAAGGAGTAGTAATACGCAGTACATGGCTTTCATGAAGAATTTCTTGTGGCGATTCACGTCGTATATGAAAGGCAGAGAGCTGAATTGTTACAGAATCTGTCGGTACAGAAGAAGAATTTACTTCGGCCTTTCTACAAACAGTTTAATTATATGGATAAACAGTTGTTTGAAAGTTTTACTTCTTTCCTTTTTTAAATAATTATTGGCACATTTGATCAAATCATACTAATATACATCCTTCATTGAGTTCTAAACTTAGGCCATGAATATTGTGATGTAATAAATTGTAGGTGTAGCCGGGCTCAGGCTATAAAATGGATGGAGATGTCTTGTACGTCACCTGGAGTCGACTCGGATAGTTCAGTGGTAGAGCACCCGCATACTAGGCGGGAGATCTGGGTTTGATTCCCGGTCCGGTCGAGATTTTTCCATCCTGATTCTTCATTTCCTATATATTTGATCTTTGAAAGCTTTTCTACTGTACTTACTGAATTTATTGATATGTTATTTCCATTTTAATGGAGAAAATGCTTGTTTTGTGAAGATTAAGCAAGAGTTGACTTCATACAAATTTTCAAAAGTTTACCATTACATATTAAAACACAGTCCATTTGAATTAAACCACAAATTCATGTTGATCATGGCAATTACGACTTTCGCACTTAGTAATTGCAAGTCTATGTTCATGGTAAGCATTTGCATCGTCTGCGTAAATAACGGAATATTTTGGATGAAAATAACTATATATATATATATATATATATATATATTGTAGTGAATAACAATCTTAAGTGGCCGCCCTTGTGTCCGCGTGCCTGCCCGAGAGGCCAAAAGAAGCCGCGGGTACGCGTCCCTTTTTATTGCATCGTTTAGGGAGGGGGGTACGAATATATACTCCAAACCTGGGTGAAAGTGGACAGACGCAGGCAGACCGACAGAGAGAGGACGGAAAGTGGAGTGAGAGAGGCGAGAGGGTGAAAAATTTGGCGAGTGGGAAGCAACAAAGGTTTTGGAGAGACGTCCATCGCGGGGAGGCCGAAGAAGATGTGCTGCTTACTATACGACCAGTGATCCACTGCAAGTCGGCTGACGCCACAAGTTAAAGTAAGGATCACCATTTCTGTAAAGTGCCTTCAAAAGTTGATTTTTTTACACAGTGCGGAAATAGGCTCTGTTATTGAATAGCTACCGAGCCGCCCACATTACCCTGTAGAGAAGGAGGATTTTTTTTATAACCAATCTGGAGCAAATTATAATTTTTTTGCAGACCAATGTATATCTGCTGGCGCCCAATAATATTTTTTAATGTATTTTTGTATTTTCATGTGATAAAGTTTTTTTTAATATTTAGTAATAAAGGCCAATCATTACAATATATATACACCAATTATAGTAATAATATAATTTTTCAAATAGTTAAATTACAAAGTTTGTTGCGTAAGATAATGTGCAAGGGATTGAAGCAATATTTGATCAGTGTGGCGTGTGTCATAATTTCAAACCTGTCATTAAATATTAAGAATTGTTTCAAAAATTTCATTAATTTGTTTTAAATTGTCTAAAGTAAATATTTAATTCAAAAATTATAAACTGTAAAGTAAAGTAAAATTAGAATTTCTGTAAGTCATTAAAAATTTAATATTGTATTAAATTGCGTCTGAAAGTATATTATAGAAATAATTAAGAATGCTATAAGTTGTATATTAAATTATTTAAATTTAATAGCTTCAAGTTTCATATTACCATATATATTAAATAAAGTCAGGGGCCGTAATAGAACATTGGGGATCCTCAAGTTATACTTTCCCATTCTGACAATTAAATTTTTTCGACAAGTTTATCGACATTGTTTGAACGAATTTATGGCGAGGTTGATCATGTAATTATAGTTCGCCAATTAAGACTTTCAGATTTTCAAAATGAAAATCTATAAAAAAAATCATTAAATAATCCAGTAACCAGTCATTCGACGTGTCATTTACCCTATACCTGAAATAAAATAATTTGCAACTATCATAGCAGTTTCCAGGATTTATAATTTTGAAGGTTCATCTGGAAACATTAACATGACAATGATTATTTATTGTCTATGCTTTTAAGTTTTCACATCAAACACTTTTTTTTATTAGACAAAACTTTTATCTTAAGATTATTTGTTGTTACATAAAGTATTAGAGTATATACAATTAAAATCCTGTACATAATTAACCTGGAAACTTGTCACTTAAAGTTAATCCAGCAATTAACATAATTTTGCAATTTTTTTCTTGCATTTTAATTTGGGTGTCTGAGGGGCATACATTGTTGGGTTATTAGGGTTCGCTGGTGGTGTTGAATTTGATGCGATGGATGGAGTGGGTGGGTGGGGTCTGCGGATATGAGGATGGGGTGGGTTAGGAGGTGCCAGAGTGTTCTGGGGGAAGGACGAGGTCGATAGGGCGTTTTCTCTTGAGGAGACGTGCGTGTGGGGGTGGGGGAGGGTTGCAATGGAATTGCAGGATCATGGTGTTAGGATGGTTGAAGGTGCTTTTGATTAATGAGGTTACGGATTTGGTGATTATTGAGTTGACTTGGGGAAGTTTAATGTTGTGGTGGTTGATGGAATTTCTGAGGTACCAGGGAGAGTTAGTGATGGTGCGAAGGATTATGTTTTGTTTGGTTTGGATTTTGGCTGAATGGGTTTTGGCTGTTGCTTCCCATATGGATGAGGCGTAGGACCAGGTGGGTTGAATTATGGAGAGATATACTAGGCGTTTTGTGCTGAGGGCGAGTGGTGATTTTCTGTTTAGGTGTCATCAAACACGTTAAGGTTATAAATAAGGAAAAAATTTCCTGTTTTGATTCCCAGTGTTGCAAACAATGACTTTTAGTCAATTTCGTTTTAAGGAATGTCAATAGTAGTTCATGCTACGTAGTTTTCGTAATAGAGGCGCACGAATTATAATTAATTATTAAAACCTATCCGGAGATCAAATTTTTGGGCGTTTTGTAATTAAACTTACAGGATAAAGATTGTGAGTCTTAAGAAAATAGTTTAAATACATAATCTTAGTATACTGTCATTAAGATCATAATAACCCCTGCATTTTAATATCGAATTCAGTGAGAAAATCTTTATGAAAAACTGCGTACTATATTTTGCATATTTTACTTTTATAGTTAAGTGTAATAAGAATGCATGGTATATTAACTTTATATCATATTTATATTTCATTATTTTCTAACACTCTTGTGTTACCCATAATCTTAACCCACGTACATTTCAGACTATAATGACAATTACATTTTACACATAACTCAATGGTCATGTTAATAATTTAACGTATCTAAAATTATGAAAAGCTGAATGAGTTCGTAATAACACTTGCGTTAGGCATTAATTTTAACATAATCATGGGAATATTATTATCTTAAATTGAATCTCAAGAATAATGATTTAATTGTTGTTATGAATATAAATGCTAAAGGACTTGACATAGTTTCGGCATCTCCTATACTTGAATTGCATCATGTAAGAAATCTATGGGTTGGAATCCGCAGCCCCTAATCGAATTGCGTTTCTTCGACTTCCATGAAAGTGACAATTAATGGACAGTAAAACTTTCCTTCCGTAAGAAATATGTCTGTAAACAGACACTTTACTGAAGTTATCTCGTTGCTCTTATGATGATATACAAGTATATATAGGTGGTTTAGTGACTTGGATACCTTAAAATATTTTAAATGAAAGGAAACAGCATTCCGAAGGAATTTGGCTTATTTTATTACATGTCCTGGTGTTACTTAACACGAAATGTCACTCGTGGTCCTTGGCTTAAAACGAGCGAACGCAGAAGTGCCAACTTTCCCCGCCACTAGCTTCGGGCAAGTCTCCAAGGAGTACTTTCCTTGGCTATTCTTCACATCCTCGAGTTGAAACATTTACCTCTTAACTAGCGACACCTGTTGCTCTGAGAAGAAGCTTTTAGTGATCGTATTCCTCCTATACAATGGCGTATTTTTTCTAAATCACGGACATGATTGGTGAACCCTTCCCTTTTAATTAAAATAGTATAATTACAATTATCAGACATATTTCAATATTAAAATAAAAAAAATCGGTCTAAATCAGAAAAAGTGCAGCTGGCAAAACACAACTACACAACGATGCGTCTTTAATTTAGGACTTCTTTAGGTATGCAGGGGGTTTGGAGTATTATAAATAATTTTTATACATTGCCAAATTCTACTATTAGTATCAGCCAAACATGTTATATAAATTTTGAGTTTAATTTCAAATACATTCTATCTGTACTGCCTGTTTTAATGAAATCTAAGTAAGTCCTCAATTAATGTCAAAACGTTGTGTAGTTATTTTTTTATTAGATGTATTATTAATATTTTTCTGAACTGAAATAGATTTATTTATTTAACGTAAAATACTTATACATATATGTTTCATTCTAGTTGCACAAAATCCCAGAAAATTGTATATGCGGCTACTTTTGTTAAGAGTATATTTTAGTCATTTTTACATGACGAGATTTAAAATCTTCAAGAAAAGCACCTATCCTTTCTTCTGCCCAAAAGTAGATGTGGTTGAATTATTAATAAGTAAGTTAAAAGTTATTATTTTCACTTATATTAATCCATTCATTGTAGTTTTGAACTACAGTCTATATGAAATCCGAGTATTGCTGATTCTGCCCTAAAACAACATATTTTACAAGAAAATTAGCTGTAGGTTCGCAGTCGCAGTGTGATATATATTTAGCACTCATTTTTGTCCGCTATTCCTATTGGAATAGTCGGCCAGCTGCCTCCGAAACCGGTCAAGGCACGGTGAGGGGAGAGCTGCGACCCCACAGAAAACCCCTCTCCCGCCATCGGAAGGGCGTGGGACAAGTACCAAATGCCCGAATACCTGATGCAGGTTTTTCTAGGGTTTTCCCTGCATCACTTTGAGGCGAATTGCCGGGTAGGATCCTTAAACCATAGCCCAGGGGCTCTAGTTAACCCTTGGCTAGCTTCCTCTAACCTTTTGCACATATTGTTAGCGTTTAGGGAGGTAAGAATGAAATATTGTAAGAAGAAATTATCAGAACGCAATGTATTTAACTAAAGACCTATCAACTTCTTTAAGATTGTTACGTCATGTAAAGCCCTAGAAAATTTCACTGTAACATATGTCAGTTAATTAAGGAGCAACAAGTTTTTGCCCGCTGCTTTTACACCATAGTTTATCACAAATATTAATAAGCGTTCTACGTCATTATCGTGCGATTAAAATAAAAGGCACTTGAGGTTTCCATGTGAAAGATGTGGCAAACGACTTCGTATTCAACTCACTGAATACAGCAGAGTACTCTGCGAGTGTTGGGAAACACTGCTTGGCTCGCCCTTCATTTTAAGTGTTCTCATTGATGGAATTAAGGTAAAATCTCTAGCTGGAAGTAATCCTAAAATATATGTTTTAATAGCGCTATACATTTTTAATTTTTTATGTTTCCTTTTACGATTTTTAACACTCAACAAACAAAAGGTTTGTCCGGTCTTAAAATTAAATTTCCTGAGTTTTCTTGTCTTGCTTTCGTTGAAACTAGGAAAATCTTTGCCAATGCTATCTGTTGAACTGAAATTAGTGTACATGCTTCGGAGGAAACGTTTATTTTGTAATATTATAAAGGGTTATTGATATTTAATCACAGAAATGTTTAATACTAAATTATTATTTTATTATAAGGGGGCATCTAATTTTATCAGGGTCATTTACAAACATTTATTATAATCAGGGGCATTTACTTGATACTCAAATTATTAAATTATACCGAAGGGTCATGACTTGTGAACGTCGTGTAGCAGAGGTTCGTCATGCTCATCTCAGTTAGAAAATACGCACACACCTGGTTATGTTATTGTATGCGTCGGGACCATCCTCAGGCGACAAGATGTGGGTGATTTTCCAGGTATTCGGAGGTATTTCTCGCTAGTCTGGCGCTGAGTGCTCGGACCTTGGTGTGACTTTTCCTGTTGGCGGTGTCAAAGGACCGGGTGATGAACCTCAGTTCAGCTAGTTGTAAGTTTTCCCAGGTTGTGAAGCAGAATACATTTCTCTCCTCTCCAAGAAACTACTATTCAAGTACCTCTCTAGATACTACATCGGACTGCTCTCTCCAAAACCTTACGTTCATCTGCCCCCTCCAAGAACTACTATCGAACTGTCTAACTGTTCTCCCCAAGAGATTCCTTCAAACTGTTCTCTCCAAGATCATCTTTCTGTTATGCGGAAGCCTGCGCCCTCCAAGCTGGGTGTTTTTCTTCCCCATCCGAGGGGTAGAAATCAAGTCACCTGATCGTTCTCCGCCAATCGCCTTTGAATTAACATTTCCGCGGAGGCCAGGTTACGGTCGTGGAGGTAGTTGACCTTCAGAAATTTTGTGGGATTGTTGCTCTTCCTTTCCAACTTTCTCAGGGACTCTGCTAATCCGTTAACCAACTTGGAGGCGTCACGTTTTATGGTCGGACAATCCAAAGCCTCGGCTTTGTGCTATCCGTTGTTTTCCTCCATTAACTTTATCAATTAAATATTTTATTAAATTGGTGGCGTCCTTTTGCGCTACAATATGTTAAGTTTTTATTTAAGCTGATCTACTGGGAATAGTGGTCAAAGCGAAGCATCTGTAAGTAACCTAGTAATCTATAATACCGCGAATATGTAGGTGATACTTTAGTAGGGTGAGATCGTTCACGCATAGCATAATAATCTTGTACTACGTCACCTTACTACTTAACCATATTAAGTATTAATTTTACGCTAGTCTTTTATGAACCACCGCGACGATATCGAATGGTGATGTCCGGGAAAACTATGTTTTCTATGCATAATCTAAACTTAATAAACAGTTAACTTGTCCATGAAAACCATGGCATGACCATATAATCGTATACAGTAATCCACAATACTCATAAACCTTCAACCGCGATGAGCTTTACTTACTTTTATTGGGGGATATTTGCATATTTTACTGTTACCAGGTAGAAACTTGGGATTCTGCATAAAGAACACCTACCACTATATCTCTCATCATAGTTTATACAGTCACACATCAAAACCAGGTTCGGATGAAATTTTGTTTCGAGAGAAATTATACTTAAAATCACTGTTTGTACATGTTCCCAGGAGCTTTCCTGATCCCGTACTTAATCATGCTGGCCCTGGCGGGTAAGCCCATGTACTTCCTGGAACTTGCTGTGGGGCAGTTTTCTGGAGTCGGGCCTGTTGCTCTGTGGAGTTGCTGTCCGATTGCCAAAGGTGAGTGAGTATTGAATCTGTAAGATGAATACGCGTTGATCACAGCAAGCAGCTAAGACAGAGGCGTGTATTGCAGGTGTGGGCTGCGCCATGGTGACCGTCTCTCTCATCGTCTGCATCTACTACAACGTCATCATGAGCTACACAGTCTTTTACATGGTCTCTTCTTTTGCTGCTGAGGTTCCGTGGAGTAAATGTGACCCTGCGTGGGCGGATATGACCACATGTTACGTTCGGGGATCTTCTACGGTAAATAACACGCATCACCTCATTTACAACCTTCACAACCATATGATTTTAGTAATGAATCCGTAACCTGAATAACTGTCATCCGTAAACGTCGACGATTACGAAAAAGGTTGAGTTTTATAGTTTCATAATTTATGCGGAAGAGAAAAGGATTTAACTGATTCCGCCTCGCGGATCTCAGTAATTGTCCGCGTTCAGGAATACCAATGGCCTATGATTAAGGCCGTTTAAATTCGTTAATTACGACAATTCACAACTAGACAAACGAAATAAACTTAAGCCTCTGTGAATAATTAATTTTCAGAAAGAGCTGTCTTGTCTAAGACTTTGCGTCTTATGTGAGATTGTTAAATACAACATACAACATAGAGTTCTTAAAAATTAAAATAATATTTTATGAATGCTTCGACATGGAAAATTTGTAATAACAAAGTACATATACTACTGAATTAAATTCTAGGTTTAGTCGTAATTGATGCAGCAATCCAGACGAATTCAAATTATATTTCATTTTATTATCAATCCCTGGGTGCAAATAATTTAACGATCGTAATAATTAAATAAAGGAGTGGGTAATTTAAATTTTTACTCATTTTCTGATCTTGTCAAAACAATTTTCCAATTTTTCAATTGATTTATAATAAAAAAATTATTTATAAAGTTTCATAGCTGAGATTAAGCATCTATTATTAATACTCAGTTATATATAACAAGGAGAATCTGACTTGTAATCACTTTAATTTTAATCCATCGAATTTTGATATATTTATAAATAAAAGGAACATTTAATGAGTGATATGACATGATTTAACTGTGTTTTTTTAATTGGGAATAAAGTAATATTGTTTTTGATCTGTTTTTATGAGACGGGTGGATTGAAATTTGTAAACAGAGGTGGAAGGTACTTTCAGTTTTGTTTTTGAGTTCGTCTTCTGATTTGAGTGGGACTTCATTTTTACTATTTTGAATCGCCTGACAAAAGCAACAAGGGTTACAGAACCGTTGTGCTATTTATTTATCTCTTTGTCTGATAATATGCTACCTCTTTTTCTAATTATTCTAAATCAAACAAGTAATGTTTCTGTTATGAAATATTAGGAATGCAATTCCATTTTCTGGCGAGTAATTAGAACAGCAAGATGTACAGATGGTGTAAGCTCTTAATAATTGTAAAATAGTAGTAACTGGAAAATTTAGGAGGATATAAACGGCTAATGATCAAATCGATTTTTAAGCTATATATTATGTAAGAAAACAACAGAATAATTTAATGTGTGATATTTTGAAATAATCTTTTGCTTAGTTTATTTTCAAGATATACTAATCTTATAATAGTTTGTACGTTATTTATATTATATACTGCAAGTCTTCACCCTTGAATCTTGACTGCAAATCTTAGCATTGTCATTTGTTCTTCGTTTTCAGTTAAAAATATACACATTATTATAAACAATAGTTGGTGAGGAGGCTACCTTTCTGTATGTTCCGGGGTCGCAGACCTTGGGCATACTGTAAGAGTTGTTCGCTTGTTCCTATTGGAATAGTCGGCCAGCTGCCTCCTAAACCGGTCAAAGCACGGCGAGGAGAAATCTGTGACCACACAACAAACCCCTCTCCTGCCATCGGAAGGGCGTAGGACAAGTATCCAATGTCCGACCTACCAGATGCAAGTTTTTCTAGGGTTTTCCCTGCATCACTTTTAGGCGTATTGCCGGGTAGGATCCTTAAACCATAGCCCGAGGGCTCCAGTCAACCCTTGGCTACCTTCCTCTACCCTTCCGCACCATCCCTTTCAAATCCCTTCCTATGTTATTAAAGGGGAATTGCCACCACGTGAATTACCCTCATGTAGCCTGTTGCCCTAAAAAAATGTTGCAATGCGCCATTCACACTTTCTAATTTAATGTTCACAGATTTCATTTGTTTATTTAATTAAGTGCAATTATAGTTGACAGACAATCCTTCTACCTCGATATTTAAATTTTATTCAAAATATTTATTCCATTTAATATTTTTTCAGCTCTTTTTCAGATCCTCAACTTTCATAGGTGTTTTCATATTCTTCTTAATTCAACCTATTGTTAAATGTTAAGGCAAAATTGTTTCCCTTATACTCTTAAATTTAAATCCTTTTCTTCATAAACATTTATTACATTCTAGTCCTTTTAATATGAAGGCTACCGTCAACATGAATCTTATTGAAGTTCATAATTAAAATATAATTATTCAGCACAATTGTCCGTAAATTTTGTCCAAAAAATAATATTAATTTAGTGCTCCTTGTTTATAGGGTCTGAATTCTTCTAGAAATGCATCATTGGAAAATCCTGGAAGAGAGACTGCCAGTTTACAATTCTGGGAGTAAGTTAAGTCAGTATTTGTTTTCAATATGGATTTGTATACTTTTCTATTTTCTGATACGTACAAGAAAAAATGAATCCACTGAATTTATAAATATATTTTTAAGAGAGTATTACTTTCCTTAAAAATTTATTTCACATTTTTGCTTATTTAATGATGTCATATTTTCAGCATTTCAATAAAAATTATACAAATAAAATATTTAAGTGTTAGTCTATTAATATACAATATTGATCTATTAGACTATGAATTAATTAATTTCATAGGAAATTTCTATTCAATGTTTTTATACCAGTTAAAAAATAGATTTATTTAAATGTTAAGGTGAAACTTAGTAAAGTAAAAAATGGTTAATTATTTCAAAATACATTATTAATAAGAAAAGAAAGGGTTTCACTTTGATTACAATTAATCACTGTTGCAGTAACAAAATTAAAATGTGCTAAAACTAATTTAAAGAAATTCGTTCTCTCTGAATTTTAATAATCCGTGTTGTTATATATATATATTTATATACTAATCTTCTGCTTAACACGTGATTAAACCACCATGCCGTGTCACATTTTCGAACATTTACATTTCACGACCACTACTCTACCTATATCGACAAAATGTTAATTCCATATAACCAGAATAGTGACTCACTCAATTTAATCGATTCAATAAATCTAGAAACATTCAAAATCACTCCGGTACCGTAGAAAGTGAAATATACTCCAGGTACATAGAGAGAACCTAAAAGCATCCGCGAACCTAAGAAAGTTAAACAATACTTGAGGTAACTTCATTGCGTCTAATACATCTTAAATATCTAAAAGGTCCCGGAGACACTAAGGGAGAAAAAATACACTCAGTAAGAAAACCAAATTATTTATGGTATCTTAAGGGATACAGAAATATCCTGATACCTTAAGAGTGTCATAAATATTCGACGGACTTTGAGAGTGTTAATAATACTCCCATTTCACTAATAGTATCAAAAATTCTCCATTACCATAAGAGATTCAACATCGCTCCGAGTACCTTAAAAATAGAGTCAAATATATTCGAGCTACCATAAGAGAGTGAAACATATTCGCGGGACTAAAAAGATTAAAAATACTCCAGATACCTGATGAGAGAAAAAATTCTCGCTGTACTCTATTAGAATAAAATATAATTCTGGTAATTCAAGATTTAAAATATTCTAAGTGCCCTAATAGAATTAAATGTCCTCCCCTTAATTTAAGATATTAAAAAATACTGTCAGTATCGTGGTAGAGTCAGTAATACTACATATATGAGAGTAAAAATATTTATGGTATCTCTCAGGGATAACAAAATACTCTTGGTACCTTGAATGTCAAAAAATTTCCCTGTGCCTTAAGATGGTTAACATTATTTCGGTACCGTAAGAGAGTATAAAAATACCTCCAGTACCTTAAGAGATAACAAAATACCCCAGGTACCCTAATAGAGTATAAATTACTTTCAGTACTTTGAGAGTGTTCGAAACTAGGTACCTTACCTTAGTTTACTAAAATATACTCTCGATGCCCTAAAAGAGTCAAAGGGTATTCCTGACACCTCAAAAATCAGAAATATTCTCTTAAGAGAGTTTAAAATAACACCGGTACCCTAAAAAGAGTCAAAAATATTCCCAATGTCTTAAGAGAGCGTAAAATACCAACGGTACCTATAGGAAGTAAAATTACTTCAGGTACCACAAATGAGTTAAAGAATTAACCGATAGGTTAAGAAAATCAAAACTAAAATGAAAAAATATACGCCTTTGAGAAAATGGACAAGGATTCCAGAAACGTTGGGTTGTAGTTATATTATCGCTTTTTTGTCTGAATTGGCTATCTTTCTTATTCATTATTAAGAATCAAAACTACTCTTGGAAGAGTTCCGGTACCTAAAAGAGAAAAGTACTTCGCACACCCATCCAAACTCCTCTCCCGCTATCGGAAGGGCGTGGGACAAGTACCCAATGCCCGACCTACCTGATGCAGGTTTTTAAAGGGTTTTCCCTGCATTTCTTTAGGCGAATGCCAGGTAGGATCCTTAAAATATAGCCCGGGGGCCCTAGTTAATCCTTGGTTACCTTCCTCTACCCTTCCGCATCCCCCCTTTCAAATCCCTTCCTATGCTATTAAAGGGGAGTTGCCCAAAGTGGATTACCCTCATGTAGCCTGTTGCCCTAAAAAAAATTAACTCAAAGTTAATCTCTTCGTCAACTCGAGATTTAACCTTCATCTAAAGCGTCTCATTTTTTAACATTAACATTTTCCGTCTCATACCTAATCCGTGACGGCGTATTTTTAACGTAATCATAACCGGTATGTTTCACTGTACCTTTATCCAGTCTAGGCATCTTGAGACAATAAAAAATACCTAAGAGAGTTAGCCCCTTGTACGCTGAAAGCGCCTACAACACACCTCGCAAAATGTCAAAAACAAAAGATCCGGTAATTAAAACAGTAAAAAATATTCCCCATACCTTAAGAGCTTCCAAAATATTCTCCGTATCCAAGACATGAAAAATATTCCTCGTAAACAAATTTTCAAAAATGCTCCTAGTACCTTAAGAGAGTCAAAGATACAACTATAACGTTTAAAGAGTTAAATATAATAAAGGTACTATTAGAGATTATAAAATTTTCTCACTACAGTAATAGAGTTAAAAATTCTTTCAGTACTTTAAAAGAGTAAATTATACTCCGGTCAACACCAATAGTCAAAATTTCTTCCGGTACCTCGAAAGTGTCAAATATACTGCCGGTACTTTTAGATAATAAAAAATACTCCCGTTACCATAAGAGAGTCAAAATAATTTATGTACCATAAGATAGTCAGAAATACTCCCAGTGCCTTAAGACAGTCAAAAAATACTCTCAGTAACCCAAGAGAGTCAAAAATATTTGCGGTAGCAAAATTAACAAAAGCACTCCTGGAATCTAAAGGAAATAAAAAATACTTCGGGAACGTTAAATGAGTTCAAAATTGTCTGCGTACCCTAAAGTGAGACTAAAATGGTCTCCCTATATTAAGACAGTCAATAATACTTTCAGTAAACTATATTTCCGGAACTTTAAAAGAGTAAAAAAATATTCTCGATACACTAAGACAGTTCTGGTATCTTAGAAGACTGCAAAATAATACGGGTAGTGTACCGAGCAAAGTACCGAAAGTAATTTTGAGTCTCGAGAGTAAACATTTTTCCGGTACCTTACGAGTGTCAAAATACTCCCGCTAACTTAAGATAGTGTAAAATAATATCGGTAGCCTGAAAGAGTCAAAATTTCATAACAGCATTGAATGTCACAATTAAACTGAGCGCTTGCCTTAATCAACACAAATCTCGGTTTTTCGTATTACAATTATAAAACTGCCTTCCACCTCTTCCTCTTCCGCCCCTGCATCTAAGGGCTGAACTACAGCTTAACCGGAAAGTTGAATGCCACCCTTCCATTTACCCACATATAGGTGATAGGGTTGATTTACCTAATCAGTGTTCGTTACTGGATATTCATCTCAGAGACCCTGAAAAATATTTTTCTCGGCGAATATCGACCGTTTTAACATGTTTGAAAATTTCCAGTCCCGTCCACCCCCGCCCCTTGAAGTTGTAGTCGTGTCTTACTCCCACAGTGTTGATTTCCATCCGAAAGGAACGTGTGTACAAAATTTGGCGGAATTTGCTCCACGCGAGTGTATTTTCATGCGGATCATACACACATACATATCCATTAAAATAAGCTACGAAATATGCTGATTTATGCTAAATATAATTAAATTTTATTATTTTTTACATTACTTTACTTTTTTTTTAGGAGACAGGCACTGCACTTATCCCAGGGTATTGAAGACATAGGTCCTGTGAAATGGGACTTAGCTTTGTGCCTCTTCTTCTCTTGGACATTAGTTGTTCTTTGTCTGGTCAAAGGGATTAAAACATCAGGAAAGGTAAATCAGTATATTATTACACATATATTTATTTTGGTTTCCTAAAATATTTTCAAGTATCTGTACCATTTGGTATACACCCTACACATGAAACTTATACCTATAAATTTAAAATATCACAAGAATATTATTTAATTAACCTGCTTAAAGGGGACATTTTTTAAGTATATTCGAAGACGTAAAAGTGATAGGAGTGTTTCTACGCCTCTAAAAGGAGTAGGTAAGACCCTTGAACTAGACGAATTAGTTATAGCCAACAGCATCGCAGACTGCTTCGCCACGGTATTTGGAGAAAGGGTGGAATTACCAACTTGGGACAACTATAGAGCTACATCTGTTTTCAAAATCGAAGCTAGTAGTATTCGTAAAAGTATTAGTAAACTAAGTTTCACAAGTCAGTTGGTCCGGATGGGATTTTATGAGAAGTACTAAAATTAGGAGGGGAAGCCATTATTTCTTACCTCATACGTCTATTTGAAATATCCGTAAATAATTCTGATGTTCCAGAAGAATGGAGAAATGCGATTGCAGTTCCCATATATAAATCAGGTCCGCGATCGGAAACTAGTAATTACAGGCTGGTGAGCCTCACATCTGTGATATGCAAGCAATTTGAACGCTTGATAGCTGAGTATTTGCGAAGGAATTGGGACGAAAGGGGTTGAATTGACAGCGGGCAACACGGCTTCAGACCTGGATTCTCGTGTGAGAGCCAACTAGCCACGGTCTGCCAAAATCTTTCGGACACAGTCGATAATGGAGGGAGAATAGACGCAATAATTATTGACTTTTCTAAAGACTTAGACGTTTTGCCGCATGTTCTATTATTAAGTAAGTTAAAAGATTCTAGGATGAATATTTGTATACTGAATTGGATTTGCGAATTTTTTTAAAAAAAACTTGCTCTCAAGAGTTCGCGTAAATGGCAAATTGTCCGACTCTGTTAAAATACGTCAGGGGTCCCGCAGGGGAGTGTGATCGGTCCACTCATATTCCTTGCGTACATAAATGATCTAACCATGGGTATAAGTTCACATATTAAACTGTTTGTCGACGATTTCATGGTTTATAGGGAAATAGTAAGCGCGTAGGATGCTCGGACTCTTCAGGCGGCTGACCTGGACAAAATTTACGAATGGTCAGTTAGAAATAAAATGCAAAAAATTATAAAATTACAAAAAATAAAAATGTTCCTCCAGTTAGGTATAAAATGGGGAATGAAGTTGTAACGGAATTCAACAGTTGTAAATATCTTGGAATCACGACTAGTAAGGATCTAAATTGGGAAAATCAAGTCAGCGAAGTCGCAGGTAAAGGGTGGAAGGCGCTAAATTTTGTAAATAGGGTTTTGAGGAAAAGTACGAGGAAAACCAAGATATCTGCTTATATATCACTAGTCAGGCCCATTTTGTAATATGGGACACACACTAGCGCTGGGCAAGAATCAAAAAAGGGCTGAAAAGTTGTTTGGGGGCGACTCGCGAACAATCCTGGTGAGCATTTAGAATCACTAAGCAGTAGGAGGAAACACGCGAGGCTTTCCACAATATACAAAGCTTATACGGGTCAACCGGCCTGGAAATAAATTAAAAATCATCTCTTGGAGCCAACTTATATTTCTAAAAATGATCACCCTTTCAAAATTAAAGAAAAAGGGCAATGCACAGATGTTGGCAAATATTAATTTGTTAATACATCAATTCGCGACTGGAATTCATTGCCTGCATAATTACCGACGACTTTTCCAAATAGCGCTGATAAGTTTAGTACTACAATAATCATGGGGTAATTAATATATTGTAATAATCAAACGATTACGTATTAATTTGCCCCACGTTGTGGTAGCCAAAATGTAATACTCATTCGGGTGTCCAAATAAAAAGATTAATATTTATAAACAACAAACAATTTATATATAAAAAATTAGCAATTTATACAATTTAAAATTATAAAAAGTATCTCATTCTCTCAAAGGTCTTTCCTGGGTTTGATAACGGACAGAACATTTAAATAATCAAAGAACCCAACATTTATCTTTAAATTAAAAAGAAACATTTATTCGTCTTGACATAGACGAAATTAATTATTGACGAACTTATTCTACCAGATTGATTTTAAATTTAAAGAGTTTATTTTATTAACGCAAATGAAAAAGAACGATATCTGACTGTATCTTTTAATTCGGTTTACACATATTAATACCATGAAATTTCAACTTACGATTACTCAGGAAAATTTGGCTCGTTCATACACACACACTTTATATACTGGACGTTTTAAACACTGACTCTAACACACACGGTTGGTTTGATGAAAGCTGGTTCTCCGTTCGTGAAGGGCATATCACTTGCTCGTGGTGAAAACTACTCGACGCTGGATGCAGTGTCCTGGTCTCCTTCTATTGAAGACAGTGGTCTAATTTTGATATTACAACAGATTAGACTTCAGCATACAAAAATGTTTATCGTTGAATATTTTGCTATTTCTCTCGCAGGTTGCAACTTATAAAACATTCTCCTCCCTTAAACGATGTCTGTCTTAGTCATTCTTCGGTGGTCGCAGAATAACTAACTCACTCACAATTCTCCAGTCTCGGTGCTCACAGCACCCCTCTCCCACTCTAACTCACTTCTCGATGATTGCAGTACGGCTCTCTAACTCTAACTAACTCCAACTAACTTCTCAAAATCTTATCTTCCGCTTATATATCCCAGTCCCATCCTTTTTCCTTTGTTCCAAAACTACGTCGCAACTGCCCCTTGACAGTTTCCTCCATTATCCCGAGATTTACATTATGCAGGTGCAGTTCCTTAGTTAGCAAATAGCTAGCTACTCTGTCTTGTCACAAAGCCGACAATCGAGACAGGTCTAATTTGTCTTTGTACCCTCAATTACTTTGGACTTGTCTTCTCACCCCCACACGCACGTGCGCTGTTCTAAATTCTCCAGACCGCCCAAACTGCACCCTCAAGACCTAAGTAAACATGCGACCAAAATTGTCCTCCGGCAGTCCAGCCCATTAATCAGCAACAATGCCTGCCTTAACCGATTTATTTTGCGACATGCCACCCGCATGTGCATTTCTTTGAATTCTCAATACCAATCCTAAGTACACAACATTACAAACTGTCCTCCGGCAGTCCAGACCAGTCAGAAACAATGCCTGCCTTTCAAGGCATTCCAATATATATTCTTATTACAATTATTAATCACTATATGGGTCAGCGTGGTAAGCAGTGAAGTGAAGTGATTTATTTGAGAATAAATTGAAAATAAAAAGACTACATTACTGGCCCATAGAAAATTAATTGAGAATGTAACTACATAAATTCCACTCAACACTTTGGTTAAGGTGGTCCAAGAAGCACTTTGCTATACTAATAAATTAGCAAATTTTTTACTCTTGCAACTATAGACACCATCAGTACCTTGTGTCCATATTATGATACGTGTACAAATTTAGTATTAAAATATTATGCAATATTATCTTTACCCTGAGAGGAAGATTCACGAATTTTTGACTGACTGCGTCATTGTGTTTATAAAATATGGTAATTTTGAACTGCAGATTTGCCATTAAAAATTAAAAGGCATCTATTTTATTAAGATACAATAATGAAACGTGAAGGTCTGTGCACAACATTCATGGCGCACTGCACGTTTAAGCCACGTGGCTCCTGATTTTCTAGATATGTCCTTGTGTTTATATATAAGTTAACAATGTGGTTGAAATGTCGTTTCGTGGGGATATTTTCCCCAATTTTCTAATATTCTTATTTTTAACTGATTATAGCACCGTTATTAGTTGATCATGAAACCTTGACGGGATAGTGTAGCCTTGAAAATTCAAATCACAAAAGATATAGAAATCATTAAACATTGTTAACTTGAATTTAAAATAATTTGAAAACTGTAGTCAAACATTTCCGTGTATTTGCCAATGTAAATAAAAATATTGTTGTGTAAAAGTTTCCATTAATTGTTCCGAATTCTGAAGAAAATGACATTCAAGTAAGACTGGCAGAAAATTTGCAGCGTAACAAATTAAACATCAGAAGACCATGTGGATGATCGTTTCGCCTCACCTCACAAATGTGCGAACATACGCCCTTTTCCTATTATTGTTCACTCTAATAACAACAGTCTCATTGCTTCCTGTAGTCATGTGTGGGAGATGTATGCGAGAGCAGCATCGAACTGTTACTATTCTTACTTGAGGAAGGAGTCACTCTAACCATAGTACTCTACAGAGGATTCCCCAATGATGCGGCGGGGAAACGAAGGTAAACGGTGAGAAAATAGTCGCTTGAAGTGTCGCCTAAATGAGCTGCTCATAGGAGGTACAATCCTAGACGAAACCCAGGGCAGACCACACGGCGTTAACTTCTTAAACTGATGGCATTGTTTCAAAAACCACGTAAATTGGTAACGGTCTCAGTGCTTTCAGGATACATATGTGGAATACTGTGACTATTCTCGTTTGTGGGAGGAATCCCACTATAAATGAGCACTCTGAGGTAAAATGCCTCCTAGCGGTTGCGGCACGTGGGAAGGTGGTTGTGTAAGAGAGTGCTCGTTGTTCTCCTGGGGAAGTGGTGAAGACTGAGTCAAGGCCGTCGTCCAGTCTTCGGGGTGTGTGGAAGGTGTTGGTGACTATAGCACCAACTGCATTCTAGAAGGCTAATGTGTCGAGTGTTGGTGTTAGTTATCCGATAACGAAATTACCTGGGCATAATTCTCCTCGTAGCAATATCATGCAGGCAAGCAAACCGTATATATATATATATATATATATATATATATATATATATATATATATTCACTTCACCAGTAGCATACTCAGGTAAATTCTCACTCATCCTCTGTCACGAACAGCTCAGTTCTCAATCAGCCTTGTACACAAGAGGAGCAACGAATCCTGAAAGCTGTAAATAAAGCCACATTGTTATCCAAATGTTAGAATTCAAAGATCAAATGCTTTCCTGCTGTAGTTGCTGCAGAAAGAGTTGTTGGGTTTCTACATCGGTACAACCGTATTAAACCATGATGTTTCGACAACAGCAAGTTATGTCTTCATCTTCCAGGCGAAGACCATATAAGTGTCAGTTTTGGTGTATAGAAAGAGAAAAAGTGGTTAAATGGCAATTGAAATAGAATTTTCTAGAAATGAAAGTGGGGTAGGCCTACAAGTGTGGGGTTGTTCTTTCACCACTTTTTAATTAAGTTGGGGATTTTATGGAGTTAACGATTATTTAGATTTTAATTGTGTGTTCTATTTTCAAAAAACAATATCATGTAAACTATTTTCACTAGAATTCTGAAAAAAAAACACCACTGATTTACTCTTCTTATTTTTGTAATGTCAACAATCATTGTTTGGTATAAAGAATGGTTTTTTTATTTGAAAAAAAAACACTTACTAATGGTTATTAAAATTTGTGAATGAGATGCAAATATGAGCCCCTATATATATGTATATGGATATGGATAAGAAAGTAAAACAGTGTAGCCGACTTACCCGAAATCAACATTTGAAATCAAAATTTGGTATTTAATTCTGCACAGCCTACCTGCACTAATGGTTGATTTCAGATAATTTGGCTACTGTCTCTTCCATGCCCAAATGTGTTAATTAATTTGGCCTTGTCACATTTTTATACATATACATACTTTGGGAACATGTTGGTGGTCAAATTTAGACATAGTTCAATGTATTTTTTATTTCTTACTTTATGTATAATATCATTAAAAATAATTAATCTAATTTCTGAACAGTAAATGTATCCAATGGTTTGTAAATTTTAATATTTTATTGTGAGTTTTTATTTGTGAGTAAAAATAATGTTTAATTATGGCATATTAAAGTCTGATGTTAGGACTATAATATGTTCATCTTTATTTTACATCATAATGTTGTTAAATATCTATATTGTTTAAAATAAAATAAGTATTCTGTCCTGAAAGCTCTACAATTCTTTTAAATTTTTCATAATTTCTTTTATAGGTGGTCTATTTTGCTGCAACATTTCCATATGCTATACTTTTAACACTACTAGTAACAGGACTTGTACAGGAGGGTGCACTACAAGGAGTGTTGTACTTTATTACCCCAACTTGGGAGAAATTACTAGATATTCAGGTATTTTTCAGAACAATTCTGATAGAATTTGGAGTAAGTTTTCAGATTTCAAACATTACATTGTATTGCAGGTTTGGCAAGCAGCTGCAAGTCAGATGTTTTTCTCTCTCAGTGTTTCAATGGGTGGCCTTATTATGTACAGCAGCTATAATGATTTTCACAACAATGTTTACAGGTAGATTTCTTTCAATTCTGCTTTCACAAAATTCTAAAAGAAACATATAATGAATCCAAACAATTTTTCAGAGATGCCTTGGTTGTAAGTGTTTTGGATACAGTAACAAGCATAATATCTGGAATGGTGACATTTTCTATCCTTGGAGCAATGGCTCATGACTTAGAAGTACCTATTAATCAGGTGGTGAAGGAGGGACCAGGACTCGCTTTTGTAGCATATCCTGAAGCACTTCTCCGATTACCTGTCCCTCAACTGTGGTCTGTTTTATTTTTTCTTATGTTGTTTGTGTTGGGACTGGATAGTGAGGTAAGAATTATAAATATTTTCCATTTATTATAATAACAATACTGATGAACTATTATATAATACCATAGAGCAATTTTTATTTTTAATGGTTAAATTGATTTTATGCTTCACTGTAATTTTTTCACAAATCAAAAATTATATATATATTTTTGTTAAATATCACTTGTGATAATTCGTAAAGCAATGAATCAATTTACTGGTTTATGGTTAGTAATGAAAGAGGAGAGTATTAAAGCTTAAATCTTGTAGTATGCATTCAGCAACCTAATACTGTGATGACTACTATGTATTTACAAACTGTTCCAATAAATATATTATACTTTTTGGCAACAAAATTGTTTTCAGAAAATATTGTTTATTCAATATTCAAATATAATACCTGACTTATACAATAAGCCAGAATAGTAATAGGAACAAATTACGAGATAACTTAACAATTCAAGAAAATAATTTGATCTCTCAGTAAAATTTACTTGTTAAATGCTAGAGCTATAAAAATTCATATTTTAAGTTAAAACTCTGAAATGGCTGTGAGCAATCATTAGACAAATAAAGTTGCAAAAACTTTTAAGTTTTTACAATATAGTGCTCAATAATTTACTAAGTATAACAATGTTATATTGTGTTTATAGACATTTTTACTAAACACAATACCAATATTTATTTCTAGAAGTAAAATAATTGCATTTTAAACAATCTAATTCATAATTCTGAAATTACTTACACTTAACACATTAAATTACATTTTAAAATGCTTTACATAGGATTATTTCATAATAATTATACTATCATGCTAAACATTTACAATAACCCTTTTTATTGTGTTACAGTTTGCCCTTCTTGAAAATGTGCTCACAAGCATTTCAGATGAATTTACTATTTTGCGGACTCATAAGTTGCTATTCTGCATTGCTACAGCAGTGATTTGTTATTTAGTTGGGCTTTCTTGTGTGACATATGTAAGTAAAAATCATAATATTTATGCCAATGACTAAAACCAAAAGTTAAACTTACAGACAATTCTTCAATAGGGTGGCAGCTATGTCTTGACACTGATGGATGTGTATGGTGGTGGACTGGCAGTACTTTTCATAGCTATTGCTGAGTGCATATCTCTTATTTGGATATATGGTTAGTAACATTAAGCAAATTAAACAGTACAAAACCATTTAATTTAATGATAAATCATGCATTTGATCACTAACAAAATATGTATAGAACCACAATAGGTAGTATTAAGTGTTTCGAAACATTTCCTAAAATTATCATAAAATATAATGGAGTAATTACTAAATATAAACACATCTGACAATTTTGTACCTTAAATTGTTAGAGCAAAATGAATTTCAGCATGTCTACTGTCATTTTCATATATATGTATTCAAAAAATATCTAGAAAAAGTAGTCTCTGATGACTACATTTACCACACATTAATAAAACATTTAATATATTTTACAATGTGAGTCTTTATATAACATACATTCTCTGAAATTTAGAATAATTATTCTTATATTTATATGACAAACTAATAGAATCTACTTTGTGCACCAAGTTCATATTAGTAAAAATTGCAGATTGAGAACAATCGCTTTTTGTCAAAAATATTTTCTGAGCCACAAAATACACACAGTACATATAACTCAGAACTCTTTAAGTATTTATTAGATAGAATGTCTAGTATTTGTGCTCAAGCAGATGAATGATTTGTTCAGTAAGAAATTATGACCATATGAGTACATTCCTTAGTTCACGACAAACATTGTACATGTTAAAGATTCTTCAAACTCATCAACTATTGAAAATCTTACTTCCTGATTATGAAAAGATATTAAATGCATTGATAAACACAGTGATATTTAAATAAAAGGAAAGTAAAAGTTAACACTAAAAATGTGCTTATTCAAATTGTGATATTGTGAGAGTGTACTGGTTAATTCATAGATGTGTTGTTCCATTGACAAACATAATTCTTGATTACCATATAACAATGTCAACTTTTCAAAAATACAAACTTTTATAACAGTAATACATCATATCATCTCATTTAAATGTCAGCTCTGTAATTTTTTGTTTATGTAATGTTATGCATTAGTCTTGTTCTAATCTCCAGATCTCATTTTCACTGTAGCTCTTTGCTTGGAGTTTCGTGGACTTCATGAGCAAGAGAATTTCCAGTTAACTCTTTCACCTTCTCTGTAACAAGTTAAACAATATTAATGACAACATTAATTTCAGTCACTTTATCTGTGTCAACAAAAGTCACATAATCTACATGACCCTTTCTCACCTGATCTAAATGACTGCACCAATTAACCCATTTTCTAATTGTTACTCATAAGTAACTGTACTCTCAATTTTAGTGGAAGTCCACTCTTTCTGTTTCAGTCTTTTGTTATTGCAGACATGCACAACAAAATCTTATTTCCTATTATTGTTGAAATTTCCCACCAGATTTTCTTTGGTTTTACATTTTAATCATTTGGTCCAATTATATTCAATCTCGTTCAAGTATGTGAACGAAACATAAACTTTGTAGGTGATTCCCGTGTAATACAATCAGCAGAATTCCAATAAGCTAACAAATAATGGCAAATAGATGTCTATAGTACATTTACTATTACATATTATTTTTTAATTCCAATTTGAATGATTTTACACTGTAGTAAAATTAGAGGACTATTGTTGGTAACAATGTCTTTAGGGATTCCAAATATTGCAAAGGTTTCATAAAGTTTTTTCGTCAATTCTGCATAAATTATTTTCATTTGAAACATAACTAGCCATTTTATATATATGCATGTGTGGTTATGAAGAACACACATACTTCAGCAGGTCCTAAAAATCTATATGAATTCTTTCAAACCTCTTACATTTTGCCATAGATTTAAAATTACCTTTTAAGGTTCCAGCTGAAAGTTATCAAACATTACATATAGTCCTTATCAAAGTTTGATCACCAGGAATACAACCTTACATAAGACTTCATCTTGGCTAAACCCATGTGTGAATCATGAATTTCATCTAACATTCTGTTTCTATATTTGTTTGGAATTACAATCTGGTCAAGCCACTACCCAGCTGTGTCTATTGGACGCTGCAGGATAGGCCAGGACCCTGACGCACCCCAAGGTACCAAGTTGCCCGAAGGACAGCCTTAGTTGGCCATTAGCCATTACCAAAGATGAGCCCAGGGTTGCCCCTCAGGGTGGAGTTTCACTTACCGGAAGGCACATTCTAGTTACCCATAATGACTCTCAAGTTAGGACTATCTCACCCTGATAGCAAGAAGCTATTGCTACCAGGAGAAATATGGCTAGGCAGTTTCACCATTGGATAAGTAAGAGAAGGGGACAAGTCCCCAACTCTCAACAGCTTAGACTCCTAGAATGCAGTTGATGCTGGGGTCACCAACACCTTCCACACCCCCAAAGACTGGATGATTGCCTTGAGTCAGTTTTCTTCATTTCCTGACAGGATAGGATGGCACCTTCTCTTCTACTCTTGTATCATGTACCCTCCCTTCCACTTCCACTTTCCCATGTGCTACAACTATGGGAAGGTCTCTATTTACAGTGTGCTATTGTTCCTCCCACAACTGAGAAGTGTCATGGTTTGAGGGTACTTTCACAGCCTCTCCCACACATGAATTCTGAAAGCAGTGAGACCATTACCCACAGACAAGGGATTCGAAACAATGCACATTAGTACACCACATTCTTCTGACCAATAATATTTCAACTCTGGCAATGAATTTTAATTCTGAATCAACTGATTCTGACCACCCCTTTTCAACAAAAATAATAACTTTACTTACAACTAAATCCTTTCTAGATTCAAGTTCAATCTATGTAGCATCTATCAGTATACTAACATTTGTTGCCAACAATACCAAATAGGAGCAATTATCTTCCTTTTTCGGAGCACTACCCACTGACAATCTTGACAATATGTAGTTACATTGTTAGTACCTTTAATGTGAGCAATATCATAATAATAATAAAACAAGATTTGTGGGGTCTAGTTGACCTGACTCAATAACTACTTGACTAGCACTACTCAAGAAAGTGTTTCCAACTGGATCAACTACTGCAGCTCCAACAACTGATAAAGTATGTTGCCAACTTGGGCACATACCTCAGCTCCACAACAAGAGAGATCCCATCACTTATCAATATCTGGCGTGCTGGCTGCTTGTCCATGTGGTTATATGGTAAAATCACAATGTATCAAGGAAAATGTGCTGGGCAACACCCAAATTTGGCCTCAGTAAAATGAAATGGAATGGAGACAAATATAGAAAAGTCAAAATTGATGAAAATATCACAGAAACATGAGCCGTTACATATATTTGTGGGGAAGAAAGAATTAAAACATGTTGATGAGTTAAAGAACCTTGGAAATCTTTTGACGAATGATGCCTGCAGCACAAAGGAAATAAGATCACATATCACAATGGCCAAGATAACATTCTCAAAGAAAGCAGCCCTACTGACTAGCAAATTAAATCTAGAAATGCAGAAGAGCCTAATAAATTGCTACATCTGAAACAGGGCCTTTGTGTAGATCAGAAACATGGGCAGAGAAAGAAGGAGATCAATAAAACCTGGAAAGTATTGAAATGCGGTATTGAAAGAGAATTGAAAAAATTAGGTTCTAAGAAGAGTAAATGAGAAGAGGTCTATCTTAACTACAGTTACTAAGAGAAAGGTAAACTGGATTGGTCACATTCTAAGGAGAAATTGTTTTCTGCATGGCATCATTGGACACATGGATAGAGTTTCAGGTTGTGGAAGGAAGAGAATGCAGCTGCTAGACAACTTGAAGCAAAAAAACAATAAAAATTGGGTGATGAAGGAAGAAGCTAAGAAAAGGGCAAGTTGAAAAAGAAAATTTATAGATCAATTCCAAGGACCTACCAGTATGCAGAACACATAAAAATAATAAAAATATATAAGTAATATGAACAGGAAATCTCTACAGACACATGGACTTAACTTAAATTGAGGGTCAGTGTTGGAAGATTAGATAGGAAAGAGCATATACCATTTCCAGTGACTCCTTCCTCAGGACAGAAATATACTGGCCCAGAACATGAAATTCAATTTTTTACATGTGTTATCGCACTTTTTCAGAAAAAAAATTGTTCACTCTTTCAATATACAGTGCCTTGAGTCCAATTATCCTCAAAAAACAGTTAATATTTTCATGAATTTAAAAATTCTAATCAATAATAATAGTAGATTTATTGCATTCACCTAGAGAACATGTTATTGTATAATTGTTGTCTGAATATTTTTAGGTCTTAAGAATATTTGCAAGGATCTTCAGTTTATGCTTTGCAAAAAACCTGCATTATATTGGCAAGTCACGTGGGCATTCTTTGCTCCAGTAATTTTATCAGTAAGTATCTATTACTAAATGTTTTACATATTATAAATATTTTGTAATATTGATTAAAAAAACAATGTCACAGGCAATATTCATTTATTCTCTGGTGGACTACAAACCTCTTCGTTATGAGTCATATGATTATCCTGATTGGGCTGATGGAATAGGATGGGGTTTGGCATGTCTTTCTATGTTCCAAATTCCATTCTGGGCTATTGTATCAATATGCTCTCAGAAAGGATCTCTTAAAGAGGTAATAAATAATTATTAAATATTCTTTAACCACAATAGATATATAATAATAATAATTGTAGCATCAGAAACATCTATCATTATTTGCTGTACTCATTAAATATGTCACTTTGCTTCTGTATATATGATCTTGCTGAAATATCAGCCTTTATGATTAGTGTTTATTTCAGGATCAAGTAATAAAGTAACTAAACATGTATTAATATATTTACCATTTATTAAAATTGTTTGAGTAGTTATAATTTATATTTTTAATTTTCTGTCTAAAAATAGAGAAAGATTTAATTTTTAGAAATCTTCTGTCTAATTGTGTAGTGTTTTCTTTCAACTGATAAAATTTTTGATGTATTATTATTATTATTTATTTAAATTTTAATATATTTTTCCTGAATTACTGATTTTTCTGCAACTTTATTCATCATCTGTGCAGCTGGAAGGTCTTAAATCCTATAAGTTACCTTATTAGTCATCTTCCCTAGCCTCCAATACTGTCATATTCATTTTGTGTTCCTAACAAGAACATTACATCAAAATATTGTTAATTATCTCTCAATTTTAATTTCTATACAGTCATACAAGCATGTTTGTTCCCCTGTTGTAAAATTATTTCCAGCAGATACTGAATAAGTTTATAGTTTATGGTATGGAGTTGTTAAAGTATATGAGGAATTGGTACTGGCTAATAGTTTGGGAGGCTATGAATATTGAGTTTACAGAATTGTTGAAAGTTTGTATGGACAGGTATTTGCCATGATTGTTGTTGATGGAGCAACTCATCGAGTATTTAGATGAGCAAGTGCATATCAATTCTTGAAGCATTATGTAGGAAAACGAAGAGTTTTTATGACTTTCCAAATAGAGTGTGGACAAATTTTCTGTATTAGTGGAGAATGAATTTGAATGTACATGATTAAAATCCTATTCAGTAAACTGTGCTTGGCTATTGAAATAATGGATGTGACCTTGCAAAATATAAATGTCTGCTATTTTCTGGAATCTTTATTAGCCTCTGTCAACAATCCCCACTATATTTAACATTAAATGACGAAAGGGTATTTAATATTCAGCTGATATTATTTTTGTGTTTCATTGCCTGATTTTAAGAAAAGTAATGTGCATCAGTTGTGATTGAGTTTTTAATTTTCCTTTCACAAAACCTTTGCATTACATAATTACAAATTATTGATATTGAGTTTAATTTATTTTTTCTATCAGGGTTTGACACCATTCATTAATAATTAGTACCATAAGATTTTTATCTTATTACAAGCATACAGTGACTCTGTTCATGCCAGTGAAGATGACTGCTAAAGGAGCACCAGATATTTAATTATGTATGGTAATGGTCCCAAAGTCTAGGGTTCCAACAACCGGAGAACTGTAGCAAAATAATCTGCTGAAGCAGAATATATAGCTGCAGCCATGTGTGTAGCTCAAATAAATTTCATCAAGACTTTAATTGATGAATATCTTGACAAGAGAATACAATCAACACTGTAAATGGATAAGACAAGTGCCATAAGAATAATCAAGTCAGGGTATCTCTCAAATAACAGCCATCACATTTATATTACATACCACTTCATTCATGATGAGATGAAATCAGGGTTCATTTAACATCAAGCCAGAATATCTGCTTCATATTTTTATCAAACCTTTGATGAGAGTAAGATATCAATATCTGATAGAATCAATTCCAGTAGAAACAACACTGACTTTACCTTTTATACTGTAACTGTGCTGTACTTTTTCCTAAAATTTCAATTTTCTCACATTCTTGTGGTTTTTACTGTTTTTGTTCTGATTAACGGATGATACAAAATATTAATGAGTTTCATTTAACTCATAATACAAATATTTGGGAAACTTTTATAAAGGCAAGCTCTAAATTGAAGAATTTCACTGTCAATTAATACAACTTTTCTAATTTCATGTCTAGTAGACTGAACATAACTTTCAACCATTATCAACCAAGACGGTCCTTTACTCCAACTTCACCACTCTTTCTTTGATATTTTTTTAATAATGTGGATTACAACAGCAATATATTGTAAGTCTAGTTTAATTGTGTTAAAGTTATACATTTGTAATTGTAGTAAACTCATTGTAATTAATGTATTATGTTCTGCAACAGATTTTGTGACACAGGAAACAGACAGAGTGGAGTCCTAAATGTGTAGTAAGACACACTGCATATTAATACATGTATATATTTCAATAATGTGTAAAAAAAATAATGCTTTATTTTATGTGAGCAAGTTTTGTTTATGGACCATATCTGAGGCATGACAACAACACTCATAACATTATTAGGATTACAGTTTAGTTTGAAATGTTTAGATTATTTTCCTGTTTATCTTTGTCTATCTGTAATATTTCTATTGTCCTATTCCATCAGTTAAACCAGAATACATTATAATGATATATATTTTTTAAACAAACACCAGAGCCACCAAAGAAACACATGACTGACACTATTTCCATCTCTCTCTAACAAACTTGACAAATTCCCTTAATACTAACATTTTACCTGTATCGCTTCACACTGTCAGTGAATTTTGGTGTGGTTTATTGGGGTCAATTTTATGTTACACAGTTCAAAGCAACTGGGCATAAATAATGCAACCAATACAGACCTATCAGATGGCAGTTGTTGTTTTTGATTGGAAGAATGCTGATTGAAACCTCATGAAGAAATTTAAATGGAACTAATCAGTAATGGCAGAAATTCTAGATCATGAGATATGTATGAAACAGTTATTTGTGAAAATCCTGCAGTGTAATATTGACTGCTTAGGCAAATGGCTACTGCACAATATATTATAAAATATAAAAATAATTCTGTATACAAACAATAAAAAATTAAAACTTACTAATACATAACAATGTTGAATCTAAAACATCCTAAATTTAATTGTATTTTGCACCTTCTGTTAATAGAAAATCATTTGTGATTTCAGAGATTATGTCTTGCTATGAAACCCACAGATGAGTGGGGACCATCAGATCTAAACTTGAGGGATGAGTGGTTAACAATTCACAACAAACAACCAGAAAGCTTACAGCTTAATTGCTCTTCACCATGTAATTATTTGTCTATAATATTTACCTAATTTAACATTTATTTAGTCATTAGGGACATTAGTACCTGTGATTAAACATATTTATTCAAAAAAAAATACTGTAGAATATTAAGTAATGCCATAAAAGAAGGGAAAAACATGAATTTTAAGTAGGATATGGGTTATTATAACAATAAAATTGAATAGTTGTTAAGAAGATTAAAAGGAAAAACAACAAGAGTTCAAATGAACTAGCTTATTCAGTATGTTTGGTAAAATCATTTCTATGATATACTTTTTATGTGTATCAGAAAAACAACAGGATGTAAGAGTAAATTGATTACAGACATGGATTTATTGAAACAAACTGATCTCTGTAGTGTAAATAAAATTAATTTTACATTAACTTCATGTTATAAAATTGAGAACATTATTATAGAATAAATATTCTTCAGGGTAGGCATCAGTGACACCTATATTAAAAAAAAACCATGCTTATGATTTAGGAAATTATTGACCACTGATGTCAGTATTCTCTACGATCTCTGCGAAACAGAGTGCTCAAATAAGCTTTTCTAATTAACTTAATTTAATTTCAGGAATATTCAACAGAAAAGGCTATTTTTCTCTTCACCATATTATATTAGAACCACTAAACAGTATTCATTAGGGATTTTGTGTGTTTATCCTAAGAATTTGATTATACGGAAATCTAAAATTCCTCATTCTCCTCCTACTTAAGTAACACTGAAAAAGTTATATGGATTGGTGTTTCCATATTGTATAATAATAACAAATTTATTTAGCAAAATATGCTTTTTGCAATTTGAACCAATAAAATCTATGACATTAAATATATAACAAAAACATGAGTTTGCAATTTTTACTACACATTAAGCAACAAAAATTGGTATGTGGATTATCTCAAAATTCTTTTTGGCTTTATATGATAGAGCATCTATTTCAAATGCTTCAGAATTTGCTCCTAAGTCATCTAATAAAAATGAGGCGCCACTAAAGCAGAACTACTTCCCTCACACACAGCAATAAATATGTCCAGCATGAAGAATAATTTAAAACATTTTGTTACACATAATCTTTATTCCTATTTATCATATTGCAATAATAAAGGTCTAGGAAATTTTTGTTGTAAAAGCTAATTAATTTTCTTGTAGCTGCTATCTTCTTAAAGTAAAAACACTGAAAGGTATAATATATACATATATTATATTAATATAAAAAATATGACATGTTTTAAGGTTATTAATAAAAATAATAAATTTTATGGCTTATTTCAGTGGACACAATGGTGCATGCCAACAGTCATGGTCCTGGAGCACCAACATGAGAACTGCAAGATAATATCAAATGCCTCTCTCAGGGATTCCAAAAGAGTATGACATTATGCATGGTGAAGGCCTAACATATGCCTGTAATAGTAAACCCCTGTTTACAGTAAATATTCAATAATTAAAAAGGAGAACAATTTGGCCTTATATTAGTTGTAAGATTTGTCAATCATTTTTATTTTACAATAAGTCAAAGCTAATCAATTAATAATTTATAAAATAATAAGACATCACACATAAGGAATACATAATATGAATAGCTCAAGTTTTCAAATATTGACAGATACCTTATACCAGGTTCATAATGAAAATAAATTAATACAAAATTAAAGACACAGACAATAATTATTTCATAAGTACTCTGAAATGGGTAGAAATGTAATATCACAAAATTTGAAGAAAAGTAGAAATGGTAGTTCCAACCCTAACTTTATATATATAATTGGTATGGAAAGGAAAGAGAGATAGTTTGTGGCTTACTTGAAGAAGGAGGCTCAGAGCCTCCAAAAATTTGAAGAACCTCCTTCGGTCCCATGTGGCTACACCGTGCTTCAAGCCACAAACTATCTCTTTTTTTCTTTTCATACAAATGATCACAATTATTTTGGCAATGTCATATACATATTATTCAAAAATTCAATGTCCAAACTCAGAGATTTGATGGAGCTAAAAACAAATATATTTTGTTAAACTACCATGTATCAGAAACTCAGATTGTGAGAGTACTGAGTAAGCAGGAGGTAATTGGGTGTTATTAAGAATAAAAATACTTTAAAGGTCTTTCAATATTTTATTTATTTCATGAATGTTACATTATATTAAATGTTTAAAATGCCATTAACCTGCATATTCAGTACTCTCACACTCTGACTCACGGTTTTGATCAAATATATTCGATCTGTCTCCATCATATCAATCCATTTGAATTTTTGGACACCTTGAATATGGATCCCATAAGTTTCAGTTTAGGAAAAATTAATGATTTTGTATGAATACTATTTTATTTAACATTTTATTTTTCTATAACTCATATCATAACAAATGTGTTTGAATAAAGAGTAACAAATTTAAATAATATTGAGTGCCAGTTCTTGAAGCAGTCACAAGGTTTCAATAAAATTTTTATTGAAAAAAACATATGTCAATTTATTACTCTTTATTCAATTGTATAAGATATCCGAAATATAAACTATAAACATCCTGAATAAAAATAGTTTTCATAAGAAAAGTTTTTCCTATATACGATATTTTTGGGATATTTTGCATTTATAACTGAACGCATTAATTTATAACAAAATTTGTGAGTGAAATTCATATTACTGTTAAAATTTCTATTTTTAGTATATTTGAAAGTCATAGTACAAAATTATATCAGAAATGCAAATCTTAACAAAAAAAATAACTACTTCAGTTAACTACAAAAAGTCAGTACTTATGATTCATATAAATGGCTGTATTTTCAAATTGTTTTTTATTATTAAATGCAAATCTTACCTGAAAGAACATTATTGTAAGTATTAGTTGTAAAACCTATACTCTGTATATTTTAATTATATAATAAGGAGGAGAGTTTGTAAGTTGCTTTAATTTATAGTATGAAAGAAAGCCTATTATTTTGATGTTAGTATTAAATTAAATCCAGAGTTTAATTATTAGGAAGAAGTTACATTTGGAACGTTAACAAAGATTTTCTTATTTTTGGCTCTGTTGGCACATTTCTCAATAAGTAAACAAAGTGATATCACACAAAAACTTATTTTTAATGTTTTAAGAGTTACTTTTAATTAGGGCTCCATTTAGTAGAGATTAGGTTAAATAAACTGTAATTTAAAGAAGTATTTTGACTATATAACAAATAATACACTTTCATTAATATAGACAGATTTTGAAAGAAAAAAATGAAACTAATAAAGAAAAGTGAAAATTATACTTTTTACTGTAATTTTCAAGATGAACTTATTTTTGTAGTTTTGAAGACACATTAGTAATTAAAGCACATAAGATTACAAATAAAGAGGTTTATACATAGTTAATAATGAAGAAGGTACTCTACTCTTATGAATTATTTATAACAAAAGTTAGACTCTCGTTTCCTTCCTGTATTTAAAAGTAACAGCCAGAAGTTAAAAATTTCATGGATGCACAAAACTTTCTATTTATTTAACAGGAAGTAAATAATTTTTCTGATGACACATTATTACATTTTAATTAATTTGGTATTTTCAAGTATTATTTAAACCTTCACTTTGCTACAATCATAAAATATTATGCTAACAAATTAAATCATACTCAAGACAGTGAATGTTATTTATAGGTTAAGACAATATTAAGAAAAAAATATTTAGAGAATCTCCTTCCAACGTATGTCAATGTGATGGTCAAAAAATACTGCGTCTTCAGTGAGGAAAAATATTTATTCTAACAATTTATGATTGCTCTATTTTCATACGAAATAGGTACACTTCTTGCAGCAGTAACGTCATTATTAAAAATGGTTCTGGAACGTATTTAAGCATGGTGCTCAACTATTACAATACACATAATGTTTTGCTAATTCAAATCTGGCACCTTTCATTGTTAGGGAGGCTGCCACCAGGCGCACAAAGGGACGTGAGTCAGTATGCAGACTGTCAATAGGTACTTTATTATTAAAATTTAATAGTTTATAAGAGTAGGAAGTAGAGATTGTGACTTAAATGGACCTGAAAAATATATTGTAAAATTGGATACTGTATTTACATGTTATTACACATATTATTACTGCACACTCATGTAAGACGCACGCACGCCTATTTCCTCATACTGATTACGAGAAATTTTTTTTTCAAAGAACAATTTATCATTTTTCCAAAATTAATGTTTTATTTCAAACAACATAAACAAAAAGTATTTAAAATAAAAAGTTTTCCTATTATAATCTCATAATTTCTTACTTATATATTTTCATCATTGCTGTAGGTTCACAAGTAGCTTATAGCGGTATCATCGGTATAAATTAAATATTGGCTACTGTTGATGGCATTCAGTATACATTTTTTAAAGCTGCAGATGACTCATTTCTATAATATAATGGCATAATCCACTCGCACTCATCGAAATGCTTTTTCACATAATTTTATTCCAAATTATGCCAATGAAGCTTGCTTTTCCTATACGTACTTAACCAATCAACAATAAGAAATTTATCCATCCAGCCGTTTTCCTGATCTACATGGAAAGTTAATTTCTTTGGGCATTGATTTTCGCTTGAATACAAAAGAATTACCTGCCATCCGCCAAATTTGCCAGCATCACTGTACCTTGATAAGTACCATACCTTTCTGCAATCCTTGTTGACAATGTCAGGTGATTCGAGGAACACACTGCTCAAACCAGGTGACGAACTTTAGTTTCTCATTATTGCTTATTATAATGGGATCACAATTTCATCCTTTTTTTATTCACAGTGGCATTGAGCGGGATGTCAAAACAAAATCGGAGTTTGGTTGTTATAATGAATTAGTCCAATGAAATACAACCTGTCTTGCCATAGTCCGTCTGAAGATGCAACCCTGGAATTGCAACACTTTCTCTTCGCAGGCTTCTAGCAAATGTTATTGTAGTTCTCCGCCCAGCGGACAGTCTGTGTCTATTATAAAAACGTCGTATCCACCCTTTGTTAATTTTGCAATGTGTTCGGTCAATTCCAGTGGCGGCCGATGCATGTGCTACAGCATATAAATGCTGGAGGAATTAATTTTTTATTAATTTGTAAGACCCTTTATAATTGTGCTTTAATGTCTAAGGTTTAAAACTGCCTGCCTTGAAGCATACTCGCTACCGCTAATACAGCCAGCTGGTTATCTCTTATTAGTAAAGTTTCTTTCGGTGCTGTAGACCAGTGAGTATAATGCCGACACATGTGACATGTTCCTAAAATATGTACGAAGGAAAAATACTTTCGTGTGTCGACTTGGTATTAAATTATTCCACATTTAAAAACTATTGGAAACTATGTAGACGGAATTAGAAATGTTGCATTTTACGGTTCGGGCCATTTGCTGAAGAGTATTAGTAACACTATCGCTGTTGTACTATTATAAATATTTTTCCTAGTTATCCTTGTAAAAATGGTTGTTTGGTGGGATGTACAAAAAACTCACAAGCCGCCATTCAGTAAAATATTTTACCTTTCTCGAGTCACACAAATGCTGAAATGACCAAAGCAGGTACAATGCGTGTTTCATTCAACTGAAGATTGCTGTCAAGTCAAATGGAACAATAATAAGAAATAGCCAAATACAGACAAAAGCAGTGATGATATAAATACCACACAACATTTCTGAAACCCTTTTGTGCAGCCTAGGTGCTTGTGTTCTTTTGTTCTCTTAGAACCTGAAGAAATGTACAAGGTTCCCAGAAACGTTGTGTGGTATTTAGATCATCACTTCTTTGTCTGTATTTAGCTTTCTTTCTTATTATAAATTTTCAAAAGAGACGTATATTTTTAATTTTAACGGATCAAAAAATTCTGTTTTCTCTACCTCGTGGTTACTTTATATTTAATTCTTACGTAAGCCACAATCTCTATCTAGATTTCTGATTCTTACACCTGCGCTGTGTGAAAGCATGACATAGTTTTGAAACTGAGCATTTTTTACAAAAATTAATTTTAAATCTAATTTAAAAGCAAAATTTAAAAATATTATTATGACAGAAAAAAAACAGAGGAAATAATGATTCAATAATATATTTTTAGGTACATATTGCTACTAAATATGTACTGTTATAGAAACAATTAAAATTGTTTTTGATAAATATATTTTATAACTCTTGTTGCCAAATAAAACCTTAAAGGTATAAATCATCATGAAATTGGTATAAGAAACCATGTAAGTTGAATATTTTGTCATACGGAAACAGTTATATGAGCATTTAATTATAAAATAATTTTAAAAACACTTTTATTTTATTGTTAAAGATTAGCATAATTTGAGTAATTGCTATGGTTAGGGCAATTTCAAGTTTATAGTGTATAAATTTATTAGAAAAATAATTGGTTATTTTTTACAATATATCATAGTATTTATTTGTTTGTTATTAGAAGCAATATGTGTATGAAATATTATCTCAGAGATAAGGGTTTTTAATATAGATAAGTCTTTTTTTTTTCAAATTATAGTTTACTAATTAGAATATTTAACCAATCAAATTGATGAATATTGTGAAGCCTAGTTTTGTATTAACAAAAACGAATATAAGCTTCTAAAATGAGATGAATGTAGGGGCAAACAAATGGATTAAATTTCCAGCATTCCTAATGTACATATATTTTGTCTTCATTTAAACTGAATGGAAAGAAGGTATATATAGTTTAAAAGTAGATTTGGGTTTTTGGTATATTCTCAATGTAATAGAATTTACTACTGTGTGTGATTTAAATTAAGGCTACACAAAATTTAATAAAAACTCACTTGAGGGGGCTATGGACTAAATTTATATCAAGTATATTAAGTGTTACAAAAATATTAAATTAATTTTGAAAAAAAAAGTGTATGGATGTACAAAAGTTAGAAATTCCTATCAGAAAACATTTAGTAAGTAAATGTTGTGCCTATTGTTGTATAGTTGTTTGTATGCAGTGTTATAAATCATTGATTGGTCAATGGTTTTTATAGACTGTTCGAAATGAATATAATTTTTATAAAATTTCATGGTCTTATTGTTTTATACAAATTTTTGTGAACTTAATAAATGTTGAGATTGTTAATGGTTCATAAGTGTGGATGTCAATCAACACACTGTTCCAATTACATAGAAATCTAGATATAAAGGCCTGAATATAGAATTTCCTAAGGGAAGTGCTATATATTAGAATGAAACCACTTAATGATTTGTAAATGTGATATTTAGTTAAAACTGATTGCAAGAAATATATAGTTTCTTAATGATATAGTATTAATTAATAACACACCCTATTTGTCCTGATTTCATAAATATAAAACATTTCACTTTTTTAAAAAATAATAATCACACTTCATTTCCTAATATAAAAATACATTCCTGATTAAAAGTTTCAATAATAATGTTTTTAAAAAAGTTTAAATTTGAATATCATAGAAACAAATAAAATGTAATTTGGATAGAATACAGTGGTTACTTACATTATTAAATAAACTATTTTAATACTTTTTAAAGTTTTTAAATTTGAATAAACAATTTAAAGGAAAAAATATAGAACTCTATCAACTTCCATGGCCGAGTGAGAATAAAGTATCTCAATCATACACGTTATAGTATTGTAGCTGAATTATTTATTCATGAATTAAAACTCCAAAAATATTAATACAGTGGTAGTAACCACCAAGATCTACTATACGCAAACGCGTATCCAATGGATCGCAGAGGCACATAATACGGAAGCAAAACATGTACGACCTGTGGAGGTCTTCCAACTCGTGCTAGAGGATTTTAAATTGCCAAAATTCACAGAAAACCATCCTGAATGTGCCGGCGTCTCTTCCATGCCACGAAGAGTTTACTAAAGACTGCGCGGTAAGTAATCTTTCGCTTAGAATGCCGACAAGCGCGACGAACCCTGGGACAGGCCGTAAATTGTGGTCACGAGAAACTATAGCGCTTCCAGTCGCAATTTCCAACCTGTCCATGGATTCTAACTATTATTCAAGAGGGCTGTGAGATACGACCTATTACGAACAAGAATCTTGAGACCTAGCGGGAAAGTTGGAAATAACTAGATTCCTGGACCTGACGAGAAACCGATAATGGAACTCGAAGCCTCCGCTGAGCCCGTCCAGATCAGTACCTTAAGATGTACAACGTCTGCCTGATTGAAGAAGTCTTCTCCCAGTGTTGAAAAAAGCATAAGTTTGTGATTCTTCCCAAGGCCAAAAACCCATTGACCGAGCCGTAGTCGTAGCGTTCGCTTTGTATGCTGGATACGGTGGGGAAAACTTGGATCGGCTGATCTGCGACAGGCTAATGGCCGCGATGGTCGCACAAACGTCAGTTTGGATTTAGTAATGGGTGTTATACGAATAATGTTGTAAGAATAGTGGTGGACAGAGTACGAAAGGCGATTCTTGGCAAGAGATGCAAATGAGGCCGAAGTATTACTGTGCGGTGGTGGCCCAGTACATCACGTATGCATTTAAATCAACGAGGCTGTTCATATATCACGAGGATCCTTTCTGACTACCTTAATGTCAGGTCCTTGATATTTGAAACGAAAGAGGGCATAAAAAATTTCCATATCACAGGGTAGTGTCGCAGGGTTCAGTACCTTGGGAAATAATGCGGAATGAAATGTATGTAAGAAGAAGCGATTCGTAGGGCATGCCGATGACATTGCAGTCGCCGAGGTTGCGAAGAACGTGTGGTGCAAATCATCTACCATGTGCTAAGAACAATAGCGGTCGGGCTTTAGACAGTCCACATGACCAATAGAAGGGTCAGGGAGACCATCACCCTGAAGATTTGCGGGTGTCCCATAATCTCACAACCGCTGATAAGCTACCTGGGCATAGTGCTGGATAAGCACCTTCCATTTAACCGCCACCTTCAAATAGCTGGCAAAAAGTCGCAAACATATATAATGCCCAAGATTGGCGGGCCTAGGCAAAAATAAATTGTTATTAGGTGATTTCATATGGGCAGACGTGAATCACGGCATACAACTGTTGGGCACCTATGGTGTATACTCAGTACAGAAAGAACATGCGCCTTCCGCACTGTGATGACGTCTGCATACGAGTGAACAATATATATTAAATCCACTCATGTGTAATAACAAATTAGGTGTAGCTGCATTGAACCACATCAACCCATTATATTTCACATTGGTGGAGTCACACCAAAGGGCTACGCAGACCTCCAGGTACTGACGCACGGGTCATAAAGACGACGACGATGATGCATCCACAAACCCGCACAGCACAGCGGGAGATTCATTGTCCCATTCTTTTGTCTAGGCAGATCTTGTCCGAGGATCCGACAATTTGGTTCCAAAAGATTGAATAAATATTTTGTCTGGTAGGCTTCACGGACGACCGCTAAAAATTAGACCCACTGTAATATAATTGAGCAATCGCTATGCGATCGTAGTCAATAATATCAAACCTATCTCAAATAAACTAATACGAGGTTCTGAAGCGAAGTATCAGTTGCCGTCTGTCACGTTCAGAAAGCTTTGAGACGTGGACGCCTCAGACTTTCTTCGCAGTCACCATCTATGCCCCTCAACCACCAACAGAGACCGCGGTTTTCCAACGACCACAGACGAAAATCAGGTCCAATATGTTTGCTCCTCGCCCGTAAGATGGACGACCCAGTTTATCCGGCGCATAACTGAATGCTAAAATAGGGTTCGGCCAGGACCAAGCGACCATCAAAGCAGACATTTCATTAGAAACAGATTCCGGACAACAATAGTCCCTTTCTTTGTCCAGTAAACGGTAGTTGATCTCATATTAAAACCCTTCCACCGTTCTAAAAACCCGTTTCTTTTCGTCCATTGACACATGCGGAGCCCTTTCTGAATCAGCGATTGGAAGCGGCGTTTGTACACTTGTTAACAGTAAATATATATTAAATCTATTCATGCGTTTCACGACCGAACCACTTAAACCCATCCTATTGCAAAAAATGCCGCACTCGCCGACTCTGTAATCACGTTAATACGGCTACGAGAAGAGAAAAACAATCGATGACGGAGGAATAGCCACGGTTCAGACCATTTCCTTCGAAGTATAGCTTGATTTTCGTGCAGTAGCATACATGACAACTACGGCGTGACGAAGGCCTCAAATGAGACTCCTCCGGACCTGAATCACTCTTCGTTTAGTACGATACTTTCTCATAATTTTGGCATTTCAATAGTTTCAACAGATTCGGAAAAGAAAGACAAGAATTTTCGAGAGAGCGAGCCAGAGATGACTCATATCATCAAGATACACAATTCAAACATAGTAACTCTGCAAGTTTTAGGTTCCTTAATTACACAAAAAAGAGTCGACTTTTGAATTGGCGAGTTTTTTTTTATGCAGATATAACATAATTGAAGAAAGTGACCACAGACCTGTCGATAAAATACAATAGATGTCTCTCCCCAATGTCATCTTTCCAGACAATGTTGAAGAAATTTCACTGAGACATCATCAACCATCCACTGTACAGACCTTGCTCCAAGTGACTTTTTCCTCACTTGTGGAACCTAAGAGGCCAACAATTCACTTCGAATGAGAAGGTGAAACACTTTGCGTTAACAAGGCTGAACACACAAAGTCAGAATTTTTAGCAAGAGGGAATATTCAAACTCATGGCACAAAGTGACAATTGACTATGTTGAAAAACAACCTACTGTATGTACTAATGGATGGATGTATTGATGGTAATAAATAAGCTGCACACATTTTACTGCAGGCTTTGAAACCTTAGTTTCTGATCACCCCTTGCATACATATATCAGATATTTTGCAGACATGAGGACATATAGAGGAGCAGAAAGCTTGAACACCTTTTTGCATTGATGCAAGACCCATAATCCATATTAATTTGCTTTATAAATTTAAAGTTTCAAATTCAATGCAATTTTATTACTTCATGTTTTAAGGAAATGTGCTCATTTGATCTATTGCAAGCTTGATCAAGATATTGTAACTACAGCACACTGGGAAGTCTTTCAACAAGATCAAATTGATAAAATCATATCAGCACTCTTCACTAGGACAAAAATGACTGTCTATACTCTATATTGAGGAGGAGGCAATAAGCTTGAATTATGATCAAATATATATCTGTTACATAACATAAAATTCATTGAAATAAACTTGTATCACTATTCATTCATAACTCATATATTGAAACTTTATATGTGGTGTTATTTTTGTAAAATTATTTTAAATACATACTTCAATGAGAAACCTCTATATATTTTTTATGACAATCTATACCTACCCTATAAATTAAGTAAGGGAAGCACTGGAGATCTTTGCAATGGAGCCCCTAGTTTCAGCCCTGGTTGATGATGAAAAGGGAGGAATTTTTAGTTGGCTAGAATCTCTCAGTAGCATTTAGTGCAGGCTGAAGTACTTGTTAAATGATTTACATCTCTTTTTTTAAAAAAAAACACACACTCAAATATATATATTTCCATTATTACCTTGTATATGTTCTAAATAAGAAGTATACTAACCATTTTCAATAACTGAATAAAATAAAAAATAAGCAGAATAAATATGGGTGAATTTATAAGGTTATTAATCTTTTAATACTGAAAATAAATTACTATTCTATTCATTACATTCGTGACACTGGATTTATTCCCAATAAATAAAAACATTTTTCCATTATTAATGAGACAGCTTCACATAATAACAGTCTTCCCATATGAACTTGTATTATTTCACCTGCAACCAAATTTAAGAGTAAATAACACAAATTTAACAGCTAGGCACTGGTAAATGCAGGAACATATGAAATGCTTTCAATCAAATCTCAGTGTACCAATGGATTAGGATTGAAAATTCTCGACAACAGATAGTGAAAGCTTTCACATTACTGGGAGTCAACAAGGATAGCTCATTTCTAAGAGCTCTGTGTACCAATTAGAGGTTTTTCAATCATATTCCATTAACACTGGTAAAACTTACAATAGTCTCAATTGTTTAACTTTACCAAAAATGAAAAAATGATGATGCAATTTTACAAGAGTCATCTTCAAATATGGAACACAATTTACTTGCACAATCTTAATTTCTATAACTCAACATCAATGGTTGCCATTATTACAAAGATAACTACAATAAAATAAATTGTAGCAATTCACGTGTCCCAAGTTAGAATGGAAATATTAAAAATTAACTTTTTTTACAGAAATTTTGTGTACCTGTTTGATCCTTCTCAATGCAATAGCAGGAATCATAAAACTCACAGAAGGAACATGAAATCTCATAGACATATTCACATAAGTGATGCAAACATAGATCTTTAGTAATCTTCATTAGTGTTTCAGGAAAGCGTAACAGCACCTGTAATATATAACATGTATTTAAGTAAGCAATTACTTCATACCATGTTTATGTCTAGCAGAAACATTAATCATATCTTTCCCACATTTATGTTGGTATCATTGTATTATTTACCTTTGCTAGATTCCACTCCTTCTCGTGGTCTAATGATATTTTAACTGAGTTAATAGATTCTTTTAGTTGTGATTGGGTCACATTTGCAGTACGTGCAATAGATCTAATTCGTGTGAGATTGTACAAAAGGTAAACAGCAGTGTTGCCTCGGTCATCCAACATCTTATCAAATGAGAAAACGTAATCATTATTTCTGTTGTGTGACAGATCTGCATACTTAATGCAACCATAGGCAACAGATTTCTGAGCTGATTCAAGTTCCTCTGCATTCAAAACTTCATGCCTTTGTTTTTCTTTAAGTTTTTCCAGAGCTCGTCTTAGACCTTAATCGAAGTAAGTAAAATTAATGGTCAAAATTAATCATTTAAGAAAACTAAATAAGAAACTAAACATAGGTCTGACATTTCTGTACAAGAAATATGAAAACTAAAGATGAGATACAAAAGGCAATAAAATAATTAACATCCAGTTTTATCTGTAGAATAAGAAAGAATCAACATAAGTTAACATGCATTCAGAGTAATAATATGAACTATACATCTAACCAAGAGATTTCTTTGGATTTTCTATTTTTTAATTATATTTAGAAGAAATTCTATAAGAAGCTAAGAAAGAAAGAATGATTATAATATACATGTGATTAGGTAACAACAGCAGAGGCAATTGGTTTTTTTAGGAAAATAAGTTATGTAGATCTAAAATTATTATTGTTAATATTAATAAAATTTCACTGATGTGTGACCCTAACAAACACTCTGAAGAAAAAATTATTAGAATATATTATTGAGAACTTACAACTATAAAAATGGTTTTCCAATGCAGAAAAAACCTTGTGCAGCATGCAATTAAATAAATAAAATTATAGAATTTTTTTTATTAATTATTATAATATTCAGTGCATTGACACTATAGATCTCCAGAAGTATGCCAGTGTCATCCTGTCAATGACAAGGAGACAGGCATCACTCCACAAAGGCACAAGGGTAACTGATTACTAGACAATGATGCACCACCAGACGTAAAGAAGTTAAAAAAAACTATCAAATATTGTCCCAAACAAAATTTCTCAGGTAAAGCCAAAATAACCACAAATATATAGATGAAAATATATATTTGAGGGAAGGGAAAAAGCCTATCCCAGTTATTGGAAAAGAGCTATTCATGTGAACTGATTATGAGTTTGAGTAGAATGTAAAGATAATTAAGCTGAAAAGAGAAGACAGATTTGAAGGGACAATTCACATAAAACTCTCAATAAGGACAGCTCAACACTAGCTCGGGGAATAAGCAGTTAATGTTCAAATCTTGAGCAGAGCTGACTTAGAAGTTTTTGCCCTCAGTCATTAAGGAGGGTTGACTTTTAAGGACAGATGAGAAGTAATGCCAAGGATGTCTAACCTACAATGCTAGCAGCTAAGAAATAAGCTATTTTGAATGTGAATAGTTAATTGGAAAGCTGTTCTGGTTATGGGGAAGTCCACACAACACCTAAACACAGGACTTCAGCCAACGTTGCCACCTGATTCTTCATACTCTTATGTTGACAAATGACTCCATTTTCTGAGAAGCAGCTGATAGTTCCTGGAAGGCAGCATCCTCAAGTGAAGCCAGGGCTGACAGGCACACACTAAAGTAGTATGTATTTCTGACCACAACAATCTCTGCTGCATTACACATTTTGCCCTTAGCAGATTAAAAGGATTTTCATTGCCAATCAAACCCTGTCAATTAGCCAATAGCTTATAAATGTTTTGATGTAAAGTAAATTCATATAAACTTTGTAATATAAATGTTAAATAAACCAAATATTTTAAAAGATAACCCTTAAGATCAAATCAAATAAAGAAAAGCAATTTACACTAAATAAATGGGAAGAATCTAAGGATAGATAGAAACTAAGTTGATAACAAATATGTTAAATTATTTATATTAAAAGAATGTTAGCTGTAACATTTACAAAATGTTCAAATAATTAAAACTAGCAGATTAATTACATAGTATGTTAATAAATTATGAGCATTACCTTCATCAAGCAAGTCTACTAGTCTTACAGTCTCTCCAGATCTGGTTTTGAATTTCTTTTTGTCCTCTCCCAATACAACACCAAATCCTACATGATCTACTCTAATGCCAGGAGTTAATATACCAGCACGTTTGGCACAGCTCCAAAGTACATGAAAATGATTTGCCTGAAAAGAAGCATTCATGTAATTTCAATATAAATTTACTATAAATTTCAATATAAATATACTAAGGAAAAAATATTCCTTGATTAACTGGAATCAAAGTGGCATGTATTTTCAGGGTACAATGTGTATTTTGGATATTTATTTCTAATGAAACTCTGTTACAAAATTTACATACAAAATTATGTGATATACACACTGATTAGATTTCTTTGAAAATAAGCAAATACTGGTAATCCCTAACCATTTATAGACTGTCCTAACACAGGGACAAGTTGTTTATAGCTAATATGACCATGATGTACATGACAACAAGCTTTATAAAATTCTATTCACAAATAGTTTGATATTACATTCACTTACCTGACCTAAATCAGTAACATATATTATCCAATCTGCCTTCTCTTCTTCTATACGCTGCTTAATGCAAGCTAAGTCTGATGTATCATAAGTGAAGCCACCATCAGACTTGACAACTGTCAATGGTATTCCGTCTTTCTCCAACCCCCACATTATTTTACGGCCTTCATCTTCTTCCAACAAACCTAATAGAAAAATGTTGGTAAGAATTTAAAGAAAAAATAAGACATTATTATGTGGATAAGTATTTTTAAGAAAAATAAAATTACTATCTAAATAATATTAAATATAAATACTAATACAGGATTATTTTTCTCTTTGCTAATCTTCATAAACAGTAAGTTAATTTTTTTATAGATCACTTTACCATCACCTATTTTATTCCTAATTTTGCCAACAATTTTCACCAAGTTGTCTCTAATCACAGTCCAACTTTTACTCTCATAGATATATCTCAATTTTCTTCTTATCCTGCACAGTGTATGAAGGACTATTATTCAAGAAAAAGTTCTTGGGTTTCCACCCGGGTAAAACAGCAATTGTGATGCGATGTTTCGACAATCAAATACACTGCTGTAATCTTCTAGGCGAAGATTGCGTTACAATCACTGTTTTACCTGGGCGGATACTCGAGAACTTTTTCTTATTTCTAGCTGGGAAAGCTATTGTTCAGTCAGGCAACAGCCCGATTGTCAGAATATTTGACACTTCATTTCAAGGGGCAAGTGAATAATGATCCAATTGCCTTGAGCTTTTCTCGACAACATTGTGTGTCCACTTAAGACAAAATAGTTTTAAGATTCAACTTGCTAATGGACAAGGGCTGGAAAGCAGTCTCTAAATATTAATAAAACACCATAAACTACATCCTTCCTTTCATCTGAAACACATAAACCATGAGTTGGCCCACTATCCAAATCTAACTCAACTATTTCACTAGAACTAAAAGATTCAACATTCCTCTGAAATCATTTTTCCAGCATTCAAAATTCAAATCCACTCTATTTACAACCTAAAATCCATCCTGAAGTCAAATATGCTCTCCTAGAAAATACTTCCCACCTGCCTTTAGATATTACCTATGCCAGAAAACTGCAAGTCAATTAATCTACAGAAATGGATGACTTTCTTTTATTAATTCAAAATACATTCAAACTGACAGATATGAAAACAAAATCTTTAATTAATCATAATTGAACAAACTAACAAGTAAATTTTGAATCAGTCAGTGACAACTTTGTATAGGTTTTAATAAGGATATGTATTTGACAATCTCTAAATTCTCGAAAGCATCCCATAAGAGATTTCATGTGAGAAAAAATTGAATCTTTCAGTCAGATAGCTACCAGTTGTTGGCAGTGACTGCTATGTTTAGGAAAAGTTTTTTTGACCAATTCTAATTGTGTTAAGCTATACTTTATTCAACAGCATTTTCAATGGCTCTAATGTTTGTTTCTGGAGTATTTGATAACAAGCATAAGCCCTTTTTGTAACATGTACTAGTATTCTTGTACACTTCATATGCAAAAAATTCATATATAACAAGTGATGTTACAAAATTTGTGGAACACTGTAATTTTTATTCTGATGATATTGCATCTGAAATAGAAAGCCAGTATCGGTGTCAGACAGGAGACAGTTGAAATAATGCAGACCTTCCCAGAGTATTGATTTAATAAAGGATGCTCAGTTTACGGAATTGGAATATATTTTTTCAACTTTTGAAATGGAATTGAAAAAAGATGGCCGTTTGTCATTTTTAGACATTATGATTTCCATAATGGGAAATTAGGATATGCACCATTTCAGAAAAATATAGTAATGGCCACAATTTTACAAAAAGCCTATGCAATATCAGATTCCAAAATCTTGACTCCAGAGAACAATAAATAATATTAAGAGAAAATTCTAGATGAACAGGTACACTGAAGCCCAGATAAGAAAAAAAGGCATTCCAAAAAACTGTTACTAAAAAAAGGCAAAGGATGAATTGACAACAATTTTGACAGCCTTCCCTTTGCTGATTGGACAAAGGTGAAAATTGAAATGGTCTTGCAAAATTAACATTAAAATGTTTCCCCCCCCCCCCCCAGAAAGCAAAACTGAAACAAAAGGTCACTTTAAAGACAATATTGAATGAAAATCTACTGGGGTTTATATTTCACTTGTAACTATAGTCAGGAGTGTATGGGACAAACTGTACAGAATGTTGAACAGTACTGTACACCAAAGGCATATTTGTATTGATTGAACATAAAATGATGACAAGACATAAGATGAATTGAAATAACACTACGATTCTGAACCACATAAGAGGTTGTCCAAGGTGTTCTGATGGAAACTATCAAAGGGATTCTGGGTTCCAAATTAGCATGGCATAGGATCTCATCATTACCAGACCCCACATTATATACTCTCATCACCAAGAAACAAATACACGTTCACAACACGAAAAGGTCAGAATTAGCTGCATGTCAGTCCCCTGATTAGACAGCTGTCACATAAGTCTAAATTGTTACCCGATGGTGGAAGAGATAAATTTTGATGAATCATTGTGTTGTAATGAAAAATTAACTGAGTTAATAAACAGATAATCTTTCATTGTAGGAAACAAATTTTCTGGGGCCCTAGCCTCCTCCTTTAGAATACAATTGTGCTAGTGAAATACAAAGTGTTGATTTGGAATGAGATGTAAAACTATCTCCTGAAGGAGACTAGCACATCTGAAAATTTGAACGGTTTTTTGTGGTAACAGCAGCCCTCAATTTCAGGTAGGCAATTAATCCCAACCTTAGATTGTTTTAATACAGAGTGACAAGTGTATTGATTAAATAAATATTCTCAGTTTATCAACCGGGTCAATTGTTTATTAAAACACAACCATGCATATTTTTACCAATCACAACAAAAATAGCTGCACTTCGGCTTCTTGACTAGATGGCACTGGCAAAAGTACACAGTATAAATTGATCAAAATTGAGCCACCTGTTAATGCTGGAAATGAATTTCACGGAAATTTGTTTTAATGAACCATTGACCCAGTTGATAACGAAAAATCTTTTTTTAAAAAATAACATTTCCAAAAAAAATTTAAACCAAATATTCATGGACCAAGTTGGCAATTTATTCTGCAAGGGAAAAAGTTGTTTTTTTTTGTATTCAATGAAATAGAGAATTTACAATTTCAGTTACACATTTGACTAAAAATTTATCATTGATGATTTAATGAATATACATAAATAATGACATAAAAATAATTTAGGTATTTACCTCTAGACTCTAACTCTTTAACCAAGGATTCCATTCTTGATTGATAGAAAGATTCACCCCTTTCTTCAACCTTGATTTCTAAGCGATCATAAACTTTCTGAAATTCTAAAATGTTCAAAATATATTGAAACTGCCATGCAGGTGTACAATATTACTTTCCATTCAAAACCAGTAATTTATAAAATATTCATTATTGAAATTATTTTTATAAATTTATATATGAAATGGTAAAATTAATAATTATAATTTACTGTGTAGAACAGTAAGAGAGCACATACATCAATAAATAGAAAAACAAACTGTAAATATGTAACTTTTCAACTAGTATAAATAACTCAAAAACTTTTATGGAACATGGAATAATGTGGGAAGGTCAATCAATGACTTAAACTGAACAAACCACAAATGTAACAGAGAACAGTAATGCATGAAAATTATGTCAATAGACAAACATATCTTTTGACTAAGAAAGGGCAAGAGAAAGGATGAAATGGTAATAAAGGAAAACAGAAATTAATGACTAAGAATTCTCATGTTATATTGCTGTTATAAACAAATAATAGCATAATGGGAGATGTTCATGAAAGACTAATACAATAATAAAAACATTATGAAAGATAATGTATATTAACTATACTGAAAATATTAACAATTATTATATATATTAATATAAAACATAATAATCTTATATAGGTTAGATGTGTCTGCAAGAGAACAAAAACATCAGAATGCCTTACATCTCTTAGACAACATGAAGAAAAAATATATATTTCTAGTTTATGCATAATTTCAATAAAAAAAGCTCAAGTCTATTGATTATAAAACCATGCATAAACAATTGAAGATCAATGCAAGGATGAATCATGATTTAGTAACAATCTTCACACAAGAAAGCCATTGATGTTGTAAATAAACAATGTTTTCTTATCTCTTTTTTTGTGTTTGTGCCTCAACTTGGCTCTTCCAACCATACATTGCTATATAAAAATTGTATGTTATGTCAATCTGTACCACCCTTGAAAGTTTGTTTCATGATTGTAGAATCACCCTGTAAAGCAAGTAGACATAATGTAATATTGTCAAATTAATTCATATGACAGGAAAGAGGAATAGAGAATCTTGGTTTTGCTATGATGGGAAACAATAATGTGTCTAATTTTCAAGGGCCTAAGCCCCCTTCCTCTGGACATTATGAGGTACCGTCGGGCTGGCCGGCTGATGCAGACACCAGCCCTCAATTCTCTCTCTCTCTTTGTTGTCCATACAAATTATTTTGACAAATGTCACACAATCCTTAGGTACTTATATATACACTAATTTGGTGACAAAGTCACATTCGAACTTGGATAGTGAGGAAGGATAGAAATAAATACGAGAAATAGGAGGATTACACTTTATATGAATTCATATGCTCAGGCATAGAATCACGCACATAGAAAAGCATGGAGAAGGATGGAAGAAGAAGGGAAGACTGAAAATATTTGAACCAGGCAGGACTTGAACCTGCGTTTTTGCGGACTCCGCAGCCGGCCGGTGCACGGAAAGGTGTAACACGCCTTCCTGAAGAGCCTCCGAAAATTTGAAGAACAACCTTCAGTTCCTTATGGTGACACCGCACTTCACTTTCAGGTAAGCCACAACCTATCTCTCTTTCCATCCCATACCAATATTACAATTATATATATATATATATATATATATATATATATATATATATATATATATATGTATATAAACACAGTTAGATAGAAAAATTAGAGACAGCAAAGGCAACTTACTCAATAGTTGGTCCAGTCAGACTGGACTGGAGAAGGAAGATTACAAATCTTCAAGAGTCTGAGCCCCCTTCACTAGGAGAAAGGAACTGAACTGCATGCAGGTTGAGAACAGGACCAACTGTTGATTTCAGGTAAGTTGACTTCACTGTCTCACTTTCCTATCTAAATGTGTTATTTAATTTAACCTCATCATTTGTAAATAACTCCTCTTTAGTATAATAGCCTAAAAATATACAAACATGTATCGAAATATCGTTATGATATAAATAAAAAAATAACTGTCTGTAAAAGGTCAATAATTGATTTATGAATTTTAATATAATTAACTATACATGCATGTTTTGATTTACCTTTTCGGGATACAGAACATATCAATTCCCATGCTTGTTTATAATCTGGATCAAAGCTCTGCAATTTTACAACACAGCCATAAGCTGTCTTCTTGAACTCTGGATCATCATCAAACCTTAATTTTGATTCCTTGTAAAATGCTTGTAAATCTTCAATAGGTGGAGATACTGTTTTGTAATTAGGAAATTTATCTTGCAAGTGCGCAATTAACATTCCAAATTGTGTGCCCCAGTCACCTACATGATTAATTCGTAAAACATCATGACCAAGGAAATCAAGAAGTCTACTTATGCTCTCTCCAATAATTGTTGACCTGTAATGATAAAGCATTAGGACAGATTTCCTTTGGCTGAAAATACCATATATATTGATTAGGACAACAAGAGAGATTGACTGGCATAGCTGGCTTTAAATTGGTCAAAACAACAAACAATTTAATTTTCAAGTGTTACCCTTCTGTAGCAGACAGGCATTATGCTTCTCCTGTCTGCGAATATGAGCCCCATTAGTCCCTCACTCTCTTTACTACTCATATAATTTTTTAATAACATATTATAGTTATAATCTTTTTATATATAAAATAGATATCTACAGGAAAGTTTAGCTGAAAAAGAAAGATCACCATGCTAGATAGAACATAATTAAAATATTTGGAGGTGTTATCCTCGTCACTCAGAAAATAGATTACATGTTCTTTTTTTAGCAAACCGTAAACCAATAGGTGAGCAGTGTGTTCCATCTGTCAGTCTGAGGTATAGACTTATTACAACAATACTCAATAAACAATTAAATATTACTATCTTGTAATATTAGAAATATTGAAAATCCCATTTCCAGAGAACGTAAATTGTGATCTTTATTATTTTCAACTTGATAACAGAATCCTAACGTAAAAATGAACAGACAGTTTATAAATAAATTAAAATATTCTTTAACGGAGGTTAACATGGAAAAAAGCTGCCAATCCTGAATGTGAGAAAAGTGTAATAATAGAAAGAGGAGGGAATTTAATAATAACCAACCAGAGTAGTAGCCGATAGTTGTTAACTTTAATGTTTACTAAATATAAACACACTATTTTTAACGACAGTTTACTTAAAGGTTGAAATGTTTCAACTATAACACGATTCCTTAGATTAAATATGGTTACAGAAACAAAAAATTTGAGTGTTGTACCTTAAATGCCCCACGTGCATTTCTTTAGCCACATTGGGTGAAGAAAAATCAACAACAACTCTAAGTTTTTTGTCCAAAGGTGGAGGGCGTACCCCTTCCCTCAATAAACTTGTAAGAGCATCCAATCCAAACTGTTTGCTAATTGTGATATTAATGAAACCTGGTCCAGCAACACTCAAATCTTGTATGACTTCACTTGGTTTTACATGTGCTACAATATTCTTTGCTACCTCTTGAGGTGATGCTTTTATTCCTGAGAAACACAATAAATATTAAATACTTATAGAATATATATAAAATACATTTGGATAGGAAAGAGAGACAGTGATTTCGACTTACCTTAAATAAGTAGTTGGTCCAGTCTAGCATAGGTGAAAGTTCAAATTTTTGTGGGCCTCAGCTCCCTTTGTAAGGAAGGAAGATCTGAACTGTGTGTCGCCAGCACACAGTTCACTTCATTCCTGATGTAGGGGGCTCAGGCTCTCGAAAAATTATAATATTCTCTCACCTCAGATTGGATCAACTATTGATTTCAGATAAGTTGACATCACTATCTCTCTTTCGTATCTTAATGTGTTATTCAATTTGACATCAACACAATTTCCTTATGTTATATAATAAATATATATATAACACATTTATATAAATATGAGTAGGTATATGATGTCAAAATAATTGAGACTATTGGTATGGAAAGGAAAAAGAGATAGTTTGTGACTTACCTTAAATTAAAGCTTTATGTAGACAGAAGGAATTTTCTTCAAATTTTATAAAATCCCTCAGTTCACAAACAGCCAGTGCACAGAATGTAACACTCCTTCCCACAGGAGGATGCGAGAGCCTCTAAAAATTTGAATAAAATCCTTCTGTCCAGTGTGGTTACACCAAGCTTCAATTTCAGGTAAGCCACCAACTATCTCTCTTTCCTTTCCATACCAATGATCTATCAATTTATTTATAATCTATATAAATGTCAATGAATTGATGTGAAACTTTAATTCACAGAAGACTAACATATATTTATGATATAAAATTGTATGGAAATGTTAACAGTGCAATAAAATGTAATATTGGTAGGGTACTAACCTTGGCCCTTTAACAATTGAGATATTTTCAATGCTGAGTTACACTGGTAGTCACCAAACCTTGGAGACAGAGACACATCTATTGGAGGATCAGGGACATCAGGATAAGAGTCTTGAACAGCTCGAGAAAAAATTTGTACTAGTTTATCCAAAACACTTGACATTCCTTTTGTCTTAGCCTCCTCTTCTTGAACATACTAAAACACACAAAGCAAATGAACATTTCTTCCTTATTTAATGTAACATAAATATCAGTGAAAATAACACTGTCCATATTGACATTTCTAATACTTATCATCTATCCAAAATCAAGTGAACAATAAATTTATTCACCTAGTCAAAATTAATCACCAATTTTTAATTATTCAAAATGACTTATTTATTAAATCATTTCTGTAGCTCACTTAATTTTAAGGTGACATATCAATAAAATAATCTGAGTGTAGAATAGTTTTCTTAAATTAAAACTTTTATTTTATTTATTTTCTATGGAAAATTATCAATAGTGTCATACTTGATTAGGTTCATTCATAATGTATTTAATATATTTTTGCAATAAACTTTATAATTTTTCGGACTATAGACCAATTATTTATTATATTGTAGCAAAGCAATAGTTTCAATATTATTAATTGTTTGAGTAAGTTAATCATTTTCAGTAATTTCTTAATTCTACATTCTATTCTTTTTATTCTTATCAATTTTTAGATGATTTCTAAATGTCAATTTATATTATCGGAATGTACACCTTGCTGACAAGGACTGCTTTGATGAACAGCTTAAATTTAGTTTGAAGAGCTATCATGAAAAACAGAAACATTACTGGGCGACACAACACTGTTAACAACGCGGTGTATAGTGAATAGGGGGAACCTTTCCCGCAGATTAGTTGAATCATAAGTTGCTAAAAGCAACTCACCCTTTTAAGAATATTAATTCTATATTTCAAACTTTTATTCGCATCCACCAATTGCTTTATATCTGGATCGTCAAGAAAAAGCTCATCTCCTAAATCATTGTTTTTAAGATTCTCAATTTCTTGTGTAAGAAGTTTAATTTCAGATTCCTGAAACAATGTATAATTTTATGTAAGACATTTGTGCAAATAAACATGAAAGAAAGATGATCAAACTACACACTGCAATTTCGGCTCTCTTTTTGAACTGGTTTATCTGTTCTGCGCTCATTATATTATCATGTAATATAGTTCTGTTAGTGATTTTACACAATTCTAATAACAATACGCTCGATATTCATCCGGCAGCAGAACACATGCTACTTCAAAGCGTTTGCATATGTATTCCATGTGGCCTGGAGATATGCTCATACAAAGATGGCAAGTAAGTGAATGCACTTTTCCGAACATAGAAATTCATTCCATAAAAATTCTGTTGTGGTTCAATATTGAATGTAAAAGTTAATTAGTTACTCTTTAAGGATTATAGAATTCAAATTTAAATGTACAGGTAAATTCTGATATTGATACTGCCGTTTATTACCAATTTCAGACAAAATTTGTTCAAACTCAATTTATCGGAAATTATTGACATAAAAACGACTGAGACCACCCTCAACTCGCTTAATCATACGATTAAGTTAAGCAATGTTTACAATACCCTACCTTGTTAATGCTTTGGATAATTTGTAATTTTTTTAGTAGTCAAGTAGCCAACGTCATAGCGACAGATTGTAAATACCTGAGGTAATGGTCAAGGGAAACATCTGTAAAACCAATGCAGGAGCCTCAAATACATTTTCACAATTTCAATTACTAACAGTTTTCAGTTTATACACTTCTAAATAAAATATTGAGGGTTTCCGTTTTGCCACGACCGCATTAGTGTGCAGTGTGTCAAGAAGTTTTTCCGAAGAACTTCCAATATTTAGTGAAATTTTTAAGTAAGTTATTCTCAGTTTCATAATGTTAATTGTATAGTATAATTTTTTTTACAATCTGGAAAAAAAATTACCTTTATGGTAATAACAAATTTGTATATTGTATTTTCTCCGCAGAAAAGATCTGAAGAAGTCACAGACGCGTACCGAAACATTTTTTACTTTAATAAATAAATTGTCTGAAATTAGTCATAAACCACAATTTATATTTCATATAAACAGACGTAAAAATATAACATTTAAAATATTAGTAATCACATAGATTATCTTAAGTGAGAAAGTGATGGTAATCTAAGGCTCGTCCGCACAAATACCGCAAAACATTTCCAACCTTTACAGTCGTTCAACAAAATGTTTGGGATTTTCGCGAACACTTCTCAAAATCATCCAAACATGCTCGCCCTTTTTCCGTAGCCTTTCGTTTGACCTCAGTTCACGAACACCCCTTTTGTCGGAATACTATTTATAATAATAATAATAATAAAAGCGTAATGCTTTTCGATTGCGTGGAACATAGTTTTCCTGAAGCTAAAATTTTTATTAGAGACCTTATTCATTACATTTCCTGCTATGATTGAGAATACCCTTCTAATCTCCTGTCTTTAAAAATTAATTGTAACTCAACGAGTCTCCCTCCTTTCTTTCACCAGTCTCCTCAACAGATTATATGAAAGACAACACTAATTTCTGAAAGAGCTGGAACTACAGGCGCGCACTATGAATAACGGACAAAAACGTATCGTGCAAGTATCGGAGCGCGCGTGCCTGCGGTGGCGACGACGACGTTTGGGGATTACAGCGGATAGACGTACTATAAGGAGATTTCCACCAAACCTTCTTGTTTTTAATTTAGAAAGATTAAAATCGTTTCGTGAATGTGTGAAAGCCAATTATTAGCCATGTCAAAATGTCCTGAAGCATTCCGAGAAATCTTATTTTTCAGACGTGGAAGGCAGGTCTTGGCCCAATGTGTAATACCCGAAGACATTCGCGGCCAAACGTATTTATTTTAAATTAGGCGTTTGGTGCTAAGACAACGAGGATGCGAAAATCCGTGAAAAAAAAAGCGTTTCCACTTAGGTGGGTGACACGTAGGGATGTATTTCTGTTGCGGATGTGTCAAACTATACCAAAGATTCAGATCCGTCTACCCTTAACGGAAGTCACTTGCGATTGATATTACCTTTCGTCAGCTAGCGAAACAGAGGTAACGGCCAACGTTGATTCCAAGATTTCGAGATGATAAAGAGTATCAACTACAACATTGTATGATCCAGCGATATGCACGATCGTAGTCGTAAACTAACCTGTGAAGTCTAGATTTCGCAGTTGGCGTGGCGAAACTTACTCCGGCATAAGGTCAGTCATAATCAAGATCTGACTGTCCTCTATGAGAAAACGAAATTACTTTACTGCAGAGTAAACCGTGAGGAGTTCGTATGTGCTTCAATTGCGCTATGAATCGGATAGTTTCCTGGAAAAGAACCCCAACGGTTGCCATTCTGCGTCTTGAAACTGTTGTAAAACACCAGCAACAGCTGAGCCACACTCGTCCGCATAGAATGCTTCGTCGTGGCAACCGAATGGTGTAGCAAAGTATGTTTAGCACCTGCGAAAACATCCTCAAGCTTGGGCGTTCATGGAACCGACCGCTTGTCGTTTCTCCTGGAATCCTTGAGATATTTTATAAGTGGAGAGAAAATATGCACTAGATGACTTCTACAAAAATTTAACATTTACAAGAATTTCCGTAAACTCAATATTATGGAGGGTTTAGGAAATTCGGAGATGGCTTAAACTCGAGCAGATATTGGCTAGGTGCCTTGAGAACGAACCTTATATCCCAGGAAATTGACGGTTGACGCTCCCAGGACACATTTGGCAGGATTGATCGTAAGCCCAAATTGCTGTAGGCGTCGAAACACCACACGCAAATGATTTTCATGTTCCAGCGACGTCTTCGATGCAATGAGAAGATCGTCTATATACGCACAATTTAAATTCACATAATTCAAAGGTTTGTGCGGCAAATCCAATGTGGAGAATGCAGAGTAAGCATGCATATTGTGCGCGAAGTCACACAGGTGAGGTATAAGGTAACGGCCTGGGATTGTGTCTGAATTAAGTCGGCGATAATCACCAAAAACTCTCCAGGAACCAATATTCTTTTGTTTTACTAAATGCAGTGGACTGGACGATGGGCTAGTAGAAGAACAACATATACCTTGGTAACATATGCTGGAATTCTTGTTTGGCTTCCCGTAGGTTGTCAGAGGGGAGCCGACGACCGCGTTGAGTGAGAAGATGGTGGGTAACTATAGACTGTGTGATTCAATAAGGTATATGAGCAGTTGTCACTGCTGGAAATTATCTTAACACTGCAACTATTACCATCACTTGCCATCACGGTGGTAACTGTAGGACTGCTGTTTCTAGAAATACGAGCAGAGATTGAAAAATAAATGAATTTATCGAACAGTTTCTTACATTGGGGTTATAGTGGTGCATTAAGTCAGCCCCAAATATTGGTTTGGATACGTCCGCGACAACAAATTTCCATGAAATAGTTCGTCGCAGGCCTATATTCAACACAAGCAGTTTACTTCCATATATTTTGATAGTTTCACCGTTCACGGAGTAATTCTGTCGGATCTTATCAATTAGAAGTACGAAACTTTAAACGTGAAAGAACAGGCACATCAGCTCCGGTGTCTATAAAGCGATCATAAACACACAAGCGGTATTTGTCCGAACAATCGTCTTTGAACGCTCGAAGCAAAGGCGACGTAATTACTTTTCCGGCTCACGTGCAGTCCTGCTGCACGGCGGAACACATTTGTGAGCACCATCGCCGAATTCACGATGTTAACAACACTATTCGGCATAGTCAGTGGTATTTGTTTGACGATGATTTGAAATCCTCCTGGCGTTTGATCGGCTCGTCGGACGTCGGCACGTGTCGGTGCGTATCTGAAGAGTCAAACTCGTCTAACAAGTTTTGCATACCTTTTACTAAATCGTGGTACAAGGATCCGTCAAGGGTTGACGGTAGTTGTGCAGCGCTACGCGACGTTGTTTGTTGTTCCCTGTGAAAAGTGCGTCAATGTGAGGCTGCAACTGCTCGTAAATCCTTACCGCTTGTGAGGAGAGCACTTGCAAATATTGCGAATTATTCACTATAAGAATACCTCGTATGGATTGGGGCAGGTGCTTGAAGAATAGATTGAGGATGACTTGATCGCTGCACTGGACGCTAGCTAGACTTCTCATCCTTTGCAAAATAAGGGATGGACGACTTAACAATTAGGAAAACCCCGATGTTTCATGCGAGTGAGACTTTACAATCCACGTGAGGTAACTGGCTACATTGTTTCAGGATGGCGTAGAGGCAGAACATTCTCCAAAGCGACTTCAGACTCGGAGGTGGCTGCCACAAGTCAGAACTCGTGAGGCGATAGCTGCCATCGCCGGTACTCAGCGAAGGAGGTGAACGCGCCCGTCCAGCTACCTCTGGTCGTAAGGATTGATTGTTAATAGCAGCAGACAACGCATAGCTGCCGGACGTCCCGATAATGAGCGTGTTACTGTGGAAGAAAATTCACAGGAAGAAACTGAAATACTGGGGACGGAAATTGAAGAATTAATAGCATGGAATGAATGCACCCGAACAAAAATAAATGTACATAAAAAGCCGTTACTGTTACTGCTATTGCCGGTTCAATGTGCAAAAGTTGTAAAACTTAATAATACATTTAACAATATAATACACCCACAAACATTAATAGTGAAGTATTTTTACCAAAATTAGAAGAATTTGTTTTGCATGAAGTTCGTCTAGATCACCTAGATTATCTGAAATGGACCAAAGAAAAGTGATTGACCAAACATTTCATCAGATGGTCTTTGTCCATAGCTTTCTGACCAACTGTTAAGTTCTTCAAATTTATGTAGGACCTCTTTAAATTTGTACAAAAGCTCTAGACTACAAGTCAGAAATGTCTGCAGTAGGATATCCGAAAAACTTCTAAAAAGTGACTAGTGCTTGCTCACAGTTATATTTAAATATTAGTATGAAATTGGTTAAAAGGTGAGTCTTATGCTTATCTTCTGCTATCTTGCCCTACCAACATGGTATCTAATCCTACTAGTTGATGGCTGTAGACATTATAGCAGCCTTGCCAACTCTTAGGTTCGGAACTTTGTGAACTTTTAAATTATTGTAAAACAATTGCATCAATTTCCCTATTTACTGCCAGATCTCATGTTATTTGAGGCAATTTAAAATTGTATGTTTTCATACTTAAATCTTAAAGTTTTGTTTATTGGTAGCCAATAATATTCTTTTATGCTTGATGCTTAGCCATAAAATTTTATAATTTTTGCATTAAATCAGATGGTTATTTCAAGAATACGTATTGTATCATTTTTTATATAAATTACATAATAAATATGAATTGTGTATTAATCTTCAAAGGTATATTTTTAGCTTAACACCTTCCATGATCAAATATTAATTAAAATAGTAACAATTTTTAAATATTTAAAAGCATGTTCTTTACAAGTGAAAGCACTAGAAATTTTTTGTTTTTGTCTGTGTTAATTAGATACAGGGTTTACTGTAAAATTTGTTGTTTAATATTATGATGTTTGTGTTTTATTGCTGATCAGGGTAAAATCATTCATGAAATGTCAATTCATAAAAGTATTAAATGTATTATTATTAGTCTGATCCAGAGTATCTATATTGTTATTCTTCTTCATTGTTATTCTTTGCCCTCTTCCTGGTAAGTAAGAACTAAATCTTGAATGAGATATTTTTGTAAATCCATACATTTTCATTGTTGTGTTAGTATATTGTGGTCTACATTGTCAAATGGTTTATAGAGATCACAAAATATATATAGTGCTTATTACTTAGTATTTAAGTCCTCTAATATTGTATCTAAAGAAGTGTATGTCTTTTCTGTTGAATAAATTTTTCAAAATCAATACTGAGATTCAGATGGCAAATTATTTTTATCAAACAGTTTAATAAACCTTATGTATATTATATTACTTTTGTTCAAAGAATTTATAAAATACAGGAAGGAAGGATACTGTTAAATAATTATCAATATCAGCTGTACTGCCTCTCTTAAAGATTGAAACTACAGTGTCTATTTATGGTATGTACAGTTGAGGCATGAGAGATTACAAAGATAGCTTAATATTGGACAAATGCTACCTGATAGATTTTTATTCCATTACGTGAGACACCATTGTATCCTGCCATGTGTTTTTCCTTTAATGACTTAATGCTAATGAGCTAATTTTTCAAATTAACAGTCTGTTGATTAATAATATTATTGTTGAGTTTATTGACTGTTAGTTCTTAACACTAGTTCTTACTACTGGTAAAATGTGATTGTTAAATGTATTTAAGATTTGATGCCATATTGTTGCCAGGTATACTAATTCTGTTTTGAAGTAAAACATTTAAGTTAATTTTAGTTCTAATAATTTTCCAAATTGCTTAGATCTTGGTACAAAATTCAACTTTTATTGAAAAATTTGAGAATTTGACTTCTCTTATGAATCTTATAAATATTGAAAAAATGTGAGAATTTGGATCTGACAGTAATCATTTATTAAATAAATAAACAATACAGTCAATATATCAAAAACCTTTTCTTTTTGATATTTTCTCATATTTTTATTTATTGTTCAGGATATGAAGTCACAAAGGGACTAAACCTACTGATATATTGTATTAGTCACATTGTTAATTAATAACCCATTTTTGACTATTCATTAAACCAATTTCAATTTCTCTAATAAAACAATAAAACAAAATGTCAACAGATTTTTAATATTCTTTTTCTGTATTAGTTAATTCAGTGTTATTTGATTTCTTTCCTTTTAAATATTCTTTTTCAGTATAAGTTAATTCAGTGTTATTTGTATATCATTCCCTTTGTTTTTAATACTTTTGACATTTTACAATTAATTGCAATGTTATGACAATTTTGATTTTGTTAATCTATTTTATAATTTGAATAATTTGTTTCAAGTAGTATTGTTCAATCTAAAAAACAAGTGAACACATTATTAATGACATAATTGTTTTTGACTATACAATCAGTCTTTGGTCTTTCCTGCAACTTTGAAATGAACTTCATGTTGTGAGTGGTGATTTCACTTAAGATGATGTGCACCATTAACAGAAATGTGAGACCTCTCACGATCAATGCCTATAAAATTTTCTAGACCTTGTTCATCATAAAGCAACCTAGTCAACTCTATCTACATTTACTTGCTTGACAACAGAGTTCACTATGGCTGGTCAAACCACTTCAATAGTGAGACTAAATATATATTTGCGAGATTTGGTCAAAATCATCCTCAATCTTGTAATTGAAGTTACAACTCAAACTGTTGCATACTCCATACATGGTCTATGTCAGATATTAAAATTCTGACACACAAGTTGAATGTTAAAACATTTGTACTATTTTTCAAACATTTATATAATTTAAATAGATGAATAAGCTTTCATATTTAAACATAATCATCTTCATGTCTAAAATAAAACTATTTTAATGTTAAAATTTAAATATACAATATATTATTAAATTAATAACCAACTGAATAACATTAAATTTTTTGATTGAATTATTATTATATTAGTAAAACATTTCCAAATTTAAAATGCAATGGTATCATGTACACTTATCTTCAAGTAATGTGTATTGTTTCTGTATAACAGAGACCTAGTATGTGCTCAACCTTCTACCTGGACAGACAAGTGTTTTAATTGGTGACTGATTCAATCTGGAGTGTTCTAATTTTAATAAAACCAAATATGAAACCGAAGTGACATTGAGATATTTACCGACAAGTGACTCGTTCAGCAGTTTAGAAAATTTTAATATACTTCCAAATTTTCGAAAATCATTCTTCCCGTCCGTTTTAAAAGCACTTTACGTCGAAATTCATACGATTTATTTTATTTTATACTATTTGGTTGCTCGGCGTTGCCAGGATATTTTTATTTATATTAGCCCGGAAAATAAATTAATTCGACAGTAATCTCTTGACAACAAGAAATTTAACTAAAATTTCTTTGACCATTAACCCAATGATGAGCACATCCCGAAATAGGTGGTTAGCTTCAAATTAACCGGGATGATGACTGACGATAACTTAACCGACTCTCCGGGTACATTAAATAACCGCGGTACCTAAAAAATCCCGGTGGGTACTTTAATGGGGTTAAAAATACTCTCAGTACCTTAAGGAGGTTGCTTAAGGGATTAAAAATTACTCCCTGTATCTTACTATCCATACCGCAAAGGAGTCAAAATACTCATAATATATCTTAGGAGAGTATCAAAATAATCCCTGCATCTTAAGAGAGGAAAGAATACTCTCGGTTTTATTAAGGAAACCAATAATACTCCTTACACAGTAAGGCAGTCATAAATATTCTCAAACCATTAAAAATCAAAAAACTATTTAGGGGGCAAAAAAATACTCAGGGTATTTTATGGGAAGTGAAAAATACTCTCTTTATTTATCTGAAACAAACATGTTCCCAGTATCTTAAGAGAGCCAAAAATACTCCCGGCACGTTAAGGGAGCGAAAAAAGTATCGGTACGTTAAAAGAGAAGTCGAATAATTATACCGGTACGTTAATGGAGGCAAGAATACTCGAGAAATATTAAATGAGTCAAAAAATATTAGCGGTACCTGATGGGAATAAAAAATAATACCGATACCTTTACGATGTCAAAATACTCCCGGTAACTTACGGAAGTAAAAATATACCCGGTAACATTCCTGGTTCCCTTAGGGTGTCACAAATACTCCTGGTATCTTGAGAGAGTCTAAAACAATCTCTGTACAATAAGTTAATCAAGAAAACACCAAATACCTTAAGTGTGTAAAAATATTTCAGATTCTTTAAAAGGGTCGAATATTCGCGGTGCCTTAGATTCACAATACTCCCGGTAAGTTAAATTAAGAAAGTCATACTTCTAGTAACTTAAGGGGATAAAAACCCTAAATGGGTTGTAGCACCAAAAAGAAAAATATAAATTATTACAAACTCTGACCTATTTGTATCCGTTTATTTCCGTTTTCTAGTGCAATTATTTGTTCGTATAGTCCCTTAGTTGGAGATCTAATTTTAATATAAAATTGCGGTTGAAATTAACATTATAATGAAGTTAAAATTCTCTTATAAATTTTACATTTATTACTTTTGAATAAATAAAATCACAAAAGCAAAATAAAAATCTGGTACTGTATTGTGAAGCAACTAATAATTACAAACTAAACTCGGATATATGAGGGTTATTATGTGGGACGTATAGTCAATCAGGGGAATTTAAATTATTATTTGAAACATTAAAAGAAGAATTTGGCAGTGGAAGGTTACGCGAAAAGCTAATTAATTTTGATTTGTCGGACTTACTCTCATACACTGCTAGACCAGGACGTATCAGGTGAGCACTTATAATTTCAGCCCCACGTATCCCGACGACTGCACTGGAACGTGTTGAATGGAATTATATTCGCGATGTCCAATGTTGATGCTTGCTAAGGTTAGCCATAAGCAAGTTCCGAGCTGTGCTAAACTTCTGTCAAAAGGTAGAATGCCTCTCACGTTGAGAGATGAACTTAGAAACATACTCAGAATATAATCTGATTGAAAACTGAATGTGATTGGACACGGAATTTCTCTCAGAACGTCTTTCTACAAACGACTTTAGTGAAATGCCTGTAGTAAGTCTGGTCAATTAAAATTATGTAACTTTCACGTAAACTTCCCCTGCCGAATTTCTCGTTTCAAAGATAAATTTTCATTTCGTCTGTTTAATTGTAAGGTCGAGTTAATGACCCATGAGATCACTGAGTTTTGTTTATATTTAATATATGCTTCACAATATAGTGTTAATTTTTTATTTGGTTTTGTGACTTCATTTATTACGAAACAATAAATGAGCAATATAGTTTAGAAACTGTATTGTTACAGTTATTTATCTACGTACACAGACCAAACTAAAAGAGCCATTATAATTAAATTTAAGGAACACAAATATAACATCAAGCTCTAATTTCTGAATTTCTGAAATATTGTGAATACCAATACCACTATATCTTGGGGAAATTTCCATATTTTACATATAGATAAAAATTATAAATCCAGACTACTTTCTGAAATGTTATATATTAGGCTTTGTGCACGTTCACTTAAGTTTAAACCAGACACAAATTATTTAAGCAATTTTTATAATATCATAATCCATGATTCATAAACCTCTAATTAAAAAAATAGTCTTTTTTGACTAAATACAATTTAATTAGTTTCAATTTAAGTTTCTACAATTTATAATAATGGTTAACATCTTTCTATTGTTACGTCAATAAATTAGTTTTGTCTTTATACGAGGGAGAGTCAAATGAAAACCTTAATTATTTGTTTAAATTTTATTTATTGTGCACACATATAACAAACCTGTATCATTTTTCGACATAGTATCATCCACGCTCAATGCATGTCTGCTAACGCTTCCGAAGTGCCTGAATTCCCGTAGGAAAAAATTCTTTTGGGAGACGGAGCTTGGCGCACCTCGTCATCGGAATGAAATTTTGTCCCAGGAAGTGCATATTTTAAGGGTCAAAATAAATGGAAATCACTTGTGTCAAGGTCAGGCGAGTATGGTGGATGAGGCTGACATTCTAACCGCACCGCATGTCTCCGATCTTCGCAACCGTCGCACGGGCTATATGGGGCATATGTTGCAGAAGAAAACCTGTTGATAGCAATCCACATCATTTGTTCTAATGGTTGACCGAAGATTACTTTTGAGTAGGTCTGTATTATATGTGTTACTGGTTACAGTGGTCCCTCGTGTCGTGTAGTGTTCCAAGAGTACACCTTTTTCGTCCCAAAAGACACGACTCGATGTGCCTGCGCGGGGCATCGGCAGCAGACGTCACACAATTTGCTAACTTCCTGTACCATTCGAACACTTACTGCTGTGACAAACAGGCATCCCCATACTGGACCTTCATTCTGCGATAAATCTCTATAAGTTTCACATCTTCACTTTGCAAAAAATCTAAACACCGAATGCTGTTTTTTTTGGTGCACGTTGCTAGTGGGGCGGCCATCTTTATAATGTTCCTGCGCCGATGTTTGCGCATCTGCACTTTGCTGCACCTAAGGAACATCCGACACATGAGTTATAACACGCGATCCAACTTACAAACCACTGGCGCCAACTTTCGATTTTATATTAAAATTCTAAGGATTTCATTTGACTCTTCCTCGTATGACTGATGAGGGTCTACATCGGGACCGACACATGTCTTAATTAAATTTATTTAAAATATTTTGGTTTTTGGATATACATTTCTTCAATTTAAATAAATATGTTTCAAGGTTCATCATAATACTTCTTGTTATTGATGTCCTTATAGTTAATTTTACTCTATGTATTTATTAATAAGAATATAAGAAATAGAATATATTCAGTAAATTCACAATAATTCTCACTAAAGTGATAAAGGGCGATTGTCGTGTTCTTAATTATATTGCTCCTCTTTTCATAACGTGTTACAATTTCAATAGGTTAATTTGTTTAAACCTTATGGAGCATGAATATAATACGATATTATTCAACTATATTATTACTTTTCAAGTGACTATTATTTTATTTTTCTAGCTTTATTATGGCTATCAGGTTTGCACGCTTACTTTTAGAAAACTACATTTAGTTCTGACGATATTTGGAGGTAGAGAAAATCTAACGCCAAGCCAATTGCAAGTAAACTAGAATTAACACGAACTAACCTGGGGCCCGTCTGTTGTTTAGTGTTATAGTCTTATAGATGAACTCATCAACAGTAAACGATAAAATGAAATAAAAAAATGCAGGGACCTTAAGGTAGGCTACTCCTGGCTCTATGCGGATTGCAGTTTGCCTATTCTCAAATTCAAGGCGAGCTATGAGTAAAATTTTTCCTTCTACCTGATGTCATATCGTTGTTTGGAAGTGAAACAAAGTTAACTAAAGGAAAGTATAATTTAATTATTCTATTAAGTGCAGCATTCCTGTTCACCAGTAAAATCGATCACTCTTCCGTTAATTCCAGATATCATGATGTCGCTTTTTAATAGTAGTATCATAATAGTTCACAGTAACTATAATAAATTACCATGAAGGGTACATTGGAAAAAAATCAGGTACGCTTACTTTTTATGTAACTTGTCGTGAGTTACGACATCTAATTACAACAGTGTTAGTTTAAGGTACGTATTCAAATTATGCTCTGTAGGTGTTGATACACGACGGTCTGTGTGACAGGACTTTAAAGTAAATATATTCAACCATAATGGCGTGGTCTGCTATGTTTATCGATGCATTATTCAAGCTCTAACAGTAAATAACAATAAACCTTAAGAAATTTGGAAAGCAGTGTCAAAGATACATACTTTACGGGAAGGTTAATTGAAACGAACTATCATCTCGATCGACGTTTTACTATCTCGCGTCTACAGGCATGTAATTCTACACATATTTCATTTAAAATTTCAGTGAGACTAGTTAAAGACAAGTTATTGAATACAGGTTTCATACTGTATGAAAAAATTTTCTTTTAGAATTTTAATATATGTGTAAAAAGACCAAAAATGAAATTACAGTGTTAATTTATACTTACTATTTTAACACGCAGTAGTGCAGGTAAGTGTAAGTAGTTTCAGTTAATATATGCGTTATATATGTGAAAATCGAAATAAGACGAAGCGTAAATTGTATACGTTCCAAATACATTGATTACTATGCCGGGACGATGTGTTTCATGTATCTTATTTTCTAGTGCCAAAATATGATGTCACAATTGTTCGAAATAAAAATTTAGAAGACAATGCCATTAAATTATTAAATTTAAGAGTGTGAGTTTTGCATACGATCTGAAACGGAAGGAGCAATTTAAACCAATCTTGGCAACGTTTGACTTAGAATCCGGAGAAAAACTCTTCTGGGCTCATTAACACCTACCATCCCTAAGGATGTTGATGGCAAGGGATGACAAAGCTGATGCAAAAACGGCAGATATTAGTGTCGAATGAATTGTCAGGATCGCTGTGCTTAATAGTGTTATTCTCGTTGTGGTTAAAGTTTATAAAGTTTGTTAATGTATCAAAAACACATAAGTTCTCTTCAATATTTTTATTTTCTTAGATATTTATTCACAGGAGCTTTCGGCTCCTTTGCCATAATCATCTGCCATATATTATCAAATATTTTTAGGACTTTTATTAAGTACATTACGTCAATTTATTTTCTTCAATTAATAACATAATATATCTTTACGTGTTCTGACGTGCAGGTGATATATGTCAGCCGTAGCCTGTACTTGGTGGAGTGAGAAGGGACGAAATGCAAAATATTCAAAATGACACAGAAATTATTGTCTAATTAATTCATTTACAAGTAAAATATAAGATTAAGATTCTTTAATTCCGAAACAAAACCAGGAATGGGCTGATACGTAAAAATAATCCGGAAATCGTGTTGTGAAATTAATAGTTTTTCAGTATCACTGATTTTAATATATATATTATATATAAAGTCTCGGTGTAGTTTAAGTCTAATATAAAGCCGTAACGGTGTGGGGTGTCAATAATAAGGTAACCAAATTGATCGATTTGATGTCGATTCTATATATACTCACGGGTAGATTCACTCCAGAAATTATTTATTATTAAAGGATTCAGGATGGAAAAGCTCGACCGGACCGGGAATCTAACCCGTTATTATTATTGTTCCTAGACTTAAAACTAAAAATAATTTTAAAATAAAATATGGAGAGAAGTTTTGCTATAGATAGATTTAATTCATTTTGAGATGGAGTATAAGGACTTGAGAAACTCAGGAAAATCAGCAAGTGTCGTTGATTCTGTTAATAGTGAACATAGTGGGTTATTTGTGACGATATTGTGCTTTAACGACGGTGACTATAGTCAGTTTAAAATTAGAAGACAGATGGTGGTTAGTTTCCGCGAGCGGTGTAATCTTGAATCAACCAATCACAACGTTCGAAATAAAGCAGCGTTGCCAAACAATAGCGGTATTATTCTACTGTTTTCAGTGAGTTGCATAAGTCGTGTGTCGTAAGTGGCAACAGCGCGTCCTTCCTAGTGGACACGCTGGGATACTTCTTACTTGAAACATATACATTCATTAATATAACTAATCAGTATCTAACAACCCTCCTCCCACTCCCCCCAAATGCACTGTTATTACATAATAATAGATGTGTAATGGTTTTACTAAGGACACGCGGTCATGATAGCAACTATAATAGTGATTGACGACGTCCAATCTCTTAAATTGGAGTTAGTGGAGACTTATATAGCGGATAGTCTGCAAATACATGTGTTCTGATTCAAGCAGAATTTCTTAAAATAATTAAAAAGGACCATTTGGCGTGCATTGTATAATGAATCAGTTACTCAATATTTTAAGTCCAGCTTCATAGAATATTTTTGCTGAATGGTAGCAGATTCTGAAAATGACTACCGTAAAATCACATAACGTATAAGTTTTTTGCATTATAAAAACAAATTTTTGATAAAACACTTATTTATTTCAATGAACTAAATACATTATATTTAGGTTTTAAACTAAATTATTTCTTATACTTATATCCAGTTTTAGGTCTACTTTTTTTATTGTGAAACCTTTTCTTCTTCTCTTTGATGCTTCTCCGAACCCGTTTCCGATTTCCTTCTCAGATTTCTCGATTAAGCATCCAACAATAAGTCATCTAACATATTGACATCCCATTTTCCTTGGTAACGTCACTCGGTATCATGGACATCCTGACGAAATATTTCACCCTGTTCTTCACTTTAAGCTCCCAAGTTTTTAATATGGGAGTGTAAGAAATGATCTTTTAAGCTAATCTTGCATCCTTGAGCTTGATACGCTGCCAGCGCGAGTTGTACAATGGTTTTGTACTCAAGGTCCTTAGTATTCCCAAAACCTTGTGCACTACATTCTTGAAAGTGTCACACGCTTCTTTTTCTTTCTCCCTAATTGTTTTCAAAAAGAGGGGATCAAATAAAAGTTTTCTTATGTCGGAGCCAGTGAAAACTTCCTCTTTTAACTTGACTTTTCTGGAACTTGGAACACAGATATTTGTACAAATCATATGGTAGTGATTTGACAAACTGTTTTATAACACCCAATTTAATATGAAGAGGTAGTAAAAACACTTTGTCTGACGGACGGAACTAAGGTCGTATTGATGATGCTTTTTCTCGTCAGTGGTTAAACTGTCTCGTGGTGACCAGTCATTTTTTATCCAGTGTCTGGCTCTACTATCCCATAAACAAAGAAAGCGAGGATATTTTGTATAACATCTCTGATGAACCAACAACATGGTTAGTATTTTGAAATCACCGCAAAACATCCCTTTATGATCTTGATATTTAATTTTCTCAAGCCTTGTTTAATCATGTTCTAATCTAACAGCCGGTTGTTTATATTATTCCTCGTATTCCAATACCGTGTCGAAACATGTGTAACGATGCCCTCCATTATTGTTTAGACTACGCGGTCCGCCAGCGTATCTAGAACAATTCGTCCTCGATCAGGATTTTACCAGCGCGTGCGTTTCTGCTAACGCAAACACAACACTTGCCGAACTGGGCCATGCACTACCTTTAAATCCTACAGGTTTCCAAGCCGTCGACTAACAATATCTGCTACCACTATCGAAGCCGCATGTCTCCAACTGAGACTCTTGCCTTCCTTTCTATTCTACCTTCACTCAATACATAGCTAGTATATTGTAACATCCCATGTTTATGCAGACATAACATAATTTATTTGATAATTATTCTTATCCCTTTTGACATCTGAATCTGATTATTAGATCTAATTATTCCGTTATTGGATTCAATAGGCGTCAGTTCCATAATCTCGAGCGTCCATTTTCATTAACAAGCCAGAATCACATTCAATTATTTGGAACATATTTGTATAATCATCAGCCTGGACATTAAATTTTGGGAACGTTTTTTCGAGAGAGTGACACTCTGAGGACGCCGGCTCCATACTGAAGGACTTTTATTTTTGCGAATCGTCTAGGCGAAGTGAGATACCGGGCCTGACCTGTGCATCGTGGGAGCAAGGTATTGTGGACCTGTCCAAATTCTTGCCCTGCGCGGCATTTTGAGCGCAGAAATTTTCATTGTTTTGATCCACGATCGATTATACAGAGCAGGTCGACAGGTATTTTTTTTAAAAAAACATTCAGAGACATAGAGAAATTTGTTTTTTGTGTTTCTTTTTGTTTTTTTTTGTTTTTGAAACATTTGGAGACATTAAACAGTGTAAGTTATTTTGAGGTTATGACCTCAAATTTCTTTACTCTATTGTATTGTTGTACATATAATGAATTTGTGTAATTATAGATGTGTATTGTGTGAATATTTTTTCTTTAATTGTTTTTTTATAAAAACAATCCTTTTTCCATCATTCTCCACTGTAAATATAACATTGAATGAGTTCAATGTCAAAATTCGGTTTACCAAACCCAAGGTAAGTTTCCCTTGACGTTTTAGTTTCTCAGAAGCCTCATAATCTTGATAAACCCAGCTGAGAAGTTAACTGAAAGGGGTGGTTATAATATATAACTGTAAATATAGGCCTAAACATTACATCTGTGTCTGGACTGGTAAAACCATCAAACCTCCGATTCCTCCCTGATAAACGTCAGGCGAACTTACCACCAACACTACCCTCTTTCCGCAAACTGTCTACACCTTTAAGCCTTTGAGATTATTCATAGATAATCTTTCTTTTTTTAAAGTCTCAAATCAACATTAAACTGCACAAAATCATGGCCAAAACTTATTTCATTTATTGCCAAGTCCAGCTATAATTGATAGTATTTATTTGAGAAGGCATGGATTTAAGGCTATTTTTTGAATAAAAGGAAACCGAAATTTTAAGCTAAATGCAAATTTTACGCTAAATACAAACAAAATTGACGTTATGGAATTTTTTAGGTATTTTTGCCAATTTTACCAAGTTGATATCTTTACGAAACTGCATAAAAACCCTATGCAGTTTTTTACTTGAAGACCTGTGTTATTATTCACAGCATTGTGATAATAGATTATAGTTAGAAGAACGTGAGAAAATATTTTGGCAAAAAGTGGTATTAAACAAATCATAACTTTGATACAACGAAAATGAACGTATAGACAAGTTTTCTTTTGATTATCGCCAACACCTCAATGCAGACAAGAAACTCTAAAAATTCATGTAATAAGGCTTGAAAATGTGTAGCATCTTAAACTATGGACTAATTGTAGGTTTGATTAATTAATTTTAAATTTACAAATTTAAAGTACTATAAAATGTGTCTGCAAAATTGAGAACCTTTTTTTGATATAACAAGCGGATCACATTTGATTCGGAGAGTTAAATCGACACCGATTGGCAATTAAATGAAATAGCTCTTACAATGTGTCCAATGATTAATGATGTTTTCGTAAGGTTTCAATATTCAATTGCATCCCTCGTTTTTATTTTAAAGATATACATCAAAAATACCTTGGGCTAAAGGGTCATTCCATGCCAAGTGACCAAATTTTCAAATAAAATTTTAAGTCACCATCTACAGTCTTGCTGAAATTTTGTGTAGGGACGGATATGTGTCTGAGACAATTCTGTGTAAAATTTCACCTTCATAAGTAGTATAGAGGGGGCGCCAGGGCCTCCTGAAAAAGTCACCTGTGCAATTCAACCGTGCGCGTGAATAGATTGTGAAGTTTGAAGTACCACTGTTGTGGAACTGTAGCAGCTAGCTTCCTGAAAAATGCCAACTACAGACAACTTTTTTATGCTCTACACTATGGTTTCAGTTTCAAGAGAACAAGTTTCGACTAGGTTAAGCATCATGGGCGCCTTCGATCAAGCGGTTGTTGAGCACATCAAGACTATGCTAGCGTGAATGAAATCAACACTTATTATAAATACGCCTAAATTGTACTGAAATCAAAAAATGACACAAATGTTGATTGATGCGTAAATTACTGAGGTAGCTGAAAGAATGCTGAATCACAAGGTAGATGAACGGAATTATATATTGCTGAACTCATCTTTAGCGAGTCGAAAGACTGCAACAGATCAAGACTCCAGATTGTTCAGCTCAAGCCGAACTGTCTTTTTGCCAAGATCTTGGCAGATGTCTATGTCAATCCCAGAATCCGTCTTATCCCAAAGGACGTCACCTATCTCTTCTGTCTAGCTACTGTTTGTCATTACGATCATCCAGTATATTCACTTGGCCTATATCTCGCGCGACTGGTGTTACTCGCTGTCACTTCCATGTGGTTTCCTCGCGGTTCATTTAGCATCTGTGGATTAAGATTACTTTAACTACGTTGTTCTTCAACAACGTGAAGCCTGATACCACACTCATGCACCATAATTTTTACAGTCTATGTTTCCTTCCGTTTTTGTTTAGTTGGCTACAGTTGAAACTAATATACCGCGGATAATGACGAGAAAAGCCTGGGTAAGCCTGGGTAAGAGCCCCAATTGTAAGGAATTTCCTGGTTTGTCGAAATCACATCAAATTTAGTCTCTGATTTTCTCAAATAGGATTACTGAATTCTTTAATCTTATGCGTCTCTCTCAGTCCACTGGCTGATGGCGACTTAATTTATTTAAGCCTTTCAGTACTTGTAATATGTTGTGTACTAACAGTAAAATTATTTCTTAAAGAATGAAAAGATTCTCTTATTCTACGGGTCTACAAAATATGGACCGAGGGCTAACACCGCGAGCACAACCATTCCGAAAGGCCCAGTATCCGGTCCGCCATGCTTTACTTTTCCAGATCACCTTCTAGCTTTTCTACTCGCTATAATAAGGCGTTGTATACTTCTATTAACCAATCGTAATTGACATTTTTGCGTAATTTCACCGCTCCCCACTAGATGGCGCTGTACTACTGTAGCTTTCCCACTTCCTGTACTTAACTTCTCTACTCTCAAGAAGATGTCACAACTATACAATTAGCATGGTCGTAAGCAGTAAGTAATGCGTAACGCACAGAACGCGCATCTGCTATCTCCACCGCAATAAAATATCCCTGACACCTGCATGCTGGTAACAACCGAAATTGCTAACGGAGCTGAGTCAGCACAGCGCACTGCGCCATAGATAACTCACTCGTCGGTTAGTCCCAATAGGAAAATTCAAAATTATAGTACCTATCAACGATGAGTTAACTAGTTCTTGGACCTTGGGACTTGGTGGACGAGTCAGTAAAACGTTTGGAGATATGTCTAATACTATGCGCAAAAAAGATATACAACTAATTTGATTCGCATAGCAAGTTGTATATCTTCTCATCGTAATTGCACCGTTATTTTATTTATCGGTACTGGTAGATAAATTCCTCGAAAAAAATAAATACTGAATAAAATCTTCTCAGGCTCCTAACTGAGTGAGAAGGTGTGTGCACGACGACTAGAAGACGATGACAGTGAACGACATCGAAACGTCGCGCATACTTCTTTTCACTCGGTTAGAAGTCCTAGAAGATTATATTTATTCTTTATATTGAGAAAGACTGCATTATTTATAACATAAATAATGCATGAAATCAATCAATTTAGAACGAAAATTTCACAATCATTGATAATCAGAGCACGTGTGAAAAACACAAAACGTCTAATGTCAAAAAATGAGAATTTATTGAATTTAGGTTTTATAATTTACATTAATTGGTTTTTAACTAATTTTATTAGACTCAGAACACTGTATTAAAACACATTACATAGAATACAAATTTCTATATAGGCTATTGAGATAAATAGTAAATACTAAAATTAGAAGAAAATAAACAACAAAATTTAATCAAATTAAGTTTGAAAACTATTCACAATGCGTCCGAGACTTATTTAGGTGTAAATTATGTTTCAAACAGAATATCGAATGAGGTAACGAGCGAATTTTGCAGCAACGTTGATTGAGAACGCTCACATTAAAAATCATTTTTTGATTTTACGATATTCAGAGACTGGAACATAGATTAACTGTCAGGAGGGTTACCTGGTTGAGGAGCCACTTTTCTAGGTGTCATGACTACATAATACCTGTATCGGTCTATAGTTCACTCTTCACTGTTGCCAGAGCTACAGAAATTGGGAGTATTTTGTCCCAAAAATATTTTTATTACGGATCCTCAGAAAAATCTTCAACTCAAACTATTTCCCCTATCAATATCCACTGCCTTTTCATCGGTGTAACTCTCGTAGATGTAACTCCTCTATCTCTATGTCTCAACTTCAACTACTGGTAGGTGTAACCCTGCAACTCACGAACTTTGAATCTCTGATGTGTTTCTCCACCATCTCTGTAACTCTAACTGCTTCCAATTTTCAGCGTAGAGTCTTACAAAAATACGTTTACTCTAAACTGAAGTAAACGGGCTGACTGTCCATATAATTAAGACCGGAGTGGACTTCGTTGGGAAATCTTTTGCCTTTATTTTTTTAGGGCAACAGGCTACAGGAGGGTAATCCACATTGGGCAACTCCCCTTTATAAGCATAGGAAGGGATTTGAAAGGGGGGATGCGGAAGGGTAGAGGAAGGTTGCCAAGGGTTACTAGGGCCCCCGGGCTATATTTTAAGGATCCTACCCGGCATTCGCCTAAAGAAATGCAGGGAAAACCCTAGAAAAACCTGCATCAGGTAGGTCGGACATTGGGTACTTGTCCCACGCAGCTGGCCGACTATTCCAATGGGAATAGCGGACAACTCTTACCGTAAGCCCAACGTCTGTGACCCCGGAACAGACACCTCTCAAAACAGGCTGAGGTGCCTCGGCTTGTGGGAACCTTAGTTCAAAAATGGAGAGGAAAAGGCATCCGCAAAGGTAGCCCCTTCGTATCTCTCCTAAAAGGTTCTCGGGAATAATATTGCGGCTATTCTTCTTTATTTTAACTCCACGAAAATTTGAAAGGTGCAGCGAAAAATATGGCAATATACCTGTTGAATTAGACTGTTCAATTATGTGAGATTTGGTGATTGTGGATACCGTTGCAGAATGACTCTCCTAACTTCGTCCCACAAATGTTCCGTTTGATTAAGATCCGATGGTAGTGGGGAGAACCTCAGCAGACAAAGTCTCCCTCATGTTCCTGATACAACTCTTCCACAATACGAGTACCATGCCATGGCATGGAAGTAGCCATCTTCATTGGGACGCGTCATCAACCTGATATAACTACCTTGATCAGCAATGATACTTTGTTATGTTGTGCTATTGAAACATTGTAACTCGTGAATGAAAGATCCCAATTCAGGACAATGACCCCATAAACTTGAAGAGTTGTATTATTGCCTGTGGTGTCCACGCGTTCTCCATCTATCATCTGGATTATGCAAGAGGAAACGTTATTCATCGGACCACGTGACTTTTTGTCAATGTTCGACGGTCCAATCCTTTTAATCGTGTGCGAATTGGAGACGTTTTCTCCTGTTAATGGAGACAGCAAAGGTATTCAAACAGTTCTACGGTTTCCATATCCCATATGATGTAATGTAATCCGTAACGCACAGAACGCGCATCTGCTATCTCCATCGCAATAAAATATCCCTGACATCTGTAGGTAGCAACAGCGCATTTAGAGATCATTTGAAAGGATCCCTAATCACGATCTGCTGTAATTTGATGCACTGTTGTCCTTCTGATGCATTCTTCGTTCTGCTCGAGTCCTTACTAATCTCCGGCGGTCACAACTCGTACGTACGTCTTGAAGGAATGGAGCTGTTGCTCTAGGCGACAGCAATCATCACACATTCCGTGCCTCGTTTATCGATATATTTCCAAGAAAACTCACCGTGGTAAGTAATTTACTTCTTGTTTTTGGTCTCCCAGCGACTTCAGTGCGATATCACATCTAATATACCTAAAAACTGGTCATAATAATCTCTCTAGTAAGTGTACCAAATGAGTGTCACTTTGTCTAATAAATTAATTTAATGAACGGAATATTTGAATAACTCTACCTTTGGAAATGATTACATCTGAATTATCGTTATTGAATTAAATATAGGTACGTTAAGTTAACAAATCACTCTATCTCAGAATTTTCAGATCTTAGCACAATTTCAGCAGGATTCCACATTTTCCAAACCAACTGGAGAACTTAAATATTTTCACCAGTTCCGAAGTCTGTTTTCAGAAAAAGTTGTTGAACGAAGCTCTATGGATAATACATCACATTTTCCTTCTCAATCGTCCAAGAAAATGAAAATGAAGCACTAATGTAATACAACGTTCCGTAAAGTCGTGGACGTTGTCTCGCATTTTCCACAAGTGTTCAGTATGATCCTGGTCAGTGTCCTGCAGAAGTTTGCGTCCACCAGTCGCATGTGCAATAAATGTAACAGTTAGCGAAGTGAGGTGCCAGCAAGGCCGTTGCTCGTCCTTGGGTGCGTTCACCCCGCACCTGACGTGCGTACTGACTGCGCTAATGTCTTCATCTGCGGCTCCCGATTTGGCCCGGGCGACCTGCTTCGCCACAACTCATCTTTATGGGGCTCTCTCTTCTCCGCGAGACCTCTGCGTGATCGCCTCATTAATTATTAATACCAGATAAATATGCACAATGAACGCTATAAAACCGGCGTCTTTGTTTTATTTAGTCTTCACTTTCCTACATTTTCTAGCCAAATTAAGTGGTTATGGAGAAAAAATGTAATAGAATATGTTTTAGTGTTGCGTGTGATTTTGTCAAGAATATATTTTCACAAAGAATGATAATGAGCAATATATGAAAAATAAAAATTATACGAGACGTAATAGTTTATTTTTTTACTTTCAATGTAATTACAGTTTTAATCAACAAATGGATTATATATACTAATTGTATTTTTTTTGGTATTGTTAATCTGATTTTTTTATATTTCAGAAATGAAAACCACTTCAATGAATTTGTTTTCACACACAGGAGGTTTCGTCGCTTCTTTAACAAGTATATACGGTGACTTATAAGAATTATCTGACATTCAATACAAACATTACTAAAATTTGATGGCCATTCAGGTAGAAAATGAATAAAATTATTAGACAATTGATAAAAAACATTAATTTTTGCAAAAAATAATTTATTAATAGACTTTTGTACTTGGATTAGAACCTTTTCATTTTTAGGAAATTTCAATCAATTACATAAAAAAATATTAATTAATTAATGGCGAATAACACTAAAAAATTTGGAAAAATTGGCATTTTACTTACAGTTAATTAAACCAAAACTTCATTAATACATTCAAATCTCTTAATTATAATTAAAAATATCCATTACAGATTAAATTAATGGTGTCTGTCAGTCACCAATGGCCGAACTTAAATGGAGTGAATAATGAAATCAAGTAAGTAATAAGAAAGATACCCAAATACTTACAAAAGAAGTGATAATATCTTCAGGTGCAGAAGAAACGCAAGAGCCTAGAGCGACACAACATTAGCCCAATCGATATTATGATTATGAAGGTAAACATGCTTCGTAAAAATTAAATATTTCGGACAGGAAGTTTAAAATTGGAAAAATGTTCTTGAATCCGAGTTTTTAAAGCACTTTTAGTCTGTCCTACGTAGTATGAATAGCAGCTGTATTTATTATTTTGAATTTTCAACTTTAGAATAATTGAAGAATAAATACAGCTGCTATAAATTTTTCTTTATTAAAACTCAGGAACTTTTATTTAAAATGTAATGATGTTCGCAACAATAATACAAAGACGATACTCTTTTTTTTAGCGATAATATATTTTCTCGTTGCCGCGTATAACATCAGCGACGCGTTATCAACTGTTGCCAACATGATTGTAATTCCGCTACATATGCTTCACAATCAAAGTAATCGAACTTTTAAATAATATTGAGTCTGTCAAAAGTTTGAAGAAAATCCTTAAAATTAATTACAAAATTTAGATTATTACATGAACTAAAAACAATCTTAACACCATAACTTGCAAATAGGTCAATAAATTGTAGTAAACCACATATATTATGCATTTAATTTAAAAGTTTTTTTTATGTGAGAGAAACAATCAAATATATGTTATATTAAGTTAAGTTGAGAGGCATGATAGTGGAAACCAAAAAGAACAGCAAATTACGTTACAGTTTTTTTATTTTGTCAACAGAGGGGAATAATGTAGTAAACTACATATATAATGTATTTAATTTTAAGGTTTTTTATGAGTCTAGTTATAAGCTTTCTTCAAATAAAGGAAAGGGTAGTCGTACGGAAGCCGCCGGTTTCAGGTCTGCAGCGGCATCCCTTTTAAAGTATTTATTTTGAAGTTCCGCTAAGGGTATTGACCGATAGGGCTTTGTCTGCGTGAGGATAGTTGCAAATTTCCAAGAACAATGAGGGACGGAATGTTTCTTTTACCTGGCTATGCGTGCGGAGGTAAATATAATCACCCCGCCAGGTGGACAAAGTTGAGAAGTACGGAGAGAGACGCTGCGGGATAAACATCTCAGAGCCAGGGAGATCTGAGGCAACGAGAAGTTTGGCTGTAGCCAGACAGCAATTTTGAAAGGAGCGACTCCAACCAGTCGTCATCACCACGAGGGTCCCGGCTTCTAGATATTCAGAGGCACCGAGGCAGCACAGCACGACAGATACACGCACCACACAATTTATGTTGTATATTTTCCAAGAATGGAAATTCAATGAAGCTCTTGTTCTCTTTAAATTTATTACTTAGTAACTTTCATATTTAATGTAATTAATATATACAGTAACTATATCCTCCCAAACAAACCGAAATTAAAATTTTTTACATACCAACATATTTTGAGATTTTATCTGTTGTGTATTTCAATAATTCATGTTCTTCACATCTTATAAAATATTATACATACATATTTCTTAAAAAATTACTCCTTAAATGGTAATCGTCAGCACTCTATGTTTTATATACTAGAAAATAACGCAATCAGATAATTTATTACGTTAAACATTTAACTATTTACATTCTTCAGAAAACAACACTAATAAGCCACGCAACCTTCATCACATAAGATTTTTATCGTTATATATTATATATATTGTAATACCTCAAATAAAAATAAACTTATAACAATTTAAACAAACAATTATTATTTATTAAACCACAATTTTCAATTACACAAATCTGATGAAATTTTATGAAGTTAAAACAATTTTATTTACCTAGAATACAATTTAAATAATTGGACTCGGTACCCTCAGGTCTTTACTGGGTTGATAAGGAAACGGAACAAAATGTTACAATTAAACAAATACAGTTACAATAAATGAAAAACGAAATGATTGAAACGAAAAGAAACGATTGAAACGAAATTAACGAAAGTAACGAAATAAACGAAATTGACACTTTTACCATTTATTAGCAATTTACAATTATTAATTCAGAAAAATAAACTTACACGCTCTCTGGTCCACACACTCACTTTATACCGGCTTAAAAGTTCCCAGGCTGCACTCACACTCTTGACGACGTTACCCTCACGGCGAATTCAAACAACTCTGCTTTCAGACAGACCTCCACAATGAAACGCCCACCAACTGTTGACGACTGATGTCCATCTGATTACTCTCGGCCACGTAGCTTGGTCTACCATCCGATGATCTCTCCCCGCTGACAGGTCCGTCTCCAGTCCACGCGACTAACTCACTCCAACTTGACTTCCTCTATATCTCTTCTATAACTAACCCTGCCTTATCTGCTCTCTTATTTATATCCCGGCTCCCGGATATTCCCTTGTTTTCACAGTTGTTTTGAAATTAAATGTTCGCCAAAACAAACACCATCTGTTAGCTTTCTCCCGCTCCGAGAGCCACTTAATCAATTACAATAAGCATCTCCTTTTAGTATAATTGCCTCGTCCATCTGTTATGATGCCTTTCAGGGTTCTGTCGGTCACACAATTTGCCCTAAGAGCTGCCAAAACGCCCCAATTATTTGTCCTTCCCTTCTCTAAAAGTCCACTTATCACTCATTTTATCATTAATATTTTTTTATATACCAACCACTCAAGGATCCCCAGTCTGAGTTCGTAAACAAATCTGTCAAAATAAGACCAGAATTCCTGTCCTTCTGAGCTGGTTATTACAATATATATATATATATATATATATATATATATATATATATATATATATATTATATATTACCGGAATACCTTACAAGCAGATAATTTATGATTAAATATTAGTCTTATACGTAATATAAATGATTATTTCCAACTACTCGTTTACGATAATATTTAAAAATCCTACTATATCAACCTTACACATAAAACTTACAGCTAAAAACATTTGTTTTGTAAGAATATTGTATATTAAATATTTTATATATATTTTAAATTCAATGTTTATTACGATAGAAAACCATTTTATGGTTGCAAAGTTAATTTCAAGATACAGAGTTTAATTTTCATTTAGTACATTTAAAAACAAAAAAGAATTGGTTTATAGATATAAACGGTTTATTCTGAAGTCCATATTATATTTTATGCATTAAATTAGCTATAAACAATGACAGTATTAAATGCAAATGGATGTGGATGTATTCTTCTGAGAATCAGTTTTTAAATAATTAAATTTATATTCGACCTAGTATGTAGCATTTCGCGCTCTTCAAACGTTGATATTCATCTATGATTTTTTACATTAATACAATGGGTTTTATGATTATATAAGTTAGGTTTAGCATACGTACGTATTTTCTATGGACAGTTGGTATTTAATTTTAAGCTGTCCGTTGTCAGGTCCGTAATTCAGATTTGGTTGTGTGAAGCACTTAGTTCAATAGTCAGAGAGCAAATTCTCTAAAACCATAAGATAACCGATAAAATTGTATGTTTTTGTGCTGAAATACAAACCCTAATTTTGGGGAATCTAATGAAAAGGGAAAATTAATGTGCTAACAAAAACTCAAGGAAAAAGTGGTCGTAACTTGCTAGGTGTATTATTCATAATTGTGTTCAATACGCATCCGATAAATTACATAGTGATAAAAATTTTATAAATATTTTCATATCTATAGGCCCCGTGTTAAAAATATTTAAAATTTTTGTGTACTTGCGTAAGTTGAATACAAAACAATGCTATCATACTCTAGTACTAAACTTTTGAGTTTACTATAAGCAATTCAGCGAATACTGTTAATATTTGAAGTCTTGAAATCATATTTATTACAGCAAAGATAAAATGTTTGCCCAAATTTGTTAAAAATATTTTTAGAAAATACGACAAATGAAGCCTATTTGTGGTTCCTTTACGGGACTCTAGAAATATTCAACAAGGTAATAACTTTAAAAATGGAAAACTCCGGATCTACTGCGACTGACGTTTCTGGAATATTTATAATGCTATACGGGAAACTTCGTGAACGTAAGAACCTAGAATTTAGACCTCAGGAAGGCCTGATAAAACTTCGAGAATCTGGTGAAGTAGATATGCAGCGATTCAAAAAACGTTTAAGATTTTTTTTTCTAGGAAAGCTCCGTGAAATACTTAGATTTACGGAAAGATATTTTAGGACACACTTGCTAAATTTGCAATGCATTTATGGTAACTAAAAACCTATTTGGGGAGAAATAGAAGAATTAGCAATTTTAATAAAAGAAATAAAAATGAATACTGACGAACTTTCTGATGAAATAGTAACAATAAATTACTAAAGACTCTGAATCGACATTGACTACCTTCCTCTACCCTTCCGCATCCCCCATTTCAAATCCCTTCCTATTCTATTAAAGGTGAGTTGCCCAACGTGGATTACCGTGGATTAGCCTGTTACCCTAAATTCACAAAAATGGATGAAGTCTTTCAAGATTTTACAGTCAACTCACAATGAATTTGGATATTTGATTAAATTAATCGCGCATTTATTTTATTTACGTTGGAAATCGTAAGTAGTAGAAAGGACTTTTCTATTATGAATGAATGATGTCTGGGCAGTCGAAAGGGGTATGAATGCAAATTTAGACTGTTAAACTCTGCTGTTTTTAAAAACTAACACCGATATGAATTGTAGACAATTTTACAATACAGTCAAAAACAATGTTTCGTCGTTAAAACAACTTACATTTGCTGAAATATATGAAAAAAAGGGACCAGGAGCCTATGATAAAAAATAATTATTTTTTCTAATTTATTTTAATTTTGTTACAAAATAAATAAGTTTCGTAAAAAATTATTAACACGTATTTTTTATGGATGGTTTTTATTTCCGTTAGGGGAGGAAGGTGCGTTGAGGCCTGAAAAGCAGTGTCAAATTTTAAAACTATGGTAACATTAATTTATACGGTAACATTAATTTATATGTTTGGCTAGAACAGATTGTTTAGCTACTGGTAGTTTGAGATAATCAAAATGATCTTGAAATCTAGTTTGAAGTTTTCGTTTTGTCAGACTAGTATAACAGAATAAAATAAATATTAAGTGCTCTGAGAGAAAATATATTCAACCTCAATAAAACATTCGAAATTCATTAAATGTTAACAAGGTATTATTTATAAGCGATTTACATGTTAAAATCTCACTTCCTTGAATTTAGAATATTCTTTACCAATTTTTCAGTCTGTCTGGTAAAAGTAAAACATTTGTGATATATAGAGGAAATGCAACAAAGGAAGGAATAGAAGCTGGATGTGGTAACAAAATACTATGGTGGGAAGTAATCCACAAGAGCGGAAATGAAGGAGAAATAGCGTACAGAAAATAATTTCTGTCAATGATGGAGCATTTAGAGCATCAGCAGAGAAGTTTGGTGGCTCATCTCAGCTTTAGACTGTTTGGTACGGAACTATCAGGAAAACTATTACTCATGATTATGAGGAGCATGTGGGGCCAAATTGATTGGATGTATCTGACTGATAAGTGTATGAAAAAGTGAGTGTTGAGAGATGTTTACAAAAGATGACAAATGTAAGAGGTATAATATAAATCTGGACTACTGACTGGCTTCAACGTAAATAACATATCCGGTTTTACTATCGTGAAGCTATAAACGGTTTACAACCATGAAGTTGCAATCTACAAACTGTTAGAAGTTTTCGCTTTAGTCGAGAGTAATAAATGAATCGTCGGTCTCCCACGGGTTAGTGATTCCCACGACAAAGGCACCGCTCGGCCACAGTAATTGTATTGCTTAACTGTCATCATATTTCCTCATTATAATACAGATCAAGTGAAGGCAATATGCTGAACAGTAACGACTAGTGGTTACTTTGCATATTTATCACACACTCAGAGCATAATTGCCAATACAGATCTCTTTATTTTGTATTGATTCTTAAATCTCATGAAGAAGTGGCTAATCTATGTGACCATAATAATTAATTGTGGATGGCATCTTTCTATTGGAATATCAGTTGTCATTGCTTGTAATTGATATATCACTACAGTATTTTCAAAAGGGCCAACAAAAAATTAAAATACCGCGTAATTATTTGATTTTGTCAACTTATAACTAGTTTCTAATTATCATTAATCATTTTATGTTTATAAAATTTGGTTTTTCTTGTTTCTAAAAACAACACGAAATAAAGTTGATATGTCTGACAAATATGGATTAAAAATAAATCAGATTGAAATTTCAAAATGATTTTATGTTACATTGCCTATCAGAGTTCTCATAACAGTCTTGCTATACCCGTAAATGGAAGACAATCCCTTTTAACGTTTCTCTCAGACAAAGTTTGCCCCGTCGTAACGCAAGATTGGTCAGCGAGAAGTTGGAATTTTATTTATTTATATTGCTGGTTTGCGGGACACAGTACATGAACAGTGATGGAAAATATTTTATTTATTACATTTATTCTACAGATTGTATTACTTTCGTGGTGCTCTTAGTATTCGACCTCGCGCTTAATGGCATCTCGAATGTTATTTTCCTCTTACGAATTTTTATTTAGAGTAACAGCCGGCTACATGTCGGCAACTCTACTTTAATAGCATAGGAAGGGATTTGAAAGGGGGGGGATGCGGAAGGGTAGAGGAAGGTAGCCAAGGGTTAACTAGCGGGCTGTAGTTTAAGGATCCTAACTGGCATTCGCCTAAATGTGATGCAGGACAAATCCTATAAAACCTGTCAGTTAGGTCGGGCAATGGTTACTTGTCCCACACCATTCCGATGGCTGGGAAAGGGTTTAATGTGGGGACGCAGCATTCCCTTCTCTGTGTCCCGACTAGTTCCAATGGGAACATCGAACAACTCTTACCGTATACACCTTACTAAACAGGCCGAGGTACCTCGGCTTGTGGAAACCTTAGTTCAAAAACGGAGAGAGGAAAAGGCATCCTCAAAGGTAACCGTCTCCGTCTCTCCAGAAAGGTTCACGCTCTCTTATGCTGGAAGAACTGTCAGTATATGCCCAGTGAGTTTGCAAACTAACTAGCAATTATCTGGACTCAGTTCTTATAATAATTTTGGGTCGTGTGCCGGCAGAAATGAAGAAAATGGTGCTGTAGTAAAATTCTTCTTTAACGAGGGTTTAAAACTGACCGAAATTAATTTCATAATGAAATGTGTACAGTGACTCTTCAACTTCACTTTCCACAGTTAATAAATGGGCGGACGAGTTGAAACATCCAAGATATTCAACTTCTAGGACGTTCAAAAAGTGCAATCACGCATAAAATAATCGAAAAAGTGCGAGATATGATTTTGAAATTTCGTACAATTCGTCTAAATATCTTGTTGTGCTCAATATTACATTTGTATATTTTAGTCACCTAAATGAATAAAGTGATTCGACGTCAATGCGGATCAAGTCGTAAAATTCTAACATTCCATATTTACTTATTACCTCTCGTCGTGGACGATACGATTTTCTTTTTACCTCGCTAAATATTATAATACTAAGAAGTAATTCTCTACGTCCCTTAAGCTTTAGCGCGAAATTCTCTGAATAGGCTTACTTCGTAATACTAATAACATATTTCAGTCTCTTAATAATCGTAAGATTTTAAGCTTCGAAGAAGCTCACGGACAATTCGTGCCACATTACGTTGGAGACAAAATTGTTGAGGTATGCTCATATATCTAACATTTTCAAAAAAGTTGCAAATAATTCAGAACTCGGATAAAATGAACTCTAAAATAATAAATTTGACTGGTTCGTAACTATGGACGTAATATTCATAAGAAATTTTGAATTGAACCGCTGATTCTTTTTGAATACGTGTGAATAGAAGATGTCGTGAGTATAATTAGAAATTTAAATATGGAAAGGTCATATAAACAAGAAAAACTGAGACCCTCTGTAAATACTTGAGGGTAAAGGGGAAACAGGGTTATTAGTTTTTTCCACACCGAGATTAACCGATCTGGGTTCCCTTCCAGTATTTAATGATGAGTGTGTTAAATATATTTTATATTCACTACTATTGGTCACTATTGAGACATTACATTGCCGACATTTACTGGGAGATTTGAACAAGTACTGTTCACTTCCTTTTGTCCGTGCACTTTATAGTCATTTCCTTTACCTTTTCATATTTCCTTAAAATATATTTGAACTGAAATTTTTCCTTTCCTCATAGTGTCCCGTCTGCTTTGAGCGTCTTTAATCTATAACAATGAATACATATTTGTCGGTGAGTTCTACAAATGTTTAATGTGCCCACGGACGGGCCACATCAAGGCGATATACGAATTTCTCACAATATCCACTGATTTCGTCATTGTTGTAATCAGTTCTTTGAGACCTTAGCTGGTAATTTTGTCTTTAACACCTTGCTTCTACCGTTCCTAACAAGAAAGAACCGCACGGAATTATGGTTGGGGATCTCGTGGGAAACACACAGAGCGAGTTAATGAGATCTCTTTCTCCTAATTCATCGCCGAAGCAGTTTTTAATTCACAAACGTTGGGACAGGTCTGATATTTCATGTTCCACATTTCTGGAAAACGTTGAAATGTTATGGGTTTGCTTTACATGGAGGAACCATTTTCTTAACATTTCGGGCTCGGCCAATCCTGTAACAGTTTTCTTCCCGTTATAGAGAGAATGTTCACCCCACGGGATTATCTTTGGTGTTCAGCTGTTGCTTGACGGTTTTCTGTTCCAAAATACGCACACTGTGACGATTGACCCTGTCTTTGGAAATCGCTCAGTTTAATTCTGACATTCACAATAACAGTTAAGTTGTAATTCAGTCCCTAGGAGTCGGGTGGAAGGTGTTGAAGAAAGTTCCGAGTTCAATCTTAAACTTGTGTAGCAATTTATACCAAGCTATGTAAATATGCTACTTACGATCCGGGAACAAACACTGTTTGGGTAAAAACTCCGAGAACCTTTAGGGGTATGGGTGGAGCGGTTGGCATTTAGAAAACATTATAAATCACCAATTATAAGTATCGAATGAAACGTTTTCAGGTGGTGTATTCAAACAAGAGTTCTGTAAGCTGTCAATGCCTAACTTCAACCCCTAATGACAATTAAGAGGAGCACCTGTAGGGGCGGAAACGGCAGGGTTTTGAATAAAAATAATGCAGACACTACCGTGAATGGTGTCTATCCCGGCGTTATGAAAGTCTCTGATTTTAAATCTGATATTAAATATCCGTGTTAAATTGTAGTACAGCCCTAGTGATGGGGGTAGGGGAGGAACTGGGGTGAATGGCCGTTATGTAATAACACTAAGTGAAAAAAACATGGTTAGTGTTGAGCTGGGGGTTAGGGAAGTATCTGAGTTTTATTCTGGCATTCAACATGCAGGTTAAGTTGTTGATCAAACCCTAAATGCGGAGGTGTAAGGGAGCGAAACAAAATGCGGCATACACCTTAAAAGTTTGGAGCAATTTCTACCAAACTTTGTCCACATGTTAATTATGATCGAGGAATAAACATGGGATGGATTAAACACACCTAGCACATATATAGGTCGGGGGACGGCAAGTATTTTTCACACTTGGGGTACTCGGAATCTTTTTGGCTCTCTTAGGACGACATTAGTGTTGAACTTTTCCGGGCTAATATAAATAAATCCCCGGACAACGTCATGCTCCCTGCTAGTAATTTGATAAAGAGTGCAAATGAATCTTTAACAAGTTAGCTATGAGATTGTAACTGTAGATTTTCTAGGGTTGTTATTATAATTTTCATTTATATTTTTATTACACTGAGGTGTAAGCATCCTGGGCCTAAACGAGTTAACATGGGCAAGACCCAGTGAACCGCCAGCTTATTCCGAACATAAATTTCGTTATTTTGAATGTCACGTTGCCAATATAGAAAAAAATTGCTTGCGGTTTTAGAAGTTGGGATTTAATTTTAAATAAGCGTATATAAAGACTCGTAATGTCCGAAAAGAACCTTTCGGAGAGACGGAGAGGGCTTTTCCTCTCTCCGCTTTTGAACTAAGGTTCCCACAAGCAGAGGCAGCTCGGACTGTTTTGAGAGGATGGGATTTGAAAGGGGGGATGCAGAAGAGTAGAGGAAGGTAGCCAATGGTTAACTACGGCCCCTGGGCTTTGATTTAAAAACCCTACCCGGAATTCGCCTAAAAGTGATGCAGGACAAAACCTAGAAAACCTGCATCAGGTTGGTTGGGCATTGGTTACTTGGGAAGCAGCTTTTTTTTAGGGTAACAGGCTACATGAGGGTAATCCACATGGTAGCAACTCCCCTTTATTAGCATAGGAAGGTATTTGAAAGGGGGGATGCGGAACGGTAGAGGAAGGTAGCCTAGGCTTAACTAGGGCCCGGGCTATGGTTTAAGGATCCTAACCGGCAATTCGCCTTAAAGTGATGCAGGGAAAACTCTTGAAAAACCTGCATCAGGTACTTTGGTACTTGTCCCACGCCCTTCCGATAGCGGGAGAGGGGTTAGCTGTGGGGTCGCAGCTTTCCTTGACCCGTTTAGGAGGCAGCTGGCCGACTATTCCAATAGGAATAGCGAACAACTCTTACTGTATGCCCAAGGTTTGCGACCCCGGAACATACACCTCTCAAAATAGGCCGAGGTGCCTCGGCATGTGGGAACCTTAGTTCAAAAAACCAGAGATATGTGAAGGCATCCCCAAAGGTAGCCTCCGCCAAAGCTCTCTCTCTTCCTGGAACGCAGCATACGACCTTTTCAATTGAATATTGTGTCTTCAAATCAAACTGAGACTTTGTTTACAAATGATGTTTATATTACTGATTGATAATCTTGCTGCAAACAATTTATAAAAGGTTTTAGAGAATTCTTGCACATTTGTAGGCCTATAGGAGTAGCCTTGGGTCAAAAGAACCAGAGAGAGGAGAAGGAGTTTTTAGAGAATTCTTGCACTTTTGTAGGCCTATGACAGTAGATTTCCAAAAAATTCTCTATTGCGTTCCTTGAAGACGAGTGTCAGTACATTTAATCCATTCGAGGAATATTGAATCAAGTATTGATACCTTAGAAAATGACCCATAGCATCAATTACACGCTACTGGAGTTGGTTACGGGAATAATTCGACGTAAATTTAAAGATTAAGTGTGAACTACATGAATATTTAAATTATTGAAATATCAATCCATAATGTAGTATGTACTTTTGTAACAAATATGGTAAAAGTGGTATTAATCAATATGAAGTTAGGGGCTCCCAAACATATTTTTAGGGTCAATAAAATTATGGTGGTTAGAGAATAGCAATTTTAATTTGATTCAAAATCTAAACTTATAACATATTTGACAGTTTTTCTTTCTTTCGGAATTTATTTACAAGTCCGTTTTTTTTGCCATCAGATTAGTTGTAACATTAAATATGTTTGAAACTAATACATCAGATGTGGACAGAAACTGAGGAATATCGCGACAGTTCTAATTATAGCTTATACGTTTCTTTTCACTACATTATATTCCTATACCTCTTCTAAGGGAATTGTTAGTTTCAGGATTTAATCGTATTTCATTGCAATATTTCCAATTTATTTTCTAAACATAATTATTCCGTTTATTCTCGTATTATCGAGCTATGATATGGGTTCTGATTATTAATTACGCTCTGGTGAAAGAAGATTAATTCCAGACTTGCTAATGGAACGACGAGTGTCTAGTGGTGCAATAAAGCCCTACGGTCAGCTCTAACTTCGTTTACACTTGCAAAACAGGCTTCCAACACGCGCAATTTCTAAAGTGGGATGTAATGTGACCCAAACCTCAAACGTGGAAAATAATAAGATCAGGGCGGTCTAGACTAATTTCTGTTCAAGAATGGAATGAAAAATTAAGATTTTTTTTCTTATATATATGGTGAGTGCTGGTACGTGAGACATTTCCTGGATAGATTCCGATGCCAGGTTGTCAGGATCGCCAGCCAAGACAGCAAGGTCGGACGCTGCACTCTCGGAACTGTTCGTGCATGGCCTACGCCACATTCCTCTCTTCCCCAAACTTATCACAATATCGTTTCCTACTCTCATAGATTTCACATTCAAGTGTCATATTAACAACTTGAGATTTTTCTTTTCTGCTTGTTGCAGTTATCTTTAGTACTAGATTGATGCGAACTATTTACGTAAAAGTGAATACAGCCTCATTATTGCGTATTTGGCGTAATACAAAGTCGTTTGTGTCATGTTTTTCTATTTTCTGATCTTCATTGATTATTGTTCAAATAAATTATGGATAACACTACATATACCCATCATGACTATGATCATGATTATTTCCGATGAATATTTTGATTTATATAGAACGGCTTATTAAACTTGTAAATGAGAAAAATTGAATAAAATAAATATAAAGAACTTGTTAGGACAAAACATAAAAAATAAAATAGTAATTTACAAAAATGTTAGGAGATGATATAAGTAAGATACAAGTGATTGAAGTGAGAAAATATTTAATGTGCCGAAAAGTAACACCACCTCGTTTTAGTGTGTGGATTTAAAAAACCACCTCTGATATGAATCAGCACAATTTAAGGCGAACCAAGTATTTACATATAGAAACACAATCTAAATTTTTGTCTCACATCCACCACACTTTCTTATTAATTTTTTACTGTGTTCTTCCGTAGATTATTTGACTCGCTGCCTCTAATGTACGTTTCTTAGAGTTACATTATCTACATCTGAAATAACCAAATACATGAAACGTTATTTTATTTCAAATATTTTTCAACTAAGATAATATACAGAAAATAATTCCTACATTTGTCAGCCTGGCGTAGCATGTCGCATGCGTGGGTCAGAAGTTAACAGTTTATAAATAATTTTTCACTTAGCAGGTAGAGCTAGAGAACAATACGCGTAAGAGGAGCATATAAGACGTTATTACTATAGTTGGTAAATATTATAAAAATATAGAAAATCAGGAAACACAATCTATTTTTACTTCTCTATCCTTTAAAATGATTTATTTATAATATAAGCCGTTCATCTTGGTTCACGTTCTGAATGTTGATGAATTTTTTCCTCTTCTTCTGAGATTATGTGTCTTTCTAAGTTCTTTTTTTCACATTTCTTCATTATCCAATATGAATGTACATATTACTCTCACTCCTTATAATTCAGTTTTTGTAATCGTAGACATATACCAGTTGGACACCTTCGAGGTGGTCTTAAGAGTTTCCGACCTCAACAGGAAGATGGCAACATTCGTCAATAAAAGATAAGTAATGTGTTTGCGCATGTCTTGAAAGGTACTCACCAAAATTTCAGCCATTTTGGACTCGCAGTTGTTTGTCAATCGTTTAAGTGAGTCTATGTGAGTGTTTTTGTGAAAATCGTAAAAAATCGAGCTGTTAATAAATATTACTTTTTGAGAGGTAATAAATACGCCTACTGAAATCAAAGACGAGTTGGACGCTGTGTACAGGGACTCTGCACTATATTTACCTCTGTCAAATTTTAGAAAGCTGAATTCAAACGTGATCTTACCAGCTTGGGAGACGATGAACATTCGGGACGTCCAGAAATTGCAACTGACCATAAAATCGTTCAAGATCACCAAATGGTGCTGGACAACCGTCGAATTAAAGGAACAGCAATAGCACTGGCTATAAATATGCCCAAAGGACGAGTTTGTCATCAAGATTTAGACATGAGAAAACTGTCCGCGCGTTGGGTGCCGCGTTTGCAAAAGTTAGACCGAAAACGTGTTCGAATGAAACCATTTCCAACGATCTGTTCGTGCAATAAATAAGAGTTTAATGATTGAAACTTGGAAACTCCAGAAACAGAATCAAAAATACAGTCAAAATAGTGGACTGCGAAGAGGGAATCGACTCCAAATAATATTGTAGAATTTAACTGCCGACTTATTTTCTTTTTCATGTTCGACGGGATTCGAAGTAAGATGTGCTGTTTGAAACTCCGCCGAATGAAAATTCTTTAATTACTGTTATATTAGTATCTTTAATGTTGCTTTAAATTATATAATTTTTTTTGTAATGTAGAATGTTAGTTTTTTAACTTTGTAATTGTAATAATTTATTCTTTTCTTTTCATCTTATATTATGACGTATCCTATCTCCTAGACCGAGCAATAATGGAATGAATAATAATAAATCTAAGAACGATAACGTTGAGAACTTTGTTCCATTAGCGGCACTACGAGAAAGTAAGCTGACAAAATATGATAAAAAAAGGGGCACAAAATCATCTTCCTTTTGGGAGGCACAATACTAAAGAATTTCATAAAGGTCCTGGAATCGTAAACATGAGTATGAAAAAATTATAGGGGTAGCTGACTAAAGGTAAAAAGGAGTGAAACGGTTGGATTCCCACCAATTAGGTGGCAGTGAAGTTTATATAACCAATACATGCAACGTATGTAACATATAGTTAGTAAGTAAATATTAGAGATATGAACAACTAGATATTGAGTTTTGGTGCACTGGCGGCAAAGTTTTAAAACCAAAGCAAGTAACGGAATCGAAGTGCTACATTTATGCTAGCGTTCTATCAGCCGATTGACAACTGATATCTGGACTTCAGATCATCAAGATCACATTCGGCCAAGTAAATAAAAATTAAATATTATTAATCAATGATTCAGCAATTTTTACTACATTATTCCTCGAGAAGGAGCGGTCTCAAAGTTATAACCACAGAGCCGTGAGCCGTACAGAATTAAATTCTAGTTGTACATTATACTGTTAGTATTATGTTCTTGTTATTTAATTAAATTTGTACATTTTGATATTGATAAATTACTAAACCGCAAGCGATGGTAAAATATGTTCTTTTAATTATGTCGATTATTATTATTGTAACGCCTGTATTTAGGTTCAAGTTTTTCTTTGTCTCCGAAGTGTTGTTTGCTGTGGTCTTGAGAATTCGAAACCGTGCACGTGCGTGGGGGTGGAGGAGATAAATATTTCCATCCAAGTAATATCGTGTCCTGTCTCGATTGTTGGCCTCAACATAACAGAATAGTTAGTCATTGTTGACTACGGAACTGCAGCTGCGTGCTATAAATCTTGTGACAATGGAAGAATCAGTAAAACTGACGAAGATTTTTAACAATGAAAAAAGTAAAAGAATGGGAGGATATAAGGGAGGAGATAAGCTTTTGAAACTGAACAGTTGTTCTGCGCTCACCGAAGTTGGTGGATGTGATTAAGAGAGGCTCCGTAAAGTTGTTGTCTCTGATATAGTTCGAGGCAGAATCGTCGTGAGAAAGGGCCCACAATTTGTTAGTGAAGAGTTCACAGAATATCACCACACAATTTAGTACGACGGCTTGCCAGCATTCAATCCCGGAGGCCGACGCCTTAGCCAGTGATCAACCCCTGAGTCGACGCCAGTACGTCGGTACGAGAGCTACAGCAGGCAACACAACACAGAATAGCAGTACGCATTTGGTACGGGCAGCAGATCTCTTCTATGTAAAAACCACAGGTGCCTGAGATAAGAGTTTCATGTTTAACTTTAATAAACTTATATAAAATTTCTTTATTGGTCAAATATTTATTTACATTTAACGTAAAAAACCAGCCCACAAAAATAATTCTTTACATTATTAGTAGTACAACTTATCCATTTACAGTTATACTTACATATGAAAGTATGTATCAGAAAAATTTCATACGTCACTAATATTAATTTACGTTGACGTTTTTAACAATTCTCACCCAAATTCAAAATTCACATAAGAACTTGAGGTAGATCGCAAACTCATTTTCATGGACTTATCGATTACAATTGACATTTAGTTCTTGCTGATCACCAATTGGAACTGCAAATATATTTTTATGGATGCGTTCCCGATTATTTTCCTATCACTCCTTCAACCGAAAGGGTGTCACGATCTTCAACCTCGTTGCCCGTGCCATTTTAATTATAAAATCCCAAGTTTTATACTGAAAATATTACAATCGTTTTCAACATATTATTGGCCAATCGTACCCATCAACTCACAGATAACTTATAAACTAAATACACTCAAGTCTTGCACTCCTAAGACCAAAACCATTTAAACTAAAATATCTATTGCACATAATTTTCATATGAATTTACATCTTAAAAGTATGCAATTGTTGAAATAGTTTTATGTAGTATCATATACAGTCGTATTATGCCTTATCCGGGTACATAAAAATTGTAACGACACACTCTTTCCACTTTATGTCTATTATGCTGATTATAATATTTCTTTCTCTAATTGTCATACAGTTTATATTGGGCAAGCAGAAAGGGCCGTATAAATCATAATCAAATAGCACAAATCCAATTTCAAACTTTCTATTGACGATCATTCACTATTCTCCGCACACAGCATGTGTAGTAAAATAACTTTAAAATTGAATTAATACACAAAGCTTGGAAATAGAATACTGGTATCATACTAGACCAATTTATGAAATGATACATATTAAACTATGGGAAAATACTATTAATATAACAATGACACAAACTCTGTAAATAGCAAGGCCTATCTATGACTCCATTAAACCTACTTAACTTATTTGGTGTTTTTTAAATTTATTCGATCTATTATCGTATGCTCAGATTCAAGGAACGTGTTGTACCTGATAATATCTACGGATAAGTATAAGAAACGTTGTGCTGGTTTTGATCATGTCTGTATTTAGTCAATTTTATCAACATGAATATTAATGAAGCTTTTGTATTTTACATACAGGCCGGGGTCTATAGCAGGAGTCACGAACGAAGGTGGGTCGTACAGATTGCGGGAGTGGAGGGGAAGCAATGCGGAATAAACTCAGTCACGATACAGTGTAACGATATAGAGTTCTACTCACTTTCTGAACCTGATTGGCTGCGCATGGGGGGGGGGGGGGGGGTAGCACCTGCGCAGAAAGACAATAAACTGGCCCGCCAAGACATTTGACACGTACAACAGTTAGCGGATTTCTGCATTATCTCCGGAATTCAGCCACGTTGAAGTAAGCAATGCAAATTCTGTTAGATGTCACAGAAAACTTGCGACACCAATCAGTTTCTACATTCATCTATCCTTTTCGAACTCAGAATTAAAATTCTCTTTCAAACTGTGATTTTAAAAGACTGTTCCTTTCTTCCTTCCACTTCAAATTCAGATTAAAGACTGATTACGTTTCAAATTCTAATGTAAGACTGTCTCTCTGTTCCCCGCAGTCCTTCCCTTTTTAATTTTAGTCCCTCTTTTCTGACTGTTAGGAGCATCTTGACATCACGTGATCCTTTTCAAACCAGTCACTATACTTGCAGACATTTTTCACCAAATGTGAACATAATTAGCTCTCTCTAAGACATAGTTTCCATTGGCTGTAGTTCGGTGGAATCCAGATTGTTAATAACTTATATTGTCAAAGGGTCCTAATATTCCGGCGCCGATGGTTCATACTCGTCACAAATTGCCTTGTTGGCTTAAATATTTAGCACCCCGTCTGAAAGATGATGTAATTTTAGAGTTTTCTTTTTAAATACTATAATTATTTCACTTGCGCAGAAATACATGCGTTACAATTGCAGCTAAAGAAAAAAAACAAAATTAACCATTGGATATAGATATAGAACCAATGCAGACGAATCTCTGGCAAAGGTACGTTTTTTATGAATTTATTCGCCTCCTTCGAGTATAAAAATAGAAAAGACGGAAATGAAACATAAAAAAACATGCTCCGTTCTGCGTGTCCAGTACAACATTGTAGTTATGAAGCCACCATCTGTATTGCCCTGAAGCGCGTCACGGTCGACTATAGTCATAAATAGCAATCAGAACTGGAGACTTGAGTCCGAGCACTTTTGCTATTCTTTCATCCTTGCAAAATATTATACATACACTTTGAAACGCTGGACTCTTTCTACCTCTCAGAAAAACAATACTCCAAATTTTTAATATGATACGAAAAAGACAAGTTTCACCTTCACGTAGGTAATCATCACTCCCATCCTCAGTGCCATATTAGAGCAACCGGCCCGATGGTCTTATGCCAGAAAAAATGGGATTTTAAAACCGCATAATGCGTTAGAAAGACAATTAATTTCTATAAAACCTTTGATCTACAACAAATCAGTTTACTGCCGACCAGTTTGCAGATATCAGCGCTAGAGATATGACAAACTGAATTCTTTTAAAAAATTACGTAAAATGCAAATTTGACGAAATGATTCCTACCTGACGAACTACTTCTACCACTTCGTTCAACCAAATTTCGTACTTGAATACACAATTCGATGAAGAATTTTATGCTCTACAATTTATTGTTTTCAATAGAATGCTTCACGCTTTTGCTATTAGCGAAAAACTGAAAATAGGTGCAATTTTTTTTTAGGTTTACAGGCCAATTAAACTTTTCCGATACCGCGCGAATTGGAAAACTTGGGTTTTCACTAATGACCACAACATATACAAGTTGGAGAAAAAATACCCGACCTTTTTTCTCGCTGAGGTCTATTTTTTTTGGACGTATCAACTGGGCTATCAGTTAGTTTCCGGCGCACATCGCATCTCTCTTTCTGCGTTAACTTCTTTAAAAGTATATAACCATCTTTTAGCCTACGGCATGTACAATATTAGCATTGTGAACAATTCTTACATTCGATGTGTTTGACATTTATCCACTCTGTCGACTCGTAATACTTCACTAAACTCAATAGTTAACTTTCCTCCAAGTACAATGCACTGCACTAATAAACCAATACCTGAGAATAAGCTCAAGTTTGTTGCTTTATATTTGCCAAGTATTACTTAAAGCATGACGGACAAAGAGAAATATGTGATATAAATCGTATATGGGCGTAATAATAGTTTTCTTCTAACTGTCTTCAATTTCAATGTTTAGTTTCAATACGTGTTCAGATTTATTCCGAGATATTTCTCGAACTGGAAGAAAATAGAGTAATTATTACACTTGTACAGAAATAAAAACTCGTTCCTGAGCTTTGTAGTTTATCTTAATTGGTAGAATGCACTGCTAAATTAAAATTACTAATTTTGAGAGAAAAATACAGCAGTTAATGTATTATACAAAAGGAAAAATACACTCCATAATTTCAGTTTTACAGCATTATTATACTAGTCAATTGTTCAATTATTTGGGCAATAATTTCGGTTTCCTCAGAGATAGATGAAAGATTGAAATATAGAATGCATAAATAATATAGCTGTGAAAAAATGAACCAAAACAAGGTATACGTTTAACAGCAAGCGAAAATTCCGCCTAACTAATTTTTAAAATTATTCGGACCTGCTAACGACCGATGAAAATAATATAACGGCATATTTTCCTGAAGGTATTTATAAAAATAAACTTTCCCGGTCTTCTTTATCGATCTAAAAATCTCCATTTTTCTTTGCATAGACCGTTCTTCAAGATCTAGACTTCACTTCATAATCAATACAAGATGAGAACCGGTGTCGCCATGTCGGAAAGGAAACAGTTCTCAATTTTTCGGAGGTGGTATCATCCCTCTTCAAGATATTGTCAGCTCCTCGTGTTGTTAGACATTTCTTTAAAGGAAATCTCTAACCAGAATTTCATACATGTTGTCGAAAAAACCATTCTTTAAATAAAAGAGGATGTAATTGGCTGGTCCCTATGATTTCATAAAAATTCATAAAGGGAAAAACCAGAGATATTGCCCATTAGTATAAAGATATTATGTCTAACTTAATTTACTACAATATCACATAATTTATTATGACTTTTTGACTCAGTTTAATATGTACAATAATACCCAGTAAAAATTTATCACCAGATTTGTATGTCGAGACTTAATATTTCATATGTTTTCATCTCAAACATTCCCCTATTATTAATAGTGTTTTTAACGCAAAAAAAATACTCCGCAATGAAACTCCTTTATTAGAAAGTTCTGATTGTGCAAATCTTCAATTCTTAGAAATAAAATTAATTTGCAAGATGTTCGTAAATATTCTCGCAATTATGTTTTTTTTTAAAAAAATTATTCCTTATTTTGTATATGTATTATTCTAAGTCATTAAATCCAAAACACTTCTAGACGTATATTTCGCACTGCAATGCTGCATGTTTCATATGCATATAATATTTACACTACACGTACTGCTTTAGAAACAAATTCCTTGGCCTAATTCATTCTTGAAAGGGAGATGGATTACTACAAAATTTTATGATCATTATGTTCCCTATTTGCAAAAAGACAATTATGAAACTTATTACAAGCCATTATACATCACGTTCTTATAAATTTTGTGGTTCTCATCGGGTGTACTATTTGCTAGAGGTACATACCCTTTCAAATCCAAAGATATTCAACACATTAACAGAGTCATATATGGCTTAGAGCATATTGGTGTTTAATATACAGTTTATTCGAGATATGTGTACGATATTATCAAAGTTTAACATCTATAACTTCTACTCTTTGTCAATAAAAATTATGGTTATGTAAATTTATATTTTTAGTGATGACAGGGTGGTCATCATTAGTGAAATTTGATATTACACATAAATTAATTTAGGTGAGTTCTTAAAGCTCTTTTAACTTGTGCAATGTAACAACGTCACAACCTTATAACTCAGTTTTTTCAAGTATATTTAGAAGACCTTTACCATTGAAATTACATGAAAGAGAGAGTATTTGTATTTAGATTATTTTAATATAAACATTGGTAAACAAATGTTTTAATTTTGAGTGAGGAATTTTATAATAAGGCAGGATGTTGTTTCGTTTTTAATCGTCGGTTTTACTGGTCGGGACATCTGTTGAATGCTTACTTAATCTTGTTCAGTCTGATGAGGAGACAAGTTTAGAAATACAACGGATAATGACTCGAAATTCAAATGTTGTGTTCAGATATTTTCCACGAAACGTGATGTCCGAAAGTAAAAGAGGATTGAAGATCTGGATAGTTTTTACTTATTATTTGGTTACAATGAAAACACGTCCTGAATATATTTGTTCTCTGAAGCAATTAATATTCAATAAAAAAAATATTTATGAAAACGGCTACGCCAAGCAATTTTGAGTTTGGTTTAACTTCAAGTTCATGAATTAATTGCAGGTTAGGGCTATAACTATTAAATGGACTAACCAATTATTGAAGAATTATCGCTTGTTGTTTCCCAGTTTTATTTATTTTTATTGTGCATCATTGGAAATATAATGCATAATAGCAATTTCTCCACCATAAGGTTGGGCCTTAATTTACAAATTTAATTGATAGGTATTTCATATTGAATCTGAACGTCTACCGGATTAATTTGGTCATGCTAATATATTTATTCCTAATATTTTATAATAATTTAATGAATGTTAACCGCTTCAAAAACAAATCATGATAATATATTTTTATTATTATACTTCATAAATTCATCAACATGTAAGCTGTAAAACTTGCATCCTCGCAATTATCCTTTCTAATATCAATTACATAATTCCCTTCCATTTTATCTGAGATAATTGCTTGATATTTGTGCATGAATCCAATTCTATTGAAAATAAAGATCTTTTCGTTCATTCGTTTACTGCTAAGTCCGACTTCTTCACATTTCATTTAAATTCATTTGTGCGTATTATTTTCTTAAGAGGTTTTGATTTGAATGATATCAGAAATATTTTGTGGCAGTTTCTATATTTATATGTAGTCTACTTATTTTTTTGCGGTAGTTTGAAGGTAACAAATTTGTAACTCTAATAACAGAGACCAGTGGAAGAATTAAGAACTGATTTACCTAATTTAGTTGAAAAATAATGGAATTACAATCCAAAGTACCCTTAGGGATAATTTGACGAACGTGAAATCTATTATTGACATAAAAACCAGAAAATAGTTGTCTTTCTTGCGTATTATTAATTAAAGATGCCTTTAAACTTTTCGTGTTCGTTACACAGACTTTACTGATTAGCATTTCCAACTTGATTTTCCTTGATTTTCGTATATTTACTTGAAATTATTTCTATAATCCGGGGTTACATTCTCTCTCACAACAAGGTATTAAGTTAGTTTGATTTTGTAGAAATTACCGAAAGGGAAATTGAGACGGAGACTCATTTTAGAGACAAATAGTTTATAAATATTATTATGAAGCCACCCTAAAATAAGCTAAAGTTTGGTAATTAATTCGACGACTAGACGCACTTAAAGGTGGTTGTAAAATTGTACCCAAACGAAACCAATAATGAGTATGAATATAAGATTCCAAAATAAACTAAGTCATAAGTATTTAATTTAATTTATAAAAACCACCTCTGAAACATTAAAATTAATACCTGAAATCTGCAAATAATTTACAAAAAAAACGATTAAATAGATTGATATATATTATATTAATGATCGTTTTATCGTTATTATAATATAATTACCATTGTCTTCTGTACTCAGAATTTTTTTGAGGATCACATTCGTTAAATTGTTAATTCTCCATTACTGAAATATTTTGAATTTTATTGGTGAACTTGAAGTATACATATTGATATGTTTTGTTGTATTTAGCGTTAGACACATCCATATTCAAAGATTGAAGTCCTTCCCGGGGAAGTTGTTCAATAAATAGTTCTCGGAATTCACACCGGTTTTGCATATTTATACTAAGACGCAACGTTTCGACGTTGCACATCCATATTGATATTCTTGAAATAATACCTTTCAGTTTAAATTCTTTTTTAATGTACGAATTTCGTCAAAACGTGTTATATCGAGCGAAAAATAAGTTACAATAGAAAGAATTGTATTCATCAATACGTATTTCGTAATTATTTTTGTTATAGTTTTCCTATATAATTCATAAGTAGACTAACCTAGGTTCATTGACTTTCAGATACTTACTATTAACCCCATTCGCATACGAATCTTTGTATTTTTAATTATTCATTTATTACTTACTTATTCAGTTGTGAGTTGCAAACATTGAGAGTTTTCTTTCGTGGTCAATTCCTGTTTATGAATGTACACACAAAGAAATTTGTATAATTAACTTGCAACCCATCTTATAGAGTTCTTATGGAATATTCAGGTCTACATTCATTTTGCTCAAGTCCATCAAGCGTCATGTTGCATTGATGCACACAGCTTATGATAATGAAATAGCCGTAATATATTTTTCATTATGCTTAAGGCATGCTTTGAAACTCACCTGAGAAGACATTGATCGCTGCCGCAGGCTAAATATTCATGTTGCAAAAAGTTATGATGTGTGATGGAAGGTCCAAGTGTATTAGAAACATGAAAAACATAGCCTCGAAGGTAAAATTATTGAATATTTTTGTACGTGGGTATACTTGCACGAAGTTTATTTTACAAAGAGTATTCACAACATTACACGGTACTCTAACTGTTTTGGCTTTACTGGCCATTCATTTTGTATTAATATAAAAAATATAACACATTTACCGTATTAGACTTTTTCTACTATCTCAGTTCAATATCTTTCGCGGGGTTTAATTTTGTTAACTTTGTCGACTCAAACTGCCTTTGAGATTTCGAGAATGAACGAAAAGAATAAATAAAACAAATATAAAAATAGTCTTCTACTGAGGAAATAGGTCAAGACAAATTAATTTATTATGTTTATATATTGTAATGCCAATTAATTAGGCCATTAATTGGTTTAATAAAATTTAATTGTAGCGGCAGGAGCTTCCAAAGCGACAATAGAGCCGAGCTTTGTTACTTTGTCGGTAAGTCAAAATGGCGTATGCGCGCTAAACCTCGAGACTACGATAGTTAGTTGGTGACGGGACATTTCGGATGACGGAACAAATGATACTAGAGCAGAGACTAGCCGTCGTTTAATGTATTATTAAACAAAGTTGTGAGTTAAAGACACAGTAAAAACATTCACGGAAGTATTATCCCGTAAATATCGCGAAGTTAGCAGTTTTTACGTCTATCGGCAGCCAGGGAAGGAGTGCAGTTTTTACGTCTGTAGCCAGACAGGAATAGTAAAGTTGCAGTTTAAGTCCCAAGCGGTAAAAAAGACTAACAAATCTATGAATCACAGGATTCATACAAGGCAAGCGGTCACCAGGTAGCTGACAAAAGGGAGGATCATCCGAGTACCTGGGAGCCTATCAAGGTTGAAATCTGTGAGCCGATATTAGAGTCAGTGTAAAAAATTTGCAATAGTGCACTCCCGAAAACAAAAAGGAATGCTGGAACCAGCTGGACTAATGTGAGTAACAAATTACAAAATAATGATTTATGTAAACGTAATTAAAGGATAGAAGTCAGATTTCGTTCTATTTTGATTGTCAATCAGAGTTAATTTCATTTCTTTTAATTTATTTCTATCGACGTATTGTTTAGGTAAATGTGAATTGTTTGTTAATAAGATTTTAAAATCAATTTGTTGTGTCCATTATCAAACCCAGTGAAGACCCTGAGAAATTAATATTTTAAATTGTAATCATCTTTTGTTGCCACGAAATAAATAAATCTTTTGTTTGTTAATTGATTATCTTTTCATTTTAAAAAAGGCTTTCTAATTAATTATTACAATATTTATATATATTAATAATAATTAGAGGCAATTAGAGAATTAATAATTGGGAAATTGCAGTACATTGTTATCGGCGAGAATACAAACACAACAATGGGTAAAAATATGTACAGGCGGGTCTTTGTCGGTTTCGAGTGTTAAGCTACGGGGCTCACGCAGATTTTCATTAAGAGCAGTTGGACACAGAATTTGATCGAGTAAAGGTTGCAGGCAAAATTTTCAATAAGTAAAGCCGCAGGTAGAACTTCATCTAGTAAAGACAGTTACAAAATTTCCTTGCGAAGAGCTGGTCACTAACATTTTAACAGAGAAAGTTACTCTGAGGAGAACGATATGAGAGTGTGATTCTGGAGGCTGATAATTAATTGGTCAGCATGTATCAGTAGAACTTTAGAGAAGGAGTGGATAACATTATGATTTACCCTTAATCAGAACGAGAACTACAATATTGGCTGGATAGAGAGATGGACTTAATGCAAAGGTCCGCAGCGTTGTACGGAGTAATTGTGTCAGGTGGAAGATACAAAAGTTTTGGACGGTGATTTAAAACAAATTAAATTCTGTGAAACGATGGCTTGTTACATATGAATAGTGTATATGGTATTAAAGAACCCCACAAAATGCCTGGTACCATTAAAAAATCGTAAGTAGAGAGAAACTTTATAAAATTTATTGTAAACGTTAAATAAGGATAAATCGTCAGATCCCACAACGTTTCTGGGATCCTTGTCCCTTTCTTATTAATTATTTTCAATCAGACGTAAATTTTTTATTTATTATTTTGAAAATGAGTTAACAGAATATGGGAGTTAATTAGGAGACAGGAAAAAATTATATTTATACATAACCTAGGAGGGAAAATATCAGTACATAAATTATAAAAAAAAAATTAAAAAATAATTGTCAATTAATTTTAATTTAACACTTTACTGCCTTTATTATTTACTTGTTTTACAGAAACACGACCTGAAATGATAAACACTTATTTCACGCTGATACAAGAAACATCGCTTTCGTATATGAAACGTAAAAGAGAGGGACAAAATTATTAAGCAGAAATTTTTAGTCGGTATTAAGTTTGTAACTAACTTAGACCTCCTTGATAATGCCGGAAATTTTGTGTGAATTCAACTGCTTACGAATTCATTTACTGAGTAGTAAGTACCAGACAATAGGATATTTTTACATTTAGTAATAATAATTCTAAGACTTATTTGTAATTTTTATATCCGTAGGTAAACTGTTAAATAACTTAATCCCGTAATGATACATTGGTAAAGTTTAAGGAGACTTTTGTCAGTTCTAAGAGACAAGTGATTTCTCGTTTCATATTCATGGAAATCTTCGTTAGTCAAAAAACAAATTTTCGCTATGTTTACCAAATTTTTAAGATTTCTAAAATATATGCACTGTGTAGGGTTAATATTCCCAGTTTTTTTTTTAAAGAGCAGTTTACAAGTTTCACGATAATTAATTCCGGATAGTATTCTAATAGCCCGTTTTTGTATCTTAAAAATTTCAGGCTGTGTGAAGAATTACCCCATACTGCAATACCGTAACACAGGATGAAGTGAAAATATGCGGGAAGTACGCATATTGGAAGTGTTAGTGTCTACTTTCAGAGAAATAGTCTTTAGTGAGTACCAGGTACAACTTAATTTGTCAGCAAGTAATTTAATCAGATTTAAGCCGTCATCGATTTTTATGCCTAAAAATGTGACCTTACCATTCTCTAACAAATAATTTGTCGTAGATGTTTAAAAGTTGAGTATGTTGGTCTTCTGTAAGTTCAGGGTTAACTTATTTGAATTAAAAAAACATTAACGTTAGAAAAAATGGAGCCGGAGATGAATAAAGTATCAAGCGTAGAGAAATAAGTAAGTGAAATGAAGAGAACGATTATAAAACTAGACACTCAAGATTTGAAATACAAGTTGAAGGAAAATAAAATAAGAAAGACTTCAATTTTTGAAAATAGAATAGTTAGGATAGAAGAACATGTGACATGAAAATAAACTAGTTGAAGATCAGGAGTGAGCTGAAACAGCAAGGTGACAGGTTAGTGAGATTGTGTAAAAAACCAAAGAAAATAGATAGATGATCAGATAAAATGAGCAGAATTTTAACTCAATAAGAAGACAAATGGATACGACAGTGGATTTCATCAAAAGAATATTTCTAACATAGTATATCGTTAATTGGATAAATAGTAGATGGAACGTTAGACAGAATTCAGAAAACACAGAATAGATTTAAAGAATGAAGGGATTCACAGATGAATAGGATGAAAGACAAATGGACGAGGTTTCAGGAGGAGTTTGGTAAGCGGAATGGGGAAGGAACTCGGATGGGAAAAGAAAGTATTAATCACAGTATAGACATCACACAGCATAAATTTATAGAGAAGGGACGTTAATTCTAAAATATTTTTGGTAGAATTTGAAAAATCTTTGAAGTTAATAGCGGAGTAATTTAAAGTGGAAAGGCTTTTGCAATCATTAGAAACTGAAAACAGGCAGTAGATGGACAGCGTATTACAAGAAGGAGATACATATGGTCAAATTAAGGAACTATTTATGAAGAAGTTCTGGAATTTATGTAAACAATATAAACTTATAAAAAGCTTTGACGAGAGAAGAGGGGAAAATATGACGCTACATTTTGTGAAGTATACGACAAATAATAAATACTTAGATCAGCCATTGCCGGAGACAGAGCTAGTAGTAGATGTGTTCTGTATGCATTTCTCTAATGCGAGACATCGTGCATGATGCAAAAGTATACAATAGGCGGCGAGTTTCTTGGAGAAATATGATTCCATGGAGGGACCAAATTGAAGGATAAAAAATAAAGAAGAATCAGGATATTGGAGGGGAAGAAGAAATAATAGTTATGATAGACCAACGTGGGAAGAGATCAGGAAGAGGAGCCGATTAAGGAAAGGAAAACTGAAAGAATCGAGAAAGAGGAGGGACGGACCCATGAAGTTAGTTAACTTATATAACCTTACCGTGAAAGAACTAGAAAAATAGAGTGTAATTGAATCCAGCTCATTTCGTTTAACTGTGTTTGTATTTAAGGTTCAATTTAATTGTTAAGATGATGCATATATCTGACGAAAATGCTGTTAAATTATGTGTGGTGACTGTGAAGTCTCAAAGATTGAATTGACAAAAAGTAGGACTTATTTTTTAAAAAAGCTACTTTTGTGTTCAATTAAAATTGAGGGGATTATTATAGTAATATATTCTGGTTTAATGGTTTACAGAATTAATGTTTGTAGTAGTTTTGGATTCATTACTGTAATATCCTTGCAACCAGAGAGAAAAAAGAAAGTAACTGTGTCGTCGCGAAGAAACATAATATTATCTGAGTTGTTGACAGGAATAAAGATTTTGAGAAAGCAACTAGAAATATTTTCTAAGTAGCTGGAAATAATACAGAATCTGAATTTACTTTAATTTACTATGCGGGTATCAGTAAAAATTGCTTGTAATTTTACTGAGTTCCTTTCTAATTTAGCGTGAGAAAGTACTCTAATATTCGAAACCATTATATTAGGTTCGCTTATTTGGAAATTATCTTCGAATATGAGCATTAAAGGACCTTTTTTATTTGAAATAGCAGTGTCGATTACTTTTTTAGAATAACTTTGTTGGTCAAGGTTTATTACTAAATAGTCAATGCAAGTGGATGAAAGAAAGGTCACTTCTGTTTGTAACAGGAAATTGGTAAGCTGTCAGTAGTGAGTCATGGTGTCTTTGTTTTCCTGGCATCACTCAGAATATCCAGATTAAAATCTCCATCAAGGATAACAATGGAGTTTTCCTCATTGACTTTGCAGGGATCAATTTCTAATATTTAAAAAAAAGTATTGCCTGTAAATTGACAAAAAAAGAACGTTTTTAGTGGATCTGTTACAATTTCGGTGACACTACATTCAAAAACAGTTCCAAGAATACGTCTGTTTTAGAAACGATTTCCTTGTTGTCCTCATGCCAACTCCACATCTTCTGACCCTTTCAGTAACTCTGTCTGAACAGTGACCACCCGCTGCGTGGGTGAGACAAAAAAAACTGTTCCTACGAGCGTATTGCATTTTTTACGAAAGCAAATTCATTATCCCTCGGTGCTCACTTTGTATCTGTCCAATATCTAAAATTAGAAATGAGGTACGAGATCACACCTCATGACGAACCATTGTTTTTATATTTTCCTATTTCTTACTTGGTTGAGGTAGGATTTAGTCATGTTAATAATTTATTAAGGAAAACTATAAATAAAATTAAATTATGGAAAAGCACCCAACACAACCATCGCCTTAAATTTGAAAAAAAAGTACTTACATCATCTAATAAATAAAAATGAGTATATGTTTGAATGTATGTATGGTTTGTATGTATGTTTATTTGTTCCTTATATAAATATACACCCATGAAGCAAATTTAACCAAATTTAGTACACGTGTTCTTTACGACCAGGAAACAAACCCTGTTGGGCTGAGACGTGTCTACCACACCCAAAAGCGGGGGTGGAAATATTTGAACATGCTAAAACAGCCCATATTTCAGTCGGATAAATATTTTTAGGAGTCAATTATATTGATAGAGTTTTACTGATGATATCTGAATATAATATTCATCCTCTACACCGTGGGGAAAGGGCACCCTTAGGGTTAGAGATGGAGAATACAAATCTACAAATTTAACCAAATTTCGTACACGTGTTCTTTACGACCAGGAAACAAACCCTGTTTGGGTGAGACGCGTCTACCACCCCCAGAAGCGGGGGTAGACGGGGGTGGAAATATTTGAACATGCTAAAACAATCGATATTTAGACAATAAATATTTTAAGGGATCGAAGAGATACTGTTTCAACCGATGTTATCTGAGATGGTATTCAATTACCCAATCCTCTGGGGCGGGAATGGACGAGGTGAAATTTTTCAAGCATGTTAAATCATCGATATTAGCGTGGAATAAAAAAATTACATTGACGTTGATAGTATCTCTACCCATGTTGTTTGTAGGCATGATGGGGTTGGGTGGAGGAGAATTACAAGAAAGTAACGCGAAAACAACCGAGATTCGAGTCAAATCGTAGGCACTGGATGCCCGTGAATTTATTTATGATAATATGGGCAACGAGCGGGGGTGGGCTGGGTTTGGATGAGTTGGGCGAAGGTGTACGGGGGATAGAAATTTTAAAACAAGTTGACAGGCCGTTTTTTGCGTCGATTAAATATATTTCGGGATCAATTAGATTAATAAAATTTCTCTACATTTTGCACGTGTATAATTTCTGGATTGGGAATGGAGCTCCCCTTAAGGGTGGGGTCGAATCCACGGTCATGGATGTCAATGAGTTTAATTATTACATTCAACTAACCGTTTAACTCCCCGAAGGAAGTGTTGGGGGATGTAAATTTACAAACGTGTTAAACGGTTGATTTTTTTGGGAATAAATATTTGAAGCTGTCAATGTCATTGATAGTATTTCTACCGATTTTTTTGTGTATAATTTGAACACCTTACGGCATGGTAGGGAAGTACGCATAGAGATGGAGGTGTGTTACATAAAAATAAAAATAAAACAAGACTCGAGTGAAATCAGATTTATGGATATAGGTGAATATATTTTGACAACGTGGGTAATGCACGGGATTTGGTGGTGGTGTGCGGGGGTATGAGGGGCCTGGCGGAGTTGGGCGAGGGAGGAAATTTGCAAACATGTTAACCGCCCAATTTTTGCTCTGAATAAATGTATTTCGGCATCAATGAGATTCATAAAATTTCTCTACATGTTTTCTGTATATAATTTCAACCCCTTTCGGGCTTGGGAGTGGTGCACCTTTAAGTGTGGGCCTGGAGTGGCATTACATAAAAGGAAAGCATAAACTATCGAGATTGGAGTCGAATTCGGGGTTATAGTTGTCACTGAGTTTAATTATGACATAAAACTTGCCGTTTAAGTCCTCCAAGCGCGAGTGTTCCGGGGTGGAAATTTTCAAACATTTTAAACGGTCGATATTTGCGGTAAATAATTACTTCCTGGGGTTTATGACTTTGATAGTTTTTATACCGATGTTGTTTGTGAATAATTTCAACCCCTGTGAGCGGAGCAAGCTTAGGGGTTGGGTGGAGGAAAGTTAAATAAAAAAACGCAAAAAAAACGAGATTAGAATCAATTCAGAGACTATGAATGTCGCTGAGTTTAAGTGTGACAACGCGACGGGTTTTGGAGGTGGTGGGCTGGGGTAGAAATTTTCAGACAATGTAGTCGGCCGCTTTTTGCGTGGAATAAATATTTTTAATTATCGCACATTTTTGGGGGTAGTCATCTTCTAACATGTAAAAACGGCCGATATATTTGGTCAATGACTTCAACCCCCTTCGGCGTGGGAGGTGTGTACATGTAGGGATAGGGTTCCAGGAGCCTTACATAAAAATAGCGCAAAAGCTACCGAAATTGGAGTCATATCGGGGGTTATAGAAAAATGACATCTCGGGCAACGCCGGGCACCCAGCTAGTGTTTAATACAATTTATATTTGCTACGATAGTTATTGGATTTTTCGTACAACTACAACTTGATACATTTAACAATTTAAGCATTATAAAATAATTAGTGGCCTGATTCTGAAAAAAGGGGTGGTAGTCGAGAAAACCTTGGGTATCCCTGATTTACTCCAGTGTTTGAATAGCGTAACGTTGGAACTTCTGCCCGTTAATTAATTAATATTCTGTTCAATTTTGGTTCGAGAAACGTAATAAACGATAAGAATTATGTTTTAGAAGTGATGTTTCATTTTTTTTTATAAATGAAATACGTGTAACTGCTGACGTACAGTGTCCTAAACGACCCATTCAGTTTGAGAGCTTCGTTTCCTGTATAGTTCTACTTCAAAGCACATAGGCGTAAGATCAGGAGACTGTCCGATGAGAAGTCACGCAAGCCAAGGAGACGGACAATTGGTTTGCACGTAGAGCACGTCGCGTCGTGTCAAGGTCAACGCCCAGCCAAGGTCGTCACGTGAGGGAACGTGGGCCCGTTACTCTGGGGTGCGCCATTCAATCTATCAATCACAAAAAAAATGCCGTCTCATTTCTCTTCAACTTTTAAAATTGATCTCCTCCTCAGATACAGCCGAGAAGGTTTATACTGCGTTTTTTCATCGTTATTATTGAATTTATACGACGAGAAAGCATTGGGAGGAAATAAAAATTAGCTTCAGGATAGAATGACAACCAATATCAGCGCTTCTATTTGATTATGTCATTATCATCTATGTGAGATTAAATAAACGTAGGAACTATATCAAAACCTCTATTAAATTATTCTGAGAAAATAAATAAATACAATAGTTTATAATTCAGGAGAAGTTTATCACCAAATATTCACTGCAATGGCTAGGTTGATATTGATATCAATAAAAATACGAAAACAGAAAAATAATGCAAATCGTTTTTAATTTTGACTCCATAACATGAACATAATAATAATTGCAGAATTATTAAAAAAGATAACTGTTTACTGTGCTAAAATTTCTTTGTTAACAAATATAAAACGATTGATGACCTTATTTTTAATTAATTTTTTAAATTTTTTTTTGGGTGTAGACAGGCTATGTATAGGGTAATCCACATAGTGGCAACTCCCCTCTTATAGCATAGGAAAGGGATTTAAAACGGGGGATGCGGAAGGGTGGAGGAAGGTAGCCAAGGGTAACTAGGCCCCCAGGGATATGGTTTAAGGATCCTACCCGGCATTCGCCTAAAAGAAATGCAGGACAAACCCTAGGAAAACCTGCATCAGGTAGGTCGGGCATTGGGTACTTGTCCCACGCCCTTCCGATAGTGGGAGAGGAGTTTGCTGTGGGGACGCAGCATTCCCTTCTCCATGCCTCGACCAGCTTAGGAGGCAGCTGGCCGACTATTCCAATGGGAATAGCGGACAACTCTTATCGTATGCCCAACGTTTGTGACCCCGGAACATACACCTCTCAGAACAGGCCGAGGTGCCTCGGCTTGTGGGAACCTTAGTTCAAAAACGGAGAGGAAAAGGCATCCCCAAAGGTAGCCCTTCGTATCTCTCCTACAAGGTTCAACCTGCGAGAGAATATCCCTCGCAGGCCTTGTTGATGACCTTATAAGAAACTTTTTATTTATATTGTAACGTTTCAATATCTATTTGTATCGCCTTCAGGTATTTTCCAAATAAATATAATAAACATGCACAACAAAACGATTAAGATAACACTCACAAGATTGTAGTAGATTGAAATAGAAAGTAATGAAAGAGGAAGATTTAGGAATATGTAGGGAAGGGACGAAGTTTTTGGCGCATAGTGAAAATAATAAAAATTGGACAGACAATAAGAAAATAGACTCACCTTGATTCAACTTGTAACTGCACGAGGCAGCAGCGAAAATTCAGTACGATTATTTAAAAAACTGGGTTCTTTTAATTTCGCTCAAATTAATACTGATAATCGAGTGAAGTGGTGGTAATTAGTTCCATTATAAAGTGAAATGCAATACGATTGGATGATAATGCAAGTGCAAGTAATGTGAAACTTGTGAAATATTGATTTATTAGGCTTTATAATTATTTTTATTTGTTTCTCAAACTAATAGAATCATAAATATGAAAAGCTAAACATTCAGTCATATTACAGAAAATATAATTAATTAATTAAGATAACAGGCAAGTTAGCGGAGTACATAAGACCGCCAGTGTATGTAATAGCAGGTACAATGGGGACAGTACATAAATAAGATAATTAAGGATTGTTGTACTGTTACACGAAGATATTTTCGCAGAAGAGAAGAGAATGGAGGTCAACCTCGAACCGGTCGTATGATTAATGAATCAAAATTTATGTGAAGGTTATAGGTTATTCAATCAGGAACTCTATACAGTAATTCCATATCATCTCTCTGTGTACTTCTCTACAAAAGGCTGCGTTCATTGTTATTGCCTACAAGGTCCCAAATCCATTACTTCGTCGCTAATGGTCCCTAGGAAACACTTAATAATTTATTGAGTGACATTAAATAAACTTCTCTTTTCATAAAACCGGATTAAAAACAAAAGTAGTGTATTAACACACATGACCTTAGTCTTTCATATATTATCTCTACTAGACAATCAGAGGAGGCTGCTGACGGGAGGTGACTTCTCTCTCTGCTTTTTAATTAAGTTTCACAAGTACTATAGATTTATTTCCTTTATTATTTCGATCTATACGACACACTCGTGAGAATTTTGGTTTCCCCGGAGGATGTGCGAGACTCGGGTGGAGGACATACGTAAACACTTTTCGTAGGGTGTTACGTTACGATGCAAACGCTGTGGAAACCCTGCAGTAAACGGTTTTGAGGGGCCCCACTACAGATCACGTGGGAAGATCCGAACCTTTTGATTCGTTCTTCGCCTTCTAGAAAGTGGTTCTTCCCATGGGAGGAGTTTTTTCTCTCGAGCCGCTTCGAGAGTTAGTCTTGCTTCTGCCAACTTCGGTGTTTGAAGGCTCCTGAGCGCTCTCTGTTCAGTCTTACTATTCTATATTAAACTATATCTTTAACTTCATACCGCACTCTGATTTTGTTCACGACTTTCCTATTTTCCTATCCCAGAAGTCTTCCTCTCGACGCTTAAGAAGAGACGGCGCTGGATTTTCCTCCGACCAAAATATATTCAGTCTGATCATTTCAGTATCATTGCTCAAAACTAAAATTTATTTCCATCATCCTGAATTTGATCTCTGAGTTTTAGTAGGTACGCTATATTACACAAATATTCAGAGACATCTCGGCCAGTTTTGAGGTGTCTGGCGCACGGGTCGCAGACGTTGGGAATACGGCGCTTTCCTCTGTTCCTATTGGAACAGTTGAACAGATGCCTCTAACTCTGTCGAGGCATGGAGCCGGGAATGCTGCGTCACCACAGAAAACTCCACTCCAATCTTCGGGGGGTTGGTTATCCTTTTCCGCATACCCCCTTCCAATTCTCTTACGATTCTATTAATTGGGAATTATACTACGTAGATTACCCTCAAGTAGCCTGGCACTCTCGAAAACCACGAGGATATTTTAATTTTTTGTTGCCGGTCACTCTAAAAAAACATGTAGCCTATCTCTCTGAAAAAAATCATACATTTGCTTCGTATACCTTATTCCAGTTGATGTATAGCAGTAGTCGCGAACGATGGAGGGTGACGCTGATTGGGGACGGGAGGGAAGGCAGCGCGGAATAAACACATACACCACAAATATCTAATGCGGTCATGTTCTATGTGCTTAATGCAGCTAGTTGGCTGCGCACTAGCAGTTGGTAGTGCCTTACGTGCTGGGCAGGGAGTTCCTTGGCTAGTTTTCAGAAATATGTATTTACCCCCTTCAAATGTATAGGCCAGAGAGCACTAATCTTCAATTCATTGGGAATCTCCTCGTCTTTATACAGTTTTAATATAGCTTTATACAGTTTTAATATGTCATGGAATGAGATCAACAGCAAATATTTTAATTAATTTACTCTTTCATATGATATACAATTTTATGTTCATAGGAACATTATTCATTTTTACCAAGATAGATTAATAAGACATTTCAAATGTGAGTTTCATTTTAGGAAGTAAGAATACAATCGTAAAGTCACTTAGATAAGTAAAATGATATTTTTATTTAATTTAGTTGTTTAATTAACTCGCACATAAAACTGTGTGGAACCTTTCATTATACATTTAGCAGTACAAAGTAACTATAATCGTAGTGGTGGAACTAGTTGTTATAACTCTTAGGTAGAACCTTTTAGGAGAGACGGATGGGGATGCCTTCTCCTCTCTCTGTGTTTGAACTAAGGTTACCACAAGCCGAGGTTTTGAGATGTGTATGTTCCGGGGCCGTAGACCTTGGGCAAACGGTGAGAGCTGTCTGGTATTTCCATTGGAATAGTTGGCCAGCTGCCTCCTAAAATGGTCAAGGCACGGAAAAGGGAATGTTGCGTCCCCACAGAAAACCCCTCTCCCGCCATCGGAAGAACGTTAGACAAGTATCAAATGCCCGACCTACCTAATGCAGGTTTTCTAGGGTTTGTCCTGCATCACTTTTATACAAATGCCGCATAGGATCCTTAATAGCCCGGGGACCATAATTAACCCTTAGCTACTTTGCTCTACCCTTCCTTTCAAATCCCTTCCTATGCTATTAAAGGAGAGTTGCCACTATATGTAGCCTGTTCCTCTATAAAAAAATAACTGTAATCAATATAAATATTTTAGCCAATAATATACACAAGAAACTTATTGAATAAAAGTCTTATTTGAGATTTACTCATCAATATTGGTCAATAATGTTACTTCAATATGTTTCAAGGAAATTATTGGTGGTATACGCTGTAGAAAGTAGTTGCTCAGAAATTAACTAGCCTCAAATAATATTTTTTTCTGCGCTAAATAAATTCTGGTACATTAAAGGAGACAAAGTACATAGTAAAATACTTTTAGTTGATTTATATGTTTACAAATTTTGATAAAATGTAGCGAATTTTTCTGATGGAGAAATTATCCACATAACTGTCACAGTAATTGTACCGTTACATTTTAATTTCGCAACACCGTAATGAAGATGGATTAAGCGATGAAATGGGTAATTACCAAATGGTTTTTCCCAGTGGCTCAATTGCCACAAATTACTTTACGAAAGCTGCCTCAGCAGGCAGTCTAATTTATTAAATTAGCTTCTTTCACAAATAACCTTTGGTGATGCGTCGCAAAAACTGAACTTACAACTTACTCACGTAAATGGCGATTAAGAGACGTAAAATATCAGTACCTACCCGAGAATTAGAAGCACTCTAGCGGTGTGTTTACTTTTTACTTTTTATGTGGTTACAACCGCGACTGTTGTTTCTATATGTTCCGACAATTTGATGCGAACTCCAACGGAACCAGTCAGCCGGCCTGCCCTACCATTATAGCCGACGAATTGCTTTTAAGGATACCAAGGTTCAATGGCACACCAACAAGGTACTAGGCGTTTTATTTAATTCACGCACAGTCGATTTTCGGTTCTGTCCTGGGGGCCAAATCACCGATCCGAGGTACCATTAAACCAACTAGCGAGGATATAACTTTTATGGTTAATTATTTTAACACCTCACAAGGAATTTTAGGACATTATAAATGCTTTTTAATAGATTTAATTAGTTATAGCTATCTTAAAAACTTGTATCTAAAGAATATTGGAAACGATTAAGAATTATCGGAAATATGAAACTGACATTCCTGAATTTATCAAGCAATCTGTAACCAATTTAAGTCAATTTTTAGCAATTCTGCTGAATCAGTCTTGTATATACGAGAAATTCGTATCTCTTCACTAATTACTCTTAAGCTAAATATTAATACACAACAGCCTATTAATCAGAAACTAATTTTATTACCCTATTTAAAACATAATACATATCTGACACAACGTTTCGCCTCTGATTCAGGTGGATAGTACCATTCAATTAGCTAAAAAAATAAATATATATCAGACACAATGTCTTACAAAAAAATAATGTTTAATACAATTATGTATAAATATAATTTATAGTATAATTACACGTTAACAGAAGAAAATTTAGTTTTGCTCACACGTTGCGATCGAAACGACTTAACACAACTATTACGGTTATTATTGCAATGTAAGATAATAATATAAAAATGTATACAATATTGTATATTTTATTTAAATTATTTGTTTCATTTATAACATTAATGGCCGAAACATTACATCGAATATGCAACAGGATTCATTGTATATCTGTTGTTTTATTTTGAAGTATGTAAATTAGCTACTCTATTTATAATAACTGTAATAATATATTATAACCGTGTAATTTATTTTATTTTAATAGTCACAGTTTATGTTTTCTTTAATTAATGATGTTCTAAAGATCTAAAGTAAAATACATTTATTTACTAGAAAACCTAGCAGCGTTTAATTTTGCTCGTTTTTTCGTTTTTATATGAATTAATATTTTAAATTGTTGACTGTAGAGTATGATTTTCGAAAGGACCTTCAGACAACACCTGTTTCAGATAAAGTAATGAAATGCTTTTAGTGGGGAACCCGAAAAACAAAACGTGTTCTGCGATGACATTTCAAACTCACTTTAACATTTAGCAGATGGTTACACATTAAATGTTAACACGTTTTCGTATTTCTGCGTAAGTGACCCCGCGCAAAGTATCTGCGATTTTGGTAGACATTATTCGGGTATTCCATTGTCCACTTAAAATGCTTATTAAAAATGATAAAGATTTACTAAAAAGACGGAAATTAAATAATATATTGACGATTTAAAATTTAATCGTTTCTTTCGAACTTCAGCCAATCCCAAAATATAATAATCGTCATAGGCTTATTGTTTCATTTATTGGCAGTACTTTATATAATTTTTCAATAATTTTAAAAAAACATTTCATTAAATGAAACAAGTTATACTTCATTTCATTTAATTAATAGTAATAAAAATTTACATATCCTAAAGTGATACATGACGTTATCACTAAATGTAAGATCACTATTCGCAAATATTCCCAACGAACTTGTCATTAATAGTATAAAATGTCTTTCGGAATAAAATAAATTGCTGTAAAATCCCTTAGAATGAAATGAAAATTGCAATTAACATGATATTATTTTCAACATTCTTTCGGTTTGATAATAAATGTTACCAGAAAATATCAGGATGCCCAATGGGATATCAATTATCTCCTATTTTTTCTGAATTAGTTATGAAAGATCTTGAAGATCAATGTTGGCATAAATTAAAAAGTAAACCCATAAAATACCATAGATATGGTAATGAAATTTATTGTATTTGAAATAAAAATGAAATTAATAATATCACAATTTTTTTTAATAACTTCAAGTTACTTATGAATAATAAAATTAGTTTTTTAGATGTTTTAATAATTAATAATAATGGTATACTTAAAACTAATTAAAAACCAATGTTTTCAGGACGAGTTTTACATTTTAATCCAATCATCCAATGTAGCAGAAAAAAGTGTGATATATATTTATATATTGATTTATTTACGCCTTTGGTTATTAGCGACTCGTTATGGGAACTCATTTTTCCTTTGTCGGGGGACTGATTTAACGAGAGTTTCTCTTAGGCACACATTTAATCAGGTTGTTAAAACATTACTATTATCAAAATACGAATAACATAATGAAAATATTAAAAGTGATAAAAATATTTTAATTAATTATTCTTACCTATTTATAAATACCATAAAAATAATTAACTATAAATTTAATACTAAATTAAAAATGAAGAAAACTAATGAACATAAAAATAATTAAAATAAAAAAGTGCTAAAAATTTATAATATTACTGTTTTATTGTAAAATGAGTAAAAATTAAAAATTGTATTAACAAATTTTAAGGTCATCTTTAAAATTAATAACAAACTTAAAATTATAAATAGAGGTAAATACAAAATTAAAAAAGTAAAAACAACATACAGGTGTATAAAAATAAATTGAGGTCAACATAAATGTGAAAAATGTTACAAAGGGAAAAGTAAACGTGCTAGATGAAAACAATTACGAAACTTTAAATCACACCGTACATGATAGCATGTTAAATTTTCATTTATTTTTAATATTAAGTAGTTTTTTCAATACGCAAGCTTTCTCTACCAGAGAACATACAATATATTTTTTACTGGTTGTCTGTGCTTTGACATAGGGCATTATCGTTGGAAGCGGAAAATCGCTGATGATTCTTTTATTTAATCAACCCTGGGAGAGAGAGATTATTAAAAAATAAGGTGAAGTAAGGTCGTAAGCCGTAATTTTCGTATCGGATCGATTTTGTAATTGAGTATTATAATTATTGCATCAGTGTACCTACCAACTCATGCTGATTGCAGAAAAAAGTTTTATCAGGATCACTTGGTCATCAACCGACGTGGACTGATTTAGGATTGGAAACACTATTTTTTACACGCCGGTTAGGAGGAGCCGCAGCTGAGACCTGCCTTCGTCTCCGTGTCTGGTTTTGGCGTTTCAGTTCGTCGGATCTCCACCATAAACGGTGATTTAATCCTCCAATTTTTTTTAGTGCCGTAATTTATTTGTGTGTTTGTATTGGCAAATTGTAATTGCTGAGATATATATGTTAAACATCATAAACAGTCATTTATTTGTTGAATAATGTGTTAAAACCGACACTTTGAACAATATAATAATATATTTTGTAATAAACTGTGTTCCCGACTATTGAAAACTGGTGTATGTATCAAAAACCGACTTTCCCTCTGGTGGGACTGCGCCACCCCAAGTGTTATGGTTTCCGCATGAGGGTGTTACTAAATATCATTGTTACCTTACATAATTTTAAAGAAAAGCATGAATTTGATTGGAATAATAATAATATTTTAGACATTATAACGTAATTTATCAGAAATTCTGTTCATTAAAAAAACTTTTAACACACTACATTCACATGACCCTTTAAAATATAGTATTATTTAAATCCATTATTTTTTAACTTTTGATGTAATTTTCTAAAAAAATAGTTTATATATAATATGTAAATTTTATTTGAAAAAAATTAGATTCGTATTTTTATTTTTGAATATTGTTGAAAATTTCAGAGTTTAATTTAAATATTATGATAGATGGATGAGAATAAATATATACTGTCAATCTGTGATTTTAAATGTTGTATACAACAAAAGTGTTACCGTTATTTTATTGAAACCTGATGAAAGTTCAAAAACCTACTGGAACGTCGTTAAGTTGATGTGTTAAATAACATATAAATTGTCTGAAATGGTCGTTTACTTCTTTAATTTAATTATATTCATAAACACAGAAAAATCAAAACATTATATACGAAATAAACCTGCTAAAACCTCAGAGTCGGCTAACGAGGGTCTTAGCAACTGACTCACTCATAAAATTCGAATGAAATATCCAGTTAATTTGAGTTAATTCAAGGAAAATATCTTGAACATCACTAATTTAAGAAGATTGAAATTTTTCTTTGTTTGGCAATCCGTCAACGGAACCTTGAACCATTAAAGCTATACAAAATTCCTAAATAAGCATGAGCGAATGAGCACCTAAGCAACTGTCGTTCATTTTATACGTCTTTTAATTTGTTGAGGATGATTCCCCCAAGAACTTGTATACTATGGCATAGCATTTAATTTCATTGTTATTAAGATGTGCGTCAGATAAATTGGGACGTTTCGGAGCTTGAATATAGGTTTGGTTTTTATAGTTTTTACTGGTATATTTTGTATACGAGATTGGTTGTATATTGTAGAAAGTAAGACAAATGCCGAATATTGGTCTTAATAGCACCTATGAATAGTCACCTATAAAATAAAAGTCCTCATGTTTTAAATATGATTTTCCTTAATATTTCATTCCCAATAGCCGTGTTGTGTTTGGGAAATGGTCTTCAGTTATTGAAGTAGTCATGCAAGCGGGTCTTCAGAGTTATGAAGCCACTGTCCTCACGCGCGCCATTGTGTTCGCTCTAGTTGTTTTGGGCGCTTGCCATTGTGCGAGTCTGACTCTGGGATTGTTTCTGGGAAAAGGCGGGTCGCATCTTGGGGGACCCCTGTCGCCCATGATTCTGAACACCGTTATTATCTCTGTCGAAATGCCACCATATGTCGCTAAATCCCACCCTTCCAATTGTTTCACGCACTCATTTTCTCGCAATTCAAATTTACACAACATGACTTGGAAGTACATCGTGCAACATTCACCGAATATTAACCGCAAATTGTTAAGTCCCGTAGGTGTAAAAACAACGTACATGCAGAAATAGTTTCTAATGACGTTTTTGACATATTATTAATTTATAAAGATTGAAGACTTTCCCGGTGAATTGCATTAACAAAGGCTTCTCGGGTTTCGACCGGGGTGATGTAAAACAGCAACGTTTCGAGGGCTATCACTGCCCGTCTTCTTCACTTCAGCCTGAAGAAGACGATGGCAGTGATAGCCATCGAGTCACTTTTTTCACATCACCTGGGTGGAAACCCGAGAAGCATTTGTTAATTATTAGTTTATGTTTAATTATTACCAATGTTTTTGGCGTGTATGGTAAGAAATGGGGTGCTTGCTAAAACCGTACGTAACTGTAATATAGCTTCTATATATAAGTTTTATATCGCAACCGTACCCACGAGCCTAAATTTAATATTGTTTTGTAGAGGAAATATGCCATTGCTCGAACAAGAATGTTTTATATGAGCCGACGGCACCGTTTTAGTGCAAACAGAGCTAAATTGATCTTCGTGCACCTTGTTAAAGACGTATGTCGGTTGTTGATGCGAGTGGGAGCAGCCGTATTTGAGAAAATTCACTCTACAGTTGTAAATTTAATCTATCTAATCCTATTATGAATCAATAAATTTTGCAAAACTTTGACGTTTTTTAAAGTTACAGGGTAATCCACATGGTGACAACTCCCCTTTAATAGCATGGGAAGGGATCTGAAAGGGGGGATGCGGAAAGGTAGAGGAAGGTAGCCAAGGGTTAACTAGGACCCCAGGGCTATGGTTTAAGGATCCTACCCGGTAATTCGCCTAAAAGTGATGCAGGGAAAACACTAGAAAACCTACATCAGGTAGGTCGGGTATTTGGTACTTGTCCCACGCCCTTACGATGGCGGGAGAGGGGTTAGCTGTGAGGTCGTAGCTTTCCCCTCACCGTGCCTTGACCAGTTTAGGAGGCAGCTGGCCGATTATTACGATAGGAATAGCGGACAACTCTTACCGTATGCCCAAGGTCTGCGACCCCGGAACATACACCTCTCAAAACAGGTCGACGTGCCTCGGCATGTGGGAACCTTAGTTCAAAAAACCAGAGAGATGTGAAGGCATCCCCAAATGTAGCCACCGCCAGAGCTCTCTGCCGCCTAGTTTTTTTTTGGTGTAGACAGGCTAAGCATAGGGTAATCCACATAGCGGCAACTCCCCTCTTATAGCATAGGAAAGGGATTTGAAAGTGGGGATGAGGAAGGGTAGAGACGGCCGCCTAGGAAGGTAGCCAAGGTCACCTTGGCATAGCCTTATCCCTTCCCTAAACTACCTGCGGGCCGTAATGATTACCCGATTCCTTCCTGGTCGTTCAAACACCTGGAAACGACCCGATTCCTTCCCGACCAGCTTCTGGAGTAAACGATTATATATTATTAGCTGCGATAGGGATCGATCTCAGTTGCAGTTTAGAACAATACATAAACAAATAAATTAAGAATTCAATTTTGAAAGAAGAAAATAAAATTCAAAAATGTCCTGAAAAGTGTCCCCCCACTTTCCAACAATTCACTTCACTAAAGAATAAAATAGACATAACGGATGTTTTAGAGGGAAAATAAACATTTTAATATACAATGAGTAACCTTTAAATTTTATTATTAAACACATAAACAGCAGACTGAACAAAATCCAACATCCTACTGTCACTCGTCCCCAAACACCACAAGCCAAATTTTTTCTCGTCTTCCCTTATAACAAATTTCTACATCTCAAATTTGTCCAAATATTCAAAGAAGATCAAATATCCCTCATTTACAGATCCACTAATACCTTTTCATACTTCAATAAAAACCACGAAGATCCACTTGACACCTACAGCAAACATTGTGTTGTTTACAAAATCACTTTCTCTAATTGTAATTCCTGCCACATAGGGCAAACAAAACGTTCCCTTAATACACGTATCAAAGAACATATATCTAATATCAAACTTCCTAATGATAAACAATCTGTAGTATCCAAACATATAAACAGTTCTAAACATACATTTGATTGGCAAAATGCTATGATTTTAGACATTGACAGGAGGTACAATCTAGACTCATTTCAGAGATGCTTCACATTAAATCCAACATCACAGCTATTAATGTACAAACAGACACTTAAACTCAATAATTGCTATGATCCCTTATTATTACGCTAAACCTTCTGTTTTCCCAATGTCGTTGCTCCCTATTGTTACGCTAACCCTTCGGCTCTCCCATTGTCGTTACGTTTTCGTCGCTTTTGAGTTTGGGCAACTTACAAGTGCAGTTGTGTTTCTCTAGGCTCTTCTTAGCACCTGACTAAAGGGACAAGGATCCTAGAAACGTTGTGTGGTATTTATATACTCTTTTCTGTCGGTATTGGCTATCTTTCTTATTCAGTAGCAGGAGTGGTTAAGCTTTTCAGATTGTGGTTTTTTGGACATAAAATCTTCAGTAAAACACTCCCCAACTTCCTCCGGCTTCAACTACTGTAGAGCGAACAGACAATGTAAAAAGAGAGCAGCTTCTTGTTTTTTCGATAGTTCGTTGCTAGTCCTATTGCATGTCTGGACCGCACTTAGAGGACGTCATAGATTCTATTATAGTGTTCTAAATCAGAAAAATAAAACGTGGACAGAAAACTACATTTCTTTCCTCAATATTTACGTAACATGTTGAAATCTTCTATATATCAACACTTTTATCAGCAAGTTATGGAGGCGTGCGGCTCTTTAACAATACGACGAGAAGGAATCGGGACTCACTGAGATTTCAGGCGGAATGGAATCGCGATGTCATTTAGATACATGAAAGTGACTGCAATAAACCGGGAAGGATTCGGGTCTCACCCGTTCGTCTAAGACCTGTGCCAAAGAGAGAAGCAACACGCACAAGACTTAGTGATAAGCGGAAAATAAGCGGAAATAGCTGACAAACAAAGAGTAAATTGGAATTCTAAGGACTGCGAAATTCGTGACCTGTAGATACATATGTCCACATACATAAGAATGGTAAAACACGAGACTGCAAAAGTGTAAGGAGAAGAGGATTGAAAATTGTAATATATATATAATGTAATGCCAATTAATTAGCACATTAATTGTAAATTTGAAAATCTAAATTGTTAGAGAAATCCTTTGTGGCGGCGGTACAGAACAGAACAATAATAGACAAGTCGAGCATTGTTTCCTTTGTCGTAAGAGGTATGCGCGCTCAAAATTGCGAGACGGTTGTTCAGTTGGCTGGAAGGTTTGGTCAAGTACAGGTCGTATTAAAATAGACGAGATATTCTTTTAAAAGTAAAGTTTAGTAGACGTAGTGGGCAGTCAGACACGACAGAAATTGGTCGAGTTGAAATAGACAAGACAATTTCAAATATTCAAAGAAAATTTGCAGAGAAACATCGAGTATTACCAATCAACAGCTTTGATTGGTCCATGAACATTTTGCTCAAGACGAAATATTCACTTGAGCAGAACTACGAAACCTGCTAAGCACAAACAGTCTTGTGAACATAGACGGGCAGGATTAGCAGAAGTCAACCGAGGGAGAGATGAAAAGGAGGTTCATCCTGGTTCCTGATTTTTTATCTAAAAATATTAATTTTAGAATCTGTGAGTTTTTAGAAGCAGTGCAAAACACCGCCATAGTGTTTCGTCAATTACAGGGTATCCTGGAATGCTGCCGTGAGTAACAATATAAAACCAATTATTATGTAAACCTGATTAAAAGATAGACGTCAGATTTCGTTCTCTTCTTTTGAATAAAATTTTGTTAATTAGAATCCATCTTTTTAGTTTAATTTTGTTGACAGGTAAATTTCGTCATAGTTAATCTTTTCTCTTTTAAATTGTAATTTGTGTTTAAGTTGAGAAATAAAATGATTCGCCATTATCAAACCCAGTGAGACCCTGAGATAAATTCTATTTGTAATTATTTGTGTTTTTGCTATATATATATATATATATATATATATATATACGGTGACCACTAATTAATCTGTAAACGTTAATTTATTGTAGTAATTAAAATGAAATATAATTAATAAATAAACAAAACCGTTGGACTTGTATTGTTGGCGACGTAAACACACGAGTTATGTACAAGAATATGGGGCGATAATGCCTGCTTGCTGGGATTATCGAAGCACATTTTATGAGACGCGCAAAGCGGCAGTGTGTTTTTGAGAGGCAGCGGAGAAAGACTCAGAAAGTTAGAAAGTGTGTGGACAGGAGGCATAGGAATAACAGTTCGGACAAAGTTTCAGAAAGTGTGTATTTGGGAGGCAAGACTATATGTCTCTCTCTCTAATATTCAGAAGGATCTACGGTTTCCAGTCTATGAGCAAATAACTGCAACGATACTACGCCGACTGTTATTTTCCTTGATGCAGAATAGTTTCGGAGTATAGCCTACACTCACAAGTTAGACATTTCTTCAATTATTGGGAGCCAGGTTATTGTATCCAGTAAATAACCAAACTTTGAGAATGGTAATAAGTTTTTGATAGAGAGAACAGTGAAACAATTAGTGCAATTAAAATCAGCAGAGGTAGTAAATTCTATGTATTATGGCCTGATTATAAAGTATTAATAAAAATCGTGTGTGTGCGTATGAGCCCATTTCTTGGTAGAACAAAACTTTAAGGTAAACTGAACAACTTATCTGTAAATCCGCCAGTAAATGATATCTTATCGTCAGATTTTGGAGTTCAGATTTCATACTTTAATATTTTACTGGTTGTTTAATTAATGCTATAGTCACGTTGTAAATCTAATTGTTTGACCAAAATATTCTTTATTGAAGGCCCGATGGTCGGCCCTGAGATGTAGCCGTTGTATATTGTCAAGTTTTAATATGTAATATAGTTTAAAAAATTGCATTTAATAAATGTGAACGGTGAGTATAGCGGAAGAATGCGGAGATGAGAGTTTTTTCAGTTTGTATTGTTGGCGGCGTGAATGAAAGGCGGTGGATTCTAAGCGCGCCTGTGTGTGATATTAAAAGCTGTGACCAAATATTTACTCCGGATAATAATTTTTAGGGGTCCGAGATATTGATGGTGTTTCTACCGATGTTTTCTGAATATAATTTTCATCCCCTACACCCTGGGAAAAGGGCACCCTTAGGGTTTGGGGTGGAGAATACAAATCTATACCGGTGGATCAAATTTCACCAAATTTCGTACACGTGTTCTTTGCGACCAGAAAAACAACATTGTCGGGGTGAGACGCGCCTACCACCCCCAGAAGCGGGGGTTGGCCGAAGGTGGAAATATTTGAACATGCTAAAACAGTCGATATTTCAGTCGGATAAATATTTTTAGGGGTCAAAGATATTTATAGTCTTTCCACTGATGATATCTGAATATAATTTTCAACCTCTACAGCCTGGGGAAAGAGCACCCCTAGCGTTTGGGGTGGAGAATACAAATCTACACCGCTGGAGCAAATTTCACCAAATTTCGTACACGGGTTCTTTGCGACCAGGAAAACAACACTGTTGGGGTGAGACGCGTCTACCAACCCCAGAAGCGGGGGTGGACGGGGGTTGAAATTCTTAAACATGCTAAAACAGTAGGTATTAGATTTGGATAAATATTTTCGGGGTCAAAGATATTGATTGTGTTTCTACCGATGTTATCTGAATATAATATTCATCTCCTACGCCCTGGGAAAAGGGCACCCTTAGGGTTTGGGGTGGAGTTGCTTTACAGAAAAATAACGCGAATACAACCGAGTTTGGAGTCAAATCGATGGTTATGGATGTCAGTGAGTTTACTTCGGTTAAATATTTTTAATTGCCCATTTAACCCGAAAGGGTGGGGGTTGGAAGGGGAGATAAATAGTCAGTTCTTGCGCGTTCTTGGAGGAGAATTACGTGAATACTATTTCAACGGATGTTGTTGAAAATATTAATCCCTTTAGACATTAGTGGTGAGCTTGCTTAGGGCTGGGGGTAAGAATTGTCTATTATTCTAAAACTGCCAAAATGTTATGTGTTTATGGGTAAACTAGATTGATAGTGTTTCTACCGATGTGAAATGAGTAAAAATTCAACCCTTTCCACCACGGGAAAGTAGCAGATTTAGGGGTGGTGATGTTCATACTATTTTAACCGATGTTGTTTGCATTAATAACGACGTTTAATCTTCTTATAAATAAAAATGAGTGTATGTATGTATGTTTGTATATTTGTATGTTCGTTATACAAATCTACACCGCTGGAGAAAATTTCACCAAATTTCGTACACGTGTTCTTTGCGACCAGGAAACAAACACTGTCGGGGTGAGACGCGTCTACCACAACACAAATCGAAGGTAATGGATGTCCCTGAATTTATTTATGACAATCTGGACAACGCGCGGGTATCGGCTGGGTTGGGATGAGTTGACCGGCTGTTTTTTGCGTCGATTAAATATATTTCGGGATGAATTAGATAAATAAAATTTCCCTACATGTTCTCTGTGAATAATTTCAACCCCTTTCGGACTCATAAGGGTGCACCCTTAAGGGTGGGCGTGAAGTAGCATTACATAAAAAGAAACCAGAAACTATCGGGATTGTCACTGAGTTTAATTAATTTCCTTGAAAATAACGGGAAAACAACCGAGATTCGAGTCAAATCGAAGGTAATGGATGTTGCTGAATTTATTTATGACAATCTGGACAACGCGCGGGTATCGGCTGGGTTGGGATGAGTTGACCGGCTTTTTTTTCGTCAATTAAATATATTTCGGGATGAATTAGATTAATAAAATTTCCCTACATGTTCTTTGTGTATAATTTCAACCCCTTTCGGACTCGGAAGGGTGCACCCTTAAGGCTTGGCGTGGAAGTAGCATTAGATAAAAATAAACCAGATACTATCAGGATTGTCACTGAGTTTAATTATGACATTAAACTTGACCGTTTAAGTCCCCGAAACGAGAGTGGTCGGGGGTGAAAAATTTCAAACATGTTAAACGGTCGATATTTGCGATAATTATTTCCTGGGGTTAATTACTTCGGTAGTATTTATACCGATGTTGTTTGTGTATAATTTAACCACTGTGAGGGGAGCAAGCTTAGGGGTGGGGTGGAGGTACGTTAAATAAAATCCCGCAAAAACATTCGAGAATCGAATCAATTCCGAGACTATGAATGTCGCTGAATCTAATTGTGACAACCTGGGTAACGCTACGGGTTTGGGAGGTGTTGGGCGGGGGTTTAAATTTTCAGACAATGTAATCGGCCGATTTTTGCGTGGAATACATTATTTTTCATTATCGCATATTTGTGGGGGTGGTCATCTTCTAACATGTAAAAACGGCCGATATATTTAGTCAATGACTTCATCCCCCTTCGGCATGGGAGGGGAGCACATTTAGGGATAGGGTTCGAGGAGCTTTACATAAAAATAGCGCAAAAGTAACCAAAATTGGAGTCTGATGGATGGTTATAGATAAATGACATCTCGGGCAACGCCGGGCACCCAGCTAGTTTGTAATAAATTTCAAAATTTCAAATTATCGAATTTTTGAATATTCATTTATTCTACTAAAACTGTCCATATATAAAAGTTTCCTTTTAAAGAGTTGTTAAAATAAACTTTGAAAAATCAGATAAATTATAAAAATATTAAAGGTTACTACGTTATCTTTAATGGATAAGTATTTCTTAAGACTGCGGAGTTTAAATCAGAGTGGATCATATGTCTGTCTAATATTGTTTTGCAGTAGAAACAATTTCTCTTAAGATATTACAAGAAACACCGCACTATAAATACTATAATTGAAATGTTTAAAGGGCTAGAATCATATTATTTCGATTATAATAGCGAAAGTGAACAGACGGAAACAAATTACTTTGCTACTTATACACTGTTAATTCAGCCGTAAAGTAACTAAAAAACGACTGAGGAAGCACAAGCTTGACCTCTCCTATACTTAAATTACCACATGTCTTCGTTGTAATAAGAAACCAAGTTTAGGAGTATAGAAAAGGATCTGTGCATATCTTCCACGACGTACTATCTAAATGACAGCATACCCACAGCAGTGGCTCTGAGGAGGAAGATATATTATTAAAGAAAGTATAGTTGTAGCTTAAATAATGAACTACTCATTTACAACTTAGTTCAAATGTTCAAAACTATGCAACTGTTATGTTTTACTTTGGGAACTTCAATAGTTGAATGATTTAAAAGTACATTGAAAATATAACCCAAAAATAGCCAAGAAAAAAATTAATTATTTTTACCGTCGGATAGATGTACTTCGAATTTGTAACGAATCATAAGTTCTGTATTATACATTTATGAAATTGGTTTGAAACAAACTTTATAATAACTTTCATCGGATTCAATATGAAATTATTATGAATGTAATTATTGAATGTTAAATAATATTTGCCGTATTTAAAATTAGAATAGATTATTAATTAATCACTTTAGTTAGTTGAGTAAATATGATTCATTACATGAAATTTATAATGTTACAATAATGGTTTTAAAATATATAATTAGATTTTATGCAAGTCAAACTCTCTCGGAATACGATAATGAGTGCGACAAAATATTCACACAGTGTGTATCAAGGTTTCAAACGGTTTATGAATACGTACGTAAGATTTAATGCTGTAGTTCATAATTAACTACGCTTAGAGTTTTCATGTAGGCTATGTTAAGATACATATTTTCTAGGGTTTTCCCTGCATTTCTTTAGGCGAATGCCGGGTAGAATCCTTAAAATATAGCCCGGGGGCCCTAGTTAACCCTTGGCTACCTTCCTCTACCCTTCCGCATCCCCCCTTTCAAATCCCTTCCTATGCTATTAAAGGGGAGTTTCCCAACGTGGATTAACCTCATGTAGCCTGTTGCCCTAAAAAAAAATAATAGAAATTATAGAACGATAATATACACACTTTATTACTGAATACAATGAGATGAGTTACAATTATTTAGGGTAGCAATATCTTAATTTTAAGTTATATAAAAGAGAATTTTTACATACACATGTATATCAATTGCAGACCGAATGAATACTGGACACCTTGAGACTTTATATTTCTCACTACTCAGATGAATCATATAATACAATGCCACATCTGAAAGAACTCACACAAGGCATGATGAACTAAAATTTCTGCGGTTACAGTATTTCCTGGTCAGCAAACAAGAAAGGCAGGTGTAGTTTCACAAACGCAGACAATGCTCCTTTATTTAGTTGACTAATAAGAATAAAGTTGATTAGTGCCAATGCTTAATTTCACGAATACTATATTCTGTCCTGATCCAAGCAAAGTAAACCTCTAAAAAAATCGACTGACGCATCAAATTAAGTTTGTATTAATATTATTATATTGTAGAGATTACTCAGGAATTTATTTTATTTAAGATTTTATGTCTTCAGTTCGGCAATGTATTTTCGCTACGCCCAATGTTTACGAACATTTAATCCTGGGTCAAAATGTGTCTCGAGGTAAACGTATAAAAGCCGTGAGAAGTAAACACAGGTCATTCAGTACCAGTGCAGACGAGCGCTAGAATCAGTAGTGGAGAAGGCTAGCCCGAGGGCAGTCTCATTCGAGCCCCTGTTGGTACTCGTTTACGTTGTGTAGGAAAGCTCTGGTTTTTGAACAAAGGTTCCCGTCTGCAAAACGTGGCATTAAAATACTTTTTACTTCATATTAGAGATCAGGTTGTAAATCATTATTCAAAAATTTTCAAGTATTAACTTGAAAAATTCATATAGAAAAGAAAAAGAAACAAATGAATGTACGCTTTTGTGAACTATACTGGTTACCCGATAGAACTGTCTTTAGCAAATAAAGTCAGTGTATATTAACTGTCATCAAACCGATTTAAACTTTCGGAATTGAATTATGAGGATGTGGCAGCGGTCAAGATACGAAAACCGAAATCGAGAATCCTCATAGCCATGGTTAATGCTCCTTGGTATGCGAGTCAACTAACATTACATCATGATCTACGCATACCATTCATCAAGGATGTAATTCAAGAGAGAGCAATGAAACACCATGACAGACTTGAAACACATACGAATTCACTCATACACTCATTGCTGGAACATAAAATCAACAGAAGACTGAATAAATTCTGTCCAATTGACCTGAAAATGTGGTAAACGGGGACCAATCATTGGAGAGGACACCATCAGGAAATTACTGATTCAGTTAAGTAAATTAATTATGAGTCAATAAAAATAAGTAATACAATATGGGTTTCTGATTGCTATTTAAATTAAATAAGAAACATGAATCTTTCACAGACCAATGGAAAACCTGTCGACTGTAAATCACTCAACTCATGATCGGACAAGCATTGCATTCATCTCTACCAGATATTTGCCAGACACGACTAATTTTATTCTACCTCTGAAAGTAAATAACAACAAGGAGTACAATATTATCGTGAAATTAATTTTTAACTCATTACATGAGTTTCTTGACAGTTTTTTGTAGTTTAAATTATTTGTTACACAATAGTATTGAGTACTTTTCTTCATGAAACATTAAATTTAGTAACTAGCATACTTTGCATTTTATTTGTGCTCTTTTCCTCTTCTTGTTTCATTCTCCACATAGAGATACTATGTGCGGTCAGACTCCTCGTCGTTCAGCTCCGAGAAAGCGACCGGTGTTTGAGCTAAGTTTTAATTGTTTGTGCGTCTATAATAAAGAGAAAAATATTGATATATGATACAGTACGATTTTATAGTATCACTTGTTCATTGGGAACGAGCTCTTTGTTGCATTTCACTTCTAACATGTATGATTTACTTATAGTTCGTACATTTCTCTTTTATAAAACCAAACTAGTTTTAGGACTGAAGGCTGCTTTTCTTTAGATGAAAGAAAATAATACATTCTAGGATTTTCCCTGCTATGCTCATCAAACGTATTTTATGGTTGGATCTTTCTATACCGTAATGAGTATGTCAATTCAATATCATATACAAGCTGTTTTGGGATTTGTCTAAAAATTGACTGTATGCAGTTTGCGTGGCTAAAATATTCGAGGGCCGAAATTTGGCAGATGCTAGGCCCTAAATTAGGAATGACAATAAGGTAGCGATCACTAGTTAGGAGGAGGGATCTTACTCTAAACTGAAAACTCAAGATCCAGAAGTTGCATACTGCCTTATTAAAAGTGCGAAAAAGGAAATCCGAGGAAGTCTCCCGAAGTTTGGCAAGGAAAGATGTTGAACGTATTAGTGCAATAGAAAGAAACAGTTCCAGAGTTAGTCAAGGAGTCAGTCTGAGCTAGTTAAGTAAGACACATTTAGTCTAAGTTAGTCCGAGTAAGTGAAGGAAATACATTTTAGTGGGAGAAGTGAGGGTGAGATTTGATTTGTTTCGAAAGGTGATGTTTTTAACATAAAAATTCTGGATACTGGAGTACGTGAAGCAGCCATCGAACCTGCAGATGGCAGTTACCTGCTTCGCTGGGCCTCGTCGCCACCAAATTAGCAAACACAACAGCCCGGTAAGCAAACATTAAACCATAAATAGTGCATACCCGGACAGAGCAGAGATATTTATTGATGGCCCACCACAACCTGTGCTTAGAAATTCTTATGAACTGAGTCAGGCTTTAATTACTCTTATTGAAATTGTTTTAAATATTCAATAAACCTTTAGTTTGCATTAATAAACAAGCTCGAAAAGTTATATTACAGTATTTTGGTTACAATGGTCTCTTTGTTTCAATTTTTCACTGCCTTCCTTCTACCATTTTACTGGTGGACGTTAGTTATTAACTGGAATCCTTTGCATCGAAGCGTCACAGACCTTCGCAACACGTGTCTTTAACTGCTTTGTCATCTCGTCTGGAAAAAGCTTCGGAGCGATATTCAAACAACTAATAAGTCAACTTCAATCTGTATTTCGCGTAGCAACCATGATCCTCAAACTTAAATTCACACAATAGATACACTGTTTGCCACTCTGAATATACTGATTGAACATTTAACACTTCAAATCCGGACTTTATTGATGAGCGAATTTCTCCGTTCCCTGATGGTGAGTTTGCTGCCGTTATTAAAATGATGGTGTTAGGGGATGAAATGTGGGCCAATTTTGGGTCGCTTTTGAATTTAGTCAAAGTGGTGCGACCATCTTCACACACATTACTTCAGGTTTTGTGCACAAAAATATCACTATCAAATACTTAACTATTAAGTAGTTAATGACTCTACGTGCTCCATAGCTGTACAACCTTAACAAGAGTAAGGATAACCATGACTTGATTATTCTCGAAAATACCTTAAGGATGGAGACACACAGCTACAACGTAACGTACTGACACGTGATGTCCCAAAAGTGTGTGATACTACCTACCAACGTTGTCTAACATTTCTATCGCGGTACGCCACGTCACTACTATGTCACGGGTCGTCACGGGCTGTCACGTATCTGTGATCAGCGCTGGCAAACATTTCTGATGTCACATTTTCCAATCTGTATTCTATTTTAAACGTTACCAAACGGCCTTGATGATCCCTAGTCATTTTTTTTCTATAGAACAAAGAATTATTTTACTTAATTATCTTAAGTATTATTATTCATTGTCAGTAATACATGAAAAGCTAACCATTTAGAAATTATAACTACTGATATCTTCAAAATGGTCGCTAGTACACAAATTTCTCATAGAAGGAAAGTTGTAGAGGATTTGATTATCTTTTTAACGCACTATCGGATTTCAAAAAATCATCTATAATTCACGAGAATACACCTATATTCAAAAGAAAGAGAAATACAAGAGTTATCATTATTTGTTTGAATCTGAAGTCTATCAACCCTACTTTTTCATATTTAATTTAATTATTTGATTGCTGAAAAAATTTATCAACCTGCCTTACCAGCTCAGGTGGACATTATATTGTTATTTTATAACGCCAAATAAGTTGCGAGTATCTAAGTACATGGACTTTAATTTTTTCTCTTATCAAATATTATATTTAGAAGCTCACACACGTGGGTAAATATATATGGTTGTAATATAAGGCCACCTTCAATAGTACAACACAGTATTATTATTATAAACCAAACAGAATCTGTATAATATTTTAATATTATATGTTACTGTCTATAAGTTTTAGACTTGCGGGCTGCTTCAAACGGAAGAAATCCTTGGTATTTACGTAAAGGGAATTAGATTTACTTTTCCTGAAAGGGAGGGGTAATGTACAGCTGCTAGGTACTCAGATGTAGGTTGGAATATTGATGAAAATATGCTCTGAGCTACGCACTGCTGTCACTTGACAAAGCAGACCGTTTGCTGGCCGTGAACCATGTGACGTGACAGCTGAGTGCGATTGAAGCCGTAGGCACGCTTCAACTTTCTGGCCAGCTCGTCACGTGACAGTACGTGACGTGATAGCAGTGTATGAGCAGTCGCCAACAAAAGTTTTAATTTAATGTACGTTAACAAAATACACGGCAATGAACGAAGGTTTGTTCTGTACCGCATAATGATGCCAATACCCAATGTAAAACCATTCAATTTGCATATGACTAGGTTTTTCAATAAATATTGTAACTTCATTTTATGTATAAAAATGTATTAATGGGAAGGATACTTTGTTAGATCAGAATGCGTCAGAAGTAACCAGTCGCCTATGCGTGACAAAGCGTAAGTGTATCCATCTTTCACATTGTCAAGACGCAACAGTTTTCTCGAACAACAATCCCTAGAGCATTTAATGGATGAAGTACAGATTCAAAAACTTCTTAGATAGCATCGAACGATTAAATGTATCGGTTCAAATGGGAATGTCATTGATAAACCTGCATCATCATAATTTGTGAATCAAGTTGACTGATAGTTTGGTTTTTAAGAAACTCGCCGACAATTTCAATTCGAAGCTGAGCACGATGGAGCCGAAGAAACTCTATCTCTATATATACATGGGAGATCCTTAACCACATAACCCCAAAAACCTGAACTCTAGGGGAATCGGATCGAACCAGAATGGAGGTGTTCATTACCTTCGAAGTAAAAAATACCGCAGGATCAGCAGCAGTGAGAAACTCACTTTAACTGTCATTCAACAGTGGGAATTTATTCATACGTCACGAAAGCATCAGAGAGAAACTAAAATTATAAAGAGGACCGTTTGTCACAAGCGACCATATCTGTAGGCTGCGTCAGATCTTTCTTGGTGAACCGAAGTATTTACGTGATTCAGTAGGTTGCTTCGGATATACTCCCGCGTCATTTTTGAATATTCCTCGAGTTAATAATGCCGTTGGCAGGACCCAAATTAAACCTAGACACGACGTTATTCAATCTTTATTCTCAACGGTTCAAGTAAACATATAAAAAGGGAATATTCGTGTTTTGAAATTTATTACAGTATACCTAAACGGGTTGAATACATATATTTTTGGCGATCAAATGTTCCATATTTTCGGAACAGGTCTCGTATTATACACACGACAAATGTGTTCAACTATGTGTAAGTACAGGTGTTGAAGGCTGTAATTGTATTTAAATTTCAGAGTTCTCGCGTGGCCCTATTGCAGGTACACGTTCTAGGGTATCGCATATAAAGCACCTCCTTACAGTGTTCTACAACTGATTACGATCTATTTAGAGTTTTTGGTCACGTTTAAAGTACACATTTGCGCGGAAGGTTTGCCCGGTGCCCAGGGCGTGGGTTCGTGGCTGCCGCACCAGTTCTGCGGCAAAAACTGGCGGCGAGATATCATTAGCGGCTACTGCGCCTTGTTCGGTCTCGCAGCTCCCCGCGGCCAACGATTGTTTCATTACCAACTCCGTCCGAACAGGTGCGGGTAACTTTGTAATGACATTACCGTCCGGCGGGACAGTACGCGCGTTGCCCGGGTAACGGCGCAGATGTAATTACTCAGGCGGCGCAGTTACCCGCCGATGGGGCCTTGTTTAGACCCAGACACGCGCGCCGTCGGGTTCGTCGCGGGATAGCTCTGCAAATTACCTCCCGGAGCCAATTAACATAAAACACCTCGCTCCCCAGGTAATCTGCAATTTAATTACTTACAAGTTGCAGCGTATGCAACGAATCGTCACCTGTAGCCCTCCGCGAAATAACACTTCTTTACTTTTTACAAATACAAAAATAAAAAAAACTACTTCTGAAATTAAACCCTTCTACAGTATATACCCTATTCAACTGTAATGCGATTTCCAGTCTTACGCATACGATATGTATAATAAAAAAGTATGTATGAATTTTTGTATGTTGTGTTAAATTACTACGCGCGAACGGCGTGGCGTCATAGCAAACGTTCACACAAGAAAGACAGACGATCCTGCGGAACAACAAAAATAGTTCCTGTTTTCGTAAAGCAGAAATATTTTGATTCAATAAAAAGTATAATCAAATTCAACAATATTCTATCGAATGACAATAAAAACAATAAGAAATACTTTACAGTCCTTGCGGAAAATGTAAGTTTATATTCGTCGCCATATAAAGTGACTCTAATATGGCGACTATTTCGTTACACTGTGAATGAAGTTAAAAATTGCATAAGTTTAATCTTATATTATACTCAAGAAGTGTATTTATGTATTCTATTATTTTTGGCATTGATAAAATAAAATTCAATTTTACAGTTGTTAAATTAATGTACTATAGGTAGAAAATATGTACGGAACTATGAACATTTAGTTTGAATTAAAATTACAATTAACGTACTTTACACAACGTATTCTCTAAATTGGTATAAATATAAAAAAATAAATGTGTGTAATCTGTGACGTTAAACAAAATTTTCAGGTTAGGATAACAGAATTTGATCTAATTAAATTGTTTGTGAGTGATAATAAGTCATCTAATTTATATTCCATGTTTGAGAAGAACGTTATAAGTGTATAATTTATAAAGGAACTAATCATAAATATGTACAAATCACGTCAGAACGAGTTGTGTAAGATTTTAAGGACTGGCAGCAATGTTGCCATCAGCTGATGAGAAAATGCATCTAACATTATTTTGACTCCCTTCAGATATCTGGAGTACTCGACTCCATAAAGATACCGAGAGAAATTTTAACCACTTAAGGTATCGAGAGTAATCTTGACAGCAAAACAGTGTCTATCACTGGGGCGGGATGGGTGGGCGTGGAAATTTTAAAACCTGCGAAAACGGGTGATATTTGTGTCAAATAATTACTTTTCGCGTTCAATAAAATTGATAGTGTTTGCCCCGGTGTTGTTCGTGTATTATTTCAACCCATTTTTGCATGGAAGAGAAGCACCCTTAGCTGTGAGGGTGGAGAGGCGTTACAGGAAATAGCATGAAAACAACTGAGATTAGAGTTGAATCCGGGGTTATGGATGAGGCTGAGTTTAATTATGTCATTCAACTAGCCAGTTAAATTGTAATTCTACCCGTAGGAGTTGGGTGGTAGGGAAAAACAATGTTCCGCGTACAATCTTAAACACGTGGAACAATTTCGACCAAATTTTGTACACATGTTTATTTTAAACCGGAAACAAACACAGTGAGAGTAAGACACGACTACCATCCCAGAGAAAATTTTAAAACATGCATAAAATGCCGATATTTGAGCCGACGAAATTTTATTCGGGGTTAGTAAGATTGAAACTGTTCTCCCGATGTTATTTTTCACACTGTCAACGCACCGAGAGTATTTTTGACGCATTATTGAAGCTTCACTAAAGGAGGGGAAAATAGCATTACCTTTGCATAGGTAGGTTAAATCACTTCGTGACTAAAGTTTAATGTAGAATAAAACACATTCTCGGGTTTGTATAAATAACTACACGGGCAACGCCGGGCACCTAGCTTGTCAAAAAATAAAGCAAAGTCCATGTTTATTAGAATATTTCCCGGACCCAATCGGTCGTTCAGAGCTTGTAATTTCGACATATATCTAACCCATTAATAAATTCCACTCTTCGTCTTAAAAAAGTTAGATTATTCTGTTTATACTTCGCCCTTAGCAGACCCCACCTCCAAGGGGAATGGAAGAATACGTTATAGAAGAAAATAAAGGGCTGTATATCCTTATGATACTGTGCTTTCTATATCCTCTGGCGCTTGATCACTTTTGATGCATACGCCTTAAGGGGCAATTTCTCATCTCAGTGATAGGTGGGTGTTTGATCACTTTTCACTCTTCCATTGTCTGAAGAAACCGTTGTCTCTTGATAACGTTGAGTACAATTAATATAAATTTAAAAAATCAAAACCCTTTATCATGCTCCTGAGCTTTAGGAACCACTGCCTGTATAAATCAAGCCTTTCGGTCAAATCAAAACACTGAACACTCAAAATATTCAAAGTTTAGTTCCAATTTCAAATATAGTACTCATTAGTTCTTGCATGATATTTCAAATGTTACAAGAACAGAGCTATATAACAAATATACAATCAATCACTTTCAGATGTATGTTGCATGGTTTACAATGTTATTAAAATATTTAGCAAACAAAACCGGCATTTAAAATATTTATCAATATAATTAGAAAAGGAAACTAAAATTCTCTCTGAAAACATTATTGACGTAATCTAATATTTATAAACTAAGCAAACTCATTTTAATACATAATAAAAGAAATATCTGCACCATAAAGCAATAGCCATGCAATACACTAACGGCAGACTTGTTCATAACGGTTGTAGTATGAGAAATCACACAATCCGCCGTAAAGGATGCAAAACCAACTAAGAGAAAAAAATAGAAAGGTGTAAATATAAACAGTATTATTTTTCCTGTTTTATGAAATTTCGAGAAATAATGCATTTCTTCTTACACCTTTGAATTCTTGCCTTTTCAGTTTACTCGGTCTACTGAGTCGAATGCAATTGATTGCTCAGAAAATACTAATACTTACATCAACTCATTTTTACGCATTGGAATATTTTTAATAAAACCGACCAGAAGGAGAGAAACTTCTTTTGCACGTATTTGATTATCTTTATTATAAATAATTTAATTATGTTGTAACCGTTTATTTGACCCAGTTAATACTATTGTACACTCGCTAATGACTAGCATGTTAAAATATTGTACAGTCGCTAACGACCAGCATGTCAAAGCGGCTAGAAACAGTAATAAATAAATAACCATGAAAATCTTCTTTTAGAATATTTTTAGGTGCAATTAGAAAATAGAGATTTAGATAATTCTATTACTTTGATGATTTTAAGAGCACCTGGAAATACCCATGGGAAATATATTATTTAATTGTAAAGTGAAAATGCACAAGCATATGAACACTGCAATAATACGATGGGACGGTTCTCCCTTTATTTTATATTTGGCGTTATCATCCCGCAAAAATATTATTTATATCGAGGCGAAGGCGACAGCTGAGTCGAATGCTTTAGGAATTTGTACGGGATGAGGATTTCCAGGATAAATGGTGGAGGTACGACAATCTTACGCGTGTTTAATTAAAAAGGATGTACCCGTAGTCAGTGAATCGTATTCAAATATTTGTTCACTAATTAGTTGAATTTGTAATCCGGGACTGATGGTTTGCCTTACACGGGCGCCCGGTTTCTAGGAAACTAAGCGAGTGTGGCGCCATTACGGCCGACTTTAATTACTCCTCAGGCAGACATACGGACGAACGAAATTTAGTTAAATAGCCGAATGGAACGTCCACGCTGACGGTCGGAATGTCAGTCCTTCAGTCCGTCTGACCAACAGATTTCCGTTAGTGGTTACAGGCTATATATTTAGTGCACAAAATAGACCACGGGCTCAAGACGACATTTACAATTTATCACACTTCACTACATTTAATATATATTTCATTAAAGGAAAATCTCGAGTGAATTATGATATAAGAGCCAATAGCGTCTTATCATGGATAAAAATTGCATTAAGCTAGACGCAAACCAGACGATCTCGCCCGAGGTCCTAAGAGTTCTCCTGATTTAGTTTTATTAAACGATTTTTGGAGAATGAAAAGTAGCTACATTGAAGAACATTGTCGGGTTATATGGAGATAATTACATATGAGGTGATATGAAATATTAAATTATGTATAAATAGGTAAGGTAAAACTCGATTGGCTGCACGGAGAATGAGACAGGGAAAATTGAACGAAAGCGGAAGAAAGATTATGAAAAGCTAACAAAGTAGAACAGACAATATCAGAGCAGCGTATAACAAGCCAACCACGTATCAAACTGATCAAATTCAGCAAATGTTGCTCAGTTTTATTTGGGACCCATGAATTTTCAATGTATCGATTGCGAAGCTAAAATGAAATCCCGACTAACCGACACTAACGACTTCATAACTTTCTCATTGTTTGCAAAACAGCAGAATGAACAGGAGAAGTAGTCCTCCAGGAAATACAATTATAATTTAATTGAAACGTATATATATATATATATATATATATATATATATATCATTTTTCTCTCATGTCATTCTATACTCTACTTTTGTTTTGGTCAACCTGATACTTTTCTCTTCTTTTAATTAATTATCATCAAGTTCCACATTGTTAAACTATGGAATTATATTTAAATTCTTATAAGAATCCTTACGACTAATAAACCGTCACTATCAATAATCTGTAAATAATTTAACCCTAGAATTAATTCCATCCATAATTTTATTTGTATATGAGACAATAAACAGTACTAACTATTATAATTTCAGGCATCACCCAGATTTCACTGATTTTGTCTTTTAAATCATTCCGCCGTTTATAAGGACACGGTTCCTATTAAAAACCAGTTGCTAGTTTCTTTAAAATTTTGTAAATGATCCTATTATACGCTAAGTGGAAATCTTTAGCAGAAAATGGTACAATTTCTGCGTTTGGGCCACTGGCTGAAATAACTCATTTGACAACAAAGGGAGCAATAAATTTTCAAAGAAGTGTCTGCGTAGACGGTAATATCCTTATTGGAGTTGCAAACAAAAATTCTCAGAATATTAACAGCTTTGCGACATTCACTCGGAGAGTTTTTAGCACATAGTATTCATTACATTCACATATAATGATCTTGGTTACTACCGATTAGTTTTATACTTTGGTGATATTAATTTAGTACTATGACTCGTTAAAGACAAATTGTGTTTTTTCTACCGGTAATATACATTTAAATTTCCTAACATACTTCTAAATCATTCCTGTAATTTTTCTTTATACACTAACATATTTATTTGTAACTATCTGACTGCTCGGTGTTGCTCGGGTACTTATTTAAATTACCGGCAGAAGGAATTGATTTGGCACTAAACTCTTGGTAAAAATTTCATTTAACCAGCATAAATAGAATTATGGTTTGGAATATTTACCCATTTAAGTACTCCTCCCTTCCCTCTGCATATAATTTCAAATAAATTTAACAATTTAGGATTCTCCCACTACGAAAAATAACTGAATAAAAAATCACGCCTCATTAAAAGTCTAAAATACTCAACTTAATAAAGTCTAAAAATACTCCCGGTTACTTGAGGCACTAAAAAAATACAACCTTCAACTACACTGAAATCAAAATAAAACTGGTACCCTAAGAAAATTTTTTAAAAAATGAGTTGGAATTTATGAGGGTCAGAAACTACTCTGGGTAAGTTTTTCAAACCACGCCCATCTCCAATTTAATAAAACCCCATATTAATGTAAGAATTAAACTCAGCGACTCCTATAAACTGGAAATCGACACCAATCCCGGTCTTTATTGTATTATATTTTTTGCAAACCCTTTCCACCACCTGCATTTTGTAGTTGAAATTGGACACTTAAACATTCTAGAAATACACTATCAAATTCAGGGACCCCGAAAACGTTTTATTCGACGCTAATAATGACCATTAAGGAATGTTTTTAAATGCCACTCCCTCCACCCTCCAACAGGCATTTTCTTGTCCATGACCGAATTTCACTGTGAAACGTGGAGCCTTAATATTACTAATTCCAGTATTCTTCCTCATCTTATTTTTGTCACATTTATATACTTTTAAATGTGAAGATAATAATCCTCTGCTGTTCAACAAATTAATATTCATGTCTTTCCCATCAACTATGGTATTTTTATTCCATGAATATTCATTGCATTCCTCAGCATAATTATTTTTAAGTTCTTGGTACTTTCTGTAAGAGACATGCGGAATTTCCATATTATTAAGCAATTCTGGACTCACATAATACTTAGAAGCTTCATTAATTTTGTTTTCCGAAGGTTATTGAGGTTTCTATGCTATCAATGCTAAGATTAACATCTGCGTAAGTCCTGTTAATATGATCTGAACAGTCTCAATAAATTTCTTAATCTAAATTAGCACACTGTTTCAATAATTGTGCTTATGGTATATCAGCCATTTGTGTCGATCGACACTTCTGACTTTCAAATATTTATTCAATGAGTCTAGTCTGCGATCGACCTTCTTAAAATTCAATTCCAATTTGTCCAATTTACACAAAATCGATGACATTATATCTTCTAATTTATTATTTTTTATTTCTTGTCTTCTACTACCATGTTAATGTAGGGAGCCGCTACTACTTTTTTAAATCCATATATATATATACATGTAATTATAAATTGTTTTTATTCGTGCTCAGTATTGTGGTCGTAACCCCTTTCCTTGGTTGCTCCAAATATAATGATAATTAAATGGTCCGATCCGCGTACACTGTAACAAAACAATATATTGGTTACGCTCACCTTTCTTTCGACCGTTTTCCAGTCCAGCCAAAATTTCACACATATACTTCGTGTAATTAATTAGATAATACTTCTCTATGATTCAATTATTTTATTTACATAATTTACAACCAAGCAAGAAGTAAACAAAAAACAAACATCCATCGTGTCAAAGACACAACTAACAATTACCTCAGAGATCCTCCTCACGCTGTCAATATCCGTGTCAGCCCAAGGAACACGCAAACGTGGATATCATTACAATGTGATTGATATTTAGTTTTTTCTATTTTGCAATCTCACTTCTTATACAACATTATCCCTATTTTACAGGTTTAATTTAACTATTCAATGTGGGAGGATATTTTGATCAAATAAATTATTTGCATTTATTAACAGCGTCGTGCCAAAGTGAATTTTACGAAAAAAAATTCCTCGTTCCTTTAGGAAGGCGTGAACGCACATCTTGATTCGTGTTCCTTCTAACTTCCATCAGTAAATATGATGAGTCAATATTCCTTGTTATATATAGACGATTATATTTATATTGGATTTTTAATGCATTTTAATACATTTTTCTTTAGTGTGGTAAGACTGTATTGTTGATTAGAATGGCGTTTTCAATCCTGAAGTCGAGATTTTTCAATACTGATCCCTTAATAAGCCCTACATATTTCTTTTAAAATTACGTTCCGGAGGGAGAGAATTAGAGATAATTAATAAAATATCCAAATTAAAGGAGATTTTTTTGAGTTAATAGTTCAGTTGTCTGTTCAGTTGATTGGTGACAGTCCCGATACCGTTAAAGTCCTAGGATAAAATAGGTGTTTCTAATAAATAATGCAAAATATCTTAGATTTGTGTCCATTCTATTTATTTTGGGATCACTAAGCTGTTTGGGAACAGTTCCGAAGGCATAGATATTATCCCTTGGATACAAGTCATACCAACAATTGTCCCTTTTAACTTAAAGAGAACGCACGCAATTTCTAGTGAGACGTGCGTTATCGATCAATTCACAGGAACCTGTCTATTTAAAGTCTGCGTATGGATTTATTTTCGACATGTTTACTATGTGGAGAACGTTTAGTCTTTTGTTCAAGGGTGATTTCAGCCATGAATTTATTATTTTTATTGTTGGCGTTTGTACGAAGAATATTGTTTATAATTCAACAAGTCGAGGCACTTCGGTTTGCTTTAAGAGGTGTATGAGCCGGGGTCACAGACCTTGGACATACGATAAGAGTTGTTCGCTGCTTGTATTGGAACAGTCGGCCTGCTGCTTCCTGAAGTGGTCGACGCACGTTCACAGAGCAAACCTCTCCCCCGCCATTGGAAGTGCCAGTGACAAGTACCAAGCGCCCCACTTATCTCAGGCAGGTTTTCTAGGGTTTGTCCTTGCCTCGGCAGTCCATAGTTTTTAAATGTGATAAATTGATTAACTAGCTCAACAAAATTTCTTGTCCTTTAAACCCTCTTTCACTTGAAGATAGCACTAAACCTAACATCAGTCAGAACTATCGCACTATCGTGACAGTTATCGCACTATCTTTATTCAGTAACACTAAAATTTATTATTATATACATATATTATTGTAAAATTTAATAATCTTTTTCAGAGATTTCAGTTCTGACATTAAACGACCTACTGATTCCAAACGTCTATATACCAATTCAGCACATAGTGTAATGCGAATAAAAGCATGAATTTAATTTATACATGTTTACATGAATTACAGAATTATAATTTTAGTTATAGTATATGTGATACTTCACATAAACTGTTTATTCGGTATGGATATTATTATATTAATTCGTAGTAATTTTAAGATATGCAAATATATAACATGTAACACAGGAAAATTTTAATTATATACTCGAAGTTTAGCTCCACTTTGGATTTATAATATAAATATATAATCAATGTTTGGGCAACACTTTACACAAACAGTTTAAGCTCGTAATAATGTTGTTGTAAACATGATTATGAAGCCAATAAATGAGTAAACGCTCTATTTACGCCATCGCTTCAGAAAGTGGAGGAAATGGGAGGCTATAGTAATGGAGGTCGGATTTCTAAACTCCGTATGGCCTTCCTAATTTGGGTTTCCCTGCCTCCTTCAAATGCCGCGAAGCAGTCGCAGTCCAACCTCCACGGCGGTCCCTTTCTAACTCCTTTAAAGGGTTAATACAACAAACGCCGAAGTGCCCACGACATACGATCACTTACTATTCTTTCTGCCTGACAAGGAGTGGGAGTTTCTAAGGACGTGACGCGTTTCTCGCATTTGGCTTGTTTTATTGACCACACTTGAGAACAGCACGAGGTACCAAATTACGTAATATCGAGTTCGAGTTCGTGTGACTTCTCACTAAACACGAAAAGAAGCATAATGTCAAATAGTTTATCTACTACTGTTGTTAATTCATGTTTATTAATTACAATTAAACATTATCTTACAATTCATAAATGTAATATAATAATTTTGATCAGGTAGTCACAAAAATACATAATATGAGTTAATGAAATTACACTATTCATCATAAATTCCATTGTATAAATTACGAACTTCTGTACGTAAGATTCAGACTTCATTAGGTAATAACTGCTATTAGGAAGAATTGAAATAAAATATTAAATTATTATTGTTATGATGCTGTCGAAAATCCAGCTAAACATGAATGAAAATTATATATATAAAATAAAATATCTACTAAAACAACATTAAAGCAAACTAAGTTGAAACAAGTGTTAATTATGAACGTTGGAACACTTTTGCAAAGGATTCAATTTAATGAATGGTACTTGTGTTTTGTAATGTTCTTTTTAATATATAATTTTATTTATTTATTTAATTTTCAATAATTTCATATTTAGCTGGATGTTGGACTGCATCGTACAAATAACGACGTTAATTTACTATTTAGTTTGCGTCGCGTAATTACTAGTAATTATCTTAAGAGGTTCAAATCTTCCAGACAAAATTTCGTGGTTTATACAACAATTTTTGTGATGAAATTGTAATGTATTATACATTAATATATTTTTTTCTGATTTCCCTGACCATTAATTATTATATTCTGATTTTTAATATTATTAATTGGTTATTAATATGAATGTAGACTGCTTTTATCAATGTTGCATGTTCAGTTTGTATTGGGTCCACATTTCAATAGAACCTTCACTAATTTTTTGTTAGTTTAATTATTAATGTTTTATAATTAAATAAGTATCAATAATGTATTTACCTTAAAAAGTGTCAAACTAGTTAAGATTTTTCTCTTAGAAAAGTTAACGTTCTTCCTTTCTAAATATTTGCCACATTATTCACCAATTTTTCTACCTTCAAAATATCCGTTATAACAAGTTTTATTGTTCCTAGAAGAATTTGGCACTAAATTAATTTATTAAACAGCATATTCTGTTGTAATTTTTACTCGTTAATTATAATCTATTGAGTATTTATGTACATTTTATGGCAACCATTTTATATTATGATCTGTGAAATTGATACGGCGTTATGTAGAAACGATGAACGTTTGAATATAGCTACTTTACGGTTATGAAGATATCCTATATCGAATTAAGCGTTTTAATAGGTTAAAACCAATTTTGCTAAACATTGGAATGACAATTTCGGAGTGAAACGCATCATCGAGGCTTTAATTTTTTCCAAGCTATTAAGTCCTCAATTTTTTTATTTGTAGTTTAAACTATTATTCAGTTACATACGTCTCTTTTTAAGTTATTCGTAATTGCCTTCATAGCTCTCACTTATTATTAATTACACGTAGGAACAAAAAGAAAGTTTTTTTTGTCTCGGAAAAAAAAATGTTGTTCTCTTTGAATTTAAAATTTATCTGTTTTTTCCCATCACGCAAAGTTTCCGAAATTCAGGAATTTATATTTTCAAACACTTTAATTTTCTACAAAGCCAAATACAGATAAAATAAGTGGTGATATAAACACCACACAACTTTTCTGGACGCCTTGTTCCTTTTCTTAATAATAAGAAAGATAGCCTTGCTCCTTTCTTCAGGTGCTAATAAAACTAAAAATAACTACAAATATTCCATTCATACACTGCATTTTAAAGCTTTCCTAATATAAATTTAAAGATTTCATATATTTATTTCACAATAGTAGAGTGACTGGAATTTATTGTCATTATACAGAATAAATTGAAATTAAAAAAGAAACTGTGGATGATTCGTAATAAATATTTGAAAACATGATAAAACAAACTGCATTAACCACAACTATTGGTATTCGTGAGACAAAAAACATGTAGAATAGTGTAATCATGGGCTGCACAGCCCTTTGAGGGCCGGGAACTGCCATACTGACGTCTTCCAAGACACATTCTTGAATTGGGAGTGACACGAGGTCAACGTAGCGATTCTCCTGCAGTCTTAAACCCAGTTTTCCTTGACCGTAACAAGCACAAACACCCATGCCCATGCCGGAATTCGAACTCGGGACCTCTGTGATTCGAAGCGGTCATGCTAACCGCTACACCACAGCAGGTCGGCGTTTCTAGCTAACACTAACCAGAAAATAACAGCCGAATTTTTAACAGGTAATGTATACAATGTAGGTAACTGAATTGACGTATTAGAATAGAACACACAGCATCCGCTAAGTACGAGGTAGCTCTAAACACTTAACTATCCTAATAACTTTAATCTACTTGACTAATATCAAGCCAAAGGTTGTATTTGTGACATTGTCATGAGAGATTTAGAGAATTCTCTACTTTCAGTCCAACCTCTATTATGTAGATTCGTAAATGACTTTTTTTCTACAGTTCAGTCTTCACAAATTAACCATATAGTGATATGTTCTATTATTATCAGTAAATTGTAGTTCATCTTCGGAGTAGAGCAGCCCAATCTTCAGTGTTTCAGAATTTCAGATTACTAATAAGTGAATGTGAGAGAAAAAAGTGAATGAAAAATGGATCGATCGCACGTAAATATTCACGTCGCATCAGCCGTAATAACATTTTTTAAATAACCATAAATCCGTTCTAAAATGTCCCGACTAAATTCCGTTCTCATTTTCTTTTGTTCACCTGTCAAAACTACTTGCAACATTTTTGTACACACCTCCACCAATTTTTTTTTTTTTTTTTTGGGTGTAGATAGGCTATGTATAGGGTAATCCACATAGTGGCAACTCCCCTCTTATAGCATAGGAAAGGATTTGAAAGGGGGGATGCGGTAGTTAAACGTCTCAGTTTAAATGCATCAAATACTTTTTCTGTTCATGTGTGAGAAAGAAACGTTCTCGCAACGAACATGTCGAATAACATTTAATAAGTCTCAGATATTATATATTTTTTAATTTCCCAAGAATCTTGATATTGACGCGATGATTCCTTTTGTATGCGATATTTTATTTTGTCATTTTCATTTTATGCATTATTGTGGTATTTTGTTCGCGTCAGGGATCTCTAGGTTGCTACAGAAATATAATATTAACAATGCAATCATTACTTTCTGTTAACAGCTGACGGGAGGAATCTTGACTGTTTTAACTGTCCCACTTATCAAAACTTTTTATAGTGCCAACATATAGAATGTTTTGAAAAAATTATAATTGTTTAGAACAAGTTAATTTTCGAGTTACAAAATTTCAGGCAAACTTCTATTTTTAGTATATTTATTTATGGTGCTATTAAAATCAGAAAGCACTTGGGATTTTTGCGTGGAAGGGAAGCGTTGTTTCCGTAGGGAGGAATACTACAGGAGGTCGCAAACGGATTTAGTATAATGAAAACAGTAGAATACTGTTCGGCAACGTTATTTGCCCCGCCCTTCATTTTAATTGTTCTTATTGGTGGATTGATGCTCACAGCTCTATCAGGAAATAACAGACAAAACCCTTTAATTTTAATTGCATTATAGTTATCCATTAATTGATTCTTATATTCCCAATTGATCGATATGTCTCTGATGGAGACATGGGAGCCGATCTCCTGTGGTGTAGGGGTTAGCGCGACTGCCTCGCATCACAGAGGTCCCGGCGAGGACATGGATGTTTGTGTGCGTGAGTGAAACTCTCGTCAAATCAGTCCCCAGACAAAGAAAAAATGAGTTCCCATAACGAGTAGCTGATAACCAAAGCTGTTGGTGCGACTGTCAATAAATAAGTATAAAAAAAGATATGGGTTGATCGCATATTATGAATAAATTAAATTTATTGCTGTTCTGTGTGTCAATCAATTCATCAAGTATTATATAGTGTCTAAATTATAACTTCTATTCTATTGCTCTTATTCCTTACTTTCATCTCCGTATTTTTTCGCATTAGTTTCTTTCACTCTTATACCAAAAAGTGATACCTACCTTCCTTCGTCTCAACGTAACACAGATAGTGGCTATCACCAAAGATTATAAGTAAACTGTGGCTAGTTGGCATAAGGGGTATTCATGTTCATTTAGTCTTCATAACCCTGTCTATGCCATTTCGGCTTTACAGGGCGAAGGTACTTCAATATAGTAGCGTGCTCCTTTATTCCATGGTCCTATGACTTCTTCCTCCTTAACAGGTCATGTATGAAGATTCTATGCTACTCGACTAATTGCATGGGCACTCCGACCTTCAGAGGAAAACTTTACCGCTGGTTTCTATCCGAGATTCTGTCCTCTCTTCCCTCCCTAAAAAATCTCTAAGTGAAATGGTTTTTGATACGTGTATCCCTCAAGTTGTTGCTTTTCTTGCTCTAGAACCGTGAGAGTCTTCGTAAGGTTTCCTAGTCGGTCCTTGTCGCGTAGAGCGACCTGGACTCCGACTTCGCTGAGTTTTGTTGGCATTCTGGTTCTTAATAATCCCAAGATAACTTTTGGGAGCTGGTGTTGACATCAGTTGATGTTTACTGAAAGCCGCACCTGCCAAAATATTTTCAGTATAATGGTGACTGTCGTTCGTTCAAGAGAGGTAGAAAACTGATTTAATCACAAGTAAGTAAAATTTTTAAATCCGTTTATTTTTCCTCTACTGCCGCATGACTGCATGATAAAGTCAAGTTTTGCGTGGATTGAAAAGTATTGGACTGTGTACTAATATTTGTTTTCAATTGTAGCACATCACCTGTACATGGTGTCGCCATGTTTGTCGGAAAAAGCCTGTAGGGGTTACTTGGCACAGGGAGCCGTAAGTATGCCAACCTACGTATCTCTCTGCCAGCTAACGTCCCCGGCTTTATTTTGTAGGTATTGCTCAACTTTTTGGTTTTTCAGAAGTGACTCAGAAATAATTTTGGTAGCTATTTTTGTTCTAGGAACATTTATCAACTTAAACGAAGCAGCAAACAGTGAAGTAAAGAAAACTGAGAAAGCCAAAAAAACAAATGTTGTTGGAAAGAAGACTACAATACCCTCAAAGAAAATAATAGCTGAAAACTCAACTGAATAATCAGCTTCGCATAAAGTCAAGATAGTTATGGTCCTGAAACTTTCAACGAACCAGATGACGAACTTGAAGGTGAACAACTAACGCTACCATACACAACTACACATAAAAGAAGAACGGATGAAGGAGAGAGCCTGGAAAGATTTGATGAAGATCAAGAAGCGTTCAGCGTGGGAGACTTTGTTATTGTCAATTACATGTCCAATAACCAGGGAAGATCAAAACCATTGGCATGAATGAGTTCTTGGTGACAACAATGAAAAAAAATTAAAAAAAGAGATAGCCGTCACAAACAAACGAAATTTGGTATAACAAGAAATTTGTTAAACAAAAGCCATCATGATGGCAATTTGTTTGATTATTTTACTAATTAATTTCTAATTTTGTTATTTATTTGGTTCATTAAATTGTGCTACGTGAGTTTTGGTATTTTATTGAGGCCTATCTATATTTAAAGTACACATAATGTATTGTTCTGTTACAGGTTGTGCGTTTACTATATTTTTGCGTTCGAAAGCTTGACTGATGTGAAAAACTGATTAGTTAACCGACTGTCCACATACCACACGCTCTGTGCCAACTAGACCCAATGAGGAGAATGTTAGCATAGTTTGATTTCACGTTAAGAAACTATTACTTATTTTTATAAAGAAGAATATTGTTTGGAACCATTATCAATGGATTTCGAGGCCTAAGATTTGTATTCTACACAATCATTTTCGAATCTTTTTGTATCTTGAACCAACTAAATTAGAAAAATGAAAAACTATAAGCTATGAGAACTAGCCCCAGTCTCCTCTACGAAGTGTAAAGAATTTAGGACATATATTTTTATTGCTAATTGTTTCCCTCCTCAATTGATATGATGCACTCTCGTAATTTCGTGTTAGCTGTCTCTTACAGGTAATTGGTAAGCCTGTAACTTAACAGAAACTGCTTATTTCCCCCAAGAGTTCTGGTGTAGTAGTTGAGCCGTGAGATATTTGACCCATTACTTGGACACGGCAATTCTGGGTCCACGATTGCATAAGTGAGAGGAACGAATTGAATCGGCCGCGCTGTGCGTCACGCAGAGAAAGCGCGTTTATAGGCAGATAGCGTGCCTTTATCTGTCAACCGCCAAATTGCCTCTCCGTTACTCCTCCAGTGCCGGCAGCGTAGATAACCGCACATAAATGTGTACTACAATTAGCGGGGACCATAGGGAAGTCATAAACAGGTGCATTGTACTGCCAGCAATTGGTCCGCTTCCAATGTGAGAACCTCCGCCAGCCAATGAACTCGGGGACACTGCAGACCTCACCAAATCAACAATTGAAACTATTGCTTTGTTTCACTAAGCATGTGTTGCAGAAAATAATTTCAAGATACGTCCGAAGGAATAATCTTAATATTTTGATGGATCTGCAAAAAGTTGCCAAAATACTAAAATGTGTAGAACAAATCTTTCGAAAATCATCTAAATGCCTTACTTGATTCACATATTACCTAGCCTTACATATTTACGTGCAAGTTATGATATTGTCCTTTATAAACTTTCGTTTTAAATATTGGAGTTGTATTCACATTTTAAATGACTTATCCATATGGATGATGCTCAATTGTAGAATTGAGTTTGGATCCAAATTGTAGGCTTCAATGATAAAGGTTTAGTTATATTCATGCACTTTGTTTTCATGAGATTACCAATGCCATTAATAAATTAATATAATTATTTATGTATCAGATATAATTTTGTCGCGAGTACGCAATAGTCATATAATCATACCAGCTGGGTATGCCCGAGTTGTCTTAATGAAATTCAGCGACATCCATAATCCCGGATTTGACTCCAATCTCGGTTATTTTCGCGTTATTTGAATGTAATGCCCCTTCAACCTACCTCTACGGGTGGTCCCCTCCTATGCCGAAAGACGTTGAAATTATACACAAAGTTCGGTAAAAATACTATCAATCTCTTTGACCCGGAAAATATTTATTCGACGCAAATACGGGTATAGATTTGTATGCGGAACATAGACACAAACAAGCACACTATTTTTTTTATTTGACGATTAGATTTATTTTATATAATTTAATTGGAATTAACGTCCTTTCTTATCTTATCAACGTTTTAGATAATATAATTAAATTATTACCAGTTGATTACTGATTTCTGAAGATCGCTGTTGGTAGTCATAAATATGCTATTGAAAATGGCTGTGAAATGTCTGTTGCATTAAAAATTTCTGTTCCATGGTTCCTCTCCACCTTTCTTATTTTCGTTTACTTGATGGAAAACGAAACCTTGTAATAATAGCGCATTAGTGTTCAATTTATTTAAATAAATAAATAATTTTGTTGTATTCAGATAAATAAATAGACAGATTTTATTTACAATTGCTTTGGGCAAGCCGTTTTAAAGTTCTCAACACTTAAGGGTAGAGTCTCCAGAAACAGTGAACGTAACTGTTACAGCTTTCTATAGTTCTGTTTACAAATGAGAATTAGAATCTATTCTTTACCCTTTAGTGGACATATCTCCCGTGTAGATCTGGACAAGTAAACTGGCGTTTATTTCTGCCTTCAAAATAACGCATAGTCTCATCATTAAATGTTTCAATGCTTTCCTGGATTTGGATACTAGATAATTTAATTGTTGCCCAAATTTAGCTGTTAGTCGATGATAATAGTTCAATTTCCAGGACTAAGCAGTACACTTCACTATTTGCAGATCAAATGTTCCGAACCGTGTTTCACAGAAATAATTAATTTATGACTAACCAAGAACGACGGAGTAACGATTATTTAGCATCTGAATTTGTACAGTACACTGCTAAAATAAATGACGTAAATAAATTACTGTAAATACGATACTTTGGAGCGTGTTATTAAAAAATTATTTTATAGAATCAGTATAGAATTATACATCACAAGAAATTACTTTAACAATTAATGGGTACAGTAATGTTTAAATATAAATGTAGAACTATTTTTGTATTAATTTTTTGACGATCTCCGGAGTGACCAGCAATAATTTCACGAGGCTTTAAATGTTGCCTCCGGTGAAGATACTTGTATAGTCCTACATCCGTATATATATATATATATATATATATATATATATATATATATATATATATGTATGTATGTATGTAAGGTCGTATACTAGTAGTTACGTAGATTTGTATATATATCCGTGTATGTGTGACTATTACTTTAATTTGTACTCAAAGTTATGAGCGCGGTAGATTTGGTGCCCCTATGGTTGCATAGCGTGAGGCGCAATAGTGCGATATGAGTTTTATTTTTCTTCTAGTCCTTATTATTGATGTTATTAAAGTTGATAAACTATACCCATTCATACTGAATTTGAAGCGCTCAAAACGTTTTTTTAAATAATTTATAATTTTATTAGTTTTTGTATCAACAAAGACTCAAATATAATAGCAGAAAACTAGAAAACAGTAAGGTAACTATTTGATATTGAGTCCTTATTGTTTCATTAGTTAAACTTTAAGTTAATTTAAAATTCATTATTGTAATTCTTTTTCATGATCGTTTTAAATCTATATCCTATATGGCTTATAAAATAATGAAATTGTACATTTGATGTACTTAAAATTATTGACTATATAATAGCTCCCTCCACCAATTATACATTTTTCAAAATGTTACGGAGATAACATTTTCTCCCATTCCAGAAAATTGTGCAATAATTTTTTCACCTTATAACGTAAAAAATTATATATCCCTATTGAATAATATTTTTTTGCTCTTAAGTTTTAAAATATAGCAATAGATTAATTTATTTAACATAGAAATAGATTATTATGATTCCTATAGCGTTATTTGTAAAACCAAAGATAGAAAGAAACTTTAGACAAGAATTTTTATATTTCAATTGTAATGATACATAATATTCAAGATTCGAAACCCCTTTAACACGTGTTAAATGTCTTCCAATCTAGGATTAGAACATCATTTACATTTTACATATTAGAGTTAGTTCGGGATAATATTTTATAGAGGAAGAATAAACCTGATACTTTATTACAACAGCCCGAAGTCAGTTACTGTGCAATACGCTCCTTCAAGTCTCCAAATAAATTTCAACGTGATTTTCCTGCATTATTGTTGTAAACCTAATATAGATTTAGATATACTCTTTGGCACAAACAAAGTCTGCAAACCAAATTATTATGCTTTAATGTCGTGTCATTTAAGTGCATCACAAAAGTCAGCCAAACACTAAGGACTTATTTGAAATTAAGCTAAATCAAATAAAGACATTATTTATGAGGAAGTTCTTTCAACGTAGGTATAAGTATCACCATTTAAATGGTATTGTGATAGAACTGTGGATAAGTTTATATAAATTGTGACGGAACGTTTACATTCTGCCAAATTATAAGTAAATTGTGTTTTATTTGTGGAAATTAAAAATGTTGGCGTAATGATGTGTATTTTAGTTTAAAATGCTAGATTAGGCGTAAATTAATTAGTTTTACTTAAAATATTTTGCAATTAATTTTGATTAAATATCAAGCAGTATTAATAATGCTGGAAAATTTTAACTTATCACGCAAAAGTGATTTTAATTAATTTTACAGACATTTTGGTTTATCTCGGAATTAAATGTTAAATATTTTTTTGGTAAAGGAATAATTTTAGGATTAATTCGTAGAAATACGATTTTGTTAATAATTAGTATTTAGAAGCGTATCATTTAAACTGTGCAGCTGCGTAGTTAATTCAAGTAGGTCGCTTACAGTGTTAGCCATATTTAGTGAGCTTCGGGAAGAGTCTTCCTGCACGGAACCAATCGAAAGCAGGTGTGTTAACTTTAAATGTAATCACATCCTCCGATTGGCTGGACGATTTTGAAAATTGTATACAAACCTCATAAATTTGGTTTTTTGGAGAATTTTTTAAAAGTTTGATAGTTAGCGAGGTTAGTATGTGCCAGTCTGCATCGAAGCATTGTTATAGAGTTGCAGACAGGGAATATGGAGAAGTATCGTGTGCGAGATATGTGACGTGAGGACCGACGTCGAAGTATTAATTTATTAGTGCGCACCTGTGTTGTTCTGTATCCAGTTTTTTCTAAAGTTCAAAGTACACGTACAAAACATCGAATAGCAGCGACTCAAAAAAAGTTCATCGGACCGACCTTCAATTGTTTCTGACGATGCAGAGCGTCAGCAGCCATGTACCCTCCCCTCCCCCTCAATCTCGACCACGCTTCGGCAGCGATAAGTACAAAAATATGCTAACTCGTTAATTTCTCATTTGACGTCGAGACAATCGATTAATTTAAAGGACATTTATTAGAATTTAATTAAAATGATTAATTTTTATTTTTAGTATTGTCAATTTAGTAATTTTACAATTTTATTTTTACAAAGCCTAAATGAGAAGATTGAAAATAATATAATACTACACATTTAAAATTACATGTGATTTTTAAATTTTATATTTTGTTTAATATTTTGAAAATGTTAAACAACGAATCAGAGCAGTTTTAATATTAACTGTAACGAGTAGACCCCTTAATTTTCAAAATAAAATTATTAATTAAATTTATTTGTTATTGATCACAATTGTATATTTTGATAACTATTGTTTCGTTTAATCGAACATGTTTTCTGTTCATTTCGCAGTACCCTATACAAGCCCATATAAATTGCTCCGTAGAATGAGTCGACAAAGTAAACGTTGCAGTCGAAGGAGAATTACGATTCTAATTAGAGAAACCCTGTGTGTCAACAACAGACTTAACAAGATCATACAGTTCACTCGGGTATATAAGGAAATGAGAGGCTCATGTGTTGGTTTCTGACACTAAATCTGAACCTACCCAGGACGTCCTCCGCATATGTACTGTAAAAGACGTAATCCAAGAAATATCAAACCGACTGGAAGCAAAATGGCATGAAAACGGGAAAAGTAAACCAACGGTCTATTCCATCAAGAAATAACCGATTACTCAGCACTGCAGCATCTGATGACATCTCCCAGATGACTCCAATCTGCAGGCTAGGAACCCTATATTCAAACCTCACCCATTCGTTTCTTTTTTGCAGGTCTCTACAACCAAGCTGCGAAATCTGTAACTCCCCGCTAACCATACCACACACCATGTTTGATTTCAAGAAATACTCCGCCATAAGAGAGACGACCATTAATAAATTCTCAACAAGTGTCTTCTGTACGGACTTCAATGCCACCAGGAACCTACTGGTCTTCACCAACCAAGCTAAGTTAAACGATCTGCTACGAATCCGGAATCCAATAGCAGGGCTCAGCGCAACTGTATTACCCATAAACTACCAATTATGTCATCTGAATGGTCTCAACAATTTTCATCAGATTTGTAAGAAAATTTTTACCACAAACGATAAACGGAACAAGTTGGTTAGACGATATTAGTTTCAAATCATGGCTTTGCAGTCAAATCGGAGGCGGCTTGGCAGGGTATCAGGTTCCCTCTGATTTACTGAAGTGAAAGATGGTTGAACCGCAGCCAGAGACCGCAGACCATAGTATTTTTGACTCGATTCCGATTACGTTCAAGCCTGTAATAGGGTCATCTTGTATTACGGAAAGAGAAAGTTTCCATCTAATTGTGCGCAATCATTTCATTAAAACAAAAATATATCCTGAAATAGTCTAATTAATCCTTTACTGATTTAATAAAATGTCTTAATATGGTATAAAATGAAAAATTAAACATTTGGAGGATTGTAATTTACAAAATGATCTAAGCTGAATTGAGTTGAGGTTACACTCAAATGGCGTGAAAAAAAAGTGTAATTAGCATAGCAGTTGTATTTACGAGGAGCAGCATTAGTTTTACAACTCAATAAAAAACAGTGAAAGATATAGTGACGAAGACCTATAATTGTAGATGTCTTGGAGATTTGTGAGAAAATGGAGGTACGTTGTAACTAAAATAATATATAATACGGATAATATCGCTAACAAATAATTGGTGAGACAACTTTTATAATATAGTGCGGTTTGTTCGGATCCATGCAGGACTTGTGCAGGATTGGGATAGAATACGAAAAGACACACAACATTTTTTTAATCTCAAGGGAATCGTAGTAATTTGACTAATTTCAGAGATGTACTTCTCTTCTTTCTGATTTACTACTATTTGTTGTCCCCACAATAATTACTAAATCTTTAAGGTTTATATGATAGTACTATAACAATTAAATGTAATACACAATTGACTTTTGTATAATATATTTGAGATTTTTACATAAATTGCACATAATGAACAAATACTAGCTCATATTAGACGAACCTCGATGCAGTGCTGACAATTAAAATAACTTTTTGACCAATCAATGTGCTCGTGTGTTGCGGTTATCACTTGCCCAGTCAAGAGCTTGAAAAAAATTCCAGATATTAACAGAAACCAATTCGGACAGATTTAGAAACCATATTTTTAGAATCTGTATTCACTGAAAGCAATTTTGAGAATACCCAATTGAAAACAAATTACGAAAGGCAATGACCTCAGAAGAGGGGTACGCCAAAAATAAAGTATATGGAATACGAAAGTTGGAACGACTTTGAGTTATACATAAAACGAAGTCTGAAGTAAACAGAAACAGTTCATCAAAGCTCGAGCAAAAATAATATTAGGTAGTTACCATGCAGTAAGGAGTTAGCAGTCGTGTTTAATGTAGTCAACGAGCAGTTAAGAGTCATGAGCGGTCAATATCAGTTATCTTAGAGCAGCGAGCAAATTACAATGTAAACAGGGAGAGAGAAAAAATTACTATCTGTTTAAAGGGAGCCAGCGATGTGTGCAGCAATTCTCTGGAGAAGACATATCAGAAAGGGAAACAACGAGAGTAGTTCTAAGCGCATCAACAGCCAGTACCTACCTACAACCCACATAGAAATGCGATATATTCATTTTATTTAAATCCCATATATATATTATAAAACCATAGTAAATATTTTTTGAAATGAAAAATTTACATCTGATTCAAAATTAATAATAAAAAAGGTAGTCAAATACAGACAAAATAAGTTATAATATAAATACCACACAACGTTTCTGGGATGCTTGTCCCTTTCTCCAGGTGCTAAGAAGAGCCTAGAGGTACACAACTGCACACGTCAGTTGATAAAACTCAAAAGCGAAGAAAACGCTACTACAATGGGACAGCAGAAGGGTTGGCGTAACAATAAGGGAGTAACGACAAAGCAGAAGGTTTAGCGTAATAATAAGGGATCGTAGCAATTGTTGAGGTTCATAGTGTCTGTTTGTACATTAATTGCTGCGATATTTGATTTAATGTGAAGCATCTCTGATATGAGTCTGGAATTGTACCTGGTCTCAATGTCAAAAGTCTTAGCCTTTTTCCAATCAACTGTATGTTTAGAATTGATGATATGTTTGGAAACTACAAATTGTTTATCGTTGGGAAGTTTGATAATAGACATTTTCTTTGATTCGGTTATTAAGGGAACGTTATGTTTGCCCTATGTAGCAGGAATTATAATTAGAGCAAGAGATTTTGTAAGCTACACAATGTTTGCTGTAGGTGTCAAGTGGGTCCTCGTGGTTTATAATCAAGAAGGAAAGAGTATTAGTGGATCTGTAAATTATGGGTATTTGATATTCTTTAAAAATGTGGACGAATTTGTGGTGTAGAAATTTGTAATACGAGAAAAAAATTGTATTGAGGTGTTTGGGGATGAGTAACAGTAGGATATTTGATTTTGTTCAATCTAATGTTTATGTGTTTATTAATAAAATTTAAAGAGCACTCATTAGAGATTAAAATGTTCCGGATAATATTTAAGTTGTGTTGATGGAACTTGGAGTTTGAAAGTAATATAGTTCTGTCTACAACATTGTATACCGTAGCCCACTTTTGGTTAGGAGGATGATCAGAAAGGAAATTAAGAACACGCCCTGAATATGTAGGTTATCTGAACCAATTTGTTCAGAATATATTGTATATACCTTATTTTGTCAGTATTTGGCTATCTTTCTTATTATTAAATATATTTTTATTTTTAATATATTGTAAATACGTACGTAAACACGTATTATATCCTTATATTAATAGCTACACATCACATGATGTATATTCTCTATCATGAACGTGAACTTGATGTCATTGATTTCACATAAAATTTCATCTCCCCGAAAAATCAAATGGAATCGTAAAAATATTTCTAATCACTTCACCTTGTTATGTACTGTAACAAGTTATGTAAAGTCGTTCTAATTTTCAATTAGGCTTGGTCCTAATGAAATGTGAGATTTCTCCAGTAGAATATTCTGGTAACAGTTGCTGAGGAAATTTCTGCATCTCATAGTTAAATCTGTCTATGTATATGTCACTATACGAATGTATAGGTAACTGCAGTGTTTCAAATAATCTCGATATGAATGAAGAGTAATAGTTTGATTACATCTGAAAATGTACACGTAGCTCTCCTCTATTACTTGGGAATAATAGATCGAATGATCGAAGAGTCAGTGTTAAGACAGTACATTGTGCACAGTTCATAGCGTTACGATAAGATTTCGGCACAAAAATTGTTATTGATAGGATGGCGTTTTGGTCTAATTTTCTTTGGCCGTTGTTTCAGTAAGTACAATGAAGGTGGAATGACTGGTGCAACTAACAGATGAATATGTCCGCGGAAAATGAAGAAAACTACGGATGTGTTCTGTGTATTTTGTACTGTTTGTTTTTTGGACTGTAAAGGTTGTTTTAATATTGAATGACAAACAGCTGTAAAACAAATATTTTATTTTTGAGATTTTATTTGGAAAACATGGCGGTTCCGTGTAACAAGGAAGTAAACTCACATTGAAATCACATTGAAATCGAACCTACCGTTTTCTTGTAAAAAAAACCTACGTAAATCTATGTAACTGGCCGACAGGAATTTAGTCTCAACAGTTTCGGAGCTCCTAATGTTAGAAATATAAACATAAACATTTTTTAAAAAAATATTATATTTATCAGCAATCAGATACATTTTAATCTATAATCTAATGTGGTAGCTTTGACATGTTATTTACATATCATACATTATGGCATGATGAGATCCCCTCCAGCGAAGAGAACTTCTAAATCTTGTCTAGAGATATGCTGGCCATTTTCTTTTCAGTCTTCTTGTTTTATCATTTTATAGTAGTGGTTGTAATGGGTTTGAATGTGATTTGAGCTTTACGTGGTGACTAACACTCTTTTGACGGGCAGTTTCCATAACAGTTGGTATTTTTAAGTCATTGTGTATTTGTTCATTTGTTATGTACCAGGGGGCGTTAACGATAGCTCTTAATATTTTAGACTGGCATCTTTGTATTATTGCAGTATTTGACTTACTGGTACATCCCCATAATTCTATCCCGTAGGTCCAAAACATAAACTAAAATAACTCGTTTTTAAGTATTTGACTCACAAAACTGTTCTATTTGAGTAGATTCTAGATTACTTTACATTGCATTATCAGTTGACACTTGACATGTAATTCTGTAGATGAATGAAATATAACGAATTCTTGTCGGTGATACTTAATTTTCCACTAAAAGTGTGACATGAAATCCATAATGGCCCACAGATATTGTAATAAATGTTTTTTGTGTTCCCTTTGTTTAGAATAATTATTTGATGGTACATCTTAAATAAATTACGTTTACCTTTCTTTTAGGTATGTTTTTCGATTGGGTAAAATTTCCCGAATTTTTTAAACATATAGTCTTATAAGATTTCCAAAACCAGTAACGAGTCTTTCACAGACAAGTATTCGAAATCCCGGAATTAAATTTAAAAATTCCAAAAGATTAACAACAAAGAATGACATAAATAAGGTGTAATAAAAATGATTTATATTCGGGATTAACTAGGGGTAAACAAGGTTACTAATAGTTTTTATAAAATAAGAACATTTATAGTAATTTTTTAAAATTTAATCGATTCATATATGAATACATTAAACTATTTCACTCCGGGCTATGGGTGGGCTCTGAGTTAAAATAGAGCTATTAGAAAGAAGCAGGATAAAATGGCAATTCGTTGACCTGGTTGTACAACCGTTTTTTTCATTACTCGTGTAAACATTCGAACTTGGTGAAATCTACTTGCTACATCATGGGGTTTTGTTCTGTGGTTGGTTTTTGCTCGTGACATCTCTAGTAGATGTGCGATGAATTGTCTGTTGGTATTTTAAGACTATTTATCGGTTACTTTTCTAGTAACTGTGTTTGTTGTCTACATGATTGCTCTCCGTGTCACACTGCCTGCATGGTATCTGACCGCTGCTACGTGAGTCCACGCTCTCTAAATAATATCTACTGACTTTGTCTTTCTCATAAGTAACTAATAAGCTACCTCTTTTTATCAACTTCATATCCCGTTTTTATTGGTTATTCCAGACCCCGAATTCTACAAATTTTCCTTTATTATAATCTATATTCACTAGCTCCAGAAATTGTTAGATTCCAGTAATAAATAACCGACACAACCCATTCCTTTATTGACTTCTCGAAGCATTGAGTAATTACATGACTGATAATTACTGAAATTACCGAAGCACCCATTGAATTTTGCCTATTACTAGCCTTCCCAATGCTCGTTCGCTTAACTCTACATGTAGATTTAACATGAATAAATTATTAAAAATAGCAAATCACCGACCTTAAGCGATGAATCCAATTTCATTTCCATTAAGGCGTAATTTTAATAATTACATCGGCGAATTTGTTGTAGAACTTGTCAAAACGCTCAACGATGAATTCAATACCAATATGGAAATCATTTTCGCATTAATTTTATTTCACTTCTTCCACCGCCAAACATAAGGATGTTCCACTCCCTTACCGTTAGGTGTTACGTTTGACATATACCCCCCCCCCCACCCCCGACATTTACTGGAACTACTTGCGTCATACTTCGGGGAGGTGTTTTTTACAGTCTCTTCTCCGATTTTTAATTAGTTTCCTTTGACATCTTTTACATAATATTCTAAGTCTCCAGTAATCATCTGATTTTAGAAGGAGTTTGCCCAGGTTTTATGGCCCAGATCTATAATGACACAATCAGAAATCCCGAAAGCTATGTTTATGAATCCACCTCCTTACACTGTCCTAGGCGGGGAAAGAGTTTTTTAGCCATCAGTATTTCTACCACATTATAATTCAAATATGTCCCACGTTTAGATGATATGCATTTAAGATTTATGAGGAACACACAAACTTCTATTATCATTTATTCGAAGAAGATTGTTACCTGAGTTTTCGAGTAAATATTATTATTATTTTATTAATATGGCTTAAAGTCGCTTTAACCTCAAAAAACGGGTAGGAATCACGATGAACGAAAAGCCTTCAAGAGATGTTCTCTCGTAGGTGAACCTTTCTGAGGGAGACGGAGAGGACTACTTTTGGGGATGCCTTCTTCTTTCCATGCTTTTGAACTAAGGTTCCCACAAGCCGATGCACTTCGCTTAGTTTTGAGAGGTGCATCTTCCGCAGACCTTGAACATACAGTAAGAGTTCTGCCACCTAAAGAACAACTGATGCGTGTCAACGACTTGGTTAACTTTACTGTTTCCCGGAACATCATAACTTCGGGAGCCAATATTCCTGAATGAGGGAATTTTACTATATTAATACGTCCGACTTTTGATTTTTATACGAATTTCGAGTTGATAGTTTCTAAGATTTATTTTCCATTTATGATTTAAATATCAACAAGCATGTAATCAAAGTTGAAAACTATAATTCTGTTTCAAAAAAATAATTTGGATATAGTCTAGAGCATTTATCTATATATTAAAAAATGATGTATATTTGTATGTATGTATGAAATTACGTTAATATCTATACAGATTTAAACGCGTGGACAGATTACAACAAAACTTGGTACACATTCTAGAAAACACAAGAAACGGTACTGTGTGGTGAGAAACCACTAACATAAAGGCGAAAAAAAATTATAACAAAATATGTAATCATTTGGTGTTAAATTACTGCTCGCCAAGAGACAATGACGTCACAGAACACGCGAGAGAGATACGTTACTATGCGACGATGCTGCACAGGAAGCAATGAAATAAGCGGAAATATTTTGATGAAATAAAAAGTATAACTATAATCAGCAATACTCCATCAAATAATAATAAAAATAGTATGAGTGGTTATACTAATTTTCTTTTAAATATCTTGATTTAAGTGGCTGACATATGCGTGTACCTATATTTAACGGGATAACGGGCCAATTTTTGCCCATTTATATCTTACAACTCGCAGTGGATTGTTTAATTTCATAATCGTTATACTTTAATAGAATTTATTTTCAGGTATACCCCAGAGAGCTCTGGCGGGGGCTACCTTTGGGGATGCTCTCACATCTCTCTGGTTTTTTTGAACTAAGGTTCCCACATGCCGAGGCACCTCGGTCTGTTTTGAGAGGTGTATGTTCCGGGGTCGCAGACCTTGGGCATACGGCAAGAGTTGTCCGCTATTCCTATTGGAATAGTCGGCCAGCTGCCTCCTAAACAGGGCAAGGCGAGGGGTAAGCTGCGTCCCCACAGCAAACTCCTCTCCCGTCATCGGAAGGGCGTGGGACAAGTACCAAATGCCCGACCTACCCGATGCAGGTTTTTCTAGGGTTTTCCCTGCATTTCTTTAGGCGAATGCCGGGTAGGATCCTTAAACCATAGCCCGGGGGCCCTAGTAACCCTTGGCTACCTTCCTCTACCCTTCCGCATCCCCCCTTTCTAATCCCTTCCTATGCTATTAAAGGGGAGTTGTCCAATGTGGATCACCCTCATGTAGCATGTTGCCCTAAAAAAAAAATATATATATTTTCAGGTCAGGTACGGAGATTTCTCTCGCAGGTAACCTGGGAGGGATATTCTCTCGCAGGTCGAACCTTTTAGGAGAGATACGAAGGGGCTACCTTTGGGGATGCCTTTTCCTCTCCATTTTTGAACTAAGGTTCCCACAAGCCGAGGCACCTCGGCCTGTTTTGAGAGGTGTATGTTCCGGGGTCACAGACCTTGGGCATACGGTAAGAGTTGTCCGCTATTCTCATTGGAATAGTCGGCCAGCTGCCTCCTAAACTGGTCGAGGCACGGAGAAGGGAATGCTACGTCCCCACAGCAAACTCCTCTCCCACTATCGGAAGGGCGTGGGACAAGTACCAAATGCCTGATGCAGGTTTTCTAGGGTTTTCCCTGCATTTCTTTAGGCGAATGCCGGGTAGGATCCTTAAACCATAGCCCGGGGGCCCTAGTTAACCCTTGGTTACCTTCCTCTACCCTTCAGCATCGCACCTTTTCAAATCCCTTCCTATGCTATTAAAGGGGAGTTGCCCAATGTGGATCACCCTCATGTAGCCTGTTGCCCTAAAAAAAATTATTTTAAATATGTGAAAACTGACGAATTATTTCAAGTGAGAGTCTTGAAAAAATTTAGTGATGCGTGTATAACATTATACTTTCACATATTTGATTTTAAATGTGTAAATACTAAGGGGATAAGTGAGAATTGTTGCGAATTAATAAGATTGCGCAAAATTTATATATTCTCCCTTGACTTCCGAGACCGAAATTTGCGTCCTCTTTAGGTAAGAAGTTTAACAAAATCTTGATAGTACTGTTGTTGTCCCGTGACTAACGAGGTCGAACTACGTAAATGTAGTTGTCAAGAGAGAACGGTCTGACTATCAAAATTTTATTAAACTTAAAGCCTGAAGAGTAGTGTAATTTTCTTTAAATAAATGTTTTTTCTGACTTCAAATTGGCCGTTGTTAAATTATAAGTTTTTTTAATAGTTTTAATTTAAATCATTATAAAACCATTTAAGATAGACTTGCTATAAGGCATTTTTCTGTTCAACCCATAATTATCGAAGAAAACTAGATATGACACTTCAGTTATATCAAAGAAAACATTTGACAGCAAATGTTTTCCAAATCTAATATATAAAATAGACTTTTTGTGTGTCTATGTGGATGTATGTATGTTCCGCATACAAATTCACGCCTGTGGAGAAAATTTGACCAAATTTCATTCACGTGTTCCTTTCGACCTGGAAACAAACACTGTGGGGGTAAAGATGGGTGTCGACGGAGGAATAAATTTTTAAAAATGCTGAAACTGCCGATATTTGCGTCTGAGATGAGATTGATAGTGTCTTCTCGCTGTTTTTGTGTATAATATCAACCCCTTTTGGCTTGGTACGGGAACACACTTAGGAGTGGGTATTTTACGGCGTTATATAAAAATAACGTGAAAACAGCCGAGATTGAAGTCGAATCCGGGGTTATGGATGTCGCTGAGGTTAATTATGACAACTCGGGTAACGCCGGGTACCCAGCTAGTTGGATTAATAAAAAAATAAAGAAATGTAAAATGTTAATATACATAAAGCTCTCAGCGGTCGGAGTATTGAACTAATGTTTGTTCCTGATATTTTCTGCGTCTTTAAAATTCGTGGGAGACTTAATACAATTTAATTTTCATATAAATAATCCATTCCTTAGTTGCTGGAATTTGCTGTCTGTCTGATTACTAACGCAAGATAAGAACGTACATAGTTCATCTGCAAATATTATTGTTATAATATTGATAGGTCAAATACGAATCTGGTTCCCTATTTGTAATTTATGTGAGTTATACATTTTCTTGTTGCATCATTAAAAGAAAATTTATACACGAGACCTGAATTTTTGTGTTTTAATGCATAACACAGTCAATGTTGAATTCGAAATGAGTTAAACGATCCCATTTAATCGTGGAAGCTTCACGCGATAGTTGGGAAATGTTCGGACGACAGGGTCAGTAACCTGCAGACATATTGTTCGCATAAGATCTGACCGTTACTATTTCCAAGTCAATGAGCATGTCACCTGGATTAACGGGTCACATCTCTTCCGTCATCATCAATGTCGATGTTCTTCGACTTTGCTATTCATGAAGAAAGTCTTCCTTACGCAACTCCCGAGTATATCGTTTTACGTCCACTACGTGTATTTCCTAAACCTGCTCATAAGAACAGTCTTTCGAAATCAAACACAAAAAAATGAATAATTAGTGACGGATATAAGATATTTTGCAAGAACGGTCTGTACACATGGCATTCTCAGAGAACACATCGTTGAGTGGAGTACATACTCATCATTTTGTTTGACATATTTAGTGCAATAGAGGAAAATACATTAATACTCATGACAATTTATAATGACAGAAAGAAAGTCAGGAAGCAATTTAAAATATTCCGTTTATTCTTAGTAGTATTAGATTGTATATAATAGAACTGATTGAGAAGCTGTACTTGGCAAGGGTGTGGAATAAGCTAGGATTTTTTCCTGTATTTAAAATACCGTACACCTATTATTTATTTTACTCCGAGTATCAAAATTAAGCTCATCTAAATTAGTTTTGAATATATGACTGTTAAGCATCACAAACAGTATTAATGACATACTGATATGTAATACAAAAACCCTCAACGATTTGTAAAGCTCTTGCATGATGTTCCTGGATAAACGTGACACTTGTCTAACAACTCATTATTGAATAATATAGCTTTTCTCTTTGCCTTAATAATAAGAACAGAGAAGTATACCATATGGCAATATGAAGTGAAAGTATTATTATTTAAATGCATATATAGAGTTGACTACATGCATACTTTTCATAGGATATAAAATATCTCTTAACTAGAAACTCGTTGATTTCAGCTTCATTATTTATTAAACATGAATCTACATTTAAGTAATCCAGTCCGAAACGGCTTTATAAATGAATATTCTTCAACATTATTGCACTTAAAAATATAGATTACATTTATTTTTTTAAAAAAAATAAAACAATTTTAATAGGTTAATAAACTAAATTGTGTTTATGAAGACATTTTCTTCTTAAAATGAGATTTGTAGGATATATAATCTCAGCTCTCTCACTATCACTGACGTCAGAAAAAGCTGAATATTTACGTAATTTTAGGATGTATTCAATCAGGGTTTTTTATTAATTACAGATTTAATTACAATATGTATGAACAGAAAAAATGAATTTTCGTGATGAATTATAAATCAAGTTTGGTAGCCAGTTTATTTAATCCATAACTTTCTATAAAAAGTGTAGATTCCGGTATATGTAATTACAAAATGAGAGTAATTCTGTTCAAGGTAATGTGGGTCACAGTAACTACTAAAAATGATAAGCAAACACCGAGCCGCTATCTTTTTCTGTGTATGAAGTACTTATTGAAATATTTCACTCCACACACTCGAAGATTTTGCGAAGAAGAAGAAACGGACTCGAACAAATAATACCTTCTAACACTTAGCCCGTGACTTAAAAAAAAAACTCAAAACCTAGGATTGCCACCTAAATTAAACTGAAGAAATACTAACGTCTCGTAATAGACCAATTCGAATACTATACTACATAGTTAAATAATAACCTAAGCGTCAGAAATGCCAGACCAAATTGATGTCAGTCGACTCCAGCTCCTGAGAGTCTCTCCAATGAGTTTCACTTGTGCTGTCTCTGATCTTCTGAAATGTCACATCTCAAAATTTACTTTTTTCTGACGGATAAAAATTAGGCCAATCAAACTGATGATGCATATCCCAATAATACAAAAAATAACATTATCAACAACTTTTTAACTGACACCTACAATACTTAATTACCTATTATTACAATTTTATACAACAAAACTTAATTAACTATTAAATTATTATAAACACGCGATACTTATTCATTGCAATTTATATTCGAAACAGTTTTGTGGATTATTCTATTTAACGTTAAAGAGGAAAAAATTTAATTATTTATTAATTATTTTTTACTTTATCAATTAATTTTTACTTTGACGATATAAATATATACCAGAAACAGTTACAAATATTTATACAATACATATTATTCAGCTATCAATGTATTGTGCCATTATCAAATGCATAAACCTCGTTGAATATTCAAACAACTTATTAAAATTTTGTGTTTCCAAATTTACATTTATTGCAACAGCTACAAATAATAAAGTTAAAATAAGCAATTTATGAACTTTAGTAACATCACGTATAGTGCAAATTACTAATCTTAAAAATTTTTTTAGAATGTATAATTGTTAGAGACTGTTTCTGGATAGTATATTTTTGGATAATCACAGTCTTTATAGTTATAGTTAATTACTCTTAAAAATATATTTCAAAGCAATGTATTACAAAAATTTGGCATGTTATACTCAAAAGGAAAGAAAATTTCTATTAGTCTTTCATACCGATTGCGGGAACCAAGTTACCATTTTAGTTTTTCAGATTCAGGCAAGCGGCTCATTGGAGGCGTCGTGATTACTAGTCTGCGCTCTGCCTTTAGGTGCCTGAGAAAACATCCATTTAGCTCCTCGCTTTTTCCGCCATTGAAACACATATAAACACAATTAACATGTTCCAGTATCAGAAACGCAGAACATACTTTTGAGGTTGTGTTTATTTGTTGAATAACGTGTAATATAATATGTACAAATAATAAAAAATGAAATATATAAGAAAAATTTTGATTATAAAACAGCCAATTAAAGATTCATAAAATATGTAGTTGAAAATAATCTGTATCTGTTTTAACATTAATGGTGTTAGGATCAGTTTTAATGCGTATTATTTCGGAAATTAGTCTCCATTGATAATTGTTTACTATATCCAAAATACGAAAATTCTAAAGTTTATCTGGTGGTTATTGTCTAAAAATTATTGTCTATGATAAAGCCGAAAGTTTGTCTTATAAAGTTTGTTATATATAACAATGTATTTTAGTTTTTTAATAACTACATATTTTATATGAATCGTTAGATTTCAGTACTTTTGCAATATGGTTGTCTACTTTATATTTAATCTGTATCCATTATTTATAATTATAAATTCTTCTTTTTTCTACAATAATATATATTTATAATGTACTTTACTCTGTATTTACTGTTACTTTGTTATCCTTACTTGAATAAGGTTCACATGAGGACCGAAACCTGTCGAAATTTAATTAATAAATAAAATAAAATATTTTTTTATTGTCCTATTGTTTTGTTATTAAATTTATTTACGCAGACGTTAAACTTGATTTATTTATTAATGTTAGTTTTTTTAATTATTTTCGGTGTATCTTTGGAATTAGACCATTCCAAATGAAGAAAACAATCAAAAAATACTAATTGTCTCCGGGGATCATTAAAAATTGAGTCTTTCAAATTGTCGCTTTTTCCGGAGATACGGAGGAGGCTACCTTCGGGGATGCCTTCTTCTCTCTCTGCTTTTGAAGTAAGGTTTCCACAAGCCGAGGCACCTCAACTTCTTTTAAGTGATTGCAGATTTTCGGCATACGGTTAGAGTTGTTTCTATTCCCATTGGAACAGTCGGCCAGCTACCACCTAACTGCTCGAGGCCCGGAGAAGGGAATGTTGCGTCCCCATAGCAAATTCCTCTCCCGCTATCTGAAGTGCGTGGAATAAGTATCAAAGTATCAAATGCAGGCTTTTTAGGGTTTCTCCTGCATCTCTTTTAAGTGAATGCCGGGTAGGATCCTGTTAACCACTGGCTACCTTGCTCTACCCTTCCGTATATACCTACACTATTAAAGTAAACTTGCCACATTGTCTAAAAAAATGGCGGTGCTTAAGGGGGTTTGAAGAGAAGCCCGTAGGAGCTGTTTTCAGCCCTCGTGGGTGAAACTTGCTATGAGGAAAATGGTGTCTGACGTTCCTATTGCATTAACCGGCTGCTGCCTCATAAACTGGTTGAGGTATGGACGCGGGAGTGCTACGGTCTAACAGCTAATCGCACTTAAAGTTTTAGAAGAAAAAGGAATAAGGACAGAGACCGAGCTAGCTGATGCAGGTTTTCTAGGGACTTCTTTAGTCGAATGCCGTGGAATATCCTTTAACTGTTGCACTGGGATCCTAATTAACCAATGGCATCCCCTTCTTCCATCCCCTCCTGTGATATTATAGGGAAGTTGCCACAATGTGGAGTACCCTAAGTATACTATTTCTTAAAAGGAAATAAAAGGTAAAATACTCAAGAGTTTTTATATTTAATTTAAACTGAAATGAACTAAGTTTTAATTTATAATTAAAAAAAATTGGGATCTTATTTTGTTACTTACACTAGCCGTATGTTAGATTCGCGACAAAGGTACCGCTTAATAATTCTCATAAGAAGTTGGTACACAAGTAATTTGCATGAAATTAAATATAATGACAAACTACCGGCGAGAGATCGTATTATCGGCTTTTAGCGGTACTTTTGTCATCTGAGAAACAAGAATTCTCGCAACGTTACAGTTGACACACTCAACATGTTCGTTACGTCACACCACGTAAAAAGTCATTCAAGATTCAAAATAAATCACATTACATCTCGGCTTGTTTTAAGAGGTGTATGTTCCGGAGTAACAGACTTTTGGCATTCGGTAATAGTTATTCGCTGTTCCCATTGAAACAGTTAGCCAGCTGCCTCCTAAACTGGTCGAGGCACGGAAAAGGAAGTGCTGCGTCCCCATAGCAAACCCCTCTCCTGCTGTAGTATGGGCGTGGGAAAAGACCCAAGTGCCCGATCTACCAGATGCAGGTTTTCTAGAGCTTGTCTTGCATCACTTCTAGGCGAATGCCGGATAGGATTTTTAACCAAAGCCCGCGAGCCCTAGTAAAGCATTGGCTACCTTCCTCTGCCCTTCCGCATCCCCCCTTTCAAATCCCTTCCTATTCTATTAAAGGGGAGTTGCCACCACGTAGATTACCCACGTGTAGTCTATTACCATAAAAAAGTTAACTTTTCTATTTTACAATACTACATTAAATTGAATTTTTTGATTCAGGATCATTTTAATTATTTTCACCGTAACTTTTCTAAGTTATATTCGAGAATTCAATCCTGTATGTTGCTATGAAACTCGGTTTGAATCTAAGCCTTGTAACTCGAGAAAATGGTCTCTCATTTTAAACATTTAATCAGCTAAAATCTGCAAAATTAGCGAATTGTACGACTGAAAAAACCTGTACAGCTAACAAAGAACTAGAAAAATAGTCAAGAACCGCAAAGATTCACGAATTAGGCATAAAAGCTCCAGTTTTAATGAAAGATAGGAAGGCAGGCCTTCAGAATTTTAAGAATATATAGCAATTATATGTAGTAGTGGATCTTGATTTAAGTTCATCACCAGTTGATTGGATGGAGAGGGGGTTTCACTCACTTCCTTTTATATTATTTTATTTTTTCAAATCTTTTTCTAACGTTCACGCCGAGTAAACATTTCGAATTAGTAAAGACAGACAGAATACTTTATTGTGCCCTGGGAATTTTAATATATTGCATTTATTACCTGGCATATTGAATTATAAGTAATTAATTATAACGATTTACTATATATATATATGTATAAGGATAAATATTGATATCTAAATACTGTGTGTTTCTATTGCAGTAATGGAATATAATTCCTACTTTGCTATATGTGAGAACGCTTATAAACTTTTTCCGTTGCTCTAAGACAGGGAACCCTTTTTGCTAGTTCCTAAGAGGGGTTCTATTTTGAACAATTTTTTGTTTCGCCCTCTAGTGGTAAATTTGCCAGGCAAACGCACCCTGTACTCATACGTTAGATCAACTGCCGTTGGGTAGTGTAAACTGATGCATCATTATCACATCAGAAAGGACTACCGGGTCATAGCGAACTCTGAGCTACGCCTATTTAAGTTCGCTGAAAATATCTTTCAATGGTAAAGTCCATGTTATCCAGTATGCTAATTCACAAAAATCTAGATTTAAAAAGAATCGTATTATTACATTAGTTGTCAGAAGACACACGTTACAGTTTACGCATGACGTACTGTTGGAAAGAAATAATAAAGAATCTCGTACACAGTTGTGGTCAACATACTTCTATCTTCCTAACATGCTCAAACGGCCGATATTTGCGTCGGTTAATGAGATTCATAGTATTTATTCTGATGTTTTTCGTGTATAATTTCATCTCATTTCGGCATGGAAGTGGAATACCCGTAGGGGAGGAGGTTGTGGGGCATTACATAAAAATGAAGCAAAACCAACCAAGATTGGAGTAAAATCCGGAGTTATGGTTGTCTCTGAGTTGAATTATAATATTCAAATTGCCGGTTAAGCTATTTTCAACCCCTATGAATAGAAGAGGAATGGAAAAAACACGTGTGTATGTTCTGCATACAAATCTACAACGATGGAGCAAATTTAACCAAAATTTTGTTAGCGTGTTCCTTTAGAAATGTATCAAACGCTGTTAGGGTAAGACACTCCAAACACCCATAGGGACGGTGGTGGAAATTTTGAACATACAATAACAGACCTTATTTTCATCGAATTAAATTTTTATGCGGTCAATGAGTTTGAAAGTGTTTCTTCCAAAGTTGTTCTACCCCTTTCAGTATTGGACGGAAGCATCCTTAGAGGTGGGTGTGGAAATCCACAAATATAACACGAAATCAACAGACATTAGAATCGAAGCCGGCGTTATGAATGTTTCAGAGTTCAGCGGTGGTGGTGGAAATTTTCAAACATGTTAAAACGGCCGATATTTACGTCGAAAGAAAATTTTTCGAGGTCATTTATATAGATTGTGTTTCACCAGATATTTTCGTGTATAATTTCAACTCCTTTAGGCACGGCAGAGGAGCACATTTAGAGATGGGGGTGAAGGTGCGTTACATAAAAATAACGCAGAAAAAACCGACATTAGAGCCGAATCCGGGGTTATTGATGTCACTGAGTTTAATTATGACAGCCCCGAAACAGCCGGCATCCATGTAGTTGTATACAGACATTAATTTTTTGATTCCTAAACTAAGGAAAATATGAATTATTTCTGGTACCAGACTTGAAAGTCTCAAATGATTGAATATTCGTACTCATGTTCTGCGGAGAAAAAGGTATAATTAAAAAAATAGTTAACAGAAGACACACGTTTAGATCTGAACATGAAATTCAAGTTTCGCGAGTAGTTTACTTATATGAAACGCATAATTTCGTGACAGTCCCTAATTGACAACTTTTTTGCACTCTAAGGCAAAACAAACCGTATTATACACTTAGGCCTATATCAAACAGGGGTTAAATTTTAATTATCAGGGTAAACGATAATTTTACAAATGTATCTAAAAATTTTGGGCGAATTAAGTCCCACAAGCATGGAAAAAATTCATAAGTTACTTAACGAATCTAATTCTATTAAAAATGAGTGAACAGCATAAGAAAAAATAACGTTAAATTCCTTATATTTAATAATAAGATAAAACAACCAAGTGAAAGACAAAATGAAGTGATGATACAACATTTCTGGAAACTTTGTTCCTTTATTCATGTGATTAAATAACATATGAGCCCGTAGTAACACTACCGCAAATAACAGTTAAAAAAACTCTAAATTACAAAATTAATGTCTGTAATACAATAAAAGAAGAAATTAACGACCCACATAATTGATATCTAACAGAAATACGTTTTTAACAATAAAACTTTAGATGTTTCGATAAACTGTTGTGATACTAGTCAATACTATCATCAGACTGAAGATATATAGTCTAAGTTACAACACTTTGCAAATAATATGAATAAAATATATTAATTTACAAAGGTTATTTAATAAGCCATCTTAAGAAGTCTCCTGTTTAAATTTTATAGAAAATTTGTTGGTCTTAATATGTAACATTTTTATATTAACCTTTTATTACATTTAGTTTCCTTATCAAAAATACAGTACTATAAAAATTAAAAGAATCATTACTTGAAGTATTTAAAAATTAAATAATAAATAAATAAAAATTACTTAAAGTAAGAGGAAATAATATTAAATTTGTTCTTTTTCAGGAAGGCGAATCAAATTGTAATCGGTATGAAGCTTTATAGTTTAATCTTCAGGCCAATAAAAGTTTAAAATTCCAATATTTCTTCAACCTGTTACGACAAATAGCAGGAAAAATATTTAAAGTATTCAGAAGCATATATGTATCGAATTACAAGCAAAATAATGAAGTATCATGGCAATGAATTAGCGACTCCTCTTTAACCCAATTTTGTACCTAGTTTATTTCCAGAGTTACTTAAAAATGCCAAAGTATTGCTAAAGTTTCGCCCGCAGACATATAGAATTACCGATTGAATTCCATTAAACTACATTCTCCGTAATATTAGAAAATACCATGAAATGGAAAATATTGCTCAATATAATTAATACCTTCCTCTTCAACGATTTCTGAAGCTAAAATATAAAAACCCTTCCCATGATATTGAAGGGGAGTTACCAACGCGTGGATTACCCTCATGTAGCCTGTGACTAAAAAAATGGTTTTAAAAAATAAATCTATAAATAAGCTCTTTTGTTTTATACATATATATATATATATATATATGTATATATATATATATATGTATATATATATATGTATTTATATATATATATATGTATGTATTATAAAGACTGAAAATTAATCTTAGCTCCTTTGGATAGACGGAAGTGGATGCTTTCTTCTCTCTCTCTGCTTTTAAACAAGTTTCCCCCATAGGTCCAGGCCCCTCGGTCTGCTTATAGAGGTGTATGTTCTGGGGGGTCACAGACCTGGGCATACGGTAAGAGTAGTTAGCTGTTGCTATTAGAACAGCCTGGTCGATGCACGGAGAAGTGAATGCTGCGTCCCCAAAGCAAACCCCACTCCTGTCATCGTAAAGGCGTGGGACAAGTATATGCCTATAGCAGGTTTTTCTGGGGGTTTTCTTGCATCACTTTTTGGCCAATTGCCGGGTGGGAACAATAGTCCGGGGACCCTAGTTAACCCTTGGCTACCTTACTATCTTTTTCCGCATCCCTCCTTTCAGTCCTTTTCGTATGCTATAGGCATAAGAGGAGAGTGGTCAATATTGTGATTACCCTTATGTAGCCTGTTACTCTAAGAAAAATATTGTTTTAAAAGTTTTAAAATTATTATATAGGCCAACCTTTGGAAGATGCTATAAATCACAAAATATTGTCAAAAATAGAATATTATGGTATGAAAGGAAATTCAATATTATTTCTAACATCTTACCCAAACAAACAAATAACAGAATGTGGTCATTTAAATGAAAGTCGATAAATTATATATATATATATATATATATATATATATATATATATATCAGAATAGATGGTGCCTCAGGCCTTAATTTAGAACCACTGAAGTGTGTCTTTTATGCTTAATATACAAATGTAATTATTTCATATACGCAATACCAAGTTGGTTCAGTTTACATCAGAAAATAAAATTACTTTTCAGAACTTTCGTCATTACTACGAATACAGATTGGCAATAAATTTAAGTGTAACCAACATATCGACTTTCTTGCCAGCAAACGTGGTCCCGACTGTTACTCATTAAAATTACCATTAACGTAGAAAGTCGATTCCAAAATAAAAATAAATTGTGTGTCGCAGTTATTTTTAGTAAAATATGTTTCACAGCAGTTTCTATCTGTGGGATAGTGTGAAAATGTTCAAAGTGTTGAAAGAGAGACTAGAATTATATCTGGTTCAATTGTAGAGTAACTTGCAAGCTACTATTCAAAATTCTTGAAGTTATTCTCTAACTGGTTCTTATATACTAGATATACTTAGACCCATGAGACGTACTATAAATTTGTTTGTATCGAAAATAACGGGTAAGAAACCATAAACAAATATTTTTGTTTTTATAACTTGTTCTTTATACACTCTGGTTTTCATTACAATAATTTGTTTACGACACATCGAAATTTTTCAGAAAGAATACTGTAATGTTGAAAAATTAATTAATTAAATGCGTTCTTTTTTAAGTTAATTATACGTTGATTAATGTTAATTAAGGCATCGTGTGATTTTAAAAATATTCGTTTATATGACAGATTTCATGTTTTAATAAATGTCTTCGATAATTTTCATGAATGAAAATTTTATATATTTTATAAATTTATTTTGTAATTTTGTTAAATATCTTCATATTACTATAAATTGAATTTATATACTTGTGACAAATCGTGTTTCATCATTTGACAACTAACAGAAAATAAGTCTAATCCTTAGCAGTTCATTGAAGCCACCGGATTTTTAATCACTTTTAATAAAATGGTTTGTAAAACATATGTGGATTATATTATATTATGATCTATGAAAAAAGAAGTGTACGTGAGAAAATATCTTTATTCAGGATTAGAAGTAAAAATCCTCTAAGTCAACCTCCAGATTGTATGTTTTTTATTCATTTATTGAACAATAGATTTTTACATTTTGTCATTTTCCATCTCTATATATACAATATTGAAGCTGAATTAAAGTGTTTTTACTTCTAATCCTCAGTAATTATTCGCAGTCCTACAATATTCAAGGATAAGAAATTGAAGCAGAAGACTGAAAATATATTTTTAAATGAATTATACAGAGTAATAAGATAAATAGTCTAATTACAGAAAACATGAAGTGATTTTATAAATACCACAAAACTTTTCTGGAAACTTTGTTACATTCTGCAGGTGTTTAAAAAGACAAGAGCCAGGAGTGGCACAATCACACAATACAGTTGAATTACTCAAAAGCCTGTATTGTGCGGTTGTGTCACTCTTGTCTCTTGTCCTTTTTAAAACACCTGAAGAAAGGAACAAAGTTTCCGGAAAAGTTGTGTGATATTTATATCATCTATTCATTTTCTCTGTCATTTGGGAATTTGATCTTATTATATTTCAAAACAGACGTATGATATTTTCATTTCAACTATTTCGAGTTTGAAGATGGCAAAAATTCGGGAGCTATTGTAAAATAAAGAAACAAAATCTGGACGATGATCTAAACGGTTTTTTCTTCTTTCTAATCCTCAGTAATTATTCACAGCCCTACTGCATTGAAATGGAAACATCATTATTTTTAAAACGAGGGAAAATATACGATAACTCTTTTTCTTTAATTATTCTAAATTAATATAACAAATTGTGGGTTATATGGTAATTATATCTTTCCCCAAATGTTTTACATCAGTGTACAAATTATTTTAGAGAGATGGTTTTCAAAATTACTTTGTTTTGAATTTTTCGAGAGGAGCTTTCGGAAATTTTCTATAGTCATGTATTATATAAAAATTTACTTTAAAACAGTTATAAAAAATCATATATATATATATATATATTTGACTAGTTTTTTGTTCAATATCGACCATTATAATATTACTGTACACCATAAAAAAAATTCTTTTTTAAATATTTGGCGAATTGTTGAAACAAATTGGGATGGCGTGTGGACGAAATTTTAATTTTGCAAAATGTATGTGCACGAAAATTAAAGAAAGGTAAAAATAAAGACGGTAAAGTTTGGGAAGTTGTTTGATGTTAAACGAAGAAATTGAAACTTATTGTATCCTAGCGATTATAAGAAATTAAACACCAGTTTTTTTAAAAAAAAATAGAGATCAAAATAGCAATCTGGAGCTAGTTTTGAGTCTTTAATTGTAAGCCATAACAAATTTGTAACAAAACAAAACCAACGAAACTTGATTTTTAGGATGTATTTTGAGCATGGCTAGGTGTCCTGAGAAGCGCCCTTGAAGAAGAAGAAAAAATTCAAACATGTAACAGAAATCTGCAGGATTCGTTAGTAAAGTAAAAAAATTAAGAAATCTACTAAATGATGTTATAAGTAGTTAATTACTATTTGATATTATGCTATGATAAAATGTGAGGAAAAAATACCAACAAAGAAGGAATTATGGGCCAAGTATTACGTGTACTTTACAACCTTCAATCCTTTGAGAAATCTGGATAATATGATGTAAAATAAGCATAGTTAAGGAAGGAAGGACACGTTGAGTGGACGACCTTGCTTGGAAGCAAAGCGTCTTTTGTTGCGAATTGTGGGTTGCGTGTAAGCAGCTGTGACCTGCAGGCAGAGGCAGGGAGGCGTCTTGCGATTTGCGTTGCGGCGCCGTCCGTTGGCGGGAGTTGACGTCGTGAGAAAGTCGCTCTCACAAAGACTCCCCCCTGCAACTCTCAATAGCGACAGCGCACTGTGTAGGGGGCAGGGGGAGGCGCCGAAATGCCGACACATCTGCTTGCCAAGCCGCTTAATTAGCGCCTGTCACCTTCCTAGATCTGCGGACGTTGCCAACCCTCGCAAGACTGAGTACCACCACAATACGGAAATCGTATACGTAAAAAATATTAATTACTACGTTAGGCTAAAAAATACGAGAAAGTAAAATATTCTGCTATGCGTCGATTATCAAACAGCGCAGACTTGGAACATTAAAACAATTAGTTTCATAATCCAAAACTTAAATACATAATACCAAGTTAGCGACGATATATAACAGACAAAACTCACAAAATATGATCCTTTTTAGTAACCAAAATAAAGTATATTTTAAAACAACGTTTGGTTTGTCGAATATGATCCTTTGAAGAATCCTTAAATTCACTCGTATGAACTACAAAATATGTTTTCCAGTGCTTCATCACGAAATACATCCAAATGTGTAGCCATGTAAGAAATTTAAAATAAGCGAAGTTAGAAGAACTATATCAAAAAACCTCCTGGCTATGACTTAATCACAGGAAAACTACTGAAAGAACTGCTTTAGATTCATCAGCTATACATCGCTGTAGTAAGACTAGGATACTTTCCCACTCAATTTAGAGTAGCTACAATTATTTTAATTCCAAAACCAGGAAAGCCTAAGGAACAAATTACTACGTAGAGGCCAATATGTCTTTTGCCAATATTATCAAAAATATTTGAAAAGCTGCTACTGGAGCGAATAAAACAGTTATCACTAGAAAATAACCTGATGCCACAGCATCAGTTAGGTTTTCGCGAACGTCACAATCGAGCCGATTCCACTGTGTTTCGAATTCAATACTTACATGTGACTCAAGCTATTCAAAAGGTTTCGAATGTTGAGCTGCTTTTCAAAGCTCAAAAATAAACTGTCATCCGACATTTACCTCTTACTTCGATCATATCTTATGAATAGGCACTTTCAAGTAAAATATTGTGACACAATGTGTCCTACAATGTCGGACTCACGAACCTCCAACCAAATTACGCTAGCAACATTCGCAGATGACACAGCTGTACTTGCATCGCATCAATGTCCAGTTGTAGCATCTCAACTCCTTCAAAAATACATAAATAACCAGATTAAAATGTGTAATGCAGTAAATTCCATTAACTACAATTATATAAAAAAATCACAGAAAGATTCAAACACACACGAACACACTGCCAAACTGACTTGCACTGAATTAATTATAAAAATTAATTACAAGTTTTTAATTCACGTGTGACAATGCAGCAAATAAAATTGCACTATTATATACATAACTTGTGTGTTTCTTCAAATTTGTTATTAATATGTCAGCAATTTACTAATCAAATTAAAATTTACTGCATTATACATTTTAATTTGGCTAGTAAATTGCTGGCATATTATTAATAAATATGAAGAAATATACAAATACTTAAATAAGTTACAAACCTGGCATAAACGATGGGGAGTAAAAATAAATAGCTTAAAATCAGTCCGTGTAACTTTCACTCTGAGAAGAGAAACTTGTCCACCAGTACAACTAAATGGTCAACAAATACCACAAGCAGATACAGCGAAATATCCCGGACTCCGTTTGGATAGTAGTTTGACATGGAAAAGTCATATAAAGAAAGAGAGGACACAACATGATTTACAATTTCGCAACATGTACTGGCTGCTAGGAAGGAATTCACAACTGTCAATAGAAAACAAGATCCTCCTGTACAAAACCATTCTGAAGCCAGTGTGGACTTACAGGGTATAATTATGGGGCGCAGCCTTGCATCTCAAGCATCAATATCCTCAAAATATTTAAATCAAATGTGCTAAGAACTTTGATCAACACGCCATGGTACGTCCCGAATAACGTTATCTTAGTGATCTAGGAATAGACACCGTCAGTAAAACGATTCTTAAATTTAGTGTTCGATATTGTGACAACCAAACAAACTTTCTAAGTGTCTGTTCGAAAAGATGACAATCCACGACGACTCAAAAGGTTGAAACCTTCGGACCTATCACATAGACCTATATACTATATTACGTTACTTACACATCAAGTCAAAACTTTAATGAAGTGCTGATTTGGACTACCTCTAGCAATTTATTTAATACAATACAAAATTTAGTAAATGTCTGTAGACATATTGTAAAGAAAATTAAGAATAAAAAACAGTATCCCACCTATCCCTTTGGATCTGTTAAAACCCCTTATATTAAATGATATGGCCTCAATGAGTCCAAGGAACATTATTAGAGATTATCACACTTCCTCAACATCATTCATAAATATATTGGAATCATAAAACTATCAGATAAGTATTTTACGTTCCAAAAAAACTGTGAATGACAGTAATTATTAAATATATTATATTGTCTAGTAAAAATGGATTTCTGTTCTTACAACAAACTGATATAATCATGAAACTCCATTTAATAATTAGGGCAAACCAGGTAAATATCTAATTTAGTTGGATAATATTTTGAGAATCAAGAGACAGGGAATGTGTTGCCTCGTTTCACGTCAAGTATGACTGATTTTAGGGGAAAATAAATGGTGTAAGAGTCTTAGTTACACTTAAAATAGATAACGGAACACTCGATTAGTAGTATCTCAGGGTTAAATATATACTTGCTATTAAATTTTAAATTTAATTTGAATACTAAGTTAAAACGAGCGGGAAAGTGATAATCTAATAATATAAACACTATAATAATATAGAGAGAAATATATCACGAGTCACCATGGCCACTGTTAAGTTTAATTAAAGTATCGGATGGAAAATTGTTGACCGGACCAGGATTCGACCTGGCAGATGCTCCTTACCGGGCGAACGATCTACCAGCTCCAATGCGAAATTTATCCATTCATTAGAACTAATCACCTTTGATGTATTTACATATAAAATCCGTTTTTCATATGAGGTCCTAAAATTAGTCCAAGTAAGAAATGTGAATTGTAAAAATTGTGGGTGAGCCTGCATTACCTCTACTTTATTGGATGAATTTCTCGGCGGATCTGGAATCGACAGGGATAGACTAGTTGATGGAGCGTTCGTCCAGTAAGTGGGAGGTCCCGGGTTAAATTCCTGGTCCGGTCTACATTATTCCATCCTAATAATTTAATAACATTATATTTAACCATATATATATTATTTCAATGTAAACAAACTTTTATATACATTAAGTACTCATTGTCTTCAATAATATTACATAATAGAATATTCAGTCACCATATAAACTAAATTAATGAATTTTAATTCATAAATAAAAATATCAGATAAATTATTCTACAAATTCATTATTACATTAATAAGGTTTTAGTCAACAAATCTTGTACTAAAAGATTTTGCGTCTCCATAAATGAACCCTGAAAACGTGTAGCTTTTCCGTTAATTCATATCGATTCTTGCGAATTGAATTATTTAATACAGAATATAATTATTAGTCGAATAACTCGCCCTATAATGCATAACAAGAATTCATTATTAAAATTATAATTCTTTTTGAAATTAAATCTATGAATACGAAAATCAAATATCGAAGGTTTTCCCGGTCTATTTGTTGAAGAAAAAGTTCTCGGGTTTCCACTCGAACGAATATTTTTGTGGTAATTGATCTCGCATATTACACGGGGAAATAAAATAATAATATATTACTTTAAGAAAACGGAATTATAAAACTGTGTATTTAAACTCGCAAAAATTATTTTTCCTTGATTTGTCATTAAAATAAGTATTTTAAGAGTATGAAAACTATTTATGCGCAGAACTGTGCGGTTCTAATAAACGTTATAATACGCAAATGAATATTATATTTAGTAGATCCTACTATGTGCTATTTTTTTATTAATTAAAAAATTTTCTGTTTTAAATTCAATTCTTGTAAATGAATGGAAAACATCAGTTTTATTGACCAGTTTGTCTGCAGAACTCTAATTCTAAAATAATTTAAAATACCTACTGTACTAATATCATTAGAGCTTTCTCATCCTTACTTGTACTTATTATTGAAACTGACTTATATTTGTGTAGTGAATATATAGAGTTTATTATTTTTTGGAAAACATATTGTCTTGAACCTTTCATTTAAAGTGCGAATTTTTAACAATAGTTTTGTTTAAAAAAATAACAGCTTGTTCAGATACTTGGTAAATGTCACCCCCATATTCCATAACTTAGGTGTGGGAAGATAATAACATTAGATATGTTTGTTAGATAATCTTATTGGAATAAAATTTGGCAGTCATGCTATTCATCACATTTCTCTTCATCCATACAAATTTTAGCGAATGTCGTAATTCAATACCTCTGATGTCTTTATTTGGGAAAATCTTTCTACCATTTAATATTTAATTTTACTCTTATTTTCACATAGTTGTTTTAACGGTTTTTTAAGTAACATGTTGTTCGTTAACCGCGTGTCTATTTAATAATTTAAATCATAAACCATGAATATCAAACCTGTTATTGCGTGGAAAGCTTTTCTAATGTTTTCACTTCCTCTGTGCTACTGTTTCGGCAGTAACGTAAAAGTATTCTAAATGTATAATTTAAACATAGACAAGTTTCGTTAATACAGTCATTTTTTATATAAAACGTTTCCGCAGTAAATCTTGTGATTGTTAAAAGAAATTTATTATTGTGAAGGATAAAAGAAGAAAAATAATTGTTATACTCAGTTTTTTTAGTTAGTCTCACAACTTTTCATATTTAGTATACCGCAGACGATTACATCTCTCAGGGTTAATGAACTTTGAAATATATATTCCGTGTGAATTAGTAATAAACGAGGTTCATAATCACCTTCCTGATACGAACTTCCTTACTTTGAGGCAGCGGATGTGGTATCATACTCGTTGGACCTGAATACCGGGGGTCATCACTTCGAATCCCAGGCGCGTAGGCGTGCTTCCTGGATTTCCGTCGATACTCTGTTACTATCAGAGCATATCCATGCAGACCTATGTGGAACGTTTGGCACTTAAAAATAGATACGAAACCTTCATCATGCCAAAACAGTTGAAAAAATAAGTGCATCAATCGATTATTTTGAATTCGATTGTCTCAACTCGACGAATTGAGAGATTATATGAAAGTATAAATATATTTGTAATATAGCTGGTTTCGTGAATGAATAATCCGTAAATGTAATGTTCTGAAGTGTTGACGATAAAGATTTCGAATATTTCTGATAGGTAGATAATTTCAGTTGAAGACATTTGAATCTTGTACGGTTACCACTCATTCCTTACTACTATGCGACATTCACGTAAATTTGATAATATTGACAATAATTAATTATAATGAATGGAAATTTGCTCTTTCAAATATTTCTAGACTTCACCTCATTCAGTCTGCATAATAACTAAAGGCTAGATTTAATGAAATAGAAATCTTTAGGACTTTCTAGAAGGCTGTGTGTAAATACGATGCAAGGAATATAATTAAAGTGTCCATGTAAAGAATAAAGGGTGCGTGTGACACAATTTTTACCCATCAGATACGTAATGGATAGAGATTGCAATTTCCAGTCAACAATATAAAGTCTTAGTAACAGTTTAAGTACTAATGAGTGGATTTAATAACACATTGTGTTCCCCAAATAATTTATTTTTCTTGCTTCTGCGTTTGAAACTAAAATTTTATTTGCAGAAAGAAAACTTGTACACTAAAACCAAAGGAAAATTGTTAAGATTAATCAAAGTATATTACAGGGAATCGAATCCGGGTTTGATACTAATACTTTGATTAACTAAAATTTTATTTATAATCAACTTTGGAGAATAAGTAATATTATAATAAGATTGTAAATGACTTTACTTTTAAATTTGTATATATACTTCTATATATTTGTAAATGAAATTACTTCAATTTTACGTTACACATAGTCTGGTATCAGATTGGGATAAAAAGGTACCCGGGAAACGCTGGGCAACCTTTAATGTCGGGCGGTCCGGGAACATTAAAGTCAGCTTGCAATTTACTTTCCTCGTAAAACCAGTGAAAATTTTAAAAATCAGCAGATATAATGTTTTATTGATGCAGTTCTTCGATGTATATAGGGAATTCGTTATTGGATGGAACTCTCAAATCTGACTAAATTTCTCTAAATTACAGTTGTAGGATAGGGTTAAGTAGTTGAATAGGAAGCAAGTCCGGATTAAAATAGTTTTCTCGGCTTGGAAGGCGATACAGCTAATATAATGTTGAAGGTTACGTAAAAGTGTAAAAATGTAAAAGCAATCCGAAAATAAATACTTTCGATTCAATAACATAAAAAAAGACAAGCGATTAAAAAAGTCAACTAGAGCTAGAACACAAAAAAACGACCTTTTAAATAACTTTTTTATAGAGGATTTCTACATTCACTTTTTACCAAACTTTATTAGGTAGTACGTAAAAATCATCTAAAAATTCATGTACAAAAATTTATATAATTTTTCTCCAGGCACTTTTATTTTGAAGAATATTATTTTACTGTGGACGTACTGTGGACATGAATTAAAACCGACTGACCAACTGATATAGATTATTTAAACTCTCAGTATGTTAAAGAATTATAAAATATAATTTATATTTTTTAAGATGAGAGTGAAAATATTGTCTATGCAGCTAATGATACAATATAATTGTGGTCTGTGTTATCTGATAAATACAACATGAATTATATTAAAAGTTTACATATAAATGCATATACCTGTAACTAAAAAATATATTTTCAATGCAATAATTAAACATATATGTGATAAATTAACTGATTATCGGTTTTATTAATTAACTTTTATTACTACTCATTATTTTCTATTTATCATAACATAACTACCTGAAGAATTGAATTAATGACGAAAAAGTATCTAGAGAGATCTTTTAACGATACGCAGAACAAAAATACACAGAATCTGAATGTAAATCCGGGCCTCATACTGCATGACCAATTTATTTACATTCGTGCAGCCTATAAATACACATCATGAATACTGCATATCTCTATTAGCATACATCTGTGAAATAGCGGTTATCTGATTTATGCAATAAGATTTGTGTTGCCGAAACACTGACTCAATGACTCTTCTATTACTCATAGTTGTCAGCATCGCTCACACAAATTTTGATTGAATAAGAAAACATCTTTCTTTGGAACATGCAGTTTGTTTTAATTAATGTAATCGGTGATACTTATTTTTCCCTATTGTAAAGGATTAAATTAATTTTAAGTTAGGCCTAAACATTACATATTATGTGCTTTATATATATATATATATATATATATATATATATATATATATAAACATCCATCGCTACACAAAGTACGAAGATCAAGAATTTTGAATTAGGATGGCGAACCGTATATATTTGATTATATAACCAATTAATGAAACATATTCATGTTAGAATGTAGTAACATTTCGAGGAAACTGTGGCTCATTCCAAGAACGGACTAGGGGATAAGTATAATAATTCTTCCGAAAAATACCTCGCCTTTAAATACCGTTTTGAAGTTGGATACTTCAATTCATATCTCTACGCCTATGGGGATTTGTTGTTTGAGCCTAAGCGATAGCTAAACAATGTTTACATATTTTACTTATGATGCAACAATGTAACAACAGGATTAATTTTTTAATTGATAAATTTAAAACCCGCAATTTTAAGTTTAATTCGATATTGTTAATAATTTTATTATATAAATCTACTTTATATTTGAAATTCATAAATTTTATACTTGCTGTATATACGTTTCAATAAAAAACCAATTATAAAATATCCTGTCCGTCTTCGAACTTGCGTAAAACTGAAGAATGTGTATCAACTAAAGAAGGTAATTAAAAATTTATTTGAACCTAATTAAGTAACAGAATTTCCATAAAATAATATATATGGCGTATTTCCAATCCTTAATGTCTCATATAATTGTACAGTTCACAGTAAAGAAAAAGTCTTACTAGCTCAAAACAGTGTAATTAGGTTATGTGTCAGATAAGTTCTAGGTCCCCATTACGCACACTTACTCTCTCATGTCAATGGTACCTTTAATAAATAATTATGTTAAATTTAGTTCCAATAATATGCAGAATATACAAGAAGGTAAATTAATTTTCAGAAGAGTAATAAATCTTTATCAGTTGAACAGAAAGTTGTGGACATATATCGGAATATGAATATTAATACTTAATAAAACTTTCTGATAACTTTAAGGAATTAAGAAAAACTCTAGTTGCATTCAAAAGTGATAAGCCACTCCTCCTACACTGAAAATTAATTTTTGGAAAATAATATTGCATGAACTATTAGTAGTCTATAATTATTGAAATGTTTAAAGTGAAAATAATATTAATTATATTGATTTCTCCCTGTAAAATAATTAAAAAAATTAAATTTTACTCTTTTTATAGATATAAAATACCTAAAGTGTTATCAATTATACTTGATTATTATGAAAATTAAGTTATTTATTATATATCCAAGTAATGTAAAATGTATGACTCTTTCCTTGAAACTTTGCTTCTCATGAGGATCTATAGAAAATATTTCTATTCTATTTTCCTGAAAAATGTTTATTTATTCATGTTGACAGATTTTAACATAACAATAGGATCGTATTATACGTAATGTTTATCAAAAATACTACTTGAAACTCTTAAAACTGAAATATATTAATATTTAATAATAAAATTTATACGGTAGTTATTGCCCTTTATGTTATTTATTACCTGGGATAGATTTTTCTGGTGTTTCATTAATTTTGAGAAGAGAAATGAGTGAAATTAGATGCCGGTGAAGGATTAAAAGTAATTAACAGAGTATATGTAATGAAAAAAAAATGTTTCGAACAGTAAACAAATGTTTTAGTCTTCAGAGATTAAAGAATGTCACCGTAGAGCATAGTAATCTTTACAGATGATAGTATAATTTTTATTCAATTATTGTTATTCAATATTATTACAGCCATAAATTTACTTGGCTGGGCCCAGTTCAGGGAAACGGCTGCCTGTGTCTGGAATAAATCTCTCATTACCATTAATTTTTTTCTAATGTAAGTTATTTCTTTACTCTTGTCATTGCCCTAAGCTGAAACACATTCCTTAACGTTAAGCAATGAAACTCGTCACACTTAACTAGGATTGAAAAAAATGTTTAACCTAGGAAGCTTCCGTTGATTTGGATGGTTTTGAGATTTCATGAGTAAACGGAATAGAGTGGATGGTATATTTTTTGGAAAATAACAACCGGAAGGACAAACAAAGAGATCAAAGTTGAAGTACCTGGATAGAAATTGAGACGTAAAATCAAAAATGTACGTTGTTTGGAATCTATTTCACACATTTCCTTGAATTAATCAATTATATACGTGAAAATTTGGCGGAAAATCGGTCGGGTATAATTTAATATTTCCTAAAATAAACATAAAGCAGCTGTTTGTGTTACGTTCGTCTAAATTTTCTAGTGAATCCGAAGCCTCATGAAATACAAATCTTAATAGGTTATATTTTAATTGATTTATTTAGAGTCACATTAACAGCTCCGGCCATTAGCGACTCATTATGGGAACTTATTTTTGTCTTTTCAGGGGCCTAAAAAATCATACAAAATCTTTAGATGCAAGGTTTTTCTGCCTGTTGTAACCGAAATGCTTTTTGTATGATTTATATATGAATTTACTAAACCTAAAGAGGTCTTCAAAGGAGGACAAAACGTCGGGATATTTAATGTTTTGTTAATAACCAATTTCCTGACACAAGGTCGTTTATTTATTTATTGTTACTGATTTTGTTTGTTGGGAACTTGGATTATCATAATAATTATGTATCTTTAAAATGCATAATTTCCCCTTCACGGGTGCCGACACAAAGTTTATTAATTAAACACAGAAATTTATTAATAATAACAACTGAAACCATCAAAGAATAATTTTTATCTATCGTACTATTTTTATTTTCATTATCCTGTTTTTTCGTAGCAGAAATTTTTCGACGTAATTTTGTCTACACTCTTTACTTTTGGTCTTATCTTAAGGAGCATTTTCCTTTGCAACGGTAAAAAGGAGTTAATCAAATAAATCAACACGGGCCGGGGTTCGAGCCTGGCTGTCGAAAGTTCCCCATCCCGGGCCAGCCTACGGGATTCGGTACGGTGTAAGATGAAATGGAAAGGACCCTCGCAGCTGTTTGTTTGTGTGACGTAGCCTATGGCCCGGCAGGTAAGCAGTGACGTCTTCGTTCACACGCAGCAACACCTGCTTGGTGCGGCGTGAGAACGGCGAGTTACGTCAGACCCTTCCCCCTCATTCACTACAATGCCACTTTCCCGCCAAACTACTCCACCCCAACACAGCACAACCCTCCTACGAAAACCTTTCACCACACTTTTCGCATACCTATACATTTAAAATACCCACTCTACAAATCTCTAACAGCCTTGGAATTTATGATACACGTTAACCGTTACACTACCTGGAGAATGTAACCAAAGACAGTGTTATCATCACCAAAATCTTACGCGTCTCTGGTTCTTGTAACAAAACGTCACCTTCATTCACTCATTTCGCGGAATATTTCTGCGTATTTAAATGTTTTCCGAAAATATTTTTTCGTATTTTCCCATCATATTTTGTAGAAACGATGTAAATACGCCGTCAAAATAAAAGTTTGCTCTAAAATTAAAACTAGGATTTTAATTATTTCACGTCATGATCCGATCGCATTTTTTATTTTATATATGTTCTATATACGAAGACAGGATTAAGGAGAGTCGAAGGTGCGAAAGAGAAAAAGATTGAATTGAAGCCGTAAAAATTGGGGGAATGAAGGGAAACGAGTAAGCGTTGCAAAAATTAAAATTACGATATTCGTTATATTTTTTTACCATAGAAAATAATGAAGACAACTGAGTTAAAATATACACTTTTACAAATAAATCATTTTTTGTCCTTTTACTGAAACTTTATTTGATTTCGGGAGTAACGATGTTTCGATATATTTTTATAACTTCTCCAGTTTTTCTTACAAATTATTGTAATGAATTAGTACCAAAAATAAATAACATTTTTAATAATTTCACTAAATTTAGAAAAGGGTCCAAAGCACACAATTCACTTAAACACAAACGTGGTCGTAGCAAGGCGGCTTTTAAGTAAATAGTGTGCATCGGACCCTTTTCTAAGTTTAGTGAAATTATTAAATATGTTACTTCTTTGGTGTTAATTTGCTACAATAATGTGGAAGAAAGGCTGACGAAGATACGAACATGTATGAAATCGTTTTTACTCTCTAAATAAAATAAAGTGTAAAAGATTAATTATTGATTTATTAATTCAAAAACATTAACAAATAATTTATCTTGAAATTAAATAATTTTATAAAAGTTTTAAAATATTTCTTGCTCTGGTTCTTAATTTCCCATCCCTCCCCTTCCCATATGAAAACGAATTTTCTTACTCTTGAATTTTTCTCTCTTATTCAATAATTTCCACGACGAAATTCAAGATAATATTTATCGATTAGTTCTTGCACAATTATTTTCCACAAAATTTTCCTTCGACCAAATTTTTTTTTTTCCTGTTAAGAATTTTAAGTCACCGTTTTAGTATTATTCCTCATCCTTCAATGTTAAAGATTTAGGGCTGTGGATTTTATGAGTTCTGTATCTAATTTTTGTAACCTAGAGAAAAATGCAACTAGTTTTTCTCTAGAATCGAAAGAATGGAGGTGAGCTCAGCGAACAGCAGATATTAGAGCATGTAAAATTGGTTATAGTTTAATTCAAGTGTTATTATTAAATTCGAGAAACAAGTACTTTTGTTAATCGCATTGATGTATTGATCCAACTCTGATCATAATAAAATAAGAAATTAACAACCCGCATAACAGAAAAAAAATTAATTTTGAACAATATAATTTGAAAAGAAATTGATGACGTTTCGATCAACTGTTGTGATTCTTATCGAAGGCTTAAAAATAATAATTGTCAATTTAATATTGTATTAATACTCTTTGTATAGTGTTATAACTTTGGATATATCTCTTCATTTAGGCAATAGTAATGACAAGGATCGTTACAGTTGATTGAAACGTGTACAAATTTTTTCATATAACATCAAAATTAAGTTTGTGTTCTGTCTGTTATACGAGTCTCTAATTTCTTGTGCTATTGTCTTACATATTTAAGCTAAACGTGAGTTTCAATTAATTTTATATTCGAGCTCGCACCGTTCAAATTTATGTGGAAACTCGACCAAATAACAATAATAAAATTTTCTTTCTGAAAACCTACTGGAACCATATTATTTATATATTTTTTCGCATTTAATTTGCCTGTCACTTATTGTTTCATTACTAAGTTATTTAAAAATTAAATTATTTCAGACAAAAGGGTATGTCGGTTCATATAACCTGAAATATCAATGTACTTGCTCGTTTTAAAGTTATGACTTTAGTTTCTTCTACGGAAGTGACGTGAATGTAAATTAATACAAAGAATAGTGTATCTACATATTTGTATAATGGGTCGGAATTGTATTTTGTTTCCAACTATCTCCAAGTGATATAAGTTATTCTGAAACATTCTATCCTTCTATAAATCTATCCTTTCATTAGAATTATTTCATTTTTCATATCGGACAAAAAAGTGCGGACGTAGTTCAAAGGTTATTTGGAGTCTTTCGCATTATGAAGGCTAATATGTTAAAAATGCTTTGATTAAGAATATTGAAAAACAACGATGCATATCAAACTTCTTGCTATATATTTAAATAAAAGTTTCTGTAAATTAAAAGAAACCAAAATAAACTGTAATACAAAATTTAAAAGAATATAAATCCGTTTCTCGCAATCATTCTTTGGTAGTACACTATATTAGCTAAAAACCTGCAAAAAAAATTTACTTGTAAATTTATATTTGTCATTTATTTGACGTTACACAACGAATTCAAGATGCGTAAATATACCGAAAGTTTGGAGAAAATGAAATCTTAAATTAGATAACTGCATTTATTCCTGGATAATTATTTTTCTATTATGGCGGGATTTTTCTTTATAAATTTCGAATCATCTATTAAATTTTTCGTCGTGGAAAATAAGCAATTTAAATAATAGTCAAATTACTTAAAAATTAAGAAAATAATTCATGCAAAAAAGCCGTTCATGCATCAGTAACAAATGGAATTCGTTAATAAGAGTCATATTCGTGAACAATTGTTATATGTTGTATGTATTATGGAAATAAAATCCTGCCGGTGACAATGATTACTGCTATATAAAATTGCAAATGCAATTTATTAATCTTACCTGCTTTTTATGCTGTTAGTCTATGTCATATTCTTCCTACCCATATTTTTTCAATTCAAACCATTTGAAAAATAGGTTTATCAGAGAATAATCAGTGTATGTGTAAATTGAATGAATATGAAGCACTTAAGTATATATTATCGATAGTAAAAGTAGTTTTTCAGTATACGTGCATTACGAATGAGCGAATTTTTTAAAAAAAATGTAAACAGAGGCAAAAATTTCTTTCATATATGCAATTTATTATCCGAGCCAAATCGTCACAAGAAACTGTGGACATCCATTATTGATAGAAGCATTTATGCGGAAAATATTCGGACCCCGAAGAAAATAGTCCTTTGAATCAAAATATTTAGATGTAAGTTGATCATCTTCCCAAACTTCACAGTATATTTTATAATTCGTAAATAGTTTTGTATTCCTCCTCGTATTCTGTGTCCTTATCATCCACACAGCCATGTGGATCTCAACCAGAATACCCTATAAATTTGGATTTAACCATAACTTTTTGTAAATTCAGACATTATTTTGAGGTATATCATTCATTCCTTTATTGCGCTTATACTGTGGTCTGATTTTTCTGTATAATCCTTCCTGTTTACTGCTACCGAATTTTTCGTAAGCTTACGATCCTCGTACGATCTCATGGGTTTTTCTGCTCTATTTTTCCTCTCGCAGTTTGTCCCACCCAAAGCAACCATCATTCTCTTATATTTTTTCATACTCTTCTTCTACTTGGCAAGAACTACTTTTGTAATATATTTTAGATATAAATATTTAAATTGACAGCATGTTTTTGTAAGGCTAGTACACATAATTATTTTCCAGGAATGCATTTACGTAAAAGAATAAGAAGAAAAGTAATAATTTCCTGTCTCATAATTTAACTGATAATTGATATGAATCGCTTTGGCCGAATTATATGACTTATGGTGGTTCTGAAATATATTTAAATGACTCAATTATATATATAAATAAATATATATATATATATATATATGTATATATATATGTGAAATCCTATTACGATGTGTGTAACCGCTAGGTAAGAATTCCTGGCGTTTAAATATATGAGGGGACATTACAAAAAAAAATATCATACTAGGGATTATTTTAGCAGCATGTTGCTATTGAAAAGTCACCCTTTAGCTTTCTAAGTAGCGAGGAGTATCCCTTCACAGTTTACGACGTCAATGACTCATGTTTAATAACTAGTTAGGTATGGTAAACACATAATTACTTTATAAAATTGAATGTGAGAACTGTTCCCACTGTTGTATTGGACAAACCAAACCTGAACGGTAGTAAAGAACATATTGGCAATTGCAATCCATCTGTTGATGCTGAAAATCTTGATAATATTTATATTATTATTTTGTGATAAATTTCAGTTCATTGTCGGTAATTTTTGGTAGTTAATTTTGTATTGTGTATTTTGGTTCGGTACAATATTTCAATAATGATAAAGGTCTGTAGTAAAGACCGAAATGTATCATTAATTGTATTTGAGTAACAACTCTCTGACCATTCTTTACTCAATATACTCAAAATATTTACGTTATTGAAGATCGTAGGTTTTTTCGGTGAATATGTTGAATGAACAATTCTTGGCTCCCACCCGGATCATAGTAGAATTGAACCACGACGTTTCGATGGTAATATCACCCATCTATATCAAATCAAATAAGCCTGGGTACTCAGCTAGTGTATTATCTAATTAATGGGTCAATAGAATTCCAAATTTTTTACGATAAAACATTGTTATAATCAGCGTTAGAACGTAAGTTTATATTTTAATAAAATATATGCGATATATTTAGAAGTTTCTCATCATATTTAAATAATATTTAAATGTATTGATTTTTATGCAACATTAAAGTAATATAATGCCTAAAGTCATAAATGGCATAGAAGCCAGGCCGTTTATTTTTTGAAATTATTCAAAATTCTGTTGTATAGTATTAAATTATTTTTGGAACATAATAATTGAAAATCTTGGAAGAATATACAAACAAATAGGCCTATATTAGAATATTCATAATCATTGAATAAATTTTATATCATAATATCATTAAGATCTCATCTTTCAACTATTGTTCACCTGATGATGTCCCAAATTAGTGACGGAACGTAGTGTTATTATAATTTTATGAGTTACATTGATAATTATTAAACCTTTTCTGGCTGGTTGGCCATTATATTTATTTAATATTGAATTATATCTGGCGACTACGTTCATAATGAAACATTTTCTAGCATTCGAAACATAGTTTACTCCATGAAATAACGTTTTATATGAATGTAGGCCTGCGTATATTATTAACTGCTTTTGGATCGATCCCGGTGGCAATTTCAAAATAAATAAAGAAAACAATTTAAAAAAAAGGTAATAATAAAGTTTTAGAAATTTGTCCCTAAAATTTGTCCACACTTTTAAACACTTCATTCACTGAAAGAAAATAACCGCTTACAAAAATCACTTCACGAATCTATTGAGATTATTTTTAAACCTTCTGGTTTGTAGATTATCCTCAATAACTGCTGCAGGTAAATTGTTCCAATCGCCTATCGATCTCGTTTCGATTTTAAATTTGTGATCCCCTCTCCCAATATGGATTGTTTTTTCAGTTTATCCCGTGTGTCTTTCCAAGCATTTATCCCGTGTACGATTGAAATAGAGCGCAAAGCCTACCTTTCTTCCTTCTGGTTGCACAGCGATTCCCACCTTAATTTCTTATATCGGCAGTATTACAAATTTTTCTTCTCCCTTTTGAAGATTTTCTAGACCTTCTATGAGGTCTTTTCTTTAAGGATCTCAACTTTAACCGTACTCGAGTATGGGACATACCGGAGATTTATACACAAGTTATTTTGATTTCCTGCTTCCCTTTTTTAATATTCACATTACAAAATGTTAGGATTTCTAGGCTTTCAGTAACGCAAAATTTACTTGTTTTTTCCACTCTAAATTTGATATGAAAATGATGCTTAAATATTTGCGGCTGTTTACTTTAGGTACTTGCTCCACATTTATGTTATAACCCAATCGAATATTTGCTTTTCTCCCTATTTATCTTCATTTTGTTTGATTCAGCCCAGCTATTTAATACAACTAAATCGATTTGTAATTCCAAAGCGTGAATTGATCTTTTTGTAGACGATACAGTAATCAAAAAGCCTAATTTTAGAACTAATTTTTAATTGTAGATAGTTAATACATATCAGGAACATTCAAGGCCCGATTACTGATCCTTGAGCCGCCCCCCCCCCTTCCCCGATGTTACTTTTTGTTCTACTGAAACTTGCCCACCAACCCTTTTGAGTTCGTCCGTCCGTACATTCCTTGACCCAAAGCGCAACTCGCCTGTCTTGTCTAGTTTCTCTATCAAAATGTCACGTGGAGCGACGTCAACTGCTTTAGCAAAACCAATGGTGATAGCCTGTGTTCTCCCACCTTGTTTGTTTCATCTAGTTCCTGGAATAAAGTAACCACTTGACCCTCACATGATACTCATGCAATTTATCGTCAATGTTACCTATTTATATGCCGGAAGTAGGTCAATTCCCAAGTACAAAACATTGTTTATTTATTTAAAAAACGCATTTAATCCTGTATGGACCTCCACTTTTAAGGATTTTATTTTTTTCAGTGTTAAGGTACTCAAATAGTATTTATCCGCTTCTTTTTATTTCTTTGAATTAATTTTTTGCCCTGCCAACTGACACCTAATTGCTCGTAACTTTGAGGGTTCCAGGTAGAGTTCAGCGAGAGTGATGTCGGGGATCCCCGTGACGTCACGCTCAGCTGTGGGCGTCCGTTGCGACAGGTCTGGCAGCTGCACGTCCTAGTCCTTCTTCCTTGTTCCTTCCGCGTTTCCCACCCTGAGAGGCTGAGACGGGCAGGTGCTGGAGGATTTTCTCACGGCCAGATTCCCGCGCGCGCCTCTGCTCAGCTGCTTAGCTACTCAGCTGCTCCTTGTAGTACTACAACTACCGCTACCACTACGGAGGGGGGTGTTGGTGTTACCCACGCCAAACATTCCCTTTACGTTACTACACGGAATATCATTTCGTTTCCAGGTTTAACGGCAACGGCGGGTCCGTGTCACAGACGTTATTTTTGGATGTGGTTTGCCTTCTGTTGAGCAAATCAAAATATTAGAAAAAGAAAAATATATAAATTGCAACGATACACATTAACGAGCGGATTGAAAAAATACCAAAATAAATGTTGACCGTTTTATTACTCGAACATTCCATGAAAATGACCAAAAACCTTCTATATAAAATAAAATCGAAACCCCTAAAGTCACTACATATTAAACTTCAATCATTTGAGGCAAATACCTGAAAAAAACCAGGCCGTGAAATAATTTGAAACGTAAAACATGAATAAGTAACAAGAAGCTGAATGATTGAACATTAATAAGAAATTTCACAGCATAAAGTTAAATCCTAGAATAAAAGAAAGAATGAGTATAAACTAGTTTTCTGATTGGTCATTATATGTATTTAAATTTTTATTAATTATGAGATAAAAAATAATATATTTCAATATTCTCTAAATATGACCAGAACTTCTAAATACGTCGGTAAAACTACTTTACATATTTATCAACTTATTTTTCAATATAATAAATTTGTTTGAATCGAATTCTAAATTGACACATATTCCAGTTGTATGTACAGTTGAATAAAAAATTGAAACTTCTGTAAAACATTTCTCGCTAAAAAAACCATCCCTTAAAAGTTATGCACTCCTATTACTTCTGTAAGTGTAATCATTTCGTGTATTTTCCTCCTTCTGTCCATATGTAACGACTTGACTATTTTCAGCATCCAACACTACTTCAGTTCGTAATTCTCATTACATTCAAAGATTTATTAATAATCTGAAATTGTGGGTCAAACATATATATCACATCAAGGGAATAAATTAGATTCATCTCCGATATGAAATGTATCTTTCGACATTAGAGGACAAGTTGAACTTCATTTGCGAAAAGGTTTAATAATTACTCTGGTCCGTTCCAACCGTTCACAAAGATTTAATGATGTCTAGACACACTCATAATTAAATATAGAATGATACTGCAAAAATGTTTAAAATTCTCAGGCATTTTGAGATTTTAAATCATCATGATAAAATTGTATGAAAATGTGCTATTTTAAGTACTTGAACTTTAACGAGTTCTATGAAAATTAGAAATTCATCAAATTATTACGTAAACGTACTACGATATTAATCAGACTATATTAAATTATCTTTTAAAAAAATACAGAACGTGTAAAATCATCATAAACAAGTCTAGAATAAAATTTTCAGGTAAAACTAACCCCATTAAATGCGAAAAGTTGAGTCACCCAATTGAAACGAATGAGTGTGTATAAAATACATTACTTTCAATAATATTATTTAATAAGGCGTAATTATTAAATAATCGTGTTACATACCCTGTTTGATCAATGAGGAATATTTTTCTCCCCTTCACCCATAGAAGGGTAATAATCTGTTCTCCGAATATCTATCAAAAGTAAGAAGAACAGCAAGTAATGTTTTGATATATAGAATATTCTATCTGTGGTATAAACACCCAAACATTAAGGCATGTGATTAGTAAAATTATGTATGTATAATATTTAAGAATAAAAATTTTCTATGCTCGCTCAGTATCAGCCAATATTTGCTGTCGTTATAATTTATGTACTGTAAATATTTTTAAGATTATTGCTAGGGTAACATACTATTTTCAAGTGTATGCACTTAACATACGTTTTATGATTTAATCAATTATTCTAACTCGGGATATTGTCCGCTATTATAACATTAGATTCAATTTTACGTTTCGAGATTTGCGACAAAGTATAATTTAGACAGTTATATCTACAAATATTGAAGGTACAATTTATTATTAAGCAATTCTGAGAAAACAACCCAGGCTTTTCATCTTGATATATAACACGAGTTATCTAGTTTGACAACTATTTTCTGTTCCGTTCATTTTTCGAGACGATTATAACTTTGTTGGCAAAACCTCAGCCGAAGCCCTCAGACACTTCAGCAATTATGACAGTTGTTTTTGCTTTGACCGCGAAAGCCTCCGACGTATAACTGGCTGTTTATTTAAAAACCGGTTTATGTGGACGGAACATTTGCGAGATTGATTCTTGGACGGGAATGAGCTGAAGGTCGAGCGTAATCGATAGCTCGCCGCGACGCGACGTTGGCGTCCACCCACCAGCAGCGCAGTGACGTCACGTCTGACCTGCGACCCGCGCATTCCGAGCTCATTGCCGCGCTGACCCCTGCCGTCCGTCGGGCAACAGGTGCATACTCAAACTCACTGCTCACGGGGTAATGTCGCTGGCTCGGTCGTACTCTGCATAACAAACGTCACCTCAAATCTACAATATAACTTTTAAAAAAATCATCGAGTTTAATTTCTTTTTCGTGTCAACAAATGAAACATGCGAGGCTTATAAGTTGTTTCAGTCACGCCTATCACCGAGGTAATATAATGAGCGTACGTAGTTGCAAGTTACAGTACTACTCGATCAACGATATTCATAATAAGCTTGGTAAAACCTACATGGAAAGTATTTAACAAGTTTCCGGCCGATTCATGAGTATTTGACGCACAGAGAAATAGCAAAACTGCTTCACATATGGCTGAACATCTGAAAACAGCAAACGCGTCATGACAAAATGTAAAAATATCTGTCAACCAATCTTCTAATCTGATTTCTGGAATTTTAAGGCTCTCTGCTCTTGGGGTGATTTCTTCTAGTTGAAAATACCACTGAAACGAATCCAAAATGTATAAAAGTCAAGCGTCGTCCCAGTCGAACGCCCATCAAAAAAACGTTCTCCTGCATTTTCAACAATGGCAACGTGCTTTAAAACATCAGCAGTTGTGTGCTTGGTTTGGACGTTGTTATTCGTGAAAGGGTGCGTAAAATCCCCGGTAAACTTTTGTTACAATATCGCAAAGAATTGTCGTACTTTGTAAAATTAAGTACTCTAATCCTTCATTAGTAATCCATTAAAAACTGTTTTCATGTTTCCTTGAAATATTTTGTGCAGTAGTGCATATTTAATTGGTTTTCCATGGTGTAACATACCTTACTGTAATTTTATCTATAGACGTAAAGAAACAGGGAATATAACTTTCCAGTAATCCAGATTGTCTGCTGACTGGAAAGATGTGCACTTTTCTTGTGCAAATGGACTGCGAAGGAAGTTATTTTTGTTCCTCTGTGTTTGCTATCCTTTCCCATGTAAAATTCAGTTTCATAATATTCAGAGTCAGAGGAATCTCTCAACCTACATCATTGTTTCATACCAAATATTGTGAAATATTTTGTCACAAATATCAACTTATAAGATTCTGACTCATCAATATTTGTTCCGTCATTACAGATTTCTACCTTCGATTTACGATTTCCTAATTACAGATATTTATCAATTTTTTACCACTAAATGCTTATAGATAATACGTTTCAAATAGTAAAGTACAAGAATAAGTGTTAGCGGGAACTAACGTAAGTAGCCGCGCGGGGATGCTGGAAGCCCCAAAACGGAAACAATGTTTGCTATTTCAGTAACGCCTAACGGTACTTCAGATTTACTTATCCTAGAATACAGGTGAATGTACGAGTGGAAGGTATACAGGGTTATAAATACTTTGGAAATTCTGTAGCCCCACGCGACTACCTAAACATTAAAACAGGTTCTAGAGTTCTATTCAGACCTATTCTACGAATAAATGTATTTTTACGGCTTGATGTTCCACATTTTATAAACATCACTGACATTGACGCAGACGTACATACATATACAGAATAGAATACATTCACTTTACGTAGATCCCCAGAATAAGAACAGTTTCGTGGATGTGGAACGAGTCGTACACTTTATAATGTTTTGAACCTATAATTAATAATTTTATTAATCAAAATGTGTAATAAGACAAAGTATTAAGTATTTTAACTGTCTGATTAAAAATTTAATTTAACAGTAGGCCCTATTATTATTTTCACTCTATTGGGGTTCAGACTGAGGGAGAATCGACACACTGTCCATGTGTCACTCCTAAATCCAGAATGTGTCATGTAAGATGACAGTCTGACAGTCGTCACGGTAGGCCAAGGGCTTCAATGGACTTCTGGTCATCAAATAATACATATAAATAAATTATTTTCTCTTTAAAATATTTTAATAATTGAGGCTACAATCCCGTCTCCCTCCTCGACACGTTTAGGAGGCAGCTGCCGACTGTTGCAGTGGGAACATCAGACATCTTTTACCGTATGGTCAAGTTCCACCCACGAGAGATGAAAACAGTTCCCACAGGCTTCCGTTTAAGCCCCCTTTAAGGGCCACCTTTTTTTTTCAGTTACAGGATGAGGGTTATTCACGCCACGACAACTCCCCTTTAATAGCATAGAAAGGTATTTAAAGGGGGATCCTGGAGGGTAGAGCAAGGTAGCACTGGGTTAACTAGGGTCCCCGGGAGTATAGTTTTTAGGCATTCGCCTAAAGTTGATGCAGGAAAAATCTTAGTAGACCTGCATCAGGTAGGTCGGGCTCATGGTACTTGCCCCATGCCCTTCTGATGGCGGGAGTGGAGTTTTCTGTGGAGACGCAGCATTCCCTTCTCCGCTCCTCGACCAGTTTAGAAGGCAGCTGGCCGGCTGTTCCTATCGGAGCAGGGAATAATTTTTACCGTATGCCACCACGGAACCTACATCTCGCAAAACAGGCCGAGTTACCTCGACTTGTGGAATCTTCAGTTCAAAAGATAAGAAAGTATCCGAAAATGTATCCCTCTCTGTCTCTCCAGGAAGGTCCTGTCTGCGAGAGCTAAACACAGGTCCCACGTTTGTTAAAAATTGATATTCCACACCTTTTGTGACACTGACAAATCCTTTATGTAAATTATTATTTTTAAAAAATTTTTTTTTAGGGCAACAGGCTACATGAGGGTGATCCACATTGGGCAACTCCCCTTTAATAGCATAGGAACTGATTTGAACGGGGGGTGCGGAAGGGTAGAGGAAGGTAGCCAAGGGTTAACTAGGGCCCCCGGGCTATGGTTTAAGGATCCTACCCGGCATTCGCCTAAAGAAATGCAGGGAAAACCCTAGAAAAACTTGCATCAGGTAGGTCGGGCATTGGGTACTTGTCCCACGCCCTTTCGATAGCGGGAGAGGAGTTTTCTGTGGGGACGCAGCATTCCCTTCTCCGTGCCTCGACCAGTTTAGGAGGCAGCTGGCCGACTATTCCAATGGGAATAGCGGACAACTCTTACCGTATGCCCCCAAGGTCTGCGACCCCGGAACATACACCTCTCAAAACAGGCCGAGGTGCCTCGGCTTGTGGGAACCTTAGTTCAAAAACGGAGAGGAAAAGGCATACCCAAAGGTAGCCCCTTCGTATCTCTCCTAAAAGGTTCTGCCTGCGAGAGAAAATCCCTCGCAGGTTACCTGCGAGAGAATCCTCTCGCAGGCCTAGTGGGATGTGGAAGGGTGGGGACGCAGCATTACAAATTACTTATTACACATACCAACAACGAGTAAATTAATTTACCCAATTTATTGAATGTCTCTCTTCACGAAGTCCTAGAATTTACCTGATATTAGCCTAATTACACGCTTTGGGGCTAGATAGATCTGTGGATATATATATATATATATGTAAATTATATCGCGATAAATACTTTTTGGAGGTGCATCGAATGTCTGACCAAGATAAACATGATAGATTCCAGAACTGAGTCGGGACGGAATCGCATTGAAGAAAATTTGTGAAATAGCTGAGTTCTTTTGTGAAACAGAGAATTGAATAACCAATTTATATCTGTCGCGAAATGAAATTACCAAGTACATTAAATTCCAAGTAAAAATTATTTGTAGTAAAGGATCAGAATAGAAACCTCTTGACTGGACCGGAAATCGACCCTCGCTTGGTAGGCGTTTTCTGAGTTACTCGAGTCGACTCCCCTCCATTTAGGAAACTTCTCCGTCCATTGTATAAGTATGAGCCTGGTTTATATACAATTCAGTGGATCACATTCTTCACGGCCTAATAGAGAATTTTCGTACCTAGCGGGGAGTCAACTCGTATATGGGAGAGCATCCGCGTACCATCCTGGGTCCATTTCATAATCCGCTCGAGATTTTTCCAACCTGATCCTTTAATTCAGTTTTATGACAAGAAGGGTAAACCAGAGTCTTAGATTAATTGATCGAAAGTGACAGCGACAAAGTAATACATCATTAATAAGAAAAAATTGAGATAAAATATAATATAAAGTGACGTAGAAAATATTTCAACGGAAAAGGAACTGGTTCACAGGGAAAAGAGGAGTGTTTAGAGTACGAGGGTCCGAAACCTCGTTACGGAGGGCCTGGACCTAGGGAGCCGGCTATCTCTATAATTAGCATCCGAATGCTACCGTTTTCCCTGCTTATCTTCGCTCTTTCTTTCTTTGCTTGGTTACTCGTCCTTTTCACCGAGAAAATTGGATTCTCCGTCAACACTTCTAATATTTGAATTGAAAAACACCTAATTAGTGTATAAATATAAATTTAAATCGTAAAATTTGTAGATTTATGTACAAAATGACAGGCATAATGTTTTTACAGTCCCTCCAAAGCCTGAAAATTTTTGTCCCTGAACGCATCCAATATCGCCTTCTCCATCTTTATTAATAACGCACTTTTTAACCTGGGTGTTTGATATCTTTCCTAGTTATTGTTCAATGAAAGTTTACATAGAATAATGTATTATTGACCGTAAATGGCTTGTCAAGTAAACGTCCAACTCAGCTCCATAGTTTTAGTTTTTGCGTATCAGCCTCTGAAAATTAGGTGGCGGAGGTCAGTCACCAAATCCGACACTTTAATACACACTTTTGTTAAATTTAATTTTTCGATTCGTATATAATGGATTTTACCGGAATGTAAACCTCCAACTTCAGAATTACAACGGGTCTCCATATAAACACTGGTAAAACATTTACCTTCGTGGCCTTCAAGAAAGCATCAATTAACTGTACTCAAACATAATTTATAGAAATCATTTGCATACTATACCCGCAAGTGTTTCACGCAGAGTAATTATGGTCACGAAGTAGATTTATCTAAGACTGTTACTGATGGTTCTTAAGTATTCGTAACTGACGGTCCACCGAGACGGGGCGTTTATTTTATTCTAGAAAAATATTTATACGTTCAACAACTCAACACGTAGATGATTGAATTGCCAACATATAATAAAACTATTTGTGCATAATGACAAGAATACAATTAATACGAATAAAACAAAATAGTTCGGATAAATGTCGATTATTATTGGTATCTTTGGATAATATTTAAAATACCATAATGTATATTATATAAATACTTTGATTGTTTCCGTTTCATCGTCACGTCCTACTCTTATTACAACTCGTGTTCTAGTTTCCCTAAGAAAGATATAAGTTTAATTCGTGTATCATGGCCAAAAGTCAGAATTTATTAAAATTTACATTCATCTGCAAAAAGTTTCCTCCATTTCAGACAAAAATATATTTTTTTTATCGTGATTGCAGAAAACATTGTCATATATTTTTTCTAGGTATATGTAAAAACATTTCTGAAAAAAAAAATTACCCCTAAGAGGCCAGTTACGAGCTCATAAAATAATTTTAATTTTGATATTAGGTAGAAACAAAATTTTATATTTCTGCAAAATTGTATTTTTTTAAAAAAATTAACGTGATAAGTATTCGACAGCTCTCGGCACAATTTGAAGGCTGCTAAACGGCTATAATCCGTTGTTATTTAGAAAAATATTGTGCTCAATTTGAAGCTACGACTCTTTTGGAGTTCCTAAAATTATTGGTTAATATATGTTAAATAATATTTTCAGAGACAGATATAAACGTCTTTTTTCTTCAGTTATAATACTGAACATATTTCGACGTATCTCGATCTTTTTGGACGTTTAGGGCTAATGGTGGGACGTAGTTGCGAAACTTAACATTGACATGGACAAATCTCACACATAATTTTAAGCAACATAGAACTTTAAAACGTTACAGAGAAATGGGTGGAATAAGTGTTTCCGCTAAAGAATCCACAGACAATTTGGCGAAATTAGAATTTATAGTTGATTTACTGAGAAAACAACGATTGTAATGCTAATTTGAGAAGCAGTATGTAAGAGCAAAAATATGCTTTTTATCATGATTGCAGTAAGGAATTGCCATATATTTTTTCTAGGTTTATGCACACTCAATTCAAAATTATCCCCAAGAAGTCTGTTACGGGTTCATAAAATAATTATTATAAAATGGGGGACTATGATTGCGGCTAATAGTTAGAAAGTGACTCGTAAATACGAAAGGCCATAGAAAATTATGTTACCTCTACTGTATTATTGCTCTAGCATTTCAGAAAGCGCAATTATTATGATACTGATGTGCACATGAAAGATATTTAAACTTCCTACCGATAAAATTATCCAAGAACGAGTTATTTTACTTTAATTACTACGCCTAAAAAACTTCATAATATTGAAAATCAGAAAACTAATTACGACATATACGTGCATTTTATTCCAACATAAGACAGAAATTACCATTTAAATTATTTGAACATATATTTCGCATTAATTAATAATTTATTTAATTTTCAGTGTAATTTCTGAACTAAAAAATGATCCAAAAATTTTCGAGAATCTTTTTCGTCAATCTCTTTATATAAACATGAATGGAAATACGCCACGAACGAAACTCTACAATAATACACCAGTGGAGTGCATGCATAATAGTACACACACAGAAGTTAAAAATCGTGACTACGGAATTTTTGTTTGCGCGGTGGTTTTGATGATTGCTGATTCATAAACAGTTAACAGTGTTTTTAAAGTGATTTCGTTGTTTTAGCAGAGTAAATAAATGAAAATTGTTTTAAGGCAGCACAGATATTGAATCAACGTTTGGAACTGATAGTGTTCAGAACTGAGATATTAAATATTCAAGTTTTCTCGATTCGGTGTGCGTGCTGTCTTTGAGAAAAATCGAAAATTGAGAAAGGCAATGTTGAACAGGAAATGGCGGGATTATAAAAGTCGAATAGGTTGACTACATTGTAGGCGCGGCTAGATGGAACGAAATAAAAAAGTTCCTACTGACTTCCTGTGGTATAGTGGTCGACTTCACTACCTCGCATCACAGAGGTCCCGGATTCGATACCCGGTGAGGGCAGAGAGTTTGTGTGTCTGTTTCCCATCCGAGAAACTCCCATAAAATTGATCAAAGATTGAAGCCTTTCCCGGTGCAGTTGTTCAATATATTGTTCTCGGAGTTCATCCGGGTTTTGCATAATTGTAGAACGCAACGTTTCGACGACTAAAAGCTCTGTCGTCATCTTCTAGGCGAAGTGTCGGAACCATTCTATTGAATATTATATATATCCTAATATATAACATTATATCCTAATATATAATATATAATATATATATAACATTATATCCTAATATATAATATATAATATTCAATAGAATGGTTCCGACACTTCGCCTAGAAGATGACGACAGAGCTTTTAGTCGTCGAAACGTTGCGTTCTACAATTATGCAAAACCCGGATGAACTCCCATAAAATTAGTTACTCGACGGTGAAAAAGCAACAAAATGTAAGAGTCACTAATAACCTAGCAGTTTATGGTACTATACGTATTTTATTTTTTTTAAAAAAATTCCAATTACAAAAAAAAAGGAGGCAGTATAACTATACGGCGGATGTATAAAAGAGTCTGCAAATCGAAAAATGCGTTTCAATTGACGATTCAAATTGTTACATAGCAACTAATCTAATTACAGTTGTAAAAAATCAGGTATAATAAAATTGAACACGTCTTTAGACTAATTTGCATTGGAACTTAAGATTTGTTATGGACCATTCACAAATATCGTAATTTTTATGCAACACCTACAAAAATCCGTTTAGTGAAACAATAATTGATCCAACGCGGTTCCAGCTATGACGTGTTTTTTAATATAATCCTTCTTAAATCAGCACTTTCAGTGAGCGCTTTGTGAGATTTTGAATTAAAGAGAAGCGGAGGGTCAGCATGAGTAACCTTAACATGTATCCGCCAGGTTGTAGTATGAAAAATGACGTGAATGCAACGCTTGGAACGGCAGGAGGAAATTTAAACTTAGACTTTAATATTCTGACAGCAAAAAGGACTTGGTCGGCGAGGTCGTGGAGTACGGTGGCATTTAAGCCTGATAATAGAATAAACACACATTGACATTTCGCTTGTCATGTGCGATGACACAGATTGAGTGTTCCGGGCTGAATCGACTCGTGCGGCGTGTGTTTTACTGACTTGTAGATGCGTTGCAGATGGAGATGGCGGCCTTGGTATTAGCATACATTATGCCTCCCCTCGAGAACCGGGAAGGGTGCCTTATGGGTCGTCACTGCGAGGCCAGAAATCAATTTGTCGAGCGATAAATCTGAACGCGAGGTGTAAATTGAGCTTGATTAGAGGTAGTATGTCAGGTCCGGAGTATTATTGGCTGCTTAACGGAGAAACCGAGGTCAGAACCCGGCACGCTTTGCCTTTCGAAGTGATTAATGCCGCAATGAACGTGTTTAACGAAAAATTAGTGTCGACATCGCCGAAACCCGTGCGCGGTTCAGGCGATTTGCCGTCTCGAGGTTAAGCGACCAATTCTAGATAGAAAGTGGGAAGGTGGCCCCTCCCTCAACAAATAACCGCACACTCATGCCATATGGACGTTTATTCCTGCACATTAACTCTCATCTCAGGAAAACGCCTCTACTGGAAAATAATTACGATTTGTTCAAGCACAAACAGCAGGTGAATCTTTTCCATTACAAATTCTAGGAATTGCTGGGCGCCATATACCAAATAATTGTTTTTCGATTGTAAGAAGTTTTGTTCTTAATAATTTCAAATTATTATCTTTTCAACTAACGTATATATGTATTCTATATGTATTGGAGCCGTGTCATCAGTTTATCGAACAAACTTCAGTCTTATCCTCTCATTTATTCACAATTTTCAGGAATTTTGAATAAAAATCTCAAATCTCGACGTACGAAATGTTATTCTAAAACTGACAGTCTATTCTAAAACTTGAGAGTCTTTCGACTCCTTAGAATTCAGACAAATATCTTATGGAAAAGAGAAATAATTTATTGTACAATTTAAATTATGATACTGATTTTTGATCGGCTATAGTGTTAATTTTTTCCACGTTTCGGCCAGTTCATAAATGTTTCGTAACCTTGGAATTTTAACTTTGCCTTGTACGTACATTATAGAAATTTTAAAGTTTGTCTGAAGAAACATCAATTTATATGCCTTAAACGGGGCAAATCATTTATACAACACAATCGCTCTCAACTCCGCATTGAAAAACATCGCCTAAGCCTTTCGTTATTCCGGGATAAATCTATACAATCGTCTTCCGGACGAAATAAAAACTTTAACTATACATAATTTGTTTAAAAGAGTTGTAAATATTTGATAATTAATGGAGCATTTTACTCGCTGAAAGAGTTTGTAGATACAAAAGACAGATTAGATCCTCTTTAATAAAAGAGTTTGCATGTATCATATCCAGTTATGCTATTATTTTGCAATTATAATCTTTTAAATTTACCTGCCGCTTATTTTATTTTTCATGTTCGACGGGAATCGAAGTTAGAAACTCCGCCGTATGAAAATTGAAGATTAATGTAGTTATAATTTTTTAATTATTATTATATGTTTCTTTAACGTTGTTTTAAATTATATATTTTCTTTGTAAAATACAATTCTTTTGTCTTTCAACTTTGTAATTGTAATATTTAATCTTTTCTTGTAATTTTATGTAATGACGTATCATATTTCCTCGACAGAGGACTAATTGAATGAATAATAAATCTAAATCTAAAGCCTTTCATGAGTTATTGTATTCCAGTTTAAACGCCAAGTTTATGCTTTCATAGACGTTTTAAGTCATTTATTGATCCTTAGTCATTCTCAACAGTAGTGTGAGTACTCCAGCTAAAGATATCTTTAGTTATATCGCCCTGCAATTAAATCATGACCCAAGAAGTTCTGAGTTGTTATAAGAATTTTTTAAAATATAGAGTTAATACGTTTATGTAAACCTAATCTAGATTCGAAATTTACTGTAAACATAGTAGAGAAATAATGTAAACCTGTTTTTATTCACAAAACATATTGATAGCCGTATAGAATCTCACATTCTGCTCAGCACAAAAATTATTTCACCCGACTTACAGCGAGATACTTTTTGCGTTTTGCACAATCGTCTTCATTAGAAGTTTATTGGACGGTGATTGAAGAATTGTCTGGAGTCGCCATTGTTTTGCACGCAAAGGGAATTCAAAGAAGCGCTATTTGTTAGTACAAATTGTGTGTATAATGTCACCAATGTTTAATGTATACGTTGAGACAAAAGGAAGGAAATTAGTGACTAATTTGCAATGAGAATAAAAATACACAGAGAGAGAGAGAGAGAGAGAGAGAGAGAATTGCGTTATCTAAGTTTTGCAGACGACAGTGTGAGTCAGATAGATTAAGGTTTCAGAAAACCCTGAACAACTTAGTTTTGAAATTATTAGAAGAAGTGGATGAATTTTGATATTAAAGAGCAAGATAATAGACCATGAAGGAGATAAAAGTCAAACTTTAACTTAGGACAGATGATATACGTATTTAGAACAAGATTGCATGAAATTGGATTACAGCCTGTTGGAACGTTCTATAAGAGAAAATCTTTCGAAATGTGTAGCTAAAGAATATTTTTGAAACTGAAATATACCGGAAAAAAGGATACGAGATCATTTAATAAAATATGTGAGACAAGAACTCTGATAGTGCAAGAACTTGATAGGGTATAAGAATAACAAGGAAGGTACTTGAAGAAAATGAATATAATAATAGTCTGTTATATAAAATTGTAAGTGTAGGAATGATAAAGATTAGGAACAAATCAAACGATTATAAGAATTTCATTCCAATAAAAACATTTTCTGCTGAAATACACTTTTTCTTTTCTTTCTTCTTTTTCGTTAACATTGTTGTATTATTTGAGCAACGGCTGGTAGTGTTCCCTGTGAGATCTGTGCGTGGGTTTTGAAATTGTCAGTGTCTGTGAGCTGTGGCGACCAATCAGTGTCTGAGGACCGGCAATTCGAGACAATGAGGCCTGGCCTGACCCCCTTAAGAGACGCGTGTGACGTAGCGCCAGCAATTATTTAAATACCGACCATTGTTGTCGATATCTCTGCATGCAAAACAACTTCCACTCAATTAACTACAGCAGAATTCGCTGTCCGCTCGGCGCCGAACCACACAGGTGAGCCGGGGTTAACTCAAGGTCGCGGGTTCAAACCTACTACGTCCGCGACTTATACCCACGAGTACACCTGGAGGAGTGTTCGGACTGCAGTGACGTAAGGCTGATTCAGTCCACTATCCCTGAAGTCGAACAAATTAGTTTACTGTTCGAAACGTTCATTCAATTTCCTTTCTTACATCTCTGATACATCTTCTATTATAGACTAAATTGATTAATCTTCACCTACTGCTTCCTTATTATCTCACCATGGATATAGAATATCTAAACCAGCTAAATTTCTAGATACACGGACTCCAAATATATTAAACTGGGATTTCATATTGTGTATATCAGTTACAAATAGCATTGCAGCGACTACATAAAATATTTGACGACTAGTTGAAAACCTCAGCTTGTTACTCACATCGCTATTTCTGACAAATTGTGCTGTGGACGCTGTCCTCTAAAACATTGATTTGTTAATTCTTCCACGGTCATTTATAAATTCTCGTCGCTTACGAGGCTGGAAAAGGTTTTATATTTGTGACCTTTGTGAAAGGAGAAAGTAACGACGATATTATTAGCGGTGTATTTTGAGTGGCACTCAGACGCAGAACGAAACGAGGCAGTCTGGGCGGCTTTACGATGGGACTTATTAGAGAACAACGGGAGGGCAGTTGAAAATGGCATTCGGAACAATTTTACTATAATCCCAATACTGAACAAATATGGGATGATTAAAAATGGAAGAACATTGATTTATAAATGAATGAATGGAGAAAATCCAATAAAATATTTGAATTATAACGAGCAGAATAAGGCCTTCTTTTGAGTTAATAAATATATTTCAATTTATACGACAAAATTATTAATCTTTTTTAAAATTTAAAACATTACTTTCGTTCCTTCCTATTTATTACATTCAAGTGGTCAATTTCAACTAATAACAAGTGCAACAGACTAAACTAATGACGGCTAAAATATCACGTTACTACGGTCTGTTGAAGAATTTTCAGAGGTATAAACCTTAAAGTTAAATTTAAATGAATTTTATCGTCCAATTAGAGAATTGCATAAATCTAAGTGACGTACTGCGATATGCGATTTAATTGTACTGCAACCAACGTTGAAGTAAATTCTGGATCAAATTTGAATAAGTAACAGTTTACCATACAGAAAATAATAAAGGGAATGCGATACTGTATATATTTTTTTAGAGGGATAACATTGGAAATCCATCATGGACACCTTAGAGAGGTCCGCTGTATTCATGGAAGTAACTATCAGAGAAATTGTGTGTCAGCTCGAAAATGTTGCTCCAAATTAAAGGAACTATTTGATGTTACCTGTATGTGGGAATCCACAGGAGTTTTATTTCCACCTAAAGTAGATTCTCCTATCCGATGCAGGGCCTACTATGGCTGAAAGGTAAGTCGTATAACGAAACTGTCAGCGGTAGTTCTACGCATAATCACTACTTGCATCACCCACACAATTAAAACACTGTTTATATAGTACTTCAGGACTGTAAATCGCGAGAAGGGATAATCGAGAACCTAATGCAATTAATAAACATAACTTACCAGCCAAGACGCGAAAGTGTAGACCGAGTTTTCTTATAGAAATATTGCGGAGTATGTCCTTAAGTTCACAACAACGAATAGCATAGCATAATGATGCTGCAATATATACCAAAAAAGGTTACATCGTTTTCTCATTTATTCTCCATTCCTCTGGAATGCGTTAGATATACCTTATTACCCATATTGGACACCACAATCACCAACAATAAGGGTGGAGGGGAGTTACATAAAAATAGCGCGAGACAACCGAGCTTGGTGTTAAATCCAGGGTTATAGAAGCCAATGAGTTTAATTTTGAAATGTACTGTCAGTTAAGTTGTAGTTCAGCCCCTAGGTGTGGGAGTGTGGGAGAATGTGGGTGAAAGGCCGTTACAGAAAAGTAATGAGTAAATAACGATGACTGGTATTGAATATGGGGTTATTGTAGTCAATGAGTTTAATTCTGACCATACTGGTTAAGATGTAGTTCAGCCCTTAGGAGTAGGGGTGGGAAGGGGTGAAACAAATTTACGTCTACAAACTCTAATGCGTACACTAATTTCTACCAAACATTATTACTTACGTATTACTTACAATCCGGGAACAAAACCTGAGGAGTTAAGAGACACTACCGCCTCTAGGGGTAAAAACATTAATAATCGGCCATTATTGTAATCGAATAAAACGTTTTCTGGATCGCAGAATTTGATAGTTTCATTCTAGAATTTTAAAGTATCTAATTTCAACTCGAAAAGGCAAATGAGGGAAGTGGTGGAAGGCATTTACATACAAAGTAATACAAAAAAAGACCGAGATTAGTGTCGATTCCGGGTTAATAGGAATCTCAGAGTTTATTTCTCGAATTTATGATGGTGGTAAATAAATACCCGGGCAACGCCAGGAACTCAGCTACTTTTATATAAGGCTTCGTTAGAATAATCGCTTTTTTAGGTAATAGGAATTTTCTTCGCACTGAATTTATTGAAAAGAAATTAAAAACACAAATAACAATATGTAATCCATAAAGGATTTAGGTAATATTCGTAGCTAAATTTTAAATAAATACTAAATTGTACTCAATACTGTTAGAAATGTTTATTAAGACCAACTGCTCAATACAGTCAACAACGTTCGTAGTCATGGAAACTCAGCGTTGATAAGAGCACCGTGATGTAAATTCTTTTATTTCAAGTATGCATCATCTACATGTCTAGTAGATCTGAGAAGCATTTCATTTCCCATAACTCAGCTTCGCCGGCCCCTATATCGCAGCACAGTGTTGAATAACGAAACTAATATGAGCAGAAGAATACTTTAATTTATGATAGCTATAATTTTCTGTGTGAGATCATGACATTTGAAATGTGTATTTGTTATATTCATAGCAATTTATAAATGAAATAAAATAAAATTCATTATTTAATGTTGAATAAGATATACGTCAAAGTATGGAAATATCAAACTATCCTAAATTAAGATTAATTATCGGAACAATGAGAAGTATCGAGAACGTCCGCGCGTGATTGAAAATCTAAGAGGAACCGGATATGCGATTATGAGCGTCGCGTCGTGGAGGTGAAATAAATGCAGGGTAAGTTCAAGGCTAAGTTCGACGCAAACAGCATTTGACCCACAACCATAAACATAACAGAGTTACCGATTGTGATACGCGATTATGTGCTAACCGATTTAAATATCAGAATACTGGATAATCATAATAGCGACTGGACATTATATATTAACTTCTAAGGATTGCAAAGAAATTGTTTAAATAGGTTAATTTTTTTCAATCAGACGAAAAATTTTTTTAAATTTAATTATGGTTCCAATCTAATTCGTTATTTAACAACTAATGCATTCTAGGCCTCTATCTTTATTGTCATCCGTTTATCGGCATAGTTTTACTGAAGGTAGAATTATAAGAAAGGTTGAAGAATTAATTAAAGCGCTACATTTGGATTTTTGGTAAACAACAGTAAGACGAAGCCATTTGGTCCTTCGTCAAATAACTGAAGAAAGAATCAAGATATCTAGATATATGTATGGAATTTGTGGAGACAAGAATATTATTCAACAATGTGAATCGGAATAATATAAGATCCTAACAAAATATATTAACTGAAATTAATTTTTAACAATATAATGTAAAAGTGAGTGGAAGTTTCCATTAAGTGTTGTGATCTCTGTCAATACTATCGCCAGACCGAAACGATATAACCCAAGTTACAACGCATTACAAAGAATGTGAATACAAGATATAAATTAACAAAGACTTTTTAATAAACTATCATAAATACTGTTTACATGAGAAGTGTCTTGTTTTACATTTAAAAAAAAATTGTCGGACTTACTGTGGAGCATTTCTGAGACTAACCTTTTATTAAAATTACCTTCCTTATCTAGAATAACAGTATTATCAAAATTGAAAAAATGATTAATATACAAATAATGTTTTGTAATAGGAGAATGTTTGCAAGTTGGAAATTTTACACTAGTTTTATGTTTCTTAATTATAGTTAATAAAAATAGTTTGTTAACCATGTAAAATTTACTCCTTATACGAGTCGTTAATTTCTTGTGTTATTTGACTTACAGACATTAATACCGTTCTTTTAAATGTATGATAGTGTTTAGAAAAACATCCCAATTAATTGGAAACATCAAACAGAAAAATCTGGGAATAGAAATCTTCGAGTAATAATAATTTAAGGAAATAAAATTAGCAACGGAAATTAAAACGCACAGAGTTTCTGCTATTTGTATAAAATATTTTTATATTGTCAAAGAAGAAAAAATAACCGAAGAAGCTGTTATAATGAACTCACAGATAGTTTCTTACAAATAAAGAAAAATTTAACTTACAAAAATACTAATCGTATTTAAGAAGCAATATAATATTTTCGGGGAAAAAAGATGAACGACAAGATTCGTTAGAATAAAGTATTATTGTGGTCTTCAAGGCAATAAACTTACTAGTTTTGACATTTGAGTCAGAGTCAGGTCTGCCAACTGTAGCCTATATATGCAGCACAAGATGGTAAGATAGTAATATCTGAAATTAATAATAAGAAACATAGCCAAATACATACAAATTAATTCATGATATAAATACCACACAACGTATTGGAAATAAATTTTCTTTCTTCAGGTTCTAAGAAGACTAAAAACACAAGAGTCTAGAGCGACACAGCTGCACAATACAGTTGACAAACTCAAAACTGAAGAAAGAAACAAGGTTTATACAAACGTAGTGTGGTATTTATAACATCATTTCTTTAGACTGTATTTGGCTATTTTTCATATTTATATATTTCAAAACAGGGGTATAATTTTCATTTTAAAATATGAAATGTTGAAAGAGATTAATGAGTTCTACAGTCAAAAGTTGAATATTGAATAATGGATGAGGCATTTTAGAAAATATCCGTCGAAGGAAATATCAAGATGAGATAAGTTGAAGGTGTATTCAAACCTTCCTGACTAGTAAGTTGGAAGGTATATAATATATAAAAAAATACTTATTGGTGTAGGGTCGTTGTTGTATCAGCAAAGAATAAACATAGCAAAAAGATACGTTACTGATGCAATGTGTGGTTGTTTTCGTTAGTGCTGCGGCGAAGGCGTTGCTATCAGTGACGTAACAATTAGAAGGAGCGATGCGGCGCGACGTTCCGCGAGAAGGCCGGCGCGTGGGCGCGCAGACAATGATAATGGCAGGTGGAGCCCTGTCACACAGCACACAGCCATGACAAGGCACAACGCGCTCAATTAATATGTAAAGTCCGCCGCTCTCAATTAACCTCGCTCACAAAAAAACGCTGTTGACTTTGGAGATTGCAGGCCACTGCCCCGCCGCGCCGGACGCATCTTCGCCGCTTCCTCCGAAGCAAGTTCCTTGCTTCGCAAACGAATCAGTTCCTTATGTAACCTCTCATGCACAACTTTTGCAGAAAAAACAGTAAACAAAGTTGTTAGTTCCTTTTTCGCAAACGTCGGAGACGGAAAGAAAGTAATATATAGAGGCATTTTACTCTTATAATTACAGATTGCAACTGATTGTGTAATAATAAGACACATAAAAAGAGGAGAAATGCTAATATATTAATGTTGTGTGCGTATATTGACGCTAATAAAATGTATAAAACAAAGTAAACATAAGATTACTCTAGATAATTTTGTTTTTAACGACGGGATATTAACACGAAAGTTAATTCATGTTTTATGAGTCAAATTGCACACATCCGTATTTTCTGAAATCATAATTACAACAGAACGTTGACATAGTCTTTGAAATTTGTGTGAAAGAATTATTTTTTAAACTAATATCCGAAGACAGTGCGCCCAAACTAATTTCATGACTGCTCAAATAAACATAAAATTATTTTGGTCGAAATTAAATATCAAATTTTTAATAAACATTTAACATATTTTATAAATTTTTAACAGGAAGAATGCATTTAAAAGAATGCAGCTTTCTGTAATAAAATTAGTATTTAATAATATATAATACGTTATATATAGATATAGATTATGTTAGATCTTTTAGTTTCTTTGCAGTGCACGCCTGATTAGTTCCATGGATTATAGAAGAAACGCAGTATTTTAGATAGATGTTTTGTTTGTTGAAGATAATGCAGTTTATAGTCAATTTCAGACATATTTATTTATTAAATTAAAAAACAATCGTGATTCGTCACGACCGCATCAGAAGTGCCCCGGAAGGACTTCCAAAATTTATTCAATTTTTTAAATATAGTGTCAAAACGTTTTTAACATTTAATGGTAATTGAAAAATACGTGAAGAAATTACAAACAAGTTTTTTAATATAATAAAATTTATCTGATATTGGTCGTAAACTACAATACCTATCTCATATAAACTGACGTAAAATATAACCATTAATATATGTTTTCAGATAAGATTTTCCCGGTGAATATTCTGGATAAACAGTTCTTGGGTTTCCACCTGAGTTAAAGTAAGCTTAAGCCACGACGTTTTGATAGCGTACTCTGCCACCTTTCTCAAGTGAAGTAATATTAAATAAATATATTAGAATCAGTTGTTTGAAAATTATTGCGCTCACCAAAGTACTTAGGTCCAAATAAATCAATTAAATTTGATAATTACATTTTTCTTTATTGAATTATAATTAGGAGAGGTTTTCCCGAATCATTAAATATTTGACCATTCTTGACAAACGACAGTGTGAAGTCATATTATTCACTTGAGAAAGATAACGGAGTACGCCATCGAAACGTCGTTGCTTACTCTGACCCGTTTGGAAACCCAAGAACTGTTAATCCAAAATATGTTTTTGTTAATATGCCTAAGAGCACGTAACGTTTGCTTATAATTAATTCTTAACTGACTTCTTGACCATTACATATATACATATATTTCAAAGTCACAAGAATATAATAAAATATTAGTATTTACTGAATGTGCAACAATGAGAATCTTATTCACTGTTGGCTAGAAAATGATCTAGTATACATTATTTCACACTGTCTCAATGTAAGCATGTACGCCTGTTGAATACAAAAAATTTAATAGAATTATTCCGGCCAATTGAAATACACAAATAAATTGTATATACGACACTACGTTTCTGCCAACACTGTGATCTTCATAAAATGTCTGACTGTTGGATCTGTGTGTAACAACGTCTGATAAGAGGACACAATGTTGGAACAAACGCAGTGTCGTTTGTTAAGAATGGTAAAATATTTCATAGCTTCGGGTAAAACTAGCCCAAGTATAATTTAATAAAGAAAAATGTAATTAACAAATTATAGTATTATTAATTTATTTTAGCCAAAGTACTATAGTGAAAGTAATAATTTTCAATTTTATCTGTTTATTTATTTAATATTGCTCAAATTTTGGACAATACATGAAATAAGGTAATGAATTTCAAGACTGGCAGTATGTTTGAAAATAATATTCAGATCTAATATATAATTAATTCTCCGCAAGACAAGCTGTTTATTGTTAAACTTAGACTCAAGTGTGAATACAACCAAGTTTTATAGAATTTATGTAATATTTACTAATTATAATCATTGACACCTCAAAACAAAGTTTAAGAATAAATTGAAGTGACTGGTGAGAGGATGAGGCAGAGGTTAAATTGAAACCAGAGAACTTCTTTGGATGTGGAAACAATGACGGTCTACTTTATATTCCATAATCGATTATTATATTACGTCCCCTTTTGTTAGATGAAGAAACTGACCACTGCAAAAATTTATGACTTTCAGATTGAGTTCCTTTGACACATATGGTAAGACGGAATTTTAAATTCGCAAGATTGTATCATCGCCATGGTTGTCATTCCAATAACGCACAGACATAAATTGGCGGCAGAGGCGCTACCTTCATCGGCGAGATTTCGCCTGAAGTCCTTCGGTCTCCCAAAGCACACAGTTCGGTTTCTGTTCACTCTGTAAGTACAAATATTCAATTTTTCTAATTATAAAAAAAATTACGGTAATGTTTATCGAGGTACCTTAGCTGTTATTGTGCTTATTTAAGGAGTAGTCGAGTTCATTTAGAAATGAATCTCTGAATATATTACCGATGTATTAGTAAGTGAAACTGCTGAGGCAGTGTATCGCATATGGAAAGTGATTTAAATCTGCAAAATAGCCAAATTTACTTATTTTTCATTGAGAAAGTTTCTATTGTTAATGATTACCGTACAGAATATTTAAGGATGCGGTATTTATCAAGTTCTGGGCATGATGACCAGTAAATGGACTATATATGTGAATAAAAATCCAGGTTGCTTCCCGTTCCGCGGTGCAGGCCTTGCCCTCGCGACCTCTGACCACGGCTATCAGGAGGCCGACCATGGCGTCAGCCCCTCCCACGACATCTGTGTCGTATTTATAGCAGCGTCCTTCACAGACATCATGCGAATAAATGTTCCCCGCCCAGTCCGACTATCAACTCTTCACAATATTCACTACGTAATGCGATCGTTTACGAATGTACCCCGCACTTTATTTTGTCGATTACGTCAATTTACTCTGGTCAATAACAAAATACAAGACATCCCAATAAAATTATTTAGGTCAAGATTTGTTAAGCATATTAATCTATATCGAAGGCAATATTTAAATGGCCGTTGCGAATGTATATTAAAAGTGAAATGAAAGACAGTAAGGAAATTACACATATCTAATTTCTTATCTCAGATGAAAACTTTATGTCCTGGGAACTAAAAGTGACATAGGTCATTCACCACGATAACCAAGAATTTCCGACCATACAGTTATGTCATAGCTGAAACTATACCTCAGATTCCTCCTGAGAAGCCATAAAAAGATGAACAAAACCGATATTGCTATCTCTGAGCCTATATTGAAACATCGGATCAATATCAGTAAGAATTTCTGATTCGCCTGCTAATGCAATCAGTTCCCTGAAAACGAAGACGGTCGGTTACAGATCATAATTTTGGGCAAGTATTCGATATTCTTGACATCAAAGTAGCCCCTCTTCACTTTCTCCTTATAGAAATTTATTCCTTATATGTGATGACTTTACATGTCGCCAATCTTTTTGTAATCAAGCAGAGGAATAATTCAATAATGATTTTAGAATTTCCCTTAATTTCCTCAAGTATATTTGTGACCGACGACTCGTTTAAAATTATGGCAAAGCAAAATTTACTCGACGAACCTGTGAAAGGCAAGACTGTAAACAGTCTTTCTAATGTATTTATGTTACCATCCATAGTCTAGAAATATTTATAACTTAATGAAGGAAAGTGAGAGTAGGTATGTCGTACTGTTTTTTTCATTCGAAAATCTGGTAAATCCGTAATTAGTTTGATTGGTTTTATGGGTAATATTTAGCGCTCCTAAATCTGAGAATTGCAATTTAGTGCTTATTTCCATTCCTCAATGTCAAAAACCGCCTTGTTGAGGTTAACTTAATCTAACGTCACAAATAAATCTATAAAATTATACGATAAGCGACGTATGCTATACGAGTATCTTCAAATAGGTCAATCCCTACGTAAGCAGCAACGCTGATAACTTCCCGGGATTTCCTTCGTCCTATACGTTATAGATATGGGCGCGTAAATTAGTTTTTAGCAAATGTTTAGTGATAAAAGAGCATATTCAACGAAATACATTTGTACTTATTGTTTAAAATGTTCACCTTTGTCAATATTACAATTATTTTTTTTGCATTTCATTGTAGAATTAGTGTTTTGTTCTTTCAAACCAGTGGTCGGCAACCTATGACTCGGGGGTCACCTAGTGACCCACTGGGAAAATTTAACTCACCCAGTAAACAGTGAACTTCTTTTCTGTTTTCATTTTTATAATTTCTGTTGTCAATACAATAAATTTGTAATTCTATATTTAATATATATCGTAAAATAACAGTATATGCGGCCCACAAGCAAACATTTTTCTGAAAAATAAAAATAAAAAACGTTGCTGACTACTGTTACAAGCAAATTTGCATTGACACTAATATTTTCTCGCAAAAAAAAGTCGGCATTATTTTTTGAATGAGGGATTAATAAACTCCGATAGCCGAAGAATCAGAATAATTGCCGCTAATTATACTTAACATTATGTTACGAAACAGTTCTTTCCCGCTATTTGTCCTGGCATGAGAAATGATCTTAGACTTCCAATAAGAACTCAAAACCATAAATAATTTTTGATGCTTGAAATTCTTTGCCCTTCGTCGCCGTATCACATTGGCTCTATCGCCAGCTTTTGCGTCACAGCCTAGTCTCGACGCGTCGTAGCTGCATCATAGTCAACATCGATTCAGCTTTTGATAACTACGGTGATTTTCCATTTAAACGCAAAATGACAGGAATTAGCACAGCAATTATTTATACTCACTGCCATCTTATTAAATTAGTTTATGATTTTGTGCGCCTGTACCAGTTTTTGATGTTAATTTTTATCAATTGGTAATGTAGACATTAAATTTTAAATAGCACAAAACTTTCGTGTCGCAATTTGGTCCTCTAGGCAAAGAACTTGAGTTAATCCCGGATAAACAAATTAAATTCGTATACGGACATTTTCATTTTGCTTGCTTTTTACATCTCGTCTATAGGCAGCTACACCGACATTTACGACGTTATCGTTATTCGCAGTTTTTATGGTTTTATGGGTGTTCCTGACGTATAGATGGCGGGTTGATGAAAAAGAAGTGGTCTTAAGTACGAAGTTTGAAGTCGCTATATTGTTTACTGTTTGTTTAACAGCGATCGGTAGTGAACGGTCACGGTGAATAAGTAAAAATGTAGAAATCGTTACGCGATGCAATACTTTCATTTGAAATGTCTCAGTCCAACCAATATCAAAGTCGAGCTAGATTAAGGATCTGCTCCTTCGTTTACAACAATATTATATTGGGTGGCAGAGTTTCAACTAGGCTGACACGACCGTCGTAGCGACCGAACAAATGAAGTGACCGCACCAAAAAGGTGACGAAAATCCACAATTTTATAATTGTCGATTGAATATACGCGGGCTAGAAGATGATTTAGGAATTTCAAAAAGTGCTGTACTTCGTATGTTTACTGAAAAGTTGGACATGAGAAACCTGTGGGCAAGATGGGTGCCGCGTTTGCTTACAATAGAACAAATACAGCGTCGACGGGATGTTTCAGTTGGGTATATCGAAGTCTATTAGTCCTCTTTGTAATAGTTTTTTGAAGTTTCCTTGTAGTTTCAACGTGATCATTTCCAACTGCAATAATTGCGATATCGTCGGAAAAGATGGAGATAGCTCCGTATTCAGGTTCAGGAATATCACTGGTGTCCATTCAGAGTAGGTATTTTCTTGTCTTCCTCTGAAGTACCTTTTTGACAGATAGGATTTTAATATTTTCGAAATAGCTCGAACCTCAAGAATACTTTATTTTCTTAATGTGTATTGTACATTATGTTTGTGATTCTGTGCACTTGAGCGATAGTGGAACATTTCTGCCTGAAGCCAAATTGACGATTTCTTCGATCTTTTTAGTAATAATTTTTTAAAGGGGAAGTAACAGAGCAGGAAACGTGAAGTTGAATTTATGAATGGATGACAGTTGTCGAAATGTAGATGTACCGAACGGAACCTACAAAATTCTGCGACAAATCAAGAAATCGACGAGACGATTATAAGTACTTTAACCTGACGAAATTAGCAATATAGCTTACTATCATTGATTATACTTTTTTGTGTCGTACAGAATGTTGGCTGCCTGTATATTCCTGCTTGGCTCCCCCATGAGGGCATTGTTGAGAGCCAAATATCTGATTTTTTTTGAATAGACGTCGTTCCGGGGCCCCGCACCCTTGCGTGGGTTCTGTCCCGCAAGCCAACCAGCTGGTTAGCATCCCCCCTCGACCCTCTTCGTACCAGTAATGTTTTAGTTTCGCATTTCGGCAGCACGTATGCTCGTTGCGGGGCCTCGTGCGCGCGCAGAGTTGTGGGGGAGGGGGCGTAACAATGCACCCCCGGGCGCGTGGTCTTCCTCCACAGTCCGCAGTAGCACGGCGCATCCGACCACGGAAAGAGGTGAGTGAGTCCTCCCACGATACTCTCGCTCGCAAAAGCTTGCCTCACGAGCTGGAAGTTATTATCAGCCACGTTTCGCAAGGTGGAAACACAGATAGGCCGTGATACTGGGCTCTGGTCTCGGTGTTTCCTCTGGAAGATGTGTTTGCACAACAACTTGTTGGACGGATATGGTCGCACTTCCCGGAAAGCTGCGGGTCCACGCTCACCCACACCGCTGCCCGTCCGACGCGTACACGATAACACCATTTGACCGGGACGAACGCACTCCCACGTGATGCACCCATAAATACCGTTTACAGTTCTAAGGCGTGTTTCTTGTCTGCTTGCGGGTGTTATCGTTGCGAATATACCTGACAAATGCATAGATTCGTTACGCGTCGTCGGGTTCTCAGATGTACGGGCACATAATATAGATATTTCCCGATTTAAAGCAGGTTTGCATCTCAGAATTTTTCACGTAATTTCTCATATTGACCTTATGTGGTTCGTAAACATTCTCGTGTACGTTTACTGTTGTATTTCTCTGGTGTCGGGGTATAAATTATTTTGAACCATTAAGTTGAGCCTTTCGTGAGGCTAAATAATGCGAAGACCTGGCATCAGATAATGCACGAAACTGTTGCCGTTGTCAGTGTTTATTGCAAATACGCTCTGCCCTGAAACGATTCACTTACGTGCCTGAAGTTGATGTAGCCTGTTGCACGAGCACCTGGACCGTTTGCTACCTGTTGCTCAGTCGCCGTGTTAGCCGTGCTTTCCACATTAAACTAAACTAATAAATGTAGCATATTTGATGAATTTATGTATTTTGCGGGTAAATTAATTTTTCAGTTAAAGGAGCCGTTGCTATGTTTGTAAGCAGTTATGAAATTTGTACTTTGTCTTGTGGACTTTGAGGAAGGTGCAGGTAGGTAGAGGAATGAAATGCCTGACTTCTTCCTCAATAGTCACTCCACTTGAATGTTGCGACACCATCGAAGCGGCTTCCAGCATTTCTGTGTCTAAAGATATTAATGTATATATAGTATACAAGTCACTGTAGGTACTGTTTGAGCATCTCTGCCTTGATGTGGATTGTATTTGCATGTTTAAATTAGTCACTATACATACTCAACTGTTTCAGTAACAAATTTTAATTTTTATGTTACGTTTAGAGCGCGCTTTGCAGAATATTTAAAAATATTGCATTCTAGGTTAGAAAAATAATTTTCTTCAGTGTTTAAAGACTGGCGACGCAAAATCCTCTAAGCTAGTCTTTTTAGTTTGTGTAAAGATGCAAATAATTGGTAGTACTACGACGCGTCACAAGGGTAAATCTTTCCTTGAAATTTGTTATTTCCTTCGTGATGATTCATCGGCATTGTTTTTCGCTCTCAGTCATCCCAATTACTTTTCCTTGTTGCTTGAATCATCTCCTAACCTTTTGGACTCTACTAAATATTTTTAAATCTTACGTATGCAAATAGTCTACTTCTTTGGACTAAGAAATGACGTATCTGAGATTTATTCTCAACATATTCCTACATGCGGCTGCATCCATGTATATTACACATTTTGGTATGTGATTGGATGCAGGCTGTCGCCATTCCTGAGCTTGCGTCTGGGCGTCCTTTTTGTGTTTGCTGTCGATGGTAATGATTGAAGTTGTGACGGTTGTTACGGATCCGTGGACAGGAACGAGTTCTGGATATAAATTGCGGACGGTTGTCGCTTCCTATGGGAAATTCTCCCCCGCTCGCACCGGGCTCCAGAACGAGTTTGTCCCACTCTCCTTCACATGGGGTACATTACTTACTCCAGTCCTTCATCATTTATGTACATATATTACCTTCGAAAAAATTAATTTTGATTGACACTGCTGTGATTTTGTTGTCCTGACGGTACGTTTTTTGTGCGTGGTAATATTTAACATTTTGTCGGTACTATAAGCTTTTTTAAGTTACACTGTGTACTGCGAAACAGACCATTTATTCTAATTATATAAAAAAATAGCCGATTAACCGCCAAAATTAAATGATGAAATAAATACCACACAACGTTACTGCAACCTTGTTGCTTTCGTTAGGTGATTTAAATTTTTTATCGCTTAATTTAGCCTGTTGATTGGCTAATCATTATATTATTATATAAAATACATCTATCATAGACATTTTGATTTTTTCGACAACGTATTGTATTAGAGAAGTGGCTGCGCACCAATCAGAAATCGCCGCGTCAACTTGTACATATCAACAGTACCTGTAAATACGATGTAGAACAATTGATTGACGATAATGAACGAACAATTTGTTTTTATAATTATCTGTTTGTTTCGTACTATATCTCTGAATGTAATGTAATGCATATATTACAGCCATGTACTGTTAAATAGATTGAAAACACTTGTTTTGAATACTCGATGTTTTCTCTCTGCTGCAACAGAAGAATACATTACGGTTAAGAAATATTTATCATGTTTTCACCCTGTTAATATTAGTGAGCACCGACGGTTCGGCGGCTTCAGAAGATGGCAGTGCTACACGTCGAAACGTCGCTGTTCCTTGGCATTACCCGGATGTAAACTCGAAAAACCCTTCCATCTTTAATATTGATGTTTATCCGACATTAAATAAATATAATGACCGCAGTCAGAAAAGGTTTATATAATTGACAATACACTTAGAATAGTATGTTTCGTGCCTAATTTGGGACTTCATCAATGGAAAATAGTTCAGAAAAAGAACAGAGGTGACCTTTATATTATGATCGAAATTTATTCGATGATGTTGAATATTCTGATAAATTAGACTATGTGCTTCCAAGGTATTCATTCAACCATTAATTTCATTTTTAAGCTACTGTTCACCTACTGACGTCTGAAATTAGGGACAAACTGCAGTGTTCTCATGATGTTATTATTGTATTGTAAATTATCGAACCTCTTCTGATCGGTTAGTATTTCCCAGAACCTACAAATAGTTGAACTATTTTTTGTGTAATTAGGTGAAATGACCAAATAAATACAAAATTAAGTGCTGATATATACCACACAACATTTCTGAGATCCTCGTTCCTTTAGTCAGGTAATTGGGGAAATTACGAGAACGACAATTGTGCGGTTTTATGTCGCTTCTGGCTCTCACGGTTATTTCAAATCACCTGACGAGAGGTACAAGGATCCTACAAACGTTGTGTGGTATTTATATCATCACTTAATTTCTCTGTATATGGCTATTTCATCTAATTATTATCTTTTATACAGATGCATTATATTCTTATTTCTATTTTATGTGCAAATGAATGTATATATAGGCTACAAACCACGTAACGCAATTCTCGTTGCCATGTTAGGTACTTAAAGTATGTATGGATTCATTAGGAGTTACAGGAGGGAAGAATGCATTTGTTTATGTATGACGCATGGTTCCTTCTCTAGGGGGCACGCATAGGATTTTAAAAGAGTATGAAATTCGATGGTATAAAATACAAATTTGAATTGCAGTTCAAGCCACAGGGAGCACGTGATTGTTCTGGTTGGTGATGCTAGGCGCCCTGTTGCGACACCCCTGCCCCGGCTTAAGCTCCATTCATCTCAACGTTTTTCTTCTCCCCAAGCAGCTTCCACATACGAGCACCCATGACCCAAAAAAAATGCTAGCGATTCCTATACAAGTCAACGGACAGTGGTTTGCCTCCGCCCGCCAGTCCAGGTTATCGGGTTACATATTTGCAGGAACGGATTGCTGCTATTATCCGCACCACTGTTCAACAATTAGAGGTGAAGTGATTCGGAAGGGTGGGTGGTTTAGGCGTGCCTCATGGAAATGCAGAGATCCGATACGAAACTTAATTAACTAGCCGTTTGATTGTAGACGACACGCATGTTTCTTCATTCTTTACAAGTGAGATATACTTTAACTTTTTAGAAGACCTCATTTAAATAAACTGTAACACAACAATTTGGTTTGTACTTTGCTTGGTAAATTTGAATGTAGAATTATTTAGAAAATATTGCCGCGTATTTATTGAACAATTATGATAATAAACGTGCTAACATAGTGGTTCCCTGATCAATACTCAATCACGACGGAGTATAACATTGTTCATGTTACTCGTCTCCAAATAACTTTTTTACTTGAGGCTTCGTTTTAGTCAGTAATATAAGAATTAAAAACTTTTTTCGATAAATTTAAATATTTCTTAATTAACCTCGCTAAATTATATTCTACGAACAGCACTCTGTCAGAGACTATACTAATTTAATATTCATTTAATAACTATGACGTAGTGTGGTAACATTGTTCTCATTCGTCTCATAGTGGAGCTTTTATTTTCGTCAATAATATAACAAATGAAATATTTTCGGGCTCTAATTAGACATATGGCCAACCTGTTTGTAGTTGTCAGCGTCACCGCCTCGCATAATAGAGGTCCCGGGTTCAAATCCCGACATGGTCACAAAATTGGGGTAAATCTGAAGGAGAATTGGCACACTCATCACGTGTCACCACTAAATTCCGAATGTGTCACGTAATTAGACAGTCGACTCGGTAGGCTAAAGACAATGAATTTAGATATGTTTCGCAATTCACCTGTTAAATTATATTCCACTAACAGTACTCAGCCAGCGTGTATAATAATTTAATGTTATGTCATAACTGAACGCTGACGTATTCATTGCCTACTCTTGTCGTGTACTTCACTTTTGCTCATGTCTGTAGTAAGGTATTTTTGTCTTTTATGGCAAGGATTTGTAGGGGTCAAGAACACTATTTACAGTTAAGAATTTTCAAGGCCAAGTACATATATTTGGGATGAAAGTAAGTGCTCGGGAAGAACCCATGCGGCTCTCCAAAGGCATGAGTGCAGATTGCTTAATCCTTTTCCTGGATCACGGAACTAAATCCCGCCCATTTCTTTCTTGGTGCGCTGAAGCCCTGAATAGAAACTACAGGATTCCTTTCTTCTTGGGCTTTAAGTCTAAATTTTCATGGACTACTTCCTTATTTAGGAGGAACGTAGAACAATCTCGTCGGGATAATTTTTTGCTTATCGATGAAACGTCAAGTTAGGAAATTGATACTAGATTTCAGTTACATGTTGCACGTACTACTCGATCGATATGAATAATGTTGTTGTCTGCTGATGGCTTCGAGAATTTTAAATATTTAAATTGGGAAAACGTCGGAAGAATTGGCGCATTGCTTGGTCCAGCACATTGCTGCTAATTACAAAGAAATGTTATTGTTACAGATAAATTTAACTCTGAAGAAGGAACCGTCAATTTATAATCGCACTATGGTTTTCAAAGTATATACATCTGTAGGTTTCGAGGTCGAATAACGTATTTTCGTTTATGGGACTATTATCCCTGAAAACGGAAATACCACAATGCATCAGAAAGAAAAATGATTCTCCAGGTTTCATGGGCATTCAATTACGAGATGAACTTTGAGACACTAGATTGCAGGCCAGATACGTGATTAGGCCAGCTTCTACCCCTGTCTGAACAAGGCTCGTGTTTTTGTGCAGCCCTGGGGCACGCGCCCGCTCCAGGTGGCAGCACCCACGCGACTTAAACCAATAACACGTGAATGGGCGCGAGTACAATGTTTGCAGGCAAGAGGTCCTTTTTGTCAGGGATGGGGTCTCTCCTCAAGACGTTAAATCGCCGAGATCGCTCCTTGCCTTTTAAAAGGCCGCTGCGACGTAACGGCCACGACGCAGCCGGCGCTTGGCTCTGCCTCTCCTGCAATTTGTCTAACCAAACCTGCACCTCGAGTTTTAACAACTAAATATCCGTGTCGGGTTAATTGGACTAACTACATGTAGTCAAGGTGCTTTATTGAATTATTTCCATATTGTTTTTATAATACGTACACGTGATAAGATCTGTTCCGTCAGCCACTGTGCATACGTGGTTATCGATCAGTTTAAATTTTCTTTCCGTACTGACGTAAACATAGTTTCTACCAGTACAGTCACCGAATTTTACTAGCCATAATAGTGCCATAATTTTGTAACTGATATCACTCGTACGCCTCTGTAAGGATAAAATAGCAGTTTTACTTAGCTGGCTCTATCTTTGTTTCGACTGAGGAAAATTAACTGTCCCATACCATCGTTTCCGGGAATACGCTAATACTTCTGCCAAGAAAAGAAAACCGAATGGATGATTATTGGAAATTTTGAATATCTCGTGGTCGGTTATAACTTAAGAATTTATAGACTTTACTACGAACAAAAATCAGATATTTAAGGCACGGGCGAAAATACCACAATAGAAATGGAATTCGGAGGAGAAGAAAAAATATTTTGAAGTTTATCAACTGACTTGTGCAGTTGTGGCGCTCCAGGCTCCTCTTAGTATCTGAAGAAAGGGATAAGGATCCCAGAAACGTTGTGTGGTATTTATATTGCCACTCATTTTGTCTGTATTTGGCTATCGTTCTTATTATTAAAAAATCAAATGTTGAAATAGTAGATATATTACTTTCTGTCACATCATCATAGAGGAATTCTTTCCTGGAAGGGGAAACAATAGCTAACATATTGTACACTATAGTCCACCACCCCCCACAGATGTAGAAACCCCCCTTCCAGTGAAGGGAACGGTGGGGGCGACCCGCTCCGGGCGGCAAATTTTCAGAATTACTGTAAATTTTGGAGCATTTTGTATTTAGATACCTAAATGAAGGGGGCGGAGAATTTGGCCTCCGCCCCGGGCAGCTGAAACCCACGCTACGCCACAGCCTTCCTGCCCTTCAAAAAGGAAGAAGAAAAGCTTTTGCAGAAACTGTTCCAATGTGAATCAAACTTTCTGTTGACACGAATATGTGTTTTGATTTACGTCAACCAGAAAAAACACCATATCACATCGCACTGTTACGCACTCGTCGCGACATCTGCCCACGTGTTCTCCCGTTGAAAGTTCCCTATCTGAGAACGTATTCATTATTCGAACTTAATTTACGAAGTCCAAATTTTTTCCATTTAATCTTTATTATCTCAGGAATTATATTACAAACGTTTTTATTAACCCGTATTTATTGTCCGAGTCTCGTTCAATGTTTCATATGTTTTCTTTTATATTTCGGTAAATTATCAACCTGATTTATGATAGAGAAGTGAAGATCAGTTTTTACCTTCAAATGAAAATTATCTATGACATACATGTGACGTATAAACACCACGAGGTACATCAGCAATTCGAGGTCCCGTGATGAGGAAAGTAGATTTTTGTTGACTTTTTTATGATAACTTGCGTCTATTCATTAGATTGTACCCAAGAAGGTGGATTAGTTGAAACTTTATGGTGATATAAAGCGATGAATCTGAAAAGTAAAAGAAAATTCTCCACTGGCCACTTGTTGATATGGAAAAATAAAAATTTACGTGATTGAAAACAATGAATAAGAAAGGTAGCCAATTCGGACAAAAAAAGTTATAATATAAATACCACACAACGTTTCTGGGATCCTTGTACCTTTCGTCAGGTGCGAAGAAGAGCCTTGCCAGTTGTGTGGTATTTATATTATCACTTTTTTTTGTCTGAATTGGCTATCTTTCTTATTCACTTGTTGATAGTTCAGCAATATAAAAAAAACCGATGCGCGCATTAGAAATGAAACTTCAAACAGATAAATAGGAAAAATGTAATATTTTTAAAAGTATTTTGAGAAGAAAATTTTTTATAATTGCTTGTGTAAAAACCATAAGGATATATTTTAGGTATCTCAATTTTATTAATTTCATTATCAATGTATAATTTAAGATTTGCGTTTGCAAACGGTTTGTAACTACTACGTAGGCATAAATGAATGATAAATCAATATAAAACGGAGTTGTAATTTTACTTCCGTACTCTAGTACAACTTAAGATGTATCACTTAACTTAATTTCGCGTTTGTGTATGTGAAATGCTAAGTTTAGTTATGTATGTGTGTTTAAAGGTGCACCGATTGTATTCTAAAATTAAAATGAGACATAATTTTAAAGGTTCTCATTTTCCATAAAATCGTGTTGAATTGAGTACCAGACGAATAGTGGTCCAGATGTGCACGTGTCAGCTCTGTTACTAGCATTTTTATCAGAAAAATCTCACTTGTGTTTGAAATATGAGGCGATAGCATAATGTCGTGCGATTACTCAATCAGAAAGAGACGTTAATTCGTCTGCGTCGAGAAGTAAACGATGGCGTAATGTTTTGAACCCGGGAATGAAATGCTGTTGGACGCACTTCATTGACGGCGATGTTGTGACCCACTCTGCCACACTCACTTCGTATCGAGTAGAATTCGGCGTTTGTCGAATAACCGATTCTAATTAGCTTGGCAGGAAATCCTCCGGCCGTAGATTGCAGGTGTTCTGCAATTCGCCGCTGGGAAAAATCTGCCTCTATATCAGCTGAATGTGGTTGCTTAATGGACGGAGCTGGACTGCGGCCAATACGTGCGTGATTTTACAGTTTATCTTAACACTCCTGATTCCGTATTCAGAACTCCTCGACGGCAGGCTCATTCATTAAAATTTGCGATCACGTGATATTTTTGTTAATGGCTTCCTAATTCCAAATATACATCATAAAGTAACATTTCTGTCTTTGAGAGAAAATTTATATATACGTTAATTACGAGTGTGGTTCGGAAAGTAAGGTCCGATTTTTTATAAAACATAGACCATCACAGATTTTTTTCAAAAAAACCTTACAATTGTCTCTATTTTTCTAGATTGTTTCCATATTTGTTTAATTTGTTTATCATAACGTTCTACAAGATTTTGTATGACTAAGTCATAGACGTCTGCCGCCTGTGAGGATAACCAGTCTTTAACTGCTGCTTTCCTCTGGTCGTATCGCGGGTCATGTGACAATCTTCCCTAAAGATTGATCACCTCCCTTATGATATCGGTTAAAAAATCTAGAGCTCAAGCCGTTCTTTTCATTTGGCTTTCCTCGGTGAGCAGCCTGGGAATCCAACCTGCGCACAGTTTGTGAAATTGCGAATTTTCGGATAGATGAAAAAGAATGGCTTGTGCTATTGATTTTTCTGACCGATATAAGGTGATCAATTTTAGAGAAGATTGTCACAGGGGACCAGACGTGGGTTTCGCACATGGCTCCAGAGATGACGTGTGTAAGGAGCGTTAAAGGCGAGTTATCCTCACAGGCGGCAAGCGTTTTTTACTTAGTCGTACTAAAGCTTGTAAAACGTTGTGATAAATGTTTAAACAAATAATGAAACTATGCAGAAAAAATAGAGAAACGTGCAAAGGAATTAAATAAAAAAGTTTTTTGAAAAATTCTGTCATGGTTTATGTTTCATAAACCTTACTTCCCACATAATCCTCGTAAATTGTTTTGCAGTGGAATTCAAGCAAGCCTAAATTGCACATTTTAATTAGAATTGCCGTGGAAGGGTAATTTATATCGTAATAACATGAGAATTACCTTCCAAACCCTTCAAATCGACTTATAACAATAGAAATTTGATTTAATTTGCATACACAACAACCCCCCCCTGCATATGAAAATACTTTCCAGTTACAATTTAGAAACAGTGCAATTATTATGCATAAACGTGTATAAAATCACTTTTCTTCAATGTAATTGTCCATTAATGGCAAAATAGATAGCCGTTTTTAAGTCTTAGATGAAGTACTGCCTCAAATAGAAGAGTAACAGTCTAGTGCAGATTATACGTTGTATAATATAAGGAATTTTTCATCCACAGCAGTATCAAGAAATCGTTTAAAAAATGCAGAAATGCCTCAGAGTTCATGAATACATGCTTTAACAAGTTTGTAATGTGTTTTATATACGTGGAGGCTACGTATACTATTCTCGTTAAGTCTGGACAACATTTTTCTGATGAAAGTAACAAACGAATTCTAGTGTGTGTAACGTGATAGCACCCGTTCGTTTTAAAGTACATATTTATTTCACTTAACAAATTTTAATCGTTTCAAAATTTTCGGGCATATCTTTTAATTAAATGTCATTTTAAATGTAACCCTATGATGGTTGAGAGTTGTAATGTCTCCATTATTTTGTAATATGCAGCCTGTATTTAGTCGCGATGCAGCCGTCGATCACGATGAGTAATTTCAAAGTGACGTGATAGTAGTTTTGATATTGAGATACGTTTAACTGTTGTGGGTCGCGTGGATGTGCGTGGAAGTGCGTGGCGCCCACTCGCCACTCGCTGCGTAGAGGTCAGTAAACCGGCATCGGCAGCAGCAGCAGGTGGAAACGGTATCTCGCCACAACAAAACCGGATATTCAGCCGTCTTCGGCTACAACTGGACCTTAATCGCTCATTACGAATTTATTGCAAGACCTGTTTACATAATTCTGATACTTTCAGATTTTTTTTACGTTTTCATTACAAAGTTATTTTTTAAAAGGATCATTTGATAGCCGATTTCCAGAGATTTCTGTAGTAGTTTAAATACACAATTCTACGTATTTTGTGTTACGTAGTTTGGACTACCCAGGGTTGAAGTTTTTTCTTGAAACACAGTATTATATGTCCATTCCTTTAGTCTGTTAACACCTACTTCAAAACTTACCCAGAAAGAGAGGGAGAGGGAAATAGGATAAGGGATCGGGATGGAAAGGAGAACGGAAGGAAGGAAGAAATTACGAAGGGAGAGCGGAGGTTGGCTACTTCTACACGTTTGTCGTTTTCGTGTGGATAAGGTTTTTAGAAAGTTGATAAAGGCATGCCTGTTGCCTCAGTTCATATTATTAGGTGCAAATCAGCATATAAATACCATTAAAAATATTTCTTTTCGATTGAGGCAATAGAATTATATTTTTTTGAGAGTGCTACTTAACATATCCCCCTGGCATGAAGACATCCCCCACCTTACAGAACTTTATTAATACTTTGTGTATGTATGTTATAAGCTTACAATTTGTATGCAATGTTTCGTAGTTAACGATCAATATGATTTTCAGTCTTCCATGCACGAGACCGATATAACATTTCGTCAATATAGAAACAATATTCACTTATCCCAATTCTTTTAAAGATGTCTCATCGTTATCATACTACCCATAAGTTTTCTACTTCATATTTATATTAATAGAAGTTATTTTTTGTTTTATAAAACAAATATATTACTGCGGGAATGTGATTAATTTTCAAAGATATTTTTCTTCCGCAGAAGTCGAGAGCGATCTTTACACCAACGAGGTACTTATTCTTAAAACTACTAGATATTTTATTGGTATGTCTTACAGAAAGTAAATGTTTCATGCTGTATTATTTATGCCTGTTGCATACTGCGATTGTCACTCTCTTAAACAAATCGTTTTAGGAAAGCTAATTTAAATCAGAAAAATATGTGAAACTCAATGAAATGAGATTATGACCAGGCGCCAATATTATTTAATGAAGTTTGATTAGATTTTGGGAAAGCTTAGGATAAGCTTTAGTCTGGGTATTTCAAAAGATGCTATGAAAGCAGACTGGAAAGTAGTTATGCCAGATTAAATTCATTGAGATGGTTTGGTCCGCTTGTATAAACTATTTTAAAAATCCCGGTACAGTAATTAATTAAATCTCCGTACAGTAATGAAGTTTCCTAATGAAGATGTTACTCATTGTTCCGGCATACAAATAAATTTATAGATATCTCGGATACAGCATTCAAACACTCTTTGGATAAAAAAATTAAATACCCTATTCTAATCAACCGGACATTTGAATCTAACGCATTTGTACATTTTTCTTTACTTTGTTACTGTACTGCAGCTATTTGGTCATTCTCACATTATATTCGCATTCAATGCTTCAATTATTCTCAGGCTTCTCATTATTTTTTAACATTTTATGTCTTGGTTTTCTCCGTCAGACAGCAATTCTACGCCTTGGACATAAAAGTATACTATCACTTATGATATTTTGTGCAAATGGCTTAGTTTTTTCTTCGTGCTCTAGATAGAAAAATTCCTACACAAACGCTTGTACTAATAAACTATTACTTCTTTAAGTGCGAATTATAAAATGATATTAGGCAGAAAATTCACTCACATTTAAACAAAAATTGATAATTTACGTAACATGCAAGAGAGAAATGCACACAATGAAACTACTTAAATTATAATTTGTCATAATGAAACTTAATTACTATATGTTTATAAAATAGTGAAACACAAATTCCGTTTCATGTAGTTGCACAATTTTGTAATTATATAAAAATATCTGAACGATTTGGCACAATTTACATATACTGACTTCATTGCAAGCAGTAGACGAAAGTCACTGTAGTGTCGCTCACGGGCACCGACTTGAATCGCATTGGTCAGTGTTTGTGGCGGGTGGCGTCGGTCTGGCGCCGAACCCGCGGGCCTCAGGGCTGAGGGTGGGCTAATCACAACCCCGGTTCTGCAAGCGTGTGATTAGCGCAACGCCGGTACGGCACCTCGGGCTCCCTTCCACATTCCACAATAAACACTCAAACCCTCTTCCTCTGCCAAAATCAAACTTCTCACTAACTTAAAGTGGATTAACGTACCTTAAATAGTGGCTATTTCCTACCAGCTGGTCTGCTATCGACATCTTCATGGCTCTGCTCTCAAGGTCCGAAAGGTTCCCGCTTCTCTTCTCGAAATGTTTCATATCTTTTACTGGACCTTTTTATGTTCCCTGAGTGCAACATTTGTGCTACTTATGAAAAAGTCATTCTTGAAGTCTTCACTCGGAATTGTCGTTTCACACATTTTTGGCTAATGGCAAGTTTCTGATACGTTTGTCCACACCCACACTAAGTAAGTAACTTAGTAACACTAATTTGTCAAATCCTTCTGTATACGGATTCCAACGTATTCCGTATCATTTATTACTTCGCGGGTGTCTCTTGTCGTGTTTTATTTTTATTTGGAATACTGCCTTAATTGTTTTCATTTAAGGAATCATCAGTAACCTTTTAACTATCAGTGTATTGTAGGTGCTATAATCTAAAATTAATTTTTTCCTTTTTATTTTGGAATTGTGATTTTTCTCCATCCGTTTGTCTGTCATGTCCAATATTTATTCCTTTTTATTCGTCTTCACGTCTCCTCGTCTGTGAACCAAATTTGAATCACATCTTCTACTCTCCTTGAGTGATTATAAATCCCCAAAATCCGTTCCTTAGTGCGTCTTTCCGAATTATGAAATTTTCATTTTATTTAGAGGCGTATTTTCATATTCAAGTGTAATGGTCGTCTAAAAGTATTATTTTACTTTTTTCATGACGCAGTTATTTGCAGTAAGCATCCATTCGTACAGCAATTTTTGCCTTCTTTCATTGTCTTTTACCCTCATAATAGTCTCGTACATCGTATAGCAATTCGATGTTTCACCTCTACATATTTTTTTTGTATAGTTATATCTGATGTTTTGTTTTTATTCTCCATGTGCGTCCAATAATCCAGCCTTTCAAATCTTCTCAATTTATTGTCAGTTACTCTGTTTATTTTCTTCTACTGTCTGTCAAGTTGTATGTTTGTCCTGATACGCGGGATCCCTCCCCACAAATATTTAAATATTTTCCTTTCCCATGGTGTTAAAGTATTGATTGATTTGGATTCTGGCATCACTATCATACGTCACAGATTGAGTTACAGCCTCCTTATCGAGTTAACTGGTAAGCTATTCTGTATTAATCTATAACGACTCCACTGTTGATAAAATATGATCAAATAACGTGCTACTTCCTATTTCCTAACCTAGAGATGCGTCTTGCCGAATAGTTAATTATGATTAAATGTTATAGTCAAAGTTGGGTGACTAATTTCTCAAATCATTATTCTACTATATTAACCCTTGTTTTAATAGATCGTTAAATCTACTGTCTGTTAAATTCTTTAAATAGAAAAAAATTATAATATAAATTTCGTTTATTTACTTAGTTTTCATTTATAAAGTACAAGTATCCCATAAAGTATTACCAATTGCAGGGGCGAAAAATGTATGAATAATTGTTATTTTAGCTTATCGCGAATTGAAAATGAATCCACCTAAGCACGTTCTAAAACTTTCTAAGATAGGAAATTTTGTAGCATCACAATAAAACCTAAGTCGAATGTCGTGGTTCTATTAAGCATTTAGTTGGTATTACGTTGCCCATTCTAATCGGGTAAGAGTAGGTTTTCTGTGGAAGCTACTCTGTCGGAGAAACAATGAGCAATTGAAAAGCCGTCTGACCGATGAGTGGACAGGCAGGTTGATGGTGGTATGATCTGGTTCTTCCTGTCCAGCAGTAAAAACTCGTCTTCCCCGGCGCTCTTGCCCTGCCTCTTAGCATTACGTCGCTGCGGATAGCTTCCACAATCAATGTTACTCCTACATTTCCTTCAAGAAAAACAGCAAAACAATCAAATTAATAAGAAACATTTAAGTAAAATCTCATGAAAAATGTATAACAGAATGAAAGCATGTCGTTAACAGACCAATCTTGCGCACATAAAAGTAATCCCTGCCGTCCACTTCAGTGCTGTTGAAATATGGTAGAATTACTTGGAAATCCTTTTCTAGGTTAATAGTTCAATTTCGCTACTGATTTATGAAGATACGAATTGAATCTTAAGTTTTTATAACAGGATTTTACTGTTTCAATAGTTGTGATTTAATTGATTGACAAATGAGAAAAATTTGGTCAACGAGTCTACGTAAGGAAAGGCTGTTTATCTAAATTAGGAAAATATGTAATATTTTATGTATCAAATTCGACAATGATTGAGGATTTCTAGTGGTGTGTGCAAACTCATTTATTCAATATTGTGGAAAAGACGAATAAACGACTAATTATCTGTGGACTAGTTCGGAATGGTCCTCGAGACGTAGCTTTCCTTCTTCCTATTCTTTTCTTGGTTTGTTGCGTCTCAATTTAGCATGTCCTCAAGTCAGTTTCCAACTTTCAATCACCGGATTCGGCACTTTTTTTTTTACTTTCTGCTCGTGCTGCTCCGAAGATGAAAGATTATTTGATATTTTGAAAACAAAGAAGTATTGCAGTTGTGCTGCGAGCGGACAGTACCTTGCCTACCTGGCGGCTTGGGGGCGGCATAATTACACGCGGTCGCGGTAGCAGCATTCCTGCCCCTGCCTCTGCCCTTGCCACTGCCCCTGGTCCGCCATGGACACCCTTTAGCGCCTTCCCCGACGACCAATTAGCCCGCACAAATATCCCGCGATTAATATATCCAGCAGTTACATCTGAAACTAAGTACTGACTCTCTTTACTCCCGGTCAAGCTAATCATCAGTATGCAGCTGAAATAATATTGTACGCAAAACAATCTTTGACATTTGGATAGTCGGATAAGAGACAACACCTTACCAAGAGAAAATATTGATAATTTATTATTTGATAGCCCTACCTGAACGACTGTCACCTTACATGACACATCCTTGATTTAGGAGTGGCACGTGGTCAAAGCGTCAATTCTCCCTGAGTTTAAACCCAATTTTCGTGACCAGGACAAGCACAAATATCCATGTCCATGTCGGGATTCGAGCCCGGGACCTGCGTGATGTGAGGCAATGACGCTGACCACAGCAGGCCGCTAATACTGATTTTTAAATCTTAAACCTTAGATCATTCAAAATTTTAAACTTGTTATAACATGTAGAAGTCAACATGCTGCTATAAAATATTTTTCGTTCGTTTTTCAACATAATATTGAATATTTTACTCTGATCGGCATGCTCCTGTATAATTTATCCACTGCTTATATTTTGGTATAAATACGAATAACGTCCGTAATCGAAGTCCAAACCATCAGATCATGAATATGTTTTATTGTTTTTTGTTTATACATATGAGCTGACATTCAGGAGGATCATCCGAGTTCCTGTGAGCCTATCAATTTTGACTTAATAGTGTAAAATCTATGAGTCGACATTTTAGAATCAGTGTAAAATTTTGCCATAGTGTACTTCCGAAACCAAAAAGAATGCTGGTACCAGCTGGACAGATGTAAGTAACAAAACCAAAACTAATGATTAATTGTAAACGCTAATTAGAGGATAAAGTCAGATTTCGTTCTCTTTTAATTGTCAATCAGAGTTAATTTCTTTACTTTTAATTTCTTTCTATCGACATATTGTTCAGGTAAATTGTGAACTGTTTGTTAATAATATTTTTAAATCAATTTGTTGTGTCCATTATCAAACCCAGTAGAGGCCCTGAGAGAGAAAGATCTCAAATTTTGTTGCATTTATCTTTATCGTCACAAAATAAATAAATATTTTGTTTATTAATTTTCAAAATTATTTAATTTAATTAACGTCCTATTGTTGTATATTACAATATGTCGTCTATGATTCAGCATATACAACGTATATGGGAACGTCAAATCTTTCATTTCATATACAATAAATGTCAGAAATATCGTTGTTTTCGTTGAAATATTTTTTATGTCGTCGGGGGGTAAATCGTAAATGTACCATACAGATGCGTTGCCAGTCAGGGTCACGATATATGACTTAACCTTCCAATTAAACTCGTTCATGCTAAACATTAACACAGAATACTACCTTGATACTTCTGATAATGTCAATATATTTTCAAGTGAATTCATGTTGGTCTTGTCATAATGTTGAACCCTATTTGAAATAAATATTGTCTCTGTAATTTAACGCTATTCAATGCACGGCCAATTGAATTTACACGTTGTGCTTCTTCAGATATTTTATATGTAGTATTTGGCGTCATTTACTGGATTCGATCATCTTTCCCCTTGTACGGTACGTTTAGAGACGTCGACCATTATGGAATATAGAATCTCAAGGATATTTTTCGAATGAGTTTCATTTCACGTCAAAACATCTTGAACGGGACCTAGCTGCATCATGGGGATAGTAAAGTGAAAGTTTTTTCCTGCAATAATCGATGTTTGTATAATAAAGCCAAATCATTCATGTTCCAAAAACTTTCATTCTACTCTCACTTGCGTAATTAACGTAATGAGAATAAGTATGTTTTAGCATTATCAGGTAAACACTTTCTCGGCGATAAGAAAAAATGACGTTTAATATATTCCTGTATATATTTTATATAAGGTGACTCCAAAACTAGTCGAAGTTTAGAGGACCACGTGTTCATCATTCCAGGACTGCTGATACAAGATAGGCAAATGAAAAATTGGAGGATGGTTACTATGCTGCCAAAGGGTAATAAAAAGAGTAGAGAACAGGATTTAATTATTGAAGTGAATTGACTTTCGGGATTGCAGTTTACTGCATTTCGAATTTAAACGGAGCATAGTTTTCAAGTTGGATGGAGCGTGTTGGCAGTGCTTGCGAAAGTGTCGGCGTTGCGATGGTCCGGCTGCCGTATCTGACCACCGGAAGTAAGGTTTCCTGGCGCGGTTCGAGTCCCGGCGCGGTCTTCCCATGCGTTCGTGACTTCAAACTTAATTGATTCACTAACACACGTCAAGGGGTTATCGAAGGATCCGTATAAATCACAGGAGAACCATTCAAAGAAAAAAACATTCCGGGGATTCAAAAATTTCTATATTTCCGTTAATCTATGTTCACGGCTCATAGTGATCATAGGGAGGTGATCCATGATCTCATTTCTCTATAATATTCTGTACAAATATAAATCACTTTTAAAGAATCACGGCTCATAGTGCAGGAGAAGTAGTGTATTGAGATTTATCGATTCACTTTGATCTTTTCTGTGTAAAACGTGCGTAAATAATAAATTTTCATATAAAATAATTTTCTTCCGGAGTAGTGAATATTAGACAAGTTATTGCGTTCATAATCACTACATGTGGGTAGAAAACTGTAATTTAAAAAATCTAGTTTTTTTAGGTCACTTCATGGGACTGTTACTGTATTAATCAATTTCGGTGATCCAAATCTTGCAGTGGGACATAGGCATGCCTGCGAAACGACCGAATTTATTATCGATTATATTGGTTGAGTAAAGCTTGTATATCTCGTTTACGCCGGTCAGCGTAAAGTAAATCGGCTATGCTCATTATTTCAGTTCGGCAGGTAATTCGTGACATCGGTTTCTCTAAGTTAACTTACCAGTCAGTTGTGATGACAAGTTGAGTTTTTTGAAAAATTTGAGGACAGAAGATGAACTGTTACGTTCGTCCTGAGCTCAACAATGCGGCGGGCGGGCGCGCGTGGTCGTTCGGAAGTTGTCGGCAGAGTTCGGGCAGAGTCGTGCGTGTGGGACCGAGGGCCGCGCCGACACTCAGTCGAGTGCTGGGCTGCAGTGCGACATGTCCGCAGGTGAGCGTCTACGTCGCCCTACGGCCACGCACGTGCGTCACCGTGTGCAGTGTGACAAGTGCAGTGTACCACCCTACGGAAACGTCTCGCGACCTATTAGTTGACACAAAGTTCCGAATTGAGAAATATACTTCGTAACGAGGATGAAACGTCGTTACCGTGACCTCGCGAAAGCGAAACTTGTCCTGGCCTTATTGTGGAAATATTTATCGGTTGATTTCAGCGCCCGAGCGTGATTTTCTGTAACAGGTATATTAGTGACGCGCCGACGAAAGCGTTTTGCTATTTGCTTTATTTGTAACTGACTGAAACGCATAAACGGTGGACTAGTTAAGAGCAAAATTTACATATAATGGAAAAGATCCGAATGTACCAACTGATTTGTGAATGTGAAAGTAATTATTTCGTTACGTAATAAAGAAAAAATGTCTTCGGCGGCTTCGGAGTCGAGGAAAGAACTCTGCCTGCTGGTTTGGTGAGACTAACAGTTACTTATCGAAGACTTATTCAGTTGTTTGACAGTTAAAGCACTGTTTGAAGCCGCCGCCGGCTGCCAACAAGTGTCTATCGATCGCAGTCGTCAGCTGGCTGTGTGACGTCAGAGGGTGGATATTGACGTCAGCAGCCACAGGTGCCTCCCCTTTGGCCTCCCTCGAAACGTTGCATTACCTTACCGACAAATTTAATCGCCACAGCCTCCTGCGATATCGAATGGGAGTGTCGTCGTTCGTAGTTTTGCTTTCTAACTTACAGCGTGCTGACTACAGTCGAAAATAAGTTGAGAAATCTATGGACAACCCAGGTAATACCGGGACCTGTATCACAGTTAATACGAATAGGATAACTGTGACGTAGACGAAATGCATCGGTCAGAATACATTAACACTAAGAACCGGTGGATTCCAAAACATTTTCTTCATAGAAATTATATTATTGAGTCATTTACCAAGCAAATAATTTTTGTGAGTAATTGATGTAATTAAGTCATCTTTCTTTAAGAGTGATTTATATTTGTATAGAATATTATAGAGAAATGAGATCATGGATCACCTCCCTATTATTTAGAAAGTTTATACACCTGGCAATCAAAATTATAATTTATGATTTCTGGCACTTTCTGTCCAAATAGTATTTAAATTTTGTTATAAATACGACAAAAGCGTTTTTACTAATATTTAAGGAAACTGGTAATATTAGTATAATACTATATTTTTAATTGACATTTTGCTTCTTGGTTCTTCAAATGTTAGATCCTGAAATGTTTTTTAATGGATGCTTCACTGTTACACCGTATCGAATTTCGAATGACAGTCACAATGGACCGGGTGTTTTACTATCGTCTCATCGGGCATTCTTAGCGCCATCTGCTAAACTGACCGTTACGATTTCGTAAAATAAGATATTTATTAGAGATATGCACAATTTTAAGTCTATTTTGTTTAGGTTATAAAGTATCAAAAATAATTTTTATTCGTTATAGTTGCATTTATAAATTGATTCAAAAACTTTCGTATCATTCAGTTATCTTTAAAATGGCTGTTAAAAAAGGCGGCATTTCGAAATGATTGGAAATGTTTGAGTATCAGTCAGTAAAGGAGACATTCCTCACGCTTTTACCTGGGTGTGTATTTTTTTTTCACTTAATAAGATTATATATCATTTATGTTGGAAGTGTGTCCAGTATAATTAAATGGAAAGTTCGTATGATTATGTTAAAAATAGTTATTAATTATAGTATCAAAAGTTTTGTGTTATTTTAGAAGAATATGTAGAAGTTTTGATGGTTGTGGTTTAGAATAATAGCTTTATTTTTCTAATTCTGAAATTAAAGCATTAGCATATGAGCCTGAAAATTGAAATGTTTAAAAATTTTGTTTTATATTCTCTGATTTAAGCTACTCTTGATGCATGTATGTTGCTCAGGCGTATTAAATGTTTATTTTAGTTTTAATATTTTTAGAAACTTTAACCACATTGCTTTTTTGTGTCCAATTAATGACTACACCACACACACACACACATATATATATACATATAAATAAATAAATAAATATATATATATATATATATATAATTTTTCAGTCTATGCTTGTATCTGTAGTGACTTGATATATTATTGTAAAACACTATTTGTGAGTCGCTAATTCGTAGCCATTCTAGTTAATGAGGAGATCTAGGTATTTAAACTCGGGTTATTTTACTGTAATGTATCAATTCACCCAAAGGTTTTTTGATTCATTTAAACAAATATTTGTTCTCTTATTTCTGTTTAAGACCCACATAATTGTTTCTGTTATGTTTGTGTTAATTTGAAATTTTATTGATAATTGAAATATCAGAAGGTTAGGTTAGTTTACTACCTTAGCTTATAGAAACGGTCACAGATAATAGTGTTATTAGTATAGGTTATAATACTTTTTTAATTGCCTCTTTCGTAAGAAGATAAGTTTAAAATGTTTGAAATAGTGTAAAGGATTGGTTTGTATCCAAGGATATTTTCACTTGAGAGTAAGACAAACAGCCTAAGTTTTGTTTAGAACCGGAACAATATAATAAGGATGCACTTTTAAGTTAGATGTAAATGTGTGTTATATTCGTTTTTCACTTGTAATGTCAGGTAATGTCTCGCAGTGTGCATGATGCGTAATTAAAGACGTTAGAAGAGAGCAGATGCAGCAATGGCGTGGTTTATTCGCGTGCTGACCACATACGCACCGCTCCGCTGCCGTAAAAAACAATCCCATGGAACTAGTTCACGTCCAGTGTCAATCCTTTGCCTTCTAAGCAGTCCCACTTACACGTTTCACAGTGCATGAAATACTATAAAGTCTTACTGTGTAATCTGGATTTTGCGGCATGCTAATGCAATCGATGAAATATGTTTATAAGTAAATTTTCATAATGAACGTCATATGAGGATGTTCATACTCCAATTTATGTTTTCCCTGATAGTTAATTTTATATTTCTAGTTTGAAAATAATTATATTTTAGTTAAAATTTTAAGGGTAGTTACTGTCAAATAGTTAGTCATTCCGTTCTAGGAATGTTGCCTGTTATTTTTCAAATGTTGGGTGTTACCAAGATATTGTACTAGTGTCATTATTTTTCTAATTAATTTAATTGATAAAATAAGAGATTGTAGTTATTGTCAGTATTACTTTAAGGTCCATTCATAAATAGTATACGGACAAGCATATGAGATGAACTGTAGTGAAATATATCTAATAATAGTTTGGTATTATTTTAAGTTTTTTTAATTATATTGAATTTTATTTTACTGTATTTCACCACTTTGCAAATGAGGTTTTCTAAAATAATTTTTACATATCATCAATATTTAAAATTCATTTCCTTCAGTTAAATAATGGACAACACAATAATCTTTAATTGATATAATATAATCGTAGTTAAGAAATATGAAAAATATACTAGGGTACTATATTAATTGATTACACGTTTATTGTGTCTTAATACATTTCGTCATAGAATCCGGAAATTAATGTTCACAGAGAAAACAAGGGTTACAGAAGTTTGGTATTTAGTTAAGAATCGGATGCGGATTCACTAAACCAATAAGACTAAATACTAAAGTATATATTTTCGATGTAGGAGTATACTTATACTATGCACTTGGCGCAGCATTGATAGTTTTTTTAATACCTGTTTCTATATTTCAAAATTTTCTCGTTCGTTGGAAACCCTCACTCTGACGATTGGGGCGTGTTTATGTGTGCCAAAATAAGTGCCTGGGATGGTCAGTTCAATCGAAAATTATTTAGTCATTAATATTTGAAAACATTGTAGGTCGGTTTCTCGATTTAAAATAGATTTAGTGCAGAGGATCAAAATATTTAATATTGTAGAATTACATCAAAGCCTTCAATGTTAAATTACGCCTTCCAAAGTGTCCTTATTAATTAAAATACATTAGAGGTCCATCGGATTAAATATTCTGATTTTTCAATTGATGTCGACATTTGTTGATTTGTCTGAGTGCTGACAACGGCTTCTAGATGTCGGTAATGTGTAATTTGGTTCATAATAGTAGTTACAAACAGGTCTAAAGGAACGTGGATGCTGAAAGCTGACGAAGTTCGTAGCGCCAGTATTACACTTTCCTGTTATCTACCCAGTTGGTTCTGAGGTACTTGATATTAATCCTGCTTGACCTATCAGTAAACTGTATATGAATGATTTTAGATTAGGAAAGATCCTGGTCAAATTTTAGTCTGTAAGAGATACTAATCCATTCGACGTTAATCTTTCGAATTGGACACTTTTTAAAGTATTAATATAATCGTCGCGTTTCCGTCCAGCGACGATGACTCGGGGAGATGTCCCCGTCCAGATCTCAGCCCCAATGTTTGTTCGTATATATCATTATTTAGCCCAAGGCTCTGTTGGTTTAGCCACCTGCAGATAGCGACCGTGGGAACGGTGATAAATTCCGGAACGGAAAACCACGTGTTCGCTGCTACCGGCCATGTCCCCTTGGCTTCTTCGGATCTTCTCTGCACGATCAATACCAGAACATCAAAATCACTTGTTTGATTGCGCTCACTCCACTAGCTGTATATTTTCCTGGATTTTCATTTTCAAAGAGACGCGTTCGTGGCTAGTCGTAGAATAGAATCAGTTAATGTGAAAATTAGTTAAAGAAAAGGGGATTGAAGTTTTGTATGTTTCAATAATTTTCACTTGTTGAGAAGAAGACATGGAACAATGAACGTATCTCATGGACCGTTCATTTGAATTAGATAAAGAAATAACCAAATAATAGATAAAAATAAGTTCTCAATTAAATACCAGAGAACGTACCTGCTGCTAACCTTGTTTCTTTCGTCAGATGATTAAAAATTGCAAGAGTTAGAGGTTTTATTTTCTTCATTTCTTAAGTGCATTACACGCGACTAGTTCGACAAATGAATGTTTTTCTATTGTCATTAAATTAGCAACCATTTTACTTAGTTTGTCACAACCCCGAAACTTCATTACATATTTAACTTTCTCTGCCAATTCGAAACGGATGACTTTTTTTTAGTTTTCCATGTCATCGTTTCGGTTGACTAACTTATCTGCTTATTTGTAATTCAGGAACTCCGTTAAATGGCGTAAAATAGATTTACGACTTAAAAGTACATAATCGTGAAGCTGCATTTATACGCAAAAAAGTGACGCCGTCTGGGTTGGTTTATCCATAAAAGCCTCGTTATTATCAACAGAGAAATTATGTTTCTCTTATTGCAATCTCCCGTAAGTGTCCAGAACGTAATTATTGATGGAAGGTTTACTGCTTATATCATGTTTTTCCTTCGATGTTCCGCTGCAGTTTGCTTATCAGAGTCTTCGGGAGATAGGCGGAGGAAATTCCTCAACCAGGACGGATAGTCGTAAGATAGAACTTCGTAAATTGATGCTAGACTTTGTACATGTTAGCACATCAAACATGATGTAGCCTGTTTTAGTGCAGAAGTTTTTCCATCCTTTGTAGTTCTCGTTATTAGCATATCGAATTAAATATTAAGGGCTTAGATGTAACCAAAGGAAAAAGGTAAACAAGTTTTCTTCAGCACTTTATAAGTGTTGATCAGTATGATAGCTTAATTAGTTTTTTGAAACCAATACGAAATGCGATTTATTATTAATTGGTTTTGATTTTGATTTTCTTGAGAAGGACTAGACAACGTTTCATTTGTTTATTTGTGTACATGTCTTTTGAAAAGTTTCCTGTAACCGAATAAATAAGAATTTATTTTAACTCTGAAACAGAATCTTTTTGTGATACGTAAATTTAATGTTTAAATGGTAGATATTTCATTACCACTATATTCTGGTTTCATTTTCCTTTTCAATCATATTCTCAGTTCACATACTTTAACCAAAACTTGCTCGTTTATGAATCCCATAGTATTAAAGATAATAGTCGTTATAATATGTAATTTTTAAAAAAGTAAGGGAGCGTAAGGCATTTTGTTTACCAAGTCGATTCTCCACGATTTAGTCCGTCGCTCTTTGTATTTTTTAAAAAACTACTATTCAAGTTTTCCCGATACGACATTTAAAATAATGAAATTATTATAAGTGTGCTACATTTTAATGGAAGAACTGTCCTCTGCAGAATAAACGCGACTATCGATTTTTAGTTATCTTTCTTATCGTAGTGATTAAGTTTTAGAAACATTGAACACACTGAAATTATAGTTTCTAGTATGATATGACAATATTTTTGTCCCCTATTTCATTTAGATGTCTGGCTACTGGGTAGTGATCCACCTTGGCTCTGAGGACTGTGGCGTCACTAGGCGCACTGATAAGACGTTTGTTTTCCTTTGCTTGCGCATAATTTGGGACTGCCGTCATAAAAACCTCTATCGCGGAGGACTCTGCCGTTTTTATCTGTGCCGATACGAATTAATGGCGCTACAGAGAAACTGTGTTTCGGAAAGACATAGCAGATAGCGCAGCAGCCAGTGCAAACATTTCGCGCGTCGTAACAGGGCCGTTCCCACGCACGCACGGCCCCGAGGCTCTGATAACGCCACGCCGCAGCGCACCGGCCTCTCCTCTCTCTAGCCTCTAGCCTCCAGCCTCAAACTGCAACTGCAATTCTCAGGACATCCGACACTAGAGTCTAGCCTACACAAGTGGTGGGCTATTTTCGTCCAAAATTTCACACGGTCTTTCTCAGGACTCCTTGGTTTCCAATTTAGAAATTTCTTCGTCGCCGGCATCCATTCTCCGTGTTGTGTGTCCTGCCTACTTCTGAAACGTTCCAGTACTTATACTACTGTTCTCATACTTCTCACAGTCACTCCTAAAACTATCTCTCTTCGTCCTCAACATGCTTCGTTTCATGTTCCTGCAATACGTATGATATACAATCATACGTTTCACTTTCGTCACTGTCAATTACTTTTCTCTTCAAATCAATTGGCAAATTTGAATTAATATCAATAAATTTCTTACTAACGTGCTTCGTTAGTGTTTCATTTCCGTCATTGACCTCTGTTATTACAATCTAGTTACATCAATTACTGATCATATATGCGACATTGAATTTCTTGTCCCACTCCATTTCGAACTTGAAAAAGCAGATATAGACTACGAAATTTCTTCATTACGTCACTTGTAGAAGGCGAGCCATTTGCTCTTAATAAATTGTTCTGTGTAATGATTAATCTCTGGAATTTTGTTAAAGAACTTAAAACTATATTAATTCGTCTGAGACTTTACGAAAAATCGCATAACTATTTCTACGCCTTGGTATAAAAACTATATTTTGGTATTAGCGTCATCTTAATTGTTTCCTCCTTTTCTCAGTCATATGTACCAGAAATACGTTATTCATTTTAATTTCGTAGTACAACAGTACAGAAGTTTTTCTTCAAAATTCTTGTTTCTTCAAAATGTTTGTTTCTATTTTATATATGAGGAGCAATTATTGTTGGTTTATCATGAAGCAGCTAAATTATATGTATTTAACATATGAGTTCAATCCATGACAGTTACTATTTGAAAAATAACTCCAAAGCCAACAAGGTCAGGAATGTTTGTATTTCTATTTCGTTTATTGAATGAGCAGGTTTTTTTCGTTTATTTTTTATTTATTTTTACCAAAATTTTATCCTTGTTGTATGAGTATTATTTAAAGTATATAAAATCAAATTATGTACATAATTGACATGGGAACTTGATAATTAGGATAGTCCAGTAATTAACTTAATTTTTTTTGTTTCCTTAATTTGTCTACCTGAGATACGTTCGTTGTGGAAGTATGAGATGTTTATTCAGTTTGATAGGTTGGATGGAATTGGTTGGTTGGGTCTGCGGGTGTGATAATGGGGTGGGTTAGGATGTGAATGCGCAGTGAAACTTGACACGATATTCTGTTACTTTTAATACAGAAAGCATGTTAACATGGCGTTTAATTAATCTATTTTAAATATAAAAACTTTATTGTCGAACAAACAATCGAATTAGGAACTTAGAAAATAGATAGTTTGCCTTCGGGGAGAAAATAAATCACATTCAACTTGCGATAAAATTACTCTTCAAAAAACACGAAGTATGAAAGCTGATATAAAATGAAATAGTCTTATTGATAATATTTTATTACGTTACTTAAATCCTGCACGTAAATGGAAAGACTGCGGCATCTCACCGACTCTGCAATTGTTAAGAGAATTTGAAAGTGCAGTTTATGTTTGGCGTTCCTTTGGACGTCGGCGGGTGTTACGTGGTAGCCCTATCGCCTTCGCGAGCAATTAATGCATTCTTTTGTTAATGCTTTTCGCAGATTCGCTGTTACGAATTATGAATGGTTGGGACTGTGACACCATAATTAATGTAAATATATGTACTCCCACTTGTGTGCGGCGGGAAATGCCAGTGTTAATGTCCCTTTGCCGCCGACGTCGCTATGGAATCCAACCTCCAATTCCGAAGTGTCTTTGCCTAAACGGCTCTCACCGACAGCTCGTTTTGTAGCTCGCATTATTACGTTCTTTTTTATTTAACTTCTCTTGTTTCGCTCGGGCTCGTATGACAGCCTTCGGAAAATAATGTCAAATCTTAAGTTGCATTCATTGAAAATGGTTTGAATTTGCAGTTAAAAGCAATAGACGAGAAACTAATAAAATGCGAATTTATTTATGGATGTAGAAATAACCTGTTTGTATATCAAATTACTTTCTCGTCATTCTGTAAGTGACCAGCAAATATTTATAGCTAGTCATAAAACGTGAGCGGGTGGGTAAAGTAGGGAATATGAGAAGGTGGGTGTTGCATGGGAGTAGGAGGAAGCATTCATAGTCTCGAAGAAGTTCGCTAGCTGCTAATTGTTTTTGTACGATTCGTGTACTTCCAGTCGCTATTATTCCTTCACAAAATGTGTATTGTTTTTATCACTCACTATACAGTAATTTTTCAGCAAATATCAGGAGTATTTAACGACATTACCGTAATGTCGACGAACTTTTCCGACGATATCTCGTTATACATTGTGTAAAATAGAAAACTGTTATATTCACTTGAACTAATACGATTTGTTTTAGACTGTCCCGCAATCACTCGTCCTCCGTGACGTGCACATTCATCTCTCAATTCATGATCATTGTATACTCAACCGTCTCTTTCTTAACAGTTTTCATTCACTTAACATTTACTGTTTACCGCCTGAACCTCACTGCACACATTTTTCTAGGATCTCATCAACTTCTTTATCACACGCTTTAATTGCTCCCCCCCCCCACTTTTAGAAAGAAACCAGAGCTTACGTGATTTTTTTCACTCACAAATCCTCTATAATCTATCACATAGGTTATAAATTTTATTTTGCGCTGCTCCCAGTCGTTCTGAATACCAATATTTCAAATTTAAAAGAATGAGTAAAACATGGAACGATACGTTATGGTTATATTTAAGGACGGAGCGGAAAAACATGCATAACCTCGTAAGTTTCCTTTTTCTACATTAATAATATTAACATGAATATGTTTTTGGCCTGGCATCAATCTGTAAAATGTGTGATGTTACACTGAAGCATTACGCACGTTGTTCAGAAGGGGTAGTATTCCTAATATGCGTTGGAGTGATCGCAATGTAAGAGGTCTTAGACATCTGTATTACGTGCAGGTCGCATAAGAAGTCAATTACAATCTCTTATGGCGCTGTACTCCGTTAATAATAAATAATTATTCTAGAAAAATTCACTTCTTTCCTTAAAACTACTTGTTTGGAAATTGATCTCAAACAATGTTGTTATTTTGTCGTTTACACTCCTATCTAGTTTTACGATTGCTCATGTTTCACATTTTGTACATTCTTCAACTGCGAACGTACAGATTTAGATATCTCTTCTTCAATTTAAATTTCATTATCATTAGAACATAATTTTTTTTCAAAGTTCTTAGTTTCTCGATTTTATTTTATGTATTTCATTTATTGAAGTCGCTGTTTCGATTGTCTTCATCCTTTTTCATTATTTTTATTCTAATTACGGCTTCTGTGACTTAATTTTCCCCTTTTATTGAAACTTTTTCTTTCAGGTAGAGGCTGTAGGTGTTTATTTTATTTGGCTAATTAAATATGATATTTAAAATATATATATATTCTGTTTCCTTTGTCGGTAACGGATTACCGTGTCTTAATTATTCTGTGTTGTATTGATACCCGCCGAACAGACAAACTTTTGACAGCTGTTCTTCATCTTAGAAATAGTTTTCTCACAGTAAAGCGATTTTGAAACGGTCTGGCAGAGTGACCGCTATTGTGACGGTAGGCAGATCGCCACGCATTGTCGCCGAACAACGCTTCCATTAATTACCACCGTCTGGCCGGACATTTATTTTAGAAATTTGCCCTCGCCGTCGGGAGACTGAGCGCTGCTAGGCGAGATGTCTCCTTTCCGACCTCCGACACTCACCTGCGAGCCCTACCAATTTATTATTGTATTTAATTAATCCAATTAGCGGCGGAGTAGCCGCCGTCACCGTTATCAATTAAGTGGCCGCGCCTAATGCGTACCGGGCGCCGCCTCCCTCGCCAGCACCAGCGCCCTCGCACGTGCGCACTTTCCATCAGCGCCTTGAAGGTTGACCTACCGCACGTCCTAAACACCCCAAGTCTCCATACACGGCACCGGGGAAGGCACTTATTCATAATTACACAGACGTTACCTTAGAAGTAGCCGAGGAGCTGTACCTGCGTAAGTAGAAATAATCGTCACTCTCGACCTCAAAAACCTTTCTCCATGATTGCCACGCTTATCGACTCAGGATATAATTCCACATTCACTCAAGTTTCTCCAATCCAACCCCTGCCGAAAGCATTATTCAGCTATGAAATTATCGTTTTCACTTTTCTGCTTTTTCTTTCAGTAATTCAGCGGTAAACTTTCTGGTTATTTCTTGGATATTTTCATTTTTTTAGCTTTAATTATATCGAACGTCTGTTATTAAAGAAGATTTATTTGAATTCGTGACTTTGTAAATGATCCTTAGGTTCTCTGTTTTTCTGTTGCAAACGTATTCCGTAATTGTTGACATCCGATACACAATTCACGAAGTGAAGAACAAGAGCTAGCAGGGCATGAAAAACCTTCGCTTTGCATGTCATAACTTTTGTTCTCTACGTGACATCGAGGATTATAACAGACATTTGATTGAAACGACTTGAAAAAGTAAATTACGGTATTCATTATTTTATTACGGAAAATTATTTTTAACTAGACTGGATAGTTGGGAGGCACATAGTTGCGAGCGTAATTCATTGGTTGCTTTCTAAGCGAGTTGAGTATATGTGGGTTCAGGTTCATGAAGGTAGAAGGGAAAGCACATGGAGGAGATTGACAACATTTTGAGTAAATTTTTTTTCAAGCATTCATTTACTTTACGTAACAGTGTTTGCTCTAGTGCACAAATCATAGATGATTGTAGGCAAAAAGTAAGTAGACTGACATTTTCTCAATGTTCATAATTTTCCGTGTCTAATTTAGTTTTCAAGTACAATCAACATATGTTAGTCACTTTCGAAAGTTTTAAAACAGTCGTGCAACAAAATTGTTACTGTAATTAAGAAAGTTGTATACATCAGCTTGATTAGTATCAATTACTTGTATGTACGTATGTTGTATTTCTTGCGTATGTATAACTGATATTTTACTTTGCAAATTCAGTGTATGTAAACATTTTTGAAAAACCTATTTTTGAAGAGCGTATATTATTTCCTTTTCTTGAAATCGTAATAAAATATTTTATAAATAATTATTATAAATAATTCTTTAAAATTTTAATACATAAGACCATAGAAAAATTAAGCAACATTGTTCATAATTTTAAAAATAAATTAACTTATAAATAATTTTTGAAAGTTCATAAATACAAAAAAAAATAACATTCCATCAGCATCTCTACCGAAAATTAAATTCAGAACGTTCAAAACTGGCAATGTATGTATCTATATATACACTTAAATTCTCTTTTGATATTTTTTTCTGATTTTAGAATATTAAGTTCGTTTTAAATAGGTTTAAATTTGCTGAGGTTGGGACGAGTTCCTTTAGCAGTTATATCCGCAGTCAAAAAACACTGATAATTAGCTGACCTCCTGTCGCGGAGTGGTCAGCTTCACTGCCTTGCATCACTAGTAAAATGCAAAAAGTGTACAAAGTTGTTAAATACAATAGACATTGATCCGAATAAAATTAAAATTTAAGGAATATAATTAGTATATAAAAGCCTGATTGTTAAGTATTGAAATAGTCTTCCATTCAAGGAGCATTAGCTATGAATTGCAGATTATGATTTACTCTCAAATTGGAGCACTTCTACATGCCATAAATCTCAGCCTTAATCGTATACAAGAGTTTGCCCATGTAATAAATTTTGTGGCTGTTCTGTTCTTCCTTAAAATTTGTTTCTCAAGAATTGCGATTGCCTGTATCGAAGACGGTTGTCGACTTTTATGATGATCAATATTTCCTAAAACTGAAATATGAAGGATAAAATATCTCTAAATAATATCAATTATGAATTTCAGTTGTGGAGAAGTTAGAAAATTTACATCTTTCTTGATTGTCCGTAAAAACTAAATTTTCATCGAGGAAGCAATTTATACTGAAATTAGGGACAGTAGGTTGCTAAAGATCGCCAGATGAAAATCGCCGAAAAAAAAAATCCAGCACTAAATAGTTCATATACAATTTAAATTCACTTAAATAGTTTGTCTATTGCAGAATTGAATCTCAAAATGGGTGAATATGGAGTGAGTTTGAACTTTGTCTGGCTTTGGTTCGTTAACCTCGTTCCTTTCGCTGCAAGGCGTCGCCTGTTGACCCGCCGCGACCACGTGCCGACGCCGACGCTGCTGTATCGACCAACGGGCTTGTGCGGGTCGGGTCCGGGTCCTGGCGTCGCTTGCAAGGTCAAGGTCGCGGCCCGCACGTGGCGTCAAGGTCGCCCGCAGACGCCAGCGTCAACATTTCTCTGCGAAATGCCCATTTTTAATTCAGCATTTTTAAAAAGGGATTTTAAAAGTATAATGAGTGTCTAATGTTTCGCGGAATTGTATAAACGGGTTTCCACTAAACTTTTAATTTAAAGTGGCGTTTTTTTTCAGCAAAATTTGCTGCTTTCTCGAGTTTGGAAATATGTGCATGATGTTCTAGGGAATCTATGATGACCTGGAACTGTAATTATTGCACGACCTAGTTAAGCTTTATTTTCATTTAATTTAAACGCAAACCTCACTTGTAAGAGCACCGACCAATGAATTTCGTTTTTTTTGTTTGTAGCGAAAAATATCTATTTAGCTGTACGAGATGAGCAGGAGCGGCTTTTCAAACCAACTGTTGCAACAGCGGGAAGCGATGGCAATTTATTAGCCGCGGGTCCTGAGGGACGGGCCACGTGGCCACGTCGCTGAGCGGCGGACACGTGTTGAGCGCGGTGAAGATGTGTGCTGAGCGCTGTCCATTAGGCGAGTCAACACGCGGCTATATGCGACCCACACCCACGCTCTGTTGTACAATCTTCCAATTGAAGCTGCGTTCCAGCTGGCCTAAGTTCTTTCGTCAGCTAACTTACTTTCTACTTTTACCTCCGTGATTTCAGTCAGGGATCGAAATGTGATCACGGTGACACCAGTTTGATTTCGCAGTATTACGTTTTTTTTTCAATGATCAATGCTCAGACCGTAATATCATTATAAATATCGTGATATTTATGTTGAATACAGAAGGGGTTCTAAAGTTGGACGCTGAAATCGAAAGGTGAAATTTTAGACTAATGCCTGGGAGTTGGGAACGGAAAATGTAGATTGAGAGGTGATGACCAACATGTTTCCAAATAAATCAAGAAAAGGACAAGATGGACATGAACCACGTTTCGATCTGTTTAAGTTTGCTCTTGACGGTTGAGAAGTAATTGAGAGTATGCTTCAAGACAGACGCGTCAAACGTTGTGGTTCATTCCCTGTCTTCTAAACAGATTTCTAAACGTTTGTAAACCGAACGCTAGAAACTGGTAGCTTGTCTTAAAAAAAATTAATTTTCAATGGTTGTTGAGTACACGGACGAAGAATTTTGTTGTTTGATACGTGCCAATAGTAATTTTTATTGACAAGAAATCATTTTTAATAAAGATACAAGTGAAGATTTTAAGTACTCTCCAGAACCGAGAAATTATTTTCTTGGCATATATATTGGACTGATACGTTGAACATTATGATCAACTACAGTTGGTGCTTAGTAACGTGATAAATACAGAGTTTGAATCTTTTAATGATAGACACAAATGGCCCTACAGCAAAGTCGTTTGGAGAGTGGTTACGTGTAACAACGACTTATGAATAGTATCTGTAAACTTCGGATGTAGTTGATGATATTTTCTTGCTAATATAACCCAAATAGCTTTTAGTGGTACCTTCAACTGACTGGCACTTTTCTGTAAGGCGTCGAAGCGTTGCGATGGCGTTTTCCCAAACACTGAGGAGGGAAGGCGAACCCATCCTTCTAATATTCTCTGTGATGATTTTTTTACGAGCTATCTATTATTGTTCTTGTAAGAAAAGCACCAACAACAACAGAAAATAGATACCCATACGTTTAACTATTTTCTCTGGTGCTCGATACTTAACGCATTTCACTTTTTCCATTCATTCCTAATGATGTCACTAAAACTTTGTAGTACTGTCACATGTACCTTTCTTGGGCTTAAACTGTATTCCGACCTCTCTACTTTTGGAAGTGATGTTCTCACTGGTCGCATCACCAATCAACCATCTTGAAGGGGACCTATGGCGCTATAAGCGGCGATGGTCTCTGGTCCTGGCACAGATATCATAGTTAATACCTATCAACCACGCCCATAGTTTTCATATATAATAGACGTAATTTAGCTATACAGCGTCTGTGAGAAAGCGTTTACCATCCTGTCACTGATTAATTTGAAGAACGTGCGGGGATTTATTTCGCAATTGTCTTCTGCCGGTGTCAGGTGCGATTCGGGTTGGAGGTGCGCCTCCTGCCAACTTTCTCGGAAGCCTGGTATATTCTGTCGCGGCAGGTTGGCAGGCGGAAGCGGCGCGTCAAAGGCGGATTCCGCGGGTGGCAGGAATGCCAACAACGCAAAAAACTAATTACTGTACAACGCACATCTCCTGAAACTCGGACGGGACGAACACGGCTCAGTGCGTAACGGCTTTATCTACGCACCGCGCGGCTCCGCCAAATGCCCATACGCGCTGCGAGACATCCATGGCGGACTCTCTACAGCCTTCCTAGTCTGTTGTACTACGCAGCTTTGGAATCATTGTCCAGCTCTCGACAGAAATGAACTACGAAACGATTGTGTTGTATTTAAATCATAGGCTCTTCTAAGAAACCAGAGAATTGTGTGTAAATTTTTAGAAAATATAAATTGAACTGTGACTTAAAAAAATTAAAACATCGGCTTCAAAGCAAGAGTAAACGCATTCACATAAAAATAATTATTCTCATTTTATATATCACTGTGCTATTACCAAACACTATTGTAGTTAAATGACAAAATCAGCACTTTGTCAATTCCAAGCTGTTCTCAGAATATTTTACGTTTTAATGTTTTAATTTCCTTTATGAATACATATTTATATGCAATATTGATATTTCTTCAGTAGTAGTTGACGAAGGTTTCGTCCGTTGCCCCCGTCTGTAAGTTTCCATTTCCCGCAACTTATACTTCCGCACGGATTTAAATATAACATATTACGCCGTATTAGAATATTGAAATTATTTACAATTTTTCATGTGCCTGATAACCATCAAAATTGTTTTAATGTAGACTTTCCAATTTTGTTCTTGGAATATTCGAAGATTATTTTAATAAATATTGAATTCTGTAGATTGGTTCACAAATCAGGATGTAATGGAATTTTTTTATATTTGAAACGAATGCTGCATGTTTGAGACATACAATCAAAATATTTTCTTCGGTCTACTCAATTTTTAGAGTTTTGATCCTAAATGTTGTCTGTTATTCATAACGTACTTGTATTAGACCCCTGATGTATTTAATAAATGTTAACATTTGTTGAATTAAATATAACTGAATGAAATGAACATAATTTTTTCACAGGTGCAAGTTACGATTATCCAAAAATGGTAAAATACTCGTAGTTTGTATCCCATTTACATAGCTGTCCGCGTGAGTAGTCGAATGACTTATATTGGTAGATTCCGTAGCTGGAGGTTCCAGGACGCGTCAATTAGTTTCCCGCGTCGTGATTTGTAGCATTTTGGCAGCTTATCACTCTCTAGTCAGTTTAATTGTCCCACGTATTGTCCTATATTTTAATATAGGCTCCGGATAAAAATAATGTCTTGTTCTTATATTAGAAGGCGCGGCACTTTTAATAGCTTGCGTCTTGGCAGTAGTCCACCGTCGCCATTTCTCGTGGTGTGCGCTTTGTTGTCTGTGAATGGACGCCTGTCGCTGGGACCGTGTGTCTCACGCGCATCGACAAACACCTGCTTTAATATCATTACGAACGCTCTTCTTATTGAAAATAGGTCTTACCGGGCTTTGGCGTTGCGCGCCACTCAGCGTACGTTTTATTGGAAGGTCTTTAGCAGTGTCGTAGTCGACAGAGAGTTTTGAAGTAATGCGATTTAAAGACGTGAACTCCGAAGGGAAGGAATTGTTGAATAAATGTTTCGGACGTGTTCCTAACCGAAGCTCCAAAGAAATCGCTTCACTGATCCAAGATTATTTAGATATGAATCTGCAGGGATCGAGGAACTTGAGTAGCGCTCTTAACATTGATCACGGTTTTCTGTAGCATTCTTACCGACATTTAATTCTGGTGTACTTTTCCCCGTACATGCAGTATTGAGTAAAAATGGCGTTATCGGCAAAATAACTTTGCAATATTTTTATCTTTTTTAAAAAAATTATTCACTTTGTGTACATGTACTTGGAGCATCCGTCGAAGAAACTATATACTGCAGACGCTAGCACGACTCTACTCTTTTGTCTTCGCTGAATAACGTTAAATTACTGTAATTTATTTCAAAATGATACGTAGTTCTTTGCTAGCCAATAAGTTGGACAGAGTCCCTCAGCGAGGCAGCAGCTGCTATTGGGGACAATTAAGGGCGCCCACGCTTTGCCTTGCGCAATACTCAGCGTTACCCTCCAGTAGCAAAAGGTTACCTCGCAGCCTTGGCGAAAATAAACACTTCCTTGCCGATCAGCCAGTGTCAATATTTCAATAATCCTACCATTTTCTTTATCTGGGTGTCTCTTCTTGTGGACGCCGGTTCATACTTCTACGTCAGAAGATTGTTCCTCCTTAATTGCTTCTACACGTAGAAACATTTCCTGTGCTTGCAATAACCGCCGTAAGACTCCTGCCAGAAGAAGTGAGACCTGTGCCAAAATGTACCTTATTGTATTCCACAACCTTTTTATACATACAGAATTACAATAAGATCAAATGGATCAAAAAGGTTCTGCACAAAAATATTATTATTGGAACTTACTTCTTTCATGGTTGAATTTCGCAGTGCAATACATTGTGTAAATAATTTTTACAATCATAGCCTGAAATTTTATTCTCTTAATGTTCCTACTGTAATTTAATAATGTGAGGAAATGTTTCGTCATTGTTGAGGTTTATTTTCTTTGCAATCTAGAAATGTACACTTACTTGTCGTTCATGGTCTTTCCATGAAGCTGATAGTTTAGAACCACCTTTTGAGTTTCTTGTCTTCTGTTTCAGGCTTTGTCTTGGCGCCTGCAGCCTGCTTGGAGGACAACTCACGCCTTCGATGACCTATGTTGGGCGGAGAGTAATTGCAAACGGAAGATACGACTGAACAATACAACTTGCCGGTGTGTAAAAAACCGTTCACAGCATACTCATATTTGTCATCAATCACGTGATGGCATTGTTGTAGCTCTTCTTGTTCTCTCCAGCTTGATCGTTTTCGTATTGTAATACGTCACTTGTTATTAATTTTTATGGACTGCAGTTGCTTCCCCATATTGCTGATCTTTCCCTTCATTATACATTCTACCTATTTCATTATTGCAACTCATAATTTACTATGCATTTCCGAATTCACAGACTCGCTGGTTCAAATATGGTTAAAGTAAGGCAAAAATGTCTCGCTGGGGTTTTATTAGAAACCTGCAATTCTAACGGTTTTTTGGCACTAAAAGTTACCAACCGAATTAATTTTCCTCTTTTTCATTTCGTATTAATATCATTGAGTACTTTTGATAGATTACTTTATTTATTTACTAAGAGCACGTTTATATCTTGACTTGGCACATACTTATTTGAAAATTCATTTTCACCCTTATCGACCTTATCCTTATTTTTTTGTCATCAATCTCAAGACCTTATTCTTGAAGTTTAGGGGTCAACAACGAACTATATTTGGTCAACGTAGTTTCAATATATGGATGTTGTAAATTTCGCAATCCCCGACAAAATCTTACGTAAAAGTTTAGAAATTCAAAATGAGGCTGTATTTCAGGAATACACTTCTATACGAGGAAGCATAATTGATTGTTAAAAAGTTTTCGTAGAACTCGGATTAGAAATAAATTGATTTTGCAAATTAGTCCAAAATATTATGAGACCGTTCAGGTTAACCTTTGTTACGTTATTTATATTTTCGAATAAGATTAGGATTAATCAACTACATCTATGCTTGAATACAATTGAGATATAAACCTCCTCATAAGCCAAACTGCAAATATAAGTAAGGGTATTCAGATAACAAACTAATGCTGACTTTAGTTTGATATTTGTACGCATTATCCTGATTCATTGTTCTTTCCCTTGTATGTAAAGCTTTAATTGTGTTTTCTCTACTTGTTTGCCTATGACTGCACGGATAACTTTTTAAAAGTAGATTTCATGTCATATTATTTCGCATAGTTTGTAGACTCTGTCGTAAACGTCATAGTTATCAATATTGAATTGCTGAAAAACTGTATACGAGAAAGTTGAGGGCGGAGTATGTTAATAAGAATTTATAAGTCAATGAAATACACAAACTAGTTTCGTATATATAACTGTTTTCTTTAGGAAGCGTAGTGTGGCAGTTCATTATCGTGTTTCAGAAAAACTTAATGCCTTATTACCGGTAGTCCATTAATTGCGACCGCAACTCATCAAGATTGTTGATTATATTTCAGGAAAATTACAGTGTAACGCAAATCTCTGAAGAGCTGAAGATAATAGGTCAGTTTAAATTTGTTAATTGAAGACGGTTGTTATATTATGAGAGTTGACAATCATTGGATTAATTCACTAAATTTCTTTGGACGCCAATGGTCTACATTCTGTGTGAGAACTTCGAGCTCCAGGTGCATCTAACTGTTAAATCAGATTTAAACTACGTCTGAGGGATTGCTAGACTAGACACAAAAAAACAAAATAAAGATTTTGTTTTGCCATTAAACTGAATTCAAATAAATAGCTGTGTCCGATAGATCAGAGGTGTACCTCAGCTGCGGAGGTCAACACTGACATCTATGAATGGTTTCCATCATCTGTACATTATTAACTGATGAAGACAGAGTTTGTTCATCGCCAGCTCCGTTGAGATTGGGACTGAATGTACTCCCTGATGTAGTACTCTTGGCTTCGTTGCAGTGCGGCCGGCCTACTCCCTCGGCGCGGCGCGGCGGAGGCAAAGCGCTGCCCGCATTACGCATGCGCATATTAATTCGGCGACGCGATAAAAAGTGAAACAAATATCGGGTCCTAGTCTCGACATTAATCAGAAAACCGATGATATTAAAGTATTTTATAGCCCGATAAAAGCAGTTAAGTTTACATTGCCGCACGCCGTAAAACCTTATAGCTCAGTTAATCCGCGTTTTTTATTCTTTCTGCCGGTAGTATCGCGGCCGCCCTTCTAACAGATGGCGGCGTCTCCAATTTGGGGTCTCTGAAGCACGATGGCAAATCAATATGTCCGGCGGGAAACTCCGCGAGGCTCGAGCCCGGACGATCCTCTTGTCTTCGGAAACCCGTTCCCACGCGCTATCGCTATTATTTACCGATAGTCGCTCGCGTTGCCAGACGAATCGATTACACTAATACGTTAAACTGTTTCGTTACCGGGAGTTCTCTCTTCAGTATGGGAAAAAGGCTTCCTATCTACTGACCATAATTTATCTCTTATGAATTTTAAATCGCTTCTGTAAATAGTGAACAACTTTACGCGGTCATTATTACTATTTTTTATAGGATGTCGGGATCCCTTTAAAGGGGGAAAATCTTCGATTAAATTTTGCTGCCGAAATAGTATTAAATTAACGAAATAGTTATTAAAGGGCCGTTAGTTGTTTGATCTTGCTGTGAGGTCGCGGCTTCACCTGCGCGCCGACGCACCACGTGACCGGCCACTTTTTACTCGTCTGTCTGCGCGCCAGGCCTGGCAACCTCACGACGCGTCCCCACCCACGGCGTGGGCGGCGCACTGCACCACACTGCAGCAACTCGATCCTTTACAAACTAAGTATGACCCACTAATACTCTAAACAAAGTTTTCCAGAAATGTGTGCTCACGAATGGAGAGCAGTAGGTAGTACAAATGTATCAACATAAGCTCGCATACAAATAATGAAATTAATAGATGAACTGCGCTATGGATGTTCTGCGGTACACATGCAAATAGGAAAATCACTTCCACAAATACGCTTTTGGAAGAATGTAATGTTAGAAAAATGGAATAAGCCAGTTGATATTATGAATCACGTGGTTTAATTGCTGCCTCTGAAATCAGTTACTCAGACCAATATAACCAAAATATAAAATAGTATAAAACTAGAAAAATTAATTCGACAGAAGTCGGATGCGAATTGCGGAAAAATTGTGTGAAGTAATGACTTCTAAGAAATATAAAAGACAGGACAAATTTCATTTGGAATACCAGCTCGGTATTAATGTATAAATAAGCTACGGTAACCTGAAAATAGTTATGAAAATACCTTCTAGTTTTACTGAATATTTGGATCTGTAGCCATTAATCCTGTAATCCAGATATTTTAATGTTACATAAGTTTCTTCACTCGAAACATTTATTGGTAATAAAAAGCATTGTATACTTGCATATCGCTGTTAAATTTAAACCGAATTCTATAATTAGTTATCTCGAAGAGTTAATTAAATATTTGTAACACAATGTTTAAATGAATATCGTATAAATTTTAAGAGGGTTTCTGAAACTGGCGGCTATCAAACTCAAATTTTTGTGTACGAAATTCCGGAAGCGGATATTTGGAATTAAAATTTTTCATTGCAATTGAGTGCATAGTCACGTTTGTTCTGTTTTAAAAAAGCGGTGAGGGGTATTTAATAATGTTAAAACATTAGTAGTTGAATAATTTTACTTTGGTACAATTTTGCGTATGTTTGAAGCATTTTAATGACACGCTGTAGAAGCACTCGTCTTATGACACCGCTGAAATATTTGAAGCGTACAGATGTAGTGATTCATATTGTGCTCATAGATTGTTAAGGTCAGGAAGAGTGACAGGGGGGCTAAGTGGGTTGCGTTGGCGTAGGCACTAGTAGCACTGTATCTTGAGAGTGGCTCTGGCGGGCGGAGCTGCGATCGATGCTCCGTGACGCCACGGCAGTCGATACGCGCTGCGGCGATCTCACAGCCGTGGTCTAAAACACCGCAAACATATAGCTGCCTCGTCCTTTGCCGTTTCAAGCCCAGACCAATTTCCTGTTTGGTTGGGATTGCGGAGAGAGAAATACTGCAGCTCTCTGTCTTCAGCCCACTAATTAAATGTACCGAGCACGCGTTAAATCAAGTACAGAAATTTGTTTTTGAAGTTTATAACAATTTGTTGTATCGCTTAAATAACATTCTAATACATTGAAATATAATTGATGAAGATCAGTTTAATTAAGTGAAATGATATTTAATAACTCATTTTGGAGTTTCGTACAGTTATGTGGATGGAGTCAGTTTACTGGAGATGTGAGCTACTTAATAAAATATACTGCCACACCAGCGGGAACTACTATGACAATCTCGTTACTAAGCGAAATCTGGAATTTGACAAGACTCTGGTCCCCATTTAATTTAATAGTCAAATTATGTGTCCTTAAAGGAATATGTTAAAAGACTTGAAATATGAAAGCGGCTGAAGACCTTGTTCCATTGCAGGGGGCCTGGGCGGACATGACGATGGCGGAGGCGGCGACGGAGCCTTCTGCCGTGGGCTCGGACCACCGCAAGCAGCGCAAGCGCAAGCGGCTGAGTCAGGTGGTGGACAAGCTCTCGCTCTACAACAACAACAACAATAACCACAGCCACAGTCACAGCCACTGCGGCAGCGAGGAGGAAACTGCCGAGCCCGCGGAGGAGGACGACGAGGAAGTGTTCAGCGACGCGCCGTCGCCGCACCTGTCCTTCAGCCCGCTGCGTCTGGGCGGCGCCCCCGACACGCCGCCCTCGCAGCCGCCGGCCTCGGGAGCTGTGGCGCCACGATGTTCTTGCGCGCACTGCTTCAACTTCAGCTTCGAGCAGTACCTGCACACCAAGTACCTGCCCGACATTTTCCGCCGGCGCTCGCACTCAGACTCCGATCTGCCGCTGTGGCTCGACGGCGCAGAGCGCGGAGCGGTAAGTTGTAACTTCTAGTTAGTTTGATGATAACCGCGAAAATAAAATACCCTTAGATCTAATGAAGTACTCCATGTCGCAGACCGTAAGATGGCCGCATCCACTGACTCTGCCGCCGGTCAAAGGCGGTTCTCTGGAGTCTGACACGTCGCAGGAGTCGCCGCTGGACTTGTCGATGAAGGGTGGCGGCAGTCGTCACAGCAGCAGCACGAGCTCCGAGTCCGGGGGCGGCGTCGTGCTGTCCGGGCGCGCTGTGCCCGTCGTGCGCGGGGATGTGGCTTCACCGACGACGAAACAGAGCGTCGCGGTGCGCTACAACTTGGAGGTGTCTCCCGTTGTGGAGGAGATGCCGCCGGGGGCGGACGTCGCTTACGTGTGCCCTGTGTGCGGCCAGATGTTCAGTCTGCACGATCGCCTGGCCAAGCACATGGCGAGCCGCCACAAGGCCAGCAGACAGAGCGTCGCGACGCCCGACAAGGCGTACCTGTGTGAGGTGTGCAAAAGGTCGTTCGCGCGCTCCGACATGCTGACGCGGCACATGCGGCTGCACACGGGAGTCAAGCCGTACACTTGCCGCGTCTGCGGACAGGTATTCTCGCGATCGGACCACCTGAGCACGCACCAGCGCACGCACACCGGCGAGAAGCCCTACAAGTGCCCGCAGTGCCCGTACGCCGCTTGCCGCCGGGATATGATCACGAGGCACATGCGCACGCACGCCCGCGGGGGCGGCGCTGGGGCCGGCGGCGTGCTGCTGCCCAAGGAGGAGCTGGAGGATCCCGCCAGTCCCTCGCAGGCCCTCAGCGCTCTGTCCATGGACCCCTGCGCCGACGCCTGGGCCGACTGCCACTCCTAGTGCTTAGCTCTCTCCGTTTGCTTAATTTATATTTTTGAATTCAAATCGTTACCCTCCCTAGTAGAAGTGGCGGTTTGTTTGAACTCTTCGATCGACGGTCTTCTCCCTCAAAGAGGACGAAAATGTGCCACGTAATTGTATTAAAAGTTATAGATATAAGTTATTTTGTTACCTTTTGTGTAATTGTTTGTTGTATATGAAAAACTCAACTTATCGTATATTCCGTTGTAACGACGAAAGTTGCCGTCGCGCTCGTAACTCACGTTCTGAGAATTAAAGTTTGGCCGCATTTTTTTGTTGTTAATCAAAATGAATGCTCAAAGAGTACAAAGAGACTTATTTGTTGATCCGTTTATTGTGTAAGTTACAAAAGTATTTACGATTTGATTACTTTTTGTTTACGAGTATCAGGCGAGCCGAAGAGGCCGCGACATATCAAGAATGATTGTCATGACAATATGGTCGCCCTATTAGGTTGTTTTGTATTTGCCGGTCAGGATAAAAATGGTGCTAAGTCCAATAGTTTTCGGAAGGATACAACTCGTCTGTTAAGAATTTCAAGTGGTTCTAGAGTAGCTATTGGAAGATATAACGCTATTTTTAATCGATAATCGCTATCTTTGAATAACTTTACAAGTTTAAGGCGTATTTTTAATATTTGAAAAGAAGAAATATTTCATCCATAAGTGCATACTTATTAGAAAATTATATAAAAATCTTTTACTAAAATCGAACCTTTGATATTGAAATTATATTCCTCCGAGTTGAGAGCACAGTGATCATGGGTTATATTGACAATCAGGTTAGTGATGTCAACGGAAAGTAAGTTTCTATTTATTTATTTTTATAATTTTTTCTACTAGTTTAAATTTGTTTTCGTTGTTGTTATTTATTCTCTGTGCTGTCAACTCGGCTACTGAAAGCCTGAAAGCGATCTTTTGAAAGTAAGATTTGTGAAGAGTGAGGAATCCAATTTGAAGTGGCATTGGAAAGGAGAACGTGGCCCGTTAAGGAACCTCCCGCCCTCTCAAGGGACCAACTATGGTGGGCCACGACGCGATCACTCCCGTGTTTTCTGTGTTGTTACACTTCACATTTGCTCAACATTGTCCTGTATACACTATAATTATTGTTACTGTGTATTCTCATTGCCGAGCTTCAATATTGCATTTCGAGAATATCATATTAATATATAATAAATATTTTCAATAAATGATTCTTTGTGATTAACGCAGTTTTATTTATCAACATCCTGTCTCTGTTTATAGTCATAACTATAAGTTAGTTTTAATTTTTCAATAAGTATTTCTATTAGCAAATGAAACATTTCAAATTAATAAATAGTAAAAATTAGAGCAAGTATAATTTCTATTTGTGAAATATAAGGATTTAAATGAAATAGATGAAACGTATACAATTAACGAAAGGGAAAACTTTTAAATACTGATTGTCGACATCCTCAGTTTTATAGTTGAAAGAGAGTAAAACTTAAGTATGTCGATATGATTTTTAATTTGGAAGCACTTCTATCTATTAAGCTGTGTTATTATATACAGTGGCGATTTATCTGAAGACATTGAAATATCTCGAAAAGAATTGGGTAATGAAATTTAAAAATATAAAAACCCCTGTATTAGATGAAGACTAAGTAGATAATGAAGTAATCAATTGAAAGGCAAAACAAATGTTAAAACAGGAGCTTCAAATATAAATCCACAGATTCTACAAGAGTTCAAAAATCTGTCTGCATTTTTATCGTTGACCGGAAACATATGAATTAACTATTCTCAAATTTTAAACTAATTTTTTTTATTTTTTTTACTTTTTCATTTTCATTTTTATTACTATTTACTGGAGTCAAAACTGTAGACCGGAGCTGAAAGTATTCGAAAACTAATCCATAGTCTGAAAAATTCGTAATCAGAGGTATTTGACGTTTATGATGTGAATCTGGTGGCACTTTCAAGAAAATGCTAAATAAATTCAGACAATAATGAGCAGCGTTATTGGAATATTGAAGAAAGATAAGTGTCCATATTTGATCAAGAAGGCTGCTCTATCTCACTACGTTTATGTACCCATTCACACATCTAGTGATTTCAGCTAAACTGTACGAATTGCATTATCTTCGTCAATCCAAGTGGTAATTTACTACTAAAAAAATAAATACGCCGTACAGGACGAAGATTTGGTTCCGATCGTAGGACAAACTCCTTTTTTTGCGTAATTGAAGAATGTTATTTATTGAAAGTGCAAAGAAGTTAGGAACGTGATGGATTAAGTGTATTGAGTTGTAGTCCGAAGTTTTTCTCGGTGTAGATAATGGATGAAATTCTCTCCGAATTCCAGCCGGGGAAGTTGATGACGCGGACAGTCATCGAAAAGTTGCGTTTTTTCGACAAAATTCACCGCTAGATTCTCGACAGAATGTCGTAGACTTAAAAGATACTGCACAGAAAAATAAAAAAAGCCATTGGTAATATTTTTGTTTCCTTATGAAAACCACTTTCAGGACACGTCACGTACATAATTATCTAAATTTCCAGGCCTGAGAAATTCAGTAATCTGTGTGCACGTGAGAGGGAAATTATTCTATGATCTCCCAATACGTCGCAAAAATACTACTACTATTCTCTCCACGCGTAGTCATTATAAACTACCTACTTTTTCTAGTACTTCTTCATTGCTGATATGTTTATCATCACATTATGGTTACCTCCTTCGAACAACCTGACGTAATTTGATTAAACATTATTGATAAGATTGTTTTTTTGATCTTGTTTCCACGTTTCCCTTATTCGTTTTGACAATGTTGATGCTACCTCACAGAGTATTTATATCTTGGTGTCCGTTATTCATACTTTGTGCACGGGTTTTATGGTTAGGTTTAGATTTTGGCTCAAAGATTAGCCTACGATACTATTAATAGGATAGAACATGGGTCAATCTTATTTCTTTAACGAGTTACTTAATTTCTTATTACACTATCAAGTTTTTCGTATAGAATTTATTGTTAGTTCTTGTATCTATATATAAAATTATTTTCCCGCCTTCTCTTGATAACAAAGAATTAACTTACCAACAAATCAAATTCCCTTAAAAAGGTAAATTAATTTAGAAGACTGAATATTAAGTTTTAGCTTTTTCAAACGGAATACGAATATTAAGATAATCAAAAATTTATTTACCACTTGATATAACCCGTTCAACTGTTTTTCGTTAAGAGAAAGAGACCAATGGCTGATGGGTTAAAATCAAGTTTTGGAACGTTCGTCATTTGGTCTGGAGATTTTAGGTGGCCGTTTCATGATGTTTAAAACCTTATTACGCCTGTATACAGGGTGAACCAGAACTTCGCCGACAAACTTTCAGAGGTTGTTCAGGGATACCTTCTGAATATTTTGGTACCTTGGACCCACGGTCTTCGTCGGCTCATTACAGAGTAATGATTCAATTATATTCGGTTTGTTACCTCAGTCACCCTTGTTTCTGAGAAAATATCTTCACAACACTGATTAACCAGTAGCTATGTAAATATGATTATGCGTAAGGTCGGGTATTTTTTTCTTACTTGTATAGATTGTTGCCAGTAGTGAAAACAAATTCGAAATGCCTCGGGAAAAGTTTTTGTGGCCTAAAAACTACGAAATTTTGCACCACTTTTCAGATTTTCGCTAATATCTAAAGTATGAAACATTATATTTACACAATTTTAGTATTAAATTGTAGAGCATATAATCCTGTGTCTAATGGTGTACTTGATTACGGAATTTGGGCGAATGAAGCGCAATTTTTCTATAGATACGTAGGTAAAACTCTGTAAGAGTCGTTATTTACGGGATTGTGAATTAATTATTAATATAAATATCTTACGCAATTTTTAGACGAAGTCTTACTACAATACTTCCAAGTGAAGGTGCAAAAAAGAAAATACTTAGTATATTTATGTAAGATTAGTAGTAGTTAACTATGGCTCCATTTCTCAGCGCCACAATACGACAGGCCGCAACCAACCAACAAAATGAGTGTACTTTCGGAAGTTCTCAGTGAATTTTAGAAACAGGTCATGTGTTGCAAAGAGAATTAAATTCTGTACAACTTTCTTTTATGGAAAATAAATATACTACCTACCATTTTGGAGATACGAGCATAGAAATACGACAAACCACATTCTTTCCAAAAATGACGAGAAATGGCATTCATTTAACGAACGATTTCTACTGCTTGGTTGGACCAAATTTTGTAATCAGGTTACTCATAATTTTATTCTCTATAATTTATTACTCAACATTAAATTCAAGAGAATGCTTCATGGAAATCAGCAAAATCTGAAAAGTGGTGCAATTTTTTCCCCCGAGGTTATTGCATATTACAAGATACTTTCAAATAGGAAAACTTGGACTTGTCACTACTGGCCACAATGAAAAAATATAAAATATCCGACCTTTGCTCGCGGAGGCTTTTTTTTAGACATAATCTACTGAGCTATGAAGAAGCCTGTAAAATGCAATAACTGAAACGTACAACTCACTACACAGATTAATGTAACAACGCTCACAGGAGAAATGCAGCTTTCTACCAGACTCTGTTCAGTCTGTTGTTACTGCACATTACAGTAGTAACAAATACAAAACTGTTCAAACTGTCGACCACCATGATCTCGGCGGAGAGTACACGCTCAAGAATTCGAGGAGTTTGGCGTCCTGCTTCCGCGGCTGCGATAATTGATTGGTCGCGGCGGTCCTGTTCCATGGCCAGCTCAGTCACCAGACATGACACCGTATCGGTTATTGCATATTACAAGATACTTTCACAGAAACAAGGGTGATTGCGGTAACAATCCGCATCAATTACATTATTACTCTGTAACGAGCAACTGGAGACCGACTTTTTTCATTTGATTTATTTATTCCATTAGTCCTTGTTGCCCGTGTACTTATTTATAAAAAGTATTTAATTCTATATTAATCTTTATAGTCAAGAAGAGATTTAACCTAAATCTAACTGTTCCTAGTTCCGTACATACTTTCGACCGATAGTGCATTAATTGAATGACTGTAAAATACATTGAATTTTAATGCTTGAATCGCAACAAACATACCTACGAATTTCTTCTTAAATATACTCCTTGAGTATTGCATGATATAATTGTCCCTCAGTCTTCAGACATTACCAAACATTAAATTAATGAAATTCTATGCTATATTCACAATGTAAATGGTCGCCATATTCGCGTCACTAATAGGAGAAAGGTTGATCTCTGGGCCAGCTCCCCATTGATCGTAAAAACTGTACACTGCTACAAAAACCAAACACACAGCCTCGGAATAAGGTGAATGGAAAACTAAGACGGTAGTTGGAGCCCATTAACTACCAGGAGTAAAGGTAGACCGAAGATAAGATGGAAAGATGATGTCCAAAAGCATCTACGAAACATAAAGATCACGAATTGGACTCAGAAAGTAAACTATAGGAATGAATTGAAGGCTGTGGTTGAGAAGGCCAAGACAAACGATAATGTTGGAGCGCCTGTAGAAGAAGAACTTACATTTTCCGCAAGGATCGAAAAGTATTTCGTATTGTTTTTTATCATCATTCGATGGTGTATTACTGGATAAAATTATACTTTTTATTCAATGAAAGCATTTATCCTATATTTCATTAAGGAAAAAGGAACTATTTCCTTTGTTCGTCGCGTAGTAACGTCCCTCTATCGCGTGACGTCATGGTATCTTGGCGCGCAGTAATTTAATACAAAATTATCACTTATTTAAATTATAAATGTATCCCTATTTATGTTAGGTTTCACACCCCAACACTACCGTTTCTCGTGTTTTGATGAATATGTGTACCAGGTTTTGTTGCAATCTGTCCACGCGTTTAAATTTGTGTAAAAATTAACGTAAATTCATACATACCTACAAATATACATCCTTTTTTTTATTATATAGATTAGCCCTCGAATAGGGAAATAGGATACATCAGCACATAAAATAACAATATAATTATTAGTTGCTACAATTAAAAACAATTAGAAGTTAACATAACCATAATTAAAAATCTAGATCACAGATATCCATGTCCAATTTAACTAAAAGTACTATTTTTCTAATAATAAATGTTTAAAATTACTAATGCTATAATATTATATGTACATTATTCAAACAAATTAAATACTCTACGTAAAAAATAAGTATTTAGAGAATTAACAATCATAAAATATGGAATTACACATCACACGAGAAATGACACAAATGCTGAACACACACTTGGAAGAAGCAAAACACAAGTCGCTTCACGAAAATGATCGACGAGGAATTTGCCCTTTCGTACAAATTCCAGGCCGTACATGAAACAAATAAAGAAAAGATTAATAGAGAGGAATAAAGTTAAGAAATAAGAAGTTTAAAGAGCAACAAATTCAACACTTTAACAGTATAAACAAAAAATAATAATTATTAGGGGATCGATCAAGAAACTCCTGTACTTAGTAAAACGCGCCTATCAGTAATATATTCTTACAATAAATCCCAAAACTTGTACGTATTATTGTTCTTTACCTCTGGAGAAACTATCCCTGAATGATAGAGAGCAAGGCAATGCTGAGCAATTTTTAGTATCATAATCGTGAGACTCGCCATTTGTTTGAAACAGATTCATGTTCCGCTTTCCGAACTTTAAAAATTCGTGAATAAAAACGCTGGGTAGAGTTAGTATTCTCAGACTTTTGAAATACGGTTTGCAATCACTTTACGATCCTTTATACTGAAATATTCGGAAGGCATCCAACAACCTCTGAAAGTTTCTCGTTGAAGCTCTGGTTCACCCTATATAAAGATTAATCCGAATCGGTACTACCGTTTTCTTGTAATATGAAAACAGGAATTCAGATCGATTTAGAATGCCTGAATAAATAACGCCGTTAAAAGAAGCGATGCCTAATCCTATAATTATCAAACACCGTAGATTAATATGTTTCTAAGGTTAAGAACCATGCATAAAATTTTCACTTCCAGCTAGTTGTTTTTAAAGGTATTATAACTCGAATATGATAAACTCTTTCCTAAAATGACCAAGGAAACCTGCGCGAGAATTCTCTCGCAGGTGAACCTTCCCAGAGAGCTCTGGCGGAGGCTATCTTTGGGGATGCCTTCACATCTCTCTGGTTTTTGAACTAAGGTTCCCACATGCCGAGGCACCTCGGCCTGTTTTGAGAGGTGTATGTTCCGGGGTCGCAGACCTTGGGCATACGGTAAGAGTTGTCCGCTATTCGTATTGGAATAGTCGGCCAGCTGCCTCCTAAACTGGTCAAGGCACGGAGAGGGAAATTCTGCGACCCCACAGCTAACCCCTCTCCTGCCATCGGGAGGGCGGGGATCAAGTACCCAATGCCTGACCTACCTGATGCAGGTTTTTCTAGGGTTTTCCCTGCATCACTTTTAGGCGAATTGCCGGGTAGGACCCTTAAACCATAGCCCGGGGGCCCTAGTTAACCCTTGACAACCTTCCTCTAACATTCCACATCCCCCGTTTCGAATCCCTTCCTACGATATTAAAGGGGAGTTGCCCAACGTGGATTATCCTCATGTAGCCTGTTGCTCTAAACCAACTCTTTCTTAGCCTGGTCGAGGCACGGTTAATGGAATGCTGCGTCCCCACAGCAAACCCCTCTCCTGCCATCGGGAGGGCGGGGAGCAAGTACCCAATGCCTGACCTACCTTATGCAGGTTTTCTAGGGTTTGTCCTGCATCACCTTTAGGCGAATGCCGGGTAGGTTCTTTAAACTATAACTTGGGAACACTAGTTCAACCTCGGATACCTTCCTCTACCCTTCCGCATCCCCCCTTTCAAATCCCTTCCTATGCTATTAAAGGCAAGGTGCCACCACGTGGATTACTCTCAAACTGCTTGCTCCTCTAAAAAAAACTGCATTTATTATGTTTTGCGTACTAAGTATCAGTACCGTTGTATTCAACGGTTTTCTATAGAAAACAATTTTTGCAGACTACATTTCGATAAAAGAAACTTCGTCTTCACGTTATATAACCATCTGTGATTATTTAAATTACTTGAATAATTTAACCAGTGAAGTGAAGTTATGAATTTTCTATAAAATTAACTTGTTTTCCTAGCAATATTTACATAATTGTTGATTAATATAGGCTTTTAATTGTTTTCCTTTGAATCCGTCCCCTTTTATATCCATTAATTATATTGCAGGTAGACTAAGGCTACATGTTCCGAATTAGAGGATTAAGAGCAATAATTTTATAGAAGAGTCTTTCTTTAATGTACTTTTGACCGATCCTAAACTATGGCTACAATATTACAATTATTTAGTAACCTTAATAACAACAGACATGCCAAAACACTATTTCTCATGAAAATCTGCTGAGAGTTGTCAGAAGTGAGGGAACCGAGAGAGCGTTGTGTAATTATCAACTATGGAAGTGACGTGAGGGTGCGCCGTTGACGCTCTCCCCCACATAACGACGACAGCGGTATGATTTTGGCCCTCTTTAATTACAGTGTTTGCAGAGATGCTGCCGATAGCCCCTTTAATTAGATACTTTTTTTAACTGTCGCGTCCCGATATTTAGAAGACTCCACATGAGCAATTATGTACTTGATTATTTTCTAATAATGGATCTACGGTTCTTACCTCGTCCAAAATTAACGAGACAAGGGTACAATTTGGTGTCATCTCATGAAATGTGTTTTTCACGTTAGTTGGGAACTCCTTTCTCTTCAAAAGTTCCGATCACAACAATGCAAATTATTTTATTTTAAAATTATGAATGTCAAATGGCATGGGTGGGACTCGGAACAGTTTCTGTAGAGGAGAAAACATGAGTCAAGTAAGTGACAAACTTGAAGGAATATTTTCCTCAGTATACAGCGTATTCAGGACAAGTCCTCCAAAATCGTCGAAATCAAAGCACAATATAACGAATAAAATCTGTAAAACGGTAAACTATGGTCGAGCAATGCAATTTAATGATAACAAATATATAAAATATATAAAAATTTTATATGGTTTTTATGGATCCTTTCCTGGGTCTCCATGAGAAATTGTGTGATTAATCAATTGATTTTTGCTGTTATGAGAAGTTATTTTCCATTTAAAATTCGAAAAAACAAGTTCTTAAAAAATAGAATATTTTAACAAATTTATGTGATATTTAAGTTGAAAAGTTTTATGTGAAACGTAGTGTTCCATTATGTCGACTGCTGTCTGTATCTGCTACTCCTGTCCCACGAATGTTCTACCTTCTTCTGGCTAGAACTCTAACCACTCTTCGTTGAATCAATACGACTTAATCACTCTTATTACTTAGCCATCAACCTGCCCTTACTAATCAGGAATGGACGCTTTTACTGTCATAAAACGGAAGAACGTTTGCTTTCTCCCTCGAGTATGCTACGTATACATTTTCAAACTTCTCATTTCACGTCCTGAAACACCCTCCTGCCGCGGACCAAACAATATTGGAATGGAATTGACAATCTAGCCCGGTCATTTTGCGTCCAATGCATCAAACGACGTTCCTTCTTTTAGAACAATAAATAATGTCTATGGTCATTTAGATTAAAATTTATTTTTTATTTCCATTAGTACTCGAAATAATAAATAGGATAGGTCAATTAAATGCATACAAAATTATACAAACAGATTAACTTAGGATGAGAATAATGCTAACAGGCCAAACTTAATAATATTAATAAAACGTAATGTAACGGGTTTTTTAGCGTAACAGCCTAAATCAGGGTAAGCCACAAGGTGGCAACTCCCTTTTAATAGCATAGGAAGGGATTTGAAAGGGGGGATGCGGAAGGGTAGCGGAAGGTAGCCAAGAGTTAACTAGGCCCCTGAGCTATAGTTTAAGGATCCTACCCGGAATTCGCCTAAAAGTGATGCGGGACAAACCCTAGAAAACCTGCATCAGGTAGGTCGGGCATTGGCTACTTGTCCCCCACCCTTCCGATGGTGGAAGGGGGGTTTTATGTGGGGTCGCAGCATTCCCTTCTCCGTGCCTCGACCAGTTTCGGAGGCAGTTGGCCGACTGTTCAACTGGGACTTGGAACAAATCTTACCGTATGCCCAAGGCCTGAGACCCCGGAACATACACCTCTCAAAACAGGCCGATGTGCCTCGGCTTGTGGGAACCTCAGTTAAAATGGAGAGAGGAAAAGGTATCCCCAAAGGTAGCCCTCTCCGTCTCTCCAGAAAGGTTAACCTTCGAGAGAACCTAGCAGCAGGGCGTAATGTAACGTGGTACGTTACAATATATATCGTATATGAAACTAAATGCGAGTTTTGTGGGCGTTTAATAACTTGGAGGAAGCAATAAGCGTGATCCATTTGCGGGATGTAACTAACACGTTCATCAATAAACAAATAAATACGACGAGATTTATAGCAGCCCAGGTGTAGCATATAATAATTGATGAGATATTGAAAACAGGGTGTTTCAGTAATACTTTTACAAACTTAGAGACGGATTTCTCACAGAAAGAAAAGAAATGAAATTTAGGATAATATGTCTCTAAATCCATACTTTATAATTATTTTTTAATACGAAAATGAAATAACGATCTGACACATTATCAGCCTATTTGGAAATGTAGCAAATGTCATTCAGGCAGGTGTTCAAAATTTTCTCTGTATCCACTATGATATGGACCCTTGTGACCTATAAAACTCTCCCACAGTGTTTGGAACAGTTTTCAAGTGTCTAGGACACTCAGCTGAAGTTTTTGTGAAATAGGGAATGTCCGCTGCGATAAGCAATTATTTAGGAATGATCCACAGATCAGTGACCAAACGATTTAAATTAGAAGAACGTGAAGAACATAGAATTGGGGCTCCCTAAATATCCATTAATGGTGGTATATATATATATATATATATATATATATATATTGTAATGCCAAACTAATTAAGACATTAATTATAAATTTGAAAATCTAAATTGTTAGAGAAATCCTTTGTGGCGGCGATACAGAACACAGCAACAATTTAGCCAGGAATTGTTACCTTTGTCGGAAGAAGAATTCGCGCTCAAAATTACGAGAGAGTCCAGTTCACATTATGATATGGTAGAGTTCAGTTCGCATTATGAGTTGGCTGGAAGGTTTGGTAAAGTACAGGTCGTCTTAAAATAGACGAGATATTCTTTTAAAAAGTAAAGTTAAGTAGAAGCAGTGGGCAGTCAGACACGACAGAAATTGGTCGAGTTGAAATAGACAAGACAATTTCAACGTAGAGAATTACCAATCAACAGCTTTGATTGGTCCCTGAACATTTTGCTCAAGACGAAATATTCACTTGAGCAGAACTACGAAACCTGCTAAACACAAACAGTCTTGTGAACATAGCCGAGCAGAAGTCAATTGAGAGAGAGACGAAAGGAAGATTATCCTGGTTCCTGATTTTTTATCTTAAAATATTAATTTTATAGTTTTTAGAAGCAGTGCAAAACCCCACCATAGTGTTTCGTCAACTACAAGGTATACTGGTATGCTGCCGTGAGTAACAATATAAAACAAATAATTATGTAAACCTGATTAAAAGATAGACGTCAGATTTAGTTCTCTTCTTTTGATTAAAATTTGTTATTTAGAATCCATCTTTTTAGTTTAATTTTGTTGACAAGTAAATTTCGTCATAGTTAATTGGCGAGTAAATCTTTTCTCTTTTAAATTGGATTCGCCATTATCAAACCCAGTAGAGACCCTGAGATATTTTTAAATTGTGTAATTGTTTTTAAACATTGATAATAAAATTTTGTTTGTAAAGTTAATTATACATTCATTTAAAAATCTAATTTAATTTAATTATTGCAATATATATATATATATATATATATATATATATGAGTCACTACAATTCAAACAATGCGATGTGGATAAAATGTGCTTGGCGTTTCATTATGCAACAATAATATGTTTCGCATTTGCAAAGTCAAATTTGTATAAGGTTTGGAAAATTGTCTCTGTAGACAGCGCCAGCAAAAACATGTTCAGAAAACATAATATTCTTTTATATGTAACCTAAATATGAATGACTGCAGGACATGTGTTTATTTGGCTACATTTTCTTGTTTCATGTGATGAACCCGTCTCCAAAGTATGTGAAGTTATTATTGAAACATACTGTAAGTAGAACAGTGGCAGCGAACACAGAATAATGCAAGCTTGTATAGAACTTAACACGAGGAAGCAAATGAAGGCTTCCAGATCTAAGTTAACTTAACAAATGATAGGTTAAAAATTTACATGAAAAATCCTAAGAGCAGCCTAATTGTAACGCTAAAAAGGAAATTGATGGAAGTAGGTGTCTCGTAAAGAGTAAAAGCAGGTTCCAATCAAGGCAACTGATAGAGACATGAGAAATCAAGCTGAATATGCCGTGAGAACGAAGAAACGACGAGAAAATAGTAGAAGATCGTAATTATCAATAGGAGTGCAGACAGTAAAACATCATTGGCATGATGATGATATCATGTCATAAAAAGAACCTGAGTTTTTTGTCGTTATTGGGCTAGAAACCCTGTTCAGCATAGGATTTGGAGTGGAGGTTAGCATTATTTTATTGGGAAAGTGAATGGTTCAGACATTATAATTATTTTTTAAAATAAATTCTCTTTAGTGGGGCAGACACTTGTAGTAAGGTGGGAAATTGGGGAGTTGTAAGTCTTTATGTTTTAGGTTCGATAAGACTTTTGGGTTGTTACTTTTTATGGTGGCATGAAATAAGTCACTGTAATTTTTTAAAAAAACTACTATAATAATGGAAAGGTAATATATTATCGAATGTTAAATTTACGTCGGTTTTCTCAGTGAAAATGCTGTTACAATTGCTCTCGGGTTTCCTACTGTGTGGCGTTTACTAACCACGACGTTTGGACGACTAACACCGTCGACATCTTCTAGGTGAAGAAGAATTCGACGCTACTAGTCGATGAAACGTCGTGTTTAGTAAACTCCACCCTGTTGGAAACCCCCCCAAAAAAATCAAGTTTTACAAATGTGCCAAAAATTCTATAGTAAAATTTACTCATGAGATGAATTCGCAGATAATTCTTTTGAAACAATACATAGGAAGAGGATCAACATGATATAGAAATGGATGGACTGTCATTACAGCACCTATGACATTTCTCTAATCCCTCGGAGTTCTTTGGAAATTTAAAAACACTTTCACCAAATAAATACAGAAAAGTGGAAGGTATGAAGATTTTCAAAAATAATAAAATGATAAAGCAATCATAGTATATCGATATAAATTAATCTGTGACTGCGTGTTCCTTTGCGTTACTATATCATTCATTCGATTGTAATGAAACTTTTATGAGTTGTGCGCTCACCCACGAGGGTTTTTGCCAGCCTTATGAAGAGTTAGGAATCACCCAGGGGTGAACGGTTGGTGTGGGGAGGGGAGGGGGTGGAGGCAGAAATTTTGAAACATCTGATAACGGCCGATATTAGCGTCGAATAATTAGTTTCGGAGTCGATGAGATTAATAGCTTCTCTCTAGATGTTTTGGTGTATAATTTCAACCCCAAACATCGTGGGTAGTCAGCGCCACTAAGAAAACGGGTGTTTGGGCGTTACATTAAAATTACGCGAAACAACCGATATCAGCGTCAAATCCAGGGTTATAGCAGTCATTGACTATAATTCTGAGATTCTCTGTCTTTTAAGTGGTAGTTCAGCCCCATATGTGTGGAGGTGGGGGAGGAAGTGGGCGAAAGGCCGATACATAAAAGTAATGAGCAAACAATAGAGACTGGTGTTAATTCTGGGGCCATTGATAGTCACTGAGTTTAATTCTCTCTTTTACCATACTGATTAAGATGTAGTTAAACTTCTAGTAGTGGGAAAGGAAGGGACCGAAACAAATTTAAGTATATAATTTTAAACGACCTTTATAACACATTACTCACGATCTAGGATCAAACACTGGCGGGTTAAGGCACACCCACAAACTATAGGGATGGGGGTGGGGAGTATCATATAAAAATATTCGTAAAAGTGGATCTGGAGTGACAAATGCGCAGCCTACTCCGTCCTTTGACCTGAAGGTGTCAGGGGTAATTATGTTCCTTCTGGAGCGCAGTAAGTTCTTCGTCCCCTTGTTGCTTTTAGGTTTTGTGCCATTTTTGAGTGGAGAGGTGTCTGTTTGGATGCAATGAAGTTTTCATGGAGGGACGCTGAGAGAGGAGTGGTCCATACGAGGCAGAGAGACTCTGTCAGAAGAAACTAAAGCTTTGAGTGCCGAGTGGAAAGGAAGGTGAGGGAGTGTGGGATTTGCAAAGAGTTTAGGGATGAGTATTTGGTTTCTGATACGTATGTTAGAAAATTCTGCGGCTATGCAGGCATATCTTACCATAATGGCTTTTCTTGTAATTTTCAGAGGTGTAACTTTATTCTCGATTCTGAGTCTACCTATTGGTGTGCTTCTTAGACATCCTGAGGTAATTCTAAGTGCTTCGTTCTGTATCTTGTTTAACTTTTTAAGATATTTTTTGTGGGCCGATACATAAATATGGGAGGTTCAGTCTAACTTACACAGAATTAGTGCTCTCTATGATAACTCCAGTGTTGGGGCGTTGGCTCCCCAGTTCCTAGCTGCTAGACGTTTTTTGGTGTCCACAAACAGATGGTTGATATGGGCCCGGAAGGTTAATATAGAGTCCCAATATAGACCAAGGATTTTCACCTTCTTGGCTATTGAAATTGGGGAATTATATATCCTGAGTGATATAGGTTCATATTTGTACTTTCTTGAGAAGTGGATCGCTTTTACTTTGGCAGGGTTAAAGGAGACACCACAACTGTCAGCCCACTCTGTAGTTTTGTTTATAGCTTCATGCATTCTCCCGGAGATAATTCTTGTATTCGGACCTCTAGCTAAGAGAATGATATCACCTGCGAAAATTAGGGTCTCTACCGGAGGACAGATTGCAGATTCGATCTCGTTTACGGTTATAAATAATAAGGTAACTATGAGGAATGATCCATGTGATCCGTTTTCAAGCGGAAATTTGTGAGATGTTACCTTTTCTATCTTCACATTCATGTATCTATCTTTGGTAAGGTTTTCTATAACTCCTAGGATATTCCCATTTACACCGAGCTTACTAAGTTATTCGTATGCATTTTTTATATTCAGAATTGTAGCTAGAGCGCCATGTTGGGAACGAGAATAGTATGGCTTTGTGAGAAGGACGTAATTCGCAGACGTAGTTGGTTGAACAAGAGTTCTGAAGTGGCAACGGGCAGGAGACACAGCACGGAGAATGGACGAAGAACAATGGGAACCGACGAGGCCGTATCCGATAAAGAGGAAGAACATTTGAGGAGCGATTGAGATAAGACGAAATCAAGGAGTAATACATTTGTTTGAGAGTAATCCAGCTTGTTACAATGTATTTGAATACGCAAATAAGCGCTGGGTATTATTTATAACAAGGAAATCTATTGCTAAATCAAAATGACTATGAGTCAGATTGGAATACCCTACATTTATAATTGAATTTATCTATTATTAACTACAATACCCTATTATAATGTGTTGGACACATCCCTCGGGAAACGTTATGCTATCGTCCCAAATATCGAAACGAGATTGTAGTAATTTGCAAGTCCTATAGCCTTAACTGTTTCCTGGGCACCTTCTGATTAGGTGAATCACCGTAATGGAAACAGTGACATTCTAATTTTAATAAATTTAACTGCGCAGCAGAATTTTTAAACCAAACGTGACCTGATTTGTCGGGGATATAACAGTTGCAGGAAGTATATTGACGCCTGCCACGTATACGTATAAATGAAGCCGCAGTGCAGCAGGAGCCATGCGAGCTCGATTATCACGTTGTGGAACATGATTCGCGTACTTTTTATTTAGCACCCAGTTTGACACACATTCGTATCCACTACTCAAGGCATTTATTCAATCATACTGCAATACAAATGACTTTCGAAATGAAAGAAAATATTAAAGAAAAGAAACTTTTATCAGAAAAATTATATATATATATATATATATATATATATATATATATGAGTGTGTGTGTGTATGTGTGTGTGTTTGAGATATTTCAAGATATTGTGGGTTGTACAGAGATAACTATATTACTATAGTCACTGTGCAAGGTGAAAAAATATAACACGATAGTTGTTAACATTAGTGAAACTTCCCATAAACGTAAAAGTTGGCTCACAGAAATAACAGACAACAACCAGAAAACTCTTGCTGATCGAGTCAATTCTAGCCATGTGCAAATTAGAGTATCAAATAACGAAATCTGTGTTAAGATAACTTGTAATTCCGATCTACAAACGACAATTGCAAGTAAAACTTCCATGAAAATTAGCCAACGACTCAGGTAAACTAATATTCATACTTTAATAAAAGTATTTAAACGACTCCCTCAGTCCAATCAATGTTTCGTGCAAATTTCTTGGATTTTTGATGAAGAGGTAAGCATAGATAATAATCTTTCGCCATTAATATTATCAAAGAGATCTATGGGTTATACCGAGAACATATAAAGTTTAACACTTTCTGGCTTTTGATCATTACAATGCATATACATCTTTTAATCCCACCAATGTACTGTCTTGAAGCAAATTATACTTATTCTCGTACAAATGTTCATTTAAAAAATTTAATTCAGTAAATAAACTGCATAAATATTAATAATGTGCGTTAATTAAGAATAGTATTTGGCAATGTATATATATATATATATATATATATATATATATATATATATCCTATCCATATAAGAAAGCTACTAATCAATTATGTTGCAGATACGTATGTAAAGGAAAATATGGAATTTATTCTCAGGTTGTCGCTTATAATACAGTTGTTACGAAACAAGCGACTACACATAGTACATTTTGGTGTATTCATGAACAATATTCCTGACACTAGTATCTTCAGAATGTAATTATATTTAAAGAATATTGCTCGATAAGTTACGTAGATACACGAGTACGAGATACGATACATTTAAAGAGATTTTTATGGTTAAATAGGAGGAACTGAATATAATCTCTGAAATGTTTCTCTTCTGAATTTCATGGGACATTCTTTCTAAGCTTCAGGTGAAACGCTGATCAAATGACCCGGTTATCTGGGACATCTGGCAATATTGTAGATCTTTGTTCATAATGCAAAACTGGGAACATTTATGAAGTTAGGGTGAATATTAAAGAAGAGGACACTAAAAAAAAGACGATACCCGTCTAGAGCAATCTGCATAGATTAACTTGTCCGAAGCGGCCCAGAATTATTAAGAATGCCTCTAAAATGATACCTTTAAGAAAATTAAGCATTGATACTACGAATATCGACTAGTAATTCTGTTGTCTGTAATATTCTAAACAATTATCTTAAGAACAAAAATAGCTTTGTGAAAGCACAATATCTTTAAATGCTAATATATTTACATAATAGTTATATAATCACTTAACTTTTTTACATGGCACCGAAGGACAAATAAAAGTGAGTGAATGTAAATAAGGCATAAGATTTCATTAAAAGATCGTTATCAAAGTAACTGTAACGTCAATATAGGGTGAATTTATATTAGTTTAATTATGCATGGTGCTCATGAATATTTCGAAACATGAGCATGACAAGGCTCACGACATACTCTAGTTTTCAAAACATTGAAATTATACCGAGTGCAGTAGAATAAGGAATGCTATCGTACACTTTACTTATATATATTTTAAAAATATATTTCGAATACAATGTTACAATTTTTTCCGTTTTAATGAATGATAATCAAGTAAATGGCGTTTCTTCGTCATTGTTGACAGAGACGATTTGACTTAAGTGAAAGATCTTAATTCTGTTATGATTCACAACAAATGATTTTACTAAACCAATTCCGTATCTTTTGGGATAATAGCACGAAAAGGAATTACTCTAAGAAGATAAGCTCAGTTTTTTTCTTGCGTGATTAGTTTTTTAAAAGATTGCGTAATATATTTCCTGTAGCTTGAAAAAATGCATTATTAGACGTATGATATATAATTTCTGTTATGATTAAAATTTTAATAATTCAATCGTTCTTTCTTTTAATAAAGTTTGATTTTGTTAATAATATTATAATTTGGGTTACAGTCAATATAATATACTTTTCAACTAAGTTATAAACAATTTTCTGCACATATATTAGATTATATCAGTTAATAATAGACTAAATTTAAGAAGAAGATAATGAACAGACAAATTTAAGAGATAAAATAAATATCACACAGCGTTTCGGCAATCCTTTTTTCTTACGTCAGTTGAAGAATATCGTGAGAACTGTAAGAACGACATCTAATACGGACTAAATTTAATGCGATGTCATGAATCTTGTCATAATTTGAATTTACGACTCAGAATTTAATTGAACATATCATTTAGTTGTCAATTATTTATTGATTCAAGCTTTAGATGATGAAACGGGAACACTAATAGTCCTCAGTTCAAATTATTATTTGCTATACTACACGTTTCTTGATGTTTTAAAATTATCAAATAACTCATACATATCAAAACACTAAGAATACTGTTTTTATACAATATTAATTAAAGACGTTGAGTATATTTGGTTTCCACTGATACAATTGTTGAATAACACAATATTGTATTTACGCAAAAGGAGAAAATGTTGTTTCAACGGTAATGGCGATATTTAAATGAATATTAATTCCCTATACAAACATGATGAATTAAATTTTGTGTTTCTCATCAAATATTACTTTATTCAGAAAACACTTTTTGCTGCCGTATCTATTTTCCGAATTTTATTTTGCGGTAATTTTATAGGAATCTGACGATAATTTTGTTAGGAAGTTTGTGTTAATGGTATTGTTTTTCCGTGAATTGGAAAGATTGACAGTGCTGTTTGAACACAGGATCACATCTTAATAAATTATATATTTTCTTTTCTAGTGTAAATTTTTCGACGACTGCATATGAACTTAGGTTTACAGCAATTTATTAAATATTACAAATAATAAAAGAATAACAGTTTACAATTTATAATTAATTCTCAAAGTGAATTGTGTTATGTTTTTATGTGGACAACAAATACTATTATAATTTGTCGCAACATCAATTGGCCTATTCATAATTATGTACAAATAATCTATTGGCTTAAGTTGGAACGGCTTATTTCAGTCTCATCATCTAGTATCTATAATTTCGGAAAATATTTGACATCTATGTTATAAAGACCAAATGATACTCTAAGTAAAGCAAGGACTAAAACTGCAACCACAGACGTCAGCAACGTCAGTGCGATCTCGTCCGAGCACATGCTAGACTGATTCAGAACGATTTAAGCTATATAATCTTGAAATATTCGGTAATAGCGTAGTAAATATCACGATTTAACCTAATTTTGAAATAATAAACTATTAGTATAATGTAGATATAAAGTAACGGATGTGCTTGTTCCATTATCAATTTGAAAATCTCGAGAATATTAGGGAATTTGTGCAGCAGTTGTAGAGAATGGAATTAATTTTTAGTTATTTGACAGCATAGAAATACAAAATTATTATGTACTAGCTGGGTGCCCGGCGTTGCCCGAGATGTCATTTATCTATAACCCCCGATATGACTCCAATTTCGGCTGCTTTTGCGCAATTTTTATGTAACGATACTCGAACCCTAATCATTATAATTAACTCTGAAAAATATTTCTTCAACGCAAATATCTGCCGTGTTTGCATGTTCCAAAATTTGCACCCCGCTACCCCTGCATCTGAGGAGTAAATGCCAATTTGAATGTCGTAACTAAACACAGTGACTTCCATAACCTTTGATTTGACTCCAATCTCGGTTGTATTCGCGTTATTTTACTGTAAAGCATCTCCACCCCAAACCCGAAGGGTGTCCTTTTCACAGGGCGTAGGGGATGAAAATTGTATTCAGATAATATTGGTAGAAACACTATAAATATCTTTGACCCCTAAAAATATTTATCCGACTCAAATATCGGCTGTTTTAGTATGTTTAAATATTTCCACCCCCGCTTCTGGGGGTGAAAATTGCTCGACTGGTGTAGATTTGTATTTTATTTAGAAAACGTTTGTATGGGAAATAGAAAAGGGCTGTTTTTAGGGTTTTCCCGGAAATTATTCGATTTTTTCTCGCCTTTTAAACCTTCCCTAGACCTCCACGAACATTTCAAGACTAAGATAAGATAAATCCGTTCAGCCGTTCTCGAGTTTTAGTGAGACTAACGAACAACAATTCATTTATATATATATAGATTGTAATAGAAATACCTCTTATGAATATGGACAGACAATTGCTAGTTTCTGTATATTGTCACCATGACTTCAATATAAACATTAATAATTTAAATTATATACTAATCTATATCTAATCCAATGCCAATATTTTAACCCTTTATACTTGAGTTGTGTATTCTTTGAAACTAAATTTTTAAGATATTTTTGTGAATACAATAAGGAAAAAATAACCACAAAATATTAAATGTGACCAAGTCAATTTGGTCCATGATGTTACACATACTCCGCATAAATATAATTAGATCTAATTTATCAATAATTCACATTAATTGGATAGTTATTATTTTCGTGCAATTATAATACACCGAGAATAGGTTTAAATTTTCTTTATTGAAAGAAAAATTAAAAAAGCACAAAAAATAAATATTCTGAACGTGACCGGTGGGTAGAAAAATCTGCCCTGAGGGGTTGACTCACAGGAAGCTATAACAGGCATGTTTTAACATGTCCACGGAGGCAAAAAAAATCACATTTCGTCAAGTGCATGTTGTTTCATATCTGCATCACAAATTAGCTCTCTTAGAAACAAACACATGCCTCTGTGATGAAACTATAAGTTATGCTGCATATATGCTACTCTATACACTAAAGGGTTAATAGAATTTGTAGAACGTAATGTTATGTACGTAATCCGCGCATATTGGTTTCGCTTCGCAATGAAATGTTAAAGTTTTGTTTTTAGAGTTAACTGTGCTAAGTGGTTTTAGAGTTTAGTTCAATAAATATTTTTACTGTAAAATGGAAAATAGCCGACAAATTGATTAAGTGGTGTATAAATTGATCGAAAATTGGAAATAATTATACGGCGAATGAGGCAGGAATAAATTAGTAAAAGCGAAAGAATAGCATAAAGGTGATTGAATCAACAAACTAGAGGAGAAAATATCACATGTAAAGTAGCTCGAAATTTAGGAAACTTTTGCAAGCTTTAATTAGAAAAAATGACTATTAAATGTACCTATTGTAATTCTGAAATTTTGAGTACAAGAAATGATATCAAATTCGATACTAACAAATCCACATTTTCATCGTTATGTCCTTCATCTGCATTTAATTTTAAGGTAATTTAATATTAATCTGACTGTAGGTTTGTTATACGGCGCAGATGGAACACAAGGACATATCTAAAGAAATTATCTAGTTTTTTTGCTAGTTTAATAATAATGTTCAATTGTCTGCATATATTGATTAGTGGTCATAATTTCTTTTAAAGTTAATTAATTGATTTTCAAGTTTTTAGCATGTTGCTGAACGAAATTCAATAAGTCTATGGTGTAGACAATCATGATATATACAGAGAGGCTGATTTAAAGGAGCTATTCAAATATATAAATAACTACCCATCGTCCCATTAAAGGTGGGCGATGAAATTCGTCTTATTTTTATTTGTCAATTTGGTTTCTTCAGAAACTGTTATACGAATTTGACTTACTATTGAAGATGCCGTTGTAATCAACATAATTTTATCACTTATATATATTGTGGCGGTTTTATTTCTATATTTAATTAAATGGGCGCCACCTACGAATATCGTGGGATAACATTACTAACTGGAACACACACGGGTTCAGGACCACCTCAGAGCATGAGAAGGGGAGTGACGTCACTTGTTCCAGTATTTGAAGTTAAAGAAGTAATTTAAGGTTGAAATGACAGGAAAATTTTAATAAATGACAAATTCTTAACCACCGCAGCGTGAGTTTACTTTTTTGTAGACTTGGACTACAAATGTGTATTACTATAAACCTTAAACTTAACTATTACTTAAGTGTTCTTATGTACTGAGGCTGGATTATCCTTGAAGAGGATTAATACAAAGCGTTAACAAAATCGAAGGAATTTATCAGTCTTTATTTTACAGTACTGTTATTACACCCGTTGGGGGAGGAAATAGTAAAATGGCTTGACGCACGTTACCCTGGGTCAGGTGTAATTTGTTGCTGCTGTCCCATGATCGAGGTTCTGGATGACAGAGTTCCTGTATTCGTCGTCTCGTTCACAACACCAACTCCTCGTTGTTTCCTCAACCCGCTTCTCAGAGCAACTGTTCTTCGTTACACTTGAACTATATTGTTCCTTTCACTCCCCAAAACATCTGGGCCATAAATTTTCGGTCGCTCTCCTCAGTCACTCCACTCCCATGTTTGTCGAGTGACTGCCGAAGAGCTTGACTAAACTTTCACATAACTATACTAAAACACCCTTAATAATTACAATTATTCGGAATGAAGGGAGGTAAGATTAGATTGATACAATATATATATATATCCAAAAAAGATGTGCTAACATATATATATATATATATATATATATTAAGCCATTAATTGTTTTTAAGTAATTTGAATTGTTAGCGTAAAATTTGAATTAACGTGAGAGCGAGCAAAGTGACAATGAGTGGCGAGCTCTGTTCCTATAATTGAGGATTCGGAATGGCGATTACGCGCGCAAAAGCATAGTCTACGGCGAGGAGCGAAAGAGTACAGTTTGAGTCTATAGCGAGGAGCAAAAGAGAAAAGTCGAAGTCTACGGTCAGCCACGAAAGGAGAGACATTTTAAAAGTAAATTTTCACCGAGCGACTTAGAATTTTTCAGTCCAAACCGATAAATAATGCGGTAAAAGGCAAAAATCTGCAACTCATAAGATTCCTGTAAGCAAGCAGTTAGTTGGACCGAGTAGATGTGCTAACAATTAGCCAACGGAAGCAAGGGTTTGCTTCGTTATAAAGAACTTGAACATTTTCGTGCTGAGGGAAAACGACATTAGATAGCTGCCAAATTAAGAGGATCATCCGAGTTCCTGGGAGCCTAGTAATCGCATTTCAAATTTATAAGTGTAGAATCTGTGAGAAAAATTTAGAATCTGTGTAAAAATTTTATAGTGTACTTTTGAAGCGCTAAAAGAATGCTGGTACCAGCCGAACAATACGTAAGTAACCAAAACGTTAATAAAATCTGTAAACACTAACTAAAAGGGTAAAGTCAGATTTCGTTCGCTTTTCTTGTAGCTTTTCTATCATTTATCAGCACATTATTTTGAAGTAAATTTTAAACTGTATTGTTAATAAGATCATTCAATAATTATCACTGTAAATCATCAAACCCAGTAAACACCCTGAGAGATTAAGAGATTTTCATGTTCTTGTAATTGTTTGTAAATTTTAGAAGCCACAAATTAATAAATAAATATTGTTAGTTAAAAATTGATTATCTTTTTCATTTAAATAAAGCCAATCATTTTGATCATTGCATAAATGGCTACAACAAAGTGGGTAAAAATTAAATAAAGTTTAATTCTTGATTATTACAATGTATATATATATATATATATATATATATATATATATTGTAATGAACAACTTTCGGTAGTGAAAGAAACACGTGGCCGCTCTTTGCCCGTGGGCCTCAGAGGGTCAATTCTGAACGAATTAACAAGAACTATTGCTTGCTGAAAGGGTACCAGACGACTATTTGTACATGTGCGCCAGCACTGCCCTAAGGTGCACAATGCACCCTTTTTTGCATCGTGTGGGGAGCTTTATGCTGAGGATCGCGACAGGGTGAGGAAGTGACAGCCCTGTGACCCAACACGAAGAATTTTTGTTGCTTAGTTATCTGGAGTTAAGGCGTTCGATACCAGTGATCTGCTGCGGGACTGTCTGCAGATGTGTGAGAACGAGAGATGTGCAGAGTAAGAACAACCAAATTCATAATGTAAAGTGACTTCATTCCTGCATAATTACACAGTAGACGGGAAATGTCTGTTTTTGGATAACTGCTGAAATAGCCCCCATTACCCTGACGAAAAAGGGGCTCATAAATAAATTTATGTCGGAGGAAAATAATTATATATTGTAAATTTATTATAATATAATATAAATCTTTGCTGACTATATCTGCTTGCGCACAAACCTTTTGTATTTTGATTTTTTTAATTGCATTAATAAAGATTTTTTAAGTGAATATGTTTAAGTTTATAGTAATAAAATAATCATTACCTCTATCACTACAATATATATATATATATATATATATATATATATATATGGACAACTGACGCTTATGAGAAATATTCTAATTAATTAATATATTCATATTAATGTGAGACTTATTTTATTATTATTAATTTTTCTTCTTTCAAAATTGTTTTATTTGTAATACTTTTGTTTATATATTTGTTTTAGACTGTCACTGGGAACGATCCCAATCCCGGTAATATATATATATATATATATATATATATATATATATATATTGGCTGTGAAGAATGTGATTCAGTAAAATAGTAGCTGTATATATTACGAGAGTTGAGAAAGATAGCTCAGTGGTTATAGCGACCACATACTTAGCGGATGTTCTTTGGTTAGATTCCTGATCCGGTGGAAATTTTATTATTATATAATAAAAGTAAGATGTATTCATGAAAAATTAATAGTGTGTATCTTCAACAGTTGAATGCGTAAGTCATAGATAATATAATCGACCTATATATTGTAATAAATAAGCTTGCAGTTGCAGAAAACTGGTTTAGTTTAAGAAAAAATAAGTTACAAACACTATCTACACTTACATTTCTCTTCTTCCACTCGCAATATTATATAACCGCACCTCTCTAGGAGAGAAATTGTACCGATGATTTTTTCCGTCAACAGGGTTAATACATAAGGAAATGAAAATTAGTTGATTGTTTAAATGTATGTAAATATATAATAATATACGTATTGAGCAGCTGGTAGCGAGTGAAATTTAAATAATATGGTAAACTGGTTATAATTGTTCATGCTTTTTATATACCGCATTTGGAATGGTTGTTGTAAATATTTATTCAGGAACAATGTTCACTGCACTTCGAAATATATTTTGAAGAATATTAATTGCAAAGACTTAGAATGTTCGTGGAATTTCAATATTATATATAGCGTAAATAATCGAACTATTCCAATTCTCCGTACAGGCGCCCAATTACTGTACGAATTTTCTGTAGGAGGAATGAATTCTTTACGGGAGAAAACTGCCTCCATTAACATCTAGTTGAGGATCTTAATCTTAATTATTCCCAGGGAAGTAGCTGCGGGCTTGGAACCAATCATGTTAACTGCTTGCATTAACTTGCAAATCACTTCACAGCTTTATCATGGCACCGCGCCTTTCCGCTTCGAGTTACGCGCTATCAGTATAGTGATTTGTGTGCTCGCTGCCTCCCTAGAACTCCAAAGAACCATGAGATGAATGGAACAGTCCGCGATTAATGACTTAATATATTGTTATTATTATTCTTTCCCACGCGTTTCAGAGCTTCGTATAATTTTTGACTTAAAAATAAACTTTTAGTGCCCAACGTCAAAGGGAGTAATAAAACGAATGGAAGCTTTTAGGAAATTGACTACTCGAGCGGTCAGCAGCAAAAGAACGCTTAAGCTGTTTTAGGAAAGATTATTAACTTCCTTCTTTTTTAAAAACTTCGTGGGTCTGTTTGTTTAGAGCAAGTTATGAATTGAACACTGACGTGTTCATTTATGCGTACAGGCTTTTCTCATTTCAACAACATAGCTACGTTGAGTATTCTTTCAAATGATAAAATCTCCATTCATTTGATTCATCTACTAATGATATATATATATATATATATATATATATATCCTACAAGAACGAAGAGAGGCTAAAAGGCCTGTGACTAATGAACTTCAAACAACTAAAAAGCACTTGTTACATAAGTCAGATCTTATTGAATATGCGAATAATATTTTCATTTAATGCTTGAAGAATCTAAAATCTAACTTCCCACTTCGGATATGTTCAGACAAGTTCGGGTAAGTACGTGAAGCATTCATAAATCTATTAATTTGTCTGTGCCCTCAAATGGAGGCTTGTTTTTTTTTTTTCTTTTTGGGTGTAGACAGGCTACGTATAGGGTAATCCACATAGTGGCAACTCCCCTCTTATAGCATAGGAAAGGGGGGATGCGGAAGGGTGGAGGAAGGTAGCCAAGGGTAACTAGGGCCCCCGGGCTATAGTTCAAGGATCCTACGCGGCATTCGCCTAAAAGTAATGCAGGAAAAACCCTATAAAAAACCTGCATCAGGTAGGTCGAGCATTTGGTACTTGTCCCACGCCCTCCCGATGGCGGGAGAGGGGTTTGCTGTGGGGTCGCAGCTTACCCCTCGCCCTGCCTTGGCAAGTTTAGGAGGCAGCTGGCCGACTATTACAATAGGAATGGCGGACAACTCTTACCGTATGCCCAAGGTCTGCGACCCCGGAACAAAGCGGCAATATTTATAGTTACGTCGTTAAGAAACCGCGTGATAGAGGCTCTTGCTGGATCTTCAGAAAGTAATACTGCAATAATTTCCATAATTGACTTAATGCGTTCAGACTGAATTACTGTTCGTTTTAAGGTGAAAAACCAGCATATCATACATCAAGGAACAAATTATTTTTAACAGACATGCCGACTATAAACAACTTTTGTACAATACTCTTTTTAATGGGACATCTGTGGCGAATTCTACAATTTACAATATGTTTAGACTAATTCATAAGAAGATAAGTACATGTAATATAATAGTATAGCGGTGAATCCATTCACTTTGTTGACTTCGCCGCTTCTCTTGAATTCTCAACACACATCGAAAAAAAAAACAGATCAAGTCATCGAAAAATTCTAGAAGCTTTCTGAAATACAATGAAACTAAAAGGATTAAGAAGTCATTGTTTATATGCATAAAGTATCAAAATCAGTGTGAATTTCATTTGTATCTACAGATTCTAATAAAGCATTCAATTACATAAACCATTAATTGGTGCATTTACAGTAAATGTATTAAATTCTGATACAAAGAGAATCCAAACAACCCGTAACACAAGTAACTGCTTTTGTAAATCTTTGAGACATATTTGGTATGTGGTCACTGGCCCAGATCACAGAAAGGTGGCAGTTTGTCGAGTTTTACGGGTTGTGCAAGGGAATGAAACGAAATACTGCACGTGCACATTTCTCATTCCAAAGAAAGATCCTGTGACAAGCCGAGGATGAGTACAGATATAGCCAGCTGGCTGTCTTGGAAGGAGCGAGTGCGCCGGAAGGCGGGGAGATCACAGTCTTCGAAATCGATGCGTAAATTCACGCTGTAAACAAAAGATTTTTATAAAGGTTCTTAAAGAAAAAATATTCTTCCTAATTTATTTATGTACTGTAGTACATGAACACACATGTAGCAGCCACTTCTGTGTCCTATCAATATAGGACATTTTAAGTACTATAAAATTGACGTGAGTTTGATTTATATTCGCATGAAAAAATTGAGAAGTTTGTGTTCGCTATATTGTCTTTTTAAATTTTCGCAAAGCTTCAAAATATTTATTTAAACAAAGCAGCCTAACCTTTGTAAAATCTTCTTAACTGAAATAATAAGAGGAATGTTCATACATTATTGAACATGTTTGTACGAATCTCCTGAAATTTTAAATGGTCCTCTTAAAATTTATTCCAATTACTAGAAATATAATACTTCTAATATTTTCTTCAAATCTTCAAAGACTCGTGACTTTGCATTGTCGTGGTGCAGCACCCCGCCTGTTGCTATTTCAAAGCCGCCCTTTGCGTTTGATGTAGAAGCTCTATAATATGTTCCCCTTACAAATGTTTGTGTTGGAACGATTAGCATTCTCCGAATATCGGAAAATGATACGAACCAACTGAACTCATCATTTTTGCTTCATTTTCTGTTTGTGATGTCGCAGACGCCCGTACAGAACTTTTGTTTGCTCTAAAGATCAAAATGTTTCAGCAAAATTTCATTAGCGGAAATAATTTTTAAGCGAAACTCTTTGCCTTGCAGTAAAATCAATTTCGTTACATTAGCCAAAACTAAATGTGTTTCTATTTTTAGGATATAGGAGTACAAACAATGAAAATCATGTCCAATATGTGAAGCTACCAAAATTACTTAAAATTCTTGAGCAATGAATTAGTGAAAAAATGGTGATGTATATTATACACCAGAACGCATATTTACTGTACTGCCATACCGTCAAATTGTCCAATATTTGAACATAAATAAGCTGATAGCAATGATAGTGTACTTATTATTGGCAAATAAAATAATCATGTTTCGTGTTCCTCATTTAAAAATTATGTTGTATTGTACTAAATTATTTTAGTGTTTGTAGTTAGATGTGAGCAAAAGAACGAGAGTCGATTCAAAGAGCCGTTTTTTTTATAAAAGAACCGTTCCCTAAAATGACTCATTAAATAGAGTTACTACTCGAAGTTCGTGAGTGAGCTAGTTGAGTCGTCGAGTCGCGAGCGAGTTTCTAGAGTTGAGGCGCTGAAAAGTGAGTTAAACTTGAGTCATTGAATTGAAGAAGGATTCGACGCTGGTTCTGAAACGAAAAAATTATGAGCGTCAGTCTCCAAGAATTAATAAACAGATTTACTCGTATTAAATGTGGAAGTGTTATGCTTAGATCCTTTAACAGACACTATAGTAAAGTCTTAATTATTGCTAAAATAATCCGAACATAAACTTAATTTTGATTTGTTATTCTTACGTGTTCTCTACATCCATAGTTAACATATTATTCTCAGCGTTATTTTGTCCTTTCGATGTTTTTATGTTCTCAAATCACTAACCCACTGGAATATAAACATTAACAGCTTTAATTTACAAAATAATGTTTAATGAATATGCAGAATAAATTTTATCCAGATTTATAGGTTGCAGTGTAGATAACATTGCAAAATATTCCACTTATTACTTGCGTTGAATGTTTCGTGTCCAATAAATCCCGGAAGGTCGGCTAGGACGAGGTCAATTTCCTAACCGAGGAATTAACCCTTGTTTTCAATGACGGTGGTCAAAAGACGGTGGTTAGAAGTAACTGCCGGTTTTTCCCTGAATGTACAATTGTTGAATTTACTTAGAGTGGCAGATCATGACGTATAAAAAGAGCCGGCTCACTTCCGAAATACTTTGTATAAATAGCAGTATTAACTTTGTAATATTTTTGTAGAAATATATTTATATTATTTTTCATAAATAAGTTAATTAATAATTTTTACATATTTTGTTTCTGAATTTTTGTGTATTTTCGCCTCCCCACTTATTGACGTTCTTAATGTTAATTCGTGAGAATAGAATCGGATGGGAAGAGTCGTTTAAAAGAATATACTCGTAGCAATGAGTGAATCGACTCTGAACGACTCAACAAAATGAATCGATGTGTCCACCGCTATTTGTAGTGCCTGGCCTCGCCGCTCTCATGCTAGATGAATGTCAGCTGTTTAATACTGTCGTCAATAATAAACACCACGCCTGCTCCACTCCAAATTTCGAAACAGGTTATATTAAATATATGGAACACTTAATGAAATTTAATAAATCTCAGTGAAACAGAAAAATATTTATTCGACGCAAATTTTGACTGCTTCACATGCTTGAAAATTTCAACTCCCGTACAACCCTGCTTGGGGAAGTTAAACTATAAGTTACATGTCATAATTAAACATAGCGACAAATATAACTCCGGATTCGACTCGAAACTCGAATGTGTTTGCGTAATTTCACGTAATGCCACTCCACCCCAACCCTTAAGGGTGAACCACTCAGATACCTAAAATAAGTTTAAATTATACACAGATAACATATAGTGAAATTTTATGAATGTTATTGATCGCGAATTATATTGATTCGACGCAAAAATCAGCCGGTTAGCATGTTTGAATATTTATTTTCCCCGCCCACCCCCTCTCATTACCGGCAACTTCTACATGCCCCCGTGCGTTTCTCAGTTTTGTTATAAATAGTCTCAGTGACATCCATAACACCGATTTGACTCGAATCTCGGTTGATTTGGCGTTAATTATATGAAACGCCCCTCCACCCCCCCACCTAAGGGTGCTCCCCTCGCATGCCGAAAGGGGTTGAAATTATACACAAACAACATCAGTATAAATACAATCAATAGAATTAACCCTTAAAAATATTTATTCAACGCAAATACCTGCTGTGTTTGCATGTTCCAAAATTTCTACCTCCCTACTCCTGCATCTGAGGGGTAAATGCCAAGTTGAATGTTATAACGAAACTCAGTGACATCCATAACCTTCGATTTGACTCCAATCTCGGTTGTATTCACGTTATTTTCCTGTAAAGCATATTCATCCCAAACCCTAAGGATGCCCTTTTCCCAGGGTGTAGGGGATGAAAATTATATTCAGATAACGACGGTAGAAACACTATCAATATCTTTGACCACTAAAAATATTTATCCAACTCTAATATCGGCTGTTTAAATATTTCCAGCCCCGTCCACCCCCGTTTGGGGGGGGGAGGTTGGTAGGTAGACGCGTCTCACCCCAACAGTGTTTATTTTCTGGTGGCAAAGAACACGTGTACGAAATTTGGTTAAATTTGCTTCACGGGTGTAGATTTGTATGCAGAACAAATAAACATACATACAAACATGCATACATACATACAAACATACACTCATTTTTTATTTATAAGAAGATTACTCTAAATAAACAAACAGGTTGGACTCTGGTAACTTGTAGTTACAAATTGTTTACAATGTTTTCTCCGGTGTTATGTTTTAAGAACACAGATTATTTAATATACAGGTAGTTATTGTCAAGATCAAAGATTAACAAGACGCTGTGGATATAAATGAAATGAAGATGTTTCACAGGAAAAATTTGAATAAAAAATAAGAAAAATAGTCACATGCAGATTAAAGAAGTGATGATATGAATATCACACAACGCTTCTGGATTCCTAGTTCTTTTCTTCGGGTGCTAAAAAAAACAAGAGCCCAGAGTGACACAACTGCACAATACAGTTGATAAAACTCAAAAGACGTCCATCGAGCCAAGCAAGGGGCACCCAACGAAAGAAGTTTTAAAAGAAAACTTACTATTAAAATGATTTTTCTTAGCACTTGGATAGAGGAAAAAGGTTTCAAGAAACGTTGTCTTGTATATATATATTATCACTTCTTTTATCTGTATTTAGCTATTTTTGTTATTATTAATTTTCGAAACAGACGTAAATTTTTCATTTTATAACTTACAGTTTATTGGGATGGCATTCTATATTTCTCTGGTCTGCGTTAATCGCCCCGCCTACCCATTCTTAGTTCACATGAATCACGACGAGTTTATTATTTTGTAGAACTGTGTTGATATGAACTACGAACAACGTCCACATTTGCTTCACTCACAGTACTTTAGGCCTACCACTTCTGCGATTCACCAACGTTGCTTGTTTCATTTCTCACTCGTAGTTGCCTTCACGTCTGGAGAAACGCGTCCGCAACAACGCCGAAGCTGACGTTAAACAGAAATGGGCAATATACGTATGAAACCAGAGAACATTGAAATCTTCATCGACGCTAATTCGTAAATAATGGTCTCCAGCGTCACCCATTGAGCGAGGAGAAAATGCTGTGCATTAATACAAATTTTACATTACTGTAGTTAGCTAATTATTTAAATAAATTTTTGTGATCAGGGAAAGACTTGTGTTTGCCCAGTAAAAACAAGTCATATATATTGAAGTTAAAATGAAAATTTGACGTCTGACTGAAAATAATGAATAATAAAGATAGCCAATTCAGACAAAAAAGTGATAATATAAATACCACACAACGTTTCTGGGATCCGTGTTACTTTCGTCAGGTGCGAAACGTTGTTTAGTATTTATATTATCACTTTTTTGTCTGAATTGGCTATCTTTCTTATTCATTATATTGTAGTTAACTAATTATTTAAAATAAATTTTTGTGATTAGGGAAAGACTTGTGTTTGCCCAGTAAAAACAAGTCATATATATTTTAATCGGATGAATGATATCCTAAAGGAAAACTAATTTAGTCTTTACTCGTAGTAACAGTTGTGAGAATTCTTCATTGTACTAAAATTTGGACTATGTGCTAATCTTGACGTTTGAATGTATAAGTTGGTCACCCGATGCATCATAGTACAATTCATCTTACACGGTGATACTAAAAATTAATAGCGGTGTACATTTGTCGAGATACGAAAAGAAAACAGTCCACAGATAAATGAGTGTCTAGGAATGGGCAGGGAAACGAGTTGGGCGCCACTTGCATGGCCCGATGGACGGCAGATAACAAGCCGGGTGATTATGTTGGTAATTTTGGGATTAACGTAGACCTCTTCCATAAGAACGGAGTTAATTGAAAAGGGAAGAGATGCAGTGATTAATGAAAATGGGATTAATAGCTAACACTGGTTAATGTGCATCGACTGTTCCGAATTCATTCCACCTAAAGTTCCCGTCTCAATCAGATATAACGGGATCAGAGAAATTCAGATACAAAGAGAAACTTTGAAGGCTTAAACATCCTGAAGCGAATATAGATCTGCACTGAAGTAGTTATTTTTAAATTATAGGTTTAAATATTACCAAAATTGATAGATAACATGTTCTGAGATTGTCTGGAGCAATTGTTAGGCTATAATTATATTTACATGAATATATATAATTTTTCACCAAAAGTTTATTTTGACACAGAGGACAAATAATTAATTGTACACAATGAAAACTTATATATATTATGGACCGTATAGAAAATTTTAGTATTATATATTATAAAAGTATCATTAGAATGTATAAAAAAATTGCCTGCGAAGTAGGGAAAATAAATTTAAAATCAACAAATTGATTCAAAGTTATTCATGAAGCCTTCAGGAGAAAAAAAGTTATTTATGAATAACACAAATATTTTCCTACATCTGAATATGCTGGAATTTAACAAAAAATGAAGTTTAAAATACATTGAGAGCAAGAATTATATTATCTAAGTATGAATTGAAGAGCACAACAGTATTTACAAATCATTTTGTAACATGAAGTGAAATGAAATTACATAAGATCAGTATAGGAATTATTATTCAGTAAACCATTGTGACTAGATTCTTAATTTTGGATGATTCTACAAAAATGTTGGATATTGTCGTATTTAAAAACACACAAAACCAATAATCAAGCGAATAACGAATTGTGATACCAACTGTAGTTTACGAAACTATGAATTTGTTGTATGCACTATGATGTATGGTGAATAAAAAATAAAAAACAATTTATTAAATTTTCTCGTTAATTTATATTCTTACATGCATAGTTTTCCGAATAGTCTACTTGTTAATAATATATTTATTTTGTATTTAATTTTATCGTATATGTTTTCATTTGAACATTTATGCATAATTTAATATATGATGTTTTGTTTGATGTAATCAATAAGCATATCTACGTGTTATTGAAAAGGTAACTCCGAAATTGTGAAGGTAAGGACTTCTGTAAAACGCTCAAGAGGAATGTTTTCTGAATTCAGATTTAGATGAATTTTTCAAATAGTCGTCTACTAAGTATGCAGAAAAAGTCAAAGCACCAATAAAAACTTGGGTATTTAACAATAAGATATACGAAACTATGACAAATACATCAATCAATGAGAGGGAAAAAGGCCAATTAGATCCTGTGGACTGTGGATCCTTCCCTTACGCAAGGAATAAATAAGGATATTTCCAAAAATCATTAAGAACGATCCATTCATTCATTGCTGTGAATAGTTAAGTTGAATTCACCAAATCCTTGATAGGAAACAATCTCGTTGTTCTACTTAAACAATCACCGGAACAATATTTTATAATTTGTAACCTAGAGATATTCGAGCCATACTTTCATTTTACATTATTAATAAATTAGGTTTTAATTTGTAATAAATGAATTGTGAGAATTTTCTGGTTTGGTATATTGTTAGTATAACATCAATTTTTGAGTCCATAATTTGCATAATATTGGTTGATCAGCTGTTGGAATCAAGCGATACTTGCGTGAGATAGCCTGTGATGCCAACATACAAACAGCATTATTTTGTTACAACTGATTTGCCAGTTATGATTCCCAATAAATTTCAGCCAACTTATTCGTGGCACGTTCAAATTGTCAAAAACATATTTTAATTACGCATAAGTAGTTTTAATATTTTTATTGTACGAACTAGGTAAAATTGATATTGCGAGATTTTCAGAAAGAAGATTCATTCCAGCTAGTATTCTAATCGCTCATTTGTGGACTCTTGAATATTTGTAGTGCAATAACCCCATAGTGTAATACCATACCACATAATGCATATTATATCTGCTTGTTGAGAAATAACTCTATTAAATAGGAATAATTATTTTCAGTTGGCCCTCTTATGAGGAAACGGGATTCGTCATATATTTTACATACGTAATTATATCTTCTAATAAATAAAATTGACTGTATGCGTGTATGTTCTGCATACACCTGTGGAGAAAAATTGAGCATATTTTGTACACGTATTCCTTTTGAACCGAAAACAAATACTGTGGGGGTAAGATAGAACTACCACACTTAGGGATGGGGGTGGAAATTTTCAATGATGCTAAAATGGCCGACACTTGCGTCGAATAATTTTTTTCGGGGTCAATGAAATTGATAATGCTTCTCTCGATGTAGTTTGTGTGTAATTTCAACCCCTTTTGAAATGGGAGGGTAAGACTCTTAGCTTTGGGGTGGACGGGCATTACAAAAATATAACTCGAAAATAACCCAGATTTGTGTCGAATCAGGGACTATGGAAGTCGTTGAGTTTAATAATGATATTCTAAATGCCAGTTAAGTTGTATTTCTGCACCTATAAGCGGGTGGAAGATAAAAGCTATGTCTCGCATATCATCTCAAAAACGTGCTGCGAATTCTATCATATTAATTGTACTCGAGTAACAAAAACTGGATCGGTATAACACCCGTATCACTTATAGAGGTGGGGTGAAAGGTTGGTATTTTAAAGACCTGTCTCTTAAGGCATCGGGACAATTTTTCACTCTCAGAAGGTACTGAGAGAATCTCTGAAACCCTTAAGGAATTAGGTGACTCTTTTTGACTCGCTTAACTTTTTGGAACTTTTTTGATTTTATAAAGTGAGTATTTTTGATTCTCCTATTCTACCGGGAGTGTTTTTAACTCTCTTAAGGAACCAAAACTAATTTTGACTAACTTTCTACTCCCTAATTATTGTTTGATAATTCTGATTATTTTAAGGTACAGGGAGTGTCTTTCACTCTTAGTGGTACTGGTAGTATTTTTTACTCTTCAGTTACATGAAAATTTCACTCGCTTAGGGCACCGGGAGTTTAATTAAATCTTTTAAGGTAGTACGAGTATTTCTGACTGTATTACGGTACCGAGTATATTTTTCAAAGAGTATTTTTGATAATATTTGGCAGCGGAAGTTTCTCTAAAGGGTTATGATGAAATTAGCATTCCCTCTGCATAGGTAGGTTAAATCACGTTTTTACTAATAGATTAATGTGGAATTAAATACTTTTTCGGGCTTTGATAAATTCTGGGTATCTAGCTAGTAAATAATAAATAAGTTTCCGAATACATTAGACAGATGTTATAAGACTGAAACGGACTACACCACAAATTATCCTAGTTACTTACACAGTGTCGTAGGCAGAGCAAGAATTCATAACTCAGTTTCAATATACTTTGATAACTGCCACAGAAATGTAGATGTTGTATTATTGAAGTTTTAAGATGAAAGTGAAAATCTCTGTTTAGAAAGCTCCTGTTGCTTTGTTTATCCTGTAACTTAAATAGAATATTCGTGAGCCGTGAAGACCCATGCTGTCCTTGAATTGTCAAACTCAGTGAAGTAAATGTTGGCATATGTTTAATTTGGACTCGTCATGCCGGTGGTGAATAGGAGCCCGCGCGTGCTGAAGGAGCCATTTGCGTCACGTACTCGGGGCACCAGGGCCTGTCTGCCTGCCTCAACCAACCTCAACTCTCACACACTCGCTCCTCGCTTCTACGTTCCGCTTCGCACGAACCATTACACATCACAATCGTCTCACAGCGTGCTCTCTCTCTCTCTCTATCTCCACGAGTCTTGGTCAACCTGCTCATTTATAATTGAATGTTCCTAAAAGCCTGCCCTTCTTTTCCTGCATTTATAAGTTTACAGAGATCACTTGGTCTTGGAGTGGATTGATGTCCCTATCATTGACAGATTTATGTCAACACTTTTAAGTTACAAAGAGAAGAAATACGAATGAATTAGGTTATACGAAAATGTTGTTTTTTAAAAGCGCATTTATTTCCATCATTTGTTCCAATCGTGTGTTTTTCATTTTATAAATTTTAAATAACATATTTTAAATTTAGGTGCTCAGTGAAGTAAACAATTAACCTAGTTCATAACTGATTTTCATACTACCAAAACCATATTGTTACGTCATCACCTGGAGTCTGATTCCAAAGAATCATTTATATCCACGTGTTAGCGAGAAACATCAAATATGAAAATATTGGACAACTCAACCACAACATTGCTCATAATAATCTTCGTGATTATATAGATCAAATTAGAAATATAAATAAAAAACTAAATTCGTTTGACTAGTTCCTATAGAATTTACTGGTTCGCATGACGTTGATATTTACAATTTTTCTGTCTTTTCAATGACTGTTCTTGAATTTAAATAATGCATCCTTATGTTATTGGGAAGCAATGCATTTTTAATTATTTTATTTTCACAGCAGTTATACATTTGGTGTAGGGAAAATTGTGAGAAACTCTTTTCTTAAAATATAAAAACTTTGACGAGCATTGATTTTCTTCGAAAAAAGGATAAATGAGCGGGTTTCATTTACGACTTAGCAATATCCTCTTCTTATCTTTACGATTTTCATAAAGAGCGCGCGATAATGGTGCATCGGCGTTATTGTGTAAGGTTGGAATAAATCTTGTTTTTCATTGAAACTCAAGTTATTATGTAAACTTTGATATAACAATTATTCTCAATGTTAAATTAAGTTCGTTTGAAATCACTCAATATTATGGGGGAATAAGAAAAATAAAATAAATCCCTGAAATATTCTGTCGCAAAAATGTTTATTTTCAATATTGTTGCATTGTGAATATTTTAATTTATGCGTGTATTTTATAAAAGTATATATTTCTTCCTGCTCTGCAATCAGATTAATAAAAAGTATCTGACGTTTCACATGAAAAGAGAGCGTATTAGGTATTTTCATTACGGTAGGAAAATAAAGTCTCTGCTTGCTGAAGTCATTTTATCGTCTTATTTAGTTGGAATAATTTGTTCATCGAAATGAAAGCAATTCAAAATACTGATGCGCCTTATGATATCGACTGATAAGTAGAAGAAACATTGTGCTGGTTCTCTTTTCAATATTGTCTGTATTTGCCAGTTGTTACTAATATGAAGGTGATTGACTTTGTTCTTGTAATTAGTTACAATTTTTCAAACGGTCCAGTTTTGTGTGTGTATTCAAAATAACAAATACACGAATAAATACTATTCCTTCAGTTTGTGTCTTTCGAGTTACGTAAACACAAGTATGACTCATTTCTTTGGCACGTTCTGTATACTTGTCATGAGGATTCATTTTTGTCATACCCAACGTAAATTTTCCATTTAATTAATTTTATATTTCTACAAACCATCTACTGCTTATCGGCCCATTGTAATGTACATATGTCTTTATTAGATGAGGACTAATTAGATAAAGAAGTCGCCAATTAAAAGAAAAATCTTAAGTGATAACACAACGTTTCTGCAATCCTTGTTGATTTCGTCAGGTGATTTAAAATCGTTAGAGATGATAGATTGACACCTCACACAAACGAATGACTAACTCAAACACGTATATCAGAAAATCAATAAGGATTACAGAAACAATGTGCGGTATTTATTTTATCACTAAATTTTTCTGTTAATTGGCAACTTCTTTATCTAATTACTTTAATATGATGTAGACGAAATTAATATGATGAAAAAATATACGAAAAACACCAATACTTGTTTACATAACCGTGTTGTAGCCACTTTCAATATTATTTCTTTGTTTTTATCAAACACATCACAATCACTTTGTAAATATACGAGCCATAGATACCACAACTCACTCACCTCAGACACTACCCAAATAACTCAGAAATATACAAATTTGAATTAATTATCATACACGGGTATCATTATACTTATAACTTTTAGGTTTTGAAATGTAGCTGGAATTAAAATCAGAGCAAGAATTTATGTAAGACAATAATACTTGCTCCCAATCACCTCAATCTATTATTTTTCTCGTTTTCCCTTATTAAAAATTTTTATATCCCAATTTCGTCCTAATTTTGAAGGAATTTCAATTATCCATTATTTACTGATCTACTAATACACTTTCCTTATTGACACAAAAATCACAAGAACTAATGGACACATACAGAAAACATTATATACTATACAAAATCTCTTTCTCTGTTTGTAATTCCTGTTACATTTGGCAAACTAAAAGGCAACTTAATACCCGTATCAAAGAACAAATTTCTAATATCCAACTTCTCATTAATTTATGCTTATATTCATATTTTGTCTCAAAGTAGATGTTATATGAATCCTGCATCATTCGCAGCACGTTTTTTCCGAGTCCCAAGCCAAATAAAATTTTAACAAGAAACAGTAAAAAACTTTTATTATGTATTGAGGCTTGTCTTGATTTAGAAAATGGTTCTTTGACATGAAAATATTTACTGAAACATGTTCACGCTATACGATAAAATATAATTATTCTTGAGTTACGTTCAAAATCATAAGTAATATACTTAGGAATTTACATGGACCAGAGACTTATCTGGAAGACTCATATAAATACCAAAAAGGAAACATCTTAAATTCAAAGAAATGAGCTGGCTAATTGGAAAGAAATCACAGTTATCCCTAGAAAATAAAGTTCTCCTGTATAAAGCCATTTTGAAACCAATTTGGACTTCCCGCATTCAATTATGAGGTCGCACAAAACCGTCCAACACTAAAATCCTGCAGCGTTTCCAGTCGAAGAAAAGCATGCTGACAAACGCTCCTTGGTACGCGAACAATCAAACACTCCACGAAGACCTGAGGATTCCATATGTAACCAGCGAAATTAGAGGATTAGCAACTGCCTACAACCTCACTCTCGTGGGTCACGAAAACGATCTCGTACATCAGCTAGCCCAAGAACCAGTCGCACCAAGAAGATTAAAAGTACAATGGCCAAATGATCTCATTCCTCCGTCCAAGGAGGCCTAACGGCTTTATTTGAGAGTAACGTCAATGGACGACTTCCCCTCATATCATAATTATGTGACACGATTTGCTTTACGAATAGAATACTTAAATGTACTCTTTCAGTATTGCAGGATATAATTGTCCCTCAGTCTTCAGACATTACGAAAGATTAAATTCATGAAATTATTAGCTAGATTCACAATGTAAACAAATGGTCGCCATATTGGAGTCACTAATATGGCACGAAAATTAAACTTACATTTTCCACAAGGATCGTAAAGTATTTCGTATTGTTTTTTTATTATCATTCGATGGAGTAGTACTGTATAAAATTATACTTTTTATGCAATGAGAAAATCTCTGATTTATTTCATTACGGAAAAGTAATTATTTCCTTTGTTCGTAACGTCTCTCTCTCTCTCTCGTGTGACGCTTTGGTATCTTGGCGCGCAGTAATTTAACACAAAATTATCACGCTTTTCAATAATAATTCTTTCCACATTTACGCTAGTGGTTTCTCACCCCCACAGTACCGTTTCTCGTTTATTTTAAGAATATGTGTACCAAGTCTCGTTACATTCTGTCCACGCGTTTAAATTTGTATAAAGATTATAAATAAATATAAATATACATCCTTTTTTATTATATACATAAGATTAGGTTGTAAATATGCAAATAAATTTTAAAATAATTTCTATAGCAAAGGAGCCTCTGAAAAAGTATTCATATATTAAAAATTTAGTATTTGTGGTAGATGTTACCACAATAATATTGTTCTTGATGGGTCGTTGAATGCAATATGTTTTTATAAATGGATCAATTAATTTTACGGATGTTTTTTTCACAGCCAAGGCCTTTTTTGTGCTTTGCGTAACACCGAACTGAAAACACAATTATATAAGCGTCCAATAGTTACTATTTCGTAGTCTTATTTACAATTTTTTTAACTGTAAAAACTACATAAAATTATTTATGGAAGTGTGTTTAGATGTATACAGTACGGTTAAGTATGTTATTTGGTCAGAAAGGAAAGTGTGCGGATGTATGCATGTAGGAAGGCTGTAGTTGAGAATAGTTGCGTCACAGTCGCGTGGCAGGTCCTGCAGATGCCCGGTGCTGTACATGCCGACACGTTCTGCGGTGCAGATAAACACAGTAGCCACCTACGGCTAAACTGCGTTGCGTACGTCGTTTAGAGCAAGTTTTTGGAGGCCCCTTCACCTTCACAGCCAGAGAAACGAAAGCAGCACTGTCTCACCAAATCATCATCATAATCAACTAACCAAATCTGTAGCGTATGGGAAGGCCCTCGTCACATTAACCTGATTGTTTTCCTTTCACAAACCTCATGATTTATAAGGAATACTGGGTGCGAAAGAAAAAACACTCTTATTGTATCGGACGTGGGCTTATAATGTTCACTATAATTATTTAAACGGGTTCTAATTTAACTTCACAGTTGGTGTTACAACAACTCAAGAGTCTTGACAGGACCTTTCGGTTAAGACAAACAAAGTTTTTATCTATGTGAAGCATAGAAAACAATTTAAGTGTCATTATATTTCGTACCTGGATAGGTCAGATGGGAGAGAACCTACGTAGCAAGTGGAATTCCGGGTTCGATTTCCGGTCCGGTAAAGATTTTTCCATCATGATCTTTTAATTTATTTAGAATTTAGTTACAATAAATTATGTTTAATATGTGAATACAATATGTATATATACATTATAATAAACTATAACTGTATGGAAAGAAAAAAATGTTTAGTTTATGCACGTCTTCAAAATATTGTTATACTACAGAATATAGACAAGTCCAACTTGTTTTCAACAAATGAAATTGAATGGTGATTCAGTAGATGTAGATGAAAATTGAAAAAATCAATAAACATTTACGTTTATTAAGTAAAATCATAATAACCAAGAGATCGTAATAAAATTCAACTTAACGAATGGTAAATTAAAAACCCTTTAGTAGTCCTCAAATAATATAAAACAGGAGGTTTCAGCTTTATCCTAAGAAATATTCATCTGTTAATTATATAAAATTTCACAGTGTTTACAACATATCATGCCAAAATTTCGCCAGAGCGTGGCATTCTCCTTAAGTATAATTTTTATATAAGTATCAGATGAATATGGCTTAGGATAAAGCCGAAAGCTTCTGTTTTATATTATTTGAGAATTATGAAAGCTCTTTTACATTTATCAGTCATTTTATCAAATGTCTTTATTCTGAATTTCACTTAACTTGGAAAATAATCGGGAACCGCTGATAAGGTTACGCGAAGAAGCATAAAACTACTAAACAGTAGGTCTAACATGAACCACTTTGAAAGTAAATAAACAAATGAGAGAATTAAAAGTCACGTTCTAGTCACCTACTCTGCCGGCCTTCTGTGGTCTAGTTACCAGCGTCATTGCATCGCATTACCTCACAGACGTTCCGAGTTTTAATCCCTGCATGGGCATTGATGTTTGAGCTCGTTCTGGTCACGAAAACTGGGGTTATGGCTCGTCTTGATAGGCAAAGGTCCCTAAATGGTCTGTCGATCCAAGGAGTAGTAGTCACTTACTATAAATTTTCAAACGTTTAATTAATCTAATCTGTTTTCCAGTTATGACTTGAATAGAGAGTCATGATACGGAGTAGTATAACACATTTAACACACAAGAAAAATAGGTGTTATATCTAAATTATGTTACGTTTGAAAACAATTACATAAACGTAAATTTGATTTCATTATATGTTGGATTATTATATTTCAGATTACTGATAGAACGGCAATACTTTAATATTCGGGTGTTTTCCTATTTTAGCTTACAAAATTATGCAGCTTCGACAATTGTATTTATTATTCTGCATATTTATTTTACGACTGATTCTACAAAATGATGTCCCAAAGAAGGTACTCAAGAATTGTGTTTCAAATTAATTGTCCAGAGTCAATTCAAATACTTTTGGACTCATCGCGAGACCCTAGTTTCTGATGTCATGAAAACTCATTCTTCTTGTTGGTATTTTAGGAGCATGAATAAATGGTGGAGATATTCAGATAAAAACAAAGACGTATATAATTCACTCCTTTTTGTGACACAGTAAAGTTATGGAAAGATGAACTCTGCTTATACTGACATAAGCAATATAACTCTTACATCCACAATAAACAGTTACGTTTAACGAATGAAAGTTTATGTGGAGACTGTTCTTAGGTGACTGTATCGGAGTAGAGCTGTCAAGACACGACATAATGTGCCAGCAGTTAAACACCCACTACAACTCAATGCGGTGTGGGTGGATTGTAGTTCGTTAAGATTTCAGTCCCGATTGCGAAAGAACTCCCCATGAAACCTTTCCTATTTTCATCTCTAGTATGCGAACATTTATCAATATTAAATTATGTTCAGACGAATACATTGAAGAAATTAAGTTTACATAACATTCTAAATTCTCTACAAAGGCAACAGACTTAAGCCATATAAAAATATCGACCAGTTAACACTTTTAGAATTGTTACGATTAGAACCCATTTCGATTGCTTTGAGTAAAATATTTTTCAGTTGTTCGTTTTTTATTTGATTATATATTTTCTAATTTCTGAAATAAGCATTGTAAGAATATTATATCCCAGTGAATCGATTTTGTTCTTCAACAGGACATTACATTGGTTACGTTAACAGAGGCTGCGCAGGGGACGAAACGTAACAAACAGGTCCCGAGATTCTATCGAGTAAGTGAAAGAGTCCTCAATTACAAGAGGCGAATGTATACCATATCTGATTGGTGGCTTTCGCTGCTTCCAGTCTGTTCTACCGAACTACAACCGAGAATACTAATTCTGTCTGCATCTAATTTTCCTTCCTTAACTGACAGCTGTCGGAAGCTGTCTCGCTTTCAGCCGAGCAATGGATAGCAGTTAACTTATTGTATCACGAGGAATTATTTTCTCAACAAAGTTAAACAGTATTCTCTTTCACGGCTGCATGACAGCTATATATTAATTTTTTGGTTTTTATTTTAAACGGGTGTGTGTAATGTTATCTATATAAAGCTTACCTAATTTTCTTTTAACGGAGACACTAACATTAAATTTCTTTATATTGGATACATCAATGACTCGGACTATTTTATGTTCTTATTTGAAGCATTGACTTTCTCCCCGAGTTTAATTGGTATTTATCTACTTAAGAGTTTATTTTTTATATATTATTTGAATTACGTAGTGTAAAACATTAAGAATAAAACAGTGTACTACAAATAATATAAGTTAAATAACCGACTTTATATCACACAATGCGAATTTTATTTCTTGTATAAAGATTAGAACGAATAATACACACATAAATATTTGAATTGTCAAATGTCTTAACAAGATTAATGATACGTTTTCATGGTGAAGGGCTTGAAAACACAATGTAACAACATTCCGCGGATTAATAATAAAGTGGACAAACTGGCTTTACACTTCAGAGCTAGCTAAAGGGCATCTTTCTTCCACCAAATTTAAAGCTCTCAGGCGCAGATAACAGGTAGAGCTCCCAACTTAGCTGTAAATAGAATCACAGGAACAGACACGGCTTCCAGCAGCGTTCATCTACAACCACGGCCTTTCTCCGTGTTCAGTCTACACGCCCGATATCATTCAAAACCAACGTCGAAAACTCCCTACATGTCATTCAGGAAGAAGATTTTATGGAAGTAATTACTTCTCCTTTTTAATATATAATATTTTAAATTATAAATGATAATTTATATCAAGTAGTCCATAATTTTATATTCAATTTAGAAAATGAATTCTTCAGGCCATCAGGATTTTAAAACTGACTAATTAACTTAAAGTTCAACTTATGACTAGAAAGAAAATATTCTGAATAAAGACTTTTGATTATATTGAGTTGTTGCACAACATTAATAACATTTAAATTTCATTAATATTCTATACGTCGCTACGAGAAAGATTAGTGTTCCAAACCAGACCTTTTAAATGCAAGGCTGATTGGTTTCTTTTCGATTATTAATGTTCCTTCATGAGTCCATAGTTTTCTCTTTTTACTTACTGAATTTATTTATTTATTCCAAGGACAATTAATTTTTGAAATCATTTTTCGACTCTTTCTTGTTTATCTGAGGAAAAGTCACACCATATAAAGCTGCTTTAAATAGAAAAAAAACATGTTAAAATTAAGTATTAGTGTAATTAAATTATATACATTGATTTAACAAACGACGAGGATCCTACATTTAATTCTCTGATCGCAAGTTATATAAATACGCCATTGTAATGTGAATTTTAGCAGTGTTAAAATTTCTTGCTTCGTTAGTATTCATATTTATTTTCCATTTTCAAATATAATTTTCTTGTATGAGTTAATGGATTTTAAGAATATGGGCAAAGCACATATACACCTAACTGTAGTCAGTCGTGATAATATGTTTGTGCAACCGGAGTTTTTGTGCCATTTCATTAAAAGGAAAGCTAAATTTACTGATTATTTTATACTTATACCTTAAACATGTATTTATTATATACTAAATACAATGAAAGTATATGTACAAACAAATTTATTTGGGAATAAGGAAAAACGCAGGTGAATCTGCGAAGCCTATAAATACATCATATTCGATCGCCGCCACATGCCGAGGCACCTCGGTCTGTTTAGAGAGGTGTATGTTCCGGGGTCGCAGACCTTGGGCATACAGTAAGAGTTGTCCGCTATTCCCATTGGAATAGTCGGCCAGCTGCCTCCTAAACTGGCCAAGGCATGGCGAGGGGTAAGCTGCGACTCCACAGCAAACCTCTCTCCCGCCATCGGAAGGACGTGGGACAAATACCAAATGCCCGACCTACCTGATCCAGGTTTTTATAGGGTTTATCCTGCATTACTTTTAGGCGAATGCTATAGCCCGGGGGCCCTAGTTAACCCTTGGCTACCTTCCTCCACCCTTCCGCATCCCCCCTTTCAAATCTCTTTCCTATGCTATAAGAGGGGAGTTGCCACTATGTGGATTACCCTATACATAGCCTGTCTACGCTACCCCCCCCCCTTCCCCCAAAAAAAGACCACATTTACGGCATTCAGGCAAGCCTTAAAAATTTAATTATGTTAGAAAATAAGTATATATAATATATATTTGACAAAAATTATATCAAGAATAACAATTATGTCCTACAAAGCCTTCAGGAAATTATTATGCCAAGGCTGCTCTCCGGCCTGAAGTTCGTCGTGATATGTATGCGTGGTAACCGTTGTATCTGTCAGTAACTAATTTTGTTATGCAAGGAAATTTGGTGTTTCAGTTTTACATTGACAGGTGGAATTGTAGTCGAATACAGAAATAAGACTATAGGGAAAGGGAAAATATTAGTTGAAAAATCATAGAGGAAATAGTCTTGTAACTAAACAATACTATAGTAACCTGAAATTGCTGTTTAATTTAATGGAAGACAGAGTTTCTATTTGAATTTTTCTCAAAGAATTCACAGAAAATATTTTATGCTGGGAAAGACGATTTAAGAACTGGAAAGCGTTGGGGTTTTTAATAATAAACTTTTTTCATGATTTGTTGGTTAGTATTTGCACAAAAAAAGTGGTGTGGGAAAATATAACCATACAGACCAAAGGAAAAAGAACAAATTACATGTTGAAAACGTTTGGTTATAAGTCGTATAGTTTTAAAATTATTTAAGTCTTAAGTTGTAAAAATAATTTATGGTATATTAGTATAAATATTAATCGGAAAATAATATATTTTTCAAAAAAATTATAAATTCTTCGTAGACAAACACTATCATTATGAAATAATTTATTCTGACGTATTTTCCCATCGATAATTATAATATTATCTATAACATTCGCGGAAGTAGACTTCATTAGTATTCATTAGTAATATTATAGGATTGAATTATCAGGATGGAAAAATCTCGATCAGACCGAGAATCGAACCGGGGTCTCCCACCTAGTACGCTGGTGATTTACCACTAAGCCATCCGAGTACGAGACATCCCCATCTATTGTATAGCCAGAGACCTGCACGTCATCATATCTCAATCTTCATGGCGTCTCTTTAGAACTGGATGAAGAAAGGATATTAGTGTGAATGTATCAACGGCACACTGAATTAATTCAGAAAGAACAAAACAAGCTTCCATCAAAGCTGAGCCTTATAGGCCGTGAAACTGAATTAAAGTATCAGGATTATTAATTAAATATTTGATTCTGTTTACCCCACGTACTGATTTTGGATCAGGAATTTCGATCACTTTACAGGGGGAAAGTTGGCCAAGAAGACAAAGTATTTAAAATAAATACTTGCACCCTGAAAACTATTACGAGAGTCATAGATGTAGAGAATCAGAAAGCCATTTGATATACAAGATTACGTATGGAACGTAGAGACCGATGAAGAGAATAAAAAACTGTACTTTACAAGGTGGCACAGATTTGTTCAGTGGAGACAGTGGCAGCAACAAATACAGACTCCAGATGTAGCCAGCGGGGCTAGGATTTCCAGAGTGGATTAAAAACGAATTTTGTATTTATACAGTCGATTAGTGTAGACTACATTATAAAATTTATTGAAAACCTGTAATTTAATAAGAATAATGGCTAAAGAATTTCGTGACCCCGGGTCACTGTTGAGTACATCGTTATTGAAAATAATGAACAGTTTAACATGAATTCACAAAGACGGCCAGCGCGTACATTCCTGGCATAAAAATGATTGAAGGCACCGAACGGACCTGTAACGAGTAGAGGTTAATCTGATGGTCAGAATGAGTTAATTACTGCGGGCGAGGTAACGGAATGCAGACCTTCTGCTAACACTTTCTAAGTTCGCGCGGGTGTGACCTGCCATCGGGCCGGCCTCTCCTCTCACTCCTCGGGATAATTTCATCCTTTCTTCGCCCACAGGCAACGTTAGTTCCGCTACGCAGCTGGACAACGGGCTTCCTACCTGTTCTCTACAGTACACACGCGGTCATCGTCCGTACTAATTTCACTCAAAAATAAATTAAACGGAACATATTGGTTACATGACAAGGCAAACTGGACCAAAACTCAGCACACTTCCCATTCCAACCAGGTTCATTGTTTCATCACATTCTTTAGTTTACAAGGTTAATCTTTTCATATTCTACATGAAACACGAGAGATAATTTGTTTACACAATTTATCTGCCAGTTTGAATCAGGTGCCTTCATAATAAATATATTTTTGACACCATATTCACAAACACTCTGTTATGTTTACAATAATGTTAGTTTCAACAAAAACATGAGTAAGTAAGTAGGATTGGTGAAAATAGCACAAGTGTTACGTAAATTTGACTCAGAATACGTCTACAGTCAAGATATGTATGTTTGTGAATGATGATCAATAGTTTTAAATCCATATGTTGATCTAGCAATTATTTTAAATATTCCTTTTAGCACCTAATGCCAAAATATTTCCTTTGTTTCCCGGATTCCAATTCAACTTGTTTTTAAAAATATGAGGGACACTTTGCCTTGCACAGGTGGCCCCCACAATCACGAGATCTCAATCCAATTAAGTATCGGATTGACGGAGATGAATGTGGCACATGGCAGCTGGATCCAGAACACAAAGTATGGTGTCAGATTCCTCGCATCACTTTTCAATACGTTGTGGAGTCCATTTTTTTCATGAATTTTTTCCAAATTTGCAATCTGTTTATAACAATAAGCAAATATTAGATATTATACAATGATACAATGATATGAAATAGAAACCCACCGGTTTACAATTCTGAAGCTACTTTTACGACATTTGCTCAAATAATAATAATTTGATTGTCAAACCTAAGAAGAAAGACGAGCGGTGAATGTTTGGTCCATTGTTAATTTACTCATTACAATGATGTTTTAGGATGCTTAAGTATTTTTCTCTATACTTCAAGGACACACTTTTAACCGTATAGACTTTTAAGATATCTGTGCTTATTATAAAATGCGGTGCGTCGCACATAGCACGTAAAACTTTTCAGTGTTGGCAGCTGTACCCCACAGCTGTGTACCAAAGGTCCACATGGGTGTGAAGACTGTGTTGTAGACGAAAATCTTGTTGGGTACGGATCATTTGGATTTTCAACCGAGTAAGTGACAAGAATTGACGCAGTATTAAAGGAAAAAGGTGGCCCAACGAAGATGATATGATCATAATAATCTGGCCATGACAGTGTTCATTTGTATACTTTCGTAGGACCACTTTATGTTTCGCCCGTAGCCACCAGTCAATTTGGAAGTATGATCGCCAACCAAGAAGTTCTTAACAGGATATCCAAGGCGTGGAATGTACTCGACCTGCGAGGTTCTCTCGCAGATGAACCTTTCTGGAGAGACGGAGAGGGCTACATTTCGTGATGCCTTTTCCTTTCTCCGTTTTTGAACTCAGGTTCCCTCAAGCCGAGGCACGTCTACCTGTTTTGAGAGGTGTATGTTCCGGGGTAACAGACCTTGGGCATACGATAAGCGTTGTCCTCTATTCCCGTTGGAACAGGCGGCCAGCTGCCTCCTAAACTGGTCGGAGAAGAGAATGCTGCGTCCCCACAGAAAACCCTCTCCCGCCGTTGGAAGTGACGAGAACCCAATGCCCGAACTACCTGATGCAGGTTTTCTAGGGTTTGTCCTGCATCACCTATAGGCGAATGTTGGGTAGGATCCTTAAACTATAGTCCGTGGGCCCTAGTTAAGCCTTGGCTACCTTCCTTTACCCTTCCGCATCCCCCTTACAAATCCATTCCTTTGCTATTAAAGAGGAGTTGCCACCATGTGGATTGCCCTTATGTAGCCTATTACCCTAAAAAATTAGACTATAAGTTGCACAAAATGTTCAAAAGGAAAATAGTAAAAAGAAGATATTGGGAAAATAATAGATATCACAAGACGATTGAGTCTGTGAGAACTAGGAATTTATGGACAAAGTTACAGATGTAGTCAAATAGCAATGAGTAAGAAGTCTAACTGGCAGTGAGCGGGACCCAGAACGGAGAAGGATGATCGGAAGACAAAAAGAGTTCTGTACTAGAATCCCAGCGATCAGAAGAGACCGAGAGTTAGACCGTCTGACAGACGCGATAATGATAACAAGATTTCAGAAGGCACTAAATCGATGAAATGTAGAATAGAATTGACAAATATCTTAAAGAAACTGTAAGGGAACGTACCTTCACTCTGAAGCATGGGTTGAAATAGCTGTTCATGATATTTTTGTTTACAGGCTCAGTGGATATTTTAAAAGAAGGTTCAATTAATGGTAAAATTATAGGAGAGCTCTGCAGATAATATTGTAATTCTGGACGCTGTGACAGTGGTGGGTTAACTCAGGAACTCTAAACTTGTGGGTAACGAGCTGGGCATTATTATACTTATGAAAGACTTTCTGTAACACTAATAGTTTTCCGATCTTTGACTGATATTGGTATAATGTGCTTGGGAATGTCTTGTCTTCCGTTTGTGACAACAAAAACAAAAATAGCAGCTATTGATTAATAATTGTAACTTGGTAGAGGTGAAAGAGCCGCCTTGGGGTATTACGATGTTTGATGGCGTGAAGTGAGAGTTGGCAGCAGCGGCGCCGAAGACTGATATTTGCGCCGAGAATGCGCCCCCGCTGCCAAGCATCGGCACCGCGGGTAAATGTCAAGAATGCGACGTGGGCCGGCGGGTTTTATTCGCGTCGCCCACACCTCATCGCAGCGCCGCAGCTGCTGGTCGCCCCGGAGGAAATGTCACCGCGGAGGAATCCGCATTGTCCCCGAGGCGAAAATAGCCCACGGCGCGGCGATGGGAGCAGTGGCAGTGGAAGCGGCAAAGACAGACTGCCGCCCACCTCGTCGAAATAGCCAGCGAGGCGCCGCCACACGACCTTTGTGTCTTGGCAGGCGAAGCCGTGACTCATCAAAGGTCGTCCTCTTCAATCTTGCCGGAAAATGTGAGTACTCACTGTAATCGACCGGACACCTTGTGAGCCATGAATTCCTGCCATCGGGAATTGTCCAAATTGTTCAAACAAATAAATTAAATTTTAGTTCGTGTTCTAATCTTCGTATAAAAACAGACATTGTAATTCAGTGTTCATTTTTGTGCTGTTTATGTCCACGGTCGTACCTTTAGACGATTGGCAAACTACCAACTCCTGGATTTAAGGTGGCCTATAGTCCCTACAACCAATCCTCTAATCCGTATATCCTCAACGATTGTAATTACTTAAAGGCTTTTAGCAAACAGGAACTGACAATCCAGATCTGTAATTAAAGTAGAACATAATTATGAATAAAATAATATATCTATGTAGGCTACATATAAATGTATGTATGTATGTTTGTGTCCTATATATACTCTGAGGCGCTCCTTTAGGGTTTCCTTCATAATACAATGATGTCATATCTTAGTCTATGTTCTATTGTTTTTAGAGATCGATGAGATTAAAAACAATGCTCACGAAGCAGGAAGTAAAAATGTAACCACTATCGGAATTGAAGGTGGTTTATAATAAAACGTCCAAAATGAGCGAGTTTACTGCCGAATCGTTTACCTGATTATCGACAGTACCGATTGACAACGAAGCCCACTTTTTGTCGAATACAAATGTGCACAGCCTTCTAGAAGACTGGTTAAATACTAAGCTGGAATATCATTTTAAAGCGACTACCTTTACAACAATGGGTGAGGGGGCATATGTTTTTAAGCTTCGTGTTGCACTCCGACGAATTTTCCTTTTAACTTTAACCTATTAGTGCATAGTGTAGTATATATTATAATAATTAAAAGGTGCTTAACAAATGAAAAGATTTACTTTACAATCAAAACAAATTTTATTTAACAAAATCTTTAAAACAATCATTCAAAATACAAAATATAATTGGGATCTCAGGGTCTTGAACTGGGTTTGATAATGGCAGAATTTAAACAATCAAAGAACATTTACTTTATAAGGAAATCGATGCGTCTAAACATAGACAAAATTTATTAATGAAGAAATTTATACTAAATGATTGAGTTTAAACAATTTTAATTTATCAATAATTAAAGAACGATCTGACGTTTATCTTTTAAAACGGTTTACAATAATTTTAAGGTTTTCTTTCTACTTACGGCAGCCAAGATTCACATTAAATTTTCGTAGCACAATGGTGGGCTTATGACAGATTCTAATTACTCACAGCCTCTAATTAACATAGTTTGTCGGTCGGGTTAAAATGAATTGGTTGATTCTCGATGATTTACTGCAACCTGGATTTGTAGATCTCGTGAGTCGTGTTGAAAATGCAACTCACTGGTTTTGTCTGTTGACTGAAGATTGCTTTCCTTTTAGCAATTCGATGTAATAGCGTACTTATTACTGGAACACATTCTCTCGTTCCTTAAATTAGACCTTTTAGTCCTCGCTGCTGACTGACAAAATTGTTCAAACTTTCGTGAATTAGACTTTTAATTCACGCCTCTCGCTTCTAACTCCCAACTGTAAAACTTGTAAATTAGACTTTGCTGATCTTTACACCTCGCCGTTTACTGCCCAACTGTTAAAACTTTTTGATCTGTTCTCCTCTCCGCTCATTGCCCAACTGTTACTTCGTCTCGTAATTTTGAGCGCGTAGCTCATCTGCCCACCATTCAACAATACTCTCCTTTCATTGTCGATCTGTTGATAGTGACGGTTACTGCTAGCAATAATGTGTCCGCTACAATTTAACTTCTCAATTAAAACAATATCTTAATTAACAATTATTACAATATGCAACATAACTTTTAATCTCACCCCAGAGACATCTGTTGGTCTCTAAGAGAGCAAAAATTGTGCTGCAGATATGAAACAACATAAACTTAAGGACATGTGAAATTTTTGGCATCCGTGCCTATCTTTCTGTGAGTCAACCCCTCAGGACAGATATTTCTACACGCCGGACAACTACAAAATATTTATTTTCTGTTGTTTTTTCTAATAAAGAAAAATTTAAGCGATATTCTCAGAGTATTCTAATTACACTAAAATAATAATTATCCAATTAATGTGAATTTTCAAGATCGAAGGAATTCCCGGCATATTTGTTGAATAAAAAGTTGTCGGGTTTCCACCCGGGGAAAACAGCGATTGTAACGAAACGTTTCGACGGAAAAATGCACTGCCGTCATCTGCTAGGCGCCTAGTGCATTTGCCCATCGAAACGGCGCGTTACAACCGCTGTTTTACCCGGGTGGATACCCAAAAAATTTTTCTTCAATGTGAATTATTGATAAATTAGACCTAATTATATTTATGTTGAATATGTGCAACATAATGAGCCAAATTAACTTTGGTCACGTTTGATATTTTTTGGTTATTTTTTCCACATTGTATACAAAAAGATACATCTTAAAAAATTTATTTACAAAAATACAAAAATCATGCAATAAAGGTTTAATTATTTCGCAATAAACAAGTCGTAGTCAGTAGTAGGCACCGCGAAATTGATTTTAGTTCAAACTAAAAAATTGTTGAAATACAGTTTCGGGTGATTTGATGCTGTACATAGAATTCGTTCTCCTCTCATCCAATATAAGAATGGGATAAACAAATACCTATGCAACGCAAGCATTCAGCTACTACCAATTAGAGATGGGCAGTACCGATGTTTTTAGTGATCGCTTCGGAACCACTTGCTCAGACTTTTTCATGACTCATCGCTCCTTGGATACATACACACACACACACACACACATATATATATATATATATATATATATATATAGAGAGAGAGAGAGAGAGAGAGAGAGAGAGAGATAGCTAGATATGTAGATAGATAGGTAGGTAGATAGATATATAGATATAGATAGATATATATTAGTCCGCTCACCACTCAAGATTCACCAAAATGAATCTTTACATGAAGTTTCATTAGATTTTCCAGCGAATTTGTCTTTGAACAAAACAATATACAAAATTTTAGTATTTATTAATAAACAAAGAAATCATAATAGAAACGATATAAATGACTACAGGAACTTTGTTTTTATAATGGAGGGATTTGGAAGGGCTCGAATGGATTCATTTGTCTTTGAAAGAGGAACAACGTTTTTTGTGAACAGTACATGGCTTTCTGACTATTTGAAACTTATTTAATCAATATATATATTTCTCAGGCAATATTCACACATGAGCTTATATTGTAATTGTTATTACAATGTTAATGAACGAAGTGTATAGATTTTTTAATGAAGTTAGAGCGAAATGGTCTTATTTTCCATATTATGGAAAATACGAAAAGAAAAATTTGTATTAACTTTCTGTTACAAGTTTTTGTTCGTATGGCACTTAATTTTAGTTTCCCTAAATAATCTCCCCAAGATAATTAATCGAAAGAAAAGGGACCCATGAATTTATATTGTTTAAGAAAAATTAGTAGTTATTAATTGTTAATAATTAAAGATAACGACTTGATCATGATGATTCTGTTCGGTCTTCCGACTCTTTGAATAAATTCTCGAGCGGGTCGGCCATCTCTGGTACTACAATATAAGACACAAACCCGAGGCTGCAGACACGTTCATGTTATATCGTAAAGGTCTAGTTTTCACTATTCAAATCTTTGAAATACCAAGGAAGCACAGGTCGCCCTTTTCGGTTTTCACGGGATACAGCTTTCGCGCCATTAGCACGGGATGTCGTATACAAACTAGTTTGTTATGGAAAGCCTGTAGTGAAGCATGAGCGTGTGAACGGCCCTTAAGGGCCTCAGGGGGACGACCGGAAGAAGTTTCAAAGCCCAGGGCTTGCCACTTGTTTCCATTTAATATAAAAATATAAATAGATAGAGATCATCTTCCCTCTCTATTCTTTCTGACATTGACACTCGAACGATAGTTTCGTTGTATAACTGTATATTTAATTGTAACTATGTTGTGGGAAATTTAAGAATGCATATCACTGAATTTAAAGCCATTAATATTCCGCCGTAGCTGCTTCTGCTTTGCGTCTTCTAGCAATCAGGAAATTTATAGAAGGTCGACTTACGTTTTCTCGAAAATAACGTCAGAGTTAGAATGTCAGTATGGACGTGTGAGAAATGTAGTATTGAATTAAAAAACTGATATATAACACCTGATGAAGGAGCCACAGAACGTCTTTCTTTCAAAAGTAGTTATTCCGGGCTTCAATTTCAGGTTAGCCACCAACTATATTTCTTTCCTTTTCGTACCATTTATCTCAATTATTTTAACAATGTCAGATCCTTAACTGATTTTTTTTAGGGCAACAGGCTACATGAGGGTAATCCACGTTGTGCGACTCCCCTTTGATAGCATAGGAAGGGATTTGAAAGGGGGATGTGGAAGGGTAGAGGAATGTAGCCAAGGGTTAACTAGGACCCCCGGGCTATGGTTTAAGGATCCTACCCGGCATTCGCCTAAAGAAATGCAGGGAAAACCCTAGAAAAACCTGCATCAGGTAGGTAGGGCATTGGGTACTTGTCCCACGCCCTTCCGATAGCGGGAGAGGAGTTTGCTGTGGGGACGCAGCATTCCCTTCTCCGTGCCTCGACCAGTTTAGGAGGCAGCTGGCCGACTATTACAATGGGAATAGCGGACAACTATTCTGCCTGCCTGCCTGCCTGCCTGCGAGAGAACATCCCTCGCAGGTATTGTCTGCGAGAGAATAGCCCTCGCAGACCCTTTTCCAGCTGTTTTTTTCATCCTTAACCGAATTGATATATATACATATTTAGGGCAACAGGCTACATGAGGGTGATCCACATTGGGCAACTCCCCTTTAATAGCATAGGAAGGGATTTGAAAGGGGGGATGCGGAAGGGTAGAGGAAGGTAGCCAAGGGTTACTAGGGCCCCCGGGCTATGGTTTAAGGATCCTACCCGGCATTCGCCTATAGAAATGCAGGGAAAACCCTAGGAAAACCTGCATCAGATAGGTCGGGCATTGGGTACTTGTCCCACGCCCTTCCGATAATATATATATATATATTATGTATGTGTGTGTGAGAGAGAGAGAGAGAAAGAGAGAGTTAGCTATTTAATGTGAGAAAAAGATAATTTCTTGACGCTAGTTACGATTGCGTTGAGAGAATTCTAGAGCAAGGAAGAACGGGAAAACAAGACTTTGATGACAGACGGATGCTGCAGTTAGTTCAAGCCAAATGTAGCCAGTACTTTTTTTTGCAAATATCAAATATAAAATAATTTTTCTAAATTAAAATAGTCAAGATTCTGTTCATAATATTTAATTGAATTACGAAATCATTTAAAAGGCAAGCTAATATTCTTACATATTACAAAAGCAGTATAGTTACTAATTAAAAACGTAAAACAAAAATTAATGCGTTATAGAGATATAAATTCGGTTTAAAACCAAAATATTCGGCACATAAAACGTCAATTTCACTCCCATATGAATTAAAAATGTTAACATTTTTGAATGGTGTACATAATGTCGTATTTAGTTATGAAGCAGTGAACAAAGCTGAGATATATTAAACTTTCGGTCTTTATTATCCCGTCGATTTAATATCTGTAGTGTACTAGGGTTCTTCCTTGTAATTATTTATTGGCTTTCTTTAAGAAGAATATTTCTTTATTACACTTTAAATCGATTGCAACTGAATTTTCTTAATATCATTGCGTTTATTGAAATCGTCAGATTTCTTTCGCAAACAGTTTACTTGAGCGTCATCCAAGTTGTGACCACTTACCTACGACATAAGAAGACAGAGGAAAGGGGATGGGGCACAAGGTTTTGCATACCCTGGATATGGTATACGAAACCTTCCCGGCGTGACTTATAGATGATGTTCGTAAAAACTCTAGAGAAACCTGCATCAGGTAAGTGGGTTTCTTGTTATTTACCCCATTCTTGTCCGACGATTGGAGTGGTGTTTGCTGTGAAGACGCAGCATTCCCGGCACCATGCCTCGACTATGTTTACAGGCTACAGGCCGATTGTTCCAATGGAAGTAGCGGACAACTATTGGGACCCTCTCAAAAGTGACCGAGGTGTTTTTGTTTATGTAAACCGTAATTCAAATGCAGAAAGAGAGAGAAGAAGGCATCTACATGAGTAGTCTCGTCGTACAGTCCTTTAATGATCTACCTGCGTCTGACCTGGTGTCTGAGTGACCAGCTCCCACAGGTTCCTTGCCTATAGCTTTTTGAATTCTTTTTGAGTAATAGGTAACGTGAGTGTCATGTACGTGGTGACCTCTCTACTATAATAGCATAGGAAGGGATTTTGATATTATGAATTATAATATAAAGCGACCCTTTACTCCTGCGGCAGGCATACATGTGGTCGAATTCGTGTATTTGAACTGACAGGGCGTGATTGCCTTCCAGCAACCTTCCCCATAGTATTAGGCGCGGTCAAGGATGCATTGTATCACAAATACCAACGTTGGATTCCATTCCACAACAGAAGATATCCTGGCTGATTATTTCAATGTTCAAGGTGTCCCAGCAGATCGAACAGGATGGAAAATTGCGAACAGCTCGGTCATCGTAAACGTTGTTTTCACTCCAAAAAATTAGCCGATATTGCTGTAAAGGTCAGCGTTCAAAACCTGCGAAAATCATATTCCTGCTGAGATGGACAGTTTGAGAGTACAACATATTAAAGTAAATGTCAACGCCTCGATTGGAAACGTCTCTTGAGCTTCTTCTTAAAGCGGAATTCTGAACAACTCTATTGTATTGTGATTTTGCAGTGGCAACGTGTTGCGTGATACAGCTGTTGCCTACCAATCGACCATAGGCAAATTCGACAAATAATTTAATATTCTGAAATGAAAACGCACCAAATTTGTTGACATCGTTAATTTAAATACTGTAGGTATGTCTATAATTACTTGATGGCTACTACAATGAACGTTGCGGAAAATAATGGAGATAAGAAAATGGATGAACAACATTATGAAGACAAGTGATAGAGATATACACCTTATAATTTTCGGAAACTAGAAAAATTACGACTGATCTGAGGGACAAGTTGAACGACCGCTTCAAATCAGTACAGCAGTTTAGGAAGTTTCCTGTAAGATCTCAATTATTGTCGATTATCTGGTTGGTATATATTCACAGACTTTCAACTCAGAAAAATTTTGGATCAGTAAAGAACCTAAATTCCCGATTTTTTTTCATTTCAGAATTTTAAATCATAGTTTCATTAATAATCAACAAACAATTTTTCCATGCTTCAAACATCAAGCTATAGACTTGCACACGAAAAAGTAATTAATTGCGACTTTTCTTCAAGAATTTAAAATTTAATACAACTTAGATATGAATTAATTTCTGGAAGTAAAGAGCTGAAATATCAAAGAACAATGCTTATTTTCAGAGCATTAATAAGGATCGAGTTTAAAACCTGTTTAAAATTTATATCAATTTAAATCTCTACACTTATCGAAATTTAATGTCGAAAATTATAAAATTGACGTACACATTCATTAAAACTTATATACATATAATTCACATTTCGAAGAACTGAGTTTTTTAAGAAGTTCTACTGTATGGATTCTTTTCGATTAATATTGACAATATTGTAACATGCAATCTGATGAAATTGAATTTGCAAGTCGACCATTGGTGCTAGTCCTATTGCGCTATAGGATTTCCTTAAGTCAGACGAATATCTTGATGGAAACCGGTGTAGTCACGAATATGTTAGATATATTCCAGGTTTGTAAAATTATAATTGCACACTTCATTTTGATAAGATGCATTAATTTTGTCAAATATTTTTATATATTAGATTATTTTTGAATTGTAAATGTTTTGAATATCATAATAACATTTTTTTTTGTACAGATGCTTACGGCAAATTTGACGAAAGCAGTCAGAATTTTATAATTAAAAATTTTAGAAAATTATTAATTAGTTTTCTTATTTAAATGGAGAGTAACAAAAACATTGAGGATATAATACAGAATTACCACAAATTTATTCGTTATTCCGTTTTTCTGAATATGCATTATATTTATCCAAAATGTATTTTTATTCATGTGCTCCCGAATAACTGGAACCATCCAATGAAATCCTTCATCAGTATGGCTTAGCGAAATCTTAATCCAAAATTGCCACTTTTCCTTAAGTAAGCCAAGGTTACCGTCTGGTCATAACGTTGAAACCCTCTATTGCAAATTGAAATATTCTGTCAGAAAGATTTATAACAATCCGCATAGATTTTTTGTTGTTCACTAGAAGAAGGAAGATTTGGCCTCTTTTCTGTAACATACTTCACTAAGTGTCACTAATATCTAATATAGCTGTCACTTCATTAAAATTATAGGTAAATAATGATAAAATCAATGGCAAAATTTTATAATTTTTTTCCACTTTACAATGCTTCTTTTGTTTGGCTACACTGAGAAAGTTGTATTGCATAACTTACCACGAGTGCATATCTGCACGCACGAGTAAAATGGCCAGTGCCATTTACGACTTGGCAATTTGATAACGGAGCAAGTGCGTTCTCAATTTACGTATAACTAATTTTTTAAGAGCCACAACAATTTTACAAAATGATTTATAATGACACCTCATGGGCCAAATATTCAGGGTAACGGTATTTGTAACTAAAGATTACTCATCGTCTGTATAACTTCCATTTTAAGTGATATAAATTTACATAAATTGAAAACAAGTCCTCTAAAAAACTGTTTGGTTTTCATTTCAACGACATAATTGAGGAGGTGTCGCCGCAGTTAGCTGCAGGAATCGTAATTGGTAGGATTTGGGTTTAAATCATTTTCCGGTAATCATAATTTCTGTTACTCCTCCGTAATACAAGATATGTTACTAAAAATCGATAGGAAAAATTATAGGAGACTCAGTGGGATCAGAACACTAACCGAAAATAATTTAACATTCTGGTAGTCGTTTCGGCCTCTAAATAAGCTAAAAAATAAATCGTATATAATATATTTGAACTTTAGAACGCCCCAAGAATCTTTATCATTACTATAAAAAAGTTTTTTTACACCCTGATGTTTATAAAGGTAATTTAAAACAAATTTATTTAATAATTTATTAGTTATGTAGCTGGGGGCCCGGCGTTTCCCGTGTACTTATTTATATAAACCGGAAAAGTATTTATTCTATATTAATTTTTAGTAAAGAAGTGATTTAACATAATCTAACTATTCCTAGTTCCGTATATACTTTCGACCGATTATACATTAATTGAACAGTAATAAAATACATTTTATTGCATCAATCCCAACAAACTTACCTCCGAATTTTCTTACGAATAGTTTATTTAAATATACTCCTTGAGTATTGCAGTCTTCAGACATTACGAAAGATTAAATTGATGAAATTAGATTCACAATGTAAACAAATATTCGCCATATTGGAGTCATTAATAGGGCACGAAAGTTAAACTTACATTTTCCGCAAGGATCGTAAAGTATTTCGTGTCGTTTTTTATTATCATTCGATGGAGTATTGCTGGATGTTATTATACTTTTTATTCAATTAAAATAGTTCTGCTTTACTTAATTACGAAATAAGATACTATTTTGTTGTTGTTGCAGGCGAGTAGTAACGTCTCTCTGTGACGTCTCGGTCTCTTATCGCGCAGTAATTTAACAAAAAATGATCACATTTTTTAATTATAATTCTTTCCACCTTTATGCTACAGTTTCTCATGTTTTGAAGAATATGTGTACCAATTTTTGTTGCAGTCTGTGCACGCGTTTAAATCTGTATAGAAATTAACGTAAATACATTCATACATACATACAAATACACATTAGTTTTTATTATATAGATAGATTTATTTACATTTCAATTACAGTTTTAAGATCTAATTATTATTTAAATAGAGGCAATATTTATTTAGAATGTTCTTTCGATTTGTATCTCATGAATCCAAAAGGATTGAGTGAGATATCTCGAATGATTTCTCAGTCAATGACAACTTATAAACGCGAAAGAATCTTTGCTGATCAATGTAATATAAATGCTGTAAATATAAATACTATAGAAAGGGTTCCAGGGTTTTCACTCAGGTATAAAATTCATTACCATGTGACGTTTCGAAGACAAACAGCTCTCTCGTTATCTTACAGGCCTCAAAGAGATGTTGGTCATCGAAACATCGCGTGTTATACACTTTTTATCCGAGTTAAACTCAAATCTTTCTACAAGTACACCGCGAAAGCCTTCGCTCTTCATTACACTACTGTTCAGTTTCGGTTTCTTTTTAGGTGTAAAATTCTTACGTTTCCATCGCCAGATGTTTATACTGAATGAGAAAATGATACTATTTCAGTCCGAAAGGGAAATGAAAACATGAAGAGATCTCGGAAAAGATTCAGAGTTTTAAGTTTGAGAGAAAGAGATTGCAAACAAAAGCGAAATAGGATACAAGATTATTTTTCAATGAAATTTTATGTTCTCGTGAAAGTAATTGCAATTGGAGTTATGAATAAGAATTTGATATAAACAGTCAGCTTAAATGAACGTTAGTATAATATTCATCAGTAAGCCTATCTGCTACTCAGGTTTAATATGTATTAATAGAAAAAATATATACACACAAAAAAATGAAACTTCTCATGGCTTCATGAACTCTGAAACATTAATGAAATTTTTAGGAAAATAAATTTACAAAAAAAGAAAAAAATCCATGCATAAATTTAAGAGTTGAATGATTTTTATTTGTGAAATGAGATGATACAAAAAAGAGTCAGGAAGATTACAAGATACTATCAGAATCTCTAAAATTTATGGGGAAATATTTCCTTGATGGTATATTTTGAATTTATTGATTTTATAAACGTTGTTGTTTCCTCGCAGGTGATTATGACAGTAATTATTATTATGAAACATAAACTAGGTTTTGTCCTTACTATTTATTCATGAACGTACCAATAAATTCGGTTTAAGGTGAATACGTTATGGGTGAAAATAGTTTTTCATGTTGTAGAAGAATGAGTAAAACGAAAGTAAAAATTCTGACTTTGCGTATAATAAAATAATATAAATAAGACTACACGTGTGTTTAAAATATTTGGCAAGGAGTTCTAGAGTAAAATTCTGTGTGCTAAAAATAATGATGAATTTAAGTATGAACTTATCCCATTTTCTAAATGAATTTATATTCTACGCTCGGAGAAGTTAAGATGATAATAAAATTACGTATAATTTTTTAAGGAAATATAAAATTGCTGTAGAAAAAGTATAAAAATTCGATTAAGAAACAGTCAATTAACAGAAAAAATAAAGTTTCGTTAAAACATTTGAATTGTGCTGTGTATCGTTCTTTTTTCATCATCTGCGGAAATGTTGTGTGGTATTTATTTTATCACTTTATTTTGTCTGTTGACTAACTATTTATTTATAATTTTCGGGAAATCTTTTCAGTTGTGGAGGAAGACATTTTGAATTAAGTTTGAAATGACAAAGCGAAAGTGCTATGATGTCATCAACAATAAAAGCCCCAGGTATTATAACGTCACCATTTGTTATTCACTTAGTAAATTAAGTAGAGTTCAATAAGTAATAAAGGTGTGTACTTTGCATACGTACAATAAAATAAATATGTTGGGGTTAAAACTTGGGAAATATTATTGAGAATATTGAGAATTTCAATGCGCCTTGTTCGTATAACTGACAAAGATTACAGATCGAGTTGTATTCAAAAATGTTAAACATTTTAACACTAATAAACGCACTAATCTTTGAATCATTAAAATTAGTTAAACGTTACATTAATTTCAAACTGATGTTGAATGCCTCTTATTATAGTAATGTCTCAAGCAAGAAAACTTCGTCTTAGTGTGTATGAGCCGTGTATTCACTTTTCCAGAATAAAAATAGTTCTTTCTGAGGTATATTTAATAATATATTACTCTATTGACTTGTCCTTTCTCCCCAGCAGAGGTATAATTCAAATAAGCATACTACAAAGGAAAAACGTGCCACGTACGAAGCCAAAGGCGCAGTCTTCGCTGACATTGTCAAAAGTGTCCATTTTCGAATTATTTATTTTGATAATTAAAGCAACATTATTACGTTTCCTCTCTGTGGTTTCATTTTTGTGTATTTTACGATTTTTACATGTCAATATTTTTAATTTACCTGCCCTTATATAAAATATTCATACTTTATTAATTATCGCAATTTCATATTGGCTATATAATGAAACTTTGTGAATATGAATGTATAACTCAATAAATCCTAGTTTTAAGATAAAACTGGGTATATTAGGTAAAACCAATAATGAGAAATCAGACTTCTTACAAAAATACCTTTAATTGACAAACAATTGTCTTAAAAATATTTGGAAAAACCTTCACTACATTTGTAAGTAACAACTGACCATCACTTTATTTCCTGTAGTTTTCTTAATCCACTTGGTCGCCTTCATAATCATTCTCAGCAACACCGTCGTTCGGAGTTCCAGATTGAGTTTGCAGAATGAAATTTGCGAAGCCGTCAGCTTCCTTCCTCAGGAAGAAGTCACGTCCATAGCAGGCCGGCTTATGGGATGTGTATTCTTCCTCAGGAAATTTGAAGACTTCCTCCTGCCGTACATGCTTCAAGTTCATATAAGCTACCACCTTTCTGTCTTTCCTTTTAAAATGTTTTGACAATGTCACATGTGTACTCGATTATATATATATATATATATATATATATATATATATATATATATTGTAATAAACACATAAAAACTCCTATTTTTCTTTATCCACCGTTGTGGTAGCCAATATGTAATAACCACATAAATGGGTCGAAATAAAAAGAATAATTTTTATGAACAACAAATAAATTTATTAACATGAAAAGAATTTACAAATGAATTTACTATTTTAACATTATAATATTAAAACTCTTGCTCTCCTGGGTCTCTACTGGGTTTGACAACGGACAGAATCAAACTATTAAAAAAACCAACATTTACGTTTTAAAATCAAACCCAAGTATCTACCAAATTTATTAATAAACTTAACCTATAGCTTGCTTCTAACTTTATTATCGAAGAAGGGAACGAGATCTGACTAGTATCCTTTAATAACGTTTACATTACTTAATATTGTACATTCCAACTTACGGTTTCTCAGGTCCACCTCGACTCGTTCCTTAGACACTCACTTTATAGGCCCTGACATTCACTCACTGACTCTAACACAATATTACTGGTTCGCCGATATCTGGTTCTCCATATACAGCGAAATATTCCAGGGGTTCGTTGTGCCACTCCTTGATGTCTTTGCTGCATGCAGGTCGCCTACCATCGAAGACAGGTCAAATTCTCGTACTCATACAGATAGAGCTTCTGTATGTTAAAAATGTTCATAGCTGTTTTAGTTTTGCTGACTGTCTCTATCTAACTGTCTAACTGTCTAACTCTTCGCTTCGTCCTCCGTCTTTCTCCCGTGCTAACTGCCAACTGTCTCTTCGCTGCTTTAACTCCAACTGTCCCTTCGCTGCGTCCTCCGTCTCTCTCCCGTGCTAAATAACAACTGCTGTCATTACAATGGGTGATTTCCCATATATATACCCCCTAGCCCCCTTGTTTTTCACTTGCGTCGCAACGGCGCAGTGACAGAAACCCATTACTCTAATTTTCGTTCCGGCCACTGGAGTCCTTCCGCCTTTCGAACCCGACAATCGCGACAGATCCAATTTGTCTTTGGACCTCTCCGTACGCAAGTCTCAAGCTAAATACGCTACTTGTCAGGTCATTCGTCATAGACAATAGCCTGCTCTAACATAGCCCCTTTGTGACCATCTGCTCGCCCACGTTCTGCGTTACTAATTCTTCTCGCCGTTTCCCAAATCAATAGGCTACTGGACCCTCATCATCCCCTGTCTCTCATTGCAGCTGCAGTTATTTCGCCCCAGCAATTACTCAGGACCACCCGACTCGCACTTTATCCTTTCTCGCATTCTCTCCACGACACGTGCGCCGTCTCCAATCCAATGCATTATATTATATGCATTACAATATATATATATATATATATATATATATATATATATATATATATATATATATTGTAATGAAAAAGAAATGCAATTAAAGAATTAATAAATAGACATTTGAAATAAATTGTTATCGGCGAACACACAAATACAATAATGGTTAAGAATACACGAACAGGGCAGGACAGTGTTGTTGGAGCGCGCATAAGCTGCTGGGCACAGCAGTCGGAAACAAAATCTCGTCGAATGCAGTTGAGTCACGAAACATTGATAAATGGAGAAGAAGTGAAATTTTGTTGGACAGCCACAGGACATTGTGAAGTCAAAAGTAATAGAGTCTGGCAGTTGGTGCAGTACGTTAGTAAAGGAGAGAATGAAGGTTTGATTTGGTCGTAATTCAAGACGAGATCGACAATCTATATTTTGCCTAGAGACAAACGTAGAGCTCAAAGTAAAGTCGGTGGTTATCGGCGGGACGACAGTTTACAAAAGAATTGTGTCTGCTGCACAATATTGGAGCATTGCAAAGTGACGTGAAGTAAATTCAGTGAGACATGGCCTGTAATGTGTTCAAAGTGATAAGTGTGTTATAAAACCCCTACAATTGCCTGGTACCGGTACAACAGTAAGTAGAGAGAAACATTTAAATTCACGTTTGTAAACGTTAATTAAGGATAGGCCAGATGCTGTGGAGAACGTGGGTATTTTAGAACATATATTTGTACTTTATTTGAGCTAAATAATCCTTGGAGTGAATTTCCAATGTTATACATTAATGAAAGGTAACAGCTATTGAATAAATACGCGTTGCGTAATTTCGTCATACTAAAAACAGTCATTCTCTCATCATACATTATCGCTCCAAATATATGAAATCCAACGAATTTCATCTGTTTGTATTGTATCCAAAAAATTTATTCCATTCACGGTCACTACTCTTCGAGTGTTACTGCTCTAGTCTTTGATTTATTTTTAATTCTTTTGGGGTTAATTAAGATTAAGTTAATATGTCATAAATTTATTAAAATTTACTTCACTGGGATTCTGTTCCCTTGCATCACAAATTGAATAAAACAAAAAAAAAGCGGGCGAAAAGAAAATATACACTCCAAAATTAATAAAATAATACTTTAACGATAATTGTTCATTCTTAGTTGGCTGATAAGAAACTCTGGTTATCAAGTGACTCGGCACTGCTCCACCTGAGTTTCCTCATTCACAGTTGAATGACGAATCAGCGTCACTGGATTTTAGACTGATTGGAAATCCAACTCATCCATTTGTAGTGGAACCGCTCCATTTGGACGTTTGGAGGCATCGTGAATAGCCGTCTGAAGATCTGATACGTTGAAAGCATTCTCAGAAAAATGAAAATGATCACACTTCTTTCGTTATCCGATACGATCTGGTTAGAAATATTTTGTAGTGTTTTATTTTATAACAACTTTGAGCTGTGAAAGTGTGCTGTTATTATTTAAAACTGGATAAAACAAATCACATTGTTGATTGCCTCTTACAACAAGTAAATCAATATATACAGATTAAAACTACAATTTTAAAATAGAAATGTAATAAACGAAGGTAGGTTTAATTACTTTCAAATAAGGACAAATTTATTGGAAATTGTGTATATTTTAAACGTATACATAATTACTTTTTTTTAAAAAAATTCAGCCGGTGTGCAGATACTTTGAGTGGACTTTAAATTTATTAATTTTAATCCAAGGTGATCCTTTCTTTGAGTCTTTCCTGGGGTTTAGGATCAATGACAAATTGAAATTGACTTACCACATAGATCTGCTTTCTGGGAAACTTAAGTTTGTATTTATTTAAGAATAGAACTTGTTGACATCAACACAATGAAACTACTTACTATGCGTATTTTTATTCAGTTATGTGCTACGGCATCAAAAATCGGAACAACTGCTCCAGGAGCACTGAAATACACAAGTTGCAAAAACGTTACATTATTGATGTACTTGTAAACATTTCTTCAAAAGTTTAAGAATACTAACTGCACCTGGAGTATAGATTCACGAAATTTTATAGTTTGTAAAACGGAACATTCATGCATATAGACTTTAAATTAATCACCTCTATGCTTGGTCAAGCATCGTCTTGATCTTAACCAGAGAATTATCCACTATCCTTGGATAATTTTGTATCATAATCTTTTTAATCTCTAACCACAACTGTTTCGGAAATCAGTACAAGAAAATCTTACTGAAAGGCGCGTTTTACTGCAATTATTTTTTCTAGAAAAGTGTTGATTTGTAAAATATTCTATTCCATAACTTAAATACTTTCTCCTAAGATTTTTCCGCTATATTCTTATATATATATATATATATATATATATATATATATATATCGTAATACCCAGTTAAGAAGTACATAAATTTTGTTCTTATTTCATCAGATTTGTTTACCAACTCAGACTGGGGATTTTTGAGTGAGTGAGGGGAACTATAATTGGACTTTTAGCGGCTCTTAGAGCTAATGGTTTTGACAGACATCGGGACGGAACCCTAAAGGCATAATGACAGAAATTTTGTGGACACACAATTATATTAAAAGGAAATGTTTATTTTAATTGTATTGAGGGGCTCTCGGAGCGTGAGAAAGCCAACAGTTGGTGTTTGTTTGGCGAACGTGGAAACTTAAAAACTGTGAAAAAAAGGAATATTCTGGAGAGGGATAAGTGCATAGAAAAGTTAGTGTGGAGTCAGAGTTGGGAGGAGATGGACGTGGAGTGTGGTGTCAGAGTTGGACAGGAGACCTCAAAGGAGATGGACGTGGAGTCGAGTGCCCGAGCGCAAGAGGGAAGGATGTAGGAGTGTGGTGGCAGAGTTGGGAGGAGATGGACGTGGAGTGAGGTGCCAGAATCTGAACGAGAAAGACATAGGAGTTAAAATGTAGACCGCAAAGGAGGAGGACGTGGAGACGGTGATAAATATTCGGTCAAATTGAATGGTGGCCGTGCCTAAAAATAAAATAAACATTTTAGTCCATGCAAGCTGTCAGGAGTCGGGATATCAAAAAGGATAAAGCGAACATGTCTGTGAAGCGTGAGTAAAAGTCTGTGCACAGACATTGTTGATTAAAGTGCATTCCTGAAAAACCCAAATAAAATTGTAAGTAGACATTCAGTAATAAATTCTGTAAATTGTTAAATAAGGGTTATCAGTCAGATTTCGTTTTCATTTTATTTAATTGCATTGTTTAAATTGTAAATTTTAGTTTTCCGTTTCCTTATCAACCCAGTAAAGGCCCTGGGGTACAGAGTCTGATTTATAAAATGTAATTTAATTGTTGAGGTAAAAGGATATAAAAAATATACAGAGATTTTCTTGAGTTGTATTCTAGATTAATAAAATTGTTTTGTTTAATCTAAATTCCTATAACAATAATTATCAATAAGAGGGGTATTACAATATATATATATATATATATATATATATATATATATATATATATATATATATATAAACCGGAGTTACTACGGAATTTTTCAGTTCCGAGAAGTGGCTTGTCCGTCGTTTGTGTATGTTTGGTTTTTTCAAGTTTGTGTCACATTCTGGGTTACTCTTGAATACATATTTTTTGTGTGCAATTCAAAATTTATTTTGTTCAGTGATTGTCTTATTTGTCTTCAAACAATTATTTGTTAGTTTGAATTATAAGCATACTCTGTAAATATTTAAATTGTACTCTTAGTAAGTTTCAGTCTATTTTCTTTGTTTCATTGTTATTTACTAGTGTTTAAGGCTATTGATTAACTTGTAATTATTATACTGTAATCTATGTTATATAGTACGGAATTGAGTTCTAGATAAAAATACTATAGCTTCTAGTGGCTATTTGTATTTTCATTTGGAACGGAGGACTAATGGAACTGAAAATAATCAAACCCATCTAACTACTGAGATACAAAGTGCTGTTTATTTATGAAAGGAAGGATAAAATAAAAGAATATAACCCCAAATATTTTAACTTCAATATATATTTAAATGATATATCATCGAAGTATTTTATGCCAATTTTATGCACTAGTATAAATTACATTAAAGTTGTCCACCATCTTCTGCTTATTACAAACAAAACTTACGTTTATTTCGTATTGGAAATGCTAGAAAACAGTTACTGTACACATAAATATGGGAACTAAATTTCTGTGGCAATGTAAATTATGAAGTCGCTTGTAAATGCAGGTAGACGGCCAGAATATCTTACAGGATAATAAATGTATCACGTTATATTAACTTCACACTTGAGTAGATCCCTACCAATTTCTTGCCGTAAATTCATTGGATCACTCACAAAACTTACGCAACTCTTCACCGTGAAGGTGCGACGAAGTGTTAACTTTTTCTTCAGCTGTAAAGGCCATTACTTTTTTCTTGCCGTTAGTGTCTTCGAATTTGCGAGAAGATTAATAGTACTTCATTCTTGTTGCATTCACACATATAATACCCGAGTACTTGATAACTGGTTCGAAACAAGTTTCAAAATGGGAAGTAAGGAGGAACAACTTTTACTGTTTATTGCCGCGTACAAACACCCGATATATTGATTTCAGGTGAACAAAAAAGAAACAAAATCCTTAATGTTGTAGTTTTTGATCGTCAGAACGAGGCTTCTTCTGTGCTAAAGTGTTAAGTCCATAACGATGCAGTGGCACGCCACTGCCACCAACTAAGAAAAGCATCTTCAACTAACTGGTTTACGGATTACGAAACTGATTCACAAAGGCTACTTTTATATCACATGAAATACCTTTACCTTGACTCCATAAGATTTTTATCTTTCGAATGAACGATACCTCTTAGTGTATTAATGCAGTTTTGACATTGTATTCACTCTTGGATATATTTACATGTACTCCTTCCGTCCTCTACACAGTTGCTTCCATAATTCGCTGTCCCATCAATCGAAGAGTCAGTCAGCTGAGCTTCATACACTATCTTGAATAAAATGCCACTCAACAAATACCACATAATTATTTAATTAATACTTAAATATAAATGATTTTTAAATCTAAGTTTTAAAGCGTGTTGAAATGTAATTAGGGTTTAAGATAGAAAAATAATCGGTATAATCGGTAATCGAACCCAGGAACACTGTTTAGTAGAAAGAGATGACTCTAAATGGGTACCTCAGATGAACGAATCAGATGTATACTAAGTAGTGGTCCCAGGTTCCATTCCCAATTCTGTCGATTATTCATAACTACGAGGGTTGTTCGATAATTATGGTAATTTTTTATGAAAGAGATTGAAATTTTTCACTTTCGCGCCTTTAAAAGATATTTATAAAAGTTTTAAACATGTGTCTTTCATAGTTTATTGTTGGCAGCCTTCTGTAGTGTTAGATTGTAGTCAGGTAGAGACAATTGAAAAAAAAAGAAATTTGGTCCGTCATTAAACACTCAATTGAAGGGTTGGACAGCTGCACAAATCCAAAAAGAATTTTATTAAGTTCATTCGTACTCTGCACCAGCTTTGAATACCATTTACTGCTGGATTAAATGAGTTTAAACGACGTCATAGAAGCGCAAGAGATGAAATTAACTCCTGCCTGCCCAATTGAGGTCACCACTCAGGAAAACATCGAAAAAGTTCACAATATCGTACTGGACAATAGCAGACTAAAAGTGCGTGAGGCAGCTGATGCCGTAGGCTTCTTAACTCAACGAGTGTATTTCATCATCCATGAAAAACTGGCCATGAAAAAGCTTAGTGAGCGATGGTGCCGCGACTGTTGACATTGGACCAAAAACGGATTATGAGAAACTTTTCAACGCAGGATGTAGCAATGTATAGGCGTAACCCACAAATGAAACTTGAATCCATCAATACACTCCAGAGACCATAAAACAAGCAAAACAATGGACAAAAGCTGGTGAAAATCCACCGAAAAAACCGAAGACCGTTTTGTCAGCTGGAAAGATCTTTTAGGATTCTCAGGGTATAATATTCATAGATTTATTGGGAAAGGACATAACCATCAATAGGCTTTTATGCTGCTCTGTTGGATCGTTTGAAACGGGTGCTGATTGAGAAACGGCCAAGATAGCGCACAAGAAAGCACTGTTTCTCCAGGAGAATGTGCTAGCGGACACAGCATCATTCTTAATAGCGAAAGCGTACTAATTGAGATTTTTATTGGTTTCTCATCCTCCCTATTCACCAGACTTTTTCTTGTTCCCGAACTTGAAAAATTGGCTTCTGTGAGAAGAAACTTTCAACTAAAGTAGATGTGGTCGAGGCCGTGTCTGACTATATAGAGTTTGATAAAACCTACTCTAGTGATGGGTTGAAAAAATTGGGAACTCGCTAGGCCAAGAATATAGCCAATGTTGGGATATAAGTTAAGTTTTTTAAAAAAATATTTTATTTTACATTTTTATCAGACTCATCAAAAAACCCTCCTAGAAAATTTTTTATTACATAAAGTAATATCTGGAAACAATTTCGAATAGCGGACTACAGAGATAAGTCCTCACATAAATCAATTAAATAAATACCGAAGCGTAAAAAAGTTTTCTAAGTTTCGATTACCTGGAAACAAAATTATTAATGTGTAACACTAGATTATTGACGTTATTGTATGCTTTTTCCATTCCGGAAAGACATACACAAAATTTTATTGGGGCTCAGCTATATATAACTTAATTTGCTGGCATAGAATTTTTTAAAGAATTTTTTAAAGAACAATAACATGTGATAGATTAAGCTATGTATTTACAAGACGAAGTAAGTTTGAAAAGCCCATGAACAATGATGTGCATGAAATCTATTCAAATCCAAATATTTATTATATTCTATTATTTACTGTGCTGTCTTGTCACTAGAAATGTCCTCGGCGACTGGAACCAGGAACTGTTACACATCTTGGCGTCAGTTTTTATTGATTAATTTCTATCTCACTGTCAATATTTATACTTTCAATATTTTCACGTCCTCATTCTTTAGAGTTCAACTTTCAACTGCCACCCTTCCGACGCTAACTGTCTACCGCAGGTCTCCTCCCTGCAACAGTTACCAGTCCTCGCACTTCAAATATTTTTTTGGGAGTCACTTTGACACGTTACAATATATATCAGGTTTTAGACTGTACAGGAATTGTTCCGTAATACTTGAATTTTAATTTCTGCATTTCATACTATACTTCGATTCTAAATTAATTACTTTGCTTTAATACATAAAACGTTGACATTTATTATATAGGCTAACCAGCCACTTAGTTTCACTCAATAACCATAGCTCACATTCTAATTTTCTAATATTCCCAGAATAAAAAAAAATTTTGACCACGTGGTGAAATTTAATATAATGGTAATATGAATGGTAATAGTTTCCAACGGAGGTCCATTTAGTTGTAAATTACTTCTGTGAGGTAAAACTGTCTTTTATTTTAGATTAAATTTAGAGTTTCTATACATTTATATTCACTATTTAGATTGCTGACAAACTATTTCCTGTCTTCTGAATATAATTGTCAGGTTTCATACCGGGACAACGTTTGCGATAACAACGTTTCAACGGCAAACTCACCATCTTCTTCGCGACACAGTAAACCTGACGACGATGGCTGAAACACTAAAATTTATATTTAGTATAGTCTCCCTAATATTTTCAGGGTTTTTTGTTACAACGAAGAAACTTTTACGATGAATACATTCAACGAACTGATACGGTCTGACGTAATATTGAGAGATAATTTTTAAATTTTCTTCATCTATATGTAATTGAAATGAATAAAAAAAATTCTGTGAATTTAAAATCTTATTGCCAATGAAATTTCAAAAAGGCTAGAATAACACTATACGATTAAGTACTAAATAATGAGGGTTTAAACACAAAAGTTATTAAGAAGTCCAAGGATTGGTTCATGAGAAAAGTATTTATGTGTAAGACTCTAAATTATCAATTACGAAAAAAAATGATTGAGTAGTTGTCGAACTTTATCAACGATCACTAATTTTTCACAGTGTCTTATTTTTCGTTGCATAAGCTTGGATGAGTATGTGACCTCGTACACATTAGATACTGTTATTAATAAACTTCAACAGCCTCACCATTAGAAACTCGTTAAAGAAGACCTCGATCAAAGTGTCTCACTTTTTCTGGTCATCAGTTTTTCTCTGGTGTATGCGGAACCGGCCTCTTTGCGTCCCATGGCGACCTTTGCATCTGCAATTGCCGTCCATTAATTTCGTTTAGGCATATTTTTTCCAATAGAATGGAATAGAGCTATTTATTTTCATTTAAATTATCCTAGTTTTCAGCTTTCCTTAAATGATTTGTTTTATTTTCATGATCTATTAAGGAATTACGTTTGGTTTTTCATATCTGAACACTAATTCCTTTACTGTAAGTGCTTTAAAAATAATATCATAGGAAATGTAGTTTAAATTATCTATTACTTAACATTAATGCAATTTTCTTTCTAACATTATTTAGCAACTCTTAAATATGAAATACAACTATTTATTTTAGATAAAATGATACACTAAATTATTACTTAAGAGAAGCAATCCTGATATTTATTTTATAAATATATTAAAACCAACATATTCTTAGATAATTTGGTTATTTTATGGTAATAGTATCATTTTGGACTTACGTTTCAGTGTCTATAGTTATAGTTTTACAGTAATTGTTAATAGACGAATATTCGCAACAGTAGGCATGCGAATGCCGGATGTATGTTTATACTATTGATGGATTTCAATGATGTGCAATATATTATTACCGTTGCTATGAATGTAAACCTGACCCAGGTTTTCAAGCTTAGTTATGAGATCTTACCTTTAACAGGATAATTATATAACCAGAAAAAGAGACGACACATTCCATTCGACCAGATATATTCGCTTTCTAATTACCAAAATACGCTCGAATAAGAATTTCTCTGGTTTCAAATTAGGGCACCAGAACTACTAGGGAGGTTCGGAAAGAACTCGACCTCAGAAAGAAACGAGAATATTTGTAGATGATATTAAAAATTAATAATCTGCAATAGCCAGGAGTTATATAAGAATTAATTATAAATAAAGATTACTTGCACACCTGATGAGATCCACGGATTGGGGGAGAAACGTAAACTTTCAGAAAATTTTGTTAATATATTTATGTTTAAGAAATATTTTATTGTAAATAATTTTAACTGCCTCATTGGTCATTTTATATTATTAAACAAGATTATTACCAAATTATTATTACTATACGTAATATTATTTCTGTACATAATAAATTATTATTACTATATGTAATAATAATAATCGTATGCCGTTTTCAGATGTATTAATATTTATTATTTCGAATGCTTTCGACAATTCATGTCTTATTCACCCTCAAATATTTTATAGTCATTACAAGAACTATAATAACAATTGAAAATAGTAATGTCAGAAGTATTTGTGTATTAAAATAAAAAAAATTGGTCATAGTTGCAAAAAGTATAAAAACAGTTAATAGATTTAAAATACATTAATATATTTAAAATACATTTTCCAATTATTACAGTTCTTGTAATGATTGAAAATTTTTTAGGATGAATATATCAATTTTCGAAAGCTTCCTGAATAATTAATTTTAATTCATCTGGAGATTGTGTACAGTTATTATTATATATAATTATTAAAAAAAGTCCTATTTAACATCACTATTATTTTTATTTTGTGACGGAGTTTCTATTTTAAATTACTAACTTAATTGTTTTTCAGACTTATTTATAACTTCAGTGAAACATTATCAAACTCCGCTGTCTCAGTTATGACTTCATTCCAACAATATCTTCGCCCAGTAAGCCGTTTCTTTAGGCTCGAAAAGAAGTAATAATAATCATGGAAATCAATTTGGCGAATTTTGTGCATGTATAATAAATTAGAAGTGCGATCCGTGAACTTAATCATGAGAAACTCGAGGATTGTGGGTAAATTTCCAATGAGAAAAAAATTATATTTATTGGCAAAAAATATTATTTTTATTGGCTAAATATAGAAGTTTGGTCGTAATAACTAGCTTCAGTTGTTCCAATAATGGGGTGTCATATTCTTCAGCCTTTTATTCGTATTAGTTATTCTATGAAAATCATACTATGAGCGCTTACGACTTATTTGGGCCACTTACATCCGCTGTTTAGATTGATGTTTCGACTCAGAGATGGAATCTTGAATTCACAATTCACCAACGTAGCTAAATTCCGTTACTTTGATTTTAAAGGTATACAAATGTGACTGAGAAATATTCATTTGAGTGTTTTTGTGGTCAAATCACCAACTGTTGAGATAATAGATATTTCTTATCCAAATATCCATGCAAATTGTTTTGAATCTTCCAGTGTTGAAATAGAAAATATTCTACCATCAGAGGAATACTTATCATCCAAAATGGAGGGTATATCGCATTTTTATTCATGTTATTACCGTTGAAAACGTTGGTTTAGATAATATTGTTTAATATAAAATCCTCTCTTGTAAAGAAATAATTTATAACTGCTCAAATATGAATTACATAAATTTTGCACCCGACACCTACACACAATTAAACAATTGAAGAAAATATAGTATGTCATCTATCATATAATACTTGAACTACAATTCCGTAATTTGCCATCTCGGTGTCAGATTTTCTGAATAACCTCGTGTTTCAAAATATCTGAGATGGTCTTCAAGGTACCTACAATTTATGCAAACTATGATATATGTCAGTCTATGCACTACGATATTATAGTTACCTTGCGTCATTAATCCAGTTGTTGACACAAACAAGCTGAGTATGGTTTACTTTGCGTGCTTTAATTAATTATACCCCATGACATTTCTAACTGCAGAAACTGTTCGAGGTCTGAAATATTTGTCGTACAAAAATGAGGGATTAGAATTATTTATAGTAAGTAGATCGTCTTTTTTGTCTTAAAAAATATAAAAATAATTTTTGTACGTAAAAAATTTATTTACAAATTGTTAATTCAATAAAACAATATAAGAATGTGTTGGAAATCAATCATCCACTATTTATCACTTAGCTGCTAGATCTGAAAAGCGTCCCAATTGTCATTATTCACGAGAATAATAATTAAAAACAAAGGATTTTATGTCCAATATCAAACAGAAATATTATTAATTCTAAGATTTTTATATCAAAATTTATAACAAAATTTCTTCGTAATAAAAATACTTTGTAACTCAACAATACCTACGATCCCTCGCTGTTTAATTATCTTATTTACTTGGTTTGAGTGGTTCTTACGATTTTGATTCACTTGACGAAAGAAACAAGGAAAGCAGAAACGATGTGCGGTATTTAATTTATCACTTACTTTTGTCTGTTTATTGTCTGCTTCATTATCACTTACAAATTATGTTTAATTATTATCTATTGACCATCAACGACTTCAATAGTTTCGACGACTTTAAATATATGTAATTAAAAGGCGAATACACTTTTACTGTTGAAATAGTTTCAAATGAGTAGGCGTTATTTTTACAATTTATTATAGTTTTGTCATGAAAGTTCTGTTTTATTTACTACATAGCTTTAAAACTGAAATAGAAGACAATACTTTTAAACTATCATTCCCATCACACCCAGTTAAATTATAGCCTACTACGGAATTTTCGCACGGGCGTGTTAGTAAGTAAATATTATTTTCACCTGAAGCCAACGTTACTAAAGGTGCGTTTACACCCAAGAGCAACTCGCAGCCGGAGCTCCCGACAGTTACTCTCAGAACCCTTTACACGGGAGAGTGAAATTCGGCCGAGTTCACTCTCCGAGAGCAACTAGCAGTGCCAAATCTCGAGAGGCCGCGCTCAGACCGTTTACCAGCACGCTCACAGTCAGTTCTGCGAGTGATTTTAAGACTGGGGGCCCTTGGCTACATTCTTTCTTGCATAAGTAGGGTAAGCCTGCGAGAGGATTCTCTCGCAGGTAACCTGCGAGGGATGTTCTCTCGCAGGCAGAACCTTGTAGGAGAGATACGAAGGGGCTACCTTTGGGATCTTGGCTACCTTCCTACACCCTACCGCATCCCCCTTTTCAAATCCCTTTCCTATGCTATAAGAGGGGAGTTGCCACTATGCCTATCTACACCCAAAAAAAAAGATGCCTTTTCCTCTCCGTTTTTGAACTAAGGTTCCCACAAGCCGAGGCACCTCGGCCTGTTCTGATAGGTGTATGTTCCGGAGCCATATCATGGAAGAAGCTGTATCTGTTGTGTAGAAAACAAGTCTTGAACATTCCAAGAAATATGTGGGCGAGGGTTGGCCTGTTGAAATACAGCTCCAGGAATGCCTTGAAGGGTGGGAACATCTTCGGGCTCCAACACTGATGAACCGGTTGCTGTTAAGATTACCCACAATTCGTAGCAGCTGAGATCGTCAATGATGCGCAATCGCATCCCAGTTCACAACGTTGGGAGTTACTCCACTGTGGCGTTGGATAACGTACTCCAAATGGTGGTAAAGCGTCTAACACGGATACAACCATCATTATACCCAAAATTAAATTAGGATTCATCAGAAAAACAACTTATTGCCAATATTCACGCCAGTCTCTGTGCCCATGAGCCAATTGGAGCCGCATGATTCGATGGTTTTCCGTCAGGGAAATTCTGTGTAAAATTCTGCATGCAGTCCACGGTGCAGAAGACGTCAAAGAATTGTTTAAGCAGATATGATACACCTGTAACAGTGCATCAACGTTCCGCCAAGTGTCGAGATGAAGCTGAATGGGTCCGTCACCACCATGCGGACCAGGTGTCCATCATCCCGGCTCTTACGTCACATTTCGGTGTCCACTCCCGGATTTCCGAGTTGTACAGTTCCTCGCGAGCCCACTGCTTGCAACGTCGCACTACTGTTTGCTGTTACGAGCTGCTATTTGCCTAAATTAAAATCCTTCTTTACGAAACTGGATGATTCTTCCTGCCGTCTTTCGTCGTAGAGGAATGCTCTTCCTCAAACACACTTTCAAAATCAGTTTGATTCCATAGCAGCACTTATTGAAGCGTGTTGTGGCTTCACAAATAGTTATTTTCGACACGTAATATTGTTTTTCTACTTTGCAATTTTAATCGTTTATTCGTATCAATACAGGTCGTTTGTACATTAAATTACACTCAGTTAGGAGGAGTCTTTCACTGTGGTGCAATTTTTACAAACATGAGTATCGTTCTTGCATCTGACGAGTGCGACAATAATTTAATATTTATATGGTTTATATACTGACAATGAACGTACGTATATAAATACACATCAAAGTTTTTACGTAAACATAAAATACTAAACACAAATATCCCGTTCTCAAACGGATCAACCGAGCATTGGTTTTGAAATGTTAACTTGACGATTTCACAAAAGACTTAATCTCAGGGTTCCGTGGGTTGATGTGTCTCTCATTAAATCGTCAAGCCATTTAGTTCACAATACCGTTTCTGACGGCGGCAAGCTCAGCGGGATTCAGTGACGGGTTGGAGTTTGTCTGATGACGTCATCAAACGACGTACGGGTTTGTAACATTGCATGGCATTCTTTCAGTTACATGCAAGACAAGAAAATTAATTACTGGAATTCGTTTGAATTAAAGGTAAATACAAGTAGTCTTATTACTGACTACGAAAAGTAATACACTGTATTACCAACACTTCCCCTTTCTCCCGCAGCCACAATACAGTCTTATCTCTCCGGAAAAAAAACATCATCTTCCTGGCCAAGGGCGGTAGTGAGAATGGCCTGCGAGGGCTATTCTCTCGCAGGTAGAACCTTGTAGGAGAGACGCGAAGGGGCTACCTTTGGGGATGCCTCTTCCTCTCCGTTTTTGAACTAAGGTTCCCACAAGCCGAGGCACCTCGGCCTGTTTTAAGAGGTGTATGTTCCGGGGTCACAGACCTTGGGCATACGGCAAGAATTGTTCGCTGTTCCCATTGGAACAGTCGGCCAGCTGCCTCCTAAACCGGTCGAGGTACGGAGAAGGAAATGCTGCGTCCCCACAGCAAACTCTTCTCCCGCTATCGGAAGGGCGTGGGACAAGTACCCAATGCCCGACCTAATTGATGCAGGTTTTTGTAGGGTTTTCCCTGCATTACTTTTAGGCGAATGCCGGGTAGGATCCTTAAAATATAGCCCGGGGGCCCTAGTAACCCTAAGCTACCTTCGTCTACCCTTCCGCATCCTCCCTTTTTATATCCCTTTCTATGCTATTAAAGGGGAGTTGTCACCATGTGGATTACCCTCATGTAGCCTGTTGTCCTAAAAAAAACCTGGCCAAGGGCAATTTCTAGCCCCGATGTTTGATTAATTGTTAATATAATTCAATCTAAAGAAAACTCTCACCAGAAATTTAAAATGTAATATGCACATTTAAAAATGAAGTAATTAAAATTTATTGACAAATTATTCGCGCGGTAAATTTCTTTTAAAAAACTAATCAAAACGGCATAGAATCTCCACTCGCGGCCCGCATATCAGTCCACCAAGGAGGTTAGTATCACAGACATATTTGTTTACAGCACGAAAGAAATAAACACTATAAAAAATTATTAAAACACTCACAAAAAGGTAAATTGGGAAAACGGTGACTGCCGTAAAATAAAATGTCACACGAGGTTTACAAATTACTAGAGATAAGGTTTGGGTTTTAATATGGGTAAAATTGTCTTTATTAACAAATTTCAATACTAGATTATTTTGACTGAATTATGTTGCGTTACAACATTAAGTTAATAGTACCTTTAATAGTTCTAAATGACTTTTTTTTTCAAGACTATAAAATATAGGTAGTAATGAGCGCCTGTTTTATTTGAATGCTGTCTTAATCTCTGCACTTTTTCATATTAAGCCTACGTGTCTATATAGTGTGTGTGTGTAATCTCGTGTCTGACGTAGCCACTATATCTTTTTGATCGACATGTGCGTGTCTTGCAGTCGATTTATTTGTGTTATCTTCATTCCTTCATCGAATCGCAAGCTCAATAAAAATAGCAGTAAACTGCGTTCCCAGCATTTGCCAACATTCTCGAGCGTCGACGCTACTAGTTGTAAGTTACTCTTGTGAATAATTGTACTCTGAGAACCGGCCGGGTTTTATTACTATTGCGAGTGGTGGGGATGGCGTAGCGGCGCATGCGTGCTGGTGATAATTAGCTCAAAGAGGCGCAGATTACGTGTTTATAGGGCCGGCCATTCACACCGCTCCGCCGTGGCCTTCGTTCGCCGCGTCTTCCATTCTTTCCTCACTTTACTTCAAGCGAGAGGACTCTTCAGATCAAGATCACGCTGTTTTAACTCGGATTTTGTAGATTCCTGACGGAATGTCATGGGGCTTGCATTTTAAATTACGACACGCGAAGATTTCGTTCGACACAAAATATTGTGACGGCAAGTTACTCACTTATGAAGTTTATGCTTTCGACACATATAATATATTATTCGGATTCGAGGTAACATTTCTTTAAACAAAATTTTACACTCACATATTTTATCAGACTCTACCCAAGCTCTCCCAGAATTTGTAGCATGTTGATATTGAACGGCATTTATATCCTTCGGTAGTTCATTAAAAGTGTCTTATTGTCGCTTACGTTTTCGTTTCTCGTTAAGCTCGTTACTTTCATAATTACTAAACTTCGTTAGGTTTAATATCGGTTTGAAAATAGGTTATAAATCCATCTATTACGCAAATAACTTGTATTTGATAACAAAATGTTTATACAGTTTTAATAATGGAATCTGAAAGGGTCATTCCACGCAAATTCATCGAAAATAAATGCACTTTTCAGATTAATTTTAAGTAATTCCATATATATATATATATATATATATATATATATATATATCTCACAGGATAATTAAAAATCAAAATGAAAAATTTACGCCTGATTGAAAATTAATAATTATAAAAATAGACAGATACATACAAAAGAAGTGATAATATTCATACCACACAACGTTTCTCGAAGCCTTGTTCCTTTCCTCAGGTGCATAATAAACGTTTGAGGCTAGAGACACACAACTGCTCAAGGGTTTTTGCTTTTGAGTTTTGTCAACTGACTCGTGCAACTGTGAATCTCTAGGCTCTTACGTTTATTATGCACCTGAAGAAAGGAACAAGGTCAATGAAGCGAGTGAGAGCATTCTCTAAGCCTTGTTCCTTTCCTCAGGTGCATAATAAACGTTTGAGGCTAGAGACACACAACTGCTCAAGGGTTTTTGCTTTTGAGTTTTGTCAACTGACTCGTGCAATTGTGAATCTCTAGGCTCTTACGTTTATTATGCACCTGAAGAAAGGAACAAGGTCAATGAAGCGAGTGAGAGCATTCTCTCGCAGGTGAACCTTCCCAGAGAGCTCTGTAGGAGGCAACCTTTGTGGATGCCTTCACTTCTCTCTGGTTTTTTGAACTAAGGTTCTCACATGCCGAGGCATGTATGTTCCGGGATCGCAGACCTTGGGCATACGGTAAGAGTTATCCACAATTCCTATTGGAAGAGTCGGCCAGCTGCCTCCTAAACTGGTTAAGGCACGACGAGGGGAAAGCTGCGACCCCACAGAAAACCCCTCTGCCGCCATCGGAGGTGCGTGGGACAAGTACCAAATGCCCGATCTACCTGATGCAGGTTTTTCTATGGTTTTCCCTGCATCTCTTTTAGGCGAATTTCCGGGTAGGATTCTTAAACTATAGCCCGGGGACCCTAGTTAACCCTTGGCTACCTTGTTCTACCTTTCCGCATCCTCCTTTCTATCCCTTAACTATGCTATAAGAGGGGAGATGCCACTATGTGGATTACCCTATACATATCTTGTCTACACCTTCTTCTTCAAAGGAATAAGGCTTCTAGAAATGTTGTGTGGTTTTTTATGATCCCTTTTTTGTCTGTATTTCCCTAGATTTTTTTTTCATAAATAAAATTCATTACTTATGTTTGCGATACGTTCTTTTACAAAAATGTATAATATATACTTTTTGAATAATATTCTAATATTTAGTTCATTCAAATTGTTTTCCCTCGTTGCAGTTTCTAATCTCCAGTTAAGTAAATTTGTGTTGCAATATAAAATATATTTTTGAAAACTTATTAAACTTATAAAATGCTTTGAAAAGTACTTTCACGCAGATAAATTTGCATGGATTCAAGACCAATTTAAAGCCAAACCTCCATCTGAATTTACATCTTTAAAAGACGAAAATGTTATTGAGTTGTAGTTAAATGTATTGAACAACACGCTCAACCATCCCATTAATTGTTTAATTATTCCTTTTTCAATAAACTGTTTGTGAATTTAAAAAACTAGTTCTTTTAATTATAAATATATTTTTAATTATTATAACCGCATTATCATCAGACTTAGTATGCATTCAAAACACCAATGTTTTTGACTTGGTGCGTCAACTTGGTGTGATTCATTAAGGGCGTAGGAGGCCAAGAGGGTTTTATTTTTCATTAATTGGACTTTTGTATAATATGTGACTAAGCAAGATATTAACAGTTAAAGTTCACCAAAAAATGTTTGTTATTATATAAGCATTGAACCCTACTCTTCGCAATTTTTGACTTTTTTCATTGCCTTTTTCCCAAAAAGTGACATAAAGAATTTGGAAAAAAAATTGTATCAATTTTATTTGTAAAAAGTCCTGATAATAGGTGGTCGTAAAGTTGTGACACTCATTGAAATGACGTGTGGTGACCGATTATATTGAAAGCGCCGCTGATTAACCTTCGTAAACTATTGTAAAGAACAGAATACATTACGAGACTGGCACGAATGGTAGGTACGTTTCACAATGCTGCGGATACCATTCCTCAATTTTAGCACCTAATATTATTTGAAACCAGACTTTGACTCTCGCTGATAGATAGATTTTATTAAATCCTACTTTGGTCATTGTTGATAGATTGCAATTACAATTTTATTAATTCCATTAGTTCTCGGTTGAGAAAATTGAATACGACAGAAAAGAAATTACATCAAATAACGAATACGGTATCATAATCTAGAACAGACTCTTTTTTTCTGTACAATATAACTAAGAATACAGTATAATAATTACAAGTTAATTAACCGTCTTAATTAACTAAATAACAATGAAACACCGAAAAATGGCAACATTACTAAGAATACATTTTAATATTTACTGAGTATACTTACAATTCATATTAATACGACAATTCGTGAACCAAATAAATGTGGAAGTAAATACGCACACGCAATTATTATATATATGTATAGAGAGAAAAAGAGGAATCACGAAACAGACTCAACAATAAACAACGGACAAACAAAGAAAAAAATCTGTAAAAAAGTTATTAATAGGTTATTTTACAACATAACACATTCAACATTTTTACCCAAAAAATTATTTTAAATATTAGGAGATAAAAAAAATGATACAAACAATTTAAATTCCTTTAACGGTTTAAAATAATGTATTGTATTTTTGAATGTTTAATTCTTGTGTGTTAAAATATTGAGTTATAACGATATAAACTCGGTGAAGTGTATTAAATGACATTGATTACTCTCATTTTGGCCGTGGAAGGACGTCTTAATTTTTTTGTTTAAAGATTGTTATTTCAAATGTTTAGAATATACGTTAATGGTTTCTTTAATAATACGACCGTAAGATATTTATTTTTTGTTTATTGATTGCAAACTCAACATTTGTATTATTTTTCAATATATTTTTCAAATAGTTTTAGATAACGTCTGGAGGGGCCACTCAACAAAGGGAAGAAACTTTACGCGGCATTTTAACTTTTGTATTATATGTAACTTTTCACATTTCTAAATAAATGTTCTGAATATCGGTCATTTTCTACTAAGTTGATTTTAATATGTCAGACAAGGTTTTAATTTCAATTATTAGGGGGAGCGATCAAGAAACTCCTGTCTTGTACATTATATTGTTCTTTACCTCTGGTGAAAGGTTTATATAAAATTTCCATGTATGGTGTATACTTCTCTGGCAGATCCTAGTGAGAAAAGGGTCTGTTTGTGGCTTGAAAGAGTGGTTTCACGACAACTGTTTAAATGTTTATTTTATTGTTAAATGTTCAGAGAGATGTATACTTATTTCCAGTTTTATATTCATCGTAAATATTATTTCTTCCGTAGAAAACCGTTATCTTATAGTGACTTAAAAATCCAAAAATTGTCCTTCTCTTCGTTGAATACATGAATATATATATATATATATATATATATATATATATATATATATATATATATTCTAATACCAATTAAACAGGCGTTTTCTAATATATATAATATATAATTTAATTGTTGGCGGTACGGGTGCTTAAAGACGACAATCGCAGCGGGTCTTTCTTTGTTAACAATGGAGACTGGAGACCGCGCGCTTAGAGAACTCAGTGTGCGTAAAGTCTGCGTCGAGCCTGGGTAGAGAAAGGATACATAAAAGAGTCTGCCAGAGATACAACACAGTAAAGTTTGCTAATCTAAAAGCATGAATAGGGCTATCCAGGAAGTCCAACGGCGAGATATAATAGTTTACATAAAACGCAAGTAAATAGTTTTGACGGAGAATCTCATAAAATCGCAGTTTGGAAGCAGAAGTTTTGCTTCACAAACTGAACTAATTTTCGAAAAGAGAGACTTTGAGGAGATCTACGTCCGGCAACTGGCTGAGGGTTGGCTAATCCAGGTTCCAGGATAACAGAGATCCAGAGCAACTACCGTGTGTTCAAAATTTAATGAGTAGAATCAGTGTATAATGGCCTGTTTACTGTGTGTTGACTTCAAGCTACAAGAGTCCGAACTGATACCAGAAGCACTGTCGTGAGAACAAAACAATTATTAATGACTGTAAACGATAATCAAAGGGTATATTCAGATTTCGTTCGCGTTTGTATTTTCATTTGTTTTCTTTTATTTCTTGTATTTATTATTGTATTCCGTTAACTTCAATGAGTTTGGATTGTTAATATTTTAGTTCATTGTATTTGTTATTCCTACCAAACCGAGTGGTGACCCTGAGATAAAGTGAAATTCGACGCCGTTGATTGTAAAAATATAAAGCTATATTTTTATAGAACGCCACGAATTAATAAGATAAAATTGAAATATTTGTTTGTTAAATTGATGAAATTCGGCGTGTAAATCAGGGCTTATAATGTGTAATTATCGACACTAAATTTTTAAATACATAATAATTTTGTTAATTATTTCCATTAATTAAGACCACCTTATTAATCATTACAATATATATATATATATCTTCTGCCTGTGCATTCCTTATGCATTTCTAAACCATTCATCCGATTCCTTGGTTAGTTGTGTGCACACCCGCTGAAATTTATGTCGGCCTTTCGAAGCGTTAGGCAACTTCTAAGGTATGAACAAGGGTAAAATTTAATAACATGCTAAAACGGCCGATTAAAGCGACGATTAATTAGTTTCCGGCGTCGATCAGATTAATAGTTTCTCTCCAAATGTTTTAGTGAATAATTTCCACCCTTTACAGCATGGGAAAGCAACACCACTGAGGCAGCGAAACAGCTGAGATTGGTGTCAAATACAGGATTGTAGCAGTTAATGAGTTTAATTCTAACTTTCACTAGTAGTTCAGCCCCTAGGTGTTGGGTTGGGGGAGGATGTGGCTGAAAGGCCGTTGCTTGAAAGTAATTACTAAACAACAGATACTGGTATTGAATCTGGGGTTATGGAAGTCACTGACTTTAATTATGGCATTTAACATACTGGTTAAGTTGAAGTTCAGTCCGTAGGAGTGTCGTGAAACAAATTTCTGTATACATTCGTAAATGCGTAGGCCAAACTGTATACATATGTTTATTACGATCCAGGAACAAACACTGAGGGGTTAAGACACACCTATCTCCTCTTTAGTGGTAAATTACCACATGGACCCAATCGTTCTTACCGTATTAACACGATGGGTGTGTGTGGAGGGGTGGAATTTAAAAACATTCCTAAACGGTCATTATTAGCGTTGAATACAACGGTTTTGTAGGTCGCTTAATTTGATAGTGTTATTCTAGACCTTTGAAGTGTCTAATTTCAACTCCAAAAGGCAAGGGAAAGCACCCTTACCTTACGGATGGTGGTGGATTTATATAAAAAGTAATGCAGAAAGACCTAGATTAGTGTCGATTCCGGGATTATAAGAGTCGCTGAGATTAAATATCGCTTTAACCATGGTAGTTCATGAGTTCCCGGGTAACGCTGGAACCTCAGGCAGTTGTAAATAATAGGACAATTTTGGTACTTTAAATAAATAACTAATCGTAAATAAATTCTATTTGTTATGGATTCCACAGTGGTAAATTACCACATGGACCCAATCGTTCTTACCGTATTAACACGAGGTATCTAAAGGATGCCAGGAGACCGAAGAATCGATTATATACAGAAACTGAAGACACGATTGACGGAATTTATAGCACTTGTTACGTGTATAACTGTGGAAGTCCTAGTTTTTGAGATGTTTAATATTTTACATCAACGGGCAATCGATTGGTTAGGCATTTCTGAGGCAAGTGCAGTAATGTAAATGTGGTTAAAGTTGATTCTAGATAATGTTATGTTTAGAAAATGAATTGCTTGTCTGCTGAGCAGTAAAGCAAGACAGAACCGGCTGATGTAAAATACATTTCCCATGTCTCTGTGTTATGTGCCGGTAACCGTTAACTTTCTTAAACGTCCGGACATTTGAGCAGTCACCTGCCAGGATAATGAATTTACGTGTTCTGTGTAAAATTAGGGCACCTGTGATGCGAACAGCCTGTCGCCGTTAATTTATAATTTCTGTCGTTCTGATTTAGTGCAAAACAATCGTGTAAAATTAATAAATGTCAATTTAGATTTAATCTCTGCGCTCTATATTAAAGTAAATGGAAATAAACAAAAAGAGCTCTGTTATTGATAATGCTAAATTGTTTTCTTCAAATGGAATTTCATCCATGCTAAGATAAATGAGATCATAACCGTCAGAAGTGTTTTCGATTAGCATAGCGATTAGTGAGCGCTCTCCTCTTCATCATCACTTTCTCAAGTGATGCAAATTATATTTGGTTAATTAAGGGAGAAAAAAGTTCTAAGTGCGCGACTGTCATCGAAATAATGCTTCATGTTACCGCTTTAACGTTATTGTGTTGGTACCAAACTTTTATATAAGACGATCCAATGTTCTGCTCTTAAATAAGATTTTGGGTTATATGATGCATCCTTTCAACAATCGATTACTAACGGTATGCCTTAAAAGTAATTAAACTCTGGATTGATGAATGGAGGAGCAAAATTAGCGGCCCCAAGGCATCAGTTAGTCTTGATTGTTGTAAAAGTAGTGAAGGGACTCTCAAATCTGCATAACTTTTCTGTCCGAGAGGCTGACGTATGAGCAACCAACACGTCATTGAAATGAAATTAACTTTGGCAACCGCTTTCACGTCATGAATTTTAAGTTATTATGATGAGCGCATAATTTCTGAAACACATCTCCTGAAGTATCGGGACACCTGCCTACTCCAATGAAAATACAGAACTTTCTCATCTGTACATGCTGCGGTGGATATAATGGAAAATTGGTAATTCAATTCAAAGAGTCAATTAGAGGGGGAATTCATAACTAATTGACTTTACATTTTAGGATGTATTTAGCGTGTACAACCAAAACTACTTTTCGAGTTCAGAAATGTTTATATTCGATTTTTATAAGTCTTTTGACGCCCAAAATAATGCAACCTAAATAAATAAAGGAGAGAATAAGATTTTTGTTCTTTAATATACATTACGATAAGTTGAGAGTAGATACAGTTTTAATTAGAAAAAAATGTACGAAAATAACGCTTACACCTGAAACCTTAATAATTATTAAAGTTGTGTCTTTAAAATAAAAAATAATAATAATTCTGTTTCGTCTACTTTCCTGTTTATGCTTGCCGTTTAAAACATAGTTTCAGGAAAGAAACGATACAGATTAGATGATTGATGTTTTCGAAAACAGGGGGATCAAACTTTATAATAATAATATTATATTCCTCCACCAATAAGTGGACGTTTTCAAATGAAGCAAAATAAAGATACTGAGAAATGTTAAGCTATGGTCCACATTATTCAAACAAACCAAAGACAATAACAAAATGACATTACTTAATGAGCAAAATATCATACATTTTACTAAGAGTTTCAGTGTCACTGAGTACATTGAAAGAATTGTTCTCATTAATTCTAATATATATCATTTCTAATATCAGTCAGTATCTCGATTTCACTTGAAAAAGTCCACTGATTGGTGGAGGAAACGTTGTATTGCGTGTTTTTTAAGTTTAGGTGTTTTTTAAATTGGCCATGTAATTTCGTTCTTATGAGTTGGAAATGCAGGCATTGTTTTTTACTATAAAAATTTTACGATATTTTAGACAATACGCGTAGATTGAAAGTCATCGTATAAACTATCCCGTCAGGAAACTTTAAATTTCGTTTTCATTAAACTAATTTCAGTTCAGTTAGGTAATGGTGTATCCAATTAACAGACAGAATTAAGTGATAAAATAAATACCACATAATGATTCTGTAATTCTAGTTGATTTCGTCAGATGAGTCGAAATCGTAAGATCCACAACACCGCGCAGACCAGTTGACGAAATCATCTTACGAAAGCAACAAGGATTGGAGAAACGTTTTGTGGTATTTAGTTTATCACTTAATTTTGTCTGTTAATTTTCTACTTATTTATCTAATTTCTCGTAATCTAATACAGGCGTTTATTATTATTATTATTGAATTATATATTTTAATTTTTAATGTTGCAACTTTTTGTTGCAACTTTCATCGTTTTCTCTTATATAGAATTCCTCCTATTTCATGTATTTTCTAATATGTTGTAATGCCAATTAATTAAGGCATTAATTGAGAAATTAAAAAAATAAATTGTTTGAGAAATCTATTCTTGACGGCGGTACAGAACACAGCAACAATGTAGCCAAGTATTGTTTCCTTTGTCGGAAGAAGCAATGCGCGCTCAAAATTACGAGAGAGAGAGAGCAGTTCACATTATGATATGGTAGAGTTCAGGTCGCATTAGCAGGAAGGTTTGGTCGCAGGAAGATATTGAGAAGTTACAGTTGGCTGGAAGGTTTGGTCAAGTACAGGTCGTATTAAAATAGACGAGATATTCTTTTAAAAAGTAAAGTTAAGTAGAAGCAGTGAGCAGTCAGACACGACAGAAATTGGTCGAGTTGAAATGGACATGACATTTTCAAATATTCAAAGGAAATTTGCAGAGAAACATCGAGAATTACCAATCAACAGCTTTGTTTGGTCCATGAACATTTTGCTCAAGACGAAGTATTCACTTGAGCAGAACCACGAAATCTGCTAAGCACCACAAACAGTATTGTGAACATAGCCGGGCAGAATTAGTAGAGGTCAACCGAGGGAGAGACGAAAAGGAGGTTCAACCTCGTTCCTGATTTTTGATTCTAAAATATTAATTTTAGAATCTGTGAGTTTTTAGAAGCTGTGCAAAAACCCGTCATAGTGTTTCGTCAAGTACAAGGTATCCTGGAATGCTGCCGTGAGTAACAATATAAAACAAATAATTATGTAAACCTGATTAAAAGATAGACGTCAGATTTCGTTTCCTTCTTTTGATTAAAAATTTGTTAATTGGAATCCATCTTTTGGTTTAACTTCGCTGACAAGTAAATTTCGTCATAGTTAATTGACGAGTAAATCTTTTTTCTTTTGAATTGGAATTTGTGTTTAAGTTGAGAAATAAAAAGGATTCGCCATTATCAAACCCAGTAGAGACCCTGAGATATTTTTAAATTGAGTAATTGTTTTAAAGTTTTGTAAATAAATCTATTGTTTCTTAAAGTTTATAATCTTTCATTCATTTAAAAGTCAATCTAATTTTAATTATTACAATGTACTTTTGCAATTCTTCATATTTACGATTTATGTATAAACCTAAGAATATATTGCATTTATTTATAACTTGTTCTACTCATATTTATAATCAACATCAACTTGACTTGTCCTTTTTCCTTAACAGAGGACTAATGGAACTACTAAATGTAATCTAATCTTACTATATTTTATTTTTCTCAATTTCTTATTTCTTACTCATTCAACTGATTGAACTTTCGGACAAATTAATTATTGCGAGATTCCATAATGAGCTTTTACTTGCTTGCAGAAATTTTATATTTTGTCAACACATTCACATTTTAAGGATTGTTGCAGTTTTTCATTCTTTCATTCAAATTCAATAAGATATTTCAATGTTTAGAATATCGTACTTTAACTTTTTAAAAGCGAGATATTGATTTATATATTAACTAACTGTGTTCCCGGCGTTGTCTGGAGAAAAAAATTGATTGACACCTCTTGGTAAACATTTCATTTAACCAGCATCAATAGCGTCACTGTATGGAACATTTATCCATTTAAGCTCCTCTGCCCGACCAAATCCTTCGGTATCTAACTTCAAGTAAACCAGGATGTTGACTGACGTTACTTTAATATCTCGAGAATTCTCCTACTACATAAAGTAAGATCATAAAGTAAAAACACGATGAATTAAAAATACTCCTGGTGCCTTAAAGAAGTAAAATAAATAGAAAATACTCCCGATAACTTAAGAGGGTCAAAATTACTTCGGGTAACTTTTTTTCAACCATTTATAGCTGCAAGTCGAGGATTATAATTCTAAAATATAACCGCCATGGTTAATGTGAGAATTAAACTCAGTTACTCCTATAACCCCGGATTCGGCACCAAGCTGGGTCTATTTGATATTATCTTTTATGTAAAATCCTACCATCACCAGTCCGGGTACTTCCTTACTCTCCGTTTTGTAGTTGAAATTAGACACTTAAAACTTCTAGAATGACACTATCAAATTCAGCGACCGCAAAAACTTTTTTTACGCTAATGTTGGCCGTTTACGTTAACTGCCACCACATGCACATTCACCTCTACAAGGTGAGAAGTGTGTCTTAGCCCGTCGATGTTTGTTCCTGGACACGGACGAAAAACCCATATTCGATATTAGTCTCTGTTGTTTACTCATTACTTTTATGTGAAGGCCCTTCACCCACTTCCTCCCAAACACCTGGCGACTGAATAGAACTTAAATTACAGAGAAAATTCCAGAATTAAACTCCTATATAAAAATAGAAATCAAATAAAAAAGTGAAGCGCAGTGAAAAGAAATGAGGGGGTGGAACGTGTTTCATTTTTTCAGGTAAATAATAATAAACTTTACAGAAGACAGTTGGTTTATGTTACCCATATAATTTTATATATGTTATATTTGTATATATGTAATTTTTGTATTGTGTTAATTTTATTGATATAGCTACCACCGGGAAAATGCCCAATAGTAGCTAAATAATAATAATAACCCTGGATTTGACACCAATCTAGGTTGTTTCATATATTTTTTATCCAACTCCCCTCCACCCCCTCATTTAGTGGTGCTGACTTCCTATACTGCACCGGGTTGAAATTATACACTAAAACCATCTGGAGAGAAAGTATTAATATCATTCACTTTGATAAATAATCAACAGACCCCATTATCGGCCGTTTTCGCATGTTTTAAAATTTCACTCCTAGCGAGTTGCCTAACGCGTCGAAAGACCGACAGAAATATTCACACATGAATTGTATGGAAACGCGTAAGGGGACAGACAAACAGATAGACGAAAACAATATAGATAATAAGAGTGGTGCTTACCAACATTAATAATGAATTTTCTTCTCCCAATCCTCTCGTTTATTCACGTAACATTTACGTTTAAGGGTTGCTATAATTAAGTAGTTTGATTCTTACAGCTCTTACGAAAGCAACGATGATTTCAGAAACGTTGTGTGCTATTGATTTTATCCCGTCATTTTGTCAGTTAATTGGCTATTTCTTTATTTATTTACTCTTAAACTCTTTCATGTTATTCTATTTTAACTTAATTACTACTTAATTTAAATGTGAATACGAAATATAGTCCAACCACCACCACTAAACAACTATAATCTCAATGTTTAAAACGAATTTTGTAAAAATAATTCCATTACAAATAACTTTTAAAAGATTTGTTTCCCCATTCTGCTTTACTCTGCAGTATTAGTTATTATGTGATGAGGTACAGACGTCAATGAAAACATACACTGCAGGGTATTTTTGTGGCGGAACAACAATTTACTGCCATTATATTCTGAATTATATAATTCTATAGATTGAATAACTGTATTCTATACTCAGAAATGCTAACCGCACTCTTTATTTCACATCTCCACTACTTCTTTTGTCTCTTTGGACTATTGTATCACAGAATGCATAGCCAATTGAATTGAATATCGTTTAAGATTCAGAATCCTGATTTTCTTTTAAGTCAATACTGTCAGGTATATTTAGATTACATCAACTTTTGAGAAAAAGTGAGCGTATACTTGACTAAATAATTCACAATCAATTCATTGTGACGCGTATGTAATTTAATCAACGGCAATTAATTGCGATGACTGTAAAATAATAAGGAAACGAGCATATGGCGCAGGCGCAGGCGTGGCAAGGAGACCAGAAAACAGGACTTCGCCGTTGCGCAATATCGATGAATTAAGCTGTCCTCCCACTCGAAGACGGGAGGCGCAGGATCACCTGTTGCCTCGGCACTTTGCTGTGCCAGTGCCAGACAATCCATTTTCTCCCACGCTCCCTTACCACATTTTTATTTAGCTCTGCGCAATGCAGAATGGTTTCAACGAACTTGCGGTAGCACGTTTCAGAGCTGATTGCTGATTATTATAACAGGCCCACGTGATTATTAAATCAGTATCGCTTCTTCCTTCCGCTCTTCTTTCCCTCCAACTACGTCCACCAACCCTAAGTTAACTAAACGTAGATGATGATTCTGTGACCCAAAAAAAATAGTTTGTGTAATTAATGTCCTCCAAAGACTCTTTCCATCTTTCTTCTCACTTCCTATTTCACTGTCATCAGATCTTAATTCTGCTTTATTAGAGCAGATTTTAATTGCCTACTCATTCACTCTATATACACATCTTAAAAATATATTCAACAAATTAATTTTGCTTTCCTGTTTTTCGTTGCCTTTGAGTTTCAAGAGATACATTGTTAAATATACTTCGGTTATCAGAATTATTCTGAAGTATGTACTCCCAACCTTCTGAAACTATTATAAAAATATTTAAATTACGCATAAATTACATATCAAATTATTTATTGAAAAACGTTTTTCATTACAGCACTTAATTTAGATGACAGTAATCTTTTATGAACATGCACAAGAGAGAATCCGGCGAATCTCTTGTAATACATTCTCTGAATGCTGATAAAATGCAGTAATAATACTAAGTTAATATGCATGTACCACTGTGACCAAAAGGTAAGGTGAAATTGTCATTTAAAACTCCCGTGTATTAGGAAGGCATGTAAAAAATTTTACTAGGTTTGTAGGACTGTCTATAATATTTGCCAAGCGTCTGTTTGTTAAAAGGTTTAATTATCTCCGAGTTACACGTGTTTTTGTAAACAACCAAAAGTGAATTTTTCGATTTTTGCAATGGGTGATTTTGTTGAGCAAAGAACTTGCATCAAATTTTGTTTGCGGAACGAATATTCTTGTGCGGACACGTTGAAAATGTTGCGAAAGGCCTTTGGTGATCAAACTATGGCGCAAAAAACGTTTATAAAAGGAACAACGAGTTCAAAGAGGGCCGAGAACGCGTTGAAGACGAACCGCGCTATGGACGACCATCAACGTCTACCGACGAGGGTCACCTCCAAAAAATCAAAGATTTGGTGCGTGAAAATCGACGATAGACAGTTAGAGATCTCGCTGATAGTGTTGGAATATCATTTGGCTCAGCCCAAACCATTTCGAAGAACGTTTTGTGTCTCAAACGCGTCAAGTCTCGATTGGTGCCAAAATCGCTCAATTTTTTGGAAAAAAAAAGCGTCGCGTTGATGTGTGTGAAACTTTGCTGTCTATCAGGACCACTTGAAATGCATCATTACTGGAGACGAGACTTGGATTTACGCATACGACCCTGAAACCACAGACCAATCTAGCGAATATCGTGCAAAAGGTGAAGCAAGACCGAAAATCAAGGTCATGTTGACAGTTTTCTTTGATTAACGTGGTGTGGTTCATTATGAATTCCTTCCGCCGGGCCAAACTGTCAACAAAGAATATTATTTGAGCGTTATGCGCCGTTTACGTGAAGCTATTCTTCTGAAACGGCCGGAATTATGGGCGAACAACTCTTGGTTCCTTCATCACGATAATGAAATGCATTATACTGCATTGGTTCTTCGCAACTTTTTTGCCAAAAACTCGACTCATATCGTTCTGCAACCACCGTATTCGCCTGATTTGGCTCCGTGCGACTTCTGGCTATTCAGCAAACTCAAAAGGCTAATGCGGGGACGCCGTTTTGACACGATTGAGGAGATAAAAACCGAATCGAAAATGGTCTTGAAGGCTATACCGGAAAAAGACTATTCCGACTGTTTCGAGGACTGGAAAAAGCGTTGGAAAAAGTGCGTTTTATCGGACGGGGATTACGTTGAAAGAGATGAAATTGATTTGGAAGAATAAATAAAGAATTTATATTTTATAAATAAATTCACCTTACTTTTTGTTCACAGTGGTACATATAAAACTCATTTCAATGCATTTAACACTAACTGAGGACCTTTAACTTGATTATTGTTAGTATGGTCAATGAAAGTTTTTCATCGCCCATTCCTTCTAAAACTTTCTCATTCCTTACCTTATCAGCCCATTTGAGCTTCAACATTCTTCTGAAGCTTCCATTCTACTACTTTGAGGTTTTAGAATTTTCAACGTTTCACATTCACACGTACAGTTTCATAAGCTGCTTCCTCATTCTATTTTAAGTGCAGGGGACTAACAGGTTTGTGTTATTGAAACAATACTCACCATGGGATATTCTGCTTATAATGTGGTAAGGTTGGTTATTTCAATTTCATAAACAATTACTTTTAATTGATATAATTTATTTGAATTTAATAACACAAAATTAATTTGATTCACAAATAAATGATGCGACATTATTAACAATTCACCCACGTATACAAAGTACACCCTCGTAAAATAAAAAAAATTATCAGGGTGGAATGCGGAACAAACTAGAATGAAAATGACAATTTATATGTTTTTAAATAAATGTAATAAAATACAAGCGCTGGATTTGCTTTAAAGTACAGCCGGTGTCATCAGCGAGCAGCGTTTCTTCTTCTCTTGTCTCCTACCGAAAATCCTGATTCAGATAATATTTTCCGTCCTCTTCCTTAATTGTCCAGTCAATTTTAGCCATACCTTTCTCTGCAGGATCGTTGCAATTCGTCGCCTTCATAGATTATTTGATCTGCATCTCTTATCCTCAACCATATGGATGAGCAAATTTTGTCTGCATCCAGACGCACTTTGTCAAAATCGATCCTCTCTCTCCGGCCGTCCAGTCCGTTTTACCAACAGCTTCCTTGCTGTCACCAAAGCAAGTGTACATATTTGCTAACCCTTTCAGTTCATCTAACCAGTGACCATCCGCTGAGTGGGCGAGACAAAAAAAACTGTCTGTTTGAAGAATCCATTTTTCCGTCGTTCTGTTTTGTTTAATGAAGCAAATTATTGATAAATTTGATGTGCACTTTGTATCTGGTGTTACTGGAGATATGTAAAATTTTATCTTCCAAAAATTATAAACGAGGGACACGATTACACCACAACATCTTCCTTACTAATCTTGCTCCGCAAATAGCGTAATGATCATTTCGTCCTTCATTACGTCCTCTCTCTCTTAAAAGCTCTTGAAGCTGATAGATATAGATTAACTCACTGTACTTATCATGTTTATTCCACTTTTTTATGATTCCCTATTGTTCTATACAAAACGATGAATTTTTAAAGTGCATAGTTAAAAAGCGAGTAGGACACGGAATTCCCCTTTTGAGAAATATTTATTTTAAGCAGAAAATATAGCGACGGATTGTCTGTGAAGGCCGTGGATGTTTTGGACTTGATAATGTCTTATTGCGATAAAGAAAGAAAATACATTTTACCGAGTTACTGATATTGAAGTTAATTTTAGAATTTGAGTCGAAATTAAATTAATAATTTCAATAATTGGAGTATTCGATTGAATATATGACGGTGATATGATAAATAGCTTATGGATTTAAGAATGGTGATGTGGCGAGCGAATATCGACAGAGACCAATTCCGCCTAGAGCGGTTGATACGCAATCAATTTTTTTTTTGTAAAAGAACGTATATTTTTCACGTTTAGATGTCAGGTCGTTCGAAGTGTAGGTTCAGATTCATTCAATTTTTTTACAATAAGATTACTGTCGCAATCTACATTGCTGAAATTTTTTGTTTTTTTATGTTTCCTATTTAATAAGTTTGGCTCTGCACTGTTGCAAAATAAACATGACTTCGCCTCTGTCGGCTTGCTCAACATTGCTCTATAATCATTAATTATTGATCTGTAAAGAATCATCACTTCATATGAAACATGGATCCATCACACGATCCAGAATCAACGCCAGAGAATGGAACGGAAACACATCGAATATCCAATGGAAAATAAAATAAAATAAAATGTGCAAGAATCGTTATGCTTATATTGTTTTGGGACTCAAAACTTTTAGTTTCGGAACATTACAAGGTAAATATCAGGGCCCGAAAAGCGTAGAATTCCTTGATTTCATAATAATATATTTGAAAAAGAGAAGATAAAATCTAAGAAGATAGCATACATAACTTTACTGAGACCAATTTTGGAATAATTGTTGAGATTACAATCGACAAAATCAAGGAGAATCGTCGGAGAGAGTTCAGAAAAGGGTATCTAAATTTATAGAAGTAGGGGATGGTCATGGGTACGAAAAAATGCTACAATTAGGATGGGAGTTATTATCGCAAAGGAGGAACGCAGCAAGGTTGAATATACTATTCAAAATATATGCGTCTTGGCCATAAACCCAATTATATCGGTCAGTCGAGCCAACACATCAAAATTAAATTAAAGAAACAAAATAACAGGTGTTACCAAATTTTGATTCATAAATAGGTTGATTATAAACTGGATTAATTTACCTATTTTTTGGGAGAATGTCCTTTTTAAGAACATAACTTTATGATAAATATTAAAAAACGTACGATCTGAAGTGTTTTACCTCCATACATAAAACAAATTTTAAAAGCTGATAATTGAATTTATTTTTCAATCCGATGTGAAATTCAGAGTTAAAAATTTTCATGAGAACAATATATTCTTATTTCTAGTATCAGATTAGAAGTATGTCTATAACGCTGTATTATCATGTATTTGCCCCCGAGCTATTTGCTCAATTGTAGATTACCGAAAAGGTCATGTTTAGCTGCCTTAAAGATGCTTTAAATTTGCCACTGATCTACAGGCGAAGGAAGCGATGCATAGGAGGATTCCTCCTCAACTAAAACAATTTTTTTCTTATAGGGAACGATCGACTAAGTGCATTGAAAAATAATGTGTGTACATATATTCTATTATTTCAGTGCAAGATTAAAAAAATACACTCGTGTCTCCGATTCCGCTTAGGTCGTAGTTCTTGTGAAACAATAAGAAAATTGTATTAACTGTAGAGAAATAGATATTCGACTGAAATTACGGTGCACAGTCGTCCACTGGTCAGGGGTTTTAGTGACTCACTTTAACGTGAACGTTTCTTACGGCTACTTGGTAGTGTAAAAACTATTCTTGTAAACATTGACGTATGTATTGTTTTCAGTTCAAGGTGTGTTGTACGTCAAAAATCTCATCCGGTAAGTACAAGGTGTGGTAAAAAGTCCTTGTCGCTGTATTTATTTCCCGTTCATAAAAATAAAATGATAGCTTTTAAGAATGATGGTAACGTTACGCCAAGTTTGCCTCCAAAACGAAGTTCGCCCCTGACGGCAATACTCTCCTCCATCTTTAACTCTTCTCGTACGACTTGCTATTTCTCCCAACATATGAATTTTCGCCGCTCTGCATTCACTCTTTGTTTATAGTCTATGTTTCTTCTCTTTCTGTTACGCAACATATAATAGTTTTGTCTTAGCAGCTATCTTTCTTCCAATTGCAATTTGTTTGTCAGCTATGGGCGCGAAGATGATGGAATGGCACCGTAGTATGAGAAAAAATGGTTCTTACCTCCTCTGCACGGGGTTTGGAAGAAAAAAATTTATTTATTTTTATAGAAGTCATTCATTAACATTTTTTCTAATAGTTTGGGCCTACTTAGGACCACGCGGCTCGTTTTGGCTCATAAAGAATTATTATTATTGAATAATTAAGTGATGTATTAAACAGAATTATGTACTATAATATATATATATATATATATATATATATATATTAAATTTTAACTCAACTGACAAAGGTCAAAGACCATTCTAGAACCTTGTAAAGTTAAAAATATGCTTCTCGTATTCAGCGTAGTGTCGGAGCTATAAATTTAAATTATATATATATATACATTGTAATGATTAAATGAAGATTAATTCATTTATTTATTTAACAAAGGATTACTTCACTGAATTTAATTCAATGGTTGTCTTATGCCTCAATTATATTTATTTGATTAAAAACGAGAAGGATTTCAAAGTAATTACGACATTCTTTAAAACTTTACAAGATTACTTTTATTCAGGTGAAATTTTACAACATTTTTAAATGAGATTATTTACATTTAAAGTTTTCAATTTTATAGATTTTAACAACTCTTTTCTCAGGGTCATTTATCTGGGCCTTCTAAGTAAAGAAACAACCTTTATATTTACGTTAAACAATCAAATTCCTTTACAACCTAAGAATTTAAACAATCAAACAAAACGAGAAATCGAAATCTGACGACTTATCTTTAGGTATCGTTTACTAAACTTGATCAAATTTCTTTGTACTTACAAAACATTTGCTGGTACCAGGCCTAAACTCTCTTGGGCTCGGGCTCACCTCACAATTCATATTAAAAGCCATGAAATCAATGAATTTACATTTGATTAAGCAAACACTGTCGTAACTTTCGGGTCCCTCCTCTGGAAACTAGTAATTGCTGCTCCTACCGGATTATTGGTTGGACAGATTGTTACAAATTGTCTCTCTGTGGAATTGATGACGGTTACGGTACTTATAGATGTTTATTGTGGCGTGATTTATTAGGTTACTCTTTGTAACTTTATTCGATTGAATCTTATTGTCCAAAACTTTTTACTCAAATTTAACTTTCAACCTTTCCGGATGAATCTGTGCGTGCCACTCTGTTCGTCGACCGACTTCCAATTTCCGACTGTCCAAAATCTCGCGGTTCAACACAACAAAAGCCCGCCTATCCATTGTCGCCTTTGAAATTGGCACCGCTAACAATCCACCATAACTATCGAATTATCAAATCATTAATGTCCTCTAATTAGTATTACAATATATATATATATATATATATAATAAAAAAGGATGTATATTTGTATGTATGTATGTATGTATTTACGTTAATTTCTATAAAAATTTAAAAGCGTGGATAGATTGAAACAAAAATTGGTACACAAATTCTTCAAAACACGAGAAACGGTACTGTGAGGGTGAGAAACGCCTAGCATACATGTGGAAAGAATTATAATTAAAAACCGTGATCATTAAATATTAAATTACTGCGTGCCAAGAGACAATGACGTCACGCGGGAGAAAGACGTTACTACGCAACGAACAAAGAAAATATTTCCTTTATTTGGAATGAAATAAAGCAGAAATATTTTCTTCAGCAATACTCCATCGAATGGTAATAAAGAAGAATACGAATTACTTTACCATCCTTGCGGAAAATGTAAGTTAATTTTCGCGCTATATTAGTTGTGAGTCTAGCTAACAATTTCATCAATGTAATATTTCGTAATGTATGAAAACTGGGTGACAATTGACAATTATATCCTGAAATACTCAGGGAATATATTTAAGTATTCAATTAAATACTTTTTCGCGTTTATACTTATGTACACGAGCAACGCCGGGCACCCAGCTAGTATATATATATATATATATATATATATATATATATATATATATAATATGTCGATTGAATGAAAGAAATTAAAAAGTAAAGAAATTAACTCTGATTGACAATTTAAAAGAGAACGAAATCTGACTTTATCCTTTAATTTGCGTTTACTATATTATTCAAAATTATGTTACTTATGGACCGTCGGTCTGTTACCGGAATAATCAATTTTACCTCGTTCGGACACTTTTATACTCTTTAATTATTTAATATCAGGCCTCGGTTTTCACTGATTCTACACCTCACTTTAATATTTGGCAAGATTGGCTGTATTACGTTGATTGCTCCGCTCCACCATAATTTACCAATGTTACTCCGCAACAATTCCTCCACGAAGATTGTACAAAGTTCTATTTTGACGAAACTGGTATTACTTTACAATATTCACGTTGCAATATCTCGGTGAATGTTTTACTCTGCTCAATTTCATAAAGACCGTTCTATGAAACGTTTTCACCGTCGGCCGCTTCTATTCTCCAATGATTCACCGACTTTATTATACTATGCTCAACGATATCTGACCTCTGTACAATTCAGACCACAACGACCAACTGATTATTGTTTAGCGCGCGTAAACGCCATTCCGCGCTCTCAATAACAGGAACAGAGCTCACCACTCATTGTCGCTCGGATCGCTCTCGCTATAATACAAACTTTTCGCTAAACAATTCAAATTTATTTCAAAACAATTAATTGATTAATTAATTGGCATTACAATATATATATATATATATATATATTTAGAATTAAAATTTCGAAAATAATTGGAATTATGCACTATTATATATATATAATTTTAGAATTAGCATTACGTTATTAATTTGAGTATTAAGGATGCATAAAGCATCATCGACGAGGATGAACTAAGTAAGTTTATGTCAGCAAGTCACCTATCACGCGAATGCTCTGTACAGAAAGCACCTTATTCGATGGACTACGTTTACCATCATCCGATAAATGTAAAACAGTATTATATCCGTGATAAAATTTCATTTATGATTAATTTCTTTTAAAAAAGTATATGTGCGATTGACATTACAATTTACTATTTAAATAAAGAAGTGGTTTTATTTTCTCTCAACAATGCTAAACAAAATTAACACAATTATAATGTTCTGAAATGTGTATTTCATCAGGATTGTCCAACCTGAATGCTTGATTTTCGCATCAAAATAATATGAATCTGGCTGTATTAATCAACTACATATATTTTGTACTTCGAATATCTAATCATGTTAAATTAATTATTTATACGTATTTTTCAAACTGTTTGTTTGTATGTTTATTATTGGAATGAATACCGTATATCAACAAATCTAATGAAAATAGTATTCTATGTAATTAATGTATGAGTCGCCAATAACAACGAAGTCGACGCGACCATTATAAACCTTAACAATAAATGTAATCACTCACATGTTTAGATTTAAATTTAGAATTATTATTCACTCCATTAGTCCTCGGTCGAGGAAATATGAATCGTCATAATATAAGATTACATGAAAATAATAAGTATTACAACTACACTGTTCAAAAAACAAACATTGTACTTTACCAAATAAATATACGATTCAAAAATTCCTTAAGCATTGTATTTTTCAAAAACATATATTATTTAAAACTACGTTAAACATTGTACTTTACCAAAAATATTTGATTTTAAACTACGGTAAAGATATTATTATGACAGTGATTAATAATTAAAGAAATAATTAATTCATCTTCAATTCCATTCGACGGAGTTTCCAGTAGAAAATCTTACATTTCTGTCAATTTAATAAACAATTCCCCCTAAATAAAAATTTCTATCTTCCTATCTTTAAGAATGTTGTTAGATAGACATTAGTAAATTATATGTGAAGAATTTGCGAGATTACTACCTGCAAGAAGCCGTATAGATTTATACCATTTCTTGTGAAAGAAAATAAGGTATTTATGATATATTTTCAGGTGTAGTTGAGGATTGTCAGTAAAGTGATTAAATTGGAGCTTTGAAATTAATTCACTGCTTGCTTGACTTTCTCACTATCTTTTCCGTTGTTGAGAAACTTGAATTCATCTACGTATCAGTGATGAGAATTAAAATACTATGCATACATTTAGTGTTATTTTCATAACATTTAAGAAGTATTTTGTGAAATTGATACCGAAAATAGGTAAATGAAGTTTTCAGCGTGATCTGAACTCTCATATTGCAATTTAGTGATACATATAATTTAATAGCACTAAACGACGCTAAATTTTAACTCAACTGACAAAGTTAAAAATAATTCTCGAACCTTTAAAGTTAAATAAAAATATGCGTCTCGCATTCAGCATTGTGTTGGAGTTATAAATTTAAATTATATACTCTTTTACATAAGACTGTTAGTAAATTTTAGTGTGTTTCAACCCCATTTATTATTTTCCTATGATATTATATTTAATATGATTATAATGGTGAGTTTTCCTGCTAATGCATTATTTCTCTTTGAGTTATAAATCGTACTATACTCCTTGGATATTTAAATACGTTGGTACGTTCACAACTAATATTTCTGTTGTGGAATGCCTTCCCTCGTAAATAAAGCGTATATTTTATGTGTATTTGCATTTAATTTCACACATGTAGGAGTATGAGCATTTCTCAGTAGCTGTGCAATTTATGCATGTACGAGCGAGTACGATTATATGCCTGGAGGGCGCGCCTGGAAAGGGCCGATTCAAGCTGTGAAGTCATGTGGAAAATAATACCAACCTCAATCTGTGACATTCAACTTACCTCAAGTTTCAGTTTCCGTAGAAGAAACCACATACAATTTAGTTCGATGTTCCATTGCTTCAGGGCTCCTCCGTTTTTCGGGCAGGGTTGGGAGACTTTGATATTGTCATCTGCGACTGTTGTGTAAGGAGAAAGGGGATTAGAAAGTTAAGCGATAACCTGATATTTGTTTCAATGTTTCGAGACGGAAGAAATATTCAAAATATCTCAATATAGATCGAGTTGGACACATTGTCTGTTTTTTAAATGTTATATTTTCCGTCATTCACTCAAAAAAAATCGGCTTTTTAATCGCGAACGAAGTTATATCGTCTTTACCTGAAGGAAAAAATATAATTACTTAGCTCATAATATTATTTCTACAGTTTCTCTTTTACTATTCAAAATATTATAGCCGATAACGATTTTGTATTTATAATTTAACTGGAGTATTTCAGTAAAATCGTGAATTAAATTAACATAATTTACTACACAGGTTTGATGAATTATATGTTTTAAAGTTACTCTATGAGTTCCATTAAATTCCTTCAGGTAATAGTTTTTTTTTTGCAAAATAGAAAGTAAATTTATGATAAAAACACTTATTAATTAAAATGAACTAAATATACTATATTTTATAACAACTAATCAAAAATAGTTTTTTTTTATATTTAATCACAAATTTAGGTGTACTGTATTTTCGTGTGAAATCTTTTCTTATTTTCTTTAATGCTTCTCCGAACTCGTTTCCGATTTTCTTCTCTTGTTTCTCTAATGACCATCCAACAGTAGTCAGCTAACATGTTGACATTCCATTTTGCTTGTTAACGTTTCTCAATATCACGAACATTCTGGTTGAAATACTTCACCCTGTTCTCCAAGATTTCCGGAAAACAGTCAATATGGAATATTTTAAGCTGTTCTTGCATCGCTGAACTTGATACGGTGCCAACATGTGTTGTACAATGGTTTTGTTGTCAGGGTCCTTAGTATTCCCCAGAAACTTGTGCACTAAATTCTTGAAAGAGTTCCACGCTTCTTTTCCCTTTTCTTCCATTGTTTCCAAAAGGAGAGGAACAGATAAATGTTTTCAGTGAAAACTCCCTCTTTTAAAATGACTTCAGACAATTTCAGGAACTTGGAAACCTGAAACAATTCCCATCGCTTGGCAGTGATTGTCAAACTGCTTTTTGAGTCCTAATTTAATATTATCTCGTGATGGCAAATCAGTTTTTGTCCAGTTGCTGGCTCTACTATTCCATAAACAAATAAATCAATGATATTATGTATACCCTCACTGCTGAAACCAAAAACATGGTTAGTATTTTGAAATATCCTCAAACCCTTCATATTCGATTTTCTCAACAATTGTAGCCAAGTCATTATACTTTTATTTCATATGAACCGTTTCATTTATTGTCAAGTCCATTTATAATTTATGGAATTAATGTGAGAAGTCTTAGTTTTAAGGCATTTTTTTAATTAAAAAAGTTACTAAATTTTAAGTTTATTGCGAATTCTATGTTACTATTGGAACAGTCGACCTGCTGCCTCCTAAACTTATAGAGGCACGGAGAAGGGAATGCTGCGTCCCAACAACAAACCCCTCTCCCACCATCGGAAGGGTATCCGGCGCCCGACCTATCTGATGCAGTTTTTCTAGGGTTTGTCCTGCATCACTTTTAGGCGAATTCCGGGTAGAATCCTTAAACCATAGCCGGGGGAGGGGGGTCCCTTGACTACCTTCCTCTAACCTTTCGCATCCCTCTTTTCTAATCCCTTCCTATGCTATTAAAGGGGAGTTGCCACGGCATGAATTACCCTTATGTAACCTGTTACTCTAAAAAAAAAATTTCTTATAGCCTGCCACTCTAAAAAAAAATATTGTTGCAACTAAGGAATTGTAGCCTGCGTAAAATTTCATTCTCAATGCAACAGTTTCTTATTATTTTTGGAGTACATTTATCTCATAATTTATATTGTAATAATTACTAATAATACCTTTAATCTGCCACACGTTGTGGTAACCATTTTGTAATATACACTTATGATAGGCTTTTTAAATGAAAAATTAATTAAATTTACAAACAATAGATTGTTATTGCGGCAATAAATCAAACAATTTACAAAATTTAAAATATTCAATCTCTCAGGGTCATAACTGGGTTTGATAATGGACGAATCAATAATATTTATAATCTTATCAACAACAAATTTCAATTAAAATGAAAAGAAATTTACTTTTCAATTAAATTAGAACAAAATTTAATTGTGAACGAAATTAAAAGTAAAAAGATTGACTCTTATTAACAATTTTAATCAAAAGAAGAGAAAGAAATCTGACGGCTATCTTTCAATTACGTTTACATAATTTATTGTTTCGTAAATTGTTACTCACGTCTGCACAGCATTCCAGCGTACCTTTAATTTCGAGAACACTATTGTAGGTTTTTTTTACACTGCTTCTACTCACAGATTCTACATAGGACTCTAAATCAAATATTTTCAGGGTGTCAGGAACTCGGATGATCCTCCTTCCGTCATCTATCGGTTGATTGGTGATTTCTGCGACTTGTCGATTGGGTAGTCTTTATTGTTCCGGACTTAAACCGAAACTTTTGCTATATATGGCCGGCTTCTCAATGTTTTAATGCAAACTGCTCCTTCAATATCTCCTGCGAACTGAACTCCTCAATATCTTAATGCAACTCATTAACAATTTGTTTCTGCGAACTGAACTTCTCAAAATCTTAATTCAAAACTGTACTTTCGTCTCAATGTTTCTTACGAACTGAACTCCTCAATATCTCAATGCAAACTGTTCTCCACCAAACCTTATTGCGAACTGTACTCCACCAAACCTTATTGCGAACTGTTCTCGTTTTGCATTTTTAGCGCGCATCCGCCATTTTACGGGCCTTCCAACAAAGGAACAGTGCTTGGTTTTTCTATTGTTGTTTCAAAGTTCCTGCCGCTCCAAGGATTTCTCAAACAATGTTTAATTTCACAATTAATGTCTTAATTAATTGGCATTACAATATATTAGCATATTATTTTTATTTGGAGTATTTGTTTTTGCCGTTGGTAAAGTGAATTCGTCGGAAAATTATTTGTTTTAGCAAACTGGACAACAAAAGAGGACGCAAAATCCAAATGGTGTGAAAACAATATTGGATGTCAAAATTTAAGTATTTCAGATGATTATATTTCTTAAAACGACGCATTCAGAATTACGAGTGAGGATTCTAGTTTATAATAAACCTTGCACAGGCAGTGGAGTAGAGAAAACAGATAGAGTAGCGAGAAGACCAAATATGAAAATTGGAAGTAAACTGAAAGTGGAGGTAGAGAAAAAGTAATTCAGTTTTCGAGAGTTACACTTTGATGACAGTTGATCTGTTAAAACAAGTATTGGTTGAATGTTAAATTTATAATATTCAAATGAAAGTATGGCAAGAAAAACAGACAATAACATTTTAACCAACTCACAACGTTTCCTCCACCAATCGGTGGACCTTTTCATGTGAACGTTAACTGTAAAGTTACTGTTAACGTTAATAGTAAAAGTTACAGTTAATATTTATTTTGATAAAGTCCACCGATTGGTGGAGGAAACGTTGAGAGATGGTTAAAATGTTATTGACTGTTTTTATGGCCATATTTTCATTAGAATATTAGGATAGAAGAGACAAGACGAAAATACTTTCTCTTTAAACCTGGGAGCTATGTAACATAGTGCCTACCAGGAAACACCAACACGACAAAGCTCGCCCCTTACCAAGATCCAGTTTATTAGAATGACTGCCAATTTAAATATACGTACAAGTGGAAGTTGCTACTAAATTTCAACTTGTTACACATTACACGCCCTAGATGCCTTGGAGAAAAATAGTTCTCAAAATGGGTGCCATTTTATCTTTCGTATATTTTTTTAAATTTAAAAGAACAGCAATAGTGACTGTAGGACTTCTTTTAAAACAGAAAAATGAATGTAATTCATTGTATATTTCCTTCTTTATGAATTCCTCATTCTTTCAGTAAGTCTGAGGCTTTTTTTTATTTTGAGATCCAAGTATGAAGGTTCAATTAATCGTTAATGTGCACGAAGAAAATTATATTTCAAAAAAATAAATTAAAGGGAATTAAAACATTTTTAAAACTTACTTTCATTTATTATGTATCTAACGAAATTGGAAACTTATTAACCTTATGTACCATATTTTCTTATTCTTAAATTTTATTCCATAATTATTTGTTACCGGTTGTTGTACTTACCGTAAATTAACAAAACTTCATTATATATTAACATTTTTATAATTACAAACCTCTAACTGAAGTTGTCGGTCATAAGGTAAAATTGATAACTAGGCACAAAAATCCGTCTAGGCTATTTTTAAAATTCAATAATATGTTCTTCATTGAGTTTCATAATGTAAAATCTTCTATTCTCAAATACTTGCTCATAGCCGCAATATTAATTACAACTGATCTCTTTCCATTGGATTATTACACTTAAAAAATTGTAAAAGTATCATTCTATGTAAATATATTGACAAGCGAAATAAAAGACGTCGAGTATCAATATATTCTGTTCTTATTATTGTTGGTAGTAGAAGTGCTATATTCTTAGAATTTTTTTCATTTTAAGAAGTAAATTCGTATTAACATAATGATAATCGGTTACGCACAACACTTTTTCAATGTAACAAAATGATGTCGTAAGAAATAAAAAATATATTTCTTTCATGGCTTATATCTGTAACAATTATTTATTAATTATGCATTAAAATTCTCAACCTTGTATAATATGTTATTATATTTAAAGTGTTTTGGTCTATTCAAATTTATTATTGTTTCGAATTCGAATTCTTAAGTAAACTATATGTATGTTTACATGCGGTTGTTAGAGCTTCGGATTGGATTCCTAACATTCGGGACAGCCCGAGTTCTTTGTAGCGTGGGAGGACTGGAGTTGCGTGACAAGTGCGTAAACCCGTCCATCAGACCAGTTCACGAAGATGCACATTCCTTTCATCGGCAGGTTTTTTCCGTCCTCAGTTAGCATTGCATCCTTCCCACGCAACGAGAAACCTACCAGCTTCTGACTAACTGATATCACTACAATCCTGATTGCGCTAAAATTAGTTTTACGTAATTCATTGACGCTAATCTACAAGTACATTTTATTCTCAAAACAACATCCCGGAACAGACCATAAACAATTAGCGTTTAATCTATTCTACAATTAGAATATATTTCATGTCACAGAATATAAAATTAGCCGTGTCGAAAAATATTGGGAACTTAAGTTGTACATGTCTGTAATTAATAATCCCTTGTCGTATACCTACAAAATATTTCTAGTCACCTGTACATATTTTCATTGAGGTTCTTTAAGAACTCAATGCAATAGAGAAATCCTTGGTAATAGGTCGAAAGCTCCAGACTCTGCAAGAGTGAAGATAAATGCTTTTAGTGTCTGTGAAAGGCAATTCTCAATATAGGGTCTACGTCGAATTATATTCAACAGGCAATCCATAATATGAAATAATAAACTTGAATGAAACTTTTTGTTTTGTTTTTTATGCTGACACAATTTTATCGTACACGTGATCAGAGAATGAACTGTATACAGCAAATATGGGACCGGTTTTACACATTGTCTACATGTTCTTAACTATTTTTATATTCGAAAACTGTCTATCTAATTTTTCTACCATGTGTTAATACCGTCGGTTTGTCGTTAGTAATTCTGTTCGTACCGAAACAATTGGCTCTCTTTATATACAAGCAGTAAAAATTAAATATTCACATTATTCTATTCCTATATAAAACTAAAGTGAATTTCTGACACGTCAAAATACAATTGATTGTTCCGTATCCCAATTACCACCAGTACTCGCATAAAATCGCCTGAATACTGAGTGACTGTCCCCCATGATTTCTGTTAGATATTTTTAAAAGTGTCAAACATAAGTCCACTTGTGTTAGGTCGTGGTTATTTCTTCAAGAAAAGTTTTGTAAACTTTGTTATAGAGTTATGGATTTTTGCCAGCTTCGAGTCGTAAATCCTCATATTTCTCCGAGCATCTGTTCCCTGTATACATTTCTTCCACAACTTTGATTCTGGTGTGTGTAAACACGACTTTATTATTTGAAAGCAAACTAATATTTTTATATCTATTAATTCACACGCGACTTAATAGTTGAAAAACAACTACATTTATCACGACATAGTTAACGACCAATTAACAGATAATAAATATGTCATGATACATAGATACTGTATAGAAGCCAAGCTTCCAGGATGTGGAATGTTTCAAGGTGTACATTTTTTGTTTAATTGGTGTAATCTGTAAATACGTTCAAATAAGCGTTAAATTTTAGAAAATAATTTCATTTATGCAATTAATAGTGTATTTGAAATCATTTCATTTTAACTAATAATATTCCAGAACATAAATTTAGTTGAATAGTTCACGATGGCTATTTTCAGTCATATAATATTAGTAACAACACATGGTGATGATTATTAATGTTTTATTCTGGCTGTTTACATTTTAACTTAATTCAACACATCAGATTCTTTAACTGGATAGATGGAGTGTCTAAGAAGAAATGAAGTTATCTCAGCCTTATATTGGTTATTAGTTAACTGTTTAATCGTTTGTGGCAGTTTTTAAAAGATAGAAATGCCTGAATAATGAACACATTTTATCATAAAAAAAAGTATAAATAAAAATATTTCAGTTTCCAGTCCTAGGAAATATACAACGCAGATAAACAGCATGTATGTACGGCATTTCGGACTGACTAAAAATTTGTTTGATATGTAGCAATGTTAACTTAAATATTAATGAAGGATCAGATGAAGCCTTTGGTAGGTAGTCTCAGCTCTCGTAGGTAGAACATTCCTGAACGAACGGGAGTACATCAAGAGATATCTCCTTCTCTCTCTGGTTTTGAAGTAAGGTTCTCACAAGCCGAGGCTCCTCGTTCGAAGATCTTGTGCATATGGTCAGAGTTGTCTGCTGTTCTTTTTGGAACAGTCGGCTAGCTGGCTTCTAAATTTCTCGAGGCATGGAGAAGGGAATGCTGCGTCACAACATAAAATCCTACTTTCGTCATTGGAAGGGCGTATGACAAGTACGGAGAGTCCGACGTACACGATGCAAGTATTCTGTAGTCTCCCCTGTATCATTTTTATGAGAATAACGGGTAATATCCTTAAAGTATATCCCGGGAGTCCTAGTTAACCTTGCTCTTCCTTCCGAAGTCTAATTCAAATTCCTTCCTATTGCTATTAAAGGGGATTTTCTGCCACAAGGATTACCTGACTCTGTAAATAAATTTAATAATAAATTATTATAATTAAAAACTTAATTTAAAAAATTTAAATATATGTTAGTGTGTCACTAACATGTCTGGTCGTCCTGTTACGTATGACGAAAATGTTTTATGTATCCAAGATTGTCCTGTCCAACGCGGAACATACGAAATACACAAACACGTAAACGGTAGGGTATGTTTTTCTATCTTTTACTGTTAACGAGCAAATTAACTGTGGAAATATACTCTATTTAACCAATGATAAGTTTTTTTTGAGAAATTTTAAATTGATATTGTGCATTAGTTCTGAACTGCCACCATGCGTTTACAAGCCAAGCCAAATCCTTGGTTATTATTTATGGAGTGGAATATCCTAAAATCTGTTGTTAAAAGATTCTAACTGGAAATTTATTGCGTTACATAACTTTCAGGGTAAGTAAATAAATACATTAGTCTATATGTCAGAAAAATTAAGTAAAACCTATATTACAAATAAAAACTTTGGGATACTCTCTGTCTGTAAGTAAGGCAAGAAAATATTTTTTTACGTTTATTCAGGTACGGCATAATTCTCTTATTATATTCTGAAAAATGTAAATTTGGCATAAATTAAATTATTTTCTTAATTTCTCACTCAGTGAAGTCCCTCTGAGCGATTAAATTAGATTTTGTTTGAAATATAGTGTAGTAATTAGTAATGAATTCATTATTATAATTATAAAGTTGGATTGTAGAGGACTTATTATTGGATATAAAGCATACGCCGCAACACATACGCGGCGACACAAAGAAATAATGTATTGTTGGAGTTGAGAAAGCGGTACGCGCTCAAAAATCTACGAGACGAGGAAGTTCAGTTGGACGGCGGACACAGTTGCGGGCAGATATCCATTCAGAAAATTTGCAGTATAAAAAGTTGAGCAGCGGACATAGAACAGTTCAAAAGCAATCTTCAGTCAGCGACAAGACGCGAAAGAAAAAGTCTACGTCGAGAACTGGGACATAGTAGTTCGGTCCACATAGAGAAATAGAAACAGTAAAAGTCTGTGGATCCAGAATTATGAATAGGGTCCAACGGCGAGCTAATCGTTTACATAAAACGCAAGTAACCAGTTCTGATAGAGAGACTTATAAAATCGCAGTTTGGAAGCAGAAGTTTTGCTTCACAAACTGAACAAATTTCTGCATAGAGAGACTTTGAGGAGACCTACGTCCGGAAACTGGCTGAGGGTGAGATGATCGAGGTTCCAGGATAGCAGAGATCCAGAGAAACTACCGTGTGTTCAAATTCTAATGAGTAGAATCAGTGATATCCCCAAATCGTGTGCACGAAAACCCAAAAATTGTGACCTGGGCGGCCGTAAGTAGAAAACTCTAAAATTGATTGTAAACCACTTTTAAAAAGATATGTCAGATCGTTCTTTAATTATTTCGTTTCGTTAATTATTCACTTCGTTAATTATTTACTTCTTTAATTGTTTAGTTCTTTAATTTAAATTCAATCTTTAGTCTTATTTTCGTCCGCAATTAATTTCGTCGAGGTTCAGACGAATTAATTTACCTAAAAAGCAAAATGTAATTGATTGTATAAAATTCACCCATTTATCAAACCCAGATAAAGACCATGAGATTCCAAATATTATATGTGTTTTAACTTCGTTAGTAAATTTGTTTAATATTTTCCCTTAATAGTTCTTTTTATTTAGCCACAGCCATTTGCAGTTTTATATTTATTAGTAGTTATTAATTTATTATTACAATAGATTATACTTAATTTTTCAGTCTTATTGGCTACTTTATTAATTGGCTACTTATCAATGTTAGATAAATATCTAATTTCATGGTAATTTCAGGATAAAATCTTTGACATAAATTACAAAATTAAATATTGGAAAACACAATTATATACGCATGTGATTTTATTGATATTTCATTAGAAGAAATTACATTTATACTAGAAATAATTATTATTAAAGGGGTATAAATAACTTTCGGTCGATGAATATGATTAACACTGGCGGATTACAACAGAAAAGAAAATTGGTATTTTTGTTCTGAACGAATTAAAAGAAGTCAAAAGCGATATTACAGTTCAAAAGGCAAGCCAAAAAGTTCAATATGTTTATTATATATTTGTCTTAAATACGAAAATGTTTCCGAATCTCAGTATTTGAATGCAGAAAAATTCTGTCTAACAGTTCAATGGCTCCCAGTAAATTACGCGGACTGTTCTGAGAAGAGTTAAATTTCTGGAATTTAAACGTGGTTGAGTCAAAAATTACAAATTGTCTCTGAATAAAATTGCAAACACAAATGGGAAAGTGCAGAAAAATTCATCGTATGTGTAATAGAGAATTTTGGACGAAAATACATTATTTATTGAAAAGTAATAATTTTAACGGATTAGGATAGAAAAATGTCGACCGAAGTTATGTGTTTTGGTAGTGGATATGAGAAATTCATATATAATTCCTGAAACCTGAGGGATTAATCCCTAAAAGGTTTTTAAAATTAGTGGTTTAGTGCTAAGGAATTTACAACTACGTAGAAAAATGAATATTTTCCATTATATTTGTTTTATAAATTCATTAAGATATTTCTTAAAGTTTATGAGAGAACTACCGTTGCATATCAAATAATTAATGTATGTCTATATATAATATATTATTAATTTTGCATTTATATAACATTAACGTTAATTAATGAAATATAGAATTTAGATATTGCTATGTTCAGCATTTATCATCACGATAAAACTTCTTCATTGGAATAATATGTGATTAATTCGTGTCTATATTTAGTATTCCGTTCAGAAATTTGTCATTTTTTAGTGATGATGAGGTCACTAACATGCCGTATACTCTGCTACTTAGAGACTTCTCAAGGGATTGTTAGGGGGTGAATTACGCATCTTTTCCAATCAAACGAACTGGTAAACTGCTGTTCTATTCAAATATTTTTGTGTGTCTACCAGGAAAAATGCCCATTTCAAGATTAAATAAATGCACAAGTAATTAACGTCTACTCACTTTTATAATTTATTTTATTGTCTGTTGTTTGGGTCGTTAATTATTTTACCCACGTTGTGTTCTTTTAAATATATTAAAAATAGCTCAGTAAAAAACTGTTGGTTACTTTCAGTACAAGGAAAAAACAAGAACAAAATAAAATTTGGATACCAATATCATACGTCCTATTTACTCGAAATAGTTGCTATAGCATAAACCCTGTCGATATTTTATTTTATAGTTGAAATATCAGGCTCATATAATTTTAATTTGTTAAATTAGAATTGTGGGGTAATTAAAATCGGCTTGGAATTTCAGTCAGATTAATATTTCTGCTTCATTAGTTTTCCCATTTGCATTTATGTTTTTTTTTGCGTTGGATGCATGTCATATGAAGCAATACTGCATTTCTAATCCTTAAAAATGGCGATTAAACAATAAATTAATATATTCAGTAATTGTATTCAAAATATCTAAATTGCATAATCCATCTTTATCGAACGTGTACTGTAAAAATACTGGTGTATCGTTTGTATCATGAATGTTTTTAAATGATTCGTTACGAGCTAATAAACGACGTCTACCCATGATTAAAATAATCAGAAGGTAATATACCACAGTGCTTAAGAGTAAATTCATCAACAAAATCGACGTAACTTTCATTAGCGGCAAGCTAATAAGATTCTGTCCTGGAAATTAATTGAGTCCACTATATTAGTTACTAATTATTGAGACATGTTACACCATTAGCACCAATGTAGTAAATTTAGATTAAAAATTAGATGAAAAGTTTTTGTTGAAATTCAGTGAAAGAATGCATCTTAACAAGCAACAAAAACTAGAAATGTTAAAATCCCAGGTGTTCAGGTCGGTCTATTGACCTTGTATACGGTGCGTGTGGCCATACGCATACATCTGCTGTGGCAAATACTCATTCCAAGCTTTAAGTTACAAATTAAAATCCAAACGACATCATCATATACCACTAACAAATTAACGATTCGTCTTCCCATTCTTCGCTTCTGTTTACTATTATTATTGTCACTACTACTATGATGAGGATTATAAAAAATTTAAACTGAGATTGTTGACAATATAAATGTTAAGACCAAAATAAAGATTTTTTGTCATTCAAAAAACTATTAATTTATTTTTTAATAATCATTTTTCAAACAATAGAAATCTGTTAATTGTTCGTTAAATGTATCTTATTGTAATTAAAAACACACGTTAAATTCAAATATTATTTAAAATTGTTTATGACAAAGTTCTCTCCGAAGATACGTATTTAATTTGTAAATCTTCGGACACTCAAGTAAATTTTTGTAATAGGGGCCTAACTGCTTTACAAAAAAACTGTTACTGCAGTTTTATATTTGCAATTTCTGAATTTGGTACGAGTTTTATCGACATTATAAACGACAGAATTTGACCGAATTTTGGTACGTTTCTAAATAGTTCAATATGAACGAAAGCATTAGTTGTAAGTCCAAATAAAGGGGACCAATGACAAAATTAGTAAGCAGTCAGCCAGAGTTCCTAAATTAAATTAATATCAACTTTTTTGTCATAATTTAATAATTATGACCATATAATTTTCGTACATCTTGGTATATAATAATGAACCCGTTGTCATATAGATTTAATTTGCTTTATTATTTAGGTCTATGCCGCACACCCGAGAGAAATTGGACCCTGGGAGAATATAATTGTATCGAATGTAGACAAAACGTTAACAGATTTTCAGTCGGTTCGGATTCCATTAAAAACGCTGTATAATCACTGTGGTAACACGAGGACTGATCTGGAGCTTTTAATTGAAAGGATTCTAGAAAGTGATTGTTCACTTGGGAGTTATTTTTTCTCTCAGTCTCTGGAGTCTCTTAAATTAGTTTTATTTTATAATGAAATCCCTCTCTATAGGTCCTCAATAAGACAAAAATATCCACAATTGTAAGTCAACCATTTATTTTAAAAACAGGAGCTTTCGGTCTATTTTGGCCATACTCATCTCTACTCAGTATTACTTTTTCTATAATAAACTATATATAGTTTCATAGCGCTTTCTGATATTTTTTATGCCAATGGAATATTTTCCTCCAACCTGATTATATTCAGTCTGTTTGTTTCCGTAGCTTAGCTCAAATTGAAACTTCTTGACATTCTTCTTATTTAGATATCTGTGTTTTAGTAGCTACGATATATTACACCTTATACTATAGGTATGAATTTTGCCTATATTAAAGATTTGACACTGTGTTATTTCATGGACTGAAGTAGTCAGAACAAAAATATTAAAAATTACCGTAATTGAAACAGAAAAGGAACGTCAGACCCTTGAGCTTTTTTAGTCAATAGAAGTTTCAAGATATTTTTGGCTCATGTGTAACAGGCATAAATGATAATATATGCTTTTATGTACACTCGACGTCAAAAAAATTGAGCACCTTTCCTGAATGCAATACGTAGCATACATGATCCCGTTCATTTATTAGGTTAAAATAATTGATAGATACAAATCCAGAAAGTCACGAGGTATTGAGGACAAAGCTAGTCATTAATATAAAAATCAGGAGGTAATAAGCGACTGTACTTCTTCCAACACAAGGCCATTAATAGGTACGCTATTTTCGGCCTTATTTTCTCAAATGACCATTGGTCATATTTAAAACAATATGCGGAAATTTAGAAATTTAAGTAATAAAGTATATTACAAAAAACCGAAATGTGAGTCTCCAAGTAATTTATGAACAATAAACCTTTCGACTAAGTGATTTGATATACTTATATGATTTAAGACAATTAGTAGGCAACCATATTCTCATTGGTTCGAATTCTCACCGCGCAAATATTTATTTATTTAACAAATAATTCCTGCTTACTGTGCGTATTCTTAAGTCTTTCCGACATTTTTAAGCAAATTGACTAATACGGCATTGCAGTCGCAAGAGGACAAAACCGATATGAAAATAGAAGCAGGTTATGTGCTATGACAGAAGAATTGATTTGTTTCTAGGACATGGATAAATAACCGCCTTGCTTAGGTGTCCGCCGCAATTATCAGATTTCAATCCAATTTAGTATTTGATGGACGAAGTTGAAAGAGCCATCTCACCAAACTGGGCAGTGATCTCCATCAGGTATGGTGTCATATTCCTCGCAATTTCAACATCTTGTGGAGTTCATTCCAAGAAGAATCGCCGCATAATTAAAACCATGAGAAGGCCCAAACAAGTACTGATGGAGTTCTGCTAATAATCTGGATAGAGGGGTGTATAGTCAAGTAAATTAATTGCCTTTTAAAGACAAAACTGATTGTACTTGGCTAAATGTCACTTGAAAAGAAATCCACGTTTGCAAAAGTTCGGCTGTATCCTCGATGTCTTAGCCAAGAAGCTAAAGTAAGACAATGGATTCACAGTTAAACTATTAACGTTTCATAAATTGCCAAGCTTGTGACTCGCTAATTGCTGGTTTTTTTATAAATTAGTTTTTCGAGATGTTAAATTCAGCTTTGGCCTGGTATTTATGATTTTAAAGTACATTAGAGTTGGGAAAGGCACATCACACTACACTAATCTTCTAAAATGATAATTCTTGTTAGACATCTTGTATTGGGAGGAGCTATTTTTTTTTCCGTGGCGAATCGTAGGCGAAAAAGCAAGCGTGATTAAAGTGCGTACTGCGTATGGCATTCAGGAAGGGGATGAAGTAATTTTGTTTCACACAGACAAACACATTTTAGTGTATAGTTTCGTCTTTCTGTAATTTTGTATTTATCATTCTGATATATTTTATAATATATATATATATATATGTATATATATATATATCGATAATTATTATTATAGGAAATTATATTAAACACGTTATTAATTTTTATCAACAAAACAATTTTATTAATGCAGAATACTGGGTTGATAAGGAAACGGAACAGAAAATTTAGAATTAAACAATGCAGTTAAAATAAATGAAAAACGAAATGAATCGAAATGAAACGAAATCTGACTCATTACCCTTATTTAACAATTTACATAATGAATACAGAAAAAAATAAACTTACAATCTCTCTGGTCCATGCAATTTGGATCTCTATCATACCAGCACACACTCTCTTTATATAGGCATAAAGAGCACCAGGTTGCGCTCACACTTTGCTTTCCAAAGCATCTCTTCTCGATGATTCTCACAGCGATTTCCTCCAAACAACCAACCCTGCTGACAGACAGATTTCCACGAAGAAACTCCTACCGACTGCTGATGACTGTTGACTGATGATTCCTCTCGGCCACCTAAATTGGCCTCCACCAACGCTCTCTCCTGATCCCTCTGACTGACTGACTGACTATATAAAATTGTTTCGGCCCCCTTAACTTGCCCCTGCGTCCGCCCTGCGGACCTCCACCAACGCTCTCTCCCAACTCTCTGCTCTTCTGAATGAAACTGGTCCCTTGTCTCCAGTCCAACTCGTCTTTTATCTGCTTTCCTCCTCTCCAGCATATTCCCTTGTTTTCACAGTTTTTGAGTTTACACGTTCGCCAAACAACACCAGCTGTCCCCTTTCTCACGCTCCGAGAGCCACTCAATACAAATTAAAATAAATATTTCCTTTTAATATAATTGTATGTCCATAAAACTTCTGTCATCATGCATTTAGGGTTCTGTCGTCCAGATGTTGGTCACAACCATTAAGAGCCGCTAAACGCCCAATTATAGTCCTCCCCTTCTCTAAAAGCCACTTATCCATCATTTTATTATTATCCTCTTTTTTTTATACAAACCACTCAAGAATCCCCATTCTGAGTTGGTAACCAAATATGATGAAATCAGAACAAAATTCTTGTCCTTCTTTACTGGGTATTGCAATATATATATATATATATGATACATTTTATAATATATCATTCTGATATGTTTTATAAATTCAGAGAATTTATTGAAACCAGAATAAATTACCCATTACTGTTATCAGTTTCATTACTTCACACTCTCGAATAACTCTGTAACTCATAAATTTATGTTTACAAGTAATTATTAGCGACTGATTAATATCCATCGAGATGGCCTTGAATTTTCCGTCAGGTAAATATTGCATAATCCTATGGCAATAATTAGTGCACTACGCTAAAGCCCCCAGAAGGTTGCGTTACGCACGTATTTGTGCAGAACTTAAATTATTGAAATTTAATAAAAGGAAAACTCAAGTATTTCATATAAAATATTTGGGACGGTAAGGAGCAGGTATGAAACCTGGCTCCAGAATATCGCGGCACTTAAACCCATGGACGTGACTGCCGAAATAGATTCAGGTATTACAAGAGTACTGAAAAAGTATAAAGTTATTTCAAATTTATTAATACTATGAGCAGTTATTGTATATATCAACCTAACCATGTACTAGTCCGCCAGGAAAAAATATTTCACTTAACAATAGTCCCTAATTACCACTGTAGTAGATATGACTATAATTAAAGATAATATAAAAAAAGAATACTGAAGAAGAAGAGGCGCTAAATTTCCTGCAAAAGTATCAACCAAACGAAGTTCACAGACTCCGGCAAAAAAATTAGAGAATCTTTTAGAAAACTACAACCAGAGGTTGTACCTCAATTAAAGTGTTTTTGAGGTAGAAAACAACATGACCAGGCGAAGACATTGGAAAAGAAAGGGAAGGGGAATTTAATTTAGTCTCGAGATTTGTCAAGGAGGAGTAGAGTGGAATTAGCTTAAGGAAGAGAAGGAACAATGAAGAGAATACAATCCTGAAGGAAAATACGAGAAGGAGATGAGAGCATTATTGGTAGAGTATGGGCAGCGAGGAACAAGCTAGTTTGAACTTTCCTGAGGTTCCTGGAGGAAGAGCGCCACTAAACGTCACGACACCTCCAGTCAGTCACCAACAGCTGTCTGCAGACATTAAATGCCAGCCCGGCTCCTAAACGCAGCACGGAAGACTAGATCCGACATCTTCGATGTTAGTATAAATTTTCAAAACTAAATACTCTTCTACACGGCCCATAAACACTGCAAAATATTCTTTCTTTTTGAGTCTAATGTTTAAAATTTTATAGTATATATTTTTTGTAAATGATATTAATATTATCAAAATAAAAGTTAATTGTTTTCAACTGATAAATAAAATTTACTCTCAATGATACCCGGAACATTTTACTCTCAAGTTACATGAAGAAATATCTCTTAAGTTATGCTAAATAAATTTGATTCACCTAAGGTACCGGAGTGTTTTTCACACTCTCTAGGTGCATGAAATTTTGACTCGCTTCCATTAGGGTAGGTAAATAATTGTAATCTCTTAAGATACCGGGGGTATTTCTAATACTCTTAAGGTACATGAAGAAATTTTGACTCGCATAGGACATTAGGAGTATAATCAATTCTCTTAAGGTAGTACGTGTATTTTTGACTGTATTAGTGTACCGAATATATTTTTAAGTACCAAGAACTCAACTCACCGGGACTATTAAGGTACTAACAGTATTTTTTTATATTTGGTATCGGGAGTATCTATGATTCGCGAAAGGCATGGTGGAGGGGTTCTGATGAAATAAACTTTCCCCCTGCATATATAGGTGAAATCGCTTCATTGACTTATAGATTAATGTTGACTTAAATACTTTTTCGGCTTTATATAAATAATTACCCGGGTAACGCTAGCCCACAGATAATCTATCTAATAATAAGCCGTATGAATATGTGTCGGGGTCTATGAGATTGATAGTATTTCTCTGGATGTCGTTTCAACCCCTTTCCGAATAGGACGGGAGCACTATTAGGGGTGGGGAAGGAGGGGCATTACATAAAAATAACGCAAAAACAACCGAATTCGGGGTTATGGGCATCGCTTAGCTTAATTATGACATTCAACTTGCTGTTTAATCTCCAGGAGCGGGTGTGGAAATTTTCAAACTTGTTAAAACGGCCAATATTTTTATATGAAGAAAATTGTTAATGAGATAGGCAGTGTTTACTCAGATATTTTACTGTATAATTTTAACCCCTTTTAGAATGGGAGGGGAGCACCTTTAGGGGTAGAGGTCGAGGGGTGTTACATAAAAATAACGCAAAAAGAATCGAGTTTGGAGTCAAATCTGGGGTTATTGATGTCGCTGTGTTTAATTATGACAACCCGGGCAACGCCATCCCACTCAGGTAGTATTAATATGAAATTGAGGATCCATGTTTTACACGATGCATAAAACACAGAAATAAATTAATACAGTAAGAACATGTTTAGTAAAAAGAAATTCCCAACGGTGCTTGGTGAACAAAAACGTTTTGGTGAATAATATTGAACAAAAGATATATTGCATTAATTTCGTGAAACTAATGTGTTTTTTTAAGTTGTGCTGAATAAATTTTTAAAAAAGTTTAACATTTTTCGACAATGCGAAACCCGAAAAATAATCAATTAAAAATGTGTCAGTAATCTATGAATTCCCGATTGAATATAGGCGATCTTATTCGCGAAACAGTGTTCTCAGCTGAATCAGAATCCCCGTAAACGGAAGCCTTTCTGAAGGGTCAATCCTTTGGCCCCTCAATTACAGACATAACTGGTTGTTCCTGGCCGCCGTACTATAGTAGTGGTAAGAAGACATTTCATCTGATAATGGTCGATGCTTGTCTGAGTATTCAAATTGGATTTTCCTTATTTCCAAAGCGAGGAGTTGCGCAATTAGGGCCCGTCGGACAGGTCGTACTCGAGGCACTGTTAGACCGCTCGCTCCTATGTATGCAAATGCACCTCTCTGGCGTAATAAATCGCACTGGGACGCTTCCCACGCCCTTCCGCTCCGTCAAAGCCGATTTCCAATAGCAGCTACCGACATTCTCAATGACACTATTTACATGCCTCGCGCGTAAATCACTAGCACAAATTTGCTTGCAAAACTTGTTTTTCTTGAAACTGTCCGGTGCCCACCTGAGTCCTGGAGACAAATTGCCGGGCGTCGATTTAAAATTTTTATTTTTAATTAACATACTACCAAAATAGATTATGATCTAGCAAATTACTTTTTTAAGTGATTATCTAGTTCTCGAATAAAAAATTCGTTTCCTTACGTAACCGGTCGTGTAATGAATGGAAGACTAAAGACCGTTTAGTTTCGAAAGAAGTGACGATGCATACACTGCGAACCGACGTTAGCAAAACTGATCAACCACCCTCTCTCCCTCTGTCGTACCATCATGAATTTTCCAGTATTAAAAACATAATTCTATAAATAATTATTTTTTTATGTATCGGCGAACAAAATTATGCTTATAGTATTACACGTATTCACGATTCATTTGATACAACTTCTGGAAGAATATTTATATTTCTGAGAGTAGAAAAAATGATCCTTTATGGCAATGAACGACTGAGCTCTAAGATTTCTAACGTCACTATTAATGCAGATTCCACTTTATTTAACAATTTATAATACGGAAAACAGGTTCATAAAATCTGTCATGAATTATGAAACGAAAAATAGTTGTATAGTGTTGGAACGGAAGCTAATCTGACATATATATAGTATGCCTGAAACTGCGCAACAAAATGTCCCAATGTAGATTAAACGAGTGACTAAAGCGTTTTTTGGACGTTGAGATGAATTCACTTCCACGAGCATATCAGAACAGGTTTGAACTTACTTCTAGAGAGAAAATTGCACTAATTTATAGAAATATATATTTTTTCAATGAAATGCTAATTGAAGCTTCCATAAAGGTTGGGATCTTGTTATGAAGCTTGATGAGAAGGAAAATATTCATAATAATAACTTATTTTTGACGAATATAATAACATTAGGTTTACTTTAAGGTTATTTTTAATTGAAGTGATCAGCCTATAACTGAAATACACTAGAGTATTATTTGTATCAATTAAAATTAGATTGAACAAATAAAGACGTTAACAAAATCATGAAAATAAGATAAGCTTAACAATACAAACCTGCTTATTTGGTTCATTAATTTTAATTCAGGGAAAAATAATAATTATTTGAAGTAAATAATACAAATATCAGCCTTTTAGTGAGAAAAAAATTTCAAAATTCCAATTTTAAACACAAAGTTTGTCAATAATTGTCATTTCGGTGTGGGAAATCCGCTCGTTCAAAATTTTGTATCAACTCAATTTATATTTATAGTTGTAACATTCATACACCTCATCAATGAGGGACAAAACATCGTGTTTAAAATTTGAATATTAATTTTTTTTCTGTCTAAAAGCCTGGTATTTTTATTTTTTAATGACATGAAGTCAGATGGTTATAATTGTTAGTTACTTGAAGTGTTCGTGGCCTGACTGGCTTTTATAAATTTCGTATTACATTCGAATTTACTAACGGGGTGATATCGTTTCCTGTAAAACGAATAGCAAACCGAGTCAATATAAAATTGACACGTGGTTGATCGCGCCAATGTGGATTAAAGGTTGGGAATTTCTCGAATATGTTGCTCACCCTGTGAGGTTCTCGTAAATATGTAACGGGACGAAACAAAGGATCATAAGCAATGTCCACGAGGCGGGAAAATCCTTGCTTGTCCTTGCTTCTTTGTTTTGCATCTTTGATCAAAAGTGATTAGAATATGAACGCAGTATGATACGAAATTCTTGAAATCTTATTCATTTCAATTCAGAGTTCTGACGGTGATGTTACAATTCTAATGTTAAATTTAAAGTCGGAGTTACAGAAGATTTATCACATCGCTTCATTTAAAACTGATTCAACCTTTCGAACAGTATCCATCAAATTATGGGAATAAACTGTTCTAGTATTCCGAAATTTAAAATTGACAAAAACCTGAACTGAAAAATGCGACACGTGACGCTGGAGGAAGACCAGGAACCTTGATCACAGAGTGAAATTTACGAGCGGGAAACCTGCCAAATTTTTTTCATTGTCGCATTGGCATCACCTTGGGGAAAATTTACTCTTTCTTCCTGCCAGCCTATAGATGATTTTATAAGCAAAATATATGCGACGAAGTTCTCAATTTTAGTTTGTATGACGCAGCGTCAGTCACGAAATACAAATTAACTTATGGGAGGCTTTTCAAAATATGCAAATGATGGATTTGAGGCATTCTATCGTTACGCTGCCTGATCCATCTTTAAAAAAGTAGGAATGGAATATTTGGACTGATAATTGTTTTTCTTTGCTTTTACTTTTCCCGGAATCGTGTTATAAAATACTGTTTCAAATTTATTCAAATAATTAATTTCTATGTACTCTTATTACAATTTTTTAATGCGACATATACTCACTTCACTCATCTGTTAAGTCATAGAAACAATTGACATTCTTGAAAGAACCATTACCGTATTTGTCTTTCAAAACATTTACCAAATGACTCTGATAAGTTTTTACGCTAACTGAATGATAAGGCATATTTTATTTCAGTCAAAGGTGATTCGGTTGTCTCCTCACCTCCATTATGTTATTCAATACATTCCAAATCTTAATTATCTTATTTATATAGTCAAACCTTTGTTTTCTCCTACTACTGAAGTTTCTATTAGGTTATGTACCTCGCCCTATGTATTGTAACACGGGAATTTAGCCCAGAAATATTTGTTTAAAGGAATATTGTAAATGAAGTTTGTTGGTTGTTCAATTGTTGTCCGGCCAGACGGCTTTGTTGGCGAGTAGTCTTGGCTGCCGTGTGATGAAAGAGTCTAGAGAAGATTGATCTTAAGTGTCGCACGTAAAAATTTATTTTATATTAATTAATGTTAAAGCAATTAAAGTTAACTACAAGTGTGATAGTTTCATCGAAAATATTAAATATTGTAGGAATTAAAGCCACGTATTCTATATTCAAGCGTGTTAATTGAGTTAGGCCTCAATTAGAGTAGAATCGACGCAAACAAGTGATAAGAGTAAGAACGTGAAGTTGTTAGAGCCAAGAAGCAGAACAATATAATTTGATTTAATATTTCAAATGCTTCTAGCTGTGCCACGAAAAAACGGAAGAAAGAAAGACACGTGTTCCAAATCATCAAAGGAGGACTACAGAGATAAGCAAACACAAGCTTTCAATTACAATATTCGGTTTATGTCACAGTAACTGCTAATTGTTTTCCCAAGGGAAATCTGGGATTAGGAGCGCATGTTTAGCTGAGTATGAATTGAGCTCATTGTCACTAAATCTCTCATAACTGTACTTATAACTTTTCTTTTTTTAATGATAATCAATGATATCATTAATGGCGCTCACTTTTTCCTCGGTGATATTTTCTGAATTATTTCATTTTATAGTCTGTCTAGCATTAATCTAAATTTTTCAAAAAAAGAAAGAAATTTGATAGTTTGCTTTAAGATGCTATAACTTGACTAACGAAACATCGATATCGGAAATCTAAATGACGTGCATTTTCTCACAAGCAGAAATCACAAGGAAGTCTTGCCCATGAGAAGTTATAAGGCGACTTTCAACTTTTGCACTGTAGTACGTACTCTCCTGACGATACACGAAGTAATGAATTATCTAAATAAACCAAATTATATTTGTTACCAGTTCTGTTTGTCTGAAAAAAAATTATTTTAACACTTTTTAAATTTAATAAAATATTTGAATGATGTAGTGTATATTTGTTTAATAAATAAACTACTTTGTTTTTATAACAAAAATACTTTAAGAAATCGTATCTAAAAATAGTGGGCCTTTCGGTGAAACCAAAAATTACGATTGTAGTATACAAGCAAGAAAATTATCTCACAACACATATTTTCATAGCTCTCACGTCACACAGATAAAGGTAAAAACGCCTGTCAATGTGGGATTCTACCGTCACCGGTGGCGCGCTGGAATGGCAGACAACGACATCACTCACAGCTTGCCGGGAAATTCCTTCCCTCCAATCTGGGAATCTGTCACCGAGACTGTCGGACAATGAAATCTGGAATGAGATGACTTGAAAGTCCAATCAAATTTTGGCTATAATCAAATTTCCGTAGTTCCACATGTTTCATTAGCCTCGTAATTTTTCGAGAACATGAATAATTGTGGAAGAAAATTTTAAGTTAAATATCGCTCAAACATACCGAAAGCAGAAAAAATATATGAGATTTTTAATCCTCAAAAAATAAAATGTTCCTCTTTTGCTTTCCACACTACAATCTAAATTTCTCGGATCGTTAAAGAGATGTAAACAAAGATAATCTCTCGACAGATTCAAAAAAGTCAAATTTAACACTTTTTGCGTTTAGGATCATTACAAAATATTTCTAAGAAACTTTTTCGTTGTTAACATATACGCGGCAGAAATAGCGGGCTAACTTAAATTGTCACCCACGATTTAAAAAAATTAAATTTAAAACACAATGTGGAGCTTAAAATGGTGATTTCCCTCAGTTTTTATCGGTTTATATGAAACTGTAATAGAAGAATAAATTGAAAGGCATAATTTTTAAATAAAGAAATCGACTGGTTTAAATTTTTGTTTATTTGTTTAGCTCCCAAATTTTTTAATTTAAGTAATCTCATTCTGACTTAAGTCTGTAGCAGTAGGGCTCAGAACTCCAGTCATTCAGCTACCCTCTCACCCTCTTTGTGCCTAGATATATGCCGTCCATTATGACTAGTTAAATCGATAATTAAATCAACACTTGGCGTTCATAATCTTATAGATAGAGCGAAAAAGTAGCGCCGAAAGTAGGACGTGATACTAGCTAGTAGAATAAGCCTATATGTTAATAAATATTAAAATTAAAGCGCATTGAATATTAACAACGAGATGAGTGTCCGTCATTCAAACTGAAGTGATAACATTGTTAACGTTACAACAAATACATAGTCTTTAAAAACGTAAAGTATAGTTGACAATATGAATTTTAAGTTTTTTCAAATTGTGGATAATATTTTAATATAGCCTCCAGCTTATTTTCAAATTGAGAGAAGATATATTCAACGGTTTCTCTGTAAATCGAACAAAATTCCTACTCAGTCAGTTAAAATCTGGTCTCGGAAGTTCACCATCTAGTCTCAATACAGCGAAATCTTTTTTCGACTCTGCTTAACAACGAAAAACAGTTTAATTGAAATCGGTCCGGTCATATCCTTGTGAAATTAGAACATAATATCAGTACGCTTCGTCCCTATTTTGGAACATAATCTGACGTACAATAACAAACAGAAAAAGACCTTAATGACTAAATTAAAAATTTCTAGAAATATCTTGAGTAATTTGATAAATTCTATCTGAGATTTGGAATGATTATATTTCAAAAGATTAGTTAATATTATGTGAAAGAATTATGAATAAATTTTAAAAGCATGGTTACTTCCGAATGATTCTTAATTTTTATTTTTCACCTGATGAAGTCCCAAATTAGAGAAGAAACGTAGTGACAATTGTTCTAATTATATTAATTACATTGTTTCTTAATAAATTTATTTACATTAATTATACACAACAGTTATACAGGTTGGCCCGCTGGAATGTCCCTAATTTAAATTTTATGTGACACCATACTTTTGTAACAGAGGTTTCAAGTCTCATAACTACTTAAACATAGTAAATAATATTAAGGACAAAATTAAAATTTTAGATAATCACAATGTAATATTCAAAATTAGTCTGTTTTGTCTAAACATAGTTATTTAAAGAATCATAAAATAGATTGGTGTAATGTATCATTTTTGGGTGAAGAAACGAAATACTTCTCGAGATTACTGAGTGAAATTTTATATATTATTAGATCATATTAAACGGCTTTCAATATAAAAATTGATAGTTACAATTTGAACAAAATTTATGAAACTTTGCTTTGGTAATATAATTTTAAATTCTAAGTTGTTAACATTGTAAACCGTACTCAACCATGTAACTGAGTTTTTACTGTTCGTTCACGTTTAAATTGGGTATTTCTGCCATGGCAGTCAGGAGAGAACGGATTGACTATCAAAATTTGTAAGTCCACCAAAATTTATATTCTTTATTATCTGACAAATTTATCTTAAAACATTATTTTAATCATTGTATATGTTTTGTAAGGTTATTCTTCATACGTGAATAGTTTGAAAATTAGCGACGAAATGTAGTATATTTTTCTATAAATCTTTTTTATGACTTCAAATTGGCTGTTGTTTATTTATAATTTGTCTTAATAGTCATGTCTATAAATATCATTATTAGTTTATTATAATTCACTAATGTTTTAAATTACTTAGCCAACAAGTTGAGAGCTATTTATCTAAAGTTTTATTTCTTGGGGAGGGAGGAGGGGTTATTTATTATAATTATTACATTAAGTCTTATTATATCAATTATAATGACGTTAATATAAAACAATAATATAATTTTCAAAAACGAAAATTCAAAAATTTCAAATTTTACTTTAACAATTTAAAAACATGGACGCTGTAAATTTTCGTGGGACAGTTTTTGGCATTTTTTTGTGGTAATATAAACGAATTTCTGAAACAATGCTATCGTGTTAAATCTTATATCTTCTGTTGGAACCGTTTCACGGTCTGCATGGCGTGTCCGCTCCTCTGTTTATCTTCCCCGTTTCTTCAATTCCGTCTCGTTGCCTTATATATTTCTCAATAAATATACTCCTATTAACACTTTCAACTTTACTATACTCAGCTGTCATTAAAATTAAATTTTTCTCAGACTTTTTTATAACACAACTTAATTTTTCCATATGTATTATTATATTTCATCTCTAATGCATAACTTACGTTTCTATCCTGTTTAACGTTTTCACGAACGATGTTACCAAAGGAATGGCAGGAACAAGCACGTACTGTAACCTGCTTACCCTTGCGGGATGTCAGAACACAAAAATTGTGTGGGTTCAGCTCCCAACTTTGCTGGCACAGGGCTCGATTAAAAGAACACATGTAAAAAGTAGGTAATTTATTAATACAATTTTAATGCAAGTTGGAAGCTCGCGAATCACTACTGATGTGCGTATACATTAGTTGGTTACATACGAATGCTGGAGGTGGTCTCGGCGTCTGGATGCAGGAACACTTGCTGGCGTCACCATCCAACACTTCCCGGCTCCACGTTTTTCCACTTTCATACACGATCGCCGTCTCTCCAGTCCCGCTAGCCAACCACTACTGTCCCTTCTTCCCTTCAGCTATTGTCCGCCCTTACCTAAAAACCAGGTCATCCCCCTTCCACAGCGGTCATCCCTCGTGCTGTACAGTTTTTCGGGGAAACACTATTCTTTCACGTTACACATGCCCCTTGCCTAATCAAGCAATTAACAGGTTGTTTGCTTGCTTCGGCAATAGCTCTCAATCTATCCTGAATTTAATCCACCATCTGCACTTCTAATCAACACATAAAACATATTACACATCCACGTCAGTAGCTCATCACGATTCCAAACTAATTTAGTTACAATTTAGATAGAAAAGAACATACACGAAGAGATTAGTCACAGAAAAGGAAGAATGTTAACTAATCAGCTAGAACCTCCACGGATGCCACGCCGTGAGATGACAAAAGTCATCCTCTTAGAGGAACTTTCTTATTTACAGATATTTTCACACAGTTCGTCCCTATTGTAATAGGGCGCTAACTCACATACATTAAATGTCTTTATCTGCTTAGGGTTCTCTTTCGTCTGTACACGGTAGGTGTTTGGTCCGACCACCTCTACCACTCGAAAAGGACCTTCGTATATCGGCAACAGTTTTGAGCTGACTTTTGAGTCCATATTAGACACTCTAAGTTTTTTGATAATGACCTGACTTCCAACCGCTAGCTGTAAATTCCGTACTACTTGCCGCTGGGACCGTGAGTCGGCCAAGCGTAAAAGACGATCACGCGCTTTTTCCCTTACAGATAATCGGTCAAAATTTACTTTATGCTCGTCGGGGAAATTGATCATTCTTTCAATGGATAAGGTGATTCGCTCGCCATGGTGCACCTCAACCGGAATAGCTCCCGTCGCCAGACTGTAGTTCGTGTTCATCAGGGTTTCTATTATTTTCAAATGATCCACCCAGGAGGCATGTCGACTTCCCACGAAGTTCCGGAGCATCACCCCTAGTTGGCGCATGACACGTTCGCTGGGATTCCCTTGCGGATGTCTCACTGCCGTGAACGACACCTTCACTCCCTGCTGCGTCAATTTCTCCACCCACTCCTGACTCGTGAACTGACTTCCGTTGTCACTCAAGATTTTCTTTGGTTTTCCCACCTCAGCAAAATAACCATTCACCACTTTATTGAGGCACTGTCTTGTCGTCGCGTTCTATAGCGGGTACAGTCGAACCATTTTGGAGAACGCATCCATTATTACTAGGACATATGCGTTTCCAAATCTTCCCTTTGGCAATGGTCCAAAGAGGTCCAGCACAGCCAAATCGTTAGGTCCATTTGGAATGATTGGCTGGTAGGCGCCAACATAGTTCTTATTCTTGAATTTATTAAGTTGGCACGCTACACAGGTTTTCACATAACGTCGAAGATCGTCATTCATTCCGACCCAATGTACAAGATCTGACATAAACTTGTTGGTTTTGTCTATCCCGAAGTGACCATTGTAATCATGGCAAATTTGCAGTGCCTTGCTGCGTAACGTCTCCGGAATGCATAAGACACTACCCTTTCTTGATTTGGGTCTCTTAAGAAACAGTAGATCATCGTGTAGCAGAAACCTCCTTTTAACTTTCTTTGCCACCAATACTCGCTGTCTCAAGTGCCGCAATCGAACATCCGTTTTCTGCGCATCAAGCACCTCCTTATGCGTGAGCGCACATCCATTACGAATTGTCCCAGGATTTCGTAGCCTCGCCACTAACTCTGTGCCCCCGCTCTCATGCGGGTTATGATCTTCATCCGTCCACCTACTCAAATAATCGGCTGCTTGGTTGGCCTTACCCGGAACATGCTCTATTTCTAGATTCTTGATCCCTGATGACTTCACCATATGGACATTTGTATCTTCCATCAACGCTGTAGCTCTTACCCCGATGCACTGAGTCTCGGAGCCGTCTGTTCGTAGTGTCATTTTTCGCTCATTTCCATACGTGTCTGGCCACTCCACTGAGACCTTCTGTTCAATAGGCACCAGAATTGCCTTAGCCTTCTGCATCCAGTCCAAACCCCAAACCAGGTTAGTGAAAAGATTTGGTATCACGAGACATGGTATCTGAAACTGATAACCAGAGAGTCCCACATTCAATAAAACTTGAAATTTAATACTTTCATTCTTCCTCCCCAAGGCGGTATATACTTTTCTTCCAGTAACGGGTAAGATAGCCGCACAACACGGGTTGCTTTTAATTGTTTCGAAGAATTTCAAGTCAATGAAGTTCGACGTTGCTCCTGTATCCAAGAATGCCTTAATAGCCCCTTCTCCACCAATCTTCACCCTCAACCACATCGGTTTTTGTCCTTCACGGTCTTCCTCTGAATGGTCATTCCTTTCACGTATTAAATCACTTGATGACACCAGTACCCTCGCATTCTCCTGGAAATTACCCCTCTTCTGCCTCGAAAACCAATCTGGGGCGTCGACGGTCGGCGAACTTAGTTTTCCTGCCCCCTCTGTGCCTCTTGAGAATCATCATGCAACTCTGGCCCAGCTGTGCCTCTGGTGTTTGTTCCGTTTAACGGCATCCCATTCTTACGTCCAGGTCCGTATCTGCCGCGTCTTCCTCGACCCCAACCTTGACGCGTTTCACTTCTGTGAAATTCGGGACCTCTCTCGTTGCACGCTTCATTATTATGTGATTTATGATCCACCCGCTCCGGCGCGTGGCATTGTCTGTCCGTACTAGGAAAATTTCTCCACCCCTGGACCCTCTGGTCGTGTTCAGTGCCTTCCCCAGCCTGACGTTCAATTTGCTCAAATTCACGCACACATGCCAACAAGTCTATCACCGTCTTCGGATCCCTTGTGCAGAGTAGCTGTGCAAACCTCGCCTCAAAGTGTCTACAGAGTAGATAAATAATCCGATTTTCTTCAATAGGTTCATTTAAAAATTTATTCTGTTGAATTTTATCTGCTACGTAGTCTTCTCTTGACAAACTTCCACGCGGACAAAATTTTCCATACCAAATTGATTCTCTAACTTTCCATTGACGAGTTTCATCCCAAAATCTTTTCAGGAAGATTTCTTTTGCTTCATCGTATTCGCTCACCTCATCTAAGTATGTATCTTTCCACAATGACAAATTCGGTGCAATGAAGGACTTGAAGGTGAGCGCCCTATATTCCATTGGCATATTTTTCATTTTACAATATTCATCCACCTCCACAACAAATTTGCGAGGATGGACTTCTCCCCTTCCCGTAAACGGCTTCACTTCTTGTACTTGTGGAACATACGGTGGCGGACTGGTGACGAACTGCGTCCCTGTAGGACTTGCTCGAGTATCTATAGTATTCACGCCTGCCATTGTGCTATCCACTTTGCTTTTTACCTGGATTAAGTCACTGCGGCAATCTTCTGTTTCACTTTTCTGTTTTTCAATTTCTTCAACAAGCATATCTACACGCCGCTCTAACGCCTCATGGTTCTGACCTAGTTGTTCCTGTTGTTTTTTCACCTCTACAGCCATAGTCCGTGTTTCATTCGCGTGCGTCATTATTACCCCTAATTCTCCTCCTATCTTCTCGTTCACCCTAAGGTGTAATTCCTCTGTGGTCTGCTTTAATTCTTGCTTACATTCTTCCCTTACTTGTTCTATTCTAGCAACCGCGACGTCAATTCGTTTATCTAATTTTTTATTGTTTCGCCAAATTTCCTCTGACAGATTTCTAAACTTAGTCGCCTGACTCTCCTTCAATTCCTCAAATCCATTTAACAGACTGCGCAACAAAGTCGTCATGTCTGCTTCTTTATCCGATTGCTCGTCATACCTTGAGCGCGGCATGTCCCCAGTATTTATACCTCCGTCGTTACTATTACAACCCAACAGTGTCTGATCAGCAATCTCCATTTCCAACAACTCACTATTCTCACTGTCTTTACTTATTTCAGACGCCATCGTTAAGGATTTCCTATTTCCTCTCACCAAATTCTCCGTGCACCTTTCCGTATGTCCGATTATGACACGTCCCGATCTTAGCACGATTGGCATAAAGTAAATGACCTTACAAATTTGACTGGCAACAAAATTTAGACCCACACGGTAGTACGGAATTTTTCCGCAACATCAGTAGTATTCACGGCCACGAGTTGGGCGCCATGTGTAACCTGCTTACCCTTGCGGGATGTCAGAACACAAAAATTGTGTGGGTTCAGCTCCCAACTTTGCTGGCACAGGGCTCGATTAAAAGAACACATGTAAAAAGTAGGTAATTTATTAATACAATTTTAATGCAAGTTGGAAGCTCGCGAATCACTACTGATGTGCGTATACATTAGTTGGTTACATACGAATGCTGGAGGTGGTCTCGGCGTCTGGATGCAGGAACACTTGCTGGCGTCACCATCCAACACTTCCCGGCTCCACGTTTTTCCACTTTCATACACGATCGCCGTCTCTCCAGTCCCGCTAGCCAACCACTACTGTCCCTTCTTCCCTTCAGCTATTGTCCGCCCTTACCTAAAAACCAGGTCATCCCCCTTCCACAGCGGTCATCCCTCGTGCTGTACAGTTTTTCGGGGAAACACTATTCTTTCACGTTACAGTACATATACGCTGATGACATGGCCATCGCAGCGACAGATATCGACAATCTGCAAGTATCGCTAAACACACTAAGTGAATGGGCGGAGAGAAATGATGTACAGATAAATGAAGAGAAGACGGAGTTGGTAGTGTTCAGGAAAGGAGGAAGACTCACTAAAGCAGAAAACGTCAAATGCAATGGTAAATTACTCAAGAGGGCTAACAACTTTAAATATCTAGGCATCACAATCCAAACAACGGGAAGGAGTTTCAGACTGCATATAAGATCTAGAGCAGTGGCGGCCGCTAGCGCTATGAATGAAATCAGTAACATTACACAACTATCGATCAGCACAGCGATGGACCTGTTTAGGCTAAAGATACTCCCTGTTCTGACGTATGGCCTAGAATTAGTAGGAGAATACCTCACGTACAGACAACTGGAAGAACTGGAGCGAGTAAAGGCTAGATACCTGAAAAGAATTTTAGGAGTTCCACAGAATTCAAGACCGAGGCTAGTTTACGAGCTTACCAGGGAGACCTTCCTAATAGAGGATTTAAGATATGATCTGATACTACCAGCTGGTTCCAGCTTCAGACAGCTTTTACAGTATCTGTATGAGAGGAAACGGAACATACCGGAGGACTTCTATGCAACATCTGCTATGCAGGACAGGACATGGATGGAAGCTAACCATGAACTACGCCACACGAAGACGAGACTGGCGATCCATGGCTTTCACCATAAAGTGTGCTTAAACAAAGTATTTCATGAATCAAAAGACGAGTGTGTGTGTGAATTGTGTTTAGAAGCTTGTGAGAGATCATATTGTAAAATGTAGGAATAGACGTAAATCTATCGTAGCTTGTAATGCACGGCATGTGTGCGCTTCCAATATATTATATTATAACTTACGTTTCTCGTATGATTACAAAACTGTCCCAACTACTTTTGGGGTCCGTACAGCTTCGCTGACAACTTTACATTATATATACTAAAATTTCGACCGCACTCGACTGGCACTCGGCTTCTACTGTTTTTGAATCCGCCACATAGATGCGTAAAAGCTACTCTGTCTCCCAATTTCGTAAAATTTTCCATTGCCGGATTTCTAGCCCTCAATTTTTTCCGCTGTCACTCAACTCCATCAATGGCTATCCTGAACTGCTTTTCCTCCCATTTAAGTGTTCAGAAATAAGATACAAAACATTATTTTTTTTACGTAGTTAAAACTTAGCAACGTTTGGGGCATTCAAAATTTTACCTCATTACACTAGGAATGCAATATTACATTTCCAATTTAAAAAATTAATTTTGTGTCAGGAATCTACGGGTATTCATGTTAATTTACAAGAGATAATATTATGGGAAAAAAATTCTTGAAGTCAAAAATTCACAAGGGCCAATGAAATGATGTATGTCCATGAACTAGAGTGTACAGCTCGAGGTTCATGTTTCTCCTTGTTAGAAATATTTGAAAGGTGCAGGAAGCTGAGTGACGCACAGGTGCAAGCTGTAACGGCATCAGTTCGTATTCCAGTCTCGAACACAAGTCAGGCCAAAGTCTGCGATCTGTCAGCACTGAAGCTGGCTAACGGTAGCGGACGAACATTATCAGATCCTGTTGCTTTCATCGAAAATTCTTCAATCGGATAGTTTCAAATTCAAATATCTATACAGAAGGTCAGTATTGTTATTAATATATCAACAGCAATACACAGAAAAAGTGCTAAATATCTTCTCTCAGATCATTTCACTATCAGAAGGTCATAAATTTTCCTATCGAGATCTGAACTGGCATTAATGTTCTTACTGTGTGGTTTAGAGGATCTGGCGGCAAATAATAATTGATAAATTTAATTTTGTGTGTTTGTTTTTTGCGGAATATTTTATAAGTTAATATTTTGGTAAATTCAATTTTGGAAGGTTTTCTTTAAGTTTGTGTTTCATTGTGAAAAAATCAAAATATTTTAATGAAACGAAGTGCATTCCATTGTTGTTGGTTACGGTATCTGGAACATTTTTAATAAACTGATGTCTGCGGTCAGAACATTTCGGAATCTGGCGATCATACTGGGTGATTGACTGGTGTCCGCGGGCGAAACATCTTGGGCCTGTAAGCGGAATCCTACTGTCTGAAGCTCTGATATGATTTTATTGAATATGTATGTACAAGTTTTAATGTGTTTGTGTAAATTAATGCACACGATGTCCTATTTTGAAATTTAAAAAGTTTTCTTAAATAGTTGGTGTAAATTGTGTAACGTTGTAATTAAAATGTGGATGAAACAAAATGGCATTTGTGGCTTATTTTTAATTTAGTAAAAAGTATGGTTAATATTACATAATTTTTGTACCGTTAAATTTCATTTTGCGTATTTATACTGTAGGAAATGTTTTATATATAATTTTTTAAGGTTTTCTTTAATTTTATCTTTCGTTGTGGGAAAATCAAAATATTTTATTGAACAAAAGTGCATTCCATACTTAAGACGAGGTCTGAGATTATCATTTAAATAAAAACTGAGGCATAATTTATATGTAAAGTTTATAATATTGTCTTATATGAATTTATTAAATCTTTTATTAATTAAATATCTATTTTATCACATCAAACCTGTTATTAAATATTAAAAATTTCTGTTAAAAACATAATTATATCTTAATTACATTAATTGGATTTAAATTGTTCAAATTTAATATTACATTAAATGTTTCTCAACTGTAAATTAAAGTAAAAATAAATTGATTGCCAACTGTGTGGCAAATGAAACAATTTAATAGCTACAATTTATTATATTACAACATATATCTATTACATCGAAAATAATATTTTAGTTTATAAAATTTCTATTTATTCACTAAGTAATAAAAAGTATTATGTTTATACCCGTATTTGTTAATACCCTTAATATATGTGAGTATTTACCTATATTTAGAATGAATGGCGCTGTCATGATTTTAGTAATCATACCTTTGCGCTTAGAATAGAAGTATATTATGCATATTCTTATATCATGTTAAACTCGAAAACAAATACTTAGATTAATTGTAAAATTATTTGCTTCATTTATCACTACAAATTCAATAATGATGGAGAAAACGGGAAGTATAGGTTGAAAAATTAGTGAGTTATAATTTTCCGTCAATAGAAAGTAAGCATCTTGGCTTTTTGATTATGTGGAATATGTACATTGAATATTATTCGTATATGACATTTTCTTTATCACATAAAAATTTAACTTTGTAAAAATTAGGTTCAATTAAAGTTTCTTAGTCGATACGTCTGGTTTTCTCCATCATTATTACATTCTTACTGATGCAAGAAGGAAATACGTCCCATAATTAATAGTAGGTAATATAAAATAACATTATAATTTTTACCTTTATTGAACATTAAATGAGATAGGAGCCGCTGCATTCGTCTTTGTCATGTCCTAATAAGGTGATAAGACGAATGATGGAATGGAGCAAAAAAACCGCCTTGGCTGGGACTCGAACGTGGAATGTACGCAATGCGAGGCCGTTACGCAGACACCATACTCTACGGGAGGTCTCAGTGGTAACAAGAAAGAGCGAAGCACAACACCCGTGTACCAGAAAAACAGTCACGAAAAGTATACAATTCCATTAAACAAGTAAACTGCCTACGAAAACCAATTTTGAGGTTGAAATAAGCTACTGTAATTTACAGCATTAATGATCTCTTTTAATATATATACGAGGGTTATTCGGAAAGGAAGGACCGATTTCTATAAAACAAACTATAACAGATAGTTTCAAAAACTTTTTCTAAATTTAATTCTTCACTTGTTTTTCTATTTTTCTACATATTCTACATATTTTTTTAAACATTAGTCATAACGTGTTTTTTTTTGTAGACAGGCTATGCATAGGGTAATCCACATAGGAAAGGGATTTGAAAGGGGGGATGCGGAAGGTTGTAGGAAGGTAGCTAAGGGTTAACTAGGGCCCTCGGGCTATAGTTTAAGGATCCTACCCGGCATTCGCCTAAAAGTAATGCAGGACAAACCCTATAAAAACCTGCATCAGGTAGGTCAGGCATTTGGTACTTGTCCCACGCCCTTCCGATGGCGGGAGAGGGGTTTGCTGTGGGGTCGTAGCTTACCCCTCGCCATGCCTTGGCCAGTTTAGGAGGCAGCTGGCCGACTATTCCAGTAGGAATAGCGGACAACTCTTACCGTATGCCCAAGGTGTGCGACCCCGGAAACATACACCTCTTAAAACAGACCGAGGTGCCTCGGCATAGACGTAAGCCGCCTGTGAGCAGCTTGAGGGTTCTTCTTTCCCCTCGTCATTTCTGGAGTCATGTGTGAAACGTCTGGTCCCCTGAATTGATCATCTTCCTTATGAAAAAAATGAAGAGCACAAACCATTTTTCCATGTCTCTCAATATTTGTAATTAAACAAATTGTGCGCACGTTGGATTCCCAGCCTGATTACTGTCGAACACCAAATGAATAGAATGGCATGTGCTCTTGAATTTTTTGACCGATATCAGAATAAAGGGGATCAATTTTTAGAGAATATTGTCACAGGGTGCATGACCTCAGAGATGACGAGGTGAATGATGTAGTTAAAGACTGGTTAACCTCACAGTAAGCAGACGTCTATGACTTGGGCATACAAAATCTTGTAGAACGATATGAGTAATGTTTAAGCAAACATGGAAACTATGTAGAGAAATAGAGAAGCAATCAAGGAATTACATACAAAACGTTTTTTGAAAAAAATAGTGATGATTTGTTTTACATGAAATCGGACCTTACTTTCCAAATAACCCTCGTGTAATATAAAACTTTTGAAACTTATCTATAATTGTGGGTGATGTTTTAATTTAATTTTATTGATTTTTTAATTGTAATTTTCAATAATTTTATTAAAATATTTATATTTAATGATAAAATTTCAATAATCGGTACTCAATTCAATAGAAAGAAGTAGTATAGAAGGCAACAGTAATATTTAATCATGTTCATGTATTTAATAAGTAAATGGGCTTGTTTATCTAAGGTTACTAGAAGCAAGAGACATGCCCGAACAGCGGTCCTCTGTGAGCTCGTGAATGATTAATACCAAAATTACGTCTACGTGGCTCATGGAGCAGCATATGACGTGATGGCGATGGACCTTTCTCGTGACGTGAATAGGACTCGAGCCATAGATGACGCTCTGGTGTCTGACCGTAGAAGCAGTAACCAAGTCCTGTCCGCATTGGTCACACGCTGTTTATTTCTCTTCTTATGATAGCGAAAGTATTTCGGATTCGCCGTAGTAAAAAAACCGATATCACCCAACTACTCTGAACTGGAACTGGTCGTACACGATAGTACCTTGAGACTTACAGCAGAAACAAGAAAAAAGTATAATTTTCTAGCATCTGATGTTTTCGTTAGAGATTAAAATTCTAAATTTCGTATTGTGGGGCCTACCGACCTTTTACCGACTGTAGTTGCTTTCTAAAACTATGCTCGGAATTAAATCGTCGCATATCCAACGCTGACTTTCAAATATTTTAAAACAACCGTTAATCGAACACATGCAGCATTGTAATATTTATGGATGCATAACAGCCTTCCTTCTAGTAGCATTTACGCCAATTAATATTCAAATTTAATACAAATTATAAATACATTACAGCAAAGTGAGGTTATACGGTTCAAAATTCAAAGGAACGTTGAAGGATGTTTATTGACACTTATTGTTTGAGGGAAAATATTTACATGGATTTAAACAAATTATTTTGTCTCCTCTAGCCGAAGAAACATTAGGTTCACTTATCTAAGAATTTAACTATTGAATTCGATATTACCCTAGGGCGCGTCAAGGATTGAGGACCGTTGACCATGGACCAATCACCCTCTCAGTCGTCTCTGCTCAAGAAGGCATTTATATTTGACGACGACACGTAGAAGAATGAAGTCAGCCTCTACCGATGGCGCGTTTCAAGAATCTTTGATCTGAATAGCAAATTGGGTGTGCGAAAAGTATGGCAAAACGTCGAAGATTGATCTACCTACAGAGCACCTTGACTGTGTTCAAATTATCGATCTTACCGATCCTTTTTAGTCAATCGTCGTGAACCAAGAAAAATCATTGACCCAAGCAATCACGTGTTCTATGAAATTTTAAATTGCTGCAGAACGTCTCGTTCCCACGTTCTACGCCTCGGGTAAAATCCAGGTATTGTTCTCTACGTGCTCATACCCAGGCTTCAGGGATATCTCCCCGATACACTGGCGCCTTGTCAAGTTATCAACCCTTGCTAATTTCTAATAAAATTAATTGTAAAAATATATTAATAAATCACTAAACTATCGCGCCACAATATATGGGCATTGAAATTAAATTTATATAGGACTGATTACAATTTTCTATATAATAAAAAGGATGTATTTACATTAGTTTTTATACAAATTTAAACGCGTGGACAGAATGCAACAAAACTTGGTACAATATTCTTCAAAACACGAGAAAAACTACTGTGAGGGTGAGAAACCCCTAGCATAAATGTGGAAAGAATTATAATTGAAAAACGTGATAATTTTGTGTTAAATTATTGAGCGCCAAGAGACCGTGATGTCACGTGATACAGAACAAAGGAAATAGTTCCTTTTTCCGTAATGAAATAAAGCAGAAATATTTTCATTGGTTCAAAAGTATAATTTTATCCTGTAATACTCCATCGAATGATAATAAAAAAAACAATACGAATACTTTACAATCCTTGCGGAAAATGTAAGTTAATTTTCGTGTCATATTAGTTAAGTCCAATATGTTAGCTATTTGTTTACATTGTGAATCTATGAATTTCATCAATTAAATCTTTTAAATAAGTACACGGGCAACACCGGGCACCCAGCTAGTACTTCATATGAATAATACACCGAAAAAATTCGAATATGATAGATTTTCCGAAGTAAGAAGAAAACTAACTAACTTCGACAGCCCAGAAGGGCCTTGGCCTCCGAGACGGCTGCCAGACTGTCATCTTATATGACACATTCTGGATTTAGGAGTGACACCTGGTCAGAGTGTTGATTCTCCCACAGCCTTAACCCCAGTTTTATTGACCTGGTAAGAAGAAAAGTAACCTTAAATAGTCAGGCATCTTCTTTAACGGAGATACTGAAGCGAACAATGAGACATAAAGTAATCAAAATAGATTCCTCGTCTATCAGCTTGTGAGAGCAAAGAGTTTATTTATTAACAATTTTTATTTTGTATTCACTCCTTTTTTTATTACCTTATAAACTTTATTTCTCTCTTCCTTAACATGTCGCTTTATTCTAATTTTTGAGTGATTAATTGATATCTGTTCTTCCAAAAATAATTTTCTTATGTATTTATTTACTGGTCTATGCTTCTCTTTTAATATCGTGTAAATATCTTGAAAGTAAATTTCCCGACACGTTCTAAACTAATTTGACATATTATAACACTTGCAAAGACTCGTCAAGTCCTGGTCTGCAGGCCGACCGTCCAAGTACGACTTACCAAATATTAAAATTCCCTTTGCAAACATTCTCTTAATAAAGTTCTTACTAATTTTTTATAGACCTACTATTATAAAAAATTTTATTAAATGTATTCGATGGAGGGATTTAAAGATTATGATGACGACACCTAATGGAGGCGGGAATGTAGAGAGACAAGAGAAATACGTGAGAGAGTTACATCGATGTTTCCAGCAGCTAAATAAGATACTATTTTCTTCTTGAGGGGATGGGGCCAAAAAAACTTGGACAAGTATCTATTAAGTTCAGAAGATTGTTATGTGATAAAGAAAGTCTCCGCTAACTTGACTGACATCTTCGGGCAACGTATGTTATTGCTAAAGCTCCTACGAGCTGTTGGTTTCATTATTTCTAGGTATCGTTAGCAGCAATGGCAACCGGTTGTAGGCGATTCTACGGCCCGCTGCAAAGCATTATTAAGCTACACCACAAATTAAAGAGGAAATGGGAATCTATCAGCGGGAACCGTTTTAGACGTCCATCAGTTCACTTACAGCCATACAACTTGTTTGTAATTACTTCAAAAACATAAACCGATAACTTATTCTGCACTGAAAAGAAATAACAGGTTGGTTAGGCAGTAAATAAATTCTATGGCATCCATTAGAGGTCGAATTACACTATTCGCTGCAGATTAATTAGTCATAGCAAGCTTATTAACGACAATTACATCATTTTCTCTCAGAATACTTTTAATACTTAGACTTGTAACAGATTTAATGTTTTAATAAAGTTATATTATCTAACGTTTTATTTTTCAACTCTAATACGCATAAATCAGACATTATAAGAACTGAAATCTTCAGTTTACAAATTGAGACTGATTTTCTAAGCTTCATTATTTATGTTTTAATGTTGAATAAGAATTATGGTTTTAATGGTTAATAGTTATTAATTTATCAAATGACTACAGGTCAATAACGTTCACCTGAACTAGAAGTTACAATTATGTCTAAAAAATTTATTTATATAAGAATCTCAATTTGTGAATTCAATTGGACAGTTTCTTGTATCGCAGGATTAAACGATCCTACCTTTAAAATCCCCGCAAGGTGTAAAACAATACAACGTAAGTTTCTTGCAAGTTTATCTTCAATCTTTCACATCTTATATATATATATATATATATATATATATATATATATATATATATATATTGTAATGATCAATTAATTACTTATGAATTTGCCCCACGTTGTGGTAGCCATTTATATAATAATCAAAGAAAAGTGAACGTTTAAATAAAAAGATTATTTTACTTTTACAAACAAACAATTTTATTTAACAAAAGATTATTACAATTTATACAATTTAATAAAAAAAATCTCATGGTCTCAACTAGGTTTGATAACGGCAGAACATTTAAACATTATCAAATAACACAAAATTTAGATTTAATTTATAAAGAAATATTTAATCGACTAGACTTAGACGAAATTAATTATCGACGAACTTATACTACAAGATGGATTTTAAATTTAAACAGTTTATTTTATCAACACTAAAGAACGATATCTGACATTATCTTTTAAGTCGGTTTACAAAAAAAATTACTGTTCTCTTGCTACTTACGGCTGCCCAGGATACTTTTACCTTTCGAACACAGTGGTGGGGTTTTTACAGCTTCTATTAAATTCACAGATTCTACTAAGTACTGTTGGTTTGAAAAAGAAAGTTTGTTATATCTCGATGCTGTATCTCGATGAATTTATTCTGCTGTACCTCTACCTTACAACTTTAAACAGCAATTTTTCGACAACTTTCAGTCCTTTCTGACCGCCGACCTTAATGCCACCGTCATCTCAGCCAACGTACCACGACTCTGCTTAAACAATGTTTCTCTTAATCACATCCACCAGCTTCGGTGAGCGCTGAACAACTCTCCTCTCAAAAGCTTATCTCCAACCTTATATCCTCCCAGTCTTTTACTTTTTCCATTGTTCGAAAATTTCGTCGCAAATGTCAGTTGACAGATTCTTCCATTATCACAAGATTTATATTACGCAGCTGCAGTTCCGTAGTCAACAAATGGCTAACTACTCTGTCATGTCAAAGAAAACAATCGAGACAGGACCCGCAATTACTTTGGTGGGACTATTTATCTTCTCCACCCCCAAACGCACGTGCACGGTTTAGAATTCTCAAGACCACACAACCAGCACTTCCAAGACGAAGAAAAACTTAAACCTAAATAAACGCGTTACATAATGCTCCTCCAACAATCCAGACTATCAATCACAAACAATGCCTCACTTAACAGTCATTACAATATATATATATATATATATATATATATATATATATTATACTGTTATTATTTTATTGTCATTTTACTCTCCAAGGACCTAGGGTAAAGTTCTGAGATATTTAACTTCGTTTTCATTGATTGTATTCTTTACCGGTCTATCTATCTTTAACCTTACTTTCGTTGTCGTATTATCTATAGAGAGGAAGACTTCTTGTTACGTAACAGCAGCTATCAAAGCATTTTTGTTGTGAACTATCAGGGAGTGAAGACCTGCAAGACGATTAATTGTCCAGAGTGATTGAGTGAGTCTGAGTGTGTGTGGTAGAGAGAGAGAGAGAGAGAGCATAACCAAGCGGTGGAATGAGATTCTCTGTGAATGGGAATTAATTCTGCACACGGATCGGAGGCTAAGAAATCTACACGACCTCGCTATGTTCTGTAGAGCACAATTCCGAACCAATTTGCAAGTTGTCTGCTCGCCGCTGCCAGCAATAAATACGCCCGCCATAAATCGCAGCATGCGAACTTCCAGGGTGTGTGCTTTACGTTTCCGCAAAACGTCACCCTTGTAAATTGCCCATTCATTACTTCCAACTGGGCTTATATTATCCTAGTGGTTTGTCGTGGAGAAGTGTGTTTCTTACAAATACATTGCGTGAACCGGAAGCAGCAGTCGATAAATGATAATTACAGACCTCAAATATTAAGTTTCAGTTAAAAAGGTCAAGATACTTAGAAATTGTGATAATAGTCTCTCTTATCATCACTAATTTTTCTCCTGAATAATTCATTGATTAGCATTTCTACATTTGAATTCTACTAGGGTATAGCGCGAAAGTACGCCACCAAATTAATAAATAAAAAAATTTGAATAGTTACGTTAATAGTGGGAAACAGGAGGCGAGGCTTTGGAATGTCTGGCCATAAAACTCGACGCCTCCCGGCCGGGGGATGAAAGACGGACGTGCGACAGGACTCGAGTAAGGATTAGCAGAGTTCCTGGGAAAGTTGGAACGGAAGGGCAACAAACCCACAACATTTCCGAAGGTCAGCTCCCTCAACGACCTAAACCTAGCCTCCACAGAAATTTGAATTCAAAGGCGATTGGCGGAGAACGATCAGGTAACTTGATTTCTACCTCTTGGCTGAGTAAGACGAACGTCCATCTGGGAGGTGAATGTAGGTTTCCAAAGGACTGTTTGAAGGTTAGACAGCTCGATATTAGATCTTGAGACGACAGATGAATATAAGATTTGCAGCTCGCGGTAGTATCCAGAGAGGCAATTAAGCAGGAGGGGAGAGAAATACATTTTGCTTCACGACAATCTGTGAAGACTCAGGACAAGATGAACCGGAGTTCAGCACCCGGGATTTTGACACAGACAACAGGAAAAGTCAACCCGAGGTCCGAGCACTGGGCGCCAGACTTCCGAGACATATCTCCGAATACCCCAAAATTCTTCTGCAGTTTGTCGCTTGAATGCAGAGGATAGTTCCGGGCATTTAAAACAATACACGTCGCCCACAAGTCATGACCATTTGATACAATTTAATAATTTCCCTGAGAAAAGTAAATGTCCCATTAAAAGAAATAAGTAATTGAGTATTGAACATATGTGTGATTAAATATAAATAACCACCTTCCCTTTTTTATTAATATTACAATACAGACGAATAGATTATACCCTCTCAATATCGCAGTGTTTGATATCGACTAAATCATACATTCAGGATTGTTCTGTTTGATATCATATGACTTTATTATTTTGTTATTTGCGAATGGTTTTCATTTCGTTGTATTGGCCGAAGGCTGTAAGGTTTTTCCTTTAAAATTTTTTTAATTAAACTAAAGTATTAGTGAATTATTGAATACCAGCGAAAAGTCACATCAAAAATACACTCCATAAGCATGTTACATTGAGACCCAATTTCGATTACATACACTTTCGACTTGAAGAATACCTGTTTACTACCAATTTAAACAGTTTTCAGAAATTTTGGGGCCCCCAATTTGAAGGTAAGGGTCAATTTTCAACATTTTTGGAATTTAATTTTTTTGTTTTTATAAGCGTAGCAAAATAAAGCTACATTTCAAACTTAATTAAACTCGATGAATCCGTTATTTTGAATACTGCACTACTCTTCAAGAAGAATTTTATTGAAATAAGAATTTTCTTCGTAGAAATGTCTACACCTCATTTTAAGTATAAATATTTTGCCCGTTAATTACTCAATACAACGAATACATTTTCATAAATATGATTTCGTGACATATTAATTTCAAGCTAAGTTATGCAGAAAATTTAGTTAGGATCGGAAAGTTATTTGTGTTTGCAAACTAAAACATCTTTAAATTCATTGAAATATGGCCTTTTTGTTATGTGTTTAAAAAAACAAGTGAGATCGAACCCAGATGAACAGATAAGGGTAAAGTAGACAAAAATGAATTTTCTTAATTGTAAACATTATAGTGTAAATATAATTATCGTCAGACTTCGAAATTCGATCATTTCATTTAAAATAATAATAATAATTTATTTTGGCTTGTAAGGTTTAAATTGTCATTTATGTAACTATCTTTATTGGAGGCCCGATAGTCGGCTCTGAAAATAAAGCCGTGTCTCAACAATATAAACTTGTAAAATTTCTACTGAGACAAAAATTTGTTTTATTAAATTAGTTTTGTTATATTTTAAATTCTTGTTTTCATTTCAATCCTTTCATTTTTAACTTTTAATTTGTTTATTACAAATTTGGCACCTCCACGTGGGGCTTATCTTCAGTTAATTTAAATTTATTAATCATAAATTTTGATTATTAAAAATTTGTTGCTTCAACGTGGGGAAAAATATATAAAATTAACTTTTATTTTGATTATTACAATATATATATATATATATATATATATATATATATATATATATATATATACATATAAGTTAATGATAGTAAGAGTGGCAATAATACTAATTAGAAACAAACAATGACACCGCTTGCGTCACAAATAATGGAACATTTAAATTAAATAAATTAACAAAGCCAACACGTTGCGGCCAATTAATGTGATAAATTAATGACTTATAAATTAATTGAAACTATTAACTTTTAAATATAAAACATTTATTTCACATTTATATTTAGTTTGGATTTTGTACATAAACTTTTACAAAAATGCCGCAGCTTTAGTTATCTTCAGTGCCGCTTATTGGACCTCTAACAGTTACAGTAATCCGAAATTATAACTGTATTAAATGAAAACAAAATAATGAATTAAATGTTGAAACGAAGTATTAACAAAAAAAGCTATAAATATCTCAAGAAATTTTATGAAATCCAAATAAAATCCAATTAAATCTGAAATCTAAAGAAATCTGACGGTACGCAATTTTTATACAGGGTTTTCAATGCTAACTGTACATAACAATCATCGGAGCTGCTCCCTTAAAACACTGCTTATTATTCATTTCACTGATAATTTAAAAGGATTTTATTTAACAGGCCATGGTATTTCACTGTTCACACCCTAAATCAGCACAATAAATCAAACTTCCACCTTACCACAGACAATGAATTCCTATACAATGCTGATCAGTTTTAAATCGCCGCAGAGTTATGTCTCTCTCGTTGACTTATAATCACTTTTCAAAACCTTATTCCATAACTTTAATGTCTTTGCTAAATTTCCGGTCAACTGACCAGCGGACACGTCTGCAACGTTCGTTCTAGAACTTTTCATCCAACATCTACCAGCCGACTGTACTTTACTGTCCCAGATATTAGTGCAGACTCTTTACTGTTTCCTTTAAATCGCAGCCTCAAAACTTTACTGTTTTCTTGAATATCCAGGCTAAACCTGACCACTTCAGGCTGGCTTCCGTCATAGACTGGCTTGTTATCTCGTCTAATCTTTCAACAAAAAAAACCGCCGACAATAATATTCTCAAGCACTCCTCATTCTTACGCAGCGCTGACTGTTGTCTACAATACCTGGGCCATAATTATTATGCCGACAAAACAAATATTAAAGAAATGATAAAAAATAATTTCATGACACATTTGTGGTCACCAATATATATATATTGTAGCTCATACTAAGGAATTTATTGTATGCAAGATTTTTTTTGTCTTCAGTTCGGCAGTACGGGCGTTGTTTTCGCGTCGCGCCCGTTGTTTTTGGGGTCAAACTGTGTCTCTGGAGGAGAGTATAAAAGCCTTGCAAAGTAAACACAAGTCAGTCAGCAGCAGACAGCCACCTCACGCAAGCAGTCAGTAGTTGAGAAGGCTAGTCTGTGGGCAGTAGGGCACTCGCGTGTTTGTTGGTAATTGTGTGTCGGGAAAGCTTGGTCGAGTAGGACGTTCTGTCCAGGTGCGTCGTCGTTTGTGATCGTTTTTTTATCTGAAGTCATTCCGATCCTAAGCAGTTCTGTACTATAATGGATCCAATTTCTTTTTTTGTATAGCGAATATCACTCGAGATTCAGGCCACTCCAAGGTTGGTAAAAGGCACCGGGAGATGGTAATCTCGGGAAAGCCGTCTATCTATGATATCTCTGCCAACAAATCCTATCTCCACACCTCCTATGGTGACACTGGGAAATGCAGCTTCGCTTTAGCAAAGTGGAGAAGGGTGCTTTATGTAGGGTTGTGAGTTTTTTGTGATCATTAACGCACCACGAACTAACGTGCGTCTGTTGAAGGATGTTGGACCATTTGGGAACCAATTTTGACAGTCCAAGGTGTTTGTTTGGTGTGGTTAAGGATAGTAAATAAGTGTTTAATTTCTATTATAAAAGTTTTATAGTTATGTGTTCATTTTATAAACTCCTATTTTTTATTGGAGGCCAGTAGGCAACCCCCGATACCTATTTCCCTTTAATATTTTGGTGGACAACAATTTGGCACCATTGTAGGGGTACATATTATATTATATTTAATTTTGTTTATTACAATATATATATATATATATATATATATATATTGTAGTAATTAACTTTAAACGCCAATTAATAAAGAATTGCCCACGTTGATGTGCCAAAATAGTAATGCTTAATGATGAAACGGATTAAATGAATGATATTAAAGTTATCCCGCGTTGATTGCTTTACTTTAATTTTGCATGAAAGGATAATAACATAATTTTATTCAGTAACACAAATATATACACAAATAAATATAATATTAAAATAATTCAATATACAAAGTAATTACTCGCCGACCTTTTACATTTGTTTCATACAGACAAACAAATTTTTACTCTTGATCTCAGGATCGTTTTCTGGGCCTTTAAATAAAGAATATTTAACTCCCTTTTCAAACAATCAAATTACCACTTAATATTTCACAAATTTTACAAAAAATCTAAATCTGACGATTTCATCTTTAATCTAACGTTTACAAAATAACTTAAATGATTTATAACTCAGTTTGTCCTTCGTCCCTGGGCAATTGAATCCTTTCATCGACACACACACTCAAATTTAAAAAAATAGTAATACAGGCCATTCTTACACTGAATTTACCATTCACTTTTGATTTACAATTGTTGCGGCACCTCGTAGACGAACTATACCATCAATTAGTCCAATTTCGCTGTGATACAGAAATTCTTCCTCGTAGACCTTTAGGATTGTTTATTGTAAGTTGTAACACTCAGAAATCTTTCTCAGTCACCATATGCGTAAATGCCGTCCAACTTTACTTTTTCAAAATGTCTCGTTTATTTAGGTTACGACCAAATGCTGTCGTTTCTTATTGCTGGCTCCTTCTACTTAACTGTACTTTTTAATATTTGAAATCGTCTTTCTAACACGACCACTTTCTGTCTAAACTGACCGCCGACTGTAAAATTCACAAACTCCCGACTTCTACCTCCGTCTAACAATACCTTTTAGCCTGTTTCATTTTAGTTCATTCTTGTGTCTTTGTGTCTCTTTGTCGATAACAATTCCAGTTCAACAGTTTATAATTATTAATAATTAATGCCCTTTAATTATTACAATATATATATATATATATATATATACACTACAGCCACCTTGGACTAGACGAAGCCGTCTATTGTACCGCTACACACGTACGTACGGATCTGCTGTCCAGCCGAGGTTCCTGTGTTACTCCGGCAGGATCGCCACTTCGATCTTTTCCTCACACAACGTTTGAACCAGGAGGTCTTGAGCGACAGCGCAGTGATTGAGGTTCAACTGTATGCCTCTCATCTCTTTTCATGGCTTCCTGAGCAGCCCTCCAATAGACGGGACAACCGTAGCTGCCAGTACGACGATCCTTCGGATCGCTCGTGCCGTCACATAGGAAACAGCGTGGCTCTTTGCTTTTGCACTCCCCGTCTCGTCGTATTTGGGGCAACACATTGACCTCTTGTAGCTTGTAGCTTCCACCAATGTGTCCGAAACCTAGGCAAAGTGGATTTCGTCCTCACTGACCACCCAGCCGATTTTGATTTTACCCAATTGCAGAGCTTTTGTTGTTAGCTCAGCAGGCAGGACCACGGCGGCAGTCTGCGTGTTTCAGTACGCTTTCCTAATTGACTTGACTAACGACTCCTCAATTTTTTTAAAAAATTAAAAGTTTAATGTCGTATTAACTTAAATGTCATTAGCGACCCCTACATTAGTTTGCATAAGCTAAGATAACAATATGTAATTCTGTTTAAAATTAGGTTGCTTAAGTTGGCTTCTCATAATTTTGTGCGATGCTCCAAGCTGGTTGAGTCAGTTTGACGGAAGTTCCGCGTGGTACCCACTACCTGAATATATATATATATATATATATATATATATATATATATATTGTAATAATCATATAATATTAAACCATTTAAAATGAAACAGTGCCCACATTGGTGAAGCCAAAAATGTGGTATATAAATGAAATTACAATTAAATAAAACAGTCCGCGTTGAATGCATTAATTTAACTACTTTAACTTTAAATTAAAGGATGTTAATAAATAAAATTTTATTTAATTAAACAAACACATTAATTTATTACATGCAAATAAAAGAATTTAAGTTACAAAATATGTATATTTTTTTAATTTAACAACACTTATTAAGTACAATCTAAAATTCTTACTTTTATTCTCAGGGTCTTCATCTGGGCCTTTAAATAAAGAAAGGTATTACTCTGTTTAAACAATCAAATCACTGTAAAGTTATTCAATACACAAATATTTACAATATTCAAAACAAACTAAAATCTGACGATTTTATCTTTAACTAAGGTTTAAAATTATAATTTAATTGAGGTATGACTTAGTTTCTCTGGTACCAGGGCAATTTTAACTCTTTCAGCAACACTTACACACACTTAATTTTCTAAATACAGGCCATTCTTTTCACTGACTTTACACTTCACTGTTGGATTAGCAAGTGTTGGATATATCTCGAAGATGACTTATTCCGCAATTATGTCAATTTGCGGTAATTCAAATAATTCCTTCCCGTAGACTTTTCAAAATTATTTGGCATAAACTGGAATCTTTCCGCAGCAATATCCGGGTGAATGCTGTACTCTGCCTCTACCTAACAACTTTACTTTTCAATACTTTGAAAATATCTCGTCTCTTTCTATTACGACCGCTTTCTGCCGTTCTTGATCGCCAACTGCCCTATACGTGTGGAGGTCAACAACGTCAAGGACCACTTTATAATAGTTACAATTATTTATCCTTTATTATTTAATGTTGGGCGCCAATTTGTAATAATTACAAGTAATACTACCAGTTTAAACAAACAATTACTATTTATTGAGACACAATTTTACAAATACACAAATAATCAAATGAAAAATTTACAACAGTTAATAATTTATGTTATTCAATGAAATTTAATCTTTCTCAGGGTCGTTTAATGGGCCTTTAATAAAACGAATACTTGTTAAACAACTTTTACAATGAAATAAAGAAAAACACATACAATAACCACATTTAAATTCTGAAATCTGACGATTATACCTTTACTAAAAAGTTCACAACTATGAATACAGAAAAATAAACTTACACTCTCTCTGGTCCATGCAATTTGGATCTCTCGCATACCAGCACGCACTCGCTTTATATAGGCATAAAGAGCACCAGGTTGCGCTCACACTTTGCTTTCACAGCCAGCTCTTCTCGATGACGTTACCCTCATGAAGAATTCCTCCAAACAACAAACTCTGCTGGCAGACAGATTTCCACGACGAAACTCCTACACACTGTTGATGACTGATGACTGCCTGATTACTCTCGGCCACCTAACTTGGCCTACCATCCGATGATCTCTCCTGGCGACTGAATCTAATTGAAATCCAAACTCTTGACTAAATAAGACTATTATTTATTTCGGCCACCTTAACTTGGCCCACCATCCGCCCTGCGGAGGTCCACCGACGCTCTCTCCTGACGTCTGCTGACTCCAACTTCACTGAATGATCGACTCTTACGACGCCATATATCCTCCTTCTGCGCACTTTCCAACTTATCCCCACACCCTCGTCTAATTTTCCATCTGTCCCCCAATTATTATCCATTACCTCGTAGTTGTTTACCATTAGTGTTCCATCTGCTCTGATAATTTGCGTCCAAAATACGCATTGGGCAGGTCTTTTCCCAGAGTTCGGTTGCACTCAAAAGTTCGTCGTAAACACATTTAGCTGACCCTCCCTTAATTTACTATCTGTGGCTCAATTAAGCCATCATTATCTCCTTATGTTCACCCTACGTGCCTTCTGCTGTTTACCACGCGAGTCCAAATATTTGTTTATTATTAAATAATTCTTTTAATCATTACAATATATATATATATATATATATATATATATATATATATTAGTATTTCCATTAAAGCGATATAACCGTGACCCACGTTGGAGCAACAATTTGTAGTATTTAAAGATAAATGATAAGCAAATTAAAATTAAATGATCGGATGTTTTAATTAAAAGATCTGAATTTAAAGTAAAGAAATTTATTTATTAAATCAGATTATTCAAATTATATTACATATTAAAACTTGACAATATACCACGGCTAGATCTCAGGGCCGACAATCAGACCTTCAATAAAGAATATTTACGTGAAACAATTAAAATTTACGAAGTGATTAAAACCTTAATTTAAACAATCGGTAAAATATTAATATATGAAATCTGAAATCTGAACTCCGAAATCTGACGATAAAATATCATTTACTGTTGGGTTTACAGATAATAAGTTGTTCAGTTTACCTTATAGTTTTGTTGTGCAAAGAAGTGGGCTTGTACACATACACACACATGATTATTGTTAACACTTTATATACAGGCCATGATTCACAGAATACTATGCAACACTTACAGCTTGCTGAGTTTAATTGAACTAATTGTTTCACTGTTATCTCGATCAATTACTTATTAACATCGTCAAAGTTTGGTTATTCACTGGATACAATAACCTGGCTCCCAATAATTGAAGACGTGTATGACTCGTAAACGTATGCTAGATTCAGAAATTGTTCTGCATCAGGGAAATAACAGTCGGAATAGTATTGTTTGCTCAAAAACTGGAAACTGTAGACTTCTACTACATTACAGGTCTGACAAAGTTCATATTCTCCTATGTCTCCGGACCACACACTTTCTGAATTTCTGTCTGAACTGTACTCCTCTGCCTCCCGACCACACACCGAAGCTCTGCGCGTCCAGCAATGTTTTTCGACAATACCCCAGCAAGAAGGCATTATAACCCCATATTCTTGTACACAACTTGTACGTTTACGCCACCATCAATGAAAGTCCAAAAACCTTACATTTCCTTTTAATTATCACATTATATGTATATGAACAGCGAACAAGTGTTAATGTTAACTAAGCTAACGTATGAATAATAAATACTAAACAGCCAATTATTTATACGTTACCATTATGCTAATAGTCATAAATAAACGAATACATGCATATCTTAAAAATAAAATAAAGTTCAAGTCAATGACAGTCAATAATTTAAATTTTATCACAATTATATTTTTATAGTTCATTTCTGACAAAGTGTACATTTTGAGTTATGGGTATAAAATGTTTTTGAATTCTAATAGTATTATAGTTTAATATATATTTATTCTTATAATATATGTACGTAGTAGGCTGTATAGTTATCTATTTGTGAAGTACCGTAAATATACAATACTTGTCATATAAACAATGCGATATGAAATCAGAGAAGGATATAAAATAACTCTAAGTAACTAACAAAGAGGGTGGCTTACATTAAAGTTAATGTTTCTTGTTGGCCTAGGAATATTCATAGCCATAGTCGCGTGTAGTAACGACTATGTCAAGAATCTCACGAAGATAACTAGGAGAATATGTGGATAAGAAATATGAGAAATGTAACATGCACGACTTATAAAGTTGTTAAATGGTGGTTGACAGGATCTGAGTAGTAGATCATGGTAAAAAGTTGTCAGCGGTATTCCAGAGCACCCTAGTAACAATGAAAAGTTCATTTGACAGGCTGAATGTAAAAAGCACGTAGGTCTCATGTATTAGAAGCAGAAGGGAACAATATAAAAATTATGAATAATTATCTAAAGTAGGTTTTAAAATTATAAGGAAAATTTAGCAATTGCCCAATTTTCACTTTAGTGTTTCCGAGATACAGGAGGATCACATTACTCCTCTATTGAAGATGCAGGACATGGAATACAATGAGAGTGCAATTAATTGCATTTGCTAATCATTTCATACTGTAAAGAATTTTTTTTGTGGGCTGTGTTTTTACGTTAAATCAAAAATTATTGACCATTAAAGAAATTTTTATATAAGTATATTACAGTTAAGCACGAAAAACCTGTGGTTTTTACATAGAAGAGATCTGCTGCCCGTACCAAATACGTTCTGCTATTCTGTTTTGTGTTGCTTGTGGTAGCTCTCGTACCGACGTCTCCGTATCTCACAGCCGGCAGAACGGGTTAAGTGCAGTGATGACTTTAGTCAGGACCGTTGCAAGGCGTCGACTCAGGGGTTGACCACTGGCTAAGGCGTTGGCCTCAGGGATTGATTGCTGGCAAGCCGTCGTACTAAATTGTGTGGCTTCGATGAACTCTTCACTAACAAATTGTGCCCCTTTCTCACGACGATTCTGCCACGGACTATATCAGAGACAACATCTTGGAAAAGTTTACAGCAGAACTCATAATTTTTGTAGATCGGTGACACTTAAAACGTATACACGTAACGCAATACGGAGCCTCTCATAATCACATTCACCAGCTGCGGTGAGCGCAGAACAATTGTCCAGTTTCAAAAGCTTATCTCCGTTCCCTCCATTATAGCCTCCCATTCTTTTACTTTTTTCATTATTAGAAAACTTCGTCGAAATGTCAGTTTCACAGATTATTCCATTGTTACAAGAATTAGAGCACGCAGCTGCAGTTCCGTAGTCAACAATGGCCAACTATTCTGTCATGTTGAGGGCAACAATGGAGACAGGACACGAAAATTACTTGGATAGAAATGAGATAAGAGTTTTTCATGCTTAACTGTAATAAACTTATATAAAATTTCTTTAATGGCCAATATTTTTTTGATTTAACGTAAAAACCCAGCCCACAAATATAATTCTTTACAATATTGTTGAATAGTGTTATTTAAATTAGGAACAACTCATCAGGATTTTATACAAAAATGCTTGTGTAGTCGCTCGTGTCCAGTTTGGTTTATTAAAGGCAAGATAAACACAGATATTATCTTGTGTTATATTGATGAGTATTGTTCGTCTGTATATTATTCGTTCAGCTAATTTTACGATAATAAAATAAAGAACAATTTCTTACAGACTTCGTAATTAATTGTGTCAATTTGCTGGCAAGTTCATAGTGTTAAGTGCGCCGCCGGGTTAAGGGTAGAAGTTGAGACTATCAGAATGCAGTAGATAGACAGACGTAGAGTAACTTCATCTCATCTATAATAGGCCAACGCTCGTGTAAGTGCACCCTAAATCACATTTCTATTTTCAATAAAAAGCTGTGAATTCTAAAATAGTAACTTAAATTTTGTTGATAAATATTCATTTAACAAACGAAAATCGTGTGCACAATTTTATTTTCCAATATATTTAATTGGAGTAATGTTAATCAGGAATTTTATCAAGGAATTTTATGTGAATCATAAACTGAAATGAAGTATTTTCGAAAAAAAAGGACACCTCTGTTCCTGACCAATAGAATATTCAAATTCTGATTGTCAATTAAAAAAATATTTCTAAAAAAATGTAAAAATAAAGGGAGAAAAATATTTGAAAACAATTGTTAAATATTAAGATATAGCGCGTTATTGAGGATAAGCGTTTCTTTAATTGATTTATACTGACAATTTAGTCAGTTTGTTTAATCGCGTGAGCAACCATGTTTTTCGGATTTTTCCAACATCAGCGGAAAATACCGTTTGGTGCCAGTCCGGCTGGGGATTATAACTGTACCTCCATCGGGGGGTTTTCCGGTCCGAAAACAGCAGGTGCAGAGGGTCTAGCTGTTGAAATTTTCTACGTCAAATTGTCTAGAACCTGTGGTTGGTCCATAACAAGTTAAATGAACCAATAGAGAGACAGTTGGAGACACAGGTCGCGAGAAGTGGATGCCTGGAGAGCATTCTGGCAGTGAGCAGTTGCTGTTGTTTTTGGAAGGATCAGATCAGTGAGACTCCACCAAAGGCACTAAGTCGATGACCAGCTGCGCGGGACGTCGCTGAGTTGCTGAGATCCCCCAGTCGGGTAACCAATATCGCACATTTATCATAGTTGCGTAGAGAACTTTTATTAAATATAAAATCCGGTTTCTCGGTTTGCTACAACAATACCTGGGTTTCATAACTGGCTATTTTATAAATGTATATGTTTATACATTCAATAAATTCGTTATGTATGGAATGGGTTGTTGTTTTCCCTAGTACTTCCGCCTACCGCAGGTAAGCCGTTCCAAGAATTGGACTGCAGGAGACATGCTACGGTGAGGTAGCGAGGGAAGTGCCACTAAGACAACGCAAAATGAAGAAGATTGATATTTAAGTTGACCGACAAAAATACAATTTTATATCACTAGACAGATTGCTTCTAGGTTTCATGTAAAAATCGTGTTTTTTCTCTACAGACATCATTATGGATTAAGATAGTTTCTTATAGAAATAATTTCTTAAAGTTTAATATTATTATTAATTGTCATATATGCCAGAAAAATAATTTTTAAAGAAAAATTTCTATATCTTCATATAAAATTTTATTATAAGAACTATGACGTTTCGTCCTAATATTAGGAACCAATCAGGTGACGACAATGAATTGTTAGGGAAACTTTAAAACTAGATGATGAATTACACATATATTGATTGAATGATGTAGAAAATCCAAATATGAAATTAATGAAAATTTCATATTAAAACTTATTAAATGTCAGTTGTATATATGTAAATACAAACTATGTTACTAACATTCAGTTTTAATTACAATAATGTTTCATCCTTCAAGTAAATTTTTTAAAATAATGCAAAATTGGATACAAATTAATTTATGTATCTAGAAATTGTTAATTACCGTTACAATTTATTTTTCTGCCTTAATATAAAATTTTAATGCTGACATTTAATTTTCAATTGTTTCTTAAATATACGTAGAACGCAGATCTTGGACTTAATCCACAGAACTGGAAAGCCTTTTTAAAGCGATGACCGTGCACCTGGCATCAAGGAGGAGTTCAGGACAAAGAACGGCCGATTATTTTTCTCCATCGAATATGCGGGATGGAAAGCCTGCATTATTAGAAATAAGTTTTAGAGATCTTCCGAATGAACATGCAACATGATGTTGGACTGAAGAACAAAAGGAACTTTAAGAGGTTTATTGTAAATCCTGTGCCCTGGATATGTAAAACAGGATTATTTTATTTTCCGATTAAATCCTTGAACTTAATTATGATTATACGACGAAAACTATTATAGAGCCAGAAATAGACGATTGAATATGAAACAGTCGTAATCATTCAGCAGTTCTCCGCAAGTTATCGGTTATGCTTCCCGCCATGCTGTGCACTGCAGGCAGAAAAGAAAATTCTCCACGTTGCTTAACAAAAATCAGGTCTCCTCAAGACGGTCCCAAGATGATGCCTAATCCCTGTTTCACACTAAGAATTCCTGAATCCGTTTGTATGAGATTCAATAAAGTATGTAAATTGAGTCGCTCGGCGGTTTCTTCCCCCTTACTTCCCCGTACATTCCGACTCATGAACAGCCTCCCATCATCAAAGTCGATTCAGACTATTATTCCTTTCAAATAAAAAATTGACGAATAATTTTTCTAGGAAAGTTAATAAATGCAATATGAAAATGTAGGTACATACCACAAACAAATGACGTGGAGAAAATTATGGATGACTTCATGAAATTCTACAATTATTTTACAATAAAGAATATTTTACCTACACTATTGGGATTTTCCAGGATAAGTCGTTTGCCAAGCCATATTTAATACATGGCTGAAACCAACAAGGAAAGTCCCATCTTTTCCTGGAAAACAGCGACTTCCCCAACTGTACTCTTTCTGTAGACGACAAGCCATTCCCTGACGGTTCCATGTATTACAATAATTCAGTTTTTACCGGTTTCTGATGCGAATTACATTGTGCACTTCATACAATAAGTACTAATTTATTCATAATATATTGTTTAATGTGGTTCTCCGGCACCCTGGAGCCTTAGAAAAGCGACATGATATTTTTTTCAGTAACGGAAATAAGCATTTTCTACGACAAAGTCGATGATGATATCGTACTGAACCATCAGACTTAATAAAATTAAATAAAATGAAGCTGTGTAAGAGTGTGAGGATGTCTACGGCACGCGTGATTCGGAATCTACATTCTGAATCTTCCCATACGATTCAAAGTTACACCAATCAGGTGATTCTTAAAAGAATCGAGGAAACTCAAAATCCCTACCGACAGGGTTTCTCCATCGGAATCATAGTTTCTAACGAAGCGCCTTACATCTACGTTTAGTTTGTATCCCTCATTTTTAATCATATTCTGTAATACAGAAGAATACAGTGAGAATTAGGCGGATAACTGGATCGCAAACTAATTGTCCCTGATCACACAGACAGGTGTCATGACGTTCCAAATGTCTTTGACATATTTAACTGAAGATTATCCCAAATAAACAGCATATAGTACAATAATTAAGATTTCCAATCAAGATTTCACCCTTCAGCTGAATGAAATGGTGATCGACAAACCATTTCCTTTTTCGTAGTGCCGTTTAGATTTACTATTTCCAATCAGTTTATAGATACTCTAAACGGAAATACGAAAAAGAAATTGATTGATCAGCATTTCAAACCAGCTGAAGGGTGAATTCTTGAAATATTTTCGCCTTCTGGATATCATGAATTCTCCAAGACAGACGTCCGAATAAAGAAAGACATGCTCCTATTGGCCAGATCACAGTAGGGGACGACTTGTTTAACAACAGCAGAGACCGTCAAATCGAAAACATATGTTGATCCCTGGAGACTGGGTATCTCTATGTTGTCACTATTTCACCGAATCGGAATAGATCGTCTGAGAAAGTTTCTGAAAACAACCTTTGTGAATCTACGGATAATTGACTACCAACTAAATGTGGCGTCAGCAGTGCTTATCGAATTACCGAAGCCACAGAGATAGTAAAGTTCTTAAACTTTGATGTGACAAACACGAGTTAAGATCTCGGAGCGTGGTGTGGTGTAATCGTGTCCCTTGTGTATAATATAAAAATAAAATTATCCATATTGACCTTAAGACCAGATAAAAAGTGCGTACAAAATTGAACAAGAATTTTCTTTCGTAAACAAAACAGGACGCCGGGAAAAGTGAACTCTTCGGAGGGACACTTTTTTTCTAGACCACGCAGCGGATGGCCACTGGTGAGAGGAGCTGAAACGGACAACCTCAAATGTGAACAGTTTTGCATGGGGACAGGAAGAAATCGGTTCGTAAAACATGCAAGGTGGGTGCTGATGCAGACAAAATATTCTGTTATGCTCATCCAGATGGTTGCTGATTGCAGAACTTTACATCAAATAAGCTCTGTAGGCGACGAATTACAGCGAGACTGCAGAGGTAGGCATGTGGATAAATTGAATGATGTATGATTTTATGCATGAGACCATGAGAGACTGACTAACTTTACGTAAGCAAATCCCGCGGTTGTCTCTTATTACATTTCTAAAACAATTTCAGTCGTCATTTTAATGCTAGATTGTATCGCATTCCATCCTGAGATATTTCTTATTTTACAGTGTGCTCTTTTTACACGTGTAATATTTTGTAATCATCAATTTGTCAATCAGATCAACTTTCTATTAAATTCAAGTAAATTATATAAAACAAAATTAATAATAAGTAAAATAACTATTTATGAGATCTAGTCTCATTAATCAACCTTACCACAGCGGGATACGTTTTCGACTCCAATAAATTGTACAGTTTCAACTACTCGATGATAACCGCTCGGACCGCGACGGACCATAAACAGCGACGGTCAGTACTTCATAGACAAGTTCTCGCAGGTGGAATCTCAAAGGAGAGTCTGATGAAGTTTCCTATGGGAAAGCTTCGACCCCACAGCAAACACCTCTCCCGCCTGTGAAAGGGCGTGGCACAAGTACCAAATGCCCGACATACCTGATGCAGGTTTTTCTAGGGTTTTTCCTTTAAGGCGAATTTACCGGGTAGGATCCTTGAACCATAGACCGTGGGCCCTATTTAACCCTTGGCTACCTTCCTCTACCCTTCCGCATCCTCTCTTTCAAATCCCTTTCCTATGCTATAAGAGGGGAGTTGCCACTATGTGGATTACACTATAAATAACCTGTCTGAACCTCAAAATATACTTAACACTCATACGGCCAATCCTGACGTATGCAGGACCAGTGTGGGGCTATGCAGCCAAGTCACATCTACGTAGCCTCTAGGTTTTACAAAACAAGGTCCTTAAAATCATCGCCAAGGCACCTTGGAGGGCACGAACTAAAGACGTCCACCGCGAATTAAACATCCTGCCATTAATGGACGTTATCAGAGAACATGCTGAACGCCTGTACAGCAAGACACAATTCTCACACAACACTATCATAAGACGACTAGGCAATTATGACCACACCCGCGTCACTAAACACAAACGCCCAAAACACCTCCTCCTCCTCCCCGAACCCCCATGATCGGCTCATAACGAATAACTGACCACGCTTGCTTACGGTTTTTACAGGACGTGTGCGGAGATCCGGACTCCTCGACGAGAAGAGGATCGACGTGCATGATACCCGCAACCAACTACTAACTTATTCCTACCAACAAAACCATGTGCATGTTGCTGTCGCTTCTAGCTCATTGTGCCCTTCAACCCATCTAACTATCGCTGAGGTTTTTTTCCCGGTAAGGAGACCCTTCAGGTTGAATTATTGGCACTTTTTTCCCTCAGCCCTACGCTCTTCATTCTGTCTCTCTCACAAGCTATCTCCGTGAATGACCGTATTAAAGGGTATTATGCCCTCAGGTGCGGATCAAACACAAGTTCCCAATCCTTGTGTTCCAAGTTAGTTTACTAACAGCACGTGCAGAGGGGGTGTAGAAAGTGGTAGACCCCCATGCTTGGCCGTGCGTGCTTTCAAAGGGGGCACGGCCTTTAAGGGCCTTTGGCCCATACAAGAGAAAATAAAAATAAAAATAAAAAATCTTTTCCTCAAGTAAGCCTTCTGAGAGAATTCCGGAGGAGGCTACCTTTGGGGATGCCTTCACATGTCTCTGGTAATTAGAACTAAGGTTCCCACATTCCGAGGCACCTCGGCCTGTTTTGAGAGGTGTATGTTCCGGGGCCGCAGACGTTGGGCATACGTTAAGAGTTGTCCACAATTCCTATTGGAATAGTCGGCCAGCTGCCTCCTAAACTGGTCAAGGCACGGCGAGGGGAAGCTGCGACCCCACAGCAAACCGCTCTCCCGCCATTGAAAAGGCGTGGAACAAGTGCCAAATTCCTGACCTAGCTGATGCAGGGTTTTCTAGGGTTTTCCCTGCATCACTTTTAGGTGAATTGCCGGGTAGGATACTTAAACCATAGCCCGGGGGCCCTAGTGAACTCTTGGCTACCTTTCTCTACCTTTCCGCATCCCCCCTTTCACTCTTTTTCCTATGCTATAAGAGGGGAGTTGTTACTAAGTGGATTACCCTATACATAGCCTGTCTACACCTTAAAAAAAGAGAACCTTCTTTAGGTTTTGAATTACATCCCATAAGCCGAAACACCTCAGGGTCACAAATGTTGGGAATACTGTAAGAATTGTCTTCTGTTCTCATTAGATTACTCGACTTGATGCCTCGAACTTTGGCGAGGCTTGAAGATGGGAATTATGTTCCTTCACAGCAAATACCACTCCAGTTATTGGAAGGGCTTTGGTAAAGTAGCAAGAGACAGACATACATGCATTACATTTAGGAGAATAACGAGTTGGATCCTCAGTGCGCGAATCCATGCTAATTTTAGGTCACCTTGCTCTCCCATCCGCATCCCCTCTTTCTATCACCAGCTATTAACGGAGAGAGACCACCGCGTGGATGTAACCTGATACGGGAAAATATAGCTCTAAAAGTCTTTCTCTGGTAGAATAAAATGATAAGTCCTTCTAAGCTATTCCTCCGTAAGAATCCCGGCTGATTGATGCTTCGAGAAGAGCGATCGGTAGCTATAAACACTTTTAGATTAGATTATGAATGTAGAATCTTATGATTCAATTGGAAAATTGAAACGGGGAAGTTAAGGGCACTCAGCATAAGTGAAGTGCCTTAGGAGTTATTTTCCCCTGTTATTTTTAATTAAAACTAATTTGTCATAAAAATGTATTGCTTACAAGAAATTTGAGAAAAAATTCCTTGAGAGCTTTATAATGGATATACGAGCTTTTGGGTATGTGCCCTCCACCTATACCACTCGGGTCTGGTTTCACAGGCAAGTTATTCAGCTGAAAGGAGTTCTGTTTCATATACTCCTTATAAGGAATATCCGCCTCAAGCTATAAGCAACACGGACGGTCGGAAAGCTTCTGATCTCTAATTTACAGCTTTCGCTAATTGCTTGTTCAACTTTTCAGGAGAATCTTTTGGTCATGTTACACGTCAATCACTTCATGTTTCCCGTTACGATATTCATCAGTGTTTCCGTTACGATGCACGACGTTCAATTCCTTAAAAATCCATATTGTGCACAACTTGAGGTTAGTATTCCGTTTTTATGTTATGTATAGGAAACTAACATAAAGAATAAAACAAATTTACAACTCAATCGTGTTGTCTGATGTTTGACTCAATTAATTATTATGCAAATATATAAACAAATATCTCAGCTAAAATTAACTCGTTAAAGATGATTGATAAAACGTAACAGTCTTTTACATACTATTAAAATTATTTCAACATTGAAATATAACGACCGAAATAATTTCACACAAATTAATACGATTCACGTTATTCAATCACATATGAATTACACCTTTGGGATGATTGTGTTACCTGAGTTACGTATCTTAACTAGACATAATTAACTCTGGGTAAGATAATTTCTTGGCAGTACATGTGCGTGTGCCACGTGTTAGTCATAAATAAGCAGGTTTCGATTATTGCATATCCATTTGCATATGTAATTATGCTTCTGCTGGGCACGTTAACCGTAGGTTAAATGCGATTGACAAGGTGTTACAAGAACACAAACGTTGTATAACAATAAAGTCGAGTGCGCTTTACACTAGCAATAATTATATATTTTATTCCATTTAAAATATTTGAATACTTACACGCGAATACTGTTTCAGTAAGCAACATATTGTCAGACCATATTAAGTTCTACACAATATATTGCTGTCTACGTATTTCATTTTTTCTTAAGTAAGTACATGACTGAATTTATTGTCTGCAATTAAGCTGATACTTGGTGGCAGCTATAAATAAATGTCTAAAATTTTAAATTAGAATATGAAATAGGACACTATTTTTTGCCGAGGTCTAGCTTCTTTTCCTCTGAAAATAAAAAAAACTTTCATTCTCTCAGAAGTGTAAGCGAATAATTTAATATGGAACACATTAATTATTAAGTAACTACTTGTCAAAGTGGTAGCCTGTGAGAGAATCTCTCGCAGGTGAACCTTCGTAGAGAGCTCTGGCGGAGGCTACCTTTGGGGATGCCTCCACATCTCTCTGGTTTTTTTGAACTAAGGTTCCCACATGCCGAGGCACCTCGGCCTTTTTTGAGAGGTGTATGTTCCGGGGTCGCAGACCTTGTGCATACGGTAAGAGTTGTCTGCTATTCCTATTGGAATAGTCGGCCGGCTGCCTCCTAAACCGGTCAAGGCACGGTGAGGCGTGGGACACGTACCAAATGCCCGACCTACCTGATGCAGGTTTTTCTAGGGTTTTCCCTGCATCACTTTTAGGCGAATTGCCGGCTAGGATCCTTAAACCATGGTCCCTGCCTATCTTCCTCAACCCTTCCTCATCCATCCTTTCAAATATCTTCCTATGCTATTAAAGGGGAATAGCCGCAACGTGGATTACCCTCATGTAGCCTGTTACCCTAAAAAACAAAGACACTACTTCACTGTAGTAAACAACTCTTTTGATAACATTTGCCTTAGAAAGAATCTAACACTTTTATTCCTCTCCATAACGATTCAGTATTAGACATTTCAAAAGTGTATATTTCTTTTATAAAAAATAAATTTGTTTAACCTACCTCTCAGTATTTTGCTGTCCTTGGGTACTGTCGTTAGTATTTTTTGAGGCTAATCGTTCCAATCTCTAATCGTTCTGTTCAGAAACGAGTATTTTCGCATTTCCGTGCAGTCTTTTCTTTGTTTAATTTAAAAAGAGGTGTCACTTATAGCAACAAAATTTGGCGAGATAGCAAGTTGATGTACTTCACTGCAGAAATCAAGATTTAGAAAGCAGAATTTGTGCGGGCGATGTAAATACATGCTCACGAACAGGGAAAAACGTAAGGTATTAACAATAAAGACCTAAGTGGTATTCTACATGGGAAATTTTTCCGACTCCATTATATTAAAAATTGTAAGACGGCTTTGAACGTTTATTTAGGAATGAGCTTACTCACTGTACTATATAAAGTATTTACACGGACGTTGACAAATAGAAGCGACAGGGCCCTAGAAGTTGGTCAACCAAAGGAACAAGAATGATCAAAAAGGCGAATATCTGAGTGTAGGACTTCTCACGATTGTATTCACATTGGCCAAAGTAAATACTTCAAACGCAGTAGACGCACTCAGAGCACGAGAAGTCAAAACAAAAGGGGAAATAATTCCGGAAAACCAGTTATCTTCTCCATTACTCCCAAGAAAATATTTATCTCCATTATCTGTAGATTGTATGCAATAAGAAAATGTAGACAGGATTGAAAATATTAAATGTCTAAGGGCTGCAGGTTAAACTGTAAATAAGGCAGCTCATACTGAAAGAATACGCAGAGAAAGTAGAAATATTTGAAGAGTTGTCTTTCGTTATTAAGTCTCGAGTTTTAGCGCGCATACGCATTTTAGACTTTCCGACAAAGTAACAGAGCTCAGCTCCATTATCGCTTTGGAAACTCCTGCCGCTACAATTAAATTTTATTAAAACCAATTAATGGCCTAAATAATTGACATTACTATATACATACATATATATATATATATATATATATATATATATATATATGTATACAGTGATGAATGTGTCTATCCTCATAGGGTGTAAAGAAATAATAAGAAAAATATGGGAGATTTAAAAGAATACGATTCCGCAATGCTTCCGGGAGGCATTAATGAGAACAGTTTCTATTAAGTGGTCCCTAGACGTTCAATTTTATCCTCAATATATTGCACATTAATTGAAATTGCACAACAATATTGACTGTCTGTAGATATTGTCGAAAGAATGCACAATATATGTAGTCAATCAAATTTTATAATGTTTAGATCTATAACAGTTTACCAACATATTAAAAGCAATTATTATATAGTAAAATAATTTAGAAAATGGAGAATACGAGCGTTTACTTTGTAAATATCCAGAAAAGTATCTAGATGCTGATAAGTTGCAGTTACTTAAAATATTTAATTAGTGGCGCTCTAAATTTAGAAGAGAATTAAAGTGGATGAAGGATTCTGAAATAAGGCGTTGCTGGAGTAGCTGACGTAATAGAACCAACATTATGGAATTGTAAGAAATGGAGTTCCTAATAGGTCAGGAAAACCATATACGTCATAAAATACCGTTCAGACAGACTGTAGAATAGGGTCCGCGGCAAAGAAAATTATTGGGCAATAATATTACAACGTGTGTGTCGTCCCAGAAATAAATTGTGTAATATTATTTAGAACCTATGTAACGTATACATATTTTTATATCAAAATTTGAATTATTTTCAAAAGAAGCCTAATTTTAACTTACTTATCACAGTTTTTCCATAGTAATAATTCTGTGTATATACAAAGTAATAACTTATTTCAATCTGAAATCGCAGAACCTATCGCCCATTCGAGTTTTTGTACGGAATTAAGTTCTTATTTCATTTAACACGCTGAGTTGGCGCTAGACTAAAGCAGGTAACCACTTAGCGCATGCCAAAGCAATCACCCACCACAGTACGTACTATTCATTTATTAGACATAGTAAACAATAGGTCTATCTTTTAAGGAAATCATCGTTTATATTACTCCAATATTTCAAATGTAGCTCTATGCAAAGCACCAAACTTATCATTTGCTTATTTGTAATTGAGATTACAACAATTTTTCATTTTGTATAAGTTAAATCATAATTCTAGACGATCTCGTTTTAGAGACATTCAAATTGCCCCCCAGTGGGGCGTGAACCTCACGTTGCGAAACACTCTTATAGCCTGTACGTATCCATTATTGGAAGCAGCTGTTCAAACAATGCACGAAAATGGACTTTTTTAAAAATATTAATAGGCTGAATAAAATAGTGTATAAATAAAAATAAAAAGCTCTTATCAGTTATGTGGTTTTGTTAAAAAATAAAAGAATAGTAAATTTGAAGTATTACAATATATATTCCAAACGCGTACGATAGGCTGCATCCTAAAATATGGGTTGAGACAACTGCTAATAAAATAAATGGAGTTTTCATGTAAGAAGGCCTGTACTTTCCATGCTGGACATATGCAGGTTGACAAGTTCCGACACTTTCGCTCCGCCGCGCCGTGCCTTTGGAGTACAAACGCGAAACTTTCTCCAGTTCTTAGTGAAGCCAACTACAACCATATGATCTCATTTAGATTATTTACATCACCTATTACACACGGTTTGTGTTGCCCTTGAAAAGCCTGGGAATTAGAATAACCGAACCACTAATTTTATACTATAAGTTACAACCAGGGTAAAATTACCTGATATAGAATATGTTAATGAGGTGTTTGCCGAAGGAGCAGTGAATGCCTTTAAGTTTCACCGACTATGGAGTATACAAGTAGAACTTAACAAACTGGTTTTGAACCAATGGTTGGACTCCAGATTATTCCCAAAAATAAATACACGAGAAGGTAAAGTTCCCGATTTACATAAAGTCAACTTATTTTTCAAAACTGCGTCAATCATAATTGTATTGTTGTGAAACAAAGATTGCGGCGAGAGTTCTGACTTGGAACCAACTCCAACGTGCAGCCAAAGAACACGGAGGACAAGAATTTAGAAAAGATGGAAAAGACTAAACCTGAGTAAATCTGTCTATTGTAGAAAAGAAAACCGAAAACGGAGTGAAAAAAGTACTTTGATAATGTAAGAGAAATTGTTCGAATAAGCGGTTAATCTTCATGAAGCCATTAGTAAAAAAATACTGATACTACTCACATATCAACATAAATACGACTTTGAAAATATTTTGTGATATTTCTTAGCATTATAACTAGTAATATATACTTTTTCCCCTTACGTTAACAAATAATAAATTTAAGTGGAGTGTGCTGTACGTAATAAAGAATTTTGCGAGGAGGGTGTTCCTATCGTATCCCAGTCGTCTCAAACATTAATAAAAGGGTTTTTGTTTGATAGAAAACGATTGTTAATATACTAAAATTGTTTCTTCGAAAATCTTAAAGCCAACATTTTTGTTTATTAACATGCATGTGACCTCACACCTGTTAGTGACGGTAATGTCCGAAATCTAGGTCATTCGCACAATTATCGGTCGACTCGAAATTTAAAAAGCACTCTATGAATAACTTGCTAAGCAGATGTATCTAATTTCGTCACAGAAAAATACACGCATGATCTCAGCAATGAAGAAAGTACATCGACTTCTACATTGTGTTAAAATGGCGAACTGAAATGATAATGACAATTTCTCGACTCGATCTCAGAAGCCAATTGAGAGGGGCAATGAAATTTCTGGGCACAAGCCAATACCCTGTCTTGGAAAAGAACGAAACAAGTGTTTCGTTGCACGTATCGCTTCCACTTACTTTCCGGTCGTGGTGTCACCGGAAGGCAAAGAAGTTGGATATTAATATATCAATTATGCGAATATTAAATGTTGGGCGCTGCTTGGATAAACCCTATCATTGCTCGAAACAAAATCATTTCCATCAAAATTCCAACTCCCTACCCTAACTACAGAACAGCTGAAACATTCGAAAAATTTCCTACGTTACAAATAACAGCTGTCCTTAATCAAAATACAATAATTTCACCAAAATACATTCTTTAAACTGTAGGCTACTTAATTTACATTCTGATTTTGAAAATTGTTGACACCGGTGTTGAGACATTTGGTGAGGCTGGTATTTAAGATGTTCAGTTTTCTGTAATAGAATATATTATGCGAGAGTAAAATATGGAAGAATGAACCCAACGTATCAAAAGAAAAATGCTCTGACTCTCGTGAGGTATATGAGGTTACAAATCTTACCTGGACACGCTCTAGGCTCCGATAACTAATTCTCTTCAACAGACTGAATTCAGTAGGTTTACTCCTTTAAGAAGTGTTCGGACTCGTGTGCCCAGCTCTGATTCTTAACATGTTTTACCAGAAGACAAGTATAGTTATTTTACTATCATAAAAGTTTCAATTTCTTTTATTGTAGGTAATGGAATACCCGATAACACCTTTTCCAAATATCTGTCATTTTGAAGACAGTTTAAATGTGTACACTGTTGTCTAAAAATATAAATATATGACAAATACAAGCAAAGACTTAAAAAATGCGATGTAATTGCTTTACGTTAATTCCAAAGGAACGCCTTATTGCTTAAAAAAGTACAAAAAAATAGTGCACTGAAAATAGCATATAATGCATGACCGTCTCATATATTCTGGGTGATTAAGTGTTTGCAAAGCGGTTTAATTTAGAAGGATCGCGTCGCCAAGTGCACATCCCCTCCTCGGGCCGTAAGCCTCGGGCTAGGGCTGGTGCGATACCGGTGATTGGGCGTGTCTGCGCGTGCGCCATGCGCCTGTGCGAGGTGCAGCCAATCCTGTATGACCTCGAGGGCGGAGCTCCAAGCGCAAAATAGGTAATTATATTCCAATCAGAACACTACACAAGATAAATTAATTTCTCTCGCGCCGGGTTGCCTGCTACTGAAACGCTACTACGTGATCTTTTTTTCTCGACCGAGTAGAGACCGAAAAAATTGGAAATAATACGCGAGTAAATTAATGCGATTGCACGAGGAATAAAGGAACTGCTTTTTGCAGCTCGCTTCTTGTCCGTAAGAAATATCTGTTGCGTGGTGATACGCCATCATTAGAATGACATTACCTTCGAGTAATAAGCTTGAGTGCTCTACTCATTAAAAGGGAATTGAAGCGTTAGAGTTCTTTCTTTTAGTGAACCTTTATAATACAGAGATTATGAATATTAATAAAACTCACACTTGCGAAGAATTGACGCAACAATTTTTTGAAAGTGTAACACGCTCGTAAAACTTTTTTAAAAGAATAACGTTTATTTTATTATAAACTAATAATAGATGAGCATGTGATAATTATAATCAAACGTTTCCTTGGAGAAATATCTTGAATTACTGGCATAATAGTGAAATTATCTGCAGACGTACTACAAATTATTGTTTTATATTCATTGTAGGCCTATTTACAGAAGTTATTTTTTCTACTGCGTGACTGATAGTCGAATAATTACCTCTTGAATAATAATTTTGGATTTCATTCAAATAATTCTGGAATAAAGTATAAATTCAAGGTCAAAGTCAGGGTCGGTTCTTCCCAATTTTACAAGAATTGGTAAAGAGAAACCGAAGATAAGACTGAAGAAGAACGTTACATAGGAGATGTGCACCCTCGGCTGAAAATCCAGAATAGTAATGGGCTTACAAATATTTTAATATTATAGGTCAGGTTCAATCATACTCTTACTGTGTACTTTGATATTAGTATATATTTGTATCTTGATAATTTTGCGCGATAATTTGTTTTCTCAATTATTTTGTTCAGTGAGTGTTTAATTGCAGATTATAATAGTATTTGTTTACACCGAGCCAATTGGAATTAATTATAAATCTGCAACTTATTTTCTATTAAAATATTCAACGTTCACATTCGTTGACAACTGGTTATTTACCTATAGTCAGAAAATTGAATTTGAATTTAATTGTGAGTGGTTTTTGGTAAAAACAGTAGTTTGGTATTAATTATTTGCGAAATACGGTTTTAGGTTAACTGACTTTACTCATATCAGAAAATGTTTTGCATATAATTAAAGAATGATTGGTTTCCTTTACATTATAATAAAACTCCATTAGTTTTGATTTAATATACGAGTATTCAACACATTTCCATTTTTACAATTAGTTTTGCATGAATACTCTTATTACCTATTGTCTCCTGGGTTGTACGACTGCAATTACCAGAGCATTTTCACACGGGTGTAATTTAAAAGTTGTCTTGTGCATCTCATTTAAAATTGCATTTGCACTAGGCGTTAGTCGGTTTGCGGTAATTACAGTCGTCATTATAAGAAAGTTTATTCACACCATAAATAAAGTTAATCACTAACAGATCATTTTATATTTACTTCACCCAGTTGGAAACTGTTCCAATTGGTAGTGATTCGTTTAATGAAGTTTCTTAGAAATTAACAATTAAGATACAAATCTTTTTACTGTTATATTTATCTGACGTTCTTAAATAAATGAAAACATCAACCTGTTTAGTTATAAATTTATTATTAATTTAAATTTTTAAACATTGTAATAGGAAAAACATTCTCAAAGTTTAATCCCTAATTTCTTAGGACATTGTTAAGTCAATTAACTGATATAATTGAATACTCGTATACTAAATTGGGGAAGGGACTGTTGACCGCTCACGGCACGGCCACTCAAAATACGGTGCCGGCTAGTCACCCCGTTTTGTCCCATGAAGTATGATAGAGTACACGTAATCTATGTTTAATTGGGCGAGACACAATTCCTTCCTGGTTTATTGCGGTCACTTTCAGGTATATAAATGGCACAACCCGATTTCTTCACGCTTGAAATCTCAGCGAGTCCCGACTCCATCTCGTCGTATTGGTAAGACCTGAGCGACTTCATAAGCGTGGCACTAAGAATCACACAAGCAATTAATTATTTTCTCTAATCCCTATTGAGTTAATGAAAGTGCTCAATTATTACTAGTCTAAAATGAATGTTTTCGTGCTGCTTCTTAATTTTTTACTGAAGTCATCAATTATTCCATAAACAACCATGGTTTTGTAATTTATTTGATACAGGAATTCATTTGTCTTACTTTAGATTCCTCAAAAATAATTGAAAAATAACTTCATTTTTAATGGTGTTGTAACTTACTTTCACTAATGGGAGTTTTTTTATTATTATTTACTAATTTCAAATGATTGTTTATATGGATGTTGCATTGAATAAAAAGAAACATTTTATTTAACTATATATTACAATTAAAATCAAATATAATTAAAATAAAATACAATAATATTCAAACACTAACATCTAATGACATAAAAAGCATTTTAAACTTAATCTCAGGGTTTTTAGGGCATTCTCATCAAGCAGTATATTTTACAGAATTTTTAATAATCTCATAACCAATAATTGGCAAATTGTACATGGTTTACAAATTTTTTACAACACCGTACTCTGTCATATTGTCCAGGTCGCGTCGCCATCGATGTCCCAGTTCTCCGTCTCAGTTTCCGCGTTTAAGTGTCTTAAATAAAGACCTGGAAGGAACGTCGTGTCGCCTCAACTGCAAAATTAAAAAATCATATTTCAGGTGCCTACTAGGCACGGGACTCGCCCCACTTACTACCGTAATTTCGACATTCCAAATCAAGCTGCTACCTGTCTGGGTTTTACGACCCTTGTGAGTCATCGACGGCTCATGTCTCTTTGCCTCGGCTCCGCCGAATTCCCGGTCGGCCGATCGAAATACTTTCCTAAACTCATAATAATTAAATATATAAAATAATAATTTTTATTAGCGTTGTGTTTCATCGCTACAGTGTGTTCGTGGTTCAGTTGTATGTTAAATCATCAATATTTGGTGAACGATTAAGCTTCGCAAAATATATAATGTTTTTATAATTCCGTGAGTTAAACAAACGTCTTTTATATTTAACAGGAGGAAAATAATGTGTTAACTACTATCATTTATCTAATATTGCTTGATGGCCAATCGAGAAAGAAGAAACACCCTAACCTCTAGCATATGAAGAAAACCAGAACACCTAAACGGTATTGAACACACTTGAATAATGAAAGTATATCTAGTTCGTGATCTTGAAGGAGAAAGTAAATTAATAAATTTCGTAAGTCGATTTTTAATCGATGTATGAGAATATACAAACCGCTCGATGCTATAATTTATAGCTGGTCTCAGATTAGATGCAAAATATAAATAAAGTATTCCAAGAGCGCCCAACGGCCACCTATAAATTACGGTATTATTTATGGGCGTTTCTCATTTTCTCCCATGAGGTACCCAAAATCTTTTTCCGAGGCGAGTCTAATTACTAATTAATCCAATCCCATTTTCAACCGCTGTTTCTAATTCCCGTAAATGTTTCTGGCAAGGAAATGTAGTACAAACGATCAAGTTCGTTGTTCTGTAACGACTTTGACGTCTCGAATAATAAAACCTTCCATTAATAATGGACCCTTTAAACGCCTGTGTTACGGGGATATAGAAGCACTTATAATCATAGTAGAATATTCAATTTATGGCCTTAGTGACGCAGCGTCATCCATTCATTTCCCCTTAATATTGCAGCACTTAATCCACGAGACAGGTTAAAGGCATTCGTCTTAAACAAACTATTTATAATTACTCCTTGAAGACATGTCCCGCAATTTGTTGAGATTAAAAAATCATTAGAACGGGTTTCTGCCAACACACGAGCGGTCAATCCTCTTCTTGTGTTTGTTTTATTCATATTTGCGTTCATGTGTTTTATAGAGCATTAGTTGAAATACGCGAGACCACCCATTGAGTAATACGCCATTTTTGGGCCAGAATACATTTTATTTAAAAGTTCGATGTACGGGTAATGTCATTATTGGACTATGGAAAATTTGTTTGAGTTACCTGATTTTATATTATGTTCAAATAAATTACAGTTCTACAATCTCATGTCGTGTTAGCTCCCAAGGCTGCATTCCAATAATTATGAAATTAATAGTAGAACTCCGCATTCCTGGATAATTCATTCCGAAGACGTTGCTCTCATTATATTTATTACTGAGTCATCCGGCAGTTTATTATTTAAGTAATGTCACGACTAAAGCTTGTCGAAGAGATGTTTGAATTAACACTTGGACGTCTGTTATGACTTGTTATTGGCGGAAAATTTGCCGTTTAGATTAAAAATCGTATCTAGCTTTAAGCTACAACGTTTTCGTAATGTTCGATGGTTCGATTTTTAGAAGTTCCAATGTCAATATATTAACCCGATACAGTTATTTTTGTGGGAGTTTCGCGTCAACCTTTAGACTTCGAGAATATTTTTATAGGATGAACAATTTATGTACTAGTGACACAATTGCAGATTGTGGAATAATTTATTGCAATTCATTTTAAAAAAGGGAACCCATAACGTGATGAAAATTTATACTTTATTTACTTCAACAGGAATTTCATGGAAGGAATCGGTTCCCTTGATACGTTTGCATTCCAAATTACGACTTTCATTATGTACCTTCTCTGCTTTTAAAATTAAATTAATATAGAATATAACATTACAACTCTTTAAACCCGCCATGCAGTCTATAATGGTTTTCATGAATTTCTTTCATCAGAGTTTATAAAGGTCAAGGACTTCTGAAATCTTCACGACAATGTAAAAATTTTTGTTTCAAAATAAATTTGGCAACGTTTATTAAATTTAATGCAGCTCGATATGTGACTGCTTGTGAGTGAGATCTTGCATTGTACTTTCTCTTTGACATCATATTTTGTTATCGTTCATTTCTTCCTGTGTCATTCTCAGAACAGCGAATTGAATTATTTCACTTTCCTGTTCTCTTAATAAATCATTTAATATTTTTCTGTCGCATTATTTTAATTTTCCTCTAACAACGCCCCGGTGTTCATTGAGTAATTACCATTTTACGCTAAAAAATCTCGTTTAACTAAATTTAATAAAACGGTACTTTCACAATATGCTTTAATTATCACAATTAAGAAACACCAATAAAATACATGGAATTATTCTTTAACTAACTCAAGAAAAGATTTACTTAGTCCAACAAACAGTTTATTTCACATTTCAAGGCGAACAGAAAACAATAGAAAAGCAAATTACTACAATCTGTAATATTGCCTGGAAATACTAAAAACAATATTGGTACCAATTTTTATACGAATATCGTGGTAAAAATTGTATGAAAACTGAAATGTACAACAATACTGTCTATATTAAATTATGTGACATTCTTGAATGAAATATTAATCGCCGAATAAGTCAGAATTAAATATTTCATAAAGAAATTACGAATCTTTCATACATAAACACGACGTTTCGTCCTTATATTAGGAGCTCTTCAGGTATTAATTAACAGACATTGCTGGGCTGCATGCCAACGAATGCTCTACAACGTTATGTTTGACTATGAATAATTGGTAACTCCTTTATTAAATATAACATTCTGAATTGTTTCGCAATCAATATTAATAGAATATTTATATTGTCTTTACATGCCGCCGAGTGACTATAATATGATTTTAATTAGGTCAGCTGTTGCACGAATTGTTCACAAAAAACTACAAATGATATTAGTGTGAATGTTGATTCGAGCATATTAATTTCGTAATTATGTATGAAGTCCATCACATTAGATTAATAAATTATAATTCATAATTTTGGTTAGAGCATAATATATTGAATGTAATAATATATTATATACAAACTCAATCCTTAGGTCACGTATGACCTCGGGCGACATCGCGCGTAACAAGTTATAGCCCCAGACGACAGCTTTTGTCTCTGATTTAATTACATGGCACGTTTGGCCTTTATATTATAGAAGATATTACGTTTTGTAGAACACCGTGATATTGGTTATGTGACATGTAACGACTGAACTAGTTTGTTAATATAATCTGACCGTGTGCATTAAAGCGCACAGGACAAAGTTGTAAGTATATTTTACACTTAGCTTGATTAAATTATGAATTTACTTGTGTCTGATAATAGTTTAATGTGAAGCTTTAAGTAGTGTTGCATTTCATACAGGGTGTTCAGAGACATTGCAACAGTTTACACCGAACGACGTCAAATCGATTCGAGAGAATAACACTTCGTAGTCACTACGCACTTTAGAAGTGAAACATCGAAGACAGAGAAATTTTAAATCTGTAGATTGAAATATTGGACGATTCCATATGTTTGTACCCGATTCAGGCTATGATTAAAATTCATTTTTTTATTGATATTTTATGGTGGCGTAACCTAAATGTTATTGGCGACCTTCTACATTATTTACTAGGTAGGGTGCGTAATATTGTCTTTATGTCTAGGGCGAAGATTGTGATTACATGCAGTTACTTCTTAGATTATGTGATAAATTTTGGCACTGGATATAAAAGCTAGTAATGCAGTGATTGCTTTTGGATCAGAGCAGAAGTCTTTATATATCCTTAGGATTATATATACCTACGTAAAAATAAATGTATTGTAATATACAAATATGGGTCGTTTAATAAATGAAAATAATTGATAAATTTACAAACAATAGATTTTTATTGTGGCAATAACTCAAACAATTACAAATTTATAATATTGAAATTCTCAGGGTCTTCACTGGGTTTGATAATGGACGAATCTATAATATTTATAATCTTATCAACAACAAATTACAATTAAAAGAAAAAGAAATTCACCCGTCAATTAAAATGAAACGAAATTAAAAGTAAAAAGATTGACTCTGATTAACAATTTTAATCAAAAAGAGAACGAAATCTGACAGATATCTTTCAATTACGTTTACATAATTACTTGTTTTGTAAATTGTTACTCACGTCTGCTCAGCATTCCATCGTACCTTTAATTTTCGAAAACACTATTGTGGGGGTTTACACTGCTTCTAAAACTCACAGATTCTACATAAAATTTTTAAGCCAAAATTTTATATGTCGTCAGGATATCGACGAGGTCTTTCCGTGAATTGTATCTCACCATATCTCCCTGCGAACTGTATCTCACCATACCTTCCTGCCAACTGTACTCTCGTCTCACAATTTGAGCGCGCATACGCCATTTTGACGGACCTTCCGAAAAAGGAACAGAGCCGGTTTTTCTATTGTTGTTTCAAAAGCTCCTGCCGCTACAAACAATTTCTCAAACAATTTATATTTTCAATTTCACAATTAATGTCTTAATTAATTGGCATTACAGTATATATTGTGATATTAAAATTGAAGATATAAACAAAGAATCTCACGATGTGATCAATTAATGTGATAAATTATGATTTGATAAATGAAATAATTTACAAATTAAATTTTATTACAAAAACGTTTATAACCATTTATGTTTAATTAGATTTTATACAAAACGTTTACATAGATACCACAGCTTTAATTAAATTCTTAAAATCATCAGGGTCGATTATCGGGTCTCCAACAGTTATAGTAACCCGCAATTATATAACTAAATTAAAGAAAAACGAAATATTATAAAATATTGAATTAAATTTACATGATAAATATTATCTTAAAAAATATAGAAATCTGAAGAACTTTGATGAAATCTTAAGAAATCTGACGGTACCCAAATTTTAGGTTTGGAATGAAAATTTCGTAAAAACCTATCATCAGAGCGGCTCTCATCAGTACTTATTAACTTCATCAATAATTTAGAAAATTTTAATTAACAGGCCATGGTATTTCCCTTTTCACACAACCTACGTCGACAAATACGCTTGAGTGCCTAACATAATAGACGATCAACAGTCGATTTCCAACCTTCAAATACCAGTTCAATAACATCTAGTACTACGTTCTTTACAATTAACACGTAGCTCGATCAATTTCTCTTGAAAATGACTGTCTTTTCTTTCGTCGACTCTTACTTGGAGACTTAATAATTTTTTATTTTTTACTAGTTGGGTGTCCGGCGTTGCCCATGTACTTATTTATATAAAACCGAAAAAGTATGTAATTCTATGTTAATCTTTAGTCAAGAAGTGATTTAACCTAAATCTAGCTGTTACTAGTTCCGATCATAATTTAGACCGATAGTGCATTAATTTAATTTTATTGTATCAATCCCAACAAACATACTTCCGAATTTATTTACGAATAGAATACTTAAAAATATTCCTTCAGTATTGCAGGGTACAATTGTCCCTCAGTCTTCAGACATTACGAAAGATTAAATTGAAGAAATTCTTAGCTAGATTCATATTGTAAACACATGGTCGCCATATTGAAGTCTCTAATATGGCACGAGAATTACCTTACATTTTCCGCAAATATCGTAAAGTATTTCGTATTGTTTGGAGTATTAATGGATAAAATTATACTTCTTATCCAATTAAAATATTTCTGCTTTATTTTACTACGGAAAAAGGAACTATTCCCTTTGTTCGTCGCGTAGTAACGTCTCTCTCTCTCGCGTGCGTAACGACATGGTCTCTTTGCGCGCAGTAATTTAACACAAAATTATCACGTTTCTCAATTATAATTCTTTACACATTTGTGCTAGGGGTTTCGTACCCTCACAGTACCGTTTCTCGAGTTTTGAAGAATAATTTGTTCCAATTTTTGTTGCAATCTGTCCATGCGCTTAAATTTGTTTAGAAATTAACGTAAATACATACATACAAATATACATCCTGTTTTATTATATAGATTTTTTAGAGTAACAGGCTACATGCGTTATTAAGCCATTATGACAAACAGTGCTTACGACCTGACTTCTGTCTAAATGAGACTCAGACCGACGAACTTCACTGTTTCAGTTTCTGTTGCCGACTAACTTGAACTCTCATCAAAGCTTTTACACATCACATATTGCCGACAATTATACCGTCTGAAATCTCCACATTCTTACGCGACACTGACTGTTGCCTACAAAACCCGGTCCACAACAATTTATAAAAATCCTTTTGATTGCATGTATTCGTGGTCACCACAAAATACTGTAAATTTTTACTATTATTTAATTTTTGTTTCAATTATTGTTTAAAATAAATTGGCTCGGGTTAACAGATTTATTAGCATAATATTAAAAAATACAAATATTATAATTGTTCTAAATTAAGATGTTAACTATTAACAAAATTGTAAAATGTTCTAGCTTAGTTCGTAGACATGAAAACACTTTTTCATAAGGGAGATAAGTGACGGTGCTGTAGATATCTCGAGAAATAGCGGTCTGAACTCTACCGCAAGAAAAGCCTTGTGATTTGACCTCACACTGCATATAAATAAATCGCAACTGTCTTACATTTATTGTTCTCAGTACGGCGTATGGCAAGTCTTCAGGACTTTTCTCGGAATAGCGTAATAATCGTAGTCGCTTGCAGGAAACAGGCAGGATCTCCATAGCTCACCAGGACTTCTATATTACATCTGTTATATTTATATAAGTCATATTCTCTAATTCTACACTCAAAAAAAAAATTGAAACAATGAAGTTGGGAGAAAAGCCTTCTTTTACGTGCTGGCGCCACATTGTTTTTGCAGTGAAACCTTGTAGCCTCATAGCAGACGTCTAATTAATTTACGTTTGCAGCGTCCTTAATATGTCGGCGTGAACCTTACTTATAATTAAAATTTCACATTTTTAAAACATCGCTTCAATCTAATTTCTTAAAAATATATTTGGCTTCCAGTATCAACCTTTTAAATTTATGTCTCTCAGTATGTACAATTTTGGTACATTCTCAATCTAGTATATGTTTCCTCTATTTTAGGTGTCTTATTTCAATCTTTTATATTGTTCTGGTGATAATATATTCCTCTATATAAATTCATGCTAATATGCCAAATATTTACATAAGAACATTGCTTATATCTTCTGCGATATAGTATATCGTTACATTCCAGCTTCTCCTCCTAGTCTTTCATATTATCAGACATTTTTATTTGTTTAATTTATAGGTTCAAAAAGTATATTTATCTAACTTGTACCGTTAATTATAAAATCATTTTTATTTCTTAACATTAGTTGAACTGTTTTATCCTGCATTATTCTTTTAAAAATTGGTCAGTCTCATTATTCAAGAATTGTTTTTAGTGGAATATAAATAAATGTTACGAGGGTGATCTGTAAAGTTTCCGGCCTAGCAAAGATAAGAGACATTTTTTTTCAATTTTTTTTTCTACGTAGTCTTCTTGACTCTATTGTTTACTTCTCTCGGCGATGCTCCCATCGCTTTACCCGTCCAAACAGTAATCGGTTGTTTTCTCTGCAAAATAATTGTTTACGAAGATAATTTGACGAAAATCTCTGTCCTCCTCGTCTTAGGGAATAAAATACGTCGCTTTGGGCTATATCTGGTGAGTAAGGAGGGTGGTCAAGCAATACAAACCTTAATTATTGGATTTTCGTCGTGACAACCGCCGAGGAGAGAGACGGCGCATTGTCTTGGTGAAAAAGTTTTTGTTCTCCAAATGAGCCAATTTTACCGCAACTTCTGCCTTCAGCTTGTCAAGTAATCACAATGGTTTTTCCTTTCTGATAATAGATTAAGATAACTCCATGACTATCCCAGAAAACAGTCGCATTCACTTTTCGGGATATTTTTTGGAGCCGATACCCACTTCTCCACTGTTTTGACTGTATTTTGAATTTTGAGATATAATGGTGTATCCAAGTTTCATCTACAGTAATTAATCGGCACCAAAACTCTTACCTTTTGCGCCTAAACTGCGCCAAAAGAGCGTTGGAAATGTTCTTTTGAACACGGTTTGGTCCACAAACGCGACACCCAACTCTCAGACAGCTCTCTCGTGCCTGAATCTTGATTCAATATGTGACAAACATGTTCTTTAGATATTTATATAGCCTCTGCTATCTCCCTCACTTTAATCTGACGGTTATCTACATCATTTTATGAATTTTAGCGATGTCATCGTCAGTGGTTGCAGATTTTGGACGTCCCGAACGTTCATAGCCACCTAAACTGGTACGGCAATGTTTAAATTCAGCTGCCCAAAATTTTAAGGTGGTAAATAATGGTGCAGATTTCCCGTACACAGCGTTCAACTCGTCTTTTCTTTGCAGAGTCGTTTCTAAAACAAATATTTATTGATAGCTCGATACTCGATTTTCATAAAATTTTTGTAGGTGTAGACAGGCTATGTATAGGGTAATCCATGTAGTAGAAACTCCCCTTTAATAAGATAGGAAAACGACTGAAAGGGGGATGCGAAAATGTAGAACAAGGTAGCCAAGGGTTAACTAGGGTCCCCGGGCTGTGGTTTAAGGATCGTAGCCGGCAATTCGCCTCAAAGTGATTTATATCGAAGTTAAGAATAAACAATTCAGCATAAAACGTAAATAGAATAGAATGCATTAATTACTTCGTATGTCTTATGCGTTCATTGTAAGTTTCATTTGTACCATTTATGTACTTAAATTATTTTATACAGATCAATTTATTTTCGAATTTAGTTTCGAATATGATAGTTGTGTTGTGGAAGTACGAGTAGCTCCAGATGCTGCGTCTGAGGAGATGGCCGGAGTGCGGAGAAGTATGTGCATTGGGAGAACTGCAAACGTCTAGCATTCCTCCCTGTAACATTGCTGCAAAAAAATACTGTATCAGGTAGGGCGGGAATTTGGTACTTGTCCCACGCCCATCCGATGGCGGGAGAGGGATTTGCTGTAGGGTCGCAGCTTTCCCCTCTCCGGGCCTTGACCAGTTTAGGAGGCAGCTGACCGACTATTCCAATAGGAATAGCGGACAACTCTTACCGTATGCCCAAGGTCTGCGACCCAGGAACATGCCCCTCTCAAAACAGGACGATGTGCCCCGACATGTGGTAACCTTAGTTCAAAAACCAGAGTGATGTGAAGGTATCCTCAAAGGTAGCCTCCTCCAGAGCTCTCTGAAAAGGTTTTTTTTTGTATGTGTAGACAGGTTATGTATACGGTAATCCACATAGTGGCAACTCCTCTCTTACAGCATAGGGGAAGGAGTTACAGGGGGGATGCGGAAAGGTAGAACAAGGTAGCCAAGGTATAACTAGTGCCCCCTGCTATAGTTTAAGGATCCTACCCGGCATTCGCCTAAAAGTAATGCAGGGAAAACCCTAGAAAAACTTACATCATGTAGGTTGGTCATTGGGTACTTGTCCCACCCCACGCCCTTTCGATATCGGGAGAAGAGTTTGCTGTGGGGACGCAGCATTCCCTTCTCCGTACCTCGACTAGTTTAGGAGGCAGCTGGCCGAGTGTTTCAATGGGAACAGGGAACAACTCTTACCGTATGCTCAAGGTCTGTACAGACTCCTGAACATACACCTCTCAAAACAGGCCGAGGTGCCTCGGCTTGTGGGAACCTTAGTTCAAAAACGGAGAGAGGAAAAGGCATCCCCAAAGGTAGTCTGTTCCTGTCTCTCCTACAAGGTTCTGCCTGCGAGAGAACATCCCTAGCAGGTATGCCTGCTATAGAATAGTCCTCGCTGACCATGATGGTTTAGGTTCGACTTACATTAACTAACTCGAACGATTGTCAAAAAACGGCTGCGGGTCCAAAATTGCACAGTACCTTTCAAGACATACGCTAGAACATTCCATAGCTTTTGTTGACGAGTGATGATGTCTTCACGTTTAGGTTGGAAACTTTTCTGACCACACTTTTGGGTAAATTCGCACGTTTACGTCTTCTCGGGAGAGAGAAATTGTCATTGGTTATAAAACTGAGCAACGGTAATTTTCTTACGTTTTAATCGTAGGTATGACTGAAATGTTATGAAAATAGTTATCTCGTTTCTCTCCAATGGATGCGGAATGTGTTCAGTAAGTTGACAGGCCGGCCAGGGGAAATCAAGTTGGAATTGAAATTTTGTTCCAACGATGTGAAGTCGTAAGTAGATGTTATCGGGGTTTCCATTGCCTAGATGATATTTTTTCGAAGAGAAAACAGTGAGTAGAGGAAAAGATGAGAAGGATGTGACAGGTCAAAGAAGAAGATATATCAAGAAGAATTTCGAAAAAAGAGAAATATGAGGAATAGAAAATGTGAAACAAAGAAGCTATAGTAAAGAGAATTAAGATAAACAGCGTTTCGATTAGTAATGAAACTATGTTCTTCTTTATGCATGTACATCAAAGTCCGTACACTCTAGTGTATTTTGGACCTACTTGCTTCATCCCTGAGAGACAGCTGCCTCTGCTTTCTGCAGGTGATGTTTAAGCTCGGTTTCATATGGTAGGATAGAGCGGAGACGGGGGCTAAAGGATTTGAGTCTCTTCCCGGAAGGACCGGGGGTGCTCTATTTAAATCTTTCTAGTAACAAAGCGTGGGAAGACATAAGGGATAAGATCGTAAAACCAACTTACACTGGCAGAGATAATCACAAATTTAAAATCAAAACGAGACCACAAGAAATAAACGAAGGGAAATTATCATTCTTAAACAGTTCGATAGGTGATTGGAACAATTTCCCTGTTTGAGGTAACAAAAAGGTTTAAGAGTAATATAAATAACTTACTGAAATGTATTTTTTATTATATAATATATATCTCTATGTCTTTTTTCTTTAATGAAGTGAAGTGTGGAAAGTATTGTCAAATTTTCAGGACAAATTTCTAATTACTATTATAATTATTATTTTATTTATTTCCTTATTTCAAAATAGTTTTATTTATTTATTTGTTATACTTTTGTTTTTATATCTGTTTTAAACTGCCACCGGGAACGATACCAATCGCACCTATTAATATGCATACATACACACATATTCAACATTAATATAATTAGGTCTGGGGCATACGGTAAGAGTTGTCCGCTATTCCTATTGGAATAGTCGGCCAGCTGCCTCCTAAACCGGTCAAGGCACGGCGAGGGAAAGCTGCGATCCCACAGCAAACCCCTCTCCCGCCATCGGAAGGGCGTGGAACAAGTACCAAATACCCGACCTACCTGATGCAGGTTTTCTAGGGTTTGTCCTGCATTACTTTTAGGCGAATGCCGGGTTTGATCCTTAAACTATTGCCCTAGTTAACCCTTGGCTACCTTCCTACCTTCCGTTTCCCCCGTTTCAAATCCCTTCCTATGCTATTAAAGGGGAGTTATCACTATGTGGATTAACCTCATGTAGCCTGTTACCCTACAAAAATTAGGTCTGATTTATCAATAATTCACAGGGGAGTGGTGTTTTCGGACTATTATTTGGCTTTTCGATATTACTGTAATGTAAGGAATTCTAAATATCATGAATCAGAGCGCTGGGCTGGGAGACAGCTTTAGTTGTTTTAATGAATATTTAAGTTTTATTTTTGAAGTGTGAGGCGTGGAGCATACGTCTCTCTAGGACTAGGCTGAACCAAGTAGGTCCAAAATCCACAAGAGTCTACGGACTCTCATGCATGTGCAGTGAATATCTTTCTAATCAGAAGAAGAACAGACTTTCATTACAGATCAAAACGTCGGTTTCCTTAATTCCCTTTACTATACCTTCTTTGTTTCACATTTTCCATTCCTCATAGTTTTCTAATTTTGTAATTGTTCTTGCTATATATTCGTCTTTGACCTGTCACGTCCATCTCATCTGTTCCTCTACTCTCAGCTTTCTCTTCGCAAAAATGCCATCTAGGCAATGGAAAACCGGATATCATCTACTATGGACATCAAGTATTGTAAAAATCCAAGTGTGTAAAATCCTAATAATGAATACTGTCCTCTCAGTGGTTAACAGACATACTATAAAATCCATTTTACATTAAATGAATGTTTTAAGGTTGCAATCCTAAGTGATATTCTTTTATAATTTTTTTTATGATTAATTGCCGTAGCCAAGGCCGTGAAGTCTTAGGTGTGGCGTTTCTGCAGATAGTGACCGTAATTTGTTTGATTATCCCGTCGCATGCCTTGGTGTCATTTAACAGTGGGCGTTGTTTCACCGTTGCGAGGGCCAAGGCCACACAACCAGCTGATGAGTACACTCGGCGGTCGCGGTCGCTAACCTCCCCACACCTCCGCACCTCCGCAGGCGCGCCTAACGAGGATTCACACGTACGAATTCTAGGGGGACTGCTATTAGTTTTATGACGCCGTGTAAACCAGTAATCTCGGTCAACTTTCCTGGAAGACACTCACCACATTGTCTTTAAGCTCACATAAATGACCGAACAAAAATATTTATACTCGCATTTCTTTGGATTATTAAGTCACAACGAATGTCAGTCTACGGTCTAGAGAGATAATTACACGCTAAATAGAGATCGAACCTTCACTGACATTAATGTAATTGAATTTTTATATCAAGTATCCGTACAAGAATGTGAACGCAAAGGGTTAATTACTAGAAAAAAAAATGACATCGGGGTTGGCTCCAGGATCGCTAATGGAACCCCTCTACTGTTACTGTTATATATTAACGACCTTACAAGTAAAATCAGCTTTAACCGTTTAATGCATAGTGTAGAATATTTGCAACAAAAATTTTAATATCATCCCCGATGCATCTGTTGGTTTGTAAGAGAGCAGATAAGAAAGAACATGAGATTAAAAAAATCTGAAATTTTGAGAAGCCGTGGACATTCAAAAACATACATTTCCTAACTTTCTGAGTCAACCCCTTAAGCCAGATTATCTACTCGCCGGTCAACATCAGAATATTTGTTTTCTGTGAGTTTTTTTTTTCGATTAAGAAAATTTAAGCGTCATTCTAATTGCACTAAAATAATAATTATCCATTTAATGTGAATTATTCATAAACCAGACCTAATTATATTTATGTTGAATATGTATGTATGTATATTATTATCTGCGATTGGGATCGTTCCCGGTGGCAGTTTAAAACAGATATATAAACAAAAGTATAACAAATAAATAAATAACAATTTTGAAAGGAAAAAATAAAAATTATAATCTTAATAAAATACGTCTTGGATGTTTGTCCTGAAAATTTCCCCACTCTCACACATCACTTCATTAAAGAAAAATAAATACAGACTTATATATTATAAATTAATATATATTATATAATAAAAAATATACTTCACTTCACTAATTATTACTCTTATACCTTCTAATTACCTCAAATAGGTAAATTGCTCCAACCGCCTATCGAACTGTTTAAGAATGATAATTTCCCTACGTCGGCTTCTTGCGGTCTCGTTTTGATTTTAAATTTATGATCACCTCTGTCAGTGTAAGTTGGTTTTGCGATCTTATCGCGTACGTATTTCCACGCTTTGTTACCAGTGTAATATTTAAATAGAGCGCAAAGTCTATCTTTCTTTCGTGCAACACTTCATGAGCTAAATTGACTTTCGTCACGTATTGTATTTTATTTTTATTTTTTCCGTATTGTGTTTACAAAAATTCATCTTAAAAAATTAACTTAGAAAAATACAAAAACAATGCACTTAGCTTATGATTATATTTACCATAAAAGTCTTAAAAGAGCTTCGTGTAAATGTGATCTGCAAAGCGACTTAGTTTCACTAAACAGTTGGAATGAAGCAAATAGAATGAAGCTAACTAGCGATAACAACAAATAAATTACGTTCAATATATTTCGTGCAGATATGCGATTGTGTAGTTTTTTAAATGGGGTGAAGGTTCCCTAAGTAAACATTAGTAAATATCTAGGAATCATTCTGAGTTAAAATTTTGAGTGGAAAGAACACGTAATTTCTGCGTCTCGATAAACGAGGAAATCCTTACATTTCGTGATCATAATCTAAAAAAATGGGAGCTGGAGGTTAAAAGAAATTGCTTATAAATCTCTCGCTCCCCCCATACATCTAGTAAGGTGCAGGCTCTTCAGATAGAAGCAGCAAAATTTGTCACGGGCGACAAAAGGTAAGAGGCATTAGCGTGGGAATCTTTGGCAACCAGATTAAGCAAAGATGATCTTTACGCTCTATATAAACCCTACGCGGAAAATAAAGCGTGAAAAACCTACGGGATTCGAATTTAAAACGAAATAAGGACCAAAAAAAACGAACGCAGGGAAATTTTCTTGCTTGAACAGATCGATAACCGATTGGAGAAATTTACCCTCTGCGCTGTTTGAGAAGAATCTTCCATCAATAGGAAAGTTTAAAAATAACCTTAATATATTCCTGAAGTGAACTGAATAATCAATGGTTTTTCCTACAATAATATAATAATCAAAAGTGTTCTTTTTATTGTTTTTCTTATAGTGAAATGAATTGTTTAGTCCTATGGACAAATTTCAGGACAATTGATAGAATATTTTATATATCTCTTTAATTCAAAATTCTATTATTTGTTTCATTCCACAATTACTTATATATTTCCTTCTCAAACTGCCACCGGGTCATTCTCATTCACAGTAAATTAAATACATACAAAACGATTATATTTTTTTTATATTTGAGAGTAACAGGCTACACGGGGGTAATCCACGTGGTGGCAACTCCGCTTTAATAGCATAGGAAGGGATTTGATGCGGAAGGGTTATACGATGAATATAATTATGAGAGATCGGAGTACAACATTTTTAACTGTAGAATAAACCAATTTAAAGAAAGATCATCTGATTCATTAATACATAAGATGTTTAATAGCGTACCGAAAGTTCTTTTCCCTAGTGTTGTGCTGCGCCTTGAGTAACAAGTAATTCCAAATTATAGGAAGATGCCCATCATTACTTAAGTATGCAGTGGGGTGCAGCGAGACGTGTAGTAGTCATATATTACAAAATTACTGAGATGTAGATATTATTATTATTTGATGGGTCGACAGGACCTTGGCGTACCGGGACGCCTGTCAGACTCTCATCTTATATTCTGGAGTGGCACGTGTGTCAATTCTCCGTCAGTTTAACACCATTTTTCGTGACCACGACGAGTACACTCATCCATGCCCATGCCAGGATTCGAACTCGAGACCTCTGTGATGCGAGGCAGTGACAGTGACTACTACTACATATAATATAAGTACTATATGCAGTACATATTTATTTTTATATCTGGAGCACTGAGCGTGAATATTACATCATACATCTTGTTTTTCATTCCTCGGGATCTAATTGTAAGGTAAAACAAACACCTTCAGCAGCTTCAGACATATCTGTCATTCTCATCTGAAAAACAGACATTTTGAACTAAACACAATTCAAATTATTAACATTCCTTTAGAAAAACAGTTGAAAACACATCTGTAAACCCTTAGGGAACGTCGCCTTTCTCCATCAATCAGATCTCAACACAGGCTCACCCAGAATTTACTGTAGTACGAGGTCACTCGATCCATATACCTTAATCGTTCAAGCGATCTCGTATTAAGAAGTGATCGTGGGTCCTATAAAGATTTTTCTACCGTAACCTGTTAATTTAGTTTCATAGCAATTAGAGTTTAGTTACATTTATAGCATTTCTACAGTTCTTGACTTAATTAATATTAACCCATCAAGTAATTTTACACATCCTATGATATTACGTAAAAATCCTTAATTCACGACTGAAATCTTAATATCATTACCTCTTGTATATCTTATGATTTCAAGGATTGCAATTCAGTATCGTTTTAGTCCTATGATAATCTTTCTACGCCATTCCTACTCCCTTTTCGGACTTCTTTACATTTTACTACGTATGAAACTTTCTTCCGAACTTCCTACTTCTCACACTCATTTCTCAGGTGATCCCATTGTTGTTTCTCGAATATTGCTCGTTACATACCTCTTCTTAATCTTCATCATTATGCGTTTCTCATACATGTGTTTACTAGTATTGCACGTCAGATAAATGACCGCAACTTTTATTTAAATTGCGCATTTTATTAAAATATCTTAAAATTTCTAACAACGGTCCACATCGAAGTTATATCCTCTATTGACTACTGGCATTACAATTCCTGTTGCATTCAATAGTTGTCCTGCGAAAGCATACTCATGTAAAGTGACCAGAGTATTATGATCACCCATCAGTTCTTCGTAGTCCCACCTTTTTACGTCAATACAGCAGTTCTTCTTGGCAATATCTTCTCGGGTTGTTGGAAGATGATGTGGGTGACACCATATCTAATGATAAGGACTGTCCAGTGAGATTTTACGATTGTGGATCCAACTGGCGGGTGGCTCTTTGAATATCCGTCCAACAAATGCTCAATTTGATTGACATCTGGTGATTATGGGAGTCACCTAAGCATGGTAAAGTATCCCTCAAGTACCTGAAACCACTTCTGCAGAATACTAGGACAGAGGCATGGCGTAGTGATACGCTATCAACTTCATCAGCAATAATATTGGTTTGTTTTGCTACTCTGACGTTGTTCCAACCGATTTAAAGGGCCCGAATCACATAACACCAACCGCCTCTACCAGCTCGTAGGGTTGTACTTTTGCCCGTGTGGGATCCACGCTTCCGCAGTCTTCCACCTGCCAAGAATCAACTAGAAATGTTATTCATCGGATCACTTAGTTTTTTTCCATTTCTTGACTTCACAGTGAGAATTCTTTTTAACCGACGGAGTTCGAACAGGCCTTCGGCTTCAATATCCCATACTATGATTTAGTATACGGTGAAATATACGTTCAGAGATAATTTGAGAGGATCCCTGATTAAGATATGCAGTAATTTCATAAACCGTCGCCGTTCTGTTGTCTTGTAGAAGTCCCACCAGTCTCGGCTCTGCCCGAGTCCTGACTAGTCACTGACGCCCACAGCTCGTACGTTCAGGCCAAGTTTTCCGGCTGTCAGTTCAGTCTTTAAATACTTTAACAACAGATGCTGCGGAACATTAAAAAAAATGCTGCTGTTTCCACAATAATCGCTCTATAGGTATCAGCGCTAACAATCATCCCACCTTCAAAGGCGTTTAAATTGTATCCCTTTACTCATACATTCCTAAACAAATCATTTCTACTATTGCAGCCCTTTTCATATTTGTATGGTTCTCTAGCCACTAAACCCTAGTAGCATAATCTTATTTGACACTGTGTTAAGGCTAATCATTCGCTTATGAGGCGTGATATGTTATAAAAGGTTCGACAATGTAAAGTAAAAGACATTTATAAAATTTTTATTAATGAATTCTGAGATCAGGATCAAATAAAATCATAAGCAACTACGTTTTATTCAACAATTTTTTATTTTCCTATTAAACGTATTTATAAATTTAAACAGCAACAAAAAATATATTTTTTAAAACAACTTCTCTTAGAGATCAGTACTTCAATTTTTTCTATTATAAAATTATTATTTTTTCTATTATTTTTTAAATTTAAATTAAAAATTCTGTGAAAATCAACGGATTTTTCGTTTTATAAACCTAAATATACACAGTCGACACAAACATCAACTTGGTGTTCGCCACACACTGGCTTCTTACAATTGGCACGCTCATTTAGAGATTATTTTTTTATAAGAACAAAATTAACAATATCGGCATTTTTTGTATTAGGTTTGTCTTCACCACCTACATTCATTGTTTGAGATGGTTTTTCAATAATTTTCTTGACGTTGTTTCGTAAAATCCGCTTCAAAGTCGGAACGTCAAGACGTTTTTCCATCTAAGGTGTTGTTGAGTCGGAACTTTATTTTTTCATAAACGCTCTTCTTTCCAGCGGTTTTTCATTTTTAGTTATTTTAGTATTGTTATATATAATAAAAAAAGAATTAACGAAAGCCATATTAAAAATTCCATAGAAGACCACCATAGGCCATCTATTGGTTTTGAGCCTGCATAGCATATTTGAGTACATCTGGTCAAATGAATAAACTACTCCTTTCGAGCATGTATCTCAATCATTTGAGTGTCATGAAAATTTGTTAATACAGTCTGTAGTTTTGAGCGTTCCATCTCCATCGCAACATCCGCCAATTTTACAATCTCACATATTATCTCATCGGTTATAAAAAGTTTGAAGCACAGTAAAGGATCAAAAACAGTTTTGCACATTCGGGTCTCTAGAACTACGGACAATATTCAAAGCTGAAGTTTTATTTGATACCTGTTCCTTTGTCCCAACTATGACTCGAAGTGTTCTATGGGGTGGATGAATTATTCGCCTGGAGCTGAGAGATTGTGATGGCTGGATGTATTCAGAAGCAGAAGAATTATTTTTGGCCCAAGTAAGCCTCGAGAGGATTTTTTCGCTGGTGAACCTTCCCAGAGAGCTCTGAAGGAGGCTACCTTTGGGGATGGATGCCTTCACATCTCTCTGGTTTTTGAACTAAGGTTCCCACATGCCGAGGCACCTCGGTCTGTTTTGAGAGGTGTATGTTCCGGGGTCGCAGATCTTGGGCATACGGTAAGATATGTCTGTGATTCCTATTGGGAAAGTCGGCTAGCTGCCTCCTAAACCGGTCAAGGCACGGCGAGAGGAATGCTGCGACCCCACAGATAACCCCTCTCCCGGAAGTGCGTGGGACAAGTACCAAATTCCCGACGTACAGATGCAGGTTTTTCTAGGGTTTTCCCCGCCGGGTAGGATCCTTAAACCATAGCCTGGGGCCCTAGTTAACCCTTGGCTACCTTGATCTATCTTTCCGCATCCCCCCTTTCACTACCTTTCCTATGCAATAAGAATTGCCACAATGTGGATTTCCCTATATATATTCTATCTACACCTCCTTCTTCTGTTTTTCTAATTCTTCTTGAATTAATTGATAATATTCCATCATAGAATCGTCTTCTAAATCGTTTAGTACATCTGATGAAATCCTCATTTTTTGAAGCTGCATCGTAGGCAAATAATCATCATCTTTTTCTAAAATATTTTCAACTTCTCCAAAATTCAGCGGACTAGAATAGGCCATGGTGGTAACTCAGCTGAAACATTATATAAATATCAGAAAAATATAATCTGAAACTAAAATAACCATTAAAAATGTAAAATTCAGAAATATTACTTAAAGCATAAATATGCGCCTCAGAGGCGTACTAGCATATAATATGGATAAATGGCGGCACTTGCCAGAGAAGCGTGACCTCACCTTGCAAGATCTCGTAGGGTACTTAGTTGGCACGAAAGAACAGACCGCTAATTCGCGGCATTAGAGAGAGTCAGACAATTATTAAATCTGTATACTTCTCGGAGGCGTAGAATATGCTTCTAGGGTTAAGCGCGATGTCTTAGCTAATTTTTCTAAAAACATCAGGTGGTCACTATAATCTACAGAGGCAGTATGTGTAGTAAAGCGATATCATGCAACAAAGTTTTCGGCTTCACTGAAAACTAACTAAAAATTTACTTATGTAAGAAAGATAGCCAAACACAGACAAAAGAAGTGATGATATAAATACCACACAACGTTTCTGAAAGCCTTGTTCCTATCTTCAGGTGCTAAGAAAGAGCCTTGTGTTTGGCTATTTTACTTATTATTAATGTTCAAAACAGACGTTAATTTTTCAATTTACAATTTCTTACATTTAAAATAAGTAATTTAAGTATTATTGTTATACAATTATTGTTCAAGTGTTCCATTGTCAGATTTGGAAAAGAACTAATAACGGTATAGGGAGGAAGGTAATTCTTGGTTGAAAGAAACGGTGATTCAAAGAGGGAAGTGAAGTTTCAAGCAGTAAACAACTCAGTTTGCCTTCAGGAAGTGACGAGGAACTGTTCATAGCACAGGCACGTGACTCTGCAACTCTCATAGACACAGACTTGTTCAGTTCAGCACAGGTCAGGGAAGACGCTGTCTACAGTTACATGTGTCTATCTTATTCATCCGTTAGAAATTTTCAACAGTTTTACTTGAGTTTCAGTTAACTGATATATAAATGAAATTTTGATATATTAAAAGTAATTACTGTAATTTAGAACCAGACCTGTACGAGGATATAAAAACTCATTGCGGCTACTAACTTACCAATGCAACCTTTTTTAATCATCCAGCGTGGGAAAATGCTTCATAACTGGATATAATATCACTGGGATGAGAGAATTTAGCCTCAGAACAGTTATAGGAGGTTTCTAATCTGTTGAAAAGTCGGGAAACTATTTTTGTAGAGAAGCGTCACTGAAGGGGATAATTCTGTTGCTACCGATGTATTCTTCATGAACCTCCAATAGTGTGTTCCTGGTTTTATTTAAGGGATCTTAAGTATCGTTCTTCTATTATTATTACACAAAATGAGTTATTAGTCTGGTGATTTTCTTGTTCATCGCGATATGTATAGAGAAATCACCTTATTACCGTTTTTGGAATGTGGACATAATACGCATCAGTGTTTTTACATTTAATTAGAATATAAAAGTGAGAAAATATATTATATGCTTATGTGATTATCTGACAACTAATAGAGAAAACAAATTAACTTATAGAATGTTAGTTGTATAACAGCCATGTAATGCTTGTTCTGCAACGTGTGTGAATAATAAACGATAATAACTAAAATATTATTTTAATAGAAGCAGATATGCGAGTGGCAGAATTGAAAACAGTGAGAGTAAATATGAAATACCGTTAATGTAATTCATATATGACAATGAATCGGCTCAGCACTTTGAAATTTCTCGATAAATTAATATGATGGAACGTAATTAACAATTGTAATAAAATGTTGTTTTATTTTGTTTCAATTTAATTGATTTGACATTAATAAATTTGAATTTGAATAATTTTTTGAAGTTATATTTAATTTTTGAACATTTTATTCGAGGACCGAAAATAATGCAGTGAAATAAATTGTATAATTAACAAAAGCAAACTATTTATACCCATATTTTAATCACCAATGTCACATTATAGCATAAAGCAGATTTAAGTCAATCTTTACAGAATTTAGTGTTGAATTTCAGTTTTTTTTATAGATTTACACAGACAAGTGTCATAACTACTCCTGTTCTAGTCACAACTCACCGTTTACCATTTTAAAAGTAGTAAGAGCTATTTAATAAAAGTAGGGAATTTAGTTGTGCATTAAATTTTCACATAATGTTGAGAAATGGAACTCGAGATGTTAGGGTTTTAATACAACAATAGTGTTAATATTGGCGTGGTTTGAAGTTAAAATTGTTTTCTTAATTTATAAACACTTGATTTTATCACCGGTTGCTCCTGTTCACAGGGATCGATTCGTTACAAGTTACTCCACTTAATTTCAAATTAGTGTTTAGGCTCGCTCGATCTCTGGTGTCATTTTTCGTGTCTTTTGATTTCCTGAGAATTGAACCAATTATGTGTTTACGCATGCATTTTAAGACACGTTGAATATTTACTTGAGAGATTTTTGATGACAGAAATACTGAAATAATCTGTACAAGAGATTCTAGTCGGATTGTCTGTTGTGTGAACCATGAGTTAGCCCTTGAGTTTGCTTTGCTAAGGAGAGTAATTAGGATATACTTAGACAACGCTAAACTATTGTTATTAGTTGTAACATAACTGTGATATTATTAACACGACTGAACAATTGTAAGAAAATTGTAAGTGATAATTATAGAGATAATAAAGTACAGTGATAAATTTACAGAAATTCTTTTAACAATAGTTACAATAGAGTGATATTTTAAATCTATGAAAAAACGCAAAGTTAATTTGAAACAAATTGATTTTAAATGGAATATATTTAATTTAAAATATAAAATTCGTGTTCACATAATGCGTGAAAGTTTATCACAATTTAAGTATAAAATTTAAATTATAAGTACTTACAATGCTCCGATTATCGCATTTGCATTATATAATTATTTTAAAATAATGAATATAGCATAAATTTTATCTCATTCATATTACTACTGTATTAGGAGTAAATTTTATCGAAGATAACCGAGGTAAATATGATTGAACTTGAAGAATTTCGTGTAGCGTTTGTAGAATATTTAATTTAGTTACGTTTACTTAAACAATGTTCGCAGTTTAGATCTGAGGCATTGATATTCGGGCTTCATGATTAATGTGCAGATAAGAAAGTTCCAAGAAAATAAAAGTGTTGGACTACATCCAAAATTCCTCCGCGACTCTTCTGTTGCTCTTACCGATGGTTTTAAAACAGATTTAGAAAGGTAATGTCAAGTACTAAGATTCGATTGAGTCCTTAATTACTCTCTTAATATTTTACTGTTGGTCATTAGCGTAATTATATATACGGACGATCATAAAATGAGATAAATCTCTTATCTTACCCCATGTTAAAGCCGCTTTTATATTCATCTTCACATATTATTAGTTTCAGCTATATAAGCTGGTTTAATAGCTGTAGTTAATAATATTTAAAGATGGTGCTTGTTGAAAAAGTTTATTTCCAAACTTCTACAATTTTAAAAAAATTGTACACATATTCACAACACTAGTTAATTCCAAATAATTTATTTCTTTTACAAATATTCTGAATTTTTATTCCATTGAAATGTTCCGATATTTTTTTTATTTTCTAGTCTTGATTTCTAGTCTTGGGTCCTTCAATATGTTTTATACAATTTTTCATTAGCTAATAAAAACCTGAAACGTAATTATTTTCTTCCAACCACCTCGCAGGTAAAAATTTCTTATGTACTCGTAATTCATTTGATGTGAAACGAATTTGGAAACATTTATCTAATTTAATCCCTACTTAATTGTGTCTTAAGAGAATAAAGGGACCAGTGTTAAGGAAATCGTGATAAAATGTCTCGTAAAAACCGCAACGTTTCCAAACAAAATGTCTTTAACACCTGTTGCTGTAGAATTCGTTTGATTTGTAGTTAACCCGTATTATTTACGCATCGGAACGCTTCCCCCTGTAAAATATCTCATATTTCTTCTATATATACTTACTTGCCTTACCATTTTGATGACGTAAGTGATTACTTGGATAATTGTGAGTTCTTTTAACTTTGTTTGAGATTACATTACTAATTCTTTGACAGTTCCCATTGAGGTACTTGGTGATATTGTGGTTTTGAATACATTCCTATTCTTCCATTATTTTGCGTCAAATTATTTTGTCGTTTTAAAATTTGTATCCGAACAAAAATATTTATTTACCTATTTGTTATATTTAGTTTATTAAAATTCTTTCGATGTCCTAGGAAAAATCGAATAGAAGCTGGAAAAGAATCTGAACGCTAGCCACGAGCCTCTGAAAAACCTAGAACGTTCCGACTGTCTGGCAGTCATCGCGTTAAAAATGCAAAGGCTTCACAGATAATCGTAGTGCCAATGAGCAGTAGCAGTAGTAGTAGAATTCTCTCGTATTTCCTTAATCTCTATGAATTTTCTTTTCTCTGAGAAATCTGTGGGTTCTGCCTATGATAAACTGCGATAAGTCGCTGTATTATTTCATTTGAATTAGCTACGAATGAATTCATAACGTGAGAGCGATTGAAGTAGACTTGACTATTTTATTTTTTCAAATCCGTATGACCTGATCAACATTCTATTATAAAATATCAATAATGCTATTTCAACGACAGACTTGCATACATATTGGATGTTTTCATTTTGTCTGTTAATCGTGTCTAATAGGTAGAAGCTATATATTAACATAAGAGAAAATAAGTTATCTTACAAGTAAAGGACCACATTTATTGTCGACTTTCAACGTATATTATTTTCAATGATGTTAGTTTTAGTACAAATATCATTTTTAAAATAATGAGATGATACCTGGTTACAAAATCTAATCTTTTTGTATTCTGCACATCAGAGAATTACGTTTTATGATTCTATGGACAGCTTGATATTTCTTGATACGGGTTTTAATCGCTTATTTGTCTGTACGATATTTTTTTTTCAATTATGAATCTAGACACGCTGGTAAAGATCGTATGAGAAAAAAAAGAATTTTTAGCCGAGAAATAGATTACGAAAGGCAGGATACATTTATAGAAGAGGTCATTACGGATGGAGCAGGATCCTTCTCAATTATAATACGCATTTTTAAACTAATGCGAAAAAATTAATCCATATTTTAACATTAATTCGATATTTTATTTAGTTTTAGAAATATATTAATGGAACCAGGTTGGTTTCCTTCCGACGCAGACTACTTGGGACGGAAATGTTCTTGTGAACAAATAAACCGCGTGATCTCCAACCGCAGGGGCTATGAATGAAATTATACCAAATTATGGACATGATCGCATGACAGGCTCGAATTCTATCATCAAGTAGCACTTGAACGACTATTTTCTTAGAAGGAGAAAGTACTTCAGCTGACCTCTTCGTTGCCGTGTACTGATGAAGGGCTCTTAGGCATCATTACCGCAGATGTTGAGAGTCCGAATTGAAAGGGTAGTGTTTAATAGTTATTTCTTAAAAATTTTGCGGGTCTAATTACAAGTTTTGATTACCATTCATTCCTGAATTGAACTTTCAGTGTACTGGATAATAAAAGAATACACAGTCTATTAGAAGATTGTTTCATTAGTTGACTATGTTAAAATTGCTGATATGGTCAACCAGTAACAGCCTATTTGGAAATTTATTTTAAACAGAACAACTACGGTTTTCCATCTTCGTGAATATAACACATTCAGCTGGTTACTGTTGGTAACTGCTACATTAACGGGATATTGTAGGCCTGATGAGATTAATTGTCTATAAAACGGTACTCAATTTTTTTTAGAGTAAACTGCATAAAAGAAATATCTGACTTCAGACTTTTCTTCAGATTTATGTGAATCAATTTCTGTGTATATTGTACTAGTAGTTGAGTTCATCATTCCCTCCCACTCAATACACTTTCCAATTCTTAATGTGATTGCTAACACAACCACTTCCTCAGCTTCGATAAATTCATGGTCCAAGTTTCTGGTTTGTATATACGTAAATCCTTATAATAAAGTTGTAAACGCACATTCGATTCAAATAAAATTAGATAATCTCTAAGTGAGGTGTCTCGAAGTGGTATCTTTGTTACGTTTAAGACGATTTTTAGACCTAAACGTATGACTATTACCCTGGATATAACCAAATATATACCGACGGATTCAAATACGACATGGCATCTGCAAGTACATTCTTTTCATCAGACTCATCATCACCGCAATCCTCAACCCACCATCCTCCATCAACAAGGTTGAACTCTACGCCATTCTTCTGTCAATGGAACATATTGATTCAAAAAACCAACAAAAAAGCATCTAACCCTCATTGATTCACAGATTACTATTCAAGAAATCACTAGAAATGATACACCAGAATTACCAATGCTAATCCTAGAAATATACCACTAAACTAGCATAACAGTCGTCGTAATATGGATTCCATCTCATCAGGGTATCCATGGAAACAATATAGCAGACTCGAAGGCCAAGCTTTCAACTCAACCCTCCTCAAAACTACCCCCAACATTAACCAACACTTACAAAGATGTCTGGAAAAGTGCCCAAAGTAAACTCCAACAACACTGAGACAACACATAGGAAAGAAGTGAAAGCAAGCAATGTTCACCAGTAAATCAAGGAATTCAAAACAATAAAAACCTACGCCGAAGTCTCCCGAATAGACCAGATAGTATTACCAAGGGTCAGAACAGAACACTCCAAGATGACATACCTTCACATAATTTTCAATAGTTCTCCAACTATTTATTATCTATGCAATCTCCCAGTAACCATCAAACATATCATAAGAGAATGCCTTAAACACGATCAAGAAAGGAAACATATACTCTACAGTAAGAACCTCACTGAGGTTCTGCACTCAACGGAATATCAAAGATTAATAATTGAATACCTGAAGACGACTAAGTGTTACGGTGAAATATAGGGAAAAAATTGAAATTTCTAATAATTAATGAGAACAAAATAACTGTAACCAGTAGTCGCTAATGACCTCTAAGTTAATGTGACTCAGAATAAATTAAATTTAAAAAATATTTAGCTTCTGTTTTAGAGACCGTATTATGAAATATTATATACATATTCTCAACCAATACGATCAATGTTACTTTTATTTCAGTAAGAATATTGACCTTGATCGAAGACTTTATTATATTGATAATATTTTTGTAAATAAAGGACTCCGTCAAACAACTAAAGCTAGAAACGAAGATACAAAGAAGAATACAAAGATATAAAGACAAGATAACACAATTCTATCAATAATTCTAACACGTTACCAAAAAAACAGCCGTAAATAATTTTTTATAAAAAATATTTCAATTTTTATAATAATATGATATTTATACATCGAACCATCATTTAATCATATTTAGAAAATGTTATAAAGATCAGATCAACACATTTGATCAACATAATGTAGTTTATAAAATTAATTGTAATAATTGTGCTTTGTGTTATCTCGGCCAAACTAAATTGCAAAAATAGAAATACACAAAGCAAACGTTATCTCCAAAATTACAATCATAGAAACATAGCTTAACACACTTTAGAATTAAATCGTACGTTGAACTAAAAACCCATCTATTATCGATAATAAAGAATCTAATTATATATAAAGAATAAAATATGAAATGTTACACATAAAAAGCAACCTTAATTCCATAAATGACAAACAGGATACATGATACAGATATTTCATCTCCCGCATAAATTTGTCTCCAAATAGTGTTTGACAAAGACCTAAAGACAGGTTCAAACATAACAAATAAAAATTATCATTATAATTTAGTCTGTAATCAAGGCAATACTATTACATTTTAACACCAGACATTAAATATCTAATAATTTCGTGTTTTGATTTTTCATAATTCGTTCTCGTATTCAGTATAAACAAATTTGATTTTATAGTATCCTAGGAATTATATATTAATTTGTATTTATGGTCCTTTACAAGATTTTTAACAAGTGGTATACAATAGCTGCGAGAGAATAGCCCTCGCAGACCTCTCTTCATGCACAATTCTTACTAGTTCCCAAAGAAGTTTTAATTTCATAGTTAAGGATTCGACTGTCGGCTACGAAAGAGAACATTACTTTTCGTCCGGGAATTGCATGAAACAGTGCCGGATTTACATATAAAATATAGTATATATTTAATCAACCTCACATAAGGACATTTAAATTTACCTGTGAAATCAATATTAGGCAGATCGTTTCTTTCATTTTATTTCTTTCGTTCCTTGCACGATAATTTAAAAGGGAAAAAATAACTAAGGAATCTCTTGAGAAAACCTCACGAAGTTACTTCATAGACAGCTTTGTTTCAATTACAAAAATGGCGTTGACAAATCTGTACATCTATGGAAAATCATTGCACAGAACAACAGTGAATATATATAGGATTTAATTAAAAACATTGATACTTAAAATATAATCAATTGGTTTTTATTTATGAATCGGTAACGACCGTTTGTGACAAATTTTCTATACAAATATTTTACTTCATCAATTATTTACCTTCGACGTATCATTGCATACACGCGTTGCGAAAACGCGCCCCTTTTTATTTATTTACTAACGGGGTTGCCGGCGTTGCCCGGGTTGACATAATTAAACACAGAGAGATCCATAACCCCGGATGTAGCTCTAGTTCTGGTTGTTTTCGCATTACGTTTCGTAACTCTCCTCCACTTCCACCCCTAAGGGTACCCCCTCAAATGCCTAAAGGGTTTTAAATTATACACTAAAACATTGGGAGAAATGCTATCAATCTCATTGAACCCGAAAAATATTTATCCGAGTCACATATCGGCCGTTTGAGCATATTTGAAAATTCCCTCCCCCTCCCTAGGTTTCCGGCTCCAAACGAACATTTGTACGACATTTGGTAAAATTTTCTCCACAGATGTAGATTTGTATGCGGAATATACACATATACAAACAGCCTATTTTATTTGTAGAAGATTTTAACCACTGTGAGCAACTGTAACATTATTGGAAATTTTGATAACAGTTTACTCAATACTAAAATAATTTAATTAATTCAGTCGATGACTAGCTCGTTACACATCCTTCACACTGGTTATTTTCGATAAGGTTACCTTTTTGCACAAATATTTCTATATGGTGTATGGTATTGATAGGATAACGCGTTACTTACGACTAATTGTTGCAGTACCAAATTTTTATTTAAAATCTTTTATTGCTCTCAGATCTATCTTTTCGCATGCCCCTGTAAATCTAAAAGTAAATTAGACAGAATGAATTTTAAGTTTTCAAAATAGGGGAGGAAAGTTTTAAGTTTTTCAGAGAAGACAGCAAAATCCCCGTCGAAGTTTTATAAATCAGTTTAATGATTTACGGTCAATTAAGTTACGGAAAAATATTGATGGTTTTGATTAATAATATATTACATTTAGATCGTAGACGAGTGTAAGAAACTCTAAAATTCTAAGACTAAAATCATCATTTTGTCGTTAATTATAAAATTTGGGAACAGTTTTGAAGATGTAGCGTTGCTATAAAATATATTTAACGATCCATTAACTGACATTTGAATACATTTCTGGAAGTGACAAAATTTTTAAAATAATCTTATTTTTCCTTTATGCTCATTAATAATATTGTAACACCAGAAGAGGTCGGAATGAAACTTTGTGTGTTTTATCTTTACTTAATATTTCATTGTAGATGTAATATCTTAAATATTACGTGTAATATTCATTAATCAACTCATTCAATAATTTTTCTAACTAATTAGCCTTAAATCATCATGTTAATTTATAAATTTTCAATATTTAATTATAAAATTATAAAAAAAATAAAGTTTCGGAGCTTTAGTCGCTTTGTTTAAATATGGCAGAATGATAACGCTGCATACCTTCTGACAGCTCTATACAAAATGGCAAATAGGTTGAACTGAAATCCGTCTCACCAGTTTTTGTGTAAAACTCGAATTAATCAAAGATTTGTAACGTTCACTACACTATTAATATTTTTTTCGCGATTGAGCACTAGGTTCATATTTCTGGATGTTGACGTTTCTGCGATCATTCTCTACCGCTGTCTTCAGACTTTACTACGCTGTCTCAAAATGGCCGTTTGATATTACTAAAAACTTTGTTACTTTTCTATATAACGACGAAAAACTTTTCACACAAATCTGGGAAGACAACGTTCATTCAGGTTTTTTGGAATATACCAGTTTAGGATTCTTCATTTGCAAACAAAAATTAAAATTTCTCGATTTTAAGCCAATTTTAATATAGGAATATTATCTTATATACATACACGAGAGTAAATACACTCGAACAAATGCAAAATAAGTCTTTATAGCGCATCTACACTAATGCTTACCTTCATGTTTGGATAAACCCACTAAACTCATTCCAGACTATTCCAGATTATTGGGCGAGGATCTGGGCGCGGCCCCTCGCTCGAATCGTTTCCCTCTTTGTTGTCTTATTTCCTGAAGTGCCAACTTAACCTGCCTAAGAAATTTCACGTCAAAAATTGTATTATTTTTAACCGCTGTTCCAATCGTTCATAGTACTATGCCTTGTATTCTTTTGGTTCGCTTTCCGTTCGCGAGGAGTCCGCAGCAGCAGTTAAGCCGCTTCTAAACGTTAAGGTTTGTACTATTATTCATTAAATTGAGCCAGATTTTTTTTACATCAGCTGCAATAAATAAAAAGTTAAAGTTTTTACAGTATTTATTTTTCGAGAAGCTTTCGGCAATGCCATCATTCAATAATTTTGTTTGTAAAATTCATTTGATAAGTTCCAATATTTTTCCGGACAACGATCAATTTTAAACATTCGGAATCTCCTGAATATTCGTGTAGCTTGACAACTAAAACTTGGAAGTCCGATTTGATAAATGTTTAAACTATTATTATAGCATTGGCCATTCTTCCAAAAATAATTGTATACTGTAAAATTAATACATTATCTAATCAGGATGACCGGAGGGCATATATGAATACATTCAGGAGATGCCGAAAGAATTTTAAATTGCTCATTGTCCGGAAAATGATTGGAACAAAACAAATTGTCTTCATGGAAACTGACAATATTTTTTTGGAAATTTAAAAAAATAAATTGTCAAGATTTCAGGAAAAAATTTCATAAATAAATTGATAAAAATATAATTACACAACATTTCGTCCTTACTTGAGAACATTGAAGTTGGGGTATTACAAATAATTTGTATAAATTGTAATTCAATTTGCCAAATCTGCCAAATGTTGATCAAATATAAGCGAATTTAGGCACAACCAGAATAGGCCTTTCAAATTTTACTTTAAATTTATTTATTTCATATCAACATTTGGCAGATATTAACTGATGAACTTCTAAATTAAGGGCGTTACGTTGGGTGATCATATTTTACTAAATTGTTTCTGACACATGGCCAATAAATGTAATTATTATAAAATTATGTTGTTGTGCTTTTAAATGAAGGTTAATAATAAATAATTTTGTTTGTTATAAAAAAAATCCGTTAACGGTCGTTAAATATATGTTATGTCTGTTATGTTTTGGAAAGTGAAGTTGACAATGGAATTGCCAAATAACATCTTCGAGAAAATAAATAGGTTAAAAATTATAACTATTCGTTTCCTGCGAGGGATATAACAATATGAGGTAGTTCAATTAAATACTAAAATTAGTAGCTTTTTAGTCATAACTATATCTTAATATTAAAATTATTAACATGAATGGGACCTCTTCAGGTGTATGGATGTTACAATTATAAAAAAATTAAGTTAATAAAAGAGCATCGTTACACCTGAAGAGGTTCGAATCAGGGACGAAACATTGTGTTTATAATTTGAATATTAAAATCTTTTAATAATGCTAAAAACAACCTTTATACAGACAAACTTAAAAAAGAAACTTAATGTAAGTAAACTTAAATTTAAAAATGCCGGACGTTTCGACGAGGATTAGCGGGTTTTTTTTAACGGAGAATAACTTACGACTGGTAATTGAACAAGGCACTAAAATCAAAGATAAATTAAGAGTGAAAGAACTCAAAACACAACATCATATATAACTTATTGATCATTTATGTGGGAAGCTTAATGTTAACAGTATTTGAATGATTTTTATTATACAGCATTTCCGAAATTAATCTCATGGATCTCATGGGTTGCCAAAATCTAAACCGTGATTAAATTTCAAACAATGTTTAGTTATATGAATATGTTTGTATGAAGACAGTTTGTAATTAGATTTATGTTCTTTAATCCTAGTACTTAAAATTCCTTTTGTTTGGCCAATATAACAAAAGTCACCATTTGTACATCTTAATTTTATAAACAACATTTGTAGTCGAGAACTTATTAATAGAATCTTTGCTTCATTTGATGAAACCAGAAAAAGAGTAATATTAAAAAATTATAGAAAATTTTAGATTTTTAAACAAATGTATTAGATGAAATGAAAAAATACCACAGGAAGGTAATACAATAAATTCAATGTACATATTTACTATTATTTTCAACAGCAGTTAGTTTTTTTGTTAGTTAAAATTTATTTCTGACTAAAAGGTCTGACTTTGATTATTTGTCACATAGTCATAATTGTTAATAATAAGATGATATGTTAGTGTTAATAAATTGACTGTAAGTTGTTGAAATTGGATATTTCTTATTTGAAGCATGTACGATGTTATTGATTTTAAGTGTGAATGTAGCGGATGATGTCTGCAGGTGTGGCGGGGTTCGAACCCGGGGCGGCTGCGTGCGCGCGCTCGTTAGCCCGGCCGCCTTGCCCGCGGCTGTGCCTGCTGTGGGAGGAACCGGTTGCCGACTGCGAGATGGATGTTATTACAGGGCAGCGGCTGATTGCGTGGCCCCGGGCCTCGGGCCAGCGAGACAGGCGCCTACCGCATACGGACGCATTCCTGCCAGGTAGCCCGAACAATCGGTAGCGCGGGTCACTTTCATCCTATGTGCTGCCCACTACACCCATAATTCAAGCACACCAATCGATATCGACCACGCTTCGTCTGCAGGAGCGTTAACTCGGTCGGATTTAGAAATTCACGGGGTTTTTAAATTGAATTTTGTGTGGAACACGGGGGCGAGTTTACGCAGTATAGCAAAAGTAATAAATAATTATATATGTATTCTGACTATTGAGGTAACTTATAAATAAACAACAGCCAATTTGAAGACAGAAAAAATATATTTATTTATCGAAAATTAAACTACGTTTCGTCTCTAACTTTGCGACCTCTTCAGGCTAAAGTTTAACTAAATTTTGATAGACAGGTAATTCTGCTTTGACTACCTTTTCGGCCACGCCAGTCAAAGCAGAATTACCTGTCGATAAAAATTTAGTTAAACTTTAGCCTGACGAGGTCGCAAAATTAAAGACGAAACGTAGTTTAATTTTCCATAAATTAATATATTATTTCTGACATCAAATTGGCTGTTGTTTATTTATAAGTTGCCTCAATAGTCAGAATATATACATCATTATTTATTACTTTTTACTATTTATTGCGTGAACTCGCTCCCGTGCTAGACTCAAAATTCACTTTAAAAATCTCGTGAATTTCTGAATCTGGCCGAGTTAACGCTCCAGAAGACGAAGTGTGATCGATATCGATTGGTGTGCTTGAATTATGGGTGTAAACTTCAGCCTGAAGAGGTCGCAAAGTCAGCGACGGAACGTAGTTTAATTTTTCCATAAATAAATATATTTTTTTCAGAGTTCAAATTGGCTGTTGTTTATCTAAAAGTAATAAATCACGAGGTTCAAAGGAAAAGTAATTATGCGGTTTCTACGACAACTAAAACCCCGAGAGTCACGTTTACCTGCCTTTCTCCAGTCGAGTGGGAGGATAAGTCAGTATAAACCCACGACAATGCTCGTAAAACAAACACACGTACGCTGGACAATTATCTGCAGGCTGTTGAAGAATAACGACTCCTTATTTTTGGTTAAAAATCGAAAATAATCCGCTTCCATAATTTTAATTGCGTTTCCCAACTTCGATAACCCCGATTGTAATTTTATTTTTTCCGTCATTGGCGTGCATCTGATTGCTGATTGGGAGTTAAGGGACTTGGCAGTCAATTCGACCCGATTGTGGAATTCTTTCCTAACTACTCGAGAACGGCAAATCACCCGTCATCAGAGATCGCACCCGAATAATTTACGAAGACGTGAACGCCTCACTAATACACTGTTTTCACTTATCTCAAACGAAAAGACGATCACATCTGAAGAGTTTCGTCTCCGTGAACCATTCATTAGCGTCAGAGATGCGTAGGTTTGTGATCTCTTTGTGCGGTGCATAATATTATCGTCAAAATTGTATTCATTAGGCGCCATATCAATTTATTTTTGTAGCCTCTCTAATACATTCGCCTTATATAAGTCTTCTTTATTACGCTTTAATAATTTCCTCATGGTACTCAACATCTCACCTACTGCATGAGCGTACTCAATTCACTTGTAATTGCTTGTTGGTTGTTACCGGTCCACCGTCACTTTCTTATTACAGCTATCCCTATTAAACGACATAGACTTCTTTTTTTACTCTTTATACATCGATATCGACAACACTTCGTCTCAAATAGCGCCATTTGTTTTTGCACCGCAATGTATTTTACGGTGTACTTGTTGAAGATATGTTGCTACACGGACGTTCTGCTATAAATTTTTTGGTGCCCATACCAGTAGTAAAGAGGATTGTTGAAATATTTAGTTGTAAATGCTACATCACAAAAAGTCTATACTAAAATATAAATGCTGTTGCAACCTCGCCTCACAAATCATTTAATATAAATGGACGATAATAATTTACAGATAATCACAACGTTTCTACTATCTTTATGGATTCTATCAGGTCTTGTTAATATAATTAACTGTATTCCAAATTAATAAATAAATAAACGTCAGCCAATTTTAAGTCAAAAGAAATAAATTTATTAATGTAAAATTTAACAATCTTTCGGCCTTTTTCTTGCGACTTCATCAGGTACAAGTTTAAATATTTTTTCGAATTAAAGAAAACTATACTGGTAAATTTATTGTGTAAACGATCTGACAAAACATCAAATTGTCTACAATTATGTAAAAAATCATTCTGGATCCTCGGAATAACTAATTTGTTCGAAAGTTTTAGCCATGTTCTAAAACTAAATATTTAAGCCGAAAATGTGAAAAACATAATTGAGAAAAGACATAATTAAAACTTTAACTCTAATAGAAGACGCATAGGAAAAGGCTAAGCGTCAAATGTTGAAAAGAAAAAATTTACGTCTGATGGAAAATTAATAATAAGAAAGATAGCCAAATACAGACAAAATAAGTGATAATATAAATACCACACAACGTTTTTGAGTTTTGTCAACTGACGAGCGTAGTTGGGTTGCTCTAGGCTCTTCATAGCATCTGAAGAGCAAGGAGACAAGGATCCCAGAAACGTAAATTCTTTTGTTTAAAAGAATTTTGATAGACTGCTGACTTCCGAGGCCGAAAAACTTTTTTTTTATGAAACAACGTTTCGTCGCGTATTTTGTAAATTAAAAAAACCACCATAGAATGGCCTGTCTATCGAAATATTTAAATCTTGAACCTGATGAGGTCGCACAATTTGCGACTAAGCGTTGTTTAATTTTACATTAATAAATTATTTTTTCTGACTTAAAATTGGCCGATGTTTATTTATTCATTAGTTTTCTCAATAGTCAGAATATATATTTATATGCATTCCGAATTATTTTCAACGTATTATAGTAATTATTAAAATTTTAATAACATTTCGGTTGTTATGCAATAACAGACTATCCTATGAACATAAAAACTCAAATCTATACTTAAACTTAATTAGCATCTAGATACTGTCTTTTTAATGTGAAATCGAATACGTATATAAATTTTTGTTTATTACCAATACTTTGAGACATTACTTTGGCTTAAATGATGTAATAAGGAAACTTTGTCATAAATGTTATCTGGTCATTCATAATTCTCTTTTTATTTTGTAAATTTAATTTAATTAATGAAAACCAACTTAATTGTTTCAAACCACTCATATTCTGACCAAATTCACCGCCCACAATTCAAATCACTAGACTTCAAATAATTCACAAACAAAAAAAGAACTGTATCGTCGAGCTCGACGAGCCAAGCTGATAAACAAGACGCCAGTAATGCTGAACAGAATACACGAACTAATCCACCCAAGAAAACCAAACAAATCATTCATGATGATAAATATAAGGCGCTTAGCCAATCATTAGATCCAGTAAAATATTATATAAGGAAGAAACCAGGGCTCCAATTATCCCTTTGGAACAGTTAAAGACTTTTATACTAAATTCTATGCACTCAAAGAGCCCGAGGAACATTAGTAGAGATTACAAAATATTCTCTACATCTTTCATAAATAAACTGGAATCATTTTTGCAAAACTTAAATGATAAAACGTCAAAAAGTAGAATTAAAATGCTCATAAAATTAGATAAAACAACAACAGAGTGATTCATATTCCGAAGCAGACGCCTTCTGCTAATAAAAGCAGACTATGAGAGTAGTATCATGGAACCGCAACAGTCTCAGTTTCAAAAAAATTATATTTAATTAATTAAAATTATAATTTGTACTTAATGTTACACAAATATGTGCTAAATGATTTACAAATACTGACTCTTACTGTCCCACATTTGAAATGTGTAATTAATTGCTTGGTGAAAATGAATCATATTCGAATGAAAATAAAATTGTGTAATATTATCTGAAAGTGAAAAAATATTAAAAATATCTACTGAAGTTCTCTTTAAAGTTTTTTAAATACTTATTTCTATGATAATTATTGGAATCAATAATTTACCAAAACAACTCTTATGCAAATAAGTACTCTTTGTAATTATATATGGGCCGCCAATTACCACCATTGTAAACGATTAAAAAATATTTAAAAAGCAAAAAAACACTCGCATTCTTCGAAATTTTTAAAAATTTTTAAGTCCTTTAAATATAATAATAGAATATATATTCTGTTAATCCTTAAACGAGTGCATAGGGTCAACACAATTATATCTACACAGAATACAGAAATAAAATTATATGTAGATCATAATTTTTAGACGTAAACAAACATAAAAGACAAAGTATCTTAATTACAAAACCAAAATATTTTTCTAAACACACAAACGAAGTCTCACATTTACTATTCACAATGATCATACGCTAGTAGCAGCAAACTTCAATATTCACGATCCGGATAATCGGAAAGTAGGAAAACTTAAATGAAGGGAGGAATAAAACAGGAACGAACAAAAGGAAGTTAATTCGAGTAAAACAGAAAAATATCAGTTTTGTAGGTAAGTTAGTTTAGTGTCAGAAATAGAGTAGAGCCGTCTGACATTGTCTGGCAAGTGTTTTATAGTTGGCGTTGTTACTTATATTATCAGGAAGACTTTATTATATAATTTTATATGCCCAAATTGTTGAATATCAATACCCTTTCCGTTCCTTTTAACAACAAGATTGTTTTACTCATGACGTATTACAGACATTTTTAATGGTATAAAAGTCTGTTACTGTTTCTGGTTGATTTTCCGTCTCAACTTCACACACACAGGAACGATTTATGTTTTCAGATCGTTAAGGTAATCTTACGAATGATATATTACTGTTTTAATGTAATTCATATCTTGGCGCAAAAGTTATGTTGCCTGGATTACATAATTCCGTTTCTACATATAAGGCGTTCCAGGTTGGGAAATAGATCTGAGTGAAGGCTCGGGAAAAAATAACATTTTACCTTTCAGCTGCGATGGGTACAAGAAAACGTTCCAATTAATTCTCATTATAAGAAAGTGGAACAATTTTTGTGTTTGTCTCATTAAATTTTGAACGGTTTAATTTTTTATTCATAAAGGTAAAAACGACTTTATCAATGCGTTTCAGCTGATTTTAAATCCAGCACAAAATAATACATTGCCGCTTGGAAATTTAGGGTACAATTGAGTATTAACTTACAAAAGTGTCAAATTTCTAGGAATTATAAAAGTGGTATTTTTGATTAAGGTAACGGAAAGTCAAAAAGAACTGAGGTTTCGTCTTCGTTTTCAATACCAATTCATGAAGTCAACACCTGGATGTCCAGTACTTTTAGGTTATGCGCTGGTGGTCCGTTTGGTTTCAAGTCTATAGAAATTTTACTAACATGCTTCAACATTGCCGTTAATGCAGAAAATAAATGTTAGCCATTTTGAATAAGGAGGACGAGGAGAGCGGATTGCCAAATATTAGCAGTTATTGGCTGTCGCCATTGCACCTGAGGCAAGTGCGCAGGCGAGCTGACTCACGCAACCAGAGCAGCTACTCCTACCATATTAAGCCCACAACCACCAACAGATGTTCTTCTTTTACCATTTTATTCAGAGATCAACATCTCCGCTTGCCTTAAACGCAGGCATTTAGAAATCCTATCCACTAATGGGATGAAAATAATTTCAAATAGTTGAATCTATTAACGAACACAAAAACCGGTTCTGTTGGAAATCAAGCAGTGAAATTTCATATTTCAATTCGTCTTCCTCACTACGAAAGCAGTGGGTGTAAGCGGAATACCAGATAATTTGAAATCTTGGTAATTTTCACTAGAAGTTTATTACGTGGCGACATAACGACCAATAGATTTATCATTGATAAAAATTGGAATTTCTGAACTTAGAAAGCGACAGAAACACAGATCGTACAGAAAGACTGTGTGTACATGAGTGTTTTTCCTTTAGCGTTGATATAAATCGGCTAAGGTTATAGAAATTTATAATGTACAATCTACAATTTAATTGGTGAATGAAAAAATTCTGGTAAGGTAACAGCCAGCATTCTGCGAAACAAAGGAACGGATTTATTTTATGGAACATTGAAGGTCTTCTAGTTTTAACCTCTTAAACTTAATTGCATAGCTCAGACATTCTGAAAAGTTTAAGCACCATATTTTTAAAATGAAAAATATACATCGGTTTAGAAAATTAATAATAAGAAAAAATAGCTTAACACAGTCAAAAGAAGTGATATAAAAACCACACAATGTTTCTGCAAATCTTGTTCCTTTCTTCTGGTGCTAAGAAAAACTAAAAACACAACAGCCTTGAGCAACACAACTGCACAGTTCATTTGACAATATCGAAAAAATTTTCAACCAAAATATGCAGTTGTGTCGCTCTTGCGTTTTTAGTTTTCTTAGAAAAAAGTGTTCCAGACACGTTGTGTGGTATTTCAATTACTTCTTTTGACTGTATTTGGCTATTTTATCTTATTATTAACCATATTTTTAACCAACGATTGTGCAACAATATATTGTGTGGAAAATTCCGCTGGCTAAATTTCCATCAAATACTCAACGCGAAAGTAAAATATAATATAGAACGATATGTACAATTACTATTTATTTTCTTCTGCATAAAAAATACAATTCACAATACAAAAACGTTTTAGATTAACTCAAAAAAATATTTGTAACATTTCAATTCGTACAATTTACATAAAATGTGTTTTTGTAAGATATTGTTTATTAATATGAATAAATAAATATCCTTGAGTTAAAATTGTAATTTTAATGTAATAGTTAAAAAAATTAATTCAACAATCACAAATACTAAAAAATTATTTAACCTTTCTGCTTTTTATGCCATTTTCAAATTTGAATGTGTACATTAACACTTTATAATTCGATTATCTCTTAGTGACCGAATTTTAAAAAAACTATATTAAATACGGGGAAAGCGTAGATAAAATTTTAAAATTTATGACTGTTAAATTGTTTTTTTTTAAACTGTTATAAAATACCTAATACAGCCAACCTAATCCGTATCTGTATTTATAATTTTAATTGTAAAAATGTATTAAATTCAAAATGATTTTCGTCCTTCTATAGGACTTCTTCAGGGATGACAATTTTTTTAAAAATTTGTAAAATGAATAAAATTACAGGGAAAGGTTCTACCGCCTCTCCTATTGTAACCGAAATACCTATAAATTTTACTCTTTGATAGTTTACAAAATTATTACAATTGTGATACTTATACGGTCCCAGAGGAGGACTAAACGTCGTTGTGAATTAAATATTTTTTGATAAAAACATTATACATAAATTTCTGATTCAAATCTATTTATATATATTATTATAATAAACTCAGATATATTTTTCATCAATATTGTTTATTATTGAGCTATAATCACAGTATATACAAAGTTTACTCATACGCAGAATGATTCACCTTTTATATAATTTGAAAAAACTTGATTAGTTTACGTGTACGCACATAATCAAATGGCATTTCTTTAAAAAGAAGATTAAAATTCAGTGAATACATTTTATAATCGTTATTCTACCACTTGATAAATGATTTAAGTGCTAATTTCGTGTTTTCCATGAAAATACTGTACAATGATACAATCTAAAAATAATTATTCATTTTTATGTACACAAGACGGGAATTTTCGCGTAAAACATTTGAGAGGCTAAATTAATAGTTACTTAAAAATTATCTGTTCTACACATTGCACTATGAGAAAGGAAGATACTTTCTGATGTCAAATGAGTCACAACGTATTTGGAGTGGTTTGATTGTGAATCTGTTTAGGTGATCGAATAAAAATGATAGTCTTATTTTTAGCTTTCAATACATAATTAAATGAGCCTGCGAAAACTTGAAATACTTATTATTAATTGAATTAGTCAATTTAATCCGTTCCAATCATTTTTGGACAATGGTCAATTTTAATACTTTCTGGATATATTACAATAAGTGCTAGGTAAACTTTGGAAATTTTAAATACTGAAATGCCTAAACATAATATCATTTTGAAGCTCTACAGTCTGTTTTTACAAAAAATTGTGTCATTTTACCATGTATGGCGAATATCAATTTGTAGACCGAATCAGCAGAACGTTTTGTTTCTTTCCCGCTAAGTTTGCATATTTAACGTTATTTTCTGTCGAAACGTTGTGTTTGGATTACATAAAAATCTTGATTATACAAATATTCTACTTGAAACGCGAAAACAGAGTTGAAAATTGAGTTCACGTATTAAAAACTGGACTTATAACTACTAGCGGAGTATAATAGACAGATTCATAATTTGCATATAATATAATTGAACGATCAATATTTATTTATAAGGAACCTGAAATTTAGAACTGAGTAAAGAATCAAATTGAAATGAATTTTTTTCTGCGCTTGTAAGTTAATTTCAATAAATGATCAATACGATCGATTGCATGATCTAATCCATCAACTAGGATTGAATCTGATACATGAGACAAGATTGACGACACTCCGCAATGTGTATAACACTTCTTTGGCGAGTTCGTGTTAGTCGGGTCCTACTTTACGAAGGAACCGCCAGTCAGCTGTATGTATGTGTGTGTGTGTGTGTGTGTGTGTGTGTGACATGGTATAAGCTACCAGACAAGCTACGTCACACCAATTTTCCACATTCTTGCTCGCGGAGCCCGTGATCAAACATCCTGATGTCACCAAACCACCGGCGCGTAAACCTGTCCACGTACGCCGAGGCACTTATCACAACCATAAAGACTCAATTAATGGCGACGAGTACTTAAAAAATACAACCGCTGTACTCATTTAGACTTTTAGTGCTCTCACTTTTTACCACAAAGAGTTCATTAACTCATAGACCGGACCACACTCGAGACTTGTTGCGTGTATGCTAACGTCTTATCGGACTTGTAATTTTGTGTGTTGAATGCAATAACAACATTGACATTCGTCTTCTAAAAAAAACACCGTTATGTTCACAATCCTTCACTTTAGATCAGATAATGGTACACATAAACTGTTTTTGACTGACCAACCAGGCGAGTTTATCAATGTATCACAACGTCTCAACGATAAAAATGTAGATTTCGAAACGCATTTTAATTATTCTCGCACAATTTAGGATCGCTTTACAGTTACAAAAAAAGTTGACTTGAAATTCTGAATTCTAAACATTCACACATTAATTATACGAAATTGTATCCAATGATTGCTGTGGAATACTAAAATAATTTTCTGCAATAACAGTATAATTGAAATGCGAATCATAAGAAAATATTAGAAATTTATTATGTATTAGATATTTATTGTCATTCAATTAGCACATTATTTACAGACAACAGAGTACCACGTTTTTATGTTATTCCAACTCAACAGCAAATAATGTTAAATGTACAACTGAGTGTCAAGCATTCACGTCGTTGGTGAATCCGATCTCCAAATAAAAACGTGTTATGTTCATAATCGCCTTACATGGTAAAATAACATCAATTTTGGTAAAAAAAACTAGACTTGTAATTTACTCTAGTTCTAAGGAATTACTTCGTATTATATATTAAAACAGTTATGAAATCGTATTTTTGTTTTATACGGATAGATTGATGCAATATTTTTTACTTTTTATCAATAAAATACAGAATTAGAAAATTAAGGTTACCGATCTATTATATATATATATATATATATATATATATATATAGTAAAAAACAATTGAAGGTATTAAATTTATTTAATTGTCCCAAAGTTTCAAAACGAAATCATGCAATACTCAACTTATAGCAATATAATTTATTTCCCTTAATTTTCTTTGAAGAGCAAATTTATGTCACACTCACTTTTCAAATATTTAAACAAATTTAACTTTTACATTATTTTACAATTTATCATCATTCATGGTGATATTTACTTTCAATAATTTAAATAAATTACTGAAATTTTGAGGTCATTTAAATTTTTGTCGAAATTTATAACATTTGAAATGAAACAGAAATTTTGCTTAATGCAGTATTTAAAAAACTTTCAAACTTTCTTTCAATTAAAACATGACCTTTATCTTACGCAAAAAAGTTTATAATTGTGTATTATTAGAAGCCACATATTCTTTTGGGGCTATCGTCCTGATAAAATGGTTTAAATCGCAGTAAATTCGCCTAAAGACGACGAGTCATGGAAACGTTGTAGGATTCCAACGGACCGAAACATATATATATATATATATATATATATATATATATATATATATATATAGATTACCGAACAATTTATTTTATTTAAAATTTTCTGTCCTCAGTTCAGCAATACAGGCGATGTATTTCCTTACGCCCAATGTTTACGAACATTTAACCCTAGGTTAAAATGTGTCTCGAGGTGAAGGTATAAAAACCTTGAGAAGTAAACACAGGTCAATAATTAGCAGACCTCTGCTCACTAGAGCGGTTGGGAATATATTGTTTACATTTATCAGTCGAGCGGCAGTCGAGTGTTAGGCTTTGGGCCGAGTAGACTAAAAGTCGGTCATTTCGTCCAAGTGCGTTGTTGGTTTTTGTCACTGATATTTGTCTGCGTGTGGAGTCGTTCTGATCCTGGGAAATTTTATGCGTTGAACTTGATCCAACTTGTATTTTTTTTTGTGGGACGTTGTGTTTTCATGCGGACATAGTGTAACGAATCTCACTGGAGGTTCAGATAAACTTGCCAAAGGTTGGCCACGGGAGAATGTAATCCTGTGTAATGCCGTCTATCTATGATAGCTCTGCCAACAAATCCTATCTCCATACCTCCTATGGTGGCACTGGGCAATTCAGCTTGCTGTAGCAAAGTGAGGAAGGATGTTTAGTTTAGGGTTGTGGGATTTGTTCGTTAAAAATAAGCGAGTTAAGCTACATTTTGCTCGCCGTCTAGCCGATTCATTCGGATTGATTCAATAAACTTTCCAGATCTCCGAAGTTTGTTCTGAACATTAACAAACCACGAAGTTACAAGCATACATTGAAGTGTGCTGGGTCACTTGAGAAACGCTATTGACGTTCCAAGCTATTTGTTTAGTTTTAGTTGTGGATAGTAATTAAGCGTTAGCTTTCTATTGTTAAACGTTATATAGTTATTTTGATTTCATTTGGTAATTCCTATATTTTATTGGAGGCCCGTACGCGACCCTCAGATATATCACTCTTAATTATGTGTTTACTTCATTATTTGGCACACCAATGTGGGGGCTCTCTCAAAACAGGCCGAGGTGCCCCGGCATGTGGTAACCTTAGTTCAACAACGAAGAGAGAAAAAGGCATCATTTTTTTTTTGGTGTAGACAGGCTATGTATAGGGTAATCCACATAGTGGCAACTACCCTCTTATAGCATAGGAAAGGGATTTGAAAGGGGAGTTGCGGAAGGGTGGAGGAAGGGTTAACTAGGGCCCACGGGCTATGGTTTAAGGATCCTACCCGGCATTCGCCTAAAAGTAATGCAGGACAAACCCTTTAAAAACCTGCATCAGGTAGGTCGGGCATTGTGATTATTTAGATTACTACAATATATATATATATATATATATATATATATATATATATATATATAGGAAGCGAGAGAGAGAGAGAGAATAGCTGACTCGTCGTCTTTAGGAAATAATTTTATCAGGATGAAACCCCCAAAACAATAACTTGCACCTAAAAATACACAGATTGAAAATATTTTTGTCAACATATTTGTGTCTGTTAAACAGAGCAATATCATGCGGAAGTTAATAGAGCAAAAATATAAATAAATTGAATATAAAAAAAAAACAAAAAAATTACACCACACTAAGGTTACGTTTTGGAAACTTTAGACATATCTGTTTAATTACTTTTAAATATCTGTATCCAGCATTTGTCACGGGGTGTCAGTTATTTACGTTCCAAAATTTTGTCTATCTATATATATTCTAATTAAAGTCTGAGTGGGTGCCTGGATTTGACGTCGAGGGTTCGTTCGGGACGTTGATCTCCGGATGCACCGGAATTCCAAGTCCAGGGGAGACCACACTACGCCCACTAATCCCTCGGACGTGGCAAACAGACTCATTGCTCCCAGTATCTATGTGTGGAAGATGTATGCGTGAGCTGCATCGATCCACGACTATTCTTAGTGGAGGCAGAAGTCCCTCCAAAAATAGTACTCTACTGAGAACTCCCCGATGGTGCAGCATAAAGGGATGCGTGGGTTAACAGTGGGATTACAGTCATTTGAGGTTGCTTTACGATCTCATGTGTGGGTTGAGACTGCGAAAGCACCCTCAAACCGTGAATATTCTCAGTAGTGGGAGGAATCCTGTTGACAATAGAATTTATGTTGGGGGTCCTTCTGAGAAGCTTCCATTCTGTCCTGCCAGGAGGCGGTGGAGATTAACTCAAGGCGGTTGTCCAGTCTTCTAGGGTGTGGAGACTAAGGTGTCTCTAGTGCTGGGGCCTTGTCTCCACCTGTCAGTTCCCGATGACAAAACCGCCTGGCCATAATTCTCCTGGTAGAAATAGCCTGTTGCTATCTAAGGGAGATAGTTCTGGGAAACTAGAATGTGCCAACAAGTTTCAATGACCATCGGGAATGTGCATCTGCACCCTGCGGACCGACCCTGAGAACTCGTGCTCACGGAGGTATGTGCGTGGTCGACCAAAGCCGTCCTTCGGGAAATTTGGTACGTCGGGATGCGTCGGGTTGCTGGTACATCTTCCAGGGTCCCTGCAGCCCAGCAGGGTTTTAGCTCGCCATGTCCTAGCCCGCCGCACGTTTGGGTCGGACTCGAGGGGGTATATGGTTTCGTAGGCAAATCTTTGTTCTGTCCTCCTCTGGGCGCAGGACTCATCCCTCCGTGATTTAGCTATCCAGGTATCTCCGTTCCCTCTTCGGGGGGTTCGACAAGAGGACGCTAGAATGCATTTACATACATATATAATTAAAATACTTTTGTCTCTACATCGATTTAAATATAGTGATTTTAGCATATCTTCACGTATAATGTGTCAGGAGATCTGGTAACCGATATCATCTGAATTCCGGACTGTCATAATTTGTTAACACTTCACAACAAACGATTGACCCGATTCCGATACAATTTCACATCTTTTTTGTTTACACCATTGAATTTCTATCCGATTTGCAAATACCATTATTAAACTTCAGGAAAAATGACGAAAGATCCAAATACCTGGTTTCAATTGCTTCGTCAAGGATTTTTCTCGCCTTACAGAAAAGTAATCAACGGATTCACTCTGCAATAGTAAAAAAAACTAATTTAAGACTAATGTTTTCCACCATGCGAAAGTCTAAATTTAAAATAAAGCCTTCCCAAATAATTTTTTACTTTTAAGACGCATTTTAATAGTAGGTACATAAAAAAGTTTGCCGTCAAGGACTAGACAGAGACATAAGTAACAAAAAATTATTTAATCAATAAAATTATATTGTAATCATTAGTTTCAAGTAGCACGCTGTAGAATTGAGAGATCCTATCTGTATACTTTCAATAGAATACATTATAGGCAAATCTTTGTGTCAAAAGCAAAACCTAACTTTAAGAACCATAACTTTATTTCTGGTATGAAGGCCTTGCTCCCAGCATGGTGAAGCAATTTTAGTATAGTGGCAATTTCGATCCGAAACGAAAGGGAAAACCAAAACTTTTTTCGTACTAACTATGCTGTATGCATGAGGAGAATAAGATAGTGACCTCAACTCGTCGAGATAGAGAGATGGATATAGAGAGAAATATAATTTGGGGGGTGTATACAGGCTATGTATAGGGTAATCCACATAGTGGCAACTCCCCTCTTATAGCATAGGAAAGGGATTTGAAATGGAGGATGCTGAAGGGTAAAGGAAGGTAGCCAATGGTAAAGGATCCTATCCGGCATTCGCCTAAACGTAATGCAGGACAAACCCTATAAAAACCTGCATCAGGTAGGTCGGGCATTTGGTACTTGTCCCACGCCCTTCCGATGGCGGGAGAGGGGTTTGCTGTGGAGATGAGATGTTGCAGCTTACCCCTCGCCATGCCTTGGCCAGTTTAGGAGGCAGCTGGCCGACTATTCCAATAGGAATAGCGGACAACTCTTACCGTATGCCCAAGGACTGCGACCCCGGAACATACACCTCTCAAAACAGACCGAGGTGCCTCGGCATGTGGGAACCTTAGTTCAAAAAACCAGAGAGAGTGATAGGGGGGGGGGGGGGGGGAGCGTAGTGTGTGAAAACGATTTGCTGTCTTTATTTTTCCAACATCTCATCACCTATTATCGCTAGTGGATAAATGTACTAAACCTTTTATACTAAAAATTGAAATCTCTTCCAATTTCCGAAGAAGAAAATACACCATCCCATTTTTAAAAAGTAATTTGACCTTCAAATAACATTGAGAATGGCATTTTAAGGACGAGTTGAGGTCAGTATTTTATTTTCCCTTATGCATACTGTGAATTGTATGAAAAAATATCGATTTTCCCATTCGTTTCGCAGCAAAATGGCCACGACACTATAAATACCTCAGCCTGTATAATGAACTCCATTACATAAAGTTGCACGTTCTATGAAAATATTGAAATCGTTACAATCATATACATATTTTGAATAATATATTGACCTATGTTTATAAATAATAAAATTAGTTGTGATGAGAATATTTCTATCAAATATAATTATCGTAAAATAAATTAGTTCAACTGAACCAATAAATTAGACTAGAGTAACAGATGATATACCTGTATCGATGTAAAGCTATTAATTTCTGGAGAATATTTATCACTGTGCTTTCATGGGATATGCTACGATATCGACATAAATCAGCCACTTCTAGCCGCCTGCATGCATGTTTTTTTTTTAAGAAAGGAGTATAACAGGACGAAAATGAAGTCGGAAACTTGTGTCTGATACAGAAGTGGCAACAGGGACCTTAAATATATGAAAACACATGGTCTACATGCAGAGACATTTCGGTCCGTGTTCTGCTTCGAAGCGCCCATGTAGCATTTTGTTCCCACACGTTATAATAAATTAAGTTTTCAGAATTTTACACGCACATGGAATGAATATATATATATATTAAAGCAGAACTTTTACGTGTAAATCCAGGTTACAGTTGAATTTCTGGTACTGGTTTTTATGAAATTCATATTTTACTTAACACATATTTCTGAATCTTGTAAACTCGGTACAATACTTCGATAAATAACGACACAATTGCCTGGCTGAAGAACTGCTTCCATATTTGATGTATACTGCATGGATTACACAATTTATGAACATATTTCAACTTTTTTATTTTTCCTACGTTCCAATTTTGGTAATTACAACGGGCCATTTAATAGGAACACTATAACTAATATATGTAATATTGTAGCATATAAAACGTATAAATATATTAAATATTTCTCCAATATACAAAATGCTACCCGAAGACAATTTTGGTCTCAAAATTCTTTGATGCGAATACATTTTGCAAAAGTTGTTTCCGGTTTTGAAAACTATTTGGGTTATTAAGCAATGTCATTAATTAGTATATATTTTATAAATAATAAGTTTACGAGGAAATAAATTGTAATATGTTCTTTAATTCGAATAATTGGCACGCCTAAAATAAAGAAGACAGTCAACCTGATAAAACAAAATTCGCAGTCAAACATGTTCATACAAACGTGAATAATAATAAAAAATAAAAGATATGGCGAAAGTTATTAGGCGGAGAAGAATGTAGGCTAAGTTGCATTCGTCAACGGAACTTCTTCCATCATCTTGAGTACAGCGTGACTTTCCATAGCATTCTCTTTCTAATTAAAACGAAAGTCACGAAAATACGTCAAATGATATAAGCTTGTATAACTAAAGTTATTTATGAAATAATGGTATTACCTGTGTCTTTCAGGTTAATTATTGATCGGGTATTCCATAAGTAAAAAAAACGAATCAAGAAAAGAAAAAAAGAATAGAGATTAACAATGGGGAAAATAGTAGAGGTCCAGCAGAGAGAAAATCAACAAGCAAAATAGGGAGAAAGAAAATAAACAAGAGAGGTAAACCAGACAGCTTAGATTTATAGAGTGAAGGTGACAGCGCCGAAGTAATAAATCGTCAATACGGAAAAACTGCATAAAAAGGATAATACAGAGTGTAAGTAGAGATTGCTTTAACGGTTAGAACAGCAAAGAAACTGTGACCGTCATCGGCGACGTAACATTCAGCGTTACAGTAACAGTCTGAAAAATTTTGCAGACGCGTATTGCCCGACTGATCCAGATTTATCATCCGAGACATGTCTGTTTCTATGTTCTATGCATATTATATGTTTTTGCTTGTTGATTTTTCTCTCTGCTAAGTCTACCCGCTTTCTTATTAATCTTCGTTCTGCTTTTCTTTTCTTCGTTGTGTAGTGTACACAAGCGGGAACAATTAATTGGGCGGGTGGGGGGGGGGGGTTATTTTATTATTTATGTTTTTTAATTTATTTTACATAATAAAATATCAAGAGTAACTAATATTCTTGGCTTGAGTGTCACGAAGGTCAATGCTCACTTCTCAAGTACTCACAGAAACGAAAAGTACCCCAGCGCGGCATCCCCTTGTGTAGATTAAAATATTGTGTCTGGCCAGGATATTCTTTGGTCACAAGATTTTAGCATATTCAGACAAGACGCGCCACCAGATTTCCGCCATCGTGGACATGTCTTTCCACGGCCATGAATTTGGCTATTTGAATACCGTAAGGGGTGCGGCTACTTAAAATATTGAGATTTGTGATGGCACAAATCTGATTTCTTTCGGATAAAAACAGAATACAAGACCCTGAGGAGGAGGAGGAGGAGGAGGAGGGGGGGGGGAATTTGGTGAATCGAGGTGTAAAGGGAACTTTCTGAGCAAGCAGGAGTTAATGAAATTTGGGAAATAAATTGGTTTAGGAGAGTTAGTTTTTTTGTTTCAAGACTGTATAAATTGGTGTTTGGAAGAGTTAGTGAATTTTTGAGGAATTTATGGAGAAATTGAATTTCATGCAGTTATTTTTTGATAAATTATAGAGAAGTTTGCACTGTCCTGCCGACGAGAGCCAGGCTGGGTGAGAATTTTATAGGAAATCAGACGCAATGCTGAGTCCGCCGCAGCCACCTGCGAAGTCTACAGATCTGTGGCTATGTACCGTGTTTTTATAAACATTATTTAGAACGACAATGGAATACCCAATCTATACTTACTAAAACATTGTTGAAACATAGTTGTTAATGATACTTAAATTAAAATTTAAAAAAATATATTGTTGAATGTTTTTAACATTACACAGCGTTTTCTTTGACAGTGAAATAATTCTTCATCAACATGCTCATTAACAATAAATATGAAAAATTTACGTCTGATTGAATATTAATAATAATCAAGATAACCAAATACAAACAAAAGAAGTGATAATATAAATATATCGCAACGTTTTTTGGATTCTTGTCACTTTCTTCAGGTGCTAAGAAGAGCCTAGAACGATAGAACTGCACTGGTCAGTTGACAAAACTCAAGAGATTTTAAATGACCAGTACAGTTGTGTTGCTCTAGGCTCTTTTTATCGCCTGAAGAAAGGAACAAGGATCCCAGAAACGTTGTGTGCTATTTATATTATCACTTTTTTTGTCTGTATTTGGCTATCTTGCTTATTACTCATTAATATTAATTCTCTTTCCCATTTATGAGTCAGTCTCATTTCACTAGTTTTGGATCTTCATTTGTAGAGTAAATAACGACTTGTGAGGTCTCCATCGGTTAGATGCCTTAGAAATAATGTATTTATGGGTAACTGGAGGTGACAGAAAATAAATTAACTCGGCCTCTTTTGAGAGATATATGTTCCGGGATCGCAGACCTTGGGCATACGGTAAAAGTTGTCAGCTGTTTCCATTGAAACAGTCGGCCAGCTGAGTCATAAACTGGTCAAGGCACGGAGAAGGGAATGCTGGGAGCCCACAGAAAACCCCTCCCCCTACATGGGAAGAGCGTGGGACAAGTACCAAATCCCCGACCTACCTGATGCAGGTTTTCTTGGGTTTGTTCTGTTAAGTGAATGCTACGTAGGATCCCTAAACCATGGCCCGGGGACCCTAGTTAACCCTTCGATACTTTCCTCTACCCTTCCGTATCCCCCCTTTCAAATCTCTTCATATGCTATTAAAGGGGAGTTGCCTCCACGTGGATTATCCTCATGTACTCGGGTTTTTACATTCTTCATATTTACTGACTCATTCTTGTGGTTATTAAATACACAAGTTAGTATCGTGTAGAAATAATTTGGCGAAATATAAAATAAGAAAAATGTGTTTAATTTAGTGTCATGCAGAAATTTGACTGACTCACTTCTCTAATTATTTAGCACAAAAGTAGGCATGGTGTAGTAACAATTTAGTGAAACTCGTAATTCTGACTCTATATATTGGAACAGCTGTCATTCTAGAACCATGTCGAATATAGTAGGTCTTCCTCCGACTGTCTGAGTTTCGTTCTCCCTGATGACGAACAGAGTTTCTTTTTCCATACTGTTCGAAACGTTGGAGTTTCTACATAATTTTCTGAACTCCGAGAAGACCTTTCACGTTATCTCTTTCACTTTTAACCTGTGTCTTTCTTTATGTTTTTCTTTTCTTTTTCTTCTTGCCATTCTTCACTCTTTCTTGCTCACCTATCTGTTTTACGACAATGGAATACCCGAATAATAATGTTACCTCACCAATGTCAACAAATTTCAAATCTATAAAAGTTAAAAATAGTTGAGAGCTTAATGGCAGCAGAAAACTTGTAGAATAAATTTTATATATTTAATTAAATAAACTTTAAAGGTAATTGATGACCCACTTTGTTTTTCCGTCGATAAAGGACGTTTTTCTTTTTCTCTGCTATTATCTACTGCAATCAGGTGACACCTACACCTTTCCCGCACCATTATAAGTGTCTCGTTCTACACTGCATTAAACGTAACTCCGCGCTTTATACTCTGTCTCATAACTGCACAGATGGGTTTTGCCGCTATGTTATAAATGCATTCTACGCTTCACAGTCTTATCATTGTCTCATTCGTCCCTAATACTCCAGCAGGACGATAGCAACCATTCAAAATGTATCAAAACCTATCTAATTATCGTCATCTTTATTTGTTTCATTTTTTGTATCCCCTAACTCCTGAAATTACTTTATTAATGGAACGATTCTTTACAGAATATTTCTATACAGAATATTTTATTTGCGGGAACGAGAGTTACGTCCTAGGGTTTTGTCTAGATCATGTTTCTCCCCCCCCCCCCGTGAATTCTCTCTGTCGACATTTCACCTCCATGTTTCTACTCTATTAGACATGGTGACCCTTGGCTACCTTCCTCTACCTTTCCGCATCCATACTTTCAAATCCCTTCGTATGCTATTAAAGGGGAGTTGCCACCCATCGCGTAAAGCTATTTTAATTAGAGTTGAATGCTAATGAAGATTGTTTACAAAATCAGTGGCAGTGTCGCAAGTTAACATTGTTCATATTAAGAATTAGTATGATATAATAAATTAAGTGTCACTGTAAACATGTATCATATCGTTGAAACAATCAATAAGTTTGATTAGTAATGAGACTAAGGTAAGGAGAAAATGTTAAAGAAAATATAAGTTTTCCGTACCTCAAGTTCCGTTGAAGTACAGCGGAATTTATGATTTCCAACGACCTCCTCATATTAAGGGATTCATCTCATCATTTGATGAAACGTATTAATAATAAATGAACTTAAACAGGGTAAAAATAATTATTTACATAAATGTAAATGATATTTCTTAAGATTCGATGATACTGCGTTCGACTGACTCATGCATTATCCCAATTATGAATAAATATTTGACGTGCTTCACTCTGAATACCAATTAAAGGTTTCACGTTCTTTGAAATCATTGCGTTTAAGGGTTCAGACACACTCATAATATTTGTAACTAATGGTTCAGAAATACGAATGGAAATAACTGTAATAGAGATGTTAACTGACAAAAGATGTCTTTATTTTTATATGTTTGACGGTTGTTTCCTTATAGAATTAAAATTAGTAGCAAATGAAATATTTAAAATAAAGGTAATTTAATCATCTTTACTTATGAATATGTTTTTTGGCGTGTTTCGGGAATTGTGCATGGATTATTGTGTGTAGAAGAAACACAATACAGCTTTAACAGATATTTCAACTATCATTTCATCGATTATACATTTTTTCTATCTTTCCCAACTCTACAGTTCATTGAGAGACTTTACCGACCAACACAGCTGACAGACTGTTTCATAGTCTCTTTTTCCCCGAGTATTAAGTTTTAATTCAATTTCAAAATCATTTAAAATATCTCTTCCAAGCAGCGGTTCTGTCTAACGAGATACGATTGAATTTTGGAGTCAAATTTGGAAACAAATTTTATGCATGGACAAGCTGTTATTCTCGGAAAGCCTGCGTAATTCAGTGGTGGCATTACCGAGGGTCAGGGTTGCATAACAAGTTCACCGGATAATGGCGGCACGTTGTCCTCTGGGTTTCGGAAGGGACGTAAAAATATTTGTGCGACTCCTCCATTCTCCACCGAAAATTTCCAACGCTATTTTCTCACTATTGCAGCTGTAATTGACTATATCTGTAACTTCGCTGCTACCATCATCAGATTCCCACATAAAAAAAAATTTCGTTCCATCTCAACACTAAAGTAATCCTGTTTGGGCTACTTACAAATCAGCATGCAACGAACTCATACCCAAAATAAAATTTTCTCAATTAATCCCGCAAAATATACCTTTGTTTTATATCTATTGGTAACTTGGCATGCTGCGTACTGTAATGTTAAAACTTATTTTCTCACAATTGGTCACTAATTTGTAATTAATTTTATGTTCCATTATTGGGCGTCATATTTGAAAATATATTAAAGTTAAAGTTATTTATTATAAGTCAACATTAAAGCATAGTCTAATCTCTCTCTCTCTCTCTCTCTCTCTCTCTCTCTCTCTCTCTCTCTCTCTGTCTGTCTGTCTGTCTGTCTCTCAGGATCTTGCACTAATGGCCTAAGATTGAAGTGGAAACAAGAATGTTATAATTTAATGTTTTTCATAATGCATTGAATTAGACAATAATTACACTCAATATTTTTTAATAATTTATGTTTACCAAGTCTGTAGCAACTTCTTCTTATCTCTACGAAAACAATCAGACACTCGTGTTCGCATGCAAAACAATAATTAACACTTTTTTAACAAATTTAAATATATTTTAATATTTTCCTAATTTGGGAAAAAATTTCAAAGTATCTACCTTTTCTTGGTCCGATGATTGACAATAAATTGAAATGGAAACACCAAATAAATAAACTCTCGGGTACTAAGAATTTTTTTTTTACATTATGCGTGTTAGCTAAGGTAAAGTGACATATCTACATCTCAAATCATACACCATGGATATTTTCATTCTGCCATAGCAAACTGGGGTCGTTCACATCAGCCACTTCAAATTTTTAAACTGAAAATAAACTACAAAAAAAAAGAATATACAAATCTGTTGCGAATTGGAATTCCATTGTAAGTTTTTGTTTCATAAACTTGTAATTTTAACTTTGCCTTGTACGTATATTCTAGAAATTTTAAAGTTTGTCTCAAGAAACATCAATTTATATGCCCTAAACTGAGCAAATCATTTATACAACACAATCGCTCTCGACTCCGCATTGAAAAACATCGCCTAAGTCTTTTTGAATCGAGCATTCGTTAAAACGGGAATAATCTATACAATAGTCTTCAGGAAAAATAAAAACTTTAACGCTACAAAATTTATTTATTAATAAAGAGTTGTTCATCTTTGATAATTAATGGAGCATATTACTTCCTGAAAGAGTTCGTAGATAGGAAGGACAGATTACATAGTCTTGCTGGTATCTTAGCAAGTTATGCTATTATTTTACAATTATAATCTTTTCGAATTTAGATTTTCATGTTCGACGGGAATCTTAGTAAGATTTACTGCTGGAAACGTCGTCGAATTAAAATTCAAGATTAATATAAATTTAATTTCTTTAATTACTGTTATTTTAGTATCTTTAGCGTTGCTCTAAGTTATATATATATATATATCTTTTTGTAAAGTACTATGTTTTTGTCTTTTAACTTTGTAATTGTAATATTATATTATGACGTATTTTATTTCCTAGACCGAGGACTAATGGAATGAATAATAAAAATAATCATGTAATTGAATAATCATTATATTCAAATTTACACCAAACTAATTCATTTTTCTTGTGTACGCTACAAAACAAAGTAATGCACTGGAAAGATTATAAAAGACTTTCAGCTATCAGGTTGATTTGTAAACACCAATTGCTGCTACCGCTACAAAATAACAGGTTTTCGCTCTTGTTGCTGACAAAACATTTCAGTTCGCCGGATAAAAAAATATTTTCATTATTGAGGTAAGTAAAACCATTACGAGTTAATATAATTGAAGTTTACACGCAATTTATCAGCAGTTTCTGACAGGCAGCTAATAAGGACGGAGAAATTTGTAAAATACTAGCGTCTTAAAATATAATAGCTCAATCGGTTTTAATAACATGAAATGAGCGTATGATGTTTGCTGAAAATCGTTTTGCATGAAATACTAGAGGAAATATTTAAAGATGAAAAGTCATGTTAAGAAAGAAGAATGAAAATAAATCAAGAATCAATTCAATCATAGCCAAAGGCAAAGCGCACAGTCTCTGTAATATACTGAGAGTTTACAATCAGTTTCATTGCGTTTCTTCATTTGACTACACACACACAAATAGTAACTAATTGGCATTGCACTTTTTCCTGATGCGCTCGATTCTTCGAATTATTGCTAGAAATAAGAATGTTGTTACTCAAATTATCTGGGATAGGTAGGTTAGATATAATTTTTCTAATCTTTAGCTTTCTCCTCATACTACTTTTATACGTGATCGTTGAATTTTAACTAAATTTTGTCCGAAGGTCTGACAGTTTGGTTTTGTTACGTAGACAGTACGCAAATCGAGAGGTTTATTATAATGGTATGTATAAAGAGATAGTTGGCAATGATTGTAGGATTTTGACCAAAAAGTTCAGCTCAAGAAACAAGAGCAATAATATTAAGAGAAAGTATGAAATTCTGTAAATGTTTCAACATCGAACACGAGTTGAAATAGCGAGTTCTGATGAAGTTACATATTGTAATCGTAATACCTTGTAACTATTCATTACCGCATGATAGTTGATAGTTATGCGTGACTCTTATCAACTGATATCAACTCTTAGCAATCGTAATCGCCGGCTATAAATCCTGCGGTGTACATTGTTATCTGTAGCATGGAAGTACTCCTAATCATTCGCAATGTAGTGCGAGTAAACGACTCCGCAATGCTGCTTTGCTTCTCTCATCACAGTCAGCGCAAAATTTACGGCTCAATGAATCTTCTTTATGTGAGACGACTGAGGCAGACGTAAGCTGCGGCCAATTACATTTCAGACACTCGCCACGGTAACATTTATTTTAACAGGAAATAAATTAAATCAGGATAACGAGGAACGTATTGAATAATTTCCAATCAGAAATAAATAAGATGCCATTTCGATATAAATTATGTTCTTCGTTAAAAGACTTCATTTTATGATGATAGATATATTTAACGGAGCGTTAACTTAATTTTTTCATATTAAACAATAATGGTTTATCTATTTACGAAGTATACCAACACATTCATCTTAAAAATATTTACGGACTATCTTTACAGCAAAATACAGAAGCTATTATAATATTAGGGAACGAAACCCGAATTATGAACCAATTTTAAGTTTAATTTTGGAAAGAGTTACAATTGTCTTCTGACGTTGGAATACGTTAGTGACCAGTTAAAATTTTGAAATTACTTATAAGTTTAACTGCATAAATCCAGTTGGAAGATGATGAAGAGAACACGAGACATTGTTATGTGGACTAGAAAAATTATGAAAGCTCTGAAGCTTATGAAGGAAAAAAACGCAGAATGGAGTTTACATAATTCGGCAGAGACGAGTAGAACATAATCTTAATAACAAACAAGGATAATAATGTTGAATAATAAGTTTCATAATGTTCAAAAAAACTGTACGGATAGAAATGAATTAGTGTCAATCGACGAGAAGTAATGAGTTGAGCCAAACGGTATCAAATTCGTCTTTAAATAGTGTTTCTAAAATTCATAAATGTAAATCAACTGTAATTGACCTACTGATGAGTCGGATGATTTGAAATTCATGTATGGACATAAAACGCAACACGTACAAGAAAGTAACTGCAGAAATAAAATTACAAAATAACACGATGACGACCTTTGACGAGGTGACTCAACGCTCTTTAAATTACAGCGATTTAGATTTATTTACTGATTTCATTAGTCCTCTACTGAGGAAATAGGGCAAGTTAAAGAATTATTACATACATATTATATACATAGTACATATAAAGTACATAACACGAAAATACATAAATGAGAGAATAATGGATCACATATACACAAAAGTAATTACAAACATAACCTTATCAAATCACATATAAAAGAAAATACAAAATAATAAATACGAAAATGAAATACATATACATAAAATTGTCCATTTGGAAAGGAAAAGAAATTTAAATAAATAAATGCATAAGTAAATCGAGAATGGAAAAATTCGTTAAGTAAATACAAAACTTTAATAATTATCAACTAAAATAGTTTTAATTTAAAATTTTACTATTATTATTATTTTCTTATTATTAACAGAAGCGCAGCCATAAATTAATTGTTGTCACACATTTGACCACGGCAACAGAAAACCTTGTAGTGAAGAGTTCATGTCAGGTCAATGATATAAGAGACAGGGAAAGAAAAAAAGTATAAATATTTAGTAATTATTACGATAACGTAGATCTTAATAATGACAGTCCTTTATCAGGTAATGGTAGACCAAATCAACAGTTTACAGACCGATTAACAAATTCATTCACCGAGTAGTACGAAACAGAAAATGTGATACTCTTACACTTATTATAAATATTCCAGTAATATTTTCTGTTCTTATATCCGTCGGTAAACTGTAAAATATGTTTATCCCTGATTAATAAATTCTGGTTTGTTAAAGTTGAAGCCGTTGTATGACATTTATAAGACACAAATTATTTCTAGTTTCATATTCATGGTTCTCTCCGTTAGTCAAATCAGATTATCAGTATGTTTAACTACTTTTAAGATTTCTAAAATATATTAACTGCGTAAAGTTAATATTGGCTAGGTTGTTAAAGACCGGTTTACAAGCTACTGGGCTAATATTCTAATATCCCTATTTTGTGTCTTGAAAATTTCCAAGCTACGAATAGAATGATTGCAAAACCGTAACACATTATTGAGCGAAGTTGAGAGTGATGTACCATCCTGGAAGTGATTGCTGAGAATTAATATTTAGTGAGTGAGATGCAAGTAATTTAATGTGGTCATTCCACTGTAACTACTCCAGGAATGGTGCATTGGTTAGTCTAAAATTTCCAAGACTAAAGATAGTTAACAAAGGGAAATACTTAATTAATTGCGAAACAAAGTGTGAACCAATGAAACAACAATTTGATAACATAAAAAAAGAAGAACGATGCCGGGAAGCGGAATCTTGGGAAGGGGAGTTTTATTTGTATAAATTACGCAGGGGGTGGTCAGAGCAACTGAAAGCTGTCAGCGCAGATGTGGCATTTGCATGGAAACAGCAGAATAAGCTTGTTGTCAAAAACTAAAGCCCTCAAGATATACAAACAAAATATTCTGTGATGCTGATCCAGATGGTTCTTATAGAGGATTGCCACACTTAAGATCAAATAAGCTCGGAAGATGACGAGCTGCAGGGAGACTGCGTAGGGAGCCGTTTGGCATAAACGGACTGGACGATTGGGGATGTGATGGAAATCAAAAATGCTCTGAATGAGGATTTTATGTAGGAGACAAGAGAAGAAGAAACGCCGCTTGCTATTTCTTGATGACACCAGCTGGAAGTTTATGTAAGCAAATCCCGCGGATGTCTATTATTAAATTTCTAAAAAATTTAAAGTGTCATTTTCATTCTAGTTTGTTTCATAATGAGCCTTGAGATATTTTGTATTTTACAGTGAGCACTTTTTACAAAAGGATGAACTGTGTAATATTCTGGCATTCTTAATTTATAGATCAAATAAATTTTGTTTGATTAAATTCAAGTAAATTAAATCAGAGACAATTAATAATAAATTAAAGAAATTATATATATAGGGCCTATATATAATTGTGAGTCTCATCAATAAACCTTACCACAATATCAATATTCTTTGACATGACATAGTATTTACCATTAAAATTAAAACTGATGACATGTCCCAAATGCTATATTTCGTATTAACGAACGATAAGAAACTTAAACGTCAAATTGCAGGATCGTACACAAAATGCGTAAGACAGATGGGAAATATTAAAAAAAAATTTAAGGTTATTACTGTACGAAGGAAGTTAATAAAGTAATAAACCTGAAACGGCGAGAAAACATTCAGATGAAACAGAGCACCAGAACCATAAAAAAATGATTTTGTAGCATATATAAAGGAATGGAGGAAATTTTTTTATTGATTACACTGAGCACTGGTTCTTGATTATTTTGATAATAACATATTTAAAATATGAATATATGAAATAAAAATATGTCAATTTTCGACTCGTGATATTAGAAAAATGCAATACGACGCAGACGCCGGAGAGTCGGACTAGGGACGTGATACGAGAAAAAGGTTTCTGCGACATTCTGCCGCGAATTTTGAACATGACCAAAGTGTAAATTAATTTTGCTGACCCTAAATGAAATACACGATAATTCATCCACTAATAGGGTGTGGTGGTTCCTCGAATAAAATTGATTGGATGAGTACTAGAGACCAGAGGAGAGGGCTTGGTAAGGTGGAGTAAAAGCTGGAGAAAAAAGAGAACTGAAAGAGAAAACTCCGAAAGTTCAGGTTTGTATTTCAACCGGAACACTAAGTCCGCTCTACACACTCGGAGAGGCGTAGCGAGGCGAGGTAGGGCGAGCATGAGGATTCCTCGGTCTACATCGCCCAACATCCTAGGCCTCAACAGGATTGAGGGGCGTCACAACAGGAAGACTTAGCGTTACTCCTTCATACGTGACATTTTATCCTACTTCAAACTAAGTTCGGGTGGCGTTGTCTTACCTCGACTCCCCCTCACATCGCCAACGCTCGGTTCGGAGGCGGTTTTTTGGGCACGAGTCAAAAGGACACGAGGCGAGGTCCCACGAGTGTTCATTGTACGCAATCGGCCTTGCTCGGTTGGCTTCGTGTTATTGAACTTAATTATTTTTGTAAAATTATAGTTTCTGAAATTAAGAGTGCAGCTAAAGAAATTTTCATAATGGAGATGAGCAATGAATTTACTATTGAATTTTTGGAAGCATACAAAAATTAATCCTTCCTAAAGCAAATCTTATATAAATAAATATATGTCGACTCATCGGAAACAATCAAAGACATTATAACCCCAAAAAAGGAACAAAACATGTAACCTCATTAGAGACAATATCACGAAGATAAGGAATAGAAATCAAAACATCTGTCTAACATGGATCCCTGCGCATAGAGGAATACCTGGAAACCTCAGGGCCGACAAGTTGGTAAAATTGACATCCAAAACCATACACAACAGAGAAAACGTTTTAAAAATAATTTTATGACTCAAGGAAATATATTTATTTATTTACATTATTATAAAAGTCAGAAACTTTTTCGTCATTAATATAAATCATGTTCTAGAACGATTAACTGATATCATCCACTATCTCCAAGGCTTTCAACGATTCCTAATATTTTTTATCGTAAATGTTCACATATTTATGATACGCATATGCACAAAAGGCCGCTTTAGTGGTAACATTGTTTTCATCCATTCTCGTTGATGGAAATAAAAGTGGCACATTGAACGAGACTTTCTGAGCACGTGTACGTCCACCTTTATTTAGAACCTCGGAGAAAGTCTCCGAAATAATAACAGATAAAACGTCTGTATTAAAAATATACTCATTAGTTAAATAAATAAAAAAATAATATACAACATATGTGCTATATAAATGCTACACTTACTTATTCAGTACTTATTTTTCTCAGTTGTTTGGCTATTTATTCATCTAATTAGTATACAACGAGCTAGAATCGGGACTTTATACACTACGTGAAGTATTCCCCAAAGAGCTAACTCCTTAGATAGTTACGGACCAACGACTAGAATTTTCACATGAAAAAGCTACGAAAGCAACAACACAGTAAATTATTCGATCCTTCCACGCATCAAAGTACAAACGATATATAGTCAACAACACTCTACGTCGGACAAGCACGCGGCCCACCAAGGAGGTTGTCAGTTATGTATAGTACTTTTTTTACCACTGTGAACAAAAAGTAAGGTGAATTTATTTATAAAATATAAATTCTTTATTTATTCTTCCAAATGAATTTAATCCCTTTTAAAGTAATCCCCGACCGATAAAACGCACTTTTTCCAACGCTTTTTTCAGTCCTCGAAACAGTCGGAATAGTCTTTTACCGGTATAGCCTTCAAGACATTCTCCGATTCGGTTTTTATCTCCTCAATCGTGTCAAAACGGCGTCCCCGCATTGGCCTTTTGAGTTTGCTGAATAGCCAGAAGTCGCACGGAGCCAAATCAGGCGAATACGGTGGTTACGGAACGATATGAGTCGAGTTTTTGGCAAAAAAGTCGCGAAGAACCAATGCAGTATGACATGGTGCATTATCGTGATGAAGGAACCAAGAGTTGTTCGCCCATAATTCCGGCCGTTTCAGACGAATAGCTTCACGCAAACGACGCATAACGCTCAAATAATATTCTTTGTTGACAGTTTGTCCCAGCGGAAGGAATTCATAGTCCACCACACCACGATAATCGAAGAAAACTGTCAACATGACCTTGATTTTCGATCGACTTTGCCGACTTCTTTTCGGTTTTGCTTCACCTTTTGCACGATATTCGCTGGATTGGTCAATGGTTTCAGGGTCGTATGCGTAAATCCAAGTCTCGTCTCCAGTAATGATGCATTTCAAGTGGTCCTGATAGTCAGACAGCAAAGTTTCACACACATCAACGCGACGCTTTTTTCCAAAAAATTGAGCGATTTTGGCACCAATCGAGACGTGACGCGTTTGAGACACAAAACATTCTTCAAAATGGTTTGGGCTGAGCCAAATGATATTCCAACACTATCAGCGAGATCTCTAATTGTGAATCCATGATTTTCAAGCACCAAATCTTTGATTTTTTGGACGTAGCCCTCGTCCGTAGACGTTGATGGTCGTCCAGAGCGCGGTTCGTCTTCAATGCGTTCTCGGCCCTCTTTGAACTCGTTGTACCACTTATAAACGTTTTTTTATGCCATTGTTTGATCACCTTCCGCAACATTTTCAACGGTCCGCACAAAAATATTCGTTCCGCAAACAAAATTTGATGCAAGTTCTTTGCTGAACAAAATCACCCATTGCAAAAATCGAAAAATTCCCTTTTGGTTGTTTACAAAACACGTGTAACTCGGAGATAATTAAACCTTTTAACAAACAGACGCTTGACAAATATTATAGACAGTCCTACCAACTTAGGATAAAAAAATTACCTGCCTTCCTAATACCCGGGAGTTTTAAATGACAATTTCACCTTACTTTTTGATCACAGTGGTATGTTACTCTTCATGGTAAAAGCCAGTCTCAGTTCGAAGCTTGACAAACCTTAAAGCTTAAATATTTCTGTTGACATATTCCTGGTATAAAGCAAAATATGTATTTCGTTTTATAAATCTTTATGATTTAATCAATATGTACATAATATGATCATTCAGCATTGTAATGGTTTAAAAGAACATTTCGTACTGCATCTGCAATTCCTTACTAGAAACTATTAAAACGCCTCTTTTTTTTTCAATTCCTGAAGCAATTGCCTAAGTTATAGTCGCATTAACATGTACTTGAAGTAAGCAAAAACCACTATCTCCAAACTGTGTCAACATTCTGTATTAAACAATCTGTTCCTCAAATCGAAGTTTTGAATATTAAAAAAGAATACATAAATATGTTAAAAGTCAGATTCACTCACGAAAGTTAAATAATATAAGAATTTATTTTTCTCTAGTCCGTTAAAATTTAAATTTAATTTAAATTTTTGGAATATTGTGAAAAATGCCAGAGTATTAGTCAGAAAATTTATTATCAAATTTACAACATATTTAACAACCACAACGTTTCATCCTTATTTAGGATCTATCTAGGCGTACATTTTAATTTAGATCACATATCTAAAGAAATTTTAAGAAAACAAAATATTACACACATGATAATTTATAATTCAATTATTTATCCCCATAAATATAATTGACAGAGTATTACTACAATTACTTGTGAAAATTGAGATCAACATGAATTTCTAACGTTGCGGCCGAAATGACTCTGATTGACAAAGATGTTGAGAGCATTATTGAATTTTAAAAACAACAATGGAAATAAAATATTTATATAATACAGCAAATAAATATATTTCAATAATAAGGAATCATAAATTTTATTTAAATTATTGGTGTCTTTTTTTACTATAATGACCGAATCATTGGATCTAATATGCAACATTTCGCCCATCAATCTAGAATACTATTTACATTATTCATCTATAATATTTAGAATGTGCTAATAGAAATTACGTATTCTTTAAAAAAAATAAATGTTTGGACACAACTGAATAATTTTGAAGTTTAGTTTCTAATTGCTTTTAAGCCCATTGATTCTTGTTTTTAGAGTGTGTTAATAATATAATGTTTTTAAAGAACAACATTAAAGTTTGTAAGTCAAATAACACAAGAAATTAACAACCCGCATAAAAGATAATAATAGAAAATAATTTTGAACAATATAATTTAAAAGTGAGTAGTCGTTTCGATAAACGGTTGTGATCTCTTCCAATACTATCGTCAGATTGAAATGATATAGCCAAAATAAGAACTCATTCCAAAGAATATGAATATAAGAATAAAAATTAACAAAGTTTATTTAATACAGCAGTATAAATTCTGTTAAAATCAGAAGATTCTTGCTTTAACTTTAAATCAAATTTTATAAACTTAATGTTGAATATTTCTGAGATTAACCATTCATTAAATTTATCAAAATTATGAGAATGATTAAGTTCCAAACCACGTTTTGTAATAGGATAATGTTTATAAGGTGGAAATTTTACAGGATACGAATAGTAAAAAAATATCGTTTGGACTGGCCGACGTAAAAAAATGACCAATTACTGAAACTAATTTTATAAACAACATTGCGGTAATCCATATTATTTATTATTCTTTATGCTTTTTTTCCAAATAAAAAAAGAATTGGCAGATTTGAAAATTACATAAGTATTTTTTTTTATAACATTTTAAATATTGTAGATAAACAATCATTATAGGGTAAAACAATAAAATTTTTAACATTTAACGGACAACAGTTTTTTAATGTAAATGTAATTGATTCAATTTTTAATTAATTTGACAACAAAATCAATAGGGTAATAAACAACACTTCTAATTTAAATACAATTTATGATAGTTTATGAAATAATCTTTGTTAATTTGTATCTTTTATTCATATTCATATTCTTTGTATGCTACATTACTTCAGTCTGGCGATAGTATTAACAAAGATCACAACATTTGAACGAAACGTCAACACATTTTTAAATTACGCTGTTTAAAATTAATTTCTGTTATGCGGGTAGTTGAATTCTTGTGTTATAATGTTTTAAATTTGATAAAAAAAATTATTAGTAATAAGTTATTGTTCTTCTCATTTAGTTCAAAAGAAGTCAAATTAATATTGACCCAAAATAGTTCATAAAAGGTCAAAACATCGTTCAAGAGGTGTGAATTATTTGTCACCGTTCCTACTTTGTCACCAATACGTAAGGTTGTTTAACAAATTTTTAGCCTTACGCACAAAAGGTGTTTGAGATGTGCAAGACTGATGACCACCTTGTATTGTGTAAATGAGCAGTCTGTAAAGATAACATATGAGGTAGGCCAAGGTAAAGGAATAAGATTTGAAACGCGTAGGAGGTTTGTATTGAGTAACTAGAGACATTTGAAACTGAGAGATGAGATTTATGACGTCGCGTATTCATCCTACGCAACTTCAGCTACTGCCCAAGGTTTCTGACGACTGTGAAATATCTTTTATCGTCGTCCATATTATACAATTTCTTTGCGTGGGATGTTATGCTTGTGGCTGTTCATTGAGATTAAAAGAAGACTTTCTGTAAGGTTATAATCATTACATCCCGTCCACGCTACCCATTTACTTCCGTTGAACGTTTGGCTCGGATTTCATGTTTTGAGTTGTAGCCCGCATATCACGTAACAAAAGCAGGAAGCAAATAGCACCAACATTACAAAGAAACATTGCCGGCGAATGTGTTCACTTTGTATATTAACCTTAGTATAAATCACTAAATTTCCCAACGAAATAAGGTTTGTTATACAGAAAATAGCAATGAAAGAAAACGCTCGGTACGCGTACTGGTCCGGTCGAAATTTTAACATCCTGATCATTTAACAAAAAAATTTTCCTTCAAACTACCGATAATTATTATACCGTTTGAATTATAAAATAATTTGACGTGCGAAAGTGGAGCTGCATTCTTCTCAACCTTAAACGCATTTGCTCGCAATTGTATTAAATATATGCTCTTCTACCAAACAATTATATTGTATTTTTTCTTTAACATACGTTTCTTTTTTCCTTTATCATGTAACATAGATGTTGACGAAAAGTCGGATGTCAAGTTGTCAATCCTTTAGAATGCCCATCGTCACTAATTCTGCTTACTGATGATTTCTTTAGTCTTCAGGACCCTTCGAGGTGCGACGCATTCGTAAATATTATATTAAATTGATTTTTTAGCTTTGTTAGTATTTCATCATCGTGACTAAATATTGGACTGCCTTTCCCGTATTTATCTCATAGACGACTGCGTTATCCGTCATTATTGTTGGCCACCTGCTAAGTAATTCAGTGAAACCACACCTGAATGCTTACAAGCACATGTCGATATCTGTTTACGTTTTTCACACCATCTTATGTTGTCTCTTCGAAACTTTTAAGCCTAAGAACAATTCAATTATTTTTTTCTAACGGCTGCCAGACTGTCAATTCACATAACATTTTTGATTTTGGGTAAACACGTGAAGGGATTCTCCTGTCAATCTCAGTTTCCGTAACAATTTTATGATAAAATCGGAAATAAGTGACTTTTACTCTGATTATAATTTTATCCCAACTGTTTTGGTGAAATTTTGGGATAAACCTGGGAATATTCAAATCTGCATTACCGCAAGGGGGTTCCAATTCCAGTTCCCAAATTTCGAGATCTGAGACTTGTAAAAGCACCACCTCGTTGTGTAAAATATTATACTGCAATGCTAATATTAATATTAATATTTTTCACTTTCCGTGAGTCAAATAATTGTGTTACGCAATTTGTGGACGAGTACGGCGCTGGCGAGATACCCTATATATATTCGGAGAAATGATAAGAGCTATGAATATGTATTTCAACTTCATACAATTTTGTAGTAATAAAAAAGTTAGAAATCTATATTCACGATTCTTATTCAATTAATATTCTCCAATTGTCTTATGCCGGTAGATGCTTTCATCAGAGTGATGATTACATATATCATATATACATATAAGCCAATAGTTTCATATTTATTTCTTGTATTATTTTTATAGTCTCTTACATTCAATTCAAAACAGGAGAAAATTAATATTGAAATTAACCTTTAATCCTGTAAATGGTATAAAAATTCATAGATACAATATATTTCAGTTCAAAGCAGATGAATATGTCGGAGATTAACGACGAAAGCTTCTGTTAAAAACTATAACGAATGTATATATTGTATCTATGCATTTTTATACTACTGACAGGGTTAACGGTTAAATTTTTATAGTTTATATTACGCTTTATTACGTTTTGAATTATTCTCGCGCATTTGGTCCTGAAACTTGGTTGCGAAAAATCATCAATTCCTTTCGGAAGGCTGGTGAATTCAGCATATCAACAATCTGAATGAATGAGGAACATTTCAAATTTTGAAAGAGGACGCTGAATATTAAATGAAACCAATTTTTAGAAAGTGTCCTTGGCCTGGGCGTAAATCAGATTTTTCCGATGCCCTCATTAAATTTTATTTCTTACACATTGCCTTAATTTACTCCAGTTTATGGACACAATAATTTGTGGTTCACTTTCGTGACGTTTTATTCTGTTGGAAACTAGCTTGACATGCAGCACGTTAACTATTTCATATCACTTTACTTCTCTGGAACTTTAGTTTCAAATAATACAAAAATCAAAACAATTAATTGATTTATATTGGCATCCATTAATAGGAAAATAATCTAGTCATGGTAGAGTAGTGTCACATCTCTGACTTCAAACAATCGTCGTATATTGTCGTGTTTAACGTTGGTAAGGAATTTGAAAGAAACTGCGTAGAAAGCGTCCAAAGTAGGTCAAGACAGCGCCAACCCAGGAGGCCACAAACTCCTCCGAGGAACTTCACAGATGCTGACGTGATGTGCTCCGATATAATCAATATTGTCCAGCTGACTGAAGCACAGAGACGAGCAGGCGGGAGCGAGGTGTATTTTTTGAAATGCTAATGGCTTATCGGAACCTCACAATTAGAGGTGGTCGACCACGGCCTGTGCTGAGGGCGAGACCAGCGGGAACTCAGACCCTTCGTGATTCGAGATTGCGGTCGCGTTCTGAGCTCAGGCCTCCGGGGTGCAGGAATATGGCCCGGGCCCTATGCACGTGCGCTCCACCTGCACGAACACACAACAACCTCAAATAATTACAATCCTTCTCAAAAATATCTATATTACCCGTTAATTATTTGGTTGCTCAAACTGAAGCTACGAAGAAAATATCTACCATTCTGACGGTTAATGCACAAATACTTCCAATGTTATGACTTTCAGATAATTTATAATGCCTAAATTCATCAAAGAAGACAAAGTATTGAATTAAAAACAAAGTATATACGATTTATACGCGTATTATTTGCAGACGACATTTTCTATCAAAATTTTTTCTTTACAGTTCCTTGTATTAAAAGTGGAAATGTCGTTTCCGGCCATAAAATAATTAAAGAAATTAAACCGATGCAAGAAACAAAAGGCCAGCGAGAATTATGAAATTTACGCTACAATTCTTCTTTTATTGTATACGTCAATATGAAAATTTTTATGTACAAAAGAATTAACAAATTTACTACGCAAAGTGTGGTTTTAATGATTTTATGTTTGTAATACTAGACATAGTAACGTTTAGTGTTTCACTATTTCAGAGATGATGTCAAATATACCTTCTTTCTATAATATAATATTATATACTTTAAACGCATTTAAGTATTTGTTTCAACATTTTTTGTTTGTTTAGTACCGTATATACGAAATCGCAAGCTCACGGGGTAACGTGGAAATAATTCACTATCAGAATAAGTTTTGAATTAGTGATTATAACATTACTCACCATCGGAGAAACTAGCTCAATCAAAGAACTCATATCATAAAAGGAAGACATACTTAAAACCCTATTAAATCCAAATCAATGTACACAAAAATATCTGAAACCTATTCTTATATACTTATATTACGAATATGTAAAAAATATATGATAATTTCCTGGTCATGTTAATATAGTTGAAATGACCGTAAATAAAGTAAATTAAAAACATTACTCTTAACAGATATTAGTTATTAGTTCGTTTTAATTAGAAAAAAAGATAAAATAGAATGCTAGTTTGCGGAACTAATTTAAAATTATACGAGGAGTTATGAACTGATTGTCGAATTCTGTTTTCGAATATGATGTAATTTGAATGTACTGTCCAAAAAGAAATTATATTTTATAATTGATTTATATGGTCAATAAGTGTAAATATGTATTAGTTACCACTAAAGGGTAATAAAGAAATTCTTATATTATTTTATATTAAAATTTCTTTGTACAGGAATCACTAAAAGGAGTTTTAATTAACTAAACGTATAAAAATACCCTTTAAAACTCTTGCTCTTCATTCGGAGTTATGTGACTCACTACCATTTCTGTAGTCGTATTAAGCATGAGTATAAATAAATATATTTTTTGGGGTAACAGGCTACATAAGGGTAACCCACATGGTGCCAACTCCCCTTTAATAGCATAGGATGGGATTTTCTCTAATTACAGTGAATAATGATTAAAATGTTTATGATCTGGAATTCTACGTCGTCATAGTCTGTTCTATAAAGTGTAGCGTTCATTATTGAGGAATAAAATGTCATCAGCACCTATGACGAAGAATTTATGACTCTTTAAACGCTTTTATAATTGTTAACTTACCTTGTCTAAAAAGTGCTGAATATGTGCTACCTATATTTTTATTTTAGACATTTAAACTTACACTTGTTAAACTTATCTTATTTTCTGTTAAAATAATTTCGGGTGACAATCTGAATCGTGATGAATATTATCTGAGTTTATTTAATCGATTGTATGTTTTCGTATTTTTCCTGTTATAAGTATGATAATTATTTGATTACCCACGAGATTAGTACGTCTATGTTTCTAACAATGTGCGTTTACATCCCATTGTCTTTATAACACTTTGGGTTTATCTACTTCCACTAATTAATCACCTGTGTATATTGTTATTTAAAAGTTTATCGTTTCATTTATAAACTTGATTGTTAAATGTAATTAAAATCAGTTTCGACTGACGTTGAGAATCAACAGAAATTTATTCTATTTTAGAATAAACTTTATAAATCCAGTATCCATTACTCGGCGATTACGACTACCAATATTCACTATTTTTATGAAATTGTAAACATTTACTATTGTGTATTAATTAGTTTTTCAATCGGCCCGTCAACAGTTGATTTAGACAGTTATTCGCCAATACTGACATTATGGAGATCTTAGTAATTATAATATTGACTAAATATTTATTATGTATTAGTTTTCGTTCGTATTTCGTACCTGACTTGACACGAACTCTCAAAAGAACGAGAAAAATATGTCCTGACACCCATTAAACTGCTGAAACTGTGACTTAGTTACTGTATCGAACAATTTACGTGTCTGACCGAAGTGAATCTGTGAATAAAAAATAAATAATAATTATAAGAATAGTAAAATGTTGAATAAAACAAAAATTTCTCAGTATTATTTGACTTTCTTGTCTCAACGATGTTATTATTTTTCATATTTTCAACTCTTATTCCCTTACTCGTTCATTTTTATTTTCTTCATTATTAAATTTTAAATATTACTTTATTTGTGTATTTATTATTTTCATACCGTATTGTTTTTACTTGTGTACGCGTGTTGTCTTTATTTGTTATTGATATATTTTCATAGTTGCATACAAGTAGTTATTATATATGTAATCATGTTTTAACTTGTATTTCATCCGATGCGGTTAATGGGATCATTAAATATAACTCTAAAGGTTCAATGGAAATTTGGACGCAACACAAGCTTAAAGTGCGGATAAAAAAACACCTCAGAGTACAGGTGTTCCACAGCGAAGCGTTATCGGGCCATTAATGCTTCTGGCTTATATAAACGGCGCGGTAGTAGGCATTAGCTCAGGTATAAAACTGTTTGCTAATGACTGTATTATATATAAAGAAATATAGCAAGGTGGGGATGTAGCTGCTCTGCAGGAGGACCGTATCAATGCAGATAAAGAGTCGATGAAAAACCGGTAGCTAGTATCCGAAAATATTTCGACACATCATTCAATAACAAATTAATCTTGGGTGATCCCATTAAATCAGTTGCAATTCGTAAAATGTGTTAAACAAAAGTATATGGGAGACTAAAATAGTGGCTTATACATCATTACGATAGAGGACCATCAATTAACAATATTTGGAAATAATTTCAAATAACGTGAAAAATTACTTCATAGTCTTGCTGAAGCAAATAAGTACTTACAGAAGGTTAAGATAGACCAAGACGTACACGACTAATAGAATTATTGAGTGGAGTAAAGTCAGTAAGTGATTTAAGTCACCATATTTCACTATGAACCTGGGTCATAATGTAAAGGAAGACAAGCGAACGGTTATAGGCAAAATTTCCTTCTTAAACAGAGCTATTAGGGATTGGAATAGTTTTCAGGCCAAAATTCCAGAATGTAATAGTATTTAAAAACTGACTGGGTAGATTTGTATAATTTTTTACAAGTATATCCTAAATTATCATAATGTGCCTAAGGGTTTATTTTGTTTGATGTTCTTTCTTTCAAGTTCATAACTATTTTGATTTGTTCGTGGACTGCAGTAACTTCACTGTAATAATTATTGCAATAAATAAAATAGACAGTACGCGTATAGGTATACATGTTCTGTGGAGAAAATTCGACCAAAATTTGTTCACGTGATACTTTCGAACCGGAAACAAACTCTATGGGGATAATTCACAACTACTATCCCTAGACTCTGGGGTGGGAATATTTAAACAAAACGACCCATATTTTCGTCGAATGAAGATTTTTCGGATAGATAGATAGCGTTTCTCCAGATTATTTGTGTACAATTTCATCCCCTTTCGGCATGGGAGTGTAGCACATAACGCAAAAACAACCTAGATTGGAGTCAAATCCGGGGTTATTGACGTCTCTGACTTTATTTATAACAGTCCGGGCAACGGCGGGCACCCAGATAGTCGCATAATATAATACAATAATTCAATATTCTCGTCGTAAGTCTATAGTTGGTGCGAATATTATTTCCTAATTTGATGATTAACCGCAAAAAAATCTCAACTTATCTAATCTAACAATATGTAAACGAATACGTTAAGTTCCATCCGTATTTCGCTATTCCTCATTCTGTGTGGAGTGTAACATTCTACACATTCCAGTTTTACATTTTATTGGTGCTGGTTCAGTACATGTACTGCTATTACTTATTACTGCTCGTTACACTTTGAATAGTTATCGTAAGCTACCAACAAAAATGTACTTCATTAACATTCATATACGTCCATGAGATATGCTATAAATTCGCAGTATTATTGTTATAAACTTCCTCCGTTAGGAAAAGTTACAATTGACTCCACAATTTCACATTTTATAAGTGACATTACACAGCCGCTAAATTATGTAGAATGCCTCGAGCAACAATTTCCCGCACACGATTTTTTACAAACGAAAAAACAGCATTAATTTCGTCAATGTTCCATTAAAGTTGAATACTATCCGCATACACAGGATTAATTCTTTCACTAATACTTTATTTCACACACGGGATTAGTATTTTTAAATTATCCCAACTCTTTTTGCATTCTTGCGCCAAAATATTTTCATTTATACTGAGTTTTAACATTATCATATTACAGGAAATGTGATTTTTCTTCCCAATATTGTTCTATTTGTAAAATAAACGCTTAGTTTTTGATATAAAAAAATAAGGTTTAGTGATTATCTATTTCCAGAACTGTTAAAAAAAATTCTAATACATCACTTTCTACATTTTATAAGGTTCGTTGCTTAGCATTATCATAGAATACAAAAATAAAGATGGAGTTTCCTTTATCTTGGATCTAAATTTATTAGCTTTTCAAACAGTTGATAATTTGTCAGTAAATTTTACACTTCCAATTAGTAATTAGTATTATCTTGTAATTATGGTGTTAAGATTTAGTTGAGGATATTTTGTTTTATTACAAATGACCAAAGACAGAAGGAAAGTCAACGACATAAAATTTAGGCATCTAAGATATTGCAAAGAAACTTTCCAATTGGTGGATTGTATCTTCTGTATCCTTACCTGCCACTGAAGCATATTTTATTATTCTAAAAAAAAACTGGAATTATTTACTTCCGTAGTATATTACCGTTCCGATCAATACGAACTTACAAAGTAATTGAATTTTATAAATACGCACGTGTATAAATTAAATAATAATTTTATTGCTTAGATTCGATTATTTTTTCCCCTTTTTTACTTTTCGTAGATTAGGCGATACGAAACCTACGTCAATGTAATTTCTGCTGTCTTGCTTAATGTTTAGCGTTTTACGATTTTTATGAAAATTTGCTAGTAGTATAGAGATGTTTCTGCAGTCCATTATCTCGAGACCAATTGGCAAACGTTCCACAACCTTGATTCAGTTCCTTTATAAGAATGCGGTATAACAGTTGTCGATAAATCTTTTTGTTGTTAAATAAAGTAATGAGGATGTGTTTAGTAATATCAATCTGACTTCCGCAAACTTGAGACAAAATGGAGAAAGTTCCAAACCCCACTTTTATTGGTTTTCCAGAAACAGTCTGAACGGCGCTGTCCATAGCTTATGAGGCTATTTTAAATCATCATCAACCATTTGAAAAAGTAAAATTTGCTCAATTCAATTTTGATGTGCCCTAAAATTTTTTCAGTGGGCATACAAAATGATTGTCATTGAGATCAGACATATAAAGCATTATTATCAATACAACTTAGTTGAATCTTTGGAGTAAAAGATCACTATATCAGTAGGAATTGTATATAGAATATTTCCATCACCCCGTGTAGAAAAGGTTTATGTTGTAGTTGTTAGTATTACAAAAGTTTCAAGATTTGTATGATGAAATAAGTCGAGATAATGATCATTTATTTTTAATCGATTACTTTCAATGGATCATGAATTTATTATCAATATGCTTTGAATTTTGAATAAAAAACTGGTCTAATTTATTCTTCTTGCCCCTTCAGTTCGTCATTGTTGTTTCGTATAAAAATTTACAATATATCTACAGCAAGTAATTTATCTTAAATTAATGATTTTAATAAAGTTTATGTACGAAGCAATTATCGTAATAGGATTTTGGGAACAGGTTTAAAGAAATTGTTTTACTGTCGCTGACTACACTCATTTGACTCAAATAGTTAGTAACAGGTTCATTATAAAAACATGCGGGAAATTTCATTTAATTAATAACATAATAAACAGCGGCTTGGCGCTGCTCCAGTTGTGTAATTTAACGTGTTATGTATTTGCCCAAGATCATACATTTCTTTTATAATGACTCCGAACAATTTAAAATTTTTAAAAAATATGAAAAGTATGCATACCTCTGTGGAATACGAAATGATTATATTCCCAAAATGTCCCTATGAAAGAGAAATTCCTGCTCACACGTTTAAAATGCTCCCTAGATGATTTTTTGCACCGCCAGATTATTACAGACACGAATTTGCTTTCCAAGATAATTTCAGGAACTGGGTTTCGACACTGAGCCAATGCAATCATACGTGACGTGGTACTACTTACCTATGTTATTTTGAAAGAAAGTGGCGAACGATATTTCACTATAGCTTACTCTGAATGGACGATTTTCAAACATCACTTTTACTCGCCATTAAATTATAGGCGTTGCACCTTTACTAATAATTTTCTTATTATCAAACAGTCAGGAAAGTATGATTTACTGTTTTAGAACATTATATGTTATAATGAAAAATAAGTGGACTGTAACCCAAAAGTAAAGATTCTTTAATATTTAAATATATTTCGCTTTTCTGTATAATTAAGAAAACAACTAATTTAAGATTGGGTGAAGTAGATAGTTAAAAGTTTTATTACAACATGATTTTAACTGAGTCTTAATTTTCTACAATTATTTCTTATTAAATTTTTAGTTGTGGTATATTTCGTGGAAGTGTAGAAAATTATGTATATAATATTTATGTGTGTTTAATTAGTTATTAATTATAAAATATAAAAAACGTTAAAAACTTTCTGTAGATATGCAACTCTTGAGGGAGTTGAGAGTTCACAATCCAACAGCAATTTTCTTGAGGTGATTTCTAAGAAATTGATTGGAGTGGCTCAGAGATTCCAGTTCACGATAAAACTGCCCACTTCTCCGTGATTAACTAAAACTCTCACAAAGAAAATAAGCCTCTTCCAGAAGCAGTAAGGCTTTCGTGCTTCTGCCAATATGAACAATGACCACCAACTCGCTTAGGGTGCAAAATACATACGACTGTAGCCCCAGAAGTACCCAGCCTAACAAGGAAATCAAAGAATGTGGGAAATATATCCTGTATTTATCAACGTAGTATCAATTTTCCCAGCGATTTTCAATAGCTTCGATACCCTGTTTAAAGAGATAAACGTCGACCTCCTCAAAATAACCATCAACTGCAGACTCCACGTCTTCATTGTCGGCAAATATTTTTCTTTCGAGACATTTCTTCCTGTTTGGAAAGAGGAATTATACGTAACAACACCTTTTCGCCAAATGCGGCCTGTTTATCTTGATCGCATCACTGGAACACTTCAATAAGTTCGCATCATATTCGCCGTTTACTGTTTTTCCTTTTCTAAGATAATCAATTAAATTTATTCCACTTGCATACCAAAAGACTGAAGCTATGACATTTCCACCAGATGGAACTGTCTTCTTCTTTGGAGCCGATTTTTCCGTTTCGGTCCAATGTTTTGACTGTACCTTCGTCTCAGGTGTTAATATGATAGACCCATTTCTCTTAAAGCTCGGCTTTATGGCTGTGAAACGTCACCAAACAATCGATTGTACATCCTTGCGATTCTGTTTTTGTTCCATTGTAAGCAAAAGCGGCACCCATCTTGCTCACAGCTTTCTCGTGCCGTTATGTACTGTACAACACTTTCTGAAAGGCCAACCTTGTCTTATAGCTCGCACACTTTCACTCGACTGTCATCCGATTTTATTTTGTGGATTATCACTTAATTTCGTCGAACACTTCGCTGTTCGTCTTGTCAGCTTGTTCTGCCTCGTTTAGACATTATTTTATAGTTACAAACAAAATAGCAGGTTACCCCAGGGTAGAGTTTTGACAGTATTTTGGTTTCTGGAGTATAATGGTGTATCGACGTTTCATCTACTGAAATTAATCGGCGCTAAAACTCTGATTTATTGCATCTAAACTGCGCCAACAGAACATTGGAAATTTTCATTCGACACGTTTTTCGTCTAACGTGAACAAACGCGGTATCCAACGCGCAGACAGCTTTCTCATGACTAATTATTGATTCAATATCTGACAAACGCTTTTTTTGTAAATATTCCTAGCCCCTGCTATCTCTTTCACTGTAATTCAACGGTTTTCCAGCAACATTTGGCGAACTTGAGCGATGTTATCGTCAGTGGTTCCAGCTTTGGACGTCCCGAACGTTGATCGTCTCCCAAGCTAATACGGCCACGTTTAAATTCAGCTGCATAAAATTTCAAGGTGGTAAAAGATGGTGCAGAGTCCTCTTCACAGCGTCCAACTCGTCTTTGATTTTCGTAGGCATAGTGCCTTTTTTAAAAAAATATTTAATGACAGATCGATACTCAATTATATCGATTTTTACAAGAACACTCTCATCGACTCACAAAACGATTGCGCGGCGAAAATGGCTGAAATATTGGCGAATATATTTTAAGATATTCGCAAACACATTCCCTAGCTTTTTTTATGAGTTTACTTTGCTCTGAAGCTTTTCAGACCTGCATCGTATATTCTAGTATAATACTTTAGGGAAATTATGTAGTTTTGTTATTTATTAACAGGTTAAAACTTTAATGTAGTATTAATTATATTTTTAGGCACTTAGGGGAGAAAATAATAAACCACTATTGCCAGTCAAAATATTTTTAATCAATCTAAGGAGCTTTCGGACTATACGACCTTAATAATCTGAAACCTGTGTTTGAAATTAGGAATTGTACAGAATCTTGGTTTACAGTAAACAGAAATTGAGCTAAGCATTTCCAAAAATTACTTGATCTATATAGGCATCGTCTTCAAAAACATTACAACATTATAAATATTACAATCCATGTGGCCGAACGCTCCTGAGATTAAATAAAAAAAAATAGACCTAAATACAGTGGTTTTTTATTGTCTCATCTAATAAAGGCATATGATTTACAATTGAACAATAGCACCGTCCAATTAAGTGGATTATTTTATTATAGTATTATAGTATGTTATTATAGTTGTCAATGGACGACCTCTAGGAAATTGTTTAGTATTCAACACAATATTTACTAAATGGCCGTAGACAGATTATAAAGCAAATTAATAATTTTTTACTAGGCCGGATCCTCTCTCAAAGCCATGAAAATGGCGCCATAGTTTCGCCTTATTTTTCCGAGTCTTTAATGGTTCCCATTTTCCCCAGTTCCCTTCAGCGTTTCCCATAGGCACGGGTTTTGCGGCAACATTTTGTACGCTTTCAAGAGACGTTATTTACCCAGGACAAACAGAATTGAATTTCAATAATTGGGTGTACAAGAGAAGTAAATGCCAATTAATGAGACAACCTGCTAGCTTACGTCAGTACCCTCATCACATAATGTAGGGCTTATGTTTTCCACGAATTGTGAACGGTATGCATGTAGTTATTTCTTACATAATTGCAACGATAGCAACCACGGAGATTTCCACAACTCCCCCTCCATTTGTTTGGACCTTCATTGGTGCGCAGTTTCCTAGGAGCCTTGGCACAGCAGCAAAAAACAAAGCAAGGCGTGCTACGAGGTCTCGGACTTTCCACACCCGCGCACCACTGATAGATTGTGGCGCTGGAATTGTTGCATAAAATATTGATGACTATTTATTACGGGGAAATTAGAATGTTTTGTCGACACCGCCTAGGAATTGCAAATTGTGTGCTGTTAGTGGTTTACGAGCCCATGCATATTCAGGCGTCGCTCCTACACGTAGCATAACTCTGCACCCACCTCCCGCCCACGACAACGAGGGTGGCGACACACTTCCCCACTGCCTCCAAGACAACGCACGCTTTTAAACTCTTTCTCTATGCTTGGGGACTCATGATACTCGATTTCATGTAAATGGTAAGTTGGAACCACATGGGCGGAAATTACTACAGCTTTCATGGTACACAGTTTCAATTTTTAGTACCTGCCCTTATTAGGAATAGAATTACTATTAAATCAACTTTAATTCACTCTACACAGTAGCCTATCTTCAAAAATGTGGAATGAGTCAAGAATTGTGCACTAAAAATAACATGAAATAACTTTGAACTATCGTTGTTACATTTTCCATGGGTAATAGCAAAATAACATGTAAGTGATAGTATTTTAATAATTACTGTTTAGAGTTTAGGTAAGATAGTAGCACGGTTCAATAGATAGGAGATCCGTTGATCTGAATATCTCCTTTTCACTAATGGAGATACCTATATTTTATTACAATTTCTGAATAAAGAATAATCGATTCAGAGTTATATCAGGAACTTTCAAAACTATTTAGTTTCATAATCAACTGTAATATTTAAAACGTTATAAAATTTAATAATTTTACATTAATAACGCCAATGTTACGTCATAAAAGGAATTAAAATACAGTTTTACCATAATGTAAAAAATTATAACTGGGTGAACCTTATATCAACTTCATTTGCCAATTCCAAGTAGTGGTTTCAGGCCAAAGGTTTCCAGAATTGGAAGAATATGGTGGAAACATGGGTCGAGAATTTCATATTTGTATTATCAATGTAAATATTTCTTAAATCTTTGTGTACCTCCTTTACAGGTTCACCAAAGGAAAATACAAAGTAGACTTAAAAACAGATGCAAAGTGCCCACCATCGTAAATCGTCCAGATTGACGATTATGAAACTAAATAGTTCAGAAAGCTCCTGGTGTATGAATATATTCAGTTTTGTGTAATTATTTATTATTCTGAGACGAAAATAAAAAGATTATAATGAAAATTCTATGTTAAGTAACGTACAGTTTTACAATAAAGTAATAAATTACCATCTCCATTTATTAAGCGAGTTATCTGCGGCATTGAAAATAAAAGTGTTAGTATACTTCTCTGGTTCCATTGTTCTGAATCCCCTAACTTTATACTCGAGCTGAGCTGGAGATCACTCACCATTCACAACTACTTTCGAAAATACGGGATCGGAACACGAATCATTGAATCATTAACTCACTACATACAATTTCACTGTTTGACTTGGCTTACTTCTGCTAAAATATCAAATAATTGGTTTATGAATTATAAAATTAACAAATTTTAATTGATTTGTAGTTTTATACTGTATAATTTTTTTGATTAAATATTTTTATTTTAAATAACTATGTTTGAAATATAGAAAAAACAGTGTATTTCTGTATTTAACACTATAAAATATTTATATTTTTCTTTAGTAAAAAGTATTTTGCAGTTGCTACGAAAGTTCTACTGATTTATTACCATGTTGCTGTCGAAATAGGATCAAATCATGTTATTTTTTTTAGGTCTAGACAGGCTATGTAATCCAACTCCCCTCTTATAGCATAGGAAAGGGATTTGAAAGGGGGGATGCGGAAGGGTAGAGGAAGGTAGCCAAGGGTTAAGTAGGGCCCCCGGACTATATTTTAAGGATCCTACCCGGCATTCGCCTAAAGAAATGCAGGGAAAACATCCAATCAGGTAAAAACCGTTAAAGAAATAGCCTGGGGCCCCATGAAGCCTGCGAGAGGATTCTCTCGCAGGTAACCTGCGAGGGATGTTCTCTCGCAGGCAGAACCTTTTAGGAGAGATACGAAGGGGCTATCTTTGGGGATGCCTTTTCCTCGCCGTTTTTGAACTAAGGTTCCCACGAGCCGAGGCACCTCGGCCTGTTCTGAGAGGTGTATGTTCCGGGGTCACAGACCTTGGGCATGCGGTAAGAGTTGCCCGCTATTCCCATTGGGATAGTCGGCCAGCTGCCTCCTAAACTGGTCGAGGCACGGAGAAGGGAATGCTGCGTCCCCACAGCAAACTACTTTCCCGCTATCGGAAGGGCATGGGACAAGTACCCAACTCCCGAACTACCTGATGCAGGTTTTTCTAGGGTTTTCCCTGCATTTATTTAGGCGAATGCCAGGTAGGATCCTTAAAATATAGCCCGGGGGCCCTAGTTGGCTACCTTCCTCCACCCTTCCGCATCCCCCCGTTCAATTCCCTTCCTATACTATTGAATGGTAGTTGCCGCCACGAATATTACCCTCATGTAGCCTGTTACCCTAAAATAAATATATTTCTTGTTCCTTGGGTATTTATTAAAAATAATCTTGTATTAGACTCGAAAAGTATCTTATTACATATATAATAGGTGCGAAATCGTTGTAATTTTTTATGTTAATTTAATTGTTACGGAAATATTTTAGAAACGGTTTCATACAAGAAATTCGATTTATTAAACTTTATCACCTCTGTTCCGCAAATAAAAAAACCTTTAGTTGTGGCGTAATATTACGAGTAATCATATTACGAGTTACATTAATTCAATAATTTTTTTAAAAAACGGTACAATATATAATTTTTATAAGAGAATTTACTGTATCAGCAGTTAAAATTTTAATACTTCATTATATTTCACTTCCATAAGAAATACAATATGATTCTAGGAATAACTAGGTAACAGCATCTAAAATGGTTTTCAAATCGGAGACGTTTTGGCTTTAAGAGAAAGAGAGTTGAGAATATTCGACGTCACAAGGAAGAGCTTCAAGGTCAATCTGCTCCCATTTGAAAATAAGTATAGCTTCCTAATCACTTGCTAGGATGAGACTGAGTTTTGAGCACTGCATTCAAATAAAACTCGAAAACTTATCAATTAATTTTTAACTGATCTGAAATAAAATAGTGAATAGGAAATAATGATGAACATATAGGAGAAATAACAAAACAATTTGCATATACTAGTGTCTCTGAAAGTAACATAAAGAGTTTGGAAACGTTTTCACTTCATACGGACATTTTATAATATAACAAAACAAAGTATATACCAATGAGGTTAATAATAAAAACAAGGTACTTGATAACGGAATTTGTAAGTAAAGGTAATACAACGAGTTACATATCATGCAAGACATCTTAATCAGTTCAATTGACGCACCTAAGAAAGTAAATAGCGTTTGCTGACTTTTGTAATAATCTATCATAAAGCTATTAATAAATACACTTGATTCATGTTTTCATTAAATAGCATCTTTCGTGCTAGAATAGTGGACGAAAATATAAAAGTATTACATTGAATGACTTTGATGCCAGTTGGGCAACATCACAAAACATAAATTCAAATTGGGACTTTTATTTCAATGTATTTTACACAGTTTATTTCCATTTTAGAAATGATGCTTCTTCCAGATAAACATTTATATACCTCAAAAATATAGGTAGTGAAAAGACATATTTGTAAAATGTAAGAACATTTAATCTCAAGAAGCAACAGTAAATAAGTAATTGGTTGTTAATTGTATAGAGTTCGACGAACATATCAGTAATTTATATTACGCTTCGGCTCAAGCACATGTAAATGAGAACTTTTATCTACTCGTTCACCTTGTATGCCTTTGTAATTGAATAATACTGATAAGTAAATATCTCTTACATACGTATCTTATCTGTTGGATAAAACCTAATTTGATTACATAATTTTCCTCGTATTTCTTTATTTTCATATAAAATATATTTATTTCAACAATAAACAGGTATAATCATCGCCTTAGCTATTGTCGGTTTATCTTTATAATTCCTCCGTAGTTTCTAGACGTTTGACAGAGTAGTATATTTTTACTTCAGTGTACATTATCACGGTTAAAATTGGATTGCACAAAAAGCATTTATTTCACTGCCAGTTTTTATAACCAAAATCTCTGCAGCCATTTTTAATTCAGAAAGCATTATTGTCTAGGCGACATATGGGAATTAAAGAGATACGAATGCAAACAACGCAGGAGAAAACTAATTATTATAAAAAAAATTAATGTTCCGAGGTCTGTTTCTCCAAATTTGAAATTCTGATGACAGTTCACTCTAAAATCATCCCTATTTATAACCCTGTAATTGTATTTCTCTTTCTCTTACTACCTTAGACTTCCTCTGCTGTCTTACCAACAAAGTTTGTTTCAAATGTAGTGAGGGAAACTATTGTGCATCAATTAACGTACCCCATGAGCGGTACTTTGTGTACCCAGACCAGTATATTCCTGTTTTAGTATTCAAGTTTCTGCTAATTACACGTTTAAGTGCCCGACTTCTTCCAGCTAAATGCGGTTTAGACGACGCCCTGATATACTGAAATAGTTTGTCTTTGTAGTTTTCATCCGTACAGCATAAATAATCTATTTAGTGTAACACCGTTCCCAGCATTGAGACCGCTAAAGAACCGAATGTTCGTTCGGACCGTAAGAGGAGCAATACTTTTACAATTATTACAAATTTTCACAAACAGTAACATATTAATAATTTGATATGTATTTATTTCTCTTACTTAATCGTGATAAATTTACTATATTTAAAGAAATGTAACTTAAATTAGTTGTCCTTGAACCATATTTAAATTATATATCACAACAACTAAAAATTTTAATTGACGTGGTACGATCGTGTACCTTCTTTATAACTTCACGAAAGAAAAATACAAAAAAGATTTGAAAACATATAAAAGTTCCCACCATCGTAAAATCCTCCAGACATTTCTAAAACATGGTTTTCTTTAAAACTAAAATCCAGACCTAGGGATTTCTCGGGAAACTGGTGAAAAACAAATTTACCGTCTAGACCACGTGTATAAAGGGCACGACGTTTTTGCGGGTGGGGGAAAGTTGTATAAAAGCGAGAGAAAAAGGCTCTGAAGGTTTATACTTGGACATGTTCACAAGCTAACATTGTTTTCTGACACGTACATTTCAGAGAAACAGGGATAAAAGTTTGTCCCATGGCTATTTCGGATTAAGAGTGGCACACACAAGAAAAATGGACTACGATATTGGAATAATATCAAAGCAGCTATTTTCATCTGAAAATATTACATAAGAAAGCAGAGGCAAACACTAACATTTATTTATTCATTACATTTCTTGAAAAATGGAATTAAATGAATGTTTTTTTAAGTGTTAAAGGTTATATTTTTACGTCTGTCCGAAAGCCACAGATACAGATTGTAAATACCCGAGGAACTGGACAAAATATTGAGGTTTTTTTGTTTTCTTCAGTTTTCCCACCACCCCATTATTGTGTAGTGTGTTAAGAAGTGCCTCGGAAGAACTTCCAAAATTTAGTGAAATTTTTAAATAAACTGTCAAATAGCTTTTAACATTTATTGATAATTAGGTTATTATCAGTTGCATAATGCTAGTGGTATCGTATAATTTCTTTTAACCAAAATCTGTAACATAGTGAGTGACCTTTAGGATAATAACACATATTGTATTTTCTCCGCATAAAAGACCTAAAGACGGAACAAACACGTACAGAAACGCTAATATTTAATTCAACTAATAAGTTGTCTGGAATTGGTCATAAACTGCATTATCTGATTTTTTAGTTGTTCTAAGACCGCGATTTTTAAACCCTGAGACAGAGTGAGTCTTTTGAATTTTAAAACTGTGGCTAGTACTTTCTTTAAATCAATTAATGTGTTAACTATATTTGAATTATAATTTAAAATAAATTATACATAAATAAGTAGTCGTTATAACAAATTCTACTAGAACTTATAATTAAAAAATAAATGTAATTCACAACAAGTTAAATATAAAATATTCGCAACAATGGAATGAATAGAAAAACACTACGTATCATCCCTATAAGTTCAACTTCATCAGATGTAAATAATAATAATTGACATAATATGAGACCTTAATGATAAATTTTTGTGATATTAATTATGCTGAATTTTTGTATTAAATTCCAAGATCTTCGATACGTAGGCTCCAAAAATTATTTTATTTTATAGAAAATAATTTTTAATCAAATTTAAAATGAATGAGACTATGTTGAATGCAAAATAATAACTGTGGATATTCGTTCACTAGATTAGTTGTCGCAATATCAGCGAATACTGGATTTTTAATTTTTTTTGAAGTTTATATTTAGACTTTGGAGTGTGTAAAAGATTACTGGTTTTTAAATTATATTATGGATTAGTCTATTGCCGTAATTGTAGATTGACTATACGATTGTAGTAATTTCACTTAATATATATATATATATATATATATGTATGTATTATTGTTATGTCACTGAATCCTTGTCAGCTCTGATGAAGTTGTCGGGTTGATTCAATTAAATTCGTCCGTATTGATTGTAATTCCCGTTGCAGAATGGTTTTAATAGGATTGCGATTGTTCGAGACCTGGAACACGATCGTGCGCCTTGTTTGCAGTACGGATGCTAATGCTTTATGATATCGAGACAAGAAGCGTGGGTCGTAGCAAGTGCAGGGATTCAAGGGCCGTAATGCACCCTGGCGCAACGAGGCGGGACTAACACGTCGTGAATCTTTCAGCAGCGATTAATGGCGCGTCTATTTTCGCAGAGCTGAGGACCCCCACCTAACGCCTCATCCGCACGCAATTTCCCAATAGACGCCGGCCTCCGATAACGTGTCCGATTAATGCCGCGAACAGTTATAACGAGGCAGCTCTGTGCGAGGCCACGGGGCCAGGAATTCGGGTTCATCCCGTATTACGGACAGGAATGCGCTAGGTTCCTCGCGAAAAAGTCAGTCTTATTTAATTAACATTGGCAGAAATTGATAACTATTCACTTTCCTCTATTGCATTATTTACATGTTTTGCGGTAGTGATTTCAAACATCGGCAGTTACGAATCAATATAGTGATTACAGTTTTTATATTTTTTAACTGAAACTTCGTACGTCACTTGGTCTTAGTAACTAATGAAAATTAAAGCAAAAAAGTAAAGAACTTTTGTTGATAAAATACACACAGACTAATTAGATATGATAAGTTCCTTACATTAATTGTCAATTATTACTAAAATAAATACAATAAATTTTAAATTATTTATTAATGCAAATTATTAAATTCCAAAAAAAGTTTATCATAATGACCAATATTTGTTGAAATAAATGGACCAAATTATAGTTAATCAAAATAAATTAATAACCCTCTAAGCTATTTTAATAATAATAATTCTTATGAAGTTAAAATGCTATGGAACTCAAACTATAATTGACAATAACAATGAATAAATGAAACTAAAATATTAGTCACATACATTCACGTCAGTGAATTTTTATTTTGAGTTCCACCAACAACTTGGTCTTCAGTGATTGTACATTAACATTAGATTCATCTATATATTATTATTATAATATTAATATTGCAGGAGGGGGGAGGTTACATTTATATGAAAATAAAATTTGATTGGTTTTTAATTTCAACTTATTTATAATTAAGGGACTTCAAAAATTCTACAGAGACTTTTTCAATTGCATCCAGGTAATTAAAATTTACTCACTCTTTAATTTAAGTTATAGATAATTTACTTTAACTGCATTCAAAATTCAAATAAATTTCTGATACGTTAAAAGTGTAAATTTCAGGGAGATTTTATGAGGTTCTTAACATAAACGAAGAAGAAAGGGGAACGTATCTAAAGCATATACGTGCAGCAGAAATCTCAATTATTTACGTCGTAAACAAAAACACACATGTTTATCTTTTGTATGCGGCTTCCCCAGGTTAACCGGAAAATCTTCACTGGAATTTCTTACAGTTTTCTCCTGTACACTTCCTCGTCGGCGTAACAATTCTTAAGAATCTCTAGATAGATTCTTCTTCCGTCGGTGGGGCCTTTCTTCCTTCTCCAAGTTGTACATGCGAACTCTACATTACACTTCAAGTTGTAGATCTAAACTCCTACGTTTCACTCCAAGTTGTAATTATGAACTGTCCTCTCCAAGAACTTATTTCTAACTCTTACATTTATAGATAGGAACTGTATTGTTTCCTCGCTTTTCCACCTTCCAGCTCGGCTCTCTTCGTTCCTCACCAGAGGTTGGAAACCCTTCACGTGTTTGATTTCAGTCAATCGGCATCGATTTTACAGTTTCGCGGGCTTACTTTTACCTTTTGCAAGGGTTAACCTTTGGGAATTTTGGTCAAATGCCCCTGAGGCAAGGATCTCCCATAATCCGCCGCCTTTGTCTGAAGGTACGGTTTCTCCTCAACACCCCGTTTCCTCGGCGCCAAACTTTATGACCGTAATTTCCAACAAGCCACAGGTCGGCTCTGGATACACAGGCGTTTTTACTCAAAAAATTATAACATTAATCTTGAATTAATTTGGGGGTGCTCTTCTGAGTTAAAATATACGTTTACTTAAGTATGTGACATATCATTTTAATTGAATTAACTTGCAGCTACATGGAGAATGATAAAACCATAACCGACATGATTACCGCCATAAACGCTTTAAGAGTTAAATTGCAGTTACTAATTAATAAACTAAATACAAACGATTTGAAAAATTTTCCGGCTTTGAAAGCAAGTGCAGGTCCTGAATAAAATTACTGCAATTACGTGAAAGAAGTAAGAAATATTCTGAGTGAATTTCCATGATATTTTTTCTATTTAAAAAAATTGACGAATATTGTAACTCTTGTCTACACGTTGAAAAATCTGCTTATGAAACATCAAACACCTTCTATCTAGACTTATTTACTGTCTGAAATGATATACTACAGATCACCTCAGATAGAGGCCTATATCTCAAAGACAGAACCAATAACGGAATATTTTGGTATTTTATATCGTAACCCTCCGTTAGTCCCGCCCCCTAAAGTAACGCGGATATTCGCGCTAGGTCCAGAGAACCTAATGTTAACTATTTTGTCGCTGATCACTTTCCTGAATCAATTATTTTGAATCTTTTTACAGAAAATCGACATATGCATTTTAGACACATATACATAATTCATAAATCCAATTGTAGTCCGGTTTCATTAAAACTTGCCATTTCATTCAAAATATTTGTTAAACAAAATCTACTATGAAAAATTCTAATTTTCTAATATCACAATATCCTTTACAATTGTAATAATGAATCATTGAGACCATATTTATGGAAAAAATCAGTTAGATGCCAGATAGATTAACAGTTCCATAGTACTTGAAATATAATTGTTTAAAAATTAATTGCTTATTTTTTGTTAATTTTTAAAAAATTATATTTTTGTGGAAATTCTGATGAAATGCTCATAAATAATATCATAAACTAAATAATTACTTTTTTGGTAAAATAAATACATTAATCAGTGTCGGTTTGAATGTTTTTTGAATCTTTGTTAAGGCAGTATTGGCAAATGATTTTTTGTGTGTATACGCAAACAAAAAAATCTTTCACACTTTTCACAATTGTGTTTTAGATAGTTTTTTTTTATTTTCCTTGAAACATGCTCCGCAGTATTTCCTACATCTAGTTCGTCAACTTCATGATCCGTATCTGATTCATCAGACCTAGATTCCTAAAATATCTTCAGTTTCCGATTCATCTTATGATTATGCAATATCGTCGTCTGGTACAACATTGATGTCAGAATTATCTTCTAAAAGAAGATGACGATTTTATCTACATCTTGAGGATTATTGAAGTTGTTTATATTTTTATTCATTCTTGTTCACAAACAGAAAAACGTAAATGAGTAATAAAAAACATAGTATCCATTTATGACAATAAAACTTTAATTATCAAAAGAGAATATTTGATATTGTAACGCGTGTATTTGGTTTAAGTTTTTCTTTGTCTCGGAAGTGTTGTTTGCTGTGGTCTTGAGAATTCGAAACCGTGCACGTGCGTGGGGGTTGAGGAGATAAATATTTCCATCCAAGTAATTTCGTGTCCTGTCTCGATTGTTGGCCTCAACATGACACAATAGTTAGTCATTGTTGACTACGGAACTGCAGCTCCGTGCTATAAATCTTGTGACAATGGAAGAATTAGTCAACTGGCATTTCGACGAAGTTTGCTAACAATGAAAAAAGTAAAAGAATGGGAGGATATAATGGAGCGGATGGAGATAAGCTTTTGAAACTGGACAGTTGTTCTGCGCTCACCGAAGTTGGTGGATGTGATTAAGAGAGGCTCCGTAAAGTTGTTGTCTCTGATATAGTTCGAGGCAGAATCGTCGTGAGAAAGGGGCCACAATTTGTTAATGAAGAGTTCACATAATAGCACCACACAATTTAGTGCGACGGCTTGCCAGCATTCAATCCCGGAGGCCGACGCCTTAGCCAGCAATCAACCCCTGAGTCAACACTGCACTTAACCCGTTCTGCCGGCTGTGAGATACGGAGACGTCGGTACGAGAGCTACAGCAGGCAACACAACACAGAATAGCAGTACGCATTTGGTACGGGCAGCAGATCTCTTCTATGTAAAAACCACAGGTGCCTGAGATAAGAGTTTTCATGTTTAACTTTAATAAACTTATATAAAATTTCTTTATTGGTCAAATATTTATTTTGATTTAACGTAAAAACCCAGCCCACAAAAATAATTCTTTACAATACTATAACTGAAGAATCGTCAACGATTTTCTGAAAAGGAAGTATACAATCACTCCGTACTACAGTGAGAACGATAAGAAAAATTCTGACTGGAGTGGTCGCAGTATGCCCCCTGAACCTAAGATACGCTATTTCCTTATTCAAACGTTATTTTTCGAGAAACATTGGCAGTATATTTTAAACTCTTTCCTTTCAGATGTCATAAAAGTACATCCCTGTATCTGACCCAGCTCCGGAGATGACAAAGAAATTTGATTATGCCCGTATTCTGGACCTGGCGCGACAAAAGGCGGGTTAAGAAACGTATCAATGTTTAAAAGAATTGCACTTTAAATGGATTCATTGTTTCAACATATCTATACGGATCTGCGTTTTCTGAAAGGAAAATAATTAAATTAATAAATCGTAGTCGGAAAACTGACGAACACGAAATAAAAAAGATTATAAAAGGGACGTAAAAAACAGCGACAGGCACATCACCTGCCATACAGCTTAGAAACTAACACTTCCCCACTCCGATTGCTTGCCATTCCTGGTATATATTGTCTTTTGAGTTGTCGTGCTGTCTCTAATAGTAAAGTCTGTATTTTCAAATATGTTGAGTAACTTCCTATTAAAATTCATATCTTCTTTGAAGAACGAACATAAATGAATGTATAAAATAGAGGAGAAAATACATAATATAAAAATAAAATTAATTCAAGTTGGAGGGTGGAAAAATCGAATTAAAAATTAATTCACAAAGGGAAAAAAATACTAGCATATCATACATATAATTAGAAATTTTAGTGTTTAATTTATCAAAAATATTAGTATTTTTCCAATACAATCTCTCCAAACACCTTGAAGAAACCAGAAATTCACGGTTTTCACGTATTTAACTACTGTTAATTTGACGGCAGGGTACCTTGACCTCGTTGGAGTAGTTACAAATAATTAATACGCAATGTCTAATTCGTTAATTGAATAATAAGCACTTAAGAAAAGAGTATTTTTTGAGTGTTTTACAAGTTTTTCTGGTTGCCTGAAACAAGATTGTAAGTGTGGTATTTCGAGTGTGGGTGCTGCGTTCCTCGCCAGGCCGCGCTACGTGACTCCATTAGCCCTTTGTAATGCGAGCCTACCAACGGCAGATAACTCCTCCCAGCTATTTGCAAACGCCTTGGAAATTGCCCCCCGCCACACAAACTCACTCATTTGTTTAAGAACGCATTCCACTGCTCTGGAACACGGCAAAAAAACGCAGTACTCGTATTACCTAGAGAATAATGCCAGCTCCTTCGAGTAACGCAGCCACTGTGCTGTGTTTGGATCAGTTAAAAAATATAACGATTTATCTACATTTACGCAATGTAATAAAATATCGTTGCTTAATTTTCATAGATTTCTCTTATGTCTCTATGACATTCATATCAAAAATGCTTATTACCTCAAATCCCACAGAAAAGAAAGAGAACTGCTTCGATTTTCAGTCATGTCGTCTCTATTCATTGCCATTCTTTCATGCATCTGGCATAGGAAACTTGTATCTTTGCAACAGTTACAATGAATAATACTTAAAGCGAGCGTAGTAAATGGGAAAATGTGGGATGCCAAACGAGTACTAAACTCTTTTGAGTTTCTAGCTTAATTTGTATTAGTTGACTATTAAAAACAATTATTTTACTAATGACTAAAAACATAAATTTTTATATAGGTAAACTGAGTCTTATGTTTGTACATCGATAATTTTGGATTCATTTAGTCTATTGTTACGTATCAGGTTATCCTAAACTGATTATATATAAATTCCTGTCTATACACATTGATTTCATTCACTTTTTTTTAAAAAAAAACGGTCTTGATGAATACGATTACACTTATTCCATTTCTACATACATAAATACTCTTTTAGACGTATCAAGTAACTATCTTGAGACAAAATGATGAAAGTTCCAGACCTGTTTGGGCATTGATTTTTTTTTTGCCTCAAAGAAAAACGGATGTAAGTTTTTATCTTAAACCTGTTATTAACTTTAAGGCAATCTTAAATTGTTACCTATTATTCAAAAATATCACAGCTTTCATTTTTATATTCATAATTTGAAAATGATATTTAATCTAAAGCATAGTCACAAAATAAATATTGTTATTGACAAGTAAGTCAGAACAATTTTAGTACCAAAGATCCACTTCAATGACTACATTGACTTTAAAAGCAATTCAAACAAAAAACACAAAGTTTTAATTACTAATAAGTGTCTTCATCAGGCGATGAGGCCTTAATTATTAATTTTTGTGACAAATCAGTTAAGTTGTATTTTTGCATTAACTTTGAAATATTTAGGTTATATCAGGCATAGAAGTCCGGCCATACATTTAAAATATTATTCAAATTGTTTCTTATCATATTAAATATTTTTTGGAACCAAATAATACCAGATCTTGGCACTTTCAACAAAATTAAAGAAATATTTTATCACTAAACTTAATAATTAAGGTTCATCTTTTATTATGTTAGGCTGATGAACTCCAAAATTAGGGTCTAACATGTTTGTATTGTATTAATTGTAAATGTAACCACATAAGAATATATTTGGCATTAAACTTGTCCTGATTTATTGGTAATTTTATTGATTTATATATTTATTATTATTAAGCTATCTTCACTCCGCAGGAGGATAGGGACTAGACGACACCTTATTTGAATAATTCCTATTTTTGGGAGTAATACGCGGTCATTGTGTCAGTTCTCCTTCATTCTTAACCTGGGTTTCCTTAGCCATGGTCGACACAAACAACAACCTTGCCGTTTCCGGGATTTGAACCCAGGACGTCTGTGAGGCTGAGCAATCAGGGGCTTGTATTTATTCGGAGCAAGTTATATGTGGGTAAGTATAACGTTTGTAGCCAAGAGAAGAAGGTAGGTAAAAGTATGATAGGAAACAATCAGGATTAAATAAAAATTAACTTAATACTGAAAAAATGCGTTACAAGTAAAAAACAATGTAGGCAAATAAAAAGCCTTCTATGAAACTTAATTATGGTATGAAAGACATGTATCAGGTAGTCCAAGATATATTTACAAATTTCAATTCAAATGGTCTGATATATCGAGCAAAATCAAGTCATGAAATCTAAGATAATTACTCTGTCACTATTATTAGAGTAATATTAATGTTAAAATGGAAGAAATTGTTTTATGATACGATTTCTAGAAATCCATGTATTTTGGACTGGATCGAAGATTTAAGTAAGTAGGTCAATATCTAGACGGATTTTAGAAATTTAAGTTTGCACTTTGCATATACAGAGAGACAGAAATGTCGCGTACATTGAAATAAATGCGTTTGTAAATATTAGGTTTTTAATTTATTTCTGCAGAGTCCCTTCCGTGTTCACAGCTTCGTAAATATGTAGGCAACTAGTGTTTATTGTTGAACATTATTTTACCAGTCGTTCATATGTAGACCAATTTCTTGTGAAATATCCGGATGACACAGTGCCTAAGAAACGACAATAACCAGATTAACCGACCGTTTCCGTGAAACTGAATCAGTTGCAGACGAGAACCGGGAGACTGTCTATTTTGATTGACGGTAAACTTCAAAAACCACATTTTAAGATTTTGTATGGCAGTGATGAAGGTTGAATTTCGTGCATATAAAAAGGAGCCTACTGTACCGTAGATGGTTTCAGTTATTTGTCGACAACCATGGAATTGGAAGCTTGACTGTGTTTTCTTTATTGCGAGACTTTGTTTTACTTTAGTGGATTTGTGAATAGACAAAACTCAAGGATTTGGTCAAACAAAAATCCTCATTTCCAGGCAGTGTTTCTTTTTTCTCTTTCCTTCGCTGTTTCTTTTCTACAGGGTATAAACATTCAAAGGACAATGTTTTAGTATTGTTAGTTTAAGTTTAGATAATAAGTAATGTTATCATTTATCTGACACCAAACTATTTGACTAATTGTGGATTAACAAATAAATTGCATGTCTTTCATGAAAACCCCTTGCATTGTTGTGTGTCGTATCACGTCATCGAATATTGGGACCCGTTTTCTTTAAAACTACAGTGTACCAAGATATCATTACACAGTTCATTTAGTTGCTTGAAATCGATGAACATAGCTATTTGTTGCAGCAGGCCGGTGCCACCTTTCACTCATCCAACGAACAATGCATTACTTACGCGAGTTTTTGGCCAATCTCCCGATTTAAAGCCTAAAGGCAAGGGCTGGTAAGAGTTGTTCGTTATTCCTGTAGGAATAGTCGTGTAAAACTTTTCTTGTAAATGGAACTTATTACTCCGTACACGTACACGTATTTGAATCGGTCTGACATTCGCTGAACTGCCTTGCCTACAAAACTGCCGAATATGCTACAAATATGTAAATACTGTGACCAGTTTTGGTTCTGTTTTCCTGCGTCTGCTTTCTGTTTTAGTAAATATCCATGACGACATCCCTCCGTACCTAGCGACAGGAGATGAATACCAGGAAATGATAAGTGTCGTGTGCGCGTTTGTTAAAGATAGTGTGTATGAATGTGCAGACTGGACAAATGTGAACAGATATGAATTTTTTTTGTTTAACTTATTTATTATTACTATTAATATTAATTCATTTTATATGTAATTTATCTACTGTACATTTGTGACGAATCCCATTTCCTCTGTAACGCGTGTATTTAGGTTTTAAGTTTTTCTTTGTCTCGGAAGTGTTGTTTGTGTGGTCTTGAGAATTCGAAACCGTGCACGTGCGTGGTAGTGGAGGAGATAGATATTTCCATCCAAGTAATTTCATGTCCTGTCTTGATTGTTGGCCTCAACATGACAGAATAGTTAGCCATTGTTGACTACGGAACTGCAGCTGCCTGCTATAAATCTTGTGACAATGGAAGAATCAGTAAAACTGACGAAGTTTTCTAACAATGAAAAAAGTAAAAGACTGGGAGGATATAATGGAGGAGATAAGCTTTTGAAAAACCAGTTGTTCTGCGCTCACCGATGCTGGTGGATGTGATTAAGAGAGGCTCCGTAAAGCTGTTGTCTGATATAGTCCGAGGTAGAATCGTCATGAGAAAGGGGCCACAATTTGTTAATGAAGAGTTCACAGAATAGCACCACACAATTTAGTACGACGTCTTGCCAGTATTCAATCCCGGAGGCCGACGCCTTAGCCACTGATCAACCCCTAAGTCGACGCCAGTACGTCGGTACGAGAGCTACAGCAGGCAACTCAACACAGAATAGCAGGACGCATTTGGTAAAATGTTCTATGTAAAAACCACAGGTGCCTGAGATAACAGTTTTCATGTTTAACTTTAATAAACTTATATATAATTTCTTTATTGGTCAAATATTTATTTTGATTTAATGTAAAAACCCAGCCCACAAAAATAATTCTTTACACCTCATTAGAGGGCTAATGGTGAATAAATCTATCTATCTATCTATCTGCCTCCTAAACTGGTTGAGGCACGAAGAAGGTAATGTTACGTCCCCACAGCAAACCCCTCTCCCACCATTGGAAGGGCGTGGGATAATGCCCGACCTAGGTGTTCCTAGGGTTATCCCTGCATCACTTTTAGGCGAATTGCCGGGTAGGATCCTTAAACCACAGACCTGGAGCCCTAGTTAATCCTTGGCTACCTTCCTCTATCCATATGCATCCCCCCCTTCCTATGCTGTTAAACGGGAGTTGCAGCCACATTTATTACCCCCAAACAAAACAACAGGCCGCTTACACTGGATGAACTTAACATAGGAGATTAACAATATCAGTATAGATGTACTACACTAAGTGGCCACAAACATGGTAAAACGAGTTCGTACATGTAATAATGTACAAGGGAGCCATTTTGAACATGTAATGTTAATGTGCGTTACTTTTCGATCACTACGTATTATGCTTATCAGAAAGCGAGTTAGTCATACTGATAATTACAGTTAATTTGAATCATCTGCTTGGATTCATACCTCATATTTTAATATACCTTAGCTGTATATGTCTATGTCATTTTTGTATATATTTAAAAAATAACTTAGATAAAACAAGCGACTACGGCGTCATTAAAACGAATTTGCCTTTGATCTTAGAATCAACGTTTAAATAAATGTGTTCCATGAGAATACTCCTCACTATATTTATAGTTTCTGTGCGTTTAACGTACGTTATTATGTTGTGTAGTTCATTAATCTATCTTTGGGTAACATGGGTTCATATTCAGTAATCCGACCTGTGTAGAGACAGCCTAAGCTACTGGATTATGTGGAAGTCGTGCAAACGCAACCTCATACTGCATGACATGTGTCCGTTAATCCGATTAGCGACGACGGAGATGCATACTTAAATACTTTGAACACTCCTCTTTTCATTCTTTGACAAATAACATTATATTACAATTATCAACAATTGATAAATTGTCCCCTAAACTTTGTTTAGTTGCTTTATTTTAGATATAATATGTGCGCATAATTTCATTCATAAAGAAATATCTTATTTTCTAATATAACTTAGTGTAATTTAAAAAGCACTAGATCAAACGTAAATAATATAATTTTGATAACAAGCCGTACATAATATAATTTCAATAATATGAATTTGATATGATAAACATGAAAACATGAAGAAAATAAAATATAAAGCCCTTTAAATATTAATATCTTAAGTATTATATGTAGAAATAAAATAATACATATATCGATACATTGGTTACAATTAAACTAGTTTACAAGACATGTTCAGCAAGTAAATGTACTGTGACCATAAGGGTCTGTAGTTTTTAGTTTTTTGAGGGTTGGTAACACTGAGTATTAGACAGGGATATTCTGACAGAGCAAGCATCGCAGGAACACGCTAATACGTAAACTCACGTTGTAGTTCCAGTTGCATAGTTGTTACATTTATGCTGCATTTACTTATCTTCCAGATATTTAATTAAACATTTATTTTTAGGAATTTTATACATAATAGGCCTATATATATATATATATATATATATATATATATATTGTGATAATCACAAATGTGAAACAATTTAAAATGACAGATAGCCTCACATTGTGGTGCCAATTTGTGGTAATCACTAATGAATTAAAGGTTAAATCGCCACATTAATGCATCAATTTAAATATTAATTTACATATTAAAATGAGAGGATGATTTAATAATAATTAAGATTTTTTAAAAATAAATAAACAAAATTAATTTTATTAATTTACCAATAATTAAATTTACAAATGTTATCGAAGGAAATTTTAGAACAGTAATCAAAAATTAACTTTCAATTATATATTATTAATTAATATTTTACAATCCAAATTTATTCTTTCTCAGGGTCTTTACTGGGCCTTTAATAAAGAAAATATTAGGTAACAATTAATTAAGTAATAAATTAGAATTCTGCACTCAAAATGTTTATCCATGAATATTTGGATATTTATTTCGCAGACTGCAACTTATAAAAAAACTGTTCTACCTGATGTCGCTGTTCTACTACCGGTATCTGGACTCTTTCAGAATATTTTAGTCTTCGTCCGTCCACAGCAATCGTTCTATGACAACTGCTCTGTCCTATATTTCTACGAAGACTGGCGCACACCTTGCGTCCAGCGAACCAAGATTCTACAATACCCCAAACCTGTGGCATTATTTCCCATTCTTTTGTGCAACTTACGTGTTTTCTGCCGCTAACATTTCGAGTCCAAATTTTTGTTTATTAATTACTAATTTTCTTTTAATTACCACAATATATATTATATTCAAGGATAGAGAGAAAAAGTTTCTCAAGCCATAGAGGCCAAGAAATTAAATTTAATTAAAGCACAAGAATGGAAAAAAAGTCGACCGGACCAAGAATTGAACCCAGGACCTCCCGCTTTTCTTGCGGAAGCTCTACCATCTGTACTATCCCTGTCGGTTCCTCTTCGGGTGCGAAATTCCTCCATCCTCTAGACGCGATGCATTATTAAATCACAATTCTTACATGGTCTAAATCGAAAATTATAAAACCCTTGATTAATTTACATATGAAAATACATTCTTCCTTTGAGGTCATTACATTTATATCATTTGACTTATATTTCTCTGCGAGAAGAAATACTGAAATCCAGATGACTGGGAGTCAAACATATGCTTTAAATAACTTTACTTTCAGGGAAGCATTGTATCAAATATTGTTTAAAACACTTTCCAAACATAGGATAATTACTTTAGTGAATAAAGTCTTCTCGGGCTTCTAACCGAGTTAACAGTTGTATTTTATGAATATGAAAGATAGCCAATACAGACAATAAAAAGGTAATTAAATACCACACGTTTCTGGGATCCTTGTTCCTTTCGTCAGGTGCAAAGAAGAGCCTAGAGAAACACTGGTCAAGTTGACAACACCCAAAACCGACGAAAACGCAACGACAATGGGAGAGCCGAAGGGTTGGCGTAACAATAAGGGAGGAACGACAATGGGAAAGATGAAGGTTTAGTGTAATAATAAGGGATCACATAGCAATTCATTGTGTCTGTTTGTACATTAATAGCTGTGATGTATCTCTGAAATGAGTCTGGAATTATACCTGGTGTCAATATCTAAAATCTTAGCATTTTGCCAATCAAATGTATGTTTAGAACTGTTTATATGTTTGGATACTACACACTGTTTATCAATGGGAAGATTGATATTAGATATATGTTCTTTTATACGTGTATTAAGGGAACGTTTTGTTTGCCCTCTGTAGCAGGAATTACAATTAGAGCAAGAGATTTTGTAAACAATACAATGTTTGCTGTAGGTGTCAAGTGAGTCCTTGTGGTTTTTAATCAAGTATGAAAGGGTATTAGCGGATCTGTAAATGATAGAAATTTGATATTCTTTGAATATTTGGAAAAATTTTTGATGTAGAAATTTGTAATAAGGGAGTACGAGAAAAAATTTGGTTTGAGGTGTTTGGGGACGAGTGACAGTAGGGTGTTGGATTTTATTCAGACTGCTGTTTCTGTGTTTAATAATAAAATTTAAAGGGTACTCGTTGGAGATTAAAATGTTTCGGACAATATTTAAATTGTGTTTTGATGGAACTTGGAGTTAGAAAGTAATATAGCTATGTCTAAAAGATTGTATCTCTTTTGGTTCGGATGATGATCAGAAAGATAATTGAGAACACGTCCAGAGTACGTGGGTTTTCTGAACCAATTGGTGAGTATTGAAGTATTGTGAATGGTTACGGTGACATCAAGGAAATTAAGAGAATGGTTAGATTCAAGTTCATGAGTGAATTGCAAGTTGGGATGATAATTATTGAAAGTATTTACTATTAGGTTGATTTGAGAGGTATTAACAATATAAAAAATGTCATATCTGATGTAACAAAGAGGTTGGACACGAAGTAGAGAAAGACAAGAATTTTTCTAAGTGTATCATGACTATCTCAGAAAAAAAAAGGACTCAGGGGGCTTCCCATGGGAGAACCTTTGATTTGATGATAGTGAACCGTATTAAACTTGAAATAAGTGGAATTGAGGATTAGATTTATAATGCACAAAATTTCATGAAGTGGAATTTCAGTATATTGACTGAAAATGGGTCATCTATTTTTGAAACTTTATATGAAGTAATTTTTTTCATTTTAACATTTGTATTCTATCATCGTCTTCTAGCAATAGTTGTTAGAAGTCGATGGCAGTGAACGTCATCGAAACGTCGCGAATACAATTGTTTACCGGGTTAGAAGCCTGAGAAGACATTATTCATACTCTATAATAAGAAAGACTACATTCTTTAATAATTACATACTCTTCTACGGATAATAATAATGAATATCCGTACATCTGAATAAGTAGCTGTAACGAAAAATTCCTACTTCTTCATCTTACTTTCAAAATACAAATTTTTCAAGTGATTCTTTGAGCCGGATCCAAAAATTAACGTAATTCAGAGTGAATACCATCAAATTCATGTGTTATGAATGTATTTAATAATTTATATTGTTGCATTTAAATTAAAATAACAAGAAGTGGAACGATATTAATGGTTGACAAATGTTTTTTTTGTACTATAATGCAAATAATATTAAAATGATGTTTTACTGCACTACAGGTACAATTTATATTTGTCAATGACCTGGGACAGCTGTAAAGTAACGTTGCTTTTACTTTGACTATTTGAGTTGTTAATAAGCTGCATGGCGATAAGCAAGATTGACTGTCGACGTTTTTAGAATTAATGAAGGAAGGGGACTATTCATTCTGCAGAGAGCGGTCATAATGTGTAATAGAAGACAGGTTTTTCTATTGAAACCCCCTTGTTATCGCCTTCACGACGCTACTGGAAACATTAAAATATGCTCTTAGCGCCAAAGATGGAGATCATGTGACTCTATGACAATAAACATTTCAGATTCATAGTGGAAATTATTTGTGTTTTTATTCATTCTTTGCATACGTTATTACTTCAGGAATCACTCATTCATTGTATTCTTATCATGCTAAGATATAGAAATACGACGAATTATAACCTGATATTAAATATTTGAAAGTTTTAAATATTAGTAAGAAAATAGTTTTACTAAATTGAAGTGTGGAAGATTGTACTGCAGAAGTTTGAAGTATATATTTCCTGTTGTTAAGAACTGGACAATTAACGGAGTAGAATGAAAAAATCTGTCAATTCAGTTTTATAGCCTTTAGAGTTTCGATTCAAAGTTTTGAACTGGATAATTTGGAGATATAATTGTTGAATACTTGTAAATATTACTGAATAATAAATTGATTTTTACTGTTCTGATTTATGATGTTATATTTCTTTAAGCTGGCTGCGATTTACCCTACGACATTATTATTCGATATCCCAGTCACTAGCAAATCACACAGCCGAAGAGAATGGGTTTGAATAATTTTTTCTGTTAGAGAATTACTCAGAGAACGTCGAATAATTAATGGATGAAAGGTAAATGAATTATTTCGGCAATTATGGATTTTTAATTCAGTTGTCATACGAGTAATACTTCATTGGTCTGTGTCTTTTAATCAGTCTCTATTTAATTAAACTGTTACGGAAGCGATTAGGCAATGTATTAAAAAGAAATAAGATGCGTGCAGATCGAATGGAATGCAGGTTCAATCGCATTTTCATTGAAAAACTAATAAAATCTTGTTTTAACAATGTAGAAATTTCTGAAAGTATTAGATGATATACAATAAATGTTTTTTAATAGATTTTTTATTAGCAATCAGATTACATATGATCTATAAGCTAATTTGATAACATGTACAATTTAAAAAAGTGTCTTGTACGATGTCGTGGAGAGGTGATGGTCCAACAACGCCACCTCAGTTTCTATATAGTAACGGCTCTAGTAGTCGATTGGGATGGGTTTGAAGTTTTATAGTGTTTAAGATTTTTATCTTTGAAGTCGTCTGCTACATATGATGTATTGAGGTCAGTATGTAAGCTGAAGTTGGATACATACCAGGGAGCATTTGTAATAGTGCGGAGGATTTTTGATTGTACTCGTTGCATAATAGCGATGTGAGACTTGGCTGCACATCCCCAGAGCTCTATTCCCTACGTCCATATAGGTTTTATCACGTTTTGTAAATAAGTAATTTGGTTTCTACTGATAATTTTGTTGAAGAAATAAAATTGTGATGTATCTAAAATTACACCAAGTGTAAATTGTATAAACTTTTTGCAGATATCGAAATAGAAGTGCTACAGAAGCGTCTAAATCTGTATTTATTAAAACCTGTCGTTACATGGTCGAATCTGTAAAGGGTGTCATGGAAATATTATAACTGCGGAGCTACAGTAATAAGATAAAAATATGAAACGGGATTGATAATTTATAAATAGAATCGCACTTATGAAAGAATCGTATGAAGTCTTAAAATTCTTAAAATTTAAGTCAACGTGTAAATTATTGAGTATTACTAATAAATATATATATTTTTAGAAGTTTTATGCAATTTTATTTCGGAGAAAAGTATATTTCAGTTCAAATTACAGATAACTACTTAATAATTTTTATTTAATTCGACGTGGGAAAGTACTGTAACGAGACAACATTGATATATTAATCGATGATACTGCAGGTAATAAGGCTGGAACAGGTGGTCGACAATGGTTCGTATAGTAGAAAGAAATAAAAGTGCGCGTTTTTTATCATCTTCATTGAAGTCTTTGCGGCTAGTAACGTAGCAGCCGAGAAATAAAGTTGATTAAAATAAATTACTGTTGTAATACGAAACTTTCAGGCAAAGCTGACAGAGTGTATTTGGAGGTGGATGGCTGCAGGAGATTGAAACCGCAGAAACAAATGGCACCCGAATTTGTTGACTGATTGTTAGGCAGTGACAACAAAGATCTTTGAACGTATTCACGAATTTATAAACTATTTTGCCATGTCACATTTTTAGTCTCACCCAGAAAAATGTTTTGGTCTAAAACAGTAAATTATATAACTTTACTATAAAATTGTAAAATCATTTAAATTGCAATTAGAAACAATAAATCGTAACAAAATAATATATTTATAAAATTTTTAAATAATTCCACAAATTTGCACGGTAATGAAAACATATACATTGCTTTAAATTAAAGCTTATACAAAAATATAGTGTAGTTCAGGAATGAAAACGTAATAATACTGGACGAGGTATCAATTTATTTGATTATTTACATTCGATATTATCTAAATGAAACTGATGTTGTTGCAGCTACCGCTGAACCTGCTCCATTGCTTTGGTGCCTGATGTTTTGTGAGCCTCAGTGAGGAACATTAACGCCAGTCGTGATGTTTTGTCGTTAATTTGGCGTGTCTGGTGACTGCTGGGTTGTTAGTGCTGTCAGCAGGTGGAGCAGACCTGCTTGTGGGCGAGAGTGAGTCACGGCCTGCTCTGGGTCACGCCGAGCACGACTTTCCATTCATAGTCTCAACCCGTACAACCACTGCATCGACAAACAGCTTGCCCAATACTCATCAAACATTAAAAAATTGTAATCGATAGAGAAAGTAGTTGTGGTTTACCAATGCATAAGTGGTTAGTTTCCATAATCCCGATGGAAGGAATTATTATGCTTGCTTGGAACCACCATTTTTCCAAAGATATCTAAGCGAAGGTTCAAGACCTCACTACACACGAAACCGTTATCTTAACCACACTGAGCCGAACCAATATCAAATTACAACAAGAAAGCGATGTAATTTCACTCTGTGCTGATATTTTCTAGATAAAATATCCGTAATTGCCGTAGAAAAGTATAGTGGTATTGGAAACAGATAAGTTTTCACTAACAATAACAATTTACAATAATTATATTTGCCTAGTTTCCAGTGCGAAAACGATAATCGACTGTATGCTCCTAACAAAACGGAACAGGGTCATACCAGTGTGATTTATTAAAAGTTGGGAGCAATGTACACTCTTACAGACCAATTTCTTTAGTGGAAGCATAAAATATAAAAGGTTGAAGGTTTTGTAAAGAATTATTTTTGTGGGCTGGTTTTTTTACATTAAATCAAAATAAATATTTGACCAATAAAGAAATTTTATATAAGTTTATTAAAGTTAAACATGAAAACTCTTATCTCAGACACCTGTGGTTTTTACATAGAAGAGATCTGCTGCCCGTACCAAATGCGTACTGCTATTCTGTGTTGTGTTGCCCGCTGTAGCTCTCGTACCGACGTACTGGCGTCGACTCAGGGGTTGATCGTTGGCTAAGGCGTCGGCCTCCGGGATTGAATACTGGCAAGCCGTCGTACTAAACTGTGTGGTGCTATTCTGTGAACTCTTCACTAACAAATTGTGGCCCCTTTCTCACGACGATTCTGCCTCGAACTATATCAGAGACAACAACTTTACGGAGCCTCTCTTAATCACATCCACCAGCTTCGGTGAGCGCAGAACAACTGGTTTTTCAAAAGCTTATCTCCTCCCTTATATCCTCCCATTCTTTTACTTTTTTCATTGTTAGAAAACTTCGTCGAAATGATTCTTCCATTGTCACAAGATTTATAGCACGCAGCTGCAGTTCCGTAGTCAACAATGGCTAACCATTCTGTCATGTTGAGGCCAACAATCGAGACAGGACACGAAATTACTTGGATGGAAATATTTTCCTCCTCCACTCCCAAGCACGTGCACGGTTTCAAATTCTCAAGACCACAGCAAACAACACTTCCGAGACAAAGTTACTTAAACCTAAATACACGCGTTACAGTTTTATAATAAAATATGTAATATGTATAATACAATTACCATAGCTCGCTAACTAGCAACTGGAGTTCTATATTAGCTTCTCATGCAAAAATATTAATATGGGTGATTTACTGCTGGATGCAATCAGAATCGGAGCTACTGGCTGCTAGATTCGGCTCGCTGCTCCAGCTCATTAGATTTCTCCTGTGGTGCTCAATAAAACACGAGATATTTTCCTGGAAAAATTGATCAAGGATTTTCCCGACCGCTCTGAGCAAACGTTTTCATCTCCATACTTGTAAACCAGTTCAATTTTCTTGTCACCAACCTCATGAAATCTTCCCAAACATCACCTCTCAGGTGTACCCCTTTTCCTCACAAATCATCATGCGAGAAGAATGTTAGGCATAATATTCTTCTTTGTATCAAAATATCTCCTAATGTAAATGTATGTGAATTGCTTCTTTCCGCCAACAAGCCCCTCCCCGTATATGATGATATAAACATCCCACGACTGAATGGTAGTTTCCGGTTGGTCATCATAGCGTGAGTGTTATACCAACCTCTGTCCTCGTGTCACCTACAATCCCGTGGTCGTGAATAAATCTCTGTGGTTGGACTTGCAGTCCTCACCTCGTTCTACCATCAACTTGCTTTCAAATTAATCCTTTGACAAAAACAGAAGCTACGCCGAAAGTGCAGAATGACTTGGTTGCATATATGGTTCTAGGGTATCCCCAATACGAACATAATTTCACAGTAAATCGGGGGCTATCACTAGGTCAACCGTCGTCGTATTTCATATCTCTTTTTGTAATCACACCATTTAAGCCATCAACATATACTGTCCTTTCAATTTGAACTATGCCAAAACAAAGGGATAATGGAAATAAGTTTTGGACAATTAAAACAAACGTGTCCGATAACTCTAACCCTTATTTTTTCCCGGTGTTTCTCTCCTGTATTCATATTGAAATTGTTTGTTCAAGTGATTTGGTGTACAGCAAAGATCACGATAATATTAATTTCGTAAGTCTCTGACACGGTAACTGAAGGTGAATAGAGACACTATTAATCAAAATACATCAATAATCAACCATTATTGCAACTTAAAGTGAGAGAATTATGTTCGAATATCATTTTTTGTTGATTGTCAGGTAACAATTCAGTGTAAAGAACATGCATAGGGAAGTGAAATTCCTGGAAGCTAGGGCAGACAAAGTGTCGTTTTGGCATGAACAAAATACCATTTGGAATTAGACTTAACTAAATAAATTATTATTGGAAATCCCCAAAGTTTGGGAAAACCCATTAAGAATGTTTGAGGACCACCAAGGTTTGCTTTTGTGGGGAGAAAAGACAGCGAAGGAAATTTTCTCTTACAGTCTATTTTTTTAGGGTAATCCACATGGTGGCAACTCCCCTTTAATAGCATAGAAAGGGATCTGAAAGAAGGGGTGCGGAAAGGTAGAGGAAGGTAGCCAAGGGTTAACTAGGGCCCCGGGCTATAGTTTAAGGATCCTACCCGGCAATTCGACTAAAAGTGTTGCAGGGAAAACACTAGAAAAACTGCATCAGGTAGGTCGGAAATTTGGTACTTGTCCCACGCCCTTCCGATGGCGGGAGAGGAGTAGCTGTAGTGTCGCAACTTTCCCCTCTCCGTGCCTTGATCAGTTTAGGAGGCAGCTGGCCGACTGTTTCAATAGGAATAGCGGACAGCTCTTTTCGTATGCCCAAGGTCTGCGACCACGGAACATACACCTCTCAAAACATGCCGAGGTGCCTCAACATGTGGGAACTTTAGTTCAAAACACCAGAGAGATGTGAAGGCATCCACAAAGGTAGCCTCCGCCAGAGCTCTCTGGGAAGGTTCACCTGCGAGAGAGTTCTCTCGCAGGCTTACTTCTGGATCCTCTCTCGGACAGTCGATCACAGAGTCTCTAATCACTGGAGCATAACGTCAACCATGAACGAGAGAGAGAGGCATCTGAATGTTCTTCTGCAGCAACTAGTTGGAGCCAGGTCCGCGACCACTATCGAGCCTTGACGCAGCGATCCAGTGTCGTAAGGGCTAACTTCATGTGCGTTGAAAAATTGCATTTTCCGTTAGATTACACTATGACCCTGAATTAGAACACCACAGGAAATTATGTAAAAGCGTCCTAAGTATATTTCGTCCTGAGAGACTTAAATAATAAAATAATGTAAATACCACATCAGCTTTGTTTCACTGAAACTGTATTTATTTTTAACTAGTAATATTTTTGTTTCTTTGAAACTAGTGCAAAATAAGTTAAAGATTTATATTTTTATTCAGTAAAAATTTAATTTTCCCTGTAAAAGACTGCAGTGAATTGAATGATAAATAATCAAACACACAAATTAACTTACATTTATGATGGTCTATTAAATTTTTAATGAACATATTTTCAGAATAATAAAGATTCTCGAACTTAATTGCAAGACTGCATAACAGAAATTTTATCAATGATTTTTAATAGTCTGGAATTTGGTAAAAAAGGAATTATATTAACTATCTGCCAGCTATTTTCTGTGTAAAAAAATAATGAGGGCTGTCCATTTATTTTGACCAGTATATTTGTACTAGAAAATTTCTCACGGAAATTATAAACTTATATGAAAAGTACTTTTGTTGTTAGCCTTTAAAGTAGATTTTATAAAGTGATTAAAATTGCAACACACAATTCGTAATTTGTCGTATTGAACCATGAGCCTAATTGCTTTTCTGTGAGAAATTATAAAGTTATGTACTGTGAAGGTTTGAAACGACATCATTTTCGAATTGATTGTCGAGTAAGTTAAGTACATGTAATGTCGAAATTTTCGTTACAATCATTCGTAGACCAATTAAAATGTCACTATTCAAATCAAAGATTTGGATGTTACCATAAAACGTAAGTTATGGGTATCATATTGCTGTATGCCTTAGTAATGTGACTGTTGAAGTTTAAAATAATATTTATTTATTAACACAGATTAATAATTACAAGTTCAAACTACAAAATATTAACATAACTTTTAATTCATATATTTTTGTTTATTATATGAAGGTGCGAGCAAGTGTATTAAATAAAATTATAACTCTGTCTCAGAATATATCGCGGTATTAGTAACGACTAAAAAAGTCAATTGAATTTCAATTTAAAAAAAAATTAAAGTAAAATGCAGGGTTTGTTTACTCAGACATTCTCCATTTTCGCAGAATATTGTAATGCCTTGAGGGAAAGGCATTGTTTCGGATTAATGGTCGTGGCCGTCAGAGGAAGTTGTAATGTGAACTTAGGATTGGTAAGGAGGGGTCAGCGCAAGACGTGTGCGGGTGGCCTGTCACAAGATAAATCTATTAAGGAAAGGCATTGTTTCTGATTAATGGTCTGGACAGGTCACTTGTTGACTTAGGATCGGTATGGAGAAGTCAGAGCAAGGCACATGTGCGGGGGCCTGTCACAAAATAAATCTGTTAAGCAGGCATTGTTTCGGATAATGGCATGGACAGTGGAAAAGACATTCTGTAACGTGTTTATGGGAGCGCTGGTCGTGTGAGGGTGAGAAGACAAGTCCAGAGTAATTGAGGGTGCAGTTTGGGCGGTCTGGAGAATTTAGAGCCACGCATGTGTGAGTGAGGGTAAGAAGACAAGTGCAAAGACAAATTAGACCTGTCTCGATGGCGGCGTCGAGACAAGACAGAGTGGCTAGATATTTGCTAGCTAAGGAACAGCATCTGCAGAATGTAAATCTCGGGATAATGGAGAAACTGTCAACGAGCAGTTGCGACGTAGTTTTGGAACAAAGGAAAAGAGAAGGGACTGGAATATATAAAGGGAAGATAAAATTTTGCAGAGTTAGTTGAGTTTTGGAGCTAGGAGGTGGAGTTAGTTGAGTCTTGGAGTCGAGAGGGGAGTGAGAGTTGTGGAGGCGTACGGCGAGCACCGAGTATGGAGAAATTTTGCAGCCTGCGAGAGAAATAGCAAAATTATTCAACGATAAACATTTTTGTATGCAGAAGTTCAATCTGTAGTAATATCAAAATTTAACCACTGTCTTCGTTGGTAGGAGACCAGGATACTGCATCTAGCGTCGAGTAGTTTCACCACGAGCAAGTGGGATGTCCTTCACGAACGGAGAATCAGCTATCGTCGAACCAATAATATGTGTTAGAGTCAGTGTTTAAGCGTCCAGTCTATAAAGTGTGTGTGTAATGAATGAGCCAAATGTTCCTGAGTAATCGAAAGTTGAAATTTCATGGTATTAATATGTGTAAACGGAATTAAAAGATACAGTCAGATATCGTTCTTTTCTTTTGTGTTAATAAAATAAACTCTTTTAAATTTAGAATCAATCTGGTAGATTAAGTTCGTTAATAAGTTTCGTCGATGTCTAGACGATTAAATATTTATGTTTAATTTGAAGATAAATGTTGGGTTCTTTGATTATTTAAGTGTTCTGTCCGTTATCAAACCCAGTAAAGACTATTGAGAGAATGAGATATATGTTTTTTATTAAATTGTATAATGTTTCAAGAATAGTTAAATAAATTTTATTTGTTTTAAAGTCTATAATTTTTTATATAAAAGCCCATCATATTTAATTATTACATTTTGGCTACCACAAAGTGGGGCGAATTAAGAAGTCCCCGGTAGTTTATTACATTTTGGCTACCACAACGTGGAGTGAATTAAAAAGTAACCCCGTTAATTATTACAATATATTCCAGTTTGTTGGGCTTCCTCCAGAAAATAATGCGTCTGCAACCTTTAGCGTTGATGGTGCTTTAGTCGTGAAGTCCGTTTCAATCATAGGAGTGGCAAGTATTTCTCTAGCGAACATTATTTTGTCCCTGCTTCTCTGCTACTCTCGGCACAGTGCAACTATACGATTTGTTAACAGTGCTATAAATACCAGCGCACAAATTCTCCTAGAGAGATTTTTATGTACTTTTTATAATACATTCTCCCCCACTTGAGAGAAATGTCATCCTTTCTTTTCTCCAATGAATTTAGTGAAATTTTTTCCTCTTACCACGTGATCTTTGAACTAGAAATTGTTTCGGTCAAGCCTTTCTGTGTTATCCCTACCTCTGGCGCATCCTAAGTGTTAATTAGTTGCCTTAATTAGTTGAAGTAAATCAAAATTTTTAATTCTTAAATGATTTATGCTGGCTGGAACTTTTATCTCCTTTTAATTCCATTGTCTGTTTTTCTTCAACAAAAATATAAAATTTGAACTCCAATTGATCTACAGTAATTAAACTTGAGGTTAAAAATATTTTTATAGAATAAGTACACAATTCAACACTAATAAATATAATCTGGAAATACTATTGGTGTAATTCTTTGTCTCGTTAAATTTGATAGACAGAAACTGCTAATAGCTTGCTCGTCCCTCGCAATGACCTCGCCGGAACACGTAAGATTTATTAGCAGCAACTGGCCGTTGAAAAACAAAAGATTTAATATTTACTGCATGTTTACAACCTTAGAGCAATGTAATCATTGTCCACGACATGGTATCACCTGACAGAGTAAATGGTCCAACAAAAACATGTAAATTTCAATTAGGGTGTCATAATTACAATAAATTATGAACTTGCTGCGCGTTCTGTCTAACTTACCAGATTCATAGTGGAATATAAAAAGCCCTCAGGTGAGCAATGTGGCACCATGTCCACCGGCTGATGGCGATGCCAAGACGACGTGTTTCTATTATACATCATTTACATTCGTTTATAAGATCCACTTGTGTACTTTCATAATGCTGTTCGCTAAGGTTATGGCAAATATAATTAATATATAGTTAGACAATCTTATATCTATATTATTTGCACAGTTTTACTGTTATTACGACTTTATCTTGCTTTATATGAATATATTACCTTAATTGTCTTATTTTTCACCTAGGAAATATTTATTAATAATCCCGCAGTTCAACATGTGTATCATAAGAATATAATTCAGTTCGTTCTCGGGGCCAGCTGCCTCCTAAACTGGTCGAGGCACGGAGAAGGGAATGCTGCGTCCCCACAGCAAACTCCTCTCCTGCTATCAGAAGGGCGTGGGACAAGTACCCAACGCCCAACCTACCCGATGCAGGTTTTTCTAGGTTTTTCCCTGCATTTCTTCAAGCGAATGCCGGGTAAGATCCTTAAACCATATCCCGGGGGCCCTAGTAACCCTTGGCTACCTTCCTCTACCCTTCCTCATCCCCCCTTTCAAATCTCTTCCTACGCTATTAAAGGGGAGTTGCCCATTGTGGATCACCCTCATGTAGCCTGTTTCCCTAAAAAAAAAACGGGTACCCTCATGTAGCTTGTTGCCCTAAAAAAAATAAAAAATAAAAAAAATGAAAAGAAATTGACACATTTTTTTCTAAACGCCACTGCCAGTGTTTGACGTCTTTTCGTTCTTCTGCTTCGGCTTGAGAAGCTTCGACAGGGAAAGAGCCGGCTCTAGTCTTATATTAGAATTCCATTCCAGAATTCCCCATGCGGCCTTAAGGCAATCCTTGCGAGTCTGCAAAGTTTTCCTCAATTTCGGCATAAAATCTTTAATTCTCACGCAAATACTGTAAACATTTCTGGAAGATAATTACATTTATTATTCTATGATTACTGAGGTGATTGTTGCCTCTACTTTTCATGTATTAAAAGTAGATGTAAAACCAAATACAGACGAAAATAAGTTATTATATAAATACCACACAACGTTTCTGGTATCTTTGTTCCTTTCGTCAGCTGATTGGAAAAAGCCTGGAGCGACACAACCACACTTTACAGTTGAAAAACTTAAAAGCATATTAAGAAACGTTGTGTGGTATTTATATAATCACTTATTTTTGTTTGTATTCAGCTGTTTATTTTATATATATATTATTTTTATACAAACTTATTATACTCTCTTTCCCTATATTAAGTCTTGCTAAATGTCGAATTCCTATGCATAATCTGACTCAGCTATTTATTTTTCTTGTTATTTTTATAAATACGGGAATTATTTTTAGAGCAAATTTTCTCCAGTTTCAAAAGAGACCGTTTTTATAATATACAAATTTTTATAGTTTTTTAACTTAGGAAGTATTTAACATTACTTAATATATGTTCATGTCATTCGCAAAAGAACCTTGTCTTTGAACAATGATTTGCTTTATCCATAAAATCTCCAACCATTTTTCAGTAACAAACTGACTGTCAATTTTAAAATGAAATTATGATTAACTTGTATACAGTTACGTAAAACCATTTATGGAAAGAAAATTAGTATACATCTCGGGTTTGAAAAAATATAAGATTATGATACGAAAAGAAAATACAATACGAATTGTCAAATCTGGACACTAAGGATATTCTAGATAAAATTCTCGGGTCTCAACCCGGACAATTGTTCGTTGAATAACGACGTTTCGGCGGCAACCTCCGCCATCTTCGTCAGGTTAACAGTTAGCCAGGGTTGAGACCCAAGAATTTTATCTAGAACAGATTCACCTGGAAAGCATAGCGCTTTCTCTAACTAAGGATATTATTCGCATAGCGCTTAAGGAGCTTTCAACAATATGAAATCAATATAGTGCGATAAACTATCCCGTGATGAAAGCAATTGAATGATAGTTTTTTGTGTATAAAATATTGTAATGATCAATTAATTACTAATTAATTTGCCCCACGTTGTGGTAGCCTTTATATAATAATCAAAAAAAAGTGAACGTTTAAATAAAAAGATTATTTTACTTTTACAAACAAACAATTTTATTTAACAAAAGATTAGTACAATTTATACAATTTAATAAAAAAAACTCTCAGGGTCTCAACTAGGTTTGATAACGGCAGAACATTTAAACATAATCAAAGAACACAAAATTTAGATTCAATTTAAAAAGAAATATTTATTCGTCTAGACATAGACGAAATTTATTATCGACGAACTTATAATACAAGATGGATTTTAAATTTAAACAGTTTATTTTATCAACACTAAAGAACGATATCTGACATTATCTTTTAAGTCGGTTTACAAAAAAATTTACTGTTCTCTTGCTACTTACGGCTGCCCAGGATACTTTTACCTTTCGAGCACAGTGGTAGGGTTTTCACAGCTTCTATTATATTCACAGATTCCACTAAGTACTGTTGGTTTGAAAAAGAAAGTTTGTTATATCTCGACGACTTTACTCTGCTGTATCTCGATGAATTTATTCTGCTGTATCTCGATGAATTTATTCTGCTGTATCTCTACCTTACAACTTTACACAGCAATTTTTCGACAACTTTCTGTCCTTTCTGACCGCCGACCTTAATGCCACCGTCATCTCAGCCAACGTACCACGACTCTGCTTAAACAGTGTCTCTCTTAATTACATCCACCAGCTTCGGTGAGTGCTGAAACAACTGCCTTCTCAAAAGCTTATCTCCTCCCTTATATCCTCCCAGTGTTTTACTTTTTCCATTGTTCGAAAATTTCGTCGCAAATGCCAGTTGACAGATTCTTCCATTATCACAAGATTTATATTACGCAGCTGCAGTTCCGTAGTCAACAAATGGCTAACTACTCTGTCATGTCAAAGCCAACAATCGAGACAGGACCCGCAATTACTTTGGTGGGGCTATTTATCTTCTCCACCCCCACACGCACGTGCACGGTTTCGAATTCTCAAGACCACACAACCAGCACTTCCAAGACGAAGAAAAACATAAACCTAAATAAACGCGTTACATAATGCCCCTCCAACAATCCAGACTATCAATCACAAACAATGCCTCACTTAGCAGGTATTACAATATATTAAATTTTAATGTTGTTAAAAAGTAAGTCATAATGATATAAAGACAGTTGAAAACTACAGTTGTTGCGAGGATAGAGGGCCTGGATTTTGATTCTTCTTATTATTTAAATGTCTATAGTCCATTGAGGACCTTCCAGACTGTCATCTTACATGACACATTCTGAATTTAGTAGTGACACGTGGTCAGTGTGTCGATTCTCTCTCAGTCTTAAGGTAATTGAAGGTCCTGTGCTCAATTCCCGTCCCTATCCTGATCCTAAATATTTCTAAGTTAAGATTTTTATTTTATTCAATAACTAACATGTGCGCGGTTTTGAACGGGCATACATTTATATTAGTCCGAAAAAAGAATTGACTCGTCACTAATCTCTTTGAACATATTTCATTTAACCCACATCGATAGCGTTACCCTCACTGACCCAATCCGACGGGGGTTACTGCAAATAAACCAGGATGATTATTGAAGATACTTTAATCCACTCAACAATTTTCCTGTTTGCTAAAATACGTACGGTGCATTAATAGAGATTATCAAACCACAGAAAATTGAATGAGTGAAAATACTCCCTATATCTTAATAGATGTAAGAATACTCCCAGTACTTCTAGCTTCTGAAAAATACTACCACTACCTAAAGGTAGTAAAAAATTACTCGTGTTACCTTAAGGGTGTATTCCCAGTTTCCATTAAATGACTCCCAAATACTCCTAATTCTTTAAGGCAATCAGAATTTATCACTTATCTAAATAAACGTAAAAAAACTCTGGTAACTTTTTGTCCACGTCGTCCAACGTCACGCCGAGGACCATAACATTTCCTTAACCGGCATGGCTAATGTGAGAATTAAATTGTGAGACTTCTATAACACCGGATTCGCCGCCAATCTGCGTTTTTCCGCAATATTATTTCCACCACCCCCGCTCAACCCCCTCAGAGGTGATCCCTTTCGTGACCAGGACGAGCACAGATATCCATGTCCATGTCGGGATTCGAACCCGCCATAAAATTTCGAAAAAAAAACGATACAAATCGGTATTGCATGTAAGGTCGTACGAACTCTAGGCCAAAATTAGGGATTTTTCTAAGTCTTAGGTTGTGGACGGAAGTGGACTCAACGCTGAGTTTAAGGCGTAGTATCGTATAAATAATTCGAACTGCGATAATGAACGGGGCCAAGTAATTGAGGTGGTCGATGGTTAAGCCATCCCTGACTGTTCAGCAAGTGAGGTGGATTTTGTGCCTGTTTCTGGGAGCAACAAGGTCACGGGAATGTTGGATAAGGACAATCCAGAAACAGAAGACGAAAAACAATAAATTTGGCATCTCATGCACTGAAAATTTAGCTATACACTTTTGTCCCTGTTTCTCTAAGATGTGTTGCCATTGTGCCAAAACAATACTAATATTTATCTCACATGTTCGGGTGAAGAAGGCTTGCTGATCTTATTATGTGGGTTTTAATCTCGTTTCCTCAACTGAAAGAAACGCCATGCACTTTTTCCACGTGATATAGACGGAAAATTTATTTTGAGACTTCTCTTGGGTTTCAGGCTTCAGCACGGTTTTTGCTATCAAAGAAAACCATTACTTTTAAATTTTGGAGAATTTTCGATGGTGGGCACTTCGCATTTAATTTTAAATTCACAAAACTTATAAAGAACATAGTCAATCATACCATAAATTTAATTATTTCTTGACAATCATTAAACTCAGCGGTTGTAACATAATCTGCGGGTGGTTAATTTATATATATATTGTAATAAACAACAGGTAATTTTAAATTAATTTAATTTGCCCCACGTTGTGGTAGCCATTTATGTAATAATCAAATGGATAAGCGTTAATTAAATGAAAAGTTTAAACAATTAACAAACAAAATATTTATTTTATTTTGTGGCAATAAAATATAATTAAAAACAACATTTGAGATCTGTCCTCTCAGGGCCTTTACTGGTTTTGATAATGAACACAAAAAAAAAAGATTTAAAATCTTATTAACAAAACAGTTCACAATTTACCGAAACAATATGTCGATAGAATGAAAGAAATTAAAAAGTAAAGAAATTAACTCTGATTGACAATTTAAAAGAGAAGGAAATCTGACTTTATCCTTTAATTTGCGTTTACAATATTATTCAAAATTATGTTACTTACGGACCGTCGGTCTGGTACCAGAACAATTAATTTTACCTCGTTCGGACACTTTTAAACTCTTTAATTATTTAATATCAGGCCTTGGTTTTCACTGATTCTACACTTCACTTTAAAATTTGGCAAGATTGGCTGTACTCCGTTGATTGTTCCGCTCCACAATAATTCACCAATGTTATTCCGCAACAATTCCTCCACGAAGATTGTACAAAGTTCTATTTTGACGAAACTGGTATTACTTTACAATATTCACGTTGCAATATCTCGGTGAATGTTTTACTCTGCTCAATTTTATAAAGACCGTTCTCTGCAACGTTTTCACCGTCGGCCGCTTCTATTCTCCAATGATTCACCAGCTTTTTATACTATGCTCGACGATGTCTGACCTCTGTACAATCCAGACCACAACGACCAACGAACTATCCTAGTGCTCTCGAGTTTGAGTGCGTATACGCCATTTTTGAATTTTCGACAAAGCAAGCGAGCTCGTTTCTCCATTGTTGCTTTGTTCGATCAGACCGCTATAATGGATTTATCAAACAATTCAAATTCTATGTCGAAACAATTAATGGCCTAATTAATTATTGCTACAATATATATAATTGATTGATTTTTAAATTTAATTTAATTAAGGATTCACAAAATTTACAGGGTCTGTTTAATTGCATCTAAGTAATTTCAATATATTCACTCATCAGTTAAATTGTAGATAATTTACTTTAACTACATTCAAGACTCAAATGACTACTACGTTAAATGGGCAAACCTCAGGGCAACTTCATGAAACTCTGAACATAAGCAAAAAGATTCGTGTGTGTGGGCACATACGTGCGGCTGCAATCTCAACTGTTTACATCGCAGACAGAAACACACCAGTTCGTCTTTGCAGTCGGCAGGTCCGTAGACGTGTTGTGCAACCGTAAAATCTTCACAGGAAATCTCTACATAGATTCCCCCTCCTCTCATCGGCTTAATAGTTCGCACCGTCGGCGATGTTTTTAGCTTCCTTCATCCTCTCTTCTTCCGTGGGTCGGGTCTTATTTTCTTCAAGTGTTTGATTTGAACTTTACATTTCTCTCATACTCCTTCCGCTCCAATAGGTATATCAGAACTTTACATTTATCTATCCTCCTCGCCTCACAGACTTCCTCCTTCTCCAAGATTTAGATATGAACGGCTTTCTCATCGCTAGGCCACCTTGAAGCTAGACTTTCTTCGTTCCCCAAAAGAGGGTGGAAACCTCTTCACGTGGCTTTTCTTAGAAAATCTGCGTCATACAATTACGCGGGCTTACTCTCACCTGCTGGAGGGGTTAACCTTCGGGAATTTTGGTGTCGCGTTAATTCCTGAGCCAGAGGTTCTACCGTGATCCGCGTCCTTTGTTTGGAGGCATGATTTCTTCTGGAGACCTCCGTCACCCAGGCGTCAACGTTTATAACCGTATTTTCCCTGCAAGCTACAACTCGGATCTGGATACATTGGCGTTTTTACTCAAATCATATAAAAATATCTTCAATTAATTTATTATTCTGCGTTACAATATGTATTGTGATACATTGGTGTATTCAAAAACCCTGATATCAAATACTCAAGCTTCCGTGCGTATAAGCAAGTAATCAATACGTGACGTGAACCGGAATGAAACAACTGAGAAAGCAGGCTGTTATATTTGATTTAAAATTGTGAAGTACGTTAATATAATAATAATAATAAAGTGGTATTTACAATATATCGTTATTTTTATGCATTTACATTGAAAGCTTCCTTCTTCACGAGACCTTTTAAAGCAATACAAACGAAATCAAATACTAACCATGTCATACTAAAATGAAACGTTTTCCTTGATGAATTTTATCTCAATTGCTTAATTTAATAAAAATATCCCTATTAAAGTAAACCATTCATATGTTTACTCCCTCACTCGCTTATAATTTTTTTTAAAAAAGATCTTAAAAGTTCTAGTTAATCAAACACAGAATTGAAGAAACGTTAGAGTGTTTTAAAAAAAATCTGACTCGCCGTTGTTGTTCTGATTGAATTGCATTGATAAACGTCCGATTCTCTTAATTGAAATGTATCTACATATTAAACTTCATGATTAAATTGGACTATCAAGAATATTTGAAAGTGTTAATTGCATAGACTGTTGGTACTTTGACGTTTATAGCTTCTTAGACCAGGACCACGCCTGTGTTTAAGTACGTTGGGTACGCCTTTAATTCTCAAGTTCACTATTATGAACGATGTCGATAAACTGATGGTTGGCTTCAATCCTACGCAGGAAATCTCTAAGGTATATTGACCGCTCAACGTCTACCCACCATTACGATACACGTTAATATATATCAAAGTTATACATCCCTGTCGCAAGCTTTATCTGACTGATTATGGATTTACGAATACAATTGGAATATTAAACATTTTAATAACAGTGACGAACATTTATTTAAGTGGTACGTTAAATGGTATGTTAATCTCTGTACTGTAAAATTTTAGGTATTTCTGTTCCATGAATTACTTACACAAATACATTGCACTGTCCGATATATTTATTTACTCACATCTAGTCTCTTACGCTCGCAGACATTTCAGTACACACAGGTTTTCTGTACATTAGAGTACACTTTCGACTTAGCTGGAAATGACGTTTTCAATTGAAACACACACAAATTTATATATGTATATATTGTAATACACAACCTTTTTTAAAATAATAAAATGTCAGCACGTTGTGCGCCATATTATGTAATATACTAAATATGAAAGGAAATTATTAGGGAAGTTAACAAAGTGTCCACACATTGTGGCGCCAAATTATGTGGTATACACTTTTAATTAAATAAAATAAGTCACCACGTTAGAGAGTCAAATTATGTGGTATACAATTTAAATAAACAAAGAAAGAAAGTTATCATGATTTTACTTTGAAATTAAACCAAAATTATTTTAAACTGGTTATTTAATTACAGTTTTTACTTACATTGAATTTTGTACATTTTATGTTTTTTATAACTGCCTCAGCTTTAATGAGAATCAAAATCTTCAGGGGCGCCTACAAGACCCCTAATAAAAATAGTGATTTGCAATTATCATTTAAGTTACAAAACAAAAATACGAACTTAATTTACAATAACAAAATTTTATAAATAGAATCTAACAACAAAAAACTACAGAAATCTGACAAAGCTATAGAAATCTGGCCGTAAATGATATTTGCGTAAAGGTTTCAAAATTACGGGTGTACATACCATTTTTATTCAGAGCTGCTCTGGTTCTGGTTTGTGCACTCGTGGTTATTTTAATTTTAAAGAAAAATATTTTATTTACAGACCATAGCACTGATTTCTATATAGTTACACTTCACAACAATTTCGACGCCTTTATACGTATTGCCACACTCAGATTTTCTGTATAAAAACATTTAATACATACGCTGAATGCGACCACCATTGGGCGGTTCGCCACAACAGACTCTCTCCATGATTACCATGGTCAGGCCCTCCAAACACTACTCAGCCTCACAAAACACACACGGCCGTCTCCCACAAGACACTGACTGTTTTCCGCCAAAGTTCTGTGTGCGAACGCTTTTCGACAATAATCCGTAGCAACCATTACAAACTCTGCATTCTTGCTCCCACTGACTGTTCTTTACAATGCTCTGGACTCAAAGTTACGCCGACAAGAATATGAAAGAAAAAATTTAAATAAAATGAACACCACAAATTTTATATATATATATATATATATATATATATATATATATATATATTGTAATAATCACTAATGATGGGACTTTTAAATGAAAATAAATTTATATTTAACAAACATAATATTTATTAGCAATAATTTAAAACAATTACAAATTTAAATATATATCAATCTCTCAGGGTCATAACTGGGTTTGACAATGGCGAATCATTATATTTATAATCTTATCAACAATTTACAATTAAAGAAAAAGAAAAGTACTTGTCAATTAAATAAGAACAAAATTTAATTGTGAACGAAGTTAAACTAAAAAGATTGACTCTTATTAACAATTTTAATCAATACGAAGAGAACGAAATCTGGCGGTTATCTTTTAATCATGTTTATATAATTAGTTGTTTTTTATATTGTTACTCACGGCTGCCCAGCATTCCAGGATACCTTTAATTTTTGAAAACACTATTGCGGGTTTTTCACTACTTCTAAAACTCACAGATTCTAAATCAATATTTTTATATGTCGTCAGGAACCTCCTTTCGTCTCTATCGGTTGACCCCTCGCCTTGGGTGACTTCTGCGATACGTCGATTGGGTAGTCTTTAGTGTTCCGGACTTATCCGAAACTTCTGCTAACTCTGGCCGGCTACGTGAACAAAAACTGCTTTTTTTTACTTAGCAGGTATTGTCGTTATGCTGTAGTGAATGTTTATTTTGTCCTGAGAAAAATGTTCAGGGACCAATCAACTCTGTTGAATGCAAATTCTAAATTTTTCTCTGCAAACTGTATTTCACCTTGCCTTCCTGCTAACTGCTCTATCGTCTCCAATTAACAGTTACTACTTCGACGACGTCCCACTGCAAACTCTATCTCATCAAACCTAACCATATCATAATGCGAACTGCATCTCACCAAATCATATTACAAACTGGCTCCTCAATATCTTAATACGACCTGTATCTGACCAAACCTTCCTGCCAACTGACTCCCGTCTCGCAATTTTAGCGCGCAATCGCCATTTTGCGGGCCTTCCGACAAAGGAAACAGTGCTTGGCTTGTCTATTGTTGTTATGTTCCGGACCGCCGTCACAAAGGATTTCTCTAACAATTTAGATTTTCAAATTCACAATTAATGTCTTAATTAATTGGCATTACAATATATATAATGATATCAACCATATATTACACACGTCTGACATCTCGATTGACGTATTTCTCACAGAAGCGATAATACAGTAATGAAATAGTGCATGATACAACAATAGAACAACATTTTTCTGAATCTTAGAAAGATGTTACCTCAAGCCCATATCTATTACCGTGAGGATATTTATTTTTTGAATGACAGTAATTTTATTTTTCATTTTTTGAAAAAATACGATATTCTTTTGTTTTTAAACGTCGGATGAAACTCTCCCAGGAACGATAACCGATCCCAGCAGCGCTAAGAACTTCTATCTTCCGTGTTTAATTATTGGCATTCAGAAGTAAGGTTCATCTGTTGCATCAATTTTTCTTGTACTCGACGGCTTTTCTGGCTCTAAATCTCTAAATTTTGTTTAATAAATAGTGTTAATTACATGAAAACGTAGTATATCGATAGTTTAGTGTGTTAAAATTAGTAGGTGAAGTTGGTGACATTACAGGTGTCAGTTGTTACAACAGTGTTACGCTTAGTTATGTAAGGTGTATGGCCAGGCATAATGGTAGTACGTCTCACAGACATAGTTTGTGTATAGTAAAATTACGTTTCACTATCAGTGCGTATTTTTTAGACGAATAACTACGATTATACCACGCTTCAGGACAGCAAGGTTATAGATATCCTAGAACCAGGATATCACAACCATGCCTATCTTTCAAATTCCATCTTTCTTTTAGTACTGCTGCCATTTACAAGCTTCTGATTCTGTTCAGCAGTCAGAAAATTTATTTATAAAATGCTGAATACGGATACATGATTAACAGATTACTTCAAAAGTCACATGGCGATCGAATTCATGTTTTTACACTTAGATACTGTGATAATGTTTTCGCCCTTTTTGGTATCGAACAAGTTTATGATCCAATAACCGTCTACTGTGCTCAACTCAAACACCACTCAAGGGACTGAGAATTTCTGTTGGGCTTTCTTCGAATGAAGTTCCTATTTAAATGTGCTACATTTGATCGTCTTCAATAATAATGTCATTTACACGGCCTTAATTTATTTCTCTCACAAATTTCTACTCTTACATACTTTTATTTTCTATTCCGTCGTCAAATATCATCAGTACGGACAACCATTGCGATTCACTTTGACCACCATGGCACAGCTTAACTAACTTTTTCACCACAAAAGCTGAGGACCAGATGGGAGAGCAGAATCTTATCAGATGATGCCACCTGTAACTGTCGAACCAATAATGATGGGGACTTGAGGAGGGTAAAACATGATAGGATAAACCGATCTGTAAAGTATGCTGTCACAAGAACAAGCCAGATGGGTCGAAAAAGAGAATTTATTTATAATATGTTCCTCTGCCACTTCGCCCATACATTTTAAATTTAATAAATATTGTTTTAAATTAAATTAAAGTCATGAAGAATTTTTTCAAAAAACATTTCTATTGTAAATTACACAGATGATTTTTTCGTTTTCGTAACCATGCGTTACCATATAGATAAAGACGATTAAATGTCGTACAGTCAGAATAAAATCAAATGTATAAGTAAACAGTCATTTGAATGTGTGTGGCAGTGATATTTATTTAAATAAACTTAATTTAAAAACCTGAAAAATAAAAAAAGCACCGACAGTAAAAATAGATTGAAATTTATACTGACTAATATGTCGTACTCAATAATTCTTGATCCATGGTGAAATCTTATGTTTCCTGAATTAGTATTTTTTTTAAATACTACTTAAAACCATTTATGAAAATTTGTATCAAGCATTCGTTTTATAAAGTGTTACAGAATGATCACACCCATGAACACGTTGTTGGACGATATATTTGGTTATCTTATTATAAATAAAATTGACTGTATATGTGTGTGTGCATGTTCAGTATACACTCCACCGGAGGGGGGGGGGGGTGGAAATTTTCAAACATGCTAAAACGGCCGATATTTGCGTCGGATAAATATTTTACGGTGACAATGAGATCGATAGTGTTTCTCCCAATGTAGTTTCTATCTCTTGCTGTATTGGTGGGCAGGGGTGTGGGCGGAGGGACGTTACACAAAAATAACGCGAAAACAACCTAAATTGGAGTCTAATCCGGGGTTATGGATGTGCAGAGTTGAATTATGATATTCAACTTGTCATTTAACCCGGAAGGGTGGGGATGAAAATTTTCAAACATCTTAAAACGGACAATATTACTGTCGAAAGAAAAATATTTCCCGGTCAATGAGATAGGTAGCGTTTCTCCAAGTTTTCTTTTAATTTCAACTCCTTTTGGATGGGAGGGGAGAACCTTTAGTGATGGGGGTGGAGAGACGTTACATAAAAATAACACAAAAAAAACCTCCATTGTAGTCAAATCCTTGGTTATGGATGTCACTAAGTTTAATTATTACAACTTGGGCAACTCCAGACACCGAGATAGTTTGTTAAATAAAAGTTACATGAAATTAAATACATTTAGTAAATTACGTAAGAAATAATAAGTTTAGGAATATAACATGTAGCATGTTTGTTATTAATATATTTAAAAAAAAGTACCTAAGGTTATTATTTGGAATCATGTTGAACGTACATGGCAAAGATGAGCTTAGATACCGGGTACGAATATCGGTGAGGGCATGGATGTTGTGTGCGTGTTTCCATACTAAGAAACTCTCACTCGTTAGTTCCTCATCAAAGAAATACAGCATAGTACAAAGTCGCTAATGATCTTAGCAGTTGATGTTACTATAAATAAATAAGAAGAAACGAAGAAATTTTCGGAGGAATGAATTAGCTCAAACTAATCCTGCACTATTAAGGTTTGAGACGATTCTTGTTTGTGCTAAATAAATCATATATTCATATTACTGGTTCAATAATAATGAGGTATTTGGACAAAATTTATTCTAATACGTGTATCTATTGCTTTTCCATTAATTCCGTTGTTTTCGTAATTTTTGTACAGGAATAAAAATGTATTCAATTAAAAATACTTTTTGCTTATTCAATTAAATTTTATTAATTACTTATTATTACACCCAAATATATGTTGCGTTTATGATACATTAGGTTTTTTTCGGAAATATGTGTTAAGAGTCGCTAACAGTTGCCTAGAAAGTGAGGTAGCGGTTAATGGTAATAGTCACATGACTTTTTTCCATCAGTAAACATAGTAGTATATTAATTTTCTAATAGGCGGTTTCGTCCCTTGGCTGCATGACGGGCGCCCATTTTTCTTCTTTCAGCACGCCTCTGCACGCGCCCTTGGCGGCCAATAAATTGCCTTTGTATTTTGCTTGCGTCCTCTGCCGCGGACTGACGCAGGAATTCGAGTATGCGGCAGAGAATTAATATGGGACTAAACGGCGCTTTAATTACGAAGAGCCCGTACACCTGCACCGCCTCCGACACAATGGCCAGCGCCAACCTTCATTCCTGCCACGGTTCAGCTGGCAATTAGGCCACGACTTGCTTCCTCTGACGTCGACCCATCTCAATATAAACCAGAAACGTATAAATTTAACTCCTGCCTCTTTCCAAGTCTTCAGAAAACAAGTCGCCTTTCTTTTCAACAAGGAGAGTGCTTGGCACTAACTCTGCTTCTGGGGGTCGATCCAAAGAAGAAAGCTCGTCATACGGGCAAGGACTTTCGTATATGAATAACTAACAGGGTGTATGAGAGATGTTTCACATAAGTATCTGTATAAATATTTTTAACAATTAATTAAGGGAAAAGAGATACTAATTCTTCCGTATGATACGACATATTAAATTAAAATTTAAAGAAGAATCAATGCCAAGGGCTCACAAGATCTCAGGAAACATTTTCACATCTCTACTCATTACTCGCTAAAGGTACAGACCTATAGTTTATTTTTCCAATATTAGATAGTTATTTACTAAAAGTAAAATGCCAAGATTGATATTAATAAATTCAAATATTTTCCAAGGATAACAAGCAAAAATATTGTCTATGAGTAAAATCATTTATTTTCCGTAGTTGTTTATATGAATACTAGTTTAAATTGTTAAATATAAAATATATATATCAATTATAAAATATTATATTTGAAATTAGTTAATTAAAATTCATATAAAATTATGTAAACCAACGAAATTTAATATAATGTCTCTGGTAACTGATATACAATATCTATAAGATTTTTATATTGGCACTATTTAAAATGGAAGTTATAATTACACGAAATTTTTTCATAAACGTTGAACAGTATCACTGTAAAACAACATAATTATAAATTAATATGTAAAATAATTTAAGGTAATTTAAATAATGAACATTTTTAATATATAAAAGATAAAGATAAGAAATACAATTTTAGGTGAATACGATCGAACAGGTTGAAAACTTCGAAGAAGAATAACTAGAATAAATAATTGAAACTAAAGATTGGGTTTTCATTAGTTATATGAATAAAAGATAACTTATTCATAACATATTAACGACAACGTATTTTATATGCCTTATAGGTAGCAATGTCTCACTCCGCGGAACTTCATATACGAAAACTTGGCGTTACTTAATTTATACAGTCTGTACAATATTCGATTTCTGAAGACTTTATTTAGATAACTCCCCCTTTGTGACCATCACCTGCGACATGAACACACGGTCAGGTAACTTCGCGCTGACCGATCTGGGACTTTCTGGTATACCTTTTTGTTATAAACAACTAAAATATCTATTATACCGAATATAAATACAGTTTGTGAATTATGCTTTCTGAACCTCGGAAATTTTGTAGAAAATATTCTAAAATAATTTGTATTTCTAAACGGTCGTTGTTCACCCACAAAATAAAACAATAATAATATTACATGGCATGGCAAACATAACGAAGCGAAAAGTATTTGATATATCTTTATCAGATAAAAAGAATTTGTGGAAGGTACTAATTGAAGCGTCAGAAAGTCAGTCCCAGAATCAAAGACGCCCCAACAAGATGGACGCTAAAAAGAGAAGCTTATTAGAACTAAAGTCAAATGTATATCACCCTAAAGGAAATAAAGGGTACAAATTTGCAGCAAAAGAAACAATACACGATGAAGAAAATGAAGAAAAAAAATTGTTTCGCAATAAATTACTACGTCAAAGAAGACGGAGGTACATTAAATTATAAAATATTGAAACCGTGCAAAACAAATATTCACTGAAGAAAAAATTATTTTAATTTCGTCTTGCTGAGTGACATGCAGGAAGAAGAACGTTGAACATACTGGGCCGGTGCCATCCTCTTCGATCTCTGGTCACACCGATTTAGATTACATTTTATTTTGTTGTTATGAAGAGATGTGTACGGTATTTATTTACTTATTCATAGTGATATTTATAATCAGTATACATTCACAAGTGTAAAACTAATTAAATGTACAAAACTTTTGTTTGAGTCAAATTTTAAGTCAACTTGATGGTCACTGTTACCCAAATGATGAACTTTCCTAACATTGTAATTAATTTTGTGCCACTCAGAAGTCCAGTTTGTGTACGGTGTTTGCGGATAGTAATGTATACTAATTCCGTGGCCAATTTCAATGGTCAACAATTGGTGTTGGTATTGGCCAGCTCTGTCATCATGAAAGTGAAACTATATCGGTAGAAACTGAGTAAATATTTTCAGTGATACTTTGAGCAATAGTGAATTGATAGGAAGCAATTAAACCTAATTGCAGTTTACCATTGTGCCAAAAGTTTTATGTCTGTAGCGCGGAAAATTTATTACTCTCTTTACTTTCGCAGTACTTATTAATCGCCATTAAAAGCAGCGTCGACACAATGATTGTTAATATCTACCTGGAGTTCCCAGGCACAGCATCATTAAATTGCTCCAGTAAGTTGAAAGATTACGCAGTTTATGCAAATTGTGTGTATTTAAAATAGGGAAACGCATTGAGGGTAGGCATACCTGCATTTGCATTATAACAGACCTGAACATTATACACCATTGGATTCTTATCTTACAAGTGTTTTCGGTGAAATGTTCCCTTCCATTCAATACATAGTTGAAAACGTTAACCGTAGTATAGAAAACAAATGCTTCTTAGTATGTTTATTGTCATTTAAATAACATACATCGTAGGATAAAAAAAACAGTATAATAAAGAAGAGATATAATTTTCGCTTAAGTATTATATCAATGCATACAAAAACGCCATTACGATTATAATAAATAAAATAAGTGAAAAAATATTATGTTCCTTATTACTTTCCAGAGTTGTAAAACTATTTCATGAAAAATTATTCTCAAATTAACTAAAATAAATTTGCCAGTATAAAACCTTATATATATATATATATATTGTAATACACCTCTTGATAATTAATTTTAAATTTATTTTTGAATCTTTGTCGTTCCAAAAAATAATAATCGACAATTCTTTAAAAAAATTTTTTTCATGTTATTACCCAAAATTTGTTTTTTATTAACAATTTGAAAATTAATTAATTTTCTCCCATTGAATACCCAAACTATAGATAAATTTTGATTATAGGAATTTAAATTAAACAAGTTATTAAATTTTATAAACAAAACAATTTTAATAATCTAGAATACAACTCAAGAAATCTTTGTATATTTTGTATATTCTTTTACATCAAGAATTAAATTACACTAATAATCCAGTTACATTTTATAAATCAGACTCTATACCCCAGGGTCGTCACTGGGCTGATAAGGAAACAGAACACTAAAACTTACAATTTAAACAATGCAGTTAAAATAACATGAAAACGAAATCTGACTCATAACCTTTACTTAAAAATTTACAGAATTTATCACTAAATGTCTACTTACAATTTTATTTGGGCTTTCAGGAACGCACTTCACTCTACAATTTCCTTCTGTGCACAGACTTTCACACACATGCATCACAGACACGTTCACTTTATCCTTTTGATATCCAGACTCCTGACTGCTTGCATGGACTAAAATGTTTTTTTTAAACACGTCCACCATTCAATTTGACCGAATATTTATCACCAGCGCCAAATGTTCAGTTTCATTGATTAAATCCTTACACGAAGTCAATAAACCAACATTTAGTTATACTTCAGCATCTATTTGCTATTTTCCACTGTTCCAGCCTCTACGTCCTTCTCCTTTGAGATCTACAGTGTAACTAACTTTTCTATCCGCTTCCCCCTCTTCAGAATATCCCATTTTTTTCTTTTCCCACAGTTTTTGAGTTCCCACGTTCGGACCTCATCTGGCTTTCTCACGCTCAGAGAGCTACTCAATATTGTTAAAATAAACATTTCCTTTTCATATAATTGGACGTCCACAAAAACTTTTGTCATTATTCCTTTAGGGTTTTGTTCCGACGCCTGTCAAAACATTAGCTCTAAGAGCCGCTAAACGTCCAATTATAGTCCTCCCTTTGGTGAGCTTTTCCGCTGTCAATAATCATTTTATTATTATTTTTTTTATATACGAGCCACCCAAGTCTGGGTTGGTAAACAAATCTTATGAAATATGAACAAAATTTATGTCCTTCTAAACTGGGTATTACAATATATATATATATCATTATTTTAAATTATTTAAATAAATTTAAATGTATTGTCCTCCACTTTCACGAATATGACAATATATATTTATGTATAGAAATTACTCTATTATTGTAAGTTAAACTCAAACTTCTCTCGTCGCCAACTTTGGAAATCTCATCTACCTTCATAATTTATTCGGTTAAATTTTACTACTTTTTCATTACCAAATATGCTACAAATTTTGTCTACAGTTAGAAACAACTCAACTGTTCACCGTGTCTGTAGTATTTGCCCTTCATCTTGTCCATTTATAACTTCCAATTTAATTCGGTGTTCTATTTTCTTTTTTTTATCTTGTTTTTGTACACACAATTCATTCCCTAAGTATTAACATAGTCTGAAAAAACTAAAATCAAGCATTTGAACATTTTTATTCAGCTACAGTGGAATTAATTGAGTTAAACGAATACGTCTTTAACATGTACGTAAAAGAATCCGTCAATCTTTCTTGTAGAATATAATATTTTTATTTTAGCATATTTTTTAATAATACGATTACTTAGCGAACAATTAGCAGACATTTCTTCTCTTCTCAAGAGGATCCATAGGAAATGAATCTATTATTTTATATGAGATAGAAATAAACAATGTTTCAGCAATAGATAGGGCGAAATCGATTGGAGAAAGAAGAAATAATTGTTTGTTTTCATGAATATAGTCCGTACGGCCGTCTTTAATATCGTTGAGGACTTCATCTTGATTACTTATAGTTTTGTGTATAGAACCGTCTTTCCCCATATCTACTACGGTTCGCCTCCTCCTTCGTCTCGCCATATTTTTTGGTGGTCTTTGCCTTACCTTCCCAACGTGAATTGTTACTAGACGTCATAGCGATGCTTCCCTCTCATGTGCAACCACTCAGTTAATTGACAACATTTTTTGTCCGAGATCTAGTACTTGGAACACACGTTGATATTTAACCTTTTAAGGTTTTAAGTACATATCTTATCACTATATAATTGAATATCTTCCAAATGTGCTTCTTCTGACCTTTATTTTACTGATATGTAATGCCTGTAACTCTCCGTTATTGATCTGTCATATTTAATGTCTTCAAAAGACATTTCTGCTTACTTGGTAGGTTATTTTTCATCACTACGATGTTGAATTTGTGGATTGTTTGGAACTTCCCGACATTATTCGGGCAACGCCATGCCCGAATCCCAGATGATACACTCACTCGTTTCTATGTCGTATCGGACTTTTCACTATTTATATTGCTTGAACTAATGCCGTAAACAATTTACGAGACTTTGATGTACTTAGTCTTGCGTCTTTACTGGTCATGAACTATTGTTCTGTTGTTACTGTTTCTCTGTCGCCATTGTTAGAACGCCTTGCGTTCTGGGTGCGTCTATTATTGGTGGTGTATTATGAACTCTTTGCAAAAGCGATTCAATTGAATTGCTATTGGCGTTTTGGCGTTCTATATATTTTAACTCATCGATATATTTATGTATATATTACAGAAAAAATTAATTTATAAGGGTATATGTGAAAAGGAGTAGGTAAAATACGTAACTCCTATTAATGTATGAATTAAACATGTTAAATTTGCCTGAAACTCGCTCTCGATATATAACACACAGACTGTTTTACAACTTATTTGCATTCTTATTAGTGGATCGGCGCGACGATTAATAACGAGATTTTGTACGCGTTTAAAGTCTTCGTTATAATTCCGAAGATTAATGAAACGCTCCAAGGAAAGGCGTAAATTAAAACCAGAAATTAAAGAGCGTATAATTAACTCTAAATCTTTATAACATCAAAGAAGCAAACCTATCTGAGTATTACGGGTTAAGACTTAATCGAACGGTGCGGACGCATCCGTCTCCCGTCTCTTTCCACCCACCAGGCTCCAGAATAATTCTAAATAAATCCCCGGAATCGAACGCGGGGCGCCAAGTATGCGCCGTGATCTATGGCAACAGCTGTCGCCGTTCAGGTGGGAGGCGCACAATGGACGCCGCTATATATAGCCAGACGTCGCCGCGGCGTCGCTCCAAGCCATTACTCAGGCGTCGCGGCGGTTCACCTGGCACGAGACGCCGACAATGCGTCGCGGACAGGTGCATCGGACCCGGTACGCCGTGCGGAGGTGCGGGCTCATTAGCTCCACACACCTACATGAATATTTATGTGGAAACACTTTGCTCTCTCGGAATGTTTTTTGTGGCCTCGAGGAAGGCAATTCCAGGAGTAGCGCGGCCTGCCGACAGCTAACTGCTGCCGCGTTGCCGCTTCTCGCCGCGTCCTGCGCGGGCGTACGCGTCGCGTCGGCGCCTACAAAGTACAAACAGCAACCTTATCTGGGGCTCTTCACAGACAAAAATCTACTGCCGGAGATGACAATCCATCGATTCGACGGAGAATGCATACCTCAAATTGTAACCGACACAACTCTCCAGCTAACGTAGTTTGGTTCTCGAGCCAAGATCTTATACGTATATATTTGTTTAATTTATGTGGTGAAAATAATTATCTATTTTAAGTGTAATTATTTCTCGGAGAGGATTATGTTGTTTGTATTCCCTGACTGTCCTGTTTACCTTCTATTAATATTTCAAATATCCTAAGTGGATAAGACAGAGAAAAGCATTATTTAGGTAGAAGATAAATGAAAAAAGTATCTAAACTTAGGAATTGATACCAAACGAACTATCGTAGTCTCCGAACTTCTTTATTAAAACAGTTGGAAGCCGTCTCATATCTGGCTTGTATATAGTCGGGTGACTAAACACAATACTCATATATGTAAAATGTAAGTCTAAATCAATAATGATTTACAACGGCAACAAAAGATCGCTCAACCCTGAAAATGGAGGCATTTTGGAACTTGTCCTTCATCCTTTCCCGTCACAAAGAATTTTTAGTATGCATAAATGAGAATCAAGCAAAAGAAAGAAAGAAATGAATTATTGACCTTATACAGACACTTTCCCCAATCAACTGACCTTTCTTTCTTTTAAAGTTTTTATTTTTCGTCTGTTTTTGAATTAATAGAGGAATTATTCACTTTATACAAACACCTAACGTCGGCACAATATAAATAAAAATAAATTGTCTGTAATTATTAATTGATTTGCTAATTCAAAAACAGACGTAAAATAAAAACTTTTAAAAGAAAGAAAGGTCAGTTGAAATATAAACAACAAATTTTGTATGCAATAACAGCTGAAGACGTAAAACTTTATTTAAAATATCGAGGTTTATCTTCATTCAAATTTTATTATTGACAATCAACAAATTGACTGACACGATAATATGTCACAGAAAGAGGAATACTTTACCTGCATCAAATTTTCGGTTTAACAATGGATACATTACGTCACTTAAACGTGAGACAGTTGTAAAGCATTATCGTAAACAATTAAGACTCGATTCACATATAACGCCTTAGAACGGTAGATATTAAACGATTCTGTGTGTCAACTACATGCAGAAATATCATTAATATTCCTAAATAAAGTGTTATAAATGCGAAAACATTGCAGTTATCTGTAACAATCACTTCAAATGTGTTTTGAAATTTCGCTAAATTCCTACTCTTAACTTGGAATTCTGAAAATACATATCGTTCAGAAGGTGAAAATTCATATACATTGAAATGAGTTAGCCGTTTTTGAGTCTATCACGTCAAACGAGGCGACAGACAGACACATTAGCGTTTATTTTATATATAAGAAACACACAAAATCAAAGTGTCTAACTACGAGTCCATGTCTACTGTTTCTTTTCATAATAATCTGTTCCTTAAAAAACTGTTTTTATATATTTTGAAGAGAGATTTCTGATTCTCATAGCACAGAAAACGCTGTATAATTGTTTATTTTAATTTTGCATTAATACAAAGTTTTTTTAAAATCATAAAATTTTTTCATTGTATGATTATAATGAGTCTAATCATTCGAATGAATAGTTATATAATTTTCATTTCGTTTAGTGTAATCGTATTAAGGAGCCCAATGAACGATACGAAACATAAATTCATTTGAAATATATAGTTAAAGATCAGAGTATTTTGAACACATTTTACATTCTAAGATACAAAACTCACAATAACTTTTAATATAGAACTCATTTACTGCCTATATATAATTTTTTTATCTTTCTTCGTTCGTCTGAAACAGCTCTCCGCAAATGTCATGTGAAAACCCTAATTATATTTATAAATATTGCCATTCATTAATATGTATATTATGCGATCTCTTTATTGAAAGTCTCTTAGGGATTTGAAGCATATTGACGCTGAATGTTCTTCATTTTTCTGGATTGCACCAATACATCTTTCCTTACCTTAGCCGCTGATGAGGAAATTGACTGGCAATCTATGCTAACCGTTTAGCGCCATGACCTAGTTAGACACAGACGTATACGAAGAGAAACTAAAAGATCTACACATATATTCACCTGGAGCAGATTGTGTTCTTGTAATCGCCAAGGGATTAAATTCAGCAAATAATAACTGCAGAGTTCATGTACAGATTTTCGGATATACAAGAGCATTTTTTTCAGACGGCCATGCTTTATTTTTAAAAGTTTGATCGTGGAATTCAATGTTGATTGCTTATCACTAACTGGAAACATCTCTCATACAGAGATTCTGATTTCAGATTTAGATTCTCTCCAGAAAATCTCGTTAGTGAATGGTATCTCATCAGCCTTTCAATTACTACATTTCACATGTTACTTCAGTCATTAATTACTTAACCTTTATTTACTTATGTTTTTACGTATATTTATTTGGTGTAACTATTCTGTGATCAGTCTTCTTCTAATATAATTTTCTAGACATTTACTTTTAAATTTTTTGTCAGCTACTTTAAATTACTTAGTGAATTTTATTCATCAATTAGTATGAATCATGGAAAGATTCCCGTCATATTTATGATTTATTAATTTTAATGGTTATCGCTTTATTTTTTTAAAAAATTAATGATAAATATTACCATAATTGAAAAATAAAAACAATTGAATAATACATTTTAAATATTATAGGTAAATACCATTTCGTATTCCCTTTATGTAACTCTGATTTGAGAAACAAACTGTGAATGTCTTAAATGAATCTGAAAATAGTCATTTATTTGCTTCTGTGTACTACTAAGACGTTGGCTAAAATTACATAGATATCATACAATTGTTTAAATGTAATGTAAAACTAGAATGTGACATAATTATATAATAATACAATGCTAGACTCAATAAAAAAATTTCATTTCCAAATAAGATTCAGAAACATATCATTTACTAAATATGACTTAATATTATGCAATTGAATAAGAAAATAATACATATTAAACATGAGAGTTTAAGTATTATTGTATAATAGTATATTTTGATAATATACAAGTATTTTTGATTGGTAATGAAACAATTTCTAGGAAATGAATATATTTAATTTCGGTATAAACCTCTATATGAAAAAGTCATTCTGTACATTAGGTCCTTTGATATCTGTATGAATCTAAATTTTAGTTATAAAATAACGGTCTGGTGTCTTTAAACGATAGGACTCAAAAATTCACGTAGAAACTATTGTCATAAATTTTTCCATTACAAAACTTTTGCTAGTCGAAGTTGATCGAAAACTTTCCTAACGTTCTTCGAGTGCCGTGTCTAAGCTGTAACGCTCTTGACAGGCAAAGTTACAGTTTAATTTTCTGTACAGTATCTGCATGTAAAAGAAGAATTGATATTGTGTGTATGGTAATACCGCTTATGCATAACTGGTCCTTATTCATGACTTAGGCGTTAGTGGAAAATGAGTTAAAGTAGTTTATTGGAATTGATTTCAAATTCGTTAATAATCGTGTAAAAATTTTCTTATTTAGGCAATATTGTTATCTCCATAATACACCTTGATAAGAGTAAGTTAGTTGTCATGCAGGGTTGTACATGAAATTATATGGCCCTTATATTATCAAATAAGTGCAAATGTCTGTACAATTTGCAGCTGCGTTCTCTTTTTTAAGTAATACTGTAAAAGTGACAGTACTTTAACAAGTATAAAAAACTTATTATATAGGAAAAATATTGTACTGTAATGTTCATTGTAACCTAAGATTTCAGGTATTAAAGACATGGGAGACATAGATTGTACATTGGCTTGGCTTCTTTATCTCTCGTTATCGATTCTAGAAGATAATGTCAATAGAATTAACGGTTTATAATAATAAAAAATGACAGTTATAAATTTTTTATTAACAGATAAGCACTACAGAAATTTAAGACGAGAAATGATTTTTTTTCCATGTTTAGACACACAGAGGTACAACAAAAGATGGTTCTGGCAGAAATAAGGCAAAAATTTAATGAATATTAAGTCGCTGAATGGATAGATACATATACAAAAAAATGAGGTGAGTGTAAAAGGAGAGAGAGAATGTTGTACGGTAGTGTTATCTTAAGATATGTAGCGATCTAGTGGTCTAGGAGGCGGCCATGCCGTATTTGGATTAGGGACATTAATAAGGCGGCAGGTGATACGCGGAACAGGTTAGCCCTGGATCGTCGTGTCTGCAAAAGTGAAGGCAAATACAACAATCAAGGAGATATATAATCAACGGATATATATATATATATATATATATATATTGTTGTTTGTGTATGTGATTTTAATATTATGGTATGACAGTATGGAAGCCAGCTAGTAAATTGATTCTGAAAATGAACACCTTCTGTTTAATTGCGAAGATTATTCAGCCATTGACCAGGAAGTATTTAACTGTCCATGGATCATATTATCAACTCAGTTCCTACTTCTATTGTTAATCAACGTAAAAACGATATATTGGTAAAGAAAAACAATTACGTAAGTTACTGTAACAAATAGATTGGAATGGAAAGTTCTCATATAGATTACTGGAATGGACGTAGGCAACTACATCTCAAGAGACCGAGTATTATTTTGTCGTGTTTTCCAAGTTAGTTAGTGCACTTATACTAGGCGAGTGTCCTTCATTAGCAGGACTGACCTTCCTGCGTTACGCCCTCGCATTCCAGGTTCCAGGGTCAAGAAGCATCTGTGCTTGATTATCGTCCCCATCGCTCGTAAGGAAGAACGGAACTGGCCACCGCGACTGCTCCAGCTCCACTAATTACAACTGCATTAAGTGACTTCAGCATTCCATTCGGACCATCAACCCACAACCAATCCAATGATTGGAAGGTTCGTTGCGGAATTAAACAAACGACAATGCCAATGAAACGTTCTATTTATATTACTTGTATAAATTTGGACTTAAGAAGTAACCAGAAAATAGTGCATTTGTTATTATAGTAGATCGTTACCTGTTCTTCATACACAGATTAAAAAATTGTTCTCGGTTCTTAACGTTAAGGCGAATACTATCGTAGGGTTAGGGTCTATCATTTCTCTTCATATAATTGTTCCAGCATCAAGCTATTTCACTTAATACTGTTTCTTTTAGATAGCTATTTCTATAAGATCGTCTTCTCGATTACTCTTCACAACAAAGATTTTCTTTACATACTAATACATGCCCGGATAAAAAAAGGATGTACCAATATAAATTTTTATTTTTATAGTTTTCAAATTGATGACAATAATTTAAGATACAGTCAGAATTAATTACTGTTTTACATAAAAACCGTTCAGACATTTTTTTTAAAGTAATCATGAGCCTTTCCCAAGGAGTTAAGGAGTTGATTTCTTATTTGACAAACCTTTTCCCAAATACTTCACACAGAACAAGTATAAACACAATTTGTTAAAAAATTCTCAGTAACCACTTTATTCCAAATGAAGTTATTGATCTTTTATCTCTTGGAAACAAATTTATTTTACCTACCACATCCATTAAATAAGACTTTTGAGTTTGTCAACTGTATTGTGCGGTTGTGTCGCTCTTCGATCTTGTTGTTTATTGCACTGAAGAAAGGAGCAAGGTTTTCAGAAATGTTGTGTGTTATTTATATCATCACTTCTTTTGACTGTATTTGGCTGATTTTCAAAACAGACGTATTTTCATTTCACTGACGGATGGTAGTTTCATATTGCTATATACCGTCTTCCGACTACGTACAGAAAAGAAATAAAAAAATTCGCGAAATGGGTCTCACTATATTCTTGTGAAAAGTAAAGTAAATCAACGTTAAATTTAGAAATTCAGATTATATCAGTTTCTGATCCCCCAATCCGCAAAACGGTAAGATAACCAAAAAAGTTCTCGATTCTAAGCCATGATTAGATAAAACTATTATTTTATTTATATAGATTCATTTTCTAATTGTTAGATATTTAGTTGTTAGCCGGGTTTACTTAATTATTAGTTCTCCTTTCTGTATGATTTCCAAATGAAGAGATCGCGATTTAGTTTGAAGACTCAGAAAATCGATATTCCAATATGAATCAATTCAAACAATCACTTTAGTGGGACGTGGAACATCTGATGTGAACTAAAATTGTTACGCATTCAATGACAGCTGAAAACGTAGAAAGGTTCATGTGTAATTCCGATATAATTATTCATGCAATATTAATTGGAGTCAGTTTTGTTGGCTACGATGATGAAACGTAAAAATATTTTGGTGTCGAATATTCTGATGTATTCAAGACCGGGATGAAAGTAATTATAGTTAATAGCTTAACGAAAGTGATAACTACAGACATTGAACGATTTGCAACATCAAACTGCATCAGATTATTTTGGCATACGTTTACATCATAACTGATCCATAAATAGCATTATTGCATCCATTTATTTATTTATTTTAAATTACGGATATGTCTCTAATTTTACAAATAAAGTTTGGAAATTAACATTTCTGCACTGTTGCAATACCGTCTGTTATCACAATTTACTTGAATTCTTTGCAACAAAATTCATCACAGCTGAATTGTGTATTTATTTTTCAAATGATAATTTTCAGAAAACATTAAATATTTACATTTTTATTCATAATGTTCTTCTAATTTATAATGTATATGCATATATTATAAACTGTATATAATGCGAACAAGTCTCAAAATTGTGGACGAAATGTTTTATTGAAAATATTTATTGTTTTAATTAATTAACACTCTGGTGTGTTGTTTATTTATTTAATACATAATAATTGTCAGATTTAATTAATATAAATATAATATTAATGGGAAGAAAACGTAATGGAAATTTAACTTAGGCCTATATATTATAAGCAAATTTTAATCTTTCTACATAAATACTTTGACTTTTGTCTAGTTTCTATTAATTTGAAAAATTTGTAGTCTCAGAACTAAAATTTGAATATACAATATGTATATAGTTACAATCTTCTATAATAGAACAAATAATTTTACTAATTTCATTCTAACATTAAATTGGTTGAAACAGAAACCAAAATTATGAATTTGGAAAACCACGATATTATGTATAATTAACGATAAATAAATACCTATTTCTAATATTTTAGGTTTCTGAGTAACTCAGAACTGATCAGTGTGTTAGTCCATCGTAATTCTGGAAATCGTGTTTGTAACAGGCAGACTGTAAACAGTATAGTTTTGAGTCTTGTCTTTATAATTCGGGCGCTGTGTCCTCTGCTTGCTTCATTCTCCATTTCCCAGCAAATTTAAGCTTCCGTCATCGCCAGTATTTCTCATAACTTTTTCACTACAGAAATTTGTAAAGTTAATAAAGTAACAATGGATAACAAATAAGAAACATTTTTAGTGTGAATATAAAAATAATTATTCAGACTTTCTTGTATATAAATAAATCATAACACTGCGTACCTTAATCACTTTAGAGCATGATTTTTGTAGTTTTAAAAACCAAGTGTTTAAGATGTAATATTTGTGAATACAATACGGAAAAATAACCAAAAAATCAAACGATATCAATGCCAATTTGGCTCATGATGTTGCACATATTCAACATTAATATAATTAGGTCTTATTTATCAATAATTCACATTACTTGTAAAATTATGATTTTAGTACAATTAGAATACCCTGAGAATGAGGCTTAAAATTTATATCTTGAAAAAAACATAAAAGAACCACAGAAAATAAATATTCTTAAGTTTTCTGGCGGATAGAAAAATCTGGCCTGAATGATTGACTCACAGAAAGCTGGGACATGCATGTTTTAACAAGTCCACAGATGCCAAAAATTTCACATTTTCTTAAGTGCATGTCGTTTCATATCTGCATCACGAATTATCTCTCCACAGATGTCTCTGAGGTGACACTAAAAGTTATGTTGTATAAATGCTACACTACGCACTGATGGGTTAAAATTAATCCGCACTTAGACAACGTTTGTTGAATCTACAGCAGCCAGATACGTGGTTCACCTGTGGGTCCCTGCACCGATATTTCCTTTTCTACCTTTCTCTTCATACTGCTTTTAGCTTTCGCTCATTTCTGCCTGTATCATTCTATGGTTAGAAAATCGAATTATTATACTTGTCTGATCACTTTTTTCTCAATTAATATTTATTGTCGCCTGCCTATTTGGTTCTTTGTTTAGAGAACGAAGACGTTCATCAATTGGGAGATTTACCGTTTTGTTCCCGAATAAATTCATCTTGATACACTTTAACTAAAATCAAAATTCCGTAAAAAACAACATTCACATTAGTCGTTAAAATCTGCTTATATTTAAATGTGAATGGTATAGAAAAGGTATTATTTCGCAATAAATTTAAGTGACGCTTTATTAAATATTGAAACATGACCGCCAGCAGAATGCGCTTATTTCTTTTTGTCTGTGAGTCCATCTATTCCCCAGAGGAAAACTAAAATTTTAATGGTTGTCGGAAGTGGAGAAAAATCACTTAACTAAACGTTTTATGTATTTATAAAATGAGGTTGAAAACTGGAGAAAGTCTGTGAAATTCTCAATTTTCTGGGAGATCGCATCACATTTTAATTAATCCCAAGTGGTAAATTTTTCATTCAGGATAGAATCATTAATAAATGGCTCGTTATAGCATCTTAGCTGTTTTGAGAGAGTGCTATGTAATTACAGTAAAAATCAGACGAGGCACTTACAAGCTGGAAGAATTTGCGTACGATTTTTATGATTGTGGGCGGTTGGCATTCCTTGCGTGGGTGCTCCGACATACTTCCTCACAACAAACTCAAGCTATACATCACGGACGCCTGCAGGACCAGTATATATTGTTATTTGATTTGGCCTCTGTGCATGCGAGAGAGATAGGAAGGAAAGGTAATTAATGAGGAGGAGCGCTCGTGAAGAATTGCTCAGAGCAGCAGCCATTGTGTCTTGACACATTAATTAATACCGAGATAGCGCCGCGTGTGTAATCAAGGCACTGCTGGACCACGTGACCGCCGCTGCTGCCCTCCAGACCACGCCGCCATTGTGAGCAAATAGACACAAAATATTGATTTTCACAAGTCATTTCGGAAGACAGCCACATATTATAAAAAAACCATTACAATTTTTGGTCTTCTAATGCAGATCCGACACGATAAAATACAAAATGAATAATTGTTAAAAATGATAAAAACATTAACTTGAAAATAAATAACACATTAAATACATTAAAAAATAAAAGCATTTGATGATCTTCACATAGAAAAAGATTTACTTCTCATTATAAAAGTTAAATGACAGGTTTTTAAATACAGGTTTTTTTTAAAAAAATTACGCATTCTTATTCTCCTGATCCGGTACATTTATTAACTAAATTTATTGTCATAAATAATTATGTGTACATAACAATTTCATATGTGCATGAAGAACAAATTATTATTTTATTAGAGAAACAAATAAGCGTTAATTGTGCTGAAAGTTGTAACTGAGAACATTCGTTCAAATTTTGGGGAAATTTGGGAATTATTGTCGTACTCGTGTCACTTCACCAACCTCGTCACGTTATATATGAATCAATTTACAAATTAAGTTGCTCAATAATCCATATAACACATCCACATTAGTTATAATCAATTTCAAAGTTTAGGTTTTAAATTTTATAATTAATAAAAAAAGATAGCCATTCAAACAAAAAAAGTGATAATATAAATACCACACAACGTTTCTGGGATCCTTGTCCATTTCGTCATGTGCGAGGAAGAGCCAGAGCTACATAATTGCACTTGTCAGTTGACAAAACTTTAAAAAATCGACAATTTTTCATTTTATATTTTATAATTCTCGATTCATTTCTCTTAAAACTTTATTCAGTTAAAAATATTTAGGTTCATTCCATTAAGCGGGGTCTGCTATTAGCAGTAAAGAGTCGCTGTTACCTTCACCGGGTCAAATTTTACCAGACAGCCAAGTTCCACGAAGTTGACTCCGAAGTTGCCAATTATTTGTTTCCATCCTCGTATCTGAATACTTGAAGAGAGCTTCGTTAGGTACTTTTTAGTAGGCAATGGAAGTATATTGCAGAGACCCTAATTTTAATGTAGTATGATTTGTTGCACGAGCACATATAATGTAAGCATACAACTTTACACGCGTAATAAACATTCAACGCAAATGGGTATTCATGTCACTTACGATATACGGAAGAGCACTGTGGTGGTAAGACACCCTTAACCCCCAAGATGTGGGGTTTAAAATGGTTGAAGTTGCCAACACAGTCCACTTCACACGATTTGATGTGCAACGGCATGGATGACGTCACCGTGCAGTCCAGTAACAACGATGTCAATACGACTCCAACGAGGAATAATAAAAAATAATTTGCAATTAGATATATTTTTCTAGGGTATGACTAACGGGACTCGAAGCCAACCGAAACCATTATCCCTGGTACTAACAAGACTGAGAACTGAAGGATGTATCAGCATACAAATTTAAACGTGAGGATAAATTTCAGCCAAGCTCTGTGCACACGTCAGTTACGATCTAGAAACGAAGACTATAAGGGTAAGATACTCCTAGGAATGGTTTTAAAACGGGAGGAGTTTTAAAAACATGCGAAAATGGTCAGTATTAGCTCGTTTTCGGGTCGATGTTGATAGTTTCATTCTCTAATTAAATGTGTTAAAATTCTACTCCTGGAAGTGGAAGTGAAAAACAACCTATACAGCTCTGTTATTAGGTGTTGTAGGAATAACTGTGTTTGTAGTATTTTTTGACTGTCTTTTGGTAATGGGAGTATTTTTTCAACTCACCTAAGATACTGATCGTATTTTTCACTCTCTTAAGGGTATGGTACTATTATAGACTCGCTTGGTACCGAGACCATATCTGACTCACTCTAGGTACCGGGACTAATTTAAAATCCATTAAATTACCGTGGGTAGTTTTTGCATACTTAAAGGTATCGGAAGTTCTTGTTACTCGTCTAAGGAGGCAAAGCAATTTTTATACTTCCCTATTTAAGCATTTTATCTCCCTGTCCTTCCTGAGGAGGCGGTGGGGTCGGGGGCGAATATTTCTTCCGAGGCTACAAGGTTAGTTTTCGAGAAATTCCAATGTCTTCAGATAAATCGGCCACCCTGTATAAGTAGGATTTTTAAAATCCTGGAGATCATTTCCTGCTACCCATTCGCCATTTTTCTTTGTCATCAAATGATCCTCTTCCAAGTCATTGTTCCTCATAGCATTGTGGATATCATCGTTCCATTCCCTTCTAGGCGTTTTTCTTTTCCTTCTTCTTGCTGGTTTCTAATTTCAAATTTTTGGCGGTAGTTTCCCTGTCGGTCTTTTTCTTATGCCTAGATAGCCTAAGAGCTGTTTTTCATAGACTATCCCAGTAATTCTTTGCTTTATTACCTTTTCTTCAATGATGCCTTTCTTTCTTTATGAAATAATAAAGAATATACAGAACATTGCGCCAAAACATCAGTTCTGTTTTAATCTATTATTTCTGCTCCGTATAGGACACAAAAGTCTAGAATTGACGTATATATTTGTGTTTTATCTTCATAAAACTTCATAACAGTTCATGAATCTGACGTCTCTTTTCAATATTATCTTTATATTGTTTAACGCGATTAAATAAGTAAATAATAGTTTTTTTTAAATGTTTATATAAGCAATACAAAATGAAAACGTAAGGCGAATATATATATATATATATATATATATATATATGTATATATATATGTATATATATTGTAGCAATAGTTAATTAGGCTATTAATTGTGTGGTTATAATTTGAATTGTAGTGAATAATTTGAATTATAGCGGTATGAGCTGCCAAAGCGACAATAGCGCTGAGCTCTGTTGCTTTGTTGAAGAGCTGAAATGGCGATTGCGCGCGCAAAAGGAAAGTTAGCCTTCAGTCTACGGTCAGCCACGAGAGGAGAGACATTAAAACAAATCTTCACCGAGATACATAGCAGTTCGATCCAAATAGATAAATAGAACAGTAAAAGTTTAAAATCTGCAAATCGTGAGTTACTGTAAGCAAGAAGATAGTTGGACAGAGAGATTTTCTAACAACTAGCCAACGGTGAAGAAAAGGTTGCTTCATTATAAAAAATTGAACAATTTTGCATTGAGGGAAACCGACATCCGATAGCTGATCAATTGGGAGAGGATCATCCGAGGTTCGTGATAGCTGAGTTCGTGCATTTAGACTGCGTATGTGTAAAATCTGTGAGGAAATTAGAATCAGTGTAATAAAATTTGCATTTATGGAGTAGTGTTGAAGCTACAAAAGAATGCTGGTACCAGTCGGACATTATGTGAGTAACCAAAACTTTGATAATAATATTTGTAAACGATAACTAAAAGGGTAGAGTCAGATTTCGTTCATTTTTCATTTCTTTCAAGTTTAATCTCTTTACATTTAGCTTTCTTTCATTTATCGACATATTGTTTTTAGGTAAATTTTAGGCTTAAATTGTTAATAAGTTTATTAAATCACTTTTCTGTTAATTATCAAACCCAGTGAAGACCCTTAGAGAAGAGATCTTAATTTTATTGTAATTGTTTTAAATTTTTAGAAGTAACAAATGAATAAATAATATATTTTTTTAAAATTTTTCATAATCATTTAATTTAATTAACCTTTTCATTTTGATTATTCCAATATATATATATATATATTATCAATAATCTCATTAAATGGCATTCATATATAAAATTTGTGTATTAAAACTAATTCAATTTAATTTGTAATAAATTTTTCTCTATGTAAAATTTGATTTGATAGTAATAATTTCATTTACCAAATCGTCAATAATAATTGTTCCTTTTAATGAATTGTTTAAATAGTTCGATTATTCAGTTTATTTATTAAATTAAATGGCTGCACATCGTGGGACTTTGATTGTATTTTAATTTTAATATCCCATTAATTGAATCCACATCGTGGTGACTTACATTTTCCCCTTATTATTATCGGGTCCCTAACAGTAATAGTAAACTAATAAAAAATATTTCAAAATCTTGAAATGAATTTACTTGAATATTACGCAATGAAACTGACATAATAAATCCTACGATAAAGAATATTATACCAGTTTCCGAATAGATTTTTTTATTTACCAGACATCGGAGCATCGGAATCACAATATTCTTACATTTCATCAATTATTTTAACTTTTGAATTTAGATCACAAATTATTTAAAAGACTTAAATTAAATAGGCCATAGTATTACACTATCTACACAAATTAAGTCTGCATACGCGATTAAATGCCTAACACACTACGGACAATCCTCAGTTGATTTCCAAATAATTCGGCGAATAGTAAGAATATCGAGAGCAAGGGAATTGGAATTACACTTTCCAAATATCAGTTCGATTCAACTCACGATAAATTGCACCAATGAAATAGGTTCCACAACAGCCAGTATAACTTTTCCTACAAAACTTATACTCGTCTCTAACGCCAACAACCTAAATAATTGTTTTTTACTTGCAGACTTATTAACATGGTTTATAAGCAATCCTAATAAGCAGTCCTCAGTGTGTGACTGCCACATACAAAAACTTATTACGATCCATCGGTATCCGAGAGCAAGACCAACCTTCTCTGATCATCTGGTCTGAAACACTTCACATTCTTACGCAATGATTTCTGTTTCCTACGATACCCGGGCCGAAGTATTACGAAGTGTTTATAGGTTAGTATAGTGTAGTTATACTACTTCGTAAAATAAATGATAATCCAATTCGTAAACAATAAACTAAAGTGAAGTGTTACTATAGTTCGTGTCCACAGTGAAACTCTCTTTTCAGGTTTATTTTCTTCTTTAAAGCTATAAAAATACTATTATTATATGTATAAATAATGTCTTCATTAAAAAATGATCTGGGATTAATATTATTCTTTATATACTTTTCTATTCGATATAAAAATTTAAATACTTTGCACACGATCGAGATAGTTTAAGATAATTATATGTATTTATTGTAATATCATGAATTTCCGCCTGCAAACTTCCCCTGTATAGGTTAAATAATTACAAATATAAATATAATCCCATTTAGTGTGACGAAACATTGGAAGCTATATAATAATGTTATTCATTATAATTAAGAACTGTAAATACGTAAAGTAGAGGTTATTAAATAATTTTGTAGTTAAAACAGTTTATTAAATTATTTTTGTCTCATGCCAGATTTACTTCATTGCATAATTCCTTAGTAACCTATTGATAGACGACTCTACAGCAATAGAAATAAGGTGTTATTTAAAAAATAAATGGGATCCTTCATTGTTACTACTTTCAGAAATAAAGGACTTGTATTCGTTATAAATCCATTCTTCGACTGTTTGGTTATAACCTTAAGCACCTTTATTTAGTATACCTCACGTGGATAACAGGAGCTACGCCATTATGCCACACATGTTAAGTATTCTAAGCCAGTTGGCAACAACAGGGCCTAAAGCCGATCTCTCGACACTGCACATCCTTGGATAGATTGGCTACCTGCTCAAGGATACGGCCTGAAATTATGAATATCAATAGTTAAATATTATTTACCAAGATGATAGTTGGAGTTGTCCTTAAGTAACCCGTAAAATGATGCCAGTAAGGTAATTATACTTATGTAATAAACCATCTTTGACCATGGACGGCAATATACAGCATTGATTATAACAGATACTAAGTAAATAAACACCCATATTAGATTTACTTAAAGCATAGATTAAATGTCTTTCGATGTATTGCTCACCATAGTTGTATATTTTTAATGAAATTTCAGGCGTAAATTGCCATGAGGGCCGAAATCTACAATCAGAATTTAATGGACCTACAATTTATATTAAATTATGAAACTATGTGGTTTGTATTAGACATGCTATTATTATTATACTAAATACTGTGAAGTTTCTGACTATATATAATAAATATAAAAGTATCTTTTCAATTTCCGTGAATAAAAAGACATTTTCGTTACAGTAATAGCCTAATCATAAACAGACAAAGAAAATAATACATTAACGATATATTAATATGCAGCCCTCATCAGGTCATTTAAAATGTTAGATTCTTGTCGTTAATCCAAAATTTAAGACAGTTATTATGAACTATCATGACAACAGAGCTCTAATGATCTACGGTTTATTTAACGAGTAAGTTGCAGGAGTATAATAATTACAAGAAAAAATTAAATATTATAGGAGCTAGCATTTAATTGCAATTTTTTTATGAATTCATAAAAGTTCTTGCCATTAGATATTGTGACATGTATTCAGAACAAATGTAGGAATTAAAATTTAGTCATAACTATACTTGGATTGTTTTTATAATGACGTTGAGATATTTTTCACTTTTAACTTTGAATCGTAACTTTCGAACCCTGTCAATAGCTCATTAAAAAAACAAAATGGTTCTATTTTATAAAAAATTAATCTTACCTCATTAAATTGTTTATTATTTTCAGTAATAATTTCATTGCTTACTAGAAAATTTCTTTTCTGATTCGATACAAAGTAGTAGTTGTTTATTTATAGAATAATTAGAACTAAAGTTTGCTCGTTTCAATAATAGATTTACATCATATATGTTTGTATAAATTCGTAGTTACAGTTAAATTACACAGATTCTATAGCTTTGAAATTAAACGTACAGTAAATACAGGTTTCTAAATACATTTAAAAAAGACATACAATATATAAATATTTTTAAGTATAATAAAACGCAATGGCAAAAGTTATGATACCTCAATCTAGCTCTGGCTTGTCGAGTCTCTCCAGATCACATATTTGATTACGAAGTACAGCAAAAAATTAATGAGGCTACCTATTTTTTAAAAACTTTTATTAATTTTTATATATCAACATTTGGCAGCTATAACTCGGCAGAGGCTTTTACTTACTTTCTTCGCAAGTGTGCTGAAGGTTTAAACGGTAATGTCCCTTGTCTTCAACAGTATCAAAGTGTTTTGATGTTTGCAATCGGAAACTAAGATCAGGCGAATCAACATAGATTTGATTTCTGACTTGCCACTCTGGCATAACTGGAATTGGTCGTTTTGTTTATGGATCAAACGTGATTTGTCACCGACGATCAAATGACTGATGAAACGTGTCATACAGTGTAGAAGGTCAAGGCACTCGTACTTCAGATTGTTCATCTGTTCAATGTTTTTAGTCCACAGCTTTTTCATACCCAAGTCCTCATCCACTGATGAAGGGCAAAGCGATTCAAATTTAACATACGATTCATCAGTCTCATTGCAAAACGACAAACCACCTCACAAGAGCCCTTACTCACTCTTTCAACGTTCCGTATTTCCGTAATTTACCAATCTGGCACAAAATGCGATAGAACACTGTTTCTCAAACATTTGCTGTCAATTTTCGTGACGAACAACCAAAGCTTTATTTCACTTATCACGTTTTCCAGGTTCACTTAGTTACCACTCGAGGTTAGAAATTTTAATGTGATTCTGGGATGTCGATCGCTACCAGTTTATGGATCTCGTTACTTTTCTACCACGCTTGGTATAAGATCTATACAATGTGATCGCTACCTTTCATTAATAAGTTGATTGAAATTGAAACTACAGGGAGCTCCAGTGACATCATCCAGCTTTATTCTTACTTTCTATTCCATTGCAATAAAATATAGGGTCAGTTAGACTCCACCAGATCCTGAGACTACAATTTATAAGTCTTTTACTTCAGTCCGCATACAAAATTGTAGCTAATTTAGTGACTGCTGGTAACTATATAAAAATGAATCTAAAAAAAGCTACACGTTCTGTTTTTCAGTGTTTCTAGCTGCTCTTTGTATAGCAGAATATATTCAACAGTTATATGTCTGCCTAAAAATATTAATATTTAAGTTAATAATTAAATATTTGCATTATTGAAAAGAGTAATTCATAGAAGAAGAAGGAGTAGACAGCCTGTATATGGGGAAATACACATCGTAGCACTTCCCTTTTATAGCATAGGCAAGGGACTGAAAAGGGGGATGTGGTAGAGCAAAGTAGCCAGAGGTTGGCTAGGAATCCTGGGCTGTAGTTTTATGGATCATACCCTGTAATTCGCCTAAAAAATATGGTAGGAAAACCCTAGAAAAACCTGCAGGTTTGCTGTGGAGTCGCATGATTTCTTTCTTCATACCCCGACCAGTTTAGGAGGCAGCCAGCCGACTATTATAGTAGAAATAGCAGACAAGGTTTGCAACGCCGGAATATACACCTCTCGAAACTGATAGAGTTTAGTAGTCGTTTACGAATAAGCAGATGAGAAATTTAACATATAAGGGAGAAACCGTAACGTAGCAGACATTTTAATAGTATCTATGCACCTCAATGATAATAAGATTTCGAGCACTTAAAAAAAGAGATGCGTGTTTACTGTGCTGTTTGGCCGAATACTTTGTGATCATATTTTAGAATAAAGAATTAATATTCGGTATAAATGAAGCATGACTTATTATCGTTATAATAGAGCGATAATGAAAAGTGAAATGTGCAAACTAATGGAAATTATTTCCAATAAGATGGTACACATAGGAAATAATTGGTGGCGGTGAGAGCGAAAGCAAAGTAAAATTTGCGAAACCTTTAAGAAAACAGATGGTAAGGGAGAGTAGTATTGGCAGTGAATGGAAACGGCAAAGCGGCGCCTGTGGTACGTATGCAGAGTGCATGTTCATAGATAAGTTAGCAGTGAGCAGTGATACATCACGTTAATGCTGCTCTCTAGTCATAGTCGCGTGCCGCCTTAATGTGAGACTCAGGTTCTGCCGGGTTCAAGGACAGCGCAGCTATTTCTGACTTGTGAACTGGCTCTCTCACTTAACCAAATCAAGTTTGCGCCAACACCCACGAATGATGTATTTTAAACACTGTATTTGGTAATACTCTCTGGTAAAAGAACGCTTATATATAAATAATTATTTAAGTCTTTATCTGGAAGCTGAAGCCTTGGCGCGACGAATCTTATCCTCGACCACTTAAACTAAATGCATTTTCATTTGTGTTAAAATAATCATTTATATTAAATTAATAATTTTATTAGCTTCTACTAGCATTAAACAGACATATAAACGTTTTATTTCAAATAAATGATGATTGTTTTCGTATATTGATCCCCTTCAATTGCAATAAAAACATAAAAATCAAGCATGGAAGGAGAAAGAAAAAGAGTGCAATATTATTCAAGAAAATATTGTTGTACTAGATAATAAATCCTAATGTTACCATAATCAATGTTAATATATATATATTGTAGTATTTCAAGCGGGATAATTTAATTGTGGGTTATTTATTTGATTATTTATGTATTTTATTTTATTTTACAAAAGAAAAAACGTGAACACTTTATAATTTCGCGTTCGGTCTGGCCAAGATCAATTCCCGTGACTAATGTAAAGAAGGATGGTTAACCAACTCAGCACGGCCTTTCGTTTGTGAGATTTAGCAAAGGGGCCGTGGTAAACAAATCACCGGTTACAAGGTTTTAGTACGCTCCGCCAAGTCGCCGCCGTCGCTGACGTGTGGTCCGAGGTCCATGAAATTGGAGGGTGTATGGTTACTTAAAATAATTAAATTTGTGCGGGGACAACTCAGATTACTATTGGCTAAGGGGATACCAGAATACAGTAATTTCAGCATACCGAAGTGTGAAAGGAACTTGCAAGAGCAAGCAGAAATTAGTTGGTTTATCGTTTTAGATGGAGTAGTTGGATTATTGAGAGTTAGTTGGTTTTATTTTGTAAGTTATGTTTGAGAAATTAATGAGAAGTTGGGATGGTATAGAATAAACATTAAGTTTCAATTTTAGTTTGCAGTCAGTTTTAGAAACTTTTTTATTCGAAAATTAGGAGTAGTTTGCATTGTCCTGCCGACGAGAACCCTGTAATCCAGCTGGGTGACCATCTTCCAGGAAATACGAGAAATTTCAGAGCCCATTCCAGCTACTGAGACGACTACTTACCTGACAGATCATTATGAGCGATAATGTACTGGAACAATAATCCTGTCAAAGTCGGTTTATGGAAGCCATAAGACCACCGTATTTTGATCCACCAACCACTATGAGAAATTGTCCTTTTTTTTATTTTTTAAAAAAGCTTCCAGTAATTTCAATTTGTTAATAATGGCAGGAAGTTTATAAGTTTTGTTTGTTTTATGAAACATACAAATTATTTATTATTGCAATTAATTTTTCTCCGAAATACAATTAAATATATTCAGAGGTAAATAGGGAAATTGTCTGAGTTCTCGTTCCTCTATAAACTTTAGGATTTTCCTAACTATTTCAATGTCTTTATACTATATTTCTAAACATCTTACTCTTATGTTTTCAATATTTTATTAATATTTTTGGGCGATGTTACCACTACTATTACAATTTATACATCTCTTGAAGCAATAATAATTATTGTTATAATGCAAAAAAGGCTAGAGTTGACAAAAGCCAGAAGAATAGCAAATTCTGCTTATGTGAAGATGTCGAAAAACGGTTGAACATCTGATATGTGGAGATGGCACAAGTCGAATTGAGCGGCATAACAATATAGCTACTATCATAAACTGGAATCTATGTAAAAAGTACAGGTTTCCAATCAACAAAAACTGGTGGTGAGGAAATAAGTAAAAATGAAGAAGTCAAGATCCTGAGGGAGTTTCGAATTCAAACGGGCCACCACCACCACCACCACTTGGAGCACAACACTCCAGACGAGAAAAATATGTGTCTGGATTATTGATATATCAGTGCCCCGAGAAAGTCGTCTCCAATAAATAGGAAATGAAAAGTTTACGTGGTACATTGACCTTCAAATTGATATTGCACAAATCTGGAAAAAAGGAAGGCCACTGTAATTGTTAACACTCTTGGTGAAATATTCTCAAATCTTCAAACAGACATGGATTGTATTGGTTTCCACAACAACAAAAATAGTGCTGCTTGGAAGAGCACTTATTTTACGTAGATATCTTTGCGAATCCTAGTTCCTTAGGTGGAACCAAACCGTGAAGAACTATCACCAGTCAAGACAGGGCGATTGTGATAAAATAGTAGAATGTAATAATAATAATAATATCGTTAAAAATTTATATTTATATTACACTAAGTACAAAGAAAACAAATAATATAGTCAATAAAGTTAGAATAAAGAAGTTATTTAATATAATGAAATTCTAGAATTACATCCTATAAATTACAAAAAGGAATGAAATTAAACGTTCCGTTACAACTTTGGGGATAATTAATTTTTTACATATATTTGTATACAAAATAACTTCTTCAATTACTTGAAAACTCTGTTACAGTAAACTTAAAAAAAATTGTATATTCATGTATGTAAAAATTATCATTTCCCAAAGCTGGGACGAAATTTAGTGTTCCTATTTTTTTCGTAATTTTATGAGAAGTAATTCTCGGATTTAATTTAATTCCATGACTATTTTTTGTCTGTATTGGTTAATTTTTTTCTTTTAATAATACTGTTTACCGTACTAGAATGATTTTCATAGTAGTATCACTTTCCAAAATTTAAAGTGGAAAGTAGATCGCATTGTCCCGCATCTTTGGAAAACAAATTAAGCTCTCTTCATAAATCATATAGATATTCACACCACTTATTTTATCAATGATTTGGAAAACGGGTGGTCATCGGCCCTACGCATGCTCATGCATAACAATAACGTTAAAAATGGATATTTATTTTACATTAAGTACAGAGAAAACAAATAATTTAGTCAATAAAGTCAGAATAAAGTAGTTATTTCATACAATGAAATTCGAGAATTACATCCTATAAATTAAAAAAAGGAATGAAATTCAACGTTTCGTTACAACTTTTGGGTCTCATCAGATAATTCATTTTTTACCTAAATTGGTATACAAAATAAGTTCTTCAATTACTTTAATTAAATATGTTACAGTCAACTTAAAAATTATATTAATTTAATATTAATTAATATCAATATTAATTTAATGTAGATTAATTTTGGTAAAAAATTATAAGTTCCCTCCGCTGCTGTGAATACGCCGAACTAAGGTTAAAGGCTAAGAACACTTTGGCAATGTAAAAGAAGCACTCAACCGATTTTATAAATTCCTTTGAAGATCCTTACGCTGATAAATCAAACAGGAGTTCGAAAGTCAAAGTGGTTTAAGTTGGCTATTATTCAACAGGATTACGTGTAAGATTCTATGAATGCAATTCGACGAGTAGAACTGGAGGGTTTTAAAATTCTCCGTAGTGAAATGAGACCAAAGTTGAAAATTTACACTACGACTGATGAAGTCAAAGAAAGTAATCACCACTCATTAGAAATACTAAACCTGAAGAAAGCTACCCCCATTTCACTGTAAGACAGCGTCTGGAGCATCTGAGGGACTGGAATCCCTGCCAACTCCTATTAACTGAAGCAAACTGTACTACTGTAGACTTTAACGGCAGATTTTCAGCCTGAAATGAGAGCCAACAATATAAAGTTTTCACCTTGCTTGTGAAGAGTTGGCGCTTGATACTGAAAACCCTGCTTCTTGGTAAATGACTTGGCTAATGACTGCGTAGGACTGGTTAGCCAAAGAGAGAGCAGCGTAACTGTGGCAAAAAATAAATAACAAATATTATTAGGTATTGGCAGAAACGTTGACGTGTGCTGAAGAAAACGGCGCTGTTTCGACCACAAACATAAATGCCGACTTCTTCGTGCGTACCCAAACGACTTGTTTGGCCATCCACAGAAAACGACTGAAACGAATTTCAAAGTACTTCCATTTTACTTTCAAGATAAAATAATGAGAGCCAAATACTTCCTGTTCAAATGAAAGACTAGCGCTAAACATCAACGTTATACATATCGTCCAGCTCCATTACGCTTGGTGTTTATTGGTGAAATAAATTATGAAGAACTGTGCCGACGTCATAGCCAATTCTCTTAAAACCATATTTGACGCGTGTCTTCATATCGGCATACTTCCGGTGTCTCTTAAAGCTACAACGGTAATACTGCTCTTCAAGAAAGTTTCCCTTACCCGCATATCGAAATAAAGACCGATTTTCCTACGTCACATATTTTCAAAATTTTTAGAAAAACTTGTACAAAATTTCTACAAAAAAATCTACAAGCACTTATAATGTTTGAGTGCATTTGTATGTATTTATTTAATCTACAAATGAGCAGTTTTCCCGGTGGTACATGTATGAAATTAAAATTTAATTACAAATTAAATAAAATAAATTGCAATAAAATAAATTAGAGTAAATTAATATAATTATTTTAAATATATAATCTATATTTTAAAGGACATTATTTCAACTATAAAGAAATGTACATTGAATTATATTAATTAAAGGTCAATATTGAAATATTTAATGAAAGAATTAATATTGTACTGGCCTGAAAAGAACAGTGGAAATATGTCTGAAAATAGAGATTAACTAACTAAGGAGAGAAGAAATATTACCCTTTATTTTAGTTTATAACGGAGCTCTATCGTTCCAGTTCACTTTACATGCAATTCACTACAGTTCACTACACTACCCCTTTTTCACTAGAGTTCAGATTAAGTATAAATTTTCTTTCCGTTAGAATCACACAGAAATCTTTTGATGCAAAATTGAAAATAACCGGAATTTTTCGCTTCTATTCTAAGGCATCCTATCTAGTATATCGCAGAATATTACTAAGAAAATTGGAAAATTATGGTATTAGGGACAATGCTTTAGTACTCTTAACCTCATACCTTAACAGTCGAAAACAGAGGGTTGCACTCCACACACATATGGCGACGTCGATTTATCAGGGTTCAATTATAGGCACAGTGCTTTTTCTCTCGAGTATTAATGAACATTTGGACTATATTGACACTCCAAAGTCTGTCCCAGACTCAACTGAAACAAATTTGATTAATACGGATATATATTTAAATAATCTCAATACGAAGATTGGGAATGCAATTCTAAAACTTAAACATGTTTGTTCACCTTTGTTCTTACAGTCCATTTAGGGTCTTCGCCTGCCGAGACTGCTACCAGACTGTCATCTTTCGTGACTTATTCTGGATTTTTATTTTTTGCGTTGGCACGTGGTAAGTCTAGCGATTCTTCTACAGTCGTAACCCTAGCTTTCGAAGGACATGACGGGCACAAACATCCATGCACATAACGGGATTCGAACCCGAGAAGAACCCGTATTGTAGTGACGGCGTCTGTTAAACCGCAACAGGTCGCAAAAATTTCGTTATCTAACAATAAATTAACACCTAAGGTACTAAAAACAGTTCGTTCATTTTACAAAAGAAAATATCTACATCTATATTGCAGAGACCACCAATGTGTAATGAAAGGATTTTTGATAAATTCTTTAATATTTTCATTTTTGACGTAATAATTATGACCCAGGTATTGTAAACAACAGTCAGCGTGACGTAAGAATGTGGAGTGCTGCATACGTATTATCGTCAGCGTATATTTGAGGTTGAAAGCTCGGACAATAAAACATGCCAGTTCGTAACGAAAGCCGACGATGGTGGTCGTAATCAGCATATGATTTTCAGTGAAACAGTAAAGTGGACTGGCTGCATTAATATCCAGAACAGTTTTCATTCATAACCAGGACAGGTAAGTAAAGTTGGCTGGTAGATGTAGGATGAAAAAGTTCTAGAAAGAATGTTGGAGACGTGCCGGAACTTTTACAAAGTGAAAACTAGAGTTATTGAGTAAGAAAAGTGGTTATACGTTAATTACAGAAACATAACCCAGCGGTGATTTAAACTGATCAACATTCGATTGGGCTTATCTCTGTCAATGCGGTTATTGTGCTGATTTAAGTTGAGAACAGTGAATACCATGACCTGTTAAATAAAATCCTTTTAAATAACCAGTGAAGTGTGTTAAAATAGCAGCTCTGATTATTTGGGTACATAAAATATTTCCATTGTGAACCTTATATATATAAAAATTTCGTACCATCAGATTTCTTTAGATTTCTCTGCATTTCAGATTTTTTTTGACGTTAACATATTACATGTTACATATTACATGTTACATGTTACATATTACATGTTACAAAAGTAATGATTAAATAATCATTATTTTTGTAACATTTTATTTTCATTTTATTTGGTGATAATTTAAAATTACTGTAACTATCAGAGGCCCAATAAGCGGCACTGAAGAATTAATAATTTCACTAAAAACTAAGGAAATTATGTAAAATAAATAGAAATTTGTATTAAATGTTTTATCTTTAAAAGTTACTTGTTAAAATTCATTTATAAGTCCCACTAATTATCCACATAGTTATGCCAATACAGTTTTTGGCATCATTTCTGTAAATTATTTATTGTATTAAACTGACGCCGCAACGTGAGCTTAGTTTATATCATTAATTTGTTTATTTAAAAACGGTCGTTACTACCGTCGAACAATTACTTTTCGGGGTTGATGTGACTATTAGTTTTTATCCAGAAGTTTTTAGTGCATAATTTCAACCCCTTAAAGCATCAATATGGGAGGGGTAGAGGGACGTTGGAGAAAAGTAAAGTGAAATAACCGCGATTGGTGTCAAATCCACTATTAGAGATGTCAATTAGTTCAATTTTGGCATTCACTATGTCAGTTAAGTTGTAGTTCTAGGTGTTGGGGTGGAAGAGGATGTGGATGAAAGGCCGTTACACGAAAGTAATGAAAAGACTAGGGAGAATAGTATTTAATCTGGACTTATGGAAGTCACCGGGTTTAATTCTGACATTTACCATACGGGTTAAGATGTAGTTCAGCCCACACTTTATAGACACGTTACTTACGATCCAGAAACAAACACTGAGAGGTTAAGACACACCTACCGCTCTAGCAATAGGGGTGGAGGAGGTGGACCACGAAACAACGTGGGTTCAGAAGCCATACAGCAGAAACTGGAGACAGTTACTAAAAGGATCGTACACAGGCCATTGCCTCAATTGAAAACATTCAGGTGGTACACAGGTGAGTGATGCTCTTGTAATACTCTGTAAATGATTAATTATATTGGAAGAGAAAGTCAGATATGCAGTATCGATGCATCACGAGGATTTCGTTTGCTATTCGCTGTCCCCGATATTTCTGTTTTGTAAGTCTCCCGTGACACCCAAAACATCTTAATTGTATAGAAGGGCTTTGAAGTACGGTTCATACAATTGAAAAATCTGCATGGGCAGAGAAGAATCTCGGGAACGTCGGTTTGTAAGGAAGGTGAACCGTTAATTTGAGAACTCGCCTGGTCGAGTTGGTTTGCTCAGTTCCTGACCGTAAAAACTTGCGCAGAGCGCAATTGGGGAATTATAATTATTGTTGTATGTAGAACGACATATAACACTTTTTTGCGGAGGGAATGATTGTTAGCTGAATATCATCCTGAAACTAATATTAAATTAAAATGAAAAATTTTCTTATTATTAATATTGAATTATTTCCAAGATAAACTGTTTGTGTGTATGTACGGTAAGTGATTATGTGTGTATGTTCCGCATACAAATCTACACTAGTGAAACAAATTTTGTACACGTGTTCCTTTTTAACCGGAAAGAAAAAATGACTACCACCTTTAAGGTATGGACGGTACTAGAAATTTTCAAACATGCTAAAATGGCAAGACATTTGCGTCGAAATTATTTTTCGGGGTCGATGAAATTCAAAGTGTTCCTCTAGAATTTGTTTAAGTATAGTTTTAGTCCCTTTCATTAAGGGAGTGGAACACCCTTAGGATTGGGGCTGGAGGGACATTATATAATAATATCGGAAAAAACTAGATTGGAGTCGAATCCAGGGTTACGGATGTCGCTGAATTTAACGTATTATACATGAGGAGCAATTTCAACCAAATTTTGTTCACATGTTTCTATAAACCGGAAACAAACACTTTGGTGGTGAAGGTGGAAGGGATGGAAATTTATTTCACTCTCTTAACGTAATGGAAATATTTTTGTCATTAACTTTAACCTACATTAACTGTCATAGGGAACCGAAAGTAATTTTCACTCTCTTAGGCTACCGGTGTTATGAATATTTTTTACTCCCTTGAAGGTCTGGCGAGTAATTTTAATTATTTTAACGTACCAGGAGTATTTTAATACTTTTAATGGTAACGTGAGTATAACTGACCATTTCACATACAGAAATTTTGACTCGCTTATTGCACCGATAGTATAATTAACTTCTTAAGGCAGTGCGTGTATTTTTGACAGTATTAGGATATCGAGTTTATTTTTAAGGCTCTTACGGTACCAAGAATATTTTTCACTTTCTCAACGCACCGTGAGTATATTTTACGCTGTTAAGGTACCAAGAGTATTCTTTTATATTTGATATGGGGTGTATTTACGGTTCTCTAAATAAATGTGACGATATTAGTATTCCCTCTGCATATTTAGATTAATGCAAGAATTAAATACTTTTTCAGGTTTATATAAATAAATACCTGGGCAAAGCCGGCCACTGAGCTAGTATATAGAATAAATAATAAAGGTAGTTTCTTACATCCTTGTAGTTCACTATGTCCCACTGAGACTGAATTAGATTTCACTTCACTGTATTTAACTTTTTGATAACGATTGTCCCGTAGCTGTTTAACTACTGTAACAACTCACCTCTTACAAAAGAAACAGTTTATTTATAAACCAATGAATATAGTAACGGTTAATCCTCATCTATTCATGGCTACTTTCCAATTCTCAATAATCAATTGCTGCCTAGATTCAGTGGAATGCTTTTCTCTAAACAATTAGAATGCAAATTCCTTGGCAAGAAACTATTACAAGTGTTTTACTATTAATATATATCTTATATAGTCGTATATTATGCTGTATCAGATTTAATTTCTCTTAGATCATTTTCCTCGACGCAAATATTGGTCGCTTTCATTTATTAATTGTTATTATAAAGGATTTGGCTTAGTCATGCAAATAAAACATATGAGTCCGTAATGAAATAAACCGATAAACTTTTATGATTGTGTGCCAGTTCTCTCGTCTAGTTTATTAGTTGTACTTACATCTTGTAGAGAATGGTAGAAATTGGTTATTTAGAAGTTTTTGTCCGCAGCTGTGAATATTAAATGCGTCCAATAATTTCCCCGTTAACTTGAGGGTCGGTTTTACAGTGTTAAAGGCAACCACATTTGTCTCTTGGAGAGTTAACGGATCTTGTTAGGATCTATTTTACAGGACAGGAAAGAAGGTGAATTCTCAGGTGTTTCCACGAACTTCTGGTTATGATTCATTGATCTACTTGAGACTCAGGTTTATAGAGCGAACGGCCTTACCATCCATTTCCGATATTTTTTGTCCCGTGGTCCAGTGTTATTAGTTGGGATGAGTCTTAAGAACGCAAGTAAGTAATTAAAATTACAAGGCTGAAGCTAACAGGAGAGCGTGTAAGCAGTCACTTCTGTGAAGTAGGACCGCATCGACGAACTGGTTCCAGCTCCGCGAATGCTTGTATGCTAGTCATCTCTGAAATTATTTGGTGCGAAAACGAATAAACATACCACCTGCACTATGGTTTCGCCGATACGGAAGAGTTATTAGCTGTAATACAAGCATCGCCTGAACAGGCTTCGGCCGATTCCTAGTTTGCAGCCCTTGATTAATACCAGTGTAGGTCTACACTTACGACGACTGGCGAAATTGCTGAATTTAAGACTTGCGGGGGCGACGAGATCGCCGTACACGCCCGCTTCACGTTGTAGACTTCGCAGGAATGCGTCAATTACTCAAGGTCGAAAATGAAAGTGTGACGTCTTACTCGAAGAATGTTAATCTTGTGGTCTGGTGGGCGTACTACGTCATACTTGCCAACAGAGTTTATTGGATCGACTTGACATAATTATTCCTACGAAGGTCAGTTATAAGAAAATGCAGAAGTTTCAGTCGAACAGAACAGTCTGCTCGCAGGTGCCAAATTATGTAAGTTTGTTGACAGAAATTTGCAAGTCCATTTTATACGGGCACCAGATATATTTTAAATCGTTTTATAGATTTACAATAGAATTCCTTTGTAACCTTGGAGTCAGTTAACCTATCGGACCTTATAACGAATTTACGAAAATGATAACTTGCGAAATACAAAAATTTTTGATCTTAGATCTATCTATCTATCTATCTATCTATCTATCTATCTATCTATCTATCTATCTATCTATCTATATATATATATATATTGTAATAAAAAGGCGTCTAAATAAAATAAAAAGATTATTAAGGGAAAACAATTAAACAAAATTTATTAACAATTTTAAATACACAATAATATTTGGGATCTCAGGGTCTTAAACTGGGTTTGATAAATGGGTGAATTAGCTTTTATGGAATTTAATGAGTCTGAAACATAGACGAACTTTGTTGTGGAAGAAAATAACACTACAGACTGAATTTAAATGTAATAATTAAATAATTAAAATTAAAGAACTAAATAATTAAAGAACGATCTGACATATCTTTTAAAAGTGGTTTACAATATGATTTTAAAGTTTTTCTACATACGGCCGCCCAGGTCTCATTTTAGGTTTTTCGTGCTCAAAATTTGGGGATATCACTGATTCTAGTATTCACAGAATCTAAATGTCAGCAATTCTAATTGGTGTAGTTTCTCGATGCTTTGCTGCAACCTGGATTTGCTGATCTCGTGTAGTTTTAGTTGGATTTGGTCTATGGCAAGCAAGTTGAATTTCCATTCTGCCACCGATTACGACGTTAATTTCAATCTCTCCTTCCCTACTGAAGATTGTTTTACTTTTTCAATATTTTAGAGCATGTTTGTAACTGCTATCAAACTGTTCTATTTGCGGCTGCACATTCCTGACTCTATTACTTTTGTACAAAAACTTTGCTGGTCCTTCTGCCTCGCCGTTCCTTGCCTGACCCAAGATTGCTTTCCAACTGTTTTCTGTCCGCTGCCCAACTGAACTTCCTCGTCTCGTAGATTTTGAACGCGTAGAACCTCAACCGATTGACAACAATACATTCTTTGCGTCGCCGCCTTGTTGCGGTGTCCGCTTTATCCACTAATAATGAGTACTCTACAATCCAACTTTCCAATTATAACAATGTATTAATTACTAATTACTACAATATATATATATATATATATATATATATATATATATATATATATAGTGGCTCAGCGACACTGACTCGCCTCACAGACGTCCCGTGTTCTATTTCCTGCTAGGACATCGACGTAGTGATTGTGAGTTTCCATTGCACAATGTTGCTAATGACGCAAGCTATTGGCGCAATAATAAATAAATGAAAAAAAAACGTCAAATACTTCTTAGATCCATAGTAAATGAAGCTGGCACAGGAATCAAATTCAAAGTTAGTAAGATTTTCGCTCATCTTGATATAATTACTACAGAGAGTTTTTATTACCGACCTAAAATTGCCATGAAACAAGAGCTATAAATAAATATGTTTTAATTTAAATAAATAAGTGATTGCGTAGCAAAGATTTTTTTTATTGGCCGAAATGAATGCCAACAGCACTAAAAGATTTATAATATTAAGAGAGAATGTAATAATATTACCTCATTCAGAAAAATTATATATGGCAGATTAATTAAATATATCAGAATAAGGAATAATTATTCAGTTAAAATTCTAAATGTACTCATAATATAATTTACATCATCGAATCTACAGACGCTTAACTGTTACAACTCTTTTCTTATCATCCATATGATTCTGAGGGACGCTCAGTTCTGGAATGCAGTGACATTGTACCCTGAAAGGATCCTCAAGATTAAGAAGCGCGATGGCGACGAGCTAGACCGACAGAATGAATGAATAATGACTAGAAGCCGTGAGGCAAATTAGAATCCACTCCGACCTGAACTGCTAACGCGGTCCCGGGGCGGAAATCAAGTCAATTGGAAAGGGGTTCGTGGTTTTAGTGAGTAAGAGTCTCACACTACCCGAGAAGTGCGGATCCCTCTCAGGCGTCCATGAAGGTTTTCCGCTGTTATCCATCTTCAAAGAAAAATAGTTCGGTCGTTAATAACCATGTTTCCTGCGACAGTAAATAATGTTATTAAAAATACTCCATACCGATATTTATTTGCAAGAAAAATTTTGACGTTGTTCCAAAAGAGAAGCAAACGGCAAATGAATAACGCCTGCCCTTCAAAATGAACTTAAGTTTTTATAAAACGTTAGGCAATGGTTATACAATAAAAGCATCGAGTCACCGGTAACCTACACAGATTGTCTTTATTTAAGTAGAATTGTAACTAGAACATATTCAAAGACTGATCTCATGAGAATAGACAGATATTCTCCACATCGAATGCAATCTATTTTCACCTTTGCCTTCCTGAGAATGAAGAATACTGATAAATATCTGCTTCACAAAAATACGCCAAAAAATATAAAGCAAGGACATATTAAAAAAAAAGAATTAAATGCCTTTTAATTCTGTATGAGTAATAAATAAAAGTAAGCTTTAGTTATTACGTCTGTAATTTTCTGGCTTGTAATGAACCGAAATTGTGGGCGGTATAATTGTTAAGCAAACCGAACGTCATAACTATTGTAGCCGTGGCGCGGAACGAGAACCCGCTGTAATGTTCTAGATGCACCATTCAGGCCATACAAAACACACAAATAGACGGAACATTTTCAGTGAGCCAGTTAGTCAACCACAGAGGTCACTGTGAGTGTTTAGCCAGATAGAGACAAATCTTTGGTGTTTGGTTATTTCCTGTTCCGGCTGTGTTGCATTACAGACGTGGTATCTGGTCATACTGAGCGTTGGTTCTGGACATTGTAGTAGCCAAACTGTTCGGTAGTGACTTCTTGAATTTTTAATTACTGTAAAAGTTTCATAAATTATTCTCCAATTCTTTTAGACAATTTAAATCGTGTGTTTTCGTTCATAAATATTAAATTTTTGTTTATTGGCAGTCAACAATATACACTGAGAAAGTCTCATGTTCTGTGTTAAGCCGTAAAATTTATATTATTCTTATCAAATAAGCTGACAATTTCACACATACATATTTTGTATCATGTTTTGGTGATTTTATGTAAGTTCCATAATAAATTTTAATTGTAAAAACTGCAATAATCAGATTTGTTTTAAAATAAATGTAAAAGATTCCAGACTATTTGCCAAAATAAATTATTATCACATTTATACCACAAGATTTAACAAACACAACGTTTTCGTAATTTTTTGAATTAACTGAATTTAATTGAAACTGTACACCTGATGAGGTTACAATCAGGGATGAAACGTTGTGTTGGTTAAATATTATGTTTTAAATTTGATAATAAATTGTTCTGACTAATAGGGTGGTATTTTTAACAAATGTTAATTGTGTATTAAACTTTAAATAAATCTGAAAGCCGAACCCCTCCGTTATTAAATACTTTATAAGTGAATTTTACAAATGATTCAGCAACGAGAGATAAAAATAATATAAAACTATTAAATAAAATCGTAATAATTTTAGAAGATTGTAAATTAGTGGTTTTTATAATTAGAAAAATTCTACAGAGTCTAATAATACTAAATAATATTAAATTTGTGTTGTTTACAGTGGAATATAATATTTCCTTAATCGATGCTTTTTGTTGTTTTACGGCATATTTCTTTCAGTACTTGCAGAAGTAGAGTTTAATGAGTAAATAATTTAATTTTATACCTAATGTGGTCGCCAATATCTTGGATACGAATCAGATTTATAATTTTCTATTAACCTCTCATATTAAGGATTCTATTACTTGTGTTAGTTATTTTAACAACGTAAATGGGTATACTTTTTGTAAATTTATGCTTCAAGCTGTATTTTATTCAAACTACAGTGTTAATTTCAAATCTTAATATAATAATTATATTTTCTTGGGCTACGTAAATTATATGTGGATTATGAAGGGAGAATTTGTTCGTAATACAGGAATGACATCGTAAAAATCGTAACACTGAATATAACAGAAATCAATCAAGTTTATATACGGCAGCATTTGAAAGTGAACAAAGGCTGGAGGCATGTAGTCCCATTGTGAGGGGAGAATTCGCTCGCAGTGTATATTTTTTTGTGTGAGAGTGTGTGTGACACAAGAACACGCGCGGGCGTAAAGTGGCTATTGTGCGTGGAAATGCCTTGCCTCCCTCGTGACGCAAGGTCTTTGTAGCTGGCACCTGTGCTGCTGGCTGCTCGTCGCTGGCTGCGCGCTGCTGGCTGCTCCACATCTCCACCTGCCACTGCCCCTGCACCTGTCTCCACAGGCGCGTGCCAGCTACTACTCACTCACTATCTATTAAACTCTCCTACTTTCACGCAACACGAAATCATCATCTTACGCGAACCGCGAAAACATTGTTTTCCTCAGCGCGCAAGCCTCATTTTGACCCTTGGAATTTGCAGAAATATATATAGTGTACATAACACAACAAATAAACGACTCGTACAACAGACAAAATACAGAAAATTATTTTTTAAATACAATTTTAAAAAATTGGCAGATGTTTCGTTCAACTGTTGTGATCCTTGTCAATACTATTGCCAGACTGTAATGTACAGATGGAAATATGAAAATTAGAAACTGGATCCAAAATAAATAAGTATCAATACACTTAGCTAGGTTTACGTTTCAATGCGTGGTGGGTAAGTCCCCATATTAATCAGTTATTATGCAAGACTCGGAAACAAAACGATAAATTTAAACACATCACTTTCATTGTATAAAGTACAAAAAGCATATTAATGTGTGACTCAAAATTTCAACAACTACTGCCAATTTATTAGGAGTGAAATTTATAATTTTATTATTAGTTTAATTGCCAATATTTTTATATCAATCCCACGAAATAAAAATTTAATTTTTCTAACCATTTCTTTTGCCGAATAAGCCATAATAGTAATGAAATTTTTGTAAAATTCCCAGTATGGAAAGATACAATTTCGCAGCATATAGTTTAATTATTAGTCTAAATTATAATATTTTATCACTATTTATCAATCTCACATACACACCGTAATGATAATTTAAGGAAAATTTTCTATTTAAATATATTCGGCATATACTGAATATATTAATATATACCCTCCGGACATCTTGCATAGTTGATTACAATTTTCTAAATATAGAGCAACAAAATTATAATAAAATAAATTCTTGCTCAAACCTAACGTTCATGTTATTTAACGTGTTATTTAAATTATTACCCATGTCAATATCTTGCTTATATCGATACAAGAAACGACAAGCGTGTATTTAAAAAAAAATCATATCGCTACAAGCTTCAATATATATATAAATATATATATATATATATATATATATATATATATATAAATATATATATATATATATATATAAATATATATATATATATATATATGTAATTGAACGAGTATTCAGTCATAAATCAGAAACGTAAATATAGTTTAAAAATGTAGGTTATTATATCTAAAAAAAAAAGTAAAAGTACTGCCAAATGGCAGCAATTTCTTATAGAATTTATACCCACGTCTTGATATGTATATATAAACCTTGACTCAAGGAAATTCCTTTTTTTCATTTTATTATCAAAATTAATTTTAATAAATTCAAATGGTGCAAGGATACTGCACTTAGTTACGTTTAGATTTCATGTATAATTAACTCGGTGTGCAGGTAAAATATAGTGCTTCAGTTTCCCCATTTATAAATTATTAAAAATTATTTTTTAAAAAAGTAATTAAGTCAAAATTCATGTAATCTCTTTCACGTTTGGTAAATGCAATCAATGTAGGTCATATAAACATATGAATGTATGTTTTAAAATCTGACCTCTTAAAAGCCAGACTTAAAACAACGCAAAATTTTGTTCTCGTTTTTTTTTATGGGCAACAGGCTACATGAGGGTGATCCACATTGGGCAACTCCCCTTTAATAGCATAGGAAGGGATTTAAAAGGGGTGATGTGGAAGGGTAGAGGAAGGTAGCCAAGGGTTACTAGGGCCCCGGGCTATATTTTAAGGATCCTACCTGGCATTCGCCTAAAGAAATGCAGGGAAAACCTTAGAAAAACCTGCATCGGGTAGGTCGGTCATTGGGTACTTGTCCCACGCCCTTCCGATAGCGGGAGAGGAGTTTGCTATGGGGACGCAGCATTTTCTTCTCCGTGCCTCGACCAGTTTAGGAGGCAGCTGGCCGACTATTCCAATGGAAATAGCGGACAACTCTTACCGTATGCCCAAGGTCTGTGACCCCGGAACATACACCTCTCAAAATAGTCCGAGGTGCCTCGGCTTGTGGGAACCTTAGTTCAAAACCGGAGAGGAAAAGGCATACCCAAAGGTAGCCCCTTCGTATCTCTCCTAAAAGGTTGTGCCTGCGAGAGAACATCCCTCGCAGGTTACCTGCGAGAAAATCCTCTCGCAGGCTCAACATTAACGCAAAATTTTCTTATATATATATATATATATATATATATATATATATATATAGAGAGAGAGAGAGAGAGAGAGAGAGAGAGAGAAACAGATAGAGAGGATTTTTGAGAAATGACAAATTTTTGAAACACTAAATTTTTATGGGTTAGTTTAAAATGTTATAGCCTAGATTACAGGAAATTAGAAATCATACAGGAATAATCATGAATTGTTCAGCTTGCAAGAAAACATTTGAACTGCGTACGCATTTCATGAATTCCACTTCCAGAAACAAACCAAAAACATGATCGCTCCAATTCCTACACCAAATTTTTAATAGTTTATAAAAATCGCAGATGAATTTGTTGAATCGTTTAGTAATTGCATCACTATCCATTTAAACTTAATACTGCTGTAATAATAGATTCACAAAATTTTTAGCTGTCACGCAGGTCAAATCCCCGTGTTGCACGTAAATGATAATCCTTTATCTTATTATGTTTGATTCATTATTATTTACGTGCAAATCGATGATTATAAAAAATCCTTTTCCTACGCTTTTTAAGCACAAAAGGGAATAAAATACTAAAAAATATTTTTTGCAGCTTGACAGAAAATTCCATTGAGTGACGTAATTAATACTAAGATTTTATCTAACCTCTAAATCAATAGTATTTTCCTTCGAAAATTCAGTTTTGGTAAAGCTTACGTAACTATCTCGTTATTCTTTACGTAAAATCGTGACCTCTTAGCCTCCGCTGCAGCTCTTCGCTCCTTGTAATAGCCTAGTTACGTTTAATGACCCAATTAATTTTCAGTTAGCACACGAAGCATATGAAATTTATATTAGCCGTTAAGGCGATCGCTGACATCAGTCACACGGAATATTTTTCGTGTGCACCCTATAATTTGCGCGTGCTGTACGTAATTTTAACTGCTTAGGCATGATGAAGAGCTCATAATTTGTTACTAAGAAGCCTTTGAAGACCCGCTGTCTTTACGACGTTTTTAGTTAAGCACTATAATATAAAACCAAACAACTGTAAAAAATATATTTGTAATTATAATATTTTCTGAAAGCTGGGTAGAGCGAATCTGTGAACAAATCATGATATCTGGACATAATTTTCAAGTAATTAGTAAGTTATTGTTTTGAGGTATAAAATTTTTGTAGCTTTAATTATTTAAACCTAATAATCTGTTTTAATTATTAAAAAATTTAAAATGCGTATTAAAAATCATCTTACAATTTATTTGAAAAATTCTTTGCACTTTTACAATTACATATTTCTAAACGTATTGAGTCAGTTAAATACATAAAGTTTAATTAAAAGATGTATATAAAAATAGTAAATTCCAAGACCTCATTGTATTTGAAGCATCTCTCACGTTAATCCTACTCGTCGTACAGCCTAGATTATTCCTGAGTGTGGGATCTGCGGTCGTTGGCGTCGTCTCCAACATTCTTTTTTGGATTCGGTGATTATTTGCAGTATTTCGCTTCACACTAATCGTTTCTCTAATAACAACACGGTTACTAAGTACCTGATACAATAAAATCTCCTTTCTGGGTGATATCTATTTCACAAGTGACTGTCGTTTCAAAAATTCTGAGGTCAATAATCATGTACTAAAAATATTAATTTACTCCGTTAATTATGATGAGAGATTTTTGCGGTGTTGTCATTTACCGCTTCGAACAGTCCATAGTGAATTTAATGAACGCTCCATCTACCATTTCCGATTTGGTAAGACCTTGGCTCGTTTCGCAAGTCTCATATTTGGCAACAGGGTATATTTTCTCACTCTGGTCTCGAATTACAGTGGAATTCACGCCGAGCCGCAGCCATGTGTCACCTTAATGAGCCAGAATATTGACGAAATACAGCCTTTGTCTAGTGTCTCTTGTGTGAAATAGTCCACCCTCATAATTATTGAAAGAGGATTAAAATACATATCTTCATTTGACGTCTAATTAAAGTTTTTATTTGCTATTCCGTTCCACTCTTCAATTCAATCGCGTTATAATACTTCACTTTTCCTCACACATAAAGGGAGTTAAAACAGAATAGTCGAAGAGGGAAAATGATAAAGAAACGTAATAGGGAAAATAATGGAAATAATTTTAAGAATGGGGGACAGGAAATAGTGTTCTATAGTCAAATTAGATTTGTATCAATTTTTGAAATATCATAGGTTACCCATAAATTTAAACACTGCAAAACACTACATTAATGCCTGCAGTAATCTGCTTGATGCCGACAATTTTTTGATAAAGTATACGGTTTGTGGTCAGGAAAAGTACTGGGAACAACAAAGCTGGATTTTTTTTACTGCGATTTATTGAAAAAAACTGAGTTTTTTTAATAATTTTAAGATGCTTGGTGTATTATTATATCTGAATACTGAATTTATGTAAAATATAATAATTTTCATATTCTACTTCCCGCATAAACCATTATTATCGTTATTATTACACTTTCATGTAATATGACATATTTATAAACTTTCTGTGGCTTGTGGATGAATAAGCACATACGAAGTGATTCAGGAAAGAAGGTTCATGATGTAGTATTGGCGATTAAGAAAAAAACAACTTGATATAAACATGTTCTATTCTTAACATATTCACAGAAAACTTATGAAGGACGGTATAGTAAATTAAACGTAGATAGTCGGTCGCCTGGCGTTGCCCGGATATTTATTTAACTGTGGCCGGAAGAGAAATTCGTTTGGCATTAATCTCCTGGTCACTTAGAATATTTTATAATTAACCCCACGTGAGCACGTGGCTTAACCTGCTTGTGGAGAGTCAATGCTCATTTCAACGACGCCTAAAACTATGGATTATACAATATTATGTATCGCTTTTGACAATTCTATAATTACTCATTCCTAAAGTAAATAAAATTTCCTTAAATCAGAAAAAATAATAATTGACAAAGTAATTAGAATATAAAATATATATTATCAGGACGTTTTGGTTGCAACAACAACAATTTCGTGTCTTCGAAATATATATATATAATATTAATTTTTGAAAGATATTAAAGGAAGATTTTGGCACTTTATACAAATTATTCATATTCAATAATACACCGCATCATTAAAGGAATATGTTCTCTTAAATTAATTATTAAGGCATCATACATCTCTTTTTTCAACAATTATTGTACACGTGGGAATAAATGTAGTGATATTATATTTTTATTGTATTAACTGTTTTGACAATTACTTTATGGCTAGTTTATTTATTTAATTAAATTTTCCATCTGTTTTATTAATATTATACGTAATGAAATAATTTGTGATTTGAAATATTTTATGAAACGAAATTGTTACCGCAGTAACAACTTTATTAAAACCTGATGAAAGTGCAGAAACGTACTGAAACGTCGTTATAGTGTTAAATTTAATATTTTATACTTCACTCCCTTGCTGATGGTCATCAAGAGTAACAATATTAATCTCAGCGTTTCCAATAAATATTCTTCTATCGGCACTTTTTGCATTAATTTTGAATTCAACTCCTACGTATATTAACCCCACATCGTTTGTTGCTGGATCGTAAGTTACATCACTTTGGTTGAAGTCGAACAACGCGTTTAAGAAAGTGTATAAAATATACATAAAAATTTGTTTATTAATTAATAGAAGAGAACCTAAAGTAATGTTAAATAATCATATGAAGAATATGTAAACGAATAACGGGGTCGAGAGAAGGAATATAAAATATTTACGATGTAAGTAAAAATAATGCCGAGCATTGACGTATTATATTTCTGGCAGATTGTAAATTCGTCAAAGCGACACGGCACACTGTTGTCGTTTTGTACAGACAACACTTGTGTGAGGAAAGTATTTCCTGGATTGGTCCTCGTACGAGAGTTTGGTGGCGTCGGTGTCGTGGGAGCGAGCGGTAGCAACAGGTGAACTCACGAAGGCCATTCATCAGCGAGGGCCGGCTCATTACAGGGCGGCACCTGCTGCCTTCGTGGGAGTAGCATAACCGGTTGGTAGGCCTGCTACCAGCTAACAAACACACTCCGACATCATTCCCGCTTTACTCGCGTATCGCATACCTCTGCCTTTGTGTCGTTCTTTCCCGATGATTAGTTTAATTATAATCTCGCCGTCTTGACTTCCTTTCTTGCCTCGAAAGCTACCAAACGAAACGTTAGCTCGAGTTTACTTCACTGACACTACTCACGCGAATGAGAAGTCCCTGGCAGAACGTGCTATTAACGCGAGGGCAACAAAAAATTCCCCACGAACTTCAAAAGTTTAGTAATGTTTCCGGTCACGTTAATATACGTTCAATAGGAAAGCTGTAAGAAATGAAGAACGCTATCTTTTAGTTAAATTATTCCTTGTCGGAGGCGACAGTTCAAACTGTATACATTCGTCACCTGTTCCCTTTTTTTGTCACCCTATTTCCTAAAATACGTGCTAGTTTCACAGTCCTGTTAATAACGTTTTGTAAATACTAAAACATTTTAACTAATAAGTTCTAATGGAATCTATTTAAATTGTAAATGTAACACATAAAGTTCTACGTTAATGGTATCGAAAGCCAAAAGATCTTTTACTGACTTCAGTTGTATTGATATGCGATTGTATATAACATATAAAGTTTATTATTAAATGATGTATGACTATAATACAGTATTTATATGCGTACATGTGCTATCGCTTAGGAAATAAGAATTCTTTTTATTGGGACTGTATCACGTCTTAATGGTTTAACGGAGTTCTTCAATTACTTTAAAATCATATGGGGTGAGGTTGGCTGTATAATAAATTGAAATTTTGGATTTTCATCTACGTTAAACGTGCTGTAAAAATAAGTAACTGAAATTGGAAGTTCTCCTGACTTCAGCCTAAATGATCGACCATTGTAACGACGCTTTCACGTTTACGCTCCAGAATTATTCCAATTGTGTCATAGGAAAAAAGTGAGCATCACTTCTTCCACTGATGGTGCCAACTATTTACAGAAATTCACCGAAAATAAAAAGTCACTAAGATACCTTAAATGAGACGGACTAATTCAAATAGATGGCGTAATGTAATAACGCAGCACACGACAGGCAATATTGTGAAACCGAAGAGTTCAAACGAGTGTTTTTTTTAGCAGGCTACATGAGGGTAATCCACGTGGTACCAGCACGTGGATGGAAGAGCAAGGTCACAAAGGGTTAACTAGGGCCCCGTCATATAGTATAAGGATTTCTTTAACATAAAATATATGTTATCTGTAATATTTTTTGGCTGCGGAATCATTTCCGATGGTTAATTAATCTTGATAAGTCGATTACAAACTTCGTACAATCGCCGAACAAAAACGTACAAATCTCTACTCTGCGCCTCCATCTGTTTAAAATAATTCGTCATCAATGTTTCAGCAACACGCTTCTTCACGATCATCCTTTGAAGCGCGAAGATAACTCAGATCAAACGAGCAAAATTTCGGAATATATATATATATATATATATATATATATATATATATATATATATATATATATACGTATGCGTGTGTGACACCGCGCTGACTATCACTGAAATATTTTGCTTCATCACATTGTAAAGATAATAACTTTTTAACGTATCAGTTCGTTCCGGTAATTTCACATTCGACTTTTTACTATATTGTGGGGGTTGTAGACACGCCTCTGTAGAATTTGGCAGCATTTCTTGTTTCGAAAATAAAGAATTACAATGGTTGCACTAAAAGTTAATCGATTCAAAAAGAACGTTTGTCGATTTTTGAGTAGTTCGTTGGTAACACTCTGCTGTCACTTTTTCTTCTACTTTGTTGACTTAACACATTATTTTCTACGTATACTGCTCTGTGTTTAATTTCTTCCTGTCTCGTTATCTGAATAGATAATCTAATTATTTTCCTTTTCTGATCTCTTTCTCAAAACTTAACTTTTCTTGTCACCTAATAAATCTCATATACAGACATCACTAAAAACACAAAAGTAACTTTGACGGAAGAAAAAGTTTATTAAGATACTAGAAATTCTGAAGTATATACAATAACGATCAGTCGTTTAATCGAAGACAAAGCATCGTTCTGCGAAGAATTCAGTGACGTTAAGTGCCTCAAAAATATTATTAATGATTTATAAAATTAGAGTGCGATTGGATGATAAGGATGCAACAAATGAGGTGATATAATTGTTCAACTCACAGAGAATCACCTATTGGAGCACTTCATTACCAACTTTAAGACGCAAAATGAAATTGGCATATAGAAAAGAAAGGTTCTGTACTCTGAGCATATTTATATATAGTCAGAGGCAATAAAGATGATTAAATTGAACACAGGTGGAGAAATTGGTTCCTTCTACGACAGTAATTAAGAACAGAATCATTGCGAACAACGGAAACACATCCACAAGGATTAAACAATTAAATGACAAATTCCACGGTGAATTTTGTCAATTTAATGAGGAATATGAACGAGTTTCAAGATTGACCTAATGAAATAGCTACAAAAGAAGACAATTGTATTTTTTTATCCTACAAATAGCAAAAGATAGTTGAAAATTCTCCCGGCAGTACAGCAGGTGATGAATTGAAACACAGTACAGTGTGAACTATAAATAACAGTATTAAAGAAGACATAACATGTGAGAAAGTAGCAAAGGATAGCATCAGGAACATGGGAAGCTGCCAGAGTAAGCGGAGACATACGATGGGCTCGGAACAAGCCATTGCACTTACAAGCAAAATGGACTTAGAATGTAGGGGTCAAATGTAACAGAATAAAGCATCAGACCTAAGCACATATGTAACAAATAACAATCGATACATTATAACGGAACAGAAACAATAGAAATCAAGAAGTATCTTCCTCTATAATCATATAAATAGCTTTTAAGTAAAGATTTAATAAAATTTTAGTGAACACTTGCCAATTCCAATTCTTTTTATTGTTTTTTACTTTTTCCAGCTCATATCGTTACATATGTTGTTCGTCCTAAATAAATTTTCTTATTTGGATTTCCTTTTATTTGTCAGATGTAAATGTCTAGTAATTATAATCAATATCTATACTCATGTAATGTAACACTATATAAGGGGTTCATAATTTGTATACTATTCGGTAACATAAATCAAATGAGTGCAGAAATGAAGCATAGCGTCACTTATGGATAGCACATCGTATTAAATCATTACATTTATGCAGTTTGAACGAATTAGTGTTATTTAATGTATTTTTTATTAATCATGATGGAATATGGAAATATTATATAATTCTCAATACCATGAATATTTCAATATGACACAGAACATTAGATCACGAATCAATATATTTCCTGACGACTGATTCGAAAGAAATGAATCTAAGCTCATAAAAGACGTAAAATACATATAAGATACTTTAAATAAAATACAAAAGATTTCAATACTAAAAGAGGAAATAATATTAAACAACTGGAAAGCAAACTTCCAATACTGTATAGAACAGGAAACTGCGAAATTATGAAATCAGGAAGTGAAAAAATATGTATCAAGAAAATTTTAAATGACAGCAACTTCGTTGAACAATGAGATTTATACGAAGGTTCATGGCGATTAACAATTTTCTTTTAAGCAATATATTATGGATCTTAGCTTACTAAGGATAATGTATAAGAAAGATAGCCAATTCAGACAAAAAGGGTAATATAAATACCACACAACGTTTCTGGGATCCTTGTTCCTTTCCTCAGGTACTAAGAAGAGCCTAGAGAAACACAACTGTACTGGTCAGTTGACAACACGCGAAAGCGACGAAAACGCAACGACAATGGGAGAGTCGAAGGGTTAGCGTAACAATAAGGGAGCAACGACAATGGGAAAGCAGAAGGTTTAGCGTAATAATAAGGGATCAAATAGCAATTATTGAGTTTCATTGTGTCTGAAATGAGTCTGGAATTGTACCTGGAATCAATGTCTAAAATCTTAGTATTTTGCCAACCAAATGTATGTTTATTATTGATTATATGTTTGGATACCACAGATTGTTTATCAATAGGAAGTTTGATATTAGATATGTGTTCTTTGATACGTGTATTAAGGGAACATTTTGTTTGTCCTATGTAGCAGGAATTACAATTAGAGCAAGTGATTTGGTAAACAACACAATGTTTAATGTCGGTGTCAAGTGGGTCCTTGTGGTTTTTAATCAAGTATGAAAGGGTATTAGTAGACCCGGAAATTATGGTTATTTGATATATTCATTGAATATTTGGACAAATTTGTGATGTAGAAATTTGTAATAAGGGAGTACGAGTATACATTTGGCTTGAGGTGTTTGTGGACGATTGACAGTAGGATATTGGATTTTTTTCAGTCTGCTGTTTGTGTGTTTAATAATAAAATTTAAAGGGTACTCATTGGAGATGAAAATGTTTCGGACAATAATTAAGTTGTGTTTATGTTTAGTTAGAAAATAATATAACTCTGTCTACAAGATTGTATGAAAGATAATTGAGAACACGTCCAGAGTACGTCGGTTTTCTGAACCAATTGGTGAGAATGGAAGTATTGTGAATGGATACGGTGACATCAAAAAAATTAATAGAATGGTTAGATTCAAGTTCAAGAGTGAATTGCAAGTTGGGATGATAATTATTGAAAGTATTGACTATTAGGTTGATTTGAGACGTATTAACAATATAAAAAATGTCATCTACATATCTGATGTAGCAAAGAAGTTGGACAGGAAGTAGAGAAATACAAGAATTTTCTAAATCTATATATGTCTAAGCCTCTCATAATTATCTCAGAAAAAAAGGACTAAGGGGGTTTCCCATGGGAGAACCTTTAATTGGATGATAGACTTTGATGATGATTTTTTTCATTTTAAGGAAAATGTATTAAGGCGTTAGATAGTCGTGATGAATTTCTACGGAACAGAAGCGAGGAATACAAAAGTTGATCGGAAGAGGGTCACCGAAAGAAACTTCATTTATGTAAATGGGGACGATTAACAGAAATAAAATTAAAATTTCTAGTTTCTTATGCACTTCTACGTCTACATTCGCCTGTTATAAAATTAAACGCAGTGAGGAAACCAACACTGGATTCATCAATTAAAACATTTTGATAATGGATGAAATAATTTGAAAAAAAATTATTAAAACGGCCCAAGTTATAGATGTATTATATTAAAGCTTATATTGTTGTGTACAAGGAATGATTAAGGAAGTATTTAACTTGTGCGGGTATGTTGGAGACGTGTGAGGTTTGCGTTGTGTTCCCCTTGCACGTAGACAGCACAGGGCGAGGACTCGCCACGCGGAGCGCAGGACCGCAAGGAGCAATCGTCCTGTTTACAAACACGCCAACAGATCTGCCTCGCAGCTTCTCACCTCAGACTGCTGCGCCGGGCCGCTATTATTAACAAGTGCATCAGGTCTGTAGGACTGGAGAGGTAAATATAAACAGCGGCCGTCTGGACCGTTTCCTTTGTTCAGCCTGTGCCGTAAATAATTCTCCGATTCTTCCGCCTCCTCACGTGTAAAAGATATTTGTTGATCTATGCTCCTACCTCACAATATCTAACATATAGTCGTCGATTAAATTTCAATGGCTCTTAAACTATTTGCTATCTTAAGAAATGGTGAAATAAAACACAGAGGCATATTACTTATACACTCCCGGCATGCAAGATAAAATTTCTTACAGAAATTTGTCAGATGAGTTCATCTTAAATAATTCATATTTTCAAAATAAATTGTCAAACGGTTGAATGACTTTACCAACCTGATTTCATCAAAATATCTGTGTTACCCAAGTGAAACGAATCAAATATCTAATAGATATGGATGCCATGAAAACCTGAGAGATAAAGATGTGGCTCAATTGCTTCAAATATGGCATATATAAAATAATAGAGAAACCCGTCCACGTCAACTTAGAGCAGAATCGGTCTTGGCTCATTAAGGATTGTCGTATTAGACCCAATAATGAGTTAGCTTCAGTCAGGATATGGGCCCAACTGACTCATGATAAAAAAAAGTAGGTCATCCTACTTTTAAGTCTAGCTTTCTTTCAAACAGACCATGACCCTAACCTTAAACGATCCTCCATGTTAAATTGTTGAAAGTAACTACCACTATGAACATAAATATAAAAATTTGGTTTCGGCTTATACAAATAATTGTATATGGACATTGTTAATATATATATATATATATATAGTACAGATATAAATAATATATATATATAATCAACGTCCATCGCATTTCAATTTTTACAACGTATTGTTGCCAACCCATGTATTCAATTCGAGAAAGATCATCAGATTACCCAATTAGCGAATTACTCCAATCTCCATTTCCAAATTATTATGAACTCTTCTAATTTTGATTATATTTATAGTTTTACACGTCTATACGTGATTTTTACTTCCTTACCATATTCATTATTTCCACACTAGAATAATTATACATTCGCAATAATGTTTATAGTTAGGTCGATATTTAGGATACTTGGTAATTTTTTACCTGAATTTAACATTGTAGCAGTTAAATAAACTTAAATTTTAAAATTTCTGATCTTTCTTTAATAATTTAGTTCGATTCATTCCCATTATTTATTGTCCCAGTTGTTCGGTGTCCCCGTACTCTACGACTTCAACATCTGTCAGACTGCTTTTCTGCTGGAAGTAATTATTTTCACGCCCCTACAGCTTCATCATTTCCTATCAGCCTACTTCTTCAATTATATGGTATTTAAAACGAGGCAAGCCTTAAAAACTTGCTTTAATAGCACTGTGATTAATTTATTTACTTTCTCAATTTTTTACAAATTACTTAACGTGAAGATTTAAATACTATTTAAAAGTAGTAATTTTCTCAGATAATTTAATTCATTAAATTAAAATTGTGTCACACATTAATTTCTATTATTATTGATAATAAGACTTTATTTGCTAATTCAGTTTTATCAGCATTAAGTCTTTTCTAATGCACCAACCAGTACACCGCGAACTTTTCCTTATGGATAGTTAGTTACCTTAGACACAACAACTAATTAATATAGTCTTACTAGTAACAGCTGTAATTCTTTAATTTAAACTAATAATCAAGCAATAGTACAATGCGAATGGTTTCAAGCTCATATGTGATAAGTAAACAATAATTTTTTAGACTAGGTGAAAATAGACTTTAGTTTTTTGTCTCCAGCTTATTTATAGTCTGTTTAATTAGAATTTAATGTTTGTGTAAAAATGTAATCCCTAACTAACTAATAATTTAAAAAAAACTTTATTCAAGAGTAATGCTCCTTTGAGAATTCTCTAGATATACGCCAGGTATTCTATAGTATGACATTTATGTATACACGTAAAGTTACCTAATATATCGAAATATAACTGAAAGTCTTTTTCAGTTTTATAAAATAAAGAATGTCTGCTGGTTTGAATCTCTTAAGTCGTCTTCACTTATCTTCACCGTCGATAAGCAAAGTGGCTTGGATGTGTTGAAACTCTCTTTTTTTGTGTTTTGTGCTGTACTTTCATATTTTTTGTCAAACGGGGGAGACAGTTATGTTGAATTCTGTTGGAAATGTACCATTCTGTGTATACCATTTCTCTTAAATTTACAAATAATAAATATTTCAGTTCCCCGAGTGATATATTCAGATAGATTTAAAGATACATTTTTTTATGTATTTCAGTCGTTTATTATTAATAATGCAGACTTTCAGCCCTGGAGAAAGAACATTTGGCTGAATTTTTGATCTGGTTGTGTTCTTTTGTTGGATATGTGAGTGCCCCGAAATATCACAAAAGAATTTAATTTTATCTTTACATGACATGGAATTTCCATTAAACCTTATTCCAGGTCAATTTCCACTCTTCAGTGCAAAATTAATTTGCTTCATTTCCTCATTTCCAGTTCTGTAACTATTCTTCGAGCTTGAAAAAAATTATTTAATTAAATTATCAGGGTGGCTAAATGTCAACTAGACCAGGAATCGAATCATGAACCGCTTACTGGGCCAACGCTCTTCCATCTGAACTATCCCTGTTGATTCCAGATCCGGTGAGAAATTCCTGGTGCAGGCTCATCTTTTTTCATCCTGATACTTTAATTAAATTTAACTATTGCTTTTAATCTTGAGAAAGCTTTCTCTCCATATTTTTTAATTAAAATATTGTAATGCCAATTAATTAAGACATTAATTGTGAATCTGAAAATCTAAATTGTTTGAGAAATCTATTCTTGACGGCGGTACAGAACAGAACAACAATAGAGGTCAGATGCAGAAGTTTGAGTTGGCAGTCAGACACGACAGAAATTGGTCGTGTTGAAATAGACAAGACAATTTCAAATATTTAAAGTAAAGTTGCAGAGAAATATCTAGAATTACCAATCAACAGAGTTGATTGGTCCCAGAACATTTTGCTCAAGACGAAATATTCACTGGAGCAGAACTACGAAACCTGCTAAGCACAAACAGTCTTGTGAACATAGCCGGGCAGAATTAGCAAAAGTCAACCGAGAGCGAGACGAAAGGAGGTTCATCCTCGTTTCTGAGTTTTGATCTAAAAATATTAATTTAGAATCTGTGCGTTTTAGAGGAAGTGCAAAAACCCGTCATAGTGCTTCGACAATAAAAAGGTATCCTGGAATGCTGGGCAGCCGTGAGTAACAATATAAAAACTACTAATTATGTAAACCTGATGAAAAGATAGCCGTCAGATTTCGTTTTCTTCTTTTGATTAAAATTTGTTTATTAGAATCCATTTTTTTAGCTTAACTTCGCTGACAAGTAAATTTCGTCCTAGTTAATTGACGAGTAAATCTTTTCTCTTTTAAATTGTAATTTGTGTTTAAGTTGAGAAATAAAAGGATTCGCCATTATCAAACCCAGTAGAGACCCTGAGATATATATATATATATATATTTAAATTGTGTAATTGTGTTAAATAATTGATAATAAAATTTTGTTTGTTAAATAATAAAATATAATAATAAATTTTTCATTTAAAAAAGCCCATCATTAGTTTATTACAATATATTTGTAGATTTTTTGGAAGCTACTCGTCTATTTGTGTTATGATAATATTGTTGTATCATCAGCATATCTAGCGATAATTGTTTGAGCGGTTTCTGGTAAATCTGCAGTGTTTATACACTGAAACAAGAGTAAGTCCTTGAAGAATGTGGAGTCATTCTAAGAAATTTCAGCAGCATCAAAGAAATATCGCACCCTAAAGAACTATCTCAACAGCAACAGGTTGTTGTAGCCGGATCAGAACACTGCACTCCAGTTTCACACACTCATTCTTGATTTGCAGTTCTCCGCAGCCGGTGTACAGCTCATGCACGGAGGCCATAACAATTCCTCATGTCCTCTTTGGCTGCCCCAGATTTAGCGACATAAGATCAACAATAGCCGCCCATTGAATGATGCAGTTCTGCAACTCACCAACAGCCATTTACAATCTCATAGAATTTACTATGAAAACTTATTTTTATAAAGTAATTGAAATGTAAAACATAACATATGAAAGTCTCTAATGACCAATAGGTTAATGCGACTATAAATTATAAATTAAAAAAAATATTTCGTTGTGGATCACCTGATAGCAGTGGTTAAAATTTAGAATTTTCTTCTTGTAATTTATAAATAGATCTGGTTTGTTTAATTTTATATAATACCATATATTGTCAAAGGCTTAATTTATGGCTACACAAAGTGCTGAGCAGTATTTTTTTATTCTAGAGATATTGATTGATTTGATTTACCATGTGGTGAATTTGTTCATTGGTCCATGTTTTTTTCCAAAATCCAACTGACGTCTAGGTATACGCTGATGTTCAAATATTGGTGTTATCCTTCTCTCAGGATTATTTTACCTAGAATCTATAAATAATGTTGGCAGAAGACCGATGTGTCTGTATGATGTAGCTTCATTTGGATTTTAAGATCGTCTCGATTTCTATAAATTTCCATTGACAAGGAAAGTATTCGAGTCGTAATACTGCATTGAAGATATATGTCATTAATTTGTAGCCTTTATCAGTCAATTCTTGTAAAACTTTTCCATGAATAAGATAAAATTTTTATCAATATTTTCTGTATTTTTAGGCATACGATACGTACACGGACAGTTTATATTCAATAGAGCTGTCCGTTTTCCGGTCCGTAATTTCGAAAATTTCCGTGTTAAGTTTAGTTCAGTTGTGCATCATAACCTCAACCTTCCGCTCATAGATTAATTTTTGCGGTTTAGAGCTATATACATGTAATCAATAGCGAAACAAAGTTGGTTTGCATTGTGTAACATATATTTTGTTTATTTGTTGTGTAAATTTAAGTTTTTTTTAAGTATTCCTTCACTTGACATTATTATTTTATAATTATTTTGAGTCGCATAAACAACTTGGACTTACATATTAATATACGTCTACAGGAGTATGTTATTTGGCATTATTGCTCACTGTCGTGGATTAATACAAATAAACCAGGTCTCGTTGCAACAATGTCTATTTATTACTCTCACAAGCTGTAACCATTCGTCACACACTACAATCAGTCTCTCCCTCGTCTCGTCTATAACTAACTACTTTACTTTTGGTATATAAACTCTTTATCTACAGGAGTATGTTATTTGCATGTTATTTGGCATTATTGCTCACTATAAGTTCCATGCGAAAGAAATTTTAAAAAAATAACCAGGTACAGACTTACAGAACTTAACAATTTTAGCGATTTTGCGCAAGTCGGATACAAAAACGTACTATCACACTCCAGTACTACATTTTTTAGTTACCTACCAGAAATTCACCGAATGCTATTAATATTTGCAGGCTTGAAATGAAAATGCTGTCAAAAATTTGATAAAAAAGTTATTTTGATAATACGGCAGTTGAAGCCTATATGTGGTTTCTTCACAGGGTCTAGAAATGTTCAACAAAATAATTTAAAATATGTAAAAGTCAGAATATACCGCGACCTACGTTTCCGGACTGTTTATAATGCTATATGAGCAAAATTTAATATAAATGAAGGCATGACTCAATAATTTATATCTCAGGGAGCCGAACAGATATTGATGAAACTTCTACAATCTGGTGAAGTCTATATGCAGCGATACAAAAGTGATGTGATTTTTTCCCATGAAAAGTCCCATATAAGTTTGAATGGATTAATTTGATCAAAAAAACGTATTTGAGGCCAAATAGATGAATCCGCAATTTTAACGAGATATGTGCGAAACAAATATAATTAAGACAAACGAAAATATTGAAATAGTAACACGATATGACAAAATTTGAAATGGCTGAATCGACATCACAAAAATATACTGAAATGCTCACGATTTTCACGATCAACTTATAACGAATGTGAAAATTTTATGAAATTAATAGGATATGTTTCCAGTTCATCTTAGTCATCGCCAGTAATTCAAAAAACATTTTCTATTATTAATAATATCTGGATGCAAATTCGACTGTTGAAACTTTGCTGATTGTAAAAATTAACACCGATATAAATTGTAGCGAATTTTATAATAAATTAAAAAACTGTTTCATTGTTAAATTAAGTTACATCTGTTGAAAAAATAAGGAAAAGCCACCTGAATATAAGAACTAATTTTTTAAATGTATTTTAATTTTGTAACAAAATGAATGTTTCGTAAAAAATTATAAATATGATTTTTTATGAACGTTTATTTATTGCCATTAGGGGGTTGTTGATGTTACAGTGTCTGTAATTTTGTAACTATATGTATAATTGATTTACTTCCGAATGGTTTGTTTTATTAATTGAAATGTCTATATTATATGATATGTTGTCTATTTTCTTCTTCTTCTGTATCTTGTAGTTGAGTAGGATTTTATTGAAATACAGTCGTTAAATGTTCGGCTTAAATGTTAGCTCTTTTTACCCAGATGTTGTCTGGATTGCTGATAGTACTAATTACAACAAAATTGTTACGTGTTCGTATAGCAGATTTCTCAACTGACAACATACAATACCGGCTTGAGGACTTTTGCATCTGGGAATGCGTTACGTACGTAATTTATTTCATTATAGCGTTAAACTGTGGTTATGAACCAGTATGTTTTGTTATAAACCTGTCTGTTAGTAAATTTGTAGATAAACTCATATAATCTATAAGAAATAAAACTTTGCATTTAGGGAGTTTAATATAAGTACCTAATAAAGCTTCAGAGTCCGTTTATATTTTGTAAATGAAGAAATATTGTAGCTTGGAATTATGTCCCGTTTTCTGAAATCGTCTTCCATTGTTGGACCTCAACAGTGCTGCTGGAAATTAGCTATCGTGTAGTGGAAAATTATAGGGTTATTAGAAATGGAAGCGGCAATATTCAGATGGAAATTAATAAGTTATACTTAAAGTGTGAAGTGAGATAATTGATCAGGAAGATCTTGCTTAGAGGAACAGGTTGTGTTTTTTTTAAAAATACGAGTTACGTCATGCACCAAAACGAAACAACTTCAGTTGCTTCCACGAACACAAGTTGCAAATAAAAGTCTTTTCTCTTAGTACACGAGCCTTAAAATTTTCCAGAAATAGGAATTTTGACGTTTCTTTTAAATTTATCTAACTCATAACCAAAGTTTATTATTTCACTGTCATTTGGAAAGACGTTTTATGAAAATATATTTCATTTATTTGATTCAAATCAGTGATATAAAGTACACGATATAAATTTTATAAAAAAAAAACAAGTATTTTCCGAACAATCACATACAATTGTTTAAGAAAAATCAATTTAATAACTAAAAACTTTTCGATACATATTTGTACCTTCTTCAGATTGTGACTCTACGAAAAAATTATAAATTAACCGCAAAACACAAAAAATTTAGATTTAACAATGATTCAATGATTTCTAACTATCGCAAAATATCTAAAGGACAAAATAAATATGAGAAAACACCCCTGTTTTACCTCGGTTTGAACTATTTTAATATAAAGTGTAACAAAATGATAAAAGTTAATTCGAAAAACACATTTCTTTTCCTGAGACAAACGTTAAAAATTTGAAACATTTTTATTATCACTATATAATGTTGTAAATATTTCACTATCAATGGACAACATTGATAGAAGGACACTGTGATTATTTTAGTTATTTAATTTAGTTATAATAAAATATTTATGATAACTTTGGATACAAATGGAATATGGTGCATCATGTTGGGATCCGTATAGGAAAAATAAGTTAGAATCCTTACAAAGGGTTCTGAAAAGGAACGCGAATTCGTACAGGGCCTGGGCAGCGAAAAAGTAAAGCTGCCTGGGTGGGATACGATACAGTCGAGAAGGGCAAGAGCCAGGCTACACGTTTTCTTTAAAGCCTTTGGAGGTCAAAAACCTTGGCAGGGAATTCGAGATAGAATGAGAGGACTGACCTAATGTTAAAGAGCGACGGCTTTTCCGGTGAATCTGTTCTAGATAACATTCTCGGGTCTCAACCCGGGCCAATTGTATGTTGAATAACAACGTTTCGACGGCAAGCTCCGCCATCATCAGACTGGTATGTCGAGACCGCGGCACCCGTACATATATTCCGTCCTGAACTCCCCTCCCCTGGGTCCAGTGCTGCGTACCGATTGGTCCAGTTAAATGCGAGGCATCAGAAAAACATGTTGAAAAATACGTTTTTCTAGAGTAACAGGCTACATGAGGGTAATCCACATGGTGGCAACTCCCCTTTAATATAATAGGAACGGATTTGAAATGAGGGATGCGGAAGGGTAGAGGAAGACCAATGGTTAACTGGGGCCCCCGGGATATAGTTTGAGGATCCTACCCGGCATTCGCCTAAAAGTAATGCAGGGAAAACCCTAGTTAAACCTGCATACTTTTCCCACGCTCTTCCGTTGGCGGGATAGTGGTTTACTATGGAGACGCAGCAATTCCATCTCCGTGCCTCGACCAGTTTAGGAGGCAGCTGGCCGACTGTTCCAATGGGAACAGCGGACAACTCTTACAAGGTCTCTTAGTTTAAAAACAGAGAGAGGAAAAGACATCCCCAAAGATAGCCCTCTTCGTCTCTCTCTGAAACGTTCTGCCTGTTCGGAAATACTCATTGCTAAATAGGACAATAAATACCTTCAACAATTTTGCTACAAGAGTTTTTGGAGAAAGTCCTTTAACGGAAAGAAAATTTTGACTATATCTGAACTGTCTAGTGAATATAGGATAGTGTAGTGTAGTGAAGTGATCGTGCACCGTTATAAACTAAAGTTAAAATTGTTGTCTCCTTAGATAGTTAATAGTTAGTTTATTTCTACTTTCATATATATTTCCTCTGTTCTTCTTTTCAGGCCATTACAATATTAATTTTTCATTAACTTTTTTAAAATTAACCTTTAGGTAATATAATTATATATACATTTATTTATAGTTGTAATAATGCCTCTTAATCAGTCTTATATATTTAAAATAATTATATTAATTTACTCTAATTTATTATATTTTATTTTTAATTTATTTGTAATTTCAAGCAACTACCACCGGGCAAACTGCTCATTTGTAGATTAAATAAAGACATACGTACTAAATAGGACCTTGAACATCTCATAGATATAATAAATAAATTGAATTAAATCACCTTGAGGTCCACTTGTTTGGTATAATCTTTATATACACACGTCATTTCATTTATCAAGTAGCTTTGGGCTTGTGTCATATTCATCAACTTTTTAACATTTTTAGATTTTTTTCAGTCGACTCTTATTATTCTGATATTTTTATTTTAGAATAGTTCAAACAACTTGGCAGAAAAGAGAGTGTTTTCTCAGTTGTTTGTTATAATTTTGATATTTTGTAACAGTTTAAAAGAATGTTATGATTATTAAATTTCAATTTTTTTGTGATTATATTTGTTATTTTATGTAATTTTCAGTAGATTTACAACCTGAAGAGGGTCATGTATGGACGTTGTTAGTATTCAAATTGATTTTTCTTAAATTGAAGTATTGATTGTTTGGAAATATACTTATTTTTAGGCAATAAATTTTAAAACAAACTTAAAAACAAAAAATAATAAATTACAACAATCTTTTGCAGGGAACTAATTTGCATATTTGCATATTTATATCAATCACTTACATGCATGTATATTTAAGAACAAGTGTAGACCTACTGCTATTTTGTAGTTGTTCCTGTGATAGTCTTTACAGTTTCTCGTCTTCATTTTATTCTTATTTAAGAACTGTAGAAGAATTTTGCTGCGGCCGAATCGTTGTGTGTAACCTGACGTTGTGAAACAAGCATGATATAAATGCAGTTACAGCGTTACAGCACTTCACACCGTGCACGTGTGCTTTCGGTCTGGCGAAGAATAAACACGCTTCAGCACAAAGATTGATGGTAGCTGTCAAACAGAAGATGAGTTGCTATTACGGGATCCGCCGAGTGTTGAAACACCCACGACTCGAGAACAGAATACCCTTTTCTATAATGTTCCTAGAAATAATTCTTTAGTTATCAAGAATTATTTATGCTTATTAAAGACTGTAAATGATATTTCTTGTTGGTTTTACAGACAGCTTACTTCTGCGAATTATAGCGCGATTATTCGTTGACAACATAGATATATTATCACAAAGATCAAATGTCGATTCTATTTTAATATCTCTTCGAAGGGACAAATTATTATTATTATTAAATACTATATACCAAAAAAATATAAAATACTAAACTGCTTATAATATATACATACATATATATATATATATATATATATATATATTGTAATAAACAACAATTGAGTTTTAATTATTTAATTTGAATTTAAAGAATTTTAAAGAGTTTTCCCCACGTGGTGGTGACATTTGTAATAATCGAATATGAGGCTTTATTAAATGAAATAATAAACAAAATTTAAAACATAAAATATTTATTTATTATGTGGAAAAAAAAGATGATTACAAACACAAAACTTGAGATCTCATTCTCTTGACTTGGTTGATAGACACAACAAATTGATTTTAAAATCTTATTAACAAACAGTTCACATTTACCTAAACAATATGTCAATAGAAAGAAATTAAAAAGAAAAGAAATTAACTTTGATTGACAATGAAAAGAGAACGAAATCTGACTCTATCCTTTAATTACGTTTACAATTAATCATTAGTTTTGGTTTTGTTACTTGCATCTGTCCAGCTGGTACCAGCATTCTTTTTGGTTTCGGAAGTACACTCTCGCAAACTTTTACATTGATTCTAAAATGTCGACTCACAGATTTTACACTAATAAAGACAAAATTGATAGGCTCACAGGAACTCGGATGATCCTCCTGAATGTCAGCTATCTGATGTCTGCTCGCCTTACCGGAACCCTATGATTCGTCGATTTGTTAGTCTTTTATCGCTTTGGACTTAAACTGCAACTTTACTATTCCGGCTGGCTATAGACGTAAACTGCTGACTTCCTTTCCTGGCTGGATATAGACGTTAACTCTCTTAGACTTTCCTCGCTGGCTGTAGACGTAAAATACTTTTACTTAGCGATATTTACGATGTAATACTTCCGTGAATGTTTTTACTTTGTCTTAAATTCACAACTTTGTTTAATAATATATAAATGACTTAGTCTCTGCTCTAGTATTATTTGTTCCGTCCTCTGAAATATTTCGCCACCAACTAACTGTTATATTACTTGTTCTGCTCCTCACAATGTTTTTCCGCGAACTGATTCCTAGTTCTCTCTCGAGTTTTAGCGCACATACGCCATTTTTTACTTTTCGACAAAGCAAGTGAGTTCGCTTTTTCAATTGTCGCTTTGTTCGATCAGACCGCTATAATGGATTTCTCAAACAATTCAGATTTTATTTCCAAACAATTAGTGGCCTAATTAATTGGCATTACAATTTTTTGCCAAAATAGAAATGAAAATAAAGCCAACACGCTGTGGCCATAATTATGTGGTATTCAATCTTTTAAAATAAAGAAAGTTAACAGGCTTTCACCTTGAATTTAAACAAAATTATTTTAAAGAGATAACAAACGATTACTTAATTACAATTTCAATTTACTTTTAATTTTGTACATTCTTTTATGTTTTCAACAAATTTTCCACAGCTTTAATGATACTCATAATCCCAGAGGCCTCTATTAATGATAAAGAGTTGCAATTGTCACCAAAAGTTACAAAATAAAATACAAATTTAATTTAATTGTAGAAACTAAGAACAAAGAAAAATAGAGAAGTCTGATACATTTGACGGGAAATTATATTTACATAAATTTTTACAAAATTAAGTTTCTACATACCTTTTTTTTGCGCTGCTTTGGTACTATATTATGCTCTTCAAAGTCAGTCAATTTTAAAGAAAATTATTTAATTTACAGGCCAGAACACTGTTTGCTACATAGTTTCACTTCACAAAGATTCCGGCACTTCGCTTAACAACTGTTCACGAACTTTACGTTGTCGTACTTACTGTCACACGGATTTGCTGTAGAAATACGTTAATGCAAAATGTGATATTTCCGGAATTTGTTCAGCTTAGACTTTGCTGAATTCCTAATTATTTAGTCACGAGAATCGTCGGCTGGTCTCCAAAACTATATTCACTCTAGTCATGACCAGACTGGTCAGACCCTCAAAACACTCTGCCTGTTTCCGCCAAAGTTCTGTGTGCGTACGCTTTTCCAACAATAATCAAGTAGCACCCTTTCCAGTCTCTGCATTCTTGCGCCACACTGACTGTTCTTTATCAATGCTCTGGCCTCAAAATTACGCCAACAATTAAAGAAAAAATTATTAAATAAAACTTACATTACACATTGGTAATATTTACAATATATACAAAAATCGTAATTTTTGATTAATCGCGAACTGTTCCTATTTTTGGTTGATTCGAATCTCACATTCGAAAATTTCTTGATTATTTAAAGTGCTCTTTTATTTATTTACTAGCTGGGTGTCCGGCATTATCCGGGTTGTCATATATCCATAACCCCCGTTTTGACTCCAATTTCAGTTGTTTTGCGTTATATTTATGTAATGCCACTCCACCCACACCATTAAGGGTGCTCCGCTTCCAAGCCGAAAGTGGTTGAAATTATACACAGGCAACATGTAGAGAAATATGAATATTATTGACCCAAAAATATATTTATTCGACGATAAATATAAGCCGGTTAACATAAAATTTTTACTCTACCCAACGCCGCCCATCCCACCCTCGCGCGTTGACCACATTGTCATAAATAAACTCATCCGTATCCCCGGATTTGACTCATACCTCGGTCATATTTGCGATATTTTCATAAAATGCCCCAGCAAAACCCCTACGCGTGCTCCCCTCCCATGCCGAAAGGGGTTGAAATTATTCACAAACAACATTGGTAGAAATATTACCAATCTAATTAACATTAAAAATATTTCATCACCGCAAATATCGATCGTGATTGTATGTTTCAAAATTTCCACGGGGAGTTAAACTTAGCGACATCTATAACTCTGTATTTGACTCCAATCTCGGTTGTATACGCGTTATTTTCTTGTAACGTGCATCCACCTCAACCCCTAAGGGTGCTCCTTCCCTACGGTTTAAGGTGTTGAAATTATAGACAGATAACATCGGTAGAAACAATATCAAGCTCTTTGACCCCAAAAAGTATTCATCCAACTCAAATATTGGCCGTTTTAGCATGTTTGAATATTTCTATCCCAGACCACCCTCGTTCCTGATGGTTGCAGACGTATCTCACCCCGACAGTGTTTGTTTCCTGGTTGCAAAGAACACGTGTACGTGGAATTTACTCCCGGATTCAGATTTGTGTAAGGAGCATGCATACATGCATACATATATACATGCATACATACATACATACATACAAACGCTCTGCTTTATTTATTAGAAGGCAAATTAGATTATTTAGTTACAAGATACATGAGAGCATCTACGTGGTCTCTCCCTTATGATAGGGGGTATGCAGAAGAGAAAGAAAGGTAATGAAAGGTTAACAAGGGCTCCCGCTTATAGTTTAAGGATGCTAGCTGGAATTCGGCTACAAGTGATGGAGGGAAATCCGTATAAAATCTGCATCAGGGTCTTCGTACTTGTTCCACGCTCTTCAGATGACTGAAGTGTGGTTTGCTATGGGGACGCAGCATTAAAGGTGACTTTACATTATGGAGAGAATTTGACAACATCAAGAAGAAACTATTGCAAGACTGGTTCAGTGATAAGTGTACCGACTTCAAGGTTCTTACTTTTAAGAAAACTATTTTGAAACTTTTTTAAAACTTATTAACGCTCAGTGCAAAAAATATTTTCTAAATCAATTCTTAAAATTAAACATTATTCCTCTGCATTTTTAAATAGTATTATACAACTTGAAAATTGCTTCAACAAAGAATTCTTAGGCCGTTATTCTAAAAACAATAAATTTAACAATTTTGGTTTTCAACTTTTAAAATTAGATATTAAAGCAGTCCCATGCCATTCTTACAATAATCGTATTAATAAATTAATGAATGGTATAAAAACAAGCTGCTGGGATATGATTATATCACTTTATAATATAATGGACTATTATTTTAACAAACTCTTAGATATTAAAAATAGGTTAGTTAATTTTAAACTAAATAACATGTACCGATCCAAAATAAGGAACCCGTACGTATTTGCTGATAACATGAAACCGCTCACTACCTCTATAAAATCGGTGAACATTTCCCCGGAATATAGAGTGGACAGTAACGTTATTACGAAATACAATAACCTTTACACTGAAGGTAGAGTTGATAATTTAACGAATTTATATATTCCCCCGAATATCTTGAACTTCCTCAGCCTAGGTGCTAGATTTAACTGCTATAGATATAATGATTGTAACAGTATTATTAATATTTTAACTGAAGTAGAGGGATTATTGTACAGAATTGTCACTGCTGATACTCATAAAAATACTATCAGAAACAATATTTCCAAACTTATAATTAACCATATGAAAACTATTAAATTTAACATGTTTAATGCGGAAAAAGACAGTTTTATTAAAACCATTACGAGCGACTATAATGATTGCAAATCTTTTTTTAAATCTAATATTAATTTAATCGTGTCTAGGGCAGATAAATCTAAAAAAAATTGTTATTATGTACGCCGATTATTATTTTAATAAAATGGAATCGCTCCTCAATGACAAAAAACCTATAGAATGATTAGAAATAACCCAATGCATGACCTTGATATACGAACAAATAAGTATATTAAGAAATTACTTAAATTTAAATTCATTGACGAGACAAAAGCTAAATATTTGTATAATAATTACCCAAAAAATCCAAGAATTTACGGAATTATTAAAACGCGTAAGACCGATTATCCGATTTGACCGATAGTCGATGCGATTAACAGTTGTTTATATAATCTGAGTAAATTTTTCAATCCTTCACTGAATTTATTAAATAGATCAAACGCTTTTGACGTTAAAAATTCACTTGAAGTTAAACATAAACTTGGCAATTTACGCCTGGAACCATCTGACACGTTTGTTAGTTATGACGTAATCTCACTATATACAAACACTCCCGTCGCCCTAGCAGTTAAACTAATTAGTGATAATTGGCTTTCAGTTGAGCCTTACACACCGATTAAGAGCAGAGTGATTTATTTAGAAGAGTAAAAGTTAATCCTTGAAAATAGTTATTTTACTTTTCAAAATAGATGGTACAAACAGGTTTATGGACTTCCAATGGGAGGTTGCTTAAGTGTCAACGTTGCTGGTATAGTTCATGAATCACATTTTAGATAACGCATTAAGGTCTTCTTCCATAACCCCTAGCTATTAATTAAATGTATTGATGATTTGTTGGTGATTTTACATACAGATGAACGATTACCGTTCCTAAACCACTTGAATACTATGAATCCCAAAATTAATTTCACGATGGAAATAATGTCTAATAACAAAATAGATTTTCTGGACATGACCATTATTAATAACGATGGACTTATACTGACTAACTGGTACAAGAAGCCTATTGCCCTCAATACCATTCTAAATTATTACTCCAACCACCCTAGACATATGATAATTAATGTTGCAAACAACCTAATACGTAAAGCTATTTGTATTACTGATACGATTTTTCACTCCACATTGAAAACTACCATGTTTAATATACTCCAAAATAGTTTTTTCCCCAAGAAAATTACATCTCAATTATGGATAAGTAATATTAAAAAATGGCATAATACTAAATTCAACCTGAATAACCAAACTACCAAGGAGCATACTACAGAAGAAGAGACTACTTTGGTTAAAAACAGAGAAAGACTTGTAGACACATGGAACTTTAAAGATCCTACGCAAACTAATATTAAAGCTTTTTTTAAACCAGTATCGATAAATAATACGGACGTTGTTAATACCACAGAAATTTACAAATTACCAGAAATAACGACGACTGCTGCAGAAAACTTTGACAGAAAACAACCGACGTACTACAGCTTTACGTATATAGAGAAATTGACGTTTAAAATTATAGATACCTTTAGGAAAAATGATATTAATGATGTCAAATTAACCGTCAAACCAGTTAACCATGTATAAAACATACTAACTAAGGTTAAAGACAAGACAGTGGAACAGTATAAGACAAATCTGGTATATAGCATCCCTTGTATCAATTTCCCGAAAACATATATAGGTTATACCACAACTAACATCAAAACTAGAATGTATCACCATAAACAAACATTAAAACCCTCAGCCAAAAGCAACACAGCGTTGTCCACCCACACAAAATTGACTAACCACGAATTTGATTTTAATAATATAAAATATTACATAATAATATTCTTAAAGTAAAACTTAGAATAGCTGAAGCAATTTATATTAATCTAAACAGAAACAATATGGTTAATAATAGAAACGAAGGTTCAGAAATAGAAAAACAATATGCAGAGATACTTAAAATATTGATAAGTAAAACATCTAAAAATAAAAATAATAAGAAATTGTAACCAATTGTATGTTTTAAAATTTATTTTAGGCATCTTTGTTGAAGTTTATATGTTTTCATGCATGCATAATCTTATATATGTATCGTTAAATAATTATTAACAATATTTTAAATCGATACCATAGTTTCGTTACTATAGTATCGATTTTCGATTGAAGTGCTGCACACTGAACCACTTAATGGAGCAGTTTTAAAACAGACCTTGTTGAATAACAACATAGTTTTATAGTAGTGACTAAGTACCTATAGGTACTAATACTTTTTAAAGTTAATGTGATGTTAATTATAAGACAAGAAGGTATGTTATGCTGAAGGTGTTGTAATGTATTCGTAACTTGATGTTTTTATATAAGTGGTAACGTTTTTAATGTTCATTCAGGATGATTATAACAATGAGTTGAAAGCTTCCGACTATATATTTAATAAAGTTATAAGCTTGGAGACTGTGTTTGGTTTTTTCTACTCATCAAGGTGACTTTACTTATCAGAATCCTAACTGAAATTTCAGAGTGATGGAATGCATCTCCGTAGATATTCTCCTCCTACTCTCCTATCAGGTTTCATTTAGCAGAGATAATCTCTCAGAGACAGCTCCTTTATGCGTTGGCTTAGCAGTAGGTGTGCCGTTTATGGAGTAAGCAATAAAATCCGATGAGATGTTCTTTGAAGAATCTGAAGCGTGAGTACATGAATAACGCTAGGTTGATGGGCGTCCCGGGAAAAAATGGGCACTTTTACGAATTTAAACAATCGTTCGTTCCCGTGGAACTAGAATTTAAATTATTTTAATTCGTATTAACGAATATACGAAAAAAGTTTCTAATAGTAGACAACTAACGATAATTCGAAGACTATAGCAAATTCTATAAATAAAAGGAATTCTTAATAGAGCTAAATAAACAATGCCACAAAAAACTAAGCAAATTTATCTCCTTCGTGTAGGTAAAACGAATAATAATAGAGAAGCACCCAGTATGTTCAATTCATATTTCTAATATCATAACAATATGCAATAGATAAACATCTAAGAGTTAAAGGACACATTATTAAATATATGAATTATTTTTACGTGTTCTTCTGTTTCAGTATACCACTTTTAAAATGGTGGTATATATCCACATGTTTCACTAAGTCCTATATACTCCACATATGAGAATAATAGAGTGTTTCGTGGATAAATTTAACGTTATTTCTGTACCACTGCATTTGGTTTCATGAAAGTAAAACACTGGAATAGTTGCAAGATAATAAACAAACTAACGCGCTATCCACCAAGGCATTTAATTTAGTTGATCAGTATATTTCGTTAAGTAAATTCCATTAGTATGTTATTAGAGGTAATGGTCTATTGTTGTTAAAATAGGATTTATATAATCGAAAACAACAAGGTCGACTAGAAATCAACTGTGCGGAATTGATTTGTTAGAAAAGCAACTGAGTGGCGTAGGGATCAAATGTAGGCCCTCTTGTTTTCATTATTTTTGTGAACGACCTCCATATACATGAAAATAAACAAACTATGCGTATACAAAAAATATATTTTTTATAAACAGAAAGAGGCAATACTGTAATAAATAATCACCATACTGTGAGATTGTACGGCCACGCGACAAACTTTGACAGGTAGTTAACTCACTAAAACATACATTTTAGAATAGGAATATATCGGCGGAAGTGACGCGAGAGGTACGAACACAGAAAATGAGACATGGAAAGAAAAACAGTGTTCATTTCCATCATGATCTGAAAGTGCTTCTTTTCGGAAATGGTTCCAATAAAGGCTTCTCCATGGGTAAACACCAGTTTTTTTTCTTATTTTTTTGGGTGTAGACAGGCTATGTATAGGGTAATCCACATAGTGGCAACTCCCCTCTTATAGCATAGGAAAGGGATTTAAAAGGGGGATGCGGAAGGGTAGAGGAAGGTAACCAAGGGTTAACTAGGGCCCCCGGGCTATATTTTAAGGATCCTACCCGGTATTCGCCTAAATAAATGCAGGGAAAACCCTAGAAAAGCCTGCATCAGGTAGGTCGGGCATTGGGTACTTGTCCCACGCCCTTCCGATAGCGGGAGAAGAGTTTTCTGTGGGGACGCAGCATTCCTTTCTCCGTGCCTCGACCAGTTTAGGAGGCAGCTGGCCGACTATTCCAATGGGAATAGCGATCAACTCTTACCGTATGCCCAAGGTCTGTGACCCCGGAACATACACCTCTCAGAACAGGCCGAGGTGCCTCGGCTTGTGGGAACCTTAGTTCAAAAACGGAGAGGAAAAGGCATCCCCAAAGGTAGCCCCTTCGTATCTCTCCTACAGTTGTCGCAACTGAGATCCTCGTTGCTCGACTTACCGTTGCGGCTGCGAGCGTGCGCGAAATACCTGATATCTTTGAAGCTGTCCGCCAATCATTCATTCGTCGCTACCAAATATGTATTACTGTTGGCAGTTGCAATTTTGAGCATTTATTAAAAACGATGCTGGAAAGACACACTTTGCGATGTTGTAAATAAACTATGTGTCTCTTTCCATGTCTCATGTTCTGTGTTCGTGCCTCTCGCGTCACTTCCGACCATACGTTCCTATTTAAAAATTTATTTTTTAGTAAGCAGTAAGGGGCAATTCTGTACTAGATGACCATTTATAGACACAGAAACTAATGGTCGGTTAACCCTTGAGTGCATAGTGTAGCATGTATGCAACATAACTTAAGTATCTCTCCAGAGGCGTCTGCTGGTTTTTAAGAGAGCTAATTTGTGATGCAGATGTGAAAAAAACATGAAGTTAAGGAAATTTTAAATTTTTGTCCTAGCTTTCTGTGAGTCAACCCCTATAGCCAGATTTTTCTGATCGGCGGTCAATATTTATTTTTATTGTTTTTTCAAGAAAGAAAATTTAAGCGTTATTCTCGGGGTATTCTAATTGCACTTAAATGATAATTTTCCAATTAATGTGAATTATTGACCAATCAGATATAGAATAAAGTATTCTCAAACCGAGTAAACAATTTTCCAATTAATGTGAATTATTGACCAATCAGATATAGAATAAAGTATTCTCAAACCGAGTAAACAATTGTATTCGCGACGCTTCAATGACGGTCATGATTTTATTCATTCTGTACACCGTTAAAAGCCTGCTAGAGAAAAATATTAATAATTGATGGACAGCAAAATTGAGTAGTAAGATGATTTTTCACATATTTCCAAAGAGATAAGGAGTCATCTGTTCACCGATGAAAAGGGAATCAAACAAGTAGGTTTTATGCTGACGCATCAAAGGACACTGGATGATAGTTTGCATGGATACGGTAAAATTATGAAAGACGGACCATGACTGAAATACAGGAATTACAGACTGTGTGGAATGTAGCCGTTATCATATTAATAAATTTGTTTAACAAGAATAAAAGAATTAATGATTGAACATTTCTTAAGAATAAAATTCCAGAAATACTTTTCACCGTTAAGATGAGTTGTTCGAAGCTAGCGGTGCATTTCAGTTTACGCCATGAACGCGGAAAATGGAGGGTCAAAGTTCGGAAGTCACACTTTATCGCCTGAGATGAACTAGGCCAGCTCAGCGGGCAGTGGCCTCAAGCATGGTCAGGTGGGCGGGAGAGGATACCAATCTCGGCTGCAAAAACAAAAAAAAAGTGTAGGCTGGGGTCGCAGGTACGGCGCCACCTGGGGGCGCCGACGGCGACGGAGCCGCCCCCGGGGCCGGGGGAGGCTCAAGGTCGACGTGACGGGGAGGGTGCTCCACAAACCGCTTGTGGTTGCGAGGGGGCAGTGATGCAGAGCCGCGGGGGCGGCGGTTCCCGAAACTTCGCCACATGTGCGGACGCGCCCTCAAACCTAATGATGCCAGGTCGTTATCGTATCTCGGCGATAGCGCTGCCTGCAATTATGCACCCAACAGGTTAAACACGCGCTGCATATGCTTCTTCTTGCTCGAAACTGCGCTATTGTTACGACTGCACCGTTACACGATTCGTGAGCATCACAAGTCGCTATGCAATATCCAAAAAAAAATTAATGGAGACATAAAAAGAACTGAACAGACATCCGGATTAATGTGATGATATTACCAGATAAGATTTACTTCTCTGGCAGGATCGAATAATAAATCACAGATAAAACTGTTGTATGAATTCCAAAACCAAGTAATTCCAGATTCCACAGAAACTGAACTAATCGAGCTTATATATTATCATTATCAGATATTTCAAATACTAATAGGCGGTGAAGTGTCCTAATGATACCAAGTCGTTTTCGTATCTCGTGTTTAACGAGCAGGGCGACTCGTTATTTTCCGATCTTCCGTGTATTGGTCATGTTTCAGACAGATAGTCCCTGCAGCTTTCTAATTTATATCCCTGTCTGCCTATACAATGACGTCTTTCTTTAATAGTCATTTCGTATCTTCTAGTTAGAATTTTCTCTTTCCATCCCCATTATATCCTCTTCCGGATATATGTACGTTTTGTAAGAGCTATTCCTTTATTTTCACTACATACCATGTACATGAGCTTCTTGTAGTTTGTATCTCTGTTCTTAAACTCCACAATTTTCTCATAACTTCTTTTGTTTTCTGTCTTATTATACTTTTTCCATATTGTTTACAAGCCCTGTAATTGTTACAGTTTTAGCCATTAGTTATATGCTCATCAGATATAGTTTAGACTGAATTATTTTAGCATTTTCATTGGACAGATCCTCGGATTTTTAATACATGCTGTTTTTAAGACCATTTACGTAGAATTTCCTTTCCAATCTAGATGAGACATCTACTGCACTTATCTGAGTTCAACGAAGTTCTTACTGTAGTATCTGTCACTGAATATTTCCTACTAATCTGGATAATGTTTCTTCTACTTCTTCCAGTACTTCGTGATATCGATTAATATATTGTAATATTCAAAATTGTACTTTATAAAATTTACAAGCCCCACGTTGGAGTGCCAGATTATGTAATAATCAATATTAATTATTAAAAGAAAATACCACGTTTGGGACAAGTTATGTGGTATTCAAAATGATAATAAATATTACAAGAAGGAAATTACTTTCTTAAAAATGACAAAAAAATATTTTATTTTACAAATCTAAACTACTTTGATTTTACATTTTAAATTAATTTCTCGGGTTTTGTGAGAACTCTCAATTTCTGAACCGCCTATCGGGCCTCTAAGAAAGATATTAGAAAAAATGAATTTTTAATTAACAATACAACAACTATTACTAATCTGAAACTTATATAATTCTATTAAAGTTATCGAAATCTGACGGCAAGTGACATTTACATATAAGGTTTACAGATTAAAACTTGTTCTGCGGCTTATGCACACGTGATTTGCTTTTTAATTAATTTTCTTTATATTTACAACACTTTTCAATAACTGGGCACTTGCACTGATTCTGCTTTCTTATCGTTTGCAAACACTTTGGAAAACTGTCGATATCTTTCTGTTTCTGAATATCTCATTGTTTGTAGATCACATACCGCTCACGAACTAATTGCTTTTTACTGTTCATTCTCCGCTCTTCTCTGAATATCTGATTAGTACTCCTTAGATTCTGCGCTCTCAATATCCGGCCAGCTCTGACAAATACACTCTGCAGTCCGCTAAAGTCCTAAACGTCTATATATGACTTTTTGACAATCGCTTTGTAACAAGCATTATCGGCTCTGCAATCTCGCCAAACAATACAGTTATTCACAATGCCATGGCCTCAGAGTTACGCCGCCAATAATGAAATAATGAATATAAAAGGTAGCCAATTCAGACAAAAAAGTGATAATATAAATACCACACAACGTTTCTGGGATGCTTTTTCCTTTCGTCAGGAGCGAAGAAGAGCCTAGAGCGACACAACTGCACTTGTCAGTTGACAAAACTGAAATGCGACGAAAACACAACGACAATGGAAGAGCCGAAGGATTAGCGTAACAATAAGGGAGCAACGACAATGGGAAAACAGAATGTTTAGCGTAATAATAAGGGGTCATAGTAATTATTGAGTTTAATAGTGTCTGTTTATACATTAATTGTAGCTGTGATGTTTGGTTTGATCTGAAGCATCTCTGAAATAAGTCAGGAATTGTACCTGGTGTCGATGTCTAAAATCTTAGCATTTTGCCAAGCAAATGTATGTTTAGAAGTGATGATAAAAACAAATTTTTAGTTAATTACTTATTTGTAATTTCTACTATATATATATATATATATATATATATATATATATATATATAAAAGCAATAATTAATTAGGCCATGAAAATGATTAGGTATAATTTGAATTGTGGCGAATAAATTGAATTTTAGCGGTATGAGCTATCAAAGACAACAATGGCGGCGAGTTCTTTTCCTTTGTTGAAAACCGAAATGGAGAATGCGACGCGGGAAAAATTCAATCAGTACTGAGCTTGGGTCGAGAGAGAATGAAACAATAAAAAGTCTTCGCCGAGATACGTGGCAGTTCGGTCAACATACAGAAATAAAAACAGTAAGGTTCTGCACTGCGCCAGGGTCGAGCAAGGAGAAACAAAAAGCCTAAAATCCGCGACGAGAAGAAAGTAGTTAAAGTCTGGACTCTGCATATGATAAGTAAAGTCTGCAAACATAAACTACAAATCACGAGTTCCTGCATGGAAGCAGGAGTTTGCTTCACAAATTGAACAATCTTCGCATTGAGGGATCCGACAACGGCTAGCTGACCAGAAAGGGGAGACAACAACCGAGGTTCCTGATAGCTGAGGACGTGCACTTCGACCGCGTGTGTGTAAAATCTGCAAGGAAGTTAGAATCAGTGTAAAATTTGCATTTTTAGTGTAGTGTTGAAGCTAAAAAAGAAAAAGCTGGTTCCAGACGGACAATACGTGAGTAACAAAACATATATAATCTCGTAAACGATAATTAGAAAGGCAATAGTCAGATTTAGTTCAGTTTCTTTATTTAGCTTTCTTGCATTTCATTTATCGTCATATTATTTTAGGTGAATTTTTATGTTTGAATTGTTAATCAGTTTATAAATCACTTTTCAGTTAATTATCGAACCCAGTTGTGACCTGAGAGAAGAGATCTTAATTTTATTGTATTTATTTTAATTTTGGAAGCTACAAGTGAATAAAATAACAAATTATTTTATTTGTTAATTTTTGATAATCTTTTCTTTTAATTAACCTTTTTTTTTGATAATTTATTAATTCTTTTAATAATCTGTAATCCAGTTATTCATTACAATATATATAAACAGAATACAAGAACGAAATCTTAGAATCAGTTATCACGAATTGAATAGTTCATACAACATTTACTCCATTGATTTAATGAAAAGAGTTTGAGCCACAGACTTTACTTCCATTTCAATTATTCAGGTGATGAATATTTAACAAAACCTTCTCTCAAAAATTAAATTTGACGTGTACGGAATTAATAGTTAATGGCAGTCATACTACGTGTCGTCGTGCTAGACGAGCTTTATAGCTCCAATACGTAGCAATTTTATTGATGGACGGTGGAAATTTTAATATCGATAATAATACTAACTTTTCCAAGTTCATGTTTACAAAAAACATATGGATATGCAAAATGTAAGACGAAGAGCCATAGGAATAGACAGTGATATATGAATAAGAAAACCATCGAACGATTTTTTTCAGCTGTTTTCTGGTGAAATAATTCAGAGCAACGTAAAACCATAAAAATTAAAAATTTCTGATGTGGAAGGGTTCGACTGATCGCTGGAATTTTGTTTAGTAGAATTATAACAACGAGTTTAATGATCAAACTTAATAGCGTCATATTTTAGTTCAGTAACAGTGAAATGAAAATGATTGAACAACTAGGATGATGTGTTGCGTTATCCAATAAGAAAAAGAAAATCGATACTGTAATAGAAGACACAAAAAGGAGACAGAGAACAGATATAATTAGTTATTCGAGAACTGTTAGGCAAATAGTTAATCAAATAGCAGAAAAAAACATGCGTCAAACACGAGAGTTCGAGTTGAATCATCAGTACAAAGCTGATATTGTTGATGTTGATCAGTGAGTCGATGCATGATTATAACAAGGGCAAGAAGAAATCAATGGTAAATATAGTCTAAAGCTATCTTAATAAATAATAAGAAGAAAAACAACATTCTGCCGGGTAAAGATAAAATAATATAACAGTCTTGATAAAAATAATATTAAAAAATACTTCAATACTTTCAATAATAATTATTCGTTCAAAATATTTAAATGACAATGTTCGTATTAAAAGAAATTGCGTCATGAGAAATAAATTTAAAGAACTAATAAGGTTATATTTGATTCAAGAACAGAAAAAATGCTTTAAATCGTAGTTCTGCCCCGTAAAGGATGTGAAACTAAATTACAGGACCAGAAATAATTGATTTGAATAGCGTAATTGAGCCAATATATAATGTACATAAAATTGTTTCCATTCGTCTTTAAATTATAACTCGTACTTTCTCTTGACCAACTTATAAAATGCAGTGCATATCATTTAAAAAATTTATGTATTCTGAAATAATGACTCACGATTGTATTGAATTGAGTGTATAAACAGTTATGGATTTCAATAATTACAAGAAGTAAGGTAGATTCTGACAGGTAACGGAACTTATAAGTGTTGTAGGAATATACACACATAAATATATGAGCGTGTGTATGTGAGCATTTAATTTTCAATGTATATCACGGCGTCTATTTAAAAAATTCGTATCCATAATCTTTATATTCTCTGTTCTTAAATTCACCTGTGCTACATAAATAATTAATAATTAATGGCTGTTTCGTGAAAAATGCCAACACAATATTTAGAACTAAAAATCAATTTACAATATTATTTGTCGTTAGTTACGTCTTCAGCTAACCAAAGCTCCGCCGAATTCATCATACACTAATATCCATATTTAAAACTCTTGTTATAGAACAGAACAAGATACTCTCATAGTCTCAGGGCACACATGGGTGAGGATCATTGGAAAAAAGTTTGGAATTCACAACGCTTAAAAAAAAGAATTCACCATATATATTGTTTGCTGTTTTTCTTTTTGTTTAATGATATTCGAATAGTAAGCACTCATGGCTTCGGGGTTGATCTCTGAAGACTTCGCCTGGGCTGTTAGATTCAACTGACGTCATCAGCTGGCGTACTATCTTCCCCAAGACACGTAGAACATAAAAGAAAATAAACCAACTTTATTAAAACGAACAGTAAATTTTTTAATAGTTTGTTGGGTTTAGACAAGCTATGTATAGGGTAATCCACATAGTGGCAATTCCCCTCTTGTAGCATAGGAAAGGGATTTGAAAGGGGGGATGTGGAAGGGTAGAGGAAGGTAGCCAAGAGTTAACTAGGGCCCCCGGGCTATATTTTAAGGATCCTACCCGGCATTCGCCTAAAGAAATGGAGGACAAACCCTAGAAAATCCTGCATCAGGTAGGTTGGACATTGGGTACTTGTCCCACGCCCTTCCGATAGAGGGAGAGAAGTTTGCTGTGGGGACGCAGCATTCCCTTCTCCGTGCCTCAACCAGTTTAGGAGGCAGCTGGCCGACTATTCCAATGGTAATAGCGGACAACTTTTACCGTATGCCCAAGGTCTGAGACCCCGGAACATACACCTCTCAAAACAGGCCTCGGCTTGTGGGAACCTTAGTTCAAAAACGGAGAGGAAAAGGCATCACCAAAGGTAGCCCCTTCGTGTCTCTCCTACAAGGTTCTGCCTGCGAGAGAACATCCCTCGCAGGTACTGCCTGCGAGAGAATAACCCTCGCAGACGATTTATTAATAGTTTTTAATAATATCCCAACATAAGAACTAAAGATTCTATTATAGTAGCCTGCGAGAGTATTCTCTCGCAGGTAACCCTTGGCTACCTTCCTCTATCCTTCCGCATCCCCCCTTTCAAATCCCTTCCTATGCTATTAAAGGGGAGTTGCCCAATGTGGATCACCCTCATATAGCCTGTTGACCTAAATAAAAAAAAACTAAAGATTCTTAGAGTGCTCTGCCGCAGGCTACCTTTGGGGATGCCTTCACATCTCTCTGGTTTTTTTGATATAAGGTTCCCATATGCCGAGGCACCTCGGCCTGTTGTATGTTCCGGGGTCGCAGACCTTGGGCATACAGTAAGAGTTGTCCGCTATCCGCTATTCCCATTGCAATAGTCGGCCAGCTGACTCCTAAACTGGTCGATGCACGGAGAAGAGAATGCTGTGTCCCCACAGCAAACTCCTCTCCCGCTATCGGAAGGGTGTGGGACAAGTACCCAATGCCCGACCTACCTGATGCAGGTTTTCCTAGGGTTTGTCCTGCATTTTTTTGGGCGAATGCCGGGTAGGATCTTTAAATCATAGCCCAAGGGCCCTAGTTACCCTTGGCTACCTTCCTCCACCCTTCCGCATCCCCCATTTCAAATCCCTTTCCTATGCTATAAGAGGGGAGTTGCCACTATATGGATTACCCTATACATAGCCTGTCTACACCCCCCCAAAAAAAATACAACTAAAGATTCTTTTAAACAAATGATAGTGTCAACTACTTATTTCAGTACTCTCTCATGCAATGTCCTTAGTAGCTCTTTTAAGATAACTTAATTAACATACAAACCATATAGAGTTCTCCAATGGCATATCAGCATTTAAAAGACGTCCGTAAAACTCTTGGAGCCTTTACAGTTATTATTTATTTTGCAAAAGGAAAAAACAAAAACTCTTTACTCATCATTATGTACGAATCTTTATTCTTCCATATATAACATAAAAAACAGAGATAACTGTCTATTCCTCTCAGGATATCATCTTTCTTTGGATATTATAATCAATTACGGCCCCACTTTGAAATATCGCAACCAACTAAAACTATTTTTCAAAACAGTGTCCAAGTACGTGACGTTAATACAATTTAATTCAGTTATAGTTTTATAAAATAAATCAAAATTTTAGTATTCCTGCGTTGCATGCAAAGATAATTTCCCGATAAGAGATACTGCACTTATAAGACGTGATAGTCTTTGACCCTTCGATTGGCTTTACTAAATAAACTTCACATTTTATCCAAGTTGTGACTGGCGGGAAGTGCTATGCCAAACACGCAGTTAAACGCGAAGTCTATTTAAATCCTTTAAGTTATATTAAAATTAAATAATATTGTTGCACTTCTGCAGGAATAAAAGTTAATTTGAATTAGTTAATAAACCAGTGCCAGAAGTGGCTATTCGATCATAGGGAAGTTGTCTGCACCTCAAAACGATAATAAATCAATTCAAAGATATGTGAAATATTTCAAGTTGTCTCTTCAGAACAAATGTTTTGGGTTCCTCGAAATGTAAAGGTAGAAAACTCTCTGCAATCATTCACAGATTGCTGTGTGTCTTGACACGCTGAACAGGTTGGTCTGTTCCGCCTGACTAAGTAGCTGCTTTTCTCCTCCAAGAAAGCAGGTGGCTGGACTAGGACGATTTCAACAGATCGGTCTGATTTAACAACGCTTAAACAGAGTGAGCAACACGCCATCCCAGCGGGAGGTGGCCAGGAATTCACCCACGGGCCATCAGGGAGACCCAACGCCAGCAGCTCTGACTTATGAACATGTAATTATATCAACAATGTTTATTCAGCAGACGGATTAAATTAGACTTAATTTAAAGACGACGGCGGTTCATAAACAAACATGATCGGTTGACAAATTTTTAAAGGTTGCGTCGTTTACATAACGAGTCGAGCGAAAGCGACGCGTATCACGTGCCAGATCTGAGCAGGGGGCGACGCTCTCTTATCACATGGACATTTTCTAACAAAAAAACTAATTTGAACAGTTAATATAGAGTAGACGACCGTTTCCAAACTTCAAGATCAAGCCGCTCTTATCTATCACTTACTAAAAAAAAGTAATTTAATGATGCTTATTTAGCTTTTAAGAAAAATTTATATTGGCAAATTGTATGAACGAATCAGATTTGAAGCAAACTACGACCTCGTAGATTCTAAAATTTCCTTAAAGACTTTCTCGACTGAGTTAATTCAACTAGGTTTCCTTACAAATATGTGATAGTATTAATGAAGTTAGATAGAAAAAACACGAACGCATGTTCGATTCCCAGATCTGTACAAGTTTTTCTATCTTACTTTATTAATTCAATTTCACCAAGCTTTCGAACTGAGCTTTCTAATAAGTATTTCCGCTTAGATATTAAATATTTAACTCGTGATGTTAATATATATATAAAAAAAACTTTGACCTACATTACAGACTAGAAAAACTGATATTTTTTAATCTTAAAAATGTTACGTTTTTGGTATGTCTGTACTGAGGTTAGAGAGCACATAACCTTTCTAATTTCATCTATATACTGTGTGTAATCTGGGTCAATTTTTTTGCTTATATGAATAAAATAAGAACCTATAATTGGTTTCGATATTAGTCTTGTCTTCATTGAATCCCAGTAATTTAGCCATTAAAGAATGTGAATAGTAAATTGTAGGTTAGCCTGATATACAAAAGAGATAAAGAACGGAGCTTGGGTCGACATGGTGGTTAGGATGGTAAAGTAATCGGTTTGACTGTTTAGGAAATGGGTAGATTTGACGCATGTTTTGGTGTGGTATCGTAGATATTTTGGTCTTCTACCTGTACACTATGTAGATTGTCAGACTTTGAAACAGGATCGGCTGGATCGCTCAACCTTTGATGAATCATTTACATGAGGCTCTTGGGAACTGAACCAAAGATCCCTCGGCTGCTCTCTGTATTTTCCATTTGTCTAACTCCTCCATATGAGCCAGCCCGAATTCATTGGCACCAATCATGTAAAACCTTAATATCCGCCCTTTTCGTGCTGGCGTCACTTCCAACTAGCATCAACATCACTCACGCATTAGGCAAGCGTATTTCCTCATCCTTTTATTGATTCTTCGCAGTGGTAGTCATCGGCATTTTGAAGTTCCCGCCAGCCAAGTTTTACCTTTTAAGAATGCAGGCAGCGATCCTGAATTTGGATTTATTTGTGTATTTGTGTTTTCCATCATTCCTGGAAAGAGGAAAAGTATACATAAATAAATACACACAAACTTGTGAATTCAAATTAATTTAATATAATAACAATACACAATATCCTAGTTAATTTATAATACTAACGAGTTACTGGAAAATAACACGATACAATTCATCCTAAGTGTAAAGATTAATCACTAAACACTTGTTAGGTGTATAAACACTTAATATATAAAAGTGGAAGTGCAACACAACACTGGTCTTTTGTTACTTGTGGCTTTCATTCAACGATAGTTAAACAACAATTCATGGCTCAATTTCACGTCGTGCATGAACTTCACAACAATTTTCACTTTGACTTTACTAACGCTCATCTGATTCTTCTCGGAAAAAATTTCATCTACGAGTAAATTTCCCTAAAGCTTTTGCGAATACGTTTTTCCAGCTAGTTATAGATCAGTTTAGAAATTATCATATTCCACCTTCAGTTTAAAAGTTTATCTGTCCTATTTTGCAATTACTTTCTGCTGCAGAAAGTAGCTTTTACCAACAATAAATTCATTTTAATTTTTTTTAAATTCATGTTAATTTTGCGCAAGTTGGGTTTCCACTAGCTTGTAACAATGACGCCAGCTTGGAAAGAGTGCATGTTAAGGTTTAACATTATTGGTGCCAATTAATTGGGGCTGGCTTATATGGAGGAGTTAGACAAAAGTAAAGGGAGTGCAGAGAGCAGCCGAGAGATTTCTGGTTCAGTTTCCAAGAGCTCAATATAAACGATCCATCAGTAATTTAGTAAGAGGAGTTGATCCAGCCAAACCAGTTTCCACATTAATTAATTAATTTTTTCCCCCAATATTAATTTAATTTTAATTTATCAGTCGATATTCTCTTTTAAAAGAGTCCTGTAACTATTAATACAAAAATTTCCATCAAAATTTATCAACTTTCCCATACACTTGCACAAGGCAAAATTTGTCGCTCCCATCCGTACACGTTTGGTACGTTGTACAGAACAATAAACAAAGTTACAAATTAAAATTAAATTTGGGGAAGAACTGAGATTAAGCGTTAGATTGATTAACTAATGATTGCGGGACTTGCTTACGTTGTTTATCGGGGCTTTTAAGACAAAAATTATCACTCTCAATTTTAAACATATGACGATTTACAAATTTTAATTTTTTTCTAATTTTATATATTGGTAGACGTGTCCATTTTCGCCTATTTATACAATTATGGCCCAAATTATAATATTATTATTGGCCTTAAGTTTAATAAACAATGAAAAATTACCATTTCAGCCAAATTCGTATTATACAAAATACGACGTTTCGTTCCGTAATTAGGAAGTTGTCTCCAAATCTTTGTAGACCCTAAAACTAATCATATGTATTGAATTTTTTAACTTATGTAGTAATGGTGTATAATCAAATCTAAAATTAAATTTTTAAATTAGATAATTAAAACCAACATCCCGAATTTTTACACATTCGTTTACCAAAGAAAAGATTCTGGTGTAACTACAAAAGGTAAAAATTAACAGTTCGTAGTGTTTTTCACATATATATTATAAATTAGATAAAAATATAGACATATTTTGATAGTAAAATAATATAAAGAAGAATATAATTTTAATCCAGACTTACAATGTTCCTCATCCATAAAAAATGGCCGACGTAATTATTTCCTGCAAAATAGATGTCACCAATTATGATTTAGTACATTGATCAACCTTCCATGTATATTTTACAGCAGTTAATTATAAGTAAGTCACCCTACAACAGTACTAGAGATACATCAAAGAGATTCCTTCAGAAAGTTTCGGTGATTACAATCTAAATCGTTACCAGATAATATCTTAATGTTCCATTGTAAGTAATACACCTCGATTTCCACTGTAATAGTAGTCTTGTAGTACATATATATAGCTTAGAGCTAAATGACAAGTCTGCTCCAAATATATATATGTATACATATATTTGGAGCAGACTTGTCATTTAGCTCTAAGCTACTTATTTTAGATTATTATGCCGCGAGATTCTGTCAGGATATTATAAGAATATCAGGATGTGATATCAACCCTTTCAGTAATAGTAAATGCACCTGGCAGTACTCGTGATTAACGACTTTAGACTCTGCAATGGAAAACATTTAATTCAAGGTTATGGCTGTCCCACTGCACGAGGTCCAGGGTTTGTCTCAATTTGCAGCTGGCGGCAACAAATTAAGAGTTACCTAACATCAATGTTATGCAACTCTACAATAAATCGTTGATATTATCATTAGCGTCCTATCGATAATAACTAAGCGACGCCAGTATTTTTATTTGTTTCACTCTCATGAATCCTCTTATCTGGCTTTTAAGACTTCATTAGTCTACGTATTCTAATAAACAACTTGTCTAGTGCATTGTTACCTTTTCTGGAAAACATTCAGGTTTTTTTTTGTATTTTGAAAATCTGGAAATATTACTGTGATGTTGAATCGATTGGCATTCATTTTCAGAGTTTTAAAAGGAGCTATGGATTGGCTGCAACAGACTGCTTTCAAAAGCACTTTAATAATTGTGTGCTAAATATTATTGTGATATTTGAGTGCAGCGACACACTACATTCGGGCGTGAGAAATGTATCTACCTGCTCAACAGCGAATAATATTATATTTGTCAGCTATATGGGGGTTTTGGAACAATATTCGGAGACAACCGTTTAAGCATGAAGACATAGAACTCAGTAGAATGGTCGGTTTTTCTCGTCTGTAGGAGCCATGACTTATGGCTGATTTGGGAGACATTTCTTCGTGCGGGGAAAAGTAGCGAGGTGTATATTTTGCATCATAAGCGAGTTGGTAGTCATTGTTAATCTAGGGAAAGGTACGTCAAGTATTTGTTAATTCTTTTTTTTTAGATAACAGGCTACATGAGGGTAATCCACATGGTGGCAACTCCCCTTTAATAGAATAGAAAGGGATTTGAAAGGGGGATGTGGAAGGGTGGAGGAAGATAGCCAAGGGTAACTAGGGCCACCGGGCTATGGTTTAAGGATCCTACCCGGCATTCACCTGAAAGAAATGCAGGACAAACCCTAGAAAAATCTGCATCAGGTAGGTCGGGCATTGGGTACTTGTCCCACGCCCTTCCGATAGCGGGAGAGGAGTTTCCTGCGGGGACGCAGCATTCCCTTCTCCGTGCCTCGACCAGTTTAGGAGGCAGCTGACCGACTATTCCAATGGGAATAGCGGACAACTCTTAACGTATACCCAAGGTCTGAGACCCCGGAACATACACCTCTCAAAACAGGCCGAGGTGCCTCGGCTTGTGGGAACCTTAGTTCAAAAACGGAGAGGAAAAGGCATCCCCAAAGGTAGCCCCTTCGTATCTCTCCTACAAGGTTCTACCTGCGAGAGAAAAATCCTCGCAGGTACTGCCTGCGAGAGAATAGCTCTCGCAGGCCGTGTGAGGGTGCTTTAAGAAGCTCGTGCTTTCTTTATTACCCTCAGGTTTGCTTGCTGTTCGACTGCGAGCTGTCAACCCCGAATCAATTACGACGCTGTATCAGGTAACAAAGAATTATACCACAACACGACCGTCATCCACAGAAGTCCATTACCTAGAACCATCAAATTCCAAAGATACAAGAGCAAACATATGCATTACATATTCAAATAATAATTGAGGAAAAAATATCTTAAAAAAATAATTGTTACATTTTTAATACGGGGTAGTAAGTTGCTTGCAGAATTCCAGAATTTCTCTTGGAACTTCAAATATGCCCGGAACCGTTTTTTAATAGAGTCAGGAACACTCATGACACCTTAAGAAAGTAGAAAAATATTCTTTATATCTTAAGGAAGTAAATATATTTCGACCGGTATCTTAATGAGTCCTAAAGTAATTACGGTATGAAAGAGAGTCAAAAATATTCACGGTACTCTTTAGGAGACAAGAAAACTCCGTGTCACTGAAGAGAGTAAAAGAAAGTCCAGTGTCTTTTATCGGAGGTAAACGTACTACTGGCGCTTTAAATAAAAAAAAATAATCCCAATAAATTAAGGCAGCAAAAATTATGACCCGTGTCTTAAAAATTCCAAAAATAAACCCGTCACCTTAGTAAATTAATTGAGGTATAGTGTATAGTAATAATAATCCAGCTATATAAAGCGAAATTTGGTTTACACATAGATATTTATCTTCAGACATAAAAAGCCAAAATTTAAGATCAGGAAATAAAATTATTATTAACGACAGAAAAAAACTAGAATTTCAGAAAAATTCGTAAGAGGCACTCGAGCTATATTGTCGTTTTTGTTATTGGAAACATTTTTCACTTTAGCGGCGTTTATAGGAACCCCCGAACGCTCTAATGCGCATATAATAAAATATATTTTAATTGAACTGCATCTCCTGAAGAATTTACGGTCTTCCAAACAATTAGCAGACTATTGAGAAATTGAAAGAAACTCAATAGAAAGTTTTGTAAAATCTGAATATTTCTTACTTCTGGCACGTAAATGCCGTAATTTAACTCAGGACTTGCCCTTGCTTTCAAAGCTGGATTTTTTTAAAAAATCGTTTCTATTTAGTTGATTAACCCTCGCGCGCCCCTAAAGTGACACAGTTAGTCGTGCTAGGCCCAGGGAACCTAAACAACTGCTGATCACTTTTCTGAATCAATTATTTTGAATATTTTTATTAATTTTAACGTTTTTTTATACACACATATACACAATTCGTGCATCCAATTGTAAGACCGGTTAAGTTTAAACTTGCATTTTATTTAAAATATTTGTTAAATAAAATCAACTCACAAAGCAAATTCTAATTTTTTAATATTACAATATCCTTTATAAATAAAATCATAAAATATTGAGATCCTAATTTTGTAAACCAAGCATCAGTTATATGCCAGACAGACAAACAGCTCCAGCGTGATTGAAATATAATTGTTTAATAATGCAGCTGGTTATTTACAGGAATAATTTTTATTGTTTTTTAAAAGTATTCTACTTTTGTGAAAATGCTGATGAAATTCTCATAAATAATATTTGAATATTAATATCATGATATAAATAAATACATTTTTTTGTCAAATAATTTCATTAATCAGTCTGTTTCAATGTTTTTTGAATTTTTGACAAGGCATTCTTAGCAAATTATGTTTGTGTGTATACGGAAACACAAAAAACTTTCACATATTTCACAACAGTGCTTTACACTGATTTTCAGTTTCCTTGAAACGTGTGCCACGGTATTTTCTAAATCTAGTTCGTCAATTTCATGATCCGAGTCAACAGATCTATTACCTAGAATATATTCAGAACCTGATTCATCTGATGGTAAAGAATTTATGCCATAATAATATTTTTCTAAAAGAAGGCGACGAATTTAATCTACATCTGGAGGATTATTCATGCAGTGTATATTTTTACTCATTTTCCAGAATTCTTCACAAAAAGAGAAACGGAAATTTGTAATAAAACCCCAGAAATATAACATCAACTCATGACAATAAAAATTTAAGTATTAAAAGACGAATATTTTATACTAAAACTGAATAATTGTCAATAATTTTTACGAAAAAAAATGGACTACATTATTAGTCCGTACTACTGCGGAAAGGATGACAAAAATTCTAACGGGAGTGGTCGCAGTAGTTTACCTGGACCAAAGATTCGTTACTTCCTTATTCAAACGTCCGAGAAACTACAGAGAGCACCTCCACTGTAAATTATTCAAAAATTGTCATGTGACAAAACGAATCTGTATAATTGTTGCTGGACTTAATATAATTAAGTTTCTTGAAAAATTCTTTATAGGAAAGTGATTCATAAATTCAAATTGCCTAAAAAGGAATCATCAAACTCTCTAACGTTGTCGGCAAACGGCTTACAGTATTAACTGTGCACAGGTTAGACATTATAAATAACAGGTATTCGTAAGCTAATCAGACATCGTTACGAGCAGACGATCAAGAACTTGAATTTGGTTCCTGTCTTTTAAATACTCAATTTAGGTAATCACTGTATACCGATGAACGTACGGCAATTTTAACGTATTTTTCAAACAGTTTAAATTATTTTTACTCGAGTTACGTAAAACAAAAACTTCATATTGTGATGTGTGAGGACTTCACTGTAAATTTCCGTACTAGATGAAATTAAATTTTATATCTAATGTGGGTTAAAGTAGTTGCAAATTCATCATCATTGTGCTTTGAATAATTTATTATCATGGCCAGCATTAAGGTCCAAGTGTGAACAGCGTTAATTATTATATTAAAAATTTATTACAAGTAATTTCTTCATAAGATTTTTATTTAACGTCTGTTTTGAATTAATAAAACAATTAATGACCTTATTTGTAGGAAAACAACTGAAGATGATACAAAAAGGTATCGAAACGTTGTCAAAGTGAAAATTAAAAATAAAAAGTGTCTGTATAAGGTCATCAATTGCTTTATTAATTTCTTCATAGATAAATGAATCTTTTGATGTAACCTCAACCGGCACGTGTTAAGAAGTGCTGCCAATTACCATACCACTAAGGTTGTTGTCCTGTTGAGAGGTTCATTGGAAGCTGTCCTAGGATTATTTAGGATTTATTAAAAATAAAACACTGTTATTTGATTTCAGTCTCAGAATTATGAGGTGTGCAGAGAACCGAAATGAGAGTGACTCTAAATGTCACTCGTAATTACAGGACAGGACCACGTCGTAGAGTCCTCCTACGTTTAAATCGTGCGTATTACAAATCTAGCACTCTACGGAGTCTCGCGTCAGATAAATCAGACTTAAGTTACTGATTAGAAAAGCATTTCATGCGAAAATTACGTGCACCCTCCTCCATTAACGTCTGAAACTGAGAGCAACCTATAACCTGTTATTTATGCGATTACAAGGTGTCGCAGCCCCTCAGAGTCGCAACGCTCGTATTTCTCGCAGCCAACGACCATTGCCAACCTTGACGCAGGTTATTTCTCGAAATTACTCGGCACACCTCTCGGACCCAATTGAGACTTAATTGAAGACGTTGCTGAACCGCAGCTTCGCGTGCGGGAGTGTCCGGACGCCAGAAAGGATCGTTTCTCGCCTAACTTGGAATCGAGGACGGCGCCTTCATTGATTTCACTAAATAAATTCTCACCACTAACAGGCCTCTCTTTTGGCGCGGGAATTGTGTGGGCAGACACGGAAATATAAACTACTCGCCGCTACCTACCAAGTCCATTCTTAAGTCAGATCCAGTTTTCCAGGTCAGTTTTTCCAACGGCGCGCCGTAGCGTTGTGAAATATTCGACACACTACATTCACTTACTCCCGCTGAATTAATGAGACTCTAGTTGAGACCTTAAGAGGTTCCACCACGTGTAATAACTAAATAAACAGTCTAGTTATCAGATATAAATTACACGTTAGGTTTTTCAACCAGAAAACAGCCTAAGAATCGAGTTCTCGGAATTTTAATATTGCTTGCTTAGCCATTCAAGCCGCGTGTGTCGGCATAATAACTATTTGGAATAACAAAGAAACCTACAAGCGGTGGGACGGAAGATAAAGTGAATTAGACTGCTCTGCAATTACTATGATCGCAGATGTTTATCGGCGAATAAGCTCGCTGTGTACAGAACCTAATTGAAAGGAACGAGGACCGAACTCTTTTTGTTTCTTATTAGATCTGTTTGCACTTTCTTCCTCTTGATTACTTGCGACAAATGATACGAAAGTTATACCAGGTCTTTTTATATTGTTTTCAAATGAACTTAATAGTAATCTCAGCAGCTCCGGTTGAGAATAATTTAGCATACATCAGACGGCAGGAATGTAAATGATTTCGGTCATTCAACTCGACGTTGATTCAAGCTGATAGCGCTTCTTGTGTCACAGACGTTCTTATTTTTATTATGTTAATTTCCCACGTCAGGTTGTTGCATAGTATTCATATACAGGTGTGTATGAAACAACGAAAATTTCCACGATATGAGAACTACACGGGTAATATATTTCAATTGATAAGACTTCAATGTCACAACTAATAGAAAGCTGATCTTCATAATCATCATTTACTGCGGATAAATTATTTACGTTTGTACTGCTACAAGAAATTATAGAAAAAGGGAAAGATTGAACACTGATTGTCGACCGTGCAAGGTAAGCATTGAAATTTCTTTTAAAAACTGTTTTTTATGTATGTATGTGTTTACGGAACGTACCATTGCAATAAATTAAAATATAAAACAGGGTATACCGTGGTATGGTAAGAGTACGTTTCCATAGAATATTGTTGTTCTCTGGCGGACGACGGTTAAATTTGATCATTGGATCGCCGTTCTTGGCTGACATCCGGGCGTTGTCCTCCACAGAAATTGTTGCTGGTTTGATAGCATGTGCGTCACAGTCATCAAACCTGATTATTGTGGTGGCATGTACTTGTCCCTCTCCAAGATTAACAAACTGATCCCACCCAACTCCACTCGCGCATCTCTGAAGATTAACAGACTAAATCTCCGCATAACAGTCCTCGTACATCTTTCCAGATTAACAGACCAGAACTCCGAGCACTCGCTTAGCTTGCAAAGTACATATTTCCGCTGCTTCACTTCACACGATACAAACACGGCAATATGTTATTCCTCTTTAAGGCGCGGAAATTTGTCATCCTCTCAGTTCAATACACGGATGATCAAACAACCGTATCCCACTGATCCGGATACTCATTGTAGACTGGCGCCGAACTTGTGATATCTTCTCTCAAATAATCCAATAGTATTTATTTACTACACACTACGTACGGAGAAATTATTTGATACACCTGACACAAATTCTGGGGAAAAGCCACTGAGCAAGTAATATCCGACAGATTGATAAAGATACTGCCCATATAAGTAGCCCAATTTCAGACCTTATCGACATAGAAATGGCGGGAGATCATGGGGTTAATACTTGTAATGTTTTATATGGATAATTGAATATTTTTATGTAAATAATTATTTAACTCTAAAAATATTTTTATTAAATGGCAGGGTGAAAATAATTATAATAGCAAATAATTTGTATTTTACTAACACAAAAAAGACATTAACTTTCTGCTCCTATTATCAATGTAAATATCCACGTCTATTTTACAAACATTAAAAAAGAAACAGTAAAATCAGAGACAATGTCTGACTGTGGTTGGTTGGCCAAAATACGTTGGTCATATGGCCTTCATGAACCGACTTTGAAGGGATTATCTTAAGTTTTCCATAAATTCCTCAAAAATCTCAACAACCCCTACAAACACCAACTTATACCATCTTACAACCTAAACCTAACTTACTCTCCAAAACAAACTTATACATAACATCCCAAAATTTCACTAACTCCTGTTTGCTCTGAAAGTTTCTTTTACACCTCGGTTTGCCGAAATTTACCCCACAGGGTCTTGATTTCTACTGTTTTGTGACCCTACAAATATCAGTATTATAATTAGTCATACCCCGTATGGAGTGCAAATAAGGGCCGTGGGAAGACAACCACGAATGTGTGATTCTTATGAAACGTGTTAAAATCTTCTGACCAACGATTAGCCTTGCTAGACACTCACAATATTTTAATACACACAAAGGGATGTTGCGCTCGGTTGTTTTACTTTTTGTGAGTATTGACCCTCGCCAGCCTCAAGCCGATAATATTAAAAGATCGCGATACTTCTTTCGTAATATTAAATAAAATACATAACATATAATAAAAAATTCCCAAATTAATTTATCTGGCTTATGTATACTACAATTAATTCAAAACATCAATTATTTTAATTGGTGTCGAAGGAATTATTTTTGGTACATCAGAAGTTAACATAACACTCATGTAATATTACATGAAAGGTATAATTATTACAAATACAAAGATTAAAAAACAAACATTGTATTTTACAAAAAATATATATAATTTAAAACGACGCGAAAGATATTATTGTAATAGTAATTAGTAATTAAAGAAATGATAAATGTTTTAATTCATCTTCAGTTTCCATTCGGCGGAGTTTGCTGCAGAAAATGTTACATCCATTCCCGTCAAACATGAAAAAGAAAATTAAGTCAGCAGTTAAATTCTAGAATATTACAATCGTAAAATAACAGCAGAACTTGATACCATACCAGCCTTTGCTTAGTCGTATGGAGCAATGTAGATTGTTGTAGAAAGCCATTTTTGGTAAAAAAAAATAATCACGGCAGTGTACCAAATGCGATTAGTAAAATAATTTTTACCTTCTGAATACCACCACCAAATCCAACATATTTTAACTTTAAAAGATTGCAATTTACATTTATCGCAACCAACAATTCAAAAGGTCAGCCTCCTGTGGGGAGGATTTGAGATCTCCATTATTTGTATTATGTCGTTTATTCAATTATTTACTTATTCTTGACCCTGAAACTAAAATTAAATTATTGTTTATAATCAAATTTAGAGTTATGCTAATATTATAGTTATTTTTCGATTGATTCTGAAATTGTAAGTTTATATATTGTATCGGAAACTTTTACATAAACATCTGCACAAAATATTACAAAATAATGTTTTCAACACAGAATTCACAATTTTTTTCTGCTAGTTTTACTTTCCTTGAACATTAATAGAGTCTTTCTCGTTTGATTTTAGTAAGGTGGACTTGTCTATTTTTAGTAGTGGGAAGTCGAAGAATTCTAAGGACGAGGAGTGGCATTCACTGTACGGGAAATGTGAAGTGTTACCATTTATCCGTGAAATGAAAGGTTGACAACATTGTGGGTTAAAGAAAAATTCTATAACAAAACACACGTAAATGCATATTCTCCAACAGAAGATAAATAACAGTTAGTAAAGGACCAGTTCTGTGATGAGCTGGAACGAGTATTAAACTCGATCCCATTGAACGATTCTAAGATGGTAATAGGAAACCTAATGCACAGGTTGGGAAAAATAAGATATATCACTGCGCCATTGGAAGTCATAGTATACTCAAAGAGACGAACGATAATGGGCAGAAATATGAAAGTGATATCAATATGCTTTCCCCCCAAAAGGAAAACACAAGCAGATAGGATTAAAGAAACTCAAATCGATCATATAGTGATGGAAAGAGGATGGGCAACCAATATTATGGTTGTCAGATCATATAGAGGAGCCACCAGTGGATCGGATAATTTCTTGTTAGTGGTAAATCTAAGGTGTCGCAATATGAAGCCCTGAAAGGAAGGTTAAAAAGAACACAAAAGTACATCATTAGTCAACTGAGAGCCAAAGAAGTATCAGAAAGATACGGGAAGATGGTAATAGAGGTATTGGTTAAGGATAAGAGCCCAGATAAAATAACAAAGATGGATTGTCTTGAAGGAGAGCACCAAAGCAGTGGCAAGGGAAACACTTCGTAGGGCAGCTAAAGGAATGCATATTAATGTATAGTAGCATTGGAAGAAATATATACGGCATATTTAGGAAGACCAACAAAAACAAGAGATTGATAACCAAAATAGATAGTTAAGGGACATCTGCAAAATAAATAAGATAAATAATCTAAATGGGAAAATGACTAGAATAGTTATGAGGAAGACAATATTTATGTGGCGTACTAAGGAGTTAAAGAGATTAAAGAAGACTTTAAGGCACGACTCAATATGTTTAAGGATATGAACGGACACTTAATTCGAGATAAAGGAAAGACTTATGGCAATTGGAAGGAATATTTGAAGCGGCTTCTGAATTCAATAGAAACGGACGGGAAAACGCCTTTATTGTAACTGGAGACTGGAAGAACATCTAGTACCAAAGAAGGTATTCTCAGGATATTTGGAGGAAGAAGGCTTGCGGGATGGACACACAATAGATGGAAAGATGGATTCAGGTAGGATGTAGCATCAAATATTCTTAATATCCGGTTACGAAAGAAACAACACAAGATCGAGATTTTTGGAGGAATGCGACAGACCCGAAAACGGACCGGAACGACGTGCCATATAATATAATAGGTACATCTCAACTTGAGTTGGTATGATTAAAATGTTGGTACCTTACAGTTTTGATTTGTCCAAAATGCAGCAGATCTCGTTCTATCTCCCGCAAGTGATCCAGCAGTTTCTGGATTCCCGCTGTGTGCTCCTGGTTGCGGTGTTTCCCGATAAGCCTCACGTAATGCAGTTCGCGCTAGGATGAGGATCTCTCTGCTGTCCTCAACAGGAGTTTTTGACTTTTACTCTGTTACAGGTTAAGAGAAAAATTTTAAAATTTATCGTCACTATTATAAATTGGTTATATAAAAATTCTGAAGTCATCCTGTGACTAGGACAATAATTATTCAACGACCTTTCCCATAAATGTCTGACGATGAAGGGCCTGTATGAAGTGCTTCCTGCTTAAAAATTTCCAGAATCTGATTTTTTCTTCCAAACAGTAAGAGCTACTTTTGTCGGGATATAGAAAATCTCTTTCATTAAGCGGGAGGGACAAAAGCTAATCCACTGCGCTTCTCAAAAATTACGATTGATAAAATTATTTCGTCAATTGGTTTTCGTAACTGGCATCCAATAATGAGGTCTATTTACTTTAATAATTTAGCCGTTTCCACAATATAGTTAATGATGTATATCCAAATAAAATTACTAACATGTTACAGTATAGTTCATCATTAATTTAAAATTGGGATAAATAAATACCACCGCAACGGCGGACAATCAGTTAGTAATAAACAGTTCTACGAGCCACAATTGTGCAGTATGAATGTGTGAAACTAACCGAGGAATACTTAGAAATTATCTTTCCCGTTATCCAATGAACTTGGTGTTCGATTGTTATATTTGGTTTAGAGACTTTAAAATTTCCATGCTGGGCCTACAGACCGGTAAAAATCAACTAGAATTGATATACAAGCATTTGAAGCTTAGATGAAAATAACTTACGTAAAATATTTAGAAAAAATTGCTTTCGAAGAGGAAAGCAGAATGGAAAGAAAATGAACTTACAGTAATAACTTTCATCTTGAATTTTTAGTGTTAAATCGACAAACTCGGCACTCCATACGCAAACAACTTTTATATGTTCTGAAGTGCAGTGTTATTACTTCATGAGGTTCCTGATATCTTTGCAATCTCATGATAATGTTTTCCAGAAGACACCTCAATTACGCTAAACGTACATCAGCTGAAATTCTGTGTATGCGGTCAGATCAAAACGCAAGTATCTTACAAAAAAATTACTTGAAAAAAAAGCATTACACAACGCCCTCTAGCTGCACAAAACGGAAAAAAATACAAAGAAAAATGATATAAGAAATTCATATGTAAGTTTAGAGTGTACACCAGCGCAAATAAAGCTAAAAGTTAACTACAGTAAATCAAAGGATACGGACACATCTAATGATAGAAATAATTCAACGAATGACCTAAAAGTAGAAAAAATAAATAAATTCAAATTCATAGGAGCTATATTCACTAGTGATAATAACAATATAGAAATTAACCACAGAATAAATCAAGGCAACAAAAGTTATTGCATCTCAAAAATGTTAATGATTTAAAAAGAGTTGGAAGAGAGACGAAAATAAAATATATGCAACATTACTAAAACCTGTGATCGTATATGGATGTGGGAGTTGAACACTCACTAAAAATGGCAAGGAAAAATTGAGAATATTTTAAATGAAGTTCCTGAGGAAGATTTATGTCCCAATCTCTGATAACGGTATATATAGGTTCAATAAAATACGGTGATGAGCTATGCAATCTGAATAGGAAACCTAACATAGTACAGACTATAACATATGTAGGCTATGACACGTAAGACAAATTGAATATAATCCATATAAGAAATTAATCTTCTTACATCCAGAAGGTAGTAGAAGATAAGGAAGACCGAAGGTAAATTTACTGTATGGAGCTTTGAAGAACCTTCAAATACCGAAAATAAAAATATAGTAGATAGTGACGCAGGATAGGAAGGCTAAGGCTCATAAAGGGCTGTAACGTCGGTTTATAAGAAGAAAATGATAATATATTAATTAAATAATTCGCCATTCTTAGTGAACTTTAGTTGATATTGAATAATAAAAAATTGAGAGGCCAGATTCTCTCATATTTAAAACTAAATTTAGCACTAATATTTCTTCGGATTTATGTATTACTTAACACGTCAACACTGATGTGCTAATATACTCACGAAAAGGCTGTGCCCCTTTATTTGTAAATAAATATAAATGGGAGTGCTAGGAACTACGGAAACAATAAAATCGACGTACTTTTGAAAGGGCTAACTGTGATAATTTAACATTAAAATACTGGAAGTATACAGTGTTTATAGTATACAAATACCTTCAGTTCCTTTAACTTTACGTATTATATTAGTTTAATATTACACGTTTAAATATTTGTTAAATAACAGCCCCTTATTTAAGTTCAAATCTAGTTTACTCATAATCAAAAGTAGCTGTTTTGAGATCATCTTAATATTTTAAATGTTTTTGTACTCCCAAATTTAAGAGATGAAAGGTCAATTGTTGAATTTATTTAAATTTCATAAACTCGACTGAAGAAATCTCCATTGCAAATTTCATGTAATTCGACGGGTCTTACCAACAGCGTGTTATAGTGTAAGAATTTTATCAAATATAAATAAAAGGCTGAATTACGCAAAGGATATTAAGCATATGGTAAGGGTTATGTATTCCTTATGTATAATGTAGTTAATAGTGGCACGGCGATCGTGATACTTGATACAGTAATAAATGCTCATGAGTGCTTGTTCAGAGGTCCCATGAACTTCCTTCTGCTTAAAAAGAAATAACTATAGAAGATATGTCTTTAGAGCTTTTTAGTTAGGGGAAACCCGTCCCCAACGTTTATAAAAGAACGAGATCTGTTAAAAATTAAGGAGGCATCCTACCATTTTCTTAATTGAATTAATATGCACAATATCCTTCAAATCAAATCAGCTTTAAAGTAGGACCCAATTGAGTTAATACACTTGTACATAAGTTCCTTCCACTGATTTATTTTTGTGAAGCTACACAGCAGCACCGGCATGTTAGCTTGTACCGCTTCCATCGTTTTTTCCCCTCACAACTTCTTCATAGTATTGTTGGGTAAAGCCTAGTCGACACTAGCCGCACCAGACCATTCTCCGATGGAAAATCGCCTCTAATGAATTAAATGGAAACGTTCTTAGGCGTTGGCGCCCCTGCGCCTTAGCATCTATGCCCTTCCGCCATTCTATTTAGTGCCCTGCACGCGATCATTCCGCGTGCGGACATAAATAAGCACGCCATTTCGTGTCCCGGGAGAGAAGGGGTTTGGTTGTGTTGTGGTCCGCACGTGTGTTGAGCTGGCGGTCTTGTCTGAAGAGACCGTAGTATGTAATTTCAGATTGTAGAATGTTTGATTTTAAACCTTTGTTATAATGTTTTGCTTCTTGGTGTTTAATGTATTAAAAGGTTTCTTTGCAATTGTGGGGTATTTGCTTCACCCTTAGATCCACTTTCCTTTGTAGCGACCTTATGTATCCCCTTAGTTCTTATGCGTTGAAGGGAAGTTACTGTGATCGGTCTCCATCTTAAGTGAGACCAAAATGGTTCGCCTCAAAACGGCAGTGACCATCCAGCAGGAACATGTGAAGGACGCTGACGCAAGAGCTTCTTTTATTCTTATTATTTATTTTGCGATCATGAACTTATTTTTAATTAAGTAGAGATTAAATTTATCATCAAATTATTATGAAAAGGGACGGACATATTCAGTATTTGGTGCACCCGTTATTTCCGACTGATCTATTCTCCTATTGTTTGATCAAAATTAAGGCGATTTTTAGTAACGTTTAGATTAAAAGTCATTTTAAATTCGTTATTTGGCAGTACAACATCCTCTGAGGTAGAGAACCTGGCCCATGACTCATTCAGAAAGGCATGGAACGTGTCAGGTCAGTTGGGTCCAACTGACTACGGTGTACCTATCCCGCCATTGATATCAACTTAGAGCTTAGAGAATCTCTTTCATAAATTTCTCTTTCTCAATTCATGAATTGTCATTTTTTCTTGTTCCTACGTAAATATAAACGTCTCATCAGCGGCTGATGACATTTTAACCTTCACGACAAAACAGTTGTTTTCGCGATGATTACTTTTCGCATTTTCCGGCTTATATATTAAACTTCTCACCCAGTACAACTGAGTCCATCATTCCAATTGTAACTTGATACCGCGTAAGATTAAAGTTTACCACATTTAACGCTAAATATTACACAGATAATTACAGCTTGGGTACCATTTATTACTGAATAAATGTAGGTGCATTGTAACGCGCGTAATATCATAATGAAAAAATAATTCAGTTAAAATTTTATATATCATTTTAAATTGCATTTAGAATGTTTAAGACGGGAGCTGAATCATTTAAGACAGCAGGTAAGGAACACAGCGCTTTCATGTCGCTGTCGGCGACCCCAGGACGTGACGACCACAATAGGATTAAATGATTAAAACTTGGCGAGAAGTCTCACAGGCGCCAAATTTTGTGTTTGACTTCTCCGTAAACTAAAATTATAGAATTCCGTATTTTACTCCATTCAAACGACAATTTTCCACCAATACGATGGTGCCTCAGCTATAGTGATCGGGGGTCACAAAACTCGTGACCAGACGAAGACGGTTCACAAGCGAAGTGAAAGTCGACATTGGGGTAAGGAACGTGAACTTATGGAGTGTTGAAACAGGACTGAGGGAGTACTGGTGACTAAATGAAGGAGTAAATGAGTATAGAAACAAAACTGAAGTTAGCGAAAGTCGACATCGGATAAGGAACGCGAACTGAAGGAGTGTTGAAACAGAACTGAAGGCGTAAAGGACTACGAAACAGAACTGATGGTGTAGCGAGGAACGAGAATAAAAGGAGTGAATTTAAGGAGACTGGAATTCGTTTGAGGACAAGAAGGATCAAAGAGAAGTTTCTTGAGCCCATAGTGGAAGAAAGCCAACCGGACTACACGACGCCTCCGACCAATTACATGCAAAAAAAAATCCCCCCGGACCTCGATTGCAGCACGAAATACGAGATCAGTGAACGTCACGTAACTTATTACTCTAATACACGACCCATAAACAACCTGAGAACTTTTTCCTTTTTCTGTTTGTTCCACACTTGACATTTTACATATTTATGTAAGTCTGAAGCTTTTGTCAAATATATGTTCTTTAATTTTTTGTATTATTTAATTTCTAAATAAAAAATCAGAACAAAATCAAATTTTAATCAAAACTATTTATTTTCAATACTAAATTAAAGAATCCCCATTATAAAATCGGTGCAGTATATACATCATTTCATTATATTAGACATCAATGGTCGTAACATTAAAACCACTATCAACAAGTAGTGAATGATTTTTAAAACTCAGAATTAGTAGTTTTAATGTTTTAACTTGGCTAGTGCTGTCACAAAATACAAGATTAAATTTACTGGTTCTTTTCTAGGTACATTGAGGCGACGAGAACATTCGCATTCTGCGAGATCGCGACCCACCAAAGGACTATTCACAAAATTGACGAACCTTACGTAATGAAGTTCAATTTTGGATTTTTGTGGAAAAATTATAAGAAATCATCAATGGGAGTCAGAAGAGTGCGAAGAAAATACGTAGTAGTAATCTGGACTTATACTGCAAAAATGAAACTAAAAAGAGTCAACAATAAGTGTCCTAATTAAAAATAAGTCAGTAAATATATACGAGAAAGTAATTCTATCTACGTCAGGAAAATCAGCCAATTTATTTCAAATAAACGTGTCAGCAAGTAGTCTGCAAAGAAGCTAATTGTTTCAGAATGAAACAAAAATATAAATCATTTTAAAGTAATTTTAACCATAAAAAGACGAAATAAATGTGAACTGAATGAATCTGGTAAGAACTTTAACAACGGCTTGTAAAGTGATCATATCTCTATTATTATAAAGTATGAGGTAAGCTAGTTCCTCTTAGAAAACTTCGTTTTTAGTATGAGCTTTCCTAAGAAGTAAATTACTTCATTCTCATTCTCCTAGGAAGAATGGTAATAAACGAAATATTTGGCCCACGCAGCTAAACTCTGCGTATATTTCGGAAACAGATTGGATGCTGGCAAAGAGCTGTTGCGTTACACGGGAGGAACTAAAACTGTTCGCACCGCACATTACTGGCAATCACTTTGCTCGTTACTGCGAGCAATTACTGCGACGGACGTCCATTTAATCAGCGCCTGCCACTCCCAGCAGACCCTGTGGTTAACGTGTTACTGCACTTCGGTAAACATTGCGTGTGCTACCGAACTGGTAAGTACTTCTGGCTCTGCCTACTTCTACGTTGGTTCATCCTAATGGAGCCGGATCGACTCCCCTATTTAATTGAACAACTTTTACAAAACTGTCAGGCTGCCGCATTTAACTTTCGTCCAATTTACATGTTCAACTACAGTTGTGTTTCATAATATTCCTGGTTGTAAACTTATAAATTAAAACAAATTGCCACTAAATCAAAATTCTAAAAATAGAATTCTTCCTTCAGGTAAAGTTTTATATAATATACAAATTGGTGAAAATAAAATTGTAGATATACTGATCCAGTTGATTTTATAGTGGGATATCTGAGACCAATTGTAATATCAAGTTTATAAGCTTTCAAAACGATTCGTGTTTTGTCCGAATAATATTAGAATAGTGTCAGGTTGACCCCATACGGCTCTGTAACATTTGTAACATAAATTATGAGGCCATGGCCGTGAAACAGTCTCTTAAATAAGGTGGCCCGTGTCCAAGGTGTCCTGACTGTTGGAATATATTTTTCTTTTAACCTCAATAAAATAACTATCAAATGTTTATAGCCCCCATCTTTCTATAAGAATCATGATACTACAACCTTTCCAGTATTCAAAATCAAAATTGATAATACTCTAGATGAAAGCAGAAGGTTATCTTTATTTTATTTTTTGTGAAGTTCATCTTCAAATATGGAACTAATTTTTAATTTTCGTGGAATTATAATTAATTTTCCTGTTCTGTTTCATCATATTAATTTATCAGGTGGTCGATTATAATAAACTAATCGTTACTGTACCCAAGTAGCATATTACTTTCCAGTTTTTCCAATTTTCATGGCAATGATACCAAAATTCCATTAATAACTTAAATCTTAAAATAAATATATTAGCATATGCGATATAAAATGTATATTAAATATATATTTTTAAGTTTTAAAATTAAATTTACAGTGAAATTATGTATATAAAACCTATTTTAATAAATCTATGGAATACAAAAAATTATTCTTGATATCATTAAGGTTTAATTAGAATTCTATACATTTATTAAATTAGTCGCCTTTTTTCCTATTTCCTGATAATGTACCAATGTCGGAATTAAGCGTTGTGTGTCTATTTTTTGTACATACTTTCACTGCAAATGAAATTATTGAATTTAATATGTTAAATATATTTTTTCTGACTTATTGGATTTATGGTATAATTACATGTCAGATAAATATAAACTATATGTGTTTTTCACAAAGAGTTGATGTAGACTCGGTTGCCTGCTGAATTCGTTCACTGTAGACTGTTGTGTGATAAGGTTGTGTTAACGAGGCTCTAATTTTTTTAAATAATTACTTTAATTTATTGTTAATTTTGTTTGATAGAATTTACTTCAATTTAATATCACAAAATTTATTTGATTTGCATATTAATGATTCCAAAATAATACACAATTCATTCATATGTACAAAATGTTCACTTTAAAATATGAAAAATCTCTGGTATCAATACGGAACAAACTAGTGTGAAAATGACAATTGAATAATGTTAAAATGTAATAAGAGACAACTAATTTACGTAAAATTTGGCGGGTGTCATCGGGAAATGGCGAGCGGCGTTTCTTCTTCTCCTGTCTCCAACAACAAATCCTCATTCAGAGCATCTTTGTTCTCCATCTCTTCCCCAATCGTTTAGTCCGTTTTAGCCAAACGATTTCCTCTGCAGTCTGGTTATAACTAACCACATTCAGAGCTCATTTGATCTGAAGCTCTGCAATCTTTGAAAGGAGCTATCTGGATGATCATAACAGCGTATTTTGTCTGCATCATATCTTGAGGACTCCATCACAACAATAACCAAACTACATCGAGACGCAACTTTCCAAACTCAATCACCTCAATGTCATCAGTTTTCTATAACCAGATTCGTCTGCTGTCTCCATGCAACTGGCCACATCTGCGCGGACCCTTTTAAATCCTCTAACCACCAAATGCGTGGTCGAGACAAAAAAAAATTCTCTCTCCCAAGAATCCGCTTCCCGGGGCAGTGCTTTGTTTACGAAAGCAAATTTTCGCAATTTTTATGGGATGTTAAGGCGAATATGGAAAAGCTTAACCTCCAAGAATAAAATTGAGGTTTACGATCGCACTACAATTGGTTACTATCCCAGATGCCGGATGAGTACTGCCAGTTATTTAGAAAACACGCCTCATTATTCATATTTGTATCCTAATCGTTCAATTATAAACAGTTTATTGGATTAACCCGGAATCGATATAAAAATACGAGGAGGTTTGTTTGAACATGTCATAGAACCTAATAATTATGATTTATCTTTACACTTCAAGCACGCATTTCTATTATTAATAAAATATTCTTTGGTTTACAAACTAGTTAATGTTTATAGTAAAACAACGTTTTCATTGCTGTGCCTGTGTCGTCAAGTCAATAGCGGTTTTTATAACTTACTATTAATTTAATTATTGCTTGTCAGACTTTCACAAGAAAAAGGTCGAACCGATTTCGATTATATTCGTTGTTATAACGCGCAGTGAATAGTTTCTTTCTGATATTAAAATGACATACAGCACCTGAAGGCAAAACAGCAAACTTACCAACAAAACTACTTGTCCATAATTTTTTTCGCTTTACAGAAAAACAGCTGAAAGATTTGTTACTGATTCGGTAAATAACTTTAAGGTCATCTTAAATTGTCATCCACCATTTTAAAATCATAATGGTTCCGGCTGCCTAATTACCTTTTCCTTTTAGGGTATGTTATTAGTAGGTAAATAAGTTATTTTCTGTCAAGAATAGTCGAAAACAGAAAAAACAAAATATTTGATACTGGAAAAATATAAACATAATATTCAACAAATAGTACACATCCTAGACAAATATTTGTACCAAAAGCTAACTCAAGTTAAGAATTTTTGTATTAATTTGATGGTATAAGTTGTCAAGATCTTCAATTTTACTACGCTCCAAAGAGTATTTAATATCATAGAAAATAATCTATAAAATAACAAAGGATGTATATTTGTATGTATGTATGTTTTTACGTTAATCTCTATACATATTTAAACGCGTGGACAGATTGCAACAAAATTTGATACACATATTATTCAAACGACGAGAAACGGTACTGTGGGGCTGATAAACCAGTACCTCCAAGGTGAAAAGAATTAAAATTTAAAAATGTTATCATTTTGTGTTAAATTAATGCGCGCCAAGAAATCATGACATCACAGCACACGCTCGAGAGAGACGTTACTGCGCGACGATACTGCACAACAAAGTAAATATATCCTTTTTGGTATTGAAATAAAGCAGAAATATTTTGATTGAAGAAAAGGTACAATTTTATCCAATATTCCATCGAATGATAATAAAAAACAATACGATCTGTGGAAATAATTTTCTTTTAAAAAACTTCACTTTTAATTGAGTCACATGACATAAATATTGCCAAATTTTGTATGTACTGGAGGAGACATAGAACATTGATAAAATAAATATCTAATATTTGTTAATAATTAAAATTGAATATATTTTTAATGTAATAAAACTGACGAATTATTTAAAGTGAGATTTTTTAAAAAAAATTTGGTTATATGTGTATATCATTATAATTTCATATAATTGATTGTAAATGTGTAAAGAATGAGTACTCGGGCAACGCTGGGCACCCAGCTAGTGTTGAATAAAATTTTAAATGCACCGTCTAGCTTCCATTTCAACTAATTCCTAAATTAAAAGAATTCAACAGCGTTTTATACATTTTTATCACAAAATCAATCATTATGGTCTCATGTTTTTCAACTGTTATAATGTGGAAGTCCCAAATTTGAGACGATACGCAGAGTTTTTCTGTTTTCATTGACTTCAAAGTAGCTTTTGAGATTTTGGTATTAAACATGTTCTGACTTATTGACCATTACGTTAATTTAATTTGTTATTATTTGTCACGTATTTAAAAAAATATATTTATCCTTTATTATTTTGCTGGTACTGAATTTTTGTCTCGGATTATCCAATTAAATTTATATGACGCCCTAATATTGCGGCTTCCGATGGAAAGTATGAGACAGGGAAGTTGTCATATTCCATTCTCCATACATAAGATAACATCGAATGATTAAAATTTTTCCCTAAACTACAATTATCAATTTTGTGTTTTTGGTGTAGGAAGACTAATCCACACCGTGAACTCTGTAAATACTACACATTCTGAGATCATGAGTTACATCGCAACACCGATAACAAATGTATTTTATATTAGTTGAACAGTTGTTTCGTAATCGTAGACGTGTCAGGAGAATGTACTTCGCAACCTCATCATATCTGTCCCAGATTGTATCAGTTGACCCATATTGCCCAGACACATTAACAGGCAATTCTATAAACGCCAGGTGTGCTAAAACGATGTTATCTCTAACCGGTTAAGACAAGGAACGGATATTCGACGAGAAGTCAATAAATGTCTGCGACAACAAAATATCCAAAAAGACCGCTTATATCACTAACTTGGACCTACTTAATGAAAGCCAACTTTTAAAACGTGTACAAAATTTATTTAACACACACCAATCAGTGCAAGAAATACTCTATTACAACCAAATTATAAGATCTGTAAAAATCGCGAAATTCACTAATGAAAACTACATCGCTGATTACTCCTTACCAGAATCAATTCATTAATATGACCATATTTGGAAACCGTGTGAGATATCTGAAATAATTACACATTCTAACAAAGATTTAATTTAAAATGTCATGCTCAAAAATATTTATTATTTAATTATGAGGTTATCTCCACAACACCAAGGTCGATTAATTTAAAATTAAAATTTTGGATGGAGAAAAAACACATTTCGCAAGATTGCTGATGTTTCTGCGAAGAGTGTTACGGAACGTGAAAATAGTTCTCAATCTGTACCAGAAGAAATGTTTTCAATTAAAGACTATTAAATTGATATTAACGGATTAGGATAGAAAAACCACGAACGGACCAATAAGTTGTAGATGAGCCTGCTTTTAGGTCTATATAACAGATAGAGAAGGTGACGTGTAATCGGGAGTCGATAAGAACAGTTCAGTTGTTAGAACGTTTGCTTACTTAAGTAGCGGGGGTCCCGGATGTGATTTCTGGTTCGTTCAAGATTTTCCTATACTAATTTTTACTATTATTTTAATATTAAATTTATTAGATACCAAGCGCATTATTTATCTAATTTTAAAATTATTTTAACGTTCAATTGATAGATTTAATCCGGATTATTCAGATAATTTCGTAATGTAGTGCATACATATAGAACGTGTCATTGGTATTTTGTGAGGGTGGTATTTCAGGCATCTTTGAAGGCATTTTGAATAACGCGCAACGGATAATTAATTTCTCGAAGGTCTTGGAAGCAGGATTGAACTTTGACGTTGAGATATTTATTCGTCCAAATGCAGAACGCTCTATAGAACAGAGGTGTGAATATTCAAGATTTTGTACTGTAGGGATGAGTGCTGAAGAAAACATTGTTTATCAAATACAAGTGAAATTATAAAGATTATATACACAGTTCCTGAATAGTTCAGTGTGATGAATATATCACATCCATATTTGGCAGGAAACTTGGCTATCTTTCTACCTGGGATTTTCCTCTTCCCGGCTATATGCAACAACCCGTGAGACCTAGTCTAGATTTGAGGGTTGTATGTTCCGGGGTCGCAGGCGTTGGGCATACGGTAAAAGTGTTGTTCTATGTCCCTATTGAACAAGTCGGCCAGCTGCTCTCTAAATACGGTCGAGGCATGGAGTCAGTAATGCTGCGGCCTCACGGATAACCAAACTACCGTTATCGGAAGGGTTGTGCGGCAAGCACCAAATGGCCGGCGTACATGACACAAGTTTCTTCGCGGTTTTCTCTGCTTCACTTTTAGGCGAATGCCGGGTTGGATCCTTAAAATTCAGTTCGGATGCCCTTGCTCTACCTTCCGCATCCCCCCTTTTATGCGGTGAGAGCCATCAAAGTTGTTAACCTTAATTTAGCCTATAAATATATTTTTAAAAATTTAAAAGTTAAATGTGAAGTGGGCAGGAGGAAGACAATCAGGAAATACAAACTTCCTTAGTTTGGTTTACTTGTTCTTGAGTTATCAACCAGGTACTTTTAATCAAGGCTGACATAAGTCGTGACACCTAGGTCAACGCAGACGTTGGGCATACGACAAGACTTGTTGGTTGTAGTCAGTGTCTATCTGCCCGCCCCCCCCCCCCCCCCCGAAAAAAAATCTGGTCGAGACTTGGAAACGGGAATGCTGCATCCCCACTGGAAACTCATCCACAGGCAATGGAAGGGCGAGGAAGAATTTCTGAGAGACCGACCACAGTATTTTGTCTCACACCGTGAGAGAGACGCATCTAAATTCCTAAAGAGTTGACTTTTCGTTATACGGAACCTTGATTGGACAATAATAACCCCCTCCCCAACTAAAATGTAAGAAATGGAGGTGGAAGGAGGACTGACAAAAGTCATATGCCCCGGAGCATTGTTCATTTTTAGGATTCGTGAATTCTTCTTGCAGTCTGACATTCATTTACTGATTCGGGGTCTAAATTCACGGTCAGCCGACATTGGAGATTCGATTAGCCGGGCGGACAGCAAGCTGTATTTTGGTCTCTATTTAGTGCCTTTAAGGTTCCAGGAGTAGTTTTCCAACTAATTTATATTCCAATTAAATAAAAGGTTTTCCTTCCGCCGCCATACTGTATGTCATAGCAGGTCGCATTGAAATCACATTGATACTAAGAACACGCACGATTTTGAAGGATGTTTCCTTCATTCAACACTTAGAAACCTCATCTCAACTGCAAAGCGATTTTTTGCAATAGGAATTTTTAAGATTTTTAAGTCTTAATTGAAGGAAACATTATCATAATTTTTGTTTCTTAGGAACTATATCGGTTTGATGCTTAATTCAATGTGTTTCCCAAATTATTAATCGTCAGTGAGGAATTCTCAGAATGAAGTATATTATCCATAAATGACGCAAAAAATTTTAAAGACATTACAGATACGGAATATTAGCCAAATAAAATACTTGGATGTTATTATATTTCATACTACCTCCCATTATTCGCACATAAATAACAACGTCAATATATACGCACTGAACTCATAGTTTCAAAATTTTCCTGCCCCACAAGTTTAAACATCGGGGCTTCTATAAAATGTTAATCTCACCAAAATTAATATTACTGAATTTTTTTTACAAATTCGACTTGAATATATTCACACGATGTATTAAAATGGATTTAGTAACTTAAGAAGCTTATACAAATTTATTCTGCCGCTTATAAAATCACATCGACCCACATTAACTGCTTAGTGTAAATTTTGTCTTTTTCTTTAAAATGACAGCTTTACCATTTCTGTAATTTTTTTAAATCAATTTTTAGAAGCTTGCGAACTTATAAAGTTTGTGTTTAATATGGGGAACACAATGACTTTATACAAAATTTAATTATATATATATATATATATATACATATATATATATATATATATATATATATATATTGTAATAAATAAATATTAGGCGATTAATTTGCCCCACGTTGGTGGAGCCATTTATGTAATGATCAACATGTTAGGGTTAATTAAAAGAAATGATTAATAATATTATTAATATTTAAAGGGTTTTTATTCCTTAAAAATGCACATTTTAGTCCTATCTTTGTACGCCGGTCTTTGATCAAAATTTACAAAACTTTACTTTAATTATTTACAATTTATGTTGTTCTAGTGAATACACATCAATATTTACAATCCAATATGTTGAAAATCTCTTAATCTCAGGGTCACTACTGGGTTTGATAATTATAACACAATCAACAATCTGACTATTAACAATTCAAAATATAAAAAAATTAACCTAAAACAATATGAAATATAAGTGGAAAGAAAGCTGAACGAAATGAACTCTGAACGAAATCTGACTCTATCCTCTTAATTATCGTTTACAAATCTTTCAAAGTTTTGGTTACTCACGGATCGTCTGTCTGGTACCAGATCTCTCTCTTGTATCGTGAACACTACCACACTTTAATTTTAATATAATGCCTTGGTATACACATCACATTTCAAATTTGGCAAGATTGGCTGTATTTCGTTGACTGCTCTGCTCCATAATAATTTACCAATGTTCTCCTGGAGCAATTCCTCCACGAAGATTTTGGAAAGTTCTATTCTGACAAAAACTGCTATTACTTTCCAATGTTTACGATGCAATACTTCCGTGAATGTTTTACTTTGTATTAATTCACAACTTTAACTCGTAATACATTAACAACGTCTAGTCTCTGCTCAAGTTTTATTTGTTCTTCTCCTTGCAATGTTTCGCTGCCAACTGCTCTCCTAGTGCATACCGAGTTTTAGCGCGCATTTCCCATTTCGGCTTTCAGCAAAGCAACAGAGCTCGGCGCCATTGTCGCTTTGGAAGCTCCTTCCGCTACAATTAAATTTTAATAAAACCAAATAATGGCTTAATTAATTAGCATTACAATATACAATGTAGCCAGGCACTGTTACTTTGTCGGAAGGTCAAAAAGGGCGTATGCGCGCTACAACTCGAGACTATGATAGTTCAGTTGGTGACGGGATATTTCGGATGACGGAACAAATGATTCTAGAGCTGAGACTAGTCGTTGTTTAATGTATCATTAAACAAAGTGATGAATTTAAGACAAAGTAAAAAAAAATTCACGTAAATATTATCCTGTAAATATCGCGAAGTTAGCATCTTTTACGTCTATCTGCAGCCAGGAAAGAAATGCAGTTTGTACGTTTATAGCCAGCCAGGAATAGTAAAGTTGCAGTTTAAGTCCCAAGCGGTAAAAGACTAGCAAATATACAAATCACAAAATTCATATAAGGCAAACTGAATTCATAAAAGGGAAGCAGTCATCAGATAGCTGACAAAAAGGAGGATCATCCGAGTTTCTAGCAGCCTATCAAGGTTGACTTCAAGAGTGTAAAATCTGTGAGCCAATATTAGAATCAGTGTAAAAAAATTTGCAATAGTGTACTCCCGAAAACAAAAAGAATGCTGGAACCAGCTGGACAGATGTAAGTAACAAAATAACAAAAATAATGATTTATGTAAACGTAATTAAAGGATAGAAGTCAGATTTCGTTCTATTTTAATTGTCAATCAGAGTTAATTTCTTTTCTTTTAATTTCTTCCTGTCGACATATTGTCTAGGTGAATTATAAACTGTGTGTTAATAAGGTTTTTTAAACAACTTTTTGTGTCCATTATAAAACCCAGTAGAGACCGTGAGATCTAAAATTTTAAATTGTAATTGTTTTTGAGTTAAAGCAACAAAGTGGAAATAAATAATTATATGTTTTAAATTCTTGTTGATTATTTCATTTAAATAACGTCTTCCATTTGATTATTACATTTTGGCGCTTCACGTGAGGTAAATTCATTTAATTAAAAATAAATTAAACGTCCTATTTATTTGATTATTACAATATATATATATATATATATTAAAGAACCCTTAATCTACCCGCATTCCAATGCATAACAAATTGACATATCTTTTTCTTTTACACCGCCTATTATTTAGCTTACCTGCTTCTTTATTAATTATAAATCAGAATATGAATTATGAGCATGTGTCTCACTTAATGGCGTAAGTATAAAATTTGTTTCCCCTAGCACTTGGCACGATTGTTTGTTGGAGTTTTGGCACCGACTCATAAGAAATTTATCATACCAATTCCAATGTATTTCTTGGTGTGTGTGCTAGTTAGGTAATCAATCAGGTACCGCTTTGCTGTGATGTTGACAAGGGCATATTTTGTTCGTAACAACGTCATCAGATGACGTCACGTCTCTCACACACAGTCGCACAGCAATCAAGCGAATTGTGTATGAAAATTCAAACATATAACCCATTATATTTTATGCCAACATTAATATATTATCTAGTAGATGATATAAAAAACTTATTAGGAATTATTTAACTTCTAATTCAGAATAATCTGAAATTCATCGAATATGATATACATGTAGGTATTTTTTTCATTAAAAAATCATTAGTAATTTTTTATCAGTTCCCCAAGGTTGGGCTTATCATATAGGCTACTTAATATATACTTGGCATCTTCCTAAAACCCCAACAATTCCCTTAGTAACTATGAAACAGAAAAATTACTACTCGTATTAACACATAAATTATCTTGGAATGCATCTAGACTTAAAACTAACTTGGAAAGTACAAATAGAAAAGAAAAAGAAGCAAATGGACAAGCGTCTTCATGAGCTACACTGGCTGTTCGACAGAAGGTCTAAAGTGTCTTTAGAAAATAAAATAATTAAATATAAAGGCGTCATCCAACCGTTTTGGACACTCGGAATTGAATTAAGAGAGTGTGATAGCAAATCTAATTCGGTCAAGATACGAAAAACAGAGTCGAGAATCCTCAGAGTCATGGTTTATGCCTCTTGGTATTTGAATAACCTAACAGTGCATCTTGATCTACGCATATTATTCATCAATGATCTAATTCAAGAGAGAGCGATGAAACACCACGATTGACTTGAAACACATATGAATCCTCACGTACACCCATTTCTGGAACATAAAATCAACAGAAGACTCAAGAAATGCTGGCCAACCAGGGAACGATCATTAGAAAGGATCATCAGGACATTCGTGAATTCAGTTACGTAAATGAATTCTAAGTCACCAAAAATGACTCATAGAATATGTTTCTGATTTCTATTTAAATTTTCATCAGTAATATAATTATTTAATTACATATTAATATAATTATTTAATTATATATTCATATAATTATTTAATTATATTAAATATTCTGATTAATCAATATTATTTCATATCATGAATAGGAAAGACAGCCAATTCAGACAAAAAAGTGATAATACAAATACCAGAAGAAGAGCGTTGCTCATGTCAGTTGACAAAACTCAAAAGCCAAAAGGCACCTGAGGAAAGTGACAAGCATCCCAGAAACGTTGTGTGGTATTTATATTATCACTTTTTTGTCTGAATTGACTGTCTTTCCTATTCATTATTTTCAATCAGACGTACATATTTTTAATTATTTCATATCATTTATAACTTATATAGATTTTCAATCAATTCACTGTTACATTATACTTATACATTTCCTTCTGCGTAAGAACTTTCTCAATAATCGTTCATAACAATTCAACATCTGCCGATCAAAGTTACAATTTTTGTTTTGTTGTTTTTCTATTGTTTCGCCTTGTTCGCTCATTTAACAATCTGCTTACATATTAAGCTTCTATGCTATTTAATAGAATTTCAAAAACCAGTGATAATATTTTGGCTTTTGAGTTTTCTCAACTGACAAGTGTAGTTGTGTCACTCTAGGCTCTTCTTCGCACCTGAGGAAAGGCACAAGGATCCCAGAAACGTTGTGTGGTATTTATATTACCAATTTAACGTTTCATCTGTTCAACAAATCCAACACAACTAAAATTATCCGTGAAAATTTAATCTATTAGCAATAATGCTAACTTCGCTAACCGAGTTCCTTACACTAAAGAGTATTCAGATCACAGACATTTAAATTTAGGTTATTGTTAAAACTATAACAATATTAAAATATAGTTTTAATTTTACTCTCTAATATACTTCATATTCACAGAATCACAACCACAAATTCAGTTTTCACTCGATTCACTACTGTTACTTTGAGCGACAGAAAACCTCGCTCTGGTCTGAGTATCAAAGAGTTAATGACAGGTTATGTATGAGATAATAAAAAGAAAAAATTAATATATTTATGAAGTATAAATATTTAACTAGTATTACGGTAGCTTGTATTTTGATCATGCCTGTAATTTTGTGGGTAATCAACTTGATACAAATTTAACTGAATAGTAAGCATCAGACACGATATATTTTACATATATAAATTTTTTAAATATTATATGCTATTTTTATAACCGTCGGTAGACTATATTTATGCTGCAAAAATAAATGCTAGATTGATAAAGTTTATCACTTTTTGTCAAAATTGGCTAACTTTCTTATTCATTATTTTCAATCAGACGAATTTTTTTTTATTTTGATAAAGTTTAAGCCAATGCTTGTCATTTCTAAGAGACAAGCGATTTTTAGTTTGATTTTCGTGGCTCACTTCGTTAGAATGAAACAAATTGTGTTTAAGAAAGTTAAATACAGTTCATACATTTGACTTGTTTATTGTGCTACACTTATTTTCACGCTGTGAATTCTGAATAAGCTATCGCTGCTCGTAACTGAATCCGCCATGCTTCATTAAAAAAATTTGCTTTATACAAACCTAGATAGTGAGATTATTTGCATATCATTATATTCGTAAAATAGGCATATCTGAGGAAAAGTCCAGATTGTTTTCAGTTAAATAAAATTTAATAGTTTATACTCGTAACCTAAATAATGTTCAAGCATATCAGGAAATAGATTTTTATGAATCCCCTTCCTCATAATTTCCAGTAACACGAGCTACATATCGAACTAAATTGCTCTAGTACCTTGTTTAGGTCGCCACAGTGGACGCCTATATTATTATGTGAAAGAAAAGTATTCAGCTGATAGAGAAGAAACATTCTTAGTATAAATTGAAGCGGTGATAAGACTCACGTGCACGTAATCCATTAGTAATGTGAGACAGGCACGCCCTACGGCTAAAGCTCCTTTGGCTTTCTCCTGGTGTAAATTGCGTGATAATGAAGCAGACATTGGGCGTCGAATTGTTACTCTAGATGCAAGTGCGGGGGCGACAAACACATTACCTTAACACAATTTTCTGCTTGTGATTGAATAGCCACCTTCAAGGCAGTATTCTGCTGCGAACATTATCACCGGCATTATGCTTGTATGAGAGAAAGTATGCGGCTGATTTGTAAGTTAAAGTACTTCCTACACTTTGCTTTCCTACTATTATTATAATTCTATAGGCACGTCTCCGCTGTCGAAGGTGTACTTCATTTGTATAAACACATACCATACAGCAGACGATTTGCGTTTTTCCTAACTGAGGCTAATGTGTAGCTCATTCATTTTTTGGTATTATTAGGCGCTGATAGGCTTCCAAGGAAATTACTCAGCACTGAATGAAAATTAATAATCTTGAGTTGAACTTACTTATAGCATTTGCATTTCCCAGCATAAACAGTAACATATATCTTCCCACGTTTATCTTTTAGTGTATTAATTAACTCTATTCTTATTAGCACCTACCAGTATGGAAAATAATATGCGTTAATCTTACTTAGATCCCGCATTTAAGTTATACTCAATGCAAATTCCAGGTTTCAATCAGTATCAAAATTTTTTATTTTCTTCAAGCGTTTATTTAATTTAGTTGTCGAAATGGCGTAAACACTTGTATTGGCCTACAACCGAAAGCTCTTTCGGCAATTAAATCAAATAAACATTTTAAAGAAATGAAAGTGATTAATTTTCGACTGATTTAAACCCGGAGTTTGCATTTAATTAATGGAAATAATGCATATCAGGCTCAATTAAAATTAAATTATAAATATATAAAGTTTAAATGATACTTTTATGTGTGGAATCGGTAGATTAAAATTAAAAGTAATTATATGTAGATATATTTCAATTAATTAAATTAATTAGATAAAGAAGTAGCCAATTAAAAGACAAATTTAAGTGATAAAATGAATACCACACAAAGTTTCTGCAATACTTGATGCTATCGTCAGGTGTGTGATAATTATTTTATTAATTTAATTTGTTTGCGATCTGATGATGTAATTAATACAATTTTTAACCCAGAGATTTAAATTATTTATTATGTATTAAATTTAAATGCTTTTCTGCTATAAAGCTTGGCGATATTTTCAATATAAAATAAGATGAAAACTATTCAATGGAACCGGGAATCGAACTCACATCTCCTTACGTGGGTCCCGGATTCCATTCCCACTTCCGTCGAATATTTTCCATCTTATTAACTTTCTTAATACATTAATTAATTTGCCATGAATGTAACGTTCTTGTGTTGAACATTTATTCGTGAGGCTTTAGTTGTATATTTAATGAAAAACGACTTTATGGACAGGAATGACTGACGGTAAGAACAACTGTCAAATCCAGACATCAATTTCGCAATCCACCTATATGATTCTAATCTTAGAATATTTTTTATCTTTCCATACGATTTTGCAGTAACAAATACTAAAAAGTTAAAACAACATCTCGGCTATTTTCATAAATTGATGTTAATCAAATTAGTAATAAAAAAGATAGCCAAATACTCGTTTCTGGAAGCCTACTTCTTTTCATCAAGCGCAGAAAAAACGCAAGAACCTAGAATCACACAACTGCACAAGTCATTTGACAAAACCTCGAAAACAAGGATCGCAGAAACGTTGTGTGGAATTTATATCATCACTTCTTTTGCCTGTATTTGGTTGGCTATCTTTCTTAATATTACTTTCCAATACAGGCGTAAAATTTTCATTTCTCAAATTACGTCTTAAACATTGATTACCTGAGCATATACTGAAAATAAATTAAATGAATTATTTTATAAAATAAAAAAAATTGATTTTAAAATTGAATTTGCTGGAATATATTATTTATAAAATATTTTTAAAAACTGGATATAGATTATTTATGAAACAAAGAAATGATTTTTCTGGCCGAGTAGCAGAGAATTTCGTAGGCTTGGTAATACAAACATTGGTTGTACTTCAATGTCGTTTCTAAGTAGCGCAAACGGCGTCAAGGGGTTTTTCTCACAAAACTACAATTCCTTGCGATCTCGCTATTTAACTTTGGATCAAAGGCTTAAAGTACTTAACTTCCGAGTACCTACCGAATTTTTTTTAGGGTTTGTCCTGCATCACTTTTAGCGAATGCCTGGTAGGATCCTTAAACTACAGCCTGGGGGCACTAATTAACACTTTTCTAGCTTCCTCTACGCTTCCGAATCTCACCTTTCATATCCCTGTCTATGCTATTAAAGGGAAACTGCCCTCATGTAGCCTGTTACTCTAAAAAAAAATTGTTTTTCATCGGTCCAGTATCTCCAGTGATAATATCCTAGCTGGCGACTTCTAAATTAACGCTAAAGATTAACGAATCTTCTTTCCAAAATTCTCACCTTCCCATGTAACCATTTTTGCCGATTAATCTTTTTTCCATTATCGCAGGCACGTCCTTAACCTAGACCGTCCGTCACTTTGGCGCCGTCTTTGTGGCCATTGACATCTGTTCATCTCCTTCAGTTAATATTCGGCGTAACGAATTTTATATTTTTTTACATTTTATTTGAAAATAATTTTCGTTATTAAAATACACCTAAAAAAAGTAATTAACTTTTATCTAAACGTTATTGCAAGTTGTCTTCAGAGGCAGAAGTGTCGCCAGAGTAGCCAATCTACTGAGAATTCACCTTATGATAATACTTGGTGTCAGTCTGCGAATTGATGCCATAACTCGTCTCTCTCCTTCCACTGCCCTGTACCCGAGGTTGAATCAAGTAACCGTTTGTAGTCGTACCTACAAAAACGCATTATTATTGTTACATCTACTTAAGGCAGAGGATACACCATACAAATTTATTTGATAAAAAAGTTTCCCAGGTGTACTTATAGAATGATCTTCTTCACAAATCTATAAATACTTCAATAGTAGTTATGTCAAATACCGTTTTAGAATCATAAGCGATATGACGGGAATTTGTAAGCTTTCATGTCATATATACTACAAGAGTTTTGCGAATCAGTGTAAAAATACTGAAAGGCGCGTTTTACTCATTACAGGAGTTTCTTCATAATTAATTTAATTAATAATTAATTTCGTGAAATATCTTTTGTGTGTGTGCTTTTTTCTAGTGTGCGTTTGTCAGGTTTGTGTTTATTCTTGTATGACGTATCATTCCATATTTTATTATAGTAAATTCTCTAAATATTTATTTTTACCTAGTGCGTATTTAATTTGTTTGAATACTGTTAATATTATATAACACCCTTAGTAACTTTAAAGATTTTTTGTTATTTGTTATATTTATTATTACGTTGGACAGGGAAATTTTAGTTCCCTATTTTTGGTTATATGCATATTAACTTATAATTGTTATTATTTGTAGCTTGTAATAATTATATTGTAATTATATGAAGGACGTATCCTATTCCTCATTCGAGTACTAATGGAATAAATAATTCAAATAAAATGAAAAAACTGAATGCCAGATATACTTTGAAGGCAACATATTTTTGAACCCAACAAGAGGATAGCGGAAGAGAGTTAACACTGAGTCCACGGAGATTAGAAACCCGACAATGACTTAAGATTTCCGAAGCTGTGGACTGGCAAAAGTAAAGTTAAACATAACGGTAATCCACACTTTACAAAAGAAAAGAGCTAAAATTCGTCAAAAATGCTCCGTCAATCAAAGCTTACCACGTCAACGGCCATGCACAAATCAAACCCACTAAGGCAACAACGCGCGGTTGTAGGAGGAACACCTCAGGAAGCATAATTTGCTTGGACGAACTCGGTATTATATACCTGATGATGGCTGAAACGTTCACCGTTGTTCCAAGGACTGAAATCCGAGAATATTTATTTAAAATAGCAGTAGTTCTGAAAAAGAGGGAAAGAAAAGAATTTCAATGTGTACTTAATTTATATAACAACTGCGTGTTTTCTTTCAACTATTTAAATCAGTAAACTCTGTCATCGAAATTGACAATGATATTAGACCGTGCTCAATCTAGTAGGTCAATGTATCTTAACACTTTTCCTATGATAATTGAATATCTCTTACTTTGGAAATCATTTATAAAATTTACCCATTTCATTAGTACATTTATTAATCAGTACTAGTCTACTGCAAGACGGAACTTAACATTACTTTAACAAACATCAAATATTTGACAGGTGTACTTAAAATTTTTTATATAACTTACGGAGCAATTATATTTTACCTTATCATATGATTTATAGATTTGAAAATTTATTTTCTTATCGGTATATCTAATATACCAATATATATCAAAGTTACCAATGTTAAGGCGAACTTATTGCTTTTGTCAAATGAATTATTACAGTTTATTGAATGAAGTTTTCAAAACTTTATGTTTTGCATTTGATTGATGACTCCTATAAAATAGATTTGAAATTTTCAAAATAATTTCAATATTAAATAAAAATAATTTTTTGAAATATTTTTTAAAATACTCTTCTCCCAAATCGGTTTTGTTAATGTTTTTGAATCTGATTTATTCTGAAATATGTGCAGCGCTTATAATTTTCTCAAGGGCGACGTGTTAACGCTAATCGAGCATACGTTTATATAATTCATAATAACGTTATAATAAGCAAGTAAGCTCGTTTAATAAAGAAAGGAATGTAAAAATATTGCGCTTCAACTTGAAAATTGATTTACAAATTCATTAAAAATTACATAGGAACAGAGTATCCACTTGAAAAATGATTATCTATTTCTGGAAGAAATCAATATGAATGCTTAGATGATGAATTAAGTATTGTTGACTTAATGGACGAAAATTACCGATGTACTGCAAAATAGAGAAATACAGGCTACGGAAAAGTGAAAATAAGGGAAGTTAAACTCAGAAGTATGGTTTGAAATAGATTAAGAAGATTACTAGTCGAAACGCGCGGTCAAATCTCAAGAGAAACTAAATTTGCGCCAAATAATTTTCAGCCGAAGAAATTTCTTACAATATTGAGCGAAAATAATAAGAAAGATAGTCAAAATAAGTGATAATATATACACCACACTACGTTTCTGGAACCCTTGTTCGAACACTGAGCTCTTAAATACTCGAATAATTAACGGCATGAATTTGGATGGAAAGTTCGAACAAGGCTTCCAGAAACGATGTGTGGTATTTCTATTATCATTTCTTTTGTCTGTATTTGGCTATCTTTCTTATTATTAACTTTCAATCAGACGCAAATATATTGAGTGAAAACTTGGAATTATTTTAGGAAATACAAAATTTTAAACAAACCGTTAATTGGAGGGATTAAACCATGAAAAACAGAATATGGTGTATATATGCAAGATCATCTCATTTTACTAGTTATTTCAATGTACAACTTTCACAGTTAATTCGTTTTCCAATTGTGTATCTGAGATGTTATCGTATATGGTCACGTGGTGCTTAGAAAACTGGGTTTAACACTGGGGCTATTAACGTAGCTCACGGTTAGACAATGCTTTCAATGTGAATGTGAACCATATCAGGCTCATCTGTATTGTATTAGGAACAGCCTAGTCAGTTTTGATTTGCCCCACCTCATAAGTGCCATATATAAAAATTTCAGTCATCGTATATGTCAAGCAAACTGAAACTCTATTTGGGCAAATGTAAATGTACAATTATTAACTTGAAACTGAGATCTAAAATACTAGAATAATTAACTGCAAGAATTAAATGGTAGAATACTAAACCAAGCTTTTGAGTTTGGCAACTTTATTGTCTAGCTGTGTCTTTCTAGGCTATTGTGTTTTTATTTTACTTATCATATGAAGAAAGGAACAAGGTTTCCAGAAACTTTGTGTGTTATTTATATCATCACTTCTTTTTTTTGGCTATTTTTCTTATTACTAATTTTCAAAACAGACGTGTATTTTTCATTTTTAAACCAGGACGTATGAAAGATGAAACTGACGTAAAGTCGCGCTGGCCGCAGTTAAATCTCAAATTTTTTTTAATCCTACGAAACAACCGCTTAAAAAATCGTGACCTTCAATTCAAAAATGTCTTTCGCCTGGAAATGAGTTATACCTCCTTCCATTTACGGATTTATTACATGTTCCACTACATTACATTCATTCTTCGTGGTATCTTCTTCCTGAAAGTAGATCAATGCTTCTTAGAAATACTTCCGTTTTGTGAACAATTAACATTCGTCTCTAAACTTTGCAATAAATATTCCAATTCTGACCCACATTTCTGCCTTCAAGTTGTCGTGGATTACATGTTTTAAATAACATTACACTTTAAAGAATTGTGCATTTGTTAAAGGGCTATATTTTTTGTAGTAGATACACGTATTTATTTATTCTTCTAACTTTATGAGATTGATTGTATGAAGGTTTGTTTTACAAATTAGTCCAACACATCTTTTATTTAATTAATAAATTATACAAGTGTCATGTATGAAAATTAGGTTCGATTTTTCTGTTAACATCCTCCTTGTTGAGAGAACAAACGAATAGCTTGTCTGCTTCCTCTTTTCATGTTAACACTTTTATCTGTTTTGAAGCCTGTAAATTGTACACTGCAAACTTGAGCATTATCACGTGCGTTTCATGCACTTTTCCTTGATTTCTTAACTGATTTTTATTATTATAATTACGTTTACTTTATATTTTACGCAAATACAGCTGGAAATGTAATTTATCAAATTCTCTTGTCTTGGAAAGAGTAGTCGTAATATGCACTTAAAAATTTTCTGTTAATATTTTACTAACACGTTCCTAATGGCTTCTTGCGCTAGCCTCAGATTGTTTTATGTACAACAATTAAGTTTTAGAGATTTGTCGTTTTGTATTTTTCACGTAACGCTTACGACTTAATACTTATCGAATATGCTGAATTTTAAATTTTGGCGTTCTGATACTTCATATGTTCTCACATTTACAGCATACATTAATATATAGTTGCATTTGACGTATCTGGGTTATATGTTAATTTATTTTCGTAATTTATATATTTACAGTTACAATTTGTTAATTTTGTTTCCTTTGGTCTGTCTCTATTTTGTTCCCTTTTCATTTCTTCCGTACAGCCAATTACAGATTTGTTGTATTATGTTACAATTTTTTAACTGTGCTTCTATTCCAGAGTTAATTCAATTACGTGTGTAGTTTAAGTCCCTACGGCTACTGATTTTTATGATGTCCGGTCTTAGAGTCTCGATACGCTGAACTTTAAATAATTTTCAATTAAATCTAGTTATTTTAAAAAGAAATTAATTGAATGATCCCAGCATTTACAAATCATTACACAGTCCCCATAAACAAAATTGTTAGATATAATTAAGAAAATGAAAATAACTTACTCAACCGAAAATTGTGAACGAAAATTGGCCAAATTCGCTAATACCCTGCACATATGCCGAGTGGTTCTGTGTGATATACCAAAAAGTTTGCCATAATTGTTATATTTATCTATAACAACTGTTTGAATGGTGCAATAATGAATTCTGTAGTTTAAATAAAAGACACATCTGAATTTTAAAAAAAAGTCATTCGTAGAATGGAGGAAAATTGTGAAGTGGAAGGTGAATTTATAAATAGAAGTATAGGTAAAGCGAGTGAATTAGTTCTGAATAGAACAAGAAAACAGAACGTAGCTACAATACAAGTTAAAACGTTAAAAAAAATCCTTTCACGTGAATCCAGTGTGTATGATTGTCGGCGAGAAACACGATCAAGTACTTTGCTGCAGTATAAATTAAAGACAATTGAAACGTCGCTGATACATCAATGCTAGAGAATGAATTAGAATTTAGTGGAAATTCAACAACTTCTCAATAACTCCAGTTCAGATTTTTTTCACTTGTATTACTTTAAGATGAATACAGCCTACTGTACCTAAGTCACGTTGTTGACATTCCTTCTCAATTTTTTTGGATTTTTAGAGTAAGCCTTGGCTCAAATGTAAACTATTTAGCTGACGGTAATGGCTCCCCGATCACGTCAGACAGTCCGTTTGTGCTTCGCGACCGAGAATATTTATTCTGATTACATCCCCTTTGGGTACATTTTTCGACATTGTCTTTATCGGGAAAAAAAACACAGTGTTCTGTAATGCACGTTGACGAGGTTCACATCCCCCGCACGTAGCGTGGGGGCTGCTGGGTGGGAGTATGCTAAGCGCCCATTGTCAGCGAGTGTCACATAATTGCTGTGTCCTACAGGAATACATAAACAGTGGGTGTTCATGCGGAGAAAGCGCTTTGTTATAACTAGCCATTCGCTTGCACGAAGCAGGGAAGGTGTGGTCGCAGCCTTCATCAGCGGAATGCCATGTTCCGACCCTCAATCTTATGATCCAGCCGCCGACACCGTGGATCAACTTTACTCTCGTCAAATACAAACGCTAAATACTGCTGCCCGATACTGACCTAGTGAACACAGTTTGGACTAAATAATATAAAATGCAACACCCGACAGACCATTATTGTTTTTCATTGTTTCATACATTTCTTCGTATATACTGATTCAAGATACTTGATTGTAAATAACTATAGCTGTTTTACTCAATCTTTGAAATAAAAGCTCTGAACCACAGCCGCACATTATGCCACTTATCAAATCATAAATAATAATGTAACAGTAAATTCAAAGACCCAACAAAAATCGATATTATCAAACCAAGTCGTTTTATGTAAAATCATATGATTCAAAATCCAAGGCTTTTCCGGTGTATTTGTTGAAGAAAAAGTTCTAGAGTTTCCACCCGGGGAAAACAGCGATTGTAACGCGACGTTTCGATGACCAAATGCATTGCCGTCATTGCAGTGGAAACCCGAGAACTTTTTCTTCAATAAAATCATATGGTTTTAATATGCAACTAATCTGACATCGAATATTTTTTCTGATTGATCACAAATGATCATAAAATGCAATCAAATTTGGTGAAAATTATGCTGAAAAATTGAGTAATTCAAGTACATGTTTAGCTTCAAGCTTATTGGTTTTACCAGAAATTGTTACCGAACTTTGGAAGTTTTAATTAAACATTATGTCGTCTATAAAACTTACATTATCAAAAAACAGGAAACATTTTCAACTTTTATTATTTTTGTCTATAATATGTTAAATCATCATACTATAAACGTGAAAGGAAGTATTTAAGCTAGGCAGGGATAATAATGCCGCTATTTGACGCTGTGATCTCACCCGAGTACCTATGAGACGACACGCTTTAAGATATTAATCTTATATCGGTAATAGTGTACTAAATAATGTAGTCTAATACCACTTTTAAATAATAATCTCTTAATCGGAATTCAGTAAACATAATAGATAATTACGGCGCAAACGACACGCAGCGACATAGTCTGCTGAAAACAGCGGTAGAGAATGGCCACAGAAACGTCAACATCGAGAAATCTGAACCTGGTGCTCAACCACGAAAAATTTATTAATAATTTACACCGGGAAAGATTACATTCATTAATTACGAACGTAATGTTCTAATCGTAAGGCAGACCATGTCAAACGTTAATTTAAAAAAATGATGTATAACTATCTTGTGATAATTCACAATATGAAGAAGATATACAGAATTTAATTATATTCCATTAACTCATTGTTTAGTAAATATTAATTACGTACTATAATCGTAATATTTCTTTCTTACATACAATTTTTGGTTACGTATCCGTGTAAACAGTATTACATATTTTAGCATGATTCATATTTAAATCTACTGGACAATTTTTCCTTTTACAATTTTACAAGTACGTAATATCATGTTTTGGTATTGTGAAGATAGTATTTAATTTTTATTTAGTTAAAACAACTGTGTATTTAGTTGAGGAATATTCTTGCATACTTATTCGGGTATTTAAACGGTGTTACTTTGGATACATTGTGAAAATGGTGTTTTTTGGGGGCTTTACTTAATGTAAATTTTGCTATAAAATGGTTATTACCCAAATTAAAGAGCATCGTCATAAAATTAAAGTGGCAAGTAATATTCACTGGTGTGTGGCATGTACCTGGATTAGGAGATAATTTGACTGGCTGTTCAAAGACAGGAATAGGAAGAAATAAATGAAGAATAAGAAAATAATAAAGGGTAACATTAAATCAACAAAAGCAGAATAGAGTCTCACAGGCAAACCACGTATCGAGCTTATCAATACTCAATAAACATTTCCTAGATTTATTTGAGAGCGATGAATTTTAAATGTGCATATAGTAATGCTTTATTCCGGAGCCAAGAAAGGCTTACAAATTTTACACCGGTGAATCTGCAATTTCAACATTCTTGTTGGAATGCGAAAATAAAATGGATACCCTTTTCAGAAAATGGAACGTTGAAGCAAAGTCTACTGAATTAGTCTTCATTTGTATGAAGTGCTTGCATTTTTAGAATTGAAAATATATTAACAAAAGCAACTCTGTCACTTGGAAGTAATGTATTCCCATTCCATCACATCCAGGATGCAGATGAACTCGAACCAGGATACGAGTATATCCAAAACGCCCGCTCGCAAGGTGGTTACGTTGCGGAATTCCCCGTCTTTACCTGGTACAATAAGTTCCTGCTAGACTTCCTTATAGAATGTCATAAAATATTAGAATGAAAAGCTTGACTCGACAGACATCAAAGTGGTACAAGTTGCAGATAGTTCACGTATACACATCCACAATTCCCCACAGTGATGAAAAGGTAGAACAGTTCTATGAAGAAGCGAATGGAGCATTAGAAAAATAGAAATACGAAATAGGGGATTCAAATGTTAAAGTTGGATTTTACGTGAAAGTGGATCATTTGACTTCGGTGATATAAAACGATCTAGATGGAACGGTTGGTCCAGAGAGTTCTCTATATTGAATACATTCTTCAAGAAGAAATCTGAAAGGTAAAGCCCAGGTGGAGAAACAAATAAAATTAAATAGAGTAAATTGTAACATGAATAATAGATGCAGATGAGATCAATATGGTAAATACAGCCAACGACCATAGATTGCTGAGTGAAAGATAATTATAATTCGTAAGCTTTCATAAGGCAACAAAGGACTCCCGATCTGTAACTTAATAAACATCTAGAAATGATTACTGACAATGAAAGACAATTGATAATAACTTCCTACATAAATTAATTGAAATTGGAGGCACTAATAAACAACAATAAAATTTCGGATGAGACAAAACAGTTTATATGCAAGAAGAAAACACTAAAACATGATGTAAATACCAACTAAATAAAATATTCTGAGCTGTGCAAATCGATAATGAAAAAATAGAGACTGATAATAAGATAAGGTAAATTATAAGAAAAGTGGAGAAAGTTAATGATCAGCACCAGGGATGCAATAACCATCATAAATTGTAAAAAAATATATAAATGAATAACTCCGCTAAATGCTTCTATATAATAAAGCTATGATATAAATCCGATAGCTGAAGAAGAAGTAGAATCAATAATACGAGAAATGAAAAATGTTAAAATCACTACGTGACATCAGATAAACAGAAACTACCAGGAGAGGCAACCTTATAAGTCCTAGCCAACATGTCTTAGAGAAATGAAGGTATTGAGGCACTGGAACTACACAACCTTAATAAACAAGGAAGTTAGGAGAATCTGAGAAATTATAGGTCCATCAACTTATTACCAATTTTGTACGAGATGTTCTCCAAGATAATAACAAAAAAGATTGAAAGGATGCTATAATCAAATATCCGAGTGAACAGGCAAGAATATGAAAGTACAAACTATCATATCCTGGTGGTTATGAGATGGTAAAAGGAATATCGAATGTCATTAGTAATGAAAAGTCTATCTGCAGTAATACAGAAACAATCAGTCCAAGAATTGGAATGGCAATACGCGTCACTAAATACCCTAACTAAAGAACATATGACCAATATAAAACTCCACATTGGCAAACAATCTGTAGTCATGAAACATATGATGAATTCGAAATATTAATTTAATTTTAGTTATTGACACCATGTGCCATTCTATAATTATATCCAAAATGATAAAACTAGAAAGATCTTCATACAGAAAAACTTAAAATATAGAATCAAAAACCAAAAAAAATTAAATTTAAAAGTGACGGAAGTTTCTTTGCAGAATGACGTCTTTTTCTGAAGGCGAATAACTTAAGACTGGAAATTGAACAAATAACTAAAATAAAAGATAAATATCATAATATATAATCATATAACATAAATATCATATATATCATAAAATATATTCAAAGATAAATAGACAAAAGAAATAAAACATAATATAACTTATTACGATTTTCCGTTTCGTACTTAACGTTAACAGTATTAGGTTTATTTTTAATAAACAACATTTCAGAAATTAATCTTTCTAAATATTGTGGTTCTCTGTCTAAAATATAGGTGTTATCAAAAACGAAACAGTAGTTACATTTGATTCAATGTTTGTGATAGAACTATGTTTACAAGTTGACAGTATGAAATTACATTTATTTTCCATAATTCTAGAATTTAAAATTCTTTTTGTTTGTTCGAAATAACCAAAGTTTCAATTTTATAAACAAAGTTTCATTTTATAAACAACATTCCTAGTATAAACTTATTAATTGACAATTGCCGGCACGGAAACCACTGCGTATGTAGAATTGATTAATTTATGTGGCACAATAGTTAATATTGATCCGCGAGATCAGTTAGTTTAAGAATTATTCGTCAAGGAATGAGTTGATACTCGAACCGAGAATGATACTCTCAAAATTTGTACCTGAGCAATCCATGCATTTATTTCACTTTGAAGATTTTTTTTTCAATTAATCAAGTTTCCCATTTAAAAGTACAAATTTAACCCTCCAGCTCAGTCACAACGATTTTGAAAAAAAATTCATAACTCTTGTTCAAGCTACTCATGGAAATACTCATGGGAGAAGTTCATGCTACATTTCAATTTGTAACTGACAATTTATTTATGCAATTTAATAACTGAGTGTTTGTAACTAGTACCACGGAAATTAAAATATTTTACGTCTGTTTTAAAATATAATAACGAGATAAAATAGCCAAATAACAGGAAAATGATGGTGTAAATAGTGCATAACGTTTCTGGAAACTTTGTTCCTTTCGTCAGGTGATTAAAAACACAAGATCCAAGAGTGAGACAACCGAAAAATCCCCCCCCCCCTCCCCGGTCCGTCCGCCTTCGTTTTGCTTCGATTTTGAGTTTGTCAACTGGATTGTGTAGTTGTGTGACTCATAGCGCTTATGTTCTTAATCACCTGTAGAAAGAAACAAAGCTTCAAGAGACGTTGTATGGGGTGTACAGTATCACTTATTTTGTTTGTCATTTAGCTATTTCATCTAATTATTATAATATCATTGAATATTGGAATATAATTAACGCAGTCATTCATTGTCATTTAAATCTATCCTACTAATCAAAGAAAAACAACTATAAAAATTCCAGTAAATGAACATTAATATTTGGCCAAGATCTTTATTAAGTTAGGACGTTTTTTAAAGAGGAATTCTGTTCATTGTGAAGTATAATTTCTTCTTCGAGACGCGAGACTGTCACTCGCTGGATTTCGAGCTCAGCTGGCGAAGATGCGGCGTCCCCTTGTGTATTTCACTACACACAGGTTCAAAGCATGTAAACCTTGTCGATGAAGAATGACAATATTATTCCAGATTGAATAAAATGTTACATTTTCGTTCCAATGATTCGGCCATTAACGTAAACAAATTATACTAATAATTTAAATAGAATTTATGATTCCCTGTTGTTCTAATCCATTTATTGTATTTAAAATAATTACATTTCCATTGTTTCCGTTAAGTTAACAATACTCTCAACTGCTGTAAACATAAATGAATTTTTGCCTGCAATGTGGGGGCAAATCGCATCTAAGAAATTTATGCCCACTACATTTCCTGTAATTAATTGTAAGTAATGTTCAATAAATTTTTTAATTAATTGTATTATAAATTATCGTGTTTGTAAAATCTTGCACTGAAGGAATTTTTAGAAACACGGATTTTGAAATTTGATAATTTAATTGACTTTTCTATTATAGTGTTTAAAAATTTAAATTAATAAGTAAGTTATAACTAAACAGGATGATGGTTTCATTTATTAAAGGACGTCAGATATTTATAACTGCTAAAATATTTGTATCTTAATTGATCATTTCTAAACATATTTATTAAACGAATCACTATCAATTGGAACAGTTTCCATATTATAGATAGAGGTAGAAATTATAAATCCAGAAAAGTTTCAGAAATGTTATATATTAAACTTGTATTACATTCACTTAATGCTAAAACCAAGCTTGATTCTTTAAGTAATAAAGTTCTTCCGAAAACCTTTTACCTGTTCGCGCAGAGGTCAGGATTGAGGAAGGGGTCTGGGGAAGAGGAAGGTTGTCCGCTCAGGGCACGGCCGGACATGGCACGACACCGAACAGGGCGCAGAGTAGGCAGCTGCGGCTGCGAAACGATGAATATTCACCCGCGTGAAGCCTAGAATAGTGAAGTCTGCATGGATGCTAGACTCATCTGCTGCCTCTCATCGGTGTTGATCTCTCATTCATTTACGTCTCTTCAATGGCAAACTCTCTCTCTCCTCTTTGTTATTAACAAATATTCGTTACCTTGTTCCAAGTGTTCAAGGAACTACTCCCAACCTCATGACATTTGTCTGGCTGTTCCAAGCCCCCAACTGTCTCTCATTCAATTCTTCATGACAACTGTTACCTGATTGACAACCAAAATGTCCTCAAAATTCTCTTTCATTTTATTTATTAAATCATGACTACTAGAAACGAGGTTCTCAACGTTAAAGGAGCTTAAGACTTTTCATTGTCTTCCCCCAATGAAGCTGGGCTCCCGTTCTTGTTACCGGTGTTCTCCACCACTCCCATTAATTCTGCTGCCAATCAGCCTTCATAGCTCAATTTCTTTTGTTGCTAGTTAGCTCCTTTTGTCTTCTCCGTTTTTCAGTCTTTGCCCTCTCACTCAATGAAGCGGCCGAACAATACGAGGACCTGTCGTTAGAGAAACGCAAGTTTTTGCTATGAATGTCCTTCTTTAAGGTCAGCTGTCAATCACTCTCTTACTACGCATTATGAAAACGTTTATTTTGTTTCTTGATCGTACCTTGATCAATCCTTGAAGAGTTTATTACCAAATAGTGGATGCTTTACAACATATGACATGAAAATCAGGTACAATAAAGGTAAAATAGAATTCTAATTTACATGTTACTATCTCTACACGTCAATTAATGAAAGAAGTAGCAATGTAATATGAAAATATCGACCTTTCCCGGTGAATCTATTTAATAAATGATGTGTTATTGAGTTTTAGTGTGTATCTAGATTCTATACTCATCTACTTCTTGATAATGAAAATTAACGAATATTAAGTTTTACGTAGATAATATTAATGTAATGAAAAAATATTATGGACTTGCTAAAAATAGTGACCGAGTCTTGTTTATCAAAATTGATTATAAAGGGGGTTTAAAATTTTTCTAATCACTTAAAACTCAATCTTTACTATATTTTACGTAATATGTTGAACTCGATCACTTACTCTAGACTATTAGTATCACTCTACGTTTCATTTTGCCCATAATCTAAATTTACCAAATTTTGCTTATTTATTGTAATACCAAAATTGAACTAATGAAATAAAAGCAATTTTTATGACTATCAACAAAATGTTTTCATTTTCGATATAATACGGGTTTTTAATATTTAAATAATTAATTTAAAAATGACAGCTCAGAATTTTAGTTAAAACAAAATTCAATATATTTAACCATTTAAATCAACACAGATTCATTACAAAATTTTACCGCGTCTAATTTTACTATTTTATATCTCAGAGCGCTTTACTGCGCCTCGAAATAAGAGTGGAATAAATTTTGCTTTTCTTCTTCATATAATTCATATTCAATACATCAAAACATGGAAATTTAAAGATTATTTCAAATTTAATTTAATAAAATATTGAAATTTATAGCATAACCCTAATTTAATACAATACCATATGAAAGTTGACGGTACAAAAATACGCAATAGTTTACGATGGCTTTATTATTTATTAATTCTCTACAGACACTTGACACTCCAATACGTGATGGATTATTTTATTACTCAAATTTTATAACATCACACAATTAAAACTAAACAAATATTTGATATAACTTGTTTTAAAATGTCATAATGGGCACGTAGTTGCTTCCACACACTTAGCTCACAACACGTCAGTCTTTCACGAGTTCCAGACAATTATTCACTTCAGGATCCCGCCAACTGACTCCAAGATGTTTCACTCGTGGACTCTAGTCAAAATTGCAATGACTAATTTCATTGGTAGATCCAAACATTGTCTGTCAACCTCTATAAAGCCGCACACCCTACTACGATGTCTCGTGTGCAGGATTGTAATGCCGACCAAGTGAGTCACAACCTAGATGCGTCCTTCCGGACTCAAATTTGCCGCTGATCTCGGACACGTCCTTCTGGTCCTGCATCTGCAGCCCAATTGATTTTTACTTACAATGTTCATCCCTTCTCTAACTTTCAAGGTTATTTAAGGTTGGCTACACGGGTGTGACTTCGATATTATTGTCATTCCCACGAGAAAACGTGTGTTCTCATTTGGCTGACACGTACGTCCACACATTATCTTAAAAACACTTCAAACTACCAAGTTATTTCTGGGGACCGGAACTCAAAATTCTAAAATTTTCTTACACTATATGCTGGCCCGTCAATCATTCTTCAAATCAATTGACCTTTATTTTATTAAACTAATTTTATAATCACATATTTGTCAAATAATTCAACTAACAACACTGGTACACACTGCCATATATAAATTGTAGTATACCGTTTGTAACCGATGGTAAGTTTAAACGAGAAGAAGAATATATTGAGAGAAAAAAATTTTAATCGGTAAACTCTGCCAGTTGTTAAAAAAAAGATCGATTTGATCTTTTAGTTCTCAGAATTAACTGGTGATTCAATAGTGAACGAAGTTTCTAAATATATTCTTCGGGCAAGAATAGCAGGAAATTGGAAAAGAGGTAGTCCTGATTTAAAAATAATAAAGAATTAAGTCGTTATAGCGTTAATATGATGAATAAATTATTAATGCTACTATAAAGCGCAAAAAAGTTAAATATCCTTAATTTTACAAACAACTAAACTACAAATACCAAAAGTTTGCGTCATAAAAAAATAATTATTATACATTTAATATATATACGCGGAGAAAGAAACAAGGGACTGTTTATTGCCAACACAGAAAGCTGCAGATAGAAGGGTTAAATAGTTTCTTCATATTTATATATAACATATAAATTTGTTATAGACTAATTTTGGAGAAAATAACCTTTGTTGAAGTGAACATGACAGTGACGTGGTGTTTTGTGTTGAACAAATGTTTCAGACAGTAGAGTTCATATGCAGGCTGGAAGGTTTGGAATGAATTTTGCGTATTCATAAAAGACTAAATGCACTGTTAGATCACGCACTTGTAGTTCTTGAAATTTTTTCCCAGTTCACCCTAGGAGATAAATCTAAATATTTATCAATAATCAGCAGATTCTTCGATTTTCCTAGTTAAATGAATTCGACTATTTTTATATAATATACTTTCCTTTCTTTGCACATTTGTTAATATGAGAATAAATAATACCTTATTCATAGTCGAAAAGTTATGGTCTGTTGGCAGTAGTGCGGTTTCTTTGAAGGAACAAAATCTGCTGGATGTTGCGAAATGAAAACTGCAGAGAAATGTTGTCCTCGATTGAATTAATACCCACCCACTAGGAATGTCGTTCTATTGCATATCAATGCGTTATTTGAGCAAATGCAAGATTTCTCTTGTATGAAAAGTAGCGTAAAAGATATTAAACATCTCACTTCCACAAGGGAGAAACAAGAGAGTTTCAGATTTAATTGACTATTTCCATGAACTATAATTATCAGCAGTATAGGGTAAATAGAACTGCAACATCAATCTCACATTCGTGCTATATTTACTCAGATTTGAAGACTGAATTAATTAATAAGCTGGACAAAGAGAATCATTTTTGATCAAAGATTTGCCTGTATTCAAAATTAAAGTCTTCAAGCCACAAAATTACTGTGTATATCCAGCATCCTAAGAGAAGCAGCATATATTCCACAATATTAAAATTTGAACTCGTTTTATTTGTACCGGAATTATTATGATTTTGATTCTATTAAAGTAAAAATTTTGGATGAAGAAAAGTAGTATTTTCCGAGACTAATAATCAAAATATTACATATTAGGTTAATACTAATGCTTTTTAATAAAAATATTTATGACCTTATACAGACACTTTTAATTTTTTTATTTATATTGTAACGACGTTTCAATACCTTCCCTGAAGAAGATAGAAAAAGGTATCGAAACGTCGCTACAATATAAAGTGTCCGTATAAGGCCATCAATTGTTTTATTAATTCAAAACAGACGAAACATTAAAACTTCTAATTCTATTAATATTAAAAAATATACAAATAATTTTATCAAAATATATAATACATTATTATTCTAACCTAACTAATAAGTTATATTCGCAACCTAATTAATAAGTCTAATCTAAATAATTAAGTTTATTCCTTTTTCATTTAAATCATTTCCTACCATGCACACGGGCTTTTTAAAAACTTTAAAATCTCAACAATACATCTGCTTATCCAAAATCATTGTTATAACATATTTCCTTCTCCATTTTCATAAGGGGCTGTCCATGTTTTGTGGAACTTTTAAAATCTGTTAAATATATTGGTTTCGGTACATGTGAATTGAATTTTTTACACTTCTTTATATCCAAATGTGAATGATTTTATTGTAATGAAGTTATTGTACAATTTTTGATCAATTAAATTACTTTCAGTAAATAATTTTGATTAATTGAATTAATTAACAACATGAACACCTTTTTCTTTCTTAATTTAGACCTCCTTTGTAATTAATAAATTACCTGATAATGAGCCAAAGTTGGGATGAAATTTTGTATTTCCAATATCAAAATATGTAATTCTCGGATTTACTTCTATTGAATATACAAGTTTTCTGACATCTTTGATTAATTTATTTATATTATTAAAATTTTATTTTCAATAATACAAATAGCAACTTTTTTCTCAGGATTTTTTTTAATATTTATATTTTAAAAATGACGTTTCGCCTCTGATTGTGACCTATTTAGGTTTATCGATGCTACAATTTTAAAAAAAATGTAAGGTAATGTCCCAATCAGGGACGAAGCATCGTATATAAAATTTAAATATTAAAACATTTTCTGACTACAAGGCTGCTATTTCTATTATTTAATTTAAATATTAAGTGAGATAAGTTTAATTTTTGGGGTAAATTTTCGGGCTACCAAGGCAGGTTCGAGTTATATAGTTTCTGGAGTAACTGGTCAACACTGAAGGTATTTCAATTTTTTTTACTGATAAAGACACGCGTTATTCTATTATTATTAATTAACTAATAAGTTCTTTTGACTGAATATTTTCTTCAAAAAAAATATACTATAATATTAAGCCACCCTCACCCTTCAGATGGCAATTCCCGTTGATTATTAAATGCCCTAATTTAGTAATCACTGAAGATCAATGATATTTCGCGTAGGATTTTTATGTCCGCATGGTTCTCACATATTGGGTGTCTAAGTACCACCTCCCATCCGCTCACAAATTGACTTGTTTTAGTACCCACAAATTTATCGTAAAATTAACCGCCGAGTTTAGATTAATTTCGCTCCCCTTAATTGAGTCAAATTATCCAAAATGAGGTCAGATTTTTTTGCGCGTCACTTTTCTGGCAGGTGGTTTGCTCAGTGATTAATAGTCACCCCTCTAATACCCTTCCGTTTAGTCATTCAAAAATAATGTTTTATTTTTTGCGTTACAGTATATAATTTTATTCCATGAAGCACACACGGTCCAAGCCGGAATTTGTTTGGAATTAAGCAGATATATAGTACTTACAGATTATATACCTGTTTAAAATTTATATATTACACATATGTAAAATACATTTATATACCCAACTACACAGTATGCAGCAAATCTATCGTAAAATAAAGACGGAGTGAAATTTACAGAGGTCTTCTAGAATCTAGAATCTAAGTCTAAATTTTCAATTTGTTTTATTATTTGATCAGTTAAAAATAAATTTTTAAATCAAACCTCTATTTAAATGAATTTTTTTTAGCGTAACAGGCTACATGAGGATAATCCACATGGTGTCAAATCCCCTTTAATTATTTAGGAAGGAATTTGAAAGGGGGGATGCGGAAGGGTAGAGGAAGGTAGCCAAGGGTTAACTAAGGACCCCGGGCTATAGTTTAAGAATCCTACCCGGCATTCCCTTGAAACTGATGCAGGACAAAACCTAGAAAACCTGCATCAGGTAGGTCGGGCATTGGGTACTTATCCCACATCCTTGGCAGGATAGGGGTTTTCTGTGGGGACCCTTCTCCGTGCCTCATCCAGTTTAGTATGCAGTTGCCCGACAGTTCCAATGGGAACAGAGAACAACTCTTAGTGTATGCTCCAGGTCTGAAACCCCGGAACATACACTTCTCCGATGTGCCTCGGCTTGTAGTTCAAAAACGGAGAGAAAAAAGGATAGAGCCCTCTGCGACTCTGGAGAAAGGTTCACCTGCGAGAGAAGATCGAAGGCTTAAGTTAACGAAAATGTGAGGTAAAATTATTTCAAGACTTGGCGAATATCGATTACATATATCTAGAAAAGTTTCAGGAATAGAAGAAAAATAATAAGCATCAATATTGTTGGAAATTATATTACACTTCATTTAGGAAAGCCTAATTGTTTAAGTACGACGAACCGTTTTCGATATTTAACCAGAAAACCAAAATATTGATCTGCATCATCTTCTTATGCTCTTCGCCAACCTCGTAGATCCAGGGCAGTGTAATATTGTTGCTCTTAGGAGCACTTTAAATAAAGAAATTCTGTCCCAGATAGTAAAGGAACCGATGGTAATGTAACAATGGTTTTCCAACTTCATCAGTTATAGCCTTTATACATGAAATATACGAGGCATGTTCAAAAAGTAAGTGTACTATGACCATAACGAGCTTTAATTTTTTGTTTTTACAGGGCTGGCAACACTGAGTGCTAGAGGGGGGTCTCCTGACTTCTGAAATCAAGAAGTGGACAAAGCTATCAAGAAGTTTTTAAATAAGTGTTCATTATTCTTGGAGCCAACCAGGACAGTTGCCAGACTGTCATGGCACATTCAGGATGTATGAGTGACACGGATTCACTGTGCCTATTCTCCTTCAGTCTTAACCCCAGTTTTCTGACCATGACGAGCACAAAGATCCGTGCCCATGTCTGGACTTGTAGTTAGACGTAAAATAAAATACTCGATTCAACCGGTAATCGAAATAGGCACACTGAATCCGTGTCACTCATAAATCCTGAATGTACCATGACAGTCTGGCAAATGTCCTGGTTGGCTCCAAGAATAATGAACACTTCTTTAAAAACTTCTTGATAGCTTTGTCCACTTCTTGATTTCAGAAGTCAGGAGACCCCCTCTAGCACTCAGTGTTGCCAGCCCTGTAAAAACAAAAACTTAAAGCTCGTTATGGTCATAGTACACTTACTTTATGAACATGCCTCGTATATTTCATGTATAAAGGCTTTAACTGCTGAAGTTGGAAAACCAGTATACATATACCTTATAAAAACCCTATCACAGGTTGAAATATAACGGATTTTTTGTGTAGTCGTTGAGCTTAGTGGTGAAACTGATGACTAGCTCTTCGACTCTGAGTTCACATGAATTACTATGAACGTTCGCAGTCATTCTGACTCTCGTTGGACTGTGAAGCCATTGTCTACTTTTGTTCATCGCTCAACTATCATTCAATATTTTTTTTCAATATTTTATTTAAGAGACAGATTATGACATAGTCCTGGTATTTATATGGACCTCAGGTTGGTGTTTTGTCCAGATTGTTTGATTGTTTAAATATTTTTCAGCCTTAGGAAATTTCTTCGTAGGATGTGTAAATGACCGATGGATTTATAACATTATTTATAAACTCATATAAATATGAACGCTATTAATTCAATTTATCGACATAATTCTAGTTGACAGTCTACACATATTTTGACTAATAACCTGGAATAACCGCTCGACCGTTGCGTGCATACTTGTGACGTCTAGGTTATGTCGGGGCTCCACGAGTAAAACTCATGACAGAAAGAGCTCATTTTCATTAATTTTTTAAGTTGCCAATTACGCCACCAAAAAAAATACATTTATTCTCGATTGCAGTAAATATTGATGACGCTATTCTGAATTTCTCCCGTCGCCCACCCGCGGCGCCTGCTGGAGTTCGGGACCTGTTTTAGCAGATAGACGAGAAATAAATTTTTCTTAAAAACATACTCGTTATACAAATATCTAAAAAAAAAATTAGAAGTTTAGCGGTCTCCGAGACACAAAAACTCACTTTCTTCCATCATAAAACAAAAATATTTATCTTTTAGATGTTTTTCAATAAACAAATTGCATTTGAAATAACTAAACCGTTCCTCTCACATTAATTCCAAAGATTGCACACACATAATACCAAGAAAATTGACCCAATAATAAAAATCGGGATGAATTTAAGAAAAATTTGTTAATTCCAAAACTTTAAACTCAATCTCAAGATGCTTTATCCTTTAATGATTCAAATGGCAGATAGAAATAGTCTGTCACAATAAAAGTAGTTTCCTCATGCCTTCGAGTATTATGAGCGTAAAACTCGAATTGTCCATCTTTGATTATTACTGCCAGTTTAAATTCGTTATCTTCACAATTTTTTTTGAGGTGTAGACAGGCTATGTATAGGGTAATTCACATAGTGTCAACTCCCCTCTTATAGCATAGGAAAGGAATTTGAAAGGGGGGATGCGGAAGGGCAGAGGAAGGTAGCTAAGGGTTAACTAGGGCCTCCGGGTTATAGTTTAAGGATCCTAGCCGGCAATTCACCAAATACTGCTTCAGGGAAAACCCTAGAAAACCTGCATCAGGTAGGTCGGGCATTTGGTACTTGTCTCACGCCCTTCCGATGGCGGGAGAGGGGTTTGGTGTGGAGTCGCAGCTTTCCCCTCGCCGTGCCTTGAGGCAGCTGGCCGACTATGCCAATAGCAATAGCGGACAACTCTTACCGTATGCCCAAGGTCTGCGACCCCGGAACATACACCTCTCAAAACAGACCGAGGTGTCTCAGCATGTGGGAACCTTAGTTCAACAAACCAGAGAGTTGTGAAGGCATCACCAAAGGCTTTCTCCAGAGCTCTCTGGGAAGGTTCACCTGCGAGAGGATTCTCTCGCAGGCTTCCTTGTGTGTCTTCATAATATGAGAAAAAGTAATACCATCTTCCTCCATCAGAAGGGCGTGAGACAAGTACCAAATTCCCAACCTACCTGATGCAGGTTTCTAGGGTTTTTCCTGCATCAATTTTAGGCGAATTGCCGGGTAGGATCCTTAAACTATAGTCCGGGGGCCCTAGTTAACCCTTGGCTACGTTCCTCTACACTTTCGCATCCCTCCTTTCCAATCCCTTTCCTATGCTATAAGAGGAGAGTTGCTACTATGTGGATTACCCTATATACATTCTGTCTACACCTAAAAATTGGATCCTTCCGCATCCCGCCTTCAAATCCCTTCCTATGCTGTTAAAGGGGAGTTGCTACATTGTGGATTACCCTCAAGTAGCCTGTTGATTTTATATTAATAAGAGTTAAACACTCGTAGGTCTATTCAATTGTTATATATTGTTTTATCGCTCACATAAAACGTTCACATTTGCAATGAATAACATACAAAAACGAATCAGTAAAAAATTTTCCCCGTTTTCACTTCTGCTAGTAGTTAAAGAAGTCGTCAAACCAAGTTCGTAAAGCATCTTCCATAGAATATCCGCCGAATATTGTTGGAAAGTGATAGTGAAAGGTGGAAGTCAGAGATCTCAAATTCGAGAAAATTTTGGGTCAGTGGAATCACCTCCAAACCAAGGTCGTGGATAACTGTTTTTCTCATGTTATAGAAGACGCAATTTGAGTTTGCACTACGCACTAGCACGTGTGATGTCACCGCTCAGGCAAACTGTTGTACTAGCAGCGTTGCTACATACATTCACGTCGTTTTGGTTTTATTCATCAGTTTGCAGTTATACTTAAAGTTTCACATATTTATTTGTCTGCACCTGACGAAACTGTATCAGCTATATACAATTGAAGCGTTCAGGTAGAAAACACTATGTGAAAATTAGGTGAAAAATTTCAAATTAATTTGAGTCTGTTTGGCAATGTAAATGTAATCCTTGTAATATAATTTTTTAATGTCAACAGTTTAACAATATTTCGCGTTCTGTCGAACTATAGGTGACGAAGTTTCTCGGAAGAACGGTTTATGTTGATGCTTTTCTTATACTGGCATAAAGGTACAATTTTTCCTCTGCAGTAAAAAAAATATTGGATTGGAATAGTCGGTGTTGGGCTCGAGCTCATTTGTGACCCTCGAGTCAAGATGCACAAATGATTACCAGCTGACATTTTTTTAAATTGATTTATGGTCGCGTCAACCTGTTGGTTATATGCGACCCTCTAAAAGTATTTACATAATTAAGTTACAGCGAGTTAGAAAATTTCCAATTGTGCACAACGTTTCAAAAGCGGATGTCAGTTTTGCGTCGGAAACGAACTCCAGGAAGCTCTTGATCGCCGTGGTGCGTATGCAGAAGTCTTCTCCAGAGAACTCGGCTAAAGTCCTCCTGCGTATATCCTCATATTTTGTGCATTCAAATAGAATATGCTGGATGGTGAGGGCTTGATCACGTACATCACAGGTGAGCTGATCTGTTCTGGAAAAACGATATTCGTGAGTGAGTTGGGTGTGCAAAGTTCTAATTCTGGAGACTATTATTTGTTGTTTTCTTGAGATGTTGTTGAGGTGGCACAGATCTGCTGATGTTTGCAGGTTCTGATGGAAGAAGCCGTTATTTCCTCCTCTCCTCGTGTCCTGCCAGCTACCCTCCACTTTTCCTGTACATTCATTTAGAATGTCCGAGGCTGTACAGGTTGGGGCTTCGTACAACGGTAGATCTTCTTGTTCAGTGGACACCAGTGCGTCCACCTCCTCGTTTTCCCTGCGAGGCGGGATCCAGACAAGCTGCACAGATTTCCCTCGCGAACTGCAGATATGTAGGTTAGCTCTGATGGCCTTGATGGTGCCATTCCTTATTTTAGGAGCTCGTAGGTGCTTTAGTGATTGCAAAGAATCTGTTAGGATCATAATTCTGTTGATTGAAGATTCCAGGCAGTATTTTTTATATCAAACGGTAATCACACTTTGGATTTTCACACATTCTCTATGGACTGTAAAAGTCACTTGAAGGTCGCTTTGTTTTAATTGATCACATCGCCTATTTAACTGACGTGGATCATGATATAGTGTTGAGTAGGTCTCCTTAAAATACGTATTGTCTTCATGAACATGAAGAATCACGCACATCAACGTTGTCCTGCTTGAATTACAAGAGTGTATTTTTTGCTTTCCTTCCACCGATTGCATTATCTTTGTAAACGTCAAAAATGTTCTTCCAGCAGACTACGTTTTCTTTGTTCCCCTATTGATCTCTAGAAGAAAAATATGTCGAAATTGGTAGTTTTATATTTGATACGCAATCTTATTAATCTCGAAGTTGAAACGAAAGTCTTAAATATCCACATTATACTTACAAGCATAAGACACTGATTAACTGACAAAAGGTGAGCAATTTTATTGAAACACAAATGATACGAATATATATATATATATATATATATATAATCAAAATGGTATGAGATTATTTAATTTGCCCCACGTTGTGGTAGCCATTTAATGTAATAATAAAAATGAAAAGGTTAATTAAATTAAAAGATTATAAAAAATTAACAAACAAAATAATTATTTATTCAATTGTGGCTTCCAAAAGTTAAAACAAATACAATCAAATTAATATCTATTCTCTCAGGGTGTTGAATGGGTTTGATAATTAACAGAAAAGTGATTTAATAAACTGATTAACAATTCAGTTTAAAATTTACCTAAAAACAATATGTCGATAATTGAAAAAAGCTAAATGTAAAGAAATTAAACTTGAACGAAATGAAAAGTGAACGAAATCTGACTTTACCCTTTTAGTAATGTTTACAAATATTATTATCAAAGGTTTGGTTACTCACATAATGTCCGACTGGTACCAGCATTCTTTTGTAGCTTCAACACTACACTATAAATGCAAAATTTTACACTGATTCTAAATTTCCCCACAGATTCTACACATACGCTGTCGAAATGCACGAACTCAGTTCTCAGGAACCTCGGATGATCCTCTCCTAATTGGTCAGCTATCGGATATCGGATATCGGTTTCCCTCAATGCAATATTGTTCAATTTTTTATAATGAAGCAACCTTTGCTTCACCGTTGGCTAGTTGTTAGAAAATCTCTCTGTCCAACTATCTGCTTGCTTACAGGAACTCACGATTTGCAAATTTTAGACTCTTACTGATTTATTTATCGATTTGTATCGAACTGCTAAGTATCTCGGTGAAGATTTATTTTAATGTCTCTCCTCTCGTGGCTGACCGTAGACTAACTTTACTTTTTCGCGCACAATCGCCATTTCGGCTCTTCAGCAAAGCAACAGAACTCAGCGTCATTGTCGCTTTGGTCGCTCAATCCCGCTACAATTCATTTATCAAAACAATTCAAATTATCCCTAATCAATTTAATGGCCTAATTAACTATTGCTACAATATATATAATCATGTTACTTATTATTTATTTTGTCTTACAACGCTTACAAAATAAACGATATTACCTTAAAACGAATGTTGTCATATACAACTAATTATTTTCATATGTATTATACTATGTCTTATTTTATTTGGTTCCGTGATATTATTTATGTTATGTTATTGACTACTTGAATAAAAGGTTTATGTATAGATTGGAACAGAAGTGTAATGTTGTAAACGAAAATCAATATCAAAAATATAATTATAAATGATATTATGATATCATCCATACGTTTCTAGGGTTGTATCAAAGTAGTTCAAAAAGTAAAATTTATTAAATTAACTGAAATGATTATTATCTGATTAATTTTCGGCTTAGTAATTTATTGTTTTAAATTTTTGTCCTCAACGTGTATTGAAATTGTTACACCTTTCATTCTACAATTATTTATTTCTGAAAATAATACGTTGAAAACGCCAATTAGCATTACTTAAGAAGAAGAAGTGAATATCAATTAGCAGGTTTAGAGACACGGTTCCTGTTGAAACAAGGACTATTCTTTAATTTTGACGCAAAAAAATTAATGTAAGTCTTAAGCTCGTTTATGAATTTGAAGCTTTATAAATCACAAAGGCGTACCACCTAAATGGCCATTCATGCTGTCATTAACATGAGCGCGTCGGTGGTTCATCCTATTGTCTCCATGCAGGCATGTGGGCTAGTCTCCTATGATATATAGGGCCATTTACAATACCGCGATGCTATGAAAATTAATGAAGTATATTTAAAACAAAGGTTTTCTGAAATGAATTGCTGTATTTTGAAAATTTTCCAACTTACCTATCACAGTTGAAAGTTTTAACAGAAAAATTTAGCGATTTGAAGTTTGCATATTCGATAAAAACTGATTAATTGAAATTTCTTGGCAATTATGATTCTGGCAAATAAATGAAGTTTTGTTCGTTAAGTCAAGTACTAAATACACGATCCTATAATAAACGCTAGTTTGTCGTGGTGTAGCGATAACATATTTTGAATAAATATTAAACTTTTGGTTACATTTCGACTACAATACATATAACTTTTTCAATTTGTTCAAAATATTTTAATTAATATTAAAACATATATGGAAACATATCAGTGATAATCTTAAACTTCTATCAGAATATTCAAGATAAATTTTTAAATTATAATATTAATTAATCATTAAGGTATCATATTTTTAATAATTTTCACATTAGTTAAGCCACCTTCAGTCAGCACAAAAACATTTTATTCAACAACAATGGGCTTGCGGTCCAATGGCCATAATCATCTGTTTAATCATTCACAATTCACGTACATTAAATAATTCATAGATAATTACTTTGTCAACATTTAAAATATTTAAATTTTAAAAATTGTACTTTATATCCTCAGTACTCGTCAGATTATCCATACTGTAAACAATATATTTTAATATTTTATGTATGAATTATGAATGTAGGTGAATTGTGATTGATGAAACAGATGACTATGACCTTTGGGCCGAAAGCTGCTTGTTGTAGAATAAAACGTTTTTGTGCTGAATGAAGGTCAAAAATATTGAAACCATATAAAAGCCGTTATAATTAATACGATCTTATCTTTTTTAATTTTCAACAGATGTCCATATTCATGGACAAAACGCAGTAATTTATTGTATTAAATATAATATTAATTAATCAAACTTTTTGACTCTTCAGTCATTTATTTATTATAATACTCAGATAAATACAAATATTAAATTATGATCTGTCTACAGTTGAATTGGGAATTCAATACTGTAGCATTAAAAATAAATGCATAAAACATTAACTGGAATAATAAACACGGCAACAAATAATATTAATTATTTCATTGGTCTATTCCAGATTTTTAAGTTTATTGTTCTACCCCGAAGAATTAATTTCGTTACAAATCATTGTTTTGTAAGGTATTTCAAACATACGATGATTACTTGTACGTTTATTATAAAACCGCTTTCAATTTCCTATTAATTAATAACGACGTTAATCAGAATTTACTCAAAACTTGTTCATGCTAAAAACTAGGAAATATTCTTAACGTCGTATTTGAGAGATCGGTCGGTGACACAAAAAATTGAAAAAGTGAAGTCGGTGGACAGTTAATGTAATTGTTTTCAAACATGAAACTAGTGCATCGCATCACTGAAACTTCATTACAAAAGTCACAAATTAAAAGCCGTTCGTTAGTATAAAAGATGCACGTATAACGATTTTAGATACCATTAATAGCTTATGCCTTCCAAACATTCACGTCATCGGACATTCTAAAGGTAAACCAACAACAAATTATAATAACAGCATTGAAGATAAGCATATAATTGGCGTCATTTTTGCGTTGTCATGGCTTATCCCGTATCAACGTGTAATGGCTCCTGGGCAGGGAGGCGTTATAGAAGAGTGAAACTTGTTTTATAACAGTAATAATAATAAACCAACACAGCTTTAATAAAAAGCGCAAACATTTCATCGCAGTCTCGATATTCACAAATAAAGAAACAATTTTTAAAACCTACTGACATTATTATATATTCAATTTATTTACACATAGCACAAAAAATGTTCTACCAATATTATATTAACTCTGTAAATGTTAAATTAATTACAATATAATGATGTCGTTTTGTATTTTTCAGTTAATCCGTTTCTCAGAAATTCAAGGATACTGTAAAATGTGATCTGTTAATAATATAAAACAATGCTGCAATAAAATGGCCAAACTATATGTAATATACTGTAGAGTCAAAGTTAGTATTTGTGAAACAAGTCACAAGTTTTTTTAAAATGTGTACATTAAATTCATTAGTAAGGCAAATCAAGGGCTCAGGAACGATCACGTCTGGTGTGTGCAGTATTTCTGATCGAGAAATTATATTTGCATGTGGTACGGGATTTTAACAATTTCGATTTGTTTTATAAAAAAAATGTTTTAAATATCATTAACCTAACGTACTTTGACTCCGTTTGGAAAAATAGTTGTAGTTGGTTGCGATAATACTGAGTGGAAGCTGTAAAGAATTATTTTTGTGGGCTGTGTTTTTACGTTAAATGAAAATAAATATTTGACCAATAAAGAACTTTTATATAAGTTTATTAAAGTTAAACATGAAACTCTTATCTCAGGCACCTGTGGTTTTTACATAGAAGAGATCTGCTGCCCGTACCAAATGCGTACTGCTATTCTGTGTTGTGTTGCCTGCTGTAGCTCTCGTACCGACGTACTGGCGTCGTCTCTGGGGTTGATCACTGGCTAAGGCGTCGGCCTCCGGGATTGAATGCTGGCAAGCCGTCGTACTAAATTGTGTGGTGCTATTCTGTGAACTCTTCACTAACCAATTGCGGCCCCTTTCTCACGACGATTCTGCCTCGAACTATATCAGAGACAACAACTTTACGGAGCCTCTCTTAATCACATCCACCAACTTCGGTGAGCGCAGAACAACTGTCCTTTTCAAAAGCTTATCTCCGCCCTTATATCCTCCCATTCTTTTACTTTTTTCATTGTTAGAAAACTTCGTCGGTTTTACTGATTCTTCCATTGTCACAAGATTTATAGCACGCAGCTGTAGTTCCGTAGTCAACAATGACTAACTATTCTGTCATGTTGAGGCCAACAATCGAGACTGGACACGGAATTACTTAGATGGATATATTTATCTCCTCCGCCCCCATGAACGTGCACGGTTTCGAATTCTCAAGATCACAACAAACAACACTTCCGAGACAAAGAAAAACTTAAACTTAAATACACTCGTTACAAAGCAATAAGTGAATATAATATGCGACGAAAAGATTATATTGTGAAACCGTACATAGTTCATAAGTGAATCGGCTGTTTGAAGAGAAAAATAATAATTTTGAAAGATTGAAAACGTTTTACAGAGGTCTTATAAACATTGAGACGAATATTAGAAAGAGAATATATCGTCTACTCATTGCCGCAAAGCAAAGGAGAAATCAATATTTTCTGCATGTTTATCAAATTCTGTTAAAAGATCCAAGAATGTTGATTTGGTCATTGGTTTAGAAGTACATTTAGTATGTGGTAAGGTGGTTTTAATGACACTCTGAAGCATTATAACAGCCTGAGAAAATAGGGCTTAATAAATTACATAAAAATGACCATTAAGATTAATAGTAGTCAATGGTAACGGCTCGAACTAAAATTTATCCAAATTTACGACTAAATTACCTGACCATTTCAAAAGAAAAATCCATTTGATATTAAGAATTCTATACAAATAAAAAATATTATAAATGACACCAAAACTATAAGTGCAGTTTCCATGTATACAAATACTCCGATAAAACTTGCCATTGATTTGATGAAAAATAATTAGGTAGTCATAATAGATTATACACCAACAAAAAGCAAAATTTTATTTTTAGAGGCGTTAAAAAATTTTTAGAGTACGGGTATTTTACATTTGAAAACAATTTTTACAACCAAATAAATGTACTTCCAATTCTATCGACTTATCGACTAATGTTGAAGGAATATTTCTAAATTATTTGATTTACACATCCAGGGTCCCAGCTGTGTTTCGGTTTGCCACGTCCCAACCCGAAATAATTTGCAGTCGGACTATTGGGGGGGTATGTCGTTTCGTAGGAAAACTTCTCTTCTGTCTTCCCCTGTGTGCAGGACCCAGCCCGTCGGGATTTAAGAAACAAGGCATCCCCGTTCTCTCTTCTTTTCGAAAAAATACCGCAGAGAAGCAACTACAAACTCCAGAAATGATAAATGAAATACACGATCACATGACAAGTATTATGTTGGGAAAATGTTATTAAGTATTCATTAGTTAATTGTTTGTTTTAATAAAATTAGTTTCTATTTTATTATAATTATATGTATGTCCGGTTAACGTGTCTTGGGGAAGAATATTCACCAACTGATGACGTCAGAGTGACGTCAGTCGAATCTTGTCGGAAGCTTAACTAATAGCCCAGGCGGATCTACTGAACTCCATCCAGAAGCCAAGAGTACTATAATAATTGAGTATCTTTAAAAAAAATAAAAAGCTATAATTGGTGAATTCTGTTTGTTTTTAAGCGTTGTGAACACAGATAAATTTCTAAGGATCCTCACCCACATCTATCTTGAGATAATAGTATAATATTCTACTCTATAAAAGAAGCTTAAATAGGCATAATATTACAATGTCTGATAAATTTTTCGTGTATTTATTTAACTAAATACGTGATTAAATGAATATATTTGTTTTAAATAATTGAGTTGATATTATTCATGAGACAGACAATTATTATTTATTTACCACACTATTAGTGGACTTGAAGTTTAGTCATTTTATTTTGCGTGTAATTCTTATATAAAATATTAAATTATTAATACTAAAGATAGAAACTAAATTAGAACTCCAATTAATTTATTGGCTCTTGCAACTTCTCTATTCAAATAGGATTCATTTGAATGGTTGATCGGATCCTTTCGTTGTGCAATAGAGGCTTACATAAATCATTAACGCATAGAGAAGCAAAATTAGTTTCGCATTACATCGTGCAAGCCTCAAAGCTTGTGCTGATAAAGCATGCCATTTCCGTTTGGTCCTCATCACGAAAGTGAGCTTCAAATTATTTTCCTTGTTGTGTTGCGCGGTAACTGTACTCAACCTTGAATAGTATTATTAAGCTGTGAAATTGTACTGTAGCGCGATGGTTTAATGATTAATTAATATGTTTTTACATTTAAATGTATTAGATAAAACTATGAGACCATGGCAAGTTGGGACTTGACATGTACCAGCGTTTCCGGCAGATAATCCTTAGAGTCTGGACAGAAGCACGTAGCGACGGACATCTGGATTTTTCCTGGGTAGCGGCCCGCTAATACGCGACGTCTCTAAAAATATAAAATTTTATTATACACATGATTTCCTGGACCAATAATATTTCTTGGTCCAGGAAAATCGACCAAAAATGTCGATAAATTCGATATTTTTACGGACAGCTGTGCAGATATTTTTCTACGACTCATTGAAAAGATTCAATGTAGAAATATTTTACTGAAAGGCGCGTTTTACTCAGTACAGGAGTTTCTTGATCGTTCGACTAATAATTAATTTAGAAAAAACTGCAAAAGTGTTCAATGTGTTGTTAATAAAACCACTTATTTCATAACTTTCTTAGTCTCTGTTGGTCTTTTCTGCTCTTTTGTTTGTTTGTTTCATGTACGCACTGGAGTTTGCAGACACCTCGTCGCTTTGTTTTGTGAAATGACTTGTCTGTCGTTTTTGTTTCCTCAGAGTGTGCGTGTGTCAAGTTTTGTGTTTATTTTTGTGTGGCGTGTAAATTCTATATTTTATGATAGTAATTCTCGAACCATTAATTATTTACTAGTACATATTAAATATTTTTATTAGAATTGTAAATATTATTTTATTAATGTTTTACTTATGTTGGACAGGGAAATTTGTATTCCCGAGTTTTAGTATTTTTATGTTAACTTCTAATTATTTATTATTGTAGCATCCACGTATTATATTGAAATTTTATGTATTGACGTATCCTATTTCCTCATACGAGGACTAATGGAATAAAATAAATCAAATCAAAATCAAAGACGACGTCTAGTAAGACTGGTCCACAGATGCAGATGAACGGAAGGTAATTGCCAAGTGTCTCAATCCTTGACGCATCCTCCCCCCCCCCTTTCCCATCCCTTAGTGGGCTAACAACGTCCATGGTAAACCCCGAGATTGAGATTGTTTCTCCAGATATCGGTATCCAAACAATTGTAAACATCAACGATAATATTTTTCCTTCATTCCATTAAATCTATGACAATCCTTTGGATTTTTAACAGTATAAACCCCAACCCTGCTACAGTTCAACTGGATAGTTCGATTCTATCCCAGAAGGTGAACACTCAATTTGCACGTGTTTCCTATCTTGGCCAGAATATGCGATGAGCGGGTTAATGTCAGTTGTCTCCTTAAAAGTTGAGAAAAAGCACTTAACAAATGTTTCTATTTTGTTAGATTAACAGGCTACAATGGGAAATCCACGTGGTGGCAACTACCCCTTTCAAAGCATAGGAAGGTATTTGAAAGGGGGATGCTGACAGCTGATGCTGGTAGCCGAGGGTTAATTTGCGACCACGGGGTACAGTTTCAGGATCCAACCTGGCATTCGCCTAAAAGTGATGCAGGATAAACCCTTTAAATAATATATATTTTTGTAAAGTACAATGTTTGTTTATTAAACATTGTAATTGTAAAATTTTATTATTTTCTTGTAATCTTATATTATTTCCTTTACCAATGACAAATAGAATGAATAGCAAATTTAAATCATCAAATCGTTTTTTAAAAAACTTATTGATATTTCTAGAGCAAACCGCGGTGTCTCAGTTATTTTAATGAATAAGAAAGATAGCCAATTCAGACCAAAAGGTAATATAAATACCACACAACGTTTCTGGGATCCTTATGCCTTTCGTCAGGTGCTAAGAAGAACCTAGAGAAACACAGCTGCACTTGTCACCTCTTCTAAGCACCTGACGAAAGGCACAAGGATCCCAGAAACGTTGTGTAGTATTTATATTACCTTTTTGTCTGAATTGGCTATATTTCTTATTCATTATTTTCAATCAGACGTAAATCTTTTCATTTCAATTATTTTAATATATGTGTTATTCCTGTGAGATTACAGAAATCACTCACGATTGTTGTTGACTGAGGTTTCATTTATATTTGTATATTAGCGCCTATAGGCCCTTCTTAGAGTTTTAATATATTTATAATGTTTTTGAGCAGTTTTTAGGGTGAGATGTGTTTGATTTGTACCTACAGCCTTTGTTTGCTATATTCATCAGTCTGTTTTCATTCATATGAGAGTAGCTAATATTGTAATTTTAGTAATTAACTCGACAAAATAAGCTTTTTTTATTGGAGTCAATAACCTGTTGCTATGAGAACTCCTGCGTAACTGTGTTTAGCCATCAGCCTGTACTATTTCTCGCTATAACAAGAAGCCATTTATCTTCATTATCTCTGCATGGATGTGCTTTAGCAAAACGCCTGCTTGTTATCGGCTTCAATCGCCTTAGGTGGCTCCATCGCAAATCCTATATCGAAAGCCCGAGGCGCATGACCGGTAGAATCTGGTCTCCCGTTTCATCCAAAGGAAAAATAAATCCTGGCTTATATGCAATTACATAGTCATCAGCGGTTACAAACGGTAGTTTTAATATTAGTATCTCAAAATCCTACACCAACTAGAATACCAATATTTTTTGTATTTATTTCTCGTATGTTAAGTGCTGATATTGTTTGGAAAATTTCACGCATTTCTCCAACGCCATGTAATTCCCTGTGATATAAATTAAATTTAATAGATGAATTTTGTTACTTCCTTTATTTTTTTCTATCTTTTCTGGTCATCGCGCTTCATTTATTAATTTATTTTAAACTATAACAGATCATTTATGTCTGTAACACATTTGGATATAAAAGAGAGTGGAACTAATTATGAATTATCTGAATATGTAAATTGCATACATGTTTTGGTGAAAACAGTTAAATTCTGAAGGACACTGTGTGTGTGAATGTTTTCAGGTCAAATTTCGCATATAGACCACTGATACTTCAAACTAAACTGGACTGCGCAAAAGTCTTATTGTGTCATAGAAAAATGGTTACAAATTATTCGTTAATTCATTTGACTTCCATCCATAGAATAAAATAAAATTATGTTGAAAAATTACTGTTAATTATAAAAAACTATTGTTTCTATATTATATAAAGTTATTGCTTAATTATCTGTAAATATTGCGAGCTGCAGCGTTTATTTTAGCTTATCTTAGTGGATTTGTTAGCCCCAAAAGATTTCTTAGCCGCGAATGTTCAATTCTTTGTAAAAATAAGTGACATTGGAAAATAAAATTATAAATTAATTATCCAAGAAATTTAAAATAATTATTTTCCTTACATTTTAACGTGATACGCAAACATCCAAAGGGATAATACATAATACGTATTTTTTCAGTAAAATACCACAGTTTGTATCAATACGTATTTGAATAACTGACAAGAAGTAAAGTTAACCAACTAAATTTTTTCAACAGAAAATCATAAGACTATTCTGCCTTTCTGTGAAATCGTGACAAACATACACAAATTTGCTTCGAGCATTATGCTTGCGTTCTCAAATACAACCAATAAAACAACAATAAGTTCTATTATATATCATATTTGTAATTGATATTTATTTGACATTAAGAATAAATAATTCAATTATAATAGGCAGAAAAAGGCAGAAAATTGATATTTATTAGTCATGTAGAATTATTAATTTTCTTTATTATTTCAGTCTATACCTCTCAAAGAAGAAAAAGGTGAAGGCAAGCTATATATATAGCATAATCCACATAGTGACAACTCCCCTCTTATAACTTAGGAAATCGACTGAAAGGGAGTTTGTATGAAGCTAGATCAAGGTAGCCAAGGGTTAACTATGGCCCTCGGTTATGATTTAAGGATACAACCCGGCAAATCGCCTAAAAGTGATGCAGAGAAAACCCTAGAAAAACCTCCGTCAGGTAGGTTGGGCATTTGGTACTTGTCCCACGCCGTTCCGATAGCGAGAGAGGTGTTTTCTGTGGGGTCGCAGCTTTCCCCTCGCCGTACCTTGACCAGTTTAGGAGGCAGCTGGCCGACTATTCCAATAGGAATAGCGGACAACTCTTACCGTATGCCCAAGGTCTTCGACCCCGGAACATACACCTTTCAAAGCAGGTCGAGGTGCCTCGGCATGTGGAAACCATAGTTCAAAAACCAGAGAGATGTGAAGGCATCCCCGCCACTCCTTCACTCGGGTCCCGAGAGGGTCTGCGAGTATCGAGTTGAATCAAAACGTAAACACTTTTCGTCTGGTGTTCCGTTACGAAGATAATCCTGTAGTGACCGGTTTTGAGGGGCTTCACTACAGATCACGTAGGCTGATCTGGACCTTTTTATTGGTTCCCCGCCTTCCAGCAAGTGGTTCTTCACATGGGAGGAGGTTTTTCTTTCAATCTCTGCAGCTACTTGTTATTGAAATTGTCTTACTACTGCCATCTGGTGATCTGCGAAGGCTCCTGAACGATCTGTTCTCACTCTTATTTTTCTCTATAAACTATATGTTTAACTTCATAGCACTTTCTGAGTTTGTATATGTCTCTGAACGGTATTATAGATACCAAGAACCCCAAGTTATCGACTTTCGTATCCTAGAAGTCTTCCTCTCGACGCTGGAGAAGAGACGGCGCTTAAATCTTATTGACATACACCTTATTTTGATCTCTGAGTTATTTTTACATGGTACGGTATATTACTTCCCAAATTCGAAAATTGCATCTCATGATCTTACGAAACGTATACACGTATTGTTCCAACTTTTGGGCCTTATAAAGTAAATACATTAATTAGAAATGAAACATACATTAATAAACAAAAAATAAATATTACTTTGTTGATGAAATAACAAAATTAGCAAACTAGGTGAAAAACATCATGAATCGTAGACAAGTAATTATAAACGATCCTCTGTTTCGTAGACTTCAAGCTAACAAACAATAACAAAAACATAGAAAGGCTTGAAAATCTATTTTCTAGATTTAACCGTCCCACACATCTAAATGTTTCCTCAACACAGAAAGATTATCCCACTTAGATACAAACTTTATAAAAGCTAACAGGTAACTTTCGGCCGTTGTTTGATTTTATAATGGTGGCAACATTTCTAATTTAATTAAATTGATTTGAGAACTACATAATCGGCTGTTTTTAAATTTGAACCTTAACTTCTACCAGTCTGGAATTTTAACGATCAAGAGTAAAAGCAAAAAATGTAAAAATTCAATTCACCGTTTCAAAGAAAAACATGTTTTTATTTAATTCTGTTTTTATTTTTATTTACTTATATTTGAATTAATGTGAATTAAAAGGTTTGAAATTAAATCATGAATTAATGTATTACCTGATGAGATCCAAAAGTCTGATTTTTTTGTAATGTCATGAGATGTAATTCTCGCATTTAACTGTATCAAATATCCACATTTTTCTGACTTAACATGTTAATTTAATTATTTTATTTTCACAATTAAGCTACATTTTAAAGAAAAGTTTATAATAAAAATATAATAATTTCATCGATGTAACACTTTAAATATTTATAATTAAAGCTTATGTAAAATTTAATTTCACTGAGGAATAGAGGCGATTAATAATTACAAAACCCTATGAACAAAAGCAGCAAATACTTCATTCAAAGAGATTAATTATTCTCTGTAAAATAGTAATTATCAGGAATTTATGAAATATTTGAGAATCATGATAGAAACCAGCTGACGAAAATTTAATAGCCTTACACGCTTAATTAATGAATATTCAAGAAACATCTATGGTAATAACGTAAGCTTTTGCGCAACATCATCTCAATAACCGGCTGACTAGTGACACTAAAAATAGTTCCTCGCGACATTGGAACGTTCATTATAAAAATATATCTATATATTCTTAGACAGAAACCATTCCTTATACTAAATTCAATTGGCATCATATTCACAAAACCCGAATCAATGTTTTCAGTCTACCCAATTTCTTATGATAATTTTACGTTCTATTGGATTTAAGATCAAATTAATTCTTTATTCGTCGTTAATGGAGACTCAGAGAGTTAATATGAAGGCCGTCAATATGCACTCAGAAATATAGCACATATAACACTTTATTTAAAAAGTAACTTAATAAACTATTATATTATTTCAATAAAAAAAATTGTCAGTTAATATCATACAAAGTTTAAATTTCTTCAGAAAAGCGTAATACTACGAGTTCTACTGGAACATGTTCCACAATATCTGATACTTCTATTAAGGTTATAACAACAATAAAAAAATTATTATAGTAAAAAGGCAGATTGCTTGTTCTTTATATTAATTTGGGTATCGAGCGATTCAAACTTTTTCATTACTTTCCAAAATATTTAAGACATTTCAATATATAAAAAAGTTATATAAATATGTATTAAGTATTACAATAATTCTAGACACAGTTTATGAATTAAATTATACGAAAGAATTCAGTCATCATCATGTCAATTAGATGAAATAATAATTAATTAATTAGTTCTAAAGCAAAAAAATACGAAGTGGGAGAACAGTTATTTTTCTATTACTATTCTACATTATAATAAGTTTAGTAAAGTCGTTGTTAGTGCAAAGTGCCATTAGTTCCGTTTTTTCATGATTTCATCACTAAAACTCTGCAATAAGTACGCATATTATTCGTCGTCGATGGTTTTTTTCCTTCTTCAAGATAATCAAAGGAAATTATTCCACGTCCATAAAAAACTGAAGGCGTGACCTTTCCAGTAGACGGAATTCTTTTTGCCTTTTCTGGAGCCGATTATCTCTTTCAGGCCATTGTTTTGACTATTCCTTCATCTAAGGTGTGAATTGATGGTCTCATTTATCAACCTTGGTCGAAAAAAAATCGCGGCTTTATTGCTGTGGAAAAAGCGCCAAACCATCGATTGAAATATCTTTACGAAGCAATTTTGTTTCCATTGTAAACAAACGCGGCACGCATCGTGCTCATATACCCATTTTCAGTCAATATATATGCGATAAACAGCTCTTTCTGAAATTCACTTTCAATCGAGGGTCATCCGATACCATTTTGTGGATTTTCGTAATCATTTTCTGATCAAGCACTCCGAGGTTCGTTTTTGCAGGTCGTACGGCCTTGTTTAAACTCTGCCACCCAATGTTTGATTATTTTAAACAAAGGAGCAGATTTCCTCAGAGTATAATCTAGCTCAACTTCGATATTGCTTGGACTGAGACTTTAAAAAAGGATAAAATGTTATCACATAACGAGTGATCAATTTTTTCATGTTTACAAAGTCACAGACAGAGTTAAAAATTGATGGCGGTCATACACTAAACAATGTAGCGTCGTCAAACTTAAAGTTTGTACACAAGTTAAGCTTCTCAAAAACCACTTATGTTTCTCAAAAAATCAGCACGCCATCGAAATGTCAGGACGAGCACTTCTGGGTTTACCCTAGTAATAGTAATGGGTAGACTTCCAAGTATGTATCAGCCACGTGTACGAGTTTAATGACGTCCTTCATTGTATTATTATCACTGCAAAACTCACACGGAACTTATAATTTCCAATTCGATACACTGTATCTAGTGATAAGTGTAAGAAACTGTTGTTTTTTCTCAATAAGATATGAAATAATTTCCTGATGATACTGCAGAAATAATAATTCGACGAATGACGTATGAATGAAATAAATTAATAACGTGATATTTAAAGTATCGTATATCAATAGTATGTCTTAATATTCAATAAATGTATTTTCAAACTAATTTCTATATCGTTAATTTAAAACTTAAGGAACCATGCTTTCATAACCTCCAATTCTTTCATTGCAAAAAAAAATTAGTCCTTACAATCAAATTAAAGTATGTCTAGGTTGGCAAAACACATTTTCATCAGTGAAACCATGAAAATATATACATCAATTACATAAAACATCGTATTTTCCAAATATTATTAAGAAGGTGCATACAAAACCACGATTCTACCGATAGGTTGCGGCTTCATTAAAAACAAAATTCACCACCATCGTGCATTCAGTTTTATTTTCCGACCTACTGTGGAGGCGGTGTGAATGTCGCGCATCACAGAGGTCCCGCGTTCGAATCTCGGTGAGGGCATGGATGTTTGTATGCAAGGCAAAATGAGTTCCCTTATTAGTCGCTAATAATCTGAGCTGTTAATGTGACTGTAAATAAATCAATATATATATTGTAGTAATTAGTAATTAATCCATTATTATAATTGGAAAGTAAAGGACTCATTATTAGAGTATATAAAGCATACACCGCAACACAGACGCGGCGACACAAAGGGGCATTGTTAAGATGGTACGCGCTCAAAATCTACGAGACGAACAAGCAGTCAACGAGGAGAAGCGAAACAGTTAGTTGGACGGCAGACACAGATGCGGGCAGATATCCATTCAGAAAAATTGCAGTATAAAAAGTTTTAGCAGTCAACGGCGAGAAGCGAAACGGTAGAGTCCAACAGCGAGATATAATAGTTTAAATAAAACGCCAATAAACAGTTTGACCGAGAGACTTATAAAATCGCAGTTTGGAAGCAGAAGTTTGCTTCACAAACTGAACTAATTTAAACATCGAGAGACTTCCAGGAGACCGACGTCCGAAACTAGCTGATGAGATAATCCAGGTTCCAGAATAGCAGAGATCCAGAGCAGCTACCGAGTGTTCAAATTTTGATGAGTAGAATCAGTGATATCCCCAAACCGTGTGCACAGAAAACCCAAAATTGAGACCTGGGCGGCCGTAAGTAGAAAACTCTAAAATTTATTGTAAACCACTTTTTAAAAGATACGTCAGATCGTTCTTCAATTATTTCTTTTCTTTAATTATTCACTTCTTTAATTGTTTAATTAGTTAATTTAAATTCAATCTGTAATCTTATTTTCGTCCGCAACAAAATTCGTCGAGGTTTAGACGAATTAACTTCAATAAAGGCTAAATGTAATTATAAATGATTGTAAATTTAATTCACCCATTTATCAAACCCAGATAAAGACCCTGAGATTCTAAATATTATTGTGTAATATTATATAACTTCATTAATAAATTTTGTTTAATTGTTTTCGCTGAATAATTTTTGTTTTATTAAATTTAGTCATTTGTAGTTAGGCTTTTTAAATTATTACAATATATATATATATATTAGTATTTTAATTATGAAATTAAAGAATATGGAGTACCATAATGAATTTATTAATCTTGAACTAAACAAATTGTATACGAATAAATCAATTGTATAAAGGATATAAAATAATACTCAATACTGAGTCTCTTATTTGATAGGTAGATCGACGTGCCTGGTGGCCTAACCGCTCCTACAAACTGAGTCTAACATGTCACAGTGTAGTGCTTCTAAGTGAATATTGAAACGATATCGTGTTCGTGTCACATTATACGTAAGGAGCCTTCCTTTAACGTGAAATAAACAAGTAAGAAATCCAATATTTTTTCTCGGTAAACGAATCTATCCCATTCCCCAAATCGTACTTGTATTCAAACTTGTACCATCTTCTATCTTTGAGTATTTCAGGAATATCCATCATAAACTACTTTTTTGCAAAATATAAGTTTCTTCTCTTTAGATCAACGTCTCTTTTGATTTAATTTTATGGAATCTACAGTATCTAATATTTGATCATAATTGCCTAAATTCATAATAAAATTTTGACTTCCTCTGCCCCAAATTCTTGCAAATAGTTATTTAATTATCAATTATTGTTTAATAAAAAATAGTCATTCTATGTTATGGAAAAATAACAATCTTAAAATATTTATTAAAAATGTTTTCTTTCATCAAAATGTTTTTGTAAAGTTTAGTATACAAGTTTTTTTTAACTTCCGAAAGAACCCACTCTGCTAGTTAATGATCGTAGCAGATCGTGAATAAATATTAATGAGAATCAGTAAGTAGCTAAACACTCAAACCTGTGAGGCAGGCGGCATTACATAACCTCAAGTCCACAAATCCTGCCAAAACTTTGACCACCTGGTGTGGATCCTATAAAAATTCCAGATTCCACCCAAGCACTCACACTAACAACCTGAATGTATGAGATGGGCGAGATATTTCACATATGCCGTGACGTTGTTTTAATCTCTTCAGTGGATTCACAAACGAAGTCTTCCCGTCTCACTATTTTAGTCTTCAGAACCCTCTCATTTTATTTATTTCATTACAATTGTCCCGTTTTTCCCTTATAAAATCTCATGTAAACGCCGATTTTTCATTTTATTATAAAATTCCATTTTTAAGGATGTAATTTATTGAAACATAATTTCACTTTATCAGTTGTGTCTGTATCAGTAATTTTCATTCCGCACTTTCTTCTTTGTATACAGGGTGGTCCGGTCGAATTCCCTTGAACGGTTGAAGATAGAAGCTTACGACAACGTTTATGTGAAACGAAAACTTGACAACTTAGTAGACGGTACAAAGTTTTGTCATTCTTTTATCAAAATGGCGACACCGCAGATGAAACTGCAAACTGTTTTGTGGTATGCGAATTTTAAATCAATTATTAGAGTTCATAGGCAGTTTCGGCGAGTCTTAAACCACGATACTCTAACTGCTAAAAGCATAAAGAAGTTGCACGATACACTTTTAGCTACTGTAACTTTGTTAAAGGATCATGGTGGTGGTCGTAAAACATTCGGCGAAATGGGTGAATATGTTCGAGCCGCTCATGAGCGAAGCCCCCGGAAGTGATTAAGAAGAGCTTCGCAGGTACTTCAAATACCGAAATCAACATTCCATCTAATTGTCCATAAACGTCTCAAACTGTACGCATACAAAGTGCAGTTACTGCAATATCCTGAGGCAAATACGATTCTAGATCGTCTCGGCGCTGATCCTGATTTCACTTACAAGATTTTCTTCTTGGACGAAGCCACTTTCCATGTATCAGGGAAGGTAAACCGCCACAATGTGCGGATCTGGGGATCGCAGAATCCTCACACGTCACAAGAGCACGTGATAGTTCCAAGTTGACTGTTTCTCGCAGAAGAAAGTCTTTGGACCGTTTTTTCTCGCTGAGAAAACTGTCTGTGGTATCACATATCTTGACATGCTGAAGCAGGCCGAGGCACCTCGGCCTGTTCTGAGAGGAGTATGTTCCGGGGTCACAGACCTTGGGCATAAGGTAAGAGTTGTCCGCTATTCCCATTGGAATAGTCGGCCAGCTGCCTCCTAACCTGGTCGAGGCACGGAGAAGGGAATGCTGCGTCCCAACAACAAACTCCTCTCCCGCTATCGAAAGGGCGTGGGACAATTACCCAATGCCCGATCTACCTGATGCAGGTTTTTCTAGGGTTTTCCCTGCATTTCTTTAGGCGAATGCCGGGTAGGATCCTTAAAATATAGCCCGGGGGCCCTAGTAACCTTTGGCTACCTTCCTCTCCCCTTCCGCATCCCCCCTTTCAAATCCCTTCCTATGCTATTAAAGGGGAGTTGCCCAACGTGGATTACCCTCATGTAGCCTGTTGCCCTAAGAAAAACAGTTCTTTTTTCCACATTTTGAACAACTGAAGGCTAACATTCTTTTCCAACAAGATGGCGCTTCTCCACACTGGTTCAATGAAGTTCGTACGACTTTGGACAATATTTTTCCCAGGTCGTTGGATCGAGTTAACCCCGCTATATTTCTTTATCTGAGGATACGTCAAAGTTTACGTCACCCCACCTTCGTGGGCGCATCAAAGAGGCTATTCAGAGAGTTTCATAAAACATTCTCCAACAGCAAGAAATTTCTCATCGCCTTGATATCGTCACAGTGCCTGCTGGAGCCCAATAAACACGTGATGATGTGCATATCAAAAAACTTTGATGACATTTCCTCTCATATAAGCTTTGTTGTAAGTTTCTATCTTCAACCGTTTACAATTGAAATTAGGGGCATTCCATCGAACCACCCTGTTCTTTCCTTAGCATGTATGGATTCACATTCCCTTGAGTTTAAGTGAATCAATTATAGGTAGAACTAAAATCAACTATTAAAAGAACAGGTTTACGTTTTCTGAGTAAAGGTTATTGTTACATTTGCGAAATTTGATACGGACGGTTAAGATAATACTCTCGGATAGGAGTATGTGCTGTTATTATAATTTCCAGCACAAACAAAAAAATTGAGACTAATTACTCCCTCTAATCGTTACGTTTAATAATTATTTTAGAAAAATCATAAATGGCATCCAACGAACACTTTGTCTACCTGAACGAGTTTTATTACTGCGGTAAAGTCGTAAAATATGAGCAGCGATTTAAGAGGAACAATGTTATAATTACAGGATGTGTTTTGATGTTAGCGATAGGTGGTAATTAGACGCTGCGATGAAGTGATAACGCGATTTCCGGTCCTCGCTGCCAGCCTCAGATAAGCCACTTAACCGCCCCCGACTGCTCTCGTCGGAATTGATACTAATGCAAGGCCAACAGGCTTAAAGGATTTCTTAGTCCGGTTCCTGTCAAACAAAATAAGCCAATCCTCTGTCTGATGTGTTGTAGTCAATGAAGCTGCCGCGCCGTCCTTTCGAAATACCTTTGAATTAATTAATTACAAAAGAGAACGGAAACGATTTTCTTAACCGACTCTTTTTATGCCAACTTAATTTCAGCGCACCTTCCAAAGAGATTTTAATATTTTTTATTGCCATGACCTTTATAAATGTAATCAAACTATTTTATTTCTGCGATTTTTGGAATCTAATCTATTTATAAATTGGACCTTTAATTGAGACTAGGCCTAGAAAAGTTTTTCAACCTAAAACTACATCTATGATACAAGGAAATTCATCGAATTACAGAAATCAATTAAATCACACTAATTCTCAAAAAGTTCCTGTTTTTTAATTTTTTTTCTCCTAGCATTAGCAGCCAATCTTTTCCTTCCTTCTGACAGCTTACTTATGGAAGAGAAGTTGGCGCAACGGTCGGCTCACTGAGAACAAAAATATAGACCTGGCTCAAGGAATCCTAATCTCAAGTCCATTTGTTAGCAGAAATATGGGAACGGGCTTTTAACTCCTACCAGAAGCGCATTCAGAAATCACTAGTCATGGTCGTAATACTCTGGAATTCAGGAATGCATATTTTGTAAACGCTTTCCGTGCGTCGGGAATTCCACGAGTGAATCATGGCAGAGAACGCAGAATGTTTAATCACTTAGACAACGCAGTCGCTCACAAAACACCAGATGGTTCATCAACATAAACTATATTACTTGAATTGAACCGATGTAAATTTTAATGGATCTATATCACCATTGTAACATTTTGTTCTCTATTACACCAAAAAAAATGTTTTTTTCTGCATAAACAATGAAGTTACCCACAGCCAATAATTCAAACTGTTTGCTTTTCGGAAAACCTCGAGAGCCACCTCCTAAACTCGTCGAGGCATGGAGAAGGGACTGTTGCGTTCACTCAGTAAACCCCTCTTCTGCCATCGGAAGGGTGTGGGACAAGTACCAAATGTCCGACCCACCAGATGCTTCCAGTCTTTTTTGCATCACTTTTAGGAGAATTGTCGGATAGGATCCTTAAAACTATAACCGGCGGGCGACCTTGCTCTACTTTTCACATCCCCTCTTTCAGTCTCTTTCCTATGCTGTAAGATTGGAGTTTCCACCATACTGGTGACCTTCATGTAGATTGTCACTCTAAAAGAATATTTATATGAAATTCGACAACCAAATTAGTCTGAGTTAAGCCCGAGAATATATCAATACAAACAGTTAAAAAATTGTAATTATACCTTAAGACGGTCACTGGTATAAAACATGTTCTGATGAAGAGGTACCAACCTGTGAGATCTGTTAGCCCGCGGAAGCAGAACCTTTTAGGAGAGATGGAGAGGGCTACCTTTGGGAATGCATTCTTCTCTCTCTACTTTTAAACTAGGCACCTGGGCCTGTTTCGAAAGGTGTATGTTCCGGGGTCGCAGACCTTGCGCATACGGTGAGAGTTGTCCTCTATTCCCATCGGAATAGTCGGCCAGCTGCATCCTACAATGGTCTAGGCGTGGAGAAGGGTATGCTGCGGCCTAACAGCAAAACCCTCTCACTTCATCGGAATGGCGTGGGACAAGTACCTACTGCCCGATGTACCTAATGCAGGTTTTCTACGATTAGTCCTTCATCAATTTTAGGCAAATGCCGGGTAGGATCCTTAAACTATAGGCTGGGGAGGGGGGGATAGTTAACCCTTGTCTCCTTCCTCTACTCTTCCGCATTCCCCCTTTAAAATCTATTCCTATGCTATTAAAGGGGAGATTCCCCCACGTAGATTACCCTCATGTATCCTGTTGTTCTAAAAAACCAAAAAACATATTCTATCAGTTTTCGGCATTATTTGGCCATATTCATCCTAAAACGCACGCACTTACATATAAAAATTTAATAATCGTTAATTTCTACTGCGTGCTTCGTTATTACAAAATTTCGGTTCGTGTTTTTACTATGCTGTATGCTATTCAATTCGTGAATACTAGACAGCGTTTAATCTGCCTGTTGAGAAACACGCTCCGAAATTTTGTAACAACGAAATGCGCAGTACTGATTAACACTTTTTAAATTTTTAATATATATATTATTTTTAATATATATGGGTTCGTTTTTAGGATGAATGTGGTCACTTAAGACCTAAAGCTACCAATAAAATATATTTTTAAACCAGTTCCCGTATTATGGTTTCATTAAAATTTTTAAATTGTCAACATCAAGCGGTCAAAATGCTTAAATACAAATGTAAAACTTTATTCATATCTGTTGAACCGATTCTGAGATGATTCCGTACAAACGATCAACATGTTAGCATTGTAATTATAAAGATGAGACAGAGCGATTAACTGACAAATTTGGTTTAACATATATATGTATGACGTAATATATGTATATTTTCTCTTCGTTTTCATAAATAAGAATTACTTACGATTCTAATTCTAGTACTACATTTTTAGAATCTAGTAAATTTTAATATTTCCCAGTTTTATTTTAATAAACCATTTTTTTAACGCTTTCTAATGATTCTCAATGACTTTTCATGAGCGAATCCAAACAAGCTGTACTATATTTAATTAGCGCGCGTACTAATTATATATATGTCATTTATATTAACATTCCTTTTCACTTTTTGAGAGTTCTCGTTATTGTATGTGTTCGTTGAACCTATTAATTAAGCCATTAATTGTTTTTAAATAATTTAAATTGTTAGTGAATAAATTAATTGTAGCGGTGGGAACGAGAAAAGCAACAATAAGCGGCGAGCTCTGTTTCTTTGTTGAGGAGTCGGAATGGCGATTACGTGCGCAAAAGTATAGTTAGTTTGCAGTCTACGGCGATCTGCCACGAGAGGAGAGACATAAAAAACAAATCTTCACCGAGATACTTAGCAGTTAAATCCAAATTGATAAATAAATCAGTAAAAGACTAAAATCTGCAAATCGTGTGTTCCTGTAAGCAAGCAGATAGTTGGACAGAGAGATGTTTTAACAACTAGCCAACGGTGAAGCAAGGGTTGCTTCATTATAAAGAACTTGAACAATTTCGCGTTGAGGGAAAACGACATCCGATAGCTGACCAATTAGGAGAGGATCATCCGATCTTCCTGGGAGCTGAGTAATTGCATTTCGACTTCGTATGTATATAATCTGTGAAGAAATTTAGAATCAGTGTAATAAAATTTGCATTATAGTGTACTTTTGAAGCAACAAAAGAATGCTGGTACCAGTCAAACAATATGTGAGTAACAAAACTTTGATAATAATATTTTTAAACGATAACTGAAACGGAAAAGTCAGATTTCGTTCATCTTTCATTTCGTACACTTTTCATTTAGCTTTCTTTCATTTATCGACTCATTGTTTTTAGGTAAATTTTAAACTGAATTGTTAATCAGATCATGAAATCATTTTCTCTGTTAATTATCAAACCCAGTGAAGGCCCTGAGATAAGAGACATTAAATTTTAATTGTAATTGTTTTTAATATTTGGATGCCACAAATTGATAATAAATTATTTTGGTTTCCAATTTCTGATTAATCATTAATTTAATTAACGCCTATCATTGATCATTACAATATATCATTTATATTAACATTGGTTTTCACTTTTTGAGAGTTCTCATTATTCTGTGTGTTCGTTGTATCATAATTTACTTGCTACTTCCACCCCAACGTTTTGTTAAAATAAATGCCACAGTTCTTCCATGCACCTTACGGGGGTGGCGTATAGATGGCGAATTGTTGCTTGAAAACAATAGAGGACTGATTTTACAACCTTATAAACATTAATTTGTAAGCCGCTACAACATTAATGTTTGTTTGACAGCCATCAATAGTAAACGCTCTCATTGAATTTGAAAACATAGAAAAATTTGGCAATCGTTATGTGACACAATACTTTCATACCAAACAACAACAAAGTCGAGCTAGATTCTACTCTTGGGTAATCTACTCCTTCGTTTACAACAATAACATATTGGGTGGCAAAGTTTAAGTAAGTCAGTAAGAGCTGGTAAGACAAACATCGCTGTGACTATCAATAAAAGTGATTACGACAAAAATAAAATGGTGACGAAAATCCAAAATACTGTATTGGGTGACAGCCGACCTAAGTGCTGTGAATTGCATATTGACTGACATGAGAAAGCTATGCGCAAAATGAGTACCGCGTTCGCTTAAATGGAACAATTTTTCGCAGCAGTAAAACTGCCATTTTGAGTCATAGTCCATCACAATGACCAATGAATAGTCAAAACAATAGACTGAAATGGTAGAATTGGTTCCAAAGAAGGCGATGACAGTTTTTGGAAAGGTAATGATAATAAGGAATTTATTTAGGAAAAAATACTACGTAGTTCTACATTATTCACTTATCGCAAATTTATATTTAGTAAACTTGAATGTTTACATAAATTATTTTTAAATTTAATAATAAGAAAGATAGCCAAATACAGACAAAAAAGTGATAATATAAATACCACACAACCTTTCTTCGGGTACTAAGAAGAGCCTAGAGCGACTCAACTGTACTCGTCAATTGACAAAACTCAAAATTTATTAATAGAATCACGTTACATAATTTGTATTGGCAACTGTTTAAATTTTTTAACCATTTAATAAATATACTTTTTTTAATTAAACTTTATAACGGTTGCGTCGACATCGTGGTCATTGCCGACCCGTATATTATTTACAATAGTTTCTTAGCGTTATAAAATAAATATACTGTTTTGCTTTAAATCTAACCTAGCACTAGTTGTAGGTAATTCTGCCTTAATTCTAACATTGTACGGGTTCCTATAACACTTATACGCTAAATAATTATTGAAATAGGATGGTAACACAACTATACAAAAATATCATGATATGAAACTTGACTAAATCACTGAAAAGCAGCCTATTCATTTCTCTTAACATTACAGTTATACTAAATCTTTTATTCCTACATAAAATAATTCTTAACGCCCTATTTTACAAATTATTAAGTCTGTTAATGCATTTATTAGATACACCATCAACACAGAAAAACAATAATTGAAAAGTGGAACTATAAACAATTATAAATTACAGTTTTAGATTCAGTGGTAAAAAAATTTCATACTCCATATAAAAACCCTAACCAATCATACCATCATATTTTCATTGATTATCTTCAAAAAGGAAAACCACTCATCGGCGAGTCTTACGCCTACTTATTGCAGCACTTGAGTGATGAAATCAAGAAAAAACGGCTGTATATTAGCAAACAAATAAAGTGTTCTTTCATCAGGCTAATGCACTGGTTCAAACATCTTTTATGGCGATGGTCAAAATCAATTAGTTAAATCTGGAATTGCTTCCTCACTCAGACTTAATCGCTAAATTTAGCTTCTCCGCATTTTTTTATTATTCAAGTCTTGAAAAAATGGCTCGGTGGTAAAACATTGGCAACAATGAAGAAGTGGAATCTGTAATTGTTGGCTATCTTAGTTTAAACAGGTATCAAAGCTATTGAACGTCGCTAGGAAAAGTGTATCAAACTATGATGAGAAAAAAGATGTTTTCCCAAAATTATTTCTTTTCTTTGTTAATTTGGGTATCATTGTCAATATTTTCGTATGTTCCTAATTGGATTCTAGACACATTTTAATAAAACTGATAGCCTTACTTTTACCCTTTTTAATTTTATTTCGCTTGACCTATGTACATATCAGTATCGAAGTCTTCCTCATCATTTACGGTGAATCCAATATAAACGAGACTTTTGAACCTGCGCGCGCAATAGTGATGGAAGAACGTTCCGCTGTTATTGTCTGTTAGGTTGTTTGTCAGGAGTAGGGGAAGCACGTGACTGATCATCATAGACTCGCTCAGTGTCCATCGTTACGATGTCCGAGCAGGAGGTACCTCCCTCTATTGCGCAACGTATTGTTATCAAGTTTTTAGCTGCAGAAGGTGTAAAAACCGGCCGAAATCTTGAGAAGAGTGACTGCACAGTTCGGGGAAGAGACGCTGTCGCGAGCTAGAGTGTTTGCTTGGCATAAACAGTTCGTGGAGGGCCGTGAACGTGTTGAAAATGAAAGCCATGACCGCAGACCCCGCACCTGCATTACAGCGGGCAACATCGACAGTGTTCGTCAACTTGTTGAAGGTGATAGGCGTCTAACAACTTCGGATATTGCAATTGAGGTTGGAATAAGTTATGGGAGCACTTACTCTATACTCTCAGAGGAGCTAGGGTATCGCAAGGTGCGTGGCAGGTGGGTTCCTCGCCTTCTCACAGTTGACCGGAAACTGAATCGTTTTCAAGTGTGTGAGCGTCTTCTTGCACGATTTCGGGAAGAAGGAGACCCATTTCTTTCTCACATTGTCACCTGTGATGAACCGTGGGTGCATCACTACACCCCTGAGTCGAAACAAGCGAGTATGGAGTGGAGGAAGAAAGGAGAAACCGGACCAGTGAAAGCCAAGTCACGATTATCGGCTGGCAAGGTTTTGGCTACCGTTTTTTTTGACCAGCGTGGCCTGCTGCACCTTGAGTTTTTGCATGAGCGCAGAACAATTAATGCGGCATACTACTGCCAAATTATGACTGAGGTCAGACTTGCATATCGCCGCAAAAGACGAGACGTTCCGATGAGAAAAGTGATTCTCCTCCATGACAATGCTCGCCCCCATACAGCAGCCCTGACCGTACAAAAATTGGAGCAACTGGGTTGGGAGACACTGGAACACCCTCCATACAGTCCAGACCTATCTCCCTGCGACTTCCATGTCTTTGGTCCTCTCAAGGAAGCTTTGGGATGGCAAAAATTCCACAGCGATAATGAAGTTGAAGCATATGTGCGCAATTGGCTACAAACACGACCTGACTCTTTTTACGTGGAAGGAATTAAAAAATTACCTATACGCTGGGAAAAATGTGTTTATAAATCAGGAGATTATGTAGAAAAATAAACTATGATTGTTTGTGCGTTTAAAATCAAAATAAATATTTAAAAAAATAAGTCTTGTTTATATTTGATTCAGCAAAATGTCGGATCTTAGAGTCAATACCAGGTGGTAAATCGGTAATTAATATTAGAAATAATAATAGGGCAGTGACCGATTAATGTGGGATTGATACAGATCAGAGATCCGAATTTTCTTTATGGCCGTTACATTTTTGTAGCCAAGCATTCAAAAACTATTGTACCCGTAGAATACCCCGTCCCATCCAACTCAGAAGCATGGCGTGGGAATGGACTATATCAAAAACCTTTGAAGAGTTATAAACAAAAGTGTCTATTCTACACTCGTTATCAACGTGGTCTTGAAAAAGATTTATCATATGACTTTCACAAGAGAATCCCGCTCTAATTCCATGTTGGTTTTGAAAGAATATCCCTTTAGATTCAAGTGTACGCAGTTATTATTATGTGTTCCTGATTTGGTGTACCGCTGTGATGTTTGATTTCATATGACCGTTTAATTTTCCCAATTTTAAATTTGGTACAATAATCCTCGTCTCTTGGCAGGTTTGAGTTCTTAAATAATGTATCAGTAGCCTCATTAAGTACTGTATAACTGCTCCCCGCCAATTTTGACTATTTCCTTCGAGATGTCCCCGCAATTTCTTGTTTTTTTTAAGTACTAACCTACAGACGTAGCCGTTATGTGAAAGTTTTCGGATTCATGTTCAACGTTTCAACCGTAAACGTACCGTTAGTTTTGTTTCTCACGTAGTATTTAAATTGTCTGCAGAGCCTATCTTTCTGTCTCCTGCTTGCCAACGTTTCCCACCATAAAGCATCTACCTTATCTTTTCTGTGACCAGGTCGCAGTATTACAAATTTTGCACCTCTCGTCTGAAGTTTCTTCTTCCTCTCTGCATGACGTTTGTTGTATAGATACCAACACCCTATAGCATACACGAACTGTGGACGAATCAACGCAAGTTCTTTTGTTTTGAACCTGCCCTTTATTTAAAATCTCGAAAATAAATGGAAGAATTTCACATTATTTGAGAGGCATCGTTTACATGCTTTCGCCACTCTAAATTTTAGCTCAAAGTATTAACTAAATAATAGAGAGCGTAATTTTTCCCGACGTATATTCTGTGTAAAGGGTTCTCGGGTTTCCGGTCGGGTAACGTGATTAGTTAAACACAACGTATCCATATCTGATACCGCCATCTTCGTCAGGTGAACAAAACCGAGAACTCTTTATATAGTAACTAAATGTTTACGTGAGTTATGTACGTAAAATAATTTTTTGATATAACTGGCCGACTATTCCAATAGGAATAGCGGGCAACTCTTACCGTGTGCCCAAGGACTGCGTCCTCGGAACATACACCTCTCAAAACAGACAGAGGTGTCTCGGCATGTGGGAACCTTAGTTCAAAAAACCAGAGAGTTGTGAAGGCAATCCCCAAAGGTAGCCCCGCCAGAGTTCTCTGTGAAGGTTTACCTGCGAGAGAATCCTCTCGCAGGCTTCCTTGGGGGGGGGGGGGGGCATGAATTCAATCGATTATAGAAAATATTGGAGAAAATGAGTTGTAATATAATAGTCTACACGTGCCATCTTATCATAACGTCTCTTCCGCATAGCGGACCTAAGTGGGCGCAGCTATAAGAACGCTGAGTCTAGTGAAGTCAGCACTTTAGGTGCCGTATGCAGTAATACACACGGCAGCAGAAATATTCCTCTCTGTAAGAGCTCTCATTGGAGACTTAAAATCATCAGGGAGGGGGAAAGGAGTCTTCGAATTGTTCAGAGCTTCTTGGGAACGGCAGTCGTGATCCAAACTCCAGACGGGTCGGTGGCTCCTGGTGCTATCCGCCAGTTTGTCTTACTTTATTTTATTTCTAACTATTAAATCTCTTTATTCTTCATCAACTCTTATTTGACTGAAGTGCAGCGAAACACCAACCACTACGCCTGGGTTCAATTAGTTGAACCCAAACCCTCACGTTACCGACTTTCCTATTTCCTGTTCTTAATTCTTCCTTTATCCTCTAGATCGGTAGCCATGTGAGCTAACGGAGGTATAGCTCGGTTGGTGAACGATCGTTCTGGACTTCCCATTCCCAACTGCTGGAATGTTACATGGTGGCAGTGCTGGGATGTTACAGAGTCCTTTAAACTGCAAGTGTACACTCAAATCTAGTTTGATATAGTAAGTATATGTAGGGCATCATTTCTGGTATGTATTCCACATATGTTGACAATAAAAAATTCATTACATCATGTGTCCGGAAATGCTTTCATAACAGTGATATTCACCGCAGACTCCCGTCGTACGGCTCGGCGATACTTGACGGAACGTTTGCTGATCGATAGATAGTTAGAGGTGGCCCAATTTATTGGTCTCCACGCTTACTTCATTTTAACCCTATAGATTTCTACTTTTGAGGCCATTTAAAATCATTGGTGTGTTCGTCTCAGGTGTCTGTCATGGAATCCCTTCGGATTCGAATTGAGGTAGGTTCTGAGGAAATACGCAATAGTCCTCGAATTGGAGGGCCACGACACATTTGATGAAGCGAGAGAGAGAGAGAGAGAGAGAAGAAGGTGTAGACGGGTTGTATAGGATAATCCACATAGTGGCCACTCCCGTCTTATATCAAAACGAAGCTGCTGACTTCCTCTTGTTATCCTATGGACCGATATCGACACTAGCAAAATGGTAAAGGGACTGAAAGGGGGGATGCGGAAAGGTAGAGCAGGGTAGCCAAGGGTTAATGTTATGCCCAGACTGTAGTTTAAGGATCCTACCCGGCATTCGCCTAAAATTGATGCAGAACAAACCCTAGGAAACCTGCATCAGGTAAGTCGGGCAGTAGGTACTTGTTCCACGCCCTTCCGATGGCAGGAGAAGAATTTACTATTGGGGGGGGGGGCGCAGTATTCCCCTATCCTGCTCGCGGGAAGATAAACGTTACGGTGAATACCACTGTTTTGAAGGCCATATCCTGCTGATGATATCATTGTTATTAAGGACGTGTGTAGTTTACCGTTATAGGGTCAGAGGCCCGCTTCAGCTTAGGATTTGTGTCTTTATTATTTTATTATGGATAAGCGGATGGCGCAAACATTCTAATTATTTCAGCGATCGATGCAGAAATATTTTTTATTGTTTTGTGGCGGAGAAAGCAATTGAAACCGTATATTTCGTATATTTAACAAGTATCGGATGGGACAATCATAATATGGTGGGAAATTGGGGAGTTTTAATACTACATTATGAAGGATGACTTCTGGGAGATAGATATATTTCAATTTAGGTTTCCGACCAGATGGATGGAAGGTGAATAGGACTTTTGGACAGTTGTTATTTTATGGATACACAGATATGGACAAGACATTTGTGGATAGAGTGGAAATTTTGAAGACGATGCTCTTGGAATAGATTTCCTCCAGATTTTTCCCTCTTGTTTTTTTAATACAAATAAAACCAATTTTAGCGTGATTTGAACGAGATTTTAAGAGTTGCTTCTAAGCGATTGTGATGAATGTTATTCATTAAGTTTATGAGTAATACGATTTTACATCCCAAAATAATCGCATCCTCTCACTTAACGGTTAACATTTCAGCTTGTGCAGATCATTTATTTATTTCTTGATTCACATAAATTACCAGACTAATACGTAAGTAGAACCTTAAACATTGGCAACACTTCTGTGGATCGGAACTTCTGCAAGACGGTTTCTTCGTTCTAACCCTTTCCATCGTCTGTATTCAGCTCGGGAGAAAACCACAAAATCGATCGGAGGCCGACAAATTACCGATACAGTGCGTAGTATTATTTCTTACTAGACGCAAGCGGGGGCCGAAACCACAGTCGAGGTCTCAGGAATGTAATTTGTAAGATTTCTTGGAATACTCCAGTCCTTTGGTGCAGACTCGTCGGCGCTTATACTCCTCGAGCTCCAAAGAGGCTGGGAATCTTAGTGAAGCTTATGCTTGAGAGAATCGGACTTTTGTCAGCTTGTATGTCCTCGTGACCGCACTCACGAACGGGACATAAAGCTTTAGCGGGCCTAATAACGTCTTCAACACAGCTACGTGATTTCTCACGGGATCTCTTTTTTGTAGCGCTTCTTTCCAATTGCCGAAACATTTTTTTCCGTACTATTTTCTTCGCTGCCCTAACCACTGGAGCTTGTTGTGGGTGTCGCGAGAAAAATCGAATATTGTCGTTCGTAATAAACGTTGTCAGAGACTTCCAACAAATATGCAGCATATAAGTCCGATGTAGTAAGCCTAATACAAAGTTTTACCAATAGGGGAAGTGGTTCTCAGGTTATATCAGGAACCTTGTACCTGGTACCAAAGAGTTTCGTATTTTTATAAAAAGTATTTTATTGTTTGTTAATATAGAAAATTTCCCCTCTACTAAATTTTTAAAAGCACTGAAATAATATTGAGATCCAAAGCATATTTTAGTTGATCCTGATCTATTAATGTACATAAATAACATTACAAACGAACTATATTCGGTCAATTATGAAGCACGGAACACTATACACAATATGTATTTATTTTAATCTTCTAATAAATAAAATTGACTGTTTCATTGACATACACATTGTGTGTATGTTTCGCATATAAATCAACACCCGTACAGCAAATTTAACCAATTTTTCCTTTCGAACCGGAAACAAACACTGTGGGGGTAAAACGACTACCATCCCCAAGTGCGGGGGTGTGTTTCAAACACGCTGAAAGACTGATATTTGGGTCGAATAAATATTTTTCGGGGTGAATGTGATTGATATTGTTAGTCCCGATGTTGTTTGTGTATAATTTCACCCCGTTTCGGCACGGGTGTGGAGCACCCTTAGGGATGAGGGAGCAGGGGCGTCCCATAGAAATAAGGTTAAGTTGTACGTCAACCGATAGGAGTGGAGATTGAAGGGGAAAATAAAGTTACGCGTATAATCTTATACACGTGGAGCAATTTCCACGAAATTTTTGTTCCGGGAGTATTTTTAACTCTTCTAGATTTGCGAGAGTATTTTGGTGTTTCTTCTGGTACCGGGATTATTCTTCACTCTCTTAAGTATTGGAACTATTTCCGACTCACGAAACCCGGAGTATTTTTTACTATAAACGGCAACCAGGATTATTGCTAACGCTCTTATAAATTCTGACCACCGGGAGTATAATTAACTTTCATAAGATAGTACGAGTATTATTATCTGCATTACGGTACCGCATATATTTCTTAAGTCTCTTCAGGTACCCAGAATATTCTTGACTTACCCTTAAGGTACTAAGAGTATTTTTGTCTATTCGGTATCAGGAGTATTTACGGTTCTTTAAAGGCACAAGGACCGGGCGGGGGAAGAGGGGTTCTTATGAAATTAGTATTCCCTGTACATAAGTACTTTAAATCACTTCTTGACTAATAGATTAATGTAAAATACTTTTTCGGGTTTACATAAATAAATACCCGTACAACGTCGGAATCCAGCTAGTATTGAATGTAAGTAGCAGAAAAGACCAAAGGAAATAGAAGTGCTAGAGAAATATTGATAGAAAATACGTAAAAAAATAATTATGTAAAAAAACTATTATCGCAAGTAAACCGAACGAAAATTACAATGCAGTAAATTTTTATAAATATTAAATTGGGTCTTCTAGCTGTGTTGTATTACTTTCACGTTTGACTTCGAAGTCACATGTTTCTGTAGCATATCGCCATTTGTAAATGAAATATGTTATCTGCACATAGAACCTTTAAATACACACAAAGGCGCAGCTGCGCCTTAGCGATTTTCTTTATCAGCAAGCATGGAGACTACTATTGGCACTGCCTCTTTGATTGACAGATACGCTATGAGATATGTAATTTCTCACGCACGAATCAAAGCACAGCTGTATTTCCTAAAGGCTCTGATTAGCAACTGTTGACACAGGTGCCACTTTTATAGAACCAATACATTTATTTTAATTTATTTTGTTCATAATTTTAACATATTCCAATGTTGATACTCCATAATAAGCATACATAATTACACTGTATCCAATTAGATTTGTAATATAAAAAAATCAATAACAAATTGAGATTCGATTATAGAAGCCTACAGGTCCACGTATACACTTCCTTAAGTGCATGTTGTTTCACATCTGCTTCACAATTTAGCTCTCTTAGAAACCAACAAACGCCTCTGGGGTGATACTAAAAGTTGTGTTGCATATATGATACACTATTATGCACTAAAGGGTTAATGAAAATATATGAATTCTAATAGCCACAGTTTCTTTTAATACAAATTCTTAGAGCTCTTTGACCGAATTTGCAATTAGAGTTCTTTGTTATCATTGTTGTAATTACAGTATGATTGATACGTAAGTCCAAAATTTAACCAGTCTTCGTCTGAAAGCCTGATTGGATCTTCACAGTTCAAACATTCATAACAGAACCCTTTCACTTCATTTTCAACTCATGACAGATGTGTCCGCCACTTAAAACTGGCACATTGAATACATTCATCACCTGGATTGCTGTGAGAAAATTGTTTAAGACACCTACGAAACAGGACATTCTCAACCGAATGTTCTTCAGCCTGTATAACCTTCTAACGAATATCTACTTTCTTTCCGCTCTTTACTTTAGGGTATTGTCATGTGATTTAGCTTTAACATGACTACTTTCTTTTATAAAAAAAGGTTTTAGGCAGAATTGTCTTATTTCCATTAAGTTTTTTTTTTCGTCTCTGTGGGTGCTTGTTGCTCCTTTTGTAAATCGTCTTTCACTGTATTAAAAAAGCGTGGAAAGTTCACCATAAAAGTGAAAGTGGCTGTACTTTAATGGTTCATTGCGCCCCTTCGCCGAATTAATTGAGTTTTAAGTATTTATCGTCGTTTTCAGTATAAAAATAATCCTTAAAGTATGGACTTTAATCACTGTGCTCACTTATTTAGTTAGAACATTGCCCTGTAGTGGAAAACAAAATAACTTATCAAGCAAAATTTAACTTAACATAACAAGAATAGATAAAATGCGTGTCATTTCTGTCCAGACAATCTAACTGCACTGACGAGTGTGGAAAAACGACTGTAGATTTAGAGATAGGACCAATGGGCCAATCTGACCCTACGACCATAGTACCCCGGGCTCCTCTAAAGCTTAGAAAAATATGCAAGTTATTTAATAGAAATAATGCCATTTCAACCCTTCCTCAGACAGCAGAGAAAGATGATGGACTTCAATCTCCATTTTGATGGTCACAGCCGTTGTGTTCAGCCAACTCGTCATAAATAAATTTTTCAGAATTTTTTTTTTCCAAACAACTCACTCGAATTAACTTACAGGGATAAATTGTCATTAAGCGGATATGTTTCAACACTGAGAAAAATAGTCTCACAGCTTATCCGAAGATATCCTATCATTACTATATATATAAAAGTTTCTAACTATAATTATGAAGTTCTATATCTTTTCAAAGTATAAATTGGTTATCTTTCTATAAGATATGTAAAATATTAATTTTTTTCTAGAAAAACAGGCTACATGAGGGTGTCCACGTGGTGACAACTCCCCTGTAATAGAAGGGAATTTGAAAGGGCGGATGCGGAAAGGTAGAGGAAGGTAGCCAAGAGTTAACTAGATTTAATTTGATTTATTTTCTTCCATTCGTCCTCGTATGAGGAAGTAGGATACGTCATTACATAAAATAACAATATAATAATTGGATGCTACAATTATAAATAATTCTTAGTTAACATAAAAATACTAAAATTCTGGAAAACAAATTTCCCTGTCCCACATAAGTAAAAGAACTGTATAGTAACAAAAACAAAACTAATAATTCTTTAACTATACTAATGGTATAATATATACAGTAGTAAAAAATCTATTTGTACTAGTAAAAAATTAATGATTAGAGAATTAACTATCATAAAATATAGAATTACACACCACACAAGAATAAACACAAAACTTGGCACACGCACACTAGAAGGAAACACAAACGACGGACAAGTTTCTTCACGAAACAGAACGACGAGGAATCTGCCATTCCGTAGAAACTCCAGGCCGTACATGAAACATCCAAACAAACAAAAGAGCAGAAATGACCAACAGACACTAAGCAAGTTATGAAATAAGTAGTTTTTTTAGCAACACATTCAACACTTTTTCAGTTAAAAAAATTAATTATTAGGGGAACAATCAAGAAACTCCTTTACTGAGTACAACATCGGCGCCTTTCAGTAGAATATTTTTACATTGAATCCAATAACTCTTGTAATTATTAGGGTCCCCGGGATATAGTTTATGGATGCTACCCGGCAATTCGCCTAACAGTGATGCAGGAAAACCCTAAATAAACCTACATCCGGTAGGTCGGGCATTTTGTAGTTGTCCCACGAGTTACCGATGGCGAGAAAGGGATTTGCTGTGAGGACGCAGCATTCCCTTCTCCGGTTCTTAATCACGTGTCGCAACGAGCTAGAGGAAGGTTCAAGTTTATATAAACTTCTACAAAACGCTGCAACTAATGGTTAGAATTCCATTTGTCTTCAACTGATAGTCAATACCTAAATAATTAACGTTATAAGGAAGTTAAAATGCTCGCTACCGGTGGCATGTATGACTGGCAAGAAATTGTGAAGCGACTCCCCTTCAAACCATACGCGGCTTTTTACTGCATATTTCTGGAAACTCTTAAAACTGCAAATACAATACCGTTCTACAGAAAATGTTCTCCTACAAATAAAATTACAAGTCGATTCCCCGGCTCATATTTTCAAAAGGTTCCAGAAAAAATTGTAGACAAAAAGAAAAAATTGTAAAACAAACACAACAGGCTGTGTTTGAGTTTATTCAAACCATACAGAAGTCTCTTGATGAAAAATTTAAAGTAGTTGGCATTTTTGCCGATATTTCGAAATTCATTTGTTATGGAAGGGCTCAGAATATTGCTAAAAGAATAATAATATTATTGTTTCAGATGCAATTATTTAGTACTCGTAACCTCATACCTCAACACTATAAAAGGGTTAACTCTCTGAAACAAAAATTGACTTTTTGTCCGATAGGAAGTAATTACTTGTGGCGTACCTCAGGGTTAAATTTTAGGTTCATTTATTTTCTTCTGTATTGTTATACACGTTGACGACATTATGTATTTTACTGCAAATAATAATTGAGTATTACGTCGTAGGATAATGATAATTATTATGATAATGATCTTGAGCCGTGGATTTAGCGTGTGCTTGCGGTGTACTCTCGATCTAGTACCGAACAGAGATACAAGCCAGGTCACGTTATGGCCTTCGGAACTTCGCAGATCCGGGGACCCATCGGCAGAAGAATAGAAGCATGAGCAATACTGGTTCTTCCGTCAAGAACACTTCCGTAGTCGTGAGATCAAGAAGGACAAAACGAAGCTAGTGTCGATACCGGTACACAGGCTAACAAAGGGAAGTCATATTGTTGATACTAAGGCAGAAGATGAAGTAAGAGACTGCATCCAAATCGACAATCGACATTGCCCCGCCCAGATGTTAGAATGCAATGAGTTATTGTCCATGCTGTACATCGTGTTACAGTTCCCGAAGTATTCCGCTGAGAGAAATGATATAATGGCGAATATCAAACCAAGCGACAATTAATTGTAAAATAGCTAAATGCGCGGTATGGTAATATTTGAAATTATTTTAGAGTAACAGGCTACATCAGGGTAATCCACATAGTGGCAACTCCCCTTTAATAACATATCAAATTATATTTAGTTTTAGTGTAGTCAAATTTTATTTACAAATACAAAATAAAGCTTAAAAACTTGAAGTTATAGCTTACGTACCATTCATATGTCGAATCTGCATGTGCAAGATGTTGTATATTTGCAACATAATAAAAATGTTCAAATAATGTTATAAAAATTTCGATTACTTTTTGGTTATTTTTATAGTACTGTATAAGTATTACAAAATTAGTTTTAAAAAATTAAAAAATCATGCAGTAAACCGTTAGTTATCAGAATCTTTTTTCCAAACAACTTACTCGAATTAACTTACAGGGATAAATTGTCATTAAGCGGATATGCTCCAACACTGATATAAATAGTCTCACAGCTTATCCGAACATATCCTATCATTACTATATATATAAAATTTTCAAGTGACCCAGCACACCTCAACTTATGCTTGGAACTTCGTGCTTTGTTAATGCTCGGGTCAAACTTCGGAGTTCTGGAAATTGATTGAATCAATCCGAATGAATCGGCTGGACTGCTAGTAAAATTTATATTTTTTCAAAATATAAATTGGTTATCTTTCTATAAGATATGTAAAATATTATTTTTTTTCTAGAAAAACAGTTATAACTAAAATAAATGACTAAATTCTTTTGGGCCAACTTGCTTCGTGGGTGGTGTGACCGTTTAAATAATTTATGTGAGTAGAGAAATAGTGAGAAGGATTAATTCCTTAGTTGTTTCCACTTCAATTGAACAATTAAAATATATAAAATAATTATTAGAAAAAGTTAAGAAGCTAAACTGGGCCAACCTGTACTGGACTCCATACTTGTAAATCATTCAAATAACTGGATTCAAACTCACATCGAATAAATAATCCTATTTATTAACGATATGCTTACAATTTAGCGTAGACTGTGGTTCTCAGGATGGCAGAACATCCTATCTGTAGAAGTCGCCTTGTGGTTTTACTCTCCAAAATGAGTCTTTTGACATCAACGTATAGGTAAAACCATTTCCGGAGGAGTCCTGTTACAAGTTCGGATTCGTATGTTTGGTAAATCGGCCACAAAAATTTTATATTAACTCATTATGTACAATCGTTCCTCTTGGCGGACTATGAATACATTTTATGAGAATACTTAATCTAATATTAATACTATATACATGTCAGTAAGAGTAGTGTTTCACTGAGCATTCTCTGTAGTTTTAAATATGACAAATACGTAGATAAGTGCGTTTAAATGAAGTGGTTTGGGAAATCCGCAGGTTTGAATCTTTTTAATCGTCTCGGGTGAACCAGAATAAAATCAGACGATTCCGGACGTCGTCTCCGTGTCTGGAGTAGTATGAATGCTGCCGCTCAATTCACCACTTAACCGAAAGCTCCTGGTTTGTTGTAGGAGCGCGTGATGCACCTGTCGCCGGGCGCCGCCCACGCAGCATTCCTTGCCTCCCACACCTGTCTGTCCAGAGTCTGTGTTCCTGAGTTATGCCCTCGGCTCGGTGACAGATCGCGCCGTAAAGTGCGCGCCTACATTTGCAATTCATATCCATCTGGAGGCGGAGTGAAGCCAGCTCGGCGTTCTGTGTTCCCGCGTGATCTACAGTGCGGTGTTCGTCTGAGTTATGGACGTCACGAAATCGGAACGGCGGCTTCGTCAGACCTGCGTAAATCTGGTCCTCTTTTGGCAGTCGGCACGGCGTCGCGCCTCTTGACAAATTCCGACCACTTATATTCGAGAAACAGTTACGCAAATCGTCAGGTGCTTTTCTCGCCTTCTTCAATTTCATTTTCATTTGGACCACTTCAACCGAAATTGGCGCTAAGCACAGTTCGCTTTCAGCTCGCGGAACGAGTCCATTAGGCGTTACATATCATTTAAAATATCATTACATAACCCTTCCTCTTTGGTTGATATTTGGGCGTCCGGAGGATTCTGACAACTCCTCACCCCAACATCCCTACGATAAACTCTAATTACCCCCAGAGCACTTTCAGGGAAACGTTAAAAACCTAAATTACTTAATAAAAAAAAGGTATAACGAATGTAGGGAGTGGGTCATTAAAAATTATTTGAGATCTCGGTAATATATGTAAGTGAACGAAAATATAGGCCTAAATTACAAATTAGATATTCCTGAGAAAATTATAAATATAGATGAGAATGCAAAACATTCCACGCCTATTGAGATTGTTTCATAAATATATTAATAATCCGAATATACCATGCGATATCTCTTCTAATTCATCAAGAGGGAAATAAAAGTGACCTGTATGGTGCATGCATGGTAATGAATTGAGTTGCTTTTTCGAATTTAAATATATTGATTATGTATGTAAGTATATTTACAGTATAATTTGAATAGATGTATAAAGCATTAATTACCACCGCTGACCAAACATAAACAATAATCATTATATTAAGTTAATATATTTTTATATTATTTCTCCTAATATGAGGTAAATTGTGGCATAAATATTCGTTATACATTAATTGTAATCATATTAAAATAGAAGGGTGAGTAATTCCTCCTTTGTTATTTCTCGTTTAGTTGTGAAGGCAACTAAATACAATTTTCACAGCATTAATGTTTAAATTTTCACTATTCAATATATTGTCCGACCTTTTCCATAGTTTTTTGTCCACCTTTAAACTAGGGCATGTATTTCACTGCGGTAAAAATCGTGGTCTTGCTTCGAAAGCCATCGATGCACGGACATTTTCACGGTGTTTGCCCTTCAGCTTCGTTACAGCGACGAATCCATCGCCGAACAGTGCTGACATGTTGCATCACCACACACATTTTTCAGCCTTTCATGAATGGGAATGGGCTTTTCAATTTCCGCATTTAAAAATTCAGTCACAGAAAGTTGTCTAGTACGTACGTCAAGAGGGTGCAGTACTGCAACTAGTTGACTTAGAAAGTGGATTGGAAATGAATGTTTGAGGAATCGCACTAGATTTAAAATTTCCATATAACTAACTTGTTTAAAGAGAAAAAATAAGAATAAATATTGAAGCACCAGAGTACATACATTTTATTGTGAAGTTATCACTCATAAAAGCATATATCTATGGAACATTTTACTTAAAAGAGATATATGCTAGACTTCTTGGGGTGCAATAAGCTACAAGATTAAATTGTACACAGAAGTTGATGTCGAAAATGAAGATTTACATTAACTAATATATCTGTATGTAAAAATTAAATTTGTATGTATGTATTGTTGGACCAAACATATTGTATATACATATGTACGTACAAAACAACAAAGGGTCAAAATAATAAGACGAACTAAAATTTTTTTGGACGAATTGTCATTCAGGACCAAATGCTGTTGGACCAAAAATATCGGACGTACTACCTGGGGATCCGTTTCACATTATTTTACCACTCTGTTTCCTATTATACCTGGGCCATAATATTACGCTAACAATACAAATTGTAAATAATTTATAAAATCCTTTCATTACATATATTCGTGGTCACCACAATATTATATATATATATATTATAATTTTATATATAAATTTGAGTAATATTGCTTCACGTTGGGGTGCCAAATAATGTGGTAAACTCTTAATTTCTTATATCGATCAGGGTCGGCTACGGACCTCCAATAAAATATAGGAATTTACAAAATGAAAACAGAAAATTATAGAACGTTTTATAATTAAATCTAACGCTTATACAACTAAAACTAAACAACCTTTGAACGTCAAATGCGGTTTTCAAGTGACCCAGCACACCTCAAAGAATGCTGGGAACTTCGTGCTTTGTTAATGCTCGGAACAAACTTCGGAGTTCTGGAAATTGATTGAATCAATCCGAATGAATTGGCTAGACGGCTACTAAAATGTATCTCAACTAGTTTATTTAAAATGAACCAATCTCACAATCCTAAATTAAACACCCCTCTCCACTTTGCTACAGCAAGCTGTATTGCCCAGTGCCACCATGGGAGGTGTGGAGATAGGATTTGTTGGCAGAGCTATCGTAGATAGACGGCATTTCACAGGATTACCATCTCCCGTGGCCTTTTACCAACCTTTGGCTAGATTATCTAAACCTCGAGTGAGATTCGTTATACTATGTCCGCATGCGAACACAACGTCCTTCAAAAAATATAAGTTTGATCAACTACAACGCAGAAAATTGCCCAGGATCAGAATGACTCCACACTCAGACAAATAACAGCGACCAAAACCAACGACGCACTTGGATGGAATGACCGACTTTTCGACTACTCGGCCCAAGGCCTAACACACGACTGCTGATAAATGTAAACAATATCCCCCAGCCGACCGAGAGAGCTGACGCTCTGCTACTGAATGACCTTTGTTTTTTTCTCAACGCTTTTATACCTTTCCCTCGAGGCACATTTTGACCCAGGTTTAAATGTTCGTAAACAGTGGGCGTAACGGAAATACATCGCCTGTATTGCCGAACTGAAGACAGAAAATCTTAAATAAAATAAATTCCTTATTAATCTCTACTATATATATTTATGTATATATATATATATATATATATATATATATATATATATTACGAAGATCCTGTAAGATAATATAACACACATCTACGCTCCTGATAAACTTCAATCTGTTTTCGAATCTATGTCGGAAAACTCTCAAATTTAGAAAAATAATTTTTAATATAACAAACTACAACTCCATTCTACAGTTTTAAATTAGTGCAAATTAGGTGACTGATTATTTTTTGGTAAATAATATGAATGAATTCTTAAACACAAATTACAAAATAAAACCACTGTAGAGGTAAGAACTCTCTGCGTAAATGTTGAATTAATAGCTGAGATAAAATGGAGACTACCCCGTTTGCAATTGAAATCTAATAACTATGGGAGTACGTGCTAGGTGGAGTAGCAATTAAAATGTCCAAGAATAAAATTATTTAAGGTTAATTTCGAACTCGACCTCTTTTTGGGATGGCTGAGATTAATGATATTCATGATGACAGTTTATAAAAATTCTACCCCCTTCAATATGGAGCCAAAAAGGGGTTAATTATGAAATATCCCAAATGACAAATATTGATGTCGAGTCCGAAGTATGCGGATTCGCTAAACTGATTTGTGACATACGCGATCTTATTTAAATCCGGTTTCAACTGCCTTCGGCTCAAAATTTGGTAGTAAGAAACAAAAAATGGTAAATGACCGATAAATAGCATAGTTTTGGTGTTCTATGTGATGAAAAATACCCCCGACTGTGCCGGCTGAATTAATCGTAGTCCCACATCAGCATGGGTCTGAGTACAAAATGAAATAACCAAAGAGTCGTATATTAGCGTCGAATCCATACGATAGATGTCGTTGGAATTTACAGGGACAATTTTGATGGTTGGTTAGTGTAACAACAGCCATCGGAGTGGGAGGGTATTAATAATATTAAAAAACTTAAGTAATGATCGTCAAACTCAATATCATTACATGACTAGACGCTTTTATTTCACATTTGAGAACAGAGATGCAAACATTTAACTACCCGAATTGTCTTTCTGCAACTCATTGCATCAAATTTTACTATTAAAATTAGAGTCATAGAGTTTATATGGTTATTTAATACAATTAATATTATTTTGTGTAATAGGACATCGTTTATTTGATCCAGAAGCTGGTTGGTTTCGTAGAGAAATTTATTTCAGAAGAAAAGAGGATTCAATGAACATATCAAGAGTTGCACATTCTGACAGTGAAGAAGACATCCAGAAAATACTATAAACTGACATTCATGAAAAGTGTAAATAGTGTAGGAGAAGAACAAGCCGATAAGCAGATTACAGTATAATTAAAATAATCAAAACGTTTAAACAGTTTCGAAAGTTTGATCATAGAAACTTTGAAGAAAATAAAGAAGACTTATCAGTATAAGGCGGAGATGTTCATAAAGGTAGATAAAAAGTCTGAGCAGGTTAAGGTGAAGTTTTGAGTGATATTTAAGAAATATGAAGAAAAAGTACAGAAAAAAGTGAGGACATTAATGAAAAATTGGATAAAAATTTAACAAAAACAATGAACAGTTGAAAAGTCAACTTACAAATTTAAATGAGAGGATAGTAGGACTTCAAATAAAGGATAAAGGGAGCTCTGGCGGAGACTACCTTTGTCCGCTATTCCTATTGGAATAGTCGGCCAGCTGCCTCCAAAACCGGTCAAGGCACGGCGAGGGGAAAGCTGCGACTCCACAGAAAACCCCTCTCCCGCCATCGGAAGGGCGTGGGACAAGTACCCTACCTGATGCAGGTTTTTCTAGTGTTTTCCCTGCATCACTTTTAGGCGAATTGCCGGGTAGGATCCTTAAACCATAGCCAAGGGGGCCCTTGGCTGCCTTCCTCTACCCTTCCGCATCTCCCCTTTCAAATCCCTTCCTATGTTATTAAAGGGAAGTTGCCACCACGTGGATTACCCTCATGTAACCTGTTACCCTAAAAAAAAGACTTGAAATAAATGTGAAAAACTATGCAGTACAAGTCATAATCCTGGTCCAGAGTTAATTGTAGAATAATTTTTTATAGAAATAGAAAAGACAAACGATATAGAATAGTAGAATATTAGTTAGCTCATAAGGAGAAGAAAAAACTTTGGAAATTTGCCGGGGGCGAAGGAATCATTTTTGATAATAAGAAACAGTGTAAAATATACGTGAAATTTTATGAAAGTAGATCATAAATAGAGGAACGGTATTTTCAAGTATACAGAAGGTTATGTGACAAAGAAATATGCCGAAATTTGGCTACAATCAAAATTAGTTTCAATACAACTCTAGAATATAATCCATAAATTGTATTCGAATATTTCAAACAATTCATTCATGAAAGTACTTAAGTTATGAAAAAAAATACAAAATCTATCATGGCAATTTTTGAGGAAGAAAAAATAGTTCTATCTATCTATATAATGAATATTCCAATTAGATTTCCGCAAAACGTTTATGAAGTTTCAAGGTTAGTCGGAATTTTTTGAACGTTTTATGAAAAGATTAATTTCCGCAAGCCGTTGGTGTATATGGACGAAACGTCGTGCCTATACAAAGGTAACCCAACTACTCTTCCAAAATGTTACGAAAGGCTTCGTATGGCAACTTTTAACAATTTCCCACATATAACATACTTGAACCTGCGACCTTTTTCAAATATCTTCACTTCTAACACGTAAAGCTAAGTAATTTCACAATTTTCTGTAATTTTTAAATATTCGTTTTTAGATTTCACGAAAGGACTCAAAGGTCCTATTAATAAGTTTCCCACTACCAATGTTGTTTATAAAATTAATTGTCCTAAATGTGAATTCTGTTATCTCGGACAAACAAAAAAAATTACATACAAGAATTAAAGAGCAAAAATCTAATTTATAACTGTCAACTTGTCCTATCACCAAACATTGTATCAATTTTGATACTAACTCTATTTTAGACAGAGAATCACATTATTGGAAAAGATTCATTTATTGATGTTGTATATTAAAAATCAACCTAATACTGTTAATATTAAGCTAGACACAGAAAATCTTAATGAGTAATATGATGTTTAATTTTAAGTTCTTTGGCCCTTATACATTTATCTTTGATTTTACTTTTTGTTCAACTTCCAGACCTATGTTTTTCGCCGATATAAAAATAAGCTAAACCGCTTTGAAATTACCGGCACGTTAAATATAAATTTTCTTAGTTTTCGTTTCACTATTTCAAGTCTGTCTGTACGAAGGTAGTTTTGGTAATCCAATTTCATCATATTTCATTAACTGTGTTCATTTGTGCAGAATCGCATAATTATGTAATGACCTATTTCTTTCGTGCTCATTCATTTTGTAATTAGATTAGGATTGATTTAATTATTTAATTTACTACAGATTTCACTCAATATTATTACCATTATGTTCTACAATTTTATAGCATGATCTCATTCCTTTCATGTTATTTTTTAAGGAAAATTTTGGCATTTGTGACATTTATTATATTATAAAAATTAGATCTGTTCTGCTCTGGTTAATTATGGCGTCTGCTTGGTGAGCTCCTTTATCTTCTGTTCCGATTACAATCTGCACCTCCATTCATATCTTTATCTCCGGAGTAGACGCGTCTCAATCACAGTTCGCTTTGCTGCCTTATTAACTTCAGAAATAACTTCATCGCACGAATAATCTGTTAACGTCATTTTAACTTTTTCTTTAACTCAAAATTCACTGAAAATTTGTCGTACTGTTGATATATCATCATCGTGCAAACTATTGGTTTAAAATTTAATTTCACTATTATTTCATAATTTCAATAACGTCCGTAGAACTACTTAAACTTTAAAAATAATGTGTGAAAAGCTGATACATAACATTGTGTGATCAGACAGTAACTATTCCAGACTACTGATTTTTCTCCTCTGCAAGCCGCTTATAATTTTTTTCTAAATGCCATTTTCCCTCTAACTGAAATAAAATTATTAACTTTGTTTGAGGATATAATCGTGACTTATGCTTTGCTTTGGTTAAGTTCTTTACCGCATTCTACTACTTAAAAATTTTTATAGCAATATCTACTTCTGGAAAATTTTCCAAAACTATTATGGAATGGATATTTTGTTACCACAACAATAGTAACATCGATCAGAGTAACAAATAAACAGATCGCCGTTAATGTTCTGTAGTGGTAGGTTCTTAAATGATGAATTAAAGGTGATATTTTACAGCATTTATTAATTAACTATCTGAACATGGACAAAATAAAAAAAACACAGAGTTCAGTTAACCTGACAAACAAGCTGATCCCTTAATCTCAGTTAAACATGGTCTACGGTAATTTCCCATAGGCGCGTCAAGGATTGAGATACTTGGCAGTTACCTTCGTTGATGTCTGGCCGTTATCGTGTGGCACCCTTGATCTCTCCGGGTACTCTCGAAACTGCAAGTTGGGGCTTCACGTCCGTCGCTGGCGACGGTTTGTCCTTCTGTGTCTTACTTTATTTTTTCAGGCTCCTCGCTGGATGTCAAAAATCGATCGTCTCGATCATCTTCGGATTGATCTTTCCTGAACCAAGAAATGTCATTGGTTCAGGCAGTCACGTGTTCACTCAAATTTCTGGGATTTTCTGAGAGACGTTTCCCACGGTGTGACAGTCCAGGTAAATTCCGAGGGTCAAATCATACGTGTCCAATTCCAGACTGGAGGGATTATCTCCCCGTCTCGGCGGCGCCTGCTCAAATTCCAACTTACCAAGCTCTCAAACCCTTGCTAAAATCTAATTATATTAAAATGAAACATATATATATATATATATATATATATATATATATATATCAATAATAAAACTATCGCGCTACAGTTCACTTAACGTATATATAGAATAAGGCTTCCGAATGATTGTATTTTAAATAAGAATTCTATCTTCAGATGTAAATGCGGGGCAAAATTGTAACAATATTTATTCATGTTACAGACGTGTAAAGGATTCAAATTAGCTCCACGTAATGCATTTTCGCGTGCTAGATCTATAAAGTGTTGTTTAATTTTTTTTAATAATTCCTCTTAAACAGAGGTCACTTATGACAAATGTTCCCTTTTAATTAGTAAATACCGATATGTAAATCAATTATTTCGAAAACAACCTGTTCGTCGGTTGCGGAGCAACATTAATACTAATGATGGATCGAGGCACAGCCACATGAGGCGATAAATGAATTTAATTCGACTTCCAAATGAATGCGTGTGCCGTTTGGAAACGGATTTGATTTGTAGGTACGAGTCTGCTTTCGCCCAGAAGTTAACACTGCCAGAGGCTGCGCTCCACAATGGAATGTGCTGCGATTTTTATTTCATAGTTTGGTATCGGAGCATTTGGGTGGTTCATTTGTGAACGACAAGAATGCAAATGAAGACTCCGTGATTAACGATAGAGATTTATTCTGTCAGCAGTATTTATGCGACGAGGCCCGGAGTGTTATTAATGTGTTGCAACGATCAGGCGGGGAACAGAGACCGTAAATGTTAGCACAACTGTTAGTAGCGAGCAGATAATGTGCTACGTACACAAGCGGGAACGACGTTCACTGCCGATCTGCATACGATTCTCAGAATAATTGCAAAATTCATTAAGATTTCTTTTTTCAGAATAAAAAACTATATTCGGGTAATCCACGTGCTGGCAACTCCCGTTTAATCGCATAGGAAGGAATTTGAAAATGGGGGTGCGGAAGGATAGAGCAAGGTAGCCAAGGGTTAAAGATTTTTTTAAAAATTTTACCCTGCATTCTCCTAAAACAGATGCAGGACAAACCCTAAGAAACCTGCATCAGGTAGGTCGGGAATTTGGTACTTGTCTCACGCCCTTCCGATAGCGGGAGAGGGGTTTGCTGTGGGCTCGCAGCATTCCCTTCTCCGTGCCTTGGCCAGTTTAGCAGGTAGAAAGCCGACTATTCCAAAACGAATAGCGGACAACTCTTACCGTAAGCTCAAGGTTTGCAAGCCCCGAACATACACCTCTCAGAACAGGCCGAGGTGCCTCGGCTTGTGGGAACCTTAGTTCAAAAGCAGAGAGAGAGAAGAAATATCCCCAAAGGTAGACCTCTCCGTCTCTCCTAAAAGGTTACCCTGCGAGAGGTAGCAGCTCCCACAGGCTCGAGGGTTCTTGTGAGGGAGCGACGATTTGCTGTCTTATCTAAATATTATTATTTTTAAATATTATGATTGATTTATTTATAGACACATCAACAGATCTGGTTATTAGCGACTCAGTCTGAGAAATCATTTTTTTTAGACGGGGGATTGATTTTCCGAGAGTTTCTCCCACGCACACAAACACACTTGCCCTCGCCGGGACTCAAACCCGGAAACTTTGTGATTTGAAGCAGTCACGCTGATCCCTACACCACAAGAGGTCAGCTAAAATTTATATAATAACTGAGGTTGAAAATTTTTTAATTACAATAATCGGGTATCATTCCCTAATGAAACGGTACAGCATGGGAATGTTCTTAATTATTCTTACAAACTAAACCTCCAATATTGATCTAGAAATATGTACTATTAATTGCATAATAAATTTAATTAATTAATTAAGTTCCTTGCATTTGTATATGTATCTGGAAGGAAATTATGATGAAGAATATTAATATTCAAACTGATTGATAACATGGATTCACTCTATACACTAACACGAGTACATTGAGGCCTACTTTAAGTTACAATAACTGATTACATAAATTGAACAATAGAATAAAAGGTGTGACCAACTTAATAATACGATGTCTTGTTTAAATGTAGTTCCAACAATTCTATGTTTAATTCGATCTGAAGCTCTATTTAAAAACCGATATAAATGTAAACAAAGTTTAGGACAGAGGTTTACTTTATTTGTGAATTTTTTTATTTCTTCTATGACATTTGTGAATATCTTAACTATATAAAAATGTCTGTCATTAATTACAAAAATAATTAATGGCTCGATATAATGATTTACTTGATGTTTAGCATTACCATCTTAGTGATCGTTTCTGATTAAAGAGAAAAATTGTTTCAATTTATTTTACATTTTATGCATCTAAGTTCTTGTCTGTCTGTCACCCTTACTTCAAGAATACTGTCAAATACCTCGAAGCTTTATATATTTGTAATGCAGAGTAATAAGAGAAAGTTAATACTAAAATGTCATATATTGATACAAAATGGCGAATGTTACAAAACCTAATTTCAACTACATGGAATTTTTTTTTTCGCTTTACACAAAAACAGCTAGTCATATGTTCTCTTAACCGATAAAAATCAGGTTCTATCATAATGTGTCATCCATCCATTCAAAGCAAAAACTTAAAATTCAGCTAGAACATTTATTTTTTATTTTTAGTTATTTTTTAAGTCAAAAGTAGTCAAGAAAATAATATATATAGAGAGAGCCATAATGTAACTAAAAGTACTTAATAAGTATACCTTCAACAATGAGCTATTAATAACATGTTAAAGAAATAAAGATACATATCTATTGTGAACAGTTCACACATCTTAGTGCCTAACGATAATCCTTACATTCAGCCACATGCACAATTTTCCAAACAGAATAACGCGCAGGCGGGTAGCAGGCCCTATGTCACATTTAAGATTAAAAGTATACCGCTATTCCTATTGGAATAGTCGGCCTGCTGCCTCCTAAACTGGTCAAGGCACGGAGAGGGGAAAGCTGCGACGCCACAGCTAACCCCTCTCCCGTCATCGGAAGGGCGTGGGACAAGTAACAAATGTCCGGCCTACCTGATGCAGGTTTTTCTATGGTTTTTCCTGCATCAGTTTTAGGCAAATTGTCTGGTAGGATCCTTAAACCATAGCCCGGGGGCCCTAGTTAACCCTTGTCTACCTTCCTCTACGTTTCCGCATCCCCTCTTTCAGATCCCTACCTATGCTATTAAAGGAGAGTTGCCACCATGCGGATTACCCTCATGTAGCCTGTTACCCTAAATAAAAAATTTAAAAAATCTACATTACGTTCCGATGACTGTAATTTGGTATTATTATAGTCAATGGCTGTGCTCTATTTCTTTGCAATAGTTCTGGTATGAATTTTTTATATTAATTTATTTGCCACATTTAACGATTAATATTTTTATATTATGATCTTCGTTGATTTTGTAATTATATAAACACAATTTGTTTTTAATTGCATATAATATATGTTTTGGCAATTACTGATTGTGTTTTACTATGTACCATTTGCAAGATCCTCGAAGAACTAGTTGATGTTTTTTTGAAAATCAGGCCATTTCCAATAAATTTACAGGAGCAAATTTTAATAAATAATTTTATGTAAGTTTAGATTTGTCGAGTTGAATATTAATCATTAGACAAATGTCACCCACAAACAAATATATGTATATATATATATATACTCGAAGAGGGAACGGGGATACCTGGTTACCTAAATCCCGGAGGGCTGGGTCCTGCACCCAGGGGAAGACAGAAGAGAAGTTTGGCCGATAAAGCACTTACCCCTCCAGTCCGACTCCAACGTGCGTCGGACTGGATCGTGGACAATCTACAACACAGCTCGGCTTTAGGGACGCTTGAGTATAGATCAGGACCCCGACGTACGAAGTTCCCCAAGAAACTGTCTTGGTCGGCCGCACTCATTGCTCCGTTCGCACTGACGTGTCGCCCCACAGAATAGCTCTCTGATAGCAACAGGCTATTGCTGCCAGGATAATTATTGCCAGGAGGTTTCGTCATCGGATAACTAAGAAGTGGAGACAAGTCCCCAACCCTTGGCACCTTAGCTACCCAGGAAGTGGTCGGTGCAGGGATCTCCAACTTCTTTCACAGCCACAACGGCTGGAATTCATATAAGGCTGCGAATCAATGCCTAAAATTAACTACGACCTCAGACGTTCATTAAGGTCGTGGTTCGCTTTCGATCTACCTATCTTTGAACAAGTTTGTGTAAAGAAGTAGTTCGATTGTAGTCGATTTTAGGGAAAAGGTTGAGCACACATTCAAATCCCGCAGAGGTGATGGACTGCAAACTGCAGAATAATGTCTTTATAACAACTACCACATTAACAGAGCATTAATTGCATGAGTCACGAAATATTAGATTTGATAATTCAACTAGTAACTACGCATTATTCATTTAATGACAGACCGTCTAGTATTGAATAGTGTTACTGAACTAAGCCAAACCTAAGTCGACTGTGTAGATAATGTTCGATTCACAGTTTCTCTTAAAAATTTTATTACTTCATTGCATTTCATGATTTCAAAACGCATTTCGAAAATTTGTTGTTCTTTGCTCATTAAATGATTTTTTATAACTACACACACACACAGTTTTATATATATAGTATAAATAATAATGAGTCTAAATTCGAACCTTTTGGTAATCAATTTGCCATAAGTCTCACAGTATAAATAGTAATCAGTATAAAATGGAACCTTCTTGAATGCAATTCGTCATTCCACCCAAAATTTTAGTGAAAATTGTGACTAAATTTACATCTTTTAACATTACTTTTACTTTCCTAAACGGAATTCACTATTAAACGCAGCGGAATGACAACTCGAAAATACTGCTCATTTCATCATAATTAGTTCACCACACTCTTCTCTCAATTCTATAGTTAAATAAACATAATTGTTGGCGACATTGTTAAGCCAGTTCATAATCATACACGGTGGACTTTTTGAGATCGTCAAGTGAATTGTGCGCTTGAGCCACTGGCGGTTCTTGTGTTTGTGTTTTTAATTACCTGATGAAATGAACAAAGTTTCCAGAAATGTTGTGTGGAATTTATATCATCACAAAATGTTGTCTGTCATTATTTTATACATCAATGTGCACAAAAATTGTTGTCACATGGCATGTGCTAGCAATATAGTGCAATTACTTCATCGTCGTAAGCAAATTATGCTAATGACATGAGTAATATATATATATATATATATATATATATATATATATATATATATATATATGGGAGCAAATATTCTCTTTGCTCCACCACGCTCTTGGCTACTTTTAAACTACATAAATAAAATCGTTAGCGGAATTGTTTAGATTTAGATTTATTATTCATTTCATTAGTCCTCGGTCAATGAAATAGCATACGTCATAATATAAGATTAAAAGAATATAGTACAATTACAACGCACAAAGACAAAAATATAGTACTTTAGAAAAAATTATATAATTTAAAGCAACGTTTTAGAAAATAATATAACAACAATTAAAGAAATGATAAATATATTAATCTTCAATTTTCATTCGACTGAGTTTCCAGCATAAATTTTTTTTCTACGATTCCCATAGAACATGAAAAAGAAAATAAGTCGCAGTTAAATTCTACAAGATTATAATCGTTAAATAATATCGTCACTTGAGAGGGTACTAGCAAAATATTTTATTAAAGAGAATCTAATCTGTCCTTCCTATCTACGAGTTCTTTCAGAGAGTAATATGCTCCTTTAATTAACAAAGATTTACATCTCTTTACAAATAAATTTTGTATAGTTAAAGTCTTTATTTCGTCCGGCAGACTATTGTATAGATTTATCCCGGAATAACGAATGATTGATCCAAAAGGCTTAGGCGATGTTTTACAATGCCGACTTGAGTGTGATTACTAGTGTTGTATAAATGATTTGCTCCACTTAGAGCATATAAAATAATATTTCTCGAGACAAACTTTAAAAGTTCTAGAATATACGTACAAGGTAAAGTTAAAATCCTAAGTTTAGGATTGCAACTGGCATTTTAATCCGCACCAGGTATGATTCGTATGTTTAAAGGGAACAACCCCAGTTTGCTATACTGTGAGACATAACAGAATGAAAAACATATCATTTTTGGTATAGATATGTCGCTTTCCCGAGCTAACAATCTTTATGCAAAATTTTTTGGGGGAGATAATCCCTGGAAACAGAGCATAAGCACGAAGTAGCTAGACACCTGGTTTTACTCGAAGTGTGGATCCGTTACTGCAAACTGGGGACGAGATGGCTTCATTAATTTAAAATATTTTTGGACAAGTGACTGCCTGGATCAATTACATTTCGTGGTCGTGGAAGATCGACCAAACAGATCGATATAAAAGAAACTTCTCACAGAGATCATCGTTGTTCATCTCGTCATCGTCCAATACAGACTTTACTCCTCGAACAAAGTCGACAACGATGTTGTCTAATACACGATTACGAAGTGACTACGACGACAAATGCGCGTAGGTAGACTACCTCAAACCTTCACGCAAATAACGGGGTATCTACGTCAATGCATACATACATACCCCGTGATAAGAAATACTACCAAGGACAACTCGGTACCTCGGGGTGCGTCCAAGCCATGCATGGTCTATCCTCCAGGATTTCATAAACCTAGCTCGGTTGACTATTATATAGATTTATCCCGGAATAACGGATGCTTGATTCCAAAAGGCATTAGGCGACGTTTTTCAATGCTCCGTTTAGATCGTATAAAATAATATTTCTCGAGACAGACTTCAAAATTTCTAGAATATACGTACAAGGTAAAGGTAAAATCCTAATTTTAGGATTGTAACTGGCATTTGATTCGTACGTTTAAAAATTTGAAGCGAACGACCCCAGTTTGCTATACTGTGAGACATGAAAATATATCATTTTAGGTATAGATATGTCACTTTCCCGAGATTACTGCAAATTTTGCTAAGATTGCCCTAGGATATATTTATCTGGTGATTCCAATTCAATTTATTGTCATTCAACGGACCAAGGAAAGGTGCATGCTCTGAAATGTTTTCCGAATTGGAGTTAAACTGTTACTGTTTGAAGTGAAGTGAAGGATTTTATTTTTCTCTAGATTAAGAGAAAATATTTTTGCAGCATGAATTCAAACGGCTCATCGCAATATCTACTTGCTCACGCAATGTTTCCGAGTCGCTGGCCGTGATTACCAAATTTGTGTCGTCCTATAAGGGACTAATTTTAAGGAATTTAAATAATTCGGTAAATAGTTAATGAATAAAATCAAAAGTAAGGGTTCCAAAATTGAGCGCTGAGGAACACCGCAGGAAATTGTTTCCCATTCTGAATGATACTCATTTTCATCTTATTTTTCAATCGCAACGTTTTGGCGCCTATTTTGCAAGTAAGATCGCAATAAACAAAAAGGAACTCCACTGATTCCATAGAAATCTATTTTTCGGAGTGAAATATCATGATCTACTTTATCAAATGCTTTTGAAAGGTCAGCAATAATTCCAGCCACTGCATACTTCAACCTCCTCAAATCATATTTGAACGAAAGAAAATTCCAAACTAAAGTAAACGAAGAAAAATCCGATTTCTTTCCGATAAAATCTGGAGTGCCCTAAAGTAGTTTCCTTGGACCTCTGCTGTATGTCTTGTACTCATCAGACATACCACTGGCACATAATATAACAATAGGGACATTCGCCGACGATACAGCCATTCTCTCCTGCCACGAGGACCCCTAGCAGCCTCAAATATTACACAAATCTACCTAACCAACCTACAAGAATGGCTAAAAAACTGGAAAGTAAAAGTTAACGAGAAGAAATCTGCGCACATTACCTTCACTCTCCGCAAAGAAACCTGCCCCTCAGTCTCAATAAGCAATGTGCAGATTGCGCAATCAAATACAGTAAAATACATACAAGAAAAAAGATGTTGAGATCAAGACAAAAGAAATACGACTATATAAAGTTCTATTATACACAGCAGTCATCAAACCATTATGGTCCTACGGACTTGAATTATGGGGATGTGCATCCAAATCAAACATTGCAATCATCCAAAGGTGCCAATCAAAAATACTCCGTCAAAGTACTAACACTCCATGGTACGTAACCAACCTCACGCTGCGTACCGCTCTTCATGTTCCTACGGTGGAGGAAGACATCCGAAAGAAAGCCATCAAGTACCACGCAGTACTGGACAACCATCCTAACCCGCTACTGGACCACCTCATACAACCATTGACCAACAAAAGACTGAAAAAATGTGGCCAAGTGAATTAATTTAAGTAATAGTTTTGTTGTTCTCTTTTCTGTCATGTATTAAATTCTATCTAACATTGGATATCTACCTGATAATTTTATTGCTACCAGTACATCTGGCAGCCGTCAGAAATTTCTGATTGCTAAACAAATAAATTTTTAAAAAAACTTTAAGTCTTTCGTCGATTGGGTCATGAAAACTTTGAACGAAGTCGTTGGTGGATTTACCTCTAATGAAACTGCAATGTAGTAATAATTTTAAATTTTGTGAGAAAAGTTACAATTCTCGTTTGTACTGCTTTCTCAAGAACTTTGGAGAATATTGGCAAGAGGAAAATAGGGCGATAATTGGATACATCTGTTGTAGAACACTTTTTGTACAACGGTATAACTTTCGTGTCTTTTAGAGCATACCAAAGGAAAAGTACAAGTTAATTACGAACTGCATTGGAATTTCAATTTCATTACCGTAGTTTTTAATAAGCTTGTTGAGCCAGTTCTTAATCATACTCCGCGGGATTAACATCTAGCATTACTTCTATCACAATAAATACTAGTGCATACAATTATTTATTCATAACATATGAACCATGTATATTATTCCTGACACGATATATAAGTTTCAAGATGCTTATCTCTTCGCATCTTCCTTATTTTTGTTTATTTCACTTAATCAGAGAACAAAATATTGTCAATTAAACGAACTAATAATCTCATTCCTCCAAATATTTTACCAAGTTAAATTCGAATTAACGTTGGCATTCTAACGTACGAAGGAAAAATATTTATACAGTTGCTTACTTTACGAGGTGTATATTGTGAAATAACTAACAGAGCATAGATTGCAGAAAAATCTTTGCATAATAATTTGGTGTTGGCCCCCTTGCTATCTGATTTCTAAGCAGAGATAAGTGCCCGCCATTAAGGAGCGGCCGATGCAAGGACGTGCCTGTGATTGTCCTTGGGTGTCCCGTTGAACGATGCGATGGTATCTGCGGCTGTGTGGTGGAGGTGTATCTCCATTTGTTTTACAGCTCTCACAAAGTTGCCTCCCACGAAACCTGCTGGCTCCGGGATTAGGCGCGGAACCCGTTCCAAATTATAACTCCGATCTGCGATTTCTAACAGAGGAGGTACACACGCTTAATTCTGGAAAATGTTTTCCGGTGTTCCTAATATGTTAGCGGTGCGTTGACACGTGGCGCAACTCGTAATGAATCAGGAGGGAGAATGAGGTTTGTTGATAGTAATTTTAAATCTAAAAGCATGAAAGGGATTTTTGCATTTGCACACAATTGCACGTTAGTTTATTTTCCAGCGGCAGAAGTACTTTATGAGGTGTTGTTTGTATACAAGTTATGAAACGTTCGTCGGCCTCCTACGAACATCAAGGCCTTGCTCTCTGAAAGACAACAGTAAAAGTAATGTTGAAGACAAGCTACACTCAAACCCCATCACATAATATATGAACAATGGGGAACAATTTCTAACACAATTTCTTTTGTCTGTTGAGTTCGATTTTTAAGTTGTTTTAGAGTTAAATAGCCGTGCCGTAGTCAGTGTTCTTCTACCACGTAATGTTATTTCTTTAACAGTAGACCCTGTTACAGGTTAATTTAAAAGATCAAATAAATGCTGTTGAGATTTAAAATCAAGCAATATTGTTCATAAATTTTCAAGGAAATTTTAAATAATGTATTTTATTATTATTATGACCAGAAAGAATTAAATAATGCAATAATTGCTGCAAAAATGTTCAATTACTTTAAAGATATAGTTGATTATGCAAAAAAGAACATTAATAATTATATTAAAGAATTTGTGCATGAATTAAAAACATTCCAGACTGCTCTTGATCAACATGATAAACAAAGTATTCATTCCAGTGACATGGAAGTATGGAAAGCTGCATTTGTGAACAACCGTGCAAGGTTTATGAACATTTGATGGGTCACTGGAAATTAAATCATCGCCAAGGCACCTTGGAGGGCACGAACTAAAGACGTCCACCGCGAACTAAACATTCTGCCATTAATGGACGTTATCAGAGAACATGCTGAACGCCTGTACAGCAAGACACAATTCTCACACAACACTATCATAAGGCGACTGGGCAACTATGACCACACCCGCGTCACTAAACACAAACGCCCAAAACACCTCCTCCTCCCCCCCGAACCCCCATGATCGGCTCATAACGATTTACTGACCACGCTTGCTTACGGTTTTTACAGGACGTGTGCGGAGATCCGGACTCCTCGACGAGAAGAGGATCGACGTGCATGATACCCGCAACCAACTACTAACTTATTCCTACCAACAAAACCATGTGCATGTTGCTGTCGCACAAGAGCAGTATTCTAGCTCATTGTGCCCTTCAACTCATCTAACTATCGCTGAGGTTTTTTTCCCGGTAAGGAGACCCTTCAGGTTGAATTATTGGCACTTTTTCCCCTCAGCCCTACGCTCTTCATTCTGTCTCTCTCACAAGCTATCTCCGTGAATGACCGTATTAAAGGGTATTATGCCCTCAGGTGCGGATCAAACACAAGTTCCCAATCCTTGTGTTCCAAGTTAGTTTACTAACAGCACGTGCAGAGGGGGTGTAGAAAGTGGTAGACCCCCATGCTTGGCCGTGCGTGATTTCTAGGGGGCACGGCCTTTAAGGGCCTTTGGCCCAAAAAAAAAAAAAAAAAAAAAAAAAAAAAAAAAAAAATAAAGGAATCTGCATGGAAGAAGAAGAGTTGGAAGACAGATCAAGTGATGACAACGCGGGAAGATGATTTTTTTTAGGGCAACAGGCTACATGAGGGTAATCCACGTTGGGCAACTCCCCTTTAATAGCATAGGAAAGTATTTGAAAGGGGGAATGCGGAAGGGTAGAGGAAGGTAGCCAAGGGTTAACTAGGGCCCCCGGGCTATAGTTTAAGGATCCTACCCGGCATTCGCCTATAACCAATGCAGGGAAAACCCTAGAAAAACCTGCAATAGGTAGGTCGGGCATTGGGTACTTGTCCGACGCCCTTCCGATAGCGGGAGAAGAGTTTGCTGTGGGGACGCAGCATTCCGTTCTCCGTGCCTCGACCAGTTTAGGAGGCAGCTGGCCGACTATTCCAATGGGAATAGCGGAAAACTCTTACCGTATGCCGAAAGTCTGTGACCCCGGAACATACACCTCTCGGAACAGGCCGAGGCTTGTGGGAACAGATATGAAAAAAATATTTGTAATATGTGACGAAAGAACAATGAATGAAAGGATAGTGTGTATGTGGAAAGGTGGTGAATATGCGTAAAAGGGGAAGAGTTTTGATAGTTCGGCAATTATGGATGATGTTAACGAAGAAAATGTTATGAAATGGCTTATAAATGGGATGAGTAGGGCCTGAAGAAAAGTGGAATTGGATGTGGATAGGGAATAGGGAATAGAAGACGTGTAATGGAATGATAATTAGAAGGCGAATGTACTGGAACGACGATAATCAAAATGGACTTTATATGCTGCGGAATTAAATTGAGAAAGCAATAAGCGAAAATTTGTATCTCAATATGTACGTTTATCGTTTGGTAAATAAACTTTCCTATTTGTATGTACACAATTTAACTTGAAGTAACTATATTTAGCCTTTGTCTGAATACAATTATTCCCTTGAGAAGAGTATATTTGATAATTTTTCTTTTATTTTCCTTTATATGCACATTTTTTATGACTTTTGAGACAAAGAGACGATAGCCTGTAGCTTAAAAAATTGAGGTTATTTTTGCGATTATTTTTGGTCCATAAACAAGTGACAGGTATAAGACGATACTTCTGTTCTCTAGTGTTGTTTAACGAATTTTCTCAGAGGTTCTATAAAATGCAAACCTTACGCTTCTCTCACTAAATTATCTAATAGCACTTTAGTGTAAAAATTAATTATCTTTAATTATGAATACTCTAACGTATAATACACTACGGTAAGTCAAACATTTTTTATCATTTTTTATTTATTTAGAGTAACAGGTTTCATTAGAGTAATCCACTTGGTGGAAACTCCCCTTTAATAGCATACGAAGGTATTTGAAAGGGAAAGCGAAAGAGTAGAGGAAGATAGCCAAGGGCTCTCGAGCTATAGTTTAAAGATCCTAGCCGGCGTTCACTTAAAAGTGATGGAGTACAAACCCTAGAAAAACCTGCATCAGGTAGGTCGGGAATTTGGTACTTGTCCCACACCCTTCCGATGTCGGGAGAGGAGTTTGCTGTGGGGACGTAGCATTCCCTTCTCCATGCCTGGAGCAGTTTAGGAGGCCGACAGTTGCAATGGAAACAGAAGACAACTCTGACCGTGTGTGCAAGGTCTGCGACTCCTGAACATACACCTCTGAAAACAGGCCGAGGTGCCTCGGATTGAGGAAACCTTAGTTAAAAAATGGAGAGAGGAAAAAGCATCCAGAATTGAAAACGGAGAGTTAAGAAAAATGTCAAGTAATAATGGGAACAGTGTAAAAGAAGATTGTTGATATATTTATTCCCAAAAATAATATTGTATATTGAGTTTCAAAACATCATTTACGGTGAAATACAATGTTTTCCCTGAAAAAATATTCTGCAGTAAATGAGATATTTGTGTTTTGTGGGAAGAAAATGAACGTCTCAATAAAACAACAGAAAATATCAGAGAAGAAATATTTTCATCTGTATTTATATCGGCAACTCTAACAACTCTTGTAAAAAATTATACAAAATCAAATCACACAGAATAACACAAGATCCGATGAACTTTCCATCATATACTTATTGTAGGATTAAATTTAATTTTATATTAGATTTGATATTTTAATTGTCTTTATGTTTCTTGTCATACATTTAACAATTATGCGTTTAATAATAAAAACAACAGCCTATTAGAAAAAATTAATTACTCTATTTAAAACATATATATCAAAGCTAACGTTTCGTCCCTGATTCGGACTTCTTTACGTCACATTTGTAACAGCTGTGTCAATAACAGTCATTTCGGTCGCAACGTGTGGTAAAAACGCACGTTAAATATTTTCCAACGTAAATGTTCTTATATTAAATTGTAAATAACACTATAATTTATATTTACACATAATTGTATTTTTTTTTATCATCATGTATTTGTACTTTGTTTCTCAATTTATTTTTTTGATTATTTAAAATAACTGTGCACCTGAAGAGGTCCCAATCAGAGACGAAACCTTGAGGTTAATATTTATTATTTTTATATAGAATAATGAAAAACTTTTCTATTAGGCTGTTGTTATTTAATTTAAAAATGAAGTCAGATTATTTTAATTGTTAATTATGCGTCAGAAAGCACTATTATAAAAGTATAGATAAGGAATAGACTGAGATCGAGATCGAACAGATTAATCCGTTGTGTTTATTCCTCTGAAAAAAATGTTTATGAACATTTTGGGTTATGAATTAATTAATTAACCAAAGTATTTTGGATCAAGTTTATTTCTCCGTTACTACAGCCAAATCGAATTATTCGCAGGAAATTTATATGGTGTTCTTGCCGGACACATTTTCAATAACCAACGTTTCTTTCCAGTCATTCTTCGCGGCACAAGCCTTAATATACCAAAATAACGGAGTGTAAAATAATGACCATCCTGACCTACAATTATTAAAAACGGCACGTCATGCTTCCAAACTGCAAAGTTGCACTTTTACATCATGAGGATGATGCCTTTCTTCTAGAGTGAATCATTATATACTAGTCTTACTGCATTATACATAATTTAAGTAAACAGTCACTTTAATGAAAGACATGATTTGTACTCTTTTTACAACATATTACTTTAGAATTACACTGCAATTTTTTCCCTGATTGCTGAAAATATTTTGTTCTTATAATTCCTAAAAATCTTTTTCTATCATCCAGAGAAAATTATTAATAATACGAATATGCATGATATAATAACGATTTGTCTAATAATTTTATTGTTAGTTCATTTCTTCTGCACTCTAGGTTTGTTATACGGCTTTATAATTATAAATTTATCCATAATGACTAGAAGTAATTGTTGAAAGACTACGTTAATTCACAATCCCACACTTTATTATTTCTAGATGCTATTTATTAAGTGGCAATTTGTTGTCGAACCAGTTACTTAATCACGAACACAACTAAAAAAATTACTACGATTGTTAACCTACTCAAATGTAGAGTATGAGTTCAGCTCATTAATACTCGGCATTATTTGCATCACCAAATCACTTTCGAATGTTTTTCTGTTTTTACTAATCTGTACATATAAAAATGTATTTTGTCTATGGGCGGAAAATAAATTAACAATAAAATTTTGAAAACTATCGAGATTGGTGACGAATCCACTAATTTCGGGGTCGCTAAATTGAACGGAGATATTCCCGATTACTGTTTTGTCCAAGTTCATTCACCATCGACGAACCGTGGCGGTTACTAATATAAAGTCCACCGTTCAGTGCGTTTTACAAACAACTTCCTTTCTGTCCCCATGAAAACTGCCATCTGCAGACCCTTTCAGTTCCTTTGACTAGTGACCACCCGCTGCGTTATCGACACAAAAAAACCTGTCCCTCCCCAGAATACTGCTTCCCGGTACAGCTTTGACTACGAAGAAAATTCTTATTCCCTTGCTACACACTTGTATCTGGTATTAATGACAATCAGGAAAATTAGGTCCTCCAAAATTGTAAATGAGGTACACGCCACACCACATTAAATATATAGCTTTTTTTTCTATCAAAAAATATTCAATCAATGGAAGGATTCTAAATTACGGATGCTTCAGCAACAATACTGATTCCAATTTGATTTGACAAACCTTCTGAATCAAATTTTGTGCCAAACAAGCAAAAAATTCCGTGATCAATATAGATAAAATTACTACTAAATATATCTCAAAATGTTGTTTCTTTATTGAAATTATAAACAGAAACAATTGTGATATTGATATAAATTGTTATCTCCAGATGAATTTTGCTATATTTTAATTATATCTGTGTTTTATACATATAATTATGTATTATTCTATAAATTTATTTCCGCTTTAAATCATTGACCCAATAATATATCAATATAACTTCTGACCTGACAGAAAATTTGTTACCAAATATGGGACTGACATCCGTGGGAAGCTTAACCGTCTCATTTCCTGACCGTGGTTGTTTATTGTTTATAATAAATTACAAATATTAGTTCGAAGTCAGGAATGTAAAAAAATTATGTTAAGTGATGATATAAAAGTATATTATAAGCATTAAAAAATGAAATCACTCGTTGAAATACTACACCAACGAATTCCTCATGTCTCGAAACATGTTGATATTTCAATTTCCATTCGTTCAACATGAAATATGGAGATGTCAATACACATGAAATTCGCCGATAATGAGAGTTTAATTAAGTTAAAGTTTTTTTCAGTCGGAGCCACGCCTTATGCGGCGTTATCTAAGTCTTTCCTGACACGCGTAGTTTGGGAGTGACAGAAGATAGATAAAGAATAGATTCCAGCGCAGCAAGCGTTGACACTAGCTAAATCACCAATCAACCATCTAATATCACGGACGGGCTGTCCCCAATAATTAAACAGTAATATCGGGTTTAATGGCCTTTTAAATTTGCCTCGGCAATCAACGATAGCCGGAAGACGTGAGCATATTTCAATTTGTAACGAATGTCCGGTAAGCACGCTATCTGATTGTGTTTCAAACTCAATAAGTATTTTGTAGCGGATTGTTTCTTTTTCGTTCAGATGCTATCTCGTAATAATGACTCAGAGACGCGCGCTCTTAATTAAGCTGCTTGTCCATCAGATAGTATCTGCTCTATCTCGCTTTCGACCATCTCACCGTGGGAGGCTCGAAACAATTAACTTTTCCGGTAAAAAGATGGGCCTCAGAGGCTGGCCTTATTTAGATTTGAGGGAGCTGCGCAATTTGCATACACCCATTTAGCAAATTAATACTGGATCTCGGTAATGGATCTACATAAACAACGTCCTTATTATTCAGTGCCAAGTTTACTGGAATTTATTCATTTATATTATTTTTTGTTATTTATTAAAACTGCGGGTATATTTGTCATTAATAGGGCAATAGGAAAATTAATTTGTTCCTTTTAAAATGAAAATTTATTAACAAGAATAATTCAAGCAGTGAATCTCTGCGCGTACTGTTTCACAACACTTTAATATAAATAAATACTAATCAGAAAATGCTAAGCGTATTGAAAAGCACATTTTGGTCTTATCAATTATTGCTCATGCTGTAATAAGAAATAATCACATCCAACAACAACATTACTCTATTGTAATTGTTAATCCAGAAGAATGGTTCTTAAATATTTGTGTTTGCGTGTGTGAAGGAACGTGTTGACGTAGTGAGTGTGGTGATTTTCAAATAATATTGAGGTTAACTTAGCAGGTAAACTTAAAACTGATACACATCAAAATGCTATCGGTTTTTTAAATACATTTAGCTAATTGTGTCTCAGCTGCAAATAACAGCAACCAGTTTAAGTTTTCCTTGAACCAGCTCCGCCGTGTGATCTTATCACAGTATTTAAATAAATAGCTGATTGCCCGGCATTGCAGGGTATTTATTTAAATTAGCCAGCAGAAGGAATTGATTCGACACTAACCTCTTGTTAACATTTCATTTAATCAGCATAGCGTCAGTGTTTGGAACATTTACCCTTTTATGTTCCACTCCTCAACCTAACTCTTCGGCATCTAACTTCAAATAAATTAGGACGCTGACTGACGTTATTTGGAAACTTCCCTACTGCATAAAATAAAAGTGTCTAAAATTCACGAGGAATTAAACAGTAAAAAATCCTGTCTAACTAACATAATAAAGCCTAAAACTTCACCTGGTACCTTAAATGAGTAAAGAAATACAACCATTAGACACCAAAATATAGCTCGTACCTTAAGAGTATCAAAAATTTCCCTGGTAACTTAAGAGGCTCAAAGCTACTCCGGGTAATTTTTGTCAACCACGCCCACCTCCACGAAGAGGAACATAAAACTTCATTAACAAGCATGGTTAATGAGAGAATTAAACTCAACGATTCTTATAACCCCGGAATCGACACCAATATCGGTCCTTTTTGCATAAATTTTTATGTAAACCCATCCAACCCGTATGGTAATGGTGCTTGCCTCCCTTGCCTTTTGGAGTTGAAATTCTAGAATACCACTATCAAATTCAGCGACCCCGAAAACGTTTTAATCGACTCTAATAATGGCCGGTCGAATTTTTTTCCCACCACCAGATTTATTAGGCGTGTCTTGATCCGTCGGTATTTGTTCTTGGATCTTAAGTAACATGTGAACAAAGTTTGGTACGAATTTCTCTACGCGTTTAAGATTGTACACAGAAATTTGTTTCGTCTCCTTTCTCCCAGACTCCTGGGGTTTGAACTACATCTTAACCAGCATTGTAAATGAGAGAATTAACCTCACTGACTTCTATAACACTGGATCTGACACCAATACATTTTATTTTGCGTTATTTTTATGTAACGCATTTGCAACTCTTCCCCTACTGTAAGGGGTTAAATTATGCTCTGAAATAATTTGGAGAAAAACTATTAATCTCATCGACCCCGAAAAATAATTTTTCAATGCTAAATACGGCTGTTTTTGCATTATCTTAAATTTCACCCCCGTTATATCGCTATTTGCGAACCCTTCAGGTGCAGAAATCTTACAAAATTCTGGTAATCAGTGACATACTCCGCTGACTGCTTTGGCCAAATGGACAATTTATCCGAGATTTTGATAGTCAGCGGAGTACTACCAAAATTTTAAAAAAAGTGGCCAAATAGCGACGAAACGTTGTATAATTTCTATTACAAATCATTTTCTGATTTTAAACAGATTTTTTATTATACATAACTATTACACCATCAAGGTAATCTCCGAGCAAGTAACACTGGTGATTGTTTTAATTTAGTAAATTAAATGAACGTTTATAATTTTATTGTCTTGTTTCCAAATTAAAATTAATTAAATGTTTTTAGTGTTGGAATAATAAATCACAATACTAGAAAATAATTAATTTTATATTCAGGATATAAAATTAATTACAAATTTAACAAAATATAGTTTTGTACCTTGACATGAATGATTTCCCGAAGTGATAACGATTTTTAATGATATGTAATGTTAATTACAGTTATTGATCTGTTAATACTTTTCTTATAATTAATGTCAATCAAAATATAATAAAATATTGCTTTGCTTGGGGATACTTTGGAACTTACACTATACCACATTAATTTAGGATGTAAAATCTGCATTGAATTATAAATAATAGAAACACAGCAATAGTTAAATACTTCCGTATCATATAATTTACCGATAAATAATGTTTAAATACTTGCTTTATTACATTAAGTGTTTGCAAAACCATTCAGAAAAGTACACTATTAATATAAATTCGACACCCATTATCCTGTACCACATGTTTGAAATTAAAATTAAGAAATACACATATTTGTACAATTAATTTTACTTTAACATATCCGTGAGCATCTTCGAGCATCAGGAAATCAGGAAGACGGCAAACCACGTACTGTGTACCGAGATAAGTAAAATAATTGAATTATGAGTTTGGAGGGGTGATTTTTCCCAATGATAAACTAGAAAATGAAACTGGTGTAGGAGATATATTATCATATACATAGAAGCATAAGAGTATTAGTTTAAAGAATAAGTCGAGCTTAACAGTCCTGATTCGAATGTAAACACCCGCAAGGAAACTTCTGAAAATAGTTGCTGCGTTCTAAGGAGCCAGATTAATATCCCAAAAACTTCAATTTCGATTTAATATTATATAGAGTAAAGATTTTTTTTTATTTAATTTAACATTTTGAAATTCTACAACTTCGTATTGATATTTAATTCGTTCTATATTTTATCTTTAATTTTGTCTTAAAATCAAATGGTTTATTAGATTACCGATAACCCCTCAAATTACATAAAATTATTACTATACGTATATTTATATGTTTATATAGTTATTCATAATTATCGAAAACTTCATATTAATATTTATTAGGCTTTACAGATTCATTCATGATGGTATTGTTATTATCTTCATCAAGTTATTAATACCCGAAAAATTAAGAATTAAATCATAACTCCTACTAAGTTTTTAACTTCTCAAGTTAATCAATGTATAAATTCAAGTAACGAGTTGTTTGTAGCTGTTATTTTGTTAAAATCAATAACTAGTTAGACGCAAAACATATTGCGGATTGCTAAGGCATGAGGTAATCATTTCAGCAGCGCGTAAAGAGATTGTATGGTAGAAACTAGTTGGTCACAGCTTGTCATGTGTAACAGCCTGGTGCTGATCATCACAGAATTCAATTTACAACTTATTCTATACGCAATAAAAGCAAGCCGACTTTGCTTAAACTTCTATAAAAATACAGTGACACCTAATTTCCTGTTGCTTTTCGTCTCGGTCAAAGCTCAGTTGAAAGGCGAATAATTGAAATTACTCCTTGAACGTACCATCTATGGACTACGAAAATAATTATGAAGAAATAAAAGCTTTGAAATACTTTCTAGTAGGTACAAGAACCTGCCAACTTTTTTATAATTCAAAGCCGTATTTATAAAAGTGATGAGAAATTAAACAAAGTGAAATTTATTGTAATGATCACTAATCACTAGTAAATTCGTTTTATTATATTTACTGCATATAATTTTTATTTATAATATTTACTAACATTGAATTAGAAATAGTGTTATTTCAATCAAGTAAATCAAATACTTTTATTTTACCCGGAAGCATAGGGCAAGGTACAGTTGTTTGTGAAAAATTTGTGAACGTAGAGATATCGATGGTTTAAGGGCAAACAGATGCATTTAGAAACCAATTACAGTCCCTAAAAAAGTTGCTAGGCGCTATTAGCGTAATTATGGCTTTTAGTGACTAGCACAAACATTTTTGAGGGGCGTTTAGTTTGGCTGGAGTTCCTTGCACTCTGCAAAATGTGGTCAAATTCAAGGATTGGGCTCCCGAAACGTGTTTAAAAAGTTGAGAGTCTATATAAGAATTTGCATTAATGAAGTACCAGCTGACGTTGACGTTGGCGGAAAAGTATAATTGAAAAATTCAAATTTTTAGAAGTTTTTTTTGTTTTAGGGCAACAGGCTACATGAGGGTAATCCACTTTGGGCAACTCCCCTTTAATAGCATAGGAAGGGATTTGAAACGGGGGATTCAGAAGGGTAGTGGAAGGTAGCCAAGGGTTAACTAGGGCCCCCGGGCTATATTTTAAGGATCCTACCTGGCATTCGCCTAAAGAAATGCAGGGAAAACCCTAGAAAAACCTGCATTGGGTACTTGTCCCACGCCCTTCCGATAGCGGGAGAGGAGTTTGCTGGTTTTACCTATTATAAAGGAAGTGCGAGTGAAATTTATATTAACTTTCGTATTCATGAAATACCTATACACTGCGAACCGTTCTGTGTACCTATATCTAGTATCCACCAATAACACCCGCCTGCACACGAGTAGGTCTACTACAAATTACATCGTTACATTTTCATTATAATCACCCTCGAGAACCCGTCAGAACAGCAGTTAAGATATACGAGGGTGGTCTGAAAAATTTCCAACCTCAACATGAAGATGGCAGCACACGTCAACAAACGTCTAGGAATGTGTTTACGCATGTCTTGAAATTTACTCACCACTCTTGCAGTTATTTTGGACGCGTAGTTGTTGTTTGACAATCGTTTGAGTGAGCCGATGTGGGTGATATGGAAAAATGAAAATAAAATCTAGTACCGGACTGTCATTAGGTATATGTTTTTGAAAGGCAATACGCCGACGCAAATCAAAGAGCGAGTTAAACGCTGTGTACGGGGACACTGCGCCATCATTTACCACCGTGAAATTTTTAAAAGCTGAATTTCAACGTGGCTGAACCAGCTTGAGAGACGATGAACGTTCGGTACGTCATGAAACTGTAACCACTGAGGACAACATCGCTCAATTTCACCAAATGGTGCTGGACAGCCCACGAAATAAAGTCAGAGAGATAGCAGAGGTTCTGAATATGCCCAAAGATCGAGTTTGTCACATATTGAATAAAGATTTTGGCATGAGAAAGATCTAGCGCGTTGCAACGCTATTTTGGCGCAGTTTAAGCGCAATAAACTAGAGTTTTATCGCGGATTAATTACTTTACATGAAACATGGATACCCCAGAAACAAAAATACAGAGAAAACAGCGGACTGCAAAGTAGGAATCGGCTCCAAAGAAGCAAAAACTTTTTTTTTCGGCCGAGAAAATGAAGGGGGCTGTTTGTTTTTTATTTTTTTTTGGGGGGGGATAGTCATGGAGTTATCTTAATCGATTATCTTAAAAATTAATTGACAAACTGAAGGCAGAAATCGCGGAAAACTGCCACATTTGCAGAAAGAAATTTTGTTTCACCAAGGCAATGCGCCATCTCACATCTGAGCGGTTGCCATGGAGAAAATTACGGTTTTATCTTCTTGGCCACCCTCCTACTTACCAGATCTAGACCGATTGATTTTTTTGTTCCGCAAGCTAAAAGCTGCGCTCGGAGGACAGATTTTAGTCAAATGTGAAGGCCATCCATCACCTTCGAAAATAATTATTTTGCAGAGAAAGGCGCCGAGTACTATTTGGACGGGTTTCCGCAAATTGCTTTTTTCCAGCAATGTTTACAATAAATGCTAAAAATTGCGGCAACCAACAATATTACATGCTTGGTAACGTCTGCTTCCAATGGGCTGATGTCCCCATAATAAGTAATCAATGCTTGATAAATCTGTCGATCGAGGAGGCCCTCTGATCCACCACGCACAAACCATCACCCTGCAAAACTGTGTTTCACTTTCATTTTTTGTGTTAGTGCCTCAACTCATTACTTCCGACCATATTTTACTATACTAAATATGTATGTTTTATTGAGCAGTACCAGCCCTCAAAGTTTGTCCCATGATCATAGAATCACCCTATATACTCAACTTACTCATTTAAAATTTCTACGCACCTGCTCTAGAACTGTTAAGGTCTTACGCTTGGTCTTACGATTTTTCCTATGGAGTTGATGCGTTATCTGCAGCACTGAAAATACACAAGTCTAGGAGCCGATCAAAATCCTCTCGTTACCAGTTTACGGGTCAAACAAATTCTTCTCTATGATAGGTATTATAAATTACTTGTCACTCATTTTTATTCTCTTTTTCCCTTCCATTCCAAAATAGTCGAAATTCTCCTCAACATTCTTAATCTCATTCTCCAAATATTCCAATAATTTGTCATATAAAATGTAGGACCTGCTATATATTGTCGTCACGATTTCGGAATAATATTTTTCAGTTGGCGAATCCATTCCCATAGCTGCCGACTGGAGTCATCCCATAGCCCCCCCTTAATATCATCCCCTACACTCCATGTGGAGGAGTCTTTATAGTTTTTCATCTTGCACGTCACTGCCGATGCATCCTAGATGCTGAAAAATACGTTATTCATTTAAATAAAATTTGATCCACCGGTATAGATTTGTATTCTCCACACCAAACGCTAGAGGTGCTCTTTCCCCAGGTTGTAGAGGTTGAAAATTATATTCAGATAACATCAGTGGAAACACTATCAATATATTTGACCCCTAAATATATTTATCCGACTGAAATATCGACTGTTTTAGCATGTTTAAATATTTCCACCCCCGCTTCTGGGGGTGGTAGACGCGTCTCACCCCCACAGTGTTTGCTTCCTGTTTACAAAGAACACGTGTACGAAATTTGGTGAAATTTGCTCCACCGGTGTAGATTTTTATAACGAACATACAAATATATATACAAACATACATACACTCATTTTTATTTATAAGATACTAGCTAGGTGCCCGGCGTTGCCCGAGATGTCATTTATCTATAACCATCCATAAGACTCCAATTTTGGTTACTTTTGCGCTATTTTTATTTAAAGCTCCTTGAACCCTATCCCTAAATGTGCTCACCTCCCATGCCGAAGGGGGATGAAGTCATTGACTAAATATATCGGTCGTTTTTACATGTTAGAAGATGACCATCCCCACAAATATGCGATAATGAAAAAGAATGTATTCCACGCAAAAATCGGCCGATTACATTGTCTGAAAATTTATTCCACCGCCCAACACCTCCCAAACCCGTCGCGTTACCCAGGTTGTCACAATTAGATTCAGCGACATTCATAGTCTCGGAATTGATTTGAATCTCGGTTGTTTTTGCGGTATTTTATTAAACGTACCTCCTTGCCACCCCTAAGCTTGCTCCCCTCACAGGGGTTAAATTATACACAAACAACATCGTTATAAATACTTTCAAAGTAATTAACCCCAGGAAATAATTATCGCAAATATCGACCGTTTAACATGTTTGAAATTTTTCACCCCCGACCACTCCCGCTTCGGGGACTTAAACGGTCAAGTTTAATGTCATAATTAAACTCAGTGACAATCCTGATAGTTTCTGGTTTCTTTATATCTAATGCTACTTCCACGCCAACCCTTAAGGGTGCACCCTTCCGAGTCCGAAAGGGGTTCAAATTATACACAGAGAACATGTAGGGAAATTTTATTAATCTAATTCATCCCGAAATATATTTAATTGACGCAAAAAACAGCCGGTCAACTCATCCCAACCCAGCCGATACCCGCGCGTTGTCCAGATTGTCATAAATAAATTTAGGGACATCCATGACCTTCGATTTGACTCGAATCTCGGTTGTTTTCCCGTTATTTACAAGGAAATCCCCTCAAGCCCAACCCCTATCATGCCTACAAACAACATCGGTAGAAATACTATCAACGTCAATGGTCCCGGCATTTATTTATTCCACGCTAATATCGATGATTTAACATGTTAGAAAATTTCCATCCCATCCACTCCCGCCCCTTGGGGCTAAATGGCCAATTTGATGCTATAATTGAACTGGATGACATCCATAACCTTGGATTTGACTCCAATCTCAGTTGTATTCGCGTTATTTTATTGCAGCGTTCCTCCACCCAACACCTAAAAGTACTCTACTGATAATCCCGACTCGCTTCTGGGGGTGGTAGACGCGTCTCACCCCAACAGTCGGTAGAAACACTATTAATGTCTGTGACCCCTAAAAATATTTATCCGACTGAAATATAGACTGTTTTAGCATGTTTAAATATATCAACCCCCGTCCACCCCCGCTTCTGGGGGTGGTAGACGCGTCTCACCACGACAGTGTTTGTTTCCTGGTCGCAAAGAACACGTGTACGAAATTTGGTGAAATTTTCTCCAGCGGTAAAGATTTGTATTCTCCACCCCAAACGCTAGGGGTGCTCTTTCCCCAGGCTGTAGCAGTTGAAAATTATATTCATATATCATCAGTGGAAAGACTATAAATATCTTTGACATCTAAAAATATTAATCCGACTGAAATATCGACTGTTTTAGCATGTTCAAATATTTCCACCCCCGTTCACCCCCGCTTTAGGGGGTGGTAGGCGCGTCTCACCCCAACAGTGTTGTTTTCCTGGTCGCAAAGAATACGTGTACGAAAATTGGTGAAATTTGATCCACCGGTATAGATTTGTATTCTCCACCCCAAACCCTAAGGGTGCCCTTTTCCCAGGGTGTAGGGGATGAAAATTATATTCAAAAAACATCGTTAGAAAGACCATAAATATCTTGGACCCCTAAAAATTATTATCCGACTAAAATATCGGCTGTTTTAGCATGTTTAAATATTTCAACCCCCGTGCACCCTCGCTTCTGGGGGTGGTAGACATGTCTCACCCGACAGTGTTTGTTTCCTGGTCGTAAAGAACACGTGTACGAAATTTGGTGAAATTTGCTCTACCGGTGTAGATTTGTATAACGAACATACAAACATACAAACATACATACATACATACAAACAAACATACAAACAAACATACATACACTCTTTTTTATTTATAAGATATAGTCATAAACAAAATTAAATTGATTAATATTTACCCCCATAATGGTGCCAAATTGTTGTACACCAAAATATTAAAGGGATATATATCTCAGGGGTGGCCTATGGGCCTCCAATAAAAAATAGGAGTTTATAAAATGAACACTGAAAACTATAAAACTTTTTATAACAGAAATCAAAGACTTATTTACTATCCTTAACCAAAACCAAACCAAACACCTAGAACCGTCAAAATTCGTTCCCAAGTGGTCCAACACCCTTCAACGGATGCACGTTATTTCGCGGTTCGTTAATGATCACACCAAACTCACAAGCACCCTTCTCCACTTTGTTACAGCAAGCTATATTGTCCAGTGCCACTATAGGAGGTGTGGATGTAGGATTTGATGGCAGAGCTATCATAAATAGACGACATTTCACAGGATTACCGTCTCCTGTCCTTTTACCAACCTTTGGCAAGTTTATCTGAACATTGCGTGAGATTCATTATACTATGTCTGCATGAAAACAAAACGTCCTTCAAAAATACAAGTCGGATCAATTACAACGCAGAAAATTTCTCAGGGTCAGAATGACTCCACACTCAGACATAAACAGCGACCAAAACCAACGACGCACTTGAACGGAATGTCCTTATTTTTAGTCTATTTGATCCAAAACCTAACACTCGACTGCCGCTCGACTAATAGAAGTAAAAAAGTTTGCCACCCGCTCGAGTGAGCTGCTACTGTTGGACGGACTGCGCGACCTGGTTCTCGCCTAACATCGCTACACTCGACTTATTGCTGGCTGAGCTTTCGCTCGACTGCTTGACCTGTGTTTACTTCACAAGGCTTTTTATACGTTTACCTCGAGACACATTTGGGCCCAGGGTTAAATGTTCGTAAACATTGGGCGTAACGGAAATACATCGCCTGTATTACCGATCTGAATACAGAAAATCTTAAATAAAATAAATTCCTTAGTAATCTCTACAATAAATTGTAGTAATCTCTTTTTTAATTAAATGAATAAATGGAAGGAAGCCAAAATTAAACTTTAATTTAAAATGAAAACAAAAATTATATATTTTTACAAATTTGGTCTTCGTTGATTTTACATTTTATGTTAATGCCTCAAGTTTTATGATAATCTTAATTTAAGGACCGGTTATCGGGCCTCTAATAAAGACTGTAAAAAATGAATAAAACTTACAATAGCAAAAAATCTGATTAAATCTAACAAAGTTATAGAAATCTGGCAGTAAATGATATTTAAGTAAAGGTTTACAAATGAAAGTTTGTTTTTTTAAATACCATTTAGTTTGAGCAATCTGGATGTGCACACGTGATTTATTTTTAAACTACATAGTAATTAATATAAAGTGTCGACAGCCGGAGCTACAATAAATAATTTAATTTAAATTATGTTTTGTTTCTTTATTTAATTACATTCTTGAGCATACATATTATTGTAAAATAATTCATAAATGATAATTTTCGAACGTCTGAGATAAAAATTCTGTAATCTTAACCATAAATAATTAAGAAAATCTTACAGTATCGACCATTATTTCGTCGCGGCCTGCTTACAATGGTCGACATAAGAAATGAGTGCTTCTTCAAGACCACTTTTTTTAAGGGCTATCCACGTTGTGGCAACCGCCCTTTAATAGAATAGGAAGATATTTGACGGGGGAATGCGGAAGGATACGGGAAGGTAGCCAAGGGTAACTAGAGCCTCCAGGTTATGGTTTAAGGATCTTACCCGGAATTCACCTAAAAGTGTTGTCCACGCCCTTCCGATGGCGGGAGAGCGATTTGCTGTGTAAACGCAGCATTCCCTTTTCCGTGCCTTGACCAGTTTAGGAGGCAGCTGGCCGACTCTTACAATGGGAACAGAGAACAACTCTCACCAGATGCCCAAGGTGTGCGACCCCGGATCATACATACCCCCCAATACAAGTCAAGCTGCCTAGGCTTGTGGGAACCTTAGTTCAAAAACGAAGAGAGGAAAAGGAATCCCCCAAAGAGAATCCTCTCTGTCTTTTTAGAAAGGTTCTGCCTGCGAGAGAACAGCTGTCACAGGCTTTTACTTATCTCTTCAAGATCAGAACACGCAACTCATTTTTTTCCTTTTATTACCAGATGCAACTGAGTAAATATAAAGAGGAACAACTACAATGTTTTTTAGTGTTATTTAGTGATATATTATCAGATAAATATGTTAATAGACTCATCCAATCTAAGGGTAGTAATAGAAAATGATAGTGATATATGTGATATATTTTCTCATTATGACACAAGTGTTCAAAATGCAGTCCATAAAAATGTTTTTTCTTTCAAATATACTTTGATTGTGACTTTTCGAAATAAATTACGCAAAACGTAAGAATACTGTGTACGTTCTGAAAATATAAACTAATGTAAAACAAGATTTTTAATTACTGAATGGTTCAAATTTATTTTGATTTCGCTTCTTATGTCATCCCCTTACTATTCCGCCTCTCTGTATAGCTAATTCGTGTTCAGATGAAATGAGAACGGTGAGTTGGTAGTTTGTGGAGCGTTACGGGTGGTGCAATGGGGTACTTCGCATGAGCATTTCATTCCAGAGAGACAACCAGCCGTCTGTATTAGCAGGAGGGAGTGCGCGCACGGAGGCAGATTAAAGTCTTCGAAATCAAGATAGAAATTCAATTAGTTAAACACACGAGCATTACAAAGGTTCTTAAAATTAAGAAAAATTATTCTTCCTAAATTTAATTATGTGCTATAGCACATATGCACGAGCAGCCACTGGATAAAAGTTATTTGAGTTTTTATATACCTGAATAGTATTCAAAATATACTTTAATATTGTCTGCTAATCTTACAAGGCATATGACAAAAATGATTTTGCTTTAATATATTTCACATGGAAAAGTATTAGCACGTATAAACATGAAACTGTTGGCATATTACTGACTACCAGTAGGGTTAAAGCGTTCATTTATAGTAAAAATCGGTTAGTTGAGTGTTAAATTCTTAGTACTTTATAAATTATCCAACCAATATTAACACGAAAACATTCCAATTAAGAAGCTATTTTCTATCATAACGAAACGGAATCAAATGTTATGTTGCGTGTTGCATTCAACAAGGGGTACTTAATTTTGCGATGACGAGCAAACATGCAGATACAAGTCGGCCAATAGATTAAATATTAATACCTAATACCTGTCATACATATTAGAATACCATCTAGTTTTTTATTTGTAACCTGAATATTATATGTACAAAGAGCACATGCCACTGACTAAAAATTCAATTTATAACTCATTTAATTTTATACATTTTTCCTTTAAGACTTCTACTTATTTCTAAAATTAAATAAATTCAAATTTTCATATAAGTAGTCACGTATTTTCTGTAATAATTATAAATTCCTGTAAATTATAATTCGCATTTTACCTATAATTCATGTCATAAAAATTAATGCCTTTCAATATTAATTTCCAAAATACTAATCTTGAAACATTAAATGACATAATTAATTATAAATACTGTCATATTGTTTTGATGATCAAACTGTAGTGTTATTTGAGAAGAGCAGTGTTATTTGCTTTAATTAGTTCTCCTTGAGAAGTCAAGTTTATATTACAAATAATAATTTTTATCTTTCCTTACATTTAAACTTTCTTACTTTTCCAGAGTTTCTTCTTTATAATGAGTTGTAATTCTAAAATATTTTCTATTATTTACGCATTTAGCATTTCTTATATTAGTAACAATATTTTTTCAAGAATCATATTTCCTGTATTTCAAATCTTGACGCTTGTATTTCAATTATTACTATTTATGTATAGTCCTAAATATCTATTTTATTCATGTAGATGTTATTTTTTTCTAATTAATATCAATTCGATTTGTCCTATTTCCTTAGAAGAGGACTAATAAATCTAATTTAATTTAATGAAACGTATTTGATGGATATGAAAACCTGATCTACTTTGTTCTGTTATTATGTTTGCATGCTTGAAAACATTGCTTAGCGAAACACGAACCACAGTGGATTCGGACGCAGCTGCTCCAGTATGCTGTTTGGCATGTTTCTAAGTGAAGGTTGATATTCGTTTACAGAGCAGGAAATAGGAGCACCTGACAACATGTGAAGAGCAACGGGACGTGTTTCCAATGCGGAAATCGTTACAAGGGATCTCTATTACATGTTGGACAAGCTGGAAGAGGAGGAATAAAGAACCAGCACTGCAAAACAAAACAAACTTTGTACATGTTCTTTCTCGAATACCTGTATGTATGGCTTGTTAATTTATGCATTACGATTCAATTATACATATTTGCAAACGTAGAGCATGTATTTAGTCATTAAAAAAGCAATGGCATACATTTCGCAGTAATCAGACTTTATAATTATGTTAAACATAATCAGCATAAAAGGAACGCAAAATAATGCAAACGTTCTCGTTTTCATTGTTGAAGAAACTGTTCCAGGATGCTTCGTAGTATAATTGTTTTGTAACGTCGCAAGAAGATTATCAATATATATATATATATATTGTAATGCCAATTAATTAAGACATTAATTGTGAAATTCAAAATCTAAATTGTTTGAGAAATTCTTTGTAGCGGCAGGAGCTTTTGAAACAACAATAGAAAACCCGGCTCTGTTCCTTTGTCGGAAGGTCCGTCAAAATGGCGTATGCGCGCTCAAATTGCGAGGCGAGGAGTTCATTTCGCATTAAGATATTGATAGAAACAGTTCGCAGGGAGATTTGTTGAGAGAGAGTTCACGGAAAGACCTCGTCGAGGTATAACAGTTTTTGGAAGGAGAATTCAACAGGGTTGGCAATTAGCAGGACAAAGTAAAACATTCATAAAAGTACAACGTCGAAACCTGCTAAGAAAAAAAAACAGTTTTTGTGTTCATAGCCGGCCAGAAATAGCAAAAGTTTCTGTTTAAGTCCCGAACAATATACTACCCAATCGACAAATCGCAGAAGTCACCTAGGGCGAGCGGTCAACCGACAGATGACGAAGGGAGGATCATCCGAGTTCCTGACATCATATAAAATTTTGGCTTAAAAATTTGGAGTAGAATCTGTGAGTTTAGAAGCAGTATAAAACCCGTAATAGTGTTTTCGAAAATGGAAGGTGTGCTGGAATGCTGGGCAGACGTGAGTAACAATTAAATAAAAACAATTAATTATGTGGCGGACTCCGTAGTATTATTAGTTGCGACACCACACACGGGAGGAAAATTTAAAATATATTATATATTATTTGTTTGTGTGATAGCACGGGTTGCGATTAATTACGAGACTTTATATTTTTCAATATTTTATTTCTCTTTTCTAAATCATGTTCACTGGTCAATTACTCGGAACGAACTGGACTCTAATTGTTTTTTTACTCCATAAGAAAAGAATCTTATTTTTGCACAACAAAGAGAGTTCATAACGCTTCCGAGAATTACGCAGTGATAGACGTGAAGCTCAGTGGAGACTCCACAGTACACCTCCCCTAGCAGCTGAGTTAATTGAAACGGATAATTGAAAGATAGCCGTCAGATTTCGTTTTCTTTTTTATTAAAATTGTTAATCTTTTTACTTTTAATTTCGTTCACAATTAAGTTTCGTTCTAGTTTAATTGACGAGTAAATTTTGTCTCTTTTAATTGTGATTTGTTGATGATAAGATTATAAATATTATTGATTTGTCCATTATCAAACCCAGTGAAGACCCTGTGAAATTCAATATTATAAATTTTTAATTGTTTGAGTTATTGACACAAATAAAAATATTGTTTGTAAAGTTTATTAATCTTTCAGTTAATTAAAGCCATGCATTTGTTTATTACAAAATGGCTACCACAACGTGGGGCAAATTAAAAGCCCATCATTAGTGTATATTACAATATATATAAATATATATATATATATCATCAGCGTATCAATTTTTATCACTGGTTCATGACTACATAAATGTCAATATTCCATCTCTAAAATATACTTATCAGTCTCCCTAAAATTGACAGTGAATCCAGAAATGAGATAAATATTCTCCAAGCGATTTTTAGTAAGAGATATGCACATATTATCGGCAAGAAACTATAATATCTTAGTTATGAGTATTTTTCCCGTGTTCTATTATATGAGTAAAAAAGTAAGACGAACCAAGAAAAGAGAGAAGATAAAAAAATAGCATTAGATACACCGCAGAGAGAAAAACAACAAGAACGAATGGAGAAGCAAAAAAGCAGAGAGCAGCACGACAGATAGGCCATATGAATTAGAAATTAAATACTTTCGGAATTCCAGACGGGTAAGTTCGTCACAAACACGCGACGTTTTGATTAATGTCGACATCATCATCTTCTGGCCAGAAGCGATTATTCGTTATTCCAGCACATAAACTTATATAATAGTCTGTCAAACGATTTGAAAGCTCAAACTTTATTGATAGAACGTTGTAAATATTTGTACATTTTAATATTGATGTTTCTCTTCTAATGACTATGGAATTAATGCCAAAAAGGCCTAGGTAAATACATTATAGCCCGATAGTTTAAAAATTATTTAATCTGTTTCACTTCATTAAACATATTTTATATTACAACAGATATTAGTAACGGTTGAGAACTTTCTTGACAACGGCGTCAATTTTTGGGGGGAGATAATCCCTGGAAACAGAGCATAAGCACGAAGTAGCTAGACACCTGGTTTTACTCGAAGTGTGGATCCGTAACTGCAAACTGGGTACGAGATGGCTCCATAAATTTAAAATATTTTTGGACAAGTGACTGCCTGAATCGATTACATTTCGTAGTCGTGGAAGATCGACCAAACAGATCGATATAAAAGAAACTTCTCACACAGACCATCATTGTTCATCTCGTCATCGTCCAATACAGATTTTACTCCTCGAACAAAGTCGACAACGATGTTGTCTAATACACGATTACGGCGTGACTACGACGACAGATGCGCGTAAGGAAGACTACCTCAATCCTTCACGCAAATAACGGGGTATCTACGTCAATGCATACATACATACTCCGACATAAGAAATACGACCAAGGACAACTTGGTACCTCGGGGTGCGTCCAAGCCACGCATGGTCTATCCTCCAGGATTTCATAAGCCCAGCTGGGTTGACTATTATATAGATTTATCCCTGAATAAGGAATGCTCGATTCCAAAAGGCATTAGGCGATGTTTTTCAATGCTCCGTTTAGATCGTATAAAATAATATTTCTTGAGGCAGATTTCAAAATTTCTAGAATATACGTACAAGGTAAAGGTAAAATCCTGAGTTTAGGATTGCAACTGGCGTTGTATTAGTACGTTTAAAAATTTGAAGCGAACGACCCCAGTTTTCTATACTCTGAGACATGAAAATATATCATTTTAGGTATAGATATGCCACTTTCCCGAGCTTACTGCAAATTTTGCTAAGATTGCCCTAGGATATATTTATCTGGTGATTCCATTTCAATTTATTGTCATTCAACGGACCAAGGAAAGGTGCGTGCTCTGAAATGTTTTCCGAATTGGAGTTAAACTGTTTCTGTTTGAAGTGAAGTGAAGGATTTTATTTTTCTCTAGATTAAGAGAAAATATTTTTGCAGCATGGATTCAAACGGCTAATCTCAATATCTACTTGCTCACGCAATGTTTCCGAGTCACTGTCCGTGATTACCAAATTTGTGTCGTCCTATAAGGGACTAATTTTAAGTAATCTAAATAATTCCGTAAATAGTTAATGTATAAAATCAAAATGGTGTCTCGGCATATATAGGTTTATTTAATACCTGCAAAAAGGTTCTAAGTTAATTAAGATACAGAATTCCAGGGAATCGTTGTTCAGAAATTTATGAAGAGTTTCTAGGTTTAGTACATTTTTTAATAACCCTTTTAATTCTAAAGTTAAGTGTCATTTGGTTTTTCTTTATCATTTCGAAGTTATATATTCTCTGATACGGTAATGGTAACTCTTGAGTCAGATTGGACGCTGGGTCTCTGAATTCCCCAAACATTTAAATTGATTCTTATTTATTGCCTTCATTATACGATGATTGTCAGTAATATAATTGTTTATATTCACAGAAATATTAATCATTGTGAATAGTCAAATTTTTAGCATGATTTAAATTCTCGGTTCTAACTATATGTCAACTATGATATGTATTTAGTTCGCATCACAGTCATATATTAGTTAGTTACATGTTAAAAATATTAAGAACAACTTTTCTTTTGGCCCTTGTCCGCAAACGAATAGAATTTTTTTCCCTCAGCTCTGCAGGAATATATGGACTCCCTGAAGTCGTTATCGCTGTTGGGCAGCGCGGTTCACTGCTGTTTGTAACGAACTCTTCTCAACTTCGAAGGGATCAGTTACAGATTCACAGTTGCTAACAGCACAACTTGCAAAAAAGTTGCTGATCTCTAAATCTTACACGAAGAACGGTAGTTATACGACTAAAGAATCATACTTCAAATAACATTTATTTTTTAATGAAGTTTCAAATGGGTACAAAAGGAAAATATGTTACAGTCCTGAGTTTCCTATCGGTAAATTACAATAGCATAAAGGGAAAATATATCGATTCCCATTAAACTTTTATCAGTTTTTTCTCTGAAGAAACTGTATCACTATATACACTTTTAGTAATACACAACAGATAAATGGGTCACAAATTAAAATGTTCCTCCCTATAATCAAGACTCAAAATAAAATATTGCTCAATTCAAAATTAAGTTAATTGGGTTTGGAAATACAAGAACTTAAAAATGTACTTTCTCTGTGCATTGAATATAATGTAGTGGTTTTATTTGATCATTACTGTAGCGCGATAGTTTTATTATTGATATATATATGTTTCATTTTAATATAATTAGATATTAGCAAGGATTGAGAGCTTGGTAAGTTGGAATTTGGGCAGGCGCCGCCGAGACGGGGAGAAAATCCCTCCAGTCTGGAATTGGACACGTATGATTTGACCCTCGGAAGTTACCTGGACTGTCACACCAAACCCAGAAATTTGAGTGAACACGTGACTGCCTGAACCAATGACATTTCTTTCGATCCGAAGATGATGAGACGATCGATTTTGGACATCTAGCGAGGGGCCTGAAAAAGAAAAGTAGAGACAGAGAATGACAAACCGTCGCCAGCGACAGACGTGCAGTCCCAACTTGCACTTTTGAGAGGACACTTGCAGTTTCGAGAGAACCCGGAGAGATCGAGGGTGCCACACGATAACTGCCAGACATCAACGAAGGTAAAACTGCCAAGTATCTCAATCCTTGACGCGCCTGGGGGAATTACCGTAGACCATGTTTAACTGAGATTAAGGGATCAGATTATTTTGTCAGGCTAACTGAAAAATATTTTTTTATTTTTTTGTCCATGTTCATATAATTAATTAATAAATTCTGTAAAATATTCTCTTAATTTATCATTTAAAAACCTACCACTACATTACGTTTTGTGCATTAGGAAACGCTGTCATCTAAATTCCTGTCCGACTGACTTTATTTCTTAATGTGTTAAACTCGAAGAATAATGAATTAAATAATAATATTATTTATTATATTATTATTAATTACAATTTCAAATTACATATTATTAAAATATCTTCAATTTTTTCTATGTTTAGTAACTTATAAAAGTTCGAATCGCCGTACTAAATCTTGGTAATGAATGTGCGTGAGGTTAGACTCCCGGAAAACCTTTATGAAAGATATGTGTAACATGGAAAGTACATCTTCCTTTTAAAAATAAGGAAACTAAATTCCACTATAAACGTATCTGATTTATTTTCCTCCTAATATAACATTTATATAAATAAACACCGCTACAATACCGAACAATCAAGAAATATATCTATATAATATTATAGATGTAGATGTAGATGTAGATGTAGATACCGATACAGATACAGATACAGATACAGATACAGATACAGATACAGATACAGATAGAGATTTAGATATAGATATAGATATGGATATAGATATAGATATAGATATAGATATAGATATAGATATAGATATAGATATAGATATAGATATAGATATAGATATAGATATAGATATAGATATAGATATAGATATAGATATAGATATAGATATAGATATAGATATAGATATAGATATAGATATAGATATAGATATAGATATAGATATAGATATAGATATAGATATAGATATAGATATAGATATAGATATAGATATAGATATAGATATAGATATAGATATAGATATAGATATAGATATAGATATAGATATAGATATAGATATAGATATAGATATAGATATAGATATAGATATAGATATAGATATAGATATAGATATAGATATAGATATAGATATAGATATAGATATAGATATAGATATAGATATAGATATAGATATAGATATAGATATAGATATAGATATAGATATAGATATAGATATAGATATAGATATAGATATAGATATAGATATAGATATAGATATAGATATAGATATAGATATAGATATAGATATAGATATAGATATAGATATAGATATAGATATAGATATAGATATAGATATAGATATAGATATAGATATAGATATAGATATAGATATAGATATTGATATAGATATAAAAACTTAAATGCATGGAGCATCACTTACGATCTATAAAGGAACACTGGGTGAGTAAATACATAATATAATTATATTAAAATATAACGCGATAAAGACAAATATTGGTGTTGAATCCAATTGTTTTGTGATCACTGAGTTGAATACTGGCGCCATTCGATTGAAGTTGAAGTGGGAATATATGGAAAAAGGGGGAAATAATCCAAAATAACCCAGATTAGTAGCGTATCCATCGTTTTGGGTGACGTTGAAATGAACAATGACACGCCCGATGCCGGATGTCTATTTTCTATTTCTATTTTCATTAAAAAATGTGAAATGATCGTGTCTGTATCTTCAACGTTTAAGTCGTTTCTAACGTTATTCTAAAATATATCTAACATAAATTTTCGTTACTCTTCATCTGTTTCTCACAGAACAGTGTCTCACTAAATTATTAAATATATAACAAAAATACCACTCACATGAGCTTTTTCGTACTCCAACTTTCAAAAACGATATATTTTCTCTACTCCATCACGGGGTCTTGAAACTTTCACTTTCCACGTTCAATGTCCTTCTGAAATACCTAGAAGTTTTTTTCACTATTGCCTTTCCTCTTTTTTACAACGTGACCTTAGCTGAAAGTTGTTTTGGTCAAGCGTTCCCGTGCAAATTACACAAAATCTGGCCAGTCACAAACTTCTGTTCAGACCACTTTTTTACCCGATAAAACACTTTTAAGGCCTAGAAATTTGCTATTTGCATTTTCATTTAATTTTTTTGTCTACTTTTGTCGGCGTAACAATAAATTGAGCTCCCAATCGAACGACACGAAGCATCGGACTGATTTAAATCAAACATTTTATATATTTCAAATGGCCTAGAGCCATAAGAAAGGTTTTTGCATTATCAAACTGCCATCCGACACCTCGAGACTAAATTGTGAACGAATAAAAACCTGATTTGAACTGCTTCTACAGATATTTTGATAATTACTATTTTGAGAATAGCTTGTCCACACGGACTTCTATCAATGTATATAGAAATGAATGTATGTATGTCTGTTTGTCCCTTATACGTTTCGAACCATTCATCCGATTGCGGTGAAACTTTGATCAGGTGTTGTGCGCACCCCCACAAAGCCTTTCAAAGCGGTAGGAAACTACCAATGGGGCTAAATTTAAAAACATATTGGTTTTAGAGGTTTATGAGATTAATATTTTTTTATAGCATCAGGAATCAACACCACTAAGGGGTGGAGGAGCGGTACATAAAAATAACGCGAAACAACAGAGGTTGGTGTTAAGTCCAGGTTTAAAGAAGAAAATTAGTTTAATTCTGACATTTAGTATATCAGTTAAGCTGTAGTTCAGCCCCTAGGTGTGGGAGTGGGTAAAAGGCCGTTACATAAAAGTAATGAGTAAACAACCAAAACTGGTGTTGAAACTCACGTTTTTTAACTCATAGCCGTACTGGTTAAGATGTAGTTCAACCCCCAGGAGTGACGGTGGATGAGGACGAAACAAATTTCCGGGTACAATCGAAAAACTATCTACCAAGCTTTCTTCACATGTTACTTACGATTCAGGAGAAAACACCGAGTGATTAAGACACCTCTAAGGGTAGGGGTGGAGTGGCGTGCCATTTAAAAACATTCCTAAATGGTCCAACAATTTGATATAATTATCCTAGAATTTTTAAATCTGTCGAATTTCAACTCCAGAAGGCAACGGAGGGAATCACCATTACCATACGATTAGTGATGGAAGGAGTTTTAACAAAAAATAATGCATAAACTACCGAGATTGGTGTCGATTCCTGGGTTATAGCAGGCACTGAGTTTAATTCTCGCATTAACCATGGCGGTTAATGTAATTTTAAATTTCTCCTCGTCGAGGTGGACGCGGTTTACAAAAAGTTACCCACAGTAGTTCTGAACCTCTTAAAGTACCGGGTGTATTTTTGACTTTCTTAAGCTAACAGGTAAATTTTGGTCTCTATTTAGTTAAAGGTTGTACATTTTTGCTCCTTTAAGGTACCAGTAGTATTTTCAGACTTTATTAAGTCAGCGAGTATTTTTCACTCTTTTAATTCAACGTGTTTTTTTGACACTCTTATTTTATGTATAGTAAGTATTAGGTCGGGTAGAGGAACCGAAATGGTTAAATGTTCCAAACACCAACACTATTTATGCTGATTAAGTGAAATGTTTACCAAGAGGTTAGTGTCGAATCAATTCCTTCTCCGGGCTAACTTAAATAAATTCCCCGGGCAACGCCGAAACTCAGCTAGTAACATAAATTATACGCTCACTTATCGCCTAATTTACAGACAATAAATTTAAATATAAGCGGTTATAATACAATTGGCTCACAGTGTCATTAAATTAAATTATAGCATGCTATTACTTGTATCTAAATTCTGTTTTGTGAGTATACAATGTCACATGAATATGTTATTAATAGAAAAACATGTTATGTTTTGCGACAGTTACGTAAAGTCGATGAGAAAGTAAAACAAAAATATGGCTGCTATGGCAGCCTTTGATAAACATTCTATTTCAATAGCATGAAGTTATTCTCGAATATGTTTCCTTTCACACTGCAGTTCTTCGTATTTGCTATCCAATCAAGTTAAATCGGAGTATGAAATCAAATTTTATTGTTTGCCTGGAACTTTAGCCAATATTTTCCCACAAACTATTTGCTTTTGTATGCAAACTATTAATCAAAACTTTCGGACGGCTGTTGCAAGCTTCAAGAATATGAATAAACTTAGTGAAGGATTCCCGTGGCGACGACAATGATCGATGTCGGCTCGGAATGAATAATCAACGCCTTTGATTGATATTACTTAATCTGCATACAGAACTAGTTGCAAAATAATGACATTTTTATTAAGTTGTTCGATGTCAATAGAGCGCTTAATTGAAATCACCACAGAATCTGTTGGAATGTAATGGTATCATTATAGGAAATAACTCCAATGAAATATCTTCTGCTATACGAGAAGCTACTTGACAGGATCGGCTCACCACCTTATTTCCTCGATAGTCCTGGCAATAGTCGTTGTGTACACGATGATTTTTCCATTTTAAAAGCAATGCTGAGAATCTCAGAGTTCAGTGTGTTCGGTTCCAGCACAGATTAATTTCAGGGAGCTGCATCAGTCCGGTACATCAATCAATCAGTCTCCGTTCGTCAAGTGTAAGGCCGAATAACATTAAAAATCCGATTACAAACATTTTTGTTCCTCTAGGATAACTTCTCGCATCTTCGAGTTTATCTCCTCATATGCATGAATGAAACTGGTCTGCGAGAATTTTTCTTCCAAAGTCTCAGACAACTCAAATCTTCTTGCTTTGCTTTTAACATTTGGTGGGTTTCATCTGCAGGATTGTTTAATTTAGAGTTGACTTTAGCGTGAGGCTAAATGCTGCTTCAACCGCAAAAAGAGGTGTCAAAAAACAGCTCAATTCCGAAATGCGTAAAATATGCGCGTTTGTAGACTGCTGAACCTTCCACCAGAACACTCCTATAGAGCAATTAAAATTTGATGGCACTTTGGGTTTCTGCGTGGTGGTGGACGCTGATGCCACGTACACGTGGTCGCAAATAGACTTCCCTTGCAGCTCACTGGAAAAAGTAGAATACACTGCGATTGTTCGGCAACGCTGCTTGTGACGCCCTTCATTTTAAGCGTTATGATTGGTGGATTCAAGGCTACACCCCTCGCGGGAAATAACAGCTAAGTGGCTGCTAATTTTAATCACACTATAGAGTCGTGTGTACTACTACAGATACGTGCAGTACTTTCAAACACTAGAAAATTAGGACGGCACCTGGTAATGAGTCACTTTAAGACATTTTCCTAATGGCTCTTACGAATTTCACGTGAAGCAATTATTACGTCAGAACGCATTTCATTTGAGTACATTTTCTTACATGAGCTAATAGAAGACATTGTTGAAGTGGGAAACAAATTAAATAAGTATTTCATAATAAATAAATATGAAATAGTATTGCCTATAATTAATAATTGAGGATTTATTTTGTGAGTCTGGAAGGTAATATATTTTTTAATTATTTTAACAAACTAATAGTAGGGGAGGTAGGAAATACAATTAATAAAATAAAGTATTTTAATGGATCTGAAGGCGCAAACAATAAGTTGCTTAACGAGTTATGGCCAGTAATTGTCGAATGGATGCTATATATCGATAATGAATCATCTAATCATAAATACCTCCTTATGTATTAAAAATATCAACTGTAATGCTAATTTCTGAAATTAAGATAGTTTAAGTTGTGCAGATTTAAATGCTGTTAATACGTTACCTATTGTAGAGAAATATTAAAATGTATTTTGTATGAATGATTTTTTTATTTTAATATTATGGTCGCTTCAACAATATCAGTCATTAGCGACCATCTAACTAGTGACACATGGAAAGGTTACAGATAATTAATGTTCTGCTTGAAGATCGTATAACAAGTTACTGAGGTCAGATATTTGATGTCAGCTGTGCTTCGGCTATGAAAGCCGGATCGCGCTGACGTTGGAACAGAAGTCATCTTGAGAGTATTCCTTAATGGTCCTTCTTGGGATATCCCCACACTTCCCCTACATTCAAGGATGATGTGTTGAACAGTGAGAAACGTGTCGCACACCTCACAGAGCATGTGCTAGACAGGTGTGAAATGTTCTAATTCTAGAGATTACTATTTGCTGTCTTCTTCATATGTTTTGCAGGTGACGAAGATCTGAGGTGGATTGTAGGTTTCAGTGGAAGTAACCCTTATTGCCTCCTCTTCTTAGTGTTCCAGAGTTCCTCCACTTTCCCTCTGCACATTCTGTTAGAACATCAGGCAGGAGAGACGTCGTTGGTGGTTGGTTCCTGATGGACCGTGGTAGCCAGTACTTCCGCCGCTTCGCTAAATCAGAAACGTTTCCATGTATCAAAATATTTGTTAATAATATATCAAGTATGAAGTGCACAAAAGTGGAATAAATTAATTGGGGTTATTTTATTTTACGAAAAAAAAATATCATGAGCAATTATTATTCCCGGCTTGAGTCTGGTGAGTGCCATTGCTCGCTTCCCAGAAACTCAGAGAAACGAAAACAACCTTGACTTGGGACCCCTGTATACAGATTAAAAATTGTGAGTGACTGGCCGAGGCTAATCTTTGGTCGCAGTATTTTAGCACGTTCTATCAAGACGTTCCGCCGTCTGAGACGTGTTTTCCCACGGCCCTGATTTTGGCCATGTGAACCCCGTAGGGGGTTTGGCTAATTAAGATATTGAGATTTGTGGGGGCACAAATCTAATTCCTATTGGATAAAACAGCAGAGTTCAGAACACAGCGGAGGAAATTTAAGAAAACCGCGGTGTGAAGGGAACTAGCAGAGACTTGGTATATTTTTAGTTTAGGGAGGGTGCATTTTGGAGCAAGCGGCAGTGTGTTGTTAGTTAGGGAAAGTGAATTTTAGAGCAAGCGTAATTTTCAGTTAGTTATTTCTGTGACGTTATAAGTTACTTTTTAAGAAGTTATGAAGAAGTTGGCTTTTGGAAAGGAAGTTAGATTTTAGTTGGTGGTTAGTGAGCTTTGGAGTGAATGACAGTTTGGGGAACTTATGAAGAAGTTGTGTTTCTTCAACTATCGGATGGTGAATTCGGTTTGGAGAGTGCATTTTTAGGGAGATTATGGAGCTTCCCTGCTGAAGAGAACCTGTAGACCATCTGGGTGACCATTTTCCAGGAAATACGAGGGTTACAGCGTCCGCACGAGCCATCTGCGAAGTCTTGACCTGCCAAAGCTGCTAGCGAAAATGTACCGGAAGATAATACTATCAAAATCGGTTCATTAAAGCCATATGACCACCGAATTTCGGCCCAACAACCCCTGTCTGAAATGGTCACTTTTTTATTTTGTTGTTTTGTTTATGTTTGTAAAATTGATACAAAGAGCAGAAATTTAATGTTTTTGTGTGTGTTAATAAAATATAAATGATTAATTATTGAAATTAATTTCACCCAGCAATATAATTAAATAATTTCAGCCTTAAACAGTTATTTAAATAAAATTAAATATCTAAGAATTATTCAATAAAAATCCCATTATCCACATAAAATATTACAAGCACATTAATAGTTTACTAAGCACTAAAATGGTTTTAACTGTTTTATAATCTTAAAAGTCTGTATGTGATGTTTTTTTGGCTATTTTTGCTTCGAAAATTAAATACGAATTCTCAAGTGTGGATGTTTGGATTGATAAATACTAAGAAAGTGACAATTAATCAATATTATCCAGGATAATTTAATGAATATGTAATTTGGTGAATAGTCAACGCTGTTTTTTAACAATTTTCAAAATTACGTCTTTCTTTGGTTGCAACACAGTAAAATATTTCTAAATAATCATGTTAGCAATACGTTTCTGGTAATTGGAATACGGCATTGTAAAGAAACATTAATTTAATGAATTTTAAATTCAGTCGATTCTGTGATAATAGATATCAGTGTCCTCTTTACTTTCCGTTACAGTTTTTTTGCGCTATGACGGAAAGTGAAACGAAGTGTTCCGAGTCTGCGTATTAATGAGGTAAAGTACTACAGTTACATAAGAGTAGAATCTTCGTTGAAAGGCGCGAAATATGATGCTGAAATTATAACAGATGTGGAGAGCTGAGGAGAGGTCAACGTTCGCCCGCGGCCATAGTTCGTGGTTCGTCTGCAGTGTTCTTTTGGACTCTCCAGATGTAAGGCTATGCACCTTAATTTGTCATTTTTTCACGCACTAATTCTAAATTTCGTTCTACTATTCTTTTTACATTTGATGGATATTATACTTAAAAATTTTATTTTAGGTTGGCTTCTTCCAGGTTCCTCATATTCATAACATAAAGAAAAGCATGCCAACTTCGCCTATAAATTACCACTACACTATCCAAGAACCCAATTCCAAGCATTGTGAAGGATTTTAACATACGTCACCAGGAAAATCACGACCAAGCCAGCCATTCATTGCTGGTTAAAAATCGAAACTCTAGATGTTTTTGAAGACGTATTCTCCATGCCTTTCTCATTTTACTTGTTCTAAATATGAAAATTCAATAACGACTTCGTCGCGCATTATTTGATACCAAAAATCATTAACACTGAAATAATAATTTTTCTATGTTAAATATTAGTAAATATACTTAAAGACGAATTTTATCTCACGGACGATAAGCATGGAAAAAATAAATAAGATGAAACGTATCTTATTCAACGCAGTTAATTAATTATATAACTAGCATCACTTCCGTAGAATTCATGACAATGAAAACATAATAGAAAAAATTGTTCGTTAATATTTAGTTTTGTTAAAAACTAAATATTATTTGTATTGTAGATATTTAACTAAAACAATCGTCTTAATAAAATTAGATATCAGCTCTTTTAAACTAAGAATATTGATAACTTAATGATTTTCGTATAATTCAAATAAAAATTCTCTACAAATCAAATACAGGGCATAATTAAAACTGATGTAGTAAAATATTAACACCGCGAAAAAAAAGTGATAACTATAAAAACACTTGACAGAAGTCTACTTAAAACATAGTTAAACATTATTTCATTAAAATTCAACTCTATGCAAATCAAACAATGAGTTCGTAGTATTAGTAAAATTATTTTATCGTCATAGTTCATACGAAGAATATGGGTTATAAGTATGTGGGACGAGTTATTAATTGTACATAAATTATAATAATACTCTATAATTATTATTTATTATATTCTATAAATTGAATTTCAATTTTTAATAACATTATTTACAGGCTAATTTAATATAAAAAATTGTCAATTTATTAATCGAATTGCAAATATTTGGTCATTTCTTTATTGAATTTTATTGTGGGCTATTTAATATTGTCTCAGAGTTTACTCAATATGGAAAAAACAATTAAAATTGAATTATTTTACGTAAGAATGAATTTCAGTTTCTTTTTTGTATTAAAATAGTGCGCTGCTTGTGATTACAGGGATATTATTTATCACAAAAAGCATTATTATATAAAAACTGCGATGTATTGAAAGAAATTTGACACAATTCTTTCAACCCTTTATTGAAAAAGATTATTATCTTTCCCTGAATAATTATTTTAGACAGTTATGAAATGAAAGCATGAAAATTAAACTAATTTTCTAGTGTCAAAATTCATTAATGTCTGCAAAAATTAAGAAACCTTATCTTATATCTTCTTTCTTAAAAATTAAAATTGATGTGGCTGTGTGTGTATGTGTATATATTCTACATAAAAGGTTAAACGCCTGGATAAAAATCAACAAAATTTGATAGACACGACCCAGGAATAAACTCTGTGGGGGATAAGACACGACTAACACCCCTAAATGTGAGGACGGAGGTATAATTTTAAAAATAAGCGAAAACGAACCATATTAGCTTTTTGCGGTAGCTGTGATTGATAGTATCACTCTCGATGTTAGTAGTGAATAATTTTAACCCCGAACGGTATAAAAGAGGGTTGAAGAGTGTTATATAAAAAATAATTCGAAAACAACCGAGATAGTTTTCGAATCCAGACCAACGATTTTAACTCTCCATACAGATTAAGTTTAAGTTCAGCCACTCTGGAAAGTGGTCACACGAAGTTACACGTAGAATCTTAGACGCGTGGAGGAATTTCAACAAAACTTGATAAACACTTTACTGACAACGCAGGAACAAATATTGTTGGAGAAATACATAACTAGGAGGGGTGAAGGGGGGGGAGTTATTGAAAAGTTTACGATATCGGCCGATATAAGTGTTGAATATATATTGTTTTCGGAGTCGCTGAGATTCATAGTGTCACTCTCGATGTTGGTAATATATAACTTTAACCTCTGACGGCATAGGAGGGGAGGAGCAAGGTTGGAAGGCTATTAGTTAAAATAATGCGAAACAACTGAGATTGGTGTCTAATCCAGGGTAATAGGAGTCGTTGAGTTTACTTCTGACAATCTCCACGCCGATTAGGGTTTAAGTTCAACCCCTACGGGAGGGTGGAGAGGGGATGACAAAAAATTGAACAATTTCTTATAAAAGGAAGAGATATAGATTTCTTCGTACATAGATCAAGCATTAATTTCGCGATAAAAATAAATTATAGAACAAGAGACTGCCAATATTTATTTCTGGAATAGACGCACAATTATGTTCCCACTGCAGCTGTCATTTGTCCCGCTGGAGAAAGAAATGACTAACACCAAGAAGGTTTTGGTCCTACTTGGTACTGGAAACTTATACCAAAATTAAAGACGTAGACTAATCCTATTAGTCAGAAAATATCGGCAAAATGAAGCAGCGATGGTCTAAGTACGTAAGTTTATCTAAGATGAAAAGAAAAGGAAAAGTTTTATAAAATTTAAATAGTGTTCATTTTTTTTACGAATTTCGAATGCCCATAAAATCTTTAGTTGACGAAAAATAACGTGTCTATTACTTATGAAATTATTTACTGAGGAATGGAAGTAAAAACCCTTGAAGTCAACCACCAGATTGTTGTTTTAATTTATTTTACAATAACTGTCATCTACAATCGCTATTTAGTTGACTTATATATATATATATATATATATATATATATATTGTAATTTCAATTAATTAGGCCATTAATTGTTTTTAAATAATTAAATTGTAGCGGATAAAAATTGAATGGTAGCGAAAAGTTTTATAAAATTTAAATAGTGTTAATTTTTTTTTACGAATTTCAAATGCCCATAAAATCTTCAGTTGACGAAAAATAACGTTTCTATTACTTATGAAATTATTTTCTATCAAAGACAACAATGGCGGCGAGTTCTTTTCCTTTGTCGGAAAGCCGAAATGGGAAATGCGCACTAAAATTCAGGATTCACTAAGAGAGCAGTTGGCGGCGAAACATTGCAAGGGGCAGAACAAATAAAACTTGAGCAGAGACTAGACGTCGTTAATGTATTACCAGTTAAAGTTGTGAATTAATACTAAGTAAAACATTCACGGAAATATTGCATCGTAAATATTGAAAAGTAATGTCAGTTTTTGTCAGAAACTTTCCAAAATCTTCGTGGAGGAATTGTTCCAGGAGAACATTGGTAAATTATTGTAGAGCGGAGCAGTCAACGAAATACTGTCAATCTTGCCAAATTTTAAAGTTATGTGTAGAATCAGTGAAAACCGAGGCATGATATTAAAATTAAAGTGTGGTAGTGTTCACGATACAAGAGAGAGATCTGGTACCAGACAGACGATCCGTGAGTAACCAAAACTTTGATAAATTTGTAAACGATAATTAAAAGGGTAGAGTAAGATTTCGGTCAGAGTTCATTTCGTTCAGCTTTCTTTCTTATATTTCATATTGTTTTAGGTTAATTTTTTTATATTTTGAATTGTTAATAGTCAGATTGTTGATTGTGTTCTAATTATCAAACCAAGTAGTGACCCTGAGATTAAGAGATTTTCAACATATTGGATTGTAAATATAACTAGAACAACAGAAATTGTAAGTAATTAAAGTAAAGTTTTGTAAATTTTGATAAAAGGCCGGCGTACAAAGATAGGGCTAATAATGTGCATTTTAAAGAAATTAAAAAAAACTTTAAATATTAATAATTTTATTAATCATTTCTTTTAATTAACCCTAAATTTATGATCGTTACAATATATATATATATATATATTCTAATCCTCAGTAATTTTTGGCAGCCCTACTACATTCAAATGGATACAAATTCTGGCGAACTCAAAAGACCAAGAAATTTCTTAATGAAGCAGTGGAAGAAGACTGAAAATATATTTTAAGTGACTATATACAGATATTTAAGATGTCAAAATGACGAAAGCTATTGTAAAATAAATTAATAAAAACCATAATCTGGAGGCTGACTTAAAGGGGTTTTACTTCCAATCTTCTGTAATTATTCGCAGCAATGGAATTATTTATTTCAAATGTATTTACGCGTTCTGAATTAGAAAACGTTTCTTTGAATTATCTCGAAATAATGTAAAATTAGAACGCTTGGCTAGATAGTATTAGATCAAATTTCTCTTTAAATGTCGGCAATACTCGGCCAGGCTTCCGACTGACACGTCGGCCATTTCCGTAAAATGCTCTGCAAATAATGTCAGCAGTAATAGGATTATAACGATGGACTCTATCCAGTTAAAGCCAGCAGCTATTCGAGAGCAGGGCCAGTTTTTGTAGGTCTAGGGGCGGCGTTTGCCTCATTCATCTACTCTGCTCGTGTGCCGAAATTGTAAGCTGTCACGGTTCAACTCACGTCTCTCGCCTCTTACTCTCATAACCGAAATAAAAGCAAGAAAAGTACAGATTTTTCCGTTCGAGTGAACGGATTAAATTATTACAACGAAACAAAGATTTTAACACAGTACCGCATAAAACTTCGAACATTTATGTTAGCAAGTCCTTCAGATTCTGCGATATTGAATTTAAAATTAATTATATTGCCGCTAATTTATGTTGAAAAGATTTCTATCTGAAAATAACTTTTTCATCGAATAACTAAGACTGTATTAAATTAAAATTACGAGAGCTTTTGCTGTTGAAAATCGTGTTCTTTAGTCGCTGGAATTAAAGATTAAATATTTAGAAAAATAATCATAATACTCTCATTACCAAATACAAAAGTGCACAGTTTTTTGTACTTGTTAGCTGATGTAAGTATCCCTGTCTTTTTAACCTGTGCATTTGTCTTTTGAACGTTTTTGAATGTTGAATTTGTATGATCTTAATTCTATTGACAAATCAATATCAACCTAGACTTTTAATTTAATAATTACACATTAAAGAAGTTTCTGATTATCCTGAGGACTTATTTCTGGTTGAAACCACTCATAACTTATTCAATAATATTCATAAATCACACACACACACACATATATATATATATATATATATATTGTAATAATTGGTAATTAAGGCATTGTTCTAATTGAAAAGTTGAATTGTAGAGGACACATTATTGATAGCGGTAGCGGACGCCACAACAAACCGACAATGAAAGGAGAGTATTGTTGAACGGTGGGGAGAGGATTTACACGCCCAAAATTAGGAGACGAACAGAGACAGTTGGGCAGTAAGCGGCGAGGAGAACAGACCAAAAGTCTAATTCACGAAAGTTTGAACAGTTTTGTCAGTCAGCAGCGAGAATAAAATAGGTTTAATTTAAGGAACGAAAGAATGTGTTCCGGTAATAAGTACGCTGTTACATCAAATTGCAAAAAGTAAAGCAATCTTCAGTCAACAGACCAAACTAGTGAGTTGCTTTTTCCACATGACTCACGAGATCTACAAATCCAGGTTGCAGTAAATCATCGAGAAGTAACCAATTCATTTTAAACCAACCGACAAACTAAGCTAATTAGAGTCTGTGAATAATTAGAATCTGTGAAAATCCCACCTTTGTGCTACGAAAATTTAATGTGAATCTTGGGCTGCCGTAAGTAGAAAGAAAACCTTAAAATTATTGTAAACCGTTTTAAAAGATAAACGTCAGATCGTTCTTTAATTATTGATAAAATGAAATTGTTTAAACTCAATCTTTTAGTATAAATTTCTTCATTAATAAATTTCGCCTATGTTTAGACGTATCGATTTCCTTATAAAGTAAATGTAAATTTTGTGTTCTTTGATTGTTTAAATTCTGCCATTATCAAACCCAGTTCAAGACCCTGAGATCCCAATTATATTTTGTATTTTGAATAATTGTTTTAAATTTGGCATAATAAATTTTGTTTATTGTTTTAAGTTAATAGTGTATTTCATTTAAATGTCGACACATAAATAAGTCAGCATTATAATATATATATATATATATATATATATATATATATATAAATGTCTGTGTGTCCCCAATGCGTTCTAAACCATTCTTCCGATTGCAATGAAACTTTGGTGAGTTGTTGTGCGCAGTCCCTGTGTGAATTTTACGTCGCCCTTTCGAAGCGTTAGGAAACTACCAAGGTGTGAAATTTTAAAATTACCGTTTTCAGCGTCGAATAATTACTTTTCGGGATCGATGAGATTAATAGTTGTAAATGTAAATTTTGTGTTCTTTGATTGACAATATTTGTCAATAGTTGTAATTTCAACCTCTTACAGCATGGAAAGTCAGAACCACTAAGGCAGGAGGCGGAGGAGCGGTACATAAAAATAACACGAAACAGCCGAGATTGATGTCAAGTCCAGGGTTAAAGAAGACAATGAGTTTAATTCTGACAATCAGTATGTCAATAAAGCTGTAGTTCAGCCCCTAGGTGTGGGGCTGGAATGTGGCAAAACAAATTTTCGTGTACAATCTTAGACGCAATTTCTTCCAAGGTTTTTCACATGTTACTTACTATATAGGGATTGGGGTGGAGGGCGTGACGTTTTAAAACATTCCTAAACGGCCATTAATGGCTTCGAATAAAACGTTTTCCGGGTTGCTTAATTTGATGGTGTTATTCTAAATTTTGTGTCTAATTACAACTCCAAAAGGCAAAAGAGGGAAGCACCACTACGATACAAGGAGTTTTGTAAAAAATAATGCAAAAAATACCGATATTGGTGTCGATTCCAGGGTTATAGAAGTCGCTGAGTTTAATTGTTGCATTAACCATAATTTTATGTTCCCCGCCGTGGATGTGAACGTACTTGACAAAAGGATACCCGGATTAGTTTTGACCCTCTTAAGGTACTAGGTATGTGTTCTATTTTCTTATGGTACCAGTTATATTTTGGTTTGTGTATTTAAAGGTTCATTTTTTCACTCCTTTGAGGTGCCAGGAGTATTTTTAGACTTTATTAAGTTAGCGACTATTTTTCACTTTTAATTCAGCGTGATTTTCAGACACTCTTATTTTATGTAGTAGAAGAATTCCCGAATAGTTAAAGTACCACTAGACATCGTCCTGGATTATTTGAAGTTAGATGGAGAGAGGTAAATGAGTAAATGTTCCCAACACCGGCGCTGTGCTGGTTAAATGAATTTTTACCAAGAGTTTAGTGTCGACTCAATTCCTTCTCCGTGATAATTTAAATAAATACCCGGGCAACGCCGTCACTCAGTTAGTAGTAAATATAAACCACTACATGAAAAAACGAAGACATGAAATTAAGGGAAGCGTACAAGTGAAACCATTTAAGTAGTCAACAAATTAATTAAATATGCGTTAAAACTCCCTGGTATTAATGCACTCCAACTCGATTTTCAGACCAATCTTCAAAATTATTAATTGCTACTTGTAACCGATTAGAAATAATTTATTACTTACGAAAATAATTTAACAAAATAAATTATCAAATGAGATCTGGTATATTGAAAATCAGTTTGACAGATGATTTCTAGAAGAAGAATTATGACAGAAAATTGAAATTCACCAGATCAAACTCGTGTAGAAATCCCGCTTTTACCACTATTTGATTGTTCAAAATTAAAGGTACTAATTGAGGCGTAATAAAATGGAAGTCCATGATGAAGTTGTGTTATTTTTCCTCGCAACTGCACGTGCAGAACGTACGAGCACCGTGGCAGTTCCTCACTACGTAAAGTAAACGCCTCGAGGCAGCATCGCCGCGATTTGCGGACATATAATTTACGTCCAAGGTGCAAATCATGAGAGCTACAGACTGCACGTTACAGACCACAAACACGATCTATAACTGCAGGTTCGCTGTCTTTCCAAATTATGAATGCTAATAAGCTACAAGGCAGCGGCTATTCTCTTTTTTTTAAAAAAAAAAATTTTTTGGGGTTCGATAAAGAAGAACAATAGCGATGAAATTGATAATAACGTATTTTAAAAAGTTGGTAAGTATAAAAAAAAAATTAAACATTTTTAGTATCCCTAAAAGATCTGCAGGTTTTTTTGGATTTAAATCAACTTCAGAAGAAACTTTAACATTCTGATCGAACACTTTATAGCCTCATTATCATAATAGATAAGTTAATTAACAAATTTCTGATTTTCAATTCCCAGTAGGATTTGAACCGCACCATTCATTGAAATGTAACAAATGGATCTTTTTTAATTTTTTGTTAATTTGGCATAAAATGAAGTTATGTAATGAATGTTTTCTTAAGAGGAAGTACGATATGTTGAATATATGAGTATTTTTAAATTTTCTAAGTTAAAATTGATTATTTCCTAATATTTTGTAGTTAATTGAAAAAATGATGGAAACAATCATAATTAAATGAGAATTTTAATTCATATTTTAATTAAAATTAATTGTACAGGATTTTACGAACTTAAGTGTAAATACATATTATGAAATAAAGTTAATATATAATGATTGCACTGCAACTAATCGGGAACAAGCGCGAGATGCAAAAATTCAAATGGCCCCTTCCGATTAGTAGCCCAAATAGAATAAACTTACAAAAACACTCGATTGTGGGAATTTTGGAGAGTTAAAATGAAAAATTTGCGTTATTTAAAATTAATAATAAGAAAGATATCCAAATACAGACAAAATGAGTGATAATATAAATAATTCTGGAAGCCCTGTTTCTTTCTTCAGGTGCTGAAAAAAACAATAAAGTCAAGGGTCACACACTGGACTGGTGTGCACTGCTTAAACGTTATAGTAATATGACAAACATACTATAGCACTGCCAAAGTGTTATCTCATGAGTACGCTGAAAGTATATGTGAGCTTGTATTGGTATTGAATGTTTCGTAGAGGTTAAAGTGCGAGTGTCTCTCTAAAGAAGTGATTCCCTACCATTTTTTATCATGCCCCACCTAAGTCTTTCTAATGCCCCCCTATGTAACATATACATATTTTTATATTATAAAATGGACTTATTTCCTAAAGAAGCTGTATTTCCACTAACGTATAACTGTTCTACTATAGTAATAATTCTGTGCATATAGAAGGTAATAATTTATTTTAATCTGGCATCGCTAAACTTATCGCCCATTCCAGCTTTTGTATGAAATTAAGTTCTTATTTCATTTATCACGCGGAGTTAGCGCTGGACTTCAGTAGACAGCCACTTAGCGCATGCCATGATGGCAATATCGTAGGTACTACTCCATCACTAGACATTGTTAACATACTCCCAGAGTACATTGTAGTTTATATTACTCCAATTTGCCAAGGGTGGCTCTATGGAAAGCACAAAACTTACAAAATGCTTATTTCAAATTGATATACAAACAATTGTATAACTTAAATTACAGCTAGTGGTTTTTAAATTTTAGACGAGCTCATTTTCGAATGACCCCCTGAACATTCAAATTGGCATGGGACCCACAGCTCTAAAAGGTGACAAATGCGGGCGGCGATTCCAGGCACAGTGGCGTGCACTCTGCAAAGTCAAACAGGCGGACTACCTACCTCTCAATGCACCAACTACTACGAGGGTAGTCAGAAAAGTTTCCGACCTAAACATGAAGATTGCAGCACGCATCAATAAAAGCTAAGGAATGTGTTTGCGCATCTCTTGTAGAATACTCACCAAAATTTCAGGAAATTTGAACGCACAGTTGTTTGACAAAACAAAGACGAGTTGCACAGGGACTCTGCACCAACATTTACTGCCGTGAAATTTTCAACAGCTGAATTTAAACGTGGCCGAACCAGCTTGCGAGACGATAAACGATCGGGACGCCCAGAAACTGCAACCACTGACGATAACATCGCTCATCTTCACCAAATGGAGCTTGACAACCGTCGAAATAAAGTTAAGGGAGATATCAGAGGCTATGAATATGTCCAAAGATCATGTTTGGCACATATTGAATCAAGATTTAAGCATGAGAAAGCTGTAGCGCATTGGCTGCCGCGTTTGCGTACGTTACACCAGAAACGTGTTCAAACGCTGTTTTGGTGTAGTGTAGGCGCAATAAATCAGAGTTTTAGCGCCTATTAATTACTTTAGATGAAAACACTATTATATTGGATACACTATTATACCCCAGAAACAGTGGACTTCAAAGTGGGAATTGACTCCAAAGAAGCAAAAACTGTTTTTCTGGCTGGGAAAGTGAAGGCGACTGTTGTTGGTTGTTGTTTTTTTTTTGGGGGGGGGGAGGATCATGAAGTTATCTTAATCGAAAAGGAAAAACCATTACATGAAGGCAAAAATTACGGAAAAACTTCATTTGCAAAAAACAATTGTTTCATTCAGATTGCCATAGCGAAAATAACGGTTTGAACCGCTTGACCACCCTGCTAAGCCAAATGTTGATGTCAGAGATTTAGGTCAAGTGTGAAGGCCATCACCTTCGTAAACAATTATTTTGCAGATAAAGACGCCAAGTACTATTTTGACGGGTTAAAGAGATGGGAGCATCGCTTGAAGAATTGTGTAGGCTTACAAGGAGACTGCAGAAAAATAAAAATAAATATGAGAAAAAATGTATTGTGTCTTTGATAGGTCGATAATAGATCAATAAAAATAATAATAACGACCAAGATTGGTGTTGAACCTGATGTTATGGTAATCGCTGATTTTTGTTATGGCATTCCTGCAGGGTTAAATTAAAGTTTTACCACTAGGGAAGGGGTAATAATAATAATTTGATATAGATGGAGATTCGTGTCAAATACCATAATACCGGATTCGACATATGTTATCACATATTTTGAAAATGCCACCTCCACCCATAGGGGAGTTAGAATTATATTAAATCCACGGGGTTTGTGCATGGATCATCGGTGATACGTGTACCAAGTTTGATTGAAATTGTTCCACACATTTATGAGTAATTTAATTTACAATAATTTATAATAATGTAACTAACATATTGCGTTCTACAATATTAACATTATGCTTTATTTCGTAAAAAACGCACCTTTCAGGAAAACGTCAATCGGGATGTTATCGGCAAAACGTGCTTCGGGCAAAAGACCTGATCCCGAAGACAACGTATAGAAATAAAATGTAAAACCAGATACACAACATTTGTGGTGATAGAATAAAAGAGTTGTAACATTAATAATTGAGGGCTCGGGGAAAAGAGAGGGAACGGAAAATCTTACTGAGTGAGCGAAAAACGACTTAACTTACGGGAAATAAAAGCACTTGCAGGTAGTAGCGTTTGGGTTCAGTTCCGGAATAAATAAAATAATTTGTACGTTGCAATATCACTGTCCATAGCGCTGAATCCGAAAACAGTTCTGCTTCTGAAACTGAAATGGCAACTGCGTTGCGTCCATCCATATAATAGAACGTCAATGGGTTTAAATGGCAGTAAAAGCCGCCAGAACGCGAGAAAAAAATTTCTGTAGTTTTCGTAAAAACTTAATCACAGTACTTCCACAAAATATCGCATAGTATAAGGGCCAAAAAGTGAACTGATGAGCCTTGATCAAGTTCACAGAGCGTACCGGAGAGTATTGATTCGGGTGAAGGGCAGTATATAAAAGGAAAATAGTGAGAAGCATTAGGAAAAGGATAGCACAGAGAACGAGCGAGTGAGCGACCTCGGCCCCAGAAGGAATGCACCACGTGCCGAGAGCGAGTCTGGCTCACGACTCGGGGTCGCTGACTCGGGTCGTGACTGAGCTGGCCCACAGAGCAGCAAGCGCCGTTCATTCATAACTCCCTAATTGCCCAACCTGCGGGTACTGATATAATCAATCATTTTAACGAGAACGTAGGCACGTAGTGCGTATGCTAAGCCTGCTAGGTGGCTGTGGTGCGGAGATACAGAAAAATTGTGAAGCACATGCGGACTGCAGCAGTCCTCGACAAAACACAATACTACAATCAATTGCTCCCAGTAAGGAGGCCTTGGCGGCGCCTTTCATGTCCTGACAATCGAGCATCGCCGTGCATCTTTAACAAGCACTGCCGCGATATCTGGGAAAGCTAGGAACATCCTCGCATCTCTCCACCGCAGCCGTAAATATATGTTGCATCGCAGAGCATTAGAATAGGCCGAGGTAGGAATGTGCTTCGCAGATCTTGATACTATCTTTTGCGCTTAGACAACTATTCTTTTAAAAATTAACAAATTACTTAATTGTTTGAATATGAAGAAAGATTCTATAAACACCCTCTCAGATTTTCATCCGTATAAATTACTGACAATAAAAACTCTTGCCACACTACCGATACTAGAACGGCACGAGTGAAAAAAGTACTCGCCAAGAAAAATAAATATTTTCATTTTTGGCACATAAATGAGTAAATAAACTTGCCTTTTGTCCTATATTGCGATTAAGTATACCCTGGTAATAAAACAAACTGCTTCAAATATAAGAGAAATTGACGTGCATATATATACACCAAAAACATACCAGTTAACTGAACAGTTAGCAGAATTTATTCATCAGCACCAACTCATTTCTCCATATATTCAATCAAACAAATTTAATGTAACAAGTGATTAATCATCATAATCATAATTAGGGATGAAGGGGTAAGATGACGAACTTAAGTTTCAAATATTTTTCCTGGGCTTAGTAAGTAGTTAAAAGAACCTGAAATCTGCAAGAAAACTTCTTTCAACCTTCCTGATCAATAAAAAATTTATAATACCCTGCTTTCTACTCTTGAAAGATGAAAAACATTTGTCATGAGGTAAGATGACGGACAGTGGTAAAATGATGAACAAATAAATCAACTCACACATTAATCTTTTATCCAGAACACTTGTGAGCATGTGATCAACCCCTCGCCATTCAACATATCTCATTAGAATGTACAAAGTATGAGGATATATGCAGGAGGACCATACCCAAATTCTCAAGAGAAGACTTCTTCTCGGACACCACAGTGATCAAGAGTCTCCTCAAGTTCGTCTCTAATGCTCAGCTGACAACCGTAATTTGAAACAAGCTCATGAACATGCATAGAAACTTCAAATGCTCTGAAATCTAATTATGTAATTCCCATTAGAGGGTCACCAATAACTAACAATTTGACGTAACCATAAATTACAAAAACAGTTATATATATAAATCAATGGCTAAAACTTTATTAAAATGTATGTCATAAAAAGAGCTGATGCACTAAAAATATAATATAAGAATATCCATTATGAAATTAACACTTGAAGAATTATGTAAAAAATTAAGAGGAAGATTAATAAAAATGAAATGCAAAAACTGCATTTCCAGGGTGCCTGTTGCTTTGTTATATCCCAGACGGAATATGCAGCATGTGTCCAAGATTTGCACTTGAAGCAAAGTAACAATTAATTACTAAACAACTATTTATAGAAACAGATACATGTTGGCTAAGATGCCTAAGAAGCAAATACTTCACATTTCCCCACATTGCCATTTTGGTTTTACTTGCTTATCAGTATCATAGCTCATTGTAAAATATCTATATTATACATCTTTTTACCACAACAAGTTGTATTTTGAGGATATTTAATATATAAACAAAATTAAGTTACTGTAGTCAAGTCAAAAAATTACAAGCACAAAATACAGAAACACTTCAGTCGACACTGTTCACAAAAACACTCTAAACTAACAATACTTATAAGTCACTACAAATCTCATAAAGTTCCTAGACAAAGCTGCTATCTATACAGCATAGGAGAATTTTCGAGTTTGTCATCTTACCCACTTTGTCATCTTAACCCACCCTCCCCTACTTATTTGATCCAATCATAGTTTAGCTATAATAAATATTTGTTTATTATTTCCCCACACACAGGATTAAATTCTTATGTAAATTAGGGATTCTTTGTCATAAAATATACAACTTAATTCATTATATTAAATAATTTAATAAGAAATTACAAAATATCACATTACTTTTCTCAATACCAGGAAGTCAAATTTCCAATTATTGTGCTGTATAATTTATTCTGGATGCTGCTTAACGTCACTAAGTTCACTCTGGCCAGTAGGTACAGGGTCACTAATTTCACATGTATGACCTTGAAAGTATGGATTATCTTCCCATGAAGAAGGAATAAGCCTGTCATCATGTACTGGGCGTAACTGATGGGTAAGAGGGTGAGGTGTTTCAGAATCTAGCTGACTAATTGCACAATCAGTACAAAAATTGATTGGGACTGACGGTGGACAATCTAAGCAATGCCATCTGATTCCTCGTAAAGGTTGCTCTTTGCAGAGGTTGCACTAAAATTGGGTAAGAACAATATGAGTTTTAACATTCAACTATATTACATAAATAACATATTGTTAACTTAAAAATAATATAAGGATTCAACATATATGTATTACAATAATCTAATCTGATAATGCAGTCTTTCAATTCACATTCAATGAATCAGATAAGACTTTACATAAAACTTGATAAAAGCAATATTTTTTTTAAAAAAAAATGAACTTACAAAAAAATCTGAATAAAACCATTTTAAGGCAAAATGTATATTAGTAATATTTGCTAATACAACATTCTAAGACCAAGTCATAAAGCAGTTTTGATCAGAAATATTATCATTTTCAACAGATTGAAAGATAAAATGACACAGTATTGTACAAAATTACCATATTTAGTTTTTTCCATATTGTTTTTTAACAATAAAAATATCTAATAAAAATTAAACTTACAAACTGACAATAAAAAAAATAGTAGTATTAATTTAAATCAATAAATTGGCAATAATACTTTTTTAATATTTATAATAGATATTTCAGCATACCGTATACCCTACATGTTGGAAATTTGGATGTTCATTTAACTTTTCTTTCAATATTATGTTTAATATTATCAACTTCCTTCGGTTCACAATATTCTCAACCGCTTCCTGCGGACATTCATCAATATCCTGCAACAGGAAAAATACAGTAAAAACAAATTTTAAAATGAAATTAGAATATTATTACTTCAGCTAATTTCTTACCATTGGTGTAGATGTTAGTTTAGATTTTACACCTGTTTCTTTGTCATAGCTGCTACTTGCAACACCTCCATCTTCATCATAATCACACATATATATGGGTTGATCACTGGATGGGAAAAATGTGGTTGGCCGAAATAATAGTCTATTATATTTCTGATGTTTATGGAAACCCTGAAATGTAAACTATCATTAACTACATACCATTATGAATATATGTTGGGCGTTCAGAAAGCAATCAGGGATGACATTGAGATGGTTCTCATAGACACATCTGTTAGATGGTGTACTACAACATTACAACTGTTTCTTCACCTACTTGATTGATTTAATCACAGGAAGAAAAATAGTGTAGGTGTTTCACCAAAAATAGACAAAATCAATAATCTAGCAATTATAAGTTTAACCTGAACACTATAAAAGAGAAGTTAAATTCAACAATAAACTAATCTTCACCATTTTCAGTGTTGAATAAGGGGACAGGTGATTTACATTTACGACCACAATCTAGGATAATAAACATACAAGATACTGAGCAAACTGCTATAATCAAGGGGGGAAATCATATACTACATTGAAAAAGATCTGACAGCTTGCTGAGATGGCAAAGAAATAGGTAGAACATTGGCATTTTACATTATCATCTGGGTATGCAAAAGTTGTCACCGTGATTGCTGCTGCATTTAACCGTTGGTCAAAAATGCACTGGATTGAACATTATTTCTTTCTTAACAAAATTCAACAGAGTTTTTGTGAATTTACAGTACTGTTGATAAAAACTATGCAAATACTTTCCCAACAACAGGAAATGTGATTGCCACTGTGTTTCAGGATTTTCACTGAGACTAACAGTTAAATTCAAATCAGTCACCACAGAATAATACACAGCATCATTGAAGCTATTGAACAAAGCCATTAAGACCAAACATTAAAAAAAATTGGAAAAGAAAAATGTTCTGCTTTAATGCATCCGGCTAACAAATCTTCAGGTTTTTATGCAGAACTTAATTAAATGTGCTTCGAATTGCTTCCACATACAACCTATTTAGGTCCAAGAAACTATTTTCTGTTCTGAATCTAAAGAAATGTGTCAAATGAAGTCATAGCCATGACAAATGACCATTTTGTGGTGTTTGAGAATTAATTTTTATACTGACTACAAATAAGACACACAAGACTGACTATATGAAACTGGCACGAAATAATTTTTTTTTCTCTGATTGTGAACTTTACAAACAATACTAGCACAAAATCTGTTTACATTTTATGTGTGCTTATTTGAAATTGTTCAATAATGAGGCTCACCCTAACATTTCCTTAGAGTCTATCTAGAAAAAGTGTCTGTTAAAACTACTAAAATATTAGCTATGTCACAAGCCAGTTTTTACACTCCATGACCAACATTCATTTTAAAAGTATTTATAACTGATACACAAAAAATATTATGTGTACAATCCAGAAGGAATTAAATTTTTGAGTGTATACATCACTTACATACAGCTTTTCATAATTAGACAATAATTATTAAATTAGTTTAAAACTTATTTACAGAAATTACAATAAAATAATATAATAGTAAACCATAATAATTTCCCTTGTAAATAATTATTTAACAGTTTTTGAGCAAGACAGGAAGAATTTAGCATGACCATTACAGTTATTGATTACACATAATACAAAAATGTAAAAGTTTTCTAATTTTTACATGTCTACCATTTTCAAGGTATTTGCTTCAGCAAAACGAATGTACTCCTTAATTGTTGAAAATTATTTTTCACTTTTATAGACACACTAACGGCATATCTCTAAATATTGTTTACCAAATTTTGTTACCATATTTCTTGAGTTGTGCTGCTAATATCAATCAACTACTTCAGTGAAACATTAATTATTCAAAATTTTCTGTTTCCCATAGAAACATTAATATCTTTAATTTAATATTAAATGTGAGTCTTAGTACTACTGGTGTAAAGAAAAGCAAACCAAATCAGAATTTGGCAATGATCAGACAAAATTACACAATTAATTAATAACAGAGAATTATGAGTAAGAATATAACTCCTTTGACAGAATTTGTAGCTTTGTAGCTATATCAATTAAAATAAATACAAAATAATAACAAACCTTTTGCATTTTCTCACCAGTCTGAAGCTTAGGAATTCTACCAGGTACAGGTAAACCTGCTTTATGTAGTTTAATAAAATATTTCTGAACTCTGCTGCATACTTGTTTTGGAGTTCTATTTCCTAACAAAACATCATTTATCAATACAAAAATTTATCGACTAATGATAGGCAATTCTAAAACTAAAAAACAATAATTTTTATTCAGATGTACCAGACAAAATTCTAATATTTTACTGATATTGATTACTACACAATACAAAAACTAATAGAAAGTGATTAACATGTTTTAAAAAGATTAAGTTTTACCTATTACATCATTTTCACATGCTTTATTACATTATCATTTAGTTTTTTCATTTTCCACTTTTGCTTATTCCTATGATACAAAAATATAAACAAAATAATAGACTTTATATAAAGACCATTGTTCCTCTTTTCCAGCGTAACACCCAATTGTATTTCTTAAAGATTCAAAATGATCTGTTAATAAAACCGAAATTGAAATGCACACATTAGAAGGGGTTGAATGATATCCTTAAAATCAAAGAAAGATATTGGTTGAGCACAATTATTAAGCTGTTACAGACAATATGAAATACTTAATTCATGTTCATTTCTTTACGAACAAACAAAAGCCCAAAATAATAAGTCACATCTAAGGTGTTAGAATATTTAACTCCCAGAAAATTGTTATTTGGAGACTTTCCTCTCATTACTTGATGCTATTATTCCAGAAAATGCAACAGGAAATAAATTTTCATTTCTAAGTATCAAAACTACAAATTAAGAAATGGCAAAAAATTAACAATTGCATTCAAATAACTTCATAAAGAATGAATCCTTACGGAACTAGGCTTACTGATAGATTAACCTCATAATTATTGGAATTCAGATCAGAATGTAAGAAATACAAGATTAAGGTCAGTTTCCCTGCTATGCTATCTAGTTTATTGAACTCAGTGGATTGTGTTCAGATGGGAAAATAGTTGAATTCACTTCTCTATGCTAGAAGTGTGAAGCTTCACATTAGTACAAAGACAGAACCCAACGAAGCAGGTGCACTTCACAGCTATCTATTTTGCATAAAAATAATCATAGGAATAAAACATGTCAAAGAAAAAGTCAATTCACACTTTACCACAAAATCGAGAAACAAGTGTTTTCTCAAGTATACCCAGAACTGCTCAGTCATGAGGATAAATTCTTCAATTGTTACAATATTGTCTTTTGAAGAGCTGATCCATGGTATCAAAGTCATGGTTTAACCTAGTGTTCCACTTCCTTCCATTAATTTTGTTTTATTTTATCAGCCTCCGCCTCACAGTATATATTCCATACTGTATAAATTCCAAATTTATCAATTAATCGTCCATGTTAAAATAATAAATGGGATCTCTTAATGTTGAAGTAACTATGCAATTGATGTACAAAGCTCTATTGTATCTATGTAAACTACCTGGGAGGATGAGTTAAATCAGTGTCAAGGGAGACATATGATTCCTAATTATAATTTATAACCAATGCAGACCAATATTCTGACACCTGCCGATACTACCAGCGAAATCAACTAACTGCTTCTTGTATCATTAACATTAAGATATTGTTCCTAATATTATTTTCAAAACAAAATTCAAATAAAATGCAACTAATGTTAACATAAAAATTAATTACCTAGCTCAGCAGCAATTTTCTTCCATCTATTAGACTCATTTTCTTCTGGTGGATACTTGATAAGAAGTTGTTCAAGGTGGCGTTGTTCTTCATTTGACCAAAGCTGAAAAACCATGATTATATTAAATGGATTCATGTACTCATTGTAAATAATACAAGGATATATGCATAAAGACAGACCTGATTGAAAGTTTCTGGCTTTGTTTCATCAAAAGTTCGGCCTCTAACAAGAGTTTTTGATTTATACTCATCTTTCTTCTCATCCTTATGTTCTTGGATTGGTGAATCCTGTTGTTCATCTTCAAAAATTATGTTATATTTGCTCCAATCAATATTAGGAACCTATAAAATGATGAATTTATGGGATAGCAAATTGGATATACATAATTAAGATTTTGTTCTCATTGTCAAACAACTCTTTATGGACTAATTAAAATACATTACTGTAATTATTAGAAAACTATGACACTTGTAATAAATAACAATGTGACAGGGAATATATTTAAATATATGAGCACAAGCAGACCACTCATACCTATAATTGTCATTGTAAAATATTACTTATAAACACAATTATTAACATCCATTAAATCTATTTTATCTTCTATTGAGTCTACTAAGTCATTAATTTTGTTAATTAATATGTTTAATACCATTTTAACTTGAATCCATTGTTCTTAATTAGTTTACAAATGTTGCCAGTTAAATTTTAAATAAAAGTGATACTATAAAAATATATCCTATTTTATTAATGAATGTAAGCTTTCCCGGTGTAAATTGACTCAGACTATGTCTGAAGACAGCGGTAGAGAATGACGCTGAAACGTAAATTTTGAGAAATCAGAACCTGGTGTTTAACCGTGAAAAATTTATTAACTATCTTATTTTCTTCCAAATTTCCATTTTTAATTTCTTCCATCCCATCTATCTCATTACCAATTTTTGAATGGACATCACTGTTTCCTTCGTCTTTAACCTTGTTGAAATATTTATAGAGTACTTTTCATTTTCTTTTGAATTAGTTGATTTACTTATATCTAAATCACAGTTTATTTCAGTTTTTATATTTATTTTTACATTGTAAATGATTTTTAGTATTTAATACATTCATATTATCACCTTCTTTTAATAGATATATTCCAATACTTAATAATATTATTGATAGTATACCAATTATTGATAAGTATTAATTATATAACATTTGGTTTTTATTTCTCTTAAGAATTCAATGTACCTAACTTTAATAGCTCCATTTCTAAAATTTCCTTCCAGGCTGACAGACACAAAATTTAATTGGTATTCTGCTTTATATAACTTACTTTGCTGGCATAGGATTTTTTAAACTACAACAAGATGAGGTAGATTAAGCTACTATTTATTAACAAAGGAAAAGTAAGTTTGAAAAAGCCCATGAATAATTACTGATGTGCATATTTACTATTTAATTGTATATTATTACAAAATATTAAATACAGTCTATAACTTATCTGTCGTCTCATCACTAGAAATGTCCTCAACAGCTGGAACTAGGTAACTTAACTCACTTTTGCTCGATTCATTTCTATCAACCTTTTTGTATTTTATACTTTCACTTTGTTTTATGAAAATAATTTAAGAAACCCAATATTTATTTACTTTATCTTCATCACCTACCACAAATATGTCATCAATATATTTGATCACAAAATCTGATTCACAATCACATACATTTTCTAAGATCATATTCATGACAATCCCTGCCAAATTAACGCTCAAACACCCAACCATAGGAATATTACTGAGTTGTTTGTAGTATTCGTTTTTACACTTGAAATACCCACTTCTATTACAAGGTTTGACGCTTTCTATAAAATTTATTTTTTCCTTTAAATTTTAGTATTATCCATAATCATCTCCCAATTTTATATTTTATTGTAACTCCTTTTAATTTTTCTTAAAATTTCAAGCTATTTTTTTACATTGATGCTATTATTTTTAAATATATCTAGTGATTTATTTAGGTATTTCAATAGATTATATACATCAATTATTGGTCTCAGTGGCATGTAACATTTATGAGTCTAAACAAGACCTCTTATTCTTGATGCCATGCAATAGTTTTTACTTCACATCACTGTCATCCTTTTATCAATGAACTTATACTTAAGCAACTTATTAACATATTTTTCCACCAAGCAATTCAACCATTTTGTTATTGAACATTTCTTCCCCCATAATTACAAATATAATATCCCACCATATTTTTTCCATGCCTTCCTCCAAACCAGGAAAGATCCAAATATATCCCAACAAACATAAAATTTCAACAGTTTTCACCTTATTCCTGTATTTTACCATACACAGTAAATTAAAGTATATCAGATCTCCCACAGATAATACAAACAAATCTCACTAATATAGTCCACCCCATGTAAATAAATTAGTCCGTAGCAAAGCAAAGCAAAGCGAGGTGAATACTTTCTACTAGTATTAATGAGCATAGAATTAGCAAACAGAATGTTGAAATCACTAAAAGCAAATTTGCTGAGCATTCATGGGATAGGAACTATAAAATTAAGATAATGAACACTCTTATCATCTGTTCTAAGACCTATAGTCACAAAAACTTAAAGAGACATTTCAAATTAAATTATGCAAGGCAATTTTCCCCATTGCTCTTGTATTTAAAATGACCAAGACACTGGTGTTGAATTAATTCAGTTCCAGTATAATACAAATAAATACCCAGGTAACAGTGGGAAATCAGCTAGTGTACTAACAAAGGAATCAAATGTGTATTATAATAATTAATAGGATACTGAAAGTCCTCTAATAAAATAAGTAGACACAAATTGCAAGAGAAAATTTTTAAAAAATTTAAACTTCAAACATTTTAGAACAACATAGAAATTTTACCTCTTCAATTTTTATTTTATCAGGAAATGGTTGTATTGTTCCTTCCTGCAATTTCTTCACAAATAAAAGAGGATGTTTCAAAATGTTTTCCTTCAAAGCTAAGAAATCCTCATATCTCTGTAGGGAATAAATTAAAAAATCATACTATTAAAATATTGACAAAAAACGATAACAGAAATACAAATGAAAAGGCTATATAAGAAAACTTCACTTCAATACTATGATTATTTTCAACTATATTTTATATTGTTCTAATAACTACTCAAGCCGTCAGCCATGGTTCCAATAGCTTATAGTCAGGATATGTGACCATGATGAATATATACAGTCTTATTTTTCCTTTGTTCGACAATGAAGACCGCGCACACTTAAACTCAATATGCACTAGGAGAGCCAGTTGGCTGCAAGAAACGGAACAGTTCGGTTCATGTGAGGAACTGAAAACCTAAAAGTCTGGAATCGGCGATGATATGAGAAGGAGGCTAAAATCTGAGTACGAGAGATATAATACAGTTCAGTTCTCTTAGAGCATCAAACAGTAAAGTCTGCAAATATAAATTGCAAATTGTGAGTTCCTGTACGGAAGCAAGCAAATAGTTGTACAGAAAGATTTTCATAACAATTTGCAAACGGGGAAGCAAAAGGTTGTTGTGGAACAATTTTCGCATTGAGGAATCCGGCATCTGCTAGCTGACCAGAAAGGGGAGGCTCATCCGAGGTTCCAGATAGCTGAGGACGAGAAATTCAAGCGTGTGTATTAAAATTGCAATGAAGTAAAGTCAGTGTAAAAAAATGGTTTTTTAGTGTGGTAGTGTTCAAGATACAAGAGAGAGATCTGATACCAGACAGTAACCAAAACTTTGATATAAATTTTTAAACGATAATTAAAAGGGTAGAGTCAGATTTCGTTCAGCTTTCTTTCATTTATTTTCATATCGTTTTAGGTTAACTTTTATATTTGAATTATTAATTGACAGTTTATACATTGATTTTGTTCTAATTATCAAACCCAGTTATAGCCCTGAGATGAGAGATTCAACTAATTCGATTGAAATGATATAAGAACTGTATGTTTAAAGCTGCCCCGAGTTAATAAATGAAAATTAAAGTATTTGTTTAAATGGATGAAATTTGGCATGAAAATAGGTTTTGTAAATTGTAAAATTTATCAAAAATAATAAATCCCTTGTAAACTCAATCACTGTTGTTAATTATTCCTACAAATTAATTAAATCTAATTGATCATTACAATATATATATATATATAATTATGTTACTATAATAATGTGAGATAATTTTTAAATTTTAATGCGGTAATGATTGTATAACACACAATTTGACACACTTATTATTTTCAACAATTTTCACATGGGAAGCACAACATTTATTACTAATCGAAAGTATATATTTTTCACAGCACATTTAACACTGATCATGAAGAGAAATGCTACTAATCACCTAAGGCCAATTTACATGCTAAAGAAAAAAATATGAAAAATACACAAAACCAAGTATTTTACTTAATAACTTTGATTCATTTAAAAATGTTTCAGTTCTACAGACACTTGACTACTGCAGTGCTTGCTCTTTCTATTTTTTAAGTACATAATTTGAACAGAACCACATCCATACTTCTGCAAAATTCTCATTCCTGCAAAGCTAAATTTCCATCAGATTTTTTAAAATTTATTTATAACAATTTGTCATAAAAAGTGCCATTTACTACACACATGATTAGGGTCTCCCTGAATTAATTGCTAGGCCTGTAATTTTGCTATCGGTTTCATTGGCTCATTTTCAAATCAGACACTTATCCAAAATTCATCATATATAAAGCATACAAAAAGATAATTTTGAATACAAAATTTATAAAACTGAAGAGTAAGATGAATCAGTTGACTATCATTAAATGAAATAAGCACAATTCCTTAACCAATAACTGCCTCACATATTAACCAATTACACTTGAACATACAAAAACACAAACTATAAATGAGAATAAAATATGAGAATAAACGAAATTTATAAAAGTGAAAAACAGAAACAAATAATATAGCAAATTGAAATGCATCATCAATAAACAACGTATAAATTGTAAAACATGTAATCCACTAAATTTGCACAAGAAAACACCACAATAAAGCTAGTGATAATAATGGTATGAAAATTTAAAATTACCTTCCTCTTAGTTGTTTATGGTCTCATTAATTAAAGTACAGAGCTCTCGTGAGCCAAAGGGCTGTGCTTTATACACTTATTCATTCCACTATATATGTAACTTTGATCCTACTTCTCAGAATAGTCTTTCTTTACATAATTATTATATTCCATTTCACTCATTTTTGCTACTTGACATCTTGTGCACAATTGAGCTGTTTATGGTCCACATATGGCCTGAGAAATGAATAATTACTGGGAGAGCACATTAATGTGTCTAATTAGACAAATACCTGTCTTGTCATTTCAAGGCTTATTTAATCAGATTAACATCAAATTATTCTTTAGTCCAAATGTCTTCAGTTCTCTAACATTTAGGAAATGCTATCTCTATTAGCTAGCAATTTTGTTAATCATTAAAATAATATTTCTGGTTTATTTATGTATTTGTTATTTAAGAAAGTCTTATATCCCTACCAAATTCAGTACATTAATTTTATAATTCATGGGAACTTCTAATAAAGTAATCTGGTGCAATGTAAGTAGTCTCCATCAAGTTTGAGTCATTGTTAGTCCTCTTCACAATTTAGTTTCCAAAATAATAGTTGGTATGAACAATTTGGGTGATACATTATTTACACTTAACTGCATGGCTAGTACCATTGAGCATGTCACTGTGCAATCAAATAGTGTTTAGTTGGATGTCCAGTGACGTCATCCTTGCTACTGTTGATTAAACTATAGTCTTATAGTGATATTAATTTAGTAATTACCCATATGTTCTACAATTCTTCTGAGCACACAAAACTTCATTAATATTCATCTTAATTATATTATAATTATTTAGTCAAATAAATAAAAAAAAATGAGTTGGTAAGAAAATACATTTATAACTGAAAATTAATAAACATGAATGTTGTTGTAGGATATTTCCTACAACAATGTCAATGCCAAGAAAACCTATGTTCATGGATGGATGGGGTTATGTTGTATAACGTCTAAATTGTGTATTATACTTAAGTTCATTATTTTGAATAGAATAATTGGATACAAATTCAAGTACCTCGATTATCTGCTTCCTTTGAGCTTCTAACAATACCAATGATTTAAGTAAATTCATATAATCCTTATTGCCTTTCAGAGAGAGCTGGACGCCTTCAAAATAAAATTCTCCGTCCTCTTCGTCGCTATCATTAACTTGGGAAGAGGAAACATGATCAAATGTATTACAATGCGCCATTCTCCTCAATTAAAATTCCTGGATCGAACTCTATATACTCGGAAGATAAATAATAGATATGTTTTATATCAGACCGCTTTCTGGGTTGGCTGGGCTTTCTTTCACCACAATATAAGAATAGTATTTCATATATTCAATATTAAAATCAACTTCATTTAATTTTTTACATTGTCGGAAATTTTTTTCAGACGACTTTTCACAGGAAAAAAAATTTCTGGAAGTAAACACACAGATACTCCAATTACAAGGTAAATAAACGGAAAACTATTCATACCAAAGACATATATATATATCAAAGACATATATATATCAAAGACATATAATCAACGTACGCTGGACAAGTCGCCGCCATATTTGAAGCGAATTGAAAACTCAGCCGCCATGTTTTATACTGTCTGGTGAGCGTTCCCCATCGTCTGCTAGCCTTGAACTCTGTCGCGCAAATGACCTAAAACTAAATCTCTACGGACAATATATTTTAAGGTTTCAGAAAATATAACACATTTAAGGCATAGAAAAATTTATTGGTCTTTAAATAATATCAGTTTTGTATACAATTGCCTTATGATGCGTCCTCTTTCATCCATTGCTTTTTCTTTACACATATAACGAATTGAAGTAATGTTTTAATAAAACCTTTATTAAAATTGAGTAGTGAGTTTCCTCACCAAATTCGGCCGAATCAATTAAATGGTCGAATTCACAAAATAAAATTTGTTTATGTCCCAACATCCGGAAAACATACACGCTCAATTTTAATAGTAAATTCTTCTTTCCAATTTGTGTTTCATTATTCCTCAATACTTTTTCAGCAAGTGTAAATAATTTCACAACGACTTTAAACGAGTTGATTAACTTGTCTTTAAAGTCTTTTACTTTAATCAATCCCGTTTTTCTTTCAGAGCGAGGAGCAAGGAGAACCTCTAAACAACCTAAACACTTTAGTTTTTTACCACCATCCTTACAACACTTCCTGAAATATATTCTACCACTTTTTCTGAATATAATGTTAATCTCTCATATTCAGGGATGTAATCACGATCAAAATTGTGATCTGTACGAGATTAACATTTTTTTTAATTGGTACAAACCAGTCTCTCAAAAATTACTCCCGTACTATTGGCACTTTTGGATGGTTCTATCTGCGTAATCAAAGATTTCCTACATGCTGCTCTGAACTGTAATGCATTTGGATTATTTTGATTTCCCCCACATCTTCGTATGCAAGGAAAGAAGTGTTCTAAATGGTCCTGGCTCATTCTCCTACTTAATATAAATTTGAGAACTGGAGAATCGTTCCACACATACTTCTCTGCCAGTTGCCTCAAACTGAGAAGATCCAAAACAACACACACCCATCTTCCTCCCTGACAAATATACTAAACTCCCATCGTACAGGTTTAAATTCATAAAATACTATACAGATATTTCTATTGTGTTGCATATTGTCACTCTGTTACCTCTGAACACAGGAGTTTTTGTACCCTTGTTCATAACATTGCACGAATTCAACAAATAAAATGCTTTAACTACCATTTTTATGAACTTTACCGTGCCCTCACAATTTACAAATTCAGACAAACCCAAGTCTCTACAAAAAATCATGGCATCTGCTATAGAATTGCTTAGTGTCTGGGCAGCCAATACTACCTTCATTTTCTGTGCCTCATACTGAACGTGTAGCCCCGTCATTCTATTTGCAACATATAACCGTTCCTAGTCTAGAGCGACACAACAGCACCTCCAAAGCGTCATTTTTTTGTCAAATGACAAGTGCAGTTAGTCGCTCTAGGTTCTTCTTACCACCTGAAGAAAGAACAAGGATCCCAGAAACGTTGTGCAGTATTTATATTATCACTTATTTTGTCTGTATTTGGCTATCTATCTTATTATTATTATTATCATGTGTTTTCGAACTACGATTATTACAATTGTAGGCTGAACACACGCTTGGAATGATTTATAATAACAAACAATTTATTTTAACAAAAAAACTTCAAAACTTTAGGTGAAGTGGACCGACTAAAAAAATGGCGGTCAGTGTTGTTTGTTGCTGCCACCCAGAGCGCTGTAACGCAGTTATAGCCGCTCTATTATGTTTATATATCTCTTTGATAGATATAATATATATATATATATCTTTGATTATTACGAGGTTATCACCAACTGGGCCACAGATTGCACACAACTATCATTCTATGCTGAAATTGCATTAGTACCTAAGAAAATAACGAAATTATTAACAGTTGCATTGACCAAATAACATAATTCGTAAGCACAAAATAGAAAAACACGCATCTAACTAACGAAGAATAAAAGAACAGAAGATCTGGAATTCCGTCCTAAATATTAGCCATATATTACAAAAAATTGTAACGAACACAAATTTGAAGTCTTTAAAAAGTATTACAGTTGTATTTAATATATTATACTTTTTTCTGAATCATTGATAAAGGACGCATTTAAAATATTTAATATTATGTGATTCTGATAGAGGTTTTCCTGTACAGACGTCTTTGAAGAATTATACAGATTTAACATTTACTTTGGAATTAACAACAAAATCACCAATACATCTGCATTGAAAATGTACAGCAAAAAAATTTAAGCCAGATAGCATGTATAAAGAATGTTTTCTCTGTTATTAAAGATTGTGATACCGAACCAGCGTGACAATAATAGAGATATGAGAGACGAGAGAATATATTGGACTCTATTTGTGTCAGATCAGTGATCGGCATTCGGCGGCCAGAGATTGTTAGCCGTATGGAGGTGACAGTATAGTAGTTGACAGCTGATATGAGAACGAACATGTGGGAAAAGTGACTTTCCTGCAGATTTGAGACGACCCGGTATAAGTTGCTGCCTCATTAGTTGTCATTTGCACGATGAAAATTGTGCCTGCTCAGTAGAGCCGGCCTTGTTCTCATAACCTCTATTAGTTGTAGAACTTTATTACCATCTTCACCAATCGTCATATAACCAAATTTGTACCATTATCCTGCGAGAATTATGTCCACCTTCCGTATTTTAAAAACAAGAAAACTGGTTTACTTTCCATATTTTCATTCCGTTTTGTCATACGGGATTATATTCTGGGGTGACTCAACAGGTATAGACAAGATTTTTATTGCTCAAAAACGTGTTGTCCGAACAATATGTCAGGTTTCCTCCAGAACTTCATGTAGAATATTATTAGTCTCTATTAATTGACAGCATTATCAAAGTATTAATCGAATAAATGTTCACCCTGACTCATTCCACATCCTTGCTTCTCTACTGGATCTACTGAATATGATATTATTATTATATCACTAGCTGGGTGCCGGCGTTGCCCGTGTACTTATTTATATAAAACCGAAAAAGTATTTAATTCTATATTAATCTTAAGTCAGAAGTTATTTAACCTAAATCTAACTGTTCCGTACATTGTTTAGACCGATAGTGCATTAATTGAAAAGCTATAAAATACATGGAATTTTATTGCATCAGTCGCAACAAACATACCTCCTAATTTCTTCTTAAATATACTCCTTGAGTTCTGCAAGATAAAGGTTGAAATTTTACACACACAACATCAGTGGAAATACAATCAATCTAATTAACCCTTGAAAATATTTATTCTACGCTAATAACCACCGTGATTGCATGTTTCAAAATATCCACCCCTAACCACCCAAATCCTGGGGGTTAAATGAGCAAATTGGTTGTCATAATTTAACTCGGCGACATCCATAACCTTGGTTTTGAATCCAATCTCGGTTGTCTTCCCGTTATTTCCTTGTAACGCCCTTCCATACCCACCCTAAGGGTGCTCCTTTACCATGCTCTAAGGGGTTGAAAAAATATAAATTGCTAGAATCATTATCAACTCTTTGACCCCCAAAAATATTTATCCGAATCAAATATCGGTTGTCGTAGGATGTTAGAATATTTCATCCCCCACCCTTAAGCGTTCTCCCCTCTCACGCTGAAAGGGGTTGACATTTTACAAACAACATCGGTAGAAATACTATCAACGCCAATGGCCCTGACATTTATTTATTCCACGTTAATATCGACGATGTAATACGTTTTAAAAATTCCACCCCGTCCGTGCCCGTGCCTGGGGATTAAAGAGAATGTCATAATCAAATTCAGTGACATACATAACCCTGAATTCGACTCCAATCTTGATTGCTTTTGCGTTATTTTTATGTAATGCCACTCCACCCCAAACCCGTAAGGGGAGCTCCCCTCCCAATCCCAAAAGGGGTTGAAATTAAACACAGAGAACATGTTGAGAAATTTTATTAACTTCATTGTTCCAGAAATATATTTAAACTGCCGGTAAACATGTATTTTTCGGATATTTTTATGTAACTGAACCACATCAACATTCATCATGTAATCTGATCTCTGTACTTTTTTACTTTCCAAATATAAATAAATTTGTAAATAGCCATAAGTGATTAAATAATCCTGAAATGTTACAAACCAGTCACACTGCTGTTGCCTGAATGTTAATCAGCTGATCATTTCTATCCAAATGAGTTAATAATTTTGACTATGACACATTTGAAACAACTTAATTTCTAAAATGATCAATTTACATCTGTTTTGAAAATTATTAATAATAAAAATATTATCCAATTACAGACAAATGTATATCATCATTTCTTTTCACTGTAATTGGTTATTTTAATATAGTTTGGAAATATAAAAAATTCAAAAGATAGCCATATGAATAATAAAAAACCTACTTCATAAAAATAAGGATATGAGCTTATACCTGATATACATATTTATTGAACATTATTATTAACTGTCTAATATTTAAAAAAATATTAATTTCTAAAATGAAAATTTCACATCTGTTACATCTGTTTGTAAATTAATAATAAGAAAAATATCCTAATACAGACAAATGTATCTCATCACTTATTTTGTATGTTTCTTATATTAAAAATATAAAAATTCAAAATAGAGCTATATGAATAATAAAACAACCTACTTCATAAAAATGAGGATATGTGCCTATACCTAATATATATATTTATTGAAAAATATTATTAACATAACTTTCAGCTGGAAAAATTATATATATACAAATTTGGGAAGTCTTTTAAGTAATCTATATACATATACCTTATACAGATTTATGGTATGTCATCTACTCTCTGGCTGATTATCAATCCAAATAAGTTAGTGTATATATATGAATTTGTAAATAGCCATAAGTAATTAAATAATCTTGAATTATTACAAACCAGTCACACTACTGTTGCCTGAATGTTAGTCAGCTCATCATTTGTAAACAAATGAGTTAATAATTTTGACTATGTCACATTTGAAACAACTTAATTTCAAAAATTTCTAAAATGATAAATTTACATCTGTTTTAAAATTATTAATAATAAAAGTATTATACAATTGCAGACAAATGTATATCATCACTTCTTTTTGTCAGTATTTGGCTATAAAACCTACTTCATAAAAATGAGGATATGAGCCTATATCTAATATATATATATTTATTGAACAATATATGTATATATATATATATATATATATATATATATATATATATATATATCATATTTCTAAAATGAAAATTTTATCTTCTGTTTTATAAATTAATAATAAGAATATAGAGTAATGTATATCATCACTTCTTTTGGGTAAAACATACTCCGGTACATTTGTGGTACACAACCAAAACCTTTATGAATATAACCATATTTACTCCAAATAACTGAAAGGAGTCAAAGTACTCTTTGGTGGATTCTACTCTCTGACGTTGGTAGCATTGTATAAGGAATGCAATACATTACGGTATGCGTCAACTCTCAAATAGAAAATATTAACGATATTGCACAAAATTTATATTTAACAGTTCTCACTTGGAATTACTCCCTTAGACTTTAAACATTTTTCATCAAATATGTGAAATTATAATGATACATACATAACAAAATTTTTTTCATGAATTTCACTTTAAGAATACGTTACTTTCTGCAGATTTAAAATCTATCAAATTTTAATGATTAAGAAGTATTAGGGATTGTGTTTTCCATCATTCTTAGTCTCCTCCAGTGAATGTAGAAAGATATAATTGGGCAGAAGATATAATTGGTCCGTGATCCCGTTAAATATGCCCCGTTAAAAGTCAAGTTTTTTTAACAACATTAGTTGGACGAATTGTATAACTTTTCATATTGTTGCTGGTTATAATTAAACTTATTATTTTGAGAAATACGTTGCATAAAGTACAGTAATTACACTTATAATTCAATGTAAATGTTCCTAGTCCCGTACATACTTTCGACCGATGTTAATTTAAAGGTTAAGAAATTCATTGAATTTTATAGTATCATTACCATACCTTGAATCTCTTTACGAATACTTAAGTATACTCTTGTGTATGCTTGTGTATAGCAGGATATAACTGTCCATCTGTATTCATACATTACGAAAGATTATGCTGATGAAATTGATGGCTACATCCAACAATGTAAACAGTTGGTGGTCTCACTTAATATGCGCACGAAAATTAACTTACATTTTCTGCAAGGAGAACAAAGTAGTTCGTATTGTTTATTATTACAGTTTGATGCAGTATTACTGAATAAAATTATACTTTTTATTCAATCAATATATTTCAGCTTTATTTCATTACGAAAAAGGGAACTATATTTTATGTCTCGCCAACGTACGTGACGTCACGGTCTCTTGGCGCGCAGTAATTTAACACTAAATAATAACATTAACTCTTATGGGAAAATTCGCAAAAATAATTCAACTACAATTCTTTACACCTTTATGCTATGGTTTTGTCACCCCCACAGTACCGGTTCTCGATTTTGGCAGAATACGTATACCAATTTTTGTTGCATTCTGTCCACGCGATAAAATTTGTATAAAGAACAACGTAAATACATACATACATACATACAAATATACATTCTTTTTTATTATATAGAAGATAGAAGAAGAAGATAGATTAATGTTTACATAGTCTTCTAAGTTATGAAAAATATGACTATATTAAAACCAGTACACATATCTTCTAATATAGTCTTTGCATTTTGTAGCAGAAAAATTCACGGCGGGTGTACAAAGACCAAAATATTGTAATTGAATAAAGTTAAAGAAATGCAGTTATTGAACAAGAAGTTTGAAGAAATATAATAAAACATTATCAGGTTTTAAAACGAATTTTTCATCTATACCTTGGCGCGGAAAAGGTTCGTTTAATATTATACCCACAAATAATTCTATAGCAATATTTCCAACATCACCGGTGTTCTAATGTTTTGCCTCGCTTACTCAAGAAAAGTTGTGTGTCTATCATATTTACGCAGAAGGAATACTGTGTGATTGCAGAAATCGCTTGAACAGTAATTATACAATCTTTTCCAAGAGTAGCATTACTTTATAGTATTAAGTTCAGATTCAGGATACCAGCTAGAAATTAAAATTTACTTAACATAAGTATGCAAAAATTGATAGTTTGGAGAGAATTGAATGGGTTAATTGAATCTTCAATAAATGAGCAAAAATTATCACAGGCCAATACACTATTATTGATGTGTGATTATGACAGTTTCCTCTTAATTTAGGAATATTTTCTGTATCAGTACAATTTTTTTTGATTGAAAATAGTTTACAATACCTTGGTTGTTTGTATTATTTGAACAGTTTGCTTGGTTTTAATTAACCAAGTTAGAATATATTATTATAATAATTATTTGGACGTATTGTGATGTGTGGAATATATATAACAACTATACAAATATTCATGTTCCAGGTATTACATTATGCTAAACCAAACAAGACCAACCATGAGAATGTTTACTTCATTGCATTGCAGGTACAAACAGTTTTCAAAAATTAATAAAAGTTCAGTGTTGAAGCTCAGATCTTGCCATAACAAGCCAGAAATATCCTTAGATAAGGAAGAAAATGTTCCTACTAAATCTAATGAACTTAAAGAAATAATATCAAATATAGATGAAAATATTAAGGCTGACTCAAATGCAGATGTCAAAGAATTACTTGATATGTCATTTATTGGTGAGGAAATTAAGTCAGAAGAAAATGATCAGATATGGGCCACGTCACCTTACCCTAAAGGGGTATTAAACAAACGAGATCAAGCAAGTTACTCCAATAGGCCCAAAATTAATCCCAAGGATACCTCATTAATATTATTTCCAGGGCAAGGAACACAGTTTGTTGGAATGGGCAAAAGTCTGTTAAGGTTTCCTATAGCTAGAGATTTATTTGATGGTGCCAATGAGTTATTGGGATACAATTTACTGAAATTGTGTTTAGAGGGACCAGAGAAACAACTTAATAAGACAATTTATTGTCAGCCTGCAGTATTTGTCTGTTCTCTGGCAGCTTTAGAAAGGCTAAAGGAAGAACGTCCAGCTGCTATTGACAATTGCTATGCAACTGCTGGTTTTAGTGTTGGCGAGATCACTGCATTAACTTTTTCTGGGGCTCTAACTTTTGACCAAGGTATGTTTTTGACCAATTGGTCTTTTATACAATTTTTTTTATTCGTAGAAATAATGTAATGTATACCAGTTAGTTTACCAAAACAAATTTTAGCAACTCATTAAAAATTTTTTATTGATGTCTCCAAATGGAAATCTATTCTGAAGTTTAAATAACCATCAACTTATACAAGTTATATAAAATATTAATTTTTCTGGCATAAACAAGTTACCCAGTATAAACTCTAGTTGATAATGAAGAAAAGGCATGAGAACTCAATACAACATGAAAAACAGCTTTGTATCATGAACAGGCATATACTCTATTTTTAATAACATTGGTTATTACCTTCAGCACACTTGCTTGTTTTACTTTTATTAGCCTATCAAATATGTTATATTAAATATACTGTTAATTAAATTTAATGGCCCTTAAAGCTCTTGAGCAATTCAAGAATATAATAATCTCAAAAACATATTTTCATTTCATTTGACTCGACCATTTCTTTACTCAAAACTTGGTATAAATTGTTGCAATTTCTCTTTTAACATCACACTTTAGCTCGATAGTTTAGTCATAAAGTTAAATTGTATTTAACAACTTGGAAAATGAAACATGTCTCTTGACATCTCCAGATTGTCTTGAGTTAATCACATGAGTTTGAGAATGAACATGATCCAGACAGATACCGGGTTTTTCCTAAGGAGTGAATCTGTGTCTGGGAAGTGGGAGGAAGTTCTTTCAGAATGTGATTGTATGTACCATTGATACTTTGTGATCCATGAAGATTGACAAAAACTGGTCAATAAAATTGAGAATTTTTGCACTACCGTGGTGTAGTGAAAACAAGCATTCTTCATTGTGTAGTCTTCACAGACTGTCATTATTCCTCAAGTAGTGACTAAATGACTGCAGAGTTAGCTGATCCATTGATACAGTTTGATAATGGTGACAGATGCACAATAATAAATTAATTCTAAGCAAAATTTATTTATTTACAAATTGGCCAATATTTATGGAACAATGAGGTAATTTATGGAAATTAATTACACCATTTTTCACCTATGTTGAGGTATAGTGTTGTGAAATTTAAGTTTTTTGTTAATAAATTACATACATATTTGGCTTTGTTCATACATTTATAATTACATTGAAGTCAGATAAATATATCTTTTACCTTTAAATGATTTTCTTTAACTCTAAAACCCCAACCCATCACAATACTTGGCAACAGCAATTAACAAGTTGTAGAAAGTGAATGATTCAAGGACTCATAAGAATGTGTTCATCTGTTACTACAGGTGTATGTTATTTCTAGGACACTGCCTTACAAACCAAGTACAGTTAAGTAAAAAAAAGGCATATTTCTGGGATCAGGTTTTTGAAGGACTGAATTGACAAACAGTTTAAAGGTGGATTATTGAACTTAGAAGTCATTTTCAATTATATTTAATATGAAGAATGGTACAGCCCATTGTAAAGAAAAACATTTTAATTGTGCTAACATAATAAATCTTTAGGCTATGTAAAATTTGCATTATTTCTTCAATATTATTCTATAATTTTGTTACTTTTCTCTCTCTCCTTTTAGGTACCCTGCTAATGTTTCAAGCATACCTATTTTTATTACAAAAATAATTTTAGTATACCCTAATGAAACTATTAAAATTTGTTTTCTAATATAATTGTTTAGTTCAATTTATTTTACGTTATTTAATGCATTAGAATTTTATTTCAGCAATCAGATTAGTCAAAGTGAGAGCAGAAGCAATGCAATTAGCCTCAGAAATTTGTCCAAGTGGTATGATGACAGTTCTATATAGTCCTGACTCTAACTTGAATTATGCTTGTCTTCGTGCAAAAGAATGGTGCATTCAGAGAGGAATTGAAAATCCAGAGTGTCGTATTGCTAATTTTCTATTTCCACATTGCAAAGTAATTGCAGGTCATACAGAAGTAAGTAACACTTTAGATTAATGTATTTAAAATGTGTTCAATGTTTCTTTTTCATTAAACATACATTATTATGTGCTTATACAGAATATATGCCTTAAACTTTGTATATTTGTCTGCTGAGTATATTGCACATCTACTGACATATACTTTCTTTTGAGGGTATTCCCGCCCATCTCCCACATGTCTATATTTCCTCACTTCATCACCAAAATATAAATCCTTAACATTGTGTGTATTCCAGGTGAATAAGCTTAAATCTGGTGTTTGCTCATAGATGGTGTTAGTGATCATACTAAGCTACTATGGATGCAGCATTATATTTTTATGAATGTCATCAATATACGGTGTACATAATCAAAATTTCGTACAACATGCATTTTTCTTTTGGTAATTATGTCTAGTTTTTTTTGTCAAAAAAGGAGCATTTGTGGAAAGCTCTGCTTTTCTGCTTCAATGTGAAAAAATCGCCGAATCGCATCACATGCTTGTGGAGGCCTATGACGACAGTGCTTTATCAGAAACAACGAGCAGAGGTTGGTTTCGTCGGTTCAATTTTGACCTGAGCGACAAGAAGCGTAAAAAACGGCACAGGAAAGCTGAGGACCATCAATTGCAGGCTATTTTGGACGAAGACGATACCTAATCGCAAAAAATCCTTGCCGGACAATTTGGTGTTACTCAACCAGTCATTTCTCTGCGCCCAAGTGCCATGGGAAAGGTTCAAAGGTTCGGAAAAGATGTGTCACATGGAGTGACACCTAAACACATGCGAAATCTTGCTCGCCAAGCTAAAAAGAAAGTCGTTCCAACATCGGGCTGTGGCTGGCGATGAAAAGTGGATATACTTCAAGAATTATAAACGTGGGTTGATCCCGGCCAACCGTCAACATCGTCCGCAAGACCAAATCGGGACGATGCTGTACGTTTGGTGGGATCACCAGGGTATAACTGTTGAAAACGGGTGAAGCTGTCCATGCCCTCCGTTATCACTAACAACTGATAAAATTGCACCGTGCTTTGGGTGAAAAAAGGCCGGATTATCAGCAAAGACATGACAAGTTGATTTACCTCCACGACAACGCACCATCGCACTCGTCAACAATAGCCCGAAACTACTATCACCTGTTTTCGTCAATTGGCCATGCGCTTCGAATCTTACGAATACGTCCGAAAATTACTTGAGTGCTTTGCATCGAAAGAGAAGGATTTTGTGGCGTGGTATCCACACGCCCGAGAGATGGGAAACCTGTGTAGCTAGCGACGGCCGGGACTTTTGATTTTTTTTTTTTTGATTTCTATGAAAGTTTTTGTCTAGCTTATATTTAAGCATATACACCTGGTATATATTGTAATGTTAAAAGCTTAATTGTTACTTGCAATTTAAAAATTAAATTATAAAAAAACATTTATTAATACAATTAAAAATCATTTACATTTGGTGCCAGCAGATTTAGTATGCAAGGGTTAGAATATATTATAATAAATTTACTCCCACACTTAGTAAGTATAAATTTAATTTGAGACTCCTTTTTGTCAGGGTAACGCGGGGGTTTTCAGCAGTTATTAAAAACACAGTTTTCCCCTCTACTGTGTAACTAAACTATATGCTGGAATGAAAGCTTTCACGTTAGGAATTATTATCTTACAGTCCTCTGCTGCCAACACTTTTTGTAAATTATCTGCAGACAGTCCGATCACAGGTCTGGAATACAGTACTCCAGACAGCGAAGCAGCAAAATGACACTATATTGAGACACCAGGCTGGCACCTCACGATTGTTGTCATGATACTTGACATATTCCAAACTTCACGACTTCTCTCAGATGTGGAGGATATCTCTCTCCTGTTCCCTCCACACAATGAAATAAAAAGGTTACATTGTGCATCTTAGGACAGTTCCTGGCACATATGTTTAAATATTCTGCAGATGTTTTTTCAGCAAGCTATTGTTCATGTCAATTTGTTCCGAAGTGACCCTCTGAGGTCCGTGGACAAAGTGTGTCCATGCACTGTTTTCACTTCTGAACATTGTTCATTTCAATTTATATAAATGTGAGTAAGGATGTGACATTGTTAAAATAATTGAGATAATTGGTATGGAAAGGAAAAAAGGGTATTAGGGTGTTTACCTGAAATTGAAGCTTGATGTAGTAACTGGGGCAGATTTGTGCATGGAATGTGACTCTCTATCTTGATGAAGGGGATTAAAAGCCTCAGATGAAAACTATAAGAATATCCTTCAGTCCCAAGTGGCTACGCCGAGCTTCAATTTCAGGTAAGCCAACAACTATTTTTCTTGCCTTAAGCCTGTTCCCTCAAGGAGAGCGGGGGAGGGGGTAAATTAACAAGACTATAACTTTCTTCTTCTACCACGTAAAACCGAAGGTAAAATCTTGCTTTAACATTCACCTGCAAAAATCTTAGATAGCTCTCTCTCTAGGACTGGGCTGAACCAAGTAGGTCCTAATTCACAAGTACTCTCATGCCTATGAAGTGAATGCCTTCTACCCTGAAGAACAGAGTTTGTTTACTGTTCAAAACATTGATTTCTAATTCTCATTACGACACCACCTAGTTTCACTTTTTCTATTTCTCTTGTTTTGTAATACTCATTGCTATATCTTCATCTTTGACCAGTTCTCTTTCATCTTATCTGTACCTCTATTAACCTTCTTTTCTCAAAAATCAATCTAGGCAATGGAAAACCCAACAATAACATCTACTAAAAAGTCTTTCAGGAGTGAAAAAGTTGTTGATACATTGTTGCAAATATTAAATGTGTTAATATGTACAATAAGGGACATCTTGAGATTTGTGGCAACAAATTGTGCATAGAAGATAGCATGTTACAATACAAGTGAATACACATTACTGAATTGAAAATTACACATTATCATTTTCAACTCCATATTTAAACATACACGTTGAACAGTTGCTATCTGAAAAATGTTATGCATATTGAAATATCAACCATTAATTATAATTGCAAGAACTGTATGAGTCATCAAAACTTTCAAAAATAAAATAAAATTGATGTTGGTTAGAAGATATATACTTTTCTAACGTTAGATGGATCACTAATGGAAAAGACTTAAAAGTTATTTGAAAGACAAAGAAATTGAAATATTTATCACGGGCAAAGGAATTTTCAATGGACGAGTAAGCTTGTATATTGTTGTTGTTTATTTCACAAATTGAGAAGAATAATTTTTGTAAGTTTTCTATTTTTCAATTGATTTAAAAAAATGGCAGACAATGAATTTCTATTGATTTTTTATTAGTTTTATAAAATTATTAGATTATAATTTTTGTTTTATATTACAAGATTTTGTGTGCTTTTATTTGAATGAAAATATTCAATCATTCTTTTAAATTTGATGTAACAAATGCACCCAATTACAATTAGAATTAATTTATTTATAGGCCAAAAACTTGTACAAAAATAATTTGGATGAATAAAATAATTTCAAATGTTTTATATCAGAATCAGTTTATTAAGAAAACTAATTAATAATTTTCTAAAATATTGAATATTTTGAAGAGCATTTGTAAATATTGGCGTGTATAAGTATATATATTTTAAAAGGTACTATTAAACAAGAATCTCATATATAAAAATATTGAAAAGCATTGATTCTCAATTATCAAACTGACCAGTGTATTCTTTAACTATACAAACCTTCATTAAATCAAATGTATTTGTTCCTTTCAAAAATCATCAAATCTTGTATATATTGGTTTCCAACAGGATATCTCTGTCTTACAGAAATCCTGCAAGGCAATATGACTGCACCTATGGTCTCCAGCTAGCCTCTGACCCCACGTCAGGACATTATCATATTTATCCAAAAAATCCATATAGTTCAAAATTAGAAAACCTCTGTTGTCCAAAATGACATGTCTAATTTCCTTATATCAATATGATTTGTCACAATATTTTAAAGTCTATCAGATGACATTTTGTAACTTAAAAACCTTTTCAAAATCAATTACTTGCATGTTTGGAAGCATGTTTATGAGCATAATCATTTTCAAGAATGAATGTTATCAATTCAAAGTGCAGTACAAGGTGGACCAAGGACAATATTTTTTACCAAACATTCCAAGGATCTGTGTATTGTAAACTGATGTTGCCATGAATGGATTCTCAAAAATTATATGAGAGCATGTCTCATTGAATTTTAATGTTAACTTTGCAATAAAATGATTTATTATTTTATTATAAAATTTTAATAAAAGCATATTTTGTGATTGTGTGACTTGCCTTATTTTATAATCTACAAAATATAATTATCAATCAATTTGCTATGAAATTTGTGCTTTCCAGGACAGTTTTTTAAAACAAGTTTACTCTCATCTTTGTTGCTCAACTCTTGTATCTTTCTAAATTTTCTGTTTTTCAGGCACTTAAATTTATTGAGTCTAACAGGAATCAGTTCAAATTGAAACGATGTAAAAGATTACCTGTGTCTGGTGCTTTCCACACTGAATTAATGAGGCCTGCAGTTGAATCATTTAAAAAGGCATTACAGAACATTGACATAAGTGATCCAGCTATATCTGTCCATTCAAATGTTGATGGAAAGATGTACAGAGATGCCAAACACATAAAAAAGCAACTACCGCATCAAATATGTAAGCCTGTCAAGTGGGAACAGGCTATGCACATTCTTTATGAACGAACTGATGGTGAATTTTTTCCAAGGACATTTGAGTGTGGTCCAGGGTCTTCATTAAAAACAGTTTTAAAAATGGTTAATGCAAAAGCTAGTGATAATTGCATAAACATTGAGGCTTAATGAATTGAGCCCACAGTATATAATATAAATATTATTATGTATAAATGTACACATTATATTATTTACATGTTACTATATTACAATTTTGTATCACATGATTTGTATAAACACTAACTACCCAGCTGACAAAATCAGCTGGCTCTTTGGCTCCTTAATATGTCAGTCATAATAAATTCATCTTGATTAAAGTCTTAAAGAATTATTGTTCATTTGACCTATCATATCACATTATATTGCTTAGATTTGGAGGAAGTTTAGTATAAACTTAATGTCAAGATTTATTTCCTCTCCAACACACATGTTCTTGTAGCTGACTGTTAGATTCAATACTATACGGTCCTTTATTTGCTGTTCGATTAATCGAAAATGAATGAGTTCCCTTCTTAATAGATGATGTATAATCTTTAGTTCCTTGTCTTCTGAGTGTAAAATCTTTCTCTCCCCCTTTGTTACTGTATTCTTTCCATCTCACCCATTGCACTGTGTACAATGTATCTTTTGGTCCCCAATTTCTTGTTGATTTAAGGGCGCTTGAAAGTTTCTGTAACATGGAAAATATATTTATTTCTAAAGTATTCAGATAAATTCCAATCTTAATAAACTGCATTACATGTGTTGAATATGGAATGGAAGGGATTACAACAAACATAATAAGGAAAGACAAAAGTAAAGTAATGTTATATAAATGTCCTTACTTGTTTTAAATTGTAGCCCACTTGTGAAGAAACCTGGTAAACAGCAGTTCCTAAAATAATTAACCATATTGCAAGGTAAAGCCCCCAACCTGTTGCATATATCCATATTTCATCATATTTTTCTTCTAAACCAGTTACAGGAAGCAAAACTACTGATGTTATTTCAAGTGCCTGTATACATAATGCACATATTACAAATTTGATGCAAGTAGTTGCAGTAGGATTCAGAAAATTAATATTTTGTACATTTTATAAGCTTAATTGGATAACAAGTAACAATATAATATTAAATTATTTAATAATGTTTGCTTAAGGCATAAAAAAAATAGGAGATGTAGACACAGTTCTGTTTTTATTAAGAAAACAGAAGTATTTCAATTGTAATTGGATGTATATTAAAAAATTTAAGTCAAGCAGTCAATTCTTGAAAAAGTGTGATCAATCAGAATTATGTAACTGCAATAAAATAGTACAAACAGATATTTATCCTGCAAATTAGACTGGTGAGAACACATTGGTTTACTTCACAACAATTACATTGATAGTTGACCAATTTTATTATTCCTATACATAAGTCTGTTCCAAACAGTAAAGATTAGAGATGACCTACGAAGGGATAGTTCTCCCCAAACAGAACATTAAAAAGAATCTCTTCAACTTTATTGAAGTGATAATTGTACAGTATGATAAAAACTACTACTTTTACTTACTATTAAAATAATAGGTGCTACAATCCAGATGATTTTCCATATTGGAGTGAGCTTACAGCCCATAACAAATTCAAAATCATTGTAAATATTCTTGCTACCTGAAATATATTTTATGTGTATATTACTAAATTCACATTGTAATAAGTTTTTAAAAAATACTGTTTTCAAGTTATGGTTTACCATATATCCAAAGAAATCCTATTAGTTCCAAAGCAATAATGGCCAGTGCTGTCCTTCCAACAACATAGTGATCAAGAATATGTGTAACTTCAAAGTTGTCCTGCAACAAAAAAGAAATTCAAGAAAATTCGTTCATAAAATTTTGTTTTTAAAATAATTGGCTCAAATTACATTCTTTCAATACTTTCTCCATCTCAACATAGAAAAAAGAGAATGACATGTCAGAGTTAAAGACACATACAAAATAATGCTGTTAAGCCTATTTATTTTTTATTTTTTTGACAGCTTGGTTATCAGACAGGCTATAATCAAATGTGGAGAATCTACTAAATTGTTAATTAAACTTTAAGGGCATAATTTTTTGTTCTATCTATGCATTACCTTAAGATTTGTCACTTAGGTTGTTACTTTTTCTGCTCTTATGGTATTGTCAACCCATTCCCAAGAAAATGACACTCAAGTCAATAATAGAAAAAAACAAAACATAAAAAAACAAGCTGGAAATACAACATATAGGAATGAGTGTTCACAATTGGTGATAGGGCTTTATTTAATCATTTCACATCATTCTATCTGATGTAGCGGCCACTCTTAAGTAAACCATGCAAATCCTTCTCATCTTTCTTATCCATGTTAATTAATTTTGTCTCTATAAACATTAATAGATCTTCAAGATCAACGAGAAAATTATGGTGAAACAACAATTAGTTCGTTTTAAACACAGACTCTTGTCATAAGTCATGAATATATGACATTACTGTGCCATAAAGAGGTATTCAGTGCAGTTGTTTTGTGTTTGAGATACAGTATTTGAGTAATTTGCCTGTTATGGCAGAATCGTCAGCAAATTAGAGACCATATGAAGCCAGCTCAAAGTATGCCAGGGGCTTATGTTGCCCATAGTGTCATTTCAGACTTATGAAGAAGATTCTAGGAGGCATGTAGCATATTTTTGAATGTGCAACAATCCTGCTTCAAGAGATATAATAAAAATAGGGTCCTTCACTACTCATTGAATTTCTTTGCCCGAATTCTCTCTAATTTTTTTGGTGGGGTCTGATTCCAAAACATGAGACCCCCATCATCTGGACACTCATAATTTATGGCCCAGCATCTGCCATGTTATGGCCCTATAATTCCTTTGCCACACAAACTGTGGACAGCCAAGAATTACTCCATTACAGTGCTTGAAGATTTCCAACTAATTGCACATGTACTGGCTAGAAACCTCACAGCTGCTTCTGCAGCATACATCTGTCAAACAGTGTGTTGTCAGTTCTTTACTAAACATCCTCTATCAAATGCATTTCTCCACTCCCATACTAATTCTTACCTTTATCCTCTAATAGCACAAGTTTGTGTGTGTATTGTATATGTAAAATACACATGTTTGTTTGTATGTATGTATTTTTCTTTTATTTCTCACAAATTTTCCTTGAAAGTGAGATTTGTTGATGTTTATCTGTGACACTGCGGTTGGTTAGCATGATATTCAGTCTTGAGAAGGGGGCTTATGCCCTCAAAAATTTGATGTTTATTACTTCCTAGCCTGGAGATGCCAACTATTGATTTAAGGTAAATCAGCCACTCTCTTTACATCTTTCCTTTCCAGATTAATTTTATGTTACAACATCCTTAATTATTTATACAGTATATGTAAATTTACATCATACCAGTAAAAGACATGGAACTCCTATTAGAAAACCAATAATACAAGAGAATCCAGCAACATGCCACCATAGCCAGTCCTTCCCTGTTTCAATGATGATGCCAGAAATTATAGTGTATAAAACAGCACACTGGAAACATGGAAAATGAAATATGCTATTATTTGATTAGAAGTTTGTATACATTGTTTAATTTTATCAATAATTGTAAAAATTCAGTAGTTTAGTAAAAATTGGGTAGAGTGATGAGTTAATGTGCAGCTAATTTAAAAAAGTTTGTACAGTATTCATATTTATTGTAAGACAATAAAAATGGAGTTAAAAGTACAGTAAAAGTTACTATATTTTGTAATAATATACCAATGTGATACAGAAACAACTATTTGTTTATTAATAACTTAAAAAGGAACTTAATATTTTTTAAATAAATTTCCATTACATAAGATTAATGTTCTTATCTCTAATGATAAAGTATTTTACATCCACAAGCATTGACCTTGTTTACCTCCAGTCTGTTAAAATAGTCATCCATTGTATTCTTCAACATGTTGCCTCTAATATAAACTAGTTTCAGGAAATGTGTGAATGTGGGTATAGTAATGAAGAAACTGAATATCACAAGAAAACAATCCAGGCCATTATACTTTTATGATTAACCATAGTTTTCTTAGCTTTTTGTAATTCTAAAACAACATTTGACTGTATCTTTATGCAGGAATTCCACGAAGAAAATACTATTAACATCCAAAACAACAAACAATCACCATGATTTTTCATTAGGTAAGTGTAGTATTTCAAGGACTTTAGACAGGAGTGTCAATAAACTAATAGGTCTAAAATTTGCAGGATCTCTGGAGCTTTCATGTTTTGGAATAATTATGATTGCCCCATGTTTCAATTGGTATGATGAGTGGATGGTTCTCAAAACAGCATTTTATATTTGCATCATAAGTACCATTTCTTGGCATTCTGCTGGAAAAGTTTACAATTGGTGAATTTCCACATTACAAAAGAAAGTAGATATATTTTCTGTATACTAAAAAAGGCATTTGATCATTCATGGCATGATAGTCTCCTAGTGAAACTTAAAGAACATCTTCCTGACACTCCCTATAGAATCATACTCTCATATCTCAATTTTAGGACCTTCACTGTAAATTTATGATGATACTACCTCTAGATCATACACTATTCATGCTGGAATGCTGTGAGGCAGTGTCCTGGGCCCAGTTTTGTACATGATGTACATTAGTGAATACCATAAAAACAGTGCAATTACAATCATCCACTTTCCTGATTATGTGGAAGCTCTTTCTACAAATGCATGATACAATCACACCAGGGATAACCTGCAACAGTTTGCCTCCGTGGTTGAGTAACCAAAATAAACCATAAAAATCTTAACTTGTCCTATTTACCAGCCAGAGAAACTTACCTGAAAATTTCTGAGAAAATGACCTACCTTGGACTAAAACTCTACTCAAACCTGACACCCACATAAGTTCTGTTGTGCACAAAACGTGAGTTAACGTGTCAAACACCTCAGTTTCAGTCACTCTAAGAACCAATAAGCTGATATATCTATCTCTCATTAAACCAATCTGGCAAAATGCACCTGCAATTTTCTCTTCAGCATTCAACTCTCAAATTTAAATATCCATAGTTAAAATAGATCCTCGATGCTCTGTGGTACATCAGAAATAGTACTTTGCAAAGTGACCTGGGTATACCTGAGGTCACTGAAGTTCTATAAAACTCTTATAGTCATCATCGCCAACAACTTTAGTAATCACCCCAATATACTCTTGTAAGAAATAAACCAGAATCCTCAACCACCCTGAGCTGTAAGAATATTAAGAAAAAAGACTGGCATACCTAATAAATAACTGACTTTCTCAAATATTTATTTAGCACAAACAATATGTATTATCCACTTATAAAACCTTAAAACTTGCTTAATAACTCATTATTTAAAAATGTTGTTCACTCAAAAATGTATTTTTTTGTAGCCTACCAATGTGTAATTACCATTACGCATTACAAGTTAATATTGTATTTTCATTTCACACAACTGTAATGTACCCAATATGTTAATTAAAGTTGCCGTTAAAAAAATTAGATTCTTTGAAGTGTGAAGTCTGGGGTTTCTTGCTTGTTAAGTTAAAATATCCAACCCCCCCAGCAAAGTACCCCAAACCAAAATTGTGGCTACAACATGGCCTTATTGGTTATTTGTGGGATATGGAAAGAAGAAGTAAACAAATGGGAAAGAAGTTGGAAGGGAGAAGGGTTAGAGTGGAGTGGAGTGGGGTGAAGATGAGAGAGGATGGAGAGAAATCCTGGCAAATATTTAGAAGCAGAAAGAGTTGTGGTTGAGAGAAAGAATCATATGAATAGCTGTGATTGAAGGATAGAACTAGGAGAGTCAGAATGAGATTGTAAATTGAAGGGAATCATCCTAAAATTCAATTACACAATCATTGCCAAGTTCCATGTAGTGTTGCTTTGTGATCTGGGAAGTGGAGGATATAAGCAGAGATTGCATGCCTGGCCACTGTAGTTGTTGAATTGATACAGCGAGATGGTAGTATCCGATGAACTTTATCTATTGTATGCACTTCCTACACCACATAGTTCATTTTGCATAATATCTTGTGTTTCTGAGATCTGCATATTTAATATAAATTATAAGTAGCTGTAGCCTTATTATAAATTAATTTGATTTATTTTTTGAGTCTCAATGTGAATTTTTATTTTCATGTAGCAAATATATTTTCTGGAAATAAATGTTTGAGATAAATTTCTGGATAATAATTGGAAAAATTCACATTAATACACATTCAAATAAAGTTAGTTTTACTATCTATGTCACTCAAATAATATCAAAGTGCAGTGATTTAAACATTAGAAAATGAGTTTACTTTGCATATTTTCACTCTTTACAAACCATATGGTATAATTTTCAGGGACAATTCTTCTGAGAAAGGGTTGTGTCAAGTTTTTTCATGAACATCAAAACAATTGGGCATTCCTACTGATGTATCAAACGAATGATTCCTTCAGATAATCAGTTACCTACTTGCTCTGAACTAAGGAACAAATGACTCTCAAAGTACATAGTACAGAGAATAGGATTAGTCAAGTATATAATTATAGAATAATATATTAATTACATAACATCTCACATATGTGAAGACATAAAACATATGCTTATATAAAATATGTATAACTATACGAGTATTAAAAAACTAATATATTTGTGTAAAAACTTTTGAGAATTACTAACCATTGAACAGAATCCAGATAAAGTAATTGCAATAAATGCCAACGTGGGCCACAATTGAGTGGATGAAAGGTAATTCTGAGCAGCATCATATACCAAAGTCATCAGTAGTACTTCTGGGAATTTTGTCTCTTGAGTATTTAGTTGTGTTTTTGCTGCCCATAAATACACTAGTAATACAGCACTAATGCCCAGAAGTAGATTTGTCAGAATGTAAAAAAGAGCACATCTGAAAATAAACCCAGTTGTATGTAAATTTTGTGTTATAAATATTTAAATAATTTATTTTTTGAATATACCCAACAATTCTTGTGCAACTTATAACTTCAAGACTGCGAAGATTCATTTTTAAAACATTTTAATTTGTATTTATCTTCTTATAAAAATTATTCATTATAAAGTCATTAATGGGTGAAACAAGTTCATACACACCCATCATATTACATCATATATCATTTCTAAATTCTTAAACTCATAATAATTTGAATACACACGGGATTTTCAAGATCTATGACTGTAAACTAATACTATTTCATAATTAACTGGAAATAAAATTGTACAGCTGGCAATTTCATAAAATAGAACAACAATCCAGTTTGTATCTGAATTTTGGAAGGTACCTAATAAATAAACATATTCCATTTTCAATCCCAACTGTGATCCTTTAATTATTACCCTTTAATGCATCACAATTAAATTACTGTCATCAGGTTGGATGGTGTTGTGGTCAGTAAATTAAGAGACTAAAAGTTGGTGACAAACCATTGCAACAGATTAACAAAATTTTCTCGTGACTGTGTCATATAGCAGTGATACACAAGACAATATCATTCCATGATACAAATCAATATTATTGCTAATATAAACGGGATAATAAGAAAGATAGCCAAATACAGACAAAAGAAGTGTTTATATAAATATCACAATGTTTCTGGAAGCCTTGTTCCTTTCTTCATGTGCAGAAAAAAACACAAGAGCATAGAGAGGCACAAGTGAGTTGACAAAATTCAAAGTTAAAGAAGCAAGAGAGAATTATTTTCATTTTAATATAAATTGGATGTCCATAATTTTGACGCTTTAAGCATAATGGGGTATTTTATGACTGTAGTGAAGCATATTATTTATGTATATATTAAAAAATGATACAATAATTATTAAATCTAACAAAGTCCATTATTGGCAATTCTTAAAGATATAATTTATAAAGAGGGTCATCTCAGAACAAATTGAAGTGAATCATAGCTTGCTGAAAAGGCATCTGTGGACTATTTGTACACAAGCACCAGGAACTGAGAGGATTGCCAGTTTGTGCATCCTAAAGATACACAACGTAACTTTATTTTTGCATTGTGTGGGGGTGCAGGAGAGATATATACCCAAGAAATGTCAGGGAGTTTGGAATTGTTAAGAATCATGACAGTTACAAGGTGACAGCCCAGAGACTCAATATTGGGTCATTTTTCTGCTTCACTGTCTGGAGGTAGCTTGTTCCAGATCTGTGATCAACTACAGGACTGCTGCAGATTGTTGATGGTGAATGAGTGCTGTCGGCTATAATTACTAATTTGAAGTGCTTTCATTCCAGCATATAATAAAGGGGTCTCATACTTTAATTTAATATTTTTAAGTGGCACAGTAAATGAATTATTCTCTATTATAAATCTATGCACCCAAACATTTTTGTAAACTGACTTTTTTAATTGTATTAATAAATTTGTTTTTATAAGTGTATTTTTTAATTTCTAGTAACAAATATTACTGCATATATATATATATATATATATATATATATATATATATATATATTGTAATACCCAGTTAAGAAGGACATAAATTTTGTTCTTATTTCATCAGATTTGTTTACCAACTCAGGCTGGGGATTATTGAGTGGTTTGTATATAAAAAAAGATGATAATAAAATGATGGATAAGCGGCTCTTAGAGAAGGGGGAGGACTATAATTGGACATTTAGCGGCTCTTAGAGCTAATGGTTTTGATAGACATCGGGACAAAACCCTAAAGGCATAATGACAGAAGTTTGGTGGACATCCAATTATATTAAAAGGAAATGTTAATTATATTGAGTGGCTCTTGGAGCGTGAGAAAGCCAACAGTTGGTGTTTGTTTGGCGAACATGGAAACTCAAAAACTGTGAAAAAAAAAGGAATATTCTGGAGAGGGGAAGCAAATAAAGGTTAGTTGGACTGGAGACCTCAGAGGAGATGGACGTGGAGTCGGTTGCCAGAGCGTAAGAGGGATGGATGTTGGAGTGTGGTGCCAGAATCTGAACGATAGACATAGGAGTTGAAATGTACACCACAAAGGAGGAGGACGTGGAGGCGGTGATAAATATTTGGTCAAATTGAATGGTGGCCGTGACTAAAAATAAAATAAACATTTTAGTCCATGCAAGCAGTCAGGAGTCAGGATATCAAAAAGGATAAAGTGAACGTGTCTGTGAAGCATGTGTAAAAGTCTGTGCACAGAAGGGCTTTGTAGATTAAAGTGCATTCCTGAAAAACCCAAATAAAATTGTAAGTAGACATTCAGTAATAAATTCTGTAAATTGTTAAATAAGGGTAATGAGTCACATTTCGTTTTCATTTTATTTTAACTGCATTGTTTAAATTGTAAATTTTGTGTTCCGTTTCCCTGGGGTACAGAGTCTGATTTATAAAATGTAACTGGATTATTAGTGTAATTTAATTGTTGAGGGTAAAAGGATATAAAAATATACAGAGATTTCTTGAGTTGTATTCTAGATTAATAAAATTGTTTTGTTTATAAAATTTAATAACTTGTTTAATTTAAATTCCTATAATCATAATAATCTATAGTTTGGGTATTCAATGGGAGCAAATTAATAAACTTTCAAGTTTCAAAATAAATTTTAAAAAAATAATTATCAATGAGAGGGGGTATTACAATATATATAATTATTTTAAGTAACTGCAATGAAAAATACCTAGTTTACATCATAAGTGTATATTTATCAATTCAAAGAATGGAATATTTACTTACATAAATGTATTGCTTTTTGGATATAACTTTCCTGCACATGTTGTGATATTCCCAAAACCAATCTGTGTAGAAAACAGAACCTGGATCACAGCAAAGTACCATACCTGAAATTAAGTTACTATATGTATAATTTAATTTTTCTAAAAGACTAGTTATGTAGAAGGTATATAAATCTATGATGTAAAATAAATGGCCAATAATTAACTGGGAACATCTATGCTAAGTAAACTATTGGAGAGATTAATTGTACAGTATTTTTTGGGCCAGAGACAACATTGATTTAGGTGTGTGTTACAATCAGAATTAGTTTGCAATGTTTTATATACTAATAAAAATTTCAAAGGAATTGACATAGTTTCAATGTAACATGAACTGATAAGGTACTGAATTTGATCCTTATATTGTGTGGCAGCTGTTCAATATATTTTGAGGACCATACAAATAAAATTCAAACTTGTATTTTCTTCAAATATTTCAATTAGTACTAAGTACATATACACATTGTTGTGAGTTTATTTGGATAAATCTGCGTACATCTAAAATAAAATTAAAAACTCCTTCCAAATTTATTTCACTATATTTGCTTTATTCAAAGCCTATTTTCCATAATAAATCCTTTGCTTCAGGAGTTGATTTATCTGTGGAGTATATATTCATGTATTATCAACATTATGTAGAAACTCAGGAATATTGTGGCAAAAAAGCTCCAAACAAGCCACTATTGTCTTTATTCTGCACTGTGAGAAAACATGGCACTCATCTTTTGATATATTTTTAAACATTTTTATGCAAAATTGAAACCACTGAAATATATTTCTCTTCAACAAGTTTGAACAATTTGACTCATCAATATGTAATGAACACATATCTCTAATTTAGATAATTGCCCATTTAATTTGAATTATTTGTATATTCAAACAAATTTATTGAAATTAAAATATAAAATATACAAAGCAACAAGGATTGCATAAAATGTTGTGTGGTATTTATTTAGCACTTATTATTGTCTGTTAATAGGTTGCTTATTTATCTAAAATCAATTTATGGCAAAATTTGCTTGTATTGAAAGTATTAACAATTAGGTATTGTTTTGCTGAATAGCAATGTAAGATAGTTGGCGTGGTGCCACAATTAATAATTCATTAGGTGAAGCTGACAATTTTATAGGACAATTTTTTATACCACAATTTAATAGAAATTATGTAATTGGTGGATTTATCAGATTTATGGAACTTGCTTCAAATGAGAGCAATACAAGATTATTCGGGGACAGACAAGCAAGTACAGAAAAAATTCCAGGAATATAGATTCCCTTTCACAAGCATCAAACCGTGAAGGCCATGGTTAAGTTGAATTAAAGTATGAGAATGGAAAAATGTCAACCAGACCAGCAATTGAACCCGGAACCTCCCGCTTACTGGGCGGAAACTACTGGCCGATATTTTCCCGTCTTCATATTTTAATTCAACTGACCCATGGCCTTTATGGTCTGGTGCTTGTCAAAGATTCTCTATATTCCTGAATTAAAATATTTAAAAAAAACCTTTGATCAACTTAAATAAAGTCTGTTCTTCAGTCAGGTCTTAGAATTAGACCATATGATTCGTAAATTGTAGGTGATCCACATTAGGTTTATTGCATGGAGGAATTTCGCACCGTATCTGGTGTCGACAGGGATAGTTCAGTGATAGAGCTTCCTGGGTTCGATTCCTGGACCAGTCAACATTTTTTCATTCTCATATTTAAATGCTAATTTTTTTAGAAAAAGTATTTTCCCACATAAAAAAGATGAGAAAAAAGGGGTGCGGAAAAAGAAACTTTACAAGTTCCCAGACATAATTTGATAGTTTGAAGGGTCCTTTAGACGTGCATGTCAGGCAAGTAAATAACAAGTAGTCCCGTGAGATTGTAAATAATATGTAATATATAAGTCACATTGCTTTGGCCTACAGGAGGGGATCAGTAAAAGGTCAGTTGGAAGATGGAGGAGCTGACATTCACAACTATCCATACTATTTTATAGCACTAACCTTAAAGTTTCGTAATTCATCCCATTCAAAAGTGTAGAAAGTTTTCAGGCCACTTTCAATAGAAGTTGTTGAAAATGCTTCAAACAAAAGTGCAATCAATATTGCACAAATAATTAAAAGAAACAATGGTGCTGTTACTCGGTATGAGTATTTATGTTTAAATATGCTGAAATAATAAACTTTTAAATTATTACAAGGTTAATGGTTGTAATTTCAAACAAAGCTTAAGTTAGATAGGCTTTACCTTAATAAGCAAACAGCCCACAGAAAAAACAGGAATGCTGCATTAACTCCAAACCATGTAAGATCTGTTGTAAAAGGAGTCAAAAATGTATCCCTGAAATTAATAATGTAGAATAAAATTAAACCAATATTTTGGAAACATATGGTAAAGTACAAGAGAAAAGTCTGTAATTATTATTATTTATAACCCTGGTATTATGAGTTTACTTAATTTATTTATTAATTAATTAATATGTAAAATCAAAGTATATGCAGGATATCAGAGGCAATACATGGATGGACAGAAATTACTCATTCCTTTCTTATCCTGATGGCATAGTTGGAGGTAAAATTTTTTGGTTAATTTTTAACAATTTCTCCCTGAATTACATTTACAAATATTTCCTATGTAAACCTGTTCAGGATATTAAATATACATAGAATACAATAAAAATATATACGCATACATACATACATATGTGTAACACATTTGGATAGGAAATGAGACAGGGTAGCAGACCTACCTGAAACCAACAGTTTCAGTCAGACAGTGCAGAATGACCGGCATGAAGTTGAAACCTGCTATCGTGAAGGGGACTAAGTCCTCAAAAATTGTATTTGATTTATACACAGCCTGACTGGACGTATGTATTTAATAAGTCAAATTCCTTAATATATAGCATATACAGACTTTTACAAACTTTCATTTATCACAAGGGAAGATAAATCACGTTTACTGTATTCAATTACTTAATTTTATCATCAGTCAACTAATTTAAGTTTTATTCAAAAAGTTTGAGAAAAGAACAAGGCAAATAATTTGTGATACCATTTTAATGTTTCACTAGGAAAGATTTAGAGAACTTAAACAGGTCCAGTATTATCCAAACATATGAAGAAAAAAACATTAAGTGACCTGGGAAGAAATTAAAATAATGCATAAATAATGTAATGCATTAAAAAGAAGTATTTTAGGTATTTTTAATCAAAATTTAGATGTGGCAATGAATGAACGAAATGAGGTAGGAACTGTAGGTGTTTTATACGACTTGGATGAGGAGGAGGGAGGTAGTAATAAAATAAAAATGAAGTTGTAAAGAGAGTTAAAATATATGTGTATGTGTGTGTGTATATTTATATATATAAAAGTAATATATGTTGAAATAAAAAAGATGGAAAATTATATTGTAGTGAGTAATTAAAAAGTTGGCCATGTAGCAGCACTGAGTGATGGCATAGGAACAGATATTGACTTGATCAGTTGAAATCTGAACCCAGAGGTAGTCAGATGGTATCACTTAATATGTGAGAATGAAGAGAGGAGAAAAATATGTGAGAATGGAGAGGTTAAATGCAGATTACATTACAGGTACATCCAAATATTATACTTACAAATTAAATATTGTAATTAAATTAATTAAATATAATTTTAACTGATTGTACAGATGAAGAAATGTTATTGCCTGTATTTTTATTTTTATAGATGATTATGATCAATGAATTAGGCCAAAAACTCCTGTATATCTGTATGTTACTGACAAATAATCAAATTAAATTGGTCGATAATATGATAACTGTATAATGGCATTTTAGTTTCCTTAAATTCAAACTAATTTTATTGTTAAAATTTTCTTACCGCAAACAGAGCTCTCCCATTTTATACTGTAACAGAAAATATGACTTAATATTTCAATACTCTAAAAACAATTATCAATGTACATTGTATATAATAATTTTCATATTTTATCAATGATCAATTATGTAGTAGATAATTGATATATATCTGGAGGGAAATATCTAGTCGTGTCAAAATGAAGTGCATAGTGGTCCTCTTAACTGGCATTGTAATGGGGTTAGGCCAGAGCCGCCTTAATATGAACCTTCATTATGGCAACTTGGTAGTGTAAAAACTATTTACCGTCTTGTCTACAAGAAATTGTTAAGTAGTTATCTCAAGTTTAACTATAGCCAGGTGCAAAATTTTTTATATTTTTTCATAAACGCCTTAAGAACCCAAAAATTTACAATTTAAACATTGCAGAATAGAAGCTAATGATTGAAAATATTATTTTAGATTTACAAACAAAACCCACCACTTCAGTAATTATAAATTTGGATTTATTAATATTTTAATCATACAGTATGTTTAATGAAAATAAGCAGATAAACATTTATAATAAAATTTCTATTGTTATACTTTAAATTATTTCATTGGACAAAAAATAAATATCATAAGTAAAGAAGCATTTGCATGATTATATATATATTACAAAAATACATACACCACATTCAGAGAATGGATAAGGTCCTTTTGCGGTCCACACCACAAAGAATAAAGACAAGGTCATCATTAATGGATAGTAGACAGCAGTAAATATTGAGACAATTATTTTTACATAGCCAACCCCTGAAACAAATTACATACATTTCATAGTATTAGAATTGGGTCATATTCCATAGACCCTACAAAGAAACTGTGATCAAAGGGTGTAGAATAAGTCATATAATATACATTAAGTGTAATAATTATACACTATCAAATAAATAACATATGTTATCATGTACCATATGAGATATATTTCAGAATAAATCAAATTCTGTTAATATTTTTTATATTGATTTATTTACAGACACATCAACAGCTCAGGTTATTAGTGACTCATTATGAGAACTCATTTTGACTTGTCAGAGGAATGATTTGACAAGAGATTCTGTCACATACACAATCATCTATATGCCCTCTATATGCTGAACCCTGGCTGTTGATTTTATGATGTACATATCACTACACTGACATTATTCTAACAGCAAGTGTAATTTGGTTGCAGGTGTACTTTTCCAATTTCTTCTATTATTAATTGTAGAAGAAAATTCTCAAAGTGTTTTAATTTTTAAATGAGTATGTTTAGCATAGAAATGGTGGTAGAATACAGTGCAAATTTATGATTCAATACGTCTGCAAGATACTACTCTATCATTGAATTAGACACCTGTTGACTCATACCATTCAGCAAAAGAATAACTAATTTTTAGCTTTTTGCATATTCCTAAGAGAGGGCATGATTTTTTATATGTATTACCAGAATTTATTAATTTATTTGCTTAAAAATTTATGCATAACAACATACATAAAATACAAGTAGAGTTAATAATTATATAATAATTATAAATTATAAATAAACGAATGAGAACATATAATCTCGTAAGAAAATAGTATGATAAATAGGTTAAAAAATATTCAAATATACAAGCAGGTTTAACTGTTTGTATTAATTTGGAGAATTTCTTAGCTGCGGAACTGCAGCACCTCCAATTTCCACTTGATATTATCACTAACATTTATTGTAATGAGTCCAATTTTCTTGAATTCTTTCTTTACAATTGCACAATATAAAAGCCTTAAGTTTAATATCAGTTGATGCCATCCCCACCCCACCCATCTATGAAAAAGAAACAAAAATGTTGGTATGGATCAGTGCTCTTTACAGAGGAGTTTGACTGTTGTCCACATGTGTACATAGGCAGCAGCTCCATGCAGTGCCATCTCAGTTTTCATCCAGAGAATAAGGAGAAAATTATTTAAATGTTTGCGAAAATTATAACCATAAGAATGCATTTCATTTTTTAAATGAATAGATTAACATTAATGTAACAATTTAGGTTTAAGTAGGTAAAAAAATGGTTGATTTCGTTCTTTTAAGATTTTGTCAATTTTTCTTTTTATACACAATTTAAAGTATTAAAAATTTTCTGGAGTAGCACCCCACTAATTTTAGCTACGAACTGCCACTGATGTTAAAACTATCAAACCATAGCTATGAATCATTCCTCGATGAAGAGTTTACATGATAAAAATATTGGTTTGAATCTTTCATTATTAAAAAAACAAACAATTTCTTACTTAGTCTGTCAGAATGCTATTTTGATTATAGACTCCTCAGGTTTGACAGAATTTACCAGTCCTATTTCATAACAGTTTCCTACCTTTGAGTATAGGTACAGCCCTCCAGATCTTGGTAGGTCCTTCTTGGCAGAATTGGCCAAGACCCATTTCGAAGAATACAAGCGGCAAGCCCAGTACCAGCATGGCAACGACGTAGACCAACATGAAAGGACCTGAGGGCAGGACAGAACGGCGTCACTCGGCGCTGTTAGAGACTGACGGAGACCCACGGAGAGCTACTCACCTCCACCGTGTAGAAGCACCACGGCCGGGAGACGGATAATGTTGCCGACGCTGGCAGCAAGAGATAGGGTGGTCAGCGTGTTGGCGGCTGAGGGCATCCACGAGCAGCAGCCCACCTGAAACAAAAACCCGCACTGAGGCCCGCTCCGTCACGCACAATGCACGCACCTGGCGCGACGCGCCTTCCGCCTCAACACTTACGTTGCTACTAATTAAACCATGAATGAAATAAGCGATAGCGGTAAACGACATCAGCAGAATCATACAGATCAATGTGGGTGGAAAAATATAAAAGTTTGGAGTTGGAACTTTATGTCAATTGTGGTTGAAGACAAAGTTATTTTTTTCAGGTATTCCAAAGACACATTTTCTAGAATTCAGAGGTAGCGAATGGAGAATGAGCATTTAGATTAAGTAATATGCTCCATATGGAAGGATTGACGTCCCAACATTTCGAACAGTTCGTTTCAATTTTTAGAAGATAATGACAAAAAGTAGAGTTCCTCTAGAGTAAATTTAAATTTGTTAATAAAAACTAATTTTCATGTAATCTACATAACATAATGCACACATATATGTGCTGTTATATGTTTTGACCTGAAATAGGGAACATCGCCTGTACAAGTGCAAAACAATGGAAAATATAAGCTTTTAAAGACTTTAGTATTACATAAAATAAGAGTGTCTAAAAATCACGCCGAATCAAAAGTGAAAAATACTCGCGAACTTATTAAAGTCTAAAAATACTACCAGGACCTTAAAGGAGTAAAAAATACAACGTTTAACCATACAGAGGCCAAAACATAGTTCCGTACCCTAAGAAAATAAAAAATAGACCCGGTAACATAAGAGGGTCAAAACTACTCCGGGTAACTTTTTGTCAACCACGTCCACCTCCATGACGAGGAGCATAAAATGCCATTAACCACTCAATGACTCCTATAACTCAGAAATAGACTCTCCGTCTTTTTTCCATTATTTTTTATGTAAACCCCTTCCACCACCTCCCCTTCCTTGCCTTTTGTATATTTAAAAATTGTAGAACAACACTATCACTATTCATCGACCACGAAAAAGTTATATTAGACGCTAATAATGGCCGTTTAGGAACGTTTTTAAGTGACATCCCCTTCTTAATCCCTTGGCGTTTGTTCCTGGATCGTAGGTAACATGTTAATAAAGTTTGGTAGAAATTTCTCTACGTGTTTAAGATTATACACGGAAATTTATTTCGCCCCCTTCCACGCCCTCCTAGGGGTTAAACTACATATTAATAAGTATGGTAAATGTCATAATTAAAGTCAGTGACATCCATAGCATCAGATTCTACACCAATCTCGGTCGTGTACGCGGAAATTTGTTTCACCGTCTTCCACGCCCACTCCTAGGGATTGAACTACAATTTAACCAGTAAATGCCAGAATTAAACTCAGTGACTTTATGTAACGGCCTTTATCCCCCCCGCCCCCCCCAACCCGACACCTAGGGACTGAACTACAACTTAACTAACAAGGTGAATGTCAGAATTAAACTCATTGACTTCTATAACCCTGGATTTAACACTAATCTCGGTTGTTTCGCGTTATTTTTATGTAACGCCTATCCACTCCCTCCCTCAGTGGTGCTCACTACCAGAACTGTAAGGGATTGAAATGATATAATAAAAACATCTGGAGAGAAACTATTAATCTCATCGACACAGCAAATTAATTATTCGACGCTAAAAACATCCGTTTGTCATGTTTTGAAATTTAACGCCCGTTTACTCATTGGGAATTGGGGAACACTTCCAAAGGCCGACAGAAATCTTCCGACACCAAAAGCGCAATTGTCTTTTCTTGGTAAGCATCAAATCAAATTGTTCTCAAACATGCAGAGACTATAAGACCACATACGCTTAATTTTTTTAAAATTCTAATCACTCCATTGAACGCCGCGTACGTGGAAGTGCGGAGATTGTTTTAGTGCGTCAGGTTATATATACATTAACTACCTGTTAGATACTGTAATTCAGCATAAGCTGAAGTGATTCGCGGCCCTGATTTTCAACATAACTAGTAGTTTGAGGATAGTATTTATTAGGAACCTTATCGTGTAGTAGCTATGTAAATTGACTTCATTGGTCAGGATTTATGGAAAAGAATAGTCCTAAAATTAATTGACCAAAATGGAATACTATAATGGCCCGGACAGAAACAGTGAGGTTATGCGTGATTTTGAAAGCTTTATGAAAGGATCTTGCTTGGAAGGAAATAAGTGATCTTTTTGGAACCGACCTACGGTATAATTAATAATTATTGTAGAAAACCATTCAGTATGAAACACAGGTACGATATAGGGAAATTCTTGTTTGTAAAAATTACAATTGGAAGCTGAAACAGTTTGCCAGAATCACTGCTGGAACCCACCAATCTCTTAAGTTTTAAAAGTGAGATAAACCAAATAATTATTTAATCTATGAACAGGGAGAAATAAAGTTTTGTATTGATGTGAAGTAAATTTTTATAATAATATATAATAATTATAAAGTTCATGTGCTTTACCGAAATGATTTGGAATAAGGAAATAAATATAATCACTTTTGTAGGTGCAGTATGCTTCGAATACTGACTGTTTAGACGTGGGATTGCGAAGGCAAAGACAGATTAAATAGATTGAAATTACTAGGTCAATATCTGTTCAAGTCCCTTACCGAATTAAATCTTCCTCACTGACGCTTTTCCCTTACGCAATTGATTTCAGAACGAAGAAATACTTTAAACCCACCTCAACTAAATAAAGCTACGAAATAGGTTAGGATAGAAAAATATCGACATGGCCGGGGATCGAACTCAGGATAATCGATTTGTACGCAGACGCTCTAACCACTGAGCTATCCTCGTCGATTCACGGCCAAATGAAAGATTTCTGCGTCCGTTGTAGAGACTTGAACACAGGGTTCGATTCCCGGTCCTGTCTAAATTATTCTGTCCTAATTCGTTGATTACTAATTTAGTATATTGTTTTAATTGGAAAGTTGGATTGTAGAGGACTGATTATTAGAGGATATAGAGCGGACGCCGCAACAATTCGGCGAGGCAAAGAAAAACATTGTTGAGATTCTACGCGCTCAAAAATCTACGAGACGAGGAAGTTCAGTTGGGCAGCGGACAGCAAACAGTTCGAAAGCAATCTTGGGTCAGGCAAGGAACGGCGAGGCAGTAAGGAACAGCAAAGTTTTTCTACAAAAGTAATAGAGTCAGGAATGTGCAGCCGCAAATAGGACAGTTTGATAGCAGTTACAAACATGCTCTAAAATATTGAAAAAGTAAAACAATCTTCAGTAGGGGAGGAGAGATTGAAATTAACGTCGTAATCGGTGGCAGAGCGGACATTCAACTTGCTGGCCATAGACCAAATCCAACTAAAACTACACGAGATCTGCAAATCCAGGTTGCAGCAAAGCATCGAGAAACTACGCCAATTAGAATTTGTTGAAATTTAAAGCCTGTGAATACTAGAATCAGTGATATCCCCAAATGTTGTGCACGAAAAACCTAAAACGAGACCTGGGCGGCCGTAAGTAGAAAAACTTACAAAAATCATATTGTAAACCACTTTTAAAAGATATGTCAGATCGTTCTTTAATTATTTAGTTCTTTAATAATAATTATTTAATTATTACATTTAAATTCAATCTGTAGTGTTATTTTATCCACAACAAAGTTCGTCTATGTTTCAGACGCATTAACTTCCATAAAAGCTAAATGTAATTTGATTGTATAAAATTCACCCATTTATCAAACCCAGATAAAGACCCTGAGATCTCAAATATTATTGTGTATTTAAAATATAATAAATATTGTTTGTAGTTTTCACGTAATAGTTCTTTTTATTTAGCCACAGCAATTTTGTAGTATATTTAAATTTATTACAATATATAATTATCAAAAATTGGGAAGTCGAATACTCGGAAAAATTATTTTAGAAGGATCCGTAACTTGTATGATTTAATTCGGTTATTCCAATGTTTCTGGTAGATTAATGTTGGAAGAGATGAAACGCATGTGTTCCACCGTTCTCCGATGTGAAAAACCGACTGGTTTCTTTTTAGGGCTGCAATATAGCTTTGAATTTTTCTTATTGTTTGAATCGTTAAATATTTCTTATCCTTCAATCACCGGTTTCGTTCTTGCCGGTCTCTCATTCATGGATCTTTCAGTCATTTCATTTATTATTGTTTTTGTCTGTCTTCTGTTTGTCTCAATCCCTGAGCGCACTTTTTCTTAATCTCTGCTGACCTTACGATCTCTATGTCGCATATAGTGGATTACCAGAATAATGTCTATGTGTTTCTTTATATGCATATCCACTTCCGATTTTGTCTTAAAAGTTATGTTATACTTTTATTACTCGATGAATTCGCACCGTGCGGTCTGTAATTTAACTTCTTTAATGCAGTGATCGAGTGGAAATATACTTGTTTGTTATGCTACATATTGTATGTATGTATATCTTAGAAAAGTTAATATTTTTTAATATTAATAAAACTAATGTAAGAGTTGCTCTATAGGCATTAAAGGTAAAAAAAACTCAAGACAAGTATTCCAAATTTCGAAGTTGGAATTCCGGATTAATTGTACGCAAAGGAACGTACTTCAGAATATAATTTCACGACTAAAGTGACGAGACCGTGAAAACGGTGGAACGAAGCTCGCGAGGAAATGGTCTTGACCTTGACTGCGATATTGCGCAAGTCAGCCATGTCGAGGTTATCGGGACAAAATACCTGGCGTGACGTCATGACGCAGGACAAGTTGGGGGTCTTGGTCTCGGCTAAATTGCTATCACCGACCTCAATCTTGTGCGGGGTGCCTCAATAGACCAAATGCGAGCGTACTGGTTCTCTCTGAAGTTGTGTCTTATCAAGAATAACACATCCAACATATTACATACAATTAAATCCAGCTGAATAAACCAAGTATTTGTTAAATTCCCGTAGTATCTACTTTTAATTGTTATTGTATTTCTTACAGATATCTGTTTTTTACTTCCAGGTAAATTACAGATAAACCTTGTCCAGATCAATGGAACTGTACAGTCTGGCACAACACTAAACGTAGGTATACCACGTATATATCTCTGGAATCTGTTAATAATTAATTGTAATTATAGTCCCTTCACAAGAGAAATCATGTAAGGTCTTTAGTGTAAAACAGATAATTATTTAAAAATAACTATAAATCTTATAAATTTTTTATTCACATTAAACATTCTGTTAAATCATTTCCCAGAAATAATTTGCCGGCCTGCTGTGGCGTAGTAGTCAGTGTCAATTTCGGCGAGGGTTTAGATGTTGAGTTTGTGTTTCCACTATCATCAACCGAGAACCTCTCACTGGAGAATTTCCTGCCAACGTCAGTAAAAAAAAAAGACACCCCTGTTCCTAATCCAGCACATTGACCTATAGAATATTGAAATTCTGATTGTCAATTAACAATATGCATCATCACGTTGCCAACACTCGTCAATTTTCTGGTGCGTTTCCCGAGGAATAACAGCCATTTCTTCACGAATATTCTCTTTCAATTGTATTGTCGCGGATGACTTGTTAACCTCAATTTTTACATATGCCCAGAGGAAAAAGTCAGGAGTCAAGTCACTACGCCTGGGAGGTCATCGAATATTACCTTCAAGCGAAATGAGTTTTCCTGGAAACGTTTGGTTTACGACAGACAAAGATTCGTTAGACCTTTGGCATATCATGACACCAAGTCCTGCTGTAGACTTCAAAACTGAGAAGTTTCAGGAATAAAAAAAATTATACAACGTTGTTGTCTGCCTGTTGCAATTTTTGGCTCCACAATAATTCCGACAAAAACTTTAGGTAAATTCAGTGTATTCGGTTTAAATTACGTTATGAGGAAGCAATTTTATTTTTCAAAAATACTCTACAAAGAATGTAAGCTCGGCTGATGACTTGTGAGTGTGGATTGATAATCCAGGATCCCATCGCACAAAACCGCCAACTTCACCAACTGCTTCCTCGGCCCTCGATGACCTTGAAGGTTCCTTTCGTGAAATGATCCACAGAGACTGAATCTCCACCACGGGCAACCACTTACAACTGATCATATTTATGGACAGCCTGGCATTTTGATGAAAATATAGTAAAAATATTTATGTGAATGTTACATTTTTAAATTATATAAGGATTGAGCCCTGGTTCACGGAGGTATAGTTATTTTGTATCTCGCTGCCACTAAAAATCTGGGTCATATTACAGAAATTGGTTAGAAATAATTTATGTAACGATTCAATTCAAATGTAAACTTTTCTATATTTCCAACAAAACCACTGTGAACCTAATTCCACGTTGAAATTAATCTGTAACGAATGAACATATAATAGAAGTTATAAACCGTCCTACCAATTACGTATGTAATATACAGCGTTGTTTCTCTCACATGATTCATTAGTGCAGATTTTTCCGATTGTACTTATAAGTACAAAACAACGAGATATATTCAAAGATTGAAGCATTTCCCGATGTAGTTGTTCAATATATTGTTCTCGGAGTTCAACTGGGTTTTGCATAATTATATTAGATGACGCCTAGAAGATGACGACAGAGCTTTTAGTCGTCGAAACGTTGCGTTCTAATATAATTATGCAAAACCCGGTTGAACTCCGAGAACAATATATTGAACGAGATATATTATTTTTATTGGTTTTTGTTTCGGATCTTTGACTTATTATTATAAAAATATTTTTTTTTGTGTTGAGGATATTGTTATACGAGCAGTCCTCGTACCACTAATATAGAATATTCGTATGAATATGTAATAGAAAAATTCAGTTAGTGTCAATAACATCCAGTATTTCTCATATTATATTAGAACCTTTAGACAAACCAGGGGAAAAAATGAGTAACCAGTTATTTATAAATATATAAATACAAAGAATATTATTTCATAGTTTATTTTTTGATTCAAATTGTACCTCCAAGGTTTCTTTGACTATCCGTGGAAAATTAATCTATTGAGAGTAAAATACGAGTTAATACATTTCTCAGTTTTCCAATTTTGTAAAGATCCAAAAATTCTCAAGACCATACAACTATTTATAACATCAGCACACTAAATTTCGTTTCACTTTAGATTTTTTTTTAGTTTTTTTCGTTCTATTTACCATTAAATGGCATATTAAAATTAGTATATCCAGTGATACACAACCTATGTGCCTTGTCAATTTTAAGAATAATGTAATTTTTAATCACGAACATTAAACAAATTTGTTACAGAACATGAAGTACGAAATTGAGCCGTCTCATGAATTCCGCGAATGGGCTTGCCGTTTGTGTTCTAATTTGTAAACCTAACGAGTTGGCCCTTTGCCTAGCAATGCATTTCACTTGATGATAATGAACCTGCAGCTTTGTATAATGGCTTCAACAATGCTTACATACAAAAGATGATTATAGGTTACCAACCAAATTAATTCTATTATAGCGTTCGTAAAATACGTTAAATTGATTGAATGTATAAAACATAAACAATAATATTTACCATCCCCTCATATTTACTACATTGAAACTAAAAATCACATTTGCTATGCATGATTAATTACTTCACTTGAGCGACGATTAGAAACAGAAACAGGAAAATTTACAGTTTAAAATAAAAGTTTCCGTCGATTCGTATTTATTGGTTTTAAAAAATTTTAACTTCACTTCTAATTTAAATGATTTACAATTTACTAATTAAGTTTGATCTGCAAAATTATTACTCACCCCTAAGTGATGATTAGAATCAGAAAACATAAAAGTCGGGTAACTTTAATGTAGGCTTATATGTAAATACTTATAAATATCTAATATCTTCCTTAAGTAATGCCGCATTTTCTTTTACATTTTTAATTCAATGTTGTATTGCTTTTCACGAAACCGAAAGACAATCGTCTGTAATTTATCATACATATATTATATCTCTTAAGCCGCCGAACCTAGGTTTTATCCCATTTTTGAGCACCAAATAAGAGCAAACGTCATAAGTGAGGAATCTGTGGCAAAATAATTTTTAATTGTTTATTTTCTGTACAAATAATAAACTTGTGTTAACATTAGGAAGTTAGAACAAAACTTCGTTCATCTTCGGTAAACAATTGCCAACTTTGGATGGAAAAATAACGAATTACTTCGATCACCAAATACGATCGTACTGAAGCATCAAACTGGCCTTGACCTTGCGGTATTCTCTTTTACGATATTTACTTTCATTTCGTCCTCGCTTTTATAACCTCTCCGCGTCAACATTAAGTAAAATATTTTCGAGGGAGTTCTGTACATGTCTTAAATAAAACATTGGCTCCACAGACGGTAAGAAGGAAAATAAATTCGTTTCTTAAGGTTAGAAAATAAACTTTTAAAAATTTAAAAAGAAGCAATGAACTAGGAAATTATTATACCAGCTGGACAATACAATATAATCTGATAATTAACAGATAGATAATTAAGTATCCAATAAACATACGAAAGAGAGAAAATAGATACCACACAAAGTTCCCACAATCCTTATTGATTTCGTCAGGTGCAAAAAAAATCGTAAGAACTTTTGAGAACGACTCGCAATGTTATCACTTAATTTTGTGTGTTTATTGACTACTTCATTATCTATTTGTTAATTTTCACATAATACAGTCGTTTTAATATTTTCAAAATTCTGTTTTTTTTAATATACAGTTGTGGAGGTTCTTCTCAAGACGCCTTAGTGAAGGTTTGAACAAAGATCAGATCTTCTAATGACGCTGGGGTGTTAATACAATTCCTTCTGAATTAAATTTAAACGTAAACCTTCATGAAAATGGTTTAATGCGCTCAACTTTTTCACTTTCAATATTTTGCAGTCGAATGCCGATATTCAATCCATTAATACTTTAAATAGGATACAATTAACAGTAATTTATCATCATCCCGGTGTAATTGTTGGATAAAAAGTTATCGGTATTCATACAGGTGCCAACAGCGATTATAACGCTACGTTTCGACGACGAAGATGACGACAGGGCGTTCAGTCGTCGAAACGTCGCGTTTTAATCGCTGTTGGCACCCGTGTGAATACCGAGAACTTTTTATGCAGTAATTTTTTTTTTTGGGTGTATACAGGCTATGTATAGGGTAATCCAACTCCGCTCTTATAGCATAGGAAAGGAATTTGAAAGAAGGGATGTCGAAGGGTAGAGGAAGGTAGCCAAGAGTTAACTGGGGCCCCCGGGCTATATTTTAAGGATCCTACCCGGCATTCGCCTAAAGAAATGCAGGACAAACCATAGAAAAACCTGCATCAGGTAGGTCGGGTATTGGGTACTTGTCCCACGCCCTTCCGATAGCGGGACAGGAGTTTGCTGTGGGGACGCAGCATTCCCTTCTCCGTGCCTCGACCAGTTTAGGAGGCAGCTGGCCGACTATTCCAATGGGAATAGCGGGCAACTCTTAACGTATGCCCAAGGTCTGTGACCCCGGAACATACACCTCTCAAAACAGGCCGAGGTGCCTCGGCTTGTGGGAACCTTAGTTCAAAAACGGAGAGGAAAAGGCATCCCCAAAGGTAGCCCCTTCGTATCTCTCCTACAAGGTTCTACCTGCGAGAGAATATCCCTCGCAGGTACTGCCTGCGAGAGTTTTTTGTTGTTGTTGTTGTTGGGTATAGACAGGCTATGTATAGGGTAATCCACATAGTGGCAACTCCCCTCTTATAGCATAGGAAAGGGATTTGAAAGGGGGGATGCGGAAGGGTGGAGGAAGGTCACATAAGTATATATTATATATATATATATATATATGGTGTTGAGAGTGAGAGTGCCGAGACTATGGAGAAGTCGAGACTTTAGTCCCTTGTGATGACCTTGTCTATTCACCCCCGAACCTTCCGGGAACAAACTCAAATCCCTCTATCCCCTCCCCGCACACTAATCTAATAAATAAAACCGAGCGTAAAATCTTGCTTAAATATTCACCTCCAGAAAGCCGAAATAGCCACATCTCTCTAGGACTGGGCAGAGCCAAGTAGTTGAAAATCCACAAGAGTGCATATGCAGTTAATATATTTCGACCCTTTAGAAGAACAGAGTTTCATTACTGTTCGAAATGTTTATTGTCTTCTTTACAATACCTTCTTTGTTTCACATTTTCTATTCGTCATATTTCTCTTTTTTTTTTCGAAATTCTTCTTGTTACATCTTCGCCTTTGACCTGTCACATCCATCTCATCTTTTCCTCTATTCTAAGCCTTCACTTTGCATCTAGGCAATGGAAAACCTGACAGCATTTACTAATAATTAATCATGGAATTACCGATAAACGTTTCAACACACCATTGTCGCCAAATTTTGAATTAGTATTGAAACACGGGTATCCGGCAAGTGTAGAATTAATTAACTGTTATTTGTCTGGCAGTAAGGATAATAGAATAATTAAAAAGGGACAAATGTTTCAGAATCTTGCCGTTATTGGCTTTTCTGTTCACCATTGACCCCACTTGCTTGTGACGATATCTTTCAAAGAACTGAAGACACTGCAAAAAAATAGTACCTGACACTTGTCGCCATTTGCGAAAGTTGGCGAACACGACAACCTACTCAGACCGGACTAGGTCAGAGAACGTTTTCATTATCCTTGTCTGACACTTCATTTGTCAGGACCGGTTTAATATTACGATCTCAAGAATGGCTCCTACTTGCTCGTACTATATCACAGCACTCAATATATAATGCAACAACATGTGACATGAGTTTAGGCGAGTGAAAGCACTTTAAAACAATTTTAACTAATAACCAATAATACTCTTAATTTTAAAGTAAATACTGTATAAATGGTCCAGAGCCGATCTAAATATAATTTAACATACTGAGAAAATAAGGGTGATTTCAAAAGTTTCCAAATATCTATGAAAAATCAACGCCGGTATTTCCCCGTGGAGGAAGTGAAATCTGGCCGCAACAAAACTTTTGAACATTCCCTTTCTAGTATATTGAAAAAAAATGGAAAGAATTAGAATTTCATAACAGTTAAGAATTACTGATCGCCTCAAACGATTAAATGAAATCTTGTTCTCTTCGATTGATGTAAAAACTATTTCCCAGTAAAAACCCACACTGGTTCTCTCACGTCGATTACGATATGTTAACTTTGACAGGGAACTTAATAAATAAATATTTTGGTTCTAAAAGTTATTTTTTTCCCGAAATTTTCAATCCTCCGTCGTATGTTTTGTCCATCTTCGAGATAAAGCATTGTCTATAGTTCTTTAATTATTTCATAAACTGGAATTAGCATATGTAATAGGTAATCACTTAGATTATTTATGATGGAACAGATAATGCAAGCCAATGTTAGATTTTCGATCTCATGGATTTGTAATGTACTGTCAGTGTTATTAATCAAAATTAATCTCAATTAAACAAAAACTAATTCAATAATTTATAGATAGAAAGCTTTCACAAGCCTCAAGCCGTAAAGGTCGTGGTTAAATTTAATAAAAGTATCAGGATCGAAAAATGCCGACCGGACCAGGGGACTGAACCCGGTGTCGACCGCTTACCGGGCGGACGCTATATCCACTGATCTATCCCTGTCAACTTAATTCTTCATGGCCTAAATTTTAGTACCTCAAATGAAGAACGGACTTATCTAAACTTATGAACTGTGACTGTAAAAAAATGTAGGTGAGCCTGAATCAGGAATGGAGGCATTTCGCAACGGATCTGGAGTCGACGTAGATACGTCAGAGCGTCCGACCGTTAAGCGGGATGTCCCGAGTTCGATTCCTGGTACGATCGACATTTTTCCATCCTGATACTTTAACAATATGTTTAAATTTAAAATAGCTGGCTAGGAGTGATTCCAGGAGAAGGATACAATTGGATGATAATCTTTTGGATATATGGTATTTATGTATGAACGCGTTGACCGATCTGGGACATTCTTTTATCGTTTCATTCGGAAATACTTTGTCTTTCAAAAACAAGTAAATTACTGAAAATTTTATGTAACAATTTGTATATTACTAACCGTTAATTACTGACCAATGAAAGAGTACATTATGAAGAGGACTAGGTACGACAAACGTAATGACGAAAAAATATCAAATATTATGTGTCGTTGAATTTACTAACCTTAATAACCTTGCGTCAGAATCACACTCAAAACCTCCACAAAAATTTGCACACCGACAAGAGAGGGCTATTGAGGGAAGACATGAATATATATCACGTAAGAGGGGGAAAAAAGGAGCAAAGGTTGCAACGAAAAATAAAGATAAGAGCGGCCAAAGAGATACATAAAACTGTAAAAATGAAAACCATACCTAACAGGCAACTGCTATATCACAGAAGATTGCAATGTCGTGTGACAGGCATCGTCGCTTCGTGAAAGAAAGAATTTCTGTGGCCAGACTTTGTCGTATACTTCTGAGGAAGTGCTATCGACAATTGAAATTACGTATCTAGCTGGCACTGGTCTCTCTCTCGGTGCAACTTGTTTCGACGCTCACATTCACAGAAACTCTGATACCCGAAACGATTAGTATCATACGTAACATAATTTCAAGATACTAAAACGAGCGGTTAGAGTACTTACCGGAAAGGACACTCGAGCAACTTCTAATTCGCTTTTTAAAAATCTTGGAGCTTTAACTTCACTGACTACGTCCATTTTAGAAACCATTACATTTTATAAAGGTAATAAAAATATATTTTTGACTAACGGAGTGTCAGGAATACGATACCGAAATTGTTTTTCTCATAACAGTAAATCATCGGTTTCAGTTTTCTCAATCCAGTATTCATTAATCAGAGGCAAAACCATTAACAGGCCTGAATTATTACAAAATGTAAAAATATCTTTCACTGTATAATTGAGACTTTTTATTATTATTTAAAACGTTTTAAACCAATAAAATTAATCCAATATACAAGAAATATTTTTCGTAAATGTTTTAGGAACAAATGAATATGATGAAACGATCGAAAGCTCTTGTGACTACGAAATAAACAAAAATGTGTATATTGGTTTGAAACCATGTAAAACTGTCGTATTGTGTTTTACTCAATGATTTGATAATCTGTCCGTTTATTCCACAGAAAAGAAGCTTCACTCAACACTTCCTAAAGTTTATTGATTTATTCATAATTCTAATTTCGCGTTGGAATTATGTTTAAATGATCATAGTCCCACCGTATGTTTTTTTTTCTATTTTGACAACAAATGTCAGTGCAATGCTTTGAAAATATTCCTTCAATCACCTGCTTAATCAGCTCTATTTATTCACCATCTTCTTCTGGCCTTCCTTCATAAGTGACGGTGTGGACCCCTGTAGTCTTCACTCAACGTCACCAAAGCTTGGCTATCTCGTGTCAGAAAATCCAAGGATATAGTATTTTCCCATTTCAACACTGACGACGCCATTGGCGCTTGGTAAGACGTGATTTCTGCTTCGGAATTCTCCTATTGTCGCGACATCGTTGGTGAAAACTGATTGTATCGTCGACATGCTGATTTTGAGATTAACAGAGATGTTTCCAAATTCATTGCAACGTCTTTGTATGTGATCGGCAGTGTTACCAAATGGAGGACATAGTTGCGAGGCTTGAAAGTCTTCTTTTCTCATACGAACGAAATAATTCTACATCGTTTTTTGCCAATCTATGTCGATAGTTTTGATACTCTTCGATTCGTGGGCCTCGCCGAAGTTCTGCTGCGCGACAAGAAGTTGCATGACTTCATCAAATAGATGTCAACATCTGTCACACGCGATATTTCAACTATTATGTTCCACATATCCCCTGCATATGCTAGAAGTTGATGGCAACTGGGCTTCAAGAAAAGGATCCATGCACATAAAACGATATATGCTACGAGCTGTTTCACGATTTCAGGATACAAGAATTGGTTTCCACATGGCTTTGAGAGATTGTTGACACAGAATACGACGTGATGATTCCTCTACAGATCGACTGAAGAATACGTTAAAAAGCATCGCATTTGGTGGTATAGCCTTTGTAACTCAAGACGAAAAGTGTGATCAATTTGCCAACTTCAGGAGGAAACTTGGGCAAGTATACAAGGTTTCAGTGACACGATGTAAGAAAAATATATGTGGAGATAGTGAAACGAATCGGTGATTAATAAGAAGTACAATATGAAAAACGTGGCGGGAACTTATAGGTTTTGTATGGTAATGATCTGGTTCCGAGGAAACGGGCAAGTCAACAAATTAATTTGTGGTTTAAAAGACTAAAATAAATATGACATGTGGGATTACTATAAGTTACAAGAACGGAGGATTGGTATGTGCAGTAATGACGAAGGATGGATGAACAATGAAAACGATGGGTGAATATTAATTATTATATACAACATGATGTGTAGTTTGGATTACAATACTTTAGTTAAGAAATATAAATGGGCTGGTTCTCAATGCAAATCTATGGGATAGCCATAAAGCTTCGCAATGGGTAAGGAGTATAAACCCAATATTGTAAAAACTAAATTTGGTTCAGAGATTTAATTTGAATTAAAAACTTCTTCATACCATGTATTTAAAAGTAAATAAAAGTATTTTAGGCTTAACAATTATAACAATCAGACTTCTTTTAAAATAAATATGAAAAAAACCAGCCTAATAATCATATAATAATTTATTATCAAATTTAAAACATTATATTTGACAAAGGCACCTCTTCAGGAGTACAATTTCAATTAAATACAGAAAACATTTTCGGCTGCAAAGTGTTTACAAACCAAACGTTATAAATTTACGTTACCTAAATTTTAATACATTATAACTGAATTTAATTGAAATTGTACGCATGAAAAGGTCCCAATTATAACTGAAACGTTGTTTATAAAATATAATTTTTAAATTTTAATAATAAAGTATTTCTGACTAATAGGCTGAAGCTTATTACATTTATTTCAGACTTTCATTAGATTTTACGCTTCTGTAAGGCGATCTCTTTGTTTCTTGTTTACAAACACCATAACGCATCCACGTCAATTATTAAAAAAATTATAATTTACAAATATCTACTATGTAAGTCATTTTTAATGCTAGGAATTTTTAATGCTAGGAATGCTGAAACGTATATAAATGGCATAGACATGTCTGGAAGTGAATCAGGTGAGTATAATTGTTTTTATGTTATCAAATTATATATTTTCAATTTTATATGGAAGATGTCAGAGAGAATTTCAAATGCACGATTCGCGTAAATGAATACAAGAAGTTTTCTGTGAAATTCTAAATCAATTATACAGCGTCGATAGTTAGATTTAATATCTATAATACCTAAAGTATTCAACACATCAAAGCCGTGGAATATAAAAGTTCAATGAAAGAATTCGGATATGTCAGAAATGCAGAGGTGTTCCAGATTTCTTACGCATCATTTTAATTACTTGATTTCGAGTACATAAACAACAAAATTATTGGTTAAGTAAGTTCACACTAGTTGAAAATATTTAATATTTTTTGAGCAAAGTGATTCATACGATTATAAATAGTGAGACAAATAAAAACAATATCTGATAAGTAAAAGCAGTAAATGTTTGGTGTGTGTTCACAAGTTGGTGAAAGTTAAAATTAGACATATTTTGCAATGCCAGATTTACAGTTTCATTTACATAACGTTCTTGTGAATAAATCTCCACATTAAAGTTTCCAGTGAGCAAATGTGACCCATGACACATCGTCCATCACTTACTTTATAAAGTTACGTTTATAATATGAAGCAAAGTGATTGAGATGGAAATTGAAAATTACATATTCAGTTGCGTAGCTCAGAGAAGGAGACATCTTACTTTTCCATTCGTAACAACTCGGCAAGTCATTTCCTTAGAAGAAGTGTATTCTTTGTATTGGAGAATTTGAGTTGTAGGATTACCTTCCACGCAAAGTAGTAACAATAGATAATCTACCTCTGAAACCGATGCAAGCCTACGCACCCACGCACATCTTGTCCCGTCCAGTTATGTACCGCAGTCATAACGGTTCTCTACTTCGAGTGATGCCTTTTAAGTCGGCATCAGCTCTCTCTCTCTCCATTTATGATTCATTTCGTTTCCTGTGTATTGATGTTTTTGACTTGTAGTTGCGCAGAATTCATTTCAAAAGTTGTGCATCGTCATCTCTGGTAACAACGTTGATAATTAATCGTTACATATGTAAGAATAATGAGTTAACATCGCAATATTTCAAAACATGTCTCATATTCTTTCATCACGATATGCTCTAATTTAATTTAAATTTGACATCTAGGATGTTTTATCTGCCTCGGTGGGGTGATTATTTGTTTATTTATTGGGCGTATGCCCTGCGGTATCTCGTAAGTATACAAGTTTATATGTATATTATTAAGATATACTATGGTTAACGTTACATTAACACTGCTTCACACTCCATTAAAATATTTTAAACTTTCCGTTGTATGAAATTTCAGCAACAACAATAATTTATTTTTTTAACACTAATCCTGTCCTTAATTTATTTTACTAAGCAGACTATCACCAAATAGCGTGGTCATTAACCAGTGATTGATATATTATAAAATAATATTATCCTACGTCAGATTTTTGTCCTTGGTTTGATTTTGAATTTGTGATCTCCCAGTCCAAAGTAGGTTGGCTTGTGTAGTTTCACCACTAAGGGTGCTTCCCTCTTATGCCGAAAGGGGTTGAAATAATATACAAAAATAAGTGGAGAAACGCCATCTATCTCATTGAACCAGAAAAATTTTCTTTAGATGATTTAACATGATTGAAATTTTTTACTCCCGTCCACCCCCGCCCCTAGGAGTAGTAGTTGTGTATTATCTCCATAGTGTTTTTTCCGGTTCGAAAGGAACACGTGTACAAAGTTTGGTCACATTTTCTCCACGGGTGTAGATTTGTATGCGGTATATACATACACACGCACACAAATAAACAGTCTATTTTATTTATCAGACAAACGTCGAGTCATGGCATATTTTATGATAGGGCGTACCAAAGTTTTAGAAGCTACTTCATTTGATTTTGAACTCCCACTCCTCTCTTGTTGAAATGAACAGAGTTCCAAGTCTATCAGTATACGCGATTTAATTTCATTTACCACCATAAGTATGGATTAGATAAGTCCCTAGGTATCTGCAGGACCTGAGGTACTTTCACTCGTAAATAATATTATTTAGAATTATTTCAGTTTGCAGTTTATTGAAGCAAATGCCCTTACTCTGCCATTTATTTCCCAATTTTATCAAATTTGTTTGTTGTCTTTCTGTAGCAAATACAGTTGTAATAATACCGAAAGTGCTGGAGGCGTTACTGCTAAGGCGCAAAGGCCAACGCCACTATCGTCCGCGTGACGCAGGACATGAACCCGCTGGAATGTTCTAGATCCACCAGCCACTCTCTACGAAACGCATAAAATGACACGAAAAAAATTGCGGAAGCTTTAGTGAGTCAGAGAAGCAGAACAGGGCCAGGATGCATATTAGAAGACAGTCAATCATACGTAGTCACCGAGTTAAGCAGATTAGAGGGTTAGTGAGCGGTTAATCTTTGCTGTGTTGTCCCACCCACTTGGTATCTGGTCACCCTCTGGACGTTGGTATTGGACATTATAGCAGACAAGACGACATTATTTTCGGTTAAGTATAGACTTAGTGAATTTTTATTATTGTAAATATTCCATAATTTTCACCACAACTCCCAGATCTCGTGTTCCTTTAGACAATTTAAAATTGTTTGTTTTCTTACATAAATATTAATGTTCTGTTTATTGGTGTCTCACGATATACACTCAGAAAAATACGAGTTATATGCTAATCCGTAAATATATGTTAATTGTGTATTAATCTTCATAGCACAGCCGACTTTCTCCCATAATCAAATAATATTAAATAAAGTCGTATTCGTTTTGAAAGGTTTAAATTAGTGTTCATTACAACTTGGCTCACCACAATGCGGTGCTGTAAATGAAATAAATATTTTAAATTTGTGTTCATTACACACTCATCGGCGAAAAGTATCGCTTTTGAATTTTTGTTACGACAATCTCTAGCAAGCAAGTGGGAGTGTCACTCGACTAGATGAGATAGTTGGCACTGATGTTTAATGCAAACTTTTACTTCTGCTATCTCCAGAGGAAAGTTATTGCTGAAATCTACTTATTCCTGCACGACCTTTACTTGGCCTTGATGATATTGTGGTTGTCCGCCTAAATGGTTGTTGGGACAAGACACGGTCCCTACGGAACGTACGTGACGCGTGGCCACGCGGCATCGCTTGGCATTGAACCTCTGCACCTTCCATTTCTAGTGTTTCGGTGAAATATTGGAAGCACCTTCTTCGACATTCATTCCCCAACATAGCCTTGTGTTGCTTTCAAATATATGTTAAAATTTGAAGGAAAAGAAAGCAATAAATTCTATTGAAAGTAGACATCCGTGTGTTGTTGGATTTAAAGTTAGCGGACATTATTTGATTTCGTGAAGAATGTACGAAAATATTTTGGCAAAATCAGTGCATTTTGGAAAAAAATCAAGCCGAGATCAAAATCAAGAGAAATTGTGCAGTCAGTTTATCATTCAAAAAAATACAAAAAGTGAAGTGTGTGCTTCACAGACTAAACAAACGATTAAAAAAGTAAAATACAGCATTAATTGAATATTTCGAATTTGAGCTACAAAAAGTCCTCGTTTTTTCGCCCCTATTGAAGAACATTTTGAACTGTGAAACTACGAAAACGCAGAATCTTCGACGAAGGAGTTTTGAAACAACTGCATTAGTCTTAATATTTGTTTTTAAAATTACACAAGGAACAAAATTAATACATATTACACTATAAAAATATATACTTAACGACCAATGAACAGATTTATTATTATTAAAAAAGTACTAATAAAAAAAATATTTTCGTTAACGACTCTACGTTTCGCTACGCTCTTCAGGCTACGATCCGACTGAAATAATTTTTTGAATAGTAAAAAAGATACGTTAAATGGTCGTTAAATATATATTATTATAATTAGCAACAGACGTTAAAATAAACTATTATTGTATCCAATTGTTAACCGAAAACAAATTTGCAGTACGGACCGAGCATCACGAATCATTAAAACGATGCAATAATAACTTTATAAGATTTACCGGATATATTTAGTTAAATTGATCGTGAACGAATGATTCTAACAGATAACATTTTCTCGACGGAAAGTGAAATTGTGTCTGTAGAACAGATAATACCCCCAATGCGGGTTGTTTTGAGATACATTGAAATGATCTTAATCACTTTTGTCAATTTGTGGAAGTTGAAAAATCTAATAAGAACTCGTAGCATCAAGACAACCGATAGTAGAAGCGCTTTTGAATTGATGAAATTTAATATCTATAACTATTAATAGATTTCACTTCGGTGTGGTAATCCACATTTAATTTTTTCCATAAATATAATATTTGTTTTATATTAAGTTGTTGGCCCTGCAGACATAATAACACCACTGGAGTTAAATTTGATGCCAGTGTCAGGGAGAATAGTGCCCTGTTTTGATGGCCTGAAAGAAATTACGAGGCGCCACGGCTCCCGGAAAGGAAAGTTCAAAAATGGCCTTGCCTGGAGGCCATTGGGATACTATGGCGACATTATTGAAGAACAACATACACGAGAATATGATATAAATGCTGCTTAAGGAAAATAAAATCTCATTCCGCGCTATGCTGTTTTGTGACTTCTGCTCCCGCCGTTCGTATTTGTAAAACAAAGACATTAGAAATCGAGTAAAGTCGGGTAGAAGAGGTAGAAAGTTATTCAGAAAGCTTCAGTCGAGTAAAAAATGACATTATCGATTCAAATATACAAATTTTTTCAGGTTGTAATTAATTATTATAAATTCTTAAAGTAATGACGGAAAAGGATGACGCAAATTTAAAAGATCTTAGTGAGTAAATTACGTACGGGAGCGCTATGGAAGGCGCAAACTTTTTAGAACTGAAAAATAAAATAGATGATGATGAAGAAGAAAGGAAGGAGGGAAATTAAATACGCGAAAATGTCATTACAAGTAGATTATATTTTATGTGTAGGTTATTTCACAAAATTTTTCCTTTCCTTATCCAAGATTCAAATTTATAATATTGAGTCCTTTTCATGAAATACGAAGTCATTCAAGTTATAGTTAAGTCTATATTCAATTACAGCGAGTACAATTAATATCACGAGGAAGAAATGTTAGACGTGGTGGCACAAAAAATGAAGTTTTAGAGTGTATAATAGAAGAAAAGTTGCATTAAATAGAGGGAGAGTATAAAGAAATTACAATTGAATTCGCATCGGAAATTGAAGGATAGACGACAGACTGATATTTGAGAAAGAACGAGATTAATGTGGGGTCTAGGAAACGAGAACCTAAAACAAAGTCAGATTAAGAATTTATCACACATCCCGAATTAGAATGAAATATTTATGAGGAGAATTTTCGGGTATAGTGTGTGAGGTTATGCGAGGACGAGAGTTGTAATGTGGTCGATATCAACAAAAAAAGGCTTACGTAAATATTAATACCATTTAATAGTGAAATTGGGGAAAACTAAACGCTACTTGGGTATCATCGAAGTAAAACCCGTAGGGTGTACTTAAATTAATTACTAGAGTTCTTCAAGCGTTTTGAAATCGGATTGCGACAGAGGATCCCGAAGACGGCTATGAAAAATTTCCGGGAGGAATTTAAAATGATATAGTGGGGATAATCAGAAGACTGATATAGCTAATGGTTTTTGGACCGCAAAATTTAGAAATGACGGATCAATTACAAGGAAAGAATATTTCATTCAGGCCGAGGCAAGTAATAAGTTAAGGATTGCCATGTTGGAGAAGCACTTTTCAGAGAGTGTGGCCATGTTTTTCGGAGCTGCGTGTATAGAGACGTTCCAAACAGCTACAAAATTTTAATAATACGTGAAATATTAAACAGACGCGAGAATGGGCATGCTTCACGAGATTTAAATTAATACGGATGAAAGCGAACTCGGTAATTCCAGTTGCGCATTAAAGGAACGAATAAGACCAAAGTGTTAAAAGAAATGGGATTATATCGTGTGACTGGAGAGCGTAATTAGTACAATCTGCATGTTTATTTTCGTCGATAAACAATAATGCCATCAAACGTTAGTTAATATTAAATAAAGAGTATTATTGTTACATATTTTAATGTAGAACAAATGGAAAAAGGAACATTAAATTGTTTTCTTAATAAAAAATAGTTTTTCTAACACCAATAATGTGATCGGAGAGTAATGTTTAGTGAACGCAACAAAGTTCCTAGTGAAGTGAATTAACCCCCAGTAGCTATATCCAAAAAAAGGCCCCCGCGAGCAAAAGGTCGGGTACTCATATTTTTTTTCCGTACTCATTATGAAAAACCAATTTTTCCCGTTTGAAATGACTCGGGAAAAGTTTCTGAAAGCAACGAAATTTCTTCTGAGAGGGTGTGGCTAATTAATATATTGAGATTTGTGGGGGAGGGGCACAAATCTGATTTCTATATAATAAAAGCAGCAGAATCCAAGAGCATGTGGTAGGAAATTTCGGAAACCGCAGATGTTAAGGGAACTTTCAGAGCAAGCGCAAGTTAGTTCCTTTTGATATGTTATAATGTTATAAGGAAGTCAGTTTTGGGATGTTATAAATTAGTTTAGGAGCAGGAGTGATTGAAATTTGGGGAGGTAATGAAAAAGTTAGACAGTTTTTTTCTTTAGGAGCGTGGAGGACAGAACGTTTTGTGATGTTAAGTTACTTTTGGATAAGTTATGAAGAAATTTGGTTTTGGAGTGGAGGACATTTGCACTGTCCTGTCGTCGAGAACCTGTTGGGCCAGTTGGGTGACCATTTCCAGGAAATACGAGGGATTGCAGCGTCCGCACGTGCCACCTGCACAGACCTGAAAGTGGTAATATACCGGAATAATCCCATAAAAGTCGGTTCATTAAAGCCGTATGATCACCGTATTTTGGTCCACCTTACCTTGTCAGACATTGTCTCTGTTTTTGTTTTGTTCTATTTTCTTTGTTTGCAAAATAACAGTGGGTATTTCAATTGATGATAAGAGAAGGAAGGTAATGATTTTTTTGTGTTAATAAAATATTAACTACTGCAATTAATCTTAGCTGCCAAACAATCTAATATTTTCAGAGTTAAACAACTATTTTAAAAAATATATTGTAATGCCAATTAATTAGGCCATTAATTGTTTGGACGTAAAAGTTGAATTGTTTGAGAAATCCATTATAGCGGTGTGATCGAACACAGCAACAATAAGAGAAGCGAGCTCACTTTGCTTTGTCGAAAAGTCAAAAATGGCGTATGCGCGCTAAAACTCAGGAGAACTAGGAGTCAGTTTGCGGAAAAAACATCGTGAGGAGCAGAACAAGTAATATAACTGTTAGTTAGCGGAGAAAGATTGTTAGGAGCTGTTGGCGGAAAAACATCGTGAGGAGTAGAACAAGAAATATAATTTGAGCAGAGACTAGACATCGTCAATGTATAACTAGTTAAAGTTGTAAATTAATACGAAGAAAACATTCACGCCGCAAGTATTGCAGCGTAAATAATTGAAAAATAAAAGCAGTTTAAGTCCACAGCCAGGAGCTAAAGAAAAGTTAGTTCGCTCCGAAATAATAAACAGTTAAAATAAATCGTCAAGGAGATACGTTGCAGTTTACGTCCAATTCAGTAAAAGACTAATAAACACTACGAATCATAGGGTTCTGGTAAGGCGAGCAGACATCAGATAGCTGACATTAAGGGGAATCATCCGAGTTCCTATCAGCCTGTCAATTTTGACTTCAATAGTGTAAAATCTGTGAGTTGATGTTTAGAATTAGTGTATAATTTTGCAATAGTGTACTTCCGAAATCAAAAAGAATGCTGGTACCAGCTGGACAGATGTAAGTAACAAAACCAAAACTAATGATTAATTGTAAACTCTAATTAGAGGATCAGGTCAGATTTAGTTCTCTTTTAAATTGTCAATCAGAGTTAACTTCTTTACTTTTTAATTTCTTTCATTCTAGCGACTTATTGTTTAGGTAAATTGTGAACTGTTTGTTAATAAGATTTTTAAATCAGTTTGTTGTGTCTATTATCAAACCCAGAGAAGGCCCTGAGAAATTAATATTTTAAATTGTAATTGTTTTGAGTTAGAAGCCACAAAGTGAAAATAAATAATTTTATGTAGAAATTTTATTAATTTTTTTATTTAATTAAAGCCCAACCAGTTGATTATTACAATATATATACAACAAAAATAGCTAAGTAAAATCCCATTATCCATATAAAACATTACAATGCGAGTCGGCAAAATTTAAATGTAATATGTTTTATGTTCATAAACTTGTTTTTTAATAATTAAAAAATCAAATCATTATTAATTATAAATGGTAATTAATTACATTTTCAAATTAAACCATAAGCGTAAACGCGCCGCCACATCGCTTTCGCTGTTGAATATTGTCGAATTACAGTTCGAACCGTTGTCGCATGCATCATATTTGGTTCCCTGCGAGTTTATTCTATTTGCTAACCTGAAGAAAATGGCCCGCCGGAAAGCAAATCACGTCGAACGAGATCATTGCCAAAACATACACCTATTTTAAGGACCTTCAGAAGGCTTACATTTGGGACAACTTGAAAAAGTTGGATCAAGTATATCGAGCTGAAATGATGTTATGTTGAGGAATACAATATATTAACCAAAAATATTTTATTTTTCTGACATCTTGTGTTTATTGGCCTATTCTCGTATATCAGTTACTATTGTCTTAACTTACTGGATTATTTTCTGGAAGTCTGTTTATATAATTCCTAGAAGTGTCCTATTTTGCTGTGCATTTCTCTTTAATTCCTTGAATGACTGTCTTGTTTCCTTGACTCAGTTCATTCTCCCCCATGAGAACTCATACACCACCTGACAGCTACCTCCACAATCACCTTCCTCGCTAACTCTAAAATTTTACCCCAACATATCAAACCAACTCAACAGCAAACTAATACACATCCCAACTTCCCCCAAACCCCTCAGAACAACAACAATTAACACATGTGCAGGAAAGCCAATGGACCTTGCACCTGTTCAAGTGTCCAAGTTAATTTACTTGCAATTACTTGTTTAAGTTAACGGAATTGGAAAATCTTCGACTTGAAATTTTAATAATAAATGATAAATTAATTAAAAAAATGACTCAATTTAGTATTTTCCATCACTCCTTTAATTTAATTTACGTACATATATAACGTTTAATATCAACTTGCATTACTTAGAATATAGTTGGGTTTATCTTCAAAATGTTTCAGTGCTCACTTTATAAAAAAACGGAGTCGATGTTCTTAGAATCGTAAATTGATGAAACGAGTACTGGCATTACTCAAACATAAATATGAAAAAGTTACGTCTGTTTTGAAAACTAATAATAAGAAACATAGTCAAATACAGACAAAAGAAGGGATTATATGAATAGCACACAACGTTTCCGGAAACCTTGTTCCTTCTTCAGGTTCTAGAAAAAATAAAAAAAACTCAAGTGCTAAGAGCGACACAACTGCACAATTCAGTTGACCAAACTCAAATCCTTATTATTAATTACTCGAGAATCCAAAGTTTAATCATTAATTTTACCCAAAAGTGTGGACCTTTTCTCGCACGGTCATGTAATGACATTAAGCAAGACTGTGATCATCACAGTCTGACGTAAGATCGTGATGCTGCTCATAATGTGTTCAAAAGCCAAGCAGTAATTCTCTAAAGAAGAAATACCTTCAACACGTTGTGCCTAGTCACTATACTTGTCCGGATTTTCCGATACTTGGCGACGAACATGAACGACAAGATCAGTAACCCAGAGATGATCATTTATTATTTGCAATTTTTTGATTCTGATACGTTACCCGAGAACATTAAACCTGATATATGTTAATTTCTAATGTATATAACCATTTTTATCTTCTGGTTCGTAAAGTGGCGAGTTCGTTCATAGTTTTAAATCATACCTTCATTCATAATAAATTTGTTAATTCGAGATACTGTTGGTATCGCAGCATCCCGCATGTTGGAATCTTGCAGTGCGAGGTTCTTTCACGGGCTGGAAGTGATTGGAGCGTAGTTCCTGCGAACAGGTCCTTAGGAGCAGCAGAGTGGGTCACACTTTAGGAATGCGTGGAACACCAATGCCCCAGGCGCACTTCATCTTTACAACAACTACAGATATAGTGGCTGGAGGTCACGACTCAAATCTGGGAACGTGAAAGGAGGGTACCAGGTGGTGGTAAAATCAGTATTATGGCACAATAACTGACCTTCACAGACTAAACTACAGTAAATTAATTCATGTAACTGAAATAAACATTTGATGTAACGAAAATCAATATTTAAAGTTATAATTATAATTGTAAAAATTACTGATATGATGCACATAATAATCATGAGTTCTATGTTACGATCTTTTCTATAATTTAACTATTTATAAGATAAAATATTCATCTAATACTTCCTCAATTATTTTAACTTGTCTTGCAGTTACTGACAATCACACATCTTTCCAAATTTTCTCAAATTTGCACTAAATTCAAAAATAATTGTAATTTTGAACACAAAAAAATATATTTTTCCATGTAAAATTTTGAAAATCACAAGTTTTCAGGTCAATGAAGCAGTTCAGAATATGACAAATCACCAGGACGTCTTTTTCTCACGAAACTCGTGTAATTTCCACAAGAGAAATTAGATTAATTATTGGAGATATTAGAACGTCCAACTCAAACGTGTTATGTAACTTCCGTGGCCAATATACAAAAAAATACCTGCAGCAGGAACCACGAGAACTTTCTTTCCTGGAAAATAACGTGACTTATAATTGTAAAACAAACTTTAACAAAGAACACTACAGTTTTATACATATGAATGTCTCATTTAACAGATCTGAGAAGCATCTAAAAATCGTTTTTTTACGCCCTTAATTGTACATCACTACAATGAAATGTTAGGTCGTTCTTGTATAAAATACATTCAGCAGTGCTCAATTAAAGGTCTGTATAGATATTGATTGAATTGCTATATACGTATGTCCAATTCAGCTAAAGTCCTGTATTAATACAATTGGTTATACTTTTCAGTGCACTTCTATAACGCGTTGTTCATCATAATTTTCTGCGGCTCTCTAAACTTATAGTTGTTTCAATTTACGATGAATAGATCATTATTGCGGATATTATGTCGAAATAATTTTAACTAAACTTATAAGAAATTTTACAATTTCCAAATTTACTTCATATGTCCATGAATCTTTTTACGTTACCCATAAATTCAGTCATTAGGAAAGATTTCTGGGGTAATACGAAATATTTATTTTTAACATACTTCCTGATGTACACCATAGAAAATTTTTAATAAATCAGTTCAAACACGAGTAGATAATATTATTAGTTTACTGCTCTTCTACTAGGCCTATAAATAATATATACAATATCTCATAAATTTTAAATGTTAATATTGAATGATAATTTTCTTAGAATAATTCTATTTTAATTACTCACTTGAGACCCCATTATTATAATAAGTCGATAACTGATATTATTTCAAACGTATCTACTTTAATTTGTGGTTTTATACCATTTTGTAGGAGGATGATTCGCAGATAAAAGTAGAAAATTAAAGTTTAATGTCAATTCATCCGTGAAGATGGCAATTATGTACCTCTTTACTCCGGAAAAATTAGCAGATACAGGAAGAAAATTTTGAAATAAACTAGTTTATTATCTGCTTTGGTCACTATGAATATAAATACGTACCAGTATCGGAAACGAATATCGACGCTCGACGTGTGAACATTTAATATTTTATTTAGCAAAAACATGCTACTCCATACTACAGTATTCAATTTTTCGTAATTATACATTTATTAAAATTAGTTGTTTAAATAATCTGTTCTTAAATTTATTAATAGAATCACATTCCCAAATTTCTATTAAATTATTTTATTGCTTTAATAAATATACTGATTTGTTTTAAGTCTAACCTAGTCATAGATGTATCTAATTCTATCTTACTTCTAACATTTATGGGTTAATAAAATAAGCTAAAAAATTCTATACTCCGATGTTTCTGTACGAAAAGTGAAAACACTTGTATCACAGAACTAATAATTTTGCTAATATCTGGAGAAAAAACAATTTGATCAAAATGTAAACTATTGATAGAACAAGACTTCTCTGTTTCTACAGCGCGTTATTAATACCTCATTGTTGCGGCACCAAGTTTTTTGATTTAATACTGTTTATTCGGATTCAAAATTTCGAGATATAGGCCACTATAGGACGAAGTCTACTCATACACGTATGTTCAGCAGTTCTGAACGTACCTCTTCCCTGATGACAGAATTTTTCTTGCCGTTCGAAAGTTTAAGTATTGTGTACTTGCCTTTACACGATCCTCTGGCTTACTTCTCCCGCCGTTGATTTGATCTATTTCCTTTGTTTTGCTCAAAACGATTTTGGTTTATACCACGTGTCTCCAAAGCCCTACGGCCAAACTAGCTCCTTCCCTAATGCCCAATGGCCAAGTCTTTACTAGCTCTTCATACCAACGCATTGTAGTTTTGATGTACGATATTTTTAAAGAAAAATAATTAAAGTCGTCATTGCCAGAGTTTTATAAGAGTATTCATTCACACAGTTTGAACAGTTGCATAAATTTTCTCGTGACTTCTTTTCCGCTGTGTAATAAAAAATTCTTCAAAATGAAATATATAAAAAAATACAGATCCAAATTAACCGATGAGCATTTGAAGTCACTGAGCTTCAAATTATATTTTTACAATTCATTTTAAAATAACATAACGGTACCTATTTGTACTTTATGCAGGTCGTGACTAGACTGAAAATATATGTAGTATAGTTAGTGAAATTATAAATATATATGAATTAGTATACTTACTAGAACTGAGTGAACGATTATAATGTGAAGTTTACCTAATTTTATAAATAAACTTCTCAGTCAAATAGCCTGAATAATGAACAAATAGATACCAAAACAGTGTTATTTAAAATTAATTTATCTCTTAAATGTATTTTATTGGTCCTAAACTAAGTTTTATGTAATTAAAAACAGTTGTAAAATTAAAATTATTAATTTAAATACTTATATTATGCCATTTTCAGGCTCAGCAATACGAATCGTGATTTCCTAATGTGGTTTTTTGTTGTTTCAGTAGCAAAAAAATAGGTTTATACAACACAATCTATAATTGAACTGGGGTGATTGAGGCAAAAAGGTGCGGGAAACCGAACATTGATTCTTTAAACGGAGATAGATGGAACTATGATTGCAGGTTTCAATGTTAGGAACTAATGAAAAAACCAAATCAACATATAACCTACAAATGGAAACATGTCAATAGAGTCGAATATATATATATATATATATTTAGGGCAACAGGCTACATGAGGGTAATCCACGTTGGGCAACTCCCCTTTAATAGCATAGGAAGGGATTTGAAAGGGGGGATGCGGAAGAGTAGAGGAAGGTAGCCAAGACTAGGGCCCCCGGGCTATAGTTTATTGAGGGATCACTATCATACATATTAAATTTTATTTACAAAACATCTGCGTATATATATATTTCTTCTTTCTGTAACTATTGATATTAGTGTAAGAAAATTTATGATGACGATAGGATCGATGGATGGATTAAATAATATATATAATGTGTTATACACAAAGAAGAGAATTCATTAATAATTAAAAATTCAAACCTTTCCAATAGGTGACGACGATATTTACAGTCAGATTCGCCAAGGGTTAACTAGTGCCCCCGGACTATATTTTAAGGATCCTACCCGGCATTCGCCTAAAGAAATGCAGGAAAAACCCTAGAAAAACCTGCACCAGGTAGGTCGGGCATTGGGTACTTGTCCTTTCCGATAGCGGGAGAGGAGTTTGCTGTGGGGACGCAGCATTCCCTTATCCGTGCCTCGACCAGTTTAGGAGGCAGCTGGCCGACTATTCCAATGGGAATAACGGACAACTCTTACCGTATGCCCAAGGTCTGTGACCACCTCTCAGAACAGGCCGAGGTGCCTCGGCTTGTGGGAACCTTAGTTCAAAGTCGGAGAGGAAAAGGTATCCCCAAAGGTAGTCCCTTCGTATCTCTCGTATTAGGTTTTACCTGCGAGAGAAAATCCCTCGCAGGTTCTAGCCAGGCCGAATATTTTTAATTACACAATTATATATTGAGCAAATATACCAGAATTTTTGTGTAATGTATATTTATACGAGCATACTGGAAAGTCTGCAACGACGAAATAAACGTGTTTTCAAGTAACGCGGTTAAGCGATAGGTTATGTTAATTCGAATGTGCATAATTTCCTGGGCTATGAAATGCAAGTACATAAGTAAATATATCCGGAACAGTAAACGGCAGCCAGCAAAAAAAATTAGATGGTTGCAGAAGAAAATCTGGCTAATCCACTAAACGAGAACTGCGTGCAGCTGCTAAATGGAAAATACTTGAAATTGTCGGGGATGAAACAATGCGTCATGTTATCGCTTGAAATTTGCAACAGTATCGTTTACCGGATGGAGTGGCCGCGGGCAACACATTTTTCCACTTAAATCCCTACAAGATACTTAACACGTCAGCAAATGCCTACTCCATCAAGTCACAGGAGGATAGACCGCATTCGTGCTAGAGTACGACTAAATCAACCGGACTATCGTTGTGAAATATATTAAAAAATAAGTAATTATCGTGGACTTTTAATGAAAATTGACCGAGTCGTTGGTCAGCTTAACGCTAACGAAAGGAGTGATATTACCAGGATAAAATGTATAGAAAAAGTAACCTGGAATTATGGCATTTAACCTCCAGACAACTGATGAATGTATCACAAGAATTGCCAATTCAATTCTTTAAAAAAAAATTGCAATAATTACGATATTATAAGAACATTGACCTTCTTTAAAGACTCAAATATATTGCTAAATTTTGTATACTTTAAGTTGTGTAACGTTTCGACTTGTTTGTAGGGTCTTTATCCAAATCTGGTTGAAGACAAACTAGAGAGACTCTTAAATAAAATTCGTTATCATGAGAAATTTAGTTACCTATCACAGATATGTTGACGGTGAAAATTTGTAAAAACTGTGCCTTGAATTAAATGTGTTTGATTTGAGAATAAAAGAACTGAAAGCAAATTTGAGATCTCCAAATTACAAGCATAGCCACAAAACTTAAGATTCTTTAGAACTAATACATATGTTTATGTATTACATAATGAATTAAATTGTAACAAAATTATCTCTGAAATGTTGCACACAAAAATCAACCATAATTACATAAATATCAAACAGGATACCGCAGGTCTAAAGAACCTCTATGAATTTTTTCTACGGAATCTCCGAGATGGGTCATCATGGTTTTTATATCTTTGGGTCTCATATTTTCTTTAACCAGTGTTTGAGAAAGACCTAAAGACAGATCGAAACGTAACACAACTTCTAGTATAAAAAATTACCAATATATTTTAGTCTAATCAATTTCTTACAATTTAATATCAGACGTTAAATGACATAATTCCGTTAATTTGAGTGAATTACAATTGCAGGCTAATGCGTGAAAAATGCTATTTATCTATATATTTTTCAATTATCGGTAATCTTTTAATAGAATAAATACTTCCTCATAAAGACTGGTGTATTTTATTAGTTTTCTCTAATTCCTAAATGAACCGAATGATATACTGAGCAGCACGAATTATTTCTCAGATAAATAAACTTCAGACTGCACAGGAAACAACCACTTCCACGCAATGGAGGCAACCTTGAGTTGAAATGTTCACACGATTCTTCTTTCTGGCAAGGAACTGTCTACTACGCTTATTTTTCAGCTTCGTAGCACATGTCAATCGTCCTCTTATTACGTAGCAGAATTGTCCGTGTTTAAGATACTATATCTTCGAATAAATTTATAGCTTACCTTCCGATAAAATTTAATAGGCTATGGAATAAAAATGCAATCTTATTACTGGTCACAACTCGGATAAATTAAATTGATCTGGAATCAAACTGTGATTGTGTCTGATGATACTTTACCGTTGAAATATGTAATACAAATTTTACTCTATGAAATGTAAATGTGATGAGAAATCTACAGCGTTATTTAGATAAACTGTTAATCGTATGAACTCACTTGTTCTGTTGTCCTAGTTTAGTCAATTGACAAGAATGGAGTTTATTGATGTGCGTACGTGCAGTAATTAATTCGCATGAGCGATAAAAAGTTATTTCAAATGAACTAAAACGCGGGTTTCTGTTGTAAAATTGTTAAAAATTTTAGGATAGTGTGTTAGGAACGGCAATACTATTTTAAAGGCATCGTTTACTTTGGCTTTTTTATTTCATGTACGGCCAGGAATTTCTACGAAGGGCAGATTCCTCGTCGTTCAGTTTCGTGAAGTGACTTGTTCATCGTTTCTGTTTGTTCGTTTTCCTAGTGTGCGTGTGCCATGTTTTTGTGTTTATTATCGTGTGATGTGTAATTCTATGTTTTATAATAGTTAATTCTCTAAATATTTATTTTTTACATAGTGCTTATTTAATTTGTTTATATACTGAAAATATTATATTATACCCTTAATAACGTTAAATTATTTTTACTATTAATATCACTATATAGTAATTTTAGTTATGTTGGTAGAGAAATTTCTGTTCCCGATATTTGGTTATGTGAATGTTAACTTTTATTTTTTTTTAATTGTAGCGTCTAATAATTATATTGAAATTTTCTGTATGGCGTATTCTTTTTCCTCATTCGAGGTCTAACTGAATGAATAAAGAAATCAAATCAAATCAAATTTCTATAGAACACACGCCGTTTTCAAGGATTTCTAACTCCATGTTATTAAACTAAAAATCCGTCCCCTTTAAGTCCAATAACGACGGAGTATTCATAATTATTTAAATATTAACACAATTATAATTATAAATAACATCTTTCTAAAGTATTGTAATTATCGTAGAAACATTTTACGGTATATGAAAGTATTACTTCTTATTGAAATATCTCAGAAAAATAGTTTTTCGTTTATTTTTAAAAAATTATATACTTCTAGAAGATTTCGGCATATTTATTAAAATATTCCGTAATAAATTCAATACATATTCATAAAATATCATTGTCACAATAAAATAAAAGAATATACATCCAGAAGAGTTAAAATATTTTTATAAATGTTTGTGTTGAATTATTTGTCATAGTATATCATCTAGCTGTCTATATGGTTCTAAGTAGTGGTCCGGAGTTGGAATAAATAACAATAAACTCAGAATATTAGCATGTGGTTACCGATAAATTTTATCTCCTTTCCAGCATTGAGTTGTTGTTATATATACACTCCAAAAATTGTAATGATTGGTAAGTATACATCGAACCTATTGCACTGAAGGAACTGGAATGGATCAGAAAACGCATGGTAATATATTAAATGTATTATAACTCAATAGAATAACCGTCAAATAGGTATCAAGACATTTTGAAACAACATATTACTGAACCACTTCAATACTTAAAATAATTTGAACAGACACTATAGACAGCTAGCATAGTCCTTGATAAGCCATGACAAATAATTCAATAAATATTTTTTGAAAATAAAAATAATAGCAACTAAATTATAATAACAAAATATTCCATATGTGTATTGTTTTCATTTATTATGACAATGGCATACATACTAAATATGTATTGGCTTTATTACGAAATGTTACACATTAATATGGAATAAGAATTACGAAGACTTCAGGGACTCTTGTAATGCTTTTTAAAACCCTCTGTGTTTGTTTTATGAAATTGTTCAAACATTTTTTGCGTATAAATTGGGAACGGAAGGCTTTTATTCCACTAATTATACTCATATCTATATCACATTCGAAAGAACAGTTGGTATTTTCACTTTTTACTCGTCGAAAATAAAGATTCTGCGGATCCGACCGTTTCCGTAATATTCATATTCAATAAAAAAAAAACTTGTAGTTTTGACCTCCTTTCGTTTTTACAGCGACAGTTTGAAAATATTCTGGAATGAACTATCTTTCACTTCCGCCGACAAAGTCGTAGAAGTAATTCCGGTAACTTACGTAAGCCCAATAATAAATGTTATTCATTTACGACTCACTGATTGGATAAGCGTGAGCCAATTTCCGGCAACAGGAAATCTGCTTAAACATATGATTCAATCAGGTTTCAGCTCTTCAAGTGTTCAATTTCTCTCTGTTAATGTAATATGTTTCGTTTATGAATTTCTCTTGACTGATTTCATAGTATTCTATCAGTGACAGAAAAAAACGAATTTACTTAGCTCCCGTCAGAACGAGTATAGAAGAAAATTATCGTCTTCAAAAATTTGAAAAGTTGTTTTTATTATAACTGATTTATACTACTGTAATTAATTGATTATTATCTTTCAATCAGTCACAAAGTACCACATTTGAACTTTCTTCAACCTTTTTCTTAAATTATTTTAGTAACGAAGAAGCTAAATATTATCAGATCATACGTAGAATTAATAAAACAATTTAAGTTGAAGCTTAAAATTTAAATATTGAATATAATAGTTACAATCTTGAGTCGTAAATAGAACAATGAATAGTACTGATATACTTATTAAATAATCGTGTAGTATTACGCAAATACGAAATATGAAGAATTAGTTTTAGAGTTCATTTTTAAAACAGAGATTTCAACAATAAAGGTTTAGTGAACCTTTTACTAATTAAAGTTAATAGACTCATGATAAAGCTTATCTATAATGCTGCATAAAATTTAAATATGTAACTTTTAATATATATTTATACATATATATATACATATATATATACATATACATATACATATACATATACATATATGTATATATATATAATTTTCCTGTGTCTGTAATTGAGAAAATTATTTATATGTGTGTGTGTGTGTGTACCCAGTTGATTGGTCTGAAAAGTTTTGAAGTGATGGTGAAAATGACAAATTTTGTTTTCAAAACAACAACATTTTTCAACATCAATTTCGAAATTCAAACATTTCTTCCCAGCGGTGTTCCATTACAATTATTACTTCTCCGTAGTGTTATGTTAAAATACGCGTCGTCAACCGCAATCGCTTCTTCTGCGAAAAACGTTGGCCATCGAGCAGATTTTTAGAATGAAGGCCGGGGAAGACAAATATGATTAATAAGAAGAAATTTCCTGCACTTCATAGTACAACAAACCTATCAAATTTTCTCGTCTCCAAGAGGCTTTTTTGGGTAGGTCCTTATGGATCAAGACAAGCAATTAATTTTTTTCCAGTTTCGTTAGATTAGTACTCCGCAGTTATTTTTACATTTTTAAAGATAGTCAATCAACAGAATTTCTTAATCATCACTAAAAAATTTGCACCATTATATTTCCCTCCGAGTGCAGCGTCTTCGCCTTCTTGGGAGCTGATTGACCAGCTTCTATCCACCGCACTGGATGGACTGTTGTTCCGATTATTATGTTTAATGGTAAATTTATTGTTCTACCAGTCATACATCCACGCTGAAAATCGTTTTGTTTTTCGTAAAACGCGCCTACGCACTTTCGTACACCGACATTCCAAAACCATATCGCGTACTGTTTGGATGATTTCCGGTGTGGTGGCACTTTAACTGTCGTCCTTCGCTTCGATCATCTTGGGCGCTTTAGCGCCCAGGTTTAAACTCGGTGGAAATTTGAGAAGATTCGCTATATACATTTACGACCCATTTTTTCCATTTCTAACTATGGACGTGCTGCAACTGATTTAATCGACTTTCTACTATTAATGGATGAATGCAATTTCACAAGACGACCTCCGACAGTTGTGACATGTATATATATATATATATATATTGTATATATATATATTTTAATAATTAAAGGAAAATTAATATTTATTAATTATAAACATTGTGGACTTAAATTGTTATCGGCAAAGAGTCACAAATACACACAAGAATGGACGATAATGGAACAGGCCGAGACATTGTAGGATGGTTAGCGCGCTGAGAACGTATAGGGCAGTTGGCAATCAGAAACGACAGAAAGCGGTCGTAATAAAAATAGACGAGACGTTTTTCAAAAGTAAAGTTCTACAGCATTCACCCAGATAGTGCTGCAGAAAGATTGCCAAGTGTTCCAGTTTACGCCAAATAATTTTAAAAGTCTACGCGGAGGAATTATCTGTATCACAATTGGCATAATTGGCGGAATAAGTCATCTACGAGGTACTGCCTATCTTGCAAATTTAACAGTGAAGTGTAAATTCAGTGAAAGAATAGACTGTTTGTTTTTTTAAAAAAATTGAGAGTGTGTGTTGGTGAAATAATTAAATTGCCCAGGTACGAGAAAAAAACTGTAAGTTATACCTCATTTAAATTATTATTGTGATTTTTTTTGTTGAATATTGTAAATATTAATTTGTAATTTGATTGTTTAAAAAGGGAGCAATACCTTTCTTTATTTAAAGGCCCAGAAAAAGACTCTAAGATTAAGAGTAAACTTTGCTTGTTGTATGAAATAAATGTTGAAAAAGGTCATCGAATAATTATTTGTAATTTGAATTATTTTGATTATAATAAATTAATGAGTTTTTAATTAAATAAAATTTTATTATTAACATCCTTTCATGTAAATAATACAATCAACGCGGGCCAACTGTTGTGTTTAATTGTAATTTAATTTATATACCACATTTTGGCTCCACCAACGTGGGCACTGTTTAATTGTATTAATTTTAATTGCGAATACTACATATTGACGTCCTCCACTTGTGGCATATTTTAAATTCAATTGTGATTATTACATTTTGGCGTCATCAACGTGTGGCCCATTTTTTAACCTTGCATAATTAATTGTATGTCTTTAAATTGATCATTACATTTTTGACGTGCCAACGTGTGGCTAACTTTAATATTATTTCATTTTAAATTGTTTAAAAAAAATACTTCTTTTTAATAAACCACTGTTTATTAATTAATTTATTACAATTAAATACTACAATATATATATATATATATATATATATATATATATTGTAATAAACAGATTAAAAAAAAACTGAATAAAAAGATTATTAAAGGTGATGAATTAAACAAATTTTATTAATGAATTTACATACAATATAAAATTACACGATATTGTTTAAAATCTCAGAATCTTTACTGGGTTTGATAAATGGGTGACTTGAATTTAAATTTACTAACAAAACAATTGAAGAAAAGAAATAATTAAAGAAAAGAAAATAATTGAAGAACGATCTGACGTATCTTAATGAAATGGTTTACAAATAAATTTAGAGTTCTTTTACTTACGGCCGACCAGGTCTCGATTTTGGGGTTTTCTGTGCACACGTTTTTGGGGATATCACTGAATTTAAATTGGTTACAAAACACTTGTCGAAACTTTTGGGTCTCTCTTCTGGAAACTGGAAACTGCAACTCCTTCCGGATTAATGGTTAGATGGATCATTAACAACTTCCTCTCGATGACATCGGTGACGGTCTCTTTACTTATTGAGTTTTTTACTGCGGCAGGAAATTATTAGGTTACTGCTTGTGGCTTTACTTATTGAGAAACTTTCCTGTAACCTTATTTGATCGAATTATATGTCCAAACTTTTTGATGGAAATGTCCCGCGACTTTACTTATGTCCAACTACTCTCGTCTCTCCTCGTTGACTGACTCTTCGTCTCGTAGAATTTGTACTCTGTACGTCTCAACAATGGTTCTATTGACTCGCCGCCCGCTTTGTCGCGGTGTATGCTTTATATAGTCTAATAATGAGTCCTTTACTTTGCAATTATAACAATGGATTAATTACTAATTACTACAATATATATATAGCAATCAGAAACATATTTTATTGACAAAGAGTTCATTTACTTAATTGAATTCATTAATGTCCTGATGGTGTCCTCTCCAATGATCGGTTCCCGGTTACCACATTTTCAGGTCAATTGGCCAGAATTTCTTGAGTCTTCTGTTGATTTTATGTTCCAGCAATGAGTATATAAGTGGATTCGTATGTATTTCAAGTCTATCATGGTGTTTCATCGCTCTCTTGAATTATATCCTTGATGGGATAGATTATGATGTAATGTTAGGTTACTCACATACCAAGGAACATCAACCATGGCTCTGAGGATTCTAATATGCGATTTTTGTATCTTTACCGTAATACGCAAATCGGTTCGATGACGGCTTTATATATAATTTTTTTAAAGACAGTTTAGACTTTATACCGAGAACCCAGTATAGTTCGTGAAGGCGTATGTCCATTGTTTTCTTTTTCTTTCCTACATGTACTTTCGACGTTAATTTTGAGTCTAGATGAGGAAGAGGCCGAGAACTGTATATAATTTATTTTCTCAGTACCAGGCTTGGGAACATACATGCGTATCCCCACACTTCTACTGATTTTACTAAATACGCGATACTTTCCCATTTTATCCATAGCCTCTCACCAAATATCTGAGAGGCTGAATGGACAATGAATTCTACGATATTCAACATAATTAAAATGAGAAATAAGTAAAATTAGAATGTTTAAAGTTGTGGAGTTAGATTTACGTTATAAAAATCTACCAGAAAGAATTTTAAGAGAACTAACATTCTGTTAGTTCCATATTTCACAAATCCATAATGGAACAAACTTTGTAGGTTGATTTTTATTCAAATTCAGGGTAATAGGTTTGCGTATTTATCAACATATCATCAAGAAACGATAAAACTAAATGAATTAGATTTTCCCTAAAAATAAATACTATTAATTACAATGCACCTGTAGATATAGAAAATAATATTAAAAGAAAAAATGTTATGTAATAATCACCCATTTCATAAATAAGGTAGTTTTATATGTTCCCCAAAGTTATTCTCTGAAATACACGTCTGATAACTAGTTTAATAGAAAAAAATCGATATTATTAGCGCGTTACCGTGGGAAACATTTTCCCGGTGGTTTCAAATATTGATCTTAAAATTAATTGGAATAATATAAAGTCTTATAAAAATCTATATATTACAAGCGAATCTCCGATTTATTGCATTTCCAGAAATATCATTCTAGATGAAAGAAATACGAGTCTGTTTTTACTGTTATACCATTATGTTACTAAAACTTATCATTCTGGAAACATTTTTCAGCTAATAAATTTCAACGGTTATGTTTACATTTTAGTTGTATATATTTGGAAAATACGATGTATCGAAATTGTCTTTAAACACATGCGTAGTTATTAAACAACTCAATTTAACCAGTGTGTGTGTGTGTGCAGTAAAGACTAACCGGAAGGAAGGAGGTGTCGTGGAGATGGTGAACAGAATTTAAATTCTACTAAGGCTGAATGCTTCCAGTTCCACTTAAGTACCAATGTAAGAAACTTCAAATTATTGGCCGACAATAGTCATTAAATAAAACTTTCTTACCACTACACTAAACAAACATATCTCGAAGTGATATTTTTCGTAAAGGAATTCGATTGGGGAAAACTCAAGGAAAAAGTGTAGAATTTTGTGGACAAATAAAACCGGACAATTTTGAACAGGGACAAAGAGCTTTACTCGGCATTAAAAGATTTGAAATTTAATACGTATCTGGTTCGTATGAATAACAACCTGATGAATAAGTGTGTACAAGTCCAATATGTGACGAATGTCGTCGGCACCAATAGCAATTAGACATAAAGTTTTTATAATTTGTTTTGTGTTTCATCTTGTAATTTAAAAGCTTTTTTATTTTAAAATTGAACTATTCGAAGATCTGCAGAATGAATATGAATAAATAAATACTACCGGAGACTGCTAAAGGTATTTACAGTACGAACAACTTTATAAACAGTGCAATTCTACTCAATACGTATATAGTTATATAGTCCTTAAACTTATTCAATAATCGTGAGACTTTAGGAATTGCATTTTACGCGGATGAAAACCGGTGAATCCAGTTTTCTAGAAATGTGTACTGCTCCTTGCCATTGTTCACTTGCGGTCTAATATGGTATAGTTATATTTCTCAAATCAAAGATTAATTTTGGATACTTTGTGGCCCCAAATTTTTACAAAAGTTATTCAAATAATCGTGACTAAATGAAGCTCCATTATAAATTTCATAAAATTCGGCCGAATCGTTCTCCCAAATAGCGCAGTTCTCTTGAAGAATTATGTCCAAACAAAATTCAGATTAATTGTAAAATCGCAAATTTTCGTCATACAAACGTTGTTTGCATCTCAATTTTTTATGGAACATAAAAAATTAATAAGGGAGGAGGTTCTACTTATTCCACAAATGCTAATATATTAGTTTACTACTTCATTCTTTATTAATCACCACTACAGTAATCCGGAGGATAGTATTGGGATTTTAAATCCATCAAAAGGCAAAAAGGACAGATAATGAAGCAGCTAATATAGACAAAATTAAGTGATAAAATAAATACCACGCAACTTTTATCTTTGCTTTTAAGTAAGTCGCCTGGCTTTGTCTGACTGTCGTTCTTAAAGACCTTACGATATTTACACCTGACAAAAGCTACAATGTTTGCAGAACAAAATTCTGACTACTTACTGGCTACTGCATTATCAATTTGTTAATTTGAATCCAATCCTACTTTTTTATATATATTCTCAGACAAGCAGGATATTGGGAAATACATATCACAAGATTTTAACTAAAAAATTAGTCCCAAGTTAGCTTTATTTTTTTTATGACGTAGAACAGCATATTGTATGAATTAACTACCTGACGCAACGTTTGAATTAGAATAATTACAATTTATATTTATTTGACATTCAGTAAAAATCAAATAAATATATTAGTTCATAAAGTAAGAAAAATGGATATTTAAAGCAATTAAACCCAAACGTCTCATGAAATTACAAAAAAAACTAAATAGAATAGGACTGTTATATTTGTATGACATTTCTGAAACGACTTGCATGAGAATATTGTATTAAATAACTGATTTTTAAAAAAATAACTAGCTGTGAATAGTGTTTATAAATTAGGAATACAGATTCACATTAGATATAGTTTTGTTACGCAGAATTTAAAGAAAATCTAACAAAAACCCTACTATTTATTCTTGCATCACGATTATATGAGTTAAGTAGGTAATATACTATGAATTCCACATTTTAAATTGAGCATTGCATATGTAATTGATAAATGGCTGTGTAATGAATTTTGAGGGTCTTGTGAAACTATTTGTTAAGTTGGTAGATTTGTGCATTTAACTTGTTTATGGATGCAATAAAAAGCAGTTTTGCTAAACAGTACTGATCATTTTTGTGTATTGTCAAATTTATAGACTTCAGGGTAAATACTTATGAATTTCTTGCAATTGTATAATATCTTATATGATTTAATGTTTGAGATACCTGCGAAGAGTATTGCCATTGCCGTGAGCAATATTTTAACTATCACCTTTATAACGATAAAAATGAAGTTTATGGTTAATTATAGAATGAACAGTTGTTCAACGTGCTAGTAAGAATATTATTTAATATATTATATAAACAAATATTAATGGCATCAAGGGGGTGAAGTGGTTTTCTCGAGCATTGAGTGGTATGGATAGTATCAGAGCAGAAATCACACAAAATAGTCAACTGATAAATGCGTAAACTGGAATTTACCTTAAATGAATGAGGTAATTGATTTTTTATCTAATCAGTAAATCTATGCTGTTGTCACAGTAGGCATTCACATGTATTAAGAAATGTGTTATTCCGAACAAATAAAATATTTTCTGCGACACAAAGGACAATATACGAGATCAATTTCTCATTTGTCTCCACATCGCATAAACCATATTGAAGTTGCTCGTGGTTTCCTTGTAATCAAGATATTATGCCTATTACAATTATATGATGATACAAAGATTGATATTGCAGATAATTTCTTTCAGTATCTAGTTAAGAAAGTTGATAGCACTCTAGGAACTATACATGTGTTAGCAAATGAAAACCTAAGTTATTTTATGCTTGGAGACTTGCTGCAGATAAATTAAAAAACAAATTAATTAAAATAATGATGCTTTCTAATGAAAGGACGGACTTCTAACGTACATTGACTAAGTAAGTAGGCGAGCCAAACTGTGGCGTAAGGATGGGGGAATGTCGCACCGTATCGGGAGTCGTCTACTAGGATTGGCTTAATGGTCTGAGCAGTCGCCCGAGGTTACTTGGTTCGATTCCCGGTCTGGTCGACATTTTTCCATCCATATTCCTGAATTAAAATTTAACTATGATTTGAGACTTGAATAAAGATTTGTGAATTTCTTTTAAATGTACGAAGATTATTTTATTTAATTAATTATTTTGTCCCATATTTTTAATAGCAGCATAGAAAATAACTAGGTTAATTTATTTAAAACATTTATATTGAAAACCTTTCGGTGTTTTCCACCCTTAGTTTAATACTGCAAAACATTTTGTTGTATAAAATTTCTAAAACGTCATAATTTGTACTACAGTATTTTGGACTACGATCCACATGAAATACTTTCGGTGTGTCCAGAACGTATTACCATTCTTCGGAACTCCTGAAGATGTTGCATCATCCATAATATTTCTGTTTTTTCCAAACATTTAATTTATTAAACTAAAGCCGGTATTTCATATTTAAGTTGGAGAGGCCTGAAACAATTAATACAGGAATGATTTTATATAATAGACTTCCCAAGAGTGTAAAGAGGATAAAAAATTATAATAGTCTGGGGAACCAGTGTAAGGAGATTCTATTGAATGAAGCGTTCTACTAATAACAGAAGTTTCTTGACCGTTCCCCTAATATTTCGAATTTATTTTTCCTGCAAAAGTGTTCAATGTGTTTCTAATTTTATTTCATGTTTCCTGCTCTTTCCTGTTTAAGATTAAGAAGAGGGTCAGATTTATTGTCTTTCAATTCCCTAATTAGATTTATAGTTAATGTTTAATTTATTTTGTATATTAATCCTTTTCCGTCTTGTGTTTAAATACCATTTACTGTTTACTCGTTTTCAATTTTTCTGCTATTTTTATTAATATATATATATATATATATATATATATATATATATATTGTAATAAATACTTTTAAATGATTGAAATAATTCTAAGTTAAAACGTGCCACCACGTTGAGGTGTCAAAATGTAGTATTACATTACAATTACATTTCAAGTTGAGGCGCCAAAAGTAATATTCAAAATTAAATGCGATTTTATAAGTAAATTAAAATGATTGGCTTTTAAATAAAAAGAACAGAGTTTAAAATATACAACAAAGTTAATTTATTAAAACCAAATTATTATCATCATTGAAATTATGTTACATGTTGGTAAAAACTTGATAATATCCCACGGCTTGATCTCAGAATATTTACGACAAACAATTAAAATTTACAAAGTGAGAAAATTCTTAATTTAAACAATCAGTGAAATATTGAAATCTGAAATCTGACGATAAATATAATTTACCTTATCGTTTTACTGTGCGAAAAAGAAGGGGGCTCGTACACACTCGATTATTATTTAACACTTTCATATACAGGCCATGTTTCACAGAATTTATTTGTGGTTATTATTTCCACATACAACACTTCCTGCTCGCTGTATTACACCTTCTGTTACTTTTTTAAGACACCTATCGATTTCTCCTTGGAACTTTCTTGTAGCAGCCATGGCTATGTAAACATAGGAATCGATATTTTGTGCACAGTCTAAATATACTAGTGAATAACACATTGTGAAAATTAATAACTAGTATATTAATATATTCTTTACAGCTGAAGCTTTGTTCGTCTGAGGTTCCAAAGCCACGCTTTATAAATTTCAGAGTTTTCTGACTACCTCCTGCTTTGCCTCCCAGAAACACACTAAAGCTCGCGCGTCCAGCAATGTTTCACGACAATACTCACAGCAAGCAAGCATTATAGCCCCATATTCTTGTACACAAATCTTATGTTTACGCCGCCAACAATGCAAATCCCAAAATCTTGTTCAGTAATTAATTACGTTTCTTTTTAATTACCTCTCTCTCTCTCTCTCTCTCTCTCTCTCTCTCTAATTTTCTTATGTTATTTTGTATTTTCTTTTATATTTGTGATGTCTTTATTGTTACATTTATGTATTTTCAAGTTATTTACTTTATTGATGTGTATGTTAACTATGTAAATTTCATTGACTTGTCCAATTTCCTCAGTAGAGAAATAATGGAACCAATAAATAAATCTAAAACTACGATTTTTGTGATCCACAGTTCTACATTTACGGTTTGTATCAATAATTATTTTTCTCAAAGTTGTCATTTGCCTCTGATTTTACAATATTTAAAAAATGTAATAACAATAATCAACGCTTCTGTAAGAAAATAATTACCCGTAATTGTCTTGATCAGTAGTATTTAAAAACGCTAATTGTAGGTCGGTTTAGCGCCAGTTATTCATATAAAATTTGAACTTACATGTAACGCTAGAAATAATATAATTGGTGAATGCACTTTCAAAAACATCTTTGGGAAACTATAAATCGATCATCTTCCTTTATAAGCAAAACATACTTTTTATCCAATAAATTACTGAAAAAACAATTTCGAGATTTACATATAATTGTGTTTTAAAATATACATTAAACTCTTGTTTCTATAAGAGGCATTCATCAGATATCTCATACATAACTAAGATGCTTATAATGGTTTCATAAATATTCGCGCGGATCAAAACTATTCCAGCTGTCATTCATCTAACCACTGTAATGAAGTTATTGCTGCTCACTATTATATAGAGAAGATTCAGATAGCAAAGGGGAGAGGGAATATTCCTCTCATCATTTCTGGTCCGAATGAAGAGGCATAGACATAAAAAGATATGTAATTAGTTCAGTTTGAAGTCATTCGTCTCTGTGATGAGATACGACCTTTCCTTTGCTCACCCTTTCTTAAGCTGGTTTTATGGTTTCTTTCCTGTTTCAATACAAGGTAGCTCCCCTACGGAAAACCCGTAAGGGCCACGATAAGAGGAAGGAAAATATCTTGAGTTGCACCAAGAGTTCTCGGGACTCAAATCGGGTAAACATTGTTTAGTTAGATCGTTTGTAAAGGTAATTATCGAATTTCTACAGTATTTCACTTAGTCCGGGAAGTAATTTGTGGGGGTTTCTCGGTATAGAAACGGACACACACAAACACCGATACCCTTACCGGGATTCGAACCAGCGACCTCTGAGATGCGAGGCAGTGGCTCTGACCACTACACCACGCGAGGTCCGTAAAACAGGGTTGTTTCACGATGTTTCGACGGTGGTCACTGACATCATCCTCAACTGAAGTGCCGTTGCCGTATAGGTACTCTTTTTCACACGGTTGGAACCCCGAGAACTCTTTGTTAATAACATACACCGGGAAGTGTTCGGTTAAATAATTAAGAAAAGCAACTTACAGGGAAGCTTAAAATTAAATCATTCAACGGGAATATTAAATGAATTTTGCTTACATTTAATAATCGTATTAGTCTATGGCATAAATGACCTTCACAAATACAACTCCAATTGAAGTTGGCAGTAGTAGTTGATAGCTGTTAATATTGGTAGGATGCCAAACAGAGATTGTTCACGTTTTCAGCGATACAAAGTCTGGAACGGCGGTCGATGGACATAACAGTATCAATTTAGTCGTGAAAACGTTTTTATCTTACAATTAGCATTGAGTCTTGAAGTCTTATGACATTAAAAGGAAGAAAAATGAGATATAGGAATGCGCCATTTTGTTTCCAATTAGTCGTTCCCATTAGTTCAAGACTGTCCCAGTTATCAAATATTAATTAGAAATAATTCCTAAGATTTACGTATATTATAAACACAGATATATTTTTTCTAACGTGTTTCAACAATATAAATAAATATAATGGCCAATAAGTCAGAATAAGTTTAATAGAAAATTTCCACTTCAACGGCTACATTGACACCGAAATCAATGCAAATATAAAAAAATAATTTGGGACTTCATCAGGTGAATATAATAAAAGTTGATAATAATTGTTCATCCATGATGTTGAATTATTATACTGATTGATTGTATAAAGTGCCATGATCGTCATGATAGTAGGTTCCAAAAAATATTTAATATGATAGAAAATAGAGAAATATTGTAATGGATGGTCTGGCTTCCATGCCAGTTGTAAACGAAAATCTTATGTTCACTTGATGGCGCAAATAAGGGACGAAACGATGTTTGTATTGATTTAATTTATTTCAATGAGGCCATTGCTATTTCATGTTAAACTTATTTGATTGATTATAAAATAGTTTAATCCCGACAAAACTTTCCAATCCTCATAATATCTTCAATCCTTGGATAAATGATGAACGCTAAGCACACTTCAGTCAACTTGTGTTTTAAGATTATGAAATCCCTCTTTGGAGTCAGCAAGATACATGAAGAGGCCGAAACGAAACTGCAGAGGATCTTTAAGTCAAGAAAGATTTTTCGTCTAGTTCAGAAGGACGCCTTTGCGAAGTTTATGGAACAATCAATAAGGGAAAACGATAACCTTTAAGTTTACGTTAATCGCCAAGGAGTTCGTAAATTCCATGAGAAAAGCAAATATGAAGACTTCTTCAGAAAGAAGCAGATTAACGTGAAATAATTTGTATTTACATCCACGCATTTGAACAAATTTAATAATATTAATACATACTATAATTTTTCATTATAGTCTTCTGCTAAAATTTAAAAATTAAGTAAAAGGAAGAAAAATTAAAATCCATGAGGAAACTAACGTATTTTAATTCATTTAACAATCTGTCTTTTTTTTAAAAAAAAATGAGAAAGTTTGGCAGCCGCTCTCGAGAAACTAGAATTTATTCTCGCATTAGTTTACTCAATAATACAGAGACTTAGGTATCTGAGACTGTATACTAGTAGCTCCAACCAACAATGAAGGTCGTTTCCGCATTCTTGGAGTCATAAGGATTCACCACATAAACATTGTAAATGGTCAAAAGCTAATATTTGGTCGAGGTGATTGATCCTATATACAGTAAGTAATTCAACGAACATTTAAATGCAGATGAGATCATATAATACTAGAATACTGGTATATGAACATACGAGACAGTTTAAAATAGTTACGAACCTTCATTTCCGGATGTAACCTATATGTCAATTTTGATTTCAAGTTGATCAAACGAAAAGCAGAGTCGAACGTAAGCAACAGATTTACTTTCACTGATTCATTTTACGGGACAAACTAAAATTCCACTTACACCACTGCTGCCACCTACAGCGCGTTTCTACAAGTCCTCGCTAACGTAATGAACGCGGGAGTTAAATTACATTTTTCGCAAAATAATAATTCCATAATTTAGAGAAATGATTATTTGTCTCTTGTGTTATCCTGATTATTTAATGATCGTAATATAGAGTGTATTAAAATTTCCCATCCGGTTCCTTAAATCAGATTTCAACAAGATACGTAACTAGACGTTTCAGAATAAAAAGGAAAAATATATAAGCAAGGTAATTGTGTTTAGTGAGTAGGAAAATGTAGAGTACGTGAATTAAAAATAACTTTCGAAATAATGGAAAGAAACTATGGCTCCAATTACTGGGGTGTATAATTTAGTCATGAGCTTACATGTAGAAAACACGTATCAGTGAGGGGGTGGATTAAATTTTTCTAGTTATTTTTATTTATAGTCCAATCAACTGCTAAGGTCATTAGCGACTTTTTACCATGTCGAATTTCTTTGTTGGACAATTAGCGAGTGGTAGTTCCTCAGTATGGAGCCACACGCGCTCATCACCCTTGACCTAGCAGGGATTCGAACGCGAGACCTCTGTGACGCGAGGCAATCACATTAAACCCCTACACCAAGGGAGAACGACCACTATATTCTGTTAATATGATTTCCAATAAATCTGAATGAAGATTAATGTTATTGTATACACAGAATGGGGCAGAATGTTGGGACCCTGATAGGATTGAATCCATTCAGTCATTACTCAGAATAGAAAATATTTATTTTGTTTGGCTACAGCTAACCTTTGGTGATGCATTTTCCTCTCTCCGTTTTTGAACTAAGGTTCCCACAAGCCGAGCCACCTCTGCTTGTTTTGAGAGGTGTATGTTCCGGTGTCACAGACCTTGGGCATACGGTAAGAGTTGTTCTCTGTTCCCATTGGAACAATCGGCCAGCTGCCTCCTAAACTGGTCGAGGTACGGAGAAGGGAATGCTGCGTCCCCACAGAAAACTCTTCTCCCGCTATCGGAAGGGCGTGGGACAAGTACCCAATGCCCGACCTACCTGATGCAGGTCCTGCATTACTTTTAGGCGAATGCCGGGTAGGATCCTTAAACTATAGCCCGGGGCCCTAGTTAACCCTTGGCTACCTTCTTCTACCCTTCCACATCGCCCCTTTCATATCCCTTCCGATGCTATTAAAGGGGAGTTACCACCATGTGGATTACCCTCATGTAGCCTGTTACCCTAAAAAAAATAAGATTTGTTCGCTGTACCCATTGGAACAGTCGGCAAGCTGCCTCCTTAAAATGGTCGAAGTACGGAGAAGGGGATGCTGCGTCCACACAGCAAACATCTCTCCCGCCATCTGAAGGGCATGGGACAATTACCCGATGTCCGACATACCTGATGGAGATTTTCTAAGGTTTGTCCTGCATCTCTTGTAGCCGAATTCCGGGTAGGACTCTTAAACTATAGCCCGGGGGGCCATACTTAACCCTTAGTTACCTTCCTCTAACCTTCCGCATCACGCCGTTAAAATCCCTTCGTATACTATTAAAGGAGAGTTGGCTTCATGTGAATTACCCTCATGTAGCCTGTTACTCTAAAAAAAACAACAGATAATGAAATTGGAGATCTCCTAACTTTGGTTGACCGAAGAACACGTGCTAGAATTAGTGTATAAATCGTATCGGGAGAAATGCATATAGTTGGTTATCTGTTAATTACAATTTACATATTTAAGAAAGATTCTTGAAATTTGAACAGTGTATCAATATTACTACTTTCTTGCCAGCTCAGGTTTTGAATCGTGCATGTTTCCTACCCAATAAAACAACTTACGTTCTTTTGTTTTTGTTTAAATAACCCCTACCCCTTTCATACCCTTTAGAGTTAGTAGGCAACTATCAGCATGAGTGAAAAAAATATTTCGCAATATGACCTAAGGAATTATTTCTCAAAACTATTTCGGAAGTCTGCTATCATTATTTTGTAGATGCAGCTATACGATCAACATTGGCGTTGCAGTCTGATAAAAAGAGGGATTCCAACACACAATCCATTAGGATAGGAAAGAGAGACAGCATAGCGGAATAACCTGAAATCAACAATTAGCATAGCCGGGATGTGCACAAAGAAATTAATTTATTTGCACTTTTTCCTTAACTGCTTTATATTTATATTTAATGTTTTATATGAATAGGGGGTTTTATGTAATATTTTTGTTATTTAAATTGTTATTAATTATTATTATTATTAAATTATAATAATTAATCACTTATATATTTTTTAAATAAACAGGGCATTATCATCTTGCTCTTATTATCAATTTAAATACCGACGGCTATTTTACAAACATAAAAAACAAGAGACAATTTATGACAGGGGTTGGTGGGGGAAATATGGTGGTCTTATGGCTTTCATGAACCGACATTTATGGGATTATCTTCCGATACATTACCACATGGTGATTTGGCAGGTCGGTACACTTCTCAGGTGGCTTGAGTGGACACTGGAATACCTCGTATTTCTTAAAAAATGGTCACCGAGCTGGCATACAGGTTCTCGTCGGCAAGACAGTGCAAACTTCTCTCTAATTTATAAAAATCTAACTTCGCCAAAACTAACTCTCGAAAAACCAACTTCCCCATATATTCCTCTAAAGCTCACTAAATTATTCAAACACCAACTAATACCATCTTAAAACCAAAAACTAAGGATCTCTCCACAACTAACTTGTCCATAAGCTCCATAAATATCACTAACACTTTCTTGCACCCTTTACACCTCGATTTGTCGAAATTTCCCCCTGTGGGTTATGGATTCTTATGGTTTTTTTTATCAAATAGGAATCAGATCTCAACAGTTTAATTAGCCACCCCGCCTACGGGATGCAAATAGCCAAATTCAGGGCGATAAGAAAACACGGCTGACGTGGTGCCAATCTGGCGTGTCGTCTCGCCTGACGTGCTAAAATCTTGAGACCAAATATTATCTTGGCCAGACTGTCACAATATTTAAATCTGCACAAAGGTATTCCCCCTCGGGTTGTTTCCGTTTCTGTGAATACCTGGGAAGCGAGCAATGAACCTGGCCAGACTTAGGACGAGAATATTAATTGCTCATGATATTTTCTTTCGTAATATGAATTAAAATAGATAAATAATGGAATAACCCCCAATTAAATTATCCTGCTTGTGTACACTACAATATATATGTATATATCCATATACACTAATTCCGTGTGTATTTTGAAAATGTTATAAGACTGAAATTAACATTGTTTTATTAAAAAAAAGAAGTGTACAAAATTAACGACGGATTCACACATTCTTCAATATAATTTTTATTCATTATTAATCTTCTTGGAATATTAAGAACTTCGATACAGCAATTTATAATTTCATGTCTATAAATATATTGTAATAAACTGGACGGCTTTAATTAAATGTATCAATTAACAAAAAAAAATAATTAAAATTTGAATAATTAGCCACACGTTAAAGACTTGGAATCTATAATGATTTAAAAAAGTGGTCTTAAATCATAGGAATAATTAACAACATTTACTAAGCTTTAAAAGAAATGTATTATTGTTGATAAATTTACAATGTACTAGACCTATTTTTTCATGCTGAATTTCATCCATTTAAAAAAAACAAATACTTTAATTTTCATTTATTCATTCGTGGCATTTATGAATATACAGTTATTTTATCATTACAATCAAATACGTCGAATCTCTTATCTCAGGGCAATAACTGGGTTTGATAATTAGAACAAAATCAATGTATAACTGACAATTAACAATTCAAATATAAAAGTTAACCTAAAACAATATGAAAATAAGTGAAAAGAAAACTGAACAAAATCTGACTATAGCTTTTTAATTATCGTTTACAAAATTTGTATAAAAGTATTGTTACTCACGGAACGTCTGTCTGGTACAAGATCTCTCTTATATCTTGAAAACTACCACACTAAAAGGCCATTTTTACACAGACTCTACGTTTCATTGAAAATTTTAATACAAACGATTAAAATACTCGTCATCTGCTATCCGGAAACTCGGATGAGTCACCCACTTTGGTCTGCTAGTGGTTGCCGGTCCCCTCTATGCGATAATTGTTCAATCAGCGTGAAGCAACCATTTGCTTCACAGTGTGCAAATTATTAACTAAATCTCTCCGTAAAATATTTGCTTGCTTTCATGTAGAAATACAGGATCTCTCTCGCCATTCGTACTTTATATCTTCAAACTTTACTGTTCGTTGCTCTAGGTGAACTGAACTATAATATATCCCCGTCGACTTTTAACAGTTTCATCTCTCGTACGCCACTATTCATAGCAGATTCCAGACTTTTAGATCATCAGACTTTTACGTTTTTCAGTTCCCCACGTGAACTGAACTGTTCCGTTTCTCGCAGCCAACTGCCGTTCTCCAAGTGCATACTGAGTTTTCTCCGCGCGGTCTCCATTGTTGAACAACGGAAAACCCCACCTTCATTGTCGCCTTTACGCATTCGTACCGCTAACAATTTAATTATATTAAAAACAATTAATGGCCTGTTTAATTGGCATTACAATATATGATGTACAATTCAAATCAAAGAAAACTCGAGTTTAAGACATATTTTAAACTATTGGAATTCTTGGGGAAGATTTAGTCGATAATAGTTGTACGGCAATATTGTGGCGGAGTGATGGTTGAAACGTAATGGCAAAACCTGAAATCCCGAGAATTTTCACTCGGAAGTTTATCACCCTGTTGTTTCTCGACCATGATTCCGTAAACCGTACGTCCTCGTCATGTTTTATAAAGTAAACAATAAACATAACGCCTGTTCTATAGTGATCTGTGAAACAAAACACCCAATTATTTTTCATAACCACAGGATTAACTCTCGTAACGAGGAGTATTTCTGGAAATATAATTATGAGACTGATACATTTTGCACATAATGTATTTGGCTTTGATCATTCAGGTTTATGACTAGAATTAACTTGATCTGAAAGATTACGAAAGAAGGGAAAGTAAGATACATGAATCAATTCATGGTGTCGTGCGAATGAATCAGACAAACTTAAGGATTTCCGTTAGATGACGTACTGGCATCGTCTCGATGAGTAGGAATGCCTTCATTTGAAATGTAAAACAAATGGAACTGCTGGTAATGTGAATTCAGTGGATGAGGAGAACAATGAAAGTATTTGAAAACGCAAATTTCTGCAAATTCTAAATTACAGTCTTTGCGTCCATAAAAGCGAGCTTGATGGAAAATAAATTTCTGGGATTAATGACATAAGATAGAAAAACTCGACAGAATTGGGAATTGAACGCTTTATATTTATCATGTGTCGTTAACGGTGAAGCACGGATAAGCGTGATTCTTGACAACCAGTTGTTTAATTTGTCCGTTTGCTACTTTTCTTGTAGTATACTGTGATTTATTTTAATAAGTACGTTTACAGACGCTTTTTACGATGAAAAAATTATTGTGTGCGTAAAAATTATGCGCGGCAGAAGTTAATAAAATAATTTGTAATTCTTTGAAGGAAAAGGGAACTTTGGGTGTTCATAAGTTAGTCTTATTAAATGACAGAAATGATTTTCCAATATTATTTTACGGTTTATGTAATTTTCTTGCACTAGCCGCCGATCAGAATTGTGATGGACCAGTGACGTGGGAAGCTTTGACGTACCAGCTGACTCTGATTGGTCAGCTCCTTACTTAAATTCCCCCTAGCCTCAAACACTTCCGTCATTTAGGTCCCCTACAATTCAGTTTTGCGTTTACCCATTTATAATTATTATATCATTTCTTATAGAAAATAAACGGGATGGTGCGCCTGACTGTTATTTTTCCATCGAAATTTTTTTTAGTAACATGAGTGAAAGTTAAATGTAATATAAACAAACATATTGTTATCAGTACTGCATATGGGTTCAACAAAATCTCCACGCCGTTTCTCAGAAACATTAAAACAAAAGTTGGAAACGAACAACCCTAGTGGTGGATTTTATAGGGCTATTTTCAAAAAAAAAAAAATACTCAGCGGGAACTCAATTGTCCTTCTGATAAAAACTGGTAATTAAAGATCGTGATATAAATACTTCATTTAAGTTATGATCATTTTGAATATAATAAATATCTACTTTACGATGATCAATGAAATCTTATGTAAGTCGTGCTTTGGATAAGGATGGAAACCTGGAACGAATTCCTGACGTTAATTATGCAAATTACGATGACTGTAACTCCTCTCGGTTTTCAGTAATTTTCTAGGTGCATTTTTAACACTGCATCACCATTAACAGATGAGGGTTCAAACTGCTGTACACATTAAAACAATTTTAGATACTCTGACATATGAATAACTCTCTACTGAGTACAAATGAAAATTTCTAGTTGAAAATGTTTCTATAGTGCTGTAAACATCAAGGTTTAAACATAAGCCACATAAACACGAATCATGACAACTAGTTTTATGTTGTTCCTGCGGTAATCGAAGGTCGGAGGTTCCCGGAATACAAAACACGTATCGTAATAATAGGAAATACAAGACTATCCAGACACTCATTTTTATTAAATGCAATTGATATGGAGAAGATTTATGAGTACATTAAAATATTTCAGAAACAAATTCCTAAGATATAATTTGATATGAGGATATTTTATTTGATGGTTGGATTTATAAAAATTGGAAATTACTTTGAATATCTTGCAGATATTTCGCTTAAGGGAGTATCAATTTAACCTTTGTCAACTGGCAAGTGCAGTTGTGTCGCTCAAGACTCTTTTTCGCACCTGACGAAAGGAACAAGGATCCTAGAAACGTTGTGTGGTATTTATATTATCACTTTTTGTCTGAATTCATTATTTTCAATCAGACGTAAATTCTTCATTTGTACAAGTATTTATTAAGGTAACAAATTTCGAATAAATTAAATATAAGGAATATCTAAAAATTAAAGAAAATATTTATATATGAAAATTTTAACAAAAATTTATAAATATAGCATATATAAAACAAAAATTTCTTAATATGTACTTCTACACTTGATAAAGTTCAAAAACAGGTAGAAAAAGTCGTGGAATTTTGTAATTCTGTGAACTATTAAATTGTTTCGCGTATTGGCCTTTTTATTTATTTAATAATTCAACTAATGTTAGATAAATATAACTATTAATTAATTTTTTATTATCTTCTTTAGAACTTAATAAATTCTTCTTCTCCATTCCACTTGGAATGTCCGAGTCTTCACAATGAACTTACAGTAAATTAGAGGGCATTATAGAGTGAAAATTAGAGATATCAACCGTTACTATTTTTCATAAAGAAGCTCAGTCTCATTTGATTGTATACACTCGTTGAAGGCAGCTTTTAATCATACGCGAAAATGTGTCCTGCAATAAAATCGAACAAAGGATATCACCGACTATGTTAAAAATTAATTCTCCTCGTCTTAAAAGATGCTTGCTAGTAATACGTGTTGCAGATAATTGATATAGGCCAAAGATGAATAACCCACGTGCTTTTTAGTAAAAAGAAAAGTAAAAACAGGGTGGTGTGGGTAAATTAAATAGCCCATGCACCTGCATAGTAATAAGTCACTATGTAAGTAATTTGACGAGAAAAAATGTTCGAGATGAAAAGTTAATATTTATATTAATATTATGCTAAAAATAGCCCTTTTTATGGGCGGGAAAATGGTTAAATTCAAATTTTAAATGGGAACCCCCAGTTTTGTGCATATTCTGTTAGTACTTGAAAAAATATTACAGATTCGTGACAGACAACGTTGTTAAAGAAGAAATTCAGTTTTAATCGTTTTATCTATTCAGAATCGATTCATTCGATTCCGAAATACATTGCGATACACTTTTTTGTTCTTGATATTTTATATTTTGATGGATTTTAAACCGCTATTTCAGTGATTGGTGGTTCGGTAATTTGGCTCGCCAGAATACAAGATCTTTCGTCACCGTTTTTCTTCTTGTGGAGTTTTCTTAATGAAAACGTATATGCAGAGGTAACACCTTGAAAAAACATTAAATGTACGAACAAAAATACTTGCACAAAAATTACTCAAGAGATTTGTATCCAAGACTTTCAGTCAGGAATTAACACACTCTTCGAAATGGTTGGTCATCATTTTGAGCATTTGTTGTAAATTACAACATGCTGACAGACGAGTGGACTGCCCGAAATCAAGCAACCCCATGTTGAGAGGCGAGACTACTCTCGAAATCCATCCCGATAGGATTTAAACACAGATAGATGTCCGCTTTTTTAAAAATTAACTTTTCCCCTTAGAGATTTTATTTCGTACCATGCGTATTTTTTCTCGATATTTAGCTGAGTAAAGTTAAAACCAAACATTCTGTATAGTTTCAAAAGTCCTGCACAAATAATGTCTAAAATGACCATTATGACGATAATGCACCCGACATATGCAACAAGTGGAGTTGTCAGATAAACAATTACTGTAAAGTGTAAAGAGGTGACATGATTAAGAATGAAAAGGAAAGAAAGAAGTGGCAGTTGACATTTCAACAGGACGAAAATAATCAGTTGTTCTCCTAATTCTTCCAGTTTCCTCTATCTTGATGATTAATCCATTCGAACAGCCTCAGTTATATTTCATTCGCCTCAGATTCCAATCTACTCTCTCATTACGTTTTCTTCACAGTAGAAAACAAAATTGCTACATCCACGACATGAGCCAATGTAAATGATTCTGGTCGTCAAAGCACTGCGTGACGTTGACTTGGTACATCTCATTTTTCTCTTCTGTTCCAGTCACTCGCCTTCATCGATCAATCAGCACGTCACCTAGGAAACCTAAGGCAGAGTTTGTTCCACGGAAAGTCAATAGGTTCAGTGAAAACTAAGAAAAGCCACGTGTGAGGGACAAATTCTCTGTATTATATTCAGCTAATGGTTCGGAATCACTTTTCCGTGACAGCTACGGCATGGTTGTTTAAAAAAGAATAATTAATTTAATGAGTACTTGTTTTTATTTCAAAAATTAAATAAATTCTGATCAAATATATGAGATTACCCCAAGCATTTATTGTTTTACTTCCGTTTACAACTACGTATTTATGTGAAACAGGATCTTCTTATAATGCTTCCAGGAATCCAAAGTCCAGTATCGTGTTCGACACCACACCAGAAATAAGAATTCAACTTTCTAAGTGTATCTGATAACATGAAGTTTTGAAATTTAAAGACTCAACATAATTTCAGCCATTAAGAACATTGATTAATAAAAATATTAGCCTATTCGTCAGAAAAATATTAATTTTTCAACTTAAATATAAATATTAAACCGGACGTTTCTTTCCTAATTGAGGCCTCGTCAGGTGTATTTTATATTTGTGAACAACTTAATTTTTCTTATAATAAATTATAATTGAATGTAGCAGAGGTCCCAATCAGGGACGAAACGTCCTGTTTGCGATTTATTATGTTTTAAATTGAATAATTAATTTTTCATGACTAATAAGCAGCTATTTTTTTTATTTAAATATGAAGTCAGATTGTTATAATCATTAAGAACATTATTCTATTTTGGTTTCCACCCAGGTGATGTTAAAAAGCGACGTTTCGAGGCCTATATTACCTGATAAGACGTCGTTTTTTAACATCACCCAGGTGGAAACCACAGAGGCTTTTGTTACGGAAAAGCTTACGATCTTTGGTAAACATAATAGTTATAATTATCTGACATCATTTCAATTTTACAACAAATAAATAAATCGGCCAAAAAACAGAAAATATTTAATAAGGGAACTGACAAAAATATATTGTACAACGTTTCGTCCTTAATTGAGGTCTTCACCAATTAACTGAATTATTTGAATTTTAGATTTTTAACACTGCAATTCCATTATACACCTGATGATGTCCTACAATAAGGATGATACGTGTGGTTCTGTTTTTGTCAGTGGCTTTATTAAATTATTTCTGATATTTGGCCAATTTATACACTTATTTAATGTAAAAATGTAAACAATTACTAAATAAATCATTTTTATTTTTATTTTTTTTATATTCTACAATATTAAATTTGTGTTCCGACAGAAATTTGAAGGATCAGTAAGCTTTCAATTTTATGGAACTTTGGGCTTACTGTAACAAACTCTTGATGAGTCATAAAGCCTTATTATTTTCACATTGAACTTGCATTCGAAGCCCATTAAGTATTGTGATTTTATATCTTAAATGGTATATATTTTTTCGGGAGATTAATTGTCGTAGATTAAGAAGATGAAAATCATGGTGGAGTAAATGTGTATAAAACGGAATGAGGATGTCGTTAGAACTAAATTTTAGTGATTGAAATGTCATAAAAGTTAGATAGTAAGAATGGATTAAAGTTGTAATGCGATACAGAAGGATAAACCGGCGTAGAAGAAGCTTTGTGTGACAGGACTGAAATGAGAGTCAGAATGGATCACGAGCACGATAGTTCCTAGACTCACCCTGTTACCCTTTACACCCTACCACGCATTTATCTGCATAATTTTTTTTAATGGATAAGAACGTTAGCCAATTCAGACAAAAATGTGATAATATAAATACCACACAACGTTTCTGGGAAAAGAAGCTTTTCAGTTTTGTCAACTGACAAGTGCAGTTGTGTCGCTCTAGGCTTTTCATCGCACCTGACGAAAGGCACAAGGCTCCCAGAAACGTTGTTTGGTATTTATATTATCAATTTTTTGTCTGAATTGGCTAACTTTCTTATTCATTATTTTCAATCAGACGTAAAGTTTTTAATTTAATTCTTTTTAAGTTCGATTCTTCAACTAGTGTTTTTATCTTCTTCATCCTACGTACAATGAAATTAGCTGAAACTATTGAAGAGATAAAGTGCTTGATACTTACGCTGCATGTGGACGGGACCGCGTCCAGGGCGATGAGGGCCGCCGTGGAGCCTCCTTGCTCCGTGGAGCTCCAGCTGCCGGGGCTCGAGGGTCTGCTGCTGACCGACGCCGCCATCGTACTGCCTGCACTGCTCTCGTCGCGCCCGCCAGAGGCGCTCACTTCGTCTTCTTCACGGCGCATCACGAACGAGCCCGGCCGTGTAACCTGCACACCAAAGCAACAGTCACTTTAATATGCGAGTATGTAGTGGGAGAGTACAAGAAAAAAAGATAAGAACTTTGGATTTAAAATACATGGCTCAATGCGGGGGAAGCAGAATCAACTACAGGCTCGTCATATATGGATATATCAGGTTTCTGCGACTGTAAAAGATGAACCTATCAATGCTGGAACAGAATTTGTACACACACTTTATAACAAATTCGATCATGGTAGTCAAGCTACAGGAACATTTATGGACTTGTCAAAGGTATTTGATCTAGTAAATCACTTCATACTATGTGGCAAACTGGATGCCTATGGTATAAGAGGCTTAGTCCTAAATATTTTCAAATCCAATCTTTCAAATAGGTATCAGTATTCAGAAGTTCGAACACAAGTAAGTGGTCTCACGAAAGAAACTAGATCTGAAAAAGGAATAATTGTCCATGGGGTTCCGCAGGGATCAATATTGGGGCCTTTGCTATTATTTATTGTATATAGATGATATGCTTATTATTTATGGAAGTAAAATTGTATCGTATGCTGATGACACAACTATCCTTACCTGGCATCAGGTACCTGAGAATCAACTACGCTTGATCACACAAAATAGTATGGACCAAATGACTGACTACTTAACAATGAACAAAATGAGAGTCAACACCTCTAAGACAAATGTTATATTATTTAGTCATTCCACAGCCAATCAAAGGGAGGGAAAAAATATAAATCATTTCGACGTCCAGCTTGTTAATTCAACGAAATTCTTTGGTATTCAACTTGACTTTAAATTATCCTGGGCTGCACACACTGGAAATATAAGCAAAAAAGTAAACAGCAATCTATATGCCTTAAAAAGACTATCTAGAGTATTACATAGGGACATATAAGCTATGGTATTGAAATATGGGGTTGTGCTGCAGATATATATATATATATATATATATTGTAGTAATTGGTAATTAAGGCATTGTTCTAATTGAAAAGTTTAATTGTAGAGGACTCATTATTGGTGGATATAGCGGACGCCGCAACAAACCGGCAATGCAAAGAAAGTATTGTTGATCGGTCGAGAAGGTTTTACGCGCTCAAAATTTACGAGACGAACGAATAGTCGGGCAGCAGACAGCAAATAGAACAGACGAAAAGAACGAACAGTCAGGCAATGAACGGCAAGGTGTAAAGACTACAAAATTCTAATACACGAAAAGTTGAACAATTTAGTCAGTCAGCAGCGAAAATGAAAAAGGTCTAATTTAAAGAACGAGAAAGTGTTCCAGTAACCAGTACCTTGTTATATCAAAAATGCAGAAATTGAACTAGTCTTCAGTCAACAGACAAAACCAATGAGGTGCATTTTCAACAAAAATCCACGAGACCTACAAATCCAGGTTGCAGTAAATCATCGAGAATCGACAAAGTTATTTTAAACTAACTAACAAACTACGCTAATTAGAGTCTGTGAACATTTAGAGTCTGTGAGTAAATAGAATCAGTGATATCCCCAAAATTGTGCACGAAAAGTTAAAATGAGACCTGGGGTGCCGTAAGTAGAAAGAAAATTTTAAAATCATTGTAAACCACGTTTAAAAGATAAACGTCAGATCGTTCTTTAATTATCGATAAAATGAGATCTTTAATTATTCAGATCATTCTTTATTTCTTGATAAAAATTGAAATTGTTTAAATTCAATCTTTAGTATTATTTCTTCAGCAACAAATTTCGTCTATGTTCAGACGCATTGATTCCCATATAAAGTAAATGTAATTTTTGTGATTTTGTTTATATAAATTCTGCCATTATCAAACCCAGTTCAAGACCCTGAGATCCCAAATTATTTTGTAATTTGAATACTTGTTTTAAAATTGTTAATAAATCTTGTTTAATAGTTTTCACGTAATAGTTCTTTTCATTGAAAAACGCCACATAATTCATATCATGAATTATTGACAAAAGATAACAAAAGCTAGTTAATAAATTATTACAATATATATATATATATATATATATATATATATATATATATATATGTATATATATATGTATATATATATGTACATATATATGGATAGACTACTACTTGCACAAAAAAAGACAATTAGGTATATTTTTGGAATGAAACGAAGAGAATCTTGTAGAACAACCTTTAGAGAAAACAATTTATTAATTGTATATGGAATATATATATATATATAGGTAATTAAAAAAACATGTAATTATTTAATGAACAAAATTTTACGACTTTCATTGTCGGCGGCGTAAATATAAGAATTGTGTACAATAATATGGGGAAATAATGCTTGCTTGATGTGTGAATTGTCGCGAAGGCATGGCTGGACACGCGGAACTTTAGTGTGGTTTGATAAAGTTGTAAGAGTGTGTGTTAAGAGTCAGTGGAGAGAGGAGAATAAATCTAAAAAGATTGAGTGTGTGTTAGAAGTCGGCGGAGAATATAGGAAAGTATTTTCTGAAAATCTTGAGTGTGTGTTGGGAATCGGCGGAGAGAGAACATGCAGAGTTTGTTCTGGAAAGCAGCAGAGACGTAATATAGTAAAGTCCAGGGTTTATAAATTACGAGGCAACAACCTAAGATATTTGCCCATTGGCAATATTTATGCAAGGGTGTGGAAGTCGGAAATTGAAAGACGAACAACGAACAGCGTGGCAGGCATATAGATCTGGCCGGAAAGGTTACAAGTTTTAAATTTGAGTATAAAATTTTTGGACATATAACTCCTCGAACTGCAAGGAGTAACCTAATAAATAGCGTCAGAAATAAATTTCTATAAGTACTGTGACCGTTATCAATTCCACAGAGAGACATTTTGTAACAATCTATCCAACTAATAATCCGGAAGGCGGTTTCCAGTTCCAGAGGAGAGACTTGAAAGTTACGACCGCGTTTTTGTTTAATCAAGTGTAAATTCAGTGATTCCATGGCCTTTTAGTGTGTATAGTGAGGTGAGCCCGAACCCAAGAGAGTTAAGCCTTGTACCAGCAGATGAGTTGTAAGTACAGACAAATTTAATCAAGTTTTGTAAACGATAATTAAAGGTAAGGTCGTCAGATTTCGCTTTCTCGTTTTATTTGATTGTTTAACTTCTTAGGTTGTAAAGGAATTTGATTGTTAACGTAAATATAAAGGTTGTTTCTTTACTTAGAAGGCCCAGATAAATGACCCTGAGAAAAGAGTTGTAAAATCTATAAACATTGAAAAACTTAAAATGTAATTAATCAAATAGAAAATTTTTGTAATTTTCAACTGAATAAAAGTAAATTGTCTTGTAAAGTTCAAAGAATGTCGTAATTATTTTGCAATCCTTCACTTTAAATAAAAATTAATATAATTGTCTCACAAACGAACTATTGAGTTAAATTCATGGAAATAATTTTGTTTAATTAATGTGTTAAATTAATTAGATACCATTTCATTAACAATATATATATATATATATATATAATAATCATAAGTTAGAAGAAGTTAAATAAAGTATTTGGTCAAAATATAATTTAAAAAGCTTTTGTCTTTCATTTTTCGGTTACAACATACAGTGCAGTGCAGTGCATACCTTTAAAATATTACTCAAAATTTATTTATATATCAAATTTTAAATAATAAAAATATCAGCCTTTCAGTCAGAATTTTTTTAAAAAAACGACGTTTCGTACCTAATTGAGACCTCTTTAGGCGTATAAATGTTATAATTATCTATACAAATAAATTGAAAACAAGGCCTGACATTTTTTTTTAAAAAAAAAAAGATTTTACAGATGAACAATGTTTACAGTGTTTCAAAAATTTTAAGGTAGCAAGATTATTTGTCCTTTTTAACATACATCTAATATGTAACATTTCATTCATCGATGTGCGATAATATTTCGTTCTTCATCTAAAATATTTACACTCAGACAATCGAAATTATGTTTCTATAGATAAATATGCTTGAGAAATGTATGTGAGCTACATATTACATCTAATGTTTCGGACATTAACGTTAAAAATGACAAATAATTTAAATAAAATTTATGATTCTTTATTATTGTGATCTATGTCACGCATAATATAAAATTTGTATTTACATTGTTTTCTTAAATTTCAATAATAGTCGTAACAGCTCTTCCAATAACTGTCACTTCGGCACAATCCTCCCAATCCGCTCGTTAGAAAATTTTGTCAACTTAAAATTTTTTGTAATAAACACTATAAATTATATTCATATATAATTATATTTGTTTTAATTCTAAGGTTTTGTTTCTCAATGTTATTGGTTACAAAATTGTAAAATCCAAACACCTGAAGAGGTCCCAATCAGGGACGAAAAGTGTTTAAATTTGAATATTAGAATTTTTTTCTAACTAAAAAGCTCCTATTTCTATTTCTATTTAATTTAAATATGATATCAAATAGTTATAATTGTTAATATAAATTTTTGACCCATTTTATTGGATGTACTTGATAATATGTACAAATAATTAATAATACTTCAAGTCCTAAATTACTCCAATGTACACCTGTTGAAGTCGTAAATTAAAAACTCAGCAATGTGAAATAATATTTTTATTAATTCCTTTATTTATTTTTTGGTTTCTTATGGCCAATATAATTATTTATTGAAAAATTAAAAAATGTCAGATAATGATTTCATAATACATGTTTTTATTTCCAAGGATACCAATTATATTACATACAACATTTATCACAGAAATATAACTTTAAAAATTAAGTATACAATCATATGTCAACTGACAAGAACAAAGAAATAGATATTTTATTATTTTATTTCAGAACTAGCTGAGTTCTCGTCGTTGTCCGGGTATTACTTTAAATTAGCCCGAAGAAGGAATTGATACGACACTAACCTCTTCGTAAACATTTCATTTAACAAGCATCAATAGAGTCAGTGTTTGGAGCATTTATTCATCTACGTTTCCCTCCCCGACCTAACCCCTCGGCATCTAACTTAAAATAAACCAGGATGATGACTGACGGTAATTCAGCAACTCGATAATTCGCCTACGGCATAAAATAAGGGTGTCTAAAAACTACCACCGAATAAAGGGGGAAAGAACTTGCTAACTTAATACAGTTTAAAAGTACACCCCGTACCTTAAAGGAGTAAAAAAACAAAACCTAGGAAATGTTAAAATATTGAAATAAAGTTTATTCAAAGTTGTTATCAAAGTTGATGAAGACTAACGATTTATGCTATTAGTGTGACGGCGAAAATCACAAATCGAGTTAAATTGAGTTATGCGTAAAATAGCCAGAGATCTGAGAATTTTGCCAATTTTATATGTATATTTACAGTATTTATATTCGTTAATTAGTTTACAAAAAATATCCGTTTCAAAAGTACTACGAGACATACGTTCTTGCTAACGTTTTTATATTGTATTATATACTTTATGTTATTATATTATATTAAATATCGGCCTGCTGTGGTAAAGTAGTCAGCGTCATTGCCTTGTATCACAGAGGTCCCGGGTTCGAATACCAGCATGGGCATGGATGTTTGTGCTCGTCCTGGTCGCGAAAACTGGGGTTAGGGCTGAGGGAGAATTGACTCACTGATCAGGTGTCACTCTTAAATCAAGAATGTGTCATGTAAGGTCGTCCTGTTAGACCAAGGCCAATGGGCTGTCTAGCCATCAAATAATAATAATGTATGTTATAATATTAGCATTGTTAAGTATTGCTTATTTGTTTACATCCAGAAATCAACCAAAAAATATAAATTAAAGGATATTTTCGTGTCTAACTGAAAAGTGAACAGATAATTTTAGCCAAGTGCAACCAGATTGTAAAAACAAATTAAAAGGAAAACGTATCCTCTGATATTTCCGAGCGCGTTAATACTCTTACGAGTTACCACAAGCACTTTGACTTTTTGAGCATGAAAAACTTGTATTCAGGTTGTTAGTTGAATTATAAATGTGGATAATATTTAAAGCAGTATCTAATGATTACATAAAAATTAATTATTGTAAAAGAAAACGGCCAGTTACAACCCTGCCCTAAGTCCTGAAGCTCCAGAATGTTCTAATTTATATATTATTTGTGTATTTTAATTTAAGCATCTTGCGCAATGTTTCTGTATCAGGTTTGGACACAATCATTTTGTTTCTATTTCTCATTTTGCTTGTACTTGTACTCGCAAGAGAACTATTAAGATCTGCTACCCCTCCTCACCTTGCGTGATTCAAGATTTATAGAGTCGCCGGGCTAGGTGATTCAGCGTTACCTCCTTTGGTCTCAACGGCGACTGTTAAAAGCTAAAAAAAACTTCAAGCCGTGATCAGAACAGTGACCAGGCATTGTTCGAGTGCGTGTTAGTTGTTATCGTTCCGTGGAGATTGTCTTGGTTTCTTAATATTGCTTAGACAAATATTTTCGCTTCAAACGCGTAATTATATTGATGAAATACAAGAAAGATATAATCTTGTTTTCCTTTCGCTGATAACGATTGCCGGATGTAAGCCACAACTACGTCTAACATCTGACCTGATTACAACTTCCAGATATCAGTTCCACGTATTGCGATTGGCATTTACTCGTGGAATCCGCTGCCCAGACTTACAGAATGTTATTACATACACAGAAATCTCTCTGCATGCGACTCCAGTTTCAGTCAGGGTTATAACGCCTAATTTCATTCTTTAGATATTTATTATGAAGAATACAAGTATCACTTACCGTTACTTTCATTGATTGGGGGGGGGGGGGGCAGGCTACATGAGGGTAATCCACATGGTGACAACTCCCCTTTAATAGCATTGGAAGGGATTTGAAAGGGGGTGATGCGGAAGGGTAGAGGAAGGTAGCCAAGATATACATCTGCGTGTATATATTTCTTCTTTCTTTCTGTAAATATTGATATTAGTGTAAGAAAATTTATGATGACGATAGGATCGATGGATGGATTAAATAATATATATAATGTGTTACACAAAAAGAAGAGAATTTATTAATAAACAAAAATTCAAACCTTTCCAATAGGTGACGACGATATTTACAGTCAGATTCGCGGAATTTTAATTACGTTTTCTACTTTCCCGTTTAATGGGGACATTCATATTTTTATTAGTATTATTAATATCTTTATTTTGACGATAATCGTTTTTCCGTATAACGATAAAAATGTATTGATTCTAAACAATGATGACAATTCTGAAGATTTACAACTACCACTGATCTTTCAACCTATAAAAAGGTGAATTCTTATAAAAAGTGCTTATGTTGCACATTGTTATTGATCAGGGATTCCCAACGTGGTCCAGGTGAACCCCCTCAGGGGTTTTGACGTTTGGAGATTTAATGGGGTAGACAATAAAATACTCAATTTAAACTTTTATTTATTGATAAGGAATGTAATTATTAGGCAGTGATATTTTGTGTGCATATATCAGATGTTTAAGCTTAAATCCGCAGTTTGCTCATAGATAGCGTTAGTGATCATATTAAGCTACAACGGACAGGCATTCTTCCTTTTATGAGTTGGTCATCTGTCAACAATAGTCAATGCAATTTCATACAACAACATACATTTTTCCTTTGGTAACCAAAAAAAACCATATGTGAGAATTTCTGCTTTTCTGATCAAGAAGTTGAAGAAATCGGCTACCGAATAGCATGAAATGCTTGGGAGGTCTTTAGCGACAGTGCTTCATCGGAAACAACTAGCAGAGATTGGTTTCGTCGGTTCAAAGACGGCCATTTGGACCTGAGCGACAAGAAGCATGAAAATCGATACAGGAACTTTGAGGACCATCAAATATCCGGCACAATGCTGTGCGTTTGGTGGGATTACAGGAGTACTGTCTACCATGAGCAATTGAAACCTGGTGAAATTGCACCGTGCTATTCGTGGAAGAAAAAAGCCGGATTATCAGCAAAGACATGACAAGCTGAATTTCCTTCACGACAACACACCATCGCACACGTCAACAATGGTCCGAAACTACTTGAAGGCACTCAACTGGGATGAGCTTCCCCATGCCGCTTACTCACCAGAATTTTAGAATTGTAAAGGTATTCGCAAAAGGTACGTCAAATTAACACGTAACTCGGAGCCATTATTTTTAGCTTTACCAAGTTCTTTTTTTAAATTCATTAAAAACCTGGAAATCGATTAAATATTACAGGACGCTGTAATGTAAATTATTATTAACTAATTTTAGACGTAATTGAAAGGTATTACGGAAAAACAGCAAACATAACTATCGCTTTAAATTTTTAAAATAACATTATAATTAAATATATCAGTAAATGGAATAACTGTTTAATGAAATATATATATATATATATATTACAATATATTGTAATAATTTAAAATTAATGATTGGCAAATTACAATATTTATTTGAAGAATTAAACAAATTTAATTAAAGTTTTAAACAACATATAATTGCACAATAATATTTAAAATCTCAGGGTCTTTACTGGGTTTGATAAATGGGTGAATTGAATTTAAATTATCTAACAAAACAATTGAAGAAAAGAAATAATTAAAGAAAAGAAAATAATTGAAGAACGATCTGACGTATCTTAATGAAATGGTTTACAAATAATTTAGAGTTCTTTTACTTACGGCCGGCCAGGTCTCAATTTTGGGGTTTTCTGTGCACACGTTTTTGGGGATATCACTGAATTTAAATTGGTTACTTGTCGAAACTTTTGGGTCTCTCTTCTGGAAACTGGAAACTGCAACTCCTTCCGGATTAATGGGTTAGATGGATTGTTAACAACTTCCTCTCGATGACATTTGCAACAGTCTTTACTTGTGAAATTTTTACTGCGGCAGGAAATTATTAGGTTACTGCTTTTGGCTTTACTTATTGAGAAACTTTCCTGCAACCTTATTCGATGAATTACAGACTGAAAAACTTTTTGTTCAATTTTAACTTGGAACCTATTCGTTTCGCTCCTCCTCGCTGACTGTGTGTTCGTCTCGTAGAATTTTTGACTGCGTACGTCTCAACAATGGTTCTTTTGTCTCGCCGCCCTGTGTCGCGGTGCACGCTTTATGTAGTCTAATAATGAGTTCTTTACTTTGCAATTATAACAATGGATTAATTACTAATTACTACAATATATATATATATATATATATATATATTGTAATATACAAAATTAAATGGACTTTTAAATGAATGAAAGATTAACTTTACAAACAAACAAATTTATTATCAATGTTTAAAAACAATTACACAATTTAAAAATATCTCAGGGTCTCTACTGGGTTTCATAATGACTAATCATTTCTTTAGAAATCTTATCAACACAAATTTCAATAAAAAGATTTACTCGTCAATTAGCAAAGACGAAATTTACTTGTCGACGAAATTATACTAAAAAGATGGATTCTACTTAACAAATTTTATCAAAGGAAGAGAACGAAATCTGACGACTATCTTTTAATCCGGTTTACATAATTAATTGTTTTATATTGGTACTCACGGCAGCATTCCAGGATACTTTTGACTTACGAAGCACTATGACGGGTTTTTGCACAGCTTCTACTAAAACTCACTGATTCTAAAATTAGTATTTTTAGATCAAAATCAGGAACCAGGAAACTCCTCTTCTTCCCTCCCTCACTCCGTTGACTCCTGCTACTTCTCTGCCTGGCTATGTTCACCAAAACTGTCTGTGCTTAGCAGGTTTTATAGTTCTGCGTGTGTGAATGTTTTATCTATGCTTTCCTGCAAGCTCGTTTCCATTCTCGCTCTCGCCTTTCGCTTTCGTCCTCGTCTCTCGGTACGTATTTCAATCTCCAAGTTCCAAAAGTTCTTTCACGACCACCCGATCGCTGAGGATTCTAAATACGGACTGAACTCTACCGTATCTTAATGTGAACTCCACTCTACCGTAACGTGATCTGCACTCTCTCATACCATAACGTGAACTCTTAATGCGACCTGCCTTCTGCCATATAACGTGAACTCTTAATGCGACCTTCCTTCTGCCATATCATAACGTGAACTGCTTCTCGTCTTGCAAATCCGAGCGCTGCATACGCCATTTTCAGGACTTCCGACAAAAAAACAATGCTCTGCTTCATTGTTGCTCTGTTATGTACCGCCGTAAGAATATATTTCTCAAACAATTTATATTTTCAAATTTACAATTAATGTGTTAACTAATTGGCATTACAATATATATATATATAGTAGATGTATTTTTTTATATTAATTATGATGAGTTTAATTTGGATTGCATCAGGCAAGGCAGCAAAACCTTGCATCTAATTTTTTTACGTGATTCATATACAAAAGTATTAAACTTTAATAGGTCCAAAAATGATGACGAAACGTCATCCTAGATTAAATTATTTTGTAAATATACACAATTTTCTGACTCAATGCCTTACATTTATTTATTTTGTTATTTTAGTTAACTCGATTGTCCTCACAAATGCAACTTGATGTAAGACGCTATTTTTGCGCTATAGTAAAAAAAATTGTCAAGGGGTTTTAAGTAGAAAAAAGCTACGGAATCGCTATTTTTTATGATTGTATATATTTCGTACTATCACTAGATATTGAGTTTATATTTATCATTATATGCATTTCTATGACCACTCTGAACCTTATTAGAGTTTACTAATACTTAAAGAATGAAAATCAACAGACAAGATTTAACGAGTGAACCTCAGGTTTCGAAGTTGTCCCACCAGAAGAAAATTCGTTGAAATGCAGTGTGTGGTGTTGGGTTAAGGGATGTACATAATATTACAATCAAAATATCTAGTTTCTTGTGACAGTTAATTTCTCAAATTTCGTACAAACGTTTTGTAAACGAATGACACGAATTGCACCGTAATATACAAAAGGAATTCTCATTCTAAGATAAATTACTGAATTGTCACGATATTTTGCCATATTTATATTCATATCCAGAGATTGGAAATGTTCACTTCTGTTCTGATCCCAACATATTGCTCCGTGTTCCTGAATGGGTTTATCTGGAGACCAATGCGTTACGTATCTTCCTTCTCCAGAAATTTTACCTAAGCTACTGTTGATAAAATGTAACACACTCAATTTGTTATTCTCTACACTCTAGACTCACGTTAGATTCATATTTCAATAACGATAAACCATAATTTTCTCTATTTTGTATTAAAAGTATCACCTTATTATTTCCCTTCTTGACGGCGTGGAAATTCAGTTGAGCACAGACAGTTCTATGTGCGGCTTTAAATCCACAGAGACGTCAATAATGAAGGCTGATAACATAAGTACAACTTCTGAGGCACTCTCGGTATACTTATTACTGAAGAAAAATGATCTTCAGTTTCTCGAACTGTGAAATTTCATCCTTAAGAAATTCAAAAGTCCACGCTAAAACACAAATATCAAATCCGAGACAGAGCCAAATGTTTCCTTGTCGATAGCTGAGATTCAATGAAATATCCACTAACTCTCACACCCAATCATAACCCTTGCTATTCAATTCACCACTCTTTATTTAGGGGCGAATTTCCCTAGTTGTCCTTCTGACATGAGACTTGCGGTCTTTTAATCACGTTTGGAAACGGAAACCTGATTTAAAAAAATGGCTCCAATCGTTGTCTCCCTCAAATCATTAGAACTGGAGATTAACTTGTTTTAAATTAACACCGGTACGTTAAATAAGTAAACATTTAGTCAGTAAATTATTCACGTTAAAAGTATTTTTAATATTATTACCTTTACTTGACGGACTTTGTATAAAACATATGTTTTCCCACTTAAGGAGAGAAGGACAAGTCTGCGTCTTTATTGAAAGATGTGTTCATGAAACAAAATACCTGTACTTTGTCACCTGAAAATATTCTATTAATCTCAAAACGTCAGAGATATTACAGGAAATTTATTTTTAAAAAATTCAGCGGCAAAACGTTTAGCTTAATTTAAGTCTTAACTTCATTGCCTACATCAGTTCCTATAATTATTCGTTGCCTTCGTTGTCATTACTTTCACTTCCATTTCAGTTTTAGGGAATATCGAAGATGTCGGTGGAATTCAATTCTGTTTTCTAAATGTAATTTTAATCCTTAAATTGCATAAATAAAGGTCTCATCGATGATCGTCGGTTTTTCGATGTTAACTTTACAAGAAATGTTCTGGGGAAACTAGTCGAATGATTGCATTTATTGTTCAGTACGTTGCAGGGACGAAATTCTCTGCGGCCATCCTCCGATGAAGTGAAATTCCGAAATGGAATTGGTGAATTCTCACCCTTGATTATATTCAGAAATAAGGAAAATAAATTCATTGCTTCTGTATAGCATTTCCACTTTGGAATTTACGTTACCGGAAGATGGCGTCAGAGACAATCCAATACCAAGATAAAATAGCCAAATGGCGGGAAAAATTAAGTGATGATAACAACATCACACACCGTTTCTCGAAACTTTGTTCGCACTTGGGTCTTGTGTTTTTTTTGGCACCTGAAGAAAGGAACAAAGTTTCCAGAAACGTTGTGTGCTATTTATGTCATCACTTCATTTAGTTATTTCATCTTATTATTAACATTAAAATTATTGTTTCGTGAACAATTCAGTATTTATTGCTCCCGTCTATGTTCATGTCTGTGACACAAATCCAAATAGAATTTTGAAGAAGACACAACGAGTCACTGTTAGCTGGTACGACAACGTATCGACAAGTATTGTAATCCTTTTAGAAATTCAGTAAATCGATACAGCACCGTAAAGTTTTCCAGTGGATTTTCGCATTTGATTGATTTTAATTGGTTCAGCCTACTTTCCATTTCATTTCTCGAAGCCAATTGTTTTATTTTAATCTAAAATAGACAAATAAAATAAAAGACTTCGACAATTTCGTAGCACAATTGTCTATTCAGGTCTCGGGCTCATAAGTAAGCAACAATACCACATATTTATATCTATATAATAAAAAAGGATGTATATTTGTATGTATGTATGTATTTACGTTAATTTCTATACAAATTTAAAAGCGTGGATAGATTGCAACAAAAATTGGTACACAAATTCTTCAAAACACGAGAAACGGCACTGTGAGGGTGAGAAACGCCTAGCATACATGTGGAAAGAATTATAATTAAAAACCGTGATCATTAAATATTAAATTACTGCGCGCCAAGAGACAATGACGTCACGCGAGAGAAAGACGGTACTACGCAACGAACAAAGGAAATATCTCCTTTATTAGGAATGAAATAAAGCAGAAATATTTTTTTTTAATAAAAAGTATAATTTTATACAGCAATATTCCATCGAATGATAATAAAGAAGAATACGAATTACTTTACCATCCTTGGGGGAAAATGTAAGTTAATTTTCGCGCTGTATTAGTTCTGAGTCTAGCTAACAATTTCATCAATGTAATATTTCGTATTGTATGAAGACTGAGTGACGATTATATCCTGAAATACTCGAGGAATATATTTAAGTATTCAATTAAATACTTATTCGAGTTTATATAAATAAGTACACGAGCAACGCCGGGCACCTAGCTAGTATTATTAATAAATTTTTCGCTGTTGACATCAGGTTCAGATTTCTCGATGTTGACGTTTCTGCGGTCATTCTCTACCGCTGTCGTCAGACTATGTCTGATAAATCGAGAAATATGAACCTGGTGCTTAACAGCGAAAAATTTACTAATAATTTACATCGGGAAAACTTACATTCATACTTATATTCTTTTCAGTTCCATTGCACTTTAAATTTGCAATTATATTTATCACTGTTAATTGAGTCCGCAACTGTCTCAGGTAACAGGTATGCCGCTCGAATATCATCTATTGTATAAGAATTCATTCAATCAATCAATATCCTATTAGCTCATTCTTCTGAATTACTGTACAAATAATTGTTTTACGTTATATTTATTTCCTGCAATAGCTGCGTCGATCACTGTGCGTTATCACTGGTATTTTCTCCCTCTTTTCATTCCTCAGATTTCCTTCCAGTATCTTTTGAAGATTTCAAGAATGGGCGAGAATAATTCAACTGATATTGGTACGACTTACTTAAATCATCGGATGTCTCGAATTTCGTGAATATCCAATTATGAGTATAGCTGGGCATACAATCGTTAAACTACCAGCGTCATCAGGATTCCTATTCCTGATGAAGAAGAGTTTTTTTAAAATATGTTAATGTCTATATGAATGCAACCGAATCTCCTTTACTTACTCATTGCTTTACTGGCACCTCGTACGCGGAATCGTAAGAAATTCTTTCTGGAAATCGACTAGTTTCATTCCCATGTTACTTTAGTTTGATTTGATATTGTGAGAAGTTGTAAGTAACGTAGGTCGTATCCATTTATTCCTTTGTAATATATAAAAAAGTAGGCATATACCAGAAAAAGTAGTTTTAATGAAACATTTAATTACTCTTAATACTTATTTTAATTTTAAATAAAACTTTAATAAGCTTCAAAACTTTTACAATACGTTTTTCATTATAGTTCTAACATTTGACTTTGACGAGGCATTTCTTCTCCCAAATATGTATGGAAAAGTGACTCATTCTATTCTCTTCTACGAAATTGCTCATTTGCGACTTTAGATTTTTAGATAGTTACCAAATACCATTTTTGGGAACCTGTCCAATTAGTTACAGCATTTATCTGTTTTTGGAATGCGATAATTATTTGTTGATAAAACTATCGATATCTTTTCCTCATAAGTAGTTGGAACGTGTGTATTTTCCTGCGAACGTCGCACATAAACTGTAGAATTCCCTGTATTTTTAAGTTACACTATCTGAGTGTTCGCCGTTACCCGGGTATTCACTTATATTAGACCAGAAAAGGAATTAATACGATACTAATCTCAGGTCATTTAGAATATGACCCCTGCTGCATATTGGGGCTCAACTCTTATCTTCATCGGCATTGGAATTGTCCCGGTTCAATTGAAGGAAACAAAAAAGCAATGAATTCGACACTAATATAAGCCATTTTGGACCATTTCACTTTTTCAACCCCTCTTCCCCAATTCAAGCTGACGGAGGCTGAACTTCAATTTAACCGGCATGATGATTGTCACTATCCAACTGAATCTCTGACCAATTGAACATTTTATAGTTAACCTTTTCCCATCTCCACTCGGATCTCGTACAAACATCCCGAAACATACTTGTCCGAGGTATCATTTTCCCGATGGACCATTTTACTGCAAGGTGTTTTTACGAAATAAAACATAGTATTAATACTGTAGAACACGTAATATGTTTCTTATCATATTATACATGATTATCATTGTAAATTAAGTTATTTATTAATACGTGGAGCTGATTTAGAATGTTTTTGAAATGTTACTCCTTCCATACCTTGGGGTGTTCCATCAAAACACTGTGTGTTGTTGGATCGTAAGTAACATGTGTGCAAAATGTGTTAGAATATGCTCCACGTTATTGTTGTACACCTTTCCACCACACTCGTAGGAGGTGAAATTCAACTTAACCTGCAATTTTAATATCATAATTATACTCAGCGTCACCCATAACTCCGGATTCTACACCAGTCTCAAGTGATATCAAATTATTATTATCACCCCTACCACCACCTCCCCCACCACTAGGGGTTAAACTTTAACTTACACCATCTGGAATGTCATAACTAAGCCCATGATTACCATAACACCAGATTAGAGCTGTCCTCGTAACTTTTGGGATGAAATTAGACACTAAAAACATTGAGAATGACATTATGAATATAAGAATCCTCGTAAACTACTTATACGGCACCAATATAGGCCGTTAAGGGTGCTACTTAAATATGTAGTCCTCGGGGTTTCTCCTTGGATCATAAGTCATACGTGTGCGAAGTTTACTTGAAATTGTTAGACGCATTAATGAATACCTTAATTTACAATAATAATAATTAACAATATCTACAGTATTAATATTATGCTTTATTTCGTAAAAACGCGCCTCTCATTATATTTGTATAACACCCTCCCAATCACTTTAAATATTAATGCCCAAAGATGACAATAAAATATTTAATAAAGAATGAAATATTCTTCATAGACAAACAGGATCGGCGTTACGTCCTGACAGAACTTCTTCAGAGAAATGTAAAATGTATTTGATCGCTTTATCCAATACTTGTCGAGATTAATGACTGAAATTTTACACATTTGATCAAATAATAATGCAAATTATGTTAAAAATGAAACTAAAAATTTAAACGCAATTTATACATAAATTGTTCTGACTAAATAATGTATTATATATAAGTTGTATATATATATATATATAGTATTATATATTTTTTATATATTTAGGTTATATATGTAAATCCGAAAACAATGTTCAAAAAAGTTCGTTCAAATTTAACGGTTTCAAGAGAATAAAAACCAAAACGTCTACCACCCTCGGTTAAAATAATTTATTTAACCTCTGTCAATTGTACGAAAAGCTTTCGGTCTCTGAAAGGGGTATAGTCATCTCCGAACTGCGAAACCTCGTACAAATCTTGTAAACAAACAAGGCTATGTTTAGATACTTCTGCGTACTCCTTACCAACAGTTTCCCTTTTTTTATTCATTGCGCATTTTAAATTCTTAATAATGTTCATTCATTCTAATACTTATCGCTTAAATGTATCATATATCTTTCTGTATGTAAAATACCGGCACCCTCATTATTATTCAGTGTTTTTAAGTGTATTTAGGTGTATAATATTGGTCTTGCTGTTTTTAAATTATATTGATGATTGTATATTCTTCTATATAATTCGATACTGGTATGTCCAATATATTTCTCAGAAAATTTCTTGTAGCCTATACGGTAAACTATATCTTTACATTCACGACTTTCGTTTATATCCTTCATATTATCCATATATTTATTTATTTTATTCACAGGTTTAAAAACTATCTCATTTATATCATTACTTATAAAAACATTATTAATTCCTTCCGCTAACACTTTAAAATAAATTATTTTATTTGTTCCACCTCATCATCATCCATTTCTTTTATCTGATGCATAGGTTTCAAATATCAAAGATGGAATATTTTCCCGGTGTTTATTCTGGATAAACAGTTCTTGGGTTTCCACCAGGGTTAAAGTAAGCTGAAGTCACGACGTTTAAAATAGTTATACAAGCAGTTTTTCTGGTTAACTGCGGTTCAATACTTTTATCCCTAACTTAAAACTCGGGAGGTTATCCTATTTTTGCCATGCATTACATAACACCTTAGTAACAAGATCTTTCGGATCTAAAAATCTTTCTTTTAACTTCATTATAGTATAACGTACCAGTAAGTTTTAGGGTCCTAGTTATTAAGTTATAAATTACATTAATCTTATATTTAAATAAATGGCTCGAGTAAAAATTTAGCACTGATCAATCAGAAGCAATTTATTTTCAATACCAAACAGTATTAAGCGAGCCACCTTCCCTAATCACCATACATTGCACAATAATATATTGATAATAATATCAAGGAAAATTTATCATATTCATTTTCTCAAAATCTGTTCTATGTGAAAAGGAAATGTGGAAGAACATGAAGAATTTGGATAAGTGTGTGATAAGAAAAATATAAAATCATGAAAAGTCTTGAATGGTGGTTGAAACTCTTGAAAACTGACTCTTAAAATAAGGAGTGTAAGGCGAAGGATATTATATATTCTTAGCCATTTAGTTAAGCTAGAGAACTGTTTAAATAAGAACTTTTTAGTATTTCATTATGTCTTATTATATATCTTATAACTATAGATATTAGACAAGGTTTCTGGTTGAAAAGAATTTATCTTAGAAGGAGGGAAAGTTTTTATAAATGACTTTATGGTAAATTAATTAAAATTGTTGACTGTATATCCTTGTCTCATGAAGATAATTGAAGACTTGTCTACAGAAGAGAGAGGATTGAAGAAATAAGTAGGTTATATAGGTATGGATTTATTTCTCCACATAACTAGACTGAAATATTAATATTTATATGAGCAAAAAAGGTGAATTGGATATTAAAAATATGAACTGTTAGGAAATAGAATTATAAATATAAGTGGGAGGTTTGTGGCTAATAATATTAAAAATTTTCTTGGTGAAGGTTATAGTTTTGAGTCTAATATAGGAAAAAAGCATTATAGGAATATAATTGTGGAGACGGAAAATATTGTGGATTTTATAAATGCCACTGATGGGCACAAGAATGAGATTAGGAATCAGATCAGCAATTTTATGGGAATACGTTTTTTGAACTGTTTAACGGTTTATTATATTATTTATTTCTGTTTATATTATATTATTTATTTCTGTTTTGTAAAGTATTCGTTGGCATGGAGGCCAGAGATGTTTGTTTTGAATGTCAAGTTTCTAATTTAAAAATAATTATTGGAGTTTTATTAATAAATGTTGAACTAATAATTACAATAACTGAAGGTAGATTTTATATTTTAAAGGACTCCTTATTAATGCCTGAAAATGTATATAAGGACGAAACGTCGAGTTTGTCAATGAATAATATGTAATTTCTGAATTAAATAAGTTAGTCTGTTTTATTTGGCTATTAATATTTATATTACATCTGTCAAGAATGGAAGATAACTTTCCGTTTACGAGCTAGTAACAGATGTACCCTTGTCAGTTCTTCAATAATTCAGTCAAATGCATAGAAAATTGGAAGTCGACGGAATTATGTAATACAGACTGCACGTGATGTGATTGAAGAGACTATAACCAGTTCAATATTAGCCTAGAGGCCAGAGAACTGATGTAGGGTAAATTTATTTCCTAAATATGTCGATCGGGGACTGGAACAGTCAGACCGCATTGATACACGTGCCCTGGCATCCAAGACTTTAGACACAGTGAGACTGCTAAAATTACAATTTTATAGAAATTGTTCTTATTTTTTTTAAGAAAGAAGGTGGGAATACAATAAAATTAAACGTTAATGAGATGTATATTGCTTTAACGACTTGCCACCACGTACATACAGAATAATCTGTTATAAAGAAATTGTGTAAAGTCTTCTATTGTTTGGTATAGCCTTAGAGTATAGATCGCCATTATATAAATACAGGCACTGAAAAAGTGTCAGGCGCCGTCGAAGTACCTGGACGGCGGGACGCGGAGCAGTGAGACGGGACGGCATGCGTCAGGAATATCAATGCTCTTCTCAGAGTTCTGCCAACTTATCATCCTCACGTTCCAAGAAATCATTCACCGGTAGAAATAAATAACTATTACCCAGAAATTCCTGAACGCGATACGGGTATACGGGCAATGATAAAAACTGAGATTCGTAATGGGAAAAGCAGCGTTGATTTTTTACATTCTCACGTTACGCCATGTTCTAGGACATATTGACGCACATTTTTCGAATCGCATAAACACAGTGACAATGATCGGTTTTTGGACTGTCGGGTCATTGTTGGTATTAGGACAGGTGATTGAGGAAATAATTTCAATACCCAAAATTTATTTAATATTTAAATACTTGGCAAAATTAATGTGCTCATAACAACGATTTCGTCATGCGTTATTACTGCTTCTGGACGGTCAGTGTTGAGGTATGGAGGTCTGGACGAAAGTTGAAGAGCTGAATTTGTTCGAAATGACAGAAAGAGGAAGAAACTCACACCACGGGGGAAAATACTGTTGTTGGATGACAACGTCAGTTGTACGTATCTGTGTACAATATTTTAAGACGATAGTTGGCCAGGGTTCGTGGTGAGTGGGCGAATTATATTTATAAAAAATTATAATTATAAAGTGTAAACAGTTATCTGCCAAATTGCGAGGAGGAATAGTAAATATTTATAAAGAAAAAGTCCTGGACGTTTTTAAGAGTTGAGCATCTCTCGGTGCAAAGTTAAAGGACTTTGTGGTGGAATGAGATTAGTAATACGATATTATAAGAAAGCAAAGAGAATTATTAATTTTAACAGATTCGGATTATACTGATTTTTTATGAAGAATGAAATATCTTGAGAGATTAATCTTAAACTATTAGAAAGAATGCTTCCAGACGTCTATAATGTTCATGAGCATCAAATAGTTAAAATGAAAATAATTTACGTCTGATAGAAAATAATGAATAAGAAAGACAGCTAATACAGACAAAAAAGGGTAATATAAATACCACACAACGTTTCTGGGATCCTTGTTCCTTTCGTCAGGTGCTAAGAAGAGCCTAGAGAAGCACAACTGCACTGTTCAGTTGACAGAAACGTTGTGTGGTATTTATATTACCCTTTTTTTTGTCTTTCTTATTCAGCATCAAATAGTGTTGGGGAGACTACAGAAGGGATTTCTATGACCACATTTGAACATTCAAAGATATAAAAAAATCAACATTCTGTTACTTAATTTTGTTTAAGTAATTTAATTTTGCCTAAACAATCTACCCGCAATAATTTATTCATAGGGAAAGGATCTGTGCTTTTAAATTATTTAATAAACTTTGTATAATTATTTTCATATTCATGAATTAATTGTTTTATAATTAAAATTTGATATACAGTATATATAACTAATAGAAACCCACCGGAAACAAGTTATTACACACGTAACGCAACGTTCAGCTCGTGAACTTTCATTTTCAAAGTTGCTCCCGGACTGATGAAACGTTTCCGCCCGTTCTCTTATATAGCGGGTACAGGAATATGAAACATACAGTGTTCGTTTGACAAATCGTATCTACATAAGGGAAACAAGGTGGTTCCTGAAAACCCAAATTAAGAATCTGGAAAGATAATGTATTATATACAGTACAACCGCTTAATTTGTCCGTCTTCAGGGAACACTCCACGATCACAAATCTTAAAACACACTTCTCATGGATTTTTTTATGGAAAATACTAACTAAAAAGGACACACAATTTTAACTGAGATTCCGGATACGCCCTGCTATATTGCTATATAAATTAGGCACAAATTTTATGACTTATCAAAAAATGCTCATATCCGAATATGTCCAACTATCGACCAATTTCTCTTCTTCCTATATTTTACTAAATTATTGAAGAGATCATTCATAAGCGAATAGTGGATTTATTGAACAATAAATTCCTGAAAGGAAAATCTACAAATAATGCAATGAACGATTTTGTACAAATCAGTCATAGTTCGCTCGAAGACGGAATATTTATATATTATCGAACGAAGTCTTTCCCGGTGAATGTGATTAACAAGAAGTTCTCGGGATTCCAACCGAGAAAAAACATCGAAATAACACGACTTTTCGATGGCGGTCACTGCATTCAAGTGAAACGACCGCCACCGAAACGTCGTGTTATTACAATGTTTTCACCTGGTTGGAATACCGATAACATTTTGTTAATCTCACAATATTTTGTTGCGTAAACTCGATTTTTATAGTATTAGAGATACTGCTTAAAGGTTTTTAAAATTATATTTAAATAATTGGAAACAACAAGATTCGTTTGAAAACAAAAATGGCGGAATTGATTTGTCCGATATGCCAAAAACAGCATGAGAAGTGCAACAGGGGTTCATTTAATGCCCGCGTTTCTTCATATATTATATATATATTATAAAATTATATATTTCATATATTATTCTATAATATAATGAATATATATATATATATATATATATATATATGAAAACCATTTTACATGCTGATGACGCCAACGCCATAATCTCAGATTTTGATTCTATATGACAACCCCAAAGTCGATGACGATTTAAAACGCTTGAATGTTTGCTTCAAATCCAATAAGTTAACCTCTACAGAAGACCAATACAGTAAAATTTTCAACGAGGTGAATTTCTTTGTTAGAATACGATAAGGTCACTGACAATGCGTTTTCAGGCATAAAATTGATTACTGGTTAAAATAACTTCTTTGTAAGTAGGCATAATCACTTCAGAGTTATGCTTATTTCAACTCCGTCTAGTGCTATGGTATTGCAACATGGGGTCATTCTCCTCGTAACTTGGAATTTTTAAGTTACGAAAACTGGCTATTAAAACGCAAGCCGGAAAGGATTGCCAAGCAACTTGTAAACCGCTCGTTAAAAAGTTTGGAATATTACATTTATCCAGAGCATATATTTTATAAATATATTTGTTAAACGTAATGAAAATCTGATTTTGCCTAACTGAGAGAGCCACTAATACGATACTAGAAATCGCTTGTGCCTTAGAACTGACAAATATTGGCTTAAACTTTACCAATTCAGCATTCATTATTCCGGGATAAAGATATTTAACTGTTTATCGAGAAAAACAGCAAATAATCTTAGAATATTTATTAATAAATGAAAAAAACCTATCATTTGGTTCTTACTTCTAAGTTAATTAGTTTGTTTATCTATCGGTAAACAGTTCATTTGGATTATCGTTCCCCACAAAAGTTTGTTCTATATCAAGATCTCAATTATTTTTAAACATACTAAATATTTATGCTTTATAAATTTTAATTTTTCCCTTTTAGACATTAGTTTCATTCAACGCCAGACGTATACTCCACTACTCTGATGCGAGAAAGGTTTCCTGTTGCCCAAATTAGTAGTTGTAAAATGAGTGAAACAGAGAATTTGTTATGTTAAATTAAATCTCGATTTGAATATTTTTAGTCTTTAGCTTTTATGTAACGATTTTTTCAACTGACGTTAATATATTAATTATTTTCACTTATGTCTTTTAACTTTTTTTCTCATTTTCAATTTGACTATTTTGTGTATATTTTTATTTACGAATTTATTATTTTGATTTTTCTTTTACATGTGTTTGTTATATTTTTGTATGTGTCGTTCTTACTTTAGTGTGTGGGGTGTCTTTGCTCCTCATTTGCGTATTTTCATGATAGGTACATAATTTTTGTTAACTATGTGTGTATATAATTACTTGAATTGTCCTATTTATTGTGTAGAGGATTAACGGAATAAATAAATAAATAGTTATATTAATAAATCATGTCTGTTCACAAATCATAAGAAAGGCAAATTTAACAGACAGTTGAAATTTAAACACAGAACGTTTCCTCAACCAAATTGGTAAACCTAATCAAGTGTAACAAAATGAAGATACTAATGATAATTAAGTTTGTTTCCTATTACTTCTGTCGGCGATTGTTTTCGATTGGACGCCAAATTTCTATAAATTTAATCATTTTCTCACACGTCTCAGGGAACTGAAATATAAACTCTCTCTAATAATTTTTTGTAAATAAAACTAGGAACAATTTATTCTTTAAGGATTATAAATTTAGTACTGATTTTTATTTTGATAATTGTGTAATATACGTCAATAAATGTCCAAACCAGGTTGTGGACGACATCACTTAAATTTCGATACCTATCGAATTTAAAAGTCGATAATTCATATCAACGTACACGTCTAGTACAACTTATAATGCAAATAAGCTACTCCGACATGTCACCTTTTAAGAAATTACGATCAGAATTTTATGGTTATGGACAAAGTTATTTCGTGATAACGAGATAATCGACGTATATCGGAAACATAGGATCCTAGTCACTATTCCTGCTAGATTATCAGTAGAACAGACATAATATATTTTTATTATAAAAATAAATTACTTTAATGTTGACAAAATTATATACTTATAGGATTTTGTAAATTGTAAATGTTTTAAGAAGTTATATTTTGTTTTTGTAGATGATTATTAAATACCGGCCGAAATCTACTCGCTCAAAATTAATAAAAATGTTACTATTAGAGTTCTAAAATTATTTACTAACACTGATTAAAAGCATGTGTGATTACATTACAAAATTAATAGGAACAATTTTTTCCATAGATTACATAAGAAAAATCAGTTATTTTTAAAATTATTTTTTGACTGTCTCCAAAGGCTAAAAAGATAATAAGTTTTTATTCATTTGATTAATAAAGACTTTTCACAGAAAAATACTTGCGGGGAAAAACTAAACACAGTCGTATACATTGGTAATAATTTTAATAGGAAGAAACTTTCCACCTACTTGGTCACTTTCAACCTCTTTATAATCGGATAAAAGACAACATCACACCTTCCGACGTGTTAGATGGTTTTTTAAATGAATAACCTTAAGACTAAAATCTTACAGTGATTATATGGACGTTGAAAATGACCCACTCGGTCCTAAATCTTCTTCTTATTAAAATTATTAACACTATATATTTTTTCCTACAAATATATAAGACGCTATGCGTGTTTAAGCCACATCGACATACATTTTGTTCTATATTTGTAAGTACTGTATTGCGTAGTTATATTTTTGCAATAACAGAAGACTACGTCATAAAATTTCCCCTTCTGCGAGATGGACCACGTTGGTTAATACGTAATTTAATGTCTTGGCAGACACAACGCAACTCCTCATGTCATGGCACCGTAGCCTTATCACGTGGAGCGCTGTCAGCATTGAGTTTGAGCGTGGAATACGCACATATCCGTTCTGTTATCGCTCTACACTTATCTCAGATGACTCATTCGCTGTTGCGGTCGATTCTCACCTCTATATTGCCAGCTCTTCTCCGATTAGGGGCAATACAATTAAATTTTATCGACGCATATGACATAGCACGTCGTTTCATATTGGACAAAAGCCGTGAGTTCATAATTAATTATACAGGTCCACATTGGTGAATCTTGTTTGGTTTCTCGGTCTTGTTGTCCTTATATTGCGGACAATGGTCTATACGGGAAATAAAGCGTAAGATTGAAAATGGACAATAGAGTAAGATCACACTCAAAACTATCCCCGTCGGCAAAAACGAGTTCATTAAATAATATTAAATTAAAGACAATATGACCCAGGGAGAGAACATGTAGACTTGTGTAAAAATATAAGGAAAAAATGCAAAAACACGATATAAGTTATACTGAGAAACTGTGGGGAGAAATAATAAACAACGGGAAGTACAAGTGCAAACAGCTTCCAAACAATGTATTTCACTATCAGAAGGAAATCGTTTAGCTAATTCGTGCGAGATTTCTATAACATAATGAACGAAGCAAATGGGAATGCATATAGTCGCGGTAGTCACATGAACTTGATGAATTGACAGATCTTCTGAACCTATTATGGAAAAGGCGTGTGATACTACTGTCAAAAAAAAATCAAAGAATGAAATGTTAAGAATAAAGTGATTGTGCATTTCTGAAATTGATTTAAATGAAATAATTCAATATTTTACGAGATACCAAGAAAGCAACATCTTTATTACTGCGAAAGTATGAGTATACCAACTTCTTCATATTGAGCTGCTGGCTCGGGATTTGGCTTGGGATTGTCAACAATTTGGCTGTTTTCAACTTAATAACTTATTTAATATAATCTGGCACGTGTATTTTAATTAATAAATAAGAAATACAGCCAATAAGTCAGAAAAAATTATTAAATTAACCAAATATTCGTTAGAATACAACGTTTCGTCCGAATTTTTGGGACTTCTTCAGGTAATATACAGTTATGAATCTAAGAGTCATGTACTACATGGTTGTAGCGTTATAGGAGGCAGATGGCCGACTGTTCAAATAGAGAAGTAACTGTGAGAAATAGGATCAGAAAAACCGATAAAGTGGAAATGGCAGTGGTGGTGTGAGGAGAGTGGATTGCCTATCGATGAAGACAGTCCCTAGCTAAAACTATAAGTAATTGATAGTTTTTATAATGACTGTGAGAAGGCTACAGAGACATCTGGATAAGATCATATCCATCGGTATAAACATGGAGAAAAATAAGGACAATAAAAATGAATGAACGTTACGCTATTACACATTTATTAAGTCAGTAGAGATCTTCGTGACGAAAGCGTGTATACAATGAGTGAGTCAGAAGTTTATACAATATAAAAAAATTGTAAATATACAACCAAAATTAAATAATACAGTGAACGTGTACCTTGCTTGTATAAATTATTTATTGCTCATATGTATATACACAGTGAAAAATTGTCAATTAACAAAAATATGACGCTTGAGCAAAACTTCCGATAATATCATTATAACTTTTATTAAGCAAATCCGTTCTTACTCAAAATAAAATGAAGTTTACAATCAATAACAGACTTTATTAAAAAAACTCGATAAATATTTGTACTTCCTTCATGTTGTGTCTTACGGGAGAAATTACATAAGTTAACAGTTTTGATCACAAAAATATAGGATACTACGTCAATACAATTTTTGAAACTATCTGAACATTATAACACAATGAACAACAGAGAAAACTCACATTTTTTCTCATGCCAAATAGTTAAAAACTCGGTATTATTTTTATAATAATTAAATAATTTTAAGCAACAATTTAACCCCAATCAACAAAATTACTCTGAGGCCATCGTATCATCTTGTTATCCCATATTTACAGAATTTAGGCTGTTTTTTAAATTACGGCACTGAAATGGTCAATGTTAATTCAAAATGATGCCATGAATGTGCGGAGACCGACATTAGATGACCTTGTATCGTCTAAATAAAAACACATTGCACCAACTAATGGTAACGCATCCAATGCAGTAGCTGCTAAAATTCTCCAACCGACAACTCTGTTGATTAATCAATAAATTTGTGAATCACAGGGTAGTTGGGGTGAACCCATGTGTATCACGCAACTCCCAGGGGCAGCTCTAAGGTAGAAACTCGTAAATGGGAAAATATTTCCGGAGTAGACCAAATTAATTATATGACATTTACTACTACTACTATTATTTTATCAAGTATTTGTACAAAAACCTTAAAGAATTTGGTATGAACAGAAAATATTTTTTCATGGCACTATTATATTTCCGATTAGGCTTCAACTGCCGAAACGAAAGAATAGGATTCATGTCTCAAATTCTTAAAATAATTATAATTACTTTGATTCTAATGTAAATGTAACCCAAAATGTTATACTTAACTTTTTGAATGGAATGGTTGTAAAACGTGAGACCGGCGAAATCTCTTACTCGTAACATTTCTTCCGTTAGATAACAATTCACGAGTATTTATGTTGTCATTAAAGATTGAGGACCTTGGAGCTATGCATTGTTTGCAGTTCCCAAGTTGTTTTAACGGCAAGATTCGTCTCAGATAAAAAATAAATGGTTCCAAACGCATCTGTCAGTCAAATAATAAATTATGAAGGATCTGAATGTGGTAGAATTTGAAAACTTCTTGCGATCGTAATACTGTTGTTGAATTCTCAAAAAATAAAAGAGCTGTTGTGTACATAGGCGGAATAAATTAATTGAGAGTTGGTTTTATTTTATTTTACGAAAAATATTGTGAACAATTTATATGGTCGCAACCGGACTAGCCAGGACGGACGGAGCTCAGGTAGTGAAGAAACAACCACCATTAGATATTAGAAACATCTAGCAAAACAAATCACTAGTCCCAAGATCTGAACACGTTCGGGAAATATTCGTCGGTAACTTGGCGCCGTGAAGAACGTGTGTTTCCAGGGACTTGAAATTAGCTATATAACCCTTTAATAACGATAATATATTCAGATTTATGGGCGCACATATTCTATTCTTATATATCATCCCGATTTTAAGATCTTGAGGGCGGAACAACAGTTCACCGAGATGTGGAATTGATCTGGAGAGCCGGAAGAAAGTTAGTTATTAAGGAGATATGGCATTATTCAGTAGACCTGAAGTTATTCAGTAGTCGTGAAGTTGTGAAGTTTTTCATAAATTGGAAAGTAGGGTCTTTATTCGTAAATTGTGAAGTTTTGCTGTTTTGAAGTAGTGAAGTTGTTCAGAAATTGTGAAGCTATTTGGAAGTGGTGAAGTCGAGTGGTAGTCTAGAAGAGAAGAATGTCGGTTGCCCTAAAGTTGTAGAGTTTGGAAGGAATGAATCCGGCCCACAAGAAGTAAGAAGACTGTGCGTCCCTCTTCCTGGAAGGTGGAACATAGACGAGAGATTACGGCTTCGGAGCTAAAAAAAAGGAGTTAATTACCTGACAGATTCTCATTTAGCGGGAAAGTATTGAGACGCTAAGCCCAGTCAAAGTCAATGACATAAAACCACAGTTTATCATATATTTAAAACCACGGTATTTTGAGTCTACAACTTCCTGATAAAAGTGTTATTGTTCTGTTTTATATAGGTACATAGCCCGTAATAAGTACAATTTGTGTTTAGAGCAGGAATGTAATATTTTTTGTTATTAAAAATATATGTCGTTTACGGTTATACTTATTAGTTTAACCCTGCCCTATTATTAAATATTTAATCAGAATTGAATAAGTAATTAATTTCACTATTGTAGAGACAAAATAAACATTCCCTTAACAGTTATAAAACATTAAAGGACATTTAGAAACTCAAAAAATAGAAGTAGGAATAAGTAAACACAAATAAAATTGAAGAAAGTATCTAAAATTATGAGCAGCTTCTCACAGCGAGTGAAGAACAAGGTGAAATAAACACTCAATTAATAGTTGTTGTTGATAAGTTTTCCCATATTGGAAATGGATTACTTTATATTATACTTGCTTAAGATATTTTAAATAATTTAATTCATATATTATAATATTCAAAAAAGATGGCGTTAATTAAATGAAAAATTATTCAAATTTACAAACAAACAAATTTATTAGCAATAATATAAACACAACTACACAAATAATTACAAATAGAATTTATCTCAGGGTCATTACTGGGTTTGATAATGGCTAATCATTTATTTAGAAATCTTATCAACACAAATTTCAATAAAAGATTTACTCGTCACTTAACTAAGACGAAATTTACTTGTCGACGAAATTATACTAAAAAGATGGATTCTACTTAACAAATTTTATCAAAGGAAGAGAACGAAATCTGACGTCTATCTTTTAATGCGGTTTACATAATGAGTTGTTTTATATTGTTACTCACGGCTGCCCAGCATTCCTGGATACTTTTGACTTACGAAGCACTATGACGGGTTTTTGCACAGCTTCTACTAAAACTCACTGATTCTAAAATTAATATTTTTAGATAAAAATCAGGAACCATGAACATCCTCTTCGTCTCTCCCTCACTCGGTTGACTCCTGCCTGGCTATGTTCACCAAAACTCTCTGTGCTTAGCAGGTTTTATAGTTCTGCTTGTGTAAATGTTTTGTCTATGAGCAAAACGTTCATGGACCACTCAAAGCTGTTGATTGGTAATTCTCGATGTTTCTCTGCAAATTTCCTTTAAATATTTGAAATTGTCTTGTCTATTTCAACTCGATCAACTTCTGTCGTGTCTGCTCACTGCTTCTACTTAACTTTACTTTTTAAAAAGAATATCTCGTCTGTTTTAATACGACCTGTACTTGACCAAACCTTTCAGCCAACTGAATACTGCGAACTGAACTTTACCAAAACATAATGTGTACTCTCTCCTCAATATTTTTTAATGCGACCTGTACTTGACCAAACCTTCCAGCCAACTGAACTACCGTCTCGCAATTTTGAGCGCGCCTCGCCTTTCCGACAAAGAAAACAATACCATTGTTGCTGTGTTCTGTACCGCCGTAAGAATATATTTCTCAAACAATTTATATTTTCAAATTTACAATTAATGTGTTAATTAATTGGCATTACAATATATTTTAATTAGTAAAATGTATAATACAAGTCAGCATATTAAATTCAGTGTAACCTGCTGGTTTGAAAGCTGGATCAGAAACAAAGGCATCACGAACCCAGAGAATCGTGAATTCCTGAACTGCCGGTCAGCTTTGCCATAATCTGTGGCAAACATAATGTATATATACTATAGTTCAGCCATGTTAGTAAAGACCTCTGATGTTAAAAATTACATCGAAATATATTCATAATTAGGCCCTTATTCATTAAGTGCCGATAATCTTGAAATCAAATGTTGAATAACATTGCTAACATTCTGAATTTTTCCTGTTATCAGGACGCTTGATATGAAAAACTTCAAAGAAACTGAAATGGGAGAGGCATAAGCCATTTAATTAAAAATTACAACTATATAAGTAGTCGCCATTAATGATAGTGTTGATTAATGTTGTTATGTACGGTTCATGTACTCTACAGTTAGTACGAACAACTCTCGACAACAGAAAGGATCTCAGACAGAAGAAGGCGTTATATTGAATATTGTTAAAGATATATTGCTGATATAAATCATTATAAACATTCGTTCATTTACAGGAAATGGAAGAAATCCTATAGGATGGCTAGAACAAAGGACACAATTTTTCAAGAATATCATAAAATTGTATTTAAGAATCTAGCAGCCTGTGAGCTAACTATTTACGTATGTCTACTCTTAATGATGGCTCAATATCTTCAACTGCCGCTGAGAATTCTGGCACCTGGAATTTCCTGGCTGGGGTCTCGACGACACGGCGCCTCAGGACCAACAGGAAATACTTGTTTGCATCATTAGCAGTTCTCTTTTGCGTAACTTATACACTCTCACCTTAAACGCAAGAGTTTTTTTTTATTTTGACAAATACTCGTAGTATTACTGAAGCAATAAACACACTCAAATAATTGAGCTGCTGTGCAGAGCCTGACATCAAGTCAGCACGCGAATCAGATGCCACTTTTTTATAAATCGCTAAATTAATAAATTTTCAGTAAGTATTCATATAGGTTTCATGTTGCTTACAATACGCGGTTCGTGTGAATTTGTGCTTTCGGATATTTTCGGTTTGACATTCGGGTCAGCTCAGATTAGTACACTGTCTTATTTATTCATAATAAAAGACAGACTCGAATATTGGCCTGTAGAATTAGATAATATTAATAGTTAAAAGGTTAAGAAACTGCGAAGTGTCTGTAACATTTAGTGAATCTTTTAAAGGTACCGTAGTACTAATTTCCAGTAATCAGTGCCTTCCGTTCCTTTTAAGGCGTACACAGTTACCGGTAAATTCTGAATTTTCTATGTAGATAAAAACATCATCTATATACAAAATGTTGTTTATAATGAGATTTTGGCAATGATTTTTTAAGTCAAGGCCTGCGTCGGCTTTTATAAATATAAATTAAATTTTATAACAATTAATAAGCAGTATGATAATCTATTATCTATCCATATTGAGAGTGATCGTGTACCTTATTTGTAAGTTTTGGACAACAATTTTTTCCAAATTAGCATTAACATAAAATACAAAGTGCTCACCTATGGAACAATAATTTGTTTTGGTAAACAAATAACGACGCCGGGAAACGCATTATTGGGAGGGATAGAATTTTTTTGTCTCGACCACGCAAGGGGTGGTAAGAGGAATTGAAAATGGTCAGCGCAGATCTGGGAAGTTTTCATGAAGACAGCAGAGTAAGCTGGTTGTAGAAAACTGACGAGACAGAGGAGATTGATTATGGCAAGGTTCGTCTGGATGTAGTTAGGCTAATGTTTTGATGGAGTTCTCAAGATATGATGCAGATAAAAGATGATATTAAGCTCATCCACAGTGGTTCTTATTGGGGATTGCAGAGCTTTATATTAAAAAAGTTCTGAAGGTATAGAGTCGGCAGGGGAATGAAGACGTAGTTGTTCGCTAAAACTGACTGGACGATTGGGGAATAGGAAATCTGGTTTGACAAGAGCTGCAGATCAAAAGTGCTTTAAATAAAGACCTGCTGTAGAAGACACGAGAAGAATAAACTCCTCTCGCCATTTACGATGATTCCGGGTGAAGTTTACGTAAGAAAATCCCGCGATTATCTCTTATTACATTTATAAAAATTTTCAATTGTCATTTTCATGTTAAGTTGTTTGGTCACAAACCCTGAAATTTTTATAATTTTACACTGCACATTTGTTCAATATTTTGGTAACATTAATTTGTAAATAAACTGAATTTGGTGTTAATATATTCAAACAAATTATTTTTAACAAGTTATTAATGAATTAAAGTTAGTTCTATGTAAAATTTAAATTATCATTAAACCACCTTACTACAATATGAACGTAAACGGATGAGTGTATGTTCCGCACATCTTATGGAGTAATTTCAACCAAAATTGGAAGACTTCCCTTTAATCTATAGAATGGGTGTTGGTGGAAGGGGAAAAATATAAGCATAATGCAAACGGACCGATTTTAGAGCCGAATAATTTGATTTTTGTATTGCGGATATTAATATCGTCACTCCCAATGTAGTTTAAGTTTAATTAAAAATTCTAATGCCAAGGATAGGAGTCCTCTAGGGATGTGGGTGGAATAAGGTGTTATGAAACTTAGAAAATGAATTATATTGATGTCGAGTCCATTGAGTTTGTGGTCGATGACATCTGCCGTGCTGATTCATTCCAAGTAAATCATATCAGTGAGGTGAGGGGAGGAGAAAGAGTGAAAATAATTGTTCAAAAGGTTCTTAGAGTCGAATGCGTAATTTTCAGAGTTTTTGAAATAAAAATTGACGCTCCCGATGCCGGTTAAATTAATCGTTCGGACACAGTCGGTATGCGGCGGGGCGAGAAGGGGTTTGATTATACGATATTTAAAATGACCAAGAGATTAGTGTCGAATTAATTCCTTTTCTAGTCTAATATAATATTGGGATAAGTAATGTTCGGAAAATGGAGGCAGAGTTAGAACGCAACTTGTCAAGTTCGGCACTTTACATACTTTCCCTCTTAAACTATATTAACCATAGTTGGACTAGCTTAGCCCGGTAGTGTTTAACGGATCTCTGTTACTAACTAGGGTTTACAGACAACCGATTTTTGGATTTATGATGCGTAAATATTTAAATGGGAAAATTTTAAATATCCAAGCACGTTGACATAAGTAATGGTGTTTAATCGTATGAAGGAAGTAAACTGAATCGACCTTTATTACTATGAATTTACATTATATGTGCTTCGTTTACGGATAAAAACTCTCAATCCAAATATCTTGTAAGAAATGAAGTCCTCGTTGAAAGTATCGGGAGTGGATAAAATGTCCCTGTAGAAGTGAAAAGGCATTATGAAGAAACTACCTTTGAAGATAAAACCAAAATAGGAACCTATAAGCGAGAAATCAACCCAGTGTCGAATCATATTTTTGTCAATACGCAGATAGAGAAATAGCTGAATTACGTTAGTGCTTCCACATATTTTCCAAGATAAATAAAGGACGAAATGGCTGTGAGCAAATACGGCTCCGCCAAGGCTCAACAGCCTTAAAGTAACATATGAAGATTGCGTGTTTACCAGCTACGTAGACTATCTTAAGAACCATATTACGTACGTTGTGTATTAAAGGTAGTCTGCTTTATCACTCTCTTATCTCTTCTGTTGTGTTTAAGAGGACGTTATCCATCGAATACCCGCGAATTGAGTTGTGAAAATTCCGTTATTCCCAAATAGAAAAATTAATTTGACGATGGACGTTAGGAGAAAATGTTAAACAGAAGATCATTAAGTAAAATTAAAACTCCAAAAGATAAAGAATCAATAAAAACCAATGAGTTAAAAATATTTTATTTACAATGTAGAGTTACATTATGAACAAAAATGGATATGAAAAATAGAATATTTACGTTTATTTTGGAAATTAATACTAAGAAAAACAGCCAAATACAGAAAAAAAAAGTAACGATATAAATACCACACAACTTTTCTGAAAAACTTGTTCCTTTCTTCAGGTTCTAAGAAAACTAAAAAGACACAAGAGCCTAGTGCGACACAACTGCACAAATCAGGTGACAAAACTTAAAATGCCTAAAAGTTTCAAATTAAAGAAAGAAATACTGTTAAATTTATTGTTTAAATGTTGTAAATGAGCCGGAAAAACATCACATTTCTACAATTAGTAAGAAATTTACACTGAACCCTGCGATAACTAATTTGTTTGAAAGTTTCAACGAAGTTTTAAAACTAGAATAAATATTGAAACCGGAAGTGAGAAAAATATAATTTAGAAAAGACATAACATATACGTTAAAAACAAAACATAGAGACGCTAAATGAACGGCTAGACGTCAAATATTAAAATGAAAATTTTACATCCGTTTTGAAAATTAATAATAAGAAAAATACACAAATATAGACAAAATAAGTGATGTGTGTCGCTCTAGGGTCTTGTGTTTTTTTTAGTTTTCTTAGCACCTAAAGAATGGAACAAGGTTTACAGAAACGTTGTATGATATTTATATCTTAACTTTTTTTGCCTGTTTTTGGCTATTTTTCTTATTATTAACATGGAATAAGACGACGTTTTATTCCTACGTATTTTTCTAACATAAATGCACTTTTTCGTTTCTTATATTCAAAACATCAATGAATTCACAGAAATATTTGCTGTACGTTAATAATCTCTCGAATAGTCGAATATTATTTATAACACTTGAATATGCAAATGAGAAAATGCTTGTCTTTTTTTTAAAAAAAACATTATTGTTTCAAGTTAGATGAAAATGTGTTATTTTATTTGAATATCTTATTTATTGCTTAACTTTCACAAATAATTGAATGACCACATCATTTATATTATTTCTGTCACAAAACTCACTTGTACTCGAATGAAATCGTAAAATTGAATATAATATTCCTGATTTTAATAATAGATAAATCTGAAAAGTTCATTTATTTAGTTAACAATAAGTCTAGTACCTAGGAAGAACAGCGGAACTTTCTTACAGTGATTCTATCAAAAATTGTTTGATGTGAATACGGTAAGGCACTCTTATTTTGATATGACGTGTGTTTCTCCGGATATCCTCATTTTTCTACAGTTCTATATCTATTTAGATTATTGTCGATTGCAGCACTACGTGCTAAAGAAATTGCATCAATAATATGGCCAAATAAATTCTTTTTCCCCTGAAGAAACCAAATCTGCAATGGAAACGTTGGGGTTCCAATGTAAGTACAATATCTCCCTCCTTCCGCAACCCCAAAAGGTGCTGGTGGGGAGTCGAGTCTGGTATCATTGGATGTCTCCGTTCCAGACTAACAAATTTTAGTACAGATTTTTTTGGGTATGTTTTGTAGTTTTCGATATATTTCAGTGTCTTCAGAATAATCAGACATCTTTTATTTATATGGTATATAGGAGTAAGGAAGAGTCTGCATTAAGGAAGTATTGAACAAAGAATATCATCAAGTGACAAAGAAAGTTTGGTAATCCCAGAGGTATTGTTTTACAATTCTCGTACGGCCTTGTTTATTCACGTTTATTCTGCTGTCTTGTACTAAAGATACAATGGTCATATATACCTGAATTATTAATTTTGTTTGACTGTTTCGTTTTAGTATACCGTGACACGATGAAATGCAATAAAGAGCAACTTTCACTAAAGTAAGATGGTCGTGACCGATTACGGTAATTCAGAGACGAGGAAGTGTTATAAATAAGAATTCACCATGAAGTTTCAACACCAGGGCATAGGGATTTCCATATTTGAAAGAATGTGGTTACGAATAACTTTAATATGTTTATATTTCGGAGAATATATTATCCAACGACAGCTACGGTTTCCCAGGAAAGGGATGCCGCTTCCTAGCTGCCGTAATGTAACATTGGATGACGTCACTAAAAGTCTGTTTACGACAGGAGTGTACTATTTTAGATATCGACCGCAATGAAAGTATACGGCATATGGCAAGCGATCGACAAATATTAGTAAGGCAATTAGGGCCGTGTATAAATAAACTAAGTTCTATGGCAGTGATGAGCGACACGCTCTTACGACCCTTCAAAAAGTTGAATGTAACTAAAATTAATTTTTTATATTCAAATATATAGAAGAAAGCTTATTTTAAGCCTCAAGCCATAGTTAATTTAATCAAGGAATATGGATGGAAATTTACCTAGTGAGCTGGGAATAGAACCCAGAACCTTCTGCATACCATTCTCGACCCAGTCCGACATTCCTCCAACCTTAACCTCATGCGGCTCTGCTACAATGTACTTACCCCATTTTTTTATAGCCTATTTCAGGATCTAAATGAAGGACGGATTTTTACATCCATTGGTTATATGTTTTACATTTATTTATATTCATTGATATAGAAAAAAGTTTATTGTAAACCTCAAGTCGTAGTTAATACTTTATTTAAATGACATGTCACATTGGTTAAGAGCCATTTATAGTTTTAAAGTGTCTCGGTGTCATTTTTAATTTATTGGGAAAATATGGACATCGATTGCGATAGATGGCGTTGGCCGTAAAGTAGCGGTGCCGCCATTTGACGGCCGTGATAGTCTAGCGTTGACATACAGTCGTACAACGTCTTCTTCCTGTGTAAGGTGAACATTTTAGTATAAAGAGAAATGGGTGAAAACCACGCGTACGTAATTTGGAGCAGCGAAGATGACGAAATATTGATTGATTTTACTGAATATGAAAGATAGCCAATTCAGACAAAAAAGTGATCATATAAATGCCACACAACGTTTCTGGGATTTTTGTCCCTTGCGACAGGTGCGAAGAAGAGCCTAGAGCGACACAACTGCATTTGTCAGTTGACAAAACTCAAAGAAGAACGTTCATTTTACAGATGAGTCTAGAAAGAGGTTTCACTGCAAATTGACAAGCAGATTGGTGGAGAGTTTTACTCGTATCTCATGCAATTACGGAGCTGTAGGCCTACAGTATATTTTCTCAGAGGTACTGTAACTGCCAGATATGATTTACTTCAGCAGGTGCGACGTTTATGAAGAGCACGAGCGGCTCGTATTTCTGCTTCATGCGCATCAAGCCAACTGAAATGAAAACTTTAGTCGCATGCATCACACGTCATGTTTGTTATCTATACACAAAGACTGTTTACCGCCTATATAATCATCGAATTTAATTGTGTGCAAACATAAGCCATCACGAAGGAAAGTCTCACAGTGCAAGACATATATCTGTATAAGTAACATTAAAATTTGTTTTTCCATATTGTACTTCCGTAACTCATTTTGTGCACTGAGTAATATTTTGTAAGGCTGTGTTTTACATACACTGAAGTAATATGGTACTTAATTGGAAAGGAATTTTTGACCAGTAAAAATGTATAACTCAAGTGATGTAAGAACGTAAGATGCGCAGTGGTTCATGCGTAGTGGGGGTAGGCGGGAGCCCAATTCGTCACGAGCCTTTGTGACGGCAACTTGTTAGTGTAAAAACTATTCTGAAAACTTTGACGTAAGAAAATGTAATGTGTTCAGTTCAGGATTCGTTGTACACAAAAAAATCATCCGTAAAAGTTAAGAGACGAGATGAGTGCATGGTATGATAAATATACTTTGCTGATGTCTGTATATCTCGTACATAAGAATAATATAATAAATGATTTTAAGAAGGATAATGGCGTTATTCCAAGAGGGGAGCTCCCTCTGAACTGCAATGCTACCTTCTACCTTCTTTTACTACGCATATGGCAGGACTTCTGAAACCTCTCCAGTTATAAGTCCTCGAACATCCATTCTCCCAATTTCTCTTATTAGGAACGTGACCTTTTTTCAAGTCGGCGCAAAAAGAGATCAATGTTTCAACAGTGGAAGACATGACTTGAAGCTTTAATGAATTAGGAGAACAAAGAAGATAAGCAAAATTTCAGCAACGGAAAACCGGAAAAAAAAGCTAAGAGAAATTGAAAAAAAAACAATAAGAATAACGTAAATACGGTTTGAGCGAAAAAGAGAACGGCGAGTATTGCAGTAGAAAATACTACAACACTTCGAACAGCAAGGAAAACTCTGTTCGTCTTCAGGGAAGTGGTACTGTGCAAGACTCTAAACACTCGTGTGTACACTTAATACTATATTCGGCCAAGAATATAGAATATCTGGGCATTTTGCATTTTAAAAACTGTAATTAGTGGTGAGTTACACGAGAAAATGGCGAAGTTCCTCTGAAGTTCTATAGAAAGAAATTGATGTACAGAAATGTTTTGATCTGTGAAAGGAACTTATGCATCAGTATATGACTCAATCTGGTAATTGTAAACATCAAGTGAAGTTACTGGATATAGCTATTTGTTTTGAAAACCTGTATACAGCACGTACTCAGTTCGGTCATTTAAACTGGCTTAAAGTCTCTTGTTCAGGAAAACTATGATGGGATACTAAAATAACTGCATGATGCTTTCATCTATGTAAAAGTATTTCCCTTATTGTGTTCGTTTGTTACCAGAAGCAAATATTTTACCAACGAAATCTTAAAAATGTAAATGAACTATTTACTAAGACTTTGTCATCAAATAACTGAACCATTCCTCTTCTCGTTTTTAATCATGTGCCTTTTCCGTTGTTGTTTCAATCGACGCTTAGTTTTAACAGAACGTGGCCTTGTGAGTGAAGATAGTCCAGATCACAGACCAGGATCCGTGACTAGTTAACACGCCGTGTAAATCATGAAACCGTGGTGGCCTTCAGTTGCAGATCATTAAATATAGACTAAGCGTCACGGGACGCTCAACAACCTAACCCATGGTAAATTTTTAATTGTTTGTTTTTGAACGTCGCTTTAAATTCATAGCAAGGATTTTGGAATAAATTAGACTTGTGATGGAAATCTTTGGTATTGATAGTAAAAATGAATAGTATTCTGAAACATATACATTATAGTGTTTAACCAAGATTTAGAGAATCGAGTAATGCTCATCTTCTTCGTCTACTATTACTAGTAACGGAACTTCCGAAATGACATATTATGGCACTTACGTACAGCATATTCAGTCGCGAATAAATAGTTATTCTACTGTGAAAGCAATTCAAATTGATTTCAGCACACAAGATTACAGAATAGGACTATTCAGATTCATAGCATTTGTTTGTATACGTTATTTTAATAATTCAATTTATATTCAATGTGGGTAAACAAAATTTATTTCCTAGAGAAACCACTTTAACTGCTTCTTCTGGAATAAATTTAATAAATATAGGTTACAATTAAAACTTCTTCTCACTTCGGAGTGATTTATTGCCTAAACATTTAATTCATGTTACCTTAAATACTTTCAAGTTAATTTCAAAGGACCTTATTACAACATAAATTGTGAAATTTAGAAAGGTGTAGACAGGTTATATATAGAGTAATTCACATAGTGGCCACTCCCCGCTTATAGCTTAGGAAAGGGACTGAAAGTGGGGATACAGAAAGGTAGAGCACGGTAACCAAGGGTTAACTAGGGCCCCCGGGCTATGGTTTAAGTATGAACCCGGCAATTCGCCTATATGCAGGACAAACCCCAGAAACCTGCATCAGGTAGGTTGGGCATTGGGTACTTGTCCCACGCCCTTCCGCTAGCGGGAGTTGGGTGTGCTGTGAGTATGCAGCATTTTTCTTCTCAGTGTCTCGATCAGTTCAGGAGGCAGCATGCCGACTATTACAATAATAATAGCGAACAACTCGTACGGAATGCTCAAAGTCAGCGACCCCGAAACATACACCTAACAAAACAAGCCGAGGTGCCTCGACTTGTGAGAACCTTAGTTAAAAAAAACAGAGATAGGAGACGGCACCCCCAAAGGTCACCTCCAGAGCTCTCAGGGAAGGTTCAGCTGCGAGAGAAAATATCAGCTATATATATATATATATTTTAATAATTGGATTGTTAGCGGTACCAATTTTCAAAGGCAACAATGTATAGGCGAGGTTTGTTCGGCCGCGAAGGGCTTTTCTAAAAAAGTCAGTCTGGTGTTGAAGTCGGGTGTGGAAGTCGGAAATTGAGAGGCGTACAACGAACAACGTGGCTGTCATATAGATCTGGCCAAAAAAAGGTTACAAGTATTAAATTTGAGTATAAAGTTTGCACACTGCAAGGAGTAACCTAATAAATAGCATCACAATAAAATTTATATAAGTACCGTGACCGTCGTCAATTCCACAGAGAGACAATTTTGTAACAATCTGTCCAACTAATAATTCGGAAGGAGCAGCGGTTTCCAGTTTTCAGAGGAGAGACTTGAAAGTTGCGACCGTGTTTTTGTTTAATCAAGTGTAAATTCAGTGATTCCATGGCCGTTTAGTGTAAATTGTGAGGTGAACCCTAGCCCAAGAGAGTTAAACCTGGTACCAGCCAATGTGTAGTAAGTACAAACAAATTTTAATCAAGTTTTGTAAACGATAATTAAAGGTAAAGTCGTCATATTTCGCTTTCTCATTTTTGTTTGATTGTTTAACTTCTTAGATTATAAATGAATTTGATTGTTAACGTAAATATAAAGGTTGTTTCTTTACTTAGAAGGCCCAGATAAATGACCCTGAGAAAAGGGTTGTAAAATCTATTAACATTGAAAAACTTAAAATGTAATTAATCTCATAGAAAATTTTTGTTAATTACAACTGAATACAAGTAAATTGTCTTGTAAAGTTCAAAGAATGTCATAATTAATTATTTTGCAATCCTTCACTATAAATATAAAATAAATATAATTGTTTCATAAACCAACTATTGAGTTAAATTCATGGAAATAGTCTTTGTTAAAATAAATTGTTTAATTAATATCATTTTAATCATTACAATATATATATATATTATATAAGTAATTATAAATGACCTGGCATTGTTAAAATAATAGATATGCACAGGTACGAGTCGCAGCACTCTGTCCTGAGGAAGGAGACTTGTCTCTGAAAATCGCGTCTAGTACAAAATTCCGACAACCATTTGTTTTCCCGACAACAATATTCCGATTGACGTTTGACCGGCAGGTCATTGTCCCGATTGACACTTTCCCGACAGGACAAAATCGCGATTGCTCTTTGCCCGACAGTAGATTATCCCGATTTACGTTTTCCCAACAGGTCATTTATCCCGATGGGTCATTTTGCCGAAAGGTGAGTTTTTACGGTATAAACGCGTAATCTTTATATTGCAAAACACTTGATATGTTATTTATTATACATTATTATTAGTGTAAATTCAGTTATTCATTAATGCGTGGAACAATTTCAACCAAACTAGGTACACATATCACTTAAGACTCAGAAACCAACCCCTTAGATTTAAAATAACTGTAGAACCCCTATGGGGTGGAGAGGGGTTGTATACAAAATAAGCGATGATGGCTTATATTGGCGTCGAATAAATCTTTTACAGGGTCACTCAGATTCATAACGTGTTCATATGTGTACCTAGTTTGGTTGAAATTGTTCCTCGCATTAATGAATAACTTAATTTACAGTAATAATAATGCATAATAAATAACATATCAAGTGTTTTACAATATAAAGATTACGCGTTTATACAGTAAAAACTCACCTTTCGGCAAAATGGCCCATCGGGAAAATGTGAATCGGGATATTGTTGTCGGGAAAACGTGCATCGGGAGAGTTTGTCCGACAACGGACTGAAAATACATATGGTTCTTCATACCCAACGTGGCGATACTGTCTGTCAATTTACGCTACGTCCGCAGTTCCCTTATCTCCCTTCCCGATACATATATTTTTGTGTGAGTCATTTTTGTCAATATTTTCGTTCATGCCTTGATTCTAATTAATATCTACTCTCCTATTTAACTAATATCTGAGATTTTATGTGATGTTCCAATAATATGCGTTAGTAAGCTTTGCTATCTACAGTTTCAAGGTTTACAGCTAATCTAAGCACTCTTCGTTGACGATTGGTACGCCTCTTTTTCCGTAACTACAGATAAGATACATTGTTGTTTTTTTTGTTCGATTCCGAATACCAGTACTGAAAGGTGACTTTTTACATTATCTCAAACGTTTTCGTGATGTTTCATCTGTTTGCGTGGAAAAGTGAAGGGAACTTCTAAAGAGATTTAGACCAACATCACATTCGTGACACATTTAGCATAAACACGTTATTCCTCTTGTATCCTTAGTTTCAATCAAACATGTGTACTGAAGAAAAAATTCGTAGTGATATAGGTCACGAATTATTTTTATCAGTAATGAACACTTTTGTTATAAACTATCTGGGTCCGGCGTTGCCCGGGTATTTATTTATATAAGCCCAAAAAAGCATTTGATTTTACATTAATCTTTTATTGGTCAAGAAGTGATTAACTATAAAAATATACTTGGTACTTTAATACAGTCACAGATGCACGCACTACCTTAAGATATTTAATTATACTCCCGTTGCCCTAAGCCAGTCAAAATTTCTTCATGTAACTGAAGAGTTTCAAAACATTTTTAATATCCCACCCCTATAGATGATAGGGGTATTTTACCAATCCAGTGTTTTTTTCGTAAAGTATGATCTCTACAAAATAAGATTGTACGTGGAGCATTGTTTTCTCATTCCACCCCCACTCCTAGGATCAGAACACTCAATCGGCATGTAGAATATCATTATTAAACTCAGCGACTTCCATAACCCCGGATTATACATCAATGTCGGTTGTTTTCGCGTTGATTTATGTAACATTCCTCAACCCCACAACATCTATACCGACAGGTGCTGAAATAATACACCCACAAAATCCAGAGAAATACTATCAATCTCACTGACCAAGGAAAATATTTTTTCCGATACAAATATCGGCCATTTTAACATGTTTGATAATTTCCACCGCCGCCAACAAGTGTAGACTTCCATGCGGTACATACACAAACGCAAACCCACTAACAAACACAAACAATCTATTCTATTTATTAAATATTTTTGATTGATTGATTTCTGCAGAAAATTATACTAACAATGTTTAGTAAGAATAGTAACGATGATCCTTTTCATCAGTCATGAAGGAAATCAAGGTACAGAAATTATTATTAATCCGATTACTCAATTATAAGAATATATTTTTTAAATTTAAAAATAGATAAGAGTTTAGTAGAAATGTACCTCATCCCCGTGAGTTTGTTTCTAGTACGTTAATATTCATTTTTAAATTATTTAATTTTTCATAAAATAGAAAATTATAAGAAGATTCCTCTCTTGAACGTTTCGCAACCGGATGTCTAGTTTAGGAACATTAATTAAGTAATTCATTTCTGCATGCGATGAATAGAAATACTTAATTCATCGCAGTCCTTTTTAATATTGAATTTAAAATTTTCAGTTTATTTCTCTGGCTGCTAAAGTCCACCTAAGCAAGTTAATTTTACCGTAATCCTTTCCCCTTTCGCCGCCTGGCCGTCTAAAGTTACAAACTTGTAAGCGACCCGCTGCTTAGACAACTCCGTGTGAACGAAACTGCAATTCTCTTCGTACCTGCCCATACAGGTTCCTGTGGGAATTAGCAAAACGCCTCACAATGTTTCGTATACCCTGTGGCGAAACGCCCAAGAAGCCATCCTCATTTGTTAACCGTCACCGCCCAGAGGAACAATTCCTTACACAAACACAATAGGAAGTTTTCATGAAACACTTAATAATACTCGTGGAGTAACAAGTCACATTTATATTCAAACCGAAGTACGAGGACTTATAATCAAAGCAAAAATACTATAAATTATAAATATATGTAAACAAACCACTCATTATAATCAAATAAAATATTATTCGCACATACTTAAATTAAATAATAATACAGGAGGAACCGTATTCACTGCACATTTGCATGCATCGTTCAATATAATTCAGGGGAAAAGGTGTAATGGTGTGATTATTTATAATTGTGTACACTGGACATCACAATAAACATTAGTTCAGTTTAAACAGACTACAGTGCTTCATCATCAAACAGCCAGTTTTTAATTATGAGTAGTTATAACTTTACCTCTTAAGATATTCAAACATGACAAAACTGTTAGTGAAATAATTTGTCTTGTTAATGAATATATTAATGTATTTTGAACATTACATTACATTATCAGTTTATTGACAAAATATAATACGTCTGTTTTAAATATAACAATTAGATGAAATAGCCAAATGACGGACAAAATGACCTGACGAAAGAACAAAGTTTCTAACTTCTATTCGTCTGTCATTTGGCAATTTTATCTAATTATAATCATATTATAATAAACAGAACTGCAAATGCCACTTTATGACAATTATAAACCTAATCAATATACAGTAACAAATTAAATCACTGAGTCCATTTACGAGTTGCCTGCAATAAAATTCTTATTTGGCATTTAAACCGCGATTCAGGGATCTAAATACACAAAGGGACAAATTATTACCTTAATAGCGTAAATAGAATTCGTCTTTCTTTTATTTATACACTATTAGTGATGGGATGTAAACTATATGGAACTACCATCACTATAATTGAAAAAGTACCAATTATATTCTCAAAGACGGTAATAATATTTATACTGAAATTAACCTAACAATTATTATTTAATAAATAAACAACAAAATTGTTCATTTGTCCGAAAAAAGCTATATTATTCAACATGAACAGTGACATAATCAATCAATTATTGTAGTAATTATTTCAGTTTATGATAAATAACTTAATTATAAGTCATACTATCTATATCAGCAATGGATACAATTGAAAACATAAATTGAATCAGTACGCGGCTTGACTCAATAAACGAATTTTAAACTGAAATAAATAATAAAAATATTTATAAATAAAGAACAGCCAATTTTAAGTAAGAAAAAATATATTTATTTATGGAAAATTAAACTACGTTTCGTCGTTGCGGCCTCTTCAGGTCGAAGTTTAACATAATTTTGTTGGATTGTTCTCCCTTGACTGCCGTGGCTGAAATTTCGCTAAACTTCAACCTGAAGACGACGAAACGTAGTTTAATTTTCCATAAATAAATATATTTTTTCTGACTTCAAATTGACAAATTGACAGTTGTTTATTTATAAGTAATCTCAATAATTAATATATATATATATCGGATTTAGTTACATTTCATCGGATGTCCAAGGAAAAATCTTGGTTGTCAATGCTATAATTCATAGGCATATATAGTTTACTACATAGAATACTACATATTATTACTTTCTATTAGTAAACTATATATGCCAATGAATTATATCATTGACAACCAAGATTTTTCCATGGACATCTGATGAAATGTAACTAAATCCGATGGCTTGGAGAACGAAATTCGAAAGTAAACGTCATAAAAATTGTTATTTTGTTTGTTTATATTATTTATTTCAATTTAATACTTTTATTGTATCAGCCGACTAACTTCAATTCTACTATTCGATAGTACCCATAGTTGAAATTATATTACTTATACCTGAACTTTGATATTCTTCCATTTATTTGAGAATGTAGATTTTCTCGGTGAATTTGTTTTTTTTTTAAAAAAAAATATATTTCTATTTTGAATCCGTTTATCAAAATAAGCAAATATTAGATATATGATATAAAAATACAATGGCATGAGATTAAAACCCACCAGTTTACAATTCAGAAGTTACTTTTACGACGTTTGTTGTAATAATAATGATTTGATTAGTCAAATCTATGAGGTAAGTCGTGAATTTATTGAATGTAGATTTCTCGGGTTTCAAAATCCTCTGTGAAACACGAGGTTTCGATACCCAGCTCCGCCATCGTCGTGAGGTGACGTGTTTCAAACAGGATATAACCCGGGTGGAAACCCGAGAAATCTACATTCTTTCAGTGATTGTTTTGCAAACTATATACAGCCTCATCGTATACAATTAAATAATATAACTTTTTGCTGACGAAATATCCTTTTTTATGTTTATTTATGAAAGTTATAACTAAAAAACGATGCAGTTATTCGTAATGAATAATTCAGATGTGTTCTCAGTTTCATCTAAACATCCACTAATTGAATTGGCATAATTATATAATAAATACTACTAAATATAAATTAATAGCTAATTACCTCAAACTAATAACCTACAAGTCAATATAGATTAGACAAATATTCTATTCTTCAATAATAAAACACATACTGCGGAAAAGGAAAATACACTAACTTGTGATGGAAAAGAGATCAATTTTCTTAAGAACACAAAGTTTCTAGGTATTAATGTGGAATGTCAATTAACATGGGATGAACTATGCAACACAATAAACAGAAATGTATATGCATTAAAACGACTGTCATCTATTCTCCCATTAGAATACTTAATGAACGTATACTATAACAATCTCTACTTCCATATTAGTTATGGAATAGAAATTAGGGTTATGTGTCGCAATTCTCCAAAAAAAGATATTAAATTTATATTTGGTGTGAAAAATACAGATTCATGTAAACCAATATTTCACAAAAATAAAATACTGTATATGCTTTATATATTTTTAAAACTATTAAAATGGTATTAAGAAGTCGTAAAAAACTCCCAGGTCAAAGTAGAGCTAACCTTTATAATAGTAGAGGAATTGCGGACTATTTTAGAGTACGGACTAATATAAAAGAAATCTGAGCATTACCCATTTCTGAAAGGAATATTTTATATAAAAAAACTGCTACGGTACATAAAAGAATTGCAAGGCAGGCACTCTGAAAGAACTCTGAATGAGTATTTAGTAAATAAGGTAATATACAAGGGTGGTTCAATATGTAATGCCTCCTATTTTTTTCTCCTTAAATAAGTTACTTATGTAAAAATTTTGAATCTGGCGCGATTCCTCAAACATTCCTCTCCAATCCACTGCAATAACAACTTCCTAAGTCAACTGGTGGCAACACTGTACCATCTTGCAAAATGGCTGACATTGACGTACGTATTACAAAACGTCCGTGCGTCGATGGCTTAGGAAGCAAGACCACGCTTTTTACACCAGTGGAATACATGTCCTTGTTAAAAGGTGGGGAAAAAAACTGTGGGAAAGGACGGAAACTACGTTGAATTGAAAAGTGAAAATTTAATCATTAATGACGTGGGTTTATACTGTGTGAATTGCATTTAATTGTCTTGACAAATAAAAGAGTGAAAAAAATAAGAGACATAACTTATTGACTCACCCTCGTATATGATACGCGAGTCGTGATACTATGACTGTAAACATTTATACTGATTATTTAAATGTATTTTTTATTTTTATGTTAATCCTGTTTGTTTTCCCATATTGCATGTATGAACTTATATGGAAAGTAAGTTAATCTGATATCTTATGACCTGAAATTCGGCGAACTCTTCCTCTCATGTCGTACATGAAGAAAATTGAGTTAAATTTATTCTTGAGTTTATCCCGTCCAAACTGGTGATTGTTTTATTTATATCGATACAATATAAACTTATTAGATATTTAAAATTTGAGGACAGTATTATTTAAAATTATAGACGTTACATATGGATGAGAAACGAGCAGGAAACTATCGTCATACCGCTTTTCGTATATATATATATATATATATATATATATATATATATACGAAAAGCGGTATGACGATATATATATATATTATGTAATACTAATTAAGGAGGCCATTAATTGTTTAAATTATAATGAATTGTTTACCGGCACCGATATCAAAGAACATTAATGACGGCAGGCTCTTTGTCGGCGAGCTTTGTTGTAACTGCGCGCATTGTACGGAAAGTTAGTTGGTGGCAGTCTGGCGAATCTTGTGGTAGAGAGAGGGAGAGAAATTTAGAGTACGAACAGTGTAGTCCAAACTTAGTAATTTCAATTGAGAGACTTATAAGTTAATCATTGCATTTGTAAAAAAGACCTGGACGGAGAGACAAGTTATACAAAAATCTGAAACAAAAGCTTTAGCGCCCCGTTCAGATACATACGAGCTCTGAAATAACATTTTCCGCAAAAGACATCGAAATTTAATACGTCCGACGGTTGACTGGAGTTGCAGATAATCGAGTTCCTGGAGGAGTAATCCAAGAAATACAACCGTGTGTTTGTTCAAGTGTAGAGTCTGTGATTAATGGCCTTATTGGGAATTGTGTCCTAAGCTTCGAAATCATTAAGTCTGGTACCAGAAGGACAGTTGTAAGTACAAACCAAAATAATTAAATTTCTGTAAACGGTAATTAAGAGTATAGTCAGATTTCGTTTCTTTTAATTTCGTATTCCGTTAGTTTCAATTTGTTTGATTTGTTAATTCTTTAATTTATATTCTTGATTTTCTTATTTATCAAACCCAGTAAAGATCCTGAGAAGAAGAGCTATTAGATTTGATTGTTTGTAAAATATAAAAGTTTGTATTACCTTGAATGCCACAAATTTTAAAATAAAAATTGGTTTGTAAATTTTGATTGAATTTGGAGTGCCAATGTAGGGCTAATAAATTGTACCTTTAATAAATAAATTTGTTTCAATCTTAATCTTTTGTTAATTAAATAATTAATTTTTTATTTGTGCCTTTTAATTATTACATTTTGGCTTCCACAACGTGGGGCAATTTAATTCAAATGAATAATTATCCTTTTAATTATATCAATATATATATATATATATATATATATGAATTGAATGTTTTCAATCGTCATTTAAAATTTTAAATGAATTATTTGTTTAGATTACAAAATTACGTAGTTGCACCATTTTGCACAAACAATATTGTAGGGTTTTTTTAATTCGAGATTTTCGCAATAGTCGGCGAATCCTCCCAAGGGTCTGTGATGTAAGAGGCCTCTAGACTCGTCCTTGAGTATCAATTACCTGAGAACCACAACAATGCGAACTTGTGTGCGCTGTCGGAGCGGAGCGGCGCCGCGCGGCACTTCGCGGCGTCCATTGCGTGCATTGTTCACACCGTCCAGCCTTGAAACTCAAACTGCGCTCAGCTATCACATTTTCCTCCGTGAGAATTGGCATATTCATTTCATCTGGCAGACCAACATGGCCTCTGGGCCTTCGGAGTTAAGTAACGGACACATAAAGCACGGCCATGTCACTCGCATTTTTGTACTTCACAAACTACTGAAGTGGGATCAAGTGCATGACTTCGCGGGTAGCAAAAAGTTCTTTTCCCACTTCCTACGGAAGAGAGAGGTTTGAATAAATTGAGTAAACGGTGATGATGTTTTCTGATTACATTGGTCAGGTCGTCTTTCAAGAATGTTCTTAATTATTCTCAGCGTTGGATGCTTGAGCGGTCCACATCACAATGACAACCTACAATATAATTGCACGTTACCCCTGAAACAAGCTCTACTTGTATTAACTACTTTCTCACCAGGGAATGAAAAAGATAGCGACGGTGATAGTCAAAACACATTACTCCGCTGGGATTCTAAGTCTTGACTGTACATTTCCCACACTTTTATCATAAATCTTCCGCTTCTTCCGTTCTCCCCCCCCCCCCAACCTTACTAAGAACAGGGAGATATAAAAAACTATACTTCTGTTAATAATTTTGAAATCTCACTTTTCACTAAGTCTAATGCATATGCATGAGGAAAATTTTTGGCACTGACGACTCTTTCACACCTTACTGATCCACTTCCCCATCACTAAAAATATATATTACCTTAATACCCTCATTTCTGTTATTTTCCACACCGCGCTGTTAATTTCATGGTTCTACTTTATTTAACAGTAGTTGCGTGTTGCGATGCCCAGGTATTTATTTATATAACTTCGAAAAAGTATTTAATTGCATATTAATCTATTAATCAAGAAGTGATTTAACTTACCAATTCATATAGAATGGTAATTTCATAATAACAAAACAGTGGTTTTAGTGAAGCATTAATACTACCGATACCAAACATTATGTAACATATTGTTAAAAAAATATACTTGGTTTTAAAAACACTCTATGTATGATAAGAGAATCAAAAATAATCATTTAAGAAATACAATAATAGTTCATTTACGTGAAGAGAGTAAAAAAAACGTCTCCGTACCCTATAGAGTAAATAATACTCCCGGTACCTTACAGAATAAAAAATTTCCCATTTCTCAATGAGTCAAAAATACTGCCTTGTAATTTAGAATGTCTTTAAAATACAAACCCATCCAACTCTACCTTTATAAGTGATAATGGCGTTTTACCGATCCAGTGTTTGCTCGTATCGTAAACAACATCTGTGCAAAATATTTTTAGGAATGTATGCGAAACATTCCCCCTCCACTGCTACGACAGAACTATCACTTAAGCGGGATGCAGAATATTATTAACTCAGCGACTTCCATAACCCCAGATTCGAGACCAATGTCAGATTTTTATGTAACCCCCTTACGTAAAGGTACTCCCCTCCCATGCTAAAGGGGGTTTAAATTATACACAGAAAACCTCGGAATGAACGCAATCAATCTCATTGACCCCGAAAAAAATTTATCCGACGTAAATATCGGGCGATTGAGCGTGTTTAAAATTTCTACCCTCGGCACTGGGAGTTAAGCAGCAAATTGAATGTCATTACGAAACTCACTGACATCCATAACCCCGGATTTCAATATCGGTTGTTTTCGCGTTATTTTCATGTAACTCCCTTCCACCCCATACCGAAAGGAATTGAAATTATACACACACACAAAAAAACATCCGGGGAAACGCTATCAATCTTATTGACCCAAAAAATATTTATTCTACGTAAATATTAGCCGACGTAACATGTTAAAAAATTTCCAGCCCCGCCTCTGGTGGCAGTTATCATGTCTTACCCCCACAGTGTTTGTCTCCGGACAACACGTTTACAATGTATGCGGAACATGCATGCAAACAATTTATTTTATTTATTAGAAGCCTAGATAGATTATAATATTAACTATTAAAGTCTCAGGAGACAAATTCAGATTATTTATTCATATGTGTATATATTATGTTGAAGTCCATAAATACTTTCAATTCTCGATTCCAACCTGATCTACATATTTAAGATCGGCATTTCAGAATGTGCAAGTAGCAACAAGAAAATTAAGAACTGAAAAAAATGTAATGCGAATTTAATTTGTTAAAATTTGACGGCGATGAGTAAATATTAAAAAAATATATATATAAATTCACACACATATCGAAGCCATTTAGAAGCAATTTTAATAACAAATAAGTAGACGCTTAGTGACAAACCGGTTTTAGAAATTACTGACTGATATTCACACAGTTTTCAAATAAATAAAAACATCAAGTGATATCTATAAATTTCACAAATATTACGTATATTTGGCGAGTGTAGAATTAGTTTGTCTTTTTCCGAGTAGTTGGCTCGATTAATGAAAATAAGCCGAGTTCAATCATGTGTAACAAAAATTCTAAATGATTACGGAAAAGTTTTCAGTTCCACGTCCACTAGGACGACGAACAGATCCAAAGGGGAAGGACGACCTTGACGAAATGTAATTCCACACTTTTGTCCTCCGACTTAGCAAGATTTGTCCCACTTAATCATTAGGCGAAGAGCATGGTCACTTTTACTAAACAACGTGTTTCTGGCAGATCTGAAGGTGTTTGTGTAGAGAATGGAGACACTTCGAAACTCCAAAATTGATTTTTGTTAAATATTAGCGTAAACAACTTAGTAGCATCAGGTCGTTCAAACCAAATTTAGAAGCCTCTATTAGCGGTCATGATGCAGTTGAGGCTGTGGACGGTCTAACACTGTTTGAAATAGAAGTAAAAAAAAATTTAATAGTTTGTTGTTTCAATACCTACGAGTATTTCATGACGAAGCTTACATGAAAGCGACTAATTTTGATACAATCGCATTTAGTCCCAACCATCGTCATGATGTCTCAGTCTCGCCTGTAAATGTCCGTCTCACTGGAAATTTAAGATCTCATACGTTGCAAGCCCGGGGGCCCTAGTTAACCCTTGGCTACCTTCCTCTACCCTTCCGCATCCCCCCTTTCAAATCCCTTCCTATGCTATTAAAGGGGAGTTGCTCAAAGTGGATTACCCTCATGTAGCCTGTTGCCCTAAAAAAAACATAGTCGTATCTAGCAAAGTGACCTGCCCATTTTCTCATACGTTTCTTCATTCCTTCCTAATAGTTTCATAAACATCCTTTTTTTGCGGTCACGCTATATATAAACTTTTTAACTAAATATCGATATTATTCAAGCGTTGTCTGAAAAGTTTCCGACCTCAACATGAAGTGAATAAAAGCTAGGGAACGTGTTTACGCACGTATTGAAACGTACTCACCAAAATTTCAGCCATTTTGGATGCGCAGTTGTTGTTTGACTAAATTTGGAGTGAGTCGATGTGAGTGTTTTTGTGAAAAAGGAAAAAAACTAGTAACGCGCTATCATTAAATATTTGTTTATGAAAGGAAATGCGTCTACGAAAATCGAAGACGAGTTGGACGCTAGTACGGGGACTCTGCACCTACATTTAACATCGCCAAATTTTTCGTAGCTGAATTTAGGAGCGTCTGGGATGTCCAAAAACTGCAACCACTTACGATAACATCGCACAAGCTAACAAAATGGTGCTAGACAACCGCAGAATTACAGTTAAAAGCTATGAATCTGTCTAAAGACATGTTGGAGTAGATTTAATTAGGTATGAGAAATCTGCTCCGCGCGTTGGGTGCCGCGTTTGCTCACGATTAAACCGATTCCTGGAGACGGTGTAGTTTTCCTTGTTTATTTCCGCAGATCTTTATTTAAAATTTTTTGCTGCTTTATACACACATCATAATATACGTTCAACTGCTACAATGATTTTAGTCTAGAAATCTGTCAGCTCTGATCGATCTTTCCGTGTTTAGTTATTTTCTTCTGTGAGGGAAATCATCTGTTATGCACTTCCTTATATACTGTTTCCAGCTTTAGATATGATTCTTTTTGTATTCGTCACTTATTTTACTTCAATTTGATCGAGGATACCGGCCAATGTTACAGTGATCACAATTATTTCCCGTAGACACCAGTTAATTATAAAATATAAAACATCGCCCAACATTAAGTTCTACTCTTATCTGCCGACCAATGCTCTAAATAAACGTTCTCCGCCGAACTGGATTGAGCTCGTAGTCTTAGTGTTTCTAGGTCAGTTCCTATACTTAGAGAGATACCGTTCGTTTCGTCTTTCAATATTTCAAATTTATTTTCTCTTGTACTTTTACCATCCGAAACCGTTTCAAATTCATTGCACCTTCGTACTAATTACTATCATCTGAAAAGTTTGAGAGATACTTATTTAATTCCCTTTTGTACGTGAATTTCCTGTTGGTCAGTGTGTAGTCATTTTGGTCTTACTGTTTTCGTCCATGCTTCTCCGAATTTTTCGTTATTCTAATTCCACAAATGCGAGTCTGATTTTTCTGGGAAATCTTGTGTTGTCTAAACATATTCAGTTTCTTTCCTTGTACTTTCCTAGCGTGTATATATTTACAATGACACGTTTTTGGGCCGATTCTCTTTTCCGAATTAAGTTGTCAAGTTTCTTTCCTTAACTATGATGTATTCTTCGTAAGTTTAGTTTTTAATCTGACAATAACTGTATGAATAAAAGTGTTTGCAAACTTTGTAAAATTGAAAAAATTTACGCTTGATTGAAAATAATGAATACTAAAGATAGCCAATAAAGACAAAAAAGGGTAATATAAATGCCACAACGTTTCTGGGATCCTTGTCCCATTCCTCAAAAGCGTTTGAGTGCTGTCAACTAACCTGTACAGTTGTGTTTCTCTAGGCTCCTCTTAGCACCTGAAGAATGGTACAAGGATCCCAGAAACGTTGTCTGGTATTTATATTTCCCTTTTTTGTCTGTATTGGCTATCTTTCTTATTCAAACTTTGTAAAAGTTAATATTCGATAAAAGTAAATGTATTCATTACGTAATATTGTTGTTTACAAAATCTCTTGTTCTAATTGTAATTCCCGCTACACAGGACAAACTAAAAGGTCTTTAAAAACCAGAATCAAAGAACATATGTCTAATATCAAAGTCCACATTGATAAACGATCTGTCGTCTCCAAACATGATAGGAATTCCAAACATTCCTTGGATTGACCAAATGATAAGATTTTAGACATGCTAGAATCATATAAGAAATGCTTCATATTACATCCATGACTGCAAAGCCAAACTGTGAATCTTAACAATATCTATGATCCCTTATTGTTAAACAAAATTTGATACTTTAATATTAATAACTTTGCTTTTGGGAGTGTCGTTTTTACAGCTCTTTCGAATATGTTTCACTTGACGAAACCAATAAGGATTGCAGAAACGTTGTTGTAAAATTAAATTCAATTATTCATGAGAGTATTTACTATGAGCAGGGCTACTGTGTGAATAACTAAGCACAGTACTGTCAAGTCGGCTGCAGTAAATGAATGTTTACTGGTTAAATCATCAGTGATAAATATATCTAACATCTGTTCAATTTGAGATTTACGAACTACCTTAACGAAGGAGATTTTCATTTCCTTCTAAAATTTACTCCGAATAATTTTATCTCGTCCAGATGGTCAATGCAATCTACGTTGACGCCTAAGCATTAGAATTCAACAAAATTCTCACTCGATACATGTATTGAAAAAATTATTAATAATTCTTTGTTCTAATAATTTAATCCGATTAATATAAAGATACTGAATATATTGTCCCGTGTTTAAATTGTCGAATCCTATTCCGACAATCACAAATGTATGGAAACTAAGTTCTACCCACAGTTTTTCAATAGAACCCTTATTTTATTAAAAAGTTAAAAATATTATCCTACTGAAATTATTCAACCTTGTTTCCGTTCTTTCCTTCCACCTCTATTTCCACCTAATATTTAGTTTACATAATCGTCTTCATCGATGCATTATCGCTAACAGAGGGCATATTCTCGATTCAGAAGAATTATGTACGTCTAGCCACCTACATGCCATAAGCTGCGTTCCCGTCCAATAAACACTTACGAAAATACTTATTCCCCTCTGCAATACTGTACAGCTGTTGCTCTTCCATGCACATCGTTACCAACGGACGGACGAGCGTGCTTCACGGGTCGGCGCCGTTTCTTTAATTTTCAAGGTCTTCGGCATTGAGAATAAGCCATTTGTTTCGGCATAAATTTTTCCACGAGATTAGAACTCAGATGCACTTCTCAACGAGTTGTTACTGCATCATGTACGTAAAATATGTTGAGATAAATAAATGAACTGGACTTAAGTTCATAAAAAAAAAAATTGACTAAGAACTTAATTCATTAAAAATTTATATTTCAACAGAAATGTTATATTTATTTCTATATGAATTTTTGGAAGATCTTTGCAATATATACAAATTATTGATTGATTATACTCCTTCATTGTATTATTAAATTAATATTTAAGATATCATATTCACTTGATGAAGTACCAAATTAAGGACAAAACGATGTGATAATACGCTTTTATTATTTTAACTGCTTCTCAATAATTTACAAGATATTAACACTTTTCAGATAATTATAAAATAATGTTCGTCGTAAAATTTTGAATATGAAAGTATATTATCTCTTTAATAGTATCCATCCTATCAGAAACGGTATACTTTCTACTCTTACTGCTTCTTGGACTTCCAGCATACTAAACACATGCCATTCCACCGTTAAATCGATTAATTACATGGCGCTCATTCAAATTTCTTATTTTTGCAAACCACTAATGTGTGATCCAATTTCCCACGAAAGTTTCACATAAACTCCTCAGTGACCAACAAATATAGTCAATATTAAGAAATAATAATATATTGGTAGCGCACACATGCCGTGCATTATTATTAAGAAATAAATCAATTTATGCGTTGAGTGAAACTGGTTTAAGGTCATGCATAAATGACGTGTAATGTATTTTCATATTTCAAGCTTTAGGTGCATAACTTTTACGCATATTGCAAAACAATGAATTTAAAAGCCCTTGTTGATGCTCCTCCATGACGCTGATTTCTCAGAGTTGGATCGATGACTGTATCGTGTATTGTCTTGTCATTTACAAAGCGTCCAACAATTACATCGAATCTGTAATTATTCTAGGATTTATATTTTCAGTATACTAATGTCCGGACACCTCTGCTGACTTAGATTCTTCCAACATAGCAATATTTTGATTGGCTGAGGGGTCCAGAGCTCTATTGTGGCTGGGGTTGCTGCGGGTAATGTACCTCGGCGAGTGGCCGGCCTTTTGACTCATGCTGACATGGCGGAGGCGGACTGTTGACTGAGCCCTGATTGGCTCTCACAGCGTGATGATTCAGTGGAGGATATATATAATATGCAATGGAATGGTTTAGTTAACCCTTGGCTGCCTTCTTCTACCTTACCGCATCCCCCCTTTCAAGTCCCTTCCTATGCTATTAAAGGGGAGTTGCCAGATCGTGGATTACCCTCATGTAGCCTATTACCCAAAAAAAAAAAAAAGGTTCCGACACTAAGAAGTAAGCCTGCGAGAGGATTTCTCGCAGGTGAACCTTCCCAGAGAGCTCTGGCGGGGCTACCTTTGGGGATGCTCTCACATCTCTCTGGTTTTTTTGAACTAAGGTTCCCACATGCCGAGGCACCTCGGTCTGTTTGAGAGGTGTATGTTCCGGGGTCGCAGACCTTGGGCATACGGCAAGAGTTGTCCGCTATTCCTATTGGAATAGTCGGCCAGCTGCCTCCTAAACTGGCCAAGGCATGGCGAGGGGTAAGCTGCGTCCCCACAGCAAACCCCTCTCCCGTCATCGGAAGGGCGTGGGACAAGTACCAAATGCCCGACCTACCCGATGCAGGTTTTTCTAAGGTTTTCCCTGCATTTCTTTAGGCGAATGCCGGGTAGGATCCTTAAAATATAGCCCGGGGGCCATAGTTAACCCTTGGCTACCTTCCTCTACCCTTCCGCATCCCCCCTTTCAAATCCCTTCCTATGCTATTAAAGGGGAGTTGCCCAATGTGGATCACCCTCAGGTAGCCTGTTGCCCTAAAAAAAAAAAAAGGTTCCGACACTAAGTCGTATAATCCTGCGAGGGATGTTCTCTCGCAGGTCGAACCTTTTAGGATAGATACGAAGAGGCTACCTTTGGAGAAGCCTTTTCCTCTCCGTTTTTGAACTAAGGTTCCCACCTCGGCCTGTTTTGAGAGGTGTATGTTCCGGGGTCGCAGACGTTGGGCATACGGTAAGAGTTGTCCGCTATTCCCATTGGAATAGTCGGCCAGCTGCCTCCTAAACTGGTCGAGGCACGGAGAAGGGAATGCTGCGACCCCACAGCAAACTCCTCTCCCGCTACCGGAAGGGCGTGGGACAAGTACCAAATGCCCGACCTACCTGATGCAGGTTTTCCTAGGGTTTTCCCTGCATTTCTTTAGGCGAATGCCGGGTAGGATCCTTAAACTATAGCCCGGGGGCCCTTGTTAACCCTTGGCTACCTTCCTCTACCCTTCCGCATTCCCCCTTTCAAATCCTTTCCTATGCTATTAAAGGGGAGTTGCCCAACGTGGATTACCCTCATGTAGTCTCTTGCCCAAAAAAAAAAAAGGTTCCGACACTTGGCACAGGGACAAAAGCCTGCGAGAGGATTCTCTCGCAGGTAACCTGCGAGGGATTTTCTCTCGCAGGCAGAACCTTTTAGGAGAGATACGCTACCTTTGGGTATGACTTTTCCTCTCCGTTTTTCAACTAAGGTTCCCACAAGCCGAGGCACCTCGGCCTGTTTTGAGAGGTGTATGTTCCGGGGTCGCAGACCTTGTGCATACGGTAAGAGTTGTTCGCTATTCCCATTGGAATAGTCGGCCATCTGCCTCCTAAACTGGTCGAGGCACGGAGAAGGGAATGCTGCGTCCCCACAGCAAACTCCTCTCCCGCTATCGGAAGGGCGTGGGACAAGTACCCAATGCCCGACCTACCTGATGCAGGTTTTTCTAGGGTTTTCCCTGCATTACTTTAGGTGAATGCCAGGTAGGATCCTGAAAATATAGCCCGGGGGCCTTTGTTAACCCTTGGTTACCTTCCTCTACCCTTCCACATCCCCCCTTTCAAATCCCTTCCTATGCTATTAAAGGGGAGTTGCCCAAAGTGGATTACCCTCATGTAACCTGTTGCCCTAAAAAAAAAAGAGGTTCCGACACAGCCTAGAATATGACGGCAGAGCTTTTAGTCGTCGAAACGTTGCGTTCTACTACAATTATGCAAAACCCGGTTTAACTCCGAGAACAATATATTGAACAACTGCACCTGCAAAGGCTTCAATCTTTGAATATTTTGAAATATTTTAATTTTACATACGTTTTTAAATTATATAAATAGAATAATTTATTTAAAAAAATAGTTTAAAATAACGTTTCGATACCTATTTGTACCTTCTTCAGGCTGTGACTTGACTGAAAAGTTATGTAGTAAAATTAGTGAAAATTTAAATTACAAAAAACAAATGAATAAGTATGCTTCATGCCAGTAAACGTAAAAAATAATTCCAAGTTTCACTCATTTTATTACATAACTTTTCAGTAAAGTCGCAACATGAAGGAAGTACAAACAGGTACCGTTGTTCTCAACTTAATTTTTTAATAAACTGTTATTTCTTGTAAACTGCATTTTTTCTACATAATTTTTTTTACTATAAGGGATTCCTTGAGGTTAAATAGAGATTTAATATGAATTAATAAACTTTACTCAATAACATATAACTACGGAAGTAAGGTCAAAATTTAACTGAACTATACTCATATATGCGATGGAATAATGCAATAAAGGGAATCATTTATCCTATAAAAATAGCTTTCCTTTTAAATTATTTAAATGCAATTCATTTAAAATTGTAGCTATATATTCGAATACTGACCGTTCTGATCACTTCAACAATTACGAGAGGAAAATATCGGCTGGTTAATTTATTTGTTTATTTTTTAGGAAATACTCTCAAATTTAAATGAACTCCAAGCTCATCTACTACTCTATTTTATCTTTCTGATCAGATTCCAACATCATGAATCTCTACGAATTGCTTCACAAAGGCCACCGATAACATATACGTCATTTTAGATAATAACTCAAGGATTCTGGTAGGATTGAGTCAAGGTACTCTTTCATTAAGCTGTGACGTAATGGCGTCAGTTTTTGATCGACATTCTCAACTATGGTCATGCTTCACGATGGAATAATTGTAATATCAAAAAAGTTGACTACCAAAACATTTAAATTATTCTTACAAAATAAAAACATATTGAACATTATCTTCAATGAAAGATATACGTTTTTCCCTCTTAAAATAGGAAACGCTTGTTAGAGAACGTGTTACTAGTTCTTGTTTCAAAATTAAATGATACCTAAGTCTTACGAAATAAAACAGAAATGCAAATAAATTAAATTTTAACCAATATATATAGAGTATCAAGAGTTTCTCTGACGAGAAAAATATTTTTTTGAAAAGAAGAATTTATCCTTCTTTATAACAATACACGTACCGCATATTGAACTATTTAATATTATTCTGTAGTCGACTTAAAGTGTGTAACAGTCCGAAATACGAATCTCCGGCGACATTACACACGGAAAATGACAAAATACACTTCTATGAGGATGTTTAACTACACACAAGCATCATCTTTATTAAGTTCTGGTATGTATTATTATTCTAATTGTTTAAATAAATTCATAAAAATCAAAATGAAAGTTTTGGTCATCTACATCGCTAGGGTGTCGAGTGTGGTAATTCCTTGACCTCCTCATCGCGTTAAATTCAATATTTGAAAACAACAGAAAATTATATCTTAAGATTCTAACTAATAATTATATATATATATATATATATATATATATATATATATATATATATATCTGACTATGTAATAGAATTATAAATAAAACATAGCCTTTTAATGTCAGAAAAGTAATTGTAATTTTAAAAATACGACGTTTTGTCGCTATTTGTGAACTCTTCAGGTATATGAAATTTTACAAAATTTTGATGGTCACAAACTTTTTCCCTTGACTGCTGTGGCAGCAACGCACAATTTAACCCAAATTTTTAAATTGTTCATTTTGGTCACAACAATCTAGGGAGTAAGTCAATGACTAACAAATTTCTAAAACTTCATGTACCTGAAGATGTAGCAAATAGCGAAGAAACGTTGAAATTTTTCAATAATCTTTTTAAACAGGCTACGTTTTATTTATAAGTTATCTCTTAATTTCTCCATGGACCCTTACCTAACATAAGTCAACAGTTATATAAAATATCAGACATTTTTTGCGTCGTACAGCGTATTGTTAAAACGTCGCAGAAAATTAATTGAGCGCCATCGCATTATTTGAGTGACCACACTTCCCTACAGAACCTGACGCATCTACAGCTGAGATAAACAGCGATTACCAAACAAGTTGAGTAAGAAAAACATTCCATTAATATCTACATAGACCCTCAATTAAGACACTGCAGTTTTCATTGTTAAAGAACTTTTCTTTCTTAATTTATTATCGCGCGATACGCGATGATAGTCAAAGTAAGTCGAGAAAAGAAAAAACCACAGTTTTGATATATATGTATTTACCACTTTTCCGTTTCGATTTTTAGAACCTGACTCAAAAAAATTGAAATAATTACTTCCTCATTTGAAATACCAAAAACTTCCGCCAACATTTAAAATGGTAACACTATTTCTTCATTGTTGAAGTCTCACCTTACATATTTTTTGTATTAAATTTGTCTGAGAAAATTCGTGATATATATTTATTTCGCATAATAGTGATATGATTATACTGAAGCCAGCTTACCGGCTGCACGATTTCCGCGCCTGAATGCCGCTTCTTCCAGTGCATGCCGCTTCGCGTTTGTGGAAAACTAAACTGCCGGCAGGTGCTAGCCAGCTAGTGTGCGTCCGCTTCCTATCTGGCCGCCATTTTGCACGCTGCTGCCACCTACAAACACCCTCTCACAACAGACTGCTCCAGTGACTACGTCATTAACGTCAGACCACTTTAAGTTTGAGAGAAAATAGAATGAACGGAAGAGGAATGTGTCTCAAAAGGCTTTACCCGCAAGAGCTAACTTCCTTCTTCCGGATTTTTCTGTCTTTTGTCTTTAGTTCCAAACCACGGAAGTCAAGGCTGGCGTTGAGGGGTATGTATTCCGGGGTCTCCGTGAATGATCGTATAAAAGGGTACTATGCTCTAAGGAGCGGATAGGGCTCACCCGAGGGATATTCTCTCGCAGGTCGAACGTTTTAGGAGAGATACGAAGCGGCTACCTTTGGGGAATGCCTTTTCCTCTCCATTTTTGAACTAAGGTTCCCACAAGCCGAGGCACCTCGGCCTGTTTTGAGAGGTGTATGTTCCGGGGACACAGACCTTGGACATACGGTAAGAGTTGTCCGCTATTCCCATTGGAATAGTCGGCCAGCTGCCTCCTAAACTGGTCGAGGAACAGAGAGGGTATGCTGCTTCCCCACAGAAAACTCCTCTCCCACTATCGGAAGGACGTGGGACAAGTACCCAATGCCCGACCTACCTGATGCAGGTTTTTCGAGGGTTTTCCCAGCATCAATTTTAGGCGAATTTCCGGGTAGGATCCTTAAATTATAGCCCGGGAACCCTTGTTAACCCTTCCTATGCTATTAAAGGGAAGTTGCCACCATGTGGATTACCCTCAAGTAGCCTGTTACCCTAAAAAAAAGAAGCGGATAAAGGAAGCCGGCGAGAGAATTCGCTCGCAGATGAACCTTCCAAAAGTGGTCTGGCTACCTTTGCGGATGCCTTCACATCTCTATTGTTTTCTTGAACTAAGGTTCCCACATGCCCAGACACCTCAGCCTGTTTTTAGAGGTGTATGTTCCTGGGTCATAGACCTTGGGCATACGGTAAGAGTTGTCCGCAATTCCCATTGGCATAGTCGGCCAGCTGCCTCCTAAATTGGTCGAGGCACGGAGAAGGGAACGCTGCGATTCCACAGCAAACCCCTATATAAACTACAGCCCGGGGGTTTTAGTTAAGCCTTGGCTACCTTCCGCATGCCCCCTTTCAAATACCTTCCCAAGCTATTAAAGGAGAGTTGGATTACCCTTATGTAGCCTGTCCCCCCCCCCCTAAAAAAAGTGCTGTGCCGCAAAACGGGCAGCTAAAAGTCTTCGAAATTGAATCAGCAATTCACATTATGAACTCACAATTTTTTAAGGTTCTTAAACTTAACAAAAATAATTCCCCAAATTTAATTTCGTGTTGTGTACATGAGCTACCGCCTCACTGCACTAGTATTAACTAACTCCTTGGCTCCACAGCCCATGAAGGGCCTTGGCCTACTGAGACGCCTGCCAGACTGTCATCTTACATGTCACATTCTGGATTTAGGAGTGACACCTGGTCAGAGAGTCCATTCTCCCACAGCCTTAACCCCAGTTTTCTTGACCAGGACGACCACAAACATCCACGCCCATGCCGGGATTCGAACCCGGGACCTCTGTGATGCGATGCAATGACGCTGGTCACTCCATCACAGCAGGCCGACTGCACTGGTATTATTTGTAATAATTGTATTAAGGATTAAGTTGTCAGTTGTCAGTTGACAACAATCAAAAGCTTTGACGAGTGCAGTTGTGTTTCTCTAGGCTCTTCTTAGCACCTGACGAAAGGAACAAGGATCCCAGAAACGTTGTGTGGTATTTATATTACCTTTTTTGTCTGTATTGACAATCTTTCTTATTCATTATTTTCAATCAGACGTAATTTTTTTCATTTGTATTAAGGGTTGTTGGCACTTCATATACAACATTCAAAAATTATTGTCTCATTATCCTCTCAAATAAAAATAAATGCTAACCCATATTCAAAATATGGTTTGATTTTATGTTTTAATTTAACGTCTGTCTAGAATTAATAAAAACAACTTATGACCTTATACGGACACTTTTTATTTTTTATATTATGATGACGATTTGATACCTTTTTGTATCTTCTCCAGGTATACAGCTTCAATCTTATTAACGTCAAGTGAATTGTCTGCCTCGGATCCCCTTTCCGAACTATGTAAATGTACTAGCCTGTTTCGGTTTATTGTGTTAATTTGGTCAATATTTGAAAAAGATACTTAAAGGTATCCAAACTTCGTCATAATAATAATAATAAAAAAAGGGTCCGTATAAGGTCATAAAGTGTTTTTATTATGATTTGATTATGGTGCAAATATGTGTCCTGTGTACACTAGAGAATATTTCTCACATAATCAGCAAACCAATTTTAGCGAGGCAGATAGTTGCTGTCCGAGCCGACGATATTTTCTCTGGTGATGACGAGGAGTTCGGATTCGCCCGCTACGGGGAAATCAACTGGAAGCACTTGTTCGTAGTCGAATCCATATAATAGAGTGCCCAGTACGAAATTAATATCAATACCTGTCTGTATTGTCAATAAATATATAGAATAAGTAATAAAATAAATAAAAAACAAGTGTTCGATATTAAGAATTAACTGATATACTTGAAAGAAATAATATAAATATTAATGGCCAAATGAGACAGAATATAATTTTTAATAAATTAATTACAATGTTTACTATGTCTAGTGAAGGAGTAGTACTGTATTCCTATGACATGCGCTAAGTTGTACTCTAGCGCCAACTCCCCGTGTTAAATTAAATAAGAACTTTAAATGAAAAATTTACGTCTGATTGAAAAGTAATAATAAGAACATAATTTCTTACAAAAGCTCGAATAAGCGATAGGTTCTGCGATCTCAGATTAAAATATGCACAGAATTATTACTTTCGATGAACCGTGATACACAAGTTAAAATTAGGTTTCTTTAAGAAATAATTAAATTTATTAATATAAAAGATATTATGTTACATAAGGGGGGAGGCATTAGAAATAATTAGGTGGGGCATATTAAAAAAAAGGTCGAGACACTGGTTTAGTGATTTAGAAGACTAAAGTGAAAGGTTACACACGGAAATATGAATGAATATATATTGTAATAATTTGTAATATAAAAGTCTACACGTGCCCTCTTATCATAACGTCTCTTCCGCATCCTGGACCTAAGTGGGCGCAGCAGTAAGAACGCTGAGTCTATTGAAGTCAACACTTTAGGTCCCGTGAGTAACGATACCCACGGCAGCAGAAATCTTCCTCTCTTCCGCCAAGCGGACATAAGTGGGCGCAGCTGTAATAACACTGAGTCTAGTGAAGTCAACACTTTAGGTACCATATGCAGCAATGCACACGGCAGCAGAAATCTTCCTCTCTGTAAGAGTTCTCATTGGAGACTTAAAATCATCAGGGAGGGGGAAAGGAGTCTTCAAATTGTTCAGAGCTTCTTGGGAACGGCAGTCGTGATCCAACCTCCAGACGGGTCGGTGGCTCCTGGTGCTATCCGCCAGTTTGACTTACTTTATTTCATTTCTAACTATTAAATCTCTTTATTCTTCATCAACTCTTATTTGACTGAAGTGCAGCGAAACACCAACCACTACGCCTAGGTTCAATTAGTTGAACCCGAACCCTCACGTTACCGACTTTCCTATTTCCTGTTCTTAATTCTTCCTTTATCATCTAGATCGGTAGCCAGGTGAGCTAACGGAGGTATAGCTCGGTTGGTGAACGATCTATCTGGAATTCCCATTCCCAACTGCTGGAATGTTACATGGTGGCAGTGCTGGAATGTTACAAATTAAAAAATAAGCAATTTAATTTTCCCCATGTTGTGGAAGCCAAAAATGTAATAATAAATTAAATAGGTCGTTTAATTTACTTTTAATTAAAGATTTTTAAAGAGTTTACCTCACGTTAAGCGTCAAATGTAATAATTAAATGGATGGCTTTTTATTAATGAAAAGATCAAAAATAAAACAAAATATTTATTTATTTTGTGGCCATAACTCAAAAACAATTACAATTTAAAATATTAACTTCTCAGGGTTTTCACTGGGTTTGATAATGGACACAACAATTTGATTTAAAAAATCTTATTAACAAACAAATCACATTTACCTAAACAATACGTCGATAGAAATAAACTAAAAAGAAAGGAAATTAACTTGACAATTAAAATAGAAAGAAATTAAAAAGTAAAGAGATTAATTCTGATTAACAATTAAAAAGAGAACGAAATCTGACTTCTATCTTTTAATTACGTTTACATAAATCATTATTTTGTAATTTGTTACTCACATCTGTCCAGCTGGTTCCAGCATCCATTTTTGTTTTAGGAAGTACACTATTGCAAAAATTTTTACACTGATTCTTGTATCGGTTCACAGATTTTACACTCTTTAAGTCAACCTTGATAGGCTCCCAGGAACTCGGATGATCCTCCTTTTTGTCAGCTATCTGGTGACCGCTTGCCTTGTATGAATCCTGTGATTCATAGATTTGCTAGTCTTTTTACCGCTTGGGACTAAAAACTGCAACTTTACTATTCCTGGCTGGCTATGGATGTAAACTGCTGACTTCCTTTCCTGGCTGACTACAAACGTAAAAACTGCTTTTACTTGGCAAGATTCGATGTAACGCTTCCGTGAATGTTTTTACTTTGTCTTCAACTCACAACTTTGTTTAATAATAATACATTAAACCACGGCTAGTCTCTGCTCTAGTATTATTCGTTCCGTTCTCTGTAATGTCCCGCCACTAACTAACTCTTAGTGCTCTCCAGTTTTAGCGCGCATATGCCATTTTTGACCTTCCGACAAAGTAACAAAGCTCGCATCTATTGTCGCTTTGGAAGCTCCTGCCGCTACAATTAAATTTTATTGAAACCAATTAATGGCCTAATTAATTGGCAATGCAATATATATATATATATATATATATATATATATATTGTAACAATAAAATTTGGTCTAAAAATTATTTTATTTTTACTTTTCCCACAGTCGGGAAGTAATACAATTCAATATCCACTTTGAACAAAATGTTTAAAATTTTAGGATGGTACGGGTTCTTAAGATTTAATAACAGGTCTGATATAACAGAAATTTAGTTAATAGAAGATTTAATTAATTTATTTAATAATAAGATATAAATTTGGCTCGGTGGTATTTACAAATGAAAATCTTAGAGGGTTTTACCGACCCTCAAAATAAGTCTGGAATGAAATCGACTTTTCTTTATTAAAATATTTTAAATTTATCACAATAAAACATGAAAACTGAGGAAATATTCAAAATTACACAATACTAAATTTGACGGCACAAATATTATGCAACATTTACAATTTCTTAATTTTGTGCCCGATTATTCCAAACTTTTAGTACACTACAGAATTACCACCAAATAATTTTGTAACACTTTATAAATTTTAAAATAGGCCATAAAATGCATAAACTTGCACATTCTTTTATTCACTTTCACACACTTCAAGAAACACCTCCAATTCAATCCTTTCCGAAGTCCAGACAATAGAGGAGGATCCAGCCTACGAAACCCGAAGATGTTTCGCCCGTGGACGCTTGTAAATATTATAGCAGCCAGTATTATGGCCAGAGCCCAAGATGTTTTGACCGGTCAGCGTAACGGCAACCAATATTATTATCCGAAAAACCCAAGGCGTTCTGACCGTGGTTACCACACAATGTTACGGTTATCACAATTATTTCCCATAGACATCAGTCAATTATAAAAAAATACCTCGCCCAACATTAATGGCAGAGTTCAACTCATATTTGCCAACCAGTTCTTTAAATACATATTCTCCACCGAACTATAGTTCTTTCCAAGTTTAACCAAGCCGGTGAGCTCGGACCTTTCCTTCCAGGTCTAGCTCTACTGACGAACTGTCACAACCATTTCTCTCGAAATCTGGAGATCAAATAACTTTTGCTGACTAAATAATATCCCCTCTACTCTAAACTACTTACTGGTGAGATTTTGATATTGTTTAGGTTCTCACGTATCAACGAGTGTTTATATATTGTAATGCCAATTAATTAGGCCATTAATTGTTTGGACATAAAATTTGAATTGTTTGATAAATCCATTATAGCGGCCTGATCGAACAAAGCAAAAATGGAAAAGCAAGCTCAACCGCTTTTGTTAATAAGTCAAAATGGCGTTTGCGCGCATGAAAGTCAGGCAGTTTACGTATATAGCCAGCCAGGAAAGGAAGTCAGTTTTTTTTACGTCTACAGCCAGCTAGGATAGAGTTGGTGCTGAAAGATTGCTGTGGACGGATGAAGATTTTCTGGTGAGCAGCAAAGATAGGATTAGTAAAATTGATAGTTTAAGTCTACAGCAAGGACCTAAAGAAAATTTAGTTCGCTCCGAAAGAATAAACAGTTAAAATAAATCTTCAAGGAGCTACGTTGCAGTTTAAGTCCAAATCAGTAAAAGACTAATAAATCTACGAATCATAGGATTCCTGTAAGTCAAGCAGACATCAGATAGCTGACATTCAGGAGGATCATCCGAGTTCCTGGGAGCCTATCAATAGTGTAAAATCTGTGAGTCGATATTTAGAATCAGTGTAAAATTTTGCAATAGTGTACTTCCGAAACCAAAAATAATGCTGGTACCAGCTGGACAGTATGTAAGTAACAAAACCAAAACTAATGATTAATTGTAAACGCTAATTAAAGGATACAGTCAGAGTTAATTTCTTTACTTTTTAATTTATTTCATTCTATCGACATATTGTATTGTAAACTGTTTTGTTAATAAGATTTTTAATCAATTTGTTGTGTTCACTATCAAACCCAGTCAAGGCCCTGAGAGAAAGATAACAAATTTAGATGTAATTATCTTTATTGCTAGAAAATAAAATAAATTTTACGTTTTAAATTTTGTTTATTATTTTATTTAATAAAGCCTCATATTTGATTATTACAACATATAGTAGAGATTACCAATGTGTAATGAAAGTTTTATTTAATAATTTTCCTTAATATTATTGTCGGTGTAATTTTGAGGCCAGAGCATTGTAAATAACTGTCATTGTGGCGCAAGAATGCGGAGATTGGAAATGTTTCCACCCTATTATTTTCGCCAAGCAAAGTGTAATACGCAAAACTTTGGAAAAACAGCAGTGTGTTTTGGGAGCCTGACTGTGGTGTGGGATTTCGAACGATAAAGTCGATAGAATGTCTGTTTTGGGACCTCGAACGATAATATTCATAATGTAGTCTGTGTTGGGAAATTGTCCAATGATAATCAGAGTGAGTCTAGTTTTGGAGGCCAGTCGAGGACACCATAACTAAGGGTGTTCTCGCGACTTTAATAAGTAGCGGAATTGAGCAAAGTGACGGCTGAAAATATCGTATTCAGCGTTGGGTATTAAAGTACTTTTAAGATAAAGCTGATAGATAATAAGTAGGACGAAGTAAATTTCTTGAACAATTATCGGTTAAGTGTCCGGTGGACCGGAATTTAGTGAAGTGAAACAATGTAGTGAACAGTGTAATGGCCTGCTGATTACATTTTTCTTTTAAAAAAATAATTGTGAAGTGCGCACTTATTATGGTATCACCTCTAATAAAATGGTATGTAAAAACTTTATATTGTAAACTTTTATATAAATATGAGTACCGTCAGATTTCTCTAGACTTATTTAGATTCATTTTTACGTAATTTGTTATTGTAAATTTAATTAGTTTTATTTTGTTATTCTTTTGGTGCTAATTCCTAATTACTATCATTATTAGTGGCCCAGTAAGCGACCCTGAAGATAAAGTCCCGTTAAAAATTGTTGCATTTTAAAAAAAAAATTGTACGAAAGTTAAATTAAATCGAAATTTGTAATAAATATTTTCCTTGTATCTATGAAGAGTTGTAATAATTCAAGCATAAAAACCATGTCAATTATAATTTTCCTTTAAATTCGTTTCCTACTTAAATTAACATGTTGGCTCTATATTAATAATCTTTAAATGGAATACCACAAAATATTGTAATAAACTACCGGGGACTTTTAATTCGCCCGCCGTTGTGGTAGCCAAAATGTAATAATTAAATATGATGGGCTTTTAAATGAAAAATTATAGACTTTAAAACAAACAACATTTATTTATCAAATCTTGAAACATTATACAATTTAATAAAAAAACATATATCTCTTTCTCTCATGGGTCTTTACTGGGTTTGATAACGGACAGAACACTTAAATAATCGAAGAACCCAACATTTATCTTTAAATTAAACAGAAATATTTAATCGTCTAGACGAAAATTATTGACTAACTTATTCTACCAGATTGATTCTAAATTTAAAAGAGTTAATTTTATTAACACAAAAGAAAAGAACGATATCTGACTGTATCTTTTAATTCCGTTTACACATATTAATACCATGAAATTTCAACTTAAGATTACTCAGGAACATTTGGCTCGTTCATTACACACACACTTTATAGACTGGACGTTTAAACACTGACTCTAACACATATTACTGGTTCGACGATAGCTGATTCTCCATACTCGGTGAAGGACATCCCACTTGCTCGTGGTGAAACTACTCAACGCTGGATGCAGTGTCCTGGTCTCCTACCATCGAAGACAGTGGTCAAATTTTGATATTACAACAGATTGAACTTCTGCATACAAAAATGTTTATCGTTGCTATTTCTCTCGCAGGCTGCTAAATTTCTCCATACTCGGTGCTCGCCGTACGCCTCCACAACTCTCACTCCCCTTCGTTGCTCACATTATCTCTCTCCCACTCTAACTCCAAAACTCAACTAACTCCACCTCCTAGCTCCAAAACTCAACTAACCTCCAAAAATCTTATCTTCTCTTTATATATCACCGTCCCTTCTCTTTTCCTTTGTTCCAAAACTACGTCGCAACTGCTCGTTGACAGTATCTCCGTTATCCCGAGACTTACATTCTGCAGCTGCTGTTCCTTAGCTAGCAAAATATCTAGCCACTCTGTCTTTGCACTTGTCTTCTTACCCTCACTCACACGTGCGCTTTTCTAAATTCTCCAGACCGCCCAAACTGCACCCTCAATTACTCTGGACTTGTCTTCTCACCCTCACAAGACAGCGCTCCCATAAACACATTACAGAATGTATTTTCCACTGTCCAGGCCATTATCCGAAACAATGCCTGCCTTAACAGATTTATTTTGTGACAGGCCCCCGCACATGTGACTTGCCCTGACTCCTCCATCCCGATCCTAAGTCAACAAGTGACCTGTCCCAAGTAAACATTACAATTTCCTCTGACGGCCAAGACCATTAATCTGAAACAATGCCTTTCCCTCAAGGCATTACATTATATATAGTATAATTTATAATTCATCGTCTCAGATTATACGCACACACTGCCATCACTAACAGCTGACTTACGTATTTACGTAATTTTGAAGATATATTCCAGCAAGGTTTTTAACATTTAAAAATTTATTGAAAATATTTTTATTAACAGAAAACACTGAAATTGATTATTGAAATATAAATCAGATCGATTGGGCGCTAGTAGTTGTAATCTACAGTTTTATAATTCCGGAAATTGTGATTACCAAATTATATTATTTCTCCTAATGGTAACTAAAAGTAACTATTTAAATGATAAACACAGTGCAGTTAACTATTCCGTACATTAAGTGTTCAATGAAATTATTTTACATAGCTTTAGGTACTTGAATCCTGTTTTTTAATAGTCCTTATTTTCACTCGTAAGCATGACCACACCGTTCACGGTATAATATTGGTATCACCACGACGAGGATCTGGCAGTGCTTGGCTCCAGCCACTCGAAATATTCTGCGTGCCCCCCCCCCCCCCATTTCTAACCCGAATGTATTTTTCCTGTTGGAATCGCTGCACACAAAGCTAGCAGGTTGTGAAAGGGTATAGTGCGCATGCTTAAGTTGTGACTACATTACCCGATCCTGTGCTGTAGCTGGAATAGCACTGGCTGCTTTACCAGGAACTATGTGCCGAAAGGCTGGGAGTTTAAGTCTTCGATATCGAAGCATAGATTCGCAGTGTTGAAACAACATTATTATGAATGTCCTTAAAATTGAGAAAAATTCATTCTTAGTAAATTAATTTATCTGCTGTGGCACGAAACCGCACCGACTTCTACAAAACTGAAGCAATACCAACTGCTCTTATTCGATCAATTATAATATTAACACTGTAGTTTACTAAAGGTAACGTCAGCAATGTCAGACCGGTATCAGTTAAATCCACCTACGGAGTGCATCTCGTATGTTTTTCACTCGAGCTCTCTGCTCGTCTGAAAATTCATCCAATCACAAAATCTCTTTTCTCTGAAATCGTCCGAGATATGTAAAATTGCAAAGTTTATGTGATACAGTGTTTGGAGTAATCGTACTAATAACCATTTTCACCATGACACCTTCAGTTCAGCACGCAGAAACCTTCATGTTGTTACGTACCAAATTTAATTTATTAATTAAAGAATTTCAGAAAAATTAATCATTTTGAGCTAATAATTAGTAGCTCCGCCCTAATATCACTTTCCTCAAGTCCTTATGTTCTAGAAAGATCTTTAATTGAGTATGAAAAGTAGTTTACAAGTATGATGAAAATATTTACATTTTATTACGAGGAAAGAGGAAAATATTGAAAAATGAATGATACATGTATTCGACCAAATCCTGATGAGATGAAGTATATTTTCCACGTGACAATAATGCATGGTGTGACAGAAACCATTCGTGTGTATCACGGTTTTGTTTTCCGCTTCCGGAAGACCTGCTGTTCTGACGTTCTGTAGGTGAAATGTCGTGTCTATGAGACATTTAAATTTAATATCCCTGATAAACGCACATCTACCCTTAAGGGGCAATATATACATACACTTGAATATTTCACTAAATTCACTTAATTCCAGGACGGAGAAGATTACTCAGTAGAATTTCGCAAGAAGTACATTTAACAAGGCGCTCTTTATTATGAAATTATCTCGGAATATCCCACTTTTCCAGTCCAGTCGAGAATGAGTAAGAAATTGTTTGTTTTTTAATATTGATTTATTTACAGTCGCATCAACAGCTCTGGTTACTAACGACTCAGTATGGGAAATCATTTTATTCTTGTCGCGGGACTGATTTGCCGATAGTTTCTCTCACTCACATAAACATCCATAACCTCGCTGGGATTCGAGCCCGGGACCTCTGTGATGTGAGACAGTCACGCTGACAAGAATTGTTCTGCCAATGCTTCAGTATGTCATTTATTTCTTAGGTTTTCAGTGACGAGCAACGGAACATTTCCTGGCTCTATACATTCGTTTTAAGTTAGTGACGGATACCTCAAAATTTATCTCCTGGAACAATTATTTCTAAACATCCATTTCCGTCCACCTACAAATGACGGAAAAGTGCCTGAAAGTCTTCGACGTAACGGTATCTCATTTCAATGATTAGCTGACGAGGCATCAGACGACTGCACTCAGTCATCTTATATGGTACACTCCTGATTTTTTGGAGTGAGTGACACGTCGTCAGGGTAGCGATTCTCCTTCAGTCTTAACGTCAGTTTTCCTAGGCCATTACGAGCACAAACATTCCTACTCATGCCGGGATTGCATCATAGGATCTCTGTGATGCGAAGCTACATCACTACACCAGGTCGTCACAAAAAATATGATTATTCTCCTAAAATTACTGCATCATTGTAAAGAATTATTTTTGTGGGCTGGGTTTTTACGTTAAATCAAAATAAATATTTGACCAATAAAGAAATTTTATATAAGTTTATTAAAGTTAAACATGAAAAACTCTTATCTCAGGCACCTGTGGTTTTCACATAGAAGAGATCTGCTGCCCGTATAAAATGCGTACTGCTATTCTGTGTTGTGTTGCCTGCTGTAGCTCTCGTACCGACGTACTGGCGTCGACTCAGGGGTTGATCACTTGCTAAGGTGTCGGCCTCCGGGATTGAATGCTGGCAAGCCGTCGTACTAAATTGTGTGGTGCTATTCTGTGAACTCTTTACTAACAAATTGTGGCTCCTTTCTCACGACGATTCTGCCTCGAACTATATCAGAGACAACAACTTTACGGAGCCTCTCTTAATCACATCCACCGGTGAGCGCAGAACAACTGTTCAGTTTTCAAAAGCTTATCTCCGACCCCTCCATTATATCCTCCCATTCTTTTACTTTTTTCATTGTTAGAAAACTTCGTCGAAATGCCAGTTGACTGATTCTTCCATTGTCACAAGATTTATAACACGCAGCTGCAGTTCGGTAGTCAACAATGGCTAACTATTCTGTCATGTTGAGGCCAACAATCGAGACAGGACACGAAATTATTTGGATGGAAATATTTATATCCTCCACCCCCACGCACGTGCACGGTTTCGAATTCTCAAGACCACAGCAAACAACACTTCCGAGACAAAGAAAAACTTAAACCTAAATACACGCGTTACAGCATACATAGTGCGATGTTGTATCTAAACATGATATTATACTTAATCTAATATCTTATCTCGGCCACTACGACGTCATCAACTTCTAGTTAAATTGCAAAACCAGAATGTTGGCTGCTTTGAACGTTGAAGTATTTAGACACCAACCGTAATTGATCAAGTTTTGTGACACTAAAAAATTAGTACATTTTTGGTACCATTAATCACTCATAAAGTTTGTGTGTTTAAAACAAAAGTGATACAATTGAAATTTCCATATAGTTAAATCCAAAACTGAAACAGGTCAACGAAGTTTCACCGTTTTTCCACAAAGAAAGTAATTCTTAAATTTAGTATACACCAGTTAGTGGCAACTGTTTAATCAAACATTACGACGTAATTCACTCTTCACATTTCAGCGGGTGCCGTCATGAGATTAAATAGATTTATTTTCATTCAGCCCTCGAATTTAGAAAGATGATTCTTCGTTAGTCCTGAAATATAGAGTTACATATTAATAAAAATGACAAAAAGTTTCCTTGCAAATTTTTGATAAATATACAGTTAATCTTACGCAATATACAGAAAAAATTAATTTACTTTTTTATGGTGACAAACAGAGTACGCATATTTTTTACAAAACAGAACGAACATAAAAGATATATTTTTTAAACCTAGGTACGGTGTTTATAGGTAAATATTCAGCACTATTCATTTAACACGTTAGATAATGTTTTAAAAATTGTAGAATGGAGTAATTGCCGCCATCTTATTTTATCTCGTATCGAAAATGCATCTCTCAGAATGGGAAATTAACCTGTGGCATTCCATTCTGTACCATTACTTTTTATCATATAAATAAATGAATCATCTACCTATTTATTAACAAAGTCAGTTCTTAACGCAGGCGATACCTATTAGGTAATTAAAATAACCTTTCTCAGGAACTATATAACATTCTGTTGTGAAATTTGGTTAACATTACTATCAAAGCCATAAAATTTGATTACTGTGAAAATTAAATTGATGCACTTAATAATACAAACGCAATAAAATAATCCCAAACAAAATTCCAGGGCACAGTTTTAGTACTTTTTTTAAAAAAATAACCAGTCAAGTTATCGACAAAAAAAATTGTTCTAGTCATAAATGAGTGTTTATTGAATATATGTAGGCTGGTGGTACCTACAGAAGAACACCCCCCAAAATTAATTCAATATTAATATTTAATATTTGGACAAAAAACGCTTGTGAACCCAGAGCGGAGCTGTGATTTGTTGGAAATTATGGCCATAAAGTTTGGCGCTGAGGTGACGTGGTGTCGAGAAGGAACCGTGCCTTGAGACCAAGGCGGCGGATTATGGGCAAAACCAGCCTCAGGATTTATTGACCTGACCAAAATTCCCGTAGGTCAACCCTTCCAACAGGCGAGAGTAAGCACGAGAAAGTGCTAAATCGACGCAGATGGCCTGAAATCAAACACGTGAAGAGGTTTACACCCTCTGGTGGGGAACGAAGAGAGTCGAGCTGGAAGGTGAACAAGCGAGGAAACTGAACAGTTCCTATCTATAACTCGGAGAACGAGGAAGTCTGGGAAGGAAGAAAGTGTAGGAGTAAACAACGGTAAGAGTTCGAAAGATGTTCTTAGAAAGGAGAATGAAAACAATTCATTTGAAGGGTTGGACAGCTGCAAAAATCAAAACCGAATTGGATGAAGTTCATGCGTACTCTGCACCAGCATTGAAGAACATTTACTTACTGGTAGAAATTTAAAAAAATTAATTTTTTTTTAGAAATCTTACCTTATTTCTCAACATTGTCTTTTTCTTTGGCTATACATTTGGCTCAGCGAGTATCCAATTTTTTCAACCCATCACAAAAATAATTTTGTCAAACTCTGACAAATACTCCGTCACAACCTCGATCACTTGATCATTTCATGAAAATTTCTTCCCATCAAACCAAATTTTCAAGTTCGGGAACAAGAAGAAGTCACTTGATGCTAGGTCTGGTGAATAGGTTCGATGAGAAACCAATTCTAATCCCAACCCGTACACTTTATCCATTGATATGCTGTGTGCGCTGGTGCATTGTCCTGGTGAAACAGCACTTGCTTGAGCGTCAATTTTGGTCGTTTCTTAATCATCATCCATTTCAAACGATCCAACAGAGAAGCATAATAGAGCCCAGTTATGATTGTGCCCTTTTCCAAGAAATCTATGACTATTATACCCAAAGAATCCCAAAATACAGTGGTCATCACATTTCCTTCTGACAAAACAGTGTTCACTTTTCCGCTGCACTTTTAACAGGTTTTGTCCATTGTTTTATTGTTTTTTGGTCTCTGGAGTGAAGTGATGGATCCAACATTCATCGACGGTTTCGAATCTGTGCAAAAGATCTAGTGCGTTACGCCTAAACATCGCTAGATTCTGCGTTGAAATGTTTTTCCCAATCCGTTTTTGGTCCAATGGCGACAGCCAAGGCATCCATCACGAACAAAGCTTTTTCATGGCCAGTTTTCCATGGAAGATGAAATGCATTCGTTCAGTTGAGAAGACTACGGCATCAGATACCTGCTTCCCCAAAAACTATTTGTTCCACACTAATATCGGTCGTTTACGCAATATTTTTACGTACTTTACAACGTCCACCACTAGAAAGACTAAAGGAGTCTGAGCTCCAGAGTTGTTTTCACACGAGACTGTAACATGAGTACCATGAAATTACCTTACGTGATTCAGATTGTATACGGAACAACCATACACACATATATATACATTTTCTATAAACTTTTAATGTCATGGCTTCACTATTTTAAATCAGTAGTACTTCCTGTTGTAATGATTGATACAGTAATGTGAGTTATTTGGAGGTGGAAGCCGTTGTTCGATCAACTGGAAGGACTCGTAAGTGGCCTGCGTCATTTTTGGGACAAAAAGGAAGAAACGAGACAATGGACCCGCGCACAACAAAAAGGCCTTAAGATGTTACCCACAGCTACAAGTTAACGCCAACATTATTTGGCCTAACTAATCGAGCAGACTAATTTAGCAATGACATACAAAATTTTAAAATCTGGAGGAGGAATTTGGTAATTTGGAGAGTCGAAATCTGGCAGTCGGTAACCAGACACAGGGAAAGGTAATCGGTGACCAGCCACAGTCAACGGTAGTCGGGTCTAACTTTTGACCCGAGCAGTAAACGAACCTTGAGCAAAGTTGCCCGACGCCGGTCGATGATGTACCCAGCAGAACCAGCACAAGACTGCGAAGCTGTGCCGCCCACCGCCACCGAACGACAGCCTAAGATCGCATATCACCAAACAAATAGCCGTCGACAAGGTATCATGAATATAATTTTATTTCCAACTATCCTCAGTTTAATCAGTTCAATTCAATTCAATTTGCCATATTGCGGTTCACCACACGTAGTTCATAAGAACCCTGAAATAAAGAGTCGTTATTTATAATTATTTGACGGTTTCTTTTCTATATTAATTCAATTTTTAATGTTTTTGCCATTAATTATTATTTTAGATTAATGAAAACCTTTTTACATGAAACCTCCATGACCATACACCCATGAAGTTAAATATTACACTGTATTCCAAGATTATATATATATACAAACTACAATATATCCGTGTCGCCTGTGTATCTTCAGATAGACAGGAAAGAGGATGAATATTATCCATAGTCAAAATGTAATAATTTTACTTAAATATATTTAAAAGTATAAGTACAACAAATTATTAATTATTTTACAAAATCACGACAATATTAATTTAAGCCATTTTAGTAATTTATTCAAAACTTCCAACCGTAACGACAAACTGCTGGTTACAAAGATTAAATACAAAAAGTCTCTCACTTCTTTGCGTTTTACGCAAGTACCATCATTACAGTCGCAATTCATAAACAATTAATAATTAACACATTTCCTTAATTATTTTTGACTACAAATCTTCAAAACTTTTACGCGGCAGTGCTAAATATCAGCCAACTGATCCGAACTTCTAACATGTCGTAGTTTTCTTTCCTATGTGCTCTTGAACGAATTTTCTTATTATGTCAATATGTTTCTTGCCTTTACTAATTTTGCCTTCATTAGTGTTTTGGAGCATACTGGTTGTCGGCGCATGGAAACGTTGGGTTTGTTGATGTCAAGATGTTTAATTCTGTTCCAAGGTGACGGATACAGCAAATGTCATCAATTGCGGAAACAACCGCTATGTATTCCGCTTCTGCAGTCGAGGTTGCCTCTAGTCTCTGCTTTTGGGCGTACCAAACAATAGGTCCACCGCGCATTATAAGAATACCACTTGTTGAGTGACCAGTAAACGTGCCACCACCATAGTCTGAGTCTATCAAATTAGTATCTCCATCAAAGAAAATTCCGAATTTGACAGTGCCGTGCAAATGGGCGAAGACTCGTTTTACTGACTTTCCATTGGTTTACTGTACACTCGCGATTCAAAAACAATTAATATTTAACAAGCCATACCTTCATTATTAGCACACAAATAAAGCATTTCAAAAAATTTCTGAAAACATAATTTAATTTATAACGTGATTATAACAGGCTGAGGTGCCTCAGCTTGTGTGAACCTTATTTTAAAAGCAGAGATAAAAGTTGGCATCCCCGAAGGTAGCTCCCTCCAACTCTCCAGAAAGGTTCTGCATGCAAGAGCTAATAACAGCTCTCACAAGCGTTTTAATGCAGAGAGGATTTTTTTCCTAGACTAACAGGCTAAAAAGAGTGTGTTAATGTTCTTGCAAGTGCAGAGGAGAGCATTGTAACACATGTAAAATAAATGATTTGTGTACCTATTATGAACACTGGCCAGTTGGTCTTAAAATAAATGACCATAGAAGGAAAGCTGGAAGAAAGCAAAAAGTTCAAATATGACATAAGTCAATTGTATCAGGTACACACTACACGGAATGAAATGTTTGGAACTAAATGATAAATATCATATTGTATCCAAGAGTATATTAGTAGTAGTGATCACAAAGTTCAGTATTATATTTTACAAACCTAGTCCAATATACTGTATCAATTTTGTTTTAAGGCCTATTAACCATTATAAATTCATGGAACCCATTGTTTTTAATTATTATGGGAGCCTGGGGTTCAGTGTAACCAAAAAATATATTTATTAATATTTAAGGAAATATTTCAGTCATATTTAATTTATTTCTGTTAGGATTTCTTCTTACATCATTGGGTAATGATTATAAACATACAATCACTGGAAAAAATTATTATAAGGTTATAATCAATATGTATTAGCATATACGAGGGTGAATCAAATATAAACGAGACTTTTGGACCTGCGCGCGCAATAGTGATGGAAGAACGTTCCGCTGTTATTGGCTGTTAGGTTGGTTTGTCAGGAGTGGGGGAAGCACGTGACTCATCATCATAGACTCGCTCAGTGTCCATCGTTACGATGTCCGAGCAAGAGGTACCTCCCTCTATTGCGCAACGTATTGTTATCAAATTTTTAGCTGTAGAAGGTGTAAAACCGGCCGAAATCTTGAGAAGATTGACTGCACAGTTCGGGGAAGAGACGCTGTCGCGAGCTAGAGTGTTTGCTTGGCATAAACAGTTCGTGGAGGGCCGTGAACGTGTTGAAAATGAGAGCCATGATCGCAGACCCCGCACCAGCATTACAGCGGGCAACATCAACAGTGTTCGTCAACTTGTTGAAGGTGATAGGCGTCTAACAACTTCGGATATTGCAATTGAGGTTGGAATAAGTTATGGGAGCACTTACTCTATACTCTCAGAGGAGCTAGGGTATCGCAAGGTCCTTCTCACAGTTGACCAGAAACTGAATCGTTTTCAAGTGTGTGATCGTCTTCTTGCACGATTTCGGGAAGGAGACCCATTTCTTTCTCACATTGTCACCTGTGATGAAACGTGGGTGCATCACTACACCCCTGAGTCGAAACAAGCGAGTATGGAGTGGAGGAAGAAATGAGAAACCGGACCAGTGAAAGCCAAGTCACGATTATCGGCTGGCAAGGTTTTGGCTACCGTTTTTTTTTGACCTGCTACACCTTGATTTTTTGCATGAGCGCAGAACAATTAATGCGGCATACTACTGCCAAATTTTGACTGAGGTCAGACTTGCATATCGCCGCAAAAGACGAGACCTTCCGATGAGAAAAGTGATTCTCCTCCATGACAATGCTCGCCCCCATACAGCAGCCCTGACCGTACAAAAATTGGAGCAACTGGGTTGGGAGAAACTGGAACACCCTCCATACAGTCCAGACCTGTCTCCCTGCGACTTCCATGTCTTTGGTCCTCTCAACGAAGCTTTGGGAGGGCAAAAATTCCACAGCGATAATGAGGTTGAAGCATATGTGCGCAATTGGCTACAAACACGACCTGACTCTTTTTACGTGGAAGGAATTAAAAAATTACCTATACGCTGGGAAAAATGTGTTTATAAATCAGGAGATTATGTAGAAAAATAAACTATGATTGTTTGTGCGTTTGAAATCAAAATAAATATTTAAAAAAATATGTCTTGTTTATATTTGATTCACCCTCGTAGTTCATTGTTACACTATGCCCTTCCTGAGGTACACTGTAAAGATGTCACAACTATAACAACATAAAAAAGAATAAATAAATAAATATCAAAATCAATTGTCAATATAAAGCAAAAAATATTTATAATATAAAAAGTTATTTTTCTTCCCTCTTTTGAGGAAAGTAACTTCATAAACCTCAGCAGCATCTTTGTCTCTTTCTATTTCACCCACATAATAAATTGTATATGTATCACTGTATTGTACCAAAACATAATCCCCCTCAGTTGGAATGGCCTTATGTGACCAATTGGTCAATTCATCTTCATCTGTCTTTAAACTTGATGTAACTTTTCAGGCTGCTGGTTACTGGTTGTGAGATAGAATCACCAGTAGAAGAAAATATTTAGGTTCCCACAACTTCATTTCAGTGCACAGATAATTAACAGTGAAACATCTGTTATAAGATGGAAATATCCTGCACTTTCTGAAACCTGATGCAAAACTCATGAAAAGTGCCTAAAAGACTACATTTAATCACTGAATATGATGGCTGCAGTGTGGAGGAACAGTCAATATGGTAACAGCATTGTCTTTGGCTATGGTTATCTAAAATCAAAAGAGATGCATTTTCTTTTGAGGACTGCATATTTTTAATAAAATGGCAAATGACTTCTAGAAAGAGTTTTCCATTCATCCAATGTGACTAGTTGTGGAGTACCCGGAGGAGTTCCTAAGCATGTGATCTTTAAAATACTCTCTCAGGAACACATTAACTGTGGAATAGTAACACATGACACACTGATTATACAGTATATTGTGACAAATGTTTCCTTCTTGCCACTGGTATCTTTGTTCAACTGTTTTACAACTTTCGACACTTAAAAACCTCTTAATATTATTGCATTGCTCAATTATTTTTTTACAAAAATTTTCAACCCACCTTAAGTTTTCATAGATTAAATTATTTTTATATAACTGCATACTTATTATTAACATTATATTCTACAATAAATTTATCATCATTATTATTGAGATTAATCACTCAATTCACACAACCATATCTTTTCAATCAGACTAACTGTCTACCAGATATCTATTATAATATTAAATAATATCTTTTTTTACCAATCATTTCAATTGTTAATTTTCAAGTTGCTATGCATGATGCTATATATTACATTATATCTATAATAGAATAAATAGTTATAGTAGTAGTATTCAAATTAGAATTATTTCCTTTCTACTCCATAGTTTTTTTAATAACTGTTATATCCAAAGTTAATATTATCTGAATTCTCTACTTCTACAGTAAATTCAAGCTTAGAATAGATACTGTTAAATTTAGACCCACTTCAATTCCACTACATAACACACTATTTATCCCTTGCAATCTGTGATATATAACTTGTTTGTTTATAAGGTTAAGACATCCTAAATTTCCTTTTAGTGCTTGTTCTATTTAGAAAAGAATTGTTTCCCTACATCAATGTTTTGAATCCTTCATTTGATTTTGTGACCTCCATTTCCAAAATAAGTTGGCTTTGCTAATTTACCTCAAATGTTATCTTTGCTAAAGTTTACTGCTATACCTTTTCTCACAAAACTCATATTTATTTATATCAAAATCACCAAATTTCCTATATTTGGTAAATATTCCCTGAAATTAAAGTGGTTATATATCAAGATGCACATTCTTCGATACTGTACAGATTTAAGAAAATATAATAGTGTGTTCATCCTAATTAATCAATGTTAACAATGTTTTCATTTCTATTAACCATTTAATTATTTTTAACTTCAAAATTATATATATACCCCATAAATATTGCACACACTCTGTAACAACTACTAGCATGTTTAAAGTCTAGAACTAATATCTTATTTGCAATTTGATTAAAAACATTCGTTTATTCATAACTTAATGTATAAAAAAATTTAATTTTAACATAATGATTTGAGAAGCTGATGGGAGTAATTCACTTAAGTCACCTAATAGATTTCTTTAGGAATTGAAACATCTGAGTTTACCATTTACTAAAAACAATATATTTACATTTGTAACAACTTCGTTGGAGAATTTTTATTTTATAAAATGAGGAACAAATTTGCGTTGTAAATCCAGACTTTTGCAAAACATATCCAGTTCTAGTATATCTACAGATCTGTAGAATTTCACTAAAACACAAACATTGTCTTTTACAGTAATTTCCCCAAAAACTTGAACAATGTCATCAGTTATAGGATATTTTGAAAGTAATTCCAAGTTTAACTGAACGAAATACGGTCCTCCAAATTCATGAACACTTTCGAGATGTGGAAGTCCATTAAGTTTTTTATATCTGCCAAGCACTCGAACGTTTTTATTTACCCAAGCATTTAAACTTGTCACCTCAGCCAGTTCTTCCACATTTATGGGAACGTGCGGATACATGTAAGTTGTCATTGTAAGTTATAAGTCTATATTCACTACATAGTTTCTTTAAACTTTGTTATGATCACGTGATCGTAACGTCTAGGCTAGCTCTAAGCTCTCGCGTCACTTGTTTTTCAACAAGTTGTCTTTCTTGTCAACGAGGCGGTACTTTCGGAGACTGGTGCGTCTTTGCCTTCAGGTTTGAAATTAGTGGGGTTTTTATTGTCAAGTCTGAAGATTTTTCGCATAAAGTTCAGGATTTTTGGGATGTGGCAGTTGGTTATTTTCCCGTATATTTTCTAGGATGTAAGGGTCCACGTTTTTAGATGCGCCTACGATGTCTAATATTCATCCAGCTTCTGATTTACTTGCAACTGTGTGTGACTTTATTAACTATTGCGTCTTTATAGGATTTATTGCTTCTGAATCCGCACTGATCGTGGTCAAAAATATGTTTTCCTCACCACTATTCCAGTATAGATTGAATTTTCTCGGTAGCACCAGGAACCATCAGTTTGTAGAGCTTTACGGGTGGCGCTCGGAGGTAAAATTTCAATACTGCGAATTTGTCATTTCAGTGAGAGTCTCGTGCTCAGCCGCTTATAGCACATACACAGCCAGCTGGCTGCTTTAATGAGAGCGAGTGCGTCTCCAGGCGCTCAGTTTAAAGTCTTGAATATTTGACCAAAAATTCACATTGTTAAAACACAATTATTATAAAGGTTCTTAAAATTAAGAAAAAGTAATTCTTAATAAAATATGTGATGTAGCACATATGCACCAGGCACCACTGCATTATATGCTTATTGGAGTTATTCGTGTTTTGGCATGTGCTGGTTTAAAGATTATTGCTTGGTTCACAAACTCAATAAGTTTTTCTTGTGAATCGGACATTGCAAAAAAAATATATATCCAACCTGGTAAGAAAACGATAAACGTTTATTCGAATTCAGCAACGATACTTCTAGATTCTGATCTGCATATATATTATGTTTTACTCAGTGGCCTCGTTCTTTGAACGTTTAATCCAGTGCAAAACGAGCATCGTAACCCAACTGGAAAAAATATGCTTCCATTATAGGAAATAAATGCTGAGAATGCCATGTTTTGGTTAAATCAACGATGGAAAGATTCGAAGAATGCCATAAGCAGTAGGAAAATGCAGGAATCATGTATCTCTTAATTAGGTATGTCTGATGTAGCATATAGGATGATCTGATGAGGCGGAGCAAGACGGATCTGTAACTTTGTAGTTTACAAAAGTGAGATAAATTAATTGGAGTTATTTTATTATTATTTATGTATTTCAATTAATTTTATGAAAGAAAATATTAAGAACAATTTTTATTCACGGCTTGAGTCTGGCGAGGGTGAATGCTCGCATCCCAGGTACTCGGAGAGACGAAAAAAAACTCCACCTTGTCTTTCCACGGTCCTGAATTTGGCTATTTGAACGCTGTAGGGGGTGTGGCTAATTAAGATATCGATATTTTGTGGAGCACAAATCTAATTCCTATTAGATAAAAACAGTAGAATCCAAGATCCTGTGGGGAAAATCTCGAAAACCTTAGGTGTAAAAGGTAGCTTGGAGGGGAAGCGGAAGTTAGTTCGTTTTTAGATTAGGTAGCATGAGTTTTTGAGCAAATTATGAAGAAGTTAGTTTTCAGTTTATGGAGAATGAATTTTGGTGCGGAAGAAGTTATTTTTTAGTTATATAGTTTTGGAGCGGAAGTCTGTTAGGAGATGTTATAAGTTAGTCTGTTTGTCATGTTATAAGTTAATTTTGGAGAAGTTATGAAGAATAACTCCGAGAACAATATATTGAACAACTGCACCGGGAAAGGCTTCAATCTTTGATCAAGTTATGAAGAAGTTTGGTTTTGGAGAGGATTCAGCTTTTATAGTTCGCGGCTAGTGAGTGGAAGACAGTTAGCTTTACGGAACTTATGAAGCGGTTGAGTTTGGACAGGAAGTTAGTTTTCAAATTTCGGACGGTGATTTCGGTTTGGTTAGTGAGTTTTGAGGAAATTATGGAGCTGTCCTTCTGACGAGAACCTGTAGACCAGCTTGATGACCGTTTTCCAGGAAATACGAGGTAGTTCAGCGTTCGCTTGAGCCTTCTGTGAAGGTTTGACCTGGCCAGATCTGCAAGCGGTAATGTACCAGAAAATAATCCTATCAAAGACGATTTATTAAAGCCGTATATCCACTATATTTTGGCATATCCAACCCCTGTCAGAAATATACATTATTTTGTAGGTGTAGACAGGATACGTATAGGGTAATCCACATAGTGGATTATAACATAGGAAATGGATTTGAAAGGGGTGATGCGGAAGGGTAGAGGAAGGTAGCCAAGGGTTAACTAGAGCCCCGGGCTATGGTTTAAGGATCCTACCCGACAATTCGCCTCAAAGTGATGCAGAGAAAACCCTAGAAAAACCTGCAACAGGTAGGTCGGGCATTTGGTACTTGTCCCACCCCCTTCCGCCGTACCTTGACCAGTTTAGGAGGCAGCTGGCCGACTGTTCCAATGGGAACAGAAGACAACTCTTACCGTCTGCCCAAGGTCTGTGACCCCGGAACATACACCTCTCATAACAGGCCGACTTGCCTCGGCATGTGGGAAACTTAGTTCAAAAAACAGAGAGATGGGGAGGCATCCCCAAAGGTAGCCTCCTCCAGAACTCTCTGGGAAGGTTCACCTGCGAGAGAATTCTCTTGAAATTGTTTTTTTTTGTTTATTTTATAAAATAGCCACAGAGATTTTCAAGATACAAGCAGAAAGTTAATGTATGTTTATGTGTTAATAAAATATAAATTAATTATTGTAATTAATTTCACCTGCCAACCAAGTGAAAGTTGTCAAAGTTAATCAACTATATTGAAAAAAATTAATATCTTGAAAATATTCCAAATAAATCACTATCCAGATAATACATCAAGCTTCAACGCAAGAAAATGAATATTTGTATTGAGATTTTGGGAAATAAAGAATCACACGCATTAAGTTTTCAACAAATTATATCACACATTTCCCTTAAAATTCTTATGTTAATAAGTAGTACATCATTTTGTTCAATCTTTAAAAAAGAACGGTTTTTGATGACTTTCTTCTGTAATTTTCTGTCAATTTACGCACAGTCATGATTTTATTTGAGTCTATGGATTTGTTATTTCCATAGACATTTCTATTTTGAGAAAAATAATATCCTTGGCGTTCTCGAACTAAAGAAGATCTCACTGACAAGTTTAACGTTATGTGTAACGTTTGTTTATATTTTTATATCATTTTCATTGAGAAGAATATTTGGTGCTGTTTAAATTGTCTATAATCTCTAAAATAAATTGTTGAAAAGCAATACATGTCGGGATGTAGTAATATAATTTCATAATAATTTATACGATGAGCAAGATTTTCAATGCATATTTGAAAATCTGATGAATCTAAGGACATCACTTCTTTTACTCGTGTGTCATTTAATGATAAATACTATTGATTCAAAAGCCACTGTGCTTTGTCCTGAGAATTTTAGATGTTTTGAAAATGAAAAATTGACAGATGAATCAAATGTAAAAGGTATCGACGAATCATCATTAATTTGCGCAGAACCTTACCTTTTAAATATATTTTCACGCCTAGGAACAGTAAATCCTGAAGATATCGTCAGATTAGCCTCAAAACGTCTATACCTGGACTATACCTGTGAAGAAGTTGGGAAGAACGTTGCTTTGTTGGAAACATATGAAAAAGGTTGCGGTTCCTGCAACATATCAGAGTATTATACAGCTCTAATGCATGGCCTGATATCATTTAACAAGAAACTATGTGAGACTGAAGAATTTAATATTGCTTATAGGAAACATAGCGTTTGTCTAAGTGAGTTGCACAGTGAATACGAGGACTGCTTGGGTCCAGTGGACTGGGCCGAAAGCGAGAATACAGGATATATTTGCAAAGTCTACGAAGATGTTTCAACTTGCTTCTACATCAAATCAGTTAGTTTATGTTGTCTGCAGGCAGCAGCGCTTATGAATGAGCTGTTGTGTGCAGTATTCGATTCTATTCTAACTGTGGATTGTCCTAAAGCGAGAAATGAACCTGTAATTCCACGAGGATTAGTAGTCTGTGCACAGTCCGCATCATTTCACTTGATCGAAATGTTCCCTCGAGCAATAGATTTTTATATAATTATATTTATATTCATTTTAAAACTATAATAATTATTTTTCAGAACAAAATTAAATTAATTCTATTTATTACCAGGTACAGAAAATAACCGACATTTTATTAAATTTTTTACTGTAATAGATTTTTCGGTTCAAGTATTCAATTAATATTTCAATTTGTTTTGTCGCTATATCTTCCGGGCAATAATAATGTGGTATTCTGGGGACTGATATTTAAGACGCTACAGCTTAGAGGGATGCAATACCACACTTCTAATACAGAGTGATCGAAAAGTTGCACACATTTAAGTTAAAACAAATCTTCAAAATCAGCGTCCGCTTGCAAAAAAAAAAGTGTATTAAAAATAAACAATTTATTGTCATTACTATGCTTATAACGTAGAATTTATAAAATCAATTTTTTAAAACGTGGAGCAATCGCTCGGCTACATTTAACAAAGAGAAATTCTTTTCAAGAACTTATCTTAAGGAAGATCGATTGTAAGAGCATATTTCAAGATAAAAATCTGATTAAGTTATTTATGGATGTCATATACTTTAATTTTTTAAAAAAATTTGATGTCTGCTTTTCGAGTAATTAATACATTAATACGAAAGTCCAAGTTATGTGGGTTAAACATGGGAATTGATGGCTCATAAAAATGACTCTCCAAAACTAGACGTCAAATGCATTAAAATTTTGTGATTAGTCAAATTAAAATGTCAATTTTTATTGATAAAATAAATTTCTCTTCATTTCTGGGAATTTAATTTTCAATTTTTTGACTTTAAACTATAGGCTATTGTCGATCCTCATTACATTGGATTCATTTTTAATAGAGATCAATAGGTACAAATAATATAAATGAGTTCGATCATAAGATAGCTGTATTTGCTGCCCCCATGAAAGTTCCACCTGCTCCCAGCGGCCCTGTTCAAAATATCTGCCTTGTTCATTAAAATGCATGCGCGAACTCGTTTTGCCACCTTTGTAGAGTTAATCTCCATCATGTTCATCCATTGTGTGCCTGTTCTTTTAAACCTTTCCTTTAAGGTAATCCCTCAGGAAAACATCTGGAGGCAATAACCCTTCGGAGATTATACGTTTGACAAAAAATGCTTTGTTTCATTATGCGTGACTGTGACACTATCCTGCTGCAACCAACAATCATGTTCATCGATTTCAAGCAACTGTGTAATAATATCTAGGTACACAACACTGTTCCCTATAGTCGAAAGGAAATAGGGTCCACTAATCGACAACACGATATGGAACACCTTACTTCTATAATTTGACAGTGCAAGGGGTTTTCATAGACGTGAGGATCAAACTAAGTTGAAACCATCATAGAGAATTGGTAACACTATCACTGCTGCAGTATTATTATTTTTTTACACAGGTATCCTTGTAAAAAGCATTGTTTCTTGGGTTAAGCAGCATATAACTTTTTAAAAAAACTCACAAGCCGCTACTGCATTTGTCTAAAGAGAGAATGAAAAGATGAGAACATTGCAATAAATGTGTCTGTAGGGTGCACTCTAAGGTGTTCGTAGGGTGCAGGAATTGAAAGTTCCGGATGAAGAAAAGTGCCTAGTGTTTATGGTTTCGGTCATTCGTCAACAACCATGGAATTGGAGAGTTTGACTGTGTTTTCTTTAATGATTTTCTATATTTCTATACGTTTATGAATCTCAAAATTGCTCAATCAGTCCTCACATTTCTTTGTTCTATAAATTAATTTACCTATTTAGATAATATAATATGACCATTATGATTTATATTCAAAGAAAATTAGTCATTTCTTAAGATGTTTCACATAAATGAATCATATCAACTGAATGATATATTTTTATTTTCTCTAAAATTCTTTGCTTTTGCAAATAATATTTTTGGCTATATTGAACATTAAAAATTAAATACATAACAATTATAAATTCTAATCAGAATTAAATTGGAAACAAATATCATGATATTTTAATTATGAGAATAATAATATAAAAACATAATATAAATTACACATTATGGTTTGCGAACACAAACACATTGACAGCACTTCAAACACTTATATAATTCACAATTCAATGTGGCTTTCTTCAATTCACAATCCTCTTCAAGTCTTTTCAATAATTCATTGGAAGTGGCCATACATGCTTCTAAATCTGAGTGCTGATGTGGCAGCAGAAAAAATTTAGGCATGCCAGTCCTTGTTACACTTGGATGCTCTGATTTACCGTCTAATGAGTTAGAGCTAACCCTTTCAGTTAACTTAGTAAGTTTACCTGTATTTGAATCAGTTTCAGTCTTTTTATTTATAAATGAAATATTGTTCTTCAGTTTAAGCCTCATGAACTTTAAAAAGTTTATCAACTCATATTTTTCATTTAAATTTACATGGGCGGTGCTGTCTTTCTTCTTTTCATAAGCTACACTACCCTGTAATAAATTTTATTAATTAAATAATGAACGAGAAGCCTTAAGAATGAAAATTATTAGTCACGTAAAGGAAGCCCAAGGGAACCTAGGGTCCATTCAACGAAATTTGTATCAAAAAGGCTAAAACATCTAAATAGAACTACAGAAGCAATTAATATTACAACAATAGATGACACAAACCACGTGTAGTAATAAAATTGAAGAGCAGAGATCTAAAACAACAAAAAGCTTAAGCAGTAAGAAAGAATAATGTCATAGTGGAAAACCAGACTTCAAAACAAGATAAAGTTGTTAAGAGGCGTGTAAATACTATTAAAAAAATTTTTTATCTTTATTAAATGATGATATTTGAAATTATTTGCCCAACATTGGGTGCCATTTATGATTTTTTTTTATTTGGGGTAATTTAATAGACACATATTCTTAAGGAAATAGTGACGAGGTCAAATCTAATAACCCATTTGGATAGGAAAGTCAGACAGCAATGCCGACTTACCTGTAATCAGTAGTTCGTCCAGTTTGGCATAGGTGGAAGTACAAAATTTCGAAGGCCTGAGCCCCCTTCGAAGGAAGTAAATTTTGAATTGAAAGGGGCTCAGGCCCTCAAAAATTTGAACTTCCACCCATGCCAGACTGGACCAAATACTGATTTCAGGTAAATCTGCATCGCAGTCTCTCTTTCCTATCCAAATTTGTTATATATATATGTGTGCTGTCTATGCATTCCTGTACCATTCATCCGATTGTAATGAAACTTTGGTGAATTGTTGTCTGCATTCCTGCAAAGGTTTCTGTGACGTTTTCGAAGCATTAGGAAATTCCCAAGAGGTGAGCGGCGATGAAATTATAAAACATGCCAAAATGACTGATATTTATGTCCAATAATGAATTTTTCAGGTTGATGCGATTAATAGTTTCTCTCCAGACATTGGAGCTTGGGAAGTCAGCACCAGTAAGGAAGGGGGGGGATGAGAATTACATAAAAATAATATGAAACAGGGTGAGCACTCCTCACCAGGATTCAAACCCAGGACCTCTGTAATGTGAGGCAATGATCCCAGCCACTACACCACAGCAGGCCGGCAGGGAGATTTCCTGGCTAATTTAAATGTCGCTTATCTGTATGTCAAAATGTAGCTGTTGAAATTCTAGTATTGATCCCTATAAATGTTATTCACGTCCAACAGTCTTCTCTCGGATAGTTTACCTACCCTTTTCACCTTAACTTCTGAAGATCACTTCACAATTTCATCATAAAAAAACACATAACTATGCTTCTATTAACACTGATTCACAGCACTTTATTATCTCATAGTATCAGAAAGAAGTAGGTTAACAGTGTTGGTGTATTCATTACAGTCTACAGCTACAGTTTCAGAACCTTTGTCAGCATGAGCAAAAATAATGTTGGGATGAGACTTCAAGAAACGTTTGGTTATATGACAGTTTTTTATCGGATTGCTGTGAAAAAGTGGAAGTTGTTTTATGGTTTGTTTCTTCAAATTTTCAAGTAAAGTATTCTCACCTCTACCCCTACAGATGCTCCCTTAATTTCATTAGGGTTGAAAATAGGTATTTACAACTTCAAGAATGACAATATCAAACTCAGCAACATTAAAAACTTTCCAGCAATGCTAATAATAGCTGGTTTAGATTGATTTTAAAAGATACCCCTTCCATCCCTACTCCTTTGAAGTGCTAGGGTGTTTTAGTAGCATGTGAACAAAAGTATAGAGAATATTCTGTATGTGTTTAAGAATGTACACAGAACTTTGTTTTACTCTATTCTGAGACACTATCAATCTCATTGTCCCAAAAATTATTCGTTAAATAAAAATATCAGCCATTGTAGCATGTATGAAAATTTACATGCCTGTTCCTAGGGGTGGTAGTTGTGTCCTACACCTACAGGATTCAAAATTTAGTTGAAATTACTCCATGATCTTAAAATTGTATGCAGAACATAAACACATCAAATTTCATTTATTCGATAGACCAGGAAATGGGGAATATAGTTTGAGGATCCTTCCCGGAATTTGCTAAATCATATAAAACCTGCATCAGTTACATTGGGCTCTAGGTACTTGTCTAACACACTTATGATGGTTTCCTGTGGGGACGCAGCATTCCCCTATCTGTGCCTTGACCATTAAAACTAACTTCAGCATAAAAGGATCAATATATTGTAATGCCTTGAAGGAAAGGCATTGTTGCCGATTAATGGGCTTGGCCGTCGGGAGTGAGGGACGCGCGGGTGGCTTGTCGCAAGATAAATCTGTTAAGGCAGGCATTGTTTCTGATTAATGGCCTGGACAGTTCAAGGGACAGTTTGTAATGTTAATTACTTAGGATCGAGAGCCAGTTTTGGTGGTCTGAAGAATTTAGAACCGCGAACGTGTGAGTGCGGGCGTGTGAATGCAAGTTCAAAGTAATTGAGGGTGCAAAGACAAATTAGACCTGTTTTTTTGGTTAACCAAGGAACAGCAGCTGCAGAATGTAAATCTCGGGATAATGGAGGAAGCTGTCAACGGGCAGTTGCGACGTAGTTTTGGAACAAAGGAAAAGAGAAGGGACTGGAATATATAAAGGGAAGATAAGATTTTTGGAAGTTAGTCGAGTTTTGGAGTTAGAGTGGGAGCTGTGAGCACCGAAGTTGAGTGTTGGTTGTGGAGGCTTGCGGCGAGCACCGAGTATGGAGAAATTTTGGAGCCTGCGAGAGAAATAGCAAAATTATTCAACGATAAACATTTTTGTATGCAGAAGTTCAATCTGTTGTAATATCAAAATTTGACCACTGTCTTCGATGGTTGGAGACCAGGACATTGCATCCAGCGTTGAGTAGTTTCACCACGAGCAAGTGAGATGTCCTTCACGAACGGAGAAGCAGCTTTCATCAAAACAACCGTGTGTGTTAGAGTCAGTGTTTAAACGTCCAGTCTATAAAGTGTGTGTGTAATGAACGAGCCAAATGTTCCTGAGTAATCGTAAGTTGAAATTTCATGGTATTAATATGTGTAAACGGAATTAAAAGATACAGTCAGATATCGTTCTTTTCTTTTGTGTTAATAAAATAAACTCTTTTCAATTTTGAATCAATCTGGTAGAATAAGTTTGTCAATAATTTTCGTCTATACGAATAAATATTTCTTGTTAATTTAAAGATAAATGTTGGGTTCTTTGATTATATAAGTGTTCTGTCCATTATCAAACCCAGTAAAGACCCATGAGAGAAAGAGATATATGTTTTTTTATTAAATTGTATAATGTTTCAAGAATTGTTAAATAAATTTTATTTGTTTTAAAGTCTATAATTTTTCATTTAAAAGCCCATCATAATTAATTATTACATTTTGGCTACCACAACGGCGGGCAAATTAAAAAGTCCCCGGTAGATTATTACAATATATATTGTTGCGAGGTACGGTCGAGGGCCCTTGGCGGGGAAGACTGCAGTGTGTATGCACGTGCAGGAAAGGTGGTGTTGTTTTAGGCGCCAGCCAAGGGGACAAATGTAGGGTCAGTTCCAAGCTGGACTCGACCAAGGATGGACGTGCTACCACTAAATACAAAGTTTGATAAACCACGCCTTGAAGTTAACTTATGTCTCATGTTCGTTTAAATAAAAGTAATGAAATATTAAAAAGTTGTTTTGGTGATTTTCTCCCAAAAATTACCTGGCGCCCAAACATTATGAATAATCAACGAAAAAACGCAAGGAGGGTAGCGGAGCGGCTACAATATATATATATCTTCTATGTACAAATTTAAGAGGCAAATATCAATATCAAAGTATGGTTTGAGTGCAGGCAATCATCGATACTGATACCAAATTTAATTAAAAAACTGACAAATATTTGCCTATTATTAATTGCATTTAAATATCATTCAATAATTTACTAAAAAAGTTAGTACCATCCACTTCCAAAAACGATCTGACAGTGTGAGCCACTTCTTTCGAATCTCTAATATTTCATTAATCTCTGTCACTTTCTTGATGATATCCTTGTGAGACTCTGGATAGAGAATTATTTTTGTTTCCATTACTGACAAATGTGGTACTCCAGATAAATTACTTGTACTGTTGTGAACCTGTAATAAAAATTATATTTAAGTATGTAGGTGTATATAAGTAATTAAAAAACTTTGGAATTTTCTCCGTCAATTAAAGACTTACCAAAGCAAAATCTTCTTGTATAAATGGATTAAAACTATAAACCAATTGAAAATGTGTGTGAATCCCACAGCCTTATGTGTAATTTTATTGTAGATAATTTATGTTTTGGGTTAATGATTTTTGTATGCCCTCTCACCACCAAGCTGTAAAGGCCACAGTTAAGTTGATTAAAATCAGGATGTATAACTGTCGACCACACCCGGAATTGAACCCGGGACCTCCCACTTACCAGGCGGACACTCTACCAACTGATCTAATCCTTGTCGACTCTAGATCCGGTGCAAAATTCCTCCATCCATTAGACCTAATGCAGGCTTGTAGCTTTATAGCAGATACTTCAGCTTAATTTCAATACACTCTGCATCTATCCCCCCCAATTCCCCCTCTTACTTGGCCAGATAGTGGACAGGACAGGTTACATGTTAGTGCATAGAGACAAACATGACTCTGAATTTGTATCTTCCTCAACTAGCTAATCAGAAAAAATGGATTGATTTGCAAAAATGTAAGGAAACGATGTGTATTGTAGTTATTAAATAATGTAAGTCAATAATTCATAGGGGATATTAAATTTTAATTTTTGGAAAAGTGGAATGGTGATTGCCAGATCATGAACTGTAAGATGAAGATAGGCAGAGAATTGAAGTCTTCATTTGATACAGAACACTAATTTGCTGGGACCAGTCTTCTCAAGATGTAAGATCACTGGGAGCTATTCAGCAGTTTGGCAGTCTGTCACGATTTAGTATTAAATGATGCAGACACACATTTGTTGCCAAGTATTCATGTAACAACTTCAGTAAATCCCAATAAATTACCACAAAATATTTTGTTCTGACATAAAAACCCTCATTCTTACTGTATATAGGGATTTTAATTTTTCATATAAATAAGTCTGAACCAACTTTATTATTAGATTCATAATTTTACAGTTATATGAATAATGGAAAATTAAGTATGGTGTTTTAAATCACACCATCCATCACCATATAGCAAAATTAAAAATTAATACAGACCACATCGCCAAACAAAATGTTTTGAATGTAACAGGACAGAGGTAGAATTGAAGGTTTAATAAACAGGCTGATATCAATTCACAAAATAAATAATTTTAAGTCTGTAGAATAAATTTATGGTTGTAGAAGTGACCTGTACTTTCCTTCCTTCAGTTCACCCCCTTTGGAATTTAAGTATAATACTTATTTAAAAAGTGATTGGATATCTCTGAATGTTTTATCTTTGAACAGTTTCTGGTAAAGGTGGCCAAGCAGCTATGTTTATTTTACAATTGAGAGGTACAAGCCTATTGTTGATGTGATTTCCTTCAGTTGTTGGCTGCTATCATAAATGAGTGAGCTAATATATTAAATCCTGATGACATCCTGTGAAAATTTAAATTCTCTATCAGAAAATATACTTTTAAAACTACGGTAAGTCATTTCTTTTTTCTATCCTAATCAATATTATAATCAGCTTACATGAAATTCAGTACAATCTCCTAAATGAAAGATCTTCCTCCTATTCTGAGTGGTGACACCAAACATTCAATTATAGGTAAGCCTTCCTCTTTCTCTTAGTGTTATGGCTGTGGATGTGAGCAGCTATTGGGAATTGGATTTTGGCAGTGCTCCAATGGTTAGCAATGCATTCATGAAGAGATAATTTTCTTTGTTTGATATAGATAGCAAAGTAAAATCTGCAATTAATCTGGTGAATGATGTTGGAGGAGAGACAGGAAATGTTTTCTTTGATTTTGTAGGTGGGTATATAGGAAGAATTTCTCTATCTGTAGACTTCATGTTTAAAATAAAAGCTTATACTTTTAAAACAAATAATAGCATTTTGTTTTTTAATCTTGAGTACATAGTAGTCATTTTAAAAATAACTTAATAAACATATGTTTATATGTGCTTTAAATATATGCAATAAATAAAAACTTCCTTTTGTGTTAAATACAAAATGTCAGAAGCACTTTCTGAGAACATATACAACTTACTTGTGATATAAGTTTTACTCTCTGCTGATCCAGTTCTTCAATAGCTTTCAAATTTTGGCGTATTCGACCCATCATCCATAAAATGTAATTTGTGTAATTCTCTGAATTTTGTATTAAATTTTTCTCTATTAAATTATGCTGAACCTGCATGGATAGAAAATTAATTAAATGATGTCATATCAGACTACTTGTAACACAAATATATATAATACAGAAGTACAAAAAATAAAGTATTGTTATAAACTTGCTGTTGATTCTCAAAGTTAATCGGTTCTATGATGACAAATGTGTATATATTGCTTCAATAAAATCAGTAATCTGAAACTTCTTTCTACATACCAGAGAATCTGAAGATTATAGAAAGTATTTCCTACAGTTAATAATAACCTGATTAGAAATGAAGATGATTTAGACAGTGAGCCTGGGATTTTATAATTACCAAAATTGTTAACTAGGAAGGAAAACATTGTTAAGATTGTAATGAATCCTACGTCCGCAATGATGTCAAAAGGACAGTGCCTAACAAAAAAGATTATGTTACAGTGTAAAGTAACCCTATGAAATGTAGACAGAAGACTACTCTTACGTAACCTTAAGAAGTGTAGCTCTCTTTAAACAATTGTGCTCAAATGTACTATACTCAGAAATCTCCCAAAATATGCTGAAAATGTAAAACACTTTTGTGGAACCTTGTATGTTTGTACACTGTATCAAAATGGAAAACTTATTGGGAGACTGCAATTTAATTAAGACTAATTGATTTCACCAATTTACTCACATTCATATTAACTAAACAATACACACACATTCTTTCATTGTTGTTTGGTAATTATTGTGAAACTTCTTAAAGTTAGTATAGAGAATAAATTGGATGGTTTTGAATAACATTGTTCTTTGATATAATTGGAATTTAATTTACATTAAGTAAAGATACTTACCCACCCACCCCCCACCCCCAACAGTTACACTAAACAATCAACAATTGTGCCAAGCAGAAGATATTTCCAAAACTTACGTTTACCGAAATATTTTATCAAAAGTACTAAAATGTACCAATTCCCATGACATGAAACTTTATTTCAGTAAACTTAAGTTCTGTAAATGTAATTTAAGGCAGTGTGATACATGTGTGCTGCTGCGGTGGCGTTAATACATAAGTACCCTTTCATCATATCCAGTTGACTCTCTGTCAAGGCACCTTGAGACAATCAAAATACTTCTTCCATAATGAAATCACCTAAAGCACTTTCTGTTGCCTAATAGCTTTATACAATACTCTTAGAACCATAAGAAGTTATAAATACTCCTGGTACCATAATAAGTCAGAAATACTCTTCGTACCTTAAAAAAGTAAAAAATAATCCATGTACTTTAAAAATGTAAAAAATACTGCTGTTACCCCACTGCCAAGACTTGTGGAGTCAAAAAGACTTCCAGCACCCCAAGAGTAATAAATACTCCCAGTGCACTAATAGAGTAAAGTATACCCCTGGCACTTTTAAAAAAATATTCCAGGTTTTCTAATAGATATCCTAAGATAATCAAATTTTCTTTAGGCTCCTTAAAAGAGTAAAAATATACTCCCAGTATATTAAAAGAAACAAAAACTTTCCCAGTATCTCAGAAGATACAAAAATATTTATGGTATGTTAAGAGAGTAAAAAAATAGTTCTGGTTTCTAAGAGTTAAAAATACTCCTCGGTCATTTAGACTACCAAAAACAGTCTCTGCACCTAAGTGAGTCAAAATTATTTCTTCTACCTTAAGATAATCAAAAGTAATCCTATAACATAATAAATAAAATATTCTCCAGGAATCTTAAACAAGAGTCAAAAAATAATTCCGGTATTCTAATACTCTATTACACCCGGTACACTAATAGAGACAAGAATACTTTTGGGATCTTAAGATAAGCTTAAATACTGTCAACACACTAAAAGAGTCAATGATATTCCCAGTGCCTTTCAAGGAACATAAATACCCCCAGTATAAAATATTCTCAAAAATAATCTTGGAACCTTATGAGCGTCCAAAATACTTAAAAAAATATTCTTGGTACCCTGAGAGAATTAATTATACTCCTGGTGTCCTACGAGAATCAAAATGTCTTCATGTACCTTGAAAGGGTGAAATTTACTCCTGGTACCATTAAGAGTAATGAATACTCCTAATACCTTATGAGAATCAATTTTTTTTCCATAACTTAAGGGAAGCGAGTCAAAGTTTCTTCATGTACCTAGAGTGTCAAAAACACTCCTGGTACCATTGAGAGAAAAAAATATTCCTGGCACCTTAAGAGAATCAAAATTTTTTAACATGTGTGAAAAATTTGGTCAAATTGCTCCATGTGTATAAGATTCCCTTCCACACCCATTCTTAGGGCATGTTTAAGACATAATTAAACTCAGCAATATCCATAACTTGGGATCCAACTCCAATCTAATTTGTTTTAAAAAATACTCATAATACTGGTAGCCTAAAAGAGACAAAATTACTTTCAGTTTTTTAGGAGAGTTAAAAACATTACTGGTAGGTTAACAGAATCAAAAATACTCATGTTACCTTTAGAGAGACAAAAATACTCTTGCTACTCTAAAAGAGTCAAAACTACTCCCAGTATCTTTAGCAGGACAAAAATATTTTCATCAGATGAAGAGAAACAGAAACACTCCATTTAGCCTAAGAAGGACAAAAATACTTCTGGTGTTTTGAGTGTGTCAAAATAACTGTCAGTACTATAAGAATGTGAAAAATATTCCCTGTACTCTAAAACAGTCTAAAATACTTCCGGTACCTTAGGATAGCCAAAATTATCCTCATACAAGAGTCAAAAATACTCCCTGTAATTTAGAGAACCCTTCCACACCCTCCTGTATAAGTCATAAACGTGTTTGACTGACCCAGTGTTTGTTTTGTATCATAAGTAACTTGGGTACAAAATTTAGTAGAATTCATTGCATGTGTTTAACACTGTACGCAGCACATTGTTTTTACCTTCCTCATAGACGTTGGTTGAATTACAACTTGAATGTCATAATTTAACATACCCTCCCAGGGATGAAATTATACACTAACAACATCAGGAGACATACTATCAATCTCATTGACCCTGAAAAATATTCTTTCCACACAAATATTACCAGGTTTAGCATGATTGAAAATTTCCACCACAATATACCCCCACCCCTACATGAGGTAGTCATGTTTGTTTCCAGTTTGAAATGAACATGTGTACAAAATTTTGTCAAAATTGCTACATGTGATTAGGTTTATAACATACATACATATACACATCCAGTTTTATTTATTAGAAGATAGATGTTCATCATAAAACTTAGTGCATTTGGATCACATTAAATTAAATTCAAACAAAATACCATGTTATGAAAACTTCAGCAGCAGAAATATGACTAATATATCCTCCTAGAAATATGGATCAAGCTGGAGATTACATGAAGAATAACTTTGTTTCAAGTACATCACTCAGCATGTATACAGACAAGCTGACTCTAAATGTATGATAAATGATAACCAAATACAGCTTCAGCAGTTTATTTCTTCTTCTTCAGATAGGAGCTTTTGACTCTGAAGTCATATATGTCTACAACTATTATTACGTTTTTATATAAGGTAACAATTAAAAATTATTTACTTACACATAAATATTCAAGAAATGAATAAATGTTTTCAATAAATGCTCAACTCAAATGACCATGAAACCAACTTAATGGATTAAGATCTTTAAATGCCAAAACATACAAAACTAAATTTAGAGAACCAAGATATAATTCTAATAAAGATTTATATAATAATAAATTCAAATTATGAAAATTGATATAAATTTATCAATGAAAGTAAGCTTATTTTTATTTATTGTTCTACTGTTAGTCACCTGTTCTAACTTGGTGGTTCCTAATTCTTTGTTAATTGGAGATTCTAAAACTTTCTGCTTGACAATGTTTTCTATTATATTAAAAGATGCTATTAACCATCCCAAGGCTAAAAGCAGTTCCCTGCTTCCTGCCATCATATCTGAGGACAAGCAATAAAATTCTTTGCTACTATATTGGCGAAGAAAAAGTTGATATTTAATGAATTCCACCATGTCACCTATAATAAAAAAAATAGTTAAACACTACAAATCTGTAAATTATGGTACAAGGAACAGTAATGATTCTCATTTTGCCTGTAATAGTTCTCTATGACTGCATAACAAATTAAAACTAATTTTGGATAGGAAACTCACAACTGCCATGAATAAGGGAGCATCACCCCCACAAAAATTTGTCAAAGACAATGTTCCTTACTTCCCTGACTACAGAGACTCTCAATTTAAGGTAACTCAGCTGCTCTCTGACTGTCTTTCCAATCCAAATGAGTTAATTAATTACAAAGTTACATTTTTCTTACTTGCTTTATATATAAACATGAGTTAGGATGTGGCATTGTCAAAATATTTAAAATAATTGTATGGAAAGGAAAGAGAGAAAAATGGTGGCTTTCCTGAAATTGAATATTGGCATTGCCACTCAGGACAGAGGGAACTTCAAATATTCGGAGGTGTTCAGGTAAGCCACCACATTTCTCTCTTTTCTCTCCATACTATATATATACATAATTAAATATATCTTTAATACATGGATTAAAAGTTTCTAAGCTCATTTCCAGATAGAGAACTCAGATTCATCATTCCTCAAAAAATAGTTATGCTGAACAATTAATTTGAATATTCCTTAAGACAACATGGAATAAGGAGAAATTGAAATACAAACCATATTTATTTATCATTTAATGTAGTAAGATATTAAAACCAATTAGTGTTTGAAATTATTTGTTACCCTGTGTAATTTAACTACTAATTGTCATTCCTCTTCAGTCTTCTAGCAGTCTCATACATAACAAAAAATAATTAACATACCTAAATAAATAGCTATTATTAACAAAAAAAAATCTGATTACCGCACCTTCATTTGATTTTCCATCAGGTTCCAATTCACAACACAATTTGAACAATAACAGCCACAATTCTTTAACCTAAAATAAAATTTTGTCTGTTTAAAAAATCATTTGAATGCAACATGTGTTGTTCATTAATCAACATGATTAATGGAAATTAATAAATTTAATTGTCACATTATCTGTCCTGCAACTCACAGTATTTTCATTTTGTTTGTTAAATTTTGCCAGTCTAATGTTTTCCGGGTCGACATCAATACCTAACAAGTGTCGAAAATAATCACACAAAACAAGAACAGCTTCTCTCACGTCAACAATACTTTTATCCATACCAAGACCATTTAGGTGGTTCCAATAATATTATATACAAATATCAAACTTCCGACGTTTCAAAAAAGGTACAAAAATTATCGTGCAATATCGATACACTGCAACAGTACTATCGATATTTTTTAATTTACATTTTCTTTCGTTACAGAAATATTTGTTGTAAAATTTTTATAAGAAGGCTTGGAGGAAACAAAGTAGATCACTTATTCGTATCCAAAAACACGTTCTTTACTGATGTTCCGAAGATCGAAGATCAAATAGTAGGAATCGTTCTTCCATCTCTTATTAATCAGTAAAGGGCCAAATTCCACAAATACTTTTGTCGTAACGGTTAGTGGATATCTTTACATACAGTTGTCTAGCAGTACAAAAATTTCAGATATATAAAAACAATGTTGTTATAAATCTCTTGATTGTTTTCAATGGCTACCTGTAAAAGTCAACCAACAAAACACAATACGTTCTGAAAAAATGTGACGCTGTGCTGCTCACTCTGCGTATATGTTTTTTGATGAACTCACGATCAACCAACTGCTTGAGGAAAAACTATTGACCAGTGGTAACAAAAAGAGAGAGTTGCCATGAAAATAGTCGTAAAAGATGCTGCTTGTATCATGATTGACGCAGCAATATAATAAAATATAATACTCCACTTTGGATATCTCAATCAATTATGAACACTTTAAAAGAGATAAAAGTGGTCTTTGAATAAAGTTATTTCTACTTTTTTGTGAATGTAATTATTCAGTTATATATTATAATGTTAACAATGACAAGATGCTCAAGTAAAATGTCTCATTGCCGGTTACATCACGTGTACAGCTCCGTCGGTATGTGGAAGAGTGATGACTTAATTATATATTTAAAATAACTTAGAGCTTTGTGCCGAATTAATTATTTTATCCAATATAATATTCATAAGCAATCAACTAGTTATAAATAAATAAATGTGTCAAAATGTGGATAGCCGATACGTGTCTTGAGTTGCGGTAATCGGACACATTAAAATTTTGAGGGTTTCAGCTGTGGACAAATTTAAATTATTTCCCCGAACATAAAATTATGAAGGTTTGTCATCACTAGATATTAGCTTCTATCTTTTTGAGTGTTTATTTAAAGCAAGTAAACACAAATGCAACACTATTTCCCCGCCATGGTGGCTCGAGAATTTACAACTCCACTGTGGTTAGTTTATAAAAATAATTTTTTGAAAAATAAAATCCAACCATGCCATCACTAGAGAGTCTTCAACGTTGAGCTGATACAAGAAAGTGCAACTAGATTATGTTCTGAAGAATTTGTCAGGTCTTTTTTGTATATTTAAGTTGTTAAAGTGTATTTGTTGAAGATATAAAACATTAGTAGCAGAATGTATTTAATTATTCTAAGATAGTTCGTAGTAGGCCTACTGTTCTAGAGCACACTTGAGCCGTGTTAACGTTACGATAATAAAGTTTATGAATTAAGTTGTTTATTATTCACTATCAACCCACAAGTACAAAACTTTAAGAACCAAACCTGGTAAATCAAATTGCTTCTCAAATTTGGCGCTATTCTCAAGAGGATTCGGTCAATATTAAAATAATATCCTATTACCAGAATTCCAATATGGATCCCAACAAAAGGACTCAAGTCGATTACACAGAATAACCGCTATTATTTAACGAGCACTAGAAGAAAAATAAGTCTGCTGAGCAGTCTTACAAGGTTTCAACAATCTATGGCATAAGGGCTGGATACATTAACTAAACTAAGTGCTCCAAAGGCAATATGTACATAATACATCACAGACAGACTATTCAGAATTAAAAAAGAAGATTAATACTTGCATCTGAAATGGGTAAGAGCGGTATTGCCGCAAGGTAGCGTACTGGGTTTTATCCTCCACTTATTTTATACCAAAATTGGAAGGAGCTCAGATGCATACATATGCAGATGGCACTGCAATACTCCCACAAGAGAACAAAAATGGTCATCTATAAGACTACAGACAGCTATCAATACAGCAGTTGACCGGAATAAAATTAAGGATAAAACGAGCAGAAATCTATATTGTAATATTAAAATAAAATAAACTTTATTAATTAAATGAGTCCCACGTTGTGGAACCAATTTGTAATATTCAAATAAAATAGCAATTTATAAAAAATATATTTATTTCTCAATCTGAATTTAACTTAATTTTCCCACTTTGTGGAAGCCAAATATGTAATAAAAAAATTAAAGAATTTAAATTCAATAGCTTTGTCGAACCAAAATATAATACGACAAAATAATAAGAATTGCTTCAAATTGTTGCCAAATGTTATTTACAACTAAAAAACTAATTAATTTGCCCACATTGGAGCACAAAATACTATGTATTAGACAGGAATTTTTGAATGAAACAAATTATTAAATTCAATAAAACAAAACAAATTTATTTACTCAAAATTCAATTTAAATCTCTACTTTATTTCCGTACGTCACATTTATATCAAATTTTTACAAACAATTAATTTTTACCATTTTGTGGTTTTAAGACAATTTATACCTTTATTTTTACAATGAAATGAAAACTCAATATCTCAGGCTCTCTACTGGGGTGATTGAAAGAACGAATATCCAATTACAATTGGAAGAATTTACAGAATATAGAAAATACAATTTAATGAAGTTACTAGAAACGAAATCTGACCTTTCACCTTTACTTTACGGTTTACAAAAATTATTTATTATAAAATCGTTACTTAAGTTGCATTCTGAGTTCAGGAACATGTTTCACTTTTAAAATAAAATGGCCAATTCTGTGCATAGAATTTACACAGACGTTTCACTGACACACGATTTCACAACACTGCACTTTATCCTATTTTGTATCCTTATTCCAGACTGTAGATTTCTGATGCCTCGTACCAATATTTCGCCTGCGGCCACCAGTCAGTTTGGCCAGTATGATTTCCAACTCCAAACGTTCAATTTATTTAGAATGTTCCAGATCTTTCAACATGCACCACAACAAAGTTCAATTTCTGCATTCAACTAATACTACCATCTCATTCCAATTCTGACATCTACTTATATATCTTCCTCCTCCATCTCTGACTTCCAACTATAAAACATTTGCCTTCCTTAGGCTCCGACTTTCGAACTAACACATCCTCCTTTCTTGCTCTCTGGCTACCAAACTCTAACTTCACCTTCGAGCACCGACCTCCGGCAGCTCTCCATTACCACATCCACCCCGATCGCTCTCTGGCTTACGACTGGCTATTTCTATCAAAATCCCTTTCCAGAAATATTCTCATTACCCACGATCTTGTGTGGACACACAACAGATCATATCCGGCTTTCCCACAGTATTTTGTTCCCACAGTCTTGGTGACGAAGATCCACAAGCCATTCAAACTAATTTTGAGTCAACAGAGCCTCTTACTAATTCTTTGTTCCGGACACCGTCAAACAGAAATCCCGAGACATAGAACAGACAAAAAATACAATTCGGCTTACTTTCCCAGTCTGCGCAGTCACTTAAATTTTTTATACAGGCCGACAAAGTCGTTCGGAAACATCAAAATAGATAAAAGCTGGCTTCCGCCTCTCCTCTGTGTCCTCAGATAATTATCCCATATAAACAAATAATGGTCGTTTTTAACCAATAATGGCCTTTTTAAATTGCCTCCTTAATTAGGTATTACAATATATATCGTCTTTACAAATAAACCATCAAATGACCCACCGTCTCTAGATATAAATGGCACCACTGCTTCCTTTGCGAACAACGCCAAGTTCTCGGGCATGATTCTAGACACCAAACTTAGTTAAGAAACATACACACTAGTATTAGGTTTATCGGAAGAAATTACAAACTTTCAATTTCCAACAAACTACTTCATCTCGTGACATATATCCTAGTATCCGTGTGAATCGTCTCTGCGTTGACATTGAAATATTACAGTAAATCCAACTAGTTTGTCGGATAGACAGGTCAAGGTCTGGTAAAGGCCTCGACTGCTGTACTGGAGAAATGTCTGCTATATAAGATAGCTCTGACAGTAAACCCGGTCTCTCACACCCAGTTGTGGCCCTGGGAAATGCAGCTTACGCTGTAGCAGTGAGAGAAGGATCCTTAATAAAAGTGTGATCGATACTTCAAACCATGACTGCAAATTTATCGGTCGTTATTGTTAAGAACGCCAGCTGGATGGTCGTCCTTCAAACCAGCACTTGTAATTCGCACATTGGGGAAACATTTTCAGTGCTCGTGTCCTGAATGCATTTTCCCTTCGTGGTATACACCATTCGATAAGTATATAGTTTAATATTTGTAAGAAGGAAATTAATGGTTAGTCTTTCAAAACTAGTTTTTATGGTAGGCACACTGATACTATTATTAAAACACACCTGTCGTATATTTCCAGTGACCGGACTAGTTTTTCCTCTCTGAGGGAATCTTATAACGGATATTTTCATCATGCTTGCCCACGAACTTAACAAATTGAGCGCGAAATTAACGACTTATGTAGTGGCAAAGAATGGCCATTTACAAGAAATTCCAACCCTACGTTGAATATCAGAATCCATTCAGACGTGACCCCGTTCAAAGTATAGAATAAATTTTTAACAGGTTGCGAGGGATGATCAATAATGAGACTACAAAAGGATCCGGTTAATAATAGAAAATAATATCCTAATACCATATTTGCAATTCGGATTCCGACAAAAGCACTCAACAATAGATCAGCTACATGGAATAAGCGACATTATTTAACGAGCACTAGAAGAAAAATAAGTCTTGTTAGTTGCTTTACAAACTTTCGACAAACTATGGCAGTCTGTGTATCCGATTCTCGCTGTTGCTTCACGCTCCCATTGTGTATCCTCGCGCTTGTTGTTCATTCTTGTTCTATTGTTTCTGTAAAAAAAATTTTTTTATATAAATATGTATAAAATATTATATAAATATTTCAGTCAATGTCAGTGTGTTGGTGTTGTTGACAATTGTTAACTAATTAAAACTAGCAATATATTCGTCCTTCGAACGGGATGATGCTTGGAGCTATTTTAACATGTTATATAAGCAACTAATTGAAATTAAAATATAAAAGTCTGTTTTAAAATATAATATTTAGAGAAAAATATTTCAGTTTCATCCCTATATTTGGGATAATGATTATACTAATTATTCAGATAAAATAAAGAGAGAAAATTTATGGAGAATGGTGATGTGTGGTGATGAAGTGCACAACAGGGAACTTCATAAGAAAAATGAGACTGCTAATTTTATAAATTTTGAATTATCTGTAAATATCCCCATTCTTTTGTAGTACTCTGTTCGCAGACATGTCAAGACTTATAAAATGATGTAAAAACTTAAATCACAGACGATTGCTACTGTAATTTACCTCCTTAAACAAAGTATTGCGCGAAATAATCTCGAATCACGGTAGGTCCCGTGCCGCCAGAATATCTAAGGGGTAACTTCATTATTATTCAATAATCCAGTTTAGGATAAAGAGTGTTCATAAGAGTAGCCGTCTCTCACACGGACAAACTTATGAAGAATTACGCATGCTTTTACAATGTCTAGGGCTATATCAATTAGTGTGATCTGTGAAAAATTCTCCATTTGTTACTGAATACCAAATGAACATTCAATAATCCTCCGTGGTCTCGACAGTCAATAGTTGAAGAGTCTTTTAATCAGTGTTAAATTTTCCCACCGTACGGTTCAAGCATTAAGTTTGTCAAAGCAAATGCCTCGTCCCCAATCAATAATTGAAAAATTTCGTAGTCATCCATAAGTTCTCTGAACAACAAAGTGAATGCACATTTTTGTTCACGTCTTTGGTTTATGGAATGAATAGTTTCCGATTTCTTTTCTCGGTTTTCCTAGCCACTGCCTCCAAATAATCTATTTTTTACCTTAATTTAAAAGAAAACGAAAATTGGGAGGCTGACGAAATAAGAAAAGAAGCTACATACTCAGGAGAGTGTGGCGGCAGGTCGCGATACTTTTCGGTATCGGCGACGTGAATCGGCTACACAATCGCCGCGTGACAGGGGCCTCGACCCGTACAGTAACTGTTGTCTGGTAACGCGAATTTAGAAAATTATTCGCGATCTCCATAATTTCCTGAAGTTATTAGATTACATAATCTTGTATGCAAACAGCTTTGAAAATATTCATCAAGCTCACAAATTGCTATTAGAGTGAATGAGCCGATATGGACTCGAACTCTGTAGGATTTATGTGTAGTGCTTCGACCGGTAGCTAAATGCACACGGCATTCATAAACCTGACAGATAAAAGTTATTCGTAACACACAGAAAACGTCAACCCTTCAGAAGCCGCGCTTCTCGAATACGCCCAGGCTGACTGTTTTTTCTATCAATGCACTTTCTCGCGAACAAATTATTAATAAACGTGTGAACTTGCTTTTAATATAAGCATTATTATCAATGATTAATTCAACTTGATTAATTTTTACTGGTTGCTTCCAGGAAACATTATCTTGACACACTAGCTTTCTGTTACGTGTACAACAATGAACAATAACTTGCAAAGTTATTAACTTTACAGTCAAACTCCTCTCCCGCTATCGGAAGGGCATGGGACAAGTACCAATGCCCGACCTACCTAATGCAGTTTTTTTAGGGTTTGTCCTGCATTTCTTTAGGCGAATGCCGGGTAGGATCCTTCCTCTACCCTTCCCCTTTCCCCCTTTCAAATCCCTTTCGTATGCTATAAGAGGGAAGTTGCCAACATGTGGATTACCCTATACATAGCCTGTCTACACCCCCCAAAAAAACCTTTACAGGTGAGGGCAAAGGAAGCCTGCGAGAGAATTCTGTCGCAGATGAACATTCCCAGAGAGCTCTGGCGGAGACTACCTTTGTGGATGCCTTCACATCTCTCTGGTTTTTTGAACTAAGGTTCCTACATGCCGAGGCACCTCGGCTTGTTTTGAGAGGTGTATGTTCCGGGGTCACAGACCTTGGGCATACGGTAAGAGTTGTCCGCTATTCCCATTGGAATAGTCGGCCAGCTGCCTCCTAAACTGGTCGAGGCACGGAGAAGGGAATGCTGTGTCCCCACAGAAAACCCCTCTCCCGCCATCGGAAGGGCGTGGAACAAGTACCAAATGCCCTACCTACCTGATGCAGGTTTTTCTAGGGTTATCCCTGCATCACTTTTAGGCGAATTGCCGGGTAGGATCCTTAAACTATAGCTATGGGAAGATGGCTTGGCAAATTTTCCAGTTTATCAGCTTTCATTGAATATGAGATTTTCATTTCACTCTTACGTAGATTGTATGTTTCCTATTTTATAGCTCATTACTGAACTGACCGGCTTCTCCTGCCTTTCACTGCATGAGAGAAGGTAAACCTCCTGCGCCTTCACGCACTACAACATAAGACTATTGCAGGGAGATCGATTTGTAATCGGCAATTCGCTCTACCACACCTCTGCTGATAGAACCCGATGTTGCTGTCCAACAATTAAAAAGACGAAATTGATAACATTACCCAAGAAATCAAGGAACAACCACCAAATCACTCACACACCTCAAATAAATCAAGTACATCCCCTCCATTCCCCCCTTCAACCTAATCCCCTTCCTACCTATCCATCTTTTTCCCAAAAAATGCAAAATATAAAAAGTGGAACGCTAGATAGGGCAACCCGCCTCAAATAGGCAGGGACGGTAAACTCGCTCTGACGAGGCCAAGAGGTTGCATCTGAACGAAAAGGTACCTCCCACCCTTACGTAACTCCTAATTCCCAACACATAAATCCTAATTCCCACCATCCCCCAAACATACCCAATATCCAACACAATTTATAACAAATTCTCTAAGGAATAAAGAAAAACTGATACAAGAGGATACAAGTCAAAATTGAACAACGGTCTGACATAGAATGACAAGGAATCAGACCGGTATAAGTAAGATGAGAAAAAAAAGGTTCATTACTGTTATCAAAAATAATTACGATTAGTAAAACGTTACTGAAGTAGCAGTTTAACTACGTGATTAATTTCATCACTGGCCGCTCCATAACCTTTCCTGTCAGTTATATCCTTCACTGTCCCCTTCACAGAATGTTAAGTGTGCTTCAAATCACGTATTAGTTTCAGTAACACGTTACCGTGGTAGCAGTTACATTCTAGTAATAGGTTATTTTTAACAATGAAGTTATTTCGAACGCATTACTATGGGGCAGTTCTGCGCCAGCCTTCGTCCTCAGCTGAAGTTATTCGCTTTCTTCTCGTCCGCTACACCACGTGGTTCGCTCCCACCCGCAATTCTTCATGGTTTATACATTTGGTGTTTTTTCATCAGTGGAAGAACTCTAGTGTATATGGTTTCCTAGGTATACCTCGCCCAATATCACAGGCATCGACAGGGTTGTGTGACGTCACAACCTAAGTAGCCTACAGGTGGCGTTGCCTTACCTCACTCACCTCGTCACGCCGACGCTTGGTCTGATACGAATCGAGGCTCCATGGTTGTTCCTTGTACACGCTCCGCCGTTTATGTGTAACTTTGTGTTTATGAACGTAATTGTTTTTGTGAAATTATAGTTTCTGTAATTTAGAGTTTGGTTTGATAATTCTTTTATAATGAAGCGGAGCAATGAATTTACTATTGAATTTTTGGAAACATACCAAAATGAATCAGTAATATGGGACCCATCGTACATGAGACACAAAGACAAAAGACCTTTAAATGATTCTTGGGCTCGTTTTGGCGAAAATTTCAAATTAACGATCCCTGTTTTTTTTAAAAAAAAAAGTCACTGATAGCTACATTCAGAAGACATCTGTAGCGCGTGTGTTTTGGTTTAGTTTTGCTTTGTCTCGGAAGTGTTGTTTGCTGTGGTTTGGAGAATTCGAAATCGTGCACGTGCGTGGGGGTGGAGGAGATAAATATTTCCATCCAAGTAATTTTCGTGTCCTGTCTCGATTGTTGGCCTCAACATGACAGAATATTTGGCCATTGTTGACTACGGAACTTCAGCTGCGTGCTATAACTCTTGTGACAATGGTAGAATCAGTCAACTGGCATTTCGACGAAATTTTCTAACAATGAAAAAAGTAAAAGAATGGGAGGATATAACGGAGGGAACGGAGATAAGCTTTTGAAACTGGACAGTTGTTCTGCGCTCAACGCAAGCTGGTGGATGTGATTATGAGAGGCTCCGTATTGCATTACGTGTATACGTTTTAAGTGTCACCAATCTACAAATCTCATGAGTTCTGCTGTAAACTATTCCAAGTTGATGTCTCTGATATAATCCGAGGCAGAATCGTCGTGAGAAACGGGCCACAATTTGTTAGTGAAGAGTTTATCGAAGCGTCACATTTTACTACGACGGCTTGCCAGCAGTAAATCCCGGAGGCCGACGCCTTAGCCAGTGGTCAACCCCTGAGTCGACGCCTTGCAGTGGTCCTGACTAAAGTCATCAATGAAATTAACCCGCTCTACCGGCTGAGATACGGAGGCATCGGTACGAGAGCTACAGCAAGCAACACAACACAGAATACCAGTACGTATTTGGTACGGGAAGAAGATCTCTTCTATGTAAAAACCACAGGTGCCTGAGATAAGAGTTTTTCATGCTTAACTGTAATAAACTTATATAAAATTTCTTTAATGGTCATTTTTTTTATTTAATGTAAAAACCCAGCCCTCAAAAATAATTAATTACACTTCGAAAGAAAATTTCTTGAATATTGTCAGTATTCTGGCGCTAACGAAATTTATGCACCAACCTTGCTTGCATTTGACTTTATGGAACAATTTCTGGATCCTATTTATGATTGCATTGTCGTCGAAGTTCCACTAAATATAATAAAGATGACAATTAAATAGAGAAGTATATTGAGAAAGACTGCAATGTAATGATGGAGGGAAATTAAATGTGAATGTATCCGAAGCCATTGACCATTATCCGAGAGCGCATCAGAATAGCATACAGACGCGCTCAAGCAAGCGTTGAACGTCTATTTTTTAGATTAAGATTAATTTTAAGTGATAATAGGCAGTCAATGAAGGATTATTTACTGTCTGTCATTTTATTTATAAAAATCAACGAATAAAATATTGTGTTTTTTCAAATAATTTTAAATTTAAATTAAACATTGGATTTTTTAAATTATGTAATTATAATTTTTTTGTTGTGTGCTAATTTTATTAATAATAAATAAATTAGGTTTAAATAAAGAAGTTTCTGTGTACTTATATATGAGAAAAACATCATGTACTGACTAGAATAATATTTTAACCAGAGCATGGAGCGGAGCTGGAGCTAATACTTCGATGACGGAGAGGAGCAACTCAAAAAGTGATCGCTCCAAAGCACTGCTTCTACCCCAAATAACAATATTTAGCTTTAATACAAAGTAGTCCACCAAAATTGTAAAATTTACTCTTCTAAGTATTGAACAACTGTAATACAAATATTGATACATCCACGCTCTCAACAGTATCAATTGGAATTAATGCGCAGTCATATGTTTGTTGTAACTCCAATTAACCTCATTTTCTCTTATACTCCAAATAGCCAACAATCTTCACTACACGTTCTGTACATAACACAGAAACCTGGTTTTTAACTCCTTCTAATAGATGAAAAAATTTACGTCTGATTGAAAATAATGAATAAGAAAGATAACCAATTCAGACAAAAAAGTGATAATATAAATACCACACACGTTTCTGGGATCCTTGTCCATTGCCTTACGTGCGAAGAAGAGCCTAGAGTGACACAACTGCTCTTGTCAGTTGACAAAACGCATAAGCGACGAAAACGCAAGATAATATATTTTAATTTTTATTGCCAATTGAGTATTGTTCATAATTGGTAACGCAATAACTGTAAGTTATCCTATCTTGCACGGTATTTTGGAATTAGTGTATAAACAATCAGTATATTCTGCAGTAATGCTATGTCATTAATTTATATTGTCTGCGTTATTTGAAAGCAGAAGGAAAACCATCCAGTGCTCACAAATTATACCTTAAGATATTTTATTGTGAAAATTACGATAATCTAGTGTACTGTGCTTTTTAACAACTTCCCCTCTCTATAAATATACGAAAACAAAGAAGAAGAGATAAATTTCCATTTTATTCTTGAATATTTATTACGAGTCATTTTACATAAATTCCTTAATCATTTTGAAATAACCTCAGAATTGAAAGTTTTACTACAGTTTGCCTCGTTTCCAGGATAAGCAGCCATCTGGAATTGTATTAGAATGACGAGGTAAGTCGTAACTGATCCAACAATCTGAAATATAATACAGATTTATTACACTCAACTAAATGCTTAAAGTTACATTGACATTTATCTTACGGCATAATATTCTGTACAACTAAATCTAAATGTTGTGTAAGCAAGTTTAACAAATGCTGAAAGCCTCGATCAGCGAGTCATTCAAGATGACCATTTATTTATAGACGAAGTTGGCACAAACCTGCTGGCAACAGTTATATATGTAATAGAATGTCTGAATGTCTGGTGTTGCCCTGGTATTTAGGTTGTCACTTTTTATTAGGAAAAGAAAAAATTATATGTGCAATTGTCGGTCTCCTAGGTGCTCCTTCAAGTGAGGAAAAAGGTGAAAGTATCTCTAAGGACGTCATCTTCCTTCACGCCCACATGCGACCTCATACAGCTCAGAAGACGACCACCACGCTGTTGAAGGCAGTTTCGCTGAAACATCATCGACCACCTCCCGACAATTCCCTTCAGACGAGGAGGTGAAACAGTTCGCGACAATGTGGCTGAACATGGAAGGACAGGATTTTTACCAGGAGGGAATATTTACACTTCATCCTACGAAACGACAAGTTTCTCCAACGATATGGAGACTATGTCGAAAAATAACATACTTTGTGTACTACCGGGTGATTGTGATGGTTGTATTAAATAAAATGTCCACGTTTCAGCGCAGGTTCTGATCACCCCTCGTAACTAAAAACTAATAAATCAAATAAATTTGTCACTGGAACAATGAGTTATTGGTATTATGTTAACGACAAATTATAAACTAAAACCTATCCTTTCAGTAGTATACTGTAACGGATGGGGTTATAATTGGTAAAAAATAAAGGGTTCCTTTAAAGGAATTTAAATAACATGGGAATATGTACATGGACAAATATATACATATTATACAGGTTTATATAGTCTAAGAAACAATCAGATTTCTTAATTCTCATAGTTCACCAGGGAATGCGATACCCCCGTAGGCGCGTCAAGGATTGAGACACTTGGCAGTTACCTTGCGTGAATCTGTGATCGTCGTTGCTTCCGTGGACCATTCGCTCTCGCCGGCCCCTTCGCTAAAGATACTCGACATGTTCCTGCTTTTCGTTCGTCTCCGTCGACTCTGACCGTACTCTCCTCACAGCCCCTTCGCTGCGTGCAAAAATATCGATATTCTCGACTATTTTAGGTCAATCTTTCCTGGACCACGAAATGTGATTGGTCCAGGCAGTCATGTGTTCATTCAATTTTGATATTTCTGGAGACGTCGGTTTCCCACGGGTACGACACTCCAGGTAACGCCCCCACGTTCCTTCGTTCAGACTGAAGGGATTGTCTAACCGTCACGATCAAAATCCAATTTGCCAAGCTCTCAATCATTGCTAATATTTCATTAAATTAGATATAGTATACATATATACCAATTATAAAACTATCGCGCTACAATACATTGAAGACTAAACATTGTGTTAAAAGCTAACCCTAACCTCAAGATTCTTGTACATTTTCATTCTTGTATGAAAGTTTCTCAATTTAAAATCAGGGTCAGTTCAGAAGCCAGACAAGGCAGATAGAAAACGTTTGAAATATAGTTCAATATAAACGTGTTGAAGGGTCAAGTAACAGATACAATAAAACGATACAAAAATTTTGAAGAAAGAAAGATCCTGAAGCTAATGCGAGATTAGTCAGACTAGTACGAAAAAAAAAGATAATGAAATACTTTACAGCTTACCTTTGGAGAAACTATTAAAAAAAATTCATGCTATTCAAATCACGTTGTATAAGCTGAAAGAATTATTTAATGAATGCGTTGAACAAAGAAAACCTTACTGGAAGTAATTTTCAGACACAGGAATATAGAATAATTAATCTAAATATTTTGACATTCTTAGTGACAAAAAACCGTAGTTTCACCAATATCTAACAAAAATAGATATTTAAGAAGTGACAATTTACTACGTAAATATAGAATAGAAAAAATAAAATTGAATGAGCCTCAGGCGGAATTACATATTTTAGGTACGTTATGCGAATATAATGAAGTATCCTTTATTTATTAACGCTGAATATTGATACACATCAAGATTATTGGCACAAGTTTATGAAGAAAAAGCCTTCAAAGCATATGTAGCAACTGATTAAGTTTTATTATTAACGCCGCAGAGAATCACTAACATGCAACTTACTTGCAGCTATCTCCAAATAATGTAGTTAGACAATTTTTTTACAGTCCATAAATGGATTTATAAGTTTTTATTAAATCTTTTTTATAATTTTTAACTGATTACTTTAGCATTTTGGTTCCTTCTAAATTTGATTTGACACAGTAAAAATTAACTGTTGAAATAAAAAACATATTCTTACAGAAGTTATGAGACGCGGGTTTAGTGTAAGCAATCCGCAAGCCGTGAATTCCACTTTCTGATGGATGAGCTGGATTGAAAACATCAGAAGCTGAAACATTAAATGGTAATAGGTCAAGTACTAGTAAAATGAAATAGACTTTACACATTTAAAATGATGAAACATTACTTACTTCTTTTCTCAAGGCAGGATCTTTACTTCTGCGGTATGCTTGATGTACTATTATGGCCGTCCTTTTCGACTGTAATAAAGTTCACTACACTTAAATATTTAAGAGCGCTGTAATTTGTAAATATAAGTTAAAAGGGAAGGTTTTGTAATATATATATTGTAATATTCAAATGGATGGGGTTAATTAAATTAAAGGAATGATTAATTTTAAAACATAAAATAAAATTTATTATCAACTTGAGGCTTTAAACTCAAAAACAAATACAAACACAAATATTTATTTTATTTTGTGGCAACAAAAGATAATTACAAACAAAATTTGAGATCTGTTCTTTCAGGGCCTTACTGGGTTTGATAATGAACACAAAAAAAATTATTTAAAATCTTATTAAGAAAACAGTTCACAATTTACCTAAACAATATGTCGATAGAATGAAAGAAATTAAAAAGTAAAGAAATTAACTTTGATTGACAATTAAAAGGGAACGAAATCTGACTTTATCCTTTAATTAGCGTTTACAATATTATTCAAAATTATGTTACTTACGGACCGTCGGTTTGGTACCAGAACAATCAATTTTACCTCGTTCGGACACTTTTAAACTCTTTAATTATTTAATATCAGGCCTTGGTTTTCACTGATTCTACACTTCACTTTAAAATTTAGCAATATTGGCAGTATTCCGTTGATTGCTCCACAATAATTTACCAATGTTCTCCTGGATGAATTTTTCCACGACGATTTTGGAAAGTTCTATTCTGACGAAAACTGCTCTTACTTTCCTATATTTACGCTGCAATACTTCCGTGAATGTTTTCTTTGTATTAATTCACAACTTTAACTAGTCTCTGCTCAAGGTATATTACTTGTTCTGCTCCTCGTAATGTTTTTCCGCCAACTAACTATCCTAGTGCTGTAGACGTAAAACTGACTTGGACTTTCCTGGCTGGCTGTATACGTAAAACTGACTGAGACTTTCGTGCGCGCAAACGCCATTTTTACATTTCGACAAAGCAGCCAAGCTCGCTTTTCTATTGTTGCTTTGTTCGATCAGACCGCTATAATGGATTTATCAAACAATTCAAATTTTATGTCCAACCAATTAATGGCCTAATTAACTATTGCTACAATATATATATATATATATATATATATATATATATATATATAATGTAGTAATTAAAAGAAAATAATTAATTAAGGACTCGCATTGCTGCCGGCATAAAAACACAAGTTGTATCCAGAAAGTGTCTGGATATATGTAACTTAACAGTTAAAACATTTAAAAACGGTATACAGGTTGCAGTCTGTGAGCAGATAACTACGTCAATCCAACGCTAACTATTTAGAGTTCTGAATCTAACTTATATTTTCAAGTTAGACCACTTTCTTCAATTTTTGGGAGCCCAGGCAACTGCATCAAGCAGTTAACAAAATTTGGAACGTGTTAATAAGATTTGTTAAAACGAACAGTGAACCAAGCATTGCAAATCATTTTGACAAACTAAAAATGTTGATTAGATTCAGTATAAAATGGCCTGTCTATAAAGTGTAATAAGTGTGTGAGTGTGTGTGTGTGCACGAGCCAATTTCCTTGAATTCCGGAAACATTAAGCTAAAATTTCACAAAATTACTATCTGTAAACTCGTAAGTAAAGATATGATCGTCAGATTTCCGATTTAGTTCAGATTTTAATTTCATGTCTCATATTTTGCATTGTAATAATCTTTTGATGAATTAATCACGTGATAAAATTTGATTGTTTAACAAGTATTTATTTATTGAAGGCCCAGTAATCGACCCTGAGAAATAGTCATGTTTTTATTGTAAAATATGAATTTGTAATGTAATTTAAATTATTTGACTTAATAACTTTTGTAAATTTAATTGTTTGTTCGTAGTAAATTTTAATTGTTTGTTTAAAATGCTGGTTTAACATTTCATATTATTGAACACCAAATTACTATAAAAATTGTTTGCTCCAACGTGTAGTTTATTGAAATATCATTTAATTTCTATGTCATTAATAAAATTACCACAAATTAGCGTCGTCAACGTGGGGCTTTCTTGGTAAAAATTGATGGTCATTTTACATTTTTTGTTGGACGTCTGATTTTGTAAATTGAATAATTGTAGTGTAAAATGCGAAAACGCCACAATATATATATGTATATTGTAATGATTAATAAGATGGTGTTAATTAATAGGAATAATTAACACAATTATTATGTATTTAAAAATTTATTGTTGATAATTACACGTTATAAGCCCTGCTCTGCACGCCGAATTCCATCAATTTAACAAACAAATATTTCAAGTTATATTTTATTAATTCGTGGCGTTGTACGAAAATGTAGCTTTATAATTTTACAATCAATTACGTTGTGGGTTTGATAGGAAGAGCAAATACAATGAACTAAAACATTAACAATCCAAACTCATTGAAGTTACCGGCATACAATATTAAGTACAAAAAGTAAAAGAAAACGAATGAAAAGAAAAACGCGAACGAAATCTGACTATACCCTTTAATTATCGTTTACAGTCATTAATAATTGTTTTGCACTCACGACAGTGCTACTGGTACCAGTTATGACTCTTGTATCTTGAAGTCAACACCCACTAAACAGGACATTATACACTGATTCTACTCAATAGATTTTGAACACACGGTAGTTGCTCTGGATATCTGCTATACTGGAACCTGGATTAGCTCACCCTCAGCCAGTTGCCGAACGTAGATCTCCTCAAAGTCTCTGTTGTCGAAAATTAGTTCTGTTTGTGAAGCAAAACTTCTGCTTCCAAACTGCGATTTTATGAGTCTCTCCGTCAAAACTGTTAACTTGCGTTTTATGTAAACTATTATATCTCGCCGTTGGACTTCCTGGATAGCCCTATTCATAATTCTGGATCCGCAGACTTCTACTGTTTTTATTTCTCTATGTGGACCGAACTGCCATGTTCCAGTTCTCGACGCATACTGAGTTCTCTAAGCGCGCCGTTTCCAGTCTCCATATTTAACAATGAAAGACCCGCTGCGATTGTCGTCTTTAAGCACTCGTACCGCCAACGATTAAATTATATTAAAAACAATTAATAGCCTGTATAATTGGTATTACAATATATATGTGTATAATATATATATATATATATATATATTGTATCAATTTACTTTATTTAAGATTTTCTGTCTTCAGTTCAGGAATACAAGTAATGTATTTCCGTTACGCCAATGTTTACGAACATTTAACGCTGGGTCAAAATGTGTACCGAAGTAAAGGTATATACGCCTTGTGAAGTAAACACAGAAGGAAGTTGACAGTCGAAACGCAGTCGGGCGCCTGGACAGGTCAGCCAGTCGAGCGCCAGGGCAGAATTCAGTTGATTAGTCGAGCGCCAACCCGAGGGCAGTAAGGCAGTCTCAGTTGAGTGGCTGTTGGTGTTGTTAACGTTGTGTCGAGCGAAAGCTCAGTAGAGCGGCAGTCGAGTGAGCAGTGAAGTGAGCAGACTAAAGTTGGACATTCTGTCCGGGTGCGTCGGTTTTTTGGTCACTGTTTTTGTTTGAGTGTGAAGTCATTCTGATCCTGGGCAATTTTCTGCGTTGTAGTTGATCCGACTTGTATTTTTCTGAAGAACGTTGTTTTTGCATGCGGATTTAGTATAACTAATCTCACTCGAGGTTTAGATAAACTTGCTAAAGGTTCGTAAAAGGCCACGGGAGATGGTAATCTTGTGGAATGCCGTCTATCTATGATAGCTCTGCCAACAAATCCTATCTCCACACTTCCTATGGTGGCACTGGGCAATACAGCTTTCTGTTGAAAAGTGAAGAAGGGTGTTTAATTTAAGGTTGTGATATTTTCTCGCCGTCTAGAAGACGCATTAAAATTGATTCCTGAACTCCAAAGTTTGTTCCGAACATTAACAGACTGCGAAGTCACAAGCATACGTTTAGGTGTGCTGGGTCACTTTTTGTATAGTTTTAGTTGTGCATAATAATTAAGCGTTAGATTTATATAATAAACATTGTAAAACGTTCAATGGTTTTCTGTTTTCATTTTGCAAATTCCTATATTTTATTGGAGGCACTTAGACGACTAATCGATGTAAGAAATTGTTTATCTCATTATTTGGTACCTCAAATGTGAGGCTATACTTCTCAGTAGATAGTGTTTACAATAATTTGGCACCACAACATGGGACATGTAAATTTTAACTGTATAACTATAGTTATTATAATTTGGTGCTCCAACGTGCGGCTTATCTTTATTTTCATTTTGTTCATTTTGATTATTATAAATTGGCGCCCAACGCGGGGCATTTTGTTAAGTTCTCTAATAATTTCCTTTGATTAATTTGATTATATATATATATTGTAATAATTAATAACAGTGATTTATTTAAATCGGCCCACGTTGAGTCGCCAAAAATGTAGTGAACTAATAGATAGATATAATTAATTGAATTGCCCCACGTTGTGGAAGCCAAAATGTTATGAATAAATTGAAGCTTATAATTAATAAAATTTTAACAAAAGATTATTTACTTAATGTTACAATTAATTTGCCCTACGTTGGCAAGCCGAAATTTAATTTAACAAATAAATATTTTCTTTATAACTTGTTGGGCCTTCTAAATAAAATAAAACCTTTATTGAATATAAATTTACGACATTTTCTCGGTGGTTAAATACACTTAAATCTCAAAGTTAAGCAATTTGATAACACTGCTCTCAGGATCGTTTACTTGGGCTTGATAAGTAAAGAACAATAAAAAAAATGATTAACAATCCAAAACCAAAATGAGACGAACAAAATCTGATGAATACTTTTAACTACCGTTTACAAACTTAATTAATTTCGTTTCTACTTACGAAATGTCCTGCTGGTACCAGACTTAGTTTCGGGGCTTGGGGACACTATTATCACTAAAAGGTCACGAATCACAGATTCTACACTTGATGGTCAAACACACGGTCGTAGTTATTGGATTTTCCTCCGGGAACTCGGTCTGCTTCACCTCCGGGTCATCAGCCAGACTTATTGTTACTCAACGTTTTGTGTGGAAAAATGTTGATTTAGGTACGCGTATGAATCTGAATGTGGCGCTAAATATTTGATTCTGCTTTGCGGTTTTTTTACAATGTATCTGTCTGTCCAGACTTTATACTTGGATTTTAAAACTTAAAACATCCCCGGTTGAATTTTTAAACTTGGGCTACGCTGATCGCCACTCTCGAAATTTTGACTTCTTCTCCCTCCTACGATTTCAGACAGACTGGCCTCAGAAAGCGCTCGCAGCCCACAAACAAAGACCGCCGACACACTGTTGTCTTTGAAAATGTAACCGCTAAACAATCCAATTATTTAAATAATTACTGGCCTCTAATTAGTATTACACTATATTGTAATACTAATTAAGAAGGCAATTAATTATTTAAATTACAATGTTTTGTTTATCGGGTTTAATCTCAAAGGACGGAGTGACAGCGGGTTTTGTTGATATTAAGTTAGAGAGACCAGGGATTGTTTGGTTTATAATATGTGATTGACAGCGGAACTGGATATCAGAGAATGAAGAAAGAACTTGGGAATGGCGAGCGTGGGAAAGCCAAGAGTTGGTGTTTTGTCTGGCGAGGGAGAAGGATGTGGACGGAGTTTTAGTTTGTGTCTGGTTGGCGAAGGAGGTGGTTGGTGAAAGGCTGGCGAGGAAGTAGTTGGATGTCAGATCGCAAGGGAGAAGGATGTGGAAGTAGTTATGTGTTATATCGCAAGGGAGAAGGATGTGGAAGTAGTTGGATGCCAGAGCTTGAGGGAGAAAGATGTGGATGGAGAGTTAGTTGGATGGTAATCGTCAAAGAAAGAGGAAGCCTTGGGACGATAGGAAAAGAAAAGTTATAAAGCATTGTAAAGAGTCTATCTACATAGTCAGACTTAGAAAGAAACATTATTGTGAGATCTATAGTTTGAAGAATTCTGCAGCAGATAAAATAACTCTGCTATTTTGTTGGATCTTGGGTGTTTGCGGAAATGGTGACTGATTGACTGGTGGCTGCGGGCGAAACAGCGGTGGACCATTGGAGAGGAGTCTGGAGTTTCAAGCTGGGAACGGATTAATGTGTGTGTGATGGTGAAAGTGAATGTGCAATTTTATGCACATAATGACGTTTTAGTGAAGTGTGTTCCCAAGATTTGAAATCATTATGCCTGGTTCAAAAAGGACAGTCGTAAGTACGAATTAAAATAATGAATGTTTTGTAAACAGTAAATTATAGGTAACAGTCAGATTTCGTTTATTTTCATTCCATATTCAGAGAGTTTCAAATTGTTTAAATTGTAAATTCTTTAATTGTAATCTTGATTTGTTTCTTACTATCGATCCCAGTAAAGACCCTGAGATTAAGAGTAATTAGATTTCTTTGTGAAATATAAAATTTGAAACCTTGAAGAATAAATTTGTTTAAATAATAATTAATAATTTTTTAATTAAAGCCCATCTTGTAGATTATTAAGTTATTGGTTCCACAACGTGGGAAAATTTTATTTAAATTAAATATTCAGTTGTTCATTATATTTTGACGACTACAACGTGTTGACAAGTTATTATTTAATTTTTTAAATGTAATATTTTTTATTATTATAATATATATATATATATCAATAAGAGTTTCAGATAATAGCAACATTGCTTGAAAATTGTACAATGCTGTAAAAGCCGTTCTCAGAAGAGGACATCTGAACTTTACTATATTGCAAAAACAAATGCTAGAGGGTCCTTTTTAATATACGATAAAGTAATATTATTTATTACATTTCGCTTTCATTGTGTTTTAAAGTTCTGGCACTTTTACTTCATTCAATTGAATATTTATATCTGATTTTAGGGATCACACTATGTTAATTCTATCTTTTTGAAAGATATAATAATATTCGAATATGAAAAAGAGCTATAATTACCATTACTAATACTAATAACTTATAGAAGAAACAGGAAATTATAGTAGAACTATGATAATAAACGTAATAGGAACATTAAATGTTATTCATTATTAACTTGATCGAAGCATATCGAGATTTTGAGTAAATATAGTTTTTAAATAATCGACTTACATATATCAACATGTTTAAATATGGTCATGTCGCACAAGTTAAAAAATTAATTTAGGACCCTGAATATTAATTATGTAGACATTTTTCAACAACAATTAGATAATTTGAATCTTTCTAATAGCATTATTTTAGGTCGTATTAATAAAACGGTCGGTACTGAACGGACAATACAGAGGTTACATATGTTACAATTGAATTATTGAGATATTACATAGTTCATTATCTTCATAAGTTGATTCTCGTATCAAGAATTCCGATAGATTTACCAATTGACCAAGGTATTTGTTATTTAGATGCATAAAACAAGTTGGTGTGTATATACAATTAATTTTAGGCCTACATATAATCTTGTTTTAATGTATTTTTTAAATTGTAAAGTACAATATGTTATTAGTACACTTGTTCTATTTTAGATTGAAGAATGTAATTATATAGCTTATATACTCATTTTTTAGGTTTCAACACATAAAAAAATAAAAAGCTATGGCTATGTTTTCAAGAAATAGAAGATGTAACAAAGCACTAGCAAAATGAAGTAGAAGCAAATTACTCAATCTCGAAAGATTCGTAAGAATTTAGAATTTCAGCCGAATCATGATGAAACTTTGGCTGTTCATCAGCAGCAAGAATTATGCTAAGCTCTATAAATATAGGCCTGCTATTCGTGCTTTGAGTCTAGAACGTAATTCTGAATGCAATGCCGTTGAATTGTTAACGTAACAGTCTAACATAAATATAGTAATATTGTGCATTTATAGACAACCAAATTATGAAAATTTTCTTCATCATCTAGACACAGTTCTTCAGAAAGCTGATGCGTGAAACGTACAATATTTCGGGCGATATTTACACAAACTTTTGGAAGAAGTTGCAGCTTCATAGCTTAGTAAATTAATTTGGTATTTCACGGGATAAACTCTGCTTTTTGAACAAACTCAAGTATTAAAACCGCGTCCCTTCAATTAATTATATCCAAACTTACTGACGTATTTAGAATAAAGTGTTCGTGCCCGGAGAAACCATAGTAATACAAAATGCAAAGCAAGTGTTGATAACAAAATAAATGTACGAGGGTGGTGTAATAAGTAATGCCTCTAATTCTTCTTTCTCCTTAAATAAGTAAGTTATGTGAAAATTTTGAATTTGACGCGATTCCTCAAATATTCTTCTCCAATGCACTGCAGTAACAACTTCCTCAGTCAACTGGAGCACCCTTTTGCAAAATGGCTGACAATGACGTAAGTATTAGACAGCGATCTGTAATGAATTAATAAGGTGAAACGTCCATTCGCATTCATGAAAGGCTGAAATTTGTGTAGGGTGAATAAACAGTGGATGACAGCACTGTTCGGCGATGGATTCGTCGCTGTAACAAAGTTGAAGGGCAAAAACCGATGGCTGTTGAAAAGCGAAGCGGCAGACCGGTTACTGCAGTGACTCCACAGCAGAGAAATACATGCCCTTGTTAAAAGGTCGATAAAAACTGTGTAAAAAGACGGAGACTATATTGAAAAGTGGAAATTAAATAATTAATGTTGTGGGTTTATGCTGTGTAAATTGCATTTAATCTTGACAAATATAAGCGAAAAAAATAGGAGTCAGTACTTATTGACTCACCATCGTAATTTGGAATGTGATCCTAAATGTGTCTGACAAAGGTATCAGCAATCAAAAAGAAATTATTTTTGCACACCGGAGTAAATTTTGTACGTTTTCCGCATTAGGTTTCTAGAAGATCTTTTCAGGTAGAGAAGCGGCTTGCAAATTAAACTCGTCTTTCGTATTTTTATTGATTTATTTACAGTCGCATCATCTTCTCGGGTCATTAGCGACTCATGATGGGTATTCAAATTTGTCTTGTCGGGGGATTAATTGACGAGTTTCTCTCACGCACACAAACATCCATGTCCTCGACGGGATTCGAACACGAGGCCTCTGTAATGTGAGGCAGTCACGCTGACTCCAAAACCACAGGAGGTCCATACGTGTTACTACCCTTCTTGTGAAAGATAGGTCAGCCTATATTCACAACTATATATACAAATTCTTGCAGAACTCTGTTCCAGTAGTTCAAAATAGTATATTTATTGTTATTTGAATAAATATCCCGTCAGAAACTTGAAGTTTCCCCAAGCAGCATATATATATGAAATAACAAGCAAAATGGTAAAAGAATGTGCCGATTCGTTCGCATTACCACTTCAACTCATATTTAACAAATGTATTGAAACTCGAATATTTTCCGATTCTCAGAAAATCGCGAAAGTTGTTCAAGAAAGGTTCACTATCCAACCAATTAAATATATAATATATATTATATTAAATAAAAATTATATGACCATTTCTCTGCGTCCTATTTTTTCCCGAAATATTCGAAAAAATAATTCGCATAACATTACTTGATTTCTTGAGAAAATATATTATTTTAACTTTCTTACAACATGGTTTCCTATACAAATACTGCAATTACGATCTGTATAAGGTATTCGACACGGTTGATCATATAATTTTACAGAAAGTTAAAATATGATGGAATACAGAGAAGCGACTTGTTTATCCTAAGATAATAACTTAAAACGCGTTAACAAAAGGTTGAAACTAAAGATGGACATATTCATTTATCGTTACTTTAAGGGAGATACTCCCTGTTCCTTAATGGGGTCAAAAATGCTTTTGGTACCGGAATGCAGTACATAATAATTACGGAAATTATGACTTCGTATGGACCAAAAATTGTAACGGAATCACAAGTGACTTTAAGGGAGTCAAAAATACTCCCGGTACGTTAAGAGTAAAAAATAATCCCGGTATCTTATTAGAGAAAATTGTACCCTTAGTTCTGTCAGTTAGTCGAAAATTCTCCTAGTATTATAAAGGAGGAAAAAAAACTCCCCAGTATAGTAAGTAAAAATACTTCTAGTACATGTAAAGAGTCAAGATAAGTCCTGGTGTGGTAGTAAAAAATACTCAACAAATGACGGTCATTGTTGATCTTATTAAATCGAAAATGATGGAGTTGACACAGATATAGACTATTTTAAACGAATCATTCCCATCTCATCCTTACTCCACTTCACTATGCGGAACGTTAACTTAATCGGTATGGTGAGACTCAGCATTACTCTCAACGAGCGCCAAAATGATAGAATCCACATTCATTTTTGTTGTTTTCTCATTATTTCGTGTAACCCCTTTTCACCCGAACACATGGGGGTTAATTTTAAGTTATCTGACATGGTTATTATGAAAAATTTACGTATGATTGAAAATAATGAATAATTCAGACAAAAAAGTGATAATATTAATATCACACAACGTTTCTGTGATCCTTGTTCCTTTCCTCAGGTGCGAAGAAGAGTCTAGAACGACACAACTGAAATTGTCAGTTTGATTACTGCCAGAACTAAACTCAGCGATTTCCATAACTCCGGATTCGACACAAATCTCCGTTGTTTTTTTATATTAATTTTATTTAACGCCCCTCCATCCCTACCGCTATGAGTGTTCCCCTACAATGCTCTTAGGGGTCGAAATTATACTATAATACATCGGAAAGTCACTATCAATCTCACTGACTCCGAAAATTATTTAGCGACGCTATTATTGGCCGTTTTCACCCCCGCTCGTAGGGCGTAGTAGTAAAATATTAACCCCAAAAGTGCGTTGTTACGAACATACGTACCTAAAAATATTGTTGCCGCACTCGTTTAAATTTGTATAAGCAATGTACATGGATGCCTATACATATAAACATAGGAACTTATGTATTATCTACTTTTTTGTAGTAAAATACAAAAATAATATGGTCACGTACCTCTTCGGTCACACTGCTGCAAGCGACGATACTAACTACAGAACACGTTACAGCCATCAGAAACCAAACAACGACATTCAAAATAGTGATATATTGCAATTCTTTGTGATTTATATTGATGGTGAATTCTAAAATAACGTGGTAAATGCTGTACGTTATTGCGGTAAATGCCGCAAGTAATATGACAAATACATTTATACCATATAAGTTATTTATGTCTCTACTGAGTTCCCATAATGCATCGTATTCGTTGACGATATCAAACTTTTCTTGTCTCTGTTTCCGATTGCTGATAATACGTTGAATGTTTATATTAGGCAACACACAAAATATATTCAAATGACTATACATTTCTATGTTTTGTATCATGGTGTTAAATCTTCGAAATAAATGCATTATTGTCCGAACAAGGTTTGCAAACATTAGCATCTCGACTACCATCAACACTTCTGAAGTCACAATTAAAGGACTCCACAACGTTACTTCTATATCCTTCCTTTTATACTCGAAAGTGATTGAAGTAACTAAGAAAAAAACAGTCATTACACTTGCCAAAATAGAATACTGAGAGATTTTCTTGTAAATCTCTTTATTCGTATACTGCGTAAATAAGACCGTCAACTTCCAAATAATTGGAACAGTTCTTTTAATCCGGGCCCAAGCCGATATATATATTATTACAATTACAATTAACACCAAAGACGTCTGGCAAACTCCTCCGACCCAATCCAGATGTTCGAAACTTTTGTTGTGGAAATTAGTGAGCCAACTGATACGACAGGCAAAGATTGAGGAGCCAATCACAAAACTCAACAGTAAAAGTGAAACGGAGGATCGTATTGGTGAAACCGGATCATCACTGAGTCTAAAGGGAAATAACCCAAACATACGATATAATTGAATAAAAGGATTTGCAGCCGACAACAGATTGTGTTTCTTCATAAGCATCATAAAATTATTTACGACGAAAATGTTAATTTTCACATTTATAAATTCCTATTTGTACTTCAAATATAACGTACAACATTTTTTAATTGTAAAATTAGCAAGGGAAGCACTTGGAAAGTATATATTTTGCCAAACTATTGGCACGTAATCAGTCACGAAAACTGAAAGCCACTTGTCACGATCTTGAAAAGTTCGAACCCATATTAGCTAACCCACATAATGATTACATAAATGTATCGTTCAAGCGTAGATCAACTTATTGATTCTGTTTCCTTGCAATTTAATTTAGCAAATGGGTTTCTGTAATATTGTTTATCGTCAATATTTAACAATTGAATTTCTCTGCAAATACGAATGCACAGTTACGTATAAACTACAAAATATTCTCAAATACTATTGCGTGATAAGTATGATTATAGACTTGCATAAAGCATCCGTAGCTTTGAAACCGATTGACAATGTGTCATTGAAGTCCATTAGTGAATAGATGAGAAAGGGAACTTTAACAGTATTTCACAAATCAGAATTTAAACTTTTTTGAAACAGCTAACATCCAATATTTTTTTTAAAAAAACACATCAGTGTACACTTGAAAATTAAATATATTTAAAATATGGTCATATAAGCCATAGCATAAATTACATAAAAGTATGAACTTCAATAGAAAAATTGACAAATTAAAATATAAAAAATAATATTTAGATTATTTAATTATTTTCTTTATCTAACAATAAGAAAAGTCAAGATCTAAATTTTGTGACTTTGGTTTCATTGTTGAAAATGCTTAAACACGTCGAGTCATGTGGTAGTAAAGGTATGTTAATTTTACATTGACATGAAATTCGTGAGTCAAGCTAGAATTAGCCAAAGCCTATTCAAGCTGAACTTGGAAACGTGGGTGGAACACCCGCGGAATTCGACTAATACCATGTTTCCAGCAGGTCGCATGCATAGTCGTGTTTGAACCTATCGTGATGAACCCCAGAATCACCAAGAAAGCAGTTGCACATACCCCCTTTAGGAGTTAGAGGCTGCTTTGATTCCCCAGACTCTAGGATTTAGCTGTGAAGTTTACAGCTGTCCCCTTAGCCTGAATAACGGTAGGGACCCACCACAGAAGTATAGGCAGGCGGTTTCGCATCAGATACTAGAGATAAATATCCAACCCCTTGACGACCGCCTCAAGTTAGTATCGGCTGAAGCCAGAAAAGACCAATTTCTGAATGCATTTTAAGGTAGATTGAGTTTAGCTACATTTAAATAAAAAAACATATTCTGTGAAATATAGAAACACTGTTGGTTGTAACGAAAATAAATTACTTCAATTCTGGGTTGATAATGTCAAATATTTTACACAATAAAAAGAAAAATTTATTTAAAAATTCAATTTACTTGACAATATTATCAATAAAATGTTTTCAAAAAATTGAATGAGAAATATGCTTGTTTGCCAAAACATAATATTTCTAACATCAGGGTTCAAAATTGCAGGGCCTGTAGCAGACTATTTTTTGGACTTGTAAAACATACATTGTATGTACTTCAGTATATTTTCTAGTACCATACAGGCAAACGGCATCGTGCGGTCTGGTTGTCGTCGTCGATGGGTCTCTCTGGACACATTGTGTTGTCTGTAACGGGACAACAAAATCAGCATTTGCAAGTTCCAACTTGCAACTTCTAACGCCCTTTCATTTAACTTCGGATCTAAGGACGTTCGAAATTTTGATCACAACCCTAAAATATTTCACTTATGATTTCAAATTTAGATTTAAGGATCCTGCTATTTCAAGAGGCATTTAAAAACTGTCCCTCTGCTCTGCGCAGTCATTCCCATGTTAATATTTGCTCCACCTTCTCTTCCTACCCAAGAAGTATTTTGACATCACGTAGTCAACTATTCCACCAATTACTTTTTCATTGGTCTAATCCCTCCACTGGTAACATAACAGACTCGGCGGATGTGTCCCCTGATAATTTTCGGCAACGGTGAACGAAGCTTATTTCCCAATTCTCACGTTCTTATGCAGCTGGTTTGGCGTTATCCAGTCCTATGAACCCTTCTCTAGGCACCTTAGATCGTCCGCCATGCCGGTGCCTACTTTGTGACCACTGACATCTGTTCACGATTCTTAGTAATATTCCGCGACGCGAATTTTAGATTTCTTCTATTTTATTAGTTATTAATTTTCATTATTAAAATATGCGGGTTACAATGTTTTGTACTTAGTACGCTACTACCACAAAATCCGAATTATAAGCACTAAAAGACGATAATTTCATTTCTTCTCCAATTTTAGAGTTACTTTTTACGTAATTACTAAATATTAGTAGCTTTATATTTTAAATTAAATATGGAATGAGCGTGAAAATTTTTAATATATTGGTTACGAGCGAACCGAAATTACTAGAACTAATGTATATGCTTACCTCATTCATCGCGATACAACAACTGCCAACACATGTTAAAAAGTGTACTGTGCAGAATAGCATCCAAAACGGAAGCGTTATTACTTGTAGAACTTTATAGCCACGAGTATTCATGAGGAGAATGATGCGGTAAACTGCGTACGTAACAGAGATAACAGTTTGCAGCACCGTGAACATGCAATTAACGTTAAAGAGGGAGCAAATCTCATCACAGAGTTTTACTATCCGATCATAAGAGTCTACTATCGGACAAATGGTCAAGTCCTCGGTGCTTTTCAAAGCATATTTATGCGAAAGTTTCGTTGAAGTACAGAAGTTTTCCTGTGGTTCATTTCTGTCTATATTTGCTATTCGTTTATTAATTTGTTTTAAAAAGCAGGCTATGAGTAGTACAAGACCTACAAACTGCATTCCGTGAACTATGTATACGTATTCACTAATTACTACCAGAGTAAACGCGATTCTTAAGTTATTATCCGGGCTTAAGTGTTCTACCACAATATCACTAGTTAATAGTAACACAATGAGCGCGGTGTGACAGCAGGCGTAGCGAAACACCTTCGTAAATTTCTGAAAATCGCAACCCAGTTCTCCTCCCATTTGAGATGCCCTGGCTACGACTCTCGTCATTTTCCTTGCTTGAATCCATGTTGATGAATACAAAACAACATTGCCCACCGTACAGAACACAGCTTGACCAACTGAACCGACTACGTCCACCTGAACGCCATCTGCGCTTGCAAGTTGGTGACACCATAAAATGCGCACCAAAAAGAGTGCACTGAAAATTAAAACACTGTACAGAACAGCCGCTCTTGACTTTTCGATTGGAAATACCATGTCATCCGTAAGACGATACGGGGCTAGACCAACAATTCTGTTCACGTGAAACATTGGTGCCGCCGCAGTCAATAAATTCGAGAACACCATGACCAATCACAATAACAGGCACTTTCGTTAGCTTTCAGAAAGAGACTGAAACAAAAGTGTTCTCGTTCTATTGGCGTAGAAACGGCTCAATCAATACTGTCATTAATTCGTTAATAAGAACGATTTCCCTGCAGTTGCCCTTATTCTAGATTAAAATATTGAATTTCAAAACAAAGGTTATCGTATACTATTAATATAAGTGCAATTGGTATGTGGTCAAACTTCAATTATCGAGGATTAGGAATTTTGTAAATTAAATTACTGGAAATTTAAAACATAACACGGGCTTTACTTCAAGAAAAGTAAATGTTATCTCCAGCAGGCGTCACTAGTACAATTAATTGGAAACTGATTAATGGATTGATCAGAGTCGTCAAGAGTGTAAGAGTGGTTAGGAAACCGAGATAGCTAAGTATAAATAGGGAGAAAATGACTCTATGATTGCTATAGAGCTTCCAAACAATGTGAATAACCGGTCGGGGTTCAATCACTCAAGATCACTTAAGAAGTTTGCAGTTTCAGTCAGCAAATCCGAAGGACGTCTTTCTGTCACGCGAGTATTTTTTTTCATTGCTCATTCTTGCTGGTGCTAGAAATGATTTGAAATCATAAGTGAAGTATTTTAGGGCTGAGATCAAAATTTAGAACGTCCTTAGATCCGAAGTTAAACAGAAATGGCATTAGAAGTTGCAAGTTGGAACTTGAAAATGCTGATTTGGACGTCTCGTCACAGACCATCCAAAGTGTCCAGAGAGACCCATCGACGACGACAACCAGACGACACGATGTCGTTTGCCTGTATGGTCCTTGAAAAGATACTGAAGTACATACAATGTATGTTTTACAAGTCAATAAAATAGTCTGCTACAGGGCCCGCAATTTTGAACCCTGATGTTAGAAACATCATGTTTCGGCAAACAAGCATATTTCTCATTAATTTTTTTGAAAACATTTTATTGATAATATTGTCAAGTAAATTGATTTTTAAAATAAATTGTTTTTCTTATTTTGTAAAATATTTGACAATATGGTCAGAAGATGATGCGATGTTCTCCTGGGCACCAAAACAGCTGACGAGCCGGACGTATGCACAGGGCAGGACAGGACTGTAGAGCTAGATTACCCCCATGATCACAGGACGGACCACAGAGACCTTAACAGGATACGAACGGACCTCAACTTCAAGAAAAAATAGACTGCAGGTACGTTCCGGTGAAATGAACCGATGATTCCACAGTGAATGGGCTCGCGCTAAGATAATGATGGGCAGCACGAATTCTACAGAATTTGTCTGAATTCCGTTCTCGGACACGTACAGGCGAAAGTTCCAAAAATCCGATAGGTAAAAACACATCCATTTTCGACATAAATAACCGACTTGTAATATTTTAAACCGCGTAAATACGTCCTAAGTGTCCAAAAAACTGAAAACACGATAAAAATTATACACGATCTTAGAAACGATCACGGAAACTTGAACACAGATCTCTAACCGACCGAGCTAAATCGAATTATGTATTTAATATGTTGTTATTGGGATTTTCTTATATATATTTAGGCATTTTTCTTGACTTAATGTTCGAAAGACAACTGAATAAAAACACTTGCTACGAAACATTATTTTATCAGAATTGAAAATATAGGAATGTACTATTTCCGAATGATTCAGTTTCGTTGAAACTACATTTTGTCTTAACCTAGTTAATAAGACGTTTTAAAAACAGTTTTCCACTTAGAAGTTATTAATTGTGTCTTCACGGACACAGACTCGGGAAAATTTAACTCCCAAATTTGAGTCTACAATGAACGTTCTGAACTCATCCCTTACACTTAATAGACTATGTTTTAACCTACAGGAAACCAAAATGGTAAAACCTTCTAAGGGTTTGTCTAAAAACGATCCAAAATTTACCAGACCGTGAACCCTTCCACTGTTTGCTAACTGTCGATAAATTAAAATGAAAAAACAAATCTACTTCGTTCCTTACGCGACTCAGAAGTTGTTTCACCGATCAAACGTGGCGTGAGAATATAGTTGCAATTAACGCCGATATAATACTTGCAGTTTCCTGTGAACATGCGTTTCCTGAATGTTCTTGGTAATGAAAGGACTAACGAACTGGTCCCCTTTCAGTTATTCAGCTTGAAATATTACTATTCTCTTTCCGGGCTTTCCATGATTCGGGGTTGATCCTGGCTAACCATCAACATCGTCCGCAAGACAAAATCGCATTGGATAGATGACGATTCTGTGCGTTTGGTGGGATCTGCAGGGAATCGTCTACTATGAACTGTTCAAACCAAATTTCACCGAGCCCTGCGTGGAAAAAAAGACCGAATTATCAGCAAAGACATGGTCTAGCTGATTTTCCTCCATGACAACGCACCATCAAACATGTCAACAATTATCCGAAACTACTTGGAGGCACTGAACTGAAATGTGCTACCCTATGTCAATTATTCACCAGGCCTTACGACTACCACCTGTCGATCAACCACGCTCTCGTTGAGCAGCACTTCAATTCTTACGAAGACGTCAGAAAATGGCTTTATTAGTGGTTTGCCTCAAAAGAGAGAAATATTTTTGGCGTGGTAACCACAAATTGCCCAAGGGTTGGGAAAAATGTGTAACTAGTGTAACTTTGGATATTTTTTTTTCTTTCTATGAAGAAACGTGTTTTTCTGACTAGAAAACAGCGAATTTATGCATATACACGTGGAATGTACATATTTGTGGATGAGATTATAGTAAATTTGTTTCATGCCAATTCCTTTTCGAATTTAACACAATCGGCCAAGTTGCCATTCGGAAGTAGCGCTCACTTTTCGTGTACAGGCGACTACAAATTTAAAATATCAATGATTCACTGTAATATATACTTGAATGTCAATTAATATTACATTTTTTAGAGTCACAGGCTACACGAGGGTAATCCACGTGGTGGAAACTCCACTTTAATAGCATAGGACGGTATTTGAAAGGGGTTATCATAACGGTAGAGGAAGGTAACCAAGGGTTAACTAGGACCCTCGATCTATTGTTTAAGAATTCTACCCTGCATTCGCCTAAAACCTAGAAAACCTGCATCAGGCAGGTCGGGCATTTGGTACTTGTCCCTCGCTCTTCCGATGGCGGGAGAGGGGTTTGCTGTGGGGTCGCAGCTTCCTCCTAGCCGTCCGTGCCTTGACCGGTTTAGGAGGCAGATGGACGACTATTACAATATGAATAGCGGACAACTCTTACCGTATGCCCAATGTCTGCGACCCCGGAACATACACCTCTCAAAACAGGCCGAGGTGCCTCGGCATGTGGGAACCTTAGTTCAACTTTTTTTTGTGGCAACGCCCCTTTAATAGCATTCGAAGGGATTTGAAAGGGTGGATGCTTGTTTACTTTATGTAATTCTGAGTAAATAAATCTACTTCTAGTACTACTTTTCCAATTCTTAATAATAATAATTCATTCAATAGCTCAACCTCCTTTCATTATTGCTCATAAGTTATTATTTTCTAGCCTGTAAAGTTTCAGAACAACCAGGAGTTCATATTAGCACCATAATTTGCTATATTGTTTCCCTGGGATCAATAATGCACTCCACTTATTTGATCAGCTCGGCGGATTCGGAATAAAGAATTATAATTTAAAAGCAATTAAGATATTAATTTAATATTGATATTAAATAATGTGAATGAAAGTGTCGTAGTGTTGAAAAAGACAGCAAAGGTTGCAGAAGAAAATTGCTTAATTATATTACTTTGCCGCAATTGTAAATTTCACATCGCATCCATTTTATAGATTTTTAAAATAACTATAAAAACTGCTTATATCAACGTGACTTTGTAAATCAATTGTCACAGACAGAAATGTCGTATATCCATAATCCCCAATTTTACTCTTTGCTTTTGCGTTATTTTTATGTAATGCACTTCGCCCCCTATCCCCTACATGCGCTCACCTGCCATGCCGAAAGGGGTTGAACTCATTGACCCCGAAAAAGTTTCTTTCATAAATCATATCGTCCGTTTGAACATTTTACAAAATTTTCACCCACGTCCCCAATATACGTTGGGTTCAACGAAAAGTTGAATGTCATAATTAAATTCAGAGATATCGATACCCCTGGATATGATTCCAATCGTATTAGCGTTATTTTCATATAATTCTAAGCTTGTTCCCCTCAATGCCGATAGGGATTGAAATTACACACAGAGAGCATCTAGAGAAATATTCTGAATTGAATTGACTGCGGAAAATATTAGGCACAAACATCGACCAATTAACATGTTTGAATAATTTCCAACCTCATTCACACTCAGCCGCAAGTTGAATGTCATAATTAAGCTCAGGGACATCCATAACCCCTGACTCGACTCCAAACTCGAATGTGTTTGAGCTGTTTTTATATAATACCACTCCACCCTCAACCTTTAACGGTTGCACCACTGTCAAGCATGAAAGGGGTGGAAATTATACACAGAGAACATGTAGTGAAATTTGATGAATGCCGTTGATCCCGAATTATATTGTTTCGAAGCAAAAATCGGCCGGTTAGCATGTTCAAAGTTTGTACCCCGCCCTCTTTCACCAAGCCCCTCTAAACCCCGCCAACCACCACAAACCCCCACACGTTGACCAGATAGTCGTAAATAAACTCAGCGACATCCATAACCCCGGTTTGACTCGAATTTCAGTTGTTTGTGTGTTAATTTTATGAAACGCCCCTCAACCCCAAAAGGTCCACGGCTGCCCGTGACGTTGAAATCACACAGAAACATCAATAGAGATAACCTAAGGGTGCTCCTTTACCATGCTGTAAGGGTTTGAAATTATACTCAGATAACATTGATAGAAACATTATCAATCTCTTTAACCCCTAAAAATATTTAAAGGAATCAAATATCGGCTGTTTTAGCAAGTTTGAATATTTACAGCCCGTCCACCCCAACCCTAAACGTGCCCCTCTCTAATGTCGATAAAGGTTGACATTTTACACACACAACATCGTTACAAATACTATCAATCTAATTAAATATAATTATTAGCGTGAAATAAATAAGTGCCAGGGCCATTGACGTTGACAGTATTTCTACCATGAATGTAAAATTTCATCCTCTTTCCGCGTGAGAGGGGAGCACGCTTAGGGGTGGGGTTGAAACATTCTAGCATAATAAGAGAACCGATATTTAAGTCGGATAAATATTTTCAGTGGTCAAAGAAATTAATAGTATTTTTACTGATGTTATTTGAGTATAATTGTAACCCCTTATAATGTAATATATAATCAAAATATTTATTGTACGCTAATAACCGTCGTGATTTCTTGTTTCAAATTTCCACCCCTAACTACCCCCGCTTCAGGCGATTAAATGACCAATTGAATATCATAATTAAACTGAGCGACATCCATAACCCTCGTTTAGACTCCAATATCGGTTTTATTCGCGTTATTTCGTTGTAACGTCGTCCACACCTACCCTAAGGGTGCTCCTTTCCCATGCTGTAAGGGCACCTAAGCGTGCTCCTACACATTTGTTGATATTTTACAAACATAAAATGGGTAGAAATACTATAAATCTAATTGACCCTGAAAAATATTTATTCCACGCAAATATCGTCAATTGACAAAACTCAAAGCCTTTGAGTTGTGTCGCTCTGGGCCCTTCTTAGCACCTGAATAATGGAACAAGGATCCCAGAAACGTTGTGTTTTATTTGTGCTCTCACTTATTTTGTCTGTAATAGGTTATCTTTCTTATTATTAATATTCAATCACACGTAATTTTTTCTATTATTTTAAGTATGTCAGATACAAGTTGGTATTATAGACCCGGAGAAACAAAGCATAATTCTGAAAATGGTGGGTGTCAAAATCCGAAATTGGCGTACTCTGATAGGCAAGGAATTAACACGGAACAACTCCAATAAAACAGAAAGCCGTACATCTATTAAGCATAATATTATTTTGCATAATATTATTTTGCTGGTGTATTAAATTTGGCAAAAAAGGCTTCCTTTGTAAATCAATTTTTCTTTTTTCTTTGAATGTTAGATAGAAAATCAACTATATCATCGTCAAAGCTTTTCTTGCACGTGCATAACACTAGGGCGAAATTGTGTATTAATGGCATTCTTTCGTCCGAAGCATGCAGGACTACTAGTTTACAGATTTTATGATTAATAAACAGAGTTTTGGTAAATAACGAAGTAGTGATTAGAGATTTGATATCGGGTGGCCAGATATAATAATATCATTAAATTATATTATCTGGGCCACCCCTTTGAAGTACAAAGACAATTTCTGTTGTTCGAAACTAAGCTCATTTAGGTATGCGGTCGATCCCAACTTTTTTCAGCCGGTTTTCTGCCACCACATCATTTTTATTACCATTTTTTTGTATATTTAATTATCGTTAATGTGTCGTTCAACTGGCGCTACAGGGAAGTTGTATGAAAATCTACATTTACGGGATTCAGACCGTGTCTGTGAGTACCGTTGATGAAGTAACTTAAGAAATAGAGCGTTTAGAAACTTTGGCAAGAAAGAGAGTCTATTATAAAGGAACTTGTATTTTTAATAAATTCACACTTTCAACTAAGCATCTAAGAACTAAAAAAACACATTACCAAAATCCAAACTATTAGACACTTATTTTATTAAAGAATTTTCATCATTAAAAATAGTTTTAAAATATATACTTCAAAGCAATCTGCTTGAATTATATGGCATGACAGTAAATGTAAAAGAATAATAAAAACTACTACTTTTAATTAAACTCTCAGCCCTTATACAATTATTCATACTCATTCTTTCTGGATTCTGTCGGCCTTAGCACCTTCCTTCTTCCCTTTTAGTCCTCAACGTGCTCCCCTCAACACAGAGGGCTATTTTACAGTAGGTGATGCGCGAGTCGCCGCCAAGGTTTATGAATTAGTACAAGCAAAGACATATGTAAACAACGTAGACTGGACAAGGCACTGCTATATTTGAAGCAAATTGAAAACTCAGCCGCCATGTTTTATACTGTCGTGGTGGGCGCTTCCCATCGTTTTCTAGCCTTTAATTATGTCGTACAAATGACCTCAAACTAAATCTCTACAAACAAACTTTCAGACTTAAAACGATTAAGGAAATATAACACATTTAGGGTATTGAAAAATTTATTAACCATTAAACAATATTAGTTTTCTATTCATTTGTCTGATGTTAACTCCTCTCTCATGCATTGATTTTTTTAAAACAATTCATGTATTCTACAATTAAAGTAATGTTTTAATAACATCTTTATTAAAATTGAGTAGTGAGATTCCTCACTAAATTCGGTCGAAACTATTAAATGGTCAAATTAACAAAATAAAGTTTGTCTATGCCCCTCATCCTGAATACCTCCACACACAATATTAATAGGTAATTATTCTTTCCCATTTGCGTTTCATTATTTCTCAAAACTTTTTCTGCCAATGTGAATAGCTTGACAACGTCTTAAGAAGGGCTGTGTAAACTGTCTTTAAAATCTTTTATTTTAATCAATCCTGTTTTTCCCTCAGGGCAAGGAGAGCCTACAAACAACATAAACACTTCAGTTTTTTAATCATTGCCTTTACAACACTTCCTGAAATATATTCCACCAATTTTTATGAATATAAAATTAACCTTTCATATCTTCTTCAATAATTTTCGGAGTCAGTGAGATTGATAGTGACTTTCCGATGTATTACAGTATAATTTGGCGCTACAGTCCGTAGTGAACCTTGGCCTTTCCAACGAGCTTCTCCCATCCTTCACGGTCATATGCTGTCCTCTTCCAATTTCTACATCCCAGCTTCCGTAGATCCTCTTCCACTGCGTCCAGCCATCTTCTTCGGGGTCTACCTCGTTCTCTTTGTCCTCCTGGGGTTTCAAGTAGAATCTTCTTTGCCTCCTTGATTCGAGCTACATTGCCTACCCATTTTATTCTTCCTGATCGTATGATTTTTGTTAGTGGAGCATCAGCGTATATAGTATACAATTCTGTATTGTACCTTTTCCTCCATTGTCCAATATCGCACACAGTGCCGATTATCCTTCTAAGAACTCTTCTCTCGAATCCACCCATCAGTCTTGCGTCGGTTTCCGTCTGGGGCCATGTTTTTGAGGCATATATAAGCACTAGTCTTGCAAGAGTTTTATAACTAGTAAGTTTTGTTGGGCGGCTGAGGAGTCTTGACCTGAATAAATTACTCAAGGCAAAATATGCCTTATTTGCTGAAACTAATCTGGCCTTAATTTACGATTAGGTATCATTAGAGCAGGTTACTATGGATCCAAGGTACCTGAAACTTTCGACTCTCTCGAATGTATGTCCATCCACTCTAAAGGTCTGACATGTTGGACTGATATGCTTTCCCGCATGGTAAATATTTTGTTTTGTCCTCATTTATCGTTAAGCCCATCTTCCTACTTGCTTGGTTTAAGGCTGTAAAGGCTTCTTTCAGCGCTGGTATTGTTCGCGCTACGATGTCTAAGTCGTCTGCATATGCCAGGATCTGCACTGACTTATTATTACTACGATGCCTCTAATCTGTAGGCCTGCACCCCTAATCACTTTCTCGAACGCTACATTAAACAATAGGCATGCCAGTGCATCTCCTTGGCGTAGCCCATTTTTTATTTTAAGTGGGTCCGAGTAATTTCCACCAACTTGGATGCGGCTTCTTACATCAGACATAATCTTTTTACCATTCTCAGCAGTTTTCCGTGTATCCCTATCTCTTGTATCGCGCCATACAGCTGTTCTCTATTCACACTGTCATATGTAACCTTGAAGTCAATAAAGAGGTGATGAGTTCCAATTTTGTATTCAGCAGTCTTCTCCAGGATTTGTCGAAGGTTGAATATCTGGTCTAAGGTTGGCTCCCTTGTCGGAATCCACTCTGATATCCTCCGATCTCTCTGTCCACCTGTGGGAGTAGCCGATCAAAAATAATATTAGAGAGAACCTTATACCCTAGATTCTAGAGGGTAATTATGCGATGGTTTCTGCACTCCATCTGGTCACCATTTTTATTTATAGTACATATGATCCCTTCATTCCACTTATCTGGTATCCTTTCCTGTTCCCACATAAGAGTAATGAGTTTAAACAAGGATCGCTTCACATTTCAACAGTTGTGCTGTTATTCTTCAGCTTTCTCAGTGCTTTTCTATCATCCTCTATCACTGTCCCAGTCCCTGTTCAATCTCATGGGGATCGTTATCTACTTGTTCTAAGTCTCGATTAAGTAGTTCGTTTACTTATACAAAAAGGGAGAACGGCACACACTATTTAATACATAACTTAATGCTTAAGTGGTGCATTTTCAGTAATTTTGTAGACACGGCAGCTCAGGGAATTTGAGACCGATGGAAAATTTCGTGTTCGGAGTAATACGTTCCATTTACAAGAATATGGTTAATAAAGGTAAAGTAAGTTATTAGATATACACCCTGGTAATTCTTGTATCAAATACCGAGTGGGCCTAGTTGTCACACCATAAGAAAATACAACTGCAGCAAGTGCTGTTGAATTAACATGAGTACATGAAAGATATGTTAATTTATCCCAACCATTAGTTCGTGAATTACAAAATATATTATTTGTTAATAAGATACTTTAAACATTAAGGTTTTTTTATATGCAATAATTTTGACATACATGCCCTTTTTAACAATATAATTGTATTACTTTCATATCAAAATATCTCATACTATCGGTCCTAATGATTTCGAGTATTGAATGCAATGAGAATTATCTATGGAAGTATGAAAAATTATATAAGGGTTCACGTTCACAGTCTGGAATAATTTGGTGAATTTAATGGCAAATAACTATCGTAAGTTTTTGAAACTTCTGGAAAATTGGCCTGTAGATACTACAAAAGCTGAACGGTTAGTGTGAAAAATGGGGCTAACGTTAATGTTTTCCAGCAACATAAAACTTCCCAATCTGAATGATCCTTCGTTTAAACTAGAGTATGTTTTACTGTCAAGTTAGTAAAATAACACAGGTCAAGATCAAAATTTTGGTACAGTATCTATATATTCCAAGTAAAAGTGTAAAACATTTTTCAGTTTAAAACATTATTGAAATGTTTGCCAAATTTTTATGAACTATAATTTGAACAATTAAAAGTACATCAATTCACTGTTACATCTAATTCTGTAAGTTCAACGTTTTTGGAGACTTATTTTTAAAACTTTTCATATCCACTTTATATTTATCACTTGCAGCTTTTATTGATTTACTGATTATTACTAAATTAAATTGCTTGCAACTGAAGCTATAAGCAGTTTCAACTGGTGTGAAACTATGTGCCTGACATATGATACAAATTTTAATTTTTGTTAGGTGATTTAAAAAAACCAAACAATTTCATTTAATAAAAATTGGGTAATAAATTTTCCAAGTACACAGAAGCACAGCAATAGATAATGTATGTAAATGTTTTAAATTTCCTAAATTCACAGCATCAAAACAATTGTTCTATCTGATAATAATACTCTATACTTAATGTTACAAAATGTTTTGTGTGAAAATATTACTCACAAAAAGATTAAGCTACATGAGTTTACATTGTATAGATTTAATCAAAAATTAATGAAATTATGGAAAATTTTTAAAAATCATAAAAAAAATGTTGAAACTTGGCTATTGTTTTAAAAGCAGCAAGAACACACAATTTAAAAACAAGAGGTAATACAAAATCTAAATTTAAAGAAGCTATCTCCTTCAAATTGTGGGTTTAAATCATTTCTCTAGACTACTTAAATAATTTTTATCCATGTCAGAAAGCTTAATGGGTTTGCTTAAGGATTGTTGAGCAGAACATGATGATGTCACATTAATACAGAGAACACACACTATTCTGGAGAATTTTTCCTTCATTCAGCACTTAGAAACCTTGAAAAATCATTTTGCACAGTGTCTGTTATCTGTATCAATGTGACATCAACACAAGCTTCTTTTATGATCCTTAAGCTAACCATCTCTGCTGCCAGTATTCTGTATAATGTCTATGAAAGTTGATAACCTCATGCTAGCTGACACTGACACTCACCATAGCCATTTACTACAAACATTTAACTCAATTCACTGCCTAGCTTACACTGGACTGCAATTCAGCCCAAGCATAATAAACAAAACTTCCCACAACATTCCCCACCTGCCCTAGGTTTGCCTTCGGATGCCCTCCAAACCTCTGTAACATCCTCATCCACCCTTGTTGGCTTCACTCTCACACTGTCTCACCAAAGTCAGATTGTCATCATTGCAGGAGGAACGGGTGCTATGTCTGTCCTATCATCATACTACAATATTCCAAAATCCTTCTCAAACAGCCAAAGAAATCATTACTTACCTTTCCTCCCACATAATTCACCATATTAATAGCAGACTTTCTTCATCGGCCAAACAAAACTACCTCTTCCAGAATGCATTGGTAACTAATGTAGCACCTAACACATGATTACCAATAACTGCTTACTCCAGAAGCCACAAACCAGCAATTATGACCAATGCTTCACACTGGCCCTCATTAAAGCCTTGGCTCCTTTCATACTATCCATTTTTCTCCCTGAATCCGGGAGAAAAATGGACAGGGAAAATCCAGACCAGAAACATGGTAAAATTCTTCCAGAGAAAACCTGGAATGCAATAGCTGATCTTAGTTGGCGGTTGTGCTTTCAAATAAATCATATACAAATTCTTGCTAATTTTAAGAATTAACAATAATAATCCTAAATACGACCTTCATACAGACAAATTTTAAAGAGAGAAATAATAAGTAATAAAATTTAAGTTTAGAAGAGTGAAACTTTTCAACGCTGAATTAAAAGTTTGTATGGTAAGAAGGTTTTATTTATTATTATTATTTTTAACAAACATTAACATTTAGTAATTGATCCCAATGTTTTTACCAGTCATCAAATTGAAATTAAAAATTAAATCTTCATTTTCCAAATTTATAATTTAAAAAATTGATGAGCTTTTTGCAATTTGCCATATTCATCTGTACAAGGAAAAAATTCATAACACAATTACGTCCATGGACTGCACATTGTTGTTAAATAAATCAGTCCTCGACTTAACTAGTGTTACATTAACACCTCATCTTTATTTAAAAAGTGGCTTTCCACAATTAGTCATCATCAGCTGAAATTAAATAAATTTAAAATTTCACATCAAGTCAAGAAGAAACTACATCATGGTCAACTTGGTTACAAAAGCCGAGTTAATGTAACACCGATTAATTGGAGGACTGATTTTTTTGTTTGAATTATTTAAGGAAAAAAATTTTCAGAACCATTTAGGCCTACATATTAACTAGGATCTTACATATACATTTTTTATACATAAAAATATATTTGTAATACTCTTTAAAAGTAAACCATTAATTTGGAAATGAGGAATTACTTTCTCATTTAAATTTGACTACTGATTCAAACCTTGCAGTTAATTATTAAAATTAACAATTTATTAATTATCAGTCTTTTAATATAAATTTTATATACTTGAAGAAAAATTATTGCACTATCTTTCTATAATGGTTGCCGAAACAAACGACGAAAATGTCATGTTATAAATGAAAGGAAATATTATTTCATACCTTATTTGAGGAAATATGAAGATGTATTTTTCAATTATTTTCGAATGTTCATTGCCTAACTTGATGAATTAAATGAAAAATTCAAGGACACTCACAACTAACCGATATGCTGGCCATAAGGTAAATATATATATATATGCTATGTTTATGTGCGGATAATAAAAAATATATGCTTAATCCCACCACAGTTGACACAAGAACATCATTGTTGTCAGAGAAGCATTGTTGTTTCCCCGGATCTACACAGTGGCAACTCTGGGCGACACACTTGTCCCCATCCATTTTTCCCCCGTCACCAAACAGTGTGAAAGGGTCCATAAGCTTCTTCAGGCAACTAAAAGAATGTCTCCATCCATTTTTTTCCCTGAACAGGGGATTCTGTTGAGAAAAGTCCCAGGCAAAGTCCTGCGCTCGGCATCCTCTAGCAGTTCCCCAATCACAAACTCGCATATTTTACTTTTTATCTGCAAACTCTAATTACACAATACATATATGTAAATGTGAGTAAGGATGTGACATTGCCAAAGTAATTGAGATAATTAGTATGGAAAGGAAAGAGATAGTTGGAGGCTTACCTGAAATTGAACTTCAGCATAGCCACTCAGGACCAAAGCCCCCTTCTTTAAGAAAGAGAATTAAATTCCATTATCTTCCAACTGTCGCAGCCAGCCAGTGCAGAAGATGTAATTCTCTTTCATGAAGAAGGGTGCTGAGAGCCTCAAAAAATTTGAAGAACATTCTTTGATCATGAGTAGCTATGCCAACCTTCAATTTCAGGTAAGCTACAAATATCTATCTTTCCTTTCCACACCAATTTTAGATGTATTACACATTTGGATAGGAAAGAGAGACAGTGTTCTTGACTTACCTGAAATCAACAGTTGAACTAGTCATGCTGAGCAGAAAATAAATTGTCTGTAATGCAATTTGTGTCCAGCCAGCAGGCAGTTCAGACATTCTTTCCTGACAAAGGAGGCTCAGGTCTTCGAAAATTTGAAATTTTTTTCTGCTCAGCCTGACTGGACCAACTGTTTAGCCAGCTAACCTGTCTCTCTTTCCTATCTAAATGTTTTAATTAATTTGATCTTTTCTCATATTCCTGAAGTGCTTCATATATACTTGTTTGGATGTGTGTATTATTCTGTTATTTCCTCCAAATTTTCCATTGTGATTTTTCCTTAGAAAGAGAAACAGCAGTTGCCTTTGTTGGGTGTTGATTGTTTCTGTTTAATGGCCCACTGGTTAATTTAATCTGACTCGGTCAGAACAATGTGCATGCCCATTCTATCCTGAGGGAAGTGGCTTAAGGCCTCAAAATTTTATCAAGCTCATTACTGCCTAACCTGGCAATGCCAAGTATCAATATAAGGTAATTCAGCCACTCCCTATCCCTCTTTCATGTCAAGATGAGTTAATTTTGAAAAACAATGTAATGATAGGAGGAAGCTAAAAAATCCATTATTAACCAGAGTCTCGAAGATGAGTATCATAAGATTGGGAATCCCTAGTAGATATTATTCTTCAATAGTTAGCAAGATCTACTCTTCTTGTATGTTGGCTTGACAGTCTGTTGAAAGTTTAGGTGGCAATTGTATGGTGACAATCCATACAAAGCAAAACCTTTAATGTGTCTCAGTATGTCACATAAATTAATAATTTCAATATTTATTATAAATCAAACTTTTCTCTTTTTCTAGGGACTTTGGCATTCACATACGAGAACAAGTAAAAAAAGCCTTTACAGCTGGAGAATTGTTTCAAGGAGATCAAGAAAAGTGCTCACGAGCTCATGCCAGCCTGAAGAGATTATCAGATGATGTTCATAATCAGATGTATAAAAGATATTCATTGTCATCTGCTTCAGGGTTAACAGGAGAAGGATGCAAATCTGTGTTATCGTCTGAATCTATGAAGTTTTTGAAATATAAAAAGAAAAGCTTATTTGCTCGGATATTTAATAGAAAAAGTTGAATTAAAAAAATGTTTCAAGTCATTTTTAAATGTAGTAGGCATTATTCACAAGCACATATTAATTTAGGTAAAAAGGTGGCTCATGTGCCAGTAATGTTACAAGAAGTCTTGCAATGTTTTCAACCAAAGAATAATGAAGTATTTATTGATATGACATTTGGTGCTGGCGGACACTCACTTGCACTTTTAGAATCTGCACCTAACATCAAAGTCTATGCTTTAGATAGAGATCCAGTGGCCTTTGAATATGCTCAAAATCTGTCAATATCATACCCTAATAGATTAATTCCATTATTAGGAAAGTTTAGTGAGTTGCCAGAGTTATTAAAACCATTTGATGTAAGTCTGTGTTCAGTTGACGGTTTTCTATTTGATTTTGGTTGTTCTTCTATGCAATTTGATACTGCTAAAAGAGGTTTTTCAATAAGTAAAGAAGGGCCGTTAGATATGCGGATGGATGGTACACGTTTCCCTGATGCTCCTACAGCTGCAGATGTATTGGAAAAAGCTGAAGAATATGATCTAATTAAGATTTTGAAAATATATGGAGAAGAAAAGCAAGCAAAGAAAATTTCAAGAGCTATAATAGAATCTCGTTATCAGTTTAAAAATCTAAGAACAACAAAAGAATTGTGTGACCTTGTTGCATCTGTGTACAATGTTGAATATAAAGCAGACAAATTGGACAGACCTGCACATGTGGCAACAAAAACGTTCCAAGCTCTTCGAATTTTTGTTAATAATGAATTAAACGAACTTAATTATAGTATAATTTTAGCTGAAAGATACCTAAAATCTGGGGGGAAAATAGTTGCTATAACTTTCCATTCATTAGAAGACCGTATAGTCAAACGGCATTTAAGTGGCAATGTAATTAATAATGTTATTAATCCTCTTCCTGTGAAGTACACTGATCCATCTCTGTGGTATGATAAGGAAGAAGTTCACTGCCTTTTAAATTCAAATTGGCAATCAATTCACAAGCATGTTATTGTCCCAAATGACAGTGAAATATATAATAATCCAAGAAGTCGTTCAGCAAAGCTTAGATGTGGAATCAAAATTAACTGACTGTCCCTGAATGTTTTCATTGATAATGTTAACATTTTAATTTTGAGAATAAAACCTAAGAATTTGAAATATTTTTATTTCCCTTACCCATTTACACCTTCGTTTTACTTAACGGCTAAAGCAAAGTTTAGTAGAGCACTGATGTCATACCTCCTAGAAAATTGTAATTGTCATCAAGAATTTCTCTTCATTTTTCATATTTACTAATTCAAATATTTATAATTAAGCATTGGATTTTCCTTTATTTCAGTCACACATTTTAAAATAAATAAGATAAATGAAGTAATACATATTTTCATCTACATTGAATGTATCCCTTCATTGGCTTGGAAAGATATAACATCAATGTTGTTACCAAACACTATTTTCGTATCAGTTAATCATAATACAGTCTTATCACAAGGTAGGTTTATTTGGTCAATACTAATTTGAACAATTTAATTCACTTAATACTGTAAATATTTCATTCTTTATGCAGGCATATGTAGTAAAGAAATACCATTTCACCTGCCAGCATACATCAGAGAATGATCAAATTCTTACTGATAATTGAACAAATTTTTAAAATGACACTTGTACAGATACGAGTTGCCAGAAAAGTATACATAGCTTAGGTCGTACAAAGTCTATTTTTTAAAGGGTTTGTGCTAATTAGATTGATGGAACAAATGTGTGTGAACTACATACAAGCTATTTTCACAGTTTTGCACCTTGTTAATATGAAGAACTAGTCTATAAAGGGTGTAATGTATGTGAAGAGGAACTTAAATGTAATTTTAATAGAAGATAAGGGACAGAGACTAAGATTATTTATTTATTCACAACACCCATAGAATTATACTGGAACTTTGGGAATATTAAATCCCTTACTATCACAAAAGATAAATTTGAAATTTTGTATGATTAATTGCCAAGATGAACGACAAATTTTAAAAGGTCCTATGAACAGATTAACAATTTGTTTTAGGTAAAACTTGTGTGGATTTAGTTACTTTCAGACAAAAATAATAGATGACAAAGAAATGTAAGACATTATTTCCTTCCAATTTCCCTATAACACCTTCATGTTACATTTTTACAAATATTTGTAATAATTTTGGTATTATTGTCAATTTTCCAAGATAACCAAATTACTATTTAAGAATCATTTATATAAATTTAATAAAATTCAATTTTTTCACATTGCAACAAAACATTACCAGGTTTCTTAGCAGTGCTTGCTGATACAAGTGCAACAGCACAAAGGGAGAAAAGAAACCATTACACCATCGTTCCCACCTACTAAAACACTCCAAACTCTCATTGGAAAGTTGCATCAAAGGAGAAAAAAAGGAATTGGAATTGATGCTATGAAGCCTGTAATAATTAAAATAAATGTTGGGAGTCCCTGGTTTAGGATGAACTGGAGGTGTTACTGAAAGGATAGTTAAGAGATTTTTTAGTCAAATCACAAAAGTCCCACTCACATCACCATGCAAGCCTCACCTTAACAGGTGGCTGATAAGATTTGTGGCACATCATAGAAACATGACAATGGTTACCACTGTTGCATCAACAAATCTCTCAAAATAAATTAAAATATGGGACATATAAAGCATATTCCTGGAATCACTCTTGTCTGTACTAAATGAACTAAACCTAGACAACAAATCTACAAACCTAATCAGAGAAATCCTTACCAACACATACTCCAAATTTACATAATCAGACTACAGTCCAACCATTTTTAGATTAAAACTGGTGTATGACAAGGAGATAGACATTTAACTGCACCCTAGAAATAAGAGTGAAACATGATGACCAATAGTAGAATCTGACTAGGAGTAGAAAAAAAAGCATCAAAGTCAATTGCTTAGCTTTTGCAAATGATATAGCCCTGCAAACAGATCTGGGAAGAATATAAGGAACAGACCAAAAAACAAATAAGACTCACAATTTTCTTCTATAAGACAAACATATTGCACTGAAATATTTTAAAGTGTGAGAATAGAAATCGTCAAAGAATTCAAATATCAAATTGCTAGTTAGCAATATTTGGTTTATACTAAACAGTCAATTTTATATTTAAAATAACCAAAATCTTTGTACATATACTAATTAAATAAGTATATAGTGGAAGTGACAAAATGGTGGGGGCTGTGGAGATGACTGCTGCGGGTATAATTTTTGGGGGCAGCTAAATTTCAGTTAATTTTGAATTTAAATACTTAAATATGGGGGAAGCGAATTTGGACTCCGCCTTGGCTGGCAGAAATTCACGCTAAGCCACTGGGGCAGTCTATACGTAATTTTGTAGATTATGTGGGAGGAAAGGCATGTGATGTTCTCTTTGATTTTGTATGTCTTTGTGTGATTCTGGAAGATTGTGGTGGGTTCTACGATCAGAGCAGTTTACTTACCAGTAGGTGTATACAGGCTGGGAGTAAATAAATTGTCAATTTTTTTAAGATCTGAGCATCCTTCACCAGAATAGTTGGGCTGAACATTGTGCAGGCTGCCTGCTCAGTCTCATATATATTGTAATGATTAGACTTTATTACCATATATATATATATAAACTTTATTACCAAAAAATACATTTAAAAAAATTGACTTATCCTTTAATAACATTTACATCTGTTAATATTATACATTCCAACTTACGGTTTCTCAGGTTTACTTCGACTCGTTCTTTAGACACGCACTTTACAGCTTGGACATTCACTCACTGACTCTAACACAATATCACTGGTTCTCCATATCCAGTGAAAATATCCCAGGTGCTCGTTGTGACACTACTTGACGTCGTTTGCTGCATCCAGGTCGCCTACCATCGAAGACAGGTCAAATTCTCCTACTCATACAGATAGAGCTTCTGTATGTTAAAAATGTTTGTAGTTGTTATAGTTTTGCTGACTGATGCTGACTATTTCTGTCTCAAACTCCAACCACGATGCATTCAGCACGCTGGCTCCACTCTGACTATGCTACACGTTCGATGCCCACAGCATCTCTCTCTTACGCTGACTGTCTCTCGTTCCTCTCCCACGCTAACTGTCTCTTCGATGCGTCCTGCACCCCTCTCCCACACTAACTGTCGGCACAATAGGTTATATACCACTAGCCTCCTTGTTTTTCTCTTGATGCTAAATTCCGTCGCAACGGCGCGGTGACAGAATCCCATTACCGAAATTTACGTCCTTGCCGTTGGAGTCCTTTAGCCGGCTGCCCTCTTTTGTCCGAAGCCCGACAATCGCGACAGGTCCAATTTGTCTTTGGGCCTCTCCCCTCACAAGTGCGCGATACTAATTTCTCCAGATCCTAAGTCAACAAGTGCCTGGACCCTTACACCCACTGACTCTCCATGCAGCTGCAGTTATTTCGCCCCCGCAATTACTCAGGACTCGTCGGCCTCATCTGACTCGCACAAGATCCTTTCTTGCAAGTCCCAAGCAAATACGCCACTTGTCAGGTCATTCATCAGAGACAATAGCCTGCTCTACACTTTGGGACCATCTGCTCGCCCACGTTCTGCGTTACGGATTCGCCACAGATTCCCAAATCAATAAGTTACTGGACCCGCAATTACTCTTTAGACCTAATTGCCACACCGTCACACTTTCCTACAAATTACGGCTTCCTCTCTGCCGCCCACCAGCACTCATCCTAGATAAATGTCTTACCACTCCGTCTTGTCACCTCGTGACAGGACCCGTAATTACTTTTCCCTTGCATTCTCTTTACGACATGTGCGCTGTTTTTTAAACCAATGCATTATATTAAATGCATTACAATATATATATATTTTTTTATATATATATTAGTAAGGATGTGACATCAAACATAATTGCAATATTGGTATAAAGAGGACAGAGAGATACGTTGTGGCTTACCTGAAAGTGAAGTGTGAGATATATATGTGTGTGTGACATATAACATTTTTTAGTATAAACATAAATATACAATCTCAGAGTCAAAATAACTTGGAAATTGGAATTTATTCCCATCTGAGACAACCATGTTTGTCACTTAAATGCTCCTGGTTGGGTTTTCTAATTCTACTTATTTACTATCTGACTTGCTCTACCATTTAATATATTAGCCTGACACATAAGCAAACATATGTGTGTAAATAGATGTGTACCTCATATTTACAAAAAAGAAATATTTTTCCCATGAAACTTATTTCCTATAAACCCACTTCCAAGTTTTTGTCTGAAAAACCAAAACGCCCTATCACAAGGGAACTGTTTTAAAACAGTGGGCCACTTTCAAAATCATTGTACATCAAATATCACAATTAAATCATTTCATAAAATTAAATTAATAAGTTCCATACATTTTTCACACTCCACCATACTTACCCTCAATTTTGGAACATAATCAAATTTTTTGGAAGGAAATGTGAACAAAGTTTTCTAAGAAACAGTTGACATTATAATTGGATGCTAAATCGTAGAAGTTTTCCCACCATAAAATATATGATCTTTAACATACACGAGAAGAGTTGTGCTACAAGGAAAATTACACTTAATGGTTGAGATTATGTTTGTTGTTTGTGATTTTAATGACTGTTTAAGTGCCAAAAATTATAATACTTTATTAAATTTTGTTTGATATGAAGTAGTATTTATCAAATTATGTAAAAAAAATATAAAAGATGATAAAATGCAAATTTTTTTATTGATGAAAAGTGAAAATGTTTGCCTTTTCTAACAATTCTAATAATTGCAAATTATAATAGTATCAAAAATAAAAATTTGAATTAATTCATAGAAATATATGTGTAAAAACAATACACAAGTAACAATAACAAAAGTCTTAAATTGGCAAAGCAACAAACTTTATATATTCTAAAACAGTCCTTCAATTTCTTCAGTCTCTGTATTTATATCCATGTCGTAGATGTTTGGCCTTATCCCCAAACCTGGCATTTTTAGGATCTAAAAAGAGAAATTATGAATATTAATATATATTTTTTATTGCTTTTTAGATACACATAAATGAGATATTAAAGATAGATTAATAATGGGTCAAAACTATCTTAATATTTTTATGATAAAACTTCAAATAATTTATAATTAAATTATTCAAACATTCTCTGTAAGTTAATGTGTAATTATCTTTCATAAAAAATGTTTTTGAGTGAAATAATGTGAACCAAAAATATATTTATACTTGTATCATATACATATTAATACAATTACAACTTAAAATGACCTTGGCACCATATGTACGAAATTCCACCTCAAAGTTAATTATGATTTGAAATGTAATAATTTCTTACCGCTCCACAAACTGGTACAACAAATCCTGCCCCCACAGAGGCAAATATATCAGTTATGTCCATAACGAAGCCTGTTGGGGCACCTTTAACATTAGGATCTCCAGTGAGAGATAAAGATGTCTTAGCCATGCACAGAGGTAATTTATTATATCCCTGAAATAATAATACAAATTAGTGGAGAATGCCCAGACATTATATTTATTTAGAAAGATTTAAAGTTGCATATAAAGCTTAGGTGAAAATTCAACATAATGTTTCTTCCATTTGTTTAGAGACCTCTTCAGACATTAAATTATTTGAGAATTTGATAAATATAATAAACAATAAAAAGATTGAATCCCAATTAAAGTATCATATGGTTACTCACAGAAACAACAGTCAGTTTAAATTTTAATAATAATTAATAGTTATAAATATGCATTCTGACTAATGAGAAAACTGATAACCTGATGTCACAAATTAAACGATGAAACATTAATTTAATAAATTCTCCTTTTTTCTGACTTAAAATTGACTGATGTTTACTTAATAATAAATAGTTAATATGAATTATTAAAACTAAAACTTTACTTATAGGTTTGTTGTTGCATGTGTGTTGGCAGTTCTGTGTTTTATATTTGTATCCTACCGCTATCACAACACCTCTCTATTATTTATATTGTTGTAGAACAAGAATAAAGCTAATTTCCATTGTCATAAGTGTAAGCAGAAAGGTCATATTAGACGTATTTGTCCATTGTCTATAAATAAGAGTGAGACAAAATGATTCAAAGGAAATAACTGCTTTCACTGCTGTGATTTTAAGTGCAGAATGTAATGATGATGATGTTTGGCTTTAGGATTCTGGTGCCACGGTCATATGACTTCCTGCCAAGAATGGTTTTGCAAACTCAATTCCAATAAGAACTGACGACAAATCTATGACGAATGTTACAGTACGAACGGGCCAACTGTGCATGGATTCCATGTGTGATGGAAGATGTTATGCATTTCCCTGACATTGGAAAAAATCTTTTGTCTTGATAAGAATTACGATCTTAAAGCTAAAGTGCTATCTTGTGAAATAATGAAAATCGGTGTTGTATTTGGTGTGGCAAGTTTTACAAGAAAATGTTTCAATTTAACCTACAGGCCAACCTTGCTGTAAAGCACAGTTTTGGCATGAGAAGCTGTGACACCAAAACAAGAGACATACACAGAGATTTCTTGAGAATAACAGGATCAAGGTGACAACAGTTTTTGTGATGATTGTGTAAAGGGAAAGAACACAGAAATAGTTTTGAATCTCCGAGTTAAAGGATTACTGAACCAGTTGCAATGATACATACTGACTTGGGAGAAGCAAAGTATTTCTTGTGTTTCACATGTGGCTATTCTAGGTATAGGATTTTATAGAAGTCTTACGAAGTGAAGTTTGTGTTAAATCCGTATTGTCCACAGCAGAATGGTTGTGCTGAGTGCACAAACCTAATTGTTCTGGATCTCTCCTGTTGGTGTCTAGGGATTTGACAAAATCACTTTGGGCAGAAGCATTTAATAGTATGGTTTTCTTATTCAATCGGACTGGAGCAAGCGGGAAAGATTTGACGAGTCCGCATGGAACTTGTTACAGGGAAGAAAACATGGTTGGACAATTTACATTTTTTTGGAACAGAATGCTTTGTCCATGTTCCAGATGTAAAGAGAAAGAAATGGGACGCTTAGGGACAACCTGACGTCTTCATTGGATATTTGGAAGATGTCAATGACTATCATGTCAGGATTAAAGCAGATTCATCATAGTACTCATGTTGCTTTTAAACCAGAAAAGGGTGGGGAATTCCTGGAAATCTTCGCTATGAAGACTACCATTGAACCGGCACCGAGAAAGGCTGATGAGCAAACTCAGGAATCAGAAGAAAAATGTGAAAAATCCATCAACAATGAGGATAGTCTTCTGATGATAATTTGGATCCTCCAAAGGATGCTGTAGAAGAGAGTATGAGTCCTGAAAGAAAAGAAGAAACTATGGGGAGATCATCAAGACATCAAGCAAAGTTAATTCGACCAAAATGTTATGAAGCAATGTTGGCTGAGGTTCAAGAACCAAGAATCTACAAGGAAGCACTTGAGTCATCCTATCATCAGAAGTGGAAAGCAGCAATGAAGGAAGAAATCAACTCCTTGAAGGAGACAACTTGGAGTTTCAGTATGTTACCATCAGGTCGTAAAACAACACTAATAGTTAGATCTACTGCGCTAAATACAATGATAAGGATGATATTGTTTGTTTTTAGGCTTCCCTGGAGGCGAAGAGCTTCACTTATCAAAAGGTGTCGATTATGATGAGTCATTTAGTCTAGTGTGGCTGCAAATGAGAATCTGGAGTTAATGCAATTTGACATTAAATCAGCTTTGAAATTTAATTAGAAGTGTCCAGATAACTTGAATGCTGAGAACTATCAAATCAGATGTTCTACTATCATATTAACAATAAATATGTTACACTCTTATGTTTCCATTACAATTAATGACAAAAAAACTTGTAATGATTTTTGAACATGACAAAATTTAAGTAATAGTTCTAAGGTTCAAATTCGTGCAGTTGGTTGAAAAATTATGTTCCACTAACTACCCCTTCCATCACTGCCAACAAATTCTCTCATAATTATTTGTAATTAGCCATTTGCCATCAAATAACTATTTATAGTCTACATTATTAGAAAATATTTGCAAGAATTATTAATATTCAGATATATCTCTATTTTTATTCAAACCTACTTATTATGAAAGCATTTCGCAATAGTTTATTTTTCTTATCACAAAGTAACACAGCTATGAAACACTGGCAAACTTGGAGAATATGATTTTCTAGTAATTTCCTGAAAATATTTGGAGGTGCTAAAACTGGTCAGATCCAATTGTATTTATTTTGTTCTCAACCCATAGATTAGATGGAAATTTCCAACCAAATATATAGTAATTTTAGTTGCAATTTTGTTATTCAAATATTGTGGTTATATTTAAAACTTGTTCATAAAATGAATGAAAATGTCTGAATAAAATATTGTTAGCTGTTGATAACAGTTATAGACCACCATTATTCACAATATATACTTACCTTTTTATTATATTCTTCTATGTACTTCTGAACATGTGGCTTTACAGAAATATGGCCAGCACCATACATTTCCTGAGAAATTTTAAGTATTTTTTGTTCCAATGGTAAGTCCACACTATATAAAAACCTGATACATAATGGATAATTATAAACAAATAAAGTTGCTTTTAAAAAAGTATAACACCCATTTTACATTTGGACAACTACTTACTTGAAATTTGATGACTGACTACAAGCTTCAATAACTGAATCAGCGAGATCAATGGCACCAGCTCCACCTAGAGCCCAATGGTTACAAACTACAGCCCTGAATGCTCCACTTGCAATGCTTGCATCTTTAAGCAATTGTAATTCTGCCACAGTGTCAGTACTGGAGGGAAAACAATACATTTTTCACATAAAACAATTAACATTACTATAAAAGAAAATACTAAACTAGTTTAATCAAAAGCTTACCTGAAAGTGTTTATGGCAACTACAACTGGAACTCCATATTTTATTCCATTACTTATATGCTTCTGCAAATTTGGTAAACCTTGCTTTAGAAGTTGCACATTTTCCTTTAAAAAAAACATTTACAATTAGTAATTTTACTTATCCACCAGAGAAAATTTTTTAAAGTCCCTTACATACTTCAGTGTAAACTTTGTTCAATGGAATTCCTGGTTTAACTGCAGGGCCTCCACCATGCATTTTAAGAGCTCTCACAGAAGTAACTAAGACGACAGCATTAGGCACTAGCCCTGAATTTCTGCATTTTATATTGAAGAATTTTTCCATACCTATAATAATATGTGATTAGAATTGTGTCTTCAATTTCAGTTTAATTTAAATTACAATCTTACCTATATCAGACCCAAAACCAGCTTCAGTAACAACATATCCATCAGGCCCCACTAATTTTAATGCTATTTTGTCAGCAATAATAGATGAACACCCATGTGCAATATTTGCAAATGGCCCTGCGTGAACCAAAACTGGTGTACCTTCCAGTGTTTGCATTAATGTAGGTTGAATAGCATCTTTCATGAGGATTGTCATTGCTCCCGTTGCACCCTGTCCAGATATAGTGCAATGCTAAATTATTTTATGCAAACCCAGTTATACAGTAATTTGAAAGCTATTTTGTTATAGTTCAGGAAAATAGGTTGTGATGGACTCAATTTTTTATATTTCATATTTATAGGTGGAGAGTTGATAGGGCACAGGATATTTGTTTCTGGATGAGGTCTCTAGACTGTTCAAAGTAGAGAAAATATGAGCTCCCCTGAGGGCTAAGCTGTATGGGAGGCAGTGAAGGTATTGTAAGGTGGTGGTGGGTTTCATGAGGTGTTTATAGAAAGGATCAGCTGGATGGAAAGGTTGACAAATGAAAAAGTATTGGAAAGGGTTGCTGAAAGGAGAAGACCACTTTAAATTATAAGTAAAAGGAAGCAGAACTGGGTAACACACACACTGGACTGCTTACTAAAAGAAGGACTAGTTAATGCGAAGAGATTGAGAGGAAGGAAAAGACACATGATAATAGATTACATAAAAGGAAGTGGAAAATATGAGCCTGAAGAGAATGGCAGAAGAAAATGAAGTCTTACAAAGTAAAAACCTGCGAATGGGTAGATTACTAATGATGATTATAATAAATATAATAATTATAGTAGAAATAATTCAAACAAATTGTGACCCATACCAAATCATCTGCCGTTACTGGATTTCCCTTTTTATCCAGTCCTACAACAATATTGCTCATTCTTTGCTTCATGTCTTCTAAATCTGTAGCTAATGCTAAAATTGCCATTATTTCACTTGCCACAGATATAGTAAAGCCAGTTTTTCGAGAATAACCATCCTCCGTTGGTGATTGTCCAACTGTTATTTCTCTTAAAAATCTGTCGTTTATATCCAAAACTAAAAATAAAAATAAAAAAAATTAGTTTATCATATAAATTAAATAAACTCATTTGAATAAAAGAAAAGACCTCTTTGCCAAGTTATTGTGCTTGGATCCAAATCAAGTCTGACAAATCTTTTTATTTCTTCTGGAGATAATGCATCGGGATTAGTTTCTTCAATTCCAAGGCGCTGAAGTCGTCTCAGCTACAAAATAAATTAAACAGCTTAATGAATAACATATATGCCAATATGAGAAACTTTGCATTATTTATAATTAATTTTGTGAAAATGTCAATCATTTAAAAGAATTATTTCTCCAATCTTTGATTATTTCTCTATTTTAGTTGACCCCATTAGAAAAGTAATTTGAATATTACTTTATTGTGTCCATAAGAAATAACTATTGGGATATTATAATTTATAATGTGCTCTGCTATTTTAAAACTGAATTATACCTGCTAAACTGTATAAAAGTGGTCTGGAAAATTCTAGGCTAAATAGTGAAATGGCCAATCAATTTTATTTTTCATTATAATCAATTTATTAGCTCTGCTGTATAAGTGCAAGGTCAAGATCTTTCCATAGCACCCTCAAATTATTCCTAAAATTTGAATACAATGATTGGGAAAGGAAAAGGGAAACAGGGGTTAATTTTTATACTCATAAATGTGAAATACTCTCAAAACTCCCTGCTTCTATTAATAAATACTTCGATGACAACACACATTATCTTATGTAACAATAAAGACATGCTTCTTTAATCTTCCTTTTGTCATATGAATGCATAAATATAAAAAACTTGTCTTGATTTAAATAATCGTTACCAGTACAGTTCAGTGTGATATTATTGTTTAATAAACTAAAATTAACGTAAAATGTCACTAAACTTTTAACATCCACTGTATGAAATTAGAAATCAAAATAACTCAACAAACTGATATTCTACCACTGAGAAATTGAAACCAACAGAACCAGTATTTATTATATAATACATTATTATTTTTAAGTTAGTGTTCAAGAATTACTTTGAGTTAAAAAAGAATTTTATTCATAAAAATAAATATACAAACTTGTGATAAAAAGCAAATATATACTTCCAATTAAATAACTGCTAAGAACTGGAATCTCTGCCTTTTTAACAGAATTTTTGGCAAATAATCAGTTGACTGAGATTGATCTCATGACCAGAAACTATTCAATAATACATACCTGTATCTTTGAGAAACATCTTTGTCCTTTAACTTTTGGTACTAATCTGTTGTACAAAACCTCATCTTTTTGCGTTTCCTCATGGAAGATTCTTGCATCCAATTGAGCTGCTAAAAGGTTGTTAGCTGCAGTAACTGCATGGATGTCTCCAGTAAGGTGAAGATTAAATTCTTCCATTGGAATAACTTGAGAATAACCTCCGCCAGCTGCTCCACCTAAAAAAAGGTTTAATTCATCCTAAGATACGGTGATACTGAAGTAATTAAAGCATTTTACAATTATACTAACTAACAATACTTATACATAATACATTAGGATAAGATACACAGTTTAGGAGACTTACCTGAAATAAACAGTTGTGAATAAGAATGAGAAATTGTCAAATAGCTAAGATAATTGGTATGGAAAGAAAAGAGATAGTTGGTGGCTTACCTGAAATTGATGCTTAGTGTAGCCACTCATGACAGAAGCATGGCCTTCAAATTTTCTGAGACTCTCAACCCCATTCTTCATGAAAGAGAATTACATTCAGTGGACCGACTGACTCTCCAGATTGTAATTCTCTTTTCTGAACAAAGGGGCAGATTGACTCCGAAAAACTTGAAGAACTTCCTTCTGTTCCAAGCTTAGCCGAGCTTCAATTTCAGGTAAGCCATAAGCTTTCTTACCTTTCCATATCAATTATGTATATATATATATATATATATATATATATATATATATATATATATATACATATATTGTAACATGATTGTTGCGAGGTACGGTCGAGCGCCCTTGGCGGGGGTGACTGCAGTGGTTGTGTTTATGCAGGTGCCGGAAATGCGATGTTATTTTAGGCCGGCCAAGGGGAGAATCGTAATGGGCAGTTCCAGGCTGGACTCGACCAAGGATGGATGTGCTACCACTAAATACAAAGTTTGATAAACCATGCCTTGAAGTTAACTTGTGCCTCATGTTCGTTTAAATAAAAGTAATAAAATATTAAAAAGTTGTTTTGGTGATTTTCTCCCAAAAATTACCTGGCGCCCAATCAGTATGAATAATCAACGGAAAAACGCAAGGAGGGTAGCGGAGCGGCTACATTATGGCGCCCAACGTGGGACTGAACGGTAATTAGATGGACCATGCGGGAGCAGGGAGCAGAATTGGAGAACGAGGTTGTTGAGTACACGCGGGATCGAAGTTCTGGAGCACACGAGGACGAGATCTGATACGTGAGGAAAAAAGAAAAAAAAACTGGGTTCTTCGTCGTCGGAAGAAAAGTGAGTGAAAGTGTTTGTGAAGTGCGGCAATAAGCGAACAAAAAAAAAAACAGGTTGGTGACAATCTAATTAATTTTTTGGTGTTGTGGGGTCATTGCAATGGCAGAACGAAATAATGAGGCAGAATCAGATATGTGGGATAAATGTTTAAAATTATTAAATGTAAATCTTGAGTTATTAAACAGATGTGTTGATGTAGTAAGTGGAATAAGTAGAAAGTTTGATGTAATAAATGAAAGAATGGATGTATTAATTGATGGAAAGGTTGACAAGGTAGAGGAAGATTTAAATGTAAAATGTGATGACTTCAGAGATAAGGTTGATGTTGAAAGTGCGAAGCCGGAAGTTAAAGAAAATATTTTGCAGCATCAAATAGTGATGAAAAATGGAAAATCAGAGGAAGGGAATAATAAATTAAATGTAGGAGGTAAAGAGAATTTGGTTCAGAAACAGCTGATTAGCGATAGTGAATTGCATAAACTTGCTAATAATTTAAAAGAGAAAACGGTAGAAAATGGGGAAATTGTGAAACCCATTAATCAGGAAAAAAGTAGTGGATGTAGATCAAAGAACATCTCACAAAATGTAATGAAAGGTAAAATTACAAGAAATAAATCCAAGTGTGTAAACTTTAAGGAGGGGTATTATAGATTAAGTCCGAAAAAGAAAATTTTTGTGTGTAAAGAAGGTTTGATTTTTATCACTCCACACAGAAAAAAGATGTGTATGCTTGAGGAATGTATGAATAAAGGAAGTAATAATTGGTTGGTATGGTGTGGCTGACAGGAGAGTGAAAAATGTAATTCAAACATCTGTCAATTTGGGTTATACAAATAACCGAAAACTAAATGTATATGATGAGTATTTGATGAATGTATGGAAGGAGATAAAAATAGATAAAGACAGTGAAATGTTGCAAAGAAAGTGTAGGAGGCATTTAGTGAAATATTTTTGTGTGGGAATTCCCTAGAAGCCAGGAGGAGGCAACAGTTATTATAATGTGGCGAACATTCTCAGTGTAAATATTGTATCTGAGGATGATGTTAATTATGGTTTATATAAAAAAATATAGAGTAAATGTTTGTTGCTTTTGGATGGTATTGGTCAATCAGCGGATTAATAAAAACATTGTAAATTTGACATCTAAACAGCTGATGAAAAAAGGATTATTGTATAAGGAATAGTTTGGAAAAAGTATTGTCAAAAAGAATGTATGAGTATTATGTTCCAAACAGATATAAATTTTGTATTTTTAAACATGAAAAGAAGGTATTTGTAAAAATTGTGTAATTGTATTAATTGGTTATCAGGGCGTGGTCGAGTGGCTGTTGATGTTAGTATTATGTGGGGAAAAAAAAAATGTGGCTGTATTTTATGGATATCTATGGTCAGCCAATTTTTGTTCTTTGGAGGGGGGGATAATGTAACATGATTGTTGCGAGGTACGGTCGAGCGCCCTTGGCGGGGGTGACTGCAGTGGTTGTGTTTATGCAGGTGCCGGAAATGCGATGTTATTTTAGGCCGGCCAAGGGGAGAATCGTAATGGTCAGTTCCAGGCTGGACTGCTACCACTAAATACAAAATTTGATAAACTACGCCTTGAAGTTAACTTGTGCCTCATGTTTGTTTAAATAAAAGTAATAAAATATTAAAAAGTTGTTTTGGTGAATTTCTCCCAAAAATTATCTGGCGCCCAAACAGTATGAATAATCAACGGAAAAACGCAAGGAGGGTAGCGGAGCGGCTACAATATATATATATATAACAATATATATATATAACAATTTCAACCAATGCTTCACACTCAGCATCCTTAAAGATCTACCACCCGATTCATCAGAGGCAGAACTCCATCTGTGGGAACTCTCCTTCCAACATGTCTTACCTTACAGTCCAGGCAAAGTCCTGGACTCAACAACCTTTAAATAGTGCCCTTCCTACCTGCCACCCCTACTTGCACGAGTCCATGTGAGTATGTATGAGCATGCTTGTGCATGTATGTGTGTGAGCATGCTTGTGCATGTATGTGTGTGAGCATGCTTGTGCATGTATGTGAGTGAGCATGCTTGTGCATGTATGTGAGTGAGCATGCTTGTGCATGTATGTGTGTGAGCATGCTTATGCATGTATGTGTGTGAGCATGCTTATGCATGTATGTGTGTGAGCATGCTTATGCATGTATGTGTGTGAGCATGCTTATGCATGTATGTGTGTGAGCATGCTTATGCATGTATGTGTGTGAGCATGCTTATGCATGTATGTGTGTGAGCATGCTTATGCATGTATGTGTGTGAGCATACCTGTAATTAATTAAATAATACATCAAATTTTGTTGCTACATGAATAAGATCAAATGCTTTGAAAACTTGTTAGTTTTTTAAAAAAAATTCTTTAACCTTCAGTTAGTTACCTTTTATTCCAAAAGTGGGTCCTTGTGAAGGCTGCCTCACACAGGCAAATGCATTTTTATGTTTGTGGGCAGCAAGTGCTTGAGATAGACCAAATGTTGTTGTGCTTTTTCCTTCACCAAGCGGAGTTGGAGTGATTCTGTTAATAAATTCACTCAAAATTAATTTTCATCATTATTATATTTATGTACAACTGTTACTAGCATATACTTTAAACACTTCCTTCTCTGAGCTACAAACTGTCAGTTTGATCAAGTAAAAGTAAGTAGGGAATTTGGTGTTTAGTTTTGAAGTAAATTGTAAAAGAAATCTGAAGACATCATCCATGAGCTAGACCCAGGTTCAAGAATTAAAATGGGCCTGTTACTGTTGTCCCATGAACATATTGGCATTGGAGGCACCTTCCAGGTGATGGTAGATGTTTCTTTTAACAGAAAAGTACTGGTAAGGACAGAGTGAGGGCAATCAGAAAGTTTATGGTGGGGACGGAATTTGTAGCCTGAATATTTAATTGCTGCCAGGCCAATTGCATGGGTTTGGTTAGGTTGATCGAGAAGGAAGTTAAGAAAGCACAGTGATGTTATTTGGAATGCAGGTGAATGTTTTAATCAGGTTGTTAGGTAGGAGTTTTGGATGTGATAGTTTGCAAGGTTCTTTAAGTCTGAGGTGAGGGTCTGCAGTATTATATATACACACATACCATGTAATGGTTCGTTTTTGTTGAGTGGAAGTGCTAATTATCATTTTCAAAACAAATTTAACTCCTTGCTTAAGTACGAACAATAAATCTTCAGATTTTTTTACATTCAAATTGCTAATTTAGTATCTTTTAATTAATAAAAGTAAACTATTAAAAAAATACTTTATTGTGTAATAAAATTATATTACATTAAGAAAGATTATTATCTTCATTATTATTTATGAAGTCTAGTATTCTGACCAGAAAAAATATTTTTGAAAATAGCCTTACCCAGCAACAACAATATATTTTCCATCCTTTCTGTGCTCCAACCTTTTCAGTAGAGACAAATCAATTTTTGCTTTCTTTTGACCATATGGATGTACTTCTCCAGGATATAACCCAATTTCCTTAGCCACTGAGAGGATTGCTTTTGGTTCTTGTGAGTGTGCAATTTCAATATCACTAGATAACAGAAATAATTAAATTTTACCTTGCCTCATTAAGATAATACAAGAAGTTAATTAAAGATATACCTTGGGACTGGTGTTTCTAATGCAAGAGGTAAAACATTTAGTTGCCACTGAAAATTTAAATAATGTTTGGCTGCTCGTTGTGCAGAAAGAACAGTATTCTTCATTAACATTGCAACAGTCATTGGGCCTACTCCTCCAGGAACAGGAGTAATATATGAGGCAACTTTTCTCGCTTCATTATAAGCTACATCTCCACAAAGTCTTTGTCCAGATTTCTTTGTGGCATCTATAAAGAAACAAACAACTCAGTTCTCAAAAGTGAAACATTCAATTGAAGCAAAAAAATCTGGAGCAGTAGCTATTAAAAGAAAATTAGTGACACGTTATATGGTAATTGGAAAATAATTAACTTTGTATTTAAGTGTAAAATAAATTTAATATTACTTTTCAATGCATTTTTTTTCTTTTATTCTTAGTTGAAATTAATTCCCAAACACTTAAATAAAAATGTAAGCAATCAGAGTTTGGTTCAAATTGTGTAAACACATACATGTTATGCTAATACTGGAATACCATCACAGAGTTAATACCATCAAATGTCCATATAAAATTCTTAAAGCCACAGTAGCAAATACCATGCAGGCAATCAAATGATCACATAAAAAGGATGTCGAAAACATCCATAAGTGATCAATACTAGTTGCTGCTTATTACAAGTAGGAAACAAGATTGTGACAACAAAAACAACTCTGCTCTTTGCCAATCATGCACAGAAGTGTACCAGGAAAATAACTAGGACACCATGAGTGAATAGCAAATGGGTCAGATAACTAACCTATAGGGAGGCAGAATTAAACCCATTGCAACCATTTATTGGCACAATGTTTCATTTGGTGAAGTATTGGTTTAATTTTTGGTGCTGTGGCATGAATAGATACTGGGAATTATGCTTCATACAGTGCTGTGATGGTTAACAATGAATTTTGGGAGAGGTTATTTTGCTTGATCAATGTAGAAAGAAGGGCAAAGTCTCCAATGTACCTGCTACATAATTTGGGAGGGGCAGAAGATAGTGTTTTTCTTTGATTTTAATTGGGCATTTGTGAAGTATTTTGGAGGATTTTAGTAGATTGAAGAGTACGACAAATATGGTACTAGTCCCTACAGCAAGGTTGGCAACCCAATTGTGTGACTGTTGGGTCTACAAGGGTACAGGAGGTTGGGGTGTTTAGCATGTAGGATGTATTGTGGGTAGAATGTTTTTTATGTCTAGGTTGGATTACAGTACAGAGTATGGAATGTGGATAATGAAGTGGAGTTTTTCTAGTGGTTATGGGTGTTCTACGGTAATTTTTTATTTTGATCGAAAGTAGGTGTGGATAGTTGAACAGTGGATAGGGAGAACCATTGTGATCCTCTAACTTATTCATTTTGGCCACAACAATAATGGATTTGTGAACAAGTGCACTGTCGTGAAACTACAACCGTTTTTTTGAAAATGTGGCAGTTTTTTCTCAATTTAATTGCTCAAATTCAGTATGCATAATAATTACCATTGATGATTTTTCCTTTTTGAATATAAAAAATTAAAATTATTCAGTGTGCATCCCAAAAAACTTATGCTTTATTTTTCAAACAGCTGGAACTGTCTTTGCCTTCACTGGAACCGATTCACACATTTCTTTACACTGGTTTGACTGTTCCTTTGTCTCAGGTCTGATGTGATGGACCCATATTTAATCCATAGTTATGAATTGACACAAAAACTTGACTTTATTGCACTGAAACATCCTCAAACACACTATTATTGTTTCTTTGTAAGCAAACCTGATAGCCATCTTGCACAAAGCTGTCTCATCCAAATTTTCAGTCAATATGTGATGTATCCAACACCATTTTGTAGATCTGGCATGATCACTTCATTTGGGGAACCACTGTGATTTTTGTCTTGGCAGCTCATTTGGTCTCATTTAAACTCTGACACCCAATATTTTATTATTGTAAACCAAGAAGCAGATTCTTCCAGAGTAGACAAATCTAATATCTAGTATATGACGTTGGAGGAGAAACAGGGAGTGTTTTATTTTATTTTGTATGTTGTTTCTTATTAAAATTGCAATATATTCAAACAAAGGCAGATGTGTAATATTGTAGGAGGATGTTTTTTATGTCCTGGTCAGATTGCAGTACAATGAAATGAAATAAAATATGCAGATTTGATTTTGAGTATAGTAAAGTAATCAACTGTAAAAACTGTGCTATTGAACAGCATGAGGTGCAGAACTCCGTTCCTGACATGCTGCTTCCTCCTATTTAAAGCAGTGACACCAGTTCTCAATTTAAGGTAAGCCTGCAACTGCCTTTCAAATCCATATTAATTATTTTGACAATGTGAGACCATCCTTAATATATATATATTGTAATACCCAGTTAAGAAGGAGATGAATTTTGTTCTTATTTCATGTGATTTGTTTACTAACTCAGACTGGGGAATTCTTGAGTGGTTAGTATATAAAAAAAATGATAATAATAAAATGATGGATAAGTGGCTTTTAGAGAAGGGGAGGACGATAATTGGATGTTTAGCGGCTTAGAGCTAATGGTATTGACAGATATCTGGCCAGAACCCCAAATGCATTATGACAGAAGTTTTATGGACATACAATTATATTAAAAGGAAATATTTATTTTAATTGTATTGAGTGGCTCTCGGAGCGTGAGAAAGGCAACAGCTGGTGTTGTTTGGCGAACGTGGAAATTCAAAAACTGTGAAAACAAGGGAATATTCTGGAGAGGGGGGAAACAGATAAAAGACAGCAGTTGGACAGGAGCAGTCAGACAGTTGGGAGAGAGAATTGGTGGAGGTCCGCAGGGCGGACGCAGTTAAGGGGGCCGAAACAATTTTATATAGTTAGTCCGTCAGTCACTCAGTCAGTCAGAGGGGTCAGGAGAGAGCGTTGACGGTGGGCCAAGTTAAAGTGGCCAAAACAATTTTATAAGTCAGTGAGTTTGCATTCAGGAGAGAACGTTGGTGGAGGCCAATTTAGGTTGCCGAGAGGAGTCATCAGTCAGCAGTCAGCAGTAGTCGGTAGGAGTTTTGTCATGGAAATCTGTCTGTCAGCAGGGTTGGTTGTTTGGAGGAAGTCGCTGTGAGAGTAATATCATCGAGAAGAGGTGGTTCTGAAAGCAAAGTGTGAGCGCAACCTAGTGTTCTTTAAGCCTGTATGAAGTGAGTGTGTGCTGGTATGCAAGAGATCCAAATTGCATGGACCAGAGAGATTGTAAGTTTATTTTTTTCTGTATTCATTATGTAAATTGTTAAATAAGGGTAAAGAGTCAGATTTCGTTTCATTTCTTTTCATGTCGTTTCATTTCTTTTCATGTCGTTTCATTTCTTTTCACGTCGTTTCATTTCTTTTCACGTCGTTTCATTTCTTTTCACGTCGTTTCATTTCTTTTCATGTCGTTTCATTTCTTTTCATGTCGTTTCATTTCTTTTCATGTCGTTTGTCATTTATTTTAACTGCATTGTTTAATTGTAAATTTTGTGTTCCGTTTCCTTATCAACCCAATAAAGACCCTGGGGTACAGAGTCTGATTTATTAAAATGTATTCTAGATTAATAAAATTGTTTTGTTGATAAAATTTAAAAAGGGGTTTTATATAATTTTCTATAATCATAAATACCGATGAGAGGAGTATCACAATATATATATATATATATATATATATATATATATATATATATTGTAATAAACAAATTAAGAGATCTAGCGAAATGCCATCATGTTGGAGCCAATTAATGTAATATACAATTTAATAAAATAATTCCAAAAACTGTAATGGTAGACAAACCAGGATGTGGATAATTAATGGGATTTATAACGGAATTTTAACAACTTTTAAAGATGAAACATTTAATACAAATTTCTATTTAGTTTGGATTCTGTATATAAACTTTTAAATAATTGCCACAGATTTTCATGAAATTCTTAATTCTTCAGGGCCACTTATTGGACCTCTAATAGTTACAGTAATTTGTAATTATCACCAAATCAAATGAAAACCAAAAATGTTACAAAAAATCTTAATTAAACTTAAGAAAATGTTGACATAAAAAAATCTGAACAAATCTCAAATCCAGAGAAACCTAAAGAAATTTAATGCAATTTAATGAAATCTGATGGTAAGCAGTTTCTATACAAGGTGTACAATGGAAGGTTTTCTTTATGTACCAGATTATCAGAGCTGCTCTCATACCACACTGCTTATACACTTCACTAGTTATTTAAAAGAAATTTTACTTAACAGGCCATTCACTGTTCACAAATACTTTGCTAAATTTCAGCCAACTGACCACTGACAACATCTCCACTGTTCGTTCTAGAATTTTTTTGTTCTACATGTATCTGCCCACTTTATTTTACTGGTTTTTTAATATCCTAGGCTGAATGTGACCCCCTTCTGTCAGTTTTCGTTATGAACTCAATGACCATTATCAGCCGGTCATCATTATGGACTGGATGACCATCATATGGTCATCCCCCAGAGTCGACTGTCCTCAACTGCTACTTGGTCATCCCCCAGAGTCGACTGTCCTCAACTGCTACTTGGTCACCCCCCAGCGTCGACTGTCCTCAACTGCTACTTGGTCACTCCTCAGAACAGACTGCCTGTGTTCTCCAAGCTTTCAACCTCAAATATATGCCGACAATAATAAGTCTTCAGCACACCCCATTCTTACATCACACAGACTGTAGTTTACAACACCTGGGTCATAATTATTATTCAGACAATAGAAATATTAAAGAAATTATAAACAAATCCTTTCATTACACATTAATGATCACCGCAATATATATATATACAAATATAGGACTAATGTATAGAAAGGCTCACCTGGTACAGGATTTATACCACAATCAATTACAACAGCTCCTGGTTTAATCCAGCTTCCTTTAACCATCTCTGCTCTTCCAATTGCAACTACAAGGATATCAGCTTTTGCAGTCTGTAATTGTTGGATGGTAAATTATGCTTGTATGAAGTATATTAAATGGATACATGACATTAGTATTCCAAATCAAGTCAATTGATTATTGCACAGTTATAATATATAGGAGCTTCTACTTATCCGTCATATTTCCTCTATATAATAAATATAAGTTAATCACTTCATTAAGCTTATGTAATTAATAATAGATGGTTATCTAACAAATTAAATTCATCAGCTTGAACAAAAATAAAAATATATCATCAAGTTCTTACTTTTCTCATTTAAATAGAAATATCCAAGCTACGAAGCATATTAAAAAAAATATAAATATTTCTTCAAAAGTTCTGTCGAAATCACATAAGGAACACGTAAAACTTAACACAATATAACAATGAGCATACTGCTTATTATATTTAATTAAATTATGATTTTTAATATTAAAGTATTTCATGTTTAGGTCCAGTAACAGACATAACTGCAGAGAAATAGCTTGTCACCTTAAAATATGATGCACAGTGGTCCACTGCTAGAGCTCACTGTAACACAAAACTTTATAGCAAGTTGGTAATTGTATAAACTATTCTGAAAACATTTACACAATGAAATATATTGTGTTCAGTTCAAAATATGAGTTTAAAACAACTCTTCCATTAAGAAAAAATATGACAGGATGTTGTAAAAATACCTTGCAACTGTGTATATCCTGTTCATAAGAATATAATGAATGTTTTTAGGAATGATAGTACATTTACAGCACAGTTCCTCCAAAGGGAAGTTACAAAAATACTCCCTTCATCTTCACCCTTCTTGCACTTCAAACAATTTGCTATCATTTAATATAAAAATATTCCACTTACATTCTTAAAAGCAATTTTGGCCAAACTTGGTGTATATATGATGCACAATATGGTGAAAACATCCCATTTGGTGGGACAACCCCAGCATGAATAAGAGTGAAGGTGGTGAGGGGAGTGAAATGACCAAAAATAATAACAAGTAAAAAGTTTTTAGGATCAAAATAGTGTGACATCTGAATCATTTTAAGTTAAATTTCAACCTCTAATAGTATGGGAAGTGAAGCACGTTAAAAATAATTTGAAAATGAACTAGACTTATGTTCTTTAGACAGTTTCCATGATGAGCAGTGATACTCCCAAAGGCAAGTTCAGCCAGTTTCAATGAAGTAGTAAGGGTGGAGTAAAGGGTCATTTTAAAATTCAAATAGGGCCAAGTTTGGTATTTATTCCACAGATTTCTGTGTTGCCAAGTTAATTGGCAACAGTCCAACATTATTGAAGATTACTATCATCCATATTCAGTTGGGGGTAGGGGTGCCAGTTGATTAAAAAATATGTCCAAAATGACCGGCATTGGTTTATAATTCATCATCATGGGGGGTTTTTGAGTTCAACAGCAGCATTCACCATGCTGCTTAAGCCAAAGTTCAACCTTCATAGGCATTGGAGGAAGCAATGAGAAATTGTTTCAAATCTAAAGTTTTCACTGTTTCTGTGACAACACTCCCAAAGCCAATTCAGTCTTCAAATGTATTGGTATGGAACAGACTGAGAACATGATAAATTATATAATATTCAAAATTAACAATAGATTAGTAATCAATTATTTCCTTTAATGTACACTTTCCTGATGTAATGATTTTTAGAAAAGATTCACAGTTTTTCAACATGGTCAATTGTTTATGAAAACACAAAGTTTCAGCAAAATTCATCTCCCCTGTATTCAGGTGACTGGTATGCTGAGATGGTCAGAATTAGCTGCACTTTGGCTCCCTGACTGGATTGCACTGACAGAAGTCTACAGTATGAATTGATCAAAATTGTTTTATCACACCAGCGGAGATGAATTTCACTGAAATGTTGTGTTTTAAGAAACAATTGACCTGGTTCATAAACCGAGAATCTTTTATTAAATTACTGTATTTCTTTGTCCTGACCAACATATAAGAGTGGAATATATAAATACTTAAGCAATACCAGGAAGGAGGTGACATGTAAAAATAAAAGGAGCCAATATTAAAGTCTAATAAATAATTTTGGGGATCACTGAGATTAACAGCATCACACAAATGCAATTCAGGTCCAATTTCAACCCCTAACAGTATGAAACAGATTTATCACTTGGATACATTATTCATTTTAGCTTGCCTTATTGATCACTGATGAAAAATTAGAAACAGCCTTTAAAGTATTGCAGAGTTGATTTGCTCATCATATTTCTCCTACAGTTTAAAATATTGTATACTAGCTTTGTGCATTCCATTTCCCTGGTATTTATTTATATATGCCTGAAAAAGTATTTAATTCCACATTAATCTCTTGGTCAATATGTGATTTAACCAGCATCGAGTGTCCCATATTTGAACATTTACATTTAACACTTCCTACCCAATCTGCAACAATGGAATGTTAATTTAATCATAACTGGTTTAATAATTCACTGCACCTTAACCCAGTAAAGATATCTTGAGAGGAAAAATTCTATGAGATTAATACTTCTGTATAAATTTCTTCAGCTACTTTGGGATGGTAAAAAAATATTACAAGATAGAAAACTAATACAGGTAGTCTAAGATAGTCAAAATTTCTTTCAGTACCATAAGGTAGTTAAAATTACTTCCAGTATCTTGAGAGTAAATAATACTGCCAATAACTTTAGAGAGAGAAAAACTCCCGTGAAAAACAAATGTGAGATAATATTGATAGTCTAAGAGAGTTAAATTTACTTTTGATACCTTAAGAGAGTCGAAAACGTACCTAGTAAGGTAAGCTATAAAAAATATTCCAAACACCTGAAGAGCGTAAAAACATCCAGTGCCCTAATAGTCAATAATATTGTTGTTACCTTACAAGAGTAAAAAACCTGCCAATTCACTAAGAGAGCCAAAAATATTCACAGGACCCAAATATCAGAAATACTGCTCATACCTTAAAGAGTCATAAATACTCCTTGTACAGTAAATGACTGAAAAATACTCTTAGAACCCTAACTAGTAAAAAATATTTTCAATGCCTTAAGGGATACAGAAATACTCTGGATATCTAAAGAGAGTAAAAAGTATACCCAGTACCCTAATCGAGTGAAAAATACTCACCACTACCACCCTTACAGGTGTTATACCCATCCAGCGTTTGTTCCCTGAATGGAAGAAACATATGTACAAAATTTGGTAGAATTTCTCTCTCCCTTGTTCACACCCACTCAAAGGCCCGAAATCTCAACTTAACAGCATGTCAAATGTCAGAATTAAACTGAGTGGCTGCCATAACCCAGGATTCAACACCATTTTCAGAAGTTTTAGTATTATAAGTATGTAACAGTCATTCATACCCTTGCTCCCCTACCCCATAACCTAGGGCCTGAACTACAATTTAACACTCGTAGGCCTGAAATCCATCTTAACAGCATGTTAAATGTCAGAATTAAACTCTGCAACTCCCATAACCCCACTCGTTTTTGCATTATTTTTATATAAAGCCCTTCCACCCCAACCCATATGAATGCAATGTCATTAAAGGTTTAAATTGGGCATTGACAGCTTCGATGCTGACACTATTAATTTTGTACCCCCAAAAATTTTCATTTGACACTAATAATTACAGATTTAGAATATAATTATATTGTCATTCCTTCCACACAAACAATCATACCCCCCTATACATGCTAGATGTATTTTACCTAATTAGTGTTGTTCCTGGATAGTAAGTAACATTTGTACAAAATTTAACAATTTGTTGCAAGCTTTTAACATTATAGCCGCAACTTTTTTACCCTCTTTACTCCTAGGCATTGAAATACTGCAAACCAGTAAGTTGAATGTCACAATTTAACTCCGTAACTTTCATATATGAACACACAGTGGTGCCAAATACAAAAATACAAATTTTATTCTCTTTTGAATTGAATGAACTAACTGACTTCATTTACATGGAATAACATCGGATACTAAAATTGAATAGTGTGAATATTTTAAAGATTCAATCTTTCAGGAAGATTAATCACTCGTACACTCCTGACCACTGCACATCCTGGATCAGATGTTTGATTTACCACTGGGGTTGGTTGTGCTTGCTGTCCTTGTTCTCAATGTGGAGTAGCTTGGGTAGTGCCACTCATTCTTTTCACTGAAACTGCAGCTTTAGTCTAAGGTCAGAGATTCCAATGGTGGCCCAAGTTCAGCCACAACTGAATTGTTTGGTATATTCACTTTAGCCTCTCTTAGATGGAAAGTATTACAGCATAGCATATGACCATTCTGTAGCTTTACCTTAAACGATCTTGGATACTCAGTATCCTCTACAATGAGTCCAGATTCCCATTAATGATGACCTGTCTGTACTCATACAGTGGTACCTTTCAATAACTCACAATAATTTCTTGCATTTCTATCAGCATACAGTTTCTGATATCCTCTGCCAACCTCTAATGCTTCACTTACTCGATGCTGAACTAACTGCTTCAATACTTTTACTTAATAACAACCTTATTTGCCTACTGGACAGATGCTTGGCTGGAGACACCAATCCTGGGCTTCTGGGTGTGTTCCTCCAATTAAGCAAATCTAAATAGAAGTCTGACCCATCAATCATACACTATGTTTGAATCATCCATTGGCTTGAGGGAACCCTGGCGATGACGTTTGATGTTTGAATTTCTAATTCCTATCAAACTTTTTAAAGTCGGGTGATGTAAATTGCAGTCCATCGTCTCTCTAGCTCTTCTGGAACACAATGTTCAGATAACCACTTCGTCAGATGTAGAACTGTAGCACTTAAGCCCATCATAATAGCCATTTCTTCTGCATCATAGCATCTGAAGTAATATCAGCGATATCCAGGTAATGTTTACTTCAAAACTCTCACAAAAATCAGTAGCTACTCTCTGCCACAGTAACTGCAGAATTGCCTTAGGGATGATAGTTCGTTTATCATTGTTCCTCTGCGTTCGCTGGCAAACTGAACACCTTTGTCATCCCAACACAATAAACTGCTTCTCTTCTTCTATGGATGGATAATTGTATTCAGAGATGACAATATGCTTATGTTCAAGTCCAGGAACTGGAAGACTACTTAGCATAATGGGTCTGTCATTCTTAAAGAGTAGTCCATCAAATGTCAACAACTTGTCCCTGAACATCCAATTATGCTATCAAACAGTCTTGCTGGATAGCAGCTGGCCATCTTTATAAAATCATTTATTTTGAAGCTTGGTATTCGGGATAGGTGGTTAACTCACCTCTCAGTTAAGTCCAGAATTCTAATTTTCAGGCACGATGTAGAAACTCAAAATAGTCTACAAATGTAGACATATCTGATACCATGTCACTAATGACAGAATAACAAACATACTGTGTTAACTATTTATTAAACCTTCATATGTTCTATTACTGAGCGCCATATTGTCTATTACTCCAAAGTCTCTGACCATTATTATGTTACAGTTAGCTTTACATTTATTGCATAATGTAATTGGAGCATAAATATCATAAAGAGGTATATGTTGTAAATAGAAGGAATAAATAAATATATAATAAATAATTCCACAAGCATTATCTACAAAAAAAAAAAAATTAGAAACATTGTGAACTTACCTGATTTTCAAGCTTGGCAGTTTTTGAATGACACACTGTTACTGTGGCATGGTTCCACTTAAGTAATTCTGAGACAGGAGTGCCCACTATTTTACTTCTGCCAAGGACAACAGCATCACTCCCTGCTATTTTTACACCACTCCTATAATCACCGTTTAAAAAAATCAATAATGTTTAATTTAGCACTCTCACAGTGTATCATAAAGAATTAGTATTATGTATTTCCAATAATGAAACATAAATATAAACTTCTACATAATTTCCAAAAAAATTAGTACATTTGTAGGGCCTAATGGCATATTATAATATGAATAATGAGTAATATAGCAAGTAATCAGATCTACCTTTTTAATTTTCTCATGCTACTCTCATTACCCTGTATAAGATTCAAATGAAATTACAAAAATAAAAATAGAAAACATCTCTGTCCACAGAATATTCAAGATCTGCAAGAAATTTTTGCTTAGCTATTTTAAATTATGATGTTCCTTCATTTGATGTTCAGAAATTAAAAGCCCTGATGTATACTTACAACAAAATAAGACATCCTAAATAAATTTCCTTTGAATAACAATGTGAAATATTAATATAAACAACTGTGGATGTCAACTTAAGTTGAACTTATGTGTATTTTTTCATCATGTCTAACCGTCAAGACAAGCAATATTATTTACTTATTTCCCTGCATGGAGTTCTATATTATTAATGTTGTCTTGTGTATCTTTACATTTTTTGTGTGATTCTGATAGAATTTGTACATATGATATCTATTTTTTGGGTGACCATTGCCTACAAACACAGTCAAAAGTCATGGCTGTTCATTGCCACATCCCTTTGAAATGTTCCAATTGAATTGGCACTGCCTAATTTTCCCGAAACTTGAGCAAAGTTGAGGAAGGATGATATTGATATTGTTCTCAAAATTTACATGTATGTAATCAAAAAGACAATAAATTTCAAACCATTTGCAGAATTTACAGTCACATTATCTTATATTTCATAAATTTATTGTAGTAAGTGTATAAACATATTTATAATTGGATGAAGAGTTTTCGGGTTTCATGTTGGGTTATGTTTTCAGTTGCACACAACGTTTCCATGGCTGACACTTCATCTTCTTCAGGTGAAATGTCTACATCAGGAAAGTCTACGCTCTCTATATTTATAATTGGCAAATTATCTGATAAGAGTCCTATTTTTAGTCCTTATATTTAATAATATTTAAACAATTTACCTTTTAATTAGCTCAATTACACCATGAGGAGTGCATGGTAAAAATCCTGTCATATCTCCAACAGCTACTTTACCTTCATTAATTGTGTTCAGTCTACAAGTAAACAAAGCAAAAACAGAGAATTATTAGAAAATTTTAAACTCTCATACAAGTTCAATCATTAGGTTGAAAAAAGGAATAAAAATATTTATGTTCTTGCTAAACATAGCTTCGCCATAATCGAAAGAAAAAAATGATACAGTTTGAGCAGCATTTTATTTAAACATTATGTAATTATTACAACAGAAATCAATATTATTTAAAATGTTAAATTCAAATAAACAAACTTGTTCAATAATAAGGTAATGAACTTAATGTAACTTAACATTTAATAAATAAAACTTAAACAAAGCAAGAAATATAAAGAAACATACTGATTCAAAAACATTAGTTATGTCTTACCCATCAACATCCTTATCAGGAGATACTGCATCTGTGATCAGGTGTGAATCTATTGGATTATCTGTATCCAGAGGCATTTGCACAATGATGCCATGGATATTTGGATCATTGTTAAGTTTATCAAGCTTCAAAAGGAGCTGAAAATAGATAATTAGATTCTACATAGATAGGTTTTATATGTATGGATTTACATTAAATACAGAAAAAATTAATACAGAGATAATCTAATAAATCATCACAGCATTGTTGTAATCAGTAAAAAATTTAGTATATTGAAACTGTGGTAAGAAAAATTGATAGTTATAACTATATTACTTGCATTGAAAATTATCTGAGAAATGATTATACATAAATAGTATTGGCCAAATAAGTCAGAAAAATAAAGACTTGATAAAAATTAGAAATTGCAAATACTTCTTACAAATTTATATTATATAAAAAAAATGTTTTATCCTATGATTCAGACTTCTTCTGGAATTTAAGTTTATCAAGTTTCAAAAGCAGACATTTGAACATTATCTATGTATTGAATTTTCAATATTATGTTGTATTGATGGTGCACCTCCAGGTAGATATCAAAGATGTGCACATTAAATTAATGTTCCAACTTGTCATTACACTGGTCCACAAAATTTTCACTTTTTATTTTTGACAGAAAACTACTTTGGTTTCTGTAAAAAAATTCACTGTTAACCAGTGTAATTAAAACCAATAAATAATATTTAAAAGAACACAAACTCCATAGAGTCAAATAACACAAGTACTTTAAGACTTTAATAAATAATATTTACATTATCTTCCTTATTTACCGACCAATATTGACTAAACTTATTAATTTGACATCATTATTGTCATAATCCAGAAACAACTTTATTAAACCAGCTAGTACCAATACATGATGAGGAAGAAATCCTGAAATATTATTAAGAATTTTTTAAAAATGAAATGGAGAGATCCACACTAAATGGAGTATCATTAATATCAAGGGATAATCAAACACAAAAAATATTATTATTCTGAACAATATAATCTACAAAATGAAAAATAAATTGAATGTTTTTTTTATTCATTCATGATTTTTTACTCCATAAAAAAGTTTCACATGCAGTGCATTAATGGAGCAACTCAGATTCCATTATTATATTAGGAGAAACTGTATAGAAAAATGATAGATGAATATGATTTTATGTATAAACACCAAGATAACAAACAACATTCAGGTTTATGTACTGTTTTATTAATTAAACACACTTAATTTCAGATATGTAAAGAGCTTCTGGGTATTAACAAGCACTTTAAAGTTCAGGAAGAAACATTGAGTGGCACATTACACAAGTATAATGTAAAATATGTATACAGATAAAGAGCTTTGGAATTCCTCACTCTGTGTGTGTATCTCTACCGAGGAAGGAAGCTAACACCTTAGCATTTCTATGGATAGAAAGGAAAGACAGGCTTACTTCAGAATACAGATCTATTACAAATAAGTCAAGTAACATAAGGAGTGGACCAATTATCTCCTAAAGATGGAGGATATTGTTTACAAAAATTTTATCTAAATATATTGCAGCACGATTACTGAACCTCATCTTTAGAGAACCATGCTAATTCCTCCTCTTTCCTATCAACACTCATACATACATGTATACATAACTTACCTCTGATTGAGTAGTAGTACGAGGTAGTTGAAAGTGTATGGCTTCAATTCCTATTTCTGTAGCAGCTTTAATTTTTTGTCTTATATATACATTTGAATCTTCTCTACCACCAACTTGCACTATAGCAAGACCTGGTTTAAAATTGGGCAGCTGTTTACGAAGTGTCGATACTTCTTCTGTTAATGATGTACGAATGTCTCTAAAAAAAAACAATATATTTAGTTGAAGAATTCCAAATTTGAAAATAATATTAGAACCTTTGATGAATTTTCATTCTTACTTTGCAATTTCTGTTCCTGATAATATTTTTGCTTCCACATCTTGTGCACTCATTTTGTTTGATGTTACTGCAAATAAAAAAACATGTAGCTCCCATCACATTAAAGATTCTTAGGTCTGACAAAACAATCATTCATATAAAGTCTATGACAATCCTCAGTTTAATTTTTTTACTTATAACAAGCTCGATAAACATACAATATTAGCACACTGCAGACATACAAGTGACCTCAAACTCTTATTCACTCATTCTCATTCATTTTACATTGACTATTTATTCCTTCCTTAATAGTCCTATAAGAAAATATAGAAACATTTGGCATAATAAATAATAATAATAACAATAATATGCAATATAGCATAATGCAAATCTGAATTAGCAGTTTAGCTGATCTGTATTTCTGTTAAGCAAACAATCAATTTTTTGAAACTTTATGAAGTATGTTGTATAATAAAATATATATCATTTGATAATTTTCACAATATAGACTTACTTTGTTGAGATATTTCCATAACTTACAAATTAAAAACTTTGTTAAAATTACTCTTCCCTGTTCAACAACTTTAAGACAATACCCAAATATCACAGCATACACAACCATTAAGCCTTGCTTCTCATCATTATCTATTATCACCCGAGAAAGGAAATTTGAATTGTTTCCCGAGCATGCTAACACTGGTCCTAACTTCAGGTAAGTTCATACCAATTAAATCAACAGTTGGTCCAGTCAGGCTGTGTAGAAATTAAAAACCTAAAGGACCTGAGTCCACTACATCAAGATAGCAATTCAGATCAACTATTCTGATGAAGGGCCTCAGGTCCTTGAAAATTTGGTTTATTATTTTTGCACATCCTGACTGCACCAAATGTTTTGGATTTAAAATAAGTCAGCTACCCTGTTTCTCTTTCCTATCTGAATGAGTAAATTATTTTGACCAGGTCACAATTTCCTTACGTTATAAACGATTCACAGTTTCAATCATAACAGACAAGGGACCATAGTGAATATATACTTAAATTCACAATATTCCTAATGTTTTGAATCAGATTCATTATAGAAGTAAATGTCAAAAATATACTTTAAATGTGTTGAAGTCTTGTATGGATTGAAAATGCCATTTTTTCAAAAAGTTTTGAAAAACACAAATGCTTCTACTACATATAATTGTGTATAAAAATAACGAGAAAACAATTTTCAATGACTAGAAAAAACTTTATCATCTCGAAATAGCTTTTTTAATTTTAATTGACAGTTATATATCGGCTCTCTATAGTGAAAAATATGTAAATTTAAAACATAAGTCGGTTTTTTTCCTTTGATATCCAACAAATTGGATCCTTAGCTTTCAACAAGTTATATTTTGAATAAAAAAATAAATATGGTGAGCGTAAGCTTTTCCATTCACAGTATTATTTTTATATTAACAAATAAGACTTTCTGCTGGTTTTATATAATGTTAGTTAATAACAAATTAGTAAGAAAAGCCATTTCGAGAAGATTCCCTTTTACACGCAGAACCAAATCTATTAGACTTTAATTACATTCAAATTAAAATATGCAGATCTTTAATACATTCACAATGTCAGCAACGTTGATATACTTCCAACATACATACCACAGAGCTTCTAATAACTTTATTCACTATTTTATGGACTAGGTAGTAGTTGAAATTACCTCCAAGCAACAAGTGAATTCACGTTTCCCACTTCGCTGACGTGAAAGGAGGGGACTGCTTACTAAAGGCTCCCGCTAGAGCCAATGAAGATTAGGTGGGTGTTACGAAACTTGTTGACCTTGCCCTTTATTAGCGTTGTATTATACTGCTTAATAAGCATATTTTTTTCCTCTAGAAGTGAGAAATTTTTGAGGAAACTTGACATTTGTATTCTCTACTTATAAAAAATATCGTGAAAAAAAGTACATGTCGTCAAATTTAACACGTGAGAACAAAAACAACTACGTTATTGGGTCTAAATTAAGATCAGTATTAATTTAGTAAATAAGTATACTAAAATGTGACACTCGCTCTTATTTATCCAAAGTAGCATCAAGTCTTAATATTTAAAACAAAGTGAAAATATACGTCCTTTTGAAATATACAAATATGTAAATAATGAAACGATCAGGATCAACTAGAAATAAAAGCGGAGTCTGGTGCAAAGTTGGCTTCGGGAACCGTAAAACAAATTTCGTACAACAAAACAATATTTTATTTGATTAGCATATGCTGTTTACTACATTTGAAGAATTTGTATTGTAAGGAGTATATTAAAATGATAAATAATTAAATTGTTTTGATGAAATTGTGCATATTTTTATGAGCATAGCAAGGAATGAAATGGGGTGAAGAAGAAGGGAGAACAATGTAGCCAAAGGACACCCGGACTATATGTTAATGATCCTACCCGACATTCGACTAACTGCGATGCAGGGAAAACCTTGCATCAGGTAGGTCGGGTTTTTGGTACTTGTCCTACGCCCCTCCGATGACTAAAGATCGGGGTTTGCTGTGGGCCTGAAGCATAATCCATTTGGAGGAAGTGGTATCAGAGAATAACTCTTACCAACGTCTGCAACTAAGGAACATACACCCCTCAAATACCACTTAGATCAACTGGCCAACAGTTTTTGCCCCCGGCCCAGATTCGAAAGAAAACTTTTTTCACGGGACGGACGAAATATTAAAATTAAAAAATGTTAAATACAAAGATGATTCGTTTAAGTAAAGAAAATTTTATTATGTAATTTGTTTATGAATACATTTAATTAATTTTGTACAACGAATTAAAAAATACTATTGTGACGTGTTGAGGTACTTTGCATTGCCTATTATAGTAGTTATTCTTCTCACAGCCTCAAAATGTAAATCTTTCAATATTGATCTAGTTGTACTTCGATGTATGTTCCGGGGTCGCAGACCTTTGGCATACGGTAAGAGTTGTTGGCTATTCCCATTGGAATAGTCGGCCAGCTGCCTTCTAAACTGGTCGAGGCATGGAGAACGGAATGCTGCGTCCCCACAGCAAACTCCTCTCCCGCTATCGGAAGGGCGTGGGACAAGTACCCAATGCCCGACCTACCTGATGCAGCTTTTTCTAGGGTTTTCCCTGCATTTATTTAGGCGAATGCCAGGTAGGAACCTTAAAATATAGCCCGGGGGCCCTAGTTAACCCTTGGCTATCTTCCTCTACCCTTCCGCATCCCCCCTTTCAAATCCATTCCTATGCTATTAAAGGGGAGTTGCCCAAAGTGGATTACCCTCATGTAGCCTGTTGCCCTAAAAAAATAAAAAATAAAAACGATTTAGATTCAGTAAAGAAAAAGTTTGTTCGAAAATACATGTTGAGCTGAAGATTACTAAATATTTCTTGGCATGTTTTTTAAATTTCCATATTTTTCATTATGCAATTGTTTATAAAAAAAAGCACAATTTTTCTTGCTGTTCTCGATATTTCTCATGCAACAATTCATCAATTGTAAATTAATTATTTCTAATTGTTTATCAACAGGAACGTCATCTAAATGTACAGAAAATGGATTTCGGATAATAGATACATTTTTATCAATTTTCTTGAAGCAATCGAATCGCTGCTCGAAACCTATCATTAGTGCAAGGATATTTTTATTGAATTCTTGAACCTTTTTTCTTAAAATGTTTAAAAAATATGTTCTATAACTTTGGACAATGATAAAATTTGCATTCAGCCAAATTTCTAGAAAAAATACTGAGCTTCATATGAATTTTTTAACCTGTTTAATAAATCATGAACACATACATTTTTTCCGTGTAAACATACCTTAAATTTGTTGAAATGTGTGAGAATATCCTAAGAAAATGCTTTTTTAAACTAAGTATAACTCAGAAATCAAATTACATTGTAATCTATAAGCCAATGTGGTAGCTTAAACATGTTTTTTTTTATATTTTACATGATATCATGATGAAAAAATACTCCCTTTTTAGTCTCTTTCATAGGAATAATTGTCAGAAGTTCTTCCGAAATTTGAAAATAATCAGTGATAGCTCTGACAAAAATTAATAATTGAACAGTATCCTTTACATCGCAACTTTCGTCAAGAGCTATTCCATAATAATGCCCAGATTTTAAATTATTTAGAAACAGACCATTTAAATTATCATTGATATCTTCTATTCTTCAGGTAATAATTTGCCTAGACAGGCTTATATTTTCAATTTTATGGTTAGCTTCTGACCACATTACATCACAAACAACCAAAGTGCACTTTTTTTACAAATTCTCCTTCGGCAAAAAGTTTTCCACATTGAGCAATCTGTTTTGCTTCAGAAGTTGATTCTTGTAATTGATTTTACTGCCGGAACAATTTTACTACGGCTTTCTTCATTTAAATTTTGTGCGGAACTTGCATGTTTCAAAATATCGTCTCCAGTTGTATTCTTTTCAAACAGTTACACTCGAATTGCAAATAATGCATACCGCCTTATTGTTATACATAGTAAAAAATACTTCCATTTCCATTCATCATGAAATATACGGCATTCAAGATGAATTTTTCTTTTTCTGGAAGCCATCCCTAGAGTGAATAAATTTACAATATTATTTTTATAAAAATATTCTTACATGCGGCTTAAAGGCCCACCTAACACCAGTGCGGGACTGCGGACACGGGAGCGGGAATCCCGTTGCAAATACGAGACGGGATACCGCACGGTCCTTCACACTATTGCGGGAACGGGAATTCATATTCTAGACGATTTCCAGCAAATGTAGCAGTTTCGCTTAAAATAATTACGTATTAAGGCAATTATTTACCCCGCTGCAGCCGGGTTCCTAATTATTTATATATCTTTAGTAAAAGAAGAATATGCATTCACGAAATTAATTCTAAACGCAAAACATTTGGTGAACATCACACCTTAATGTCAGAGATAAGTAGAGATGTTGCAAGATTTTATATTTATTTCAGAATGACACCTCATTGTTTTGATGAAATTTGCAATTCAATTAAGAATGACATTAAAAATCAATACACGAACTACCGTGAACCAATATCTCCAGAAGGACGACTTGCAATTACTTTGAGGTATATTTGTTATAACATATAACGAATGTGAACGTTTTAGAATACTTAATTTAATGCATTATTAAGATTTCCTTTGGCGGCAGCAGCAGCGACGACTTACTGGAGGTCCAGGCGACAATCAAGGCGAGTTTTCCTTTGTTAACAATCGAGACTGTAGACCGCGCGCTCAGAGAACTCAATCTACGGCGAAATACTTTTGTATTTGTATTTAATATTGTATTCCGTTAACTTCAATGAGTTTGGATTGTTAATATTTTCGTTCATATTTTGTTCTTCCTATCAAACCCAGTGGTGACCCTGAGATAATGAGAAATTCAGCGTAATTGATTGTAAAAAAATAAAGCTATATTTTCATTGAACGCCTCGAATTAATAAAATAAAATTAAAATATTTGTTTGTTAAATTGATGGAATTCGGCGTGCAAAGCAGGGCTTATAATGTATAACTATCAACAATAAATTTTTAAATACATAATAATTGTGTTAATTATTCCTATTAATTAAGACCACCTTTTTAATCATTACAATATATTTCAATATTGTGACACCCAAAGGAAATTTTTTATTACATCAATATATCAGTGCAATTAATATCGTCTTGCAAGACTTGCAACACATAAGAAGTTCGTCTTTTGGAAATTTTGAATACTGTCCGAATTATATAAAATTATATATTTAGTTTCAAATATTTTCTTAAAAAATGATTACACTGTCAAGCATGATAAAAAAATTAATTCGTAAATATTTTCGCCTGATAAATCGGCTGATTGGTTCCTGAAACAAAGACTGTTGTAAATTATATTACGACAATATGTACGTTATTTAAACATTATTTCAGGAGATTTCGGTATCAGCCATAGTCATATTATAAACATAATTGATTAATTAGCCGATATTCAGACATGATATAAATTAACGTTGACACACATTAACTAATGTCAATTCCGATTTTAAAAAAAATAAATGGATTTTTAACGGCGAATTTGAATAACCGATATCTTTATTGTAATTTGGAAATATTGACATCATTCAGTATTACTAATATTAAGAAAAATTCATTGAAGTAAAGTAAATATGAACTTGCAGCAACTATTACGAACACATTTTTTATTCTTCTTTTTAATTGGCACTTCTCAGATTTAAATTATTTTCAAGTTATAAGAATTTGTACATAGATTCTGAATGATATTATGTCGATTCTTGAGCTTTAATATACCCATTCGTTAAGTAGATAAACACTAAAAAGTGGTACCCTCTTCCATACGCGTAGTTCAGTGTGGCATCTTTGTACTGTATTTGAGTCAGAATCTTTGTTCTCGTCGTTCCCCGATTATAAATTTTGTTAAATTATATTTTTCAGTCCATCTGCAGTTATGAATAAAACATTCTTGGGTTGAAGATTTATTATTACACATTAACATTAATATATATGATAGTTATTTAGCGCTAGAGTGTTTAATTCATCATGTTCTCTGGGAAAGTCCTCGCGCTCTTCTCTTCTCTTGTTATTTAGCAAAATCGTATTTCTTTAACTTATGATACTCCATTTGTAATGAAATACATGGGATGAAAATTGACCTGTTTCTACAGTATGTGTATAAATATGAGATGCACTATGGAAGTAAAAGAATATGGCTCTTTGGTGTTACTGTGCATGTTAGGGCCACACAGTTGAACGAACACCTTCAAAATGCAATTAATGTAACGTGTGATTGGTATAAAAAATGGAAAATAAAAATCAACACTACTAAACCCCAAGCAAAGATGTTCACCCTCAAGCGCTAGACTCAACTACCGACACACCGACTACACAAGAAAGAAATATCATGGAATCCAAAGGATTCAGCGATTAAGCATCTAGGGGTCTACCTAGATGCAAACCTCAACTGGAGATACTACATTCATAAAAAAAAACTAAATGAGTGCTACGCAAGACTCTCTCTCTCTCTGCGCTACCTCTTGATCCACTGAAAATGTCATCTTCCAGTTGAATCCTCGCTCCTAATTTATAAATCGATTCTCCGACCAATTCTTACATACGCCTGCCCAGCTTGGAGCAACGCAACTACAAGTTCACTTAAGAAAGTTCAAACCGTACAGAATAAAGTGTTACGTATCGCAACTAACAGCCCGTGGTTCATACGAAACAGTCAAATACATCAAGAGTTAAAGGTTCTACTAATAACAGGCTACATCCACAGGCTAACCAGTAAAAAATATAGTGAAGTTTAAAACTAAACCTAATGTAATAAGCCAGAGGTGTGAAATATTTTCTCATAACCCTATCTCCAAAATGATATACACTTAGCCATATGATTTCTTATTATATCCTAGCCGTGAATTGCATATTACTTGCAAACCCAGCTAAATAAAGTTTTAAAAAACTGGAAACAAACGGGCTTCTCGATCACAAGGTTTGTAGGAAACCAACCCATAACAACAGATATTTAAATGCCGCGTCACAACACCAAAAAGCGAAATCGCGAGCGCTGATCAAGATCACAGAGCGGAAAAATGTTGTTATGAAAGCTTTTCGGAAGAGAAGAGACAATTGTAACGTATTCCTCCAACCAGAATATAAGTGCTTGCATATACAGGCCGCTTCGTATCAAGAATCCGAATCAAGAAACACGAAAGATTCAGTCGATTACGACAGTTTAATTTGCCAGACATTTCAGAACACTCCAGGAATACAAACCATAAAATAGCACTGGAAGACACAACTGCATGTTGGGATCAAAAGATGGGGTGCGGGGTATAATAAATACATAGCTTTAATCGAGCAAAATTTATATTTAACGTTAGCGATGTTGTAAATTGGCACGAATCGCGAATGACTTTGGACTCTTAGCTGCCTATATTACCGAAAGAGCGTAGAGGATACGCGTGCACAAGCAGATAGAATATAATATAATGGATGGGATAACTTCCTGTTCGGGATTTTCCTCCTCCTGGGTTCCCATAAGCTGTGACATCTAGTCCGGATTTCAGGAGTGTATGTTCCGGGGTCGTAGATGTTGGACATATGATAAGAGTTGTTCGCTGTTCTCATTAGACCAGTCGACCAGCTGCCTTTCAAATCCGGTCGAGACATTGAGTCGGGTATAAGTTGCGACCACACAACGATCCCTCCGTTATCGGAAGGGCCCGTCCTACCTGACGCTGGTTTCTCTAGGGTTTTCACTGCATCAAAGTTAAGTAAATGCCGGATAGTATCCTTAAACTACAGCTTTTGGGGTCCTTGTCATTCATTGGAAACCTGGGTCTCCATTTCGCTTCCCCCATTGCATTACTTCCTATTAAAAGGGAGAAGACACAACACCAATAATCCTCGCGTAGCCTGTCGCTCAAGAAAAAATTGAGTATACGTCATTATCATATGTCAGCTTGGGACCTCACTAACCGGTGGGTGGTATTCCTTTTGGACTCTTTGGATTCTTACCCAGACGAGCTAAATTAAGTGTTTCTATAAGTTCTGAGACCTAGGTCTGATTTGATGGTCGCAGAATCCGACATACCTGATTCAAATTTCTCTACAGTTTTTTTGCATCACATTCATGCGATTGCTGGGTAAGATCCTTAAAATTCACACCCTGGATTCCTTGCAGGGAATTGGGCACCTCGATGATGTCCCGTAAGTATCCAGTTTCTGACAAAACAAAAAGGATACGTTAGTCCAGGCCCAGATTGAATATGCTCGGAATTCTCTAAACGCAAACGCGTTGATACTAAACGTGACCAAACAGTCCAAATACTGACGATAGTTATTCAATTACTGTTTCAGGTCATGTAAATAGGTAAATATTATGCACTTTTTCGTCTTCGCTGATTTTTTTATTGCCTGTAAGCCGCTGTTCTTAGTTCATGTTGTTCTTTTGATCGATACAGACAAAAAAATCTGCGTGAGGACGTTTCTGTCCACTCAATTTGGGGACAGAGTGACTGCCTCGCATCGCAGAGGTCCCGGGTTCGAATCCCGGCGAGGTCATGGATGTTTATGAGAGAGATACTGTCGTCAAATCAGTCCCCCGACAAGGAAAAATTGAGTTCCCATAATAAGTCGCTAATAACCTGAGCTGTTAATGCAACTGTAAATAAATCAATATAATTTTTTTTGACTATCTTCCAGTTATTGTTTTCTTATCATGGCCTCCCTCTTCATTAAAACGAAGATGATCGTGGATATCGCACGGCATTATTTCGTTTCCAATAGTTTGATCAGTCAGTAAATGTGAATTATAAATTTCTGCAGTTTATTGCAAATTTTCGGATTTTAATGATTTTTACATGGGAGTTTTTTTAGTATTTTCCTCTCTCTTTTATTTATTTATTTCAATATTATTCTTCCTCATATCCGTATATACTAACCATGCAGCGAAATTGTCTAAAAGCAATATTATAAAAACATAATAAATACATAAGTAAATAGCGTAAACAAAACATATAATTACAGTTAATTTCTTTTGTCGTATAATTATAACACCGATTAAAGTCAAGTTATCGTTTGTGCCAAATAATACGCATATTATTCAGTATGTTTCAATAATATATTACTTAAACTTTTGCCTTCCTTTCAAATACGAACGTATAATTACAAATCAACTAAGTTATCAAAACGCGTGCACAACCAAACATATTAGTCATTCATTATTGACGATGTGACAACGTTTGTCTAATTCTCTGCTCTCCTTCACAGACAGTTAGGCAACCATTCGAAAACCATAATAAAATTAATACCAATGTCATGAACTTGTCAAGACTACAGACACTAGCGTCTCAGAATTGTACAATTAAATATCCATTGGTATCATAATGTGGAAAAACTATTTATGGATATTGAGGCGAACAATAGTCCTGAAAACTTATTACGGGGACAGCGGAAGTATTACAGTGGATAAGCAAGGTTCAAAATTTTGTCCGAGTATTTTTACCAGTTTTTTATTTGTCCAAACACGGATGTGTTGACATATATTGTGAACTTTTTTATAGGTACTTGTTTTATTTTATATAAACGAGAAAGACATTTGATTTTAAATTTAATTTTTAATTTGACAAATTTATTTACACAAATAATTTACCATAATTTAATACCAGATTTCCTATTTGGATTCAAACAAGTGCACTCAACCGTAGATCAAGTGCATTGAATAAACAACGTTATTGAACAAAAAGTTTAACCTAGATCTTAGTTCAGGATGCCCAAAAATACAGTGTATTTGTTTGTGAAGTTCGGTCGAGATCTGCTGAAACATCACTCGAACCAAACATGCAGGATTATTTAAAAAATATTTATAACAAAATAAAATCCTTCAACGAATGATAAAAATAACTGACATGAAATGACTGATTGTGTATTTCAACTATATAATGAAAATAATAATGCAGAAATTATTTGAGGTAGAAAATTGTGCCAGGTCCTGCATATTAGAGGTTTTCTGTGTCTTTTTACAGTGTAGTTCCTCATTCAAGAGCCTTATGCAAACAACTGGGAATCTCCCACCATCTTCAGAAGGTTTGCTTGATTACTGATGCATTTAAGCAAAGCAATGATGTTTATTTTAATAAAATACGCCAAACGACTTAATTTTATTTTATCGTGTGACGCTTGTCTCGAATGATAACAGAAAGCAGACCCCATCGGCGCGGATCAAGGATGAATTGGCCTGTGTACAAAGGTCGCTGCAAATCAAAAGGCATGCATACAAATAATGTAACCGGCCTAAATAGCTAAAAGTGAGTTTGATACGATTGCTATTGTCTAAGTCAAAATATCAGACAGAATGAAAGAGATCCTCCGCTCATCAAACAAAACACGCAAGCCCTCCTAGACACCCTATACTCAAAGGCCCTTCCAAGTATTCTTACCTATCACATAAGGTTTAGATCCTTGTGTCAGTTAATTCTCCATAGCTCCCAATAAATGAAACACGCAAATATTTCGTCTTCCCCAACGAATATTCCAAGAACCCATCTCAACCAATCGATTACGGAGTTTAACAAGTCCAACCTTTCACAAGAATAATGGAACACCAAGTACACACAGTATACATCAAGCTCAAAAACATCGACCTTATTTTCACCGACAGCTCCTCTTCGTTACCCCCAAAAAACCTAATCCTCTCTGACTTCCTCTCCGCTTTTAAAAAGATAGCCAACGAAGACAATTCTTAAGAACTCACCACGTCCATCATCGAAAATCTCCACAATCTTAATACATTCAACCGGCGCACCAGGGAATTCAAGGAAACGTCTTTGCCAACCAGCTTGCAGAAGCCACCACACACACACTTCTCCCACTTCCTAATCGCGCCAACAAATTCCAGGATGTCTGGAAACCGGTCCTCTTTATACTAGCCCATCTCTGGATTGGTCTCTCCCAAAATACAACTCAACCCACAAAATACTTAACAAATTCAACGCCATCAACCTCCCCACGAAGGCATACATCAGAGATCAAGATTCAAGATTCGTATCCGGCCACTCCAAACTGGCACACTCTCACATCTGCGATCTCTGCAACAACGTCAACACCCTGTAGCATCTGATCAACTCTTGTCGTAAGTTTCGTCAAAACAGAGACCGTATCCCCGGACACTACAACCCAAACCGATCTGGTTACTCACCGGACTATTAAAGAAAAATAAACAACTTCTTGTAAAGAGAGTATATAAATGCATCTAAAAAGTGTGGGTGGTAACGTCAAATGGCAAATCTCCCCCTCTGTTCAAATGAAAACCCTAGTATTTTTAATTTCAGATCCCAAGGCATAAATAATAATACGGGAGAAGCCTGTGGAAATTGTTGGTTCTCGCAGGCAGGCTTTCTGGGGAGTTACCTTTGGGGATGCCTTCTTCTCTCTCTGCTTTTGAACTAAGATTCCCTGAAGCAGAGTCACCTCGGCCTGATTTGAGAGGTGCATGTTCCTGGGTCGCAGACCTTGGTCATACGGTGAGAGTTGTCCGCTGTTCCCATTGGAATAGTCGACCATCTGCCTCCTAAACTGGTCGAGGCACGGAGAATGGAATTCTGCGTCCCCACAGCAAACCCCTCTTCCGCCATCGGAAGGGCGTGGGACAAGTACCTACTGCCCGACTTACCTGATGCAGGGTTTGCTAGGGTTTTCCCTGCGTCACTTTTAGGCGAATTGCCTTAAACTATATCCCGGGAGCATAGTTAACCCTTGGCTACCTTGCTTTACCTTTCCGCATCCCCCTGTCAGTCCTTTTCCTTTGCTTTAAGAGGAAAGTGGCCACTATGTGGATTACCCTATATATAGTCTGTCTACACTTTCTTCTCCTCTTTCTTCCTTCGACGGAATAAGAATAGATTTCTGTTTATGAGGAGTTTGATAGAAGTCGGAACTTTCTAAACTGAATAGGACCCATCAACGGTAAGCATGTGAGGATAAAAATAAACTGTGCGTTCCGGTTCTTAGAATGTTAATTATAAAAAACATTTAATATCGTTCTAATTTCTGTGCTGAACGCGAAGTAGGAATTTATTATTTTAGAAGCCTGTGCCAATGTCCTAGTATCACAAGGCGGAGTATTTTAAACATTACCTTTTATGATGAATTTGTCGAAAATGTGTATCATATTTCTAATTGTGACGAAATACTTTGATAGGGAAATATGATTCGTAATTGTTGGCGATGATGTGTTCACTGTGTTGGGGAACGGATTTAAAGTTTTTGTAATCTTTAAGTATTTAATTTGAGTAATACAGTTTCATGTATTTCAGGATATGATATAGGAGGGAAAGTGGAGGAGTTTGAAGGACTCGTAGAGTTGGGTGTAGAAGTATGTGGACTTACACAGCAAGGTGTAGTAACCTCAACAGTGGCTTTGTTTGTTGGATTTCACCGTCCTTATCTTGTTTTAGTTTCATGTGTCCCAGTGCATCTTTCGGCAACTTATTTGACTCTTGAAAGAAGTTGGAACTTTACAAACTGCATAACAGTCATTTGCAGCACAGAATTTTTCTTCCTTTCATCTAAGTTATCGATCACAAACCTTTCATCTGCTTCCTAAATATTGCAATCTTATTATAGCTACTTATCGACTTTATTAACCCAAATTTCTTTTTAGAGATTACCTAACCAACTCGTAATTTCAGAATTTCAAATGTTATTTTAAACATCAATTTGTATATTTTTCATCTGATTTGGCCTTCTGCGAGACTACCTTATTTTTGAGTATTGAATTGAAATAGTAGAATGCTTTTAATTACATCTATAGAAAGTCTATTTCTTTCGTCAATCCCTTGAATCTCCAGAGAATATTCTCTTCACGATACCATTATGCACTTGTAAGGAGAAAATGTACTCCCACTTGCGATATAAATCTGTATACATATACCAGGTTTTTTCTTTATGATGTTCTGGAAATTTCATTTTTCTTTGCAAAAATATGACTACCCATTTTTCGAAAGCTATTTTTCTATAGCTTGTAATTCACTATTAATATAATTTGAATGGACTGTACATTTATTACAATGTTTTTCGTACTTATATATTCAGCTGCTTTTTCAAATTTTAGCCATTCTGGTATTTTTCCTTTATTTCAATTAATTTGTGAATGTTTCATAAAAAAATTAAAAAGTGGAACTTTTGGGCGTATTGGAAGGTCTCATTATTTTGGATAGTATCCAATATTTTTATTTCATGTAAAGAATAATAAAAAATAAATAAATCCGTATAACCATCTGTACTACTTACTGATATTCACGTCAAATCTTTCATTTTCAACTAGCGTTTACAACGCGATTGTTAACATAATCATAGACGTGTCAATATCCGCTGATAATAAATCAATGTTTTTATTGTATAATTTCAACTCCTTACAGTATAGGAAATCAGAACCACTAAGGAAGGGGATGGAAGGGCGTTAATTATAAATTGTACGAAACAACTGAGATTTGTGTCTGTTTCACTATAGTAGTCACTAAGTTTAATTCAGGCATTTACTGGTTAACTTGCAGTTCAGCCGCTATGAGTGGGGGTGGAAGCAGGTGAAACAAATTTCCGCGTACACAACCGAGATTGGTGTCGAATCTGTGGTTATGGAAGTCACTGACTTTAATTCTGACATTTACTATACTGGTTAAGATGTAGTTCAACCCCCAGGAGTGGGAGTAGAAGGGTTGAAACAAATTTCCGTGCACAGCATAGAGAAATTTCTACCAAATTTTGTTCAGATGTTCCTTTCGATCCAGAAACAAACACAGAGGGATTAAGTCATACCTACCACCTCTAAAGAAAGTGGGGTGGAGGGGGTGGCATTTAAAAACTATCCTAAACAGCCTTTATTACCGTCGAATCGAACGTTTCCAGGGCTGAATTTGATAGTTTTATTCTAGAATTTTTAAGTGTCTAATTTCAACTTCAAAATGGGGCGGAGTGAAGCACCAGTACGAGTGGTGGTTCAAGGGGTTTACATAAAACAATAATGCAAAAGGAGGTTATAAGAGTTGCTCAATTTAATTCTCCCATTAACCATGGCGGATAAGTAGATTTTATGTTCCGCTTCGTTGAAGTTGACATGTTTGACAAAAAGTTACCCGAAGTAGTTTTGACCGTCTTCAGGTACCGCGTGTATTTTTGATTTTCTTAGGGTACCAGAAATATTTTGGTCTCAGTGTAGTTAAAGGTTGTATTTTTACTCCTTTCAGGTTCCGCGAGTATTTTTAGACTTTATTAAGTTAGCGAGTATTTTTCATTTTTAATTGGGTGTGATTGTTTAGACACTCTTGTTTCATCGAGTCGGAGAATTCCCGAATTGTTAAAGTACCGTCAGTCATCATTCTGGTTTATTTGAAGCTAGATAGAGGGTTCGGTCGGGGTGGGGAATGTAAATAGGTAAATGTTCCAAACACTGGCGCTATTGATGCTGGTTAAATGAAATGTTTACCAAGAGGTTATTGTCGAATCAATTCCTATTCTGGATGAATTTAAATAAATACCCGGGTAACTTCAGCATTCAGTTAGTAATGGATAAAAATTTACATAATACCGAGTCTCAATAAAATGAGCTCTATGCGATCTTGATACTGACCTCTGACGTGAATGTCTATGATATCGCTGTTTGCAGCAGTGTTCGGAACATTTACATATTTACATTCCCCTCCCCGGTCTAACTGCTAGGCATCTAACTTCAAATAAACCAGGATGATAACGGACGGTATTCGGAAATTCTCCTACTACATAAAATAAAATTGTCTAAAATATCACGACGAAAAATACTCGCTAACTTAATAAAGTCTAAAAATACTCCCGGTACATTTAACTAAATAGAGACCAAAATATAGCTGTCCCCTAATTAAATAAAAGAATTCCCCGGTAACTTAAGAGGGTCAAAACTACTCCGGGTAACCTTTTGTAAATCATATCAACCACCACTCGGAGGAACTTAAAATTTCATTAACCACTCAGCGACTCCTATAACACCGGAATCGAAACTAATATCGGTCTTTCTTACATTATTTTTTATGTAAATACCTTCTACCACCACCCGTACGGTAAGAGTGTTTCCATCCCTTTGTTTCTAGAGTTGAAATTAGACAGTACCAAATTAAGCGACAACGAAATAGTTTTATTCGACGCTAATAACGGCCGTTTACGAATATTTTTAAATTCCACCCCTCCAAATCCACCCCTAGAGGCGGTAGGTTCCGTATTTTTTCCAGGATCGTAAGTAAGAATATAAAGATTAGTAGAAATTGGTTTATGGATGTAAACGGAATTTTGTATAGCCCCTTCCAACCCCTCTCCTAGGGACTGAACAACTTCACTGACATAGTGAATGTCAGAATTAAACTTATTGATTGTATAACCCTGGATATAATCAATCTCTGTTTCTTCGCGTTATTTTTATATAATGCCCCTCCACCCCATCCCATCTGCTTTAAGAGGTTGAAATTATACATTAAATAATCTGGATAGAAACTATTAATCACATAGTCCCGGAAAAGTAATTAATTAACGATAATATCGGCCGTTTTAGCATGTTTTTAATTTTCACCCCCGTATACCCCTTGGGAGTTGCCTAACGCTTCGAAAGACCGACAGAGACCTTCGCGGGGGTGCGCACAACTCACCAAAGTTTCATCGCAATCGGATGACTGGTTTAGGAGCGTATGGGGGAAACACACACAGACATTCATTTTACGTATATAAAGATTTGAATATAAGAGGTAGGTATTGTTGTATGTTTACTTCCAGATAAAAAAAAAATCACAGATAGTTCATAAGTTGTTCGATAATTTGCATGCTAAATACAGGCTATGAATAAAAAGAGTCATAATACGATAGGCAAAAATGAGATCGTTTTAGAAATGACTTATTAAGAATAGAGTTACGGACCTATTGGGACATGTAATAAATCTGAAATGAAAACCAGCAATAAATTGTAAGAAGAAAATATTTCGTATGGACAAAGTGAGTTCAGAACTGATACCCACAACATCGCTAAAAGAGCATGGAAATTTTATGAAAAGTGTAAAATAGGTTGAATTAATTGATAAAAAAAACTGTATAAACTTCTATCGTATATAATAGATTACTAAACTCGTTTTTTCTTTTTTATTTGGTTGCCATCAAATCATTCAATTATAATGAATAACAAAACTATAATAATTATAATATTCTTAAATATTAAACGAATTGTAATGAAAGGTCTCCAAGAAGCCATTAAATTGCATAACCTGGTATTTCTTTTATTATTTATAAGTTTCCAATCAAATAAACTACGACAACATATAGGGATTAATAAATGGCACAAGTAAGCGTATTTATCATATATACAAAGCCGTCTTTTTAAGAACAAGTAGCCTCTAAATTATCATCCTTTGTGGTCTTGCTCAATGAACAACGTAGGTGAAGAGGTCATCAGAGAACTGATAAAAGAAGGGCAAACGCACAAAGAGCAAAAAGCAAAGCGATTTCATTAAACAAAATAATATTTCATTCCTAAATCTGATTAGTGTCATTATGTACTGTAGGGAACTAATTGAAGACAATATTGGAATATATTGGCAAAGGTCATTGACCGCGTTCAGGGATTGCGCGTTGGAGAAGGAAAGCAATCGGAATGTAGGACCGGATGTGTGTAGTCGTGATAGAAATGTTTAGAGCAGACACAAGGCATCGATGCAGGGGTGACAACGGTTACGGGCGTCGTGATAAATTAAGAGAAGTTTTGTTGGAGATGGATTATATAAAATACTTGCTGGAAGAAAGGGAATGAAGGGAGAGTAAAAAATATTAGAAACATATTATTTCTTAAGATATTTTAATTGTTATTTAATTTTAGTTTTGCTCCAATTATTTTAATCAGTCGCCAAATTTTTTCAGAAAAATCTTTTTATAATTTCCCATAATTATATAATTTTGAATTAAATCTAAAAGAACATTGGACAATTTTCATAAGTCTTCTTTAATTTTTCCAAAAATATTTGTTGTTTTGTATTATCATATAAAGATTGAGTTCATTGGTTTCCAGTAGAATAGTTCCTGAAGGACATCAATCTTCATCCAAGTATAAGTTTGATCATTGTCAGTTTAAAAATTAAATTTGAAGTCTGAAGGGTTTCTGTATGGAAACAATTTCTTTTTACAGATGAATATGGCCTGGTTACAACTGAAAACTTTCTTCTTGGATTTCTGTAATATCTCTAGTTAAATAATAATTTTTGTGGGAGAGCCAATATACCCGGTTTTCTGTGGTGAGTAATCTGACAAGTAATTGCGCTGCAGTGATGGTGAAAGACGGCGAATTGGTAAGTGTTGAGAGAAGGATAAATAGTGTGGTGATGAAAGAAGTAGGTGAGCAAATAAACCATTGTTTGTCCTTTTTTAATACTTCTAGATTTTAAGTCTGAAGGATTTCTGTATGGAAACAATTTCTTTTTACAGATGATATGGCTGGGTTACAGCTGAAAACGTCTGTGTAATTTGACATAAGTATTTGTTGCTTGAATAAATTGTGGACTGAAGATTGATGAAACTCATTATTTATACCTTTACGTACATTACAGTCTTTCTAGCAATTATTTTTATTGATTTATGGTCGCGTCAACCTGTTGGTTATTGACGACCCTCTAAAAGTATTTACATAATTAAGTTTCAGCAGGTTAGAAAATTTCCAATTGTGAACAACGTTTCAAATAGCGGATGCAGTTTTGCGTCGGAGACGAACTCCAGGAAACTCTTGATAGCCGTGGTGTGTATGAATTTATTGCTATATTTTTAAAAAGTACCAAACTGACTCGGATACATATAATTATACAATGAATACTCTGTAACGTTTCTTAGGTAACATAAGTGAAAAATATATTTCGTCAAGTTATATACATGCTAGAATTTGAAAACTGTAGCATCTTATATGAAATTGCAGAAATCTTATTAAGCGAGATTCCTTTAATGCTTTTGTTCGAACATTAAGATAGGCGCAACGCATAATTGTTTGTTGCCAGCTACTTTTTAATAGATTAGTGTTATGAGATTCATAGGAAAGGTTTGCTGGCATAGCGGATTGAAGAATTAGCCATCTGTATTAACACGAAATTGGTGTTTCCCGTCCAGAAACATGTGCATGTTCACACATCAGTTTCTGCAATATGAAATGTCGGTCACGGATTTGATGATACCCTATGACGTTTACAGTTCCCTGACTTCAATAAAACGTCTATAGAAAAAATATATATTTTGGAATTAAGAAGTTTCCTGTAATAGGAATGTAATAGCTTAATTAATTTTTCCCGAAGTATCAAAATGTAGGCAAGCTAGCTGGAACAAATGTAATATTCTAAGTTTTAGAAAACTGGAAAAATTTATGAAGAATAAGGGCACATTATATCCTCATTTTTATCACTACCGTAGACAAATGGGTATTGTCTCATTCTTGCTATGCTTATGTCGCAGAAAAGTAAGACCATTTTAAAGATTATAAGAACATCATACAATCTACGTTGTGAAAAATGAGCTTTACGGTGAACTGGTAAAAAGTTTAATGAGAAATATAATTCATAAAAAAAGAAACAGATTAATAGAGTTCATTCACCGGGAATCAATTTTAGAAAAGAGTAGACTGAATGCTGTACAAAAATAGTATTCTGTAAAGGGGCACCAGTCAACATTATTATATAATAATATTAATAATACGTGAAACACTTATGTAAACAGGATTTGAACTTGTCGACTCGATTACCAGAAAACAATAATCTAAATTATAGGTCCTCTCAAAAATATTTTAATTTTTCATGACATGACGCGACCCTGATATCCATAGTTCAAGTAACTTCACAGGAAGTGGAGCAATACATCCTTTGTCTTAATAAGAAAATACATTGTCTTTAAGAAAATAAGTAGCAGACTTCAAAGTTTTATTCCGCCCGATATATTGTGAGACAAAAGCATACAATACTCTATAGGATGGAGTCAAGTCTTGTACTATGCTCCTAATAAACGACTCATTTGTTACAAATATTGAAATCTGCGACACACAAAGTAACTAGCCCTTGGCTACTGAATCCAATGCAGTGTCAATTCAATATTGAATATCTTGAAGATAATTAGGCATAGGTGGTATGTACAATTATTGTTTATAAAATTCTAAGGGTTTATGACCTGGTAACCTGTCAATTAACAGCCATTTAAAACGATTCTCTTCCAATCCATTGTAAGTTGCTACTTCCCTTCCCAGATAACAGCGTCAAAACAATTCAGTCCAAGTTTGATTAATTTATATTCACTTTGCATTATGTTCAGCTTTATTTCACGACACTTTCTTCAGTTTGTTGTATTGGCGACTACGACTTCGTGATTTCAGTGGAGTGTATAACTTGGAGAACCTTTAATCGTCAATAATTGAAGCAGCGCGAAGAATAAAATGACATAATATGAAATAAAAGGAAAGAAACGATATCATATGGGTTATTCATATATGGGTAGCGGTTTGGTGTTTTTTTTTATTGGGGAACACAAAATGAGAGTTTACGTCGAGATGTATGGTATTCTTAATACATTATGAATCATTGTAACAAGCCTCCTGTAATGGAGCCAATTTAAAATTATTTTAATGGTCCCGATTTCGTGTGGTTGTGGGTCAGGTCCCGTTATTTCACCGAGCCGAAAGCGGAACTCGGCTCACTAATTCTAGGAAAACTGAAGCGTCTGGCTATCTCTTTGTCTCAGGTGATACAACTGCCCGGGAAACAGAGGCGGGTTTTGAAGGAAGAAGCAAGGTTTTCAGGGTGGTAACCTTAGAAGCTGAGGACAATTGTTTTTATGCCTCGCGATTTAAAGAAGTATTAGAATTTAGACATTGTGAAAAAGAGAGTGAGTTTTTGTTTTGAGATGTGAGAGCAGTTAACCGCAACCGACGTCGAGCAGCAAAAGGATAGAACCCCAGATTGCCAGAAGCCACGGAGTAAGTGCAGTACCGAACACTTATGAAATTTGCCAGTTATGTCGTTAATTGCCCAGCCCACTAACCCCTGAAGAACACGAAGAACATTAATAGCAGGAGCGTTTTTTATATTTTATAAAACATTTCATTCCTGTATTCATTCAATTTGTTTATATTTTAAAATTCCAATATGTCTAATAAATACTTGATAGTTTGATTTAAAACAGGAAATGGTAGTTTCCTTTATTAATTTTCAACACGTTCCACTACATTAGCTAAAAAGCTCCATGTTATTCTCCTAAACCTTGAAGGAGAGGAGCCAGCATTACATTCCCAATAATGATACATAGTCCAGTCAAATGACGATCAAAATAGGAAATATATTTGCTTTAGTTATTATATTTGGAGACACGGGTCTATAATTCATTGTTTTTCTATAAACTTTACTAGTCATATTTTTAAAGTTTTCTCTATTATTTGAAAGCTTGGGAGTAGTGAAACCAAGTTGTAATCAAATATTTCAGCGCATGACCCTTTCTTAAATGTAATTACTTTAGCTAATTTAATAGAATCCTGAAACACATCGGTGGAGGAAAACGTATTAATTAACGCAATTGCCTCTGAGCATTGCTTTATAATTCTGATGCCGTATATATCAACTGCAGCAGAAAATTACATATTACTTATTATACTTTTTATTGCATTTAAGGTAACAGTACCTAAGAAACTTGATTTGTGTGTGGCATTGGAACTATTACGCAAGAGATCGTATTAATTATTCTTATTAAATTGTTTATGAACGTTTACAAAATGTGAGTTGAATTTAGATGCAGCTTCTCTTTCGTTGGTAGTAGATAATCATAACTATATGGTAAGGTTGAGGGAAGAAAGCTGATTGGAAGGCAGCAAAAATATGCCCAAGGTAAATTTTTAATACTTCGTGGTTTTGAAAGACAATTGCTAAGTAAAATTATAAATACAAAAACTAAAGTTGGAGGCTCTGATAACTTGAAACATTACAAGAATCTATTCAAAGAGACAAAACAGCTTATGCGCAAGAGGAAAATAATGAGCAAGAAGGAAATACTAACAAAATAGATTATGCAAAGCAATGCAAAACGATAAGGACGAGGATTGAAGATTAATTATCGGCACTAAGCAAGTAATAACAAATCATTTAAAAAAACGTGTTGCATATAGTAGCAGATGGCCAAATATTAGAAGTAGTGCCTGACGTTGTTGTAGCTAAAATAACATTCATTTGATTGATAATGTCTTTCATAAATCGGAAAAATTGTGATTAAATCGCAACTTATAAGTGTCGTGAATAATGCAATCTAAAGTAGTTTACTTATTGGCATACTGGGCACCCATTCAAAAAATTGAAGTAGTTCATATTTGAAACAAATATTGATTCGTTTTGTTAACATTAACTGGTATATTGAATTCAATGATATATTTCTTAAAGACTAATTCGAAATTGCTGCATGCAACATGATGACAAAAAATACTTCAGAACTTGTTGCCATCTGCATAATATCACTAATATGGTACTTTAAATTATAAAATAGCCATAACAATTCTAACAATTATAAAAATTGGTTGAATCCATTAGAAAAATCTCTTAAAAGTATAAACGTTTTAAAACTTTAATTATGTATCAAACTAAAGTTGTTTTGATGTAACCTTTCTTTTTTTATATTATGATTGCCCGGTTTCTTTGACGCTCCTAAAAAATATTCAAGAAAAATTATGGGTCTAAGAAATGGCATAAATTCATATAGTTTTCTGTATCATTGTAGAATCTTTAATTAAAATAACTTTGAGTATTGATGTGAATGTGAATAAGGTCTTTGGGTTATGAAATTTTCCGCCGAATTTGAAGCGCCAAAGCCTGCCAACTGATAAATCTTTTAGGACTGAGTTGGTTGTATATTCATGCACTACAAATAAATTGTCGTGAGTTATTATTACCAATTTTACACTGATAGTTTGTTAAAATATTAAGTTTAATTTGTTATGGAATTCAGAAGACTGGGATACCTGATCTTTTCGTGTTAATTGACAGTGTTGAATTATAGGTAAAGTAACAATGTCAACCGTAAATTCTGATGTTTTGTATCATCATCAGATATCTGCAATCCTATAAGTTTTTGTACGATTGAAAACATAAATGAAAGTTTTATTTGTATAAAAAATTTGTATTTTGATTGTTTACTGGTGAAGCAAACTATAGATAGTGCTTAATGGATTTCGATAATATACCCATGTGAAACATATTTCATCTATATTTTAAGTTAACAAAGTAATTACTCTTAAAAATTACACACAAAAAAATTAATTTCTTTTAACATATATTTATCAGGATTTATAATTCCAATAAGTATTTAGCTGATGTAATTCTTAAAACTATTTTCATGTTTTCTATTGTTTTGTTGTATATATCAATAGTATAAACAGGGAAATATAATTTTTTAAAGAACACTATTTGAAATCACAATTTGTATCTTGTTGTAAGGTGTAAGGGTGTTTATTAATATTATTTCATCAAATCCAAACCAAGTGAAGCTTGAGAAATCTGGTGTTTAATAAACTGCCAATTAAGCTTCAGGATTATGTCTAAATAATATTGTAATATGAAAATTGTAACTACTCAAAGTAAAATTCTTAACAATGATGTCCAAAATAAGTAGAAATTTCTGAAACCAGCTAAAGTTGTTATAGATTGCTGAATGTTTAACTTTCCCTTTTGTTATATTTTAAACAATTGTAGTGGTATAGAGTTCAAGAAAAATGTAGTACAAACTTTTATAATAAGTTTAATAGACTTTTGAATTTCTGTTAAATTGATAATATATATAATATATAATTTATATGCTAATATGTTAAATTTTTATTACAGTATATTAGAATGTTGCCCTGTATAATAAAATTTGATAAAACCGTTGAAGAACGTTATGCAGAATTAACGAACATACTTCTCAGTGACAAAGACCAAAGATTGCCTTCAAATTCTGTAAAAGAAGAATGGTGTTGCTATGCAGAAACTGTTTTGGAACCATCTGCTTGGCAAGCTGTTTGGAAAATGTCAAAGTCAGAGTGTGAAAATCTTAAAATTCCATTCCCTACTTCAGCTTTTGTTATGGTTTGTGTAATATTTTTATTTACACAATAATTTAATTTAAACATTATAAGTTTAATTCAATTAAAATATAATATGGTAAAAGAGTTTTTATATCAAAAGGTGTACTAGAACCTTGCTTGTAAGCATTGAACTTCAACAATGTACAAACAACTATTATTTATGTGTGTGGTATATTTCAACACGTATGAAAAACAGTTGTCCTATTATCATGTCCAATGTACAAAATCAATTCGTCTTATATGGAAATATCTGTATATTATTTTTATTAAAGTAATTTATTAGCAGATTGATGAAAGGTAAATCAGTTATATGTTTTGCAAGAAAATTAGGGTAATTGAAGTATGAGGATGGAAAAATGTCGACTGAGAATGAACACGGGACCTCCCACTTTTGGTAGAGCATCCTCCTGGAAAGTGCTGATTCCTAGTCAGGTCAACATTTTTCAATCCTCATACTTTAATTAGCCTAATTAAACATGGATTTTATGGCCTGATGCTTGTGAAAGCTTCTCTTCATTCCTGAATTAGGATAATGTTCATGTGTTTAGTAGATTCAGATGTTTTATGTAATATTTCAAGAGCAGGAACAGCTTATAAATAATTTCTTTTTACAAAACTTTTTAGGTTGAATCTGTAAACTTTAAAACACTTTCTGCGTCAGTTAACATACTAAGAATTCTGGCTGAAACTATAACGTCTAAGATCCAGCACACATCATTGTGCCAACTATATCCTACAGAAGAACAAATTCATAATACTCTTTATATTAAAGAAACAGCCGCATATTTGGATCACTTAAGGTAACTATATGATATATGTAATTAAATTGTAAGTGAAGTGTACAGAAATTGAATCTTAAGTAAATTTAAAATTCTCAGTAACAATTTCTTCCTAGAGTCTTAAATGACATTTTTCTATTCACTTTTTAGTTCTCCATAATTTCATACTTCTAAAAATCATTTTGATTATAATGAAATCCCTATAAATATTTGAATTATAATGTCTGTAAAATATTTATTCAACCTTAATTACTGGGTGTGTGTGTGGTTATTAAAAATATGATACAATGACAGTTTTGTAATGTAAACAGTTTATCATACTAAGTAGGAACAGCCAAGAAGAATACACTTAATTCAACCAATGTTTGTATTGAGTGAGTAATAAATCAATGATGTTATGATATTGATATATAGTAGTATTAATATTTCTAATTAATTCCCTTCATTTCCTAGTTAACCATTTGGAAGTTGGAAGCATAGGAAAGGAACTGAAAGGAGGGATGCAGATAGGTAAAACAAGTCTCGTTCTATCTCAACAACAGTGTTTATGTACAACTCTTGGATGAATATGTTTGAAAGAACTAAAGCTCCTGAGTACTTTTTAATATTGCTGATATTTTAAAGTTCTTTTCATTAAATAACAGTTGATGAATTGATAAGGTTTTGTTTTATTTAAGAACTGTTTCTTACTCGTCTGCCATACAAAAAAACACATTCACGTCAAATGTTTGCTGTGTTTAGAGCAGAATACATTTTGTTTTGAAGAAAATTTTATGAAAAGATTCAAACAAGATACTTAGAGAGTCATTTAACTTGATTAAGGAAATAAAAAGTTGAAAAAAAACTTACTTCAGAATTGAAAAAGGTAACTGTATTACGAAAATATATCATTTAGCAGAAAAAAATTTTCCATCCAACAAAACTGTAAAAAGAAATTTAAATAATATATTCTTGAATAAACATCTAATATATTTTCATAAAAGAAAAATATTACATACAAGGAAATGTTCCTTAGCAGAAAGTATCAATATTTGAAGCGGAGGATGTAGACTGATCAAGCACTCGGTGTTCATTGGTTCAAGAGTTGTACTGTATGTATAAATAACTGTGTGATGGAGGAAAACACATTTTTCCTGCATTAATGACAACTAAGGAATACTTGTTTGAATTAATTGAATAATATATTCTTCATTGGTACATCAAGTGTACCAGAGACCTGCAAAGGGCGCAGCTACTGCTGAATACACTAAAGCTAGTACAATCTTCTGCTGTATGTGATTGTTCCATTTCTCTTGTTATTTTCTGTCTTTACTTAAAATTGTTTTTTCCAATGCCATGACTATTCCACAAGGGAAAGAAAAAAGAGACTAGTGGTTTTGATGACCATGGATTGCTTATACTCTCCCTCCTTCCACTCTTCTAGGTTTGACATCTGTCCGCTGTGAAAGGATTCATGGCAATGTGAATTATGTATTCTATCAGACGTGGTGACCAATCTTCACTGCCTCATTCTCCTATTCAGTATTTTCAATCATAACCTTCTGTTTGTCTAGCTTACATCTTTTTAATGACTATATAAGCTTTGTTTAACCATTTCACTGTCCCATCCTTATCTGTTATTGTACTAAACACAAAGAATTCATTAACCATTAAAGTAGTTCTTTATAGATACTACACCTTCTTTTCTTCCCTATATCATAAAAGTTTATAGTTTTACTTAAGACTATTATGGTGAATAATTAAATTTAATGTTTGTTATATTAACCTAAAATATTTTAATGAAAAGGTATCTTCAATTTCAGGTTATTTTATAACTACTTATGGCACCCATGGGATCTAGATGATGATGCAAATGAATGTTGGGTATCCACTCATCTCAATTCAAGACTGAAATTGTAAGTCTCAAATATTATTAAATGTTCTCTTCACATTTCTTTTTGAAGTGAAATTTTGTATATGTTATAATAGTTTAATTTTTAAAAATTAATATGATTAAAGTGAACTATGTAATTTTCATTTTTTTATTTACCTGAATTACATGAATTTCTAAAGGTTCCATGACATGAAATCTGGCGTTGTACCTCGTGAAATGGTTCATGACATTAGAATGTTACTTATAGAAGCCCAAGAGTTGCAACGTGACATTTACGATTTAGCTGAAGATTTGGAAGCCCAAACATCAGAGGAAAAACTTGCTCTGGATTTAATATCATGCCAAATGAGATTTGATGAAATAAAAAAAGAAGTAGAATTATTCGAGAATCCAGTTATGAGGTAATGTTACAAAACAATCAGTGATAGTCATATGTCGATTCTTCCCTGTCTAAATGATTTACAGTGTTGTAACCAATTCTAACCAGGAATTTGATATCATTGAAGAAAAAACTGCCTAGCAAAGCCACATCAGACAGTAATGTAAATGATGTGTGCCTAGTCTGGATGGGAGAAATAATTAAATTTATGCAGTTCTTAAAGAAAGCCAAAACCTGTATTGATGAGTCTGCAATTGTTAAGTAAGTTAAAACATTTTTTTATATATTTGCTAATAACTTAGAAGAACCAATGTAAGCTTTCTCTGCAAATTTGTTGAATGTAGATTTATCAGGTTTCATCCTGGGTCATATCCTGTGTGAAAAACAATGTTTCGATAGCTAACTCTGTCATTGTCGTCAGGTGACTGACAATTGTGGAGCTAGCTATCACACAGGATATAACCCAGGTTGAAATGTGAGAAATCTACATTTTAATTTAGAAGAACTTTAATATTTGTCAATTTATTTCAGAAAATTTAGATTCTCTGCATTTGAAATTCATAAAGTGAGGATTTCTTAAATTTGATTTCAACCATACTGTTGGAATATTTAAGTAAATTATTTATAAATAAGCATGGATAGTATGGGTAGCAAAAGATTTAAACATATCATTTCTCAATGATAGAACTAAGCTGAACACATCTTAAAGTGATATTTAAATAAAGCAAGTATTAAATAGCATATAAAAGAAAAAGTGTGAAACTATGAGAAATTAAAATATTTATGTAAAGACAATTGTGAATCCTTGGTTAACTGAAGAAAATAAACTTCTTCCACCTATTGCCCATATTTTTTGAATGGGTAATAACTATCACACAGTATAGAAATCCATATATACATTGTCAAATTAATTAATATAGACAGGAAAGGGAGATAGGGAGCAGCTGACGTACCTTAAATTGAGAGTTGGCATTGCCATGCTGGATTGTAAAGAGCATGTCAAATTTTCAAAGGTCTAAGCCCCTATTCTAAAGACAGGAATCCAACTTTTCTTAGTCAACTGTCTCTCTTTTCTGTCCTTATTAATAAATAAATTAGTTAATTTAACAATGTCACATTATCCTTACTTACTTTAGAAATACATGTGGATATATCTGAAGTGAAAATTATAAACAGTAAATAAGAGTGAAGAAAGTTAGGATACTGATTATTAGTTACTTTATAAATACATATGGAGATATTTGAAGTAAAAATTATAAAATGGAAAAACAAGAGGGTAGAAAGTCAGGATGCTGATTACTTGTCAATCAAAGTATGATGGTGATATAATTAAAAATATGTAGAATTGAATTCTTAAGAAAGCATCTGTCACCACAAAATTTTATCCACATAAATTTATCATTTAAAACTGTTCGTCACATCCTGAATTATAAAAAGTTACACTGTGTCAAGTGGGATAGATATACTGTAACATAATTCTTTTATATTTAAATCCTCCATCCTCCCCTGTTTACTCCCACCTTCCAATCCTACTACTCTGGAGTTACCCAGTTTGCTAGCATGAGGTGCATTCTATCTATCTATTGAGTAAGGTTGATAACACCTCTAAAATGTGAGATTCATTATATTTCTTTCCTATGCATATAAATGATTTTGACTTGATGGATGTTTACCAAAATATACAGTTAATATAATTTATTAGACCATTGTGTGTCTTATTATGGAACTTTCATTCATCTATAGGTCATAATCATCCAAATAAAGACATACAGTTAAAAAAAACAATCCCTGTGCAATAAAGAATCTTACAAGTATAATGTTGTATATAATCTTATATATAGAGCCATTAGTTTGACTGTTCAGGTTTTCTTGGAACAATTAAACAAAAGATTTTGATGTAAATAAATAAATTAACAAATGACCTAGATCAGATTTTTTTATTATGGTCGCTAAAGATCTTGTTGTTCACATGATCTAAATAATACAAAAAAAATTATTGAAAAAAAAAATTGAATACATTGACATTTTGCCTTTTTTAAAACCTCTCCAGGTTTAATAAAGTATGTATAAATCATGTAAATCAATTTGAAATGAAAAACCTTATGTCTGACTGACAAGTGCAGTTGTGTCGCTCTAGGCTCTTCTTAGCACCTGAAGAAACGGACAAGGATCCCAGAAACATTGTGTGATATTTATATTAACACTTATTTTGTCTGTATTTGACTATCTTTCTTATTATTAAATCAATTTGAGGTGTGTTTTTTTCTGCCTTGCTTATTGCAACCGAAATTATTTTGGTTGGAACAAGCAAGGCAGCAAAAACTTAGCTTATAATATTTTACACACCTGGCCTATTGGAAACTCATTCATTAGTTAAACATTTAGTGGTAATTACAGTCTTGGTGTAACATTTGTTCCATATTTTACTTTTTAAAGTTATTGGGTACCAATTTATTTCAATTAATTAAAAAACTTAAGTGCCTTATTCTAAGGAGTTAGTTTACTTGATAAAATGTACTAAATTTACCAAGGTTTATATTGGACATGAGTACAAAATTGTCCAAAATAATTTTCAATTATAAGGATAACTTGAGAGTGGCTAATAAATATGACACTGCCATGTCTTTATACCTGAAATAAAACGGATGAAATTGCATAAAGAGAGACAAAAGTTTAAATGACAGTTGAAGATATAAATTCTTAGAAATGGAGTATTATAAATAAAATAAGTGAAAGTGGAATAATAAGTAGAATTTATACTGAATATATGATTGTAGGTTATATTTCTATGGTGTTTCCCTTTTACTCTACTAGGAGTGATGAGTACTATATTGAATTTTTTTATACGTATACGTGTACATATATTGTAATGGAGTAATAGTAAATTTATTTTATAAACACAAGTTGCTTTTGGTTTTGTCAACAAATTGGCTGTCTGCAGTTTGTGTGGCAAAATAATTTGATGGTTGGAAGATGGCAGTCAATGAATGGGTCATAAATTATTAGTGGTTTTGTTCACTACTTTTTTGAGATATGACCCAACTAGAAAACACAAGATCTTAAAAAGTGCAAAAAGGAAATCCTGGCAGTTACCGTAGTTTTTCAAGAAGAGATGTTGAACGAGTTTGTGAAGGAAAAAGAAACAGTCAGTGTTAGTTAAGCAAAATCATTTAGTTGAGGTTAGTTTGAGATTGTGGAGGAGAAACATTCAGTCAGAGAAGTGAGAGTGAGATTTTATTTAGTTTGAGAGGTGATGTTTGTACATTTAAAATTATTGATGCTTGAGTGTGTGAAGCAGTCATTGATCCTGCTGAGCCATCTGATCTGCTACCTGCCATGCTGCCCCTACAGTCCTTGTTGCCACAAAACCTGCAGACACCTCAATAACTCAGTAAAAAGAAAAGTGTATTCTGGGACAGAGCTGAGACATGGCCCACTACACCTTGTGTTTAGAAATTCTCATGCGCTGAATAGGCATATAAAGTGTCAAAGTAAACAAACTACAACAGTGAAGTTTGAATGTATGACTTATTTTAAGTTTTTTATTATTTATTGCTCACGGATTGTACACATTCTAACTGCATGTTTTTATTTCACATGATTATTACCTTTAAATTGTTGAAAACTCCTTAATAATACAGATGGTGATTATCTTAATTATTTTAACTGGATATTTTGTGATTATTTTTTGATATTCTTCTGTCAAATTAATTTGACCATAGCTCATCATCCTTACTTTCTGTATATAATCCATTGATCAACATATATTGATTAATTTTACACATTGAGTTTGTTTTAATCTGTGTGCAGGTCATATCCACGCTTACAAGAAGCCCTAGATCACACAGTTGCCAGTGGCCAGATATTAGTTTGCTCAGGAATCCATGGTATACAAGGCATTGGAAAATTTGAAAATGGGGGAACTATAAAAGGTACTTTGTCTTTTACAAAAAAAAAAGATCCTAATCTTTTATATTGTTTAATAATCAGCCTGATGATTGAGACTTTGCCATTTATAATATTTTAAAAAACAATATTTAGTGTTATCAAGTACTAAGAAGCAAACAGTTCTTCTGATCCTATGAAATGCATGCCATCTAATTCTTGATTTCATATGGATTGATCCGTTTCCACTTCAGTCTGTCTCCCATAGCTCCAATTTAGCAGAAAGTCGTCGTATGTCTGTCGTCATTTCGACTGACTCCTATTTCTTCCCCTTAAATTTGCAATTTAGTACATTCATAGTAGAGTCTCATTGTCACAAAGTGTTATAATAAACACATAAATACATACATAATAAATAAATACAGATGAAAAACAAAATTAATAACTATGACAACTGAGCAATTCTTGGATTTCTTATTCTCTCTTTTGTCTACTAACCTTTAACGAGCTACCAGAAACACCCCGTGAGGTACCGTTTGATGATCCCTGGTTTAAGTTCTTAAGATTTAATACATTATGGTAAGACTTCTGGCCATTCTCCAACACAACTAATTTTTTGTTCATCTCTGCTCAAGGCCACGTGTACAAATCTTACCTGGCTGATTTCTTCAACATTCTGAAACTGAACAATACTGGTTCCACACTCCCACCTAACCATATCTAGAAAACTCCCAAACCTCCTGTCAATAGTTGGAACTTTGGTAGATGAATCCCTACAACCTATTGTGGAAAAACTACCTTCTTATATTAAAGATGCCAATCATTTTCTTCACCACCTCCATGAATTCCCAAAACAACACCTAATAAGTGGCACTGTTAAATACACTCAGATGACCCCCTCATATGCCAACCTCTTCATGGGACAACTGGAACAGCAACATCTAAATTCCCTGTTAAGTTCACCTAGAACTACTCCCCCACCAACATCGCCTTCCTCAATGTTGATATACACCTCAATTCTGGTCTAATCACCACATCAGTCCACATTAAACCAGCCAACACCTTACAATATCTTCACTTCATCAGTTGTCATCCTGAACGTACCAAATGCTCTCTCCCATATAGTTTAGCTCTTAGGGGACATCAAATTAGCTCTACTTCGAACAGTCTCACCACATACACTAACTCAATATTTTCATAAACAGAAAATACCCTAGTGATCTCCTGCGCACTATCCACTGTCCAACTACCCAAACCCACCCTTGATCAGCACAAGAATATAGTACACCTTTAACCTCAACCTACTTTCCAGGACTACAAAAACTCAACTCCATATTACACTGAACTGCATCCAACCCAAATCTTAAAAACATCCTTTCCACATGCCCAAGGGTTGCCTTCAGACTCCCTCCCAACCTCTGCAATATTGTCATCCACCCTTGCAGGTCCCAACCTAAAAATCTCCTATTTAAGTCTGGTTGCTAACCTTGTGGTAGGAACAGGTGCCATGTCTGTCCCATCCTCCGGCCCACCACAATCTTCCACAAATAGCCGAGTATAAAATCAAATAAAACATTACCTCCCTCTTCTCCCACAACATCTACCACATTAATTGCAAACTCTGTCCTGCTTTCTATATTGGCCAAACCAAACAACCCCTCCCTAATCACCGCAGCACTGCCAATCTATCCAAAACACAATTTCCATTCTAAGGTGTATTTGTATGGGCGTATGTATTTTCCCATTGTTGTGACTTTCCTTGAGAGGGAGACAGACAGTTGTTGGTTTTGTTGTGTGTTTATTCTTTCTGTCCAATGACGGGTGAATCTTAGTTTGAATTCATCAATTTGTGCACTGCCATCAAGTTGTTCTTTCTCCTCAGCTCGACTGGACCAACTATTGATTTCAGCAAAGTTGGCATCACTGTTTCTTTCCTATCCAAATGTTTTTATATATACATACATACAGATATATGTAAGGATATTAATTATTAAGTGACGAAGTCACAATTGATCACATGATACTGAGGAACGACAGAAATGTAGGACAAAAGAATACACTTTTGAGGAAAGCATTGTAATATGCTCAAAGGACACAAATGTTCAAGGCTTAGAGAGGAAAGGAAGAATATATATATATATATATATATATATATATATATATATATATATATATATATATATATATATTAAATAATTAATCATTCTTATTTTCACAGGTCTTGATATTCCACCATCTGCAACACTGGCAGCATATGATGCTGGAAATGTTTTATTGGAATGCACAGAAGGCACTCTTGTGTTAGAAAATCTAAAGCTCGATTGTCGTAATTTGCAAATATGCATCTTGGTCCGATCAGGAATTCTTAAACTTCACCATTGTACATTAATTGGAGCAAACAGTAGTACGAGTCAGGGCATACTAGTCTTGGGAGATGGCAAAATTGAAATGACTAACTGTTATTTCAGTGGATTAGGAACAGCAATAGCACTTAATAAAAAAGCCAAAGCAGCTTTACAGCTTTGTAATATTGAATCTTGTCACATTGGTATTCAGGTAAATTTACTGATATTTTAATGTGTTATATTGTTAGTGTAATATAAATTAAAAGTGAAAATTGTGATAATTTGATTCTTTATGATATGGTATCCTTGGGTTCAGTGCTACTACAAAATGACTTATCAAATTCAAGAATTTTTTTAGCAGCAATATGTAGAGTTAAAAATTTTCTTACTCAAATCACTTATTGCATGGTCAATTATTTCAGTAACAAATTGAAAAAGTACTGTTTCTCGTATAATAAAAAAATTATGACATGAAATCAAACATAATAATCTATTTGTTTACATGTCTATAAAAATATAGTATTTAGTGAAGAAAGTGTCAGGTGTTCCATTGTCTGCTACATTTAGATCTAATTTGTATTAATCCATTCCCTGAATGAACATAGTTTATACTATTTGAAATATAGAATTATTCTTTCCTCCTTCTTCCACCCTCTAATAAATTTTTTACTATAGACTGCAACGAAACTTCTGTTTCATTGGGGTTTTCTTTAATAAGGGGAATATTTTTAAGGGAATTTTAGATATTTGAATCTACTTTAAATCTTTCAAGGAATGTTATTTTGGACGCCAGTGAATATAGAAACATAAGAGCTTAATTTTTTTCTTTATTCACAAAATTATAAGTAAAGTTATTTCATTGAATTATAATTAATTGTACACGAGACTAACTTTTATACTTGCCTGTAGGTTGTGTAGCAGAGTTAGTATATATATCATTACGTTCTAAATTTAGAAACACATATTCATTAGGTGTGGGCATGTACAAAAATCTCCAATGCTGCCATGGTCTTGGGAATGCATAACAACAGGGTCCATCCTGGAAGATCGGGTCAAATTCCTGGAGGAGATGAACTAGTCTGGGAACTGTTGATCCTTTTCGACGTGGTCTCCATCATTGATTGACTTAACCAACTGCAATGATCATACAGCAAACAACTCTTTCTAACATCTCCACAATTGTCTGGCTGCTTTTCACATATATATTTTATGACTGCTCTCTCTCAAGTACCATTTGAGACTCTTCTCTCTCATGTATCATTTACCACTGTTCTCTGTAAATTATCATTTATTAATGTTCTCTCTCAAATACCTTTCACAACTCCCAGAAAATATTTTGCTAGACAAATTTCTTCCCCTCCATGGGGTTGAAATTTGTACCATGTGATCTGTTCTGCAAATGATAATTTATTTTGCATTGTGCTGAAACTTGGTTTAGATAGTGGAGGGGAGTTTATACTCATTTTCCTACAAATGTCTTTGGGTTAATGTTCTGTTGACTTGACTTTTCCCAGGGTTGTGTTAATCTCTCAAGGATACTAACTAGCACAGTTTTGACTGTTCCAGCCGACTACATGGTGCCAGATTTTATGGCCTGACAATCCCAAACCATAAGCAGTGTACATCCTAAATATTTCAATGTAAATTTATTAATTTATCTCACACTTGTTATTTCTGTGTTACAAGATAATGGACAACCTGATAATATCTTCACTAAATATTTCAGCACCAATGTTAACAATCTTCAAAACCAGAATAAGATATAGTATGCTATAAGGTGGAGTATTGTATGTAGTGTATGAAGGATAAAGATTTCATAGGAATTGTAATTGATGTAAATGAGTTTGAAGTGATGAACACTTTATTGAGAAACTTTGGGGGAATTATAAATTCCAGTTTGTGAAATGTATTACTCAACACTTGACCAGATATTAAGACCAAATATGGGGCAATATTTGGAAGGATTGGAAATGCCACTGGAAGACAGCTCTAAAAATAATATTAAACCTTAACTTTATTAGTTACTGCTTAATTATTATATTTCAGAAAGCAATAGAATATTCTAATGTATAATACGCCTCTGTTAAAAGTAAACTAATTAAATAAAAAATAGCCAAATAACAGACAAAATGATGTGATAATCTAAATACACTGTGTGGTATTTATTATATTTTATATTCTTCATTAGTTGTAAAGTAATCTCATATCTGTTTTGGTCATATGACTTACAGGTTTATGAAGGAGCTGACCTTTCACTTCAGGAATGTACAATAAAAGATTGTTCTGATTATGGCATAAAGTATATTTCACTTAATGACATAGATATGAAACATGAAATTGGATCTGAAACTCTTCTCACAAGGCAAATATAATTTTTTGACATAAAGTACCAAACCAAAATTGGAATATAAATAACATAATCCAATTTTTTGTTGACTTAAAATTTTATCATAAGAAATTAAAATCAAAATGTTTCATAAAGCTTTCAATATTTTGGTAATTTAATTTTTTTTTCCACTTTACCGGGTTGCCAAATTGTTGCTAGTTACAACTCCCCTACCTAAATAATTCTGCTCCAAACCATGGATGAAAAACAACCTACCTCCATCCAAGAAACAAACTATTCCCTTCAACATCTCTAGGAACTTCTTAAACTATTTCCACATGATACCTTACTAGTTACCTTTTTACTGATGCCCCAATTCAAATTGTCTAGAACCACTTGAATATTTCTTATCTCCTTCCCAACACAAATTTTCTGATTACCGTCTCTCACTGGGAATTACTTTTCTTTCTAAGAAAACATCTACCATCAGATAAGTAGCACAAGGATGTACACCTGGATTAGAATTATTTATATTTTCCTCCCTGTTGAAACCTTTTGTTTCAGTTGATAGATGATATCTTAATGCTATTGATCCATGGGACAGATTCCCTATCTCAATTCCTTCAAAACCTAAACATCAAATACCCAGCTAACTTCATGTGGAATTACTCTATCACCATCATCCTCTTCTGTTATCTGCCAAAGTTGTCTGTTACTAGCTACAAGATAATAAGGAACTTTAATGAAGATTAGGTAACTGGCAGATTGTAACTTGTCATTCAGCCTTATTCATTCAAGTTAATAAATAATTAAAATTTAACACCTTGAAAATAATATCAGTTGATTTTGTTATGTCATTCATAGCTACTATACTACTCTCACTTTATATGCGTGAGTGCCACATCCCTAATTGTAATATAAGCTTGTAATGTTGGAGATATCTTTCAAGTTACTGTCCTTGATTACTTCCAATTGAAATTATGTATGTATGTATAAAAGGAACCTTAAAACTGAGTGCAGTGGAAGTTGCCACATGATGTTCAATATATATAATGAATCCTCTTTCACTCAAGCAAATTAATTTAGTGGTGTGGTCAATTTGGATTTGCTGGAACTCACTATTATAATCAAAATTAATAGTAACACAATTTTATAGTTGCAACAAAATCATTAGTCCTATTCAACAGATTTACAACCTACATTGCACAGCCAGGTCAGAAGGCCTCCCTACCAACTACCTCAACATCGCCTACAATTTATTTTACTTGTACAAAGAATGTGTTCGTCTGGTCATGTGGTCTCTTTGTACGAAGCTAAATTTTTCTATCCAACTCGATTTACCATTTCACAGTTCTGTTGAAGAATTGCAGCCCAATCCCTGGATTCCAATAGTAAATGTCCTGAAAGTGGACTTAAACTCGTAGATAGTTCTTTATTGACTGCAGCTTATTTTTTTCTAAATGTTTAACCCTTTTTATTGGTTCAAACTGCTATCTTAGCATTAGTTTATTTAAAATAATAGTATCTTATCTTTCAGAATGAATGGTATGAAGATCACCAATATTACCCTAAATGAAAATGGTAAAGGACATGTCATAGTCACTCACACCAATGAAAGTTTGTTACCAAGTTTTGAAGACTTGCATCCGATGTACCCTCCTATGTACAATTAATAGTTCATAAAGCTGGTTTAAACATACTTTATTTTTCAGTTGTGTGTCACTTTTAAATATAATAATATATCATGTTTAATGTGTACAGAGTTAATAAATATTTAAATTTATACTGACAAAGTCTTTTTATTACATCAGGTATATTTCCAACCTTTCGATAATATACTATGTTTAGAGGGAAAGCAGATCACCCTGAAACTCTTTGTAAATAATTATTTCATAAATTTTTTAATCAGTAGTCTATATCAGAAAAATATTTTCAATAGAATGTGTAAAGTTCAAAATGGCCATGCTATTGATAAAATGAAGTGATTAAAATATTTTGATTAAATAATTCGAATAAACCACAAGAAATTCGCAAACTAATCTCTCTATTAATTCGTCAAAAAATATATTCAAAACAATATATTTCGGCAAAATACTGCTTTTTTCATATGTAAAAAATTTTATTCTATATAATTGACAACACTAAACCCTATACATATCCCATAATACCAAATTCATTTTAATTTATTAATGTCATTAAAGCACGAAATTTCATTACAATATGTTACATTTTTACCCGCGGTTTTAAATTCCGGATAGTTGAGCGATTATACTGCTCGAAATAGTTCTATCGCCCAACAAGAACTTGTATTGAATAAAAAAAATACTTTTGATTGATTACAGAACTTTGACTAAATTGAAGAAATCTTTGTATTTCACACAACCTATGGACCATTTTTCCTATTCGAATGTGTTATCGAACTTTAAGCATTCTCAAGATTAGTAATAGTTCACGAATATTGCGAAGACTCAGATTATATCAGTGTAACTAACTAATTACACATACATTGAAACATGAAATCAATGGACTGACAACTTGTTTTTTAAAAAATAATTGCTTGAGTTATAATTCAATTAGATAGGAATTTTCAATTGGTATGATGTCTGCTTGACAATTTGTCTTAGACAATAAGAAACTATTAATTTATGGGATCGATCTTCAATCAGCTTTGAACTAGTTTCAAATTTACAACGGTTTAAAACCTGTTCATTCTCAAAATCCAACATACTAAATGTAGTTGTAACATTTTTCCAAAAGTGAACTTCAATTAAGTAAGCATGTGCGACTTTCTTTGCTTATTGTGATTTAAAGCTTTAAGACAAGCAGTAACTAAATATCTTTGGTCTCTTATTTAAAAACGACATAAAGTACTATTTGAACCTCATAAATATTTTACTATTAACATGGCTGCACGGCATGAAGAGAAGGAGAAAAGTCAAACAAGTAACGTCAGTAATCCAGAAGGTGGCAGTTTATCGTCGAAACTTTCAAATCAACTACCATCTCCCAAGCAGATATCCCAGAAGAGTTTGTTAGAAGAGGACCCAAGATTCGATGAATGTATTGAGACAGAAGAAAGTGTTATATGCCAAGCGGAAAAAGAATTCTTGGAAGGCAAAGAATATCTCATGAAGCAAACGTCGAAAGACGGAGTTAGCCTGTAAGTTTATTCTGGTTCTATTTGAATTGGTCGTTTTCGATACATAAATATTAATTTTGACCATGAATTTTTCGAACAGTCATTGCCCTGAACTGTGGTATTAACAATTAAATTATATTACTCCAATCTGAGCGAAAAATTAGAACGGAAATTTTCATGAATTAAGGCTCTGAGGCACATTAATTCCATGTCGAGGTTTAAAGTCATTCGCGCCTGTCCCATTAACTACTCAACATCGAATACAGCGTATTGCAAAAGAACGGTGCACAAGAATGTCTTATTTATTTTTAGACAATTCTTTTTGATTAATCTATACACAAAAGCACCGTCAAAACGTTTTAGTGGTCTCGTTGGAATCATTGGTTTAAATTAAGTCATTTGACTGATCTTCAGTGCATACAAAGTGTACAATTGTCAAATACTCGTTTTTAATATGTAATAAATAGGAATTGATTATTAGGCTACGTGTCGTTTTCATTGGTCTGTTTTAAAACTTCAGGAGAAATGACACTCTTATTGGTATACCCTATCTATGAATGTTAAGCTTAAAGTATCAGTCTGAAGACGCACAGGGTTTTATTTCTACTCTTATTTAAACGTATGTTTTTCTTCATCATCTTTGCATGATATTTTTCGTATTGTTATAATTGAGATACATAAAATAGTAAATATTTTTTTATTAGTCGTTATGATTGGAAGCATAGATTATCTGTACTCATCGTCACTACTTGATTCTTCTCCTGATAATTACTGTGACATATGCAAATAAGAAACCAAAATCTAGTTGAATATATCATTTTTTGTCATGGATGAAAACTATGGATAATTAGATTAAAAAAGGCTTGAAAACAGTCAAAATTAAATTAAATACCATAATATTAATATAGCACTTAATTTTATCTGCTTTATATATTTATCTAATTAGTATATTATTTTTAAAAAATTAGAACTGTAGATACTTAATAGGAATTAATTTTAGTGTTTTTATCGAATTTGTCAATCCATTGCGCCATGTGACTCGAAAATTAAAGAATTGAAGAATGCCGTAAAATATATTCGCTTTAAAGTAACGTATTCTCGAATTAAGTGATTATTGTTATATAACTTCGTTTACAAAACGACCATCACTTATTTATTGAAATGTCTTCATATCATGTAATATACATTTCCATACTTTTTTTTATAGGTATGACCACTTAAGCCAACTGATAAATAAAGTTCTTTCGGAGAGGCCAATAAACGCCATGGAAACCATTGAAGAAGACAGCCAGTATGTGAAAGAAGGCAGGTTCAGATACACGGCTGAAAGTCTTCGTGACGTGTACGTTCCTCCTATTGGTTACGACAGAGCGCAAGTGCTAATTAATTTGTTTAAGGTATTGTCCACTAATGTAGAAAAACAATTGATTCAATAGCATTCCATTAATGCTAATGTATACCGAATAAGAATTAATATTGACATTGTCGTGTACTCAAAACAAGTGTAGGTCATGTGAGAACGATATTCGCAGAAAGGCTCGGTTCACATCAGAGCGATAAGATACATGCATATCTTTAGGTAGCCAGCGATATACGATGCGGAACGCTCAGGCCTATAAGAAACGCCAAAATTAGAATAGACCTGTACGATTGCGACACCTGTCGTAAGATACGTGTATCATGAGACGTGGTTTGTTTGTCTCTTCATTCAGTGTCGTACGATATTGCGAAGGATGAAGATGGAAAATTCAAAGAGTGTGCACTTTGGCTTTGTGATTTGTTTTATTGAGGAAGTAGAATCACGTCAGTGCTTACGAAATCAACAGATCTCTTATTACTACGGCTCAACTGTGGTTCACATTAATTAAATTACATGTATGCACTCACAATTTTCTCCGATTTCCAATTCTTTTCAAATACCAATAGCGCACAATAAGTTCAGCATTACTCGACGACGAACTCTTGATTAAACTAAACTCCTACTGCCACATTTTATCGGTGGTTCGTGTTTTATGGCTTCGTATGAATCTTTCTTAGCTTACGATAAAAACCGCGTGTCTAATGTTTCTGAGATATAAATCTTAACGTTCTGTTGTGAACGCGGCCCAAGAGACGGGAGGAGATTGAGGGGATTGTCTTCTGACGAAAATCTGGCGTAACACTACTATCATTCTTAAATACATTAATTATATTATTATGAATTGGATATACAGACAGTGACAGTATTTTTTACCACACCCTATACTTGTCATCTCGTTCACAGATGATTTTTTGGACTTACAGAATATCCTGAACTGTATCAATATATTTTCTTGTGACAATATTTTCGAAATTGTTTTTAAACTATCAAGTTGCCATAACAAAGGTTGGTGTTAAAGTGAGCTCCGGCCTACTCCCGATACAACCCGAGGCCAGTGGACGACAGGGCATAGTTTTTTAGACAAAAGCTATACACGATTACAAGAGTTGTGAATGAAAAGTAAAATTACTCTGTTCTTAAGATCTTGTGTTAAATATAGTCTTCGTCACTATACGAGTTCCTTGATCATTAAACGAATGCAGGAGTTTAAAAACCGAACAGTTCACTGATACATTTGGAAGAAAAATAACCGTGATGAAATTCTTGACATCATAACTTCCATCTAAATATGTTCTTCGTTTCTGGCAACAGTCCTTATTAAAGACATCGCAACAACCCTCACTGGGACCTCTTAAATAAAAAACGGAAGAGTTCGAAGATTCTTTGACCAACTGTTGATGACCATCAAAGCTTTATATTGCTACTTTAGTAGGCTTATTAATATGAATATGGTTTATTGGAAGGTAAAGTCGTAGAAAATCGTGACAGTGACCGGAGATGCGTCGCGATAGATAATTTACGTTATTGTCCTTGGTGACAAATCCTCCTACTGATACACGGTGATTATCTCGTGTTTTTTTTCTCGACTACTGCTCATGTGATGGTAGAATCTTCGTTGACAAATCTACATATGTGCAGCATTTCATTGCTAATTTTAAAATAAGTCGAAACTAAACAAACATTTTCATGACATAAATCTACTCTGTAGCCTTTTAAGTTGTCAACCTCCATTCCATTCTAGTAAGTCAGGATTTCCAGTACTACGACATCCGATTTTCCCACTGTTCATAATGTATTTGTTTTTTGCGTCTTGTCATTGTTTACCTCATTTCATACTTATTGTAACGCGTGTATTTTGGTTTAGTTTTGCTTTGTCTCGGAAGTGTTGTTTGCTGTGGTTTTGAGAATTCGAAATCGTGCACGTGCGTGGGGGTGGAGGAGATAAATATTTCCATCCAAGTAAATATTCGTGTCCTGTCTCGATTGTTGGCCTCAACATGACAGAATAGATGGCTATTGTTGACTACGGAACTGCAGATGCGTGCTATAACTCTTGTAACAATGGAAGAATCAGTCAACTGGCATTTCGACGAAGTTTTCTAATAATGAAAAAAGTAAGAGAATGGGAGGCTATAATGGAGGGAACGGAGATAAGCTTTTGAAACTGGACAGTACTTGTTCTGCGCTCACCGCAGCTGGTGGATGTGATTATGAGAGGCTTCGTAAAGTTGTTGTCTCTGATATAATCCGAGGCAGAATCGTCGTGAGCAAGGGGCCACAATTTGTTAGTGAAGAGTTAATCGAAACCACACAATTTAGTACGACGGCTTGCCAGCAATCAATCCCGGAGGCCGACGCCTTAGCCAGTGGTCAACCCCTGCAATGGACCTGACTAAAATCATCACTGCACTTCTGCCGGCTGTGAGATACGGAGACGTCGGTACCTGAGCTACAGCAAACAACACAACACAGAATAGCAGTGCGCATTTGGTACGGGCAGCAGATCTCTTCTATGTAAAAACCACAGGTGCCTGAGATAAGAGTTCTTCATGCTTAACTGTAATAAACTTACATAAAATTTATTTAATGGTCAATAATTTTTGATTTAGCGTAAAAACTCAGCCCACAACCATAATTCTTTACAATATCTTACTTTAATCACATTTTTACATCATTTGGTATCCCATGTTTTCAATCTCAGATCAGCATTTTGCGAGACAAATTATTTGCCTATTAAATTTTAGAATATTAGAAGGACCCGTTATAAGTTCTTGCAATTTTACATGTATCAGGATCCACCAGGCGCATATATGACTATTGTCGTTATTATATATATTATTTTCGTTATTTAATATTATTACTATTATCTAAATGTCCTGCTAAACATAAAATATAGTTATTAAAAATGTCTTTAGTATCTATAAGGAAGTCAACTCATGTAACATCTTTTCTGTTGTGAAAAAATTGCGTCTGAAATTATTGCCTTCAATTCTGTAGAGGCCAACTAGTGATCTGAGAAATGGAAAATTTGATTCCCGCCTGGTATGTTTTACTGTATTAAAGTAAAATACGATCGTGATTAACTTATCTATAAATTACTTATTATTGTTTGGAAAACCATTCATTTAATTTTTATTGTTTACATTCAGTCGCAAATAAATGCTTCACGAAAATTATATGGTTCTAGAAAGAGCAACCAAAAGAAGACGAAGAAGTTAAACCTGAGGTAGAAGTAGAAGCAGAAGATCAACCGATAAAAACTGATCTTATGGAACATCTTTTCTATTGTGAAAAAATTGGCATTGCTATATCGCGGACTGAAATGATTTGCATCACTATGTCATTAGATAAACTAGGCTCCAAAGATGCAGTATCAAAATATAGGTAACTGAATAAGTAGTATGAATAATTCTTTGTTTGTCCCGATATTTAGTAATAAATAATTATTATCAAAGTATGTTTGCAGCGAAGTTGTTCGGAGTCAACTGCAACATGATGTATAATAAATCTGTGTACGATGATATGGCTGAAATTAATAATTAGTTGATTATTGTATCGGATTTCAAATTATCAATACAAAAATAATTCAGAGTCAATTGAATAATACGAGGTCTACAAATGAAATCAGGAAGGAAAAGTATATTGGTAAATTAGTTTCTTGTGGTGTATGTAATATTCTTATGTATAATGGAAAGAACTCTTAGTAAATATAACGTTAAGAATAAGTACAGATCTCTAATTATTCATAACTAAAAAACAGTCCAATATTTATAGTTTATACTACCTGTTTCCACGTTAAAATTCTAATGCTTCTATTTAACGCAACGTTGTGAAAAGGTTTTCATTTCTATTGACCGAAAAATTAACACACATAATTGAAGAAAATTATGCATGCCTGAAACTAATAAAAAAAATTAAAATTTGTGTGTTTATGTTTGATACTGTGTATGTATGTTCTTCATACAAATTTAAGACAGTTACCACCCCTAGCGGCTGGAGTTGACATAACAAAACATGCAAAAACTACCGATATTTGTGTCGAAAGAATGTTTTTTGGAGTCAATGAGATTGATGGTATTTCTCCCGATATTGTTGTATAATTTCAACCCCTTACGGCATAGGATAGAAATACCCTTATAGGCAGGGGAGGAGGGGCGTTCAATAAAAATAATACGAAAACAACTTAGAATCTGGGGTTATGGATGTCGCTGAGTTTAATTATGACATTAAACATGTCGGTTAGTAGTAATTGAGTCCCGGGATTTGGGGTGGCAGGGGAAAACAATATTATTTGATGCCCCGACAGCCTATTGAGTATCTTGCCCTACCAGGACGATTGTTATGGTGTCATCTTACACGACACATTCAGGATTTAGGACTCACACGGACTCAGTGTGTCGAATCAGTCCTCACAACAGTTTTCGCGACCAGGGAAGAAACCATGGACACCGTAAATATTAAATATATAAAGCAAATTATACTAATTTTTTAAAGATTTACTTGCGATCCGATAAAACAACCATATACCTATAAGAACGAGGGTGGCATTTTAAATTCATTATAAATTGGAAATTATTATCGTCGAGTTAAAAGTTTTAGGGATCACAGACTTTGATAGTGTCATTCTCGAAGTTCACAATGACTAATTTAAATCCATAAAAAATGAAAAACGAAAGAGAATTATGTCTATTCAGGGGCTATCTAAGTCGCTGAGTCAAGCAGTGACATTTATCATGACACTTAAGTTGTAGTTGTCGGGGTAGGGGCTGCAGGGGATGAAAGGCCGTTCAATAATTATAATACGAAAATAACCTATATGTCAAGTCCGGTGTTATGGAAGCACTGAGTTTTATTCTGATATATATTTTAGGCATTCAAGGAACAGGAATAATTTTTACTCTCTTATAGTACTGACAAGAAATTTCTAAGAATATGAGAATTTTTGACTCCATGAAGGCTCCCAATCTTCTTGGAGTCAAAAATGCTATTTCATTTTGACTCTCGTATTAGTTTCGCCAAAGGTACCGGGAGTATTTTTTACTCTTTTAAAGTAGTAAGAGTATTTTTGAGTCTATTAGGGTGTTGATAGATTTTTTATTCTATTAAATTACCAGGAGTATTTTTGACTAATAGAGTACCAGGACTAATTTTGTATCTCTTAATATATCGGGAATCATCGTAATCGCATTCGAAGGACAAATATCCAGATAGTTTCATTTATTTTATCCATTCCCAACATCACTACTAACACACTGACATTATCGAAAATATTAATAGAAATTCAGGCTAAAGACGTTTTAGAAAATCAATGGTAAATAATCCCTCGCAAACACACTTCCTCTCTCCTTCGCAATCTTTGTTCCAAAGACTGGCCGTGCTAACAAAATCTGACATATTTCGTAAATCAAAACAAAGAATGTTAATAGCGATTTTCCTGATTCCAATACCAATTCCCCCAAATAAATTACATTACCTCTTAAATTATCATTGTGTATTTAATATTAATGCAGATACCATCCTCTTAGTTGTGAAAAAAGTTTTCCATGGAAATTAACCTTTTTTTTGATTTGGGGAACAGAAAATAGTTCATTGCAATCTAGAAAAAATTTTAATGATAGATTCGAAATCAAGGTAGAATAATCAGAGGGTTACCAGAAATTAAAGTGTAATGAATATGATAGTAATATATTTATGATTAAACTGATAATTTTTTGGGAAGTGACAAAAACTTAAGGTTATTGTAAAACATGCATAAATTGCATTCAATAAATGAAAAACGCTTGGCATGCGTTGTAAATAATGGAAGTAGATAATATCTAAAAAATGGAATAAGTTTGAACGATATTCGTATCACTTTATTCCAATGTGAATCTCAACGTTAATTGATTTATTGTGACAATAAATTAGAAACAGGTTTGTGGTATAATACATATCAGACTTTCGCAACATGTAGAGTTTGTGGTGCCTCCTAAATTATCATCAGGCAATTAAATTCAAATACAGTCTTGCCTATACAATGTATTAGTAGTGATGGAAAAATATCTGAAATTTATAATATTTAAATAAACAAACGTTTGAATCAGAAAATTATGTTTTCTAAAAAAAAATATATATATACCGAGGTTTTGTTCTTTTTTAGGACCTCTTCATATAAAATTATTAAACCTTAAGACCTTAAGATGATAATTTCATGAGTCAATGCCGTTTGTTTGTTTATTTATATGAATTTTATTACATCTTTTGTGTGCACAAACTAATTTATTTAAAAAGTAAGTTTATTACTTAGTTTTTATTTCTGAAAACAACTTGAGGACTGAATAAATTGAATCCTTGTTCTACCACAGGTTCTGGGGGAAAATATTTGGTCTATTCAAAAATTATTATATCGCTGAAGTAATTTTAACCGACGAAGAATATGCTAAAAGGAAAGAAGTGAGTATTGTGCATGGAACAAAATCTGTTACATAATAATATATATATTTGATACCTTTTAGATAAAAATAAAATTAATTTAAAAATACAAAATTGATGTATTGCTGGACTGTCTTTCCTTAACCAGTATTCTAAATTATCTGAATAAATAAAACAGTGGAATTTACAGTTACGTAATATTTGGAAATTACCATTAAATTGTTAACATTATGCATACGTAGTACTGCAGTTATTACGATAGAAACGGAAGTTGCCTGCTTACTCATAAATCACTGGGTAATTATTTTTCTATTTATTTTTTATGCTGAGATGCCTTGGCTAATGACTAGCGTATATACTTGTTTATGGTGTCAAGTGTTTTTATTTACTCAGATTGTTTTGTATCGCACCGAACTGGAGGCTTGACAGGGGTCCTCCACTAACGAGTCCAAAATCACATTTGGTTAACCCAGTTACCTGAGCGCTGGTATAAATTTCCCCTCGCAACTGCTCAGGTTTCTGTTAAGTTGTTGTCTTTTATGCTGTTTTACTTAATGTGTACTCTGTTAAGCTGTATTCAGTTTAGCCGTATTTCATATTCTGCATGGTGCAGTAGACGTTGTTGTGTCCTTACAGCTGTTGGTCTTGTTTACATCGTTTCTTTAGGTGCATCAGCTGAGCTGAATGTTGTGCTTTTAGAGCCCTGACCATCACTACTGTGTTCCAGTTGGACACTGTCAAGTTACACAGAGCGTTCACATTGTAAAGCGCTCCCGGAAACAAACAATAAAAAATAATACATATGCCTTTGAAAATTCTAATTACATTTACCTTGGTCGCCACCTGCAGATTAACGATTATCTTACGCAGGAAATTTATTCAAATTAACAAAACAAACTTAATTAAGCAAAATTAATATAAAAAAGAATTACAACTTTCCGGCATATTCAGTAGTTCACTCTCCTTCGTTATTGCTTCTAATTAATTGATGGGCTACTGTTGTGATTGTGGTTGCCAAACTCGCGTCACGACATCCGGAAATAACCTCAGCGCTTTTCAGTTACTGGAGCAGCGAAGACTGGATGACGTGTGACCTCCGCACCATCAGCCTTCACTCCCAAAGCTGGACATCAAGTCTTCTTTCGAAGAGCTAGACATAAATTGTTCCCTCTCAAACCCAGACATCAAGTGTCCACTGAGAAGTCTTTCTCATGGACTGCTGGTTCTCATATGATATTTGAATCACGTTTTCGTCCCTCACGCAGATTGGACCGTTACCCCTGGAAACGTGTGACGAAACTAAATTCCTCCAATAACGTCGCCACTGAGCACATTACTGTCCTTTATTGCGTTTGGCTATGGCCCGTACTACGGTCTTTGACCGAGCCCACAAAATTTCCATTCGGGTTCGGGATTTACCCCTAATCCAGAGAGTACCATTGCCACCAGCCTCTTCTTTTCGTTAATTTTTTAAAAAATATTTGGAAAAAGGGTGCACTATAACATCATTGGGTTTGGGCGGTTGCTTCCGTATGAAGGTAAAGGCGTATGATCCTTTGAGATTGTGTGCTTCAACTCTTCAGGGCAGAGTTTTACCTTCGAATTTAGTGCAGCGAAACAAACCAAAGGTTGGTATTAGCCTCAAGAGTTTCGATATATTCGATACTAAAAGCCTGAAAAAAGTAATCTATATGAGAATGTCCGATCTAAACATCTCCTTTGGTGGCTTTGGGCTATACAGCTTGATGTAGCAACTTGGGAACGTGATGAATTTAACGTTTCAAGTGCAGGTACTCTTGAAAACTTATTGGCAACATGTATATTGTTCGCACTTGATGCGTTGGCCATCTGGGTAGTTCGTGTACCGGAATTGCGTTTTTCATCCAGTTGGGCCGGATTAGTGTTTGGGGATTTACTCAATAAACCATCAGTTACAAACTTATATATAGTAAAAACATTTTCAAATGTTTAATATTTAAAATTTATTTCAAACAATGCATTAATCAGATACTTTACAATATGGACGGATTTAGTGAACGAAAAGATTACTCACAAAAATCAATTTATAATACATAAATTTATTACAATATAAATTTGATTAACTTTTATACACAATTTTTATACATTAATTGCTCTGCTTTTATGAGATTCTTGATTATAGGACCTCAACCAGTGTTAGGAACCCGCAATGAAATAACAAAATTTATAGAATATGACAAAATATTGAAATGAATTTACAGGTTTTACTTCATATTACACTATGAAACTGACATAATAAATCTGTCGGTAAGGAATATTATACATAGTTTACAAAGCATTTTGTTACATACCATCGGAGCTGTTCTCGTATCATGCCAAATCTTTCACTTCACAAATTTTATCAACTTTTTAGTTTAGATAACAAATTACTAAACTGAACATTTCACTTAAACAGGCCACAGTATTACACTTTCTACACCGCGCTTAAATCCCTACCACACCACAGACGAGCATCAGTTGATTTCCAATATTTCGTCGAATAGTGATAATTTCTACAGCAAGGAAAATTGAATTACACTTTCCAATTGTCAGTCAGATTCAATTCTCAATCATTTGTAGCGCTGAAATCAGCCCAACGGTGAGCAGTCAGCAAAATTTGTAATACTGGGACCTGGTCACGGGCGAGAAAAAGTAGAGAAATTCGGGTGGGAATCTTTGGTAACCAGACGGAAGAAAGAAAGACTTTGCGCACTTTTTAAATCATACACTGGTTATAAAGCGTGGAAAGACATACGGGATAAGATCGAAAAGCCAACTTACATTGACAGAGGTGGTCAGAAATTTAAAATCAAAACGAGACCGCAAAAAACAGACGTAGGGAAATTCTTATTCCTAAACAGATCGATAGGCGATTGGAACAATTTACCTGCAGCAGTGTTTGAGGTGAATCTTCCAATAAGAATGTTTAAGAATAATACGAATAAATTAGTGAAGTGATTGTTTTATTGTGTAATTTAAATAAGTTTAGGTTTATATTATTCTTTAGTGAAGTGAAGTGTGGGGGGAGTGAAAAAAAATTTTCAGGATAAATTTCAGAGACTTATTTTATAATTATTATTATTTCTTCTTCTTTCAAAATTATTTTATTTGTAATACTTTCGTTTATATACGATTTGTTTTAGACTGTCACCGGGAACGATCCCAATCGTAGGTCGAAATATTCGTACATACATAATCGAAATACTGTCTCTCTTAATTCTCTACCATGAACTTCCTCTGTGCTCTTACTCTCTCACCCATGAACTGCACTTTTCTCTCAATGATAACTCATAACTTCTCACTCTACAACGAACCGTACCCATCTTCTTCCGCCTCACGTATTTATACATATACTCACTTACGTTTGTGAAAACGGAGGATTTTTCCCTGCATGGGAATTTTCGCCACCCACTTTCGCGACAATGTCTTGTGTCAAGATGAATTGTATTTTTAGCCTGATTTGCGTAACTAGGTCTCGAAAGAATTGAGAAGCTCGTTCCAATTCTCCTTGGCAGTAAATTTGAGCCATCCCTTCATCTGTGACCGCTGTACAATGTTGTCTGATCCGGTCGTCCACCTTATAAGATTCAGTGGCCTACACTGTTTTAGAAACTATTCCGTGGACCGTTATTAATTCATTACAACGAAAGCATCCACGATATTTTGATTTGGAAGCAATACTCGGCGTCTTCTTCTGTTATGTGACGATAACAACATTAAATTTAAATAACTGTATATGTTGTTTAGTGCGTCTTATAATTACGTATTAAATTTAGAGTGACTTTCTTCAAGTGCTGAATTTATTAAATATTTTACACACTATTTTGCAGGAAGTAATAGCTGCAGCCGAAGAAGAATTGAAAAAGGAAGAAGAAGCTTTACTAGAAGAAGATAAAGAGGGTGGAGGAGATGTTATCAAGGAAGGACACAAGCCCAGCGAAACAAAAACAATTGAGGACCCAGGCGGAAGGGGAGACGCAGATGTTGACGATGGAGAAGAATTGATGATCGAAGGTGGCGGTGAGGGGGGCGAGGAGGAAGAAGAAAAGCAAGAAATAAAAGAACCTCCAGTAATACCTCAACCTCCAAAGACGTCATACAAGAAACCTCCAGAAGTTCCAGCTGAATATCCCGGAGAAGGGACAAACAAGAACGTAAATGCCATTCTATATCGTAAAATTAAACTTAAAATCTTCTGAAAACTTGACTTAAAGTGTAAATTATTTACACTTAAATTGTAACTGTGTTACAATTTAATTTAAAATTTTACTGTTATATTAATTAGCTTTCTTTAACTTTCAATTAGGTGTATTATGTTTGTAACGAGCCCGGAGATGAATGGATCGAGCTGCCTGATGTAATACCAAAGCAAATCGTAGTTGCTCGCAAAATAAGGAAATATTTCACGGGATTCCTTGACTATGAAGTAGGTGGTGAAAATATATTTAATAAATCTGTATTAAGTGTTCAGTAGTGTCATTGAATGATGTTAACATTATTTCGTTGAATATAAATTGTTATATGTGAACATTATTATTTGTCGAGGTTAAAATTTAAAAAAAATAATTAACTGCTGTTGAAAATAATAATGTTAAAACGTCTTTTATACAGACCAACGTAAAAAAGAAACATAAACTAAGTAAATTTGAATTTAAAAATGCCGGTCGTTACGACAACGGATTAGCGTCTTTTTCTTACATGGACTAACTTAAGACTAACGACGAATAACGTAAACTTCGCCGTTAGAAAAAGACGCAAATCATCTTTAAGGCATTTTTAAATTCAAATTTCTTTCTTTTTTATGCTTGTCTGTATAAAGGTCGCTTTTAACATTATTATTTTCAACAGACGTTAATTTTTTGTTAATAAATTGTTAACATTTTATATTGTATATTGGTGATTAAACTCAAGAAACTAAAATAAATTGAATAATCACATTTGAACAAGATTAAAATATTTATGACAGATATATTATTCTTGTATCGGAAAATATACTTCTAAAACACAAATATCTTAAATTATATAACGATAAACAGTATAAATAATATTTATTTGAATTTAGTAATGAAAAACACAAAATAAGGATAAAAAAATTATAATTACATTTAAAACTATAAACATTACATTTTAATAATAAAAATATACTACCGCTAAATTATGTGATGTCATACACTTTTCTCTACTTTTCCTCACTCCGCTGTATAGTATTGCTTTAGTACATTAAACCAATTTCGAAACCCAATACTCTTATTAAAAATTTCATTTTACTTCACAATTACATTTAGACCATTCCTATCCCTTTTACAAGAATTTATTATCATGGGTCATCCTCGACCGGTGAAGTCCAAATTCGCAGTCCATCCCGGTTATCCCGCAAACGAAGGTACAAACCGTACCTCAGCTGGACGATCAAACGCTGCCTAAAATGTTTCTGACTTTTGAAGGTTCTCCAGTACTCCGAAACGTCACCAAATAGCACACAAAATTCTTTTGAATCAGTGGTTCAAAAGGTTTTTGGTTAGGTGGTCGCGTTTAGGTTTTAAAAAATGCTTTTCCATAGTCTTTTGCGTGACCTTTGCGAAATTGATATATGCATTCTCATAGTTCTCCTCTATTTAGGGAATAGATATCGGAGAACAGAAAAGCGAAACGGAGAATTGAAGATAGGAAATAGGAAAGAATTAGGGTTCGTTAATGCCTTAGCACTCATGACTAGAGCCTGGAAATTCAGAACACAACACTTGAAGTATAAAGATAAGATTTAGTGAAGTGAAGAAATATGGAATGACCAAGAGCAACCGTCGGGCGTCGAAGAGCGACTCTGCCGATTTTCTAGAGGGTATTAATTCAATATAACAAACATAAAGTGGGGATCCAATAGTAATTACAAAATTACCTGCAAAAGCTAAAACATAATAGGGATTTTCTGTCGCTCTTCATCCACACGTCAGAGGCAAAATGTAAGGAGACACTGCTTGCGATTTTAGATGATTACAGTAGCTTAGCCCTGAAGTTTACAATGGGTCTCAGTTTTCAGTTGCAATATTACTAACAATGTAGTGTTCGGCAAATCGCGAACTACTTATTATTATTAAGAAATAAATATTAATTCTTAAGATACTCCTCGACACCAAATCATTTTATGAAAAGTATCGATGCTGTTCGCTTTTGCAAATTCTTCTCTTTTAATTCCTTACAAATTATGTCAGTGATAATACGAGGGTGGTTCAGTAAGTAATGCCTCCTATTTTTCCCCCCTTAAATAAGTTAGTTAAATGAAAATTTTGAATTTGGCGCGATTCCGCAAACATTCTTCTCCAATCCACTGCAGTAACAACTTCCTAAGTCAACTGGTGGCAGTACTGCACTCTCTTGCAAAATGACTGACATTGACGTAAGTATTAGACAGCTTTCTGTGATTGAATTCTTAAATGCGGAAGCTGAAACGCCCATTCGCATTAAAATGTGTATGGTGACGCAACAGTGGATGTCAGTACTGTTCGGTGATAGATTCGTCGCTGTAACGAAGCTGAAGGACAAACACCGTTGGCTGATGAAAAGCGAAGCGGCAGGGCGGTTACTGCAGTGACTCCACCGCAGTGGCATACATGTCCTTGTTAAAAGGTGGGGAAAAAAAACTATGCAGACTATATTGAAAAGCGAAAATTTAATCATTAATGTTGTGGGTTTATGTTGCGTAAACTGCATTTTTTTGACAAATAAAAGCGCAAAAAATGGTAATTACTTATTGACTCACCCTTGTATGTTGCTACTCTCGATAAATTAAATATTTATTCGTAATGTGAAAATTAGGCGGATGGTTTATTCATATCTAGACTCAGTTTGACATGTATTGATTTAATAATACTAGTAATAAATTTGATCTGTAGACCGTGAAACAAATTTTCTAAGGAATAGAAGTTGTAATCCCTGTTCTAGGTCATCACTTATCCACCGTTTCCAGGGTTGGAAGCCAACTATTTAAGGGCTCAAATTGCCCGAATTTCGGCTGGTACTCACGCCTCTCCGCTTGGTTTCTATGGATTTAACGTTGGGGGAGATGAGGAGGAGGAGGAAGTAGAAGAGGAAGAAGTGGAAGAAGGTACAAACGTTCCGAATTTACGATTGTATTCAATATTTTATAACGACAATCATAACAGGGAAGTTCATTGCCAGGACAATTCAAACGTAGTTTGTACGACGGATTAAAGTACACTTTAATTGCAATACTTGACATTTATAGCCTTTTAAGGTGCTAAGAAAGTCTGCTATCAATATTGTAAATAATTATTTTTGTGGGCTGGGTTTTTACGATATATCAAAAAAATATTGACCATTAAAGAAATTTTTATATAAGTTTATTTCAGTTAAGCTTGAAAAACTCTTATCTCAGGCTCCTGTGGTTTTTACATAGAAGAGATCTGCTGCCCGTACCAAATACGTACTGCTATTCTGTGTTGTGTTGCTCTGTAGGTCTCGTCCCGACGTCTCCGTATCTCACAGCCGGCAGAACGTGTTAAGTGCAGTGATGACTTTAGTCAGGACCAATGCAAGGCGTCGACTCAGGGGTTGATCACTGGCTACGGCGTCAGCCTCCGGGATTGATTGCTGGCAAGCCGTCGTACTAAATTGTGTGGTTTCGATTAACTCTTCACTAACAAATTGTGGCCCCTTGCTCACGACGATTCTGCCTCGGATTATATCAGAGACAACAACTTTACGGAGCCTCTCTTAATCACATCCACCAGCTGCGGTGAGCGCAGAACAACTACTGTCCAGTTTCAAAATCTTATCTCTGTTCCCTCCATTATAGCCTCCCATTCTCTTACTTTTTTCATTATTAGAAAACTTCGTCGAAATGTCAGTTCACTGATTCTTCCATTGTTACAAGAATTAGAGCACGCATCTGCAGTTCCGTAGTCGACAATGGTCAACTATTCTGTCATGTTGAGGCCAACAATCGAGACAGGACACGAAAATTACTTGGATGGAAATATTTATCTCCTCCACCCCCACGCACGTGCACGATTTCGAATTCTCCAAACCACAGAAAACAACACTTCCGAGACAAAGCAAAAATAAACCAAAATACACGCGTTACAATATGACTGTTAAAAGTTCCCAGCTGAACTGAGATTTAAACATTGTTTTATCTTGGAATTATTCACAGAAAGCTTTCCTTATCTTCTTTCTGAATTCTGTCATCCTTATTAAATCTTGAAAAATATTTCGTTGTAGCATATATTTCTGTCAACATTCAGTTACCCAAGTATTGACATTTTAATATGTTAACCGTTTCAAATATTTCTTTCTTTTTTACTACTATTCTTATTACGATTTAATTCGTTACCTTTCTCGCAGAATATTTTCCAAAATTTTTCTGAATAACATCGCAAATGCTTTAAGTAGACTTTTCCTTCAAACTCCAAGATTCCATTCAAGACATTAACGTCGTCACGACGTATAACCATGTAACACGCAAACTAAGGGTCATACCGTCGATCGGACTTTTTTGGGTTCTCCAACTATGTTTCTTCTTGATATATTTTCCTTCAATCGGAAGAAATTTGTTTTAGCAATCCTTTATAGTACGGAAGTACACATCCACGTATAGCCAAAGCTATATTTTTACTCGTTCTAATATTATAACGGCAGTGAAGTTACGGTAAAAATTCTGATCTATATTGTTATTCTTTAATACTTGAATAGTTGTAAGTATGTGAACTTTATAAAACATCTTATTATAATCCAGAAGGAAAAATTAAATACTATCATCTATTACTCGCCTATTTTTGCGCAATTAAATATCGTTTCTTTCGTTTAAACTTAAATTATCCAGAATATGGATTTCGCTTTGTGACAGAGCGACAGCGAAAAGCGATTTCTCGAGGTTGGAGACTGCCAGAAGGCGAAAAAGTGTGTTATTTAAGAAATGCTACTCTGGTACACGACCCACAGATACGCTGTAAAATTTCTCTCAGTGTTAAATACATTTAATTTTTTATATAGCGGCTCACGCCGGTTTTTGTAAATATTCTATGTAGTTAATATTGTCACATTAAATTAAATCATTTTATATTTATTTTATTACACATCTGATCTATATTTTTATTTTTTAGTAGTTTAATAGTGTAACTATGTGAACTTTGTAAAATATCTTATTCTAATCTAGATTGAATATAAAAAAGGTGTTGACTGACATCGAGATGTGCCTTTTCTTGTCTCATCTTCGTATTAAACGTAAAAAAAATACCTAGTTTTCATTGAATTTGTGAATCCAAACTGAGTTTCCCTTATGTCCAATTTGTTGAGCCTGTTAAAAGTGTAACTCATAACATTCACAGTTTAAAAGAAATTTACCTTCAATACTTCGCAAGTACGTTGATCTATTCTCTGGATATTCTACTGTTTTTGTATTGTTTTATAGAATAGTACAAATATATATATTTGTTTTTCTGACTGAACTTCCTTATTCATCAGGCCCTGCTGCTTTACTCGAATACGTTTTTGCCAGTTTCACACTTTATACTAACATTACTTTTCCTTCAATATTTTATATTTACCCTTTGGAAGTTTTTCATTCTTTTCCCACATTACAATCGTAATACCACTGTTCTACGTACATGGCTTTAGGATCCGTATATTAACCTGACAGGTATTCGACAGGCGACACGACGTTATCCAAAAAACGAAACGCCTGACATTGCGAATGCCCCAGACGTACTGTAGTCTGATTCACAAAATCCAGAAAGAGAGAGAGAGGTTCTGCGGCTATGATTCGGTGGTGGTTCTGTATCCTTCTGCGGCTCGAAGTTGGATACGCCTAAGTACTCTCACAGCTCAAAACAAAAACTCACCCTTATTTTAAAAAATGTCCTAAGTCTAATACTTCTCTCTCTCGCTCTCTCTCTCTCTCTCTCTCTCTCGCTCTCTCGCTCTCTCTCTCCCTCCCCCTCTCTCTTTCTCCCTCTCTCTCCCCCCCTCTCTCTCTCTCTCTCGAAAAGGAAAACATAATTATTCTGCCTCAACGTCCGAACTCTCAAATTCTTTCTCTAAGTAAGCCTGCGAGAGGATTTCTCGCAGGTGAACCTTCCCAGAGAGCTCTGGCGGGGGCTACCTTTGGGGATGCTCTCACATCTCTCTGGTTTTTTTGAACTAAGGTTCCCACATGCCGAGGCACCTTGGTCTGTTTTGAGAGGTGTATGTTCCGGGGTCGCAGACCTTGGGCATACGGCAAGAGTTGTCCGCTATTCCTATTGGAATAGTCGGCCAGCTGCCTCCTAAACAGGCCAAGGCATGGCGAGGGGTAAGCTGCGTCCCCACAGCAAACTCCTCTCCCGCTATCGGAAGGGCGTGGGACAAGTACCCAATGCCCGACCTACCTTATGCAGGTTTTTCTAGGGTTTTCCCTGCATTTCTTTAGGCGAATGCTGGGTAGGATCCTTAAACCATAGCCCGGGGGCCCTAGTTAACCCTTGGCTACCTTCCCCTACCCTTCCGCATCCCCCCTTTCTAATCCCTTCCTGTGCTATTAAAGGGGAGTTGCCCAATGTGGATCACCCTCATGTAGCCTGTTGCCCTAAAAAAAAAAAAAAAAAAAAATTCTCTCTCTCGCGAGGCAGAAAGATAACTGTCTAGAGTCTAGGGTTACTACCATGGAAACCTCGTTTTCTTCTCCAAAACACCCCTCTGTTTTCAGGCAACGGTATCGCCCTAGACAAAAAGATAGCCAGCCGCTCCATTTTACCAAGAATTACCGAGCCGAGTTCTGCTATCAGAACGGCGAAATAACCACACATACACAGGACCTTTAAAATAATTTTAAATTGGCTCAATTACACAACGTTCAATCTACAGACCCGCCATTTCTGTGAAACATATCAGCCTATAGCACGAGACAGAGAAAGGGATTTTTTTGGAGACATTCATTTAATATCCCATAAAATATTATCGTGAACTACCTCGAACAGATTTGTGTATGATAGTCCAGAAATCGACACAACCAAAGCGTTTTGGATCAGAAAAAGGTCCAGCTCAGACACCCGAGTCAGGTGATTGAGATTGAAAATTTCAACTCAATTTGCTTTTTATGCCGGCAGTACTCAACCTCAATTTGTAAGCAATTCCTCGGAGAATTATTAGTTGCTTGTGACTTTATCGTGATATACCTTCTACAAGGTCTCTTTCGTTCTTTTTTGCCTCACGATCTCTCCTCTAATCACTTCCTCATGATGGAGTAAACACTCACATAAGGCATTCAAATGATATTAGTAAGATGCCTGTGCACGTCCAACTATGTTCTGAGTACGAGGGAGTCCGTGGACAACCTGCTAGTCTACTGATCAATGCGATTATGGAAACAAGTGTCCATTCCGACGTGAAAGCCTCTATCTTCCCGGTCGGGCGGAATGTCTTCCTATGGACATAGGTTTCTTCTAATCACAGGATGATTCTTCGACCTTCCGATGAAAACATAACTTTAAGTTGATCGTGGATCAGGGGATGTAGCGCTACCAAATGAACGGGAGACGTCATACTGGTTACAACGTGCTGCCAATCAAGCTTCCTGCATGTGGGCGCCATGTAAACTGGTCCAAATGAAACACGCAACCTTTTTATGTTTCTGTTGGAAAATTGTCGACCCCTATCAAGATGAAAACAGGTTGTAGGTTCTCCTCATAGTCGTCCTATACCTCTGCAGATTTGCATGGCGGCAACAAAGCGTAACAAAGTCGTAGTTTCCATGAATTCTCTCTCGTACCGACGGGCCAGATATCGTAATATGATAGACACAGTATGGAATGTAGTATTCATAATACTGAACTTAAAAAAATGGCGAATATTATACGCTGTGGTTAATATGTGTCTAATTTCCACAGATGGTGTCGTTGGCCAAAAATGTAATGGAACTGACTGTCTTCAGGTCATCAGGACGGGATGTCAGCTCAGCACATGAGGCATCCGTTCTGCGAGCTCGCTTCACGTTAGTTCTTAGGACAATAGCATTGTGCTTGGCTGGCTGTGATGCTAAATAATCATGTCGTATTATTTGCATGGGAAGGTCACCAGTTTTCCGGATTCTCTCTTACATTTTATTCAATCCAGTAATTGTGGTCTGTAACGGATTGGAAGTACAGTAGTGCTGGTCGTATCATAGCACTGTTCACGCAAAGCCTTCACATCGAAGAGCTTTCCTCCTCTCACACTTTTATACCACAGATCACTTTTCTTTTAATGTGTATTTTCATAAGTTCCCATTGAGTATTAGTTTCCGGTTACCGTTTTTAGAACTTCCAAATATGCTTGATTTTCAAAATGTGCACGTATCATAACCCACGCAGTTTATGATACGTGCACATTTTGTACAAAACTGATACAGGGTTACCCATAAGTGTGTTCCCAGTTTCGCATTACGAGTGTAAACAATATTACCCAATATACTATATGTACAGTACATAAGAGGTACTGTGCACCTGTTTGACTTGATTATCGTAGTTTCCTTGAATTCTCTCTCGTACCGACGGGCCAGATATCGGAATATCATAGAAACAGTATGGAATGTAGTATTCATAATACTGAACTTATATTATCACTTTCTCATGATGGAGTAAACACTCACATAAGGCATTCAAATGATAATAGTAAGATGCCTGTGCCACGTCCAACGAAGTTCTGAGTACGAGGGAGTCCATGGACAACCTGCTAGTCTACTGATCAATGCGATTATGAAAACAAGTGTCGAATCCGACGTGGAAGCCTCTATCTATTATCAGCCAGCGGAGATCAAACATGACATGGTCAAACAAAAAAACTAAATTGTACTTAGTCATCCGAATAAAAAAATCGATAAAACATGTGGCTAAAGTAAATCACACCGAGTTAGAAGAAAATGCCGGACCAAATCCGAGGAAAAGGGCATTATGGCTAATTTGTTTCGGGAAACCACCTTTCAGAAAGTGCTATTTTTTGTAAGAACGACAGTCCACTAAACGCGGTCGATCCTTTTTGGAAACAGCACATTACGGGAAAGATGTCTTTCTGACATTACTGTTTCGGGAAACAAAACCAGTTGGGTCTATGTCGGACAAACTCTCACCGGAATTTAAAAATCGTGAAATGATTCGTCAATGTTGGGTTTTAGTACCAAACACAAGATTTGTTAAGTTTCGCAGTACAAATGTTCTATTTCTTCTTCAATTTTGCTGACAGTAAGAGTATGCCTTAAGAACACTCCGGGATTTATTTGCCGTTAACATAATCATTAGGGCATTAGGTTGATTTTCGGGTAATGTTGTTTTTAAAATACTGAATTTCTTAAATTTTACCTGTTTCTTTACGTGTCTTCTAAGACTGAGGCGTCAAGTAGGTAATCACATACACTATTAGAAAATTTTAATAGTTATTTTTGCTAAAAAAATGCCACTTAATTGTTTTCTTGATTGATCTAGTATTTATTCCCACTTCTCGTTAACATTGCTCAATTATCTCCAAAAAATCATTATAAATATCATCATCAGCTGACTCTTCCTCAAGCGTCGAACTTATTTTGTGTTTTCTACACAAAATCTGTCACAGAATGCATGTGAAATATATTTTCAACTGTAAGTTTAGCTCAATTGAAGTGTTTCTTGCATTGTGATTTGTTTCTTATATTTCAATAGGTTTAAAAAGTTTCCAGGAAGATCCACGTTTTCCTGGGCTTTCGCTAAAAGACCTTATGGACTCTACTCTCACATTTTGGGTTCACCATGAGCCATATATTTTAAAGCAAGGGCGGACGACTTGGTGGAGTCCAAAAGAAAAAAAGCACGGAGGGGTGAGCTAACAACAATACCATTAAATTTTCCCCTCTAGCAATAATAACTATAATCTTGAATTTACACATATAATGATTCTTACTAAGGTTCAATTTAGAATCCTAAATAAGTTAATATACTATAAAGAATATTTTCATATTAAATTGAATGATTAAATGTGCTATAAGTACGCCTCCTCTCCACACACACCAGGTGCCAGTGAAACGTTACGCTGATTTCCGAAAACGTTTCTACAATACGGTTCCAAATAGTTTCCCTGCCCCTGAAGGTGTGCGACGGAATAGGAGGTGAGCATCCTTAGTGGTGGTGGTGAAGGGACGTTACATAAAAATAAAGCGAAAACAAGAGAGATTGGCGTCCAATCCTGGAATACGGATGTCGCAGAGTTTAATTATAACATTCAACTTACCGGTTATGTTGAACTTCTACCCCTATGAGTCGGTGTGGAAGGGGAAAACAATGTGTGTATGTTTCGCATTAAAATATACATCCGTGTAGAAAATTTAACCAAAAATTTTTTCACGCGCTCCTTTCGAACCGGAAACTAACCCTGCAGAGATAAATTGCAACTACTATTTCTATACGGGGGTGGGAATTTTCAATCATGTTAATACGATCGATAATTGCGCCGAAATAAAATTTTTCGGCGTCATTGAGGTAGATAGCGTTTCTCCAGTCATTTTGTGTATAATTTAAACCCTTTTCTGTATTGAAGGGCAGCATTCTTAGGGGTGGAGGTGGAGGGGCGTTACATAAAAATAACGCAAAACAACATAGATTGGAGTCAAATCCGATGTTATGGATGTTGCGTAGTTAATTAAATATTTTAAGAAAGTGAGTGAAGAGGTTGAAAAGAATATCCGAAGTAGACTAATAGCTGAAGATCTTGAAATATCACGTAACTACCCATTGCATGAAAAAATGGGTAATGCTATTTGCTTGTCTCGAAAGGGACACTCAATTATATTTAACTCGACTTCTTTCTACTCGGGGATTACGGAGGATGAGATATCATTAAACGGGAACTCAAAGTCCCAAAGGTAGTAATTACATTATTACATAAAGTGTTCATAAAGAGAACTATTCGAGCAATTAGGTATACTCACTCTGTCATGTCAAGTTATTTAATCATTTGCTTTCATTTTAACCAAATATTATACTAAATTTGGCAGTAACTCAGGTATACAAACGTTGGAACAGAATTAATCAAATTAATTAATAAAAGTTCTTTAAGTCTGCGTCAATTGTACAAAATGACTGAACTATATAAGAATATCAATTTTTAAAAATTTGCTGAGTATATAAAGGATTATAAAACACTCCACACATTTTCAACAGTGACCATATAAATTATAAATATTCAGCATTAAATTTAGTAATATTTCATCTTCTAACCTAATAAATAAAATAGACTGTACGTGTATTTGTGTCTGTGTGTAAGTGTGCGTGTTCCGCACATAAGTCTACACCCGTTGAGAAAAGCTGTTCCTTTGGAAACAAACACTAAGGGTCTACCACGCCTAGGAGCGGGCGTGGTCTTGGGTGGAAATTTTCAAACATGCTAAAACGACCGATATTTACGTCGAATAAATATTATACGGGGTCAATGAGATTGATTGTGTTTCTCCCGATGTTGTTTCTATATAATTTTTACCCCTTTCTATATTAGAGGAGAACACCATTACACATAAAATAATGAGAAAACAACGGAGATTGGAGTCTAATCCGGGGTTATGGATGTCGCTGAGGTTAGTTATAACATTCACCTTGCCGTTTTATCCCTTTTATCCCCAGGAGCGGGAGGTGGACGAGGATGGAAATTTTAAAACATGTTAAAACGGTAAAATTTTTGTCGCAAGGAAGTCTTTCGGGGTCAAAGAGATAGATAGCGTTTCTCCATATATTTTTGTGTATAATTTAACATTCTTTCAGTATTGGAGGGGAGCACCTTTAGAGATGGGGTAGAGGGGCGTTCCATAAAAAAAACCGCAAAAACCGCGATTGGAGGTAAATGAGGGGTTGTAGATGTCGCCGGGTTTAATTATGACAACCCGGGCAACGCCGGCCACCCAAATAATTATTAATACATTTTATTACTACAAATAAAAATAAGGATTTAAAATTTTACATTAACCTAAAAATTATAGACCCAATGCCATGTAAAACATGAAATTTTCCCTCATCCCTGAAGCTTTGCTTTTCACGAGGATAGATGGAAAACTGATCTATTCCATTTTCCTGAAGAACCCCTTATCCAATTTTCCATAGAAAATAGCTCTGTATCCAAAGAATGTCAATGCTCCAAACTCCATCCAGCGATGCTGGATGCAGGAAACAAATCATTTTGAATTTAATGAATCAGAAAACATTACCGTCTTTCAATAAAACTTAAAACATTCTGTTATTGTACAAACAAATATTCGGGATAAAATTTCACATTTCCGTATTCGGAGAGATTCCTTGGAGAAATAGCCATCCGTCCACCATTTTAATTTGGGTATTTCTGTTCAATCAAATGTATACAGTAAACGTTTTCTTAAGTAGCGATATCATTAATAAATAATTCGTCAAAAAGGCAACTGATAATAAAACATTGTACTTATACTGTAGGAAGAAGGGGAAGAAGAAGAAGAAGGGGAAGAGGAGGAGGAAGACGAAGAAGTTATAGAGCCAGAAGTGGGTCCCGCAATCCTCACTCCACTCTCAGAGGATGCGACCATCGAAGGCGTCCCACCGTGGTCAACGCGCTCCAGTTCTGACCTGCTGCCCAGCCTAGCCTTGGGAATTATTCGTTCTAATTTGTGGCCAGGAGCTTATGCCTTTTCCCGGGGAAGGTTAGTTCATTTTCAGGAATATCCCAAATCTTGAATTGTTTTCATAATTCAGCATTTTCAATAAATGTGACGCGTACGAACATGCGTAAGTGTGTCGAAGATTTTTACATGGGAAAGAAACAGTAACATGACGGATCAAAGTCAATGGTACGTCCACATAAAGGTATTTTATTAATAATTTTACAAGCTTTGGGAGCGGGCTCCTTACTCCGAAACAAGAAAGTAGTTCATGTTCTTCTTCTTATAAATAAAACAGAGTGTTTTTTGTATGTATGTATATTTGTATGTTCCTTATACAAACCTACACCGGTGAAGCAAATTTCACAAAATTTCGTACACATATTCTTTGCGACCAGGAAACAAACAATGTCAGGGTGAGATGCGTCTACAACCCCTAGGAGCAGGGTTGAAAATATTCAAACAGTCGATATTTTAGTCGCATAAATATTTTAGAGGTCAAAGAGATTGATAGTATTTCTACCGATGTTATATGAGTATAATTTCAACCGCGTTTAACATGGTAAAGGAGCACCCTTAGGGGTGGGGGTGGACGGGCTTTACAAGAAAATAACGCAAATACAGCCGAGATTGGAGTCAAACCCATGGTAATGGATGTCTGTGAGTTTAACTAAAATCAGTGGCATCAATAACCTTTGATTTGACTCCAATCTCGGTTGTATTCGCGTTATTTTCCTGTAAAGCATCTCCACCCCAAACCCTAAGGGTGCCCTTTTCCCAGGGTGTAGAGGATGGAAATAACATAACCGATAACATCGGTAGAAACACTATCAATATCTGTGCCCCCAAAAAATATTTAATCAACTGAAATATCGACTGTTTTAGCATGTTTAAATATTTTCACCCGCGTCAACCCCCGCTTCTGCGGGTGGTAGACGCGTCTCACCCCGACAGTGTTTGTTTTCTGGTCGCAAAGAGCACGTGTACGAAATTTGATGCAATTTGCTTCACCGGTGTAGATTTGTATAAGGGACATACAAATATATATACTTACATACAAACAAACAAACGCTTTGCTTTATTTATTCCATTAAATTCCATGTCTAATTGAAAATCTCGAAAATCTTACCGCCAATATGCTAGTAAATAAGCAACGGAGATTTTCGGATTTCTGATATAAATATAATGTCAATAGTGACTTTTCTGATAGTTATTACAAGAAGTGGAACAAGTCTATGAATCCTGATGTCAAAATTTGTCTCAAATCTTCTTTTTTAAAAAAGCAAATTGTATATAAAAAACATTTTGAAATGAAAATATAACACGTCTGTTTTGAAAATTAATAATAAAATAAAATAGCCAAATACAGAATAAAATAAGTGATGATATAAATACCACACAACGTTTCTGTGAACCTTGTTCCTTTTTTCAGGTGTCTAGAAACCACAAGAGAAAAGACAATCCCACACAACAGTTGACAAATTCAAAAGCAGAAGGGTTAAAGGAGTCATAACAATTGTTAAGTTTCATAGTATCTGTTTTTGTATTGCTTCGCTTTTGAGTTTGTCAACTGTATTGTGCTGTTTTGTCGATCTTGACTTTTGTGTTTTCTTGGCACCTGAATAAATCTTTTTTCTGTATTTGGCTTTTTTTATATTATTATTAAAAGCATCTTGTATTGAACAATGATTTATTTTCACCAGGAAGTGTGACAACGTATACATTGGTTGGGGCCACAAACGCGTGGCGTTGAACTACTCTCCGCCTGGTTTAAATCAGATTCAGCTAGAATACCCATTAGGACCTGAAATTATGGAAATAGACGATCCTACACCAGAACAGGAAGAAGAATGGAGAATTGCTCATGAACAGAAGAAAAAGGCCCTAGAAGAGGAGGAAGGAGACGAGGAAGAGGAGGAGGAAGATGAAGGCGACGATGATTAGTTCTCGCAATAATAAATTAAGACAATAATTTATTCGTGAATGTGTTTTATTTTTTGACTAGCTGGGTGCCCGGCGTTGCCCGAGATGTCATTTATCTATAACCCCCGATATGACTCCAATTTCGGTTTCTTTTGCGCTATTTTTATGTAACGGTCCTCGAACCCTATCCCTAAATGTGCTCACCTCGCATGCCGAAAGGGGTTGAATTCATTGATCAAATATATCGGTCGTTTTTACATGTTAGAAGATGACAACCCACACAAATGTGCGATAATCAAAAAGTATTTATTCCACGCAAAAATCGGCCGATTACATTGTCTGAAAATTTCGACCCCCGCCCACCACCTCCCAAACCCGTCGCGTTGTCACACTTAGACTCAGCGACATTCAAAGTCTCTGAATTGATTCGAATCTCGGTTGTTTTTGCGTTATTTTTATTTAACGTACCTCCACCTCACCCATAAGCTTGCTCCCCTCACAGGGGTTGAAATTATACATCGGTATAAATACTATCGAAGTCATTAACCCCAGGAATGATTATTTAACGCAAATATCGACCGTTTAAAATGTTTGAAAATTTCCATCCCCGACCACTCCCGCTTTGGGGACTGAAACGGAAAGTTGAATTTCGTAATTAAACTCAGTGACAACTATAACCCCGGATTCGACTCCAATCTCTATAGTTTCTGCTTTCTTTTTAAGTAATGCCACCACGCCCACCCTTAAGGGAGCACTCGAAAGGAGTTGAAATTATCCACAAAGAACATATAGAGAAATTTTATGAATCTCATTGATGCCAAAATATATTTATTCGAAGTAAAAATCGGCCGGTTAACATGTTTGAAAATATATTCCCACGCCCAACTCCGCCAAGCCCCTCACACCCCCGCACACCACCGCCAACACCCGTTCATTTCCCGCGTTGTCATAAATACATTCACCTATATCTGGAATCTGGGAATGATTCACGTTATTTTCTAGTAACGTCCCTCCACCCCCAGCCCAAATTGTGATCTTTCATGTGTGTCAAGGGGTTGAAATTAAGAGCAAAATCCCGTCCCTGGGAGGTTAATTGCTAGTTGAATGTTATAATTAAACTCAACGTTATCCATAACTTTGGTTTTGACTCCAGTCTCGATTGTATTCGAGTTATTTTATTGTAACATTCTTCCACCTCCACCCCTAGAGTTCTCCTTTCCCGTGCCGTAAAAGGTTGAAATTTTACTCACATACGTTAATACAAACGCTATTAATCACTTTTACCCGGAAAAGATTTTTCCGACTCAAATATCGGTCGTATAAGCATGTTTTAAGATTCCCACCCCCAACCACCCCCGCTTGGGGGACTTAAACGGCAACTTGAATATCATAATTGAACTCACTGACAAACGGCAACTTGAATATCATAATTGAACTCACTGACAACCATAACCCTGGATTTGAGTCCAATCTCGATTGTGTTGCGTTATTTTTATAGAAATCCACTCCACCCCCACCCTTAAGAGTGCTCCACTCCAAATACCGAAAGAGGTTATATTAAATATATGGAACATGTAGAGATATAAAATAAATCTCAGTGAACCAGAAAAATATTTATTGGACGCAAATATCGAGCGCTTTACAAGTTTGAAAATTTTAACCCCTGTCCACCCCCGCTTGGGGTAGTTAAACTGTAAATTAAATGTCATAATTAAACACAGTGACAAATATAGCCCCGGATTCGACTCGAAACACGAATGTGTTTGCGTAATTTCATGTAATGCCACTCATCCCCAACCCATAAGGGTGCACCACTCCCATGCCTAAAAGAAGTTGAAATTGTACACAGATAACATGTAGTGAAATTTTATGATTGCTATTGATCCCGAATTATATTGATTCGACGCAAAAATCGACCAGTTAGCATGTTTGAAAATATCTTTCCTCGCCCACCCCTTCTCAACACCGCCAATTCCCACCCATCCCCGTGCGTTTCTCAGTTTGTTATAAATAGTCTCAGCAACATCGATAACGCCGATTTAACTCGAATCTCGGTTGATTTGGAGTTAATTATATGAAATTATACCCACCCCCACACAAAGAGGTGCTTCCCTCGCATGCCGAAGGGGGTAGAAATTATTGACAAACAACATCAGTAGAAATACAATCAATATAATTAACCCTGAAAAAGATTTTTTTCAACACAAATTTCTGCCGTGTTTGCATTTTCCAAAATTTCCACCCCGCTACACCTGTAACTGAGGGGTAAATGCCAAGTTTAATGTCATAACTAAACTGAGTGACATCCATAACCTTCGATTTGACTCCAATCTCGGTTGTATTTGCGTTATTTTTCTGTAAAGCATCACCACCCTAAGGGTGCCCCTTTCCCAGGGTGTAGGGGATGAAAATTATATCCAGATAACATCAGTAGAAACACTATCAATATCCCCTAAAAGTATTTATCCGACTGAAATATCGATTGTTTTAGCATGTTTAAATATTTCCACCCCCGCTTCTGGGGGTGGTAGACGCGTTTCACTCCGACAGTGTTTGTTTCCTGGTCGCAAAGAACATGAGTCCGAAATTTGGTGAAATTCGCTAAACCGGTGTAGATTTGTATTCTCCACCCCAAACCCTAAGGGTGCCTTCTTCCCAGAGTGTAACGGATGAAAATTATATTCAGATAACATCGGTGGAAACACTATCAATATCTTTGACCCCTAAAAGTATTTATCCGACTGAAATATTGACTGTTTTAGCATGTTTAAATACTTCTACTCCCGTCCACCATACAATTGTATGTTTGATTCCCTATTGTTCTAATCCATTTATTGTATTTAAAATAATTTTATTTCCATTGTTTCTTTAAGCTTAACAAAACTCTCAACAGCCATAAACAAAACAGAATTTTCGCCTGAAATGTGTGGACAAATTGCATCTAAGAAATTTAATTCAAATTTGAGCATTTCTCCTCTGCATGGGAAGATCATCCCACAATCTTTACTAATGGACATATTAAGGTTCAGCCGACCAAAAGTTTCTTTTGCGTTGCTCAATGCTTTGTTATGCCCTTTAAAATGTCTGGGGTCGAGTATGGGGTGTGGATAAGAACGAAGTCGTCCGTAGATGACTTGAGGATTTTGTTTTCGATTTCCCTAATGAAGCTAGAGGTATAAATGCTGAATTCTATGGTGCATAGTGAATGTCCTGCTGCGCTGATACTAGGCTATAGATTATGTGTTATTTTCCTTATATCCTCAATGATTTTCATCGTCGCCAATTTTAATAAGAGTAACCAATGGACCAATTTCAAATGATTTAATTATGAAAATTTGAATTTTCACCATATTCCTTAAATACAGATAAAGAAAAAACATTAATTTTATAGAACACATTAACAATTCAACAGGGAACCATATACAAAATTATTTGACAAAACATTAATTATCTATTTGTCAAAATAACCCTTAAATAAAATTTTAATACACAAACCCCAAATTTGTCCAAAGATTTATTTATTGCTTGATAGAATCTTCAGGTCATGAGTGAATCGTTTTCCAGCAAGGTACGAAAAATCCGGTAATATGTTTGCGAACCTGCGATCCAGATACAGCATCAATTCTACTTGACTCTACAATGGAACATAGTCAGTTAATTTCAATCAATTCAAAAACGTGCAACTTTAAAATTCAATTCTCCGGTAAAACAACAAATAATCACGTTTTAGTCGTATCAAAAACTTTGAATTCTTGACGTAAAGTTATTGATTACTTCCGTGCGTTTTTTAAAAATTAATATACTTGCTAATGTGAGGGACCATTTCATCGATTGCACCATTGATGTCCAAAAAAAAAAATGTTCCAGTGTGGTAAGCCAGTTTTTATTGGACGTGCATGACGAGATTAACTCGCGTATATACCGGACTAATTAATTCTGAAGACATTTGTTGTGAAAATATTGCTTTTACACCACCATTACACTCTAAATTGAATTATTCTTTCAAAAATTGTAAGTTGGCATGAAGCAAGTCGTTTTGTCTGTGTCAAAAATGTAAGTACCTGCTCAGAGGTGCTTCTGATGACTTCGTGGGAGATGCAGTCAGGTCCAGGTCTGCAACGTTTTTAAGATCCTTAAGAATATATCCTTCTTATCATTAATTAGGTTTTCTTTATTGTTACTTACGATACATTGAATCGACATAGTGGTAACTTCCCTTTAATATCGTAGGAAGGGATTTGAAAGGGAGGATGCGGAAATGTAGAGGAAGGTAGCCAAGGGTTACTAGGGCCACCGAGCTACAGTTTTAGCATCCTACCCAGAATTCGCATCAGGTAGGTCCGACTCTTTGTACGTGTCCCACGCTCTTCCGATGGCGGGAAAAGGGTTTACTGTGGAGACGCAGTATTACCGTTTTCATGCATCTACCAGCATAGGAGGCAGATAATCGACTGTTCCAATGGGAACAGAGAACAACTCTCACCGTCTCTTAAGGTCTGCGACCCCGGAACATACACCTCTCAGACCTGACCTAGGTGCCTCGGCTTGTGGGAACCTTAGTCCAAAAACGGAGAGAGGGAAATGCATTCCCAAAGGTAGTCCTCTCCGTCTCTCCAGAAAGGTACACCTGCGAGAGAGTAACTCTCGCAGGCTTGAGAATTTTTCAATTGATCCCAATTCGAGCAACATCTTTCTCGGATTCAGTCATTCGTGACCGACCGATTGTCTGGTTCACTCTGTTGCTTTCCCTTTCTGCCAAACGGCGTTGATCATCTCATCCTCAATTGCTACGACTACGATCATAATCGGGATGGTGGCCTTCTAAGTCACAAGCTGTGGTTTCGCCTTCCGATTCATTTCCATCATTTTCTGTTACTTTTTTGCGAGTTTACAAGCCAAATTTGCCTTGAAGAACAGCTTGATGGGTCATAAAGTTTCCCGCGCTCTCATCCCGACTCTCCCTCGTCCGGGGAGTTAAATATTTATCCGATTACAAAAAATTAATTAATAAATAAATATAATGTTAACGAAATTTATGCAATTTTAACAATATATTACGACGTTACGTTCGTACAATAATACGAGATTAATATTGTAATCCAAAATTTATCACAAAGATTTCGGGTATTCTAATAATTAAATTGCATACGCTTCTAAGATTTTCAATTATTAGATCTCAAAATATTTAATATTTATATGAATAAAAGTTAATAGCATGGATCTTGTGTACATTCCTGTTGTAACCTAAATTTCTCATTTAAGTTGATGTTACGAAAAAGTTATTTTGTTCTCGATCCGGTACATTTATTTTTTGATAGTCTCATATGTCGATACTTTAAAACCGATACCAGCACTGAGTAAAGTATCGATATTTCCGATACCGAATGCCTAGAGGCGACACTAGCGCGAAAAACTTAAAACCTCGGATTAACCGTGTATTTTAAATATATCGCAGTGTCGTACAAGCAAGTGAAGGAATTAACCATCATTATGACTGATAACGAAAAAGAAGTAATGGACAAAACATGGCAAAAAATATCAGACACACTCTACAAGGTTAGTTTACATTTTCTAAAATTAAGTTTAAACTGTAATTTTATCATAAAAAGGTATCATTGGAATAATAAATATCAAACTCTCTCTACAAGATTTGTTTGTTACCTTAAATTAAGTTTAAACTATAATTTTTCATCAGAAATAGGTCATGGCAATAATAGTTATAGAACACTGGCATTTTTATTGCATTATATTGCAATATATTTGTAAGCATTTTATTAAATCATGTCCTTTAGTTTCATTTTTATTTAATGGTAATTAATCAGAGTTCTAGATTGTCACCACACTCATGAAGCTGATTAAGTTATTATATAAAGGTGAATTCAATTCAATTAGAATGTTTTTTTTATCTTTTTCTTGTTTCATACAATTGTGTATCTTGAATAGAATGGAATAGATTCCATCAGGAGAAGCAAAGCTTTATGGATGTTGAAAGTTTTTACATGATATTGAATTACTTTGTATCAAACTTACAATTTCCTTTATTGTTAAAGTTAATTGAACTTATATATAGTATTTCCATAGGTATCAACATAATGTAACACAAGATTAAAATTGGATTTATACAATAGTAGTTAATGATTTGTGAGACATCAACATTTTTGTATTAAACATGTAAATTCAAAACATAAAATTACTATTTTAATATATTTGGTTAGTAAACAAAGACTACCTAGTCATGTTGATTATTTATACTGTTGTATTGATGTATATACATGAAAAACTGCAGAATCTTTAACTTTTACTTAAATATGGTATTTTCTGCAATGTCATAAAGTACTGATAAATAACATTAAAAATGTTTCACCATTTTCTGAACTATTAATAACAGCAAAGTAAATTTAAAGCAACAGAAACACGTGTACTTAACAGATAAAAATTTTGAGTTAGTCTCAATTTGACAATGTAAACCATTCAGCAAATTAGAAATTGATATAGATACACTATTCTGAAATATTTATTTTCTCATTTTACAAACCTATAAGGAAACCATTTCTTGAGAACATAACCCAAAAACAAAGAAAATTATCAATATGAATAAAATGAAGAAGTGGACTATACTCTTTTGACATGAAGATCTATGCTACCCTGATGGTTCTATAGAATAAGAATATAATTATTTCATAATATTGTGGTTTTCAATTTGATTTTTTGCTGAATTGTTTTATTTTGACAAGTTGGAAGTAACTCAAAATCTTTCTCTGGTTAGTAAAAGTAGTTTCTATGATATTGAATTTGCTTTGCTGTTATAAATAGTTTATATAATGGTGAAAGATTATTAATGCAATTGAATACTGCACTATAAACTAATTTCAGATTTTTAATTTCCGTATATCTTTTGGTGAACCAAATATACTTAAAATTACATTTATCAATCTTTTAAGGACTCTCTATTTGTAGAATAATAATTAAAGATTATCTTACTTTCAGGCAGGATATCGTGACGGAGCTGAAAAGGGAAGGGAAATATCATTGCAAAATGGTTTTGATAATGGCTATAAAGAAGGTTTCACAGCTGGTTTTCAAATTGCCTGTGTAAAAGGAATGGCAAGGTAAAAGGTTTTTAATATTGTGGCCAACCACTGCATAAAGTGACATAGGGTTCAGGATGCAAAATGTTAAAAAAATTCTAATGAATGAAGTAATTTAACATTCATTGGGTATGACATATTAACATAACTCTGTAATGCCTCGAAACTGAAGATATATATATATATATATATATATATATATATATATATATATATATATATATATATATATATATATATATATAGTAAGGAAGTGACATTGTCAAAAATAATTGCAATATTGGTACGGAAAGGAACGAGAGATAGGTTATGGCTTACCTGAAAGTGAAGTGCGGTGTCGCCATAAGAAACTGAAGGTTGTTCTTCAAATTTTTGGAGGCTGTCAGCCTCCTTCTTCAGGAAGGAGTGTTACACCATTCCATTCACCGGCCGGCTGCAGACTCCGAAAATTTGAAGAACAACCTTCAGTTCCTTATGGAATATATATATATATAACTAAACAATAGCATTCATTCAAATATTTTAGGTCATTGAAATCAAATTTAAAATTTTTGCAGTCACCTTGTCAAACATTATTTTAGAAATTCTATTGTTCAATTCTTGCAATAAAATGCCTTTTAATGAGACCACTGAAAATTGGTTACCATCAATACAAAATCACAATTCTTAAAAATCTGTCTTTTTAAAATAAAAGGGATGCAAATCTACCTATATATATAAGTAATGCTGAGTTGTTTTGCCATTGAGATTTATAATTTTACAGGCGTCTTTTTTAACTCGAGCATAAGCATTCTTTTCTTTACAGCCAAATAATACTTGTTACATGTGCACCAAATGCAAATATTGTTATAATTACAATATTTCTATTTTTTAATATTCAATATTACGTTTATTGTAAAACAAAAATAAATTATTTAGTTTTCAGTAATATAGACAACTGTTGCTCAACAAAATACATATTTTGAATATCCAAATCTGTTAAAATATGAAAAATTTAATAAATTACAGTGTATTAAGAAAGGAAGATAATTTGTCTGGAGTAGAGGATCACTTTCAATTTTGGAAAAATCCACTGAAGGACTTGTGTCTCCTTTGTGACAAAGATAAACTTACATCAGACAATACTGATCAACCAACTGATTTATCTGAAATTGTACTAAAGCAACAGACTATTATTTCTAAGGAACTTGGGGAAGAAGAGAAAAGAAACATCGAGTTGTTTAAAAAGTTTGGAATGTCTGCAGAAAGATGATAAAAAGATTAAGCAATTAACATATGAAAAGTATTGGTTGTGCATAGGTAACTTTGATTTTTATCTGAAATAACTTAGTGCTTGTACATTTAACTTATGTTGTTTCTGTAAAATATATGTATTGAACTTCCTTTTTTAAGATTTTTCAAATCTGTATTCATTTGTCATTTATTGATTATATTTTCAAATTACTTTTATGAAACTTTCTAATTGAATGAATCATTCAAATAAAATATTTGAAACCTGATTGAAAAGAAAAGGATAAGGTCCCAACAATGACAGGATCGAGGACAAAATAGTAATATAATCCTTCAAGGTATAGTCATATTGATCGTGGTGTGCAAGTTAAATGATATAATGTTGCTAGAAGCAATGACTACATAAATTTATAAGATTCAATTACATCTAATATTAAACAAAATATTTGTTAGGAAAGTGTTAAAGATTATCATCATGAACCCTAGTTTTCCATTAGTTGCTCCTTTTTTTTGACAAATAATACCGTAAAGAATGCGTATTATGTCAACCTTGATTGACATTTTCTTTAATCTATTCTCACAGGGGTTGGATTAGTTGGAATTTTTCTTTTCAGGATGTATATTTATGATTGTGTTTTCACAGTTTTAGTAACAACTTAAATGTAATCCACATATTGCATTTTTTAATCATTCACTATGAGATATTGACATCTAATGGTGCTGTCAACTCACGCTAGCAAAAACAAATCTGCTTCCTCAGTATTTATCTGAATTCCAGTGAATCTTGGGTGTAAAGTTTCAAACTGCCAATCATAAATATCCACATAGTTATAAGCACAACATACAATAATGATTTATATTTGAAAGTGAAAATAAATAATTTAACTCATCATTTTGGCACTGTGAAGAGAAATGGCAGGAATAGAAATACACATTTTAGAAAGTATATTAGTACTAGGTAAAAATGTTTGCAATTCAAGGTACTATAAATTTCAGAAAAGGTTAGTGTTTGGTATTGAAGTTAGTGGTAGTTTATATGGATGAACAATGGCCCTTTTATTCAGGCATGCTTATATTGATAGGATTGCTGAGAAGGATGCTATTGTTTCCATACCGGTGATCATTCAAAAATGTGCCATCTGCTACAAGAGACAAGTGATCTCTTGCTTTCACTTTCACATAGGGGAATACTGATTCACAAAATAAATAAGGGAACTATCTTCCAAATAACAAGTTGGAATAGCGAGTTTGTATTTTTAAAGTCAATAATATCATATTGCTTTTCAATTGTACCAATAAATACAGAACAAACATTTAAAAATGCTGTTAATGACAATTACGTAAAATACAGCTTCCACAATTTCTATGAAAGGTTAAAAAAATAAACCACCCAGTTTTAAAAGCAGTTGAGAAGAAAAGACAAATAAGATTTTTCATTTAATAAGAGAAGTTATTTTGAATACATGTATTCTGTTCAAAATGAAAAAAAATTAAATACTGAATACAACTTATAGATATAGACCCTCGGGTGTGCCTTCTTTTTTCCTATATAAAACACTTTCTTTTGACTTCCTAAAATCTTCATTGGTTACTTTCATCCTCCTCTCTCTCAAAGCCATTAGGCCTGCTTCTGTACAGATTGCCTGCAAACACATTTAAATAAAATTACACCCCAAATATAACAATTAAAGACATCTTCTAATAAGACGTGCACTCACTTTAATATCTGCTCCTGATAAGTCATCTTTAGACATAATAAGTTCAGTAAGATTAACATCTTCTGCCAATGTCATCCTCGATGTGTGAATATTAAATATTCTTCGCTTGGTCTTTTCATCAGGCAAAGGAAATTCTATTTTCCTGTCAATTCTACCAGGACGAATCAAAGCAGGATCTAGGGTTTCAATGCGATTTGTCGCCATTACCACCTGAAACCATTATATAATTGCAAGCCAACATCATTTAAAAAACCGAGGATGAAGAAAACTAGAGAAAAGTTTCTGGTTTTCGGAAATTTACCTTCACATCACCTCTTGAATCAAACCCATCAAGTTGGTTAAGAAGCTCTAACATAGTCCTCTGAATTTCTCTTTCACCACCAGAATTTGAGTCATACCGCTTTGTTCCAACAGCATCAATTTCATCTATGAAAACTATTGATGGGGCATGTTCTTCTGCAACTCGAAACAACTCCCGCACAAGTTTTGGTCCATCACCCTTGCAACAATAACAAAATCATTTTTATAGCAGTAAAATTTTGAATGAAAAATATTTTTATACAAAATTTATTGAAATTGATAATCATTGAGGCAACAATTTCCTTGTACTTAAACATGTGAGCAAATAGTTTTCACTCAATAGAATGTAAATGCAATTTCTAGTCCCATTTTTAAAGTGTAGAGATTCATTATTATATTTCATTTATTGCCAATATGCACAGAGTCTTCAATAATACATTAAAACTTTATTGTAACTTAATCAATTTTAGTACATAGCACAGAAGATTTTGATGTTGAGAATGTAATTATCAATATTGTTTTAAACTGATGAATGTTGAACGCTCTCACACTATGCAATTAATGAATTAGAAAGATAGCCAATACAGACAAAAAAAAAGAGTAATATAAATACCACAAAACATTTTTTGGATCCTAGTCCCTTTCGTCAATTGCTAAGAAGAGCTTAGAGAAACAACTGCACCAATCAGTTGACAACACTCAAAAGCCTATTTTATATATTATTTATATTACACTTTTTGTTTGTCTGTATTGGCTATCTTTCTTATTCATTATTTTCTATCAGACGTAAATTTTTTCATTCTATGCAATTTATGTTAGAAAATGTTTTAACACATTTAGAACAATTAATCAGTATTGAAAAATACAACAATATAAGAGCAGTAGTTATATATCAAACTTAATACTTTTTTTTCTAAATATATGTGGATACTGTTTTTTCCTAAAGATACTATTCTCTTGAAGGAATTAAATTTTTATGCCTGCTGCTTCATTATATAGAGATGTGGAAAATGTACACAATATTTAATACATTTTTCTCTATAATTTAGAGTAAGTTTTATAAATATTGTTGCAACAGTTGGCAACATTTGATATTCTCATAAACTGTTAAATAAAAAAAGGAGTAGAAACAAATCTCACTAATTTCTTCGAATTTTTAAATACCTACCAAGTATTTCTGAATTAGTTCAGATCCAACAACACGCAGAAATGTAGCAGAAGTTTGGTTAGCAACTGCTTTCGCCAGTAATGTTTTACCAGTTCCTGGTGGTCCATAAAGAATCACTCCCTTTGGAGGTTTAATTCCCATTTCTTCATAATATTCAGGATGGGTAAGAGGTAATTCTACAGATTCCTTTATTTCTTGGATTTGTGTATCTAACCCTATATCAAAATAAGTTGTGAAAAAACATATTATAAGTAAATAATGAATCTGGATTGGTCTTTATACAATTTGAATTATTATACCACTAAAATACATTATTTAATTTCATTAGTAAAACCCATACCATAAAAATATTAATTTTTAATATCCGATTACTGTGACTGAAATACATTTATACTGTTATGTACACCAATGTTGGTAATAGTATAAGTTTAAAATTGTACTATTATGAAATTTATTTCATAAGATAAAATGTCATGAAGTTGAAAGCATGCTTGAAGTCAACGTGTTGAATAATGAATTAAGTTATGGCACTATACTGATATACAGTGTGTTCAGAAAGTCGCTAAGCACAAGACCAGAGATGTGTTTATGTAGTGCATCACAAATGGCCTACACACATTTTGTGACTTGAAAAGTGAAATAACTGCATACAAGAGATGCATATCAGAATCAGATTAGTGAAAAGTGTTTTTCAATAAAATTAAACGGGTTCTGATTATAGTTGCCCTTGAACATCATTTCCAACACCTGATATAATTGCACAGCAACATTCCAAACAACCTGTATAATTGATGTGGGTAGTAAAGGGAGAGGAATATACAAGGCAGCAAAGGTCAGTCGTTATGTGGTACAGAATATGTAACAGCAAAATTTTCAAATCCGTCACGAGCATTATGGGTATTTTATATTTTTGTAAATACTGATTAAGTGTTATAAATATGAAAAAAACTATTATAACAGATACATTTATATGGTTTTTTTAAAAAATCACATATATGCATGGCATGCAGCCCTGTTTTGTCCATAGGAAGGGAGCTAAGACCCTTGAAAATTTGGCAAGTTCATTACAACCTATTTAAGACGAATTACAACTGACGAGATACCAGATTTTATATTGTTCTGATTGTGGTTATGTAATTTAGCATTAGTTTTCATTTGGTATGAATTACACATTTGTTATCCCATCCCTACCCCTTCACAAATAGCTAAACCTGCCCTACTTTCAGGTAAGACAATTCTTTCTCATTTTAAGTTCATATCAATAACATTGGCAATGTTACATCGTTCTTGGATTCACTGGTCCCTCAGCCAATTGGTGACATCACACCACCTAATTTTTAATTAAGTCTGTATCCAAAACTATATGTTTCCATAAAAAAAAAGTTATTTAACAATTCTACTTGTAAATAGTCAAAAACTGCTGAACAATGGGAGAGCTATTTACATACCACCAATATTAGCCAAAAAATGACCTACTTGATGTCATAATATTTGTGTTTACCGTGCAAGAGTGTGAAGAAATTTCACAGTAATTCACCCTTAATATAATATTTTTAAAGGCAATTAAAAGTTTCTTTTAGATATGGAATTATTTCTTCAAACTCTTCAATAATTTTTCAGTATTCCCAGATCCTGATATAGGAAACTCTTCAAAGTTAATACATACTGAGAAACCAGCAAATCATTTGGTGATCAATATCAAAGTATTCTATTATCCTCTGTGTGTGAGGGGATGATGATGTTGAAGTTAAAACTATTTAGTAGGGGAAATACAAAGAGGTTGGCATCAGTGTTTAGGTAAGACATACATGATCTGTCATTGGTCAGTTTTAGGAAATGTTTAGTGTCTATATCTGCCAAAGTAGCGATTTTTGTACAGTAAAATTTTATTTTCCTTTTCTAAAAAACGTCATTTTTAAGAATAATAAAAAGCCCAATTTTTACACCCCTTCAATTACTTCCAATCATTATCCAAATTAAATACTTTTCTTTTGGAAAACAAATATTTAACAATATAAAACTTGTCATGTGAAGCACATAATTTAAGAGTGTCAAATATGACAGTATACTAAACATTAATTACCTCCTATATCTGCATAAGTCTCCTGTGGAGCTTTTTCCAATTTCATAACAGTAACCATTGGATCTGTATCATCTGACAACACACCAACCACTGCATGGACCTTAAAATAAACATAAAAAACTGAGTAATAAGTTTAAATCAAAAAAAATAAAAACGTCATAATACATCCAATCCATTATCCTAATAAATATAACAAAGTATTTAACTACAATTCATGCAAATAAATAATATACGTGATTATAAATGTAAATATCATTTTTAACACACTGACAAATTTATATGGAATTTAAAATATTTTTTTTTATAGTTATTTAAAATTTCTGAACTTCTGTTTATTTAACCATATTTATCTGTAAATTATGAACCATGATGATTATTATTATTGTGCACAGATATACGATCTCTGAACATGTACAAATATGTCCAAACTATTTTTATCAGCATAGTTTTATTGTGTTATTATTTATGATAGAGGCATCTTGTTTTGCAGTTGGGCACTGACTGGTCTGTAAAGGTCTTGCATACAACTCTCAAAAATGATATATTGATTATATCGTTTGGAGACCATAAATGAGAAAATGCATTACTCAAATTTCCAAAGTTATATCAATAATTTTAGTACATTATTTACCATTGTACCCCATTCCACTTTTGGTATTCATTGTAAATTAATTGTTCTTATATATCTATATCGATTCTAGTATCTTTCTTTCTTGTCTATTGTTTATTCTGTTTGAAATTTTTATAATTTCAAAATTAATACTTTTTTGTGTGATATATAGAAAAATCTGTATTTTTATTGCATTATTGTTTTGGTTGTACATTCTAGTTTTCACATTAGTTGACGTGTGTCCTGTATAAATTGATTTATATCGCTCACATACTTTTGGTCATTTGTAGGCATTATGTCTTTTGTTGAAATAGAATCTTTATTAGCTAGTTTTATTCTAAATTTAAATTTATTAATGCCATTACTTCTAAATAATTTAATTATTTTTGGGGGTTAGTTTATCTGTGTGGTTAATAATTTGTTTTGAATTCATTTTTCATACTGAGTCATCAAAGAAAACTCAAGTTTGTTTGTTTACAGGTTATTTGTTCAACGACACGAAATCTGATTTCATTTGGTCCTGCTATATGAAAGGACAATTTCATTGGGGACAATTTGTACTCATTTTAAAAGTAAACTGATGTTATGGAAATGAATATCATGTGTAATAAGCTAAACAAGTATCAAATTTGAGACAAACATTAATTTGGCTGTATATGAGAATTTGAAGATAAATGAAAAATTTATGAAATACCTCTGTAATCTTTCAATTATAGAATTTTTTTAAAAGGTACTCTGTTATCTAATTAGATGTATATTTAACATAAGAAATATGTGTAGAATATCATCAATGATATTTTATAAACTTAAATTACCAAAATTTCATCTTGAAAAGGCTTAATATTAAAAAAAATATTTCATTATTGTTAGAAAAAAATTAGTAGTGGAAATATTTTCATGGATTTATATAAAAACTAATTTTATACAGAAATTGTATGGAAAAACAGTAATTAATGAGTGCAATAAATGAAACAATGGTGTGGTAGAAAATATTGTATATATGTCATGCTCACATATTAAAAGCTAAATTAGCATTCAAAGATTTCCAACACAAAATCAAAATAATAAGAACGATAGCAAAATACAGATAAAATATCACTTCTTTTGCCTGAGATTGGGTATCTTTCTATTATTAATTTTCTACTGGACAAATATTTCATTTCAAAAAATCAAAATAATTATACTGTCATAAACATCAATTATTTTGTTCGAGAAAAGTAAAATTCCTCAGAAAACCACTCCTATATCTACAATGTCATAGGATAATTTACTAATTATTTAACTCAGGATTGTCTCCTAGAATATTACCTTGTGATTTAAGAGAACGGAGCATCCAGGTTCCAACTGATCTTTGTCTACAAATGATAATATACTGACATAATGTTCACTGCCAACAGAAGTAGAAACTATAGCATGATTGTCATCAATTATTTCTTCAAGGGTACCAACAGACATTGGTGTTCCACGTAAATCATCAACTTTGGATCTTTCTTCCTAAAATATAGGAAAACATTTTATGAACCCACTCAGAAAAATTTTGAATTTCTTGAACTATTCTTCAGTTTAGTAACTAAATTTTTATTCAATTTCTAAACTTACTTCTATTTTTTCCTCTTGGGGTTTTAATCGTTCCTGGTTCCGAATGAATTCTTCCTCCATTAGAAGATAATCTTTTATTCTCTCCAATTTTAGAAGTTTAAGTCGACATCTTGTATGTGGAGTTACTGAAATCAGAAAATGTTAAATTCGTAATAAGATCAAATTATTGTTAGACAATTAAAGTCAAAAAATTTCTAAGACATGTCAGCCGAACTGCCAGTTTAGTTAAAAATTCTAAAATTAAAAATATTAGTTTTTAATTTCAGAATAAATATAACATAATAGGTAATAAATACCTTGTGGAAGCTTCATTGCGGCATCTGGTCCCTTGGTTCTCCTCTTTTTCTTTCCAACCCTTGTGGGAATTGGAGGCTCATACTTCTTTTTCTTATCCTTGTCATCTTTCTTGTCTCCTCCCGAACCTCCTCCGCCAGACTGATTTTGGCCCTACATAAAACATGTTTCTTTTATAAAGACAGTTAGGGTAATGGTTCATAAATTTAATGTCATACATAGAATTAAGCGAATGTGACATGCACGATCTCTATTTTGGACGAAGTAACTTCGAGCCAATTAAGTGTGTTTGTTTATAAAACTTCAACTAATAAACGAACGCTTTGATGACTTACCATTCTTCAAGAACAGTTTGGTTATCCACGAAAGAAACGCTCAGTCACGAAAATAGGAAGATATGTCAACAAAGAATATATTCTTTCAATCAAAGATATTTCTAACTACGAAGTAGGTAGCAACTGTTTCAATTTACCAAACAAATAATATTCCAGGCACGCATAAATTATTCGTATCAAATACAGGAGTGGAATTTGAAGTTATATGAATATACTTTATTCAGATCAGTTCTATAAAGGCAGTTATCTAAGTATTTGCTTCAATCATACTTTAATTTCCATCTTTATATAATTACCGGGTACTACATTTGACGTGCATTGGTTTTGAAATAAAAATATTCAATACGCTCAATGTAAAACAATATTTGACTGTTTCCTATTAGTTACAACTAAACATGCATTTGCATTGATTTGGTATCATTGACTGGTCATATCTTCGTATCAGAATTGTCACTGACTACTATTGGTGGTTTGTTAAACATATACTCTGGTGGATACCGATTGTGTTTCAAAGCGTCGTTTACACAACTGAAAGAATGGCTTGTTCTGAGGACATGTCCAATGCAATATCTACGATATTTTCTTCATATCAAGAGTATTTGGACACCGAACAGGAATTGCGTGATGATATTCGAGTGATAGTTAAAGATATTGAACAATGTGCTCGAGAAATTTTGACAAATCTGCAAACAATACATCAAGACGGTGGGATTGAAGAGATTCCGTCAAGTTGTCACACCGCTAGACAACAATTTACTAATATACAAAAGCAAGTGAAAAGATTGGCGGAAGTTGTATCTGCGGAACACTATTATCGTTATCACGATCACTGGAGGTACGTCTTTCAAAGGTTAGCATTTTTGTCAGCTCTTACAGTATATTTAGAAACTGGAGACTTGGCAACTAGAGAAGTGGTCGCAGATATGATTGGTGTTAAAGTTAAAAGAGTTGACGGATTTCATTTAGACTTAGAAGATTATCTGATGGGGCTCCTTCAACTGTCATCTGAAATGTCACGACTTGCAGTGAACAGTGTTACAATGGGTGACTATACTCGACCATTAAAAATTTCGCGGTTTATGGCAGAACTGAGTTCCGGATTCCGATTATTAAATCTCAAGAATGATTCCCTTAGGAAACGATTTGACGTGTTAAAATATGACGTCAAGAAAATTGAAGAAGTTGTTTATGATCTCACAATACGTGGACTAAAACCCACAATTGATGTGTCAGCAGGAAAAGATGATGCTACATAATTTTTTTGTCTTTCAATTGGTTTATTCATTATAAAATCATTTCATACAATAAAGAACCTAAGCTGTTAACCATGTACAACATATTATTTAATTCCCTGATAAAATAAAAGTTCTTGGTGTATAGAAGTTCAGCATTTCTGTGTAATCAAATTTCCCATGGTTTCACTATTATGTGACTTAATATTAGTATAATAAATCAATCTGATTATTTTATGCTAACTTTAAAAACGGCTGCACAATTGATGCTAGTGAACTTTCTTGTAAACAATGACATTTTTTAAATAAAAAAAAGTAATCTCGTCAACAGTTTTATATTTATTCTGTAATGGATTCATAATGAGATATACTCTCTTTATAACACAATTATTAAATTTTTTCTTATTAAGAATACAAAATAAATTATTTCAGATAATAATCGTGAATTTATATTTAAATTATGTTACAGATTTAATTCGTGAGCTGTTGTCTTGTGTTTTTAAAAATAATATTTCTCGAGACCAAAAGATGGCTGCTTTTATACTTTTGTGAAAGGATATTTCAGCGAAGATCTGAACGAGTCAAAATATTGACATACCTACATTATAACCAAGAATAATAGGATCTATTAATGATTCGTATTTCAACTCAATTTGTTTATAGTAAAGCCACAATATGAAATGTTTGCTATGTACAACAGTATAAGAGCTGGATTTCATTAAGGCAGAGAGAGAATTCATATTCAATTTACATGTTTTAAGGATCACATCACCACCACATGATTCCTTATCCCAAAATGTTATATGTTTTATTCCATTTTAGTATTAATTTAAAAACTGATGTAATTATAACTGCTTGTACCTTGCTTACCCTTAAAAATGGTTTCTGTGTTTATAAACCTAAGAACAGTTTATATCAGGAGTCGCTAAGTGGTGACGTGAGGAAGTTTCTGGTAGCTCATGAAAGGTTATTTGACAAAAAACCACAATGTGTTAACTCCGAAAACTGATTCCGTTGGTTCTAATTCTACAAATGTGGGTAACACTGCTTTCAGAATTTCAGGTCTGGGAAGAGAGTACTAACAATAATACTTGGAGGACAGAGGATCCCGATGGTTGTGGCACATGGGAAGGAAGTGAGTGTGTGTGGTTCGCTCTGGGTTCTTTCTGAGAAACTGCTGTCCTGTCAGGTTGTGGAGACTGATTCAAGTCCAGTCATGGTGGTGACAATAGCATCCAAAATGTATCCTTGATAGCTAAGATGTTGAGGGATGGGGACTTGTACCATGCAGCTGACCAAGGTCATACCTCAGGGTGTGATGGGTCCTGGTTTACACTCCAGGGTTGGAGTCTGACTTGAGGGGGTAATGGTTTCAGAGGCTCATATTCTCTTCTGCCCTCGCCTGGTTGCAGGACCCAGCCTGCTGGGATTTAGATATCCCTGTTCCCTCGACAAAAATTTGTGTCCTATGTAAAAGGGCTAGCTACTATTTTATGTACACTACTGTTAGGAGGTGATAAAAACTTGTTTGAGGGTGACAGCCATTTGTCTTAACAGAAGGCAAGTGTGTGACTGGACTGATAATATATCTAGAAGTAATTTGAAAATGCATAAAATCAGAATATATTAGATTATTGCTATTCTCAGGTATAAATATTGACTTAATTTTTGAGAAATTGTGTAAGATATTGAGAAAATTAAGCTGCATAATATGTTACAGGTTGCCAGTGGAAAATTATTCAGTAATAATAAAACTATACAAAAGTTAAAACAAATTCACTGGCAATTTTGAGAAATAATGGCTGCAGACGATCGCATGCTATCGAGATGATTCCCATTTTACAAGACTTATTCTGTAATTTAAGAGTGACATGTGGACGGTGTTTCAACTCCTCTTCAGTCCATGTTTGTGTTGGGATTCGAACCTTGGACACATGATGCAAGGTAGTGACACTAGATCAGCACAAAGTAATAACTGTAATTAAAAAACAATGTTAGTTGGTCCAGATTTATCCACAGAAATATTGTAGCAAGCCAGATAGTGGCATTCAATTCTGCAGGCTCCAAGACAGCGACATCAACAATGGAAAATCAAAATTGCCAATAGTGACGACCGTGAACAAGGAAGAAATGTGTGAATGCTGTAGTTTCTTCATTCACGGAATTGTAGGCGAACGTCACAAATGGAAATACGGCGTCCTAGTTCTTCTGATCGACGTCGGTTTACATGGACAACATGTCGGCCAATGCTGCAATTTTTTTCGGAGTTTCAATCTGGTGGGTGGTATTTCCTAAGCATGGCGTTTCGTCGACCAGCACTGTTGACATCATCTAGGTGGAAACGTCGTGCTTAGTTAACGCCACGTGGTCGGAACCCCGAGAACAATTACAACAGTTTTCTTGAATTGTCGGCGAAATGTTTCAGAGATAACCGAGAAGGATTTACAAAAATCGATTAGAATCCGTAGTGACTTCTGGTCCGGAATTACGTCAATATAATTGCCCGACGTTTTGGGACTGTCGTCGGTGGAGGATTTTCTTCTCGTGCGGTCTTACTTCCTTCTGAATCGTCCTGGAAATAATTCCGTTTCACCCTATTGGTGATGTTGTTGCCCATTGCCATATGCGTCAAGTCGTATTCTGGCATTACACCACCGATAACTTCTCTCCTTACATTACCTTAAGACATGTTTAGGGCGGGCGCAGTGGAAACAGACACGTCTGTCCAGGGTTTCCCAGGCGCAGGTTTTCCTAGGGACGTAAACAGGTCCCCTCGATCGACGACTTGGCATAATTTGGCTTACATTTAGGATCAACTTTTTTCCAAGAGGTAGTATTAACGGAGCCAAGACGCTTTCCAGTTTCACTCGGACGGCTTCTTGTAAAGTCTGGATGAATTTGTGTCGGTCGATAAGCATAATGCTCGTTCGATTTTTTCCATCACTATTTGGCGAATGATAGAAAATAAATCATTTTGTCCCTCTAAAGAGGCAATCGGGACCCTTTTTGATTAATTTATTCGATGAACTGATAGTGTTTGATAAACTCGTCAGTTGAGAAACGTCCTTTAACATGAGGATCTGATGATGCATATACTCCGCGACACTTTTCATTAAATGTTCAAAATTCCTTCTTCACCCAAGTTTGGTAGAATCCCAGTACACTTTGGTTGTACGACTGAGCGCTATTTCCACTTTTCTGTGCACGATTCTTTAATTCTTGTAGATTCTCACACGTTGCGCTCGGTGTTGCCAGGTGTTTTTTTTTATTTCCGTCTCAAAATATTCCAACTGACTAGTATATCTTCTACGTTCTCGATCGTGCCTTTCCGTTCAAATAGAAGTCCGCGTCGCCAGGCACACTTTATTCTCCCTTTTATTGAACTTGACGACTCATTGATATCTTCTCCGGGTCATGTCTTGTGTCTCCGCTGAAGATGGTGTTTGTATATATCGGCATTTTTTTCATGCTTTAAAATATCCACCCCGTCCATCCTTTGCGAGAAGGAAGAGCTGACAGAAACCTTCGTGGGCGTGCGAACATCTCACCAAAGTTTCATATACCCCCCCCCCCCTTAATCCACAGAAATCGGAAAGAGAAGAGAACGTCGTCCGGTACAAGAAGCGGTACTAGTATGAATTAATGAGGGTATGAATTCAATTTATTGGTAGCCATAATGGCATTTTCAAATGTTATGTATGAATGTATAAACCAAACGATTACACTTTAGTAATGACAAAATATTAGTTTGTTATAATTATATTTAATCGTCATTGCGGAGCAGATTCCAGGCGGAAGAACTCCGACTACTAGACGAGGAGGCAGGACCTCCAGTTAGATGTCACCGCTGCTGCATCGCAATTATAGGAATGGTATAGGAACTCATACGGACGGAACAAACAAACAAAGATACAGTCATTTTTATACGAATACCAACTGAGTGACCGGCGTTTCCCGGGAATTAATTTAAATTAATCCGCAGAAAAATAGATTCGGCACTAACTTCTTGGTAAAGTTAACCAGATTAAATAGCGTCAGTGTTTGAAACATTTATCCATTTACGTCCGCTTCAAATAAAGCAGGATGATCACTTACGGTACGTCAACATCACGGGAATTCACCTTCTACATAAAATAAGTGTCTAAAAATCTCGCCAAATTAAAAAGAAAAATTTTGTTTAACGAATTTAAGTCCAAAAATACTCCTGGAACTTAAAGAAGTAAAATAAATTCAACATTTAATTAAATACAGACCAAAACTGTACCTGGTACCCTAAAAAAATCATAAGTACACCCGTTTACTAAAGACGTACAAAAATACTCCAGGTAACGTTTTGTCAACTACGTCCACCTCTACGTCGAGGAACATAAAATTTCATTAAACACCATGGTTAATGCGAGAGTTAAATAAGGCGACTCTTACATCACCGCAATCGACACCAATCTATTTTTCTTACATTTTTTAATGTAAAACCTTCCATCACCACCCGTAAAAGTGCTTCCTTTCATTGCCTTCTGGAGTTGAAATTAGACACTTAAACTTCTAGTGACAGTACCAAATTCAGCGACCCAGAAAACGTTCTACGCGACGCTAATAATAAACGTTTACGTTTATTTTTTTAACTCGTTATTTTTTTGTAATATCCCGCTCCTCCTTCCTCGATGGTGCTGCCTTCCCGTGCTGTAAGAAATTATACACTAAAAACATATGAGAGAAACTATTAATCTCATCGACCCAGAAAATTAATTATTCGACGCTAATATCGGCCGTTTTAACATGATTTAAAATTTATTTATTCAATTGTTCGAGGGAGATTACCCTGATACATTTTAGTAGGAATAAATAAATCAACAAATAGCCCTGGGCCTCCAATACAGTCTGCATAGATCTCCGATTTCTGAACTCAAATTTCTCTCAAATGTTCCAAACTACGACAGTAGGCTTAGATATATCGATTTCCAAATTGTAAAAACCATTGGTTGTCAGCACTATGGTCTTCAATGGTAAAGAGGAAGCTTTCAACCAACATTTTATTTCACTATCTTAATTCTGCTGTACACTGAATTCATTTTATTGCCATTTTAACAATGTAGATCACACAATGATCCAGAAAAAAGTTCATTGCCGACCATTCATCATGAGGAGATGGAAATAGTCACCATTGAGAAAGATATGGTTACTATATTGCCGAACACATAAAAAAATGCTCGATGTGTCGGAAGACATCCGGAGTATAAATGGAACTAAATAACTCAAGAGAAACTTCTTTTGCAAAGTAGTTTCATATAATAATGCTATAAATTTTACTTAGCTCTAGCTATACTCTTACAACTAATACTAATATTATCCAGAATGAGCCATATATGTTAAATAATTTTCTACGTTTTCGATATTTTGAATAGTACGCCAAAAAACGCTTTACCCTATAAAATAATTAAGTTTTGATTTATGAACGATTTGATTTCAGTAAGTACGTTAACCCTTTGCACTCGAGGGCTCCGTAGCGGAGCCCTCGAGCTTGTAGGCACATTTTAAATAGCTCCGCTCCAGAGCCCTCGAGTGCAAAGGGTTGTTTCCCCGGAAAGATCGATTGGTTCCCCTGGTAAAAGTGCCTTTGGAATCGATTTCAATTCTAAACAATCGATATTGCGTGTACAAACTTTTCATTATGAAAAAGTTTTATTTACGTTAAGAGATATACATATTTTGCACTTGGCAATCAAAAATACACTGCATTAACATGTTTTCAACTGAAGCTTGAGTTTTGATAATCAAGAAAAAATCATAAATGTGTGACAATGTCTGATGCAACAGAAGGCAGTAGTAAAAAGGATGACACTACGTCAGAATTGGAGCATAGGTAACACGATTAGTAATTATTAAAATTTGGTAAATTGTGTTTGATGACATTTATATTAATGAAGAAATTATATAGAATATTCAACACTGATACTTAATGCATCAAAATGTGTTCAATTGTGCAAGTTTTTGAGACCAGTAAATAGAATTGTGTTGGTTGTTCCACGAATCATAAGGGACACCTGAATGAGACAATTAATATTCATTTCCCACTCACTTGTTTAAGGGAATAACCAAGTTAATATATAATTTTGGAATGTAACATCACCAATGGAAACTGATGATGTGGATAGCGGGAAAAGATTCAAATGAAAGTCATAGTTTTATTTGGCTCAAAAATCTATTTTTACAGAGATTAAAACAAGTCAAAATATTGAGTAAATGAATTGTAGTTAGAATATTATATTATATTATAAAAATTCATTATAATTATAATTAAACTGGTATCCAGATATTCTTGTACTGAATAAAAACAGTGAATGAGTAGAATTTTTTTGACATTAATTCGAAAATTGTATAGTTATATTTTTGGGCAGTTTGTTAAATAACATGCTACCCATGTAATGTAACCCTAACAGACAGTTTCTCATTGTCTGCTTCGAAAAGCGAATTTTATGAACATTTCGTGCATTGTAGGTGTTAACATCATTATTTAATTAAAAAAAGATTAATATTTATGTGTACAAAACAAAATGTTTCATGTATGTATAACATGGGACTGGGAGAATTTGTAGCGCTCTGAAAAGGGAGAATATGCTCTTCTAACATTTTATAATTCTTTTCTGCCTTATAGGAACCGCTGAAATCTTATGACAGTTGAAGCCCTAGAATGATATTTCATAAGTGATTGTTGAATTTACCATTTCAAAATAGACAGACATTAGGGTTTCCATGCCACAGACTTTGCTGATAGTTCTGAAAAAAAAAGTAGTTATACGACATTGATTTCTGTTAATTCTGTTATGTTAGAAGACCAAGAATTGTTTATACAAACAATGTACTCAAAAAAACTTAAAATATTATAGAATTATATGAGTTCAAAGAATGACTACATATTTCTGGATACAGCGGGGAACAATATGGAGAAGCATGCCAAACCAGGATTATGACATATTACTCCAAGAAATATAAGTAGCTGTGTTTAGCATAAAATTAGAAAAATATGTTCTACTTTCAATTTTTTAAATTAATTTGTAAACATTATTAATGTCTTTATGTATATTTATTGTATGACTGCCACCAAGTTGTGCTGAGTCAGGAAAGTAAATATTATTTCATTAACTTCTAGGGTAATAGCTCTAGCTCAAGCCTCACCTAAAGGTATTTCTGATAAAGATATTCAGAAAGAAATTCCAGACTTGCCACCAGAAAAGAGGGCTGTACTAATCAATAAGTTGCTGGCTCAGGTAACTGATTTTAACTCTTGTTTTTAAATAAGAAGATATACATGTTAAATGCACACTCAGATAGTTTATCAGTCATGACGTATGTTGGAAAATATTGACTGATTCCATTAAATATTTTTCATATGATGTCATAATTGAGAAAATAATTATTATATGTACATATTTTGAAAAAAATTAAACAAAAACAGCCATAATAGTGTATTTCAAATTATTAGGAAGCTTTCTATATTGTCACATTAACCCCTTTGAATAATACAATTAAGTCATCTTGTATATTACCTATAACAATAAATTAGTAGAATAATGTGACTTGAATGTTGAAGTGTTCAGTTAACTAACTAGAATGAACAGAAGTGTGAAAAGACTCAGCAAACAAGAGAAATTGGATTGTTGGGACATGGTTGACATGGGACCCAAATGAACCACCAGTTCATTTAAACTAGCTCATTCTCAAACTAAGTGTCACATGGTCACAATTCACTGAGATTGTGGGAATTGAAAGAACTGGCTCATTCATGAACTAAGTGGCTATGAATGATTGATTGATCACATAACCTTTGAAGGATCAACATAAATAATTTTTCGGAATAGTACGATCAAGAACTATACATCACTAGTTTTGAGGGTATGTGAGATGAACAGTGCCAATTCCCATAGGGGTTAAGTTGAAATATTGTCTTTATTGGTATGGGAGGGAGGAGAGGTGAAAAAGAAAATGTCAAAAATTACTGAACTTAAATTATTTTCAAATACATAGTGTTTGGGGTTGATGAACAGTGATAGTAATAATGCTGGTTAAGCCAAATTCAGTATGTACAGAATGAGTTTGGGGTTAAATATGTTAGTTATAAAGAATCCAAAATTACAAAGAAGTGACCATTCAATTGTTTGAGGGTTCTAAATTGATTGTTAACAGTCCTGGCATTATTTAAGTTCAATTTTAGGCCCCATCAATTTCATGGAAGGTGTGGATGGTTGAATGGGAAAATAATTGTCCAAAACAACTAAGATTCACCATGATAAGTTGAAGTTCAGTCTACGTCAGCATGAGATAAGGAGGGATGGAAAAAAATTGGCCAAAATGATCTTTATTAGTGTCCAGTCTTTCATGTAGGTTAGATGAACTGACACATTCCTGGTGCTGGTTAAGTAACACGTTCAGTCTCTAGTATTAGGTGGTGGAGTATAAATGAGTTACTTATAAAATATTCAAATTGGCTGAGAGATTTGTGTCATTAATTCCATTTGCTGTTTAATAAAGGTTGATTTCTTGCATAAAAGATTCTCTTGTAACAACCTGGGCTGTTGTCGGACTAAGAACTTTTTATTCAACTTATTTATTGAGAAAGTCTTCACAATCTCATTCATTTCATGTTCTCCAAATAGTTTTCATGTTAGTATAGATTATGCTAAATTTTCCTCAACATAATGGAATTGTAATGAATGTGTCAAGTCAGCTGTTAAAAATTGTGATAGTGGTCAGTATATAAACGTAACCTTGCTGAAAAAAGTAGTATTCTGTGCATGCATGTAAACACTTGTGTATGGTATTGAGTTTGGTGTATCTCTTCCACGTAATATAAATATATAAATACAATGTATTTTATTTTTCAGGGTTTCTTTGATTTGTTCAATCAAGGAGGTACTCTCATTTATAAATTGAAAGATCCGACTAAAGCTCAAAAGTTTAAAGGTGCAGATAATGAAGAAAAAATTGTTTACAGCATTATTGAAGAAGCTGGTAGTAAGGGAATATGGATAAGAGATATTAGATACAAAAGTAATCTCATCCCTACACAACTTAATAAAATTCTGAAGAATTTAGAAAACAAAAAACTGATTAAAGCAGTAAAGTCTGTTGCAGTAAGTATTGATTCAAAAACTTCAGATTAGGTGTATATTTTGAATTATTGTAGATGGAATGCAATCATTTTCAGGCTAGTAAGAAGAAAGTTTATATGCTTTTTAATTTGGAGCCAGACCGATCTATAACTGGTGGAGCATGGTATTGTGATCAAGATTTTGAAGCAGAATTTGTTGATGTATTGAATCAGCAATGCTATCGTTTTCTGCAACAGAAATTAGAATCTACTAAAGATTGTAAAGGAGGTCCTATAGCATCAAGAAATATATCCTACGCATCGTCAAAAGATGTATGGAAATATATTAGTGATTTAGGTATAAGTAAGGTACTTAATTTTTTTATTTATAACTTTGATATATTGAAATAACAAATATTAATTCCTATAGGAAGTATAATTACAGCTGAAGTTTCAGAATTACAAATAGTGATAATTCATAATATTAATTGGTTGTATGAATGTAATTTATTCTTATATGAAGGATAACCTTTAACAGTCATTAATTTGTTTTGAACCTATATGGCCTCTCACCAGACCATGTTCGTCAGCATACATCTGTCACTTATAATTATTGAAATTAAAATATAAAACATTGTGTAAAAAGTTTACTAATTACATATATAAATAGCCAAATAACTGACAAAAATAGGTGCTAAATAAGTACCACACAACATTTCTGCAATCATTGTAGAGGTGGTTTTTAATTAGGCACAGCCCAACTGTACCAACTGTTGATTTCAGGTAAGTCGGCTACCCTGTTTCTTTTTCCTATCCAAATATATATACATACACACATACACCAACAGTTAGCTCAGTCGGGTTGAGCAGAAAACAATTCTCAAGGATCTGAACCCCCTTCATCAGGAAAGAAGGTCTGAACTGTGTGTCCGGCCTGCATGCAGTTCAGATCTGCTTTCCTTATAAAGGGGGCTAAAGTCCTTGAAAATTTGAATTATTATCTCCATTTAGTTTGAAGTTAACTTGTAATAAGCTAAATAATTTCCTGGAAAAATTCATATATTGACATATTTAATTGATAAACCTTATTAATTTTGGTAAATTGTCCATATACAACACAACACAAACTTATTCGTTCTACAATTATGTCAGAAACATTGTATCAATATGGACATTAAATAGTATTGCTTGTGTGTGTTCAAATCATGTGTCATTTAAGTCTACTTTATGAATTAATGATCGGATGTTCCTGTAAGAATTGTACTCAATATACTGTAATTAGTGATAAAAAACAGGTATGCATATTTTAAACTAAAATGATTAGTATCAACATTGTTTAATCATTCAACTACTTTTCAGGTACAGTTATCTGTTGAAGACATGGAAACTATATTAGACACTTTATTATATGATGGAAAAGTTGAACGAACTGTTTCAGTGGATGGAAGTCATTTATTCAGAGCTGTAGAATCGTTGCTGCCACCACCAGGCATTGTTCGAATCCCTTGTGGTGTTTGCCCAGTAAGTATGCCCAATGTGTCTAATGATTATACTTACCAACAATGAAACATATGTAGGAGCAAGTGTAGAGAAAACAGAAGGACATGTGGTGAATGGAAAAGTACATTTAAAAAGATGGAGAGAAAATATTCAGAATCTTTATGACAAATGGATGGAAATGAAAGGAAGGAAGTAGAGGAGTGCTATTATTGAGTATAAAATCATGGATAGTGAAGCAACAAAAATATGGGTGAAATGAAGAGACTGAAAGCTGCAGAAGTGGAGTTTTTCAAATAAGTTTAATGGAAGTGGAATAATTTACTAAAATCTATGTATAATACAGTGGTCACAGGATTTTGTAAAGAACATATTGGTGCCTACTCAAAAAAAGAAAGGAACCATCAGGTGTGAATAATGCAGAACAATAAGTCTAATCTGGGAAACAACAAAGATTTTGATGAAAAAGGTCATGGAAGGTTTGGTAAGATACTGGAGGAAAAGTCTGAGTAATGAGCAATTTGGTTTAGGATAGGGAAAGCATTGCAAGACAGTATAGGATTATTGAGAGTAATTGGAGAATGATACATGAAGAAAAATATGTGAGTGCTTTACATACATAAAAGAACACAATCAATAATGTGATATGGAAAAATTGAAAAGGAAGGGAGAATACAAAAAGGAAAATAATACAGATGGGGCAGAATGTGAAAGGAGAGATAAGTAATGAATTGAAGTAGGTAAAGAAATGAGACAAGTCTGTTGTCTATCTCAAATGCCTTTATCATGCTCCTGGAGGAAATGGTGCATGAAGCTGTGGGGGAGAGGAGAGTACCTTGTTAACATTAGAGAGAAAAGAATAAAATTTTAAAAGTTTGCAGATGACATGGCAGATGTTATAGAGAATGTGGAAGCACTACTAAGAATGATGGAAAGCATTAAAGGAACATGCAAAGATTTGGAATTTGAAGAAAACAAAGATGACCTTAATAGATGGTGAAGATTGCATATACCTTGGAGATAGAGAGAAAACATAGCAGATGAAAAGGTTTGTGCGTCTGGGATGTGTGCAGGAGAAATTATAGAAAAGTAAAGCAGACATTATAGTGAGTATTTGAATCATTGACAGCATTAGCAACATAAAGAGGTTACTAACCAGCAAGACAAATACAGAATTGAGAAAAAGGTTGATAAAATGTGTGTAAAGTGACTTATTATAGCTCAAATGTGAATATTGAGAAGGAAGTAAAGGGGCATGTTTAAGTAAGATAACCTTTTGACAGTCACTAGGTATAAAAATATTTATTTGTAATGTAGCTTTATGCCTTAGTTGGCCATATTAATCCCTAATAAACTATATACAAGTAGATAAAGGCTTCTTGGGTTTTCACAAGTATAATGAAATACTTCAAAAGTTGTTATTATGTACTATACACTTCGTTATAACATGAAATTGGCCTCATGAACTATGAGACCAATTTAATGTATTAAAGAAGTATGTAGTATCGAATAGCATGACTTTTAAAGTATTTCAGTATATGTGTGTATAGTTTATTAGCATGAATGTGGCCAACTAAGGCTGGAAGATACCAGCCAAAATAAATTTATTTATGCCAGTGACTGTTGTAAGGTAATCTTCAACATGAAACAGTCAGATTGACCTAATGAATAGAGGACTTGAATGAATGTGGACTTGGAGAAGTCAATAGCGACAGGGCAGTTTTCATGAAGAGGAAAAGGGGCTGAAGATAATTAGAAACAGAAAAAATAACTGGACTAGCCATTTACTCAGGTATGAAGAGATACCAAAATCAGCAATTGGTAGAATATTAAGGGGTAGAAGAATAAAGGTCCTAGGTGAACTGAAGCAAGACAGAGAATGGTATATCAGAATGAAGAGGAGGGCAAATGGGAGATACTTGAAGGGATCTGTAGGACCTGCCCAAGGGTAGAAAAATAAAGTTGAAGAGTATTAGAAAAGAATGATGCTGATTGATCATCACTAACTGTCATTCTTTAAATGGTAATTACTGACTATAAAAAATGTGCCATTTTAACGTTTACAAAGTAGAAATAAATTATTATTGTTTTTGTACATTGTGAGTTAAGTTCACACTTTCACCATATTCATTTCTTACATTGCTAATTTTTCAAGACCCTCAATTTATTCACTCTCTTAAAGCTATGTTTCTCTTGCTCTTTCTGTTTTTCTTCTAAGCGCATTATTTATTTTATTATACACCTACCAGAGAGTTTCTTTAATTTCCTGTGTTCTTCCATTTTTCTCTAGTGTAGCATTAATTTTTTTCTAGCACCATACAGTAAACGTACAGCTTATTTTGTCTCTGTTTTCCTTTATTCTATTCAGCTTTATTCTGATGTTTATATTTCTCTTTTATTATTACCTAGACATTTTCTTCTATTCATTTTTTCCTATATCTTTGCTACATTCCTTATCTTCTTTTTCTTTAAACTATCTATTTTCTTCAACCTGTTGCTCAATTCTATTACCAGTACATGTTTTTTTATCTTTCCCAACTCTCAGAAATCCACATAATTTAGTTAGGTATGTACCTGTGTTCTATAAACTGCCTTCCAAAAAATCTGATTGGGAGACTATATATGTCTGCATAATTTTTTTTTTATCAAATCCTTCATACATACACACACACACACTTTCCTCCAAAATACAGTTTCTACCAGGGATATCTGTTAGATCTACAATGGAGTGGTCCTGCCTTCTGTTTGTTTTGAAGATCTTCAGGGGTGAATTATCACTCCCAGGACAAGAGGGTTCTCTGACCCATTCATCTACCCTTCAGAAAGGTTGTTGGCACCTGGTATCTCATACTATTAGTTGCCTTTTACAATAGGCAAACAATACCGAGACCTGTTGAGGACTCTTAACATATACAAAATTTAATCAAGTACAATGGCTTGTTCAGTAATATTATAATCATACCATCCCAGACTTTTTAAAAATCAAGGCTTACATTGAAATATGCCATTTGGATTACTTTCCCTGCCTCAGAACAATAAAAAAGTATTCTGCATCAAACACCTCCCGGACAATATAATATTAAATAACTAGAATGTTTGTACTGCCATAATAAAATAATAAAGACTGTGCTGAAGAGGGCATCTCTGGCCCTATAACTGCAATGGACACACATCCTTGATAGCAACAGTATCATCATCAGTAATGAAAATGATTTGTAGAGAAATGAGTTTCTAAAACCTGGTCATCTACAATGCTCACTAATTGTTTGAGGTTAAAAAACTAGAATATGTTATTTCTTATAGCTACTTTTTAGTATGTTTGAGCAGGTTTACATCTATTTACCTCTACAGTAATATATTTAAATGTTTTGTTTATGGAAACATGAGTCTTTTGTTAATTGTAAAGTTGAATATTTATGCATTATAAACTCTTCATAGATTAGATTTTCGATACAGTGTTCAAACTTTATATTTTGAAATATAGACCAACACTGTTTTTATATTGTCATGTCACATTGTTTGATAAAATCAAAATACTATTTGCCTTTATTGATTAATTCAAAGTTGTTCTTGTTTAATTATTAATTTTGCTTTTTGGAGCAATGATGCAGTACTCTATGATTTCATCTTTGTTTTAGGTACTTCAGTTTTGTAACGAAATTGGAGCAGTTAATCCAAAAAAATGTGTATATATGAAAGAATGGTTGGATACCTGAAATTTATTTATTGTAAAAATTTGTAACAACCTCAATTTATTAAACACACATTATTATTGTTGTCAAATGTATTCATGTAATCTGGTTTCCTATGCTAATACATTTCTTCTCGACTTTAATCAATTAAGAGCTAACAAGTGAGTTACTGCTGACATCAGACATACACATTTGTAGAGTGTTTTGATTCTGGCAATTACAATGAAAAACTTAAGGTGATAGCAAAAAACACGAGTGTGTGGAGTGACAAAACCACACTTTACAGCTGACAAAAAGTGTGGTTTTCCAATCACCTGGCAAACGGGACAAGGATTCCAGAAATGTGTGGTATATATATATATATATATCATCACTTAATTTTGTCTGTATTGGCTATTTCATCCAGTTATATTTTATACAGACATATTATATTCTCATTTAGATTTGAAATATATTGACAATGGTGTGACAAACTGGTAAAGACATATTTATTCCATTGTCTATGTTAGAGAAGGGAAAAGTAGACAGTTAAAATGAGGAAGTGCAAGAAGTGATAGAAGTTAAGGAAAGAAAAGGTAGTTCAAAAACTCATCTTCAGGGAAAGAAAGGGCAAAGCCTAAGATATGAGGCATTCAACAAAATAAACCTATCAAATTCAGTCTATTGTCTCAAGATGGAAGATGACACTTTAATAACAACAAATAAATGTTTAATTAAAATCAGTCTGACTGTTTCTTGTGAAAAGCATACAAAGCACACTTTACAGACAAGCAAGAATTTAAACATCAGTTTTGACGATCAACTATAATAACTTTATTCTTAACTATGTACGGACAAAACTATTGCTTTAGTTATATAGATATGAACCTTTAAATTGCTTTCTGACTTATATGGAAATTTCTGTAATGTTGTTTATAAATATTCTGTACACTAGAATTTGAGTGTGTCAAAATGATTGACCACAGAGAATCAGGGAAATAATTATGATATTAAAGCTGAGAATGCATATTTCTTTGCTTAACAAAATTACAGCAATTTCAAAAAATCGCTGGGAAAGAATGGTTATCAAACTGATGATTTGTAAAAAATATCAGCATATATTGAACAATACTGAAGCTATAACACTGTTTAATAACAAAACATTGTACAGTTAAATGTAAAATAAAAATATTTATGAATAATTCTTTTAAAAATTTCTGTTGATCATTAAATACATCTAATTGTTAAAGAAATTTATGTTCTCTCTATTATGAGGTAAATATCCCCCCTGAATTTCAGATAGTGATATATAAGCAATATTTACAATGATCTCTATTGAGTAAAATGTAATTTAAATTGTTATGAGTATATTGCCTCTTCCAGTGATAAATGAAAAAGAAAAGATAAAGGAAAAAAATTAATAGGTCCCGTAGCCAGGCTGTGAAGAAATAATATGCCAAATTTTTGAGGGGCTGAGCCCTTCTTCAGGACAGTAAGACCTACTGTCAATTTAAGATAAGTCAGCTGCTCTCTGTCCATCTTTCCTTCCAAATTAATTCAAAACTCCACAAAAACTGCAGCTAGCAGGCATATGGAATGTAACTCTCTTTCATAAAGAAGGGGCCAAGTCTCTCAAAAATTGAAGAACCTCCTTCTGTCTCTAGTGCCAACACAGAGCTTCAAATTCAAGTAAGGCACCTACTCTCTTTCCTTTCCATATAAATTACTTTACATAGACAGGCCGGAACTCCTTTCCTGAAGGGAGCTCAGGTCTTTGAAAATATGAAATTTTATTTTCTGCTCAAAATGACTGGACCAACTATTGATTTCAGACAAGCAAGCTACACTATCTTGCCAATCCATTATATATATATATATATTGGAAAATGTGACAAGGTTAAATTAAATAAAACATTTAGATAGGAAAGAGAAACAGCGATGCCAACTTACCTGAAATCGATAGTTCTAGTCTGACAGTGGTGGGGAATACCACAAATTTTCGAGGGCTTATCAGAAATCAATAGTCGATCCAGTGAGGCTGAGAAATCTAGAAATTTTCAAGGCCCTGAGCCCTCTTCACTAGGAGAGGTCTGCATGACAGCCAGGCACGAATTAATTAATTCAAACTAAAATGCACCAGCTATTATGCAGCAACAATTGACACCCAACAACTCTCTCTCAAGAAAAGGTCACAACAATGTAAAAATACATACACACTTACAAACGAGATCATTAGAATGGAAGATAAAAAGTCAAGAAAAGGAATTTGGAAAGTAAATTATGAGAATGGGGAAAAGATTAAACAGATAATTATAATAATAATCATATGATGTTGATACAAGATTTCAATATAATATAATTACTGCCATAATGACTATTATATTAATATTAGAGAACATTGCGTCCAGGACCACGTCTAGATGTGCTGGAAGGAGAGTTACCTAAAAGTGAGTTTAGCATTTGATGTGGGGGTAAGGATTTAAGGAGGGTCAATGTAAAGCATTGTTCAAAAGTGTTGGAGTAGTGACGTTGGGCATGAACAGCTATTGGAAATTGAGTTTTGGATAGTTTGACACTGCTGCAGCGTTTAGGAATGTGTCGTTTGATTTGGCCAATATAGAAAGCAGGACAGTTTGCAATTAATTTGGTAGATGATGTGGGAGTAATGTTTTCTTTGATTTTATAGGTGGGTATTTGCAGAGCTTGGGGCATACATGGAACCTGTTCCTAAGACAAGGTTTGCAACTCACCTGCAAGGCGGATGAGAATATTGCAGAGATTGAGAGAATGCCTGAAGGCAGGATGTTTTTAAGATCCAGGTTGGTTTTCAGTCCAATGTAGGCCAGGTGGAGAATGGAATAAGTTTTTGTAGTTCAGGAAAGTAGGTTGTGGTAAGGGGTGGACTATGTTTCTTGTGTTGATCAAGGATTGGTTTGGATAGTGCAAGGGATATTTGTATTTGGAGAAGGCAACTAGAGTATTTTCTGTTTAAGAAAGCATTGAGGATGAATTAGTGTGTGGTGAGACTGTTCCAAGTAGAGTAAATTTGAGCACCGCTAAGGGATAAACTATGAGAGGGAACTTTTGGTATGTTAAGGGTGACAACTGGTGAAGATATGGTAAGGTGTTGGTGGGTTTAATGTGGGCTGCTGTGGTGATTTAGTCATAATTGATATCAACATCGAGGAAGTTGAAGTTGGTTGCAGGTGAACTAAATGGGAAATTTGGTGTTTATGTTTTCAAGGAAATCCAAAAGGGTATCTGGCCTGTGGGTTCACAGTATGAAAATATAATCTATGAACCAGAATCATGTTAAGGATTTCAGTGAAGAAATGTGTTGCTGTTCCAGTTTGTCCCATGAAGAAGTTGGAATAGGATGGGCCATCCAGGAGCCCATAGCAGAGGGTTGGGTGTAGATTGTTGCTGTCTAATGGCTGGTGCACCATTTTTTCGACCTGGATGGCATTCAGTTCTCACCTTTTCTCCAGACAAATTTGAGAATTTTTAGATTCCTCAGCCTGACTGGACCAACTATTCATTTCTGGTAAGTCAACTTTGCTGTCTCTCTTTCCTATCTAAATGTGGTGTATATATATATATATATATATATAACCAAACAGAGGTTGGGTTCATATAGGCAATAATTATATACACATTTTTGAGAAGTTGTGAGCTACATGTAAATCATAACAAGGCAAAACTTTTCATTATAAACTATAAGAACCTTTTCACAGATAGTGTGTACCTTGGATTTTATTATTTGGAGAAAAAAGGAAGACAAAATCAACATAATCTGGGAATGGCTAAAATATTTTAATTTCAAATAATTATACAATCTTACATGTATACATTACTATATGTGCCAAAAAATTATATTAGCTTCTGATTATTTATATGTTCATGAAAGGAGATCAACATTTTGACTTAGAACTCACTAGTGCCATAGCTAAATGAAGGAATGTATGATGGACAAATGCTTTCATTGTAATGGGTGCAATGCGATTTCAATAAGATAGCATACAAAGTCAAATAAATTATGAGGCAAGGAAGTGAATTCGTTGATATTAATAGTAAGTACACTTGCTTCCTAATGTTTATTTAAATGATTATCATACATCAGATACAGTCTTCTCTTTTGTAGCATGATACTGTTTGGCAAATGTTTCTCCAACTAATAATGGAAAGACTAATGAAGCTTCTGCATATATCTGCAACAAAAGTTAACAGATTATTGAGAATAATTCTAAAGATTCATGATATTTTATACAATTGCACATTAAAAATTTTACCTTAACAGGTGTTGCATCCTTTCGTATCTTTCCCCATGAAATTGCTTCATCAGGTCTTGCACCACTATCACTTCCATCAAATTCAGAAGCTGTATTGACAAATAGGGCAAAATCAGCTCCATTTCTCTAAAATAAAATGATATAGTATTTAATAGCAAGATAAATAGCGACAAAAGATTATATACATAACAGATCCAAGGATTTACCATTAAGTTAGCATTGCAAATATGATGTTTCACAAGTCCTCCACCTACAATTATTACACCCGAGTTTGCTGCCTTAACTGCCATTGTGTTAATACGTCGAAGATCTGATGTATAAACAAGAAAGATTAAATAAACAATTATTTCATATAATTCTAGAGCAAAATTTAACTTTAAGAGAATTAAGTGTATCATATCCACAAAACAGCTGACCATGTAAATCATGTATACATTACCAAATATATTAGAAATATTTTGTAATTTAATAATATGGCTGTCATATTAAAAATTCTGGATTGGTTCAGTAAAGATAAAGGTTCAGTTATTTAATACTTTCTTCTCTCTTATAAACAATGCTGTTCCTCAAGTATGTTTAACAAATCACTAACCCTGTATAATATCCACAACAAGTCCAGGATTTCTGTAAGAATGGAAATACATCATGTCACCTAAGCTTCCATCAGTAAGAGCAGGGCTGAAGATTGGAATTTTATTCTTGGAAGCCCAATAGCATATTGAGTCTGCATTATTTATCTCTTCACCTAATCTAGCAATTAGTTTAGAAGGTGTCCATAAAACATTCTATAACACAAAAATAATTAGATTACACTTAGAGTCTCAAATAAATAAAAAGCTAATGTAAGCAGAGACAGGCTTTCAGAAATAGTAATTGGTCTTTTTTTTTTGCTGGCTATAACTCCACACTGAAATTATTTCCTTATTGGTGGATGTATCCCTTAAACACATTGTTGAAAAACTATTTTCAACCATCCATTATACAAACCATTTCCTCCGCCATCTCCAGGAACTACCAAAACCACTTCTGCCTGATACCATACTGGATAAATACATGTTGTCTCCTTTTACACTAATATCCCCTTGGAAATAACATGGCTGCATTTGAATATCTTTTGTTATTTAGTTCATCAAATTCCTTCTCAATCCCAAAAGTTTTCATTGCCATCAGTTACTCAGAATTCTTTTTCAGTCAAAAACATCTACCATTAGATAAGTGGCATAGCCATGGGCACTAGCATGGACCCCTCCTACTCCTGTTCATGGGACAAATGGGAAAAGGACTACTTAAATTCCTCCCCATTGAAACTCTTCACCTTGTTCCAGTTCAAAGATATCTTCATTCTATGGATCCATGAGCTATATTCCCTATCCCAATTCATCCAAAACCTAAACACCAAGTGCCAGGTAACTCTACATGAAACTACTCCCTTGTCTTCCCAGATGTTGACATAAACTTTAGTTCTTGCCAGTCCACATCAAATCTACCAACCACTTACAATAACTTCACTTCATCAGTTTTCATCTTGACCAAACCACTTCTCCCTCCCACACAGTTAAGAACCTTAAGGGAGTTCACATTTGCTTTAACTGGAATAGTTTCACTACCTACCCAACTGATTCCTCAACACATTCATAAATAGAAAATACCAGGTACACATCTTCCAAAAAGATATCCCACACTCTTGCCCAAATATCCAGCCCACACAAAACAGACCAAAATAAAAAATTTAATCCACCCCTCACCACTACCACCGGTGTGCCCTTGTAGGTACCGTACACACACATTCCCCCACCAAAGTCAGATTGTCAGCTGTGTGGTAGGAACTGTTATGTCTGCTCAATAAATTGCAGACTCTGCCCTGCATTCTACATCAGCCAACTATCACAACACTGTCAAAATCACAATTCTCAAAATCTATTCACACCCAAATCCACAATACCAACAATTTTGACTACTGTTTCAAACAAGATTGTATGTAAAATTTTTAAACTATAAAGAAGATATAAGTTTATATGAAATTCTAAAATTATATCAAATATATAATGTAACTACAACATTTAATATGTATACCTTCTCCTTCTGCTCCAGTAACATTGCATCAAGAATAGGCATAAGCCAATCCTCAAAAATGCAATAGTTTTGATTGGGCACAAGCAAATTTCCTATGCGGTTGATTCCTCTGTCCCTTAAATAACGTCCATCAAGTTGGAAATCCCCAATATAAGTAGGTGCCAAACACTTAATTATATCTTCTTCAATCCCTCCAGCACTTGTTACAATGCAGTCTACCTGGGAAATAATAGTAATTTATTGAAATATAGTATGATTAAAATTTAAACTATATCGGGCTCATATTAAATATAATTAGTGGAAGTTGGCCAATAGTCAGAATATTTCTTTATCAACATTAAAAGTTACATATGTTAATAAATTGTTTTTTATAAATATATTACAACATTTCTTCCATTTGATTAGGGACCACTTCAGACATATCTAAAAATTATTTAAAAAATGTAATGAAAAACAATAAAAGGTTGAATACCAAACAGATACATAAAGTATAATATGGTTACTTACATTATTAGAGAAACAATATTAATAATTTATGTAACTGTATTATGCTTAATTTATTTACTTGGTATTCAACCTTTGTTTTTTTAATTATATTTATCAATTTTTTTAGAAACATCTGAAGAGGTCCCTAATCAAACAGAAGCTTTATGATGTATAACAGACAAAAATAAGTTCTAAATAAATACCACATGGTTAAGTCATTATTGTTTACAGAAGGTTTATTTTATTATGAATCTAATTCTGTTGATTGATTACAGAGGTTAAGCAAAACCAGTTCTCTTTTGGAGTTGATTTTATCTTTCAACAGTTTAACATTGTCTGGGAGTTAATTAAATATAGCAATATCATTATAATTAACTCATTTCTCTTTAATTTGAACTTCCCAAATTTTATATTGTTTTATCCCAATGCTGCAGAATTCAGTCACATTCTTTTGTTTTAAGTCTTACAATTAATTTATAAGACATTAACTGAAAAAAATGCAGTAAATGTGTAAATGTAGCCTTATAAAGATGTGAATGATTTGAAATGATGGTTACTCCATATGCACATATATCTAGAAATGTCTGAAACATTTTGAGATAAATAAAATACCACATTTTAGATTTTAAATAAAGGCAAAATTTTGGTGATCAAAGATTGAAGCCTTTCCCGGTGCAGTTGTTCAATATATTGTTCTCGGAGTTCAACCGGGTTTTGCATAATTGTAGAACGCACGTTTCGACGACTAAAAGCTATGTCCTCATCTTCTAGGCGAAGATTCTAAGCGTTCTACAATTATGCAAAACCCGGTTGAACTCCGAGAACAATATATTGAAAATTTTGGTGATCTGTAATGATCAGGATTTGGCACAATAAAGTTAACATTCCAATACTAAGTAATGTTTTTAAGCAGAAATTAGTAATAAACACTCTTTGACAGTTTCTAATAACAAGAATCAAAATTGTCACCTAATTCACATAAAAACTTTAATTCAAAATATTTTATTCAACCCACCTTCAAATGATCCAATATTCAAACAATTCATGATGTTGTAGAAGAGTGATCACTTAAAACTGGGTATGCTTTCAAGTATTCTTCATTTATCTTGAAATAATTTCCAGAACCTCTAAATCAGTTTCTCTTTTTACCATTTTTAACATGCAGGTGTAACATATTTATTGTTTTAATGCTTCAAAAGTGAAATCAAAGCTACTATTATCAAAAATATTAAAATAATAACAACATTTAGCTACAGAAGCATATGACTTTACCATTTTATGTTGAACCAGAAAACGGATGCTTTCTCGAACACCAGCAGAAACCATATTAGAAGTATAGCCTAAGAATATTGTGCAATTGCTTTTGCGTTTTATGAATTCATCTTCTTCCAGATCATCGTTCATATCGTCAGGTAGAGGCCGACGTCGACATGATAGCTGTTGAATAAATAATTTAATTAAAATGAAAATAGAATCACATAATTATCAAAAAAGTAAATTGGAAGATTACCATTCTCTTAATCTCTTCAACAGCCAATCCAAAATTAGTTGCTTGAAATCCTGAGTAGCGAAATGTTTCTAATATGGCATGATAATTAATGCCTTTATTGAAATCATACCCTATAATGAAGTAAGACATAGTGAATTTACATTTTATCTCAATTAATCTGACTATTATTTAAGAGAGAATTTATAAATTATTTAAAAATCTAACTGACATTACTTCATTCACAGTTACTATTATGAAATCACTGCTGAGTCCAAGGCTTTGTCTGGACTGTAGGACAAACTGGAAGGAGAGTTTCAACTGATGACATTCAGGAGGGTAAGTGTGAGGTATTGATCAAAATTGCAAACTCTGTCCTGCATTCTACATTAGCTGGACCAAAAGACCTCTGAAAATTTGTTAAACTACCTTCAGTTCCTTATGGCGACACCGCACTTCACTTTCAGGTAAGCCACAACCTATCTCTCTTTCCTTCCCATACCAATATTGCAATTATATATATGTATAAGTTTGTGTGCATATGCACACACATTTGTCTGTCTACATGTATGTCTGCATATATTTATATGTGTTTGTTTCTGTATGTATTTCCAGTACCTATTACAACTTTTCATTTTCTAGTTTTAAAGTTTGTTGCCATGGTGTTGAAATATTTGATGAAGAAATGATCATGTGTTCTGCAGAAAAATTATGAATGTGTGGAAGGAATAAATAATTATCCTACATTGATTATTTATTTAAGGAAAACTCAGAAATTCTACTCCACCAAGAGAACACACAAATAAAAATAAGAAATAAAGGTAATTCCTGCAGTCAAATCTTAAAGGTCACCAAATAGGTGGCTGTATACTAAAAACTAACAAATCTCAAAAATTAAAAAAATCAATCAAATTTAGCATTATTTCTTTGTTTTAATAAAGATAATATAATAATTTGTATTGTAAAGCAATCTGACAATTTATAAAAGCTTGTCCCTAATATTTGTAATTATAATTAATTGAAAATTTTGGAATTTTCAACAATGATAAATTCAATATTATAATTATGAAACTTTTAATGTTTTATGTGAGTTTAATCAGGTAATAAATAAAGAACATAATACAGTGAAAATAACGTTTGTATATCCTATAATCATTTTTAACAAACCTCTGACTGTCAAAGTTCCTTCTGGTAAAGGTGAACTTTCCACCAGCACTGCACTCTTTACCATTTCAGGAACATCTTTCTGGGTGGTATTTGAACTATCTTCTTGAGACATGATTTGAACCTAAAATCTGATGCAGTAAATTTCATGCATGTGAAATTTGTCAAAGCATACATTGATTATTTTATATGCAAATAATAGCATGGAATCATATTAACATGACATTTGACAATCATTTATTTTATTAATGTTCCATGATGGTTATTCACAATCATTTGATTTTATATTACTAATATTTCAACATAAGATTAGATGTTTGAATAGCTCATCAATAATACAAGATTCACCACAGCTTATGCAACAACAAATTTTCTAGTGTTGAAGAATAGTTAACTGTACTTCCATTATAACTGAATTCTACATCAGATAATTGCAATTAAGATTGTTTGATAATTTGTTTTACTGAATAGGAGGAGTGGCTTGTAAATAGAAATGTCTGAATAATGGTCACTTTTTGATGTAGTTAACAATGGTTTAAAATTTATAGATTGGTACCCCTAGGTCTATTCAATTGATCATTAAAGAGCTACATCAATTCCTCTTGAACCTTCTATTTGTAATGATTATTTATTCAAACAGTTTTAATATAACAGCAAAATTATAATTAAAACTTGAACTTTATCTGATTTGTATTGAAAAGATCCCTAAGCTAGTGGCTGAAACGTTATGTATTTTAGTTTATTGTAAATTTTAATGATTTATAAGTAAATTCTCTCAAATTTCAACTAATAACAGAAAAATGATAACTTCAATAATTGCGTGGTATAAAATTATGTGTGTAGCTTTATAATGACACAATGCAACATAAAAATACTATAATAGCATAAATGTTTTTGAATTTCATTGCATTAATCCCAAAAGCAAATCGTCAACACATAAAATTTTCATTTTAACATAAGGTAGAAGTTACCTAAATCAATTTTTATTTTTAAAGTTTGGGGCGTTGTTTTACATTTATTTTCTGGTATTTTCCATTATAACGCTAGCTTCTCTGTTTAATAACTGTACACTATTCGCAAAGTAATGAAAAATTTCAATTGTTTGACCGATGAAATTATCATACTAAATATCGATCTTTACCACAAACAAACTGAATTATATTTCGATTTTTGAAAAATTATTAAAGCAATGAGAAAAATTACTTTAACGTGTACCACATATTGCCAGAGTTAAAAACTAATAACAAAGGGTAAACATAATAAAGTCAAGTGATTTCTATCCAGTGAATTAATTTCAAAATCTATAACTTTACCTTCTACATTATAATGATTAGTATGAACCACTACACCAACACTTTTCAAATAAGGAATGCCCCAGTTTCGTCTTTTCATATCATCTCAAAAACCATCATAAGTTCATGACATATTTAAAATGAAAACATTTACGTCTGATTGTAAATAATTAATAAGAAACATAGCCAATTCAGACAAAATAAGTGATAATATAAATACCACACAACTTTTCTGGGATCCTTGTTCATTTCATCAGGTGCGAAGAAGAGCCTAGAGCGAGATAATTTGTCTAGAATTGAAGAGAATGTTCAACTGTTTAAAAAAATCTTTATTATAATGCCTATTCAATGAATATTTCAAGAGAATTAATTCTTAATTCAAAAATTCTTCTCAAGAATTGATTTCAGCGGCAATTGTGGGTTTTGTTTAGTGATATTTTACGGATGTTCAGAAAAAGAAAAGAATGATATGTCTCAATCCGAACAGGCTCTCTATTCTTCTCCGGTGAACGAGACACATCATACCTGGCTATAGGCTTACTAATTTTATGAGAGGATAGGTATACGATTGTTTTTCCTTTTGCTTCTAATCAAAACCATGTGCATCTGATTTACAAAGAAAAATTTTACGTTATTTTCAATTTCGTCAATTTTGAACCTTGTTCACTGTTTTGAACATATTGAAAGCTGCTCTTGAGAAAATGACCTGAAATGGTTACTGTTCACGGAACATATATAATATAATATAGAAGTCAGAATCGTGTCATAAAAAACGTATCTATATGATTATTTTCCGATAATTGCGTCCCAATCGGTGAATATTGCTCTTAGTTCAATCTTCCAATGAGAGTTTCTAGGCATAGAAAACTAAGCGCTTTACCTATGATTTCCTGGAACAGATCATCAGTAAACAAAACCATATTTTTTATAATGAAGTCAACTGGATATTTAAAGTGAATTTGTGAATGGAAAAACTATATGTTGAACACATTTTCCATAGATATCGAAGGATAAAAAAGCTTTAAGGTTTTATGTAATTCAGTCTCTATATGAGACAATAGGCTGCAATATTTGAAAATCGTAATATATTCCAGCTATTTAATTCACTATAATTTAGCACAGCTTAACTATGATATATATTTGCTGTATTCTCAAAGTACTGTATTTAAATTACTACTTGCATGTACATTTATAGAAATATTAATAGATGAATTCATTTACACAACAATAAAGTATTGTAATTTACTGAATTGTAAACAAGGATTACGAGACGATTTTTTGGTGTAATAGAATATTTAAATTTCTCACAAATTTAAATCAAAGAAAACAAGTTCACGGTTCCCCAACATAATGTGAAGTGTATTATCTGTGCCTGACTGTTCCGCCTTCCAGGGAATCATATTTTTACGTATAACAGTTATATTGAAATTAAAATGACTCAAAGAAGACACGAAGAATTTGAACTATCTCCAATTATGAAATGTCTTACAGTATGTACAAAACTTAAATTATTTAAACGTTCTGTTCTCAATATGTTCATCTAATGATCTCTATCTATCCAACAGTATGCTACAATTACAGTAATTGTAACAATAATGTTTAGCTGCATTATTTACGCTGAAAGTATTCATTTTAACGTCATCAGAGCTTTTGCACACTTGGGTCAAAAGGATGCTCAATTTGATCTTGCGCAGCGATTATTTCAAGGTAAAATGTTACCGAAGTATTGATTAAAATTCTCTTTTATAAATATGTGATATATAAATACGTTAATTAAAAAGGTAATTAGCAGCCAAATATTTCGCCCAATATATATTACTTAATTATATTAATGTAATTTTAATTTGTCATTAAAAGGTGTGTTCACATATGCGGGACGAATCGTTCGTTTGTGAACCGCTCGCTGGACGCTCACTGAGCTTCAAGCTCCCTCGTCTATTTTATATTGTGCCGTTGATTTCCCCCCACAATTTATATAATTTTGGAGTGGTTACTGAAAAAATTATAGAAATTAATTAATATTATAACGAAACGCTTGAAGAGATTAATACATTTGAACTATCTCCAATTATGAAATGACTTACAGTATGTACTAAATCCCGCAACCATAACTTAAATTATTAAAACGTTCTGTTCTCAATAAGTTCTGTGTTTAGTAGATACTCATTAATGAATTCAATAAATTTTAATTCTTCTTCAGTAAACGGATTGTTTTGCTGCGGTTAGTTTTCCGTAGTAGCTTTCCCTATATTGGGCAAGCCTCTTAAATCTTAATACGTGGAGCAGTCCAGATATACTAGGATTGGAGCCATGTTTTTCTGCCTAGGTCTACTCGACGCATTTTTGCCATTTATGATGCCCTCAGCTATGGTAACTAGTCCGTGTCTCAAGATGTGAGGCCCACTAAAAATCTCTCATTCCACAGATGGTTCGCATTAGAAAGGTAACCTCGCCGATTTCTCTGTACTACATCTTCGTTGATTATCCACTCTGTCTATCCAGGAGATCTTCAGGACCATATTTCACTCATAAATCATTATGTTCCAGACCAATGTTTTCAAAAGTTGCTTCCGGCATATGGTAATGTTGTTATTTCTTTTTCTTCTTGCTAAAAGCAGATTTGGGCATGGTTATCCTACTCACGCTGTCCACATTACTTTTTCAATCTGACGAGATATTACTTCCAAGATATGTGAAACTTGCTACATTTTTTAATTTCTTTTCATCTAGGCACATGGCTGTCTGCGTTATTCGTCTGTTCTCTACAAGGTTCTTGGTCTTTAATTCGTTTTTCCTCAAATTATATATTATGAAGGTTGTCTCCAGTTCATCGATCATCATTGCCAGTCAGCAAGAACGGCAACATAAAAAGCAAAACGTCGAGTATCAATTTCTTCTCCATGTACCCACGTTCCTGCCCAGTTTCCCCATTTCTCCCTCATTTCCTTTAGGGCTTGCCGAACATAAAATTGAATATTACGGGGACAAAGAGCGTCCCTGCCTCACCGTTTGTCCGATGTTCTTCGGTGATCTCCACTTCTGGCGACTGCTATTTCATATTTGTATAGGTGTCAGAAGATCCTTCTATCCCTAAACTTTATTCCAGTCGACTTCAGGATTATAAACATAAGAGATCTGAAACATTGTACTCTATCGAAATCAATAAGAGCTATGAGTGTGTTGTAGCGCATTAGGGATGGGCGTATTGTTAATTAAATTACATTGGTATCTAAGTCAGTTTTTCAATCGCGTGAGCAGCCATGATGTACGAATGTTTTCGCTGATTTCTCCACCATCAGCGGAAAATACTGCTTGGCGCCAGTCTGACTGGGGGTTATAACTGAACCTCCATTGTTTGAGAAGCCGAGGTTTTTTTTATCGGCCGACAACAGCCCGCTGCAGAAGGGCTCAAACTCTAGTGCACACGTCACCAGCATAACAGACGAATATGACGAGTTAGATCGTCTCAGGCCTGTGATGTGTCCAGCAAATTACAAAAAACGCCAATAAAAAATTAGTTACATGGATTTTGAAATAAATTAAATTGTAATGTTATGAATGGGATGTTGTTTTATCCTTTGAAACCGCCTAAGGTACGTACTCCTAACGCATGTAAGGTTTACTAGAAACCGGAACAACTGGAGACCGGCTCTGGCGATCACAGTCTAGAATTTCTTTTAGTATTATTTTCTCTATCACCATACTTAACACCATAATAGACTCACATATGCCTTCTGCCCTTTCATCAGGAAGCGTCCGTTCTATGATTTGTTCCATCCGTCTCATTACTATGACTGTTATTATTTTAGAGGCATGTGACTAAGAGTACGGTATTGTTCATACTGCATTTCTTGGCATCCGCAGGAAGATCTCCATTCTCATAAATAGAGGGCTAATATAATTGTATCCCCAATATATTCTTGATCGATGAGCGATTCGTTTACCACTTGTTATTTCCGTTCACCAACTTCTCTAAATATTTCTTTCATATTTCTGCCATATCCTTGTGTTCGTGGGATAGAGATTTATTCTCCCTCAAAACTCCATTACTGTTCTCTTGTTTTAGAAGAAGTGTTTAACTTTCTTGTAAGCCTTTTCCGTGTTTCCAACTTATATCGGTTTAATCGACTAAATCATAGTCAGAGTTAATATCTGAGCCTTGAATGTCCTTCAGTTTTTGACTTGGTTTTTAAATCTATTTGTGACTATAAATAAGTCCATTGGTAACATCGATATTTGTCAGAGGCTTTCCATGTGTTTTGTCGTCTGGGGTGGCGTTAGAACAGTGGGTTTGTTATGATCAATTTGTTTCTATTGCAAAACTCGACCAGTCTGTTTCGCCGCACGTTCCTTTTCCGAAACCAAATGTTCCAATTACCTTTCCGTCTACCCCCTCGTTAACACTAATTTCAATAAGACGATAATGCTTTCATCTGCTTTTACTCTCTTTACCCAATTATTCATATATTGCTTCAACCTTCACCTCCTGTTAAATCGACGTTGGCATGTAGACTTGCAGTATCACTTTGACATGACCACGAGGACAGTTACCGGTGATGACAAATGACTTCTGGGGGTATCATAGTTATTTCTTTCCTTTCCCATGAATCGATATACGTTTTGGAAATAATTTCAACTAACAATTCACGAACGACTCGTGATTGGTTCAACTCACATCTTTATATTCTGAAATAATTCAGTAGTGATAGCAGTGTTACAAAATTTTGAAATAAATTACTGGTTACAAACAGTTCACTACATGACGATTAGTCTGAAGTCCATAATGATCCGACATGACTTGATAATTTATTTGATTTCAAAGTGTGTTTATAACTTTTATTTTAGTCAAGTATTCGTATTTATTTGGGTGAGATGATTCTAGAAGCAAGAGGACCGCTAGTTACGAAACATATTTAAAGTAATGCGACTAATGGAGACACACTGCCATCACGTCAGATACTGTCATGTGGTTTAACGTGAACTCCCAAAAGATTGCGATACTACCTGGTACCTACCAACCTTGTCATATGGACCAGAGTAACTTTACTGCGATGTCACGGGTTGTCACGCGCTGTCACGTATCTGTTATATTCGCTCGCTCACATTTCTGATGTCACGCCATGCCACTTTTCCCATCTGCATTCCGTTTCAAACGTTATGAAAGGCGCTGGATGATTTTGTAGTCACATTTTCCCAATAGAACGAAGAATTATTTTACTTAATTACCTTAAGTATTATTATTTATTGGTCTCAATACATTGAAACCTAACTGTTATGAAGGTATAACTCCTGATATCTCCAAAATGGTCGATCGTACACAAATGTCCCATTGAAGGAAAGTTGTAGAGAATTTAATTATCTTGTTAACGCACTATCGGGTTTCAAAAATCATCTATAATTTACGAAAATAAACCTAAATTCGAATGAAAGAAAGAGAAATAAATACTTGAGTTATTATTTGATTGAATTTGACATCTATGAACCTTATTTACTCACATTTATTTCAAATTTAATTGTTTGACTGAATTAAAAATTTATCAACCTTACTACCTCAGTCAGGTCCTTTTATTGTTACTTAATAACGCCAAATAAATCGCGCGTACATGGATTTAAAATTTACACGTGTGTAAATATGTATGGTTGTAATATAAGACCATCTTCAAGAGTACAATACAGTATTATTCTTAAAACCAAACAGAATCTGTTTAATATTTTATATTTTGTGTTACTGTCTCTAGTTTTAGTCTTATAGACTGCTTCAAACTGAAACAATACTTGGAACGGTATTAGATTTACTTTTCCTGGAAGGGAGGGATAATACTTGGAACGAAATTAGATTTATTTTTCTTGGAAGGGAGGGATAATGTACGGTTGAGAAGTACACGAATGCAGACTGATATATTTAGTTTATTACGGCTTAGAAATTCTCTGCGGACTTTTTTTTTGTTTTGCAAATGGAGGAGTTATTGAAAAAGTAAAAAAACGTGAATTTATAGGCAATGTTAAGTCATTTCAGTATTGTGATCAACACATTCGCCGGACAGCTGGGAGGAAATTGCGAATCTAAATATATAAGTACGTTACAAGATTTATTTTATATTGTTACATATTTTTATATAAATGAAAATTCAGTATTTGATCGAAATAAATCCACTCAACAAAATGTTTTTACACTTGTATCCTTCCTCTGCTATGCACTGCTCACACTTGTCAAAGCAAACTGTTTCCTTCCTCGAACACGATGTTGACCGTGACCTACGTGACGTGACGTGATAGGAGTGTCTCCGCCTTAAGCGTTTGAATACGTTATACACACAGAGAAAGTTTGTTAGTTGGCCTAGAGAAAGTGAATGGTTTAGTAATGCCTATTAGGAGTAATTTTGGCTTTTAGCGTCTAGCACGAACGTGATATGGCCGAGGCCAAGTTTTGCCAAGTTGTCGAAGGTGTGACCTAGACCTAGACCTTATGGTTCCCCATAAAAAAAATCAGAATAGAAAGAATAGAAAAGAATTAAGTGAAGTTGGATAGTTAGATTCAGAATGAGATGAAGTGTGGGTATAGAATGAATATATTGGAAGACAAGTTGGCGTTACTAAGTAAGGAAAGTCGAGAATGAAAGTTATTAGCCAGTTGATAATTCGTTGGGATATAAGAGATGAAAGAAAGTCGGGAAAATAAGTAAATAACAGCAAATTTTACATTTCAGTGATAGAGAAATTGCATTGTAAATTGGATTAAATCCTGATCACAATCGTTGCGCCACCAGAACCCAGTGAAAAAGTTTCTTGGATTAAAAATTAAGATTTAACTAGTAGGATGTTCAAATTTAATATAAATTGACTAAGTTCGACTAAGTTTTCGCGGTCGATGAAATTTCATTAGTTATCATCAGGTTTTGGGTTGTTGGGCCACGTATGGTTTCAGTCTGCCTGCCAACGTTTCCCTTATGAACTCCAAGCATTCTCAATGCTAGGTCTAGCATTTATAATGTTTGGGTTTCATAAATGTAACGTTGGCAAACATGTCCATACCACACGTGGCCTTCGACCCAAAGAATCGGTTAATACTAATAAATTGACAATGATAAAATATTTGAAAAATAAATTGAAGTAGAGTTTCAAACAATTATAATCGCCAATTTATTATTTTAATAAATAATTTTTGATCTGTTCAATTCATAATTGATATTTCGAAAAAATAACCACATAAAGGAAATCAAGTAATTGTAGAATAGAGTCTATTTAAAATTTTACATTAATTATGAATATAACTGCAACGATTATTCGTTTAGAATATGATCTAGTGAACACAAGCGGGATAAATTAATTGGGGGTTATTTTATTTTATTATTTATATGTTTTAATTTATTTTACTAAATAAAATATCGTGAGCTTTTAATATTCTCGGCTTCAGGACGGCTAAGGTCAATGCTCGCTTCCCAGGTTCACACGGAAACGCAAACAACCCTGTCGCGACATCCCTTTGTATGGATTAAAATACTGTTAGTGTTTGGCTTAGTGAAATTCTTTGGTGAAAATATTTTAGCACGTTCAGACAAGACGTTCCACGTGACTTCTCACGCTCAAGATATTGAGATTTGTGGGGGGCGGGGTATAAATCTGACTCCTATTGGATAAAAAGAGCAGTATCCAAGACGCCGAGGCCTCCAGCTTTCACAAATTGTCGATGGTTGTGACCGAGGTGTAAAAGGAACTTGCAGACCAAGTTAGTTTTTAGTTTAAGGGAGAGTGAATTTTGGTGAAAACGCTAGTTAGCTAGTTTTGTGATGTTACAAATTAGTTTCGTGATGTTAGAAGATACTTTTGGGCAAGTTGTGAAGAAGTTGGGATCTGGAAAGGAAGTTAGTTTTCTAGTTTTCGGTGAGAGAGTTTTGGAGTGGAGGACATTTGCTTTGTCCTGCCGTCGAGAACCTGTAGCCCATTTCCAGGAAATACGAGGGATTGCCGCCTGAGCCACATGAGAAGTAATGACCTGCAAATGGAAAATAATCCCATCAAAGTCATTGTCTCAGTAGTTTGGTCTCACCAGCCCCTGCCAGACAAAATCTCTCTGGTTTTTTTTATGTTTGTGAAATAGCCGTGGATATTTAAATTGGCAATAGCTGGAAGTTAATATTATTTTTTAAAATAAAACGTAAATGACTAATTATTGTATTTTATTTCATCTACCAAACAATTAAATAATTTCAATTGATAAATTAACTAAGTAAAACCCCATTATCCATATAAAACATTATAATGATAAAGAGTGTAAATCTACGAATTGATTCTGTGCAACGGACAAAGATCAAAATAATCATCTTTACCCATGGATATAACGTTAGCAGTTGACCTTTGACAATCCGTACGTAGTAGATACAATGTTTTCTGTCAGTACACCAGGAGATGAAACATGTTAGTGATTAAGATGCGAAAAAATTATCATGAGAGATTTTCAAAATAATTTATTAGAATTAAGAAGGAAGGCAAATTAAACTTAATGAATTTTAAGTCTCATGTTGGAAAAGTTCAGTATAGAAAGTCTTTAATATCTAATGTTTCCTTTTTACAGGTAAAGGGATCCGAAGAAATAGTACAAAAGCTATAGAATGGTATAGGAAAGCTGCAGAACAAGGTCATCCTGCTGCTTCATACAACCTGGCGATTGCTCACTACCATGGCTACCCAACAAATCTCAAACTAGAGTAAGATAACAAGTAGATTTTTTCTGGTACATTTTCAATAATATAGCTTTTTAATTTACTTAATCAGAATCGTACACGCAAAAACGAAAAGTGTGTTTTTTTGTTTTTTTTTAGGGCAACAGGCTACATGAGGGTAATCCACTCTGGGCAACTCCCCTTTAATAGCATAGGAAGGGATTTGAAAGGGGGGATGCGGAAGGGTAGAGGAAGGTAGCCAAGGGTTAACTAGGGCACCCGGGCTATATTTTAAGGATCCTACCCGGCATTCGCCTAAAGGAATGCAGGGAAAACCTTAGAAAAACCTGCATCGGGTAGGTCGGGCATTTAGTACTTGTCCCACGCCCTTCCGATAGCGGGAGAGGAGTTTGCTGTGGGGCGCAGCATTCCCTTCTCCGTGCCTTGACCAGTTTAGGAGGCAGCTGGCCGACTATTCCAATGGGAATAGCGAACAACTCTTACCGTATGCCCAAGGTCTGCGACCCCGGAACATACACCTCTCAAAACAGGCCGCGGTGCCTCGGCTTGTGGGAACCTTAGTTCAAAAACGGTGAGGAAAAGGCATACCCAAAGGTAGCCCCTTCGTATCTCTCCTAAAAGGTTCTGCCTGCGAGAGAGAATCCTCTCGCAGGTTTTTTTACCGAAAAAGTATGTTTTTTTTAGGGCAACAGGCTACATGAGGGTGATCCACATTGGGCAACTCCCCTTTAATAGAATAGGAAGGGATTTGAAAGGGGGAAGCGGGAGGGTAGAGGAAGGTAGCCAAGGGTTAACTAGGGCACCCGGGCTATATTTTAAGGATCCTACCCGGCATTCGCCTAAAGGAATGCAGGAAAAACCTTAGAAAAACCTGCATCGGGTAGGTCGGGCAGTTGCAATCTGATTTCATGACTGCACGTAAATTTTAAAAACGTTTGTAAAGTATTTCTACGTGAGCCATTTCATGCTGTGTATTCATGATAACTTTTTATAGAAGCTTCACGTGCGGTTGTCCAAGATTTCCTTTCTGTGTTTGCTTGAAACAATCTTTCAGATATTGGTTAGAGAAAGATATGTTCCACAACATATCTTTTATAAATTGTACAATAGGGACGTAGGAAAGTTGAGAAGAGATTATGCAACAATTACATAGGGTAAAGCTTTCACTACACAACAGGCTATATTGGCAGACGAGCTGCAATTTCCAGTGTACTTATATTGTCACATTTATTTCTGAAATGGTTTTTCAATAGTTTGTTCTAAATAATTCACGTATTGTGTTATTCTAGCGGCCAACTTTGATTTTTTTCAGAATCAACTTTTAGCATGAGTGCTAATACTGCGATATACCGAGTCATACTATAATATGTAGACTGAATAATTAATAGTAAATAATAAATTTTTTGATTGAAATTATGTTTTTGTATCTCATAATTTCCCTACTACTCCAATTTGAAAGGAAATGTAAGCATGTTGCAAAATACGTACAATACTATTTGTTTCTTCTTCTTCTATGGTTCCACAGCCATATATCGGGCCTCGACCTCCAGTAGTAGCTTCCTCCAAACTTCTCTGTCTAAAGCTAATCTCGTCAAGTTCCTCAAATCCATCATCCTTTTTATGTCCTTCTCTACTCCGTCTATCCATCTGTTCCTTGGTTTTCCTGCCTTTCTTTTACCTCCGATATATCATTGTATAATGCTTTGAAAGGCATACTTTCCTTTCCCATGCGTTGCATGTGTCCCATCCATTCCATTCTCTTTAATCGAATAGCTGTTGCTTGGTTCTTTATATAGGTAATATATTTCCTTATTATATCTGTGTCTCCATATGCCATTTTCATTTTTTGGGCCCCAAATTCTTCTTAGGATCTTTCTTTCAAAGGAATTTGTTTATTAAGACTCATTGATGAATATCCCAAATGTTTCTTCCACCACATAATTTAATTTGATTCAACATGAAGTTTAACTTCTGATGCGCGTAATTTTAACTCGTACAATATTTTATATAATACATATCCGCTCTGATTGTGAAAAGGAATAAAATTGTGTTAAATGTTATATATTACAAAACCGCGTCTTTTTCTCAATAATTTTTTCATCTACAGATACAAATAAAATTTTGCTTGGACAATCAAAACAGAAATCATTTTAGCATTTATCTAGTTCGTGTATTTGGGAGCGCAATGTTGACATCTTATTACACCCATAGGGAGACTCAGATAAATTGAGAATAACTTCGTTCGTAGTCTTAAAGACTGACTTATCTAATTGGAAACATGATTTCCGAGTTAAATTGTGAGCCGATGTTCCGAGGAATGTTTTCTCCCAGTTCTTTGTCGCACTCCATAGTGGGGTCAAAACTCGCTTATGGTCATTCACCTCTACGGCGAGCATTTTGCACTGACCGCCGAAGATCCAGAACACCGTTCAAGCATTCTTGACACCCGAAGCTTATATTACTAAGCAAAATTATAAATAGATCCATAATAAACGTATAAGTGTTGTTACTTGCGCAATTAACGATATAATAATGATTATTAGCAATTGTTCCACCACAACAACCCTGAGGTACTCCGAAAATAAACTACAAATGACTGATAGATATTAATAATTTATTTAACTCTTTATTTTATTCCTGTTAAAAATTACTGAATTTTATTTCTGTAATAACGATTCATGTGGCAACAATTAAAAATGGGTTTTAAAATAAAATCTCGATTACATCTATCCTTCGTCCATCATTAATAAGGCTGCTAATATCTACATAGAAAATTTCGAATGAGGTACGTTGCTATTTCTGCTAGTCCTTTTTTTTAATCTTTAAGAAAATATAGAAGATTAGCTGTATTTTTAATCTTCTGATTTAAATAACGGTACACAATTCGCGTTGAGCAGTAACACTATCACTCATTAAAATATTTTAACAAATACTTGGTTCTATGTTTATGAAATACTGGGATATTTATATTTTATTAAGTTCACTAATACACAATGTAAATGTTTCTTAATGATTTTGTCGTCTTGCAACGATTATGGAGCAAATAAAATGATAAAATTAAGGAGTGTGACATGTAAAACAATGAATCATTTTTTATATAGTGTTTAGAAAGTGATGCGCTTTCATTTAGTAATATTTGAGTTATAACCTTTATTGGTTTATCAAGAGACAGAGTATAACAAAATTGAAAATAGTTACCTTTCTCTACCTTTGTGAGCGATTAAAACGCGAAAAATTAACTGACTCAAATTAGCATTCAGAATAATCAGCAAAGTTTTCTATTTTCATGTTCGTTTCTATTTCATCTTCCTCTATTTGAAATGAACTCGGAATTTTGTTGAGAGTGACAGACTACATGAGGCTAACCCACGTGGCGGCAACTCCTCTTTAAAAGCATAAGAAGGAATTTGAAAGAGGGGATGCGGAAGGGTAGAGGAAGGTAGCCAAGGGTTACCTAGGGCCCGCGGGCTGTAGTTTAAGGATCCTATCCGCATCAGGTAGGTCGGGCATTGGGTACTTGTCCCACGCCCTTCCGAAGCGCGAGAGGGGTTTTGATGTGGGGACGCAGCATTCCCTTCTCCGTGATTCGACCAGTTTAGGAGGCAGCTGGCCGACTGTTCCAATGGGAACAGAGAAATTGAATTTTAGGCTGAATATTTTCTCTGGTTTTCAAAACGAGAGAGAAAAATGCACTGGGTTTTGATTGATCATCAAAAAACGAAAATTCTCGAAATGGATTAAACCAGATAGCAAATAGTAATAGTATAGCAAATATACGTCTTAGGTGTTTTATAACTTAACAATTCAGCCTGAAAAATGGCAATAGAGTAAGGATAGGTTTTTTATAGATGTCTTCTAAGGAAAAAAATTGCTTTGTGGCATATTATGCATTATTTATAAGAGCACGAAGTTATGTATGATCAAATCTGTCGACTGTTGTTTTTGGGTTCGTTAATTGTATCAATCAGTGACTTAGAAAAAGAAAAATATCTAATTTAAGAAGGGTTTCGAATATTTATAATAAGACGATGAATCGCATAGTTGAATGCACCTATCTATTTAAACGAAATGCTTTTAGGAGAGGAAAATTGATAAAGGTAAATGGTGTTTTTTACAGTTTACACATGGGGAAATAGTTCAACAATATTTTTTTTTAGCAGTTTGAAATATAAATAAGTATAAGTATCGGGGACAGAAACAAGTTAATCACGTCATAAGAAATGCCTGAATTGGTCAGGAAGCTTCTTGGGAAAATGATTCAGAAGATTTCTTCCGTCTCCAATGTATTCTTTCTACATTTTTTTACATCATCCAGTTTAGGGCTATCCAACATTTCTTCTACATAACAGTCTCTTTGATAGGGAGAGTTTAAGATAGGATTGTCTTCTTAAATAACTTGTGCTGTCCTACTTTCGATGTGATATGCTACGTCCAACATTTATAATCTTACAGTACTAACAAACGGTTGTGCGATATAGAAGGAAACTGCGTTTACAATTATCACTTTGATAATTTATAACTCTGCATTACTACGGGAACTTTTTTTTCATGCGTTAGTAGAATAAGAAAAAGTTTGTCGCCTGGTAACTAAATGAAATAAATTTTTTATTGGAAAACGGAAAGTATTGGTTGGCTATGTGCGTGGTGAATGGGATGTATTTTAGTTGGGCTGAACATATATTTAAAAAATCAAAAATTACGAAAAGTCACACATTTTTCTATAAGCTTTATGAGAAATTGTAATGTCCCACGATCGTAAATAATCTTAAGGATTAATGCTCAGAAAAGGGTGTTGTGGAGTAAGGATTTAATAGTTTAATTTTATCTGAAGTCGGGTGGAGTCATAGGATTTATTAAATATTACGAAAATTTAATATGTTTCATCTATTATCTCTGTGAAGGTACATTACAAATAATAAATGGATGATCACAGAACTTTGCCCCAATCACAGTCGAGTAATTGCACAAATATGAAAGTCAGAATGTGGGTGAAACTGTTAAAGAGTTTTCAGTTCACTATTGATAATTGCAACCATTAGTTGTAATTCGTATCTTTCATCCGAATGGATGATGCATATTCCTTCCGACTGGAGAGAGGCCATTGGCAGAAGGTCACGCACGTATGACTTTCCCTGAGTCACAGCCAGGAACTCGTTCCCAAAGCCCAAGGTTTTGTGGCGTCATGTAGTGTCTTCACTCTGACGCCAAAGTTACGTCAACGTCATTGATCGCTGTCCTTAATATCACATCAGCGAACATACAGCTTTCATGGCTTCTGATAGATTCTTTAGTCATCCTCACAACGATCAGAATTATATACTTAATTTCAAACAAATAAATAATTTTGTAGTCTTTTTACGACCCCTATATTGGAATATAGAGGGGAAATAAATTCAATGATATGTACAAAATGAACGCAATAATTGTTCTGGTCTTTAAGCAGTAAATTCCTTGGTGTAGAAGTATTTAGCTGTAGTATTGCAATAGTTTTACTCTGGCGTCTAAAGAGAAAAACATAGTGTTGTAGTAATGGCTTAAGGCAATGTTTCCCAACTTTTTTTTACCATGCCCCACCTAAGTATTTCTAATGCCCCCCCTATGAAATATATATTTATTTTTTTATATTAAAAAATTGAATTATTTCCTAAAGAAGCCTAATTTCAACTTGTGTATCACGGTTTTCTATTGTAATAATTGTGTGTATAAACAAAATAATAATGTATTTTAATATGAGATCGCAAAACATATCGCCAATTTGAGCTTTTGTGTGAAATTAAGTTCTTATTTCATTTAACTCCCGGAGTTGGCGCTAGACTATAGTAGACAACAACTAGTGCATGCCACAGAAATACAGTACGTACTGTACTAGACGTAGTAAACAATACTCTCAGAGTACATCGTAGTTTATATTACGCCAATATTTCATGTGTGGTTCTATAGAATGCACCAAATTTACCAAATGCTTATTTCAAATTGAGATACCAACAATTTTTCTTTTTGTATAAGTTAAATCATAGCTAGCGGTTATTAAATTTTGGGCCAGTTCATTTTCGAATTGCCCCCCGAACATTCATTTGCTCACTGTGAGAAACACCGGCTTAGGGTATTTATTGCGAAGGATTGTTGTAAAAAAATGTAAGTTTTATAATGCCATAGACCAGACGTCGCCAAACTCGCAAGCCCCTGGAGCTACTGTCGCATTTAGAAAGTGCTTGGCGAGCTTCCCCCGGCCTCCCCACGGATTCTCACAATTTTTAAAATAATCATTTTAAAATTTACAATTTTTAAATTTTATAATAAATAATGCAACCCGTCTTCAAAAAAATTTATTTTTATACTTTCGACTGTTGCACTCTATTTAATAATAAATAATATTTTAAGTATTCTGGTCAACAGAATTAGAAAAAAATAAATTTAATTTAATTGGAAGTATCACTTCCGTTCTCTGCAACGAGTTTGTCTGTTGGGTAAGTAGTTTGTAACTGCTATTCAGTTGGAATTGTCGATGATTGCCAGTCTTTCTACTTCATATATATATATATATAAATCATATATATATAAATATATAAATCTATAAATCATTGCAATATATATATATATATATATATATATATATATATTGCAATGATTTGCCTTTATTACTAATTATAAAAAATAAACTTTATTACAAGAAAATACAAAAATACATTAAAAAATATTATTGGGCGCCAGCAGATATACATTGTTCTGCAAAAAAATTAACATTAGCTCCGGCTTGGTTATAAAGTCCTCCTTCTCAACAGGGTAATGTGGGCGGTTCGGTAGCTATTCAAGAACAGAGCCTGTTTCCGCACTGTGTAAAAAATTCTACTTTTGAAGGCACTTTACAAAAATTGTGATGCTTACTTTACTTGTGGCGTCAGCCGACTTGCAGTGGGTCACTGGTCTCGTCGTAAGCAGCCCATCTTCTTCGGCCTCCCGGCGATGTACGTCCTTCAAAACCTATGATTCTTCCCGCTCGCCAAATTCTCCACCCTCTCACTCCACTTTCAGCCTTCACTCCTGTCTGCCTGCGTCTCTCTTACTTTCACCCGGGTTCGGAGTATTTATTCGTACTCCGCCCCCCCCCCAAACGATGCAAAAAAAGGGACCTGTACCCGCGATTTATTTGGCCCCTCGGGCAAGCACACGTGCACGTTTAATGTATTCCTCCTCAGGCCCGCGGACACAAGGGCGACCACTTAAGGTTGTTATTCACTACAATATATATTAGTGGTATACAAAAAATATTAATAACAAAATGCCAACATGTTGCGGCGCCAAATTATGTAGTATTCAGTTTAATGATTAATATAAAGTCACCAAGTTGGGACAAATTTATGTAGAAAATGGAATATAAAGGGAAAGTTTAGAAGGATTTTTTTGCATGAATTATTACAACTTTTTAGACATAAAAGTAAAATATTTAATACAAATTTCAATTTAATTTAATTTCTGTACATATTTTAAATAAATGCCACAGCTTTTAATGAAACTCAAATCTTCAGGGCCGCTTTTATAGTAATTTGGAATTAGCACCAACTTATAAGGAAATCAAAACAGTTACTAGAGAATACTAATTAAATTAAATAACAATTTACATAAAAAATTTAATAATTCTGAAATCCAGTGAAATTTACAGGAATTTAAAAGAATCTAAAGAAATTTACAGAAATCTGAAGGTACTCATTTTGATATAAAGGTTTACAATAGAAGGTTTTTTACATACCACTTTATTAGTTTATTTATTAATTTTGCACTTAACTATTTTTTGCTTTTTAAAGAAAATGTTATTCAACAGACCATTACACTGTTCACAGCATTGTTTCACTTCCCTAAATTCTGGCCCACTGCCCACCGGACGCCTCTTCAACAATTGTTCAAGAACTTTACTTCGTCTCTCGGCTTTACTTTAAAATTAATTTAATACCCCACGCTGATTTTCATTTCAGCCTTTATTAAGCATAGGCTTTGCTAAATTCCGCTACTTGTTTAGTCGCGAGAACACCCTTAGCTATGGTTATCCTCGGATGGTCTCCAAAACTAGACTCACTATCATCGGCCAAAGTCACAAGACAGACTTTACTATTAATATTATCGTTCGAGCTCCCAAACCAGACTGAATATGAACTTCATCGTTCGAGCTCACGGAGCTGTTTTTCTAATGTTCTGCGAATTACACACGCTTTGCCGACAATAATAGAGTGAAAACCTTTCCAATCTCCGCATTCTTGCGCCACACTGACTGTTATTTACAATGCTCTGAACTCAAAATTACGCAGACAATAATATTAAGGAAAATTATTAAATAAAAACTTTCTTTATACATTAGTAATCACTACAATATTTTTAAGAATTTTAGGCCTGAAAAAACAGACTCTCAAAGGTAGGTTTAGCTGAACAAAGCCTAACACTAATTTTGGTAGAAGTGGCCACATATGTTCGGTGGATCTGATTTTATATTTAAAAAATTGGAAGGTCTATTTTACATTCAAGGTCTATTTTAGATTCAAGTTAAAGTGACTGACTAGAATTCGTTAAAATGTTGAGTCACACAGGCACACGTAACAAAGATGATGCAGTAAATTCAGCGACGATTTCTATTTTTTTTTTTTAAGTCCTGAAAGCGGAAATAAATTTGCTCTCTTCAATCATACATAATTTCTAGCACCTTTCTGGTCGATCAGGGTTAGGAACATCTGTGTTTATAGTGATGTGTTTCTTCAAGACAGGAAAATGTTTGACTTCTCAATTTCTAAAGTTTGTCTCTCAAAGCTGGAATTTATCTGTAAATGATTGTATGTCAGTTAAAATTTCCACTAACTCCTTTTCCTTCCCCTGAAATTTAGTACATTCAGATTTTCAGTTATGTCCACTAAAAATTAAAAATCCCGGTGTCAATCAAGATCTTCAAGCTCAGGGTAACGGTATCCGCTATCCTTGAAGCAGTTAATCAATACAGGAAGACATTCGGGAAAACGTTTTAAAATTCGACCTCAGCTGAGCCATTTTACTTCGCTATTTAGGAAGTCCCCGACTTAACAGTCCAGATCATCAGTAAGCGTCTCTGCAATACTTATTCACGATTTTAATGACAACGTTCATAATGTCATTGATCTTCAGAAATTTCCTACATATACGGCCTGCTGGTGAATTTACACAGTGGTAATGTAAAAAAATAGTAGATAGATGTCTATTCTCTTACAGTGGTGCTACAAGCCCTTTTCCGCCATCGACCACAGCCTCTGCACCGTCGAGATCCCTTCAGAGGAAATTAAAGTTTTCAACGCAGTAAAAATGTCTTGTCCTGCAGTGTTCCCCTTGAGCGGAATTACTTTATCGAGTTCTTCTCTTGTTGAAAAATCACAAAATTAATAAACGTGATAATTGAACAGAACGGAGATTCCTTATTCTCTCTTTTGTCTTATAAAATTTTCGCGAGCTATAAGAAGCTACTGTTTGGCGACATGTGCCATGGACAAAGAGAACGTAACACCAATCAGATTACGTGCAATGTTCGTACTGGAGCCAATTTTCGAGTACGTGGAATATATCTAATTCATTTTTATCAAGATTGCAGATTTCATGTTAAAGTATCCTTTTACAATTATTCAATTACTTGAATAGACATAACACACAAAATACTAAATCATATTGCATTTATGTAATATGGCAAAACATTTCATTAATTGTAATTTTACTCGCAGTAATGTTAAATTTGTTCGACAGTGTAGAGCACTGTAGTTGTTCGATTGACATAACGGTCAGAGAAAAATCCTCTTCATGGACTCTCCCGCTGAAATACGCCAATTTTCAGTTTCGCGCGTGTGTGTGTGGAAGAGAATCTAAGGATTAAATCGGAATGTTTATAATAATGGCGAAAAAAGTGAGTTTTTTAATTGGTCACCAAAAAACATTTAACAGAGTAAATTGGAATAAACTCCTGAATTTGCTACATGACATTCGAATTGTTTGGATGGCCCTAAGATTCTCAGTCAGTACAAAGAACATAAAGAAGAAATTGAAACCGTATATCTCAACAACGGTTAAACTTACAATGTAAACACATGTAAAGGAACGAGACAAAGTCGTTGGATGTTATGCGTCAAAATTTAATATATATATTATATAGACGGAGAGGGCTTCCTCTGCTGATGTCTTCTCGTTTCTCCGTTTTTGAACTAAGGTTCCCACAAGTCGAGGCACCTCGGCCATTTGAGAGGTGTATGTTCTGGGTTTGAAGACCTTGGACATGCGGTAAGAGTTGTTTCTCTGTTCCCATTGGAAAAGTCGGCCAGTTGCCTTCTAAACTGCTGGAGGCACGGAGACGGGAATGATGCGTCCCCACAGTAAATCCTTCTACAGCAATCGGAAGGGGAGCTCCCGACCTAGCTGATGCTCCTGCACCACTTTTAGGTGAATGCAGGGTCGGTTCCTTAAAGTACAGCTCGGGGGTCCTAGTTAACCCTTGGCTACCTTCCTCTACCCTTCCGCCTACCCCTTTCAAATCCCTTCCTATGCTATTAAAGACGAATTGTCACCACGTGGATTATCCTGATGTAGCTTGTCACTCAAAAAATATATTCAGGAAATATATACTTATTAGAAAAGATAGAAATATTGAATAAAAGGTAATGAAAATACGAAGCATAGTTGAGCTTTTACAACCAATATTTAGCAGCTGCCACGCTACTTATTGCAGCAAAGAAATCAGAGCAAGGATAGCCTTGGTAAAGAAAGCTTTTACGATAGAAGAATATTGTGAACAAACTGAGTTTGACGTTCCATAAAAAAATTCAGTGAAGTGCTATGTTTGGAATATTATTCATATGGGAAATATGAACATTCAGACAAAATGAAAGAAAATACATTGAAAGATTTCAAATGTGGTACTGGAGAATGATGGTAAAATTGCGGTCACAGACTGGTTAGCAAACATGTACAAATAAGAGTGGATGAAAAGAAATGAGTTTAGAACACTTCTTTGAGAATAAACTAAATGGTATTGTTGAAAAACAAATTAGGAATTGTATAGTACCACGAAGAAGAAGAACTAAGCACGTAGCATGCAACCGATTGTTAATCTTCTGCGTTTGTGGAAAAGTTTCATTGGCATCTATGTCAACCATTTAATTACTCTCCATACCTGCTGCCATCGATATATTCCTTGCAGTCTTTCCAATGCGGAAGTCTCATAAATCAAATAACCGCACTTTATGAACACGAAGTTCACAGTTACGAACTCTCTACGACGATTGCCAATATTCTCGCAACGTGTTCAGTCAACTTTCATTTTAGATTTTGTAATCAAAGTATTTCTCAGGAATTCAGGAAACAGTGACTTTCCTGAAATTTCCCTACTACTTCGAACAAAATAATGCAATGTATCAATACGTTTCTTCAAATAAGCTCATCTACGGCTATAGACCATTGGCACCAAAGATTCTACTATAACTAATCCATATTTGTTTTTCCTGAAATATTTTTGCCCAGCAATTAATATTAATAAGTTTTCAAACCTTTGCATGAGGTTCTGAAATCGGTGGACATTCCGAATTTTTAACAATGCCATAATGGTAGATTAGTCGGAATAGAATTTGTGAGCCGTTATTGTTTCCATGGTGGACTTTAAGGAAACTAGAAATAAATGGTACCGGATAAAATTCCGGGGCTCACAATTTTGAGCAACTGACAGATCTAAATTAAAGCACTGACGCAGAGTGGAAGAATATAAAGAATATTTTTACCGATACACTGAACAGCAATGTTGTAAAAATATAAAACCTTGGATTACATAGGATGTGTTGGAAACTATGAAGAAATGAAGGGAAAAATCCAATGGAGTATAGTATAGGAGGAGACTGCGCAATGAACTACGAAGAACATCTGACAGAGTAAAATAAAAGTACCTGAAAGAAATGTATGAGGAAATGGTTCAGATTCCATTACCAGGAAGGTATGTAATGATGTGTTAGAAGACGAATGACGTGGAACGAAACGGGATAAATGAAATAATAACAGATGAAACAATCATGTAAAGGGCCGTAATCACAAAAAATATAATTTTTAAACGTATACGAAGAATACATACAGAGACTTTTTTGGTCAAAAAATCTGTGACAAGACATGGATATGGAAAAATTAGATCTAGTTAATGAAGTTGGGATGGGACCTAGCATGTGAACGAGTGAAATAGAAAGAGAACACATGAAGAGAGTGAACGCTGGATATGGTGACATACCAATCGAATCATTGAAAGAAATGGGCGAATAAGGATTAAAGAATCTGACATAACTGATAAACCGAATTTATGATACTGGAGAGTGGGCAAAAGATTATCCTGATGTAACTACGCCAACACTAAAAATGAAACAGCAAACCGTTAAATGTCATCACAGAACTATTAGCTTATTGTCAAATACGGGAAATTTTTTGGAACGTGTATTCAATAGAATTCTTGATCATAAGATAGAAATAGAAGTAATTGGAGATCATGTTGGTTTTAGGAAAGGAAGAGGAACAAAGGATGCCATAGGAATGCTAAGAATTATTTCCGAGATAGTTCAAGCAGTTAAAGTGGAAGTGTTTGATTGCCTTATAGACTGTAAAAGGATATTCGGCTGAGTAAATTGGAAACAAATTACTGGGAATACTCAAGGAAATTGGACATAATTGGAAGGATATTAAGTACATATAGAATTTGTATCTGGGATGGTTCGTTTGGATCACGAAAAGACTAACAGCATGGAGGAAGAATAATGAGATAAATATAGAGAAGTTCATTGTGATGAAAATATTAAAGAAATAAGAACTCTCGCATATATTTGTGCGAAACAAAGAATAACAAAATGTCGATCAGTTCAAGTACGTTGCAAGTCTTTTGACGAACGATGGCTACAGCAGCTTGAAAATAATGTCAATATCGCAATGGTCAAGGAAAGAGTCCTATTGACAATACAACTGAATCTATATTTGGAAGAACCACACAAAGTGCAACATCTGGGGCAGCGTTTTGTATGTATAAAAAATATGGACATTTAGATAGAAAATACATGGAAAGTTTTGAAATGTTTTGTTGGGAAGTATTCAAAAATTGGAATGGACAGATATAGTAAAAATGGAGAAATTTTAAGAATAGTATATTGAAAGAGCTCCATCTTGACTACAGTTTTAAGAGAAAGTCAAACTAGATCGAATTGAAAAATAAGAAGTTGTATACTGCACGACATCATCGAAGTACGCATGGATGCAGGTTCTGGAATGCTTCTATTAGATGCTTTGAATGAAGTAAAATGAAGATATTGGATGATGAAAGAAAAAGATAAACAAAGGGCATGGTGGGGAAGGAAATTTACAGACCAAGTACAAATTTCTTCTCACTTAATAATAAGTTTCCAAAATAAAGCAATGCGTAATTTTAAAATTTAAGGGACCCAATATAAGGCAATGTTTGTTAAATTTTTAGCAGCTTAATAGGTGCCAGTTCTTTGAGACCCTTGTCTTACATTTTCTCTTCTACTTTCTTGACAACCAATTCATTTTTTTTTCTTTAGTCCTTTCTCAGTCGCTTATCGATCCTATCTTATTATTTTTGATTCTACTTTGTTAACTTAACATATTCCTTTCTTTACCAGTAGTTCTTTTGCTTTGGTTCATTGTTCCTATATCGTTTTCGTAACAGCTAATCGAAGTATTTCCATTTGATCATCTCTTTCTATAAAATGTTATGTTTTATTGCCTTCTTTGTTGTTCTTTGCTTGTTGTACGAGGATATTAATGAATTTAGCTATTTTCCATTGAAAGTAATGAACGCATTTAACTGAACTGAATAAAAAGTACATCCCCGATTAAACTCTTGCATAAATCGACCCGATTATTCCGTAGCAACAAAATAAATAATATAAACAGCACATTCAGAGTTCAAGCCGAAGCGAAAACAAAATGTTGTGAATTAATAATCACGGAACTATTTCTGAAAAATATTAAAAAACAGTTATTAATATTTGTGGTTACTGAAACTAATTTCAGTCTCAGTGTAAGTTACGATTATACGTCTACGCATAATGCGACTGCAGCTCTCTGTAATTAAATTAATGAATTTTAAATTCTAAATTGAATTATAGCTCGATATTTATTACACTATTACAAATAATAACATTATATTATAACTTAAATCATTCGGAAGGTCTCGTATGTTCTGGGGTGTTATCACGTAGATGAAGCTAGCGCCTCTGGTGACAGTTGTCAAACATGCATTACTTACATGACGCGTTTTAATTATATGGCATAAAAGTAACTGTTGAATGCAAACTCAATCGTTTTTCTTAAATTTTATGACTTTCATAGATTTATTCTTTTGTTTCAAGTGTTTGTTTTTGATATTTCAATTCTAATTTTTGGATTAGAAAGTTTTCCATTGTATTGCATGCAGTAATGAGTTTCTAATATTTATTGTTAATAAACTCATGCCTAAATATTAAAAGTGAAACGGCTACCGGACTGTGTGGCGTCACATTCACTTGATTTTATCTGTATGATTCCAATAAGGAAGGATACATTTAAGTACAGAACAGTTTTCCCAATCTATTTCGCGATAAATGTTTAACAGATTCAAAATAAGTTCTGACATCACTTTTTATTCCGCTATAGCGTGTCGTGGAGATAATTTCTAATTCTTAAAAATACGGAAGTTCCTTGAAATGTATGTAACAGTGCTTGAAAACTGGGTTTTTGCATGAATTAAAATAGAAAACTTGCAATAGATGCTACCGAATTTATTGGTCGCTTTAGTTAGTATTCACTTTCGAATACTTACTACTTTTATAGATAATAATTTTGCTCCAATTAAGATATTAGTGTATTTAATAGACTAATATACTAAAACAGGACTCTTAGAAACAACCATCATACTTTTGATTTCATTTTTTATTTATCTGGTACTTGGCCTTTCAAGTTACCAACAATTTCTGATTGTGAAAGAAGTTCGAAAATAAATTGTGATAATAATTACATCTAATTTAATAGTAGGCAGTAGAGTTAGATTGTTAGCCTCATAAAGTACCCAGTTACAGACTCTCAAACCGGTTTTATGTTATTTTCCGCTTATTCATGACATTTATATTTGAAGTGAGAACATTAAATGGAAGTTAATATGCGAATTTTGAAACTTCGAAACGTGTTTTACTCGTCAGGAAGAGAGACGTTATTGTATTTTTAGCAAATGAGAGTCGAATATACACCAATATACCAAAGGTGTATTGTTTTTGCATTCGGAATACGTGCTCAATTATTGTGGTGAGGCGTGTAAAATTGGACAATATCTAAAAAATATAAAAACTTGAGTTAGATTTTTGAATATATTATTAGCATTATTCAGGGAGTTTATGGTGTTTATTTTTGCATATATCTTATTTTGTGGATTTCGTTACACGAACACCGGTCTAATAAATGTGTTCACAGTGTGTCTAAAACCAGGATTTCCTAACAGTTTCTCTACTTTGACCCCAATGACAACTTTTCTTCAACACAAGACCTACTTTTTGTTATAATACATAAATAGCGCCATGTATTAACTCGCATTTATAATATATATTACTACACAATTTTCAATTTTGCCCGACCAACCAGATGCAGATTTTTCTAGGGTTTTGCCTGCATAAATTTTAGGCGAATTGGCGGTTTGGATTATTAATGCTACAGACCGGGGACCCTAGTTATCCCTTGGCTACCTTGCTCTACTTTTCCGCATCCTCCCTTTCCTATGCTATACTAACGAAGTTGCCAGACCATGGTTTACCCTATGCATACATAGCCTCTCTCACTACACACACACCGGCTAATATGTAATTATAATATAATGTTTTTCCAAATTTAATTCGATGCTAGTGGTTGATGCTTTTTATATTTAGAGTAAAATTAGTTTTTACTCTTAATAATAACCTAAAATCACCCGTCCTGTAATATTTAATCGATTACCGGCTTTTCTAAATAAAATGTTAACGGGACTCAAACCTACGTCGACCATTTACGTAAATACGAGGAAAAAGTAAAAAAAAAAAAGTGATATTGGATAATTAGCTGTATTTCTCAAGAATAACTTTGGCATAAGCACTAGTTTGAAAATAGATTTAAACTTCCAAATTCTCCTTCAGTTCAATGAATTCTTCTTTTGCGAAATATCAATATTAGTTTTTTTAAAAAAACTGTCAAGTAACAAAAAATTCACAGATAAGTTATTTTCGTATCTTTATATATTTTACGGTAGATGAATGGTATAAACATACTAATGAAAATGTATTGTAATGTAATGTCAAAAATAATAATTCTATGTTGTATGTAAAATTATGTATGTATAGTTGATGTGTTTTAACAGATGATTATTGCAAAGGCACCGAAAGCTCCTGTGGTTTAAATATATGAGAAAATAAAGATATGAAGGGAACTTATATGTGGTTTCATACATAACAAGTATAATCAATATTAGTTATGCCACTTATAAATGGATTTATAATCCAAGACGAGATACATAAACTTCCAAGTCTTTAATATAGTCATCAATATTAAAAATATATTTCGTAACAACAAAAAGTTACATAAAATATTCCAAGTATCCATAAACATTTCGATTTAAAATGCAAATAATAATAGGAACACAGGAAAATGTAATGGGATTATATAAAATTACGTACTTAACTTACGTACCGTACTTATTACAAATAGAACTTAACTATAAAATATTCTTAAATTAATTTTTCAGTTTTTGAAAACATATTTTGAAAAGAAATCACTCTATAAATAGGGACAATTTACATATTTTTGAAGTAGATAGTAATTATAAATCTAGATTAGTTTCTGAAATGGTATGTATTAAGCATGATGCACATTCACTTAATGTTACAACTGACAGAAATTCCTTACGAAATATTTACAATTTCATAATTCAGGATTCATTAATCTCCAATTTTTAAAAAATCATCTCAAGAATATTTTGTCCAAATGCCTTAATTTTTTTAATTAGTTTACATTTGTTACTACATTATATTATGATTTGTAATATTGAATCTATAAAGTGATGCCTTAGTCTTTATATACCGAAACATGTTGTTTTTTTAATAAAACTGTACTTAAATATTTGTCTGTTTTTTGGCTGTCCATTTCAACTTAATTTCTTAACTATTTCGTCTTTTAGAAGAAGTTAGCCTTTCGATACTGAATTTGGGAGTGGATTGTATACAGTTCCCCATGTGAGGAAAATGTATTTGTAAATCTCGTCTAATGCTATGAGCATTACATACGACGTAAGAGTTTAACACTATACTTAAGCACTGAAATGTTTAATGAGCTAAAGCAAGGACAATTTATAAAAACATAAACCTTTTTTTGTGTAATTGGAATATGAATTATGATTGAAGAAGATAGAATTAATTTAACAGTTGATCAATAAGATTTGATTAACGGTGTCGCTATTTTTTTTTCTTAAACAGACTGAACCTGCGCCATAATATTTCTGCTTTCTTTTTTAACTAGGAGTAATATGGATTAAGATTTATTGGTCCCTAACAAATTATTGTTGTCAACATTCGCCTTACATTTACTAGGACGCATTTTAAAAATACTTATTTTGACATTTCATCGCGAATGTTTCGCTTGTTTGTGAACTATAATTTTTTTTATGATAACTGACGTTTATAGGATGACGCAGGTCATGAAGTAACAGCGTAAATATTATTTCTACGCTAAGCTTTGTAAGCATGTGCAAGCCAGGCAGAGAACTCAAATAGCAGAGCTTAACAAAGTCTTAAATTTAAAACGAAAAGACACGCTTTAAACATATCGCAGTTTTTTTTTCAAAATCACTTCAACACGAGAAGACAAACGCATATATCTCAAGTGGTTGCTATTGACACGCACAGCATACTGCATTAATTTTTCGCTTACTGATATCATGACACCATTGTCTTGTCAGGCAGATAAGAGGAAAGCTTTTAAAATTCAACGTACTCTTATCATAACATATATAAGCAGTTAACGGGAATTTATTAAGTTTCTAAGAATTAGTTAACAACTTTTCAATATATTATATGTACGTATGACTATAAACTGACTAAAAATAATTTTTAATTTAAATATTGAAAATAACAGCCTTTTAGTCAAATTTCTTATTATTTTATCTAAAAAAGAATGTTTTGTCTCTGATTGGTACCTCTTCAGATATATATTTTCTTTCAATTATATTTTATTATATAAATATATATATATATATATATATATATATATTGTAATAATCAAAAATGATCGGCTTTTTTAAATGAACAATTATACAATTTTAAAACAAACAAAATTTTATTTAGCAATACTTGAAACAATTATACAATTTTAAAAACATATCTCAATCTCTCAAAGGTTTGATAACGGCAGAACATTTAAACATAATCAAAGAACACAAAATTTAGATTTAATTTAAAAGGAAATATTTAATCGTCTAGACATAGACGAAATTAATTATCGATGAACTTATACTACACGATGGATTTTAAATTTAAACAGTTTATTTTATCAACACTAAAGAACTATATCTGACATTATCTTTTAAGTCGGTTTACAAAAATCATTTTTACTTTTCTCTTGCTACTTACGGCTGCCCAGGATACTTTCACCTTTCGAACACTGGTAGGGTTTTCCCAGCTTCATTTAAATTCACAGATTCTACTAAATACAGTAGTTGGTTTGAAAAAGAAAGTTTGTGGTATCTCGACGACTTTACTCTGCTCTGCTTCGACGACGACTGGTTTACTGTAAATTTAACAAGTCCTCTCTCCTATGCTTTGGCTGCGACTTTAAACTGCAATCTTTCGACAACGACTCTTCTTAAACAATGTCTCTCTTACTCACATCCTCCAGCTTCGGTGATCGCAGAACAACTCCTCCGCTTAAACAATGTCTCTCTTACTCACATCCTCCAGCCTCGGTGATCGCAGAACAACTCCTCCGCTTGAACAATGTCTCTCTTACTCACATCCTCCAGCCTCGGTGATCGCAGAACAACTACCTTCTCAAAAGCTTATCTCTCCCTTATATCCTCCCGGTCGTTTACTTTTTCCATTGTTCGAAAACTTCGTCGCAAATGCCAGTTGTCAGATTCTTCCATTATCACACAATTTATATCATGCAGCTGCAGTTCCGTAGTCAACAAATGGCTAACTACTCCGTCATGTCAAGCCGACAATCGAGACAGGACCCGCAATTACTTTGGGTAGGACTACTTGTCTTTTCCACCCCCACACGCACGTGCACGGTTTCTCAAGACCACACAACCAGCACTTCCAAGACGAAGAAAGACTTAAACCTAAATAAACACGTTACATAATGCCCCTCCAACAGTCCAGACTATCAATCACAAACAATGCCTCACTTAACAGGCATTACAATATATATAACTAGCCACTTCCCTTATGGGATGACAGATACGAAATTTTATTGGGATTCAGCTTTATATAACTTACTTTACTAGCATAGGATTTTTTTAAAGAACAACATGTTATGTGTTTAATAAGAAGGTAAAATAGCCAAATAGACAAAATAAGTGCTTGACAGTTTTAAATATTTATTTACAAAAGCAAAGTAAGTGTTGAAAAAGCGCATGAATAATTACTGATTTGCGTAGAAGCTATTTACATCAAGATATTAAATACAGTCTATGACTTATCGCACTGTCTCGTCAGTAGAAATGTCCTGGGCGACTGGAACCAGATACCATCGCACTCCTTGACGTCACCTTTGATTTATTCATTTTTATTTCGCTGTCGGTATTTTATAGTTTTACTTTGTTCACGACGTCAGTCTTTGGAGCACAACCTTCAACTGTCCTCCCTTTCGAATTCAGCTGACAACCGCACTGTCCTAAAATAATAAGTCTCTCCCTTTCAACAGCTACCAGTCCTCGCACTACTAAGTTTTTCGCGGATCACTTTGTCACGTTACAATATATACAATGAAGCTTGCGAGAGCTGTTCTCTCGCATGTGAACCTTCCAATAATGCTCTGGAGGAGGCTACATTCGGGGATGCCTTGTCTCTCTGGTTTTTTGAACTAAGGATCCCACAAGCCAAGGCACCTCGGCCTGTTTTGAGAGGTGTATGTTCCGTGGTCGCAGACCTTAGGGTTTTCCCTGCATCATTTTTAGGGTAGGATCCTAGGATACTATAGCCCGGGTGACCCTAGTTAATTCTTGGCTACCTAGCTCTACATGTCTGTGTCACCCCTTTCAGTCCCTTTCTTATACTATAAGAAGGGAGTTACCACTATGTGGATTACCCCACATATAGACTGTTTACACTATTTTCTTCTTCTTCTTCTTATATATATATATAGGTAACACGTTGCGGCCTAAACAGCATTTAGAAATTAATTAACATAAATTTTCTTACACCTGTAGAAGTTCAAATCAATGACCAAAACATTGTGTTTGTTATTTATTAATTAATTAAAATAAATTTTCTTTCACCTGTAGAGGTCCCAATCAAGGACGAAACATTGTGTATGTTATATGTTTTATTTTAAATATAATAAAAAATTATGTATAATAGGCTGTTATTAACATTTAATTTTAAAATAATTTATATTATGTTTTCATTACTTTAAACATATTTGCGGTTTTATATGGACTTTCGTGAATTGAAACGTTTATTTCTTTATCAGTATAATACACATTGGAACTAATCATAGTTGAAAACAGTTTGTATTGCATTTCTGTTATTTAAGAATAAGAATTTAATTGGTCTGAAAAACGTATAATTTGTGATATCAAATAAACTTTTCATTTATATTTTTAGAACAGTAGAGAACCACCAAGTTTTAATTCCATGTATATTTCTACTAAATAAAAACATTAATATTTCGCATTATTTTTTGTTTCTGAGAAAAGTAAATTTTTATTGCTTAGATGAAAATGGTAATTATTATATATCAACGTATGATGTTAAGATAAAAAAACCTTGTTCTTGATTATAGAACAGAATTACCTATATTTTGTTTCTGACAAAACCTATAGGGAGATAAAAACGCAGCAATATTAAGTTTCAAAAATATTATCAATAATTCTCCTCTGCAATCAAGGTCAAACTTTTTATAATACGAATTATCAATCACTTTTATGGCGTCTGGAATTTTTCACTTTATTCTCAAAGCCAATGTTTTATTTAGAAGTTGTTTTTTTAATTATTTTCTATAATTAATTGATCACTGTGGAATTGTATTTAATTCTGAAGTATGAAGATAAAATTACTTTATAAAGAAAACGGGCATACATTCAGTAGTTTCTGAGTACTCATATAGTGAAACTGTAAAACTCACGAGTTACTTCTGCGGAGTTATATCTCAGCAATATAAGCCAGAATAATAATCGTTTTAAATAGTTTGGCTGGAAATATTTTTTTAAAATTTTTTACTCGGATTTGATGTAAGGCATAACACGAATTATTGGAAGCTCGTACTCATTGTCTTGCGACAGCTAAAAAACTACTTATGTAAGTATATATTCCATATTTCTATTCTGACATATTCTCTCTTTTTTACAGGATGTTTGGAATTCCTTTCTTTTCATCAATTTTTTTAAAAAAGTTATCAAAATACTTGCAACATTGAAGTGTCCCAGATTAATAACACAATTAATATTGAATGGAGTCTTTTTCTGTGTAAAGAATGAATAAAACCTACTCGTGCTTCTAACCGAGTGCGCGACGTTTCGATGACTGAACGTCAATTTTCAAGGCGTTATAGCCCCAATTGATATTAATAATATTACCTATAAGTCTGTTGTGTACAACTATTTCAGAGTTTGAGAGGTCCCATCGTGTGACAAAAAAAAAGGTTATTGCCATTTTGATAATTTGGTTTTAACTGCTTTTGCATGTATTTTCGGCTTTGCGGATTACGAATTTGTAATCTTCAAATAAAAACCGTGAAGTGTAAGTAATTTCGAGTTATTTTCTTACCGACTCTTAGTAAAATAAAAGTATTACGCTGCAGTTGTACTACCGAATGTGGCCACTAGAAGAATACTTAACTGGATGTACGTGGGCGTTTATCCGGGCTATGATTAGATTAATAGAGAACTAAACTGGTTATTCGAGGCAAAATAACAAATTTTGATAAACTGAATTAGTACGTTATGAATGGTCATTTATTTACGCAAAAACATTTTCGAAGTGTACGTATATTCACAAACATAATTTTTACGCACATATCTGAACTTATGTAATTGCTAATTAAAAACCCTGAAATTCTTATAGTTTTCGCATCTAAGTTTTCTGATAAAATCTTTTAGTTACTTTCATTGCCGCCATAATATGTTTTCTTTAATGTTTTATTTAGTATTCTAAATGTTTCAAACTTATATGTAAAATTAAATATTTTGCAACACATACAAGTAAAATAATTAGCTATAAATTACAATGCTAATGTAAAAAGAATGAATTTATGAATTTGGTTCTCCTTAAGAGTAAACTGTAACTAGTAACTATCAGCAAATTTTATAGTTAGTGAAAAAAACCACAAGGTTTCATGCAAATACGACTGATAATGGTTTTTGTGATACAGTATCTGACGCGCCTCGCGGGGAAACGTGTCGCCCTTGAGATATCGTATCTCACACCATTTCTTCGCCTCATAAGTCTCACGGTTTTATTTCAGGAGTTAGTTTGGTAATAAAATAGTGCAGTAAAAAGTAAGCTTAATGGATCTCTGTTAGGATTCATAACTGAAAATTGAATGAATTGGAAACGAACATCGATTTTATTTTATAAACAGACAACATATATATATATATATATATATATATATATATACCACTGTGAACAAAAAGAAAGTTGAATTTATTTATAAAATATAAATTCTTTATTAATTCTTCCAAATCAATTTCATCCCCTTCAAAGTAATCCCCGTCCGATAAAACGCACTTTTGCCAACGCTTTTTCCAGTCCTCGAAACAGTCCGAATAGTCTTTTTCCGGTATAGCCTTCAAGACCTTCTTCGATACGGTTTTTATCTCCTTCATCGTGTCAAAACGGCGGCCCCGCATTGGTCTTTTGAGTTTGCTGAATAGCCAGAAGTCGCACGGAGCCAAATCAGGCGAATACGGTGGTTGCGGAACGATATGAGTCCAATTTTTTGGCAAAAAAGTCGCGAAGAACCAATGCAGTATGACATGGTGCATTATCGTGATTAAGGAACCAAGAGTTGTTCGCCCATAATTCCGGCCGTTTCAGACGAATAGCTTCACGCAAACGACGCATAACGCTCAAATAATATTCTTTGTTGACAGTTTGGCCCGGCGGAAGGAATTCATAGTGCACCACACCACGATAATCAAAGAAAACTGTCAACATGACCTTGATTTTCGATCGACTTTGCCGTGGTCTTTTCGGTCTTGCTTCACCTTTTGCACGATATTCGCTGGATTGGTCGGTGGTTTCAGGGTCGTATGCGTAAATCCAAGTCACGTCTCCAGTAATGATGCATTTCAAGTGGTCCTGATAGTCAGACAGCAAAGTTTCACACACATCAACGCGACGCATTTTTTTTCCAAAAAATTGAGCGATTTTGGCACCAATCGAGACTTGACGCGTTTGAGACACAAAACATTCTGCAAAATGGTTTGGGCTGAGCCAAATGATATTCCAACACTATCAGCAAGATCTCTAATTGTCCATCGACGGTTTTCAAGCACCAAATCTTTGATTTTTGGACGTGGCCCTCGTCGGTAGACGTTGATGGTCGTCCAGAGCGCGGTTCGTCTTCAACGAGTTCTCGGCCCTCTTTGAACTCGTTGTACCACTTATAAACGTTATTTTGTGCCATAGTTTGATCACCAAGGGCCTTCCGCAACATTTTCAACGTGTCCGCACAAGAATATTCGTTCCGCAAACAAAATTTGATGCAAGTTCTTTGCTCAACAAAATCACCCATTGCAAAAATCGAAACATTCACTTTTGGTTGTTTACAAAAACACGCGTAACTCGGAGATAATTAAACCTTTTAACAAACAGACGCATGGCAAATATAATAGACAGTCCTACCAACCTAGGAAAAAAAATTTACCTGCCTTCCTAATACCCGGGAGTTTTAAATGACAATTTCACCTTACTTTTTGATCACAGTGGTATATATATATATATATATATATATATATATATATATATAACTGTGCGTTTAATTTTAAATGTAATAAATTAACACGCTTCTTTTAAACCAGAAACAACAAACACCATGGGGTGAGACACGACTACAACCCCTAGTGGCGGTAATGGACGGGGGTGTTATAGTGTTTCTCCCGATGTTGTTTGAATATAATTTCAACCCCTTTCAATGTAGGGACGGAGTGGAGGTGCGTTACATAAAAATAACGCGTAACAACCGAGAATGTAGTCGAATCCGGGGTTATCGACGTCGCTGAATTTTAATTATGACACTCAACTCGCCAGTTTGTACTGCAGCCCTTAGGGGGAAGGGGAAAACAATGTTCTGCATACAATCTTAAACACGTGCAACAAATACTACAAATTTTTGTACAGATGTTACTTACGATACGAAACAAACACTGGATCAGTAAAACACACAGAGTTGGGTGTAGCATTTTCAAGACATTTCGAATTCAGGGAGTATTTTTGACTCTTTAAGTAACAGGAAGTTTTGGATCCTCTTAAGGCACCAGGAGTATTTTTGAATTTTAGAGTACTGCGAATTATGTTGTTATGGTACTGAGAGTACTTATGACACACCCAAGGTAACAAATAATTTTGACTTCTTAGGGTAAACGGAAAATGTCTGATTCTCTTCATCTAAGGAAAATATTTTAACTTCCATAAAATACTGGATGTATTATTATCTCTCTAAAAGTACAGGTAGTATTTTGGACACATTTAGATTAGCGAGAGTATTTCTGACTCTCTTAAGGTACCGGGAGTATTTTTAACTCTATTAGTGTACAGGGACTCTTTTTGACTCTATTAATATATTGGAAGTATTTTGTCCTTAAAGTACAGTGAGTATTTTTATTTCTGTGAACCTTCCGGGAGTGTTTTTAACCGAAAGTATATTTCACTCTCTTAGCGTACCAATGTTATGAATAATTTATACTTTCTTAAGGTATGTCAAATAATTTTAATGCTTTTAAGGCACTTGGAGCTTTACTCTCAATAACACCGGGAGTATTTTTTACATTCTTAAGGTACACGAAGAAATTTTGACTCACTTAGGGCACCGAGAATATAATTAACTCTCTTAAGGTAGTACGTGTATTTTTGACGGCATTACGGTACCGAGTCTTAGGGTACCAAGAATATTTTTAACTATATACGATATGCAACGGGAGTATTTTTTACAAAGAGTATTGTTTATAATATTAAGTTTCTGGAGTATTTATGCTTCTCTAAAGGCACTGATGGGTTCTGATGTAATTAGCATTCCGTCTGCAACGCTAATAGATTAATGTGGAATTAAATACTTTTTCGGGCTTCTATAATTACATACCCGGGCAACGCCTTGCACCCAATTGTAAAAAATAAAATATGTTTTTCCTATTTCTTATTGAATGTTTTTTTTACATTTTTTGTGCCAATAAACAACTCACTTATTTTAAAATTGTAGTCTGGCAATATTAACTTATTCCTGCATATGTTCGATAGTTTTGTTATCTGTCACCACGTATGCCGTCTGGTCACCAGTGTAGGATGTCATCTTCACCGTTCCGATCCACCTATAATTACAATCTCAGTTCTACCTGACAACTCCGTATAATCACCTTGCTTTCGTTAAATGAATTGATGTATTTTATGTGCACTCTCTATAATCAAATTTCTTTTATCAAAACTATCCATAATCGCCTTCGTTTCATCTGTACTCTCCATATTGTGTCTGTCTGTATCACAGTGCTCCCGTGCTGTGTGCTCATTGTCGATCAACTATTCAGGTCTTAGTTTTCCATACAAGTTAACGCGCTGTATCTCTGAAGACGACTACCGACTTGAGAATTACCTTCCGAACGAGCATTGTGCACACAGTGAAATTAGCGCAGAAGGTCGACGTCACGCCGAAAAGAAACGAACGCTACACACTTAACTGCACTATTGACAAATATGATTTCCTCATAGGACTCGCTCAATTCGTTCGGAAAGGAAGGCTAAAGTAAGTTTATCTTAACACATTGCATCGCGCTGTATGACCCATTTGCAGAAACAATTATTTGTCACCAGATATCGAATTTGAATCAATATAAATCTCTTCAAAGAGACTTCTTAGACGTCGGAGTTCTTTTTGTATTAATGCACCATTAGATTTGGATCATTTGCCAGATATTAGTAGTGTTGTTCCCGTTTTCGCATAATTTCGGATTTCTATGTATTATTCATTACCATTATCAGTTTTTTCTTACCAAATTCAGAGTGATATGCGTAAATTTTCCCGTCTTAATATATTTCTGAACAATTTTTCCTCATTCATCTTTATGTTTTCATCCTATATTCCTTATGTCATTTCTGACCGCATACCAAATGTTCCTTACAATTCACTAGACACCTTCGATTGTTAACTATTTTCCTCACCATAGAAATAAACAACAGCCAATTTGAAGTCAGAAAAAATATATTTATTTATAGAAAATTATACTACTTTTCGTCGATAATTTGTGACCTCTTCAGGCATGAAGTTTAATGAGCGAAAAAACGTAGTATAGTTTTCTATAAATAAACATTTTTTTTCTGACTTGAAATTGGTTGTTGTTTATTTATAATTTGTTTTATTAGTCTGAAAAAAAAATATATATTGTAATACCCCCACTCTTGGATAATTATGATTATAGGAAATTATATTAAACACGTTATTAAATTTTATCAACAAAACAATTTTATTAATCTAGAATACATTTTAATAAAACAGACTCTGTACCCCAGGGTCTTTACTGGGTTGATAAGGAAACGGATCACAAAATTTACAATTAAACAATGCAGTTAAAATGAAAAACGAAATGAAACGAAATCTGACTCATCACCCTTATTTAACAATTTACAACTATGAATACAGAAAAAAATAAACTTACAATCTCTCTGGTCCATTCAATTTGGATCTCTTGCATACCAGCACACACATAGGCATAAAGAGCACTAGCTTCCGTTCACACTTTGCTTTCAGAAACACCTCTTCTATTACTCTCACAGCGACTTCCTCCAAAACAAACAACCCTGCTGACAGACAGATTTCCACGACGAAACTCCTACCGACTGCTGATGACTGCTGACTTATGATTCCTCTCGGCCACCTAAATTGGCCTCCACAAACGTTCTCTCCTGAATGCAAACTCACTGACTAAAATTGTTTCGGCCACTTTAACTTGGCCCACCATCAACGCTCTCTCCTGACCCCTCTGACTGACTGACTATATAAAATTGTCTCGGCCCCCTTAACTTAGCCCTACGTCCGCCCTGCAGACCTCCACCAGCGCTCTCTCCCAACTGTCAGGTCTCCTGTCCAACTGCTCTTAGGTCTCCAGTCCAACTGTTCTTTTATCTGTTTTCCCCATCTCCAGAATATTCCCTTGTTTTCACAGTTTTTGAGTTTCCACGTTCGCCAAACAAACACCAGCTGTTGCCTTTCTCACGCTCCGAGAGCCACTGAATACAATTAAAATAAATATTTCCGTTTAATATAATTTTATGTCAATATAACTTCTGTCATCATGCATTTAGGGTTCCGACCAGATGTCTGTCAATACTATTACCTCTAAGCCGCTAAACGTTCAATTATAGTCCTCCCCTTCTCTAAAAGCCACTTATCCATCACTTTATTATTATCAGTTTTTTATACAAACCACTCAAGAATCCCCAGTCTGAGTTGGTAAACAAATTGGATGAAATAAGCACAAAATTCATGTCCTTCTTAACTGGGTATTACAATATATTGTAATGAACAAATGGACAGTTTTAATTAAATGAATCTAACAACAATTACTAAGCTTTAAAAGAAATTTATTATTGTTGATAAATTTTACAATTTACAAAACCTATTTTCATGCCGAATTTCATCCATTTAAACAAATACTTTAACTTTCATTTTTTAATTCGCGGCATTTTTGAACATACAGTTCTTATAGCATTACAATCAAATGCGTCGGATCTCTATATCTCCTGGTCACTACTGGGTTTGATAATTAGAACAAAATCAATGTATAAACTGTCAATTAACAATTCAAATATAAAAAGTTAACCTAAAACAATATGAAAATAAGTGAAAAGAAAGCTGAATGCAATGAAAACTGAACGAAATCTGACTCTACCCTTTTAATTATCGTTTACAAAATTTGTATAAAAGTATTGTTACTTACGGACCGTCTGTCTGGTACCAGAACTATAAATTTTACCTCGTTCAGACACTTTTACACACTTTAATTTTTAATATCAGGCCTTGGTTTTCACTGATTCTACACTTCACTTTAAAATTTGTCAAGATTGGCTGTATTTCGTTGAGTGCTCCGCTCCACAATAATTTACCAATGTTCTCCTGGAACAATTCCTCCACTAAGATTTTGGAAAGTTCTATTCTGACAAAACTGCTATTACTTTCCAATATTTACGCTGCAATACATCCGTGAATGTTTTACTTTGTATTAATTCACAACTTTAACTGGTAATACATTAACGACGTCTAGTCTCTGCTCAAGTTTTATTTTTTTCACAATGTATCGTATTTCTTGACATCAATTTTTTTGAACTCTGTGCGAAGCTTGAATTCCGTACACAATCTTTCAATTGACGGTTATGTTTCTTATCTATACTCGTAGGTTCTGGTATTTTAATTTGAAATCCAATTAATTTTTTCCAATAGTGATTACAGTCGTTTCTTTCTCTTTTCGCTTTCCAGGGTACACGTACTTACCTAAACTTATTATGTTCCCTATAGTAATTCAATTATATTAAAAAAATATGGCATGAAATAGGCGTGATATGTGTGAAACAGCAACGATAAAACCGTGTAATTGGAAACATAAATATGGTTGCTGACAAAACACAATAAAATCTATGGATTAAAATATTGCGAAAAGTAATTACTCAACTGGAACCTTGTTGATGATCAGGCCTGAATGTAATTGTGTTCAAATTAGTGGGTATATGAAGATTCTGTAAATGTATATAATACCTAGGGTTTTTTTTAGACAAAATATGAAATGTCTAGCTTTTTGAATAAATTTGATAACTATTCCAAAAAAGGAACCAGTTACTTTTGGAGTCTGGCTCATACTTGAACTAGTTAATCGTAAAATCACAGCGCCATTGCATGTGCTCGCGTACAACACTTTCTTCCTGGTCCATTTTCATACAGCAGCCGCCGGGAAACATTAGGGACATAAATTATTAGTGGAAGATCCTTTATTGTTCCGTTATACTGCCGCATTTCGCATTATACAGATTGCCTATAAAAGGTGTGAAATATTAACAATTTGACATTCGATGGTAGAAGTTAGACATTTTTTAATACACTGGATATCACGCATTGCCGGTAACAAACTTATATTGTCGTTATCATTAAGGCGAACGTATGTAGTTTATATATATATATATATATATATATATATATATATATATATATATATATATATATATTGTAATAATCAAATTAAAAACATTTAATTTATTTTAAGTTAATTTAATCATGCCACACGTTGTGGAAACATTTTGTAATAATCAAATTAACAACAAACAAATTTATTATCAAAATTAAACAATTATACAAATTAAACATATCTCATTCTCTCAGGGTCTCAACTGGTTTTGATAACGGCGAATCCTTCAAAATAATTAAAGAACACAAAATTAAATTTAAAAGGAAACAGATTTTACTCATCAATTAACAATCCTAAATTTAATTGTCGACGAAATTAACCTACAAAGATTGCTTCTAATTTACAATTTTTTTATCAATAAGAAAGGAACGATATCTGACATCTATCTTTTAACATTAACTGTTTTCTATTGTTACTTACGGCTGCCCACTGCTTCTAGGATACTTTGGATTTACGAAGCACGGTGATGGGTTTTGCACAGCTTCTACTAATCTCACAGATTCTAATTTAAATATTTCTGGAACAAAGTCAGGAACCAGGAACCTCTTCTTCGTCCCTCGCTCCCTCGGTTGCCTCCTTCTCACGGCTGCCCAGCTTAGCAGGTTTTTATAGTTCTGCCTTCGATTCTCGCTCTCGGTACGTGTTTAGTCCTCGTCTCTCGGTACGTATTTAATCTCAAATTTTCGAGATTGTTATTTTACGACCACTCGATCGCTAAGGAGCCAAAATGCAGACTTCCAGCCAAACGTCCACCCAACTGAATGCTCTCGCCTCTGATTTCCAACTGAATTAATTTTAGTTCCGTCCTCGACTGAATTCCATAGCCAACTGCCCTCGTCTCCTAATTTTTTGAGCGCACATTCCTTCTTCCAACCAAGACAACAATACTCTGTTTCATTGTCGCTTGTAGTGTTCGGTACCGCCGTCAATAATGTTTCTCTAATAATTCAGATTATCAACCACCATTAATGCCTTAATTAATAGGCATTACATTATAATATATATAGTTCGGCAATTCGTTAATATCAAGCTGTGAACTTGGCAAATTTAAGCTTGAAACTCGGTGGAACCATTCTGGCGCGTAGTTAATCCAAGGATTTTGTGACATTGCACGAATCAGGCCAGAAAAATTAAGAACCGATTTTGTGCTGTTTTCTCTGTGGGTAATGAAAGCTTGAAATAGGGTAAGGCAGCTCCAGAAATATAGTAATTTTGCAAAACACCTTACCGTCCGGACCAATGAAATTTCGTGAAGAATCGACGGAGTGAGTATATAAAATGGGAACTTCTTGCACAGCTGTGATGACGTGCAGACATTCTCTCTATGTTATTTTTAATAAATTGCATTATTTTATTTTAAATACGGGCTACGTAAATTACATACAATTGTGGGACGTCACCAGACCTCAAAACATCGCTACCACACACACACACACACATATATATACGAGGGTGGTCTGAAAAGTTTCCTACCCAACAATGATAGAAGATTTTTTTTTTCAACATAGTCTCCTTGTAACTCTACACACTTCACCTAGTGATGCTCCCATCTCTGTAACCCGTCAAAAAAAGTACTCGGCGTTTTTCTCTGCAAAATAAGTGTTTACGAAGGTAATTGCCTCTTCATTTGACTAAAATCTCTGTCCTCCGAGCGCAATTTTTAGATGAGGGAACAAGAAGAAGTCGCTTGGGGCTAGATCTGGTGAGTAAGGCGGATGGTCAAGCAGTTCAAACCGTAATTCGTTGATTTTCGCCATGGCAACCGCTGAGGTGTGAGACGGTGCGTTATCTTGGTGAAACAGGATTTTCTTTTTCTTCAAAATGTGGCCGTTTTTCCGCAAGTTCCGCCTTCAGCTTGTCAAGTAATGATGCGTAGTATGTTCCTGTAATGGTTTTTTCCTGTTTGAATATAATCGATTAAAATAACTCCATTACTATCCCAAAAAACAGTCGCCATCACTTTCCCAGCCGAAAAAAACAGTTTTGCCTTTTTTCGATCCGGTTCCCCCTGTGCAGTCCACTGTTTGGACTGTATTTTTGTTTCGGGCGTATAATGATGTATCCAAGTTTCATCTACAGTAATTAACTTCGTCAACAGAGCGTTGAAAATGTTCATTCGAACACGTTTTTGGTCTAACGTGAGCAAACGCGGCAACGAACGCGCGGACTGCTTACACAAAAACACTCACATCAACTCACTCAAACGACTGTTACATAACAACTGCACATCCAAATGGCTGAAACTTTGGTGAGTAACAGTCAACAGATGAACAACGAAATTCACTAGCTTTTATTTAGTAGTTCTGCCATCTTCACGTTGAGGTCGAAAACTTTTCAGACCACCCTCGTATATACACAAAATACGTGGGTTTCACTACTAGCCGGAGAAGTATTCAGATATTTTAATCTCAGGGTTTACCTCCTATGCGCGTCAAGGATTGAGTCAGTTGGCAGTTACCTTTCGTGCATCAGTGGCTGTCGTCACGTTGAATCCGCGAATCAGAAAACCTCGCCGTCGTGTCTCTCAAGAAGTCGTCTGTATTAGACGATGACGCCATGAAGATTTAGTCGGTCTCTGCCGATAACTCATAAGAGAGTGTGTGCACTGCACCTTGGATGTCCGCAAAATCCTCGATCTTATCGACCATTTTGGTCGATTTATCCTGATCCAAGACATATTATTTGAATCACGTGTCCTATTGAATTTTATATTTTAGAGACGTCGCTTTCCCACACTTTCAACGCCCCAGGTAAAATCCATATGTTCATCGCTACGTACTTCTGCCTAGACTCAGGAAAATTTCTTGGGCAATTTGACGCCATGGCTAACTTGCCAAGTTCTCAACCCTTACTAATTACTAATGTAATTAAATGTAAAAAATATATATTCAACGATCATTAAACTTTTTTTTAGGGTAACAGGCTACAGAGGGTAATCCACATTTGAAAGGGGAGATGCGGAAGGGTAGAGGAAGGTAGCCAAGGGTTAACTAGGGCCCACGGGCTATGGTTTAGGGATCCTACCCGCTTGAAACTGATGCAGGGAAAACCCTAGAAAAACCTGCATCAGGTAGGTCGGGCATTTGGCACTTGTCCCACGCATCACGCTACAGTATATCTTTATGTTTAACGTGTTTATGCATTGAGAGAAAATAAATTAATATATTTCGCACACAAATATCAGTAAATTAATATTTACTGTTTTCTCTTGTATTCATACAGGGACGCACCAAAGCTGATACAATACGCAGCTAATGAAGGGATGCAAGAAGCAAAAGAAGCACTCAAGACTATATGTCGAGAAGGATCACGCTTTTGTCCCAAAGCCAAATAAAATACACATCACTTGTGAGACCCTAGTTTTGCCCAAGGAATTTACGTTTGTTGTAGTAAGATATCCTATATTTTTATAGTACTTTTTGTTCAATTTTGAGTTTAATCAATTGGAGGTGATTTAATTTTAGCTAACAACGGCAATGAATTTCACCGCAGAAAATTAAAACTTTGAGAATACTGATTACTCAACAAAATGTTATATGAAGCTAGTTATAAATGTTTGAATTAAAATATTTGATGTATTGTCGATATAAATAAATTAAATTTATTTAACAAACTCTAAACCATAATAACTTTTGTTTACTGAAGATATTTATCGCAAATCTGATTCCAACGAAACTCAGACTATTATTTTTTTTTGAGTGGGACAAAAGAAACGGAGACTGATCAAATTTTGGGCGTAGATGAAATTGTTTGAACTATGTTTGAAATGTGTGTTATGTTTTAATCAATGAATTACATACAAAATTGCAATTCGCTGTTAGATAATATATTTTTTTCTCACGTCAATTCTGTAACAAACAAAGTAACATTGTAATTTTGTACTGAAACGGCTTTGACGGCTTTTTTCTTTTTTTTATCTTGTTAAGATCGAAAGAGACAATTTCTCTGGATCAAAATACGTTTAGGATATTTCTCTATTAAAATTTGCATACATTAAAATATTGCACTTGCTCAGATAACATCACACACCTGTCTAACAGTACTCTAAGATCATGGACTCCCAGATATCACAATCGCAGATAGTCTATACTCTAAATGTATGACGTAAATTGTTTATCTGTTCTGACTGAAATTCCAGCAAGTATTAAATATATGTTAACTTAAATTTGCGGATTGACGTATTATCTGCTTTACACGTATCTGAACATATTTCAAACGTAATATAGAGTTTTTGTACTGTACGAAGTCCTGACATCATTCACTACTTTATGTTATATTATATAGCTTTCTCTGATCTAAATGTATTATATTTATAACATTTTTATCGAATCAAGTGCATATCGGTTTTAGGTTGCAATGCTTTGAGAATGCAAGAGCAGAACAAATCAAGCCAAATGACAGGATGTTCGGTATCCTGATATTTAAAGCACGTATGGTTTGACCAATATAGCAATCTTTACTTCCAATTTTATAAACTGCATTGTTAACCATTTATCCAGTGTGCTTATGATAGCTGAAATAAAGTCATTGACGCTGGAAGCACACTAGTTGACTTCCGTAACTTTCGTATTTACCTTACCAACATTTTTTTTGGGCAACAGGCTACTTGAGGGTAATCCACGTTGGGCAACTCCCCTTTAATAGCATAGGAAGGGATTTTAAAGGGGGGATACGGAAGGGTAGAGGAAGGCAGCCAAGGGTTAACTAGGGCTCCCGGGCTATAAATTAAGGATTCTACCCGGCATTCGCCTAAAGAAATGCAGGTAAAACCCTAGAAAAACCTTCATCAGGTATTTCGGGCATTGGGTACTTGTCCCACGCCCTTCCGATAGCGGGAGAGGAGTTTGCTGTGGGGACGCAGCATTCCCTTCTCATTGCATCGACCAGTTTAGGAGGCAGCTGGCCGACTATTCCAATGGGAATAGCCGACAACTCTTACCGTATGCCCAAGGTCTGTGACCCCGTAACATACACCTCTCAGAACAGGTTGAGGTGCCTCGGCTTGTGGGAACCTTAGTTCAAAATCGGAGAGGAAAAGGCATCCCCAAAGGTAGCCCCATCGTATCTCTCTTACAAGGTTCTACCTGCGAGAGAATATATCCCTCGCAGGCCTTCCAGCTCCTACCAACATTATAATAATACTTTTATTTTATTTGCGATTGATTTTCAATAATTGTAGAGAGAGAATTTAAATGTACATATTACGGCGCTTGTCTAATATTCAATGGTAACTAGTCCTTGATAATTGAAACAGTACGATTAAACTACATCATTGTTTCGAAAAACATACTCAAACAGTTGAAATTGAAAATTAGTCCAGATACTGCCAATTCTGTCCATGGTTAATAAATTATTTCACCTCTGCAATTATCAACAGTCAAGGTCAAACTTGCCATGGAAGTGCCGCTATGTCACTGTCACCAGAACTCTCGATAAAGTAACGTTGTGATATATAGTATGATTATGTTCGGTAACAATGTAATAAATATCGTACTCGAATCCAATTTCGAAATTTTAATCCATTAATCGGAATCTAGTAGACTTCATGGAAGATAACGCGCTAGCATATTCTTTTCTTAAGTCACGCTAAACCAGATTTCACTAATCTTAAATATCATTTTTAATATTTCCTGAAGTGGGGAATATGTGTAGCAACTGTACTAAATATAATTTATATTATGATGATTCGACATCTGTAGACCTTACGCGCCATCAAACCCTCAACATAAATAAAAAACATAGCAAAAATTATAATATATCCGAGATTGATTTAATTTAATTGCTTTGAGTATGGTAACGCTGATTTCGACCTCCCTTGGTGTAGGGGTCAGCGTGACTACCTCACATCACAGAGTCCCGGGTTCGAATCCCGGCGAAGGCATTGATGTTTTTGTGCGTGAGAGAAACAAACCCTCGGCAAAATCAGTCCTCCGATTAGAAAAAAATATTTCCCGTACTGAGTCGCTAATAACCTGAGCTGTTAATGCTACTGTAAATAAATAAATTTAAAAATATGCTGATTTGTGATAATTTCAACTCATAAAAATAATTAATTTGACACCAATATCGGTCAATTTTATTACCCCTCAGTTTTTACGCCACTCACTAGAGTCGATTGGGGTCCAAATCTTGTTTAAATGACATCGGGACTGTCTACAAACAGCTTTGTGACTCCTGAACTTCGCCTTAACCAGAATTGGAGAATTCACTGTTCATATCAGCGACCCCCAAAACTATGTATTAGGCATTAGTAGTGGTATTTTTGACACTCTACTTTTCACCTCTCCGTCCCCATGTCGCAGTGGATTAACTTATACTTAACCGCCATAGGGAGTGTCACTGATCATCGCCGAGACCCAGAAAACACTAAACAGTGAATTTAACTTCAATCCCTGTCTTCTTATATTTTTTATATTAACATCTTCTCACCCCAACCCAGGGCTAGATGGTTGAAATTGGGCTTACGCTTCAAATGGAGGGTCAATATAAATTTCAGGAATCCCGAAATATATTGATTAGACACTAACATCTGTAGTGTAACAATGGAAACAGATTTTAAAGATATCTTCGACGCAAACTACTTTGTTCATCTCCAACAACTGAATTCCTCCGACTACTCCATATGCAGAAAAACCAAAACTCTCACCAAATCCCATTGTGATATCCCTCCTCTCAATTCGCAAACCTTCTCACATTCCAGTTCTCTCCAAACCCAACCATCTACTTCCATCACAATAACAAGATTAAGAACAATCTTCTCTAACATCGTCAACTGAGTTCCCTGCCTAAACTATTCAATCCTGCATAACTCCGCTCGACCATAAACAAACTCAAAAATAAACATTCTGCTAGTCAAGACCTTATCACCTGAAAAGCCTTCCTAAAAAAGCTTTCACCTGAATCACCATGATTTTCAATGCAATCGTCCGTCCGTACAACATATTACCCAACAACCTGGAAACACGCTCATATAATAATGATCTCTAAGTCAAACAAACCCAAATCCTGTCTCAATAGTTGTAGACTCATCAGTCCCAATTTTTTATTTTCTTAGGGTACGAGCTATATTATGGTCTCTGTTTAGTTAAGGTTTACTTCTTTACTCCTTTAAGCTACCAGTAGTATTTTTAGACTTTATTAAGTTAGCCAGTTCTTTTCAGTGTTTTAATTCGGCGTGATTTTTAGACAGTTTTATTGTATGTAGTAGGACTTGTTTTTACCGTGTTGAGGGGCATTAATTTATTCGTACTACATTCGAAAAAGCGATCTTGAATCAATGATCAAGTATTTCGTCAACAACAACAGTAATCAGTATATTTGTTTTGTTGAAAACATAAGACATTTCTCACAAGCATAGAACTGCAAATTCTTGCATACATCGCTGCAGGAGTCCCCCAAGGAAGCGTCATTGCCCCCTTCCTATACATCTTCTCCCACGATGTTCCACAACATCCCGCCACAAGCCACAATCTTTTTCGCAAACGACATCGCCATCTCCTACCAAACCTCCTCTCTCACCTCCAATATCCAACCTCTCCAGTCAGCGCTCAGCCATCTAGAACACTGGTCCAAACAATGGCGAATCAGCATAAATCCCACCAAATCAGTAACCGTCCCATTCACACTATCCAAAAATCCTCCTCCGCACATCCCCCTCTATCTAAATAACGCCGAAATACCCACAAAAACAGAAACCACCTACCTACGACTCCTCTTCGATTCAAAACTCTCTTGGAAACCCCACATTAAACACCTCCTCTCTAAAATTAACCTTAAATTCAGAACTTTATATCCTCTCCTAAACAGAAAAGCCCCACTCACACTCAGAACAAAACGCCTAGTATATATTTCCATAATTCAACCCACCTGGTCCTACGCCTCATCCATATGAGTAGCTACAGCCAAAACCCATTCAGCCAAAATCCAAACCAAACCAAAATAATCCTTCGCACCATCACTAACTCTCCCTGGTACCTCAGAAATTCCATAATACACCACAACATTAAACTTCCCCAAGTCAACTCAATAATCACCAAATCCGTAACCTCATTAATCAAAAGCACTTTCAACCATCCTAACACCACAATCCAGCAATTCTATTGCAATCCTCCCCCACACGCACGTCGCCTCAAGAGAAAACGCCCTATCGACTTCATCCTTCCCCCAGAACACTCTGGCACCTCCTAACCCACCCCATCTTCATACCCGCAGACCCCACCCTCCTATTCCATCCATCCCATCAAATTCAACATCACCAGCGATCCCTCATAAATCAACAGACACCCAAATTAAAATACATGAAAAAATTTGCAAAATTATGTTAACTGCTGGATTAACTTAAGTGCCAAGTTCCCAGGTTAATTATGTACATAATTTTAATTGTATATACTCTAATACTTTATGTAACAACAAATAATCGTAAGATAAAAGTTTTGTCTAATATATATTGTAATAATTAAATATTATGGGCTTTAAAATGAAAAATTATAGACTTTAAAACAAACAAATTTATTTTAACAATTGTTGAAACATTATACAATTTAATAAAAACATATATATCTCTCATGGGTCTTTACTGGGTTTGATAACGGACAGAACACTTAAATAATCAAAGAACCCAACATTTATCTTTAAATTAAACAGAAATATTTAATCGTCTAGACATCGACGAAACTTATTAACGAACTTAGAATTACCAGATTGATTCTAAATTTAAAAGAGTTTATTCTATTAACAAAAAGAATATCTGACTGTATCTTTTAATTCCGTTTACACATATTAATACCATAAATTTCAACTCACGATTACTCAGGAACATTTGGCTCGTTCATTACACACACACTTTATAGACTGAACGTTTACACACTGACTCTAACGCATATTATTGGTTCGACGATAGCTGATTCTCCATACTCGGTGAAGGTCATCCCACTTGCTCGTGCTGAAACTACTCGACGCTGGATGCTGTGTCCTGGTCACCTACCATCGAAGACAGTGGTCAAATTTTGATATTACTACAGATTGAACTTCTGCATACAAAAATGTTTATCGTTGACATAAATTTTCTATTTCTCTCGCAGGCTGCAAATTTTCTCCATACTGGGTGCTCACAGCTCCCGCTCCGCTCTGACATTCAACTCCAACTAACTCCAACCCTCGACTAACTTCCAAAATCTTATCTGCTCTTTATATATGACCGTCCCTTCTCTCTTCTTTTGTCCCCAAAACTACGTTGCAACTGCTCGTTGACAGTTTCTCCATTACTGAGATTTACATTCTGCAGCTGCTGTTCCTTAGCTAGCAAAATATCTAGCCGCTCTGTCTTGTCACATCGAGACAGGACCCGTAATTACTTTGCATTTGTATCCTTACCCCCACATGTGCGCTGTTCCAAAATTCTTCAGCCCGCCAAACTGCCCTTTGATCCTAAGTCAACATTGCCACTTCCTGTGACGGCCAAGACACAATGCCTTTCCTAAACCGATTTATCTTGCGACAGGCCACCCGCGCATGTGCCTTACCCTGACCCCTTCATACTGATCCTAAGTACACATTGCCACTTCCTGTGACGTCCAAGACCATTAATCAGAAACAATGCTTATCCTCAATGCATTACAATATATAAAAAAACTTATCGCGTAAATAGCCTGCGTTTTTTTCCTGGTGCTCTGCGAAAGAAAGAACATAAAAGAAAGTCATGTTGCGTCAGCAAGTTTATGTTTTTCTTTCTTAGTCATTGCATCTATGAGTTAAATACAAATAATTTTACATTATCCATTCGAATGCTGTTAGATTCACTTTTACTACAATTAGAATTTTTCAATTGCGTACAATTTACTGAATGCCTGTAGGGCTTTGATTATGTCATGAGTGAATAACGAAACGAAAGGTTTGGCCCCTTTCTTTACCTGAGTTAGAAGGTACCATTCCTGATACGTTACTTGCTACCTGAGAATGATTTGAAAAGAGCAGAGAATATATTATGTATATGTATGTGTATACGTTATTTTGATATATTGTCGTTATGAAATCTCGTACAAAGTTACAGCAGTTTCGGAACCCTATATCTGGAATTAGTTTTTTTTAGAAAAGGCCGAATTGATTGTGGTAATATTACTGAAAGTAAGAAACATTGCCACTGGAGACTAAACAAAGACTTGATGGTTACTTTTATGAAATTATAACCATTTTATTTTGTAATGTTAGGCAAACTAATAGCGGCTGACAAAATTAACTGAAAGGACGTTATAAAATTTAAAAATAATTTCTTATAACAAAAACACACAGGAAATATAGGCTGAATTCAATGGGTTTGGATCTGAATAACTGCTGATGTTATACTTTAAACTCGTATAAAGACTCTACGAAAATAAAATATTTAGAACCTAAGTATTAAATAATTGACCAGGATGATTTGCTGTCGGTGAATCTGCTGGACCCGTTCTTCTGACACCAAACAAAAGCCTCTTATTTTTCTCTTCTTGCCGTTTGGTCGCCAGATGTTGGAGGACAGAGAGGGAGAGAAATATTCTGAGTCAGCCCGGAAATCAACTCTACCAACATCCTGCGCCGACGTAGGGAAAATCATGCTCATATACAGTTTTATTTCACCATTGACTTAAAACGCCTTTTAACCAATAAGTATATAGAGCCTAAATACCTTTCCGAAAAATAAGACGCAATAATACTTCATAAGTCTTTGTACACGTAACTTGCCAGATGATTTAATTTTTAATGAAGGGTTATTCTGCAAGGACAAAACTCAGAGAGATTATGTTATAACGGGTCTCAAGCAGAAACTTCGTCTATTTTTCACCTGAAAAACCAAATTCTTATAATGTAAAAATTACTATTAATAGACTATATCAGTAAAAATAGATAATCCAATGAAGTTGCTACGAGCGAATATATAAGACAAAATTGCAACGAAATGTTCTTTATTATTCTTGAAAACTGAATAAACAATAAAAGGTTTTTCATATATTCAACAACAACATAATTTTTTATTGAGCACCGCCCTAATGCTGGTCGAAATTAATTCTTCACCAAGCGTTCGTTGCCTCTACCTGAATTGTATTAATAATTATATATTATACAATAATAAGCTCACCCACAACTTTGTAATTATTTATGACAGTTTAAATTAAATAAGAGATTACCTAGAACAATAATTTTACATAATAATAAGAATACCCAAATACATACAAAAGAAGTGATGACAACGTATCTGGAAATCTTGTTCCTTCCTTCGAAAACTAAAACACAACAGTCTAGAGCGACACAACTGCACACTTCAGTTGACAAAATTCAAACATTTCATGATACTTATCCATATTATTAATTTTCAAAACAGACGTAAATTTGCTCATTTTAATAATTTTACGTGTTTGTTCAGTTACCTGGAACAACGCGATACGAATATTTATCTCTCGATAGCACTGATTTATATATTTTTATCTCTGAACTTATTCTCTTTCTGCTTACGAAAATAAAAATAATAAATCTTCATTGCCAAAAACAAGTTAATTAAGCTAGCGACAGGTTTTAACACAGTATGTACAAGACTATCTTAATGATAATAAACAATACTTAGTTCCATAATTAAAATAACCCAATCATCTTCATTTAATTCAAAGAATTCTTCAACGGTATATACTGGCTTATTGTATAATACTTTTTTTTACAGTCCACAGTATTTTTGAGGTTTCTAGTATTCAGCGGCAGTTTCACCCCAAGCCTCTCAGGTCCACAATTAGCCTTACTTGTTCTCAGTGCGTGGATAGAGAGATTATCCCTCTGCCGAGTCTTGTGATGATGAAAATCTGTTTGCCGGCTTCCTGAAAACTCACTCTAGACAAGCTATAAGGTGAAGACCAGGAACAGTCAGGATCTTCATTTGGAGGAAGAGTGATCGACAGGGCTTTTAGAGGCTCACAAGTGCCATAAGACAGAGGCTCTCTTTCCAGCTATCAACACTGCCTGATTTCCTTTTGACCTCCCCCACAGTCTCTGTCGTCCACCTTTACGACGACGAACATAAAATTTCATTAGCCACCATGGTTAATACGAGAATTAAACGCAGCTACTCCTAAAACCCCGGAATCGACACAATCTCGGTGTTTTTTGCATTATTTTTTATCTTAACACCTTTCACCAACAACCTTAGTGTAATGGTGCTTCTATCCCTTGCCTTTTGGAGTTGAAATTAAAGACTTAAAAATTATGGAATATCACTTTCAAATTCAGCGTCCTGGATAACATTTAATTCGACGCTAATATTGACTGTTTAGGAATGTTTTTAAATGCAACCCCCTCCGCCGTGATAAATGTGTCTTAATCCCTCAGTGTTTGTTCCTGGATCGTAAGCAAAGTTTAGTAGAAATTACTCTACACGTTTGAGGTTGTCGACAGAAATTTGTTTCACTCCCTTCCACCCACACTCCTAGGGGCTGAACTACAATTTAACCAGTAGGGTAAATGTCAGGATTAAATTCAGTGACTTCCATAAACCCAAATTCAACACCAGTATCATTTCTTTACTCATTACTTTTATATAACGGCCTTGCACCAACTATCTCCATCACCCCCACACCTAACTGACATAGTGAATGTCAGAATTAAACTCATTGACTTCTATGACCCTTGATTTGACACCATTATAGGTTGTTTTGCGCTATTTTTAACTCCCTTCCACCCCCTTCCTTGGTGTTGTTGACTTTTCATGTTGTAAACTGTTGAATTTTTTATATACTAAAAACATCTGTAGAGAAATCATTAATCTAATCCATCCCAAAAACTAATTATTCGACGTTAAAAACGGCCGTTTTAATCGTTTTTAAATTTCACTCCAGTTTACTCCTGGCTATGGATTAAGGATCCTACCCGGCAATTCGCCTAAAAGTGATGCAGGGAAAACCTTAGAAAAACCTGCATCAGGTAGGTCGGGCATTTGGTACGTGTCCCACGCCCTTCCGATGGCAGGAGAGGGGTTAGCTGTGGGGTCGCAACTTTCCCGTCTCCGTTCCTTGACCGGTTTAGGAGGCAGCTGGCCGACTATTCCCAATAGGAATAGCGGACAACTCTTACCTTATGTCCAAGGTCTGCGACCCCAGAACACATACCTCTCAAACCAGACCGAGGTGCCTCAGCATGTGGGAACCTTAGTTCAAAAAACCAGAGAGATGTGAAGGCATCCACAAAGGACTGACAGACATTTATATATATATATATATATATATATATATATATATATAATCTAGTATTAACCGTTCTACAAAACCTCATGGATTTTTACGCTGTAAAAGGCCTCACCTTGGGCTTCAATTAAATTGTAAAGTTCCAGTGCAACTCTCAAAACGAAACATCTAAGCATGACCGATGGAAGTTTATGCACAATCTTATTCTCAACTCATCCAAATACGAACTATCGCAGTATAGGTGCTCCTCGTTCTCGGTAATAAGCTGTCTCTGAATGCCTGACGTAAGCTATAAAACAGATGTGTGCCGGTGAAGTATTGTTATTCCATTTAGCTACGAGTAATCAATTCTCAGACTGGATCCATATTTTTCAGGGTCAATTTTGGGAAAGAATCGGAGCTGATTTTGTATCATGACGTCATTCCGGTTCTTGCCTTAAAAATTCTAACCAAAGTCTAACTAAATTTGGAGTCCGATTCCTACCATCTAATGATGTTGAAGAAGTGAAGTCTAGTCGACAGCTCAGACACACCTGTCCGTCAACAGTGGACATTACGCAAGTGCGCCTTCACCTAGGCGGGAGTCTCATTGTATCTTATCGTATCTCCTGTTCAGGATTATAAACGTCATGACGCACTCGGCATAGATACCACACTCGCCAAATTCAGTATTATAAAACTGATAAATTATAATATATGACAGTTATCGAGAAAAGAGAAAACGTAAGCGTATAACATCATGCCAATATGTATGTTAGTATACCTAAAAAAACATCCAATATAAATACTATTATATAATGCTATTAACGAGCTCAGCGAGTCACAAAATTTTAAATGTATCGCCATATTATTCTGAACGTCAAAGAAAAGTTTTATTTATACTTTTATTAATAGACAGCCAATGGTTGAATAATTGCTTCTTGTGGACTCAGAACTGTTAACAGTTAAGTTCGTTTAATCGTTGAGAATAACAGAATCGCACTACGTGCATTTGCGTCAAGTAGTGAAGTGCCAAGGATCGTAATATGGTTTTGACATTGGGCTGATTTAATTGCCGCTAGCTTTAACTGTCTGGCCTGATTCTGTTGATCTTTCCAGAACGAGTCTAACAGCCCAGGAGACGGGTACGCATTCTCAAACATCGGTAAGTTAATTTACAAAAACTAATGAAATACTGTATACAAAAATTCCCGTCTTTTAACAGTGTATATATCTACATAGGTAATAAGCTATATTTCTCTTAATTTAAATAGTAAATATAGCTTTCGTAAGGTGAGATATTGGTTTTATTATTTATAGAAACGGTTACCTACAATTTAATTTCAAAGTAGCGCTATAAAATTTATACTCGGCTCATAGTAAAGGAGATATTTGCCACCCTAATAATACAACATAAAGTTAGTTTAATAAGGAACGTAGGTTTTCCGGGTGTAACTGGTGTAACCGGTCGAAACGTTGTGGAATTAAACGACGCTACCCGGTTGGAATCCCGAGAAAACTTTAACCATAATGTTAGTTAACATAAAGTGACTGAGTGTGAGTGTTCCTTTAAAAGCTTGTAATCCTTAGATCAGGAAAAATAATCCATTACGGCTTACATAAAATTCTTCGAAATATAAATATTAAAACTATAATAAAAGATAAAATTATATGTTATTTAAAAGCATTTAAATTTTATAGAAAAACTATTTATATACACTGTATACAATCAATTATCGCAAAATATAAATAAATTATTTTCTCTGAGGGTTGTAGGAGGAAAATGAATTTGAACAGTAGTCATTGACTAAGTTATATTAATGAAATCGTTTAAACAAAATAGAAATTGATAAAATAGTACAGAATATGTGTATATATAGTCTACTCGTCAGCTCAGACACACCGTATATAGTAAGCAACTTCAGCTCCAGATGCAGATGCGTCTGTTCGGCATCGGTCTTCAACTGCAACACTGATGATCATTGTCAAATTCCTCTTTGCGTTGTTAGACGATTAACTATTAAGAATTTCTTTATAAATTTCAAGAATCTCCTTAACCAACTTATCGGAGTAACTCCCTCTATCTCAATCTGACCATCCCTTATTTTTGTTTGGTTGACTTCCGTCTTCCTCCGCGGAATTACTTTCTTGCCTCTTGTTAGGTATCGCACTCTGTTATCCTGCTTCTCCAAACGTCTATGTTCCATGTAACTACTTAGAACGAAAGACATCAGGATTGTGTCAACTTACTTTTGGCAAACTATTTTTCCAGAGGCACCATGAGATTATTTGTTACCCGTGCTCTCAGCTACTTATCGAGACAATAACTATCTGCTTTTGTCTGAATCGCAGGCAAATAATTACCTCGGACGATGAACTAGCTAGGACTCTAATCCTCTTTAGAATTTTGCGTTTCCATCTGCCATTTCGAAATTCGTTTGCCCAAAGAACTAGACGCGAACAGAATTCAGCGTAATTTATCATTTTCGAATTATTATTTAGTATTATATTTGGTGATACTGCTACCCCATTATGTTTAATATTTGATGGAACAGTTACAGTTCTATTATTGAACGTATATATTCACAAATTCTGAAGTTTGACATTAGGAAGAAACGTTCAACGTACCTGTAATAAGAGGGTTTTAACGCATGAATCACAGAAAGAAGGAAACCTTAAATAAATCTTTACAGTTTGTACATGGCACATCTAAATGTCAATGACAACAATTTTCAATCTAACGTTGTGAAGTAATTTGGGTGTTACAAGAGTAACAATTAGCTGGGAATGCATTATTTACATATGACTTATTGGTATTATATCTGTAATATATCACAACTTTAGTATAAATGTTTCCTACAGGAAGAATTTCCTTTCTTTATATACGAAAAATATTAATTTTACTGTCGACTAAGATTAAACACTCAATTAAACCAACTACATTGAAGCACAACATGATTACTTTTTACAGAATTTGCCAATTTTGACATTTATTTCTACGTATGAATTGTGCATAATTAATTCATGAATTACAAAGCACATTTGAATTTCTATATTTTCCGTCGGAAAAGGTGGTTTGTACTCAATGAGTGAAGTGAACAAGTTTTTGGCATCTTTTGCGTTTGAGTAATTGGTGTTAATTGGACACAAAACAAAGCTCAAGTTAGATCTTTGCTTCATGAAACGAGTGTGTGGCATATACGTTTCCAAGAAGAAGACATAATAACGGCTGATAAGGAACACGTCATTTAAAACCTTGTGCAAGAAATCGAGTCTAGTGGCTACATACATCTTACCGCGCAAAATATCGGGTATTCGTTTTTGTCCAACTTGTATATGTTATGGTCCTTAGTGAAAAACCAAGATTTCCTATTCTAAAGGTCTCGGGGAAAGATTCTGTGGCCTAAAAACCGCGAAATTTTGCACCTCTTTTCAGTTTTTCGCTAGTAGCAAAAGCATAAAGCATTCTGTTGAAAATAATGTTCAGTAATAAATTGTAGAGTGGTATATAAAGAATTAAAAATAGGTATTGCGTTAAAACTAATCTACTATCAATGTTCAATTTAATTTCTAAAAATAATGTACATAGTCTGAACTTCAAGAAATTTTTTCTAACGTAAATTTGTAATTACTTTTCCCGGCAAACCGATCCAATAAGTAGATGTTAAGGTCATAAATTGCCATTTCTTTACATTTGAGTCTTCTTATGACTTTTATTTTCTAGATGTGTATCACTATAACTAGATCAATCGTTGAGAATAAATGATTATAAACACTAGTGGCAGGCTCGTAATTTTTTTTAATTATGTGGTACATCGCCCTAAGAAACAATTTTTACGAGGATAACTATGTAAAATATTACAACAGACAATGTTTCCAGTACTCTATGGCAAATGAACCGACCCATAATATGCTGCATTTCTAATTCCGTCTTCATAGTTTCCAGTAGTGTCTAATTTTTAAAAGCGAAATAATTTTGTAACAGGTTCACACAAACTTCTAACACTAAAGTATTTTTCCATCGTACATATTCTAAATGAAGTTAATTTCAGGAACATGATGGCATTGCTGTATGTGCTCACTGACCCACAGCGCTGAAAAGAGGTAGTTTACGGGTAGTGCAGGGAGGTAAAACGGAATACAGCGCATACGCATTTCTCATTCATGAGATAGATCCTGTGTTGAGCTGTGGGTAACACAGAAATAGCCAACTTGCAGCATTAGCGAGCAGTTTAAAGTCTTTGAAATCGAAGCACTAATTTACACTATTAAAACACAATTATTATAAAGGTTATTAAAATAAAAAAAAATAATTTGTTCTAACTTATTTATGTGCTATAGTACATATGCACCAGCCGCCACATACAAACGCTATGACTTCATTGAATCGTGTCGTCGTTGCCAAAACTATATAGGTCATCGCGTTGCAAATTAAGTAAATTTTAACGCGAAACTCACATTATCCTCCAAGAAAATATTTAGATATGTGAAATTATAGCTATATAAGAATCATTATTAAAATGAGATCTTAATTACGCACCTCTATATCGTCGATCATCTCCTATTTCATTATTGTTCCCATAAAAACTAATCAGCGAGTTGAAATGTAAATGTATGCATCACAGCGATAAAAGCGTACAGATCTCTTTCCATTTTTATATATATTTTTAAGGCAACAAACTGAAGGACGGTTTATTCATAGTTAGGTGAGCTCTGTGTGATAAGATTATAATGAGTACGCTGAGCGTAAGTTACAAAATTAACAGATAACGAGAAAACTTAACAGCTCAAGAAACATTCATCGACGGAAATTTTATTTTTATTCATATTTGGAGCAAACAATGAGATGCTTGAGTGATTCTTGGGCTTCCAACCGGGTGAGAATAGTAGTCCACGATGTTTCGATGCCATCGTTATCAAGTCATAACTGTCACTGATAACGATGGCTGTGACCGCCATCGAAACGTCATAATCTAAGCCTATTCTCGTTTGGTTGGAAGCCCAAGAATCACTCGAGCTGCAAATACACCGGGAGAACCTTCGCTCTTTGACAAACAATGCAAAATCAATATTCTGAATCCGTTTCTTTTTTAAAAAATATTTTCATTTAACGAAGATTGTATAATTTGGATTATACAAAGTATTTAATTTACACGGAAGGTGAGACGTGGTGCATTTCATTAACTGCCCGAAACCAGTTATTTTCAATTAGTTTATTTTTAGACGGAGGAACTGGTGTTAAAGGTCAATCAGGGAATCGTGGAGCCTCTTTCGCTTTAATCTTCCGTTTTCTGGTTGAATGAGTGAAACTTCCAGTATTGATACAATGATGGGGTTGTTATGTTCAAATAACCTCTTCTTTAGAGATTAATACATATTTCTGATGGTCGTTATGTTGTGAGGAGTTTCTCAAATACCACGATGTTTAAGTCATAAATCGCATTACTCGGTTTTGCGTCACTTGTATGCGTTTGATGTGACATTCTGCGATAATTCATCACAGTCCACAAGATTAATACAATATTGTTCATATTAGCGATAAGCATATACGTTTTTTTTATGTCAAGGGAGATTTTTCTTGCAGTTGGGGTTTGAGTTGTGGGATTCTCAGCCTTATCTTTCCAACGAGGTATTTGATATGGGCTGCTCATATTAGGTGATGATTGAAATGGACACCCGGTAGTCGAGATATAATATCAGTTAGTATGGCCTGGTTATTGAGTTGTAGGCAAATTTGAATGCATGAAATTCTACATTTATTCATGTTCTGGATCGTATGATTGAATTTGTGCCGGATGCTGCAATCATGTGGTTTTTTAGAGAAGTCTTACTCTAATGATTATCTACGTGTAGTTCTTGTCTGATCCCCCATTTCACTTCATAGTACAGTATTTACATGCTATGATGGCCGTCTTTCACTTTTGTTCTAACCCTCAATTTTATATATCGCTCATTCATTAACGCAAATTAACTAACAAATCTCTTAGAAGTAACACTTTATGTCATGAACAATGCGGAAAATGAAAACCGCTAAAATCCTGTGCCTTTAACGGAAGATCAAGTTCCAATTTCTAATATAATAATATGATGTCAGATAATTTTTAGATCACTCGAGAGTAACAGTAATTTCGGAATCGGTTATTTAGACATTTTTCGGATTGTCCGTTACACCCTTACGTCTAACCATCGTAAATAACTTATTTAATTAAGTTTAATTTATTAACGTATTTGAGTTGTTGGCAATCTAGTAGTACAGCATAACTATAACAAATAACTTTATCGAGGAAATCAGCATAACATCCCAAATGTTTTACAATATTTATTTAGTAATGTTATAGGGGAAGGTGGGGTAAGATGACGACCTTAAGCTTCAAATATTTTTCCTGGGCTTAGTAAGTGGATAAAGAACCCGAAATTTACAAGAAACATTTATGTTCAATAATTAAATTATATTACCCTGATATCCCCTCTTGAAAGATGAAAAATATTTGCCTCCCCTAAAAATGTAACTGTCTTCATCTTGCTCCACCTCTGGGGGAAAATGTTTAAGGGAAGTAGTTAAGAGGAAAAACAAATAAATCAAGCGGTAAAAATTTATTAAAACATATTTTTTTATAAAAACAGCCAAAACACTAAATAATACAAGATTATCCTGTTTGAAATTAAAACTTGAAGAATTAGGTAAAAAATTAAGAGAAATATTAATAAAATTCAAATGAAAAAATCGCATTTCCAGGGTCTGTCTTTCGCTTCGTTATATCCCAGCTGGAATATGCAGCATGTGTCCAAGATGTACACTTTAAGCAGTGGTACCATAACTACATCCATTTCTCCTTGCAAATAATGCAATCTTTTTCTTCGTCTTCCAATAATGATTCAATATCGTAGCCGTCCTTTATATAAGGAACCCCTTCTTGTGATGATTCATCGCATGACGAGGAATCCCATTGACGCCTTTTAGTTTTCTTTATTTCTCTGGTCGTTTTCAACACTTAGCAACAAGCAACTTTCTTTGAAGCTTCAGTTTTCCTCTTCAATTTTTCCTGTCGTTTAGATTCTAGAAATTCTTTAACTTTTTTTTCTTCTTTAAAGGCTTTTTTTTTACAGAAGTTCCCAGAACTGAGGTAAGAAAGCAGTCTCTACTTAGGTTTTCTTGCTGGCCATCGGCAGCGGAGAAAGAGGTGAGCAAATGCGGGGCTGTGTTGAGAAAGTTGATGGTTGTGGAGGAACAGTTTTGGAAATGTCAGGCTGTGGATGTAGGGTTGATGAAATGGCGTGCACTGAAGGAAGGGCCGAGGAAGTCGACTGTTGAGCAGTGATGTGAGTTATTTCTCTACTAGGACCGCACATCTTTTTCAAATATATCCTTAATTCTGGCACATTATATCCTTTGCTGCAGCATTTACACTTGAGATTTTATCAGTTACTTCAGCAATAACTGCATTCATTTTCCTTGTACCACATTTCTCTGACACTTTTCCTGGTGTCATTTCATGGTATGTAGTTTTATATCCATAAGTTATGATATAGAATAAAAGAAAAAATCAATGTAACTAACAATTATTTATAAAACATATATTTATATAAACAGGTACACTTTGGCTTTTAACTTGTTTATTAGTCTCCTATCGTACACTACCCATGTTATACATAATTTATACCGCAACAAGTTTTATTTTTACAATGTTTTATATTTAAACAAAATTAACTTATCGTAGTCTAGTAATTTCTTGCACCGCTCAATCAAAAAATTACAAGTACAGATTTAAAAGCACTCTTCAGTCGACACTGTTCACAAAACAATCTGAACTAACTATAAGCGCCTTCTTTACTTGTCTCTATGAGTCTAAGAAAGTCACTAGACAAGACAGCTGTCTATAACAGCATAGGAGAAATACCGAGTTCGTCATCTTACCCCACCTTCCTCCTATTTTCTCATTAAAGAGAAAAAGTTATATAATATATTTAGTTTTGAAATGAAATATGTTTTTTATTCAACACTTTTAATAGTAATTTTCTCAAAATCAAAAGATATTTCCTGAATCAATTGAACCTTGATATTAAAGCTTATGACGCACAGAAAAATGGGTGGCGGTTAAATATAAAAAGTCAAGGCTTCTTTTAACACGTGCTGCAGAAGATGTTCATATGTCCTGGGAAACCGTATCTAACACTCTGCAAAACGAAAAATAAGTCACTCGGCACTAAAACTTATCTGTGGCATACTGAAAATTGTATCTTAACAGCTACATTTAGAGACGTAATACTTTAAAATATACGTCTTATGTACTTAAATTTTATGAAAATTATGTTAATCGTGTAAATAACACTGCTGAATCATTATCGTCTGGAATTTGTTTAAGAAATTAATTTAAAAGTCAATAATAATTTTCAAGAAATATGTAGTATTTACAACCAATTATGTGAATCTAAGGCACTATAACTATCAATTGTAAGTAATTGGTGGTCCACCATAGAAGTAAAAGTTTTTATTCTAATGCTGTTATGTAGCACATCATTGTACTAAAACTAAACGACGTCATTTCGAATTAGTTGACTGCTAATCGTCTCATTAAAACTGGTTAGATAAAACAAAAGGTTAATTTTACAACTGCCTTTATTTAATAAGAAAAGTATTCCGAATTAATCCATAGTACTTCTATTGTGATCTGAAATTTAAAAGAGAAATATATTTCGGCAACAGTTATAGAGATATGTTGACTAAAAACTAAATAATTTTACACAACTTTACGTACATAATAATTGTATGAAATGATACTCATTCTATAAAAATGTGTGTTCGAAAATTTCATAAATTGATTTCGTAATAAAAGAAAAATTAATACATTTTCTTTCCAACAGCTTGAGCTTGTAAGAGATTGTAATAAACGAAATGTTCTAACTTCTTACGAAAACGACTGGCTGGCTACTTTTTCCTATCTTAGTTATCTGTCGTCTGCTTCATGGCGCATGCGCGTTAGCTCAACGCACAGTGTCATCTGTTGTGCAATCAATATACTCGGCTTAGATTCATTCAAGTTGTCAGTTTTCACGTTGAACGTGTCTGCGGAGGACGTGATTGCTTCTCTAGTGTGATTCAGGGTGATGCAATGTTTTGAAGTAGGTGTCAAAGAAAATTGTTAGTTACTGTTAGAAGGAACTGCACGGTTGATACCATTTATTTTTAAGCAAGTAAGTGATTTAGCAGCCTGTAAATAGTTAACTAGTTATCAAATTCTTTTTTGTGCTTTTGATCACACATCAATAAAATAGTTGACTTGTCTCCTCTTAGCATAATGGTTATAAAGAAGATATGCTGTATTGGAGCAGGATATGTTGGTGGACCGACGTGCAGCATAATAGCGCTCAAATGTCCAAATATCTCTGTTACTGTAGTAGACAAGAGCAAAGATAGGATAGCACAATGGAATTCTGAAAAACTACCAATATATGAGGTAATATTCGTATTTAGTATGTAATGTTTTCTTTTAATCCTACATTTCTTTACTTATTTGATTTTGCTTTTGATAATTTCATACTTAAATATAAACATTGTATAAAAGTAAAATGAAGAATTGTAATTTTTTGACTGGAGCTATAGAAAACTCGTTTTTATTTTATGTGCCTTGCGTCTACAATTAATGCAACATATGAATTTTGTTATCTTTTGGAAATACTGTTAAAATCACTTTCTTTTTCATTGAAATTTTTTCTCAATCTTTGCTAAACTTGATAAATATGTAATCTATTCTTACACTTACTGTACAATTACATTTTACTTGAAGCAAAATAACCAATTTTGAGCTTGCTTCCATTGATTTCAATTTGAACAATTTAGTTAATTCTTTCAGTGTTTGTTCATTTCAAAACTGGGATATATCTTCATAACATACCTGCAGATATTTTTTAAAAGTTCATTCAATTTGTTAACTTTTATTATATATTTATAATTCCATTAGCCATGTAGAAGATACTTCACGTATGACTATTACTATTCAACTTTCAAATATTATTTGAAAGCTACAAGCATATGTAAAATTGACCTAATAATATGCTATATTTAATCTAGAATATTTATTTTGATTATATGTGTTACCAGATCATACTTCTGAAAATGATACCAAATTTTTAAATATGTCATGACACCTTTAAAATATATCCTAACTCTGCAATTTTAAAATGACTGGCTCATACATTATTAATATTATATCCACACACTCAACAATAATATAACTATGGTAATGATAATTTGCATTTTAAATTTGTTGGCTACGGCAGATTAAATATTTAGATAAGCAGTGGGAAGAAAATGTCATTTTGAACAGAAAATATGTGTGTATCTTCAGAGAGTACAAACTCTTATTTTCATTCCAAAGTCATTTCATTTTTTTTTCTATAAAAACTGACAACTAACCAAATACATTATAATAAGGATAATGTGACACAGTCAATTTAAACACCTTATCTGGAAAGGAAATAGTGATGGAGATCTGCTGGCTTATATTAAATTGATAGTTGGTTTTGCTAGGTAGTAATGATGTCAAATTATGAAGGGACTAAGACCCCTTCCTAAGGAAAAAACATGGCTAATTGCTGGACACTGGATCCTCAATGCCATGATAAATAGAAAATACTCAATTGACCTCCAAGATAATGTAGTCCACCCTGGACTACAAATAACTTAACTCTATTCTCGCTCTGGCCTGCACTTTACTGCATTCCAACCCAGATATAAAAGAATATTTCCCACAATACTCCTCACCTGCTACAAGGTTGCCATCAAATACCCTCCAAAATTCTGCAAAATAAGGAAGTCCACTCTTGGCCCCACCCTCACACTTCCCCACCAAGTTGAGCTGCTTGTCTTGTGATAAGAACATGTGCCACGTCTGCCTTCTGCTTCAACCTACTGTAATCTTCCAAAATCCTTCACAAATATCCACCTACACAATCAAAGAAAAAGCTATTTTCCTATCCATCACCTACATCATTTACCCAATTACTTAATTGACTCTGCCCTCCTTTCTATATTGGTAAAACAAACAGTTTCTTCCTGAAAACATTATTAATCATTGTAGCACTCTCAAACGGTCTAAAATCGCAATTCACAATAGCTGTTCAAGCACAAAGTGACTATGTCAACAATTTGGATGAAAAATTTCCTTTAACCCTCCTTACCACCTGCTTCATTGAATACAAAATTATATATTTGGTATGCCCTTTTCCAATGCACACTACACTCCAGACTAAGTCCTGCATTCAAAATCCTATAATAACTGCCTTTCCCCTATTACTCGCTCACTTAATTTATTTTTCCCTTTCATCTCTTATTGCACAAGTTTTTGTGTGTATATTGTGTAGGTACATATAAATGTTTATCTGAATGTTGGTATGTATTAATCAGTTATTTCTCACAATATTTCCAATTTTGTGATGATCTTGAAAGAAAGTGTCATTGGATTTGTTGGGTGACAATTTCTATCTGCTAACAAATAGCCTGCTGGGGTTTGAATTTGAAACTGTGCTGGACAATATCTATTCAGAAGATGGGGGCTTAGGCCATTAAAAAATCAGCAATCTTTATAACTACCCTGGCAATGCCAACCATAGTAAGCCAGCCACTTTCTATCTCACTTTTCTGTCCAGATGAGTTCCATACATATGTGAAAATACACAATTTTGAGTATCTAAATGTGAAAAGTAAGTAAATCTGTTGTAGAGTAGCTTTTCTAAGTAGTAACTCCCACACTTCTTTCCTGTCTGATTCTCCTTAGTTTCTTGGTTTTAAGGTCATGGACTCAGCTTAATTACAAACCCATGCCAAATTCCTCAATGGCTGCACTGAATGGGTGACTAAAATTTATTTTGCTGTGCTGTAACCTGTGAATTTGTCCCAAACTACAAGTATTTACATTACTACTGGCCCTTCATCTCGTAAAATTAATAGTTGATGAATATGCATTTTTAATACCCATACACACCAATAACATTTTAAAATTCACAACATGTACCTGCCCAGTTTTCCCTTTTTAGATGAAAACACCACCACCAGACTCCTACATGTGACAAATTTTTGTTATAATTTGCTCAAGGCCATAACTTTGTTAGACAGGCTGCAAGGGTTGCATTGTACATGCCTACTCCATGCTTTCCTCAAACACCTTCCCCTCTCCTCATGTCCAATTTGTGCCTGGCCAATATCTTCAGTCTATGGAAACCTACCTCACTAGCACCTCAGAACTCACAAACTAAACATATACAGACCCATAAATTGGCTGTCAATATTTCTTCAATAAGTTGAAATAAATATGAGATTAAGGTACTTGAAAAGAGTCTTACTTTCTCTCCCACTCCAATCTTGGATCTCTTTAGATGAACTTGTGACTCTCAAAAGTTTTGTTAAACAATCCAGTTTAAGTTACACACTGTTTACCCAGTCAACCAAGTACCATTTATTTAACTCCACACGTCCTTGTCTTTTCAAATTTGAAGAACTTTTTTGATTTCAAATATCACTTCTAATTTATTAATACTGATATTTATATTATTAATTAAATTGCTCTATGTTTATATATCAGTTGGAGGAAAAAGATATAACAACTCATTTATTTGGTTGAAGAAAATTTTGGCAATGCATTAATCAACTTTATTTTTCATACAATTTTTGTAAAATTATTGAATTGTATTCATTGAAATAATTTTTTGGGCAAAGATCTATTTATATACTCTTCCTTGAAGATATTAATATATTGCCTTAGGGTATTCTGAAGAGTTTATATATGTATTTTACATTATATGAAATGAAATATTCTTTGAACATATTCCAGTCCTCCAGTGAATTGAGAACCATTTGATACCACTGCTTGTTGACTCCCCAAATTTAAAGAATCTTTCAAACTATCACCTTCAACTGCTTCAAACTTTTACTCACATTCTTGTCTACCATCTAACTTCACCATCCATTCATAAGTCCCTTCCTAAACAACCTAACCCATGCTAATACCCATACATACCCTAGCCCTCTGTAATCTCCAAAATAATAGCAAAATTGTAATTGCCTTGGCTGACAAGTGTTCCACCACTGCTACCATGGACTTGGAGAAGTACACAGCTTAGGCACTTCATATTTGGGATGACGAAATATATATAATCTTGTTTCTGCTGACCCCCAATCATTTTATTACATCTGAAATAGATTAGTTTGTTCAATCAAACGGCCCACCTAAAAAAAAATGCTTCCAAAACTCTATAAACCCTGTGCCCTGGGTTGCCCAATTGTTGCTGGCTTCAACTCGCACACCGAAAGGATTTCTGCTTAGGTGGATGAATTCCTCCAACCAAAAACTACCTTCCTTCACTCAGGGTACAAACTATTTCCTCCACCACATCCATGAACTCCCAAAAAACCCTTTCACCATATACCCTACTGGTTACCATAGAATGATGTCCCCATTTTCACAAACTTCTCCAATGCTAATGACCTGGTGGCACTTCAATATTTTTCTCTCTTACTGGTCATGAAATTCCTTTACCAACAACATCATACCAATTGAACTTGATTGATAGCATTCTACTTTGACCAAACGAAAAGACTTACTTTTGATTACATTGCCAAGAACCTTAGTATTGTCAAATTGTATAAACACGATTGCCAATAGCTGCTCATGCCCAGATCCCCAATACCAACCATTTTAACCAATGACCCTTTTTATGGCCATACCGCTGAATTTGTCAGATTCTGAACTTCATCTTTAAGAACTATCCTTCCAGCATATCCTACGGCCTAGACAAAGCCTTGCACCACTCATTTTAACTTTACCACATACACTCCTTATCTATAATACATTTTCTTTCCATTTTACCACCCACCTCTATATGTATGAATATATTATTGAGTGAAGTAAACTTACCTGAAATCAACCGTTTGTCCTGTCAGTTGAGAAGTGGATGTTACAAATTTTCAAGGGCCTGAGTCCCTTTTGTCAGGAGATAAGGTCTGCACTGCATGCCAGCCAGGCACAAAATCAATTGTGATGAAATGGCTCAGGCCCTTGAAAATTTGTAATTTCTTCAACATCATCCTGACTGGACCAACTATTGATTTCACGTAATTCGACTTTGCTGTCTCTCTTTCCTATCTAAATGTGTTACTTAATTTGAGATCGTCACATTTTCCCGAAGTGTGTGTGTGTGTATATATATATATAATGTTAGGTGTCTAGTGTTGCTGTCTAATGTCTGGCCTTGACAGAGTTTGAATTCAACACTGTGCAGTTGACCAGCACAAGGTGCACTACCCACTCCTGGCAGAGGAGCCTTACATCACCAAAAATTTTAAGTCTTTCAAAAACATACTCGATATAAGCCAGTGATTTTCTGTGTTTCTTTTTATATATCAATTATTTCGACAGTGCCACATAATCTTTGATTGCTTATATGAATAAAATAACATTTCAAGTAATCAATAAATAGTTCAATAAAAGTTTGTTTTATATTATTTTGTAAAATTAATTTATTAATATTTATTTGTAGCCTGGTCTTTTTGAAGTTGTGACTGAATGTAGAGGAAGAAATTTATTTTTTTCTACAGACATTGAAACAGCCATAAAAGAAGCTGACCTAATATTTATTTCTGTTAACACACCTACAAAAACATTTGGAAATGGTAAGGTAAGAAAATCAATGTTTTATATATTCTCAACATTTACATTTAAATATTGGTATGCAAGAAAAATTACTAATAATGTATTGCTACTGAAGTGAATTGCATTTATTAAAATTATTAATCTAATGAATTTTTAGGGCCGTGCAGCAGACCTTAAATATGTGGAAAGTGCAGCTCGAATGATTGCAGAAGTTGCTACTGGAGACAAAATAGTTGTTGAAAAGAGTACTGTACCAGTTAGAGCGGCAGAGAGCATCCTAAATATTCTTAAAGCTAATAATAGGCCAGGTGTTTCCTATCAGGTAAATTATATGTCTTAAAATAATACTTACATTGTTGGGGGGATCATTTGGAAATGAAATTGTAATGATTATGTTTATGGTGTTATAATGTTTGGAATAATTAATTCCATAGGCAATTTACGGGAAATTGTGATGTGTCGATATTGTTGTTAATTTTTGCTTTGATGTAAAGAAACATGCAAAGTTTGCATGTATTATAAGGATTCTCAATGCATGAAATATAATAATGGCTGGTAAGTGATTTTAGGCCAAATATTGAATTGTCATTGAGAAATAAGCATGGTTTGGTGTCAGAGAAAACAAAATAATTTCAATTTAATCTTAATTTTATAAAGGAAAGTAACAAATAGATTTTCCTCTTATAATTTTATATAAAGATTGTCCTAAGAAGGTTCTCACTTTGTGATAAATATGTTTAAAATTTGAAATGAACTTAAATATGTGAAATAAACCTAAAAATTTAAGAAAAACTTAAAAATTTGAAAAAAGTCTACAAGTGTGAATTTCAGATATATGAATTTAGAGAGAAGGGAAAGCAAAGCATTTTCCTTAAGTATTATACATATACACACACACATTCATTTGATAGAAGGATAGAGAGTGGCAGCCTTTCCTTAAAACAACATTTTGTGTTGCCAGGATGGGAATTAATAGCATGTCTAATTTTCAATGGACAGGTTGAGTGTCTGAATTCAGCACATACGCCGTTGCCAGCATACCGCTTCCCCATATATATCATAGGTTTCGTAGGGAGAAAGTTATTAATTGCTTAGTCTTACTTTTATACACTCCTCTAATAAATGAGATGGAATATGGCTCCCACTACCTGGGTTTTTCTCCCTGTTTCTGGGGGAGATGCGGTCAGCTACCCCACTGAATATTGTGCTTCCAGGGCCATGTGACTTCCCCAAGAGCTTGAGGCTTCAATATCATCTGGTCCCCCCCATTCTTGAGTTACAGTTATCCATGACAGTCTTGCTAGCACCACCTCATGGGGTGTGTTATGCAACGCACTGCCACATCAAGTCCAACCAATTTTGTGAGCTGAACTGCTGTCCAGAAAGCTAGACAGCAGCTGGGCTTTCGCTCACCCCGACTACTAGAGTTTTTCACTGAAGGTTTTGGTTGACCATGCATATTGCTCTGTTTGGACATTTGAATTGAATTGAGTGCTTTCCCTGCGTACCTTTTTTTAACCCTCCAAAAGAAAGGAGCGGAGATGCCTAGGTTAAAATCTCGAGCAGGATGAGTCCTGCACCCCGGGAGGGCAGAAGAAAGTTTTTCTTGTGACACCACAAAGTCCTTAGAGTCCAACTCGAGTGTGGAATTGGGCTGGGACGTGCGGTAACACACCCAGCTGAGCTTTTGGGACCCTGCAGGATAACCAGGGGCCCATGCACCTCAAGGTACCAAATTGACCCAAAGGACGGCTTCGGTTGGCAGCGCACATTGCTCCATTAGCACAAGTGCTCAGGGTTGCTCTGCAGGGTGGAGATGTACTTGTCCGAAGGCCAATGATACTTGTCGGGACACCCCAGTTCCCCGGAGTGGCTCTCAAGTTAGGGCTGTCTCCCTCACATAGCAACAGGCTATTACTAAGAGGAGAATTATGGCCGGGCGGTTTTGTTTGGACAATAGGACTAAACTTCATGCTGGCCGACACTCCATGGTTGGTTGGAACATGGAACAATTTCTCTTTTCCTGAAGAAGAAAGTTGATGCTTCCAAAAAAATCCTCCTGTCCTGTTAGGCAATGACAATCTTCAATATTAGGTAAGCCCCTGCTTTTCTCTCTTTCTTTTCCATACCAATTGATTATATATATATATATATATATATATATATATATATATATATATATATATATATATATAATTGATATGGACAGAAAAGACTGAGAATAGCTGGCTTACATGAAATTGTGGGCTGCTGTCAACATGTTGGGCTGGAAAATTTTTCAAATGTAAGTTAATAGTCTCATTCTTCAGAAGATGGTAGCATACACTGTGCTGGCAAACCACACACTGAATGGAAGGCCAGCATGAAGTGTACTACTGTCTCCTGCAGGAAGAGCCTAGTGCACCTGAAAATTGGAAATGTATCTTCTCCAATTTGATGACACTGGCTAATAATTTCAAATATAAACTGTTTGGTGTCTAGACAATGTTACACCCAGGAACCTGTTTCTCAAACTATATTACATTTTCAATATGTATTTGCCCACAAATCTTGAGCAATTCTGCTTGATATGCAATTGTATTGGATGATAGGTTTATCAGTAATAGTATTTGGCTTTGAAAGGAAATTCTTTTTGTATGATTGCAATAAATTAGTATAAACATTGTAGTTTATTGTATTATTAACTATGGAAAGTAAAATGGCATATGAGGAAAGAAAAACGGTTATAAAGCTTCTAATATATATTTCTAAATAAATATTTTGTTCTTCATTATTCATTAGATAATTTGCCTATTAGTTTCATTTGGTTGACATATTTTTATAGATATTATCAAATCCTGAATTCCTTGCCGAGGGAACAGCTGTAGATGACCTGATCAATGCTGATCGTGTCTTGATTGGAGGAGAAGACTCCCCAGAAGGACAAGCTGCCATAGAGAAACTATGTTGGGTGTATGAACACTGGATCTCTAGAAGTAATATAATTACTACAAATACTTGGTCATCAGAACTGTCCAAATTGGTGAGTTGCCTTACCTCATAGATCAGACTTCTTATGTACCAAATTTTTATATGCTCCAAGTTTTTGTTCTTGAATTCAATATATGTAGAGTTGTCTTAATCATTTGAAATATGATATTTTAAAGAATTAACCTTGGGTGTCTTTTTTGTTTTTAAAAAACTTTCGTATTAAAAGTGGAAAAAAAAGGGATTTGGGGGGGCTAAGTTTGTAAGGCCAAAATTTTTTGTTGAATGTATGTAGTTTATTTCAAGGTAGTTAAATATATTGTCTATCTTCATTTTATGTTGATCTAATTTTTGAAATCACTTATTTTTTTGACACTACACAGGATTTTCCAGGACTTCGTACATATATACTTCTGAACCTATATTTTGTGTGAAAAATATTTGAACATATTTGTAAATGTAATTACATATAATTTTTTTTTCAATGAGAATTCCAGTTTACAATGCTATGTTACTTAATAATTTAGAAAATTGAAAATGTAGCAGAAACTACACAGATTAGCATGCACAAAAGTGCTCCTACCTCCAACAGGATGATGCTTACATATTGTTCATTGTGATGACATATGTTTCACTGCTGTTCAAGATAGTTTATCGCAAACCCTATTTTATAGATTTAACCTCACGTGTATTTTTTGTTTTTTAATAAATTACCTAGTAAAAGTTAAAAGGGGGAATGGTTAAGTTTGTAAGGCCAAAATTTTTGGTTGGGTGTATGTAGTTAATTGCAAGCTATAGTTGAATATTTTTTATATTTTCTGGAGCACATGTTTTGTGTGCTCTAGAGACAATCTGGAGGAATAAATAATTATTTTTCTATAACAAAAATTGGGTACTTTGTTTATGGTCAAATTATTATGTTGGTTACTTCAAATTTAATTGTTTGATACCATTACTTTAATGCAAGTTTATATTTATAGATTTATGTGTATTCTTAGGCTGCCAATGCATTCTTAGCTCAGAGGATATCTAGTATTAACTCCTTGTCTGCTGTGTGTGAAGCAACTGGGGCTGATATATCAGAAGTGGCACGTGCAGTAGGCCTTGACTCTAGAATAGGGTCAAAATTTCTTCAAGCTTCAGTTGGTAAGAATTTTGTTATTTATTGATTTTAGTTTTGGATAACTTATATAGCTGATATCTGTTTGTTAATTGCAATTACACAATTTACCTTGCATATCTAATAATTTTTTATTAAATTTATAGGATTTGGAGGAAGCTGCTTCCAAAAAGACATTCTAAATTTGGTTTATATTTGTGAGTGTTTAAATTTACCAGAAGTGGCAGCATATTGGCAGCAGGTGAGAATGATAATGAAATATTTATATTCTTTAGAAAGTAAAATTTTAATATTTGTGTATATATATATATATATATATTATAATAAGAAGAAAGACTGACCAAACATGAACGGAACATCTGTCTTAAACAAATGGCTGTATCAGCGGTAGCAGAACATGCTCTCATGACGGTGGATTTTGCCGAAACCACAATACTGGACTATGTTAGCCATCTCTGGGACAGTATTGTACTTGAAGCGGTTGCCATCAGGACTTCCAATTGCCAACTGTTTAACAAGGACTCAGGTTTAAACTTGAGCAAGGCTTGGAATCCTGTCCTACGAAGAATGCGTGAAACCCGGGTGGGTAAAGAGGCACTAGCCGCAGCCACCAATCAGGATGGGGAAGACGCACGAGCAACGAAATTCTCGCAGGCGATGCGCTTGCATGTATTCCCAACACACCGGTCCGTATTGTTGACGGAATTGTGCCCAACCGTGATGCAGACTGTGGTGGAAGGGGATGGACCAATCACTATGACTTACGTACCAGATCTGAAAACTCCTGATTGGTTTGACGGAGTATATAACACACACTTCCCGAATCTCGACAACAGTTCACCTGACGAAGAAAGCGGTGTCAGCTCAAATAACGTTACCCGACCAGAAACCTGAGAACTCTTTATACAAACAAATACTTGTTAAACAATTTTACAATGCAATAAAAAAAACAAATTCGAATTCTGAAATCTGACCATTATACCTTTACTTAAAAGTTTACAACTATGAATACTGTGAAATATTAACTTACAATCTGGCAATCCATGAAATTGGCTCACTCGCATACTAACACTCACTCACTTTACACAGGCCATAAAGAGCACCAGTTTGTGCACACACTTTATACTGAACACTTTCGTCAGTACAACTAAGCAGATAGTTCACGTAACCGCAGACTATCACCACACTACGAACTTCTCTCGACGACTATATTTTACGACAATTCTTTTCTACAATGACGACTTATATTTATCTCAGCCACCTAACTTGGCTCAATGTCCACCAACAAACTCTTATTTATTTCGGCCACCTAACTGGGCCTGATGTCTACGAGGACCAACACCGACGTAAGCTTCTAACAGACTGATTCTCTTTCTTCTTGTGAAGATTTACATCTCTTTCTTCTTGTGAAGACTTTTGTGCACTTCACCACAAAGCCGTGTGCACTTCTCCCCACATCCTCGTCTAATGTGTCATCTACCTCTCAATTATCCTCCATTAGCTCGTCGTTGTGTACAACTCCTGTGCAGTCCCACTACGACTCATGATGGCCTTTTGCACACCACCCCACAGTGTTCGGGCGCACTTTTTCCCCTTCCCAACAGAGTTCGGGCGCACTTTTTCCCCTTCCCAACAGAGTTTGGGTGCAATTCTGCTCTCCACTCCACAGAACTGGCCATACACACACTTAACTCACCCTCTTTTAATTTGCCATCTGTTGAATTACATCATCTATCCTTGGGCAGTCCGCAGCCGGCTGGTGCACGGAATGGTGTAACACTCCTTCCTGAAGAAAGAGGCTGATAGCCTCTGAAAAATTTGAAGAACAACCTTCAGTTCCTTATGGTGACACCGCACTTCACTTTCAGGTAAGCCACAACCTATCTCTCTGTTCTTTCCATACCAATATTGCAATTATATATATATATATATATATATATATATATATATATATATATAATCTGTAGGGTTTGCTTGAGTGCATCTGCTACATATCAAAGCAATTTCAAATAACTTAAACTTCTCTAACATAAGCATTCTTTTCTGAGCTTTAATAATTAGTATATATAACACTTAAGGAAAATGTGATACGGTCAAATTAAATAACACATTTAGATAGGAAAAAGAGAGAACGAAGTCGACTTACCCTGAAATCAAAGTTGGTCCAGTCGGGCTGAGGATAAATATTTTTCAAAATTTAGAGGATTGAGCCTCCTTTGTCAGGAAAGGTCGTCTTATTTATGTGCCTAGCCAGAATGTGGCACACTTTCCTGAAGAAGGGGGCTGGGAGCCTCAGAAAATGACGTGATTATATCAAAATAATTAATATGTACAGGAAAGAGAAACAAGAATTATGGGCTTACCTTAAATTTGGCTATAATTTACAATCGAGAGTGCAACTGTAGAGTTATGAAATGTAGGATTCTAATTTAAGTCATATGAAGAAGGGAGTAATATGATCAGAGAGAGAGAGAGGGTGTATTTTACAATTGTGGATTGTGTACGAGAGCAGTAAATGCAAAGGAATAATAAAAATTGGAAATTAGATACAAAAGTTGGTTACTTTACAGTGTATGCTTTTACTATTAATTAAATAAATATTTTTAATGTTCCAGGTAATAGATATGAATGAATATCAGAAATCAAGATTTTCTGCTAAAGTCATCGAATCCTTATTCAATACAGTCTCAGGGAAAGAAATCACATTGCTAGGATTTGCTTTCAAAAAGGATACTGGGGATACGCGTGAGTCACCTGCAATTCATGTTGCTACTACTTTATTGGATGAAGGTGCCAAGCTTCATATATATGATCCCAAGGTATGTTAATTTTTTCAGTATTATTCACATTTCACAAATGAATGTATGGCTGTTTCACTGTAATAAAATACATTGTATTAATTTTCTTTCTGTTCTGTTCTGTAAATTTTTTTTTATAAAAATTAAGCTAAATGTGTTAAACCTTCATTTCTCAAAATAAAAATGAGCCAGTATTTACCCAAAAATGTAGTTGCCCTAATAATAATAATACAGTTTGCACACAAAAAGTAAAATTGTGTTGAAATAGTCTGTGCTATTAGTTCAAGAGTGAGTGATTTTAAAGTTGTAATTATCTCTACTTTATTCTTATCTTATAAAATCATTACAATTTTTAGGCATGTTTTCTGCTTTCTTGCTGCCAAGGCAAATATTTATATGAATCCTTGCTAAATATATAGTGACAAATTTAACTATTCTAATCAAACCAAGAGTATTAATTGAGGCAGCTTTATATAATTTTCATTCCATTATTTTCACTTTTTTTAGGTTGAACAAAGTCAAATTATAGAAGACTTAACTCACCCTGTTATAACTGAAGAGCCAGAAAGGGTGAAAAGTGTTGTTACAATTCATTCTGATGCATATTCTGCCACCAAAGGAACTCATGCAATTGTTTTATGCACTGAATGGGATGAATTTATTGTAAGAAATTTCATATTAAGTGTTGAGAGATGTAATTAAATAAAACTAGGAAATATAATTAGTAGTTACTTGTATTAATTATAAAGTATGTTGTTATATATATGGCATTATTATTTTTCTTTGATAAATTTTATTAGGTTTTTAATCAATTTAATAAATATTTGGAACACAGTTTTTATCTTTACTCATTTAAATGTTGCTTCTGGATTTTGAGATTTTATACTCTCATACAATACAAATCCATTTAAATTTATTGAAGACATTGTACGTTATAATTTTAAACTTTTAATAATTAAGAGCAAATAAAGCTGTCATTGGCTTGGATTCAAATATTTTATTTCATAAACCTGAAAATGCCAAAGGAATTTTTATTTTAAAAATCAGATCACTGGGCTAAAATATTCACAATATTTTTGTGATTATTTTAATTTTGATGATCAAAAGATTTCCTAGTATAGAGAATTAATAAAAGTGTCTTGGCTTTCCTTTCTGGTCATGTGCAACATTTTGATTGCTTTCATTGCCATACTCTTAAAGGCCGAAGATGACATCTGTGAAAACCCTGAATGTAATACTGTTAGACATTTCTTCACAATTAAGTTTATACAATATCTAATGGTCAATTGTCCTTTGTATATTTTAAAATTGTGTATTATAATTTCATGAATCCTTTATTTGACTTACATTTTCATTTGTTTCAGAATCTGGATTATCAACGCATTTACAATAGTATGATGAAGCCAGCCTACATTTTTGATGGTAGGAAAATATTGAACCATGCTGCATTAACAAAGATAGGTTTCCAAGTTCAAACTATTGGAAAAAGACTTTCACGGCCAATTCTATCTAGAACATGGGGAAGTACAAGCCAATTGTGAGTTGAAAATTTCCAGTGATTTATTGAATGTCACCGAAGCCATTTCAAATATTGGCTCTTCCAGGGTATTAATATGTCAAGGATAAGCAAATACAATGTTAATACTTCATTGCACTTATGGCACAGATATATTTATTTATTTATTCATTCACAAATGAGGTACATAATTTCTTATGTTATTGTGAATTTCATGTAGCCAGCAGCTCAATGAGTTTTAAATTTAAAAGTATTGTTATTTATAAAGTGAAAGAATTAATTTTAAGTGTAACGATAGGAAGTTAGTGGAAAATGTATGTATCTATTTCACTTAATGTACATCACTAAAATATGTAGTGTACTAGTAATTTTTCATAATTTGTCTCCTAATTACAATTAATCAACAATAAATTGAAAATTTATATTAATACATGAAGCACAAGTTCTAAGTTAAATCTTTATCTATACTTTCATTATAAACTATTTCAGTACTAAAAATGATATGAATTGTATATACTACAAGATTGAAAATTATGTAAAAACAATTATTTCAACACAAATTATGTACAAAATCTATTTTCTAATGTTAATGTCTTTGGATCTATGAATAATTTATTAATAGTTGTCTTCAGTCATATAAGTATTATAATTTGATGTTTAATATATTTTTATACTGTATTTTATACATATAATTGTATTACATTGGTACATACAGTTCTTACAATATGCTTTAAAATAATTTTACTCAACTTCACCAACAATACTACTTTCAATATTTATAACACATTAATGTATAATAGCTAAAGTTATTTTTAATTGTCAAACTTGACATGATTTAGTATTAAATTCCGTGAAAAATAATTAGTTACAAACAACTGTTAAATAATTATGCTTTTCCTCATTAATTCACTACCAGTTCTCATATTTGAATCTTATTGTTCAGGCAATATTAAAAAAGTAAAATTAGCTTGTTATTTTGTTATATAAAATCTTACCAGTGTAAAAATCTGATCTATTTTTATATAATAAACATGATTTAAATTTGCTCCACACAAAAAGATTTTAAAATAAGAATGGTGTTCAAACTTTTTTCTTAATTATTCTGTGTTCAAACTTTTTTCTTAATTATTCTGTGTTCAAACTTTTTTCTTAATTATTGTGTGTTCATATTTGCTTTCAAAACGGTTTTATAGTTACATTCACTAATGCTATTAAGAGCAATGTTTAGTTCAATAGAGGAAACAGGATTCTGTGTTCATATTGGCTTTCATAACGGTTTTTAGTTACATTCACTAATGCTATTAAGAGCAATGTTTAGTTCAATAGAGAAAACAGGAAATAATTTTCAATTTCTCATTCCAATTACTGCATTTTTATGAAAATCTTTATAATTTAAATATAAATAATGTTTTCTATCTTACTTCAACATGCTAACTTTATTCTGTAAATTTATTGTTTAACAACATTCCTTCTAAATAAACCAAAAATCTATTCACATTTCTGAACATTCCGTTTTTCTTATGACGATAGTCAAAGTTTAAGCTTTTTTTCTTTCTTACCAAAATTTATTTTGAATTTAGCATGCTAATTCAAAGTACCCACAGTACTTTTTAATATTGAGGATTAGCAGAACTTGTAATATTACAACTGATAGAATGTGAGAAATCAAGTTATTTAGGGCCTAAACTTTTATTACCTTATTAAGTTATTTTTTATTAGAAATTAGTGATTATGATTACATAAACTGTGTTCTCTCTTAACACTTGCTACATTTGCAATGGAATTTCTTCACTGTTGAATTCCACTTCTCGTAATATATCCATGTAAATTTTTTTGAAGTGCCATGTACTTTTCATCAAATGTAGTGAAATATTCCTGTGACTTGTCCAATGTATATGGAGCAATGAATCTTTTTCTGATAAATATGTGAAGAACCAAAATATTTTATGATATTCTCGTTATTTTAAGACATTTTTTCCATTGTGAATGTAGCCATTAAGCTAGTATTGAAGTTTCATTAGTTTTTATGACAATGTTATTAAAGCTGCCCAAAATTGTTTTTCCATTGAAAATAATATCAGACTTCATTTTTAATAAATGAATGAAATAATATTAAAATTCAATTTAAAACATTAACACTATGTTTTGTTCCTCAATTTTGAGACCTCTTCATATGTAAAATTAAAATAAAATATAAATTCATAATTCAAAGGTGTGATTTGCACAAACATTGTGGATGATGTTATTATTTGTGTTTTTAATGGTTTAAATTGAACTTAATAAACTTCTGACTTATTGGCTGATATTATTTAATTAATTTAAAAGTGGATAAATATGATTATCAATTTAATAAACTTACTTTGAGGATTAGAACTTTTAATGCTTAATTGTAAATTTTTGCCCAAATTGTGGATTGCTCAAATGTAATTTTACAATGCAGTTACCTCAAAAGATTCATTTCCTTTTATATGCTGAATTTTTTGATAGCCGTTTTAGAGCACAAGCATGATTTTACCTCTTGAAATATTTGGGTGAGTTTCTAGTTGTGAATTTTGATGAGTACATCCATTTATTTATCCTTCTTTTAGTATTTTAATAACTAAACAAATGCTACATGAGTTTTTAGTTTCCTGTAATATCAATCATTTATAATCACAGAATCTATTAATCGGCATTATACTTCGCCCAGTAACAGTCGAACTTTACATTCCTTTTTTCATTTTTGTTAAATATCTGGTTTTTTTCATCTATATGCATGGAATAGTGACTAGTTATTGTGTATTTACTTTGTTTATTATAATAATTTTATTTTTCAGTTTGTTTAATCAAATTTTATTACATATTAAAAATAATATGCAACTATATGAAAGATTGTTCTATCTAAATAAAAGTGAAGTATTTACAGTGTATTTTGATCAACTATTTCTAACAGATGTAGGTTATCTTATCTACCTGCAACTAAGAACTCAAGGAAGGGCAGTGCTGTTATTCTAAACTAGAATACAATATCAATTTGTAAATTGTAATGTCTGAATGAATGAATGTAATTAAAATATTTTCTCTGACTTTACATTTTTGTCAGCTTAAATAAGTCACATTTATATATGCTATGCTAAAGTAATAAATATTTGATAAAGAAATGTGGTTTCATTTTGTTTCCTGACTATCCAATTATGGAATGTGACTTTGTAAACGATTTATAAATCCTTAACATTGTAATTATTCCTTAATGGATGCTCCAAAATATTCGGTCAATTCTGCCTTCTGCACCTGTAAAATCTGACAATATTCGTCAGGGTCGTCGATTGGCAGGATACCTCAGTCAGTACAGAGCAAGGGTTTGATCCCCGGCACTGTAGAATATTTTTAGTCTTTCTTTCTTCTTCACACTGTGAACATATGCTTTCCTTGGAGCCTATTTCTACGCCCAAGCATTTGCTTCCTTTAAAGCATATTCCCACCTTTCTCCCATATTTATATCTTTCCTCACTATCCAATTATTGTGTGTTATCTATCTAGTAAGTATATGTATTTAGTGAACTTACCCGCATTCAAACTGGTGCAGTTTTCTGTTATCGCATTTACCTATTCAGTTTGGACTAGTTTTCAGAACAAATTCATAAGAGATAGTATTGGAGTATTGTGATATAAGAGATTAAAATAATTTTATATTATGTGTTATTCTGAAACAAATCCCTTTAATTTACAATTAAAACACCCTTCAGTGAGAACAAAATGCAGGAAGTATAAAACTGAAATAAACTTATGAATTTAAATATTCATATTTGAAATATTAATTATATGAATTTTAATTTTAATTAAAAGAAATTGATTGAAAATTTAAAAGAATGTTCAATAAATCAAAAATGAAATAATTAAATTTTAAGAAATATTAATTACAAAAAATTTAAATCAATAAAATCCTATTAATTTAATTTATTAGAATATTTAGAATCATGAAGGCAAATAAATCTTAAATAAAAATGAAATTAAGTGAGCTAACTGATTGCAAAATATTGTTACTCTATATAAGTTTAATGTTTTCAAGAAATATTGATTAAAGGAAGAAGAAAACATTTTCAAATCAACCGTGAGTCGAGTCAAATCGGGGTTATGGATGTCGCTAAAACTATTTATAACAAACTGAGAAACGCACGGGGGTGTGTGGGAACTGGCGGTAATGAGAGAAAGTATGCGGGAAGAATAAATTTTCATACATGCTAACCGGCCGGTTTTTGCGTCCAATCAATATAATTCGGGATCAAAGGCATTCATTAAATTTCACTACATGTTATCTGTGTATAATTTCAACTTATTTTAGGCATGGGAATAGTGCACCCTTAAGGGTTTGGGGTGGTGTGGCGTTACATGAAATTACGCAAACACATTCGAGTTTCGAGTCGAATCCGGAGTTTAATTATGACATTTAACTTACAGTTTAACTTCCCCAAGCGGAGGTGGACGGGGGTTGAAATTTTCAAATTTGTTAAGCAGTCGATATTTGCGTCGAATAAATATTTTTCTGGTTCATTGAGATTTGTTATGTTTCTCTAAGTGTTCCTATATATTTAATATAACCTGTTTCGAAATTTGGAGTGGAGCACCCTTAAGGGTGGGTGTGGAGTAGATTTATATAGAAATAACGCAAACACAATCGAGATTGGACTAAAATCCAGGGTTATGGTTCTCAGCGAGTTTAATTATGATATTCAAGTTGCCGTTTAAGTCCCCTAAGCGGAGGTGGTTGGGGGTGAAAATCTTAAAACTAGCTAACACAGCTGATTTTTGAGTCGGATAATTATTTTCCGGGTAAAAGTAATTAATAGTGTTTGTACCAATGTATGTCAGTAAAATTTCAACATTTTACGGCATGGGAAATGAGCACCCTAGGGGTGGGGTGGAGGAATGTTACAAGAAAATAACTCGAATAGAACCGAGACTAGAGTCAAAAACCAAAGTTATGGATAACACTGAGTTTAATTATGACATTAAACTAGCAATTAACCTCCCATGGACGGGTGGTCCGGGTGGAAATTGTCATACATGATAATCTACCGATTTTTGCAACGATTACAAATTTTTATGGATCAATGAGATACATATAATTTCTGTACATTTTCTCCAAGTATAACTTCAACCCCTTTCAGGCTTATCAGTAGAGCACTTTTAGGGGTGGGGTGGAGGAGCTCTACAATAAAATAACGCGAATACAACCGAGATTGGAGTCAAATCCAAGGTTATGGATATCGCCGAGTTCAATTATAGCATTCAATTGGCCATCTAACCCCAAGGGGCGGGAGTGGATGGGGTGGACAGGGGAGGAATTTTTCTAACATGTTAAACGATCGATATTCGCATTAAATAATTAATGTCGATGTCAATGATAATATATCTACCGATGTTGTTTGTAAAATTTCAACCCCTTTCCGCATGAGAGGGAAGCACACTTAGGGGAGGGGGTGGAAAAATTCAAACATGCTAAAACAGCCAATATTTAGACAGATAAATATTTTTAGGTATCGAAGAGACAGTGTTTCAACCGATGTAATCTGAGATTATATTCAATTACCCATTTAATCCCCGGGGGCGGGAATGGACAGGGTGGAATTTTTCAAACATTTTAAATCATCGATATTAGCGTGGAATAAATAAGTGCCAGGGCCATTGACGTTGATAGAATTTCTACCGATGTTGTTTTTAGGCATGATAGGGGTGGGGTGGATTGTATTTTCAAGCAAATAACACGGAATCAACAGAGATTCGAGTCAAATCGAAGGTAGTGGATGTCGCTGAATGTATTTATGACAATCTGGGCAACGCGCGGGTATCGGCTGGGCTGGGATGAGTTGACCGGCCGTTTTTTGCGTCGATTAAATAGATTTCGGGATCAATTAAATTAATAAAATATCTCTACATTTTACCTGAGTATAATTTCAACATCTTTCGGGATTGGGAATGGAGCTCACCTTAAGGGTGGGGGTGGAGTGGAATTACATTAGAATGATGCAAAAACAATCGACATTGTAGTCGAATCCACGGTCGTGGATGTCAATGAGTTAAATTATTACATTCAACTAACCGTTCAACTCCCCCAAAGGAAGGGTTGGCGGATGTGTAATTTATTTTAAACATGTTAAACGGTCGATTTTTGTAGCGAATAAATATTTGTTAGGGACAATGCCATTGATAATATTTCTACCGATTTTGCTTTTAATTTCAGGGGTGGAGGGTCGTTACTAGAAAATAACGTGAATCATTCCCAGATTCCAGATATAGGTGAATGTATTTATGACAACATGGGAAATGCACGGGGGTTGGCGGTGGTGTGTGGGGGTGTGAGGGGCTTGGCGCAGTTGGGTGTGGGAATATATTTTCAAACATGTTAACGGGCCGATTTTGTCTTCGAATAAATTTATTTCGGCATCAATGAGATTCATAAAATTTCTCTACATGTTCTCTGTGTATAATTTCAACCCCTTTCGGGCATTGGATGGGTGCACCCTTACGGGTGGGCGTGAAGTGGCATTAAATAAAAAGAAAGCAGAAACCATTGAGATTGGAGTCGAATCCGGGGCTATAGTTGTCATTGAATTTAATTACGACATGAAACTTGCCGTTTAAATCCCTGAAGCGGGAGTGGTCGGGGGTGGAAATTTTCAAACATGTTAAACGGTCGATATTTGCGATAATTATTTCCTGGGATTAATTACTTTGCTAGTATTTATACCGATGCTGTTTGTGGATAATTTCAACCCCTGTGCTGGGAGCAAGCTTAGGGGTGTGGTGGAGGTACGTTAAATTAAAAAATCGCAAAAACAACCGAGATTCGAATCAATTCAGAGACTATGAATGTCGCTGAGTCTAATTGTGACAACCTGGGTAACGTGACGGGTTTAGGAGTTCGAGTGCCGGGGTAGAAATTTTCAGACAATGTAATCGGCCGATTTTTGCGTGAAATAAATACTTTTTGATTATTGCACATTGATCATCATCTAACATGTAAAAACGACCGATATATTTGGTCAATGATTTCAACCCCTTTCGGTATGGGAGGTGAGTACATTTACGGATAGGGTTCGAGGACTGTTACATAAAAATAGCGCAAAAGCAACCGAAATTGGAGTAATATCGGGGGTTATAGATAAATGACGTCTCGGGCAACGCCGGGCACCCAGCTAGTTAAAAATATAGTAGAGGTCAAGAAGCAACATTTGACACCTATTAAATGACTCCTTTAGGTTTTACAGACCTTCAAATATCGCAATTTGTCCAACATTGCCGATTTACAAACGGGTATATCTCATAAAGAATTGAATCAAAAAAACTAAAAATTTTATATATTACCGTTATAGTTCCTTGTAATCAACACATAAAATTTCATCATTGTGTTTTAATCAGAAGTATTTTTTAAATGAAGAAATAATGCAAAAATTCACAGTACGAAACACATTGATGAAGACTCCTTGGTACTAAATCAGAGCAAAAACTGGTATAGAAGATTCGTAAACAACTGAATAGACTCTTGTACTTCAATTTTTTGCTTAAAATTAATAAACTTTACAAAATACAAACATTTTGAGTTGTTGAAACAACAATATTTGGTTCCTATTTTGTTACAATAATGTAGCCTATTTTTAAAACAATAACAATGTCAAGTGTTTAAAGAAAGATAATGTGATTTTGCTGAATCATTCAGGTAGCAACTAATTATTTTGACTTTTTCTTCTTTACTACTTAAGGCAAAATTTCTTTAAGTTTATGTGCTAATTTGTCATAATCACTCTCAGTACACTCACTGCTAGAAAGTAGAGAAACCTTAGTTACTTTTTCATTAAGTGATTCCTCTAGTTTTCTTTTAACAGCTTCAGAAATTTTTCCCTCTTTTTTTTTTTTTGCAAAGCGAGAAACTTCTAGAACTTATTTAGCTTTATAAATTTTTGTGATCCAAGAAAAGTAGAGGAACCATCAGGATTTAGAAACAATTCTGTTTGCTTTGCAAATTTTCTGAGTACGAGTTCTGCCTGCTGCGGGATTCCGAGGCGCCAGGACGCCGGTACGACATTTCGTACGAACCAGCAAGCAATTCCGGAGGTCGACGCCTTAGCCAGTGGTCAACCCCTGAGACCGACGCCTAGCAGTGCTTCTGCCTAAGCCATCGCTGCATTTCTGCCAGCTGAGAGATCCCGAGACACCAGTGCGTCGATACAGAAGAAACAGCAATTATTAAACAGATATTAGCGTTGAATAATAATTTTGGAGGGTCGATGAGATTAACAGTGTCTCTTCAGATGATTATTTTGTATACAATTTCTACCGCTTACAGCTTGGGAAGGCAGCACCACTAAGACTGTGGTGGGAGGTGTAGAGGCATTACATAAAAATAACGAGAAACAACCAAGATTGGTGTCAAATCCAGGGTTATAGAATCAATCATTTTAAATCTGACATTCATAATGTCAGTTTAAGTCGTCGTTCAGTCCCTAGGTCTGCGGGTTGGGGAGGAAGCTTGTGAAAGACAGCTAGATAAAAGTAATGAGTGAACAACCAATACTGTTGTTGAATTCGTGATTATGGAAGTCATTGAATTTAATTATGATATTTACCATACTGGTTAAGATGTAGTTCACCCCTACGAGTCGGCAGTGGAGAGGGTGAAACAAATTTCCGACTACAATCTTAAACGCGTAAAATAATTTCTACCAAATTTTATACAAATGTTACTTACGATTATAGGAAAAAGGGAAAGGTTGGATAGAGCGGTATTTCTTAACATTCGTTAACGGCCATTATTAGCTACGATAGCAACTTTTTCGGCGCCGCTGAATTTGCTATATAAATAATGCAAAAAAATAGCGAGAATGGTATTGATTCCAGGGTTATAGGAGTCGCTGAGTTTAGTTCTCGCATTAACTGCGGTGGTTAAGGAAATTTTATGGTTTTTGATGTGGAGGCGGACGTGGTTGACTAAACTTATAGACGGATGATTTTTGACCCTCGTAAGTTACCGGTTGTAGTTTGTTTTTCTTAGGGTTTCAAGTTTAGTTAAAGGTTTTTGAAGTATTTAAGGAACTAGAAGTATTTTTGGACTTTTTAAGGTAACGAGTAGTTTGTGTCTTAATTCGGCGTGATATTTAAGCATTCTCTTTTTTATGTAGTAGAAGAATTCCCGAGATGTTAAAGTCCAGTCAATCATCATCCTGATTTATTTGAAGTTAGATGCCGAGGGTTTGGTCGGCGAGAAGAACGTAAATAGGTAAATGTTCCAAAAACTAACGCTATTATGCTGGTTAAATGAAATGTTTACCAAGAGGTTAGTGTCGAATCAGTCCATACCTCCCACTCGTCAACAGAATGGCGTTGGAGAAGTACCATAAATCCGACCTCTGATGCAGGTTTTTTGTGTTTCAATTTTAGGCGAATGACGGGGTACGACCCTGAATAACTGCCCGGGGGACGTTGTTAACTGTTGGATATCTTCATTTCCTTTCCGCCTCCGCCTTTCAAGTCCCTTCCTATGCAATTAAAGGGGAGCTGCCAACAAGTGAAATTCCCTCAAGCTAAAATAATTGCGACTACAGAAAATTATGCAAACAAATGCCGTACTTATTACCCCTTAAATTTGTTCTCTTCAATATATTTTCTAAAAAACGAATTGTGGGGTTTTCGCTATAAATCTTAGAACGGTTTATTCTATGTTTGTTTTTTGGAAAGTAATTTTTCTTTCTATATTTCTTGCATTTTGCCTATTTCTTTACCCTGACTGAGAATTCCTTTTTAACTTCTATTTGTTTTCTTAAAAACCCTTAACTTCAACCAATCTAGGAAATGGAAAAACTGACAATATACTATTGATTCCAACTTTTTCAACCCATCACAAAAATAGGTTTTGTCAAACTCTTCAAAATACTCCGTCAGGGCCTCGTTCATTTCCTAATTTGATGGAAAATTTCTTCCCACCAAGTCAAATTTTCAAGTTCGGGGAACCAGAAAAAGTCACTTGGTGTTGGGTCTGGTGAATAGGGTGGATGAGAAACCAATTCGAATCCAAACTCGTACACACTCATTTTTTCACCATTGTGATTACTGCTGTGTGCGCTGACGCGTAGTACTGTCGAAACAGTACTTTCTTGTGCGCCAATCTTGGTCGTTTCTCAATCAGCACCCGTTTCAAACGATCCAACAGAGCAGAAAAATAGAGCCAAGTTATGTTTGTGCCCTTTTCCAAGAAATCTATAAATATTATACCCTGAGAATCCCAAAAGACAATGGCCATCACCTTTACCGCTGACGAAACGGTCTTCGCCTTTTTCGGTGCACGTTCTCTAGCTTTTGTTCATTGTTTTTTGGCACATAGAGTGTAGTGATGTATCCAAGTTTCATCGGCAGTTACGAACCTGCGCAGAAAGTTTTCTGGGTTAGTGATTCTGCGTTGAAATGTTTTTTCGAATCAGTTTTTGGTCCAATGTCAACAGTCACGGCGCCCATTGTGCACAAAACTTTTTCATGGCCAGTTTTTCATGGAGGATGAAATGCACTGGTCCAGTTGAGAAAACTACTGCATCAGCTATCTCACACACTTTTAGTCTGCGATCTTCCATTACGATATTGTGAACTTTTTCTATATTTTTCTGAATGGTGACCTCAATTGAGTTACCGGAGCGAGTCTGCCAACAATAAACTACAATAGGAATAGGCCTATATTTGCAAGGATGATGTTTAGCAACAATGGCGCGAAAGTGAACAATTTTCTGCTCTTTCATAAAAATTTACCAGATTTATCGAGCAATCCTTGTAAGCGGAAGGTTAATCGATAGTTTACATGACTTAAATTACCAGATTTGCTGGAAGTACCTCTTAGGGAGGGCTCACATCAGAGCCATAAGATACCTATATTTAGGTCGTAGGCGATATACTATAATTATCTTGTAAATATGTCGTACGGTACGTGTATCAAAAGACACGGCCTGCTTATTTCTTCCATCAGTGTCGTACGATATTGCGAAGGGATAAGATGGCTAATTCAAATAGTGAGGAAATTGGCTTTCTGATTTATTTTATCCATGAAGTTGATCACATTAGTGCTTATGGAATTATTCGTTGAAATCGCACAGCAAATGTGAAAAAATCAGCTTGGCATGGAAGGAGAATTCAGAGTTGAAGGTGAAAATCACAATCACGATTCTTCACATGCGAATTCCTTCGAAAATCCATCTAAACTCGTTCCCAAATAAAGGGCAAACTTCAACACTGATGCTGAAAATGCCTTTGGTGTATGGTTACATTAAAAAAAATGTAATCCGCGTCCAAAGGGAAAAGACGTAGATTTTCTGTAATCTTGCAACATCGATGATTGTTATGACTGGACTTCAGATCACCCAACCAACCAGTCTCACTAATGGAGCCTGCACCTATAGTGTCCAGAAAACCTACAAAAGATTTTATACCACCTAAAAAATTATGGCATTTTGACATTGTAATTTTTCACCAGTATACTTTACAATAATTTTAAAACGAATGTGTTTTTACTTATCTCAAAGTAATGAGAAATTTTTCTGCTGGCAAAACAGACTCTGAAGTGAGTGTCCTGCTTCTCTAGGTAACATGATATGAATTGATATCAGAACTAAAAACATTCTGGACTCATTCGACGCACCTCATGAAATATAGACGGATGCTGAGATAGCTTTTACTTATAAATACAGCTGAATTGTGTTTCTCATTAATTAGATTATATGAATGTACCCACTGTTTTCTCCGCTTTCTAATTCTTTTCAAATACCATTAGTCCGCAATAACTTTATCCTCACTCGCCGAAATCAAGATTACTTAGTGAAATATCCCTGATACATTTTATCGTTGAATTGTGTCTTATCGTTTATGTATGAACCTCACTAACCTTACGATATAAATCGTGTATACGCCTAGTATACCTGGAGAGATTTCAGAAATTCTGTCACATGTGCAGTAAAGGGAGAGATATTTTGAAGGGGACCTTTGTAGTCCAGTGAGAGTCCCCTCTTGGAGCACCGCCATTATCGTTCTTAAAAAAATTCCTTATATTCTTACCAACGGGATATACAGACAGCAGTAAAGTCTTTTTATCACACCCTGTACTCATAATCTCATAACTTTTATGGATGAGGTTTTTAGTGTACAACATACAACCGAAAACAATATATTTCCTTGCGTCAATGTTTTCAGAATGGTTCTTACACAACCAAGCTGCCGCAACGAAAGCTCGAGATGAATGGCATACCCTACTACCATGGACCACTGCGCATCTTACGTTAACTCGCCTTGCTACAGCTCTCGAGGTATACACACTTATATACACAGTCGAGGAACTGTCTATAGACATACATACAATGTATATAGACAATCTAGAGACTTCGTCGCGTGTACACACTTGAACGCCTTGATTCAGAACATTGCAGTAGAAATAACAGGTGTTCGTATGCAAACCAAGTATTTGTTACAGGAGATGCCCCGCTCTTCTTCGCCTGACTAATTTTTGTTATGTTCCCTATGTGAAGCAGTTTTAAAATTGTGTATTTTTATTGTACGTCACCTATGGACACTTAATATTTTTTGGCCAGCTCTTCAATAATTTTTTTCTTCTTAGTACGATTTTAATATTCTCGATTACTCACTTGCCTCAAACAAGATGATAATCTTCTATTAAAAGTTAAACTTTCTTCGTTGGCCACAACATGATATTAAAAAAGCAAACAAAAAAAGCGAAGCGTTCTTTACAACACACAGATGACAACAGAGGACTATGTCTAGAAAAGTGTCCACACTGCGAAACATTGTGCAAACGGAAGGGCTATTCTCTCGCAGGCAATACCTGCGAGGGATGTTCTCTCGTAGGCAGAACCTTGTAGGAGAGACAGGAGGGGGCTACCTTTGGGGATGCCTTTTCCTCTCTCCGTTTATGAACTAAGGTTCCCACAAGCCGAGACACCGCGGCCTGTTTTGAGAGGTGTATGTTCCGGGGTCACAGACCTTGGGCATACGGCAAGATTTGTTTGCCGTTCCCATTGCAACAGTCGGTCAGCTGCCTTCTAAACTGGTCGAGGCACGGAGAAGGGAATGCTGCGTCCCCCAGCAAACTCCTCTCCCGCTATCGGAAGGGCGTGGGACAAGTACCAAATGCCCGACGTACTTGATGCAGGTTTGTCCTGCATTACTTTTAGGCGAATGCCGGGTAGGATCCTTAAACTATACTCAGAGGCCCTAGTTAACCCTTGGCTACCTTCCTCTACCCTTCCGCATCCCCCCTTTCAAATCCCTTCCTATGCTATTAAAGGGGAGTTCCATCATGTGGATTACCCTCATGTAGCCTGTTACACTAAAAAAAATGTATTGCACAAAAATGTCTAACAATTCTGAGAATTGTTTCAACTCTCCCATTTCAGACGGGAGACCATTTTTCTGCGATTTTGTTCTAAAAATGTGTCTATAGACAAGAATTTGTCGTTCGATTGTTTACAGACATTGTGTAGATACAAAAATCGCTCGACTTTGTATACAAGTGTTTACTAGACCTAATTTTTCTGCGATAAATATTTTACCGCTCCGGTGTGAACCTCGGTTACTGGTAACGGGATTTCTGAGGCAGGCGCTGTTGACTTTGGTCATCGTCCGCACACTGTATGTACACTTTCAAGGGCTTTGTACGCGCTAGAGATTTTTGCCAGATCTCTGTCAACCACATCTGCCAGAACGTGTAAACGCATGAGAGGGTTGCTGCCACACAGAGAAACAGATTGCTCTGCTGTGCTTTGGCAACTGAACGTTTGATCTAGCGCGGTGTTTCCCAACGCGGGTCCCAAGCCCCACAGGGGGGCAATTCGAAAATGAGGTGGTCTAAAATTTAAAAACCGCTAGCTATAATTTAACTTATACAAAATTAAAATTGTTGGTATCTCAATTTCAAGTAAGCATTTGGTACGCTTTTTGTGCTTTCCATAGAGCCACACTTGAAAGATTGGATATAAACTATGATGAACTCAGAATAGGCCCATTGTTTACTATGTCTAGTGAAGGAATAGATCGTACTGTGTTGGATGATTGTTATGATATGCGCTAAGTTGTTGTCTACTGTAGTCTTAACACCAATTCCGCGTGTTAAATGAAATAAGAACTTAATTTCGAACAAAAGCTCGAATGGGTGATAGGTTTTGCGATTTCAGAATTGAAGTAAATGATTACTTTGTTATGCAATTATTACTGTAGAAGAATTGTGATACACGAATTAGTCTTCTTTAGCGAATTTTTAATATAAAAATATGTATATGATACATTGGGAGGACATTAGAAATACTTAGGTGGGGCATGGTAAAAAATTTTTGGGAAACACTGATCTGGCGTGTAAACACCGTCAAACCAACTCTGTCTTTGTGGATTATTTCTCGTCCCTTGGCATTGCCAAAATTTTCTCTCTGGCAGTCGTGTATTATTTGAAATTTGTTGGTCTTTGTTTATATATAAGGGACGCAGACGAGGAGCATACAGCAAGAGTTGTTACAACTTCTATTGGAGCAGTCGGCTAGATGCCTTAAGCATGGTCGAGGCATGTAGTCGGGAATGTTGCATCCTTTGCGTGGTGCGCTGTAAGTACTCGGAACCAAACCTACTTGTTGCAGGTTTCCTTTGCAGGTTTCCGCGTAATATGTAAATGCCGGTTAGGATCCTTAAATTATAACCCGGGGAAGCTAGTTAATCCTTTGCGACCTTGTTCCCCATCGGCATAATGTTGCTCAAACGCTATTAAAAAGTAGTGGCCATAACTTGGTTTACCCTTAAGTAGCTTTTTATTTAAAAAAAACTCGGTAGTTCGGAAGCAGATAATGGCATGTTAACATATTCCATAAACTATCAAATACTACTGAAAAATAATATCTATATGTTTAACAAGAACTGTTGATGAATACCCGGAATGTTCCCTTACAATTTAACTTATATTTCGCGTACTTTTTACGTTCTTAATAACTTTTTGTTAGTTTCATAATTTGTACCGTTCATTCATTTATTTAGTCTATTGTACAATTTGCTTACCTTTATTTATTCTCGTTATTTTTTTAGACTACTAGACTACATGAGGGTAGTCCATGTGGTGCCAACTCCCCTTTAATTACATAGGAAGGGATTTGAAAGGCGGGATGCGGAAGGGTAGAGGAAGGTAACGTCGGGTAAACTAGAGCCCCCGGGCATTTGCCTAAAAGTGATGTAGGACAAACCCTAGAAAAACCTGCATCAGGTAGGTCGGACAGTAGGTACTTGTCCCACGACCTTCCAATGGGGAAGAGGGATTTACTGTCGGTACGCAGCTTTCCCTTCTCCATGCCTCGACCAGTTTAGGAGGCAGCTGGCTGACTGTTTCAATGGAAATAACGGACAACTCATAACGAGGCAGCTGGCCGACTATTCCAATTGGAATAGCGGACAACTCTTACCGTATGCCCAATGTCTGCGACCCCGGAACATACACCTCTCAAAACAGGCCGAGGTGCCTCGGCATGTGGGAACCTTAGTTCAAAAAACCATATAGATGTGAAGGCATCCCCAAAGGTAACCCCTCCTCAAGAGCTCTCTGGGAAGGTTCACCTGCGAGACAATTCTCTCGCAGGCTTCCCTTGAATATGTGCGAGAGGGAGGTGTAGGCAGACTATGTATAGGGTAATCTACATAGTGGCAACTCTCCTCTTATAGCATAGGAAAAGGATTTGAAAGGGGGGATGCGGAAGGGTAGAGGAAGTTAGCTAAGGGTTAACTAGGGCTCCCGGGCTATGGTTTAAGGATCCTACCCGGCAATTCACCTAAAAGTGATGCAGGGAAAAGCCTGCAACAGGTAGGTCGGGCATTTGGTACTTGTCCCACGCCCTTCCGATGGCGGAAGCGGGGTTTGCTGTGGGATCGCAGCTTTACCCTCTCCGTGCGTTGACCGGTTTAGGAGGCAGCTGGCCGACTTTTCCAATAGGAAAAGCGTACAACTCTTACGGCAGCGGTATTGTTTCGTGTAGCACTTCTAGTAAAATTTCGATTTTGTTTTTTAGCCGTCATGATTTTTATGATCTCACTTTACGAGATAACCGCTTCAGTTCCACTAGAAATTTTAAAATCCAATTTAGTTCGTTTACTTACCCTTCGATTTGCTCTTGAAGTGTTTTGATATAATTTCGAAGTGTTTATGATTATATTACTGGCATTTAGTATAGCAATAAAATTTTGAAAACACAAGCTACGCCTTGTACGTATTTGCTTTTAACTTCTAGGTGATCTTACAATACAGTATTCATAGCTATTTCACAATTAATTCAAAGGTAATTGTTGTTAATATTGAATTTTGGGGACACTCATTATTTATAGTGTGAAGTGGTGGTACTACAGAATCGGATTTATAATAATAATTTTTATTTTTATTATTATGTAAGAGTGTTATTCGGAAATTACGGTCTGATTTCTTATTAAACATAAAACATCACAGATTTTTTTTAATAAACTGCTTTTTATTTAATTCCTTACATGATTCTCTATTTTTCTAAATAGTTTCCATATTTGTTTAATCATATGTCATAACGTTCTACAAGATTTTTTACGCCTAATTCATAGACGTTTTTAACTACTTCTTTCATCTCGTTATCAGTGGCGAAGTGCTTGCTTCTGGGAAACTCCTTAAGTTAGCGGAACAAGTGAAAATCGCTCGTCGCCAAGTCTGGACTGTACGGCGAGTGGTCAATCCGTTCCCATCCAAACCATCTGATCGGATTTTGGGTATGGAAGGCAGAACAGGGTCTGGCATTGTTATGCAGCAACAAAACTCTAGACCAGAGGTCGCCGCTTGACGCCAATTATTAGACAAAAGAAAAAATAAGGAATCCCCGTTATGTGCAGTTATCAGAGTTATTATTTTTGTTTTTAGTCTGTACCACGTTATGAATGCAATAAATTCTAAATTTTAGGGGAAGCAATAGGAAATATTCGACATGTCACTTTCAGATAAATTGTAGCTTTTGCAAACTTTAGAAATAAAGACGTCAAACAATTTCCTGTCTTGAAGAAGTATCTTCAAAAACTCAGAAGTTCTCGACCCTTTTTGACCAAAAAGGTGCCAGAAGTTTATCCGATTTAAGAGAGAAATTTCATTTCAGCCTTCAGGACTTCAAAAGTGGCACACCTCGCACAATTTACCGCATCACCTTTGTTACAAGTGAAGACAGAAGAATTTTCTGCTAGCGGCGACTGAACATTTCAACGAAGAGTCAGTACGTGAACTAATTAATAGATCTTCAAAGTGATATGATTCTAAAATCAATTCCAACGGATCAAATCTGGCCACTCCTACCAATAAAAATACTCAGCGTTGCTCCGTGTCGCACTGATAGTGAAGACTTTGTTCAACTCAAGCTACCGGTGCGAATATTCTTTTTCTGACAGCAATTCATTAAAAAACAGAAGCGTAAAGACTCAAAATCGCCTAGGTAATTGCGTCCGAATTGCAGTGACCAACTACTAACCAGACATAGACAAACTCGTTGCAGAGTAGGAGAGTGATGCTTGCAATTGAATTGAATTAATTTTTTCTAATTCTGTTGTGAATTTAATTTTGGAATTTCTAGAATTTAAAATATTAAGTAGGGTGCAAGAATAGAAAGAATAAACTTAATTGAAGATGGTCTGTAATATTGATTGTAAAATAAAAGATCTGTAAATTTTACAACGAACCTTTTTTCAAAAAAAAATGTTGGGGGGGGGGGGGGGGGCGGTAGCTCGCCAAGCAGTTTCTAAATGCCAAAGTAACTTCCTGCATTGGCGAGTTTTGGTGACTACTGCTCTAGACCAAGTCTGTCCAACGCGGCGCCCGTAGTCTCGTTTTTTGGCGGCCTTCGTACATATAATTGTAACTTGCCAATTTTTACTAATTAAAAATTTTAGCCTTTAAATGTTTTTTTCGGTATGTCCATGAAGAGATGACCTTTTATTTGCACCGTACCGATTGTATTTGAAAAAAACAACTGAAGTTATGGTTTACAAATTTCAACAGAAATTTCCTTTCACACTTTCAAATTATGAAATCTATTCTGGAAAGAGATAATGGCGGTGAGCATGATCTTTCATTTTTTGCCAAACATCTTGAAACTATCGTGTCCGAATTTGGTGGCAGCAGCTATAATAGTAGTAGTATGAGGTAGTGCGCTTGCGCAATTTTTCTTACCGTTTTTCGCTCCTAGTAGTAAAAAGATTGGATAGCGCTCCTCTATTATCGCGGGGATAATTTATGGCCGTAACCGCAGAAGTCTATTGAAGTGAATGAGAGCTTGCACACTGGGCGGTAAATAATCACGGCGATAAAATTGTCGCTGACAACAGACTGAGCAGTCGCTCAATGCAACAAGCGCACAGCGATAAACTTATCGCACTTGCAACTAGTGGCCTACGTAACCCAATGCATGTTGGACACAGAGCAGTTTTTCTACCGCTGGAGTTTTTTTCATTCTTGATTTGAATTTTCGTATTAAAGTTTGTTGTTTGCCATCCTATCTTTTGTGTCATTTTTTTTACATATTTCGAATATGAATAATTTGGTGGACATAATAGATAATAAAATAGTTATTTCATTAATTCAAGAAAGTCCTGTACTATGGGATAAAACCCTGAACATATTTTGCGTCATCCTGCCTCAACTCTTCAAACAGCGCGTAGAAAGCTCCAACCTCTTCTCTTCTTTCATTAATTGGATGAAACCAAATTACTCGATTTTTTCTTCTCATTTTCATTCGACGGCGAAATAACAGTAATGCTGAATATACTCTGTTCATTTCGAACTACACTGTTCACAGCACTGTCAACTGAGAATCGTACAATGGAAAATTTACCTCCGAGATAATAATCGCTTAATGTGTGTCTCTCGATTTCTTTGAGCGGCCACGATAATTTTACAGCAGCGCTAAAAATCGCCGTGTGTATAACGGACCTTACACAGTGGCGCAGTAAGCGGCTGCATTTATTGTTGTTCTTTGCTGCATAAACTCGACTAATAATATCCCAAAACACGGTCGCCATAAGCTTGCGAGTTGAGATTCTCCGCTTGGTCTTGACTTTAACTGGTAATGTCGTCTGACGCCATTCCATAGACTGACGATTAGACTCTGGAGTCATGTGAGAAACCCACGTCTCGTCCCCTGTGGATATTTAAAAATTGATCACCTTCCTTATGATTTCGGTCCAAAAAATCAAGACCACAAGCCATTATTTTCATTTGGTGCTCTTCAGTAAGCAACCTGGGAATTCAACGTGCGCACTATTTGTGAAATTGCAAATTTTCAGAGACAACTTTGTGTAAAGTTGTTCTATCTACATTCGGAAATTCCAATGCTTAAGTTGAAATTGTGCATAGACGGTCTTCACAAATTTTTTCGTTCACGGTATTCACCGTCCGGCCTAGAAAGCTATCCACCCTAACTCACTTTTCTGTCACTCATCGCATTTGGGCCATAAACTTCACTTATCTGTAGATGAATTTCACTGACCGTATTTCACAGTCGACGGCTACGGCGATTCGGACCTTACTTTCCGAATAACCCTCGTAAGTGTGCTAGAAAAGAAACTTTCTCCACGAGGAAACGCGATTAAACGGCGAGGATCATAAGGGAGTCAAAAATACTCCTGGTACATTAAGCTAGCGAACATTCACCTCTCAACATTGACCGAGGTGCTTCGACTTGTGGGAACCTTGGTTCAAAAACTGAGAGAGGAAAAGGCATTCCCAAAGGTAGCCCTTTCCGTCATTCCAGAAAGGCTCACCTGCGAAAGTTATGACAATTATTTTGTGTCTCTTAAAGTACCGAGAGTATTTTTACTCTCAATAGTCTGGGTAATTTTTGACATTAGCAAACTACATGATGAAATTTCTATCGCTTAGAACTGCAGGAGTATACTTATCTGGAAGTGCGTGTATTTTTTACTATATTAGGGTAGCGAGTACACTCTTAGGGTGCCAAGAATATTTTTGACTCTCTCAACACACAAGGAGTATCTTTGTGGCTTTAAGGTAGGAGATTATTTTAGATAATATTTGGTACCGAGAGTTATATGCTCCTCTAAAGGTACTGGGAGTATATTTGACTTTCTTGGGATTTTGACAGTATTTTTGACTTAAGGTACCGGAAACTAATATTTCCTCTATTAGTGTACCAGGAGTATTAGAATATCGGAAATATCTTTTACTCTTTTTAAGATATCTGGATATTTTTTCTCTCTCTTAAGATTCCGGAAGGAATTTTGACTCACTTAGGTTACCGGTATTATTTTACACTTTCATAAGGGACGAGAAGTAATTTTGACTCTCTTAAGATGTTGGGAGAAGATTTGGTTGTCTTAGGGTACTGAAAGTATTTTTGACTCTCGAGGAGACCGGTACTATTTTTGACTCTGTTAAGGTACCTGGAGAATTTTTGTTTCTCCTAAGATACCGGGTGTGTATTTTTTAATTTCTTAACGTACCAGGAGTATTTTTGATCAGGATCACTTCACCTGAACACAATGGCTAGGAAAAGTGTTTTGACGACGAAGGGACCCGGATGGATGCCCGAGGTAATTTTATTACCATACTACAACCAAGAAGCTTTACACTCTATAATCTGTTGTCATGTTGCATACATTTAAAAATCTATATCAGAACTCTTCGCATACAGTCCATAAGTTAGATCTTGTTCGAGCATTGAAACCCGTGTTGCCAATATACAATAAAATTGTTTGGAAATCGTAAACTAAACTATTAGTGAGCAGTAATTGTATTTAGGTAATTACTGATTTATCATCAGGGATTTATAGTTTTGTCACTTCGTATCTTTCGTTTTAGGCGTGAAATTGAAATCTTGAGAGAAATTTGTGAGTAGTATTTTCAAATAAATCAAAAGTGTTTGTCTGTGATCGAAACCAAAATAACGAATAATCATTAGTGAACCAGGTCTTCACATAATTTTGTGGAATAAACACAAGACCTTACGTTCAATCATATTTCCCGCCTTGGAGATGAAAACCAGTATATTATTCGCTGTGGTATTGTGCTCATTAATTTCAATTCCATTAATTTTTATTGAACATCTGAAGACATATAATAATTTATCGTTGTTTACAGATAAATGTCAGCCATAAGTACCGGCGTCTCAGATGGAGGTGTGTTTTTTCGCGGAAGAGTATGGCAAGTGATCTCAAATGTTGATGCTAATGGCCAGCGTGATTGGCTGTTGCCTATCCGAAACATGTACGGCTAACAGTAATGGCAGAGAACGTAGTTTCGTAGACCTGTTTAATTACAATTCTGAAATGTTACCAATATATACAATGACAGTTAATCGGATTATTACGATAAGTGCTACGTGACAAGACAACGATGTCTTCCCATAATTTTAATATGTTACAAGTAATAGGACTTGTTTATCTTCACTTAGGTGTCGTGCGTGGTAAGTTTTTGGTTATTATACAATAAAGTCTAGTGTTTTAGAAACATATGTGATACCTAATTCGAAATAAATGATAATAAAGCGAAATTGGCGCAGGTTGTTTTCTTGTATATGGTAAGGTAAAATCGCCCATCTCTAGGACTACAGGATTAACCCGATGACAGTATCATAATTATTAAGTGTTTTATTCTCTAAAGTTCTAACGAAAGCAATAATTTTAATTGAAACCAAATATATTTAAATGTGTTAGTTTAATTATATATATATATATATATATATATATATATATATATATAAATTTTCAAATTACTCTCAAACTATTACCAATGATGGGGTGGATAGTTTTATGCTAGATAAATCTGTTAATAAACTTGTAATTCTACTGAAGTGAGTTTGCAAAGAATTAGACACTAGTAGTATTGATGTATTAAAAATTTCAGTGTTCATTAGAACTATTTCACTTTGAGGCTTGGCTGTACTAATTTGTTTTAGGGCTGTTATGTTACTGTGACATATGCCCAAAGGACAACCTAACATGTCAAACAGATGGATATTGCTTCACATCTACCTCATTGGATAAACATACAGGAAAAATAAAACATCAATACAGGTACAGTAACATTTCTCTTTTTTCCTGAGTATCATCACAAAGTTGGCAATGCATTCATGTAATATTATGAGCTATATGGTGATAATTAAAGATGATAACAATACATAATAATACAGTTTATTACTAAACATTATCCATGTTACATTTTAGTTTATTTTACACCTCACTGTATATTTAAAATTTATTCCCTTGTAGTGTTACTGAATAGGCTACAAATTAGGCAAAATACAAACTAGTATAAGTTTTTAATAGTGTAAAATTCAGTTAAATAAAATAATACACAGATCTCTTCCTGTGTTGCAATAAAAATATTTGTAAATATTTTTTCCTTCATTTTTTTCTCTAAAGATGATCAATTATTGGAATTGTTATGTTTATTAATAGAATTGAATTAATTCAGTGGAACCCTGACAGTATGTTTGTAATACAAAAAATTGTAAGGACACATTTATCAATGTTGAACTTTGTTTACTATTCTCAATGTTTTTTTTTTATTTATAGCTGCTTTTAAACTTTTGTCAGCGTTTAAAAGTATTTGGTTGGAGTGTTTACTATTCAGAAGCACGTTTCATTTAAATCCTTGATTTTAATTGGGAAATAAGTAATATGCTAGAAAAAATTATATAAATATTTAACCAGTTGAATATAAGAAGTATCACTGATGTGAGGAATTGCTGTCATTCGAGGAAAAAATATGTCCAAACTGTCATTTTTAACGCTATTTCTTTTTTTATTATAACAAATGTAATGTGAGAAATCATTATCTGCTCCATTACTTTGTGAAAATATTGTATTTTAACACATATAACATGTATAACTAGTGTAGATTTATCAATAGTTTAGCTTTAAGATTTTACAAATATTCCTTCAATCCTGTTACAGCAGAATACAAAAAAAAAGTGGTTAATCTGAAAACCTTCAATTAAGTAACAAATACTGTTTAATATTAATAGGGAAAGGGTTTTCCACTGTATTTGCTTGAAAGATAATTCTCTATCTTTTACCCTGTTAATATATTCAATAAATAACATTTATACAAAATTATGGCTGCTCCAAGATTTGTTTTATAAGGTTGTTTTTTTCCAGCACTGCCTTTTATGAAAATTAATTCAGTATATTTAGAATGTTTTATATAAAACTACATGTGCCTATTAGAATTGAGAATACTTCTTTTTATGTCTTATGTGGACTATGGATGCGTTAATTTTTCATAATGTTTCATATTAGTTGGATGTCTGCCAGATCAGAGGCTCTAGATAATGCTGGCACACAGGTGTCAAAGCTGAACTATTATAGAACATTGTTAATATTTTTAGCACAAGTGACTAGCTAAAATAGTATTAAAAAATTATTGTTTGACAAAAATGACAAAAGTTTTTGGTGAACCATAGTTTTGAAGAGTTTAATCCAGATCTTGATACTTCACAATGTAGGAAATTTAAAGATGAAAGTCTGTAAGCATTAAGTCTAAAAAGAATTTTATTTGTAAACTTTCACACAAATAATTTTTCCAAGAATAAAAGGAATTGGTATCAATCTTAAAAATTAGGCAAAAAACAGAACAAAATAAAGCATGAGACTATCAATATATTCAACGAATAATAAAAATTATCATTATACAAGTTTCATACATTTCTATAACCATAAAGTTAGATCTAAATAAACTGGGCGAATCAGTTTACTATTCATATTAAGAAGAATTGCATCATGAGAAATATTTTTTCAGGAAAAGAGTGATTTTGATTGAAATGTTTTATTTGTAAAAAGTATCTTTATATTACGTTATAAGAGAAAGTGAATTTTCAACTTGATCTGATGGAGTTGAGAAATAGGATGATTTCTCTGCAAATAAAATGGAAAATTTTATTTTGTTAAAGTCATCATAAATGGCATGATTAAAGGGAAGAAACTGAGATGCTATAACATTAATTAATATTTGAGAATACCAAGGTGGATTAAATACCTGCTTTTTAATCAAGATTTCTTATCAAGATAAAGACGTGAACAGTTGTAAAATCTATAGGAACAAATTGAATCTAATTAATATATTAAGAAATACTGTAAATGTTAATGAGTATAAATAGAACTAAGGTTTATTTATTTTAATAAAATCAATTTGAATAAGACAAAGGTCCTGAAGATAACCCAAAACAAACATGATGAAATTATTAATCATGGAGGAGTACTTATTATTTATTGTATTTTATATTCACATTCAGAAAATTGAGCTAAACCAGCAGAAATATATTGTGAATTTGGATAGTGAATAAGTGTGTAATGCTCACCATCTTTAAGTTCTTATTTGTAGTTGCACCTAGTGTTTTGTAATTAGTCATCATGGTCATCAAAAAGCAAATCAGTGTAATTTATGAGAAGAACCACATAATAAGTTGAAGTGTTTTTAAATCCTACATAATTGGATAATCCTGTATCATTGTTAGACTAACTTTTCAATTTTCAACTACTAAATATCTCTGAGCAGGTACATACATAAATCAAGGCAACTAGCATTAAATATATATGTCCTGTTCCATAATCATTTTCATTTTTAACAGTGTACCAATTTTCTGGATAATTTGAAGGTAAACTGGTAGATAAAGGCTATCAAAATGTTTTGAAGATTTATGACGATTTATTGTAATTAAGTTTCTAACTGATTAAAGAAATGCTATTAAATAACTATGAGATAAACAGTCTAAAAAACTGTTCAGTTCCTATAAAATGAGGCTATTGATTACACATTGAATGCAATATAATTCTGTAATTGATGTGATAGTATAATATAGAATAAATAATAATATCAAAATCTTTAGTATTGAAGGCAAGAGTATCTGTATGTTTAAAAGTTTTATCCATTTTAACTTAGTATATGCAATGTTAATATGCAACTTAAAAAATAATTAATTTAATATGGCCAACATCATGTAAGAATTTCTTCCAATATGGCATTGAAATAAATCACAGTTTAAAAGTAGTTAATTGTCACTAAATATTTAAACATTAAAACTTTTTAAAGTATTTATGTCATATTTAAAACATTTATGAATAAAAAATATCGTTCCATTTAGGCTAACATAACCAGTTACTGAAATGGTTTTCTAATGACTATGGTAGGACTCTGTGAATCAAATTCAAAAGTATTCAATTCTAAATAAATCTGTGGATAAAATGACACGTAAATTGATTGCAAATATGTGACAGAAAATTACATAATTTTATATTATTTAAATGTATGTAAAAGCTCACAATTGTCATTAAACCAGTTAAGCAGCAGTATTGTAGTTTTGAAATATTTGAATAACAAAATGATTTATATAATTTAATTCACAATATTTTAAATTCAGAAATGTTCACATGCATCAAAACTTATAATTATATAAACACAAAATGAAGTAAAAGTTCAATTTTCTGGGTTTTAAAATAGATTACATAATAATTTTACATGTGTAATCCAATATATTTTCTAAATCTCTGCAAATGTATTTTCATGCCAAAATATTAAAATGTGACCAGTTATATATTTCATATTTCCATGCATAGAACCAAATCATTTGCTTCATAGCACTTAACTGTACAAGTACAAATTAAAATTCTCATTACCTTGAACTTCCAACATGCAAGGCCCAATTCTCAACATACTCTGATTGCTTAGGATTCTGTTTTAGCCTTGAATAAGTCTTCCATACTTTTTAATGTGCTTCTGTGAAATTTATAAACAATATATAACATTTACCTCAAACAGCTTAGTGAATCTGTCATTTACTTTTCTTGAGAGGTAATCGTGGATCGATGTATAACACACCAGTTGATGCTCTTGGCACACATGAAACTTTTATTACATCCAACACTAACATGGACAATAACAATACAAGAAACAAAACATAAACACTATCAAAGATATACAGTTTGTATTCGCAGTGGACAGTTTCACGGAATAATTATATATCTCAACACACCCCCTACAAACTTGACCACATATATAAACCTGTCAATCTGTCAATGTTTATATCCAATGGGCACTGACAATCCAATTGCTGACAGACACTTCCAATGCTTTGGCCTTGTTAGTCCTTTAGTGAAGACGTCAGCTGGCATCTCCTCCGTAGACATATGACCTAGTTGAACTTCGCCAGACTGGATGACTTCACGCACGAAATGGTGATGAACATAGATGTGCTTTGTTCTGGAGTGAAACACAGGGTTTTCCGCTAATTTCTTAGCCCCAAGACTGTCATTAAACAACTGGATGGTAGTTTGGCTACCAGACCCCAAGTCCTCAATCAGCCTTTGTAGATGGATTGCCTCTTTACAGGCTTCGCTGAGAGACATATACTCAGCCTCGGTTGAGGATAGAGCTACGGTATGTTGCTTCCTCGATTCCCATGATACAGGTCCTCCGTTCAATGTAAACACGAAACCTGTGTATGATCGTCGGTCGTCCACACTGGAAGCCCAATCTGCATCAGCATATCCTGTCAACTTTGCTTCCTTAAATTCGTAATGGATACCGACATCCAGCGTTCCACTTAGGTATCGAAGCACATGTTTAGCAGCCAGCCAATGTGTCTTCCCGGCACAATTGTTAAATTGCCCTAGCATGCTGGCAACATGAGCAATATCAGGACGAGTTGCCACAGCTAAATACATCAAAGCACCCACGAGTTCCCTGTAGGGTGGATGCTCACCATCATTTGGATCCCAGCCCTTGTCCTTTGATAACTTCGCTCCTGGATCGATTGGAGTCAGTACTGCTTTACAATCTGACATCCCAAATTTATTGAGTAGATCCATGATGTAAGCCTTCTGGCTCAACTTAATTCCGGTATTATCTTTGGAAAATTCAATACCAAGGCAATGCTTTGAGCCCATGCTCCTGATTTCAAACGATTTGCAAAGAAAATGGTGACTTTGTTCAATTTTCTCAGTTTGGCGGGACATTATTATTATGTCGTCAACATAAACTGTGACAATAATCAGGTCCTCACCTGTCCCCTTTACATAGACTCAGGGATCTCCTCGAGATGGTCTCAGTCCACATCTCCTCAGCTCGGTGCTTAGTCGCTGGAACCAGCAGCGTCCAGCTTGTCGTAGTCCATAAAGCGCTTTCTTTAGCAAACATATCTTGTCTCCAACACCTATTTCCTCGAGCATCTTCTTCGCCCTCTTTACAATGTGTGAAGACTCGTGTCCCGTACTGATGATGTGTTGTAGAGCTGTCTCTGTGAAGTCTGGAATCTCCATATAAATCTTCTCATCGATAAGACCATATAGATAAGCGGTATATACATCGAATTGATGAATTTCCATCCTCATCTGAGTTGCAATCGATGTAGCCAGACGGATTGAACTCGGCCTTGCTACTGGTGCAAAGGTTTGGTCGAAATCCGTCCCAGGTATTTGAGAGAAACCTTTTGCCACAAGTCTGGTCTTCTTCTTTATGACTTGACCGTCTGCTCCGCGCTTGTTTCGAAGTACGATTCGGCTTCCTATGACTTTTCGATCTTTTGGTCGTGCTATTACGTCCCAAGTGTCGTTCTTGATTATCGAAGTAAGCTCCTCCGCAATGGCTTGTTTCCATTCTTCGGCTTCTGGACTCGACATAGCGGAATGTATGGGTATATCCACCATGTTCGCGAATTCAGCAGATTCGTCCATTGCCATGTGAAACGTTTTTATCGGCCTGCCTGGACGTCCGGAACGGATTGTACTAGGTCTTCCCGTTTCATCACCTGGATTGGTTCGTCTACGTGACGTTTTTGGTAGTGGTTTTCGTGCCATCTTTCCGCGCGTACATTCTTCGCAATCGACGTCCTCGTTTGGGTTGTCAATTTCATTTCCTCGTATGGCGCCGTTCTTGGCGGCGTTTCGCAAGTATCTGAAGTTCAAGTGTCCCATCATTCGATGCCACTCCATCAAAGAAGCCTTGCGACGACGTTCTGGCTGTACCACATTACTCGCTTCACGTTCATTTGGATCTTGAACGTAGAAAAGCCCATCATTTCTACTTGCAAGTAATATTAGCCTTCCGTGTGTATCTACGACTCTGGCTCTGTTTTTCTCAAATATCACTTTATGTCCTTTGTCGACTATCTTCCCGACTGATAATAAGTTGGTACGCAGTTCGGGAACGTATAGGGTTTTATGTAAGTCGAAGAGTTTCTTGATACCAGATACTAGTGTGACCATTCAGCGACACCTTTTGCTTTGATTTCTGCCGACGAATGATCCGCCAGGTTCAACTTTCCTGAGGAATTAGGCTCTAGATTAGATGAGTGAAGTCGTCTAGGTCTTTGCTCATATGAGAGGTACATCCACTGTCCAAACACCATCGATTTGTATTTCCTTTTTCTCCACCCGATGTGAATTTGCACTTGTCCGCGATTTCCGTCATGTATAGTGACCCGTTATTCACCGCGTTTGACGTTTCGTACGCTTTTCTTGTTGATCGACACTGATTTGCTTTGTGTCCGATTTTCTTGCATCTGTAGCATCGGATCTCCGAAGTTTTGTCCTTCTCTCTATAATTGTTCGATTTTTCCCTAGCTTTGTTTTTCCAAAATCCGCGTGGTTTCGCTATCATAGAGTCTTGAACATCACTGCGTCGTTCGCCGTGTCTAGCGTCGTATTCTTCCACTACCTTTATGCGTAAAACATCCGGTTTTGGTAGATCGTCGCGCGACACGATCGCACACCTGCAGTTTTCGAACGTGGATGGTAGACTGTACAATAAGAGAATTGACAATAAATCGTCGTTCACAATTCACATCCATGTCCTTCAGTTTATCTACAGTGTCAAAAAATCTTCCGAGGTGATGCCGCACGTCCTCGCCCACGTCCATTCGTTGCAACACTATCTGCTTCAGGAGTGTAGCCGGTCCCTTCGACGTATGAATGGACTCGAGTGTTGCCCATATTTCTCGAGAAGTACTGCAATGCTTAATTTGTTTAAACTCCGATGGGTGTATAGACAAAATTGTGAATTAGTTCCTTAATGGATTCTCCTAATATTGTATTTATTCCTTAATGGAAGCTCCTAATACTTCATTCCCTCTACTCTATCCATTACTCCACTAAAACTATTAATTGTCCACAATAAGACTATCTATATTTGTCTGGTCAGGAACTTGACCCGGTGGCCGAGATGGTTAAGGCGTCTGTGTACTAAGCAGAATACGTGGGTTCAAGTCCCGCCTGGGTCAAATATTTTCAGTCTTTCCTTCTTCTTCCATCCTTCTCCTTGAACATATGCTTTTCTATGTGCGTAATTCTTCGCCCGAGGATATGAATTCACATAAAGCGCAATCCTCCTATTTTCTCCTATTTATTTCTATCCTTCCTCACTATCCAAGTTTGAATGTGAATTAGTTCCTTAATGGATTCTCCTAATATTGTATTTATTCCTTAATGGAAGCTCCCAATACTTCATTCCCTCTACTCTATCCATTCCTCCACTAAAACTATTAATTGTCCACAATAAGACTGTCTATATTTGCCTGGTCAGGAACTTGACCCGGTGGCCGAGATGGTTAAGGCGTCTGTGTACTAAGCAGAATACGTGGGTTCAAGTCCCGCCTGGGTCAAATATTTTCAGTCTTTCCTTCTTCTTCCATCCTTCTCTCTGCGTTGAACATATGCTTTTCTATGTGCGTAATTCTTTGTCCGAGCATATGAATTCACATAAAGCGCAATCCTCCTATTTTCTCCTATTTATTTCTATCCTTCCTCACTATTCAAGTTTGAATGTGAATTAGTTCCTTAATGGATTCTCCTAATATTATATATATATTGTAATAAACAAATAATGGAAGTTTTAATTAATTTAAAGAATTTGCCTCACATTGAAGCGCCATTTATGTAATAATCAAATGGAAGGCTTTATTAAATGAAAAGTTTAAACAATTAACAAACAAAAATATTTATTTTATTTTGTGGCAATAAAAGATAATTACAACAAAATTCGAGATCTTTCTCTCAGGGCCTGTACTGAGTTTGATAATGAACACAACAAATTGATTTAAAATCTTATTAACAAAACAGTTTCAATTTACCTAAACAATATGTCGATAGAATGATAGAAATTAAAAAGTAAAGAAATTAAGTCTGATTGACAATTAAAAAAGATCAAAATCGGACTTTATCCTTTAATTTGCGTTTACAATTGATCATTAGATTTGGTTTTGCTACTTGCATACTGTCCAGCTGGTACCAGCATTCTTTTTTGCTTCGGAAATACACTATTGCAAACTTTTACACTGATTCTAAATATCGACTCACTGATTTTACACTATTGAAGTCAAAATTGATAGGCTCCCAGGAACTCGGATGATCCTCCTGATTGTCAGCTATCTGATGTCTGCTTGCCTTACAGGAATCCTATGATTTGTAGATTTATTAGTCTTTTACTGATTTGGAATATTTGTTTTAACTGTTTATTCTTCCAGAGTGAACTAACTTTTCTTTAGCTCCTTGCTGTAGATGTAAACTGCTCTTACTTTCCACAATTTATGTTGCAATACTTGCGGCGTGAATGTTTTCTTCGTATTAATTTACAACTTTAACTAGTTATACATTGACGATGTCTAGTCTCTGCTTAAATTATATTTCTTGTTCTGCTCCTTATAATGTCTATCCGCCAACTGCTCCTAACAATCTTTACGCCAACTGGCTCCTAGTGCTATCAAGTTTGAGTGCTCATACGCCATTTTTGACTTTTCGACAAAGCAAGCGAGCTCGCTTTTCCATTGTTGCTTTGTTCTATCAGACCGCTATAATGGATTTCTCAAACAATTCAAATTTTATGTCCAAACAAATAATGGCCTAATTAATTGGCATTACAGTATATATATATATATATATATATATATATATATATATATATATATAAACACACACACACACACATAATAATACTTAACGAAAATGTGACGAGGTCAAATTAAATAACACATTTGGATAGAATATAGAGACAAAAAAGTCATTGTCAGATGGTCACGTCAGGCTAAGTAGTTAAAGTATTTGACATGTTTGAGAGCCGGCTGGAATGTATTTCTGACCTTCTTTCCTGACAGAGGGGGATCGACCGGACTATCTGTTGGGATATCTGGACTATCGAGGTACATGAAGCCAATAGTTGGTTCAATCTGGCAACAGTGAAGGACTACTACAAATTTTGAGCCCCCTTCGTCAGGAGAGATAGTCTGAACTGCATGCAGGCCAGGCACAATATATGAACAAATTCATGCCCATCCTGCCCCATCCACACATGCACTTACACACACATACAAATGAAAAATTACATACTCAGGTAATCTTTCAAATAGATGTTGTCAATAGGGAAGGCACTTTTTAGAGGATGTTGAAACCAGGGTTTTGCCTGTGCAGTCATGGCAGCTCTTCCTACTACATGCTTGGAATGCAGCGTAGGTGGCAGGATAAAGGTGTGGGCTTTACAGGTTTGGATGTGTATGTTGCCTGTAGTGGCCATCCAAAAACAAATGTTGTGTGGGTTGTTTTGCAGTCGAGTGTAGGCCTGGCATAGAAGAGTGGATTGCTTTTCTATAGTCTAGGGAAGAGTTTTTGATTGAAGGTGAAATATTATTTTGTTGCAAAAAACAGAAAATTATTGCTTATAATTTAAATTAACAATACATTTAAGCAAGTAAAATAAAATAATTATTGAGATCAAAATTGTAAAATATTTTGAAAGCTAAGTTATGACTTTTAAAAATAAATAAATTAAGCTTTTTAAAATTGAAACTGTTGGGAATGTTGATCTAAACTGGTTTATTGAGTATTGTAGTGGAGTAAATTGCTCTGACATATGTAGGCTTGTGGTGTTCTGAAACCGCTTTCAATTATGCATTGGGACAGTTGGAAATTACATAGATTAAACAACTGTTTTTCAAAAGAAATGATAATGATGATTTTACACAGATGATGGGATATATTAACAAATTCATTTTAGTTTAGTGGTAGCTTCACAGAATAAATAATTGGTGAAGTCTTTGAAGATTTACAAAATGTAGACATAAAGTCTGTAGCATAATATAAATTCTGAGAATTTTTTAAAATTACTTTATAACTCATCATTCTTCATCCTTTCACAGTATGATACAGAATTAAATATATATATATATATATATATATATATATTGTAATAGTGAGAATGTGACATTGTCAAAAATATTGGTATGGAAAGGATAGAGAGATAGGTTGTGGCTTACCTGAAAGTGAAGTGCGGTGTCGCCATGAGGAACTGAAGGTTGTTCTTCAAATTTTCGGAGGCTCTCAGCCTCCTTCTTCAGGAAGGAGTGTTACACCATTCCGTGCACCGGTATATATATATATGTGTGTGTGTGTGTTGGGATAAGTGGAAAAAAGTCTGTTAGATTGAGGTTACTATCAGGAGATTTGATTGCATGTAATACATTTCTCTATTGTTGATCTTTGTGAGTAAATACTATATTTTTCATTAAAAAAAATGAAAAAAGGACTAATTTATAGGGCAAATAAAATTTTCTGTATTTACTTCCACTGCTTAAGAAACCTATATACTGTTAAATAATAGGAAATATAATAAAAGAACTTTGAATGAATTTGACAAAAAATTATGCCTGTATTTTTGTTATTTCTGTGATGCTTAAAATTTCTAAGTTACAGACCATTACTGTTATTAAACATTCGTCATCAAAATCTGGATGCTGAATTGATGACAATTTTACATAATACTGTAGAATAACACCAATCAAGCCCCATGAGTCTCGCAGAAAAGTGATAAATATTTGTCTGTAACCTTCAGATTGGACGTTAAATATTGAGGGCTAGGTTGTGTATGGTGTAATTTCACTTTGCAGCACTTTTCAATACTAACACAAAAAAATTCTGTGATGAGAAATAATAATGAAAATATTGGTAAGCATAGAGATAAAAATTACCATCATGACCAAGGAGTAGACATGACCTTCATTATTCACAGATTTTAAAATATACTTGCAGAAGGGGAAGAAGTCTTCAGAGTAGTCAAGTCATTAAAAAGTTTTAAAATATTTAATATATATATATTGGTATGGAAAGGATAGAGAGATAGGTATTTTTGACAATGTCACATTCTCACTATTACAATATATATATATATATATATATATATATATATATATATATATATATATATATATATATATGATATTAGTAAAGATATGACATTGTCAAAAATAATTGCAATATTGGTATGGAAATGAAAGAGAGATAGGTTGTGGCTTACCTTAAAGTAAAATGTGGTTTCGCCATGAAGAACTGAAGGTTGTTCTTCAAATTTTCGGAGGCTCTCAGCCTCCTTCTTCAGGAAGGAGTGTTACACCATTCTGTGCACCGGCCAGCTGCGGGCAGTAATTATATATATAACCTTAAAAAATCAGTGTTGATATAAAATTTTTATTCAGTTGTAATTTATGCAAATAGTTTTGAATAGTGGATAAGATAAGAAGAGAGAAGGAAAGCACTATGTGAATCCTAGAACAATTGTCTATTTACATTTGTTTAGACACCCTGTCAATTAAAGCAGGAAAATACAAAGCTATTGTATTATTAAATATATATTCATTTTTGGCAATTGCTTATTCCAATCTGATGAACTGCCACAAAACTATAATTCTCATATAATAGTACCAGTAAAACAATTCTTATTTTGTAGTCATATTTTTTATATTATTTTCCAAGTTTAATTAATAACTTTCACTCTCACAGATTTTAAGAATTTCTGTTTTTCTTTTTCTAGATTTTAATTAAAAACATTTGTATTATACTTATAATCATTTGCATAAACCATAGTGAATAGCCAATTCTGTTGCTACAAATATAACATATTAATTACCAATTTCAAATAGTACAGCAAACACTTGGTTTAATAATACATTTTTCTTAAATTATACAAGTGTCTGCATTGCCTACTTTGTTTCATAGTACAACTTCCGAAAACTTATTTGTGATTTTGGTATATATGAAGTCACCTTAATAAGTCAATGTTAAATTATATTTTGCTTACAACTGTTTAAGTATCTATTTTATCCATTTTAAGTATTTATTTTATCCAGTGTTCAATTTTGCTAGTCATTATTAAAAGACAAGGTTTTTGGGGTGTGGCCAGGCAACGGATTTTGTTTGTTGTCTTGATGTTGGGAAATAAAAATGTGATGTTTTCTGTTGATATGTGATTTAATTATGTTAAAAGTTATTTGAGTTAGTCATTAGCTTTGGTATTGTTCTGCATTTTCTCAACTTAGTAAATTTAACGTATAAATGGTCTGTGTACACTCTTGTAAAACTGTGGATGAGTTGGTATGTGCAAACTAAAAAAAATAACATTTAACATTAATTAGTGTAATGTAGAGCCCAAAATCAAATTTCCTTTTTTTTTCCTGCAAATAATACATACTGTGAGGCATTAATTTAATTTAGTGACAGAAGAGATTATGGTATATGTAAAATATTAAATTTGTTTGTTTTTTAAAGGAGGGCTTGTGTTAATATTTTTTAAAACATGGTTGACATTGATCTGTCCTCTTTATTTGTACATTCACTGCAATTTTTAGAGAAACTTTTTTAAATGTACTTTTCTCTAATTTTTTGACAGCTGATTTGATGTTTTAACAAAATTTACTCTTATTTTTAGTACCGATTTCTTTATTTTCTTTATCATCTCAATATGTGATAAACTCCTATATCTTTAAATTACCATATTTATTTTATGTCAACTCAGAAATGATCAAGAAAATCCATTTAAGCTTATATCACTGATTTGCATATTGGTGCAATGTTTCATATGGTTATGTAAGATTTGATTGGGATTGTAATTTAAAATTCAATATTTTTTGCTAATTGTTTACTATAGTCTCCTCTTCAAGCAATTCTCAGATTTATAATGCCACTCCCATATCTTTCAAAAGGAATACAAAATAGTATTGTATTATTCTACAAGTTTAAATTTTGTAATATTTGTAATAATGAACTGTTATTATGTAATGAAAGTATATCAAGCTAATTTGTAGGCCTGTTGATCTATTAAAGAAACCTATTACCTATATTTTATTTATAAACTTTTAATGAATATATAAATAACCATTTACTCTTATAATTAAAAAAGTTTGTGTGGAAATGAAAGAGAGATAAAGCAATGGCTTACCTGAAATTGAAGCATGGGATTGCCAATCAGGACAGGAGGAAGTTCTTCAAATTTTCAGAGGTGTTAGCCTCATTAATCAATAGAAAGAAATTACATTCCTTTCTTTGGCTGACCATGGACACTTCACCCTCAGAGTTCCCTAAACTAACAGCTTTGCCAGCTTTATGGTAATAACTGGTTCCATGTTTGCTCTGATACCCCAAAATCCTTCACAAAAATCTGCCTAAAAAAGCAATCCAGAGTGCAGAGCATTTGTGTGTGTAAACATACATACTATCCAATCATCAAATGTGACTTTGCCTTTGTCACTTAATATTTGTATGTGTGTGTGTGTATGTATATATATATATATATATATATATATATATATATATATATATATATATGATATTAGTAAGGATATGACATTGTCAAAAATAATTGTAATGTTGGTAGGAAAGGAAAGAGAGATAGGTTGTGGCTTACCTGAAAGTGAAGTGCAGTGTTGCCATAAGGAACTGAAGGTTGTTTTAAAATTTTTGGAGGTTCTCGGCCTCCTTCTTCACAGTTCCTTATGGTGACACCACACTTCACTTTCAGGTAAGCCACAACCTATCTCTCATTCCTTTCCACCAATATTACAATTATATATATATATATATATATATATATATATATATATATATATAGACACACACACACACAACATTAGGATAGGAAGAGAGACAGCAATGCTGACACCTAAAATCGGTAGTTGGTTCAGTCTGGCACATTCATGCCCGGCCAGCACTTAGTTCAGATCTTCCTTCCTGACGAAGGGGGCTCAGGCCCTTAAATATTTGAACTTCCAACTATCCAGCACGCAGTTCAGACCTAATATCCTGAAGAAGAGTGCTCAGGCCCTCAAAATTTGAAAATTTATTTTGTCCCTGCTGACTTCTCCGCCTGTTGATATTGGGTAAGTCAACTGCCCTCTGTCTTTCTTTCCTATCCAAATGAGTTAATATTTGAACTTGTCATATTTCCTTGTTTGATTTATATATATATATATATATATATATATATATATATATATATATAAATTTGAGATAATTTAATAAAGTAAAGGAAAGAGAGATGGTTAGTGACTTACCTGAAATTGAAGCTCAGTGTAGCCACTCAAGACAGAAGGATGTTCTTCAAATTTTGGAGGTTCTTGCCGCACTGTTTTTATTAAATATATACACAATGTAAATGATTTTTTAACCAAGTGATGAAGTTACAATGGATAATGGCTTAGTGAGGATAAATATAAAAAAAGGTGGGAATACACACTAAAGGAAGCACATACTCTGGTGTAGAAATCTGCACAAAGGAAATCTTATGTTCACTGCGTAGAGAGTAAAGGAAGAAAAAGGAATGACGGAAAATATTCCATTAGCTTTATAGTGTATTTCCGCCTTTCTTCCATATTTCTATCATAAAGAACTAAGATAATTTGTATGGAAAGAAAGATAGTCTGTGGCTTACCAGAAAAAAAAACCAGCAGGACGTTCTTTAAATTTTCGAAGGCTCTTAGCCCCCCTTTTCGAGGAAAAAAAATTACATTCTATAGCTGGCTGGTGTACAGAATGTATGAAGAAGGGGGCTGAGAGCCTCCGAAAATTTGAAGAACCTCAGCCTGTCGTGAGTAGCAATACTGAACTTTAATTTCACCTTAACCTTATATATCTTTATATATATATTCATCGAAGGTATAGAATGTATAATACCTTTTGGTAATGGGAACATTTCTTCGTTTACCTTGTTACCTTGTAATGAAGGTATTTTCTATTGATCTTAAGAAAATAGCAAAAATTATTGAAACGAATGAGATAAAATACATAAAATGAATTCTCTTGATAAAATATAAATATCTGGCTAATTAGATTCTTCCTACCAAAGGAGAAACTCCTCATGATATTGAAATCTGTTATTTTTAACAATTGTTTTCCTTCTGGAGTGTGTAATTATTTCTGAACAATCTTAAATACTGTAAAAATTTTTTGCTGTAATTAACTGTGCTATTGCCTAATTTCTGTTTAATATCTATAGTAATTATATGTGGGGGTCTCTTCATGTGATTTGAGTTATAACTAAGTTATTTTATTTTTTGATAGTTATTTTACATTACATTACATTACATTACAGTATGATACAGTGATAATTACTCACATAGATTGATTAAAAAGTAGTACAGATATTGAAGAGTAATAATGTGGGAGGCTGTAATTTGTGCACTGGTCACAATTAACTATGTTTCCTCAAATTATATGCTCTGATAGTAAGGTTGCAATAATGCCATTCACAATGTGATCCATTAAAAAAGTGGTACTCATTTCCAGACTGTATTATTCCAAATTGTTATGGATTTAATAGCAAAACATTGGTAAAATCACTGATGATTCCACAAGACACTTCGAAGCCTTAATTTTTAATTTTTTGCTATTTTATGTGTGTATAAACTCTTGGTCCTCTTGTCTTGTAATCTTTGTCTGTCTTGAGCTTGCACACCATTTATTCCCTGCTATCAATTCAATAAACCACATTGATTAATAATCTAGATAGGTACTAGATAGGCCCATTCTGGGCCCTAGAGGTGGAGCCTTTTCTCAAATTTTTATCAACTTCTGTTTTTTGTGTATCTGTATCCCTCTCATCCCTTATGGTTATTTAGTATAATCTTGTGTTTCTTGTTTTTATGGGCTTATAAACATTCTGTACTTTATAAGACTGCTGAATGGTGTTTAAAGTATGACAAATATATGTAGATTCAAAAGCAATGTGAGGTCAAATGTGGTTATTGTCAGCCACATCAACTAGGTTAAGACCACATTTCAAGAAGAGAAACCACATTCCAATGGCATCGACATATGAATCTGAAAACATCTAGGAAGAATGGTGTGTTTTCTTGTATGGTAGTGATATGTGGACAGCTTGGAAAAGAGTAATGGCAATCGAAATGTGTTTCCAAAGAAAACTCCTTCAAATCTTTAATGTGGACAGAGTAACAAACAAAGAGGAAGAGATCATTATTGTGCTTGGGGAAGTTACTACAAATAAGGAGGGCTATATGGATAAGCCACACCCATCAGGCATGATGCACTATTAAATAAAATAATAGAGTGAGTAATTGAAGACAAAAACATGAGGGGCAGATTCACTATCACTTATAGGTCAGGTCATGAAAGACATTGGCTCCCCAACTTACATACACCTCAAAAGAATGATGTTTATATAGGTGCCAAAATAGAATTGTGTACTAGTCTCCCTGAACTTTCATTGTCTACCAGTTTACACAACTACTTAATCTATGTCTTTGTATGATAATTATAATTTATTTTTAGTTTTATATTGAAACTCTACTACTTTGTGATTACATTATAAAAAAAATTATTTCTCAATGAAACTTTTCAGAGGAGTGGGAATAAATTCTTGAATATGAAGTTGTAAATTAAGTAGCAAATCAAGAGTATATGATTGCATATTTCTTTGAAATTTTCAAGGTAGATGTTCTTTTTATCAGCACACAAGCCTGATATCTATGACTGAAATATATTGTTTGAGCTTTTGTATATCTTTTCAATGGTACACACAAAAAATGAAGTAATAAAACCTTGGTTATTTCCTTAATTAAATTATCGAATTGATGTATCTGTCCTACCTTTGCTATTAATTTGATTTTTACAAATAATTAATTGCATTGTATGGCAGGGGTCACATTCTCAATGTGGAATTGCATAAACTATAATATGTTTTGTTAATACTATTTTACTGTTTAGGCTTTTTAATATTAAGTTTTCAAATTTAAGATCATCTTTAACTTGTCTATTTTAACTTATAGTTGGAGTCCTATGAGCACAACACAATTTTTTAGTTGATGAGAAAGTTTGAAACATTTTAATGTAAAATAATATTAGGTTAAGTAAAATTAATCTTGTACTTTGCTCATTAACATCTAACGCAGTTCACTCTTTAATATTATTTTAAGTAATGAAGTAATAGAACCTAAAAATGAATGGAATAATAATTTGCCAATTTCCCCAGAGAAAAGTATCTATGTATTCTTCCTGGTTATTAAGGTGTCTTAACAAGACGAGTTATTTCCCTCCGGAGTTTCCAGTACAATGCTCAGAGTTTCAACGACCTACGGAATTTCGGGTGCTGGAGTGCTGCAACAAGTCAGATTTTTGCAACAAATACTTGAACCCAACACTGGCTACTCCCACTATCAGGCCCGTGCCTTCAGGTAAGGTGGGCCCCCCCTTTAGGACCTTGGCTTGCATTCTAACCCCCTTGAACTCTTCTCACAGTGTGGAGACTAACAGTAGACTTTTTGTGTAGATCCTGCTACATGATGGGCAGGGAGCCTGATGTGTGCTTAATTTTCTGGAGTTTCATTGGGGCTCAGTTGTTGCCTCTATCAAAATATGCTTAATTTTCTCTCTCTAAATACATCAATGTTTTCAAAATGTCTACTTAAGATAAGTTAACAATTTATGAATTATAATCATTTTTGTTGCATAGATAATTTTACTTCTGAATTCATGTCACAATTTGATTTTAAATGCATATATAAATGCAAATTTATATATTCTTAGTTTGTCTAAAGGGTGTGTTTAGGTTACAACACCACCTATTAAGTTTAACTAAAGTAAATATAACTTATTTGCATACGACAGTAGTCTTAAACACTTATGTATTTATTGTGTTCAATTAAAAAAGGTTAAAAATGTAATAACCTTATCGGCACGTTTTGTGGGTTTTAAATTTGAATTAACATTGTAATGGGTAATCTGTGTGTTAAACTAAATATGAGTACATGATTTCCCACTCTTTCTCTTACTCTCTCCAGTTCTCCCATCACATTCACTTATTTGTTCCAATAGTGGCAATTGAGTGACAGTTAATATTTTTTATGTTATATTCTGATGCATTTTTTAATATTATTCATTTTGGTTGTATATTTGTAACAATAATTTCCATTAAATTTTCTAACTTCCAGTTTCATTATTTAGGAGTATTTTGCCAATGCCATCAAAGAAATATTTTCTGTAGTTATTTTATTACCAGAATTTGGCATTTTACATAGCAAAATTGTTTCTTGCATAAATTAATTAGAAAAATGTGTTATAATCTTTTGGCTGATTATGAAGTGTTCGTTGATATGGTATCAGTGAAAGCAATATTGCCTACAATTGTTTCATTCTTATTACCTGATAATTCATGGATACCATAATTCTCTAAATTACTCAAAAATATATGATAAAATATTTAAGAAAATTCAAGTTGAGCCTGTTGATTAGATTTTTTTTAAGCTGACTTTATTTACTCTAAATTCCTTTATTAAATGAGATTTACTAGTTTTCTTTTTATAAATAAATAATGTACAGTGATCTTAAGTATTTGTTACATCATTGCAATACCAGTATTATTGTCAGAGTTTAATTTAATCATTAATGAAAATAGTTTAAACTCATTTTGACAGTATAAAGGGAAAGAGGTCTGCTGACTTGCCATAAATTAAGAATTCTTATTGTCTGGTTGGGTATTAAGGAGAATATCAAGACAAGACAGCTCCTCTTGCCAGCAAACCACACACTGTCAAATCCTAACTCTGCCAAGAAAGGCATTAGACACTAATATTTGACATGCAACAAAGCCAACAACTCTGTCTCTTGAAGTGAAAATATAACATGACTGTTTTGAAAATTAATAACAAGATAAAATAGCCAAATACAAACAAAAAAAATTGATGACATAAATACCACACCAAATTTCTGGTAACCTTTTCCTATTTTCAGTTTCTGGGAAACACAAAAGCCAAGAGCAATACAAGCACACAATACAGTTGACAAACTCTTTCAAGGTAGCTTACAACAATGGGAAATTTGTGAGAAATAATGGAATTGTACATAGATAGTTGGTATGGAAAGTAAAGAGAAATATTTCATGGCTTTTATATATATATATATAAACTGGTGGGAGTTGCATTTCTGTGAATGCATATGCTCTGACATAGAATTACACAAAGAAAATCATATGTTCAAAGCACGGAGAAGGAAGGAAGGAAGAAGAAAAGAAAATATTTGAATCCACAAATTCTGCTCAGTACACAGACATTTTAATCACTTACACTACTGGGCCAAGTACAGAACTGGGCTTTATTACCACATTAAAGTTTCTTACATTGTAATTATTCCCCAATTATTGCTCATAACTCTTCATTCCTTCTTCTCTATACATTCCTCCTGTACACCTAACAAGACTATCTATAGGTTGATAGGTTTAATGTGGGCAGACTAGCCATCTACACCAACTGGATCTGTAATACTTTCATAAATAGAAAATACTCTAGAGACCTTCTCCAAAAACAAATATCCTGTGTCTTATCCACTGTCCAACTACCCAAATCCACCCTTGACAATATCAAAAATGGAATACAAAAACTCAAACCCATTCTCCACCTGTCCTACACTGGACTTCAATCCAGCCCAAATATAAAAAACATCCTTACCACAATACTCCTCATGGGCTAAGCAGTGTCTTAAGGTGCCCTCCCACAACATTCTTGTCCACCCTTGTAGGCACCAAAATAAAATTCCACTACTTAAACCACAAAACAACCATTGAACATTTGGGGAGTATTGTGCAGAGGATGTTTATGTTTAGATTGTTTTGCAGTCCAGTGTAGTCCAGGCACTGAATGGAGTTTATTTCCTCTTTTCATTGGAAGTAGGTAGATGTGTGGTGATGAGTAGACTACATTTTTTTGGTTTTAGTCAGGAATGGGGTAAGGGTGATTGGATGTTTGATAGGGCATGGGATAGATGTAAAATTATGACATAATTTAAGAGTATGAGATTGAAGATGAAGTGTGTTGAATATGTTGAGAAAGTATTGCCTATAATTTAAATTAACAAAATGTTGAATCAAGTAAAATGATTATTGAAATTAAAATTGTAAGAGTTTTAGAAAGCTAAGTTTTTAATGTTTTAAAAATAAATTTATTGAGCTTTTTGTACTGCAAACTTAGAAATCTTGGGGGAAGGACTTATGTGGGTGAATGTAAGTACTAAGCTGTGGAGGCTGTCTGGGCATCTGATAGCAGCCCATGGGTATATGTCCAATGTATATTAACTTAATATCCATACTCTGATTTATCTGAAGTATAATACAGAACTTGAGTCGGTACCACAGCCTGACATGAAGATTAAATTTATACCAGATACTCCCAGTTTCAAGGAAATGTATGACAGACAGTAAAGAGAAAAAATAGTCACATTAAATTTTCATGTTACAATTCTGTATCTTTGGTATTATTGATATCTGTTTGATAATTTATTTTTTATAATATTTTAACTGTATAATTTTATGAAAAGTAAATAGTCTCTTTTTTGAAAGTATGAAATTTAAAAAGTTTTTAAGCTTCTAAAATTTAATTTAACTTGTACTTTAACTAAAATGTAATGATATCTGGCTGTTAGCCAAATCAATGACAAAATGGAGTGATGTTATAAATACCACACAACATTTCTGGAAACATTGTTTGTTTATTCAGGTGATCACAAAAAACCCCACACAATTCAATTGACAAAGTCAAAAGTGATGCAAAACACTATGACAATGAGAAAGCAGAAGAGTTAGAGTAAAAGAGATCTATAGAATACAATCTTGTAGACAGAGCTATATTACTTTCTAACTCCAATTTTCATCTACACAACATAAATATTGTCTGTAACATTTTAATTCCTAATGAGTACTCTTTAAAGTTCATTAATCAACACAGAAACATTAGATTGAACAAAATCCAACATCCTACTGCCACTCATCCTCAATCTCAATCCTATTGTTTTCTCATACTGCCTTATTACAAATTTCTACATCATGAGTTTGTACAAATTTTTAAAGATTTACTAATACTCTTTCCTTCTTTATTAAAAACCTCCAGTACCCACTTGACATCTATAGCAAACATATAAAATCTCTTGCTCTAATTGTAATCCCTGCTACATAGAGCAAACAAAATGTTTACTTAATACCCATATCAAGAAACATGTTTAATGTCAAACTTCCCAATGATAAATAATTCATTAGTGTCTAAACATATAATCAATTTGAAACATTCATTTGATTGGCAAAATTCTATGATTTTTGACATTGACACCAGGTACTATTCCAGCATTATATAATAAATGTTTCATATTAAATCCAACATTACAGCAATTAATGTTCTATGAAACTTGACAATATCTATGATCCCTAATTGTAATGCTAACCCTTCTGCTTTCACATGGTCATAGCATTTTGCTTTGCTTTTGAGTTTGTAAACTGTATTGTCACTCCTAGCTTGTTTTTTTGATCACTTGAAGAAATGAACAAAGTTTCCAGAAATTTTGTGTAGTATTTATATCATCACTCCATTTTGTCTGGGATTTAGATAATTTTGTATTATTATTATATTTTAAACACACATTATATTTTATTTCAATTACTTATTTTGATTGTTGTGAAAATCTTTGGTTGCATTTAATTTGAAGGTGTAGAACTACTAATCTCCTGCAATCACTGTTCTAATTTAGATCTTGATGAATTTAATTACATTTACTAATGACTTTTTGTTTAGAGGATTTGAGGGGACTGTGTATTATAATTTCAGATTCTTAAATTAGTTTTATAGAAAATATTTTCATATATTATCTCCATTACCACAGTATTCAGCAACATAATTTCAATATATATATTTTTTTAATAAGTTCTACTCAGTCAGTATTTGTGATTTCAAATTCCTACCCTACTGATTAAACTCTACTATAAGTTATTGAGCGATAAAAGTAATTAATTTAAATGTAGGTTTCTTAAACAATAGAAACAATTCTTAAATATTATGGAAAATTAGTTTTCCTCAAGATAGAGTGTAAAGCAAAGAAGCATGAAACTTCTAAGTAAATTTTTATTCAATGAATTTAAAATATTTACTTTTAGTTTTATTACATTTTAATGAAAACCTGTGTAGTATAACATTGTTAAAATAAATCTATTTCAAATCTGCTTGGGTTAACCTAAATAAGTTGACCAGTCTATTAACATTGTCAGTGTGAAAAGGATGGGGCAATTGACAAATCAATTCTAAAACCATAATTGTAGACTCTTCCAATTAGAACAACTTTTAATGTAAAATATATTCAAAATCATAAATGTAACTCATAACTGAAATGGAACAACTTACAGTTGGTGATATATGTATTGTGCTGTCTGTGAAACATATTGATTTTTACTCTCTTATGCATTACTTTCTTTGTAGGAAATCTAAAATATTACTAACCATTATTTGTTATATTGTACCTTACTGTATAATCAGATGATTAATATAGTATGCAGTGAAAATCTATGTGAATAAAATAGTTACAAGTGATGAATTATTGACTTTGTAGTGAACATTAACAATTTTTAAATTATTGTTGTGTGTCCTGTGTGTTTCTTAAACTGAAGAGCTTAAAGTGTTGCTCCTTTGTGGAGCATTTTGTTATTGACTGGCTATTCCCCTCAAACCTTGGCTGGCTATTTTTGATCAGTGCATGAGTTTTCATATTTCACTAATCTGTGTTGTCTTTTGTGTGTTGTATTTACAAACAGGTGCCTGGATAAGTCTTTAGAGTATCCACCTGAAAACCCCATCACGTGTCATTATGTAAATAAACTTAATGACACTTTTGTCATACAGTGTTGTAAGCAATCCAACATGTGTAACAAATATTTGAAACCATCTCTTGATAAAAGGCCTCCAGGTAGGTTATGCAAAATTATGGGATATCTTTTAAAGCTTGTGCATGTTATATAATTTTTGTTCTATAAAATATGACTTTTTTAAAAAAGAAATCTAAAATGATTTTTTAAAAAATCTAAAATTGATTTTTTAAAAAAAATTATTGTAACTAGGCCAATGTGTAATTTGTTTTAAGTAGTCTTACAACTATTTTTGTTCCAAGAGCCAGCAAAAAATTTATTTACAAGCTATGATGATTAATTAGTCTTAGCGAAACAACATTATTTAAAGGTTTTGCTTTGCAATAAAATGTAATGAAAATTTAATATTTTAACTACCATCTCATTTTTTCAATCCTTATTTCATTGTATAGCATTCTTTATTTATTCTTTCATTATATATTCTCATATTTCTCCACACTACTTTAAATTGAGCTGTTGTCATGTAGTCAGTCAGTTGTCTAAAAATTCTTATTCCACCTACAAAATGACCTTTGTCTTGATCATATTGGTATTAAGGTAGCCATTTCAGATTTAATCTATCTCTTCCACTTTCTGTCCTCTCTCTCTCCTATCCTCTGTCATTTCAAAGTTGGCGACAAATGGCACATATTTAGCATATATAGAATTCATGCCCAGTCAGCACACAGTTCTGGCCTTCTTTCCTAAAGATGGGGCTCAGGTTCTTGAGAATTTTATTCATATTTGTCTATATGATATTCTGAAATTATTCTTTATTATATGGTAACATTTAAATGTGTATTTTTGCGGATGAATTGAAATGATTTGAAGTCTGCATTTAGTATGAAAGTTACTGTTTTTTTAGGTAATTTTTTCTCTTTGTGAATTATAACATTGATTGCCCTCTTTCCTTATTGTTTGTCATTATCATCATCAGATTCACAAACATTATTGCTTTTAAACTATCCTTCTGGCACTTTTTCTTTTTACAACAGAAGTCACTTTTCATTATTTGTTCTCAATTTTACAGAATTTGACTCATTTTTTTATAATAATAAAATTATTATATCTTACTTTTAGTTATTATTACTTTGCACATACAACCAAAATATAACTTTTTTTAAGTCTATTTATGATGTCAATGGGCCTAATGTTTTTATTTCTAAATATTTTTTGCTAATGAATTTTCATTTTATTATTATTATTTGATTGATGCTTGTTTTTATTTGTGTAATTTGTAATTAATTGGAATTTATGTAACATTTAATTTGAAAACAATATATGTAAAACATAAATTTACTGTAAGTACCATATTTTCATTTAGACAGATAATTATCATTTTAGGAAACCATTTTAAATTAGCATAGTTTTTTATTCTTGAAGATAAGTAAACAACAATTAATTGTTATATTTCAAGTTTTATTTCTGTTGTACTGTCCAAGCTAAGAAATAAGTTTTGACAGATCCTCCAGATCAGACTGCTGGGAGCATGGGAAAATGGGAGACAGCTGTTGCAATAGCTGTTCCAATGTGTGGAGCAAGCCTCATGGTGATGTTTGGCTGCTTCAGATGGCAGAAGCGTCGTAAGCGACTTCATCAACAACGTTACCGCTCTGATGACTCAATTGAAGCACCAGATCATCCTATTCTTGGTGGAGTTTCTATAAGAGATATGATTGAAATGACTACTAGCGGGTCAGGATCAGGTTGGTATATATAAATGTTGCATTGCACTAAAAGCAGTCAGTGCCCATAAGAATTATTATTGAAATATGTTATTAATCTTATAAAAGTTCTTTGTAAAAGCTTTCAGTGATCTAATTGTTCAAATTTTATTTTAAAAGTTTATAGTATTTAAATAGCTAAATTATTATGGTCATACCCAAATTATCGAATATTTAAATCATAAATGAGTAAAATTTTAAAGATTTTTTAAATTTATTTAGCTGAGAAGGCATTATGAATTCACATTCTCTTGCCCTTACAGAATTTTACTCTCTGTAAGATATCTAACAATTATTTGGTAATTATTGTTGAGTTGAGTTCTTTTATCAAAATACTTGATCAGTTTTGAATAATTTCTTAAAAAAGATATGAGCATACTATTTTGTGAATCTAGATTTTGATTATTTTTGGCAATTGTGTGATGGCACTTTACAGATATCTCTATAAGTACTAAGTTAGTCCAGTTGATGAAACTCATAAATGTTGTTTAATGATGGTTTTTTTAGTTGCTCAACCGATCATGATCTGATTGATTGGTTGATGAAGGTATTTCTTCATACTTTATTACTTGAAGCAGTGTTTTTAGGTCTTCTATCATCTAAGTTGTGGAGACGAGTAAGGTAGCCAAAGATTAATTAACATTGTGAAATAAGAATTGTGCCAAATGGAAGGGAGGTAATAAATGGGAGAAGAAAGTGAGTAGTCGAAATATTGGAGAACAAGGTAACCAACTATATTTCGACCTGAATGAATTTATTCAAAGGAGAAAGAGTGTTGTACCATTGACTGTGAGAATATTTTCCATATTTAAGTTGTTCAAATGCTGAGTTATATAAATGATAAATGAAAACTGACATTTTTTCTTTATCATTGAATTATCAACTAAATATTATTTTATTTAAGTAAACGATTGAATATAATTTTTATGTTATATATTCTTTTTAGCATAGCATTTCTACTCAACCAATACACTTCTGTGTTATATATTACATCAACATATTTTCTTTACAAATCCTCTAAATATTATTTAAATGGCTGTGTTTTAAGCTTGAGATTTGAGAAAATTAATAAATTTTGTGAGAAGTTCCACACTTATGTAATAATCCGTGTGAATGACTTGAATGTGTCTGCACAGGTTTTATTTCAGCAAGCACTTAAATCCTCTGACAGATGTCAGAAATTTGCTTATTGTTAGTATTCCATGGCCACTATACCGACACTCCTATCTGGTTGCAACTTTTTTTTACAGTTAACATTACAGACCAGATGGGGAAACACTCAAAATGTTATATAAATAGTAAAAAGTAAAGCTTGGATGGGTTGCACAAAAAATGCACTGGGCAGTGGGTTGCTCATACCCGATTGTAATCTATTAGTGCTTATTACACCTCCTTCATCAGGATCTACTAAGTATTACATGTAAAGGTACTTAATTATCACATTGGTTTCTTACTGCTTGATACAGGTCTTCCCCTTCTAGTGCAGCGAAGTATTGCCCGACAAATTCAACTTGTGGAAATCATTGGCAAGGGTCGATTTGGAGAGGTTTGGAGAGGCCGTTGGCGAGGCGAGAATGTTGCAGTAAAAATATTTTCATCACGTGAGGAACGCTCGTGGTTTCGTGAAGCTGAAATATATCAAACTGTTATGTTGAGACATGATAATATACTAGGTTTTATTGCAGCAGATAACAAAGGTACTGTTTACTTTATGTGATATTTGTGAATTTAATTATTCCTTAATTTATTTTTCTCATCTGATTTATTGTTTTATGAGACAGTTCCACAACATTCTTCATGTAGCATCACTTTCTCTCATGTGGCTGTACAACAAATGTATTTTGAAGTTATTAAAGGAAATTATTGCAGTTGATTATTTTGTATTTAGTAATCAATACTTTCACCATGTTCTGTAAATTTAGTGTAACACAGCTTAATTAAATTACTATTCTTATTAACCCTGCTGTGATGGGCAAGTTGTAGTAAGATATAGGCTAATTTATCTCTAGTCTGGGTATCTACAAATACATATTTTGCAAACAATGTACTTAAAATAAATGACAGTAAGTCAGTATTAATGTATTATTAACCCCACACACCAGAAATTGATGTAGCTTTGTCTCCTGGAATTATGGCTCAGGTTGGGATCAAGAGCAACTTTAAACTCCTCAGAACAAAATCTCAATTTAAATTTACACATTGAGAATAAAAGAGTCAATAGTGGAATTCATGATCTTAGGTGCCTTGCTCACTACTGCTCCAAATAAGAACTTTTGAAATGTTATTTTCCCATTACTGTCTTATGGGATACAAGTATGGGGAGCAACAACAAAAAGTAACATAAACAAAATTTTTGTGCTACAAAAAAGAGCAGTTAGAGTAATTTGTAAAATGGGGCCCAGGGACATCTGTAGGAACATTTTTGTAGAAAATCAAATTTTAACCATCTTTGCTCTCTCTGTAAAACTGTTAGTTAATAAAGACAGGAATGTAACTGTGAACAAAAGTAGGGTACACAACCCCAACACTCGTAGGAGCAACGACATTCACCAAATAAGGGTGATATGCAGTTATACTAATAAAAGCCCATATATCAGGGGAGCAAGCTGGTATAACAAGATAACAAGTTATCAAATAATATTAAAGGTTTAAATGGGATAAACATTGCTGTTAAGGAATTGCTAATGATTAAATTTCTGTATTCCTTAGACTAATTTTAGTATGCAGACCTATCTGTTTTAAGAAAATATAATGTAAAAAACTTATTTTAAGGGTATAGAAATATTTTATAGATTATTTATGTTATGTGGAAAATTCTATTGCCTTTGCACTCTTGTATATCTAGTAAGTAAGTTAGGTTAGGTTAGGTTAGCTCTATTATTTTGTAAATACCAAATATAAAAATTGACAATGCTAAATGATTTTTCTCGCAATAAATGAAATTTTTAAATGTCAGCAGTTAATTTTGTAGTTAACTACTGTGAAAGTAGTAAGAAACAAACTGTTTTTACCAGTTTTTTTTGTTTGTTTTGGTAAATAGAAAATTTGTATTACTTTCATTTCTATTTTATTTTTCATATATACAAATCACTTTATTGTATGTAAATTTATAGGTAATTTCAAATAAATTTTAATTTACTCTTGATTTCAAATGAAAATAGTTGATCAAGCATTTAGAACTACTGTTTCAAACTTTCAGATAATGGAACCTGGACACAATTGTGGTTAATAACAGATTACCATGAAAATGGATCTCTCTTTGATTATCTCAATAGGTGTACAGTAGATACAATTGGAATGATAAGAATGTCTCTTTCAATTGCTACTGGACTAGCTCATTTGCATATGGACATTGTTGGAACCCAAGGTCTGTGTTTTTGATTCTGATAGTATATAGTTTAGTATTATTTTTAGTTTATTACATAATGTATCAAACTTTTCTTTTACTGTTTGAAATAAATGATTTTCTTCTTTTTTATTTCCCCACTAATTTTGCAATAATTTTCCAACATTCATCTGTAGTAACCTAACTTATTTCTCGTAACATTCTCTACAACATTTTCTTTCAATTCATCCATTCAGGGAATGTTCTTTAGTATATATCTTAAACTATGTCATTCTCATAAAGTAACCAATCAATCTCTGCTGTTTTTGATTATATTGATGGCCAAGCAGAATTTTCTGTTTTACAGTTGTTAAGAATCCTTTACTTTTCTGCCATTAAGCAACTTTTATCTTTTGATACATCACATTCTATTATTCTTTAAATTCATTCAAATCTTACTATTTTTTTCTTGTTAAATGTCTACATTGGTATTTTATGACAAAACATATATGAATACTTTCTGAATTTGTTTCAAAATCTACTTCATCAAGTTGTGTATCTAAATATCAACCTAATTAATAATTAATGTTATAAATGTCATGCTAGAGTTAATGACACAGAACACAGCTATTTTTCACTCTGTGGTTAGCTTTGAAATCATTTCCCTATTCACCACATGAGAACTTGGCCAAATTTAATGAGAAATTATTAGGTCAACATTTAAAAAGTGTTTTTTCACTTAGATAATTATGCATCATTTGAAATAAATATTTGACTTTGTATACTGTGCCAAATAGCATAAATTATGACCCAACTTATCTATCCATAGATTATGCATGATTTGATTAACTTTTAAGAAATTTATGAATTTACAAGACATTTAACCCAATATTCTTTCAATAATCGATAGGTTTTTAAGACCTGTGAGTAATATCAGCTTTATTCCACATTTAAATCCTCCTTTTACATGATAAAATTTGGTAATTTTATTCTTTTTAATCCTTCTTATTTAGGAAAACCTGCAATTGCACATAGAGATCTTAAAACTAAGAACATATTGGTTAAAGTTAATGGAACTTGTGCTATTGGAGATTTAGGTTTAGCTGTCAGGCATGATGTAGCTACTGATACTGTTGATATTCCACTCAATCACAGAGTGGGAACCAAGAGATACATGGCACCAGAGGTATGTGAAATAATTTTAACAGTTAAATTGGTTAATTCTTTTAATATATTACAATGGGGCTTTAGAAGCTTATCTTTGAATGACTAAAATATTTATTTACACATACAATAATTAGTATCATTTACTGCAAATGTTCCCAGCAATTTGTCTTCTATCACAATAAATCGCTTGTCATTGATATTCACTAACATTTCCCAAACTGAATTCCTATGTTCAGTATATTTTTAGAAATGAACCCTTGACTTCGCCTCACTCAATAGAGAACATTTGACTCTTAAATCATCCTGCAAGTTTTAAAATTTAGGTCACAGAACATTTGGCCAAGAATTTCCTGCACTTGAATTTGATGTTACTGGATTGCTGATGAATGAGAGGAACCTGGACAAGGGGGCAGGAAGTGTGGTTCAAGCATCTTAAATGTAAGATAACACTGCAGGGCTGATACTGATGTCAACATAGACATCAGGTCTTGGCTCCCAGATTTCTAAAGCCGGTACATAGCTCTGCGTTTACATGAAATGAACATCACACAAGCATTAAAAAGACCTTCATTAATGTTTAACTAGAAAAAATATAGGATCCATCTTAGTGTCTAATTTTGTTACAATAAATTCGGAAAGTCTCTAGATATTTCATATACGTTATACTGAAAAAATGCCACTGAGTAGGGATGAAATTCTGTGTTTACTGTCAACTAGCTATTGTAATTAGAGGCACTTGAAAATTTCAATTCTGCTTTTGTTGATGAAGATTTTATAAAAATAAATTTAGTTATCTCTTACTCCATCTTTTAATTTCACATAATTATGGAGTACACAACAAGCTTTAATAATAGAAACATGAAATTCGATATATGAATATGTTTTCCATCAATAGTTCAATGACATTAGGAAAAATTTGTGATGATAAAATTCATCTGTGATTTTAATCCAACAAGTCTCCTCTTGTATCTCTGCCATATATAATGGTTGAACTATGTTCCAAAATGCCTGGCACATGACATACATAAATCAAGTGTTCACAGGATGTGTATTGAAACTAGCACCAGTGGCCAAATATCTGTAAAAAATATTTATAACTAGTGTTGTATTATTTTAATTATATGCATAATTTCAGGCCATGTAATACACAAATTTTATTGGAGGTTGTACCTGAAATTGGCCAAAAGAAATGTTGTAAATGCAGTTACTGGTATTAGTTAAAAATATATTGCGCCAGATTCTAATTCACAATTTTTTGTCACTATTCTTCTCTGCCATATTTGTTTTATAATAATAGAAATAATAGATCTCTGTAACATTAGCTACAGTGGATACAAGCTGTAAAACAGTGCAGCTTTCATGTGCAACTGAATGTGAACAATCAGACAATTAAAAATCGGACACTGTGCACACAGATTAGTCAGCCTAATGTATGCGATGCAACCCTACCCAACAGAACCTGAGTCTGCGGTATGCGGTGGCCCTTAAATCTCTGGTAGTGCAGAAGATTAGTCTCAGGCGGGATCTCACAGAGAACAGATCATAGTATCCGACAGGAATTCGTAGGGAACGAAGCAGATAAGTCTCCAGGAGGAACTTGCGATAACAGGATCTTAAACCAACCTTACAAAGTGCAAGAAAGATCAATGAGGTATTAATTTTTGGAAGTGTTACATCAATTAAAGCTATGTCCTGAGAATATTGTAAGTGTCTCATGCCTCAAAATTAATAATTTTTTTTGTGTTGAACTAAAGTTTTCATAATTTCTTTATTAAAAAATTAATTAGGGCCCTTATAATACATGAGCAAAGAGAACTGCGAGAGGGCTGAGCTAATAGCCGAACTGTGAAGCTATATATAAGTCTGTCACATTATATCATCACAACATGGTGCATGTAATCTCTCTGGTTTATTATAATACATATGCATATTACTGCCCAGCTGGCATGCAGTTTAGATGTACTATTGTGAAGAAGGGTGCTCAGCAGTTTAGATGTACTATTGTGAAGAAGGGGGCTCAGGCCTTCGAAAGTTTAAGTTATTTTATTACTGTTTCCCTTCCTGGTGACTCCAACCTTCAATTTAAGGAAAGTCAACCTCTATTTGTTCCTCTTTCCCATATATATCCACAGAAACTTGAAATTTTATTTTCTGCACAGCCCTACTGGGCCAACTATTGATTTTAGGTAAGTCAGCATCACTCTCTCTCTTCCCTATCCAAATATGTTATTTAATTCGACCTCATCACATTTTCCTTAATATATAAAAGATTATTACTGGTTCCCTTCACAGTTCAAACCTTCCTTCTTCATGAAGGGAACTCAGGTCTCCGAAAATTTGAAATATTTTCAGTCATCATTCCGATGACCAACTGTTGATTTCAGGGTAAGTCAAGTTTGCTGTCTCTCTTTCTTATATAAATGTAGTGAGTAAGGATGTAATATTGTGTAAATAATTCAGCTAATTGTTACGGAAAGGAAAGAAAGATTGTGGCTTACCTGAAATTGAAGCTCGGCATAGCCACTCGGGACAGAAGGATGTTCTTCAAATCTCGGCTCCTGCGTTAGGAAAGAGAATTAGATTATTTGCACTGGCTGGCTTAGGACTGCAAATTTAGTATTGTAAATATGTCTTGAGATACATATTTTGTTTCAGGTGCTAGAAGAATTGATAAATATGAATCATTTTGATTCATTTAAGAGAGCAGATGTGTATGCTCTAGGACTCATTTTCTGGGAAATAGCTAGGAGGTGTAACGTTGGTGGTATTTACGATGAATACCAGTTACCATTTTATGACATGGTTCAGTCAGATCCAACAATTGAAGAAATGAGAAAAGTTGTGTGCATAGACCGTCAAAGACCTTCTATTCCCAACAGGTGGCAGTCTAATGAGGTATATTAAATTTAATTTAATGATCTTATAAATCTGTTAACGATAAACTTTGACTTTGCTTCATAGACCGTCAAAGACCTTCTATTCCCAACAGGTGGCAGTCTAATGAGGTATATTAAATATAATTTAATGATCTTATAAATCTGTTAACGATAAACTTTGACTTTACTTCTTCAAATTTATTCTTTAGGAAATGAAATTGTAGTAATTACAGAAATCGTGCTCTTTTGTCATGAGAAGTTGTCATTTTTAAGTTTAACAATTTCAAAAATAGACCTCATTTCAGATTGTTATAAAGTGTATCCAGAAATCTCCTTTATTAGAATTTAAATGATGTCTGCATTTTGCTTTCAAAATTTTGACAGTATTTGTAGTTCATAGCTCATCAGGCTTCTACATAACCTGCTTTTTTCCTTAGAGTTAAATTCTTTGCTCTCAATTTGTGGCTGTTTTCAATTTATTGTTTGTACTTTAATCCTCTGAAAATAACACTGAACTAACTCATATTCAATCTTCAAGTAATATTCTCTAGTATGAGCACAAATTAATGCATAAAAATGCATAATAGAACTAATTATGTATATTAAAAAAGAATATTAAAATGAAAAAATTTACATATGATTTGTGTAATTGTGTCACTCTAGACTCTTCTTCACACCTGAGGAATGGGACAAGGATCCCAGAAACGTTGTGTGGCATTTATATTATCACTTTTTTGTCTGAATTGGCTATCTTTCTTATTAAAAAAGAATATGTTGTGCTTTCATTTTTTTAATGCTCTACAGTTCTTGTGCAACACTATTAAATTAAATTAGTTGCCAAAGCTTACAAATTTCCTTTAACAATTAACTTTAATGACTTGTTTACCTTGTCAGATGACAATTTATTATGGTATAAAAATCACAATTAACATCTGCAAGACAAATTTACAATGTAATATTTACCAGAGCATTTAAAACATCAGACGATAATCTGATTTATTTACAGAAGATTTTTCTTATGTTTTTATATATTTTATTGTGGCTGGGTTACATTTTCAGTGTGACACTATGGGCTTGTGTTGTATTTTGTCGTGCGTATTCATAACGTCGTTTGATAGAATAGATTCTTTATTTATGCACCATACACAATTTTAGTAATGTTAATAATATTGTACAGAGATAAGAAATAATTCCGAATTCTTCTCAAATGTTACTTGCCGTTGATTGATACAGCTGTGTCTGAAAAACAGCATAATTGATATATAACCTTATTTTATAAAAACCTTGGTTACGGTTGAAATACTATAATACAACAATAGGTAAGAATACATATACAGGCAGGTCATTGTCGTTGGCGAGCATTTAAGCTACGGGGCACAAAAGTCAGTCACAAAATTTCATCAAGTAAAGTTGGTTACAAAATTTTGTTGAGTAAAGTTGGACCACTGAACTATGATATAGGGAGAAAGGTTGAGAATTTGTTAAATAGTACAGAACATTGTGAAACCAAAACAAATTGAGTCTGGCAGTGGCGTTGAACTTTGGAGGAGTGAACTACGTTCTGATTTTCTCGTAATCAGAACTAGAGTGACAATCTTGGCTGGAGAGAGAGAGGCTTAAAGGAAAGGTCACAGTATTTTTCGGAACAATTGTGTCTGGTGGATGATACCAAGCTTTGGAAAGTGAATTAAAAATTAAATTCAGTGAAACAATGGCGTATTATGTGTTTCAACATCCTTTCATTCAAATAATTTAATAATAAATTCATCCACTTAATTAATTAAAATTTTTATTACATAAATTGACACCTCAACATATATTACATATATGAAATATATAACCTTCAAATTTTACTATACATTTTATCATATACTAATTCTCTGCATTCTTTTATTCAAATAAATACATATTAATACGTTGTTATTATATTTTGTTGCCACATCCAGGTGAAGAGACTGGTAAAATAGTATAATTGAATATTAGTTACAAATTGTCAAACAAAGACATAATATTTTGTGACATTATTTATTGTATGTGTGTAATTGTTTCCATTCATCCTGTATTACTGATGAGATAATGTATATAAATGATTAATTTTTTAGGCATTGCATGTAATGTCAAAAATAATGAAGGAGTGCTGGTATCAAAATGCTGCTGCTCGTCTAACAGCATTACGTATAAAGAAGAGTCTTGCGAACCTTGGTGCATCAGAAGACCTCAAATTATGAATTTTGTAGATCTTTAAGACTGGAAACCACTTGTCACAGGTGTATATTTTCTAAACATTTCTTGCAGCTACATTAATTTCCACATCTGTTCTTTCACTAGTCATTTCTTATTTAATGTGTTTTCTTTTATAGTTTTATTCTGGTAAAATGGAATAGCTATAGACTTCAATTATACTACTTTTTTTATTATTTGTGTTTATAAACTAATATGGTGGTTTTATGTAGATGTAAAAAGCTATCACTTTGAAGTTCCTTCTGATATTAGTTTGTGTAAATTCATATTATATGAAAAGATGTAAGTGATGAAATGCCTATGTATTTAACTAAAAATTCATTCTATCATGAAATATGTCAACAGTAATACATAGATATATGTAAACTCTATTAATGGTATTTGTTGAATAGTTGTATAAACTTATTTATATTTCAGTTTAGTCAACAATGAGTAATAAATCTATATGGCCATGCTGCTGTGACATAGCTCAGTTAAATAATCTGTAACTTAATGGAGAAATTGTTTGGTTTCCACATTCTTCATTGTAATTATGTCGTTTTCTGTAGTTCAGAAATTTGAAAGGAGTATATGGAAACACAACCATATGAATGATATTTTTCTGTGTGTTCTAACCTGAGGATTGTGCAATAAGCAACTTTGGATTTCATTATTAGTCTCAAAGCCTTATATTTATATTTAGCTTAACATACAGAATCTTATTAAAAAATTTTACCGTAATAATAAATTTTCGTACCTTTCTGTTGATGTAAATTACATGTTAATGAATGTAAATTGAAAAACTCAAGTAACAGATTCTATAAACAAATATACAAAATATAATATATATTTAAATATATATATATATATATATATATATATATATATATATATATATATATATAGAACTGAAAGTGAGGCGGTTGGAGAGACTACATCTTATGATGCTGAACTACATTTGTGGGAATTCTCCTTCCACCTTGGCTCCAATCCAGACAAAGTGTTAATCCCAACATTCTTTTAATTGCAAAGGTGATGGCTTCACCTTTGATTGTATCTATAATTTTTTTGTCAATGTACACATAACAGCTGTTTGTTTTATATTTTTTAAATGAATATTTAATCGTGCCCTAATATTGTGGTAAACCTTCCAAGGGAGATACTGTGATTCTGTTTGTATGTTTGACACAAATTTTAAACTTCATTGCTTAGCAGGCATGGAGTTTTCTTTTTGCACAGATAAGGATTGTGTATCAAAAGAAATTCTGCAAACCCACATTCCAATCTTATCATTCATAGTTGTGACATAAACATCACATTACTCTTCGTCAGTTTTTTTATGATTATTTTTAATGACAAAATTTGATATAAATTTTGATCTACAGAATTAAAAAATAATATGTTGAAAAATGTTACGTAATTATTGGAATTGGATACTGAGTAAATAAAATAACCTTAACAAATTTACTAAGTGGCAACAGTGCATTGAAATTGGATACCTACATTATTATAATATGCAGAAAGAGGTCTTGTGTTTCCATGCATTTACAACAGCAATGAAACTGCAATGTTTCAATGACCAGAAAGCTCTTGTCATTTTCCAGGCAAAGTCTGCATGATGACAGAGCTTGCAGTTGTTGAAATGTCGTGGCACACACAACTACACCTGCAAAGCCTTCATCTTTGAATGGGTTAATATATGTGTCTGATAATTAAATCTGTTACATATATTTCTACTGTCTTTTATTACAGAAATTAATATAAAAATATGGGATATAAGTTTTTGTTCTTGTGAGTCTTACTTAAGGTAATATGAAATACTGAATATGAACTTTTTCAGTGTATGTAATTAATTAGAACCTAGTTATTCCCTTTTTTTACTTGTTGTTGGCTATACTGAACTTTCCAAATTTTGTTACTTTTATAATTTGCACCTACTGTATTATATTTAATTTATTTCAATGTCTCACATTTTATTGCGTTAGGCTTTTGGTATTTAAAGCAAACCTTTGTGATTAATTTTATAATTATGATGGTAAAAATGTATGTTAAAGCAATGGGACTGCCAATAATGTAGACGTTCTGTATCATATTGCTATTGTATATATTGATGAGCAAGCTGTGTTGCATTAAATACCTCAATTTTGACCATTTTTTAAATAAAGTTTGATGGAATTGTACTTGTCAGAATGTCGCATTCAATCTCAAAGATATTGGGAGATTTGAGGTATATGAGTAAATGTTTTCAGGTCTAATTAGTGTGAAAAAAATGTAAAAGTTTTTGTTTTATATCAACTTGTAAATAAATTACAAAAATCTTGATGCAATATACATGTGTCTGTCATACATTACAAATTCCATTTTGTTGGAATTTGGAAAATTATACATTAATTATGACAATGTAGTTCTTAAAGTAACATCATTTCAAATTCAGGAACTAGTGTTTTTCATCCCTCTGCTCAGGGTTATATTAAAGATATAACAGATGTGAAAGATTTTGTAATACCTCTTTGTTAAGCAATGTCCATAAAAATCAGATTGAGCCTCAGGATGAAGTGATGTTTTAAATTACTGATGGTAAAAAATCCTATTACCTTTCAATGTTGTATAGTATGTCTAGCATATAAATTTTTTGTGTACTACGGTATTACTGAATATTTTCTTTTTTCTAATTTATTCTCTAAAAATCTTACTTTTGTTTTTATTTTTCATGACTATAGGTTTTACATAACTAAATCTGTATGTATTCTCAGACTTACAGCAGTTTTTGTGACCACTGTCAATCTTTTCTAATATACTGTAGATATTTATAAACTTTGTTTTCAGCTAGTTTGATGTATTCAGGTCCGCATTTGAAAGGAGGTGTGTGTGTGTGTTTTTTTTTTATGGATGAACATACGTAAATGAATTATAAATGTACATATATTTGTAGTTCCTAAAATTCATTAGCTTTTTAGATATGACCTGTAAGAATAACCTAAGATTTGGTGCTGTCAGTTGGAGGACATTTTCTCAATTAAAGAGAAAACATAGAAGGCTTTCATAGTATAATGTTGCTTAATGAGTGCAGTTTAAATGAGATTTTTGAATGTTTATATTGTATACATTTGTTGTATACATTTTATTAAAGATTCTAATTCTGTTCTTTCTTGTATGTTTTTTAGACCTTAAGGTAATCTAAGATGTGACATGTTACAGACCAATATTTCATTCAGTACAAATATATTTTATAATTATATTTTCACATATTTCATTCAACATAGTTAAAAATTCATTTTTATGCTCTTAATAGCACAGAATGGACATGTATGTTACTACCAAAAGCTGTTTATCAAACAGTTAAAAAGTCCTAAGACAAGTAATGTTGTTTTAAAATTATTTATAGAAGTTGTACAATGCTTTTGTTATTGATCAATATTTTTTTCAAGGAAATACAATTACTTTCCCAGACACTGCAGTTCTAAGTATTTTAATCATCTTAGTTGTATAAGTAGTAAATCACATCGAGTTTTGCATTTAGTGTGACTTTAAACTAAAGAAATAATGTTTATATTGGTCAAGAATATTAATGAAAAGAACAGTCTATCACTACATTTTCATTGATCTGCGTTATTAATTAAGCCTTTACGTTATTGTAATTTATTTTAAAAACTAATTTTTTTCTGTAGTTCAAAATCCATTGTCTCATGTTTTATATTTACTGAGGAGGTGGTACTTGTATATCTTTATAAACTGATTATTGTATAATTTATTCCTTAAGAATTTTTATACTGCCACAAAAATACATTTTTATTTACAGGAGACACAATATTTCTTTATTATTGATTGCTTACTAGGTAATTGTATTATTTGTATTCACTCTTATTTGAAGTGTTATTTTTCCATCGAGAATGCATCACTACAAAATAAATGTAAGTTCCAATTAATTAGTTGGTGAAATGTTTGTTTTGTTCTCTGAGAGTTTGTGTGTATAGTTCCTCATATGTTTATTTCTCAAACTAAAATACTAAAACTAGATTTAGTAATCAACACAAACTGTTATTGCAGCTAATCACATGTATACATCTGTTGTGTAAATGTAACATAAAATTATTAAATGAGATAGGTTGGTTTATAATGTGTGTTAAAATCTTATTAAGTAAATTAGGAAATTATCTGCATAACACATTTGAACTTATGTTGAAAAATGAAATAAATTTATTTTGTTATTGTTCTGAAATTTATGTAATTTTTATTGCAAACAATGTGTGAAAATTTTTTAGAAAACTATTGAGTAGTTTGTTTCTGGTTGCAGAATACTAATTCAGTTCCATTAAAGTACTTTTAAAATATAATTATATTATATTACTTTTTTCTTTACTAATGGATTTTCATAATTCTAAGGGTTTTTGAAAGGTATCAATGTTTTTATATGCAATGTATTATTCCTAAATGTTACAAATGTGCAGTATTCCATTTACAGTTATGCAATTTAAGTCTGTGTCAGTCTCATTTCGCCATATTCAGTCTTGGGGATTAATTCAAGGTATTTTAATGAATTTATTTTAGGCTGGACTGAATTGTTAACTCTTATCACAATGTGCACTTTATATGCTATTAATTAAATTTCTCAGTGCTTAACATTTAATTATGGTGATTAATTATAATATTAATTTTATACAAAATATTGACAATAGCCAGGAAATTTAACAACTAATTTTCTGTCAATATTCTGATTATGTCTTAAAACAATCACCATTATTATTCATTGTCATTGGAAAATGACCTGATGATTAAACTTTAAGCAAAGAGGCATTGGAAGGAATTTCTCGTAGATATATTTGAACTGAATGTAGATGAAAAAATATTATTTAATAATATAAACATCAATTTGCAGTCTCTGGTATTTTTTAAAAAAAACAACAAATGTACAAAAATACACTTGTACAAATCCACACAATTATCTGTTGTAACTAGTTTTTGTAATACATTACAATATTAAATACTATGCTAATAAGACATTTTGAGAAATAAGTATTTCTCATATCACATTTTGGTTTCCAAAATGGTTCTTTTTGTGAAATAAGGTTGATTGTTCTAATGAACAACCACAAATTTAGGTAAAAGTTAAATATGGGATGTTGCACATTTGTCATGCTGCAGTAAGATTTATTTGTAAATGAAATATACTAATAAATCATTGGTCTATATTATAATAGAATATAACTTCCCCTATATTTAATTAGTATGAATTACCAATATATATATATATATATATATATATATAAATTTGGTATTAATTCTAAAACATACTTATTTTTTCCAAAATTAGTCTAGTTTTTTTATAATTTAAAAATACTGAGAATGCCTGTGGTACTCACCTTTTGGTGCTGCAGCTCATTTTACAATTTCAATTTTTTTAAAATAAATACAAATTTTTAAAAGTGTGTGAACCTTAAAGCTGAGATTTATTAGTTATAATTAAAACTGTTAGTGTGTTTATAATATTGATGTACATTTATATGCACTCTTGTACTCAGTGCCAAAAAGAGTATTTATTTGCTCTATTAAAAACATCAATTTCTGTTCGCTTGAAATATGCTAATAGCTTAAGTTTTGTAGAAGCTAATGAGTTTTAATTACAATGTGTAAATTGATTTGTAACAAACCATTTCATAGAGAATGCAGCACTACAAAGGAGATAGTTTCTTGATTTGGGATTATAATTAGACTTAACATTTGCTTTGAAATATATTTTTAAAATTCAGTTGAATTAACTAAGTTAAACCTTTTATGGAATGTTTGACTAAGTTAAATTTTTATTAGTCTAAACTGGCCAGAAGTGACATACAAATCACACTTAAGAAATTTTAAAACTAAGCAACCAAATTTTTACTTTTGCCTTTCATATTGTTTCTTGAAGTTTTATAGGCACTCAATTAACTGTATCTGCAGTAACTGGGAAATCAAGCAATAAAAATTTAAAAAGAAGCCCTCTTTTTTAACTCAAGATGAATTAAATGTATGGTAGTGCTAGAATATAAATAGAACATTTGCCTTGCAACACCAAATTGCAATCTACTGTTAAGATGTTGTTTCATAATAGCAAACAGTAAAAGTTCAAATTGTATTTTGCTCAGCATTGAACATACAGAAAGCAGGTCACAACATTTATGTACAAAAAATTATATTTCTGTTTAAACTTGTTAAGTATATTCTTAGATTACTACTAACTACCATTTTCTGGGTGAAATAAACTTAGGGATTTGTTAATATTTTAGAGTATTGGTTTGAGGGTCATAATTTATTGTCTAAACTTTTTCTCTTGCCTCTAAACTGACCTTAGCCATGATTCATATAGTACAGCTTCCATGAAAACACTTTGATATGAACCATAAATTCAATTTTCAAAAAGAAGATATCTCAAATTTATAATTTTATACAAGTGGTGTGCCTATCAACTATATGATCATTTCGAAATGAAAAAATAATACGGTGATAGTGCCTCACTGTAGATTTTGATGCCTAAAGAACTAATATGAAATTTTTGGATTTTCAAATGCATAATCACAGTTTTAATTTTATCATTATTGAGGAATTGTTATTGCTCTTGTTGTTGAACTTAAATTTTGAGTAACAGGGAGTCTAAAGGTAGCCTTAAAGATATGCTGAATATGGCTTCTGCTTATAATAAGCCTGTCAGATTCAGCATACCTCACTACATACAAAAAGCCTTTTACCTCCTTAAGCCTTATGGAGCATCCCCTCAAGTAGAGTAACATTCATATATATTTTACATGGCAAAAATTTTTATAGATTGGTAAAATGTATTGTCAATTTCATCATAATGATGACCTGTTATAAAATTTTTGAACCTACACTTTGTCAGTTTTACTGTCTGTGATTCATTACTTGGCTATTTTTAATGGTAACATTCTTATTTGTAATCCTATAACTAGGCAATGTTTCTGAACCAAAACACCTCTGTAATGATTGAGTATACAGAGATTGTGCTTACTGATGTCATTGTGCAAGTTGCAACACCTTCATACTTTTCTTTCCTCAGGATGTTTTCATAGTTAATCCTCATTATATCAGGTTATATAACATAAGCACTCGATACATGTTCCACTTAAGTGAGGTCATTATTCAGGTTGTAAAACACTTTAAATTCCGATTGTGTTCAATGTCAAGCTATAGTTAATACTTTTTTTTTAATTGTTATAAGAATATGATCTCATTCACACATCCAATTTTAATCTTTGAAACTTTTGTAACTGTGTATATATGGATTACAACATTAATATTGAACTGGAAAATACTTTTTAATACTACTTTTTCAGAAATAGTTACACAAATATTCAACAGAATTTGTATGTATTATAAAATATATGTATTTTTGTTTACTTCAGTGGGTTAAAATTGCTGTTGAAAAATGCACTTAGATTAAGAAGTAGAATTAATTTTACTTGGCATGCTGTAGAGAAACCGTACATTTTTAGAATAAGAATACTGGTGCTCAATGTATGTGATCATGTGCTCGGAAACATATTGAGGCAATTTTTCCTTGTGTATTATATAATAAATGGATCACTTTGAATGTAAAAAATGTTTCCTTTGCCAACAATAAAACATTATTTTGCCAAAAGTCTTTCTATTATACATATATGGAACACTTTTATTTGAGTTCATACCTTTTAAGAGCTACAAAAATTATCCGAATCTTAATATTTTTTAATAATCTACAAAGTAAATCATAATTTTTTAAAGTTGTTTGCTAATACCTGCAGAAAAAGAGAGATAATATAAAATAATTAATAGTATTACAGACTTCTCGAATACATACAATTGGGATAATTACATATTAAATTGAATTTATTGGCATTTGAATTTAATTTATTTAACGAATTATCAACATTTTGGATGTTGTGCAGTTGCACATTATTGACAACGGTTGGGTTGGCGGTTAACCGAGTGCAACATTTCATCATTGATGTGAATGATGCAATGGAATCTGGAGGTTGTATAAGAGAGACTATAATTGGACAACATTTCATAGCCACAAAATGTAAAAGCTTTTGTGATTGGCTAATGTAGCAGAAGATGCTGGTAACTGCAGGTAATGTGAACACTTTGGATTTGGGCATTGTCAAGTGAAGTTTTTTTTTTTGGGCAGAGACTGTCATATCCATTAACATAATCTGGGAAAATTGTATTAGTGAAGAGTTTTAATAAAAATTAGGGAATTGATAAATTATGAGATCCTAATGTTTTCCAAGTCACTTGCCTTGTCTCACTGATTCACAAACCTCACATGCATAAAGCTGGTAAATTGCTATTCATTTTGGTGAAAATTAATGTATTTTAAATACTATAAATATTATTCAGTAATAACTACTGCTGGCCATTTCTTTAATATAGTTATTGGATTGAATATTCTGTACTTATTTAATGCATTGTGTTCAAGTTGTCTCTTAATAAATTGTATGTTAGTAATATTTGCTCCCAGTGTAGAAAAGACGAAAATAAGTGCCTGCGAAACCATTACCCTCGATTCCGCCTCCAACGTGTGTCAGGCTGGAACGTGGACAAGCGACAATCCAGCTGTGCTTATGAGACCCTGGAAGATAGACCAGGACCTGGAGGACGGACTTCGTCGGCACATTGCTCCGTTAGCACTGACGTGCCCAGGGCCGCCCTACAGGGTGGAGTTGCACTTGCCCGAAGGCCTTTGAAACTTTTAGGCTCATTCCAATAACCCAGAATGATAGCTAGGGCTATCTCCCTATGATAGCAACCGGCTATTGCTACCAGGAGAATTATGGCCAGGCAGTTTCGTCATCGGGTACTAAGAGTTGGAGAAAATTCCCCATCCGTCGACAGCTTAACCTAAAAGGATGCGGTTGATGTTGGGGTCAACAACACCTTTCACAACCACGACGGCTGGACAATTGCCTTAAGACAGTTGTATTATTAAAAATAAGAAATTACTTTGAAACAGAACGTGTATATTTGCGTTCGGGATGATCGAATTCCCGGTCATGACCTTTGGGATAAGAACTGCGGTGCAAACTCCTAATCCGTTGCAGTAAGCGAACTAAACACAACGGATTCGTGTTCAGCGTGGCCTATTCTATAAGAAAAAACTCCTCATTAAGGCGCATACACACTGATTACGAATATACCATAAACGGCTGTAAACCTTTATTCCCTAGAGTAAGCAACCTAAAAAATACGAATTCGTGTTCAGAGCAGCCGATTCTATAAGAAATGACACTGATTTACGCCTATATGCGCATGTTACGAAAATTCAGAAAGTAGGCTGTAACTAATTATCCACTGAAGTTACCGACATAAAAACAGCGGATTCATGTTCAGCAAAGTCGCTTCCTTAAGAAAAGTCACCTCATTTTTGCATGTTTTACTATTGACGATAAAACATAAAAACGCCTGTAACTACTAAACCGTTAGAGATAGAGGGAAATTCAATACGACTAACGGTTTACGAAATGTTAAGAATCAATAATTTATGAAAAATTGCTGACCCAATCGATAGAAATTTTTTAAGTCAAAAATATTTTTTTTAAGGATGTTTAAATAAAGCCATTTCGTACGGAAAGTGGGTGTAGGAACACCATGGTGAAGGTGGAAATTCAATACGACTAACGGTGTCCGAAATATTAAGAATCAATGATTTATTAAAAAATGCTGACCCAAAATTAGAAATTTTTTAAATCAAAAAATTTTTTTCTTAACAAAAGTTTAAATAAAACGTTTTCGTATGGAAAGTAGGTAAAGAAACACGATGGTGAATGTGGAAATTCAATACGACTAACGGTTAAGACGAAAAAACATAACAGCAAAAATTTAATTTTGACCAAAAAATATAAAAACGACTATATCTCCTAAACCGTAATAGATATCGGGTTAAAAACACCGGATTCGTGTTCAGCAAGGTCGCTTCCTTAAGAAAAGTTACATAATTTTTCCTTAATTTTTCAATTGACGAAAATAGAGAAAAACGTCTGTAACTTCTAAACCGTAAGAGATAATCACTGGATTCGTGTTCAGCATGGTAACATCATTTTTTCTTCTTTTTACAATTGTCGAAAATACATAAAAACGTCTGTAACTCCTAAACCGTAAAAGATAGAGGGCTAAAAATACCGTATTCGTGTTCTGGAAGCTCCCTTCCTTAAGAAAAGTTACATCATTTTTTCTTTTTTTTTTTACAATTGTCGAAAATACAGAAAAACGCCAGTAACTCCTAAACAGTAAGAGATAGAGGGCTAAAAACACGGGATTCGTGTTCAGCAATATCGCTTCTTCAAGAAAAGTTATCATTTTTTATATTTTTACAATTTGTCGAAAATACAGAAAAACGCCTGTAACTCGTAAACAGTAAGAGATAGAGGGCTATAAACACCGGATTCGTGTTCAGCAAGGTCGCTTCCTTAAGAAAACTTACATCATTTTTTCTTTTTTTTACAATTGTCGAAAATACAGAAAAGCGCCTGTAACTCGTAAACAGTAAGAGATAGAGAGGGCTAAAAACACCGGATTCGTGTTCAGCAAGGTCGCTTCCTTAAGAAAACTTACATCATTTTTTCTTTTTTTTACAATTGTCGAAAATACAGAAAAGCGCCTGTAACTCCTAAACCGTAAGAGATAGAGAGGGCTAAAAGCACCGGATTCGTGTTCTGCTTGGTAAGAAAATTACTTCATTTTTTTTACAATTGTCTTAAATACAGAAAAACGCCTGCAACTCCTAAACCGTAAGAGATAGAGGGCTATAAACACCGGATTCGTGTTCAGCAAGGTCGCTTCCTTAAGAAAAGTTACATAATTTTTTCTTTTTATTATAATTGTCGAAAATACAGAAAAACGCCTGTAACTTCTGAACCGTAAAAGATTGTGGGCTAAAAACACCGGATTCGTGTTCAGCAAGGTCGCTTCTTTAAGAAAATTAACCTATTTTTTTTATTTTTTTTTTCAGAATTGTCGTAAATACAGAAAAACGCCTGTAACTCGAAAACGGTAAGAGACAGTAGGCTAAAATCACCGGTTTCGTGTTCAGCAATATCGCTTCTTCAAGAAAAGTTATCATTTTTTATATTTTTACAATTTGTCGAAAATACAGAAAAACGCCTGTAACTCGTAAACAGTAAGAGATAGAGGGCTAAAAACACCGGATTCGTGTTCAGCAAGGTCGCTTCCTTAAGAAAACTTGTATCATTTTTTCTTTTTTTTACAATTGTCGAAAATACAGAAAAGCGCCTGTAACTCCTAAACCGTAAGAGATAGAGAGGGCTAAAAGCCCCGGATTCGTGTTCAGCAAGGTCGCTTCTTTAAGAAAATTAACCTATTTTTTTTTTTTTTTTTCAGAATTGTTGAAAATACAGAAAAACGCCTGTAACTCGAAAACGGTAAGAGATAGAAGGCTAAAATCACCGGTTTCGTGTTCAGCAATGTCGCATTAAATAAAATTAAGCGTTAGCTCCATAGCCAGGTAGTTCTCAGGGATATATCAACCTCAAACTTTTCATATTCTAGACAAACTTGGAAGGACGATGTTATGGCAAGTGCCTTTAATGATTATTTAAATTTTATAATATAAATAAATTGCCTTGATTCATAAGACAATTTATACATTTTATTACAAAAATATATAATTTACAAGAATTATGACGTTTCGTTCTCTTTAGAAATATTTTTTTTTAATAATATAGTGAACAATCCTTTCTTCAATTAATAATTTTCAAAATATCTTCAGATTTTTAGGTATATTCGTATACTGAGGTGGTTCTTGAAGAGGACGAAACGTCGTCGTTGCAAAATATATATTTTTTGTAATAAAATTAGAAATAGTTTTTTGACTCCAGGCCATTTACTTATTTATATTATAATAATAAATGTCACATGTTTTACATCGTTTTAATTAAATTATTTAATTGTTATTCATTACTTCGTATAAGGTAGTTTTGGCACTACTGAAGTTTCGGTTTTTTTATATATTACCGTACAAAATTTAACGGGTAATAAAGGATGGAAATCATAAAATAATATTTTTCTGATCGGAGCAGGTAATCAGACAGCGAGCGCTTCAGAAATATGTTAATGGATTATTTATGGCCACAACTGGTAAATATTGACGTCAACAGTGTTTTCCTCCGACATTATGTATACAATTTAATCTCCCGGGCGTCTGGGAAAAAAAACAGCGAGTGATTAAATTAATTAAAATATTAAATTTTGTTTATATTTATTATATACATATTGATGAAGGAAAAGAGTGTTGACGTAAATATTTGCTTATCCTTCAACGTACCATGGATACTAACGCAGATAATTATTTCTCCTCTGCACCTTTCTCTTCGAAAACTTTTACTAAAATGTCGATATGCGTCCATATTTAATTTTGAAACGAATTATATCCAAATAATTGGCACTTATGCGTTAAAAGTATGCTAATTAGAAAAAATAAATAGCCAAATCACAGACGGAATGAAGTGATAATTTAAATACCACACAGCGTTTGTTGATTTCGGCAGGTGATTAAAAACGTGTCATTTACAGATCTACTAAATCGGTTTCCTTCTTGATAAAAAAAGATCACAAGGTCACCTTTGACACCTGTAGCAAACATTGTGTGGTTTGTAAAATCTCTTGGTCTTGTTGTAGCTCCTGCTACATTGGACAAACAAGAAGATCTCTTAATTCCCATATCACGGAAGATGTGTCCAATATCAAACTTCCCATTGATAAACAATCTGCAGTCACCAAACGTATCATCATTTATAAACAGTCATTTTACCGGTAAATTGCCATAATCCAGAATCATATCAGAAATGCTTCATATTAAATCTAACATCACGTAGTAAGCGATACTATGAAACTCATCAATACCCATTACTCGATACTGTTAGGCTACCCACCTCTTTACTTTTCCATTGTCGGTATTTTTAACTTCCTTTCAGCTTTACCTTTGAGTTAGTCACCTGGTTTGTGCGGTTGTGTCGTTCTTTTATCTTGCGTTTTTAATCACATGGCGATAGCAACAAAGGGATTTCAGAAACGCTGTGTAGTATTTATATTATTACTCCATTTTTACTGTTATGGAAAGGTCTTATATTAAAATAATATTCTAAATCTGCAATAAATTGTTTTAAATTTTAAGAACCAAGTTCTACATTTATTCGTAGTAACAATAATAATAATGTCCAGTTTCTTTGTGATCAATTGTCACAGTATTATTTTGGTTGATCTTTTCTAAATCATTTTCCTCTATTCCCTCCGAATTGTTTTCTATCTCATTAACTTATTCCTGTAACTGTATTTTGTTTATGTACATCTACAATATTTAAGTCTTGAATCATTCTAGTATAATCATCAGATTTATACTCCAATAACTCCACTTTAATTTTTCACTTGTTTCTACTTCGGTGTTTTTATCTCTTATTTACTGCTTCTATACAATCAGATTTTATCTCTGCAATACCTATGTGTACAATCTAACATATTTTTATCATTATTCCTTTTTCTCCATTCTCTTAAGTCTACCCTGATGTCTGCCAAATTTTTATCACCTTTTGTGCCCAAATCTGCTGTATTTTTATTAATATCTGCTCTCAGAAGTGATATATTTTTATTTAGTTTTTACAAATACTCCACAATCATTCTCTTTCCTCTATCCCCTTCCATATTCCTGTTTGAATCTGCCGTTGTAGTTTGTCCCGAGGAGTTGGGTTGTGGAACTTGGTTTGACACCGAGGTTGCTGCGGCTGTGTACATTTAGCTTATTCAACATTCTCGGGTTGTGATCTTCTGCGAATGTCGGTCTTGGGAAGTAGATGGGTTCAATTCCATACTGACATGTTTCTGTTATTCGTGAACTTGGTTCAATAAAATTTTTCATCCGTTTGTTAATAAAGCCGTTACGAAGTCACCAAACGAATTTGTCCAATTGGAGACTTTTTTTTGTTTTAGTAATTTTGAATGCCGTTGGTACGTGTTTAACTTAGTTTTTCAGACACATTTTGTCTGAATTTGAAGCATTTGGATTCAGTGATCTATGAGGCATATGATTTATCGTTCTTGTGAGATTGCGTTGCTTTCTTCTGTTAAAATTGTGCGAGATCGTAATTAATTTAAAAGTGAACTAGTTTTATGTTGCTGATTTTTCTCCTGAAGGGATGCCCAATTGATGGTCACAACTCAGGGTTTTCACATTTTAAATTGCATTAATGGGTTTGGTCCTTATCTTAGTTAATCCGAAGTTTCACTTGGAAGGACTTGACTGTGTCAAATTACGTTGCAACCCTTTTCAGTTCTGACCATGTGTTTGTGTGTAGTCGGCGTATTTTTAGTGATTGTCCTAGATAATTGCTAGAGTATAATGGATAATTTTTCTCTTTATCGGGTTGTTGCTCCTCGTCTCCTACGAGGGTGGCTGTTTAGGAATATTAATGGAACATGGAGGATGTTTCGTGTTATCCTGCGATCGCCTCAGCCGCAGAGGAACGAGAGTTGAGATGAACAACACTGAAGACTTCTGCACCACTTCAGGTTCGTGATTGACACAAGCTCCTCGTTTGAACGAGTTTTCCGTTTAAAAGTTTTAATGCCTCTAGATACTTTATTTCAATTTTCTTCAAACATTTAAATTTTGATCCTGAAGTAAATTATTCGACAAATTTTTTTACGTTGTTATTGTAATTTTTCAGGAAATTTCGACTTGTCATCCAGATCTTGTGCGTCATTCGATATTCGATGAATACAGCGACGTTCTTTAGGAAGTTTTTCTTTCAGCAGCCGTGGCAGTTCATCGGACGGGAAACAAACTACTCCTGTGATGGAGGTTCTCGTGACGCGGTGAGGTTACTGCGAATTTATTTATGAATGACTTTTATGAACAGTAGTAAACACTGTAAAGTTTTTATTTGATCTAGATTCACTTCAATACTGACCGTCCGTTGAAATTTTGTAAACGTGTCTGAAAGTTAAGATAATTTTTGAGTTTATGAATTGAGGATTTGCTTAACTCGACTCTTGCGTAGGATGATCTTTATTTTGCGTTTCGAACTGTATTGCTCAGTGTTCAACTCCCGATTCTCCTAACTAGTAGTATTTATGATTTAATCTTTCAATTTTTATTGTAAAATTTGTGAAGTTTTCTGAAATATTTTTTAAATAACTGGGAATGCTGATGTGTTTTTTCTGTCTTCCAACACTCCTTTAATCCTCGAATTATCTATATACATTCCAATATTTCATTCTGATATTCTCAAATTTACCATTAATGTACTCGTCTTGCGGTATAATCTAAATTTTTTTCCAAGCGGTGCTTCCACATTAAATGTTAATTAATTCTACGGATTCCCATTCGCATATTATGGGTTATTTTGTTTGTAGAAGTATCTTTCTGCATATAGTTTCGTCAAGTGTTTTTTGGTTTAAGAGCGTTTGTCGAATATTTGTGTAAGATTTATCTGATTTTGTAATCGTTTAATTTTATAATTGTAAGATATGAATATTACCTCGTCTACGTAATCCTGCCTTTCATTCCACTGTTTACATTTTACAACCTTCCACTGCGAGCCAGTTTTCACTATTTTCATTAGTGAATGAGAAATCCTTCTGGAGTTATTAATTTCTAGGCTCCTCGCCTAAGTTTCTAGAATTCCCTATTCAAAAGATACAGCATTCATGATTTTTGATAACGTTTTTTAATGTGTTTGTTTGCGGGTCTTGCCAGTATGTTTGATTAATTGAATGAAAGATCCTTATTTTAAATTTGTTCCGTTGTATCCTTTTTTTTTCGATAAATTCCATTAAGTTGCTTATTAAGTTTCTTAATCTGAAATAGACTTGTTCTGGTGTCGTCGTTTATGTGGCGGCGCTGGACATTAAAAAAAACATTTTTTGTGAAGCAGTGGCATTTCCTATAATTAATTACCCATTCCTACTTGTGTTTCTTGGTGGGTTGAAATAGTTCTTTCTCTCCACGACTTACTGATTATGAAGCAACTGAAACTTCAACTTGGTACATCCTGTACAACGTCTTGTCCCATATTAGGTCAACGGTGAAGAATATTAAAGCTGGAGGTGTTTGGGCGAGGAGAATGTCGTCACTTCTTTGGCCCTACGATGGGTCTCGCATTTCAGGTTGCGGAACGAGATTTCAATAAATACGCGTGCTTTGTTTTACGCTGAAGTAATCCGATATTCAAGGAATTGTGAATATCATTAGTTGTATGGTCGTTAGTGAAGAGTTTAATTTTTATATCCTTTAGCGGTTTCGTGTTCTGTAGAATGGACGCGTTGCATAGTAATTACTTTCCGTATTCTTAAGGCTTGATTTATAAAAAGGTGAGCATAGGTTTGTCTAATTAACGAAAGTATGGAACATTCTGGTGAATGACAACTCTTTCCTTACACCAACATCTTGATAATTCCCTGAATAATTACCCTCTCCCCATAAATACTTCAATGTGACGTAGGCGTGATATTTGCATTGCTACACTTTGACAATGATTTCAGTTTATTATTCATTTTTCTAATAAAATTAATACTATGGTTAATGCTAACAGTTGTCAATATTTCCCTTGTATATGGCATCTTTCTGTTATCTTATTTTTATAGTCGGGTGCCTTTTCATCTTCCATATTCCGTAAGCTTCAAACTAGTGAAGTTGAGTGAACCATTGACTGCTTCTGACGACTCTTGTCATTTATTACGTTTCTCTACTCTTAAGCAAACATCTGTTCAGGGAGAGGGTTTTTAAAGATCATTTCTGTAATTCTCCTTAATTTCTTACTTACATTTTTGGTTAACCAGGAATTGGAAGTTTCGCTGACTTCATAACTCAAGGGTTTTCAATGCTTCATGCTATAATTTAAATCTTGTTTATTCAGGTCTTGACTATCTTATTATACTGCATTTTTTAATATCAAACTCGTGCAGACGAATTAGAATGTGTCTGTGTAGTCGCTAACTTGGTAGACGTGGCCTCTCCCTGTAGCTACCCTGAACAAGCTTAACGGTGTTTAGGTTATTTAGATTTTGTGATGAAAGTTGCTCCGTGGGTTCTGCATCTGAAGGAGGTTACATTAAACAATATGTAATAGCTTAAAATATTTTTAACGATGTTTAAAAATAACCGATTCGTTAGTTTAAAATTCTTTTTTCATAAACACCATCTACATCTAGGTTTCACGATTTTCCCAAAATTTCAGGTAACTAATATTCAGGACATTTTTGTTGCGGCTGTTGCCACGACTGATGTAGATGTCATTTCCATTCGCTTGAAGTTGAATGACTTTATTTTGTTTTAGTAACTTTGAATGTCGTTGGTTTGGGTTCCCTTAACTTGTGTCCTGATTTCTGTTCGTCATCATGATTGCATTGCTGAGAGTTAATTTTTATTCAATCCAAAAAATAACTTATGTGGATTTCTGAATTAATGAAAATTGTGTATGGATATTGGTTTGTCCTCAGGATGGCATTATTGATTTGTTGGTCCCTTTTTGGGTTTAATTGAAAATTATTTGTAGATTTCTGATTGACCTATTGACTGCATTATTTGTATGGATTAAATTTTATAGTATTGTTAATTTTGGAATGTTTGTACACTTATTTTTTGTGCGGTACAGTTTTTAGATCGTCTTCTTTTCTTATTTAATTTAATGTAATATTAATTTTCATTTACATCTTTTAATGTTTCTTATTTTATTTTCCTTCTGAAAATCTCGGTACGGGGTCCTTATTCAAGAATGGCGCTGTTTTGATGTTTGATTGTTCGACTTTCTGTTGCGTCGACGTGCAAGAGATTCTGCAGACGCGAGTTTCCTGAGCATCTTGAGGCAGCATCCTGGTACGACTTGGCAACTACGGTGGACTACGAAAGCTTCATTCCATACGTTATCAATATGGCGGAAATTTCTCAAGTTTATTTCATCGTCGCAGTTTGCTGAGTTTTGGAAGCCAACCACTGGAGACTACTGCAGCGTCGCTGGAGAAACTCCGCGGGAATCCTCAGGAGACAGTCTACGTGAAGACAACTGAGCCGCGCAATGGCTGCGGGGTTCCCTGGGAAGTAACACTGTCGTTTGCACTTTGGTTTTGCGCTGCATCTGTGGTCAACCTCCTTCCGCGCAACTATGGAAATTAAACAATTGGGTGACCAATCCTGACAACTTTGGAAGAGAATCAAATTTATCGGTTTCTTGATCTTAATACATGAATTACTGCGCTGTTTATTTTATTTTATTTCTTGTCTTTTATCGTGTTTGTTACTAATTTTGTTGCGTAATTAAAGATTTCATTTTCTATAAGATGTTCTTTCGTTTTGTACTTTTAAATGTGTGATATATCTTGGCTTTTGTCTTACTGTTATAATTTTGTATTATTTTTTTTTCACACTTGTTACTGTAGTTCTGGTTATTTTTATTGTTATTTAAATGGTGGTATCGTATTTTTATTTTAATTTCTTTCCTTAAATCGTTTATTTATTCTGTAACATGTTTATATTTTTTTATGTTCGTTTCGCCTCCTGTTTCTATTATGATTTCTTCAATTTATGATTTTCCTTATTGTTGCTTCCTTCAATTCCATTTCATCACCTGCTACATCTTTGGCTTTTGTCACTTAATATTCGTAACTGCGTTTTTAAAGTGATTTGCCTCGTTACTGACTTCATGGGCATTGATTCCTGCGTATTTTGTGTTATATTGTTAGGCGGAGCTCCTCTATAAATAAAACATTTTTTAGTTTGAAAATAATAATATTGAGCGACACGAACGAGGTAAGGAAACAACAGATTCGCTGCTCCGTTTACAAAGGTTAATGTTCCCGCCACGTGGTTGGCTGTCGGCGACGTGTGACGTCAAAGAGCCACGCTGCTGGAGGACGGACGCGACGACCAAGAAGCTGAGGATTTCTCAAACACGGCGTCGACATATGTATTTATTTTATTTATTTAATCTACTAATGGGGTAGTTTTCCCGGTGGTGGTAGACCCTATTAAATAAGGGAAGTTGCAATGAGGGAAAATGGAGTAAATAAACATAATTATTATAAGATGTTAGCTTTGTTTAGAAACATTATTTCAACAATAAATGTGTGTATATATAATTGAGTTAACTAAAGGTTAATTTTGCAGAAGTTAAAGGAAGAATTAAATTTGAACATAAAGAAGAACAGTGGAAAGACATCTCAGACCAGAGATTAACTGACTGTGTAACTATTGGGAAGACTGTAATTCACTACACTACGCTATAGTCACTGGAGTCCAGATTAAGTCTAAAATTTCTTCCCCTTTAGAGGACTTTATCCTAAAACTCTTCTGGGTAAATTGTTGTAGTTATTCAGTGTCCTATTTAGTGATGGACATTTCCCAACATCTGTTCTTTTTCCTGCCTGGTGTTTAACTTGACCACGTGGTCAGTCCTCCCATAGCTGCTCTTTAAATTCTATCTGGAATTTCTTGCCAAGTTCTTTGACCTGCATTTCTCCATTTTTTTAGAGACATCGTTACAAACTCTTCCTTGCTATCATTGCAGCATCATTTACCTGCTACTGCTAAAGTAAAAACGCCTAGGTAGTTTGGCAATTATTTGTTCCTCCCAGGCCACGTGCTCGCAGTATCCGAGTCGTCCACGTCCTCTACATCACACTACACAGGCGTCTGGACCTTCCAATCTCTACACCAAGTGGTACGTATTTGATGAATATTAAAAGGCAATGTTTGGGCCAATGACAGATTCCGGAGGCACTCCCGATGACGCAGATCCTAGTTTCGACGTTTCTTTCCTGACTTCAACTTATTCTAGCATGTGCTTGTTTTCGTTTAAAAATAAAAAATTCTTTTTACCCAAAGAACTACTCCTTGGTCCATCTACGATGTCCTGAGGAACTTCATTCAAAGCCTTTGCAAAGTCAACAACATCAATGACCTCTAGTCCACCCCCAATTATCTTTACTGACTGTCACAAGAGAATGTCGATTTTGGAACCACGCTTCAGACTCCAGCTTCTGCCGAATGTGATCCGTGACGCTGACGACTACTGATGTCTCTACAACTACGCGTGTCCGTTTTATTTCCCAATTTGTGCCTAGACGCAACAATCACCGATCCTTAACTCTGTTGGTACCTTTCCTTTTCAAATTTCTAATACACAGTCCTATTAACCTCTTCCAAATCAGCGACTTCCATATGCTGTGACTTACATTTAAATAACTTAACATGAATCAGTTTTCATAGTAAATTCTGTAAATGGCTGATTGCTTGATTTGCAGAACTCCATCGCTGAATGGGCGGCCATTGTTGTGGATCTTCCTGTCGCAGTCGCTGGGGCAGGACCATCACGACCTCCTTGGATGAGCTGCGGGGATCTGGAAGTCAACAATGACTGCAGTGTCGTGGTCCTGGCTACAACAGTAGTTCTCTCGGGATTACTCCAACTTCGTCTGCTTTTTTACTGGTCTCTTCCCTCTTCTCCTCCGGTTCCTCAGCAGAGCCGCGCTCAAGTCACTGGTTCTTCCTCTCCTCCTGTGCAGCCCCACTCCTCTTCAGCCGCCCTACTTAGTCCCGGGAGTCTGTCAACGACGTGGTGCTGTTGTGTTTCCAGTTCCGCGGCCATCCTTGCGTCGTGGTTCACGACGATTGATTTGGAATAATTTTTTCTTCCTCACCAATTTTTCCCTGAAGATTTCTTCTGGACCACGCGAATTTCTTTGTTGTTTTTATTATTTTGGTAATTCTTCTTTGCGTTGCCTTAGACGTTTACCAATTCGTCAACACTGTTTTTTACCGTAATTTTGTTAACCACAGAAATTGAAATACTCCTCTGATGTGTTTGCCTTTTCCTCATCTGAAGTTACGTCAGTCTTGAAGACTTTCTCACACTTGACTCCCTTGAATCTCACGAAGGAACAATTCTTTTGCTTTGTTTCCTTTGCCTTAACTAATAATTCTGATATTTGCTGCAAGCGTCCTCAGTCAGTCCTCGAGTGCGCTCGTCTGACTTTTCAGTTGTTTCATGGTTTTGAATTAAATTTTCGGGGGTCGTTATTTCATTAGTTTCCCTGGTACTGGCATAAAATTTATCCAGATTTCATTCGTATTTCTCCGTCTGTCGCCCAGTTTCTCCAATAATCTTAATTTATTCGCTCCTTCCTCAGCGTCTGCCGCTGGCCCAACTACGAACACGTGGACAATGACGTCAACGACCGCGTGTGTGCTTCTGCTCACAGCTTTTGGGGATTTCCAACGTTGTCCATCAGTTCTGCTTAAATCCGGCAACTCCGCGTAAGCATCGTCTTTCCCGTTATTTATTGATTTTTATTTACTTATTGGCGTAGCAATGTATAGATTTTTAATCCATATTATCTTCTTCTTCCCCTTGAAGACGCAGAGCGCTGAAGGAAGAAGCAGTGGGCGCAGGAGAGGAAGCAGGAGAGGAGCAGCAGCCCCTGGCGTGAATGAGTGACGAGTTGCGTGAAAACGCGGTGTCGGCATCCACAGTGCTGTGACGTCATCAAGGATCGCGCCACCTACTGCAGATAACTAACGGCGTGCTGCAGGTTGTCCTACACAGCAGAGGAGACCCTGGGAGGAACTGATGAGCAGTGACGGTGGCTGGACCTCCACTTAAACGTCGCTGTTGCTGGAGGACGGCGAGGAAGCCTAACATGTTGACAGTGATCCTGGACCAGCGAGATCTGCCAACGGCGTCCATGACTGACAGCGAGCCTCTGCTAACACCAGCGCCTTGTTGTCGCCCTGCCGCGGTCGCGAGGTTAGGAACCCCCCAAGGCGGCAACAGCGTCACTACCTGCCACAGTCGCGTGTTCTCCCGCTGTTGCATCGTCCAGTCCAGTCCAGACCCAGGACGGCGAAACCTGAGGACCTTCTGCCCCTGGGAGATGGTTCCAGCGTGTAAAGGTTCCTCGCAATTGTTCGTTGCCTGCCCGCCACGACAAGGACGACTTTCCAGATGGCGCGGGGATCTGTATGTCACGGAAGACACCTTCGGGAGGTCAAATTCTTTGGTTTAATTGTAAAATAAGGAGACAACCTTCCTCGTGCTCCCTCTCCCAACCCTTGGTCCACAGCTCCACGGAGACGCGACAACATCGCCCTGCAGGAGGAGAGGAAGAAGAAAGCGCCGGACTCTCCACCCGGGGCAGAATGTAAGGGTTAAAGGTTATAGATTAACGTGTTATAGATTAACGTGTTATAGATTAACGTGTTATAGATTAACGTGTTATAAATTAACATGAGAAGTTGAAATGTAAAGGAAGTAGACCATAAGGCTTATTGGTGAAAAATGAGTAAAAATAAGACTTTAATATTACAGAATCTCCAAAGCTGGTATAAAAACAAACCCGAAGGTGAAATGTGATTTACAGATTGTAATAGGTGTTAAACAACACTAAAAACTTAAGAACATGAAAGGTAAAACAACTTAAATGTGATGTGCGAAGTATGGCGTAAAGATAACACATATATTTTTAATATTTAATATATTAAAATGAAAAACACAAAAGTAAAACGCGACGCATGGTTTAAAGCAAAAATACTTTAAAAAATATTTAATGAAAGCTAGTTTAAGTAAGGTAAAGAAGTGTAAAAAAGATATAAAAAAAAAGGTTTAAAAGGAGAGTAAATAGAAGGTATAAAATAAGGTTTAGGTTAAAGATGTGCAAAGAAGGTTTGTAATTAGTTTTAAAAGGAGAGGAAATGAAAAGTGTAAAATAAGGTTTAAGTTAAAGATGTGTTATGAAAGTATTGAATTAGTTTTAAAAGGAGAGGAAATGGAAGGTATAAAATAAGGTTTAGGTTAAAGGTGTGCAATGAAGGTTTGTAATTAGTTTTAAAAGGAGAGGAAATGGAAAGTGTAAAATCAGGTTTAAGTTAAGGATGTCATGCTACAGTGCGAAATGCGGAGGCACAAAGTTACCAGTTATAATAAAAACCATCAAGCAACAGATTTAAAAATTTCACAAATCTTATTTGTGTGTTTCACGAAGTCATTGCGAACAAGAAAGACGTTTTGTACGTTTAGTTAAGCAAATCCTCTTCGACCGTTAACGAACAGATGGGGGGAAAAGAATCTTACTACCCGGGACTGAAAATTCAGGAATTCGAGTAAATTTTACGAAACTAAATCACTTAAATTCTTATTACCGAAATTTGCAGAAGATCACAATCATGGAGTTTATTACCGTTGAAAAAAAAAACGTTATATCTTCAATTTGTAATATCAAACTCTGCCGCTCGCCGCGCCATTACCAATCACGGGAGTCGACAGTGGGGAGAATCCGATCTGTTTCAGGCACTGGCAGAGGTCCCGCACGACGCCGTACCACCCACAGGCTAACGGGCTAGTAGAACGGCTCCACAGGCAGCTGAAGGCAGCGATAATGTGCCATGAAGGCGCCTCCTGGCTCGACGCCCTCCCGGTCGTCATGCTCGGGATTCGTACCGCCTTCAAGGAGGACCTGCAGACATCGGCCGCCGAACTGGTGTTTGGAGAACCGCTACGTCTGCCCGGCGAATTCTTCACCGCAGAACCCGAGCTTGGCGACCCGACGTCACTCATCGAGCGGGTCCGCCAGGCGACAACGAACATACGGCCCACACCGGCTTCGCGACACTCCCGACCAGGAAGCTTCGTGTTCAAGGAGCTGGCGACTTGCACTCATGCTTTTCTCCGTGACGACGGTATAAAGGCCCCCCTTTGTACGCCTTACACGGGACCCTACCGCATCGTCAGCAGGGACAAGAAAATCTGCGTGTTGCATACAAGTCGCGGAGAAACACGAGTTTCACTGGACAGGGTAAAACCGGCCTTCATGTTGGGCCCCCCAGCATAGCGCCGGCAGCCACGAACGACAGCCCGGTGGCACCACAGGCGACGCTCTCCACGCCAGCGCAAAGAGACTGGCCTCGCCCGCATCGCCTAGCAGCGCCGCCAACTCTAGCAAGCAAAATCCCGGATTATATGAAATATCTTCAAAGTCTTGTCCGCATGCTCCGATCCTGTAACATATTTACGCGGTCTCTTTAGTTTATTGATTTTATGTTTCTTATTTTTAGTATCCTGTATTATTCCTAACCTAGTGTTATAATTTTTTACTTCTTTAGTATTGTAAAGTTTTTTGTTAATTTTTCCTATCCTGCGGGATCTTCTTTAACGAGTATTCGTTTGGGTAATTCTTCGGGGTTCTTACCCTTCTTATACCCTTTCGCTTATCGAGCTCCAATTTTTGTGTAACGTTATTTATTTCTTGTAACTTAGAAAAGTGTTCTTTTAAAATGTCTTGCATTGGGTGCTCTACTGGGAATAAATTGCTCTTACCTTGTCCAATCACCTCTATTGGTGCGAGTTGAGTTACTGAGGGTTTGGAGTTATTGTAAGCTATCGTTGCATATTTAATTTTTTCAATTTTCGAGTCTTTACTGTATATGTTGTTCAGATTCATTAGTCGCAAGTGTTCAATTAAGGTTGAATGGAAACGTTCAATGACACCGTTTGATTTAGGATTATTTACACTCGTAACATGTAAGTTAATTCCGTGGGTACTCATGAGGTCTTTTATTAGAAAATTATTAAATTCGGTCCCAGAATCGGTCACTACTTCACTTGGTATTTTATAATTCGAGAATTAATCGAGCAACTGTTTAGTTACCTCAGTCGTATTTAATGTACTCAGGGGATATACCCTAGCAAACTTTGAGAATTGGCATATAATTGTTAAAAATTTTCCTTTGTTAAGACTAAGAGTATCGATATTAATTTTCTCAAAAGGACGTGTAGGTGTGGGGGTTAAGTTAGTATGTTCTTCAAAAGGTGTCCTTTCATATTTGACTACTTGGCATAATTCATAGTTATTTACAAATTTTTGGACATATTGCTGTAAATTTGGCCAATAATAGCGTTCCCTTAAGCTTTTGTAAGTTTCCAATATTCCTCTATGATTAGTTTTTCCCCAATGATATTCCCTTACAATTTTCAACCGGTCTTCTTCATTTTCAATATCTTCGATTAATCCTTTGCATTTAATGAATATGATACTTGGTTTTATAAAATTCTCCTTTATGAGTTGGTCTATTTGATTCTTTAATAGTTCAGTTTTAAACAGACAGTGATACTTAACTTTGGGCGATATGTGATTTCGCAAAAAGTTTAATATCTCGTTTCGCAAATTAAATTTATTGAACTTAACGGTCATTCGCGTTTTTGTCTCAAAAACTTTCATTGTATTTACTATTGTTGATTTGGCATGTGTTTCGAATAATATTTGGTTCTGGCCAAAGTTAACGTTTTGGTCCATATACGTTATTCCGTTGATTTCGTTTTCGTCTGCACTATGTTCTGTATCCCCTTCGGATTCTAAATTGTTTTGTACACAGGAAATGTCTGAATTTAGATTCACTTCGTTCAATACGCATCCAAATATATTAAATGTTATTGTTTCGTCTTTGAATACTTACTTCCGTTATGAGTTCTCTTAATAGTTCCCAATCGAGTCCTAAACATGATTTTTGAAGCATTTATTTCATAGATTTCATTAGTTATGAAAAATTCTTTTAATTTTCCCAATGCTAATCTTATGTTATTTATTTCTAAATCTTCGGAATATTTATCCTTAACTATTATTAAGTTTTTACCTGCGGAAAGTTGCGGAATAATATCTGAGATTTTGTAGAGTTTTACCTTCATTTTATTTTGGCAGAATATCTTACTATGGAAGGTTTTATCGATGGATTTGGACACATCGTTCCCAAATTTGAGATCTAAGGATATATAATGTACTATTATCCCTTTCTGGTGTATTATATTTCTATCCTTGTAATTTATTGAAAACTTCGGTCTTATTCTCGATAGAGCGTCAGCGTTTGTGTTGACAGTGCCTGGTTTGCACTTAATCTCATAATTATATTCTTCCAACCTCTCTTTCCACCTGGCTAGTTTTGAATTTGGATCTTTTAAAGAAAATAACCATGTCAGTGGCTTGTGGTCCGTTTTTATTTCAAATTTTCTACCGTATAAGTAAGGCCTGAAATAATGTGATGCCTAGACTATCCCTAGTAATTCCTTTTCAATCGTTGAATAGTTTATCTCGTGTGAGTTTAATGTCCTTGAAGCAAATGTTATAGGGTGTTCTTTCCCGTCCTATAGCATAATTTGACGCATCCGTTGTGAGTGTAAAGATTTTTGAGAAATCGGGGTATTTTAAAATATGTTTGTTTGTTAATATCTCCTGACAGGTCTTAAAACAGCCGGTGTATTCGGGATGCTCGTAATTTATTTTTTCTCCCTTCTTAAGACATTTCGTTAAGGGTTTCGTTAATTTCGCGAAATTTTCTATAAACCATCGGTAATATCCTAATAGTCCTAGGAACCCTTTAATTTCTTTAACCGTCTTTGGAATAGGGTATCGCTTCAATCTTATCCGGATTGGGCTTTATACCATCATGCGTTATTACGTGTCCCAAATATGCAACTTCTTTCCTGAAAAATTCAGATTTGTCTATTTTAACCTTTAAATTATGTTCCCTTAACCTTTTGAATACTTTTACGATATTTTCACAATGTTCTTGGAGTGATGTTCCTAATATTATATTATCGTCGAGATAAACAAGGCATATTTTGTGGATATATTCCTTTAATATAAAATTCATTAGTCTTTGGAACGTAGCTGGGGCGTTTTTTAAGCCGAAAGGCATTCTCAAGAATTCGAAATGACCTTGATTTGTGGAAAAAGGCTGTCTTTTCGATATCTCCTTCGTCAATCTGAATTTGATGGAACCCGGAAGTCAGGTCTAAAGTGGAAAAATATATTGACTTCCCTAATTTTTCTAATATTTCCGTTATATTAGGAATAGGAAATTTATCGTCGATAGTTTTGTTATTCAATTTACGATAATCTATAACTAACCTCGTCTTTCTTTTACCTGAGGCGTTTGCTAATAGGTTGTCAACGTCTTCGTCAACGTCTTCGTTGTAACACTGCGGGAGTATAATTTTTTTATAAACCGGAGTATCGTCTGTAAGGTAAAATCACCAAAACACTTTTTTAATCTTTCATAATTTTATTTAATCGAACATGAGACGTAGGTCACTTTCAGGGCGTGGTTAATTAATTATTTGGAACACGTCCATCTTCGGTCGGATCCAGTCTGGAACTGACCATTACGCTTCTCCCCTTGGCCGGCCTAAAATAACATCGCATTTCCGGCACCTGCATAAACACAACCACTGCAGTCACCCCCGCCAAGGGCGCTCGACCGTACCTCGCAACAATCATGTTACAATATATATATATATATATATATATATATATATATATATATATATATATATTGTAATAATCAAACGGTACAGCTTTCAAATTTTGTTCCCCTTTTGCACTCTAATCTGCAATGTTTTTATTCACTTCTGCCCAACTTTTATCCATGCTCTTACCCAAATCTGCAAAGTTTTTATTCATTTCTACCGTTATTTCTTCTCATTTCTGACAATATTCATACTCTTTCTTTCATTTATCATACCAGTTTCTTTTAAATACTCTAATATCATCATATGTCCACTATCTCCTCCCACCTGTCGCTGGGAATTATTAACTCTAGAACCCATTATCTTTCAATTAAATCTAACCTAACTAACACTTAAAAAAACTAACCTAAGCTACCATCATTAACTTTAAATGCACATTCTTTCTTTTCAATAACCCTCTAACTTTCACACGCGTAAAATTCATTTCCAACAATAGCATGCACATCCTATCCAAAAATACTATCTCGCACCAATACCGCGGTTAGTCTGATTTCGTTCTTTAATTATGATTCTGCCCTATTATCAAAAATCGTGCCCGACGTTGCTGCGCCATCTTGTAATAATCAAACGGTGTGGCTTTCAAATAAAAATTTATAAACTTTTACAAACAATTTATTTTAATTCTTGAACACTTATACAATTAAACAAATATAAAAAGGATCTCATGGTCTCAACTGGGTTTGATAACGGCAGAACATTTAAACATAATCAAAGAACACAAAAATTAGATTTAATTTAAAAGGAAATATTTATTCGTCTAGACATAGACGAGATTAATTATCGATGAACTTATACCACAAGATTGATTTTAAACAATTTATTTTATCAACACTAATGAACGATATCTGATATTATCTTTTAAGTTGGTTTACAAATATTTACTGTTCTCTTGCCACTTACGGCTGCCCAGGATACTTTCAACTTTCGAAGCACAGAGGTGGGTTTTCACGGCTTCTATTAAATTCAGATTCTAATACGCACTGTTGGTTTGAAAAAAAGAAGTTGGTTATATTTTGACGACTTTACTCAGATATATTTCTGCGAAGACTCACTCTGCGATATCTCGACGAATTTTCTCTGCTGTAATTTAACAAGTTTTTGCTTTGGCCGTGACTTTACACTGCAATCTTTCGACGACTTTTATTTAACTTTACTTTTTAAAAACTTAAATTGTCTCGGCCAAGACGTCCACTCTCGATCATTTTTGACCGCCGACTGAAGTCTCCCGTCCCGCAATTTTGAGCGCGTATTCTCTTTTCATTGTTGCTTGTTGTGGTTCCGGTTATCGCTGTCCATAATGTTTCTCCAGCAATTTAGATCATCAATCAAAACAATGCCTTAATTAACAGGCATTACAATATATATATATATATATATATATATATATATATATATATTGTAGTGAATAACAACCTTAAGTGGCCGCGGGCCTGAGGAGGAATACATTAAGCGTGCACGTGTGCTTGCCCGAGAGGCCAAAAGAAATCACGGGTACAGGTCCCTTTTTTTGCATCGTTTGGGGGGGGGGGAGGACTTATAAATACTCCAAACCCGGGTGAAAGTGGAGAGACGGAGAGACAGAGAGACGCAAGAAGAGACGCAGGCAGGCAGGGAGACGCAGGGAGACGGAGACGCAGAGGTTTTGAGGGACGTCCTTCGCGGGGAGGCCGAAGAAGGAGATCGTGTGCTGCTTACTACAAGACCAGCTGACGCCACAAGTAAAGTAAGCATCACAATATATGTAAAGTGCCTTCAAAAGTAGAATTCTTTTACGCAGTGCGGAAATAGACTCTGTTCTTGAATAGCCATCGAACCGCTCACATTACCCTGTTGAGAAGGAGAACTTTTTAATCAAGCCGGAGCTAATTTTAATTTTATGCAGACCAATGTATATCTGCTGGCGCCCAACAATAAATTTTTAATGTACTTTTGTATTTTTTGTATTTTCTTGTAATAAAGTCTATTTTTTTATATTAAGTAATAAAAGGCAAATCATTACAATATATATTGTAACAATATATATTGTAATGATTTGCCTTTTATTATTACAATATATATATATATATATATATATATATATATATATATATATATATATATTGTAATGATTTGCCTTTTATTACTTAATATAAAAAAATAAACTTTATATATATATATATATATATTGTAATATACAAAATGAAAGAATTTTTTACAAACAAACAAAATATTTATTATCAATACTTGAAACAATTACACTATTTAAAATTTATTTCAGGGTCTTTACTGGGTTTGATAATGGCGAATCATTTGATTTATAATCTTAAACACAAATTCCAATTTAACAGAGAAAAGATTTACTCGTCAATTAACTAGGACGAAATTTACTTGTCAACGAAATTAAACTAAAAAGATTGACTCTAACAAATTTTAATCAATCAGAAGAGAACGAAATCTGACGACTATCTTTTAATCAGGTTTACATAATTAGTTGTTTTCATATTGTTACTCACGGCTGCCCAGCATTCCAGGATACTTTTAATTTACGAAGCACTATGACGAGTTTTTGCACTTCTATAAACTCCCAGATTCTAAAATTAATATTTTTAGATCAAAATTCAGGAACCAGGTTGATCCTCCCTTTCGTCTCTCTCTCGGTTGACTTCTGATAATTCTGCCCGGCTATGTGCACAAGACTGTTTGTGCTTAGCAGGTTTCGTAATAATGCTCGAGTGAATATTTCGTCTTGAGCAAAATGTTTAGGGACCAATCAACGCTGTTGATTGGTAAATCTCGATGTTTCTCTGCAAATTTACTTTAAATATTTGAAATTGTCTTGTCTATTTCCAACACGACCAATTTCTGTCGTGTCTGATTGCCAACTGCTTCTACTTAACTTTACTTTTTAAAAGAATATCTCTTCTATTTTAATACGACCATTTCCTGTCGTTTCTGCTTGCCAACTGAACTTCTTAATATCGTAATGCGATCCGTATCTGACAAAGCCTTCCTGCTAAACTAATACTGCGAACTGAACTCTACCATATCATAATATAAACTCCTCTCGTCTTGCAATGAGTACGAAAACCGATGTAGGATTTTTTGAGTTTTTAAAAGTAAACAATTAAATTCCAAATATAAATTCGGTCTTTTATTGTAGTCCTAATATTTCTACCTATTTTAGTGTTAATTTTACATCTTTCTTGTAAGTCTGTAAATTAAAATAAGGGTTATAAATTCATGTTTTGGAGATTTATCTGTAAATGTAGTTTATTTATTTGATGTTTACGGATAAATTTACAAATTCTGTATTTAGTACTCTGATGCAGGTTTTTCTGTATCAGGATACTCGGTAAATGAAACAAACCCTCCTCACACCGGTAGTATTTATGTATTTCCTAGCACTGGAGAAATGGTCATGCAACGTACACATAACAATTAAAGAAAAGTAAAAACTCACTCATTGTTATTAATTAATTAATTATATTGTCAAAATATTTAAAATAAATAGTACGGAAAGGAAATGGAGAAATGTGACATACCTGAAGTTGAAGATCAGCATTGCCACTGAGGACATATATATCGCACACTTAGATAAGAAAGAGAAACGGGGATCATAGCTGCTAAAGGGGTGCTCAGGTCTTCAATAAGTTGTTTTTTTATTTTTGCACAGACTAACAGGACCAACTACTATCACTCTTTTATTATCTTTACTTAATATATTTTGGCTACAAATAATATTTAGAATTTTACGACGCAGTTCTTAATAGCTCTGTATAAAAATATAGCATAAAGTTCCTTAAACTTGGGCATCAAATTATTTTTATTTTCTACTATTCCATTAGTTTACATAAAATTCATCAGAATGCTTAATGATACCGTATTTTTATTTAGTTGACATTTTGATTATTAAAATCTGATTTTTCATTGTCAAAATAAATACTTACATGATGAGCATAAAAATGGTACTTTTTAAGCGGTATAAATAATAACATACATGCTACGTAATATTTAAAAAATTAGAAATTTACTTTCATGAGCTTGTACCCATAAAACTTTGCCAGATTTAAAATCTATAATCTCGCGACTACTTGACGGATAATAGTTGTCAACCCATTAATGGAAAATTAGTAAAATATATAATTAACCCGCTGCACAATATTCCATACTACTTACAGTTAATATTATTAGAAAATACAGACCTTTATTAAACAATTATCTTTCTATTTGGTACTTCAAATAATTACTGATTGTTTAAAATCAAGACTGAATTTCTGTATTACTTTCCCAGATGTAGCACCCGAAAAATTGTAACCACCTGCTGAAACACAAAACTATTTTGTTTTGTAAATATAAACATATTATTGAGCAGAGTACTATTATAATTTCATTTTTAAAATGTTTTTAACCTTTGTTAGCAGTATTATATATATTTTTTGTAGTTGCTACAAATAATATTTAGAATTTTATGTCGTAGTTTTTAATAGCTCTGTATACGTGTGTATCAAATTATTTTTATTTTCTAATATTCGATTAGTTTACATAAAATTCATCGGTATGTTTTAAATTTTCATATTTTGATTTTAATTTTTTTTATTTTGATTAAAATGCGAATTTTTATTGTCGAAATGTTTCAATAACCGAAAAAAAATTGACTTTGTTAATTGCGCACTAATCAATAACATGCTTTGACGCGTAACGAGAGGGATTCTTCCGAGGTTAAAAACATCTTAAAATTGAAATTATATTAGTGTTCTTCTTAATAACTGGTTTAGATTTACGAAAAAAATAATTGGTGTTTCAGATGGTGGTTATAATTTTTTTCGAGTGCTACATCTGGGAAAGTAATGACCTATCTTATCATATAAGTATTTGCAGCTAAATAAATCATAATAAAAAATACGTTGCCTAATTTTTTTAAAAATAATTTTATTACTCGTGTATATTGTTCAATAATTAATAACATGTTTTTGAACCCATTACTTCATTAATGGTATTTTCGAGTCAAGAGTTGTTACAAAATGTTACGCCGCAACTGGAACTTAGGAACCTAAAATAGACAATTTATATTGTAATGCCAATTAATTAGACCATTAATTGGTTTTAATAAAATTTAATTGTAGCGGCAGGAGCTTCCAAAGCGACAATGGAGCCGGGCTCTGTTACTTTGTCAGAAAGTCAAAAATGGCGTATGCGCGCTAAAACTGGAAAGCACTAAGAGTTAGTTGGTGATGGGACACAACGGAGGACGAAAAAATGATACTAGAGCAGAGACTAGCCGTCGTTTAATGTATTATTAAACGAAGTTGTGAGTTGAAGACAAAGTAAAAACATTCACGGGAGTCCCAAGCGGTAAAAGACTAGCAAATCTATGAATCACAGGATTCATATAAGGCAAGCAGTTATCAGAAAGCTGATCATCCGAGTTCCTGGAAGCCTATCAAAGTTGACTTCAAGAGTGTAAAATCTGTGAGCCGATATTAGAAACAGTGTAAAAATTTTGCAATAGTGTACTCCCGAAACCAAAGGAATGCTGGATCCATCTGTCCAGATGCAAGTAACAAAACACAAAATTAATGATTTATGTAAACGTAATTAAAGGATAGAAGTCAGACTTATTCAAAATTTTCTTTTTTGAATACGGAATTTTGAATTTTTTTTTTGGAATACGAAATTTGGAAAAAAAAATTTTCCCGAATATGGAATTTTGAAATTTTTTTTTCGAATATGGAATTTCAAAACTTTTTTTTTCCGAATATGGAATTTCAAAACTTTTTTTTTCGAATATGGAATTTTAAAACTTTTTTTTTTCGAATATGGAATTTCAAATTTTTTTTTCAATTAAGAAATAAGAATTTTTTTTATCTGTAATTTCTATTTTTTTTGAATGTGGAAATTCAATTATTTTTTTTCGAATATGGAATTTAAAAATTTTTTTTTTTTCGAATATGCAATTTCGAAAATTTGTTTTTCCGAATATGGAATTTCTACATTTTTTGAATATGGAATTTCTACATTTTTTTGAATATGGAATTTTGAAAAATGTTTTTTTTTGAATATGGAATTTTGAAAAATGTTTTTTTTAAATATGGAATATTGAAAAATGTTTTTTTCGAATATGGAATATTGATAAGTTTTTTTCGAATACGGAATATTGAAAAATGTTCTTTTCGAATATGGAATTTTAAAAAGTGTTTTTTTTCGAATATGGAATTTCGAAAAAAATATTATTTTCGTATATGCATTTGGATTTTTTTTTCGAATCAGGATTTATGATTTTTTTTTCAAAAATGAAATTTCGTAAAAAAAATTATTTCGAATACAGACTATCCAATTTTTTTTTTCGACTATAGATATTCCGATTTTTTTTTTGAATGTAGATATTTTTTAATTCGAATATAGAATTTCTAAAAAAAAAATTTCGAATAATGGAATTAGGTATTTTTTTTCCTAATATTGTATTTCGAAATTTTTTATTTCGAATATGTCATTTGAAAAAAATTATCCAAAAAAGGTTTCAAAAATTTTTTCCAAAAAACGTTTTCAAGAAGTATTTCCTAAAACGTTTTCAAGAAATATTTCCAAAAACGTTTTCAAGAAATATTTCCAAAAACGTTTTCAAGAAATATTTCCAAAACACGTTTGCATCAAATATATCGAAAAAACTTTTTCAAAATTTTTTCGAAAAAACCTTTTCAAAATTTATTCCAAAATACATTTAAAAAAATATTCAAAAAAATGCTTTCATAACTTTTTTTTAAAAAAAACAAACGTTTTCAACATAAATTCCAACAGACGTCAAAAAATTGTTTTCTAAAACATTTTCAAATTTTTTTTCCAAAAAACGTTTTTAAAAAAACTTCCGAAAACGTTGTCAAAAAACTTCCAAAAAACGTTGTCAAATAAATTTACAAAAAACGTATCCATTAAATTTTTACATAAAAAGTTTTCAAAATTTTTTTCCAAATTACGTTTTCAAATAAATTTACCAAAATAAGTTTTAAAAAATCTTTCCAAAAACGTTATCAAAAAATTTTGCCTAAAACTATTTAAAATAATTTTTCTCAAACGTTTTCAAAAAACTTTTCCAAATATTTTTGAATAAATTTTCAAAAGTAAGTTTTAAACATATTTTTCCAAAACGTTTTAAAAAACGATTTCAAATTATTGTTTAAAAAACATTTTCTAAAATTTTTTCACCAACGGATTCAAAAGTTTTTCCAAAACACGTTTTCAAAAAGATTTTCGAAAAAACATTTCAGAAAAATTTTCCAAAATACATATCGAAATAACTTCCCAAAAAAGTATTCCAAAAAACGATTTCAAAAACTTCCAATAAACCTTTTCAACAACAAATTCCTAAAATTCGTTTTCAATAAAATGTTTTTTAAAAAAAGGTTTCACAAATGTTTTCAAAAAACGTTTAAAATAAATTTTCCAAAAAACATTTAAAAAATTACCAAAAAAAGTTACCAAAAAAAAATACCAAAAAGGTTTCAAAAAATTTTCTGATAAACGTTTTAATTTTTTATTAAAAAAAACGATTTTAAAATTTTTTCCCAAAATCCATACCTCCGACTCGTATGTGGTAACTGGGTGGACTTGGGAGTTATATATAAGCAGTTTTGTTTTTCTCGTAACAAGTTTACTTTTGAACAGTCGTATGCTGGCAAAATAGGCCCTGTTTCCTGATTGTGTTCTTTCTCTTACGGTCTTTCCTATATTGTTATATTTTGTTATCAGGGCTCCTAAATAGTTAAAGGAGGTCACTTCTTTGAAGTATTGATGTTTAGGTCTTTAGGGGTTCTTCTGGTCTCCGATTGTGACATTATCATTTATTTTGTTTTATTTTCATTTACTAGGAGACCGATTTTTAATGCTTCTGTTTCCATAGTCCTGTATGTTTCGTTTAGTGCGTTGATGTTTCTCTTAACTATAGCTATGTCATCAGCTTTTGCACATATCTGGCTAGTTTTCATAAATAGGGTGCCTCTTTTGTTGATTTTATTTACTGCACTTTGTAGGGCTATATTGAATAGAACAGTGTAATGACTATCCCCTTGCTTCACCCCTTTATTAAAGCCAAAACATTAACTTGTTCAGCCAAAAATCTTTACTTTTGCTCTTGTCTCTGTCATTGTCATTCTAATTAGTCTTATTTGTTTAGCACATATGCCAACTTCTTCCAGTACTCCAGTTATTGTCTAGTTATACTGTCAAAGGCTTGTTTGAAGTCCATGAATAGGAAGCACTTTTCCATCATTTGTTTCATCACAAATATTTGATCCGTAGTTCCTCTGCCTGGTCGAAAGCCACACTAATATTCACCTAGTATGTTTTCCGCGCACTTCTGTATCCTTTCGTTTTTATATGCTTGTGAAGATCTTATAAGTTGGGCTCAGGAGTGTTATGCCTCTGTAGTTTTCACATTCTCATTTCTTATAAATGGGGATTATTATCCCAGTTTTCCAATTATCTCACTTAGATTCCGTTTCCCATATTTCTGATATTGTGTGCAGTTCCTTTATTATGGTCCCTCCACCAGCTTTTATCAGTTCAGGGATTATGTTGTCTTCACTAGGGGCTCGATTATTTTTTGTCCTGTGCACAACCTGATATACCTCTTGTACTGTTGGCTTTCTTGCCTCTTTGGCATCATTGTCTACTTCAGCTCCTTTCTTTCCTCCTGTGCTGTCTCTCCCTCCTCTAGACTGGTATTTAATGTTTCTTTGAAGTGCTCTGCCCATCTTCCCACTATCTGTTCTACCTCCATTAACATTTTCCCATCCTTACTGGAGCATGTCTATATTTTTGGCTGGAATCTGTTCTTTATTTTTCCGACAGAATGGTAGAACTTTCTTATTTCACTCGTCTGGTTCTTGCAATTTCTTGTTAATCCACTCTCTTTCCTTTCTCTTGCACAGTCTATTAGCTTGTCTCCTTAATTCTCTATATTCTTCCGCATTATTTCTGGTTTCTCTTTGTAGCATTTTTATTCTTGCTCAGTTCTTTTCCTCAATTGCTGACCTGCAATCTTCGTCGAACCATTCCTGTGTCCTTCTGTTCCTTCTTATACCTACTGTTTATTCTGCAGCATCTTTATTTGCTTTTTCTATACTGCTCCACCTTTCATCTGCTCCTACTGTAGTCTCTTCATTGTTCAGCTTTCTGTTTAGTGTTTGCTGGTATCTTTTTACTTCGTCAGGTATTGTCAGTTTGTCAGTATTCCAGTTCATCTTCTTTCCTGTTCTATTACTATTCATCAGTGCTAATTTCTCTCTTAAGACTGATTTTATCATAAAGTGGTCTGAGTCATAGTTTGGTCCTCTGCAACTCCGTACGTCTATAATTGACGTGGAGTGGTGTGCGATCACTAAAACGTGGTCAATCTGATTGACAGTTCCGCTAACTGCAGACTTCCAGGTACCCAGATGGATCCTTTTATGTGGAAAGCAGGTACTTTTAATTATCATATTATTCCTCCTTGCGAATTGGCATAGTAAGTCTCCTTTCTCGCTGTTTTCTTTATGCAGTGAATATTTTCCAGAGATTCCATATTGCTGTTCGTTCCTCTCTATTTTTGCGTTGAAGTCTCCTATTACTACCATCAGGTCATAATTAGGAACTGCGCAACATACTTTCTCCAAATCGTTATAGAACTGTTATTTTATTATGTCCTCTTTTTCCTCTGTTGGAGCATGTGCATTTACTATTTTTGTATTCCTAAATTTCCATCTTAGTCTGAGTCTGCATAACCTTTCATTTATGGGTTTGAATTCTAATAGGCTTTCCTGATTTCATTAGTTATAAACCCTGTTCCAAATTGGCTGGTTCTTTCTTCTGGTCCACTATATACTAGTGAGTACTCAGGTTTATCTATCTGCCCATTTCCTTGCCATCTTATTTCCTGTAGTCCTGCGACATCGTACTTAAATTTTAGCATTTCATTGACTATTTCTTTTATTTTTTCAGGTTGAAGCATTGTCCTCACATTCCAAGATGCTAGTATCAGATCTTTTATCCGTTTCCTTTGCCGGGGTCGTGATACAGATATTCCGTCCAGTTTCCGAGGTTTTTGTTGAGTTTTCGTAATATTCTTCTTTTTTACAGTATGGAGTTATTAGCCCCATGCCCTGGAGGACCGGTGGACTGTTCTTAGTTTGCTTCCTACCCTTTGACCTGTCTGGCTTGGGTGGCCCTACGAGGAGCTTAAGCATAGCTCCCCGGGTCATTGGAACACGCAAACCTCCCCGCGTCGGTAAGGCGACAGTCAGGGAGGAAAGAACTTAATTGTTCGGCTCATTTTGTTGTCATTACTTCTTCCATTGTCTTCCCGAACGCCTCCGTATACATTTTTAAATTCTTTTTGTTCCATGTTGATTATTTTTACCGCGAAGCGTATTTCTTCCTACGGATTCTCACTAATAATTAATTAATGAAGAACTGACCTGACTGGTAGCTGTCGATTTTGATTCTGTTGTATTTTAAGGATACTTGCAGACTGTGAATTGTTTTACCGTCTGATGAAATCTTCATAACTTGTTTCGGCATCTGATGAAATCTTGAATATTGTCGAAATATTTTATTTCCGCCCTCGTCGGCATTGAAATGTTTTTTTATTATTTGTTAGATTAGGCCAAACATTACGCACACTTACGAAAATGAGTCCGATACATTCATTGAATCTCACTGTATTTCATAAAAATTTATAATCACATTTCAATACAACTAGTTACATGAACACACTATAACCAACTGTTTAACAACATACACGTCTCTGATCGATTGTCTTGAGTCGAAAGTATATTGTTAATTTGATAAATATATAACACTTCTTCTGTTGAGTAGTCTACATTTTTAATCGGAGTGAACCACGTACCTTTTAATACTCAAATGTTTATTGATGAAGTACAAGAACGTCTAACTTAAAGAATATTCAAATAAAAGTTTAAAAAGGGAATTGTGCCAGCGTTTATTGAATATTGGAACGAATTGGACGCTATTGATAAACATGAAAAAGGTAAACTTTTAATAAATTTTTTATATTGTCTAACATTATTGAAATAAGCTACGTAATAATTTTTAATGGAATATAAGTACATAAATATGCATTTCCCAAGATATTTAACTAAATATTATCGTATAGCCAGGGAACAGATCCAGAAGGTTAAATGAAATAATCTCTAATTGTTGTTCCGGTATTGATGTTCCTTACTCCAACAGAAGGAATGGTGTCCAGCGGACATTCATAAAGTGTATCTTTAAACTGTATCCCATCATGTTTTCTAACGTAATTGTGCAGAATGCAGCATGCTTTTATATTGCATTCACTAAAATCAAGTGAACTATCAATTGTTCTATGAAGTATACGCCATTTGTTGGCTAAGATTTCAAATGTGCACTCAATCATTTTACGGGTCCTTGGTGGTCGGTAATTAAAGATGCGTTGCTTTGCTGGCAGATGTCTACCGGAATATGTCCGCAAAACAAATTTGGATGGAGCAAATGCTTTGTCCCCAAAAATTATGAATGGCAATGCAACCTTTAGGAAGACATTTAGCTTCTGGAAGATTTAAATCGTTATTCTGAAGCTATGTGAAAATGTTGACTTCTTAAACAGGTTTGAATCATTTGAAGCTTCATAAGCCCCCACATCAACTTAAATGAAATTGTAATCGGATTCTGCTATTGCTAAAAGCACGGTGAAAAATAATGATTTGTAGTTAAAAAATTCGGATCAAGTCAAGTCTTCTTCAATCTGATGAGTTTATCATCGACTACACCTATACAATTTGCGAAATGTGTTTTGTCATAAAAATCTTGAGAAACTTTTAGCCAAGAATCGAAATCTGTTTTTGAGTCTTCAATCTTGATATGACATTAATTAGGTACGACCAACGCCAAAAATTAATCAAAAATAGACATGTTAATCGGAAATAATTAAAAAAATTATTGTAGTAATTGGTAATTAAGGCATTGTTATAATTGAAAAGTTGAATTGTAGAGGACTCATTATTGGTGGATATAGCGGACGCCGCAACAAACCGGGAATGCCAGAAAAGTATTGTTGATCGGTCGAGAAGGTTTTACGCGCCCAAAATTGACGAGACGAACGAACAGTCGGGTAGTAAGCAGCAAGGAGAACAGACCAAAATTCTAATTCATGAAAATTTGAACAAGACAGTCAGGCAATGAACGGCGAGGTGTAAAGACCACAAAATTCTAATACACGAAAAGTTGAACAATTTAGTCAGTCAGCAGCGAGAATGAAAAAGGTCTAATTTAAAGAACGAGAAACTGTTCCGGTAACCAGTACGCTGTTATATCAAAAATGCAGAAATTGAACTAGTTTTCAGTCAACAGACAAAACCAATGAGGGGCATTTTCAAAAAAATCCACGAGACCTACAAATCCAGGTTTCAGTAAATCATCGAGAATCGACAAAGTTATTTTAAACCAATTAACAAACTACGCTAATTAGAGTCTGTGAACATTTAGAGTCTGAGAGTACTTAGAATCAGTGATATTCCCAAAATTGTGCACGAAAAGTTAAAATGAGACCTGGGCTGCCGTAAGTAGAAAGAAAACTTTAAAATCATTGTAAACCACGTTTAAAAGATAAACGTCAGATCGTTCTTTAATTATCAATAAAATGAGATCTTTAATTATTCAGACCATTCTTTATTTCTTGATAAAAATTGAAATTGTTTAAATTCAATCTTTAGTATTATTTCTTCAGCAACAAATTTCGTCTATGTTCAGATGCATTGATTCCCATATAAAGCAAATGTAATTTTTGTGCTTTTGATTATATAAATTCTGCCATTATCAAACCCAGTTCAAGACCCTGAGATCCCAAATATTTTGTAATTTGAATACTTGTTTTAAAATTGTTAATAAATCTTGTTTAATAGTTTTCACGTAATAGTTCTTTTCATTTAAAAACGCCACATAATTCATATCCAGAATTATTGTCAAAAGATAACAAAGCTAGTTTATAAATTATTACATTATATTCATAGTTTCTTAAAAGATAAACATTTCTTCCTTGACATTTCACTCAGCCTGTTTGTATTACACAAACTCAGAATTACAATTCCACAAGCTTCCTTTCTGTAACTTTTATCCAAACTATTTTCTAATTATTTTTTGGAACTTAATATTACTGCATTAACTTTACATTCCATGATACATAAATATTTGCTGGCACATATAAAAGCCAGGTATACTTGCATAAAATTAACATCGCTAATTTTTATTACGCTATAAAACCCAACTTAAACTTACATTTTGTGATGCAGGCAAATTTCATCAGTATAAAGTGAAAAATATACATTTTCGAGAAAAGTGTTTGTTGGTGAAAAATCGGCGTCGATCAAGAAATTAGCGGACATGGGGTCTGTTTATGAAAACGGTCATCAAATAAAAGTTAAAGATTTCTGTTGATATTGTGGAATTTTACCAGACATTTGTTTGTTAATTTTTTTGAAAAAAAAAATAACATGGCTGAAAATGATGGTGGGGAATATGATGATTACAGGGTGATTCAGACAGTTTAGGCAACTTTCACACGGCGATTCTGCGTAGCCGATTCACAAAAGTATCGCCGCAGTCACTTGGCGGCATGTTATCTCCTCTGCACGCTCCTCCACACTCTCGCGCACTTGTCGCTTACATTCTTATTTCGTCAGACTCATAGTCAACATTTTACTTTTTCTTTTAAATTAAAATAAAAAGTGGACGTTTTGGAGGCATAAGCTGTGTAGTATTTCGTTAGGAATGCCGAGAAAAGAAAAACTGAGTACATCCCATAAACCATGGACGTGAACAAAAATATTAAATATTCAGATACTATTTAAATCTAATTGATTTCGTTCATTTATATCGTTAAAATATTTAATATTTGAATTATCTGTAAAAATATGAATTTTACATCATTGCCCGTAACTTTTAAATTTCTTAACGTTGTACGTAATTAATACATTTCTTAACTTACAATTCGAATTTTTATTATGAACTTCCCAGTTGTGCACTTCACTATGCACGAAATACATCACCACTCTGCATGGGTTTTCTCTGTTTAATTAACAAATATTCTAACGTCTGTTGAAAATAATAACGCTAAAAACGACATTTTTGCAAACAAATTTAAAAAACTTAAACCTAAGTAAATTTGTGTTTAAAAATGCCGGAGGTTCGACGCGGATTATCGTTTTTTTAACGGCGAATAACATAATTAACATAGTCGTTAGAAAAATACGATAATCCGCGTCGAAACGTCCGACATATTTAAACCAAAATTTACTTTGTTTATGTTTCTCCTTTTTTTGATGGTCTGTATAAATATATTTTTTAGCATTATAATTTTCTCCCTTTATTTTATCTGAATAATCAGTATTATTTCATAAAGCGGGATGTAATTAAACTAATTTTATATAATTATTATATTTGAAAACAGACGTCTTATATTTTCATTTCAATGAGTTGCTCATATAACCTGTTAAAAAAATAGACCCAATCATCGCGTTCGAAAGACGAATATCCAGATAGTTTTATTTTTAAATCACTGTCAACAACATTAACGCACTGATATTATCAGAAATATTTCTATAATTTTTTATACATATATATAAAATTCTTTATAAAAACATACAATAAAGCAGTAAAACAAGAATGTACCACAAGAACGTAAATACAAAGTGAGCGCGTGAAGCGTGAGCGAGAATCAGGTACACAGAATCGCCGTATGAACGTCCTATTGTCGTCAATTGTTCGTCAGCCGTCTCTATTCTTAAATAATTCTTTACACGACGACTTCCTGAATCGCAGACGTAGACAATTATTCCACCTATCAGACGATTCATAGCAAGAATAGGAAAACATCTAAAAAATGGTCAGACATTGGTACTAATTTCTTTCTTGTCATGTTTTATTGTTATGAATTAAAAGTATTTTAATTTCATTCTACACTTATTTCGAGACCGGGTAAAGCGCTCTTAGATATAAAATTGTAAAAAGAGTCGTGGTAAAATTTATATGATATTATTGAATACATTTATTACATCTCGTATTAACTAAAATTTAGTTTTATCATTTTCAAACTTTTTTGGTTTAATTAATTAATTGTTGTTTGTTATCCAGTCTGTTGTTTAGTCTTTTTACACACGAATACATAGATTAGTACGAGTTACTGTCTGTTTTGAGCAGTCTCAGAATTGTCCCCGTTAGAGGAAAAAGTATAACGGTATATTTGCATCGTATAAAGATGTATTCAAATAGGTGCAGACATGATCCGGGTAACACTTTCGCTGTGAACGCGGAAACACATGATTGCGGGTTTCTCTCTCGAACAGACATGCGGGTCAAGTGCCAGTGTGTGTGAAAATGTTCCAGGCTCAGGCCATTCGGGCATCCAACTTATTCAGCTTCATGTGGTAAGCACTTCAACACTATAAAATTCATTATCGAACGAAGGCTTTCCTGGTGTATGTGATTAACAAGCACTCTTCAAGTGAAGATGATGGCAGTGACCGCCGTAAAAACGTCGTGTTATTTCAATGTATTCAGCCCGCTGGAATTCCGAGAACTGCTTGTTACATATAAAAGTCAATTATAATGACCACTTTCGGATTTCAAACTGTAACCGTACGCGGCCTTTATTGTCAAGTTATTAATTACTCTCACAAATTTTCCACTCTAAATTATACTACTTTCATTCAGTTAGTTGGTGCCATACGTGTTATTAGTATTACTGTTATACATATATTATGATCCTGAGAGTTTCAATTCATAAAATTTACGTCTATTGATTATCTACTCTTATTATATATATTGTAGCCGCTCCGCTACCCTCCTTTCGTTTTTTCGTTGATTATTCATGTTTGGGAGCCAGGTAATTTTTGGGATAAAATCACCAAAACACTTTTTTAATCTTTCATAATTTTATTTAATCGAACATGAGACGTAGGTCACTTTTCAGGGCGTGGTTTATCAATTATTTGGAGCACGTCCATCTTCGGTCGAGTCCAGCCTGGAACTGACCATTACGCTTCTGCCCTGGGCCGGCCTAAAACAACATCGCATTTCCGGCACCTGCATAAACACCCCCACTGCAGTCACCCCCGCCAAGGACGCTCGACCGTACCTCGCAACAATCATGTTACAATAAATATATATAAATATATATTGTAGTAGGTTAATTACAAGAAATGATTAATTAATGAACGAATATTTGGACTCGCGTGGTCAACGGCAGAAGGCACGCAGGTTCTACCCAAGCATATAATGATGATATAATTGAGCGACAGTTGGCAAATTAAAAGAGGGCGAGTTAAGTGTGTGTACGCCCAGCTCTTTGGTACGGTGTGCAGATTTGTACACGAACTCCGAGTGCACACGAACTCTCTGAGTGTATCCGAACCCTGTGGTGTGCTAAAGGCCGTCCTGATTCGTAGTTTGGACTCGTATTATCAGCGGCAAATGGCAAATTAGACGATGGTGTGGGGAAAATTGCACACGGCTTCATGGTGAAGTGCGCAGAAGAAAGATATATAACTCGTTATAAGAAGAAAGTGGCGGTCAGTCTGTCAGGAGAGATCGTTGATGGTGGTCCTCGAGGCCGGATCGGGCCAAGTGAGGTGGCCGAGATAAATCTAAGCTGTCGTCGAGAAGTCATCGTAAGTCATCGTGAGAAGTTTGCAGTCAGGTGGTAATAGTCTGCTGGTACGTGAGCAATCTGCGTAGTTGTACTGACGAAAGTGTTCAGTGTAAAGTGTGAGCACAACTTGGTGCTCTTATGGCCTGTATAAAGTGAGTGAGAGTTAGTATGCGAGTGAGTCAAATTGCATGGATTACCAGAGATTGTAAATTAATTTTTCACAGTATTTATAGTTGTAAACTTTTAAGTCAGATTTCAGATTTCAGAATTCGAATTTGGTTATTGTATGCGTTTTCTTTATTGCATTGTAAAAAATTGGTTAACAAGTAATTGTTTTATTAAAGGCCCAGTAAACGACCCCGAGAAATATTAAATTTCATAGTCAAACATTAATTACTAACTGTTGTAAAAACTCATTTGATTACTTGTGTAAATGTAAATTGTGTGTTAATAAATTGATTTGTTTGTCTATTTTAAAATCTTTAGTTCTTAATAAAACATCCTATCATTTTAATATTTAAGTAATTTATTTGTATTTATTACAAATTGGCGCCCAAAGTTTAAAAATAAAAGTGTATTAATTTGTGTTTACCTTAAATTGACCTCAAACGTGAGGCAAAACATTATAAAAATTTTAGTTTAATCAGTAATTACTACAAATTGACGTTCCAAAGTGGGTCTTAACTGAGAATAATTTGTGTTTACTACAGTATATTATAATTTACACAACGGTGGCTTTTAAATTATTCAATTTATTACGTTTCAGAGTCAATTCATGTAATACAACTTGAATTATTTACTGGAATTTAATGTAATACTGACTTTTAAATTATTAAAAGAAATTTAAATTTTACTTTATATTACAATTTAAATCAAACAAATGAAATTTTCAAGTAAATATTTATAAGGAGTAACTGCAGTTTGACAAAATATCTGGAAGTTTGGAATTATCTAGAGAATTATCTTGTGATCTATGTACAGTTTGATTACTATTATACCAACCGCTTCCCACGATAAAAAAAAATCTTGCGTGTTGGAGATTATGTTGCTGAACTGACTTGAGGCGACGAGCGTAACTCCATAGTTAGAAAGGAAGACGGTGAACCAGTTTTTATACCATTCGTTCTATCGGATCTTTCTTTTGTTATTGAACAATAATCAATCACAGGTGTTGTCTTTTTAGGTGTTGCAATTTGATTTTAACTCGTTTTTTTCTCATGGATTTACACCAAAATTTATTTATTGTTGCAAGAACAGAACAAATTGAAGTTATAGCGTATAATCGATTTTTTTCCTTTTATTTTTAAGATAAGATTGGGAAATTAGATAGTATTTTGTGATGACAAGGTCCGAGTAGAGTCCCAGAAGTACGCGATCTGACTAAGTAAACAAAAAAATTGGTGGAAAAATAAATATCTTTATTTTTTAACGTAGTGTCCTTTTAGTTCGATACTCACTCTCCAGAGACGGTCAATAGCTCTAAAATCCTGTTTAAAGTCAGTACAATGGAGCTGCTCAAAATAGCCATGAAGCACAGACTCCACTTCTTCAATGTTTGCAAAACTTTTTCAAGTTTGTAAAATGAACATAAACCTAGGGAGCTAAATCTGGTGAATAGGGTGCGTCAGGAAGCAATGCGACTTAAAAACTAATTGATATTGGCCATCGCCTAATGGATGTGTGAACTGGTGCATTGTCGTGATGAAACAACACTTTCTTTGTCGTTAAATGCTGCCGTTTTTTCTCAATTTCATCACACACACTGAAATAAGTTCGAATAATACTTGTCACTGGTTGTTTTTGAAGATAATCAATAAAAAAATTATTCACGCGCTTCCCAAAAAACTGATACTATGGCATTGTCATAAGAGAAACTGTCTTTGGAGCCGATTCTCCCTTTCAGTGCATTGTTTTGACTTTTCTTCCGTCTCAGGTGTGGTGCAGTGATGGACCCAGGTTTGTTCATCATTATGAATCGACGCAAAACCTCGGCTTTATTGCAGTGAAACATTGCCATACACTAGATTGAAACACCCTCACGGCGCTGTTTTTGTTCAATTGTAAGCACCCATTTTACGTACTGATTTCTCATGTCCAAATTTGCGATGGACAGCACTACTAGTTTAGGAGGCAGCTGGCCGACTATTCCAATGGGAACAGCGAACACAGGTGAACCTTCCCAGAGAACTCTGGCGGGGGCTACTTTTGGGGATGCCCTCACATCTCTCTGGTTTTTTTTGAACTAAGGTTCCCACATGCCGAGGCACCTCGGCCTGTTTTGAGAGGTGTATGTTCCGGGGTCGCAGACCTTGGGCATACGGTAAGAGTTGTTCGCTATTCCCATTGGAATAGTCGGCCAGCTGCCTCCTAAACTGGTCGAAGCAAACTCCTCTCCCGCTATCGGAAGGGCGTGGGACAAGTACCCAATGCCCGACCTACCCGATGCAGGTTTTTCTAGGGTTTTCCCTGCATTTCTTTAGGCGAATGCCGGGTAGGATCCTTAAACCATAGCCCGGGGCCCTAGTAACCCTTTTTTAACTTCCTCTACCCTTCCGCATCCCCCCTTTCTAATCCCTTCCTATGCTATTAAAGGGGAGTTGTCCAATGTGTATCACCCTCATGTAGCCTGTTGCCCTAAAAAAAAAAAGAAATGGCGTATAACCATAAATTCTAGCAAATCAACCATCATCCCATTCTCGCTCTAAACAATACAGTTCGCAAACAATCTATTCCTTACAACTCACCGATACCAAATAAATCCGCTCATTCATATCTTGGACTAACGCTAGACTTCAAATTAACCTGGGCACAACACATTAACAATCTTAAGTCTAAGCTCAATAATAGCTTATCGCAACCATTATTAAACATTATTAAACAGAAAATCCCCAACTTCCCCATCAACCAGAAAGTTAATTTATATCTCTTTAATCAAGCCCAAATGGCTATGTTTCCTACATTTTGGGAGCAGGAGCCAAAACAAACCTTAACAAAATCCAAGTAATCCCAAATAAATCCCTTAGAATTATTTCAAGATGTCCTTGATACTTCAAAAACAACAGACTGCATAGTGATCTTACAGTAAAAGATCTCAACAGTGCATACCAATCTAACCTTAGCAGAAATGATAACCTCACTTGCTCCAGAGCCTCAACAAAGAAGACGTAAAAGAAAACGTCCACCAGACCTCCTCTACTAATTACTGTTGAAATTTTATTTTTAATTAAACTTAGACATTAATTAAAATAATTCGGTGTAATTTAATAAGATATAATTGTTATGGACAACCTAATGGTTGCAACCAAATGCATGTTACTATGTTAATTTCGTAATTATCATAACTAAAAAATTACTAAGATAAGAAGTTAACTGTACAATAAATAAATAAACTGGACGTTTGGTAGAAAATTACACTAAGTACCTCGCACACTACACATACTGCTGCTGAATTGTTTGTTTCATGCACCTTTAGTAATACTCTGACAACGATTTACGACAATTAACAACTGCTGATCGATGTAAAAGAATAGATTATAATAATTACATGTTAATAAATTTTAAGAATTTTTTCTAATACTTCCGACATTTAGAATTATTGGAGCTTAAATGACATAGTTTTCATAAGCAGAAGAGTTTGTTTACTGAATATGAGTTGTTCGTTTTGTTCACAGGATATTGACGAACAACTGTCCATCCTTTATATGCGGAGACAACGTGCTGCCTTATGGTGATTGAAAACTTTTTATATATCTCATAAAAAATATGTTCCGCTTAATAACTCTTTTTTCAGTCATATGCATCCTTAAAATATTTCGGAAGCATTCTGTAATGAATTAGGAGGCCGTTAGTAAACGATGGAACCTCAATGGTTTCTTCGTCTATTTTATATCGAGTACATTTATTTTTTATGCAATTACGCACAGATAATTCTGGAAATAATATATCAAGGTATGGATATTCATGGTAATTGCTGAGGGTGTTACGGTATACAAAGTACTAGAACTACTTTTTTTAGTGGAACAAGCTACATGAGGGTAATCTACATGGTGGCAAGGAAGGGGGTTGAAAGGAGTGAATGCGGAAAGGTAGAGGAAGGTAGCTAAGGGTTGACTAGGGTCTCCGGGATGCAGTTTAAGGATCCTAACCGGCATTCACCGAAAAATGATGCAAGAAAAATCCTGCATCAGGTAGGTCGTGCGTTTGGTACTTGTCCCATTCCCTTTCGATAGCGGGAGTGGGGTTTGCAACATTCCCTTCTCCGTGTCTCGAGCAGTTTAGGATGCAGCTGGTCGACTGTTCCAATAGAACTTGCTACTAGCATTTATTTTGTGTCGTTCGTTTCTGATTATAACTGACTGAGCACGTCTACAGTTGATACGGTTCCTAGCAAATCTTTACCTGCGGTAGGAGGATGTACCTTAAGCGGCTTCATCAGATAAACCACATCCCATTCACAATAGAAATTATTTTATTTCAAATAAATAAAAACGATATAATTAAAAACTTTATATATCAAACCCCGACTAGCCAGTTATGAAATCTCAGATTACCGGGGCAAAAGTAGATTTAAAAAATCATGTCTCTGCAACCATGAAATATGCAGCGGTTTGGCATACCATACTGTGGGGTCTCAGCCTCGCTGCTCGTCATGGACGCCTTTGCAGAACTTTGCATAGAATTTATGTGCGTTGATGGGCTAAGATAAATTCGAATGCGAAGCCCAAACCATTAGAGCGAATGCTCAGAACCGCATCGCAAGACAAAATGACCCTGTGTCTTCAACCTCTAGCGAGCGAACTGTGTGTCTAATTGCAGCAACGGTGACATCTAACTGTAGGCCCAGCCTCCTCGTCTAGTAATCGGGGTTCCTTCCTCGTGGAATCTGCTGCGGAATGATAGTGAAATATATCTACAACATACTAATATTGCGTCTTTACTAAAATGTCATAGTTTGATTTACACTTTGGTACAAATCATATACAAATTCCTTAAAGTCTACCAAACAATTTGAAATAATTTCTCACGTTCTAACACTCATTCATCGCATTTGTTCCGCTGCTGCTTCTTCGTCTACCGCTTCTTCTACCAGCCGGCTGTCTACGTTCTTCCTTCCTGTCAATAGCGGTCGATCAAGGGGTTATCCAGCTGACACGTATTGGTGTTTTTTGTAATTTATTGGACAAATAACACGCCTGAGACGACCTGACGTCGCAATTTTAGTATGTTATACTGGTGACGTCTGCTCTAGAGGTTGAGTCCTTCTGCAGTTGACTGCTGTCAGCCCGGAAAAACCTTTGGCTTCCCAAACAATGGATGTTCAGTTATAACCCCAGTCAGACTGGCACCAAGCAGTATTTTCAGCTGATGGTGGAGATATAAGCGAAAACATTCGTACCTACTGGCAACTCAAGCCATTAAAAAACTGACTTTAATATCAGTGTAAATTAATTAATAATACACCTTTCCGTACTAACGCGATACAATTTTACATCCGTTATGAAGAAGATAACATTCAAACGCAACAGATTGTTATTATCTTCACTCGGATTTATTATATTTAAGAATTTTTTTAATTCAAATGTTTGAACGTTTTATTATACAAAATTTTACATGAATTTAATTTTGTTCAAAATATTATTTATAGACCTCTGCTAGTTAATCAAATGTATTATTATTAGAAATGAAAGTTTAAGATGTATTTAGAGCGAAACGCGGGCCATTTAGCATAGTTCGATACATACTTGACGTTTTGGAAGGGCTGCTTGTCCTGCTCATAGTGCCTTCCCGCTGTTTATCTAAGAAGTCTGCGTAGAGGCGTGAAAACTGCAACATCGACGGTATTACTTTATGTGTAATCGTAGATGATTTACCTTTGAAGTTTTCAAAGTTCTGCGTTGAGTAGTTGAATCTAAATTGCCGATCTGATCTCTTTGAGAATTTATTATTTTTACTGCTTTCTCCAAATACTATTTCATGCCTGCTCTGGCCCAATTTTTTGACTGTTCTTTCAAATGCTTTTTGACGAATATATTTAACAAATGTTCTTTTTCAACTTCTCTCTCCTTCCAGCTGAACTTTCCTTACTATTTCCACGACTTCCTATTCGGTTTTTATGAATGGCTTCCTATAATAACTTGTAAAAGCCCCCCACCTCCTCTAAGTCTCGATTTAGTCATCAGAAGCGGTAATTCTGGCTTCTCTTGTAAAATTTTGTTAGGCATAATGATCGACTCCGACGAGCTTTCTCACGTTGCCTGTAAGTACCTTCATTGTCTTAACGTCGGCGACAGAAAGGTGCCTCCGAAGTCTATAGAGTCAATGCGCTCAACGCACGACATCGTTTACTTCAGTTAATTTATATTATTTAATCTCAAATACGCGGTGCGCAAGTTATACTTCCCCGCGACACAAGATAGTTCTACGTTCCATGTAATACGAGAGTTGTCTGAAAAGTTTCCGACCGCAACATGAAGAGGGCAGTATTGGTCAACAAAAGCTACGTAATATGTTTACGCAGGCCTTGAAAGTAACTCGCCAGACTTTCAGCTATGAATGTGCCCAGCACCCGTACTGTACGGACGTGTCTTCGCAGCTATCGTTTGTTTACGGAACATAGTGTTCGAGCATTCGGCGGACCTCTGAATCAAGTGCGCCGGGCCACCGTGGCCACAAAAATCCACAGACTAGATTAATTTATCATTTATCAATTATCAATTATCCAGCAGTATTAAAGTGCAACGAGTGTAAAATCAGTGTTCAAGTGCTTTCGCGTACTATTGCGAATTCAGTGTTTTAACATCGGTGTCCAGTACGCGTAAGATAACAGCTTAGCGCCAGATGGAGGATTCCCTCCCGGCGGCGCTCTCTCAACAAGTAACCCCTCATTCAACAATCAAGATAACCAAGAAAAGCCAACTCGCCAAGAAACCTTCGGACGACAATACTAAAATGCAGAGCCTACCGCCAACAAAACGGAGCCTCCCGCAGCAGCTAAGTCAAAACGAACTATATTCCTCTGTTTCGCCCCTCCAACACAATCCAACTTATGCACCATTGCTAAATATACCTCATACCATGTCTCAATTCACACCAACCGCTAGTAATATCACTTCAGCTTACTTCCAACCCGCACAAAATTGCCAAAATAGTGACATTATTAGCATCGAAAATATGAGCACAGATCCAGAAACTGAATCTGAAATCGAAGCTGACAATGACAAACATCCCTGGCAATATATGAATAAAAAGCGAAAAACTACAAGTATATCAAAGTTAAGTGACGACATGACTGTACTTAATACAACCAACAGATTTAAGATACTTGCAGAAATGGAAACCACCGCCCAAACTACAAATAATCCCACCAAAAATAACTTATTACATTCAGAACAGAGACCTCCGCCTGTATTTATCTATGGTGTAACCGATTTCAAAGCAATGACCGAAGAATTAAACGTAGCAATCGGGAATGAAAGATTCTACTCTAAATCATTAGCCAACAACACAGTAAAAATAAACATAAAAACCATAGAAGCCTACAGGAAACTGATAAACCACTTGCGTAAAGAAAATATTGTCCACCACACTTATCAGATCAAGCAAGAAAGAGCCTACCGGATTGTTATTCGTGATCTTCATCACTCAATACCTCCTGAAGACATTAAGGCCGAACTAAGTAGACTTGGACACCCCGTTAGAAACCTGATTAACATTCGACATAGAATAACCAAGGAACCCCTGCCAATGTTTTTTATAGACCTCGAACCTCAAGCTAACAACAGAGAAATCTATAAATTAGAATTCATTCTAAACACCAAAATTCGAATTGAAGCACCCCGAATTAAGAACAACATTATTCAGTGTATTCGTTGCCAGGCATATGGCCACTCGAAAACCTACTGCACAAAGCCCTATCAATGCGTCAAATGTGGAGGACCCCACGACAGCAAAACATGCAAAAAGTCAAAAAATACTCCCGCTACATGCGCCTTGTGTAGTGGTAATCATCCCGCGAACTATAAAGGCTGCACAATATACAGAGACTTAAAAAATAGGAATACACCAATAGCATCAAATAAAAAATCATATATCCATAATACCAACCCAGTGACAGACAAACCAATCACCCAACAACCCTGCTATAATCCCCCCCAAACCACTCCTAGCTATTCTCAAGTTGTAGCTGGTCGAACTAACAATGACATCACAATCAACCAAGTAGCACAACGAGGCATCGAACAAAATCATACGCAAGACCTAACCTTACACAATTTCCTAGAAGAATTTAAAGGTATGTTTTCCCAACTTATGCAACAAAATAGCATGATAATTAACATGCTATCCACGGTCCTCAATAAACTCATACATTAATGGCTAAAACCATACGTATCAGCTTATGGAACGCAAATGGAATCCTTACCAAAATATATGAAACTGAATTGTTCCTAAAATTAAATAACATTGATATATTACTGGTATCAGAAACGCACTTTACGGACAGATCATACCTTAGAATACCACACTATACGTGTTACCATACCGAACACCCAGATGGAACAGCCCATGGAGGCACGGCTATATTAATTAAAAGTTCAATTGTCCACCAAGAATTGCATCACTATGCTGAATTGTTTCTTCAAGCAACTGTAATCCAAATTGAGAAACTACCAAATCCAATAACAATATCTTCTGTGTACTGCCCACCTCGGCACAGACTTAGCAAGGACATCCTTCGACCATTCTTCCAATCACTCGGTAATACTTTCATATGTGGTGGAGACTTCAATTGCAAGCATACCTACTGGGGATCTCGACTCATCTCGACAAGGGGTAGTGCATTATACAACTTGATACGTGAACAAGACTACGGATACCTCTCTACTGGCGAGCCCACATATTGGCCCACAGATTTGGCGAAAATACCAGACTTACTAGACTTTTTTGTGACTAAAGGAATGTCCTCCAATTATTTTGACATCGTCAACAACTATGATCTGTCATCCGATCATACAGCAGTTACAGCTACAATTAGTACAACAATAATCAAAAAGTCACCTAGACCGTCGCTATATAACCAAAAAACAGACTGGGATACATTTAGGACAGTGGTTGAAGAAAATCTACAGTATAATATTAGCCTACGTAGCTTTCATGAGTTGGAAGAAGCTGTCGCTCACTTCACTGATACTGTTCAAAACGCAGCATGGAATGCTACACCTGAGATCACCAAACAAGTACGGGATGATATAAATATCCCCAACGAAATTCTGACTCTAGTACGACAAAAACGCAGAGCAAGAGCAAAATGGCATCGATCCCGAAACCCATTAGACAAAACAATATTTAATAGATTAGCAAAAATTATTAAGAATAAATTAAAAACGCTAAAACAAGAAACTTTTAACCACTATTTAACAACACTCTCACGCGCGGACCACAGTATCTGGAAGATAGCAAAAACAAACAAGAGACCACAAACAACAAATCCTCCGTTAAGAAAAACAAATAATGATTGGGCCAGAACTGACCAAGAAAAGGCAGAACTGTTTGCTCAACATTTCGCCAAAGTTTTCACACCACACTCCGTCGAACCAAACGAGGAAGTAAAGCGCCTGCTAGATGCACCTCTGCAGCTGTCACTACCTATTAAAAACTTTTCCACTGTAGAGATAGACACTGAAATTCAACATCTTAATCAAAAGAAAGCGCCAGGTTACGATCTAATAACAGGAAAGGTCCTCGCCGAGTTACCGAAAACAGCAATAATATTCCTAAGAAATCTATTCAACTCCATCTTACGTTTTAAATACTGGCCTGCACCACTTAAATTTGCGCAGGTAATACTAATACTAAAACCTGGTAAACCCGCCGAAGAAGTCTCATCATATCGCCCAATCAGTTTATTGTCACAAATTTCTAAATTATTGGAGAAACTTTTACTAAAAAGATTAAAGGAAACTGATTCACTAGAGAACTGGATCCCGAATCACCAATTTGGATTCAGAATGTTCCATTCCACAATTCAACAATGCCATCGAGTAGTAAACATAATCTCAACGACGTTTGAAAATAAAGCGTATTGCCCAGCAGTCTTTATAGATATACAGCAGGCTTTTGACAAGGTGTGGCACGATGGGCTCCTACTCAAGATAAAGTCTTCTCTGACAAGCGAAGTTTATCTTCTTATGAAGTCATACTTGTCCGACAGATTCTTCCAAATTAAATATGGTCAATGCTATTCCATAATCCACCCGATTGCTTCCGGTGTACCCCAGGGAAGTGTGCTGGGACCTATACTCTATCAATTATATACAGCCGACATCCCCACAACAGCTGACACATATATAGGTACTTTTGCTGACGACACCGTCCTCCTATCTCAACATACCGACCCACACATGGCCTCCTCAAACCTTCAAACCCATCTATCCCTTCTCCAAGTATGGCTCAATAAATGGCGGATCAAAGTTAACGAAGCAAAAAGTACTCAAGTTAACTTTACATTAAATCGATCAGAATGTCCATCAGTGTCCCTAAATAATATAGAAATTCCAAAATCAAACGAAGTTCGCTATCTGGGTCTACATTTGGACAAAAAACTAACGTGGAAAAAACATATATTAAAAAAAGGAAGGAATCCGACCTGCGACTGAGAAAAATGTACTGGGCACTGGGGAGAAAATCGTGTTTATCGCTTGAAAACAAAATCTTACTTTACAAAGCTATAATAAAACCAATTTGGACATATGGCATTGAGCTATGGGGCTGCTCTTGCAAATCCAACGTCAACATCATCCAACGATTTCAATCGAAAACACTCAGAATGCTTGTAAATGCACCTTGGTACGTCAGCAATCGAACTTTACATACGGACCTCGGAATGCCAACCGTTCAAGAAGAATGCACCAACCGGAGTGCCAGCCACTTCCTGCGTCTCCAACTTCACTCAAACGAACTAGCGTCCACCCTGCAACATGACCCTCCCTACAGAAGACTTCAGAACAAGAAATGGCCGAATGACCTGAAAGCAGTATAAGTTCACAATCCGGATAACGTCATTGGATGGGTATCCGCTCACGTCATTGTATTATTGTGTCATCACATTAACTCATGGAACATGTACTATATAGTTCCAATTGTTAATTTTCTAATAAATTAAAAAAAAAAAAAAAAAAAAAAACTTTCAGCCATTTTGGACGCGTAGTTGTTGTTTTCAATCAATTGAGTGAGTCAATGTGTTTTCGAGAAAATGGAAATAATCCAGTTTCGATCTGTCGTTAAATATTTGTGTTTGAAAGGCAATACGCAAATCGAAGGCGAATTGGAAGCTGTGTACGGGGTTTTTGAACCATCATTTACCACCATGGAATTGTGGGCAGCTAAATTTAAACGTGGCCGTACCACCTTTGGAGACGAAGAACGTTAGGGACTTCAAAAACATAAAACGATAACATCTTAGAGTTCACCGAATGGTACTACACAACCGTCGAATTAAAGCGAGAGTGATAGCAGAGGCTATGAATAAAGTTTGTTTGTCACAAATTGAATCATGATTTCTTCTTCTTAAGAGGCGCTACAACGTTTCCTTTAATGAAATGTTTTGGCCTGCTCTACAACAGCCTTCCACCTTTTTCTACCGTAAATTAGTCTCGTCCAGTTTTTTTATTTTTATAACTTAATGTCTTCTAATAGGTCATCCCTCCATCTGTTTTTTGGCCTTCCCTTCTTTCTTATCTGAAAAGTCGTTAAGTTGTAGATCTTCTTTACATTTCTTGTTTCGTCCATTCGATGTAAGTGTCTGAACCAACTAAATCTTACTGCTTTTATATGATTTACTATGTTTTTATGCTTTATTAGTTTATCTATTTCTGTGTCGAATCTTGTTCTCCATAGCTCGTCTTCTAGCCTTACAGGACCTAATATTCTTCTTAAAAATTTACTTTCAAATATCATAAGTTTGTGGTTGTCATTTGCTTTTAGAGTCCATATTTCGGCCGCACAATGTAACAATTGGTCTAATCACTTGCATAGTATAACTTGAGTTTATCTCTTTTGGATAACAGTTTGCTTTTGAATAACTCTTTATATGCAAAATATGCTCTGTTTCCAGTTGTTATTATTTCCTTGATTTCTTCCTCTATTGAGTTGTTTTGGTTTATTAATGACCCCAGATACTTGTACTCTTTGACTTCTTGATAAGCGACACTATCTAACACTAACTCAGTGAGCTGTAACGGTTCAGGCTTACATCTCATGTACTTGGGTTTTTTGTGTTGATTATTAAATTAAATTGTTCTGCATTTTCTTTGAATACATGGAAAAGCTGTTTCATTGCTCTCTTTGATCTTGTTGTTAGTAGCACGTCATCTGCATAGGCGACACATTGTTTTAACCTGCTAGATATATAATACTCTAATATCTAATTGTGATATAATTATGTTCATTGACAAACAAAATAATGTGGCTGACAGTGGATCGCCTTGTTTAACACCGAAGTCAATATCAAACTCTTCACTGAGGCTATTGTTTATTTTTACTCTTGCTTTTGTATTTGCTAGCGTGAGACTTATTAACTTTATCAATTTGTTTGGTATTTCGTATTTTCTTAAACTTTCTATTATTTTGTTTCTTGGGATAGAATCAAAGGCTTGTGCAAACTTTATAAACATGTTATGCATTTCTATCCCATATTCGTAACTCTTTTCAATTACCTGTCTTATCAAAAAGATGTTGTCAATTGTTGATCTATTTTGACGGAATCCAGAAAAAAAATTGTTTCACCGAGACAATTTGCCGTATCACATATCAGCGGTTCCCATGGCAAAATTACAAGAATTACGGTTTGAATTGTTTGACCACCCTCCTTACTCACCAGACTTAACCACAGGGTCCTTCTTTTGTTCCCTAAGTTGCACACGAGGCACAGAGATTTTCGTCAGACGAGGAGGTCATAACTTCTTAAACAATTATTTTCAGAGAAAGACTACCGAGTACTATTTCGGGCGGGTTAAAGAGGTGGGATCGTCGATGGAAGAAGTGTGGAGACTTACAAGAAGACTATATAGAAAATTATAAATAAATTTTAAAAAAGAAGTATTGTATCTTTCTTAGGCCGGAAATTTTTCAGACCACCCTCGTATATACTTAATTTATTTTATATTGAGAGTTTAATATTTTGCATTATTTTGTTCCACCTAGGCTTAAGTAATATGGAACTTTATATAAGCAAAAACAGAAACATATATATATATATATATATATATATATATATACATATAGGGTGTTACAGAATTATTATTATGGACTTCTAGGTGTTGAACAGGGGACTTAGTAGTTTACAATCAGTTCTGCGGAATCGGCGTTCACATCAGTTGCTAATCAGTCATTGAGCAGTACAGGATGGTAGAATACTCGTTTGAATATTAGACTGAGATGTTGTCAACCAGTTGACATATATTGTCTTGCCGCCATATTTAAGATAATATGGTAGATATTATAATTAAAAATTCAATGATGAACGTCTTGGTTAGTACTCAAGGAAAAATGTGTTATATTTTAATTATTATACTTTCCGTTACTTTACTCATTGAGGAAATCAGCCGGGGGGATGATAAAATTATGTGAGAAGTTTCTTATTAAATTATAATATAACATTTTATTCATTTATTGGCGTATTGTTTATAATTAGAGCCACAAGCGAGCGAAAAAGATGACTTAGCAAAAAGTGATGACTTTATTCAAATACTAATAAATAATGAACTAAGTTTAATTTATCATATTAATGAAAAGTGAAGGTCAAATCAATTGAACTTAAGGCAATATTTAAGTTCAAGCAAATGTGGAGTGAAAATTATTTCACTTTTTAATTTTACGATTTTGAGTGTGAGGTTGTTTTATTCTTTCCATCAATGTATGAAATTGAAAACGAGTAATATGATCAACTTTTTATTTCTTTATGTTGTTATTTTATTGGTAGTGAATTCTATTTCGTTATAGATATTATCGGGAAAAATGTCACTAAAGTTTAATGAATGACTCGAACTCAAATATCGTAAAATAGTTCCTCAAATCTATAAATTGAAGTCGTATACTTTATGCATTTGTCGAGCATCAGCTGGTGTACACTAGGTCAATATGCCTTTTAGGAATCCTTAAGATTAGTGACCTATCAAAGAGCACGGAAGCTTAAAATATCCCCAATAACTGCTATAGTTAGAGTTGTTGATGACCTCCTTATAAAGGTCACTCGAGAACATTGTTTAAGAAATTCCTTTACTATTTCTATACATCAATAGCCTTGTGACAATGAAAAAAGTTATAATTAGAGTTTGTGATTCAGACCATATATTAAGCCTTTGTCAAAACACTAATAGTGAATTCAGATGAAATATTTAGAAATTTGTGATGGAAAAATCCTGAGGGATATATTTTTCTTTAAGATATGTTACATTTATTATGACTAATTTTATTTATTGCAAATTGTCAAAAGCTCCAGACTGAATTATAAATTAAATATGTATGAAAATAATTAAAAAAGTTTATTTTATTACTTGGCAACCTATTAAACCCATTGGAGTAAAGATATAATATTTAGGGTTATATGTGGCAATCTTCTTGACTTCCCGCCGTAGGAGGTCTTCGACCGTTCAATTCTTAGAACGGCTTACCTGCGGTAGGAGGAAGTAACTTTTGAAAACAATATCCCTTGGTCATTCTAAGCTAATTTATTAAATATTATTAAAGATATGTACAATTAAAATTTTGCCCTCCCGACTAGCCAATAATGAAAATCTCAAGGATTAATGTGGCAAGTTAGGCCCGAGAAACGATTTATAAAAAAAATGCTCTACGCAACCATGATATGTGCAATATTTGTTACCAGACTGGGGTCTCTGCAACACAGCGACGTCCCTCGCTGCTGGTCATCGATGTATATCTCGCTGGTGAATATCTCCACTTCTCAAGCAGCCTCCTCTAGTCAGCATCAGCAACAGAATACCTGACCAGGCCTCCACTTCTCCCGACCTGTGGGACCAACTGTTCCTCTATTGGCCCATTCAATTTATTATGGACCAATCACAGGTCCTAGACGATCCGACGTGCATTCCAACAGTGAGACTCTCTGCACCTGTTATTTGTTGACGGGAAAACCCCGGAGGTACAGTTACTATCCCCAGCCTGACTGGCACCAAACGGTACTTTTTGCCGACGTTCGATAAACATGGTTGCTCACGCGTTTAAATAAACTGACTAAAATATCAGTAAAATCAATTAAAAGACGCCTATCCTAAATAACGCGCTATATATAAGTGAATACTTTCCAGAAAAAAATTTCAGAATGTCCAACAATTTCTTCAAACGCAATCCAGAAAACCCCGCTTCCAACAAATTAATGAAATATTGACCCCTGATTAATTCCATTTTAGCACCGTGATATACTTCATATTTTGAACTAGAATCTACATCTTTTAATTAAATCCATTAGAACATATTGGCATGAAGTCTATACTCTTAACAACATTCTCTACAACTCGATAACTCTGCACGTTTACTTTTAGGTCACACCTGACTTAATGTTCCTCTGTTGATTTTTAAGTAAGTAATATGATTTTCTTTGAAGTTTTAAATTTTTCTGGACTAACATTTTTCTTTTTCCGAAGTTCAACTTGAAGGTTCCAATTTAGAATTAAATTTGAATTTATACGATTAATAGAAACATTCCTTTATCTTAACCATATTTATTTTTTTATACACACTCAAGTAATAGAACATAGAAAATAATATATTTTAACAATTTTCTTATTGCACACACACACACACACACACAATATATATATATATATATATATATATATATATATATATATATATATTGTAATGATTACTAATTAATGAAAGTTAAATAAGCACTTAAATGCATCAATTTAAATATTAATTTAAATTTAAAATGAAAAGATTCTTTAATAATAATTAAGATTTTTAAATAAACAAACAAATTGATTTATTAATTCACCAAATAATTAAATTTACAAATGTTAACCAATGAATTTTACAACAGTTACCACATAATTAACTTTCAATTTATATTATTTATTAGTGTTTTGCAATCAAAATTTACTCTCTCTCTCAGGGTCTTTACTGGGCCTTTAAATAAAGAAAATATTTGTTAACAATCAAATTTTCTATGAATCTATTATCGACTTCAACGTATTATTTACAATAAAAACATAAAATGATAATTTTAAATTATAAACGATATTCGAAAACCGAAATCTGACGATAATTACCTTTTCTAAATGGTTTACAAATATGAATTTAGTGAAATTGGAACTTACAGTTTCTGGAAATCAGGGCATTTTGGCTCGTTCAATACACTTACACACTCATTCCACTTTCTAACCGGCCATGTTTTAACACTGACTCTAATTATCACTGTCGGTTTGACAAAAGTTGACTTTACACTGCAATATTTCGACGAATACTCCAATACTCTGCAATCTTTACACTGCAATATCTCGACGACCACTTTACTCTGCAATAATTCAACAATTTCATTCTGCAATCTATCCACGAAGATTTTACACAGCTATATCTCTTCAATAACTTTTCTCTGCTATGCTTTGGCGACGACTGGCCACACCACGCTCTCGCATGAACCAACAGCCTACAATACCTTAAACCTGTAGCATTATTGTCCATTATTGTGTGCAACTTGTATGTTTTCTGCCGCTAACAAATCGAGTCCAAATTTTCTAATTATTAATTAATAATTGTCTTTTAATTACCACTATGTAAATTGGAATACCTACATAAAATAAAACTACCATCTTTAAACAATCAATTATTGTTTATTAAGACACAAATCTAATGAAATTTTATAAACTCAAAACAATTTTATTCATCTTGAATACATTTGATAAATTAGACTCGGTACCCCAGGGTCTTTACTGGGTTGATAAGGAAACGGAACACAAATTTTACAATTAAACAAATACAGTTAAAATAAATGAAAAACGAAATGAAACGAAATGACATGATATTAATGATTGAAACTAATGAAACGAAATGATTGAAACGAATGAAACGAAACTGACTTTTTACCCCTATTTAACAATTTACAATTATGAATTCAGAAAAATAAACTTACAAGCTTTCTGGTCCACACACTCACTTCATACAGGCTTAAAAGGCACCAGGTTGCGCTCAGACTCTGCTTTCTCCGCCATCTCTTCTTAATGACGTTACCCTCACGACGAATTCAACCAACTCTGCTGGCAGACAGATTTTCACGACGAACTCCTACCGACTTTTGATGACTGATGTCCAACTGATTACTCTCGGCCACCTAGCCTGGTCTACCATCCGATGATCTCTCCTGAATGCAAACTCCCAACTGTTCATAACATTGTTTCGGCCACTTTCTTGGCCCTGCGTCCGTCCCTGTGGACCTACACCAACGCTCTCTCCCAGCGGTATCCTGCTCCTGACTAAATCCTCATAATGATTCTCCTCCCTGACTGGTTCTGCCTTTATCTGCTCTCTTATTTATATCCTGGCTCCAGAATATTCCCTTGTTTTCACAGTTGTTTTGAAATTCCATGTTCGCCAAACAACACCATCTGTTGGCTTTCTCCCGCTCCGAGAGCCACTCAATCAATTAAAATAAGCATCTCCTTTTAATATAATTGCGGCGTCCATCTGTTATAATGCCTTTCAGGGTTCCGTCGCTCACAACCATTTAGCCCTAAGAGCAGCAAAAATGCTCAATTATATTCCTCCCCTTCGCTAAGAGCCACTTATCCATCATTTTATCATTATCTTTTATATGTACAAACCACTCAAGGATCCCCAGTCTGAGTTGGTAAACAAATCTGATAAAAATAAGAACAGAATTCCTGTCCTTCTTAGCTGGTTATTACAATATATATTGTAATGCCAATTAATTAGGCCATTAATTGGTTTTAATAAACTTTAATTGTAGCGGCAGGAGCTTCCAAAGCAACAATGGAAGCGGGCTCTGATACTTTGTCGGAAAATCAAAATGGCGTATGCGCTCTAAAACTGGAGAGCGCTAAAAGTTAGTTAGTGGCGGGACATTACAGAGAACGGAACGAATAATACTAGAGCAGAGACTATCCGTGGTTTAATGTATTATTATTAAACAAAGTTGTGAGTTGAAGACAAAGTAAAAACATTTACGGAAGCATTACATCGAAACTTGCTAAGTAAAAACAGTTTTACGTTTGTAGTCAGCCAGTAAAGGAAGTCAGCAGTTTACGTCCATAGCCAGCCAGGAATAAAAAGACTAGCAAATCTATGAATCACAAAGCAAGCGCTCACCAGACAGCTGACAAAAAGGAGGATCATCCGAGTTCCTGACAACCTATAAATTTTGACTAGAGTCAGTGTAAAATCTGTGAATATTAGAATCGGTGTAAAATCTCGCAATAGTGTATTTCAAAAACGAAAGGTATGCTGGAACCAACTGGACAGATGTGAGTAACAAATTACAAAATAATTATTTATGTAAACGTAATTAAAAGATAGAAGTCATATTTCGTTCTATTTTAGTTGTCAAGTTAATTTCTTTTCTTTTAGTTTATTTCTATCGACGTATTGTTTAGGTAAATGTGATTTTTACGTTAATAAGATTTTTAAATCAAATTGTTGTGTCCATTATCAAACCCAGTGAAGGCCCTGAGAAATTAATATTTTTAATTGTAAATGTTTTTGAGTTATTGCCACAAAATAAATAAATATTATGTTTGTTAATTTCGATCTTTTAATTTAATAAAAGCCTTCCATTTGATTATTATATTTTGGCTACCACAACGTGGGGCAAATTTCATTTAATTAACGCCATCATTGTTATTCATTACATTATATATATATATATAGTAGAGATTACCAATGTGTAATGAAAGTTTTTTAAAATAATTTTCTTTAATATTATTGTCAGCGTATTTTTGGGGCTAGTGCTTTGTAAATATCAGTCAGTGTGAAACAGAGTCAGCAGATATAACATCAAAGTTTGTTGCAGCAATACAGAGTGCAGAAAGAGTTCTCGGGTTTGCTCACGAGTACAACAACGGCTTTTACCGCGACGTTTTGATACCGCAAGTTCTGTTGTCATCTCCCAGGCGAACTTCGTTAGTGTCGTCAAAACGTCGCGATGAATCTCTGTTGTATCAGTATGAAAACTCGAGAACTCTTTATGCAGCAAATGCACAGGGAAAGCCTTCTGTCTTTGATAGTAAACAGCAGTCTGAATGTAGTGTAGACTTTAATTCCAAATAACTTTCAAATTGATGGAAGGAAAATTTTCAACTTCAGTAAAAATGTAGCTTAATGTACAAAGTATTGAAATAAAGCTAGGTGTTAAAATGATTATTATTAACATCCACACACACACACACACACGAATTCACTCCTTTAACGTCGCCAGTTGTATAGCTGCACAGGAATGCACGATGGAATCTCGTAGTTCATCCAGTGTGGGAAATCTAATGGTGTCCAACCCCACCATCATAATTCTAGTCTCTCAACGAACATCTTTCGGAATCATGGATGGGTCGAAGATATGCTATCGAATATACACCACGTTAACACAGACCTAACACATTTGGACTTTTACGAGAGTTGTTCGATAAATCTGGTAAATTTTTATGAAAGAGCGGAAAATTTTTCACTTTTGCGCCATTGTTGGAAAACATTATCCTTTAAAAGATATTCCTAAAAGCTTTAACATACGCCAGTCGTAATTCATTGTTGGTCACCTAATGTAGTGTAGTCAGATGGAGACAATGGAAAAAACGAATTTCGCGTTGTCGTTAAACACTTTCATATGAAGGGTTGGAGAGCTGCATAAATCAAAACCGAATTGGGTTAAGTTCGTGCGGACTCTACACCATTATTGAAGATCATTTACTTCTGGATTAATGAGTTTAAACGAGGTCGCAGAAGCACATAAGATTAAACTCGCTCTGGCCGCTCAGTTGAAGTCACCATCAAGAAAAAATCGAAAAAGTTCACAATATCGTTGTGGTAGATCGCACACTAAAATTGCGTGAGGTAGATGATGCCGTAAGCTTCTCAACTGAACGAGTGCATTTCATCCTCCATGAAATACACCCATGAAAAACCTTTGGCCGTGATGGGTGCCACGATTATTGACATTGGACCAAAAACGGTTCGGAATAACATTTAAACGCAGAATCCAGCAAAGTTTAGGCGTAACCCACAATACTTTTTGTGCAGATTCGTAACCGACGGTTAAACTTCGATCCATCATCATACTCCAGAGAACAAATAACAATCAAAACAATGGACAAATGCTGGTGAAAGCGGACCGAAAAAGGCGATGACCCTTTTGTGAGCTGGAAAGGTGAAGGGCACTGCCTTTTGGGATTCTCAGGATACAATATTCATAGATTTCTTGAAAACGGACACAACCATAACTGGGCTGTATTATGCTGTCTATTGGAACGTTTGAAACGGATGGTGATTGGCGCGTAGGAAAGTGCCGTTTTACCTGGACAATGCCCTAGCGCACACACCAGCAATCTCATTGGCGAAAGTGTACGAGTTTGATTCGACATGGTTTCTCATCCACCCTATTCACCAGACCTAGCATAACTTGAAAATTTGGCTTGGTGGAAAGAAATTTTCATCAAACGAGGAAGTGTTCGAGGCTGTGACGGAGTATGTTACAGAGTTTTAAAAAACCTATTTTTGTGATGGGTTGAAAAAATTGGAGACTTATTGGGCCAAGTGTATAGCTAACAATGGAAATTATGTTGAGAAATAAAGGAAGGTTTTTAAAAAAAATACTTTTTGTTATATTTTTACCAAACTTATCAAACAACCCTTGTAGTTATGGGGGTGACTAAAGGATGTCGTTTATAGATGAATGAAATAAACAAAATTCTCTCTAATTTATATTTACTATTAAGCTTTTTTCTTAACGTTTCGGAGTTCATCTCCTCTCTAAACCATCTAGCAGATTATTTTTGGATGCAAACAAATTATTTTATCGGCAATTCTGGAGTCATAATAATTCAAGATAATTTCTTATAAAATATGCTTGGAATAAAATTAATGAACCATGCGAATCATTTATATTGCAGGTTATGGACTTCCGCCGAGGGACTGCTTGGCAGGCACATGCAGTACCTCGCTGAGCTGTCAGGTTTCTGGAGGTTGGCCCAAAGGAATCTGTTCGCTGCAGGGTCACTACTCTGGTGTCTGTTGCATCAGTAAGTTAAATTAATTCAATAAATTAAATAACGCTTTAATTTTTTTAGGGTAACAGGCTACATGAGGGCAATCCACATAGTGGCAACTCCCCTTTAATAGCATAGGAAGGGATTTGAAAGGGGGGATGCAAGAGGGTAGAGGAAGGTAACCAAGGGTTAACTAGGGACACCGGGCTATATGTTAAGGATCCTACTCGGCATTCGTCTAAAAGTAATGCAGGGAAAATCCTAGAAAAACCCGCATCAGTTAGGTCGGGCACTTGAGTACTTGTCCCACGCCCTTCCGATAGCGGAAGAAGAGTTTTCTGTGGGGACGCAGAATTCCGTTCTCCGTACCCCGACCAGTTTAGGAGGCAGCTGGCTGACTGTTCCAATGGGAACAGAGAACAACTCTTACCGTATGCCCAAGGTCTATGACACCGGAACATACACCTCTCAGAACAGGCCGAGGTGCTAATTTTTTTTTGGGTGTAGGCAGGCTATGTATAGGGTAATCCGCATAGTGGCAACTCCCCTTTTATAGCATGTAAAAGGGATTTGAAAGGGGGGATGTGGAAGGGTAAAGGAAAGTAGCCAAGGGCCCCCGGGCTATATTTTTAGGATCCTACCCGGCATTCGCCTAAAGAAATAACTAAAATTATTTATGGATAAATTATAGTACAACTTCTAATAAATAATAAAAATTTAATCCACACACACCCGCAAGTGCCCGTGTATCACTGCACTCATGGAGCAATTTCAACCTGACTTTGTTCATGTAATACTTACGATCTAGGAAAAACCACAGTGGGAGTAAGACACTCCTAGGAGTTGAGGTGACACGTAAAAATGATTAGAAACTAATTATGTTCGTGTCAAATCAAATTGCTTCGGGGATTTCTGAGATAACTGATAATCTAGGTACAGTAAGTATAATTTCAACTCCTTACCGTCACGGGTTGAGGTGAGAGAGGAATAAGATAAAATAATTCAAATGACCGTTATTGTTACAAGTTTGCGGTTACGTGTTCGGATAGTCAGGATTAGCAATTACAACAGCAGAAAGTGTAAATGCTGAGTAAATTAAGGTAAGATTGATTTTTCTAGCTACTGAACACATCAAATTTAATACTTAACACTAATCAAACACACTGGGAATACCTACGAAAATCTTATGGTTCATCCTATATTTATTGTATTTATTACATATTTTGTATTTTCCTATCTATATTCAATTTAAAGTTCCAGAGAAGATGCCAAATACTACTTGTGGAATCGTCACTATGGATGCAGAAGCATTTTTACAGAATGATGAATACCCCAGTCCAACTTCTCAAGCGTCCACTTGCAGCCTGACTATGGTAGCCGGAACTGGAACTTGTGGTATCAAGTGAGTCATATTTATAACTAGTATGAATGTATCAATAGGATTTCTAAAGAAAGTTATTACTGATTTTTTGAAGCGAGGTAGTAGGCCTACTCTGATTACGGGATCCGGTCGTTTACCCGACCGGAGGGTCTAGTACAAAATCCCGACACACAATTGCCCGAAGCACGTTTTCCCGTCAAAAATATCCCGATTTCCGTTTGCCGGACAGAGCATTATTCCGATTGACGCTTTCCTGACATGTCATTTTCCCGAAAGGTGCGTTTCTACGAAATAAATCATAATATTAATATTCTAGAATCTCGGTTGTTATCGCTGTATTTTATCACCCCTTCCACCCCCCACCAAAAGGGATGCTAGAGTTATCTTAAATCCACGGGGTTTGTTTCTGGATCTTAAGTGAAACGTGTACCAAGTTTGGTGGAAATTGTTCCACGCTTTAATGAGTAACTTGCAGTACTAATCACGTATTATAAGGTAACTAACATATAAAGTGTTCTGAAATATTAATATTATGCTTCATTTCGTAGAAACACATCTGCCGGGAATAATAATATATAGGGAAAACGTCAATAGGAATATTGCTGTCGGGAAAACGTGCTTCGGGCAATTGTGTGTCGGGATTTTGTACTAGACCCTCCGACTACGTAGTACTATGCTTCCTTCCAATCAATTATTGTTATGAAATTAATATGTCTGAAGTAAATTAATTCTGAATATGAAATTATTTCTTTACTTTAACTCAATATTAGTTGTAAAGAACTTACTTAATCAGATTTCTAAAAGACAACGACAAAAAACAATAACTTAGGAGAAGAATGCATAATTAGTCATCATTCTGGACATTGGATAACTTCGACACGTATTGTTTAAAACTGTCGTAGTAAATAGTTTCGGTAGAATGTGACCCCACATCTTAATACTAACCTCAAATGGAAACTGGAAAAATACTAAAATCTTGAGTAGGAAAATCCATTACTATTTACCACTGTGTCAAAAAGTAAGGTGAATTTATTTATAAAATATAAATTCTTTATTTATTCTTCCAAATCAATTTCATCCACATCAAAGTAATCCCCGTCCGATAAATTGCACATTTTCCAACGCTTTTTCCAGTCCTCGAAACTGTCGGAATAGTCTTTTTCTGGTATAGCCTTCAAGACCTTCTTCGATTCGGTTTTTATCTCCTCAGTCGTGTCAAAACGGCGTCCCCGCATTGGCCTTTTGAGTTTGCTGAATAGCCAGAAGTCGCACGGAGCCAAATCAGGCGAATACGGTGGTTGCGGAACGATATGAGTCGAGTTTTTGGCAAAAAAGTCGCGAAGAACCAATGCAGTATGACATGGTGCATTATCGTGATTAAGGAACCAAGACTTGTTCGCCCATAATTCCGGCCGTTTTAGACGAATAGCTTCACGCAAACGACGCATAACGCTCAAATAATATTCTTTGTTGACAGTTTGGCCCGGCGGAAGGATTTCATAGTGCACCGCACCACGATAATCAAAGAACACCTTGATTTTCGATTGACTTTGCCGTGGTCTTTTCGGTCTTGCTTCACCTTTTACACGATATTCGCTGGATTGGTCGGTGTTTCAGGGTCGTATGCGTAAATCCAAGTCTCGTCTCCAGTAATGATGCATTTCAAGTGGTCCTGATAGTCAGACAGCAAAGTTTCACACACATCAACGCGACGCTTTTCTTCCAAAAAATTGAGTGATTTTGGCACCAATCGAGACTTGACGCGTTTGAGACACAAAACATTCTTCGAAATGGTTTGGGCTGAGCCAAATGATATTCCAACACTGTCAGCGAAATCTCTAATTGTCCATCGACGATTTTCAAGCACCAAATCTTTGATTTTTTGGACGTCGGTAGACGTTGATGGTCGTCCAGAGCGCGGTTCGTCTTCAACGCGTTCTCGGCCCTCTTTGAACTCGTTGTACCACTTATAAACGTTTTTTTGTGCCATAGTTTGATCACCAAAGGCCTTCCGCAACATTTTCAACGTGTCCGCACAAGAATATTCGTTCCGCAAACAAAATTTGATGCAAGTTCTTTGCTCAACAAAATCAGCCATTGCAAAATTCGAAAAAATCACTTTTGGTTGTTTACAAAAACACGTGTATCTTGGAGATAATTAAACCTTTTAACAAACAGACGCTTGGAAAATATTATAGACAGTCCTACCAATCAAATGGAGAGGAATGTCGAGGTATTTGGAGAGGGAGACAGGACCATACGGCCCAAGAAATAAATGACACAACCCAATCTAACGAAGGGGATGAATAGGAGGACCGACAAGCTTGGATCTTTGTAACAAGAAGAAGGAGGAGACAGGACCCTACGGCCATCTCAGAACCAGAGAAACAATGGATGACGATCTACAACCAGGAAATAGATATACCTGGCTCTATGTTTGGAAATTAAAAATTGAACATCTAAACAACAAATAAAAAACTTTCTATTAAGGAATGGCATAACAGAGAACATAGATTGCGAAATGCTGTATACGCAGGGACACCAGAAGGCCTGCAAGCTGGGAGTTTCATGAAAAAGTCACAAAACCGGAGTTCTGGCCATCAGGAATCTTCGTAAGAAGATATCGGTTTTTTCGAGGTCAAAAGAGAAATAAAGGAGCATCTCTTGAATAGACAGACAGCTAGGAACGCACAAAACGGCATACAAAAAGGGAAACATACAGGAAACAGAATCAAGAACACAAACAGCGGTCAAGTACTTCAAACGATACTTTGGAACGCAGAAGGCCTAAAAGGAGCATTACAACTAGTACCTTAGGACTTTTTCCACAAATATGATATTATTTGTTTAACTGAGACCTTCCTAACTACAAACTGGAACACAAATCGGTTCTATTGCATTAATAACCTTGCTACCCGAAGAAATATGGGACGACCAAAAGGTGTCATAACATTCTTAATAAAACCAAACCTGTCACCGTTCATAATGGAATATCAGTCAAAACACCTACTAATGATACGCACAAAGTTATGTACCAGTCTATGTGCTTACTTTCAACCGAAAATCACATCATAGAGGAAGTGGATGAGGCCATATCGAAAATGTCCTAATCAGAGGCAATTTTATTGGCAGGAGATTTCATTTGCCGCATAGACGCACCGTCAAAGAAAACTAGCTTTGTGATAGAATATTTAGAAGAGGAGGGGTTCATATCTTCTATCTTCTTCTTCTATATAATAAAAAAGGATGTATATTTGTATGCATGTATGTATGTATTTACGTTGTTTTTTATACAAATTTTATCGCGTGGACAGAATTTAACAAAAATTGGTATATATATTCTGCCAAAATCGAGAACCGGTACTGTGGGGGTGAGAAACCCCTAGAATAAACGTGGAAATAATTATAATTGAAATAAGTTACGAATTAGTGTTAAATTACTGCGCGAGACGATGACGTCATAAGTTTTCAAGACATTGACGCATCCTAAATATAGTTCTGTATTTCGTAATGAAATAAAGCAGAAATATTTTGATTGAATAGAAAGTAAAATTTTTTCCAGTATTACTCATCGAATAGTAATAAAAAACAATACGAAACACTTTACTTGCGCAAAGTTAATTTGGAATAGTTAATTATCCCGCTATCTTTGATAAAGCCAATATGGCGCCTTATAATACATTCAAATGTGTGTCGGTCGAGATTTATAAAATTTCATAATATAACGTACTATTGTATCCTGTATAATATTTCAGAAGATAATAAGATTTGTCTAAGGTACGACTGCTGAATTATATGTTTGTAACTATAAAAGTATTGAAAATGACGTACGGAACTCCGAAAGTTTTTATGGTCGTTATTCAATTAATGCACTATCAGTCAAAGGTATGTACAGAAATAGGAACATTTAAATTGAATTAAAAGTACAATTAATTATACTTTACGCAACGTATTTCTATAAATTTGTATAAATTAAACAAATTATTGCGTGCAATTTGTGTCGTGAAACAAAAATTTGAGGTTAGGATAGCAATATTTGTTTTCCATTTTTGGGAACGACGTTATAGATGTTCAATTTCTGAGAAATGAAGCTGAGCAAAAATATTTTGATTGAATAATAAGTATAATTAAATCTACCAATACCACATCGAGTGATAAATATAATTTATTATGAAAGGTTATACAATCCATGGCATTAATTTTCTTTTAAATAACTTGACTTTTGACGTGGAATATTTAACGGGATCAGGGACCAATATGTTTCCCAATTATATCTTGCAATACGCACTGGAAGATACATAGAATTATGATAAAAACAATTCTTAAATGTTCAAAATTGATATTTTTTTATTGAAGACAGCGTATTTCGTAATGTTTTGCATTAATTTTATACAATGCTACCAACTGCTGATTGCTAAAACCACCAAATAATTTAATTTCAGATGGAAAAATTATATGTCTACAAATTTAATAATTGTTTTAAATAGTGTATGTATATCTATCTATATTATATATTTCTACATGCACCGGAGGAGACTAAGAATGATGGAAAACACAATCCATAACACTTCTTAATCATTATAATTTGATAGAAATTTGTAGAAAGTGACGTATTCTTAAAGTGATATTCATGAAAAAAAAATTGTTATGTATGTATCATTATAATTTCACATATTTGATTATAAATGTTTAAAGTCTAAGGGAGTAATTCCAAGTGAGAACTGTTAAATATAAATTTTGTGCAATATCATTAATATTTTCTATTTGAGAGTTGACGCATACCGTAATGTATTACATTCCTTATACAATGCTACCAACATCAGAGAGTAGAATCCACCAAAGAGTACTTTGACTCCTTTCAGTTATCTGGAGTAAATATGGTTATATTCATAACGGTTTTGGTTGTATACCACAAATGTACCGGAGTATGTTTTACACAAAAGAAGTGATGATATACATTACTCTATATTCTTATTATTAATTTATAAAAAGAAGATAAAATTTTCATTTTAGAAATATGATATATACATATATTGTTCAATATATATATATATATATATATATTAGATATAGGCTCATATCCTCATTTTTATGAAGTTGGTTTTATAGCCAAATACTGACAAAAAGAAGTGATGATATACATTTGTCTGCAATTGGATAATACTTTTATTATTAATAATTTTAAAACAGATGTAAATTTATCATTTTAGAAATTTTTGAAATTAAGTTGTTTCAAATGTGACATAGTCAAAATTATTCAGCCAGACATAACATAATTTTGTATAAGGTATATATATATATATATATATATTTGTATATATATAATTTTTCCAGCTGAAAGTTACGTTAATAATATTTTTCAATAAATATATATATTAGGTATAGGGACATATCCTCAGTTTTATGAAGTAGGTTGTCTTATTATTCATATAGCTCTCTTTTGAATTTTTATATTTTAACTATAAGAATCATACAAAATAAGTGATGAGATACATTTGTCTGTATTTGGCTACTTTTCTTATTATTCATTTACAAACAGATGTAACAGATGTAAAATTTTCAGTTTATAAATTAATATTAGACAGCTCATATCCTTATTTTTATGAAGTAATATATATATATATATACATATACATATACATATATTGTTCAATAAATATATATATATATATATTAGATATAGGCTCATATCCTCATTTTTATGAAGTAGGTTTTATAGCCAAATACTGACAAAAAGAAGTGATGATATACATTTGTCTGCAATTGGATAATACTTTTAAAACAGATGTAAATTTATCGTTTTAGAAATTAAGTTGTTTCAAATGTGTCATAGTCACAATTATTAACTCATTTGGATAGAAATGATCAGCTGATTAACATTCAGGCAACATAAATCTGTATACGGTATATATAATTTATTAATGTATTTTACTTAAAAGACTTCCAAAACTTATATATAAATAATTTTTCCAGCTCAAAGTTATGCTTTCAATTGTTTACTTTGCATTGTTGCTTAGAATTGTAAAAAATTACATATGTGAATTTAAAAGGCTATTCCCAAATTTGGAATCTAAATTAATGTTTACTATGTCCAAAAATCATCTGATTTAGATAAAATTTATGAAATTCTATATACTATCCCATTTGGAAAGTAAAAAAGTACAGAGATCAGATTCCATGATGAATGTTGATGTGGTTCAGTTACATAAAAATATCCGAAAAATACATGTTTACCGGCAGTTTAAATATATTTCTGGAACAATGAAATTAATAAAATTTCTCTACATGTTCTCCGTGTTTAAGTTCAACCCCTTTTGGGATTGGGAGGGGAGCTCCCCTTACGGGTTTGGGGTGGAGTGGCATTACATAAAAATAATGCAAAAGCAATCAAGATTTGAGTCGAATTCAGGGTTATGTATGTCACTGAATTTGATTATGACATTCTCTTTAATTCCCAGGCACGGGCACGGACGGGGTGGAATTTTTAAAAAGTATTAAATCGTCGATATTAACGTGGAATAAATAAATGTCAGGGCCATTAGCGTTGATAGTATTTGTACCGAAGTTGTTTGTAAAATTTCAACCCCTTTCAGCGTGAGAGGGGAGAACGCTTAAGGGTGGGGGATGAAATATTCTAACATCCTACGACAACCGATATTTGATTCGGATAAATATTTTTGGGGGTCAAAGAGTTGATAATGTTTCTAGCAATTTATATTTTTTCAACCCCTTAGATCATGGTAAAGGAGCACCCTTAGGGTGGGTATGGAAGGGCGTTACAAGGAAATAACGGGAAGACAACCGAGATTGGAGTTAAAACCAAGGTTATGGATGTCGCCGAGTTAAATTATGACAACCAATTTGCTCATTTAACCCCCAGGATTTGGGTGGTTAGGGGTGGATATTTTGAAACATGCAATCACGGCGGTTATTAGCGTAGAATAAATATTCTCAAGGGTTAATTAGATTGATTGTATTTCTACTGATGTTGTGTGTGTAAAATTTCAACCTTTATCTTGCAGAACTCAAGGAGTATATTTAAGAAGAAATTAGGAGGTATGTTTGTTGCGACTGATGCAATAAAATTCAATGTATTTTATAGATTTTCAATTAATGCACTATCGGTCTAAACAATGTACGGAACAGTTAGATTTACTTTTTCGGTTTTATATAAATAAGTACACGGGCAACGCCGGGCACCCAGCTAGTGATCAATAAAGCAAACGAGAAAACATATGTGGGACCCACCGGCGCGAGCACAATAGATCTAGTATTCATAAACGATGGCATAAAACATATAAGCCAGTCAGTACTATCAAGTATACCAATAAGAAAACACCTACCAGTGGAAACAAACAAAGGCACCACATAGAAATGCAGCAGCACAAAACAGATTGAAACTAACGAGGAAATTGGAAATATCGAAAGTACAAGAGTCTGACGTACAGACTATAATGCAACAGATTAAAACTACCAATATAAATGAGACGCTGGAAAAAACGGAAACAAGCATAAGAAACGCCGCACAGAAAATACTACCAAAACAGAGGAAAGCAAAGCCATGGTTCAATGCCGAGTGTTATGCAAAAATAAGAGAAACCATAGTTGTGCTACATGACGTTAGAAGAAAAAAGGATGAACGAAACAAATGATAACACAGGCAAAATAAAATTACCAATTGGAGGAAGAAAAAGCACTAATTCGAGAAGCAGAGAGAGACTCCTTCAAAGCACTCAGCCCTAGACAACCACGATTTCCAAGAAACATCCCAATACAAACATGGGATCAACACTTCAGCATAGTACTACAAAACAGACACACCAGACCAAGCTATAACACAGCGACACCTCAATATATAAAGCCCATCACATGCAGAGAGGTTGCAGCTGCCGTACATGATGCAAAAAATAGGAAGGCCGCCGGCCCTGACAATATATACAACGAACAATTGAAGCAAGGAGTAGTACTCTTCAAAGAGATATGGGCTACGCTAATGACGAAATGTCTGGAAAACGGACACATCCCGGACAGGGTTATAAAGATACTATACAAAGGGAAAGGGAACACAGAAGACCCATTATAGGGGAATAGCCCTACAGAGGACACTTTACAAAATATTCACAAAGATGTTGACAGCAAGACTCACGGAGAAAGTAGAGGGCAAAATACCGGAACTATAATTTGGTTTCAGAAGAGGTAGATCTACCATACAAACAATATCATGCCTCATAAATGACATTGATGAAGCACTGAGACACTACAGGGGGAAGCTATATTCGGTCTTCATTGATTATACAAAAGCTTTTGACTTTCTCAACAGACGACTAATACTAAACAAGCTGGAATGAATGATTGGAAAAGAAACACGATAATAATCTCAAACATCTTGCATGAGAACCAAGTAGAAGTAGATGACAGCATATCAGTATCGGACCCAATAATAAAGACAAACGGGGTACTACAAGGAGACCCCCTAAGCCCGTTATTGTTTAATATTGCGACTGCAGATATAGCCGAATCACTACCAACAGAAAACACGCGTCTCTATGTGTATGCAGATGACATGGTCATCACAGCAACCTCCAGACAAGATCTACAAGAGGCCTTAAACAATCTAACGAGCTGGGCTCAAGAAAATGAACTAGAAATAAATTTTCAAAAGACAGCAGCAATGATATTCAGGAAAGGTGACAGACACAGCACGAAAGACACTTTATACCTCGGCAACAGACCAATAAATGTTACACAGCTTCATGTATCTTGGGATAACATTACAACCGACAGGAAATACATTCACACTACACGTGAAAGAATCGCAGCTATCATAGCAATGCAAGATATTCGGAAGATACGACAACTCTCCATAGACACGGCCATCTCCCTCTACAAAGCAAAAGTCACCCCAATAGTCACAATAGTCACATACGGTTTAGAATTAATATGGGAGAAACTAAATAGAAAGAACCTGAAAGATGTTGAAAAGATAAAAGCAACTTTTCTGAAAAAGATACTGTGTGTGTTCAAAATATACGCCATCACGACTTGCATATGAACTCACAAGGGAACCTTTCTACTTAGAAGACCTACGCTATACAACAGGGTTAACTTTGCCATCTACACCTGCATATCAACACGTGATCCAAGAACTAAAGGAAAAGAAGAACCAGATATGGGACGATTTCTACAGTACCACCGCCATGATGACAAACGAATGGAGGAGAGCATCATACGAACTACGACACACAGTAACCCGTTTCGCCGTGCACGGTTTTCACCACAAGATTTTTAAATCAAAAAGCTTTCATAAACCAGATGTGAATGAATTGTGTTTGTGAATTATTGTGTGTACAGATATCACGCATATTGGTGTTCCAGAAGATCTATCTCAATGACAGAATTTTGTAAAGAGTGACCCAAATTACTCTACACATTGTGTGAAATTCCTTATATTATTAATATTATATGAGGACATTGCGGTAATGCGAGTTAGAATAATATTTATTGGAAAGTTTCGGCGAACTATTTAAGGGTCTAAGTTTGTTGCACTCTGATTCTGAAGTAAACAAATGTCTCTGAAAAAGTTATGTTATCTATAAAAAAATAACCATGATATTAAACATCAACTTTTTATGAAACATTACTTGAAATTAACAGTGAAAAAAAAATTCTATTTTATAGGATAAATTTCCTGGACTTCACTCTCCCGCCTAGCCAAGATAAACATTGTGAATCAGATAGCATTACTTTTCTGGTGGCTCCATCTAATATTATCACAGCTCCTTATTGTGGACTGCTTAAAGGATACTCTAGTAAGTGGAAAGAAAAAGTATTTTTATGGAACTAATAATTAAAACTTCGTCCTTACACCTTACACATTATTAAAATAAATTCTTTTGTTACCAGACACGACTATTAGCTGTGTTCTAGATCAGTTTCCACAACTTTTTCTAAATCCTTCTCTTGATAACAGACAGTGGCGGCTGGTGCGTATGTGCTCATGTGCTATAGCACATAAATTAATTTAGTACGAATTAGTTTTTCTTAATTTTAAGAACCTTTATATTAGTTGAGTTTTAACAGTGAGAATTTCTGCCTCCATATTGAAGACTAAACTAAGCATCCAGTTGATCATGCGAGCGCTCTTAGATTTAGAACACGGGTAATGGCATTTTAATGACAACTGCGCATGCGCAGTATACCTTTCCATCCCCCCCCCTCCTGCGCCTCCAGAAAAGTTCGACAAACTGTCACAGTCTCTACAAATCTTAGAGCACAGACCCATGCCGTGCTATGAAACAGAGAGACATAAACAACTAGAAATAAATTTGAACTATTCAGAAACTATAAATCAAATCCAAGGTTATGGATGTCGCCCAGTTCAATTATAGCATCAAATTGGCCATTTAGCACCAAGGGGCGGGAGTGGATGGGATGGAAATTTTCTAACATGTTAAATCATCGATATTAGCGTGGAATAAATAAATGCCGGGACCATTGACGTTTATAGTATTTCTACCGATGTTGTTTGTAGGCATGATAGGGGTGGGGGTGGAGGGGATTTCCTTGAAAATAACGGGAAATCAACCGAGATTCGAGTCAAATCGAAGGTAATGGATGTCGCTGAATTTATTTATGACAATCTGGACAACGCGCGGGTATCGGTTGGGTTGGGATGAGTTGACCGGCTGTTTTTTGCGTCGATTAAATATATTTCGGGATGAATTAGATTAATAAAATTTCCCTACATGTTCTCTGTGTATAATTTCAACCACTTTCGGACTCAGAAGGGTGCACCCTTAAGGGTGAGCGTGAAGTGGCATTACATAAAAAGAAACCAGAAACTATCGGGATTGTCACTGAGTTTAATTATGACATTAAACTTGACCGTTTAAGTCCCCGAAGCGGGAGTGGTCGGGGGTGAAAATTTTCAAACATGCTAAACGGTCGATATTTGCGATAATTATTTCCTGGGGTTAATTACTTTGATAGTATTTATACCGATGTTGTTTGTGTATAATTTAATCCCTGTGAGGGGAGCAAGCTTAGGGGTGGAGTGGAGGTACGTTAAATAAAAAACCGTAAAAACAAACGAGATTCGAATCAATTCAGAGACTATGAATGTCGCTGAATCTAATTGTGACAACCTTGGTTAAGCGACGGGTTTGGGAGGTGTTGGGCGGGGGAAGAAATTTTCAGACAATGTAATCGGCCGATTTTTGCGTGGAATACATTCTTTTTCATTATCGCATATTGGTGGGGGTGGTCATCTTGTAACATGTAAAAACGGGCGATATATTTAGTCAATGACTTCATCCCCCTTCGGCATGGGAGGTGAGCACATTTAGGGATAGGGTTCGAGGAGCTTTACATAAAAATAGCGCAAAAGCAACCAAAATTGGAGTCTTATCGCTGGTTATAGGTAAATGACATCTCGGGCAACGCCGGGCACCCAGCTAGTATATATATATATATATATATATATATATATATATACATATATATATATATATATATATATATATATATATATATATATATATACATATATATACAGCGACACTCTCAATTCGGTTGAACTCCAATACCATCCTATATTGGGGCGGGAGTTGGTAAGAGGGGTGAATGATGAAATATCTGAAATGACTCGTATTAACGTCAAATTCATAGTTTTGCAGTTACTGAGAAGACAGTAACATTCCCCATGATGGCTAAATATAAGTTTCATAGTATTTAGATAACGGTATAAGGAGGGTGAAAATTAGTGTCAATAAATATCGATGTTAGTGTTTAATTCATCGTTTTCGGCGTTAATGAAATGGACAGTGACACTTATTTCGAAGTTAAAAATAAAATGACGCATATTGATGACGAAGTATTATCAAATATTCAATTTGAAGAATACAAGAAATGCGGAACTCATTCTATTAAACTGTTGATAGAAAAATCATAGGTCTATACAACGGATAAAGAAAGATCGCTTGAAACCGACTAATCTGCGTCAGTGGTAGAGCGAATGCATACTTACCAGAAAGTGTTCGATTCTGGGTCTGTGTATAAATAAAGTACTTGCAAGTACATTGCTATTGAAGCGACAATTTTTACCGGAAATGTTGAGCCTGAAACAGATTTCATACCTTGAGTACCAGCCATTCCGACTGATCTTACCTTTAATATGCTATAATATGCTATATGGATCCCTACAGGAAGTAAAGGTAGTTTTAAGAATGGCGTTTGGGAGGCGTGATCGCTATATTCCCCCAACGGATCAACTTACGTTGTTTGATAAAGAATTGATTCACCCAAACACTTATTTATTTATTTTATCCTGTATAGTTGAAGCTATAATTATCGCGTATATTCAAGTTTGGGATAATATTGACCTGTAGATAGAATTATTTCCTTTTTCTGTCTAATATATGATTCAAATAAATGAATACCTAAGCAATGTCCGTCATTCAACTAGTATACATATGGCATATTAAATAAATTGAGCCAACAATGTAGGTAATCATTGTATTCAACAATTACATATGAATATAATTATTATTAATAATATTTACATACAATAATTGTACAGAAATTTGTTGACAAAAGAATAATTTTGACAAACAATAGCGGGAATGAGATATTGTAATAAAATAATTAAGACTTGACTTTATAGAAGATAACATGAAATTTTAATGCTGGCCAATAGCCAATAGACTACAATAACTGAGGTGGCGTTGTTGAACCCTCACCTCTCCACGACATCAGTACAAGACCCTATTATTAAATTGTACATGTTAGCAAATTAGCTTAAAGATCATTAGTAATCTGATTGCTAATAAAAATATAATAAAAAAAATAATAATAATAAAATTATATTTTATCACTTTGGGGGAGTAGAATAAAATATGGCAATAAGAAAGATAGCCAAATACTCACAAAAGAAGCGGTAATATAAATATCTCACAACGTTTGTGCCTTTCAGGTGTATAAAAAACGCAAGAGCATAGAGACAAACAACTGCACTAGTCAGTTTACTAAACTCAAAAGGAGCTTTTGAGTCAACTGACTAATGCAGTTGTGTCTCAATAGGCTCTAGATTTTCCTGCACATGATGAAAGGAACAAAGCTTCCAGAAACGTTGTGTGGTATTTATATTATCACTTATTTTTTCTGAATTTGGCTATCTTTCTTATTATTAATTTTCAATCAGACGAAAATTTTTCATTTTTAGAATAAATTATGGCAATATTCTTGAAAGACGTAAAACTTTCCTGGTAATTGGGTCATTTTATACAATACAAGTATCTAGGTAATTCTCTTTCTCGTTAAACATATTAGCCTGAACGGGTTTTAAACACAGCTAAACTGTAATTATTATATAGTTTTATACCAGAATTTAGTTGTTGTTATTTTTGTTTCGTTACTCGCTGGTCTCTTTTTCACTGCTGAGATGGACGACGGATGATCAAGACTTCAATCAAATTGAAAATCTTTAAAACTAGTGCTAGTTCTACGAAATTAAAGAAGCAAGTGTTTGTTTAACAGTCCATGGTCCTGATATTAATGACTTCCAAGATTACACTGCCCCAATGCGACACATAGCGCCCAAATATTTTCTTTCTGTCAAAAATATTGAACTTTGTGCCCAGTAGATATGTAATTTTCGGTAGAGGTAAATCCTGTGGGTTAGAAGAGTCTTAAAGACCTCACGTATTCTGACTGTATCCGTTATTATAGTGTGACCGACATACTGGAGGCAATAATTAGATATTATTCTGGTGTCCTGAGTCCTTTGTCGTCCTTCGCTGATCTCAATTTATCGTTAACATTTATGGGCAGTTTGAAGATGGTTTTTAAACCGTGTTTTGTCAAAAGCAACTTATTTTAGCTGTAGTGGATCTGTAGAAGGGCAGATACGTCATTTTCCCCCCGTGAAATATCACTTTCTCTTTCCCATTTTGGGGCCAGTCATAACCATATATATGTGTTATTAAGTCGTACCAGTTGAGCGTTCGCTACGTTCGAATACGATGTAACAATAAATTAACACGGCCCCGCTGAACTGCTCGATGGTGACAGCCTTTCGCATTAAAATATAGGTCTGTGAGCGTCGGCTTCTTGTACACTCCACGACCCAGTCACAGGATTTTGTTCAATAAGAATGACTAAGAAGGGACTTTGTCTGTCTTGTTTTTTTTCCATCGTTAAGTTTATATGATAATTGAAATAATTGTCAAACGGACAAGGAATTTGGAACCTAACATAATTATCCTTTTGAAAAACAGAGAAGATTCTCTTAATTACATTCGCAGGAAAAACCTTAGATCTAGAAGCTATATAATAAAAAAGGATGTATATTTGTATGTATGTATGTATTTACGTTGTTCTTTATACAAATTTTATCGCGTGGACAGAATTCAACAAAAATTGGTATATATATATTCTGCCAAAATCGAGAACCGGTACTGTGGGGGTGAGAAACCCCTAGAATAAACGTGGAAATAATTATAATTGAAATAAGTTACGAATTAGTGTTAAATTACTGCGCGAGACGATGACGTCATAAGTTTTCAAGACATTGACGCATCCTAAATATAGTTCTGTATTTCGTAATGAAATAAAGCAGAAATATTTTGATTGAATAAAAAGTAAAAATTTTTCCAGTATTACTCCATCGAATAGTAATAAAAAACAATACGAAACACTTTACTTGCGCAAAGTTAATTTGGAATAGTTAATTATCCCGCTATCTTTGATAAAGCCAATATGGCGCCTTATAATACATTCAAATGTGTGTCGGTCGAGATTTATAAAATTTCATAATATAACGTACTATTGTATCCTGTATAATATTTCAGAAGATAATAAGATTTGTCTAAGGTACGACTGCTGAATTATATGTTTGTAACTATAAAAGTATTGAAAATGACGTACGGAACTCCGAAAGTTTTTATGGTCGTTATTCAATTAATGCACTATCAGTCAAAGGTATGTACAGAAATAGGAACATTTAAATTGAATTAAAAGTACAATTAATTATACTTTACGCAACGTATTTCTATAAATTTGTATAAATGTAAACAAATTATTGCGTGTAATTTATGTCGTGAAACAAAAATTTGAGGTTAGGATAGCAATATTTGTTTTCCATTTTTGAGAACGACGTTATAGATGTTCAATTTCTGAGAAATGAAGCTGAGCAAAAATATTTTGATTGAATAATGAGTATAATTAAATCTACCAATACCACATCGAGTGATAAATATAATTTATTATGATAGGTTATACAATCCATGGCATTAATTTTATTTTAAATAACTTGACTTTTGACGTGGAATATTTAACGGGATCAGGGACCAATATGTTTCCCAATTATATCTTCCAATACGCACCGGAAGATTCATAGAATTATGATAAAAACAATACTTAAATGTTCAAAATTGATATTTTTTTATTGAAGACAGCGTATTTCGTAATGTTTTGCATTAATTTTATACAATGCTACCAACTGCAGATTGCTAAAACCACCAAATAGTTTAATTTTAGATGGAAAAATTATATGTCTACAAATTTAATAATTGTTTTAAATAGTGTATGTATATCTATCTATCTATATATATTATATAAAATTGTCTTATACGGGTATGTATGTGTGTATACATGTGGGTATGCATATGGGTATGTTCCGCTTACAAATCTACATCCTCGAGGAGCGTTACATAAAAATAGCGCAAAAGCAACCGAAATTGGAGTGTATAGGGACATCTCGGGCAACGCCGGGCACCCAGCTAGTAAATAATATAATTAAATGCGTAGTAATTTTTTATAATCACTATGGCATATTTCGCTTAATACACTTGTTTCGTGAATTCACTATTCTATTGTGGATATTGATGAGAAGTATTCACGTCAACTTGACTTCATATTTTCAGCCGTTCTGGAAGCCGGGGAAAATATGAGAGTAACTGCTGTTGCAGTGACTCAAAGACCTGGAGCGTTGTACAGACTTCGCTTTTCTCAGATACCTTGTGAATCAGTTGCTGCTCTCAAAGGTAAGACTATGGGTTAAAGTATTTTCATTCGATAGATTTTCGTGTAAGTCCTCCTTTTATTCTACAGGATAATTTATTTCACGCAGGTAAATCATGAAAATCTGTTGCTTTCCGATATTCAAAGTAATAGTCATGTCAAATGAACGGAGGCTTTCCCGGTGAATCGACTTAATAAATTATCCTCAGTTTTTCAACTGTCAGAAAAGTCTACTTGACGGCGATTATGATTGTTACCAAATCGTTGTGTCAGTCTACTCTTTTCAGCATAGTAATGGTGTTTAGGCGTTTGCTTGGTGTTTATTGACCTTTAGTTGAGCAAGGGTACTTGGAGTACTTGATAGATTTGAATAAGAACATTTCGCAAGGGACCTAATCGGATGAACGCCGGCCATTGATGAACGATCCTCAAAGAGATCAGGCGCCCGGTGACGTGTTCCAGCAAAATCACATGCAGTGAGTTCCTGCATCACAGCCAACTTGTAAAGACGAAAGTGGAAGTCATCATGAAGAATTCGCCCACAGAACGATAATAAATTCCAAGGGCAACTGAATGCGTTGGAGACCCGTGTAGATCGCAAAAAGAGACTACCATAACGCCTCGATGTTTAGTGTTGGTCTCGAGGAGCTATCTGCGCTAGATCTTCTATAAACTACGCTTTCTTCTTCCTGAATGCTTTTACCCACGAAACAATCGATTTCCAGCCAGGAACACGAGCTAGAGCAGTGACCCCGGAGACTAACTGTAAATAGCTAGGCATTTATTTTAACTGTAAGCTGAAATGGGACGAGCTGTTAAATCATGATACAAGTTAAGCATGGGATACTTTACACTCTGTAATGAAATCTCTCAAAAAGGGAAATGAAAAATCCAAGGAAATGGCATATCTATCATTAGTACGCCCTCTTATGGAATATGGTGCAGCATGCTGGGTTCCGTATAGGCAAAATCAGATAGAATCCTTAGAAAAGGGCCGCGAAATTCGTACATGGGAGCGAAAAATTAAAGCTGTTAGGGTGGGATAGATAGAATACAAACGAGAAGGCAAAAAGTCGGGCTACATGTTTTCTTTAAAGTCTTTGTAGGGTAAAAAACCTTGCCAGGGAATTTGAGACAAAATGAAAGAACCGACTCGGTACGGGAGGACTGACCACATGTTCAAGTTAAATGATAGGCAACAAAAACAGATGATGGAAAATACACATTCCTAAATAGGACAATAAATAACTGGAACAATTTACCTGCAAGGGTTTTCAGAGAAAGTCCTCTAACGGAAAGAAAATTTAGACTTAATCTGAACTCTAGTGAATATAGGGTGGTGTATTGAAGTGTATTGCTTAAAGTGAACTGATAGTGCTTATTTAATCAAACAGACTCAAATAAACTAAAGTAAAATAGTAATGTCTCCTTTGATAGGTAAATATTTAATTAATCACTATTTTCAGATATATCTCCACTGTTCTTCTTTTCAGGCCAGTTGAATATTAATTCTTTCATAGCTTTTTCAAAATTGATCTTTAATTAATTTAATTCTATATACATTTATATGTTATAGTTGAAATAATGTCCCAAGTTTATATAACTAAAATAATTATATTCATTCATTATAATTTCAATCGTTGCAATTTCTTTTATTTATTTTGTAATTAAATTGTAATTTCATACATCTACAACCGGACAAACTGCCCATTTGTAGATTAAATAAAGAAAAAAAATGTAGTGAAAGATCATTGAGTGGCGACCATCAAGCGATCGTTAGAAAAGTAAGCCTCTATGGAAAATGCACGCTTATTCTTCGCAATATTGCCAAGGGAGAAAAACTTGCCGCCCCAGTCTTTCGAATGGAACCAACCGCACCCTCTAGCGACCAAACCTCGCTTCCTGACGCCCAATTCAAATCAGAAGATTATGTTGCCGCACACTGTATTATCAGCTTGTTCCATTAAAGATAAAATAATATTTTTAAATTATACCTTCTAGTCTAGAGCTCCAATTATATTCTGAATCTTGTAATACAATCTATTAAAAACTTAATATATACTTCAACAATTAGAAATATCATTTGTAGATATAGTTATGTACAAAAATATTTGATATGTTTAGTTCCTGAAAATTAATAATTACATATAACTAAAATAATTTGTAACTTATAATTAATTGAATTTATTACAGAAGATGAAGCTTGTGGAATTCGAAATGGAAGAAAAATGGGTAAAAAATGGAAGTTAGAAGATGCTTTGAGTCAAATTAATCACCTCTTCAATGCTTCTTCCTACCTTACTCCTAGTGAAATCGAAGACGAAGAGTCTACGTCGCCTTCTACCGCAGTTGTAACCGAAGGAGGTGAGAATGACAATCAAAACGACATAAGTGGAAACGAATTTAGTCTGACTCTAACAACAGAAAGCCCTACGAAAGCTATAGAAGTGTTAAACATTAACATAGAAAATACATTTCAAGAAAAGCCAGAAAACTCAGAGGTCAATGAATTTCAAGTAATGACTGCAAAACAATTGGATGAGTTGCGAACATTGCTGGAAATTATTTTGGCTGAAAGGAGCGACCAGAAAGTTGGTAGCTTAATGTCTAATAAATTTAATGAAGCTATCTTGAGGGAAAACATTTCCTTTTTTAATGATGGTAAACGTACACCTTCACCAGTAAATGAATTGCAGCAGCATCGAGAAGAATTTATTTCAAATAAGAAAGGGACTACAGGTTTCCCATTAAAAGAAACTCTTTCGTTCGGAGAGATCAATCGTCTTCCTACCAAAGTGAAAAACAGAAAGAGACCAGGTAATAATGTTGGAGACATATCAGTGAGCGGTCAGAGATTCGGAGCGCTGAACAAACTTCCGCAGCGGACTAACAACCGCCAGAAGACCAATACGTCTCAACGGCCTACAACTTCTCCGAAGGTAGAAGACTTCCAGAATCTGCGGCGACCTCCCTCCTCAAGTAATGGAAAAGATGACCTGCGCATTGTTGGCGGACTCCCTATCATGCAGTTCCAGTTTCCTTGGATGGCGATTCTTCTGCTGGATGATGAGATCTATTGCGGCGGAACACTGGTATCCCATGAGTGGGTACTCACTGCGGCCCATTGCGTCAACCTGTGAGTACCTACTCTACAAGCCCTCAAAAATTTTTGACGTCTCGTCTTACCAATTATTCCAATGCAGTATAAATATAATTTTGAAGCCTGTTCAGGTAGGTTTAAAAATTAGTCTGAACTTCTCATTTCACTCAGATGAGTCGCCTGTCGTCATGGCAGCGTTGTAAACAAATGAATTTTTGGCATTTATTGACACCTAAAATTTAGCTGACACCTCAAAGTCTGAGACACCGAAAACTATTCATTTTATACATATTTTTACATGTAACTTAAGCTGATCGATTTTATGTTGAAGAAAAATGGTGTTGTTTCTTCACATTCACTGGGATTAACTCTGAATTTATAATTACTTTTTAAGGCCTTTTAAGTGCAGAGTGTATCAGATATGCAACATAACTTTTAGTGTTACCCCAGAAGCATCTGTAGTTTCTAAGATAAATTGTGATGGAGATATGTAACAAGTTGCACTTAAGGAAATGTGAAACTTTTGGCATCCGTGAACAGGTTGAAACACTATTATTTGTTTCAAATTTTTAATTTTCATTTATATGACAAACCAAAAATCTCTTCTAAAGAATTTAGTTACAATAAAATACTATTATGTTTGACCAAAATAAATAAAATCCAAAATATTTTCCAGTATTTTTAACCGTTAATATTACATTGGGCCTTTCAAAGGCCTTCAATGTATTTCACGTGGTAAAGAAAACTAATTAATTCGCTGGTGAGAATTAACCCTCCGGGAATGTAACTGTTCGAGCCGACTTAGAGCAGTCAATTACATGTTTATCACTTCATTTATTATTAAACAATTAGAGACCCAAAAATTTCAGTTTTCTTTCAGGCTACATTATTTTAGAAGTTAATTTCGTATTTTAATAGTAATTATGATGGTAATCTTTAAAATAATAACATGGGACGCAGGTGAATATTTGAACAGAGTAACTTCGTGAAAAATTGCTCGTTGTGCATCTTGTGATGGCGGCAGCTATTTTCTGTTAAAATGTATCGTACTTGAATCAAAATAATATTTCATGTTGATTTAAGGTAGAAGCGCATTATTACGAATACTGTACTGTAACGCGTGTATTTTGGTTTAGTTTTGCTTTGTCTTGGAAGTGTTGTTTGCTGTGGTTTGGAGAATTCGAAACCGTGCACGTGCGTGGGGGTGGAGGAGATAAATATTTCCGTCCAAGTAATTTTCGTGTCCTGTCTCGACTGTTGGCCTCAACATGACAGAATAGTTTATCATTGTTGACTACTGAACTGCAGCTGCGTGCTATAAATCTTGTGACAATGGAAGAATCTGTCACCTGGCATTTCGACGAAGTTTTCTAATAATGAAAAAAGAATGTGACGCTATAATGGAGGGAGAGATAAGCTTTTGAAACTGGACAGTTGTTCTGCGCTCACCGCAACTGGTAGATGTGATTATGAGAGGCTCTATAAAGTTGTTGTCTCTAATATAGTCCGAGGCAGAATCGTCGTGAGAAAGGGGCCACAATTTGTTAGTGAAGAGTTCATCGAAGCCACACAATTTAGTACGACGGCTTGCCAGCAATCAATCCTAAAGGCCGACGCCTTAGCCAGTGATCAACCCCTGACTCGACCAGTACGTCGGTACGAGAGCTACAGCGGGCAACACAACACAGAATAGCAGTAAATATTTGGTACGGGCAGCAGATCTCTTCTATGTAAAAACCACAGGCGCCTGAGATAAGAGTTTTTCATGCTTAACTGTAATAAACTTATACAAAATTTCTTTAATCGTCAATATTTATTTAACGTAAAAAGTCAACCCAAAAAAATAATTCTTTACAGTACATCATTTTAGATAATACACTCTTACAATTGTTTACTTGTAATTTAAAACTACCTAATGGAAGTTCAGTTCCTCTCACAAAATTCTGTCTTCTACTTTTTACTTTGTATAGGGACCTACAGCCAACCTTCTGTCTTGTAGTGGTCAACGTCATTTCATCGCATCACAGAGGTCCCGGGTTAGAATTTCGACAGGCGCATGGATGTTTACGTTCATCATACTCAGGAAAAATGGGGTTAAGACTGGAGGGGAAATGCCAGATTCAGCCTCAGTGACTCCAATCAAATACAGAATGAGTCATGTAAGATAACAGTCTGGCAATCGTGTCGGTAGGCCAATATTCTCAGAGAGCTGTTGAACCACGAATAATAATAATGACTTACACGTCATACGATATGAAATGCATTAGTCTTGGGTTACAACTGTGAATCTATTTCCTTAGGATCCCCAGATTTTTATTGATGTAGCAATATAACATTTAAATACTAAATGTTTACATCTGTTCCAGCTTTGAGGACACGGACGCTCTACTTCCTCGTTATTCTGTGTACCTCGGTGCATATGAGATGACTCGACCTTCTGAACCGATGAGGATAAAACTACCCGTCACTGAAATAGTGCCATATCCAGCGTATTTCCAAAACAGATATGACATAGCTCTGGTGAGGCTTAACGAAAGCGTCAACTATTCAGTGGCAGTGAGGCCATTGTGCCTTCGTCTCAAAGCTGGTGAGTGAATATCTGTACTCGTCAATCAAAATATTCCATTCTTAGGTTGGTAAAATTTTATTCTACGCATTCCTATTCATTTTTGTTTCGGTCTGATTCATTATAACAAAAAAATTTACGTTATATATTGCAATGATTTTTACTATTAAGCTCGATTTATCTTCGGAAACTAAATAGCATTACTCAATGGTAAAGTATTCTCACTTACTTCAACTAACTTACGTTTATGCACAGATTAAATTGAAGATTTTCATATTACAACAATTGATCTCAATCTAGAATTCTAACTTAAGTATTTAAATTATTTCCATTAACACATTTTTGTTTATGTAAAACCCTCATTATCCTGCAGCCATTCTGTCTGTACTTTATTCATAACTAGCTGGGTGCCCGGAGTTGCCAGGGTTGTCATAATAAAACTCAGCGACATCCATAACCCCGGATTTTACTCCAATATCAGTTTGTTGTAACGCCCCTCCATATTCACCCTTCATCCTATGCCAAAAGATGTTGAAATTATACACAGAAAACATCGGTAAAATTACTATAAATCTCTTAGACCCCGAAAAATATTTATCCGACGCAAATATCGGCCGCACAGGCATGTTTTAAAATTTCCCCCGCCGTCCACTCTCGCCCCTGAAGATTAAACGGCAAGGCGAATGTCATAATTAGATTCAGCGATATCAATAACCCCAGATTTGACTCCAATCTCGGTTGTATTTGCGTTATTTCCTTCTAACGCCCGACCATGTCGAAAGAGGTTAACATTATACACCACGAACATCGGTACAAAATCTATCATTCTGTCTCTCAAATATCGGCCGTATGAGAATGTTTACAAATTTACACCCCACCCCTCGGGGTGATAGCCGTGTCTTAAATCCACAGTGTTGGTTTACTGGTAACAATGAGCACGTGTACGAAATTTAGTGAAATTTTCTCCAGGGGTGTAAATTTGTTTGTTGAACAAACACACATACATACACACAAACACTTTATTTTATTTATTAGAAGAACATTAGTGGAAAAGCGCTAGAGATATATTTTTTTAGGGTAACAGGCTACATAATGGTAATCCACATGGTGGCAACTTCCCTTTAATAGCATAGGAAGGGGTTTGAAAGGGGGAATGCGGAAGGGTAAAGGAAGGCAGCCAAGGGTTAACCTTGGATCCTACCCGGCATTCGCCTAAAAGTCATGCAGGGAAAACCCTATCGAAACCTGCATCAGGTAGGTCGGGCATTGGGTACTTGTGCCACGCCCTTCCGATAGGGGGAGATGAGTTTGCTGTGGGGACGCAGCATTCCCTTCTCCGTACCTCGACCAGTTTAGGAGGTCGTTAAACAGTTATTGTCTATGTTACAATTAGTTTTATGAATCTATAAATTACCTACCTACTGCCTCTGCGTTACTTACTGTCTCCTTTTTTTTTACAACCACCGTTATTGCACTTAACTTAAGTGTATCAGACGTTTCGTCAAGTTCCTGAATGCCCTCGACTATGGTCAGTTAGTTCAAAACCAAATGAAACAAAAACCAGAAGTCTTTATTTTATGAGCTGAATATACCATTAAAACAATTAACTTGTGGTGGTATCTTTCGATTATTTACTTTTAATAGGATAATATCGAATCATTAAAATCGAATCCTTTTAAACATAATTATAAATTTATTACATATATTACAAAGGTCAATTATAATTAATTTGGCCTCGTCGTTGCTTCGAGGCTAGAAGTGGAGTCGTCTTTTTCTATTATCATATCAAAACGCTTGAATGATTTAGAATCTCAACCCGTCGATCACACAGATCTGCAAAAGAAATTCTAAGCTGCATGGAATATTTTTGTTTAATTATATGGTTTAAAGGTAGCAGATTATAAAATTGACTTCCATAAAATCCCATCACGTATAGGTTTTTGTTTCAAAATAATTTTTTTTATATAAAAACACTTTTTTATTACAATGAACTAAATATATTTCCTACCAACTAATCAAATTGTTTCTGATACTTACACATAATTTTATTTTTAATCTTTTTTCATGTGAAATATTTTATTGTTCTTATTGATGCTTCTCGGAACTCGTTTCCGATTTCCTTCTCTGGTATGTCGATTGAGCATCCAACAGTAGTCATCGATTTTGTTTGGTAACGTCTCTCGATATCACGGAAATCTTTCACCCTGTTCGTCACGGTAGGCTCCAAAGTTTTCCGGAAAATAGTCAACATGGGCGTGTAAGAAATGAAATTTTAAACTCATCTTGCATCATTGAGCTTCAAACGCTGCCAGCATGCATTGCACATCGGTTTTGTAGTCAAGAGTGCTTAGAATTCCCCAAAACCTTGTCTTGTGCACGACATTACTGAAAGAGTCCCACGCTTATTTTTTCTTTTCTCCTATTGCTTCCAAAAAGAGGGGATCAGATAAAAGTTTTCTTATGTTGCGGCCTCTTTTCACTTGGTTTCAGACAGTTTCGGAAACTTGGAACAAAGTTATCTGAAGCAAATCCAAACCCTTATCAGTGATTTGACAAACTTCTTTATGAGCCACAATTTAATATAAAGAGGTGATAATAACACTTTTTCTGGCTGTACCAAGGTCATATTGATGACGTTTATCTCGTCTGTCAGTTTTTGTCCGGTGCAGGTGTTGGTTCTACTATCCCATAAAGAGATATAATTACTTTGAGGGGTCTTAGTTTTAAGGCCATTAATTAAAATAAAAATACTTCTCTTTAAGATAATTGCAAATTTTACACTAAATGCAAACAAAAACTTGAGTGTATTGTAATGCCAATTAATTAGGACATTAATTGTTTGAACATAAAAATTTAAATTGTTTAAGAAATCTATTATTGCGGCAGGAACTTCCATAGCGACAATGTAGCCCAGCTCTGTTCCTTTGTCGGAAAGTCGAAAATGCGCGCTAATACTCAAGACAATAGTTCAGTTGGTGACTATGATTTAACAGAGTTGGTTGGTACCTGGACATTTCTGAGGACGGAACAAGTGATACTTGAGCAGAGACTAGCCGTCGTTTATTGTATTACTATTAAACAAAGTTGTGAGTTGAGGACAAAGTAAATCATTTACGAAAGCATTACATCGAAACTTGCAAAGTAAAAGCAGTTTTACGTCCATAGCCAGCCAGAAATAGTAAAATTGCAGTTTAAGTCCAAAGCAGTAAAGACTATAAAATCTACAAACCACAGAATTCACCTAAGGCAAGCAGTAACCTGATAGCTGACAAAAAAAGGAGGTTCATCCGAGTTCCTGACATCCTATAAATATTGACTAGAATCAGTGTAAAATCTGTGAGTCTTAGAATTAATGTAAATCTCGCAATAGTGTATTTCGAAAACGAAATCTATGCTGGAACCAACTGGACAAGTGAGTAACAAATTACAAAATAATTATTTAAGTAAACGTAATTAAAAGATAGAAGTCAGATTTTGTTCTAGTTTAAATTGTTAATCAGAGTTAATCTCTTTACTTTTTAATTTCGTTCTATTTTAATTGTCAAGTTAATTTCTTTTCTTTTATCCGACGTATTGTTTTAGGTAAATGTGATTTGTTTGTTAATAAGATTTTTAAACATAATTGATGTGTCCATTATCAAACCCAGTGAAGACCCTGAGAAATTAATGTTTTAAATTTGTAATGGTTTTTAAATTATTGCCACAATAAAATATTGTTTGTAAATTTTATTAATTCTTTTATTTAATTAACGACTTCTGTGTATATTACAGTATTTAAAAAAATTGACGAGATGGAATTTTTAGTTTTTACCAAATATAAGAAAACGTGTATAATCCTTTGTAGTTTTTTATTTGCAGACCTGTGCCATTATTCCAGTGTCGAGTGTAAGTCTTGCTCGAATCTGGTCCTTTAGTAAGGTATTTGGGCGTCTCATACAGTTTTTATTTTTTCAGTTTCTTACAATCGTCGTGCAGAAACAAAGACTATCGACTGGACATTGGTATACTCAAAAAGTTCGCTAGCTGACCTTAGCAACCGAGGCAAATAAAAAATGCGGTAGAAATGTGTTTGCGCATGTGAACGCTGATAAGTGCAAAATTATAAAAATCCTCGAAAATTCTTAAAGTAATTCCCATTTTATTTGTAGCACAAATATTTTCAATCTTCAAGGACGTATTGAAACTCTTTTTTAATAGTTTATTTTAAACCTCCTCCGCAGCTTCCATCAATGCTTCTGATGAAGAAAATGTTTTCCAGGCGTCACGTTATGTAAAAGGAAAATGTAACATTAATGCGAGCACTTTTCATGAAAACTGATGATTTATGAATAAACACTTCCTTACTGTAACATCAATTTCGTTCTTGTAGCGAATCTAAACATGTTTCAACTTACACAGCAGCACTGACAACCAAATAAATGAAACTTGTTACACGTATACATACTTGGAGTCATCTACTATCGTTCTGTTATATGTTATCAGTCAATTTACATTTACTTTTCTCTATATGCTCGTCAGATATATTATCAATAAGATACATAAAAAGCGAAATAGAAAACATATTAATTCCAGGTTCTTGTAGGTTTCAATAAACACACTTTGAAGTTCTATGAAGTAATATTATGTTTCCCGACGAAATTCTTCATAAAGTTTCAAAAAATCCTAATGTAAGTTGCTGAGGAAAACTGCTTTCAGCTGTTGAGGAGTTATAAACGAAATATTATTACTTTGTTTTATTCCCTAAAGTGTGCAACATCATGAATAAGTTATATAACATAAAACAATTATAGAAAAAAACCGTAATTGACTCGTAATCAACATGAAACATAAAAATAAATACCTAACATATGAAATTATTTATTTAACAAATTTGCCAGTTTAAAATGCTACTGACGACCATCTAAATGAGATCTCTACATCAGCGTGAATACCCTTGGTTGCGACCATTTGATCACTAAGCCGCTCCATCAAACGAAAACCAAATGAATTTCACAGTGGATAAGATCATAAATTTTAATAAAATTCATCTACATGATTGCACTATTTCTTTTTGTTGACAGAGACAGAGGAGCAACCGCTGAATGTTGTTATAGCTGGATGGGGTGAAGTGGGCAACCTTCAACTGTCTCCGATTCCGCGAGCAGCCTTCATTGACATCGTTGATTCGAACGCGTGTCAGCAAGCGTGGTCCGTGACACAAATTACGATCCTAGACTCTATGATTTGCGCAGGGCGTCAGGGAATCGGTACCTGTAACGTAAGTCACTTCCTAGAAGTAAGGCATTAAAAGTATATCACAACGACAATATGAAATTAAAAAATGACAACTTTAATACATAAAATCTATAAAATAAGACTATATAATTTCTTTAATACAAATTAAGCGTCACTCTCTCTGGAAACAAAAACTGATATTCTCTGATTACGTAATTCCTTTTTTCTGAATGTACTTCTGAGTAAAACGCCCAGCTATTTAATTTTGTTGTGACTCGTTTTGAATCAATCGGTACATTTTGTTCATACAATAAATATTTTCCACTAAAATTAAAATTCACCGTCCAAGAAGACCAATAAATGAACAGGATTCGTTGATGTAATAGTTGGAAAAGTTCTTTCACCACAGACTACGGAGGCCAAACCGAAATTTCCTATTCACTTACCACGATTATTCAAAATTCACCTGTAGACCGTTTCTGAGTCAGGTCCTTACGTCTTTAATACAACCATTTATTTTGTTCTTAAAACTACTAAAACTTTTGCTATTTTAACTCCTTGGGTTACTTATTATTATTACAATTTAATCTACACGAGCTTCTCCATGTCGATTCCTGACAGGCATGAGTTTCTGAGACATTCGGCTCTCAGGGAAAGAGACACTTGGGTTGACCAGGCATGCGTCATCACGGATCACGTCCGTAAGATAAACGTAAGCTGACTTACACTAACGAACAAACCTTACAGATTACGCGACCAGTTTTTAAAATCTGCCGGATGTGTTACAAAAAAAAAGATTGTGTGTGGTTAGCTATTGACTGCCTGCCTGAGAAGATGTTTCCTAAGCTATACAATTTGTTGTAATTGGGTTACGATCACGCTTGAAACTAGGACATGGTCCCACCATACTTGATCGTTGTGCTAAGGTGCGGACATTTAACGTACCTCGGTAAAAGTTTCGTTGTAGTTTCGTGCCAGAGCGACATAGGGATTAATGTGAAAATATTCCATACTGCCCAGTGTGAGGATTGGACGTAACACACTTCCTCAAAGAACAACAGAGGGTAATGGAATGTATGCTCCACATATCATATCTGGTGACGATCGTATACGAATACATGGTCCACTTATCAGCTTTTAAGCGGAATCCAACATGAACTGATTTCATGCTAAAGGAAACTAACTCTCTTCACTGAACATCATTCGTTCATCCTCTCTTAACAGCACAGAAAGCGTTCTCGACGATTTAGATAAAAAAAAGCTTTACTGAAACTTTTTAAACGCAGTTTATAAAATAATTAAAAACCAATAAATCATAAAAAAATATTAATTCGTAATATTTTTAGCAATAGCTTTTGATAGCCGTCATAGCCATCCGCTTATTCAACGGCCATCAACTAACATTAAAATCTCGACCGGACCAGGAGTCGAATAGTGTTTTACCATCTAAGCCAATCATGTCGAATCTTTTTCCATCCTGATACGATTAATCAATTTGATGGCCTACATGGCTGAGTTTTAATTGAAGTTTCTTCCGTTCTTCCTGTGCCGTTTATCAATTCACATTAATATACATCTTCATCGAGTTATGTTAGGCCTTGATTTTCATAGTGCATTGTAGGTGAAGCTGGACTTTGGCTACACAATGGATGGGGAAGTCTCTTACCGAGCCTGGAGCCAATCGGACGACGTAATGACGTAGTTGGTAAAGAATCCACGTTCCAAGCGAGAGAGACGGGCTCGAGTCCCGATCTGGTCGATACTTCTCTGCCCTCATACTTTAACTTTAGTTATGTTTTTATATTTCATAGAATAAGAAAACAACAATAATTCAACACTATTTGTAATTAATTTATTTTCTATCTAATATGCAGTTACATTCCACAAAGATTTCCTCACAATAATCAACCACCGACACTCCTTTATTTGATGAAACAGCAGTAAACAACAGACAATTAAAAATAGTTTATTTATTAATTAATTAAATAACAACATAAATGGGCGATACAAATTAAATAGAAAGTAGACAAAAATATTGAAAAATTACATAAAAACTAACGATTAATAAAATATAGAGTTGTAATTAGCTCATAATGAACCAGTATCTGTAAGATAATTTTTTTAATCTGTAAAATTTAGGAAATTCGTCTACATAAATAATTGATTTCTAATCCAAATTACTAAAATTTATTTAATCTGTATAGCTCATTTATAATTATAATTTATTTACTACATTAGTACAGAAACATATATGTAATTTAATTAATTAATATAATAAAATATTTTTTCTGTTTCTGGCTGCTTTTTCATCAAATTTATTTACGCAGACATTAAACTTCCTTTTTCCTTGTATCTCAGATCCAGTAATCACAGCTTCCGAGTTAACAAAGATAACATAGAAAGTTTTGGGAAAAAATATCTTTATTTCTCAGCGTAATCTCCTTTTAGCGTTTTCCGGCGACAATCAGTAGCTTCGATACACTGATTAAAGTGATACCGATAACCGCTAAACGCCTTAAAATAACCATCAATCGCATATTTTAGTTCTACAGTGTTGGAAAATCTTTTACCACAGAGCCATTATTTTTTGGAAAGAGAAAATAAACCGGGAGGGCTAAATATGGCAAATATGCATTTTAGATATCGTAATCTTGCATGTTTTTTCAGGGCGACAGCGGCGGGGCGTTGCTAGCGCAAGGAGAGAACGGTCTGTACTTCGCTCTGGGAGTGATCAGTTTCGGCCCTCCTGTTTGCGCTATGCCTGGGCTTCCCGACGTCTTTACCAGAGTATCCTTCTTCCGCAATTGGTTGGCTCTAGTCATTGCTAGCTAACTTCTTCTTTTAAAGTGTACATATATTGCATATATGTAGTTCATTATTTCTGTGCAGATTACAAAATACATGTGTTAAAAGGAAATTTCAAGTCAGATAACGCCACAATACCATTATAATTTCAAGAGGTGTACGTTGTATTGTTCCATATTTTTAAGAGTATGACGACAATTTTTATCAAATAATGTTTACTCTCTTGTTGCCCACGTTCGTTTGAATAAAAAATACATGCATTTAAGAAGTATTTTCTCGATCAAAATTATTTTTTGAAAATAATTTGTCTGATCTATAGTTGGTTTTACACCTTGTCGAATCCATAGCTCTAGAAATCATTCATGAAATACAAAGGTCACACACCGTTGCGATGACTGAACAGTGATACGTAACTAATTAAATGGAATACAAATATTACCAATTGTGAGATACAGTCACCAATTATTTATCAGTACGTTCAATAATAACGTAATAGAAACTTGGAAATAAATAAATAAATCAACTCCAAGGAATGCATGGCACATCTGCAGCTATAGTCGAAATAGATAATTATATTCATAGGAGTAATATTTGCATATAAGCTACGATCTGCTATTGTATGAAGCTCCTGTACCTTATATATTTATTGTAATGAGCAAAATAGAAAGTTTAATTAAATTATATTAATTAACAAAATTTATTACGATAAAAAACTTTTAATTGGCAAAGATTATTTTAACAGGTGTTTTTAGTTTTAGTTTTACAAATGATTTGCCCTAGGTTGGCACTCCGAATTCAATCAAAATTTACAAACAAATTTTTATTTTATAATTTGTGGCGTTCAAGGTAAATACAATCTTTTATATTTTACAAACACTCAAATTTAATAACTCTTCTTCTCAGGGTCTTGACTGGGTTTGATAAGTAAGAACAATCAAGATTATAAATTAAATAATTAACAATTCAAACAAATCGAAACGAACGGAATACGAAATCTAACAAAATGAAAAGAAACGAAATCTGACTATACCCTTAATTAACGTTTACAGAATTTAATGATTTTGGCTTGTACTTACAAATGACCTGCTGGTACCAGACTTAACGTTTTCGAAGCTTGGGAACACAATTCACAAAAAGGCCATTAATCACAGACTCTACACTTGAACAAATACACGGTTGTATTTCTTGGATTATTCCTCCAGGAACTCGATTATCTGCAACTCCGGCCAACCGTCGGATGTATTAAATTTCAATGTCTTTTTGCGGAAAATGTTATTTCGGAGCGCGTATGTATATGAACGAGGCGCTAAACCTTTTGTTTCAGCTTTTTAGATTTTATATAACTTGTCTCTCCGTCCAGATCTTTTTACAAATGTAATGATTAACATATAAGTCTCTCAGTTGGAATTACTAAGCCTGGACCACGCTGTTCGTACTCTGTAATTCTGCTCCCTCTCTCGACCATAAGATTCGACAGACCGCAACGAACTGACCTTCCGTACAATACGCGCAGTTCACAACAAAGCTCGCCGACAAAGAGCCTGCCGTAATTGTCTTCTTTAAGAATTTGTACCGCTAACAATCCAATTTATTTAAACAATTAATGGCCTCCTTAATTAGTATTACAATATATATATATATATATATATATATATATATATATATAATATGTAGCGGAATTACAATCATGTTGGCAACAGTTAAGATAACGCGTCGCAGATGTTATTCGCGACAGCGAGAAAATATTATCGCTAAAAAAATAATTAGTATCGTCGATGTATTATTTTTTGTTAACATCAATACATTGTAAAATAAAAGTAGAGTAGCGCCATCAGGCGAGAGACAGGTTTGGGGAAATCAGCCTAAAGTGGGACATTTCGTTCAGGTGCGTCGTTGGTTGTTAGTCGCTGTTTTATCCGGGTGTGAAATCATTCTGACCCTAAGAAATTTTCTGCGTTATACTGGATCCAACTTGTATTTGTTGAAGGAAGTTGTGTTTGCATGAGGATTTAATATAAAGAATCTAACTCGAGGTTCTGATAAGCTTGCTAAAGAATGGCAAAAGGCCATTGGAGATGGTAATCCTGTGAAATGCCGACTATGATAGCTATGCAAACAAATCCTATCTCCACACCTCCTATGGTAGCACTGGGAAATACATCTTGCTGTAGGGAAGTGGAGAAGGGTGTTTAATTTAGGGTTGTAAGATTGTTTCATTAAATATAAGCGATTTGAACTATCTAGCCGATTCATTCGGATTGATTCAATAAACTTTCCAGATCTTCGAAATTTGTTCTGAGCATTAACAAACCACGAAGTTACGAGCATACGTTGAGGTGTGCTGGGTCATTTGATAACCACTTTTGACGTTCCAAGCTATTTGTTTAGTTTAATTGTGGATAATAAATAAGCGTTAGATTTATTTTGTAAGAAGTTCTATAGTTTTCTGTTTTAATTTCCTAAATTCCTATATTGTATTGGAGGCGACCCGGAGAAATATTACTCATAATTTATTTAGAGATTACTACAAATTGGTGCACAACGTAGGGCTATTTAATTATTAATTAACAGTTTATTACGATTTGGTACCTGAAACGTGAGGCTATGTTACTTATTAATATACAGTTTACTTCAATTTGGCACTCCAATGTGGTGCTTGTAATTTTACTATTTTTATTAGAGGTCATTTATTTTGAATATTACATAATTAGGAACCCTAGTGTGGGGCATCCTTCTTTTATTTTAAATATAATTTATTTAGTTTACTACAATATATATATATATATATTATAGAAATCAATAAATAACACAATATAGAACGTTGTGGCACCAAATAATGTAATCATCAAAATTAATCAAGATTGAATCGAATAAAGGAAGTTGAAATTGAACAAAAGTTTTAAAGATATAACAATTTAATTTGTTAAACAATATTTAGTTTGGTGATTTACAATAATATTTTTATTTTTCCTTGGCTTCTGTGAGAACTCAGTTTCAGGGCCGCCTATCGAACCTCCAATAAAGATAGTACCAAAATTAAATCATATTTAATTCACAATAATACAAATATTCCTAACTTGAAAGTTATATACTTTTAATTAAATCTGACGGTAGATATTTACATGTTAAGTTTACAAATGAACAATGAAAAAGAGTATTTCGACTGAGACAGTGGTTCAGATCCGATCAATAAAAGGAACGATTTTGCCCATTTCTAATAGGCATTAGTACGGAACTCTGGTTATGCCTCCTCCCATTCGATGTCAACGAAGCGGGCAACTTACTTTCCGGAACGAGGAAAGTAGTGGCAGCCCTATTGCTCTCCGGATCAATTTTCACAGAGTTATCACGAATAAGCTCTCCCGGGAAGGAAATTTGGCTAAAGTAACTTTATGACCGGATATCAAAGTACTTGATAAGTTCTTGATGACAAATGGCCTAATACGACTCGAAATAGAGAATGTCAGTTTTTTTTTCGTTTACTTTAGTTTTACTTTTATACGTTTACTTTTTTGCGTTAACGTTTTTTAAAGTTAACGTTTTTTTTGCGTCAACGTTTTTTTGTGTCAACGTTTATTTTGCGTCAATGTTTTTTTTGCGTCAGTTTTTTTGCGTAACTTTTAGTGTAAGTATTGCTCTGCATTCTAGTACAGTATGCTAGGTTTAGGATTCGGGTTCTGGAAAATACAGGTAGATGTAGTTGGTGATATTTATCAGTTCTCTGCTTTGTATAGGTAGGCGCTCGCGGATTCAACATATTTTAATTTCTTATACCTCAGGAACGACGTAACTTCATATAAGTTAAAAAACACACAAAGAAACACAAATTTTTGCCCTGAATCCTATTTAAATTCAGATTTTAGACTGTCCCTCAGTCGTTAAATACTAACTCTTTAGTAGTCCTTTAAAATCTCCCTCTTTTTCCAAGGTAATCTCAGCTTAATTCGCCTTTTCTGGAGAATTTTAGTATTAACACATGAAATCATAACCAAAATTTATATTGTTGTAGGTACTAAACTATTTTGAGGCAAAGTTTATGATGGAGTGGGGATTTCATCCTGAATCTTGAAATATCTACCAATATCTGTGACTTTTGTTTTCGCCTGAAGAATCTACAAATTCGGCGCCTCTCAGTCGGCTGGCCGAATTCTGGGTCAGTGAACTGGTTACAATCTTGAGCTAGGTTTCATACCAACCAATGACACTTCCCTAACTCATACTATAAACTTTCTTTTGGCAAAGTACACGCGTTACAATATCACAAACAATTTAACCGTCGTTACTAGTGTTATCTAGTAGGTACTTGGTGGACTAAATATATATTATACCTTACATTTAATATTTAAATTTTGCTTATAATGTTTGTATATATATATTGTAGTGAATAACATAGGTAGGTGGCCGCCCTTTGTCGGCGGGACTGAGAAGATCTCAGAGGGTTTCGGTGGAACGAATTAAAAGTGCACGTGCGCCTAAGATGCCCTGAGAAACCGTGGATACCCGTCCCTCTTTTTTTTTTGCATCGTTTATGGGGGTGGGCGGAGTAAGGGTATATACTCCGCACCCGGGAGACTGACGGGGGACTGAAAGTGAAGTGAGGAAGGTGAGAGGATGCAAAAAATTGCTGCATAGTGAAAACAAAAGTTTTGAGTGTGGACGTCCATCGCGTGAGGCCGAAGAAGGATATCGTGGGGTGCTACAAGACCAGTGATACGCTGCAAGTCGGCTGACGCTACAAGATAAAGTAAGGGTCGCCATTAATGCAAAGTGCCTTCAGACGTTAAAGATTTGTTTACACAGTACGGAACTAAGCTCTGTTTATGAATAGACACCGAGCCGCCCACATTACCTTGTAGAAAAGGAGCATTTCATTAACCAAGCCGGAGCTAATTATTGTTACTTTCTTTCAGACTGTATATTGTAATGCATATAATAAAAATAACGGTACCAAATTAAACAATCAATAATCATTTATTACACAATTTACACAATTATTGAAATTTTATCAAATCAAAACAATTTTATTTAACTTAGATACATTTTAAATAATTGAACTCGGTACCCTCAAGGTCTTTACTGGGTTGATAAGGAAACGGTACAAAATGTTACAATTAAACAAATACAGTTACAATAAATGAAAAACGAAATGATTGAAACGAAATCTTTGAAACGAAATCTGACACTTTTTACCCTTTATTTGCAATTTACAACTATTAATTCAGAAAATTAAACTTACACGCTCTTTGGTCCACACACTCACTTCATACAGGCTTAAAAGACCCCAGGCTGCACTCACACTCTTGACGATGTCACCCTGTCGACGAATTAAAACAATTCTGCTTTCAGACACGATGAAACGCCCACCAACTGTTGACGACTGATGTCCAGCTGATTACTTTCGGCCACGTAGCTTGGCCTACCATCCGATGATCTCTCCCCACTGACACGTCCGTCTCCAGTCGAAACGACTAACTCATTCCAACTTGACTTCCTCTATATCTCCTCTATAACTGCATATAAAATTGTTTCGGTCCCCATAACTTGGACCTGCGTCCGACTCTGCGGACCTGCACCATCGCTGTCCCCAGCCGTCTCCTCTCTATAACTCCACTATAACTGACCTGCCTTTATCTGCTCTCTTATTTATATTGCGGCTCCCGGATATTCCCTTGTTTTCACAGTTGTTTTGAAATTACTTGTTCGCCAAAATAAACCCCATCTGTTAGCTTTCTCCCGCTCCGAGAGTCACTTAATCAATTACAATAAGCATCTCCTTGTAGTATAATTGCCTCGCCCGTCTGTTATGATGCCTTTCAGGGTTCCGTCGGTCACACAATTTAGCCCTAAGAGCCGCAAAATTGCTCTAATTATCTGTCCTTCCCTTCTCTCTAAAAGGTCACTTATCTGTCGTTTTATCATTATTTTTTATGTGTACCAACCACTCAAGGATCCCCAGTCTCAGTTTGTAAACAACTCTGATAAAAATATGAACAGACTTCCTGTCCTTCTAAGCTGGTTATTACAATATATATATATATATATATATATATATATATATATATATATTGTAATATCCCGCTAATCGATATATATGATTATGGGAAATTATATTAAACACGTTATTAAATTTTATCAACAAAACAATTTTATTAATCTAGAATACATATTAATAAATCAGACGCTGTACCCCAGGGTCTTTACTGACTGGGTTGATAAGGAAACGGAACACAAAATTTACAATTAAACAATGCAGTTAAAATAAATGAAAAACGAAATGAAACGAAATCTGACTTTTTACCCTTATTTAACAATTTACATAATGAATACAGAAAAAATAAACTTACAATATCTCTGGTCCATGCAATTTCGATCTCTCGCATACCAGCACACTCTCTCTTTATATGGGCATAAAGAGTCTCAGGTTGCGCTCACACTCTGCTTTCACAGCCACCTCTTCTTGATGACGTTGCCCTCACGACGAATTCCTCCAAACAACAAACTCTGCTAGCAGACAGATTTCCACGACAAAATTCCTACCGACTGCAGATGACTGCTGTCCAACTGATTACTCTCGGCCACCTATCTTTGCCTACCATCCGATGATCTCTCCTGACGACTCTAAAACTGCCTCTTGAATGAATATATAAAATTATCTCGGCCGCCTTTACTTGGCCCTGCGGACCTCCACCAACGCTCTCTCCCCACTGTCTGCTCTGATCCTGTCCAACTCGCCCTTGAGGTCTCCTGTCCAACTGCTTTTATCTGCTTTCCCCCTCTCCAGAATATTCCCTTGTTTTCACAGTTTTTGAGTTTCCACGTTCGCCAAACAACACCAGCTGTTGCCTTTCTCACGCTCCGAGAGCCACTCAATACAATTAAAATAACTATTTCCTTTTAATATAATTGTATATCCATAAAACTTCTGTCATCATGCATTTAGGGTTCCGTCGTCCAGATGTCGGTCTCAACCATTAGCCCTAAGCCGCTAGACGCCCAATTATAGTCCTTCCCTTTTCTAAAAGCCACTTATCCATAATTTTATTATTATCTTTTTTTTCTACAAACCATTCAAGAATCCCCAGTCTGAGTTGGTAAACAAATCTAATGAAATCAGAACAAAATTCATGTCCTTCTTTACTGGGTATTACAATATATATGGAAGGCTTTAATTACAAAAATTAATTAATTAGAAAAAAATAAATGTTATTCTTCAAAGTTACAAATTATCAGCCTCACTTTGCATATTTAATTTCCTCAAATTTACAAACCAAATTTTATATTTTTTTTATTTGTGGCTTTCTAGGCAAATACAACTTTATAATTTTACAACGGTTACATCTAATTACTCTTTCTCTCAGGGTCTTTACTGGACTTGATAGTAAGAACAATCAAATTTAATAAACTAATTAACAAATCAAAATTGAAATGAACGGAATATAAATTCTAAACACAATAAAGAAGACGTAAACTAAACAAGATAATGAAATCTGACTTATACCTTTAATCTGTATTAACATATTTTAAATAATTGTCTTTCTGGTACCAGATCTGATTCTTTAAGCTTGAGAGCACTAGTCACTAAAAAGGCCGTTATTCACTGATTCTACACGTCATTTTTTAATAAACACGGTCGTAGTTCTCGTTGTTATCCACCTGGAATTTTGGGATCAGCCGCTCTCTCGGTCAGCCCTCGGACGTATGTCTCCTCGATGCCTTTATGCGAAATGTTATTTGCACAACCTTTTGCTTCCACTTTGCGATTTTATATTATGAGTCTCTCCGTCAAGAACTATTTACTTGTGTTTTATAGAGTTTAATAGATCTCGCAGTTTAACTTCCTGGACCACGCTATTCGTCATCGTCCTCTCTCTCTCGAAACGTTCGCCGGACTTTTCTCTCTCTCTCAAAACTATCATCAGACTTCCTTTCTCTCTCAAAACTTTTGCCAGACTTTCTTTTCTCTCTCAAAACTTCTGCCAGACCTCCTCTCTCTCTCGAAACATTCGTTGGACTGGCTTCCGTACGAGCGCGCGGTTTCCAACAACAATTCCGACAAATAGTCGTGATTGTTGCTTTCAAGAAATGTACCGCTAAAAATCCAATTATATTAAAGCAATTAATGGCCTCTAATTAGTATTACAATATATATATATATATATATATATATATATATAAATGCGCCAATCAATTTTTTATGTACTTTTTCTGTAATAATGATTTTTTATTATTGTAATAAAGTCTAATCATTACTATATATATATATATATATATATATATATATACACACTTATAAAATTCCAAATTAACTTCTTTTGTTTTCAATGTTTTTAAAAGTAGGCCTATAAATGACTTCTATTATACTCATCTTAAAAGTTGTTTTTCTCAATGTAATATTCTAACATTTTCTCAATCAACTGTATGCTTATTATCTTTCATATGTGTAATAAGAGAGGTTTTAGTCCAAGTATACTTCTTAAAATAATTCTAATGCCAGTACAACCTCATATTCACATTCATGCTACACTGTCCAATACAGCCCTTTATCTGATGTACTATTGAACTAAATCAACGTAAATTACTGCTCCCTGCCCAATGGTTTTGAAAAGTCTGTGAACAAAATCGTTATTCAGATTGAAAAATAATTTATCATACTCTAAATTTTTAAAAAAAGATAGATCTTATTCACTAGTTGTTTGTTAGACTAATTGGAAAAAAGTTGGGATTTTATTGTGGCTATTAAAAAGCATGATGTTAATTTTTGATAAATGTCTTCGCTATTGTAGTGATTAGGCTACTGGGATGACAGTTAATTTTGCGGTAATTATGAAAAATTTATTTTATGGTACTACCAGGCGAATATTTTACTGAAAAATCATCTTCCTTTTGATACTTCAGTTTTCGTCAGTAAATTGCGAGAATTATGCCTTACGCCAAAAATGATGCACGTCATAGTCAGATCAACTTTATGCGATAACTTTATTCGTTTACTTTATTCGTTAACTTTATGCGTTAAGGTTTTTAGCGTTATCGTTTTAAGCGTTGACGTTTTTTGCTTTAACGTTTTTAGCGTTAACTGTTTTCTGCGTTAACGTTTACAGCTTTGACGTTTTCAGCGTAGACGTTTTAAGAGTTCTCTAGAATTTTTCTTTACACTTTTATCCAAATTTTACTAAATATCGGTTGCAATAGATTCTTATATCTTCGTAAACCGTTGGGTTCCTGCCCCCACTTTTTATAAGGAACCGTTTTATTTAAACATCTTCTAAGTAAAAAAATTTCTCATTAAATTTATTTAAACTTATAGCAGAATTTTTCTAAATATTGGTTCCAATAGATTCTTAATATTTCGTAAACAGTTAGACGTATTGAATTTACACCTTAACCATCGTGTTGCTGCACAGAGTTTTCATACGGAAACGGCTAATTTAAAAAACGTTTAAGAAAAAAAAAATTTCTTGAAATTTTTACGATCAATTTATCTTAATTTTACTAAATATTGTTTCCATCAGATTCTTAATAATTCGTAAACCGTTATATGTACTGAATTTACAACAAGGTTCCTTACGGAAACGCCTTATTTATACAACTTTTTTAAAAAAAGTTTAGCTCATGAATTTTTACCGACGCTTTTATTAGTAATTTTGCAAATTATTTATTCCATAAATTATTAATATTTCGTAATCCGTAAGACACATTGAATTTAAACATACTCTATCAAGTTTCTGCCGCCATTTTCCATACGAACCGGCTTATCGGAATAACTTTTAAGAAAATTATATTTTTCTCGTGAATTTTTTACGACCAGTTGTAGTAGTTTTACAAATATTGTTTCTAATCGATTCTTTAAATTTCGTAAATTGTTAGACATTGAATTTAAAACTTCACTATCGAGTAAGAACCCCTTTTCATACGGACCGCCGCAACTAAGCAGCTTTTAAGGAAAAACGATTTTTCTCATTAATTTTTAAATTTTTATTCATATTCATATTTCATGATTATTATCAATCAAAATATACTATAAATATAAATTAATAATGATAAATGGTTCAACAAGTTAACACACATCAAACAAGACATATAAAAGACAGTATTTGGGGGAAGGGGGGGGGGTGGATACATGGGCCTCAGGAATAACAACCACCTTATTATTAATCTTAAAAACTAGATATTTCAGTCATTTGAACTTATTGTAAGGTGGAAACTAAATAAAACGTTGGTCTTTTGTGTATTCAAGTATTGGTTAGTTAATAGGACTTATAAACCTCTTTTATGGCTCCTGTTCAAGTAATCTAATTTTTCATAATTAATATATTCAATACTTGATCTGAAGTAACTATACATTCAACATGCAAGTTAAACTTACAAAACTGCAATAATACGTGAAGTTTAACTTCAAAGAAACTGTAACACTACAAGAAGAATTAGTATAGCAGTTACAGGGAAGTATATTAAATTTTTGTTTTATTTAATGCCATTTAGCTAAACTAAATTTATAAAATAAAAAAATACTGGAGACAACTATCTTTGTCAAATTACATCAATTTATAAATTTTCAGGGAGATAGCGGAGGACCGTTATCTCGTGAAAGTGATGACAAACGTTTTGAGTTGATTGGTAAGTATAAATTATGTATGATGTTTCAAATAAAACATTATAACTTTCCTATATGTTTTTTTTAGGGTAACAGGCTACATGAGGGTAATCCACATGGTGGCAACTCCCCTTTAATAGCACAGGAAAGGATTCGAAAGGGGGGATGCGGATGGGTAGAGGAAGGGAGCCAAGGGTTAACTAGGGTCCCCGGGCTATAGTTTAAGGATCCTACCCAGCATTCACCTAAAAGTAATGCAGAGAAAACCCTAGAAAAAACTGCATCAGGTAGGGCGGGCATTGGGAACTTCTCCCACGCCCTTCCGATAGCGGGAGAGGAGTTTGCTGTGGGGACGCAGCATTCCCTTCTCGGTGCCTCGACCAGTTTAGGAGGCAGCTGGCCGACTATTCCAATGGGAATAGCAGACAACCCTTATCGTATGCCCAAGGTCTGAGACCCCGGAACATACACCTCTCAGAACAGGCCGAGGAGCCTCGGCTTGTGGGAACCTTAGTTCAAAAACGGAGAGGAAAAGCCATACCCAAAGGTAGCCCCTTCGTATCTCTCCTAAAAGGTTCTGCCTGCGAGAGAACATCCCTCGCAGGTTACCTGCGAGAGAACCCTCTCGCAGACTTTCTACTTGTGTTGGGTCCTTATGTCAATTTTTTTTTTTTTTTTTTTTTTTTTTAGGGCATCAGGCTACTTGAGGGTGATCCACATTGGGCAATTCCCCTTTAATAGCATAGGAAGGGATTAGAAAGGGGGGATGCGGAAGGGTAGAGGAAGGTAGCCAAGGGTTACTAGGGCCCCCGGGCTATGGTTTAAGGATCCTACCCGGCATTCGCCTAAAGAAATGTAGGGAAAACCCTAGAAAAACCTGCATCGGGTAGGTCGGGCATTTGGTACTTGTCCCACGCCCTTCCGATGACGGGAGAGGAGTTTGCTGTGGGGGCGCAGCTTACCCCTCGCCATGCCTTGGCCTGTTTATGAGGCAGCTGGCCGACTATTCCAATAGGAATAGCGGACAACTCTTGCCGTATGCCCAAGGTCTGCGACCCCGGAACATACACCTCTCAAAACAGACCGAGGTGCCTCGGCATGTGGGAACCTTAGTTCAAAAAAAAACAGAGAGATGTGAGAGCATCCCCAAAGGTAGCCCCCGCCAGAGCTCTCTGGGAAGGTTCACCTGCGAGAAATCCTCTCGCAGGCTTACTTATCCCTATATGTCAAATGTATGGAGATTAATATAAAGAAGTAATGTAACTGCAAGAACAGACAGAAAAATACAGATAAATTTATCACATCTGTTATTGCTGTATTTATGTGAAGAAAACAGAAACTCTCCTTATGAAACTTTAAAGAATTGTTCTAAGTGCTGAAACCAAGCTTCAATTTCAAGGAAGCCACCACTTTTCTATCTATCCTTTACTTAAAAAAAGAAAATGTAATGTGACATTGTCAAAATAATTGAATTGAATAGTAAAGAAGGACAGTGCAGCTGACCAATTGAAAGTTGGAGTCACCTGGCAGGGAACCAGTAACACAAGAAATTTTCGATGGGCCTGTGCCCATTTTATAGGTGAGGAGCTCTGAACATGAGTGGCCAGCCTTCAGTATGTTCCTACTCACCTGAAGAAGGGCCTCTAAAATTGGTCATGTTAATGGTTCCCCGACAAGTGACTCCAACTTTTGATTTAAGGTAAGTCAGCCATCCTCTGTCCCTTTTCCTATAGTAATGCAGTCACAATAGATTCTTGGATAGTAAAGAAATGTAGGAGAAAGGTGGAAACATGCTTTTTAAGGAAAGTATATGTTCACGCACAAAATTATGCACATAACAAAACATATGTTCAATATGTAGAGAGGTATAAGAAATTAATGTAAAAACAGTGGCTAACCTACCAAAGTATCAAACACTTCCATTCTACAAGATAGACAATTAAGAGAAATGATCAAAATACCTATTTTCTGTATTCAGAAACTATTAGATGTAGACTAAACTGTTTGAAACCCATGAACAATGACCACCCATCAAAGAATAGTGCAGGTCAAACTGCCAATAGTAGTAGCTATTGCATTTTAATTTGACTACTAACGATACAAATATAAGCAAGTTTACAAATAATGTAGTCTTTCCCAGGGTATGATTTAATTAAAGATTATTGGTTTATGAACTGGGTCAATTGTTTATTAAAACACTATGTTTCTGTGAACTTCATCTCTGCTGTCATCAGGTGACTGATTATTAAAATTAAACAGAAAAGGAAACTGTGCTTTAATAAACAATTGGCTCTGTTCATAAACCAAGAATCTCTTATTAAACAAAGCTTTCTGTATCATTTTCAATAATAATACTACACTTAAGATGAAATCTAAAATTAAAAGTCAGAATTCATTGTATGAAATAAACCTTATTAGATTAATTGAAACTAATAAAATTCATTTTTCCAGGAGTAGTATCTTGTGGTAATAGATGTGCAAGAGCTGGGTATCCAGGAGTTTACACATGAGTGACACAATACCTAAAATGGATTCAAGATAACAAAAAAGAAGGTCGCTATTGTAAGGATTGAGTTTACAGAAGGATAAACTGGAGAATACATTAGAATAAAGAGACTTCTGATACATTTAAATTAAGAAAATAATGAGCTGAATATAAAATGATAAGTTATTATTATGTTTCAAATAAACATTTGACAATTATAATTCAATTTAGATAAAGTACTTTTACAGCACTGTTAAGTTGAATCTATGTGATGTTGACTATTATGTTTTTTAATTGTATAGCAACAGAAATAGTATAATTTTTTTGAATAATTTATTCACACATTTTACAAATGTATGTAATATTTATTATATTTTGTATCGTGTTATTTATTGTTTATTTATTTTCCATATTTAATACATTTATAATTTATTCATTTTCATGAAAACAAACAAATTACTTTTTATTCAATTAATGTCACTAACTGAACACCAGGAAATATTACTAATTCTCAATTAAAATTTCATAGGAACCACTTAAAATTCAATTATATTAATTTCAAACTCTTTACTTCCATTATCATATACTGTATAGCACTTAATACTCTGTGGAAGGCTCAAGAAACATATTTCTCAGAAAACAGGTACAAGAATTTCATTAAAACCAAATTACCAGTCACATTATTGCCCTTTATGTGAACATTGAAGAAAAATATATATTTTTGAAGAAAATAATAATTGTTGATTTAAATGTTTCCAAGGTGATATATAATAATGATTATAAATAATTGTAAAATATTTTCAAGTAGTAGACCTACATCAAATAAATATTTGATTGTGGTGAAATGTGTTCCTCAACACATTTTTTGAAACCAAATGTGTTTATTTATACCATTAAGATTCCAGAATATCATTAATTTAAACTGATTCAGCCCCAAGTTAAGTATGAATAAACTAAAATTGAATGTGGTATAGCCAAATTTTTTTAGATAATTGACTTGTCCTAAAACATAATACCGTGTATTAATTTTACAGCAGTAACCATTTTTTGACAAATAAATTGAAATAGTTACTATGCAACATAATTATATGAGATCTGCTATTTGAGCAGCAAACAATGTCGACTGTTATCATTCTTGCCTATACAATATTTGAAGTATGAACTAATTCCAGAATACTTCTGTTGTTAAAAATGGGAACATTAACATGTTTAATATAAACCATTAATTTTTATCAAATGAATGTGGGAGCTGAGTAAACAATTTTATTGATGTATCTGTACTTGCTAGTATAAATTAATTGGGAAAGCATTATTGTCAATTGTATTAAATCACACTGTTTTAAGCTTCAACTACACATTTGTTAAATGCTATTACACGAATTTAAATATAGTTGGTATTATGGAATGCCTGCAGAAAATATTATTAGATTAGATACCTGTTGGAACATTAAAAGAGCAAAGATAAATAATAATTAGACAGAAATGACTAAAATGTATGCTTAAAGATATAAAACTAAGTCAATAGTAATAAACTCTCTCCCTAATTATACAAATTTTTCAGTTGGTATTTGAGCAGCCCAAATCCTGAACTCCAGTTTAAATATTTCACGATAAACAATTTTTAAATTATTATTGAGGAAAATTATTATCAGAATAATTGTCTATTTTAATATCAGAATATTTAGAATTTATGAAGGGGACTGGTATCTCTTAGTTTAGGAATTATAGGTAATTAAACTTTAAGCATTTATAACGCCACAACTATCAATTACGTACGCTGCCGTCAGCTGAGCCTGTGTAGATAGTCTCCACCAAGCATCAGAAACAGCGCCATCTAGCGGCAATTTACTGAACTTAATGCAGCGCCATCTACCCACAAATAAGTGAACTTAATCATTTACAACATTATAAAATTTCGATGTTTCAAAAATCTTCAGTTAAGCGCGAAATTTCGGACGAAATCCAGCCAGTAAACAATTGAAATGAAAAAATTTACGTCTGATTGATAATAATGAATAAGAAAGATAGCCAATTCAGACAAAAAAGTGATAAAATAAATAACACATCATACAAATTCTATTCGAATAGTCAAATATTTTAATTTTTTAAGATACGAAGTGTCTGCTAATATTTTACTGAAATAAATTGAAACCTGTCATGAAAAGAAATCATGGATGAACCGAATTGTACATTGGTTTGCTACTTCAGTTCAAATATAAGGTGATTTGTGGTAGTAAAATACATGTATATAATCAAATTTTCATTATGAACGTCAGTCAAATTACCAGGGTTTCAGTTTTGGAGAATCACTTTAAATTTCCGTCCTTCCAGATACAAAAATTTAGTAATATGGAAGTGACCGTTTCAGAAAACTTTAAAGAAATAAGGGCGGCGTAACGAACAATGGTAATTGGGCGCTCGATGGTAACATTAGCCTAAATTTAAATTCAATTACATATATATATATATATATATATATAGATATATATAGATAGATTACAGAAATATAAATAATTGGAAAATTTAAAAGTAATAGTCGATTACTTAAAACTATTACTTTTAAAACGGTGACGTTCTTATCACATCCCATGTGGTCTAGTGGCTAGGATAGCTGGCTTTCACCCAGCAGGCCCGGGTTCGATTCCCGGCATGGGAACTTTTTTTTATTCTGTGTTCCATTCCATTGGTAGAATAATATGTTAAATATTATGTAAGCTTTAGATCAACTAACATTTCCCTTTACATATATCTTTTTATGGTTAAAGTGTAGAAAATATAGCAGACCCAGCAGGATACTTGAAAAAGGAACAACTACAGGAAGCTGTGAATATCATACGTGAGTACTTTCAAATGATTAAACAAGCCTCTGAAGATAAGAATAATGTTCAAGAAATAAATGTAGAAGAGTTTATGAATTTAACAAACGCAGCCCCGGAGACAAATGATAGTCTCGCATCGCGACAACTAGCGACATCTCCCTGTCATTCTCTTGAACCTCCACGTAGCAAGCTGGAACAGACCCCGCCAAATGACAACAGCGACTTCTCCAAGGTACAAAGGAATCAGCATGAAAAAAGACTGACCAAGGGAAATAAATGTTGACGAACTGGTGACATGTAATGGCCAGTCACGTGACCTGGCTAGAAACACACAACACCAAACACGAACGGAACAAGAAATAGAAGGAATAATAATAGAAAAGATGAACCAACAGATAAAACACATGTTTGGAAACCTGACAAGCAATATAATGATGATGATAAAAGGGGAAATTAAAACAATGGCGACACAAAGACAGGAACCATCACGAAAACCATAGCGAAGCAGAGACAAAGATAACAAGACAAAAGCGCAGGGGTCAGCAGGAACGACCCAGCGATGCCGAAATAAATATAATAGAAGATAAAGAGTGGAAGCGAGGAAAAGTGCAGCCTAGAACGTCAGTAAACGATGAAACTAATCTAGAGAACCAGAATAGGGAGTGGACAACAGTGGTGAGAGGAGGGAAGAGACAGGACAGACAACAGGAAACCGAGACAGCAAAAGAGAAGAACGGAAGAAAAATGGGAATGAGACAAGGGAAAATTAAAATAAAGGCAGCTGAAAGATTCGCCTGGCTATACGTGGGAAAACTGGACAAAGATACGACGGAGGAAGCTATCATAGAATACCTGAAGGAAAACGGAATAAAAGGGAAAATATACTGCGACCTGGTGAATGAAAAACTAGGAAGCGGGGATTTAAAATAGGCATTCCACTGCAAAACCTAAAAATAGTCTACGATGGAAACTTCTGGCCAGAAGATGTAATGTGTCGGCCCTTTCGGCAACCCTGGAAGTTCAGAGGCCCCGGAAACCAGGGATTAACATAATAACATGGAATGTCGAGGGCCTGAGGGGAGTCTTGAGCCTGCTCCCGAGAAATAGCATGGCTGATTTCGACATTGGAATATTCACAGAGACAATGGTAAAAGAGGAAACAGAACTGAACATCCCAGAATTTTACCATTTTCATGCCTATGCGATACAGTATATGAGAAGAGGAAGGCCAACGGGTGGCGTTCTATGCATCATCAAACCACAACTGCCCCCCCCCCCTAAAACTACTATTAAGAGAAGAAAACATGCTGGTTATTAGGACAAGGAATGGGGTTATAGTAGCAGTCTACTTTAATCCAGATCACACCGCGACAGACATAATAGATAAACTAGGGATGGGCTTGGATCACGGTTAGAAGTATGGACAAGATAATCATTGCGGGAGATATGAATTGCTCAATAAACAGGCAAGATAGAAAATGCAACGATGGAATTGAATATCTAGCAAAGATACAAAACAGACAGGAGGACTGGACATACATAGGGCATAAGGGAGCCAGTACAATAGACCTAATAATCACAAAGGGCTTTAGAACAAATCACCCCGCCACCACAGTGAAAAAGGAAGAGGCAATCATCCGTAAACACATCCCAGTACAAATAAATATAAAAAACGACAGAACCAGCAAATTAGAAGAAAGACGAAATATAACAACACTTGGCAAGAAGGCTGGACATGGAAAACATTGAAGAGAAAATGAAAGAAAAAGAAAAGGTTGAAAGAGCAATAATAGCAGGAAATATTGATGAGGCCGCTACATAGCTGAAATCAACTATAATAAACGGGGCCACGACACAAGACACAAATAGGAAAGCGAGGCCATGGTTCGATAGAGAATGTTATGAGCAAAGAAAACTTACACTGAAAACACTACATAAAAGTATAGAACAAATGGCAAGCGCAAACACCGAAGAATACCAAAGATACCAAAGAAATACAAGGACCTAATAAGAAAGAAGAAAAAGCAACACCTGAATGAAGAACACAAAAAATGGTATAGGAGGCAAAGGAAGACTTTTACCGAGCTCTGAGACCGAAAAGGCAGAAAATACAACCCAATATCCCCATTAAAACATGGAAAGACCATATAAGAAAAACAATCTGCTCAAAAGAAACAAGACCCGTGATCAAGACACCTAAGACTCCACAAGCTGACGAGATCTTCACACAGAGGAAATTGCGAGAGCGATACAGAAAATGAGCAACAACAGAGCACCAGGAATTGATGGAATAAGAAATGAACACTTAAAGCAGACAGCGCAAGAATACCTGCCGATATGGACCTCCCTTCTAAATAAATGTATAGAATTAGGAAGTATACCAGACGAATGGAAAAAGTCAACAATCAAACTATTATACAAGGGAAAAGGAGACACAGAGAACCCAAACGCGTGTAGAGGAATAGCCATGGAATCCACACCACTGAAACTCCTAACAGGAATCCTCGCCAAGAGACTGGCAGAGAAGCTAGAACCCCTTCTACCCGAGGAACAATTTGGCTTTCGAAATGGAAAGTCCACGACCCTGGCAGCAGAAAACCTGTTTGGACAAATAAACCAGACGATAGAAAGACTAAAATGAAAACTATATGTGGTTTTTGTTGACTACTCAAAAGCATTCAACCTGGTTAACAGAAAAGTATTAATAGACAAACTGAAGGACCTAATTGGTAAAACGAGCACAACGATCCTGATATCAAATATACTGTCAGAAAACCATATACAGATAAATGATGGAATAGGCGTATCAGACTGGTTGTCACAGACGAACGGTGTCCTGCAAGGCGACCCACTCAGCCCTATCCTGTTTAACGTTCTCACGAACGATGTCACCAAAGGAATGGCAGGAACAAGCACGTACATATACACTGATGACATGTCCATCGCAGCGACAGATATCGACAATCTGCAAGTATCGCTAAACACACTAAGTGAATGGGCGGAGAGAAATGACATACAGATAAATGAAGAGTAGATGGAGTTGGAAGTGTTTAGGAAAGGAGGAAGACTCACTGAAGCAGAAAACGTCAAATGCAATGGTAAAGTACTCAAGAGGGCTAACAACTTTAAATATCTAGGCATCACAATCCAAACAACGGGAAGGAGTTTCAGACTGCATATAAGATCTAGAGCAGTGGCGGCCACTAGAGCTATGAATGAAATCAGAAACATTACACAACTATCGATCAGCACAGCGATGGGCCTGTTTTAGGATAAAGATACTCCCTGTTCTGACGTATGGCCTAGAATTAGTAGGAGAATACCTCACGTACAGACAACTGGAAGAACTGGAGCGAGTAAAGGCTAGATACCTGAAAAGAATTTTAGAAGTTCCACAGAATGCAAGATCGAGGTTAGTGTACGAGCTTACCAGGGAGACCTTCCTAATAGAGGATATATCATGTATTTACATGAAAACAAGACTGGCGATCCATAAAGTGTGCTGCAACAAATTATTTCATGAACCAAATGACGAATGTGTGTGTGAGTTGTGTTTGGAAATCTGTGATAGATATCATATTGTAAAATGTAGGAATAGACAGAAATCTATCGAAGCTTATGGCAAAGAAAAGTTGTAATGTAATGTAATTTGCACGAAATGTGTGCGCTTCCAATATATTGTAACACCAATTAAAGAGGCCATTAATTGTTTCAATTAAATTAGATTGTTTTCAGCGAAAATATATATCAAAAGAAACAATGTAAGGTCGAGCCATTGTTAGCGAACACACACCGAAAGTTCCAGCCAAAACGCCAGACTGCGTTGAGAGGCGAAACATCAGCCACACGGGAACGTAAATCGTAAAATGTGGATGCTGATTTAAAAAGTATGAATAGCGCGGTGCAAGAAGTCCAACTGCGATATCTATTAGTTTACATAAAACGCGAGTAAACAGTTTTGACGGAGAGACTCAAATAATAATCGCTAACTTGGAAACAAAAGGTTTTGCTTCACACAGACCGAACTAAATTTCGCATTGAGGCACCAAGGAGACCTACGTCCGAGGGTTGACTGCGGGGCGGCTGATCCAAATCAAGGTGGCAGAGAACGAGAACATCGACCGAGTGTATTAAAATATTATTGTGTAGAATCAGTCAATAACGGCCTTTTTAGTGAGTGTTGTCCTCAAGCTCCATGAATCAGATCTGGTACCAGAAAGACAATCGTGAGTACAAAACAGTTATTTAAAATCTGTAAACGAGAATTAAAGGTAGAAGTCAGATTTCGTTCGCTTTTTCTTTTCATTTAGTTTCTTTCATTTCGTTTATTTTCATATTGTATTAAGCTAGCTTCAAAGAGTTTGAATTGTTAATGTTAGTTTATTAAATTGGATTGTTCTTACTATCAAACCCAGTAATGACCCTGAGATACAGAGAATTTCGACGTATTTGATTGTAAAATATATAGTTGTATTTTTCCTTTAACGCCACGAATTGCAAAATTGAAATAAAATATTTGTTTTTTAACTTGATGAAATTCGGCGTATAAAGTAGGGATTACAATTTTTACTTTTAAAGAATAAATTTTTAAACCTGAATAATTTTGTTAATTCATTCTTTTAATTAAGACCACCTTTTAATTATTACAATATATATTTTATCGTATTTAACGTTTTATTTTAATATTTTTTTTAATGTGGTAGCTAGTTTGAGAAATGGAAACTTGTTGACAGATCGTAGTCCTTCAATATTGTATAAAATGGCATAGGTGAAACGTTTTTAAATTATTCATTTAAATTATTCGGCCTTATATACACCCATCTTGAAGTCAAATTATTCGTAAAGAAAGTTATCATCCCAAATGAAAATGTAATACATCTGTTTGAAACTGTAATAACTAGATAAAATAGCCAAATGACATAAAATTAAGTTTCTGGAAACTTTTTTCCTTTCGTTAGGTGATGAAAAACAAAAGAGCCAGGAGTGACACAACCGCACAATGCAGTTGACAGAATCAAAAGCGAAGCAAAACGAAACGACGAATGAAAATGTAGCGCGGTTAGCGTACCAATAAGGGAACGTAGCTATTGTTGAGTTTGATAGTATAATAAAATAAAATTATATAATATAAAAAATTCCTCTGTCTAACGAATAGTCATGTGATTTATTCATTAGAAAATCTGGCCAAATATTTCGCCTTTTTGAAATAATCACATACAGGCATTTGAAAACGTATTGTTGTAATTATAATGGCTTATAATCAATACATAAGTAAACAAGTGGCAAAACGCCCTTCGAAGCTATATATATGGTGAATTGTGAGAATAAATTAAGTTTGCATTCGCTGAAATACTAGTGAAAGTTGTTCTTGATTTAGCTTTTATGCAAATTGACAGGTTAATCAATTTACCATTTGCTTTTGTACAATTTAATTTTATAGATGAATCAAAGAATATAGCAATTAAATTTCTAGCGTGATATATTTTTCTCAGGGTATATCGTGTGGAGATAATTCTCTTGGTATGAATTTATAAATATCTTTGTGAATTTTTAGGGCATTTTTTTTTTTTAGGGCAACAGGCTACATGAGGGTAATCCGCGTATTTCTTTGTGGCTAAAAATCTTCTCTGTTATTGCAACGATCGATGTTCATTGACTGCGGCTGCTTTACCTGAGGGTGTTGTCCCACTGCTGCTTCTTCAAGGTATTTTCGTATTTAGATAAATAAGTAGCAAAGCTTTGCTATTGAATTGGTCACCTAGTTTGTGCGTTGTGTCATTCTTACGGCTCTTGAATCACCTGACGAAAGCAGCAAGGATTGAAAAAACTTTCACTTATTTTTGTCTCTTATTTGCCTACTTATTTATTTAATTATTATAGTTTTAACGCAGACGATTCGTAATACTTTTTATTTTCGTATTTTGTTGGTTAATTAGTGAAATAACACTCCTAATTGGGGTAAAGAATTTTATTTATTATATACCAGTCATTCTATACAACAGGACCATTCGACTTTCATAGTCTTATTCATCTGAAAACCATAATGTAACAACTTAAATTACAAACTCCTCGTATCCTGAAAGTTCATCACAATTCCAATAATATTAACAGCAAAAAATTCCGCTAAGCCTAAAACACTCCAGATAGACACATCAATATTTTGCGCCGAACATCCCCGACATTTTCCTTCCCTGAATGTCAACTAGAATAAATATTCATCACAGATGGGGAAGTCAATATTGGTAACTGCGTTTGATTTTCATATTGTTTCTTCTATTATATTGTATTATATATAATTTTATAAAAAAAATTAAACATTTCAAATTATCCCTTATTACACTAGATTTTGATTAAGTATGTAATATTTTATTTCAATTGTATGCTTAAGGTGCGTTTAAACGTAAGAGCAACTCACAGCCGGAACTCTAAAGAGTTACTCTCAAAGCACTTTACACCAATGAGTCATATTTAATAGCATTAGTTTCATCTGTACTAAATTATTATTTATTTTAATGTATATCCTACATACCACGTCCACAGTATACAATGATGCCATGGCACCTCGGTCTGTTTTGAGAGGTGTATGTTTCGGGGTCGCAGACCTTAGGCATACGGCAAGAGTTGTCCGCTATTCCTATTGGAATAGTCGGCCAGCTGCCTACTAAACAGGCCAAGGCATGGCGAGGGGTAAGCTGCGTTGCTACAGCAAACTCCTCTCCCGTCAGCGGAAGGGCGTGGGACAAGTACCAAATGCCCGACCTACCCGATGCAGGTTTTTTGTAGGGTTTGTCCTGCATTACTTTTAGGCGAATGCCGGGTAGGATCCTTAAAATATAGCCCGGGGGCCCTAGTAACCCTTGGCTACCTTCCTACACCCTACCGCATCCCCCCTTTCAAATCCCTTTTCTATGCTATAAGAGGGGAGTTGCCACTATGTGGATTATGGATTATCCTATACATAGCCTATCTACACCCAAAAAAAAAATGCCAGGTAGTATCCTTAAAATATAGCCCGGGGGCCCTAGTTCACCCTTGGATACCTTCCTCTACCCTTCCGCATCCCCCCTTTTCAAATCCCTTCCTATGCTCTTAAAGGGGAGTTGCCGAATGTGGATCACCCTCATGTAGCCTGTTGCCCTAAACAAAAAAAAAATCCCTTCCGTCACAAGAAAGCCTGCGAGAGTATTCTCTCGCAGGCAGAACCTTTTAGGAGAGATACGAAGGGGCTACCTTGGGTATGCCTTTTCCTCTCCGTTTTTGAATTAAGGTTCCCACAAGCCGAGGCACCTCGGCCTGTTTTGAGAGGTGTATGTTCCGGGGTCGCAGACCTTGGGCATACGGTAAGAGTTGTTCGCTATTCCCATTGGAATAGTCGGCCAGCTGCCTCCTAAACAGGTCGAGGCACGGAGAAGGGAATGCTGCGTCCCCACAGCAAACTCCTCTCCCGCTATCGGAAGGGCATGGGACAAGTACCCAGTGCCCAACCTTCCTGATGCAGGTTTTTCTGGGGTTTTCCCTGCATTTCTTTAGGCGAATGCCGGATAGGATCGTTAAAATATAGCCCGGGGGTCCTAGTAACCCTTGGTTACCTTCCTCTACCCTTCCGCATCCCCCCTTAGAAATCCATTCCTGTACTATTAAAGGGAGTTGCCACCATGTGGATTACCCTCATGTTGCCTGTTACTCTAAAAAAAACACGAAAAAGAGAAGAAGTAGCACCAGATTTTTTAGTTTTTTAATTTCTTCAGTTCCAGTGTTTCTGTGAGCAGCGACTGCGAGGTGCGTTGACGTTGGACAGCAGATACACTGTTATTTCTGAACGATATTTAATTAAGATTTTATTTTTACGTCCGTTTATATGTAATAAATAATGCAGTTTTTTTACCAATACCAGAAGTTTTTATTTCTTTATTTACGACCTCGTTTCGGTACGCCAACCCTTCGGCACTCCCATTGTCATTGCGTTTTCGGTGCTTTTGAGTGTTGTCAACTGACCAGTGTAGTTGTGTTGCTCTAGGCTCTTCTTAACACCTGACGAAAGGCACAAGGATTCCCGAAACGTTGTGTGGAATTTATATGACCCTTTTTTGTCTGTATTGGCTAACTTTCTTATTCATTATTTTAAACCAGACGAAATATTTTTCATTTTAAAATAAATTTGTATTATAAAGAAGCCAATAAATTTATACAAGTGGTTGAACAAAAATTATTATACTATTAACAACAAACTAAGAAACAATCACCTAAGTATGCTAAAAGTTTAAAACTATTTTCACATCCTCCTATTGATAAAAACACAAACTTTAGAAGATTTTCCGAGGCACTTGTTCACAAACTACACACAAGTGCGGTCGCAGCAGACTACAGTGAATAAGTGCCTCGGAAAATCTTCTAAAGTTTGTGTTTTTTTCAATAGGAGGATGTGAAAATAGTTTTAAACTTTTAGCATACTTAGGTGATTGTTTCTTAGTTTGTTGTTAATAGTATAATAATTTTTGTTCAACCACTTATATAAATTCATTTGCTTCTTGATAATACAAACTTATTTTGTATAATTTCTCCGCAGGAAGACCTGAGGAAGGGTACAAACACGTACCGAAACATTGTCGTAAAAAATAAATCAAAATATTGTTTGGTATTAGTGAAAAAACTGCATTAGATATTTAATAAAATTGTATATTATATTTTATATAAAACCTATTTATTACCTTTGTTTTGAGAATATTTTTGTTTTATCGTTCAAAGAAAATGTGTTTTGTAAAGAAGTTGTTTACACAAATTCTTATTCTAATTACCCTCGCTCAAAGAGAAACACGTGTAAACGCACCTTGGACGACTCCTTTCTATTGTACGTTAATAGTTCATGAGGAATTAGAATAATTAAAATTTAAAACGTTTATAAATGTATTAATAAATTTATTAATTATTATTATTATTAGAACTAATTTAATGAATCAATTTCTCCAGCCAACCGAAACTTCTTATATAGCAAAAATATATTTGAAATTAATATCTTAGAGCAGGCCTAACCAACGCGGCGACAGTCGTCTCGTTTTTTGACGCCCTCCATATATATAATTGTGATTTACTTATTTTTACTATTTAAAAATTTTAGCCATAAAATTTTTTTTGGTATTATCACGAAAGAATTACCTTTTATTTGCCCCGTAATGATTTTTGCTTTGTAGTATAAAAGCGTCGGTTTCGCAATCTTAGGAATTTGAAAGACTTGATTTTCCTCCTGTTATGCAAGGTGAACGTTCTTGCATTATTGCCATTGTATAGAATTATTTTTGTTGGGCTGGGTTTTTTCGTTAAATCTAAATAAATATTGACCATTATTTTTTATATTTTTATATAAGTTTATACAAGTTAAGCATGAAAAACTCTTATCTCAGGCACCTGTGGTTTTTCCATAGAAGAGATCTTCTGCCCGTACCAAATACGTACTGCTATTCTGTGTTGGGTTGCCTGCTGTAGCTCTCGTACCGACGTCTCCGTATCTCACAGCTGGCAGAACGGGTTAAGTGCTGTGTTGACTCAGGAGTTGATTGCTGGCTAAGGCGTCGGCCTCCGGGATTGAATGCTGGCAAGCCGTCGTACTAAATTGTGTGGTGCTATTCTATGAACGCTTCACTAACCAATTGTGGCCCCTTTCTCACGACGATTCTGCCTCGGACTATATCAGAGACAACAACTTTACGGAGCCTCTCATAATCACATCCACCAGCTGCGGTGAGCGCAGAACAACTGTCCAGTTTCAAAAGCTTATTCTCCGTTCCCTCCATTATAGCCTCCCATTCTTTTACATTTTTTTCATTATTATAAAACTTCATCTAAATGCCAGTTGACTGATTCTTCCATTGTTACAAGAGTTATAACACGCAGCTACAGTTCCGTAGTCAACAATGGACAACTATTCTGTCATGTTGAGGCGAACAATCGAGACAGGACACAAAAATTACTTGGATGGAAATATTTATGTCCTCCACCCCCACGCACGTGCACGGTTTCGAATTCTCAAAACCACAGCAAACAACACTTCCGAGGCAAAGCAAAACTAAACCAAAATATACGCGTTACACCATGATCATTCATGTAAATACATTCGATTACACATTTAAACAGAAATTCCCCTTCACTCTTTCCAAATATGAAATCTGTACTAGAAAGAGATAATAGCGGTGAGCGAGATCTTTCATCTTTTGCAAAGCACCTTGAAGCTCTTCGTGTTCGAAGTTGGAAATAGATTTAGTCAGTTTCCATTGATTGAACCATTCGCTTCTGTTGACGTTTGTGAACTTGGAAAAAGCGTGTGTGAAATATTCGTTAAGTATAATCTTGAAAAATTATAAATGCAAATTTTAGAAGACATCTATTTGAAATTCTCCTATTATGCAAACTGCGGCAATATCTTGATTCTAGTGGACAGAGAAAAATATTCCACTGTGCGTAGCGTTGCTCTGAAACTTCATTTTTGTTTTGGTCCAACTTATCTTTTTGAAGTTGCATTTTCATCGATGAACATAATCAAAAACAAGTACCGATCCTGCCTGAGTCCCATTTAGATGACGCGTTAATAGTAGCTTCTTCCAGCTGCTCACCAGATTTTTCTCAACTTGCATTGTCAAATTTCACATTAATTATGTGAGTAAACATCATTACACTTTTTTATAAGACTGAGTGAATTTGGAGTATTTTTCTTATTTATTATTGTTGTCAGTTGTAGCAACATTAGTAAAATTAGCAGTAGTAGTAAAAGTAGTATGAGATAGTGCGCCCGCGCACTTTCTTACCGTTTAGATGCGCCCCTAGTAGTCACAAGATTGAACAGCAATGATTTAGAGGATATTCATCCCAAAACGTTCAACAGTGTTCACTATTGCGGTGTCGTGACAGCATCATGTTTAACTGTTGAAATTGAAAAGACTGAGTGAATAGGATCCCGTCAGTAACAGACAGCCGTAACCCAAAGCCTTACATGTGGGAGCAGACTTATCGCTCCCCTTGTCCCCGACCCTGTTACGAGGCTAAGAATTTCATACCCTTATCTGTGCGTATCAAATCGCAGAATAACTGGATCATTTTTGAAATAGTCTCGCGAAAGTTTTGCAAGCTGCACGTTGAGGTGTTTCTCTGTCCATGAAAATAAGCTGATAAGCGAGTCCTTGGCCGATCCTGGTCGTCTCGTACTGATAAAATAAATTCTATTTACTCTTTGAGTTTTTGAGGTTATTTCGTCTTTTGCCATTGGGCAATAAAGGGTTTTGCGCTATATAGATTCGATTAATATTTTGCAGTATTAAGTTGTAAACTTATTTCCAAGTTGCTAAAATATAAATAATTGTTAGTGAAATTGAAGAAAGCGTTAGTGTTTGAAGAACAGAAGAAACGCAAGTAGATAAATGAATTGTACACAAAGATAAAAAGTGTAATTAATTCCTTATGTGATCCGTCGGGACCTTTTCTTTGCGATTTTAATATGGCGTACCTTCTAAAACTAAAAGATCGAAATAAGATGAATTTAAAGGAATGTTAATTCCATCTAAGGTACAGAAATGAGGAGGATTAGGTCGGAGGAAAATTCAGCGTCGTCACTTCTTCAGTGTCGAGAGGAAGCGTTCTAGGATAGGAAAATATGGAAGTCATTAACGTGGGGTTCTAGGTATTCAAGTACCTTCCAGAGACATAAAAAACAACAGAATGCGCTATAAAGTTAAATATATAAAAATCAAGACAGAGTAGAGAGTACCCAGGAACATTCATTGTTCCATGACGGCTGTAGTATGACTCCCGTGTTTAAGAGAAAAAAACCTCCCAAGTGATGAACCACTTGAAGAAGACGGCGAACGAATCAAAGGTTCCAGATAAGACCTGGTGATCTGTAGTGGGGTCCCTTAAAACCGGTTACCACAGTAATTAAACAACGTTTGCACTGTAACATGAACCTACCGAATTTTTTTTCGCGCAGTGTGTGCATTCGAAATCCACACATTCTCTCTGGGCACGAGTGAAGAAAATTTCTTACAGGTGTTGTGTGGTATACACCGATTTTTTTTAGGGTAACAAGCTACATGAGGGTAATCCACATGGTGCCAACTCCCCTTTAATAGCATAGTATTTTTTTTAGGGCAACAGGCTACATGAGGGTGATCCACTTTGGGCAACTCCCCTTTAATAGCATAGGAAGGGATTTGAAAAGGGTAGAGGAAGGTAGCCAAGGGTTACTAGGGCCCCCGGGCTATATTTTAAGGTTCCTACCCGGCATTCGCCTAAAGAAATGCAGGTAAAACCCTAGAAAAACCTGCATCAGGTAGGTCGGGCATTGTCCGACGCCCTTCCGATAGCCGTAGAGTTTTATGCGATTTTTTAAGTTAATTAATTACTTACAAATGAATACTATTAATTAATTGCATATAATTATTGTATTCTTAATTTTTGTACACTAAACCTTTTGTGTTTTTATGTAATTTTAAATTTCTAAACGCTAATTATTGTAGGTTAAAATAATATTTTTTTGTGATTTCATAATAGAACTTCAACTATTTTCTTATCCGGGAACTAATGGAATTAATAATAACTAAGTTTCAATCAAATTCTCACACCAAACTGATCAAATGTCGAAATGGCTCGCACCGAACAGTCCCTGCGCCGAACCGGCCCGCGCCGAAACGTCACATTCCCGACTCTGACGGTGGTCTGGGACCCTTTTTTATTACCTAAGACCTTAAGCAGGCTGACAGTTCCAAGGGACGCCAAACTTATTAGGCGTGGATAATTCAGCTCCCATCTGCCTGAAGATTTTGGAGATTTCGGGAGGTCGAATTCTGGCTATGATTAGCCAACCACGAACTTGAGAGTTCGGTGACCAGACTCAGAAAAATCCAGCGAATCCTTAGAAAATTGTGAGGGTGCTCACAAACAATCAGCCGCCACGGAAATGCGTACTCGAGCGTCCCAGCACGACCGTCGGACACTACCACCGCAACCAGCCTGCACCAGCTATAACAACAACGGCATGGTATCGTTTCAATTGTTTAAATCCAAGTATCGTAATGGCAGGTCCCCCCGTTTATACTTTTAATCAGTAAATTAAATTTATTTATACAAATAATTTTAATTTTGCCATTTTGAGGTTCACCACAAGAAATTCATGTTTCGTTCTTTTATAAATATTATCTTTTTTTTTACAGCTTCAGTTTTAATGTGGCTTATTTTTATTAGTAAATTATTCTATTAAATAAATTAAATATTCTTATTTAAGAAACTCCGCCCAACCAAGAACCGTGAAAGTATAAGTATTACACAACTATCCATTGTAGAAATCACAGAATACTGACTTCTTAACAAGGGCCGCTCGGATGAATTAGTATCTTTGATATTACTCCTCTGAAACCGACAGGGGGTGCTAAAATTTAATAGGTTATTGTGTGTACGAAAGGCATTATGGCGTTTTAATGGATTATTATAGGTACAGTGATGGAAATTTTATTCGGTTGCTACAATCCTCAGAATTTACGTGCCACACTGTAGGTAAACATACTGTAATGCCAATTAATTAGGACATTAATTGTTTGGACATAAAATTTAATTGTAGCGGCAGGAGCTTCCAAAGCGACAATGGAGCCGAGCTATGTTACTTTGTCGGAAAGTCAAAAATGGCGTATACGCGCTAAAACTCGAGACTACGATAGTTCAGTTGGTGACGGGACATTTCGGAGGCCGGAACAAATGATTCTAGAGCAGAGACTAGCCGTTGTTTAATGTATTATTAAACAAAGTTGTGAGTTTAAGACAAAGTAAAAACATTCACGGAAGCATTTAAATCGTAAATATTCCTAAGTAGAAGCAGTGTACGTCAGCCAGGAATAGTAAAATTGCAGTTTTAGTCCCAAGCAGTAAAATGACTAGCAAATCTATGAATCACAGGATTCATATAAGGCAAGCGGTCACCAGATAGCTGACAAAAAGGAGGATCATCCAAGTTCCTGGAATCCTATCAAGGTTGACTTCAAGAGTGTAAAATCTGTGAGCCGATATTAGAATCAGTGTAAAAATTTTGCAATAGTGTACTCCCGAAATCAAAAAGAATGCTGGAACCAGCTGGACAGATGTAAGTAACAAAATACAAAAATAATGATTTATGTAAACGTAATTAAAGGATAGAAGTCCGATTTCGTTCTATTTTAATTGTCAAGTTAATTTCTTTTCTTTTTAATTTCTTTTATCGACGTATTGACTAGGTGAATTGTAAACTGTTTGTTAATAAGATTTTTGAAACAATTTGTTGTGTCCTCTATTAAACCCAGTAGAGGCCCTGAGAAATTAATATTTTAAATATGTAATTGTTTGTGAGCTAAAGCAACAAAGTGGAAATAAATAATTTTGTAAGAGTTCTTGTTGATTATTTAATTTAAATAACGCTTTCCATTTGATTATTACATTTTGGCGCTTCACGTGAGGTAAATTCATTTAATTAAAAATAAATTAAACGACTTAATTAATTAATTATTACATTTGGTTACCACAACGTGGGTCAAATTTCATTTAATTAATGCCATCTTGTTAATTGTTACAATACAATACAATACAATACAAATAAAATGTTAAGTCACCATCTCCAATCTTGCTGAAATTTTGTGTAGGGACAGTGACAATTCTGTGTAAAATTTCACCTTCATAAGTAGTATATAGGGGGCGCCAGGGGCTCCTAAAAAATGTCACCTGTGCAATTCAACCGTGCACGTGAATAGATTGTGAAGTTTGTTGTGGAACTGTAGCAGCTAGCTTCCTGAAAAATGGTAACTACAGACAACTTTTTATGCTCTACACGATGGTTGCATTTTCAAGGTTTAAAAAGTTTTAGTTTTATTGCTGTTTTATCACAAATTTGCTCAAAAATACCGTCACGTCAATTTGAGGCCGACTTTTCGGGCTTATAACTTTGAAACAAGACGTTCTACAAACTTAAGCTTTGGTAAGCTAACTAAACCCATTACTGATTTTAAGCTGCCAAAGTATCAGATTTCAAGCTTACTTTGTTATCGAGATATGTGTTAGTTAATATGAGGTTCAAATTTTATGTGTCAAATTTTGTGTATTTTCAAACCGAAATAGCAAAAAAAAACATTTGCTACAATCAAGTTCTTTTTTTAACATTGGAAAGAGCAGACGTTTTTATTTTAGAGTCATCTAATTTCATTTTAGACACTCATCATTTAAGGCCAGAAAAATTACTTTGAAAATTGCATCAATGGAAACAACCCCTGAGCTTTTGGGGCGATATAATCTCAGAATAATTTGAGTGTTGCTGAATAAATATTAACCTGATTTCGATTGGCTGAATATATTACAGTTCTTCAATTTCTACAGACTCAATATTATTAAAAAGTCCTCTGTATTTTATATTGCGTGTACCATATTCATTCATTTTAATTTGGACAAATTTTGTAAGAACATTCTCAACCATGACCTGTAGTTTACAGCACATCTGATAAGACGTTTCAAATAATTTACAATTTTCTAGCAAAAGCATTTGAGTGACTTTACATCACCTTACCTTAATATGGCTTTAGCGTGTGTATTATCTCTAACTAGAATATATTATCGTATATAATTAACCAGTTAGCTGTTGGATAGGTAAATGTAATACTCTGAAAGCATTTTATTTAAAAAACAAACGAACTTAATTCTTTACAAAAACCTTTTGAGTTTGTCACCTGGTTTGTACGGCGTGACGTTTTGGCGGCTCTTGCATTTTCTTAATCCCCAGACCAAAGGATCAAAGACTGAAGAATCGTCGTGTGTTAGCACTTATTTTTGTCGGTTATTTTTTTGGCTATGGATTCTTTTATTTCTATTGTTCGTTTCTCCGCTGTAGTTGGTCTTGAACGGTCACGTAATCAACATTGCAACGTCAGATTTGTCAACTTTATTCGGAATTAGTTTATTTTAATAATTATTTTGTATAATTTGGTTATCATATTTGGAAAATCTGTAAAAGTAAAATGTGTTTAGTCCTAGTTTATTCATTTGGATAATTTAATAATTCTTTAATATGAAGTACACGTTATTGAGCAAACTCGGTAATTTTGTCAGAATACCACTGTGAACAAAAAGTAAGGTGAATTTATTTATAAAATGTAAATTCTTTATTTATTCTTCCAAATCAATTTCATCCCCTTCAAAGTAATCCCCGTCCGATAAAACGCACTTTTTCCAACGCTTTTTTCAGTCCTCGAAACAGTCGGAATAGTCTTTTTGCGGTATAGCCTTCAAGACCTTCTTCCATTCAGTTTTTATCTCCTCCATCGTGTCAAAACGGCGTCCCCGCATTGGCCTTTTGAGTTTTCTGAATAGCCAGAAGTCGCACGGAGCCAAATCAAGCGAATACGGTGGTTGCGGAACGATATGAGTCGAGTTTTTGGCAAAAAAGTCGCGAAGAACCAATGCAGTATGACATGGTGCATTATCGTGATGAAGGAACCAAGAGTTGTTCGCCCATAATTCCGGCTGTTTCAGAGGAATAGCTTCACGCAAACGACGCATAACGCTCAAATAATATTCTTTGTTGACAGTTTGGCCCGGCGGAAGGAATTCATAGTGCACCACACCACGATAATCAAAGAAAACTGTCAACATAACCTTGATTTTAGATCGACTTTGCCGTGGTCTTTTCGGTCTTGCTTCACCTTTTGCACGATATTCGCTGGATTGGTCTGTGGTTTCAGGGTCGTATGCGTAAATCCAAGTCTCGTCACCACTAATGATGCATTTCAAGTGGTCCTGATAGTCAGACAGCAAAGTTTCACACACATCAACGCGACGCTTTATTTTTCAAAAAATTGAGCGATTTTGTCACCAATCGAGACTTGACGCGTTTGAGACACAAAACATTCTTCAAAATGGTTTGGGCTGAGCCAAATGATATTCCAACACTATCAGGGAGATCTCTAATTGTCCATCGACGATTTTCAAGCACCAAATCTTTGATTTTTTGGACGTGGTCCTCGTCGGTAGACGTTGATGGTCGTCCAGAGCGCGGTTCGTCTTCAACGCGTTCTCGGCCCTCTTTGAACTCGTTGTACCACTTATAAACGTTTTTTTTGTGCCATAGTTTGATCACCAAAAGCCTTCCGCAACATTTTCAACGTGTCCGCACAAGAATATTCGTTCCGCAAACAAAATTTGATGCAAGTTCTTTGCTCAACAAAATCACCCATTGCAAAAATCGAAAAATTCACTCATGGTAGTTTACAAAAACACGTGTAACTCGGAGATAATTAAACCTTTTAACATACAGACGCTTGGCAAATATTATAGCCAGTCCTACCAACCCAGAAAAAAATTTACCTGCCTTTCTAGTAACCGAGAGTTTTAAATGACAATTTCACCTTACTTTTTGATAACAGTGGTATGTTGACTGTTACAAATTAAATATTTATGTTTTAAACTTTTCTACTTATGTTTAGAGCAATAGCTTAGAAATTCTTTAAGATTCGGGTAATTGAATATATTTTACTTTATAAAGATATTAGCAAGGGTTGATAATTTCACTAGTGTAATACGTAACTGGATGGCTCCACTCTGGCGCGTAGTTAATCCGAGGATTTGTACCAGACCTGAAAATACGGTCATAAAAATTTCGCGTTGTATACGTGAAGTTTCCAGATGGAAAATTTGTGGTTAGGGAAATTTAGTAGTAGGGCAAAGAGCCTCCAGAAATAAAGGATTTTTTCAAACACGTGATTTTAGACGCAAGGTCGACCAAGTGAGTCGATAAAATAAGAATTTCATGCTCAGCCGCAAAGAAGTTCAGACATCCTCCGAATGGTCACCGAAGAAAGAAGAACTGAAGATTCGACGGCGTGGTACACGAGGCTGATCGAGGCAAAAATCTATGTAAGCTGATGGTGGAACATGTAACTACCAAGTTTCTCAATCCATGATGCGTCTAGCGATTAGATACGTCCATGGTTAAATCTGAGCCTATAGAGATCCGACTGTTTCCCAGAGTTACTGGAAACTAATATTATTGCATTTAACTAAGTACTTTTAAATAGCTTGAAACTTTTTTCCTCGTTTAACTTAAAGTTAAATCCTCAACTCGTACAGGGAGTTATTTTCTTAAATCTGCATAAGTGGCGTACAATTGTTGGATCAAATTAAAACGTCGTTACATATGTATTGGAAATGAAATACAGGCGCTGAAAATTTATGCGCACAAATCTAGTAATGTACGTATGAACGGAAAAATTAAAATATACCCATTTAAAAAAATTCTTATACGAAGGTCACTCCAAAATAGCTGAACAACATTTATTTGAAAATTACAGTTTCATCCTACAGCTTTCCTATTATTGTAGTGTGTAGATATACCACTTAGGAACAAATTCTCATTTTTCACACAATCCCCATCCCTCTCAACCGTGTCATTAACTTTATGCACTTTGTTAAGAGTTAGTGCAGGGCGAGGCCTGCCTCTGAGCCGGGTATCCCGAATATTGGTGCGCCCTCTTTCACCTCGTAAGAAGTTTGCCCACCAACTAACTACTGCGATTGACAGAAGCATCACCATACTCGCTTTTCAACCTCTTTTAGATGTTTCCCACTATATCGTTCTCACAGCTCAGGAATTCTATAACACCACATTGCTTTTGACAAATGTCAAGTGCAGCAGCCATTTTGAAGACATGCTATGACAGCGTCACTTGCGGGAACGGGTTGAATACAATTGCACACGAGCAGGAAAGGATGTATCCATAAATTGCAAGGACTTTGAATGAAAAATAAATTTAAAAAAAATAATTTGCATTAATTTGTACTGACTCGTAAAAATATTAAAAAAATAGAATTAAAGACAATATTTTACCAAATGCCGCAATACTATATTTTTCTAATAAATGGTATGAAGTACTGAGTGTTTACCCTAAAGTTTATCATTCGTCGTCCTTCTGGTTAGTTACAGACAGAAAATGACGCCGTTTATTCCGTAAGTGCACTTAACAACGAGTGATTTGCAAGAACGAATATAACGAATGAGGCCAGCGCTGTAGAGTAAGTTCCGATAATCTGTTGCCCGTATACTTCAAGTTCGCTGCAGGAATCCAGTTGGGAAGTCCGTTATTCTACGAACCCTCATTACATTGCCCGCATCCACGATGTTATAATAAACAGTTATTAGTGGAGGGAAACATGTTCCTCGCCAACACATCAAATTTTTACCCCGTGGAACACTAAATATTATAAACTAATTCGTGGGCTCCAGTGTGGGCAATTTTATAATATTACTTTATTTGGTAATTATGTCAATAAGTCAATATTGTTGATAAATAAGAAACAAATTTAAGTTATGATATCAAAAATGCATTCATTATAAAAATAATATTTGAAATTCACTGTAGGGAAACACCTTCTATCCCTTTAAAACATTGTTAGGTAAAAGCTGATTACTTCGATACATATTTGATAATAAATCATCTCCATAACAAACTCAAAATGGAAAAATATTGCGATTGTATTACTTTTATTAAATTTGAACTTCGTGGTCTAAATTATACGAATAAACCGATCCGTTTCTGAATACAACGTTTAAGAAACTAAAATAGCATTCTAATATAACTCAGTAGCGCGGATGTGAGCTATTCTCATATTCAACTCTTTGCATTCGCTAAGATGTAAAATTTTTGAGAATTGAGTTCCAAATTTTTTTTTCTAGCAGATATTGTACTAATATTTCTCAAACGTGACGCAAAACAAGAATTATGAATCTTAAAAGTATCAAGAAATAAGGACCTAGAAAGTTATTCTGTCGTTGTTATATTATATGATGGCACAATTTAATCTAATGCAAGAAATAGAAAATTTAATTTTGAAGAAAAAAATGTGTATTTATATAAATTTTATATTTCATGATATACGTAACATGAAATGTAAAATTTTTGTTAATAAAAAAATGAACTGTAAATTGTTATATTTTCCCCAATGTTTACATCAGCCACCAATTTGAATGAGAAACTAAGTCATCATGCAAAAATTTTGGAACATTAATAATAGGGTTCCTAAACCATTAGAATTAACATCACTTTTAACTTCTATGTTTATGTAAAGTTAAAATCGATACTCACAAAATTGACGCACACATCTATTATAAAGATATAAGGTAATTGGACGTGCTATTTTTTGGAAAATGGATTCTTTTAATTTCAACGGTTATGAATTCATTGAAATTAGACTATGGTGTATCGTGGGGGCAGATAAGATTGTTGTTGTGTTTGGTTTACCCGGTTTTACCTGCTGGAAACCGATACACCTGTGATTTAATAATTCCCCGAGGGAACAAATAAAAACATTCTGGACACGTATGTTTGTGTATTATTGAATTTTAAGTCACTTTAAAAGTTGAAAATTAATAGTTTCATTTATAAATATATTGGATTCCTGTTAAATTGTAAATATTTTATGTAAATTTGTTTTACTTTGTACAAGTGCAATTTAACGAAAGCTCCTCCTAATTCAAAATTAAAGAATATATAAATGATTAATTACTTTCTCAATTAAATTGGTGACTGATGTAAACATTGGAGCCAATACAAAAATTAACAAATTATCTTATCAGTCATATTAAAAATACCTTGAATATCCAGCAGAAAAATTAATGTTTCCAAAATAGTCTATTTATTCCGATCTTTTGTTTTGAAATGGATAATATGATAGGAAAATTTTTAACGCAATATTTTTTAAAAATATATTCCTTTAAGACTATGTTTGATATGATTGCTCTACAATAATGCAATACTTTTTGATTATTTCAATTATTACACATTGATGAAATTTAATGGAATATATAGCTCGTTTCTTAATTTTATAATAAACGTTTGTCACCTTAGTGTTTCATTTTCGGGCTATATTTAATAATAATTACATATAATACAATAAAGTAGAGGCATGATAAAGTGTTTCAAATAAACTTATATAAATTAGCATACGGTATGCCTAAACTTCCGGTATCATACTTTACACGCCTTTAAATTTATTTTATTCCGTTGTTTTAGATTTATTCTCTTTCTCATTAGTACTGATAATGAACATATCCGTTAACATATTATGAAGCTATTATTGCACAAAAAATAACATTAAAGGTTTCTTTATGAACAATACAGCGGCTGGTCTTATTTGAATCTCCGCCAAACTTTTTTTGGACCAGCGTCCTCAGATCACTGTTTCTACAACTGACTACTAATTATTTGATCTATGTTCTGTGATACTGAAATTTTACCCATTGCACACTGAGTTAAGTAAACTTACAAGTATAACCTTGGTTCGTCTTCTAGGTAATGTGTTCCAAGAACTTCCTTATTTCTCGAACTTCATAAGATTCAAAATTATTCTTTAGCGTCAGGTAAATATAAATTAGATATGAGACGTCGAGTATACGAACGGCGAACTCAACAAGTGCTTGTTTTGAGAAAATTCTTTTGAAAATATTTGCACTTGAGCGAAGTCCACAGGATCAGCATTCCAGGTACTTTGGCTATGGGATATCCCAAAAGTTGTTTTATTGATTCCTAAAAGAGTAAAAAATGCCAAACAACATTTCAAATATACGGGCGTAAAGAATTAGTTTTTGTTAATTTTTGTTTAACTGATCCTTTTTAAGTGTAAAAATATTCAGGAATAATATTAAAATATCAAGGAAAAATTAATAATCCACAATGAAAAACAATTTTAATGAAAATAACTTTATTTGACGTCACATGAATATTTTTTTTAAAAGAAAATCTTAATTATTTGAATAACTGTCAACAACAGTTGGGTATCAATTTTATTTAGCTTTTGCAGTACACTCGGTGGTCTTCAAAATCATTCTCAGCGTCTTCCTCGTTTGGTGTGGTTGTTGAATGGTTATTAAAAACGTTGACCACGGTAAAGGAACATAGATCTCGAATATCCTTTTATATCGCCGGGGCACAGGCACGGGGGAATCATAAAGTAGAGAGTGGATGTTGAGCTCGTATCCGGAGCTATATTGCTCTTGGAAGATTGGAACGCAACTTTCAGTTTTATTTGCAAGGTGAAGATGAAGTATTGGCGAACTCAACAAGAAAACTTATGTACCCCATTCTCCAGTATCTCAAGATCGAAGATATCGAAAAAAAGTCAACCCATTGTTGAGTTAACCGTTTGCATCCGCAACGCCTCATATAGAAAATTAATTGTGGGAAAAGATGGTCTTCATAAAAATTCTAAATGTATGTAATATGAGTTACATTAGCGTACCAGTACTGAACATCAGTTTCTAAACGTTTAGAGAAACTTTTAGACAATTTAAAACAATCTCTGACCGACTAAAAGATAGGTAAAATAAAAAAAAGTTGTATTATTTTACAATGCAATCCTTATGTTCTAAGTTCAAATAATAAATTTTATACTGTAATTATTTACAGTTGGACGAAAAGCTATTAGTTTCAAAGACGACGAAACTGCAATGAGTTATTTCAACGCGACAATGAAAAAATGTGTTTAACCTGGTTAGATATCAGCGTATAATTATTTAGCACTTTAATAGCTTAACTTATTCTTGTGTAACTGTAGAAGCATTACTTGAGCGATATAAAGAAAGAAAAAGATATCGTAAACATTTGCGTGCTGTTTCTTTATAAAACGTCATGCTGCGTTAAGTGAAGGATGAAGGCTATTGTGATTGTTGCACGTAATAACACACTCTATTATCTTAATGGGTAGTGCTGGTTATAATTTGCATATATATATATATATATATATATATATATATTGTAATGATTAGCCTTTATTACTAAATATTAAAAATAAACTTTATTACAAGAAAATACAAAAATACATTAAAAAAATATTATTGGGCGCCAGCAGATATACATTGGTCTGCAAAAAAAAATTAACATTAGCTCCGGCTTGGTTATAAAGTCCTCCTTCTCAACAGGGTAATGTGGGCGGTTCGGTAGCTATTCAAGGACAGAGTCTATTTCCGCACTGTGTAAAAAATTCTACTTTTGAAGGCACTTACAGAAATTGTGATGCTTACTTTACTTGTGGCGTCAGCCGACTTGCAGTGGGTCACTGGTCTTGTAGTCTCAGCACATCTTCTTCGGCCTCCCCGCGATGGTCGTCCCTCCAAAACCTTTGTTGCTTCCCGCTCACCTGAATTTTCCACCCTCTCGAATCTCTCACACTTTCCGTCCTCTATCTCTCGGTCTGCCTGCGTCTGTCCTACTTTCACCCGAATTCGGAGTATTTATTCGTACCCCCCCCCTCCCCAAACGATGCAAAAAAAGGGACCTGTACCCGCGATTTCTTTTGGCCTCTCGGGCAAGCACACGTGCACGTTTAATATATTCCTCCTCAGGCCCGCGGACACAAGGGTGGCCACTTAAGGTTGTTATTCACTACAATATATATATATATATATATATATATATATATATATATATAATTGTAATAACCATCAATATATGTAATAAAATATTTTCCTAAATTATTCAATATTTATATTGTCAGCGTAATACTATGGCCGGGGTATTGTAGACAACAGTCAGCATTGCGTAAGAATGTGGAGTGTTTCAGACGGTATTATTGGTGTGTAATATTGAATGAAGGCTTTGAAGAAATGTATAGTTTCCGATACGAATTGACCAGGGAAGGTTAGCTCCAGTGTCGGTGCGTGGCAGTCAGACGGTGAGGACTGATTTCTTGTAGGCCCTGTTGATGAGTCTGTATGTAAAAGTAGACGAGTAAAATACATTATCGAGGTTGTTGGTGTTAGAGGCAAATATAAGCTTTATAGGAAAATTTATACTGGCTGTCGTTGGACTGATTTCAGTGGTACAACTCATTGAGAGTTGAATCGAACTGAGATTTGGAAAGTGTAATTCCATTTTCCTTTCTGTAGATATTGATCACTATTCTCCAAAGTATTGGACATTAACCGATGATCGCCTCTGGTGTGGTAGGGATTAAATCGCGTACGCTGACTTAAGTTGTGTAGAAAGTGTAATACTTTGGCCTGTTTAATTAAAGCCATTTAAATAATTTGTGATCTAAAATCAAAAGTTAAAATAATTGGTGAAGTGAAAGATTTAGCGTCATACTAGAACTGCTCCGATGTCTGGTATTTACAAAAATCCACTGTAAACTATATATAATATTCATTTCCGTCAGATTTCTTGCCAGTTTCACAGTGTTTTATTCAAGTAAATTCATTTCAATATTTTGTAATATTCTATAAATTTGTTATTTCATTGCGGGTTACTGTTTGAGGCCCGATAAGCGAACCTGAATGTTTCCAGAATCTCATTAAAGCCGAGGCAGTCATGTATAATAATTGTGTATAAAATTAATTACATTTAAATTGTAATAAATTTTCTTTGTTTAAAATTGAATTTGTTAGTAATAATTTCATTTAACAAATCCGTGTATAGATCATAGTTCCCTTTATAATGAATTGTTTAAATAAATTCTATTTCCCTAATTGTTTACCACATTATTTGACATGCAATGTGGTGGCTACGTTTTCTACTTGTTTTTCACAATATATACACGTATATCGTACACATTAATGGAGATTTAACAGAGTGGTGTTGATTCAAATATTCAAACGACCTTCAATATCCTGTCAAAAAATTATTTATAACAAATTTGTTTTTGATACGTCAAAATGTAAAACAATAGCTTTCGTCGTTACTGCTGGAAAAATAATCTGTAAAATGTATAAACAACGAAAATAACAGTGTAATTCAATACATGAACCAATATTTTTATAAAACTTTGTATATTGACATGAATCATACCTGTTTTTACTGCATCAGTCGTTTGATGTTCAATGAGCTTTCAATCAGGTATCGCCACGAACACGACTTAGCCGATTGAAAGCTCATTGTTAGTCAAATGGCTGATGCAGTTACCACAGGTATTACTCGTGTCAATATATACAGATTTATAATATTATTGGTTCTTGTATTGTATTACATGAATTGTTTTCGTTTTTTAACATTTTACAGAGTATTATGTCCGGGAACGAACATAATAGGACGAAAGCTACTTTTTTACATTTTGTTATTAATAATTTTTAATTGAATATTAAAGGCTGTTTTATTATTATTCATAAACATTCTACTTTCCTTTGGTATTTAATCTTCTAAACATTTGACATCATTTTGAGATGAGTTGTATACTATTCAAGGTAATAAATAGAAATTCTGTAATTACGAGTTTATATTATTAAATATTTAAACCTTCGTTAAAATAATCCAAATAAATTCATTGCAACATTTAATCCGTCTGATATGCTATTGTGTAATATATTTGTGCCTAATTGTGAAATATGTATAATAAACATTTAAATTTAAAATTTTTTAATTTTTATTATTAATATATTAGTGGTGTTATGACTTGACCCATTTCGTTATTAAATAAATAAATATGCAAATATTAAAATCAGTTCCACAAACCAAAACTGTGCCCTAAAATACAGGCTGTTTCGGATTCTTTTTAGTGCGCAGCCTCCAGTTTGGGTTCTGTCTCAATAAAATATTTTAACACATAAAATTCATTGCCACACTAAATTAACAAAGACTTACTAGGCCTATATCTGTTAGATTACTCAATTTATTATTCTAAAACGTTTAGATTGTTACTGGAGTTTGCTCGCTCAGAATATTCAATTTGGAAAAGCAATCGATGGAACTTTTAAATGTAGGACGTGTCAACGTGTAATAACAGCACTCACATGCGGGCACTAAGCGCGAATTCCCGATGGAATGAACCTCGCTCGGCATGAAAGGATTTAACGTAATTTCAAGAGGAAACGGAGGAAATTCCGAAATTAAAATGGTTTTATTAATTACGGAATCCGTTTTACTGGTCAGCCTGCATATTCATGCGTGATGAAAACTACTGTTTATCATTCGCTGAACTATGCTTTAATTATATAGTAGATACGGTATAATTTATGACGAACACATAAGGTGGAAAGAAGTTCCAGAATAGATAAACGTGATACTTCCTATATAGATCTGTAAAAAGGTTTACAATGAGGATCACGAAATGAAACCTTATGTTTTACTAACTTACTGCACACACAAAAAATTCAACGATATCAGAAACCATCTCCTTTGGCCTCCATTGAAACATACTCATGTTGAAATATTTTTTTGTTTAGCAAATGATAGGTGAAAAGATTGGTAGCTCTCCATGGCTGCATTGATCTGAGAAAGTCTAATTGTTCATCACGCACACCTGTAGAATATCTCGGTTTATTTTGCAGACACTCCAAATCTACTGAGCGATTAAGACGAACAACCTGTTCTCCATTTGAAAACAAATTACTGTTCTGTATTGGCCTCACTTCGAACTATTTCCTAAATTCTTTATCATTTCGTCATGAATTTATTTTCGTCCCTTCCTTCAACAATTCTCTTCAACAGCACATCCAAACTCTTACAATTAAAAACCAAAAGGACATATCAAGAACAGTTATATTTATCTGACTTCTTTAAATAAATGAAAAACCATCAGACTATAAAGTAAGAAATTTATTATCAACAAAAATTTAAATAAAGATAAAAAAAACATGAAAGCAGACTCAATGTTTGATCCATAATTTTTGGAACCTCTTCAAGAGCTGTAAAATTCAGTTAAATGATATAATTTCGAGAATAGAAAATTTTTCAAACATAATTTATAATACAATTATGTAAAAATTTATATCAAAATTAATTATATTAAATATAGAGGAACATAGATTTCTAAGGTGTGATTTGTAGACACGTTACGGTCGAAATGATTTATATTATATGATTTATTTACAATAACAAGGAATCATAAATTCAATTTAAATAATTAATATCATTTCTTATATTCGCCGAATTATTGGATCTAATATGCAACATTTTGCTCATCAATCTGGAATAATATTGGCATCCTTCATCAAAAATTTTTACTGTATGCCAATCGAAATTATGTTTGTTTAAATAAATATGTTTGGACGCAACGGAATAATTTTGGACGTTAAATTTCAAATTGTTTTGATGGTAATATCACATATGTTCTTGTATTATAAATTAATGTTTTTTTTAATTTTGCTTTTTGAAATATTTAGATTACAAATTATTGTTTATTAACAACATTCAATTTTACATTTCATCCTCGTGTTTGACAGTTAGGAAAAGTTTTTTTATAAATTTATATATAAATCGTGCAACATGAAAGGCATCAGAACCTTGCCTCTAAATTTTATGCACGATTTACATACAAATTTATTAAAACTGACCTACAAGAAAAAATCCTTAAACAGGAAGAAACGTAAAATTAATTTTGGTTAATAAACATTATATTTTTATAACTTATGGCGGTAAATTTACTCATTTACATTAATTAATAAATGCGGGGTATTTTTCATCATTATTGAAATTACATCATTTAATTGAATTTTACAACACATGAAGAAGTTCCAAAAATTAAGGAAGAAACGTCGTGACCCGTTTAATTTTTTTTCTAATACAATGTTTCAAATTTCTATTCATAATAAATTTCTGATGTTTTTTTCATTCATCAATATTTCAAGAATACTGATACTCCATTTCTGTTACTAAATTTACATTCTAAATTCAGTTAGACATATTTCGTTTGTTAATTGATTCACATTATATACATATTTTATGTTAAAAGACTGTAAAACGTATTTATGTCTTGTAGAAAATCGCTTAGTTAAAAGTCCCCTATAGGAAAATCTAAAGAAAAGCATGAATGTTCCGGCCTTCACCTAGTCGTAGCGGTTCTGTTTTCTTGGTCAACAGGTGTATTCTTATCTGAGTACTCCACTTACATCGCATTCACAATATCTCACTTTAAAAAATTCGAACCGAAAGTGTTTATGGCTGCTGTAAAGATACAAATGTATAGAGGACCCAATGTTACTCAATAAGGAATTACGCGATATTAAATACTGACCTCAACTTGACACAATAAAAAATGAGGTAGTTACTGGCCAAAGACGAAGAAGGTTTTGAATGTCGCACCACGTGATGACATATAAGTATTATTAGAATAATAAAACATGGGTTCTACGATGATTGAAATGTTTATCAGTAGATGCGCCGTTGAGCACTAAATCGTTTATAGTTTGTAAATGTGAAATAAAACTTCGAAACGTTCTGTTTATGCATACTTCGTGCGTTCTTTGGGAAACCGTTACCCAAGAAGATGGATGACAGACTGTCATATAATACGACTAATTCAGGAATTGGAAGGAACGTGAGCAGAATGTCGATTTCCATGGTTGAATCCCTCATATCTCTAAAGTTTTTTTGCACTAAAACCCAATCAGACTTTTACTTATATGATAGACATAGCGTAGAATTTTTCCAAATTCTTTCCGGTAAACCGAATGGCATTAGTATCTCCATAAACGCACATGTACACTAAACGAATTATTATTCTAAAAATTATATTCGCTTAAAGAGATACAAATAAGTAGGCGTAAAATGTATTAGAGCACGTACAGATTCGAGATTTATTAATATACTGCAGTGCTACCCATCTGAGACAATAGTTGTAGCATATCTCAAGTAACACTAGCATAATAAAAGTCGTATTATAAATAAAATTTGTCTAAATTCTGTAATAAGATAGTTTAACAACAGTAAATGTGTGGTTTGAAAACAGTAAATATCGCGAAGGGTATGTATCATTTATCAATGTCAGAAAAAATATTCACTTCTTTGAGATGTTATTTAGCCTAACATTGCTGGTCAGAAGAGAGAAAAAATGTCAATTTCAAAATTTAAAGTGCGTAACACAGACAAATGTTAAATCCGAAAAAATATATTTTCAAAACACGGTTACACACCGCCCTCTACCTACACTGAAACAGAAAAACGAAAAGGCCATATTCTCTCCGTAATTTTTAATCAATATCAAACACTCTTTAGAATTCGAATAGTTTTTTTTGTTTCCTTGAATTGTGCATTCATAAATATTCTTGTATTTCCATCTAAATATTGTAATAATTTATAAATTACTTTTGTTATCTTTTGACAATAATTCATTATATGAATTATGTGGCGTTTTTAAATGAAAAGAACTATTACGTGAAAACTATTAAACAAGATTTATTAACAATTTTAAAACAAGTATTCAAATTACAAAAATATTTGGGATCTCAGGGTCTTGAACTGGGTTTGATAATGGCAGAATTTATATAATCAAAATCACAAAATTTACATTTACTTTATATGGGAATCAATGCGTCTGAACATAGACGAAATTTGTTGCTGAAGAAATAATACTAAAGATTGAATTTAAACAATTTCAATTTTTATCAAGAAATAAAGAATGATCTGAATAATTAAATATCTCATTTTATCGATAATTAAAGAACGATCTGACGTTTATCTTTTAAACGTGGTTTACAATGATTTTAAAGTTTTCTTTCTACTTACGGCAGCCCAGGTCTCATTTTAACTTTTCGTGCACAATTTTGAGGACATCACTGATTCTAAGTACTCACAGACTCTAAATGTTCACAGACTCTAATTAGCGTAGTTTGTTAGTTGGTTTAAAATAACTTCGTCGATTCTCGATGATTTACTGCAACCTGGATTTGTAGGTCTAGTGAATTTTTGTTGAAAATGCACCTCATTGGTTTTGTCTGTTGACTGAAGACTAGTTCAGTTTCTGCATTTTTGATATAACAGCGTACTGGTTACTGGAACACTTTCTCGTTCTTTAAATTAGACCTTTTTCATTCTCGCTGCTGACTGACTAAATTGTTCAACTTTTCGTGTATTAGAATTTTGTGGTCTTTACACCTCGCCGTTCATTGCCTGACTGTACTAGTTTTGTAAAATAGACTTTGCTGGTCTTTATGCCTCGCCGTTCATTGCCTGACTGTTCGTTCTTTTCGTCTGTTCTATTTGCTGTCTGCTGCCCGACTGTTCGTTCGTCTCGTAAATTTTGAGCGCGTAAAACCTTTCGACCGATCAACAATACTTTATTTGCATTGCCGGTTTGTTGCGGCGTCCGCTATATCCACCAATAATGAGTCCTCTACAATTCAACTTTTCAATTAGAACAATGCCTTAATAACCAATTACTAGATTATATTTATAAAAACAACTGAAATTTGGGAAGGGTTAAGGTTCCATTTTCTGGATTATTCTTTTGTTTTCAAAACTGTGACTAAATTAAAATTGCATTTCAAAGTTTATCAAACTCGATTAAGTTGTACTTCCAGATACCGCGCTAAACTTAAAGAAGAAGCATTTTATCGAAACAATAAAATTTAGGGTAATTGTAAAATTTCTAATTTCCGTCGTATAAACGTCGCCCACAACTCATTTTAATAATCATGAAATTATGGCTGCATTTTCTCGATCAATTGAATACACTTTGAGAGTAATGCTTTGGCCTACATAAGTAAATATTCAGAAAAGTTCGGCACAGAATACAATCACTGTACCCACGGCCACCGTTTACTTTACGGCATGTCGCATTCAGTTTGTACCTAGGAGAGGTTTGTGACCTCGCGAACGCGGCACTTGATGTCACACGCGCCCATAAAATTATTCGTACTAAAATAGTTGAAGAATAATTAATTGGACACTTTTTTAATCGAAAAGTTTCTAGCAGTAATAAAGGTTTGAAAGGAAATGATGCAATTCTATTAAGATCAAAAGATTTGAGAAATAACTTGAATAATTTTGTGTCACATAAAATAAAAATATTAAACTTCGTGCATAACAAGGCCTAGAAAAAAAAATCATTCCACTTGAATATTTTTATCAGCTTTATTATTATCAGATTGTTTTGAGATAATCTCATCTTACGCGGTAATGCTTTAAAAGACTAACGGTCTAAGATAATGATCATAAATGTAAATAGATATTTCTAAGAATTTAAATTATAATTATAAAGATTCTTTGTAAGAGTGATCATAACACAATAAATTTTTTCGACCTGAATTATTGACTACTGAAGATTTTTTTTGCAAATTCATAATTACAGTTACCATTATTTTAATATTTAGCTGTTGTTTGTGGAATAATAATAAATACATTTAATTTTTATTCCTATACATACAAAAAGGGTTTAACGCGGTGTTTCCCAAACTGGGGCGCTCGTACCAAAGGGGGAGCAATTCTACAATGAGTTCTTCTAACCTTTAAACACCCTTGTACAAAAGGGAAAATTGTTGGTATATTAATTTGAAATAAGTATTTGGTAAGTTTGGTGCTTTCCGTAGAGTTACACTTGAAATATTGGTGTAATATGAACTACGATGTACTCAGAGAGTATTGTTTGCTATGTCTACTGAAGGAATAGCACGTTCTGTGTTGCTGTGGCATGCGCTAAGTGGTTGTCTACTGTAGTCTAGAGCCAAGTGAAATAACGACTTAATGTCATACAAAATCTCGAATGGACGATAGGTTTAGTGATCTCAGATTAAAATGAATTATTACTTTGTTTATTCACAGAATTATCATCATAGAAGAACAGTTATACATTCAAGTTGAAATAATGTTTATTTAGTAATTAATTCAATTTTTATATAAAAATATGTATATGTTACATAGCGGGCATTAGAAAGATTTAGGGAGGAATTATAAAGACCTAAGTGGGACAAGGTAAAAAAAGGTAGGGAAACACTGGTTTAATAGAATTGCTAATATTTTACTTAACGTCTGTTTTTATTAATAATATAAATTAAAGACCTGTTATACAGACATTTTAAAATATTTCATTCAATACAACGATGTTATCGTATTGTACTTTCATTACGTTGTTATGTTTCAAACTATAACAAACGGGTGCAATTGCTAAATTGAGAAACAGTCTTTAGTTATCCTGTCAAAATTAAATTTAAAAGTTCACGAATCAATTCTTCTCTCCGTTTAATGCATGAGGTTTCGTCCGAAAAGGGCATAATTATTAGTAAAAAGCAGCAAAAATATCTGACAAATAAGTAAATACAATTCACGTAACATATATATAGTAATATTTACCTGCATAAAAGCTAAAATAATTGTTTTTTAAAAATACTGTATCAAAAAGTGAAAAAAAAAATATAAATATTGCTTAATTTGAAGGTATCATTATGTGAATTTATTAAGTTGTGTTGAATAACATATTTAAAAATGTCTGTAAAAAACGACGTTAATTGATTTAATTAAATATTTTTCCTGAAGTAGTATTACATTATAACCCAAATTTAAAAACAATGTAGCAGACATACGTTTGTTTACTTGTGACTATAGATTTATAATAAAGATTGCTATTTACAAAAAAAAACTTCGCTCACTTAAAGACGAAGGCAATTACGACCCATTCACTGAATTAATTATTTAAAAGTTTGACAATATATATATATATATATATATATATATATATATATATATATATGTTTATGTGTTTACTGTTTTTCAATAAAATTCTAAACGAATTTAAGTGTCCGTAAAGCAACTTCACTCATTCAGGGGGTGATATAACTATGTCTGAAATACGCATTTGCGAAAGTAGATATTGGAAAAATTATAGCAAAAATAGTAATTGTATTACCAATAATTTTTTTGTAATAGTAGTCACTGAAGACGCAGTAGCAGTACATGTAGTATAGAGTAATAAAAATAAAGCGCAGAAGTAATACCATGGCGTTACTTGCAATTTAGTTGTGGGTACTGGATTAGTATAAGTAGTAGAATTTTTAATAAAAAATTAACACAATTTGAAATTATAAATACAATTGGAAACTTTCTCTGACTTGTATTAACATAAATGTAATTAATGAATCATGACTGTATCAACGTTAAATTTTTCATATATTACGAAACGTTTCGTACCATGTTCAGGGACCTCTTCAGTTGTATATAATTAATCAAATATGAATTGATATTTTATAAAAGATGTAACAGAATTTTTTTTGTTTGCGTCCAACAAAATTCAAATCATATATTGTTAATTATATACAACTGAAGAGGTCCCTGGACATAGTGAGGTAACGTTTCGTAGTAAATGTACATTTTAATTGTGATGAATTCTGACATTTGGTCATGATACAATAATTAAAATTTGAAATTTAACATAAATATTTCATTTATTTGTAGCTGAAGAGAACTAACTAGTCGTGTCAAAATACGATACTCAGTGGTCCACTTCTCTGTAATTGTAGCCGGAGATCAGTTTAACGCGAACCTTTGTTTCCGCAACTTACTAGTTTAAAAACTATTCTGAAAACCTAAGTTACTCCTCCAGAGGTAGTTCCCAACTGGCGACAAACCTCCCCTCCACCTTCTCCACTCTTTCATTATCTAACAAACACGACTTGCTATGTCTCACAACCTATACAAATTTGTTTTCATTTCAAAAATAATTATTATATCAGTCTCACGATATATTAAGAATGTGCTTATTTATAAGTCAATATATTCATAACAACTACGAAATCCATATGTATATTTATTTATAAAACCATTCTTGATAGTAATACGTGCAGCTTGAGATAATTAACGTCAACAATGAGTGGTAATCAGTGTTCACTTCACCTCTGTACTGATAATAGATGACTATGCCATTCGAAAGCTTTACAATAAAATTAGTTTCCCTATTTTGTGGACTTTTATTCGGATATTAACACATTAACATACATAACATCGATCCTTTCATCTGTAAGATTATCTCTACACGTATCATGAAGAACTACTATCAGGATTATTTTAATAAATAATCTTTATTTTTAAAAATTCATTATTAAGAAAGAGGCAATTTACATTTTGATATATATGTATATTAAGAAATCAATTTAATATTAATATATTTTACGAAGAGGTAATTGAAATGTAATTGATGGTAAAGAAATAAAGCTACACCAACCATCAGAGATTGGAGATTGTTTTTTATAAAGTTGTCGAAACTATTAAAGCACACAAAAATTCAGCAAACCCAATAACACGTCTTGGAGAGTGAGGAAAATCTTCCAAAGACCAAAAATTACGGCAGTTGTTTCACGTATGTTATAATGTTGTCATTTACGAAATCCTTATATATTGCCCATCAGCTGTTGATGAAGAGAATAGCTGATGTCCGAGTCAACCGATAGAGTTAGGGGCAGCGAGAATGTTACGCGCCTACGTATATTCCCGAAATTATTCTGATGTTCAGGGAATTGTCAACGAGAACTAAATCCGGTAGATGATTCGCGTATATTCTAAGCATATATTGAAAATATTCTGGAAAGCGGAAAATGTTTGCCAGATTGGCGATTAATTTTTCAATCTGTGTCATGCTTGAAATGTAAGCGGTGTGGCAGGGAAATGTCATATTCAAAAGGATGCGCATGCGCGTGGGGGAACTGATATATATAAGCGTTGACGAGGAACGATAGTACATACACAGCAATGCTTCGTCAGTCACGAATTTTCTTCTACAGTGCCGTTGTGCTTATCCTTATCTCTCAGGTGAGTACCATCACGTACAGCCAAATTTAATAATTATTCACACAAGATTTAAGAATATAATTTCTTATTTTTAATTAAATTCAATTATATGAACCAGTATATTTTACCTGTACATTTTTAAATTCAAATTCCATAAACGTCATCTGATGATATATTTGAGAATGGAAAGGAATTAAGGTAATTTTTTTTAGTCTACTGCCAGCTTCACTTACGAACACTTTAGATACGGCAACAGAAACATAACTTATTTCTCTCACAGCGTATATCCAAACTGCTATCTGATTCTACTTTTCTCGGAAAGCTTGAATGTCCTGTTCTGTTGGCATGCCAGCAAATCCTTATTCCATGACACATCGGACAGCAGTTCAATATACGATCGGTTTTTTCTTCCTGAACCGTTACGTTATCATCATGAAAATATACAGTACTTTTCAACCTTTGCTCATTTACTTAATCTATCCAACTTAAGTTCAAATTGTAAATATTTACCAACTGTGTATAATTACGTGAAAAATACCATCACAGGAATAGAGGTTGAACAAGATTAGTATTGTTAGGTTTTTTATAGTTATTAAAGGTGACAAATGCTGAGAAAATATAAGACATCAAGAGTATTTTCAACTTGTATTACAAGTTTAAAGAACTGCAGCTTGGTAAGATTGTAAGACGACAACGACTTTCCGATAGTACCCGTTGAAATCGTCTGTAACTGGATTGGTGACCTCAAAAGACATGCCATGATCTTCTCTCGATCTTACCTGGACTCAATTCCGATAGCCACTAAGGCATTAAATACAGCGGGTAAATTGTTGTCACCTTTCTCGGAAGGTTAAAAGAGACTGTGGTTTAATAATCCCAAAGATTTCACTTCAATTTAGAAACAGGTCATGATAAGTACCGACATTATAATAATAACCTATATTTATTTATTATTCTTTATAAATTAAATTATTATATTTTTGGAATTTGCTTTAATATTATGCACAGAAGGTAATTTTAATTTAATTAAAATTACTTAAAATTATTAATTGAATGGGATAAGTTTTTAAAAATTTTCACTTAATACCTTTTAACTGTTTAATATTGTCTGAGAATATATTAATACCATTATAATGAACTTCTTTCTGTTTCTTGTACATAAAATGCCCAGTTAATTTGGTTGTGAAGCCTATAATTTATTGCAAATATTATATATATATATAATTGATTATATGGACTGACATGCAAGAGATAGAATACACTTTTATAAAAGCCCCCTGCACGATGTTTTTGGAGTATCTTGACACATTATTCGAACTCCCACCTTTTTAAGGATAAATGAGTGAAAGAGTGCAAAGAAAGCCCATTTTCTAATGTACAGACCACACTACTTTGGCATTATTCGAACTGTGTATTAGGTTGCCCATAATTTGCGTACTAATGCTTTTTTTATTTGAATTTATTATCGACACGTAATTCTAAAAACTTAAACATCACAAATTTTGTTTCTGGCTCTTATTCTGTGAATTCAGAGACCCCTTTTTTTCGAATTGGAATAAATTGTGCCTTCTCAAAAATAATTTGTGAACTATTACCTGAAAACCAATGCAGTAAATGGTTCAATGTCACATTGGCTACTTCTTCTGATGCTTCGTGTTTATTCTTCATTAAAATGTTAGTATGGACTATAACAGTGAAATCTCAGAAAATAGACTCATTGTTAACAGTAAATAATTTATACTGCATCTTTATTTTTTCCAAATACTTCTTTTTGCAGAATATTAATCCTTTAATGTTACTACTTGCTTCCCGAAGCTTAATTAAGTAGATCGATAATAATAATATTAATAAATAGCGGAATCCTAAAATAATAAACAATGTATTACAATTATTTTTCTCAATATTCGAGACTATAAAGTTAATTTCTAATAAAAACCATATTGTTTCATAAACTCTCCTTGAGCTACATTACGTTCAAAATTATTAATTACATCTTGGAAAAATATCTTCCACTTGCTACACTTTGTTTTTCACAATTATGTTCATTTGTAGTGTTCGATCTTGTTACTCGTAATCGACGTCCAAAAATACTTTTAAAATAAACTTTCTAGATGTAGACTCTCGTAATCTTTACTTATAAATGTATTAAATTTATTGTATTTAATTTATTAAATTTATTAATTTATTAAAATCAAATCTAATGAGGATACTTATGATGAGAAGAAAAATGCATGAGATTAATGAAGAACGCCGCAATATTACCAAATACAATTCTCGGGTTTCAACCCGGGCCAAGGTTTAATTCAATAACGTTTCGACGGCAAGCTCGGTCATCGTCGCAGCCAACCTAACGATGATAGCGGCGCTTGCCGTCGAAATGCTGTTGAATAAATCATTTGCCTGATTGCCTGAGAATTGTATTTGTAACATATTCAGAGGGAAAGCCCTCCTCTATAATGACGCAATATTATTTTGGCGCTTCTGACATTGTTTCGTGGATTTAGGAAATATCTATAACTTCAAAACAGAATTCCACTAAAATAAAATGTAATAATTTTGTACTGTATTTCACTTCTGTCAGTTTGGAATTATTTTGTTTGGTAAAAATATATTGTACACATTTGAACATATTTTTTCTTGACGTTGAAATTTTCCAAAACGAAGAGGCGGACAGTTTGAGAATGGTTTCTTATATTCCTTCTCAATAGCGTAACGATTCTGACTATTTTAATCAGTAACCTCTTTGATAACAAGATAACTTTTTAGTTTTAGTTTTAACTTTTCCACCGTCTAGTCATTACATGCAAATGAAACATGTCAAGCTAAGTGCACTAAAAAATAAATTCTGCAGGATAAAACTAAAAAATACTATTTACGGAGTGGTATATTTTTTGTTATCAACACTCCTAAGTTTTGCCATTTTCCTTCCTTCATTTGTAATTTCACTAGCTGCCAAACTCCGACCTCACACCGTTATATAATTCCTGAATTTCAATAACAATATGCTATGCAAAATATAAATGCAAATTATAAAATTAACGTTAATAAATATAAATTACACAATTTGTAACATAAAATAAGAAATAACAGGAGAATCTTTCAATCATGATACTTCATGGGCTGTAAGTATCACTTCATCTTCGTCGAGTTCTAAAATTAGCGGAGCTCTGGCTAATTTGTCATCCCTCTATCATCCCTTGCTTGTTTAATCACCAGGAACAATGAAAAATCTGGAGAAGTATCAACTCTCAAGTACAACACCCGGTTCATATTACTGCCCCCCCCCCAACAAGTCTCGAACGGGGCCTGGAGTCGAATCGAATCTTAGTGCATTAAGGACCCGCGTACTAAGCAAGAGATCCGGGTTCGATTCCCAGTCCGGTCCAGATTTTACCATCCAGATTTACAATAAATAAAGTTAGTATTTTTGCGCGGCTAAACATCATTTTCTATAGTTTAAACTTCAATTTTAGGCAGTTGACATTTCCAAGAGTAGAGACGGCGGAACCCTTAGGGGGTAGAATTTGGCGTCACCCTATTGTCTATTGTAGACACACTCCCAGGGCCATTTATCTACCTACAATTCCTCCCCATCAGAAGCTCCAAACTTTTCCATATCGACTTTGTAGAAACAAGGGGATTAAAAATTGAATCTCTCCGGCACCCTCAGAAAAAGTCACAGACTTCGACAAATGAACGCCGACCTGTGAAGATATGTGACGACGATTTGGTAGGGACATTTAGAGAAGGAAAATTTGTGAGTGTCTGAAGAGAGAAGAAGAAATAAGAGAAAGTTGAGGACACGAGATTTAATAAAGGGCTGCAAATGAGCAGAGATGAACAACAGTCTTGAAAAACTTGGAAGCTGTTTCGACAGGACAGTTTTGCGAAGTGCGGTGAAGAAGTTTTTGGAGAAAGCAGTTTGGAGGACAGGCATGAAATAAGTTTAGAGACTATGAAAACAGTTTATGCTGGAATTGCACTGTCGATAAATTCACACAAGATCAGTTTCTGGATCAATATTTAAGTAAGTGTTGAATCTGTTTCTGAGAAACAGAGTTGAGAGATAGTTGAAAGAGTTTCCGAATCAGTTTTTCTGAATCAAAAAGTTTTGTAGAAAACAGTTTCTGATAGATCTTTGAGGGGTTGTTCTGAAATAGTTCTGTAAAATATTTTGACGAAGATGATGTGCACCTTTGGGGAAGGAAGAACCCAAGTCCACCAACTTACAAGCTCCTTTTTCCGGAGTAAATCACCATCCACGTAACTACGATATCGCCATGTCGCAGGAGCGAAAAGAAGTGTGAAGAGTGAACAGCGTGTATAATCGAACCAATTTATTTAAAAAAGTGTTATTCTGCCCGTAGATACCAGTAAAGTTTCAAATCAGGGTTTCATATATATGTGTCTAAATTAAATTGTCATTTAATTAATTTAAGTAATTTTTTTAATTGCAGGACACCAATTAAATAACTGATGTATATTAGGAACAAACCTTTCGCCGGAATCAATGACTCAATGAAGTCCAATGTAATTCTCTTTTGGTTTTCAGCTAAATTTATATATAAAAAATTCTCTTGCTTAACATATTCTATATAATTGTATACGTTCGAATTCTGACAACATTAATATTGTATTAAGGAAAATAGAACCTGACTTATAAAGTGGTATATGAATGATGGATGACATATTAAACATATCGTACTTTAAAAAAAGTTTAAAAAAAGCGTTTCAAATTTAACTTTCCATCATCACACGCAATAATTTATAATTATATATAATTCAAACCAAATAACAGACTCAATTTAATTATTTATTAATTAATTGTAGCTTTCTACTTATAAAGTAATATATTGTAATAATTAAATAAAAAGATAAATGGCTGTGGCTAAATAAAAAGAACTATTAAGGGAAAACAATTAAACAAATTTATTAACAATTTTAAATACACAATAATATTTGGGATCTCAGGGTCTTAAACTGGGTTTGATAAATGGGTGAATTTATACAATCAAATTACATTTACCTTTTATGGAAGTTAATGCGTCTGAAACATAGACGAACTTTGTTGTGGAAGAAAATAACACTACAGATTGAATTTAAACAGTTCTAAATTTCATCAGGAATTAACGATCTCATGTTATCGATAATTAAATAATTAAAATTAAAGAACGATCTGACTTTTATCTTTTAAAAGTGGTTTACAATATTATTTTAAAGTTTTCTACTTACGGCCGCCCAGGTCTCATTTTAGGTTTTTCGTGCACAAAATTTGGGGATATCACTGATTCTATTACTCACAGACTCTAAATGTCAACAAATTCTAATTGGCGTAGTTTTGTTAGTTGGTCTAACACAAATTAGTAGATTCTCGATACTTTGCTGCAACCTGGATTTGCAGATCTCGTGTAGTTGGAAATGTACTTCCTTGGTTTGTCTATGGCCAGCAGGTTGAATTTATGCTCGGCCACCGATTACAACATTAGTTTCACTCTTTCCTTCCCGACTGAAGATTGCTTTAGTTTTCAATATTTTAATGCATGTTTGTAACTGCTATCAAACTGTTCTATTTGCGGTCCACTGCCCGACTGCAAAACTTTTTATAATATGAAAAGTTTTGGTCTTTACACCTCGCTGTTCTATGCATGACTCTAAAACTTTTGTACAAAAACTTTGCTGGTCCTTATGCCTCGCCGTTCATTGCCTGACTGTCCGTTCGTCTCGTAGATTTTGAGCGCGTAGAACCTCAACAATGTTTTCTTTGCCTCGCCGAATTGTTGCGGCGTCCGCTCTATATCCTCTAATAATGAGTCCTCTACAATCCAACTTTACAATTAGCACAATGTCTTAATTACCAATTACTACAATATATAACATTAAAACATCTCATTCCTATATTTCAGCACATTCTAAAACCAAACACGTCTAACACTGACGTTCGTCAAATGCAAAATAAACACCGTTATTCGTTTTGAATTTGATATAATTATAAATATTTACAACTAGCCATATAAACTATTGTGTGAACACAGAAGTATATATATATATATATATATATATACTATTATTTTCCCTGAGGCGGAATAGTTCGGAGTCTAGCTTACATTCATGAGTTAGACATTTTTCTTCAATTATTGGGATCCCCAGGTTATTGCATTCACCAGATAACAAACTTTTGAGTGTTGTTGTAGGATTTTGATTGAAGGAACAGCGAAGCAAGTGAAGTGAGTCAATTTGGCAATAAGTATGTGTTGCCCACTAAATTCAGTGTGGCCTGTCTATAAAGTGTTAATAATTGTGTGTGTGAACGAGCCCATGTCCTTGGTACAAGAAAACATTAAGGTAAAACTGCACAACTCAAATAATAATCGCAAATTTGGAAGCAAAAGGTTTTGCTTCGCACAGACTGAACTAAATTCCACATAGGGACATCAAGGAGAACTAGGTCCGAGGGCTGACTGAGGGGCGGCAGATCCAAAGTTCCAGGTGGCAGAGAACGAGAACATCGACCGAGTGTATTAAAAATTTAATGTGTAGAATCAGTGAATAATGGCCTTTTTAGTGTTGTCCTCAAGCTCCAAGAATCAGTTCTGGTACCAAAAAGACATTCGTGAGTACAAAACAATTATTTAAAATCTGTAAACGAGGATTAAAGGTATAAGTCAGATATCGTTCGTTTTTCTTTTCATTTAGTTTCTTTCATTTCGTTTATTTTCGTATTGTATTAAGTTAAATTCAATGAGTTTGAATTTTTAATGTTAGTTTATTAAACTAGAGTGTTCTTACTATCAAACCCAGTAAAGACCCTGAGATAAAGAGAATTTCTCGAATTATTGGGTTCCCCAGGTTACTGCAAGAGATAGGAAGAATTGAAACATTTCAAAATTAGTTAAAATATAAAGTTGTATCTTTTCTAGAACGCCACGAATTTCAAAATTTAAATAAAATATTGTTTGATGAAATTAGGCGTAAAAGGTAGGGATTACAATTTGTACTTTCAAAGAATAAATTTATAAATCTGAATAATTGTGTTAATTAATATTTTAATTAATACTACCTTTTAAAAATTACGATTTAAATGCTTCCGTGAATGTTTTTACTTTGTCTTCAACTCACAACTTTGTTTAATAATACATTAAACAACGGCTGGTCTCTGCTCTAGTAGCATTTGTTCCGTCCTCCGAAATGTCCCGTCACCCACTGAACTATTGTAGTCTCCAATTTTAGCGCGCGTACGCCATTTTTTGGATATATCTACTGTGCTACAGTAAGAATTATTTAGTCTGAGATGTCAGTGAGAAAATTTCAGCCGAAGAAGTTAGTCCTAGAACTATTTGTATAAAATTAGTCTCAGATTGAGTCTGGAGTACGAGAAGGAGCTATCTGGTCTATCTATACCTGCTGTTTCCTGTCATCATTGCCGCCAAACTTGCAGATACAACGGCCCTGGTAACCGGATTATAAATCTCAGTGTATGCCCGAGACAGAGCGGAGACTTTTAAAGTTCATTTAATGGCCCACCACCCCTCTCTTTATAAATTCTCAGGCATTGAGCCAAGTACTGTAAATCATCATTGTAATTTAGCCAAGAATTTAAAATAAACTTTAAATAAAATCCTACTTTTTTGAAAATTAATTTGCAGGTCAAAGGCCTATTACAAGACTCAAGAATCAACGGTTTAGGCATAGGCGTGAAATTTTTTTTTTCAGTCGATGTCTACGTTGAAAATTATTTCAGCTTTTGCAACTAAATATGAGTAAAAACGTTCTCGGTACAGGATGGTGTTTCGATTCAGTGTAATCGAAGATTATCCGTCTGGAGAAAGACGCTAACGAGGAAGATTTATAAAAAAAATTTAAAATGTGCCGGTTTTTAATTTAAGATTCATCTACAATTAAATGGACACAATAATTGTTAATTATTGTGAAACACTTGCACTGTGTAATATTTCATTTCGGAATTGTCGATTAAGAAGCAAAATTTAAAAGTTATTCCAAGTAAATTTCTCGTTATATTTTAGTTTGAGTTACGAAGCGAATTACGTCACGTAATTCTTTGAGTATGTAGGCATTTTGCCTTGACATACAGCGGCGTTGATAATCACATTTAACGGGGCGTTTTGAAGGAAACGATACGGTAATGTGGTATATTAGAGGTATAATTGTAAAAGCCGATAGTATATTAAAAGCGTATGAGGAATTTTAGTGTTGGATATCTCGCTTAAAATCCAACATTTACGTCATTAATTGAATTAATGAGTTTACTCATTTCTGGGCGTATACAATACTTCATTCATTTATACTTAAAAAATTACAGTGTTCTATTAAATTTGTAATTTTTTGAATGCGTATTGATTAATAAGTATATACATATATATATATATATAGTAGAGATCAACAATATGTAATGTTAATTTTATTTAATTTTTTTCTTTGATATTCTTGTCGGCTTAATTTTGAGGCCAGAGCATTGTAAAGAACAGTCAGTCTGGCGCAAGAATGCAGAGTCTGTAATGGTTGCTACGGATTATTGTCGAAAAGCGTACGCACACAGAACTTTGGCTGAAAACGTTCAGTGTGTTGTGGGAGCCGGACGAGAGTGTTTGGATGGCCTAACCATGGTATTCATGGCGAGAGTCTGTTGTGGCGAACCGGCCAATGGAGGTCGCATTCAGAATATGTATTAAAGGTTTTTTACAGCAAAACTGAGTGTGACAATATGTACGACAGTAAAGTTCGTGAAACAGTAAAGTATAAAGTCGCCGAAATTGTTGTGAAGTGAAACGATAATAGCAATCAGTGCTATGGCCTGTAAATAAAATATTGTTCCTTAAAAACTAAATAACCACGAGTGCACAAGCCAGTACCAGAGTAGCTCTGAATAATTATATGTAGAAACGTAATTTTGTAAACATTTACGTAAATATCATTTACCGCCAGATTTCTATAGTTTCGTCATATTTCTCAAGATTTATCAGAATTCTCTAGTTTTTGTTGTTGTTGTCAGATACTTTTTATAAAATTTTGTTATTGTAGATTAAATTTGTATATTCTTTTGTATCTTTGGAGACGATCGCAAACCACTATCATTATTACTGTCCATATTAGCGGCCCTAGAGTTTTCATTCTCATTAAAACTGAGGCATTTACTATAAACAAATGTACAAAATTCGGTGTAACATCGAAATTGTAATTGAATAATCATTTGTTATCTCTCAAAATAATTTTGGTTTAATTTCAAAGTAAAATCCTGATAACTTTCTTCCTTTGTTTCATTTAAATTGATTACCACATAATTTGGCGCCACAACTTGCTGGCATATATTATTTCATTAATAGTGTATACCACTATATATATATATATATATTGTAATGCCAATTAATTAACACATTAATTGTAAATTTGAAAATATAAATTGTTTGAGAAATATATTCTTACGGCGGTACAGAACACAGCAACAATGTAGCCAGGTATTGTTTCCTTTGTCGGAAGAAGCAATGCGCGCTCAAAATTACGAGAGAGTGACAGTTCACGTTATGATATGGCAGAAGGCAGGTCGCATTAAGAGTTCACTTTATGGTATGAGAGAGTGCAGATCACGTTAAGGCAGAGTGAAGTTCACATTAAGATACGGTAGAGTTCAGTCCGTATTCCGAATCCTCAGCGATCGGGTGGTCGTGAAAGAACTTTTGGAACTTGGAGATTGAAACACGTACCGAGAGACGAGGACGAAAGCGAAAGGCAAGAGCGAGAATCGAAACGAGCTTGCAGGAAAGTATAGATAAAACATTCACGCACGCAGAACTATAAAACCTGCTAAGCACAGACAGTTTTGGTGAACATAGCCAGGCAGAGAAGTAGCAGGAGTCAACCGAGTGAGGCAGAGACGAAGAGGAGGTTCCTGGTTCCTGATTTTGATCTAAAAATACTAATTTTAGAATCAGTGAGTTTTATTAGAAGAAAAAACCCGTCATAGTGCTTCGTAAGTCAAAAGTATCCTGGAATGCTGCCGTGAGTACCAATATAAAACAAACAATTATGTAAACCGGATTAAAAGATAGTCGTCAGATTTCGTTCTCTTCCTTTGATAAAATTTGTTAAGTAGAATCCATCTTTTTAGTATAATTTCGTCGACAGGTGAATTTCGTCTTTGTTAATTGACGAGTAAATCTTTTATTGAAATTTGTGTTGGTAAGATTTCTAAATAAATGATTAGCCATTATCAAACCCAGTAATGACCCTGAGATAAATTCTATTTGTAATTATTTGTGTAATTGTTTCAAGTATTGCCTCAGTAAATTCTTTCATTTAATTAAAAGTCCATTTTTTTAATATTATAATATATATATATATATATATATATATATATATATATATATATATATATATTTAACAGCCTTTGAACGTGGGACGAGTGCTCTGAGTCTTGGTGTGAGTTTCATCAAAAACGCTGAATTTGTTCAATTTTCAAGATAAGTTTTTGAAGTATTTAAAGTCTAGATTCGTATCTGAATGTGCGAGTTGATGTCATCAACTACTAATAATCAATGTTCGTGCAGAACGAAGAGTGGAAAGACTGGTACAAAAACCAGAATTGTAACACTGTATAAAATTACTGTAGCTCTAAATCGTGGATGATTTCTAATGTCCGCCTTACACTGCATCGTACAGTTAAGCCGAAGGCATAACTGTCTATAGTTAGCATGAGAAAACATCTCCATTTCGCACAGAAACATAAGGATTGGAAATTCTATGGTCTGTTTAATGCATCATACAGATGGCAGTGACAATTTGGTGGAAACTGCAAGAAAACACGGACCTTACAACCATTAAATGGTGGGGAATAAGGGACAAGTTTTATGGTCTGTTTTGAACACCATATTACTAATCAAGTTTATCGGATCCTGATAGCGTAGTTCAATGCAGTGCCTACTAAGACAGTGCGCCATTCCACAGAGATCGCATTGTGCATTAGTGGTTTCAGGAACACGAAGGAGACTTCATCTTGATTAGGTAGCCCGCACAATTGCCAGATCTCAATCGAATTGAACATTTGTGAGACGACACTCAAAGAACCATCTGACAGTTGGATCCAACAAATATGACACAACTTGACAGTGCTATTCATTGGACATCGTATCACATTCCTTGCATCTTTCAACATCTTTTGGATTCAATGCTAAGAAGAATCACCGTAGTACTGAAGGGAAAAGTTGGCCCAACGAATTACTGATGAGGTGGTCATATCCAGTCGGTAGCCACACACACACACACACACACATATATATATATATATATATATATATATATATATATTGTATAAATTACAAATGTGTAATTAAATGCTTCATAAAAATTATTTCTTTAATTATTTGCGGCGTTGAGGCCAGAGCATTCTAAAGAACAGTATTGTATGGCGCGAGAATTCAGTGGTTGCTAGAAGTAATGTCGATAAACGTATATAAGACGCACGGAATTTTAGAAGAAACAGTAAACACTTAGATAGTAAAAGAGCAGTATGTAGTCAGAAAACTCAGATATACAGATAGCAGTGTGTGTTTGGGAGCCTGCGGAGAACTCAGATATTCAGAGAGGTAGTCAGTGTTTTTTGGAGGACATGATCATGGTAGTCAAAGCTATAGTCTGTTATGGTCGAATTCAGCAAAGTATGGGCTGAATACTTTTTTTATTTTTAGGGTAACAGGCTACATGAGGGTAATCCACATGGTTGCAACTCCCCTTTAATAGCATAGGAAGGGATCTGAAAGGGGGGATGTGGAAGGGCAAAGGAAGGTAGCCAAGGGTTAACTAGGGCCCCCGGGCTATAGTTTAGGGATCCTACCCGGTATTCGCCTAAAAGTAATGCAGCGAAAACCCTAGAAAAACCTGCATCAGGTAGGTCGGGCATTGGGTACTTGTCCCACGCCCTTCCGATAGCGGGAGAGGAGTTTGCTGTGGGGACGCAGCATTCCATTCTCCGTGCCTCGACCAGTTTAGGAGGCAGCTGGCCGACTATTCCAATATGAATAGCGGACAACTCTTACCGTATGCCCAAGGTCTGTGACCCCGGAACATACACCTCTCAAAACAGGCCGAGGTGGCTCGGCTTGTGGGAACCTTAGTTCAAAAACGGAGAGGAAAAGGCATCCGCATAGATAGCCCCTTCGTGTCTCTCCTACAAGGTTCTGCCTGCGATAGAATAGCCCTCGCAGACTTTCCTGCTATGGGCTGAATACCATAACGTTTTTTTTTAATAAAGATTTTCACAAAAAACCGAGTGCGAGAATACGTATGACAGCGAATCAGAAAGGTGCCCAGTGTGTTGGAAAGTCAGACAATAATAAAATCAGTGCTATTGCGTGTCAGTGAAATTAGTGTTCTATAAAAATTGAATAATCACGTATGCACAAACCAGAACAGCTCTAAATAACTGTTATGTAAAAACGAAAAACTTTCTTCTGATAACCTTTACGTAAATATCGTTTACCGCCAGATTTCTATAACTTTGCCAGATTTATATAATTTTTCAGATTCCTAATAGTCTTTGTTATTGGTATAAAATTTTGTTATTGTAAATTTAAATTCATTTTTTGTCTATTTTTTATAACTAGGTGAAATTTGCAAATCACTGTCTTTATTGGAGGCCCTATAAGCGACCATGAAATTTAAATTCTCATAAAAGCTGAGGCATTTACTTAACAATATAAAGTGTTAATTCAATAAAAATAAAATTTGTCAAATAAATAATATTTGTTATTTTTAGATATTTGGTTTAATTTCGACTTCCTTCCTATATTTATTTAATTAATCTAACGTATAACACACAATTTGGCACTCCAAGATTGTTCATTAGCATCTTTTGTATATTACATAATTTGTCTCCAACGTGGTGTGCATACCACAATGTATATATCTATATATATGGATAGTTATTAAATAATATAACAAATTTTTATTAACAACATAAAAAGACAATTATTGATGTTTATTAATATCTGAAATCTCTCTTTTCCTCCGGTTTTGCTCACATTTTCTCAATCTGCCAACAAGAAAAAAACTGTGATGGCTCCTCATCTCTTAACTTCTTTCGGGTACAAATTTATACAATTCTGCTCCATCCAACAAGAGACAAAAGACTCAAATAATAGAAATTAGAGTAATAATAAGAAAGATAGCCAAATACAGACAAAAGAATTGATGATATAAATACTACTGAACATTTCTGGAAGCCTTGTTCCTTTCTACAGGTGAAGAAGCCATCTTTATGTTGCTTTTGAGTTTGGTCAACTGACTCTTGCAGTTTTGTCGCTCTGGGCTCTTGCGTTTTTTCTCCATCTGAAGAAACGAACAAGACTTACAGAAACGTTGTGTGGTATTCATATCATCATTTCTTTTGCCTGTATTAGACTGTCTCAATTATTATTAATTTGAATACAGTCATAAATTTTTTACTTTCAAATTAGAGTAACTTGGCGAAGACAAGTATAATCGCCTTGCACGTGTACAAAGACAAGACTAAACCCATTAGTAAACTTCTGTTAATTTTCATCTGGGTTACAAAAGAATAGTCAAGCAGAAAATAGATCTCCGTTTCTCAATAATGAAACATAAATTTTCGGCGTTTGAGTAACACTGTAGCGCGATAGTTTTATTATTGATATATATATATATATATGTTTCATTTTAATATAATTAGATTTTAGCAAGGGTTGAGAGCTCGGTAAGTTGGAATTTGAGTAGGCGCCGCCGAGACGGGGAGATAATCCCTTCAGTCTGGAATTGGGCACGTATGATGTGGACCCTCGGAAGTTACCTGGACTGTCACACCGTGGGAAACGTCTCTCTGAAAATCCCAGAAATTTGAGTTAACACGTGACTGCCTGAACCAATGACATTTCTTGGTTTAGGTAAGATCGATCCAAAGATGATCGAAACCATCGATTTTTGACATCCAGCGAGGGGCTGAAAAGAAAGTATTGACACAGAAGGACAACCGTCGCCAGCGACGGACGTGCAGCCCCAACTTGCAGTTTTCGATTGGACACTTGCAGTTTCGAGAGGACCCGGAGAGATCGAGGGTGCCACACGATAACGGCCAGACATCAACGAAGATAACTGCCAAGTATCTCAATCCTTGACGCGCCTAGGGGTAATTACCGTAGACCATGTTTAACTGAGATTAAGGGATCAGATTGTAAAAACCTACCACTACAACACAAACGTTCTGAAACATCCGAATTTTATTGCGTTTCTGGCTTCAAATATGGAACACATTATTATGAAACTGTTTAGAAGATAGACTCTATTACAAATCAACGATAAACTAATTGTTAAGAAACTTTATATATTTTGGAATGAGAGTCGTTCCCCCAACATTGACAGTGCACTTTTAAACCAAAATTATGCCGTTACTAGTTCTTCTAACAGTTACACTTAGATTTCTGTCATTTCTAAACTTATTTGGGTTTAAAATTAACCCACCGTGGTCTTTATGTTTGAACCGGATTACCCGACAATCAAGTGATTATTTACCGGTAAAATATGAACGAGAACTTTGGTAAAATATTCGTGGAAGCAACCATGTACGAATATGAGGACAATATAAGAATACATTGATTTCAGAAGGATGCGGAGGTCGCAAGAGTTTTTCTTTGAAATCAATAACTTTGATGTTTGAACTACTTAGGTAAAAATTTTAATTAAAATCGACATTTCAATATCTACTATTAGCTTATTTTGGAAATGTAACAATGTACATTATATCTGCATTCGTTACAATACTGCTGATTTATTTTACAATTATACGTAAACTATTCTCGTCGTAATATATTTTACATTTTAGTTATCAACATGACTATTACCTGCGGAAATATAACGCACAAATTTGTGAAACATTTCATACATTGGGTTTTCTGCACGTCGTATGTTGCTTTAAACGGCAGGTTTTCAAGGCAATTGTACGTAAGTCAGAAGAATTCTATATTCAAAGAAACCGCAATGACATGAAGACTACACCGGAAGGAAATTATTTCAGAACTGTAATGGTTCAAAGTTTTAAATTGAGAAATTTGTATTCAATATTTATTTTGCGTGTTCTAGGGAGAAAGTATCCGATGGCCAGATACGAGGGCTCTACTTGGTCTCTTCACGCCTTTTCTTGGCCAAACTAGGCCGTCAATCGGCCAGGTTGTTCTCCCATCGGCCCCGCCGTTGTGCGGGAATTGTTGTAAGTAAAGCTATTTTTCTTTTAGAATATATTGTCCTTTATTAATTATTTACTTTCCGTTCATAATCTAACACGAATGACGGTAGTCTTTTTAGAACACATTTATTCATATTTCGGAGTAAATCGTACGGCATCAAGAACTTGTCCTACATTTAATTAAATTGATTGTTCCTCCAGACCTGTTTATCGACAATTCTTAACTGAACATTGGTTGTAGATCACACGTTTTCAATTTCCTTACTATTAAATCACTTAACCGAAAAGGACAACTAAAAATTAGGTAAAAGTTTGAACAGTACAAAAGGCTTAGGGAAATGTATGTAATAAAAATATTCCATGTTCGACTACTCAACGAGGTTCCCCAAACACTTATTACCAGAGAGTTCACAGTGAAATCGGTTAAAAATGGCTGTTTTCGCACAAACAGGTTTATTAAAGGTAAGAAAAGACACTGTCCGTAAATTTGAGAAGATTTTGCCACAATGACTTCAAAACGAATTCGCAGCAATCAAGCCGGTTTACCCATAAGATGGGTAACAACGTGAGAAACTAATTAAAACTTATATAAGTTATGGCCTGGACGAGATACTAGAATCAGAAATATTTTGTTATACCTATATCAACGGGACCGCTGTGGTAATAACTGAAAATCTGGAAGGAAGGTTGATAGAAAAGAAGTGATCTAGGTACAAATAAAGGCCTAAAGGCGTAAAATGTGAAGGCAAAATATGTGGCTTTAAATGTAAACATGAATGCACTGTAATGATTTTCAAATGGGAGCCGACCCGGCTGTCAGATAATAAGAAATAGAAATAGTCAAGCGTTACCACGCCCTCAATAATGCCTGACAACAAACATTTTCGTCGGTATATTATTTTTGAAAAAGTTTTGTGGAACTATTTTTTAAATTTATTATACAAAACTTTTATCCTGAGATTATTAGTTAGTTACACATTGTTTACAGTATATACCATTTAAATTATGTACATAATTAACATTGGAACTTTGTAATTAGGTTAATCCAGTAATTAACCTAATTTTGCCAAAAATATTGTACCTTAATTTGTCTATCTGAGGGCCATACATTTTTGGGGTATGGGGGTTCACTGGTGATTGTTGAGTTTTGATGGAATGGAATGGAATGGATGGATGCATTTAAATTTAAATCCAAGATTTACCAAAATTAATGCGCACAGCACATCAATTACCGAAGGAAAAACGTCCATAGATCAAGTCCAGAAGTTGATTTTTCAAATTAATAATCATTTGTCACAAGCATAACTCCATCCCGTATTTATGAAACTCCAGCTGGAGGTAGAGAACTAGATGATTAGTTTGTATGATTCTGTACACTGAAAAATATGTTACAGTATGTGGGAGGCCCAACTCAGCTTTCCGTTTGATCGGAGGCTCACAGCTGAGTACGTCTCAGTTCCCATGGGTGGTCTTGGTGTTTGTTGGTGCTAACACCACCACTGGCACTCTCATCACGAACAGATACGTTCTTACTGCAGCAACTCCTCTCCAAGGGTAAGACATCACTAACCGTCTCGCCCGAGTTTGGAAAAAAGAAACGCCTACTTTAAACTTCTAGGATTGTTGATTACTGTATAAATGTTGTGATATGAGAAATATAACTAAAAGGTAATACTGATCAATGACAGAAAACATTAGTTTGATATGAGCATTGAACTTCTGCAAGTTACATATATTTCTCATGAATCTTCTCGTAGATTCAAGTCACTGTAAATACTGGAACAAAAACCAGTAGCCATAATTCTGCGCGGAATTAGTATTAATAATATTATCTACCACTGACTTATTTTTCCGCTGATTAGAATATTGCACCGTAATAAATCTTATTTTAATTTCGTGTAATAATATTTGACTTGCATATTGTAATAATTCAAATAATTTGTAATAATTTAAATGAATGAAAGATTATAAACTTTAACAAACAATAGATTTATTTTTAATACTTTGAAACAATTAAACAATTTAAAAAATATATCTCAGGGTCTCTACTGGGTTCGATAATGGTGAATCATTTTATTTCTCAACTTAAACACAAATTCCAATTTAAAAGAGAAAAGATTTACTCATCAATTAACTTGGACTAAATTTACTTGTCAGCGAAGTTAAGCTAAAAAGATGGATTCTAATTAACAAATTTTAATCAAAAGAAGAAAACGAAATCTGACGGCTATCTTTTAATCAGGTTTACATACTTAGTTGTTTGTAAATTGTACTCACGGCTGCCCAGCATTCCGGGATACCATTAATTGTCGAAGCACTATGACGGGTTTTTGCACTTCTCCTAAAACGCACAGATTCTAAATTAATATTTTTAGATCAAAACTCAGGAACCAGGATGATTCTCCTTTCGTCTCTCTCTCGGTTGACTCCTGCTAATTCTGCCCGGCTATGTTCACAAGACTTAGCAGGTTTCGTAGTTCTGCTCGAGTGAATATTTCGTCTTGAGCAAAATGTTCAGGGACCAATCAACTCTGTTGATTGGTAATTCTCGATATCTCTCTGCAACTTTACTTTAAATATTTGAAATTGTCTTGTCTATTTCAACTCGACCAATTTCTGTCGTGTCTGACTGCCAACTCAATCTTCTCAATATCTTCCTTCAACCTGCATCTGACCAAGCCTTCCTGCTAACTAACTTTCAGTCTCGCAATTTTGAGCGCGCATACGTCTTCCGACAAAGGAACAGTGCTTGGCTTTTCTATTGTTGCTATGTTCTGTACCGCCGTAAGAATAGATTTCTCAAACAATTTACATTTTCAAATTCACAAATTTACTGTCTTAATTAATTGGCATTACAATATATTATTTTAAATTAGAAATAAGGTGATTCTTCTGGTTTTAATCTGGAAACTGGCGTTTACTGCGAGCTATAACGACTTCATCTTTTTCATCCAGAGCCACGGTATTCGACGTAAGAGTCGCCCTGGGACAAGACAGCCTGTGCGTCGCTTCAGTCAACGGCTTCAACACCAGCGTTACAAGCGTGCTCATCCATCCAGCCTACGATGCACAAACAAACAGCAACGATCTAGCCCTGCTCAGACTAGGGACCCAGGTGCCCCTCACACAGAGGATCAACCCTTGCTGCCTTCCGCGGTCAAGTAAATTACGAATTTAATACATCTCTTAACTTTTCAGTATAAACTATACATACCTAACTGACTGAGATTACTGGAATTCCTAATGTTCAACATGGCTTGCAATTAAAGCAATGTGCAAATTTTTACTGTTGTAAGCAGTGGTTCAATATAGAGGAAAATTATTCAATTGGTAATTAGAAATGGTGTGGCAGTAATTTAATTGGGATTTGAAACAAAATGTGAATAGTAATTTTCTATTTTGCATTGAAATATAAGAAATAAATTAATGATTTTAATTAGTTTTGACTCTTTGATTACATAAACATCTCACCACTTTTTACCAAGCACACAAAAAGTTAATACAAAAATAATCAGCCCTGTTTATCTTGTTGGCCAATTATTGATCAAATGCCTTCCAGCATAGTAGACTCTTTAATCACATACCCATGCTCTTAATCCGAACTAAATCACTTATTTTTCAATGGTCTTTCTGGTCAGGATATAATTTAATCAAACTATTTCTTGATAATACCATTACAAATATTCTAACTCGAGAATAAAAAAAACACATTAAAAGCTGACACAATAAGCAATTCCATAAATATACTAATAGCCTGAAATTTCACATCCAACTATTACAACATTTACAATAAGATGTTTTATCAGAATTCATTATGCTGTCAGCAATCAATTACATTTTAATGTGGAACTTTAACCTCAGTAATCATTAATCTTCTTTATGCGTCTTCTTATGAACTCTATTGAAACTAGTTTAGATTTTCCTTGCCATATACAATCTATATGTTATGTTTAACATAAAAGATAATATGATGATAGTAAAAGAAGGTTCATTGATGAATAACATTTTTTTTGCATTAATTACAAAAATTTGAAAATTAATTTCTTTATCTTGTTTATCACAACAGGTAGAGATACATACTTTGGTCTAAGCACAACAGTGGTTTCCTGGAATGTAAACAACACTAACATTGTAAATTCAACAGTGACATGTAGGGCTCGACAAATTCAGCAAACTGTGGCAAACCCTCGGGACTGTTTTCAAACAAATGTGCCAGCTAGCTCAATAACTGCTGAAAAAGGATGTGTTGGTTCTGTAGGAGCACCATCTCTCATATGTCCTGTGAGTAACAGGGTGCATTGAGTGAATATATTCTTAATTATACACTACAATGAATAAACACATACCATATTTAATTATAGTTATAAATGATTTGCTTATTAGTTAACATGAATTCATGCTGGTCCATTTTAGAATTAATATGTATGTGTTGTACATTGATCTTTAATTAAACTTGAACATTCAATAAAATGTATAGTCAATCAGTATTTGAAAAATATTCTCAGAATTGTTTTAATATTAAGACATAATGGTTTCAGGCTGATGCTGGAGGACCAGTACAAATAAGAAACAACCAAGGGTTTTATCAGATAATAGGTGAGATATGTGGTAAAAAATCATGAATTGAAGTGCTTATGAAATAATTTTTCTAAATAGGCTCATATTTATAAGGATAGGAATGAGAAATAGTGAGTAATTGGCTTACCTGAAATTGAGGGCCAGTGTTGTCATGACTAACAGGAAGCATTTCAAAGGCACTACCCTCCATTCTCAATAGATAATTGTGCATCTCATACCAGCCCACTGCACAGTGAAGCATGATATGTAAAACTATATCCTGAAGAAGGAGGCTAGTGCCTCAGAAAATATAAACCTTTTCCTATCTGACATGGTCTCACTGACCCTCAATTTCTGGTATGCCATTAACTCACCACCTATCCACATTAAAATATTACATAATCCTTAAATTATATATTTATTACACAATGTATTATATTTAGCTCCATACTCCTTTCCCAGAAATTTTCAACAGATTCGATATCCTGTTAGAGGTTAGAACCATTGAACTCCTCAAAATAGGAATTAACCACAGACTCCACTTCTTGTCAAATATTTTACCACTAAGACATTATTCAATAAAGTTATTGGTTGTTAATTTATCCAATCCTCCTTAAATCATTTCCTATTTAATCTTGTTACATATAAATATTAACACTAGCCCCACATCCACTTCAGAATCCTGATATAGCTGTTAGTTTAAATCCATAACTTAGTACTTCTGCTTCCTTCAAGCATTGTTTGCATATTTTTGCTTATACTGAGAAGGTTATGTTTCTGGCCAGCTCAACAAGATTCGAATATTTGCATTATTATGCATATAACTTCTGTGACACCATAAAGTTTATCATCTTGAATAGTCAATTATTTACTTCTGTAATTGTAATTACTATACTGTTCTAATAATTTCCTTGAATCATCTAATCTTCAATTTAATTAATTAATTTTTTATACTTCAGTTCACTTTTGTTGGAGATTATTCAAACTGTGCTGTCACTCCTTCTGTTTCCCTTTATTAATTGCTTAGTGTTAGTAGTATAAATATTTTTCTAGATAGCTGAGATTAATAGTGTCATTCTTAGTGTGGTGGGAAGGAGTGAAAAAAAAAAGAGAAAACATTGCAGATTTTGTCGAATGCACTTTTTTGAGGAGTTAAATTGAATTTTGGTTAAGTTAATATTCAGCCCTTTCAACATATTGGAAGGGGGTAATGATAGAGGGATAAAAAAGTTATTTAAAAAAATTAAATAATTCTAGCAGTTGCATCGATTGGTTCAGAATAGGTTGCATTAAGCAATGAATGGCAATTACCTCAGCCTAAGTGATATAGGCCTATATTGATTAAATGATCAAAATATTTACAAAGAAACATATGCATAAATAAAATAACTATACACTTAGTAGGTCAAGATCAATAGAGGTCTCATTTATCTAACTCCAAAAAACCTAATTATTCTCGAGAACACTTGAACTAGTTCTTTTGACATTATGCAACACGGAAGAACAAAATGTATTTATAATTGATGAAGATTTATAAGGTATAGATAACATTGTCTTTGTAAGTTCCCTATAATTATAGAAATTAAGACTGGAATTGAATGTCATAAACAAAATTGACAGAGCTAAATATTAACTAACAGAAAAAAAAGTATGAGAACGGTTTAATGGAATCTCATATATATGTACATAATGTACGATTGGCTGGCATGAGGTACATGCCTGTCTTCTGAGGAAGACGTCTAGTGCCTATTAATTGTTTCCTGTCTGACATGGAAACACTGGCACTCAATTTTTGTAAGCCATCGATTGTTTGAGTATCTTTTCTGTCCAAATCAATATATAAAAATCTCATAGTTTTAATCCCTTCATATCTGCTTATTTAATTATACATAGTTTCTGATAACACACATTACTAACAGAAGTTCTGAGTCTCATAAATTGTTTTACAAACCAACATGATTCTGTCATTTTAAAAGTTCATTTAGTGTACTGTAATATTTTACATGAGTCAATTATCATGCTATTAATACTTTCTAATACTTTTTAGTAGATTATTAACTATTCTAATCAAAATAATTTAATCAACTTGTTTCCCTGTCTTATGTTCTGTGTGTCTAATTTGTTTCAGGCATTGTGGCAACAGCGAATAATTGTGCTGCTGGAGCAACAGGTCCTTCACTCATAACAAATATTCCACCTTTCTTGAATTGGATTTTCCAGAATACAAGGGACTCTTGTTTGTGCAGTGCAATCGGTTGAAAATATCTTCTTTTTAGCATTCTCAGTGGCATAGTGTCATGGGGGCAACCTGCCCTGTGCGGCAAAATTTTGTAAATTTTGAAGCTTTTTGGATTTAAATTCCTAAATTGGTAGGCAGCAAATAAGGTGTACACCCTGGACAAGCAAAACCCACGCTATGCCACTGAGGATATAGAAGGTACATTCATATTCACTGTAATTATTAATCTCCTGATTCATTAACTTAATTAACCTTATGAAATATATTACATGTTAATTAAAAGTTTAAATTACTTTATTATGTTATAATGTTTGTCAGACATACATAATACTAAACATGACAAAAATGTACATTTTACATGAGACAAATATTGAAACTTAAATACAGTTTATCATTGGCACGTAAAAAGACAATGAGAGTGTCTACTAGGAATAATTACTTTCCAGTAAATGACTAACTGAAGTCATGCATAAATTGAGTATGCTATCAGTGTTTTAATATTGAAATAAAAAGACTGTACTTTATTTATGACTATAAAAAGTATTTAATTATATGAACTGTTTTTTAATAAATCTTCAATTGAAGTAATAATTTATTGAACTAATAACTGTTAATAAACTTATTCCAATATTTGTGATATTTAATACCCATGTTCATTGAAACAATCAATTTCCTTATTACTCTATTTCAAGATGGTTCTAAAGAATTTATTCCAGTTACTTTTTTCCATGTATAGTGGGTGCAAAATGTGCAATATAACCATTACCTTACCACAATTACTGTTGGTTAGTTTACTGTATTTTTTCAAAATTTGAATTGTGATGATGGGATATTATCAAATTTATCAATTAATGTGGGTTGGAAGATAAATAGAGTGTGGCTGACTTGCCTTAAATTGAGATCTGATGACACAACAGTTGTTAGTAAGAAGCATGTCAAATTTTCAAAGTGCCTTGTACTGCTGTGTGGTTCACCTGCACAAGGTTCAGACCTGTCTTCAGGAAGGGGACATAGGCTTCTTCTGTAATATAATTAAAGCTGTAAAAACAAAATAATTGTTATAATGAAGAAAATTTTGAAAATTTACACTGAGGCTCTTAAGTTGATAAGTTTATACCACTTTGAATTCAGCGATAACTATGACTTCAGGGTAGAGTTAATTGCAATTTTAACTTGTTGTAATAAGTTGAAACTTGTTTCATGCTCTTAATAGAATTTATTTATTTTTATCATGTAAGTCATACAATTTCTTTTTATTTTTGCTAACAAATTTTTCTGTTTTTGACATACCTATCTACATTTTGTGTACTTAAAAGACAGTGTATCTTCACTTGAGTCAGTTACTTATTAACCCCAACAGATTTTTGGGAAGTCAGTTACACAGCTTCATATTCAGAATCAAATTTCACACTATGTATTATGCATTGTGATTGATGTACAATCACTGTAGATTTTATTATTAGAAATGAATAAACTCTAACCATTTCATCAACAATCGAAACGTCTTGAGGCTTTCCTAGGTCTTCCATTTAGATCATTCTGTTGTCAATGGCGATTATATTATATTTTATATTGATCGTTTTCCGTAAATAGTTAGGACAAATAAGGCTTCGACGATGTGCAACTTAAAGTGAACAATACATCAGCATAATTCTATTTTCTCCATCGGCTCGCGTATTGGCCCTGCGAAACTACAGCAAACTACCCTCCCCCAATTCACCCCCCCCCTATTCTTCCCCAACTTCTACGTGATATTATCGCTAGCATTTAATATGAGTCATTTTGTCTTTAATTCCTTCTTTATACTTACAATATAATTAATTCCTTCTTTATACTTACAATATAGAATCCATAAGCTAAATGTCAGTACCCATCCCCAAGTTTATGAGAAAGAAAATACAAATATATTTGTATGGAACTGTGCTTTACAGTGCTAGTGGTGAGGTGTTTGTTATGTGTACAAGGAAGCTCCGCGCGAGGCTGGAAGGGTGATGATGAGCACTGTCGTTCCCGCCATGCCGACCCAGGCATTAAGGTGAAATTATTTTCTCGCTCATTAAGACAAGATTTTCTTGATGAATAAACAATAATTTAGTTTAAATTAAGTAAAATATTTTTGTTTTTGTTCTTTTAGCCTTTTTTAAAGTTTCTGAATATATTTTATTTTTATACATGTTTGTTTCCTTTCACGCAATTTTAAAACAAAGGCTACAAATTTTCCACTAAGTTTGGCTGCTAGCCTCCACAGCTCTCCATTCTGTGATGCTCAACACTCATATGTAAGTAGTCTCCAGCTAAAGAAACACGTCTAGATATCTTATAAATAACACCAACTTCTAATTTGTAGAAGAAAACGTTCTCGGGTTTCCACCTGGGCCCACAGCGCTTATAGCGGTTAAATGACCGTCGAAACGTCGCTGGTTGACCTGGGTGGAATCCCGAGAACATTTTCTTCAACAGATACACAGGGAGAGCCTTCGATCTTTCTATAATATAGAATTACTCACTGAAGGAGTAAATGCATCAAAACAAAACTTAGTAAACAGCTGGACTGTAGGGCAGTGGGACAAGAAACTACTGTTCTGTTTTCATGAAAGGCATTTGTGAAATAAATGACGATGCTATTCCGAAGAAGAGATGCTGAATGGGTCTCCAATCAGTGTAACATAAAATGTTTAGAGAGATAAAACAAATTGAATGTCAGGGAAGAGGACAGTAATAGAAAGTGTCGATCCGTAGAATATAGATATTTCTTAACTGATTATCGAGCGGAAGAAAACTAATAACACTCTTGAAAGACACAGTTACTTACACAATGCTTGAAATGATGGGAGAAGAGAGCTATGGACTTTCTGATCCCATAGCGCCTGCTAATTAGAAAGCACGACACGCCTTTACTCATCCCAGCTTAATTACATCGCACAGTCATGAAGTTGTTCCGAGTGGCTAACGGTTAATTCTAGCAAGAGTAAACACTTGAAACTTTGCTCCGCTCTGCCGATGAATAGAATGAAAGTGTCCAAAATATTCTGTGTGTTTTTAGCAGACTAAATATTTTTCAAAATATCAAAAGTTCAAGGTGGCAGTTCACTGGATTTCAGGTGGGTAAAGGGAACTACGTTTTCCCCAGGTGGGAGAACGTAGAAAAAAAGCGAGTGAAAAAGCCTCGCTAAGTTTTTTCGTCTGAGGATATGTTGAGATGTTAGCACTGTCTTTGACCATTTGGTCGTTATTAATTTATGCCTGAGTACCAGAAGACCCAACAACTGCCAATCTTCCAGCCCGCAATTTCAATTGTCACGCAAACTGCAGTGTGTCAATTTCTTACCAAAAGCCCTAGCATTTAAAATGAATTCAATATTAGCCCATTACAGTGTGGTCGTGAATGTTTTGAATAGTCATGCTTGAAGCACATTTTTGAAAGAACCATGTTTGTTGCCAGGTAACTGACGCCATAGGCGAACTGAGAAGCTAGCGAATTACTTTCAGTTTTACTACTGGTCTATATATGCGACATAAACATAGCAGTTTGACCAATTGTTGTTGTGAACGAAGCGAAATTTAGAACCTGAGTTGACAAAATGATGACTACAAAACAGATATTTTCTTAAAAGTCAAGCTAGTTTTTTTTTAAAAAAAAAAATATTGTCAGTCTTGCATATATTCAGCATAAACCTGGTAACTATGAATCATAAATTAATTTTAAGCATATTGGAATATAATTTTTACCAATTCAACAATTCATAATACGATGGATGTTCGTTAAGCCTGGTAAAATTTTATGAAAAAGCGGGATATTTTCCATTTTCGAGCCATTGTTGGTAAACATGATACTTTCAAAGGCATTCCTAAATGATTTGAACATATTCCAGTCGTAGTTTATTGTTGGCAGCCTTCTGTAGTGTTAGATGTGTAGTCAGGAGGAGGTAATGGAGAAAAAAGATTTTTCCCGCAGTCATTAAACATTTATTTGATGGTTGGACAGCTGCACAAATCAAAATCGAATTGGATGAAGTTCATGCGGACTCTACAACCAGCATTGAAGACTATTTACTTCTGGATTATTGAGTTTAAACGAGGTCGCAGAAGCACAGAAGATGAAACTCGCTCCGGCAACCCGATTGGGGTCCCCACTCAGGAAAACATCGAAAAAGTTCACAATATCATAATGGAAGATCGCAGACTAAACGTGCGTGAGGTAGCTGATGCCGTAGGCTTCTCAACTGAACGAATGCATTTAATCCTCTATTAAAAACTGGCCATGAAAAAGCTTTGAGCTTGAAGGGTGCCACGAGTGTTGACATTGGACCAGAAACGGATTTGGAAAAGGATTTCAACGCAGAATCTAGTAATGTTTAGATTCGTAACGGTCGATGAAACTTGAATCCATTACTACACTCCAAAGACCAAAAAAAATCAAAACAATGGTCAAAATCTGGTGAAAATGCACCGAAAAAGACGAGGACTGTTTTGTCAGGTGGAAAGGTCTTTTGGGATTTTCAGGGTATTATATTCATAGATTTCTTGGAAAAGGGCCAACGGTAACTGGTCTCTATTATGTTGCCGTGTTGGATCGTTTGAAACGGGCGCTGATTGAGAAACGACTAAGATTGGTGCACAAGAAAGTGTTGTTTCACCGGGACAATGCCAGCGCACACATCAGCCGTCTCAATGGCAAAAGTATATGAGTTGGGATTCGAATTGGTTTCTCATTCAGATCTAGCACCAAGTGGCTTCTTCTTGTTCCCGAACTTGAAAATTTGGTTTGGTGGCAAGAAATTTTCATCAATTGAAGAAGTAACGTAACGGAGTATTTTTCAGAGTTTAACATAACCTTTTTTTGTGATGGGTTGAAAAAATTGGAAACTCGCTGGGCCAAGTGTATAGGCAGGGAAGGGGACTATGTTGAGAAATAAAGTAAATTATACAAACAAAAATTCTCTGTTGCTACATTTTTACCAGACTAATGGATGAACTCTCGTATCGAGATGTAACTTACAGTTCAGTTGGTTGTCCGGGGAAGTTATGCAATTATAAAATCACTCAGTCCATAAGGCTATAATTTTTCCCGAAATGAGAGCTACTTACACACTTGTGTATGCAGCCATGTAGAACTAAATCAAGAACCGAAGCATGATATTAATTCACACTTTCCGCTCGTGTCAAATTTCCTTTAAAATTTTCACAGACTTTTACTTGCGAAAAAGTTAAGCTAAACAATGTACTGTATTTGTTTATACTTTCTAGGATTTTAGGTACTGAGCGTTGCAGATGTACGTATATTTCATTAACACCATCGTGTAAGATGTCGTTTTTAAAGGAAATAACTTGAAAACACACAGGAGGATTCTGAGTTGCGAAGCTTGGGCGTGTATTGGGAGAATCCGTTCTAGATACAGTGTCACCTTCAGAGCTTCCTAGAAGTACGTTGACGCCCTCAGACAACTCAACTATCCTCTGACGCAATTGGTCCCAGAGGTTACGTGGTTCCAAACTCTGTCAACATTTGTTAGACAATCCTCCCGTTTTAGAAATATATAAATTATACTTTAAGGTCAATTAATTATAAATGTTTGATAATATACGAAATAACATTGACTGTATGTGTGTATGTTCCGCATACAAATCTACACCCGTGGAGCAAATTACACCAAATTTCGTATCCTTTGCGACAGCGAAACAAACACTGTGGGGTTGAGACGTGCCTACCACTCCCAGGAGCGGGGATGGTTGGGGGATGAAATTTTCAAACAAGCCGGAACGACAGATATTTGAGTCGGATATATATTTTTCGGGGTCAAATACATTCACAGTGTTCCTACCGATGTTATTTGTGTATAATTTCAACCCCTTACACCCTTAGAAGTGCGGTTTGAGGGTCGTTACAAGAAAATAACATGAATACAACCGAGATTGGAGTCAAATCCAGGGTTATGCATGTCGCTAAGTTTAATTATGACATTTAACGAGCAATTTAACAACTAGGGCCGGGAGTGTACTTGGATGTAAATTCTGAAACATGTCAATCGGAATAAATTTGCGTTGGATAAATACTTTTCGGGGTCAATCAAATTCATAATATTCCTCTACATGCTGTCTGTGTATAATTTCAACACCTTTCGACTTTGGAGAAGAGCACACTTAGGTGTGTGGGTGTAGGGCGTTACAAAAAGATAACGCAAAAACAACCGAATTTGAGCCAAATCGGGGTTACAGATGTCGCTGAATTTATTTATGACAACCTGGTTCAACGCGCGGGTGTTGGCGGATGTGTTCAAGCTTGGGGCAAGCTGAGCGGAGGTGAGCGGAGGCAGAAATTTTTAAACATGTTAACAAGCTGATTTTTGCTTCAAATAAATATTTTTCGGGGTCAATGAGATTCATAAAATTTCGCTGTATATTCTCAGTGTATAATTGAAATATCTTTCGTGCTTGGAAGGTGAGCATCCTTAAGGGTGGGGGTGGATGCCACTACATAAAATATCTCAAATATTGGAGTCGAATCCGGGGTTATGGTAGACACCGCAATTAATTAATATTTTCAACTGGCCGTTTAACTTCCCCAAGCAGGGCTGGTCGTGTATGAAAACTTTCGAACATGTGAAACGGCCGATATTGGCGTGAAATAAATATTTGTTGGGGTCATTGACATTGATACCGGTCTTTTAAAACCCTTTCAGCATGGGATGGGAGCACGCTTAGGGGTGCGATCAGAGGGGCGGTACAAAAAAAATAATATGAAAACAGCCGAGATTCGAGTCAATACGGGTTTATGGATGCCTCTGAGTTTAATTATGAATTCAACTTTTTGTTTAGCCCTCAGTGAACCCGGGGGTGAAAATTTAAGAACATGTTTATACGGCCGATATATTCGTTGAAATAAATTTTTTCGGTGTCAATGAGTTCAACCCCTATCGGCATGGGAGGTGAGCACATTTATAGGGATAGGGATCGAGGTGCGTTACATAAAAATAACGCAAAACCAACCGAGATTGGATTCAAATCGTGCGTTACGGACAACCCAGGCACACAGTTTGTAAAATATAAAACATCGGCTCTCATGTGAGGCCACCCTTGCATTATTGACAAAAATTCGAGAGAAAAAAATATTCCTTACCATAAGGATTGGGTCATAAGTTTTCATTCCCATACGTCAGGTCTAGCTGGAGCTACATATATATATATATATATATATATATATATATATATTGTAACGCCAATTAATTGAGAAATTAATTGAGAAATTAAAAAATAAATTGTTTGAGATTCTTGACGGCGGTACAGAACACAGCAACAATGTAGCCAAGTATTGTTCCTTTGTCGGAAGAAGGAATGCGCGCTCAAAATTGCGAGACGGTAGTTCAGTTGGCTGGAAGGTTTGGTCAAGTACAGGTCGTATTAAAATAGACGAGATATTCTTTTTAAAAGTAAAGTTAAGTAGAAGCAGTGAGCAGACACGACAGAAATTGGTCGAGTTGAAATAGACAAGACAATTTCAAATATTCAAAGGAAATTTGCAGAGAAACATCGAGAATTAGCAATCAACAGCTTTTATTGGCCCATGAACAGTTTGCTCAAGACGAAATATTCACTTGAGCAGAACTACGAAACCTGCTAAAAACAAACAGTTTTGGTGCACATAGCCGAGCAAAAGTCAATCGAGAGAGAGAGACGAAATGAAGATTATCCTGGTTCCCGATTTTTTATCTAAAAATATTAAATTTAGAATCTGTGAGTTTAAAAAAAGTACAGAAACCCGTTATAGTGCTTCGTAAATCAAAGGTAACCCGGAATGCTGGGCAGCCGTGAGTACAATTTACAATCAACCAAGTATGTAAACCCGATTAAAAGATAGACGTCAGATTTCGTTCCCTCCTTTTAATAAAATGTGTTAATTAGAATCCATCTTTTTAGTTTAATTTCGCTGACAAGTAAATTTCGTCATTGTTAATTGATGAGTAAATATTTTCTCTTTTAAATTGGAATTTGTGTTTAAGTTGAGAAATAAAAAATCATTCGCCATTATCAAACCCAGTAATGACCCTGAGATAAATTTTTAAATTGTGTAATTGTTTTTAAACATCTTATAAATAAAAAAGAGTGTATGTATGTTTGTATGTTTGTATGTTTGTATATTTGTATGTTCGTTATACAAATCTACACCGGTAGAGCAAATTTCACCAAATTTCGTACACGTGTTCTTTACGACCAGGAAACAAACACTGTCGGGGTGAGACATGTCTACCACCCCCAGAAGCGGGGGTGCACGGGGGTTGAAATATTTAAACATGCTAAAACAGCCGATATTTTAGTCGGATAATAATTTTTACGGGTCCAAGATATTTAAGGTGTTTCTACCGATGTTTTCTGAATTTAATTTTCATCCCCTACACCCTGGGAAAAGGGCACCCTTAGGGTTTGGGGTGGAGAATACAAATCTATACCGGTGGATCAAATTTCACCAAATTTCGTACACGTGTTATTTGCGGCCAGGAAAACAACACTGTTGCGGTGAGACGCGCCTACCACCCCCAGAAGCGGGGGTGGACGGGGGTGGAAATATTTGAACATGCTAAAACAGTCGATATTTCAGTCGGATAAATATTTTTAGGGGTCAAAGATATTTATAGTCTTTCCACTGATGATATCTGAATATAATTTTCAACCTCTACAGCCTGGGGAAAGAGCACCCCTAGCGTTTGGGGTGGAGAATACAAATCTACACCGCTTGAGCAAATTTCACCAAATTTCGTACACGGGTTCTTTGCGACCAGGAAAACAACACTGTCGGGGTGAGACGCGTCTACCAACCCCAGAAGCGGGGGTGGACGGGGGTTGAAATACTTAAACATGCTAAAACAGCAGGTATTAGATTTGGATAAATATTTTCGGGGTCAAAGATATTGATTGTGTTTCTACCGATGTTATCTGAATATAATATTCATCTCCTACGCCCTGGGAAAAGGGCACCCTTAGTGTTTGGGGTGGAGATGCTTTACAGAAAAATAACGCGAATACAACCGAGTTTGGAGTCAAATCGAAGGTTATGGATGTCAGTGAGTTTACTTCGGATAAATATTTTTAATTGCCCATTTAACCCGAAAGGGTGGGGGTTGGAAGGGAAGATAAATAGTCAGTTCTTGCGCGTTTTTGGAGGAGAATTACGTGAATACTATTTCAACGGATGTTGTTGAAAATATAAATCCCTTTAGACATTAGTGGTGAGCTTGCTTATGGCTGGCGGTAAGAATTGTCTATTACTCTAAAACTGCCAAAATGTTATGTGTTTATGGGTAAACTAGATTGATAGTGTTTCTACCGATGTGATATGAGTAAAAATTCAACCCTTTCCACAAAAGGAAAGTAGCAGATTTAGGAGTGGTGTTGTTCATACTATTTTAACCGATGTTGTTTGCATTAATAACGACGTTTAATCTTCTTATAAATAAAAATGAGTGTATGTATGTATGTATGTTTGTATATTTGTATGTTCGTTATACAAATCTACACCGATGGAGAAAATTTCACCAAATTTCGCACACGTGTTGTTTGCGGCCAAGAAACAAACACTGTCGGGGTGAGACGCGCCTACCACCCCCAGAAGCGGGGGTGGACTGGGGTGGAAATATTTAAACATGCTAAAACAGTCGATATTTCAGTCGGATAAATATTTTTAGGGGTCAAAGATATTTATAGTGTTTCTACTGATGATATCTGAATATAATTTTCAACCTCTACACCCTGGGGAAAGAGCACCCCTAGCGTTTGGGATGGAGAATACAAATCTATACCGGTGGATCAAATTTCACCAAATTTCGTACACGTGTTCTTTGCGACCAGGAAACCAACACTGTCGGGGTGAGACGCGTCTACCACCCCCCAGAAGCGGGGGTGGACGGGAGTTGAAATATTTAAACATGCTAAAACAGTCGATATTTCAGTCGGATGAATATTTTTAGGGGTCACAGATATTGATAGTGTTTCTACCGACTGTTGGGGTGAGACGCGTCTACCACCCCCAGAAGCGGGTCGGGATTATCAGTAGAGCACTTTTAGGTGTTGGGTGGAGGAACGCTGCAATAAAATAACGTGAGATCAACCGAGATTGGAGTCAAATCCAAGGTTAAGGATGTCGTCCAGTTCAATTATAGCATCAAACTGGCCATTTAGCCCCGAGGGGCGGGAGTGGATGGGATGGAAATTTTCTAACATGTTAAATCATCGATATTAGCGTGGAATAAATAAATGCCGGGACCATTGGCGTTGATAGTATTTCTACCGATGTTGTTTGTAGGCATGATAGGGGTGGGGCTAGAGAGGATTTCCTTGAAAGTAACGGGAAAACAATCGAGATTCGAGTCAAATCGAAGGTCATGGATGTCCCTGAATTTATTTATGGCAATCTGGACAACGCGCGGGTATCGGCTGGGTTGGGATGAGTTGACCGGCTGTTTTTTTGCGTCGATTAAATATATTTCTGGATGAATTAGATTAATAAAATTTCTCTACATGTTCTCTGTGTATAATTTCAACCCCTTTCGGACTCATAAGGGTGGGCGTGAAGTAGCATTACATAAAAAGAAACCAGAAACTATCGGGATTGTCACTGAGTTTAATTAATTTCCTTGAAAATAACGGATAAACAACCGAGATTCGAGTCAAATCGAAAGTAATGGATGTTGCTGAATTTATTTATGACAATCTGGACAACGCGCTGGTATCGGCTGGGTTGGGATGATTTGACCGGCAGTTTTTTCGTCAATTAAATATATTTCGGGATGAATTAGATTAATAAAACTTCCCTACATGTTCAATGTGTATAATTTCAACCCCTTTCGGACTCGAAATGGTGCACCCTTAAGGGTTGGCGTGGAAGTAACATTAGATAAAAATAAACCAGAAACTATCAGGATTGTCACTGAGTTTAATTATGACATTAAACTTGACCGTTTAAGTCCCCGAAGCGGGAGTGGTCGGGGGTGAAAAATTTCAAACATGTTAAACGGTCGATATTTGCGATAATTATTTCCTGAGGTTAATTACATTGATAGTATTTATACCGATGTTTTTTGTGTATAATTTAACCCCTGTGAGGGGAGCCAGCTTAGGGGTGGGGTGGAGGTACGTTAAATAAAATCCCGCAAAAACAACCGAGAATCGAATCAATTCCGAGACTATGAATGTCGCTGAATCTAATTGTGACAACCTTGGTTAAGCGACGGGTTTGGGAGGTGTTGGGCGGGGGAATAAATTTTCAGACAATGTAATCGGCTGATTTTTGCGTGGAATACATTCTTTTTCATTATCGCATATTTGTGGGGGTGGTCATCTTCTGACATGCAAAAACGGCCGATATATTTAGTCAATGACTTCATCCCCCTTCGGCATGGGAGGTTAGCACATTTAGGGATAGGGTTCGAGGAGCTTTACATAAAAATATCGCAAAAGTAACCAAAATTGGAGTCTTATGGATGGTTATAGATAAATGAGATCTCGGGCAACGCCGGGCACCCAGCTAGTTGTTTGTTTGTAAAGTTGAATAATTTTCATTTAATTAACGCACTCCCTTTTTGAATATTACAATATATATATATATATATATATATATATATATATATATATATATTAGGCATACATGTATATGTACCGTATTCGAATAAAAAATCTATTATAATCAAGATACATTCTCAATACTAATCTTCTATTAAGCTTGCAAATACACATCTGAGATGAAAAGTACCAAGCTTTCCGTTGACTGGAACAAATACAAAGAATCAACTGTCGGAATATAAAAATCTATTTAATGAGACTCCGTGTCAAGTTATTGCGTAAACAAGGCATACAAACAATTTTCGTGCTTGTGTCTTCAGAATCGTACATTGTTATGAAGACTGTGGGAAAGTGGAAGGCAGGACGTATTTGCGGAGGGCAAACGACTTAACAACTCTGTGATTTATCTGTTCTTCGAACCTAACCTTATGCAACAGCCAACACACTCCAACCTTGAAGTGTTTCTTAAACTTAGTAACCTATGGTACTGTAAAACGTTTGATACATAAAATTTGGAGATATTTTGGCCTCATATTTATCGAACGAAAACATTTTTTTTTTCTTTAGAATGGGAAGACTTTAAGAATACGATTTAGTTTATTAATCAGCGACAAAACCAGTGTTCTAACTCTTTCATAATTCTACATACTTAGTTCTTCAGATCTGCTTCAAAATATTGTCAAAAGGGTAGATTTTAACGATATCGTAATTTATTTGAAATAGAATTTTTTTTAATTAGTTCTGCATATATCTGTATCAAAATACTGTCAAAAATCTGCTGGATTATTTCTGAAATAGTAAACAATATTTTTCTTATGCTGGAAATATTGAATTAATATTCTCGTGATACCTTCAAATTCAAATAAATTGCGTTATATTTATAATCTACCCTTTTGACAGTATTTTGAAGCAGATCTGCAGAACCAAGAATGTTGAGCTAATTAAAAAAACATTTTTATCAATCAAGCTGAGCTCTAAAGACTATGAAAGAGAATTAACAAATTACGATAGAAAAATCGGGGATGAATCACAGAACCATTGCTTAGTAGGCAGTCGTTCTATGCAATGAGCTATTGTCGTCGACTTCCCATCATAGCTTTCTCTATCTGTTGCATAGACCCTCATCTACAATTTACTGAATCACATTCTTCAGGGCCTAATTTGAGAATTTTAATGAAGGATGTATATTGTGTGTAAATTGATCATAGGAATATTGAATTAATTAAAAACTTAAGAAAGATTTCAATCAAGCTCAACTCTAAAGCTGTGAAATTGAATTAAGCTGGCATGTGACAGACAGTCGACGAGAATAGGTCAATGGTCGAGAACCAAGCGGTAGTCCTGGGTTCGATTCCTCGGCCTGATAATATTTTTCTATTTTAATCTGTTAAATATGCGTAAGTGATCTGTTTTTAATGGATTGAACCTTTTTCAAATGGCCATCGACTACACAAATTATGCACCATTAATATTTGCAAGATCAAACGTCTTTCATCTTAGAAACATGCTTCAATAATGGTCACTGATTTATTTTTCAGGAGGATTTGTCGATGTTTTACTATATGAACATTTGAAACTTGTTGATCGGACATTCGAATATAGAGAATTAGAGTTATAAATTGTAAATGTACCTTCTTACATGATCCCTTGCAAATTGTTTGGATAGATTTTGAAGCATTAACAGCCCGTGAGAGCTGTTCTTCGCAGGCAGAATCTTTCTGGGGATGCTTTCTCTGTCTCTACTTTTGAACAAAGGTTTCCAAAAGTCGAAGCACCTCGACCTGTTTTGAGAGGTGTATGTGCCGGGGTCGCACACATTGGGCATACGGTAAGAGTTGTTCTCTGTTCTCATTGGAATAATCGGCCAGCTACCTCCTAAACTGGTCAAAGCACGGAGAATGGAATGCTGCGTACCCACAGTAAACACTTCGCCCCCCCCCCCCCGCCATCGGAAGGGCGTGGGACAAGTACCAAATGCCTACCTACCTATTGCAGGTTTTCTAGGGTTTGTCCTGCATAACTTGTAGGCGAATGCCGGGTAGGACCCTTAAACCATAACCCGGGACTCCTAGTTAACGCTTGACTACCTTCCTTTACCCTTCCACATTCCGTCCTTTCAAATGCCTTCCTATGCTATTAAAGGCGAGTTTCCACCACGTGGATTACCCTCATGCAGTCTGCTACACTAGCAAACAAAATTTTGAAGGCAACCTTTTATATAACGTAGAAGATCTCAACTAAACCCATTGCTTTCAAAATTATCGTTTCTTCATTATTTTAATTACACGAATTAGTTTGACAGTATTTATAACATTTTTTGTAATTCAGGAAAAAATTGTAATTATTTGAAGTCAAAAATATGTTCCTCAGAAACTTTTCGTTAATTTCAATTTATTTGGGTCAGGTAATTGCTTCCGTCTCTACGAGGCAATGTAATCCCACTATTAGACCCATTTTAAATGTCACTTCATTTAACAAGGAAGTTATATTACGATCCAACGTGTATCTTGATCTTTTTGCATGTAAGTGAATGTGCATTGTAACATCTTCAACCGGCAAGTCAGCGTGTTTTATTTGCTATACATAACTAGAGCATGAGTAAGTAGGACTGGAACTGAAATGCCAAAAAACAAACAAAAGCCTCTCTACACTTCTGAATGAAATATTAATGACTAAGCGTTTCTTGAAGGAAGTAATAAAGTATAGCTACTGACTTGGATTATTTTGTACACACGAATTCAGGGTAGATCTATTTATTTATTCTCAAACAAGGTTTTATGTCTGGATCGTTTTTCATTCGCTTTTAGAATGGATGATACATTACTAAAAAAACTTGTTGTATTCTCAACTTCCAAAGATGAAGAATAAATGTATTTCAACATTACTGAACTTGACTTCCTGGTGCCTTGAAGACACCAAAGGACTAAAGAAAAGACGTAGACCACATACTAACTGTATGTGGAGATAAAAAGAGGATGACCGCATGTTATAAGCGACATTAAAAGAAGATGTAACCGACAATGGATTGACCTGCATTGCGTGAACCAGTTCAACACATTGTTCTTAATTCACCCAACGCAGTTAATTTGTCTCCTCGCCTGGTTTTCGTGACTATTTCTTCTCTTATTCATCTTCCTTAATGACGTTATAAATCCGTATATAATTGCAATATAAATCAAACTATTTTCTCAGTTTTTGTCTGGTTGGACTTTTCCAAGATGGGTTCATCATCTTACTGCAATTCTTCACATTAATCACTTTTTCGTGTAATCTTCAAATGTACCGCGTTTCAAATTAATTATTATGGTGTCGATAAACGAAAAGTCACAATGCGTTTTTTTATTTCATTAAAGTAAATCGACCACTTTTGGGCGAGTTTCGACGATGTTTCCAACGTGATCCACCAGATGTGAGGACATGTGAGCAGTGGCATGAAAAGTAGAAAGAAACAACCTTACCAGAATTGACAGAACAACTGTGGGAGGTATCAACTCCGTTCTTCAAAATCACATCGTCATGCATCACGTGAACTGTGAATACCGCAAATACATGTGGTTAAAATTCTAAAAAACAGACTTTACTTCCATACCTGTGAAGTGCAAATAGTTCAAGCACTGAAGCAAGACGTGCTGACTTTACAATTCAAATACTCGCCACAATAGGTATCGTTAATGATTTCTTAATTCGTGTTTGTTACTCGGATATATCAACCATTCATCAAAGCGAAAATATTCATAGGATTAATAGGTGTCTCTGGGGATCGGCCTTATTAATAATTAAGCCATTGAACCTTTCTTCTTTAAGGAAAAAGTTGACGTTTACTTAGAGGCCTCTGAACTTTTTTCCTCCGATATCTGCAGAGACATTGAATGTTAATTAAATGATCAGACCTAGAACGGTATTTGGATACAAAACATTTGATTTATTTTGGCACAAATTATTTAAATCAAACACTGGTTTCATACAATATTTTTTGCATTTATATCTGATTCATTTTCCACTGTAAGTATTGACTGGAGGCTGGTACAACAATTTTACATTCTGTCATGCATCCTTTACTTTTAAAATGTCATATAAAAACTGAAAACATTGCGAACGGGTATCCAGAAAATTTAACCGTTCATTCAGAGAATTAAGTGTAATATCCAGAATGTAATTGAATTTTTTCTTCTCTGTTAATGGATAATCGTCAGTTTCTTTATAGTTAAATATCAGATTTTTCCTTCTGGTTCTAACGTTATTTTCGGCTGGAAATTGACTGCTTTCAAGATAGCTGCAATTTCATTGGATGCTATTTTCAATTGATAATATCGAGACTGTCTATAACTTTTCGCTTGTCTGGTTTCTGATAATTTATAAATCGAATTCGTTAATAGGGATAATTTAGACAAATATAGAAAATCTATAAATCGATTAAATTATTGAGTGTTTCAAAATGTATTTCAGTAAGTAATATGTTCTTTCGTAATAAAGTTGAGCCCTGGTGTCTGACTTATTTAATTTTACCCCTTCCAAGAGAAGAAATGTTATCTGCCGACTAGAATGAGGCTTACGATTTGCAAGTAATATGTGCCAGCGGGCCACGTTACTCTTACCGACTTACATTGAACTTGTCACTGAGCGCCGTCTACGCGTCATACTTTCTCGGTAGACAATACTTTCTCGTCGTTTCTTATATTCACTAATACAAACGTTTAAGTTATCGAAGAAGATGAAGGTATAGACAGGCTATATATAGGGTAATCCACGTAATGAGCACTCCCGATTATAGCACAGGAAAAGAGGGGATGCGGAAAGGTGTTGCAAGGTAGCCCAAGGTTAACTAGGTCCCTCAGGATGTAGTTTTAAGGATCCTACCCGGCAATTCACCTGAAAATGATGCAGTAATAACCAGATAAAAACCTATTCCAATAGGAATAGCGGACAACTCTTACCGTACGCCCAACGTCTCCGGAACATACAACTCTCAAAACTGGCCGACGTGCCTCGGCTTGTGAGACCTTCGTTCAAAAACCAAAGAGATGAGAAGGCATCCCCAAAGGTCCCCTCCAGGTCTTCGGGAAGGTTCCCCCGCGAGAGACAAGAACAGCTCCCACAAGCTTCTGATTCAGTTGACGAAACGACTAACTGGAATAAAATAGCTGCGACGTGTTAGCGGCTCTGTGATTAAGGCACACATAAAGGAAACGTAAAAAGGAATGCTAAACAAGGTGCACATAGAAAAACTCGTGCTGCTAAAATGCAAGTTTCAGATGGCCTTCATCATCAAAAGCTTCTATAAATTCTGGTGGGAAGTTTCTGGATAGCTTAAGTCAGGCGAAACTCAAGAAGATGTATGAAATACACAAGCCATATTGACGAAGAATATCGTTGACGATCTCATAAACAAATATTAATACAACACAATGTGTTGCTCCCTAAGGAACGGAGCCAGATAATATAAGTTTTGTAACTACGTTTCATTCATCTCCGTCGTAATTCCATTTCTGATGTCAATCACAATTGTTTAACTATTGGAACCTGCAAACTGCCTGATCCAATTCTTAGGTAAGTTGTTTACCACAGTCCATCTGCTATCTACGGTATTATTTTTATTGCAGTGTTGAGGTGGTCTTTTCTCCGGACAATGACATCGAACTGGACCACCAGATTTCTGTCTGTATCCATCCAGTAAACTAGTCATATAAAAATACCAACAATATACGTTTTTTATGATTCGAATGTTGAAGACCAATCGACACAGAGCATAAAAGGTTTTCGGTTCGATCTCTATTCCCGATGGTTCCGGAAACGGCCCCGTTCTTCGAGTATGACATCAAAACAATGGGTTACACTTGCAGTTATAATCATGGAATGGGACTCAGCCAAAGTTGAAGTTGAAAGAAAAACTGGGAAGAAAATCTACACTTTTACAGTCCTTGTGCACGGTTAAGAACGCCGAATTCGGCCCAAATGATGTTTGTTAGGCCCTTCTGCTCCACTGTGGGGAGTGTGCTCAATGGCAATTACGCGTGACACAGTGACCGCCTTCCTCTGGCCCCTCTCAAAAGTAACAAAGCAAAAACCACGTAGGTGTTTGTTAACCTTGCTGGCTCAGCAAAAACTGCCCTGCGTCTTGGTATAGAGAAACTGCAGAGTTTGGTTGTGCATCTTCGTGTCTGAACGCGAAGATCTCTAACAATTTCCACAGCATTCATGATTACAAATAAATAGAAGTGCTTCAGATACATTTTAACTTCTTAAAACTACAGCTTGAAAAAATTCATCCCAGCATTTCCATGATAAGCTATTTCCCAAATGCTGATTATATGTAATTTTAGTATAATTCAATTTAACCTTAACTTTCCTCGGATTATGGTCAACGTAAATAAACCAAAAGTTTAATCGGTGGGTTTTTCCATGACTTTCAAAATATTAATCTATCCATGCTGGAAGTGAAGTAAAACTGACTTAATTGTTGACAAATTCTGAATGTTAGCATTTACAACTGAAGGTCGTTTCCTTTAATATCAGCCAGATTAATTTTTCTAACACACATCGTGGAACCTACATCCAAACACTGGTTCCCGACATAAATAAGAATTTTCAATCATGAAAACTTCGGAAAAGCAATTGTTGTAATTTCCATTCACAAAAGGTATTTTTGATTTTGAGTAAATCCTCATTATTCCTACTGTTTCACAATGAAGACATCTGCTGGCATTTATCGATCATAAATAATAATCTAAGTTGAATGAATTTCTCTCGGGTTTCCAACCGAGAGAAATTCATTCATCTATTCACTGGGGAACACCTCGAACCTCAGTAATTGTAATTAATTAGTAGTTGTTTTGTAGTTAGTTGGAGAGATCATTAACTGAAGCCTGTGAGAGCTGTTTTCTGGCAGATAAAACCTTTCTGGAGAGACGGAGAAGGCTACCTTCGGGGATACCGTTTCCTCTCTCCGTTTTAGAACTAAGGTACCCACAAGCAGAGGCACCTTGGTCTTTTTTAGAGGTGAATGTTCCGGGGTCGCAGACGGTAAGAGTTGTCGCTTTTCCAGCTGCCTCCTAAACTGGCCATCGGAACTCCGTGGAAGAAGTACCGAGCGCCCGACCTACCTGTTGCGGGTTTTCTAGGGTTTGTCCTGCATCACTTTTAGGCAAAATCCGGGTAGGATTCTTAAACTGCAGCCCAGTAGGTCTACTTAACCCTTGGATACCTTCCTCTACCAATCCGCTTACCCTCTTTCAAATCCATTCCTATGCTATTAAAGGGGAGTTGCCACTACGTGCCTCATGTAGCCTGTTATTCTAATAATAACGAGTTACTTGAAAATTGGATTAACGTCATTAATTCATTTCACAACCGTTTTGCATATAATATTTCGAACGTAAAGTTTCAGTTGCATGTGAATTTTGATATGCGATATCAACACACAAATATATATATCTGAAGTCTATATAACAATCTATACATATAATGGAACTAGCTGAGTGCTCGGCATTGCCCGGGTATTTGTTTATCACAATGGTTAATGCGAGAATTAAACTCTGCGAAACCCGAAACCCGAAACCCCGGAATCGACAATGAGCTCGGTCTTTTTTGCATTACTTTTCATGTAAACCACTTTTCATGTAAACCCCTTCCGCTGCCACTTGTAATGATGCTTCCCTCCCTTGACTTTTGGAGTTGAAATTAGTCACTTTAAAATTCTAGAATGACTATCAAATAAAGCGACCACGTAATCGTTTTATTCAACGCTAATAATGATCGTTTAGGAATGTTTTTAAATTCCGCCCCCTTAGAGGTGCCTTAACCTCCCATTGTTCGTTCCTGGATCGTAAGTAACATGTATATAATGTTTTGTGGAAATTGGTCAACGCATTTAAGACTGTATACGGAAATTTGTATCGTCCCGTTCCAACCTCACTCGTAGAGATTGAAATATTACTTAACTGGCATATTAAATGTAATAATAAAATTCATTGACTTCTATAACCCTGTATTTGATACTAAACTCCAATCTATTTTGAATATTACAATATATATATATATATATATAGAGAGAGAGAGAGAGAGAGAGAGAGAGAGAGGACTGTAACCATCAGATTCAAAGACAGTTTGACATTTCACCAATGCACTAAACAATTATGAAAACTTTCTATGAATTTATGATTATTATGTATAACCGTCTGCCACAGAAATAAATCCAACTTCTAAGCTGAAGGCAGAAATAAATGATTACGTTCGGTTGTAATTCCATGGTGCTTCCTTGCCACTACAGTCCTAGAAGGATCTTAGCCTCCCGTAAAGTATTTGCCCATTCGTCTCTGTTCTCCATCTCCTGATTCCCAACCTCCGCGGCGTCATCCAACCATCTCAACCTTGGTCGTCCTTTCAGTCTCCCTGAACAACTTCTTGGTTGATGTACCTTCATCAATTCTTTCAGTATGTCCCAGCCACCTCAATCTATTTCTTTTGATTGCAGCCACTATATCTGGATTGTTGTATAGTATTTTCAATTCTTCGTTATTTCTCAACGTCCATTATCCTTTACAGGACTATATATTATTCTCAGTAAATTTATAACCCACCTTCTCAATGGCTCTTCATTAGCCTTAGGTAGGGTCAATGTCTCTGAACCACACCACCACTGGCTTTACCACTGAACGTTATACCTTGCTTTTCAGGCTTCTGCTAAGATTGCATGATCTGAACACATAGTAATGAAAAGTAATTTCGGTTACCAGCTGCCAGTCTTCCTTTTATTTCATCCTTTATATTGTCCTGAGCCTTCACTAAGGTACCGAAGTATTGAAAGGTGTTACTTATTCAATAATTGTCACCATGTAACTTTATAATATTGGTTTCCTCCATTTTCTTGCTCCGTGATGAGAACATATACTTGGTTTAATTGGTTTATTCGAAGCCCTATGTCTTCAGGTGCGTTTTCTAATATTATGAGATTGGATTCGAAAATATTGCTTTCTTCGGGATATCAAATTAATATAATCAGCATATACCAGATTCTGGCTCAACCGGTTAGTAGTGTGCCTCCTAGATTATTCACTTCTACTTTCCTCGTGGCCTTCTCTACTGGTACACAGACGAGGATTATGCAGTATCCCTTGTAATTTCACCATCAATCTTTCATTGTATCTTTTAGAGTCAGATTTACCAACCTTATAATTCTTCGATGGATTCCCCAATACCCTCTTAGCTTCGTACACCTTACCTCGGATGATACTGACATATGCCTGTTGATTGCCCAGAAACAGTTTCTTGGCGAATATCAATGCTAAATTCTTACCTTTTCTTCGTGATTTATCTTACTGTAAAGATCTGATCTATTGTAGATCTATTAAGTAGAAAACCACATTGATAATCCCCCAAATGCTGCTCGGTCATAGGCGTTAATTTCACAGCAGCATCTTAGAAAATACATATATTGTAAAGGATTATTTTTGAGGGCTGGGTTTTTACGTTAAATCAAAATAAATATTTGACCAATAAAGAAATTTTATATAAGTTTATTAAAGTTAAACATGAAAAACTCTTATCTCAGGCACCTGTGGTTTTTACATAGAAGAGATCTGCTGCCCGTACCAAATGCGTACTGATATTCTGTGTTGTGTTGCCTGCTGTAGCTCTCGTACCGACGTCTCCGTATATCACAGCCGGCAGAACGGGTTAAGTGCTGTGTTGACTCAGGGGTTGAATGCTGGCAAGCCGTCGTACTAAATTGTGTGGTGCTATTCTGTGAACTCTTTACTAACAAATTGTGGCTCCTTTCTCATTACGATTCTGCCTCGAACTATATCAGAGACAACTTTACGTAGCCTCTCTTAATCACATCCACCAGCTTCGGTGATCGCAGAACAACTGTCCTTTTCAAAAGCTTATCTCCTCCCTTATATCCTCCCAGTCTTTTACTTTTTTCATTGTTAGAAAACTTCGTCAGTTTTACTGATTCTTCCATTGTCACAAGATTTATAGCACGCAGCTGCAATTCCGTAGTCAACAATGACTAACTATTCTGTCATGTTGGGGCCAACAATCGAGACAGGACACGAAATTACTTGGATGGAAATATCTATCTCCTCCACCCCTACGCACGTGCACGGTTTCGAATTCTGAAGACCACAGCAAACAACTCTTCCGAGACAAAGAAAAACTTAAACCTAAATACACGCGTTACAATATACCACACGAAATAGTGCTATACCTCGATAATTAACTCAGCAGGATTTATAGTTGGTAGAATGAAAGCAAGTTTGTTTCTGATCTACCTTCTGTTGTCAAAATTTCAGATTTATTATCGGTCAAAGCAATTTTTTTTTCATTTTCAAACAAGAAAAAAAAACGACTGTTGGGAAGTTATAAAAAAAATCGTTTGAATGGCAAAAATCCAAAGAAAAACAACACTGATTTGTATAAGTTCACGAAACATCTTCCACAGCGTTTAGAAGCATTCATTATTAGATAAACGTGTTTAAACGATGTGGGACATTCACAAGCGGTGAACATCGTTTGCGACGTCCTCTGGAGGTGAATACGCCAGAAAGTATTAACAATATCCGTGATATCGAGTTGACACTTCGACGACTGAAATTGTGCGAATTTGATACAGGAATATCCTCTGGTTTGGTGGTCTCAATTTTGACTGAAAATACTGTTTCCGCTTTTCTGACAGTATGAACGAGTGCTGGATTTTAGTGAATGGGTTGTTCGTCACAATTCTAACAAGTTTCTCCGTCAATACATAACTGTCGATGAAGCGTGGATTCACTCTACACTCCACAAACAAAACAACAAATGAAACGGCGGGTTCCTGCACGTGAACCGGCTCCAAAGAAGCCGAGCTCGGTGAAATCGGACAGGAAGGTGATGGTAAGGTTTTTTGTTTTTGATACATGAGGAATTATCCACATCGATCATTAATTTTTTTAAAAAAAGCACGAACGATAAATAGCGAGTATTATAAGTCGTTATTGGGCCAAGTGAGCCGATAAATTCAGAAAAAAAACATTTGGTCAAGAAGGAAGTACTCTTCCAATAAGGCAATGCACGGCTGCACACGTGGCGAAAATTAATTAATTGAAGTTGGAATTGCCGCCGCTTCCATCGTATTCGTCAGATTTGGTTCTCTATGACATTTTTTAATTTCCCCGCCTTAAAAAAAGAATGTCTCGCTGAAAAAAATTTCATCTAACAAAAAAAGATTTCCAAATCAAACTCCTATTTTGGAGAATTAAAAGCTTACTTTTTTAATGGTTTGAAAAAAGTCGGAAAAGTGAAGTGTATCGAGATGAAAGGAGATTCTCTTGATAAGGAAAAATTAATAACCGAAATTAATGTGTATTTCTATAATTTTGTAAGTATTTATTGGCTTAACTCCTTCGAAACTATTTACTCGGTTTTCTCCTACATTTATGGTTCAAAAGTGATAAGTTAAGTGTAATATCATCATTTAAATTAAACTTTAACGGGTTTCAGAAATGTAGCCAATTATTAACGGTACATATTTAGTCGGAGTTGTAAATTTTAATAGTCAACGGTATGGCAGAAGTCTGCGGACTTCATAACTCAATTGTATAACTCTAATTATGCCTATTAAATTGAAGTCCTCTTTACCTGATGAACGTTTGTATGTCCTCTCCAGTTGAAGGAAAATTGACTATTATTCCGGTACGCTGAGTACTGAATTACGACCACGTAATATTTGAACTCGAATTCATTGGTATGTTTAAATTATATGACAATGCTAATACAATGGGAAACAATTACTGTGTACTTGGGTTTTTACTATTTTACAAATTATCTGCACAACAAATGTAGCTGCTTAATTTTTAAATCTCTATTTCAAACAGAATCTAATTTAGATTTTCAAAAACGAAATATTGACAACTCTACATATTTTTATATACGATAAAGATAACAAGTAAGAAAAATTATTGATTTCAACCAAATTTTTACTTGGTCCTTTTCCGCCAATAAACTTTGACAACTTGCTGTAATTATTAAACTCATTATAAAAATGATAATTTTAGGTTAAACATGCGTGGTATTAAAATATAACATTTACTAGAAGAATAAAAACTCACCAAATAAATTGGCTTCAGTATAATTAAATTTTTATAGATGTAATAAAATTGAATACAAATCCATTTACAACTCTTACTCGGCCATGTCGTTTTGAATGGTATTTCATGTCTACCATATTATTAAATTTATTTACCATTTTCTTATCTATTTGTTAATTTTATTATTAAGTATTTCGAAGATAATTCTAGAATGAGAACCTGATCTCAACATCTATAATTTTTGCATTATACTAATAAAATGAATACTTGTCGTAAAATTTGTTTGGAGAAGATATTTTGTTACCGATAGGGAGCTTGATATTTAATATGAATTCTTTGATACGAGCTTTTAGTTTGTCGTATGTATCCAAAATTGCAATCTGATCCAGACATTTTGTAAACACAAGATTACAAGAGAATCCTTGTCCTTAATCATAAAGAAAAGAGTATTTATTGATTTGTAAAAAATGAATATTTAAATAACATGTAACTACATGTTACTAACGTTACGGTCGGATTTTTTAATTTTATCTAAGTCCCACGTTGGGCGCATTATGAAGTTATCATTACCTTATTGAAAAAAAGAATAACCTTACCTACGTATGAAGGTCTTACTTTATTGTATATTTTTATATTCCCACTTCGCTTACAATAATTTTAAAATAAATGCTGATTATCTATATCACTATAATAAAGCAATTGATGACCTTATATAAAAAATATAAAAAGTGTCTGTATATGTTTCGATCCCTTTTTGTGTCTTCTTCAGGTTTCGCCTACAGAGGAGGTATTTACAATTGATTATATTTATAGTATAAATGTACAAAGTAAAACTTAAATCTTTTTTATCAGTACAATTCTAAAACCTTAATTCTACACAATTATATCTTAATCGATGTGATAAATGGGTTTGGTGACTACTTTGAGGAGTGGAAAAATTACACATCAATACCGACGCCATAGCTAATCTAAAATTTAATATTCTTTGATATTTTTAAAGAAAAACCTGTACCGACTGAAATTAGTTCTCTCTCCTGGTGCTGGATAACTTGTGGTCGGTGCTTATGAGTTCAAACATTGTGACGTTTTCAGCTTCCTTCGATCGTATATACATGTCGTCAGTGGTTTAAGAAAACGTGTAATTATAACTTCCGGACACGTTTTTTACTGAATCCCATTGCCTCTTCGCATACGTTTAACTTAAAATGAAGCATCTATAATAAAGTGACCACACGTCCCGATTTTGGCGGGACAGTCCCGCTTTTTGGTGGACTGTCCCGCGTCCCGCCAATTTTTAAAAATGTCCCGATTTTTAGAAAATATCTGCATTTCTTATTTTAAATGAACTGTAAAAATATATTACCTATTAATTATTAAGTATTATGGTGAATATAAAGAAAAAAAAATACTTAAAATGCATGCAGAGTAAACTAAATTAGGCAATGTACCGAGTTAGATTTACTCGGTGGTGTTCGATCATTGTCGTTACGTCTCGGCTTAATTCAGATAAGTGCAGACAGTCCGGTTTGTTGTTTTTAATTTGTCGTTCGGTTTGACTCATTATTTGATTCACGAAGTTAGAGCAATAGTCGCCACAACGTAATGGTCAATAAGGTAAAATTTAATACTCATTTTTAGCCTTTGTAGTAATTTTTTTATTTATTTCTAGTATTTACGCACAGAATAAAAGATGAGTAAAAAAAGAGAGTGCAAATTTCATGAAGAGCTGAGCAGAGAATTTCCATTTATTAAAAAATTAAAATGGACAATATGGTACGCTGTGATAAATGCAATGCTGAATTTTCGGTTTCACATGGTGGAAAAAACGATATTACTAAACATCTAGAGACAAAGAGGCACAAAAGATTTTGGAATAATGCCGCTTCCTCGTCTAAAATGTAACAATTTTTTTCGCAGTGCTAGCTTTGGCAACACGGAAAAACAGCTAGCATTAGCGGAAGGGCTATTTGCTTTCCACGTCATAAACCACAATCAAAGTTTCAGATCAGTGGATTGTACGTCGCAAATGACTAAAAATTTGCATTTGCAAGGACAAAAACCGAAGCAATTATTTCTAATATTTTTCCACCATATTCGTTTTCTCAATTGCAGAAAGAATTAGAAAAATGCGCATTTATATCCATACATTCTGATGCTTCAAACCACAAAGATTTAAAATTATTTCCCAACAATTTTTAGATTTTTTTTATCCAGAAACAGGAATTAAAATTAGAATATTAGATTTTGTTTCATTGCCGGGCGAAACTTCACAAATAATTTTTGATTCAATAAGCACTATTTTAAAAAAGAATATTTTGAGCAATAAAATTATTGCCTATTGTGCGGATAACACTAACCCAAATTTTGGTGAAAAGCTAGAAGAGGCATCAATAACGTTTTTACGAAACTTAACGAACATTTGAACCAAAAAATTATTGGAGTAGGTTGTGTAGCGCACATTCTACATAATACTATTCAAACAGCACCTGACTTACTTCCAGTTGATGTTGAAAATATTATTGCAAAAATTTATTCGTATTTTTATATATATACTGTGCGTGTTGAAAGTTGGAAGGATTTTTGTGAAAGCGCAGAAATAGAATATAAAAGAATTCTTGGTTACAGCAAAACACGATGGCTAGCTCTTTTACCAGCTGTAGAAAATATTTTAAAAACATACGAACCATTAAAATCATACTTTTCATCACAAGATAAATGTCCAACAATATTGCAGCTATTTTTTGAAAATGACACATCACAAATTTGGCTTCAGTTCATCCACAACCAAGCTACATTATTTCACAATGCTGTGAAAATTATTGAAGGGGACAAAATTTCAATTACGGAAATGTCAAATGAAATCAATAATTTAAAAACAAAATCACGAGAAAGAATTGATAACGATTACATTCCTTTAATTATTCGAAAAAACATCACTAGGTTGGAAGAACAAGGTGCCATTAAACGACCTGATTTTCTGAAACATGTCAAAATTTTTTATAATAACTGATTGGAATATCTTGAAGAATGGACAGTTCAATTCGAAGATATTAAAAATTTTCATTGGGTGACATTAAAAAAGGAGATTTTATGGGAATATGTGGAAAAATCTTTTGAATATATTAGTAACCATTTTCCGAAAAATAATATTTGCGAAAATTATCTTTTTGATGAGGTTTCATTGGTAAAAAGATATGTTACAGATAGAAAAATTAAATTTTGTTTGTCTGCAAATGTGGAAACAGACAAAAAATGGACGGAGTTTTTCCTTCATTTTAAACAGAATAATATTCCTTATCAAAATATTTTGAAAATTGTATAATTCGCGCTCTCCCTTCCAGGAACAAATTCAGCAACACAACGTGTTTTGTCTAGTATCAATAAAATAAGGACAACTGAAAAAACGCAGTTGAACATTAAATCTTTAAAATCTATATTAAGTGTAAAATATAATTTGACCAATTCATGTGAAATATTTCACGACATTTTAATAAATGTTCCGAATCTATTGCAAAGTATTCACTAGGATCACAAATATGACCGTGAAAGAAAATCATATTTTTTTTAAATAAAAAATTTAATTTGATTAAAAATCATGATGTTCAAATTATTATTTTTTACAAATATTTTTATAGTTACCAATAATTAATAATAAATACATTTTTGTACAAGTATATGAATGTATACAATAAATATATATAAATAAATTGTAATTCTCATTTCATCCCATTTGTCCCGCTTTGTCTCAATGAAAATGTGGTCACTTTAATCTATAACTTTCTTCAATTTCTATCAACTTCGTGACCCCCATTATTTTTCTCACAATTATTTGTATCACTGTTCTCTTCAAAAACTCGAAGAAGCCAAAACAACTCCGTAACCTCATTTTCACTTGTTTCTTTCCAATCGGAGTTCAACAGTGCACCTTCCAAATTCAAATTTCCTCAACACGAAGTATCCTTCCGTGCATGTCTTCCCCACACTGACCTTGACAAATTCTATCTTCATTGTCAAGGTACCCCGACAAGGTAGCTCCGAGCTCAAGGGAATTCGAAACACTCACGAGATTGTGAACAAACAAAATCATAAAAGATCTCACAAAACAACAGCAACCAATATGAATGAAATTAATTCTGAATAAAAATTTATACGTGTATGAAAAATGTTTCCTTACTAGATTTAAAATTATTTGGCACAAAGATTTGTTCATAATGTATACAAGACTTGGGTCAGTGTATTTTATTAAGCACGTTACTTATATCTCATTGTTTCCACGTCAAGTTTTTTTGTTAAGCCTTTTTGTTACTTCTTAGCTTCATCTATTAGATTATTACACTGTCGCCTATGTCGACATCCTAGATTTGGTTTGCCTTCCATAGTAAGCCACTAAAAATAAAAGTTAATACGATAGACTGAATATTAAGTTATAAATTTTAAGTTGGTCCAGTGATATTTAAGATAACGTCAAACTTATTTACCACTTCAGACGAAAAACCCGTTCAGCTGTTTTTCTGAAAATCGAACAAAATCCCTGAACAGGAGTTCAAACTCACTTTTTGGAACGTATGATTTTCAACCGAATTGTTCGTCCCGTGCAGCTGTGGTACATTCAGGTCAACCACTTCGCCTCCTTATAGTCAGTTATTTCCATATATTTGAAGTAATTATACTTGTTCCCAGTTTAGTTTTCGTAATATTATCTGGAATTTTATTTCACCACATCTGACGACTCTACTATTCTTTCGTTTCATTACCATAGTTGTTTCTTTGTATATGTTGTCTTGGAGTATCTTAGGTTTCTGTGTGTCTGATTTACTGTTGATGTCTTAAAAATATCGAATGCTTCTTAAATTCTAGTAATTGAAGCGCTACAGACATTCGATACTTTCGAATGTGAATGGTCATTTATGCTGTATCGATTTCTGAATCCTGGTTAACTCAATTCCACGAGTCTTTCATATTATTTGTTAATATCATTAGAAATATTTGACAAACTCTGAGAAGTAGCTTGCAGACCTGAAATTTATTGTTTTCTAACTGTATGGGAAGTTGAAATACATAACCAGTGCCTCCATTACTTTAAATTTTGGAATTTCATATATTGTAATGCCAATTAATTAGGACATTAATTGTTTGAACATAAAATTTTAAATTGTTTGAGAAATCTATTATTGCGACAGGTGCTTCCATAGCGATAATGTAGCCCAGCTCTGTTCCTTTGTCGGAAGGTCCGAAAATGGCGTATGCGCGCTAAAACGCAAGACGATAGTTCAGTTCGCGGAAAGACATCGTCGATGTATAACTGTTAGTTGGTGACGAGAATTCAACAGAGTTGGCGATTAGAATTTAACAGAGTTGGTTGGGGCCTGGACATTTCTGAGGACGAAGTAAAGCATTCACGAAAGCATTACATCGAGGCTTGCTAAGTAAAAACAGTTTTGCGTCCATAGCCGGCCAGAAATAGTAAAATTTCAGTTTGAGTCCAAAGCAGTAAAGACCGGCAAATCTACAAACCTCCGAATTCACCTAAGGCAAGCAGTCAACAGATAGCTGACAAAAAAAAGGGAGGCTCATCCGAGTTCCTGACATCCTATAAATTTTATTAGAATCAGTGTAAAATCTGTGAATCTTAGAATCAGTGTAAAATATCGCAATAGTGTGTTTCGATAAAGAAAGGTATGCTGGAACCAACTGGACAGATGTGAGTAACAAATTACAAATTAATTAATTATGTAAACGTAATTAAAAGATAGAAGTCAGATTTCGTTCTCATTTTAAATTTCGTTCTAGTTTAATTGTCAAGTAAATTTCTTTTCTTCTAATTGTGATTTGTTTGTTAATAAGATTTTTAAACATAATTGATGTGTCCATTATCAAACCCAGTGAAGACCCTGAGATCTAATATTTTAAATTTGTAATTGTTTTAAATTATTTGCCACAAAATAAATCTTTTGTTTGCGAATAATTAATTCTTTTATTTAAATAACGCCTTCCAGTTAATTATTACAGTAATATCTTCAACGTGGGGCTCGAATTCTTCAAATTAATTAAATCAATTAAAGCCTATTAATGGTATCATTACAATATAGTGTAATGTAATAATTATTTTATTTGATGGTAATTGATTTTAATAAAGAAGAAATTGATTAAAAGAAAATGATTTAACACATTTATTGACACACAATAGCTAAATACAAACTTTGCACTTGGAACTTTTATTTCCACAATTAATGTCTTTAAAGTTTTCTTGCAATCAATGTTCTTTAACAGATTGTTCAAAATTATGTAGTGAATTAAAATTAAAATAAATATGATGGCTAAGCACAGGTTTAGTTGCACTTTTGTACAAGTTAAATCATAGCTGACGGTTTTTAAATTTTAAATGAGCTGATTTCAGAATTTCCCCCATGTGGGGCGTGGTCCCCACGTTGGAAATCACCGGTTTAGTGGTAAACTAATTAATCAAAATTGATCGAAGGAGTTAAGACATAAATAACTGTTTATAAATACTTACCATAGCTTAGAAATTATCTCTTTTCACTCTTATGATCAAACAATAATTTAAACATTCAACACTAAGTATTAACTCGAATTCATTTCATATATATATATATATATATATATATATAGTAATAAACAAAAGGTAGGCTTTAATTAAATGAAAAGATAATCAAAATATAAAACATAAAATAAAATTTATTATCAAATTGATTCATCAAACTCAAAAACAATTACAATCAAAATTTTTATATCTCAGGGCCTTTACTGGGTTTGATGATTAGGACACGACAAATGTAGAATTTGACTATTTAACAATTCAAAATATAATTTACCTAAAATAAAACAATAATTCAATCAATGAAAAGAAAACTAGAAGAAAGCGAACGAACGAAATCTGACTTTATCCTTTAATTAGCGTTTACAATATTATTCAAAATTATGTTACTTACGAACCGTCGGTCTGGTACCGGAACAACCAATTTTTTCCTCGTTCGGACACTTTTACACTTTAATTTTTACTCATCAGGCCTTGGTCTTCACTGACTCTAATTAATACCTTTTAGTTTGCCAAATGTTGGTTCTCTGTTCGTTAAGGATATGTTATTCACTCGTTCCGTCGATAATTAGACGCTGGATGCAATTACTTGGTCTTCCAAAATTGAAACAATGGTCTATTTTGAGAATAGAAATTAGACTTCTGCACACAAAACGTTTATCGATGAATGTTTGGATGTTTATTTCACAGACTGCAACTTATAACAAAATTGTTCTAACTGGTCTCGCTGTTCTATTACCGGTACCTGGACTCTTTCTAAATACTTCATCCGTCCCCCGCAATCTTTCGGCACCAACTCTATCCTAGCTGGCTGTAGGCGTAAAAACTGACTCAGACTTTCCTGGCTGGCTGTAGACGTAAAACTGACTGAGACTTTCGTGCGCGCAAACGCCATTTTGACATTTCGACAAAGCAGCCGAGCTCGCTTTTACATTGTTGCTTTGTTAGATCAGACCGCTATAATGGATTTATCAAACAATTCAAATTTTATGTCTAAACCATTACTGGCCTAATTAATTGGCATTACAATATATATATATATATATATATATATATATATATATATCTTGTCGCCATAACTCCTCGACTGGAATATAAATTGTTTCATTTAAATGACCTTGAACTTCGGTACTGGAAAGCTGTGTGCAGAGAGGCACGTAGTACTCTGAAACAGGCAGGTGGTTTTCCTAGAATCCGTAATCAAGGCCAAGCACATATTCACCTCGCAGTTTGATGAGCTTATTTGCATGTAATGCTTCTAGAGACATAGTGAATAAATCCACGAAAAATTCCCTGCACAGCTCATCGTAAATTAGCCTTAAACTTTAAAAATCATCGTAGAATTGTATTTAAAAAAATTAAATTGTAGCTTCGAAAGTGAAGGAATTGTAACTAAAATGATATTTCCTGACTGGAAGAAACTGTAATAGAAGATCTATTGAGATCTTTAAAAATGCGTCGTTTTAACCTGTACACAATAGGTCTGTGAAGTAATTTTATGAAGAACAAATACATATTCCGCCTTATCGTAAGACATCATGTTAGTTTTTATATAGATAACGTAATGGCGTTAAATAGAAGATTTAAGAAAATAGTCGAAAATATTGATTTGGTCATCGGGTTCATGTGGTGGGTCGTTCTTTCAGCTTACATGATTTACCCTTACGTGACTGGAGCAACTAGGATTGGAGGATGTTATTTGATTTATTGAATCACTGAATTTCGCTTTTTAATACTGGTACTTCATTATCTATTTGTTAATTTTCTGAAGAAAATAATCATTACACACTAATATTGTACGTTTTGGGGCTGATTTTCGGATAAGTGCTTGCTAAGATGACAAATTGGGCAATGTAGAGCTGGCCAGCTATATTCATCACGGTTTATATTTATAGTTCATCTTCACTGAAAGAAATATTCAGTTTTCTTAAATCGGTATGAGAAATAACTATGCTTATGTCAACGGCTTTACATATATAACGAATTCGAAATATGTCATTAAGATTCTAATAATTCTCAGTTATGTGGTTTGACAAAACGTGATGTTAAGTTTTAATAACATAAAATTATTTACACACAATTTAGTTAATACAAAATATAAACAAATTGTAAGAGTTAATGAACTTGAATAGTATTCACCAAATCTATATAAATAAATTCAAACTATTTTCTTTATGCCACTTAGAATCGACTTATTTCGCACATATTTACGTTTCATGTACTCGTAGAACCGAAATGGATGTAATCCAAATTGCTCTGTCAGACTTGCGTACTTCATTTCTCACGATAAAGAACCGATTTCGATTAAACATTTTTTCCTTGCTATTCAAAGCCGTGAGACGTTCTTAGCAATGTCAAACTATCATCCGCCCCCTCCAGACGGTATGGCGGACGTTCTAAACCTTCATTTCGTTCGCTTTTCACAATTAAACGGTCGAACCGATTACAATAAATTATTATTGTGGGTCACCGACATGTTTTTTTTAAAATATCGATCTCATCAACTTTCCAATCACATAAATGAATACACATAGGCAAAATAACTTATACATACGTTTTAAATATATCAAAATATTCTTAAGCTTTTTCCCCCGCTTTCTACTAGAAAAACAATTATTCAAATACAACAACTGTTATTATCTTTTATAACTCAAGTGTTTTGCAAGGGTTAATAATGTTTATGAAAGTTGTCATTTGGTTTTAACAAGTATTTGCCGCAAACCTAGTATGTATTATAAGACTTTCCTTAATTCACTGCTGCATGCATAGTTCGCCAGGACGTGAGTTGACAGAATCTATTACAACGTGTCACAAGGGATTGACGTCATCAGGTGACGTCATGTCGTATAATCAATTACACTATTATTGGCGTATTGTGAAATTCAAAACAAATTAATACTCATGCCACAAATAAAATAAGATACACAAGTATATATTACCTGCAAAGTATAATTACACAAAGTTTGAATATTCGCCTCAGTTTCTTAATTTCTAAACAAATTTAAAGATTATTATCCACTTATAATGCGTGGCCATCACTTATTTATCTGAATTTAATCACATGTAATTGTTAATATATTTTGATTATCAATAAGAAAAATAGCCAAATACAGACAAAACACTTGTTTTGGGGGTATTTATAGCATCACTTGTTTTGTTTGAATTTGGCTATTTTTCTTATCATTAATTTTTAAAACAGACATACATATTTCATTTTATTATTTTGATTATTCTCGCTTTTACAGTGACCAAATGTAATATTATTACCAAGTGCACGTTATACGTTTTTAAAATATGTATCCGCTTGTCTTTTTTTCTCGAAGCCATCACCTGTGTGTTTCGTATTATATATATAGCAAAACAAAAATCTATTCGTCTGGCTCCTATAAATCCAGACTACCTGTTTACTCAATTACACAACTTCTCTCAATCATCGAATTCATTCCAATTTCACAGCCATAATTTAATCATTAATCTGTCCTTTCCGAATATGCCAGTAATTTAATATTAATGACTAATATTTGCTTTAAAAGGTTCAAACAATACATTATGGTCTCATCAAATTCATTTAACGCGCAAAAATAATTACGAATTAAATTCGATAAAATAGTTACTCGAAATGTCATGTAACAATTGTTGTTATTGGAAGAATGTTTTCAAAAACTTCATTTCACCATAAAATTTAGTTCATTTCATTTATTTTGATCGCTTTCGACAATTAAACGGTAGAAATGATTTCGTTAAATATATCGCTCTTTTATAAATTCGTAGTAACGTTTTAAGCAATTTAAAACTACCATCGTCATATTGAGATTAAATGGGGAAGTTATGAAACCTGTTATTAAAATGTAGCACGATAGTGAAGGTATAGGCTGTGATTTGGGTCTTGTAATATATTTATTTACTTTTAAAAAAACGTTATTAAAAATATTATCAAGCGATGAGAACTTGCGAAGTTTCAATTGGGTACCTCGATGGTGCCACGATAGTTAATCCCACGATTTTGTGATAGAGCACTTACCAGACCCGAAAATAAGGTCATAAAAATAACGATCGTTTCAGAATTCAAATTTGTGGATGACGAGAACCTGGGAATGAGGCAAAGCGCATCTGTAAATATAGGAATTGTGTAAAACACGCGATTGTCTGGACCAAATAAATTTCGTGTGTCGGAAAGACCGACAAATTCGATGAGTGCAGACACTATTCCTTGATTAATCGTAGTACAAAGACGAACTGAAGAGTCGACGGCGATGTAGTTGGTCAACGAAGCCGATCCAGATACAACAGTCGGTACAAGCTGACTCTGGAACAGACAGATAACGATAACTGTGAGGTTTCTCATTCCTCAACGCGCATAGGGAATCTGTGTCCACGGGGTCCAGAGAATGTTTCTCCGAGCTATTGGCGACTGAAACTCTTGTACTTTAAGAAATTGAAAGTAAGTAATTGAAATTGGTTTCAGTCTTAATATTAAATCAAATTATTAAAACGAACTATATATTAGTTTACAATCTCAGTTTTAAATAAAAACGCTACATAAATGGCGTACAACTGGGCCATCATAAATTCACATTATAGTCTGGCTGCAACGGTTTGAACTGGGAAAACTGAAAAACGGCTAAAGTGAATTTCGATGAGAGCGATAAAAAGATTTGTGGTAATCTTAAGTTGTCAACCACCATTAGAAAAATTTAATACCTAAAATTTAGTGTGTGTAATTTACTTTTCTTTTAAAGGACATTTATTACTAGTTTATCAAATTCTTAGTTGCCAAGAGAAAAAGGAAAATAGATAGAGCCAATCATTACCAACAATTATTAAATAAAAAAGCTTGTTGCTGTAAAAATTAGTTACAAATAATGAGTTAAAGAAAAACGACAGACCGAATTGCTATTCTAAGAATTGCATACATTGAAGACAAATATTTATGACCAAAGTTTAATTCATATATAGCTTAAAAGGAGGCTTATTTTATACATAATGACTCATGTAATAAATATTTTCATAGAGAGATTCTGCGCCCATTTATCCCTAAATACAATTACAAACCGCCGAGTCACTTAAAAACCTATGTTCAAGGAGGTAAAAATCTCGACCGGACCATCCTGATACTTTAGTTAAAAACATTTCATGGCCTATATGGCTGAGCTTCGAATGTAAGCTTCTTCTCTTTCCTCTGAACTTATGTTCAATGTCTTAGCATTAGGTTCTTATACATCAAAAGTTTCCTGAATAATAAATCTTTCAGAGAAGTCAATGCATAAAACTGAAGTTTTAAACGTCAATTTTGGCATCTTGAAAGGTATGACGAAGATAGATTGCGGAAACAAAATGTAGCTAGGTAGAAAACTTTTTTCCCCGTCAATTTACGGTAGTTTCACAACAGACGTCGAGTTCGTTGAAGACGATACTTGACCTTTTCGGTCGATAAAATTGATTAAACTTTTATGCGGTCAACGGTACAAATTGAACTAAAAATCTAATGAATTCAGTCTTGAATATTACGAGTTCAGAATTTGCTTTTAATCAGAATATGTATATATAGATTATTCAAGATATCTTTTCGGATGAAATATATATGGCAAGTAAGGATAATGTGACAATGTCAAATTAATCAACTCATTTGGATTGGCTAGAAGGACAGAGAAGAGCGGCTGACTTACCTTAAATCAACAGTAGTAGTTTTCTTCCCTGCATCCTTTTTACGAACCCTCCAAGGAGGGAACGAGGATACATTGTTTCCTAAATCCCGGTGGGCTGGCTCCTGCACACAGGGAAAGACAGAAGAAAGGTTTTGCTCTCGAAACCACATACCCCCTCGAGTCCAACCACAACGTGCGTTGGGACGTGAATGACCACACCCAGCTGAGATACAGGAACCCTGGCGGATAGACCAGGGACCCACGCACCCCGCTGTACCAAATTTCCCGAAAGACGGCTTTGGTAGGCGGCGCACATGGCTCCGTTAGCACGAGTTCTCAGGGTCGCCCCGCAGGGTGAAGATCCACTTGCCCGAAGGACTTTGAAACTTGTCAGTACACTCTAGTTTCCCAGATTGGCTCTCAAGTTAGGGCTATCTCCCTCACATAGCAACAGGCTATTGCTATGAGCAGAATTATGGCCAGGCGGTTTCGTCATCCGATAACTAAGAAATGGAGACAAGTCCCCTCCACTCAACACCTTAGCCTCCCGGAGTGCGATTGATGCTGCGGTCAGCAACACCTTCCTCACCCCAGAAGACTGGACGCCTTCCTTGAGTCAATCTCCACCACCTCCTGGCAGGGCAGGGTAGGGTAGTAGCTTCTCAGAAAGACCCAGAGGAGAACACGCGCCCTCCCTTCCTCCTCACCTTCAGATGAGCCGCAACCGCAGAAAGGCCTCTGAACCAGAGTTCTATTGTCAGCAGGATTCCTCCCACTACCGAGAATAGTCACGGTTCGAGGGGGCTTCCTCTCCCACACATGAGATCTGAAAGAACTGAGTCCGTTATCCGTGTACATAGGATTGGAAGCATTGCAGACAGTTTAAGGGATGAAAGCCGTGTGGTCTTCCCTGGGTCTCGTCTCGGATACTACCAGCCATGAGCAGCTCATGGAGACTGTTATCCCACCGCTCATCCACACCCCTCCTCATGCCGCACCATCACCTTAAATCGACAGTTGTGTAACCAGGCTGGGAATAAATAATTTGTAAAAATTGCGAGAGTCGTATTTTCAGGACAGTAGGTCTGAAAGTAGTGCCGGCCGGCTGCTATATATAATTTAAAATGCTTCGGTCGGTTGTTGTTCAGTTGCTCAGTAGGGACCAAATCAAAATTAACAACAGTGACCAAATCCACCAGGGATATTTATTGATTTTTGAAATGACTGGTTTTTAGGCAATGGACTGAAAAGTTTGAGAGGGAAAAAAATGAAATCGTGAAGAAAAAAATGTATGAAATTAAGTTGTTAAGGCTACGGAAACAAAGTGATGTCGATAATTCACAGTTAAGTAAGACAACATCGGGGAAATAAGAGGCATTGAGTTGTTTAGTTACGGCGGATAGGAGAAACCGAGTAAGTTAGATATCTTAAGCAGAAGAAAATTGAAAGTTTAATTTGAGAATGGAGAATTAATTTTAGCTGTAGAGAAATACTCAGTTGTGTGAAAATACAATGCGCAAAAGTCCACTTACCTGGTATTGTAGTAGGGATAAGCCGCAGCTCAATTTAACCCTAACCTTTGTTACGGAAACTTTGTAGTGTATAAACTATTCTGAAAACATTGACGCAAAGAAATATATTGTGTTCGGGTCAGGATATGCTGAACGCAAAAAAAAAATATTCGTAAACGTTAGATGAAAAGCACGGTGTGTGGTAAAAAACCTTGGCGCTGTCTGTATATCCGGTTTGTAAGAATCCAATGGATGTTTTCAAGAATAATAATGCCGTTGCTCCGAAAGGGAGTTCCCGCCTGACGATACTGCTCCCCTCCCTCATCTACTGCGCACCTAACATGCCATGCTATTTCGCGACCTATACTTATCGCAACGAGTAATTTTTCTATATGAACCTCTTGGGTAGTGATGGAAATTTATAGCAGGTTCTATAGTAGTATTCAACGGGTTTATTGGGGTCTATTATAAATTTTTCTGTTAAAATTTCTTATTTAATATTTAAGAAATGTAATTATTATATAATATCCACTCTAATACGCATAAATATAATATAGAATTCCATAGGGCGGTGAAATACGCGTATCGAAACCGAATGTCAAGCCTTCGGAATGCCGGCGTCGGCTTTTATTATTTTGTACAAACAATACTTTTAGCTTTTCCTAGTTCTCATTTGATTGAGGAAATATTTAGTCACGTTAACATATATTAAGAGAAACTCTAAATAGATTAAATATTACAGAAGACGGTGATTTGCGTTTATTATTAACTAATTTTAGTTCCAATACTGAATGTATTATGGAACATCAAGAACAACAACTATCGCATTAGATTGAAAAAATAAATATTATAATTACATATGTCAGTAAAACTGAAATATTGTTTCATAAAATATATATTTATTATGTTAGTTACAGGTTTGTACTTATAATCGCGACTAGCAATTCATGCATTATAATTAAAAGAATGTTTCCAATGTAGTCCAATGTAGAAAAATGTTGGTAATACCCGTTTTGAGGTGTTCACAGCTCCAGATAAACTATGGAATACAAAAAAAAATTCTTCTTGACCTTGTTGAAGCCAAATTTTGAGTCAAAGAGGTGTAAAAATTTCTTTAGCATGTTCCAAACATTTTAACAAATTTTAAAATGCTAGTTGCTTACTAGCCGTGTTCTATCTTTTGATATTTACTGCTTTTTATTATCATTGTAATTATTCGCTGCGAATGGCTATGGTTCAATGAAACTTTCTTTAAGAATATCTTCATTAGTTGGTTTCCCCGTCAAAAGTGATCGAATTATTTACGAATATTTACAGGATGTATTCACTACAATTGTACGCCAGTCGTATGGATTCTATTTTTAATTCTGTGTCACGTAGGATCTTCCTGTTCCCCTTCATGAATTTATCTGCTTAATTAACGGTTGTAGATAGTATCTGTACGGACCTCGAGTTCATCGTAGTACGTCATCTGAAAACTTTCTGAAGATCTTGCGTCAGTTAGTTAATATTTTTATTTCCTCAAACATTGTATGGTGTATAAATAATTCTCCGGCTTCCCACTCGAGCAGTCATTTGAAACAATAGACGCGTTAAAAACGAGAACAGAATAATTACAATATCGCTGGGCAGTATAAATTCTCCATAAGCAAATATTTTCTAATTCTACAAAATATAATTTCATAATATTAAATAATTATAAAGTTTGTTGTGAGGTCATAACGTAATACTTTACATTGTTTCAGAGTAAACTGGTGCATAGGCTTTGTAAAGGAGATCCTACGTAGTAAATTTTTTCTTCTTCATTGTAATTATTCTAAAACTTAAAGTGATGAACCAATGCTAATCTGTCTAATTCGGATACGAGACTTGCACAGTTCTTTTGAAGATTTTGGTTCGATTAAAGTGAATAAACGGAAAGCTGATGAAAGAGTATATTTAATGTTTTAATAGTACCCTTCTCGAAAATATTTATGTTAATGCAATTAAAGTGATCATTAATGCACCTTCCAGTACTTTAAGGCAGAAAACATTTAAAAAAGCATTCTTACAATATAAAAATTGAATTTCTATTGTTAAGTCTCAATGTATTCATTAACCAGAAACCGATCCTCTTTTTATTATAGTGTTTTATTAAAACCACATATACAGGAACTTTCGACGCTCATCTGTAAGATACCCAGTCATACACTACAACATTAATCAGAAAGCTATTTCCAGTAATGACGCAAGTCGAGTCATGCATATAATGTTTATGTATTGTAATAATCAAATAATTTGCCTTTTAATTATTTTAATTAATTATGATTTATGTAATATTCAAATATTTAGTCTTTATTTAGTCTTTATTTAACGAGCCCCAGGTTGTGGAAGCCAAAATGTAATAATCATATGAAAGATTTTTTTATTAAATGAAAAGATAATCAATTAACAAACAAAAAATTTATTTATTTACAATTAAAAATTTTATATCTCAGGGTCACTACTGGGTTTGATAATGGACACAACAAGTTGTTTTAAAAATCTTATTAACACACAGTTTATAATTCACCTAGACAATATGTCGATAGGAAGAAATTAAAAAGAAAAGAAATTAACTCTGATTGACAATTAAAATAGATCGAAATCTGACTTCTATCCTTCAATTACGTTTACATAAATCATTATTTTTGTTATTTTGTTACTTACATCTGTCCAGCTGGTTCCAGGATTCTTTTTGTTTTCGGGAGTACACCATTGCAAAATTTTTACACTGATTCTAATATCGGCTCACAGATTTTACACTCTTGAAGTCAACCTTGATAGGCTCCTAGGAACTCGGATGATCCTCCTTTTTGTCAGCTATCTGATGACTGCTTGCCTTATATGAATTCTGTGATTTGTAGATTTGCTAGTCTTTTACTGCTTAGGACTGCAACTTTACTATTCCTGGCTGGCTACAGACGTCACTGCTTTTACTTAGCAATATTTACGATTTAATGCTTCCGTGAATGTTTTTACTTTGTCTTAAACTCACAACTTTGTTTAATAATGCATTAAACAACGGTTAGTCTCTGCTCTACAATCATTTGTTCCGTCCTCCGAAATGTCCCGTCACCAACTGAACTATCGTAGTCTAAGAGTTTTAGCACGCATACGCCATTTTGACTTTCCGACAAAGTAACAGAGCTTGGCTCCATTGTCGCTTTGGAAGCTCCTGCCGCTACAATTAAATTTTATGTCCAAACAATTAATGTCCTAATTAATTGGAATTACAATATATATACCTGTTTCCAACTATCATTAGATTCACATTGATCCTGTAACCCACATCACGTACTAAGCGTCAAGGTATACTGACGTTCAACAGTCAGTATTGCCAACCACATCAGATTCTACTAACTTAAATTTAATTTCTTGTTAATCCTCATTTCAACAAATTCTTACAACATACCAAATCAGTCATTTTTTTCCAAATCTTACCAATACATACACCAATAAAATTTCTTACAATGCCTCATATGATCCATTCGCAAATGCTTATATCCCTTTTGTCTACATATAAAAATGAATGTCTGTCTGTCTGTGTGTCCCCTACGCATTCCTAAGCCATTCATCCGATTGCGATAAAACTTTTGTGAGTTGTTCTGCGCAACCCCGCGAAGGTTTTCGGATTTTCAAAGCGTTAGAAAACTCCCAAGGAGTGAACGGGGATGAAAATTAAAAACATTCTAAAACGACCGATATTAGCGTCGAGGTTCATGTGACTTATATTTTCTATACAGACGTTTTAGTGTATAATTTGAACCCCTTACAGCATGGGAAGTCAGCACCACAAAGGGAGGGGGTGGAGGCGTGTTACATACAAATAACGCGAAACAACCGAGCCTGGTATCAAATCCAGGGTTACAGAATTCAATGAGTTAAATTTGACATTCACCATAATGGTTATGATGTAGTCCATTCGCTAAAAGTGGGGGTGAAACAATTTTCCGTTTACAATCTTAAACGCGTAGAGAAATTTATAATAAACTTTATACACATGTTACTTACGATACAGCAACATACATTGAGGGGCTGATACACATACTGTCTATAGGGGTTGGGTGGAGGGAGTGAAATTTAAAAACATTCGTAAGCGGCCATTATAAGCGTCGATAAAACGTTTCCGGGGTCGCTTAATTTGAAACTGTCATTCTAGAATTCCTAAGTGGCTAATTTCAACTTAAACAGTCAAGGGAGGGAAGCACTACTATGATGCATAAAAATTAATGCAAAAAAGGCCAATATTTGTGTCGATTCCGGGGTTATAGGAGTCGCTGAGTTTAATTCTCGCATTAATCATGGTGGGTGATGAAATTTTATGTTCCTCTTCGTGTAGGTGGACGCGGTAGAGAAAAGGTCACCCGGAGTAGTTTCGACCCTCTTAAGTTACAGGGTAAATTTATTTTTATTTTAATGGGGTACAAGCTATATTTTGGTCTCTATTTAGTTAAATGAATTTCTTTACTCCTTTAAAATACTGGGAGTAGGTTTTTACTCTTTTAATTAATCATGAGTTTTTAAGCGTATTTATTCTATGTAGTAGAAGAGTGCCTGAATAACATCAGTCATCGCCGTGGATTATTTGAAGTTAGATGCCGAGGGGTTAGGTCAGGAACGGGACCGTAAATGCGTAAAAATTCAAAACAATGGTTAAATAAAATGTTTACCAAGAGGTTAGTGTCGAATCAATTCCTACTCCGGATTAATTTAAATAAAAACCAGGCACTCAGCTAGTATAAGTATAAAAATACTGGATGCTTTTGAGAGTATAGTACTGCGCAAATTAATGAGTCCACTATGTGAAAATGGAAGGGGAATGAGGCAGTACAACAATGAGCTGTACTCTAATTACAGGGAGGAGTAGAAAAATAACTATTTTGAAAAGGCTGTAAAACACCATCCATTTTTTCAATTACAGTAATTAAAAGCGTACGCGCGATGCTGAGGTGCCCACCACTTAATTTCTACTGTATGCTAAGGTATCAGGAACATGGCAGACTGCATCCCCAAAACATCCCATCACCTGAGAACGATTCCCGCGCTTTTCAAAATCACTTGTTTCTCCACCCTAGTTTGTATAAAGACCCATTAAAGTTAGCAGGATTCTAAGGTCATTAAGACAGAGATGGGAAGTGAACGTGGCAATGATGAAGAAAACAAAGATACCAAAAAAATGTACTACTGAATGAGCATCTAGGCGGGAAAAATAGAAGGGGTAAGCCGAAAACCAGGTTGATGTATGGAGTGGAGAAAGATGTAGGTAAAATGGAGTACAGGGTATGAAGGTGCTGGCACAAGATAGAGAAAGTTAGTTGGAGAGGCCGATTAATAAAAAGAAGATATCTCTTGAAAGTATAATACGTTGCATCAAACTTTTGAACCTCACCAATTACTATTTTAACAAAAAAAATAAAAAGAAGACTAAAATTAAATCTACGGAATAGAACAAAAAACTCTTCATGGCGTTTCTGAAACCACATTTTCATTCATAGGTGTAAAGATTCTACTAGCATTCTACAAACATATAAATTAATTTTAAAATGCATGGACTGCTCCTCATCAATTTCGAACTTCTATCTTTGAATAAAAATTTCGCTCATGAAGAGTTTTTGTTTTATTCAATAGATTTAATTTAGGTGTCCTGTTTATTTTTTATGTAGTACCATGATGAGGACCCAAAGTTGGAACGAAACGTTGTAACTATTTTATTGTACTCTCATGAAGTGAACCTCTGTAATTTAATTGTAATAAATTCAAATTACATTGATTTTATTGGCTGATTTATTTATTTTATTAACTAAAATTTTTCTATCGAGTAGAGGCAAACTATAGTCTCATTTATATAGAAGAATGAAACACCTAAAGCCATACAATGGTATATCGGCATAAATACTTATTGTAAATAAAACCTACAATATCCAAGGAAGACGACAACCAACTAACTTTTAACAGAATCAAGTAGCCTACGTACGGGGGATTTTTCAAATCTCTCTCCGCATCACATTTGTGCAATCCCTTTCATGACTGTAACAACTGACACATAGTTTATTTTCTTAGTACTGGATGTTACCCAAGAAGAGGTATTATACAACTTTTGGCAGATGGAAAGCTTTGCATGTCGGCGACGAGACCACTTTTAGTGCGTAGCTTCTGTTAAACGGGAACCTGTTTCACGTTGTCTACGTGCTACAACACAAGGCCAGCAGTGCATTGAATATTCCGAGAAAATGGTTGGTATGAGAATAAATGGTCTTTAAAGAATGTGAATTTTTGACGCATGAATATTGGAATCTATAATCAAGGCAAATGTTATCTTTCTTGAATCAAACACGTATACCAGACGAAAAAGTAAATACATGTGATTAAAATGAGCGTCTAACTGAGCTATAGTTCAACACACTGAAGATCTCGCCACATATCGTTGTTCGTGAACGTGATCGTCTTCGTTCGCGCCTTTTACCACTTTCTCCGCGGACTCTCCTGCGGTCGCCTGAATTTCTTTGTTTGGCTTTCGTTTATGCTCCTCTGCATAAATAGGTCGCCTGTTCGTCAGTATGCCCCATGCAGATTACAACCAGTATGCTTAAGAAAATAAGGAAATATATCATATTTATTCAGGCATTCAATAAATGTACAAGAACTATACCTTCACAAATATTCAGTGAGCATTAGATATGATAAGACCATCATAGTAAAGAAAATTTCTATTCTACGTACCGAGATTTATACACCAATTAATTGCACGTCTTAATCTCACGAGATATAAAATATCCAACTATTATAATAAAATCAATCCTCTTCAACCTTATTTCAGAAGTTTCGTCGACAGAGTACAGTCCGAATACATCCATTAAGCTTTACTTCAGCCGTGACCAGTAATTAAAAATGGTGAAATATGGACAATCATTTCAGTACCATGAATGTTTAGAATGGATATAAAAAGTCCCCGACCAGATGGCGGTTTGTTGTTTGAAAACCAAAGTACCAACCTTAAAAAGCTTAAGCTTGAAGTTTGAAGATGCTACATTTTTCAGTGTTCGTTGTTGGTTTGACATCCATCAATAGTAAAAGCTCTCCGTGAATTTGTGAACTCGGGTCATCGTTATGTATTACAATACTTTCATTTAAAAGGTCACAGTCCAACCAATATCCAAGCTGATTTAGATTCCGCCCTGGAGGTTTACAACAATAAAATATTGCGTGTCAGAGTTTAAACGAGGCCGTAAGAGCTGCCAAGACGAACATTTCTCTGGTCCATCAAATGAAGTGACCACTCCAGAAATTGTAACAAAAATCCACAAAATGGTATTGGCTGATCATCGAATGAAAATGCTCAGAAAAAGTGTCGTACATCGCATATTTACGGAAAATGTGGGCATGAGAACGTTATACGCATGATTGGTTCCGTGTTTGATTTAATTGAACAAAAATAGCGTCGTGAGGATGTTTCATTCGAGTGTAAGGTGATGTTTCACATCAATAAATCCGATTTGTGACCATGGATGAAACATGGGTTCATCACTTCAGAGCTGAGACAAAAGAACAGTCAAATCAGTGGACTGAAAGGAGAGAATCGGTTCCAAATAAGGAGAAAACAGTTCATCTTCTGGAACACTCCTTGACTCAGCTTATTGGGTTGCGCATGGGATAATTTGCATTTATTGTTTTTAAAACGGAAAAACAATCAACAGCGAGTTTTATGAGAACTTACTTATTAAAGTAGCTTGAGTGTTAAAATCAATTAAAACCGACGGCGTCTGGTAAATAAGAATGCGTTTTCCATCACAGTGCACCAGTTCACGCATCCTTTATCGAGATGGCCAAAATCAACGAGTTAGCGAATTGCTACCTTATTCTCTAAATTTAGCTCTCTGATATTATTTTCTCTTTACAAACTTCAAAAAAATTCTCAGTGGCAAAAGGTTTGCCAACTGAAAAGTATACCTGCGGCAGATGACTATTGACTATTTTGATGATGTCCATGGTTCTCGCTTTAAACATGTTATCGCAGCTATTGAAGATCGCTGAGAAAAGTGAATCGAGCTAAAGGAAGACTACTTTGAGAAATAAAGATATTTGTTACCATATTTTTTTCTGTTTTGTTAGGTAGGTCATACTACTACTGGGACTTATCCTCTTATACATTAACTTAACCTTATTTATATTTATAATTCATCTCCGGTTTCTGCCTCTTTTCATGCGTTTATGGAGGTATCAGGAATTAGACAAAGGGTCGATACACAACTTTATTAATAAACAAATACTTGAAGTAATGGTAAATTATGATTTAAATAATAAAATATCCAAAAGTTGTGTGTGTTGAATGTATAATTAATTCTTCACGTAATTTTTGGTCTATATGTTGGCTGTTTTTATATTTAATATGCTATTTTAAGAGATGTAAATATATTGTTTCGAAGTATGAGTTAGTAAAACTTATCAAATAGTTTATTTGTTTATAACAATTCAAAAAATCATAAAATTCCTTTTAAAATACATACATATATATATATATATATATATATATATATATATATATATATGAACATCTATAGTACCAGGCCGCCACATTTTTTTCAAAACTGATCAGACAAAAGAAACCGCGACAACTAATCCTTGAGCCATAGTATTACAATCGGTTAAAAGCTCATATAAGTAGTATGTTTTATTCCATTTGGTTACTCTTTTTATATGCATACCTGCATACATGCAGATTGATTCCATAAGTGGAAACAGATCAAATAAAACAATAGGTTTTTAATATAGGTTGTCATATATTTATTATACGTTTGCAAGCTGATGTATTATTTTATATATAAATTAGTAAATACCGAGAACATAAAATACAAAAATGAGGATAGTTGATTAACAAATGAGAAACTTAAATTATCAAGAGGAATACATGTGATTCTTCTATTCCAAGTGTTCAATGTGTCACATATATCATATAACCGAAAAAAATCTGTAAAAATTAATAAATTGTTGAATAATGATTTAATCATATTTTAGCTCTAAGGATTTAGTTTTAAATCTAATTTGTTTTCGTAATATTCACTAGAAAGTATAAGCGAATGAAAATCTTGTAAACTGAACAGGTCTGCATTCCTATTTACGAACAGAGAATAAGGAACAGAAATAAACAACTAAATGTTGACATGCAAGTACCCATTCAATAAATGCGATGATGCACGTTTATCGATATTTTGTAGCTTACAAAAACCTGCAATTTTTCAATTCATAAATGGACAAATACACTCCAGAAACCGTTTAAACGTTGCTCGGAATGCATTGTTTTAGTTTCTGTCTCACCAGGAAGTATTTTATGCCATATTATTATTGAGTAGAAGAGAATACATTGAAGGACGATGATGATTGCCTGGCCTTCGTCCTCGATAGTCCCTAATGTTTTGTTCGCGATATATTCATCGTTGGTGACGAAATAGGTTGACGCATACGAAGAAGATTGTGGACACAGCATATGTATTGTAATAATCAACAGGTAGGCTTTATTCAATGAAAAGATAAACAAAATTTAAAACATAAAATAAAATTTATTATCCCTTTGTGGCTTCAAACTCAAAACAATTGCAATTAAAATTTTTATATCTCTGGGCCTTTACTGCGTTTTATAATGAACACAAAAAAAAATTGATTTAAAATCTTATTAACAAAACAGTTTACAATTTACCTAAACAATATGTCGATAGAATGAAAGAAATTAAAAAGTAAAGAAATTAACTTTGATTGACAATTAAAAGAGAACTTAATCTGACTTTATCCTTTAATTTGCGTTTACAATATTATTCAAAATTATGTTACGTACAGACCGTCGGTCTGGTACCAGAACAATCAATTTTACCTCGTTCGGACACTTTTACACTCTTTAATTATTTAATATCAGACCTTGGTTTTCACTGATTCTACACTTCACTTAAAAATTTGGCAAGATTGGCTGTATTCCGTTAATTGCTCCGCTCCACAATAATTTACCAATGTTCTCCTGGGTTAATTTCTCCACGAATATTTTGGAGAGTTAGATTTTGACGAAAACTGCTCTTTCTTTCCAATATTTACGCTGCAATACTTCCGTGAATGTTTTCTTTGTATTAATTTACAACTTTAACTAGTTAAACATTGACGATGTCTAGTCTCTGCTCAAGTTATATTACTTGTTCTGCTCCTCGTAATGTTTCACCGCCAACTCAACTATTCTAGTGCTCTCGAGTTTTAGCGCGCATACGCCATTTTTGACTTTTCGACAAAGAAAGCGAGCTCGCTTTTCCATTGTTGCTTTGTTCGATCAGACCGCTATAATGGATTTATCAAACAATTCAAATTTTATGTCCAAACAATTAATGGCCTAATTAACTATTGCTACAATATATATATATATATATATATATATATATATATATATATATATATGGTAATCCACATAGTAGCCACTTCCCTCTTATAGCGCAAGAAATGGACTGAAAAGGGTGATGCAAGGAGAAGAAGCAAGGGTTAACTAGAGCCTTCGGGCTGTAGTTTTAAGACGCCATTCCGATGTCGGGAGAGGGGTTTGGTGTGGGGACACAGCATTACATTTCACCATGCCTCGACCTGCAGCTAGCCGACTATTCCATAGTAATAGCGGAAAACTCTTTTCATATGTCAAAGGTCTACGAGCTCTTCCTTTTTTATTCATTTTTAGAGTAATAGGCTACATGAGGGTAATCCACGTGGTGGCAACTGCCCTTTAATAGCACAGGAAGGGATTTGAAAGTGGGGATGCGGAAGGGTGAGGAAGGTAGCCAAGCCAGCTGGCAGTCTGTTCCAAATGCGCTAACTTCATGTAAGTACCTAAGAGTAGTGAGGTAATTTAGTATCATTTATAACTACAAACACAATTATATTTAAAAATCAGTTTAATTTTCACAATTTTTTTTAATATTTAGAGAGTTGAGTTTCATAAATTGACGAGTGCAGTTGTGCAACTCTAGGCTCTCTTCTTAGCACCTGAAGAAAGGAATAAGGATCCCAGAAACGTTGTGTGGTATTTATGTTATCACTTATTTTGTCTGTATTTGGCTATCTTACTTATTATTAATTTTCAATCGGACGTAATTTTTTATCCATTTCAATATTTTTTTAAAATCAAGAGTGAGATTGTTTGTTGCGATTCTCACCTCATCCTGCAAGTTAATGTCCGTCAAAGAGTATTTATATTAACTCTTCTTGAACTTCATACAAGAAAAAATTTTCTCACTAATATGTGTAGTAGACCCAGATGTAGAGAACATTTTTCATATGATCTTCTTAGACTTTCATCTGTATAATGAATTAAACATAACGTCAAGGCTAAATGTTTGCCATCACGCCTTCAACGATTTCCATTCTGTACAGTGAGTGCTCATAACAATGGATTTCGCTGAGGTCAGTGCTTTCTCACTAGAGTAAAATACCTATGAGAAACTCAACAACTGGTATCAGATTTGAGAATTACAGGACGCATTAATCATCTAAATGATTGTTGTGTAGATTTACAACTCTCTTTACTAAAGAGTAGGTGTAGTAATATTTTTTTTTGTCCCCTTTCATATAATTCGAAAGAATGTACAAAAACATACAACTGGTTTCTTGAGGCATTTTCCTTCACGGTAATTAATTACTGAAGATCGTCTTTTGCTAAATAATTTTGATTTACACTTGTATTTTAAGCTTTTCTAAACTTATATAAAATTTGTAATAAATTCTGTTCGAACATCTTCAATCAATTCATACTAATTAATTATTCGTGTAAACTTCAGGAAAATAAAAGCTACAAAAATATGTCAAATGTTAAACGAAATTAAAGTACAAATCACTGTAATAGTATCGAATATATTAAATACTGGAGTTGTAAACGAAAATTATGTATAGTTTGAGGACAATTGTTTGCATAATTAAATTCAGGTTTTATGTTATTATCATGCGCCATTCCATAATTAAGATGGTTAAAAATATGGAACATCGAAATTCAATCTTTATTTAATATTTAAATAATGAATTCCAGGATTATTAAACAAGTTTATTTTCCTAAATATGATTATTTCAAAATCAGTAATCACTGTCAGTTCGTCATAAAGATTTTTCCGAAGCAAATGTACTTTGACATTTATTTCCTCTGCTTTGTAAAGAACATTTACAATTTTGTGACAGGCTTGTTAAGTTTCCAGAGTAAATCACAATACAGTCGTAATACTGTACAAGGACGTAACGGCAATAATTAACGAGGAAAGTATTGTTCTTTCAAAGTCTTGACGTACTAGTTTCCTGAGACAGTTCTTGACAATTCTTCAAAAATAAACTACCTGCAGAGCAAATTGTCTTGTTCTCCAAACAATCATCTGAGCAGCTAATCGTGTTCAAAAAATTACAAATTGCCACAGAGAATGAAACTAGTCTGAAATTGTTCGCCGTACGTGGGTTTTGCAAGATTCTTTTAAATATTTAATCTGCCCATTATCTTTATCATTAACAAAAGTATCTAAGAGAAAAGTCCTTTTATATATTTTTTTTCTTTTTCTACGAATGGCACGTGACTCCTTAACCGGTTACTAGTGCCACACTGAACGTAGCTCAAGATCAATGAATTGGCGCAAAGCGACCAGTGCACATAAATAATTCTTCAAACTTCCGTGTTAATCCAAATAACTGTTTCAAAATTTTAGCATTACATTGATTTATAAATACGATTCTTACAAATATTTAGTTCCTCGGTAAAGACAGGTGTGTTCCACAAAAAGAATGAAAGTCAAATTATATTAAATACCGTGAAAGGAGAAATTAAGTATATATTCACATATCCCGACCTTTCAGTGGTGTAGTGGTCATCGCCATTGTCCCGTATCCCGCCGAGGGCAATTTTTCTTTCAGCATCATGAACAAATCCTCAGCGGAGATCTTGTTGCCTACGTTAGTATGGTTGAATATAATAACCAACGGAATTAATCGGAAAATAATTTCCAGAAACAGGAAAGGTTTTCCAATATACAGAACATTATAAGGAATTAATGGCCTATACATTTGTAAATATAACAATCTATGGCAGCTGCCGTTCAGTTCTCAGGTCTGACAAGCACTGTCTCAGTCTCTACGAGTCTAGCGTTCATTATTCCGGTATCGCACTATTTAACAGCCTTCCTGAACATGTAAAGAACATCAACAACTACAACTCATTCGTCAAGGAGTTTAAAACTTTTCTTGTAAATGGAACTTATTACTCCGTACACGAATTTTTGAATCGGTCTCACATTCCTTAAACTGCCTTGCCTACAAAATTGCCGAATATGCTATAAATATGTAAATGGTTTGTCCAGTTTTCCCCTTTTGGTTCTGTTTTCCTGCATCTGCTTTCTGTTTTATTAAATATCCATGACGACATCCCTCCGTACCTAGCGACAGGAGATGAATAGCAGGAAGTGATTAGTGTCGTGCGCGTGTTTCCTAAAGATAGTGTGTATGATTGTAGTGACTAGACAAATGTAAACAGATATGAATTTTATGTGTGTTTTTGGTTATTATATGTTTATATGTAATTTATCTACTGTACATTTGTGACGAATCCTATTTCCTCTTAAGAGGGCTAATGGTGAATAAATCTATCTATCTCTATCTATCTATTCTTTTCAGATTGTTTTGATATCCTTGCTCATAATGCCGCAGAAATACAATTCAAGATGCAGCCGCTCTATGAAGCTTAAAAAATCTCTGGGTTTAATAATATTTTTCCATAACTAAAAGGATGCGAAAGTAATTTAGTAATGACGTCAACCAAGAAAACGACGTATATCTTAGATACCTAAAAGAAGAAAGTCATTTTGGCATGCAATCAATAGAATAAAGACTGCACTGCTAGACGTTAGTCTTTGTATTAATTTGAAACCACATCCATTCTATTCAACGGCCGTTTTCTGAATTCTAGCCTCCAACAAAATTTGATGAAGATAAAACGGGAACATCAAATGTGGCTATGCAAATTCCAATTTTCCAAGTCTCTAGAGATATAATCACATTGGCACGAAGCTTGTGTATGGAGTCTAGGAATGCATAATATAACGGGCGTCCCACGTTCAGCGATAAAAGGTGGTATGCAAACGATCAGAAGCGTCTACGAAGAAGGCCGACGAAAGGCTGGAACGCGCCAATTGGTGGAATTAGTTGGTCAGCCGAACACAATCGAACGAAGGAAGTATTTGATTTCCGCAGTACTCCAGGACAAATCGGATCAATCTGATTTAGTTCATAAATCTGCATTACTGTTTTTATTTTAAATCCGAAATTATATGCCATTTACGAGATATGGACAGCCCAGACCGACAGGACTTCAAGACAGCCAAATTACATGACGCATTCTGGATTTGGGAATGGCACGAAGCCAATGGATCTAGAGTCGAGAGTCTATACCCTTCTGGTTACACGCCCACATTTAAGTCTAATTTAATCTAATCTTGTAATAGGATGTCATCAAAAATAACGTGAAAATTTACAGAAACCTAGGAAAAAGCCAATGAGGATTAAAAGCGGATTATAATCCAAAATTTGCCTATTATGTTTAGGGCAGCCTTCTTAGTTTATATCAACGGAATTTTTTCGCCAGGTACGCAAAATTAAAACGCTGGATGTGGGAAAATTTTGAGATATTTTCTTTATTATTATTGAATGGAGAAAGTTGTAAACCTTTCTTCAAAAGTTTATAAATACAACACATCCCCGGTTAAACGATCGTTTCAGATAAAAAAAATCGGTTAAGCGATGAACTTCTAATGCTACAGTATTTTTATATTGTAGTTACAGTAAAACCTTTCTAACCGCCCAGATCTTGCACAAAAATCTTCTTCTTTCGCACCTAACAACTGGACAAACATTTTAGCTTTTTACGTATAACACACTAAATTATTTTTCTTTATTATTTGTGTGTTTGATTTTTTTTTTATTTTTATTGAACTTTATTTCAACGCTGTTATATTATATTTGAACTTACGAAATTATTAGATAAAATTTATGTAACGTTAAGACTGATTAAATTTTTTCCTACTGCCTATCACGTAACATTTACTGCCAACAAACGACAATCTGACCGAAGCTTTTTTTTTGACGCAATGATGGCAAATTTAAAATTTGCATTGATACTTGTTTATTATAATTATCTCTTATTAACAAAGGCGCAGAACAATATTGTTAAACTTTCTGTTTATATTATTTCATGACAGTAAAATCATTAGATTGTAAAGTTTCCTGAATTAAAAAAGATATGCGCATTTTAAATTGTTGACTAACACACTCGTGGATCAAGATAAGCGTTTCCGCCGCGTCACGAGTATGCATAGAAATAGTCTGCTACTCTTTAGTCGAAATCGTTCTAAATTATTAAAGCAAGTAGAGGAAAACTATTTTTGGAGGCGTTTCGGATAACCCGGATTTCAGTTGACCCGAGTTCGGTTAAGTAGAGTTGTTCAGTACTACCTCTACCTAGGCGAATTTCATGAATATGAGACCAGAACTCGATCAGCTATAAGATCGAACTATCATCGTGTAGCGCGACAGTTTTATAATTGGTTTATAATATATATTTTTATTATTTCATTAGATATTAGCAGCGGTTGAGAGCTTGAAAAGTTGGAATTTGACCACGCGCTCCGTGGCGGATAGAAAATCCATTCACCCTGGACGTAGACACGTAGGGTATGGACCCTCAGACGGTACCTGGCAACACCATGGAAACAATGTCTCCAGAGATACAAAAATTAAATAAACTCGTGACTGCCTGGACGAATCACATTTCTTGGTTCAGGAAACAAAAGGAGGTTATTGGCCAGAAACAACAACGCTAGATCAATGTCCCAACAAATATTTATTCCACACAAATATCGACCGATTAACATGTTTGAAAATTTCTACCTCCAGACGGGGAGAGTTAAACGACAAGTTTCATGTCATAATTATATTCAGTGAAATCTTAACGCCGGATTCGACTCTAATCTCGATTGTTTTGCGTACCTGGCGAAAAAATTCCGTTGATATAAACTAAGAAGGTTGCCCTAAACATAATAGGCAAAATTTGGATTATAATCCGCTTTTAATCCTCATTGGCTTTTTCCTAGGTTTCTGAAAATTTTTATGGCATGCCACTCCATCCCCGCCCTTAAGGGTTCTTGCCTCCCAAGCACAAAAACGTTTGAAATTATACACAGAGAACATTTATAGAAATTTTATGAATCTCATTGATACCGAAAAATATTTATTCGGCGAAAAAAATCAGTCGGTTAACCTGTTAGAAATTTTCCCACCCCAGACCACCCCCTGCGATACCCAGATTGTCATAAACTCAGGTACATCCATCTCACACGAATCTCGGACATTTTTGCGTTATTTTATGTATCGCCCCTCTACCCCCTCCCCGATGTGTGCCCCCGTCCCATGCAGAAAGGAGTTGAAATTATACACAACAACATCGGTGAAAACACTATCAATCTCATTGACCCCGACAAAATATTTATCCGACTCAAATATCGGCCGTTTTATCATGTTTGAAAAGCTCCACTCCCGTCCTCCCCCGCTCCTGTACGAAAGTTGGTGAAATTTGCTCCAATGGTGTAGATTTGTTTTCGGAACATACACACAAACATACATACATACTTACACACATACAGTCAATTTTATTTAATAGAAGATAAACCCACCCGTTACATAAATGGCTCATCCAGCGAGGAATTCCGATTCGGTAGTTTCTCTGAGCGATCGGGTGCTAGAGACTCAGCAGTAAAGTCTTGCATTAAATTACAATTTGGGGGTTTTGGAGATGATTCATAATATAACAGGCTATATAGGAAGGTTTTTATTTCCATTTAATGTAAATTAAATAGTAAATGTGCTCAAATTTAATTATATTAACTTGTAGTATTTTGTGTTTTGGGGGAATGTTAACTTTGATTTACAGGCAGCGAAACTATTAGAATGATTAGTGTATTGGCGGAATATTTTTATTTTTATGTATTTCAAACCTGAGCTAGGTAAGATTAAGTTAATTTTTGTGTTTTGGGGGAACTCGATTGTAGTTGTTTGTGCCAGTAAGAATGTGTTCTTTTATTTTATTGTCGTATGAAATTACGTTCCGGAATGGAGACGAGTCTGGTAGTAAAGTCGGACAATTCTCAGAATGTATCGGGTAAAGGTAACGATATTTTTACCTACCCAGGACCAGGGAAAGTGAAGGGCTGGAAGCGTTACTAACATCAATGATGAAACGGATTGATGCAAAATTTCATAATATGATTGAAAATATTAATATTAAAATAGATAGCTTAGGGAATAAATTCGAAGGATTTCAAAGTCAGGTTAGCAAGAACTTTGAAGTGAATAATCGAAGGTTCGATAATATAGAAACGGAGAACAATAACCAATTTAGGGAGATGGAGCAGAAAATAGAAAATGTGAAGAACGATATGGACAAAGGAGACGGGAGAATTAGCGGAGCAGTTCGAGACAAGAGTTGCAGATTTAAAGAAAAAAATAGATACGATCGATGCGGAAAACAGAAAGAAATGCGATGCTGTAGAAAGTCACTTGTCTAATGCGGAATTAAAAATGATTAATTCGGCCCAATAAATCCGAGAGTCCGTGCGGGAAAACTGCAATACGCAAAATTGATTCGAGGGTAGAAAAGGAAAAACATTAACGCAAATGCGGCTCGGGTGAATTAACAGCTGGAGGAAGTAACCGAAAATTCTATGCGAATGGAGGGTCATCTCTCGAAAGTCATCGCGAATAAATTGCTCAGGTCACGACTACCGGTGACAGTATTGTTCCATATAATTAAAACCCACTTTAGAGCGGAGTTTGCTACGCACTTTAACGCGCCAAATATGACAGTCGAGGCAGCATTAGGGTTCGTGGCGAGATTTGAAACAATTTCTGGAAACCGATTGCGACTACACGACATGTACCGGTATTCAGGGGCCTAGAAAGATTTCGGCACGTGAGGCTAGGTCGCAGTATCATCCGAGGACATGGGAGCCGCCCTGGGAAATGACAAACAATCGAACACCGAAGAAGCCACTTAATGTATTCGGGATAACGGGCCCCGAGCATTAAACTAAAGTTAGTTCAATTTTATATAATATAGGTTATAATTTAAAAGTTAGTATGGTTTAGGTCCTTTTTAGGTACTTTATTTTTTCGTGTATGTATTTTATTTCCCGGGATTATTGTAATAGCTAACTTGGGTTGTTTATTAGTACGATCCGTCCATGGCATAGACAAGGAAGTAATTTGCGGAAGAGTTGAGCAGGTAGTGGTAGTAGAAGGGTTTGTTTACTGAATACGAGAGTGACTGACACTGATGCAACATGGCCAGAGATACACGAAAGACAAAACCTTGAAACGATCTCTGTATTTTTATCAATTATAAACCAACCGTTACAATCGCCTTGCTCGCTACTAGAGAAGTATTAAGAACTAGCTGGTTGCCCGGCGTTGCTCGTGTACTTATTTATATAAACTCGAAAAAGTATTTAATTGAATACTTAAATATATTCCTTGAGTACTTCAGGATATAATTGTCACTCAGTCTTCATACATTACGAAATATTATATTGATGAAATTGTTAGCTAGACTCACAACTAATATAACGCGAAAATTAACTTACATTTTCTGCAAGGATGGTAAAGTAATTCGTATTCTTCTTTATTATCATTCGATGGAGTATTGCTGTATAAAATTATATTTTTTATTTAAAGAAAATATTTCTGCTTTATTTCATTCCTGATAAAGGAGAATTTCCTTTGTTCGTTGCGTAGTAACGTCTTTCCCTCGCGTGACGTCATTGTCTCTTGGCGCGCAGTAATTTAACATTTAATGATAATGGTTTTTAATTATAATTCTTTCCACCTTTATGCTATGGGTTTGTCACCCCACAGTACCGGTTCTCGATTTTGGCAGAATACGTATACCAATTTTTGTTGCATTCTGTCCACGCAATAAAATTTGTATAAAGAACAACGTAAATACATACATACATACATACATACATACATACAAATATACATCCTTTTTTATTGTATAGATACAGGGATAGTTTTATACAATACACTTCTTCCAGTGGTAAAGAATAATAATAACTACAAGAGTTTTGGGAATCAGTGCAAATACACTTCTCTACGCGGATGATACAAATGTAGTGATTGCAGATAAAAATGTTGATAATCTTGTTAGAAACGTAAACATCACTCTTGACAAACTAAATGTGTGGTTTTAAATCAATAAATTATAACTAAATCTAGATAAAACCAATTTCGTCCAGTTCTCAGCGTATGGTAGCAACAATCTCTTAGAGAAGTTCTCGACTGATGCGCCTTTTCTGGGTCTTCAGATTGATAGTAATTTAAAGTGGACTCACCGTGTAAATCTGCTTTCTGGGAAATTCAGTTATTGTCTCAGAACCTTAATGCAACATGTTGACATCGACACAACAAAAATGGTGTACTTTGCGTATTTTTATTCCCTTATGTGTTATGGAATTGCAAATTGGGGCAATTGCTCCAGGAGCATTGAAATATTCCAGTTTCAAAATCGTACCATCAGAATGCTTTCTAATACGGATAATAAATCCAGATGTAAATCGTTTTTCAAAAGTCTGCGAATATTAACACTTCCCAGAAATGTTTACTCACGAAATTTTAAATTTTAAGCGGAAAATGAACCTTTTTCAAATGAATGACGAGTCTCACGATTACAAGACTAGAAATCGCTCAGCATCGCCTTGCTCTGTACCAGAGAAGTATTCACCGTTCAGGTATAGTTTTATACACTAGTCTTCCTCCAGATCTTAAGAGCAATAATAACTACAAGAGTTTTGGGATCAATGTAAAAAAATATTCTGCTGAAAAGCGCGTTTTACTCAGTACAGGAGTTTCTTGATCGTTCGCCAAATAATTATTTTTTTTAAAACTGCAAAAGTGTTGAATGTGTTGCTAATAATAACTGCTTATTTCATAGATTGTTTAGTTTCTGTTGGTTTTCTGCTCTATTGTTTGTTTGTTTGTTTCATGTACGGTCTGGAGTTTACAGATTCCTCGTCGCTCTATTTCGTGAAGTGACTTGTCGGTCGTTTGTATTTCTTCCTAGTGTGCGTGTGTCAGGTTTTGTGTTTATTTTTATGGTCTATATTTCGTGATAGTTAATTTTCTAATTATTAATTATTTACTAGTACGTATTGAACTTTTTATTATAACTGTAAATATCATATTATACCCTTGGTATAGTTAAAGAATTATTATTTTTGTTATTATTACTTTATAGTTCTTTTACCTATATTGACCAGGGAAATTAGTGTTCCGGATTTTTAGTATTTTTATGTTAACTTATAATTATCTATAATTGTAGCAGCCAATTATAATATTGTAATTTTATGTATTCCTACGAGACTAATAGAATAAAATAAATCAAGTCAAATAAGAATATTTTATTGAAAACCGCGTTTTACACAGAACAGGAGTTCCTTGATTATGCCCGTAATAACTGAAATTATTTTTTCTGCGAAAGGGTTGAATATGTTGCTTTTTAAAAAATATTCCATTTCATGACTGGTATACTTTCTGTTCCCTTTTTCCTACTCTTTTTCTTTGTTTGTTTCATGTACGGCCTGGAGTTACACGGATGTTTAAATTTCCCATTGTTCAGCTCCGAGAAGCGACATGTCCGCCGTTTGTATGTGTGTGTATGCTTCTTAGCGTGTGTTGGGCTTTATCCTACTTTATATATAGTCTTATTTGTCTGTGTAGTTCCATAGTCATTTTGTTCGAAGATTTTGTTATTGGTCTTAAAATAATTATTTGTTAATATTAATCGTAACACGTAATGTGTAAATATTAAAGAGTTGTCTTAGTAATGCTAAGTCCGTTTTCTGTTATCCATTGTTATTTAATTGTATTTAAGTATTTTAATAAGTTTGCAATTATTATGCTATATTAAAATGATAAATATTCGTTTTTTTTGAAAATTTAATAAAAAGAAAAATAGCGAAATACAGACAAAATAACTGATGATATCAATACCATAAAAACAAGTGTGGTATTGTTATCATCACTTCTTTTGTCTATATTTGGCCATTTTTCTTATTGTTATGCTGTATTCTTAGTTATATTGTACAAAAAGTTTGTGTTCTAGTTTCTAGTAACTGTTTGTAATTTCATGTATGACGTATCCTATTTCCTCAACCGAGGCCTAATGGAATTAATAAAATTAACTTTTTATTCATAAATATCTGAACTTTTTGAGTTTATATCTCCACTGTGAGCAACGTATGTGTGGATTGTGGAAGCAGTCACGCGAATTTTGGATTCTTAAAAAATCTCCCAAGCATGGTTGATGGCCGCTGGTAAGTTAGATTTTCCAATCGTTATTACGCTCTCATATTTCTGCAGGAGTTTAACTTCCTGATGATGCATCAGAATTCTGATTTGCTTCTTTTTATAATTAAAATAATTTATAACTTCTTATTTTTTATATATATATAATTTATAATTCATATAAACATTGGTCGAGGAAGGCGATGAATGTCATTTCACGGTTTAAAGCCCTCTTTTGCCTTTACAGGTGTAGGAATACATGACATGATCGCAAACGCTGTTGAAATTGCGGGGTGACAGTTTTGACGTAACGTTCGGTCGATGTGATGGCCTGCTTTCGAAGGCGATAGCACCTGAGGCAGAAAGTCTCGTGTGCTCGAGAAGGCGCAGAGAAACGCAGGGCAATGCTCACATTGACATTCGTTGCTTTCGAAAAAAAATTTGCTAGAATAGATTAACATTGTTTATTATTCAATGCTGAGAAATACTTTTGACTTATTTCAAATTAATTCATCAATTTAATAGATATTTCAATTTAGTTTTTAACGAGACTTCTCTCTGACAAACCTCTAGAAATTCTTTTGCGAATCTTGCTTCTCCACTCATTTTCCGTATCCAAGATGAACAAAATTTCTCAAGTGTTAACTTTCAACTTCTCCTCTCGGCGATAACTAACAAGTAAAATTAATAAAGAAATAAGCAATACACCCAATGTGTCAGAAAAAATTATTGATTAATAAAACCAAAAATTCGTCTGAATACAAGATTTCTTAAAAAATTTTGGGACTTCGAGTCATCAAGTAAAATACAATTTTGAACTTGAAGCCACGGAGTACGTGGAAACGACTTCGGCTGCAAACGTCATAGGAAGCCGTACACGGTTCTGAATTCAAAACGGAATTTTACCTGATTACCTGAAGAAGCCCCAAAATTGTGGATGAAACGTTGTATTCAAACGAAGTTTTGGCGTAATTAATTAATAATTTTTCTGACATATTGGCTGTATTATTTATTTATTTTTTAAAATATAATTGTCAGATATTATTCCTGCTCAGAATCCAGTAATGTACCTTGTGGAAGCAATATTTTTCTAATCAATACTGCATTTCACTTAGTGGAAGAAAACTCAGCTGCCTTCGTCTACGCAACAAAATAAAACTAATAAATTTTTATAATTCCTCGATCCTGAAAAATTGCCGTTTGACTAGCAACAATGCAGTTGCATAGCCTCCCAAGAACAATAAATCGTCTCAAAGTCGAAGCTGCTTCTTCAACGAGCTCTTCACCGCTTTACTGAGTATATTCCCAATAAAATCGACAGAAAAGTGTATTACCTGAATATAAAGTCGTATCACAAAGTTAGCCAATTTAGTTGAAAGAATTATTGAAATCGTAATTTTCGCGACATACTGCTTGTGAAGCTAGGATCGGAAATCCCAAACTAACGTCAAAGTACTGAGGACAATCATGGTAATGAATGCATATTGAATATTCTCGTACGGAAATTCAACATTTATGTAAACGATAAAACAATTGATGACCTTACACAGACACTTTTTATTTATATTATGACGACGTTTCGATTCATTTTTTTATCTTTTTCGGGTATTTTCCTACAGAGGAGGTGTGTACAAATGATTAGATTTAAGGTATAATTATACAAAGTAAGCATGGTAAAGCTAAAGTACACAAATATAAATAAAAAATAAAAAGTGTCTGTATAAGGTCATCAATTGTTTAATGACTAAAAACGTCAAAAATACGTTGAATTAAAAACATGTATGTTTTTGTAAACAAATGACCATAACGCAAGAAAAGCAAAAGTGGCGTAATACGGTCTGTGCTGATGTTTTTTTCACGAAAACGCATGTCTATATCCCGTGATACAAGAAATAGGCATTTTTTCAGGGAGTTATAATTCCATGCTTTCCGAATAGAGTTCTATGTCTAACAAGCTCTTTAGCACATTAAATTTAGGACACAAAGTCTATATGCAAGGAAATTAAATACACATGGGTAATATTTTGCACATTATTAAGGGGTCAAAGATCTCTCGTCAATCTTTGAGCGCAGAAGTAATACCATCGCATGTAAAAAGTCTATGTACTTTACAGAGAATATAAGAATATTAATCCAATTTCGTGTGGTGCATCAACGTGACCAACCTCGCATCGCAGAGGTCCCGGTTTCGAGGGTATGGATGTTGTGTGCGTGTGATTCCGTACTGAGAAACTCGTTAGTGGCCCAACAAAGAAATTCAACGTAGCACAAAGTCGCTAATGACCTTAGCAGTTGATGCGACTAAAATTAAACAAAAATTAATAAAATAGAATGAATAACATGCTAAGATGATGAAGCACTTATACTAACTGTGTAGCCGTCGTTGACGGGCTATTAAAACAGGAATAAGTAAAGGAAATAGTTAATAATAAAAAGGCGCCTGTTCTCTTATTCAAATGTGTTTTAACTTCGCCTTTAACCCTCCACGCTCTTATTGAAATTCGGTAAAACATGTAGCTTGAGACAATGGAAATAGTCAATAGATATGAAAATTTCTTGAAATATGGCCAGCCGAGTTTTTGAGTTTGTCTCGTTCAAACGTGGTGACAAACGGACACGTTAGCGTTTTATTCATAGTGTTTCTATTCAGCATAAACTTTCTTATATTACTAATACTTAACCAGAAAAAAATTATTCCAGATAATTTATTAGATTTCTCAAGTTGAACATATTAGCTGAATGAACGAATAAATTGGCCACAATTTTTTTTTCACGCAATTCATCAAATTAACACTACACAACGTTTCGTCCTTAATTTAGGGCTTCATCAGGTGTGTATTGGATTTGGAGAATTACAAATAATTTGCATATATTACCCAGTTCTTCAACGAATATCTACCAATTTGATATTATATAAATAAATTTTGAGTAAAATTTCAAAGGAAATGTATACAAAATATTTATAATACTACAACTCCAATGTACACCTGATGAAGTCTTAAATTAAGGACGAAACGTAGAGAAAAAAATTTATTCGACCAATTGCTTTCTTAAATTTTTATTTAATTATTGTCAATTTAAAATCTCAGATAATTGTAATTATTATCAGATTGAAAGTGCTACAGTAATAAACAACCCAAAGTTACGTGTTCGAAACTCGAACACTTTTTGCTGTGTTCTGCAAATATTGATTTATAGACGCGCATTGCTGTAAGTAGGAATTTAAATTATAACTATAGTTAAAGCTAGAATAATTACGCCATTAACTTCACCGCATCTAACACAAAAAATAAAACGAACGGTGGTATGCCTTTGTTACTGGTTCAACAGTGAAGAGGAAGGAGTTATTATTATTGTGTAGAACGAAGCTCTTAAAGGGTGACCTGTAATGGCAAACTAATGCTCGCTTTTCTTAGTTTCCTCATTAAGCTTCATTCAGCGATTTCCTTCGTATTTATGGTTTCCGAGGGTTCAATACACTCGTTTCACATTCTCTCAGCAGTAGTAAATCATGTAAAACAATTATCGCGAAATAGTATGTTCAGCTAATGTTGGCGTCCCATGCAAAATGAACGTGTATATAACCTACACTCTTTCTCCAATAGGAAACGTCGGAATTTAAAATTAATGCTTAAATTTATTTATTTAAGAGAATGTAATCCTTACAAACTATTTCTTTTAACAATGTTCTGGTCTCCAGGACGTAACATACGGTCCAGGATTGAGTTCCGTTACTACTAAAGTAAATTTAAACTGTGCCCAAGAATGTCAGAGGAGACCTAGTTTCGTGCTTCTGTAAGTTGTTCGTAGGCGTCCGTTTCCGAACCCGCAAGGCGTCTATCTTATTTGGCATATTAGATTGCAGTCCAAAGCACGTCCCACAAGGCGAAAGCTTCGAGGATGAAGATGACGGACAGCGCCGCGAGATCACCCCCCACCCCAACCTCCCCCCCCCCTTTCCCCTCCCACAAACAGCAAGCGTTAAGCCCCTCTCTGAAGGCACCGCCACCACCTCAAAATTTATATAAATCTCGAGCAAGGGGACACGAAAGGCTCAATCGTACAACTACGATACGACAATTGCGGCAACGGTGGAGACTAGGATACGGATCTGCATCACCAGTAAGTACGTTAGTCAGTCACTTCATGTACTAGACAAGCATAGACAGTATACAGCTTAGTGCAACTCCTTACGCAAAAAGGTTTATTTATTTCTCGGTAGATTCGTGTTACAATAATGAAATACAGAATTCGACGTCTTCGACAGGAAACATTTATACCACATTCTTCTAATTATTTACATACCAATAAATAATTGCTCCTTATAGCGGGAACAATTTGCTCTAAAGTGGTATTAAGATATTTCTAATTGTATTACTTTACAATTTGAGTTTCATAGTATACCTGTGTAGTTAAAGTTTACTTTGCAAACTTTATACCGGGAATGTAGTCTCGAAAATGCTGATTTTATGACTTGAAGATAGACATTAAAAACAGAAAATATTTTTTGCTGGGTACTAATCTATAACAAAACCTCATAAATATACTATTATATCTCCAATAATTATATTATAATGTAACTACGTATTCTATGTCCTCATACGAGGACTAATGGAATAAAATAAATCAAATTAAATCAAATCAGTCTTTTGTGAATGAATGTAATATACATCTGCACAATAGTAATGAAGGAAACTTGCACCATCAATAATTGCATTATCCGAATATTACTGGCAGTTGACGTCTTATATGCAATAAATAATGAGTCAGCGACTCATCTTCTTTCATAAGTATACGTTTTCACATCTCAACTTAACGCCATCAGTTCATACAAAAATGGTTAGAATTCCAACGTCGTAAATCATAAGTTGACGAATATTTATGATTCGCAACGGGTGTACGTTAAGATTATTTATTTACCTGCTACTGTATGAAATCGTAAGTTGCAGATTCGTGATAAAAGTATCTCAAATTTAATCTACGTTAAACTGTAGAAAATTTTGAAATAAACTTGTAAGAACTTTGAGGACTATACGTGACAACCAATTAATTTTAACACTTCATGGAAAATTTAATGAACTGAGAAATTTTAACACCGGCTAAGACCTCTGCAGTATTCCAAGCTTACTAAAATTTGTCTGGCCATTCCTTTAATACACAATTAATAAAAATCTTTACCTTAATGAATACAAGAAAAGTGGTATTACATTTTCAGGTTGTAGAAATTCGTAGTTACTGGAGTTAATTAATTTACTGTATATTCTTGTAAATTGTGATCAACTAAATAATAAAATGAAATGGTGTAGAGTGAATGGGAAGGAATCTTTGAGAAATAATTAATAAATATGGGTTACATTTCATGGGCAATGTAACTTTAAACTTATAACGACGGTCATCGACTCGGTGTTGACGGAGAAAATGTGCAGTGTCAGCAGGTATTTCGGTATTTCAGACAAAGAAAGTCGAAAGAATCTGACCTAGACTCCCACATTTCTGCGCTACGTACGTTTAGTTTTCTTAGCTCTTCCTAAATCATTTCCCAATCGTTCAATTAGGTGAAACAGTTATTGGAAATTTTATTGTGCAGCAGTAAACTTGCACTTGAAAATCAAATAAACCACTAAGATTTACTTTACTGTTACGGATCAAATGGTCCTCTAATCGATAATTCGATATTCATTCGCGAATTTCATTTTCACTTGAATAGGCTTATGAAGATCAATTATATGGGCTTCAGCTGGTTAAGAGGCAAGAGGTTTCTGTTCCCAGAGAAGAGGTTAATAATAGTTTTATGTTTAAATAGACAAATAAGTTGATGTCTTCAATTCGTCACTATCCATTTTAATCTCACAGTTTGTGTTTGTTTGATTACGCCTAAAAAAGTACGTATTCATCATTTTTATCCAGCTGAATAAAAGAAGATGTCATAGATATTAATCACATAGCAAGACACCTACGCACTGTTTTATAAAATATATTAACTTACCACTGTTTAAATATGTAATTTACAACAAATTTCCTTCATAATTATTGCTGCGTATACATTAAAATGTATCCAAATGCTATTGGTAAAAGTAACTTGTTTTGCTTTTCACATTTTCGGTAGTAAATAAAACCAGAGTTTCTTGGTTTTAGAAACAATATTATAAAACACTTATAGCTAGAATACTACGTAACTGTGCACTCATCCTCAATTACTGCTGTAATATTTTAGTATCAGTCACAAATGTTCTACAAAATTATGACTGTGCTTCACGAACGAAAGCGCACACTTCCTCGTTGCCTGGAGGAGACAAAAAGGCCAATGCGTTGCAAAAAGATAAAGTATGTGGGCCACGGAAGAAAGACGATCGGATATAAAAATAATTTAACAGCATATTGTAAGCGAAACGGATTTAAACTCACGCAAGGAAACCTGTAGGACTAGTTTGATGCGGTTCTTTAAATGGTTAAGGACGTAGCTCAAATGACGGATTAAATAATTTGTCTTATACTGTATGTATTCCATAAAATGTATTCCCGTCCCTTGTACCTTATATGTTGACGTTTACGCTGCCATAATTAGATTCGTTTGAAACCCGCAATCCTTAGCGTGTTAATGCATTCTTCGTTCTTCGCTAATTCATCTGAACTTCTAACAACTTCCCGTACGATTTCGAATAGTTAATGTCTAAATTGCTGTGTTAAAATGTAACATGACTTTAACTGGCACTATGTTAAATAATATTCTGAATATGTTGATGTGTTATATTGTGTTTTATTCCTCAAGGATTGTCAATCGTTTACATTTTTTTCCGGATAAAATTAACTGTCTGTACTAGGTATTGACGGACGCTTTTATTAAACAGACAGGTTAGTAAAGGGCAAAATTCTACTAATCTAGAAATATTATTTTGTTGTGCTTCTATGACTTTATTGTAATGTACTACTTACAATTATTATGAATATAGTTTAAATATTTTAACATGAGTGTGGTTTACAGGAGGCTTAAGCCGTTTTATTCGTGACCGCAATCGGCAATACGTCTCGATAGTACATTTGCGTGACTTTCCCGATTAACATGTCATCCTACAGACAGACTGTTGTTGTTATTATATATGAATATATATATATAATAAAACAAATGTTTTAGACTCCTCTTAAAATACCCTATGAATTTCATTTTTAATTTTAAATTTTCGTGACGTCATAGCTTGTCGACAATGTGGTGATGATAACGCGTACGGTGCACGTGTGTTTCTAAACCCTCACCGCCGCGCTGTTGCATTATCCATTTTCTTATATGTAAAGAATGAAATTGTGTACGGTATATTTTTCAGGTGCTAGCCTAGTATTCGAGGCGATGGCGACCGTGTCGCAGACACAATGCTTGACTCTGAGGAGTCCCGCTGTCGCTGTCCCCGTCTCCGTGTCTCAGCCTCCGCCGGAAGCGAAGCCAGCGCTGGCTTCAGGAGCGACCGTGGGCAAAACACCTCGACCTCCTATGCAGATCGTCTGGTTTAACGCCATCGGTTTCCTTGGGCTGCACTTACTAGCAGTCTACGGTCTGGTTATTGCTTTCACGGAAGCGAAATTATTGACGACGCTGTGGGGTGAGTAATAGATTCACAAATTTACTGGTTCACCCATGAGAATTGAAAGGAGGTCCTCAACGTCAGTTTCAAATTTTATAGGAATGATTGGTTTTAATTCTGATATAATATTTTTATGATATCCCATTCAATTATTTGAAGGAAAGTAAGTGATTAGATGTATAGGTGAAACAGAGAAGAATGATAAGACTGTTCGCCCCCTCAGTGTGAAAGCGCATCAGCAGAGAGCACGATACCGCAAACATTTCAGATACGTTCGTAACAGTTAGATCCCAACCCTACAGAATTGACTTTTTTGGGCTTTTTGATTCTACTTCTTCTGGCAGCGAAAAACCAGAAAATATTATCCTTAAATAAAGACTGGACAGTATCAGAACTGCTCAAAATTTACTGGATGTACAGGATACGTGGGCGTTGTAAAATCATGTATCGAATTTCTAAGAAACATATTTCAGGAAACAGTAATAAAACTTCATAAATAAACAGAAGAATTTAGCACCAGAAGAGCGTTTAAGACGAGGTAACTCAATATTGCCCTTATTTCAGTTTTTTTTTTGAATACTAAGAAACATTTAGAACCATCGTTTCGCTCGCGATCTGGCTTGGCCAGAACTGACGAATGCCGAGAGCGATTAATTCGAATCCTGCCAATTTGTCACTAAATTCATGGAAATTTGACATTGATGCTAGATGCAGGGAGTTTTCGGAATATCGGGTAAAATTACCCTCTTTTGTATTTCTGTGGCCTCACGAATCTTGCCTGCCAATAAAGAATTTTCCCTGTCTTTCCGTGCTATTTTATGGTATGTGTTCATGGAGTGACGGGGGACAAATGTAACTACCGTAATTATATGTATCGTTAACTGTCGTTAATTCCGCTTCTCACGGACCGGCCGGTTTCCCCTATATAAGATTTACCACACTCACGTTGTATTTTGTACTCTCTTTTTACCAGTAACTTGTCCCGTCTAGCACCAGCGTAGAAAATTCTCGAAGTTCGTGAGATAAACGTGCAATAACGCACCGGTTCTAAACATAGCCAAACAGCCCCAAAACTAATCTTTATTAAAATAAAAATATACGTCTGTTTTGAAATTAATGATAAGAAAGATAGCTAAATACAGAAAAAAAGAAGTTATAATATAAATACCACACAACGTTTCTGGAAGCTGCAACTGCTTTTGACTTGTGCAGTTCTGTCGTTCTAGCCTCATGTGTTTTTTACTTGTCGTAGCGCCTGAAGAAAGGATCAAGTCTTCCAGAAACGGTGTGTGATATTTATATCACCACTTATTTTGTCAGTATTTGGTTACCTTTCTTATTATTACTAATCATTATTACTATACTAAAATCATTAGTTATTAAATCCCATGAATTGTTTACAATATCCGTCAAAGTAGTGTTTCGTTAAATAAATTCATTTAAGTAGTACGATCTGAATAGTAATCTCGAATCCGTCTCCAAATTGACGAATCGATGATATATTTGTTTGAATGTAATTGGTTTGCCTCAGACAAAATGGTAAGCAATGAAATCTATTGTATTTTCCACATAAGGAAAATCTTCCACATGCTTAAAAATTTTGCTGTGCCCGTCTGCGAAACAGATGCTTCCGGGTGTTAATTTTTTCGGCCTAATAATTTTGAAAGCTATCACACCCTCTCTTACGTCTTCTTATTGTCCGCTGGTCCATTGTATCTTTTTCCTTTGTATCAAAGATCTCCGTAGTTGCGAGGAGTTCCATCTACCTAACCAAACAACTGCCTCCGCCTCCGAAACAACTGGCGTGAAATTATCATTCGTCACAGTACGATGCAAAAGTAAGTTTATATTGGTTAAATTTCTTTAGAAGAAAGAATAAGTTATTGATAAGATCGTGTCACTTAGAAGGAATAATAAAAGTAATATGCGTATTTAGAACAGCTAATACATTTAACAGGATTCGTAAAAATGGAAAACTCAAGTTGTTCAGGTTACAGAAGTTTGATGGTTTTTAAACTGAATTTCCCATTAAATCTAATTAGCTAGATATTCTAGAAATTTGTCCACCCAGTTTTGTCGTACGGCATTAAAGTCTCTGAATTTGCACAAATTTTTAAAAATGAAAGTTACACGAACAATGTTTAATAATAGGCATGAACTAAAGAAATTGTATAATGAATGACTGCATAATAATGGCAAGAATTATAATTATAATAGCCCATACAATAATAATACGAGCAATCTTGCTGGAAACATTTAACGTGGATTATCGTGACAGGGATTAAAACAGCGTACCTATAGTAGACAATTTGGAAAATACAAGAAACATTTTAAAAGTGAATAAGTATATAGGAGTTCACGCCGTGAAAGTGACGGATGTAGTTAACAAAAATGAAGCAAAAATATCCGTGTTGTGAATTCCTAGAGAAACTTACTGAAGAAATGTTTTAGTGAACCACTGAAGTAGTGGAATGTCTGAAACTTTAAACTGTAATGACTAAACGGCCGATGTAAAAATAAGATTTTTAACTACACTATAACCCTCGGGATACAAATCACCAATAAGGAGGCTATTTAATGTTAGCCGGAGACATTACGAATATTCTAGGACAAACCAATGTTAATAAGAAAGGTAGCCAAAGACAGGCAAAATAAGTGATAATATAAATACCACACAACGTTTCTGCGATCCTTGTTCATTTCTTCAAGAGCTAAAGCAACCAAAACAACTGTACTGATCAGTTGACAGAACTCAAAAGCGACGAAAACACAACGACAATGGGAGAGCAGGTTTATCGTAATAATCGCAGGGATCGTAGCAATTGTTGAGTTTCATTTTGCCTGTTTGTTAACGTTGTGTGATATTTATATTATCACATATTTTGTCTGTATTTGGCTATCTTCCTCATTTTTTCCATTTCGACTAACCAATGATATTCCAAAAGAGAAATTTGATACACATATTCTGCACATTTCATTTTGTTACACGTTTACGGTGCAATTATCGTTATAATAGTTATATAATTTCCCAGTTAACATATGTTAAAAGGCAAAACGTCGAACAGAAACTCGGTGGTCTTTAAAGTTATTATACCAATAAAACTAAAGAGCCAGATATCTAACTACGTGTCCACCTATTTCTGACCTTGTACACCAAAATTACTATTGCAAATGTAACTTAAAAATATGGAAGGCACTTATTATTATCAAAGCAATAGAATCTATCAAACCAAATTGAAAATGCAAAACGGAAAAGATAAATAATTCATTTCCATATATGGTATGTGAAAACTTATTCTTCAAAAAAAATTAAACAAAGAGCTAAGAATAATAGCCCATTGTATTTTGACCTCATTACCCAGATCTGTTCCTTTGGATCAAAACAATGCGTGATGGTAGAGCGCAGTCTAGACTGACCCTGTGGCTCATTCTCAGGGTCATGGCTTCACAGTTCATTGGGAAGTCAAGGAATAAAAAATGACGAATCGTCCCGTATTCGGGAAATTAAAACGTTATCAATCTTCTCCGCTGTTAAGGCACATTTAAATTATATTTCCCTGCATCTTATTCACACGCAGACTTCTAGAAGGTTCTATAGAATCCGAACTTTCACCAATAGCTAAGTAAGCACCATAAATTACTAATCCAATGTGTTAATTTGGATTTTTATTATTAAACAAACCGCTACTCCCTGCTATGTTTTTTCTCGTTCGATATTTGGGACCTATCGCTTCTGTAGCATAAAAATTAGTGTGGAACATACTCATAGACACATTTTTCTATTATACGGTATAGATAAAATTCAGTCGATATATGAGACGGATAAATAAGAGAAATGAGCATATGAGAAGGAGAGATCATAGGAGCTGAGAAAAATGCGAAACATAAAACGCTTCCTGTAAGATGGCCTATTCATTTTCTTAATTTCCCTTGTCAGTGTCATCATCCTGACAAAAGAAAATCCGGGACAAGAGCCGAGTTCTCCGCCAGAGGCGCTAATGAAGAGTACGGCGCATTCTTCGCGCAAGTAGGGCGGAACTCTCGGGCGAGAAATCGCCAACGCATTACGCAGCGTAAATTTGACCTCTTCTCATCACCGTCGCTTTGACATTGACCTAAACTCACATTTCTGCATTAAACTTTCAAATAGGTAATTGTATTTGCAACTTCCCATCGCGCCCATTAACATATTTTTAATTAAGGACACTACGCTAATTTAATCAAATTGTTTGCCTCTTGATCGGACGTACTGCTGAAATACAGTTGGTAAATTCTGAAATGTAACTAATTTCAACATCTCGACACACTGTTAAAATAGTGACCTATATTCTGGATAGACTGTGAAGGCTTCATCTGTTATTAGGAATTTGCTTAGAGTGTAAAACTTTTACTGCTCACTTATTCTTCTTCCTTCAACGTATCATTGGACATTTGCACATTCAAATTTACAAGATTTAAGAATTTATATTACCATTAAAGCTTGGTCGATCCATAGCAAAAGTATAAGAACCTGTACGTTGCACTTGCTTCACCGTCGATTTTATTTCTGAATATTTGGTTATTTCCGAATAGTTCAAGATCGTAATTAATGAGTGAAATATAAATTATAGCTTCTTCAGTAGTCCGCTATAAATTTAGGAATGTGTAGTGGCAACGACAGAAGAATCGTTAACCCGTATGTAAATTTAATAAGCAACACGTATAACGCTAGTCCATTGCCAGTCCCGTCGAGATTTTTATATCCTAATCCTTTAATTCGGTTTCATAGCCTCTTTTGATGAGCTTTGTTTGAAAACATATCTTCTTTTCTTGAATCAAGCACGACGTATTTAATCTTCCTCGAAGACCGAGGATATTGCATGAATCTAAACTCACATTCATTTATCGATTCTACTGTAATAACTGTTGATAAATCCGGTAGTAAGTCATTCATTTATTATTAGATATTTAACGTCTGGTGTTAAACATCTTGATTGCGGACTAAAAATATTATTAATTTTTTTAACTTAACGTGGTTACTTAATATTTGTTATGATCTGACAATTATCATTTAATAAATAAACAATACAGCGAATATTTCAGAAAAATGTATAAAGTAATTAAAACAAAAAATTGTTTCAAAACAATGTTTCGCTCACATTTTTGGACTTCTTAACGTAATGTACAGTTTTTAATATACTAGATTAGAAGAATAAATATGAATTTAGAGTCGTGGACTGCGGACAGAAAATAACTCTAAATTAATGTTTATTCTTCTAATCCAACATACGTGCTTACCTATATGCATATATTCAAAAATATGTTTCCGGTAGAAAGTGGAAGGAACATTGTAATTAAATAATATATATAAATATATATATATATATATAGATATATATAATTTTTTCTGACATTTTTTAATTTTTTTTATTAAAGTAGGTTCGTTTTGACCTGACTTTAGGTCTTTGTTAGACGCAGGTTGTAGATAAAATAAAGGTTAGAGAGAAAATATATTTCTTATTTGCTCCCTAACATCCGTTTATCTACAACCTGTGTTTGACAAAGACTTACGGGAAGGTCGAAACATAACAAGTTTATATTTCAAAAATTTATTATTTTTTTTAGTCTGCAATCAAGGTCAAAGTTCTTACTATTGAAATTAATTAATATGTATGATAGTGAGAATAGTTCTTCCGCTATCGAGTATCATCAAAATATCGATATATGTGCTGCTGTGTCAATAATAATAAAAAATTATTTATTTAATCGTGACAGAATTTATCATTTTTTAATAGTGTCTGTTTTTCACGAAATATTATTGGGTTTTCCGCGAGCTGATTTTGTGAGACAAGTTTTCAGTCTAGATCAATTGTATACGCCAGATACTAGCGTTATTTCCTTATAAACTGTTTTTCCATTGTTCCTTATCACATTTTTCTATATTCGATAAATATTTTAATGTTGAAAACGGACGTTTTAGTTTGCTTTGAAGAGTATGACTAAGTTACCAACCGCTTAGTATTTCTAGAACAGTTTTCTTCGTAAAATAAGAAACTAAAACAACAATTCATGGCAGATTGTAAAGGACAAAAAAAAAGTATTTTTATTTTTGCTGAAAGTCACGAAGATTCGAAAGGCTAATAAAGATGGCAGTCGAAAGCGAGAAACCGAAGAAAATTGAAAGCGGCTGTTCGCGTTTTTGGCGTATTGCAAACTTTCCCCTAATAGCTGAGCACAAACAAAACGCCACCAGATCACGATCACGGTCGGGTGGAGAGTATTTGTAGGTCAGGAGAGAGAGAGAGAGAGAGATGAGACTTTTGTCTCGGCCGTGACAGAGAGAGGCGCGTCCCTGGCCGTGACCGACTCATCCGCACCGTTACTCTCCTCAGGCGAGACTGCAACATGCAATTCATTCAACAAATATTCACATAGAACTGTTTGATTACAACTCAAAACGTTTCTTTAATATCCAGTTTCTATTACACATATATCACAGTCGTTTGCTTTTTTATAAATCTATATCAATACTTATCACAGAAGAACCTGATGCAGTTTTTCTAGGGTTTGTCCTGCAGCACTTTTAGTCGAATATTGGGTAGGATCATTAAACTACAGCCCGGGGACACTAGTTAACCCTTTGCTACCTTCTTCTACCCTTCCGAATACCCCCTTTCAAATCCCTTCGTATGCTATTAAAGGAGAGTTGCCACCACGTGGATTACCCTCATGTACCCTGTTACTCTAAAAAAAACACTACGATCGAGCTCGAGAGTATCTGGCAAAATTAAATAACATTATCCGAAATAGTATAATGGATACAGTAATTTTCATTTCGAAGGCATCGTAACATAACAGAAGGTGAGAAAGGTGCGAAGCACATTATTCCGCTCTACTGTTACTTGTGAATCGGATGTCAAGTTACGTCACGACAGTAAATTGTTTGGTGACTTTCTTTTTTTCTAATTAAAAATTACGACATGGCCGATAAACGGAGAAAGTTTGACATAATAAAATATATACACATAATAATACAGTACTTAGTGCATCGCTAAGAATAGAGTGAAATTCGTATATATGGCATCGGGAAATATGAAAACGATGTCATTAAAATTCCTTTCCTACTCTATTACGCACATTTAGGTCACGTTTTGTGAGAAAAGACCAATATCGATTAGACTTTATATCGTTGTAATACAGAGCCATAAGACAGTTTTTTAGCCGTATTAATCTGCCAATCGCCATCTTGAGACTAAATGGCGATAGTTCCATAAGACTTATATCAACTACTTGGGAGGGGATTTTGTTCGCTTTGCAGAAAAAAGGCGGAACGGCTTTTCTCTGAATCTATAAATAAAGTTGAAGAAATTGTTTGAAAAAACTTGAAAGTAATTTTCTATTTTATTTCCCTCAGTTGTCAGGGGAAAGCGAGAAGATTGCTGTCAATAATTTTACAAATTGATCTAAGTAACGAGACATTTTAAATAAAAAAACGTGCATAGGAACAATGAGTTGTAATTAACGTGTTAAATAAAAAATATTTAGTCCTATAATATAAATTGTAATCGATATTCTAAGAATAAAATTCAATGTTTGTGTGTATGTTCCCCATACAAATCTACACGCGTGGAGAAAATTCCCCCAAATTTTGTACACATGCTCCTTTTGAACAGAAAACAAACATTGTAGGGGTAAGACACAACTACCGTCCCCATGGGACAGAGATGGATGGGGATGGACATTTTAAAAGATGTAAAAACGGCCGATACTTGTGTTGAGTAATTATTTTTCGGAGCCAGTGAGATTGATACTGCTCTCCCAATGTTTTTTGTGTATAATTTCACCCATTTCGGTTCGGGAGGGATCATCCTTAGACGTTGGGCTGCAGGGGTATTACATAAAAGTAACAGAAAACAATCAAGATTAGTGTCGAATCCGAGGTTATGGAAGACGCTTACCGAAGGGGAAGTGTTTCAGGCGCTTTCTGTGTACCAGAAGTATATTGGACTCTTTGAGGTATTTGTGACTGTCTCAAGATGCATTCACTCGATTAAGGTACAGAGTGTCAACAAACCGGTTATGATGACACGAACATTTCGTTGGCCGAGGATAAGAAAATTTTATGCTGTCGGTGCCTGTTAAATCGCGTCTTGACAAGTAGATTAATGTCGAATTAAATACTTTTCCCGGCTTATATAAAAAAATAATAGCACTAAAATATTAAATAGTAGGGACCTAAATTTGGACCATTTAATATGCTAATATATAATATTTGAAACAAACACCTCTGAAGTCCGGCGTTATGGTTATGGTGCAAAGTTTGAAAATAATAGGCCTGCGTTCAGTTCACGAAACTGACTAATTTTTGGGCACTGAAAATTATAATCATTTTTTAAATAAAATCTAAAATTTATAAATTACGGGGACTGTTCTATAAGTATATTTTCCAAAGGGATCATGTACCACAACAATTTTTATTTGTACATAGCAAAGGAAAAAGATGGCGATTTGTGAGGAATATTCTTATTACGCGCTAAAAGTTTCAGGGACTAAAATATTGGCATATTAACTGTGTGGTGAGCTTACGGTTAAATTAACTATTTGTTGGGCGCCACCTGCAAGAATTGTTCTTGCAGGAAAGGGAAATGCAATATTTAGTTATTAAAAAAAAACAATAATTCATTTTCTCAGAATTTATACAAAACGAAAAGCTCTCCAGCCTGCCAGGGATGCATGTAACCCCCTCCCTTTCTCAAGATTAACCGTGGTTTTTCTCGTGGCAAACCGACGCGATACCCGGAAGCATGGAACGCGACTAACCAGGTCTACAGCTCGGACAGGGTCGACTCCCGTTGGCGGCTATCTGTCTCATCAGCATTCGCAGAAGACCGGAGACCCACGTGCAGAACCAAAATCTTTCAGGATCAACTTTTTCTGACCACTCTCACCGACGGTCCAAATTCATCTCTCTGTCCACTCTCACCAACGGTCCACATTCATCTCCTCTACCACTCTCTTGTTCGCAGACTTCTTTCTCTGCCTCCTCAAAACCCTCTCTCCTGGTTGGTCCTTGTGCACACGTGACCCTCTTCCAGATATTTTAGGGCCATAGCCTTCCGGTCATCTACCCCTTCCTTGGCCGACCCTGACCTTGCTTGCGGGACTTGCGGATTTTCCAACCCACCCCGCCATTGTCTTGTGTCTGCTGCTCGACCCCGGCAAGCCACATTCCCATGCTTCCAGGCAGTAATTAACAGTTATAAAAATATTTTGTACAAATCGCTAACGAAAAGCGCACCATAACTGAATTTTGAATAACCCAAAGTTCTGATAAGCTTAGATTATGATTATACTTAAAATTATTATAAGTATCTGTTGACCATGAATTGAGGTGGTTGTTGACGTGAGCTGAAAATATATAGTTAGATAATTTAGTTAGGGCCTGCTTTTTGAACTCTAAAATTGGCAGGAACTAATTAGTCACTATGAGCAGTCTACATCTGGAAACTGTATTCATTTAATAGAAATAAAGTTCGTACAATATAACATTCATGAGTATGTATACTATAAGACTGTAGAATATAAGAGAAGCACTGACTTTCCTTGAATATGATTTTCAATCGTGGATTACTATAATAACTACAATTCACTCAAACTGGAAACAAACTCTGAGTCAAAAGTATGTTTCAATAATCCTGCAATAGTAAATAGTATATTTGCGGAAGTATGCTTTCCTTAAGAAGTTAAAAAGTGCAGGGTGAAGTATATTTTGCATACTTTCCGATCAAATTTTAGTAGACCATAATTTATGGCAAACAGATAATTTTAATTTTAATAATAAAATTTCTTCGAAACCGTTAAGAACATTCATTAACTGAATCGAGTCCCCTTTCCATTCAGTTTCACGATGTTTTTCTGTTGTGTAGGAAAAAAACAAATCTAATAATCACTTACATGGATTAAATGTGTCATAAACCTAAATTTCAAGTATATGGAAATAATTGTTGGCAATTATTGCAGAGGTCAATTTTACACCAAGTTATAAAAATATAGTTGGAGTGATACATGATTTGTGTAGAATGCTCTTACTCATTTTGAGGTGGTGCTCAGGTTTAATTCGCCGTGTTTAGGCGGAAATTTAAATAGTGAAAATCTTTTCTAAAAAATCAAATTAAATCATATTAAATTACATTGATACATTATTCCAGCAAGCTGAAACTATCTTTGTGAGCAATTGACAATATCAAGGCTTAATTCCGTGTACATACCGGAAATTATAATCCCTGAGTTGTCACGTACATAATCTTTGGGTAGCTTCATCAACGGATGTCGGATCATGCCCTCAGCACGTCTCCGTTGACTTCCCTGCTGCGGATATTTTCTCTTTGTACTATTTCCCGACACTAGGTGATCAGGACCGAAACGTTTTTGTATTTTTAATTCAAGTTTATTTAAATATACCCGTTTTTTTGGCTTTCCATTTCTCCAACTTAATTTCCTAACTTTTTCGCCTTTTAGGAAAAAGTTACTCTTTAGGGTAAGGGGAACGGAAGAATAAGGGGTCATCTGACCGCTCATCACACGATATCCTTCTGTACGCTCATGGCACTTCCGCTCATAGCACGACACCGTGCATCTAGGGATGACCTCAGACCAAACTGTCGTCGATGAAATATTGATACATCTCTACTTTATCATTCAAATATTAAAACTTCCTATTCAATAAATGAACTTCAGCTTATATACCACACAAAAGTTTTCTCATACTACGTTTCCGCAGTTGACCTGCTTGATAGACCGAGAATCATTTATTAAATCGATTCACCGGGAAAATCTACACTCATTAGTTATTAATACTTCAATTATAAGCTTATCGAGAGACAAAATAAAAATAGCGTATTAATAACCTCAATATTTTACATTGCCTTGATACACCTAATATCACGAGTGGGAGAAGTCCATACACCTAAGTTCTGGGTTTAAGTTCTCCTACGCTTTGAGAGCGACCTGGCAAAATAATTTAATTTATCTCGACCTTGCTGAGAGGCTAGTACTGTCCACAGCTGGGTGTACCTAATTACCATTTTTAAAAAAACAAGAGCATTTGTTAAACAAGAAGTTTAAGAAATCATTTTCTAGTCTGCCTGTTTCTTTTGCCGCTCTTGGTTCGTTCCATAAACTGTCGACTATTCACCGTTGTTCGATTTAAGTGTCACAAAGACCGTTGCCTGACAGTTATTTAAACTCTCTATTGTTTAGGGACAAGGTTTCTCTTCTGTTACACGGCTAATCATTCATCACACTATCCTACGGTAACTACCAACACCTCAACACATGTCATTTCTTTCAAACTTCTCTTGACATCCGATTGTGATCGAAAACATGACTTAGTTACCTGGTATCACCTTTCAGATTGAAGATAAATCAATGTGGTGCTGGGAACTGATTAAGCAAGAATAAATCTTCAAGACTGCCCACCCGATTGGCGGCCTATGTTAATTACATTATTCAAAAATATTTATTTCAAGAGTTTAATATAAATCTGTATTGGCCTTGTGATTTTCTAGTATTAATTATTTAACTAGTTTAGTTACTTTGTTTTACATTTATGAAATAAACTCACATTAAATTTCAATTGTCCACACCACAATTAATATTTTTATAACTACACATTCTAATAACAATTATCAGATATTTCCCATAATTCACTGATGTTGCAAGTTTCAATTTACGGATCACCAAAGAAGTGAGGTGTTAGAATCAGCGAGAATAATTGGTTTTGAACGTGATGCAATTACTTGCTTTCCCAGTTGGAGAAGCTTCATTTTCTCATATTGCCGCGAACTTGGCCCTTGGCTTATGCAAGCCAGGAAGAGAGTCGTCACGCGATCCGCCGATAGGGCGACCTTGCCGTACTTTCTCCCACAGCTTACGTCAGATATCTCCCCCCTCTCGTTTTACTTTCATTCTCTGCCGGAAACAAGAGCCAAAAACGCTTGACTTACTACGTCCCCTTCTACACATCAATCATACGAGTCTGCACACATGTCACTGTTACCTTACTGGAATATGAAGTATTCCTCCTACGGGGTCCAGATAGGTTTGAGTCCTTTCCCTCCATACAAAGCTTAATGTTAAGATTTTTCGCAATGATTGCGTGAAAATAAAACTTTTGTTAATTATATTTCAGTCGGAATAAATTAACTCGTGGCAAAATAAGACTGTTTTGAAATGAAACGTCTTTGCGAGTGCTGTTTACTTGAAGGGAATGCGCTACGAAATTTATTGTTGTTAAATTGTGTTGTCTGGCATAATTTTTTTAATTTTTGTGACGTCAATCTCACTCTGTTATATTATATTTTAACATAATTCCAAACTTTCCAAATTATTAGATAAAATTTGTGGATCTGTAAGTCTGAGTTAACATTTTCGTACTGTCGAGCACGATACATTTACTTAAAAAAAACTACAATCTGACCGAAGCTTTTTTTGTGAAGTATTACTGGAAAATTAAAAGTTCGCATTGATTACTGTGCTGATATTGTGCGACGGAGAAGCGAGCAAAGATATCTTTACATGGTAATTGGCCGCGAAGGTGTGAATCGCTTATAATAATCAATTCCCTTACTTCTTGCAATGAAAAGATCAGTTCCATATACTTACTTTATTATGATATTATTTCCAAATCAGCTGGGTGCTCGCCGAAGCCCGAGTAGCCATAATTAATCTCAGCGACATCCATAACCCCGGATTCCAAATTATTTATGCAAAAAAAAGGGAAAAACTATTGAAACGCAATTAATAATTAATGTTTTTCGTTTTCAGCTCTTCTGGTATCCTTTGTGTCAGGAATAGGAGTGACAATCGGAGCCCACAGGATGTACACTCATCGCGCCTTCAAAGCGAAGTGGGGAGTTCGCCTCGCCTTCGTCACACTGCACACTATCGCTGGTCAGGTAAGAAATAACAGTGAGATATAATATAGCATTTATATGCTATAAAAAACATTCAGGCAAAACTATTTTTTTTAATTTCTGTTTGAATTAATAAAATTCTTGAAATTAAAATAATTCACATTAAAATAATATTTAAAGTGGTTAATTGAAAATTTAAAAACCAACAAGCTATGTGAACATCCTAATGTTTTCCTAATAATTCTGTTTGCATTAGCAGTTCCGAAAATATGGGTTCATTTGGTATGGAAACTGAAACTGCTGACATGTTACACTTCTCTATCAACCTTATGGTATACGGTGTAGAAGATCTCTATGAACCAGAACAGTAAACCAATTTTTAGCGTCATATATCCAAAACAGTGATAATAAACAGGGTTAGCTTTGTCACGAGTGTACATTTCATTTACATTTTATACAAATCTGGAATTGAAACTAATTGGCAATAGTGTGGTGAGGGAAATTTTTGTCATGTGCCATTGAAGAGTACGGTAAGCAAATATGAAATTACCTTGACGTGAGTAGAGCCAAACAGAAGAAATGCAAAACACGGAATCAAGACAAAAAAAACTAGAATTTAAACAGCAAGGAAGATAACAGAGCAAAATGATTTTTTTAGGTAAAAGGCTACATAAGGATAATCCACATGATGGCAACTCCCCTTTAATAGCATAGGAAGGGATTTGAAAGGTGGGATGCGGAAGGGTAGAAGAAGGTATCCAAGGGTTAACTAGGGCCTCCGGGCTATAGTTTAAGGATCCTACCCGGCATTCGCCTAAAAGTAATGCAGCACAAACCCTAGAAAAACCTGCATCAGGTAGGTCAGGCATTGAGTACTTGTCCCACGCCCTTCCGATAGCGGGAGAGGAGTTTGCTGTGGGGACGCAGCATTCCCTTCTCCTCCGTGCCTCGACCGGTTTAGGAGGCAGCTGACCGACTGTTCCATTGGGAACAGCGAACAACTCTTACCGTATGCCCAAGGTCTGTGACCCCGGAACATACACCTCTCAAAACAGGCCGAGGTGCCTCGGTATGTGGGAACCTTAGTTCAAAAAACCAGAGAGATGTGAAACATCCCCAAAGGTATTCTCCGCCAGAGCTCTTGGGGGTGACGGGAGTGGAAATATTTAAACACGCTAAAACAGCCGACATTTGAGTCGGATAAATATTTTTGTGGTTCACTGAGATTTATTATATTTCTCTACATGTTCCATATATTTAATATATTTATAACATCTTTTGGGATTTGGAGTGGAATTTTTCTAACATGTTACAAGGTCGATATATGAGTTAAATAATTCATTGTGGAGATAAATGACATTTATAATGTTTATTGTAAGCCCTTTCGGTATTAAATGGAAGCACTCTTAGGAGAGGTGGTGGAAACATTCTAAAACAGCCGATATTTAGGGATTGAAGAGATGGTGTTTCATCCAATGTTATCTGAGTATTGTTTCATCCCCTTACAATATGGGAAAGGAACACCCTTAGAGGTGAGGGTGGACGGGAGTTACAAATAAATAATTCGAATAAATCCGAGATTACAGTCAAATCTAGAGTTCTGGATGTCGCAGAGTTTAATTATGATATTCAAATTGGCCATCTAACCCCCAAGGGCAAGGGTGGACCGGGCATGGAAATTTTTAATCAATTTAAACGGTCGATATTGGCGTACAATAAATATTTTTCAGGGTTAATTAGATATATAGTATTTTACCCATTTTATGTTTGTAAAATTTCAACCCCTAGCGGCATGAGTGGGAGCACGCTTAGGGGTGGATGGGGACGGGTGATACCGGAAAATAACGCTAATACAACAGAGATTCGATTCAAATCGAAGGTAATGGATGTCCGTGAGTTTATTTATAATATTTTGAGCTTCCCGCGGGGAAGGGAGAAGTTGAGCGTAGTTGGGTGGAGAGTAGAAATTTTAAAATAAGTAAAGCTCCGAATTTTACGTCGAATAAATATATTTCGGGAACAATGAGATTATTAAAGTCAACCCGCTTAATGATTGGGAGGGAGCTCATCTTAGGGGTGGGGGTGAACGGGCGTTAAAAATAAATAACGCGCATAAAACAGAGATTAGAGTCAAATACAGGGTTATGAATGTCTCTGAGCTTAATTATGACGTTTAATTGGACATTTAACCCCCAAAGGGTGAAGGTGGACGGGAGTGGAATTATTGAAACAAGTAATCACGACCGATATTAGAGTTGAATTAATGTTTTTCAGGGTTAATTAGATTTATAGTATTTCTACCCAAGTTATGTGTGTAAAATTTCAACCCTTCTATGCGGCATGAAGGGCAGCATGGTAAGGGGTGGGGGTGGAGGGGACTTAAAAGAAAATAACGTGAGTAAAACCGAGATTCGTGTCAAATCGAACAACGTGTGACGGGTGGGCTGGCGAAGTTGGGTGGAGGTTAGAAATTTCAAAACATTTGACCGGCAATTTTTTGCGTCGAATAAATATATTTCGGGGTCAATGAAATTAATAAAATTCTATATTTGTTTTCCGTGTTTAATTTCAACCCCTTTCAGGATTGGGAGTGGAGCTCTCCTCAGGCGTTGGGGTGGAGTGGCATTACATAAAAATTATGCAAAAGCAATCGAGATTGGAGTCGAATCCAGGGTTATGGATGTCACTGAGTTTGATTATGACATTCAATTGGCCGTTTAATCCCCCGGAGCGGGAATGGACGGGGTGGAATTTTTCGAAAAAGTTAAATCGTCGATATTTGCGTGGAATAAATAAATGCCAGGGTCATTGACGTTGACAGTATTTCTACTTATGTTTTTAAAACATAGTATTTCTAGCGATGTTATTTGAGTATAATTGTAACCTCTTACAGCATGGGAAAGGAGTACCCAAGGGTGGGGGTGGACGGAGTTACAACGAAATAACGCGAATAAAACCGAGATTGGAGTCAAAACCAGGGTTACGGATGTCACTGAGTTTAATTATGATATTCAATTGGTCATTTAACGGCCATGAGCGGGGGTAGTTAGCGGTAGTTAAACGAGAAATCGCGGCGGTTATTAGCGAAAAATAAATTATTTTAAGGGTTAATTAGATTTATAGTATTTCTAACGATGTTTTTTTCAACCTTTATCGGCAGGAGAGGGGAGCACTCTTAGGGGTGGGGTTGGACTGGTGTGGAAATATTTAAACTTGCTAAAACAGCCTATATTTGAGGCCGAAAAATATTTTATATACATGTTCTCCGTGTATAATTTCAACCCCTTTCGGGATTGGAAGGGATGTTCCCCTTAAGAATGGGGTTGGACTGACATTACATTGTAATGATGCAAAAACAATCGACATTGGAGTCGAATCCACGGTCATGGATGTCAATGAGTTTAATTATGACATTCAACTAATCGTTTAACTCCCCCAAGGAGGTGTTGGGTAAATTTTCAAACATTTTAAACTATCGATTTTGTTTGGAATAAATATTTGTCGTTGTCAATGTGAATGATAATATTTATACCGATTTTATTTTTAATTTCTAACTCGTGAGACACGGGAAAGATCACTCTTAGGGTTGGGGTGGAGGGACGTTACAAGAAAATAACGCGAATTAATGCCAGATTGGAGTTAAATCCAAGTTATGGATGTCACTGAGTTTATTTATGACTTCCTGGGGACTGTGACTGGGTTGCCGGTGGTGGGAGGGGCTGGGCGTGTGTAGAAATTTTCAAACATGTCAAATGGTCGCTATTTGCGTGAATTAAATATTTGACATTGATAGTATTTCTACCAATTTTGTTTGTGTATAATTTCAACACCTTACGGCATGTGAAGGGAATCGCGCATAGGGGTAGAGGTGTGTTACATAAAAAAAACGCAAAAAACGAGATTCGAATCAATTCATAGTTATGGGTGTAAGGGAATGTATTTATGACAACGTGGGCAACGCACGGGGGTTGGTGGTGGTGTGCGGGTGTGTGAGGATTCTGGCAGATTTGGGCGGGGGGAAGAAATTTTTCAAACATGTTAACCGGCCGATTTTTGCTTCGAATATATATATTTCTGGATCAATGAGATTCATAAAATTTCTCTATATGTTCTCTGTATATAATGTCAACCTCTTTTGGGCTTGGAATGGAATTACATAAAATGAACGCAAAAACTATCAATAATTGAGTCGAATCCGGGATTATAGTTGTCACAGAGTTTAATTACGACATTCAACTTGCCGTTTAAGTCCCCCAAGCGGGAGTGGTCGGGGGTGGAAATTTTCAAACATGTTAAACGGTCGATATTTGCGTGAAATAATTATTTCCTGGGGTTAATGACTTTGATAGCATTTCTACCGATGTTTCTGTATAATTTCAACTCCTGTGAGGGGAGCAAGCCTAGGGGTGGAATGGAGGTACGTTATATAGTAACCGAGATTCGAATCAATTCAGAGCCTATAAATGTCGCTGAGTGAAATTGTGACAACCTGGGCAACGCGACGGGTTTGGGAGGTGATGGGCGAGGGTAGAAATGTTCAGACATTGTAATCGACCGATTTTTGAGTGGAATAAATACTTTTTGATTATCGCACAGTTGCGGGTGTGGTCATCTTCTAACATGTAAAAACGGCAGATATATTTAGTCAATGACTTCAACCCCGTTCGGCATGAGTGGTTAACACATTTAGGGATAGGGTTCCAGGAGCGTTACATAAAAATTGCGCAAAAGCAACCGAAACTGGAGTCAAATCGGGGATTATGGGTAAATGACATCTCTGGCAACGCCGGGCACCCAGCTAGTTAATAATAAAGTAAAGTAATTATATATAGAATTGAGAGTCTCATTAGACAACCATACCACAAAAACTTTTTGAATTGCTTCTGTGTATTATTGCCATAGAGTTCAATGCCATAAACGCATATTTATTTAAGGATTATTTTACAGTTGTAGTTTGGCCCTCATACCAAGTAACCATTGTATTTCCTTGACTTTTAGGTTTATCTGCTTACATTTTTTAACGACATGTTGTTTCCATGTTAACCTGTTATTCAAGTGCATCTCTAGGTATTTGGTATTAGAAAATTTAGGTGTGAAATTCATAATTTTCGAAGAGAAAAGATATAATGAGTTTGAAAGGAATTATGTAAAATAAACATTGATTCAGGATAGACGGAAACTTTGGCTTCCGCGAATGGACAAGCGGCCCTTGGGACTTGTGTCTCGACGCCCTACATCGTCAACTTTCGCCCTCGGTGACTTACATAAAATTCGTCGAATTCGTGTTACGGGTCACGTCGGCGTGCAAGGGAAAGCCACGTGTAATTGCGGCACCGAATGTGCGGAAGTGTACATGGGTATTTGTGAACTCGTGGCGAAGCCTTAAGGGGGCAAGAACTGGTATTCTATCGTCATTCTTCAGTCCATTACGACAACTGATGCTTTAAACCATCCGTCGTACTAGCATATTAACGGCTCCCTTGTCATGTAAATACTATATTTTTCTATTAAATGATGAGTCCAAAGGTTGAGCGTTATTTCTGCTACGCTGAGATCTCAGATTCAATATCCGGATACTCCCGTAATTTCCTTGTGATGGTATGAAATGAACTTCCTTTCAGTCTGAGTGCATTTATATTATCGTACGAGACTAGGTAGACAATTCATATACATTTATCTAAGCAATTGTATAAACTTATGATAGTATAAGCATGTAAATTACTTTCACCCTGTTATAAGATAATGTTAAACCAGCACGAGTGACAGAAAAGTAAGTACCGAATAATCATGCAGTTGGCGTTTACTTCAATTTAAGAAAAAGGCTCAGTCTTACATTTTAAACTTCAGAATCTCGCTTAACAAGTTGTGGAACTTTATAAAACTAAAAATAGGATAGACTGTATTTCAATTTCAGATATACATGTGTTTAATTCGGAATTGAAATTTTGAGGCAACGGTGTGGAAGGTTTTCCATTTTCAATGTCGGTTAAAGTTAAAGAGGTTCAAAAACAACATAAGTTTACTGTTTGAAACGTTTGTTTCCCAATTCTTCTTGCTATATCTTTGTCTTGTTTACTATTCAAGACCATGGTTTCCTATTTTTTCTTGCTACATTTTTGTCTTTGTTCTATTTCTTTCGTGTTATCAGTTTCTCTACCTGACTAAATATTCTCACTAGATAAGAATTCGTTTTCGGCTTCTGGTATTCTTAAACCTCTTCAACTAACTCAAACCGAGCTTGACAATGCAAAATCCAACAATAATATCTTCTAATGACACATTTATTTCAAGGAAAACCTAACACATTGGAGCTTAACATATATTATTCTGTTTCGTTTAAAAGCGGCTATAGTACTATCTCCATTCACGGTCAGACTCACTTGCGGCTCTTAACGATTATACTAACACCAAATGAGGTTTAATGTGCATAAAATTTACGTAAATGTACTATCGTCTAATGTCCACGGTCAGGATTTCAAGGAGTTTCAAACAACTGAAAAGCTTCCCGGTCATAAATTATTCATATGATTTTCCCCTCTCATTAGGCCACTTACGAGAAACTTCAAAAAAATTTCCCTTCAAATACTAAACTAATTTAGGCAGAGAGTATCAACATCTGCTGGTGTACTTTAATTACTTCAATTCTTCCGTAAGCTACTTCACTCTTCTTATAAACTATTCAAATTCTAACAAATACGACAAATTCAAAATTTTCTATTCTCCGTGTTCGGATTTGAAATGCTGTTAAAGGCTCTGTGCACCTGAGACAAAAAGTCTGCAACAGGGTTTGCAGACTTCGCTGACGGGTAACGTGCTCTTTACCGGAAGTTTACGTTGTTTACTACCCCACAGAAATTTTGTAAACATTGTAATCGTTTGAAACGTCCTTCTGGATTTTTTATTTCTTAAAAAATATTTTTAGAAGTACGAAATGTTAGCACATCGGTTATTATGATAATTACTTGTAGATTACTTCGTCTGATACCGAGTGACTTTTGATGAGTCCTGGTCAGTTTTCTGGCCTTCGGAAAGTCGCGGGACTGGATCAAGGTGCGTCTGAGGTCCAGAAATCGACTGTAAATGATCAATACTGACTATAGAAACGGTCATGCCTCAAAGAACGACTCTAACTCATCTAACGGATTTTTTTTATAAATATCTGATCCAAACCCGTGATTCGGGGATGAGTTTTGAAGGTTCGGAACTGTGAGGAACACGCATAATTTTTTTAACATCAAGTTTTCGACAGCGATCCGGGTCGGATATATTTTGGACCTGCAACCAACTAAATACATCGAGTGACGCTACACGCCGCAACCGATTATCCTTCGTCCCAGGTGTTTCCCCCATACCCGTGCGCTGCCAAACAGATTCAGAAGGCGCCTAGAGCATGACCGTGTCAGATGGTTGTCTTGGATGGTTTTTTTTCTGCGCTGACTCCTCTTCCTTCGTGCTATAGTAACCTGTAAAATAGCACGTGACAATTTCCCGTCTCGTAAAATAAAATAACTTATTTGAACGACAAACAGTCCTCTACAAAAACATGCTCAATTTAACTAGATTTTGACCCATTAGCATTAAATTTCTATTACTTTTATAATATAATATTATGATTGAGAATAAATGGATACTTGCAACAGGCATAAATATTCGATGACTGACCTGCCGGATATAAATTTGTATTTAAATTTTTGTGAACTTAACCGCAATTATCAAATGCGAAACTTGTAATAATGATCAAACCCCTTTAAAATAAAATCGACCTAGAATCACATGTTAATCTCAAGTTCCTACGCGTTTCTGGCAAATTTATCATGAATTCCGAGCTTGGATTACTCGTTTCGCGTTTATACAGATGATTGTCGTATTCATATACAAATAAATTAATTAATTCTGCATACTGACTCATTCCATATCCTTGAAGCCATGCTTCTCCATAGTATCTACGAATTATGATATTATTATTATACGCAATGACGCCCGAACAGATAATGTGTCAAGTGAAGATCCGACGGAAAGATAAGGAATAACAATATATATATATATATATTAAAGCTATACTAAAACACATCATTGCTTCATAATCGGGATATTTATATTATCATTAAAATACGATGTGTTATTACCTGTATCTATTCTCATGTTTTTTGGTTGTCATTAAAAATACTGTATATTGTATATATAGTCTACTTATTGATCTAACTAGCTAATAAACTATAATTAGTACTTATACGTATATAAATTATAATTGTAATGTATAATTGTCATCATTTACAAGCTTATCCCAGCTTATTTTTTTTAAAAAAAAAAACAATCCTTGTTTCAAAAAGCAACCCAGTGCTTTTAAATTTTGAAGTTTTCGAAACACAAATCCTTAATTTCAGAACTGCCTGTACATTTGGGTCCGTGACCACAGACAGCACCACAAGTACAGCGACACCGACGCTGACCCTCACAACGCCACCAGAGGCTTCTTCTTCTCTCACATCGGTTGGCTCATGGTGCGCAAACACCCAGACGTTATCCGCCTCGGGAAAACCCTCGACCTCTCGGACCTAGAAGCGGATCCCTTCGTCATGTTCCAGAAAAGGCGAGTGCTACATTAATACCATTCCCAAATTCCCTTTGTTCACTCGAGATAAGGCGCCGAAGAGAGAAAGGGATTTCTTCACTCCGGTTATAGCAGTAATTGCAGCCAAATCATGCTTTATAAGTTTATTTAAGTTATATTAAGTTTCGCTAAATATTAAATTATGGAAGAACTGGGAAATCTATATAAATTATTAATAATAGTCAAACTCCGGTGTAAACCTGATTAAGTTCTTATTAAAGACGAACCGTTAAGTAATTACATTTTGATCAATTGCTTAATCAAACTTTTTCTGACTTATTGACAATTTATATATTGTAAAATTAAAATTATTTTCAACATAGTTAACTGTAACTCCGTGACCTATTGCATAAATCGCAGTTGACGCTGTATCTTTATGAGATGTGTGAATATTTTTTACATGTTGTTGAGAACAATTCAATAAAGCTTTAAATATGTCCATTTTAAACATATTGGCTCAGAAATTTTTTATAAAAATAATAAGAGAAGATCAGTTATAAAAATTTGTAGTTTGTAGTAAACTAAACATTTACCATCACGCTGTCGGTAGCTTTCAGAATAATTCGACTTGTGTGAAGAACCGTCCAATAAACTCAACTAGTGGTACTTGTTTCTGTATTTATTGTTCTGCTCTCAAATGAAAACCTTCCTAAGATCTTTACGGTTACTCTTACAATTTTACAATTATGGACTCTCTACTCAAGATTTACGATCCATTATTGGAAATGAGGTCCAAGACCTCTTTACCGGAAGGTTGTATTTTATCGTCTCCGTATCCTGGACGACGCATTAGAGATTTAGCAACGGTCTCAATCGTCTCTTGCAGAGCTCTCCGATATTTTCAACAGGCACAACTATTTCCTAATAAGAAAACAAATAAGATGTACATAAACAAAATGATGAGTTATAGACCTTACGCATTATAACAATGCATGATTATCTTAACAAGACGCCGTAGTTACTCCGCGGGTGTCGAATTGTTTCCCTACGAAGGTTCTAAAAAGCTGCTTTCATTTCGTCAGTGACTTCGGAACGTGTATTATCGTTTTCCCGGATCACTTGCTGCAGCCTTCTCGGTCGCTTTTCTGCAATTGTAGTCTGAAGTCGTCTGAGTTGTTGGCAACGCACGTCAGCAATTACGGTCGCATTCCAGAGAAGCAATTCCTCGTGAGACGATGCCTTCTCTATACCACGAGACGTATAACAGCATCTTCTGTGGACGTGCAGTAACTTTTACATGGGGAGTTTTTGTTGCTCTTTCGTTTTGGATGTTGATATAAATTATCAGTAACGAAGTTGGGTACGGAGGTACGATGATGGTGACGAGCAATCGGAAGTTCACAAATGAGCACCCGCTGGGTTTGGTGGTTTTCGTTTATTTTACCAAACGCCAGATTTTTACACCTTCTTTAGTAAATACAAATATCGCAAGATGTTTTACTGGTTACAGTGCAATAAATCTGCTGGTTCTAGTATGGCCCAATGGGTTCCAGTGAGTAAGCCGGTTAACCATTCTGGAAGTGACAAATTAATCAAGTCAAAGTTGCACTCTTTGAAACGAGAAATACATTTTATCGCTGCACTTTCACCAATGGCATTCTCCCCGCAGACGGCGCAAATGTTTCCAGACGTCTCCCGCTTCCTTTTCCCCACTATTCAGTTCGAAAAGATTACCGTGACGCAAAGTTTCGTATTTTCCCGCTTGAAACTTCTAAACAGTTATTTATTGTAAAATTAAAATTATTTTCAACACAGTTAACTGAAACTCCGTGACCTATTGCATACCGTAGTTGACAGCAAATATGTGAATATTGACATTTTTTGTATGTTACTTGATCCATTATCGATCTCCACTTCCCATCAAGAGCGGCATTCATTTAAATGTATTATTGCTCCCAATATTTTTTTTTAAGTTTTTTATCGCTGTCAAATTGAAATTCTTATTTGATCAGTTGTATTATGTATACTAAATAGATTATTTCTAATAATTAAACCAATATTATGTTTATTCATTTTTCAGGCATTACAAGACGCTCTATATGATTTATTCTATTTTTATGCCCGTTTTTACACCGATCATTTTATGGCATGAAAGCCTTTGGGCATCTGCGATGGTCTGTTTTTTCATGAGAACTATCCTGGTTCTGAACGTCACTTGGCTTGTTAATAGTTGGGCTCACTTATATGGCACCAGACCCTATAATAAGTAAGTGAAATTTATATCAAAACCATTTTCTGTTATTTTTTAGTAAACCCTTGTGATAGTTAAGAAACAAAATAAAGTGTGCAATCATTTACTACTTCTTTTGTGGACGATTTGGATTTTTTAAACTTCTAATTATCATTCAGTATTTAACCTCAAAAGTATTGCTGTATTGCATTATACGACAGAAATAAAAATTCATGGTATCACGACTAGTATAAAATATCTAAAAACAAAGTTTGTAAGAAATGATCTCGTGATAAATATTCTGATTTACTCGTACGAGTTTCAGAGATAGACAATTTAATAATTCTGTAACTGGTCATTATTTTCCACAATTGCTGTATCGCGTGTATTTCTGAGACTGAAATAAGATTGGTTACTTATAAATAATACTGTGTAAGGAACATTTAATGCAGGTTGAAAATACAATATATTGTTCTCGGAGTTCAACCGGGTTTTGCATAATTGTAGAACGCAACGTTTCGACGACTAAAAGCTCTGTCGTCATCTTCTAGGCGAAGTTATTATAGTTATTATTATTATATTATTATTATTATAAAATGGTTCCGACACTTCGCCTAGAAGATGACGACAGAGCTTTTAGTCGTCGAAACGTTGCGTTCTACAATTATGCAAAACCCGGTTGAACTCCGAGAACAATATATTGAACAACTGCACCGGGAAAGGCTTCAATCTTTGATCAGGTTGAAAATAGTTTGTAAATCCATTTAGATTCATAAATAACTCATAGTTTGTTTAGATAAAAATAGATCGTCAGAAATGTTATCCTAAATGTATTTTACTGAATAATATAGTATAGCAATAAATTCAATGGCCTATTACACTTTCGCTGTAAATTTAACCTCCTTCTTATTGTTTTTGAATCATACTAGTTTGAGTTCATGTAACTAGAAATTTTCGTCTTTCATTAATTTTAACATGTGATGTGTTTATCGCGACTCAGTATTTTGTTAATGAACTCACTATTTTCCGTTTAAGTCACGTGGAAACAAAGCTATCTACTTAAACGGTACCATCTCATTCGTACCACTTATTATAGTGCACATTTCATTTGAACGGGGAGCTATAAACAGGACCGGCGTAATTGTTTGGATAATTTCTGATTAAACTTATCTCGAAAACTGGTAGCTATTTAACAGGTCAACAGTTATCCAAACCATAAAATCGTTTTGCGCAAAACAGAAACGTTAAAAACAGTACATACGCGTACAGACGAATCACGTTCTCAATCAAAAAATTCTTGATTGGGTCACAAGTTTGGTCACAAGTTTATTCACAATTCAGATATTTATACAATGTCCCGTTGGCTGATTTTGTGACAAAGTAAGTGAATTCAGTAAGAGGGAGAGACGCTCAATTAAGTGAGAATTTATGCTAAGTGATATATGTGAGAGAGGAAAAGTGATAGACCAAATAGTTGAACAATGTTTGACTTTGGGAGTGACGCATTATTTCCCAAAAATCCTTAGTTTAAAAAACACGTTCTCAGCGAACCAGAGGCTGATATCTTTGCTAATGAATAGTGACTGACAAGAGGAAGCTATATAATGGCAATTGGTCGTTTGCACTTTGTAATTTGCACGTCAGTATACGATTTTATTTCCCGATTTTGGCAGTATGTCAACTAAGCCATTCCGCCAGTCTCAGAAGAATTCGTCCGACAATGCTGAACAACTATAATGGAATACAGATAGTCTTCCGTTTTCTGATTAGCGTAGTGTCGGCGTTATAACTACGCAGAGGTTTCATTAATGGATTTGATGATGATTGTGCAATGAGAACAAACCTCTAGCTGGTGCGAGCATTCTGTCCATCAGTCGCGTTATTCCCACGACTGTATGCATTCACCATTGGGATATTGGTATAGCAAGTTTAGTTGCACGCGTAATCCATGACTGGATTACCTTGCCAAGCATTGGTATTATTTAATTCCAATGTATAGGCGTAGTTCAATAGCCTACTGGACTTATTTTCCCAATATCCTTTATATTGGCTCCCAACGTTAACCTTGTGGTTGTTACAATCAGTACATTCTCTGCGAATATCTCGCCGTTTAACAAGTGTTAGCTCAGTAAGGAAGCTTTATCAATGGACTTTCTACGTCCAAATCCACACTCACCTACTACCCGTGGAGGCACAAATATGGATTGCAAGATCACTGCAAGCTATGAAAATACCGGGTCCGTTCACCCCTTAGTGAAGACAGCTTACTCAGTTCAGCCCACTTCAGAATGAACGGCTGCCGGTAACGAAACATTGAAATCAACGACGGATGCTCAATGAAATGAAGCTTCACTTGATCTGAAGCTCAATGAAAGATGGACAAGAGGTTGTCGGAAGTACAAGGAGTAACGAGACGGAAGACGCGGATTCGGTCAACTAAAAGTATGCAAGCGAATTCCTTAAGAGCTGGACACAAACACTGATGACGCGCAAGTGAATTGCTCGAAAGCTGAACACACAATAAACACTCTAAGGGCACAAGAGGACAGTTCAGAAGCTGAACAACCATTAAAAACACCCGGGTCGTAGCACACGACCTGAAAACACCTGGTGGTGGAGGCACATCAAACTAAATCTCACGTGATGGCGTGAACAACAAGTACATACTAATTTTTTTAAAAAATAACTAGATTGTTTGCTGAAACATTCTTGATGAGTACGGAGTCTTGCAATGTATTCTTAGAGTTGGGAAGGGGCACTAAATACTTCCCCGTCGAACTCCTACACGGTCAATTCTCGTGGACGACCGGAATTTGCCCACCTGTTCAATAAATACTTTTCAAGTATAGTCAGATAATCGGAGGAACCGCTTAGGAAAAAGACTCAGTAAGGAAGCATTTTTACAAAAAAAAATTCTGTAGTACTGCATATTATAATGCGTCACGGCGTAAAGAGGTCGGTACAAAGATGTAGACTCGCAGTAAACAACTTTAAGGAAAATGATTTATAGATTGGCGTTCCCCTGTAAGTAAACTTAACACATCTCTAAGTACATTAGGAGAAGAAAACGTTTTTACTAGAGAAAGGTCGCTAAAGTAAACCATACTTTCTAACTTTCGTTCGTAACAGTCTCCGACCTCAATAGTACAATAGAAGCATTGTAAGCGAATCTTTTTCAGCCACATCGAGCCGGTGGAGAGTAAGTTTGTGTCCTTCTTCTCTTTGGGCGAGGGCTGGCACAATTACCACCACAGCTTCCCGTGGGACTACCGCGCGGCGGAGCTGGGCATGAAGTACGACCTGTCGACGAACATCATCGACGCTATGGCGCGCCGTGGCTGGGTGTATGACCTGAAGGAGGCGTCCGCCACCGCCGTGCGTAAACGCGCCGCCCTGCTGGGCGACGGCTCCCACCCTGTGTGCCACGAAGCCCCGGTCAAGACGCCGCCCCCGCCATCGCCGCCGTCCCCGCAGCCACGACACTTCGTACAGGCGCTGCCGCCCGCCAAGGAGACTGGCCTCAGCATTGCCTAATCAGTGTCATGTGTGAACTCAAAAGCGTTAGTTGCTTCCTGGGAAGATTTATTTATAAAGAACTTCTTTGATTTTGGTAAACTACCTATTCGACATAACATTTCAAATTAGTTTCTATAAGAAAGCAAGGAAAAATTGATACTAAATTAAACAATTATCCATCAACAATATTTTACAACATAACAGAGTAATTGAAAATATGACATATACCCTAGCTCCATTCCTTCAATCGTAAGTGTATTTGGACCAGGTGTTGCATCAATTTCACATTATGTTATGTACTAAAGATTATTAAATAAACTCGCTTTCTCACCTTGGGTATCCTAGTAGCTCATGCTTCATTGAATCAGAAATCAAAGTAAATGTGTCAGTAATAAATCCTTATCCTGTGATAAATAATAATATCAATTAATTTCCCTCAGTGACAATACAACTAGTGCTATTCAACTTCAAAAATACAAAGAATGTAAATGTTAATGTTAACTATAGTTTTTGACAGAAGTGAATATAGTTGTTTAAATTCGTAAGAAAATTTCTTACACTGCCCACTGAGGTGGCAATATTTCTGCAAACAATCTGTTAACACAAAGTAGAAATGTGACAATGTAATGACATGCTCAGATGGTTTTACAGACAGTTTGCATATGTTATGTTTTGCAATGGCAATGTCATTTATAAGCATGCATAATGAAATATTTAATAATATTTATAAAATTAGTTATACATTATGTGTTTATGTAAATAGAAGACTGTGGATATAATAAATATGACAAATAAAGTATATTGAAATTAAAATAAATATGTATCAATTTTTAAAACTCAGTGTGAAATTTTCTTTTCCTTCTTCAACGATAATTCCCCTTGAAATTCATTCAGCCAATTATTAGATTAACTAAAACTTTTATAATAAACTCCTTCTTATTTTGAATATTATATTTCAAATACTTAAAATTCCTGTTGTAATTCACGAGTTGAAGGTCACGACTATGAAAAGGGGTATTTTTTAAAGAGAAAGTGGAGAGAATATGATGAAAACATGAAATCATTATATGATCTAAAACATATATATTATTCATAATATATAAACAAATTGCAGGTACATCAATTAAGTAGATACTTTATACATTTATTTCCCATTAATATTTATTTATAAAAGCAAAGTGATAGTCTCATAAAAGTATATGGGATTCTTAGAATCAATAAATGAGATACAAGTGATCTGTTGTCTATACATATGCAATTGGGAATAATGGATTTAGTATCACTCAATAAGCAAAGACATCTGCCCAAATTTGATACAAATGAATAATGGTATGTGCTTATCAATATTTCAAGACTGTAACACATCCATAACATGAAATGCATCTCATATTCCAAACACCATTAGTTTAACAAACCAAAACTGCCATAAATGTAACAATTTTAGCATGTAACTTGCCCATAACTAAAACACGTCTCTTCGAGTATGATACATGTTACAAGCCAATGAGGTATACATACATACGTACATATATATATATATAATATTAGTAAGTATATGACATTGTCAAAAATAAATGCGATATATTGCAGCCCTCAGTGCACGGAATGGTGTAACTCCTTAGGAGGCTCTTAGCCTCCTTCTTCATATATATATATATATATAAGCCTAATAGATTGATATTGAAGCAGTGCTGCTAAGTTAAACCATGTGAACTAGTTTTGGATATAAGTAAGCCACATATGTTTATGTAAATAGGCCCTACTTTCATTTAGTTCTACAGAAAATATTTTTCTCAAAACTTACATTTGAATTATATTCATACTTGCATGAACATAGCACAAATGAGAGAATATATTACAAAGTCATTATTGAAAATAATTATTGAAAATAAATATTTGAATAAACAAAATTGTGTTAATGAACAATACAATGTTATAATGAAAGAACTGTATTACAAAATTTACTGATCAAATTACAATAGTTTTCTAATACTAATAATTCAACTCTATGAATATTCTTCTTCCATGTTCGTCCATATATCAGAATATTTTCATAGTGAGTTAATTGTCTGTTCCATTAGATAACCTTTCCTAAACAATTCTTCACATAATTATTTATAAGTATTGCTGTTTTATCCTCGGATAAATGTAATAACAAATTTTATAATCTTATATTCTAATGTCCACCCCTTCTCTCCAAGCCTTTCAAAAGGTTTATGTGGGCTAGCTTACCGAATCCATATTTCTAACAATTCACAAAACAAACATTCTGAGCTACTCAATTCTTAAATAACATGCTTTGCAGCATACTTATAAATTCACAACCTGTTTGCATCAATGTAAGGTCCAAAACTTGGTTGAATGATCCAAAGATTTCCACGCACATTTCATTTTCTACTTATAATTTTATAATAATGAAGATAACCACAAACTAATATGGTACACGATTTTCTTTTTAAAGGTAACTACTATAACACTTTCTAAATAAACACATTCCATAGATTGATAAAATGAATTTCTTTGTAATAGTACACCAAATGAGTTATAACAGGTACATTAGTGTAACTATTTATTTTAATTAAATTGTTTGTTTTTCTGGAACTATTATTTCCGTAATTGGTTTGTAGATTTAATACAGCTAAGAACATTTTCTTATTTATGCAGTATGTATTTATGCTTGTTAAATCCTACTTATGAAATAATGGGTATAATATGAAAAAAATAGCTGCTAAATTGGATTGAATGGGCACAATTTCCATTCATTAGGGTTGTTCTTTTATAAATTCTGGACAGAACCAAATTTCTATATATGTAACTCATCCTTGTCAAATTATATTTGGACCTAGTGTTTGTATCTCTTTTACCAGACAAGTCTTCAAGCTTTCACAATACATGCTATCGCTTGGAAATTTCTTTACATCACATACATGACTAGTCTGCATATGGTAGCAAAAGCTGTTATATTACATATAAATATTTTTCATTTTCATCACATTAGGCATATATAACTAGATAGAAAAACAGCTTTATTAGTCTGAAACTGAGTGACCAAAACATGTTGTTATAAAACATACAAGCAGCATTTGTATCACAGGTACTATGTGAGTTATTTGTTGAAGAATGCATAATAGGAAAAATATATTCACAATACTTTGTGATAATACATCAGAAGGTAATGTTTATAACATATTGCAGAAAAACTATGCAGCAAAATAATCCATTTTCCTGTCTTTCATTAATAACTTTAAGAAATTTACATTTTATTTAGTTTTCCTATTTTTATTGCATGCTACCAGCTTGGCTCAAAACATAATGAGAACAAGGTTCTTAAATTCTGAAAACAAAAAAGTAACATGAAAATTGTTGAGGGTAGATTTGCTTCAATTTTTATTAACTTAACAATTTCATAAAAGAATAACTCATTTATACATTCAAAATAAAATTGCAATAAACATGACAGAATTAATCTTATTTATTTAACCCAACAAATTTATATTTCAATGCTCATAAAAATTATAAAAATGTGGCCTACTAGTAACATCTCACCCACTACAATATAGTAATGGATGAGTTTTTCATCTTAAGTGATTTATATTAATTTTGAATAAAACATGTTTCAATCCACTTGAATATTTTTATTAATACACATTTGCACAGGGTGCTCTGCCATCATTGTCATTTGAATTCCGATAACTTGATTTATAGTTAACAATTATTCATGGTTACATCAATTAATATTAGACACAGTCTTGGATTCCTGTTCATGAAGAAAATTCTGTATAGCAAGCTGTTAGGTCTGTTGTCACCCGAGACTAATTGGAGATTTTTGGATTTTTATCTCTTGTGGGATGAAGTAGTAATATTGCACACTAATAATGTGAAGTAGTTGTAAACTTGGAGTAGGTTTGATTTGAGAACAGACCAATTTGAGAAGTTGTAATCTTGAAGGCACAAGAAGCAGTTTTGAATTGGCAACAACAGCTTATGGACTATAACGCTTCTCAATGCAGTGAAGACAGAATTCTTCAACTGCAAGTGTCAACAGCCAAAGATTCATTCATTGCCACGGGGCTTGCCCAATGCAATTGAATAAATCTATCTTCTAACTATTGCATTTCCTCATAGATACTAGCATATTAAATCATTATATATACATATATATTGGAGAAATGCGATATATTGCAGCCCTCGGTGCACGGAATGGTGTAACTCCTTAGGAGATATATATATATATATATATATATATATATATATATATATATATATTGTAATAATTAATAATAAATTATTTATGTTATCATCTTTTACAATAATTCAAGATGTGAATTATGTGGCGTTTTTAAATGAAAAGAACTATTACGTGAAAACTATTAAACAAGATTTATTAACAATTTTAAAACAAGTATTCAAATTACAAAATATTTGGGATCTCAGGGTCTTGAACTGGGTTTGATAATGGTAGAATTTATATAATCAAAATCACAAAATTTACATTTACTTTATATGGGAATCAATGCGTCTGAACATAGACAAAATTTGTTGCTGAAGAAATAATACTAAAGATTGAATTTAAACAATTTCAATTTTTATCGAGAAATAAATAATGATCTGAAAAATTAAAGATCTCATTTTATCGATAATTAAAGAACGATCTGACGTTTATCTTTTAAACATGGTTTACAATGATTTTAAAGTTTTATTTCTACTTACGGCAGCCCAGGTCTCATTTTAACTTTTCGTGCACAATTTTGGGGATATCACTGATTCTAAGTTCTCACAGACTCTAATTAGCGTAGTTTGTTAGTTGGTTTAAAATAAATTTGTCGATTCTCGATGATTTACTGCAACCTGGATTTGTAGGTCTCGTGGATTTTTGTTGAAAATGCACCTCATTGGTTTTGCCTGTTGACTGAAGACTAGTTCAGTTTCTGCATTTTCGATATAACAGCGTACTGGTTACTGGAACACTTTTTCGTCCTTTAAATTAGACCTTTCAGTCTTCACTGCTGACTGACAAAGATTGTTCAAGTTTTCGTGAATTAGAATTTCATGGTCTTTACATCTCGCCGTTTACTGCCCAGCTGTTCGTTATTTTACTGTGTTCTACTTGTTGTCTGCTGCCCAACTAATCGTTCGTCTCGTAAATTTTGAGCGCGTAAAACCTTCTCGACCGATCAACAATACTTTCTTTGCATTGCCGGTTTGTTGCGGCGTCCGCTATATCCACCAATAATGAGTCCTCTACAATTCAACTTTTCAATTAGAACAATGCCTTAATTACCAATTACTACAATATATATATATATATATAATTGCAATATTGGTATGGAAAGGAAAGAGACATAGGTTGTGGCTTACATGAAAGTGAAGTGCGGTGTCACCATAAGGAAAAGAAGCTTGTTCTTCAAATTTTCGGAGGCTCTCAGCCTCCTTCTTCAGGAAGGAGAGTTACACCATACGCAGCCGGCTGGTGCGTGGAAAGGTGTAACACTCCTTCCAGAAGGAGGAGGCTGAGAGCCTCTGAAAATTTGAAGTCAACCTTCAGTTCCTTATGGTGACACCACACTTAACTTTCAGTAAGCCACAACCTATCTCTCTTTCCTTTCCATACCAATATTGCAATTATTTTTGACAATGTCACATCCTTACTAATATATATATATACAAATTATGATATATAATCCAACACATTGAAAGCAATTAATGTAACATACAAATTCAAAGGAGTAGATAATTAATAGGATTTATAAGATAAGAAAAAATTTAATACTGTCTTAGAGAGATTAAAAATGAATTTCAAATTATAAATACATATAAATAATGTAATTGGCTTTTAATACTGTTAAAGAATATCATTTTAACCTAAAACTCTTGACTGAATTTCTTGGAACCGTATGCCGTGGCTCTACTTATTGTATTGCTTAATAGTTGGTGGGATTTTCTACTTAAATAAAATGATTTTTTTATAAATCAATTAATAATAATGTTTATTTTTATTACAAAAGTAATATTTTGTATATAATGCAATAATAATTAAAAATATTTACTTTAGCATTATCCAAACCCTTTTCGTTATGTCTCAGGGTCATATATGAGTTTTAGACTCGAGTTCTTTATTTCCTTTAATTACTGTAAAAAATTACTGTTACTGTAGTAAGACAAATTCTAACACAATTTTTCAAGACGACCTTGGATAGGAGATAGTACTGCAACTTATGTTAACTGATTTACACTCATTATACCAAATTCTGAGGTAGGCCGGGTCTGGTGTCAATACTGAGGTTGCGACGTCCGCTGATTGCTTGCTGATCCTGTTCAATGGATTCGTATGTGGTCCCGAACATCCTTTTCGTTTGATAGCGGCTCTGCTAATTGGCGATCTTCGACTAAACTGATTGCCCAAAATCAAACGTGCTTCATAAGAGTATGGAGAACATATACACATCCATTTTTATTTATTAGATTTATATATACATAAACAACATAATTTGTGTTTTTCTGAAATTATTACATTCAAATTTTTTATGGAACCAGGTGTCCGTTTGAGTGTGATTGAAATGAGGTCGGTGGCCACTTGAAGTTTACATGAAAAAATTTTTGCGGTAATAAATTCCGTCATTATCATTTATTTTAAGTATTAAAAACTAATTAGTCCCAAAGAAAAATTTTCACTGAATGAAAAATAAGAAAACTTGCTTTTATCCAATCAAGAAATGAGTTCAACTTTGTTTTTCTTTAATGTGGGTAGAGAGTATTTCCTACATATATCGCAGAACGTTACGATAAAATTAATGACTGCACTTAAGCTCCATATATATTTGCATTTAAATAGCCGCGTTCATAAAAAATCTTAAAACTTATTATCTGAATAATTACACGTTTGCATTAATATTTTAAACACAGAAGGGATTCAATATATTTTTTCTTTATCAACGTCTTTCAATATATATAACATGAACATATGTGTTTGTTTCAAATCTAATCGTTCTTTCAAATTAATCATTATTATTATTCTCATACCATATTTAACAGATTGATGTTTATATAGGGGATAGATCGTAATTGTTTCTCAGATTTAATAACATTAGTAGTTAATTAAGAGAATTGAAATATAATCCCAGTCTGGCCTTCTAATCCAATAGACTTTCAGAAACATTAACAGCTTTCAAACAATTATTTACACTCAAAAACCATAAATCTATGCTTAATAGCAGATATTTTAACAATTATAACAATCTGATTTGTCTTCTAAATAAAAGTTAAAAATAACAGACTATTAGTCAGAAAACTTTATTATCATATTTAAAAAATAATATTCAAAAGACACAACATTTCATCCCTGATTGTGACCTCTTCAGGTGCACAGTTGCGATTCATTAATCTAAACAGAATTTAAGAAATAAATATTTACATTCATGAACATTTTTAAAACAATTGTCTAAATATAATTCATTGTGTTTTTTAGAATTTATTCTAACAAAATTTAGATTATCAATTTCCTAACGTGGTGTTTCCACACACGTCGCGGCTGAAATTATTTATTGACAGAGCTGTTAAGGGAATAATTGAATTTTAAGATAAGAATGGAAATAAAAATTTATATAATACAACAGACAGGTCGCAATAATAAAGAATCTTTAATTGTATTTAAATTATTTGTGTCAAATTTTAACATTAATGGCCGAAAAATAAGATCTAACTTGCGACGTTTTGCTCATCAGTGTGGAATATTATTTACATTGTTCAACTAAAACCTTTACATTGTGTCAATCGAAACTATGTTTTTTTAAATAAATAAGTTTTAACGGAACTGAATACTAAATTTTGGACGTTAAATTTCAAAATACTTTTGTTCATTGATTCTAGGTTTTAGGCATCGTTTCGTTTTCCAGACGTAACAAGAATTTAAACAATTAATTTTGTAAATAACATTATGTTTAACTAAATTGTTAATTCTGTCCTTCATATTTTTAACTAAATTTAAATTATTGGAAGTTTTTAAAATAACCTGAATGCCATAATTATACACAAGTCAATAATTTCGTATTTTATGTTTCAAAAAATGATAGTACGATAAAAAATTGGTTCTTAGGATTATTAATTGATTATTTGTTACTATCGTACTTAATTTTACTGAACCTAATTTTGATATATTTGTAAATAAATTGTAACGGGTAAGAATTTAGAAAGATATTAACAATTTTGGACAAAAACATTTTATTCATTATTTTCAATCAGACGTAAATTTTTTCGAATTAACAATTTTGTCAAGAGCATAAAGAACTAAAATTTATTCGGAGAAATACTTATCCTTACTCTAGGAAAGGAGGTGCATGTTTTGACAAAACTTCCTGGAATTAAATGAATTGTAAAATGCGCATCAAGCATTCGTGCTTACATAAATGCATATCTGAGACCTTGTACGCTAAAGAACATCGAACTTACGAACGAAAAAATCTGTTTGAATATTATCTAAAATTTATGGAACTGCGTAAACATTGTCCTTGTTACTGAATAAACAAATTTAAACATAGTGGTTAATTTCAGAAATTCTCTACATAAAAATTGGAAATCAACAATAAAAAGAAAATCAAAACGGACACAGATTCTTCAAGTAAAATAATTCAAGAATTTTAGGCATTAACTATTCAACAATTAATGCTTTTATATATATATATTTTAATACCAATTAAACAGGTTCTTGTTTTTAATATAATTTAATTGTTGGCGGTACGAGTGCTTAAGGACAACAATCGCAGCGGGTTTTCTTTGTTAACAATAGAGACTGGAGACCGCGCGCTTAGAGAACTCAGACTGCGTCGAGCCTGGGTCGAGAAAGGATACATAAAAAGGAGTCTGCGAGAGTTATAACACTGTCAAGTTTGCTAATCTGAAAGCATGAATAGGGTTATCCAGGAAGTCCAAAGGCGAGATATAATAGTTTACATAAAACGCAAGTAAACAGTTTTGACGGAGAGACTCATAAAATCGCAATTTAGAAGCAGAAGTTTGGCTTCACAAACTGAACTAATTTTTGCATAGGGAGACTTTGAGTAGACCTACGTCCGGCAACTGGTTGAGGGTGAGCTAATCCAGGTTCTAGGATAGCAGAGATCCAGGGCAACGACCGCGTGTGTTCGAAATCTGAAGTATATAATTAGTGTATAATGACCTGTTTAGTGGGTGTTGACTTCAAGATACAAGAGTCCGAACTGGTACCAGTAGCACTGTCGTGAGTACAAAACAATCATTAATAACTGTAAACAATAATGAAAGGGTATGGTCAGATTTCGTTCGCGTGTTTCTTTTCATTCGTTTTCTTTTACTTTTTGTATTTAATATTGTATTCCGTTAACTTCAATGAGTTTGGATTGTTAATGTTTTAGTTCATTAGATTGTATTTGTTCTTACTATAAAACCCAGTGGTGATCCTGAGATAAAGCGAAATTCGACATAGTTGATTGTAAAAATATAAATCTGTATTTTCATAGAACGCCACGAATTAATTTTAAAAAATTGAAATATTTGTTTGTTAAATTTATGGAATTCGGCGTGCAAAGCAGGGCTCATAATATGTAATTATCAACAATAAATTTTTAAATCATAATAATTTTGTTAATTATTCCTATTAATTAAGACCACCTTATTAATTATTACAATATATTTTCAGAATAATATTTGTAGATACCTTAAAATAATTTTAAGTTTTATATTTTCCACTTCAGTAACAATAATATGAGGTTGTTCAAACTTTAATGTCTCTGATTTTTATTTCACAAAATATTGACCGAAACATTTCTCATTCGTGAATGTAATCTCCGCGCAGCTGACCACACGTTTCACAACGTCGACGCCATGATTCCATTGACGCTTCGAACCCAACTGCCTCCACTCACTTGGCCACGATTTCCGACTTATGCGAAGCCCGGGTTATTTCGGTTCGTTGTTGTAAGACGTTCGTCTTTCTTTGAACTGTCGCACCCACGAATGCACGTTCGTGACACCTCATGTCACTCTCACCTGACGTAAAAATTCAATAAGTGTCACAGTGGAGAATACGAATGGTTGCTCGCTTTTTCGATAATTAAATCGTTGCAATATATAATCTAACTTTGTAAAAATTACAACACTATGAAGAACTCCGCAGAATTTAATGAAATTTAATGTACAAACGTCCTGTTTTGATACAAATAAAAAATTATAATGACGAAGAAAAGCAAAAAATTACTTGTCAAAAATCAGTATTTTGTGAAGCCACACCGCGAAGGAATAAGTGCTACTATACGACGTGGCATAGAATCAATCAGATTTTGAATGTGTGTCTGAGGAAGAATACACGGCGAAAGAGAGCGACATCTCAGCAAGTTACGGAGTTTGAACGGAGATGAATCATGGGCCTTCTTGAAGAAGGGTTTTCTTATCGTGAAATAACAGCTCGTATGGAACGTAACAGCAACAACACAGTGATGCAAGTTTGGACGCAGTGGGCTCAAGAAAACCATACAACTCTGAAAAAAGATTCGAAAGCTGACGTCAGCACGGGATAAATAAACAGTGGCGGTGACGGACCATTCGGCTTCATCTCATCAGTTGGCAGATCGCTGGTGCACTGATACAGATGTGTGCTTAAACAATTCGTCGACGTCTTCTGCACTATATACTGTGTGCAAACGTTTCTTTATGCGGAATTCCCCAGACACAAAACCATCGGCGCCTGAAGCTACAAAGGGCTCATGGAGATAGAGACTGGCTTGAAGATTCTGATGAAGCCCCCTTTAATTCGAGGGTTCAGTGATGGCAGCATTCGTGTTCGACGTTATACCAGTGAACTACCCCTTCCGGAGTGCGTTATCCAACGTCATGCATGGCTGGCGAACTCTCAGTTCAGACGCTGGGGTACGATTGCACGTCTTGGACGATCTCAGTTGCTACGAATTGTGGGTAATATTAACAAAAAGCGGTAAAGTGCTGAAGCCAAAATTCGTTTCTTTTCTTCATGCCATTCCTGGAACTGTATTTCAACAGGACAATGTCCCCCCCCCCCCACACACACACACACATATTGCTAGGAATGTGCAACAGCAGCTCTTTTGTTTTCAGAACAACAGATACAGATTCTTCCTTGACCTGTTTATTCACCGGATATTTCACCAATAGAACATGTCTGGTCGACGTCTCGCTCGTGATCTTCGTCCCACAGCTACTACAGATGAGCTTTGGGTTCGCATAAAAGCACCCTTAAATACTCTTCCTCAAGCACACTTTCGAAATATGTTTATTCCATGACAGGACGTATAGCAACACTTATTGCAACGCATGGTGGTTTCACAAAACACTGATTTTCGTAATGTAATACTGTTTTTTCTTTGTAATTTTAATCGTATATTCGTATAGACACAGTTCGCTTATACATTAAATATCATTCAATTAGGTACAGTCCTTCGCGGTGATGCAGTATTTACAAACAAGAGATTAGTATCAAAAACACTCCTCACTCTCGCCGTAGCTGATAGTGCTGTGTGCCGTACAGTGACAAAGACCTCAGAACTTGAACACATCTCGTAATATTTTAGAATGATAGATTTGAACATTTATAATAATACCTTTGAATGCACGGTCGCAATAAAAACATGAAAATAAAAAAATTCTCAATTCGATGAAGAGCAACATTTAAATAAAAAATAAATGAAAAAGATAACCTTGTGTAAAGATAGCACAAATACATAATACAAGCGGTATTTTTACAGGAAGTTGAGGGTAACGTAAAGCAAAATAAATCCAAAAATGAATTATGAATAAACAAGAAATAGAATTCAAAGGACCTAATTTTGAGAAGTTACAGATTTCTCCATAATGAATTCTCAACGAATTACAGGAATCTATGAAATAATATTAAAGTTATATACTTTTTTCCAATCCAAATAATCACACTTTTATTTTCATACTTTGAAATAAATAAAAAAAGTAAATAAATGAAAGAAAATGTTGTATTGTGTACATAAAAATTAACGACGAGCATAATATAAAGAAGAATTACATTGAATAAGTGCTGAAGCAAACAATATTTCTGTTATAAACAAATAACAGCCTTTTAAAGTCAGAAAACGATTTGTAATAGAAATAATACAACGTTTCGTCGCCATTTGCGAACTCTTCAGGTATATAAGTTTTAGAAAATTTTGATAGGCGGGAACTTCCTCCGCTGACTGCTGTGGCCGAAATGTAAGTGTTATGTTTATAATTTACTCTTAAATAGTCTAATATATTGTAATACCCAGGTAAGAATGACATGAATTTTGTTCTTATTTCATCAGATTTGTTTACCAACTCAGACTGGGGATTCTTGAGTGGTTTGTATATAAAAAAAAGATACTAATAAAATGATGGATAAGCGGCTCTTAGAGAAGGGGAGGACTATAATTGGACTTTAGCGGCTCTTAGAGCTAATAGTTTTGACAGACATCGGGACGAAACCCTAAAGGTATAATGACAGAAGATTTTTGGACACAGAATTGTATTAAAAGAAAATGTTTATTTTAATTGTATTGAGTGGCTCTCGAAGCGTGAGAAAGCCAACAGTTGGTGAACGTGGAAACTCAAAAACTGTGAAAAAAGGGAATATTCTGGAGAGGGGAAGCAAATAAAAGTTAGTTGGACTGGAGACCCCAGGGGAGATGGACGTGGAGTCAGGTGTCAGAGCGCAAGAGGGAAGGGATTGTGGTGTCAGAGTTGGGAGGAGATGGACATGGAGGCGGTGATAAATATTCGGTCAAATTGAATGGTGGCCGTGCCTAAAAATAAAATAAACATTTTAGTCCATGCAGGCTGTCAGGAGTCGGGATATCAAAAAGGATAATGTAAACGTGTCTGTGAAGCATTTGTAAAAGTCTGTGCACAGAAGGGCATTGTAGATTAAAGTGCATTCCTGAAAAACACAAATAAAATTGAATGTAGACATTCAGTAATAATTTCTGTAAATTGTTAAATAAGGGTAATGAGTCAGATTTCGTTTTCATTTTATTTAATTGCATTGTTTAAATTGTAAATTTTAGTTTTCTGTTTCCTTATCAACCCAGTAAAGACCCTGGGGTACAGAGTATGATTCATAAAATGTAACTGGATTATTAGTGTAATTTAATTGTTGAGGTAAAAGGATATAATAAATACACAGAGATTTCTTGAGTTGTATTCTAGCTTAATAAAATTGTTTTGTTTATAAAATTTATAACTTGTTTAATTTAAATTCCTATAATCATAATTATCTATAGTTTGGGTATTGAATGGGAGCAAATTAATTAATTTTCAAGTTTCAAAATAAATTTAAAAAATAATTATCAATAAGAGGGTTATTACAATAACAATTTTTGCATTGATTTTAATAGTAGAATTACGAGAAAATAGAACTCCAAATACTATTTGTGGTCCTTAAAAAGTACTTTAATAGTATAAATTGAAATAATGCGTTCTACTTTTTGACATTAGATCTAAGCCCAGAAAACATAAGAATTGCAGTAACGGCAGCAGGACAGAAAAATCTGTAATAAAATGGGCGTAAAACAATAATTAAAAGTTTATCGCCCTGTTGTTAACTCATAGATCATATGTTGAAAACTCTAAGATAATGAGCAAAAAGTTGGCAAATAGAATCATGGTACGAGAATACAAAATGCCAACGCTAAAATTTTGAATCGACAAAAACGAAAGAAACTTGAATATTTATTTCTAATGAATATTTATACTATTCCAGGAGATGAACTTTTCAAAATCGGGAAGGAAAATCTTAAGTTATTAAATCCGTGGCAATAATTTCTATTTAACTTAGAAAAAATTAATTAAGCAATGGATAAAAAATAATTTCAAAACCTTTCGTCTATCTTTGTACTTCAAGATGTGCAAATTGGTGAAATTTAGATCTTGGGAGTATTTTAAATAAAAAATTTGAAGAAAATATCATTAAAAATGTGTTGACAACATTTTATGTAAAATACTATATAAAATTGATTAACTTACAATTTACATAAATACCCAAGTTCATCTATTAACTCAGTGTCGTAGCGTAGCGGGGGCGGTGGAGGCGGCCCGCCCCGGCCGGCACTTTTATGGAACGTGACAATTACACAATAAATAATAATTATTCCTTGAAAACTGAACTAAAAATTTGACCTAATTTTTTCAGTTTTTGTTACACCTACATTCTAACCGATTTAAATGAGCACGGAACATTTTATTATTTTATCTGTGACGCAACAGGGGGGAAATCCCCTTTCTTTAAATGAGTGTAACCATCTCACTCTCTAGCGACTGACATGGCAGCACTGCTTGTACTGATGAGTTGCCTTGCGGTAATTCCCAGGTTCTCTGATTGTTCACGGCGAATATTCAGCGAGGGTTACTTCTTTCATATAAAGAAAAGAGATAAATATTGTCTAAACACACCTTCAACATCAGTCGTCAAATTCACATTGGCTCAATTAACTTTTGTAACAAATGTATTGATTATGTTATAAAAAATATATACATGACTTCTTTAAATTTACATATGTTGAAAGGTTATTTAGAATTTCTATATTTTTTTAGAGCCTATTCTAAGTAAATATCTAATATAAGGGGACAGCTAATTGCTCTACGCTCCGGGCGGTTGATACCCACGTTACGTCACTGTATTACTATCTGCTAAAAGTTGATATTATATAAATACTTTTTGAGTAATGTTTCAACTGGCTGCACCGGTTGTAAAAACCGAAATGAGATATAGTGAATTTAATAAATTTATTTATTTTTCAAGCTTTATATTAACAAATGAAATATTTTTGGAACTGTATTAATTTAAAAATATTTCATTATAGTAACATTGTATAATATTTTATTTAAGTGATTACTTTCATTTTTAACATTTACTGTTGTAATATTTGATCGAACATACAACCTCTTACTCATAAATTTGAAAAATACTTGTTGTAATCACCCCATATTTAGATCTATGGAGAGAGAAACAAAATCGCTGGAGGCATTGTTAAACAAGTTGCATAATTAGACACGATGCAATCAACATGTCCTTCAATCAAATAAATAAATGTGCAAAACAAATATTAATCAATTATTTATAATATAATATTCCTATTTAAACTGAAAAATTTTAAATTTGATAATGTAATTAAATAATTTTAAATTAACATACATATTGAAATGAAAAATTTACGTCTGAACGAAAATTGATAATAAAAAGATAGTCAAATACAGACAAATCACTTATTTTGTCTAATTTGGCAATGTTTCTTATTATTGACATACAAATTATCATGTAACTTCAGTAAATACGTGAAATTTCCACGTTGTTAATACAAACCTTGTAAAATACAGGTTTGTCTTAAAACACATTAATATTGAATTTAGTACCGATGAAGTGAAAGAATTTTAGTTAGACGTCAACATAGACACATGTTTTTATTTTTTAAGGGTAACAGGCTACATGAGGGTAATCCACGTGGTGGCAACTCCCCTTTAATAGCATAGGAAGGGATTTGAAAGGGAGGATGCGGAAGGGTAGAGGAAGGTAGCCAAGGGTTACTAGGGCCCCCGGGCTATATTTTAAGGATCCTACCCGGCATTCGCCTAAAGAAATGCAGGGAAAACCCTAGGAAAACCTGCATCGGGTAGGTCGGGCATTGTGTACTTGTCCCACGCCCTTCCGATGGTGGGAGAGGAGTTAGCTGTGGGGTCGCAGCTTTCCCCTCTCCGTGCATTGACCAGTTTAGGAGGCAGCAGGCCGACTGTTCGAATGGGAACAGCCAACAACTCTTACCGTATGCCCAAGGTCTGTGACCCCGGAACATACACCTCTCGGTGCCTCGGCTTGTGGGAACCTTAGTTCAAAAACGGAGAGAGGAAAAGGCATCCCCAGAGATAGACCCTTCCTGTCTCTCCTACAAGGTTCTGCCTGCGTGAGAACATCCGTCGCAATTACTGCCTGCGAGAGAATAGCCTCGCAGACAGCCCCATAGGCGCATGTCACGTACTAGAGACTAAAACGTATTGGTTTCCATGTTTAAAATACGAGAAGGACTGCAGAATAAATTACACCTGAACCCGTGAAGTGCGTGGTTGAGTAAGCATGTGCTGAATCAGAAAATATATAAGTGTCGATTACTGAAATACAAAGATACAGAGCAACAAGTAAATGAACAGACTCTCTCTCTTTCTGTGGCTCTATAACCCTTCACAATATTAGCCAATATTTTTCGATCATTTGCCTTTCTCCGCCAACCGCGGACCGCGAAGGTCTTCCTCCACCTCTTCCAGCCACTTCTTCCTCGGCCTGCCTCTAGTTCTGCGTTCTTGTGGTTTCCCTATAAATACCTTCTTCGCCAGATTGTTGTCCTCCATATGGTGTACATGACCGGCCCATCTTAATATAGTTCTTTTAATTTCCGTTACCAAATCTGGTTCTCTATAAAGTATCTGAATTTGTGCATTTGTCATAATTCTCCATTCTTAATTCTCCTTCATAGCGCCATAGTATGGTGTGTTTGGCCCTGGGTAGGAAAAGACACAAAACGTGGCGAACCTGTAATATGTTTAATGAGTTCATAAAATGTTTTTACTAATATTATACCGTTTCACTGAAATTACTTTACGTACCCACGTGAGAAAAAAAGGCAGAAAATTGGAATACAGTTTTGTTTCAAAGTTCATCATTCTAAGGTTCACAATAAGCTACAATAATACGAAAGCATGAGGAAACTGTGAAATATGTTATATAATTCGACGCTGCGATAGCGTTCAAAATTTTCCACTTTCCCGTACCTCATCAGTTTCGAGGAAGATAGATAAATACGTCAAAGCGGTTTAGCGGAGCAATTATTGAACATCTTATTACAGTTTGCAATATGAGGGAGTGATATAAGTAGCTATGTACTTACGTGAAAGATTGCTTAATCACTAGCAGGAAACATATTTTCCACTAATTGCTAATTGCTACGTCAATCGAGGAAACTTTCATGAAGTCACTGAACAAATTTTAAAATAAAAAAATACGTTCACGGTAGAAACCACGTGTTGTAATTAACAGTATCCAAAATAAAGTATAAAACGATATTTTATATAACATAGGACTCTGTGAACATTGTCTTTAATACAGTTACCGGCAGTATGTTGACAGTCTAAACGCACAATCATTAATTTTAAAAGGCATATCACCCGCGTTTATTTAGTCCGACACATTATTACTTAAGTTACAGCATAAAATTAGCAGAAACGAGTTCCTAAAATCTATTCGATTATATGTGTCTTTGTTCTGAGATAAATATTCATTTAACATATGGTTATAGTTACTTTATTCATAATGGTGCTATAAAATCCAAAAGTAATTGAGTTTAGTTGTAATATTTTATAAAACGACAGTAGAAGCTTCAATCAAATGAATCAATTTATTGCGCCGTTGACCAATTCACATTAATATCCATCTTCATCGAGTCCTAAAGTTAGACTATGAAGATTGTGATCCATTTAATTGTAGCTCTGCTCTGGAAATATATATTTATATTGTAATGAATAATAAAAAGATTGATTAAATTTGCCCCACGTTGTGGAAGCAAAAAATGTAATGAATAAAAAGAGGAGATTAATTAATTAACAAACAAAATTTTATTGAATTATTTAAACAATTAATTTGCAGTTTGATTAAATTGATAATTCGTTCTGAAACAGTTTATTTTAACAGAAAGGATTGAGAAATAATTACTACTTTAAACTTTATGATACCATTTATTTTATTTAATAGAAATCTATAACATTTTCTCTGAGGTTAAATACATTCAAAGTTTCGATGTTTAGGAATTTGATAACTCTTCTCTCAGGGTCGTTTACCTGGGCTTGATAATTAAAGAACAATCATAGAATTTATAAATTAAGAAGTTAACAAACAAAACCAAAAAGATACGAACGAAATCTGACGAATACCTTTAACTATCGTTTACAAACTTAATTAACTTGGTTTCTACTTACAAAAATGTTCGGCTGGTACCAGACTTAGATTTCTCGGCTCGGGAACACAATTGACACCAAAAAGGCCATGAATCACTGACTCTACACTTGATTGTCAAACACACGGTCGTAGTTATTGAATTTTCGTCCGGGAACTGCATCTGCTGCACCTCCGGATCATCAGCCAGACATAATGTTACACATTATATTTATGTGGAAAATGTTGATCTCAGTACGCGTAGGAAGCTTAATGTGGCGCAAATATTTGATTAATCTTCGCAATTTTTTTACAAAGTATCTCGCTGCCCAAACTTTATACTTGGATTTAAAAACTTGTAACTTTCTCGGTTGAATTTTATACTTGGGCCACGCTGTTCGTTCTCTCAAAATTTTACTTCCTCTCCCGCCTACGATATCAGACAGACTGCCATTCCAGAAAGCGCTCGTAGCCCACGACAAAGCCCGCCGACACATTGTTGTCTTTGAAGAATTGGTACCGCTAACAATCCAATTATTAAAATAATTACTGGCCTCTAATTAGTATTACAATATATACATATATATATCGTATAATGGATTAGTTGGTAAAGCACCCGCTTACTAAGCGGAAGACCTGGGTTTTATTATCCATCCATCCTAATACAATTTTATTCTAATTGGTAATTATCGTAATAAATATCGTGTTATATTACAGTTTAGAAATTTTCATCAATTAATTGGAAAGTAACTGTCGAAATATGCTCAAATCATCGCATTAAATCAGAAATTAATTATATTAAGTGTAATATTTCATGAACACTAGGAAAGTCTTTCAACATATGTACTAACTTTAATTAAATTCCAGTATAATAGGTAGATAAATGAATTCATATTGTGAAGAAGAGGCGCGCCGCAAAATTTTTAAATAATTTATTTTATTGGAATCTAAACACAAGCCAGCAGCAAGTCGAACGTTGGAATTTACGATCATAACATTTTGGCGCCACCGTGTCGGAAAGACAGAATGAGTGCATGACAAAATACAAGTCGAAGGGATTAGGAGGGTCGCTTAAGAAAATTTCACCGAGCGGACATTAACCCTGAAATACACAGTGTTGGGATTCGTGAAGATGAATATTTGAAATTGATTGGCTGAGAAAGGTCAGATGATTTGGTTTCTATACCTGTAGTGGGGAATAAAATTGTGGAGCACGGAGGAGACGCGAGCTCGAGAAGGCAGTATAAGATCATATATCAGAAAGAATGGTTGGTTAGAGAAGCAGTATAATATCTGAAAAAAAAATAATTATTAGCGAAGACAGAGTGGAGAAGAGAAAAGTCTATCACCGCAGTCTAGGAAGTACCATGTAAGTCCTATGTACGAGTTAAGTAACCAGCCTAGAAATAGAGAGAGAGAGAGAGAGAGAACACAGCCCAATGCAGTCGCAAATGTGAGGAGATCCACAACCAATGAACAGGGGTTCATTGCCCGACTTCGAGACTACGTGTCGCTGAGCAGGAAGGAAGCCCGTGAGAACCTTGCACAGGCCGCCTGAAATTCCTAGAAGCATCCCTGAGCCAGGTACCTGCCGTGAATGCTCCTGGACGACGAGATCAAAACAAGCAGGCGTGTCTGTATTTCCGCATCGAGATGCGTTTTACGAGACTTCTGTTACACGACATCCACGAGTCATGACCCTTTGATTTGAACTAAATACTGTATGTAAATAATGTCTTGTAAATATTACCATAATTATCCATGTTGATAATCCTGTTAATTGATGTTAAAATTTAGTCATCAAATAAATTAAATGTTTTTTTATTAAACAATCTATTCCATACAACCCTGCCTGTATATATGTTATGTACTATGCAATTTGTAACATTTTAAATATTAATAGTTTACATTATATGTCTACTACACGTGTCAATAATTTTATTTGCAGGTTTTCTATAACCTAATATCTCGATACTAGAATTTTCATTTCGGTTTCGGTTCACCTTGAATTGTGTGTTACTTATACTAATATTTGGGTTAAGTATTTATTGAATTTATTTAAGAGCATTGAATTGTGCTTATTTCGTTATATTGTGAAAATGCAGTTTGTTGTGCTCAGTTAAAGAGTAGGGATACATTAAATCAACAAAGCAAAAGATAAAATTTCAAAGCAGCGTCTCACCATAAACCGAACAACTCAAAATTCAGCAAACGTCCAGCTTTATTTGAACCGGTGATTTCTAAATGAACTTACTCCAATGTTTTAATTTAGAAAATAGAAATGCAGCCTAAGTCGACACTGATCTACCAGCCGAAGTGAAGTTGCCGCCAGGGGGAGGGGAAACGGTATTATAGTGGCGGACCCTCTTAGTAACATCAGTACGTAACATTCAAAATGTAAAATTATACTTATATTTAAAAATAACGATTCAGGTACGACAGGTGTCAGGTGCCTATCATATTGTTGAGAACAAAGTCTATATAACTTTTACGTATTCTAAAAAAAACTGGTTGGTTGTGTAGTAACTTCCGTTTAATAGTTTTCCTTGTCTTTATCTGCATATTAGTGCCCATTAGTTTCATGATTTATGGTTTGAATGTGATTATATAGTGCCATAGTATGCGGAATATAGGTGAAAAGGTGAAGCGTATTGTTATTAATTCGTAACGGCGACCATTTTACACTATTATCGTCAATACTGACTGAAACAGTATAGTAAAATAATTTAAGAATTTCAACGTTCATACACTACAAATCAGGCATAAAGTCAAAAGCTACAGATTTATAAACAGCGGTTTGCACAAGCATTGCCTTTATTCGGAATACGAAAACATTTTTACTTTCTGTTAAATTTTTACTGCGGAAAGCTGAAAATTGAGTGAACTCTGCCTCCTAATCTGGTCGAGGCACAGAGAAGGGAATGTTGCGTCCCCAAAGCAAAACCCTATACTGCCATCGGAAGGGCGTGGGACAAATATCTACAGCCCGACCTACCTGACGCAGGTTTTCTAGGGTTTGTCCTGTATCACTTTAACGCAAATTCTGGGGGCCCTAGTTAACCCTTGGCTCCCTTAGCTCTGCCATGCCGCATCCCCCCTTTCAAATCCCTTCCTATTCAGAGTATACAAAATTCCCTTGATGAAAAACTGAAGGTAGCCGGAATTTTTGCTGATCTCTCGAAGGCATTTGATCTTGTAGACCACAGCATACTCCTCCAAAAATTAGAATATTATGGGATCAGAGGCAACGCTTTGGCACTCTTTGAATCTTATCTCAACAATCGGAAACAGAAGGTAGCCTTAAAAAACAAAGCTGGTGAGGTGCACTTGTCAGAATGGGAGGGCATTTCTTGTGGCGTGCCTCAGGGCTCAATATTAGGTCCCCTGCTTTTTCTTTTGTATATTAACGATCTTCCAGAATATATGGACCCTATAAAATCTGTCTTATACGCAGATGACACTAATTTGTTAATTACGGACATTGATTTAAATAATCTCAATGCGAAGATTGAGACTGCATCTAGAGACCTAAATACTTGGTTCGCCGCCAATAAATTAACACTCAATGTACAGAAAACTAAGTTAGTTCGTTTTACAACAGAAACCAACAACATCGTAACGGATAAGTTCTCTGATCATGCGACTTTCCTCGGCTTGCAAGTCGACATGAAATTAAAATGGAACTTGCACATTGATCGCCTCGTGCGCAAACTTAGTTCTGTTTGTTACTCATTGAGACTATTGACGCAACAAGTTTATACCAAAACTGCTTCACTAGTCTACTTTGCCTACTTTCATTCACATATGTGTTACGGTATTGCCAACTGGGGCAATTGTTCTCGTAGTGTGGATGTCTTCAAACTGCAAAAACGAGCCATTAGAATTATATCAGATTCAGATGCTAGAGAAAGCTGCAGGCCGCTGTTCAAAAGACTCCATATTCTGACTCTACCTAGCGCTTACATATTAGAAATACTAAAATTTGTTAAACGCAACATGAACCTTTTTGCAAGTAACGGGGACAATCATGGCTATGACACAAGAAACCGTTCAGTTCTTAGGTCTGACAAGCACAGCCTCAGTCTCTATGAGTCTAGCGTTCATTATTCCGGTATCGCACTATTTAACAGCCTTCCTGATCATGTAAAGAACATCAACAACTACAACTTATTCGTCAAGGAGTGTAAAACTTACCTTGTCAATGGAACTTATTACTCCGTACACGAATTTTTGAATCGGTCTGACATTCGTTGAACTGCCTTGCCTACAAAATTGCCGAATATGCTATAAATATGTAAATAGTTTGTCCAGTTTTCCCCTTTTGGTTCTGTTTTCCTGCCTCTGCTTTCTGTTTTAGTAAATATCTATGACGACATCCCTCCGTACCTAGCGACAGGAGATTAATACCAGGAAGTGATTTGTGTCGTGTGCGTGTTTCCTAAAAATAGTGTGTATGATTGTAGTGACTAGACTAATATAAACAGATATGAATTTTTGTGTGTGTTTTTGTGTATTATAAGTTTATATGCAATTTATCTACTGTACATTTGTGACGAATCCTATTTCCTCTTTAGAGGGCTAATGGTGAATAAATCTATCTATCTATCTATCTATCTATCTATCTATCTATGTTATTTAAATGGTAGTTGCCACTACGTGGATTACCCTCATGTAGCCTCATTTAGCTCTGAGTGAAAATGAACATTTTTTTATTCTAGTATGATTGGCGTCTGATATTTGAAAAATTTGTTTCATATATTTGGTCGAATTCTTGAATAAATTTAGTGTTAAACAAGAACAATTTAATTTTGATGTTTTTATATTATATATATATATATTATATTATATTGTATATATATTATATTAAGCCTATGTGAAACACTACTCAACTTCCAGAAGTTAATGATGGCTTAATTTTTTAGAACTTTTCACCACAAACTTTATGAACTACCGATTTGAATATTATTAAATTATTTATCGTACCCAAAGAATTAAGATGGCACTGAACATCAAATACGTCATAAGAGAAGGTAATAATGTAAGTATGCAAAATGGAGAAAAGAAAATCTTATAATAGAAAATTGTCTAAAGAAGCAGTGGAAAAGACCATATTTTGGCCGGCTTTGACGCGTTAGATAACGAATGGGTCAACTTTGGTAATGTATTCCGTCACTAGGAAATACTAATATAATTATGATTATAGTAGAATCCATACAGAAAGAAAATATTTATGGTAGTTTCTATTTTTTATAATATCATTTTTTTTCAAATATTTGTATAATATCTACTCGTGTTTATTTGTATTCCTGCATTTGGGGTTACAATTAAATTCGATCTAAAATAAAATAAATCATTCATTCGTTAATGTTAATGCATGAGACTTCTGAAACTAAGATTTCCTTCCATTTTGAGTTTAAATCCATATTTTTAATAACTAAAATATTAAATGTGATCATTTAAATCTATATCATGGAATCAGTCATCTGTGGTAAATTTTAAGAAATTAACATACTTCTGTACAACTTTGTTCAATCGTTTTATCAACTGATATCAAAATAAAGAATCATTATTTCACATAGAATTTCAAGTAGTCATACACTTCATTGTTCTTTGATTTCTTTTTATTATGCATTAATCATTCATATAGTTATAATGCATTCAATTAATAATATTATTTTTTATGATATATTCGTTGTTTGAAATTATATCTCATGCATTGTACAACCACAAAAAATAAAATTTTGAAGAAAAATTATTCATTACGCCACTTTTTTGTATGTTACTTGTTGATCTTCATTCGTCTTTAAACGTAGTCAAGTAATGTTCATCAATAAGGATGACAAACGATATTTCCCAAATAATAACTAATGATAGAAAACATTGACATTCATTAGAATAATATAAATAAATTGAGGCAGAGAGCTATTTATACGCTTTATTACAAAACATATCTAATTCACAACGACGACAACAACGTTTCGTCGTCTACGGGCAACTTTTCAGGCAATCAACTTTTAATAATTGTGTATACAATCCTTTGTCCTATTCAAATTTTAAACACGACGTTTCGTCCCTGATTGGTACTTCATCAGGTGTATGGATGTTACATGTATATAAAAAAAATTACGACTTAACGTGCGGTTAGGAATTTTCGTCAACTTAAAATTATTTTATAATTGTAACATCCATACACCTGAAGTGGTCCAATTTAGGGACGAAATGACGTGTTTAACATTTGAATATTAAATTTTTTTCTGTCTAAAAGGTTGCTATATTTATTATTTAATTTAATTATGAAGTTGGATAGTTATAATTCTTATTCCTTTCTTCTATTAATAATTTTGAAGTATAATTTAGAGGCAATATGTTACCAAAAAAAGTAATCAAAATTATTCAACCTGAAGAACGAAACGTCGTCGTTGTTCTTGTGAATTTGATATTTTTGTAATAAAATGTTATTTATTTATTTACATTATTAATTAATAACTGTTCCAGAAAAGGGATACGTTTAATTGCCCGGAATTATAGTAATTATAAAAAATACTCGCTTTAACAGTAACAGGAAGATGACTATTACCGACCGTTAATGTGAACATAAATCTTCCAGCAATGTTTTTACGGTATCGCAACGACCTGTAGAGCATGATTAAAATTTTTTTAAGAGTTAAAGGTTTTGCCCAGTCTCATTTAACAAAACAAATCTTCTGTTGAGAGGGAATCGTGGATCATTGTATAACACACAAGTTGATGCTCTTGACACACATGAAACTTTCATTACATCCGACGTTAACATGAACAATAACAATACAAGAAACAAAACATAAACACTATTAAAGAAATACAGTTTGTATTCTGTGTGGGCAGTTTGCACGGAATAATTATTTGTCTCAACATCTTCTGACATCGTATGTATAGATATTCAGTTAGCTACAAAAATTCCATTTTTATGATTCCCGAGGCGAGAATTTCGATGTAAATACGAGAAGCGATTAAGAGTGGTTTGTAAATCAAAGTCAAACAAGAAACTTGAAACATTTTGAGGAAAATATGCAAATACATTACATTATCACATAAAAGTTTTGATATTTTTGTACAACAGGAGACATAAATCTAAAATTTGCTTAAATTGCTGTCTCTAGGCCACCCGCGTGGTATCTGATTAACTTCTTGCAGGCAAGCAGTGTCCTTGTCTGGATTCATATCAAATATTTGGACTTTTCCATCATTATTGCTGTCTATAAGAACTATAGATTTCATCATTATAGAACTGAATTCGAATAAAAGGAGACCAAAATTTCGAAAATATACTAAATAGTTCGAAATAGAAGCAGAGAAGTCTCGGAAAACTTCTAAGTATAATCTCAGGTTTCAACCCGAGCCAATGTTTCTGACTGTCAAACTAACGACGATGGCTGAGTTCGCCGTCTAAACGTTGATATCGCAAACATTTGCCGGGGTTAAAACCCAAGAAATATATTAGAACCAATTCATCGGGAAAACTTTCGGTCTCTGCCATTAAATTTGTATAAAATGGAACTTTTAGCAAAACTAATTCGAAATACTTCAAGATGGTAGTCGAACTAGGATTCAGGAAATTTCCTTATTTCTTATTTCAGAGGGTGCCTTTTCCTAAAAATTTTGTTGCTCTCCCAGCCGTCTTATGGCAATTCTACTATTGGCTGTTGACGTGTTACCGACGAAGAAACTGCATCATTGCTTTTCCTTGCACACTTTGCTGTTACATAACTGTCTCCCATTCCTATGCCAAATTCCGCTGCTCATAAACCTGTATCATCATCGCATTGCCCGACTTGCTCACATCCATCCATCTTCAACCACAATATTATGTTCTTTGGACCTCAGACCTCAGATACCTGCTGCCTTCTCGATTATCTCTCACATTTTATCATTTTTCCGTTTACACGTTTGTCATGTCTGTTCCTCTTCATTTGCCGTATGCCGTATGAAGCATCGAGCTCCGCTCCATAAGGTTAAAAAAAATTCTAGCAAATCGCCATCTGGTGCTTTCCTGTCATCTGATTTTTAATATATTCGTCCGCACGCTTTCTGACGAGACTAATTTCTTCGTGCCTGTTATAGTCCAGCATAAAGAAGCTTAGATGGCAATTCTGATGCATATACGATCGCATAAGCGCCGCAGACACATGAAGAAAGTCATCAGACATGGTCTGCGCACATCAAGTCTGCTAAACCTTTGCGTGAATCGATATAATCCCATCAATAGAAAGGGAAAATAGGGGAAAGTCTTGGTTGCGTTTCGATAGTCGCTTATAAGATGCTGTTTTGGTTGACGGAACATTTTATTTTCCGCAATTAGTCTTCTTTGTTTCTGTTTCGTAAAATACATTTTACGTAAAAGCTGATTAAATATGAAATTGAAAATAAAATTTTTGTCCGATTGACTGTTCAGTCGTAGCTGCTATTGTGTATAACCCAGCGAAAATTTCGTCCTATTTACTACCCACTTGTCTATGGACTAAATAAACCTTTATTCGGTCCACACAAACCTGTTCTTGAGACTAAGTCTGCCGTTCGTTTATGTCAAACATCAACTGGCGCCAGACGTTGACCTTGTAATTCTGCTAGCCCGTTGTGCCCTGATCACATCAAGGGAATTCAGATCAGACTACCGCACAAATTCACAGTCTGGTGCCGATTGACGTTGCACCCCCCCCCCCCCCCCATGCCCCCCTACTCGCTACCCTTAAGTCACTACACCAGCTCTGCGCAGACTGATGAAAAGCTTCCGAATCATACTAATGTTTTTAGAATGTCTATCGGTTCCACGCGTAGAATTTATCTGACGTACATACTCCCCTTAAATTAATCTAATTTCAGATATAACTGGCATGGAGCCCAAACGATCCTTTAGAAATTCTATTCAAAATTCTTTCTATCACAATAAATATTTTTTGAACCTAATAATTGAAGATCTTGGCACTTCATACCAGCTAATTAATACAAAATTCAACAACACAGAAGACCTTTTTATCACAAATATTAATTATTAAGGTATAATCTTTTGACAACTCTTATTAAGTTAAATTGATAAAGTTCCAAATAAGGGACGAAACATAGGATTTTTCTTTTTGTATTGATTTTAATATCAATATAGCCTTTGAAGTGAATATTTCATATTAAACTTGTTCTGACTTATTGGCCATATATTTATTTACTAATGAGTAAACAGAAATTGGTTACCTCCTTTGTTAAACAAATAACAAGAAGTTTCTTTGAAAAACAAGATTATATTTGCGTTCCATTGCGAATACTATCAAGAGATCTCTCAGCTGTGTATTTTTTCGAATATTTTAACTGTTAAACGTGCAACTCGGTTTAGTAAATCTCCTCGTAGTTTCGTAATTGAGTACAACTAAACAAAACTTTTTAAATCTATTTCAGTGTAATTTAGATAATACGAAGCTGACAGGACGGGGTAAAAATTATATATGTCAAAAATTGACACTTACGAAAATTACATTTAAAATGTGAATTTTACCAATATTTATTCTTATATTTATGTACTATTCAGTATTGTGTATATTTTTACAATAAGGAGAATGGTACAGGGTAAATATGCATTTAACCCGATGCAATAAATTAATTACAATTTTTCAAAGAAGCTGGAATATCTGATTGTTTTGCAGAATTTAGTATAAACATTTTGCTAGAAGACGATGACAGCGTACGTAATCGAAACGTTCCGGATACAATTTTTCACTCGGTTAAAAACCCGGGAAGATTTTATTCAGAATTTAGTATGTTAATGTTTTCAAACCCTTGAAGCACGTTTAATGACTGAGACTTCGACGCTGACTTGTCCCTAAATAACCGACGACGTTCACGCAGGTGACGAAGCGTCGGAATTGACGAGGGAATATCTTCAGCTTCGAGTTGTTCTTTCTCCTCTTCATTAAACGAATTATTGCCCAAAACGTCAGCTAAAACGTATTCATATGAAATCTCCCCCCCCCCCCCCACACACACACACACAGTCAGCCATTCGTCCAAGTTGACGTATTCAACAACGATAACGAAAATATTATCATGAAGTTTAACATCTTATTCATCCGTGTTAAAGACTAAGTTTTGGCTGGAATTTCTGTAGAAAAACTTCGAATAATATAGATTAAATTTCTAATTACTTGTGATTTTTTCATTGATACAATGCAAAATTCAAGGGGGCGAGAGAAATCTTCGAATTATTCAAGTTCCACTGTATTATTATTATACTAATAATTATCTACTAATAATTATCTACTTATAATTTTTTTAATTATTTTTAATTACGTGTATCCCGAATATTGTTTCATTAATACCCTTTACTTAAAGCATTCCTACATAGTTGGAGAAATTTTAAACACTAATTGTCAGGAAATGTACTTGAGTTACGTAAATATTTGAGTGTCAATTACAAGTAGGAGTTTCCCTAAAGTATGTTAAAATTTCAGGATAAAACGAACCAATTTTTCAAAGCTATTACAGTCACAATGCATCGTGAAAGACATATTACCTTTGTTTTTTCAAATAATTAGCCGAGTATACCAAGGATTTTTATTTTATATTTAATATAATCACGCAATTATCAGTTACTAAATAAATAAGAAATACAGTCAATACTTGGCCAAAACGTATTAATTACGCCTATCATAAATACGTTTTAATTTCAAAAATTTTAAAAAATGTAAACGTGATTTAATTAATTTATAACCTAAATTTAGCCAACATTTAATTACATATTTATATTTAATGAAATTTAAGTCTGACAATTGTACCAGATTTATAAATAAAAAGTACAACAGTCAAGTCTAAATATTTGGAAAAGTTAGATACAAATATTTCGCAAGCCTTGCATAATTAATTTTATATTTAATATAATCTGGTAATTGTAATTTAATTAATAAATAAGCTATGCAGCCAGTATGTCAGAAAAATCTATCAATTAATTAAACCAAAAATTCGTTATTTTACATTATTTAAAAAACTTTGAAATAAAAACTAATTTTTGGTTCAATTAATTAATAACTTTTTCTGAAATATTGACTGTACTGCTTATTTATTCATGAAATAATTATAATTGCCAGATTATATTGAATATTAAATTTATGATGCTGGGCCTAAGAAATATTTCCAATTAACATTTTTCAAATATTTATGGTATTTGATTCTTGTGTGTGTCTTTCTTGTAATACTGGTACAAAAAAAAGTAGTTCTTAAATTTCGTTTATAAATGAGTTAAGCCACCCTTACATTTTTTTTAAAAAAAAGAAAAACTAAATTTTGTTTTGATTAATTTCTAAATTTTTTATATTATTTTATTATTTATTGGTAAACTAAAAACGGAATATTGGTAAAGTTAACCTATTGTATCCATCAATTCGTCTACAATCTTGACAGTTTTCGGTTTTTTGTAAATACAGACTATCTGGCAAAACATCGATATTTGCAGGTGACACGATAGCACAGCTTTAAATTATTCAATGCAATATAAATTACGGAAAAATTGCGTTCAGAATCGTAAAAAGTTTTAATTTGACGTGCACAAGTTACCAAACCCGAATAAGTTATATGAATCAAGTACAATCATACATTTTACTTAACTATTGATTAATAGTAACGCAATTGATGACAAGACACAGACACTTTTTATTTTTTTATTATGACGACGTTTCGATACATTTTTGTAGCATCTTCAGCAAGACTGCTTCAATCTTGTTAGCGTTAAATGAATTGTGTGCCTCAGACCACCGTTCCAAAAACTGTGTGAATTTAGTAACTTGTTTCATTTAGATGCGCTAGTTTAATGTGTGAATTTGGAAAATACCTGAAAGTATACAAAAAATGTATCAAAACGTAGTCATATTAAAAATTAAAAATAAAACGTGTCTGTATAAGGTCATCAATTGTTTCATTAATCCAAATCAGACGTTAAATTAAAACTTATTGATTATTAGATCAGTGTGCAAGAAGTCTTAAAAATAATTTATGATAATTACTTAAGCTTATTACTTTATCCAAGGATAAGACATTTGACAGCCATAATAGACCAACATCTGAAAATTTAAGTCTTCAATAAATCCCTAATAGGATTATCATATTCTTGGTGTCGTAACAAGACCAACTATATAAATAAAATAATATTAAAGGATTAGGATGGAAAAATTTCGTCCAGGCCGGGAATTAAACCCATGACAACAATTTGTTGGTGCTCTATCTATCTGAGCTACCCGGGTCGACTCCCCGTCAGGTGCGACCCTCCTCCATCCATTGTGTATGGACTAAATCAAAATTATCATTGCCTAATTTTCGGACTTCAATGAAGAATGGATATTGTGGGACAAAAAAAACTTATGTCAATTAATTCCTTTGATACCTGTCACGCTGAATTTTTTCAGCATTTTACGAATAAACTTTTTATCGTTGTTATATACAGAATTTTAGAGAGAAAATGGCGGACGTTCCTAAACCTTGAAACTGTAGTTTTTGTTTTAAGAAAACATGCAGTTTGAAGAATTGGATACCCGAATAGCGTCTCTACAAGTCTCGGCTCAACAGCGTCATCAAATAACATGTTCATGTACAAAACTTTCCGAAATCTGATTTTAACTGCATTAACAGGGATTATGTTCCATTTACAGAAAAAAATCGGTTAAACAGTTTTAATCTAAGGTTGTCAATAACTTTGAGATTGACTTAAATAGTTATTCACCGACTGAAAAAGATAAAACTTAATATTGCAGTCTTCCCAATTAATTTTTTTTTTGCGGTGAATTCCGATAGTAGGTAAACAAAGACTTTGTTGTCTTATAGGTAGAGTCAAGAGACATCAGAATTATAAAAAAACGACCAATTTGTTGGAAAAAAAATTTATGCAGCTAAAAGAAAAATAATTACAATATTACGGCGTTTCGCCCACAATTTTGGGATATCATTAGGTCATAGACAGTTTTGAATGTATGTGTTGAAATACAACCGTCATACGACGCAGTCTTTGACATTAAATTTATACTTGCACATCTATTTTAACGTATATGTACACTTTCAAAATTTTCTATTACCTGAAAAAGCCCCAAAATTGTGGACGAATCGTCGTAAAATCGTTATTATTTTTTGTTTCATTTGAATAATACAGATTTTGCGCAAATTAGTAGTTTTTCTGTTTTTTAATAACTTATAATTGTCTAATTAACTTAAATATTAAACAGTATTATGTCCAAAAAATTATACTGATTCACTCAGTGAGTTATAAGTAACACGTTAAGGAAGAAGAAATATAGACGAGTCCTATCATATTAATAGTAGGTCCCGTAGACAGAAGCTAACTTATTTTAAAGACGGACAACGAGATAGTAAAAATTATTTTTATAATACAACGAAAATTGAATGAAGCCGAACGAAGGAACGCCAGTCGGAAGTATCCATAGACTTCTTTAGGATTAAATTAAAGAATTTATTTGTACACGAGACGAGACTCAAAGCTTTAATTAGTTTTTGAAATTTGGAAATATCAAATATTAGCAAGGACTCCTATGGAGTAACAACTAATAAGTGTTACTTAAGTAATTAAGAACAACGTTTGGGTTAATTGTATAATAAGTTCCAACTATTTTCGAGAAAATAAAAACAATAGCACGACTGAAACTTACGAGAATATTTTTAATTAATTAAACTTCCTGTTTATTAATAAAAAACAATTTAAGGTATTAAAAGAATAGTGAAAATTACAAAAAAAAAAGTAATCTCACCGCACAATTTACAGCATTTCTCCAGAGAGGAACAAAGAAATGGATCGTACGCGTATACTAGGGAATACAGTAATGGTGATTATACAACGAAACGCAAATGATTACTTGGAGCGTAACACGACATACAAGGAAAGTGTGTAGGGAGTGTGCTTTTTACGGAAGGAAGAACACTTAATGGTCCCTATGAGGAAGAGTTTTTCTTTGACAATAATGGTAATTTGACTGACAGGTTGAGTGTCGTTATCTATTGCCCTTGTGATAGTTTAGGCGTTGAGAGTATATAAAAATGTCACCATCGTGCATCGTCCTTCTACAACATCACCATGAGCCTCGCACTAGTGTCTCTCGTAATCGTCCTGTTCGCGGGGGAAGCTGTCGCTCAGTCAGGTAAACCAGCATTTTAATATTACCTGGTCTGCAGTATACTGCCCTATATTTTCAAGTATATATATAATATTTTATTAACTTACTTTTCAAATTATATTATTTCCAACATATATTTTACTATAATGACACATTTTTCATGTCATGGCGTTTTTATGGTGAAATGTCATACGTAGACGTGAAGCAGGTTCATTCTAATCTATCAGGGACTTTTTTTCTGAACCGAGAAGTTCCATATCTATAACTGATATCTGAACTTATTTGTTCCACGTCCCTTCACTTCTCAATCTATCATTTCTTCATCTCTTACCAAAACGTTTATTATGATCTCTCGTACTATCCCTTTCAGTTTTCTCTTCCTTATCAAAATCAGGCAACGGCAAACCCGAAAATTATCAACTCTGAATTTCATGTTTGTAGAGTCGGTTTAACTAAAAGCTCAGGGCTTTTTCTTCACTTGCCTCTGCTCTTTAATTGATCAAATCCTATAATATCCAGGAAAAACAGCACTAGATAAAAAAAACTTTTCATTTTCACAGCTTGTGGTTTCCAAGTACCGTTAGGTATTTGACAATCTAACCGAGCTATTTTAATTCTGAAATTGTGCTTATTTGTCTACAATAACAATATTTTAAATTATCTCGGGCGGAATTTTCACGGCTTGAAGATTGCCCGTAGAGAAATAACAGCCAACGTTAATCATCAGCCTTGGATAATTCTGATGTCTATGTTTCGAAAATACTCCACTAATGCTGACTTTTTCCACTAATCTTTCATAAAGCGTTACTATTGTTGAGAGTGAATACAATTCTTCGAATATATCTTTATTTTCCCCCTCCAGTCAACATAGTCAATGTTGAAGACATACAGTAGTCGTGTACGAAAATTATAGAATATTTTCTTCTCCCTACTCCTCAAAAGAAGAAATAGAATTCTTTACAAATATGTACAAATAAAAAGTTGTAATAAATACACTAATCATATTTTAAAATAAATAAAGTTTGAATACACTTTATTGATTGGTGAATTAGAACCTCACAAACGAAAACTACCGGCAGTATCTAATTCACTGTAAGAAAGAACTCGTATAAAAGCATTTTATCTAAACACATACGTACAGTCTCACTATCAGTACTTACGCAATTCATGCTAAAGAATTATTACCCTTGAAACATAAATAACAAGGGAGACGCACGCGATTTGTTATCTTCGTTCTCCACGATTCGGATTTTCTGTCGGAAGTTAATGAAACCGAAAAGAAAAGAAACAGAATAGAGGACGAACAAAGACAAATTATTCTGAGTAGAAAATATTAGCAGCTCACATTCGGCACTTTTGTAGACAAAATGTTTTCATGACAGAGCCATTTAAAAAGTCACGAACTGAATAATCAACACTACGACGGTGAAACTAAGACAACACTGTACAAATGCGTTTAGTTGTTGATATTCTTTACATTCACGGGAATACCTATTGTATAAGGTCATTCCTGAATAATAACCGCTACAGTTGGAGAGACTGAGGTTGTGTTTGTCCAATCTGAAATCAGAACGTTTTTGGTTTCGCATCCGTGATTTTGTCTGTTTATGATAAATTTATATTACGTTACACGAATTTATAAACATGTGCTAGGTAGATTCAATATTTCAAATATTTCTAACAGGGGTTTGCAACTAGCTCTTCAATATGAACCCAATTTATATATAGCCTATGGCTATTTTAAGTTACTGTTATTGTTATTCAGCTGCATTTGATTCTCTTTTGCTATTTCCACTTTTGACAGTTTCTTCAAAAAAAAATTATCTTGTGTTTGAAGTTTTGTATATTTTGTGCTTCTTGTAACGGGTACGGCCTTCAATAAGCTCAAATTGACGTGATGTGAGCAAGTAATTAATAATTTTTTTTAGGGTAATAGGCTACATGAGGGTAATCCACATGGTGGCAACTCCCCTTTAATAGCATAGGAAGGGATCTGAAAGGGGGGATGCGAAAGGGTAGAGGAAGGTAGCCAAGGGTTAACTAGGGCCTCCGGACTATGGTTTAAGGATCCTACCCGGCATTCGCCTAAAAGTAATGCAGGGAAAACCCAAAAAACCTGCATCAGGTAGGTCGGGCATTGGGTACTTGTCGACGCCCTTCCGATAGCGGGAGAGGAGTTTTCTGTGGGGACGCAGCATTCCCTTCTCCGTACCTCGACCAGTTTAGGAGGCAGCTGGCCGACTGTTCCAATGAGAACAGCGAACAACTCTTACCGTATGCCCATTGTCTGTGGTCGCGGAACATACACCTCTCAAAACAGGCCGAGGTGCCTCGGCTTGTGGAAACCTTAGTTCAAAAACGGAGAGGAAAAGGCACCCCCAAAGGTAGCCCCTTCGTGTCTTCCTACAAGGTTCTGCCTGCGAGAGAAAATCCCTTGTAATTAATAATTGACAATCTATTTTACTTATGAGTGGTCTTTTTTGTTGAAACTTTCATTTTACGTTTCGTCATTACTAGAACTCCGAGTAGCAAAAGAGGCTCGATACCTTTACATCTAAGTACGAAGCTTTACAATGTTGCATGTTTATTGCTAGACTCGAAATTTTAATTATGAAATACAAGTATTGCTTGATCTATTGTTGAAAGCTTTAGTAATTTTGTGAACATTGCAGAGTGCGGTACTTACATTTCCCAGCCTCGCATTGTGGGTGGGAACAAAACTGGCTACTATAAGTACCCGTGGCATGCGATGACGACGAGGAACGGCTACCCGGTATGCGGAGGAACACTCATCACCACGTATCACATTCTCACCGCTGCCCATTGCTACGACGCGTAAGTACTCTACAGCGTAGGGCTCTTCATCTAGCCTTGTACGACAAAAATTAAAATTTCAGTGAGAAAAACTCATGAATAGTTTTAAGAGGTTTTATAATATTTGGAAACTTCGGTTTTCGACTTCTCTTCACAAAAAGTGAGCTCGCATTCCACAAGATGCAATTAACTAAATGTAGAAAATAAAATAATAGATAATGAGTTTAATAATATTATTATTAGCGTTCTACATTTATTTATTTAACAACCACTTCCATAATTAATAATATTTTCATATTATTAATTTTCGCTGTAAGTGCTAACATTTATTTTATGAAAAGAATGCTATAGTACTTCACAACAACGTTACAGATTGGCCCTATATCGACCAGGATGGACAATATCAAACCATTACTAATTATTTTTAATATATGCGACCTGTTCAATATGGACTGACGGTCTGAGCGGCCCAGGGATCAATTCTAGGACCGGACTTGTGGAGTGTCTCATACGACAGTCTCCTCGAACTGGGCATGCCCAAGGACGTAACATTAACCGGTTACGCCGACGACGTCGCCGCTCTCATCGTCGCGTGCTATGTTGACGACACCCAGCGAAAACTGAACCAGACAATGCAGCGAATCAAAACGTGGATGACACTGCATGGATTAGAGCTCACCGAGGGAAAGACGAAAATAATAGTCATCACGATGAAGAGAACCAACACGGAAGTTAAAATGACGGTCGGAGACACTGTTATCAATACCGTGCCCCATACCAAACACCTAGGTATCACTATTGACAGCAAGATGTCATACTGGCCACACATCGAGAAAGCGGCGGACAAAGCAGCGAAGATGACCACGGACCTTAGCCGCTTGATGGCCAACACAAACGGCCCGAAACATTGTAAACGGCGATTACTTACGGCGACTACCCATTCGGTTCTTCTGTACGGAGCTGAAATATGGGCACAAGCTCTGAGGAAGAATATGTATAGAAAGCGGATGGCAGCTGTGCAACGAAGAGGGGCCCTGAGGATCACGTGCGCTTATCGCACAGTATCCAATGCTGCCGTAATGGTGATAGCAGGGATAGCGCCCATTGACCTAGTAGCTCGAGCGACAGGAGACTTGGAGTAATCTGACAGACGTCGGAAGAAAGCTGGCTAAAGAAGAAGCTGAAATGAAAGTACAGGAGTGGCAGAGGAGGTGGGAACAAGAACCCACTGGAAAATGGACCGCGAGGCTGATTCCACGACTAGAAGAATGGATCGACCGGAAACACGGAGATGTAAGCAATTACCTGACAATTCCTAACGGGTCACGGGTCACGGATACTTCCGTAAGTACCTCAACACGATAGGGAAAGTAGACAGTCCGAACTGTATGTACTGCGGAGTCATAGACAACGCAGAACACACGTTCTTCGCGTGTGATCAATGGCTGCAAGAACGACACCAATTGGAACAGGAGCTTGACGCCAACTTAGTAACACCGGAGACTATAATCCATATGATGTTGAGGGACGTCCACTTCTGGAACGCAGTGACAATGTACACTGAAAGGATCCTCATGATTAAAAAGCGCGATGGTGACGAGCTACACCGGCAAAAGGAATGACGAGAAGCCGTGAGGCAAATTAGAATCTACTCCGCCCTGAAGTAATGCTAACGCTGTCCCGGGGCGGAAATCAAGTCGATTGGAAAGGGTTTCGTGGTTTTAGTGAGTAAGAGAGGTGCGGACCCTTGTCAGGTGTCCATGAAGGATTTCCACTGTTATCCCTCTAATAATAATAATAAAAAATATGACTTAATGTTGAACTTCATTATTATAGTAATTATATAGATATATATGATATTATGAACTCTTAATAAGTTTTAGTAAACTAGATGAGATCATTTGAAATCATAAATCAGATCGGACAAATACAATTTTCGAGTTTTTATTAATTAAAACCATTTATAATGTATAATTATTAGTCAATTGTTTTCAGAAGTGTTGAATGATGTCAACTTTTATTATTAATAAATAAATAATTAAATAAATAATTAAATTACAGATTGTTCTTATAACACATGTAATGAGATATTTATTGTAAAACAATATTACAGGACTGGATAAACAGTTATTTGGTTTCCACCCGGGCTAAAGCAAGCTTAAGCCACGAAGTTTCCATGGCGTACTCTGCTATCTTTCAAAAGTGATGTGAAGTGACTTGAGATAGATGGCACAGTACGCCATCCAAACGTCGTGACTTAAACTTGCTTTAACCCGGGTGGAAAACCAAGAACAATTTATCCAGAATATACATACACCTGGTAAATCTTCGACTTTTATAATATAACAATATATTTGAAGTATATACAAAATTAATTTTCTGTCTCAACGTGTGTACGTTAAAATTTTTATTCTAAATTTTTATATTATAATAAATTATACGAAATTAAATTGATATTGTACACATAAGAGGTTTCAAATATGGGTGAAACGTGCTGTTAGATAAATATAATGTTTTAAATTTCATAATAAATTTTTTCTGACCAATGGCTGTTGTCAGATTAATATAAGTACATAAATATTAATATAAGTACATAAAAGTAATTATAGAAATTAACGCCATTTAATTTAAAGAAAATTCAAGTAAATTTTCATTCCATACTTTCTCAGGTTACGAATCCAAACAGTTTCTATTAAAAAAATTTATTAAAATTATTTAATACTCAAATACATATATATTTATTTAGCGTTAATAAGATAATAAATTAAATAAAAACCCCGTAGACCAGTGTTATGGGATCGTATATTTTGTATAACTCTGAAACACTCAAATAATGTATAATTTCTTGGATAGCAGTGACGTGTCCTCGAAGCAGGACCTTCAAATTCGACTTCAGTTAGTTTTATGACATCAACTTACACGCTTATGAACTTTTTACGCCATATTGACTCATATTTTTGACACTTATCTCTTTGACTTTTGAATGAACAATTTGCCAATTTTCGCATCCGCTTTTAATGCCTTCTTATACCTGCAACTCGAGAATTATTTTTCCTTTCCTCATTCGGGAATCCGTACACACTTTACACAGATCTGTGTTGAGAGGGTCGTTAAATCCTAGGGGAATCAGCTGTAATTATTTTATTGCGGTTTCTGCCATCCCTTTTACGTATTTTGCAACTATCAGTATTTTTTCGGTATTTCCTTGGTCCTGTTCATCTGCCGCGCGAAAATGAAAATAGAACAGTAAGATATTTAAATTTGTGACGTTATGCATTACAATATGTCCCAGACAATATTTATATATATTTTTAGACGGCTTAAAACTGTACGGCAAGGTGAACATTGTTGATGCCTGTTTTAATCTTACGTTAATTCATAAGAGGAAGGACAACAGTCCAGTGGAGGAGCGAATGCACATAGACAAGGTTTTGTAATGCGATCAAACTATAGGTCTACTTAGAAACGCTTACATAACACGACCAGTATGATCGGAGTCAAAACGAGAGAATATAACAGTTTTAAACTAATTTCATTGTTCAGGAGTGATTGTAATAGCGACATATAAAACATATTATTACACGCAGCACCTTTCGGCATTTTTAAACAATTATAAAGAGGCAATAAGAAAAAAACATGTTAACAATTTGTCACATAACCTTACATATTTACAGCAATGAAATTTACCTCAATTGGTATTTGAAAAGACATTTTCCTAGTAAAATACCTGTGCATTGGTCTCATTAGTTCCATTAGTACTGTTGTTAGCTGCTGCTAAAATTCTGAAAGCCGCTACTACAATAAATGCCTAAAGCATCTAAGACTACGGATTAAACAATCAATTTTATATCAACTTCAGTACGCAATATCAACGCCCATAATTGCTAATTCATGTTCCGTTCACTTTTCATACATATATATATATATAATACCAATTAAACAGGCTATTAATTGTTTTAATATAATTGAATTGTTGGCGGTACGGGTGCTTAAAGACAACAATCGCGGCGGGTCATTCTTTGTTAACAATGGAGACTGGAGACCGCGCGCTTAGAGAACTCGAGTCTGCGTCGAGCCTGGGTCGAGAAAGGATGCATAAAAGAGTCTGCAAGAGATACAACACAGTAAAGTATGCTAATCTAAAAGCATGAATAGGGCTATCCAGGAAGTCCAACGGCGATATATAATAGTTTACATAAAACGCAAGTAAACAGTTTTGACGGCGAGACTAATAAAATCGCAATTTAGAAGCAGAAGTTTTGCTTCACAAACTGAACTAATTTTCGCATAAATTTTAAGTGTAGAATCAGTGAATAATGGCCTGTTTAGTGGGTGTTGACTTCAAGATACAAGAGTCCGAACTGGTACCAGTAGCACTGTCGTGAGTAAAAAACAATTATTAATAACTGTAAACGATAATTAAAGGGCATGGTCAGATTTCGTTCGCGTTTTTCTTTTCATTCGTTTACTTTTATTTCTTGTATTTAATATTGTATTCCGTTAACTTCAATGAGTTTGGATAGTTAATGTTTTAGTTCATTAGATTGTATTTGTTCTTAATATCAAACCCAGTGATGACATTGAAATAAAGAGAAATTCGACGTAGTTGATTGTAAAAATATAAAGCTGTATTTTCATAGAACGCCACGAATTAATAAAATAAAATTGAAATATTTGTTTGTTAAATTGATTGAATTCGGCGTGCAAAGCAGGGATTATGTGGTGTAATTATCAACAATAAATTTTTAAATTATAATAATTTTGTTAAATATTCCTTTTTAATTAAGACCACCTATTATATCATTACATAAATTGGCGTCTCCAACGTGTGGCTAATTATCATTCAAATTTTTAATTAATTTTTTTGTTTAAGAATTTATTTTAATTAAAGACTTTAAATTATTTTATATAATATATATATATATATATATATATATATATATATATATATATATAGAATCAATGTTAAATATCTCATCTCCAAGTTTCACCAACGAATATAATGCAATAAATGTTGTAATAATAAAGTGTGTTTCTATATTTTAAATTGAAAGTTTGGAAATACAAAATAAAAATCTTCATCTCCCAGTCTCTACCAGATTTTTATTTATTTATATGCGAAATGTAATAGGGAACTGGAACCTACGAAAGATTGTCAAAATACTGCAGTATAAGTGAATTTAAATGACTGAATAAACTTTTATTTCTATATTATTTTAGGTATAGCGGAACCAACGAACGGAAATACATTTACGTACTAGGCGCCTACAACAGATGCAAAACCGAATCTACAGTAAAAAGGTTTTCCGCAAGCACCGTTACTATCCACCCGAATTACGACGCAGACACCACAACAAATGACATTGCGATTGTCAGATTGTCCACAGCAGCAACTGGATTCATACCCGCTTGCCTCCCTCCTTCAGGTGAGTACATTAATACCAGCAGTAGATCTCAACATTGAATAGCGGACGTTATATCCATTCGGATTATTTTCACTTAATTATTTACAAAATACTTTTACTAAATATGTAAAGTCAGTGTATAAATAGAAGTTAGTATTGCCATGAATTAACTTATTTATATATATATATAATTAATAATTAGAAACTATTGAACTGAATTGTGGCCGGAGAACACACAGAGATACAATAATGGTCGAGTACAGTATAATTAAATTTAGCAGTTGGCAAAGGATTTCAGTCGAGGACGGAACTACAATTAATTCAGTTGGAAATCAGAGGCGAGAGAATTGAGTTTTTTTAGCAGTCGGCGGTAAAAAGTGATCTTGTATGGAAGTGATCTAGAGGACCTTATGACATTAAAAAGCAGTGGGAGACGAGAGCGTGAATCCGGTAACTCAGAAACGTCTCTGAGCGCTACGTAAAATTCATCTTGAGATCGACGAGGAGGAGTTCCTTGAGGTGCCGCCAATAGTAAACGTCCAACAGTTGGAAAAAGTGTAAATTTAGTGTTACAAGGCCTGTTCATAAATGTTCGCGGTGAAAGTGCGTTGCCCTGGTACCAGTACAAACAGTGAGTAAAACAGAATAATTTGAATTAAAATTGTGAACGTTAATAAAAGTTAGAATATCGTCAGATTTCGATTTTATTTCGTTTTTATTCGATTACATTTCGAGAGTTTATTAAAAATATTTGGCAATAGTAAATTGTAAAATTAATTTTTCTTTATTTAAAGGCCCAATAAAGACCCTGAGGTAAGAGAAAATGACATTTTTGTGTAAAAAAATTGTTAAGTTCAGCAAGTAATTTGTTTAGTAAGGTAAAATAGTTGTGTATAATAAACTAATTGTTTAACTAAATTAAATAAATTTCATTATTTCATGTACCTTTCATTAGATAATTTTCAATTATTAGTTCAATTTAATTGATTATCTTCATTATTGAGTACCATATTTTGATGCCTTAACGTGTGGGCAATCAATGCATTTATTTTGGAATTATATTTTACTTATTACATAAATGGCTTCACCAACGTGGGGCAATTTAGATAAATAAATTTTATTATTATTACTTATTACAATATATATATATATATATATATATATATATTATATTATTCGGAATCCTAGCGTGTAGTAAGTACACCAGCGACTTGGTATGTAAGTGAAAATTCTGCAACATCTGATGTCGATGCCTACAACAATTTTCTACGGATATGTTACATTGAATTTTTACGAAGAACATGGCAAGAAATTGAATTCGATTCACATGAAAAAGTGTTCTGATAATTATTAAATAAATTCTTTGAGATACTCTAGCATATGGTTCGATTTCATTTTCATATCTACTGTAGTTTATTTTTTCTGGGCCTTTGAAATGTGGGAGGTTAGAACGGGGCACACTGTATTTCCGTAATTTTTAACCATATCTACTTAAATTTTCTAAGTTCATTTAGCAAGCAAATTAATTTTAATAATATAAAAACTAAAGGCTCCTCCTCTACTCATCACAACAATAAAGGTTGCCTTTTATTGTAATTTGATTACTTAAATTTTGCATACTAAGAAATTTACCTTCAAAAATCTATAGTCTCTATCTCATATACGTTATTATATTATATTGAATAATAATAATAAAATCTTAATTCTTCCTGTAATAGAAGTTGCATAAAAGCTTTGTTTCAATTTGTCATGTCTGCTAATTTACAGGCTACAACTACATGACAGGTGAAGCGGCTATGCAAGAGAAATAGCTGGGTTTTTTAAATTTTAGATTGAGAAGTGTCAGCTAATAGTTACCTTACACTGAGAGTTCCAAATAATGTAATCCACCTGGTCACCAGTGTATTCTGTGGTGGTATCGGCAGTTTAAGGACACCAGATGTTAATTAATGTGCTCGAGTACTACATAGAAGTGGTAGATAGGATTCGAGATATATTTACACGTAGCGTACAGAAATGAACACTTTGCTACAGTCGTGCAGGAACTTGACTTTACCCAACCGACTTTTTGGAAGATTCTGCGATAGACTGCGTGATAAACCGCACTTCTTACAGCTACTGCAACATTTACCGAAAGCCATCAGTGTAGTGGGTACATCGTATCTCGATATGTTACAGTTATGACTGACCAATGATTTCTTCTACTTTTCCAGCAAGACGGTATTCAGAGCTACGTCGACATATAAACGAGGAACTGGCATGCCTGTTGGATTGGGACTTGGGACCCTTTTGATATATATATTGTTTACGTAGCTTTGTCAGCAACATTGGATGAATTGTGGAACCAAACTACCAACGCTCTATGCTGAAGATGGCCTCTGGCCCTATAACGGCAAAGAAGTAGCTTGTATAACAATGACATCTTCCACCACTCTAATGGCAATCGGCAGGGTCATGCTGCTGCGTGTTCGGGTTTACCTTGATTACTGCACTTAGAACATTTGTTTGAAGAATTTATGTTCCTTGTTATGTACCATTCTCAAATTTTCATGTATAATATCCGATGAATTTGTTATAATCAACTTGTATTTCTTCGCTTCTCTAACAGTATCGTACACTGCGCGCACTGGCCTCATCATGGGATATGGTACTACAATTCAAGGCAACTCTAATTCATCTCCTTGTGAACTTAACGAAGCCGAAGTCACTATATTCACCCAACAGGAGGCCCTGGCGACAAGACTACCCCGGGAAGTGGCGTTGAGGCAGGGATCCTTCGCCGCAGGAAAGATCAACGGAAGTGGAGTGGACACGTGTCAGGTAATCCCTGTCGACCTGCTCAGTCGTTTACCATCATCGGTCTCTCTGGCCCGAATAGAAAAACTGGAATTTGGATTCTACAACAAATCGAGATATTTCTCCAAGCAAATAAAATTTAAACGAATAGCTGGTGGAAACGATTTGAGTTGTTTCAACTAACAACATGATTCAAGTATTTTAGAACCAATCTATGTCGGTAAATTTACAGTAAAAATCTACTGTTGCCTTTAATAAATCCTAATTCGTTGTTCTTTTCTACACAAATTGGTTTTTTACCTAGTTTGGTGAAACCTTTCCCTCAGATATCTCTCTTCTAGTCTATTCACTTCTCTTCATTCCAGTTGCTCATTTATCTTACTTTTCTAATATATCGCCGTTTGTATGTTTTTGACCAGAAAATACATCCTTTATACGTTTATGGTCATCTCTATTAAAGGCTTTCAGAATGTTCATGACCAAAATTCTGTTAGTATGAGTCCTTGAGACTCTTAACGTGAATATTGGAAGAAAATGAGTTGATTGTTTATATGTGAGTACATTTATATTTAATTTATGTACTTAAAGATGTTATGAAATTCATAAGTGTGATACCTCAGCAGGGTTAATGCAAACCAATATATTGCTTATTCTGACTATCAGAAATCTTGTCAGTTATTGATCAGTTATATTATACAAATTTATCACTTTAACATATGCAAATAATATATTCGAGACATGTTCATGCTAATATACAATAATTCAGGTATGAAATATACACTTGAGATTATATTATCTCAATAAGACAGAAAAATTATTAAAATAAATTTAAATTTATATTACACAAAAATTGTTTCTTTGTATTGCAGGGAGACAGCGGCGGCCCATTGGTTGTCTTGAATCAAAATAAATATACAATTTGTGGTAAGTTGCTTACAGTTATTCGAAAAATGAGCTCATCTGGAATTTAAAAACTGATTTAACTTGTACAAAAGAAAAAAAGTTGTTGGTATCTCAATTTCAAATAAGCATTTGGTAAGTTTGGTGTTTTCCATAGAGCCACACTTGGAATAATATAAACTACGATGTACTCTGACAGTATTGTTTATGTCTAGTGAAGTAGCAGGTCGTACTGTGTTGCTATGCACATGCACTAGGTGCTAGTCAACTCCGTGATTTAAATTAAATAAGAACTTAATTTAGTATGAAAGCTCGAATGGGCGATAGGTTTAGTGATCTCAAATTAAAATAAATTATTACTTTGTTTATGCACATAATTATTACTATAGAAGAACCATGATACTTTCTTTAGGAAGTAATTCCATTTTTAATTCGTTCAGTGCCTGTGTACAAACATAATTTATAAACACATCATACCCAAGAATTACAATTAATAAAATACATTTTTCTTAAATAAACCAATACAGTTTTTAAAAAAATCTACATTACCTCCACTTCCTTTCCATCGAATGCAATATTAACACATTTTAATAAATATTTACACATTTTGTTCCAACCACACTTCACACTCTTGGTATAATCTTTTAATATTCAAAACAGTTCTGGAATACTTGTGTACAAATTTTCTATTGACACAAATGTTCCTGTACAAGTGCTCTGTAATTTGTAACTAACCCTAGGCACACTGGATACTTGTTACTTTTACAAGAACTATATCTTCCATCTTAAACGCCATGTTTTTATCTTTCTGTCTCCTTGCTCTGTACTGTCCATTCTTGAATAGACATTGAAGAGCGTTCTGATTCATTTTCTCAACTCTTCATTTTTCCTGCATGCCAGCACTAAGAAACATGATAATTTCCTCAAAATGCAGATTACACCTGGTATGCACCCTTTTGCCAGACTAAAATTTCTGTTCATGATACCTTCAATCTTTGGAAGTAGTGTCACACACATACTATGATCAACTCCAATAAGCTGTCGCAATGAAGTGCTCACCTCCCTAATATATCGATTGCGGATGTAAGATATAAGTAAAAATGGGTTTAATGCCTTCTTCTCGCTATACTTTCACCCACTCACTACAGTTCTTCTGTTTTTCATTATGATAATAACTTTTTAAGTTTTCCACATTCTTTCACCTACTTTGTTAGCAATTTATTCAAGCAGAATCTCACGGTCTCAGTTTTAATCCCATATTGGTGAATTTTGAAAAAAGATCCATTATCATCAGCACAGGATTACACCCAAATTTACCCTTAGGCAGTGGACAAAACAAAGCCTGCCACAATTTCATTTTCTCGTTTCGGAATAATAGGCTAATAAGGGCCCTTAAATTCTTTGTTTCTAAATCTATTCATTTGGCAATTTTGACATGTTATAACATAGCCCTTAATGTCACCATACATAGCTTTCCATGTCACAATGCCAGAAATCATCTTTATCAGTTTGTTTAAACCCATGTTGCCGTTTTCATCATGAAATAACTCCATAATTCTTGGCTGCACCCTTCTGGGTATTAACAACAGTCCCTTCTTGACAGTCGACTTAATACAATAAGCAATCCATTATTCAATCTGTACTTTTAGTACTTATGTGACGAGCCCTCTCCTTCTGCTGCTGTAACTTCCTTCATAATTTCCTTTACATACTCATCTTGGTTTTGCTCCTTGTCATCGATCAATACCTTCCTAATAAGCAATTCTTCACATTTCGTCATAGCAATCCATACCACTTAATGATTATCTTTGTCCAAATTCTTGAAGTCCAAATTCTGCCTGCTGAAAAAATCAGCCAACACATTCTCCTTTCCTTTAACATATTCAATTTTAAGATTATATTCTACTAACAAAATAGCAATCTTGTTAACCTAGCCTTAGTATTCCTACTTTACTTCAGGAATGTAAGTGCTTTATGGTCTGCGTACAGGATTACCTCATGGCCTAGTATATTATTTCTAATTTTTGACGTTGCATACACCAAAGCTATCAACTCTAGTTCAGTAACTGTGTACGACTTCTCATATTTCATCAGACAAAATATACACATTTAATACACAAATGGGATAGATACAAATATTAAGCAATGACTCCTCAATCATTAAATGTTTCTGATACTTCCAGTCACCTCAATCTTTGTTCCAATGACCAGCCGTGTGAACAATTTCATCTATAATATCCCTTACATCAAGACAAGACAAATAATCTTAATGCTAAAATCACTGATTACAGGACATCTTGCTGGCATCAGTCTTAATCATAAATGGTTTGTCACCTATAGGTTGGCCCAGTACCACATTACTTACATACGCCTCCTTAATACCTATGAATGCCTCTTCCTCTTTTGTCTCCCATTTCCATTTAACATTGTTCTGCAATAGTTTGTTCAAAGGAGTAAATTTTCCTACATAATTAGAAATGATTCCTTGATAAAATGCACAGCTTCTTATGAAACATGTTGTAGTTCTTTCCTAGTTAACCTATGAAATTCCCTGTCCAATGTTATCTGGTAGAGTATCCTTTGGTCAACTACATATATGTCAACCACTTTTTTCATTTTACCAAATTCTCTATTTTTTCAGTATTCCATAGGTGTTAACTCTAACTTGGATGAGCCTTCTCACATCCAAACACAGTCTTTTTAGGTACAATTACCACATTATTTAATGGAAACGGTTAATGTTATATAACATCAATCTCCTCTATTTTCTTAATAACCCTATTAACTTACATCTTATACATTCTGGAATATGAAAATTCTTCATTAAAAAGTCTTGCATTCCATAATGATATTTGCATTACCTGATCAAGTCTGATTGATAACTAAAACATTCTTAGTGTTCCATTAAAATTTCCATCAAATCATATCTCTCTTCAATTAGTCCTGACATCTCCTACACTATAACCCTAAGGGTTTTTTTCTTCTTCATATGTTCATCTTCTTTCCGACTAACTCCATGTTCCCTTTTTATCAAATGAATTCCTTCCATCCCTTTACTGATGTTGCACTAAAAGGTGCCTCTATCTTCATTTCCGCAAAATTACCGTTCACCAGAACATAGAACGTATCTTCTTATCAAAATCTAGTGCTACCTTATATTTGGCAATCCAGTCCAGCATGAGCACCATTGGAAAAAACAAAAATTTAACATTATACCTATGGGATTCAGTTCCTGCCCTTGAATAATAATTTTCATTAGAATTTGTTTATGTTCTCATACTTCTCCCAGTGGATCCATAAACATTCATCCCCATAACTGTTAAACTTTCTTCAATTACCTTTTTATGTTTCAATTCATCATATAAATTCTCATTAATAAATGTAGAAGTAGTTCCAGTATCTATAACAGCTCTTCTCCTTCAAATTTCATTCTAATTAAAATCTATATACAACCATTTGTTCCCATCTGACACCTCTCCTTCATTAGTAATAATTTTACTTCTCAAATCTTGCCCATCTACAAGTATTGGCAGCAATTGACCTCTTCTTCAACCAGGGCACCGACCAGTGTTCCTTCAGTTTTGGACTACTTTCTCTCATCTCCCTGCCATTATTTTTAACTTATTATTTCCACTCCCTTCTATATATCTACCATTCTGCCTCCAATGGTTATTATACCAATTGCCTTTATTATCACTTTCTTGTCAATCTCTATAGTTCATGGTTTCCTGATTTCTCCATTCCCATGTTTTTCCATTAACCAATCTTTGGCTTTCCTCCTTTTGTATATCATCTAGAAACTTTAACAAGTTCAATCTCTCTTATATTGATTTCTTCTCTAATCCAATGGCTTTAATTACTTCCACTTCAAAGTGAAATTTTATCTTATTTACCAGTTCTTCTTCATCTTTTTTTTATCTAAGTATTTATTCTTATTTGTCATGTATATGAAATATCCTACTCTTGAACCATCTCTACTTCCCCTATATATACCATGATGCAATACTTTCACCACTGTTCTTTGTTTATCCTGATACCAAAATTGGCCAGGATTATCTCTTCAACACATCAAATTTCTCATCCTCTCCTGCCACAACATTTAACCAGCTCAAAATCTTCTCTCCCAAACATTCTCTCCTAATTCTAGCTTGGTTGCATGCCGGTGTATTAGTGATACTAAAATAATTTTGAAGATCTGTTACAAATAAATAATAAATTTGAGAAGTTTGGTTCACTTCATCTCCATATCTAGGAAGTTTTAATTCTACTCTTCTAGGTTGCCACCAACTTCCAGCACTATTAGAACATAATCTTAATCTATCCTGCATACTTGCTATTGTTTTTTTTCTTCAAATTTTAGATTCTTTCATTTTCCTTCCTTAAAAAATCACATATATTCCCCTTACCATCATCCACTTTCTCAATTGCTACTTTACTCACTCTATTACACAGTAATTCAACCCTTTCATCTATATTATTAATTCTACTATTTACACTTTTGTCATTCCTCCTTCAACTTCTTAATTTCTACTTGCATATTTAACTTTAATTCATTAGAAAGTTTCTGCAATCTACTATCATTAATCAGCTGTTGCTGCACAAATTTATTATACCTGCATTTAATTTATTATAACATTCCTCCCATTTTTCATTACTATGTAATCTTTCAAAATATTTACTTCGGTATCATTAAACATTCCTCCTGCTCCACCAATTTGGCATTCACAACATTAAAACCCTTCCTTATTGCCTCAAATTTATTCTTAATTGTGTCATTTCGTTTCTTTAAATCTATCTTCATTCCTACTGTCATCAGAGTACCGATGAGTTCGCGGCACCTGAAATAAGAAAAATAATTAATAAAGTTTTGTACATAAATTTAGTATTACAATTACTTATATATTCAGAATACCTGTGCTTTTGCGAGAAATAGTTGTCTAAATCGACTGTTTCCATCCCAAATCCCATTCTGAAGATGACCACCAGTCCTATAACGTGCAAAGAACTCAGGTCCTTATACAACAGAGACATCATCGTAAATTTTTACCGGTCAATTAACGAATTAATTATTTTAATCTAATAATTGCATTTTCTCAAAAATAGTTTATCTTCGATAGGGTGGATTCATGCAATTAATTCCAGTTTTATATCGCTTGCAGTTCCTTACATATAAATTAGAGTTGTCACATTCCATTAATTTGCCATTATTTTCATTATTGTAAATTTTGACCAATTAACTTAGTAATGAAAGGATAAGTAGTTACTGGGTTTCCATCCTGGTCAAGGAAAGCTTGAACCACGACGTTTCGATGACGGACACTGCAATCTCTCATCACTTGAGAAAGATGACAGTTAGTCGTCGAAGCGCCGTGGCTTAAGCTTTCTTTCACCCGTATGGAAAGCCAAAAAGAACGTATCAAGCATATACACCGGGAAAACCTCCGAACGCTAAGAATGAATGTAAATACATGTAGTTTTAAGTTATTTCATAACTTAATATTAATAGAATGTTCACTGTTTACAGGAATTACGTCATTCGGATATGGATGTGCCCAGCCAAATTATCCCGGAATTTACGCCAATGTTTCTTTTTATCGTTCATTCATCCTAAGTACAACTGGACAAAGCGGATAAAATATTATGACAATTTTTTTTATTAAAGCTGCAAATATTAAATACTTTGATCATAACTTTTTGGTTATTACTTACACATACATATAAATATTGTGATACACAAATAATTAAATTGATTAATTAAATGGTTGGCCACTCGTTGATGGGCCATTTATGTTATATTCAAATTACATTAAAATAATTAGATGAATGAATTGCCTCACGTTGAGGATGCCAAATTTATAATATTCGAGTGAAATTAAATTATTATTATTAATTTATTTATTAAATTTAAATGAGAGGTGTTAAAATGATTACAGAATATAAACCTCAGAAAACAATTGATTTATTTAAAGTAACAGTAACAGTAACAAATTTTCTTGTTGTGGTTATTTTACATTAATGTTTTTTTTACTATTTTACAAACTTATTTACTCTTGTATCAGGGTCGTTGATTGGGCCTTTTAAACAAAGAACAAACCTTTTCCTACTTAAAAATTAACAAACAAAATTTACAACATTCAACTTGATTAGAATTAAAACAATAAAATGAACTTGAATCCGAAATCTGACGATTTATCCCTATTTAACATTTACAATAAATTTTATAAAGTTTCTCTCTACTTACAGTTTTGTACTTGTACCAGGCATTTGTTTGGGTTCATTGATACACTATTCACACGTAACAGGCCATCGTTTCACAGAATTTAATTTGTTTTAAATCACTTTCCAAAGCTTTTGTATCGTCCATTTGACACAATTGTTCCGTACAATACTGCGGAACTCTGCATTAAGTCCCTCTCTCTCTCCAGCCAATATTGAATCTCTCGTTCTGATTAAGGGTAAATCAGAATGTCATCCACTCCTTCTCCAAAGTTCTACCGATACCTGCTGACCAATTGATTATCAGCCTTCAGAATCACATTCTCATCGTTCTCCTCAGAGTAACTTTCTCTGTTTAAATGTTAGTGACCAGCTTTTTTTTTAGGGCAACAGGCTACATGAGGGTAATCCACTTTGAGCAACTCCCCTTTAATAGCATAGGAAGGGATTTGAAATGGGGGATGCGGAAGGGTAGAGGAAGGTAGCCAAGGGTTAACTAGGGCCCCCGGGCTATATTTTAAGGATCCTACCTGGCATTCGCCTAAAGAAATGCAGGGAAAACCCTAGAAAAACCTGCATCAGGTAGGTCGGGCATTGGGTACTTGTCCCACGCCCTTCCGATAGGGGGAGAGGAGTTTGCTTTTTTTTCTTCTTTTTTTTATTTTTTTAGGGCAACAGGCTACATGAGGGTGATCCATATTGGACAACTTCCCTTTAATAGCATAGGAAGGGATTTGAAAGGGGGGATGCGGAATGGTAGAGGAAGGTAGCCAAGGGTTAACTAGGGCCCACGGGCTATATTTTAAGGATCCTACCCGGCATTCGCCTAAAGAAATGCAGGGAAACCCTTAGAAAAACCTGCATCGGGTAGGTCGGGCATTGGGTACTTGTCCCACGCCCTTCCGATAGCGGGAGAGGAGTTTGCTGTCGGGACGCAGCATTCCCTTCTCCGTGCCTCGACCAGTTTAGGAGGCAGCTGGCCGACTATTCCAATGGGAATAGCGGAGAACTCTTACCGTATGCCCAAGGTCTGTGACCCCGGAACATACACCTCTCAGAACAGGCCGAGGTGCCTCGGCTTGTGGGAACCTTAGTTCAAAAACGGAGAGGAAAAGGCATACCCAAAAGGTAGCCCCTTCGTATCTCTCCTAAAAGGTTCTGCCTGCGAGAGAACATCCCTCGCAGGTTACCTGCGAGAGAATCCTCTCGCAGGCTTATCTTCTTAGAGGAGTTTGCTCTTTTCGACGAAATTTTTGTCTTTACTTGATGTAGTTCTACCTGCTACTTTACTTATTGAAAATTCTGCCTGCGGCCTATACTTGATGAATTTCTGCCCGTAACTGCTGTTAATGAAATTCTGCCTGTCACTTTTTACTCGACGAATGTCTGTGTGCAACTGCCTGTAAACCTCGTAGCTTAAACGCTCGCTTCCGACAAAGCCCGCCTGTACATATTCTTACCCATTGTTGTGTTTGTATTCTCGGCGATAACAATTTAATTCAATTGCCCAATTATTAATTCTCTAATTGTCTTTAATTATTATTACAATATATATATATATATATATAACCACCAGAACCTTTAAATTGAATTAGATCTGAAACACTAGAAACATACTGTTAAGTCACGTATGATATTTTACTGATAATTTTTATTATCTGACTCGCACAACAGCTTTTTAATTCTAAAAGTTTTCATTTCAATGTTTGAAATTAAAGATTTTTTTCGAAATAACATTTTAACAAATATGATTTTTTTTTCATTATGTTTAGAAGAAGAAGTAAGTAGGGTATAGAAAGCAGGCCTAGAAAACCTACATCGGGTCGGGCTGTAGGTACTTGTCCCACGCCCTACCGCTGCCGGGAGATGGTTTGCTGTGGGGTCGCAGCATTCCTCTCTCCGTGCCTTGACCAGTTTAGGAGGCTGCTGGCCGACTATTCCAATAGGAATAGCGGACAACGCTTACCGCATGCCCAAGGTCTGCGACCCCGGTACATACACCTCTCAAAAATTACAGAGGTCATTCGGCTTGTGGGAACCTTACTTAAGAAAACCAAAGAGATTAAGGAGGCATCCCCAAAGGTAACTTTCTCCAGCTCACGGGAAGGTTCATCTGTGAGAGAACAGCTCTCACAGGTTAACTTACCATTATGTTCAGGAAGTGGAAAGTGCAGACTGGCTATATTTAGGGTTTATACGGAAGGTTAGAAGACTTAGACTATGCAGATGATATCTGCCTCCTCTCACAGAGTTTAAAAGACATGACTGAGAAAGTATCTTGCCTAGAGAAAGAAGCAGCTAAAGTTGGATTAAAAATTAATAGTAAAAAAACCAAAGACATGCGGATAAACTCAAAATTAAGACAAAAAATACAAACAAAAATATAAGGAGGAAATTGAAATAGTGAGTGAGTTCACTGATCTAGGAAGCATAGTAGCAACAAGTGGAGGAGCCCCAGAAGACGTCAAAACACGAATTAAAAAGGCAAATGGAGCGTTTGTCCAACCATACACCCTCTGGAAGAAACAAATATTTCCAAGAAAACAAAGTTTCGCATATTTAATAGCAATGTCAAATCAGTACTGCTCTACGGATGCGTAACCTGGAAAGTAACAAATCAACTTACAAACATTTATAAATCGCCGTTTAAGAAAAATAATTGGTATAAAATGCCCCGAAATAATAAGTAACTCTGCATTATGGGAAGCCTGCGGCGAGACAGAAATAGAGAAACAGATAAAAATGAGAAAATGCTGATGGATAGGACATACCTTGAGGAAGAATGAAGGGTCAGTTGAGAAGGAAGCATTAGACTGGAATCCACAAGGTGAACGAAAAGTAGGAAGACCTAAACATACCTGGAATAGGACGATCATAGAGAAGGCGAAGGAGTGTTGCTAGACCTGGAAAGAAGTTAAAATGGCAAAGAATAGAGTTATGTGGAAATGTTTCACAGATGCCCTATATTTCTAAAGGAACGAAAGGATATACTGCTACTACGGTCGGACTCTTGGTACTTGTGCCACGTCTTTTCGGTAACGGAAGATCAGATTTTTTTCTGAGGACGGAACTTAGCCATTCCATGCTTGACCAGATTAAGAGTTGGTCTTCTAACCCAAGCAAGAAGTTAGCCCTTTCGATCCTCAAGTCGAATCTATATATACAGTATTGTACGGACTGGTACATCACATTTCATATCTGCTAATAATATCACAACTTTTAATTTGTTTTGGAAATGATTATTTTTTAATATAAATGATAATTAATTGGAAATAGTGATGATATTGTTGGAAATTTTTTTTTTCTGTGTTGGCTATGTGTAAATAGCAACCACGTTGGCCCGAACCATGTACGTCATAACAACTTGTAAAAAAGGCACCAGGTGAACCCCCACCGAGAGGTCAGAACGCTATTCTAAATAGTTAAAAGCAACGTTAGGATTGATAATTACGAAGTGTGTCTCCAGGTCTTCGAGATCGCCATGTCAAGAACCAGTAAGGATTTTAAGTTTATTGATTTCTTCAACAACGTTTTGTACTCACACCAGGTTCTTCTTTATGTTTCTACAGTAACAAATTTATCCTCATTGATATAAGTTACTTAATGTACAATTTACTGCTTATATTTAACAGAATAATAATTCAGGTAATAAAAACCATGTAAAATTCCAAGAAGGCAAAGGAAAAATACATTTCAAATTTGTAAAAATGTAAAAATTTAATAATAAAATATATCCAAAAGAAAAGCAAAAATACTTTTTTCATAAGTGTTGTAAAGAAATCAATATAATATTTTAAATCACAAAATTTTATAATTTTTTTCTTTTAAAATTAATGACAGAATAATTGTGTTATCTATAATAAGTAAATTGTTTACGTAAAAGAAAACATATGAAAGAGGTTTATGAAGGAAAAATTTGAAATATATTCTTATATTAGTCTTCTAATCCTTTTCCGTTTAAACATTACTTTCTAAGTACAAAATTGTAATGAAACGTCGTTGAATAATTTTTTTTCTTCAATTATTTGGTATAATGGTTGTTTAATTTATTTTATTAATAAAAAACAGACAAATTATAATATTATTTATTCAGTTGTAATCACAGGACTGAAACAGTTCCGAAGTCTAGCGCACCTCTCTTTATGTTTTTAATCTGTGATATTTACCCGCGTTAGAGGAACAATCTTATTTATAATTAGAAGAAGTTAAGGTTCGAATAGAAGGTGTGTCAAAGCTGGGATTTTTTATATCCTAAAATGACTATTTTAAGAAAAATATATTTTTTTCACTATAACGACCATTTTATCAGATATAGGCCCTTAAAATTGAACCATAATGGACCAATGAGAGACCGCGTACGACACACTGAAACACTGCGCGTCCATTCACCAAAGCGCTGACAACTTGAGAACCATTATCCTCTTCACTCAACACAACCATGAAAATATAGGAAATTGTTGACGTCATTCGGTGTGTGCGTTCATCAGTTCGTTTTAACTTTGTAGGGTTTCGTGTATCCGGATCCTGGAACTTTTACTAGATTATTTTATTTTCATGCAGGAATTACCCTAATAGAATCACACACGCACGGTAAACATAAACACGATTGCATCGGGAATGTAAAATTTGGAATGTTGGGAAACTATAAGAATTTATCAATAAAAAATTAACAAATAAAGCACCACCCGGTGGATTTGTTTATTATTATTATTTATTGTTTATAGTCGCGTCAACATATTAGTTATTGGCAACTTTCCATACCTACTGCACGAAACTATTACATTTGATTCTTATTATATATATACATATTATTCTTAACCTAAGATTCATCGTGTAATTTAGATTACATCTTGAATACCGGTTTCGTTACTAAACTTTACAAGGTTATTTATTGCCGCTGCTGAGGTACATATCTTCCTTCTTGTGTATCTCTCAATTATTTATTGCTCTTATAATCATGTCCAGATTCTCAATTATTTGTTGCTATTATAATCCTGTCGTGATTTGGGCAGTAGTAGAGGACATGATGGATCGTCAGACCAGAATTGCATAAGTCACATGTAGGTTGCGATGACCTAGAAAATAGATAGGACTGACTGTGTGAGGTTAGAGTAGAGGGTTCTTATTCTAGCAACAAGCATTTGCCATCTCCGTGATAAATTCCCAGCGTAGGGTATTTCCTTGAAGTTGTCAGTTTCCTTATGGAAAATTCCTTCTTCTAAACTTTTTCCATTTTTCAACCAGAATTCTGGCATAGGATTGTTCTCCGTCCTTTTTAGTGCATATTGGACTGTTGTTTTTATTCTTCTGTTGGGATGCCACCATTTTAGCTCTGTTGCCAGCCCTTTCGTTCCCCTCAATTACTCTGTGTGCCGGTATCCATCCTTCCGCTATCTTATTATTGCTTTTTAGGATTGTCATATTGTTTTCTCTGATTTTAACGGCGTCCTATCATATCTTTGGGTTGGTATTATATTTATTGCAGCCAGAGAGTCAGTTAGGATTATATTATTATTTGGTTCTTCCATGAATAGTATCGTTTCCATACATATATATATATTATAATGCTTACTTATTTATGTGTTGACATTTAAATGAAATACACTATTAACTTTAAGCAATAAACAAAATTTATTATGCCAAATTTAAAACAATTATTCAAAATACAAAATATAATTGGGATCTCAGGGTCTTTAACTGGGTTTGATAATGGCAGAATTTAAACAATCAAAGAACACAAAATTTACATTTACTTTATAAGGAAATCGATGCGTCTAAACATAGACGAAATTTATTAATGAAGAAATTTATACTAAAAGATTGAGTTTAAACAATTTAATTTGATCAATAATTAAAGAACGATCTGACGTTTATCTTTTAAAACGGTTTACAATAATTTTAAGGTTTTCTTTCTACTTACGGCAGCCCAAGATTCACATTAAATTTTCGTAGCACAATGGTGGGATTTTTACAGATTCTAATTATTCACAGACTCTAATTAGCATAGTTTGTCGGTTGGTTTAAAATGAATTGGTTACTTCTCGATGATTTACTGCAACCTGGATTTGTAGATCTCGAGAGTCATGTTGAAAATGCAACTCACTAGTTTGGTCCGTTGACTGAAGATTGCTTTACTTTTTGCAATTATATGTAACAGCGTACTTATTACCGGAACACATTCTTTCGTTCCTTAAATTAAGCCTCTTTTATTCTCGCTGCTGACTGACAAAACTGTTCAAACTTTCGTGAATTAGACTTTTGGTCTGTTCTCGCCGCTTACTGCCCAACTGTCTCTGTTCGTCTCCTAATTTTGGGCGCGTAAATCCTCTCCCCACCGTTCAACAATACTCTCCTTTCATTGTCGGTTTGTTGTGGCGTCCGCTACCGCTATCAATAATGTGTCCTCTACAATTCAACTTTTCAATTAGAACAATGCCTTAATTACCAATTATTACAATATATATATATATATATTTCCGCCGTAGTTATCGATGCGTTGCTATTTATGGATGCCGTCCTTGCAAACACGTTCGAAACTAAAGAGCATACACCTCCTTCGCAGGTTATTGGTGCATCGTGGTATATTTCTCTAGGTAACTTGTACGTCTGCAGTAGATATTTCAGCTCCATCTCTCAGTACCTATTCTTCATGCTCTTTGATCCATCCTGGCGAGAGAAGAGTCTATTGGTAGCTCTTGTAATTTCAACGGAGGTATCCTGGGAATATAATTATGGACCAATAATCAAATCGATTCCTCTAGTTAGAATGAAGTTTTGCGTATACCGTGCACATGAATAAAAAAATCGAATTATTTCACAGAAAATTTTGAAAGAATGGGTCAGTTTTGTAGAGTTTGATCCCGCCAAATTTGAGCTCCATAATTAGTCAAACCCACACGCCGCTGTACCACAGCTGTATCGCCTAAGCTCTATGAATGTTTGAATCTGTGCCTCCCCACGGGAAAGAACTACCAACGGTATCACTCACGTGTCGCTCCTCAATATCAAGCGATCAGGCTCTAAAATTCGGCGTTAGCAAAATTAAGTTATTAAAATTTGATAACAGTTCTTAATATTGATTGAAAGGTTTGAAGTATTGACACAGAAATTTGATTAGTATAATATTTATTTAAAAAACTCAATGAATTTTGCATATAAATTATATATAAGTTTGCCACGGCTTTTACTTTAAATAAAACTCTTATCTAAGGACGTCTCATCATTTGCAAAGTCCAAAATATCGGCGATCAAAGTGACGTGAAGGTTCTTCGACGAAAAACTCTTCCAGACTGCCTAAACTGACTTTTTTTTTAAGGTGTAGGCAGGCTATGTATTTTCACATAGTGGAAACTCCCCTCTTATAGCATCGGAAAAGGAGTGAAACGGCTATGAGGAAAGATAGAGGAAGCCAAGGGTTAACTAGGTTTTTTTTTTTAGGGCGACAGGCTACATGAGGGTGATCCACATTGGGCAACTCCCCTTTAATAGCATAGGAAGGGATTTGAAAGGGGGGATGTGGAAGGGTAGAGGAAGGTAGCCAAGGGTTAACTAGGGCCCCCAAGCTGTGATTGAAGGATCCTACCCGGCATTCGCCTAAAGAAATGCAGGGAAAACCCTAGAAAAACCTGCATCGGGTAGGTCGGGCATTGGGTACTTGTCCCACGCCCTTCCGATAGCGGGAGAGGAGTTTGCTGTGGGGACGCAGCTTACCCCTCGCCATGCCTTGGCCTGTTTAGGAGGCAGCTGGCCGACTATTCCAATAGGAATAGCGGACAACTCTTGCCGTATGCCCAAGGTCTGCGACCCCGGAACATACACCTCTCAAAACAGACCGAGGTGCCTCGGCATGTGGGAACCTTAGTTCAAAAAAAACCAGAGAGATGTGAGAGCATCCCCAAAGGTAGCCCCCGCCAGAGCTCTCTGGGAAGGTTCACCTGCGAGAAATTCTCTCGCAGGCTTCCTTCAGTCTAAGTGTAAGGGTTAACTAGGGCCCTCGGGCTATGGTTTAAGGATCCTACTCGTCAATTCACCTAAAAGTGATTCAGAGAAAACCATAAAAAACCTGCATCAGGTAGGTAGGGCATTTGGTACTCGACCTGTTTTGCGAGGTGTATATTCCGGGGTCGCAGACCTTGGGCGTACGGTAAGAGCCTCCTAAACCGGTCAAGGCACGGCGAGGGGAAAGCTGCGACCCCAAAGCAAACCCCTCTCCCGCCATTGGAAGGGCGTGGGACAAGTACCAAATGCCCGACCTACCTGATGCAGGTTTTTCTAGGGTTTTCCCTGCATTACTTTTAGGCGAATTGCCGGGAAGGATCCTTAAACCATAGCCCGGGGGCCCTTAGCTACCTTTCTATACCCTTCCGCATCCCCCTTTCAAATCCCTTCCTATGCTATTAAAGGAAAGTTGCCACCATGGGGATTACCCGCATGCAGCCTGTTATCCTAAAAAAAACGAAGCGTATCTCAGCGGTCGACAGTTGGAATATGTATTCCAGTTCTTTCGATTACCGCAACGCTTTATTTGTTTGCACTTACATTATCAGAGAACTTCTTTGTAAAATTATTTTCACTTTAATTAAAACTGGCGTCGTATTTTTCCCAATTATTGCCTTGACAATCACATTTCCTAGCGTTTACTATAAGTCATAATAATTAAAGTACAGAAATCAGTTACAGCCGATAAAATTAACACTTATTAATGATTTTAATTATAATTTATTATTTGTAAATTAATTTAAAAAATTACTCGAATGAATTAAGCCGCAAATAACTGTTAATAATTACAAAAAAAGGCTCCCTTTGTCTAAAATAAACAACAATTAAAAATATTCAACACAAAATATTAACTGTAACTTCATTATATATATTTTAATACACACTTATAAATTTTTGATTAATGAAATTGGCCCCACGTTGTGGTAGCCATTTTATGTAATACATCAAATAAAATAAAACTACCATCAATTTGAACAAACTATTATCAGTTATTAAAACACAAATTTACACTTACACAAATCCAATGAAATTTTATAAAATCAAAAAAAAATTACCTAGAATACATTTTAAATAATTGGACTCGGTACCCTCAAGGTCTTTACTGGGTTAATAAGGAAACGGAACAAAATGTTACAATTAAACAAATACAGTTACAATAAATGAAAAACGAAATGAAATGATTGAAACAATTGAAACAAATGAAACGAAATCTTTGAAACAAAATAAAACTAAAGTTTTTTATTAGCAATTTACAATTATTAAATTCAGAAAAATAAACTTACACGCTCTCTGGTCCACACACTCTCTTCATACAGGCTTAAAAGGCACCAGGTTGAGCTCACACTCTGCTATTACAGCCACCTTCTCTTGACGACGTCACACTCTCGATGAATTCAAACATCTCTGCACCAGCGACCTCTCCCCGCAGATACGTCCGTCTCCTCTCCCACACGAAATGATAATGAAGCTCCTCTCACGTACAACTGTCCTCTTATTTATATCCGGGCTCCAGATATTCCCTTGTTTTCACAGTTGTTTTGAAATTACATGTTCGCCGAAAGAAACACCATCTGTTAGCTTTCTCCCGCTCCGAGAGCCACTTAATTAATTACAATAAGCATCTCCTTTTAGTATAATTGCCTCGTCCATCTGTTATGATGCCTTTCAGGGTTCCGTCGGTCACACAATTTGCCCTACGAGCTGCCAAAATGCCCCAATTATTTGTCCTGCCCTTCTCTAAAAGTCCACTTATCCGTCATTTTATCATTATTTTTAATATGTACCAACCACTCAAGGATCCCCAGTCTCAGTTTGTAAACAACTCTGATAACAATATGAACACAAAACATGTCCTTCTTTACTGGTTATTACAATATATATATATATATATATATATATATATATATATATAATCGGCTCTGCCACATTCTCTATCCAGTCACTAATGTATTCAGTCTTGCAGTGCTCATCTGTCCTTACGACCAAATTATGAAAGATAATTTAATCACCTCATATCAGTTATACAACTACAAAAAACAACTAATATAACACGCAAAAAGATAAGCGGAACGAGTCAAACGAACAAAATAAACCTACCGCGGTACATGAACATTTTCCCGTATATTCGGCATGCTTGCTAGCAAAACAAACAGATTTCATTTTTAATATTTTCAATAATTTATTAAAACGTCACAGTGTCATACTCAGAAAATACAGTCGAAGCTCCTGTTCTAGTAGCTGTCCTTAATATTCCGAATATATAATACTCCTCAATAGTACAAACGTATTCGAATTCAAAAGTAAAAGAAAAATTTGTTTCATCACAGGCTTCACCAAGTTTCCACTTTCATTCCATAAGCCCATATTTTAATCCCGGTATCTTTCCGCTTATAATACCAAAACCATTGTCCATAATTTTTACTGCCGAAAAACTAATTTTATCTGTGCAAGCGACCGCGACTATACTTTAGAATCTTTACATCTTCAACAATCGACCACTGGTTTTAGCTTTCGTCGTGTTTCTTCTCTGTTGCATTATAACGTCGCATCTGTTAGGAACGAATTAGAAAGCAATCTTATGTTTATCGATAAAATTTATTATCAGAAGAACATTATTAGGTCACCTCTTTACGAATAAAATATAATACTTATCCTACTATCTGGAAACGTTCTCTAGCTGTATTGCAAATTGGCAAAAATGCGAAAATTTCAAATTAAAAGTAGGCAATAGTTATTGACAAAAGACCCGTTAAAGACACCGCCTCAAAGAAACACGATTGATTTAAGGCGTTATTGATTCTTCCAAGGCCAGTGGTTCTGCCTCTAGGAGCTACTACAGAAGTAATGAGATGCATGTGAACAAGAGAAAAGTTGAAAGGTATGGAATCCCTTAGATTTTTTCGGATTTTAACTAAATTTTGGTAAAAGAACATATATTGTGTCTATAATAATATTGGGTCAACTTCGTCCCTATAAATTACTACTTGTTGAAGATGGATTTCTAGCGAACGAAACGAAAACAATACAAATATAAATTTATTTTTGATTCAATTTTCCTAAATATTCAGCCAAATACATGTGTATCCTTACCGAAATTTCTTTTAAATATTATTTAGATTTTCATAAGGAATTGCAGCTTTTACAAAATTTGCATAAATAGCAATAGTAAATCATGAAGGTTATAGCTAAAACCCAGTGATTAAATGTTCTTTTAGTGTATTCTTTTTTCACATTCCTTAGCTGAAGTTTTAGTGACGTCCATGTTTCTCTATTGATAAACTTTGTTTACAACTGACAAGACGTGCACAGTATAAACGTACATTAAGATAATTTAGAGTTGCTTTGCAACAAATCCTCTACGTTGAGAAATGTTATATTGCGCGTTTTTTTCAGATTAGTATATGTAGATTTCCTTCAATACTACTTTATTTAAATAATGTTCGCATTAGATCCCGAAAAACGTGGAAAAATTTCAGTTGGTAAACTTCAAACAAAATAATGTCAATCTTTATCAAATTTTCGCGTCGAGGTTTTAGAACTTTAATATTCGATTGGCAATTCTCTTGTATGTATTAAACTAAAACCTCGGCAGGAAATTAATTATTCGTCTTCCTTTAATTATGAACAACATATAAATCGGCATATGACAGAAGTTGGCCGGCGGGTAGAAAAATCTGGCTTTAGGGTTTGACACACAAAAAAGCTAGAACAGGTTTGTTTTAACAAGTCCACGGATACCAAAATTTCAGATTGCCTTATGTGCATGTTGTTTCATATCTGCATCACATATTAGTTCTCTGAGAAACCAACAAATGCCTCTGGGGTGATCCTAAAAGTTATGTTGTATATATGCTACACTATGCACTAAAAGGTTAAGATCTTATTATTCTAATGTTATTTGGTTAAAAAAGTCTTACAGCGGTTGTACATAGGTGACTTTATTCTATTTTTAATCAAATTAAAATATTACATATCCTGGGATCCAACAGTTGATTTTATTAAGATAAAATATTCTAAAAGTTTTCTTTAAAAAGGCTCCATTTTTATTGTTAAATATTAGATAATTTTACGTATTTAGGTGGGACTGCGAAAAAATTAAAAATTTAAGTAATACATAGCATATCGTTTGACCCTGAAAGTATTTTTCTTAATTCTCAGTTTCATATCACCATTATATTGTGTTAAATATTTTATATTTGTTTTCTATTCTTTTTTATATAATTAATCGTTTAAAATGTCCTTCTGCAGTATTTCATACTTTTTTAATATTTATTCTTTACCGTTTATCATTGCCTCTTTATTAAACACCACATGAATTTATGGTCCATATTTTTATAATTTTCCTTACTTTACTGCATTAGCAATAATACAGTAATTAATTCTGTACCCTTCATGTACTTAAACAATATATACCTCAATTACCATATTGACATTTTACATTCTCAACAGAGAGCCTATATCTTTAACACAATATTTAATGATTTTCTTTATATTCTCGAATTTATTCATTAATAAGATTTTCACAGATAGAATACAATAAATAAAATCACACATTTTCTTTTTTTTTTTAGGGCAACAGGCTACATGAGGGTAATCCACTTAGGGCAACTCCCCTTTAATAGCATAGGAAGGGATTTGAAAGGGGGGATGCGGAAGGGTAGAGGAAGGTAGCCAAGGGTTAACTAGGGCCCCCGTGCTATATTTTAAGGATCCTACCCGGCATTCGCCTAAAGGAATGCAGGGAAAACCTTAGAAAAACCTGCATCGGGTAGGTCGGGCATTGGGTACTTGTCCCACGCCCTTCCGATAGCGGGAGAGGAGTTTGCTGTGGGGACGCAGCTTACCCCTCGCCATGTCTTGGCCTGTTTAGGAGGCAGCTGGCCGACTATTCCAATAGGAATAGCGGACAACTCTTGCCGTATGCCCAAGGTCTGCGACCCCGGAACATACACCTCTCAAAACAGACCGAGGTGCCTCGGCATGTGGGAACCTTAGTTCAAAAAAACCAGAGAGATGTGAGAGCATCCCCAAAGGTAGCCCCCGCCAGAGCTCTCTGGGAAGGTTCACCTGCGAGAAATCCTCTCGCAGGCTTCCTTTTTCACACATTTTCTTCGTGTTGACAAATTAATTTGTATTTTGCATTTTAACTGTTACTGCCAAATAAAGACAAAGTATTTGTCTTCTGGATATCAGACAAAAATCCCAATAACCTTCTTATCTCCATCAACACATACCTTGTAACTCTACACGAATGGCTCTCCACGTGCAGAGTCAAACCCAACCCTACCAAAACTTCTTTTACAATATTGAAACTATCCTGTTTCCCACATCGAGAAAAATCCCATCCGTTTAGTTTCCTGGAACCAGGTAATCTCTCCCTACCTCTCAATCTCCTATTTCGGCTTAATCCCCCATGTTCAGCTACTCTGACAACGCGTCACCCAAAGATTTAACCATATTAAATGCCTACGCTCCTCTTATCCTAAAACCTTCTTCCATACATGCAAAACCTTCATCCCCCAATAGCAGTTTCAACTTTCTTCCCACATCAACTATTTCCAACATCTAAAGTTCCACCTTATCCATCAACGTCCTTGCATCCTACATTCAACTGCCCCAAAAAAAAACATTCCAAAAGTCCTATCCACTTATCATCTTCCTATAAGCTTTCGCCGAAAACCTAAATTCAAATATACCTATAGCTTGGAAGTCATCCTCTATAACGTAAAACAAAAATACCAAGTATTACAGTTCCCCAATTTATCACCATGCTATAATAGCTCCTTCCCGTAACTGTTGAAAATCAAATCTTAAATCGAAATGTGTCTTTTGTAATACTTAACCCGCTCCAAAACAATAAAAAGTAAGTCTGAACCAATCATCTCCCGAACAAAAATAGTGTTAAAATAATTAAAATTTTTGCGCCCTTCATAAAAATAAAGTATGTCTGTCATAGATCCCATGTTGAAGTGGTCCTGTGGTTCCATAACGGCAAACGACTTAGGTCCTTGAATAACAATGATATCATCATCATTAACGAAGTATAGATGTAAATTACAGAAAAATCACGGCAGAACGTATAAGGAGATGTGGTTCTAGTTGGTCAAGAAATAATGTTAATATGGTGGACTGTTTATTTCTGTTAAAAATATCATTTACGTGGCATACTGTCAAGAAATTAATAGTGATAGCCCAATGTCCAGTTTCATTCTGAAGCTTTTCTAGTCGAAGACGCTCCGCATGTTGATAAACACTCCTTGGTACGTGAACAATTAAACCCTCCACGCAGATCTGAGGATTCCATATGTAACCACCAAAATTAAAAGATTAACAATTGCCTACCACCACACTTTCGAGGGTCACGAAAACGAACTCTACATCAGTTAGTCCAATAATCAGTCTCACCAAGAAGATTAAATCGACAATGGTCAAATGACCTCATTCCTCGATCCAACCAGGTCTAACTCCTTTATATCAGAGTAAAATCAATGGATGACTTCCCCTCATATCAGATCTATCACAAGATTTGTTTATTACTCATTAATATATATTGTAATACCCAGTTAAGAAGGACATAAATTTTGGTCATATTTCATAAGATTTGTTTATCAACCCAGACTGGGGATTCTTGGTTGGCTTGTATAAAAAATAATAATAAAATGATGATTGACAGCGGAAAGGCTCACCAAAGGGAGGACTATAATTGGACGTTTTAGCGGCTCTTAGAGATAATGTTTTTGACAGACATCGGAACAAAACGCTAAAGGAATAATGACAAAAGTTTTTTGTGGACATCCAATTATATGATAAGGAAATGTTTATTTAACAATATTAAGTAGCTCTCTGAGCGTGAGAAAGCCAGATGAGGTCCGAACGTGGGAACTCAAAAACTGTGGGGAAAAAAGGAATATTCTGGAGAGCGGGAATCGGATAGAAAAGTTAGTTGGACTGTAGATCTCAAAGGAGGAGGACGTGGAGGCTGGAGCAGTGGAAAATAGAAAATAGATGCTGAAGTATAACTAAATGTTGGTTTACTGACTTTGTGGAAGGATTTAATCAATGATCGTCTGAGAGAAAAGAAGAAAGCTTGGAGATAAACATTATTGGGCATTTCAAAATATTTCAAACAAACTGAACATTGGGCGCTGGTGATAAAATATTCGGTCAAATTGAATGGTGGCCGTAACTAAAAAAAAAACATTTTAGTCCATGCAACAAGTCAGGAGTCTGGATATCAAAAGGATAAAGTGAACGTGTCTGTGAAGCGTGTGTGTGAAAGTCTGTGCACAGATGGGCATTGTAGAGTGAAGTGCGTTCCTGAAAACCCAAATAAAATTGTAAGTAGAAATTTAGTGATAAATTCTGTAAATTGTTAAATAAGGGTAATGAGTCAGATTTCGTTTTCATTTTATTTTAACTGCATTGTTTAAATTGTAAATTTTAGTGTTCCGTTTCCTTATCAACCCAGTGAAGACCCTGGGGTATAGAGTCTGATTTATAAAATGTAACTGGATTATTAGTGTAATTTAATTGTTGATGTAAAAGAATAAAAAAATATACAGAGATTTCTTGAGTTGTATTCTAGATTAATAGAATTGTTTTGTTTATAAAATGTAATAACTTGTTTAATTTAAATTCCTATAATCATAATTATCTATAGTTTGGGTATTCAATGGGAGAAAATTAATTAATTTTTCAAGTTGTTAATAAAAAACATATATATATATATATATTATAAGAGTATATTGTTAATATGCAAATAACTTTTCTAAAAATCATGCGCAATGGGAGTTTTAATAAAATTTCTTTCAAAACTGGACGGAAACCAAAAAATGATAAGAACCGGAAATCGGCTCGCAGAGCTACAAGAACATCTTCCTTTATATTGATAAATTATTTAGATCCCTGTTTCTCTGGAATTAGAAAACTGTACCTCTCTGCGTTTACGTCGTACGCATACAAACAACCGAGAGTTGTGTTACGTTCTCCTTCATCGACCTTTAACCATTTACTTAGAAAATAATGGAGGTCTCTGAAGATTAGCTATATCAGTATAATATAATGAGGTTCGTCGGCTTCCTTTACATCGATACGAGTGGTATTGTTAGTTACTCACAGCATGATTCCTTATTTGTAAATCGTTTTGCATCTTTTGCTTCGTAATGTTTGTCTGTATGTAAATGTTGTCAATAGTGTTTCCGCAATAAAAGTTATTCCTAGTGAAGTCATTAATTTAGTATCTTTAGGTAAGAAATTTTGTTTGCCTAACGTCAAAATTACTAAATATCTTTTCATAAATTTTCTCAAACATTTTGAATCTAATATTCAAATATTTCCCATGGATTAACAAAATAATATTAGAACTAAAATCACTCATATGTTACGAGGCATTAAACATAAAATTTAGGTACAAAAAACAATTTTTTCATAAACCAATTTAAATACAATATAGTTGTCACTAATAATTTTTTTTAAAAAAAAACGTATATTTCAACTTGACAGGAATTATAAAATTTTGTGGCTTTCTTCGATCTCTCCAGACCACATATTATTATAGTTTTTATATTCCTCTCAACGCATTCGTTCATTTCGACAGATTGTCTGTCACATGTTCCGTCAGTCACCTTAATTTCAAATTAAAACATTTTTTCTTGTTTCTGGTAACGGGAAAAATAACTGATAATTTATCTATACAGATTTAATAGTTTCGTTACAACGGTAACGTTGTCACGCAATCTTTACATTGCGAAATTATCATCCTAAAATTCCTATTCCTCTTAATTGCTTAATAGCGACGTAAAAATTTTAACTATCTTTCATAATATTGTAATATATTGCTGTGTGGGAGGGGGGGTAAATTTTATCTGAAAAAAAAATTATATTTGATTTTGATTGAAATTTATTTTATTTATAATCAAGGGTTCACACAAATTCAACAGGGCCCTTTTGTAATTTCATCAAGGTAATTAAATTTTATTCACTTAATTTACTTTAAACTACATACAATATTCAAATGAATTTCTGATACATTAAATTCGCCAGGCTAACTGGAAATCTAACAGGAATTTCTGGCAGCTTCCTTCTTTATACTTCCTATTCGGCGTAACAATTCTTAACATCTCTAAACAGATTTTTACTTCCGTCAGTCGGATCTTTTTTTTCTTCTCCAAGTTGTACATGCGAACTATTTTTACTCAAACACTTTCTCCCTTCTGCGGGTTATAGACAGGAACAGTCCTGTTTCCTCGGTTCTCCAACCTTCCAGCTTAACGCTCTTCGTTCCCCACCAGAGGGTGGAAACCTCTTCACATGTTTGACGCAGATTGGCTGAAATCATTTTTTCACTTTCAGGTTTACTCTCTCCTTTTGGAAGGGTTGATCTTCGGGAATTTTGGTCAGGTCAATACCCTTGAGGCAGGGTTCTCCCATAATCCGCCGCCTTTGTCTGAAGATACGGTTTCTCCCCGTCACCTCGGCGCCAACTTTTATGGCCGTAATTTGAAATAAGCCATATCTCGGCTATGGGTCCACAGTCGTTTTTTCTCAAATATTAAAAATTTAACTTGAATTCATTTTTGGGGTGTTCTTGTGAGCTGCAATATCAACATTTAATTTTCATGAGGAGACTTTATTGCTAATCCTTTCCCTATACCACTTCATGACCAATATAAAATAGTTACTCTTTTCATGATTTAATTATAATTAAAATTATAAATACGAGACATTAGAAGAAGTAGCCAATGGTGCATTTAACACTGGTTTTCAGTTAATGGATTATCAATTAATTCTGACAAAATACATTTTATACAATATCAAACAAAAAATGTGGCACTTAACTCTAAAGAAATAAGATAAAAATGATTAAATTTGCAAAGTTTACAGCTTTTAGGTTAATCTCTGGTAATAAATTAAATTGGGAAATGCACATTTATAAACTAGCAAACAAATTAAGCTCAGCCACACATGCTGTTAGAGTAATGTCAAAATGCAGTGATATGAACCTCAGAAAGTTAGTTTACTTTGTATACTTCATTATATGGAATAATTTATTGAGGTAATTTTTGAGACTTCACAGAATCTTTATTCTTGAGAAATAAGTTGTTCAACTTATATGTCAAGATTAGTAAAGAACTTGCAGGGGTCAGTTCAAGAAATTGTTCGTTATTCCTCTTGCATTTCAGTTCGTACTGTCCTTAATTACGTTTTTCATACAGTATCCAAAATATTACAATTAATATTGTCCGTTAATGTTGACTTTTAAAACTAACAGTGATTTTGCAAGAAATATTTCCGCAGTAAGAATTGAGCCTGAGAACATCTGGCCGTATTAAAATCTCAAAACGTGCAACTAAATAACAGTAAGTTAATAAAATACATATTTTTCATATAAGAAGAAGGGAGAAAAGTGGAAATTCGAATTGAGAAACTGAGTGAAAATTGCATTACTGCTTAGACGCCTAATAATGTGAGGCGTTATTTCCTTTCAATAGTCGGAGTCGAATACGCTTTTTTGCGTATTACATTCCGTCCATTCTATTTGTGTTTCTTTCTTCAATGATATTATTATTCCTTTTATTGCAACTGTTACAAGTCTTCTGCATCTGATCTACTTTCAATCACACATCATTTGTGATATTTCCCAACAACTCAATATATTACTGTTCTACGTTTTGGGCCGTTACTGTTTCATATATAAATATTATATTGATAAAGAAATAAAATTATATCAGTTTATATTAGTCGATAATAAATTTAAAAACACGAGTAATTTCATCCTTCAACAAACTCTTCCACTGCGTCAATTTTTCTCTGTCGTGGGGCACCTCGACTGATACTCTGCCGATACTGCAAGTATTTAGAAGAATTACCCTAATATATCTTCTTCCGTTTATTTCACTCATTTTATTCTCAAAAACCGTATCTTATGTTCGTGTATCTATCTATATATATAAAAATGAATTGCCGTTCGTTAGTCTCACTAAAACTCGAGAACGGCTGAACGGATTTATCTTATCTTAGTCTTTAAATGTTCGTGGAGGTCTAGGGACGGTTTAAAAGGCGAGAAAAATTCGAATAATTTCCGGGAAAACCCTAAAAACAGCCCTTTTCTATTTCCCATACAAACGTTTTCTAAATAAAATACAAATCTACACCAGTCGAGCAATTTTCACCAAATTTCGTACACGTGTTCTTTGCGACCAGGAAACAAACACTGTCGGGGTGAGACGCGTCTTCCACCCCCAGAAGCGGGGGGTGGAAATATTTAAACATACTAAAACAGCCGATATTTGAGTCGGATAAATATTTTTAGGGGTCAAAGATATTGATAGTATTTCTACCAATGTTATCTGAATACAATTTTCATCCCCTACGCCCTGTGAAAAGGACACCATTCGGGTTTGGGGTGGAGATGCTTTACAGAAAAATAACGCGAATACAACCGAGATTGGAGTCAAATCAAAGGTTATGGAAGTCACTGTGTTCAGTTACGACATTCAAATTGGCATTTACCCCTCAGATGCAGGGGTAGCGGGGTGCAAATTTTGGAACATGCAAACACGGCAGATATTTGCGTTGAAGAAATATTTTTCAGAGTTAATTATAATGATTAGGGTTCGAGTAGCGTTACATAAAAATTGCGCAAAAGCAGCCGAAATTGGAGTCATATCGGGGGTTATAGATAAATGACATCTCGGGCAACGCCGGGCACCCAGCTAGTTATTAATAAATCTAAACACAAAATATAAAAAGTCTGGATTAAATGTAAAGGCCCTACTAATTAGATAATGTAGATCTAAATGACAGACCAAATTAAGTGATCAAATGAATAACACACAGCGATTCTGTAATAAGGTGATTGGAAAATGCAAGAGCCGCAAGAACGACACACCGTACAAAACCAGGTGACGAACTCAAATTAAAGTCTGGTCTTCTCGAATTTAAATATAAGAAGTGTTTCAATCGGCATAACTAAACAATTATAAAAACTATTTGCCAGTATAAGAAACTGATCAGATTTTTCCTTAAGTGCTGACATTACCTTTGAGTCCATTACTTCACGTAATTAGAAAAATTTGTTTTTTTATCAAATTAGCGGATAAGATATGCTAATGTTTTCTGTCGTTAGATATTGGTTATCGTTAAGTAATGTAAATGCAACATTTATTTCACGACAATTGCGGAGTTTATCACAGTACGAGTCTCAATAAGTACGGAACTCAGCCTTCTGAGTTTCAGTAGTAACCATGGCTGTCAAAGCGACGCTACTTCTTTGGCTAGTCCATTCAGCCGTGACTACAGCTCAGTTTCCAGAGGGTAAATATGTTTCCATTATTCATCACTATTGTACTATATTTTATGTTTGGTTTTCTAAACGAGTAGTATTTTTAAATAAGTTTTTGGACACTTTTGAGCACTTGAATCATTTCAGTTGTTAGACAATGAAAATTTAGCTATAAAATAAATTCCACAAAGTTTCTGCAATCCTTGTTGCTTTCTTCTTAGTTTTGCCTGTTATTTAGCACCTTATTTACCTTAGTATACTTTTAACACATACGTTTTACAATTTCATTTGAATCATTACTAGAATATTACTCATTAATTCCAATTATTGTTATTTACGAGAATGTTTTAATTGCTTAATTTTATAAAATAATCTGGGTTATTTATATTATTTATTCAAATTATTCAAATTCAAATTTTTGATTTTACGTCTGTTTTTAACTATGAAATATAAAATGTAGTTTATGAACAGTAACAGAAAACTTTTTAACCTCCTGTGGTGCAGGGGTCAGCGTGACTGCCTCGCATTACAAAGGTCCCGGGTTCGAATACCGGCGAGGGTATGGATGTTTGAGAGAAACTCTCGTTACTTAATCCTCAGACAAATCGAAAATGAGTTCCCATAATGAGTCGCTAATGACCTGAGAAGTTGATGCGACTGTAAATAAATATTAAAAAACGTTAGATTTTTCAAAAATTTATAAAAAAAATTCTGTTTAGGTCATAACTTAAATTTTTAATATTATTATTGTTGATAATATTTTCTCAATTTCCTCATTTCATATTAAATTATCGAAGTTATATCTAAGAGTAATTAATAACATTAATGTAACGGACTTAAATGACCGCTCCTATTATGACTGAATGCCAATACACAGGTACAGAGTTCGTAACGACAGTATTGTCAGAGGCATTTGAACGTTGCTACCTTTGACATAAACTTATATCAAAATCTGAGTATAATAGCAGATAATATGACTGAAATTATTTTCATGAGTTATATTCGTTATTTCATCAACGTTTAGGTTAGCAATAGATATGATTTGCATTTTAAATCTTTTACGTTATAACTTATTAATTTCCACCATTAATCTATCACAAAGATGAATTGTTCAATTGTAACGTTATTTGAAATTCTTCCTTGAATTCATCGAAATTCGTCAATTTACATATATTCTTTCTAGTGATTTATTCTTATTTGGAATTCACATTTCCTAAAATACTTTACAATCTCTTCCTGACGTTCTCAAGGCTTCCTGGCCTTGTTTTGACATTATCGCGAATGAAACCAAACATAATAAAGGTATAAATATCAGCGGACGCATGTTTTGTATATAAATTAGGTGTTGGGAAAGGGACGAACGTAATTACATTAGCCAAGGAAAATCAATTTTCATAATGCTAGGTTAAAATAATTAACATTCTCAGCATGTATTATAATACAGTGCTTAAAAAAAATTTCGAGTTTTGCTCATTCCTTTACTTGATTGTCAAATTAATAACAGGTCGACCGTTTACTCGTTTTAAATACGAGTCTGTACACCGCACTCAAAAATGTTTTATTTTAAAACTTTCTGCACATTCTTCTGTGCATTTAGTATATTATAAATTATTCCGGAAATGAATGGGATTAGATATTTCCCACAGAACTTTAGTGCCCCGTATTCTAGCGAGTTGGGATCCACATAGGAATAAGCACTTTCAGGCACGGGACTAACTTCCAAATGAATCTATGAAACTCTCTTCTATACTTACGGGAGATGGAATAGAAACTTTGACAGTTAAAAGGAAAACGGGCTCGACTTTGTGCATTATTCAGGGCACACAATAACTAAGACAAGGAGAAATTCAAATAGTTATATTTTACCTAAACTTGGAAATATGAAAGCTATCATTCGTGCTAGATTAGACAGACGAAAATGCGAACTGATATAGGAAAATTTTCATTCTAAAATAGAACCATTCAGGATTTAAAAAGCTTACCAGCGATATAAAACAATTCATAACAGTACATGTTAGGTAACTTTACTAAAGAAATATTGTGTTAATGTAATTGAATTGTGGAAAATATATAAATATTTTAATAAGTATAGTGTGTCTTTTTTTTTGGGTGTAGACAGGCTATGTATAGGGTAATCCACATAGTGACAACTCCCCTCTTATAGCATACGAAAGGGATTTGAAAGGAGGGATGCGGAAGGGTGAAGGAAGGTAGCCAAGGGTTAACTAGGGCCCTCGGGCTGTGGTTTAAGGATCCTACCCGGCATTCGCCTAAAAGTAATAAAGGACAAACCCTATAAACACCTGCATCAGGTAGGTCGGGCATTTGGTACTTGTTCCACGCCCTTTCGATGGCAGGAGAAGGGTTTGCTGTGGGGTCGCAGCTTACCCCTCGCCATGCCTTGGCCAGTTTAGGAGGCAGCTGGCCGACTGTTCCAATGGGAATAGCAGACAACTCTTACCGTATGCCCAAGGTGTGCGACTCCGGAACATACACCTCTCAAAACAGACCGAGGTTTCTCGGAATGAGGGAACCTTAGTTCAAAAAAACCAGAGAGTTGTGAAGGCATCCCCAAAGGTAGCCCTCGCCAGAGCTCTCTGGGGAGGTTTACCTGCGAGAGCATCCTCTCGCAGGCTTCCTTGATATAGTGTCTGCTAATTAGCTTAATTTATTAAGACATTGCAGTTAAGTGAAGTGAAGAGAGAAGTGCAGGTTTTAGTTGTCGTTAATCTTTATTAGTAATACGCAACAACTTTCATGGATGTAACGGAACGATTTTGCCCTTAATTATGTTATCGCCTCGTTTGTATGTTGTTGCAACTATTCTACTGATGAACTCTTTATTATAACAGAATGATACAACTAAATCGAAAAGAAAATAATTGAGTAATAACTATAATTCCACTGTTTATTACAAACGATTAACAATTTTCTTTGTATGAAGTCAAAAGTTCGATCTCTCATCTGGGTCTTGTAGCAGAGACAAATTCATTATTTAATTTGGAAAAAAAATTAGACATAAAAAACAACAGTTAGGTTAGAAATTTATTTTGCATGAAATTTTAAAACATTTTTACAGAAAAGCATTATAACAGACAACGTTTAATCTACAATTTTTGGGAACAACACAAGTAATGTTGGAAATAAACAATTATTATTATTATTATTCCTCTACTTTATTCTCGCCAACTCTTAACTAATAATTAATTTACCTACCAATATATTTAAAATAAAAGCAAATAAGACTGAATTTTATGTTTTAAATTTTTCATTTTCTGCACAATAATTTAAGATAGCCGCAAATTTATTTACTGCTTCTAATTAAAATCCTCACCCAAACACGAAATATCAGGCTTTGCAACGTATGCCATTTGATCTCAATAAAAAATAATCGGTTCAATCGTTTTCATGTGAAAAGCGAATAAAGGGTTTAGAGAGACAGTCAAGCGATCGGTTTCGGACCCTCTAAAGCAAAACAAGTTAAAATATTTTTTAAAACAATCCTATTCTAAGCATTGTACAAATAAAATTATTATCCTAATTAATAAATGATTAATTTTATATCTCTTGTCTTCTTATACATTTCAGAATGCGGAATACGAAACTCAGTGTCAAGAATTGTTGGAGGCAAACCAGTTGGAGGATACATTTACGTATTTTATGCCAGACTTACTGGCAAATACTTATGTGGGGGTTCTTTGATAACTCCAAACTGCGTTCTTACAGCAGCTCACTGCTTCGATCGGTAACTTATTCTTACATCAAATCTACACAAGTCAAGTTTTCGAAACAAAGTTGTCTGATTATAGTTTTATTAATTTGTCCGTTCAACAGCGGTTTTCTGCAAATATATTTTTATCACTATAAAACTTATACTATTATGAAAATGGATACTAGATTTTGTACATAAAAGTAAATCCACTAAGAAAGAACATTTATTGAAGATCTGACAATTTAACTGGTATTGATCCAACTATCCTTTGCATTCTACCATAGGTGATACACGAAACAAGATAATTTTTATAGTGAATTGCATTTATAATACGCAAAATTTAGATTCTGTCTTTTTCCGCTTCGATTGACCATGTTAATATTTTTAGTTTATGATTATAGTGGTCTTTTTCATATTTTCGAAGTTTACCATTGCTTCGCAGAACAAATCGATAATGCGTGTTAACACACAATATTTTTATAATGTAATTAATTTTCTTCGATACTGTATTGAGCATATGCATAATATACAAGTTTCATGGTTAATAATGGAGTTATTTTAACATATAGCCTAACATATAGATAGAGGACCATTTCCATTACCTGTACGTTCCTTCAGAGCGTTACTAAAAAACAACAACTGGTTTATTCAACCAACATTCCTAAAACAGACACACTTGATCAACTCTGACGCCCGTGAAACGGAAACCATTTAGGAGATTTTTAAATGCGGAGGTAATTTGGTCATTTGTTGAGTTTCCGAGTTGAAGACATTTTCAACACTTGCTAATCAGCTGATAATGTGTCAGTGTATTATTCCATTAATAACTCAAAACAGACGGACTTCGAAGACTTTAAACTGACTTCCTTGTGCGCACTTGCACCTGATGATGCAGCAAGCTGGTTATATCTGTGCTACTCACGGCTGTAGCACACGATTTCTGATTGTGCACATGTCTAGTATACCGTTTCACCTCACAGCACCACCCATAAATCTCAAACTGCATGCTCAACTTAGCACGATTTTGAGTTCAACTCGATTGTGTGTCGTAATTACGGCACTTGTGTATTTATCACCTGACTAAAGGATTCCAGAAACGATGTGTGATATTTATATTATCACTACATTTGTCCATTATTTGGCTATTTTAACTAATAAGTATAAAAGTTACCTTTATTTAAAATGTGTATATTATAAATTATTTTCAAATTTTTGCTCTAGTATTCCGCTTTAAAAAATTAGATACTATTGTAAAATATGTAGACAGAATTGAGAATATAGCATAATACGCATCGGATCATTTTCCGCAAAGAATTGGTTACACTATAGCCGTTGTGTTATTATTATTATTCTCATTATACATAGTTAACCTCGTAAAAATGGTTGTTTGGAATTTTGTAGTACATAACTTAAAAACCTCATGAACACCACTCGTCACTTCATTTTCACAACTTATGTTGTATACGTAATTGCATATTATTATTAGTTGTTTGTTATAATATCAGCGACCAACTGAATTTATCTCTAGGTTGAGCTGAATTTCCTATGTTCCTTCTCTTAATTGTAACGTTTGTACAGGGACGGCGCTGTAAACTTAAAGGACCAATACAACGTGACTTTAGGAGCGTATAATGTATGCGATGCGAACGAAGCTACGAGAAAGAAATTTACTGTTTCTGGTGCTAAAGTCCATCCAAATTTCACAACCACCTCGTCCGGTTTCGACATTGCAATACTTTGTCTTAGCGAGGTAGCTGAAGGATTCACACCAATTTGTCTTCCTGAAAAGGATACCGGTAAGTTAACTCCTTACATTACCAGAAATATTTGGTAAATTAAATATTTTACATAGTTGCCGATACAGTGGAATAATGATAAATATGTTATAAAATCTAAATAAACAGATTTACTTTACTGCAAAACTTGAATGCAGTTTCCAGACACTGTATTACATATTCAGGTTATTTACGGCTGCTTTAACGTATTAAAACCCATAAATCATAATATACCACTTTTCCCCGAACAGAAAATAATGTGCGTTACGTTCAGAACGGGAATTTAAGTATTTTAACTTCACCAAACCTTTGTACTTTACAACTCTTGTTATTAATCCAATTTCAACCACATTTTTTAAAAAAAAATTACTTTTGTACACTGTCGCTGTAATTAGCTTTGTTCATTACCAGAATAACAATTTTACAAATAAAAGTTCTGATATGCAACTATAAAAACATTCTAAAGTGATTTCAGAAATAATAGATAAATTATTACCATCAAGATCTTTTGTCATTTATTTTTTATAGTCGCGTCAACATAAAAGTCATTGGCGACTTTCCATACCTACTCATGAAATTATTACAATTAATTCATATTACCTATACATTTTATTCTTAGTCACAGACTAATTGTGTATTTAGATTACATCTTGAATACCGGTTTCCTTACTAAACTTTAGCAGACATATCTCCTTTCTCGTGTATTTCTGAATTGTTGCTCTTCTAGTCCTGTCGTGCTTTGGGCAGTCGTAGAGGATATGCTGGATCGTCAGTGCAGCTTGGCATACGTCCCACGTAGGTTGCGGGGATCTAAAGGGTAGGACTGCGTGAGGTTAGAGTGGAGAGTTCTTATCTTTCAACAAGCACTTGCTGCCTCCGCGATCGATTGCCAGCGTAGGTCATTTCCTTGAAGTTGTTCACTTCCTTATGAAAAATTCCTTCTACACTATTTTCATTTTTCCTCCAGTATATTGACTTGTTCCCCATCATTTTTAGTGCATATTGGACTGTTGTTTTTATTCTTCTGTTGGGATGCCTCCATCTTAACACTTTTGTCCGCCATTTCGTTACCCTCTATTCCTCTGTGTGCCGGTATCCATCCTATCATTATCTTATTTTTGCTATTTAGAATAGCCATAAGGTTTTTTTTCTGATTTTATTGACGGTACCATTCCATATCTTTTGGTTGGTTATTGTATTTATTGCAGCCAGAGTCTGTTAGGATTAAATTATTTTTGTTTGGCTCTGCCATGCATTGTATTGTTGCCATATATATGGCATATATTTCCGCCGTAGTTTTTTTTTTTTAGGGCAATAGGCTACATGAGGGTAATCCACTTAGGGCAACTCCCCTTTAATAGCATAGGAAGGGATTTGAAAGGGGGGGATGCGGATGGGTAGAGGAAGGTAGCCAAGGGTTAACTAGGGCCCCCGGGCTATATTTTAAGGATCCTACCCGGCATTCGCCTAAAGGAATGCAGGGAAAACCTTAGAAAAACCTGCATCGGGTAGGTCGGGCATTGGGTACTTGTCCCACGCCCTTCCGATAGCGGGAGAGGAGTTTGCTGTGGGGACGCAGCTTACCCCTCGCCATGTCTTGGCCTGTTTAGGAGGCAGCTGGCCGACTATTCCAATAGGAATAGCGGACAACTCTTGCCGTATGCCCAAGGTCTGCGACCCCGGAACATACACCTCTCAAAACAGACCGAGGTGCCTCGGCATGTGGGAACCTTAGTTCAAAAAAAACCAGAGAGATGTGAGAGCATCCCCAAAGGTAGCCCCCGCCAGAGCTCTCTGGGAAGGTTCACCTGCGAGAAATCCTCTCGCAGGCTTCCTTTTTCCCGCCGTAGTTATAAATGTGTGGCTGCATCTATTCCTATTGGAATAGTCGGCCAGCTGCCTCCTAAACAGGCCAAGGCATGGCGAGGGGTAAGCTGCGTCCCCACAGCAAACTCCTCTCCCGCTATCGGAAGGGCGTGGGACAAGTACCCAATGCCCGACCTACCCGATGCAGGTTTTTCTAGGGTTTTCCCTGCATTTCTTTAGGCGAATGCCGGGTAGGATCCTTAAACCATAGCCCGGGGGCCCTAGTTAACCCTTGGCTACCTTCCTCTACCATTCCGCATCCCCCCTTTCTAATCCCTTCCTATGCTATTAAAGGGGAGTTGCCCAAAGTGGATCACCCTCATGTAGCCTGTTGCCCTAAAAAAAAAAAAAAAAATCAAGCTCCTTCGCATGTTATTGACGCATCCGTGTATATTACTTTAGGAATCTTGCACATCTCCATAGTTTCTTCAGCTCCATCTCCCAGTCCGTATCCTTCATGTTATTTGATTCAGTGCTGGCTGTATTGGTAGCTCATAGAATATCCAGGGCGGTATCCTTGGAGTATAATTATGGTATATTACCAGGAAGTCCATATTTTCTTTCTTTTGGAGTGTTTTTAGCGTAGTGTGAAAAGGTATTGGATCTATGGAAGAGTTTTTATTTAAGATCCTTGGAGTGGATGCTTGTTCTCTGATGTATTCGTTTGCCTCCAGGGTTCTTATTGAATATTTTAATACGGCAGTACTTCTTCTATGCCATAAGGGGGTTTATTTTCTCTCAGCTCTGAGTCTATCAATTGGGGTGGTTCTGATACATTCCGTTATTACCCGTAATGTCTCATTTTGAATGCTATTAATAGCCTTTTATAGGCAGACATATAAATGCGGGCTCTGTAATATACCTTTGTCATTATAGTTATTATGTATTTACTATATTTTGGATACTTTGATCTCCCACTAACACAGTCTCTCGACTATAATCCAAAAAAGAGACATTGGACATACACATTCTATGACCGCAGTGGGACAGTATGGCATGTATATGTCAAACCATTCTTTACAAACGTGGGAATTACATTCTGTAGAAGTTTGAATGTCCGTACATAAGGGTACCAAGAAATCATTGAGTCTGATGTATATATTTTGGGTTACATCCGACAATTGTCATTCTGTTTAAGATAAGACTCGTGTACTTAGAATATGAGATTAGAAGATCGTAAAAATTGGAACACCAATTATACTAAAATGGGACTAGCGGTGGAATAACTCCGTAATTACTAGTAGTAAAAAGTGTAAACTACTCCTAGATAATTTAATAGGATAACTTAGGTGAGTAAAGCATAAAACAATTTTCAGAAAGGTGGCAACCACTGGCATAAATAAATTTATTAACAAATTGAAGGCCGCTATTATAAAAGTGAACTTCTGGAAATTTTACTACAAATATATCATCGGCTACATGAACCCGCAACTACGAAGAAATAAATAATACGAGATTGTAGCTTCACGGACAAATACTATGAGATCGCATCCGTGGTCCTGAAAGGATTGTTCACAGATAATCACTAATTTCCCCCAAAAAATTTCGTACTTCATGAACTGAAATTATCGTGTACGATTTTCATTTTAATAGTAAACACTCAGTAACTCGTAATGAGGTAATAAATGCGGTTAGGTCTGACAGTGACCACATCCTAAGACAATAGTAATTACTAGCTGAAGCTAACGAAAAGCCACTCACACTTATGTACGTATATAATCTTATATAGAGATAACATGAGGGGGGAATCAATTTACAAGCAAGTAACTCCAAGAGAAAAATAACGTGTAAAGCATATGGGACTGAATAAGTTCAAAAATGTTCACAGAAATACTCTACGATTAAAGCGGAAGGTTACTTTGAAGAAAAAACAGTCTGCTTGAGGAAAATCCACGTTGTGTCCGTTATGCTACAATAGAATAGGAAAAATAGAAAAGGGGACGAGGAAGAGAGAATTACGAAGATAAGGGTTTACTAGTATAAGAAACATTTCCATTATTCGCCTATACAGTATGTGAGGTGGTACAAACTCCAGAGACACTTGCGTCAGGTACGGCGGGCTCACCGTACTTGTCCCACGTCCCACTGGAGACAGAATTCTCGACACCATGCCTTGATCAGATTTGTAGGCAGCTGGTGACTTGTCCAATCTACTCAAATTTGAAAAATTACCCCGCGAGAAAGCCCAAGGCTTGTGCTCCTATTCCAGGTGACAGTTCTTCCATAACGCCAAATGCAAGAATGTGAAATCAGACGATATTAATACACATGAATTTTTATTAAAAAAACAGGGAGCCAAATAAAATATATCTATAATTTAATGTAAAAGTTGCTATGTATAGTAATTAATTAATTACATCCACTCAGAAAATTCTGATATATATACGAAATATAACATCAATTAAAATTATACATTGAATTTATACTAAGAATTTGAATGAAACTTTGCTTAAATTCTATAAAAAAAAGACAAAATTGCAAAATACATTTATTTTATTTTATTGTGCCGAAGAATACAAACACCGCTTACCGTTATTTTCATAGCGCAGTTAGTAAAATATATTTCATTTTATTTACAGAACATTTGCGTTTATATTTTTCTTCTCTCCATAACTAGTGACTACCCCTATAAATATTAGAATAATTAGTGTATGGGAGCTAAGAAAATTGATGTTGAGGATAGGATCTGAAGATTAAATAGTTATATGTATGATACAATAAGGAGAGAATTAATTGTCTTTACTTTCATCTTGTTATATTTAATTTTAAAATATTGATTAATATAAACATTACATTTCCTGTTTAATTTTACTATGGAAAGTTTGATTCAATTTTTATTGTTGCTTTTCATTAGTACATTTATTTTACCTTCCCAAATAATTTCAGGTGTATTGACTTTAGCAAAAAATTAAAGTAACCGAGTAGTTCTACAACAGTTTCATTTAAGTACGATAGAAGTATGATACATATATACTATTGTAAAGTACAGTGAATTTATGTTTGCTGACGATCGTAAATAGTGAAATACACGTGCCAACTTTCCATTATCACGTGTCTTCCTCATTATGCTAGATAAACCAATCTATACACGACAACCTTGACTGATTAAGATTGTCACCCTTGACTTTACTGCGAGTGTAAAAAGTAGGTTAAGTTCGTAGTACAGAAAAGTATTAGATATATTTAGGAAGAAAACAAATTGTTTTCTTTGAATATATCAGATATGTATTTCATTATTTTCAAACGACAACGATCCGATTGAGGTGAAACTTTTGTGAGTTGTTGTACGTACGCCCGCGAAGGTTTCTGTCGGCCTCTCGAAGCGTTAGACAACTCCCTAGAGTTGAACGGAGGCGGATTTTTTAAAACATACGAAAGCGGCCGATATAAGCGTCAAATAAATATTTTTCGGGGTCAATGAGATTGATAATGTTTCTCCCTATGCTGTTTATGTAAAATTTCAACCACTTTTGACAGTGGAGTGCAGCACCCTTAGGGATGACGCTGGAAGGGCGTTTCATAAAAATAACGCGAAAAGAACCGAGATGGATGTCTACTCCTGGGTTATAGAAGTCTCTAAGCTTAGTTCTGGCATTCAGCACGCCAGTTGAGTTATAGTTCAGCCCGTGGGGGTGAGGGTGGATGAGAGTAAAACAAATATGTGTGTAAACTTTTAAACAAGTGGAGCTAAATGTTGTGTACATGTTACTTACGATCCAGAAACAAATACCGTTTGCGTAAAACACCCTTAGCAAGTCTAAGGGTGGGGGTGGAAGGGATGATATTTCAAGATTCTAAATCCGCAATTATTAAGAAGTTGTCGGGGCCGCAGAGTTTAATAGTGTCATTCTCGAAGCTGTCAAGGCCTAATTGCAACCCAGAATGACAATGAAGGGGAAAATCCGTACGGAAGGGGCCGGAAGTGATTTATATAAAAGTAATGTCGAGAATGGGAACTATTCCACGGTTATAGAAGTCGCTGACTAATTCTGACATTCACAATCCGTGTAAGTTGCAGTTCAACCTGTAGGGTTATGGACGAAGGGGGTGAAAGACCATTACATAATTATAATACAAAAACAACCGAGATTGGTGTAGAATTCGCGGTTATGGAAGTCGCTGAGTTTAATTCTGACATTATACACACCGATTAAATTGTAGTACAGTCCATAGGAGTGGGTGTCGACGAATGTTCTGCTTACAATATTAACCGCGTGGAACAATTTCCACCAAACTTGTACACATATTACTTACGATCGAGGAACAAACTCTCGATGTGTAAAATACGACTAGCACTTATAAGCGTGGGATTAGAGGGTTCCGGGAGTTTTATGGCTGTCCTAAAACACCGTTAGTATTTTCGTCTCTCTCAAGGTACCACAATAATTTTGGCCTCTCTTATTAAGGGCGCAGTATTTTGAGCGGCCGTGCCCTGAACGGACAACAGTCCCTTCCTCAATCCTGACCGCTGAGCGAGCAGGAATAAAGTTTTCCGAATAGTAACTTTATCAGTCTTTAACAATTATTATAAATAATCATGTTTGTAAAAACACGGATATTGAATTTAGATCAATTAATTGGCTTTACAACACCTGAAGATGTTCTAATAAATTATGGATGAAAGTTTGAGAATGTTTTTTCTATTACAATAATTAAAGATTTAAATTAATAATAAATTCATAACTAACCAGGTTGATTTTTTCATTTATTTAAGGACGTCAGATAAATATAACTGTTAAAAGATTTGTATCTTAATTGATCATTTATAAGCATATTTATTAAACGAATCACTTCCAATAGGAAGTTTCCATATTATGGATAGAGATAAAAATTATAAATCCAGATAAGTTTCAGAAATGTTATATGTTAAACTTGTATTACATTCACTTAATGTTGAAACCAAGACTGATATAGTTGCTCTTCAGAAAACTTTATACCTGCTCGCTCGGCGGTCAGGATTGAGGAAGGACGATTGAGGAAGGGACTGTTGTCCGCTCATGGCTCGGCCGCTCAAAATACTACACCCTTATTAAGATACCGAAGTATTAAATGTACAGTATTTTAGACTTTTTCAAAGTTTGTGTGCTTATTTAAAGTAGCAGTAGATTTATTGACTCTATTTAGGTACATTGGGTCCATGATACCAGCTATAATGAAATTAACATTCAATCGGCATAGGTAGGATAGGCTTGCAAAGGTAAATGTTCATTTTTTTAGAGTAACAGGCTACATGAGGGTAATCCACATGATGACAACTCCCCTGTAATAGCAGAGGATGGGATTGTAAAGGAGGGATGCAGAAGGGTAGAGGAAGGTACCCGAGGGTTAACTAGGGCCCCCGGACTATCGTTTAAGGATCCTGCCCGGAATTCGGCTAAAAGTGATGCAGGACAGCCCCGACAAAACCTGTTTAAGGTAGGTCGGGCATTGGGTACTTATCCCACGCCCTTCCGAAGGCGGGCGAGGGGTGTTTCTGTGGGGTCGCAGCATTCCCTTCTCCGCACTCGACCAATTTAAGAAGCAATTGGCCGAAATTGTCGCTCTTTATATAGGGTTAAATAACGTGTTGACCGAAAGATTATCGTGGAATCATATACTTTTTCAGGCTAATATAAATAAATATCCGGACAACGCCGATCACTCCGTATTGTACAATTTTAATGATTTTGTGACTAAATCTATTTATTAACTCATTTATATTAATCGATATTTATTTATGAGTATGGCAAGCAGTTTTAATTATTAAATTTATGGGTGCCACGTGCTTGGAATTGTGGCAGAAAAAATAGGGAAAATTTATCAATTTATGTACAACTAGTTTCATTGGCAATTAAAGTTCAAAATTATACATTAAGTTTAAATTGAAGGAAATAAATAAGAAACCCTATGAAATAAACGAAAATATGCCAGACTAACTCGCGGCAAGCTGTCTCGAAAATTACAAGTTAAACCATAGGCGAAACTCTCCCTCTAGACACGTGTTCGGACACAAGGGCCCACAACAGCTTACCAGATCTCAGACTTGTGGTACGGTCCGCGCATCCGTAGGCTGAACCGTCCACGTCAGGCCTGTCCAGAGCGGCGCCCTCCTCATATATATTTTTAATTTGCCTTTTTTTTTGCTATTTAAAAATATTGACCATTATATATTTATTTTACCGAAAATAAATATTTTCAGTTTGTTAAAGTTAGTAACTTGTCACTTTCAAAGCTTATTGCTGTAACATCAGATTGAGCGCCGGCTTTGACTCGTAGGAATATAGGATTTCTAGCTCTTTGTGCTGAGGATGAATCATTTCCAAACTTTATTAATTACCATTGTATTATCCACCAGGAAGCTTAATGCGCTATGCTTTTAAAGTTTGATCATGTCGTGAAAATTGTGACTCGTGTGGTGAATTACATCAGTTCGTCGTCCAAACGTCATCGATTATTCCGAAAAAATTTTAATATATCCTATACTTAGTATGCTGACGCACTTCTTCATGCGTTGTAAGGTGGCTTAGTAGGGGAGAAACACTGGAACGATTCCGGTGTATTAAATAAAACAAAGAGACTTTTTGAAATCATCTCTCCTGTAGCGAATTATATAAAAATCATAGCTACTACATTTAGCTTTTCTGGCAGATATAACCTCAAAATTAAATGAGTTAAACTTCGAATTGCAAGGAAAATATCGTAGTATTTCACATGGTGTTTAATATTTTTCCAAGCATCTTTAAACTCTTGTGTCCGAATTTGGCAATATATTTAGCCAGAATCAATTTATTCAACCAGTAGTGATGTTTGACAATAATCTACTCGCTTCTGTTGACGTTTGTTAACTTGGAAAAGGGTGTATGAAATAATCAGAAAGTATAATTTTGAAGAAAAAGCATATCAAATTTTAAAACTTCAAAAAGACATCTATTTGAAATCATCCTATGATACAAACTGCGGAAATATCTGGATTCTAGTGGGCATAGAAAATATTTCATTGTGCGTACCGTTGCTCCGAAAATTTATTCTCGGTTTGGTTGAACTTATCTTTTTGAAGTTGCATTGTCATCAATGAACATAATCAAAAACAAGTACCAATCCTGCCCATTTAGAGCAGCTTCTCTGGTTACACACCAGATTTTTCACAACCTGCAGCTAGCAGAAGAGTCAAATTTCACGTTAACTATGTGAATAAATATTGTAATAATCAATATGGAGTCGTTTAATTTATTTTGAATTTAAAGAATTTTAATGAATTTGCCTCACGTTGAAGCGCCATTGATGTAATAATCAAATGGTTGGCTTTTATTAAATGAAAAGATCGAAATTAACAAACAAAATATTTTTATTTTATTTTGTGGCAATAAAAGATAATTACAAACACAAAATTTGAGACCTGGTTCTCTCAGGACCTTGACTGGGTTTGATAATAAACACAACAAATTGATTTAAAATCTTATTAACAAAACAGTTCACAATTTACCTAAACAATATGTCGATACAATGAAAGAAATTAAAAAGTAAAGAAATTAACTCTGTTTGACAATTTAAAAGAGAACGAAATCTGACTTTATCCTTTAATTAGCGTTTACAATTAATCATTACTTTTGGTTTTGTTACTTACATACTGTCCAGCTGGTACCAGCATTCCTTTTGGTTTCGGAAGTACACTATGGCAAAATTATACACTGATTCTAAATGTCGACTCACAGATTTTACACTATTGAAGTCAAAATTGATAGGCTCCCAGGAACTCGGATGATCCTCCTGAATGTCAGCTATCTGATGTCTGCTTGCCTTACAGGAATCCTATGATTCGTAGATTTATTAGTCCTTTACTGATTTGGACTGAAACTGTTACGTATCTCCTTGAAGATTTATTTTAACTTTCGGAGCCAACTAACTTTTCTGTAGCTCCTTGCTGTAGACTTAAACTGTCAACTTTACTATTCCGCTCTTTGCTGCTCACCAGAAAAACTTCATCCGTCCACAGCAATCTTTCATCACCAACTCTATCCTAGCAGGCTGTAGAAGTAAAAAAAACTGACTTCATTTCCTGGCTGGCTATAGACGTAAACTGCTAACTTCCTTTCCTGGATGCTATAGACGTAAACTGCTAGACTTTCATGCGCGCAAACGCCATTTTGACTTTTCAACAAAAGCAGCTGAACTCGCTTTTCCATTGTTGCTTTGTTCGATCAGACCGCTATAATGGATTTATCAAACAATTCAAATTTTATGTCCAAACAATTAATGGCCTAATTAATTGGCATTACAATATCATTACTCGTTTTTATAAGACTCAGTGAATTTTGAGTATTTTCCTTATTATTATTAATTTTAGTAGTAGCCTTAGAAGCAGCAGGAGTTGTAGAAGTAGTAAATGTAGCATAGGTAGTAGTAAGAGGTAGTGCGCCGGCGCACCCTTTCTTACCGTGCGCCCATAGTAGTCAAAATGTTGGACAGCGCTGGTCCACGGCTTCCTCGTCGTTCCAACTTTGACTATTGCTTTGCGGCTGCAGATTAACAATTAATAAATTTACCTAGCGGCCTCTTATACCGCTTGAACTATTTTTTCGAATATGATTGGTGGACTCACCCACGTGGCCACCCTTTTGTTTTTTCCATCCATCTAGAGGACTCATCCAGGAATAGCCCAGCTATCCCATCTACACAAAGACACAACAAGCAAATCCTTTTACTTGGACCGACCGTGTGTCGGCGAAATAACGCAGCCGCTCCTTTGTTCAGCAATATTTCCCAAGCCTGATGTTCTGCGCGACTCTTCGTCCGAACGTCTCAACGATTTAAAAAAATATGTATTTATTTAAATAATTATTAATAAAATACTATATCACGCTTAAGAAAAATAGATATTATTTATTTGTTCCTGATTTGTCGGTAAAAATAATAAATCCAATGTGTATTGTATATAAAACGAGAGTTATTTTCTTGTTCATGTTCGACAGGAATCGATGTATGATTTTCTACTGGAAACTCCGTCGAACGGAAATTGAAGATGAATTAAAACACTTATTTCTTTAATTAATAATTACTTTCACATTAATATCTTTAACGTAGTTTTAAATCATATTTTGTACAATGTTTAACATAGTTTTCAATCAAATATTTTTGGGTAAAATACAATGTTTGTTTGAGTAATTGTAATAATTATTCTTTTCATGTAAAGACTTATCCTAATGGAATCAAAAATCTAAAAGTTATATGATTGATTCCGTTGAACAGGCTAAAATGACGTACTCCTTATTTCATTAATAATTATTTACAGACATCACTGTTTATTTTTCAAATTCTACGCGTTTCAATACACGACTATTAAATCCATTGTTTCGAAAAAAATTTTAATTGAGCGACTTCTTAATTATAATAATTTATGAACGTCAGATTCAGAGAAGAATCCGAACATACAGAGGGATAGTAATTGCATGAGTTAAAAAATAAAGTGTCGTACAATAAAAACACTGAAACGGTATTAGTGTAATTTCATTGCTAGCATGGTAATGAATATTTAATGTTGCAATCTTCACTTCCCAGCACAATTATATGCTAAATTACTGGTCTGGAATAACCATATTGTCACGTTACAGAGCTTCCTGATGACGGAATAATTATTGGATTTGGGACCACCCAGTTCGGGACCAACAAAAACCCATGTGAATTACAAGAAGCTGATGTCACTATTTACAACGTGACGGAATGTCAGAGCTCAAATCTTCCAGAAAGTGACGCTACTTTACAAGGGACATTTTGCGCCGGAGAAATGGAGGGAGGCATCGATACCTGCCAGGTTACTTCAAATTGATTTCGCATTCCTTGCAGAACTTTGTTTACTTTTTAATAATAAAGATGTAAGTCTAATTTTAATTTACGACTAGCGATGGAAGGAATGTGATGAGGGAACGGTTTGAGAAATAGGAAACAATCACTTAACGAATACCGATTACCAAATTAATTCTTAGATATTTGGAAAACTCATAAGTAAATTCCTACATTTTTATTTTATTTTCCAGGGTGACAGTGGAGGTCCTTTGTTTTCGCAAATTGATGGCAGAGACACAATTTACGGTAATAATTCATTTTTATATGGTACATCTTTTGTACAAAACATTTAAAATGTTAAATCACAAACAATTTAGTATTGTTGGGTAAAATATTTTGTTCAATGGCTTTTTATCATTACGTTGGCTCAGTATAACATTCTACTACTAATGCCAAATATATGTCGTAGATTGTTCAATTGCTCAACTTAAGTGATTTCACAGGTATTACATCGTATGGCTTCGGGTGCGCTTCTCCGCGGACGCCTGGAATTTATACTGACGTACAAGAATACTTAGACTGGATACAAGATTCTGTAAATGAACTACAGAATATATAAATCTACGAACAAATGTTTCAATAATAATAATTTGGAGGCCATCATTTATGCACTGCACAAATTACAGTTTTGTGTAATATTTTATAATTTTGTTTCCAATAAATTCAAGTACGTTTAGATTTATATTCTTGTTTACTTCTGGGTTCCATATTAAATTTATGTCGAAGGCAATCAAACTTTTAGTTTTTCAGGATTTTATATTCGTCAGTTAAATTGTATTTCAACTAGTGTTAAAAGTTGTAAAATATAAACTCATAATACTTTATTATCTTCCTCAAAAAATATGTAGCACTGGTGTCTTCAGATTAATGCGCAGGCTTCTCAACTCAATGTATGTAAACATGGCCCGATGCAATACTGAAAACAAAACTCGCGTCTTCTCCTAGAGTGTGTTAGACCACGGATCCAGTAAAAACGGAATAATTTCCAAGTACGAGAACGGTTAACTGACATTCGTCCTAGTCATGAACTATAACCGGGCAATCGAGAAAAGGATACTGCAAAACTTTCGTCGTAGGACATCTGGAATCTGTTAATGTCAGTATTATTCTCCCTTCATATATAAATTGCTAACTGACATTCTGAAACATCTTAGGCTGTATTAAGTACTATCTGGGTGTCAGGCGTTGCCAGGGTTGCCATATATTCATAACCCCGATTTGACTCCAATCTCAGATGCTTTTGCGTTATTTTTTGTAATGGCACTCCACCCCTACCCCTAAGGGTGCTCCCCTCCCAAGCCGAAAGGGGTTAACTTTTACACAGACATCGTGTAGAAAAATATTATGAATCTCATTGACCCCAAAAATTATTTATCCGACGCAAAAATCAGCCGGTTAAGATGTTTGAAAATTTCTACCCCCGCCCACCTCAGCCCAACTCCCCGGGTTACCCAGATTGTCATAAATAAACTCAAAGACATTCATAAGCCCGGTTTGACTCGAATAGCGGTTGTTTTCGCGTTATTTTCTTGTTACGCCCCTACACCCCCACCCTTTAGGGCACTCCTTTCCCATGCTGTGGTTTCTGTATGGGAAATCACTTATCTCCTTTTGAGCTGAGTCAGTTATAAGAGTTCTGGAGGCTTCATTTATTTTCCACCCATTAATTTACTACAGTAATGAGGATAACTTCCTCAGAATTATCCCCAAATCCAATTTAATCATTTTGTGAACACTTAACAATCATTATCAAAATTAAAAATTCACTTTTGAAATTTAACGGGACCACTCCATAAATTTTCTATATATTTTAGTTATGGTTTAGAAGAATAGTATAACTACGAAGAGGTACGAAAAACTTCTTATTCAGTAAGGTTTCCTTAATTATATGTCAATCCTTATTATTTCCCACAAAAGAGCAAAGTAAGCAAGACCGACAAATTACCTATTCGTATCATAAAAATAATTTAGGTATCGTTGTCAAAATTCTATCAACTAATGCTTATCCCACTTTTTTTTTCAAACTAGCTGAGTGTTTGACGTTTCCCGGGTATTTATTTAAATTCGTCCGGAGAAGGGATTGATTCGACAGTAACCTATTGGTAAATATTTTAATTTCAATAGCGTCACTGTTTGGAACATTTACCCATTTATGTTCCCCTCCCCGACCTAACCCATCGGCAGATAACTTCAAATAAACCAGGGCTACGACTGAATGTATTCTAACAACTCGAGATTTCTCCTTTTAAATGAAATGTCTAAAAAAAAGTAGCAGGATTGATGTCGAATCTAGAGTTTTGAAAGTCCAATCCTGGTAGTTGTCGCAATTTTTTGTCATCCTCTTTCACCCTCCTCATACCTGTCCTTATGCCGTTAGGGAATGAAATTCGACACTAAATCATCGAGAGTGACATTACGAATCTGAGTGACCTCGTTAACTTCTGCGCCAATAACGGCCGTTATCGATATCTCCACTCCCATCAGCCCTCATAGGGGTGCTAGAGTTATTTTAAATCCACGGGGTCCGCTTCCAATCTTATGTGATACGTGTATCAAGTTCGGTATATAGTGCTAATATTCTATATACACCATGTATCGAATATATGAAGGGGTAAAATTATTATTTTAACTTACGTTAAGAGGTTTGTGAAGTTACTACGTAAATGATTGAGATTATGTTGACGGTGCATGTTACAAACTAGGGGTCGAATTAATAGAAGTATCCAATTCCGACAAATATTAGGGTAGAATGTTTACTTAAGATCTATCGTGGGGGTAACACGTAAATTCAGTGGTCAGTAAGGGATGAAAAGCACTAAACGTCGTATGCAGGGTTATTAAAAAAAGCTCCAGATATACTAAGGTATTATGCAACTTCAATGCGAATTATTCTAGACGGCCTCTTGTTGGGTTTCCTACAGGAACGAGTACATTCAGGAACTGAACAAAATTCAGAACATATGCTAAGAAATCAATTATTATACTTGCTGAAAATTATTTGCAGACAGGCAGATAGAAGGAAACAGACTACATTTAGTGCATAATTAAAGGCACACAATAACGAACCGGCGTGCATAAATGTGAACATAATCCTTTTATATAAACAAATGCACGGCCTTATCTCACAAAATTAAGTTTATTAACAAAACTGTTCGGTCCTCTTTAGGTTTAATAATTTCGTATATAAATCATGATATTTTTTTAATAATTAGTTTGCTTTTCCCTTCCACATACTTATTTAAATTCTTTGATTAGTGCAATATTAAACAGAGGATCCAGCGAACTGATAGACAAATTTTCATTCCTAAATAGAACCATTAAGAATTAGAATAATCCGCCTGCAACTGATGTAGCGGAATACCCAAAGAGCATAAAATAAATCAAAATAAGATTACGATGGTGATAAGTATTTGTTATAACAATAATAAGAAAACTTTTAACTAAATTGTGTGAAGTTGAAAATAAAATAATACATTCATAAGGGAATGTTTTTGAAAAATTAGTTTAACACTTAATGCATTGCAGTGAAGTGCAGTGAAGAGTTGAAACTCCTGTATAACATCACTTATAGTTTTAGTAGTAATTAATTTTTTTAGTAAGTTATACGTATCGCACGTATCATGGAGCGTTTTTCCTATATTTATTTTATGTTAATATTAAAAATAAATGTGTACATTCGTTTTATGTATTTTACATTGCCACCGAGATTTTCCCAATGCAATAAAATAAATCTAACTATTAGTTTTTTATACACTAGCTGGGTGCCTGGCGGTGCCAGGGTTGTCATATATCTATAATGAGATTTCACTCAAATCTCGGTTGTTTAGCGTTATTTTTATGTAATACCATTCCACCCCCAACCTTAATGGTGCACCCTTTCCTATCCCGAAAGGGATTGAAATTATACACGGAGAACATGTAGAGAAGTTTTATGAATCTCATTGATTCCGAAAAATTTTTATTGTACGCTGGTTAACATGATTGGAAAATTCTACCAATTCCCAGCCACTCCAACACCCGCCCACCCCGCAAGTTTCCCAGGTTCTCATAAATAAATTCAGTGACATCCATAACCGCATTTTGACTCCAATCTCGGTTGTTTTTTGCTTCATCCACAAATCGTGCTCCCCTCCCATGCCGAAAGGGTTTGATATTATACACAAACAACATCGGTACAACAACTATCAATCTAATAATTCTCAAAAATATTTATTCAACGAAAATATGGGCCGTGTTTGCATGTTTCAAAATTTCCATCCCCGTCCACCTCAGCCCCTGAGAGTTAAATGACAAGTTTAATGTCAGAATTAAACTCAGCGACATCCATAACCCTCAATTTAACGCCAATCTTGGTTGTATTTTGGTTATTTTTATGTAACGCCACTCCACCCACACCTCTATTAATGATCCTTTCACATGCTGTAAGGGGTTGAAATTATACACAAAAAGCATTGGTAGAAACGGTCAATCACTTTGACCTCTAAAAATATTTATCCGACTTAAATATCGGCAGTTTTAGAATATTTGAATATTTCCACCCCCGTCCACCGCCGCTCCCGGGGGTAGTAGACGTGTTTCACCGCATTATCACTTGTTTCCTGGTCTCAAGGAACACGTGTACAAAATTTGGTGGAATTTTCTCCACGAGTGTAGATTTGTATGCCGAACATATATTCATATGAACATACATACATGCAAACAAACACTGTTGTATTTATTAGAAGATTATTTGTGATTTTCAAACTCACATTTCATCAATTTTATAATAATTCCACAAACCATCGTCTATTACTTGTCTCAGAAGATGACAGTGCAGATGGTCATCGAAACGTGACCGTATAATCGCTGTCTGTCCCGAGCACATTTTCTTCAACAAATGTCTGATTACCCCTTTTGTAAATGGTAAGTCGTGATACTATATAAATTTATTTATAGATAAGCGAATTAAAATAACCTTTATATATTGTAATACCTCAAATAAAAATAAATACTACCAATTTAAACAAACAATTATCATTTATTAAAACACAATTTACACAAATAATGAAATGAAATTTTATAAAACCAAAACAATTTTATTTACCTAGAATACATTTTAAATAATTGAACTCGGTACCATCAGGGTCTTTACTGGGTTGATAAGGAAACAGAAAAAAAATGTTAAAATTAAACAAATACAGTTACATTAAATGAAAAACGAAATAAAACGAAAAGAAATGATTGAAATGATTGAAACGAGCAAAACAAATGAAACGAAATTTTTGAAGCTAAATCTGACTTTTTACCCTTTTTTAACAATTTACAATTATGAATTCAGAAAAATAAACTTACAAGGTCTCTGGTCCACACACTCACTTCATATAGGCATAAAAGGCACCAGGCTGCGCTCACACTCTGCTTTCACAGCCACCTCCTCTTGACGATGTTACCCTCACAACGAATTTAAACACCTCTGCTGGCAGACAGACCCCCACGATGAAACTCCCACCGACTGTTGACGACTGATGTCCAGCTGATTACTCTCGGCCACCTAGCTTGGCCTAGCATCCGATGATCTCTCCTTTTTTCAAACTCTTAACAATTGTTTTCGGCCACTTTAACTTGGCCCCGCGTCCGTCCCTGCGGAACTGCACCACCGCTCTCTCCCACTAACACGTCCGTCTCCCGTCCACACGAAATGATAATGAAGCTTCTAAACTGTCCAACTGCCCTCTTATTTATATCCTGACTCCAGAATATTCCCTTGTTTTTCACAGTTTTTGCATTTCCACTTTCGCCAAACAAAACCATCTGTTGCCGTTCTCCCGCTCCGAGAGCCACTCAATCAATTAAATTAAACGTTTCCTTTTAATATAATTACATCGTCCAAACAACCTTCTGTCATTTTATGCCAGTAGGATTCCGTCGTCGAAATGTTGCTCACAACAAATTAGCCCTAAGAGCTGTAAAACGCCCCAATTATTAGTCCTTCCCCTCTCTAAAAGTCACTTATCCATCATTTTATCATTATTTTTTACATGTACCAACCACTCAATGATCCCCAGTCTGAGTTCGTAAACAAATCTGACAAAAATAAGAACAGAATTCCTATCCTTCTGAGCTGGTTATTACAATATATATCAATTTGCGCCAAATTTATTAACAAATTAAGCGTCTGTTATGTGCAGACAGCACGATAATTACTTATTATTGCAATGGTGGAACTTATAAACGAGTAGATTTGTTTACTGGTTTATTGAGATATAGAGTTATATAGGTGTGCGAATTAAAATGACCATTTTCAACGCGAAATTGAGATATATAAAGGTCATTTTAATTCGCACGCCTATATAACTATATATCTCAATAAACCAGTAAACAGATCTACTCGTTTATAAGTTCCACCATTTCAATAGTAAGTAACTATCGTGTTGTCTGCACACAACACCCACTTAATTTGTTCATAAATTTGGCGTAAAAATCAAGACAGTTAATATTCGCCAAACTGTAACGAAGCCGAATCATCATACTTTGTTTGTAAACTATCATTTTTGCTCTTATACAGCATTTAAAAGGCTTTGCAAAGGAGTGATGGTATAAATAGGAATTTTTCCATAACTGATATTAATATGCACAACACTGAAATTTATTTTTCGTCAGGAGATTATTTGCAACAAACCCAGTAGGGTCCGTATGTGTGGACTCTGTTTTTATATATTTTGTTGTCTTCGACCATCGAAAAATTCATTAAATGTATAATAAAACCAATCTGGATGAAGAAAAATGTTTTAAATACGATTGTTTGTAATGAATTTATACTGTATCACGACTTTACATACATAAATGGGGCAATTTTCAATGTAACTGTTACCATACATGAAAATAAATTATCATATTCGAAATATGTAATCTTATGGATGAATTCATCCTCTAAAATGTTTTATAATAATTTCTTCAATTGTTGAGGACAGAGACGCAATAACGTTGGGTACTTTAGAATATGTTGCACCTGTATATCACCAAAAAAAATTATCAATTTATTAATAAAAGACATAATATATTCCAGCAGTAGACAGTAACTTTATCATTATATAAAAATCTGCAGTTTCGGTTAAGTTAATTGAGCCTCATACATAAATTCGTACCTAAGATCCCAATACTTTGAGAAACATTGTAGCAATATTGCACCAGAAAATTTGAATACTAGTTCGTAAATTATTTTATAGGTCGAGATAAAGTTCTACATTCAAGTATGTATATGTTTACATCCGTTCGTGCTTTATTAATGTCCAAGTTCGACAGTATTTCATGACTCCTTAAACACTCGTAAAGCTAATACTCGTTTGTCTGTTTAATATTAGTATTGACAGCCGGTAGTTTGTTTAGAAATGCTTGAATATTTCAATAATTGTAATTTACATATAAATATTCAGTTTGTAAATGTTTTTCCTAAAACAAAAACGAAACTAACACAGCCGTACCAGTAAATGTTTATGTTTAAAAAACTAAGCTAATGATGTGGGAAATTTCATGGCACATTAAAGTGAATCCAAGCTGAAGGTTTTAGTGACAGTAAAATTGAAGTTCACAGTTGCTTTAAGCACCGGGACTGGCTGACAAAGGCCAGCAATTAACAACTAGCATGCAGATCGTGTTCGTCTCGCCTCAAGATGCTATCTTCTCGGTTTCTGCTCCTGTTTCATGTTTCTGTGGTACGTATACGAAAACATTCAAATTTCCAACTAATAATTGTTCTTGTGCTTCATATGACACTCTGAAATCTTACGTTTCTTAAGCTTAGGTATGACTTGTGCATTTCCTGTTAATTTAATCCCTAATATTGCATGCATTCTTATAAAACGTACTTTCTTTGTAAAAATTTACATCTATAATAAAATCACAAATGTTGTTACGCGTTATAGACAAGATGAAGTTAATACACAAATAAACTAACAAAATATTATTTGTTGTTCTTCTTGCACTGGCACACGTGATTGTTTGAAAGTGGTTCATATGAAATAATATATCATGCTAAATATAGAACTACATTCATTTTATAATAATGTTTAGTTTAAATAATGTGATAATACAATAAAGGCCAGACGTGTCAGAATGAAAACCTGTCATCGCAAGTTATTACAAATTGTCTGTCTTTTCTGAGCATATTTTCTGCAGACTTGTGTGGTAAATAGAAACAAAATTTCATGTGTTCTTAAATAGTTTTACCATTTCTCGTTTGCAACTTAATCATTTTTTCAATTTTAATTTTTTGATTACCTTGAACTCTTTTTGATCGACTGTTTCAATTTCACGTCCTCTATCGATACATCTTATCTCCCTCCGAAGTGAAGTTCGTAGCCCGTGCATGTGAGTGTCATTCTGAAACAATAACGCCAACGCCTCATTTGTTTATGTGCTTTGTAAGACCTTCGGCAAAATAACTTCATTTCACAGTGAGGTATTATCTCCTTGACCATTAGAGTACGAAGGATTCCCAGAAGAGTTTATAGACCGCGACTTTGCAGTAAAACGGAATGTTCACTCGTCAGAATTGGTTTTCTATTTTCTATTTATTAATTTTTCAATTAGTCCCCGAAAGAGGAAATAGGGTGCCTAAATAAATTCGGGCCAAATTTTACATACAGATTAAATTAAGATTATAATTATATACCCTAATGAATTTCAAATACTGGCAGCATAATGTAAAGTAACACGTTACTTTAGTTACACATAAGAAATTCATACTAAAAAAATAGAGATTAATCACTAAACATAATTTAGGTGTTAACTTAACACTTATTATTTCAACACAACACTAATGTTCCGTGCAGCGTAATCTTCTACAGCAATTCTTGCGCAGATTCACGTCGTACGTGTAAGAAGTTATCAGAACGGCAGAATAATTAAAGAAAGACATAATATTCTACCTATTTACGGAATTTCAAAAAACTATTAGTTTATTACAAGTGATTACTTAGGTCTTCCAAAAAACTTTATATCTGTGATACAACTCCAATAATTAACAAATATTTATAAGATTTTTCGAATTGATTCTTATACTTTTAATATAATTTTGGAGACTATTATATTTGTTAATGCCGGAATAACGCTTGTTCGATTAAAATGAGGTTGTTAATTGGGACCAATGTCTCGGGCCGTGCAGATGATTTGTGCCGTTTACTACAAATGTACCGATGTTACGGTAAAAGAACTTTAATATATCGAATATATACGTACTGCGCAATGGTAAAATACCTAGGTTTCGGAACAAAGGTTTACAGCTTCCATTCCAATTCGCAGAAACTATTAATCTCACGGCTCGCTTTTATAGTTTGAATATTTGCAAGACGTGACTGGAGCGACCTTATATTGCTAATCCGTAATACATTGCCGAGTGAAAATACACAGGGTAAACTACATATATATTTGCTATATTGACGTTGCTCTCCTGCACTAATACTTTTAACATATGCCAAATTGACCTGAGTTGTGATCATAATTTAATATGTTGGTACCATTTTAATTTATTGTCAATCTACAAACGTCATTAGGGTTCGAATTTGTAGGAAAATTCGTCTGAATTAAGACTCAATCTATTTGCAGAAAGCCCTAAAATTTGATGGTTCAAGTCAAGCCAGACTTTCGCCTTAAAATATACCGAGTCTGTGTGCGATTGAATCAATTCAATTAGCAGAAAAAATTACCACAATGCTCAAATTTTAACACAATTCTTCTATGTCATCAAGTAACATTAGACAGTTCATGTATAATTGTATTAGTTTTCATATTAAGTGATCTATATGACAATATAAGAAAAGGGCTTCTTCTAAAAAATTCTCTCTCTATTCAATCCTATATTCAGGTAAGCCTACCTCTTTTAAAATACAATACGCTGGAATAATTCATATATGTTTATCTTTAACAACGTCATTTAAAAAGAAAGTCCTACTAGAAATGATCCAGATCGCATATTGTCAATAAGGATCCCTATCCATCTTCTAAGCTCATCATTTGTCTCCTTGTCTACACACTTTCCCAGTGCCCCATGGGTACTGCCGAAAGGGGTTGAAAGTATACACAAACAACATCGAGGGAAACACCATCAATCTCAATGACCCCGAAAAATATTGTTTCGGCGCAAATATCGGCTGTTTTAGCATGTTTGAAAATTTCCACCTCCTTTCAACCACGTCCCCAGGGGTGGTTGTCATGGCATAGCAGTGTTTATTTTCGGTTTGAAAGTAACACGTGAACAAAATTTGGTCAAACTTGCTCCACGCGTTGCATACGGAACATATATATATATATATATGATTACATAAGATTTATTGAATGAACTGAATTAGATTACTGTAAGATCAGTGCAGGGATTTTTAATGTTTTTATTTTATTATTAAAACTAAGAAAAATTAATAGCCACTAACACTAAAAATCTTCTAATAAACACTGTGTTTGTATGTTTGTTTGTACGTATTTTTTGCATACAAATCTACACCCGTGGAGCAAATTTCACCAATATATAGTTTTATACCATTTTAAGAGTCTCTTTATATCGGGGGTAAGATTTGATACATTACGTGCTTTTAACATTGTCCGTTGTAGACTAGATAGTTCTAGCTATCGTTATTAAATCCACGGACTGACTCGCTGAAGCCAAATGTTCCCATTTTATAGCCCAATAGAAATTATTAGATTGTGCGACAACCTTCAAAATAGTTTTGGTAATGAAACGGCAATAAATCACTCATAACTTAATGTAAACAAGTACGATAGACAACTTAACTCCAATTCAGTTAATATATTATATTCAAATTATACGATCTCCGCGTGTTCAATGACGCATAATCACAATTTGAACTCTCATCGCTCAACAATCAGATTTAAAATTGTATTCTGGATTTAAAGGAAAAGTAAGATATCACTTTTAAATAATTATTACTGAGTGACAGACGGAAGGAGAAGAAGAAGTTGTTAACTGGTTTTATATAGGGTAATCCACTTAGTGACCACTTACCTCTTATATAATCGGAAAGTGAGTGAATGGGAAGATGCGGAAAGGAAGAAAAGGGTTAACTACGGCCCCGGGTGTGTGTTTTTAAGGATCCTTCCAGGAAATTAGCTTAAAACCACGCATTTCCAATGGCACAAGAGCGGTACCATGAAAACCTTCTTTGTCATGGCTATCTTTGATTCAATTTCTATGGTGAAATAAGCGCTATTTGGTAGAAGTTACTACGTATAGTTAATAATTATTTCAAATTATTTAATGAAAATGTGTTAAACAGCCAATATTTCCGTCCAATAAAATTATTTCGGGGGTCAATCAGGTCGATAAAATTTCTCCAGAGGTTCCCTGTGTATAAGTTCAAACCTTTTCAGCATAGGTAATCGCACACTTAAGTGTGGTTCTGGAGAGAACTTACATAAAAATAAAGCAAAAACAACAGAGATTGAAGTCGAATCCGGTGTTATGGATGTCGTTGAGTTTAATTATGATACCCCGGGCAACGCCGGTAACACCCAGGTAGTATATAATAAATTGTTGTTGTGTTAAATTTTATTCTCTAAGTATTTATATAAACAAAATATTTAAAACTCAATAAAAAATTAAATTACTAATAAAATTCACACAAGAATCATTTCTGTCCATAATCCTGACTTACATCGGGTGAACAACTTTTATTCATTAATTTTAAATTGAGTGGAATGAATTCTTAAAAATGAAAGGATATACAGAAAAAAATTAAAATGAAAAAAATTACGTCTGATCGAAAATAATACATAAGAAAGATAGCCAATTCAGACAAAAAGTGATAATATAAATACCGCACAACGTTTCTAGGATCCTTGTCTCTTTCGTCAGGTGCGAAGAAGAGCCTAGAGCGACACAACTGCACTTGTCGGTTGACAAAGCTCAAAAAAGGCTCTTCTTCGCACCTGACGAAAGGAACAAGGATCCCAGAAACTTTATGTGGTATTTATTTAATCTTTTTTTTGAATTTGCTGTCTTTCTTGTTCATAAATAAATTAAGTTTCCAATTAATAATTCTACATTTTGCTTAAAGAATCAGTGTCTGATGTTACATTTGAATATGTTTAGAAAATGTAACATTTCTGAGATTCATCTAATATAATAATTAATTTCAAAATCAAAGTTTTTGAAATATTTCCAATTAAAATTTGGGATTATAATATTTTATGATGCAATTATATACACAGATCATTTTGATTGGCTAACATAACAGTAATAACAATTTAAGCATTGAATTTTGTATACGTAATTTTGTAGTGACTTACCTAAATGTTCCTTAAAATTATGGATCACAATTTATAGATAAGATATAGTTGTAGATATTAGTATAAAGTTGTGTAACCTAAATACTGTGAGGAGAACAAATAATATTATGGTATACAATAATAATATTGGCTAAAGAAGTTGTTTTGTAATAGTTCGATATTATGTAATTTGTGACAACAGGTGGAAATATAATTATTTTATCGCAGTTTTGTTGTCTTAGGAGAATTCAAATTGAAGATTGTTTTATGGTTCTGCGGGCCAGCAATCTAAATCTCAATTAAGGCAATAACTGCCAGTAACAATGGAATTCAGAATTTCACTAGTCAGATAGTATTTTATAATTGCAACTTCGTGTTTGTTTTTGTGTTTTTTATTTTGTTCGAAGGCATCTTAGAAATCAAACGATGTGGAGTACATAGTGTCCAGACGTTACTAAGATAATTTATATTACGTATCACGTATATCAGAATATATTCGAGAAGAATTGGAGAGGAAAAAGTAAATTCTTGTAGGAGAGTTTACCTAGCATTGCAGGTATGAAAGAAAAGTAGCCATATTAATCGATATTTATCTGAGAACTGGGCGATAACCGTTTAGTAAGTGATGTAAAAAAGTGATTCATAGTCCCCGGATGAATTAAAATATTAAAAAAACAAGTATTAATATAATCAATTAATTTATAAATAAAAAATACAAGGATTATTATACCACTACCTATCGGAATTGACCAATATTACTTTATCATGTAGTTATAGTTGTTAGTGCTAGTGTATCATTTTCCCTCAGATTGAAAAAAAATTGAATGGACTTGGAAGAGTCTTTTCACAGTTGTAAATCTGCAATGAAACCGTGCCAGTCTTCATATCTCGCCACTTCACTTCTCAAGCACAAAGAATCCAAGTATGAATCAATGTCTCAATATTATAGCTAACAGAAGATGGAGCTACAGTTTGCGACACGAAAATGTAATACCAAGGACACTGACTCTTCTCGTTGCCTGACGTTGTGTCCAATAACTTACACACGGGGTGACTGTACGTTAATCTGGCAACACCGCTGGATGAAGGGTGAGGAGCGGGTTGGTTAGCTACTTGACCTTTATATTACATTTTCGTGGAGCTGAGTATAGTCAATATTTTTTATCTAAATGAATAGTTCTCAGGAACAAGGACATTGGAACTAAAAGCAATAAAACTCTCTCTTAGAGAGTAAATGAAACATTTTGTTCCTTGTTTCTCAAACTTTTATGCCCTGACAAATATAAAGATTTTAAACCTATCTAGAAAAAATGTTCTAGGGTCGAAGATCGTACACCTTAATTGATATAAAAGCCTGGACAATTTCAATTTTTCTCCGTTAGCACAGATGAAAGCACCGACATAAATGAAAATGCTTAGTTACTCTTATGGATAAGTCGATGAAAACTTTTATTCAAGGAAAGAACTACAAGATCTATCTTTTTTTTAATTAATTTTTGGAAGGACTTTCAACTTTGAAAGTTGGGACTATATCCATATGTAATATTACGTTCGATGGCACAAAGTACGGCCGGGGGAAAATCTAGACATTTGCTACCTAGATAGAAATGTTTTCTTTCTACGTTGCATTATACTCCAAGATGACCTGTGACAATCTGGTATTAATAAGAAACACATGCTTAATGTTTTTGAAGCTTGATAATACTGAAGCTTGATAATACTGAAGCTTGATAATACTGAAGCTTGATAATACTGAAGCTTGATAATACTGAAGCTTGATAATACTAGTTGATATACACTCAGACAATTTCCAGATTTTCTTGACTATGCAATCTGATACTTTGATGTGCTTTACTACTTCGGGCAGGACGGGATTTTCATGACGGGTGTGATGTAAAAAACTGAGGGCTTTAAAACTGCAACTTGTTATATTTGCTCAGAAGCTAGATGAGAATGACTTGTCTCACTTTTCAATGTCAAATTCAATAGACCCAGTGAGGAAAGAGTTACGAACTTAATAGCTAATAGAAAACTTCAACTTATGAACGAATATTTCAAGGCTTCAGTACCATTGAAAAACACTTTGATACTCTCAGTCTACCATTAATGATTATGAAAAAGTGAGACCATTCTTGGAGCTTGAATTAATTGAATTACTATGTAAAAATGACCTTCAAAATAACTTATTAAAATCTTTTTCGAAATGAAGTTTACAATTGTGAAACCTCACACCAAGAAATATTGATCTACGTTTACTTCGTCCCACATATGTCAACAGGTATTTTCTACAAAGAAATTTCGAAGGGAAGTTAAGAGGAATATTTAGAAAAGCAATCACAGCTGCAGTCTTAACATAATTGTTAAATAATTTTTTAAATAAACTTTTTGAGTCTTCACTGAATATTAAAATAAATTATATGACCGGCCCAAAGTTTTTATTTTTTATGTCCTGCCTCTGAAAACGTATGCGTATACCTGCCCGTCGTGAAGACTTTGGACAGTTTGGTCTTAAGTTTAAAGACAGTATATAAACAGTGTTTTATTAGATGCTAAATTTTTTTAAAATTTCTGATTTTTACGTTTTTATGATTTGCTCGCGTTTCATCACTGATCTTTCCTTTTTTTACGAGAACTTTATCTTCTCCAGACCATAAAATAAGAGCGGCAGCTTAACGAGTTACGTCGTTTCTGACTGTCGGCAATAGTGTTTCATTACAGTCGTGATAAAGTTGTGTTCCACTCCAGACGAATTAGGTACAAATGTGGAATTTTCTTTTAACTCAATTTCTCTTTTATCCCCCAAAAAACGTGTGCGGAAATTGTTCCTTTGAAGAAATTTGTGTAGCGGAACTTTTATTTAAGTAAATTATGTGTAAAAGATGTTTCAATACATTTAAATGCAAATGGCTTGTGCAGGATTGTGTACGATTTGTCAATGAACGGCTTGGATAAATAATCAAATTCAGTTGAAGAAAGGTTGTGACTTCAAACGTTTGACTGGTAAACTAAAAACTGGCAATTGATTAAAATGTAACCTTGTGTTCACCGCACTTTATAAACAACTTTCAAAATGAGCAGAAACTAATCTTCAAGTTACGATGATCAATAAAATACAATCGTTCCCATTCAACCTAAATCAGAATAGCTGAGGTAGTACACTCTATTACACCCGCGTTAATAACGTAAATCTGGTCTACTGAAATCATACACTGCAATAGAATCAGAAAATAACCATTGTTTCAGCAATCTTTTAAAAGACATTTACTCCACGTAAATTTTCTTTCTCGTTTTTAGAATTCTTAAAATTGATAATTTGTACTCTGTCCTTTTCCCCGTTCCCCAAAAACAGTGTTAACCAGTGATGCGTTTGATCGGGTTTCGGCTTCACTCAATACATAGGCCTACATCAAGGGCGATACAATTAAAACCGGTTAGATGTATGACAGTGCATTTATTACCTGAAAATTATTCTCCAAAACAGTTTTCACATTTATCCCACTGCGGGACATGACGATTATTCACACCCTTGAAAAAACTTGTGGAGTGTCTACCGAACCTGATCTTTATGCAGTCAGACGAGTTTTCATCGCATGCATGACAGTGTCTACGAAAACCTATCTTCGACTCTCCCAGAACGTGAAAATCGCATGGAGAGAGATCTAAACTGCAGGGATAATAAACCTTGCAAAGTGACCCAGTGAAGTAGCCTTTCTGTTTTTTGATCCTCCGAAAATGGACGTGGAACTCATTGGCGCGGATATTGTTCAGTGACTCAGGTTCTTCGTCAAAATTGCGTGTTCGGGACCGTGACTTATTCCCACCAAAATACGAAGTTCGAACACAGTGATCCGTACAAGATAATAACGACAGGAAAGTTGACACAAGGAGCCTGTTTTCGGCAAGCATCTCAGAGGCACACGACGTCCCTCTGGTGCCATTCCAGTAAACGCGACATGACATGCAGTGTTCACCAAAAACAGCAGGCACTGGACGATGGATTTGCCGTCCCTTTACCTCATAAACAGTAAAAAATCGCTCATCACCTCGCTGTTGTCCTTGACTCCATCTTAACAAAAGTATCTGTAACATCACTTCCATCTTAATTAACTAACGATTCGTGTGAAGATGTTACTATTATGTAAGAACCTGAGTCCTTCCCTTTTATAGGGCCAGAGGCCCTTTCAAGAATACATGTGCGGAAGCGGACGTTATAACTGTGCTTTTGCCAGTCAGTTGTCAAATTGATGACACTCTCCATCTTGCTGTCATGGGTCTTCCTTTTCCGATCAAAGGATTTCTAACATCTATAACTACGGTGGGCTCTTCGTTGAGTCAATTGCGGTTACCATTAAAATTTAAGTACAGAATTCCTGCGGATAGCTTTAACTAACACCAAAATGTAAAATTTAAGTACAGAATTCCTGCGGATAGCTTTAACTAACACCAAAATGTAAAATTTGACCAAATATTGTGGTTAGATGTCATTATACATTTTATTAATAAACTAGCTGAGTGCCCGGCGTTGGCCGGGTAATAATTTAACTTCGACCAGAGCAATTAATTTGATACTAACACCTTGGTAAACATGTCATTTAACTAGCATGAATAGCGCCAGTGTTCAGAACTTTCACTCATTTACATTCGCCTTCCCAACCTAACCCTTCGGCAACTAACTTCAAAAAACCAGCATGATGACTGATGGTTTTAGGGAATTCTCCTACTACATCAAATAAAAGTGTCTAAAAATAACGACTATTTAAAACAGTAAAAAATATTTGCTAACTTAATAAAGTCTAAAACTACTCCCAGTACCTTAAAGGAGTAAAGAAATACAACCTTTATCTAATACAGACCAAAATATAGCTGGTATCCTAAGGAAATCATAAATTCATCCGGTACCTTAAGAGGAGCAGGGGGTAGATGATTCTTAATTCTTCAGTGTTCGTTCCTTGATCGTAAGAAACATGTGTATAAAGTTTGTAAGAAATTGGTCTACACATTTAAGATTGTAAATGTAAATTTGTTTCACACCCTTCCACCCCCACACCTAGGGTCTGAACTGCAACTAAGCTGACATAGTGAATGTTAGAAATAAACTCATTGACATCTATAACCCTTCATTTGACACCAACCCCTGTTTTTCCCCTTTTTTTCCATGTAATGACCCGCCCACTCTCCCTTATTGATGCAATAAGGGGTTGAAATTATACACTAAAAACATCTGGATATGAACTCGTCATCACATAGACCCAGAAAAGTAATTAGTCGACACTATTATCGGCAAGTTTTGCAAGTTTTTAAATTTAACCATTTGAGAGTTGCCTAACGCTTTAAAAAACCGGCAGAAGCCTTCGCATGGGTGCGCACAACAGCCCGTCAAAGTTTCGTCGCAATCGGATGAATGGTTTAGGAACAGGGAACACACAGACAGACACACTGACATTCATTTTAAAATATATAAAGATGTCTTTGCATTATATTTTAATTTTGATATATTCAGTTTTTATTAAAATAACTAGCTGGGTGCCCGGCGTTGCCCGAAATGTCATTTTTCTATAACCCCCGATATGACTATAATTTTGGTTGCTTTTGAACTATTTCTATGTAACGCTCCTGGAAACCTATCCCTCAATGTGCACAGCTCCCATGCCGAACGAGGTTGAAGTCATTGACTAAATATATCGGCCGTTTTTACATGTTAGAAGATGACCACCCCCAAAAATGTGCGATAATCAAAAAGTATTTATTCCTCGCAAAAATCGGCCGATTACATTGTCTGAAAATTTCTACTCCAGCCCACCACCACCAAAACCCGTCGCGTTATCCACGTTGTCACAATTAGACTCAATCTCTGAATTGATTCTAATCTCGGTTGTTTTTGCGGGTTTTTTTATTTAAGGTACCTTCACCCCACCCCTAAGCTTCCTCCCCTCACAGGGGTTGAAATTATACACAAACAACATCAGTATAAAAACTATAAAAGTCATTAACACCAGGAAGTAATTATTTAACGCAAATATCGATCGTTTAACATGTTTGAAAATTTACACCCCCGAACACTCGCGCTTGGGGGACTTAAACGGCAAGTTGAATGTCATAATTAAACTCAGTGACAACTATAACCCCGAATTCGACTCCAATCTCGATAGTTACTGATTTCCTTTTATGTAATGCCACTCCACGCCACACTTAAAGGTGCACCCCTCCCAAGCCCGAAAGGGGTTGAAATTATACACAGAGAACATGTAGAGAAATTTTATGAATCTCATTGATGCCGAAATATATTTATTCGAAGCAAAAATTGGCCGGTTAACATGTTTGCAAATTTCCTCCCTCGCCCAACTCCGCCGGCCCCTCACACCCCCGCACACCACCAGCAAACCCCGTGCATTGCCAACGTTGTCATAAATACATTCCCCTATATCCATAACTCTGATTTGACTCGAGTCTTGTTTTTTTCGGGTTATTTTTATGGAACACACCTCCATCTCTATGCGTACTTCCCTACCATGCCGTAAGGTGTTCAAATTATACACAAAGAAATACTATCAATGACATTGACAGCGTCAAATTATTATTCCCTACAGAAATCAACCGTTTAACACGTTTGTAAATTTACACCCCCCCAACACTTCCTTCGGGGAGTTAAACGGTTAGTTGAATGTAATAATTAAACTCATTGACATCCATGACCGTGGATTCGACCCCACCTTTAAGGGGAGCTCCATTCCCAATCCCGAAATTATACACGGGCAAAATGTAGAGAAATTTTATGAATCTAATTGATCCCAAAATATATTTAATCGACGCAAAAAAAGGTCTGTCAACTTGTTTTAAAATTTCTATCCCCCTTTCACCTTTGCCCAATTCATCCAAACCCAGCCGTCCTCCGCGCGTTGCCCATATTGTCATAAATAAATTCAGCGACATCCAGTACCTTCGATTTGACTCGAATCTCGGTTGTTTTCGCGTTATTTTTCTTGTAAGTCCCCTCCACTCAACCCCTATCATGCCTACAAACAACATGGGTAGAGATAATATCAACGTCAATGGCCCTGACATTTATTTATTCCACGCTAATATCGATGATTTAACATGTTTGAAAAATTTCACTAGTGAAATTTTATGAATGCTATTGTTCCAGAATTATATTGATTCGGCGAAAAAATCGGCCGGTTAGCATGTTTGGAAATTTCTCTCCCCACCCGCCCGCTCTCCTCACCGCCAATTCCCACCCACCCCCGTGAGTTTCTCAGTTTGTTATAAATAGTCTCAGAAACATCCATAACCCCGATTTGACTCGAATCTCGATTGTATTCGCGTTATTTTTCTGTAAAGAATCTCAACCCCAAACCCTAAGGGTGCCCTTTTCTCAGGGAGTAGGGGATGAAAATTATATTCAGATAACATCGGTAGAAACACTATCCATATCTTTGACCCCTAAAAATATTTATTCGACTAAAATATCGGCTCTTTTATCATGTTTAAATATTTCCATCCCCGTCCACCATCGCTTCTGGGGGTGGTAGACGCGTCTCACCCCGACAGTGTTTGTTTCCTGATCGCAAAGAACACGTGTACGAAATTTGGTTAAATTTGCTCCACGGGTGTAGATTTGTATGCGGAACAAATAAACATGCATACACACATACACACATACACACATACACACATACACACATACACTCATTTTTATTTATAAGAAGATAAGATAATTTTCTTTTTCTGACGTTTTTATATGTGACTTATGAAATATGAAAATTACATTACATAATAGTTGCCGATACACTGAGCTTATTGTAGGCAACCAAGGCCTGGGCTAGTCTCTTCGTCGTCCACACACGTAACAGGCTTTACAGCGGCCCTGACGTCTCACCTTTTTCTTGTGTCCATACTGTACATTAGAGGGAAAACAACCCACACACAGTCTTGGGAACAAAGCCCCGAGTCAATACTGACATTTTGTGGGTAGATCACACTCTGGGGCAATCCATTTATAGTGGAAAACGTCTGGCCCATGACATGATGGACTTCCATTATCTTCTGCATGCTTATGCCGCTGATAACTTATGATTTTAGAGGCAGTTACCACCCCTCGGGTAAGAGGATGCCCATAACTATCCGCTCATCCGCTCTTCGACGAGACCGTTGACACTGCGTCGTCAGAACACAACCTCTTTTATCGACATAACAGTCATCTTGTTGCCATCTGGAGAACGACCCCAAGATCCCCAACATACCATGGGAAATTCACATAAATGTGTTATCGTGGCGCACGACGTTCACGGTCAAGATGTCTTTATCCATCCAATAAAACATTAATGATCATAATACTCATAAGTGGATGCGTGATGTCATTGTCAGAATTAGCAAACACTTTTAATTGTAATTTAGATAATGTAGACAAATTTATAGTGCAAATTTATTCAATAAAGTTAATTTAAAAAATGTTACTGCATTATTTTCTGCTTTCAAATATTATTATGGGCGAATATTAGTAAGGTAAAATTCGTAAAACATAAATGAGATTGAAGTGCTTATAAAAATCCATCCGGCATACAGCGATTCAGGCACAGACTTGTTCATAAGATATATGGTGAAAATGATATATAAATATATATATATATATATATATATATATATATATGTAACACGCGTAATATAGAAATCTTATAAAGAGATAATCTAGTGATAAAAGCAACAAAACGGGTACGTACTTAAACTTAATGCTTGTCAGAAACAATTCTATTTTATTACCAAGTATGCAAATAAATGCCTGTATCTAAAATAAGTAAATTTCTTTTAAGATAAATTATTAAAAATAGTAACGCTGCCCGGGAATTTATTTATATAAGACCACAAAATATTTTATTCATAAATACACTTGGTATCTCAAATAACTCAAAAACACTTCCGGTACCCAATTGCCGGGATTTTGAAAGTAAAAAAAAATATTCTCAGTGCGCTAATAAAGAAAAAAAATCCTCCCGGCACATTAAAAAAAATACCGTCGGTACCCTAAGGGATTAAAAAATATTCTCGGTTTCCTAATAGAGCCAAAAATACTGAGCGTACATCAAAAGAGTTAAAGATCCTCCAGGTACCCAAAGAAAATCAAAATTTCTTCCGGTAGCTTAAAACTAATAATATACTCCCGCTACATTTAAGGAACCAAAAATACACCTGGTTTCTTAGGAGAGGCATTAATACTCCCAGTGAGTTAAAAGAGTCAAAAATAGTCCTCATAGTGTTCGTTTCCGGGTCTAAAGTAATATGTGTACAAATTTGGTCAAATTTGCTTCCCACTTGTAGATTGGTACATTGCGGATCATACAAACAGTCAATTTTAATATATACACATGCTGTATATAAGCAAAGTTTGGACATGCATATCTCATAGAGTATAAACATTATCTGCATAAAACTTTTTTATACCTTTATACCCTTTAAATAAATTATAGTTATAAATATAATACTTTTTTGTGTGTATATAAACTCATTTAATTAAAAAATCTTATAAAAATTATTTCATTTCTCTATTTCCCCGATACCTCAATTTGTAATTAAAATTACTTTACTAATTTATTAGTAAAATAAAGGTGTTCTGGCTAGAAAAAGATTAATACTACATTATTTATATTAGTGTATGTTTTAGGTATATATACTGCAGATGTTTCAGAAAGTTAGAAACAAATCCAAATATTAGTTCAAGAGTTATTTGGGAAACAGTTTCCAAAATTCAAATTCTGAGAAAATGAATATTAAAGATTCAATAAGCATATTACTGCATCTTAAAACTCACTCCATAAATTAGAACTGTCTAGATGCATAAGTTATTCCTTCTACTTCTTTACTTTTCTCCTCAGACTCCAATCCAAGCATTCTATTGATCTTTCTAGCCTCTTTCGAGCAGTCTTGTGCCTTTTTTTTGTTGAATTCTTGACTCTGAACAATTCTTCATTTTTGAAGAATTCAACCATATTTGATCCTGTTGGTATCCCAAGATTTTGTAATACATTTATTTTCAAATACATTATTTTAATTGTCCTCTACCCATTTCGCATATTCCAATATATCTTTTCCGTGTTTCGAAACCTGACACGACATGAATGATCTAGATAATACCTCTACATCAATAACTTTCCGAGTTTTTGCTCCTATAACAGCTGTCACTTCATGTAATCGATAATTAATAAATGGAAATCGCTATTCCCATTGGAATAGTCGGCCAGCTGCCTCCTAAACTGGTCTAGGAACGGAGAAGGGAATGCTGCGTCCCCATAGCAAACTCCTCTCCCGCTATCGGAAGGGCGTGGGACAAGTACCCAATGCCCGACCTTCCCGATGCAGGTTTTTCTAAGGTTTTCCCTACATTTCTTTAGGCGAATGCCGGGTAGGATCCTTAAAATATATTCCGGGGCCATAGTTAACCCTTGGCTACCTTCCTCTACCCTTCCGCATCCCCCCTTTCAAATCCCTTCCTATGCTATTAAAGGGGAGTTGCCCAATGTGGATCACCCTCATGTAGCCTGTTGCCCTAAAAAAAATCATTTCTGAAATATTAGTACTTAAAAGACTTGGGCGTGGCAAGTAGACAGCTCGTGAGCATCAGTAAATATTTTTATTTATAACTTGGTAAAGAAATAAGCTATCGATGTGGAAAACACACCAACATAGAAATAACACGATAATCCAAGAATGGTTTTTTTGATCCCAGATAAATGTACCTACCACTTTATTATAAATAATAATATAGATTGTCATCGGATCTGCAGTAATAATTAGCATGAAAATATGTTCTCTGGTTATCAAGAAAACAAAATAATAGACTTAAATACCAAGTACTTAAAATAAAAAATAATTATCTTACTTTTCGAAGTATTTATAACAATAATGGAACCTTACTCAATGTAATTGATTAACGGACAACTTCTGATTTGGAGTTGTCTTCTCCGATGTAAGTATAAACTGTAAAGTATTTATTCCAACAGTATTGTTGACTATATGTTGATAAATTAATGCGTAATACATTCATTAATCACACAAAAAATCCTTCAAAAGGTAATTGTGGTTAATAACCTCAAACGTGTCCATAACGAAAAAAAACTCTCCTAAAACGCCTAATTGGAACTCAGTGAATGTTACGATCATAAAAGCAAAAAGTAGATAAGATAAAATATTTTTGTAACTGATAAACTGAAAAAATTATTCTGGAAATATTACTGAAAATATTGCAGGAACAATGAAATTTTACGAGGATAGGTACAGTTATACGAGGCGGGTGTTATCATGGTTAAGAAACTTTATATTTTTCGTGGTGCCAAGGTCCTCAGTAAACCAACAGCTTGAATTTCGTCAGAAGTTAATGGATCCTTAGCGGAGAAAATAAAAATTTTGAATAAGCATCCATTACCTCCCGTTTAATTGTAAGAAATTCAATATCTGTCCTTATAGAGTTTTTCACTTATATACCTTTGGAAAATTAAAAATTAGTAGGTCGTGGATGTCAGACAAAAATGGTATTAGTTAGCAAGTATTTCTATCAAAAAGGAGTCATTATGCTGTTAACCCGTAATTGTCACCTGGTCTAAGCTAGACCAATTATCGCTTTGTATTATAATAAACTATGCTTAACATCGAATCAATTGCTGAACGTGAACTTCGGTTTAACAGTATGTAATGCCGTCACCTAGCGTAAACAAGTTGCCTTCACACTGTGAAAAGCTCGCCTTCTGCATAACATCGCTTCCATGAACAGTATTATATTACATTACATATAATTATCAGCTAATAAATTACTACAAAATTCTTTATACTATTATACGATTCGACTTCAAATATTCTATTTATAAAATATATTAATGGATAATATTATTTTTAATGAGAAAGCAAACATTGGTTTTACCGGACATTGTCTACGTCTTAAAACTAACGGTAAATCATTCTCAACTGTGCAAGTCAATTCTGGGTTTCGATACATTACCTTTCTCAGATACAGTAACCGCTTCAGCCAACCTTCATCCCGTGGTTTCTTAACTCTGTAAATAATAACATTTATTTTATATAAATCAGATAAATATAATTGTTAATAACATTAATCCCATTACATACGTCTGTGTACCACTGTGACCAAAAAGTAAGGTGAAATTGTCATTTAAAACTCCCGGGTATTAGGAAGGCGGGTAAATTTTTTCCCTAGGTTGGTAGGACTGTATAATATTTGCCAAGCGTCTTTTTGTTAAAAGGTTTAATTATGTCCGAGTTACACGTGTTTTTGTAAACAACCAAAAGTGAATTTTATGATTTTTACAATGGGTGATTTTGTTCAGCAAAGAACTTTCATCTAATTTTGTTTCCGGAACGAATATTCTTGTGCGTACACGTTGAAAATGTTGCGGAAGACCTTTGGTGATCAAACTATGGCACAAAAAAACGTTTATAAGTGGTACAACGAGCGCGAGAACGCGTTGAAGGCAAACCGCGCTCTGGACGACCATCAACATCTACCGACGAGGGCCACGACCAAAAAATCAAAGATTTGGTGCTTGAAAAACGATGATGGACAATTAGAGATCTCGCTGTTAGTGTTGGAATATCATTTGGCTCAGCCCAAATCATTTTGAAGAATGTTTTGTGTCTCAAACGCGTCAAGTCTCGATTGGTGCCAAAATCGCTCAATTTTTTTTTAAAAAAAAACGTCGCGTTGATGTGTGTGAAACTTTGCTGTCTGACTATCAGGACCACTTGAAATGCATCTTTACTGGAGACGAGACTTGGATTTACGCATACAACCTTGAAACCTCCGACCAACCCAGCGAATATCGTGCAAAGGTGAAGCAAGACCGAAAAGACCACGGCAAAGTCGATCGAAAATCAAGGTCATGTTGACAGTTTTCTTTGATTATCGTGGTGTGGTGCACTATGAATTCCTTCCGCCGGGCCAAACAGTCGACAAAGAATATTATTTCGTTATGCGTCGTTTGCGTGAAGCTATTCCTCTGAAACGGCCGGAATTATGGGCGAACAACTCTTTGTTCCTTCATCACGATAATGCACCATGTCATACTGCATTGCTTCTTGACGACTTTTTTGCCCAAAACTCGACTGATATCGTTCCGCAACCACCGTATTCGCCTGATTTGGCTCCGTGCGACTTCTGGCTATTCAGCAAACTCAAAAGGCCAATGCGGGGACGCCGTTTTGACACGATGAAGGAGATAAAAACCGAATCGAAGAAGGTCTTGAAGACTATACTGTAAAAAGACTATTCCGACTGTTTCGAGGACTGGAAAAGCGTTGGAAAAAGTGCATTTTTAAGGACGGGGATTACTTTGAAGGGGATGAAATTGATTTGGAAGAATAAATAAATAATTTATATTTATATTTTATATTTTATAAATAAATTCAGCTATTTTTATATCATAAATTCAATACTTCCAGCCATGATATTACCAATAAATCTTGCACTTGTTATCTTATTAACTGAACACGTTTTTGACGTAGTTATAAGGAGAGGTAATATTAGAGAACGAATATAATTTCAATGGAAGATCGTGGTTGAGTAATGGAATGACGAATGCTACTAATGTAGTAAACATTAAGAGCCGTTTACTTTTTTTGTTACTCTGACAGACGCATCAGTTGCTACAACCATAAGCGACTTTTTAAACTATAGAATTTGACTTCGCCGAGAAACTTATTTCTTGAAGTGGCTCAATATGGAAAGATAGACTCACAACTTCCTTGCTCTAGCCGGGATTCGAAGCCGTGACCTCGGATGTCTTACAATGGTCTGGTTGTATATATTGTAGCGTTTCCGTCCTTGGAAAGACAGGTTCAGGGAAGACGGACGTTGCAATGCCTCGACTGAAAGCAGTGGGCAGAGCAATTTTGTTAGGGATAACGTTGGGGATAACCGAGGAAAACCTTAGGAGGATGACCAGATTCAACACAACAGTAAATAAAATTCAGTACACAGGCCATATTTTCATCAATAAAGTTACATACAATTCATTTAAACAAGTATTAGGTCCATGAGAAATCCTATCACTCTCAACACACTCCAGCACAGTGAAAGAAAAATGATAAAATTTAAATTGGCATGAAAAATTTACGTTTGATTGAAAATTAATAATAAGAAATATAACCAAATATAGACAAAGAAGGGATCATATAAATACCACACAACGTTTCTGAAAGCCTTGTTTCTTCCTTCAGGTTCATTAAAAATAAAAACAAACAACACAAGAGCCAAGTTCAACTCAGTTGACAAATCAGAGGAACAATCTTTCTTATTATTAATTGTTAAATTGACTTGAGAAAGGAAAAATTATCAGTCAACTTTTCAAGTAACTAATTAAAATTAATAACTTTAGATTTAATCAAAGGAAGCAAAATTTTTGTCACTTGCTAAATGGCTCGTAGCTCAAGTTCCACAACAATTTAAAGTTCAAAAAGCAGATTAATTTAAAAAATCAATTCCAGTCAACGGCTGTAAAAACTATTTAAATTTTACTGATATTTACAGAATTTTCTATTTGTTTATTGCGGTAATAAAAAAATGGAGTGCTTGTCTTAAATAATTGTGCGGTTCGGTAGGTTACTCTTCGTCGATCTGCAATGAGCAATGAGCTGCTTCTGCCGGGGTGCCTCGTCGCTGGCAGGTGTGTCACGAACACGCCGGTAGCAGCTACTGGCAGGGTCTCGAATACAGCGACGGGCGATAGTTGCGGGGTACGACCCAGCTATATACTGATGCCTCAAAAACCGAAACAAAATCCACAAACGCGTACATACAAGTGAACCAAATGAAAGAGGTCCGGATCAACTCATCAGCATCTATCACGACAGCGGAGATTACGCAATACTCATGGCTCTCGACTACTGAACTGAATTCTGTCTAAACAACTTAATAATCTGCTCTGACTACCTGTGCGCATTAAAGGCCATAAGGGACCGAAAATTCAAGACATTAACAAAATCAGACTACTTTAATAGAACTTATCTGCATGTCAAAAATCAATCAACCTCATCTGGATCCCCGCTCATGCTCATATAGCGGGAAACTATGCGGCGGACGCTCTCGCTATCGTAGTATAGCATGAGTATTATCCAGGCACATCCGCAGTATGCACAGCCTCGGACCTATACAAGGTGCTCAACAAGAAAATATAATCAACCTGGCAAGCAAGGAGGTCTACTGGGAAACAGCGGACTCTTCCGTCAGGAAATAACATCATCATCCGAACGAATACTTTCCAAGAACCTCCACAGAAACCATCAGATATTAATCTCCAGGATAAGATCCCTCCATACAGACTTCTCACATAATCACCTATTCTGCAGAACTCCCCAACCCTTATGTAGTCCCTGCAACCAATCCCTCACTATTCATTGCTCTTTGAATGCAAAAAATCTGAAGAAAACTGAAACAAGACATTCAATTCTAAAGACTACTGCATTGATCCTGAAGCAATTACTGCATTAGTAGCTTCCATATCCAGTTCCCAGGTTGATCATCTAATTTAAGAAGTAACTGAATGCGGTTTCGTACGAATTGGAATCGTGCCACCAAACCACGATTGTTTTTTAGGGTAACAGGCTACATGAGGGTGACCCACATAGTGGCAACTCCCCTTTAATAGCATAGGGAGGGATTTGAAAGGGGGGATGCGGAAGGGTTGAGGAAGGTAGCTATGGGTTAACTAGGGCCCCCGGGCTACTATGGATAAGGATCCTACCCGGCAATTCGCCTAAAAGTGATGCAGAGAAATCCCTAGAAAAACCTGCATCAGGTAGGTCGGGCATTTGGTACTTTTCCCACGCCCTTCCAATGGCAGGAGAGGGGTTAGCTGTGGGGTCGCAGCTTTTCCCTCGCCATACCTTGATCGGTTTAGGAGGCAGCTGGCCGACTATTCCAATAGGAATAGCGGACAACTCTTACCGTATGCCCAATGTCTGCGACCCCGGTACATACACCTTTCAAAACAGGCCGAGGTGCCTCGGGATGTGGGAACATTAGTTCAAAAAACCAGAGAGACGTAAAGACATCCCCAAAGGTAGTCTCCGCCCGAGCTCTCGGGAATCTAAACCACGAACGATCCAGGCCTTCCAAATAATATGGGAGCGCGCAAACTGGATGCGAGTTGTACGTATACGTACGTTGTAGTTCCGACGTCCGAAAATAAATCCGAAATTGCTGAGATTTTATAATCTTTCGTGCGTCGAAATAATGGACGTAGAACAAGTTATTAACTTGAATTAAGGACAAAAAAGTTTGTGGAAACAGATTGATTCAAGTTATCACTTACGTGACGTTCATAGCAGAGCTTGGCGAGAAGTATACGAAGAAATGGAAATATCCGGTAAATATTACATTTATGAATGCCAAACAAATGGATCATATTATATTGTGCTCTTCTATTCCCTTCTGCAGTCATGATCAGTTTCTGTTTTAATTTTGTGGTCGTGGTGTTTCCTCTAAGGGGGGGGGGGCTAAGCCTGCGAGAGGATTTCTCGCAGGTGAACCTTCCCAGAGAGCTCTGGCGGGGGCTACCTTTTGGGGATGCTCTCACATCTCTCTGGTTTTTTTTTGAACTAAGGTTCCCACATGCCGAGGCACCTCGGTCTGTTTTGAGAGGTGTATGTTCCGGGGTCACAGACCTTGGGCATACGGCAAGAGTTGTCCGCTATTCCTATTGGAATAGTCGGCCAGTTGCCTCCTAAACAGGACAAGGCATGGCGAGGGGTAAGCTGCGTCCCCACAGAAAACTCCTCTCCCGTCATCGGAAGGGCGTGGGACAAGTACCAAATGCCCGACCTACCCGATGCAGGTTTTCCTAGGGTTTTCCCTGCATTTCTTTAGGCGAATGCCGGGTAGGATCCTTAAACCATAGCCCGGGGGCCCTAGTAACCCTTGGCTACCTTCCTCTACCCTTCCGCATCCCCCCTTTCTAATCCCTTCCTATGCTATTAAAGGGGAGTTGCCCAATGTGGATAACCCTCATGTAGCCTGTTGCCCTAAAAAAATAAAAATAATAAAACCTCTAAAGGGATGGGACAAGTACCCAATGCCCGACCTACCTGATGCATTACTTTTAGGCGAATGCCGAGTAGGATCCTTAAACTATAGCCCGGGGGTCCTAGTTAACCCTTGGCTACCTTCCTCTACCCTTCCGCATCACCCCTTTAAAATCGCTTCCTATGCTATTAAAGGAAAGTTGCCACTATGTGGATTACCTTCATGTAGCCTGTTACCCTAAAAAAACCTCTCCCTGGCTTTTGACCAAAGGGACCGAGGTCAGTTTTGAGAGGAGTATGTTCCAGGGTCGCAGACCTTGAGCATACGGCAAGAGTTTTCCACTATTCCTATTGGAATAGGTTTTTCTAGGGTTATCCCTGGATCACTTTCAGGTAAATTTCCGGGTAGGATCCTTAAAGCTACAGCCCGTGGGCCCTAGTTATCCCTTGGCTACCTTGATCTAACTTTCCGCATCCCCCCTTTGGTCCATTTCCTATGCTAGAAGAGGGGATTAGCTAATATGTGGATTATCTATACATTGCCTGACTGCATCTTCTTCTCGGTAAATCTCTGGTGTCCCTGGACCTACTTTATCCTTTACAGCAATTTTCCCTTGTGTATAGAAGAACGTTGTGTAATGGTATTTTGCTAGTATTCTACTGATGTTTTAATACTCCTCATCTTTCTTTTACATAATTTAAATGATTTAAAACTCCTATATTCGACAATCCTTGCTTAAAATTGTGAGGTAAGTAGAAATGGGTTGTTATGTTTATCATGCAAAGCAAACTGCAAGGAATAAGAACGAGGGTAATTATAAGATCAAGGGAAATTGAGTAAAAGGCCAAGTCAAATAACTGCATTTAAATCTATGCAAATACCGTTAGGTATCAGCGCAATTAAAAAAACAATTACTGAAACTTACAATATTAATTCGTTTCCTTCATTTTATTCATTGCGAATAAAAGCGGTACTTTATCCGTATCTATCAAGTAACTCTTTCCAACGAACAAAATTGAGAATATATTTTCTTAAACGTAAAAATAAGTCGCAGTTGAGTTATTAAATGTTATAATGACAATGTGCATAGAAACCCTCTCCCGCCATGGCGTATGACAAGTACCCAATACCCGACCTACCCGATGCAGGTTTTTCTAGGGTTTTCCCTGCATCACTTTTAGGCGAATGCCGGGTAGGATCCTTAAACTATAGCCCGGGGGCCCTAGTTAACCCTTGGTTACCTTTCTCTACCTTTCCGCATCCCCCCTTTCAAATCCCTTCCTATGATATTAAAGGGGAGTTGCCACCATGTGGATTACCCTGGTGTAGCCTATTACCCTAAAAAATCAAACATATGTTTCAAAAATATTTACGAATAAGAAAAACTTTAACAATGCCATATGATGTATAATTCTTGTTAGTGACGCGTGATATCTATGAATATATTTCAGATATGTACCTTATTAAAAAACATTTATTCGGTTTCCTATGTTTTCCTTTCTCCCCACACTCTTGGGGCAAGAAAGAATTCAAAAAAAAAATTATCGAACAAAACTTGCCTACTTATTCCCTCATCATATTTAATTTAAATACATATATACATTCGCAGTCATTAGCAAAGTGTATTCATGCAGTTATGTTGTTACAGGTTCTTGCTACTGGAAGAAGAGATCGACTCTCGCACAACAATAATCGTTTTCCATTTTGTGGTTAGTATTTCGTATATCTGAAATGTGAATCTAGGAATGGATGCCTCACAAAATCAACAACTGAATACTCAATTAAATGATCCATTAAAATATGTATCCCGAATGATACGCAATGTTTCGACTGCTGCAGCTATTTTGAAAGTGCCCAAAATCTGGACGCCAAATTGTAATGCATACTATGGGGGGGGGGTTGTTTTTTTAAAAAAATGGCACATATAGAAATTTAATAAGTTATAATAATTAATTATATTCTGTATCTTTCTGGGTGTTGGAATTATTTAGTTTAAATCCTCTGATGAAAAATATTACGTTTATTTGAAGAAAATTATAGCACAATTAAAATCAAAGCAAATAAAATACAAGCAAAAGTCTCGACTATCTCAGTGTCAGAGAGAAAGGTGAACTTTTGATTTGGGAAGCATAATTTAACAGAGGACGATTATGCGACCATTTACATTATTTAAAATTGTCAGGATTACTCGAAGAGCCGCTTACACGTGTCTGCTTCTGGACACGAGATTACTTAGCCAGTCACCGTTGGTTTTATTGGTCGTCAAGTAATCACCGCCGCTCGTATCCCGGCCCACTGAATGGTCATTCGTTCCCTGATATTCATATTTCGACGCACGATAACGTCAGCGGACAGAAATACCAGACTCTGCTTTTATTCTGCTCATTGATATATGTCTTATAATGCCACAAACTTAAAACTGTCTGTCACTTAGAAATAAATTCAAGAAAGTCGTTTAGAATCACAGTCTTTTAATGTTGAATTTAAAATCACAAACTTAAAATGTCTAATTAGAACGTATTGTCTAAACTTAAATCCCTAAATAAAGTATTCAAATGTCCTTTCATTAAAATAGCCTTGCACATTTTACTCCTCGTCGTCCTTCTGACCAGCCCGTTTCTTAATTAGAAAACCTTCGCGTTCCTCGCAAATCCCTTATCGGCTTCCTGCTTTCAATCTCGCAGCTTGCATTGTTTTAAATTAATGTCGCAAATAATTTCCATTTTACACACTAAGGGGGCACGTGGCCGATACTAGTCGAAGCAAAGGTCTGAGGAACCAAGTAAAATATTACAATACACTGTGCTCTAAAGTTCAACATTTATTATATGTATTCAACAGAAATCCGACGGTATTCTTTTTTCTTTAAATTTCATTGAATGAAAGCGACGAGGAATATGCATTGTGGAAGTCTTACAATTCCATCGAGCATTCTTTTTTCGTCATTACCATCGCGATATCTAAAATCTTGACCAACCATTGCATGGGCATCCGGCTCTAGATCGATATGTTCAGCTGAATATGTCACGTGTTGTCCAGAACCTTTGCATCGGTGAAATAAATGTTAAATTCGAAAACAAACAAAATTAACATTTCATCCTCTCAATTCTACAAAATCATAAATGAAATTATTAAACAGAAATATATTACACGGAAACTGGTATTGTCTGTGTGTTGATAACTACGCTCCTTGTATTTTCCTCAATTGTTATCTTTGTGCACCTTCTGAATGATAGCTTTCTTTCCGTATAACTGACACATTTTTTTAAAAAAATAGCAAAATTAGCTTTTGAAACTAATTTTTACAGTACTTATCCTAACAATATCTCTCGACTCTTCGGGAATTAGACATTAATGTCGGTTTAGTTTTGCGATACTCACTGAAATTTAGTTTAGTGGCAATAATAAAAACCAAGTTGAATCACAGCCAAAATACTCACTCTAAGCTATAAAATCATTTATGGTTACCCTTCAGCAACCACCACCCCACTCCCTTCCTATGCTATTAAACGGGAGTTGCCACCAACTGGATTACCCTCATGCAGCATGTTAGTCTAAAAAACTGTTGTTTGAAATATAGTTATTAACAGGTAACATTGGCGGTATCAAAAGTAATCTTTAAGTAAAATATCGTTATGTTTTTATGTTATTGTATGCGTTGTAAATAACCCGTATCTAACAGGCAATAAATCATATAATGTTATATACGCTAGTTCCAATTTTAAAACACATCGAATTCAGCACTAATATACGTCATATTGGTGTTTTTTCGTCCGCATAGACGTTTAGTGAATATTAAGAGGCATTACGCAATCACGCAGGTACAGAAAATGGTTACTATCAAATCATGGTTGCATTTATAATTGGTTATACCAGAATTTTCATCAAATCAATGCATTTGAATCATTAAAAGGGAACTGGATGAGTGTAGTACCACTGATGTGACGTCATACCCACCCAGCCCCGCCACAGATAGCCATAAGAGCCCAACTGGTGACGTCATACGGTGTTCCTAGAGGCAACTCAAAACTGAAACCACCATCAAAATAATAAACATGAAATTCACTTATATGTGCAGAGGTTCAGCCGCAAGGTGTCGAAGGAACAAATTCAATATGAAATATCCATGCTTTAGTAGGACACATTTTTTGTTTTGGCCTTCGTCGTTGTCCTTAATTAAATACGTCAATAGTTTCCGTTATATTTGTGCTGTACACGCTATAGCCTCAGCAAATTATGTTCCTGGTCCATGATATCATTTAAAAATTTGAGGAAATAATATTATTGTTAATGAATTGTTCTCGAATTGCCGAAAGTCTCAGTCTTGATGAATTTTGTTGAAAAACAATGTCAATTGCTACAAAACATAGACAAACAATCAAAGGATTTATAACAACACCTATTTCCAAATATTCGAAAACAATTGCACAACATGTAGCAACGAAGTACACAGTTTGTCCCAAGTGAAATCAACAGTATGCTCTCTTTTTATGCAAAAATATGTTTAGAGATGCCAGTTTCATCACGAGTTGACGAAGTGAAACGATGCATAAAACAAAATTGGATTACGTTGTGTCAGGTAGAATTCCGTGTGCTGGAGAGAACAAAAAGCCCAAATCATGCAGTCTAAATTCAATAAATTATTATCTTTCACGACAATTAAAACAATGTTTGGGATCTAGAAGAGACTCCAAACCCAGAATTATCATCAGAAGAAAGAACGTGTGAATTAACTTTCACAGAATCTACCAAACGGAATGCAGCGGGTCGTTTTGTTGCAACTATTCATTTGAAAGGATGAAAGAACTCATTGGGAAAGTGCAAGGAACAGGATGAACGCAGATTATTTGTTTCAGAACGTTAACTGCAACTAATGAACCATTTAAAGCCAAATAAATAGAATACGTGAAACTGGGACACATGACAAGAGTTACAGAGGAAAGGGATCCACCACTCACATTTGCCTCATCATGGTGTGCAAAAAAAGAAAGGATTACCACCAAATTAAGGGTCGTGTTGACGGTTCAGTACCATCGAACTACAGAAGTCTGTTAATGATTTGCACAAGGTGGTACCTACAAGACAACAATATATTTTAACAAAAATCCTAAGTAGTGGGGGCAGACAATTTCTATTATATTTCGTCAAGTTTTGATTGCTTCTGGGCAAAGATCATTACAACTTATTTTATGGATATCTACGGCTCTACTTCAGATATACGAGGTCGAAACACATTAGTGTGATGTAGCTTAGTAAAGAAATTATTCGCAATTGCATGCATGTTGATGACCTGTTGTATGGGACAAGAACAGAAGAAGAAACCATTCAAATACGCAAAAAAAGGTTTCCAGCATTTTAGCCTCTGGGATATTTAACTCTCGCTTGACCGAGCATCTAATGAACTGGAAATATTAAACAATTCTGAAACTAAAGAGGAAATTTTACCATATCATGTAATAAAACTTGGAGAAAACGAGTGTACTAAAACATTAAAATTATCTTAGTCCAGAACAAAAGATAATTTAATTTTTGATACTAACATAAAATTAGATTTACAAGCCAATTCAAATCGTTCTCTCTTATAAACAATTGCTCGAATTCATGATTCGTTAGGATTATGAAGTGCGAGTATTATCATTAGAAATAATTTTACAGAAGTTATGGCTCGAGAAATTATTATGGGATGATGCTTTATCGCCTGAAACATCACGTGACGGGAAAATTTCGCAAATGATCTTGCATTTATGAAATAATTGGAAAATTGTAATGTTTATTCCACATCGTCCAGTATTGACGAAATTCACGCATTTTCAGATTCGTACCACGTCTAGAATTATGTGCTGCTCAAATATCAGTTAGTAATATTGAAAATGTAATGAATTCACTTGATTTAAAATTTATTAAAATGTATTACCGACGAGACTCAACTATAGTTCTGAGATGACTAAATTTTGAGCCCCATTAACTTACAACTTTTGTCGTCAATCCTGAATTTGAAATACAAACTCTTTCAAATTCAGACGATTGGCATCACGTAGCATCTCAGGATAATGCTGGATATTTAACATCAAGAGTAGTCCACCCAACAGCGCTACGAAACTCAGTTTTATGGTGGGAAGGTCCAGCATGGCTTTCATGTTTTGACTTGCTCATTTCTGATTCAAGTGAAACGATAATTAATGTTTCGGAATTAATATCTGTCGATCAAACAACTGCCTTGTCTTATTTAGACCAGTTCATTATTAAATTTAAAGATCACTCAGATTTGAATAGATTAGAGGTGATAATGGCGTTTTGTCTGCGATTCATTAATAATTGCAATAAGCCGAAAACAGAACTAATGTTTTCTTCGAAAAATTAATGATGCAATGATTAAACTTGCTCGACAGCAATCGTTTCATGATTAAATCAATTGCCTCACATTCCTACAACAAGTAAAATTATGAATTTAAATCCATTTATTCACGTTGACTGCAATTTAAGAGTTGGTGGCCGATTACAGCTTTAATATTATAATTTTAATGAACGACATCCAATGATAACATTTGCCAAAATTAACTTTTTCGCGGGAGCATCAAATATTGAATAATGCATGGCCGCAGACATTAGACAATAGCAGGAAGAAACTTGCCAAGAAAGATCGTACACAAATATCTAAAATGCTTCAGGGTTAATTCACGAGAAATTTCGCTATTAATGGGTAATCTGCCTCATGCTCGCATCACACCGAATCCCACCATTCAAAGGTACAGGCGTTGACTGTGTGGCTCATTTTTTTGTCAAAGACTGGGAAGGTCGTGGGAGCAGGTTATTTAAGTGACCGTTGCTGTTTTTGTATGTTTTGCGACGAGAGTTATCTATCTCGTACTTGTCATTGATATTACCACAGATTGCTTCGTTTTGGCTTACAACGATTCGTTTCGCGATGAGAAATGCATCGAACAATACTTTCCTACAATGTTATTAATTTCATTGCAGCTTGGTCTCAATTCAAAAAGTTGGGACGGTTTCTTTGATAGAGCGAGAAAAATTTGAATGGACCCTTTGTCAAAGAACGCTTTAACTGGCAAATTGTTCCATTATATTCACCTCACATTGGAGGCATTTGGCAGACGGTCGTTAAGTCTACAATATACCATTTGAAGTGGGTTATGGGTGACATGTCATTAACGTTTGAGAAGTTTACAGTTTGTTAGCACAAATGGGAGATATTGCAATTCCCGTCCTCGCACGTCACTCAGGTCGTCCAATCCGTGAGACTTTGATCGTTTGACGGCGCCCCGTTTTCTCATTGGGAGATCGACGACTGTTTCTCATCCAGATATTTTGCATTTACCGGAACCGCACACGTCTCGTTACCAAAGCATTCAGCAGATTCAATAACATTTTTGGTCAGGTTGGTCGAAAGAATATATACCAGAACTCCAAACTCCAAAAAAAAAAGGATCAAGTACATTCAGAGTCGATACGTTTGTCCTTATCAAGATAATAATTTACCACCGAATGGAAACTAGGATGTATGACACAACTGCACTTTGAAGTGACTCTATCGAAATAGTAATATCGTTGTGCAGTACCAAAAGGTATAGTGCAATATGACGTATGTCCTCTTCCTGTAGATACTAATGATCGTCACTACAAACTATCATATTTATATTTTAAAAAATTCGGTCCCCGGTTTACATACCTTCGATTCCTTCCTTAGCAACCTGTATCTAACTGACAATAAATCTGATTCCTAATGTTACATATGCAAAATTTAATTGGCTATGGAAATACAGTCTAATATGCAACATTATTTCTGTAAAAACATATTAATGTGATATATATAAGGAATTATTGGTTCCCAACCCCCCTGGATTCCACGGAAAAACCAATATGGCATTGCTTCAAAGTCGATCTGTAAACACTTTGTTCAAAGCATTTTCAAGAGTTTTCTCTGCTGCATACAACCACTCTGAGCATGTTACACACTGAGGACATGATGACCTTAAAATGGTTCCCCAATCTGGGAATTGCGAGTGCTGGTATTCGAAGGCGGAACACCAAGCTTGCGTTTCTAACAATATATACCAATAAACTTTCTGCCAGCTTTAGGAGACCTTATCACACTTATATTAAACGCCATTCTTTCTCTGCTACAGAGTAAACTGCGTTGTGTTGGGCCACAAATGAGTGTCAGAAATTGCATTTACAGTGCAGCACTTTAGGCCTTTACCAGTGTTTGGTCTGCCTATCCAACAAACTAGTCGGATTCGTTGTAATAAAGTAGAAGGTGAAACACTGACCTGCAGAAATGTTCAACTGGTTCCTTGGCGAAGAATGCTAAGCTGTTTTCTGCCTTAACCTTCACACGCAAGCGAGCGAACAAAACCAAACGGAGTATCTAACCGAAGGACCGCACAGCTCTAAACACAACACAGAACTAAGCCGATACAACCAATGCAACGATATGATGTAAACATAACCGACAGCAGTACGAACACAAGAACGTCTCTGCTCCATGCAGAAAACGGTACACCAAAAACGAGTGAAATGTGGTGGGGGTGGTGTGTGTAGATAGTCTATGTATAGGGTAATCCACATAGTGACCATTCCCCTCTTTAACATAGGAAAGAGAGTAAAAGTGGTAAAAGAAAGGTAGAGCAAGGTAGTCAAGGGTTAACTAGAACCTATGGTTTAAGGATCCTATCATCACAGCCAAAACAGAGTTTGGTGCAATACCAAACATTGACTTCAACTGTTAAGTTATTCACTGTTATTTTTACGTTGCTCTTTAAATTGTTCATCTTTAAGATTGACCAAACCACAAAAGATGTTTGATAATTGGTAAAATTTCCCATTTTAAATTTTCTTTCATGATGTGCCTTTTTATGCTCCTCGTGTATATTTATAATTTAAAATAAGTCTTTGGTATGGTTCCTAGAAAAGTTCAAGATTTTCCAATTTTTTGCGGAAGCTTCCATTGTTTGATGCCGTTTCTTTCTGGCATTCCTTCTTCTTTCAAGGAATGAGTCGTCATCACAATAGTTATCATCAACCCATCTTTTTTCCTTTCATGTTTGGCTTCTCGTTGCCTGCTGTTTGTGTCTAAAATTCTGCAAGCCTCCAAAGCGCATTGTACCGCTTACTTTTAGAAAAGCCACAGCAGTCACGGCATTACATAAAAGTAAATTAACTGGAACCTCTTCTTTATACTCCAATTCATATCCTCCTCTTTCACTCCATTAACATAATGCATACTTGGGATCGTCAATATATATTTTTCTTCCTTTTGAGTTGGAGCGCCAATTTGTGACGAATTTTTCTTACCATTCAAATGTGGCATGATCATCTTGCTGATGCCACCCACGTGTGACGCAGAAACTTTTACAATTAATAATGAATTTGGTAGATAAGGTAGAATCGGTATGAGATCAATCTTTAGGGACGCTCAGTCACTCTGTTTCAACGATAAAATCTTGACCAGATCGTCCCCGTTGCTGAAAACTTCAGTTTTTAAATATGTCTGCATGTCCATTGCTCATCATCTCTAAACCGTTAAGTACTGCAGATTTCAGAAGTTGTTTTTAATATATTTTATTATTTTCTTTTCTATAATCACAGTTTAACATATTTACGTCGTCTATTTAGATCACAGTTATATTTTCTCCCACTGATGTCCATCTTCTCCCCAAAGATCTTATTCTCCACCAAAAACTCTATTCCGTACGTAAAGCGGGTTACACAGGGTTACAGTCAAATTTGTATTAGTATTACAATCTGTACTTAGGACTTTAATGGGTCATGAATTTTACAGAAATTATAATAACACTTATTTATTATTCTCGATAAATTAAATTATATTTTTCAAAATGTGACATATATTGTTTACAGAGGGTTTATTTTACTATAAATCTAATTCTGTCGATTCAATGATTGAATAGGAGTGTCTATAAAATGTTTTTATATTTATATAAGTTTCTTTAATCTTCATTTGCAGTTATTAGGAAAAGAAAGTGTTTTATCGCCTTTAGGGGAGAAATTTAATTATATAGGTTAAATTGAAAATACAAGATTGAGACTATGGTTATGCAGAAGTGCAGCAACTACAGAAATTAAAGAAGCCGCACACAACAGTCAGTCACAATACAAGATAATAACTTCCGAGATTTGTAAATAACCATAACATGTTTTAATATTCTTTTTATTAATTTTGTAAAATTAAATGGAAGATAAATTAATAAATCCCATTATTTAGCATGGAACCCACTGTCTGATTCCCTCTGAAAAAAATATTTGCCGATTATACCCTTAACGGATGCGATTCCTACATTCGCTAACCAAAATTAATTGGATATATGTTAAATAATCGTGATTGGCTAGCAAGTCCCTGAGAATTTTCCAATAGTTCAGATTATCTGCATGAAACCTCCGCTGGACCTAGAAACAAGCTGCTGTGCAATCACAGGAAGCCTGAAATGGAGCAGAAACATGGCAGCACACATAATGGGGATGGAGGAAGAACAAATAAGTGAAGATAGTATAGATATATGGCTTAAACATAAACGGAAAAAAATATGGAATGGAAGTGGAAATGGTCGTTGTCTGTACAACATTGTACCAATGATTGAAGACAAGGAGTGCTGAAAAGGTAACCGAGGAAAGGATCTTACAAGACTCTTAAAAAGCCATAATCCGTTCAATTTCTGGAGTGTCCAGCAGCCAAAAGAGTTTTTGTCCAGCCTGACCAGCGATCCTAGCTACTACAAAACAAACACCACATGCATATGGCTAAAGACAAAAAAATGCCCGATTACGAAGGCATAAGCAAGGTATAGAAGGCGTGATTCTGACAAAAAAAATAAGTCAAATCCTCAAACTGCCAGCACATCCCAGCGATACGTGCCGGACCGGACCTCGACTAAACACTTCCGGATTTATAGAGGACACTTAAGAAAAACAATTTTATGATGTGAGGAATAATAGTTGACACCTAAAATAACAAATCTCAGGATTGCTGCATTATAAAATTCACAAATCTTGCCTACAGTATAATAACAATCCAACAATCCGAGAATTTTGTACAAAAATTCCCATGACCAGATAATATGAAAATAAAATTCGACCTTCTTAATCTTAATTCATAATACTTACAATAATTGAATAAGGCAATTGAAACGTATAATAATGTATTATACAAAAACTAAATATTAGATAGAAATCATCTAATTTTACTTAATTATAATTAACGAGAGCGATATATATTTTTGTAATTTATTTTATTTTAAGTCACATCAACTTCTAGGTCATTAGCGACTACTTAATACACTTATTTATATTACATTAACTAGCTGGGTGCCCGGCGTTGCCCGAGATGTCATTTATCTATAACCATCCATAAGACTCCAATTTGCGCTATTTTTATGTAAAGCTCCTCGAACCCTATCCCTAAATGTGCTCACCTCCCATGCCGAAGGGGGATGAAGTCATTGACTAAATATATCGGCCGTTTTTACATGTTAGAAGATGACCACCCCCACAAATATGCGATAATGAAAAAGAATGTATTCCACGCAAAAATCGGCCGATTACATTGTCTGAAAATTTATTCCCTCGCCCAACAACTCCCAAACCCGTCGCGTTACCCCCCCAGGGTTGTCACAATTAGATACAGCGACATTCATAGTCTAAGAATTGATTCGATTCTCGGTTGTTTCTGCGGGATTTTATTTAACGTACCTCCACCCCACCCCTAAGCTTGCTCCCCTCACACGGGTTAAATTATACACAAACAACATCGGTATAAATACTATCAAAGTAATTAACCCCAGGAAATAATTATCGCAAATATCGACCGTTTAACATGTTTGAAATTTTTCACCCCCGACCACTCCCGCTTCGGGGACTTAAACGGTCAAGTTTAATGTCATAATTAAACTCAGTGACAATCCTGATAGTTTCTGGTTTATTTTTATCTAATGCTACTTCCACGTAAACCCTTAAGGGTGCACCCTTCCTAGTCCGAAAGGGGTTGAAATTACACACAGAGAACATGTAGGGAAATTTTATTAATCTAATTCATCCCGAAATATATTTAATTGACGAAAAAAAAGCCGGTCAACTCATCCCAACCCAGCCGATACCCGCGCGTTGTCCAGATTGTCATAAATAAATTCAGGGACATCCATTACCTTCGATTTGACTCGAATCTCGGTTGTTTTCCCGTTATTTTCAAGGAAATTAATTAAACTCAGTGACAATCCCGATAGTTTCTGGTTTCTTTTTATGTAATGCTACTTCACGCCCACCCTTAAATGTGCACCCTTATGAGTCCGAAAGGGGTTGAAATTATACACAGAGAACATGTAGGGAAATTGTATTAATGTAATTCATCCCGAAATATATTTAATCGACGCAAAAAGCAGCTGGTCAACTCTTCCCAACCCAGCCGATACCCGCGCGTTGTCCAGATTGTCATAAATAAATTCAGGGACATCCATTACCTTCGATTTGACTCGAATCTCGGTTGTTTTCCCGTTATTTTCAAGGAATTTAATTAAACTCAGTGACAATCCCGATAGTTTCTGGTTTCTTTTTATGTAATGCTACTTCACGCCCACCCTTAAATGTGCACCCTTATGAGTCCGAAAGGGGTTGAAATTATTCACAGAGAACATGTAGGGAAATTTTATTAATGTAATTCATCCCGAAATATATTTAATCGACGCAAAAAACAGCCGGTCAACAAATCCCAACCCAGCCGATACCCGCGCGTTGTCCAGATTGTCATAAATAAATTCAGGGACATCCATTACCTTCGATTTGACTCGAATCTCGGTTGTTTTCCCGTCATTTTCAAGGAAATCCCCTCCAGCACCACCCCTATCATGCCTACAAACAACATCGGTAGAAATACTATCAACGTCAATGGTCCCGGCATTTATTTATTCCACGCTAATATCGATGATTTAACATGTTAGAAAATTTCCATCCCATCCACTGCCGCCCATTGGGGCTAAATGGCCAATTTGATGCTATAATTGAACTGGACGACATCTATATCCGTGGATTTGACTCCAATCTCGGTTGTATTCGCGTTATTTTATTGCAGCGTTCCTCCACCCAACACCTAAAAGTGCTCTACTGATAATCCTGACCCGCTTCTGGGGGTGGTAGACGCGTCTCAGCCCAACAGTCGGTAGAAACACTATCAATATCTGTGACCCCTAAAAATATTTATCCGACGGAAATAACGACTGTTTTAGCGTGTTTAAATATTTCAACCCCCGTCCGCCCCCGCTTCTGGAGTTGGTAGACGCGTCTCACCCCGACAGTGTTTGTTTTCTGGTCGCAAAGAACACGTGTACGAAATTTGGTGAAATTTTCTCCAGCTGTGTAGACTTGTATAACGAACATACAAATATACAAATATACAAACATACAAATATACAAACATACAAACATACATACATACATACACTCATTTTTATTTATAAAATTAAACGTCGTTATTAATGGAAACAACATCGATAAAATAGTATGAACAACACCACCCCTAAATATGCTACTTTCCCGTGGTGGAAAGGGTTGAATTTTTACTCATATCACATCGGTAGAAACACTATAAATCTAGTTTACCCATAAACACATAACATTTTGGCAATTTTAGAATAATAGACAATTCTCACCCCCAGCCCTAAGCAAGCTCACCGCTAATGTCTAAAGGGATTTATATTTTCAACAAAATCCGTTGAAATAGTATCCACGTAATTCTCCTCCAAGAACGCGCAAGAACTGACTATTTATCTCCCCTTCCAACCCCCACCCTTTCGGGTTAAATGGGCAATTAAAAATATTTATCCGAAGTAAACTCACTGACATCCATAACCTTCGATTTGACTCCAAACTCGGTTGTATTCGCGTTATTTTTCTGTAAAGCAACTCCACCCCAAACCCTAAGGGTGCCCTTTTCCCAGGGCGTAGGAGATGAATATTATATTCAGATAACATCGGTAGAAACACAATCAATATCTTTGACCCCGAAAATATTTATCCAAATCTAAAACCTGCTGTTTTAGCATGTTTAAGTAATTCAATCCCCGTCCACCCCCGCTTCTGGGGTTGGTAGACGCGTCTCACCTCGACAGTGTTGTTTTCCTGGTCGCAAAGAACCCGTGTACGAAATTCGGTGAAATTTGATCCACCGGTATAGACTTGTATTCTCCACCCCAAACCCTAAGGGTGCCCTTTTCCCAGGGTGTAGGGGATGAAAATTATATTCTGAAAACATTGGTAGAAACTCCATAAATATGTTGGACCCCTAAAAATTATTATCCGACTAAAATATCGGCTGTTTTAGCATGTTCAAATATTTCCACCCCCGTCCACCCCCGCTTCTGGAGGTGGTAGGCGCATCTCACTCCGACAGTGTTGTTTTCCTGGTCGCAAAGAACCCGTGTACGAAATTTGGTGAAATTTGCTCCAGCGGTGTAGATTTGTACTCTCCACCCCAAACGCTAGGGGTGTTCTTTCCCCAGGGTGTAGAGGTTGAAAATTATATTCAGATATCATCAGTGGAAAGACTATAAATATCTTTGACCCCTAAAAATATTTATCCGACTGAAATATCGACTGCTTTAGCATGTTCAAATATTTCCACCCCCGTCCACCCCCGCTTCTGGAGGTGGTAGGCGCGTCTCACCCCGACAGTGTTGTTTTCCTGGTCGCAAAGAACCCGTTTACGAAATTTGGTGAAATTTGCTCCAGCGGTGTAGATTTGTACTCTCCACCCCAAACGCTAGGGATGAAAGACTATAAATATCTTTGACCCCTAAAAATATTTATCCGACTGAAATATCGACTGTTTTAGCATGTTCAAATATTTCAACCCCCGTCCACTCCCACTTCAGGGGGTGGTAGGCGCGTCTCACCCCGATAGTGTTGTTTTCCTGGTCGCAAAGAACACGTGTACGAAATTTGGTGAAATTTGATCCACCGGTATAGATTTGTATTCTCCACCCCAAACCCTAAAGGTGCCCTTTTCCCAGGGTGTTGGGGATGAAAATTATATTCAGAAAACATCGGTAGAAACACCATAAATATCTTGGACCCCTAAAAAATATTATCCGACTAAAATATCAGCTGTTTCAGCATGTTTAAGTATTTCAACCCCCGTCCACCCCCGCTTCGGGGGTTGGTAGACGCGTCTGACCCCGACAGTGTTGTTTTCCTGGTCGCAAAGAACACGTGTACGAAATTTGGTGAAATTTGCTCCAGCGGTGTAGATTTGTATTCTCCACCCCAAACGCTAGGGGTGCTCTTTCCCCAGGGTGTAGAGGTTGAAAATTATATTCAGAAAACATCGGTAGAAACACCATAAATATCTTGGACCCCTAAAAATTATTATCCGACTAAAATATCGGCTGTTTTAGCATGTTTAAATATTTCAAGCCCCGTGCACCCCCGCTTCTGGGGGTGGTAGACATGTCTCACCCCGACAGTGTTTGTTTCCTGGTCGTAAAGAACACGTGTACGAAATTTGGTGAAATTTGCTCTACCGGTGTAGATTTGTATAACGAACATACAAACATACAAACAAACATACAAACAAACAAACATACAAACATACATACACTCTTTGTTATTTATAAGATAAGATTATATATTGTACTACACAAAAAAAAATAATTCGCCCCACGTTAAGGCGTCATTTTATGTAATACACAAATTACATTTAAATTAAATAGATGAATTGACTCACGTTGAGGACGCCAAAATGTAGTATTTAAAAGAAATTAAGTAAAATCAATGGTTAATTATTGGATTAATTTGCTCTACCGGTGTAGATTTGTATAACGAACATACAAACAAACAAACATACAAACAAACATACAAACATACAAACATACATACACTCTTTTTTATTTATAAGACTAGCTGGGTGCCCGGCGTTGCCCGAGATGTCATTTATCTATAATCCCCAATATGTCTCCAATTTCGGTTGCTTTTGCGCTATTTTTATGTAACGCTCCACGAACCCTATCCCTAAATGTGCACCCTCCGATGCCGAAGGAGGTTGAACTCATTGACATAATATATCGGCCGTTTATACATGTTAGAAGATGACCACCCCCACAAATGTGCGATAATCAAACAGTATTTATTCCACGCAAAAATCGACCGATTACATTGTTTGGGAATTTCTACCCCGGCCCACCACCTCCCAAACCCGTCCAAATTAGACTCGGCGACATTCATAGTTTCTGAATTGATTCGAATCTGGGTTGTTTTAGCGTTATTTTTATTTAACGTAATTCCACCCCAACCGCTAACCTTGCTCCCCTCACAGGGGTTGAAATTGTACACAAACAACATAGGTAAAAATACTATCAAAGTCATGAACCCCGGGAAATAATTATTTAACGCAAATATCGACCGTTTAAAATGTTTGAAAATTTCCTCCCGCGCCCAACTCCGCGAGGCCCCTCACACCCCCACCAAATCTCGCGCATTGCCCATGTTACCAAGTGACTCGAATCTCGTTTTTTGAGGTTAGTTTTATGAAACACACCTCCATCTCTACGCGTACTTCCCTACCATGCCGTAAGGTGTTGTAATTATACTCAATCAAAATCGGTAGAAATACTATCAATGACACTGCCTGCGTAAAATATTTATTTCACGCAAATATCGGCCATTATACATTTCTGAAAATTTATACCCCCGCCCAGAACTTACCTCCCCCAGTCACTTTCCCAATGGTTATCATAAATAAACTCAGTGACATCCATAACTTGAATTTTACTCCAATCTGGGATTTATTTTCTTGTAACGCCCCTCATACCCCCACCCCTAACCTAAGTGTGATCTTTCACGTCCTTAAGAGGTTTAAATTAAAAACAGAATCGGTAGAAATATTATCAGTACATTGACCTCGATAGATATTCATTCCTTTCAAAAATGGACCGTTAAACATGTTTTAAAATTAACACCCCCGCCAACCCTTCCTTGGGGAGAGTTAAATGATTAGTTGAGTGTAATAATTAAACTCATTGACATCCATGACCGTGAGTTCGACTCCAATTTCGATTGTTTTTGCATCATTATATTGTAATTACACTCCACCCCCACCCTTAAGGGAAGCTCCATTCCCAATCCCAAAAGGGGTTTAAATTATACGCGGAGAAAATGTAGATAAATTTTATTAATCAAATTGATCCAGAAATATATTTAATAACGACCGGTCAACATTTTTTTTAAAAATTCACCCAACTCCTCCCACCTCAGCCCACCCCTCACGCGTTGTCCAGAATGTCATAAATAAATTCACCCAACTCCTCCCACCTCAGCCCACCCCTCACGCGTTGTCCAGAATGTCATAAATAAATTCAGCGTCATCCTTCGATTTGACTCGTTTTTTTCTTGCTTGTGCTCTCTACCCCCATGCATCGCCCTCATGCCGAAAGAGGGGTTCAATTTTTACACACACAACTTGGGTAGAATTACTTTAAATCTAATTAACCCTGAAAATATTATTCACTTCTAATATCGGTCGTGATTTCATGTTTCAATATTTCCACTCCCGTCAAACACCACTCCTCGGGAGTTAAATGACAAATTAAATGTCATAATTAAACTCAGTGACATTCATAACCCTGTATTGTATTTGACTCTAATCTCGTTATTTATTTTTAACACCCGTTGACCCCCACCCCTAATGTGAGCTCCCTCTCAATCCCGAAAGGGATTCAAATTAAACTCAGAGAACGTGTAGTGAGATTTTAATAATCTCATTGTTCCAGAAATATATGTAATCGTTGCTAAATTCAGCCGCTTAAGTTCCTTTAAAATTTGTATTCTCCACTCACCTCCACCCAAACCCTCCCACCCTAGTCCAGCCCAACCCTGCGCAATGCTCAAATTGTCATAAATTAACTCAGCGACATTAATTACGTTCGACTCATTCGAATGTTGGTTGTTTTCGAGTTTTTTTCTTGAAACACACGTCTCCCCCCTCCCCTAAGCGTTCTTCACCCTCATGTCGCAAGAGGTTGAAATTGTAATACATAAAATGGGTATAAATACTATAAATTAATTAACCGTGAAAAAAAAATAATTTTCCGTTAATATAGACCTTTTAACATGTTTGAAAATTTTCAACCCCATCCTCTCCCGCCCCTGGGGATTAAGTGAGCAATTGAATATCATAATTACATTTTGTGACACCCAGAAACCTGGGTTTGACTGTAATATTGGTTTTACTCGCGTTATTTATTTATAATGCCCGTCCACCCTCACCCCTAAGAGTGCTCCTTTTCCATGATGTAAGGGGTTGAAACCATGCTCAAATAACATCGATTAAATTACTATCTATCTCTTTCATCCCAAAATTTTTTATCTGCCTAAACATATGCTGTTTTAGCATATTTTAATGATTCCAGCTCCTCTCCTAAGTGTGCTTCCCTCTAATGCCGAAAAAGGTTAAATTTTACAAACAACATCGGTAGATATATTATAAATGTCATTGACCTCGACAATTAATTATTTAATGCAAATATCGACCGTTTAACATGTTAGAAAAATTACACCCCCGTCCACCCCAACCCTTGGGGTTAAAAGGCCAATTGAATGTCATAATCGAACACGGCGACATCCATTACCTTTGGTTTGACTCCAATCTCGGTTGTATTCGCGTTATTTTCTTGTAATACCCCTCCACCCCTAACCCTACGGTGCTCCTTTCCCATTCCGTAAGAGGTTGAAATTTTACTGACATACATTGGTACAAAGATTATTAATCACTTTTTCCCAGAATATATTTATCCTACTCAAATATCAACCGTGTTAGCATGTTTGAAAGATATCCACCCCATCTACTCCTGCTTGAGGCACTAAACAACAACTTGAATATCATAATTAAACTGACTGACAACAATAACCCTGGATTTGAGTCCAATCTAGATTGTGTTTGCACTATTTTTATATAAATCTACTCCACCCTCACCCTTAAGGGTGCTCCTCCCAAACCACGAAAGAGGTTAATATTAAATATATGGAACATTTAGAGACCTTTTATAAATATCAGTGAACCAGAAAAATATTATTCGACGCAAATATCGGCTGCTTATTATGTTTGAAAATTTCAACCCCCGTCCACCATTGCTCCTGGTGGTTAAAACACCAATTGATTGTCTTAATTAAACTCAGCGCCATCCATAATCATTGATTTGACTCTAATCTTGGTTGTATTCGCATTATTTTCTTGTAACTCCCGTCCACCCCCATCCTTAAGGGTGCTCCCCTCCCAAGCCCAAAAGAGTTTGAAATTATACACGGAGAACATGTAGAGAAATTTTATGAATCACACTGTTCCCGAAATATATTTATTCACAGCAAAAGTCGGCCGGTTAAAACGTTTAAAAATTTCTACCCTCGCCCACCACTGCTAGACCCTCCCACTTCCGCCCAATCCCACACGTTGCTCAGGTTGTCATAAATAAACACAGCGACATGCATTTCCTTGGATTTTACGTCAATCTCGTTTGTTTTTTATATATTTTATTGTAACTCCCCTCTACCCCCACCCCTAGGCGTCCTCCCCTCTCATACTGAAAAGAGTTGAAATTATACACAAACATCACCAGTAGAAATACTATCAATTCCATTAACGCCTGCCGAATATTATTTCCACACGATCATCAACCGGTTAACATGTTTGAAAATTTACAACCCCTCGTTGGGAATGTTAAACGGTAATTCTAATGTCATAATTAAACAAATTGACATCCATAATACTTTGAATTGAATCTAATCTCGGTTGTATTCGCGTTATTTTCTTGTAACGCCCGTCCACCCTTACCCTTAAGGGCGCAACCCTCCCAAGCCCAAAATGGGTTGAAATTAAACACGGAGAACGTGTAGGGAAATTTTATGAATATAATTGTTCCCGAAATATATTTATTTGATACAAAATTCGGCTGGTTAGCTTATTTTAAAAGTTCAACCCTCCGCCCAACCCTTCCTACCCAATCCTACAAGTGCGCGTTGCCCAGATTGTCATAAATGAACTCAGCGACATCCATTACCTTTGAGTTGACTTGAATCTCGGTATTTTTAGCGTTATTTACTTGGAAACCCTCCTCCACCGCCACCCCTTAATGTGCTCAACCCTCGTGCCACAATGGATTAAAATTAATAAAAATCACATGAGTAGAAATACTATAAATCTAATTAACCCTGAAAAATATTTATGCAACGCAAATATAGGACATTTTAGCATGTTTGAAGATTTCCAGCACAATCATTCTCCTAGGGGTGGTAGGCGTGTTACACCCGCACAATATTTGTTTCCCTGTCGCAAAGAACACGTGTACGAAATTTGGTGAAAATGCTTCGAGGGTGTAGATTTGTAAGCGGAACATAATCATATACATACCCTCATGTATACACACATACATACCCGTATAAGGCAATTTTATATAATAGAAGCTAGTTTTAAATAGTGTATATATATATATATATATATATATATATATATATACACTATTTAAAACAATTACTAAATTTGTAGATATATAATTTTTCCATCTGAAAATAAACTATTTGGTGGTTTTAGCAATCTGCAGTTGGCAGCATAGTATAAAATGAGTGCAAAACATTACGAAATACGCTTTCTTTAATAGAAAAATATTAGCTTTTAACATTTAAGTATTGTTCTTATCATAATTCTATGTATCTTCCCGTGCGTATTGCAAGATATAATGAAAATAAACTATTTGGTTGTTTTAGCTGTCTGCAGTTGGTAGCATTGTTTAAAATTAATACAAAACGTTACGAAATACGCTGTCTTCAATAGAAAAATATCAATTTTGAACATTTATGTATTGTTTTTATCATAATTTTTATGTATCTTCCAGTGCGTATTGCAAGATATAATTTGGCAACATATTGGTCCCTGATCCCGTGAAATATTTCACGTCAAAAGTCAAGTTATTTAAAAGAAAATTAACGCAATGGATTGTATAACCTTTCATAATAAATTATATTTATCACTGGTGGTGGTAGATTTAATTATACTTATTATTCAATCAAAATATTTTTGCTTTACTTCATTTCTCAGAAATTGAACATCTACAACGTCGTTCCCAAAAATGGAAAACAAATTCTGCTATCCTAACCTAAAATTTTTGTTTCACGACACAAATTGCACGCAATAATTTGTTTACATTTATACAAATTTATAGAAATACGTTGCGTAAAGTACAATTAATTGTACTTTTAATTCAATATAAATGTTTCTATTTCTGTACAAACCTTTGACTGAGAGTGCATTAAATTAATAACGACCATAAAAACTTTCAGAGTTCCGTACGTCATTTTGAATACTTTTATAGTTACAAACACATAATTCAGCAGACGTACCTTAGACAAATCTTATTATCTTCTGAAATATTATACAGGATACAGTAGTACGTTATATTATGAAACTTTAAAATCTCGGCCGACACATATTTGAATGTATTATAAGGCGCCATATTGGCTTTTTTAAGTACGGCGGCGTAATTAACTTTTCCAAATTAACTTTGAGCAAAGATGGTAAAGTATTTCGTATTGTTTTTTATCTATTCGATGGAGTATTACTGGAAAAAGGTAATACTTTTTATTCAATCAAAATATTTCTGCTTTATTTCATTACGAAATACAGAACTATATTTTTTATGATGCGTCAATGTTTTTCCAATGACGTCACCGTCTCTTGGCGCGCAGTAATTTAACACTAATTCGTAACTTATTTCAACTATAATTATTTCCACGTTTATTCTAGGGGTTTCTCACCCCCACAGTGCTGATTCTCGGTTTTGGCAGAATATATATACCAATTTTTGTTGAATTCTGTCCACGCAATAAAATTTGTATTAAGAACATACAAATATACAAACTCTCTGCTTTATTTATTAGACTAGCTGGGTGCCCGGCGTTGCCCGAGATGTCATTTATCTATAATCCCCAATATGTCTCCAATTTCGGTTGCTTTTGCGCTATTTTTATGTAACGCTCCACGAACCCTGTCCCTAAATGTGCACCCTCCGATGCCGAAGGAGGTTGAACTCATTGACATAATATATCGGCCGTTTATACATGTTAGAAGATGACCACCCCTACAAATGTGCGATAATCAAACAGTATTTATTCCACGCAAAAATCGACCGATTACATTGTTTGGAAATTTCTACCCCCGCCCACCACCTCCCAAACCCGTCCAAATTAGACTCGGCGACATTCATAGTTTCTGAATTGATTCGAATCTGGGTTATTTTAGCGTTATTTTTATTTAACGTAATTCCACCCCAACCGCTAACCTTGTTCCCCTCACAGGGGTTGAAATTGTACACAAACAACATAGGTATAAATACTATCAAAGTCATGAACCCCGGGAAATAATTATTTAACGCAAATATCGACCGTTTAAAATGTTTGAAAATTTCCTCCCGCGCCCAACTCCGCGAGGCCCCTCACACCCCCACCAAATCTCGCGCATTGCCCATGTTACCAAGTGACTCGAATCTCGTTTTTTGAGGTTAGTTTTATGAAACACACCTCCATCTCTACGCGTACTTCCCTACCATGCCGTAAGGTGTTGTAATTATACTCAATCAAAATCGGTAGAAATACTATCAATTACATTGCCTGCGTAAAATATTTATTTCACGCAAATATCGGCCATTATACATTTCTGAAAATTTATACCCCCGCCCAGAACTTACCTCCCCCAGTCACTTTCCCAATGGTTATCATAAATAAACTCAGTGACATCCATAACTTGAATTTTACTCCAATCTGGGATTTATTTTCTTGTAACGCCCCTCATACCCCCACCCCTAACCTAAGTGTGATCTTTCACGTCCTTAAGAGGTTTAAATTAAAAACAGAATCGGTAGAAATATTATCAGTACATTGACCTCGATAGATATTCATTCCTTTCAAAAATGGACCGTTAAACATGTTTTAAAATTAACACCCCCGCCAACCCTTCCTTGGGGAGAGTTAAATGATTAGTTGAGTGTAATAATTAAACTCATTGACATCCATGACCGTGAGTTCGACTCCAATTTCGATTGTTTTTGCATCATTATATTGTAATTACACTCCACCCCCACCCTTAAGGGAAGCTCCATTCCCAATCCCAAAAGGGGTTTAAATTATACGCGGAGAAAATGTAGATAAATTTTATTAATCAAATTGATACAGAAATATATTTAATAACGACCGGTCAACATTTTTTTTAATAATTCACCCAACTCCTCCCACCTCAGCCCACCCCTCACGCGTTGTCCAGAATGTCATAAATAAATTCACCCAACTCCTCCCACCTCAGCCCACCCCTCACGCGTTGTCCAGAATGTCATAAATAAATTCAGCGACATCCTTCGATTTGACTCGTTTTTTTCTTGTCGGTGCCCTCTACCCCCATACATCGCCCTCATGCCGAAAGAGGGGTTCAATTTTTACACACACAACTTGGGTAGAATTACATTAAATCTAATTAACCCTGAAAATATTATTCACTTCTAATATCGGTCGTGATTTCATGTTTCAATATTTCCACTCCCGTCAAACACCACTCCTCGGGAGTTAAATGACAAATTAAATGTCATAATTAAACTCAGTGACATTCATAACCCTGTATTGTATTTGACTCTAATCTCGTTATTTATTTTTAACACCCGTTGACCCCCACCCCTAATGTGAGCTCCCTCTCAATCCCGAAAGGGATTCAAATTAAACTCAGAGAACGTGTAGTGATATTTTAATAATCTCATTGTTCCAGAAATATATGTAATCGTTGCAAAATTCAGCCGCTTAAGTTCCTTTAAAATTTGTATTCTCCACTCACCTCCACCCAAACCCTCCCACCCTAGTCCAGCGCGTTGCTCAAATTGTCATAAATTAACTCAGCGACATTAATTACGTTCGATTCATTCGAATGTTGGTTGTTTTCGAGTTATTTTCTTATAACACACGTCTCCCCCCTCCCCTAAGCGTTCTTCACCCTCATTTCGCAAGAGGTTGAAATTGTAATACATAAAATGGGTATAAATACTATAAATTAATTAACCTTGAAAAAAATTATTTTCCGTTAATATAGACCTTTTTAACATGTTTGAAAATTTTCAACCCCATCCTCTCCCGCCCCTGGGGATTAAGTGAGCAATTGAATATCATAATTACATTTTGTGACACCCAGAAACCTGGGTTTGACTGTAATATTGGTTTTACTCGCGTTATTTATTTATAATGCCCGTCCACCCTCACCCCTAAGAGTGCTCCTTTTCCATGATGTAAGGGGTTGAAACCATGCTCAAATAACATCGATTAAATTACTATCTATCTCTTTCATCCCAAAATTTTTTATCTGCCTAAACATATGCTGTTTTAGCATATTTTAATGATTCCAGCTCCTCTCCTAAGTGTGCTTCCCTCTAATGCCGAAAAAGGTTAAATTTTACAAACAACATCGGTAGATATATTATAAATGTCATTGACCTCGACAATTAATTATTTAATGCAAATATCGACCGTTTAACATGTTAGAAAAATTACACCCCCGTCCACCCCAACCCTTGGGGTTAAAAGGCCAATTGAATGTCATAATCGAACACGGCGACATCCATTACCTTTGGTTTGACTCCAATCTCGGTTGTATTCGCGTTATTTTCTTGTAATACCCCTCCACCCCTAACCCTACGGTGCTCCTTTCCCATTCCGTAAGAGGTTGAAATTTTACTGACATACATTGGTACAAACATTATTAATCACTTTTTCCCCGAAAATATTTATCCTACTCAAATATCAGCCGTGTTAGCCTGTTTAAATATATCCATCCCATCTACTCCTAATTGACACACTAAACAACAACTTGAATATCATAATTAAACTCACTGACAACAATAACCCTGGATTTGAGTCCAATCTCGATTGTGTTTGCACTATTTTTATATAAATCTACTCCACCCCACCCTTAAGGGTGCTCCTCCAAAACTACGAAAAAGGTTAATATTAAATATATGGAACATTTAGAGACATTTTATAAATATCACTGAACCAGAAAAATATTTATTCGACGCAAATATCGACTGCTTATTATGTTTTAAAATTTCAACCCCCGTCCACCATTGCTCCTGGCGGTTAAAACACCAATAGATTGTCTTAATTAAACTCAGTGCCATCCATAATCATTGATTTGACTCTAATCTCGGTTGTATTCGCGTTATTTTCTTGTAACGCACGTCCACCCTTACCCTTAAGGGCGCATCCCTCCCAAGCCCGAAATGGGTTGAAATTAAACTCGGAGAACATGTAGGGAAATTTTATGAATATCATTGGTCCAGAAATATATTTATTTGATACAAAATTCGGCTATTTTAAAAGTTCTACCCTCCGCCCAACCCTTCCTACCCAATCCTACAACTGCGCGTTGCCCAGATTGTCATAAATTAACTCAGCGACATCCATTACCTTTGAGTTGACTCGAATCTCGGTATTTTTAGGGTTATTTACTTGGAAACCCCCTCCACCGCCACTCCTTAATGTGCTCAACCCTCGTGCCACAATGGATTAAAATTAATAAAAATCACATGAGTAGAAATACTATAAATCTAATTAACCCTGAAAAATATTTATGCAACGCAAATATCGGACATTTTAGCATGTTTGAAGATTTCCACCACCGTCCAATCATTCTCCTAGGGGTGGTAGGCGTGTTACACCCGCACAATATTTGTTTCCCTGACGCAAAGAACACGTGTACGAAATTTGGTGAAAATGCTTCGAGGGTGTAGATTTGTAAGCGGAACATGCCCACATGTATACACACATAAATACCCGCATAAGCCAATTTTATATAATAGAAGCTAGTTTTAAATAGTGTATATATATATACACTATTTAAAACAATTACTAAATTTGTAGATATATAATTTTTCCATCTGAAAATAAACTATTTGGTGGTTTTAGCAATCTGCAGTTGGCAGCATTGTTTAAAATTAGTGCAAAACATTACGAAATACGCTTTCTTTAATAGAAAAATATTAGTTTTTAACATTTAAGTATTGTTCTTACCATAATTATATGTATCTTCCCGTGCGTATTGCAAGATATAATGAAAATAAACTATTTGGTTGTTTTAGCTGTCTGCAGTTGGTAGCATTGTTTAAAATTAATACAAAACGTTACGAAATACGCTGTCTTCAATAGAAAAATATCAATTTTGAACATTTATGTATCGGTTTTATCATAATTCTATGTATCTTCCAGTGCGTATTGCAAGATATAATTTGGCAGCATATTGGTCCCTGATCCCGTTATATATTCCACGTCAAAAGTCAAGTTATTTAAAAGAAATTTAATGCCATGGATTGTATAACCTTTGATAATGAATTTTATTTATCACTCGATGTGGTATTGGTAGATTTAATTATACTTATTATTCAATCAAAATATTTTTGCTCAGCTTCATTTCTCAGAAATTTAACATTTAGAACGTCGATCTTAAAAATGGAAAACCAATACTGCTATCCTAACCTAAAATTTTTGTGTCACGACACAAATTGCACATTTGTTTACATTTATACAAATTTATAGAAATACGTTGCGTAAAGTATAATTAATTGCACTTTTAATTTAATTTAAATGTTCCTATTTCTGTAAATACCTTTGACTGATAGTGCATGAATTGAATAACGACCATAAAAACTTTCGGAGTTCCGTACGTCATTTTGAATACCTTTATAGTTACAAACACATAATTCAGCAGACATACCTTAGACAAATCTTATTATCTTCTGAAATATTATACAGGATACAATAGTACGTTATATTATGAAACTTTAAAATCTCGGCCGACACATATTTGAATGTATTATAAGGCGCCATATTGGCTTTTTTAAGTACGGCGGCGTAATTAACTTTTCCAAATTAACTTTGAGCAAAGATGGTAAAGTATTTCGTATTGTTTTTTATCTATTCGATGGAGTATTACTGGAAAAAGTTATACTTTTTATTCAATCAAAATATTTCTGCTTTATTTCATTACGAAATACAGAACTATATTTTTTATGATGCGTCAATGTTTTTCCAATGACGTCACCGTCTCTTGGTGCGCAGTAATTTAACACTAATTCGTAACTTATTTCAACTGTAATTATTTCCACGTTTATTCTAGGCGGTTCTCACCCCCACAGTATTGGTTCTCGATTTTGGCAGAATATATATACCAATTTTTGTTGAAATCTGTCCACGCAATAAAATTTGTATACGGAACATACAAATATACAAACTCTCTGCTTTATTTATTAGATTATTATAGGTTCTTTATTTTTCACAGTAAAGATTAATCATTTACAAGTATTTAATTATTAGTCTTTGATATTCTGTTGACTGTTCACTGATGTTTTTACTATCCAGTAGCTGTTTTCTTTCTTGATCGTATTTTGAACATTAACTTATTATATGTTTAATTACTATTGGGGACTTGCATAGTTCACAATAAGGTGGAGGGCTATTGTTGATTATGTGGAGGTGTGCCATCTTTGAATGTTCAGTTCTGATGCTTGATATTACTACCTGGTCTCTTCGGGTGGCTGTGGGGTCGATTTTTATTGCTTGAAATTCTTTGATTTTATTGTGAATATTGCTAGCTTTAATTCCTCTCCATTTGTTGTTCCATTGGTGTTGGAGTTTACTTTGGGCACTTTTCCACACACACACACACATATATATTGTAATAAACAATAATTGATTTAATAATTTAATTTGCCCCACGTTGTAGAAGCAAATATTTAATAAACAATAATGGACATTTTAATTAATTTGCCTCACATTGAAGCGCCATTTATGTAATAATCAACAGGTTGGGTTTATTTAAATAAAAGAATTAATAAAATTTAATACATAAAATTATTTATTTTCACTTTGTGGCTTCTAACTCAAAAATAATTACAATTTAAAATATTAATTTCTCAGGTCCTTCACTGGGTTTGATAATGGACACAACAAATTGATTTAAAAATCTTATTAACAAACAGTTCACAATTTACCTAAACAATATGTCGATAGAAAGAAATTAAAAGTAAAGAAATTAATTCTGATTGACAATTTAAAAGAGAACGAAATCTGACCTTATCCTCTAATTAGCGTTTACAATTAATCATTAGTTTTGGTTTTGTTACTTACATCTGTCCAGCTGGTACCAGCATTCTTTTTGGTTTCGGAAGTACACTATTGCAAAATTATACACTGATTCTAAACATCAACTCACAGATTTTACACTATTGAAGTCAAAATTGATAGGCTCACAGGAACTCGGATGATCCTCCTAAATGTCAGCTATCTGATGTCTGCTCGCCTTACCGGAACCCTATGATTCGTAGCGTTTATTAGTCTTTTACTGAATTGGACGTAAGCTGCAACGTATCTCCTTGACGATTTATTTTAACTGTTTATTCTTTCAGAGCGAACTAACTTTTCTTTAGCTCCTGGCTGTAGACTTAAACTGCTCTTACTTTTCAATTATTTACGCTGCAATACTTGCGGCGTGAATGTTTTCTTCGTATTAATTTACAACTTTAACTAGTTATACATTGACGATGTCTAGTTTCTGCTCAAATTATATTTCTTGTTCTGCTCCTCATAATGTCTTTCCGCCAACAGCTCCTAACAATCTTTCTCCGCTAACTAACAGTTATATTACTTGTTCTGCTCCTTACGATGTTTTTCCGCAAAACTGACTCCTAGTTCTCCCGAGTTTTAGCGCGCATACGCCATTTTTGACTTTTCGACAAAGCAAAGTGAGCTCGCTTCTCTCATTGTTGCTTTGTTCGATCAGACCGCTATAATGGATTTCTCAAAGAATTCAAATTTTACGTCCAAACAATTCATGGCTTAATTAATTGGCATTACAATATATTTATTATATATATATTGTAACATATCAATTAGTCATCGACGGGTCCCTTGTTATATTACGTTCGCTTTGTCGGCATCCTTTGTGTTTGGTGTAGTGTCACGTCGGTAATATTTTGTTTGCGTCACGATTTTGGCGCAAACGAGGTTAGGAGTAAGTTGCCAGTCATAGGGAAAGGATCAAGGATTAGTCTACGGTAAAATCTCGCCATGATAGTCTCAAAACCAGTCTTGCATGTGCAACAGAGACTGCGTAGTTACCAGTTATAGAGGTGTCGCATCAGTTACAAGCTACGTCCTGAGAGTAGGCCTACTGTGTTGCCTCATGTCTCGAAGATAAATTGTTAATTTCAACTTAAGTTTTGATAGCTTCTTAGTTCAGACATTATCTGGAGCCCTAAAAACGAACCATTCAATGAGAGGAAGGAGCTAGCAAATAAAATGGTACCGAAGGTCCATTACATTATTTCGCCGCAACGTAAGCTCGAACAAGTAAATAGATGGACACGTGGAAGCAGTAATTAGAGAACGAGAGATTATGCACGTGGAAGCAGTAATTTGGAGAACGAGAGATTCTGCTCGAGGAAGCAGTAATTGGCGACCAAGAACTCTGCCACGTGGATGTATAGGATCGTCGTACTGGACGGTAATTGTCGTCATAGTTGTTGGAGAACGATGGTGATACGAAAACGTGAATTTTCGTCGTTTGAAGAAAAGTGAGTGTGAAAGTGAAAGTGAAAGTGCCTCAAGCAAGAAGCAAGCAGAGAAGGAACAATTTGCTTAAATGCTTGTTTTGTTTTGCATTTGTGTGGGGTTATTTGTAATTTTCTGAAAATTTTTCTGAAAAATTTAGTCAACAGAGTAGAGTTCAAGGTAGAAAATAAAATTATGGATCTAATGTTATTTTTAATGAAAAAGTAGATGCACTAAGGGATGATGAAAAAAATTTAGTTTTAAATCTCATGAAAAATTTGATGCGTTCAGAGACGATCTAAATAAACCTAATATTAATTTAACTAAAAAATTTATGTATTAACGGATTATCTTATTGTAAAGGTTGATACAATAAGGGATGATGTTAACGTTGTTAATGAAAAAGTTGATGTATTAATGGCACAAAATTAGATTTAAATAACCTAAATGTTAAAGTAATGAAAAAGTTGATTTATTAAGAGATTATGTTAATGTCAAAATGGAGAGAATTGTGGACGGTAAGGGAAGGGGAGAAGGTGTGAATTTTTCAAGGATGGACATTGATAAAATCCAAAATTTGGAGAAAAAAACAAGAACACGTTTGCATGTGAGTTTAAAATTCTGTTCAATAAGTGCTAGAAGTTGGTGACATCGGAAGGGCGTGGGACAAGTACCCAATGCCCGACCTACCCGATGCAGGTTTTTCTAAGGTTTTCCCTGCATTTATTTAGGCGAATGCCGGGTAGGATCCTTAAAATATAGCCCGGGGACCCTAGTAACCCTTGGCTACCTTCCTCTACCCTTCCGCATCCCCCCTTTCAAATCCCTTCCTATGCTATTAAAGGGGAGTTGCCCAATGTGGATCACCCTCATGTAGCCTGTTGCCCTAAAAAAAAAAACTTCTTAGAAACTCCCTAAAAGTCTGCGAGAGGATTCTCTCGCAGGAAACCTGCGAGGTGTATGTTCCGGGGTCTCAGACCTTGGGCATACGGTAAGAGTTGTCCGCTATTCCCATTGGAATAGTCGGCCAGCTGCCTCCTAAACTGGTCGAGGCACGGAGAAGGGAATGCTGCGTCCCCATATCAAACTCCTCTCCCGCTATCGGAAGGACGTGGGACAAGTACCCAATGCCCGACCTACCTGATGCAGGTTTTTCTACGGTTTTCCCTGCATTTCTTTAAGCGAATGCCAGGTAGGATCCTCAAAATATAGCCCGGGGGCCCTAGTTAACACTTGGCTACCTTCCTCTACCCTTCCGCATCCACCCTTTCAGATCCCTTCCTATGCTATTAAAGGGGAGTTGCCCAAAGTAGATTACCCTCATGTAGCCTGTTGCCCTAAAAAAAAAAAAAAAAAAAGACATCTTAGAGGAGTAAAATTAAAACTGCCTAAATCTGGAATCAAAATCCTAAGAAATTTATCAGGGTTTTCCAAATTATTTTCAAATCATTAAAACATCAGAGTGTAACCAAGCTAGAGTTATGAGGGAATATTTGGGAGAGAAGAAGATCAAATGAAAATGGAAAAACGAATAGGGTATAACAATAATGAAGTTGGTAAAACGGACGGAACAGGATCAGGGAAGCCCTTTAATATCACACATGTCGCCTCATACTAGGAATGATAAAAGGTTTGTAGATGAGAGCTGTCAAAAAGGAATTATGTTAATAGGACGATTCAGTCGAATGTCAATTGTATATTTCAAACAGCTTTCCATGGTATATTTTTAAAAAGGAATTATGTCACTCTTATGTTTCAAACATCTATTAATTTTTTAAGTTTCAAACAGTTGTCATTTCCGTATATCTCAAACAGCTGTTTTGCCATATTTCAAAATGTAATTGTGTCGAGGTTATGTCTCAAACAGCTATCAATTCGGTAGATCGCAAACAGGTGTCAATTGTACGTTTTAAAATCAGCTGATAATTCTGTCTATCTCAAACAGCTGTCAAGTGTGTGTGCCTCTAACAACTGATTAACACATGAATAAGTTTTCAGAAAAGAAAATTGTAAAGTTTTTTAGAATCGTCAGAATGGGAATGTCGAAACCTAATGTTATAGTTTTGTGTAATCAGAAATTTGGTCAAAGATTTTTGTTTAGAAAATTGTTTTAATCACAACTGTTTTGTGATTGATTTGTTTTTAATTGTTATTTGTAATTGGTTTATAATAATTTTGATATCAGGACGAGGATGATGATGAATGTTGCTATTGTATTTTTTTCTTGTGTATCAAAGATTCGAAAAAAAATGGAAATATTGGCTGAACGGGAAAAAGGTTTTGTTATGTATTTTTCGGCCATCCTATTTTATTCCTTTGCGTGGGTTGGTAATGTAACATGAGAATTGGTCACCAACGTGCTCCTTCTTATGTTACGTTTACTTTGTCGGCATCTTTTGTTTGGTGCCGCGTCGGGTATTGTTGTGTGGTTGCATCACGTTTTGGCGAAATCGCAGGGTATTCAGTCTCACAGAGAATGGATTTTCAGTCTCAGACAGGAACTAGTAGGAAAATATTCATTTTTTTTTAAGGCAATAGGCTACAAAAGGGTAATCCACGTTAGGCAACTCCCCTTTAATAGCATAGGAAGGGATTTGAAAGGGGGGATGCGGAATGGTAGAGGAAGGTATTCAACGGTTAACTAGGGCCCCCGGGCTATATTTTAAGGATCCTACTCGGCATTCGCCCAAAGAAATACAGGGAAAACCCTAGAAAAACCTGCATCAGGTAGGTCGGACATTGGGTACTTGTCCCACGCCCTTCCGATAGCGGAAGAGGAGTTTGCTGTGGGGACGCAGCAATGCCTTCTCCGTGCCTCGACCAGTTTAGGAGGCAGCTGGCCGACTATTCCAATGGGAATAGCGGACAACTCTTACCGTATGCGCAAGGTCTGTGACCCCGAAACATACACCTCTCAGAACAGGCTGAGGTGCCTCGGCTTGTGGGAACCTTAGTTCAAAAACGGAGAGAAAAAGGCATCCGCAAAGGTAGCCCCTTCGTATCTCTCCTACAAGGTTCTGCCAGCGAGAGAACATCCCTCGCAAGTATTGCCTGCGAGAGAATAGCCCTCGCAGGCTTCATCGGGAAAATATTCAATGTTTGGTCTCCGAAATAAAGTATCAAAACTAGTCTTGCATGTGCTAGAGATATCACTGAGCTACCGGAGGTTTGTCGCATCAATTTAAAACCACACCTTGAGATTACTGTAATATGGCAATAAAGTTGTTAAGTCGAACTTCAGTTTTGAAAATTTCTATGAGCAAAAGTTATCTGGCGTCCTAAAAAGAATTATTCTAGTAGAAAAACGAGCTATCGAATAAAATAGTAACGAGGTCCAGTTACATTACGTCGTCGCACAAGCGGATAAGTTCGCTTTTGTTACAATATATTGTAATAATCAACAAGTAGGCGTTAATTAAATTAAAGGAATGATTAATAAAATTATTAGTATTTAAAGTTTTTATTTCTTAAAACTGCACATTATTAGCCCTATCTTTGTACGCCGGTCTTTGATTTACAAAACATTACTTTAATTATTCACAATTTATTTTGTTTTAGCAAGTAGACATCAATATTTACAATCCAATATGTTGAAAATCTCTTAATCTCAGGGTCATCACTGGATTTGATAATTAGGTCACGATAAATGTATAATTTGACTATTAACAATTCAAAATATAAAAAAAATTAACCTAAAAACAATATGAAATATAAGTGGAATGAAAGCTGAACTAAATGAACTCTGAACGAAATCTGATAACCCTTTTAATTATAGTTTACAAATTTATCAAAATTATGTTACTTACGGACCGTCGGTCTGGTACCAGAACAATCAATTTTACCTCGGACACTTTTTATTATATTAATTACTTAATATCAGGCCTTGGTTTTCACTGATTCTACACTTCACTTTAAAATTTGGCAAGATTGGCTGTATTCCGTTGACTGCTCCGCTCCACAATAATTTTACCTATGTTCTCCTGGAACAACTTCTCCGCGAAGATTTTGGAAAGTTCTATTCTGACGAAAACTGCTATTACTTTCCAATATTTACGCTGCAATACTTCCGTGAATGTTTTACTTTGTATTAATTCACAACTTTACCTGGTAATACATTAACGACGTCTAGTCTCTGCTCAAGTTTTATTATTTGTTCTGCTCCGAGCAATGTTTTTCCGCCAACCAACTATCATAGTGCCTCCCGAGTCATAGCGCGCATTTCCCTTTCGGCTTTTGATCAAAACAACAGAGCTCAGCGCTATTGTCGCTTTTGGTCGCTCAAATACCACCAACATTCATTTATTCGCTAACAATTTAAATTATTTAAAAACAATTAATGGCTTAATTAATTGGCATTACAATATATAGAGTAAAACTATCTAATTCTTCCATTAAGGTAATGTAATGTTTTGTGTGATTCCTTGAATTCAAATGTAAAGTTGCGGCGGGTACATGTGCTTGTGCACGAGTTCTTTTATTCATTGAACTGTAAAATTTACATAAGCTTTTGGAAATTGTTTTACACTGGCTTATTGCTATGAAACTAACAGTAATATTTCTCACGGCAGGCAAATATGAATTATAATTATTAATACAAAAATAAACAATTTGTTAATAAATGCATAAACATCTGCCAATTTTAAGTCAGAAAAAAATAATTTATTATTGTAAAATTAAACAAGTTATCATCGCTTATTTTGCGAATTCATCAGGTTCAAGTTTAAATTTTTTTTTCGATAGACAGGTCATTCTTTGCTGCCTGCCGAGGCCGAACTGTCTGACGAAAACTTGGCTAATGTTTATTTATATATTAGTTTTTTCAATAATCAGAATATATATTTATGTATAAAAATTCGTTAATGTTATTTATTAAAAAAATATATTTAATTCCAGAATGTGGAGCTCAGAAAGGAGGACCTGTAGATATACGCATCGTTGGTGGCCAGCCAGTCCCCAATCAAAAATACCCTTGGATGGCTGCAATTCTGTACAATAAATTCTTTAATTGTGGCGGAAGTATCATAAATGATAGATATATCCTTACGGCTGGTCACTGCGTATATGGGTAAGTTATTACAGTTTATTTGATCATAGGAAGGTATATTCATTTTCCAACGACTCAAGTACTTAAAATTTGTTCTTCACCTCGTATCCTAAACGATAACTGATTTGCTCCGGCTCGATGATTTACATTTACGGCTTCCCAATCGATTACAATCCTACCAAAAACCTAATTTCGTCGATATGTGACGCATGCTATCTGGGTAACCTCGCGAAAAGTAAATCGAAGTCAGCTGTTCAATATCGCCAGGATTGAAAACCGTTAGATATATTAACAGCTTTTTGTGTTTTATGAAACAATTTAAATGATACCCACTAACATACTGACATTAAATTTCCATTACAAATAGCTTGTTTGACGAATTTTTAATAACAATTGAAATAACTTCTGTTCTCATGAAGATGATGAATAAAATCTCATCTGTCGGTTTTAGTACCATTAGAAGATTTTTCTTAAATAAACAAATAATATCCATAATATTTAATAAATAATAATAACAAATTAGCAAAATTTATAGAATAAATTAGAAATGAAAAATTGACAAATAAATTATTCAAATTAACAGATTTGAATTAATTTCGTTAAAATATTAATTATATAAACTTACAGTTTTGAATATATTCACTTATGTGTATGTTAAAACTAGATGTCTAAGTATAAATTCTTTGTCATCGAAAGTGTCCTTTGACTACTGGAACGGAAATATGTTTTTAAGGAGGGAATAATGGTAAACTGAGTAACATTTATAGTGTAGAGCGTTAAATTTAATGGAAAATTATGGGTATAATTGAAATAAGTAATAAATAATTATATATAAATTTACATTCATGGGTCTAATTGAAATAAATAATTATATATAAATTTAAATCGTTAAATATTTCGATTTCAACACTGCATTTATATTTCGACATATAATTTTAACACATATGCATCCATTCAAAACTGTAAGTTTATCTAATTTATATTTTCACTAAATTAATTGAAATATGTTAATTTGAATCGGGTATTTATTATTCAATACATTTCTAATTCATGTTATAAATGTTGCTTATTTATGTGTATTACCTGTTGAAGTCCCAAAATTGTGAACGAAACGTCGTATTATTGAAATGAGTTTTGTAGTTGGATACTACAGACTATTTCTGGCAAATTGTCCGTTTTTCTGTGTATTTATTCAATTATAATTGTTATAGTATATTAAAAATATAATAATGTTCGTTGATAGTACAACCGACTTGATTTTGCTTGAATATACTTCCTTGGTTGTGCGAAAATTTTGCTGTCGCCTAGTTGCCATAAAGCATGGACAATAGTAGCAATCCGTTAGTTTAGTCGATTGTACTTCACGAATTGTCCAGTTAATGTCTCGCAAACCGCTGTTTTGCTATACATAGTTTTGGAAGTTAAATTTAGCTTTTTTTTAGTACTTTTAATACATGCCTTTAAAATAAGAAAAAGGTTGGTAAAATAATTGATATACGATGTGAAAGTACATTATTCATGGTTTATGGGAGGAGCTATTTCCTGTTCGTGATCTAGGTGTAGGCGCAGTTCAGAACATAAACGTGAGGTCAGTAACATAGAAATGCAATTAGTTCAACGCAAACTCTAGCATGTAGTTGCTGTTTTCTCCGTCTCTTACCTACACTACTCTCACATCACCTTCAACCTTGATTTTTGCTCCAAGGAATAAGTTTGATCACCGGAAAGAATTTAATGTAGTTGATGAGACCATTTTCATCAAGACATATTATTAGTTATAAAAATAAAACTTAATAACTGACATTCAATATGACTAAATTACTAATAACTACTTTCAAGCTGCAGTTTTGCATAGTATTTTATTCTACTGACCATATAATCGATGTATTGTGGAACTAATTTTTATTTTCTGAAAAATATCAGCACTTTGAGGCTCAATATTTTTTTCAAAATTATTTTTCTTGATTAGAACTTGTGTTAATAGTGCGAGTAACTGTGATCTTATTTGTAGGATGAAACCGGAAGAAATTATAGTTATACTAGGCACAAACAAGCTTGGTCCAGGCTTGGGGACCCGGATCATGGCCGAAGAATTATTTCTACATGAAAATTACATCAGAGAAAACCTTCATGACATCAATGATATTGGACTCATCCGCTTAAAAGAACAATTAACGTTTACGGAACACATCAGCCCTGTATGTCTACCCGTTGCAGGTACTAATCAAATTATTTCATATTCACACATGACCCGAAATTTAGCCTATAGATATCTGAAACACAAAAGTTATGAATATAAGACTGCTAACACTAAAAATTTCCATTATAGAATTATTTTAACTCAATTTGAATTCAAATAAATTCTATGCACACCAAAACCATTAACATTGTCTATGAATTTGACTTTTCATTGCCTCTGTTATATTACAAGTGATTATCTGTTTTCAATTATGATTGAAACCGGAATCGTGTTTTGCCAATTCGATTAAATCTATTGATGTGCTTGTGTACTTGTTGGACTGTTACTGATTCGAGAGTTCAGTTGAAGACCGAGATCAGGTTTATTTGATCAAAAAGAATTTACGCTCTAGGGTCGTTTATAGATTTATGGAATATTTCATATATCTGTGTAATGAATGACTAGAGGCTAAACAAATTGTTTTGATTTAGGAGGAAGAAAGGGAACCCAACAAGATAAATGTTTTTGTTCGTAACAGTATTTTTTTCCAACTCTAATTTAATTTTCCATTTGCATTTTTATGAATAACAGTTATTTACTCACCAGCTGCGGTGACCAAAAACTTTATTTTCTTAATACTGTTAGGGACTAATTTTTTAGGTTCGTTTTCAGTTGTTATATATTTTGAAATCGGTTGTTATGCTAAATATATCAGTTAATTCGTCACAAAAATTGAGCGCCTCTTCCTCAATACTACACGCCAAACGCCATCGGTTCGCATCGTTTGTTCGACTCTGATTCGATTCGAAAGAAAATAGCTCTAGCCATTAAAAGATATCTAACGAATAATGCACTTTTCGAACAATATCTCAATTCGAATATTCACTTGCCTATATTTTCCTTTTTATAAAGGTATACATGGAAATATTCGGAAAATGATAAATTGAACTTCAAAAATCATATACCTCATAATAAAACAGCGATTTGTAGGTCTCTTCTGTAATTAGACAGTTTATGAAGTGCTAACAATTTTACTCTCAACCTATTATTGGATACATGGTCTACACAACACATATCAATATCTGATACCTTAACATTGCATCCAAGGGTTGAGGGAAGCGAAGTAATATTCGCAGGCACCAACTCCAAGATGGACTTACACGTTGAAATGGCCTTCAGACAATTTAAACTCTGCCTCTTTAGTGATCCTGGGACCCGTTTAGATTGATTCCATCAGACTTCGGCCAATTCCAGCTGGAATTTATTGGACTTGGGCTCGAGCTGGCAGTGGAGGCCAATTTAAAGACCCTATGAGATGTGCTAGGTGGAATCGTACCTGAGTGGATATCTCAGACAAAAACGTCCTGAAGTCTCGTTCAGTGCTGAAGAAACTGTTTTTATTTGAAATTCTGATCAGTGTCCGAGGAGCGTAAACACGCCTTTCCCGCAAGTATAAGTTAAAATCGCTGGGGGGGGGGGGGGGTTGGACCTTATTTCTCTTAAGGCAATTAAACCTAAAATTGAAATATAATCCGTCTCTAATGAAAGTTTAAAATTAGAAAAATAAATAGTCAAATAGCAGACAAAAAGAGGTGATAATTTCAATATCACACTATTATGTTATTTATATTATTATTTATTGTTGTCGTGTTATTTATCTAATTTTATGCAATAAAATTTTACCGTGTTCATTTATTAGTGCAGAAGTATTTATTTTCTAAGTCAGATATATTTAAACAAATTCATTGTTGTTCAATGTTGTTTTTTAGTATGAATCGAGTTATTAAAATGAAATATTTTGGATACGATTGTTTATGTAAAAATAGAAAAAGTTGTTTTAACAACTAAAACTGACAGAAAACAATTTATTTTTCATCTATTTTTGAAAATGAAAACATAAATTATATGAATTATTAAGTTTAACGTTAATAGCCACACATTGGTGGGTCGTTAAATTAAATTTTTGGAATAAATAACAGTTTTACCGTAAGAAGAATTTGATAACATAATACAAAAAAGCTATTTTTATATCGTTTTCGAGACACGAACAGCACCGGCGACCTTGGTTTGTCTTTTGTGCCTCTTCTTCTTAGTGTGCTGAATGAAGTTTATTAGAATCTTGACATTTAGAAAGACTAACAACTACATTCAGAAAGCAGGTTCTTATCTAAAGTTATGAACCAATATCGTGCAAATTAGATTTTGAACTACAGACGTTTTATCGCACAACCATTTTATAACGAAATTATCATTTCAAAAATCACAAAGGAATTCTCTCGCAGGTGAACCTTCCCAGAGAGCTCTAGCGGAGGCTACCTTTGGGGCTGCCTTCACATCTCTGGTTTTTTGAACTAAGGTTCCCACATGCCGAGGCACCTCGGCCTGTTTTGAGAGGTGTATGTTCCGGGGTCGCAGACCTTTGACATACGGTAAGAGTTGTCCACTATTCCTATTGGAATAATCGGCCAGCTGCCTCCTAAACCGGTCAAGGCACGGAGAGGGGAAAGCTGCGACCCCACAGCTAACCCCTCTCCCGCCATGGAAGGGCGTGCGACAAGTACCAAATGCCCGACCTACCTGATGCAGGTTTTTTTAGGGTTTTCCCAGCATCACTTTTAGGCGAATTGCCGGGTAGGATCCTTAAACCATAGCCCTGGGTCCTAGTTAACCCTTGGCTACCTTCCTAGACCCTTCCGCATCCCCCTTTCAAATCCCTTCCTATACTATTAAAGGGGAGTTGCCACCATGTGAATTACCCTCATGCAGCCTGCTACCTAAAAAAAATCACAAAGCTTAGTTGGCGCGTTGCATAGTGGCACTTTTTTTTGTGGCATGGAATGTACTTTATATTTATTAAATGTTACGATCTTCTAGGTTATCACAGCCTTCCTTGTGTTTAATTATGTGTTTGTAGAAATCATTTATTCAATTACAAGAAAAATAGCTGTATCCAGGTTAACAGGAGACATTATGTTCTATGTATTTGTAATTTACATCGTCTTGCTTCTAATGTTGCCCATAGTATTCATGGCCTCTGTTCTTCATTTCTGTGATTATCAATTAATTTAGTGAAACACGGAAAAACTTAAAGTGGGATGACGACAGTGTTATTCGAACGCCAATACGTTTCAAGGCTGATTGACTCGGTTGTGTGCCAAACGAACTTATTGAAGAAAAAACCGTTAAGAAAGGCTCTTAGGATACATTTTTTGCAAAGTGGAATATACTTAATATTTATTAAATGTAATCAATGTAATATGTCTAATGTCCCAACGATAAACATAGAAATTCGAAACATTTATTTGATTGGCAAAATCATAAAATTTTAGACGTTGACATCAGGTAAAATTCCAGACTCATATCAGAGATGCTTCACATTAAATCCCACATCACAGCAATTAATGTACAAAATGATACATTGTCGTTGCGTTTTGCTTCAGTTTTGAGTTAGTCAACTGTATTGTGCGGTTGTGTCAAACCTGGCTCTTGTGTTTCTTAATCATCTGACGAAAAGACCAAAAGTTTCCAGAAACTTTATGTGGAATTTATATCATCACTTCATTTTGTCTGTCATTTGGCAATTTTATCTAATTATTATATTTTAAAGCAGACGTATTACATTCTCATCTCTTAAAATACAGTTGTAAATCCTACAAACTGCGAATCTTTATAAGTATAAATTTATCCATAATTATAAATGCATCACCTGTAGCAGCTTCATTTATATTCGCAAACAATCTGACTCTGAATATATATTACTGTATAAATTCACTTTTCTGAATCCGCAATTGCTTGTAAATATTTTCATTATGAATAAATTCGTTAATGATTATTACTATTATCCTTCGTTAAGGATTCATTTGTACTTTCTATACTGAAAAAAGTATTAATTCATTAGTATTTTACCATACTGAAGTTATTTGCCAATTTTGAATTCAAGTTGCGATTATATTTAAAGCTTTGTTTAGGAATTGTTTGCCGTACGTTTTAAATTAAATTTATGTTCTTTAATCCTCATAATCGTAGCACTTTTGCAGTGCCGATGTAACAAACTACAACTATAACAAGGAATTTTACAAACTAAATTGTTTGTGGTTATTATTTTCAAGAAAAATATTACTAAACAAATTTATAATTTAATAAAAATGTTGCGTAAAAAACTATTCAATATTCATGTACTAATTAATTCAGAAAGAACAGAAGAAGCTTCAATCATACACAGTCATATAGGCCACGAAATTGAATTTCAGTACAAGGATGGAAAAATCTCGACCGGATCGAGAATCGAACCCAGGTCTCCCGCTTAGTACGCTAGAGCGTTTAGTAAATTACCACCAGAATCGACTCCAGCCCCGTTATCCATCCTTTATAGCCAGATCGCGGCTGCATGTTTGTAATATTATTTAATTTAAAATTGAATCCTCAATTCCTATAATAATATAAACAAGAATAGAAGTTTAGTGAAATGCATAAAATTTGATATAACACGATTTTTCAATCAAAATATCTGGTAACTTTACATAATACATAGCTGATATGTTGAGCTCTAATCCTGTAAATTATAAATAGTTACGTATGTACGGTGAGTAAAATTTAATTATGATACTTCTTCTTGGCTAAGTATAACAAATCCTGGCGGCTGGTGTAAATAATTGGGACAAAAATATAATTTAAAGAAAGCATTAATCAGTCATATAAAACATCTGAGGCAAATTAAAATCATATATTAATAAGTATATTGTGCTTACAAATTAGATTTATTTTTTATTGCATTGAATTTCATTGCAGTGCAGAAGGACGTCAGATAAATGTAGGACGATACATTTAGTTTGTGTCGTAGCTTAACTTTATTATTATTTGCTGTCAGCGACTACCATAACCCCGGATCCGAAGTCATTCTCAGCCGCTATCACTTTATTTTAGTCACACCCTTCCCCGTGTCGTTAGGGGTTGAAATTAGACTTTAAAAGAAATCGAGAATGACGCTATGAATCTGAGTGACCCCATAAACTATTTATTCGACGACATTTAGGCCGTTTTCACATATTTTAAAGCTGCCACCCTCTTCCACCTTCACCTATATGGGTGCTACAGTTGTCTTAGATCCTCAGTGTTCTTTCCTGTATCATAAGTGACCCGTTTACCAAGTTTGGTTGTTGAAAATGTTCCAGTTGATTAATAATTTAATTCACCATAATAATCATGTGTAATAAGAAAACATTTTAAGTGTTCATTAATATTATGCTTTGTATCGTAAAACCGCACCTTTCAGGTAAATGATCCATCGGAATATTGGCCTGTTAGGTAAAAGTCAATCTGAAATGCACTACAACGAATGCAAGACGTACTGCAAAGTTGTTGTTTTTTACATCCGGGTATCCACGGGTTGGTAACCCCCATATAATAGTATAGAAGGGATTTGAAATGGGGGATGCGGAAGGATAGAGCAAGGTAGCCTAGTCCCCCAGGCTGTAGTTTTAAGGATCATACGCGGCAATGCAAAAGTGTTGCAGGAAAACCCTAGAAAAACCTACTTCAGGTACTTCGGACATTTGGTACTCGTCCCACGCCCTTCCGATGGCGAGAAAAAGTGTCCCCGTAGTTTAAGGATCCTACCCGGCAATAGTCCTAAGAGGGAAAACCCTAGAAAACGTGCATCAGGTAGGTCGGTCATTATTTTATCTTTTGTGTTTATTCAAGACATCCAGTTAATTACAATAATCAGATTTCAATATGGTCAAAACCACAAATGGACTTAGAGTTATTATTAGATTGTGGGTTTTATTCATTTATATTTTAGCAATTGTTTTATTTTTATTAGTTGTGATTGATTTCAGATAGTAAAGATTATGCTGGAACGTTTGCATATGTGGCTGGATGGGGTCGTATTGGCGAATCATTACCAATATCAAAGGAAATGTTGCACGTTCAACTTACAGTTCTGAGTCAGGAGGAATGTAAGAATGCATCCTTTGGAGCCCTCATTACTGAAGGAATGATGTGTACATATATGGACAACAAGGATGCGTGTCAGGTACAATTACATTCTTCAAAACTATATCCGGAAAATAAAATTCCACATTCACCAAAATAGTTTCTCCTCCAATGCGATTAAAATAAGTTGAAGCATTTCAGATCATTGTTGTTACTTAATGACATTAAAATAGTTAATTGACTATTATAAACAAATAAGGAAAGTGTAATTATGAAGAAATATCGATACAAAGTTCAATTAACTTAGTTCTTTATGATGATGATGATGATATAATTGTCATACAAGGACCTGAGTCATTTGCTGTTATACGACCAGAGACATTTATTTTATTATCGTGTATATAAGATTATATGGAACTTAAAATTTAATTTTTTGTTTTAGTGTTGGATAAGACCTCACCTAAAACAAAAATTCGGCAAAAGATCACGAATTAATTTCGGTTCTGATGTACATAAATAATTTTATTAAGGAACGACTTTTTTTTTTAGGGCAACAGGCTACATGAGGGTGATCCACATTGGACAACTCCCCTTTAATAGCATAGGAAGGGATTAGAAAGGGGGGATGCGGAAAGGTAGAGGAAGGTAGCCAAGGGTTAACTAGGGCCCCCGGGCTATGGTTTAAGGATCGTACCCGGCATTCGCCTAAAGAAATGCAGGGAAAACCCTAGAAAAACCTGCATCGGGTAGGTCGGGCATTGGGTACTTGTCCCACGCCCTTCCGATAGCGGGAGAGGAGGAAGGATTTGTGAAGGTTTGAAGACGTTTTTCGGGATTTCATCTAGGAGTGTTGACCGTAATGTCTCGCGGAATTTCAAGGACTTATACTGCACTGCCATTTTTATATTCAGTGCAGAAACATCGTTATCTAGTATTGCCGTTAAGTAATAGGTTACAATTCACTGTCATATTAAGATATTAGTCATCCATTTTGGGGTTTGGGGGTCTCTACGTCTCGCCTGCTTTTCATTACAAATGCATTAAGAGAGAGAAAAATGAAAAGGCTACATTTTATATTAATAAAATGAGACTTTCGATCAAGAAAGTGTAAGTAGGGCTCAGTTTTCTATATTAATTCTAGGAAAATATGTACTGTTCACAACGGTTCGAACAGTGAACGGATGGTGAATGCAACAGAGAGAAGCTGAAGGAAATCGAAAAATATAGTCATGGTATCTACAAGTATCTAGGAACAATTTTGTTGACTTCTCGGTTTGCCGTAGCTTGACATTCAGTTGCGTTTAGTCTCAAGAGCAGGTCTGCTCGGACCGAACATAGGTTTATTGATTCACACATAATTCTGTATTCAATGTATTCAAGAAATATTTCTGTCAACAGGGTGACAGTGGTGGTCCACTTATACACACAGCTTCTGACGGGAAAAGTGAACTAATTGGTAAGAATCCGTTAATTTAAGTTATAAATCATGAGGAGACACTATTAACATTCTGTAGTGTATAATTATGTAAATAGAATGGAAAATTGTTATATATTTCAAAACTAACGTGTTAAACCTGTCTGTATTGTACATAAGCTTATATTTTCTACTAGTTGGGTGGCCGGCGTTTCCCGGATTGTCATAAATAAACTCAGCGACATCCATAACCCCGGATTCGACCTCGATCCCGGTTCATTTCGCGTTATTTTTGTGTAACACCCCTCCACCTCCACAATTATATACAAAAAATATCGAGAGAAACTACTATTTTCGATTGAAATCTCGTCCGTATTAGAATGTTTAAAAATTTCCACTCCCGTACACACCCTCCCCTGGTGCTGTTTCCGTTTTGAAAGAAACACATGTACAAAATTTGTTCGAAATTTCTCCACGCTTTTAAATTTTTATGCGGAACATACATACATAAACACATACTCAATTTTATTTGTTGAACTAGCTGGGTGTCCGACGTTGCCTGAGTATTTATTTATATAAGCTCGAAAAGGTATTTCATTCCATATTAATCTGTTATTCACAAAGTGATTTATCGTACCCACGCACGGGGAACGCTAATTTCATCGTAACTCATCAGTGCCTTCAGAAAAGCATACTCATATACCAAATATTATCAAAAATACTTGCTCTTCAAAAAATAAACGTGACACCCTAATACAGTCAAAAATACACAATAAGAGATATAATTATACCCACGACGCTCGAAGCGAGTTAAATTTTATTCATGTTACTCGAGAATGTATAAAATACTCCCGATACCTTTGAGTATAAAAAACACTCCCGGTACCTTAAAACAATAAAAATTATTTTTCATACTTTAAGAGAGTAAAAATGAATCAAAATTACTTTCGGTTATTTCGGAGAGTTAAAAACACTGTCGGTATGCTAAGAGATGTTGAGTCAAAAAGAGTATCCAAACCCTAATAGAGTAAAAAATTCTCTCGGTAACTTAAGGAAGTCAGAAATACTCCCAGTACCTTAAGAGAGTCAAAAATAGTCCCGATACCGTAAGAGACAAAATACTCAAGCTACTCTAAAAGTGTCAAAATTATTCGCTGTAATTTAGAATGTCTTAGAGAGCAATTATATTTCAAAAATCCATTAATTATTCTCACATATTATGTCACTGAATAATTTTTAAAGGAGTCACATCAGTTGCTATAGCTAAAAAAAACGCTGTAATTGATCCACGAAAACTTTGAGATCTTTATACCTACCACGTGCTGAAAAACATCTTACGGGAACCATGATCCTGAAATCATAAATGCAGAACTGATCCAACATGATTTCAAGGCCCGCGATGTGACAAAAACAAAAGAAGGTTCAAAATGGGGACAGTGATTTGAATCAAACTCCAGTTATTCATGTTAACCCTTGAGAAGATAGAGAGCTATGAAAAGGAATTGGGTACAAAATACGTTCAAAACTTCGTAGGTAAAATAGAGACAGTGTACACGAGCAGATGCCGCAGTGTAAGAGGTACCAGAGATACGAACATGCCCAAAGATACTGCTGCCACGGTGCAGTGTGTATGAAATGTGCGTAAAATCATCTTTCGGAGCAGTGTATGAAGTCAAGAAATGAGCCGGCTAGATGTTCCAACTGCGGAGAAGCCCATCCGGCTAAATTTCGGAGATGTATAGTGGCAAAACAGGTACAGAAACGAAGGGAAAAATCGGCAAGGTACGACAAGCATCGAAACCTAGAACTTTATCAACAGAAAAAGTCCAGCGAAATGGCATACCGACAGGCGATCAGAGACAGGAAAGTCCCTGCTCGAGAGAATGAAGACTCATCAATTATGCAAAATAAGTGCTAAATAAATACAACACAACGTTCTTCAAATCCTTGTTGCTTTCGTCAGGTGATTCAAAAAACACCAGAGGAGCAAGAACAAAACACCGCACAAACCAGGTGACGAACTCAAAGGCAAAGCTTTTTGTTTAGCACTTACATTTGTCTGTTAATGGCTATTTATTAAATTAGTACACTTTTAACACAAACATTGTATATTTTATTATTTCAAGTTACACAAATCTTCCAGCAATGGACACAGAAATTGAAACTGAAACTGAAACTCAGCGAGCTGATATCTGTCCAAATGAAATTCACATAACGAAATATGTCTGAGGTCATAAACGGTTCAAAATACCTGGGCATGACCTTATACAATTGAAAATAACGTGTGAAGAAAAAGCACGATGAACTGGTTCTAAAAATTCGACAACTGCATTGGCTGCTGTGGCGACATTTCAGAATGTCAGTACAAGACAAGCTACTGATACACACCCAGATTCTTAAAGTGATCTTAATTTACGACATTCAACTTTGGGGATGTGCAATGGATATCCACGTCCACAGCATCCAGACGTGACAGTACGAGGTGTTGCGGATCATTGGAGATATCCGTGGTTATGTGATCTACACAGAGACCTGACGATCCCTTTTATTGGAAAGAGATCAAAAGAGAGACTAGGAAGCATGAAGACAGCAAGTTCGTAGAGTGATTACCTTTTACAAGTGCAGTGGACAAGCAATAGTACATTAAACATACAATTAGACTTAATTACCAATTGATGGTTGGTCACATTTGACGAGTTTCACTGCACCAATCTCAGTGCTTTGAAGTAAAAAAACTTGATTCTTTTTTGTTATAGGTATAATTTCGTGGGGACTCGGATGTGCTGCTCCTGACATGCCCGGTGTTTACACGAACGTGCAAGCATATCTACCCTGGATCTTAGAAAAGACGAGGACGGCTAATTACTGTCCAAGGTTCGCATTTTTATCATCATAATCATTATTGGTCTTCAGGTGTGGAAACGAAAGTACATTCTTCTTCATCTTTTCTTAGTTAAAAAAGTTTTATAAGGAACGTAATTTTGAAGCAATGCAAGCGATGGACAGTCAAAATCAATTATTCTTTATTGTATATAGTATCAAATAAATTCCCAGTCACACACTTATAATTGATCAGCTCTGAAATTTTGCATAGAATAATTTTCATTGCATTTATATCAATTCTTAAGTAAATTAATTACTTAACACGTTGACTGCCACGGCAATTTTCAGAATCTCTTCGCGGAAGCCAACTACGAGTTAATTCGTACGCAGACACGCTTCGACATGTTGCTTCGCTAAAGCTGAATCATGAATACGCGTCCATATTCGTCAGTACTTATTTTTTTCGGATGAGTTTCTTGCATTACTGGTGGAACACACTTATATATATGCTGCGCAAGAAATTGAAAAACGCAAAGCAATAAAAACATCTATCAAAGTGGAAAGCCTGTAAAGAGAAGCCAGCCCTTTGTGTGGAAGATTGTTTAAGAAGTTCCACAAACAATAAAATATTATTTTATTTCTTGAATTTGAATTAATTTTCATAATTATATAATTTTTTTTCGTTTTTTACTAAATTTTCTGTTCATGCAAGTCAGCATTGATTCTTTTCCCAGAAGCCATCTATCAATATTAGCACTAATATATTCAGAGTTTAATCGTAGCTGTACAAAAATGACAAGTAAACAAGGACGAGACTACTGATAGTTGGCGTCTTAAAAAAGAACGCAGTCAGCGAGTTAACTCGTAGTCGGCAGTCAAGGTGTTAATACTCTAACGATAACAAACTTCCCTGACATACTTTCTTCCTACACACTGATAACGCCACGTGTCGAGGAAGTGGATTTTCTGTCCTTCGATCTCAGATTGTGGAATGAGTCGATACAATTGTAATTACCGCGCCATAGTCGGGATTCGTTGTTTCGGTTACACGTTTCGCAGCACCAAGACCATGAAAAGCTGACGGACTGGTCCCCCCCTTTGAGGACGTTCGATGCTTATGAGCCAAACAGATAATATAAGAGCTGCTGCGGAGATGTGACGAATGATTTTGAGATCGATACAAGTTCCAGCGATAGTTGTTGAAACCGACTGTCGGTTGTGAAATTCAAATTTAAAAAATTGTCGTTTCGCGAGTCAACTTCACTTCATTTAAAGTCAATGGCGGTTCGTTGGAAGTTGACGCCAGCGGCGCACGTTCTTCAACACTTCACTCTTTCAGACTCAGAGACTACGTTGAATAGATATTCAACGTAATATTTAACTGCAATTGTTTGTTGTGTATTTATTTTTAATTTTCTACAGTTTATGATATCCCCGTTTCCGATGATATTCTAGAAAGATAATAGGTTTATTCACTGCATTCTTTCAAATGGCAACCTTTATCTTTACTTTCCTTAATGTGATATATGCCAGTCTCTTGCCTACGATTCCTCTCTTTTCGGCGTCATCTTCTTTTAGCGAGTACCTAGCGACTTCATCGTCACACAAGTTTTGAACGACGAAATATATCTTATACTTTTAGTCCCGGTTTGTCCAACTTAGTACTCATCGTATTGTTTAACTTTATCGCCAAGTAATTGAGACTTTCAAAGTTCTCGGTCACTATTTTTAAACTCGCGTACTGGGAGAACATTTTATTCATTAATAACTTAAACAGTCGACCATACGTCTTCCTGACTTTTTCCTGTACTTTAGTGTGAGCAATTAACTCCCAGGTTTATAAAAGTATTAAAACATCCTATATATTTATGAAAACTATAGCAGCAATAAAACTTTTGGAGAGATTATGAGTATTTTATTAAAAATTATAGCAATATTGTTAATGTGATAAACCACTATCGATGGGATCTATGAAGCAACGGCAAACGCCTAAAACACGGAAGAGGCCATTATAATCACAAACAAAAACTTAAATATTGAAAATCGACGCAAAAATTAGAAAACTATAATCTGAAATTATATTTAATATATATTAAGAGTATTTAAATTATCCTGTTTCTTGTTCGAGCTGTGTTAGAATTATATTCTTCCTCAATGCTAAGGGTAGTTTGATAAATACCAATTCAACTCTAAGAACTTAATTTTTCGGGCATCTAAATTATTTCCCAAAAACGTCGTGCCTATGTTATCTCTCATAATACTAGACAAAGAATGTTTAACGCATTTTTATAGTTTAGTATTCTCCTTCACAGTTGCTTCCCTCCCCGTGCACTGCCACAAGTTTCAGTCAGCAGCTAGAGCTTCAACGCGTTAGATACTTGTGTATATCTTTATTCCGTGCTGCCTCCCTTCCTTCAATCTGCGCGCTCTCCTACACTGCCGACGCGTTCTATAGTAAGTCTGGATAATCTGCCACTGCGTTCTTTCATTAATAATTTAAAATCAAATAACTATCCGATATGTTTTTATACAACCTGTTTTGGCGCCGAACCCATACTCAACGTTTGAAGTAGTATTAAAACAACCTGTATAATTCATCGTTCTGGCAGGGTTTGTTGATATCAGGTAACGAAGGTATTGTGGGAAATGCACAATAAGAAGCAAAATCTAAAATAAACCATATAAATACAATCTACGAGCTGCGAATTTACGAATACTTCAAACTCTGGTGTAAGGTTTGCTTTATTTTGCATTTCAAAACGTGTGGTATGAAGCAGGACAGTATCCAGATAGTGTTCAGCTGAGCTAATACACAGTTGTGGTTAGGAAAATCTACCTTGTTGGTAAATTTGGAAATAGCAAAGCTAGCAAATGGCAAAAGCTTTCTGAACCCAAAAATGACAATGTTCATATTTTAATATAAATAGGGAAGGAATTGCAGAAACTATATGGTAAATAAAGGAAAATCCAAATCAGTGTGGCTCAACCATCTCATTCAATCAACAATATCATTCATTGCAGTAAATAGAGCAGAGGGCATTTTACTTGGATTTGAGGTTTTAAAAGAATTTACGAGTTATATAGTGAAACAAGCTTTAGTGTTACAGAACCAACTATATCTTACCAAGTCAGTTGTTGAGAACCAATCTGAAGCCATAATTTTCTCTTCTGAAGTCTTATTTAATTTCACACCAATGAAAATAATTACTTTGATAGTGAAACCTAACAATTTCCTATCACAAGTGAACATTTCATGAATTTGTAAACAAGAAAAATTTATGTGATGCAACACTTCGATTTGAATGGTCTCACACCAGCCAATATCAAAGTTGAACTAGATTCTACTCTGAAGGAATCGGCTCCATCATTTACAAAAAAAAAAATATTAGGTGGCAGTGTTTAAATTTGGCCAAATGAGCTTGCAGTGTCTTACATTGCTAATTTGGACATAAGAAAAAATGCATAAGATGGGTACTGCATTTGGTTACGGTGGAACAAAAACAATGTTTTGAGGATGATTAAGTCGATTGTTTGCGATGTTTCATAGCAATTAAGAGCTTTTGCAAAGATTCATAACCATGGGTGAAACCAGAGTTCACCTCTTCACACCGAAGATGAAGGAATAGTAAAGAATGGACAGAAAGGGAAGAAATAATCCAAAGAAGGTGAAGTCAGTTCCATCTGTAATGTCATGGTGACTTTTGGGATACACACTAGGAAGCCGAGATTGTGGCGTCAATTAAAAGTTATGAATTAAATAAAATCTCTTAACCATAAGCTATTAAGAGAAAGTAACGGGTAACACAAAAAGATCCAATTATAATCATTCTTTAAAGGAAATTAATATTAAATTTATATTAATTTCAAAAATAATGGCACGACTAAAAGCAGTGGTTGAATGGTATGGTTAAGAAAAACAATTTTTTCTGTTTTCACTGCAACCTGTTTTCAAGACATGAAAGATGAAGAATGGAGTGAAATGTGAATAGAAGAAAAAGTGATCTTTAGCAATCTTGTGTTCAACCAAAAAATTCCAGCAATGAAAAATAATGAATTGAGGGTAAAAATAATTGACCACACTTTTCAGATGCCTAAACTAACAATAAAACAGTACACCAAAACCTATTTCATGCACGTTTTAAATGTTTAAAACAATTTCGGACTGATGCATTGCTTGGTATTCTACAAAGGAAAATTGCATATGTAAAATTATCCAACAAAGAAATTTATTCTGTGTGTATCTTTAATGGTATCTAACAATTCTAAAGTAATGTAATCAAGTATTTATGAAAACTTCAATTAGTGTCATGAAAGAAATTTTATTAGCATCTGCTAAACTTTACCTTAAGTATACTGACAACAGTATCCTGTTAAAGGAGTATGACTGAACTAAATACTAAAATTATACTTCAGAAACTATGATATATTAAGGACACTAATCTTTCCATTTTGACAAAGATAGTAAAAATATCTTAAAGACATCCTGTTAAGATTTTTTAATTAAGTTTGCCGCCAAGAATGAAACAATAGAACTGATTGACAAAATTATGAGCTAGTTATTTCTCTGTTCACAGCACCATTACCTTCACTAGTAAAAAAGCCACTGCCACTATACATCAACATTCTTGGATAAATTTAACTGAAGTCAATTTTAGTTAAATAATTTGTCCGATATAAAGATTAAATTTTTGTTGTAACAGTGTCTTCCTCTTTCAATACAACTCATAACAATAAATTATTGTAACAAATTAAATTGTACTAAGCAGGAGACTTTGGTTCAATTCCTGATCCAGTCTAGATCAGATGGCTAGTCTATGTTGTGATAAATGTAGGTTTATAAAAAATTCAATGAAATATTGTTGATCATTTAGTAATATCAGATATATGTCATTGTATTTCAATAAAACTAATATTAAGAAACAATATTTTTATTCAACTTATATACAAGGCTTATAGAAAATTTATTCCCTCAGTATTCAACGTTGAATGGGTAATGTGGATGATCGTTTACCCTGGAAAAATATAGATTTCAAATAGATTAATATCCAAAACACATGGTTCCCTTGTATAGGAGAAATAATTGTTAATCTTAAAATATTTTAATTAAATTTTGATATGATCTCTGCAATAAAATTTCCAAAATGCTGTACTATGAAAACAAAACTTCAAATCTTCTACAAAATGCATAGCCCAAAAAATTAACATACTTTATGCTATTTATGAATTCAAATACTTCACATTTAATTGCAAAAAAATAAAAAATTGTACGACACTCCCATGTACTGTAGGAATGATTTGATTTTACATCACATTAATAAATTTAAAATGTTATAAATAAAAATATAGCTTACCATTGTGCATGGCATAATCGGCCTTTGATATCAAAAGAATCTATGAAGCTCATATCATCCTGTGAAAGCGCAAAATCAAAAATCTGTAGGTTTTCAATTATTCTAGATTTTGTAACAGATTTTGGAATAGTTACATTTCCTCTCTGAACCTGTAATAAAGAAATTGAGGAATTTGTTTTTTAAAATAATACAATTGTGCCATGCAGTGTAGTGTAGTGTATATATGTTTAAATTTTAGAAACTTTTACATCTGCAACTAAATGTTCATAACCAACCCTTAATGCTACAATATCCAGTTTTGTGGCAAGGGAAACTGCTAAACATAGTAACCATATGTGAGGGCCAATGGAAAGTGAATAGTGCTAATAATTAACAGTTTATACATTTAGCTAAATGTGTATACAATATTTCAAACTTTCTGTCATTTATTTCAGAATGTCTCACAGTAACTTAATTTTAGATGAAGGATCCATGTGAACAGTTGTTACTCAGAATTTCAAGACTTCCAGGACTAGTATCCAATTATTTAATTAGTAATTAATCAAATTCAGCTTTCCTGGATACAAAATAATCGTTTTTTTAAATCTGCAGCATTTATTGGTCTGTTTTCTTTTTGCATTTTGTGTTATCAGTCCAGGTACTTGTTTGAAAGCAGTCTTACTGTCCCATGTCACTTCTGAACACCAGATTAGTTACACATAAAATTCGTAATTATCTGATCAATAAACCGGCATCCGTTTCCAGATAATTCTTATTCTCCCCTGTACTTTTTATCAGCTAGTTAACTAAAACCTGGATGTATCAATGCAAGCTCATATAATTCAGCTTGTATTCTTGTAATTCTGACCTGAAGATTTTCTCTCACGAACATATAGTAAAATTAATTTAACAGACCATGCATAATTTAAAGGCTTCCACACAGTTATTTGGGCTTGTCAATTATCCATAATTCACATCCATTCAATCGATTTCTAGGGATTAACAGGTTTTTTCTTTAAAAATGTTCTAGAGTTAGCTAATGTCACTTAAATAAAAAACTACTAAACTGAAGTTACCTCAAAGCAAACTGAACTATCATATTAATAACTATGGATGTTCTCAAATATTGTCTTCATTTGCCTATTTTTCTCATTATTAAAATTGAGGAAGCAGATAACTTAAGACAATAAATCAAGCTGTAAACAATGGAACAGCAACCATCAACTAATGAAGTAACAGAAAACCATCAAATAATTATTGCACATTATCACAATTAACATTGAAATTTTTAGAAATAAATACTTCAACAGGACAGTAAAAAATGTAATATATAATGAAAGTATTTTCTTCAAATAATCTTATTCATATTAACCAAGTTATTTTAAACATTTTCTGATGTGTTTGCTGATGTCTTCAAAGTAAATAAAAAACCTATTGCAAATTTTTTTTACCTGGTAACGTAAAACTATTTGGGCAGGACTTTTATTGTATTTAACAGCTATTTGCAGAAGTTTTTCATCTTGTAATAAATAGGGATCATCTGGTTTTGCCCATGGTCTGTCAGGTGATCCAAGGGGACTATATGCAGTCATTATTATACCCCTTCTTCTGCAAAACTCCATTAATTCTCTCTGATTTAAATATGGATGAGCTTCAACCTAAAAAAAACATTTTATATTAAAATATTTTAGCCAAAATATATTACAAGGATTTTTAATTTAACAACTTTTAAATGTTGTCATTTAGTCTCAAATTTCTGAAAAATAGTTAATAAATTTTCCTGTAAAAGTAAAAAAAAAATCTTTTGTCATCGTGTTTATAGTTCTCTCCATACAAATAGTTTATATTGATTTTTGTCATTATGATTTAAGTGGGATAAGATTTGAAACTGTCTATTTGCCTTGAGCATTCCTCTCTCAGATATTTTTGAAATAGTTTTTGTATTATAGAACATGGAGGTGACTGACAATTTATAGATAATTTAAGTGTTAGATGAAAATAAGGAATATTTTGGAATACAAATTTCTGTTTTTGAACCTCTATTTTTCTCAACTGTTTTGTGAGACATTATAAACAGTTAAGAAGGGTACTGTGCAATTAAAAAATTGTAATATGCACCATAAAATTTGGAACTTAAATTTGAATAATAAATAATTTACTAGACATACAACAATGACTTACCTGATTAATTACAGGTTCAATTCGAGCTACTGACAATATCCTTTCTATCTGTTTTGAGTTAAAATTTGAAAGCCCAATAGATTTAGTTAAACCTCTATCAACTGCCTTCTCCATTTCTTTCCATGTGTCAACATAGTCAACATCGCTGTATTGTAGCCGGTCATTCACTTTTGGAAAAAGATCACCTCCTTCCTAAAATTAGTGATGTTAATTTTTTCAAACTCATAAAGTTATATATTCTTATGTTATCCACAAATAACAGTTACAATATAGTTAGCAATTAATACATATGTAATGACATTTTCTTAAGGGCCCGCTGTTACAAGCAGGATGGCATCAGAATAAGAATAAACGACGTACTCAATGGTACAGGACGGAAGAAGTGTCGAAGACATCATGACAAGTAAAACCTAAATTCTAGGACAGTAAAAAGCTCCGCTGTCTTATTTGACTGACTAATGTAGTCGCCTGGTATGTTTTATTATGTAAAATTAAAATTTAACTACAATCAGATTTTAGAAAGTATAACAAATTGACAATTTCCTGTATTGTTTCTCTAGTAACATTCCTATAATCAGTCTAACCACTTCTGGAAAATATTTATACCAACTATTTTATTTTTAGATGTAAAAAAAAAAATCACCAGTCATTATAGTACTCTCACACAAAATATGACCTACACACTATTGTCAGTATTTGATTTTTCTGACCAATTGTTAATTTGCTAAGCTTGGAATTTAAAATGTTGCATTTGTACATAATTTTTATTTCCTGAAATACTAAATTTTAAATGTAGTAAGTAATTCACATTCACAGGAAACCAATATCCATAGAGATCTTAACTGTAGGTAAATTACCTGATATGCCATAGGCCAATGTATTAGGTACAAGTCTAAGTATTGTAACTGTAAGTCACTCAATGTTTTGCTAAGAGCTTTCAGCACAAGATCTTGACGGTGAAATGTGTTCCACAACTGCAATAAATTATGTAATTATTGAAAACATTTTTGATTATAATTAAATAAATGTATCATGTTGAAGTTTTAATTTTTTATTTATTTGAATGAAGTACTACTAAGAAATCATATCAATATGTTCTACCTTGCTTGTAACAAATATATCTTCTCTCTTGATAACACCAGCATCAATTTTTTCTTTTATTGCAGTTCCTACCTCAGTTTCATTCCCATATACCATAGCACAATCAATATGTCTGTATCCCACATCAATGGCATCCTTTACTGCTTGTGTAACTTCACCTGGTTTGGACTGAAACCCAAATAACAAAATACTTTAGAAATAGACTTACTTTATGGTTTGAAAAATAGTCTGAGTCAGAAACTAGAGTATAGACAATCAAATGAAGCCATGAAATATTCTTGAATTTTATAGTGTACCTAATCTTACCTCAAATAACTGCACTACTACATATTTATTTATTGATATATATAAATAACTACCTGGTGCTTATTAGCTGTTACAATGCGCTAAAGTAACAAGACCAATAAAGAGGGAAGCAGTTTGTAGATTTGTTTCTGAAAATCTAGGTGAAGGACGCGATTTTTATTTGAACGTGAGATGATTGTTGTCGCACCGAGCCGTGGAGCAAGTTTCAGATGAACAGCTCCCTAAGTCATATGTTAAAGATCAGCCGTTTTATTGCTTAGACTTGACTGTTGGTTAGCAAAGTGGATAAGTACGAGCGAGTTGTGGCAGATACTAGTCAATGCTCTGGCAAGTACAAGATAACAGAATGGCATCAAATTACTGCAAAACTTTGACACATGTTCTAAAATTAATTCTGACGTACTGTTCGACGTACACTAAATGGTATCGGATATGGAAGGCTGTTCCAATACCTATGCCGTCTTCAGTCAAGAGAGAACCTCTGTAACTCGCGTAAGTTGCATTACGCAGCAAGAATGCTGTGAAATCAGAACGAAAGCATGCACGCGTACAACCATCAAAGACTGTCCAGGCAGTCTTATGCCTTAAATTAGTGTGAACATCTTTTGAATATCACAACATATCAAAGTATCGTTGCGGATCAAGTTCATCATTCCGTGCCGATGGAATATCCCAGTGCAGATGGCTACTTCCAAATAGAGCGCCATGGCACGATGCTCGTATCGTGCATTAGTAGTTTCTGGAACACCCTATTTAAAGAGCTATACGGCACATGGACCCAGAACAGCCATTATCACAACTGGACAGTGCTATTTCGCCAAGCATGCTAGCAGATTCCTCGGAACACTTTTCTACTTCTCGTAGAGTAAATGCCGAGAAGAATCGTTGCAGTATTGAAGAAAAAAGGTGGCCCACTCTAACAACTAATGGGGTGATCATAATCTGGCCGGTCAATGTTTATATAGATATCCTAGTAGAACTAATTCCGAACCAGGTGTTAGCGTAATAAAAATTTGTAACTCCCAGAACGGTAGTAATTACCAAAACAAGGCAATTCCCCTTTAAGCCCAATCAAATGCATCCACATTCAGCAAAAAGTAGAGACCTCATCCAGTTGAGGTTAGCCTGAGGTAAGCAGAACATCCCCACAGATTATGCCTTTCTCCTTCCGCAAAACATTTTATCGTCCATGACGTCAATTTAAATAAGGATTCCTCTCTAAAATTTAGTCACAAACTAGAATTTCTTCACAACTTCTGACTGAAAATCGTGGAAGGAGTGATATCTATATAATAAAAAAAGTGTGTATATTTGTATGTATGTATGTAGTTCCGTTAATTTCTATATAAACGCGTGGACAGATTGCAGCAAAAATTGGTACACATTCTTCAAAACAAGAGAAACGCACTGTGGGGGTGAGAAACCCCTAGCATAAATGTGGAAATAATTATAATTTAGAAACGTGATCATTAAGTGTTAAATTTATGCGCGCCAAAAGACAATAACGTCACGCGACAGAGAAACATTACTACGCGACGAACAAAGGAAATAGTTCATATTTCCGTAATGAAATAAAGCATAAATATTTTCATTGAATAAAAATATTAAATTTTATTCAGAAATATTCCATAGAATAATAATAAAAAAATACGAAATACTTTACGATCCTTGCGGAAAATGTAAGTTATTTTTCGTACTATAATAGCGACTCCAATATGGCGACCATTTGTCGCAATTCGTGCAAGGAACGATATAATTAAAAAAATAGGGTATCAATCAAACCGGTGTATAACATAATATAGTTTGAAACTTTGGTTTTAACTATATTTCAACAACCTACTATTCTGTTTAAGTTTACCATTAACCACGATGTCAATTACACTCCAAATTTTATTTCCGTGCAAAAAAATATTCATTACTAGAACAAATTCGAAAAATATATGTCGATATGGAAAGAAATGTTGATAGTTTGCACAGTCACAACCGGACAAGTAGCTTTTACAGCCGTACTTTATCTTGTTTACTATTTATCATGAACAAGTGATTCTGTAAAAATGTGTCAACGTAAACAAGATTACAAGATTGAGTGCAGCAAAACGTGCGTAGGTACAATATATTTAAGTACTTCAGGATTTTCGACATGGGTAATTTTTACGTACATTAATGTAATACTTTACTATTCGTGTAAGAAGTATTTAAGAACTTTTCCGATTTGAACAAATATCTATAACATCAATAGAGACGAAGGCCGTGGCAGTTGCTTTCATTGACACGGTAGCTACATTTAAGAGAACAACATTAAGCGAAACCATTTACATCAAATTTAATTAAAACAAATAAAAAAAAGGTGAACGTTAACCTAAATTCGAAACTAAATATAGCAGTAGCCGTTTTATCCACACATTGTTTCATAAAAAATGGTTACATTGTCCGGGATTACGAGAATCATAACATTTCAGACGACATTGATTTGAATACACGTGCACGGATTAACAGCAATCACATGTAGGGATAGCCATGAAACTCCATGTCTTGACACTCAACAATAGTCTACTGGAAATTCGAGGATTAGTTCTGAATATGAAATGGTAAAGACGAGTAAATTCTAACGAAGAGAGAATTAAAGTTCTATTATCAACGAACATAACCAACTAAGATATTATTTATCTATGTATATAATTCACTGCGAATGGGACAGATACAGGTGGCAGTTGAGAAAAAAAACCAATCAATTGTGTAAACAAAGAAATAATATTTTTTTAAAAATAAAAATTTGTTTTTTCAATTTTCTGAACAGCTAATTTTTTTTTAAAAAAAACCACTTATTATCGAGGAAAAAAAATATTCACATCGGGAAACTTTTTTGCTAGAAGATTCTCCTCAAACAGTGCTACAGGAAAATTGACCCAATCGCCTATTTATCTGTTTAAGAACGAAAATTTCCGTACGTAATATTTTGCGGCCTCGATTTTCAAGCTCAGCCTACGGTTTCCCAAACTTTTCCAGTGTATTATTAAATGAAGCGCATAGCCTAGCTTTCTTCCTTATGATGACAATGATTCCCGCACGAAGTTTTTCTTGGTCCCATATGTGGTTTCTATATATATATTCCAACAACCTGCACCATAGTCAGCATGGGACAAACAAGATTTAAGCAATTTTTTAAGAGTCTCATCACGAAATGAAGAATTTCCATGCTTGGCAAGACACTGAATTTACCTATTCTTCCCACCCTAAATTTGAGCTCAATATAATTGCAAGATATTTACAAGTCGGCCTTCTGTGGTGCAGTGATCTCGCATTAGAGGGGTTCAAATTCCAGCATGGAATTTGTGCGAGTTTCAATCATCAGAGAAGCTCTCACTGGAGAGTCTCCTGCCAATGCCAGTAAAAGGACACCTCTTCTAAAGTCACATAGTCATAGAATATTCAAAAAATTCTGATTGTATATTTTTAAAACATTGCAACTTTACAGGAGGTATAACATCCCCATTATGTTATAACGTATACGAGCATAAAATTTAGTGAACGTTTTGATTTCCAACCAAGTCGTTCTGGTTCATCCGAAACCCTAATATCCTTCTATAGACGAGACAATCGACAAAATTTCTAATTTTAGAACCGATTATACTTGGTAGATCGACAATATATATCAGGAATAGAAAGGTCCTGATTACTGATCCTTAAAGCACCTCACTGATGTTACTTTTTATTCTACCGATAGTTGTTTTCAGACGTGTGTGAAACGTAAGGAGTTTTGTTTACACGCGTGGGTTTATCAGCGTCAAGATAAGATTGCGTCTACTCTACAATTTGAATGTACGGAGGAAATGTGATTGAACGGCTAAATTACAATTTACTTCGTCTATAAGGAACTTGCCATTTCACGAAGTGCACTGAAAATGTATTACGATTATCTGTTTCATGAACAGTCAAAGATTCCACACCATGGACACATTAAAAACTACATTTTCATAAACAGTTTCCTAATTAAATACAGCAGCAAGATTCTTAAACGGATCCAGATAACATTTGAATCTTATTTTTACTCAGTTTCGTTAATTTACCAAAAGGATATGTTCATAAAGAGTTTGGGCTTTTCCGTTGTAGCTCAAAGACTTCAGCATGTTAGGAATTTTACAGTTCTAGGGCCTACACTGACAGTTTGAATATACCGTCAATTCAAAATGGGAGCACAATTTTACAAAATTTCTCCCCCTCAAGTCTGTTTATAATGCGCCAACTGGAAAGAGCGTTCAAAGGCGAAATTCATAGAACATATTGGATATTTGGCAAATCCAACTCACAGATAAATTTCTGAAATAAGGAAAATACGCTAAATGCAAAGTTAATAGCACTATTAGCTCCTGTGCCTACCAACGTGAGCATCAGGATTTACTTGGACCCAAATAAAGTTTCAAATGAATGTTGAGTCTACAATCTTGACGACGTGATAAAAAAAAAGACTTCGACAGGCAACACCATTATCCGTTCCCAAAGGCACAATAATTCGTTAACGATAGTTTTTTTTTATCTGAACTTAAATTGTTTTGAGGGAAACCCTAGTTTTGTAGCACACATTTGAAAACTGCAGTTACACGCAAGGTAAAGTAAAATTTACATTTTTATATAATCGATCAGAAAATCGAAGTATCTGCTACATAGAAAACCGCTAGACAATCTATATGTAATCAATAGTCTGTTGATGAAAAAAAAAATTGTTATTTGGACTCAGTCCAGAAGTATGGTTGCATAACCGCTAGAAGAACAATATTCTAAAATTAATCAATATAAGTAAGTTACGGCATTACTCTTCGTCAATTTTCTTTTATTAATACAAGTCTCAAAGAAAATGCCCCGAAAGTACTAATAGCTTCCCGAGAGATTATTACAGATGAAAAATTGGAAGATTAATGTAAGAACTGAAGAAATATCTCCTAGAAAAGCGTCAGAATTCTTTAAAATAAGTTAGATCAACGATATAACAGATATTTTAAAAATGCAGCGTTTAACAGTATTTTACATAGGCCAAGATTTTGAAGTGAAGAATAGTTGGCCTTTGTCAGTGTCACTGGGATAAAATCCAACTTCAGCTTTCCCATGACAGGAAAGACGAATTAAATGTTCCCAAAACAACCAGCCTTGGCGAGAGAGGATTAAATTACTTTTGAAGACAAAGCCGCAGTTATTAAAAGATATATAGGAAAAGAGCCTTGTTCATTATATAAGTTGTTTCCAGGTATGGTAGCAGACGTCGACGAGAAAGTGCTGTTGATTGAATGACACCGTCCATGGAAATTGTATGGAGGTAAATGCATTTTGCAATACACGCGGTGCGAAATAAGGTGAGAAGTTTATGGAGTTTCACTTTAAATTACCTTTTTTTCATGATTATAAGGCTTAATTATAAAATATATAAAAGGATTAAAAATTTCACTCAAGGTTAGAGTATTTATAATTTAGATTGAAATTTCATCACCTAATAAAAAAAATCGTCAGTAGCTTATTTTCCAGATCCTAGGCTTCAGCTCATTAAACCGTCATAGACGTGCAACAAAATTTTCAATTATTGTATTATGCAGAATTTCAATTGTTGGTTATCAACAATCCTTATCGAGTCTACCAGTAAGAAATATCTAGAAATACTTCCAAAACAAGTACCGAAAGTGTCTCAATTTTATATTCTCCATTACCGAATTTGGTCTTTTGCAAACTAAAGTGATACAGCAACTTGGTAATTCTTCAGTACACGTGCATATTTTGAATTAAACCGTTTTATGTAATTTGAATATTACAAGCAAGCGACTGAAGTAACGACTTATATACAACCTTATATGGTCATATCATTCCAGTTATTTAATTAATATGACAGTGGTCAATGCAGTGATCTGCTTCCCAAGATGCCAATGTTAAAATTCGTATTAAGTAATTGTATTTATAAAATCCTATTTAAAAAAATTGGCTCGAACTATAATTTCTATGCGACCGAATTGTTTCTATTACGTTCTAGGAGGTGGTTTACTTTTAAAACTAATAAATTAAAGGTTCAGAAACAATATTGAAGAAAAACAATCGCCTAGAATTTTTTAAAATGGCAATGTAGGGTCTCAAGTAACATTTGGCGATTATCAGATTCGACTAACATAATTAGTCGAAAAGGTCTAATACGTAATGCGCATTACTGTACTTTAATACTAGCATGCATGCAGATATTTTACTTCTTAACACACTCAATTACCGTCCTATTAGCAGTGTGCAAAACATTCTACATTTGACATACGATCAATTAAATGCCACATTTCTAATTCTGTACTAAATCTTTAAACATACAATCAAAATCTCACTTGCGTTGAAAATACCTTTATTTGGTCATTCAGAAGATAATTACGTAATATTATGAAGCTGATCTATTAAAATGAATGTTGAATTACAAATTATGTTTCCAAACTTAACGCCTAACGTAAATATTTAGTACCTACAACCTGTACATTAAAAAGTTGTAAAATTTTGCCTACGGAATCAATATTTTCATTTCATTCTTTGAGGAATATTCAATTTATTACCAATCTATTTAGCAATCCATAAATTAACCTACGGGAATAGTTAATAGCAGAATAAATAGTATCATTAAACTCAAAAATATGAAATGAATACTGCGAACCGCCGGCAGCATACAAACTCTGTGTCAGCGTCTGTATAATTTCTAGTTTTGCAATTTCCAAAAACTATTAGCTAAGGTGAAGGGTAACCGTTAACTAAAAGAGCAAAAGCACTTTTAAGATAGTCTTATCAACCGCAGAATTTTTTTGCTTAAAAATAAATTCAATATAACTAAAAGTGCAATGGGAACATCGTAAATGCAGTGCAAATACATAAAATAATGCTACACGTGCAAAGTAGACAAACCTTCCAAGTTCCAAGTCCAAAAGCGGGAATAAAAAGCCCGTTATTCAGAGTCAGCGAAGGCACTTTCGTAGACATTGCAAGATTAGAATAACACAAGAAGTTCAGCTCCGTGTGTCATATACGAGGCATTGATCCCCTCCACTTGGCAGCAATGTTGCCAACTTAGTTCCCTAGTATTATGTTTACGTGTTAAATTAAGTTTTACTTTTAGATTTCCTATCAAAATCCTCGAAGTTTATTTATTTAAACAACCTAATGTGTCATCAGTATCAAAATTTAACCGTTCAATGCTCATATTTTTAACTATTTTAAAACTTTTCACTAATGAACTGATCTTGAATCGAGATTTTTTGTCGATATCTGCAACCTGTTGTACACAGAAAACCCGCCTTAACTTAAAACTAAAAAAAATATTTTCCTATCGTCAACGCATCACAAAACTACACGATTCAACCAATCTAGTACACAAAACATAAACACGTATGTAGAAACTCGGCCTGCTGTGAACAGTATTTAAGGAGCCATAGCAAGCCCAGAATTCAATTACTTTAGTATCGAAGTCGCTGAAACATTCAAAAAGTATTAAGTTTCAGCCAATCTTTAGTAATAACACTCCCTACATTCCGCATTATCTGAAAAAAAAATCGGAGAACAGTGATCAAATTTAATTTTAAAATAGTCTAATTATCAAATTCAATGTTCCTAGATATTATTTCTGAAATAAAATCAGTGCGATGCTCACCAATGTATGCAGATGAATTATATGGATCAGTTTCTACCAGGATTCAAAAACAAAAAAGAAAAGGTTAACTAAACTAAATGAAAAGACATTATATTTACATCATACGATCCAAAAATTTCTCGGGTCCCCATTAAATAAAATTTCATATCTTCGACGTAATTTTTTTTATTTATATTAACAACCTGCTCTGTTGTGTAATGAGTAAATTGTATGTACAAAAAAGTACATGTCAGATGCCATCCCAGTGGAGGGCTCCTCCAAAATTACTTATTATTATATATTTAATATTTTGTGCACATGTATAGTTCGAGAGGACTGATTATTTTTAGTCTGTTTGTGCAGTTGTTGTTGTTAAGCAGGTTCATAGCTAGATAGTTTGTATGATTTTCTAATCTTTTAATATAGTTAGCACTCAAAACCTTCACTTCCTCGTTCACCGTTTTTACATGTAGATTCCGATGGATGACCTCGTTTCTAACATACCATGGAGCATCTGCTATTATCCTTAAAGCCTTTGACTGGAATCTCTGTAGAATTTCTAAGTTGGAGTTGCTTGTAGTCCCCCATAGTTGTAACCCGTATGCCCAAATAGGCTGTAGTATGCTTTTGTAAACTAGTGCTTTGTAGTTCAGACGTAAATAACAACTAATGACACATTACTGTTTATGTCGTTAAATTGTTGCATAAACACTAGGTAATATGGGATTCATTTTTAATACAGTTGTTGCTTAACCGATTTACAAAGCTACAGTAATATTATGCACAGTTTCACACGATGGTTTATGTACGAAAATTTGGAAGACATATTAAGAGATTGCATTACTGTAATAATAAAACAGAATCAGATGAAATAGAAAACTATTTATTTATAATTTACTTATAACCCTGGTGCATTTTTTAAAGTTTAACTTCGAGTTCAACTTTAATTAAAAACAGACGTATTTTCACACGCTCAGGCAAAAAAAAACACATGATAATCCAAGTCAAAGTTGATGCATATTTCCCATACCCAAGAACTAAGTTTGCGCACAAGGCGATCAATGTGCAAGTTCCATTTTAATTTACTGTCGACCTGCAAGCCGAGGAAAGTCGCATGATCTGAGAACTTATCCGTTACGATGTTGTTGGTTTCTGTTGTAAAACGAACTAACTTAGTTTTCTGTACATTGAGTGCTAATTTATTGGCGGCGAACCAAGTATTTATGTTTCTAGATTCAATCTCAATCTTCGCATTGAGATTATTTAAATCAATGTCCGTAATTAACAAATTAGTATAATCAGCGTATAAGACAGACTTTATAGGTTCCATATATTCTGGAAGATCATTAATATACAAAAGAAAAAGCGGTGGACCTAATATTGCGCCCTGAGGCACGCCACAAGAATTGCCTTCCCATTCTGACAAGTCCACCTTCTGTTTCCGATTGTTGAGGTACGATTCAAAGAGTGCCAAAGCGTTGCCTCTGATCCCATAATATTATAATTTTTTTTCTGGAAGATCATTAATATACAAAAGAAAAAGCGGTGGACCTAATATTGAGCCATGAGGCACGCCACAAGAATTGCCTTCCCATTCTGACAAGTCCACCTTGTGTTTCCGATTGTTGAGGTACGATTCAAAGAGTGCCAAAGCGTTGCCTCTGATCCCATAATATTATAATTTTTGGAGGAATATGCTGTGACCTACAAGATTAAATGCCTTCGAAAGATTAGCAAAAATTCCGACAACTTTCAGTTTTTCATCAAGGGAATTTTGTATACTTTGAATGAACTCGTACATAGCGGTGCTCGTGGATTTTTGTTTGAGGAAGCCGTGTTGAGCAGGAGTAATTACTTTATACTTCGTCAAGAATTCAAGTAACTTTGTGTGTAGAATTTTTTCTAGTATTTTTGAAAATATCGGAAGTAGGGAAATTGGTCTGTAGTTTGATGCGTCGGTAGGCGAACCCTTCTTGAAGATCGGAATAACTTTTGCAGCTTTAAGGGAGTCGGGAAAAATGCCGATAGAAAGACAGCCCGTTGAATATGATTTGAAGAGTAGTAGTTATGCCGTCGGCACAGTTCACAATTTTGCTTAAGATGCCATATATAACTGCAGATTGGGTACATTTTAACTTTCCTATTACGTTTATTATTTCGATATTGGTAACCGGTTGAAGGAAAATGGAATTTTGAACAGTTGGTACAGTGTTTTGTAGCAGTTTATAAAAAGCACAACCCTCTGATGACTTAGTTTGAAAATTGATCCGACACGCGAACGAAATATGAATTGAATATACTCGCAGCGTCTCTGTTGGTGAAAGTTTTACAGTCTTCGAGAAGCTTTATATCTGTCGCGTTATAATTGACTTTACCCGAGATATTTTTAATCACCTCCCAAGTTGCTTTTATTTTGTTATTTGCGTTTGCTATATACTCCGATTTATGTAATTTTTAGCAGCTACAAGCACTTTCCTGTAAATACGTCTATAAGATCGTAAGAAAGTCGAGAATTGTGGCGATGAATTAATATTTTTATTATTAAAATGTCCACTGGTGTTACTTCCGTTGTAACACCTTTCTTTACTTACATCTAAATGGACAGGGTTAAAATCAAGTGGACAATGAGAAATAGTTTATTTCCAAATGAGGAGTTATCTACAGTAATGTGGTGGATCTTCTCTGGTCTTCTGATTAATATGTACCCCTGGCTTTAATAACAACAAAAATGGTTAGTTATGAATTGTTGTCATTAAGGGGCACTGTAGGATGTAGAATGAAGGTGTGGTACACAAAGTCGTGAGTCTTGCTTAGAAACAATGGTATGGTACTCTACCTTTGGCGTGGACTATGCTGTGGAAAGGTACTACGCCAGGCAGCTGGAACCCCCTGGATTTGTTCTTAAGCATCGTATATCACAATCACAAATGTTTCAATAATGCAGAGATTAAGTTACGCTTGGAACAGACTTAAGGTTACTGACCTATTAGTTATAGAAATACAAATACAATGACCCTCAATTGAGATAATGGTACTAAAATATGCAAGGGTGGCGGATGGCACATTATTAAAAATTATATGCATGAAAGAAAAAAAAACTGTGCAAATACTTATATGAAAATGTTTATTCAACAATAATTACACGAGATTCTTCATACAAAAATAATATCTCCTCACGGGAAAATTAAAAAGAATTAACTTAATGAACAGAAAGAAATTACAGTAGCTCCAACTGGACAATTCTCACGAATCACAAATGAGCCACTTCCAACACAAATCATCATCTGGCAGTGGACAGCACTTTTTTATAACATTTATAAGCTCTTTTAAAGGAAATATAAAAGGTTTTCCAAATTAGGGCTTGGTTCATTATGAATTGCCTGTCCGACAAGGTAGGCCAATTTATGAGCATATTGACATGGAGCAGGCACTCTCACAGTTCCCTAGAACAAAAAGAATTGAATTTCACATAACCTTTAACTATATTTCTCTCAACAGTTTACAAGTCTATAGCAACGGTGGGCACTTGATTCAAGTGTGGATTCCATTAAAATGTATGTACTACAATTCAATTTTAGAAACCCATGTCTGAATCAAAATATCCAAACAAACTGCTCGTCATCTATTTATTATTTTTGGTACAACATATTGTGAATCTTTATACTCCACAATGAAGACACAGCATTGTTCACAGTTGACCAATAATCTTACAGAATTTATGTGGATGATTGTCATTAGATGTTGTCACAGTAAAACATTTCAGTTGTGTAGAAACACATTTAAAATTCAAACACAATGAGATAAAATAATCATCCAACACCAATATGAGGTGATCAGCTCCACAGAGGACAGATGGGAGATATTCCTGGGAATTTTTTAACCATTAAGCAAATACCAAGCGAAGAGGAACAAAATAAAAAATAAGTTACAACAAATATATTTTACTTACACTCCAATTGAAGTACAAATGTGTCAATTTGTAAGTTAACCGCTGCATTTTGTCTGGATCAAGACCACTTGAGTCTGAAATAACATTGTATGCAGTTGGACTCACAGTGCCTTGTTTTACAGACTGTGATATTATGAAAAAGTCATACCTGAAAAAAATATTTGATTTAGTATACACTGTGGTCCAACTATTGATTTAAGGTAAGTCAAATGGTCTCTATCTTTTCTGTCCAAATAAGTATATATGGGTATGCATATCTAGATAAAGAAGCATAACTATTGATTCCTTATTAGTATTTGTGTATTGTTTATCAGCAAGACAATGAATTGTGTTCGTGAGCAAATGGGGGTGACTTGTTCCACAGTTTGTATATGTGAGAGGCGACCGTAATGAAGGAGTCATTTAGGAAATCTTGATATCAATCATATTATAATTAAGAACACTTTATTCAGTCTCATGGTAATTATTATATTAAAATGTCTGAGTCAAACATGAGAGCGTATGGCCCATTTCCAACCATAATCTTCAAAACCTAGACATACAACAAGATTGAATGGAAAGACAGTGTCTACATACTGCATTCCCATGTTTTAATAATGGTTACAAATGGGCTAGATTAGAAGGTCCTCCTTTGACTGTCATTTAAATATGTTTACATTTAGACTCTAAATCAATATTTTTTTAATTACAAGGAGAAATTTATTATATTCTTGCCTGGCGTAGACAATAATAATACTAATAATTTCAAACAGTCAAATGTAATTTAATTTTTGATGCTCAATTGTTTTTGAATTTTCATTTTCTTTAACTTAGTGGGCACAATTAACGTTGAAGTCTTACATTATAATAATCTTATATTATGCACAAATTATATAGATCAGAGTAAATTCAACCAATTTACATTTATTAGTCCTTCCAAATGGCTGTGCCAATAAAATTAATATTTAAAACAATTGTGAGCTTTCAGTTCTCAGGCCATCTGCAAAATGAAAAAAAAAAACAAATATTTAACACATTCGTTTTTGCTAAAATTACAATTATTCATCCAACAACTTGTTACTATCAGAGGACATGTACATCATCATCCATAAAACACCTTCAGTCATTTAAGTACAACTATCATTAAATTTAGGAAAGGGGCAAACCTATAATAGCTCACAAGCTCACCACTGACATAATCAAGTTCACCAGGTGAATATACTATGACCGCCTACCTTCTTTGTGAACTTTATTATACTGACAGTGGTTGGTTGCTAATGGTGGTAGGTGATCATAGTTGTTGGATGAATTATTGTAATTTTAACAAAAACGTATGCCTACTAAATATTTGTTTTTTGTAAACTTTGCAGATTATGACCCGAGAACCAAATGCAGATTGTTTTAAATATTATAAAATTGGTTATATTAGCAAAATCAATAATTTTGGAGTATTAATCAAAAATGGCTGAATTTACCATTTGATTAATAGGATAGTCTTTCAAGTATATTATATTGTTTGTAGATTAATACTCACCACATAGGATTGGTTATCACGTCATCAACAACAGTTCCAGGAGGTGGATTATTTCCTTTAAGAAAGAATCTACTATTCAGTCGTTTGGTAACAATAATGAATGAAAATTTAAAATCTTTAGATCCATATACCACTTCAAGTTGCTTCTTCACAATTTCAACTTCATGTTCAAAAACATAATGAACTTGCCCCTCACCAACCCCATCACGGTACACAAATATTCGCTGAGGCAAAGAGCCATTTAGCTCCTTGTACTTCCTCAAAGCCTCTGTAAAATAAATAGTGCTTTTTTTATGTACAATATTTAAAATACTTAAATATGAAATCAAGTATAAAGATAAATAGTGAAATTATTAGGTAGCCATTATATAAACAGATACAGAAAAGGGTATGCACAAACACTTTAGAGAATACACAGAATGATCCATGTTTGATTTGACCCACTAGACATATTTGAAAGGGGGGAAACACTTCATTTGAAAAACAGAACAAGCATTTATTATTACTATTAATAACATGGGATTGAAGAAAATAATTAATTTTCGAAACAATGGAAATCATATGACAATTTCTAATTAAGTTATAAAATGACTGATAGTTTTTGTGGCTGATATCGCTTCATTATTAGATATCAGTTTTTGTTACATCACCGTGAAGGTAAAAAACGGGCACTCATAAAAACCCTCTAATATAAAGCAGAAAGAAAGTGTGACAAAGTAATCCTGGCAGAGGAAAAAAACAAAACAGAATGGATACAGCAATGCAAATATATACACGGCATTAAATCGCCACAATCCAAGGAAAAGTATATGAGGAAACAAAAAATTGTGACAATCTAATGCCCTGGATATATTTTTCAACAGTGCACAGTCCACAGCCGGCCGTTGCACAGAATGGTGTAACACTCCTTCCTGAAGGAGGAGACTAAGAGTATCTGAAAACTTAAAGAAACTCTCGGTCCCACGTGCCTACACTTCAATTTCACGTAAGCCACAAACTATCTCTTTTTCCTTTCCACACCAATGTTCACAATGTGTGTCTTTCCTTTCCACACCAATGTTCACAATGTTTCTCTTTCCTATCCATTCTCATGCTTGTGACATCCTGATTTTATTATCTGGTAATAATTGTTAAGGCATTATAAATAAATTTATTGTTAAGCTTGTAAATACTATAAACTGGTTGAGTCAATAAGTTTAAATACTAAGAAAACCAAATGCATGTATGTACAGAATAAATTGAAAGGCTGTGTTATAGCTGTAGGAAACAAGGTGATAAGAGTGGGTAAAAAAAATTTAAGTACCTGGGAGTTGTTATTGACCGAGCCAAAATTTAATAAATATGCAGAATATCTTGAAAAGAAATTGCCAAAATAATAGTAGTCTGTAGGTTAAAAAATATTTTGTCCCTTAAAGCTATATATATATATATCATTACAAGTTCCTCGTGTATGTTCTTGTAATTCATTATAAGTAGAAATGTTATTAATTATAAAAATAAATTAGAAGTTAGTCAATAGAGGATTAAGAATTATTTTGAATGAAAACAAGTACATCAAGAATAAGGATATGTTAAATAAATTGTTGTATGTTATAAATCAAATTTTGTATGATGTGTTAGTTTTTATTTATAGAATAGATAAGTCAGTTAATAATTAAATATTTTTATAGAAATAAAATTAAATGTCCATAATTGTAATACCAGGGTAGGGAATTTTTTCATTGAGCATGTGAATCTAAGAAGTACTAAAAAGTATGTTTGATAAATGTTTAGTATGATATAATAAGTTACCAGTAGCAGTTAAGAATATGAACAATTTAAATTAGTTAAAAAATGATGATAGGTAAATATAGTTACACTGTAACATAAATAATTAGCTTAATTATCAATTGTCCAAATTAAGTAACTTCGTTTTGGATGAGGTGGGGGCTTATAAAATCAACAAAAATTTTGAAAATTCAAATGATTTACATAAAACAGAGAGAGTGTGGGGGATAATAGCTATTAAAGTATACATCAAAACAAAATTAGTAGTAGCATTAACTGATACATATACATCATCAAGTAATATCAGTAGAGAAATAAGTAAAACAAAGTGTTCTACACAGAAACAAATTAGGACCATTATTATTTATAACATTTATAAATGATTTAGGAAATGTCTTAAAACAGAGCAAAATACAGATGATAGATTAATCTATTTACATAGTAAGGACTAAAGTATGTGATTAATAAAATCAATGGAGAGTTGGCCACAATTTGTGAGTAGTTGAGTAAAAGAAATTAGTGTGAACATAGGAATGTTGTAGAAATGGGACAAAAATTGATACTCATGAATTCTGGTTTGGAATCTGTTAAAAGATAAATATACCTTAGTGTGATTGTATATAACTGTTTAAAATTCCCAAGATTGAATAACAATAAAATGAATTTAATGTGTAAATAAAAAACAATTTGAAAACTAGGAAAGGGATTGCTACTAAAATTAACAGTACCACATTTAAGATAATGTTCCACAGTTCTAACAATGATGAATAAAAAGATAATCAACACATAAACAAAAGAAATTTTAATAGAGAATGAGAGCAGAATGGAATAAAATTAGGGTATTATCAATCAAAAATGAAATTAAAAATATCTATTATAGACTAGAAAAAGTATTATTAAAAAAATAAGCAGTGTTTAGCATGAAAAATGTAGTAATTCACAAATATTAAACAAGGCAAGCTAATAAATTTCATATTGAACAAGCTAGTAGTGAAGACTTAAAATATATTTTTAAAAGAGGTCTTACATCATGTAATAAATTGCATAAAGAAATTAATCAATTAGGGTCAGATGGAATATTTAGAGAAAGTGAGGGTATTTGGCTAGTAAGCAACAAAATATGTAATATAAATACATGAATTTTTTATATTAATACTGTTAAAAATATATGCAAAATTAGCGGTTTTCAAAAAAATTGAACAAAATATGCAATAGCGTATTTGTAATTCTATTTATCAACTTAACATTTCTTTAACCAAAGCTTATTAGATGAGAACTTATTTTGGTGACACAAAAAGACCTAACAAATATTACTTGTAATGTTGGTTGAAAGATGATTTGAAAGTTCCTCTCCATTTTTGTGTGGTGAAACTGCACTGAAGTATCTAGACATTGCTCTATCCAATGAGGCCACCAGAGCACCATAAGATTTACTTCTATCAGCAGTATCATGGCAGACGTCAAAGCCTATCATCATTACACCCTAGAATCAATTCATAAACATGAAATGAGTTAAAGTAATAATAAAACAGAGAAATGTGTTTGATAAATTAAAGTCAGTGTCTATGAGAAATGTTTTCATTCAGCACATCCAAATCAAACACCGTTATGGGAAAACAAGTGCAACTAATCAAACTTTATTCAATTTTATGTTTTGAGGAACTGACAATTATTCATCGCATGTTTTCAATTCAATTCAATAAATAAATAAATTGATTTCAATTATTAAAATTTTAAAACACAATTGACTTTGATATAACTCAAAATTCAATAATATGTCACAAGTCACAATATCTTCCAACAATATACCCTGAGAGTTAGCCAATTCTTTTGTGTATATAAATTTTCAATTGGTAATTATTGTTAGTAATATATTAATCATAATTAAATTTTGTAATTGTCTTTGATTTACAACCAACCATCAATTGATGTAACACAATACAAAACTAAATTTTACTTTAATAAGTACAAGTTAAATAAATGCAAGAGGGTGGAATAAGCACAATATAGTTGGAACAACATACATAATTCATAATGTTTTATGCAATAAGTTAACTTAATTTGACACCAACTGGCCCATGAGTACAACAAACTCAACAATAAAAATTCAAACTTTTTATCAGTATTTTTTATTTTAATGACAAAGGTTACTAACACACGTCTGGATTTTGTTCAGTATTTGTAGCATTTTAATCCTATTATTTTCCCATTTTGGTTACGGCTTAATATGACCTGAGCATCATTTGTTGTCATTTTGCTATTTGCTAAATAATAAGAAGTTGTAAAATTTATTGATCAACTAGTTGGGTGCCCAGAACTCCAATCTCTGTTGCTAATACATTAAAATTATGGTAAGGAATATGTAGGGATATTTTTTAACTTCATTGATCCCGAAAAATATTTATTTGACTCCAAAAATCAGACAGTTAACATATTATTGCTGCCCAGGCCCACCTCTGCCAACCCTGCATGTTGGTTAAGCTCGGTGACATCCAATCTCATTTGTGTTCTCATTATTTTCTTGTATCACCCCTCCACCTCTAAGGGCATTCCCCTCCCTTGCTGTAAGGGGTTGAAATTATATAAAGTTAGCATCAAAAATAGACCTATCAATCTAATCAACACTGAAAAATGCAAATATGTGTTTGCACATTTCCACGCCTACCCCTGGAGGTTAAATGCCAAGGTGAATGTCATAATTCATCTTGGCGACTTCTATAACCCAGATGTTTCAAATCTCAGTAACTTCAGCGTTATATTTACATAATGCACCTCAACCTCTATCCCTAAATGTGCTCACTACGCATGCCAAAAGCAGCTGAACTCGTTGACCCAGAAAGTTTCAGTTGACTAATATATCAGCAATTTACATTATCGTAAATTTGTAGGGTGCTCTCATCTCAAGTCGGAAAGGGTTGAAATTATACATGTAGAAAACTTATGAATATCATTGGTACCCAATATATTAATTCGGAACTAATATCGCCGGTTAACTTAATTGAAAATACTAGCTACCCCCACACATTGACATCATAATTTCGGCAACATTCATAACCAAGATTTGACTTGAATCTCTGTTGAGTTTGCATTCTTTAACTGTAACACTCTCCACTACCATCCCTAAGCGTGCTCCTCTCCCATGCTTAAAGGGGTTGGAAATTATAACAAACAAAATCGGTAAAAATACTATCAATGTAATTGACCCTAACAAATATTTATTCCACACAAATATCGACTGTTTGACATATTAGAAAATTTCTACCCCTGCTTGTGAGAGTTAAACAGCAAGTTGAATGTCATAAATCAACTCTGTGGTAACCATAAACCTGGATTAAACTCCAATCTCGATTGTTTAAGCGTTATTCTTATTGTAAATAAAATTCTCGGGTCTCAAACCAAGCTAATTGTTTGTTTCGACACAAACTCCACCATCGTCATCATGTTAACTTATATTCTGACCAGAACTCGCCTCCCCTGGGAGCTGTGATGCATTCAGATCAGTCGCTTGGTCGTGATTTCCTTGTTTCATTGCTTCGATGAGTTTATCTTTTGTCCATTGTAATACTACCTCAACCCCACCCTTAATCGTGCTCCCCTCCCAATTTCAGAAAGTGTTGAAATTATACATTGAGGAAATCGGTAGAAACACTATCAATCTCCTAGACCCATAAAAATATTTATTAGAACAAAATATTGGCCGTTTGAATTTTTCCACGTCCAACCCTGCTCCAGCGGGTGGTAGACAGGTCTCACCTCGATATTGTTTCCTGGTCGCAAAGAACATGTGTACGATATTTGGTGAAATTTGCTCCACAGGTGTAATCTAATAGAAGATAAGTTTTTTTATAACCTCTTCATTGAACAAACAATTATTACTGAAGTACATATTACTATATCATGTATGTATTTTGTGTATTCTTGACTGGAATAATATACATGGGCTTTATAGACTTCGAGAGAAATGTTTCCTTTTATTAAGTAACATAGTGATCATAAAATCACAGAAATCTACAAGAAATACACTAACAAAAGTAACAAATTTGCAGATACATAGATAAATATGGCCAGATGGACAAGGACACTAGTTTACTATCTTTACAGGGTTTAATTATTTGTCAATTTCAGAGTAGGAATACTATTTAATCAATATAATCTTATTGATTAATTACTGTTCAATCACCAGGAATTTATGAGTATGGAAACGTTTTATATTTAACTTACATTTATCATATTTACTCAACAACAAAAAAATAACTGAAAAATTCAATCAATTGTTGAAAATTAAATATGAAGACCTGTTTCAAAACAATATATATTTTGATTATATGAGAAGAAATATACTTACATTAAGAGGCATCTCAACAGTCCATGGAATTCCGCCCAACTTGCAGTTCAGTTGGATGGCGACTTTTGTAGCTATCGACATAACGCCTTTAGAGGCGAGGTTTTTAGCAAGGATAACTTGGCTAGGTACTACAAAAAATAGTAGTCAGTACATATAAATGTTGAAATACATTTTAAATATGTAAGTTTTATTTACCTGCTCTATGCTGACAGCAAAACTTCTTTATAGCAGAGTATCTATCTGCTCTGTTGTTGGGAACCACACACATGACTAATTTTGGTCCCTTACTGTTCATACAGTAATCTAGGGCCTCCATATAGGTTCCTTGTCTATCATCACGTATGTCTTGACTGTGAACAGGAGATACTCGTTAACAAAAAGAATGAAGGCGTTGTACTTTTGCAGTAACATAAGATCAATTTTTTACCAACTAATTAGGTTGTTTTATTTAAAGTTTTTGTAACAAAACAAAATTTAAATTGCACAAAGTTTGTTTTACGTTAAAGAACACTTCTAAACTCAGTAGTTTCATTGGTAATACTTCTAAGAGTTAATTTCCAATATATGCAACAGCAGATTGAGAAAAAGGGTTAGTCCAGGTAACAGCTGATTGAATATATTTTAAATGTTAAGATGACAGCTAAACAGCTGGTTCGAATAAAATATTGTCAAGGGGGTGCAAAAAATGTGGGGAGCTGGTAATAGAATGACTACGATTAATTCTCTGCTCTCCTTTGCTGGCAGCCATAAGGCTCCCATTTGAAATACCAAATTGTTTTAAAGGTAGAATGTCAAACCTGTACACATTAAAACCACAGGAAATGCTTCAAATATGCATGCTATCATGTGATTAAGGATAACAGGAAGGTTTTCCCACTACATTTCCTGCATAAGCAGCTCTTGGGTTTCCAACTAGGTGAAAGAAGGCTCAAGCCACAACAGTTTTATTGGCTGTAACTACCAGCAAACAGTCATGGCCTGAATCTATTTTCACCAAATAGGAAGCAATAAAAGTTAAATATGCAAAAACACAGATTCAAGCAATAATATGTAGTTAAACAAAAGGTAGTAAGGTTAACATCACATATTGGTTAGAAACCATAGAACTTACAGAATTTCAAACATAACTTACAAAAATGGTTGAAGAATTTGGAACTTCATTCCTGCAGCAGCTCTTATTAAAGAAGTGACAAAAGATTGTGCATCTCTCATCATCTTATTTGGAGAAATAACTACCCAAGAATCTAATCGAGTGCTCACAAAAAATGCATTACCTGAACATGAAATGAAATTTGTATTAATTATCTCTTAAGAAATGTGTGACACCAATACATATGATTTTCAAATGGAACCCTTAAAAAAACAGACAACTTTTACAACATAACATTCATAAAATGATTAAACTTACAAACTCACTGCAGTCACCTACACAAACAATTAAAAAACTGCACCAAGAAAAATTTCCATTATTTAAATGAACTGTAAATTTAGAATAAAAAATTAATTGGACATCATTCATAAAAAATCTCACAAAATATTAATACACACTTCGCAATTCTCGTGTCCAATCTGCTTGAGGACCAGCATCATATTTCACATCATGTCCCTGAATAATTTTCTCTTGTTGCAAAACTCTGGCATCAACATCAACTAGCTTTTTATCCAGAGTCATATTCCATTTTTTAAAATCTTCCACTACCTAGGGAAGACAAGTATAAAATTAAATCTGCACAAAATTCATTTACAGAAACAATGTTTATATTAACTTGGGTTCCTAAAACATGTCAATTTTATTTTAAATGAATGACTAAACATCAAATTCAATATGAAATATTTAAAACATTACAAGATGTTTCATATCCAATTTTTGGGACCTGTTCAGTAGTCGTTGATTACAATAAATGATGAATACATAATCCAAAATTTCAAAAAAAATCAAAACTTTACAAACCTAACAATTATAGTGCAAATAGGTGAAAATATTTCTAGAACAGCACTCACAATTAATTAAATGAAAGGCAGTTGAACAGGATGTGAGATGAGCACAAAGTTGTGGGAAAGATAACATATTTACCTACAATTCATATCTAAAAAGATATTTAGAACAATTTTTTGTAATTTTTAGTTAAAAATGAACCATATCTTGACCCTGTAAAGTATACAATAATATAGCCAATAACCATCACAAATTTATTCAATGTTAACTAATAACTAATAATTCATTCATTGAATAAATTAATTCTGACCATTATTGGCCACATTTTAGTATTGTATTATGAATAAATTTCATTTTGAACAATGAACCATAAAACAAAATAGCTATGCAGTATTAAATTTTGCAAACTTAATTGGAAATTATCTGAAAAATTCTGAGCCTTTCAATAACTGACATTTAAGCAATAGTGCTATTGAATATTTGATACTTACTGAAGGTTCACTCTGGAGACGGGCATTAAACTGCAGCAACTTGCGTATTCTATTTTCAGGGCCCACTCTAGTATGGTCGGCAAGAGCTTTCATTAAGCTAAAATTGCTCCTCATATTATCAGTTAATCCAGTAATGAAACACAGTTCTGGAACTAGGCATATGATTTCAGGACTTCCAGCTCTTAGTTCCCTTGCTGTTGGACGGGAAACCAGTAATGGTTGCCTTAAGTCAGTTATTTTAAGTCCGTATTTCTGAAAAATGATATTCAAAATTTAATATACACTTTGTCATTTGAGCACACAGTTCAGATTTACTACCACATTGAAGGGGGCATAATTTGTTTATTATTTCTCCACAGACCAACTGGAAACAACTGTTGATTTCATGTATGTTGGTTACATTGTCTCTTCCTTAAATACGTCTACATATACCAAACCTGGGTTATCCCAAATGTATCGGAGATGCATATCAACATTTAGGAAGAAATTCCAAGTAAACTTAATTGGGAGTTTAGATTTTCAAGAAATTCATAAAGAGCATCGTCCATGGAACCATTAGTATGAAAATATCTGTAAACCAGAACCAGATTCAGGTTTATATGGTAGAGGAATTTAGTTTCTGCTGTTCCAGTTGATCCAAGAACAGGCTGGTATAGGAGGGTGCCATCCAGGTGACCATAGCTGTCCCACTAATTTGGTGGTAGACTATGTTTTTAAACTAAATAATTCTTGGAAAGGAAAAACTTTGTGAGAGAAATCTTAAAGTTGGTGATCAGGAAAGAATTTAGCAGTCTGTGAGACATATATTCATGTGTAACCAGGAGTGGATCAGCTTAAAGTGGTTTTGGAAGTTCACGGAGGTGGCAAAGTAAGTGATTAGTGTCTTGAATAATGAAAGTTAATGAGGGATTCATCCATGAAAGAAATCATTTTTGTGGAGGTGGTGGTGTAACCAGACTCCAGAATTGTAGATTTTGGGAATGTTAATATTAAGGTGATCATTTCTGAAGTGGGCCACGTGTTTGGACAATCTTATCTATTTCAGGTAGATTGGCAATAGCTTTGGAGTGGGGGATTATAGGTGACTATTCAGAATGTGCATAAAAGAATGTCCCAGTTATGAAAGTTACGAATTCAATTGTTTACTCGGTTAGAAGCCCGAGAAGATTTCATGATCCTCTACACTGAGAAAGACTATAAATTTAATAGTATTTACTATAAGTGTGTAGTGATATTTCAATATCACAATTAAAGAGTAACTCAGTTTTAGTTAAAAACAAAATTGTGACTCCTGAGCAAAAAGTGATGTGTTTTGCAGTTGGCTAAGAGTGAATCTGTAATCAGTTCAACACAAGTTTCACTTAAAGCTTAATTGTGATCCCCTATGTGACCCAACCGATGATCAAGACAATTTCAAACATCAAGATGTGCGAGTTAAAGGAGAAGCACGGGATAACTAAGTGTAGGAAATGGATGTTGACCGCCTCAGTGCGCCTTACCTTCATAGCCCTAAGAAATCTGTTCTGAAAACAAATTACCAAAGACAACTGTGGAAGGTTTTCATAAAATGTTTGCCAATGTGTTCATACCAGTTACAGTTAATACACGTTGTAAAGTCAAGTGACTTTATAAGTGAAGTGTTGCAGTGGGAAAATGACTTTCTTCATCATGTTGGCTTCAGTGATGAGTCAACTTTTCATCTAAGTGGGAAGGTAAAATACCCGTAATGTTAAAAATGGGGGTCAGTACATCCTCCTTAACTTTTTACTAAGAGATTCCCCAAAAATTGAACTTTTTCTGTGCCAAGTCCTGACACTAACTGTATGGACCCCGTTTTCCCTGAATATGTCATAACAGAGGTGGTTTATCTTGATACATTAAAAAAATAGCTCTTTCCCCATATAGATGGTGAACCTGAAAACTTTATTTGGAAACACTTCCTATTAGCATCTCTTTGACCCAGAATTATTGGTCATAATGGTTAAAATGAGTGCTCTTTATACAATAACCTCCACGTTCAACTGACATTACACTATTCAATTTTTTCTTTTGTGTCTTTGTTCTGTCAGTACCTACGACTTGTTAACCTTATGAATCAACACTTAACTGCATAGTGTAACATATATCCAACATAACTTAGAATATCATCCTAGAGGCATGTGTTGGTTTCTAACAGAAGTAATTTGTGATACAGAAACAACTTGCACTTTAGGAAATGTGAAAATTTGGGCATCCGTGGGCATGTTAAAACATCCCGTCCTTTCTTACTGCGAGTCAAGCCATCAGGCCAGATTTTTCTATTTGCTGGACAGCTTGAGGATATTTATTTTCTAGGATTTTGTTGCTTCATTATTCACAATATAAAATCTAAGTCATTCTCAGGGATTCTAATTGCACTAAAATAATAATTACCCAATTAATGTGAATAATTGATCAATCAAACCTAATAATATTTATGTTGAATATGTGCATAATCATAAGCCAAATTGACTGGCCATGTTTGCTATTTTTTTGGTTATTTTTTCTGTATAGTGCTCACAAAAATACATATTAAAATATTTAGGTTATAAAATAGAAAAAATCATGCAATAAAGGGTTAAGCATTTCAACTTCAATTTTAATATAGAAAAGATTGAGCAATCTTCAAATAAAGTTTTACTATTATATATCAAAGTAAAGGTTTTAAAAAGTAAATAACTACGTAGTAGATTTTTGTAAGATTAGTAGTGAAGTAGTTAACTAATCGTTCGTGCCTCAGCACCACAATACGACCCTGACCAGTCCAGTACAGCCCAAGTACAAAATGAGTGTATTATCGGAAATTCTGACTATTTTTAAAAGCAGAAAATGTGTTTGAAAGAGAATTATATTCTCCACAACTTTCATTAATGACAAATGAATGTACGATATACCAGATTGGTCATATCTGCAACAGAAATATTGCAAACTGAATTCTTTATGAAAAGGTTGAAAAATAGGATACATTTGATGAAAGATTTGTACCAGTTTCATAATCAAGTTTACGGCTAGGCAAAGAATTTTATGCTCTACATTTATTACTGAACATAGTTTTCAACAGAATGCTTCATGATAAGCTATTAGTGAAAAACTTCATGGTTTTTAAGCTACAGAAACTATTTCAGAGGTCTTTCAAATCTAAAAACTTGGTATACACATCTGCACATAATCTATACCAGGAGGGTAAAGAAATACGTATATAGCTACTGGGCTAAGACACTATTTCAGTTTAATGTAATGAATACTTCATAATAAATTGTATTGTGAAGATACTCATATATAGAAAGTTACAATATATATATCAAGTTTTTCAAATTCATTATAATAGTAAACTAACTTTTTAATACTTTATCAATCCTGAGACAATTTGAATATGCACATGGCATAGTTAATTACAATATAAGTTAATAACAAGTTGATATTAAAATATGAATTCTCAGAATAAAATACTACAAAACCATTTAAAGAATGAAAATTTTTAACATACCTTATAGAAATATTGTTGGAAAGAAACATCCTCCCCTGATTTCAACTTAAAAGTTGAACTTGGGTTAACTTTATAATTAATGTCATCAACTCGATATGTACGATTATTGTACTTTGTGAGGACAACTTGACCTATTACTGCCAACTGTACGGCTCTCTGAAAAGTAAAGAGACTTAGAAACAATATTGGAGAATTTGATAAAATATATTTCTTATAATTACCTTAGTATCTCTTTCACCACTGTTTATCACATCAGCAATGAGGTCCAGGACTGTATCTTGTCTCATAACTTTGTGTGTAATCTCGGCACACATAAGAATGTCACGTTCACGTTGCCTTATAGAGGTTAGGTACCCCGGCCAGAGTTCCAATTTGAATTCACGTACTTCAATCTGCAATAAAAAATAAAATTAAGAAATATAAATGGTACAAATTAACTGCTGTTTGGAGGTTGTTCTTCCTCCGAACAAGTTAACTGTCAAATTTTCTATTTCCAGCTTCGATCCGTGTACTTGTTAATAGCTACACATACATTGATTCCACCATTTACTCTTACTCACCAAATTAATCCATTACAAATAGGCTCTTTTAGAACGCATGAACTTAAAAACAATTTCCTCTTTCGACAAAAACATCATGACCATTCTGGAACACACAAATAATTTTCAGGACATCTCGGTTCAAGGCCATTGACGAAAATTTCGTAACCTTGTTTGTAACAATGTGAGGGTTAGCGTGCAAATTCCTACCCAACCCTTCCTTGTCAAAACCTTGCCTCACTGATATCTTCTACCTTCCTAAACCCACCACACTCCCTCCAAAACTTATCTAGTAATACTCCCAAACCTCCTGTCAATAGTTTGTTAACCTCTCTTCCAAAACCCTAACAAATGATTCAAGATTTCTATCCTGGATAAGGGTCTTACTTTCACTCCTACTCACAAACAACCCTTTTGGACTCTCCCATGACACCCTGAAATTCAGTAAGTCTAGTGGAAGCTACATTTTACTAGAAACCCCATACTAGCCCTGATAGATACACCATTGTTCCATGTCTTTCTAAATTTAAAGAACCTTCTAAATTATCACGTCCTAAACTCCCACCCAACCACACGCTTCTAACCTTCACCAACATTCTTGTCTTCCATATTACTTCACCATCCTTTCTCAACTCCCTTCCAAACAGCCGAAACTTAACTATGCCCAACACAAAATCCTCCACATCCTCCAACACTGCTTATAAACCTGTCACTACTGTCGAACACATGACACTCTAAAATTTATCTCCCTATTCTATCGAGCTCCTCACTTCAAAAAATCCAAGAAGACCCCACCTTTTACCTTCTCCCAAAAATCCACAAAAAACCTTGGGTCACGGGCCACCCAACTGTTGAATCTCTACAACCTATAGTAGAAAAAATACCTTCATTCATTACACACTAATCATTTCCTTCGCCACCTCCATGAACTCCCAAAACACACTCCCACCTGACACCCTCCTGGTTACCGAAGATGTTACTTCCCTGTACAGCAATATCCCACATGATAGTGACTTGTCAGCACTTATTTCTTCTCACACAGACCACCAAATTCTTTCCCCACAATTAGCTTTCTGATTTCCCTGACCCAGTTTGTCCTCACCAAGAATTACTTCTCTTTTCAAAACATCAAATTAGAGGGGAACCAAGATGGCCCCATCCTATGCCAACGTCTACATGGGACAACTGGAACAGCAACACCTAAATTTCTCTCCTCTGAAACCATTAACCTCATTCCGGTTCATATTAAATTTTCCTACTATGGACTCACGGACCAGATGCACTACCAAAGCCCATCCTTGATCAACACAAAAAACGTAGTACACCCCTTATCGCAACCTACTTTTCTGGGCGAACAAAAACTCAAATGCTTTATCTAAATAGCAATATTAACTTTGTAAAATAGTTGTAGAAACATTTATATTATTTTTCATAAATATATTACTTAATAATTATTCCTTATTTTGTTTCCTAATTTTTGTGCGTATTCGTTCCCCTTCACTTTCTACTACTATGCATCGGAACTCTACCAATTATTGAATTGATTAAAAATACAATTGTGTTAATCAAGGTTTTAATAACATTTAAATAACTTCTACTGAATGAATTATTTTCCAATTAGTTATATTTGACATATTTATTTAATTATTGAAACTGCTAGTGGACAATTTCCAATCTGAACCATGAAAAATAACAGAAAATATAGTATTAATACCTCACAAAATAAACAGATAAAATTTAACAACTCGGATCACCATAAGAAACTATTTGAAGGAAATAGATTTTATGAGTCAAAATTGCTATGAAAAATTTGAAAAAGAAGTAATAGTAAACAAGTATTGTTTAACTACAAGTTGAGGGATCGAACACAAATATATCTGGCTGACTCATTTCAATTAGTAATCCATCTGATTGAATATTATCCATCTTATTCCTTCCCAGCCTGGCAACTCCAACTTTCAATTAAGATTAGTCAGAAAATTTCTATTGTCCTATCCAAATGAATTAATTTCACAATGTCACATTACTTGCTTAATACACACAATACAACAAAATCTCCAAATTAACCTTTAAAAGAATTCAAATATTTAATGTGTATGTATACACACACACACACACACACACACACACATATATATATATATATATATAAGCATATCAAATAAATACTTACACGAGCATTGGGATCAAAATAGTTTCTTCCCACTAACTGCAATTGCAAATTCCCCAAACACCGGCGAACCATAATATTGAAGAATTGTATATAATGATCATCACCCATTGACATTTCTCCTGCAAATTTGATTGAAATCATTATTTCGGTTCCGTCATTCTTCTTGGATCCAAATTCCAAAACTTTATGTACCTGCCATCAAAATTAACAATAAAAATAAATATTGAACTAAATTACATAATAGTAAGAGGTAAAATTTTAGTCCATGCAATGACTGTTTTAACTGAATCACTAAATGTGATATGTATATTTTTACACCATACTTTATTTTTAAGAGTACTGAAATAATATGCATCAAAACAGGACTCTTTAAACAATTGCATCCTTCATATTTGAATCTCATTCAGCATAATTGTTTGAAGAATAACAACTGTTGTAAAGAAATAAATTAACTGCCCTGAATCTAAAAAGTAATTATGTTAATCAACAATTTCATTAAATCTGTCACTTTTGGTAGTTTTTAATTATTTCATATACAATTCATGAGTAAAATTTAAAGGCAAGGTTCTGCTGCTACATTGCCTGTACAATCTTATAAGGTCCCAAAAGATGATGAAACATCTTGAAATTATAATTACTTTTCCAACTCAATGACATCTGTTTATATTATTATAAAGTCAGATTATTAATCATTACAAATTTTTATATTTCTTGTGACTGATGTCAAAATTATGGGGCAATATATTTAATATTGTTCTGAATTACAGTTATTTTGAAATTCTCAGGAGTAAAGTAAACTTAAACCAATCTGTATTTCACAATAATGTTCACAAACAGATTTTACAACAATTTCAAAACTTGGGGTATTTGACAGATTCATTGAGGTTACACGCAGAAGGCAAACAAACATTAGGAAAGTTGTGGATTGCAAGGATACAAAATTCAAAATCCACCATCACATACATCTAAACAGTGTGCAATTATGGTCATTCTCAGCTATTCTGTTTAAAGTGAAGGACAATGTACAACAGAATATTCATTCAAAATAAAACATGCACTGTGTTACAAGAACATAACACTATCAGGGAAGAGACCAAAGATTCACACACCAAAAACGAACTGTAAATGGAGCTGTTGTAATTAGTTTACAGTAATTAAAAATTACAATGTTAGTGACAAAAAGAAGTAATAAATTCAAACATAGCATGACATAATGTTTTTCTAAGCTACTGTTGTGAATTTCTCTACTGTTGGAAGTCAATCAGGTCATATAGTGGCTTCCAAAGTTGTAACTCAAAAACAAATTTCAGCTCTTCTGGATATCCTTTATTCTAAAATCCCTTTAAAAAAAATTTTGCAACAGACATTTTCTTAGTTTGGGTAATATAAAAAATTGAAGTTAGAGCGTCAAGGACATCATCACTAAACATAGCCCGTGTCTATTCTAGCTTACTCTATATGAACTTGTGCCTGGACGATAAGATATGGAAGGAGAGTTCCCACAGATGGAGTTCAGCCTCTGGTGAATCAGGAGCTTTAAGAATGATGAGTGAAATAGTTTGTGTTGTTGCTTTGGGCATGAGCAGCTATTGGGAATTGAATTTTGGAAAGCTTGAGTGCTGCAGCGATTGGCTAAAAGTTCAGAGAGTGGTCTTTTCGTTTGCACAGGACATTGTACAGTTAATTTGGTATATTATATTGGAGGACAGGCAGGTGACGTTTTCTTTTGATTTTGTATGATTTTGTGTGATTCTGACCTACAACTTTTGCACCTCAATCCCTTTTATATAGCACACCTGAATCACATTCGGCAGTGATATTTTAATGGTAGAAAAGGTATAATTGTTACATATATCACATAGATTAATACTCACATCTGGATGTAGCTTATTGCTGGTAAAGAGCAGGCTACCATCAAAAATGTAACCACCCAAAGAAGCTTTATGATCCCGCAGCAGTGCTTTGCGTATACCTGTGTGATCTTCTTCTGGGTTGAAATCCACACGGTATTGGTAAAGTCTCCAGTCCGTATGCGTCCGTAGTTGGAAATAATTTGTTTGCAAACGAAGTGGTACTCCATTACTGCCTAAATACATTTATAATTATAAATTTGCTACATTTAACACAAGTACTATCAAATTTGGAGCAAATTATATGTGTATTTACTTATACAAACTACTACATCCAGTCTTCACTTATCTGCTTAGAAATGAAAAACTACTTCCAACTTATAAATACTTTTTTCAAAATAACAATCACATTTGAGTATTTCAAATTGGGTTATCCAGGAAAGTTGTTCACTTTAAAATTATTTTACCTGCTTGGTATGCAAATTAATGTAATCTTTCAAATTTATTTTATTTTACATTACAATGTAATAAAAATTACAAAAAAACTGACAATTTTTGTGAATTTCCAAAGGCTCATTACCACTACCAAAATTGATTAATATGAGTTCAAAGCTTATCTTTATCTAATTAGCCTACCAAAAAAAGTTACTGGAAGTTAATCTTACAAATGAAGGTACTGGAATCCTGGAATAAAACTTAATTTTAAATAAATGGCCTTCAGTCAAAAAAATTCTATATTAACAAAATATATACTAATTTTGTCTTGGTCTTAGGACCCCTTCAGGTTTAGAAATTTAAAACATAAATCATACAAAAAATGAGGGGCAAGGTTTTGCTTCTTTGCCTGTTCAGTTGAAACAGGTAATGCAGCAAAACCGTGGCTCTAAATTTTTGTAGGATTCATATAAGGAATTAGTAAACACGAAGAGGTCCAAAGACAAGAACAAAATATCTGTATATCTAATTTTTTGTTAATGAACAAATTTCAGACTCAATGCCATTTTATTTGTTTATTTATTTATAATATAAATGTCATATTTTCATAGTTATATTTTAATTACTTTGTAGTATTGTACCAGTAACTTTATATGGTTGAAAAATATTAAATGACAAAAAATAGTTGAAATAAGAGCAGAAAGAATCCTTTTCCTTAAATATTTGAGATAGTCTTTACCCTTCACTCAAACAGCATCCACTCGAGTGGCGCCAGAGCTGTTTGAAACTGTGTGATTATTCCCGATGTGATAAGATATTATCACAATTACTTTTGTGGACCAGGCTCGGCCTGTGTCCTTGGCCAATTCTTAGCTTAGTTAGTCTAAACTTAGCAGTCTTGACAGTGACAATAGCAGATTAAAAGTTTTTGAACCCTATAACTATGGATGGAGATCAAATAAGTTCAAGTTCAGACAAAATAGACTTTTTGACTTTAAGCAAGCCAGTTACATCAATGGATTAAGCTGCAAATTTTGTTGTATTCAAAATGAAAATAAATAAATTGTTGAAATTTTATTATTTATATATGTTTGAGTATGTAATTATTTTGAAGCGCATGAAAACCCTTCCTCAATACAGCTGAAATTGAGAATTGAGCTGCTCATTCATCCATGCAAAAAAGGCCTAAAGTGCAATCAGTTAATACAGTATGTCAGTTTGAAAAGTAGTTCTCCAGACACTGCTTACTACAAATTACCTTTTTTGGAACTAATATGATCTGGCTTCATACGAATTATATCTGCTGAAATCATTCTTTTTCCTCGCATTAAACCACGGCCTACTGATGAGCCACCAGTTCCTTTAGCATCACCTTTCCCAGATTCTGAAACCATAAAATCAATATCTAACATATCAAGATTTAGACAATGGATTTAGTACATTTAAAATTAAGGAAAATGGTGAGAAAAAAATTAGTGATTTAGTTCTTTAACGTGGTGTTAATATTAACAACCCACAATTTAATAATTGGAAGCAGGGAAAGGTCATAAACAAGTACCAGTAGGCACTTGATATTTGAAGCTTACACCTCTAGAAGCATATAAATGTTACAGCTTGTTGAGAATATGATAACATAAACAGGTGTATTGTATGAAATTAGGTTATGTAGTTTTTATTTGAGATGAGCAGATAGCAATAGTTAAGTATTCAGTTCAAATCTGTTTATTTGCTGTCCCTTTAAAGAAATCTGCAAATAAACTGATCAACATTAGAGGAAATCCACTCATACCTAGCCATTCACCAAAACATTTCCACATTTTCTCAAATCAAAATTTCCTTTATGTTTAAATCCAAAACATCTTCAAAGACCTTCAAGCATACAATTATCCAACTCTCATTGTCCATTAGGCCTTAAAAAAGTCTAAAGTACTTTCCTACTAAAACAAAAAATACCAATGACATTTGACACCCCCAAGTTCCAAAAGTATCTAAAATAGCAATATGATGGGCAACACATTGAACATAAGTAATTTTCACCTCCAAGAATACTCTGCACCATCATCAGCAAATAGGCATAACATCAATAAATCTTTTGTTTGTTTCATCCTAAGTGTGGGTTCTCAAAGGTGTCATGCCAGATACTACCTGTGTTAAAAAACTTAAGTCCCGTACAAACTAAACAAGAGTTCACTTCCTCTTTCAACTCTACAAATTTAGAGCAAGCCCCAAATAAATATAGATCAGACCATAACTGTATTTGGAATAAGTTAGATTTTTAAAGGAGCAAATGCTTTGCCTAAATTTCATCCCTCTAAACCTATTTCTTCTTGGTATTGGTATTTGAATTACCAATTGTGTAGATATGTAAGAAAATGCAATTTTTGACGGTATTTGAATTTGTTCACTTCAAGAAGGTTGATTTCCAAGGGACCCTGAGTAATTATTTTTCTAAAAGTGGAGTAGTCGTACAGATAGGTTTTGGAACCACTAATTTAACGTCTTATATTGATTATTACCTATTCTCATTTGTCCCATTTGTTCTGATAAAGACTCTCCTGGCCTAGAAACAGCAGTCCGCTGTAAAACACGCCCCTGAAAGTGAAGGTGAAACATGAGATAAAACTAGTTACTATGAATATTTCTACTTTATAAATGTTTTATAAAGTACCCTACCCCCGAGGCAACATGGGATGGACCTGGTGCAGCTCCTTCTCCAGGGCGTCTAGGAACTGCTCCTCGACCAACAGAAGACTGTGGAGCTTGTTGAGGTGGTCTAGGTCCAGGCCTTCTATCCTGTGGTTGACCCTGGGAAGGTCTCTGAGCACCCCGAGATCGGCCCCGAGCTCTTCCAGGTGGTTCCATCACTATTACACATTATAATTATTTAGCACCGTTCGTCTATCTCTGGGAGTATCAATTTAAAACTGACAAAAATTCATAAAATTTTGTACATTTCCAGTTATGAAAATTACGGAACTGATCACCGCGTACCGAATTCTGCCACCCTTCCCCATCATACAGTCAAGAGCAGTTACTGCGGGGTGACGGATATCGCAATTGATCCTGTTACAGAAAAATGCTTACCGGCAAATATATATATCCCCATTACAAACAAAGTCATTGAAAAAAAATTAAATTTTTTAATTAATGTTAAATAAACAATATAGGTTTACGGTTATCGTACAGATTTTTTGCAGGTTTATTAATCCTGCAGAGATTTCCTAACGACGAAAAATTGCTATTGAATACGCAGCAAAATATTTAATGTGAACGAATTAAGTTACTAAGAATGGCGCTAAATTTACCATTAGTGCTTCGAGAAAGTCAACGCAATTTACGAAAGAACAACAAACGTCTAGGTATTAATTATTAATTAAAAAGGACTCGCTGCAGTTGTTTCCAAATTTAAAATTGGTACGAGATTATTACTGGCTTATATACAAGGGGAAAAATCCCTATTTTTGCAAAGTACATGCATTTAAATAGATGATAGCAACAAAAAAAATGGGAGACAGATACGGCAAAAAATATTTTTTTGGATTTACATGATACGCACTCAAAACATTGAATTCATTTACTTGCAAAAACATATTTTTTGCGCATTGTGGAAATTATGAAAATAGCATAACGTTTAATAAAAATCGCGTTTAACACATTGGATACAATGTTATGGATAATCAAATGTAATCACCTTACCAATTTTCTAAATAACAGCAGAGCTCAAACACACACGTGCTACCCGAACACCGACTTTCAAGCCATTGGAGCTTTTGTTTGGACTGAGCAAAGAAGACAATAAATGTAGATACTCCTCTTTAGCATAAGAACTTGTACTAAGTAGAAAACCACACAGATATTCCGAATATGCTAAATAGATCTGATTTATAAGTAATTCAAAATTATTTACTTAATGACTTTCAGTTATTTTTTAGATTTTTCAATATCGGAAATAACCAAAAAATATGCAAACATTTCTCAATGTCACACTGAATCTATTTGAATGTACATGGATGTACCATACGCTCTCTGATGCGCAACAAATATTTCGGCAATCAAGTAGCTAACTTCTAATTGCGTAATTGTTTCTCCAGCAACACAATACGACATGAAGATCACTCGGCTTTCTGATGGAGTAGTGCGACTGAAAAAAGATTAAAACTTGTATCTAATAATTGGCCGCAACTTCCATTCTCAGCTTTAACTATTTCATATACATGCAATTCATGGACTTACATTATAACGGGTCGCTACCATAACTCTCACTACCAGCAAGTAAAAACGGGCAGCTTAGTTTTTTATGAGAACAGTAAGATGAAACAGGGGAAAATTACTCCATAGGATAATTTCAAAAAAAGACCGCGTTGTTTCTGAAAGAAAATATGGAAAAAATAATCGTCGTGATATTGAGGTTGAAGGCTGTGCCATTACTGAATACTGAAATAAATTATATGACGCTAACTAGTATATAAGATAATTTATTTCTTACGGCTTTCAGTTCCTGCTTTGGAACTTCATCAGTATAAGATAACACATTTGATATTGATCAATTCAATTTATTTCCGTGTTATATTAAGATATTCCAATAAATATTAATTTATCTTATTGTTTTAGCCCGATATAGTTCCAAAAAAAGGAATGAATCGTCGTGTGAATTTGTATTAAATTCTTGCTGGCGTATTGACCATTTTATTTATTTAAAAAAAATTTACTTGCTCATAGGTATCGTAAGAGCAACTTCTAAAATACTTTATCTTTCTCACATAATCCATGGACTTCGTCAAATGTGCATTGGAAATAAATCTACTTTATTATTTTAATGAGATCCATGGATTATGGAAATAACGTAATGTTTATGTGAAATGTTTTGTCAACTGTTTAGCAAGTTAGCATTCTATTATTTTTTTCAGAAAATAATTGAAATTCTACGCGAGCATTGTTGAGAGAAAGAGGAATGCTGACTACATTGTTATGCGACAGTGACGGCTCCAGTTTTTGAAGTTATGTGCTACAAAACTCAGGAAACCATTTTACGAGTATAACTACGTAAAATAATAAAACTACATCAGTCATTAGTGTAACCGATACTTTGAACCCACGCGTAATATGCTAGCTACATTTCTAATTTGGCTAAATAAATTTCCAATTGTGCCTAATTTTTAAACAAGGAATAATTAAGCATTTTTAATCAGAAAGTATTTTTGATCGGTACATATTGCAGGGTCGCGCGGTTAATTTTCACACTACGTTGCCTCTTAAATGTTTTTTTTTCTTTAAAATAACTTTTGATTGATTTTTTATATTACCAAAAATGTACAAATATTCTTTTTGTTTTGAAAATATAAACTATTTTAAAATAATATTTACGCTTACTGTATAGTTGAAATTTATTTCGATTTAGTTGCTTATGCTGCCTGATGCGGTCGCCTGTCAGTCGTTGCACGGCACGACTCTGCATTACCCTCAGAATTGTAGCACAAGAATGACGCAGTTTGTAGAGCTTTACGTGTGGCGCAAGGGGTTGAAAAGGTATACTGCTAATGCGCAGTTGTCAATAAAATACCACAGCCCGTGCTCATAAAGTAAGAACAATTGGGTTTATTTGTTTTGACTGTTAACATTGGCTGGCGAAATTGAGGAGGAATGTAGACATACTACACAATACAGTTGACAAACAAAAAAATGGCATGTGGCATTTCCATTGCAGATGTTTGATATGCACTGAGGAGGTCAACAGCTTATCACGCTTTAATCAACCCTCACCTGACCTGATTCAATCCATTTAATCATTTGTAGATCTGCATTTATTAAAATTAATTTATACATTTATTAAAATGAAAAATTTACATCTGTATGGAAAATTAATTATAAAAAAAGATAGGAATAACGCAAAGCCTGATTTGTGCCGGCTCTTACGTTTTTTCTGCACTTGAAGAAAGGAACAAGGCTTCCAAAAACGTGTGGTATTTATATCATCACTTCTTTTGTCTGTATTTGCCTATCTTTCTTATTATTAATCTGCACTTTCTAGATGTTTAACAAGATTTGCGTATATGAATGCTAATGTGAGCAGTGATTAAAGTTTTGGATTCAAATAATACAAAATTTCATAAATTAGTGATGCAGATGTCACTCATTTTACGGACTGTAAGACGAACCTTAATTTTTAAAAAATACTATTTGTATTATTAGATTGCAAATCCAGACTAAATAAAAATTCTTAGTTTATAAAACCGAACTGACCTTTAAAATTCCTGAAAATCGTCATTTAAACTTTCTTCTCCCTCTTCATTGTAACTGTTATCCTCTTCATAAATAAGATGGTCTTCACTGCCATCGACAGCGTTACTTGTGTCGCACTTCTTGAAAGGCTTAACATTATCACTTTTTTGTCTGAATTGGCTACCTATCTTATTAATAATATATTCTCTCCCTCTAGACTACGACTGTTTTATCAACTGACTAGTTTGTTTGATTGTAGGTCGTTTTAAAGCTTCCTTCGGCTTGAGTTCATGTTGGGTTTCATCCATCATCCGTTTGTTCCATTCCTGTTTAATATACACTTTGAATGGTTTTTTTTATAGACATCAAGAGGTTGCAATTGTGAAGTAAGTCCTCCCGGAATAACAGCGAGCTCTGTATTTCACTGTCTCAATCTCTCTTCCACAGAATTTTTCAAATAACTACTAAACTGATCCAGCACAGGAAGAGAACTCTTCAACAAAGCACCTTTCCTTCTCTCCCACACTCTGTTAAGCCATAATTTCATAACAGCCGTGTCCATCCTACCCTTGTCATGTACGTAAACAACCATTGGCGGTATTTCAGAAGTTTTTAGCATTGTTTTCCGCTTGAAAATGATCATTGGATTAAGTTTAGTACCGTCAGCACAACATGAAAGGACAACAGTGTAGTGCATTTTTTTCATGTCCACTTGTTTTTATACAAGATTACAGTTTCAGCGCCTTTCATGGCAACAGTTTTGTTAAGGAATTCGAAAGACAGCCAATTCAGACAAAAAGGTAATATAAATACCACACAACGTTTCTGGGATCCTTGTTTCTTTCGTCAGGTAGGCCCCCATCACACCAGTGCGGGAACGGGAGCGGGAAAGATGTGGGACGTGTTTTCATTGCGGAATATGGGTATTTTTCGACCTGAACGAATTTTCCCGCCCCTCGCTGCGTCCCCGTGAAAGTTGCACGTTTTTCACGCGTCCCGCACGTGCCTGCTGCCGCCAAAGAAAATCTTAATAACATATTAAATTAAGTATTCTAAAACGTTCACACTCGTTATCTGCTAAAACAAATATACGTCGAAGAAATTGCAAGTCGTCCTTCTGGACACATTGGTTCACGGTAGTTCGTGTATTGTTTTTTAATGTCATTCTTAATTCAATCAGGCGTCATTCTGAAATAAATATAAAATCTTGCAACATCTCTGCATAGCTCTGGCATTAAGCTGTGATATTCACGAATTATTTTTTTTACGTTTAGAATTTCGTGAAAATCTTCTTTCCCTATAGATATATAAATAATTAGGAAAAAGGCTGTAGTGAGGTAAATAATTGCCTTGTTTCTTATTATTCTAATAACTTAATTAGCACGTTTTACGTCTTCGGCTAGAGCTAGTAAAATTAGAGCCTCTTCTTCATCTGAACACAGTCTTAACTTGAATAAAAAATTATTAAAAATACGTAATTATTTTAAGGGAAACTACTGTGTTCGCCGGAAGGCATCTAGAAAATGAATTCCCGTTCCCGCAATGGTGTAGACGGTCGTGCGGTACGCTGTCCCGTACCTGAAGCGGGATTCTCGCTCCTATTCCCGCACTGGTGTGAGAGGTCCTGACATCTAATGTCAGATGAGTTTCGCTATTTGGCTTAGTTCCACACTGGTTTTCGTTCGATGTAGAATAATAAAGCGATGGAAAGATAATATTTTCTTTTCCTACTCTTGTGACATTTTCTGACATACTTTTGGTTTTGGTTCGAATGTTACGTCCATGACGCTTCATAAACCTGTAGCACCAAGCAATTCCACCCTTATAGTCTGTTAAGTACCACTTACACGCTAGCTTACGAGCGTGTATTTGAATGATTTTTGTATTAATTTCAGTGCCATTTTGACGCTGTCCTTAAATCCATTTCAATTCGTCATCTTCTACTTTTGGCCATTTTGCATTCAATCCTCTATTTACACATTTAGTCTTCCTCGTTTTTTCCCCCCAGTTTTTCGTTACTAGCTCGCCAATAGGAAATGTTTTTTTTTCTGTTGGTGGAGGGCCGAAATGCCGCTCAGCTGCTCTGTGTCCGTGTTCTTCTACATATGCTATTATAGACCGCATCATATGAATGCCTAATAGTTTTTTCAATTTCGAAACTAGCTACTAACAAAAATATTACACTGTTACCGATAACACTTTCAATTCAAGTTCACTGACACCGTATACTGCAATGACGCATCATAGGTTAGACAATGTTCTGGGTTTGTGATGTTGGGGGAGGAACTTGTAACAACTTTTCACAACCATATTTCATTATTTTTACTTGGCCATAATTCCGGTCAAACTGACCACCGGACACGACTCCAATTTACCTTCTACAACCTTTTCATCCCACATCTACCAGCCGATTCTTGGAGTCTAAGCTCCGAAAAGTTTGAAGTCCACATGGAGACTCAGTGCTAAAGACTCTCGGTCAGTTCCCATCTAGAGGCATTTCGTCAAACCTTTCAATATCACATACGCCGCCGACTAATCAAATTTCCTTACAATGATATGGCCTTAATATTACTCAACAAATGGAATAATTTAACAATTTATAAATTGTAGACATTGATGTCTATTACATTGCCCTCAATTAAGTTCGAGCTAGTGCATACATTGTGAAAACTTAATTTTTCAAAATTATTTTAATTAACTTCATACTATCAAATTTATTATGTTACCAATATATTTATAAATTTTACCATTCTATAATTATTTTACAATAGATATTGATTAAAATTTTATTTAACTATGGTCAAATTTTCATTTTTGATTTACAGTCATAATTATATGTTCATTTTCAAATGTAACTTAAACTATTAAAGCGCCCATTTTTAATTATTCAAAATAAATAAAAATAAACTTCAATTGTTTTAAAAACTTGAGGAAGCCACGCCTCCTTACGTATTAGCAAAACTTTTCCATTAAAATGAGTAGTTTTATAAAAATTATACCAAATTAGCCAATTAAGCTAAATCATTAATCAATAAACTTCACTGTTATGCATTAATCAATATCTTTATTCATTTAATTACCTATTTTATTCCTTTATTGTATTATGTTATTTAAAATCCCATAATATCATTACATTACATACCCTATACTTATTAGTAAAAAAAATCTACCTCAGGGTACCTTCTACTGTGCCACTCTCTTCTCAATCTTCTTTTCTCCATTATTTTATTATTAATTTCCATTGGATATCCTTGTTTGGTTGGCTGGGTTGTGTATGGAGGGATTCCCAGGCAGCGTTCTGCACTAGTGTCTGGAATTTTTCTACAGCTAGCTCGATGTGTTTGCCGTTTTTAGCTCAATATCTAATATCTCTCTAAAAGGGAATGCTGCTCTCAAGGAAGCCTGCAAGAGGATTCTCTCGCAGGTGAACCTTCCCAGAGAGTTCTGGCGGGTGCTACCTTTGGGGATGCCTTCACAACTCTCTGGTTTTCTTGAACTAAGGTTCCCACATGCCGAAGTACCTCGGCCTGTTTTGAGAGATGTATGTTCCGGGGTCGCAGACCTTGGGCATACGGTAAGAGTTGTCCGCTATTCCTATTCGAATAGTCGGCCAGCTGCCTCCTAAACTAGCCAAGGCATGGCGAGGGGTAAGATGCGGCCGCACAGCAAACCCCTCTCCCGCCATCGGAAGGGCGTGAGACAAGTACCATATGCCCGACCTACCTGATACAGGTTTTTATAGGGTTTGTCCTGCATTACTTTTAGGCGATTGCCGGGTAGGATCCTTGAACTATAGCCCGGGGGCCCTAGTTAACCCTTGGCTACCTTCCTCCACCATTCCGCATCCCCCCTTTCAAATTCCTTTCCTATCCTATAAGAGGGGAGTTGCCACTATGTGGATTACCCTATACATAGCCTTTCTACACAAAAAAACGCAATGCTGCGTCCCCACAGCAAACTCGTTTCCCGCTATCGGAAGGGCGTGGGACAAGTACCCAATGCCCGACTTACCTGATGCAGGTTTTCCTAGGGTTTTCCCTGCATTTCTTTAGACGAATGCCGGGTAGGATCCTTAAACCATAGCCCGGGGGCCCTAGTTACCCTTGGCTACCTTCCTCTTCCCTTCCGCATCCCCCCTTTCAAATATCTTCCTATGCTATTTAAGTGGAGTTGCCCAACGTGGATTACCCTCATGTAGCCTGTTGCCCTAAAAAAAGAATGGTTCCGGCCTAGAAGATGTCGACAGAGCTTTTAGTCGTCTAAACGTTGCGTTATAATATAATTATGCAAAACCCGGTTGAACTCCGAGAACAATATAATAAAATTATGTTTACTTACACGAAACATTCCTGTATTTAACATTTTTTAATTTTAATATTTCGTCCGGCCCGTGAAATTAGTTTTATTTCCTATCCTGCCAGGAGGCCAAAAATGTTGGCCACGCCAGGTCTTGACGGCTTATCTGCCATAACGTTGTTGGCAACATTGTTTTGCTAAGACTGCGTCTTCCTGGCATTCCAGCCGGTTGAGGCGGCTACACACAGTGATTTGAGCCAACTAGTTTAGACTAAAATATTGGAGTGTTTTGTGGAATGTTTAGTTTAGAAGGAGAAAATTGTTACACTGTACCCAAAATTGCGAGATTGTGGCACCAGTTATTTTAGAATGTCTGCTACCAGTTTCGATAAATTATTGTTATAAATTCCACCAAGTTTACAGGCAGCCAGAGATACCATCACACAAGAAGAAAAACGCAAGTTTATTTTTTCTTGAAACAAAACTTTGTTATTTACAAAAACGAGTTTAAAATATGTGTATTTATGTTAGGAAAGTACATGACGGATGAAAATTTTGTAAACAACTAGTACGTGCATATTTTGAATACGGCAGAACTGTTGGTGGAGTTTGCAATTGAGTTCGTTGTGATTCATTGTAGCGTTGTGATGTATCTTTGCGCAATGAAATGATTGCGTTGGCTGGACGTACTTGGGAAATAAGAAAAAGGTACGAGTACTGGCGGTAATCCATGACTTGCAACAGAATGATGTTTATTGCATTGGCGAAGGATTTTGACTTCTTAGAGGGGTGTAGATGTCCTGTGCTCTTTGGATAAGCTGAAGTTGTTAAATTTTTGTTTTTATGCAAGCCTCTTCAGGAACTTTCTTTATAGAAGGGTACTCTGGCACCTCATACCCGCAGACCCCACCCACCCAGTCCATCCATCCCATCAAAGTTAACATTACCAGCTAACCCTCATAACCTCATAACTCAAATTAAAATACATGAAAAAATTTTGCAAAATTATGTTAATTGCTGGATTAACTTATGTGACAAGTTCCCAGGTTAATTATGTACAGGATTTTAATTTTATATACTCTAATACTATATGTAACAACAAATAATCTGAAGATAAAAGTTTTGTCTAATAAATAATAAAAAAAATAGAAGGGTAAAGAAAACAGTATGTCTTCACCTTGACAGTTTACTTCTGATTCCCTTTTCTCTCTAAATTGTGCAGTAGATTATCCGCAGGCTGTTTAACCGTTTTGCTGCTCAACCCCAGAAATAATTTTTTAATATTAACAATATTCTCCGCCCTCATTAAATATACGGCGTGGCAAATATACACAGTGTTTCCAGGGTTCCCAGTATAGTGGAATTCAAAAGTAATGACAGAATTTAAGAATTCCCGCAACATCATTGTCACTTTAATAACCACAGACGGTTGTAGAAACATAGTGGATATTAAATTAAAATTTATGTAATTTATTTATTTATATTGGCACCAGTCGCGAGCCAGCATGTGTACACCCCCAATCACCACAATGTACTTAATTGACGGGCTGTGACTCATGTGTACAGGGTGTTTCTCACTAACAAAGACAATGTAACCGTAACAGTATTGTTAGATCGATAAGCAGCCAAAAACACAAAATTAAGTACGACACAACGTTTCTGCAATTTTCGTTGGTTGTGTGAAGAAATGCAATAGCCGTGAGAACGAAACACCGCACAAAGCATGTGATGAACTTCAAAGCAAAGTTAAAACGAGGTTAAACGCAAAGACCTGTACACATGGGTCGCGAGACAGCCAGCTCTCGTTACGAGGATCATAGTAAAATAAAGCGTATACATGCTGTCGCGAGGATTGATTGGTCTCGCACTGTGTCGCGCGTCTCAAAGTACATTGTTTCTTATGGAGCTGTACACTTTTTTTTAATGGGCTGTGCCCACTAAAAGCACTCACGGCCAAGCTTGGGGCTCTACCACTTTCTACACCCCCTCTGCACGTGCTGTTATCGCAAGCTGTCGGAAGCAAAATGACTCGAGTCAAAACGTCGGAAGCAAAATGTTTCAAGCTGTCTGAGACGGTTTCAGGCTGTTTCGAGCTGTATCTAGCAACCAAACTAATTTAATATCAGTGAAGATAGAGCGTGACGACGAAATAGCTGTTATTATTTATTGTTATATGTTGTTGCAAGAAGACCAAATTTCTCGAGATTTACACCCAATGAATACTAAAAGAAATATAAACGGTTTTCTTAATGAATTAGGAGCGGACGAAAACAAATTTTCCAATTTCACAAGGATGAGCTCCAAAAGTTTCGATTTTCATTTTGATTTGATTGGTGAAAAAATAAGAAAGCAAGACACTATTTTTCGTAGGTACTATATTATTACATACCTACATTGTTATTTTAACTTATTCTATTGCGGGAATATTATGAGTTCTGTGGCTTCTGCCTCATCCTCGTCTGCAAGATTATAAACTAATTCTAATAATTTTACTTTAAAAGTTCTTTGCCGTCTTATTGAGAATTTTTCAATGTCCGGCAGCAGCCCTTTAAAAAAATGCTTCATAGGTGAATATATTTCTGCTGCAGTTTATTTTTCTTTAGTTGGGGGTCTGGAATCAAGAGAACTTGATGATCGTGTGTTCTCTACTAATAGCTACAGCTGCAGGCACGTCTTCTTCCTCGACTATATTGCCGACACTTTGGTGTTGGGATACTAACAAAGAAATTCCGGGTTCTCGAAAATGCGATGCTGGTAAATGCAGAAAAAGCCAAAAATAATCATTCTTGCCTGTTGAGTTCTTCACAACATGATTAGAGAAAAAGAGGGAAGCATGTCAGAAATTCAGAGAGAACTGTTTGCACTTGAGGAAGATGACATTGATCCTTCTCAAACAGTTTTCAGAGGATCCAATCCTGCCTATGGTATTCGAAACAGATACATGGATTTCTTTAATTCCAACTATGGCAGCGTACCATGGCAATATAGTTTCATTTAGTTTATTAGATGTTTGTGAAGGAAATATTATATTGATTGTAAAAACTGTGTAACAATGACTGGTCATTACAACAAAATATTATTTAAATAAATAATGTAGGTACAGAATAATAATAATATAAATTGTCTCTTTCTTTCACATATTCGCTCAATTTAATTTAGCAACAATACGCGTGCTTCGTTCATTACAAAATATTATCTATAGCAGCAAATTAATTCAACTCAATACACACACACTCATATATATATATATATATATATATATATATATATATATCCATTTTCGCCTTCCTTTGTCAAGTAAACACCAATACAGTAATGAATATTTGGGGGCAAAGACAAGGTTAGGTTTCCCGCTATGTGCTGGGCGCATGCGCAGTGCTGTTTGACCTGCCAGGCAATGCGACGAGTCATAATTCCATCTGTCAGCGTCCGACACGACGAAATATGACTCGAGGTATCTGGCTGTCACGAGGCGACGGTCGCGGACTGTCTCAAACACTCGCGCCGTGTCGGACGCGACAGTTTCGCCTGGTGTGCGCCCCTGCATAAGGAGCCCATGAATTTTCTTCCTCGAGTCGTCGTCCGACTAAACGACTCGTCGCGTCGCTTGCAGTGTGCGGCCGGCCTTAGCGGGAAAAAAACCTCAGCGATAGTTAGATGGGTTGAAGGGCACAATGATCTAGGATACTGCTCTTGTGCGACAGCAACAAAGCATATGGTATTGTTGGTTGGAATAAGTTAATAGTTTGTTGTGGGTATCATGCATGTCGATCCTCTTCTCGTCGCAGAATCCGGATCTCCGCACACGTCCTGTAAAAGCCGTAAGCAAGAGTGGTCAGTTTTATCGTATTGAACCAATCATGGGGGTTCGGGGTGGAGGAGGTGCTTGGGGCGTTTGTGTTTGGTGACGCGGGTGTGGCCATAGTTGCCCAGTCGTCTTATGACAGTGTTGTGTGAGAATTGTGTCTTGCTGTACAGCATGTTCTCTGATAACGTCCATTAATCTTCGCGGTGGACGTCTTTAGTTCGTGCCCTCCAAGGTGCCTCGACGATGATTTTAAGGACCTTATTTTGAACGATCTGGAGGTTACGTAGACGTGACTTGGCTGCATAGCCCCACACGTCCTGCATACGTCAGAATTGGCCGTATGAGTGTAAAGGATAGGGCGCTGGCTGTGTCGAGGGTGCTTGTTCTGTTAAGCAAAGGGTATAGCTGTTTTAGTCTAATGTTTGCTTTTCGAATGGTGTTCGTGGTACGGAGTCTCCATGTTAGGGTCGGGTCAAATCAGACTCCTACGTATTTAACCGTGTCTCGTAATTGAATCTGGCGCTTGTGGAATGTGTTCCATCTGTCGTGCGACTTAAAGTTGTCACACCAGCGCGGGAAAGGTGCGGGACGTGTTTTCATTGCGGGATATTCAGACATGCACGAACTTTCCCGCCACTTGTTGGGTCCCAGTGAAGGTTCGCAGCTTGCACGGTTTTCCCGCGTCCCGCACGTGCCTATTGCGCGCTTGCCCCATTGTTTTGATACAAGCCGCCAAAGGAAATCTTAATAATACATTACGTTAAGTATTCGAAAACATTTACACTCGTTTAATGTTATAACATGTATACCTCAAAGTAACTGCAACTCTTTCTTCTGGAGATATTGGTTCACTGTAGTTCGTGTATTTCTTTTTAATGTCATTCCTATCCAATTGAAAATTTCATCAAAACAATTAGGTGTATTTCTGAAATAAATATAAAATCTCGCAACATCTACGTAGCTCTGGAATTAAGGTGTGATATTCACCAAATGTTTTTCGTTTAGAATTAATTTCGTGAATCTATATTCTTCTTTTCCTAAAGATATATAAATAATTAGGAAACAGGGAGCAGCGGGATAAATCATTGCCTTGCTTTTTATTCTAATTGCTTACTTAGCACGTTTTTCGTCTTCGGTTAGAGCTAGTAAAATTAGAGCCTCTTCTTCATCTGAAGACATTATTGAACACGCTGCCTCAATACTTATTTATTTTAAGTGATACTGTTGTGTTCTCTGGAAGGCGTCTAGAAAAAGAATTCCCGGTCCCGCAATGGTGTGGAGAGCCATGCGGTACGCTGTCCCGAACCTGAAACGAGATTCCCGCTTCCGCTCCCCCACTGGTGTGAGAGGGCCTTATATCCCTCGGGCCGTGCCTACTGCGCACTTGCTCATTGTTTCGGTACAGACCGCCGAAGAAAATCTTAATAATACATTAAATGAAGTATTCTAAAACGTTCACACTCATAATATGCTATAACAAATATACCTCAAGGCAATTGCAAGTCGTCCTGGAGACATTGGTTCACGGTAGTTCGTGTATTTCTTTTTAATGTCATTCTTATCCAATTGAAAACTCCATCAAAACAATTAGGTGTATTTCTGAAATAAATATAAAATCTTGCAACATCTACGTAGCTCTGGCATTAAGGTGTGACATTCACCAAATGTTTTTCGTTTAGAATTAATTTCGTGAATTATTATTCTTTTCCTAAAGATATACATAAATAAATAGGAAACAGGGAGCAGCGGGGTAAATTATTGCCTTGTTTCTTATTCTAATAACTTACTTAGCACGTTTTACGGCTTCGGTTAGAGCTAGTAAAATTATAGCCTCTTCTTCATCTGAAGACATTATTGAACACGCTGCCTTAACTTGAATTAAAAATCTTGATTCAAATTTATTAAAAATACTTAATTATTTTAAGTGAAAGTGCTGTCTGTGTTCTCTGGAAAGCGTCTAGAAAAAGAATTCCAGGTCCCGCAACGCTGTCCCGTCTCTGAAACGGGATTCCCGCTTTCGCTCCCCCACTGGTGTGAGAGGGCCTTATTTCCCTCGGGCCGTGCCTACTGCGCACTTGCCCATGGTTTCGGTACAAACCGCCGAAAAAAATCTTAATAATACATTAAATTAAGTATTCTAAAACGTTCAGACTCGTTATATGCTATAACAAATATACCTCAAAGCAATTACAAGTCGTCCTGGAGACATTGGTTCACGGTAGTTCGTGTATTGCTTTTTAATGTCATTCCTGTTCAATCGCAAATTTCATCAAATCAATCAGGCGTTATTCTGAATTAAATATAAAATCTTGAACATCTCTGCGTAGCTCTGGCATTAAGCTGTGATATTCACCTTTTTCTTACGTTTTTACGTCGTGAAAATCTTCTTTCCCTAAAGATATATAAATAATTAGGAAAAAGGCTGTAGTGGGGTAAATAACTGCCTTGTTTCTTATTATTCTAATAACTTAATTAGCACGTTTTACGTCTTCGGCTAGAGGTAGTAAAATTAGAGCCTCTTCTTCATCTGAACACAGTCTTAACTTGAATTAAAAATACGTAATTATTTTAAGGGAAACTGCTGTGTTCGCTGGAAAGTGTTGAAAATGAATTCTTGTTTCCGCAATGGTGTGAAGGACCTTGCGATACCTGCAACGGGATTCCCGGACTGGTGTGAGTGGGCTACCTGGAACTCTCTCCCCATGTACCATCACATTCACAACAATGTGTTTAACGACGATGGGAAAAAGACCAGCTATATGTTTTGGACTTTTAATTTATGATAACTGTATTGGTCCGACTTAAATTATAATATGTAAAATATAAAAATTAGAAATAAATAAATTACATAACTGTTTTATTCAATATATACGACGTTTCTACCACCGTCTGAGGATATTAAAGTGACTATGATGTTGCGGGCAAAGTTACATATATAAACAACCAATTCTTAATAATAAATACTTGCTTGTGAATTCCTCAATGATAATACGGGGAACCCTGGAAACACCGTATGTTTCCGCCGAAGATTTAACGACTTTATCGTTAATATTTTTAAATATTACCGCGGTTAAGCAGCAAAGCGAATAAACCGGCCCACGGATAACTGAGAGTCTACTGTACAATTAAGAGAGAAAAGGAATCAGAAGTAAACTGCCTAGGTGAAGTTAAATTGTTTTGTTTAACTTTAGTAAAAGTAAGTTCCTAAAGAGACGCGCATGAACAAAAAAAAATATTGAAATGAAAGAATTTACGTCTGATTGAAAAAATGAATAAGAAAGACAGCCAATTCAGACAAAAAGAGTAATATACATACCATACAACGTTTCTGGGATCATTGTCCCTTTCCTCAGATACGAAGAAGCGCCTAAAGCGACGCAACTGCAATTGTCAGCCGACAAAACGCAAAAACCTGACAAGTGTAGTTGTTTCGCTCTAGGCTCTTCTTCGCACCTGAGGAAAGGGACAAGGATCCCAGAAACGTTGTGTGGTTTTTATATTATCACTTTTTTGTCTAAATGGCAGCAAGTCTCTAACCGTCGACGTCAAAACTAGCTGTTTTCAAGGAGAATCCTGAAATGTGTTCTAAATATGCACGTCGTAGTCGGTTACCAAATATTTATCCTCCGTGTACTTTTCCTTATATAAATATTCTTAATTTAAACTAATAATGCCTAGTTTTATAAAAATAAGTATACTTGCGTTAAAGGTATGACTATTTTTTCTTCAACTGAGATGATATCTCTTACTGCCTGAGAAATTGGTGCAATCAATAACGTTTGATCATTCATCGGAACTGGTAGAAAACATTCTTAAAAAGTTCGTGTCACAATCCCGCAATTACGGGTGCAGAGTTACGAACATATGAGATAACATGTCCCGTAAAATTGGATGAACCGAGTACGGTCTCTTTGTTTCTGTCGTTTACGACGACTTTAGAGAACCTAAAGTTGTTCAGGTTCCATGGCTGAAATAAAGTGAGATCTTATCACGTCAAATTCTGGAAATCCAGCAGTGTTTGTCTTTGTTCCGACCATCAACACATGGCTCAAAACGTTGCCCATGTGTACGCTGTTACATGGACTAAATTAACACAAAGCCACTTCCGAAACAACAGCCCTCCACCAATATGTGAAACATATAATACTCAACAAATAGTGGACCACTTCATTTTTAACTGTTATAAGTACAAAAGCCAGAGAAAGGATCTACTAGGTCAAAGAGATATAAACAAAATAACCGAATCAGAAAGATAGCCGTTGCAGACAAACAAGGGTAATATAACCACCAAACAACGTTTCTGGGATCCTTGTTCATTTCGTCAGGTGCTAAGAAGAGCCTAGAGAAACACAACTGTACTGGTCAATTGACAACACTCAAGAGCCACGAAAACGCAACGACAAAGGGAGAGCCGAAGGTTAACTTAACAATAAGGGAGCAATGGCAATGTGAAAACAGAAGGTTTAGCGAAATAATAAGGGATCATAGCAATTATTGAGTTTCATTGTGTCAGTTTATACATTAATATTGGATTTAATGCGAAGCGTCTCTGAAATGAGTCTGGAATTGTACCTGGCGTCAATGTCTAAAATCTTAGCATTTCGCCAATCAAATGTATGGTTAGAACTGTTTATATGTTTGGAGACTACAGATTGTTTATCAATGGGAGGTTTGATATTAGATATATGTTCTATGCATACGTGTATCAATGCAGCAGGGATTACAATTAGAGCAAGAGATTTTGTAAACAACACAATGTTTGCTGTAGGTGACTCGTGGGTCCTTGTAGTTTTTAATCAAGTATGAAAGAGTATTAGTGGATCTGTAAATTATGGATATTTCATATTCTTTGAATATTTGGACAAATTTGTGATGTAGAAATTTGTACTAGGGGAGTACGGGAAAAAATTTGGCTTGAGGCGTTTGGAGACGATTGAGAGTAGAATGTTGGATTTTGTTCAGTCTGCAATTTATGTGTTTAATAATAAAATTTAAAGGGTACTCATTCGGGATTAAAATGTTTCGGACAATATTTAAGTCGTGTTGATGGAACTTGGAGTTAGAAAATAATATAGCTCTGTCTACCATAGCTCTCTTTTGGTTTGGGTTTTGAGAGTTGTCTACTGACCAGTGCAGTTGTGTTTCTCTAGGCTCTTCTTAGCACCTGGCGAAAGGAACAAGGATCCTAGAAACGTTGTGTTGTATTTATATTATCTTTTTTGTCTGCATTGTCTATCTTTTTTATTCAAAATAACCGAATCTCCAAGATAACAGGCAAATTTAGTAAAATTCATTGCAGCTGCATATGAAATAAAGATAAGAAATAAACGTAAATGTATAAAATTATGCAAATGGAAAACAATGTTAATATAACAAATTGTATATGTAAATATTGTAACTACAACGAAGCTGTAAGTAGCTTTACGTAAATGTATATTAATGTAACGAATGGAATTGTAAATGTATGGTCGCTAAAGAACTTTAAGTTGAGGCGACATTAAACAAAACAAAAAAAATAAATCAAATAGATATTAAAGCGACCTTAAGACTGACGAACTTAAAATGGAAACACTTTAAATAATTAAATTTAAAGCTGTTCGACGCGCATTAGCGTCTTTTTCTACCGGCGAATAATTTAAGACCGTAGGTCAACAACAAACAAAAATCACAGAAAAAAAAACAAATAGGCCAAAGAAACTTAAAACAAAATATCATATAACGTGTTGAGACTTTCTGTGATGTCATAAGTGTCAACAAGTTATATAAATAACTAAACAAGTAATGACAGAATTTGTTAATTCCCGCAACGTCATTGTCACTTTAATATCCACAGACGGATCTGTGTCAAGTCTCAACGAGTTATATAAGTCCTTTAGCTCTTAGTTTTTATCAGTGATTTTAGTTTGTTTTTCAACTACAGTCTTAAATTATTCGCCGTTAGAAAAATACGCTAATCCGCGTCCAAACGACTGGCAGCTTTAAATTTAAATATTATATATATATATATATATATATATATATATATATATATATATTAAGTGTTTCCTTTTAAATTTTGTCTGTTACTAAGTTCGTTTTAATATTATAATTTTCAACAGAAGTTAATTTTTTTTTTATATTAGATTTAATATGAAGCATTTCTGACAATTCTTGAATAGTACCTGATGTCAACTTCTAAAATCTAAGCATTTTGCCAATCAAATGAATGTTTCGAATTTATTATATGTTCTTTGATATAGTATTAAGTGATCCTTTCGTTTGTTCGGTGTAGCAGGAATTAAAATCAGAGTAAGAAATTTTGTAAACTACACAATGTTTGTTTTCACATTGACGTTGCGTTTAACTTTGTTTCTCTATTCTCATCAAAGTTCAAGTAATTATAATATCACGATGGTACAGAAATCAGTGATATGCGCAAAAGTAAGGTAGGCGAAGAGATGAGAAATGAACCATTTTTTTTATTAATAAGGTAGTATGAATTTAATTAGATCCCACCTTTCACTAGCACGTTTAATTTGATCAAAAAGGAAGCTTAGAAGCAGCCAAGGTTGATCCATTCACTCCTATACGTAATAACGCTCCAGAAACAGCAAATTTTATAGTGCTCACACGTTGATAACTTTGCCGTAGTTGTATTGTTACTGGAAGAGGAAGTTCAGGACAAAACTGTACGTAGGCATAAACCAACGGCGGACCACATCCGCTCTCGTGCGAGATTTGTCCGGCCCGCAACGAAATTTATCTGATGTATAATATTTATTCAGTTGACCAAAATTTGAAAATGACCGAAGATTTGCTCACACATCGAGCCATGAAAGACAAGAGGGAAAGATATTTTTGAGGAAATTGTTAATGTTTTTAGACTGGAGAATGTGGGAGTGGTGGGTAAAATATTTATAATTATCAAAGAGAAATATTAATATTAATAAACGGAGACAATTGTTTCGTGTGTAAATATTATTAAATAGAGAGGTTTGAATCAGGGGCAGTTCCAGCAATTCCTGCAGGACTTGGAATAGGAATATGGAAACCTCGGTTTTTTATTCTTGGCTCAAAAGGGGAAGAATCAGTGAAACTGACATTTCTAATTATGAAAAAAAGTAAAAGAATGGGAGGCTGTAATGGAGGGGACGGAGATAAGCTTTTGAAACTGGACGGTTGTTCTGCGCTCACCGCAGCTGGTGGATGTGATTATGAGAGGCTGCGTATTGCGTTACGTGTATACGTTTTAAGTGTCACCGATCTACAAATCTCATGAGTTCTCCTGTAAACTTTTCCAAGTTGTTGTCTCTGATATAGTCCGAGGCAGAATCGTCGTGAAAAAGAGGCCACAAATTGTTAGTGAAGAGTTCATCGAGGCCACACAATTTAGTACGACGGCTTGCCAGCAATCAGACCCGGAGGCCGACGCCTTATCCAGTAATCAACCCCTAAGTCGACGCCTTGCAATGGTCCTGACTAAAGTCATCACTGCACATAACCCGTTCTGCCGGCTGTGAGATATGGAGACGTCGGTACGAGAGCTACAGCAAGCAACACAACACAGAATAGCAGTACGTATTTGGTACGGGCAGCAGATCTCTTCTATGTAAAAACCACAGAGATAAGAGTTTTTCATGCTTAACTGTAAGAAACTTATTACAAATTCTTTAATGGTCAATAATTTTTTTGATTTAACGTAAAAACCCAGCCCACGAAAATAATTCTTTACCATATGAAGGGCAAATCCAAACTTAGTCGAAACTTTGAGAGATGATGTATGCTTATCTGATTCTGCATTTTTGGTTGATGTCGCGAGCTACTTGAACGAGCTAAATACAAATATGCGAAAACCAGTACAACTTGCCCATGAGTTATTCACCCACGTAAAATCTTTTCGTAGGAAACTTCGATTGTGGGAAAATCAGATTCTTGCATAGCAACATATCATTTCCCCACTCTAGCAGCCCGCAAAAATTACGAAAAAATTGCCCTTGCACAGGAACTACCTACTTTAAATGCAGATTTTACATAAAAATTTTAGAATTTCCGTTCAAGTGAACTTCAGTTCCAAATATTCGTGACACGTTTCGACGAGGATGTGGAGGAAGTAGAAATGTCGCTTCAAATGAATTTGAACTATAGACAGATGAAACCAGGGCTTTGGAGTGGAACCGGAGCACGAAAATTTCTACTGCTCCATTGCGTATGACACCACTCACTACGTTCACATTAAATAACAAAGGACTGCTGGAGAAATATCTCAGAAGATTGGTGTATCGACAAGGTAGGATGCTGTTCGTCATTTAGTAATACGCTCAGAAGAGTCTGCTCGCTTCAATCTAAGACAAACTTTAAAAGGACAAATACGCTATTAAAAAGCTAGCTTCTGCAACCCGCAGAAATAGAAATTTAATTATTCCATGAACGGAAAATTTTGGAAGGAGATAACCTAGAAACGTGAAATAAAAAAATTGGATATTGTCGATACTGACAATGTGTGAAAAATTAAAGAAACTTTAAACAAATCTGAAATTGATGAAAACCTGGTACTTATTATTTGTGTAGATAATGCAGCGAACATGACACCTTGGCGAATCAACGGGCAACTACTAATTGATTTGGCTTAACATCCAACAAATGTTTAACTCTCACATCCACCCTGTAATATAATAAATATAGATTCCGAAGACGATTTTGAAAAAGTATTGTATAGAATAGGAAATAGACTTCTAATTGCAACTATACATAATAAAGGTAAGAACGTAATATACAAACAAATTGAGGAAGACTACAATGTAATAGAGGATGTGAGGCATTTATTACATTAAAGGTAATGTATTCGAAGCCATTGATCATTATTCGGAAAAGTATGTAGTTACTTTAAGCGTACCAACCTCTCAAACATGTGTTGAGCGTATATTTTCCCGATTAAAATTAATTTTAAGTCATAATACGCAGTCAATGAAGGACGATTTGTTGTCTCTCATTTTATTTATTGACATCAACAAATAATATATAGTATTTTTTTATTATTTAATTGTATTGAAATTATCAATTATTTAATTATAAAATTTTAGGTTGTATGTTATTAATAAATACATTATTAGTAAATAAACATGTTTTAGGTGTACTTATATATGAAAGAAAAAAATTAATGTAATTCCTATAAGAATATTTAAACTGGAACATGGAGCGGAGCTGTAGCCAATACTTTTATGTCGGAGCGGAGCAACTCAAAAACTTGCCGCACCAAAGCCCTGGGTGAAACATCAGTTTCGCGAGGAATCACTGCAAGATTTTTATGCGATACATATTTCCAAAGATAAATATCCAAATCTAATTAATTTTTTTTATGTAAAATGATGTCCCTCTTCGGTAGTACTTGTTACTGCGAGTATTTTTTTTAAAAAAATGTATTTAAGGAAAACGAAAAACAGATCAAGATTTATCGATACAATATTCAAATCATCCTTACGCGTAGCAACAACATCACTTTCACCAAATATTGAACTTCTAACAAAGAAAGGCAATCCCAAGTTTCTCATTAGTTAGTTGTAACACTATTATTTTATTATATGCAATACTAACACTATTTATAGTTACATTCTCATTTCTACATAAATAACATTTCTATGAATTGTGATTAAAAAAGTAAGGTGAAATTGTCATTTAAAACTCCCGGGTATTAGGAAATCGGGTAAATTTTTTTCTCCTAGTTTGGCAGGACTGTCTATGATATTTGCCATGCGTCTGTTTGTTAAAAGGTTTAATTATCTCCGAGTTACACCTGTTTTTGTAAACAACCAAAAGTGAATTTCTCGATTTTTGCAATGGGTGATTTTGTTCAGCAAAGAACTAGCATCTAATTTTGTTTGCGGAAGTACACATCTTGTGCGGACACGTTGAAAATGTTGCGGAAGGCCTTTGGTGATCAAACTATGGCACAAAAAAAAGTTTATAAGTGGTACAACGAGTTCAAAGAGGGCCGAGAACGCGTTGAAGACGAACCGCGCTCTGGACGACCATCAACGTCTACCGACGAGGGCCACGTCCAAAAGATCAAAGATTTGGTGCTTGAAAATCGTCGATGGACAATTAGAGATCTCGATGATAGTGTTGGAATGTCATTTGGCTCGGCTCAAACAATTTTGAAGAATGTTTTGTGTCTCAAACGCGTCAAGACTCGATTGGTGCCAAAATCGCTCAATTTTTTGGAGAAAAAGCGTCCCGTTGATGTGTGTGAAACTTTGTTGTGTGACTATCACGACCACTTGAAATGCATCATTACTGGAGACGAGACTTGGATTTACGCATACGACTCTGAAACCACCGAACAATGCAGCGAATATCGTGCAAAAGGTGAAGCAAGACCGAAAAGACCACGGCAAAGTCGATCGAAAATCAAGGTCATGTTGACAGTTTTCTTTGATTATCGTGGTGTGGTGCACTATGAATTCCTTCCGCCGGGCCAAACAGTCAACAAAGAATATTATTTGAGCGTTATGCGTCGTTTGCGTGAAGCTATGCGTCTGAAACGGCCGGAATCTTGGTTCCTTCATCACGATAATGCACCATGTCATACTGCATTGGTTCTTGACGACTTTTTTGCCCAAAACTCGACTCATATAGTTCCGCCACCACCGTATTCGCCTGATTTGGCTCCGTGCGACTTCTGGCTATTCAGCAAACTCAAAAGGCCAATGCGGGGACGTCGCTTTGATACGATTGAGAAGATAAAAACCGAATCGATGAAGGTCTTGAAGGCTATACCGAAAAAAGACTATTCCGACTGTTTCGAGGACTCGAAAAAGCGTTAGAAAAAGTGCGTTTTGTCGGACGGGGATTACTTTGAAGGGGATGAATTTGATCTGTAAGAATAAATAAAGAATTTATATTTTATAAATAAGTTCACCTTACTTTTTGTTCACAGTGGTACATTCTTTTATACGGTCCCCTGCAAAAAAAAAGTTTCGCTTAACTTCAAATACTACGAAGAGGACAATTCTCGGTATTATGCAAACAATTAAAGGATCGTGGTTAGAAATTCCATCAACCAATTTCACATGACTATAACAAATTTGAAACTTTGTAATAAAATATAACCATAAATAACAAAATACGGTTTGTAAGAAGACATTTTCGCGTTTCCCGTCGTCTAGTTTCTTGGCTCCCTCCATATAGATAATTGTAATTTGCCAATTTTTAGTATTTAAAAATTTTAGCCATTAAATGTTTTTTTGTGGTATTTCCATGAAGAAATGACCTTAATTTATTTGCACGGTACCGATTTCATTCGAAAAGAATCTGATGTTATGGATTACACATTTCAACAGAAATTCCCCTTCACTCTTTCCAATTATTAAATCTATTTTAGAAAGAGATAATAGCGGTAAGCGAAAGTTTTCATCTCTTGAAACTTTTGTGTCAGAATTTGGCAATAGATTTAGCCACTTTCCATTGATTGATCCAGTAGAGTCGATCCAGAGAGTCGATAATACATAAATTGAACAATCGAATATTCTGAATAAATACAACAAGGAATTATTTGAGTCTCGTAGAATCGAAGGGTGATTTCCAATGTTTTAGTGGTCGATATTGCTTTCCTCATCACCGTGTCCTTTTTCACAATCATGGGCCCAATTTTTTAAGCAAATATGCCCTATGACATTCTGGTGTAGTTTTTAAATAAGTAATTGTCAAGAATTACTTCGCTGCTTAAATTGCGAAGTGTTTCTCGTTTGTTTAAATAACGTTTATTATTTAGATGTAGGCTCTCCTTCAAACAGGCGTCCATGCGGCTATGGAGCGAATTTTTGAAACAACTTATATTTGAAACACAATTACAGGTTCTTCTCTTCTTTATTTACTTGAATTTTTTATCACAATTAATGCTGCGCTTATAAGCACTTCATTTTCGGCCATTATTAATGTACTACGTGTACGTGGGAAATGCTCGGGTTACGCTGTGGCCTAAATATTGCCGAGATATGGATGGCAACATATTACCCGGTCACACTTGCCAGCAACACATTGACGGTAATTTTCTGGAGCATAGTTTCCTAAAATACGGCTGGAAATGTGGAATTTTTGTTGCTCGTTTACGAGCACCTTAACGGTAATACAGATTAATTTTTCTTAGAAAAGAGGTGAATGTTCGAGTGAAAGGTACACAAGGTGTCGGATGAGAATAGTATATTTCCATTAGCACGGTATAGAAATACGCGGGCGATGCACGAGCGTACTGACGATCTTGTTGGATGTATCGATTTACCGACACTTAACGGGAATTGTCGAGTCAAAACCAGCCATATCAAGCACAGAACATTCCTGCGACTCAATTTTTGACAAACTTCAAAAGTCACAGGCTGCGGGAAGCCAGCGAAAAAAACAGGAATTAGCAAATGTTTTTACCGAACGAACCAAATACAAATTTAACAATTTTGTGCGGGCCTCATATAAGAAAAATAATGAAATAAGAACAGTAGTAGAAGATAGATACAAATTATTTCTGTTAAAAAAAAGGAACAAATTTAGAACAAAAATTGTCCAGCCTGAGTGATGTTTTCCATTCGAAGTGAAAAACACGAAAAGAAGCAAAGGTGCTTCAAAATTACTTCATCATTCAAAATTTAACGTTTCAATATTGTTATAGTGCAAATGTTTTATAACCTAAAGCTTCTAATGCGTGATTTTTAATTTATGAAATTTATTTTATCAGCGTAATTTTTTATGTAACTTTATACGATTTCGGAACATTAGCGGCAATTTAGGCTTATGGAGGCGCGACAAAGAAGGGAGCTAAGAACAACTGTCGCTATTGTCCGAAAATTTGGGGGGAAACCGCAAAATTTTTGGGTACATTGGAACGTGGGCTGCTGCGTCGATCATAACCCCGCTAATGGTGGATTGAGGCAACAAATCAAAAGGAAAGTAAGGAACATCGACGAGAAAGGGAATCGTCGATAAAGACGAGAGAGTAGAGAGAGTTCGGATGAATGATCCAGAGGAAGAAAAAGAAGGAAGAACCTGCGTAGCTGCACTACGCGGTCGCCATGAGCAGTCAATTGACAACACTCAAAAGCTTTGGAATTGACTCGCGCAGTTGCGTCTCTCTATGATCTCGCGTTATTTTGCAACTGAAGAAAGGAACAACGCTTACAGAAACGTTGTGTGGTATTTATATTATCACTTCTTTTGTCTGAATTTGGCTATTTTTCTTATCATTATAAAATAACTTTATTTTAACTTGGCACCTCTGCTCAAAGCACGCACTTCAGTGTTGTAAATTACATCGTCATATTCGCTTTACAAATTCTTTGAATTGGATTTAATGGTGGAGATTGTAGAAGGTTCGCAATTAATTTGCACGCCGATGTAACAATCACCACGAATGAGTCAGTCGGGCACGTGAATCGGGACTTCAAAGGTGTTGGCACTCCTTTCACGCCAGCAAGCAGAGATCACCGCCCGACAACAACAAACTGCAGTTGATAGAAATTTGCTTATTCAATAAGAAAATAATGGAGATAATAAGATTGAGAAGAGAGTGGCACAATAGACGGTACCCTGAGGAAAAACGCCTATATAATGTATGTTCCAGAGAACTAAAAATACTCCTACAAGACTTCAGGAACTCCTCCTTCCAAGAGTACCTAGAGGAATTAACCGCAACAGAACAAAGCGAATACTCATTTAACGAAAAACAACCTAGATTCGAGTCAAATAGTGGTTACGGATGTCGCTGAGACTATTTATGACAACCTGGGCAACGCGCGGGGGTTGATCGGGGTTGGCGGGGGTGAGAGGGTCTGGGCGAGGAAAGAAATTTTCAAACATGCTAACCAGCCGACTTTTGCGTCGAATAAATATAATTCGGGATCAATGGAGTTCATCAAATTTCACTACATGATCTCTGTGTATAATTTCAACCACTTTCAGGCATGGGAATGATGCACCCTTAAGTGTTGGGAGTGGAATGACATTACATAAAAATAAGGCAAACACGTTCGAGTTTGTAGTCAAATCCGGGGTTATGTTTGTCACTGTGTTTAATTATGACATTATACTTACAGTTTAACTCCCTCAAATGGGGGTGGACCGGGATTGTAATTTTCAAACATGTTAAACAGCTGATATTTGCGTCGTATAAATATTTTTCTATTTCACTCGGATTCTTAAAATTTATCTATATTTTCCAAATATTTAATATTAACCTCTTTCGGGATTTGGAGTGGATCACCCTTAAGGGAGGGGGTGGAGTTGTATTTATATTAACGTAACGCAAACACAATCGAGATTGGACTCGAATCCAGGGTTATGGTTGTTAGTGAGTTTAATTTCGATATTTAATTTACGTTTAAGTCTCCCAAACGAGTCAAACCAAAAGTTATGGATAACGCTGAGGTAAATTATGACTTCAACTAGCAATTAATTTCCCAGGGACGGGGGTGGTCGAGGTTGGAAATTGTTAAACATGTTAATCTACCGAATTTTGCGACGACTAAATATTTTTCTGAATCAATGAGATTTTTAAAATTTCTCTACGTATTCTCTGAGTATAATTTCAATACCCTTTCGGGCTTAGCTGTAGATCACCCTTAAGGGCGGGGGTATAAAAAGCTACGATAAAATAACGCGAATACAACCGAGATTGTAGTCAAATCCAAAGTTCTGGATGTCGCAGACTTTAATTATGATATTTAATTGGCAGTATAGCCCCAGAGGGACCGGGAATGGAAATTTCCAAACATGTTATACTGTTCATATTTGCGTGGAATGAATATTTTCCAGGGATAATTAGATTTTTAGTATTTCTACCCATTTTATGTTTGTAAAATTTCAACCTCTACCGACATGAGTGGGAGTAGGCATGGGGTGTCTGTAGAGGCGAGTTATTGGAAAATAACGCTAAAAAACCGAGATTCGATTCAAATCAAATGAAATGGATGTCCCTGAGTTTATTTATGACAATCCTAGGAACCCGCGGGTGTGGGAGAAGTTAGGCGGAGGTGGGGTGGGGTAAATATTTTGAAATAAGTAAAGCTCCAAATAAATATATTTCTGGAACAATGAGATTAATAAAATTTCACGATACGTTCTCCGTGTTCAATTTGAACGCCTTTCAAAATTGGGAGGGAGCTCACTGCAGGGGTTGGGGGTGGACGGTTGTTACAAATAAATAACGCGAATAAACCCGAGATTAAGTCAAATACAAGGTTATGAATGTCGCTGAGTTTAATTATCACATTTAATTGCACATATAACTCCGAGGGATGAAGGTGGACGGCGGTGGAATTATTGAAACAAGAAATCACGACTCATATTAGAGTTGAATTAATATTTTTCAGGGTTAATTAGATTTTCAGTATTTAAACCCATGTTATGTATGCAAAGTTTAAACCCCTCTTGCGGCACGAGGGGTGAGCATGGTTGGGGATGGATGTGGAGGGAACTTACAAGAAAATAACCTGAAAACAACCGAGATTCGTGTCAAATCGAAGGTAATGGATGTCGCTGAGTGTATTTATGACAATCTACTCAATTTCGCGAGGGGTGGGAGGAGTTGAGCGGTGGTGGGCGAGGGTTAGAAATCTAAAAACATGTTGACCGGCAGTTTTTTGCGTCGCATAAATATATTTCGGAATCAATTAAATTAATAAAATTTCTCTATATGTTCTCCGTGCTTAATTTCAACCCCTTTTGGGATTGGGAGGGGAACTCCCCTTAGGGGTTGGAGTGGAGTTGCATTACATAAAAATAACGCAACAGCAATCGAGATTAGAATCGAATGTAGGGTTATAGATGTCACTGACTTTGATTATGACATTTAATTGTCCGTTTAATCCGCAGGGCAGGGGATGGACTAAGTGGAATTTTTCAAACATGTTAATTCGTTGATATTATCGAGGAATAAATAAATGACAGGGCCATTGACGTTGATAGTATTTCTACCGATGTTGTTTGTACAATTTCAACCCCTTTCAGTGTGAGAGGGGTGCACGATAAGGGGTGGAAGTTGAAATATTCTAACATTTTAAGACAACTGATATTTGAGTCAAATAAATATTTTTAGTGGTCAAAGATATTAATAGTGTTTCTACCGATGCTATCAGAGTATAATTTCAACCCCATACAGCATGGGAAAGGAGCATCTTTAGGGTGGGGTGGATGGGCATTACAAAAAAATAACGCGAATGCAACCGAACTTAGAGTCAAATCCAGAGTTAAGGATGTCGCTGAGTCTAATAATGACATTCTATAGGCTATTAAAACCCAAACGTCGACGGGGTTGAAGTTTTTCAAACATGTTAAACGGTCGATATTTGCATGGAATAAATATTTTTCAGAGTTAATTAGGTTTATAGTATTTCTACCGATGTTGTGTGTGTAAAATTTTAACCCCTTGCGTTATGAGGGGAAAGCATGCTTATGGTTGGGGTGGTGAGCGTTACAAGAAAATAACACGTAAACAACCGGGATTCGAGTCAAATAAAAGGTAATGGCTGTCGCTGGCTGAGTTCATTTATGACAATCTGGGTAACGTGTGGGGGTGGGCTGGGGTGGGAGGGTTTGGATAGAAGTGGTCGGAGGGTAGAAGTTTTAAAATAAGTTAAATGGCTGAATTTTGCGTCGAATAAATATATTATGAATAAATACACTATGAGATTCATAATATTTCTCTACGTGTTATTCGCGTGTTATTTCAACTTCTTACAGCATTGGGAGGGGAGGTCCCCTTAGGGGTAGGGGTTGTGGAAGAAAATAAAAATTACCCAAAAGTAATCGAGATTGGAGTCGTAACCAGAGTTATGGTTGTCAATTAATTAAATTATGACATTAGACTTACCGTTTAACTTCCCCAACGAGAGGTTGGCGGGGGTGTAAATTTTCAAACATGTTGATGTTTGTGTGGAATAAATATTTGTCATAGGTCAATGAAATTGACAGTATTTCTACCGATGATGTTTGTGTATAATTTCAACACCTTTCGGCATGAGAAGGCAGGACGCTTAGTCCTGGGGATGGAGCGGTGTTTCCAGAAAATAACGCAAAAATAACCGAGATTCAAAGCAAATCGAATTTATTGGATGTCGCTCAGTTTATTTTTACAAACTAGGCACCGCGAAAGGTTTGGTTGGAGTTGGGTGGGATAGAAAAATTCAAAAATACTAACCAGTCGTTATTTCCGTTGAATAAATATTTTGCGGGGTCAATGACCCTCATAATACTTTTTAATATATTCTGTGTACAAGTATAACCCCTATTGGCATGAGAGGTGAGAAAGCTTAGGGGTGGAATTTAGTTGAGCGTTACATGAAAATGACGGGAATAGACCGATATTCGAGTCAGTACTGGGGTTATGGATGTCGCTGCGAAACACATGGCGGTGGGAGTGGACCTGGACGGGGGTAGAAATTTTAAACAATGTAACCAGCCGATTTTAGAGCGCAATAAATAGTTTTTGTTTAACTCTCGATAGCGGGGGGTGGAAACTTTCAAACATGTTCAAACGGCGATATATTGGTCGAATGAAACTATTTCATGGTAAATGAGTTTAATCCCCTTCGGAATAGGAGGAGATCAAATTTTCGGATAGGGGTCGAGTTGCCGTACATAAAAATAACGCCAGTGCTACCTAGATTCGAGTCAAGTCGGGGGTTATGGATAACTGACATCTCGGGCAACGCCGGGCACCCAGCTAGTTAATAAAATAAAAAAATAAAAATTATACCCTCCAATGCGATTTTAGTACGGTTGCTCGCGTTCTTTCGTCGCACAATTATCCATAGGTTCTATGTAGTGAAGCGTCATATCTCTCTGGTTCGACGTTTGTTGACAACGGTGTCAAATATTTAGTGAGTAGATAAATCATGAGAGGGTGGAAGAATCCTACTTTCAGATCAGTATAACCTCTATACGTCTTCTGGACAAGGGTTTAGAATCAGAGGTGAGAGCAAGAGCCTTTATCGAAATAAACTAAGCTTATCCAAGAGAGTCCGCATCTGATTTACTGCCAAATTTATTGGGTCCGGGGTGAAAGCTTTGTTTATTCAGTTGCTCGGGCGTTTTACATTTTGTCGGACTAATCAGGGGTTTCCTAATTTCCGGGACCTTGCTGGACGCTATGTGGATGGCTCATATAATTTCCTTTTAAATGAACGTGCTTGGAAATGAACTTTTCCGGATTTATGAAAACTGATTAAACCCGCATGCATGTTCGGCTAATTTTCATTTTGATGTTTCTCCGAGTTGCATACAGTTTTTGTGCTCGAATGTCCACATTTATTTTAGTTTCGCCAATATAGTCTTTACCTCATTGCCAAGGAATTGCATATTTAACATAAGTTATTTTCAAACAAATTTAGCAATAAATCCCAAACTTGTCTTGTTATCGATATGGTTATTTTGTTTTAAACTTTAAAGTATGGATATTACGATATTATAAGGATTTATTGTCGATTAATTTTTTTAAAAAAACTGGAAGCTTTCACCCAAGGCCAGATTCTTCTGTAATCATGGAAAGGAAATCAATTAAATAAGGATATTACATATTACTACCACTACTAGTCATAATACAGACCTGTCAATTTGTCCAAGCAAGTTATATATAATACACATTCATAAACCTTCATTAAAAATCCACTTACTTTCTCACCACATTAGTATTGACTTTGCTTGGGCAAATTAACACGTCTGTATTGTTAGTTATGTGGTAGCTTACTGTTAATGTAATTTCCTAACTTTGATTTGTATTCCGTCTTTTATCTGAATTGGATAAAATTATCTGCGGATAATGTTTGATGAATTTCTTTGCGAAAACAAGATTATTGTACGCCTGTTTGATATCACCTTTATTTATTACTTGTACCATTTCCATTCATAATTTGTGATGTTGGAAATATTTTTTTAAAAAGTTTATAAATACATTTATATTGGAATTTGTAGTAGGCGAACATAATTTATTTCCTAAGAAACCGTATTTGCAGCTGCTGCTATTTTGACATATTGCTATTATAATTATGCTGATATTTTTTTGAAGAAGAAAATTAAAAACCGTGGAAAAAGCGATGGTGGATGCTGTCCATACATAGGAATAGAACAAGGTGGGTATGGTTCATTTTTGTATACGACTCATAAAAAGTAATAAAAATCAGTACCAATATTTTCTATTTTTTAGGGACTGGATGGACAGACAACGTGTTGAACTGGTTAAAGAACCTTCAACGGGTGAATTTGAAAATTTTCATAGAATGTCCCCTGTCCCCTGAAGATTTTGAATATCTTCTGCTCCAAATTGCTCCTTTAATTACTAAGCAAGACACGCAATTAAGAGAAGCAATACCAGCTTAAGTATGTCTAGCTATAACTTTGAGATTTTTAGCTACCGGTGATTCATATAAAAGCCTTCACTTTCTATTTAAAGTATCTAGCCAATCTATTTCCAAAATTGTACCAGAAGTCTGTTCAGCTACACAATTCACCTCCTGGTGCGATAGATATGTATGATGATAATGGTGTACTGGTCCAAAGTGGCTCATGGAGACTAGCGCTAGGTGAAAACTGTGCTATAAGGAGTTTCCCAACACTAGGACGACGAACAAGTACATCATGTGTGAAAATAAGGGACTCTTTTCGTGATTACTTTTATTCTGAGTATAATGTCTAGCTTATCTTTGATAAAGTGCATGTAATTTTATTGTTTTATTAATAAAATATTTTAAAAAAATATTTTGATATTTTATACTTACTTCCTGTGTATTAATTGTACCTCCACAGCTGTAAACAGAACCCAAAAACTGATCCATTAATTCAAACGCAAACCATACTGGTTTATAAACATCATCAGACAACGCTCCAGAGTTAATTGAAGCCGATATTTTTCTGCAATACCCGCGATATGTAGCCATTAAAGTCTTTTTGGCTTTTCAGTTCCTTGGTGGGTTTGCCAATTTCATTTTCAATTTTACCCCAGGCGTCGTTAATTTTTTTCTTATCTTTGTGGATAGCATGTTTGGGATCCCAAATCACTGGTTCCCCTTGAAAAGCCTCAAGGAATTTTAGCTGAAGTTCTTGGGACCAATCACTCATTATAAATTATTAATGTATATTAATAATAAATATTTATTTACAATAATAAATTATTAAAACAACTAAGTTTGCTATTAACTAGTTTAACTACACAAATAAACACACTGAACGGCAAGCGAGGAAGCAGAGAGTGTGGAGGTCCACCGCCCTTCAATCATACTCGTGTACCAAAGACTGCCTCCGATGCGAAGTTAGCAGAGGCGAGTAGAGGAAGCACGAGGCAGGTCGAGCAACGCCTCCACACTCTCGTGCCTCGGACAACCTCGTGCTACTTCGCGAGAGTCTGGAAGAGCCTTTAGATATTACTCTCACAGATATTACACTTGCCGATATTACTGTACACTACAGAATTTTTAAGAATATTATTCTTAATTAAATTTTTGAAACAGTTAATTTCAATAAAATTGTTATTTTCCAATGAAAATAAGAAAACTTTTTGTCAAACAACAAATATTTTTTTAAAAAATAAGTTCTTTCTCATTTTACAGTGAAGCATGTTTAATTTAATATATATTTTTTAATTATATGTACTGTAGTTAATTTAATAATTTGCTTCTCAACATTGAGAATATTTATTAAAAACTTAATATATACACGTATATATTATACTGTGTTTTCGTCGTTATGGAGAGTGCGGATTCTTGCCCTCAGCTCTGATTCTTAATCCTTTTACCTGAAGGCGAACAGTTTATACAGTTCGAAACGTAGGACTATTTTTTTTTCTTCTTCAACCCTAACATAATTTTTCTTATATAGACAATGTCTTATTTCTTCACTAAATATTTTTTCGCTTGTTTCTCTGACGTTGAAATACATTTCAAGGTAGTATCATGCGGAAGGTTATAATTTTACTGGATATTTTTCCTTTCTACTTACTTTTAATTTGGTTTACTGTGCATGATATTTCATGTTTTGTCTTTAATTTGTTAAAAAAAGATGAAACAAAGTGAAGTTCTTAGAAATTTATGAAATATTTGCTACTCTTGGATTGTACATTGAAAAGTTATATTTTTTTTTGGGTGTAGACAGGCTATGTATAGGGTAATCCACATAGTGGCAACTCCCCTCTTATAGCATAGGAAAGGGATTTGAAAGGGGGGATGCGGAAGGGTGGAGGAAGGTAGCCAAGGGTTAACTAGGTCCCCCGGGCTATAGTTTAAGGATCCTACCCGGCATTCGCTTAAAAGTAATGCAGGACAAACCCTATAGAAACCTGCATCAGGTAGGTCGGGCATTTGGTACTTGTCCCACGCCCTTCTGATGGCGGGAGAGGGATTTGCTGTGGGGTCGCAGCTTACCTCTCGCCATGCCTTGGCCAGTTTAGGAGGCAGCTGGCCGACTATTCCAATAGGAATAACGGACAACTCTTACCATATGCCCTAGGTCTGCGACCCCGGAACATACACCTCTCAAAACAGACCGAGGTGCCTCGGAATGTGGGAACCTTAGTTCAAAAAAAACCCAGAGAGTTGTGAAGGTAGCCCCCGCCAGAGCTCTCTGACTATTACATAGCATAAAATGGTATCACAAATATTATTGCAATATTGTTTTCCTTTGTATTGGAGAAAAGATAAGTAAAGTCAATAATGTCATTTAATACCAATGTTAGAAAAGAAAAGCAACGATAGATAACAATGGAAAAATTGCAAAAAAGTTCGTAGGATGATTTCTTACATTGTCTTTGTCTTTAATTAAATTTCTTAGTATGCCTTTGGTCGATATTGGAATTAGATTACACCTCTCAAAACAGACCGAGGTGCCTCGACTTGTTGGAACCTTAGTTCAAAAACGGAGAGGAAAAGGCATCCCCAAAGGTTGCCCCTTCGTGTCTCTCCTACAAGGGTCTACCAAATATGAAACGTTATCGAGAGATACAGATGTAAATATTTGGATGTTGCATGAAATGAGTAAGAGAAGATTCAAATGTGGTGTTGAAGTTACCAAGAAAATGAGAATAGTAAAAGGAGTGGAGCTGGTGCCGAAGATGTTTACCTAACGAATTCTCATTTTATTTTCAGCTTTAACCTTACAGTTGTAGGTTATCTTAGAAATGTTGATTGTCTTTGGATTTTATTTTGAACGGACAGCAGAGCAAATATTCCAAATTACCGGTCGAAATTCGTAAAAGATTTTTACGCTTCACCATCTTCTGAAGAAAATTCTTTTTAATAGGGTAGCGGAATATTTCTTATTGTAATTCACTTTCTGACCCCTCTCTAACGCTTACGTCTTTTGTTAATTTTTTCTGAGATTCCTAATTAAATTAATTAAATAATTACATTAGTAACAAGTAATCATCAGTCTGATGCTATTCATTTCTCCAAACCAAAACTCTTTTAAGTCCAATTATGAACTTGAATCAAATATTGAAAATGTATGAAAGTTCACTTGAATGAACCCTGTTTAACGGTATGTCATGTGCGTTCGTCCTTCTGTAAGTTACAAACGGACCCTTTTATTGTGTTGTTTGCTGTGGGTTGACCTTGAGCGAAACCCTCCGCAAGTTCTACCAACGTGGGCTCAGCACATGCTTCCTGCGGCACTTCACTATCTCAGCAGACACTCAAGTGATCCTGCGCAACTAATTGCTTGAGAGCGAAAAGAAATTATATCAGAGAACGTTATAGAACAACATTATTTATTATATGAAATAACTTTAGAATTTAGGAGTGCGAAGACCAAATTGAAGTTGAACATTTCTTCAAGTTCAATTTCACATCTAATGGAAACTATTCTTAGTAAAAAATTTACGTCTGATTGAAAATAATGAATAAGAAAGATAGCCAATACAGACAAAAAAAAGGTAATATAAACACCACGCAACGTGTCTGGGATCCTTGTGCATTTCGTCAGGTGCTAAGAAGAGCCTAGAGAAATATAACTGCATTGGTCAGTTGACAACATTCAAGAAGCAACGAAAACGCAACGACAATGGAAGAGCCGAAGGGTTAGCGTAACAATAAGAGAGAAACGACAATGGAAAACAGAAGGTTTAGGGTAACAATAAGGGATAATAGCAATTATTGAGTTTCATTGTGTCCGTTTGTACATTAATAGCTGTGATGTTAGATTTAATGTGAAACATCTCTGACATGAGTCTGGAATTGTACCTGGTGTCACTGTTTAAAATCTTAGCATTTTGCCAATCAAATGTATGTTTAGAATGAAAACATCAATCGTGGCCTTTGAGTGTTGTCAACTGACCAGTACAGTTGTGTTCCTCTACGCTCTGCTTAGAAACTGACGAAAGGGACAAAGGATCGCAGAAACGTTGTATGGTATTTATATTACCTTTTTTTGTCTGTATTGGCTATCTTTCTTATTCATTATTCTAAGTAAAATTGTACAAAACTGCAAAAACTAAGTTTTGAATTTTTGACAATTTTGTGTATTGTTTAGTCAGGTTTTCCACTATCGAGGAAGAAGTCTGACGTTCATTGTAAAATATTAGAAACCAGATAATTCTCAAATAAATTAACCTATAAAATTCATTATATTCCAGAGATACGGCTATCGAGGCAGCTCAGCTCCCACTCCGAATCTTTCTTCGAAGTGTCGGACCCTTTCTTCCTCCTAGACCTGGTATTCCCAACATCTTTAAACTTCGACCTTTTTGCCTGCTTTTCTTTCATAACAGCCCCTAGACTGTCGATAATATTGTACCAAAAAAAATGGAGGCTTAATACAGCAGAATTAAATTCCTGCGATCGTTCCAGAATCGTTACCGTCCACTATAAAATTTAACATACTATTCAGTTATCCAGGGGTAAACCAGCACCTCTTTTTCCTGCTTGGGATTTTCCTCTACCTGACTCTGAGCCCATAATTCGTGGCACCTTGCACGGATTTGAAGGGGGTCGCAGGCGTTGGGCATACGGCATGAGTTGTTTTACTGTTCCTATTGGATCAGTCGGCCAGCTGCCTTCCTAACCTGGTCGAGACACGGAGTCGGGAATGCAGCGTTCCAACAGAAAATCCAATTCCCGTTATGGACAAGTGCCAAGATCTCTGATGCAAATTTCTCTAGGACAAAGAGACCACATTTTCATTGAGACAAAGCGGGACAAATGGGATGAAATGAGAATTACAATTTAGTTATATATATTTTATTGTATACATTCATATACTTATACAAAAATGTATTTATTATTAATTATTGGTACTATAAAATATTGTAAAAAATAATAATTTGAACATCATGATTTTTAATCAAATTAAATTTTTTTTTATTTTAAAAAAAATATGATTTTCTTTCACGGTCATATTTTTGATCCGTGTGAATACTTTTCAATAGATTCTGATCATTTATTAAAATGTCGTGAAATATTTCACATGAATTGGTCAAATTATATTTTACAGTTTTTAAAGTTTTAACTGCGTTTTTTCAGTTCTCCATATTTTATTGATACTAGAAAAAACACGTCCTGTTGCTGCATTTGTTCCTGGAAGGGAGACCGCAAATTCTACACTTTTCAGAATATTTTGATAAAAAATATTATTCTGTTTAAAAGGAAGGAATAACTCCGTCCATTTTTGTCTCTTTCCACATTTGCAGACAACCAACATTTAATTTTTCTATCTGTAACATATCATTTTACCTCATCAAAAATATCATTTTCGAAAATATTAAATTTCGGAAAATGGTTACTAATATATTCCAACGATTTTTCCACATATTCCCATAAAATCTCCTGTTTTAATGTCACCCAATAAAATTTTTTAATATCTTCGAATTGAACTGTCCATTCTTCAAGGTATTCCAAGCATTTATTATTGTTCTTCCAACCTAGTGATGTCTTTTCGAATAATTAAAGGAATGTAATCGTTATCAATTCTTTCTCGTAATTTTGTTTTTAAATTATTGATTTCATTTGACACTTCCGTAATTGAAATGTTGTCCCCTTCAATAATTTTCACAGCATTGTGAAATATGTAGCTTGGTTGTGGATGAACTGAAGCCAAATTTGTGATGTGTCATGTTCAAAAAAGAGCTGCAATATTCTTGGACATTTATCTTGTGATAAAAAGTATGATTTTAATGGTTTGTATATTTTAAAAATATTTTCTACAGCTGGTAAAAGTGCTAGCCATCGTGTTTTGCTGTTTCATATTCCATTTCTGCGCTTTCACAAAAATCCTTCAAACTTTCAACACGCACAGTATATATATAAACAACGAATAAATTTTTGCAATAATATTTTCAACATAAACTGGAAGTAGGTCAGATGCTGTTTGAATAGTATTATGTAGAATGAGCGCTGCACAACCTACTCCAATAATTTTTTTCGTTCAAATGTTCGTAAAAACGTTTTTGATGCCTCTTCTTACTTTTCCACCAAAATTTGGGTTAGTGTTATCCGCACAATAGGCAATAATTTTATTGTTCAAATTATTCTTTTTTAAAATAGTACTTATTGAATCAAAAATTATTTGTGAAGTTTCACCCGGCAATGAAACAAAATCTAATATTCTAATTTTAATTCCTGTTTCTTGATCAAACAATCTAACAATTGTGGGAAATAATTTTAAGTCTAATGCTAGCTGTTTTTCCGTGTTGCACTGTTCCATTTTATACGAGGAAGCGGCATAATTCAAAAATTTTTTGTGCCTCTTTGTCGCTAGATGTGTTTAGTAATTTCGTTTTTTCTATCATGTGAGACCGAAAATTCAGCATTGCATTTATCACATCGTACCATATTGTCTATTTTGGGTATTTTAATAAATGGAAATTCTCTGTTTAGCTCTTCATTAAATTTGCATTCTCTTTCTTTACTCATATTTTATTCTGTGGGTAAATACTAGAAATAAATAAAAAAAATTACTACAAAGGCTAAAAAAGAGTATTAAATTTTACCTTATTGACCGTTACGTTGTGGCGACTATTGCTCTACCTTCGTCAATCAAATAATGAGTCAACCCGAACGTCAAATTGAAAACAACAAACTGCACTGTCTGCACTTATCTGAATTAAGCCGAGACGTAAAGACAATGATCGAACACCACCGAGTAAATCTAACTCGGTACATTGCCTAATTTAGTTTACTCTGCGTGCATTTTATGTGTTTTTTATTTCTTTATATTCACCATAATGCTTAATAAATAATAGCTAACATATTTTTACAATACATTTAAAATAAGAAATGCAGATATTTTCTAAAAAGCGGGACATTTTTAAAAATCGGCGGTACAGTCCACCAAAAAGCGGGACTATCCCGCCAAAATCGGGACGTGTGTCCATCCCAGCCCTTAGGGACAGTAATCGTGTTTTACCCCAACACAGTTTGTTTTCGGTTCAAACGGAACATGTTTTCAAAATTTGGTCAAATTTGCTCCTCGGGTGTATATTTGTATACGGAACATACACATACATGCATACATTGTTTTCCTCTTCCATACGAACTCCAAGGGGCTGAACTACAACTTAACCAGCAGGGTAAATATCAGAATTAAACTCAATGACTTCAATAAACCTGGTTTTGTCACCAATCTCGGTTGTTTCGCGTTATTTTTATCTAACGCCCCTCCATCCCGTTTATTAGTTATGCTATAAGTGCCTGAAATTAGATACTAAAACCACCTGGACAGAAACTATTCATCTCATCGGCCACAAAAACTAATTATTTAGCATGCTTTTAAATTTTCCCCCTTTCACGTCTTAGGAGTTTACTAATAGGCTGACAGGAACCGCGGACGTGCGTCAAAACCTCACCAAAGTTTTATTGTAATCGTAAAAAAAAATCGTTGGAATGGTTTAGGAACGCATAGGGGACATACACAGACACACATTCATTTATACATAAACATATACGGCCTGCATTAGTAAACAAGCTGGAACTCAACAAATAGGATCTTGAGTCTTCAGTGAAGGAGATTCTGAATGAGGAAATTTCAGATAATTCGACCCTAAAACCGGAAAAACGACGCAGCGTGCGCATCTTTTGTCTTGTCAAATACCAAAGAACCGTTTGTTGTGTGCTATTTCTATTTTTGTACCAGGAAATTACTTTATCCTTATAAATGTGTCGAAATTCTGCAAGTTCTAATCCTTTATTATCCCAGTAGCTTTCTTTAAATCGGTTTAACTCCTTATTCCTCGTATTCAGATTTTCCGCTGAATGTATGATTATATATAACATATATTTTTTTATTGAAGCTCTGTCAATCGTGAAATTACAAAATATAAAATGTAATTTTTCCATTAATTGCAATGGAATTGTTTGGAGCAATAGCTTTATCAATGAAATAATGTAAATGTCTGCATAAAGGTCGTTTTTAGTATTATTATGTTCGACAGACGTTAACTTTTTGTTTATTTATCAATTAAATATTTAAAAATGACATTCAAAGGATACAATGTGCTACTTAGAACCTTTTAATTGTTGATTTAAAATTGATCTTACAAAGAGAACATATAAAAATTCAAATTATCGATTATTGAGATGCACTGGCGATTGTCGTGATAAAAGAAGCAAGCTGTAAAATTTTTCAATTTTTTTCTACTTAGCTGATTAATTAGCAGCTGCAATTTACTTCTAAAATCGTTTATGGCGCTAATCACACAGGTGGTGGTTTTGTCTTTCCCTTGTAGCTTCAGGTTAAAACTACTTACCATAATTCTTGAAATTCTAAAATCTGTCCACGACTCAATCATATTTCGTCTGCAAGTGCAAGTGAATCAGTGCTCAACAGACTCGCTAGATTCCAATTTCACTTTGAAGCTTTGGGCACGGTTGGACTTGGCGATTTTCGTACCAATGTTCATAACATGCTTCATATTTAACGTTTTTGAACATAGAACATGTTGATTCATGTCGAGATGGTGCTATGTGCGGCCGTTGCATGAGCGGATGTGCCATGAACAGACAGACCCTTCTCTCCCCGTCCCCCTTTCGCTATTCTGTTCGCCAATTTTCGGAATAATAATTTTATTGTTTAAAGAAAAATCAAGTGAATGTATTACAAGCTTAAAGTATAACATTAACGGATTTGTCATTTTAATCTTTATATAAAATATGGAAACTGTTCCAATTGATAGTGATTGGTTTAATATAGTGTAATACCAACTAATTAGGCCATTAATTGTTTGGACATAAATTTTGAATTGTTTGAGAAATCCATTATAGCGGTATGATCGAACAACGCGACAATGGAAAAGCGAGCTCACTTGCTTGGTCGAAAAGTCAAAAATGGCGTATGCGCACTAAAACTCGAGAGCACTAGGAGTCAGTTGGTGGCGGGACATTTCAGAGGACGGAACAAATAATACTAGAGCAGAGACTAAACAAAGTTGTGAATTTAAGACAAAGTAAAAACATTCACGGAAGTATTACCTAGTAAATATCGCTAAGTAAAAGCAGTTTACGTCGATAGCCAGCCAGGAAAGAAAGTTAGCAGTTTACGTCGATAGCCAGCCAGGAAAGGAAGTCAGTTTTTTTAAGTCTACAGCAAGGAGCTAAAGAAAAATTAGTTCGCTCCGAAAAGAATAAACAGTTTAAACAAATCTTCAAGGATCTACGTTGCAGTTTAAGTCCAACGATTCATAGGATTCGTATAAGGCAAGCAGACATCAGATAGCTGACATTCAGGAGGATCATCCGAGTTCCTGGGAGCCTATCAATGTTGAGTTCAATAGTGTAAAATCTGTGAGTCGATGTTTAGAATCAGTGTATAATTTTGCAATAGTGTACTTCCGAACCAAAAATAATGCCGAGACCAGCTGGACAGATGTAAGTAACAAAACCAAAATTAATGATTAATTGTAAACTTTAATCAAAGGATAAAGTCAGATTTCGTTCTCTTTTAATTGTCAATCAGAGTTAATTTCTTTACTTTTAATTTCTTTATATCGACATATTGTTTAGGTAAATTGTAAACTGTTGGTTAATAAGATTTTTAAATCAATTTGTTGTGTCCATTATCAAACCCAGTAGAGGGCCTGAGAGAGAGAAAGTTCTCAAATTATGTTGTAATTATCTTTATTGCCACAAAATAAATAAATATTATGTTTGTTAATTTTGATTATTATTTCTTTTAATTAACGCCTTCCATTTAATTATTACCTAAATGGCGCTTCACGTGAGGCAAATTCATTAAAATTCTTTAAATTAAAAATAAATTAAACGACCTATTATGTTATTTATTACAATATATAACATAATATAAAAATGATCTTTTAAGATACAAATCTTTTATCAGCTATATTTATCTGACGTCCTTAAATGAAAACATAAGCTTATTTAGTTATTATTTTAAAAAATTTAAGCTATAAATCGAAAGAACATTAAAACAATCTCAAAGTTTCATCTTCAATTTATTAGGACTTCTTTTGGTGTTGTAAAATTCAATTAAAGGATCTAATTTCAAAATCTGTGTTTCTAAAAATTCAAACAAATATGATAATTTATAATACAATTAAGTAAAAATTTATAGTATATTGCTTATAATTAATGACATGAAATATGGTCGACATAAATTTCTTAGATGCGATATGCCCACACGTTGCAGGCGACGATACTGTTGTTTACACAGCTGGTCAGAGTATTGATAAGTTTAAAATTATAAAGAAGCAAAAAATTTAAAATACTTGAAATCGATTACACTAACAATCAAACGTTTAATTCTATTTAAATCATTGGTATAATTTTTTACATCAATGGCGGAATCATTGTATTCAATATAGAACATTACGTTCAGTACATTACTTCCATGGCATAGTAGCACAATTTCGATTGGAATAATATTTAAGTTTTGGGTATTCCAAATTGATGAAATTAGAAATACGGATTTTGAAATGAAATCTTTACACTCTGTTTTTCAATACCTGAAGAGGTCCCCAATAAATTACGGATGTAATTTTGTGATTATTTTAATGTATGTTCTATTATAATGTCGTTTTGCTAATATATTTTATTATAATAAATATAAGATAAATATCACTTATTTTTAGATTGTTATTTGCAGCATTTGTATGAATGATGTGTTGTGGTGTTGAATAAAAATTTATATCCGTGTAACAAGATGTCGAAATTTTCAATAGTCATAAAAATAATATTAAAAAAATTATTTTCATATTTTCTCAACTCCTCAACAAGAACACACAATGTCCCCAACATGTCTCTTTTCATAATCAATGGGTAAAACCTTTGCATCATATTTTTTCTGTTTTTTTTTTAAAACGTCTTTGGAGTTTCCACTCAATTGGATAGGAAAAAGAGTAATGTCAAAAGGTAGAAAAGACAAGAAGCAGGATGAGGTTGAACCGAGGATTTTGAAAGGAATAGGAGAGAAGGCCTTACAAAGACTGATTCATCATCTGCAAAAATTTGAAGATGAGGATTTCGTACATTATCAAATGGGACTCTTAAAAATTATGAGGGATATTATCAAAAAAAATAAAGCAGTATACTCTCATCAACATTCTTCTTCTTATCATAAATAGTAACTTACCCTCAAACACATATTGTTCATCCTTCAAGTTTAACTCAGAGTAATTCTGAACAATTTTTTACCGTGAACAATTAAACATTCATGATCAAACTTCAACATACTCCCAATCAAACCAATCTCAGCTGTCTACAGTTCGAAGTAAAATTGAAATACCATTACAACTATCTCCAGCATCGCGTTATTTACGCCAATTAGAGAGCAGTCCAGAATCCATCAACGTCCCGACGTTACGGAGAAAATTATAATACAATCAAAAAGGCAGTTTACATCTTGCACAGGATTACCAGAGAACGAGGTAAGTTTGTGACTGTTTGTAGGCCAATATCATTACAGTAAATAATTACTTTTTTTTTGTTATTTAGTGGCAGATCCTCAGGCATCGTCCTTGGTCCCTTTTAAGGCCAAAAAAATGGAACGAATTCAACCAAGATGCTACAAAACAACGAGCCGAAGTAGACAATGAAGACTGCTGTCCCAGCGGGATTCCACGATCCGGCGATATTCAAAACTGTCGCCCGATGGGCATCAATTGCAGGAACCTGAATAAGTCTACGAGATCTTTCTTTCAATATAACTTGTTCTTCTTATACTTCCATTGCTATACATATGAGCATACGAGTAAATTTGTCAATAATATATCCCAACAAATTTCGCGTATCTAGCTCAAAGTCATGCAACACTTTTGCAGAAAATCGACTTTTCCATTAAAGTCCGTCACATAGTTTGAATCTTCTATATAATAAAAAAGGATGTATATTTGTATGTATGTATGTATGTATGTATTTACGTTGTTCTTTATACAAATTTTATCGCGTGGACAGAATTCAACAAAAATTGGTATATATATTCTGTCAAAATCGAGAACCGGTACTGTGGGGGTGAGAAACCCCTAGAATAAACGTGGAAATAATTATCATTGAAATAAGTTACCAATTAGTGTTAAATTTCTGCGCGAGACGATGACGTCATAAGTTTTCAAGACATTGACGCATCCTAAATATAGTTTTGTATTTCGTAATAAAATAAAGCAGAAATATTTTGATTGAATAAAAAGTAAAATTTTTTCCAGTTTTACTCCATCGAATAGTAATAAAAAACAATACGAAACACTTTACCATCCTTGCGCAAAGTTAATTTGGAATAGTTAATTATCCCGCTATCTTTGATAAAGCCGATATGGCGCCTTATAATACATTCAAATGTGTGTCGGTCGAGATTTATAAAATTTCATAATATAACGTACTATTGTATCCTGTATAATATTTCAGAAGTTAATAAGATTTGTCTAAGGTACGACTGCTGAATTATATGTTTGTAACTATAAAAGTATTGAAAATGACGTACGGAACTCCGAAAGTTTTTATGGTCGTTATTCAATTAATGCACTATCAGTCAAAGGTATGTACAGAAATAGGAACATTTAAATTGAATTAAAAGTACAATTAATTATACTTTACGCAACGTATTTCTATAAATTTGTATAAATGTAAACAAATTATTGCGTGCAATTTGTGTCGTGAAACAAAAATTTGAGGTTAGGATAGCAATATTTGTTTTCCATTTTTGGGAACGACGTTATAGATGATAAATTTCTGAGAAATGAAGCTGAGCAAAAATATTTTGATTGAATAATAAGTATAATTAAATCTACCAATACCACATCGAGTGATAAATATAATTTATTAAGAAAGGTTATACAATCCATGGCATTAATTTTCTTTTAAATAACTTGACTTTTGACGTGGAACATTTAACGGGATCAGGGACCAATATGTTTCCCAATTATATCTTGCAATACGCACTGGAAGATACATAGAATTATGATAAAAACAATACTTAAATGTTCAAAATTGATATTTTTTTATTGAAGACAGCGTATTTCGTAATGTTTTGCATTAATTTTATACAATGCTACCAACTGCAGATTGCTAAAACCACCAAATAGTTTAATTTCAGATGGAAAAATTATATGTATACAAATTTAATAATTGTTTTAAATAGTGTATGTATATCTATCTATCTATATATATTATATAAAATTGTCTTATACGGGTATGTATGTGTGTATACATGTGGGTATGCATATGGGTATGTTCCGCTTACAAATCTACACCCTCGAGGAGCGTTACATAAAAATAGCGCAAAAGCAACCGAAATTGGAGTGTATCGGGACATCTCGGGCAACGCCGGGCACCCAGCTAGTATACAGATAAAAATACTCAGTATTGTCTATTAAACCTTTACAATGTCTCATAGACAAATACTCGAATTAGAAACATTTTTGTCCTCCCCGTCATCATCTCAATCCATATTATAATTTCCAATTTCAACGGAATAGGTGGATTTGCATTTTGACATGCAGAAAATTTGCAAAGATAAACAAGATGTTATTTCTTAAATGTCGGATCAGTAAATTCATTATGAAAAAAAAATTACACGCAAAATATTGTAGTCTTCTCAGTTTACTTTTCTCGCAATTGTAGAATGTGGGTAAACCAAGAAAATAAGCCTGCTGTACTTTTCGGAGACTCCAATCGCGGCTATTTATGGGATACTAGGAAAATGAGTTGCTGGAAAACTGTGATGGATTTCTACCGGACTCCCGTTATGAGCGAAATGGAACACTATATAAAACAACATAGATATTAACGTCTGTTAAAAAGTAATGATACTAAATACGATCTTCCTAAGACAACTTAAATAAAGAGCATAAATCTAATTTTAAACTATAAACTTGTAAGAAATCCTCTCACTAAACATTTATCAAATCTAATCACTAATTGGATTTTTACAACGCCTCTATTTTAGTCAAAGAACCTCATTATCGTAAAAAATTAATTTCAGAAAAGATGTAAATGAAAAACACGAATTCGGTTAATATTACGCATGACTCAGAAAATCTTAAGTTAATTGTTGTTTTATTTCAATTTCATTGGCCCTTATGAATGTATCTTTGAATTCAGTTCTTACGTTTAATTTCCAGCAGTTATTTTACCGTTAGAAAAAGAAACGAAACCACGTCGAAACGTCTGGTACTTTTAAATTTAAATTATTTATGTTATTGTTTCTCTATTTAAAGTTTATCTGAATGAGGGTCGTATTTAGTGTTATTACTAAATAATAATAGATTACGGTTTTTTGTACTCATAAATGAGAGATAATAATCCGACATTGGGGTCAAATGTATATCAATAGGCTATTTTTGTGAAAGATTTATAAGGTAATTCTCAATTTAATTGCAATAGATTTTAAATTTGACAGAAATCAACTACAATTTATTTATTTTTATACGGACAATATATCAAAATGCTAAAACACTAACCCAATAACTGGGAATATTTAAAATAAAAATTTCGTGGTTTCCACATTCTTAGCGATACAACGAATTGTTACACCTTGTATAATATTACAAGTTATAACACACTGCAGAACAAAGAAATATATGACTTTTAGAAACACAGAATTAACAGTTTCGATGAACCATACGTCATCAATATCTATTATTTCTAAATTAATTACATATATACAGTTGAACATTCTATTAGAATGTGACATGTTATTTTACGCCAGTCATCGTTTTCCAAATTTACTTTTCTTTATGGGCGTTTTAATAATTTTTTATCGTGTATTTTCTTGTGTGAGGTAAATAAATATATCTTATGGTAAAAAGGACTGTTGACGTAGACGTTGATGAGTAGAAAAAACCAAAAACAGTCTCCAAGTTTATAACTTTATTAAATATATAGTCGGAAGCTTTCAACTCATTGTTATAATCATCCTGAATGAACAATAAAAACGTTACCACTTATATAAAAACATCAAGTTACGAATACATTGCAACACCTTCAGCATAACATACCTTCTTGTCTTATAATTAACATCACATTAACTTTAAAAAGTATTAGTACCTATAGGTACTTAGTCACTACTATAAAACTATGTTGTTATTCAACAAGGTCTGTTTTAAAACTGCTCCATTAAGTGGTTCAGTGTGTAGCATTTCAATCGAAAGTCGATACTATAGTAACGAAACTATAGTATCGATTTAACATATTGTTAATAATTATTTATCTATACATATATAAGATTATACATGCATGTAAACATATACACTTCAACAAAGATGCCTTAAATAAATTTTAAAAAATACAATTGGTTACAATTTTTTATTATTTTTATTTTTAGATGTTTTACTTATCAATATTTTAAGTATCTCTGCATATTGTTTTTCTATTTCTGAACCTTCGTTTCTATTATTAACAATATTGTTTCTGTTTATATTAATATAAATTGCTTCTGCTATTCTAAGTTTTACTTTATGAATATTATTATGTAATATTTTAATATTATTAATATCAAATTCGTGCTTAGTCAATTTTGTGATAGGTGGACAACGCTGTGTTGCTTTTGGCTGTGGGTTTTAATGTTTGTTTATGGTGATACATTCTAGTTTTGATGTTAGTTGTGGTATAACGTATATATGTTTTCGGGCAATTGCTATAAGGGATGCTATATACCAGATTTGTCTTATACTGTTCCTCTGTCTTGTCCTTAACCTTAGTTAGTATGTTTTGTACATGGTTAACTGGTTTAACGGTTAATTTAACATAATTAATATCATTTTTCCTAAAGGTATCTATAATTTTAAACGTCAATTTCTCTATATACGTAAAGCTGTAATACGTCGGTTGTTTTCTGTCAATTAATCAGACATCGGGGCTAGACATGTTGCTACTTGGCCAGGAAGATATTCTTCGTTTTTATCGGAGACTGTATTGCGGTTGTGGGCGGAAAGAAATATGTCCGTATTACAGTGTCTTACTTTTCGTAGTCAGTAATAAGACTACTTGTACTTACCTTTAAATTAAAAGAATTTTTTTATACTTTTGATTCAAATCTAATTAATTTTTTGTTGCCTTCCATGTAACTGAATGCCATGCAATGTGATAAACCCGTGCGTCGCTTGATGACGTCATCAGACAAACTAAAACCCGTCACTTGATCGCGCTGAGCTTGCCGCCATCAGAAACGTTGTGTATCTTTGTATACGTACGCTTTTGTCAGTATAGAAAAACAAATAAGTATTAATTTATTGTCGCAAGAATAATTATTTTTCTGTATTAGTGTCGCTATAAATTGGAGTGCAAAATACAGACGGCGTTTGTATAAATAAATTCTATAAAGAAAATTGAATCTCTAGTATCTGACTAAAGAAGGTCTATAAATAATAACATTAAGAAGTTTATAAATAAATTTAACTTTGAAGAAAAATAACTTTTTCTTCAACAAATACAGCGGGAGAGCCTTCGATCTTTAAAAATTTAACTTTCATCATAAGCCTTAGAAATGTTACTCATTTTAAATTAATTAAAAGTAAAAACAAATAGGCTCAAAATTGTTAATTATAGATCAACCTAATCAATAACGTTGCTAGCTGAAACTTGCAAACTATAAACATATTTTTAAAATTTTCTTATTACCCCAATTACGTCGAAATTCAAATTGGTCATTAAAATTAAAGGTACAATATTTTGTCAATACTGAAGCTACTGGGAAAATTTAAGAGAAATAGTCCAGATATTTCAGTAAGTTATTTAGAAACAATTAGCTATTTCAACAAGTTTTTATTTGATATTTTATTATTTACAGTATATCTACTAGTGGACTAGTTCTACAAATGCGACTCTTCATTGAGTCATGTGCGTCTCCCATTAAAATTTATTCTATTATTGAATTATGGAAACTCGTGCCTGAATCAATCTATCCAAACTTCAAGAAAGCTGCTTGTCTATTGGTCAACGTATTGGTATGAATCTTTGTACTGCACAATGAAGTTCGTGAAGTTCGACACATTGTTCACAGTTGATCAATCGACACCTTACATAATTTTTGCAGATATCTTTAACTAATTATACGCCAAAATTTTTAAAAAAAATTGAGCAAAGATTATCGGTATATGATATTAAACTTTTTATTAATAAATATATTTTCATTATAACATAGATATAAACGCCTGTTAAAAATAATAATACTTAAATCGACCTTCTTACAAACAAACTTAAAATAGACAAACAATAATTACGAAAATTTAAAAGTCCGAACGTTTCGACGTGGATAAGAATGGTCGTTTATAGTAGCGATTCTTTTTGTTGAGTAGTTCAGAAACGATTCGCTCATTCATTGCTACGAGGCGATTCTTTTAAACGGCACTTCGGCTCTCCGAATCCCATCCTATTCGATTCTCAAGGTTGAACATTAATAACAAGAGTAAGTAAAGAGGTGGCGGGGAGGGGGGGGGGCGTCTACGCACAAAAATCAAGAAACAAAATATGGAATAATTATTAAGTAATGAAAAATAATAATAATATATATCTACAACTATTTTACAGAGTTAATATTTGTATTAAATAAAGAACTTGGGAAAGTGAGCCGAGTATTTTTTCAGTTATGATTTTCCTCTGTAAGTAAATTCTCCAATTGTACTTTCGGGAAAAACCAACAGTTCCTTCTAAATATAGATAATTGGCGACTACAGTCCTTGAGAACAAGGGTTAATCCCTGAGCTAGGGTATTGACCTTGTCCTAGCCGTCCTTCCGGGATTTGTTGGAAACGATGCGTTCAACGCAACTAATGCCTGGAATCAATTGTAATGTTATCTACACTACAACCTATATATCTGGATAAAAATTATTTTGCATATTCTTTATGCACAATCTTGTAAATTAAATTGTGATAGTTATATGAGAAAATAAAAAAAAATTCAAGATGTAGAACAGAACTATCTACATCGAAATGACTGGGAATAATATGTTAGCTATGGATGTAGAGAAGTCGTAAGAATAACAAATCAAAAGTAAGTTTCTGTCTTGATTATTTTAGCAATAATTAAGTCTTTGCCATACTGCCTCTGATCTTAGCATATCACTTCAAAATTTATTATGAGCGTTATTGTTTACTAATTCTTGTAGAGTGCCGCCCATAACTTTTTCGATTCAGAGCCCGAGTAGAATATTCAACTCCACGACTCAACTTTCCAATAATTCTACGACGGTTCAACAATACGGATCAAGCAACTCGATCACGCTTCTATGTATATTGACGTAGGTTAAAAAAATCATTTAACTGAAATTTGGAGGATGTATTTGTTTTTTATTCTGTTAATCAACATTATAATAGTCTTTAGTTTAGAACTGTTTAAAATATTTATTTGATAGGTTTTTGGAGTGTAATAATAAATTTGAACTTGGCCTCAGGTAGATTAATAACCCCCCCTCTGTGTAAGTCCGGAGTACGAGCTAAGTCACACTCTGGAATAGCTTTTATGGCGTGGAGAAATAACGTAAACCTTTAGTTAATTATAAATAAGGAAAGTTTATTACTTTTAGCTACAGCCAGAATTAAAAGATAAGAAAATAGAGTGGCATAGGTTCCACGAAGAAGGTTTATGCATAGACTCCTTTCCTTCAGAAACCCCGGCCTTTTTATATTAGACTCAACCAATGGTGTTTAAGAATCTGTAACTGCGGTGTACCTCTTCACAGCTGAGTCACTTGTCAACACGTGCCCTGAGTCAGCCGGAAACGCGGAAACCGTTTTCTCACTGACTACATACACGAGAGATTCTTGAACATCAATATACGTTTATCAAAAATTACACACACACACACACACACATATATATATATATATATATATATATATATATATATATATATATATATATATTGTAATAATCAAAAGGTAGGCTTTAATTAAATGAAAAGATAATCAAAATTTAAAACATAATATAAAATTTATTATCAAATTGTTGCTTCAAACTCAAAAACAATTACAATCCAAATTTTTATATCTCAGGGCCTTTACTGGGTTTGATGATTAGGACACGATAAATGTAGAATTTGACTATTTAACAATTCAAAATATAATTTACCTAAAATAAAACAATAATTCAATCAATGAAAACTAGAAGAAAGCGAACGAACGAAATCTGACTTTATCCTTTAATTAGCGTTTGCAATATTATTCAAAATTATGTTACTTACGGACTGTCGGTCTGGTACCGGAACAATCAATTTTTACCTCGTTCGGACCCTTTTACACTTTAATTTTTACTCATCAGGCCTTGGTTTTCACAATCTCTAATCAATACTTTTTATTTTGCCAAATGTTGGTTCTCTATTCGTTAAGGATATGCTATTCACTCGTTCCGTCGATAATTAGACGCTGGATGCAATTACTTGGTCTTCCAAAATTGAAACAATGGTCTAATTTGAGAATAGAAATTAGACTTCTACACTCAAAATGTCTATCGATGAATATTTGGATGTTTATTTCACAGACTGCAATTTATAACAAAATTCTTCTAACTGGTCTCGCTGTTCTACTACCGGTATCTGGACTCTTTCTAGATACTTCATCCGTCCACAGCAATCTTTCGGCACCAATTCTCAAGTTTTATTCCTTGTTCCGTACTTTGCAATCTCTCGGCACAAACTCTATCCTAACTGGCTGTAGACGTAAAACTGACTTAGACTTTCCTGGCTGGCTGTAGACGTAAAACTGACTCAGACTTTCGTGCGCGCAAACGCCATTTTGACTTTTCGACAAAGCAGCCGAACTCGCTTCTCCATTGTTGCTTTGTTCGATCAGACCGCTATAATGGATTTATCATGTGGTGAGCTTACGGTTAAATTAACTATTTGTTGGGCGCCACCTGCAAGAATTGTTCTTGCAGGAAAGGGAAATGCAATATTTAGTTATTAAAAAAAACAATAATTCATTTTCTCAGAATTTATACAAAACGAAAAGCTCTCCAGCCTGCCAGGGATGCATGTAACCCCCTCCCTTTCTCAAGATTAACCGTGGTTTTTCTCGTGGCAAACCGACGCGATACCCGGAAGCATGGAACGCGACTTACCAGGTCTGCAGCTCGGACAGGGTCGACTCCCGTTGGCGGCTATCTGTCTCATCAGCATTCGCAGAAGAACCGGAGACCCACGTGCAAAACCAAAATCTTTCAGGATCAACTCTCCCTGACCACTCTCACCGACGGTCCAAATTCATCTCCTCTGACCACTCTCACCGTGGTTCAAATTCATCTCCTCTGACCACTCTCACCGTGGTTCAAATTCATCTCCTCGACCACTCTCTTGTTCGCAGACTTCTTTCTCTGCCTCCTCAAAACCCTCTCTCCTGGTTGGTCCTTGTGCACACGTGACCCTCTTCCATCTATTTTCGGGCCATATTCTCCCGGTCACCTACCCCTTCCTTGGCCGACCCTGACCTTGCTTGCGGGACTTGCGGATTTTCCAATCCACCCCGCCATTGTCTTGTGTCTGCTGCTCGACCCCGGCAAGCCACATTCCCATGCTTCCAGGCAGTAATTAACAGTTATAAAAAAATATTTTGTACAAATCGATAACGAAAAGCGCACCATAATCAAACAATTCAAATTTTATGTCCAAACAATTAATGGCCTAATTAATTGGCATTACATATATATATATATATATATATATATATTACAAGAGGGAAAATAACATATGGTTTTGCAAAACACTGCAAGATGCTAAAAGGTCGAGATAATATTTCCGCTTTCAGCTGATTGCAGTAAAACAAAATTCTCTTTCATGAAAAATTGGTATCCGCCAAAGATTAATTTTAAATTATTTATTATATTATATTAAGTTTAACGCGTGTGTAGTTAAATTTGATGATAAACCGCAAATAACAGCCAACTGAAAAAATTAACGTATTAATTAATTATTAAATTGCGACATGTTTCGGTCCTTATGTGGACCCTCTTCAGGCAAAGATAACATAGTAAAAACCTGAAGAGGGTCCACACTAGGACCGAAACATGTCGGACTTAATAATTAATTAATAGGTAACTTTTTTCAATTGTTTGTTATTGGCTGCTTATCATCAAATAATTTTTGTAAAAAGTTAGGGATACAAATTTTCTTATCGTTTTCCTATAAAAAAATTTTTAAATTGAGTTATCTCTGCAACAACTATCTTTCGCTTGGAGTGATCAAATTAATACGCAAATGAATGAAAATGACATTTATTATTTTTTAAGGCCACGGGGGAACACTTTATCTTGAAGGCAAATAACGACAAATATGCTAAAATGTTTTGCTGGAATATTTACGACATTTATAATAAGTAAGATAGCCAAATACAGACAGAATAAGTGATAATATAAATACCTCACAACGTTTCTGGGATCCTTGTTCCTTTCTTCAGGTGGTAAGAAGACCCTAGAGCAACACAACTGCACTCGTCATAAAGCAAACGGCAAAGAGTTGAGCCGGAACTTTCGCCGGTGTTTGGGACGTCCGAGTTGTGTGCTCCGGCGTTACGCGTTTATATCTGTGTGCATTGGTGATATTTGGTGCAATAACTTTATACTAAATCGTCATGTGCTACGAGATAGAAATTATGGTTCACTTTGTAACCATATTTATTGTTATACCGTGGGAGAAGACCTTGCTACCTCGTGATCGTTACGTCACTGGAGTCTCTCTAATTCAAACCCCGCTGGCCAAGGGCGCGTCGTGTAACAAAACAGACTCCATAGTCGCTAAAACAAAGAAACCTCCACCTGTAATAGTAAGCAATGTGAATGATGTGAGAAAACTAAACAATGTGTTAAAGGACAACCAGCTAACGAACTACAAAGCAGGGCTCTTAAATAACGACCAGCTAAAAATCAAACGTCAACAATGATATCGAATACAGAAACCTCACTCGCGCATTAAATGATAGCGAATATGAGTAGCACTCATACGAACATAAACAACACAGACTCTTAAGGGTTATGCTGAGAAACGTCCACGCTACCACTGATCCAGAGGACATAAAAGCAGAACTGATTCAACGTGGTTTCAGGGTGCGCGATGTGACCAATAAAATCAAATAAGTGCGAAACGGAGACACAGTAACTAGGATCAAGCTCCCACTATTCATGCTGACATTCGAGAACTCAGAGAGCACTGAAAAGGTATTTGGTATAAAACACGTTCAAAATTTCGTAGTGAAAATCGAAGCGATGCGCACGAGCAAACAGATACCACAGTGCAAGAGTTGCCAGAGGTATGGACATACTAAAAGATATTGCAGCCATGCTGCAGTGTGTATGAAATGTGCTGAAAATCATCCATCGGAAAAGTGCAACAGATCAAGAAGTGAGCCAGCGAGATGTTCCAACTGCGGGGAAGCCCATCCGGCTAACTGTCGTGGATGTTTAGTGGCAAAAGAACTACAGAAACGACGATAAAGACGGGTCAAGGTACAACAAGCACCTAGACCTAGAACATTCACAGCAAAAAAAAGTGTCTGCCGAAATGACCTACGGGCAGGTGGCCGGGACCACACAAATACCTGTTTGTGACCCAAATAATGAATCATCAATTATGCAAATGATGAACGAAATGGACGAGTTCTCGCACAGACTCGCGCGCATGGAAGCTAGAGAAACTGGCGCTATCACGCGAAACAATTCCGAAAATGGACAGAAGAGAATTAGAATTTGCACATGGAACGCCAATGGAGTTCGAGCGAAAAAAGAAGAAATTGAAATATTTTTAAATCTCAATAAAATTGACATTTACCTGATATCAGAGACGCACTCCACGCGACAGACTCACCTTAAATTCCGCGGATATAGAGTTTACCAAACTATCCATCCAGACAACGATTGAAAGGGTGGGAGTGCAGTAATTATTCGCGAAAGCATAGCGAACTTTGAAGAAATACCTGTGCAAAGTGCCAAATTTCAAGTTACTATCGTGGGAATCAATATCAACGCTACGAGACAAAATTTGTTGGTCGGTGCACTATACTGTCCTCCAAAGCACCATATTAAACCAGAAGACTACACATCAGTGTTCAAACATCTCGGCGAAAGATTTATCCTTGGAGGAGACTTCAACGCGAAGCACATTGACTGGGGCTGTAGATTAACCACCACTAAAAAGGACCGCGAACTAAGAGCAGCAATCCAACAAGTGGGTTGAACAGTACATTCTACCGGAAAACCCACTTACTGGCCGACGGACCCGCAAAAGATTCCGGATCTTCTGGACTTTTTCATCAGCAAGAACATTTCAACAAACTTCGTAGACGTAAGTGAAGTATTAGACCTAAATTTAGATCACTCCGCAGTGATCTTAACGCTAAGTGAAAGAGCAATACACAAAGAAATAAGACCAACGCTTGTGAACAGAAATACGGACTGGGAAAGTTTCATAACTTGTGTGTGCCATTAAAAACTAAACAACAGCTCGACTCAAAAGCAGAGAGATTCACCTTGACGATCCAGACAGCGACACGGAACAATACTAGGGCGCTAATTAGGAAAACCATTGGAGTAAACTACCCAACGGAAGTGAGAGAGCTTGTCAAAGAAAAACGACGCCTGCGACGAAGATGGCAGCAGTCGCGCGATCCTGCTAATAAAAAACCATTTTAAATAATAAGCCACAGCAGCTAATTCAGAAATTGAAAGAAGAGTCCATTGCGAGCTATCTCGATGGCTCGATGGAATAACAGCTGTCACTACTCGCTTTGGAAAGCTACACATAAAATCAAAAGGCCAATTATGCAAATACCTCCCTTTAAAAATCATAATGGGTTGTGGATCAAAGAAGATAAGCAAAAAGCAGAAGCATTTGCGGACTATCTTGAAGATATTTTTAAACCACTTGATGGACCAATCACTTACTTGCCCCTGAGGATGAACTACGACAACGAGAGTATATCATGATGTTAACATACTTGTTCAATGCATCAATTAGGTTGAGACACTTTCCTGACTGCTGGAAAGTAGCAGAAATTGTCATGATACCGAAACCGGGTAAGCCACACAATAATATCAAAACCTATAGGCCCATATCGCTGCTTCCCGTAATATCGAAGCTGTTTGGAAAACTTCTACTAAAAAGACTGAAGCCACTTACTTATTACTAGAAGACAGCTGATTCCGGACCATAAATTTGGATTATGAAGTAATCACTGTACCATTGATCAGGTCCACAGGATTACGGAACAAATAGAGAAAACTTTGGAAAACAGGAAATACTGCTCAGCCGTATTTCTTGAAGTGGCTCAGGCTTTTGATAAAGTCTGGCACGAAGGGCTACTATACAAAGTAAATAGAATATTACCAGCTCAGCACGTGGAACTCTTAGAATCGTACCTCACTGGAAGATTCTTTAGAGTCAGAAAAGAAGCATAGTACTCGAACAGGGCAGCGTATTGGGACCAATATTGTACTTACTCTACACGTGCGATTTACCCAAGATAGTTGACGTAACTGTAGCTACATTCGCTGACGACACAGCAGTACTTGCTACAGCATCATCAATAGAAGAAGCAACCAGGAAACTACAGAGTGCTACTGATAAGAACCATAAATGGACTCAGAAATGGAAGATAAAACTCAATGATTCGCAATCTGTACACGTGAACTTTACTTATCGAAAATTGAATGCAATATCCACAGTGAACATTAACGGTTTTGTTGTACCATACGCCAACACCGCATGACCTAGGACACAAAGCTGAAATGGAAAGAGCACGTGAAGAAAAAGCCCGAAGAACTCGTAATAAGAATGCGACAACTATATTGGCTCCTGGGGCGACACTCAAAAATGTCAATACAAAACAAAATACGAATATACAACCAGTTCCTTAAACCGATCTGGCTTTACGGCATCCAACTTTGGAGATGTGCAAACGATACCAACGTCAAGAGCATCCAGACGTGGCAGAACAAGGTGCTGCGAATCATCGTAGACGCCCCGTGGTATGTAAGAAACACTGACTTACATAGAGACCTAAAGATCACTTTAATTTTAAAAAAAGTAATAAAAAGATCTGCCGGGAAGCATGAAGACCGTCTTCATAGACATCCCAACACAAACGTCCTTCGTCTACTCGAAAGGCAAACATACACCCTCGACTTAGGTGGACATAACCCTTCGAGTTAGTGTAGTGAGTGTTAAAGAACAGACTTAGTGCGTGGAGTGATCTCTCCGTTAGAGCGTTGAAAACTTCGAACGTCACTGGACGAACAATAGTATCATAATAATTAGATTTAATGTAGATGTAAATATGATGGTTGGTCACATTTGACCAGTTTCAATGTACGGCACAAAAAATTTTAGTGCCTTGAAATTAAAAAAAAAAGCAAACGGCAAAGAAATAACAGATAGCATTAAAAAATCTTCTTGGTATAGCAAAATTGACCGGCATTCTGAAATGAAGGCAGTTTGATCTGCTTTGGGATGTAAAATCCTATGTAAAATAGGATTTCGGAATCAAAAGGGACGAAGTAGGTTTTCGAGTCATCTCGCCGAAAAATAAAGTAATTGGAAGTGCTTAGTTGTGCGACAAGGAATTTTTCGACAGTAAGAATCAAAAATTGAAACACACACTTGCCCGAATCTGAACAAGGTGTCACAACTTGACCAGAGCAAATCATATCACCAATTACATACACAGTTCCGTTAAACGAGGGGCTAATTTCTGGAGCACGTAATCCAATGCTCGACCGGACATTCTTGTATATTCGAAAAACGGTTTTTCATATTTCCTTAAATTGTCAAACAGATGGTAGACCATTCAAACGTAAATTTTATTGTGAATCTTTGCATTATACTGTTCTGCATGGTTTTCTCAAATTTCAATCCCTTTCGGCACTAGAGGGTTAATAATAATATGTCCAAAATAACCGAGATTAGTGTGGACTTAATAGTTTCTGAGGGTCGCTAAGCATATTGTTGACAGTCCCAGACATTTAGCGTTAATTTAATCAACATCATAGTAGAAACATCTAGGAAGCTGTATGTAAATAAGATGCAGGGAAATACAATTCAAGTCACTATTACAACAGGATAGTTAGCGGATTAAATATTCTTTATTCCATTCTTTCCTTTTAGCATTAAGAGATTACAATTTCTAATGAAACTTGCGCTGTCTCAGCAACACCGGATAGCATTTTTTCCCAACTTTATGCTCTTTGAAATGAAAAATTTACGTCTGATTGAAAAATAATAAGAAGAAAGACAGCCAAATACAGACAAAATAATATAAATACCACACAACGTTTGGATCCTTGTCCCTTTCTTCAGGTGCTAAGAAGAGCCTAGAGCGACAACTGCACTGGTCAGTTGAAAACACTCAAAAAAACCAATCGCTATAACTAATTTGTTCAAAAGTTTTAAAACTATAATAAATATTAAAGCCGAAAGTTTAAAAGAATTGTCAATTGACCATTGCAGCTGTGTTACTCTAGGCTCTTCTTAATACCTGAAGAAAGGTACAAGGATCCCAGAAATGTAATGTGGTATTTATAGTCTGTATTTGGGTATCTTTCTTATTACTTATGCTGTTTGCTCCCAGAATATATTTATACTTGTTTTTAGAGTTGAAACTAAAAACATGGTCTATAAATCAAGTTTGTAGGTTAATGAAAACCGTAGTTAGTTTGTAAAAGTCTAATTAATAATTTTAGAATGTACGTATACTTTTAATTAAAATTACTTCAATTTTACTCGAGTTAGAATATGTTCATTTCATGTTTAATATAAAATTAGGATGAATGTGCAAACACCAGAGCATTTGTCGCTAACGAACAGACGATTACCCTGTCTAGTTGAGATGAGTACAGGGCGAGCCGTATTGATCCGCATGTCTGTCAGGCCCGGATGCAGCTCGTAGCTAAATTTAGTGCTGTAAGAGGAATCAAACGTGAACATTTATTCAGTAACTTGATAAAATGCTGAAAGAATAAAATCAAACATTTTTTACTTATTTTTACCAAAATTATTACAGTTCAAGCTTAATATATTCCTTTAAAAATTAAATCCACTACGAATTCATGGTGTTTCTTCGAATTGTTTTTATTATTTTTAATATTAAAAAAAAACAGCTTTCTGCCTCTGATGTAGGAACTGTCAACGGGATTTTTTTTTTCAGTTTCGTAAAGGTGCACATGAATGAGCAACAAAAAAACCACATTGCAGGCAGTATTTTGGGAAACTAACAAGTATGCCTGGGATTTTATGTTGCCAGCCACGCATTTGTATATCCAGGCAATAATTCGACCTCAGTGCAGCCCGGCCATTTCCCGCGTACACGTAGTACAATAATAATGGCCGAAAATGAAGTACATATTAGCTGAGTATTAATTATGATAAAAAATGTCAAGTAAATAAATAATAGAAAAGCCTGGATTCGACCTTATTTAAAGAAAGAGAAACACTTCACAATTTAATCTAATAATATATTCTTTTTTAAAAACAGAATGTCGAAGGACAACTTTGAATATTTGCTTCAAAAACTGGGCTCATGATTGTGAAAAAAGACACGGTGATGAGGAAAGCAATACCGATCGCTACAAGATAATGCCTTGTTGAATTTATTCACAGTATCGGACTGTTCAATTTCGCTCATCGTTCGAGAAGTTTGCGTAGTTTAATGGAAGGTTTAAATGAATTTATTAAAGTATGTACAGACTAGGCCTCTTTATTTGTTAATCATTTATTTGAAGAATTAGAAATTAACTTTTCTTCTTATTTTCATTTTTCACGTACGTCATAACCGATGTCAAATTTGTTTTGATTATTGATTGCCAACCATTTTTCTTCACTTGGCGATCTCCATATATAGACCATCGCCTTCATGTCCCATAAATATGGATTTCAGCGAACTTCATCGATAAATTCAATAGTTTTCTCGTTTGACCAATTCATAATACTGAATAATTTTACACAGAGAACAAAGTGTAATATTAATTGACATCACAGCTGATTGACTACAGAGACCTCCAGGCGAGGTCTGGGAACTATTGTGACCCGGCAATGTTTTCGTATTTTCGACAAATTGCGGGCCAGTACTTAAAATTGCCCGGCCATTGATGCCGACCTCATATTGCCGTGAAAAGTTGCTCGTTTATAGGCAGGCCCCTTAACATGCATGGTCGGCACTGCGTTAGCGACGGTGCTGCCTCTCCCTGGCAGCCTCGCGTCCAGCTTCCTGTGTGCATGCACTCAACAGTCATAACAAAGATTTATGTATCCTTTTAGAACTGCGGATGGCTACTGAAATTAAGCTTATTTTGTACAATTATAAATAAATAATTAAATAAAAAAAGGCCCAGCTTACAATTCACCCATGAACTTGAATTTAACCATTATCTTAACTTTCTTGATGCCACTGTATCCATTCACAATACTTCCATTCTCACAAATTGGTTCAGAAAACCTACATACTCAGAACATGTTCTCAATTATCTTTCTGATCATCCTCCAAACCGAAAGATGGTATATAATCTTGTAGACAGAGCTATATTATTTTCGAACTCCAAGTTCCATCAACACAACTTAAATATTGTCCGAAACATTTTAATCTCGAATGAGTACCCTTTAAATTTTATTATTAAACACATAAACAGCAGACTGAACAAAATCCAACATCCTACTGTCAATCGTTCCCAAACACCTCAAGCCAAATTTTTTCCCGTACTCCCCTATTACAAATTTCTACATCACAAATTTCTCCAAATATTCAAAGAATATGAAATATCCATCGTTTACAGATCAACTAATACCCTTTCATACTTGATTAAAAACCACAAGGACCCACTTGACACTTACAGCAAACATTGTGTTGTTTTCAAAATCTCTTGCACTGATTGTAATTCCTGCTGCTACATAGGGCAAACAAAACGATCCCTTAATACACGTATCAAGGAACATATGTCTAATACCACATTTTCCCATTGATAAACAATCTGTAATATCCAAACATATAATCAATTCTAAACATACATTTGATTGGCAAAATGGTAAGATTTTAGACATTGACACCAGGTACAATTCCAGACTCAAGTCAGAGATGCTTCACATTAAATCTAACATCACAGCTATTAATGTACAAGCGGACACAATGAAACTCAATAATTGCTATGATCCCTTATTATTACGCTAAACCTTCTGTTTTTCAATGTCGTTGCTCTATTATTGCTAATCCTTCGGCTCTCCCATTGTCGTTGCGTTTTCGTAGCTTCTGAGTTTTGTCAACTGACAAGTATCAACCTACTTGTGCGACATTAGTATTATGCAGTTACTTTTGATATATTTTCTGTAGCCAATTTACTAGTTGTCGTTCTCTATTGTCGAAGTGGATGAAGATAATTTTGAAAACGAACGAGGTATGAGGCGTTTTATTGAAATATATGAAACACTGACTGTACTGTAGGATTCTCTTTTTTGCATCTTATTAAAATAATAAAAACCCAACAAGCAATGGCAAAACTGCTCTCTGTGTATCAAATTTTGAATAAGCAACCGTGAAAGACCTGGCTAAAAAAATTAATAGTATGAAGATCAAATAAAGAAAGGAACTAAACAGGTGATAACCTGTCTACATCCCCCGGAGTAGCCCATATCTATGTATGGTACGTCCAACAGAATGGAATGGACACTTAAATTTTTGGGAGATTCGCAACTTCCCAGGAAATTAAGTAATATTATAACTTTAATGTTCAAATATCTGTGAAGTAAATACTAACATATTTAGTTAATAATTAAATACTCTTTATTTTTGAAGCTAACCAAAGTAAGCATTAGAAATTAACTCAAAAAAGGAAAAAAAGGAGTGATTTACTAAGCTACTCATTATATAAATAATAATTAAAATACTTAAAACAAAATAATTCAAAATTTATTGTTGATATGTAAAAAATTACAAAATGTATTAAATACACGACAGCCAATTACAGAAAAAAGGGAGAATTTATTAAATTAACAACGTTTTTTCGCATAATTTGCCGCATCATCAGGTTCCAATTTAAAACTACCAAAAGAACGAAACAATTACAACGATTAGAATAACATTTTTAAGAAATAATTTAGCAGATAAGAAAAAATATTAATAGTTTTAGACTTACAAAATTTTGATGGACAGGTCATTGTATGTTAAATTTATTAATAAGTACATTAGGGTCAGATTAAATAATATCATATATAACAATAACATTTTACATACTAAAATTGACAACAAAAAATGTAGTTTCATAATTTTATCTTATATTGCCCGCTTACAACACAAATTAATTGTACTGTTAGAAAAGTATGGTGCCAAAATTATTTTTAAGGCTCATAACTATTAAAAATTGTAAAAAAAACATTTAGGACAAAATCGAAAATTTTGATAAGCATAATGTAATTTATAAAATTAATTGTGTAGATTACATATGTAGGACAAACCAAGCAAGCGTTCATTAAAAACTAGGTTAAAAGAACATAAAAATAATATTCAAAATAACTCAAAACAGGAGTGATTTACTATCCCACTTCTTGTATAAATAATAATTAAAATCCATAAAACGAAATAATTCAAAATTTATCGTTGATATGTAAAAAATTACGAAATGTATTGTTCTTGACAAAGTATGTACATATTAAATTGCTGAAAGGAATTAAATTAATAAAGAGCGTAAGTTTTCCCGATGTATATTCTGTATAAAGAGTTCTCAGGTTACCGGTCGGGTAACGTGATTTGAGCACAACGTTTCCATGGCTGACCTGACGAAGATGGCGGTGTCAGCCATGGAAACGTTGTGCTCAAATCACGTTACCCGACCGGAAACCCGAGAACTCTTTATACAGGAATTAAATTGATAAACTAATCATGGATTAAGTAATTACGGAACATGTCTCCCACTCTCTTAGCAGCAGTATTGCTGTATTTGGACCTATATAGTGGGTTGTAGCTGCATTAGGAGATTAGGGTGTTTTTACAACTTCATTCAGTTGACAATATCCTAATGACAGAAAATTGTGCAAAAAACATGCTAAAGTTATATATGATTCTAGCCTCCTGTGAATCAAGACATGCTTCTGGAACACTCCAAACCTGGTGGCTAATATTCCGAAGGAATTTTCAACATTCTATGGGTTTTGAGGACAGTCTGGGTCAATATTTACTTCTGCGTATAGTTTTATTAAATTTGGTCGAAGGGCAAGTCTGCTTAACGGCATAGCTGATTGTTCGTAGTCCCATCAACGCAGAAAACTTAAGATCCTCGAAGGTCCTACCAGTTGAGAAATATCGTCACGGCTTGTCGGTTTTCTTCATTTAAATTTTGTTCGTATCTTGCATGTTTCGTTTTAAAATGTCTGCACAAATTATATTGTTTTAAAACAGCTACACTCGAATTGAAAATAAGACAAAGGGCCTTATTATTATATATTCTAAAACAATATTTCCACTTCCATTCATCATTAAATATACGGCATTCGAGATACTTTTTTCGTTTTCCGGAAGCCATCCGTAAATTTAAAAAATGTGCAATATATTTTGATATACGATATTATTTCAATATACAATATCATTTTTATATACAATATTATTTCAATATACAATATCATTTTAATATACAATATATTTTAATAAAAATATAATTACATACATACCATATAAGTATCCAAACTATCGAAAACAATCGAAACAATATTTAATAAATAGAAATAGAATAGGGTTATATCACAAATTGGAGTTACAACGTATTGTCCGAAACATTTTAATCTCTAATGAGGCCCTTTAAATTGTATTAATAAACACATACAGATTGAACAAAATCCAATATCCTAGTCAGTCGTCCCCAAACACCTCAATACAAATTTTTCCTCGTACTCCCTTATTACAAATTTCTACATCATAATTTCGTCCAAATTTTTAATGAATATCAAATATCCATCATTTACAGATCTACTAACATTCTTTCCTACTCGATTAAAAACCACAAGAACCCACTTGACACATCAAACATTGTGTCGTTTACAAAATCTCCTGTTGTAATTGTAATTCCTGCTACTTCGGCAAACGAAAGGTTCCCTTAATATTCTTATCAAGGAACATATATCTCATTTCAACTTTCCCAATGATAAAGCTATTAATGTACAAACAGACGCTATGAAACTCAACAATTGCTACGATACCTTTTTATTAGGCTAAACCTTCTGCTTTCCCATTGTCGTTGGTTCCTTATTGTTACGTTAACATTTCTGCCTTCCAATTATTATTATTTATTGAGGTTTATAATAGTCGCGTCGACATCTTGGTCATTGGCTACCAGTATGTTATTACAATAGATTACATAGTGTTACTATTTATTTACATCGATATTCTTAACATTATTAGCGATTTGGTTTCTATATTTGTTCTCTGGGTTTGCTTTCTCGATAAATTTTATGAGATCCATGGCAGCTCTCGATGAAATACAGAGGTCGGAGATGTGCTGTTCTGTAATTGATGCTCTTCTGTTGTTATATCTGCCGCAATAGAAGAGTATATTTATTGGTTGACTGCAGTCTTCACATATTGGTGGAGGGCTGTTGTTTAGGAGGTGGATACGTGTTAGTTTAGTGTGACCGGTTCTGATTCTTGATACTATTACTTGCTGTTTAATTTTTTTAGGTTGTGAAAGTCATTGATATTTTTGTGGATGTCACTTTTCTTCATTTTTTCCCATTCCCTGTTCCACTGCGTTTTTGATTGGATACTTATTTGATTCCATATTTTATTGAGATCGCTGGTTGGGTTTGCTTCAGATTGAGGTTTAGTCTTCGTTTGAGCGTTTTGAATCTTTCATGGAATTTGAATTGGGTTTCTCTATTCGTGGGGAGGGATGGTGTTATGTTGCTTTTGATTATGGGATTGCTCGAAGTATGAGATTTTAAGGCTATTCTTGTGCCCAGGAAGTCTCTTCGGAATTGTAAGGTTGGTTCTTGGGCTTCGTCTAGAAGGCTCCCAATCGGGCATGTCCGGAAGACTCCCGTGGCAATACGAAGAGCAGTGTTGTGGATCGTATCCAGCTCATGAAGCGTCTTTTTGTTTGCAGGATAATGCATCCTTGATCTTATTAGAACAATGTATGTAGCAAGTAGTAGATGCATATTTGCGCGTCAGTTCTTGCATGCTAGGGATTTTAATTTATTCAGACTTTTTTTTTGCAGTCCTGTGTTAAACGGTTTATATGCTTGGAGAAGGTTAGTTTCGGTTCAAAGATGGTGTCCAGTAGAGATTACTCTAGGGATAGGATGATCGTCTAGTTTTAGTGAGATATTTTCTGATTTATGTTTGTTTGAGAAATATATGACATTGGTATTCAGTACAGAGCATTTTTTTGCGACCACTCAGAGGTGATTTAGGGCTTGATGCATGTTCAGTTGAGTATCATCTTTATTTTTTCTCCTGCATAATATTACGATGTCGTCCTCGAATTTACGAACTATTACTTGGGGGGGGGGGGGGGGCGCAACGGCTCTCCCATTGTCGTTGCGTTTACGTCGCTTTCGAGTTTTGTCAACCGACGAGTGTAGTTGTGTCACTAAGCTCTTCGTAACACCTGAAGAAAGGTACAAGGATCCCAGAAACGTTGTGTGATATTTGTATTATCACTTATTTTGTCTGTATTTGGATATCTTTCCGATTATTAACATTTATTTAATTTATCATCATTTCTTAAGATTTTCTCTTGCAAGCTCGTTTCTTTAGGAAGTGCAATACGGAATCGGTCTTTGAATCACGCAAAAATTCGCATTTGTGTATCATCATTTTCTTCACTATAAAGGCAAAATAATTCTTGGCATAATCTCTATTTTTTTTTCAAAAATATCGCAACGGTGTTTTTATTTCGTACTATGTTTCAGTCTCAATAGATATCACTGCTAAAGATCATCACTCATATTCAAATTGATTTTGAATACAATATTCCAATTTTCCAAACTTATGCGTGCAACATCATTATTACATATAGTGACTAAATAACGACACAAACAGGCATGTGTTATTTCTATCCTGCGTCGAATGCTGTTATACTTACAGGAACTGTAATTATAAAAATTACTCATATTTAATAGCGTATATCTTGATAACTAAGTAAGCTTAATAGCTGATACTTTGGCATCTTAAAATAAGTAATGGGTTTGGTTAGTTTACCAAAGCATAAGTTTCTGGAAGGTTTTGTTGCTAAGTTGTAAGCAATGAAAAATATGCTCCAAATTGATGTGACACATTATTTAAGCAACTTTGTGAGATAACAGCAATAAAACTAAAACTTTTTAAACCTTGGAACTGCCTGCAACCATCGTGTAGAGCATAAAATACGTGGTTGCCATTTTTCAGGAAGCCAGCTGCTACAGTTCCACAATAAGAGTACTTTGAACTTGCCAATTTGCTAGAACTTGCATCAGTGGCGCATGAGTGACCTTTATGCAGACCTTAAATGATGAGTCTCTAAAATGAAATTAGATGATTATAAAAGACAAAAGTCTGCTCTTTCAAATGGTAAAAAATGAACTTGATTGTAACATGTTTTTTTTTTGTAATTTGGGTTTGAAAATTCACAAAATTTGATACATAAAATTTGAACCTCATATTAATTAACATATATCGTGAGAACAAAGTGAGCTTGAAAGCAGATACTTTGGCAGCTTAAAACAAGTAATGGGTTTAGTTATCTTACCAAAGCATAAGTTTGTAGATCGTCTTGTTTCAAAGTTATAAGCCCGAAAAATCGGCCTCAAATTGACGTGACGGTTTTTTTGAGCAACTTTGTGAGATAACAGCAAAAAAACTAAAACTTTTAAAACCTTGGAACTGCAACCATCGTGTACAGCATAGGGGAATACGAGACAATAATAATCTAAATGAACTTATGTAGTACAAAAACATAATCAACCATATTAGAGCATCACGCTAAACTGGTTAGTACATTAACTACCAGGACTAAAGGTACACCAAAGACAAGATGGAAAGATGATGTCCAAAAGGCTCTAAGAAATTAAAATCACGAAGAGGACTCATAAAGTAAACAATTTAAAATTTACAACACTATATGGAGAGATTTGTTAGCTTTGATGGACCCAAATTATGTCTTTATGTAGGTTTTTATGACAAAAATAGTAGATTAAGGAAATTAAAAACCAACCTACGTAGGTCTTACCCTGGTTCTGCAATAAGTGGAGATACAGTTAAACAATTTTTTAACTGTAGACTATTCCGAGCTAGACGATTTTCGGGAAATGCACTTAAAATATTGTTCAAAATTTTTGGAGGTGAAATTGCCAACAATTCGGCATTTCAATTCCGAGAATGGGGCTGCACATTGGCAACGATTTTCTATGTAAAGGTTCATCCACACTATGCCGCAGAATGCCAGTTGGCATAGTGCCAAGTAATGTGGACGTGGCCGTTGGAACGTGCCAACTGGCACGCTGTAGTGGCGGTCTACGTCAAACAGCCGATAAGAGAGAAAGGAGGGCATGTGCCAACTGGCCTCGCGCGGCTTCAGTAGTGATTCGGACTGTCGACGAGCAACGCCGTTTCTTGCTATTAAACATTTTTGTTAAAATCAAAATAAATTATATGAAATTTCTTACTGATGGATTGGACAAACGATAAAGTGATTTATCTAATTGATTTATACAGAGAACGGCCCGTTTTGTGGGACTCTCGTTTGAAAGAATTTAAGGACAGGAATAAAAGAACAGACGCTATATTGGAAATCGCCGTTAATTTGGGGTTAAATAAAGAAGAAATTGACAGAAAAATCAAGAACTTGCTTTGCCATTTTTCGCGCGAATTAAAAAAAGAAAGCGAAAGTACCAGATCCAGTGCGAGTAGTGATGTTTACAAAAGTAAATGGTTTTGCTACGACAAAATGTTGTTTCTCAAGGTTCGGAATCGACGAAGAGGATTGACGGATACGCATACTCAGGTAAAACAATATATTTTCAAATTGTAATTATTTATTATTTAATTCATACTACACCATGTAATTATATATATATATATATATATATATATATATATATATATTCTAATAAACACCTGGATGATCGATTAATTTGCCCCACGTCGGTGAAGTCATTTATGTAATATACAACTGGATTTAATTAAATGAATCAATTAACAACATTTACTAAGCTTAAAAGGAATTTATTATTGTTGATAAATTTTACAATTTACAAAACCTATTTTCATGTCGAATTTCATCCATTTAAACAAATACTTTAATTTTCATTTATTAATTTGCGGCATTTTTGAACATATAATTCTCATATCATTACAATCAAATTCGACGAATCTCTTATCTCAGGGTCACTACTGGGTTTGATAATTAGAACAAAATCAATGTATAAACTGTCAATTAACAATTCAAATATAAAAAGTTAACCTAAAACAATATGAAAATAAGTGAAAAGAAACCTGAACAAAATCTGACTCTACCCTTTTAATTATCGTTTACAAAATTATATCAAAGTTTTGGTTACTCACGTAACGTCTGTCTGGTACCAGATCTCTCTCTTGTATCTTGAACACTACCACACTAAAAAACCATTTTTTTACTCTGACTCTACTTCATTGCAATTTTAATACACACGCTTGAATTTCTCGTCCTCAGCTATCTGGAACCTCGGATGAGCCTCCCCTTTCTGGTCAACTAGCGGATGCCGGATTACTCAATGCGAAAATTGTTCCATCAGCGTGAAGTAACCTTTTGCTTCCCCGTTTGCAAATTGTTATGAAAATCTCTCCGTACAACTATTTGCTTGCTTCCATACAGGAATTCGCGATTTGCAATTTATATTTGCAGACTTTTCTGTTTGTTGCTCTAAGAGAACTGAACTGTATTATCTCTCTCGTACTCAGATTTTCGCCTCCTTCTCATATCATCGCCGATTCCAGACTGAATTCCTTACGCGCGTGCATTTCCCATTTCGGCTTTCAATAAAGAAACAGAGCTCGGTGCCATTGTCGTTTTGGAAGCTCCTGCCGCTACAATATATATATATATATATATATATATATATATATATATATATATATTGTAATAAACAAAACTAAATATACGTCTAAATGCAGGAGTATAATATTACAAGCCCTCACGTTGGGTGCCAAAATGTAATAAACAAAATTTAATAAATTAATATTTACCCCTATAATGGTGCCAAATTGTTGTACATCAAAATATTAAAGTGAAATATATCTTAGACATCCCCACGGACTGTCGCCTTAACGTGGCGGTGAGGTTTGCGGGCTCCGATGACCCGTAGAGCCAGACAGGTCAAAGGGTAGGAGACAGACAAAGAAAAGTCCACTGGTCCTCCAGTTTGGGAGGTTGATCATGGGGTTAACAACCCCATATCGGAAAAACTATCGTTACGAAACCCTAAGATAATAGCTGGATTGATGATACCGAGGAACGAACCATGCAAGGAAAAGGTAAAATAATATGTACATTTCAGACTGGAATGTCAGACAAAGGAAATCCAGGTGGCAGAAGATGAAAAGGAAGACCACGAAAACGATGGTGAGGACGACTAACGAAAGATGGGTGTTAGAAGGCTGAGGGAACGAGCAGAGGACCGGCAAAATTGGGCTATGATCGTTAGAGAGGCCAAGGTCCTACATGGACTGTAACGCAGACTAGTATAGTAGAGTAGAGTAGAGGTGTAGTATATCTCAGGGGTCGCCTACGGGGCTCTAATAAAAATAGGAGTTTATAAAATGAAAACTGAAAACTATAAAACTCTTTATAACAGAAATCAAACACTTATTTACTATCCTCAACCAAAACCAAACACCTTGAACCGACACAATTGGTTCTCTAGCGGTCTAACAACCTTCAACGGATGCGCGTTAGTTCGTGGTTCGTTAATGATCCGGAAAAAAAATTCACAACTCTACATTAAGCACCCTTCACTTTGCTACAGCAAAGCTGCATTGCCCAGTGTCACCATAGGAGGTGTGGAGATAGGATTTGTTGGCAGAGCTATCATAGATAGATGGCTTTATCCCAGATTACCATCTCCCGGGGCCTTTTACCAACCTTGGACTAGCCTGAATCTATACCAATCTATACCAAAGAAAATACAAATTGGATCCACTATAGCATAGAACTGCTTAGGACCGGAATGACTTCAGACAAAAAACAACAACACAACGACCACAAACGACGGCACAGCTGGACAGAACGACCAACTCCAGCAAGCTTTCCAGACACACAATTACCAACAACCACGCGACTGCCCACGGGCAAGGCTCCTCCACTACTGACTATGTAAACAATATCGCCATCTGCTTGCGTCAGGTGCTTCCTGCTACTGACTGTTCGTAAACAACGGGCGAATGCGTAAAACATCGCCCGTGCTACCGAACTGAAAACAAAAATATTCCTTCATACAATAAATGCCTTAGTATTCATTATAATATATATATATATATATATATATATATATATATATATTGTACTACCCCACTTATCGATAATTATGCATGGGAAATTATATTAAACACGTTATTAAATTTTCTCAACAAAACAATTTTATTAATCTAGAATACATTTTAATAAATCAAACTCTGTACCCCAGGGTCTTTACTGGGTTGATAAGGAAACGGATCACAAAATTTACAATTAAACAATGCAGTTAAAATAAATGACAAACGAAAATCTGATTCATTACCCTTATTTAACAATTTACAACTATGAATACAGAAAAAAATAAACTTACAATCTCTCTGGTACATGCAATTTGGATCTCTCGCATACCAGCACACACTCACTTCATACAGGCTTAAAGAGTACCAGGTTGCGCTCACGCTTTGCTTTCAGAACCACCTCTTCTCGATTATATTACTCTCACAGCGACTTCCTCCAAACAACCAACCCTGCTGACAGACAGATTTCCACGACGAAACTCGTACCAACTGCTGATGACTGCTGACTGATGATTCCTCTCGGCCACCTATATTGGCCTCCACCAACGCTCTCTCCTGAATGCAAACTCACTGACTTATCAAATTGTTTCGGCCACTTAAACTTGGCCCTGCGGACCTCCACCAACGTTCTCTCCCAACTATCCCACTGCTCCTGTCCAACTTCTGTCAGGTCTCCAGTTCAACTCGTCTTTTATCTGCTTTCCCCCTCTCCAGCATATTCCCTTGTTTTCACAGTTTTTGAGTTTCCACGTTCGCCAAACAACACCAGCTGTTGCCTTTCTCACGCTCCGAGAGCTACTCAATACAATTAAAATAAATATTTCCTTTTAATATAATTGTATGTCCATAAAACTTCTGTCATCATGCATTTAGGGTTCCGTCGTCCAGATGTCGGTCACAACCATTAGCCCTAAGAGCCGCTAAACGCCCAATTATAGTCCTCCCCTTCTCTAAAAGCCACTTATCCATCATTTTATTACTATCCCTTTTTTTTTATTCTAACCACTCAAGAATCCCCAGTCTGAGTTGGTAAACAAATCTGATAAAATCAGAACAAAATTCATGTCCTTCTTTACTGGGTATATATATATATATATATATATATATATATATATTGTAATAAACAAACAAATCTTTAATTAAAAGAAATTCTTAACCAAAAAATTAATTAATATTTGAATGATAGTTAGTCACACGTTGAAGACGCCATTTTTGTAATGATTAAAAAAATGAATTAAATTTTGCCCCACGTTGTTGGGCCATTTATGTTATGATTAAAAAGGTGATCTTAATTAATAGGAATAATTAACAAAATTATTATGTACTTAAAAATTTATTGTTGATAATTACACCTTATAATCCCTGCTTTGCACGCCGAATTCCGTCAATTTAACAAACAAATATTTCAATTTTTATTTTATTAATTTGTGTCGTTCTATGAAAATATAGCTTTATAATTTTACAATCAATAACGTTGAATTTCTCATTATCTCAGGGTCACCACTGGGTTTAATAGGAAGAACGAATACAATGAACTAAAATATTAACAATCCAAACTCATTGAAGTTAATGGAATACAATATTAAATACAAAAGTAAAAGAAAACGAATGAAAAGAAAAACGCGAACGAAATCTGACTATACCCTTTAATTACCGTTTACAGTCATTAATAATTGTTTTGTGCTCACGACAGTGCTACTGGTACCAGTTCGGACTCTTGTATCTTGAAGTCAACACACACTAAACAGGCCGTTAGACACTTATTCTACTCATTAGATTTTGAACACACGGTAGTTGCTCTGGATCTCTGATATAATGGAACCTGGAGCATCTCACCCTCAGCCAGTAGCTGGACGTAGATCTCCTCAAAGTCTCTCTATGCAAAAATTTGTTCAGTTTGTGAAGAAAAACGTTTGCTTCCAAACTGCGATTGTATAAGTCTCTCCGTCAAAACTGTTTACTTGCGTTTTATGTAAACTATTATCTCACCGTTGGACTTCCTAGATAGCCCTATTCATAATTCTGGATCCGCAGACTTTTACTGTTTCTATTTCTCTCTATGTGGACCGAACTGCTATGTCCCAGTTCTCGACGCAGACTTTTTCGTTTCGCGTCTCACCGTAGACTTTTTCCTTTCGCGTCTTGCGAATATATATATTATAAAGTATTATGATTTATCAAAATATAATTTTTTGAAAGGTAAATGTAGAAACAGACAAGAATACATAATATTTGAAATAATGATAATAATGGAATTTCGTTTCAAAATTTATACTACCTTATATATATATATATATATATATATATATTGTAATAAACAAATATGTGACTCCTTCTATCTTTGTCCACCGTTGTGGTAGCCAAAATGTAATAACCACATAAAGGCATATAAATAAAAAGGATAATTTTTATAAACAACAAATAAATTTATTAACATGAAAAGAATTTACAATTGATTTTACTATTTTAACATTATAATATGAAACTCTTCCTCTCATGGGTCTCTACTGGGTTTGACAACGGACAGAATCAAACTATTAAAAAGACCCAAAATTTATGTTTTTATATTTAACAAAAGTTCCTACTAAATTTATTTATAAACTTAACCTATAGCTTGCTTCTAACTTTATTATCAAAGAAGGGAACGAGATCTGACTGTTATCCTTTAATAACGTTTACATTAGTTAATATTGTACATTCCAACTTACTGTTTCTCAGGTTTTCTTCGACTCGTTCTTTAGACACACACTTTATAGCCCTGACATTCACTCACTGACTCTAACACAATATCACTGGTTCGCCGATATCTGGTTCTCCATATACAGCGAAATATTTCAGGTGTTCGTTGTGCCACTCCTTGACGTCGTTTGCTGCATGCAGGTCGCCTACCATCGAAGACAGGTCAAATTCTCGTACTCATACAGATCGAGCTTCTGTATGTTAAAAAATGTTCATAGCTGTTTTAGTTTTGCTGACTGTCTCTATCTCCTCTCCCACGCTAATTGTCTCTATCTAACGGTCTAACTGTCCAACTCTTCGCTGCGTCCTCCGTCTTTCTCCCGTGCTAACTGCCAACTGTCTCTTCTCCCACGCTAACTCCAACTGCCCGTACAATAGGTGATTTCCCATATATATACCCCTAGCTCCCCTTGTTTTTCACTTGTTGCTAAGTTTCGTTGCAACGGCGCGGTGACAGAATCCCATTACTCTAATTTTCGTTCCGGCCACTGGAGTCCTTCCGCTCTCCGAACCCCGATAATCGTGACAGGTCCAATTTGTCTTTGGACCTCTCCGCTCACAAGTGCGCGATACTAATTTTTCCAAATCCTAGGTCAACAAGTGCCTGGACCCTCATCATCCCAAGTAATTGCGCTATTCGACACGCTCGCATCTGCTGTACCTCGTTCCCGCAATCACTCATGACTTGTCGGCTGCTCTCTTTTGTCCGACTCGCACAAAATCTTTTCTTGCAAGTCCCAAGCACTTGTCAGTCCATTCGAAAGAGACAAAAGCCTGCTCTAACATAGCCCCTTTGGGAACATCTGCTCGCCCACGTTCTGACCTACGCATTCTTCTCGCCGTTTCCTAAATCAATAGGCTACTGGAGTCCTTCCGCCCTCCTTAGACCTAATTGTCGCATCGTCACACTCTGTCTACTAACTTACGGCTTCCTCTCTGCCGCTCACCAGCACTCATCCCAAACAAATGTCTTACCGCTCCGTCTTGTCACCTCGTGACAGGACCCGCGGTTCCTTTTCCCTCGCATTCTCTTCACGCCACGTGCGCTGCCTTCAATCCAATGCATTATATTATATGCATTACAATATATATATTGTAATGATAAGGAAAGGCAATTAAAGAATTAATAATTAGACATTTGAAATAAATTGTTATCGGCGAACGCACAAATACAAAAATGATTAAGAACATATGAACAGGCATTGTTGTCGGAGCGCTTATAAGCTACGGGGCAGGACAGTCAGCTACAAAACCTCGTCGAATGCAGTCGAGTCACGAAACATTGATATATGGAGAAAGAGTGAAAATTTGTTAGATAGCCACAGAACATTGTGAATCCAAAGTAATTAAGTCTGGCAGTGGTGTAGTACATTGGCAAAGGAGAGGACGAAGTTTTGATTTGATCGCAATTCAAACGAGAGCGACAATCTGTATTTGGCTGGAGAGAGGAGCAAAAAGTAAAAGTCGGCAGATATCGGCGGGACGACACTTTTTCAGAACAATTGAGTCTGGTGGCCAATACCGGAGCTTTGCAAAGTGAAATGAATTAAATTCAGTGTGAAACGGCCTGTAATGTGTTCAGAGTGATAAGTGTGTTATAAAACCCCAACAGTTACCTGGTACCAGTACAACTGTAAGTAGAGAGAGAAACATTTTAAATTCATGTTTTGTAAACGTTAAATAAGGATAGTACACCGTCAGATTTCGATTTCAACTTCATTTTAATTTATGTTGTTTCAGTCTGATCGAATTTTGAAGGTTATAAAAATTGTTTGTTAATATTGAATGGTAGAAAAAGTTATTGTTCTTTATTTAAAAGGCCCAATTAATGACCCTGAGATGAGAGGAAAGGACCTTGTATAAAAACATTGAAGTAAAGTTTCAACAAGAAAATTTTGTTATTACATAGTTTTGCAGAATAAACCAATTGTTTCAGAGATATTAACCATTGTGATTATTTCGACGTCCTTTCGTTAAATAACATTAATAATTACTTTCATTTATTTCAATTAATAATAAATAATATTGAATATTACATTTATGGCGCCTCAACGTGGGCCGATTCAATTTAATTTATTAAGAGTGTATTTCAATATATATATATATATATATATATATATATATATATATATATACTGTAATACTAATTAAGGAGGCCATAAATTGTTTAAATCAATATGAATTGTTTAGCGGCACCGATCTTAAAGACGACAATAACGACAAGCTCTTTGTCGGCGAGTTTTGTTGTGAACTGCGCGCATTGTGCGGGAGGTCAGTTGGTTGCAGTCTGGCGAATCTTGTGGTCGAGAGAGGGAGCGAAATTTAGAGTACCAACAGCGTGGTCCAAACTTAGTAATTTCAACTGAGAGACATATGTTAATCATAACATTTGTAAAAAAGATCTGGACGGAGAGACAAGTTATACCAAAATCTGAAAAGCTGAAACAAAAGGTTAAGCGTCCCGTTCAGATACATACGCTCTCCGAAATAACATTTTCCGCAAAAGGTATTGCGGTTGACCGGAGTTGCAGATAATCGAGTAATCCAAGAAATACAACCGTGTGTTTGTTCAAGTGTAGAGTCTGTGATTAATGGCCTTTTTGTGAATTGTGTCCCAAGCTTCGAAATCATTAAGTCTGGTACCAGAAGGACAGTTGTAAGTACAAACCAAAATAATTAAATTTCTGTAAACGTTTATTAAGGGTATAGTCAGATTTCGTTTATTTTCATTTCGTACTCCGTTCGTTTCAATTTGTTTGAATTGTTAATTCTTTAATTTATAATCTTGATTGTTCTTATTTATCAAACCCAGTAAAGACCCCGAGAAGAAGAGTTATTAGATTTGATTGTTTGTAAAATATAAAAGTTTGTATTTTTCCTTGAATGCCACAAATTATATAATGAAAAATTGGTTTGTAAATTTTGATTGAATTTGGCGTGCCAAAGTAGGGCTAATAAATTGTAACTTTAATGAATAAATTTGTTTTAATGAATAATAATTTTTTTAATTAAGCTCTTTAGCTAATTATTACATTTTGGCTTCCACAACGTGGGGCAATCTAATTAATCAGTTTAGTTAATTATTACAATATATATGTATGGATATGAGGCAGTTAATACCAGAATGGGCTATACCTAATTTTTGTCTATAATTTTGGGAAATGTTTTTTCGTCTTTTCAATGCCGTAGTGGTCTGAGTGTAGTTTATTCCACGCTCAAGAGATGGCAGCTCAAAGAGTTCTGGGATAGAGGATGACATAAATGTGAAGCATTTTTCAAATAGGTTCAGACATTAACTGCTTCATATATGCATTACATTCGATTATTATGAATAATTATAGCTGCCAAGAATCAAGTATAGAAGGAAATTTTTGTTATTTGTCGTATTTAATGGGAACCTCTCCATTTGGGGAAGCAAAAAAATCGGTGAATTCATTTCTAATTGTCTGTGAATCAGTAGTACTTTTTCTTAAATGCTTTATTTGGAGGTGATTATCTCCAATGTCTTGGGTTAATCTCAACCATAGTCAAGGAATCAGAAGGATTGTGTATTGCTGTAGCGTTGCTTGTCCTCAATAAATTATGTAAAGTACTATTTGAACTATTCAGCACGCTCTGGTTGTAACAGCATCAGCTTTCTTAGTGAGCGATACACACAGTGTATTATTCTACGTAACCCTGATTATGCGATAGTAAATAATTCTTTGTCTGGAAACACTTAAATTGGCTCCAGGAAAGGGTTACATAACGTTTTTTGAAAGTGGAAAACCGCATCGTCTGCGACATAAACAAACGCTTCAGCAAAGTTTCTGTTAGGTAGTACACAAGGAGTGTTTTACCCTCAAGGTATTTTTTGAATTTTGTTTTGATAATTACACCCCTGTCCGATGTTTTGTCAACTTACATTTGCATGTATGAAATTAAAGTTATCATCTAGGACAGCAAAGAGAACGGTGCTGAACAAGCACTAATAATTGAATTGTAGTAACCTCTCCCGCTCTTAGTAAGTGCTTTGCAAAGTTATTTTTTACGTCGAAGGCGCCAACGTATAATGTGAAAATTTCATTTTTTCATTCAATTCCTTTGCTACAGTTTTTCATCATATTTGTGTATTTTCAAACAAAAAATTGTGTAGTAACTATCACATTTCAGTAGATCAGGTGCAGCTTGTGCCATTGCACTAATAATAAAAATGATTTTTGTTAATTATGTATTTCATTAACGCTTGAAAATAATAACGACTTTACTGATAGTGTTCTGATCAATTTGAAGTAGCGCGCGAGTTTATTTGTTCCATTTGAAGCAGCGTGCGAGTAGGCATTATCGGTGTTGCGTCATAACGGTATCCGTCGTGATTATGCTTGATGATGCCAAAAATGTCTTGTACTCAGTAGTTTGTAGTTTGCCGCTAGAGTGCAGTAGTTCATAGATATTTATGAGAAGCGCCTTTCCTCTACTCTTTGCTACAGAGATGGAAAATCACATTTCTTTTTACAAAGAACCTTTTCTTCAATTTTTTAAAAAATTGTCGGTTAACTTATTATCTAAAAGATTTTTTCATTATGACAAAAAATATATCATGGTTTTATACAGTTACATGTATGATATTAACGTTATGATAAACCCTGAGTATAATTTTGAATTTGTCCTTAGTTGGTTAAATCCGCAGGTCTTTTTCTTTTAAGTCTTCTTAATATTTTAGGTGGGGGGAGGTTGTGGGTGGTTTGAGAAATTAATGGTTAGGATGGATCTGCGTAGTTGACTGTTGAAAGCTTTTTTTGCTACTTGTGCTATTGTGGGAATATTCAGGTCTGAGAGGATTCGGTGGTTGGGGAAATACCAAGGACAGTTGATCTTAGTGCTTTATTTTGGAAAGTTTGGATTTTGTTTATATGGCAATTAGCTGCTGTGGCCCAGATGTTACACGAGTATAGCCAGATAGTGAAGGTTTGTGATGTATAGATCAGCTTTTTGGTTTTTAGTGACAGTGAAGAATTAGGTGATAGTAGCGGCTTTAATAATCTAAACCTTGTGTTAAGTTTTTTTTTTGTTAATGTGCAGAGACCAGGAAATTTTATGATTTAGGATGTCTCCTAGGTATGACTGGGATGTTTTATTATGGATAGGTTGATTACTTAAGATTAAGTTGCTGTTTAGGTGAATTTTACATTTGAGGGAGAAGGGAACTGTGACAGATTTGTTAGGATTGAGAGAGATTCTCCAATTGGTTACCCATTCGTCTATTTGATTAAGTGAATCTTGTAATATTGGTTGTGCAGTATTGAAGTCTGGGGCTTGGCATAATTTAGCTATATCATCGGCATAGATTGAAGTGTTTGGGAGTATTGAGTAGAGAAGGGGTCCAAGAACACTGCCTTGCGGTACCCCTGCAGATGTTTTATGCATGGAAGAGAAAGTATTGTTTAATTTTACTAAAAACGATCTTTTAGTTAAATAGTTGGTTATTAGCCTGAAGTTGGAATCATTTAGATGTGGTTTTTCGTTAGTAGCGGAGATCTGGATCGTATACTTTATCAAATACCGGTCTATAAATTTGGATAGACAGATATTTTGTTTTTCTAAATAATTATTAATATATTCAGTTTCGAGATAGTGTGGACAGGAGTGCTTGTTTATTAAACCAAATTGTTGGTTGGGGATTAGGTGAGTTAAATGTTTTTAATTTTACAATTTCAATTCAAATATTTTTTTTAAAAAATTAACAATGACTTACATACGTGATAATTTTTAATATAATTATGTATAAATATTATTTATAGTGTTAATTACACTTTATTATAGGAAAATTTAGATTAACGAATTTCTAACGTTGCGGCCGAAATGTTTTATTATTTTAATGTTATTAATAACAGATATATTAAAATTTCAGATAACAGTGGAAATATGCCATGACATCGCAAAGATCCGGATTGATTGTTGAAATTATTTGGGTCGAAATCTTGAGTTCAATACTGCACAATCAATATTAAAAGAATCTTGTTTTTCATTCGATAAAAGTTTTTGAAATCACATCCAGATCTGTACTCAAGATTCAGTTCGACCAAGTCGGCCACTAGTAAATCATTCATAAATTCACTTGCTCCTGACCTGTGATGACTTGGTCGTACCAAAAACCGTCGTTAGCGTTTTTCTCTTTATTAACAATGAGTAAGAAGCGATTAGAAAATGCTCGGTTAACATTGCGCCGTTCTAGCATATCTCTTGTATTTAATTCCTCTCCTATCTTCTGGCATATTTTGTTATTGTGAAAATGTCGCTGTACTTCTTGTGAGCCATATTCTACAACTCTTCATACTGCCGCACATTTGTACATTTTCTCTTTAAAATGACTCAGATACTTTGCTGACACAAGCTAAAGTCGGCGGGCAGAAGTGATGTGTAGTCGTGAACGTACCTCTTCCTATGAACTATTTCGAAAAATGAATTGTTATTCTAGTTATTCGTATCCCGTAGTTGACAATTCAGCGTGCAAGTTGCAACTTTGTACTAATTTATTGTAATAGGTTACCTACAAGACAACGTAATGCCAATTTTTAATGGGGTTTACATGACAATGTCGAAAGCTTCCTAATAAATAGAAATAAATTACTTCACTATTGTGACCGTTTATAGTTGAATTTTTTTCAACATTATTATTTTCTAAATTATGACATATGAAAAATATCTGTCACAATGAAATTATTATTTGGTTGCATAGCTAAGCATGCAGTTGAAAAGCATTTAACATTATGTATATTATTATTTTCTTTTGCATAATTATTGCCGTTTAATCTTATATTTACAAACTTTATTATTTACTTACACATTAATGTGAAAGTGAATAGTATATACTGTTGGGGTATCTCTGGAATTTTTACGATCGTGTTCCCCGTATTGGTTTGACAAAAGCAGTTTTTGGAAATTTAGGCCAGGCAATAAAACCACGTATACAGGACAAACTTTAGCTAAGAAAAACTACTGATATCGGTATTCGACTTTCGATACAATTACTTTATTTTTTACAATACTTTCCAGTACCGAAACATTTGGGCCGGTTGTTTTGTTTGTTACAGGTTTTGAGTTGTTCTTTATTGTTGTAGGTTGTTGTCCATGTTTCCTTTATTGAGTGCGTGTTTATTTGTTTTATCGGCGAATAAAAAATTTCCCGGACACATATTTTGTAAGTTTCAAAGTATAATGGCTTCTTATTCCCTTTACCTTTTGTTTTTGTTAGTATTGCAGTCGAAGTTCAGCATGAATTTGAAAAAAAAAATTTTTTCGTTGCTGCCTGGGGCCGGAGTGACAACCTTGTCTCATGGTCTGGTGTTAACCAACCAAATTTGTGACTTACTCATAAAAGACAAATGAACTAATAATTTAAGTTGAACGAGTTAAATAACGAGATCAGTACAATCAACAGGCTACGAAAGAACGATACATCTTAAAAGAACTATCTTGCCCATCACTAATTCACAATACTCAAACGGATCAGCAACGGAAATGTTCCAACAGGTACTGTGACGTCAAACTATTCTTTTAGAGATAGCGCGAGGTTCCGTATCGTTACCGGTCCCTGACGTAGCCGATCTGCGTCAATAGTACCAAAATACACTGTAGAATATTTTGATGTGCCGTTGCCGGTCCGTGACAGGAAGTTTGACGTTGCGTATAGTGTGAATCGGCCTTGATTCGGAACGACAGTGTAGTCAGTGTCACTTATTTACAAGAAAAATTATTTTATTCTGACTGATATTTCTCGGAAGTGAAGGAACGGAGACGTGTCACCTAATGTGTGTAAATCGACAAGGCCCCCCAAAAATTCCAAAAATTTTCTGCTAGTATATGATTTTAAAATAAGACTGCAAAAATATTTATTAAGCGCTCTCAATAATTGTGGAAAAAACAGACAACTGAAATAGCTAAATAACATCACTACACGCCACTGCGTTGCCAACTTTGAGCAATGGAAAATAATGAATAAGAAAGATAGCCAATTCAGACAAAAAACAAGTGACAATATAAACACCACACAACGTTACTGGTGCGACGAAGAGCCTACAGCGACACAACTGCACTTGTCAGTTGACAAAACTCAAAAGTGACGAAAACGCAACGACAATGGGAGAGCCGAAGAGTTAGCTTAACAATAACAAAAAGGGAGCAACGACATTGAAAAACAGAAGGTTTAAGGGATCATAGCAATTATTTAGTTTGAAAGTGTCTGTTTGTACATGAATAGCTGTGATGTTTGATTAAAAGCGAGGCATCTCTGAAAAGAGTCTAGAATGTACCTGCTGTCAATGTCTAAAATATTAGCATTTTGCCAATCAAATGTATGTTTAGAACTGATAATATGTTTGGATACTACAGATTATTTATCAATGGGGATATTAGATATATGTTCCTTGATAAGAGTATTAAGGGAACGTTTTGTTTGCCCTATGTAGCAGGAATTACAATTAGAGCAAGTGATTTTGTATATAACACAATGTTTGCTGTAGGTGACAAGTGGGTCCTTGTGGTTTTTAATCAAGTATGAAAGGGTATTAGTGGATCTGTAAATGATGGATATTTCATAATCTTTGAATATTTGGAAAACTTGTGATGTAGAAATTTGTAATAGGGGAATACAGGAAAAAATTTGGCTTGAGGTGTTTGGGGACGATTGGCAGTAGAATGTTGGATTTTGTTCAGTCTGCAATTTATGTGTTTAATAATAAAATTTAAAGGGTACTCATTGGGGATTAAAATGTTTCGGACAATATTTAAGTTGTGTCGATGGAACTTGGAGTTCGAAAATAATATGGCTCTGTCTACAAGATTGTGTACCATAGCTCTCTTTTGGTTTGGGCTTTTGAGTGTTGTCAACTGACCAGTGCAGTTGTGTTTCTCTATGCTCTTCTTAGCACCTGATGAAAGGTAAAAGGATCCCAGAAACGTTGTGTGGTATTTATATTACATTTTTTTTGTCTGTATTTACTATCTTTCTTAATCATTATTTTCAATCAGACGTAAATATTTTCATTTTAAATTGAGGATAATCCCAACTTAAATTTATCTGGACTCTGTTTTTTTTTTCGTTTATACATACACGTACACGTATTTTGTTTGCACTTTACCCTCCTCACCCCTAAATTTTAGATACCAAACACAATCTCTATTGCGCTGATTTTTTCGCACATTTTTTTTTTGTGTTTGTTGCGCATACAAACTTAAACGTATGAATCAATTTATAATATGGTCATATAGACGGCAGTGTAAAGAGTAGCGATCCCACTTGGATGAATTCACGAGAAACCTTTAACCATTCTTGATGACAGACGAAGAAAAATAATGTAATGTATGATTAATTATATTATAAATTTTATTTTACAGAATATAAAATCTGAGGAAGTGGAAGAAGTAATTGAAGAGTTAGAAAGTGCGGCTCCTGTTTGCAGGCCCAAAACTTTCAAGTCACGAAAAAGTGTCCCACTACCAAAAAGGAAAAGTTACGAAAGAATGGAGGAACCTTTTGAGCACCTGGGAGTAGTTGCTGAACCGGACACTCCACGTGACGAATGTACGTCCTTCGGATCATATGTGGCAAATAAACTAAAAAATTACGGTGAACATGAACGTGCTGTAGCACAACACCGGATATCCAATGTATTTTTTGACATTGATATGGCAAGATACTCTGATTGTGAAACTCCTTTGAACCGAACCGTGGAATGCAAACAATATTCACCAATCGAATCACCTAATATTCACTCAAGTCATGATTTAACTTAATCATATTTCCACGCTTTATCAGTCTGAAATCATTAATATGTAATTAATTTTAGGTTCATTAATTATTTTTTGATAAATACAATAAAATTCTTGTTGATAAAATGATTTTTTTATTTATTACTTTTATTTAGCTTATTTTCACATAATCCTTTAACAATGCTACGATGACTTGACCCAATTCAGGTATTATGCTGCCAATGATTTATTTGGACATTATTAAGAAGTCGAGTGACACACTATTCAATTTGTCGTAAATTTCTTAAAATTGTCGTATATTTTTTATTCTTTAAGGATTAGAAATTAATTAAATATATGTATATTTAAGAATAAATGTGATGTGACTTAAAGCAAAAGTATTGAGGCTTTATACCTGCGGCCTACTCGAGTCTTTAAAGTTTGGAAGCTGCTGACGGACAATTGTCGGCAATGGGCAATGTCACAAGACGAGTCTCTGTATCCGAGTCTCGCTCCCGCTCCACGCTCTCATTGCGTATTCTCGTGCTCTAGTTTTATTGTTTTTTTTTTCCATTTTATTTATAAGATAATTTTATAAATATGTATAAAAATATATAAATATTTCCATGACTTTTCTACATAAATAACAAATGCATATTAAAGTATTATAATTAACGTTTCTGAGAAACTATATAATTCTTTGACACTTTTCCCCTGGATCGATGGTGACAACACTTTCTTAATGATTACGAGCGATTGTTGCTTAGCCTACATTAGTCTCAACGCGGAACTCATTGTTCTAGTATCAAGTATTTATTTATTTAAATAATAAAAACAGTAGCATATTAGTCAGAAAAAATTAATTATTCAATTTAAGCAATAATAAATATCAAACACGTCGTTTCGTCTCTAATTGGGACCTCTTAAGGTGTCTTACAATAATTTTTAATTTATGATAAGAAAATTTAAATTGACGAAGTATCTAACGTTTTGTTTGTTCGCACGTTGTGGCAGAAAAGTTTTGGCCTGAAGAGTTCCCAATCAGGGATGAAACGCAGTGTTCGATATTTACTATGTTTCAAATTGAATAATTAAGATTTTTCTGATTGATGGGCTGTTATATTTAATTTAAATATAAGTCAGATGGTTTTAATTGTTTTTATTTACTTATTTTTTTTACTTCTTGCCTCTATCTATAAGATTGTCTTATCGACTATTCTGGAGAAAGACGAGTTTGTTTACCTGCCAATAAATACCCCTTAAAAAGAAATATAAATTGGTCTGACAAATGTAAATCTCTTTGGTGGATGATAACTTTTCTATCTCAAGTTCGAGGAGTATAAATTTAATATCGCTCAGAATCTTCTTACGTTGATTTATAAAAACAATATAAATTATTATTGAAAATTTTCTTGTGAAATGCTAAGTCAGCTGGCATCCGATTCGGATTCTCGCTTCCATGAAATTTAAGGATATGCGAAAATAACTCGGTTCCAGCAATTGCACAGACAGAAGTACTGTTTTATTAATATAAATTTCATTTTCATAATTTTCGCTTATTAAAATTTGCCTTTAAATATTAATTGTTCAACTTAAATACTACTGCCCTGTAGTAACATAGTGAAGCCACGCCGCTGGTAAGTGCCCGTACTAATCGAAGCAACAGAGGACTGGAAATGCTGCTCAAACAAGCATGAGTCGAGCAGGTATAGAAGGTCGTATGTTGTGTTCGGAGGGACTGGGGGATCAGTCATTCTTTGTGAGGCCATGAGGGTAAGATCGGTCGGTCGCTTTCTTTTCGACGCGAGCCACGAGGACGCTGCCTCCAAAAAGGGAAATAAATTTATTTGAAGGTTTAACTTCTGTTGGCCATATTTACGTACACGATATATATTTCTTATTTGTTAAATAGCTCCTACAATATATCACAGTCAGCGATCAATTCAAATATCATTCTTCACAAAGAATATACTTAATCTTTCTCTCTGAATATTTCAACTTTGTTTTCTACCGTTTGTAGGATTACATTAATAAACATTTATGAGCATGTCCTCCCAAGATATGAATGACCGATTTTTCGGGCTTTTCTGCGCGACGCCGGCTACTTCGTATTGAGGAAAGGAGGTGTTTATCGAAATTTCTTTCATGGAAAGCCTTCTATCCACATGGTTGTACTTTTTACGCCATTACATCCCGCTTCGCCCAATTCTTTCGATTTAATTTTGAAAAACTATACCATCGCTACCTGTTTCAGTTTGCCAATGATCACGAATATATTGGCTCCGGCTCTTCCTACTATTGAGTTCAGCTTCGGATTCAAATTTTCTCCGTTCTGTGAGGTTGTTGTGTCATATTGCATACTTTCACCCGAATCGAAGGATTTTCTGGTCAATGTTCAACAAAATAATAAAGAAATACTTATAATATTTCAATATTCGAAGCTTCCTCCATATCAATGATCCATGCTTATCCAGAGAGCTATTGGTAAATAAGTTAAGGCCTCGCATTGCTTTCCTAATGCCCTCGCTTTCTTTATATTGTGCAGTTAGAATTAAGGACTGTATCTTTCTGTATAAACAGTGATTGAAGTGAAATGGAGAACCAGAAATATTGATGTCAGGGGAAACTGTTTTAACGCTGGAGATACAAGCTATTTCAAAATAAAGTTTCTGGTGACAAAAAATATAATCCTTTGGTTAAAATGTCTTTTGAGTATTTTCCCCCAAATATAATGATTTTTCTTCTTGGGCATAGAATTCTGTCCATAAATAAATCATAAAATATTCTTAACTTAAATATATAATTTCTTAACATATTTTGGAAACCAATTACACTATAAATTGGGACAATTTACTTATTTCCCTTTGTAGATAGCAATTATAAATAACTGAAATGTTATATATTAAGCATGATGCACATTCAGTTAATGTTAAAACCAACACAGATTCTGTAAGCAATATTTACAATCTTATAATACAGGTTTCATAAACAATAATTTGAACAAAATAAAATCGAAATATTTTTGTTTAAATGGTATATGTTGTTAATTATTTTCAATTTATATGACCACAATGTATAATAATTTAAAAATTTATGTGTGGTTGAAAATAATGAATTGAAGATAGCCAATTCAGACAAAAAGGTAATATAAATACCACACAACGTTTCTGGGATCCTTGTCCTAGAAATGTTGTGTGGTATTTATATTACCTTAATATATAATAGTGTTTTAATATTCTTGTATTGCTATATTTATAAATTAATAGTTCTCTTTCTATACCTCATGAGGGTCCACATCACAACTGAAACATGTATTTGTAATTAATGTTTATTGAAAATTTGTCTGCTTTTTTTGGCTTTCCATTTCTTGAACATAACTTCTTAACTATCTCACCTTTTAGGAAAAAGTAACCACTATCCCTTACATACTTATTCACTTTTACAGTTTGGTGTTATTAAATCAGTTCTTTTTTTTTAATGTTTTTTCATTGGTAAGTTAATCTTCCCAGACATACACTGTGCCTTTGTTTAATTATAAGTTTATGGTATGGTTCGTAATAATTTTATGTCAATACACATTTTGTATGGTAGTGCCCAACATCTTTAGAAGTTAGAAATCACATCCTAACCATATTAAAATATTTTACCTCTTACACAAAGAGGAGGTGAGTTTTTGTTTGAGTTCCATACAATAGTTGGACAAAACACGTCCTTGCGATCTCATATAGAGATAGTCTACAATTTTGAAATCACAGTGAACTATTGATTGACTTCCAACTGAGAGACCTACTGGAGTAAATTGATTTCCAGCATTGAAACTCAAACCCTGCTAATAGTAACAGGAAAATAGAGTGTATAATTATAAGAATATTGTTTGTGTTAGATTTAAGGTAAAGTATAATAGACCAAGTCAGTTTACTTGATTACAGCTCACCCAATGCTGCACAAGCCAGACCCAGGGAGAAAATGAAATGATGCAGCAATGAAAACTGACCAGACCAGATCAGATTATTTTTGAGAATGTACTAAAGAACACCCAGACTTTATCTGAGCAAATTAATAACACATCCAATGAACTACAACAGATACAAACAACTACTAATGATATTACTGTTTTGAAGTACAATATTAAAATATTGAATGAGAAAGTGGTAATAGGAGGGTAGAAACAGAAATCCCTGTTGAACTTAAGCCATTCAAACTAATAAGCAGCAAACTGATGACCACAATAAGAACAGACAAGACACAATACACAACTTCTGTGTAGAGAATCCTCCTGCAAAGCATACTTTGCAATTAAAAGAGTATCCTGATGAGCACTCATGTGTATTATTGAACAGATTACACAACCATTTTCTATTGAACCCAGTCCATGAGAGTAAGAAAGTTCAAATGCTAAATAATCTTGTTGAAGAAAATGCTTGAGTGTGGCTTGAAATGTTGACATCCCCAACAAAAGACATGGATGAATTTATCAGAGCCTTTATAGAATGATATTTGGATCACAAAACCCAGGTGGAGATGAAGCTGTCTGTCTTCATTATCTGGACACTGGTCTAAAAACCTAGGGACCATGAGAATTTATGCCACAGCTAAAGTCACCTATTTTGAATTGTGTGACTCACCTATGTTGGATGTCACAGTCCTCACCAGACATTTCCCCATTCCAACACAAAATCTTTTAAAGTGTATTTAACCTATATATTTGAAGATTTATAATTCTTTTAGCTCACTATGACCAGTGACTTTTGATATTAATAGGAATAATGGTCCTCCATAAGTGAGCTTTGAGAACAGCAGGGTGAGACAAAAAAACATTTGTTGATTGAACCATATTCCATAATGTTAGAGAAAGACAGTAGGAGAGGGCAAAATTCAAACAGAGAGACCTAACCCTAGTTCATGGTCGGATAGAAATAACACGAACCACACACAGGGGACCAATAGACCACCCACAAACCATTTTGCACCTAGGCAGAATAACAACTTTTAGGCCATTCTGTACACTGAGTAAATGGGGAACACACAAAACACAGAAACCAACAAGGTAATGCAAGTAATAGCAGTTGGAACAATCGGGAGGAATTTTTGTAACACAGAGATCACCAATACCAGGTCCATCCATTATCCAGAAGGAAAACTAGGTGAGGTTAGTTTTGCTATTGCCCCAAGGACTAACCTTGAACTGTAACAACTTGAAGGGGTTTATATGAATTCTTGTAGTGCTATGACAAAATAATTTTTTAATCCAAAATGTAAATAGATGTCCACTCTTTAAAGTAAAACAAAAACAGTTGAGTGGGTTTGTTTGATAGATATGGGTAGTGAAGCATGCACAATATTTGATAATTTGTATAAACAATTACTTTATGTAGCACCTAATTTGCATACATTGCCTGAATCACAGGGTAAAATTACTGCAGGTAATGGTGTTAAAATTAAAAGTTAGGTTAGTCAAGTATTGATGATAATTGAACATAAAAATCATGAAACAATTGTTATAGTAATTAAAGGATATTGTATATGATATGGTTTTAGGAATAAATTTCTTAAGGCATCATTGTCTTAATATAAATTTGCAATTGCACATTCTACTGAGTTTGGGAAACTGTTTATGATGTTTGAGGAAGACGAGGAATTAGATATAGTGAGTATAATTGTAGTATAGGGGAGATGTCCAACGAGACATATGCTACGGGATACAGAACAGGAATAAAACCTGGCCTTAACTTAATTTGTTGTGTTATCAAGGAGAAATAGATAGTGTTTGAGATATAGAAACTGTAAAATTGATTTTACCCACTAAGCAGGAGGTAAATTTATCAGGCTCATTGCAAAGTAAAATATATCCACAAATAGACTCAAAATATTGTTATTGTTTTAGTAGTATTATAATAAAATATATAGAATTATTTTGCCCTCATGTAAAATACATAAAGTATTATCACTTCTGGGTAACTTTGATTAACAAAACACCATTAAGAGGGTGGATATACAATGAGCCATTAGCTTGTAGAAACAAAGTAAATGAAGTAATACAGGAAATGTTACAAGAGAATATCATTAGAAAGTCACATACACTATACTTGAAATCATTGGTTGTTGTCAAGAAAAGTGATGTTAAAAACAGCTAGTGTCTGGATGCCAGACATTTAAATTCTCTAACTCTATCAAGATATGGACATCCACCTCAGCTAGACGATATACTAAAGAGATTTAATGGTGTTTGATTTTAAGTCATCTTATTGGCGAATACCAATTTATCCGATCAGAAGTATATATGTTTCATTTAGAACAATATAACTGAAGTGTTTCAAAGCACTCCATTTGGACACTAATTCATTATCTGTGCACCATCCTACCACTTATATCAGCCCTAATCATATTTAATGGATGTTATTTTGTAGAACACAACATACAAAGAACATTTGTTTCCAGAGAAGTTATTTCAAATATTATTTTATATATAAAATATGGATAAAACTTTCTTGTTTCAAGAATCTCTAATTTTTAGGATATAATATCTCAACTGCAGGCATAAGTAAGACAAAAATTCCCCAAATGTAGAACTCATTGCTCCATCCAGAAACATTAATCACCTCAGACTTTTTCTCAATATGTAAGTACATTAAATGGAGGTGGGAGATGGTTCATCAAACACCTTTTGATAATGTTAAAGTAACTTTTCTAAAATTGTTTACAATCATGCATCCCAAATTTACACAGCAAATTTTTGCGCTAACATACAGCTCTTACATTGGTCTGAGGGCCATGGGTAACCAAACCAATGATAGAGAAAAACACTTGATCATTTCTCTTATTAGTCATATGTTAAGAGAGCCTGAACTGCACTATATGACAACATGAAAAATGTTAGCCATTGTTTGGACATTACAAAAACTCCAGTCATACTTGTTAGGAGTAAAATTCACTTTCTTAAGTTCACCTTCTTTTGGGGAAGGGTGTCTCATGTCTGTTTATGTTTTATAAATTTTATAGATAATATAATTTTCCATATTTTTTGGCTAATCAATAATTTTCATAATTTTTTTCTTCATATGTATTGATTTAAATTTGTGGTCTGGAATGAACTTTTCTTCAGAATTCTTATTCGTAAAATCAACACTTACTTTGATGGATTCTTTTCTTACAACAATATGATTTTGGTATTCAAGGTTGCAAATAGGTTGAAAACCATATTCTGAATTCACTTAGTCAACATAGTATCAAAAGTCGATACCCCATCCTTCTCCAGATACCTTTCTTTTGTGCTTGATTTATATCAGAATTCTTTCTTACATGTTTCAGGACTTTTTTATATTTCAGCGTCTGGACCATTTCATTGGAAATATTTGACTTTAAGGAGGGAAAAATTGATGAATGGGACCCCATTTTTAAAGATACATAACCAAAATTAACTGGTCAATATTTGACATCTTAGTACTTAACTAAATAATTTTGGAGCTAACAAAATCTACATTATGGTTGGTAATTATGTTGTGCAGAAGGTAATCAAGAGGGAGATTAGAGCTGTCATAGGCAAGTGTGATTTTTGTCAAAGGACAAAAAACACCCAAATAAAATGGAATTTTGCACAAATGATTTAGCTGCCCTTGACATATGTGGCCCCTTACCAAAATCAGGACCTAGTAATAGATATATTTTGGTCATATTAATCACATACTACAAGTACACTCAATTATTCGCTTTACAATATGTAAAGTCACTACAACAATATGTTTTAAATGTATGTTTAAGTTTATTGAAAAAGGTGAACCTTACAGCCAACTCTTAACTAATAGAGGAACCCAATTTAGAAGCCCATGTTGGCAAGAAATGTTAGACACACTCAACATCAAGCACATTTTAATTACACCCGGACACATAATCCAACATAATGGAGAGAATCATGCATGAAAAGTCTCAGTTGTGTAGGGATTATTGTGGAAAAAATCATTTGTCATGGGTTGAATTCATACCATACCTGAATTTCAGTTTGCACATGACATCCCGTGAAACAACTGCAATTTCTCCATGTGAGATGCTCTTTTAACATAAACCTTCTAATCCTTTACATAATTTGATTACTAAGTTATTATGACACCTCAATTGTACTTACACATAATAACATATTATTGAAACTGCAACTTTCAGCTTATAAGAGGGCTAAACATCGTAAGAAAAAGTCATATGAATTCAAAATTGGCTGATGGGTTTTACTAAAATCACCTCATCCTTCAGATATAACTAAAAGTCAATTTTCTAAGTTCTTCACTATTTTCAAATATCACAAATGATATACCCTCACCAATGTTGCTACTTCACTTGACTCAGACAGAAATGTCTATAGTACCACAATTTTTCAAACTTAAAGTCCCACATAACCTAAATTTTATTTACATATTTAATGTTAAGATTATTTCGTACGGTTAGAACCCTTTTATATATACATATATTTCTTTTATTGTATTTCCATGTGCCAGAGAGTTACCATACACTTATTTTTTCTTACATAAGAAGTAAATAAATGCTTAACTTCATAATAATGATAGTAACACTTTGTCACACATCTTGATCTATTTACACTCATTGAACAAGGGTCAGATTTGCCCTTTTGAATAATGCAACAGAAGATGACAATGTGAAATAATATTCTTCATATTTAATATAATGTGACAATTATCAATTAATAAATAAATAAGCAATATGTCAGGAAAATCTATTAATTAAAACAAAAATTTGTTTCAATAAAATGTTTCATCAACAATTTTAGGACTTCTTCAGATAATCAGGTAGTATACAGCTTTGTATGCCTATACATATTTATGCTAAATTAGAAGAAATATGAATTTAGAGCCATGGTCTGTGTGCTATGACTGTTGTAGTCGAAATGTGTTTTAAGTTGGTTTAATTAATTAATAAATATTTCTGACATATTGGCTGTATTACTTATTTATTTATTAAATATTCTTCAGCCTCCCCAAGGACTGTCGCCTTAACATGGCGGGGAGGTTTGCGAGCTCCAATGACCCAGAGAGCTAAGCTCGGGAGCTTAAGCTCCTGGTAGGGCAACCCAAGCCAGACAGGTCAAAGGGTAGAAGCCAGACAAAGAACAGTCCACTGGTCCTCCAGGTTCGGGGTTGAGTGTTGGGCTAACACCTCAATCTTGTAAAAAAACAGCTCGTTAAGAATACTCCAAGGAATAAAATTGGACTGATCAATTATAGACACGGCGTGGCAAGGAAAAGAATCGGATGGCGAAAAAATGAATTCTACCTTGGTACTTGGAATGTGCTGTCATTGAATCGGCCTGGAACCTTAAAACTTCTATTAGATCAGCTGGATAAATATAAGGCCAAAATTATTGCTTTACAAGAAATTCGGTGGATTGGTGAAGGAACAATCTTTATAGCTGTGATGAGAAAGTGCACAACTTAAGAGTAGGCTTCATGGTTAAAAACAAGGTGAGACATATGATAATAGGCTTCCAACCAGTTAGCCCAAGAATTTGTAGTTTGAGAATTAAGGATAAATTTTTCAACTACACATACCCACGCACCAACAGAGGTAACTGAAAAAGATTAATTCTATGACCAATTGGAAAGACTGTATGAACAAAGTCTGGTAAATGATGTGAAAATTGTACTGGGAGACTTTAATGCCCAAATAGGAAGAGTAAAAGTATTCCACCCCATGATGGGGAACTACAGTCTGCATGAATACACCAATGACAATGGCCATCGTTTGATCCAGATGGCTACATCACATAATATGATCACTGGTAGTACCTTCTTTCAGCATAAGAATGTGCATAAAGTTACATGGGTATCCCCACTTAGGACAGTAGAAAATCAAATTGACCATGTCTTAATTGATGGTATGCATTCATCAAACCTACTCGATGTAAGAACCTACAGAGGTGCAAATGAAGACTCTGACCACTATCTGATTATGGTAAAAATAAGATCTCGCATCTCTATTGCTAAAACCCAGAGAGGAGATAGGATGATTAAATACCAAACCTACCAGTTACAAAATGAAGAAATAAGAAATATTGATGTTGGTAGAATAGAGGGTGGCCTAGGTGAAAGACCCTTTTTGGAAAAGAATGGGAGAAATGTAAAGAAGTGGTACAAAAGGTGGCAGATGAACTGATTGAGAAAGAGTTACCCCAGAAAAGAAATGATTGGTTTGATCAGGAGTGTGAGAAAGTAACAGCAGAAAAGAATGAAGCCTATCTAACAATGCAGCAGAAGTATGGGGTACATAATGCACTGTTGTTATATCAAGAAAAAAGATGAATTGAAAAGAAAGTGCACCACAGAAAGAAGAGAGAATGGGAAAAGAAACGACTTAAGGAGCTAGAAGATTTATATACAGCGAGAGAAGTAAGGAAATTTGACAAGGAAGTGATTAAGTCAAGGAAAGGTTTTAAACCTAGGATTACCATGTGCAAAGCAAAAGGTGCACCAACAAGGTATACTTACACAATGGATAGAGCATTTCGACAAACTATTGAATAAAAGAGAAATAGAAATAGAACAGGAATAAAATAAACCTATAGATGAGCCTAGAATCAGACAGAACGCAATGCACGAGGAACCACCTTCCTGTGAAGAAGTGAACAGAGCCATCATGAAATTAAAACACAAAAAAATGTCTGGTGTAGATAGCATCCCGAATGAATTTTTCAAATATGGTGGTGCCGAACTTAAGAAGAGACTATACCAGATAATCCTTGATATCTGTACTCATGAGAAACTGCCAAAATAATGGAACCTTGGCATTATATGCCTTATCCACAAGTAAGGAGAGTTATTGGAATGCGGAAACTATAGAGGCATCTCTCTTCTGAATGCATCCTATAAGGTATTTTCAAAAGTCTTGTACTACTGACTTCAGGAATATACAAAAAATTTTGGGTAGCTATTAAGCAGGATTTCGTTCTGGAAAATCAACAATAAAGCAGATCTTTACATTAAATCAAATACTTGAGAAAACTAATGAATACAATGTGGGAATCCATCACTTGCTTATAGATTTCAAAGCTGCTTATGATAGTATAAGCCAGCAAAATATTTACTCAGCAATGCAAGAATTTGGAATTCTGCTGAAGCTAATAAACCTTGTGAAGCTCACATTGGCAGAAGTACAGTGCATAGTACGAGTCCAGTCACACCTATCACAACCCCTTGTGGCAAAGAACGGTCTAAAGCAAGGTGATGCCCTCTCATGTCTCCTCTTTAACATCGCTCTTGAGAAGGTGATGAGAGACTCTGGCATACAAACAAAAGGAACTATCTTTTACAAGACTGCCCAATTATTAGCATATGCAGACGACATAGATCTGATGTCATGAACAGTGAAAGGCTTTAAAGAATCACTTCTATGTTTTGAAGCAGCAGCAAAGCGTATGGGCTTATCAATAAATCAAGAGAAAACAATCTATATGTTCTCCAGAAGAGATCAGAATACTTTGGAAATATTGTCTGTTGGAGAATATCTTTTTAGAAGAGTCGACAGCTTCAAGTACTTGGGCTGCATTGTAAATAGAAACAACGACCAGACCCAGGAAATAAATGCCCACATGACACTAGCTAATAAGTGTTACTATTGCCTTATAAAACATATAAGATCCAAACTCTTGTCTAGAAGTAATATAATTGCCCTATACAATACACTAATAAGACCAGTGCTAACATATGGGGCAGAAACCTGGGTTCTATCAAAAGTGGATGAAGTTAGAATTCATCGTTATGAACTCCAGATTTTGCGAAAAATCTATGATGTCATATTTAAACAAGAAGAATGGCACCAAAGAACTAACGATGAACTCCACCAGTTGTTTAAGGAGGTTGACATAAAATTCATTAAGTTGAATAGACTCAGGTGGGCTGGACATGTTGCAAGATTGAATGATAATGACTCTGCACTGAAAGTACTCCTTAAAGCACCAGGAGGAAAACGACCAAGAGGACAACCCAAGCTACGTTGGCAACAGGAGATCGAAGAAGGAGCTGCAAGAGTTGGATGCAGAAATTGGAGGAAAGTAGCCCGTAATAGAGATCACTGGTGGAAGTTCTTGAAGGAGGCCGAGGCCCACCCCGGGCTGTAGTGCCAAACGAGAACAAATATTCTTCATAGTTTGTAGTAATTTATTTCTGAGTTGGATACTACATTTCTCGTGTCCCTTTATCTTTAACATGATACTTCAAGTATACCATTTCATTCAGTTTGTGTCACACAGCAATTTGGGTTTCAATTACTCTATAATCATAGAACAGTAACACAAACAGGTGCACAAAAAGTATTATATTATAATTATAAAGGCTGAGATTAACAGTACTTTGATTTTAAGCTATACTTTGTGTAAATTATTTTTTGAGCCGATTAGCTGTTTAGTGCTGCTCTTAATCCACCTTCTCTTTCATGATGCTGTGTGAAAAAATTAATAACAAAAGTTATAGGTTTTCTTCTTAGAACTCAATGTCTTCATTCCTTGTGGATTCCTGGTGGATATTAGAGCCTTTGCATGTACTGCGATATGGTGTAATTTTCATAATGACTACCAGATATTTTAAAAGAAATAATGAATGGAAGTTCATTTTAGTGTTATGTTGCTAGAGGATTTTTGAAGAGAATTTTTCTATGGTCTAATTTGATTAATTATTTTTGTAAACTGAATTAAAAAATTGGACACTGTTGGCTAGCTAAAGCAAATTTGTATAAAGTGTGATGTAACTTTAGAGGTTGAGTGGCTGATGGAATTGACTGCAGGGATTATGAATTATTGTGAAATCTTGGGGGATATAATTCTTTTTCCCAAACATGACAATTTGGATGCTTGGGTTTTCACCCAGGTCAGCGTAGAATTTAAACACAATGTTTCTATGGCTTGTGCTGCCATCTTTGTCAGGTGTATGAAGTGTAATGATGATTCAGATGTGAAATGCTGATTGAGCTGGCCTGTTGGGGCAATGAATGAAACTTCTTTCTCTTGTAGAAGGAGGGTAATGCATTCAAAAATTTCCTTCTGTCTGTCCTAAGTGGCACAGCCAAGCTTCACTTTTAGATAAGCCATCATCTTTCTCTCTTCCCTTTCCATACAAACTATTTTAATCACTTTGCAATGTCACATCCATACTCATGTTTATGTATATAAAGATAGTATGACATGGTCGATCAAAACAGTCGATGTTTAGGGTGTCCTGTTCAAACCTCCCACATTTCAAATGCCCAGGAAAAAAAACCCTACAGTATATATGATAATGAAATTGCACCATATGCTAGAGCATATCAAAGAATTTATTTAATAATTATCAGTACACTTCTACATTGGAAGCATTTGTAGCATGAATAATATTGAGTCTGTATTCAAGTTCTTGCAATGTTATTAGTAACGCTGTAGCATATCCATAGCAAATTGTTGTTTGCACGGTTTGTCGTTCATCATCAGATGTTGCAGATTTGCACTTTGGAAGCATACAAATGAAATTGCTGGTATACTTATTACATGTTGTGATGTTGAACAACAAACCATAGAAATGTGGGAGGTTTGAATAGGACATCCTGTATAATCAGAAACAGAATTCTAATTTTTGGAGTTGTTATATTTCCTATTTCAAGAGACGAATTGCAATATTAGCTAATTCTAATATAAAATGATACCTAATTAGGACACATTACTCATATTGATTAATTCATTAAGTTAATTGAATTCTATATCATGTGTAAATCTTACATCTATACTCAACAAAGTGTCTAATTTTTCATCGTCCTCATTTTATCTTCAAAGTGTTGGGTCTTACAATTGGGAAAAGGATTGCATTAAAGTAATGGAATATAACTATGGTCATTTTATTCACCATTGTTCAACATATTTTTTCTTTAAATTTTCAGATCTCCAAATGCATATAGCAAAATTAATGGTTGATTATCTTAGTACCAAGAAATAATATTTCACTTTCTTTACAGGCAGATTGTAAATAAAGTATACATTAAGTAACTATTAAAGTAGACTTACCATATTTTTCTGACCCAAAACAAGGACGATGGATGAAATAGTTATGGAGGGGGGAATGAGTTATAATTTTTTGGAAAAAATAAGGAAAAGTAAAAGAAAAATTAAATTTTACTTACAAAACTTATTTTTATTGACTGGTTCAGGTGGACGCTACAGTAAAATCTTGTTTTTATTTGTACCAAGCATATTTTTTTGTGGAATAACTTATCTTGATAATGTCTTCATTGTCTTTTACAAGCTCATACAATTCATTACAACTATAATCAGAATTGTATTTTATGCCAAGCAATGGTTTTATTTTCTTTGTAGCCATTCTCCTTGAACCACATTTTTCATAAATGAAAACAGACTTTCCACAGTAGCTTATGTCCAAGGTAAAAAAAATTAACCCTATCTATTTTATAAAATTAATTGGGGTTTCCCCCAAGAGAATTGAATTGCTTAATAATTTGCACTCATTTATGAGACAATTCCATATCTTTAAACTTTTTATTTTCAAAAATTAAATTTCTTTCTGAATTACTCCATTAACTTTTGCAACTTCATCAAACAGTTCATCAATATTGATAATACTCTCCTTGGGCACTTTGCTGTTAATAAATACAGCTGAAAGTATAGCAACATTACACAGTACTTTGTTATTGAATAATGCACACCATTTAAATTGTCTTAATTAATAGTTCTTTTCTTGGTTTGGGCACTACATATGTTCACTGTGTTTCATCTCTTTTCTCTAAATCATGATCTCCTTTCTTACTCCTTACTCCGTGGCCAGATGGCACATGGAATGCAACTTCTTTCTCTTGAAGACATAGACTAACCCTCTCTGAAAATTTGAAGATTGGCAACAAAGAGCTTCAATTTCAGGAAAGACACTACCTTTTTCTCTTTCCTTTCCATACAAATATTATAAACATATGCTTGGTTGAAGGCAATTTTCCTGACTCTGAAAACCACAATATTGAGACCAATATATAAAAAAGGAGATAAGTCTAATATCTCCAATTACAGTATCATTGATATCAGTCTTCTCAAAAGTGTTTTATAATAGATAATTAATTTTTAACTGTAAACAATATATTAAATAAACATCAGTTTGCATTTAGAAAATAATTATTTTTTATAATAAACTGCCACTCCCCCTAAATGGTATCTCTGCCATATCATGGCGGTGGGGTTTGTGTGTTTTAATGACCACAAGAGCTATGCCGGCGGTAGAATAACTACTGGCAGGGCTTCCCTAGCCAGACAGGTCTTTAGGGAAGAGCCAGATTAAAAGAGATAGCCTGGTTGTCCAGGCTCGGGGTGACTGCCACATCCTGTAAAAACTGTCTAGTTTAAAAAACTATCAATCAGCCTCAGATTGGTGATTCTCATGTTGACAACCAGGACCAAATAATAAAGGTGGATGGATGGGGATCAAGAATCGAGAAGCATGGAGGCTGATCGTAAAGGAGACCAAGGTTCATCCAAGGCTGTAGTGCTGTATAGATAGATAGAATAAACTGCCATGGTGCATAACAGATTTGGAAGGCAAGAACTTTGAAAGAACTCTGAAAGAGTATTTAATAAATAAGGTAATATTTAAGGTACATGAGTTGTGATAATATGACTGTAAAACTTTATACTGGTGATTTTTAAATGTTTATTTTTTCTTTACATTTTTATATTAAACCAGACATTTTCCCATAATGTATGTATGCAATTATATGGAAATAAAGTTTATATTATTATTATAAGGAAAATGTGACAAGGTCAAATGAAATAACGCATTAGGATAGAAACGAGAGACAGTGATGCTGACTTATCTGAAAATATATATATATATATCCTTTATATGAACTTAATTTATTGACAGGTTTAGACAGAAAATGAGTTTGTAATTAGATACGAAAGTTATGTAAATTTATTACATCAAAATGTTATTGTTTTACAATTTTATATAATTTTTTTTCCACAGATTTTTATTACGAGACACTTGATATATCTAGGTTCGCTTTATCGGGCCTCAAAACAATTATAGGTACCCACTATGAATAAGTTAATTTATAGAAAAATACAAGAATACTGACATGAATTTATAACTAGTTTTGATTAACTTTTCCTAGAATACTAAAAACAACCAAATGAAATCTGACAGTATAAAAAATTAACAAATGTTTTATCAGTATTATTATTATGTTACATACCAAATGTGGGAGCAGTCCGCATGTACCTCTCGAATTCCTTCACTTCACAAAATTTAATTATTTTGCTTTTGACTAAACCACAAAATTTATTAAATTACTTTAGCTTTTCAACAGGACGTAATATTACACTTTACACACACCTTCAGTCAGCAAACACTATTAAAAAGTTGTGCAGCATTCACCCAGATAGTGCTACAGAAAGATTGCTGAGTGTTCCAGTTTATGCCAAATAATTTTAAAAGTCTACGAGGAGGAATTATCTGAATCACTGCAAAATTGGCATAATTGGCAGAATAAGTCGTCAATGAGGTACCACCAATCTTGTAAATCCAACAGGGAAGTAGTGTAAATTCAGTGAAAGAATTTGAAAAAAAATTGAAGATTGTGTGTTGCTGAAAGAATTAAATTGCCCAGGTACCAGAAAAAACTGTAAGTTATACCTAATTTAAATTATTATTGTGAACGTTAGATTAAAGATAAAATCATCAGATTTAGGTTTTTTGTTGAATATTGTAAATACTAATTTGTAATATTTATAAAAGTGTAATCGTCATAGAAATTGATTGTTTGAAAAGGGAGTAATACATTTCTTTATTTAAAGGCCCAGGAAAAAGACCATGAGATTCAGAGTAAAATTTGTTTGTTGTATGAAATAAATGATACATTTCTTTATTTAAAGGCCCAGGAAAAAGACCTTGAGACATTTTTGGCTTCACCAATGTGGGGCACTGTTTAATTGTTAAATTTCAATTGCGAATACTACATATTGACGTCCTCAACGTGTGGCATATTTTAAATTCACTTGTGAGTATTACATTTTGGCTTCACCAAAGTGTGGCTAATCATTTAATTAAGTGATTTGAATTAATTACTACAATATTTATGTAGCAATAATTAATTAGTCCATTAAATTAATTAGGTATAATTTGAATTGTAGCGAAAAAAATTAATTGTAGCGGCAGGAGCTTCCAAAGCGACAATAGCGCCGGGATCTGTTGCTTTGTTGAAAGTCGAAATGGTGACCGCGCGCGCAAAAGAAAGTCAGTCTATGGTCGGCGACGAGAGGTGGAACAGTAAAAAGTCTTCGCCGAGATACGTGGCAGTTCGGTCCACATAGAGAAATAAAAACAGTAAGGTTCTGCACTGAGCCTGGGTCGAGCAAGGAGAAACAAAAAGCCTAAAATCTGCGACGAGAAGAAAGTAGTTAAAGTCTGGACTCTGCATATGATTAGTAAAGTCTGCAAACATAAACTACAAATCACGAGTTCCTGTATGGAAGCAGGAGTTTGCTTTACGAATTGAACAATCTTCGCATTGAGGGATCCGGCAACGGCTTGCTGACCATAAAGGGGAGACAACAACCGAGGTTCCTGATAGCTGAGGACGTGCACTTCGACCGCGTGTGCGTAAAATCTGCAAGAATGTTAGAATCAGTGTAAAAATTTGCATTTTTAGTCTAGTGTTGAAGCTACAAAAGAAAGAGCTGGTACCAGATGGACAACACGTGAGTAAAAAAACCTATATAAACTTGTAAACGATAATTAGAAAGGTAATAGTCAGATTTCGTTCAGTTTCTTTACATTTAGCTTTTTTTATTTCATTTATCGTCATATTATTTTAGGTGAATTTTTATGTTTGAATTGTTAATCAGTTTATAAATCATTTTTCTGTTAATTATCAAACCCAGTTGTAACCCTGAGGGAAGCGATCTTAATTTGATTGTATTTGTCTTAATTTTGGAAGCCACATGTGAATAAAATAACCAATTATTTATTTGTTAATTTTTGATAATCTTTTCTTTTAATTAAACTTTCTTTTGATAATTTATTAATTTTTTTTAATTAAGAGCGAACTAGGTGATCATTACAATATATATAAATCAAGTAAGAAAATGCGAAAGGGAGACAGAGCGTAATTGACTTCCCTTAAATCGACAGCTGGGACTAAAATAAAGTCCCAAATTTTCGAGGGCCTAAATCCCCGTTCTTCAGAATAGTTGGTCTGAACTGCTGGATTTAATAGTTGTGCTTTGAGTTTTTGTGTTAGGTTTTCGCTTCTCCACATGTTTGGTTCTTAAATGGAGCGTATTCGTACACGAAGTAAGTGGTTTTGAACTTGCACTATGCTAATTTAAACTATAAATTTTATGTTATCCATACTGTATAATCTTCAATGTAATTGTATTAAAATATATAAAACAGAAGATTGATCTGTTAATGTGGTTTCAATTTAAATTTCTTCTTCAGATCAAGAAAGGGATAGAGTTGAGATAAATTTCGGGTGCTGAATTTGATTTTTTACTATGTGTAAAGTTGACTGACGTGTGGCATACACAGTATTCAGATGGCATTTATTGACGTCGACTGGTAGAAGTGGTTGCATGGTTGCAACATTGGCTTTACCTCCTGTTGAATGGTCAAAAATTACCTTATCAGAGCAATAAAATAGACTACATAAATCATCTCGCGGGTAAAATTGAAAAAAAATAACGTTATTCCGGTCGTGGTCCGATCAGCGAATATTATCAATGACAGGGAAATATACTAGCATCACAGTGACTTTAGTCGAAATAGCTGGTTTTGTTTTGGATTTTCTTTCACATTTCAATTTCAATAGTACCACCATAAAACATATTCAGCTATACTTAGAACCCAGGTTGTCGAGTTGTCTTCAGGCAAGATGGACTATACTCATATTATTACACTACTTTCGGAAAAATAGAGGTAGGCTTACTCGATCACCGGAGAATATTGTAGCCGAGATCTAAAGAATAAAGCTCTGGTGGAACACTGGTGAAGTAAAGGTATTTTGAGAAGAAGGTTTGGACTTTTCTTTACCAAGTAACATTAAACTGTCGATTGATGAAACGATGTAGTAGATCAAGTTAGTGGTTTTAGGTAGATAAAACCTTACATTATTCGGAGATCTGCCTAGACGGCTAGTTTTCAAACATTTCCTCCCACCCTACGGAACACCAATAAATATGAATTCATATTCACGAGGTCAGACAAACGAAAAAAAACAAAACAAAAACGAAAGTGATGGTGTAGCTTAGGAAATATTTTTCGTGTTTTTATTCTATGACAGAAATATCGTGTTACCATCAGGTTTCTCGAGACTCTTTAAGCCCTTTCGTGACGACCTAAGAGGAATATTTGAAAGGTGTTCCACCATTCGGTTTACATACGATTTCCTTTTATATTAGTAAGATGAGCCTGGAAAAGTTTTGGGAATGAACGAATTGAACTCCAATTACACCACTAAAATATTTCGGGATAGAAAGTTTTTAGCAGTAGAAAGCTTGGAACTTTACAGGACATACCACTTGAGAGACTAACGACGGCAACAGCTGATGAGACGTGGTGCATGAGAATATACCATCTTCCCCAAAAGTAAAAAGAGCACGCATGAACGGTTCGAAGTCCAAAGCAGCGTTAAACGTTTCATTCGATAACCTGGGCACCCAGTGCTCAAATGCTTAACAATGAATATTATAAACACTTTTGGAAAAATTGTGTGAAATTGTTCGAAAAAAATGTCCCGAATTATGGAAGAATGGGCGAATCTAGTGCCAGGGCAATTCGCTCGCAACAGGGATTTATCAGTCGAGTAATTTTTGACCAGTAATTGCACAATCCTTGAACCACCTCCGTATTATTTAATATTGTTCGATTTCTTATATTGCTCCCAATCTATTCACCGTTAAAAGGATCACATTTTTCAACAGAGAAAGACGTACAAGCGCGAACGGTGGAACTCTTGGGCAGCTTCACGGAAAAGAAAGTGATATCCAGAAATAAAGCAATGGAAAGGACGTGAATGGTGTTCACGCCTATGAAGGTTCCCGTCGGCCACTCGAATCGTTAGACCCCTTCCTTCCCTTCCTTCTAGGTTTAAACATGCTCCCCCCTCCCCTCACCTGAAAACCTTAAAATTCCGCCATATTTAATGGCGACCAATATGGTGATTCCTCGAAAATTTCGTTTTTTATTTTTCTTTCTGCCAAGACTTATTGGACCAACTGTTGATTTATAGTAATTCAGCTACCCTTTCTTTCTTTCCTATCGAAATATGTATTTATATGTAGGCTAGTACAAATTTGGATAGAAAAGAAAGGCTGCGTAGTTGTCCAACCTGATATTAACAGTGGATCCGCTCGAGCTGAGCAGAAAATAAAATTTCAATTTTCGAGGACCTTAGTCCCCTTCATTAGGAAAGAAGGTTTGAACTGCTTGCCGGCCGGGCTCGAATTCTTGATATTATCACATTTTAGGGTCTACTTGTGTGATATATAGGCTATATATGTATTTGTATGTAAGTGTGTGTGTGCATGAGAGTGTCCTATTTTACGTTTGATCTTAATTTATATGTACGGGTTTTTGTGTACTCTTGTCTGAATAGGAGATTTTTTCCGATTGGTGCTTTATCTCGATTGTATTTGATAACAAATATTTGTATTTAATGTTGAAATAGGTTTACTTGCCTGACAACCACGTCTGTGAGGGCTATTCTCTTGCAGGCAATACCTTCGAGGGATGTTCTCTAGCAGGCAGAACCTTATAGGAGAGATACGAAAGGGCTACCTTTGGGGATGCCTTTTCCACTCCGTTTTTGAACTAAGGTTCCCACAATCCGAGACACCTCGGCCTGTTCTGAGAGGTGTATGTTCCGGGGCATACGATAAGAGTTGTCCGCTATTCCCATTGGAATAGTCGGCCAGCTGCCTCCTAAACTGGTCGAGGCACGGAGAAGGGAATGCTGCGTCCCCACAGCAAACTCCTCTCCCGCTATCGGAAGGGCGTGGGACAAGTACCCAATGCCCGACCTACCTGATGCAGGTTTTTCTAGGGGTTTCCCTGCATTTCTTTAGGCGAATGCCGGGTAGGATCCTTAAAATATAGCCCGGGGGCCCTAGTTAACCCTTGGCTACCTTCCTCTACCCTTCCGCATCCCCCCTTTCAAATCCCTTCCTATGCTATTAAAGGGGAGTTGCCACCATGTGGATTACCCTCATGTAGCCTGGTGCCCTAAAAAAAAATACTTGCCTGACAGATCGGGAAAGCTGAAAATTAGTACGAACCGAGATAAAAATACGGTACATAATTTTAATTATTTTTTTCCCCAGTGTTTGATCACTTTGCCGTCTTTAATATTTGTACTGCTTCTCGCTATTGCTAATGGATTTGTGCCTCTCTCAGCAGTGAATGCGCTTGGCTACCCGCATTGTTCGTATTTGTGCTGCTCGTCGAACTGATGAGACAGGAACTTGAACCGCATTGCAGCATCGCATGGTAAATACTGCTCCACGGCGCGGTACTTGTCCTGGTTACACGCGTCACCTACGATGCTCGGGAAAACTAGTAGCGTTTCGCTATTGAAGCTTGTTTCCACAGCTGTTATCTTTGATCTTGTTACCGTGACAGAATACTTCATTTTCCAATGCATTGCTCAGAGTATACGGATAAATTCTGCTTACGGTCTCAACGTAGATTGCGAATATCAGCGCACTAGTTACAAGAGTTGCGGTCTAATGAAGTAATTAACACAATTTCCCTTTCATAGTAAGGGTCTTCAATCGCAGTTCCTTTATTAAATTTCGGTTGTGCGTAAACAAATACTAATTATACTTTTATACTTATTTTGATAGACGCATACCAGTTATATGAATATGAACACATGTTCAGTTCTGTATTGAGCATAAAACTTATGGTCCTGTTGTTGCTAGGCCAAACGCCGGGTTATTGGGGACGTTATGAACCTTGACAAAAGAAATTTGCAGTCGTCAACTTTAGTTTGAGGAAAAATAGTACGTGAGATTGTAAGTAAATAGAATTTCTCAAAGTGAACTGCATCAAACAGAAATTATAATTTGGAGGGCGAAATATTCCGATTGTACAATAGCACAGAGATAGTTGTGAAGTTCGTTTCATAGATTTAAAAAAAAAATAGATGCCTTTACGCGGATGGTATACAGAAGGAAAGTTTGAGTTACCAGTTTTTCAAGAAGTCGCAAACCAACAGACAGGTTGATCTTGCTCGTTTGTCCTTAATTGAAGACACAACCAGCAAATATTTTTATGGAACTCATTTCTAAAGTTAGAAGTTGTTTAGGGTTACAGATTCGGGTGAAAGATCGACGTTCAATATCTTATCCCAGTCACTACCACAATGGATCCCGCTCATCAGAATCAACAACTCTTGAAATCTTGCACATGCAGAAAAGGATGCAGTGACGAATGCAGCTGTGTAATTTTGATAGAATGTCAGAACATTCCATCTTTTCATCTTGACAATTGCGTTGTGGACGACTCCACCAATATCTTTGCTGAACGACTGAATACCTTTCTTCAGCTTTTCCCGGGGTCACCGAATATCTCAATCGTCGAATCGAATGAAATTATAATGTATTAGATAAGTTGCTTTCCATATTAATATTAACTATCGTAATACAACCAGTTACTTTGTGAGCTGTATACATTAATTTTTCCCAAAATCATTTTTCCGATATTTTCTAGAGAAATATTTAGTTTACGTGAATCCTGAGTAAATAAATATTAGTAAATCAAAATTTACAACAAATTCATAAGGTATGATGTTCCTCTTCAGATTAGTATGCTTCTCGATATTTGGCTAGATACATGCCCAATACAAACATATTATATTAAAAAAGAGGGCAATTTCTGAAAATATTTTTCCTGGGTACAGAGTTTTGGTTTGGCTTGAGTTGTAGAAAATTGCATCTACTTTAATACAGGAAATAATTTCATTCTGCAGGTACTTGAGAAGATATTATTCATAAAGCAAAATATGTTAAATGTAGAGTTCTCTGATTTCTACTCGGGTTACATCTTGTGTGAAACATGGCGGAGCCAGCTATCGAAACGTTGTGTTTCATACAAAACATAACTTTGGTAGGAACCCGAAAACTCTACATTCACCGTAAATTCACCGGGAGAATCTACATTTGTCCATATTGCTGCAGTTTTGACACTGCACGGGTCTTTTGAAGATAGAAACGTGGCTACATGCTGCTAGCATGGATCATCACATAATAAAAAGTTAGAAATAGAAAAGTTACATGATATATTTCAAGATTTGAAGCATAAATTGACTGGATTATTATGGAGAGTAACTTGGAAAAAAGTCTCTAAATATCTCCAATGGGATGACAATGTCTCTTGAGTCTACTAATAAAATAATTACAAAATTAAATGTTTGTTTCAGCAAGGTTTGATCTAGAAGATCCGAAAAAGCGATCACATGCTGCAAAATAACAGCAGTGAATGGTTAAATGAGAAGTTATTAAAGTAAGTAATCTGTGATTTGGCGTAATTGAAAATCTCGGAAAGTTATTCCGATACTTATATAGGCCGTAGTACTAACTTCATCTTTCTCACACGATACACATTTCACTGAAGGTTATAAAACTAAAATGTTTCACACTTTCCTAAAGCATAAATTGTGCAAACAGATCCGACGTCCATTTATATTGTGATGTGATCGTATGGTATAGCTGAAAGAAAATATGTTGCTATGCTCGTCCAGATATACTTGTCATAAATACAGCAAGGAAGCCAGAGGCTACAACTGGCTGGACGACGGAGGTTTTTGCATAGCTGAAAGAAGGGACGCTGCGCGCCATTTCTGGATTACATCTGTATGTTTACGTAAGGACGTCATTACCTTTCTTTAGAAAAAATTCAATTGTCACTTCATTATAGTTTGTTCGATTTCCACCCTGAGATTTTAAAAATTAAATGTGCACACTTTGTATATGTCTGGTTGAAATGTACACTAATTGGTATAGTTATTAGTAAATCAAGATAATGTTGTTAATAAATTTATATCAAACCAAGTTAGTAATAAATTATAGTAATTTTTTTTATGAAATATTGAGTCTCAATAAAGGACCTTACCACAATATATATATATATATATATATATATTTAAGTTGTGTAATATATATGTAATAGTTCATATTTATTTATGTAATAGTTTCGAGTACCATAGTTCATAGCATGGTACGGGAACTTCTCTCGTAAATCCAATTTGATGCCTGTCTCGTCTTCGTAAATTCAGTATGCTTGCAGTACGTATTTTAAATGCTTTTCTCTTTTGATAAATTAACTTTTCTGTTAGACAGGTTGGCCTGTAGGCGCAGCAATTTTCAGCTACGCGAACGTTGTTTGAATGCAAAGAGGTTACTTCAGTCTGACGGGTACGCCAATATTTATTGTAAGCGACAACGGAGTGCGGGCGTCTCGTATATCATACCCCTATATTTATTATCTTGGATGACAGGTCAGAAATCGGAATTTCCTAGGTCTTACATATTGGCTTACTGGAGGCTGGAAAAAGGTTCAATAAGCTATCTACGATTCAATAATTGGACTTTGTAAATACAGCTTGTAAGGTTTCAGTGTTTAAATCTTCTGTGTCTTTACATTGAGATATACATTATTTATTTTCAATTTACTTTTACACAATTAATTAAAAGATTATACAAATATATTATAATTTATAGCAAGTTTCTTTTCGCAGGATTGTGGGGACATAATTGGCATGGTATATATATATATATGTTCAAATTTTTTAGAGAAATTTTATGTTGATTGCTGTCTGTGGTTGTTTTATCTTCTGGTCCTGTCCCACTGCGGCTTCTCAAAAGTATTCCCGTAGTTCCAATTTAAACACCTCTCTGTCGTAACCATATAATGAAATTACTCATAACGCCGATAAAAACTTGATTTTCCTAATAACTGCAAGCGATTGAGAAATGAGAATAAAGATAAGTACTCAGTACTTAATATTTACGAATAGAAATTTGAATACATTGCGAACAGGCTTGAATTTTAATTTCTATGGGTTCCCAAATTTTCAGGATTTGCTGGATCTGCATTCGTTTAATTCCTTCCAGAGAAGCTAACTACCAATTTTATATCGTGTATTAAATCGAAACACTCAGAAGTGAGAAATGATGGAACTAGAATCTATCATAATTTTCTGTAATTTCTCCCGTGGATTTTACGTTGAGTCTTGTGAACGCCTTGTCTGTGATTACAAAGGCATAGGGAGAAATTTGTGCAGTTCAATGGTACTCCGGAAGGTGGTCAAAAATTCTTGTAGAGCCTGTGCATGTATCACTAAAGAAAAAAAATATATGTTGATATTATATTGAACTGTGATTTCAAAGTAAACTTGGTCATGCCAAAAGCAAAAACACTGGCTGAATTCTTTGACAACAAATGGAAATTGTAACTGATCAAACAAGTTCGGGAACAATTATCGACACAGTACTTTGTAGATTTTTAGATAAAGTTGAATGTCGAACTTATGTGCTATATCTTAGCTATCACAAACACATCACTTCATTTGTAGACTTGGAAGAAGGCTTGGAAACTGATGAATGAAATTTTTTTCAAAAAATGAATTAAAATAAATTATTGGCTTTACAACCCTGGATCGGGTTTGGCCTTCTCAACAATATTATTCCATTCTCCCCTATCATTCGCCAGTCGTCTCCATCCTCGTACTCCCATCGTCCTCATATCCTTCTCAACTCTGTCTATCCATCGTAACCGAGGTCTTCCTCTTATTATTCGTCCCTCCGGTTTCCACAACATAATTTTCTTAGATGTTCTGTTCTCACCCATCCTCATCACATGTCCAAACCATGCAATTCTTTACTCTTCACGTACCTTAAGATATTTTCTTGATTAATCAGATTGTCCAGCACATGGTTCATTAGAATCCTGAAGCTAACATTATTATTCTATAAATGGGCCGTATATTCTTCTCGTCCGTACTTGTCACGGTCCATGTCTCGCATCCGTAAGTCACAACCGGTATTATAATGGTTTTATATATTTTGAGCTTCGCGTTAAGACAATGTGTCGAAGGCCTGCGACGGATATTCTCTCGCAGGCAGTACCTGCGACGGATATTCTCTCGCAGGTAGAATCTTGAAGGAGAGACACGAAGGGGCTACCTTTGGGGATGCCTTTTCCTCTCCGTTTTTGAACTAAGGTTCCCACAAGCCGAGGCATCTTGGCCTGTTTTGAGAGGTGTATGTTCCGGGGTCACAGACCTTGGGCATACGGTAAGAGTTGTTCGCTGTTCCCATTGGAACAGTCGGCCAGCTGCCTCCTAAACTGGTCGAGGTACGGAGAAGGGAATGCTGCGTCCCCACAGCAAACTATTCTCCCGCTGTCGGAAGGGCGTGGGACAAGTACTTTTCCTTGCATTACTTTTAGGCGAATGCCGGGTAGGATCCTTAAACTATAGCCCGGGGGCCCTAGTTAACCCTTGGCTACCTTCCTCTACCCTTCCGCATCCCCCCTTTCAGATCCCTTTCTATGCTATTAAAGGGGAGTTGCCACCATGTGGATTACCCTCATGTAGCCTGTTACCCTAAAAAAAAGAGCTTCGCGTTGTTGTTTAAAATTTTTGACCTCATTAAATTTCAAAACATGAATGGATGGTTGCAAAAATTTCTGCACGATTTTTATAGACTTTGCGCCTTCAGACTTTCATTTGCTCCTGTCTCTTAATGGAAAATATCTCAAATTCCAGGATGATTCCAAAGCAGACACCACGATTTTTTTCCCCCGAAAACAATATCAATGCATTTATATAAATATGAGAATAAGGTTGTGTTTCTTAAAATATAACTTACTGGATTTTATTTGTAAGTCGGGTACAACATTATACAATCATCCAATAAATCAATTCAAAATACCATTCAAAATTTTTCAATTATTTCTATTCCTCTATCGTTGATGTTTCATTGTTAACCGCGTGGCGAAAACGAGTCCATCTTTAATGATGGGCGGTATATTTAATAAAATATATACAGGTAAAAATAATAAATGTCTTAGATTGTCCACATAGACGGACTTTCGCAACGTCCAACTGGCCGTGGCCGTGACTACAGACTTGCTGCACTCTCGTTTACGGTTTTTGGTAAAGTCATACAATTTACAATAATTTATCATATGAATATAAGTAATATATATTTCTGTCGATGGTACCGATATCACAGAGAAAGTGAGACTGTAGCAGAGTGAGAACGCATCTCAGTGATGTGTGACGTTAAGAGTTTTATGATACAGCGTGTAGAATAACGTGTACTCGGCTACTCAATTATTATTCGCAATATAAATTAACTACCTTCGCGAACCAATGATTTAATAATACATTTATGGAGACAAGCATACTTAATTCCTAATTTTAGTATTAATAAGTATTTATTTTGAATGAGAGAATATGTAAAATATAAATTATTTCTGTATTAGCAAATTTCAGTTTAAATAAATTTATTTTTGAATTCGCCGTTCCGTGTGAAATTTTCTTATATGTGTCCTTTGTGTAGACATAGCTGCACGTAGTGATGTGTTTTTTGGTAGGCAAATTCGCAACAATGGTAGTCTCTTTCCCAATACTAATGCGTTGCCGAGAAGAATCTGGGAGCGTAACGTCATAGCGGAAGTCGCTGCGTTTTATGTTGGAACAACCGTTTATTCCGCTGCCGAGAAAGGGATCCCACGCAAAGGATATCCGTCGCTTTCGTAACACAAAGAAGCACAAAATGAAAGATATGAATACAACCAAACAACAGTTCCAAAAGATTAAAAGAGTTTCAACGTTGTGCATAACGACTGAATTACAAACTTGTCCTAAAGCTGCACTACCCAAGGGACTCGACCTTTTGAGTTCGTCTTTTCCATACATTTTTGAAGCGTTTAAAGTAATACGAACTTTACTCGTTAATTATTAAAGATGAAAGTTAGAATATGTTAGGTAAATTGGGGTGGATGTGGGATGAAATAGTTGTGCAGAGATGACAAGATTAACGCAGGATTGATTTAGCATGGAGAGCTGCAACAAACCAGTCTGTTCTTGAATGACTACCACCACCACAACAACAACAACAAACATAAAGAGAAACGATTCAAATTATAGACCCAAGAAAATAGATGATAATGCCAGCTAATCATTATTGTCAGGTACCCTCGGTTATTTTGAAATGTATTTTGTTTTTTACTGAAGAATAATTTTCCCAGAGAGCTCTGGGGGAGGCTACCTCTGTGGATGCCTTCACATCTCTCTGGTTTTTTGAACTAAGGTTGCCACATGCCGAGGCACCTCGGTCTGTTTTGAGAGGTGTATGTTCCGGGGTCGCAGACCTTGGGCATAGGTAAGAGTTGTCCGTTATTCCTATTGGAATAGTTATTCCTATTGGAATAGTCGGCCAGCTGCCTCCTAAACTGCCCAAGGCATGGCGAGAAGTAAGCTGCGTCCCCACAGCAAACTCCTCTCCCGCTATCGGAAGGGTGTGGGACAAGTACCCAATGCCCGACCTACCCAATGCAGGGTTTTCTAGGGTTTTCCCTGCATTTCTTTAGGCGAATGCCGGGTAGGATCCTTAAAAAATAGCCCGGGGGCCCTAGTAAACCTTGGCTACCTTCCTCTACCCTTCCGCATTCCCCCTTTCAAATCCCTTCCTATGCTATTAAAGGGGAGTTGCCCAACGTGGATTACCCTCATGTAACCTGTTGCCCTAAAGAAACCTAGTTAAACCTTGGCTACCTTTCTCTACCTTTCCGCACCCCCCCTTTCACTCCTTTTCCTATGCTATAAGAGGGGAGTTGCCAAAACGTGGATTACCGTATACATAGCCTGTCTACAACTACAAAAAAAAATGGAATAGAATTAAAAGAATTCTCGCATCAAAATTAATCAATTTCCATAATCTATTTCAACGCGATTTCCTCGACATCCCATTTATTTTAATTTTAATTATTTACACGTATTGTCTTCATACATCTCGAAAACGGTCATTTCTAAATACATCTTAAGTTGTTGAAATTTCAGTAGCTTTGTTCAACACAAAAAAAAAGTTGATAGATTTAACCAAAAAATTACTACAAAGGCACTATAATATGCAAATTTAACGGATATAATTTATATTATAATTATTCTGATACGTAAGGAGGCGAAATTGACCGACCGTAGACGAAACCTAAAATCAAATCGTTGTGGGAAGTTCCTACGAAAAATATAAAGTTGGCGAGAACATATCATAAAATGATCGAAAATTACACACAAAATTATTGATGAAGAGAGAAAGAGTAAGAAGAAAATGAGAAGCGATGTTTGATAAAAGGGAATGGAGAGAGGAGCCTATAGAGTGAATCGAGAATTATTCTACATCAAACACGTACGTTTACGCATTTCCTTATAGAGTTGGGCAGTTACTGACTTAGTCAATTTCGGTTTTTACTTATGATGCTGATTCGGATACTTCTATTTAATTTTGCGGATACTCAAATACTAATTCATTTGGCAGTCTTGTAAAATTTAGTCTCCTTAGCAAAGATAAAGTATAGCCAATGTTTGTAAGCAGGAGGGAGCTGTATGTGTGATATTTACCAGTTAATACAAGTTGGGAAGTACAGTAGATCTGGAAGTAGCAGGACAAAAGCGAATTTGGGCGAATACGGGCAAAAACAACACAGGTGCGGTCAAACTCCTGTGGTGTAGTGGTCAGCGACGCTGCATCGCATCACAAAGGTCACGGTTTTGAATCCCCGGCGAGGGTATGGATGTTGTGTGCGTGTGTTTCCATACTGCGACACCCCAACTCGTTAGTTCCCCAATAAATAATTAAATACAACTTAGTACAAAATCGCTAATGACAGAAGAAGTATATATAACCATGGGGTAGGTGGAAATATGTTAAAGAAAGTTCAGCCATGTCATCAATAATCCTTAATTTTCGTAATTTCATTTCATGTCTCGTAATGGTAAATGTAATATAATACATAGTTCTGTATTATTGTGAAGCCATAGAAACGCGACCATTGAGAGAGTTAGTTATTCTTAGAGTAAATGCTACACCAATCAAGATATTAACCATAAATAATTTTAGGTTTTCATAAATTTTAAAATTATGATTAACGAGTGTATATCTGTTCCTTCAACATCATTAGTAATATAAATCCACAATTATTTATTGTGGATGGAAGTTACAGTGACAGACTAATGAAAATCATGAGATATAATTAATAATATATGTACATTAATATAATATATTATATTAATTACAATTTAATTTCATTTATCCTCCGTTAATGTTAGTATCCCAGTAGTTATATCATTGTAATGTTAACTAACTTTATTGTTTTCCTTTTATTGAGTTTTGTACGAATTGGCTTGTTCTATCTTACGTGTCTATAAACTAGAAGGGTTTTCTTACGGAATGATTTCACGAGGAGTGGGACAAGACACAGAATATGTCTTAAATGACAGGAAACTGGATCGATGTCGATGAGACTAGATTTGGATTAATTATTAATTCGATTAACCCTCGGTTGTAGAAATAAGATGTTATTCCATGAAAGTACAAATATCATAATAATAAACAATGATCGTATAACCTACAATTTATTATTAAATAATCCACGTATGTCATACAAAACACTCAAGGAATAAGATAACTACGAATATAATATTATATTAAACAGTATGGATATAATTCGTATCATTAACATATTCATTAAATAAATGTACAATAGGAGAAAGTAAAATATTCTCTTAACAATAAATATGCAAGTACAACATCGAATATTAGAAGGGATTAAAAAGCACAAGAGGGAAGAAAATATTTACAATGATTTACAAAAGTGTTAGTGTGCAAAAGTGGAATAAATTAATTGGGATTATTTGATTTTATCATTTATATATTTTAAATTATTTTATCAAAGAAAATATCTTCAGAAATTAATATTCTTGGCTTGATTCTGGATTGGTCAATGCTCGCTTCCCAGGTACTAGAGAAACTCGGAGAAAACGAAAACAACCCCGGCGCGCAATCCTCTATAGAGATTAAAATATTGTGCGTGTCTGGCTAAATTAATGAATTATGGCACGCGATTCCGTCCGAAAATAAAACTGTGAACTTATTAATTGAAAAATTGTATATAATAGAATTGCGTGAGCAAGTTATACAGGAATCGGTTGCGTTTGTTTTACGCGGAGACCTATTCATTAAATATCACCATAATAATGAGGAACAGTAGCGGTGAATCAAGAAATTTATGCAAAGAAAATTTGGGAAAGATTTGTAATGGTTCAGTCGAATGGAGGTTCTATTTCAATTAAAGAGAATTAAATTCAAAACAAAATCATAAAGTTCTTTATGGTGTGTAACGCGCGTATTTTATTTTAATTTTGCTGTATCATCGTAAATGTTGTTTGCTGTAGTTTGGAGAATTCTTTTGTTTCCCAATTCGAGACGCCGACCTGCCGCGTATCAGGTAGACGCACGTGGCTATTTTAATACCAGGATAGTGTACAATCGGCCCATGGCGGCTAAGAACAACAAAAGCCCGTGACGCTAAGGGCGGGAAAACGTCCAGCTCCGGGGTAGGAGGATAGATTTTAGGAAATTTGCAGTAAAGACGTTCAGGAGAAGAGTTTCAGAAAGGACGTTTATGAGGAGAGTTTCAATAAAGACGTTGAGGAGAACAGTTGAAATAAATACATTGCGGAGAGTGTTGAAAGGACGTGGAAAGTTGGCAGAAAAACGTTTGGTGATAGGATCCAGAAGGGTATGCTGATCCGAGTAAGGGAAAAGCATATAGTAAATACACCTGCCCATCAACTGGTTGTACGAGGACATCCGCCGAATATTGGAGAACAAGGACCGAGACGCTCCATCCAGCTGCAGGATTCAGAAAAGGAAAATCCTGGATCTCCAACTACAGCGGACAACAGAACACAGGAATAGGCAGTACGTATTTGGTGCAGTCAACTAATCTCTGCTACGTAATGTACAGGTGCCTGAAATCAGAGTTTTTTTGTGCTTATTTTAATAAACTTATTACAATTTTTTTTAAATGGTCAATAATTTTTTGCCCAATAAAATAATTCATTACAGGTGAGACAGTTTGTTGTCTGCTGAATTCATCTAATGGCCTCAAGTCCAGGCATTTCATTCGCAATAAATAAAGTTGCCCTGGAAAATTCTATAATTCAACACTGGAACCAAGTGATCCGCATATTTAGGTATTTAAAGAAAACAATTCACTTTGGGTATCAGAATAGAGGTTTTTTTTTAAAAGTCTTCAGTTATGTCGACACAAGACGTTTAACGATAGATGTTATCAGCCAAGGGGCTAGTCAGTTACAAAAATCAGTAGCAACATCCACCACTGAAACAGAAATAATTTTAGGAAGTGAAGGAACGATGGAGTTATCTGGCTGAAAAGGTTGCTGAAGGAATTAACTAAAACTGCTAATCCAGAAAACTCTTCTACGATTTATATTGACAAAGCCATTCATTGAAGTTGCTTAAGAATCTAGTGTTTCATAAAATATCAAAGCACATAGAGGTCCGTCACTTCTACGTAAGATAAAAATTTTGAATGGAGAATTTGGATTGGAACACATTGATGGGATTAACCAGTTTACTGGCCAAGCCATTTGAGAGGCTACGCGGAAATGATTAATGTACAGAAAATTGAATATGTGCAATAATGATTTTTTGAGAAGTGTTAATAATAAAAAATTAACTAAGAAAAATATGAAGTGTAACAGTAGTGAAGTGAAAAGTAGGATATCATAAAAAATGTGCAAAAGATTTAGTTCTAAGTTTCGTTGTATTGTTGAAGAAACCTGAGTTTGTCCGTGAAAGGAACCTGCAATGTGGTAATTCAATTTTGTAAAATGCGAACTGAAAACGCTGTCTCAAAATTTTAACAGTTACAGTCCAAGGCGATGCTGGTCCGATTTTTTAATTAAGCGGTTACTAATCGAATATTTATGGAACCCGCTATGGGTTTGAAAGTAATAACTTTGAAATCACATTTATACATACACTAGGTAGAGTGATTACGTCCTAATTTGTAAATGAGTTTACGTCTCTATTAATAATCCTTAATAAAAAGTTAAAATGAAAATAATTAATAAGAAAGATAGCCAATTCAGACAAAAAAGTGATAATATAAGTACCACACAACGTTTCTGGGATTCTTATCCCTTTCGCTAGAGCGCGAAGAAGAGACTACAACGACACAACTGCACTTGTCAGTTGAAAAATCTTTTGTAATATCCAAACATACAATCAATTCTAAACATACAGTTGATTGGCAACATGCTAAGATTTTAGACATTGACACCAGGTACCAATCCAGACTCATTTCAGAGATGCTTCACATTAAATCAAACATCACTGCTATTAATGTACAAACAGACTTTTAAAATCAATAATTGCTGTGATCCCTTATTATTACGCTAAACCTTCTGTTTTTCAATGTCGGTGCTCCCTTATTGTTAAGCTAACCCTTCGTCGTTGCGTTTTCGTAGCTTTTGAGTTTTGTCAACTGACAAGTGCAGTTGTGTTTCTCTAGGCTCTTCTTGCACCTGACGAAAGGAACAAGGAACCCAGAAACGTTGTGTGGTTTTTATATTATCACTTTTTTTTGTCTGAATTGGCTATCTTTCTTATTAATTACTTAATAAACGTGTTCTAAGAGCACAATTTTTTAGTTAAAATATTTCAATTTATCTGGAAATATATCCTTCAATTTTATTTTCCAAAAGACATAATTTTGGAATCTGTTCTGACCCGAAACCCGTGTAATTATAAGAGAACCGAGTACTGCCTTTTTACAGTTTGGACATATAATTAAAGAGAAAGTCGGTGACTGATAAGAGACAATAAGCCTAAAATATACAAAACTAATAATGATGCTGGACTGCTTTCATATGTGTAAGGGGGAAAATTAATCGATAGCATACACAGACTCAAAATTGAATTTGAGTGACAAAGAGGGAGAGAGAGATAGAGATAGAAGAGGTATTTCGGTGATTTGCTCTAGTTGAAAGGCTGAAAGTCCTCCAATAGGAATGACACGCACACAGTGGTCAGCTGGGGTTCAGAGACTGCGAACTTTCAATACTGTGAGTGGGGCAGTAAGCTGTGTCCGAGGGACGTGCTGCGGCGCGGCGAGAGCTTTTATGGCCGTCAGCCACAGGATGCGCGTGACTGCTTTTTTTAAAAAGCCGACGAGTCCTGGCGTTTCTGAAAGGTGCATTCTTTTTTAAGTAGTGCTATTAACTACAGATATTCTAAAGGATCGTGTAGAACTACTGGTTCTGTGGCATGTTTACAACTGCGTGTTACGCGACAAATTATGTCGAACACATAAAGAACGGAAGAACATTGAACGCAAAACAATTTTAGCGGTTTTCTTTTTCACTGTATTTACATGTTGTTATATTTTTCTCAAGATCTGACTCGACTAAACAGGCAGGTATATGTTTATTATTATTATTATGCTTAACAGCAGATCCTTGAGGAAAGTTCTGCTTGCTAAACTAGGGAAATGTTTGCCGGCTGTGGTTTCCCGTTGCCTCGCGCCAGTTGAAGTTGAGAATGATGGACCCTTTCAGCATCATGCGAACGTGGCATCGGGAGCTCTGCAATGGGTTTGTTGATTATACTAAAAATGAGATGGACCCAAACATCCATGTCCTCGCCGGGATTCAAAACAGGGGCCTCTGTGTTGTGAGGCAACGACGCTGACCGCTACACCACAGCAGGTCGGCAGATTTGTGGTAAAGAAATAAATGATATATTGGGGACAATAAGCTTTATCTTGAATGAGACAAATTATTTGAATGGTAACGTAAAAATCAAATAGATCATTTTTCGCTGAGGATAGCTCAGGTGGGTTACATTTCGGTAGGAGTGCTCATTTTTTTCTGAACAGGGGTGTGCATTATTTGTCTTAATTACTTGTCTAAATATAGGCCTATACCTTTAATGCATCATCGAGTAGACACTCTTCAATTGTATTTTCCTCATTAAGGAAAAAAAAGAGGTCTATTCATCAATGGTGCAGCATTCTAAGTGAGAATTTCGTAAATGATTTTGCATCGTATTCGAGGGAGATTTTGGAAATTTATTTTTCATCGGAAATCTGTGTTAGCGGTTACAATTACCACGACTGCTGACTTATGCAGGAACTTCTCGAAGCTGCGATATTTAATATTTCATCTTACACGATTCTGTAATGCGTATAACGAAACCCGTAACACGAGATAAGGGTAAAATATTTATAGATTTATATATGCATAAGTACTGATGATTACCATAAAAATTATGATTCTTATCTTAACAATTTATGGGTGATAATTTTAAAACTTAACGATACTCCCTCACAATCTCTAATATTTACTCCGCTGAAAATAAAACCACCACTTTTATTTCACATATTTTGAGAGCATTACAACAATAGATTTAAACAATTACTTTTTTGAATGATGTGATATTCTATTAGAATTTCAAGCGTCGATAGATATGTGGTAATTATATAATATTTTTAAAAGTTTGATTGATTGGTACAGGAGTTGTATAAATGCATAATGAAATTATGGTGTTTGGAGAATTAAATATGCATATCTGATTAAATAGCTCGTAACGTCAGTTACAAACATTAGCATCTTCAGTAAATTTAAATTAAGTTGTAATTTTACTTAATGATTGCAAGATTTGAACGTAAATGTTTTTAAAAACTTGTATCCATTTTAAATGTACGAATTTAATGTTTAAAGCCATTTACTTAACTGCCGTAAATGCAACGCGATATTTGACAAATATCTCACCTCGATTGTTAGTCTAAGAGCCATTTCTGACTAAACACGAAGTTCGTCTCTACTTAAGCGAAGCTGATGTGAACAAATGGCGTGTAGGAAAGTTGGTCGCATCTCCTTCCAACACCAAGACACGCTCCAGTGGGCGAGATCCACGGCCCGACTTCTCTCTAATTTATTTCCAATGGTCTAACAAACTGAAACTGCACCGGAGATTTATATTTGTCCTGTTCCGAACCGCTCGGGAATCGAATTCAACCATCAATTATACGTAATGGTTGCGAGAGGCAAAGGTTAGGGGAACTACCTCGGACCACACCGGGACATCATTCTGCAGCTTCCGGTTAGGTGACAGCGTAAATAAATTTTCGGATTAAGTTTCATGCAAATCAATAACCCAATCAAATGAGCTGATGCTTTAAACTGTGTTGTTATGAATTTATCTTTCCTATGAGACAATAAGAATAAAATAGAAGGGTTAAATTACCGACATTTTTTACGGCAACGTAAGTATTGAAAGGAGAAGTAGAATTTAGTCTGGGATAAGGGTATTTGGTCAGTGTCTCTGACAGTGTTGAGTATCCGACTTTTATGATCATCTTTGATTAAGCTACGAAATTATATTTTCACGTCTCAAGATGTTGGTTTCTCCATTCCAGTGGGAAGCTAATTGCGCAACGTGGGTAATTAACCAAATATATACAGAGTTTAAGCAATGGTATCACATATAGTCGCAACACAAATATTATAGAGTCTTTTGTAGTAGTTCAGAAAAGTATTAACCAAATTAAATAAATATCTTCCAGCAGCAGACATTTCGTTAGTATCAATAAAATACAATTTTTGTGTTTCATGTCTATAAATTTTGTATTGTGTAGGTTTGGGTTTGCCGCGAAAGCCAACAGTACGTTCAGATTATTTTATGATTATTATTTCTGAACTTGCCAATTTAAGTTCCTGTCTTGCAGCAGTTAGGATGAATTATCTATGACTAAGAACGAATAACGTACACGGTTGAGATTTAGGAATTTATTTGACCATAAAAAGTAGGTGATCAGAAATAATAGGTCCATTTTTCTTTTTCCTGTATATATTGATCGTGAACTTTTCATAAAACTGAGAAGGATAACCAGCTTTAATTACTTTCTGAAATATTAAGTAATGTTGCACAATTTCTGTCCTCAGGTTACATTCAATGCGTTTTGATATTTTTAGTAAATAAATTTTATTTTGGGGTCCTACTTTTATTTTTTTAAATTAAAATGGCTTCTATTCATCTGTCAAAATTCACGAGCGGAAACGACGCACTGCGTTCGGAGTTCATACGTTTAAATATTCCAGCATCCCTCAGAGGCACATGTAAGGACAACGAATAGTTTGTGCCACACAAATCACAGTGAAAGCGAACGTTTTAATTACGAATATGCTTCAAAGACACACCTGGATGGGAAAGTCCGGCAAGGGGTTTGCAAATAACAGCAATCGACGAAAAGGCAAACTGGGACAGAGTAAATATAGAATATTGCGTCGGAACACGAATACCTAGCAGCATGCACAATGAAAAGCTTACTGATGTAAAAGTTTGAAGAAAACAAAACGAGATGTATGATTGAAAATATTAAAATTGCGTCCACTATATTACAAAAATATTTTCAATTTAAATTACTCAACACAAATTAAGGAGCATAGTTTATTTATTATCATTTCTTTCAGATTAACTTACTATCAGATGAGTATTATACTTCAAATAGAAACCAAATAATTTTATTTTATTTTATTTTTAGGGCAACAGGCTACATGAGGGTGATCCACATTGGGCAACTCCCCTTTAATAGCATAGGAAGGGATTAGAAAGGGGGGATGCGGAAGGGTAGAGGAAGGTAGCCAAGGGTTACTTGGGCCCCCGGGCTATGGTTTAAGGATCCTACCCGACATTCGCCTAAAGAAATGCAGGGAAAACCCTAGAAAAACCTGCATCGGGTAGGTCGGGCATTTGGTACTTGTCCCACGCCCTTCCTATAGCGAGAGAGGAGTTTGCTGTGGGGACGCAGCATTCCCTTCTCCGTGCCTCGACCAGTTTAGGAGGCAGCTGGCCGACTATTACAATGGGAATAGCGAACAACTCTTACCGTATGCCAAAGGTCTGAGACCCCGGAACATACACCTCTCAAAACAGGCCGAGGTGCCTCTGCTTGTGGGAACTTTAGTTCAAAAACGGAAAGGAAAAGGCATACCCAAAGGTAGCCCCTTCGTATCTCTCCTAAAAGGTTCTGCCTGCGAGAGAAAATCCCTCGCAGGTTACCTGCGAGAGAATCCTCTCGCAGGCTGTTTTGAGAGGTGTATGTTCCGGGGTCGCAGACCTTGGGCATACGGTAAGGGTTGTTCGCTATTCCCATTGGAGTAGTCGGCCAGCTGCCTCCTAAATTGGTCGAGGTACGGAGAAGGGAATGCTGCGTCCCCACAGCAAACTCCTCTCCCGCTATCGGAAGGGCGTGGGACAAGTACCCAATGCCCGACCTACCTGATGCAGGTTTCTCTAGGGTTTGTCCTGCATTTCTTTTAGGCGAATGCCGGGTAGGATCCTTAAACTATAGCCCGGGGGCCCTAGTAAACCCTTGGCTACCTTCCTCCATCCTTCCGCATCCCCCCTTTCAAATCCCTTCCTATGCTATTAAAGGGGAGTTGCCACCTTGGGGATTACCCTCATGTAGCCTGTTACCCTAAAAAAAAAATATTATAGCGGTTCTTCACGTGACAGTTCAATCTTAAGATTTGTATTAGATTGTATACCTTATTTCAGATCGATATTATTATTTTGATAGTAAACGTAATAGAGTAATTACAAACTGATGTTAGGCTTAGTCATTTCTGTACCTACATTTCTTCAAGCACCTAGATTTGAACTAGAATCATTCCGTTCCTGGCAAACAGGTGTTGCATCACTCGTATGCCGTGCGCTCGATCAAATGTGTGTTAAAAATTTAAAATTCGGAACGAGTTGAGTTTACGAATTGTTGACGAACAGACATTTAGTGGAACGAATAAACTTGTCGAGCGACGCCGTGATCGATGTGACGGAGCGTGGCTCCATAACTCAGGCTTCCATGGGCTCTATCGATGCGTCAACGGGTCTTGAAGTATCTGGAAAAGCTTTTTTAGTATTGCAGGCCATTTGAAACTCGCATAATGCCTTAATTATAATATAGCTAAAAGAAAATTCAGGATAATTTGATGCCATATAGAAAAGCACCTTTATTGCCTAATCAGAAATAATATTCTTATAAATTATCAAAGAATTATCGAAAATACGGTTGGCAGTCTTGGTCTCTGTAGAAGAATTATTGAATCGTATTTTACGTAATAACACTAGCCTTTATCGTCCGCTCTCCGTACGTGGGAGGCATGTTCAGAAAGTAAGTGTACTAGATTTATATATATGTTTAGAAAAAGTGTATTTGAAAAAAATTACATGATATTGTTCCGACACTTTTTGATTATTTTTACACATAATCGCCATCCCGTCAAATGCATGTTGTGTGCCGTGGCACATGTTTCTTTATGCCCTCCTCGCATAACTCTCCCGCCATCTCCTTTCCCCACTTCAGAACATTTTCTGCGCCTGATCGTCAGTTGAAAATTTAATTCCACCCATGTGTGCCTTCAGGGAGGTAAAAAGATGATAATATGAAGACGGCAAGTTAGGGGAATACGGGGGTTAGTTTAAAACATCCCAACCAAATTATTCCAAGAGCCCCTTGGTGGCTAGGGAAGTGTGAGGACCGGCGTTGTCGTGAAACAAGCACACTCCTCTCGTGAGCATCCTCCTCCTTTTAAGTTTTTTTTAGGGTTTCACAATATCGTTGTGCATTGATGGTCTTCCCCCGAGGCAGAATTCGACCAAAACGATGCCTTTTCGGTCCCAAAACACCGAGGCCATGATTTGTTTAACCGAAATTGTGGTTTTTGTTCTGCCTCCCTGCACCACTTAAAGAAACTGAAATTTGTAGATAATGGTGTGATGAAACTGGTAGGTACGTTACTGGGGTATTCCATTGTCTATGTTAGAAAAGAGGAACTTAAATTTTATTCCGGAACAAATAGGAACGTTACAGATTTCAGAAAATTTTGAGCAAAAATTGAACCTACGTTATACTATTTGAAAATGATAAATTTCTGTGTATTGGTTTGGAAAACGATTTAATTTAATTTTATGTAGATTGCCTCTTTAATCTTCAGTCAAAACCCGATGGGGTTTGGCGCAGATGACGGAGAAAAAAATTAATGAAATCATAGCAGTTACGAATTCCTATTTTGCAGAGATTGAGAAATTGTTTTATGTTTAACGCATAAAAAATCTGGGAAGGCGATGGATTAATTGTATATAGTTAAAAGGCAAATACGTTGAAAATCAGTTACGTTTCTTTCCTAACACCATTTGTACTGAGCAGTTGTTAATTTTTATTTAAGGTCCATTTCCCATAGTCACACATTTTGGACCATATTAAATTGATCAAATTACTTCCCCATTACTTCTAATTTGAACTACGTAATATTCCCTTATCTATCATAAGAAGGTAAACATTTTGGTCTCACGGCCGTTCTGCAATTGAAAGTAAAATCATTCGTTTATTATAAAGTTCTAAAAATATATTTATTCCTGGACATTGGCTACGTTCCTATTACAGACTCAACAATCAACGCCCGTTCGCTTTACTGCCGAGTGTATATAAATCAGATAACAGCAACTTAGCACGTAGGACCACCACCAGGAAAATATTATTAGCTGTTGTGGTTATACACAACCAAATATATTAAGAATTTGATGATACGTTATTCAATATGCAGCAAAACCTCAATTTTTCATCCTACTCTTCTATAGTTTAAGCATGGTTCAAAAATCTAAATGTATGTAAAATTTTCATGTGAAACGTATTAGTTTTGTAGTTCGTGTTTTCTTGTTTAGAATGTGTAAAGCAGTTTAATACTTTTAATATCTACCGTGCAAATAAAAATAAGGGGCATTGAAAATTATATAAAAATTGGCGTTTCATCTTCTTTTAATAAATAAAATTGCATCTATGTTTGTATGTATATGTATATGCTCCACATACAAATCTACACCCGTAGACCAAATTTCTTACACGTGTTCTTCGTGACCATAAAACAAACACTGTGGGGATGAGACACGTCTACCATTCCAGGAACAAAGGTGGACGGGGGTGGACATTTTCAAACATGCTGAAAGGGTCGATATTTAAGTCGGATAAATATTATTCGGAGTCAAATAGATTGATAATGTTTTCAACCGATGTTCTTTGCGTATAATTTTAACCCCTTTCGGCATAAGTGGGAAGTACCCTTAGGGGTGGGGGTGGGTGTTACATAAAAGGAACGCAAAAACAACCGAAATTGGAGTCAAATTCCGGGTTATGGATGTCGCTGAGTTTAATAAAGACAACCCGGTCAACGACGAGCACCAAGATAGTGAAATATAAACGACAAACTGACTCGAGTTCGATAGTGAAAGCCATGACATCAAAACATTCACAATTTTCTGATTGTAGCCGTGTGGGAAGAAACAGAATCATGTAAATGGTTATTACTCATTTTGTAAATCATAATTTCAAAATAATATTAAACATTTATATTACTTTAATTTCGGCTAATTAATCCGTGTCAATAGGTACATAACTTCTGCTTTAGTTCTCTTAATATGACGCCATTCAATTTTGTATTTAATATAAATGATTGACGAGTTTTTCTTAAAACCAAAGCTTAACAAACTTTTTATTTTTATTTTAAAAAGGCAGAGCACTGAAATAGCTATCGTTTCTCTGAGGAACGATTATTGTGAAAAGTACCTGACACCAAACATAAAATATACTCTACTGAGTGCCGAGAAGAAAGTGGAGTGTATGGCGCGAAAACTTCTAAATGGCGGTGCGCAATAAATCAAGTCTCGTTCTCTGCAGTCTTGAATAGGCGCACTTGTGAAGAAACAGACGAAGAAGAAATCGTGAAGGGGAGAGTTTTCTGGCGCTCGTGAAAAACGTGGATATATTGGCTAAGAGCACAAATTATTGAAATTGAATACTGTTAGAGTACATGTACACCCAATACTCTGGTATATTTTATATTAAATCAATATGAAACTTATTTATTTAATTATATAATTAAATTTACTTATGGTTGTAAAGAGATACTATTTCTTTAGGGGGATTAATTTGTTATAAATTCTTATTGAAATTACACGTTGAATGCCATTTAAGTAATACTAAGTAATTTATTGGGAGTGTTATTTTAAATTAGTCATGTTTGTATGTCTAATTAACTTATCAAATATTTAATTATCAATTAAAACGTGAAACTAAAAACACAGTTTTTTTGTAAATCTTTTATGAACAAAAAATCTCTCAGGGTAAATTATCGAAGGACGTTATGTGTGGCAAACAGTAAATTTTGAAGTAAAGAGGAAATAGGATACTTCAATATACAGACAAAATTAAACAAACATTAACTTAAGATTAAACTCTACGTTCTAATGAATCTTTATTACTGATAACTTAATGTAAAATTACACGTTAGTATAGTTAAATATAAATATTAACAATTCATAATAATAAAAATAATTAAACACTAAACATGATTTAGCTGTAAACTAAACACTTATTATATGAGCAAAACACTAATTTTTTTATTCCATATGGCATCCACGCATCAGTCTGATCTTCAACCGCAGTTATTACATTGCTTTACGTCGTACATGTAAGGAGAAACAGTATAATTAAATAAAGAAACAGTATTTCACATATTTACTTAACTATAACACTTCCAGGAAACTATTAGAGCATATTATTAATATACTTTGGCCTTTCGAGGAGCAATTTAACTGTATAAAAAACTCCATTAATTAACCAATTGAGACTTTGCTGGATTATATGACAGTACGAAATACTTCGTTTCATATGACTTTGAGGTATAGATTTTCAAACAACTAAAGAATATTGAATTAATATGTTGGCGTATTGTAAATGACTGATATTGGAGGGTCGATTTTAAAGCCTTACACAACCGTCCTGATTTCAGATTTTCTTAATTAGCAAACTTTTAGTACGCAAATTACTCTTTCTTTCCTAAAATTATAAAACTGAAAAGAATTCCTACTTCTAGGAGAAGACTTTTACCATGTTTAAATCCCTAACGGTGTTCGAACTCTTTTTAACGCTGAAATGGTATTAATAATCTACGGGAGTATTTCGCGTTATACAATGACACACGTCGACCATTAATACGTTCCACTTCTGGTTTCTTGACCTTTCGTCTTATTTAATTAATGTCCTCTATTCTGTTGTGAATAAATTTTAAATTACAATCAACTTTATTCCACGGTGTTGTTCCATTCAGGTTGCTATAGAAAATAATTTTTCGGGTTCTGAAATTTTTCTCGGGGTTCCAACTGGGTGGTGTTGGTTTAGATGTCGATTGTGCTAATCGACGAAATTTCGTGTTTAATCAACGCCTCTCGATTCAACCCAAGAACAATTCCAGCAGCATATTCACCAGGAAAACCTACGGATATGAATTTTTCTCATGTTTCCGCGACAATTTTGTTGATATCTTTAACATTTTTACACTGTAATTTACTGTTGCATTTGATAATTCACATGTATATCTAAAGGTTTAACATTTTGGAAACTGTGATTGAAAGTAAATCCGGAATGTGTTATGGAAGATGACAGTCTGACAGCTGTCTTAGTGGGCCAACGACTTCAATGGGGTATAGAGGCACAGAAAGAAAAGTGACTGAGATTGAATGTTAAGTTTTTTTTGCCGATACGTTTGGTACATACATTCTGTGTATATGGTTATATTTGCATTTCTCTACTGTTCTTCCCTCTGTCACTGAGGTAGTTAAACCTGGATGCTTGAGAATGTGCCTACCTAACTTGATTTATCTTATTTTTGGTATACTCCCACTTCTATTCTCGCTAATACTTTCTAAATTTCTCGTTCCTTGTCATTAAATTTAAGCGTAAACATTCCTGTCGAATTCTTTCACGAAGTCGACAAGTACAAATACTGGAGCTATTTGAAATACGCACTATTTTTTTAACTGTTTGGATACAGTGGTTTGAAATCATCCTTACATCGAGAGTTATTTGTAACATGTACACTAATTACCTCATAATACGTGAAATAGCAGTATGGACTGCTATTTTTTCCAATACTGGTAATTATTTCTTGTAAAGTATTACAACTGTCAATTTCCAATTTTTTGGGTCTTTGATTTAATCCAAGTATTTAGTTTATATTTTCCCTTACATTTCTCTTTCTTTTCTCTCACTAGTCTTTTGTATTGTATGAGGTTTTCCATTTTCTTTTTATTTAATTTTTTATTTATAGTCGCATCAACTGTTAAAGTCATTAGTGACTTTGTAGACGGTGTCATTTGACCCATCGGGGAACTTAATTGTGGCAGTTCTGAGTATGGAGACATACACAAACATATACCAACAACATCCAAGTCCTCGCCGGTATTCGAACCGGGTTATCTCTGTGATACTGATCACTACATCACTGGAAGTGTATTTCATTTTTTAAATTCTTTGTAAAATTTCACACGATACGATTTTCTTTACCAAAGCACTGTAACGTCTGTTTAAACTCCTTGAGAAAATAACTTTTCTTAGTATCGCTATAAGAAAACGAACTTTTAAAGTAAACGTATGGCAGAAATGTAAAATAGGAACAGGTCCAGTGAAATAAAGCTTATGACAGACTAACTAGACTAATAACATGTGAATAATAATAAGAAAGATAGCCAAATACAGACAAGATAGGTGATAATATTAATATTACACAACGTTTCTGGACGCATTGTTCATGTGCACAAAAATTGTAAGAACCGAGAGAGACACAACTTCCCCCCCTTTTGTCTTTATTTAGCTATCTTTCTTATTATTAATTTGGAATGAGACGTAATTTTTACATTTAAATGCGTGAATAAATTAAACTTACCTGAGAAGGCTAATAATTTAGAAAAAAAAATATTCACGCGTTCAAACTGTGCATTCTGTGGAAATAAGCCGTTTCAACTGCCTACTGGAATAGGAAACAGCTCTGGTTTTATTTGACTATATTTCATATTTGAAAAAAAATTAAGTTATGAAGAAACAAATCTTGTTACATTTCATCTTAGAGATGTTTTTCTTACCACCGAGCTGTCTATTGATGTATACTGGAATTTAACTTAAAAAGAAACCGATCAACGAGCCACGAGGAAATGTATAACAATATAAAATTTAAATTGATGACAATGATTTTTATACGGTTCTCGAAATGAATTTTACATAAAGCGCAGATGTTTTCAACAATTATGCATAGAAAAACATTAACTTATTTACACGTTATTGACAAAATGAATTAATGGGTGCACTCTTAGTATGTCATCGTCATAATGCTGATGTATAATTTTAGAACTAACAAACATAATTGTCTTACCTGCGTTTTATAAATTCTTGTGTACGTCGAACTGTTTTCATTTAGTTATTGGCGGCTGTCTTCTTGATGCTGATCGTACGTTGGACATACTATCTTCGCCAATACGCCATACCCTACTGAAATTTGAAGTAGTCGAATTTTAGTTGTTTCACAATAAATTTTCATGTTTCCTTTCTATGCGTTACATTATCTGATTCAGATCGGAGTGAACGGTATTGTCTAACACCTGGAAAGGGTTCGCTATATTGGACGTGCATTGTGCCGTCATTGTTGACGTTCTAAACCGTATTTAACAGGAACAGCATGAGTAGAACGTGTTACGCAGGATACTAATCATGCGGCGCCCTTCCAGTTCACGCTCCGACGCGTGCACAAGGCTCTGGAGAAGCTAACACCGCACAGTGCATATGCACGGAATCTCGACCAATAGAGCGTACTCAGGCAAATTACACCTATGTGCAGCTGCTGATAATTCTCCGCCAGCGATGTGTGGAATTCCACAGAATTACAGAACCAACAGCTAGGCTGAAACGCGTGCACACTAGAAGCCGCGAGTTAATCAAGCTCTTTCGTTCCTACGTAGTTAGACATATGAAGACAGTCTGGTGTAACGGCTAGCCTCATAAACGATCCGAAAATTGGCAAACTAATTAATTCAGAGGACTGATGATTAACATCATAGTTATTATTGTTTATGGAGGTTGGTTATATCTATATACGTAAACAATACGCTGCTCGGTCATGTGTTTCTGATCGGGTTAGTACGGAAGGCATGCGCCGGTATAGTGTATATAATAATTTTTTATACTCAAATGCAGCTCTGTGCAATGAGAGAAGATAAACATTTACATAATTAAGGAAGAGATCGAGGTTGATCTGCTAAAGGTAATGTACAAATCCTCAGAATTTACTTATTACCTCAAGAGATTACGGATAGCTTTAAGGCGTTTTAAAGACTAGAAAATATTTTGGATAGAAGGCTATTTTATATGGCCATAACAAATCATCTTCACACGAAATGTCGTCTAAAAGCAGATTTCGCGAATGAATTAATTGAAATCGAAGTATGCGGAAGATTTTGTAAATGCACAATACACATTACAGTAATTTATCGAAAGATAAGTATTTATAACACGAGGTGTGATAAAAAACTAAGGTTACAAAGCCTGCAGTGAAATGTGTACATTTTATTTCATACAACCAATTCAGCCATCAGTCTGAAGCGACTTGTCGACCTCCTAGGTGCTCCTTCAAGTGAGGAAAAGGGTGAAAGTCGCTTGGAGTGAGGTCCGGGCTGTAGGCAGGGTGGTTGATGATGTCCCAGTGAAACTGCTTCAACAGCGTGGTGGTCTTCTGGGCTGGATGAGGACGCGCGTTGTCGTGAAGGAGGATGACGCCCTTGGAGAGACTTTCACCTTTTTTCCTCACTAGAAGGCCGACAATTGTCTTTTGACGAGAAGGTGAAAGACTTTGCGACAACGTGGCTTGAAAACGCAAGGACAGTATTTTTATCAGTAGGAAATATTCATAAACTAATTCCATGAAGCGACAAATGCCTAAACCGATATGGAGACAATGTTGAAAAAACTTACAGTATGGCTGTATTGGTTGTACGAAATAAAATGTGCACATTTCACTGCAGGTTTTGTAACCTTAGTTTAAAATCACGCCTCGTATAATACTGTTCAGTTGTGGAGAGGACTAGAATTGAACAGAGTGCGAACTCAGGTCAGTGTCGTTGGGTTAGCTTACCACGATAGTTTACGACGGGCCATTGATATTTGTATGCAGAGGCATATATACGTATGTGTTTGTGTGCGTAACGGGTAAGAACGAGTATATATGCAAAAGTAAGGTTACTTAAGTAAACATTTTGTTTCGGCGATTAAAGAAGACATTGATATTAAATGCAGATGGAAAGTGCCCGCAATGATAAATACTCGACATTCTCAAAATAAGGGTTGACGCAAGTAACAATGGTGGTCAGAAGTTTTTCACAGGAAGGCATGATAGAAACAACGTAATACAATGTGGTAAGCGAGAATAATATTGTAAAAGGAAACAATCCGCCAAACTGATTGGAAAAAAACGATGGATGACATTTTCCGATGTGCGAAAAGCAATATAAAAACGGAAGAAAAGTTAACATTTGTTATATTGTAATACAATACCGAGGGGAAAAGAGAAGCAGCAAAGTTTAACGTTTCATAAACTTCGGAGAAGTCGTTGCTTCAAGGTTGAAACGAACGGCTTCGCGACTGGTGGAACATCTACGCTCGAGGACAGCGACACGCTATTTCCTGAAGGCAGCCTGCCGACTGGAGGATGTTCAACGACAGAATTTCGAGGTTGCGTAATTTTTTTGTAATTTACTTTAATTAAGCTCGTTTTAAAACGAAATTCAATTGAAGCTTTCAGCTGTTTTTATTACCACGAACTGAGATAGAGTTTAATATTTTATTTTGTAATTAATACTGTGGCACGTACTTTCCGAAATGAAGAAAAACTGTTGGAATTAAAATATGAGGTGTGTTCAAAAAGCAACGGGAATTTTCGTTTTTTGGAAATAATTTTATTTATTTTTCAATTTAACGTTATCCCCTTCAAAATTGTCGATATTAGTTTTATATCAATCCCCAAAACACTTCTGCAACTCGATCTTTCTGCTATCGTTTAGCTCTTTAGCGATGCACTTTCAAGTCACCTATGCTTGTAAAACGACGGCCCTTTAAAGTTCTCATTATTTTTGAGAACAGAAACAATTCACACGGGGCTATGTCTGTTGAATATGGAGGCTGGGACATCACTAGTGGTTTTTTATGGCCAAAAAGCTACGAAAAAGCAATGAAGTGTGAACAGGTGAACTGTCGTGATGCAAAAGCAATGAATTGGTTCACAACGAATCCGGGAGCTTTTTCGGATTGCTTTTCACAATCGGCGTTGAACTTGTCGGTGGTTCTCCTTATTGATCGTTCCACCTTGTGGCAAGAACTCATGATGCTCTATGTCGTTAAAATCGAAGAACACAGTGAGCATAATCTTCACTTTTCGAGCTTTTTTCGGACTTGGCGATCCAGAATGCATCCAGCAGGACGATTGAGCCTTAGTTTCGACGTCATAACTGTAAACCCATGTTTAATCATCTGTTATGACACGTCTCAGGAGTTCTTCATCGTCGCGACTCCTGAGAAACCTACATTCGCCACTGTTTTTGTTCGAAATCAAACAAATTTGGACCAACTTTTGTTGTTTCATACCAAAAATCAAATCATTTCTCTCACTAATCCCAAGTTTTCATCGATTGTTGATTTGCTGGGGCGTCTAGGGCGCTCGTCTTCTTCAAGGTCTTCATGACCTTCTTGGGAACTCTTACACCACTCGTAAACAATTGTTTTCCTCATATCAGACTCATAAAAAGCAACATTTAGTACTTCTAAAACATTTCGAGACTTTATTCCATTCTTCTAGCAAAATTCAATGCAAATTCTCTGATCCATTTTTTAAACAAACAAATAATCGCCGATGGTACGAAACCACATGCAACCTATTTAACATCTGAAAAAAGACTAAACATCCGATATGGATAACAATGTACAGATTCGTATCAGGCATGTTTACCAACACAACAACGAAAAAATTACGCAATTCGGCCTAATACTACCCGTTACTTTTTGAGCAATCCTCGTATATGTAATTTTGTTATTTGAAATTGTAATTAATAATAAATGCATAAAATGTTATAATTTTTATAAATCATTACCTGCGGGTAAAATTAAATACTTTTAAATGAAACTAGGAACATGTGATTAAAATTATTGGAGTGAAGTAAGAGACTAGTTCTTACAGGTAGACTTTAAATGAGTGCCGGAGGTGTCAACCAACATAGGATGTCTAGAGATGAAAACCTGGGAAATTGATCTTTATACGATTTTTGGGAGGATAAACTCCAATAAAATTTTTGAAGCTAAAACTTTCAATGAACAGAACAAATAAAAGTAAATTATATATATTCGTTTCGTTTGGTTACATTAAAAATTAAGATAATTATGTTTAGAACAAAACTATAAACATAAAAATTATTCTTCTCAATAATATAGACAATTATAAGAAAAGCCAAATAATATTTAAAGATAACTTTCAGCAACTTTAGAAATTATTATATCTTCTTAACCACAATTACAGTTTACATCTCTATACTTAATTTGATTTTAAAAATAAACTGCATGTATAGAATCTACATAATAGGCTATGAAAATGTGACCAAATTAACCATCGTTAGAAGTCGTTATTAAGACAATGCAAACAGAAAATTTAATTTAGTTTCACCAGGAATTAGTTTTGTTGGAGATTTTAATTTTTTGTCTTCACCAGAAGAAAACTGTTGAATCCATCTGTGGGAACTGTTATTACACTTCGAACGAAGTTTGCTCAAGAAAATTATCAGAATTAAGTCTGTGGAAGCATGTTGTAATCTACTGGAGGGAAGTTCGCAGCAAGAGACCCAGAACTTCGAGAGTTTGTCTCGTGGCGGTGTTGGAAACTTTGTTCTGTTTCTGTGTGTGTCACGGCTTCTCCTTCGTTATGTACTTTTGTCTGCAACTACAATAACAAATTAATGAGATTTCGTGAATAAAATTTCATACGAAAGAACGAAACTGGTTGATGAAATTTTGTATATAATTCTTGTTACATGTATTAAATCAGAAATGGTTTGAAATTATGTGTGGTATGTACGACACATATATTTGACATTAGAAGAAACCAAAGACATGTATTCTATACGTATTAAATTTGAAATTTTTGTAATCATTTGAACCTATATTTCTATTTACTAATTTTAAACTTTCATTGTCACTTGTATATCCGACAGTGTCGAATTTTCTATAATTATACAGAAAAATGTTTGTTGTTCCTCTTTTGCATCTAACAGAGAGCCTAACCTGCCCCTTAGAATTCGTGTATACTGTTGAAAAACCTTTTACTCCTTTATAAATGCTCTGAAAATAATTATCCGTAATAAATATTATATGTTACTAGAATCCTCAGAAAATAGATCGGTAGAATATACATGGACTTAGAGGATAAATTTATAGATAGATAGATAGATTTATTCTCCATTAGCCCTCTTATGAGAAAATAGGATTCGTCACAAATGTTACACAAGTACATAGATAACAAATAAGTTTCTAAATACAATAGACAAATTACAAATAAAATGAAGGAATATTAATAGTAATAATTAGTAATTTACACAAAAAGTTCAAATCTATAAGGCACTGTTCACATTTGTACACACTTTCTTTCAGATACACGCACACAACACTTAACACTTCCTGGTATTCAACGACATAATACACAATTGACAATAATAATGATACTAATAATATATAAATCTTAAAGGAATCAGTATCAAATTTATTGATGTTCAATACTATCTTTATTTCGTTTAGAATCTTTAAAATAAAATATGAACTTTAAGAATTGTTAGAATTTTATAATATCGGTCGTCGTCAAAACCTTTCAGCAAACAATATCTTCTAGAATTTATATTACTTAGATGAGACAGATCAATGGTTTAAAAGCTTTGATAAGCAAATTACTAGTAAAAAAAATTTATAGGTATGTGTGAAAAATATAAAAAAACGTCCGATATCAATTATGTGTTGGAGATGCAGGTCCATAGTTTCTAGCGATAAGTGAAGTTAAGCGCTCATACTAAACCAAAGAAAACGAGGAGAGTTTGTAAATATGTTACCGGCAATGTATGAAAAGCCGGAATTCTATAGAATGCCTAGGAATTGTATATAATTACCGGAGTTTTTAGGTAATGTATGAAATATGAGAATTATTACATACTTTCTCTAGGCATTGTATATAATACCTAGGAATTAATGGAATGACAAATGGTATTTAGGCAATTTTGAAAAAAGTTACTTATAAGGCTATTATAAAAATGACGTGCATTCCTCAAAAATACAAAGGTTATTCTGAAAAAAATGAGAGTGCCATTAAAAAAATTTATTCAAAATACTTAACGAAAAATGAAAATTATACAAAACAAAATTTATGTCTTTCTTATTAAGGTAAACAAAATTTTCATATAAAAAATTAGAAATTAAAATTAACCTACTTGTTGCAACATGGTAGACCTGAATGATATTTTGAATTACATTTCATTACATGTTTGACCCAAAGGTATTTCATATTTCATACTTTGCCGGTTTCTCATTTGGCATTGTATAGAATGCCTAGGAAATATGTGAAATATGAAAGTTTTCGTACATTGCCTAGGCATTCTATAGAATGCCGGTTTTTAAACTTTGTCTGTAACATATATAATACATTTAGATATGAAAGAGACAACGAAGTCGACTTACGTGAAATACTTTAACTGACCCCATACAAGAAAAAACTAAAATTTTTGCGAAGTTGTTAGGTTAGAAAAAATAGTTTTTTGTGTAATATTTTGGTGGTTAGATAAGTTTAAAAACAGATACGGCATTCGGAAATTTAATGTATGCCGAGAAAAGTTATCTGTAGACCAAGAATGAGTAATTCAAATGCTACAAATGTAATCATAAAATTGTAATTTTAACTAAAATAAAGAACTTAAGTGTAGCCTGAAAAGAGATTTTTGAATTCGTTCGACCCTTAAAAACTACGTGCAATACAAAATACTGTATCATTACATGTTCATGGCTTAACCGAAAAAATTGTTATCCGAAACGGCTTCTCCCCCTTTAGTGTGGTTAACCAGGGTCTTACTATATATGTATATGTATATCTGTATATTGTATATTGTAGTAAATACAATTAAATGATTAATTATTCAATTTAAATAATCCCACATTGGAGCACATTTGTAGTAACACAATTTAATTACATTTTAAGTAAACAAATTAAAAGTTGACCTGATAGGATTTTAAATGAAAAATCAGAACTCAAAATGTAAAACAAAGTTAATTTATTAAAAAACAAATTCTTATCACAATTGAAAATTTTGTTACAAGTTGGTTAAGTACCACGGCTTAATTTCAGGGCCGACTGTCGGGCCTCTAATAAAGAATGTTACGACAAGACAATTAAAAACTTACAATGTGAAAAATTCTTAACTTAAACAATTATTGAAATATAAAATCTGACGATAATTATTATTTACATTAGGTTAAAAATTAATAAATTTTCATTTTAGTTTATATTACCATTAGCTGTTCATCTGGGGCTCGATCTCACTCGATTATTGTTAAACACTTCACACACAGGCCATATTTCACTGAATTTAATGTGGTTGTAGTTTTCAGACACAAAGCAGTTCCTGGTCTTTACAGTTAATAACGATGTTTTTAAATCTCTGATCCTTGCATAAATATGCCAATGGACAAATACTTCAGATTGTCGACTCGTAATTCATATACCCGGGACTTTAATATATTAAGTCTCTGTTGCCTCTATACACTTGCTTGAATATAGTTACAGGAACTTTGAATCAGGTTCGCTTTTCTGGTCCAAGCAAGTCTCAATTACATCCTTCCCAAAACACAACCTTTTGCCTTCATGGTCCAATCAACTCTCCAATTATCTCTGACAAACACACTCGTCAGCCACATAAAACACACTGACTTTTTACGCGTCTATCCATGCCTTCTGGACAGGCTCTATATTCTTGTACATAATTCTTATATTTATGCCGCCGACAATGAAACTCGTAAAATTTTGTTTAATAAATAATTACATGTCTTTAATTACCACATTATATATATATATATATATATATGTTCTGTAGCGCGATAGTTTGATAATTGGTACATATAATTTAATTTAATTTAATTAGATATTAGCATGGGTTGGGAGCTTGGCATGTTGAAATTTGACCAGGCACCACCGTGGCGAAGAGAGAATCCCTGCAATCTGGACATAAACACGTACGGGCGTTATTTGGAGTGTCGCACACGTGGGAAAGTGACGTCTCCAGAAATATAAAAATTAATGAACTTGTGACTACCTGGACCAATCATATTTCTTGGACCAGAAAAGATCGACCTAAAAAGGTCTAAAATATCGAGACGTTTTTACGCTGCAAAGGGGGCGTGAGGAGATTCGTGAAATCTTTACGAGTTATAACATTTTCCTTAATTTGATATACATTTTTTTGTAAAACTTTAACTTTTGTACTTTAACTGAAACTCCTATTGTGACGTCACAGGTATTGCACAACTTTTTTAAAGGTAAACACTACTTATAAAAACCCAATCACTGAAACCCACTGGTCTGACTGAGTACATCTGTATTGTTTTTGTGCATTTTTCACTTAATTTGGCTGAGAAAATTCCAAAAGGGTAAATGATCATGTGTCTCGTACGCAGAACGTCTAAAACAACTACTGTTCTTCTGAACCAGAGGAGTCTTCAGCGAAAAGTACGGTGAGTACGACTGGTCAACGGATGCACGCAAGGTAACTGACAAGTGTCTTAATCCTTGACGCACCTAGGGGGATATGGAAGACCATGGTGAACAAAGAGAATTAAGAGACCCGATTGTTTCTCTGGCTAGCTAAACACGTGTAATTTGTATATTTTGTTCATGTAAATATTTTTATTTTAAATTTAATGAATAAATTTCTTAAAACGATATCCTTGATATTTTTTTTATCAATATCAATCGTTTTCTCGAAAACCACCCGACTATTTTTTGAGAAAAAAAAATTATAACATAATCGTATTTAAATATACTTTCTGTGCTGAATCAACAAAATACGTATAGTCAGAAATAAAATTTCACGGGGGAATGCCTAATGAATGTATAAAGGGAACGTTTTAGAAATCCCTTGCATCTAACTTAATATGTAGTGAGAAGCAGGAGGTAATTTCATTTCTCGGAACAAGCCACAGGTTGTTGTGTCGGTGTTCCAATTGAAATGTGATTGTAGTGTGTAAGGTATCATTGGATAGGTTTTTTGAAAAAGAAACAACATTTAATGAAAAAATTTATTCATAAATTTTATTGTTTACTCACAAAGTTATGTACCAAACGTTACTGTTTTATGGTTCATGATGATTATTAACACTGAAGGACTTGAAATTACTGTCCAGTGTCTGCTCTCCTACTTAAAATTTCAATGTTGTCTACGGATACTCCTTCTTGTAGCTTATTCCGAGTTATTAAAATATCACCAGTCGATTCTTTACATATGGTTTAGTTATAAATCCTTTTCGTGAACAACTAGTATCATGTAGCTGATTGGGGTGGTCGGTTACTTCTAGTAAATTGAACATATAGCCTGCCTGTTTGGTAGTGAAGCTCGCAATATCTATAATGCTGCAAGTGCTCAGTGACAAAGCACTTCGTCACTACCGTCTCTATATTTGCTTGAAAAGCAATTATATCACAGTTGTGTACAGTGTGCTCGATCTGAGTCGAGTCGTGATTGATCGATCCCATACGTCAGTTATTACTTAGACTTGATAGCTGATACAGTCAACATTTTCCTCCTTATTTCCTTACTATTTAAGGAATAATCACGAATTAAAGCAGTTATTTTTCAGGTTTTGTATTTTGCGCTTCTTCATGTTTGCAGAACCTCTTTGAAAAGTTCTCGAAACTTTGCTGTTTTGCATACTTTTTGAGCTGGAATTAAACCTAATCATCACTGTGGGTAGTATCATGTCGGTTATCTCTACCAATTCATATAAGCATGCAAGAGACAAGTATAGTTTATCCAAAGTGATGTTATTCACAGTAATTTACAAGAAAATAAGTTCGTAGACGGATTGCATGTAAATTTGCGAATTATTTTGTTGTTATGCATGAAATGACATAATTACAGGATATTGACATTTATTGCAATGAAAGTATGGTCATAAAACAACCAATAACACCTCACAACGTTTCCTCTACCAATCGGTGGACCTTATAGAGTGAAAATTAACATTATCCAGTTATTGTTCACTTGATCAGATCCACCGATTGGTGTGGAAAACGTTGTTAGTTGGTTAATATGTTATGGTCTGTTTTTCTAGCCATACTTTCATTGGAATATTATAAATTTAAAACACAGTTTAATTTATTGTAATGTTTAAAATTGTCGATTTTTCTCATAAAGGTGTCATGATTTTATTTTGTGAAACAAGCGTTTTTGATATCTGTTGAAAATTGTAAAAGCGAGTGACAAAACTTCAAGAAATAGAGGCCAGTCAATAAATCTGATCTCTTAGCTAAATTAGTTAATTAGTACACCACATATAATTGCGGGAGCCTTACAGTGAGAACAGGAAATTATGATCCATTAGCGGTATTAAGAGGGAAGGCCATAGAAAATTGCTGTGGTCAAACACCAAACTACGTATAGTCAGAAATGAAATATCATGGGGGAATGCCTGATGCAAGTATGAAGGGAACGGTTTATAAATCTCTAGTATCCAACTTAGTATGTAGTGATAAGAATACAGTGGTTTTAGTAATACTGTGGATTAATAAGTCGCGTGCAGTAAATTACACAGAGCCAAACAGACAGAGATAAGAAGATTGCAGTTTGTGAGGAAAAGTTAAAAAGTTAGTAAGTTAGAAAATGTTTAGAAATATTGTAAGTTAGTAAAAGAGATTGTAGTAAGATGAAAATTTTTAGATAGTGTTGCCCACTATTGCCAGAGAAAGAGAAAGAAAGAATCATTTATTAGGAACCATACCATTTTAATTCAAGTGTAAATGCTATTTTTAAAATTATTATTGTTGTTTATTTAAAAGATTTAAATAATGAAATAAATTATTTAACTCACAATTAACATTTTATTTATTACAATATTCCAATGGGTTACATCAATGCGTATGTTGTGAAATGTTATTTTGCATGTTTAATTTCCAAGATTCTATCTCATCGGCATATGAAAACTGTGTTTACGCTTGAAGGATAATCGCTACACTGACCGCGTGCCACTCCAACACATCCGGAATGTGTCATTGAAGCAGGCTTTCAATGGGATGTAGAGCAAAGTAGAAAAAAGAAAGAAATAACCGACATATAAACACCCTATCTCACGAAATATGGAATCAGCTTTCAAATATTAATGGTATCATTATTTGACAAGAGAGAAATTATTCGCTTCATTATTATCACAATATTATTGTTTCTCTTAAGTTCCCCACCGTGAAAAGTTTTCAGTTCATTTTAAATATTGTACCTCACGGTATTATTGCATGTAATAAAATATATAATAATGTTTGGAGTGAAGGGAAACCTCATCGTCTACTGTACGTAGGTTGGAATTTCCTCAAAATTTGTGGTTCATGTATCCCACGTATAAGAGTGAAATTTGAAGTTTCATGATGATATTAAGTAATATGAAAAAGTCAAGTTGGTCCTTTATCAACATAGAGAAAGGTATATAACACAACGATAGCTGTTTCACCTTGTTCTCTGTCCTACAACATTAATAGTGGTAAGTTCGAATCCGCAAATTGCATTCATATATTAAATTATGATAATGGTATTAGTTTTGAATGCGAGTTTCTTCATCAAGCTAATTTACATTGAGTCATTAACCTAGTTGGACGGCGAGTATTGGGCACATGCTTGTTTTCGCACGAAACCAATTACAGCTCGACGCAATTAGGGCTCGTTTTATTGCACTTTGAGGTAATTTGTCAACTCGTGTTAAATGATTTTGCCCCAACCATGTTTCAAGTAATTCATCATGAATTATACTTGCTTCATTTGTCACGTGTGTCAGTGGAGGCAGTGAAGTACCCTGTTAAACCACCACACATAGATTCTAATGGTGAAGCGTGCTGTACATACTTTCTATAATTATTTAAGAGAAATTTAAGTTTTTTCTTTCCAATAACAGACAGAGGATGAACTACATGGACAAGCTTAATAGCATAACTACATGTGCTCATAAAATCAATTGTGCCCAATTTTTATTATGATGAAGTCGGGGTTAAACACCATTAGAGATTTGGTCATTAAGATATTATCATGGTGTAGTCCCCCGTCCCTAACCCTTTATCATCTATACATTGAATTATTTTTTTCAGTAATCTGAAAATTGAGGTTATTTTATTCAGCTAATGGGTCAGGAAGATATACTCATATCAGGACAGAATGTGAGTGTCATCTTGAATGCAACAATGCTCGGCATGCTTATTCGACTCCGATTCGCAGTGACAGAAAATAGTTTCTTCCAGTACAAGGCTTTAGAAAAGTATTTTACTTTTCTTGCAGTTTCTCAGTTCAAATTTTCTCTTGTTTCTCAATTTATTATTTTAGATAAATGTGTATTACCAGGAAAATGCCTAAGTTAACTCCCAAAACAATGTCTCGAACATGTCAGTTTGTGAAGTTATAACAAATTAGATTCAACCACGTGATTGTTACTATAATGGTATGTATTAATTTGCTCGTATACAACCATGTTGTTTGTAGATTCAAGTCTTTTCCAAGTTACGTATAGTGAAGTAAAGTAACTGTTGTCATTAAAAAACAAGTATGGTATAAATAATCATTATTAAAATTAGATGTGTGGGTTGATTGTACGGCCATGGGTGATACAGCTTACTAAAACATATATTTTTTGTATATGAATGTATGGTCTGAAATGACGTTTTGAGGGACGAACACAAAAAATGAGACATGAAATGAAAAACATTGTTTATTTACAACATCATCGAAAAGTGCTTCTTTCCAGCCCAAAGTATTTCTTAGCTGGTATTATTATTTATGAAAACCCTGGCTCATCCATTTTCTGTTTATTTTCTGCAAACCATTTTTTCTTTCTCGGTCTCTTGGCTATGATTAATTATAGACAATTTACTGCTACGTTGTATAACTTTCCTTCACCTTAGGTTTTGAGATCGTCAATTACTGTTTCTCAGGAACCGCGAATGATATTGACAGGTTCATTCTCTTCCGACCATTACTTCTTTTAATTTTTGAATCGTGCTACAATCAATTATCAGTCGCATTGTATCCTTTGATTGGTTTCCTTAAAGAGTCATTTTGATACAATTTGTTAATGTTATATGGAATAATTCACGTTACACGAGAAGTAAACTAATTTTTTAAATCATTAATACTTTAGTTTCGAGTGGAGTATCTGAGGTTCCTTTCTTCCACTAATTTATGTAACTCCACAATATCCAGAATGTTACCATTTTAAGTGAAGTGCGGTACATATTATTTTTACTTTTACGAAATATACTGAAGAATATCGTTAGGCTTGATTGCTTTCATACATACCTCTTTAGAAGTATTTGACGGATTATACAACCGCTGACCTTTGAGTGTATATTTTTTTTTCATTTTGTATGTACAGTTATTGGTTTTATGCCAATCACGTGGCTGTTAACAATTATTTTAATATAAATTCTTTCTTAAAGGCATAATAAAAAAATTATAGAATCTTTTTTCAATGAATTTTTCCTTCTTAATTTTTAATGTATTTAAATCTAGGCGATACATACGGTGTATATACGGTTGTACATAATAACTTACAAATACTTACATGGAACAAAATTAGTTATATCGCCTAATACTTTATTTAGTACTAATAATGCCCAGTGTTGCCCGGGTTGTCATCATTAAACTCAGAAACATCAAACTCCCCGTGTTTGATTCCAATCTCGGTTGTTTTTGCCTTCTTTTAATTTAACGTCCTTCCTTCCACCCCAATCCCTACGTGTGCTCCCATGCCGAAAGGTGTTCAAATTCTACACAAAAATATACGGTGAAACGCTATCTCACTGACCCCGAAAAATTTTCTTTCAACGAAAATATCTGCCGTTTTAGCATGTTTGAAAATTTCAACCCTCGGTACTCGTGTCTTACGCCTAAAAGTGTTTATTTCCGGACCTAACTGAATACGTGTATAAAATTAGGTCAAATTTTCTTCACGCGTAGAGATTTGTATGCAAACGGATACTCATTGCTTCCACCTTTCACCCTCACTCACACGGGTAGAAGAACAACTTAACCGGCAAGTTGAATTCTATAATTTAACTCAGCGACAACCATAACCCCTAATTCTACTCCAATCTTGTTTTTTTGCTTCATTTTTATGTAACGTCCCTCCACCCCGTCTCTAATGTGGAAATGGACTGAAATTAGACACAAACACAATCGGGAGAAAGACTATCAATTTTAATGATCCCGAAAAATAATTCTTCGATGCTAACATCAGTTTATTTTGCAATATGTGAAAATACTCCCGGTTTCTTATGGGATAAATAATTACTCACCCTATCAGAAAAAAACGTGATACATCCCACAGAGTAAAGGAGTCAATCGTTATCTTAAAAAAGTAAAAAAAAAACACGAATCTTAAGAGAGAAAGCAATGCTTCGCGTACATTACGGGAATAGTTGCAGTAAAATAAGGAAGTTATGAATATCTATTAAGGGTACAAATATCCCGGTACCTTAAGGTTATCATCAAAACTTCCAATACCTTAAAGGAATTAAAAATACTCACTATCCTTTAACGAAGACATATAATCACGTTACGTTAAATGAACAAAAAATAGAACCAGTATCTTAAGCGAGTGAAAAAAATATTCCCGGTATGTCCAGTGAAAAAAATACTCCCGATACCTTAAGGGTGTCACAAATTTTTCCGGTGCCTTGATGTTGTAATAAATATTCCCGGTACCATAAGTACTCAACAATATTCCAGATACCTTACGTGGGTCAAAAAACCTCCAAATTACTTAATGGTGTCAAAAAATTGTCCCTGTACGTAAAAAAAAAATTCCTTGCATCTTAATCATGTCAAATACTTCTGTTAGTAAAGTAAAAAGTAGTCTCGATACATTGTGGGAATAGTAAATAACCCTGGCACATTACGAGATTAAAGAACTGTATACCTGCTATCTTATTGGGGTCATGAATACTATCTTAAAAGAGTTGAATATATATTTGCCTGGTGTTGGTTGCCGACTTCATAGAAAAATCCCAAAATAGTAGTAATAACGAAATCCTTAAACTTTGTCCCATGAAGTCTACCGAATAAAAAGAGGGCATATATATAACATTTTAATAGCTTTATTTATTAAATTATTGACTTCTAACTTTTCAGTAAATATTTTTGTAACTGTTCTAAACCGATTGAGGATCATAATGCCTGTATTATTTGAAGTTTAATGCTGAGAATTATTGTGTCTAATTATTATTACAGTACATATGTGTTGGCACATATTGGACGAAATTTTAGTTGCCAAAACAACATTGATAAATAATTTAACTTGTGTAAGACCTAGCCGATTATAAACAAGTGCCATATTGGGTGATGCAAAGCCTAAATTATAAACTATCGTTAAATGCAGAAAATGAATGTAAAAAATAACGAAATACGCCAACTTTGCAATAGAAAAATATGAATTTTGTTCAACAGTTTTGACTTGAAATTATTCTATTAGTCTTTACACATTTACATTAAAATATGTGAAACTATAATTATATACGCATAACAAAATTTTTTCAAGAATATCACTTGAAATAGTTCGTCAGTTTTAGTACTTTTAAAATTAAATCTGTTAACTTAGAAGGATTAACAACTTTTAGGTATTGTTTTTACCATCATTCTATATATCCTCCAGAGCGTATTGCAATATATAATTGAGCAAAATATTAGTCCGTAATACCGTTAAATATGCTCCGTTAAAAGTCACGTTAATTTAAAAGAAAATAAGTTCTGCGGATTTTATAACCTTTCTAATGTTTTTTTATTATCATTCGATGTGTGGATATAATTATACATTTTATTCATTCAAAATATTTCTTATTTCTTCATTACGAAAAAAGGAAATATACCCCTCATGTGCAGCAACGTCGCGTAGTAAAGTTTGTCTCTAGCGTGCGCTGTGACGTCTAGTTTCTTGGCGCACAGTAATTTAACAAAATTATCAATTTTTTTAATTCTAATTCCTTCCACATTTATATTAGGGGCCACTCACCAGCACAGTCAAGCTTCTCGTGTTGATAATAATATGTGTACCAAGTTTTGTTGTCCACGAGTTAAAATTTGTATACAGCTTAACGTAAATTCATACATACAAATATATGTCCTTTTTTTATTATATAGATGATGATAGGGAGCAAAATGGACTAGCCGTAATAGCGGATTTCACTTTACATTGGGAAGTTAAGGATATAACAATATTAAGCTTCTGTTGTTGAGGTAGTTAACGTGATGTCTCTAAACACGAACTATAATACAAAGCTACAGTTTACTGAAAATAACTGACCAAATGACACATTGATTCAGATTGAAATGTGTTTCGAGTTTCACATAACATTCACACACAACAACGCAATTACATGGAAAATTTGGCATGCATAACGAAAGCTTGAATTTGCTGAATATTGCAAGCAAATTTTGTCGTTGGTTGCGGAACTAACGCACAGCAGTAAAATCACATCATTTTATATAAAAGAACACAGTTTTGTAACAGCAGGTACAACCTCGTTCACAAACAACGTAGAATATGCCTGAAGAATATGAAATCCTGAATACAGTGCCTTCGTAGCTGTCAATCATTGAAATTTAGGTCTATAGAGACGTAAAAACGGCTTACTATAATAATTTACAATTACAATATAATATATATATATATAAAATAGTGTTAATTTTGTATAATTAAACCGTAGATGAAGTACTACGACAGCTATATATATATATTTTTGAAATTGAGTTGAATTATAGCAGCCTGATTATTATTTTCCCGCTTCATAATTTCTGCTTTCGAATAATAATAAAATACCGTGTATTTTCGTTTAGTGGTTATTAGTCGAGACTCTCCAACTTTTGTTACTAAAATTATTCGTACTTGCATGAAAACACTTTATGCGTTAGGGTTTCCAAGTGACACAAAGTTTAATCTACGGTGCACGCTATTGACGGAAAGACCGTGGGCCTCGTCGTTTTTTAACTCACTTTTCAAACTCATTGTTCCCGTTCAATTTTTTTTACATTTAATACTCTGTTACTTCCTTTTTAAGATTATCGTATGATATATGCAACAAATATTTTGATTAACTACTAATAACATACCCGGTAAAAGGAAATGTAAATTGGTCAGACAAACGTTAAGTTTTAACTCATTTAAATTGTTGTTGAGAAATTAAGATTGCCTCATAATTATTTACAGATTCAGAAAGTTTCAACAGTTTATCAGAAAATCTCAGTACAAAAAATTTAAAGATTTTTGGAACGTTCGTCATTGTGCCTATATGGACCGTTACATATTTCTAAAAATCTTTTCACGAGTATATATAACAACCGTACAAAGTTTCACCGAAATTAGTACGACCGTTTTCTTGTTAAAAGAGGACAGTCGTATAGACAAGAATTGGCATGACATCGGTTTGGAATCCCCTAATGCTTGAAGCGTGAAGATATATAAAAATCCATCGATTCAAGAAATATGCAGCCAAAAGTACATGTACTTATATAAATTTAATGCGAAGTGATAATATAACACGTCTATTTTGAAAATTAAAAATAAGATAAAATAGCCAAATACAGACAAAAGAAGTGGTGATATAAATACCACACAACGTTTCAGGAAGCCTAGTTCTTTTCTTCAGGTGCTAAGAAATCACAAGAGCCAAGAGCGACACAACCGCACAATACAGTTGACGAACTCAAAACCTTGTAAACTAAATTTGTTTCCAAGAGATACAGCGCCAATAACTTCCTTAGGAATGAAGTGGTTACTGAGATTGTCTTTTTAATTGTTATTGTTGGAGTAATAGGAGAAAAGTTTTGGTAAATAGGAAATAAAAATCTTAATTTTAGCTTTCCTTAGGCGATAATGGCATATGATTGAACGAGAGGATCGGTGAAAGAAAAATGCAGTATAAATGTTGGCTGGTATCATTCTAGTTATAAAATTCTCATGGAAAACGAGTTGTTTAGATAATGAAAAATGTGTGAATGGATGTCTTTAATTTATAAATTAAAATAAATAACTGTAAAAAAATAATTTTGTTATGGTGTTTCGATGAAAGTTTCGAATTAAAGAAAGAAATACTATTAAACGTATTATTGAAATGTTGTAAATGATCTGGCATTATCTATAATTAAATAAAAACTCACACTCGATCCTCATAGTAACTAATTTGTTTGAAAGTTTCAACCATGTTTTAAAAATAGAATAAATATCAAAGCCGAAATTGAGCAAAGTATAATTTAGAAAAGACAATGTATGCGTTAAAAATGAAATATTGTAGTAATCGGTATTATATTAAAATAATACGTGACACAAGCAGTTTATACAAACAATTATTATTTATTAAACGCAATTTACATTTTACACAAGTTAACAAATGAAATTTTACAACAGTTAAGTAATTAATGTTTAACAATGAAATTTAATCTTTCTTAGCATCGTTTACTGGGCCTTTAATAAAACAAATACTTGTTAAACAACTTTTACAATGCAATAAAGAAAACACATACAATAACCAAATTCGAATTCTGAAATCTGAAGATTATACCTTTACTTAAAAGTTTACAACTATGAATACTGTGAAATATTAACTTAAAATCTCTGGTAATGCATGAAATTTGGCTCACTCGCATACTAACACTCACTCACTTTATAAAGGTCATAAAGAACACCAAGTTGTGCTCACACTTTACACTGAACACGTTCGTCAGTACAACTACGCAGATTGTTCACATAACAGCAGACTATTACCACCTGACTTTCTTCTCACGATGACTTACGATGACTTCTCGACGACAACTTAGATTTATCTCGGCCACCTAATTTGTTCGAATGTCCATCAAGACCACCACCGACCAACTTTCCTGACAGACTCCTTCTCACGACGAACTCCTATTTATTTTGGCCACCTAACTGGGCTTGATCCGGCCTCGAGGACCAACACCGACGATCGCTGCTAATAGACTGACTGTCACGACGAACTCCTATCTCCTTCTTTTGCGCTCTCCACCATGAAACCGTGTGCACTTCTCCCAACACGCTCGTCTAATTTGGCATCTGTCTCTCAATTATCCTATTATTAGGCATTAGTGCCTTTTTCACTCATCACCACGAATCCGGGCGTAGACACACTTAAATCACCCTCTTTTAATTTGCAATCTGTCGCTCAATTATATCATCCTTGGGGACAACCTGAGTGCCTTCTGCCGTTGACCACGTGAGTCCAAATATTTGTTAATTAATTAATGATTTCTTTTAATTACCACAATAAAGATATGGCTAAGCGTCAAATATTGAAATAAAAATATAACATGTCTGCTTTTGAGTTTGTCAACTGTATTGTGCGGTTGTGTTGGTCTGGTTTTTTGAGTTCTTCGTACCTGAAGAAAGGAAAAAGGTTTCCAGAGTCGTTATGTGGTATTTATATCTTCACTTCTTTTGACAGTATTTGACTACTTTATCTTATTTTTAAATTTAATGCGCTACAACTTGAGTAAAACCGAAATTAAGGTGATGATTACTTTGGTTACTTTCTGTTTTTATAAAAGCTTCATTTCCCCGGTCAGCAGACACAAAATTGTTTTCTCGCGCCACATTTTTACCGCTGTGTAATGAGCACATGTTATAAGATAAATATTAATTATTTGTTTATTTATGACAATTGTTGGCATTCCTAAAGAGATTTGTGTAGAACTTCGAATTGTTGAGCGTACAGCGTTAATGGACAGTTGGATTAGCCAGCGTCCCATTGCTGTAAATTCTTCGGTGGTCGGTCTGCTTCCCCACAGGGACATAACTTTCAATAGGTACACAAGTAAGTTACTGGCCCCCTATCATTATTTTTATTGTCAATAAAATATTATTTTGTTTTGGGCTGTGAATCAAAGTCAGCATTACTATTACTTTAATAAATTTGCGTTGTAATTCTATTACTTTGATATTAAATAATAATGCTAAAATACCTTGCATTTTAAATCAAATTGAATCCCTAGAGCTTACATTGTGCTGGTAGTCAGTCGGTGTCTGTCATGTCAGACGAGTTAGTTTTGTTTAGTTTCCTACGTCGGCCCCAAAGAGCTGACGCCTAGACAGCTGATTTGTATGCAACCCGTTTAACCCCTTAAAAATTTAATACAGTTGAAGCAGCGCTAAAAATGTAAAAAGTATACTAAAACATAAAATACTTTTTAATGTTAAAGAAATGTAATTACTTATTCTTATAAATAATGTAAATTCAGTTTAGCAAAATGGAACGATCGATTTCAACTTTCAATTAAAAAAAATCATGAGAGGGATGTGATTGTTTATTGAATTCATTTTAATTTCAGAAACTGCTGTTCACAGTTTGTTTCCGATTTTTTTCCTTGTAGTTAGAATGAATCTCATCGCAGATGCCGTCCTGCTGACTAAATTATTTTCAATCAGACGTAACTTTTGTCAAATTAACAAATTAATTTATATGCATTACCTGTTATTAAACGGCGGCTTTCATAGAAATTGTGTTCTTATGATATATGATGTTAATTACCAGTTATTAATAGCACTTCAGGAAATGTTAAATTATCATTGTTTCATTAATTAGGGCAGAAATATAAAAAAATTCATTTAATGAATTTTCAAACAGCTTGAAAAAAGACTACCGTTTTAAAATGTAATTTAAAAGTAGTAATAAATTGTTATTTTTTAATAAGAAGTTGAGAACAGCCATCTCTCTCGTGAGTAAACGTTTGCGAACTCTTTTGTACTCTACATGAGTACGGGAAAAAGTATTTTTACTTTTCGAAAACGTCGTGCCATCACTCGTTTCTCAATAACTTGCTATTTTCATTCCCTCATTCCGCTCTCATCACCATAACACCTTTTAAATTATCATAATTTCGAACCCTATTGAATTAACTTATGTTTATAAATCTGAGAAAGTAACCCCTGAAATACATTTTTGCAAGAAAAACTATTTTTGATTATTTGTCAACATTTTTATCCTTCAATTTTAAGACTTACTTTTATACACTTTTTAGGTTTATAATGCAATACTTTAATTCCAAAACAGTAGCAACCAAAGTTTTTTTTAATAAAAAAGTTGTGTTATGAGAGTAGTGAAATTTATAAAATATATAATTAGATTAACGTAATTGAACATACTAGTGAAGATAATAATCAAAAGATATACAAAGAAAAAACAGCTGCTCAAATATAAATCGAGTAATATTTAATGATATATCTCAAAAGCCGATGAATACGGAAAGTTATAGAGGATGCTGTACAAGGATCAATATAACCGTAGGCATGATCGTGGTCTAATGATGAACTAAAGCATATAGACGCCAAAATTATTCAATTTCATTTATACATCAATGTTATGATAAATATTTGTTTCAATAGAAATATAGCAGCCATTCAATTATAGCAAGATATAAATTAGATACTATTGATAAAATTACCAGAGATTTATTATAGGTCATAATTAAAACTGTATATATCACGTTATAAATGAAATTAATACATACGGACATAATAACATAAAAAATTATAGGTGTGTGTAAAATTTATTTATGAATTATATTTCAAAGAATTATACTGTCGTATAAGACAGAATTTTATTATTTTAAGCATTAAACAGAATAATTAATAAATTTAACTAATATGGGTTCATTTTTATTCGTATGAATATGACGTCTTGATACGCTGAAATCTACTTTTTTGGGGAAAATATTGGAATTTAAACAAAAATGAATTTCAAGGGGTTGTATGTAAAGTAAAGCGTTGAAAGTTGAACTATTTATTATTACAAATGTGTATGTTAACTTCTCACTTCATGTCATAACAAATAAATCAGTCTGTTTCAGCGAAATAATCCGCAGGAATACGATATTCCTGTTGCACAAAAACAAAACAACGTTTTCTCAGCTTTTATTGTGGGTAATATTTAAATAAAATATCGACAACATTTCAAAGTGGTGTGCCACCACGATGATAATTACCGCGTTTACCCGGTGATTGGAGATGGACGCCGAGTGTCGGCGGAGTCTGCCGAAGCGGCGTCGTCGCTATAAAGCGCGGCGGTCGCTGTGGGGCGCCAGTGAGTGCTGTGATGGCGACGGCGACGGCGAACGCTTGCTGCGGCTTCCTCCTGCTGCTGCTGCACCTGGCAGCTGCCGACGACAAGCTCCTGGTCTACAGACTCGTGCTACACACCTTCTGGTCCCGCGACAGGTTCCCCAAGCACTTCCCTGACTGGCGCCCTCCCGCGCAGTGGTCCGCTCTTGTGGGTGAGTAGCACGTGACTGACTTGTGCCGATACCAGTTGGGTTTAATACCACTTTAGGCTTGATTCTTAGTATTTAGAAAAGATGAATTAACCTTCTCAAGACACCGTATAGCATTTGTTATAAAAACACGGATGCTCGTCACAAACTTCACCCAGATTGCCAAGAAGAAAATCTAAGCTTTTATATAGGGAAAGACTTTTTCAGGACACATTAAAGCCTTCTATTTCATTGACTGTAATGTGCTCATTTATACCAAGTATTGAAACATGATAGATTTATGATTTTCACGAAGTTTTGTGTAGCAAATTTAAATATCCTTAATAATGGCTTGGCATCAGAAAGCCATTCGTGAGGTCAACTGACTAAAAAATTGTATGTTGACTCAGGAAAATTTCTTCTGAGAATTTTGCATCCTTGACATAAGCGAATTTTATTCAAGTCACCTTGTACGAGTACAAATGGTTTTATCAAATATTCATCAGAATCATCCTCTCGAAACTAATTCCTTTGTTATATTTACTTTCACTAAGCAATATCGATTCGCACTTTGGCCATTCTATTTTAATCTAATGATTTATCTTGTCCCTCTAACACAGGAAACGGAACAAGTTAACAAAACGAAGCCTCGAAATCTAATAACAGCGACTAGTCCACCACTATTTATCAAGGGTTGTTTTCCTACAAGATTTAATTATGGAATGATTCCTACATGTTGGGCGATAAGCCAACATGTCTCCATCAAGTGTATGGCTATTAATTAAGTTTTGGAAAATTTTGAGGTAATTATAGAATCTGACAATTCTGCAAATACTTTTGTTTTAAGTAAAATGAGGTAAAATATATTTATAATTTTAATTCAGAATGGAGAATACAAGCTCTTGCCAACTATTTTGGGGAAATGTTTAAGCAAATGTGACGTTTTGGTTCAGCACTTTGCCATAAAATTTTTGACTATGAAAGACAGAAATTTGATATATAATTGAATTCTGTTCGAAAAGTTGTATTAAACTATTGACAATGCCGTTTTGGCTTTGGGTAAAGAGATAAGTTTTCACACAATATCACCGGTCAGAACCGAACAAGCCTGTGTCTAATTCTAATCATGAAAATTTCTCTTTGGCTTATCTTCTTTGAATTTACATCTCAAATTATTGACAGTTGAAATATACACCAAGTTCTTACTTAAAATCTTCGTCTTATTTTTTGACTGACTTTTATAATTTACGCTCGAGCTGCAGGAACAAGCTGAACACGTGGACGCATCTGGCACTCAAGAATCTGACCTTACCAAGATCGCGGCAGGTGAAGTGTTCAGATATGAAACGATTTTATTACTTACGGCCGAAATTTATTTATCATTTCAATAGATCCATTTCAAAAAGTTTGGTTAGAGTAACAGGCTACGTGAAGGTAATCCAGATGGTGGCAACTCCCCTTTAATATCATAGGCAGGGATTTGTAAGGGGGGATGTGGGAAGGTAGCCAAGGATTAACTGTGGTTCCCGGGCTGCAGAATCTTACCTGGCAAAACTGAAAATCTGCATCCGGTAGGCCAAGCTCTTGGTATTTGTCCCACACAATTCCGATAGCGAGATTGGGGTTTGCTGTGGAATTTTTTTTCTTTAGAGGAACAGGCAACATGAAGTTAATCCACGTTGTGGCAACTCCCCTTTTACAGCATAGGAAGGGATTTGAAAGGGAGGATTCGGAAGGGTAGAGGAAGGTATCTAGAGGTTAACTAGAGCTCCCGGGCTATATTAAAGGATCCTACCCGGCATTCGCCTAAAAGTAATGCAGGACAAACCCTAGAAAACCTGCATCAGGTAGGTCGGGCATTGGGCACTTGTCCCACGCCCTTCCGATAGTGGGAGAGTAGTTTTCTGTGGGGACGCAGCATTCCCTTCTCCGTGCCTCGACCAGTTTAGGAGGCAGCTGGCTGACTGTTCCAAAGGGAACAGAGAACAACTCTTACCGTATGCCCAAATCTGTGACCCCGGAACATACACCTCTCAAAACAGGCTGAAGTACCTCGGAATTGAGGGAACTTTAGTTAAAAAACGGAGAGAGGAAAAGGCATCCCCAAAGGCAGCCCCTTCCGTCTCTCCTACAAGGTTCTGCCTACGAGAGAACATCCCTCGCAGGTTCAACGTGCGTGAGAGTAGTCCACGCAGACTGCTTTCCCCTCTAGGGGGATGCGGTTACCACTATCAATTTTTAAATTTTTATTATACTAATCACCGAAGACTTGGACCATGTTTATATGCCATTACCATCCCAAAACAAAACATCGAAATAATAGTAAATTTATCTAGTCATTATCTGAATCTTGATGTTAACGACAAGCGGCGTATTAATTTTACATTAATTGTGTAACTTTGGTTGCACCTAATCGCATATTGAAATACCTGAAAGCTTTCCCTCATGCTCTGGAACGAATGGAACAAGTCGATGACCGGAGTGATGTTCAGAAGCGACTCGACTTTTATTCCAACGAACGGAACCTTTTAAATATTCCAAGCCTTTATTTTGATAATGTATAAGTTCTACTCATGAAGAATCTTCAGATGAACTTCTAAATTTGCACCACGATAAACTCTTCGCCTGACTACATCATAATATTACTTCATCTCGTATGGAATTAAAGCTGATAAACGCAGAGGTTCTAACTAATGTTCATTTGCTATTTGTGCTTAATGATTTGACATTAATCTTATGATGTCTATTCAAACGAAAACTATTTAGAATTTAACTTTTGTTTTTCTCGTGCCAATCAACGAATTTTACCTTTACTATTTTATTTAAAACTCAGATAAATACTATACAGGTATGGCTTGCCAAGTAAAAACACCGATCTTAAAGACTGAAATAGTATATTCAAGTTTCTTAAATATGCTAAACGGATTGCTTACAACCGTTCCATGTTCATGGCTTTGTATTAATGTAGCTAATTATATGAAATTTTTGGAAGATGAGAGTTTCTCTTTTTCAGTAAAATTATAACAATGGAACATTTGTGGCAAAAGTGTTTATGTTCGATACCTTCTTCAAATGTCAGTGTACGTATATTTGGACAACAGTAAGTGTTCGCAGATTTAGTATATTATAAGAAAAAGGTAACATTTAGAAGTATTTTCACATGAGTATTTAATTTCTGTTTCTATTATTGAATTATATAAGCCATGTAAGAATAACATGAAATTATCGTCAACAGCGCTGCAGCCAGACACCGACGGGATTTTTAAACTGTCAACTAAAGTCTATTCTGGAATGCGGTAACAGTAGCCAAGCGCAGTGATATACAACGCAAAAATAAATAAAAGTCTAACCTCAACAAAACACACAGAAGAGAATCGTAAGAACTATAACCATCAAGATGCCGATGATAAGTTAAAAACCTCAATTACTGGAATTTGTACTACGCACACGCACACTATTATATTTGAGTACACTCATCAACCCATTAAATTAATACAGTAACAGAATAACAAGTTTATGTGAAATACGATTGAAGTTCTATTTTAGCTGCTATAACCATATTTGTAACACGTTACAACTAAAGTATTCTTTAAACTTTGATATCTGAAATATCCTATTAGATTAGAATTATTTTCCATTAATCCTCGAATGTTAAGTAAAAGGATCGTTGAAAATACATGATAGGTATATATGATAAATACTCATATATATATATATATATATATATATATATATATATATTGTAATAAACAACATGCTAACGATTAATTTGCCCCACGTTGGTGAAGCCATTTATGTTATAAACAAGAGTTTAACTATTAATTTGCCCCACGTTGAAGGCGTCATTTATGTAATCCACACCTTGTTAGGGTTAATTAAAGAATCAATAAACTAAAATTTATTTATATTAAAAAAAATATTGTTGATAAATTTACATTCTATAAGATCTATTTTGCACGCCGAATTACATCCAGTTAACAACAAATACTTTAATTTTTCATTTATTAATTCGTGGCATTTATGAAAATACAATTCTTATATCATTACAATCAAATACGTCGGATCTCTATATCTCAGGGTCACTACTGGGTTTGATAATTAGAACCAAAGCAATGTATAAACTGACAATTAACAATTCAAATATAAAAAGTTAACCTAAAACAATATGAAGACTGAATGAAACGAAAACTGAACGAAATCTGACTATACCTTTTTAATTATCGTTTACAAATTTGCATAAAAGTTTTTTTACTCACGGAATGTCTGTCGGGTACCAGATCTCTCTCTTGTACCTTGAAAACTACCACACTAAAAAGCCATTTTTACACTGACTCTACACTTCATTGAAAATTTTAATACACACGTTCTCTGCTATCTGGAACCTCGGATGAACCGCCCCCTTTGCGTAGCTAATGGATGCCGGTCTCATCTATGCAAAAATTGTTCAATCAGCGTGAAGCAACCATTTGCTTCACCGTGTGCAAATTATTTTGTAAATCTCTTCGTAAAAATATTTATTTGCTTTCATGTAAAAATACAGGATCTCGCCATTTTTACTTTATTTCTGCAGACTTTACTGTTTGTTGCTCTAGGTGAACTGAACTGTATTATATCTCCCCGTCGACTTTTAACTGTTTCATCTCTCATACGCTGATTTTAGACTCCTTCACCTTTCATCGCCGATTCCAGATTGCCGTTATCCCAAGCGCGCGGTTTTTCAGTTTCCATTGTTAAACAAAGGAAAAACACGCCTTGATTGTTGCCTTTTCGCATTCGTACCGCTAACAATTTAATTATTAAAAACAAATAATAGCCTGTTTAATTGGTATTACAATATATATACAGTTTAAAAAGACATATTCACAAAGCTCAAACGGTAAATTTAATAAGGCCCGAAGAATGTTAGTGATAGTTCTTTAATACATATGATAACATGAGTTGGATCATGAGTATTTAATATTTTACTCAACCGTTTCAATACCTAAGTAAAAGGTTGAATAAATTTGTGACTCGTCATTGGTGTCTCAAGAAACACTAGCAACTTTACAGTTGTACCACTGTCAGCATTAACAAAGGGACTGTTAATTTAGGAAATAATGTCTGGAATTTAAAACTAGTACTGATAGTTGGTAGAAACTACTAAGGGTTTACAATAGCAATTTTAATCTTAATGATTTACTAAACAAGAGAAAATATTTAATAAATTGCGATTTAACACTTAAAATTACTTTAAATATAAACATTTTAAAATTATAAGTGACATGATCAAAGATTGAAATTTTTCACGGTGTAATTGTTCGATAAACAGTTCTCGGTTTTCACACGGGTGTAGCATATTGAAACGCAACGTTTCGACGACTAAAATATCTGTCGTCATTTGCTAGGCGAATTTTAGACTTATATTTAAACGCGACGTTTCGACGACTAAAATCTCTGTCGTCATCTTCTAGGCGAATTTTAGACTTCGCCTAGAAGATGACGACAGAGATTTTAGTCGTCGAAACGTCGCGTTTAAATATGCTACACCCGTGTGAAACCGAGAACTATTTATCGTATTAGTGACATGTCGATATATATAATTGCATAATTAATTTAAATGTTCTATTTAAAGTTTTTGACTTTCATATCTTAGCAGTCTTCATTTTAACGAAGTTTACATTTTTCAGTATGGTTTAAATTTTTTTTCTGTTTTTTGGGTCTGAAGACTATTGTCATTAGCATTGTGTTTTAAGTGACGTGTATCTTTCGTTACTACGTACCTGTTGAAAACTCCTAATCTTAATTTAATAAATAGTTGTAAGAGAAATAAAAGTGTTAATTCATCTAAAACTTGGACTGATAAATGATAAAAGTCAATAAAATTTATATACAAACAGTTAGAAAGTAACGAAACATCTCAATTATTTATTTAAATCGAAAAAACAGACCAAACACGAGGTATATTTTGGCACGAACGATGATCCAATGCACCCGCACACAAAATGCCGCTCAATAATTTTTAAATTCAGAAACATGGTTGAAAAGAAATAGAAAGATTGAGAGGAAAGTTATTACGACTATTAATGTATTTCAAAATTAATAAATTTTACTGGCACATATTTTACACTTTCATAAGCAGGGCAATGCAACACGTTAAAACCCTATGGAGTAATACGAACCTAATACGTCGAAGGTTAGTATTTACTTGAGATGGAGTTCCTTTGCATGAATCGTCGAAGGAATAGGTGCGCCCTTGATTTAACTGATGCGAAAGGGAATCGCCGTTGGCAGGAACAGACCAGAGATCAGAAGGAACATTCAGTGGAGCGTGTCGTACCAAAGCCGTCAAAGCAAAATGAGAGATGGGCCAGCTTACACGGCACCAACATTGATGAAACGAAGGCGTTTTATTTTCCAAGGTTTATTTGCGCATACAAACTTAGAAGCGAACAGTAAATACAGCAGTTATACATAAAAATGTTAAATATCTGTCAGGCTATGTTCAGTAATGAGCTCATTTTCAATTATTAGTATATTTCCAGACATTATTTTGAAAATTCGAACTTTATGCCCAGCGAAGAAGAAAAAAATTCGGTTACATAATATATCCGTTAATTTAGATATGAAAAAATTTCTGGATCCCAATTAATTTTAAATACTAAGTATCTTTAAAAATCATATTGATTTCAGATTTAAATAATTCATCGCGAGGAAAAAGTTACTTCGTCATTAACCGACTACTAGTTCCGACTGATGCCATTATAAGTTTGTGGTTCTGTGGTCGATCGAGGCTGAAAGCGTGTATTAACAGTGCTACAGCGCAAATGTATATTTCACATATACTATTAAATAATTTCTCAGTTCAGTTATACTTAATGCTTGAAATTGCTATTTCGATTTATTGGCTCAGGATAAGTTCTATGCGTGCTTCTAATTGTATTATGTATACATTACTTAGTAGACTGTCCGGTATTTCTAGTTATTAATTTTTATTTCGACATCAATCATGAGATAAATTATCTCAACCTTCTTCACAGGTAAATAAAATATAGTACCTTTGTATTAAAAAAATACTAATTACATAAAATAGCCAAATAATGAGTTTTTAAACTGTATTGCCCGGTTGTGTCCTACTCACCGCTATTGTGTTTTTAATCACGCGATGAAAGGAACAAGGTTTCTAGAAACGCTGAGTGGTATTTATATTATCACTTTATTTTGTCTTTTATTTGGCTACATTATCTAATTACATATACAAAAGTAGTGAAATGATGGAGTAAAATATTAAATGTTGCCTAATATTAGAAACCAAATACACGTATCAATGAAATCTGAAGATTCTGCACTATTTTTTAAAAGTAGCAGTTTAAAAATTAGGCATAATTGTTTGAAATGTGATATTTACGAACAATTGAGAGAGATGTACTGAAAATTTTGAACATGACACAGAAAATGTATCAGCATACAACAGAATTTTTTTTCGATTAGTTTTATCATTTTATGAATCCAGACATTTTACAGAGAGAATAACTATATTTTAGTTTTGTTTTGTAGCAAAATAAACTTAAAATAATTTTTTTTTGTTTTTTATCACAAAAAATTTTTCATCTCTGAAAAATTATCAACTAAATGCCCAATTACGTTTACTCAGTAAATATATTAGTAATCTATGCTAATATATGTGCATTTTATAATTTTATGCATTTAAGTTGAGAAAAGGGATTATTATTTTTAATTTCATTTAATTTACTTTATGTCTACTCAACTTAGAATGGAAATACTCTCTCTCTCTCTCTCTCTCTCTCTCTCTCTCTCTATTTATATATATATAAATCGGCGTTAATTCTTACCATTGGAATAGTCGGCTAGCTGCCTCCTAAACTGGTCGAGGCACGGAGAGGGAAATGCTGCGACCCACAGAAAACCGCTCTCCCGCCATCGGAAGGGTTTGGCACAAGTACCAAAATGCCCGACCTACTTGATTCATGATTTTCTAGGGTTTTCCCTGCAACACATTTAGGCGAATTACCGGGTAGGATCCTTAAACTATAGCCCGGAGGTCCTAGTTAACCTTTGGCTACCTTGCTCTATCTTTCCGCATCCCCCTTTCTATCCCTTTCCTATGCTATAAGAGGGGATTGGCCACTATGTGGATTACCCTATATATAGCCTGTCTACACCTTCTTCTTCTTGGCGTTTGCATGGCTAGTGATGTCAGGTTGTTAATCTCTGTATAGAATTTCCTTCTGATTCTAAATTAAACAGTTATTTGGATTCTTGCTTCTTAGAAACTCCAACTAAAACGATCTTAGACTAAAAGTTCCAGCATAAATTTCCCTCACAATTTCGTAAATTATTATCTGTCGAATTCTCACAATTTCCTCTTGCTATCTTTGTAAATTCCCCTTACCCTCTATCAACGTCGCCAATATGGCGTCGATACCCAATATGGCCACACCTAAGCGACTTCTACGTGCCCAATGACATCCAGTCCTAATAATAAGCTTTCTATAGTTCTAGTCATCTTTTTGTATCTTTCTTTGCAGTATGCATCATGCTAAAATACATTATTATCAAGAATTCTGTCTCTCATCTAACGTCTGTGGTGATTATAAAGCACCAAATGTTATTTCGTATATAAAATAAACAGCCGTTCAAACAAAGGATTCTTCCAGTTCAAAAATGAAATATTTTTAAATAAGTTTTCGATTCCATAACGTACTAAAAATGATCAATACAAAATATAAATAAATATGATTCATGTGAAATTATTTCTTCGTTAATGTTACTCTACGACCTGCTGCTGCGTAACTGTTAAACAAATTCATGAAGTTTTACGAAGTGTTTCATATTTAACCATTCCCTTTTTTTTGTAATCTTCATACCGCAGTATGGATTCACAATAATTAGGATTACTATACGAACTGTTTGGAGACATATTCAGAATAACATGGAAACAGCTATTAACAGTTAAGTGTTTTTTTTTGTGTAGACAGGCTATCTATAGGGTAATCCACATAGTGGCAATTCCCCTCTTATAGCATAGGAAAGGGATTTGATGTGGAAGGGTGGAGGAAGGTAGCCAAGGGTTAACTAGGGCCCCCGGGCTATAGGTTCAGGATCCTACCCGGCATTCGCCTAAATGTAATGCAGGACAAACCCTATAAAAACCTGCATCAGGTAGGTCGGGCATTGGTACTTGTCCCACGCAGTTCCGATAGCGGGAGAAGAGTTTGCTGTGGGGACGCAGCATTCCCTTCTCCGTGCCTCGACCAGTTTAGGAGGCAGCTGGCCGACTATTCCAATGGGAATAGCGGACAACTCTTACCGTATGCCCAAGGTCTGCGACCCCGGAACATACACCTCTCAAAACAGGCCGAGGTGCCTCGGCATGTGGAACCTTAGTTCAAAAAATGGAGAGGAAAAGGCATCCCCAAAGGTAGCCCCTTCGTATCTCTCCTAAAAGTTTCGACCTGCGAGAGAATATCCCTCCCAGGTTACCTGCGAGAGAATTCACCCGCAGGTTAGTAGTTAAGTGGCTTTTTTTTTTTTTTTGATTGAAAGTTATACTTGCCTCTCCATAAGCCTGCGAGAGGATTCTCTCACAGGTAACCTGTGAGGGACTTTCTCTCGCAGGCAAAACCTTTTAGGAGAGATACGAAGGGGCTACCTTTGGGTATGAATTTTCCTCTCCGTTTTGAACTAAGGTTCCCACAAGCCGAGGCACCTCGGCCTGTTTTGAGGGGTGAATGTTCCGGGGTCACAGACCTTGGGCATACGGTAAGAGTTGTCCGCTATTCCCATTGGAATAGTCGGCCAGCTGCCTCCTAAACTGGTCGATGCACGGAGAAGGTAATGCTGCGTCCCCACAGCAAACTCCTTTCCTGCTATCGGAAGGGCGTGGGACAAGTACACAATGCCCGACCTACCCGATGCAGGTTTTCCTAGGGTTTTCCCTGCATTTTTTTAGGCGAATGCCGGGTAGGATCCTTAAAATATAGCCCGGGGGCCCTAGTTAACCCTTGGCTACCTTCCTCTACCCTTACGCATCCCCCCTTTCAAATCCCTTCCTATGCTATTAAAAGGGAGTTGCCCAACGTGGATCACCCTCATGTAGCCTGTTGCCCTAAAAAAAAGTAATGTAATATTTAAATCGTATAAATATGAACATTAAATTATACTAGATTTCGTGTAAGAACTTTTTTCTTGGTGCGTTGCCCGACAGACATGTTTTATTACGAATATAAGTGTCGAATGTAAGATTTGAGTGCGTCTCTACATTCTGCTTCACATATTTTCTCTAAAAGCTTACCAAAAAGCAAACAAGTAAACGCGCAGTGTTATAGTCGCTTCATCTCGCAAGCGATTTTAATATTGCAAGCCGTATGCCATTTAGTATTTTTATTACTTCAAATAAGTAACATTTCCTTCTTTTCGCAAGCAGGAAATAAGCACTAAAAAGCAAAACTTTTACTTTTAATGTAAGGATGTATTCATGTACAACTGCTGTAGAGAGAAAAAATAATACATTTTATAATTTTACGCGGGTTGAGATTATTTATTACATGAATTATATAAGAAGATAATTGTTACTGAATTATAGATTTTTAAAATGATTTATAGTTCTAGAATTTGAAATTAAATTTAATAGTATAGCTGTGCCCCTTACTGACAATAAATTTCAATTTAATCAATTTGAGAAGTATTGCATATACCTATTATGAAATGATATAATTTTAGTGGTTTATTTGTATTAAAAACTGATATAAATCAATACTCTCTCTGCTTTTTACATTACCTGGAAATTAATAAGTACAGAAAGTAAAGTTATGAAACACTTTACAGGTGGAGTTATGTAGGCTTTTACGAGGAACTCAGTTAACTTAGATGTGTTTTAGAAATTAATGCAGATTGTTTTATTACCGTTTTAGTGTCCTAAAGTAAGAAAATAATCGTACCGATCTAGAAAAATCGGCAAATTCTTTAAATATGTTGATATTGAAACGCATGATTTTTAAGCCATTATATTTACTTAATTATATCGTATAAATTTGCTATGAGGTCAAACTATTCGAGAATCACTTTGAGACATGAAGAACTGTAGGTATGGATTTGTCGGCGTCCGGAAAAGAGTTTGTGGCATCAACAAAGGTTGAAAACATTGAAATATTTTCGTTTATTCACACGGATACAGCGGATTGATTTCGATGAAACTTTGTATAGTTGTTATACAAACATAAATGGCGAACATTCAAAAACCTGATTTTAACTGCTTGTGCAGAGTTTTTTTTTTTAAGAATATGGCTGAACGTTATTTCTCTGAAGTAGAAAATAACTTTGAAGCCGACTTAACTTGTCATTCACTATTTGAAAAAGTTAAAACCTAAAATTCAGTCAGCCCAATTAACTTTTTTTAGAGTAACAGGCTACATGAGGGTAATCCACTTGGTGACAACTCCCCTTTAATAACATAGGAAGGGATTTGTAAGAGGGGATGCGGAAGGGTAGATAAAGTTAGCCAAGGGCTACTAGGGCCCCAGGGCTAGGGTTCAAGATTCCAACACGGAATTCGCCGTAAAGTGATGCAGGACCAACCCTAGAAAACCTGCATCAGGTTGATCGGGCGCTTGGTACTTGCCCCACGCCCTTCCGATGGCGGGAGAGGGAATTTTCTGTGAGGACGCAGCATTCCATTCTCCGTTACTCTACCAGTTTAGGAGGCAGCTGGCCGACTATTCCAATGGGAATAGCGGACAACTCTTACATTATGCCAAATGTCTGCGACCCCGGAACATACACCTCTCAAATCAGGCCGAGGTGCCCAAACTTGTGGGAGCCTTAGTTCAAATACGGAGAGAGGAAGGCATCACCAAAGGTAGCCCTCTCCGTCTCTCCAGAAAGGTTCTGCCTGCGAGAGAACAGCTCTCACAGGCCGGGTTCTCAGGAGGATATTAAAAAATAAGCTCCCTTCATAATCATCATCACTCTCAAGGGGGACTGCAAGTTTCCATTTTTTTGCCTTCGTCTTCTTATTCCATTGGACCCTACATTTGGAAACCATGATGGAAACCGTAATCTCTCTCTATATAAAAATAAATGTCTGTCTGTGTGTCCCACATCGCTCCTAAACCATTCATCGGATTGCAATTAAACTTTGGTGAGTTGTTGTGCGCACCTTCAGGAAGGTTTTTGTTGGCCTTTCGAAGCGTTAGGAAACTACCAAGGGGTGAACGGGGGGTGAAATTTGAAACATGTTATGACGGCCGATATTGTCGTTGATTACTTAATTTTTGGTGTCTATGTGATGAATACTTTCTATCCAGATGTGTTTAGTGTATAATTTCAGCCCCTTAAAGCAACAATACGTGAGGTGGTGGAAGAGCGTTATATAAAAATAACGCGAAACAACAGAGATTGGTGTAAAATCCAGGTTTTATAGAAGGCACTGAGTTTAATTCTGACATTCACTATATCACTTAAGTTGTATTTCAGCCCCTACGAGTGGGGCTGTTTACATTTTTTCAACACTTTTCAATGAGTGCAGCAACTGCGTTTACTATTTTCTACTATCTGCACAAATTTTGATTTTCTTCAATAATACTCCTACTTATAACTTAAATATTACTAATTTGAGGGAATATATCATTTATTTTTGCCACTATATCTGAACTGCACATCAGTTATACGTAGGATTGCGTTATGTTGTTGTTTATACCTTTATAGAATGCAATCCTTTTCGCCCAGCAAATAATTTCATAACTGAACGTATTTGGCTATGAAAGCAAAATGCTTCATGGTGGTCGGACAGAGGCAGATTTTGAGCCGATAGAGCATGTGACTCACGGATGCCAGCGCGTTGGCTTAATTAACACATGTGTGGCGGCGTGGCTTTCACACAAGACACGCACAATTAGAGCGCCGGCTTCATATAAATTGCTGTTTAAATGCAGCTGGAGATCGTCTCTACTGGAATTCGCGAGGGAAGCCGCAAAACTTCCCCTTCTCCAGCACAGAGAGTTAGTGTATACTGGAAGCATTTCGCAGTGAGGATTGCTAGCTCGGAAACCGCACGCCCATCTGCGTCTCTGAGTTTGCCTTAGGGAATTAAACATAAAGTCTGCTTGAGACACGTGTTATAAAAAAAAGTTTCGCCATCAAAATAATGAAAGTAATAATTTATTAAACACAATTTGTTAGTTCCGCTTCAGCGACTGCAATATATGATCTCGCAGGGACTAGTTGATTCTTGTTCAATGCCTGTTTGCTAAGTTGGAGATTATTTTCAATTATAAAAAAGTTTCCACACCTAACGTCGACAGACAAAATCTCAGGCCTGAAAAGAATTTTAAAATTGGCCTAAGGTGCCTGATAAAACCTAAGGATGGGATCAATGGTTTAATATATAACGAAAACAGTTCAATCACAATTACAATGTAATTTATAGTTACATAAAATAATTTTTAATTTTATTGTTTAAGTCCACTTTTCATTGAGTAGCAGGAACTAAATACGAAAAAGTCTCTTTCTGAGATAATCACACATTTGGATTAATGGTTGAGGACCGTCGCATCAAATTTTTCTCCAAAATACTCGAATTATAACATGCTAGAACAGGTTGTTGACTAAACTGTGACGTCAATAAGTTATAGTCTGCCTCATTCGAGTTAAGTAATTGGATAACGCTTGAGGGAGAGTTTTGCCAAATAAGAAACGAAAGAAATGTATTAAAGTGGGTGATTGGAGAATGTATAAAAGCAAAGACCGAGCCTGACAAAACATCAAATATCTAAGAGAAGACCTCCCAAAAATACTTAAACACCATCCTCTATCCGCACAAACGAAAATGATAAAACATAAAATAAGAAAATGATATTGAAATGACAATTAATTAGGCTATTAATTGTTTGGACGTAAAATTTGAATTGTTTGATAAATCAATTATAGCGGTCTGATCGAACAAAGCAACAATGAGAGAAGCTAGCTCACTTTGCTTTGTCGAAAAGTCAAAAATGGCGTATGCGCGCTAAAACTCGGGAGAACTAGGAGTCAGTTTGCTGAAAAACATCGTGAGGAGCAGAACAAGTAATATAACTGTTAGTTAGCGGAGAAAAATAGTTAGGAGTTGTTAGCGGGGAATTTCAGAGGACGGAACAAATAATACTAGAGCAGAGACTAGCCGTCGTTAATGTATTATTAAACAAAGTTGTGAATTTAAGACAAAGTAAAACATTCACGGAAGTATTACCTCGTAAATATCGCTAAGTAAAAGCAGTTTACGTCTATAGCCAGCCAGGGAAGGAAGCGAGCTGTTTTTACGAATACAGCCAGCCAGAAAGTCTAAGAGAGTTTACGTCTATAGCCAGCCAAGGAAGGCAAGCAGACATCAGATAGCTGACATTCAGGAGGATCATCCGAGTTCCTGTGAGCCGATCAATTTTGACTTCAATAGTGTAAAATCTGTGAGTCGACTTTTAGAATCAGTGTATAATTTTGCAATAGTGTACTTCCGAAACCAAAAAGAATGCTGGTACCAGCTGAACAGATGTAAGTAACAAAACCAAAACTAATGATTAATTGTAAACGCTAATTAGAGGATAAGGTCAGATTACGTTCTCGTTTTAATTGTCAATCAGAGTTAATTTATTTTCTATTTAATTTCTTTCTATCGACATATTGTTTAGGTAAATGTGAACTGTTGGTTAATAAGATTTTAAAATCAATTTGTTGTCCCTTAATAAAACCCAGTCAAGGCCCTGAGAGAATGAGATCTCAAATTTTGTGTTTGTAATCATCTTTTGTTGCCACAAAATAAATAAATATTTTGTTTGTTAATTTTTGATTATTATTTCATTTAATTAACGCCTTCCATTTAATTATTACATAAATGGCGCTTCACGTGAGGTAAATTCATTTGATTAATTAAGTTAATTAAAGCTCAATTGTCGATTATTACAATATGATAAAATAATTAAGAATCCGCCTTCTTCTATTTCATTTAGTAAGATCAAAAGAACTTGCTTATAAATCTCTTGTTCGCCCCATACTTGAGTATGGTGAAATTAGTTTATATCCTTATAGAAAACACAACATAGAAGATCTAGAAAAACTAGGCAGCAAAATTTGTAACACGAGGACCTGTTCACGGACGAGAAAAGGTAGAGAAAGTAGGGTTGGAATCTTTGGCAACCAGACAGAAGAATGATATACTTTACGCTCTTTTTAAATCATATCCGGGAAACAAAGCGTGGAAAGACATACGGGATAAAACTGAAAAGCCAACTTATATTGGGAGAGCTAATCACAAATTTAAAATCGAAACGAGACCGCAAAAACAGATGTAGGGAATTTATCATTCCTAAGCAGAACGATAGGTGATTGTAACAATTTGCCGCAGCAGTGTTTGAGGAGAATCTTCCAAAAAATAAGAATAATCTAAATAAATTCGTGAAGTAAATTTATTTTATTGTTTTCCCTCTAAAAATAACGTTTATGTCTATCTTTTCCTTTAGCGAAGTGAAGTGTTGAAAGTGTGGTCAAATTTTCAGGAAAATTTTCTGAGAGTTATTTTGTTTTATTATTTTGTTATTTATTTATTATTAGTTTGTATAAATATCTTTTTTTAAAGTGCCATCGGGATCAAGCACAATCGCAGCAAATAACATACAAACAGTGCGTAATGGTTTTTCTAAATATTTTTTGGAAGTTTATCAATGATTTTTTTTAAAGATAATTTATAATAAAGTTAAATTATTAGTGCATTACTGAATACTAGTGAAAAATTCCACGCGAAAAGTGCACGGTAGGCTACAGAAAGGTCTCTGGATACGCTTGAAGAAGATAGTCCATAGTTTTAACTGTTACGCAGCAGAGTAAATTTAACTCAGAGCTATAATTTTTTTATAATATAAAACAAGTAAGACGGAGGAGACGCGTTGAATTTTGTCAAGACAATAAAAACGGTTTACTTTTTCAAAGGGCTTCTTAGATGTATACGGAATTACATATTTACAATTTACAGTTAAATATGTCTACATTATCGTTAACTATTTTTAAAGTATTAAGGATTTCGTTATTTAAAATGACACTAGGCTTTTCTTATTTCCAAAATTACGCGCATAAAAATGTGTTAATTCGAAACTTTTCCGAATGTGCGAGAGTCCCTGGAACCTAATTAAATAGTTCTAATCTGGATTAAAAGTTTTTCTAAACCAAAAACAGGTTTTGAATACAAATTCACTTTTCCGAAAATTTGGTACCCTTATTTTAGGTAGTTATTGTTATTTTTAGTAATTTAAAACTTTTCTTTTTATTCTCATAATCATTTTAAAGATAACTTTTGGAAAGTTATATGTTACTTTAAGAAATTCAAGAATTTTGTTTCTTCTTGTAAGCGCAACCAAATATAGCTCATTTCCAAATGTTTCAAATTCGGTTCAGCCGTCCTTTCAAACAGCACGTTACTCTTAAAGAAGAATCGTATGGAAATTTACGGTAATTGTATAATCCAGGCTGTTCATCGTAGAAACGTCGTTCTTATATCATGATATACATTTAAATGATTATACTAAAATAAATTGTTCGGAATCAGTACCTTCAAGGAACCCTGAGAATATAGGCTAAAATTTATTTACATTTTGCTTTTATTAAATTCTGCGTACATTCTGTGAATAACTTTAATGGATCTGCAAATTATTATACTGATAGATAAAGTCTTCTCGGGATTCCAGTCGGGTAAAGTCGATAGTACGAGACGTGCCGATGCCTGTCTACGTCATCATCTTCTCCAGGAGAGGCGTACTGCCACAGAAACGTAGCGTGATATCGACGAGAAAAATTTATCCAGTTCCTATACTGGAGAAACCTTCGTTATACTATCATGTAATTTGCAACTACGTGCCTGAAAGAAAACAAAAATTGAATGTTTAAGAGGTGGAGGAATATATTGAAAATATGTATGATGACAAGTCATTGATACGAAAAATACAACGCTGAAGAAATAACGAATATAGCATTATATTTATAAAATAATAAAGAAAATAAGTATTTGGTCACAATTGAGTATGAAATGTTACTAAAATAAAATAAACTGTTAAACTTGGTGTGAAAAATAAACGAAACGGGAAAAGTACCGACAAACTTGAAGAAAATTAATAAGATCACATTTCCGAGGGATATAAGAACAAATAAATGCAACAAACAACGTACAGTAAGTCTTAAAATGGTGCAAAAAATTAAAAAGAATAATATGGAGAAGAATCACGAATAAAGAATTAAAAGACCTCGTAGAGAATTAATTTCGTTTTATGAGTAGAAAGGATACCAGGGGAGTAATATTGGCTTCGCGTCTTATAATAAGGAGGATGTTTTAAGAAATATATGGACACAGTAATGGCGTTTTCGGATGAGGTAAAGCTTTAACATTATAAACTGAAATGTTCCGCATTTTAATGAAAATTATAGAAGATTCTTCTGTACCTCTACAACATATTAATATATAGAAATTGTTTTAAGACACGAGAAAGGGAAGAGAAAGAGATTTCTTCAACGGAACGTGTTATTACTAGGATGTAGTATATCACCACTTATCATTAAATTAACAATTGAAAAATAAAAGAAACATATACAATATAATATTTTAAGTTTCAGAACAAGAAATATTTGATTATGATAATCAGCGGAACAAAATTATGGTTTTTAAATAAAGCAATAATTAAAGTATTGGTTTTCAGTCAGCTTGAAACTTGTGAACCACGTTTTTTTCTATTTGAAATTCTTTACTGCCACACAGTGAAATATCTTTACAGAAGAAAAATCAGTCAACCACTTTCACTTACGTGAAAATTACCTACTAATTAATTTTGTACCTGTACGTTAAATATTTTTTTGTTTATTTCAGTTATAACTTTTAAAAGTAGTTTAAGAGAATTGTATGGATTTTTTAATAAAATACTAGTAATTTGTCTTAAAGTTGAAGCCAATCAAAATTACATCACTGCAAATAAAAGTCTTGGAGAAAATTAGATTTGTTGCTTCATGTACGGAAAGGAATACCTACTAATTTTATTATATTCACTAGGTCAAGGAATAATTATATTTATTCAGCCTGTATAATTTTTTTGTTATTTGATATGTAGAAAGGGTTCTGATCTGATAGCGTAAATAAGGTTTTATATAATAGTACAAGATTCCCATGTAGTCAACCTAGTAAGCTCATCTGTTATTTGAGTGAGATGATTTTATAAATTAATAAATCCCGAAAATGTTGCTTAATTATTTCATGACCGGGCTACCATTAATTAATTGAACACAATCAATTTTTTAAAATAATTTCCCTAATTTATATTGAAAAAATTATATCTGAAGTGATGTCATTACTTATTTTCTCTGTACTTTTCTGTTTTCTTATTATTAATTTCCTTCATTTTTTATTTCACAAATTTTAATACTAGTTTGTAGTACAGAACTAAATTAAATTGTAGTATGCAAAACTACTACGTTGGCTGATGTGTCTGCATCGTAATTTGCCCTTATCGGTTATAATTAAATTATATATATTAATAGAATGATAATTTTATTGTGAACACAATGGGATTAGGTTGCCTAATTAAAAGTTGGTCAGACTGACGATTGACCGTATTTTAATTTACGCCAAATTAGCAAGTGTGTGGCATCTCTGAGCTGTGCGGTGAAGAAGCTGTCCAGTTGAAGCGAGTGCGTATCTTTGATTTCTCCGTGTGATAGAGAACATCTAATCTACCATAGAAAGTACTTTTTTTTTGAGAAAACAGTATACAAATTACTTATAATAACATATATGAAAATACATAAACTTATGTTTAGAATTTAAACCATTTCATATAAGAAAATAGGAGATATAAACGCACTAGAAAAAGACAACGTTCAGTGCACTGAAAATGTACCAGAAGCTGAAATCCATGGAATACTTTCGGTACGACACAGTAACAATGTTTAGCGCTGGGAAGTGTTTAGTATTTAAAATTAAATCAGTGCCCGAAGAAACGTGAAGGACGTGTAAAGAGCAAACAGTACAGCCACATCGACTCCTAATGACAACATGAAGTCCGTGTCCTGATTCTAAATTGAAGAACTGAGAAACCCTAAGCTCATATGTCGTTGGGCCTGCATATGACCGTAACAGAGGTTCTACTTGCATTAAGTCTGTGGAATATACCAATGCAAGCACAAAACACTTAAACTCTTCAGAATTTATGCTTTGAGGTGTTGTTGCAACCAACCACAGTCCTGATGTCGCTCTGTTCGATTTTCAACTGCTTGATCCACTTAATAATGTCGCCGATTTTTCACTGATCAACCGTAAACAATTTTTGTACGCGTATCGGAAAGTTTATTGAACGAAGGATCAGTCTGGGTGCCTGGTGAAAAATGATGAGATTGTAAGTTTTCTATTGTTGCTTTGAAAAATCTGAATAAATATAGTGCATATACTAACTGATTAGAATTTATATAGGGAAAAAATATTCCGTTTACAAACGTTTAAGACTTGCAAAGAGAACAGATCATATCATTTTTTGAATATGAACCTATTTCCGTAAACCATCCGCCACCGTGCTATAACCATATCAAGACGGTCCTGAGATTTTGTCGTACATTCTTCGAACCAAGGTAACAGATCCTATGTACTTGGTATTCCTAATACAAGTATTGGGACTGTTATTGGATGCTGTGTTATTGAACGTAGTTCAAGATACGTCTCGACGATACATCCTCTCACATGTTCGGGAACATCTCGACCAACGATTTGCACAAATATTGATAGGCCGAAGTGATCAGATCGTGTGGTGTCTACGAATACCGGATTTGACTTTTTCCTGTGGTCGAATGAAAAGACTCCTATAGAAATAGAGGAAGATCCCCTGCCACGAGTTGTGTCGCTGCACAACAAATTAAAGTTACTACAAGTATGATGGAGCGAGTTGGTACAACGTGTGAAACAACGTTGTAGTAGATCAGAATGTTAACCATTTTTGGCAGAAGACAAAAACAGACTGTTAAGTTTAATTGTAAACAAAATAATATTTTCATTTATATGGTAATGAGTTGAATTGAAAGAAAAGTGATTTATTGAGTCACGCGTAACTAAATTCTTAAATTAAAGTAGTCACGATAAAAACGTGTTTGAAAGAGTTGTAGCTCGGAAACGGTACACTTTTTGACATGGGTTCCTATTAAAAACATAATTTACTTAATCCCCTCTAAAATCCTGAAAGTATGTGAAGGGAATTTTCCAGTACTCCATATATTTATAAATGTGTATACATAAGGATATTATATAGGTGTCAGTGTGGGTCGCTATGTGCCAGTTTGGTTTGGAAGATCATAGTGGTATATTATATCGTTCTTCCACGTGATACTCCAGGGCTGTTGTCGCATGACCTCTGCAGTCTGCTATTTATTTGTGGGCAGAACCATTATTGTGTTCGCAGGTAAATCAGAGCCAGAACAGCTGCAAATAGGCACTTGTGTTCTGGCACCCATGCCCCGGGTTTTCTAAGTTTTCGTAGTAGTTTTATTACAACTTTTTTAAACCATTAGTAGCAAAGTATTTTGAAGAAAATGTTACATCTGAAAATTTATCACTAGTCACGAAATGATGCCTTTGTGCAAACGTAAAAAAATTACTGAGATATCTGCGTCCTAACAATAAAGCAACGCCCCCGTGTAAGTCGATCTCACGCCACTTTCCTGACGAATTCTAAAATTAAACGGAACTCCTTATATTTCTAAAAATCTTTACAAACTTGGGTTGACTACTTTTTGAACTTTTTTTTTAGAGTAATAGGCTACATGAGGGTAATGCACGTAGTGGCAACTCCTCTTTAATAGCATAAGAAATGGATTTGAATGGTGGGATGTGGAAAGGTAGAGGAAGGTAGCCAAGGGTTAACTACGCCCCCCGTCCAACCTGGCATTCGCCTAAAAGTATAGAAAACCTGCATTACGTAGGTCGAGCATTTGGTACTTGTCCCACGCGCTTCTAATGGCTGGAGTGTGGCTTGCTGTGGGGACGCATCTTCCCTTCTTCGTGCCTCGAACAATTTAGGAGGCATCTGGCCGATTATCCCAATGGGAACAGAAAAAAAACGCTTACCCTATGCCCAAGATCTGTGACCCCGGAACATACACCTCTCAAAACTGACCGAGGTACCTCGGCTTGTGGGAACAGTAGTTCAAAAAAAACATAAAGGCAGCTTCCTCCAGAGCTCTCTGGGAAGGTTCACTGACGAGAACTGTAAACTGCAAACCAGAAGATTTATAAAGAACTTAGAAACTTACTCATCTTCGGGAGAGTGTCATTGTAAACTGAGGAAAATATTCAGTAGTACTGATTAATTTTTGTATGTTATTTATTGCAAATAATACGAAAAACACATTTATTTAAACCTTGAAGCAAAACTTAGGATAGCAATAATAAAAGATGAAACTTCAATATTGTAATATGTAATGTGATGATTGCAATGGAACGTTGTGATGTATATATTTAATTTATTCCATGTACGCAATTTATTGTTTGTCCTTCATTTGGTCTCCATTTACGCTTTTGAAAGTGATATCCATAACGCCTTGTACCACACAAATTTTTTTTTCTTCTACGAAGGTTGAACTGGAGGTGGGCAAAAGAACCGAGAATCATTTCAAAGAGTCTATTATTATAAGAGAACCGTTCTATAAAACGACTTAGTAGATAGAGTTACGGCTCAGCAGTTCGAGTCGTAGATTCGTGATTGAGTTGCTTGAGTCGGCTCTCGAATAGTAGGGTCGTGAGCGAGCCTCTAAAGAGTGGAACTGATGAAGAACTCTTAGAAAGTGATTTACAAGTTGAGTCGTTGAGTTAAAGAAAGATTCGAATTTGCTTCTGAATCGAAAAAAATTATGAGCGTCACTCTCCAAGAATTAGTAAACAATAACACACGTAATGAATTTTAAAGTGATAGACTCTAGATTCTTTAACAGGCAGTATGGTAAAGTCTTAATTATTTCTAAAATAATCAAGACAGAAATTTAATTCTGATTTGTTATTCTTACGACATTCATAGCTAACATATTCCCCACGTTATTTTGTCCTTTCGACGTAGATAGTTTTGTTCAACCTCTTGAATATTTTCTTGTTCTCAAATCACTAACCCACTCACATATAAACATTAACAGATTTAATTTACATGAGATAGGCTGACTTGCCCCCAGGGAGCTCTGGCGGGGGCTACCTTTGGGGATGCTCTCACATCTCTCTGGTTTTTTTTTTGAACTAAGGTTCCCACATGCCGAGGCACCTCGGTCTGTTTTGAGAGGTGTATGTTCCGGGGTCGCAGACCTTGGGCATACGGCAAGAGTTGTCCTCTATTCCTATTGGAATAGTCGGCCAGCTGCCTCCTAAACTGGTCGAGGCACGGAGAAGGGAATTCTGCGTCCCCACAGCAAACTCCTCTCTCGCTATCGGAAGGGCGTGGGACGAGTACCTAATGCCCGACCTACCCGATGCAGGTTTTTCTAGGGTTTTCCCTGAATTTCTTTAGGCGAATGCCGGGTAGGATCCTTAAACCATAGCCCGGGGGCCCTAGTTAACCCTTGGCTACCTTCCTCTACCCTTCCGCATCCCCCCTTTCAAATCCCTTCCTATGCTATTAAAGGGGAGTTGCCCAATGTGGATCACCCTCATGTAGCCTGTTGCCCTAAAAAAAATTTACATGATTATTTACAATAAATTTGTAGAATAAATTTTATTCAGTTATATAGTTGCAGTGTAGATAAAATTGCAAATTATTCCACTCATTACTTGCGTTGAATGTTTCGTTTTCAATAAATCCCGAAAGGTCGGCGGAATGAAAGGTCAATGCCCTAACCAAGAGATTAATTACTTGTTTTCAAGGACTGTGAAGCTGCCAATCTATATTTAGAAGGAACTGCTGGTTTTTCCCGAATGTCCAATTGGAGAATTTACTTACAGAGGCAGATCATGACGGATAAGAGGAGTCGGCTAACTTCCCAAAAACTTTCCCAAATTCATTGTATAAATAGCAATATTAACTGTGTAAAATAGTTGTAAAAATATATTGATATTATTTTGCACAATAAATAACTGAATAATTATTCCATATTTTTTTCTTAATTTTTGTGTGTAGACGTCACCTCCCCCCCCCCCCCCCACCTTACTCACGTTATTAAAGTTCAACATTGAGAATCAGATTGGATTCGGAGAACCGAGGAGTCGTTTAAAATAATCGACTCGTAGCAATGAGTGAATCGACTTTGAATGAGTCAACAAAAATAATCGATCTGTCTATCGTTAGGTTGAACCCCCCATTGGCCTTTATATATGACATATTTGAGCGACCACTTACAGGATTCAAGGATAAAAATATTTTTATAAATTATTAAGATAAATAGTTTTATGTTTATAGTTGTGATAATTAATAAATTGATCATATTTTATGCACTTTTAGGGAAAGCTTTTCTACATTAAAATGCGAATGGAGGTTCTTTTAAATGAGAGCGCAAAGTCTGTGCACTTGAAATTTTAGTGAGCCAAAGCCATTGATCGTCTCGAAAGCGGATATGTTTATCTTGGCCGCGCACAATGAACTAACTATTTCTGCCCATCGCGACTGACTCGATCTAGACTGCAAAGGAAGCGAACAAAAAATAAGTACAGGAAAGTTATAACAGGGATCTGATTAGTTACTCTTTCCTGATAATGGAAACGTCGCTTCAAAGTTATGCACATTATGCCATGTCCTAACGCTTTATTTTATATACCGGCCATTTGTCAGAAAAATCGTCTTAAATCATTTATCGGGCTACGACAAACTTATTATAAACACAGGACCCTACATCCTTATTTAAACTTTGAATACTGCATTTTATTTATATTTTAATACTGAAAGACGAAGTTAACAATGTCGCTGAGATGTAGCTATGTCAAACAAAATAAGTCACGACCATGGTCATGCTAAATATAGCCAAAAATAGGTTATTAGACTAAATGAACAAATATATTTTTGCATACGGCAGGTTCAAAAATTTTAATATTTGCTATATATTTGAAAAGAGTTAATTATATATAATTATCCATTCACATCTTTAGTCATTCATAATTCTGCCACCACGCGTATACTTGAATCGAAAGAATTTTTATACAAAATTTCTAAACTAGCTCAGATATAAATAAAAAAATTAACACAGGGGTGGGAGATGATCAAGCAACGAAGGTCAAAAATAGCCTGACACGAATTACTGAAAACTATATTAAGTAAAGCAGTGGTAGAAGGAGACATAGAAACGAAAAGAACTGATTAGAAATTTTCACTGATGATAGGTTGAGTATAAGCAATCATAAACAGTAGAATAGCAATATCTAAGTGTTGTCCATAAAACGTCGCCTGAAATGTTTCAAATAATTTTTTGCTCCTCATGCACATTTAGACACATTTTACGAATATATTTGTGGTTCTTTATTCGTTTACATGCTTCTACTGGTGGATTAAATCACGACTGAATGCAGATAACTGGAGCACGCAGAATAGATAACTAGCTATTATTACTTGCCGAATGATATCACAAACTATTTATTTTTACTTGTATTATTAAAGGAAATCTAGACTATGTGATAGGCTCTGATCTATTGATCAGGGAGGATTTTCTTTACACGTGCGTGGTCTACTAATTATCCGACTTATAGTTCCTCAAATGTCTGAAACCACATTGGGAGTCACTCTTCCAGGTGTGCATATTCAAAGATCGAAGACAGTTCATTGTAAATAAATCAATATATAAACTTTGAAGGTTAACAATATCAATGCAGGATATCTCATAAGATTTCTGTACATAGGTTTGTCGTTCAGGTTACAGCACTTACTCTTTATATTGTAATGGCCACTTATATATTTCATGAAAGAATTTGATAAATTATTTAATATTTGTACTGTCGGCGTAATATTGTGGCCCGGGGTAGGCAACAGTCAGCATTGCGTAAGAATGTGGACGGAATTATTGTCGGCAGTGTGTGATATTGAAGGCTTTGACGAAATGCACAGTCTGCGATACAAGCTAACCGGGTAAGGTTCGTTACAGTATCCGATACGAGCTGAGACCAGGGAAGGTTTTTAAGTCTCGGTGTGTGGCAGTCAGACAGTGAGTACTGCTTATTATTATTGTTTGTAGACCCTGTTAATGAGTCTGCTTGTCAAAGTCGACGAGTAAAATACAGATTATCAAGGTTATTGGTATTAGAGATTGAACGAGACAAATATAAGTTTTGTAGGAGAAATTGTAATGACTGTTGATGAACTGATTTCATTGGTGCAACTTATTGAGAGTAGAATCTAAGTGATATTTGGAAAGTGTAATTCCATTTTCCTTGCTGTGGCATTATTACTGTTTTCCGAAATATTTGAATATCAACTGTGGTGCGGTAGGGATTTAATCGGGCAAGCTGACTTAAGTTTTGTAGAAAGTGTAATAATATGGCCTGTATAATTAAAGTTATTTAAATCATTTGTGATCTAAACTCAAAAATTAAAATAATTAATGAATTAATGAAAGATTTAGCGTGATACGAGAACAGCTCCGGTGTGTACAAAAATCCATTTTAAACCTTGTAAAATATTCCTTACTATCAGATTTCTTGATTCAGTGCAATAGTGTAATATTAAAGGAAATTCATTGCAAAATTTTGTAATATTTTATAAATTTTATTATTTATTTGCGGGTTCCTCTTACTGTTAGAGTCCCGATAAGCTACTCTGAAGGTTTCAAGGATCTAATTAAAGCCGTGGTATTCATGTATAAAATTGTGATTAAAAAATAATTTAATTTAAATTGTAATAAATTATTATATGTAAAATTGGATTTGTTATTAATCATTTCATTTATCAAATCCATCAATAGATAATAGTTCCCTTTTGATGAATTGTTTAAATAAGTTTGATTTTCCTAATTGGTTACCACATTAATTGATTCGTAACGTGGTAGCTACGATTTATCCAAGTTGATTAATACATTAAATTGGCTCCACATCATGGGGCTTTTATTTTATTTTAATCTGTTTACCACAATATCATTAGTTTATTATTTAAACTTATTAAATTAAACAGTAATGCCATATAAGAAATAAAACAAGAAACACTAGTGTCTCATTTTATATTCGTTCACATTTTCACACTTCAGAGATGAATACAACTATTAGGTACCGAATGACATTGGTAATGAGACATGCAAAAATTATTCCAAATATATAATATATAATACCAATAGCGCACATTTAAATGTACTGCCTTCAGACAGGTCGAAAAGTGACACAACTTTAAGTTTAAAAGAATTATAAATATAAGTTACTCTGTAATCAAAGTCAATGTTATTACAATATTGTCATATTCACGAAGGATAATATCAACAACAAACTATCGGAGTCGACTGAGGAACAACACGGCCAGTAATCGAAAATGAAAATTTGAAACGTCAGTCGTTTTGAATTACGAGTCAGTATATTGGAAATGTGGGCTATAACTCTGGATGTAACGCTAGCGACAGTTCATTCCTATTAGCGCCATTCCATTTCCGTATTTACATTAACAATTTTGTGAACAAAGAACAAATACTGTTTCATGTCAGAACAATTTTCGCTTTTTATGTGATACGAGACTTCATGAGCTTCAATAATGCACTACGGGGAAACATTGTTGACGTCATCAGTAACCTATCGTAACGATCTACTCCCAATATATTGAAACCGTCGGTAGACTGTAAATATATATCCCGTCATTTCTATGTATATCACCAATAACAATTTTCACTGGAGTTTTTAAAAATCTGACGACTCGTGGTTTGCCATATGTTGGCAATTTTATTGGCTGTGTTTTCTTAAAATGATTTATACCATCAGTTTCAGCAATGTCCAAATGATTCCTGCGTCGCTTGAATTTGTCTAACGTACGGCCTCAAATAAGCCTAGAGTTCATCACAAAGAGTAATCATTTAATGGATGCGATGCATGAATATGAGGATGTCGGCGTCACCTGAATTATAATTCAGGAAGTCTTCACTGTCACCACCATCATCAATTTCAAGTATGTAGGTAAAAAATGGATCGACTGGATTGAGTGATCGTCCCTGTTCCTCGCCGCATGTGTGTCATCGATTGGATTACATGGTTTACCTTAAATCTATTTTTGTCTAGGGAAAGATCTGTATCTGTTCTCCAGAGATAAGAGGTTTGGAAATCGGGGTCGCAATTGACAAACATTGGGATTCGCACGTTTATAAACTTGATTCCGGAAAAAACGAAGGTGCTTGGTGGACACGCCCAGTCTGAAACCTCTTTAATAAATGATTATTTAATAAATCAATTTTTGACCTTTTACAGACACTTTATTTTTTATTTATATTATAACGACGTTTTGAAACATGTTTATATCTTCTAAAGTTATTATTCTAAAGAGATATATTGACTAAGTACAAAAAGTAAAGAAAGACAATCTAAAGTAAAAAAAAAAAATAAACCAAATTATTATAATAAACTAGCAATAAAAACAATTAAAATGTTAATGAATTCACAAGGTTTTGAAAACGTGTCCGAGGCACACAATTCACGTAACACTGAGCCTAGGAACCCTTTTTCAAAGTTTGTGAATTTATTAACATTTTAATTGTTTTTATTGGTTGTTTGTTATAATAATTTTGTAAGTTGTTCGTTACTTTAGGTTGTCTTTGTTTACTTTGTGTAATTAGTTTATATATTAATCATTTGTAAGTACCTCCACTTTAGGATAACCTGCAGAAGTTACAAACATGTATCGAAACGTCGTTACGATATAAATAAAAAAAAGGGTCTTGTAAGGTCAATAATTGATTTATTAAATCAAAAACAAATGTAAAATAAAATCTTTTAATAATTATTTTTATCATCAATAATTAACAATTAAAAGTAAAATATAAAGTTATTTACCAATCTCCACAATTTGTTTTTTCTATATTGTCTGAATTGCGACTTTCATTATTAGCCTCAATAATTGTTTTTGGTTTTTCAATCACAATTTTGACACTTATTTACTACCGCTTGAGTATAAAATTGATATTTAATTTTGTATTATTTTTACTTTTATTTAGTAACAAATTGTATCGTCTTATAATTTTAATGTTAGGAATATTCATTAAAATATTTATTACAAATTATGATCACAGTAAATTATAGTAAGATGACGGAAAAAAGTGAAAAAGTGAGTGAGTGAAAGATAGACATTAGAGAGAAATAGAGAGATAGATAGATAAATAGTGTGTGTGTGCGTGTGTGTGTGTGTGTGTGTGCGTGTGTGTGTGTGTGTGTGTGTGTGTGTGTGTGTGTGTGTGTGTGAGAGAGAGAGAGAGAGAGAGAGAGAGAGAGAGAGAGAGAGAGAGAGAGAGAGAGGAAATACATAAAACGATATACGTGGTGGTGTAGACTCCCCGCTGTAATAAAGAAAGAAAACATAGAATTAATAAGGACACTGCTTACAACGTCAGCAACGTTATTCAAACCTATACCAACTTTTATATTTCATTATCAGTAGATAGGAACGTATTATAGTAAGAATGATATTCCTACGAACACGATGGGGGGAAAATTAAGACATTATGTTCTTCTTTTCGGGTAAGGGTCTTGAGCATTATACAGACATTCAGAGACTGCATTTAATTAACTATTCACGGAAAAATTATGGCACGATCTTCACAGTTGTTGAGTAACAGACTCGCTGGTTTACTATTCCAAGAATCAAGCACACATTGTCGCTCCGTAATATGAATCGCCTCCCGCACTTTACATCGGATTGAGTCGCAGCGTCAAAACAAATTTCGCAATGAATTGTCCAAGCCTACGTATAGATGTATCACTTCAATAATTTTTTTTTCTTTTTCCTTCTAAAAAAGTTTTTTAAGGTAACAAGCTACATGAGGGTAATCCACGAGGTGGCAACTCACCTTTAATATCATAGGAAGATATTTGTGGATGGGTAGAGGAAGGTAGCCAAGGGTTAACAAGGTTGGTAGGGCGCTTCTTACTTGTCCGTTCCGATGGTGGAAGAGGGGTTTGCTGTGGGGACGCAGCTTCCCTTCTCTGTGCCTCGACCAGTTTAGGAGACAGCTGGCCGACTGTTCCAATGGGAAACGAAAAAACCCTTACCATAAGCCCAAGGTCTGCGACCCGGAACATACACCTCTCAAAACATCCCGAGGTGCAACGGTTTGAGGGAACCTTAGTTCAAAAAAGCAGAGAGAGGAGAAGGAATCTCCAACGCTAGTCTCCTCAGAGCTCTCTGGAGGCTTCCTTGTACAACTTGGCTAATTAGGTTATCATCTTTTTATTTTCTTTTATCTACTACACGACTCCAAATAAGTCTGTAGCTCTTAAAAACTATTCAAACTACAATCATTGAAGACGCGAGGCGTGAATGAAAGGAAGATATCGCCAGTTGAATTCTAACCACGTAAGACGACGCACTCTAGTAGAAGTTGGAGCAATACTGGGGAGAGATGTAACTGCGTGTGAGACGTACGCGACATTAACAAATAGATTGGAAATTTCGCTTCTCTCCGCGGCAATCACACTCGCGGGCGTAATGGCTGCTGTTTAAAACTCGCCCGCTCAACTTGGAATAAGCTCTTACAGATAAGACTGAGAAAGGCAATCTGCGGCAAACGAGGTCGTTGGCTACAAAAGCAGAGAGCTATGAAGGCGAATAGGGCCCTCGCTACTCACCCTCGGGCATGTCACAACAAAGTGGCGAGGATGCAATATTTGTACACAGATTCTTTGCCCTCTAGTATAACCTGTAACGCATACAATATTCTCGTGCGAGATAGTTAAATCGTATACATTATTGTATAATGAAAACATTTGGCTATTAATAATATAAATGAGTTAATAATAAGTAGTCAAATAACACATAAAAATAATTATTAAATAAATACCACACAACGTTTAAGTAATCATAGTTGGTTTCGTCAGGTGATTCAAGTCAAGTAAGAGTCGAACAAACCAGATGGCAAACTCAAAACCAAATGTGTAGAGCCTTGAATCACTCGACGAAAGAAACAAGTTTTGCAGAAACGTTGTGCGGTATTTATTTAGTACTTATTTTTGTCTGTTATTTGATTAGTTATTTATCTAATTATTTTACTTTCAATACAGACGTTTTGTATTTATTTCAATAATATAAATGCAATGCCAATGTGATTGTCAGAGATGAATACAACTCCGATACTGTAATTGCGGAAAAATAATTTATAGCTCATCCTACCACAGAAATTCTGAAGTTTCGAATCGGCAATCGATTGGCAGTGATAAGAAGTTAAATAGGTAATTAAATAATTGATGCATATATAAGAGATACGCTGAGTATAAGTTTTAAATTTGTTGTAAATATAGTTCGTGCAAAGAGAGCAAGTGGTAAATGTAAAGAAATTCCATTGTAAAGGAAATTACTGAAATTAAATGTATAGAAAAGAAAATTTCGATAATAAATTGATAGAGAAATTATTTTGATAATAAATAGTGCTTTTATATTATAAACACATTTAAAGGTGTATTTGAGAGAAAAGTAATTGAGAAAGACGAAATCAGTAGGACAAATAGCAATATAAATATTTTTTTTTAATAGGACAACCGGCTACATGAGGGTAATCCACGTTGGGCAACTCGTCTTTAATAGCATAGGCAGGGATTTGAAAGGGGGGATGCGGAAGGGTAGAGGAAGGTAGCCAAGGGTTAACTAGGGCCCCCGGGATATATTTTAAGGATCCTACCCGGCATTCGCCTAAAAGTAATGCAGGGAAAACCCTAGAAAAACCTGAATTAGGTAGGTCAGGCATTGTGTACTTGTCCCACGCCCTTCCGATAGCGGGAGAGGAGTTTCCTGTGGGGACGCAGAATTCCCTTCTTCGTGTCTCGACCAGTTTAGGAGGCAGCTGGCCGACTATTCCAATGGGAATAGCGGACAACTCTTACCGTATGACCAAGGTCTGTGACCCCGGAACATACACCTCTCAGAACAGGTCGAGGTGTCTCGGCTTGTGGGGACCTTAGTTCAAAAACGGAGAGGAAAAGGCATTCCCAAAGGTAGCATCACATTTCTTCGTATCTCTCCTACAAGGTTCTTCCTGCGAGAGAAAATCCCTCGCAGGTATTACCTGCGAGAGAATAGCCCTCGCAGACTCCATTCCCCTCGAAATAGCAATATAATATTAATATTATATAATTATATGATTTATACATGCGAGAGCCTGGGAAAGGTTTTTAAGCAACTATTTACTCTCCCACGATTATAAGTGAAACATGACAATTGGAAGTGAGGGGAAAATGTGGACAAGACTTTGTAATGTAGTTTGACTGATGAGAGAGAGCATCACATTTCAGATAAAATAGGAATAAGGTACTTGAAGAGAATATTAGTTAGGGGATCGATATTTGCTGTAGTTGTAAAAAGATAAGTTAATGGAAAATGTAATATTAGACATAGGATTAGTACATACTGTGATGCAGAATCTTAGGATAGAAAAATCTATCGTGCCACATTAAAGAAATCATGTAACTTTGGACTTCAAAATATTTTTACAATGATGGAAATCCAGTATAGACTTTTTCGTATTCTACAGATCCAGGTCTTAAACTGCGATCTTAGGCTGAACTGTTGTACAAAGAAACAGTCTCTTAAAACATGCACGACTAAATCTTATATTTTCTGCTTTATAGCATCTCTTAGACATACAGCTTTAAAAGAATGATTTCATTGATTACAATATGTTAATATTTTCCTTGAATGTAAACTGCTTACTTCTTCATTTAATATTCAAACAGGATACAGTCAGAAGACTCAGAAACAATAAATTTTGTGCCGATAACACACCTGTCTCGAAGGTTATAAGGTTGAATGGACAAGAACTGCAGAAAGATCTAGCGTCGCCGTGCATAGAAAAAATAAGCATGCTTCGCCAGACACGAGACAGGCTATTGTATGAACAATAATGGGCCAACTGCAGCCCCAAAGCCAAATACGGCTACAATAGGTTCCCGCCTCGAATTAATATACACGACGCGTACTTAGCTCCCAACTGTCAGGTTAACAAACCGACTTAACGGTGTGTTATGGGGTTCCTGGGGTCACGTTGACCAAATGCAATTTCCGTTCGACCAATGGTGCCTGAAATAGCAAGTTACCGAATGACAAACTAATTCTATTTCCCAAACGAATTTTAATGGACTATTTAAAGGAATCAAGAATTCCTGTGTATGCTTATTGAATATGGGGACGGGAAAGTAATTAACAAATAAGATTCAAGCCGAAAACATGGTAAAGTGTTACATCTACTGGTCTCAAACAATATTAAACACAAGAAAATAACAAAGTATGTATTACTGAGCTGTAACATTTTTATTATTTTAATAACAAATCATTAAACCCGTAGAATATCTGGAAGTACCAACAGTACAAGAGTTGTTAAAGTATAGCCACTTCCGGTCTACTTCTACGGGAGCAGTTTATTAAGAATAGTAACGCTTTCTAAGTTTGTAGCTTGCATTACACTTTTATCGTATTTATATTAAGTGGTGATTAATTAGATTCGTCCACATTGCTTCTGTCTCATATATACAGTGTTCGCCGTCTTGTCAAGATATGTCCACGTCTTTGCCAATTCCCGAATAAATTTTTGTTTTTGCAATGTGTCCAGCTCAATTCCATTTAAAATTCATTAGGGACGAGTTTCTTAGTACCTCTCACGGAGAATACTCATATGATTTCTTCAGATCTTTCCATTGGTTCTTTTAACAATTAATAAATTGTACGCGATAGTTCAAATTATAAAAAGTGAAAAGGCTTTTGAGATTGACAACTGCACTGTGGAGTTGTGTCGCTCTAGGATTTTCTGTTTTTAAATAAATAAACATGAGCCAATTGTAAGTCAGAAAAAACAATTTATTAATATAAAATTAAACAACGTTTCGTAGCTTATTTTACGACCTCATCAGGTTCAAGTTTAAAAAAATAATTGATAGACAGGTCATTCTCTGCTGACTGCCGTGTCCGAAAATATTTTTCAGCAGAAAGACAAGCCACAGCAGTCAGCAGAGAATGAATGACCTGTCTACCAATTATTTTTAACAACTTGAGCCTGATGAGGTCGCGAAATTAGCGACTAAAAGTTGTTTAATTTTACATTAATAATTTTTTTCTTGACTTAAAATTGGCTGTCTGTTTATTTATTTATTAGTTTTCCTGTATTTTTAGTTTTATTAGCACCTGAAGAAAGGAACAAGGTTTCCAGAAACATTGTGCGGTATTTATGCCATTATTTTGTCTGCATTTGGCTATTTTATCTCATTATTTATTCAAATTATCGCCCGATCCGTGTGTTATACAGAAGATATACAATAAATATTCATAATATGCACTGTCCCTCCATTATGCTAAGGTAATTTAATATTTTTCAGTTTCCGTCTTCCACATTTTTAGGTCACCGTCCTGATTCGTTGAATATTTGCTTAAGTATACTGAAAAAAATTTAAATCCTTAGTCCTGGCTATATATTCCTCAGTAAGTTGCTGATGATTTCTGCATAATTAATTAATTTCTTATTGCGACTTTTTACACATACTTTCATTTTATTTACTATACAGCTAAACAGACCTACTTAACATCTTCAAACGTGTTAGCTTTTACTTATATTTTATCTAATCATTTGGGTTAATTTATAATAAGCTTTCCTTTATGTGAGCATAATGTTTCTAAAAAAATAATTCTTTGAGTATTGGAGCTTCCATATTACAATGGATTTTTAAAACAGTTGACATTTTCGTACATATTTCTATATTATCATTGAGTTAAATGGATTATATTTTAGGAGTCTGTGATGGTAGTTCAGATTATTATCTAGAAGTCTGATTTACATTTTTTAGAACAGAGTGCATTAATCTTACATTATCAGAGTTTTTTTCGATTATGTAATAACCGAGTTTTCAGATACGCCCTGTGACCCCTGCACCACTAGTGAACATGAAAATTTAGGTGTGTTTAGTGACATTAATCATCGCAACATGTAAGTGATCAGTCTAGACACAGCCTTTAAAATGCTCGGCGTTCACGAGCGAAACTTTAGTAAAAATGCTGATACTAAATGGTGGCTCAAAAATCAGTTACTAATATTAATTATATAAATATATATACTCGTCCAAAATAGACGGTGCTTCTAAATCTGCTTGCTCCTTTGCAATTTTTAATCAATTTTGCAACTTTAAATCAATTTGAATGGTTCAAACATTATATTTGTTTTAGTTTCCAGGCATATTGAGGTTTAAAGCCCTCCTCATATTTGAAAAGTTTGTAATTCAACGGTCTAAATTATTGGAAATTTTAATTTTCTGTGTTTTGGGTACAATGTGGTTGAAAACATTTACTTCGCTTATAATTATAGGACCAACATAATTGAAAGCATTTAATTCACTTTTAATTTAATTATACTTGTTTTGAAAATGCACTGACGCGTACTTAAATTGCAAAGGACGTTTCATAACATTTATAATGGAATAATCAAAGGGGAATATGAATACAGCTTAACTTTTCCAGGTCTGCTAAGTAATTAATAAAAGTTTGAACATTGGCGTGTGCGAACTTACAAAATAAACTGAATAAATTGTGGAGCCGCGAAGTAGGTTGCTTTATTTAAACAAACTTTCTGCATATATTAGGCCTCTAAATGTTACAAGAACAGTACACAAAATTAGAGTTGAATTTAATATTAATTATAAACGATAGTCTCGTATAATTACTAACGACGCTCGGCCATGGTAACATTGTGCCTGAAATGAACAACACGTAATTGAAATTCAATTAAAAATAAACCATTTAGTTTAGAATTAGATTAAAATTTAATTTAACCCATGTAATTTTACAATTAACTAAGTTACATTTTCTCTGGTGATTATACAAAACTGCAGGGATAATATTAATTTTATATATCAATTATAAAATTTTAACTGTCACCAGAAACATTTATTAAACTTTGACACTAAAATAATTTTTCCCGTAACTTTCGATCTGTGATTAATTCGTTTAGTGTGTAGGTCAGAAAAGCACGTCGAATCAGTTCCGTGTTGACGTTCCCGACACTAAAATTCGACATGTTTCGTTGACTGATGGTGCTTTTCCGAAGCGCTATAGGAACAAATTTTTCTGTATGACTGGTACGCGTCAGATATATTGATGTGAAAGGGGTAGTTTCTGGAGTTCAAAATACCATGGATTACGTTTAGTAATTATTTATCTGCGAATTATGAAAAATCATTATTGATGTTTTATTACTGATTACTGAACTATTATTTGAATTAAAATACGTTAAAATGCGTTATGAGATGAAGTACTCGTGTAGAGTTTCATAAACATAATAATTATAGAGTTAAAATTATTTTAAAGTAGCGTCCCTAGGATTTGAAAAATTATGCCGGCGTTTACTCTTAAGAATATTTTACAGTAGCGTTTATTCTGCATATTTGAAGTTAGTAGAAGAATATTACATTTCTTTGATATTTCTGTTTATTAGTGATTCCATTTTTCAAGTTTGTCACCGCCATGGATATGTTAATGTATTAATTAAGATTATTGGAAGTATGAGGATACTCCAGTATTCTTACACTCTACATGATTTTGGAAGTTAAAGCTGGCATTTTCCTTGTATTTATTAGTGTAGGTGTAAAATATGAACAAAATGTACAAGTCAATATTAGAAAATCCCGTCACCGCTGTTTTCTCTCCTTTATTTTAATTACTTCTGTAAAGTTTGTAATTTTACTTGGACGCCATGTTTCTAGATGGAAATTTGTACGGAGTCATTCCTGTAGAGAGCGTTCGAAATTTCGTTCGTATTGAGAAACTGTAATAGCAGAAGCTATTTTCTTTCGTAACCAGAGGGGAATAAATTTTCCGAACCAATAGTGTTACGATTCCAGCATTCAGGATTCTAAATCAATTTTACTGACGAGGTATGCACCTTCGCATCCTATATTTATAAATAATTAATATGCGCGAGATAATGGAATTAGTCGATATTTAATAAGTTATTCATTTTTGCTAAAAACCTGAATATTATCTACGAATACTTTAAAATGTAGTTTACAAGGCGAAGTTGTTCGTGGGAGACGTATAAGATTTTCTGTTGGGGTCTGGATATTTTCGCCTGCCGAACAATTTAAGTTGAAAGTTCCGCGGGACTTGTCCCGCGGACGGATGTTTTGATCATTCTTTATCAGTGGATTCGTAAACACCATTAGGAGTCACTGAAAGCATCAGTAACATATAATTGCTGCGTGAGGTAAGGCAAAACCCCGAAGCAGTCGATTATAGCGAAAATGAAAAACTTTCGGAACAGTCAATTACTTACACTTGAATGAAATTTAATAATATTTATCGGTTACATGTGTGGTAATTTTTGCTTAAGATATTTTGAATATTTAACTATTACTTCAGATTTTACAGTTAATTTAGAAAATACGCAAACTTGTCCAGTTTACGTCAATTTGAGTTTAAGAACCTTTTGGTTCGGTTTCTTATTTTTTTTTAATAAAATACTGACGCAAAATACGTTTGTAGACTTTCTGTTTTCTGTTATATTTATTTATTTCTCTGTACGAATTTAACTTTATTATCTCAGTAGGTTAAATGATTTATGAAGTTACCGTAAATTCTTAAAATATTTAGAATTCTAAATACAAGTTTCTAGATTATTCTACTCACAAAAAAATTCAACGGTAAATTTACCTTGAAGCTTATTTTGTGCATCAACATGCTTACAGATATTCCTTTTTCATTTATTTCTCAACTTTTGTCAAAGAGTATATTTTTTATCATATTATGTTTCAGAATATGGACATATCAAAAAATTGTGGATAAATTGGCAGTTATTTCTATGATAACAGGGTTATTTGAAATAAATTATTATTAACACTTTTGAAATAATCGATAAAAAAGTTATGATAATAGTTTTTATATAATGAGTGATATTCAGGGGCGTATTGGCAGATTCATATAAATGAAAATATAATACGTCTGTTTTAAAATATAATAATTATATAAAATAGCCAAACGACCGACAAAAATAAGGCACAAAGTTTCTAGAATCCTTATTCGTTTCGTCAGGGAATTGAGAAATCACAATTCAATAATACAATAGCCGTGATTGTCACAACCGCACAATCCGGTTGACGAGTCAAAAATAACGATAAATTATTTGACGAAATATAAAGATTATTTAAAGAATATAAAATCTACCACAAGGCGATTCAAAACCTAAAACTTCATAAAAGAAAACAAAAGTGTGTAATGTTATAATTTTGAATGAAGTTCATTATTAAATCTATTTTAAACATTTTGTTCTTATTGTGTTCAGATTTCGTCCGAGTGTGCTACCATGAATGAATTACGGAAAATTTTGCTACATTTAAGACGTTTAAATTCTCACTTAGCGCAGAAGCGGAACATTGATTAAGAACTCCCAAAGCGACGGGGCAGCACTATAACTTTATATTTTTAATTCCGTCTAAGTTTACGACTCTTCCGAGCGAGGCAATCAAGTAAACGGGGCCTATAAAAACCGGCATCGCATTACTCGGTTGCTGCCTCACAGCAGCTCATCAACAAATTACATCGTTAGCCATAACGCGCCACGACACGACATCGATCCCTCTTTATAGCGACGCCGTGTCATCGATGGCGGCGAACTACGCTTTTACCTCCAACAATACCTTGATTAGACTGAGTGTGCTTCTGCTACTGCGACTGCGATCTCAGACTAATTTCGCGATACGAATACCTAGTTTGTCAGTTTTAATTGCGAGAGTGGAGGCTTGTTATGAACGTAGCAACAAATGAAGTAGCTCTCGACTATGTTTTACAATCCACTTTAGCAGCCGCTGATGAAGAGCACGGACGGTTCTCACAATGGCATTTGTCCCGGACGAGGAGTGTAATAACGTCCAGGTCTCCTGCCGCGAATCCCGGACGCAATAACTTCGGCCAGAAACAATTACACAGCTTCACAGCGCTGCGAGCCTGCAACTGCTTCGTCGTATTAACCGAGGAAGATCAACTCAAAAATATTATTTTGTACTTCAAGTATTAAAATTCTGCACAGGTTGGAAAGATAAAAAGGATTAACATTTTGTTACCCGTTTTAAACACCAATCTTATGCGAAATTGTACATGTCAGCATATACACGTTGCACGAAACGACTAATATATGTAACATTTTAATGGAAATGATTTAGTCTTATTATCGTGTCCAGATTATTGAGTGATCTGAGAAGAAATCAACTGTATCACTTACAGTAAGTAGTTTGATAATAGAATTCATATCCCTAAGAATATAAACTCGGTAATATAATTAACGTATCATATCCGTAAGTCAGAATTTTATAATAAATAAAATTGCCTGTATGTGTGTATGTATGTTTTTTTTTAACGAGGGTAGGTGAAAAATCTTCAAAAAGACACCTTAGCAGTCTGCACTACGCGGTAGTGTGGGATTCTTACCAATTAAAAAACATCTCAGTTTCCATTGATGACCAATTATTGCTTCCTACGGAACTGCAGTTAAGTATTACATCGTAGGAAGCAGTCTTGACAGTGGCTTTTCCTCTTATCACGGACTATTCTCTTTTTGAACTTTGCGTAGCTCCTTTATAACCATGGCGGCACGTTTGTTGATTGCCGTCCACTTGTCTGATGACTCCAGTATCACAGAAACCAGATTGGTAGGTGTTATTTCAATCTTTATTCGCCTCTCAGAACATTTCTGAGATTTTCAGGTGAGGGCATTTGAAAAAAAGCGTTTTAAACGTCTTCCTCCTCCTCACCATAGTTCATGCACTTGGGGCTGTCCACTATCTTGAACCTTATATGTATGTAAGTTTATATGTTCCGCATACAAATATACGTCCGTGGAGCAAATTTCACCAAATTTCGTACTCATGTTCTTTGCGACAAGGAGTGAGACACATCTACCACATCCAGGGGCGGTGGTGGAAATTTTCAAACATGCTTAAACGGCCGATATTTGCGTCAAATAAATATTTGAAACAGATTGATAGTATTTGTATCGATGTTCTTAGTGTATAATTTCAATTACTTTCATCATGGGAGGGAAACACCGTTAGGGTGCGGGTAGAATGGCGTAACTAGAAAAAATCGCGATAGCAATCGAGATAGGAGTCATACCCGGGGTTATGGATGTCTCTCTGTTAAATTATGACACTCAACTGGCCATTTAACCCCAAAGGGCCGGAGTGTACGGGGTGGACATTTTAAAACAAGAAAAACGACCGATATATTCGTGGAAAGAAATTTTTCTGGGTCTGTGTACAACAATTTACGATATGGGAGGTAAGTAAATATATGGATGGGGGTGGAGGACCTTCACATAAAAATATAGCAAAAGCAACCGAGATTGTAGTCAAATCGGGGGTGATGGATATATGACAACTCGGGCAACGCCGGACACCCAGCTAGTTAATTAATAATAATAAAAACATTTATTACAATACATAAAGTGTTTGTAGAAAATGTAAATTTTAATTAAATCATTCTGATTTATGGTCATGATATATTAAGTATATCAATATAAATCATATTAATTTTAAAATTTTATTTATATACTCGGTTATACTATGATAATATTTAAAGAGGGTAGCGTATTAGTGTTGTACTGTCTAAAAACATTAATAGTGCTGTACCAAATGTGGTGTCTCATCTTTAATTTAAATCGGGGCTTGTGAGAATAGATACAATTACTATGTGGTCTAAGAATAATATAGCAGGTAGTCTCCATTATCAACACTCATCATCGTCGGATTTAGTGTGTTGATCATAATCCTAAAACGTATATGTTAATAATGGTTTAATCGTGCTTCCATTCTACCCTCGAAATCACTACGTGTTTAGAGGATCACAAGTGATCCACTCTATATTGCCGTAGACCTCCATTGATATGACACAACAATACATGGAGCAATAATGGGGAAAACAATAAACCTTGTGTTTAACATGTTAAGAGCAAGGAAAGCTATGTGTTGTTATGAGTGAAATATATGGTTGAAAGGAGACATTGTTTTCTATACCTTGGAAAGTTGTAAACAGTTAAATTTTAATACAATAATGCTCAATATGGGAAGTTTAGACTTTAATAAGGGTAGCGAATTGGTATTGGAAGAAAAGTATCGAAACTTCACTCAGAGACAGTATCAAATTCCTGATATCAATACTTGAATAGTATCGGTTTTAAATAAACGGCATCTGAGAGAGTCGTATATATAACGGCTCGAGAGCGAAATGTTTTTTTCCTTCATAACAACGTTTCAAATGCTTTCATTATTAAGTTTATTTGTTATTTACTTCTCAAAGCTTTCAATAAAAGCACAGGTTATAAAATGAAGTTTGTTAAAAAAAATCACTTAGTTGTTTACGGCATTGTAAATTTAAAATTTGAGATTTTTAAAAGGATAGGCACATTGAAGTTAGACAAGTAATAATATTTTTTTCACACATTAGGAAATATTTTTCTTGTACATATTTATATTATTATTGTTGCATTTGAACAAACAGAAGCGCATCTTTTTCATTTAAAGTATCTTATAATAAAAGGGACTTAAAGTATTAAAAGTAAATTGTAAATAACAAAAGAAGTTACAAAAATTGGTCACCCCACTCTTCTTTACTTATGTCCCCTAGGAATAAAATCTTTCTCAATCGTTTGGAGTTCAAACCATTCCGCACTTTTGAAAGGACTGTTCCAGCTTTAGAAAATACTATTTTCCTTGGAACTGATATCCCTACAATAATTTATTATATTGCCAGTTGGCTAAGGCAAGGATAAGTTTTTAGCATTTAAAAAATTATGAAAGATAATCATTGTTTCTGTTTTTTTTAATTAAATTTATTAAGTATCTCATGTAATAAATAAATAAATAACGAAGTTAATTTATGATATATATAAACATGTATTCTGACTATTGAGAAAAATAATAAATAAATAAACATCAGCCAATTTTAAGTCAGAAAAAATAATTTATTAACTTAACAACGTTTCATCGCCTAATTTGCGACCTCACCAGGTTCAAGTTTTTAAAAAAATTGATGGACAGGTCATTCTATACTGACTGCCATGGCCAATATGAACAATTTAAAACTTTTTAAACTTGAATCTGATGAGGTCGCAAATTAAGCGATGAAAGGTTGTTAATTTAATAAATTATTTTATCTGACTTAAAATTGGCTGATGTTTATTAATGACATTAGCTTATATTTTTCTGAGCACTTCATTTTTGCCTTTCGTTTAGCTCTTCCATGGAACTCGCCCCCATCGTACGCAACACACTAATAATACTATTAATAGAAATTTGTGTCACACGGTAGCATTCATGCACACTAGAAGACTGAATGGCAATAATTCACAGCAACAGGTATTAAATAAAAGAAAACAGGAACAACAATAACGAACGACTCAAAATTACAAGAACAAAACATACCACTCTAAAAGATTCGATAGTCAAAAAGTTTTTGAAAAAAGTATCGTTACTCGATAGTATCGAAAAAAGTATCGAGTATTAAAAGTTATTATATCGACAGGTGAATACCGATTTAACTAAAGTACTGATACTACAGGTCCCTACGTATGTTATCATTTCTAGGTAATGAATTACCGGCAAAATATTAATTGAATCAAGATGGTTTTACTGAGAATTCATGAAAATTGAAACAGAAACTCTATACGGGTAATGGACGAAATTTTATATCTATCAACTTCAATTATACGCATACATCCGCTGTTTGTGTAGTATCTTGCTCCAAAGGACTGCTGACGCGTTCACAGCGGACTTCTCTGGAATCCGCTCTCTGCCATTCCGTTTTCAGGCACTCCTCTTGCTTTCTGCAGTTTATAATCCCCGCGTTAAACTACTACGGACATCATAGAGCTGAGAGCTGAGATAGCAGTTTCTCTTAGGCGGCGTATACAAGGAAAGACCCAGAAATTCCCGACCTGGCGTATAGATGGCGGCTTGTTGCTTGAATAACAAGTGGTTCAAGTACGAACCTTATAAAAGCTTACGTTTGAAGCTACATTGTTTAGTGTTTGTTTGACAACTATATATAGTAAACGCTCCCAGTGAATTTGTAAACATGAAAAAAATTGGTCGTAGATGAGTGATACAGTACAATACTTTCATTTGAAAGGTCTCAGTCAAACCAATATCTAAGACGAGGTAGATTCTTTTTTGTGGCAATCTGCTTCTTAGTTTACATCATTAAAATATTTAGATTAAATATGCCGTACGAGCTTTCAAGATGACCATTGCCATGGTCGAGCAAATGAAGTGACCACGCTAGAAAATGCGTCGAACATCACGAAATGGTATTGCATGGCCGTCGACTGAATGTGCGCGACCTGGCAGACAAGGTAGGCATTTTAAAAATTGCTGTACGTCGCATATTGACTGATAATTTCGACATGAGAAAGCTGCGGGCGAGATGGGTACCGCATTTGTTTGGAATCGAACAAAAACAATGTTTGAATAGAGTGTTTGACCGCGTTTCACAGCAATTAAGCCGAGTTTCTTTGTCGATTCATAACATGGATAAAATACGGGCCTATCATTTCACACCTGAGGCGAAGGATCAGTTAAAATAATAGACTGAAAGGGGAAAACAGTTCCATATGCTGGCAAGGTCATGATGTCAGTGTTTTGAGATGCGAGTGGAATAATTTTCATTAATTATCTTTGAAAAGGAAAAACAATCAACGGCGAACTTACTGCAGCGTTTGAGTGATGAAATCAAGAAAAAACGTGGGTTTTCTGAAGACCAACCAGGGAATTACAATAGTAATCGACTGAATAACCGTAATTTAAACTCGAATTCGAGAATTGGGTGTGGATCCGGCTAATTCATAACAAGTGAACGAGTTACATCTTTTGCTTCTAAATTATAGATTGGTGTATGTAAAGCATTTAAAATGAAGGATTTATATAAACGCCAAAAACGAAGTATTAGTCCCAAGAAAAACGTCAAATACAAAATTTGCGAAAAATGCTGTCCATTCAATTGTACGAGACTGTGAGACATGAATGAAATAATGAAATCACTCCTCGATCGGAGAACGGCTTGAGCCAGTGATTTATATGCACCCACAAAATTTCACTGTTTGCGATTACGTATGAAACGATGTGTTGCAATCGAATTAAAAATATTCTGTGCGTCTTTGCAGTATCGTTCGGTTTTACTGAACGGAACTACCATTGGCAAAGAACATCCATCGGTGGTACCGACAAATGAGAGAATCAGGATGTTTATGTGCTGGGAAAGAGTCCGGAACAGCCACACACTCCGAAGGAAAATGTTAGCTGAAATCAAGCGGCATTTCAGCGAAACCCGCGAATGTTACTTGCTCTGTTTGCTGAGAACTTACCATATCATTGTGACTCGTGTGTGTCAAAGCCAAGTTTCCGTTATGTGACCATAAAAGACTGCAATTGGTGGTTGCTCGCTCGTAGGCTTAAGAAGAATGCTGTTCATGTTATTTTACTGTAAACGACGCCTTCTTACAGGAATTTTAGTGACGAATAAAGTTGTGTATATAAGAAGATTTTCATCAACTCCGATATTAGTAAGTTCTCAAATCGTCAGCTTTAATTTTTTTTGCCACTTGAAATGCAAAGCTAAACAAGGAAACTATTTAACGAAGATGCTTGTTAGTTTGGCTATAAGAAATTTAAATTGGAAACTAGAAATTTGACGCATTTCCAGTGGTCTTACAATCTCGGAATACGTGTCACTAACTAGTTTTTGTATTCCCGGAACACAAAATTTTCCACGAGAAAATACTTAAATATTTAGGCATTAAATTATTATACGAATATTAGAGATTCATTATTTCTAGTGGAGAGCGTGCTGAACTTTAATTGGAATCAGTACTTCGTAAATTTGATTGGTTTTGTGCGAGATCGTATAAATCATTGCCAATAAGAGAATATGGCATATGGTAATTTATATCGTGTTGGCGAACTTAAGTCGGACAGGCACCTCGTTCTGTAAATAGCTCGGCGGCTAGCGAGCCTGCTTATGACAATAACACTGAAATAGTCACTCCCCCACCTCGCTCTTTAGTTCCGGCGCAGACAATAGGTACCGGTGTGCATTCAAGGCATGCTTCAAAAGAAACACAAAGCTTGTTGTATTTTTCTTAAAGTATTGTTCTAAGAAGTAAAAAAGCTGATTATTATATTCTCACAGGGTTACTTTTGAGCTGAGGAATTACGATTTTAGAACTTCATCGCTTAAGTATGGTCTTTGTTAGCACACACCGCGAAAAACCAACGGTGCTGACATGTTTTATTAAGAAAAGTGTTCTCCATTTCTGGTAATATTCAGTTCACTCCACTATATGTGCAAATGAAAACACATAATATTTGTAAATCCTTATCTGATATAATGAATGACTTTGAATAACAAAGTTGACACCTGCTGGGAGCGAAAACAAGCATTTAATTTCAATTAAAATCTAGATATTATTATACCCTAAAAGAGAAGTCCAGGTAACTGGTAAGAAATGCTTAGAATTGCAGGCATTCCAGTGATTGTGGATATCAATGAACAAGTTATTACAAATGAAATTGTGTTGGTAATTTTATGGTTTTAGAAGCAGTAGTATTAAAAAATTGGGCGATAATTGTTATTGGATTAAAATTCGACATTTGTTCGAAATAATTTGTCTGGAATATTGAGAGTTCTGGGAAAATCAATGCATGGGGCGTAGAAGTAACAGCAGGTTCGTAAACATATTTGTGTCTAGAAATGTTGAACTGGGATTTATTATACTCAGAGGATGTTGAACTTCGACAACTGTTGGATAGGGAAGGGAGTTTTTAATTGGCTTACTCCGAGGAAAAAAATTCTGTAATGAATTCGTCGTCAGGTAGAAGGGAGAGGTGGAAGTCTGAACAAGGTTCAGTATACGTGTAAGAATCAGGGTGAGCCAGTTTATGAAGATCGTTAGTTTGAAAAGATGAAAATAGATATTTGGAGACGAAATATATTTGCAGTTAAGAGACGGTGAGGAGTGAAATCATTGATAGCAGAAGTAAGCATGTGATGTTGGAGAAGTTGAACACCCGTGCACCTGCAGAGTATTTGCATAACTTTTCTTGCCTTGATGATATAATTGCAATACATGGACTTGAGTCCGTGGACTTTATAGGGCCAGAGGCCCTCTTCATGAGATTTGGAGTGGAGGAGCTTTATTATTTTGATGGGAAATTGAAGGGAGCAAATATTCCAATTATTTTTTAACATTATTTTGGGAAATGATGGCGCACACTTTGTTTTAATTGTTTTGAGTAGTGATATTAATCCAACGCCACTTCTCGGTTGAAGCTTTGATTTTCAACAGATATGGGTTGGGATGGTTATAGTATGGTGTGAAATTGGGTAGTTGGAAGTCGTTATATTTTTGTTTTAGGATGGTGGAAGATAGATAGGACATTTGATGGTGTTTTTTTATGGATCATGGACTGCAGGATGCACGGAGATGGCAGAGCTGTGGTGAACAGGGTATATGATGTGAAGTGAAAGACAAAAACGGAGGATTATTATTTCCAGGGCCCTTAGAGATTGAAAGTGAGCTGGTGGGAAGAGATAAGAAACGATGCGGCTATAGTCTATTACAGGCTGGATGAAGATTATGTATGTCCACTTGACGAGCCATTCGTAGACGGTTACGAGCAATGTGTTGATGGATGTTAGAAGGCTATTGGGATTTTTGTCTGATCTCCAGAAGATGGTACCGTCGGGGAACTGCGAAAGGTTGTCGTTAATTCCGGTAGGGAGGGGGAGGTCATGATAGTATATGTTGAAAAGAATTGGAGAAAAGATGACTCCTTGGGAGAGGCCAAGCGGAACATAAGAAGTAGGAAGAGTGTTTATCATTGGTCGATGCGAAGCAGGATCTGTGACGTGAAGAATTAATTATAACCAGTCTTTAATTTTATTAAATAATCGGTTGGAAGCTTTCAACGAATTTGTCATAATCATATATATATATATATATATATATATTGTAATATACAAAATAAATGGCTTTTAAAACGAATGAAAGATTATAAACTTTACAAACAATAGATTTATTTTTAATACTTAAGAACAATTACACAATTTAAAAGAGAAAAGATTTTCTCGTCAATTAACTATGACGAAATTTACTTGTCAACAAAATTAAACTAAAAGATGGATTCTAATTAACAAATTTTTAATCAAAAGAAGAAAACGAAATATGACGTCTATCTTTTAATCAGGTTTACATAATTAGTTGTTTTATATTGTCACTCACGGCAGCATTCCAGGATACCTTGTACTTGACGAAACATTATGGCGGGGTTTTGCACTGCTTCTAAAAACTCACAGATTCTAAAATTAATATTTTTAGATCAGGAATTAGGATAATCTTCCTTTCGTCTCTCTCTCGATTGACTTCTGCTACTTCTGCTCGGCTATGTGCACCAAATACTGTTTGTGTTTAGCAGGTTTCGTAGTTCTGCTCAAGTGAATATTTCGTCTTGAGCAAAATGTTCAGGGACCAATCAAACTGTTGATTGGTAATTCTCGATGTTTCTCTGCAAATTTCCTTTGAATATTTGAAATTGTCTTGTCTATTTCAACTCGACCAATTTCTGTCGTGTCTGACTGCCCACTGCTTCTACTTAACTTTACTTTTTAAAAGAATATCTCGTCTATTTTAATACGACCTGTACTTGACCAAACCTTCCAGCCAACTGAACAACCGTCTCGCAAATTTGAGCGCGCATCTCTTCCGACAAAGGAAACCGTGCTTGGCTACATTGTTGCTATGTTCTGTACCGCCGCCACAAAGGATTTCTCCAACAATTTAGATTTTCAAATTTACAATTAATGTCAAAATTGCCATTGCAATATATATATATATATATAGAATGTTTTTATATAAGTAGTAACGTTAGATTGTTCATATAGGATGATTATGACAAATTTGTTGAAAGCTTCCAACCGATTATTTAATAAAATTAAAAACATGGAGACTGTTTATGCTTAATTCTTCACGTCAACAGTAATTTTTAACATAAGAAGGATCTGTGCATTAGCATGGATCGTATAAGGCGCACGAGTTGGATTTGGAATATTTAAGTTTAGTATTTTGTATAGAAATACTTCGTTCCACACCCTGTCGTATTCTTTTTCAATGTCCATTAACAAGGCTGCTGTCGATTTGAAACTATTAAGGGAGCGGGTAGTGGAAAAATGAATTTGAGGATGGTGTCAGAGGTAGAAAGTTGTTCCTGGAAACCAAATTGATGAACGGGTTTTCTAGCCTTCCTAACTGCACGGAGTGTCTGCGACCATCCTTTTTAAATAATTTTTCTGCCAAGATTTGCTTCGAGTGAGTGAAGTAGTAAGAATTATGTATTTTATACAGACCGCATGCAAATGATCCAAGAATTCTTCTTAATTATCAACGCCCAGAATTAAGAAAAAACTAAATTGTCCAGAAATAAATAAATACGCCGGAAAAAAATTAAAACAAAATAACACAACGTTCCTTTCCATTTCATAGAACTTCTTCAGGTGTAGGAAACTAAAAAATATTTATGAAAATAATTCAGTTCTTGTTAAATGAAGTAATTTCAAGGAATTTTGCAGAAAAATTTCTGAACGCACAAATCAAAAGAAATGTTTTATTTATTGATTAATTTAGCTGAAACATGACAGATAAATGGAACTACTGAATTGTCAGAGTTATTGTGTAATTATAATTTTTGTATTATTATGTGTTTTATAAAAGTAATTGTCGAATAATGAATAAGAAGAACAGCCAATACAGACAAAAAAGTAATATATATATATACCACTCAACGTTTCTGGGATCATTGTGCCTTTCGTCAGGGGCTAAGAAGAGCCTAGAGAAACACAACTGCACTGGTCAGTTTATAACACTCAAAATTATTATATTACCTTTTTTTGTCTGTATTGGCTGTTTTTCTTATGGATTTTTTTCAATCAGACGTAAATTTTTTCATTAAAAACTAATTGTCGTTAATGTCATTAAAATAAATTCAAAAGATACTCTGTTTTTTTATTACAGAGTTTTAGGTTAGACACGAAATTGAGCAACCCATGTTTTAATTAATACTGTTTAATTAAACATGCTTTCCAAATTATTTCACTGATATGTTATATCGTCGCAAGGTTGCACTGCTTCTGTACTATATTGCTACCTTGCGGCGTCGCTCGTGAAGAATCCCAAGATTCACGTTATGAGGAATGCTTCGAAAGTTCTATACCTGTTACATGGTTGACGGTATTTTAAAGTAATTCCTGCTAGAAATATTAAGAGGTCGGCATTTCCGGAGCGCCGGCGCGGCGGCTTCCAAGCAGCTGCTTCCTACATTTATCTTCAGTACAAATTGTGATATCTTTAAAACTAACACGACTCTCACCAATTTGTTGCTGACGGACCACACGTGAACCACCCTCTAATCGCGTGTCTGCTGGATTGAAGGGCGGGAAGTGAAATTTACTGTCGCGCAGAATCAAATAATGGTGACGTATGCTGCAGTAAAAAGTAATGCTCCGTACGTACTTCAAATTTAAATTTCTCCGTCAGATTGATACCCGCATTTAGAGCGCCAACGGTAGCTGATCGAAGTTTTATTGGCTTACAGATTATTACGTGTAATACTATGAGACAAAGTAATTATAAGTATTGAAAATTAATGAAATGGTTATCAAATGAGCTTAATTAATGGAGTGCAATAGAATTTAAAAACATGAGATGTGCAGAAGCATAAATTTTAGTGGCAAAGTGGAGGTATCTAAAATAAAAAGGCTTTCAGGAATTATTCTCGAAAAATAATTTATATACTGTATTACCCAGTTGTTATATAAACTTAAAAAAGTGCAATATTGACGAGTACAGTTGGAACCTCACCTTTGTTGTATACACTTCATCTTATTTTTTACTAACGCTTAACCGAATCTGATTCTTACAGAAGTGCGAATATTTGAAAGAGAGGTGGGGGTGGGGGAGGTTTAGAGAAAAATAAAATATTACATGGATCTGAAATGCTAAACGTTAAATTGTTATAAATTATTAATGCATCACTTTTAACTAGTTTCAGTATTGCTTTTATGTTGTCCTAATCTTTCATATCTCTATGAATACTAGACTGTTGCAAATAATAAATTCTTCTCGGGCTTCTAACCGAGTAAACAATTATATTCGCGACATTTCGATGACGTTCACTTCTAGCAATAATAATTTTATTCAATATTATATAATTCAGAGACTGAAAAATTACCAAATCAGACATGTGGAAGAAAATATTATATTATAATTTAATTGCGTTATACTGGGTAATTCGACGGTCATGGGCATGGTACAGCTTACTAAAACTAATTTTTTTAATTGGAATGTTTGGTCGGAAGTGACGAGTTGAGGCACGAACACAAAAAATGAGACTGAAAACAAAAGTTTCTTTACCAGTCGACTATCACGATCGCCAGATTTATCGAGCATCGATTACTTCTTATTATATGGGGGCATTATTCACGAGTCTCCAGTTGACTCAATTGAGGCCCTCGTTACTCGACTATCCATTGCGGCATCCTGTCGTCTGTTCGTCAATAACTCCTTCGACGCTACCAAGCATGTATTACTGCTCGCAATTTTGAGCATTTATTGTAATGGTTGCTGGAAAGAAGCAGTTAGCGATGTGATCGTCATTAAACGCGTCACTTCTGACCTTACATTTTTTTATACTGATTTATTTACAGTCGCTTCAACAGCTTAGGTTATTAGCGACTCATTACGGGAACTCATCTTGCTTTGTCGGGGAACTAATTTTTCGTGAGTTTTTCTCACGTATACAAACACCACGCCGGGATTCGAACCCGGGACCTCTGTGATGCAGTCACACTGACCCTACACTACCGCAGGTCTGTTACCTTACATTGATATATAAAAAATGTATGTTTTAGTAAGCTGTATCCAAAGACAGTCACCGTCATCCTATATATGGAAGATAAGCGAAATAAAAGTCTAAATACCTCAAAATATTTTAATACTCACAATTTCCCGTATTAAAAGTTGAAAAACAAAAAATGCGGATTAATGCAAGAGCATCTATCACTGTTTTTATAAACATTTTAATGTGGAAAATTTGGTCATTGTTGAATGAATCTGTCCTTAAAAGTTTGTCATATAGGCGCTATAACGTGACGCCTTCCTGTTTTGAGGAAGACTTTAATTCAGAGTAAAGTTCTTTATTCAAAACACAATGTTCAAATAATTGAATATGGACTTTTTTGAGTATTTTTCAACTGTCAATTTTTTTTGATCTTGTGCTCCTTGTCGTTATTACAGCACCTCATTATAGTTATAGTAACCAAAAGAGATTGAATCGTAAGGAAGGGGACGGCTGTGAGAAAATCCTTTAAGAAAAAGGGTACCTACAGGAATGCCTTCTCTTTAGTTTTGAATAAAATAAACCTAGACTCCTCGGTCAGTTGTTAGAGGTATATGGTCCGGGGTCGCAGTCTTTGGTGTTACCAATATTTTCCCTCTCCTTCCAATTTAACAGCCACCCAGCTGCCACGTAACCGGATTGAGGCATGGAGCCAGGAATGGTGCACCCCTACAGAATTTCCAACTCCAGTAATCCGACTGGCGTGGGACAAGTATCGAAAGCACGACCTACTCGATGCAGGTTTCTCTAAATATTTCCTGCATCATATTTAGGGGAATACCCTGTCCTCCATTTCACATATTCGCTTTCTATACCTTCCTATTTACCTTAAAGTAGTCTGTAGTCTTTAAAAAGATAACAGTCTGAGCCGCTGGGACTAGAGTACATAACTTCTTATTTAATCGACTTGGTCTGAGATTGTGCACTTGGCCGGTCTCCTGTCAATAGTTCTTCCTTATAAGATCCTAAATTATCAAGGGATAATTATGGAGATTAGAAAATACCAATAACTTAAACTTCAATCACAGTTTAAACTTATCAGAAAATTTGAGTGCTTCAATGTTCATTCCAAATACTCATTTGTTAATCCCAAAGCCCTTCGGGGCTATAAATTGGTATCTTTCACAAAAATGCGGCCCTCTTTTATTTGAAAAGAATTTTGATCTAATTAGATTTACACATCACTATCACTTTGTTGTTCAGGATTATTCAACGTAAACTTTGTTCCACGAATTTGTTTGGACTTCTTTCTTTGCCAATGGTTGGGAATACCTTCTCATTTATTTTTTATATTTTTTTATTTACAGTCGCATGAACAGCTCAGGTTATTAGAGACTCATTATGGGAACTCATTTTGACTTGTCGAAGAACGTATTTGACGAGAGATTCTCTCACGCACACAACATCCATACCCTCGCCGGGATTCGAACCAGTGATTAGAGGAAGTCACGATGATCCCTACACCACAGGAGGTCGGTCTAATTTTTTATTTTAGTAGTCCATATAATCTTTAACGCTATCCGAATGCATCACAACTCATACGTTTCTAGCCTAATATTTCTTCATAATTCAAGAATATAATCGGTTAAATTGAGCAGATTTCAGTCTATTAGGAATACAAAAATTGTTTGGGTAACGATTTTTTCGCTCAACGATGAAACCAATAATATTTTTTAGGAAATTAATTTTCTGGTACCCATTATTTAAATAATTTGCATAAATACAGTAATTAAATACTTAAATTTAGAAATGGAAATTAACGATTTGCGCATTCCAGTTATTGGAAGGACATGTACCAAGAACATGACCTGCCTGATGCAAGTATTCTAGGGATTATTCTGCACAAATTTTAGGCGAATGCCGGTTAGGATCCTTAAACTATAGCCCGGACATCCTAGTTAGCCCTTTCGAATCCGTCCTTTCAAATTTCTTTTAATGCAATTAAAAGGGAGTTGCCACTTCGTGGAGTATGTACTCTATCTCACTAAGAATATCTGTGTTCTATTTAAAACTTTGTTGTTGGTTTTGCATTATTTAATAGTAATTGTAATGTGACGCGTACCATATGCGAATGCATATAATAAGTAAATAGATATTCTTACTAAGTACATCTGTGTAAATTATAATTAATTTACAATACATTTTGATCAAGTTGAAAGCTGCATTTCATAATTAATAAGCAAAATAAATGTAATAGTATAGGTAAGATATGTTAAAATCAACGTAAGGATTAATTGTATGTTATTAAACTTCGAAGACACAGTATATTTAATATTGAAAGTTAAGTTGGGATTCCAATCGGGTAAGTACTGCATATTTCCAAAACATTCCAGATACTGTATTAATTATGTTTTAAAATAATTGCAAAGTATTTTCAATTACTGTTCAGAAGTTTGGTGGAGATTTCTGAAGACAAGAGTATTTATTGTTTTTATTGCGAGTGCGTAAAAGTTTGAGTCAGAATATTAGTAATTCCGTCAGAAGGCAGAGCTCTGCGTTGCGTGGTTTCTTCTGACATCAAAGAAGGGAAAACTCAGACCGAAGCTCTTCTGAAATCGAATTACTCAATGTATTAAAGAACGTTAGTCGATCGTCTAGCACATGCAATAAGGAGTATGAAGGAAGCTAAACAACAGTTACGGAGCGTTTCATTTCATACATCCTTGGGCATGTCGCGTAGTTTTTCATTACTTCCATACACAATTTATTTGAGTTTTCGATTGAATGTAAATTACGTTACTCTCCTCATTAAATATAAATAAAAAAAATTTTGAGTCCCATTCACTTATCAAATAAATAAAAAACGAGGAAATATTACATAATTATTCAATTATTTCCCAATTATACAGAATTTTCGGACACAACCTGTAAACCATGCTCTTCATATTACAGCCAAAGCTAAATTTAGTTTTAAGACTTCTTTTAAAAGCACTTTTGCGAATATGTCTGAAGCGGAAAGCATAAAATATTCACAGATATTAAATAATAAGTGTAAGTACATAATTTATCTTATACTCCGAAAATCGATGTTGAACATCGACTCACATACTCTGTGTGACTCTTTCCAGAGATAATCATGAGAACCATTATTTTTCAATATTCTGGTATCTGAATTACTAAATTAAAAGGACTTCACAGGGACGAATTTTTATTTGATCAATGTACAAAAAATATTTAGTCGCTAGAAAGTAAAGAGAAATCAATATTCAAATAAAGGAAATTAGAAGTCATTGTCAGGCAATAAGAATTCAAAAGAATTTTTTTTAGGTTCATCTCTAGACATAAATTTAATTATTACTCAAAAATACGTACAGGGGATATAATTAAAGGGGCTAATTTACCATAAATTGATTAGTTTTACCGTTCAAAGTTGGCGAAGAATGAAGGCTTTCTCTTTCCCGTAATATGTTAATATTTTTTCCCAGTTCTTAGTATTAAATTTATCTCTTGATATATATACTAACATCTTTGACCACAAGTTTGGTCAGGCAATTTTCAATGATGAAAGTCAAGATCGTCTTCCATTTTTACTCAAGTCATAATATTTCCCTTATGTCGTACCTAAATTACCTTTTTTAATGATCCAAAGTCAACGGAGTGGTTTTTGTCATTCAGTATTCTGAAATTAAAAATAAGCTCTAATTTTTTCTGTGTAAGAAACTAAATCATATTATGAGCCTGTTTGGAGAATAAACATTAACTGCGTTTAACTCTGAAAAGGAAGTTGAGTTAGCTTAAAAATAAAATATTACTTACCAATTATACATAATTATCAAGACTATAGTCTGAAGACAGAAACGTCAACATTGAGAAATCTGAACCTGTTGCTTAAACGTGAAAACTTTATTAATAATATACACCGGGAAAGCTTACATTCATTAAAATATTAAATGAATTAATTGAAGCAGAAATTTTTAATAATTTTTCTGAAATGTTTAAATCCACTGGAAATTGTCCAACTAATACCTTAAAGTCTAATCCGGGGTTATGGATGTCGCTGAGTTCAATTATGACAATCCCAGAATCCAGATAGTACAAAGCTTGTATTTCTATGAAGATAATATTTAAATAATAAGTGTATCGATTTTGGCAATACCATTCAAATAAGTAGCCCCATTTATTCTGTTTGTAGCTGTTTTCTACATCTTAAACATACTATGCCTACGGATGAATGGAGTTGCAATTCGTTTTGTGGAATAACAGAACTAATTCGATTTTAGCGTTATGAACTGTTCTTTTTTCAACTGTCATTTTAGATTCTGATTAGGCAGCAACTTCTTCAGAGGACATTGAACTTTTGTCTCAAAAAACGTCATGGGTTACTGCCACTGGAGTGATTAGATAAGAGTATTTACAATAATATATTTTGATATCTTCAACGTAAGTAACTGTCCCTACAATCACGGGAAGGAATATTCGCATAGCTGTGTTAATTGGAATCTACTCCCAAGCACTTTGGCTCACCGACGACAAGTCTCCTAGGTGGCGTTGCCCGTTTTCTGAATAGAACTGGAGCTGGCAAGATATATGGAGTACGATGACGTAAGGAAACGGGGGCGGCAAAATATAAACTGTCCCAGCCGGCAGAATGCCGAAATACGGCTAGCTAAATGCACCGTTTTGATTACAATTACATCTAGAGTTCCTACTCATTGCAACAATTCCCCTGCATTTCCACAGATTCTGCTTTGTAATTTATATATATATGTATTTTATAAACCATCAAGTCGGCATTAACATTTTGAATAGTCTATCCCCAATTCGTATATAGAAAAGCACAAACTGTATTAATAGAACTTTGGAAACCAATTAAACGAATCGTTTTCAGACGCAGTGGCCATTTATAACATAATCACAATGCTTTCATTTTTGGTAACCTTTCAAACATTCATTATGGGAGGGTTAAATTAATAAATATATTTTGTATTAATTTCAATCTAAATGTTTTGTTATTATTATTTTGATATTATTATATATCCTGATATTTCTATACAACCAAAGCAAATAAAAACCAGATTTATTACAAACAGTTACAAACCTTGCAGTTTATTATTTCAGCATTCGTTTGATTCATCACAGGCTTCTTAAATTTATAAATTAACTGAATAGTAAGAATTAATTTACCATAATAAATATAATACAAAGCCCTATACTCCTAACAATGGTACAATATTAACACTACAATATAATTTTCAATGGCTTTTATAAGGAATGGCCGGCCTGCTGTAGGGTGATGGCCAACGTCATTGCCTTCCATCACAGAAGTTCCGGATTCAAATCCCGGCATGAGCACGGATGTTTGTGCTCGTCCCGGTCACGAAAACTGGGCTTAATGCTGAGGGAGAATTAACACTCTGACCAGGTGCCACTCCTAATTGCAGAATGTGTCAAGTAAGATGACATTCTGGCAGTCGTTCGGTAGTCCAAGGTCTTTAATGGGCTGTCGAGTCAAGGAGTAGTGGTGGATAAGTAATGAGACTCGTCTCTGAGTCATTGGAGGGTTACACAAATTAGTAAAACGTATTAAAACTCGATAATAATATTACTTAAAATAAGTGACTTTGCTGTACGGGAAATTATGTAAAATGTATACAGGTGAATTTATAAAACCGTTTTGGTTGGCGACTGGGCAGCTATTCCTGTCAACCTTGTCCTGGAATGAGAGTCCAATTTGGCCGTAAATCCGGCCTTACGTCGGGATAAGGGTCGGCGCCTTCGTGGCAGGTAATGAACGAGATGTTGAAGCTAGGCTCCAAAGATTGAGAACAGATTTATATCTGCAGGTACTCTCCTCGGGGTGCCACTTGCTAAAATTAACATCTGCCAAATACACGTGCACTTTTCGAGCCACCACCGTCGGATGCCATAACCGCATGCACCTGCCAAGCCATATACGACCATCAACTTCACGTGCCTATTTATTACCCCTATATATGAGTCTTGAACCTATTCAGGAAGTTCCTAGGCAGGCTTTCCATTCCCACTCTGCCGAAGCCATTGATTTCTTTGAGATTTCGTAGCCATTACTTTAAGTTCAATATAATTAAGTTATAATATATTTTAAATATATGACCTGCTAAAATTGTTAAAATGACTAATTAATTTAAGGGCATGGATATACAAAGTGCTGTAAAACAAAGTTCAGCGAAAGAAGATATGAAATTGAATTGAAGGATCAGGATGGAAAATAGTACAAATGTACGTAGTGCATGCCTGGAATTCGATTCTCGGTCCGCTCGAGATTTTTACATACTGATCCTTTAATTTAATTAAGCCATAAACATATATACATAAAGGACTATTGTTAAAGGCAAAAATTAAATATAGTTTAAATATAATTAAAATATTTACTGTGTGGAGCAGAGGTGGGGAACTTTTTTACTATTAGAGGTTACATTTAAATCAGACAGTTATAAAGGAGGTCGTATAAGTTGATGTGCCTATAAATGCAAGTTTTGTGAAATTATTATATGCTTACTAGCTTATATGAAGGCCGCACATGAAACGCGTGGACGCCACACGTTCCCCTTCTGTGGAGTAGGTACATATCGGCCAAACAGCTGCGAATCTTATAAAAAAATATAATCACATAAATTATGTGAAATATAATAACAAATTAAATAGCCCAGTCCATACACTCTAAAGGTATCATTAAAATGTAAAAATTCAATCCACAAATGGAAGACAGTCATTCTAGAAAGGTTTTAAAATCAATAAACACATATATAATCTTTTTTTAGACAATGAATCCTCCAAAAGAGATATTGGAAAACATTATGCTAATAATTTATAAATTCATGTCGGTATTTATGATATAGAATTTGTCCGATAACCTTGAGAACAGACCGATTTTGAACCCTTTTTGTTAGTAGTCGCTTGGAATGACAGTTGGCAAGTATCCCAATACCACAACACAGCAGTAATGTTTGCAGATATAACTTCTTTGTTACGTTATCAGGTGTGCATTAATGATTAATGATTTAAGACATTTTCTAAAATGTATTTTAACTGAATTATAAATTTCATTTTAACAGTAAATTGTGATGAGTTACTGATGTACGAATATTGTAAGTGCATGACAATTTGAGTATAAAATTGTTGATTTTCGCATCCACTAAAATAAATAAATCTGCCAATAATTAATTTTAATACAATTTAATTATAGAATTTGATTTTATAAATACAAAAAAGACATACAGCTTTTGGATATTATCAGGTAAATATATGGAATACAATTAAAACTCCTTCATGAAGCCAAATTTGGATTAAATTTGTGTTAAAAATAAATTATCATCTTCCACCATATTAGCTTATTTTACAATGGATGGACTAAAATTGTCGTAAATACTTTATCCCGATTTTATTTCGAAAAAAAACACAAATATAAATAATTTTGCATACACATAATGAAAGCCCCACGATGTTTCCCGTTATGAGTGATCTCAGATTAAATGTGGAACATAATTATGTCGTACGTATGAAATAATTGTGTCTAATTCATAAATGTTAATGGTACGTGCAGCTCTCATCAGAGATTTTAAGTAAATATCTCAGAAATTAGTATGTTTTAATTAAAATTGGACTCATTATTCTATGATTTTTTATTATGACAACATACGAAAAACAATTTATCAGTTGCCCTAGAATAATTTAAGACCTGATATGACTTTTTGTTGTGTAAATTTGATTTTTTCAAATTAGTAGTTTGAAAAAACTGTGGTATGAAAAATATTGAAAATAGACAGTTTTTAACATGAGAATAGTTTTGTTAAGTTAGATATATGGGGAGAAAACTTACTCTTAAAAAAGGATGGAACTTGTTCAATGAAGTATACTGAATGTAATGAGAGTGGTAATCTGAAATTTCTTTGTTTAATTAAGGAGGTGCATAGGAGGAATAAAAAAGGTTTGTAATTATTTTTAGAAAATTAGAAGTTGTAGATATCAAATGAAACCTTATTCCTCGATAATATATTTTGATATTGTGGGCTTTTCTTGTAGATCATCATCACCTTTCTTACTATACTAATCTTAGGTATTCATTGCTTGTCCATTAGAATATATTTTTTAAAATTATATTAGATTTACAGTATTGTAAAAATTCAAAAAGCGGAGACAAAATTTAAGTTAGTTTTTGTCAAACAAGGAGAACATAATGGGATCTTGAATTAAATAACAATACTTTGCCATCGGTCTTCCGGAACAGCGCTACCCGACATTAAGCAGGACTTATCGCAGCTCCGGTTTTGTTCTCCGAGTGTAATTCCACCGCGAGTTCTTCAGCTCGAGTTCGAGATTGAATATTGCCGACACCATGCCGCTACATTTATTGCTTGCTTCTGAACAATAGGTACGAAATTTTAACGTGGGTCACGAGAAAAGTTACTCATATTTGTTAGAAAATTTTTAGAAAACCTAGAAAACTTTGTAAGTAAAATAATATTCAAAGATTTTGAATTATATTTAAGTCCAGGTAATTTTCAGCAGGACATAAAGTAAGCCTACCTCACAATAATGCACATTTATGATTAGAACCGAACCGCAAAACTTTTATTTAATTTTATTTACAGTTTACAATCTGTTATATTGGTTCATTCAGTAAATGGAATATTTGTTTCCTAAAAGCAAAAATTCCAAATGTGAAAAGAAAATATTTACTACTACGATTTTAATACGTCAACCGTGCTTCATGCTTGCTGTTCAATTTACGAAAAAAAACCCAACTCCATATACTTGTATCGTAGTAGTATTCTTAGATTAATTCAGAAATATGCGATACGAAGAATACTATGGGAGTTTAAATAAATTCCATTCAATTTTAGTCAGTAAAATGTTTGTCAACATCTATGTTGACGATGGTTTTTTTTGATAGCTACATCTGTGGGGACTGTTAATATTATTTTAATTTATTATGTAAATAATAACAATTAAACATCACACAACATTTTTGTAATTATTGTTCCTTTCGTCATGTGGTAAATAAAAGTATAAGAACGACACGTCGCAGAAACCAGGTGACGAAGTCTAAAGCAAAGCTAACACTCATCGGGTAGAATTTGAGGTGTACAACGTTTTTCACGTTATTGTTTTGTCTGTAATAAAATCTTATTGTTACTGCCTCAGAAATTTATTGTTTTAACTTTGCTTTTGAATTTGACATCTAGATTGCGTGGTGCGTCGTTCACACGGCCCTTGCGTTTTTTGAATCACATGACGAAGGCAACAATGATTGCAGAAACGTTGTGCGGTATTTAATTTAGGACTTATTTTTGTCTGTTATTTGACTATATTCTTTTACACCGACGTTTTATTTTATAATTACTTTAAATTTCGTGTACCGGTTTAATGGCCCCGTCTGAAGCTGTCTGCGAAGACTATTCTCTCGCAGGCAGTACCTGCGAGGGATGTTCTCTCTCAGGCAGAACCTTGTAGGAGAGACAGGAAGAGGCTACTTTTGGGGATGCCTTTTCCTTTCTCCGTTTTTGAACTAAGGTTCTCACAAGCCGAGGCACTTCGGCCTGTTTTGAGAGGTGTATGTTCCGGGGTCACAGACCTTGGGCATACGGTAAGAGTTGTTCTCTGTTTCCATTGGAACAGTCGGCCAGCTGCCTCCTAAACTGGTCGAGGTAAGGAGAAGAGAATGCTGCGTCCCCACAACAAACCCTTCTCCCGCTATCCGAAGGGCGTGAGACAAGTACCCAATGCCCGACCTACCTGATGCAGGTTTCTCTAGGGTTTTCCCTGCATTACTTTTAGGCGAATGCCGGGTAGGATCCTTAAACTACAGCCCGGGGACCCTAGTTAACTCTTGGCTACCATCTTCTACCCTTCCGCATCCCCCCTTTCAAATTCCTTCCTATGCTATTAAAAGGGATTACTCTCATGTAGCCTGTTGCCCTAAAAAAATATTTCATGGTGTTGAGCCGGTGCTCGTCCAGTGTTTCCTCCAAAAATCCAGTTAAGCAGTAAAATTTACTATAATTACAAAATGGTGTAAACTGCCCTCAACTGTGTGTATTTATGACATCCAAGCGAATATTTTAACTGTCCTTATTCAAATGAATTAAAATTAATCATATTGGCGTGACGTTCAATTGCCATTGAAGTTATCGTAAACCATTATATATGTTTTAATCAATTTATTGAGTATTGTAATTTCTTTCTTGGTATTCATTTCTTTGCCACCTTATATTGTTTTTCGAGTAGCTACTATTAGCCGATTAATAGAGGAACTACCTAAATAAACTGAAATGAATGATAAAAATAACTGTGCAGAGAAAGGAGAATATGCCACTCATTCTTCTGTACAAGTAATGTATACAAATACGTGTATTTGTAGTTAGTTGTATGTAACATAAAATGCATATTTAATCAAGCAAACAGAGAAATGATTACGTATAATGATTAATATGCTTGCTTTGAATCCGTCCTTCTGTTTTTGATTGTAAGTATTGAGTGTCATACTTAAAACAGTATTTTTTTAAGGGAACACATATTCACAAAGATTTGTAGCAACTATTTGGACAGTTTTGGTATCCAACGCACAGAAATTAGAGCTATGTAGACTGAGGACATTTTAGGTAGAATATTATTAGAATTTAATACTGCACACAGTATTTATACTATTTCATATTAATTTTTTGAATTAGATACCATATTTTATCATAGTCTTATTGAGAAATAGAACTAAAACTAGTAATTAAATTATAATTGCTCAATTAAAGGGGAGTTGCCACTATGTGGATTACCCTCACGTCACCTAAAAAAATAATTAATGGCCCAGTAGATTATTTTAAGTTCGCAAAATGGGAAAATATTTGAAATTAAACTATACTCCTCACAGTTCACAACAAAACAAATGCTCCAATACTACGAAAAAAGTTCAGAATTTATTGAAAAATAGTTAAGTTATAAATGTTTTTTAACAGTAAAAAAAATGTTCCACAACCGTTGCCAACGTTCTGCATGGATCAGTTGCTATTCAAGTTTGAAATCCATCGGAGGAATACAAGTTTACTGAATTAGAAATACAAATTATCTCTAAAGCTGTGTGCGGGAAGCTGGATGCAGACTTCCTATTACAGTATGTATTTTCATCCGTTTCCTATTACAGGTTTTAAATTCAATATAAATAGCTTAGTTCACAGCGGAAATATCGCTTGCGGAGGTGAGTTATAGTGGAATTTCATGTTACCAATCACGAAATTGGATGCAAACAGGCGTAAATCGCTGGTATATGTGATACAGGGAATCTGACTGAGTGTAATTTTAGATTGAATTGTGATATGACTCCCAAATTGGGTTTTCGCCTGAGTATGCCCGAAAGCTACGACGGTAATTACTGTAATACCTGCCGAGGGGGGTCTATTGCACTGATATGATTTCAATTTTTATTTCAGACATGGTTTTTATTCACTACGTGACTGGTCAAAGATTTTGGTACCTCAAATTTTCATATATATTGTTTGATAAACGGACATTTAAGCCACAGTTCTATGTCATAATTCCTGTTTTATGTCAGTTTAAGAAGCACGAATGAATGAATTCCGTCTCTGCGTAGTCTCACCACATATAAACTTCAATTTGAATTCACTTTAAAAGAATTTGAACGCATTAGTGATAGTTTTCTGTAGTATAACTGGACCAAAGAAGAAAATTTGAAAAATTAATAATCATTTCAATGTTTATGTAAACTCTTTGTCACAAAAATTGGGATCGCTTTCTATATGAGACACTAGAAATAAAATCAGTTCGGAGTGTTTGTTCATCTCTGATTGGCTATGAAAGAAAATTTGCTCATCCTAAAAAACGAGTTATGCACATTTCGCACTGTTTCTTGATTTCAATTTTCACTTACCTTCTCTTAAGGTTATGCATTATAAATTATTGAAAATGCTAAATAACGCTTTAAAACGAATGTACCCTAGAAAAATCTACGATTTGAGTGACTCTTTACGAGACTAACCAACCTTCGATTGTTAGAGAACTGCGTGATTTAAAGTAACCAGAAGCCAATGGTCGCATGTTCAGTTCATACCATGAACTAATTATTTTTCCAAGTGAATTATATATATGTAAAATCTTTTGTTTCTTTAAAAGTCACATATCTATAACATTTACGGAAAATATTGAATGGAAAAGTTTTGAGTTCTACTTACTCGAGTTATTTAAAATCACAAAGTACTTATGTAGAAACTCAGACCAACAGGAGCCGGTTTAACAACAATTTCTTTGGTTCTGATTTCATAACTCTTAAAAAGTTCCTGTCTTTGCTTTTGTTGCTTCTGCGATTCCAAGAAAACGGTAACAACTTTTTAACTATTACATAGTAAGTCCAATGTATTGTTTTCCATGTTGCTGAAATTCATGAGATGTAATCGGTAATGATTATCAGAGGTAAATTAAAACTCACGAAATTTGATCTCTATGAACCGAAACAAATTGTTTGACATTAATTATTTTTTAATAAAAAAAAGGATGCCTCAATTTCTTTTCCAACAAACGAAATTTATAGCTGAATGTTAGGCGTTACCAGAGCATTTATCAACACCAATTTTTATTAGACAGGATAAAGGAAGTATTTCTACCTATTGCTTAAAACTTCCTCCCAACCTGATTATAAACAATAATTTTAAACTGAAGAAATTTACGTCTGATTTAAATTAATGAATACGAAAGATAGCCAATTCAGACAAAAATGTAAAATAAATACCACACAACGTTTCTGGGATTCTTGGCCCTTTCGTCAGGTGCTAAGAAGAGCCTAGAGAAACACAACTGCACTTGTCAGTTGACAACACTCAAAAGCTTGTGTTGACAAGTATCCCAGTGGTATTTATATTACCTTTTTGTCTGAATTGGCTATCTTTCGTATTTAACAATAATTTTAGTTTTAACTCCAGGAGCAAAACTAGATAGTGGAGTGAAACCACCCTTAAGCATACAACGTAAAGCTTTCCGTGGGAGAAACACTAAAACGTTTACCTTCGGGCCTTGTTGATTATGAAAGTAGTAATAACTGGGTTGCGCAAAACGTATTCTATAGACTTTTGACTAAAGTGGGGCTTAATTCCCATCGGTTCGGTCACTAATTATCTTAGCGATTCTTCATTAGTTATTTTAGACATTTACCCTATTCTCATCCCGCCTCCACCCCGCACCCCAAATTATGTCGGGACTGTCTCCAAACAACTTAGTGACAACAAAATTATGGAATCGGCACCTATGTTGGCCATTTTGGACATTTTATAATTATCCTCTTATAAACCTCACCCCCCCCCCCCTTCAAGTTGAGGGGACTGAATCCCTCCAATCTCCTCCGTGTTGATGGGGTCTCAATTTCGACTTAAATGGCATGATCAGTGTCACTTTGTCAAGTACCCAAAAAATTTGAATTCCACTCCAACATAGGTGATTTTGGATATTTTTATTAACCCTCTCTCACTCTCTCTATCGTCGATAGTTGTTGAAGTCGGATTTTCTCTGACGTGTCACTCAGCGATCCCGAGAACTATTTCTTTAAAGTAGCATCAACGACATTCATTTCACTAATGAAATGGGGAACTAATTTTGTCAGGGGTTCTCGGTAAGGTAACAGACGCACACAACATTCATGCCCTTACCGGGATTCATACTCGGAACCTCTGTGACGCGAGGCAGTGACGCTGACCAGTAAACCACAGGAGGTCGGGCCCGAAAACTATTGATTCGCTCGGTCTTCCGTTATGCGTTGCCACCCCCAATTTTTTAGAATGTTTTACAACCACAGTGCATTTTTTTCTGTATGTGTACCAAGTTTATTTGCAAAGATGTATTTGAGCATTATACTAATACGAATATATACATACATACTGCATACATATCTCTAGTTGGGTAACATATTTTATTCTAAGTGATGGTTTTTTGTTGTTAATAAAAAAGCTAATGTTCTATCCTAAACATATATTATTTTATGTATCCGTAAAATGGAAATATATAAATTAACAGTCATAAATCAGTTTTAATTTGACCACACTTAAAGATACATCTTTGTGAGTTTCTCTATAAAATTATTAGAGTTTCTGAATTATAGATTTGAGCCCTAAAACAATTATTAGTTTACTTGCTCAATTATCTATAAATTAACAGTCATAAATCAGTTTTATTTCGACCACTCTTAAAGATACATCTTTGTGAGTTTCTCTATAAATTTATTTGAGTTCCTGAATTATAGATTTGTGCCCTAAAACAATTATTGGTTTACTTGGTCAATTATCAGCTTCCGAGCGTATCAGCTGGCTTATGTAATAATGAAATAATGGGTGAACCTGAATGATAAAGAGGAATGAAATTCTAATCTGTCGTAAGAAAATCTCCACAACAAAGCTTCATACGGCATTGTCGGGGAAGTGAATTCCAGAAAATATTCGTTCGTCAAGGAAACCAAGCGGTTGCGGCCTTGCTATGAGAATTATGTAAGGTCTCAGGAGGAGAATGTTCGTCATTCTTTTAAGGATGTACCGGGTCTCATACGTTATTGTTCTGCGGAATTTCGCTTTGATATCTCAGCCAACTGTTATTAAGTTGCTGTGAGTATTCGGGAGGCGTGGAATTCATACTATTTAGTAAGCCAGGCGGTGTTTCCAGCAAGGTCAGCTGTGCGTCTTGGATGTCTTTACTGTCTTAAACCATTCGTATATGAAAAATGCATGAGTCAGGAAACGTAATTAATTTACGTGAGGTACGCTCAAGATATTTGTTCTTTTCTGATGATACGCATCCATCGGAAGAAAAATTGGATATTTATATTTTCGTAAGAGAATTCTGCTATATAAGATTTTTTGCTAATTAAGGATCATTGCGTATATGTATAATTACATTCAGCTACGTAGTTTACTCTTGAGTATTGTTCTACTGACGAATGGCCTTTGGCGTAGTCTAAAAAAAAATTTCTGGCGACCTTACTGCAACTTTTCCTATTTCATCTTTCCGATGTATCCACTGACCTGTAACTTGATGTCTTGGTTATTGTTGTTACGTTGTTCGTCAACCCACTATACTTTATGAGCGGTGAATTCAGTTCACTGAGCCATAGTTTTTATTTGGTGTCAGTACCACAAATCTCTGCAAATGTACTCAAAAGGAATGACGGGAGTAAAGTGTCTTTATACAAAGGAGGCGTCAGTGAACACGGTAGCGTAGTACAGGTTAACTAATTCGTGTAACAATTGAATAAACACTATTAGTAGTATAAATTGGACGAAGTGCTTCCTATGAAGTTACTCCTAACCGCCTATCTTTAGCCAGATAGATAATGCCAATAGAAATATTTATTCGCCAGATTTTATTACCTACGACATTTTTCTATTTCCAAACCTGAAACAATGTCGGTTTAAAATAAAGTTAACGTAGGACGAGATTTTTGACAAATAGACATTCGGAAAACTTAATTTTTGGATTGATGAAAAGGTACGAAAACTCTGTGTTAACTGTATTGAGTTGAAAGGAGACTGTGTTGAGAAATATTGAGTTCTATTGTTTTGCAAGTACAACTTGCCCTACCATAGTACATATAATGCAATTTGTCTCCTGTTTTTACAATAAACCGGTTCTTAATAGTTTCAAAATTTTACAAATTTAATCGTCAATAGGATACACTGTGACCCTTTCAACAACCTTCTCTTAAAAATATCAGTAAAATTACATTTCAATTCTAATTTGAGCGTTTACGTAAATATTTGATACGTGAGGATATAAAAATCCGATTATTTTTACTATATAATGAATCTGTTACGTCGGACTTGCAAATATTCTGATTACGTAAAACACGTCACATGTCAATTGTGATATAGTTAAAGGGCTATTAATTACAGAAAATCATATTTATGTGGATAAATAACAGTCCGATTTTTCACTACGTTACCATAATCTACGAATCGTGAGAATTGGGGATTTTCCTCTACCCTTCCGCATGCTATTAAAGGGGAGTTGCCACCATGTGGATTACCCTCATGTAGCCTGTGACCCTAAAAAATAAAAAAATAAAATAAATCGTTTACAGTGCACATCTCTTATTGTGTCTGTCTTATTTAGAAATAAAACGTTGAATTGAATATTTTATCCGCACACACAGTTTATTTCATTATTTCGTGTTATATTCTTAAAGAAGGATATTTCTATATTAGAACTGAACATATTTGTGTATTAGAGAGAGTACATAACGATATATCAAAAAATAAAATTTATTATATACGTTATACACTTGTAAAATAATACTACACACTCCTACTATTCTTTATGGCTTACACATTGCGGAAACTAATCAAGGTGTTACAAAATAGTTAGTTAACAACACCAAAGCTTGGAGTGAATTTGAAGATTACTAGACCATAAATTCCAGAGGCTGTCGTATTAAACGAGATTGTGGATAATACACAGATGACGGGAAGGAATTGGGGAATTCGCCACTGGCCAGCAAAACCGGGTCTGAAAATTATGCAAAGTAATTAATTTTCTGCATAAAGCAAATGGAGAGTTTGTGCATAACGTTCTACATTCTGGATTAGAGTTATGTTTACTTTGAAATATTAGATATCCGATTCTAATCTGAGAACTGTTGTCCCTTTTATTGTTACAGCAAAATGTGTAAGTCAATATTTTACTTCGAACAACAATAGATGGTTCTATATATTTGTCGTGGTATTAAAATATGTATAATATAATTTTCGTACTTCTGTACTGATAGCAGTCGATGATAAACTATTAATTTGAGTATTATTTTAAACGAAACGACAGCACATTTTGAGAGTATGAATTTTTTTTACCGGAACGGTAAAAGTTAATTAAATATACGTTAATCATAATGAAACTGTAAATATTACTATTATCGCAGTATACCCGATATAATTTTAAATGAGCGTTTACAGTTATAAGACTATAATTTTTAAACGTAATAAATAATTTCTGTGGTATAATGTAATCTATATTTCTAGTTGGCTTGAATTAAATTTTGCGATATTTTTTAACATATTTTAATATTTTACAACTGACTTCACAATACTTTGATCATATTGATTCACTTTACAGAAAATTATAGATTCATAAAGTGAATATCGGAACCAGATTATTATTATACAGTATAATTATTCAGCAGTATTATCGTGTAATGGAAGACATTGGCCTATTAACATTTTTATGATAATTTATGCAAAAATACAGCTTATTTTGAGTTTGTACACGCGCAGTTGTGGCTAGCAGAAACCCAAAGGACGCCAGATGGAGCGGATTAGGAAGAATCACTTAAAGCGCCGGCTGCGAGACACCGACAAAGGCTTGCTTGACTTTTATTTACTGAAAGCAATTTTGAGAATGTCCTTTTTAAAATAAACTCTAAAGCCAGAGAGTTCAGAACAGACATTCGACAAAATGAATATATATTTATAATTCAATGATTGAAAGACTTAATCCGAAGACAAATTCTGAAGAAGGGTTGTGGAATTTAATAAAAGGAAACGCACGAAGAAATAACAGCTAATATAATGTGGATAGAGAAAAATTATGCTTTAGAAGAAAGTTCCCAAACGAGAAGAGCTGAGATCAGTTATCTACTAATCAGCCAGCGATATAATCGAAATACACCCTCTATAAGTCCTCAGTAAAAAAGATAAAAAAGAGTTAATCTTAACAAATAGTGAATAATATTTCTTTTGGTGTTACAATATAATATTTATACCATTATAATGAAGATAAAATACAGATGAAACGGTTTAGTTTAAAATATTTTTATTACGACATTCATTAAATTTTATTACAATTTACGCTTTTTTATGTTCACTATGAATTTTTACCTGTGCGACTTAATGTATCAAACAAGTTCATAATATTTTTATTTGGTTTAGGAACTAATGCGAGTCTATTCCAATAGTAGTTTAAATCAGATATCACAATTTCGAACGCTGTGGCTACTTAAGCATCAAATTTAGGGAGTACCACAGATACTTTACAAATGACATACGTTTTATTGATTATCCGTTTTTACTGTTTGGAAATTTAAATGAACTTACGTTCTATCCTTTCCACGCACTTTTCAAGCTAACTCTGTGTATATTGGATTGACGCATATTCGCGGTTTGGCATTTCCATACAGTTTGTCATTTGGTATGATATTGATGTTCTTGCACATAAAATTTGTGTTACGCAGATTTAAGCAAATCGGTGTAATTTCTTGAAGAAGGACAATAAAGTGAAGAGTAATGTACACTCGGAGAAAGTCAGCGGGTAATAACAACTTAAGAACACTTTTTAAAAGTAAAATTTGTTCAGAGTGATACTTTGAATTTCGCAAAACCACCTCAAAGCTTTGTTTCATAGCGAATTTCACTCAGAAAACCATAGAATTTTTCATACATGTGTTAAAATAAAATCAGTATTATGGAAATGGAACTTCATTTTTTATATAATTTATTGACAGTCGGATCAACAGTTCAGGTTATTAGCGACTCATTTTTGGAACTTATTTTGACTTGTCGGAGGACTTTCTAAAATTCTGAATTCTATTTATTCTTTACTTTTATTATTATTTATAAAGTTTTAAAGAAAATTCTTTAGAAAATTAGTGACATTCATTCTAAATACAAGGATTACTTTGGGAGTTTTGACAGTTGAGTTGTTTTCATTTTGGAATTACTTAAATATAAACTATTATAATTGATTACTTATAGCTCATTGTAAATAAATTATCTATATACAAGAAGGTGAGAGGAGTTATAGGTCTATAACTGAATGTTATAACAAATCATTCTCTGATATTTCAGAGGATAGCTTAGAGATAAAAGATATTACAATACTTGATAGCAAAGGTAACATATTGTCTTTGTCTATTTGTTTAGTTCGCGGTCAACAGAGATAATGACAACGTGCTTTAAATTTACCTTTTTTTTTTATCGATTTTGCTCAATTTTAATTCTCCTGTTTATCCATTTCCTATTAGAGTTTGGTTAAAATATAGCAATGGCTTGATCATTTTCACTTATACTTGGAGTAATTTCTTCTGCAATTATTCCCATTTCTTCTAACGCTGCTTTAAACGCTTTTCCTTGCCTTTCAGCAGTTTGGAGCTTTGAAAGTACTGAATTTATTGCAGTTGCAGCTTTTCCTCGGAGATTTGACGAGAGTTTCTCTCACGCACACAAACATCCATGCCCTCTGTGATGCTGTCACGCTGACTCTCTACACTACAGAAGATCGGCGGAACTTCATTGGATAAGTTCAGGTTATGTGAGTCTCAGTGGCGCAATCTTAAGGAAAATATCTCCTATCAGCAGATAAAGTAATGCTTAGCTTCCCCTTTATCGATAATCCTATCAGACACATTACTATCAAATCATTGGTGAGACAATGACTTTGTGTTTTGGAAAATCAGGGTCATAGAGTACAAAACAAACTGCAACACGATGATACACGCCCGCACTGCACTAATTTTACAGCAGCAAAGCAAGTGTTATCAACTTTCTTACGGACGCGAGAACTACTCTGATTCTGAACATTCACTTTAAAAACAACAGAAATATTGTTCCACCGTAAACAGGCGAAAGTAATTTAAGAGTATATGCTGCCGTTTTTTTATTTTAGTGTCCAATTAATGAAATATAAAAATCGACAAAGAGCAGTGTATATTCGTATCAATGTAACATACTGACGTTCTAACAGCTACAGTGGTTAATGTAGTTTATTTATTTTATGCGACATTCCAGACGCCAACGTAATTGTTTCGTAACCTCTCACACGTGAAATTTATATCGCTTCATCCCATTTCTGTAATATGGGCTCACATCTCTGAGAGGTCGCAAATTATTTACAACGGTCTCTTTCTGACGGGGTATAGAAAGATATGTAGCAACGTCGAACTGTGTCGCCCCACAATGGCACCGAGCTATCACTCAGATTGCTATGAATAAGCCATGCACCCATCCCACCCCACGCGAATGTCTCCCCAGGCGTGCCATCAAACATTCACCCCTTGCGCCCCCACGTAGCCTACAGCTAACTGCCACATGCATATTTCTCAATATTTGAAACTCATTTACACAGCTCCATACAGAAAGCTACATTTAATACAACCGCATGTCACACACACGCACCTTGACTTCCTTTTTTTTTTCATCCGGAAATTGAAGATGAATTAAATATGAATTTTATTTTCGCATTTGTTTTTGATACACATTTAGGCGGACGTTTTTATCTTCTGCCGCACAAATGAATCTTTAATATTCTAAATTTGAAGGCAGGATATCATCGTAAATAAGCCTCAAATTATCATACGGTAAATGTAATTTATAACTTTAAAAAATGATTTGCGATATATTGCTATGGTTTCATTAAATGACGCCAGCCTACAGATACGTGTAAATGTAATTGTTTTTAAGTTAAGACCCTCCTTCAAGTATGTGAAAATAATTAATTTTTTGTCAACTGTGTTAAACATCGACAATTCAATTTTTAATTTGTTTAATTAATCTAGGTACAGGACGCATCAGAGTGACGATCATTCATACACCTCGTGGAGGTTACATTATTAGTAATGAATGAACATTTCATCAATACACTTTAGTATAGCGGTTTCCGAATGTTGCTATTGCATGTTCAGTTTTATGAATAAATTATTATTATTACTATAATTAACGCCTTGGTGGTACTGCAATATTCAGACTAAAGTAATGAATGATAAAATATATTGAAAACACATCGCATGTTCTGGAAAACTGAGAACGGGCTGGTATGTGAGAATAGATTAGATTTGTTTTAATTTTCTGGAAAGCTGTGTTTGATAGCTGGAGATCGCGCCTGCACTCTTGCATAATTAAAGCATCCTTTTGAAACCTGTAATCCGTATTAATCTGCGTTAAAAACAGTCTCCAATTAATTTCGCTCAAAAAGTTCAATTACAATTGGGGAATAAAAATTTTCCTACAGATAAATGTAGCCATTCAGAAACATCGGTCGTATCAGGAAAATTCTTTGGAGTATTTATGGGAATTCCCCAGATTCCATGTAAAAAAGCGTGAAGTATATGTAATGCGTGAATTATTTACCAAATCATATTTATTATTGGTCCGCGTAATATTTTTAATTATCAAGAAAAGTAATAACAGATGATTTTTTGGTTCATTCGAGAGGCCCGGCAGATAATTGGTAAATCTTCACTGCTCCTAAAAAGATATGGTACTCCTGTAACGACGAAAACTGAAGTTGAAAGTATTAAATATAAACATGTTTCGGCAAATGATAAACACAATAAGATGAATAATCATTGGGTGACAACATAAGTATAAGGTGGGAGACTGACCAATTGGAGTAAAAAGGGAAGAAATCGAATGACACGAGTGGAGGAGGAACAGAATCGAGGAGTGATGTTAAAGCAACTTAAATTATTTAGTCGTTGATGACAATTTGCACGTGATGTACAGTTAGTTAATATTTAGGCCGAGTTAGGACGAAGCATATTCCTGAAATCGAGTCGGAATGTGTTTTTGGAGTAGTTTTAGCCCTTAAGTAGAGAACTAAAATTAAAATAGAGGAGATTTGTTGAAAATTGAGGAACAATAAAATTATTTACGACTCCGAAGTGGAATGCTTTTCTTCTGGGGCCCGAGAATCATAGTAAATGTTAAGTAGCCGATACATGGTAACCTTCCGAGTATTTAACAGCATACGTCAATGTCGGTCATTATGTTTCAAAAGAATTAATAGCGAATATAATACGTACATTTTAACAGTTCCATAACCCCAGATTCCACATCAATGTCTCTTGTTTTCACGTTATTTTTCTGTAACGTCCTTCCATCTCCATAGCTAAAGAAGCTCCTCTCCTATGACAAAAGGGTTTGAAATTATACACAAAAAGCTCCAAGAAAGACGCAATCAATCTCAATGAACCCGAAAAATTTTCTTTCGACGAAAATATTGGACGTTTTAGCATGTTTGTAATTTTCCTCCCACGTCCACCCCCGCGCCTAGAGTAATTTGTTTCTGGTTTGAAAAGAACACGTGCAAAAAATTTGGTCAAATTGTTTTTCCCTTCCACCCTCACTCATAGGGGTAGAAGATCAAATTAACAGGCAAGTAGAATGTTACAACTCAGCAACATCCATAACCCCGGATTTGACTTCAATCTCAGTTGTTTTTGCCTTATTTTTATGTAACGCCTCTCTACCCGCAATCCTAAAGGTTCTCCCATCCTATGCCGGAAGGGGCTGAAATTATACACAAAAAACATCGGGAGAAACTCTCGTTGACCCCGAAAAATAATTTTACGACGCAAATATTGGCCGTTTGAGCATGTTTGATAATTTCCACCCCCGTCCAACTGCGCTACTGGTGGTGGTAATCGTGTCTTACCTCTATAATGTTTGTTTTCGGTTCGAAAGGAACACTTGTACGAAATTTGGTCAAATACGCTCCACAGGTGTAGATTTGAAAATACACAAATATACAGAAACGTTCAATTTTATATATTAGATAGGACTGTGAAGTAATGTAGTAATATCAGATGGACTTATTATAGTTTATTTTAAAATATACGATTACGATTATGTCTAACAGTCGATCAAATATTGCAGGTCGCAGCCACGACCAGGAGTCAGGTCTGTTCCACGTGGGCGCCCCGGCGACGGCAGCGCTGCGGCAGTTTGCGGAGACTGGCCGCTATGATATGTGGGATAACACCTTCGGACAAGGAACCCCTGGGGTTTTGGATCACTTCGTCGCGCCGCCCATCTACACCGGGGTTGGCCGTTCGGAAGCCCACTTCTTCGTAGACAGCAATCACTCGAAGGTAAGTTACCAATTCAACTTGAAATTGCATCATTATGGAATTTATCAGTTACAGCATTGACGATAAAAAAAACTTCCAGAGTAATACAAAGCATACAATTAATTTTATTGCTTATATTCTCAAATTTTAGTATGTTTAAAGAGGAAATATTAATTATTGAAGCTCTCAAAAATAAATTATTTTTCAGAGGCCTAGAATGCAAAGTAATAATAAAATATGAATCATTAAATGAAATGTAATCTTGAAACTTCTGATAATGGATAGCTGCTAGATAATAAAACTAATAATGAGGCATATACAAAATCCAATAGCAACTTTGGGAAGAATAGTATTATATATATGTTGGTTTCTAAAAAGTATCAACTTTCAATACATTCCTGTTATTTCCATGGGCCAATGGTTACAATTTTACGTGAAAAATTAAATTTTAAGAAAATATCCGTGACACGGGAGGCGAGATTACTCATATAAACACATCGTTTGGACGTTTCAGTATCTGGTTTTGCCATTTTCAGTCGAAATATGATGAGTTTCTTTTTCGGTACATAACTAGTGATGAAAAATGGATCCTCAGATGCAAATAGAGAGAAAAATAGACGAAACCGTGGATTTATACCGGCGAAACGGCTCCTATGAAGGTAAAAAATAATGGACTTTTGTGCGTTGAAATTGAACTAAAAAATATAAAAAGACGTCCCTATTTGTCCGACAGGAAAATTTCTAAACGGATGTACATATTTGCTGTTTGTAGGGCGAAAATTGTTGAATATTTCTGTTTTTAACCTGAAAAAGTATTTCACTGATAAAATTTATTGTCGAAATAAATTATTGCGATTTTGAAAGAGTTGAAAAATTTAAACTAATCGATTCGTATTAAATTTAAAATGTATACGAAATACACGTTTAAAATATGGGGATTAAAGTATGCAGGCTGAATTTTTTGTAGCTATCGAAAAATACGAAAAGATATTTGCACTCTTTCCGTAGCCTTAAAATTCCCGGCATTTTATTCTAGAAGATACTCTTTTGAGCTGAGTGATGTTGGTTGGGAATGTCGCGAACAATCACCATATGTTAGCCAATTTGGAATTCAGGACCATCTCTTTTAAATCTTATTCTGGAGTCGTCCTTCTGCTTATGGGGCACTTGCAAACTGTGCACGAGGTAGGGGCCTGCTGTTCTCACGCTCGTATCAACTACGTGGATCTGATTCTAAAAAATAATCACTGCTTCTTGTTTTATCAACTCAAAGTGGCTCTTTAAAGAGATTCTCTTTGTGCGTGCTCCCATACCGCCTCAGTCTGACCGGTCTTTACTCTTTGTACAAAATTGGTTCAAAAAATTATATTTGGAAACAAAATATTTACACACCCAAGTCACTATAATGTCAAGTTATCATATAATTTTGATTTCAATTACACTTGAAGTGTATTGAGCTGAAACCAAAGCATTTCAAAGTAGGATTAATCTTTTTCGTTTAATCTGAAAAAGTAATTTGTCATTTCGTATCGATCACAATTTTTAACTAAATACTACTACTACTACTACTACTACTACTCCTTGGCTCGTCAGCCTTGACGGGCCTTGGCCTACCGAGACGACTGTCAGACTGTCATCTTACATGACTCATTCTAGATTTTAGGAGTGGAACGTGGTCAGAGTGTCGATTCTCCTTGAGTCTCAACCCCAGGACGAGCACGAACATCCATGCCAATGCCGGGATTCGAACCCGGGACCTCTGTAATGCGAGTCAATGACGCTGGCCAATCCACCACAACAGGCCAGATTTTAACTGAATAAGAATCATTAAATTTGGGTGAAATATTTTCACTTTTCTTTGAAACGAGCTGATAACTCGGGGAGGCGGTAATTGATAGTAATTAAATCAGTAAGCACGTACACTACCGTAGAAAGGGTGAGTATCGTACCTCCTTTATTTAACTCTCTGGTTATTTACTAGAGTATTTTCAATAAGCCGAGGACTGTTTTGATATACATACGACTTGTTTGCTGTAACAATGGGAAAGCCTTCAAATCCGGTCCAGACCAGGAGTCGGGAATGCTGCCTTTCCAAAGCAAACCCAAACTCCAGTCATGAGAAGGAAGTGGGACAAACACTGTAGGCTTTTCTCTGCATCGTAGTAAAGTGATGGAAGGCTTCTTAAACTTCCCTTGGCTAACCTGTTCTCCCTTTATTCTCTCCCTATCCTATTTAAGGAAAGTACATTGTAGCCTATTTCTTAGTAACACATTACCGTAGATTGTAGTCAAGTGTCTAAAACTCGACTTTTATGAAAACATATTTGTAAACTAAATGAAATTTCTAGAATATTTGCTAAGTATAGCTAAATGATATGCTAAAGTTTCTTTTATATGTTAAGTTTCGAGTCCTGGCTTTGTCCTATCCAACAAGTACCTAAACATCGTTAAAATCGGTGATTCTAATAATATAATTATTTTACTTGTAGTTTAACGTTGAAAATAAAGTTTTTATAATGTTACAAATATGTAACAGTCGCTTCTAAAAATTATTATTTTTATTTTCTTTCACTTAAATTCGTCAGGAACTTTCGATACGTTATGCCATATTTATCTTTAAATAAATTCTATTAATAATACAATTAAAAATCACAGAGTCAAGAATAATTGTACATATCTATGTACAATTCTCAACTCTTCGTGACTTATATGATCATTAAAGCTGAAAAATTCTTCCACCATCACCGTTAAATATTAAGTGAGTTCATCCACTCTTCGTTCTTGATTTTCAACGAATTTCTTAATGCGTGTCGATCTTTAAATATTAGGAATTTTAACGATCCAGTATTGAATTAATATTTTTAGAAGAGACTGTTTTAACAGATTTAAAATTTTTCATAATATAATTATTTTAGAATGACTATACCACTGAAAATATATCTATATGCATAGTCCAGTAACTCTAAAAGTATACTTTAACTTTTCTTGAAAGCATAAATTTACTTTATAAGTAAGCCCGGGGGCCCCAATTAACCCTTGGCTACTTTGCTTTACATTTTCGCATCCCCCACTTTCACTCCTTTTCCTATGCTATAAGAGCGGAGTTTCCACTATGTTTTTACCCTATACATAGCCTGTCTACACCTTCGAAGCCCCTCTATTTGAAAGGAAGCCTGTGAGAACAATCTCTCGCACGTGACCCTTCCCAGAGAGCTCTGGAGGAGGCTACCTTTGGGGATGCCTTCACATCTCTCTAGTTTTTTATCTAAGTTTCACACATGCCGAGGCACCTTGGCCTGTTTTGAGAGGTGTATGTTCCGGGGTCACAGACCTTGGGCATACGGTAAGAGTTGTCCGCTATTCCCATTGGAATAGTCGGCCAGCTGCCTCCTAAACTGGTCAAGGTACGGCGAGGGGAAAGCTTGGACCCCACAGCAAACACCTCTCCCGTAATCTGAAGGGCGTGAGACAAGTACCAAACGCCCGACCTACCTGATGCAGGTTTTCCTAGGGTTTGTCCTGCATCCGTTTTAGGCGAATGCCAGGTAGGATCCTTAAAATAAATTCCTGGTGTCCTAGTTAACCCTTGGCTAACTTCCTTAATCCTTCCGCATCCCCCCTTTCAAATCCATTCCTATGCTATTAAAGGGGAGTTACCTCCATGTGGATTACCCTCATGTAGCCTGTTACAAAAAGAACGTTATATTGTAAAAAGCGAACAAAAACGATAAACTTCTTTATCATATACATCAAATATATTAATTTTAATCGAAATCAGTTCGAGTGTTTTTGATTTATCTACAGTAACATAAACATCTGAGGTCATCACAGACTCATTATGGGTACTCATATTTTCCTTAATTAACGAGTTTCTCTGACTCACACAAACATCAATGCCCTCGCCGGGATTCTAAACCAGCACCTCTGTGATGCGAGGCAGTCAAGCTGATCCATACACCACAGGAGGACGGCTCAAGTATTTTATTGAGCAAATCGAAAAAAGATAGCCTGACGTGCTGGCGAGAAGTCTGGGGTTGAGATGACATCGGTTTCGGATTCCCTAATGCGTGAAATGTACAGATATGGCAAAATCACTCTATTATAAGTAATTCCCGACAAAAATTACGATTTTATTGATAGAGATGCGTGTTTGTATGACTTTCTGATGTACTCTTAATATTTTTTTCCAGGTTTCTGTTGTATCTCGCATCACTCCTTCACCCGACTGGTTTATTGGTATCGACAGTTTCGACCTGTGTCTGAACGGCAATTGGATAGACAGCATTACAATAGAGGTAGAGTGCCAAACTAAAATAATCTTCTTTTATAAGTTTCTTTACTGAACATATTTTTTTTTATTCATTATGATTGAGACCAACATCTATATTTACGGCTAACTGCCATATACTCTAAAAAAATTCTGAAATGAGAAATTTTAGTCATTTTTGTCATAAATTTTTGACTATACTGTGGAAACAAATACGTAACCTGCAATATTGTTAACATATATATATATATATATATATATATATATATATATATAAATGTAACTTAAATTCGTTGAATTTTCAGCGCTCATCGTGTAGCGTATTCATGAAAGAATATGCACACGACTTTAATATTACCATTCAAGTAAAAGCAGTTGCATTAAAAACATTCATGGAAAACTTTATTGTTTGTTCTCCTATAGAATCTTTTTCAAATAGTACATGTAAACTTCTCGAATAATTTCTCAGAAATTTGATCGGAAATTCTTTCCTTTACCGCTGCAGAGGCCTTTTACAGAGTTTTTGCTATGTTGTGTGGTATATTGGTTTCCAAGCCAGCCTTTCAAACACTCGAAGCGGGTCCGAAGTTAGCCGTGTACGGAGATTTTCTCGAGAGAGGAAAATATGTGGTCACGTTTCTGTGGAATAAGGCATCCAGGACTACATAAAATTCGTGTTTGTATCTTAATGAAAACCAACTATGTTGAATTTGTCAAAGGAACAACCTCACCACTATGATAACACTATGGCGTGTCGACTTTGTAACCTGTGGAATTCATAATGGAGAAGATTTTAGTTCCTAAAACTCTAATTGAGTATGCATAATTTCTTGAAGTTGATCCTGAAGTGATTGCGTCCTAATCTCAGCTAATGAGGCGCGACGTCCCTCAAATTATTGTTTAGTTGCGACAATGGATAATAAAAGTTGGCGTATCATGGCGAATAAATTATTAGAGTTGTTGGTCCAAAACAGCTTATTTACCAAATACAGCTCTCAGAAAGAAGAAAATATATACATGTCCCAGGCAATTAAACATTTGAAGCTTTGGGCTGTCAGTGATTATATTTTTCTGTTACAATTTTGAAAAACCAGTGCAAACTACATTTCTATGTTTCTTTTAATTTCTTAACATTTATTCTTTCCTTCCACCAATCTTCCATCTTCGGAACGAGCATAACGGCACCTTATACAACTTTTACAATCTAAAGCGAAAGACTTTGGTTAAGATTAATCAACGTAACACAAATACGTATTAAAAATTCATTACTAGGAATAGTATGAATTTAACTCTTTGTCGAAATGAAAATGTAACATGCCCGTTTGAAAATTAATAATAAGATAAAATAGACAAATACAGACAAAGAAGTATTGATATAAATTCCACAAAACGTTTCTGGAAACCTTGTTCCTTTATTCAGATGCCAAAAAAATACAAGAGCCAAGAGCAACACAACCGCCCGGTACAGTTGACAAACTCAGAAGCCTATTGTGTTTTTTTGGCACCTGAAGGAAGAAATAGGGTTTTCAGAAACAGTGTGTGGTATTTTATCAACACTTCTCAATTTGGCTTTTTATCTTATTAACTCTTTGATGTTCAATCAAATTTAATTTATTTCATGATCACTTTAATATTCCAGAAATGGTTGTAATTACTCCATGCACTCAGTCGTCCAGATATATATATATATATATATATATATATATATATATATAAATATAAATTTGTGTTAGGTGAAATTTGTGAATGAATAAACTACAAAAGAAGAATTATTAATTTATAAAATATATTATTTTATTTTCACGTACCTTTTTAACAATCAGATATATTTAACGAGAATTAACAAACCATTAACGTTTTTATAATTTAAAAAATATTAATCATTATGTATTTAATTATCAACTGAAAAACCTTTGTCAAAAAGCAGCCTGAACGGTACTGAAAAGTTTTTGAATTTCTAATTCAAGATTTAATGCTGAATAATTTTTTTTGGATTGAAAAATGTTATATAATGGTCTGGTAAAGGATTGATTTCGTGACTGAGACATTCTCTATAGGGATACCGTTCAACGTCTTAGTTATTATTTTTCGAGAATAAAATCTTCGAGGCCCTTTTCCTTCTTTCATCCTTTGGAAGTAATAAATTGCATTCTCTTGCTCGTCTTTGTTAATGAAAAGAAATGGGATACAGTTGATATTTCAAGAGAGGAAAGAAGAAGCTTGTTTCAAAGGCGCGGCCACATAGACACTTTGTCAAGCTCTGCAAGGGAACAGCTGTTCATTGATGCGCCAGACTTAAATAAATTTATCCACGTGTATTTCAGAGAGGGTTTTTCCATTGAATATAAATTAAATGCGTTTTATTTCTGTATAGTAATAGTTTATTAATAAATTATCGTGCGTCCCATACAAACTTCTTTTTCAGGGACTTAAATTCTTAGTGAATCTGCTCGCAGAACATTTAATGGATGTACATTTATATAAACTCTTTCAGCACCTACCCGATGCAGGTTTTTCTAAGGTTTTCCCTGCATTCCTTTAGGTGAATGCCGGGTAGGATCCTTAAAATATAGCCCGGGGGCCCTAGTTAACCCTTGGCTACCTTCCTCTACCCTTCCGCATCCCCCCTTTCAAATCCCTTCCTATGCTATTAAAGGGGAGTTGCCCTAAGTGGATTACCCTCATGTAGCCTATTGCCCTAAAAAAAAAAAACTATTTCATGGTGTTGAGCCGGTGCTCGTCCACTGTTTCCTCCAAAAATCCAGTTAAGCAGTAAAATTTACTATAATTACAAAATGGTGTAAACTGCCCTCAACTGTGTGTATTTATGACATCCAAGGGAATATTTTAACTGTCCTTATTCAAATGAATTAAAATTAATCATATTGGCGTGACGTTCAATTGTCATTGAAATTATCTTAAACCGTTATATATGTTTTTAATCAATTTATTGAGTATTGTAATTGCTATCCTGGTATTCTTTTCTTTGCCACCTCGTTTTGTTTTTCGAGTTACTATTATTAGCCGATTAATAGAGGAACTACCTAAATAAACTGAAATGCATGATAAAAATAACTGTGCAGAGAAAGGAGAATATGTCACTCATTGTTCTGTACAAGTAATGTATACAAATACGTGTATTTGTAGATAGTTGTATGTAACATAAAATGCATATTTAATCAAGCAAACAGAGAAATGTTTACGTATAATGATTAATATGCTTGCTTTGAACATGCCCTTCAGTTTTTGATTGTAAGTATTGAGTGTCATACTTAAAACAGTATTTTTTTAAGGGAACACATATTCACAAAGATTTGTAGCAACTATTTGAACAGTTTTGGTATCCAACGCACAGAAATTAGAGCTAGGTAGACTGAGGACGTTTTAGGTAGAATATTATTAGAATTTAATACTGCATACAGTTTATAGTGTGCCTTGTCTCCTGTATTTATACTATTTCATATTAATTTTTTGAATTAGATACCATATTTTATCATAGTATTATTGAGAAATAGAACTAAAACTAGTAATTAAATTATAATTGCTCAATTCAAGAGAAACAGAATCAGTGAAAGCTTGTGATTGTGATACTCAGTAATGTAAGTTTAGTAAATAAATTAAAATGGGTCTTTCGTAATTATAGAGTAAGTTTTCTATTCTAGTACAGTTGCACCTGCTGTCGTTGTAGCCTACTCTGCAGGCGTACAGATTCTCATATCTCTTGCTACTCAATAAGAATCATACTGGCGGGAATGTACTTCATGCGATTATTAACACTAACCGATTACGAAGACTTCGTTAAAACACAAGATATGGTAGTGGTTGAGTATGTTTTCCTTGAATGGGAAGTGTTTGATTGTTGATTTCTGTACTTCATGTTACGAATTTTTGTCTTTTTCTAGGGGTTACGTGGTTGTGTGACTGACACTGTATAAGTTTTTTCTGCAGTTTTTGACAACTAGGTTTAATGACCGCCGGTTTTCAAACTTAAATATTTCGCGTTTGGGTAAGAACTGACAATCCGAAACTTATTTATTTATATGGTGCGACCTAATAGCGTTCAAAGATCGATGTATATAAATACTAGTATAAAAACCAACGACTGAAAATTAAAATAATAAAAACGTATACTTTAAGTTTTTATAAAGGAATGAAGGATGGAAATTTTTGTTTTTAGGCAGATCCTCTGGACGCCGGGACGGACAACGGGTTCACGTTCACGGCTCCTAACTGGCGCACTGAACCGCCTGGTCCCGTGTACCGCATCACCAGCAGGCATCCATCTCATCCAGCAGGTTCCTTCTACTACCCTCAGCTGCCCAGGCTACCCCCTCTCGCAACTTTTCAGATCATTAAGGTGAAATTGAATTCAGTTATTATAAAGGTTTAACATTCACATAAGTCACAGAGTAGAACAAATGGCCCATTCCTAATTAGCACTACACTTTAATTTCTCAATTATTTCTTATAATAAGATTATATACCAAATATTAAGTTAATCCTAAAAAAATATAGCAAAATAAGGGTTTACAATACTTTGAGAACTAGGTTAAAATATTATATATATTTATTTGAAATTATGACAATATAAGCTACTATACTGTGGACCCGGGAATATCAGAATCCTGGCTTACAAAACTGAGCAACAGCTTCCTCACCGATCAGAATGATTACGAGAGACACCACAGCGAGGCTCATGGTGATGTTCTGAAAGAACAATAAGCGGTGAATTTCAAATTTCATAACAGGAATGTGATTATATCAGAATATTATTTATATAGCTATTTAATTATACGAATACGAACATTCGGTACTGAGACGCCGGATAGACATTATAATAAATACTGGATAGGAGATGTACTGTAATAAATAAAATAATTGAATTAGATTTAATAATTTCCATTAATCGGTTTCAATGAATTAATTAATTACTGAGTAACATTTATTATTATAAATGAAGCAGCTATTTTCAAGAAATAGTCTTAATCCCTACATGTACATATTTTGTAGGTGTTCCCAATTATTATTTATAATTTTAAAAGCCAGACGTAGAGGAGTATTGGGAAAAAGAGATACTACATCATAACTGACTAACACTTCGTTCTTATCAATACTTATAATTAAAAAAAAAGTTCTCTTAACTGTTTTACATTTTTAATATCCAAGGTGTTATTGTTTTTTAATTTGTTTAATGAGTTATTAAAAATCTCTGAAAGTTTATAAAAAACTTTGTTTTCTTATCTTTTCCGCATTCGCTGATGTCACGATCAGCAGCCTTGCGTATATTTACGTAATTGGGAAGATAAATTACTAATTTAACTACAATATATTTATTAACTGAAAATAGTGAACTTGATTGGTGAATTATAAATCACTTTCTTTTGACGCCAGAAGATTTACTCTACAATTTTATATAATAAAATGTGTTTTATTCCGGCATATGCATATACAAGATAATATTCTTTCTGCTCAATATAATGTGGGCAAGAGAAAATAATGTAACTGTAAAGCGAACAGAGAGCCGAAAACTTTGCCGCACATGACGTGATTTTTGATAGTTGGATTCTCTTACGGTTTTTTTATAAGTTCATATTCACACTCGCCAACTCGTCAGTGTGACCACACCGCTCACGAGATACCGTTGCATATCGAGGGCGCAGTGCTGCTTGATTCCACCCACTAGATTATTTCTGCGTTGCCACGACGGCGAGAAGCTCGTACTACGGTGACACAGCAGACGGATTCGTACTCGGACCATAGATTCAGCACCGCCCAACTAAAAGATTCGACGCCGTCCACACGCGAACACGCGTACACCGTCGACCTTGCATCTCGCGCAGAAAATCGAATTCAACGGGTAACCTGCGACTAAAAACTGAATTTAGAAAATAGTATTGCAATTTCAATACTCTTGAAGCAATGCCAACTGAAAGTGTTGGATCAATTCCAAAACTATTAGTGTTGTTTTATAAAGATGATGTCGACAGGGACAAACCCACCTATCTCTATCGAATCCAGCTACCCTCTGACTCTCCGATGTGTTTCACCCATGCTGTCTCTGCTCTTACGAAAATTCACCCAATCACAAAATCTCTTTTTTCTGAAGTATAAACATTATATCAATCAAAATGGCCTACTCTGTTGATGCATGATTCAGCTGTTGTATAATCCAACCATACAAAAATATCATTATCAACCGTGTTTTCTAACTCTCATCAAACAATACGTAATTAAGCATTATTCAATTTTTTTTATTAATTTTTCAATAATACTTAATGAACTATTGAATTATTTTAAACATGCGTTACCTATTTATTTACAATATATAAATTTTCATCTGACGTTCTCGGAGATGGAACGCTTCTTATTGTATTATATGAAATATAATTTAGTATCCTAAAGAACGTTAAATGGGAGGGTGATCAGGTAATTTTTCACGATTATTCATATAGTAGAGTTTTTTTCCTAAAAAATAGTTATGTTTGTATATGTTTAATCTTTTAATCTTTTAATAGGTACTTTTCCAGGTGACATATAAAAATAAAATAAATTGTGTGTTATAAATTCTCAATTATTAAGCATTGTTGTAGGAGTAATTGAGTTTTTGGTGTAGCACTATAGCCAATGTTTAATTAATGATAATTAGATTAAAATGGAGAATGCTGACGTTGGAAGTATTATTCCAAGAATACGCTCCTTTTCGGCTTTAGAGAATTTTCCATTTTATATTTAATAACTAGAAGCAAACCTCGGTAGCCGAGATGGGGAATATCGGGTTGAAATTCCCTTCAAACTATCGGAATTCGGGTTTCCTCTTATTCCTGCACATAATTTCTAAAATCCTGGAATCCATGGCTGATATAAGACCGATCGTTCCCAATTTGCCAAAAATGTCCAAGAAAGTCTCAGATAACACAGAAAATCATCACACTGGCCAGGTTATCCTCAAAATGCAGAAGTAGAGTTTTCCAGTCGTTTCAATTCGATAAACGCTCGAAAATGACCTAATACAGAATAAGAAATCAAAATAAATATCAAATAGATATTTATTTGAAAAATGGTGACAGAGTATCATTTCGGCCATAATAATTAGTAGATAAAATATGGAATACAATGTAATTGTATATCCTTTTTAATGATATTTTTTTAATAAGAACAGATATTGAAAGTTTACAATTGGTAAAAAGCTACGACGATGTTAAAAATTTATGTACTAAATATTTCAAAAGCGCTAAATAAATGTAAGCTTTCACACCGCTTTTATACGGAACTGTACAGAATCCTTCCTTCATGGAACAGCTTTAAGACATACGATCATCTTCCTGCCGGAAAATGAGAGATTGGAATTTTATCCAAGCGGAACCCATTGAATTTTATTACAGCAATAAATCATACAACAATTGGTTGATATGGAATTCTAAGACTGATTCACGAAATTACGAGTCAAGGAAAGAATTTTTGGCATATATTCTACTTATTAATAAAGGAAAATAGAAGTTAATTTATTTTTGAAAGTTACTTTAACCTTATGTGTCTAACAAGTAATGAACACTTAGGCATATATGTAAGTTTAATTAGAGGCAAAAATTTGACACACAAGGTTGAAGTAATCGTGTATAATAAGGAAAACAATAAAATTTGGAGATACATGAGGCTGCATAGAAACAAAATTGCATCAGAAATTTGTTTTTAAATTAATATCTAAGAAATTCGAAGTTAAAATAAAATAAAGACATTAATTTGGAAAAGAAATTTAGATGTATAGTGATTTTGACTGAATTAGTTTAATGTGAAGATTATGGTAATAACAGAATATGAAAGGGATAAGACGATTTAAAGCTTACACGTATTGAATTTTTAAAATTGTTTTGTGTTATGTATCCATAAATTTAGCATTTAATTCTGTTGTCTGTGGTACGTGGCAAGAAAAATGTGTCTGTCCATTTTGTTACAGAAATTGAAAGTTCACCCTGTGTGCTAATACTTGAGCTTTTAATGATGGTTTCAAAATTCCACACGCTTAAAGCACTGTATGGTAATGCGTGCTATTATACAAAGCAAAAAACAATTTCAAATACTCAGCTGCATTCGAACGTGCTTCGAAACCATTTAAACTTTTATTTTCCCTTCATCTACATATATAGAAACTATTCTTATTATTTATTGGTTCATCGGTTTATTTAATATAATTTATCTGGGAAATAGGCTGATTGAAATTGAATTCTCTTAATATACACTGGATATATTTATTACATTCTAATTTATGTGGACCCAGGTATCCAAAATTTTCTTTCTAAGCTTTCTTTAAATCCCGTCAGAGACTTCGAAATTTACATATTTGAATACGAAGCTGGATCAAGCAATCAGAATGCTTTCTGTCGTCTCTGCTGCGGTGCTTACCGGGATGCATCACTTCCCGCTAATTCTGGTGAAGAGGCTTCCGAGGCAAACAATCGCTGGTGATGTTGAAACAGATCTTGTCCACTACGGTTTCCACGAAGAGCTCAGATCTTAATTATCAATGAACAAACATTAACGACACGCCTATCAGCGATCTCATTTCAATATATCTACCCTATCAAATATTCCTCGGAAATCCCCTCAAAATGTCTCATCCTTCCGTAAAAAAATCACGGCTGTCCAAACTGAAAAGTAGTTCATGCATCGCTTGAGAGAAATACCTAGACTTGCAAAATAAGATGCACAGTGGTCCACTGGCCTGGAGTTGTAGTGGGGGTAGGCCGGAGTTCACTTTAATATAAATATTTGTTACGGTAACTTGGTATTGTAAAAACTATTTTGAAAACATTGTCGCAAGGCAATATATTGTGGTCAGTTTAGGATTTGTTGCTTGTCAAAAAAATTTATCCGTCAAAGTTAAGAAATGATAAGTACAGGGTGTTATAAAAAGACCTTCGAGCTGTCTGTATATACCCGTCCGCAAAATTATAATGAATATTTTTAAGAATGATATTAGCGTCACGCGACATTTCTTCCTATGTGGAGTTCACCCTGATGACAGTACCCCTATTTTCTCACTTCTACTGCTCATCTCTCACGGTATGCTATTTTTCCGAACTATACATTTCGCTTCGTGTGAGAGCTAGGTGGTCTTCGGCCATGCTACGAATTCTTTTGCCCTCAGAGCAGCGTATATAATTATTAATAGCATCAGAAGGCACTTGGGCGTCTCGAACTGAAAGAAACATTACTTTCCTATTCTTTGAGTTAATTTGGACTTTTCGTCGCTTAGGAAATAAAGCTGTCAACTGGACTCATGTCAGTAGCCGACAGAGCTCCCGCTTCCTGAACATTTGCTAAAAGAAAAACGCCATGCTGTTTAAATGCGTTTTCTAGTGGTGAGAAAGTTTCCCTTATGGAAAACTTTCAGATTTACAAGAAATGACGATAACATTTTTTTTAATTCCGCTATTTGCCACATTACATTCCTTTCTTTGTATTATTCTACCTATCCTTAAACTATCTGATTGTCAGAATATCATATTAGTATGACTGAGTTTTCTAAACAATAAATTTTTGATCTCTTTACAGTTCACGTTGGCTTGAGGCAGAATTCTACGTTCAACTTTCTTAACGTCCTGCTAAACACAAAGAAAATATTGAACTGAAAATTAAATTGTGTAAGCTAGGATTACTATTATCCTAAGTCTGGCAGGGCTACAGGAAAATAAACTTTTTTTAGGGTAACAGGTTACATGAGGGTAATCCACATGGTGGAAACTCCCCTTTAATAGTATAGGAAGGGATTTGAAAGGGGGGATGCGTTACGGTAGAGGAAGATAGTCAACGGTTAACTATGGTCCCCGGGCTATAGTTTAAGGATCCTACCCGGCATTCGCCTAAAAATAATGCAGGGAAAACCTTAGAAAAATCTGCATCAGGTAGGTCGGGCATTTTGTACTTTTCCATCGCCCTTCCGATAGCGGGAGAGGAGTTTACTGTGGGGACGCAGCATTACCTTCTCCGTACCTCGACTAGTTTAGGAGGCAACTGGCCGACTGTTCCAATGGAAACAAACAAAATGTTGGTATAATTAGAAATAATGATAAAGTTCGATGAGAAAATAGCCCTCGCAGACAGCTAGAGTTATCCGGAAAATAAACTCTATGATTATGAATTTAAGTTATTGACCTTGAGTTAATTTACTGTGAGAAACGCAGTTTTTTCCCACTTTGTTGATTTTTTATCCGCCTTAAATATTTCGGTATTCTTTTATTAATTGTATCTTACAAAACCTACATCCTATATTTTTTTATTTATCTATTTTATTTTCCACTTCTCATCGTAAACACTGGGAAATCCTAACAAGACTATTTTATTTGATTCGCGCCATAAATTAACTTTGAAATTGAACATTTCTGTTACAGTTGAAAGAATATAATCTGGGGGAGGAGTTTGCGCACGCCGAGGACGACCGTCGCTACGACGTGCTCCAGTCTGTGCAGCAGTTAGCTCGACCAGCGCCAATTCCAGTCACCAGCAACGACATCGACAACGAGATCGACGTGGGCAGGACAGACGAAACACACACCACGCCCAAGACAGACACTGACGACGTCGACCTGCCGCAAGTCATCGCTCTAGGAGACAAAGTGGCCTTCCAGCAACACGTGCACAAGTGGAATCGTGAGCACAAACGCCTACTAAAGAAAAAGAAATACAGTGAGTCAGATGACTTTCCTCATTGTGTATTCTTCAATGTTATATTTTCCTATATACTATCCCATTATCCGTACTAGTATGCTAAGCTCCGAGTCCCACACTGTTATTATAATCCTTTTAGTTAGAAGAATGCGATGATGGTCCCGTGCTATAAGAATTCGAGGTTGTCTATTCTCCTCGCCTACGAACATTTTTAGTGCGCATTCCCTTAGGTAGAAAAACTACAATAAATAATTTTTACAAAAATACCCTAAAGTTAAATTATATTATAAAAGAGGAATAAAGATTAAGGCTTCAAATCAGAGTTGTTTGTCGTTAAAACTAGTAACAAACAACAGAATATCAACATTTTCTTTTCATTTGAACAAAATACGGTAATTCAATTAAACAAATACAACTGCTCTAATAACCTTCGGTATTTGTTTCTCGAAATCTAGAATTTTATATCTTTTAAAGGGTGTATTCAATGATCAGCTAATCAATTCTACACTAGGGTAAATACGGTATCGGTTTCTGATAAATATCGGCCAATTATGTAGTTGTTCACTAAATTTTATTAAAATAAAACCACCTTCAGGAAATTAAGAGCTTCCAAACTTCAAGTTTCCACTTGTTCTCTTTCTAATTAGTGATCATTATATATATATATATATATATATATATATATATATATATATATATATATATGTGTGTGTGTGTGTGTGTGTGTGTGAGACAGAGAGAGAGAGAGAGAGAGAGAGAGAGAGAGAGAGAGAGAGAATTCACCTCTGTATATTTAACCCCTAGGACTTAAAAGTTTATTGGACCACAAGGATTTAAATTAATCGTCTAGGTTTCAGTGTGTTTCTTTGACCAATCTCCAACCAATAGTTATTTTGCACTTAGAAATTTTCGTATTCTCCAATATCGGTAAGAGATAAATGGATAATTGCATTTTTTACTGTAAAGAGGATTCCAAATAACATATTTTTTTATTTGAAATTTTTTTATCGCTATGCATAGGATTACTTTCAAATCTATCGGCACATATAAAAATTTGTGTGTTTATGTGTCGTATGCTATTAATCGTGTGGGACAATTTCAAAACAAACTAGTTTCTTTTTTTGTTTTGGCACCAATACTACTCGAGGGTGGGGGTAGTTTGAGGGTTACATAAGCATAATGCAAAATCAACCAAGATTGGTATCGATTTCCAAATATTTGGGGCCGTTAAGCAATCCGTTAAATTGAATTTTAGCCCATACTGAGATCAATGTGTGGGTGGGTGTAGAGGGAGGGTGTAAAAATAGTTCATATTAGTGTCCAATAAATCGCTTTCATTATCGCTGACATGAACAAAAATCACCCACTGTGACGGTTTTCTTAAATACCAGTTTCTTCAAAGTGGTGGTTGGTGTTGAAATGAGGGTTAATAAGAAAATGTTCAAAATGTCTGGGATTGTTGTCGAAATCGTAGTTTTTGGGTTCGATGAACGGGATAAAGACATTCCTCCTGTCGATTATATAGAATTTCAGTTTCCATTGGCATGATGGAAGGAGGGGAAAGTAGGTGAGAAACTAAAAATTGGTCCACTAGGAATATATTAGTGTCGAATCCATAATTGTAGATGTCGTTGAGATGAACAATGTTGCTCCCTAAACTGGTTAAGTGTTCAGTCTTTGTTGGTTTGCGATTGGGTGACGTAAAATTCTCGTTTAATTAAGATTCAAGCATTCTCCTTGTGGCTACAACCCATTAAGCCTCTTGGCCTACTGGGACTATCATCTTACGAGACCTGTTCTGGATTTAGGAGTGGCACGTGGCCAGTGAGTCGGTTCTTCTGCAGTCTTAATCCCAGTTCTCTGACCATGACGAGCACAAACGTATATGCTCATGCCGGGACCTCTGCCACTAGAGGTGGTGACACTGACTGTTACCTCCTTCCCTCCCCCCCCCCCCAGTAGGCAGGCCTACTGTAAGATTTTAATGTATAAATATCCTGACGACGCCGGGTATTCAACTAGTTGAATCATAAACTTGGTCCATAACAGTTGCCTACGTACAATATTTGAAGGGGAAAATGCCCAACCCAGTAGCTTACTGCCTAAGGTGCGACGTTTTTAAAAATGTGAGCCTTCATTCTCATTCAGAGGGTCACTATTGCTTTTGGCAGTAAGAATCATAAAATTATGATAATTTTCATAAAAACTAAAAGTGTAAATGAATATCCTCAAAGCATAATTCTCCAAACGTTTTTGAGGAAATTTCTTAATAAACGTCAGAATATAAAGTTATTAAGATATGGGTATACTGGATGAAATGCGTTTCAGATTAAATTTTTGATAGGTTAAGATAATGATGCAAATTAAATTTATTCTATTTCTAATCCTAATAATTATTTGCCGATATTTTATCGTACTGCCTTGTTGTTCTCATTTATTAAGATCTAGACTCATGGCTTTTCAGTTCACAGGTTCCAAAATCAGATTCTCCTAAGGAAATTTATTTTAAAATGTGTCATCACCAAATCGGAACTAATGAAAAATTTAATAAATGACTGACGCGACTGAGGAAGCGAGGATCATTATTAAATTGATTCACCTACGTTCATTAATAATTAATTAATAATCGTCGATTATTGAAGAATAGCTAAAGATAAAGAATCATCAGAATTTCCTGCGACATAACGAACGCAATTTCTGTGTGCGTGAGTCGAACTATTTTGACGCCATAGGTACTTCTAGAATTGATAGGCTGACTACCAAGAAAACCTCGATAATGGAATGACTCTCCTAGCCCAGAGACAGTTCAGGTCAAAATGGCATTGATATCACTAACAATTTCAATCGAATTAATATTTAGAGTTTCAATGATCCATATCGCTACGGGTAGCGACAATTATAAAGAAAATTTCTTTTTTTCCATAATATATTTATATACAACATAAAATATATTTATTTTAACAATAATAAAACTAACATTGTTATATACATTGAAGTATAAAATCTAATTTGACTATAATTTTACTCAGATTATAACTCTAATTAATATCATATTGGTCACACTGGAAACCCCTGCTCTACACAAATGGCATTTTCCTTTTACAGTATATTGCTAGTGAATAATATTCTAAGGCTCTGTGCATTAAAAAATCTGTGATATTAATATAAGGCTAATTATTTGTATTAGAAAAATTTATAAATTATTTGTTGGGATGTCAGGCCATGTGTCGTACAGGATATGTGACACAGTTACGTGAATATTCTTAATAAAACATTTGTGGCTACGAATTAGTGGACTGTGACTGTTTGCTTTACGTATGAAAAATGGTTCAGTCTAAATCGGTTTAAAAACAAATACGTCATCAAACAAAAAAAAGTAAGAACAGATGATTAAATGTGTAACGAACTCGAGAAAACTTGACAGAAGACGAGTTAACTTCTAGTGGAGTTGGAAAAACGTTCTAAAAGTTAGGGATGTTTTCGTTCCGGAGGAATTTACTAGTAAAAAAGGAACACTGTCTAAGATAATGACAGTAGGTTGGGAAATGTATTTCTTGAGCATAATTCTGCTTCCTTTTATGAGATGAATTATTTACTGCATACTTTTAATTTATTATCAAATGAATTTAAATACGGTTGTGGTTTTCTAATAAATTTATGGTTTTAGATTACTTTTTAATGCGTCAGAAAATAATATCCCTTTTCCTTGATATTTTGGAAGTTAAATTTAGAATATATTTCCTGATTTTATTATGCTTATCTTTAAAATAAGGACAAGGTGAAAGTTGATATTTCAATTGCAAAAATTGTGCGAAATTGTGTAGTTAGAAACCATGTATTGAGTGGAACTATTTTAGTATACAACCAATAATAATGTAATATACATAATTAAATCAAAGGTTTATTGTTTATTGCATTCAATAAGTGGCGTTCAATGTTTCTAAAGAAGACTGTATGTATAATTTATTCCGGTCGATAGTATACTTTATGTTTCGCTTAATTGGGTTTAATCATAACCAAGTTACCGCAGATAAAAAGGGGTTTAGTGCTTTAAGTTCTGATAATTTTTATTGAAAACTAATATAGACTAGGAGATGCGATTGAGTTTTGTGTATTGCGATTATATAGTCGCATTTAGAGGGAGAATTGTTTCGTTTCCGTGACTTGAAAAATTACAAGATCAACGTTACGTCTATTGAAAAATCCATGGCAATTAAGTTAGACATAAAGTTGTTCTTAATTTAGAAATGTCGCGAGACTTGAAACAAAATACACTGACTCAAAAGACAATAACATCATCTTAAACAATTTTATTCTTTGACGGATGGGAGTTCATTTAAAGCACTATTCGATGCTTACTCTGTCAACTAGATTGTTCAGTGTGAAGTAGTAGTCAATGAGTCAGCTGGCGATCACGTATCAAAAACTGCGACAGTCAAGCAACTAAGTTCACATATTTGATTTCCTACAAATTATGTATTACCAGAATCCGGGCACCGTAGTTTCGAAAATTATCATCCTATTAAACTGTTCCATCAAATAATAGGGAGCCAATAATGATTTTTTTAAGTAACTAAATTGGATGTTACCGGTACAGCAGCGGAAGTCGACGAAAAGTTTTATCATAATACATCAACGTCTGAAGAGAAGAGAAGCGAAGACTAGGGGAACTACGATGTATGAAGGACATAATAAAATGAATGAAAATATGTCTGGAACGTTTGGGGAGCCCTTATCACAAACGTTATTAGGCACGGACTTCGGATGAAAAACGCAGGAGAGAGGTGCTGATATTACAAAGACTTGTAGAAGGGGCCAGGACTCATGCAAGACATGATATATATTTTCGTAGTGGTCGTTCTGTTTGAATTTTGCATCAGTGCCTCTGAAGTTTATTAATAATTCATGGAAATATGAATCCGAAAACAAGAGAATATTTAGATTCATAATAGCATCGGTAAAATTAAGATAGAGTCCACGAATTACATTTAAGCGGATGAATTAAAATCATTTTTGCAATAAATGATGAAGTTAGTGCTAATTAGTAATCATAATATAAAATTTATACCATAACATGCAGTACATAATATCCAAATAGTTGAATACTTACATAAGTAAAATAATATTTTTTCGGTACATGGCTTAGAATCCAGCTAGGTGCCTGTCCTTAACGGGACTGAAAACATAACGTTACCGATAGTTTTTGGCACATAAAATTGTCTACGGTGCGTACTGATGCTAATTATATATATATTAATATATAATAATTATATTTTCTCGTCTAGTCTTGACAACAAATATTTCGTTCATATAGCAAAATATTTCAACCCTTCCGCATCCCCCCTTTCAAATCCATTTCCTATGCTATTAAAAGGGAGTTGCCACTATGTGGATTACCCTTATGTAGCCTGTGACCCTAAAAAAAAATTGCCTGCATATTTGAACAGGAACCAGCCTGTGGGTGATGTTAGCTCTCACAGCCATAACCTTTTATGAGAGACGATATACCTTTGGGGATACCTGCTCCTCTCTCTGCTTTTGAACTAAGGTTCCCATAAGCCGAGACACCTCGGCCTAGTTTGAGAGGTGTATGTTCCGGGGTCGTAGACATTGGGCATACGGTAACAGTGTGTTCTCTGTTTCTATTGCAACAGTCGGTCAGCTGTCTCCTTAAACTACAGCACGGGGAACCTAGTTAACCTTCGGCTACATTCCTCTACCCTTCCGCATTGCTCTTTCAAATCCCATCCTATGCTATTAAGGGGATTTTCCACCATATGGATTACCCTCATGTAGTCTGTTAATTTTTTTTAAAAAAAGTGCCTGCATTTGTGACGTTCACTTTATTCGATTTTGAACATAAAACAGTCGGACAGTCCAAAACTTTATTCTGTTATTTATAGCTTTAAGAGATTTTTTAAAAATATTAATCTGACATCCGCCATCTTCAGCAAAAATGGATTGGGTATTTCAATTCTGCCTGAAATGGAATTTTTTTCCGTTTTCTTAACGATGTCGTAAATAACTTAGAGGCTATTTTACATTGCCGTCCACCATTTGGAAAGCTAAAACTTAGAATTCAAGATGTTGGCTGAATATTCATATTCATTAATTTGGCCTACTTCAGCGAGAAGTGACATTAAATTCAGTGTATTAAAAATGCAATATTGAATCAGCTGACATGTACTCTGTTTATGTTGACCTAGGACTATGTGGCTCCCCTTCCCTTACAAAGTTCTTTTTCTACACTTCTATCCCTTTCTTAAGAATAGGATACACAAGTCGGAACTCCAGTCTTTCACCTGCTCTATTTTTCTCACATACGCTTTGCGCACAACTATATGCCACCCACATTAACCAGTTAAATGGATAATATTAGAATAGCAAAAGAGTAACAAACAAATATAAATAAAACATCTAGATCGAAACAATGAATGTTTAGAAATTCGTACAATTCAAAATTTACGCAAAGCTAACTCTAACGCAAAGAAACACACACATTTTTTTTATCCCTTACGGGGAACGAGTAACTAGCTGGTTGTAATATATTAATCCCAATCGCATGTGTGTATGTTTCCATAAATCTTTTTTTTTAGGTCAATAGGCTACATGAGGGTAATCCACGTTGGGCAACTCCCCTTTAATAGCATAGGAAGGGATTTAAAAGGGTGGATGCGGAAGGGTAGAGGAAGTTAGCCAAGGGCTACTAGAGCCCCCGGGCTATATTTTAAAGATCCTACCCGGTATTCGCCTAAAGAAATGCAGAGAAAACTCTAGAAAAACCTGCATCAGGTAGGTCGGGCATTGGGTACTTGTCCCACGCCCTTCCGATAGCAGGAGAGGAGTTTTTTGTGGGGAGGCAGCATTCCCTTGTCCGTGCCTCGACCAGTTTAGGAGGCAGCTGGCCGACTATTCCAATGGGAATAGCGAACAACTCTTACCGTATGCTCAAGAAACTTGTTGCGATGATGCCTGCGTGAGGATTCTCTCGCAGGTAACAAGCGAGGGATGTTCTATCGCAGGTAGAACCTTGTAGGAGAGATACGAAGGGGCTAAGTTTGGGGGATGCAGGTTTTTCTAAGGTTTTCCCTGCATTTCTTTAGGCGAATGCCGGGTAGGATCCTTTAAATATAGCCCGGGGGCCATAGTTAAGCCTTGGCTACCTTCCTCTACCCTTCCGCATCCACCCTTTCAAATCCCTTCCTATGCTATTAAAGGGGAGTTGCCCAACGTGGATTACCCTAAAAAAAAAATGATTCCTTTTCCTCTCCGTTTTTGAACTAAGGTTCCCACAAGTCGAAGCACCTCGTCCTGTTCTGAGAGGTGTATGTTCTGGGGTCACAGACCTTGGGCATACGGTAAGAATTGTCCGCTACTCCCATTGGAATTGTCGGCCAGCTGCCTCTTAAACTGGTCGAGACACGGAGAAGGGAATGCTGCGTCCCCACAGCAAACTCCTCTCCCGATATAGGAAGGGCGTGGGACAAGTACCCAATGCCCGACCTACCTGATGCAGGTTTTTCTAGGGTTTTCCCTGCATTTCTTTATGCGAATGCCGGGTAGGATCCTTAAAATATAGCCCCGGGGGCCCTAGTTAACTCTTGGCTACCTTCCTCTACCCTTCCGCACCCCCCCTTTCAAATCCCTTCTTATGCTATTAAAGGGAAGTTGCCCAACGTGGATGGATTACCCTCATGTAGCCTGTTGCCCTAAAAAATAATAAAAAAAATAATAAACCAAACTTGTTATACATATGACTTAGAATCCAGTCATGAGGAAAATTCACCCCCAGATTCTAAGATAAGATGTTATATTCAAACGTCGTGCTATTAGATGGTAATAAATAAAGGATTGATACAGTGCTGCTTTCAAGACAAATGTTTTGTTTACTTTCTATTGAAGGAAATTAGTAATTGATCCGCTAACTGTACGGTGTTTTCTAATAATAGGAGACTGCCGCGTGGGAGAGTGGGCTGCGTGGGGTCCTTGCAGCCAGTCCTGCGGCATCGGGGAGATGCAGCGCCACAGGCCCGTGTTGAGGGAGCCGGGGCGGCGGGGCGGCCGTCCTTGCCCAGCGCTCACGGAGACGCGGTGGTGCGGCAGCGCCCACTCCTGCGACCACTGGTAGGGCGACGTCTCGCGACGGAGAGAGCTGTACACAAACGGCAGCAGAAAGTCTGTCTTCAAATGCCTCAGGCCCTTGGAAAATTTATCTACTCTATTATCAACGTACGAACGACATGCAATGTGCTATCAAATTTGCGAACGTTTATTACTAGGTCCTTTTTCTACAGTTAACTAATCGTTCAAGGTTATCAATACATTTTATTTCTGTTATATCTTGGTCAATTCAGTTCTGAGTAATAATTTTCAGGGGAAAATTGTAACTGGGCCTGTGGAAACAGGTAAGGTCTTTTGATGAGAATTCAAGTGTTAAGAGTCAAATTCCTGGTTCTCAGCGACGTTCTGTTTCTCGTTGAAATATTACTCAGAAGGGACTGACTTCTGGAGTAATTTCTGAAAAAGGCTTATACTTCACGAGAATACTTGTGTAAATGAGATACGGGATCTATTTGAGAGGAGAGATATTTATGTACATAATATTAAATTCCAACGTTTAAGATATATGTTTTACTTTATATAATTCTGTGAAATTGATCAATGTAAATTTTAACAATAATAAATATTGTACTTCTAATTCATGCCGATTGGTAGATTTCCACTGTACTTTATACTATATTGATTGATTGAATATAGCATTTTAAATTTACTCAAATCTTGTGTTGTGGTTTTTATTAATATTTCGTACTCATAATTTATGGTTTCAATAACAGAAACATAAGTACTGTAAGATACTGCGCAAATTAATTGTATACGAACAGAAGTAATGTAAAAGAATATATTACGCTACTTGAAAATTTACTACAATACACATTTTGGGCTGAATTACTGGTAGAGTTCGTCATAGGTTTAAAGATCGTGTACAGTCGACTGCATTTGTATAGTTTTTAATAATAATGAATTGGTAAAAATACTTTGATTCAATATTTATAGTGTAAAAATTGTCTCTGTGACTCTCCGGTTTCTCTTTATTTATAAATAATATATTTTTGACATTTTTACTTTTAAATGGAATTTAGAATATCGTATATATACGATATGATGAGTGATTACCATAATTTATTATTCATGAATCAACTACAAAAACAATTTATCTGACAGTCTAGCATTTTTAAAATTTTCTGTAGTTGTTATCTTTATAGTGATTTAGAAAATGTTTTTATGTTTCAGTACATCGAATTACCAGACTGAGATGTACTTTAAATTCTCCCATACAATATAAATCAAGTAATTTTATCTCTATATTAAAACACTTTCTCTCCATGTAAACCGACAGCCACCCACAAATTCTAAGCGATTGGTAGAGTAGAAAGCGAGTTATGAGCTTACCGTTGCCATGGTAACAGATGGAGTCTGAGGCGTAGTGTAATCATGGGATATGAAATACACAACTCCACTGAACATTAAAATAACGGATACTTCGCGCTACTTGCAGAGATTAAAAAACAGAAATCATTAAGGGCTGTCTACCACTAATTATCAACGATGCACAATTTATTTGAAGTAAAAATTCTTAGTTTAAATAAGCGTAACCCAGAAATTTACTAATGCACTCTCTCTGACCGAAAAGTAAGTGGATCATTTTCAATGCAACGCAAAGTTCCTGACATAGATTCTGTGACACCTAAGATGTTAAAAGAGTTGCAAAAAAATGGATTAGTATTAATTTTTTAAATATATTTTAAGATATCCCGAAGTTAAAATTACTGGCCAAAACAACTGAAAACTACAGAATTTATATTAACCACTCAACCTAACAAATACTTTACCAAGGAATCATCTTATCCTCCAATAAGCTGCTTGCTCACAAATTCAAAACTGTTGGAAAGACATATTTTGAAAAGAATAGCCGCTGATCCTAACACTGAAAACTGATTACTCTGTACGAATTTGGTTTCAGTCAGAATCATTCTACGATTTAACAAACCCTTAAAGTTTTGCAAATAATTAACCAGCACTTGATGTGATCGTTCGACAAAGTTTGGCACTCTGGCCATATCAGATCTAAAAATTCTTGCCCACAACGTACTGTATCATCCAAAATCCTACTTAAAAGACAGGAAATCCTGAACGAGGGTCAATGAAAATGTATCTGGCGTAACTCCCAGGGTAGCGTATTGGATCCCTTACTATATTTCCTCTACACTTCAATTTTCCAGTAAAGGATAATACTGTAATTGGCATATTTGTTGACGACATAGTTATCCTTTCCACCAACGATGACCCACACCTAGCAAACAAACCATTACAAAATTATCAAAATGACATAAAAACGTGGACCCACAAGTGGGAAAATAAGATAAATGAAGATAAATTTGTCTAAGTCATCTTGAAAATACCAGTGTCGGTCTGTTTAAATGGCAAACAAATTCCTACAACATCTAGTAAAAAGAACCCATAGGGGCATTTATATAACAGGTTAAATAGAAATAAGATGAAGGTAAAAAACGTCAACAGAGATGAAAAGTCAAGAAAATGCAATGGTTCCTCTGTAGGTGATCCAAAGTATAACTTGATAGTATTATTCTCATATATAAAACAATCCTTAAACCAATATGGTTTTATAAAAAAAGGGAGACGAGAACCAGCCAGTCTCCTTTCTGGAGAGCGGCCTGATTTTATAGGTGTATGTTCCGGGGTCGCAGACCTTTGGCATACAGTAAGAGTTTTTCACTGTTCCCATTGGAACAGTCGGACAGCGGCCTCCTAAACTGGTCAAGGCACGGAGAAGGGAATGCTGCGACCCCACAGAAAACCCCTCTCCCGCCATCGGAAGGGCTTGGGACAAGTACCAAGCGCCCGACCTATATGATGCAGGTTTTCTAGGGTTTGTCCTGCATAACTTTCAGGCGAATGCCGGGTAGGGTCCTTAAATCATAGCCCGTTGGCCCGAGTTAACCCTTGGCTACCTTTCTCTAACTTTCCGCATCCCCCATCATTCAAATACGTGGTATCCATTAGTAAGGTAAAGCCCACAAGTAGGTTTCACTGACTTCCAGCGGTAACAAGTGACGAAGCCGGGGGCAAGCAAAATTTTCCAGGAACTCAGTTGAATAGGAAACATGCTCTGGCGCTCAACATTTTAACTAAAACAGTTTTCAGCCGTGCGTTTTTAATGTCAAAATTGTTAAAGCTCTTAGTTGCAAACATTTATTGGAAACATGTCCATTTACCAAGACAAAACAAGATCCGTTAATATTAACTATGATACTGACCGGAAGACCCAATAAAAGACCGGATGATGTACAGGATATTAAACATGGACAATTTTATCAGTTACTCAGAAGTCTTTTAATTAATACATTTTCAATTTTATTCTGGGAAGTAATAAAAACTATTTAAAGGCTTAGAACAGATATTAAAATCAAATTGTGTTATGGGCAATTACGAATAATATATATTGGATTAATGTCTGTATAATTAAATAATTCCTCATGAAATTAATTTGTACTCATAAATAAATAGAACAACTCTTATAGATATATATTAATTACAATATTATATAAAGTACAAAACACTTTTAATACGAATCAGTGAGCAGAAAGATAAAATCCAATCATTCTATTCATTTGCACATAAATCAGAGTACTACGAATACATTAATTACACTGACTCTTGTTTTCAGTAATTATTATTATTCCCCGAAAATAAAATTATTCACTTCGCTACACTTCATTCATTAACCACAATACATATTTGATAATACATTACAAGGGAAAAAAGGAAAAATTATTCCAAAAGTATTGTCCCAATAGCAATAGACGATATATTTGGTCTGTGACACACCAACCAATTTAAAATATAAATGAAATGGTATTTAATTACAAATACAGATTTTCAATAGCCTCAAAATGACATAATTAACAATAATTTGTTTAATGAATTTTATTAACTACATTAAATCGGATTATGTAGCTCAATTAATGGGTCCAATCTTTACTGAAGCCTGTATTTCTCTTGTTATGATTTGAATATTACATATAATTTAACCTGTTAAAATATTATTTCATTCCAATATTTTTTCGCGGTTAATGGCAAATAAATATTTTTACGAGTTAATAGTGTAAGATTTTATTGTCAGATTTAAAATATAGTCAATGAGATAAAGGATATTTGTTTATACTTCTACTGGTAAAACTTGATTGTTTACTTGAATAGTGAGATGAAAGTTATTTCAATATTTTATCAGACATTATCAAATAAAATGGCCTCATAATCAAAGAAACTGCAGCTGCGAGAGAATTCTCTCGCGGTTAACCTGCGAGGGATATTCTCTCGCAGGTGATCTGCGAGGGATATTCTCTCGCAGGTCGAACCTTTTAGGAGAGATACGAAGGGGCTACCTTTGGGGATGCCTTTTCCTCTCCGGTTTTGAACTAAGGTTCCCACAAGCCGGGGAGGCACATCGGTCTGTTTTGAGAGGTGTATGTTCCGGGGTCGCAGACCTTGGGCATACGGCAAGAGTTGTCCGCTATTCCTATTGAAATAGTCGGCCAACTGCCTCCTAAACAGGCCAAGGCATGGCGAGGGGTAAGCTGCGTCCCCACAGCAAACTCCTCTCCCGCTATCGGAAGGGCGTGGGACAAGTACCCAATGCCCGACCTACCCGATGCAGGTTTTTCTAAGGTTTTCCCTGCATTTCTTTAGGCGAATGCCGGGTAGGATCCTTAAAATATAGCCCGGGGGCCCTAGTAACCCTTGGCTACCTTCCTCTACCCTTCCGTATCCTCCCTTTCAAATCCCTTCCTATGCTATTAAAGGGGAGTTGCCCAATGTGGATCACCCTCAAGTAGCCTGTTGCCCTAAAAAAAAAGGGGTCACAGACCTTGGGCATACGGTAAGAGTTGTCCGCTATTCCCATTGGAATAGTCGGCCAGCTGCCTCCTAAACTGGTCGAGGCACAGAGAAGGGAATGCTGCGTCCCCACAGCAAACTTCTCTCCCGCTATCAGAAGGGCGTGGGACAAGTCCCCAATGCCCGACCTACCTGATGCAGGTTTTCTAGGGTTTTCCCTGCTTTTCTTTAGGCGAATGCCGGGTAGGATCCTTAAAATATAGCCCGGGGGCCCTAGCAACCCTTGGCTACCTTCCTCTACCCTTCCACATCCCCCCTTTCAAATCCCTTCCGATGCTATTAAAGGGCAGTTGCCCAAAGTGGATTATCCTCATGTAGCCAGTTGCCCTAAAAAAAAAGAAACTGCAATAAATTTGACAGATTATTGTCATAAAATTAACTCTTAGAACTTTTTTATTAGTGATCTGATTGTTAATATTCTTATAAAAAATAATTAAAAAATAATTTTATAGAACGGAATAATGGCCATTTAAAACAAACTCGTGAGAACTTGAATTCAAGAATGTGAGTTGATAGTGAAAGACACTTGTGAAGGAAATGTGTTAAGAGAACAAGGAAATAAAATAAACATAGGGGACAAGTGTCAGGGGCAAAACTATGAACATTACTCAAGAAGTCCACCTCAGTAAACATAAAACAGTTGAAGTGTCCAGGAAAATGACGAAGTGTTCATTGAATCAAGATAATCGTGCATATGTTCTTCATTGGTATTTTGGATGACCTGTTTCAATGAAATCGCAAATTTCTCTCAAATGAATGAATTCAGTAATCATGGAGCCGATAGCAATGAAATTATTCAATTAGAATTCATCATTAAACGGATGTCCATGAAGTAAGTTTTTACATCATAGCCCTATTTTATTCTTTCAAATGTCGAATTTTATAATAATATTGTTGTTTATTTTGATAAGGACACTGGAATATTCATGAAGAAACGGTCTGTTCATAAAGTTTGTTTTATTTAACTAAAAAACAATACTTTAGTCCAATTCACGAAAAGCCTGCCCAATGTAATGGATAAAAGATTATTGTGATTATTTAGAAAAAAAATTCTATCCCTCTTCTATTCTTAATTACAGTCCCTAGTCCCAGCCGTGATCGAGTGGGAACCTGTGACTAGTGGAATACACCACAGGACGCTACACCTGCTCCAGTAGAGATCGACGAGTAAGCCATTCTATTCCCTTCTTATTGGTGTCAAGTAGATTAGCTGCATAAACCTTGAAAAATCTTCAAATTATATAATAATCTTGGTTGTTGAGCGGAAGCGGTACCTTTCCGAACATGCGTTCCTATTCAATTCATGATCCACCAAGTTCTCCCTAAATTATACACATATTCCGATTCAATAACAATATAGCGGAATTTGCATAAAACAGTATAATTTTTCAGAACTAAATTGATTGAATGAATGCTAGATAAACATGTAGAAAATTACGACTATGATATACAACAAATATGGTAGAAATAAAAATTTTTCTAAAGGTTAAAAACTCGTTCAAAATAAATTCTGATAACAGAAGAATTCGCGGAACACATAAATTCACGAAAATAACAGTTAATTCGATCTTTGTAGTCTATAAGAATGTATTGCAGAAGAACTCTTTTCCCGCTATGGGAAGGGCGTGGGACAAGTACCCAATGCCCGACCTACCCGATGCAGATTTTTCTACGGTTTTCCCTGCATTTCCTTAGGCGAATGCCGGGTAGGATCCTTAAAATATAGCCCGGAGACCCTAGTAACCCTTGGCTACCTTCCTCTACCCTTCCGCATCCCCCCTTTCAAATCCCTTCGTATGCTATTAAAGGGGAGTTGCCCAACGTGGATGACCCTCATGTAGCCTGTTGCCCTAAAAAAAATAGAAAAGCGAAACGGTAAGCAACAAGGAATGCAGACGGCAACTAATGATTGGCACGAAAGCAAAGGCATTTGGACGTAACTAATATGTATAGACTAATATGTACGAGCACCTGAAAGTTATATGCAGTGGATCAGGGCAATGGAGTCCAGAATTTTTCAGAAGAATTCATATCTTTGTTCGAACAACAATATATATTTTTTAATGAATAAGAAAGATAGCTAATTCAGACAAAAAAGTGATAATATAAATACCACACAACGTTTCTGGGATCCTTGTCCCATTCGTCATTTGCGAAGAAGAGCCTAGAGCTTTTGAGTTTTGTCAAATGACAAGTACAGTTGTGTCGCTCTAGGCTCTCCTTCGCAAATGACGAAAGGCACAAGGATCCCAGAAACGTTGTGTGGTACTTATATTATCACTTTTTTGTCTGAATTGGCTATCATTATTATCCATTATTTTAAATCAGACGAAAATTTTTCATTTTAATATATATTTTTTAAATCTGACAATGGAATTATCAAAACATTTTCGGCAGTAGTATAATTATGTAACATATACAGAATACTTCAAACGTAAAATCACACGTTAGAAGGAGAAGTAGACAGGCTATGTATAGGATAATTCACGTAGTGGCAACTCGCTTCTTAAACGTTTATAAACTGTTTTAACCAAGAGTAACTAATGCCCCTGAGCTGTAGTTTTAAGGATTCTGTCCGGCAATTGGTCTAAAGGTTATGCACTCTAGGAACCAGTATAAAAAAGAAACTCTATTATGAATAAAAACTAACTATCTGCTTCAATCAACCAAGAGTGTAAGAAATACGGGCCGGTGTTTTTTCACAAAATTGTTGCGATAGAATAGATTGTCCGTTACACATGTGAGTATTATGGTCTCCGGTAGTGAACTAAATATGGTAAAAAAAATTCTCTTGCAACGAAGTTGTGCGCAAAGAATAATAAAAGTACATCTATGTGATGCCTTCACAAGGTAAAAAGGAAGCCTGCGAGAGGATTTCTCGCAGGTGAACCTTCCCAGAGAGCTCTGGCGGGGGCTACCTTTGGGGATGCTCTCACATCTCTCTGGTTTTTTTTGAACTAAGGTTCCCACATGCCGAGGCACCTCGGTCTGTTTTGAGAGGTGTATGTTCCGGGGTCGCAGACCTTGGGCATACGGCAAGAGTTGTCCGCTATTCCTATTGGAATAGTCGGCCAGCTGCCTCCTAAACAGGCCAAGGCATGGCGAGGGGTAAGCTGCGTCCCCACAGCAAACTCCTCTCCCGCTATCGGAAGGGCGTGGGACAAGTACCCAATGCCCGACCTACCCGATGCAGGTTTTTCTAAGGTTTTCCCTGCATTCCTTTAGGCGAATGCCGGGTAGGATCCTTAAAATATAGCCCGGGGGCCCTAGTTAACCCTTGGCTACCTTCCTCTACCCTTCCGCATCCCCCCTTTCAAATCCCTTCCTATGCTATTAAAGGGGAGTTGCCCTAAGTGGATTACCCTCATGTAGCCTATTGCCCTAAAAAAAAATGCCTTCACAACTCTCTGGTTATTTAAACTAAGGTTTCCACATGCCGAGGCACCTCGGTCTGTTTTGAGAGGTGTATGTTCCGGGGTCGCAGACCTTGGGCATACGGTAAGAGTTGTCCGCTATTCCTATTGGAATAGTCGGCCAGCTGCCTCCTAAACTGGCCATTGGAAGGGCGTGGGACATGTACCAAATGCCCGACCTTCCTGATTCAGGTTTTTATAGGGTTTGTCCTGCATTAATTTTCGGCGAATACCTGGTATGATCCTTAAACTATAGCCCGGGGGCCGTAGTTAACCCTTGGCTACCTTCCTGCACCCTTTCCGCATCCCCCCTTTCAAATCCCTTTCCTATGCTATAAGAGGGGAGTTGCCACTATGTGGATTACCCTATACATAGCCTGACTACACCCCCCCCCCCCCCCCCGAAAAAAAATTTGTCGCATACCCGTGAAGAAGTTACTTTCACTATTTCACCTCAGTCGCGGAATTATAACTGGATTATTAACACTACAGCTTAAAAGAAATATATGAATAGAATGAAGCGCATTAGGAAGTAATCAATTGGTATGTAAATATTATACGATTTAAACACAGAAATACTTAAATTTTATTCTGTATTTAGTTGGGCGAGTGATATCTTTTTGACTAAGATAAATTTCGAGGCGAAAAATTGTTACCTGTGTAGCTTATCTCGTCACCTGGTGCCAATAATTAAATTTAATCGTCATTATGATAAATTTTAAAGAATTATTCGTGATTTGGAGAGAGCAACGAAGTAACATTTTATTGACTGAATATGTATTTTAATAAATGTAATTGTGGTTCGAAGTGCAAGCAGGGCACATATTTTGACTGAGGAAGTAGTTTATGTATTTTATTTCGTCGCAGTTTGAATAATAGTTTGGCTGGGTTGTTGGTTAACTTTCATGGAGATTGAAATTATTTTCTCCGAGTTGGGAATTAAAATTTATCTTATCACAAATTTCGATGTTCGGCAGGGCAATTTGACAGACTGGAACACATGATTCTGAGTTTAATGACTCTGTTATGCCATTTCAGCGTGTAACTAGTGACCGGAGACCACGTTGTGATTCCCACCTGGAGCGAAGTTTTTTTTTGTAAAATGACGGTTATTAAACAACTGCAATATTTTTAATCCGTGTACAATCATAATTTTGTTTCGAGCGAAAGTACCGCAATACGACGCTGATATACAATTTGTGTTTATTTTAAGTGTTATAAAAATTAAATCGTTATTATACTTTTTTATTAAATGCAATATTTCAATAAAGTAGTAGTAATATTGATTACACTACATTATATATTATAACCTAAGAACATATAAGGTAAGAGTAATTCAGTATTTAAAATAATAGACATTTTATCCATAAAAAATCAGTAGAAAAATATTTAACCAACTCGAGGAATGACTTCATGAGAAACAGAAGATTAAGAAGACATTGCAAAAACAGAGTCAAATATTAAGCTACAGTCTTCGATGAAAAAAAGCTTTGGCAATTTGGGAAGGAGGACGTGTACAATAATCAGACAGAAGTGATTAAAATAGGTCAAGGTAAATAGGAACGGAGAAAATTTTTCAGCCGTATAGAAATATTGTGAAAGTGTAAGAGATACTACGTTTACAGGAGGCGTTGAAGGAAATGAAAAGTGAAATGACAATGAAGAATCACGTTTCCCATTCCGATGCATATTTATGAGTATCCATCCCGTATATATTTCTCTCCGAAGTGAAACGGATAAGTGTTAACTTTATGAGAAGCTCTGGGAAATATATTATGTTATTACAGTATTCCATTTGATCCGTCGTTTGGCGTTGACGTTTGACATCTGACTTGCGTGGCGATAATTTAAATAGCCTGTAATGTACAAGTCCCGCCACCCATAATTTCCCTGTTCCATCAGCAGGCAATTTATCTTGTAGCCTCGAGCGATGTTATAATTAATCTGATTACATGGGTTAGTCTCTGGGCGGGCGGGGTTTTGCGATGGCGGGGCAGTTAATGACGTCACGGTTTGAAGGACGCAGCATTAATGGAAATTCTGCAGTATATGTCTTTACTGCGTTTTAAGAATCAAATCCTATATTCGCTTCAAATGTTATGATACATAAAATGAAATCTGATCTGCATATAGTCAGTAATCTGCAATATTTTATATTTGACTTAAACGTTATTAAACCCACAGAGTGGCATAGTAAGATGGAATTATATATATATATATATATATATATATATATATATATATACATTAAACAGCCTGTCTGTACATTTATTTATAATGATTGATTTTTCCAACATACACGTGTCCTGTATTAGGGAAACCGATACCGATGTCAACCTGTTTGCCCGTCACGCTAACTTTGTTCGTTTTTCCAAAGATAACGGCCAGACAGATTTCGTTGAAAAATTATGTCATTGTTTTGTTGAGCCGTAACACTTTCCTTGGAAATATTAATTTCCCACCCGTCAACTGCACACAAAATGTCGTACGCTCCTAATTTATTTAATTTAAATCGTTTAAATTAATTATTTGGTAATTGCATTCCTGACTCGGTTTCGGACGATAAGACTATAGATTACTTCAGTTAGCAACGAAGTGTTGGGACATCGACGAATGTGACTAAACCTCAATTAAAAGTAAACGATCATTATATGCCTGTTGCAGAAACAAATCAAAAGGGATATCAAATTGCCATCCGCCTTATAAATATATATAAAATATGTGAAATTATAATGATATACACACAAAATTTTTTTTCACTAATATTGCTTGAAATAATTATGATTAATAGCTGAGAAATTGTACACTTACAACGTCCTTCCCAAACATGGAATATAAATTAGGTGATGTATTATTACTCACAAAAAATATTAAGAAACGAATTCTGTTATCCTAACCTCAAAACGTTGTTTCATGATAGACATTACACGCAAAATTTATAGAAATACGTTGCATACAGTACAATTAATTGTACTTTTAATTAAATCTAAATGTTCCTAGTTCCGTACACACTTTTGACTCACAGTGCATTAATTTAATAACGACAGTAACAAAATTTTATTGGGGGATCAGTACGTCATGATGAAGAATACTTTGATAATTATACACATAACTCACGAATCACAACTCTTATTACCTCCTGAAATATTATACACGATACAATAGTACTTTATGACCAGCAGTTGTTGAACGCTTTTTCTAGTTCATATTAATGATCTTCCAGTATATACAGACCATATTAATTCTGATCTTTACGCACATGATACGAATCTGATTATTATGGACAAATATTTAAATAATGTCAACACGAAAATTGCAACTACATATCTAAATATTTCTTTTTCTCTGAAGAAATTAACACTTAATTTACAAAAAAAATGAGTTTTCTCTGCTCTGTTTAAAATTGATAATAACAGCATCGTAGCTGATAAATTCTCTGATCATGCGACTTTCCTGTGCTTGCAGATCGACAAAGTAAAACTATCACATTGATCGTCTTTCTGATAAACTTAGTTCCGTTTGTTTATTTGCAATTATTGATGCAGGAAGTGTAAATCAAAGCAGCTAAAATAGTTAACTCTTCGTATTTTCATTCACCTATATGCTACGCTATTTATAATTGGGGCAACTGTTCTCGTAGTTTAGAAATTTAAAAATTGAATTTAGCTTCAAAATGATAACTAGATCGTACATATATTAAGTATTCATATCGGAAGTTGCCTTTTCAATAAGAAGACGCAATACATAATGGATAAAATACTGTTATATCAGTAATGTACAAAGAAAGAAATTAACGTTGTCCTTGTCAGAAAGATGGAGATAAATATGGGGAGGGTAAAAGAATATTCCAGTGGAGTAATAGCATTATAATTAGATTCCATAGTCGTTCTGTGATGCCCTATATTATATCCACGTTTTTGCAACTAATTTTTTCTTGTGGCTTATTCGGTATTATATAGCTTCGGTGGTATGGGAACGCTGACAGAGACTGATCTCTCACAAAAGGGAGAAAGAAAAAAATTACATGATAAATTAAAAGAAACGCGTTCTTCCACGAAGGAAGGTCGTTCCACAGATCGAGTGTTAAATTGATAAAGACTGTGAGAATCGTTTCTGAAGACTGGGCAAAAATGATGTTCTACTTGGATTTTATCAATTTAACGTATAACTTTAATTCATTTCGACATAGGAAAATATACTTTCTGTAATTGGTTGAATACCAAATTATTTCTCCATAAAATCCAAGTATGATCACCAAAAGAGATTTTAACACGTTCTTAACCCGTAAAAAACCACAATCATTCGTATACATTATTCATGAGTATCATATTTTAATTTTTAAAACGTGGAAACAGTTGACGCATAACAAAGAGGCATTTTTTTGCTTTCACATCTGCTTCAAAGCCTATCACATTTATCCCGGGATGCATTGTGGTCGATTTATATTGGGAGGACCCAGATCGTATTTTTGTAATGTTATACACTAAACGTAGCGGCTGGGAAGGTGAAATCGATGCGGGTATGTTTTCCTTTATTTGGAAACTAATACAGAAGAGATGAAAGTGTCAGCAATATTTGTTTAAATATTTTAAAATATATTTATTCACGCATTTGAAGACAGGTTATTACAGTTTATAAAAGATTTAAATACATTACTAATAAGATGTTATAAAGTTTGAAACTACATCAAATAATTAGCATTTCAGGATGTCATTCTGAAGGGGATTGAAATGAAGAGTCGAAATATATGTAAAAATAATGTGGACAATGTTAAGAAGGTATATGAAACATAGTTTGCAATTAATGAAGTCAAAAGAGAAAAACATTTTTATATGATTTGTAGTATAAAAAAATGATTTTTTTAATAGAAAAATTAGTTATTACAGTAGGTACAAGCCGAAACAAATTCACAAAAACGTAATTGAATTACAATTCAGAGTAAAAATTGTTATTTTTTTCTTAACTTATTTTCTTGTTTTATTTGTGCCATATTTCACATTAACATTTTAATTATGATTTCCAAGTTCTATTTCGTTCTTTACCGGCTACAATTCTGTAGTACTAGATAAATTCTCATTATAATTGTATTACTCATCTAATATACACGCCAATTATCAATATACAAACTGGATAACTGAGTTGTGAAATGCTTATTGCAAACAAAAATTATTGCTAGAATATAGCAAGTCTACCAAATAATTGAAAGTTAATGAGTTTGGGTGCAGTACAAGAAGGTCCGACTGTTGAGCTTCCCCATTGTGTCGAGATACTTGCGGTAGTATATGTGGCACTTGAGAGTCTGTGTGAGGTTATAGGCTCTGTTCTCCGCCAGTAGTGGGATTAGTCTCGCTTTCTACATTGCACTGGGCTGTTGTTATCACCTCGACTGCCACTCCTGCATCCTCGTCCTTTTGTCCGCTTCCTTTTCCTGATCTTTACATGGTCCTTTCAGCTGCGAGATATTCCCTGCCATCAATAGGCCCTAGATCATCAGTTCAACTATTTTCGAGATCGAGCGGCAGTCGCAAGCGAACTTCAGGGCTTCACGTCCGTTGCATCCGTTTTCCGTACAATTTTCTATGCCCATATATTCGCTCTGTACATGAGAAGCGAATAAGTTTGCTTAAGAAGCTAAGTAACTAATCGCCAAATACGGCCATGGACAAATCCGGCAACTTCGCAACGGAAGCTTGCTGTTGATGACGATCCCCAGATGCTTCATATAAAACGCAGATATGATCTCGGTGATTCCGACCGTCAACTGCAACTAAGTGTTCATCTTCGTTTTTACCTCGGCGAATTCAAATCTGTGCAACTCTAGAAGTATCGGTCGACGTTGAGAGGTGGCACGTCATCGGCGTCGCCAACGAGTATATTCTCGCCGAGGACTATGTTAGCATACAAAACATTCCATAGTTCCTGTCTGAACATTGATTACTGCGCCAATACGGCCGTCTGCCCTCTGCTTCGTTCTCCGTTCTCCGCGTTCTAAATAATAGTGCGAAATTTTTTTTCATTCATAGCGTGGTCCTTCAGAACGTTGTTTATCATGCGAATAAGATACGCAGCGAGTTTGAATGAGTCTCGGTGCTCGTTCAGCATGGAATTCTACCTCACGAAGTTCAAGGTGTTCCTTACTTGCAGGGTCACGAACAGTGAAATTGACCGGCTGTATTTTTATCTCGTTTTAGTTTTCATCTACGCTCGATCGTCGTTTCCAAGCCGCGCTCGGTTCGAATCATTCTGCTTCATCGATCTCTGCGTGCAGACTGGGTTGGAGCAGCTTCTTGATTACTTTTTCTTGGCGTCCAGCCTACGCAGTGATCTGTTCGGTGGCGGTGCTTTGGCCGTTCCCTTGTGTTTGCCGAATAGTTATAGTCTCCCGTAGACTGATTTCCATCGTGGACTGAAGCCTTCAGCATATATTGTGGACATCCCGTAACTCCCGCCTTTAGTGCATCCTTTGGGATATCATCGACTCTGGCGCTTTCTCGCACTTTACCGAGTCTACGGCATTATCGAGTTCCTCTGGAGTGAAGAAGAGGACAGACATCCTCCGAACGGAGATCGTTTCGAGAACCCGGGGAACAGCAAATCGACGATTTCGTCCATGGTTCGCGCGTCGATGGTCGTATTCCGAAGGTTCCCTACTTTCTCACGTGAGTTGTTGCCATGTGTTTCTCCTTCAGGTCGATAAACCTCACACATTGGCCTCTCGCGATGAAATTCGAGACGCTAACGAATAATTCTCTTGCTTCCTCTCCCAGTTCGGTTTGGACGGCTGCTTTTAACTTCCTTTTCCGCATTTTCTGTGTCCTTGATTTGACGCCCTTTTTCATCATGAATTTCGTCGGATTTAACTTCAACAGAACTGACATTTCCTTGCTCTCATGTACCACCGTGATGCGTATGTCCTTAATCATTTCCTCAATTGTTTTCCCGCAGATTGTTTTATTTTGACAGACATTTCGGCTCTGATATGAACTTCTCGGTCTGTTTAGCGGCGCCAACTACTCCAATAATGTTCAAGTTCCCCAACCTGCCCTTCGTGGGTTCCATCTGTCTGTTTAGTTGTATACGTTCTCCGACGCTGACGTCGTCTCATTTGTGGTAACAGACCGTTTAGCCTTGGAAGAGTGGGCAGTTCGCGATGCTGATTTCTCTGGGGCCTTCTAAGAAATAACTTCCTGGTAAGATTTGCACCTATTGCGGAAGCTTTTTATGGCGAGAAAATACTTCTGGTTCTTCTTCAGCGCTTTCTTCGATTACATTCTAAGTTTACTGTAGATTTCAGATAACTGAGAATGCCATCAAAGGAGCGTTATGGATAGTGGCGTACGATTCTTACATTTGTAGAACATATAATAATAATAATAAATAAAGCAAAACAGATAAACAGCGCAATCATTAAATTTATTAGCATTCGTAATTCGAGTGTCAATTATCGCCTTGAATATACTTTCCTTCATTATTTCTCTGCCGTCTTAATAATAGATAAAAAAGATTAACAGTTGGAAGTGTGACTCCCGATATCTAAATCTTGATTCTCTCCTTTTTACGTCCTGACTCTGACTGATGCTAATAACTATTATGGGATAAAAATAAATAGAGTGCATGAGACGCGTTAAGGCTTCACACTGAAACAGTTCCAAAATTCAAATTGATTTGCGACTGTTTTGCGCAGTACGACAGACCCCCTAGGTCAATAATTAACTCTTAGCGTTAATTACTATCCCCTAGTCTAGCAGCAAAGCTCGTTAATATTTTGCTAATGAACAGTGTTTGTAGGCGAGCTATTTTGCGAACGTAATCAAAACAGTGGTGCAGTCCGGCTGTCTCTTCTCGTTTACGACGCCTCCTGGGCCCTGCATTATGCCCCGCTTACTCCCCGAGTTATAGCGGCTCTGGCAATTAAAACCACGAACAACTTACGAAACCCCTCGTGTCCACCAAACTAGAGGTGAGTAACTAACCCACTTCATGCTCTTGTCGACCGCATTATAGTTTTACCACTACGGCTGTAGTAAAACAACATAATACAGAAACAGTTCTGCGCCTCTAAAGTATTCAAAAAGACGTTTCGCAAATAATTGCACCAATAAAGTTTCTGAAATTCAGTATATTGTCTTCAAGTCTTGGAAATTAAGTTGTTTATTTTAGTCCGTTACATTTTATTCGTTAATCAACTATTCGCGGGTAAAATTAAAAAAAACCTTTCATTTAATGAGACCTCGTTAAACAACTTGATGCAAAACGGGAGACAGCGCTAGAGAAGTTTAAAATTATAATCCCTGTTAACGTAATCTGTCTCGGTAGCCCAAGGTCTTTCATGGGCTGTCGAACCAAGGAGTTAATTAACGTAATCTAAATTTTATGTGATTTTCCAAAAATTGTGAGGAAATTAAGGTATGACGGTAATTACTGAAGGAAATTGCTGATTTCTACCTAAGCTTCGATTTTCTACGTGCTACTTAAACAGCCACAACTGTAAACACTTAAAAGCATTTATTGTCAAATGAAAATGTGTTTCTGAACACGTGACATTGGATTGGAATTATAAATTTAAGCTATGCACAAATATAAATTCATGTTTCAAATTCGCAGTGATTACAATGATTCACTCAAATCATCAAGTTTCTAAATAAATTTATTCAATCTTAAATCTATTAACGCGATCTCAGCGCTAAGTTGAAACTTAAAAGCCCTTTTCAATTAATTTTCTTTAATATATTTTTAAACGTCCTTAAACGACAGATAATATATCATATAATGTGAAAATTGCTCTACAAATATTTTACGTGAAAACAAAACATTAATGTATTATTTCATCAACGTTGACTTAATATTGCCCATGGAACCCGATAAATCTTTAGCTGGAAGGTCAATGTTAGCGTCTAACGCTAAATTATCGTGCAATAAAATCAGTAAATTTTCTGAACATCAAATGATACTGGAAATTCTCACAGGAAGTGAATAGTTTGTTCCAAAATAATCATTCGTCTTAAGGAAGTTATTCATTGATCACTCCATGACTGTATCTTAACGGATCTTACTTAATAATATCAAACTATTTTTATTTGTAAAGTATTAAAAATAAGAATATAGAATTCCCAAGAATAATCTAGTTGAAAATATTTTTGATTTGTTTCCATTATTAGTTCATTGCATCTCGTGACAACAATGTATTTTGTATTAATTGATAATTTTCTATCCAGTATATGAACTTTTTAGGTTATATAAAATATTTACACAAAATGACAATTATTCTTAACTCCATCCACTTGTATAATACTTATATTGGGATAATTTCTAATAAAAAGAATTATAGTGTTTGGTATTACGCCAATCTTAGTTTAGATTTAGTGTTTTTTCGGGAACTAAGACACGTGACTCGCCTTTGAGTTGCGTAGTCACCAGAGCGCTGGTATACATTAACCGGCAACGCACAGTTCACTCTGTCTTTGCTGTTTAGCTTCGCTTTGTTGATCTGCTGTTTACTGTTTATAGAGTTAGCAGTCTCTGCATTGTGCAGTAGACGCTGTTGTGCTTGTTTACTTCCCATCATTGTACAGGTTGCATCGGTCCAGTTCTGCGTTGTGTTTCGAGCTGTGCGCATCACGCCATTTAGACGCTTTGTCTAGATGAATCACTGGTTTTGGTCGCTTGTTTGCATCTGAAGGTAATGGCGTGGATCCTAAGCAATAGTGTGCTCTGAAAAGAATCCAACTTATAAGCTTCTGCAGGGCAGTGTTTTACCTTAGAATTTAGTGCAGCGATATCGACCAGTGTTTAGGGTAAACAAGCCAAAGGCTGGTATTAGGCTTCAGGCGTCTTGAAGTGTTCGAGACTGAATCCTGAGAAAAGCCATCTATTAAAGATAGCTCTGCCAGCAAATCCTATTTCCACATCTCTCGATGGCTTTGGACAATGCAGCTTGTGCAGCAAAGCTGGAGAAGGGTGCTCAGTGTAACGGTTGAGGGTGATCGGTCCTCCATAAATTGGCAGTAAGTTTATTGTATATCAAACCTGCACTTGCTCACCTCCCCCCCCCCCTTCCGGCCCGGAATGAGAGACTGATGTTATAGATGTTCGAAATAAGCGTTTTTTAATAGCTATTTAATTATTTGTCAGAATAGAAAATAAATGTTAGCCTATCATTTTTATATGGTATAGGTCGTCGACTGCAATGAGAAGCTGGCATTCAAGAATTTGGGTTGAGTAATGGTTTACACAAATTATAATAATATCCTGTAATTATTTATTTACACTACAAATTAATTTCATTAGCACGTGTTATAACATCATTTACAGACGTTTTATTTCAATATAATTTAAATAGGTAAAGTCTTTAATTGAATAGAAGCCGATATGTTGTTTTATTACTGAGTGATTTAGATTAAATTATTTCGTTATAACTGTAGTAGCTGTTATAATGAAACTATTTTATGCCGAAATTCCAAAAATAGTAATATACTTGTATATAAAAAATAGTGACGTGCGAATATTAATAGAAATTTTCGAATTGATTCAGGGTTATTAGTATTTGTTTGTTAGTCTTTCCCTCGGCAAATCAACTGCCATTAAAAATGGTTATAATTTATCTGACTGGTTCATACATTTGCATCAAATTATAATTAAAAACAAAATTACCTCGTTACAAATAGCTTCAAACATACATAAAGAGTAAAGCACGATGTTTTAATCCGTACACTAGATAGTTTTCTGAATGAGCGGTAACAGAATTCAAATGGAACAACATGAATATGGCTGTTGGTGTGTATATTAAAAATAATTTGCACGATGCTAGTTCATATAGGGTCTACTATCTAAAAATAACAATTCTTCTAAATGGCTGTGAATAACTAACAATTTTTTCGTACCTCTGCCAAACGAAAGTCAGGGGTGATGATACACATACTAGATCACCAGAGATAAATAAAGGTAGATGTAAAGATAACCTTTTTTAATAAAACATTTCTAACTGAACACGTATTTATTTGAATACATTCATATATACATATAGGCCTACATACTGAAACTTACACTCACCTTCATGTCAACCGTGATTGATAACGATATTTTAATTAACTCAATTTTATTTGAATTTCATGAATGATATGAATAAAATCTCTTCTGACAATTTCGGTTACTATAGAAGTCTTCTGAATTTTTTACTGAAATAAAAATAGTAACCCAAAATATTTACCTTTAATAGTGTTAGTTACTTTTACAACACACTAACCTGTTACATAAAACAGTTTATATGAAACATATTTAATTGAATTTCAGGTGATGATAAAATTGCTTACATTTGTTTTCCTTCCTACTGACTTATACCATGCAGCTATTGTAACAATTGGTTGGTTGAAAATTATATTGCTAGGACTTAATAAATTGTTCAGTTACATACACGGTGATAATTGTTTTATTATACAGGGTACACCAGGTACACTTAATGAATTCAAGTTAACTGTGTCAAGATGTGAGTTAACGTCTTAATTCTTAAATTATTTCTCCTTTAGTTAAGATTTTCAACTGTTGCTGGCGATTCATTCGCCGTTTTTGGTTCTTCCTCACAGTACTACCAAGCTAGAAACAATCTATCGAATGAAAACCATGTTAACTGAAGTGTGTAACAACTTTTTTGCTACCCTGTAGCCTACATTATTTTAGAAATTAAATTTAACAGTTTCCCAGTATTTCTGTTGCATACATTTAAAATAAGAACCAGACAGGCAAGTTAATGTTAGAATTGAGAAATACATTGTAATTGGTGGAAATTTATTGATCTATTGCGTATCGTACAGTTGGAAAACTAAGCATTAATAAGTCCTTTCAAAGGATTTATCTTAGACTAAACAACCTAGTAAATCTTAAAACTGCAGATTTAAAGACAATATATAGCAGATGTACTTTGTATTTTAAGATTTTAATGTCAATTGATTTTTAACACGAAAATGCAATACTAATAAATCTGTAGAAATGATAATTTTTTCTAAAACGAATGGAAACGTACAACAAGCAACAGGTATAACTGAATCCAACAAACAAGTTAAATGCAGTTAATTAATGAATGAATTTAACAGGTAGTTCAAACAGAAACGCTTGTTAAAGTTAAATCATCAATGCAAATAAACTCACAAAATCATCCGTGCAGAATTAATTGTTTTACCGTTAACTATTACCTATAACGCTATTATAAACCTTGGTCGACTCGAGCCATAATGACTAAAACAAACAATAAAGCTATATTCAAGGATACCTTTGAAGAAAATAGTCCTAACTTGAATGAATGGAAAATTAAACGAAAACAATGCGTTAATTGCGTGCATATAATTATACTGTAATTACAATTCAGTTATATATTGAGCTAGTATGTGCTCGTGTAAACTCTTGACCTTTTTAACAATTGCAATATTATACAGCTTAAAGCTCTAAATAAAACTGCGGAATTATGTCGGATGTTAAAGAGTATAACAAAATGCATTCCCGAGCTTAATAATTCCTGATATTGAATCAAATTTACAAGTGTAAAATTACGGATATTATTAAACAAAAGCAAAATAAGTCTATGCATAACGTTAAAATTACACGAACTCTAATTCAATAATTTCGGTGAATTCCCTTTTAAATAAATTTCAGTTTTGCTATTAATGTTTTGTTAATACTTTTTACTTTAATGTACGAATTATACTCCCATGGGTCAATAACTCGGTTAGTTTTCACTTTTATTGTGATTTATTATTTTATTTCCTTAATTGCATCCTAATAGCGTTAACCCATACAACAAAAGGTTTCTGAGAGCGAACGTTTTATTAGACTAGCTTGACAGTTTTAGGTGCATTTAAGTGTAATTCGCTTAAAAATAGAGAGTATTTAAATGGTTTAGATTATTATCAGCATCTACCATTATATGGAATTATCATCAGTGTTTGGCATTGCACGGTTTTATAACTTCTTAGAAAGAAATACTAAAATGTACTCTTCTATATAGTCAATTCAAAGCATGTTCGTTGATAATCTGAAAGTAACGCTAATATTCACAAACCTATTGAGGTCTTTTGATTTACTTAGTCTTCATATGCTTAAGATGCTGCCAGTTTCCTTACCTAAGTTTATATGTTTGTAATGATATTAAATTATCTTGAACGAGTTATAAAATGAAAGAAAATTGTTGGAGGAGATACGTAATAAAAAAACATGCGCACTCCATGAAAAGGTAGGCATAGACTGTCCCGGAGTGTCCAGAAATACATCCATTACAGATTTTTTCCCATTTTGCTGCGAAAGGAAGGCACCAACGGGATCAGTGTATCGCCTACAGGTTTATATCCAGCAGGTTACCCAGCAGACCATCGGTAATATCATCGCCAACACACTACGCATGATCATTATATTCGTCCATGCGTGTTTATCCGCATTTAATAGTTCGTTGTTCAATTTCCCGCCTATGTTCCCTGAGATTGGCCATTTAGACGCCACAAGCCAATTACTTTATGCTCTCGCTGAGTAAAGCCATGTTAATACATAATTTTATAATTGTTATTAATTAAAAATTTGTTTGCATATTACACTGACCATTTTCATGGTACTTCAATTAATATAATTAACAATAATTATACATAAATAACACATATTCAATTAATAAATATATTACAAAATAACTTAGAATTAAAAAAAATTGTCAAATAAAAACCTCGAATATTTTTGTCGTGTATGGAACGAGTTGCTACCACAATACATTAGATTCATATGATATTAGACGTAATACACAACTATTATTAAAAAAGTATTCACAGAATCGGAAATGTTAAAATGAAGGCAGATATTTACAAGCAAAACTAAGATGAATGATACGTTTTTCTTTCATTTCAGTATAATATTGTCGTGAAGAGAATCAGTATTAAATTTCCCATTTATATTTATAATTATTTTTGTAACAAATTGTGAATTTTGGATTTAAATATTTTTCTTTTTCGTTTTAAATGTTGTGTAAAAATGTGAAGCATCCATTGAACACTTATTGTTATTGACTTGTTCTATGTACAGGAATTGTGGAAGCGCTAAATATAAATCGCACGGCTTGAAAGGTTCACAAATTACATAATTTAATATATTGAATACAGAATATATAATTATGTCAATAAGAACATAATTCATATTTTAAATCCTCTATAAAGTCTCAATATCCTACTAGAATAAGGTTAATTAGTTACTGACACCTACATTTTATTATCATACGAAGAAGTAAACGAGAAACTTGTTCACATTCGAAATATTTCAACTGAAAGCAAGTCGTCATTAAACAAAATAATGAAGTAGGGTTGCAGTTGAGTTTCAGAACCACATATGGTTAGTCATTACTGACTAATTCATCCCCTTCACTAATTATTTAATTCCGAAAATAATGTTTAAAATTCAGAAAAATGCGTAGGTAAGATAAAATTTATTTCCCATTTATAATCTACTATCTAGGTGCCCAGCATTGACGGGTTGTCATAATTAAACTCAACGAAATAATCCCTGATTCGACTCCTATCTCGGCTGTTCCGCGTTATTTTTGTGTAACGCCCCTCCACTCCCATCCGAAATGGCAGTCCCCTCCAATACATACAGTAGTTGAAACAATTTCTGGAGAAACACTATCATTCTCATTTATCCAGAAAAATATTTATTCGGCGCATATATCGGACGTTTTGGCATGTTTGAAAAATAATACCTCCACTTAGCTTTTTTGGGATAGTACTCGTGTATTCCCCTCCCCCCACAGTATTTGTATTCGGTTCAAATGTACCACATGTACAAAATTTGGTCAAATTTGATCCACGGGTGTTATTTGTACCCGGAACATACACATATTGTTTTACCTTTCCACACCCTTACATAGAGGTAGAAGAAGAACTTAACCGGCAAGTTGAATGTCATAATTAAACTCAGCGAGATATATAACCCTGGATTCGACTTCAATCTCGGGTGATTTCGCGTTATTTTTATATAACGCCCCGCCAGTCTCACCCCTAAGGGTGATAAATACAAATAGAGGTTAAAATTATACACAAAAAACATGGGTAAAAACACAATATTATTGACCTTGAAAAATATTTATTTGACGTAAATATCGGCCGCTTGAATATGTTTGAAAATTTCCACCTCAACCCCTGGGGCAGGTAGACGTGTCTTACCCCAACAGTGTTCGCGGTCCGAAAGTAACACATGTACGATATTTGGTCAAATTTGCTCAACGGGTGTAGATTTATATGCGGATCATACACACACAAGCCACACACGTACTCTCTATTTATGTATTAGAAGAAGATTGAAGCTTTCGGATGCTTCAGCATATTCTAAAAATATACAAAATAGCTTCAAAATGTATGAGGCCTATATAGCGTAATGATTTTGATTCTTGTAAATTTATCAAGAAACAACAGATGGCGAACAACAGAACTGAAAGAAAGAAATATCATTTGAACAAAATTTAATTTCACAGTATTTACGTTCAACTTGAAACTAAAATTTCATTGATTGCGAATCACTACGCTGTTCTTTAGAGAGATGAATATTTAGTATGATCTTTTCTTCAATACAGTTGTAAAATATCGTACATATAAATATTGTGTTCATATAACAAGCGGATTAAGTATGAATGAAATACAAATACGTGTAGACGTAACTTTCATTCTGTAGAGTGTAGTTTCCAATTTTTTTATAAATTCCGGAAGAATATCATTAGTTAATTGATGTAGAATTCGGCAATATTAGAATTTGTAAAATCTTTTTATGTTTAAAGGAAGGAGTCAATGGAAATGGGTCTCGTAAATATAACGAAGATGATAATTTTATCTAAGGAACAAGTTATATTCGCGATTGCTTGAAAGTGCATTAATATTGCCAGTTTTCAAAAGCTTAAAAGTTCTAAGTTGAAAAGAATGCATACATTGAAGTAGCGCGTTTGACAATCTCCTGCGGCTCAGTGAGAGCACCGTCACTTTGTAAGACTATCAGGCGAAGAGTGGATTGATGTTCCGAGGATCAGTGGCAGGCCGAGGTCGTGACGGCGCCTTCATGAGGCGGACATCCTCTCTGCACTCAACGCTGTCGCTTCAGAGCAATTATTAAAATAGAATAAACTAAATTGTCTTGCATTTTTACTATTTTTGTATTTTATCCGCCCTGGGGAGTAACTAGGCTGCTTTTATTAACTGTATGACATTTATTAATCTAAATTTTACTACAGACTAAATGATTAATTACAAATATGGCATGATTTCATTTTATTTCTTACAAGCTAAATAAAAATATCAATTTATGCGTGTTCCTTTTTATTTATTACATTAAAAAATGCAGAACGTAAAATTCTGTTTATGACCGTGATTTCATAAGGTCATATTTGGTAAATCGATATGTGAGGAAGACTGAGCACATCTCATCTCTACATCTGAAGACAGCAACAAAGTTTGCAGAAACGTTGTGTGGTATTTTTATCACATGATTTTGTCTGTTTAATTATTTACTTGTTAAGAATCTGATCAATTCAATTCTACGTAAAGAAAAATAGGATCGTTTCGTGCGTTCATATGATTCGTCGCGATTAAAGAACTACTCCACTCGTACGCTTGCATTTTTTAATTATTTATTGTAATTTAAATTTTTTCCTAATCCCGAATAAATAAATTCCGGCTTTAAAGTAACCAGACTGATCTTGAAAAGCTCGCGTAATACTAAATAATTATGTTATATATAATTATGTTTAAATTCTTTTTCAACACAAAAGTGGACAGTAAGCATTATTTTTATACGCAGAAGGAATTAAATTACATGGTGATTCTACGGTCGAGGACCAATCTTTGATTGATGGAACAGCTTACTGAAGCATATTTTTTTTATAGGAATATGGTGTTGGAAAAGTGGTTTCTGTACTCTGTTCTTAATTTAAAATCCGCTTCTGATAGATATTCCTGTTGCGTCTTCCACACGAAGTTGGATACTGATGTTTTATCGGATTCCCGATCTCACGAATCTGTCTACGTTATCAATAATGTGGATAACTATACGACCCCCTAATTTTTAATAGTTTCTCATTGCATCCTGCAAACTATTATAATACAATAATAATGATACTTACAAAAAATATACACAACATTTACCATAGAATACATCAGAAACATACATAAAGATAAAATTTACAAAACTGAATACAATAGATTTCTTGCGTCAATGTTTTCAGAATATCTTTTACACTGCCAAGTTGCCGTAACGAAGACTCCTGTTAAAGTGGGCTCCGGCTTACCCGCATACAACCCCATGTCAGTGGACGACTGCGCATCGTATTTATACACGACTAATTATTTCTCTCCATCTGTGCACTTTTTTTATTCGTCAGGTCCTTTAGCGACTTAAGCGTCATATCATTGTTAAGCTGAATAAAATCGCAAGGCACAAAAATCCGGTGTGTTGTATATAAACTATATGTATCTGCTATTTTTATGTGATTTATTTGAGAGAACCTAAGAGTTTATTTAAAATAGGATGTTCTGAAGTTGATTTATATCTCACGGAGTTTTTGTACATCTAATATTTAATAGTTCATCATTAATAAATCAAATTTATACAAATGAGGAATGCTATAGTTCCCATCCAACCACATGTCGACTATCACACTCGGGGAACGATTATTGATTAAATTTTGTCGGTAGGCGTCATCTTCGATGCGATTGTTCCAGGGAAATAATCGGGGTTTCATTGTTGCCATTAGCCGTGTTTGTGTGCAGTTTAGGGAAGAAGACTAGCCTAATGATTGAAAGCTGTAAAATGAGAGCAGGGGGCGTCTCTCCCGAGTCCCTGGGGTGCTGTCCACGCTAACAACGGTGTCTCCTAACGAGCGCCCGACGGGCTCAGTTGTGCAGTAACAAGGTCTCCACACCGTAACAGCGTGTTATTACAGCAGCCTCTTATGCATACCGGTATGTATACCCTAAAAGCATGCCTATGGCCTGCCACATTGCCTCCTCTGCATTATGATAATGCCCTCGGCAAGTGCTTCTTAGTTTCAAACAAGGAGACTTTCTTTCGAGTTAGTAATTGCCTTAACCGCAGAATTACTTGTATAAAACTAACCAGCAGAGGAATGTGCTTCGTCGACGAGTAGTCCCAGTCCTATCGACTATGAACATAAGAAAACCGAAACCCCCCAAAAATTCCTTACGTGGGCAGTAATCAAACTCCTTACTCTTACTTGTTACTTAATTATTATCCGAAGCACTGTTTTCTGTACTAGCTCATTAGAACAGTGTAATATCTCAAGAATAGAATAAATACTTTCAATCGAAACTCCGCACTAAAAGCTTTGAAACTGAATTAAGGGATTAGGATAGAAAAATCTTGAACACCTCTCACTAAGCGAAGGTCGTGTGTTCTATTCTCGGTTCCCTCGAGATTTTTCTAACCTAATCCGTTATTAAGTTGTTTATATCTGCTACATATATCACGAATTAGTTGCTTTGCGGTGTTACATACACGGTTTTATTAATTACAATCTTTGTGGAATTATTTAATATTATTAATTTATTTAAAGTTTAAAATTGATAATTGAAATTACATAAACCTTTTTTAGTTTTTAATTTCTCAGGGATTCATGGGAAGATCAAATGAATAGTGGAATATCAAAAAGAAAGAGCAGTGTCTGGGGCATTAGTCGGTCATATTGCGACTCCTCAGGGAACTGTTTTGGGTCCGACACTTAATAATTTATACATTAATGATATGAATAACTGTTTGGAAAATTTTGAAGTAAGTCTTCGATAATATCCTGACGATACACTTATAATCCTTTCAACGAAAGACCACATTAAGGTAGCTGATAAAATGAACAAAGCTTTAAAATAACTTAAGTATGGAACATGTTAAATACCTAATTTATCTATTTGATAAATTTTTGATAAATATGTTATTATTATTATTATAGCATATGCTACAAATTTCATATGTTTCACCGTCTCATAATTTCTAAGAGAAGATTTTTGGCTACATATAACAAATTTTACAACTCAATTTGTCTTCCCGTCGATCGCGACACCTGAATATTCAGGTTAGAATCCACCCTAGCCTCTATCCCCAACATATGTATAGATATCCTGATTATGTTCTGTAACTCGTCTCCCTCTGCGGATATACAGCGTGGATCTATAATTTCCTGTTTCTGATCGGGAATATGATTTAAACATCTGACCATTAAACTAATCATTTAACATATAAGTACATAATAATGATTTCACGTTGCTTATTTCCCGCACAACTATATCGGTTACATTTGATTTAAAACAGTTGAGCATTTATTTACGGGAAGAAAACGAATTTTTCGGTAAATTATTGTAAAAGCAGTCTTAATTCGATTTTTCCTTCTGAGATTACATTATTTTTATTTTCCACTTAAATATAATAAATTTATAATATTCACGTTGTAGAATTTTTTGTGATAGAATGAGATCGCATACCCCCAGCCCTTTCTTTTAATTTTATTCTACTGAGAGTAAAGTAATACGTTTGCGAGGCACTTATTAGAAATGAATCGGTGCTTGCATTTCCCGTGAAAAGGCAGGGCAGGGCAGACGCTGGCACGTTACCACGTGCAGAGAGCGGGTCTATTTATGCCCGGCGCCGCTGGCAGTCTTCCACCGCGACGTCTCGGCCTCTAGTTAACGTGTTCGCTTCACCACTGATCCACCTGCTTGTCTACACTTACCAATGTAAATATACTGGTACACATTTAATCTCGCGAGGTCGTTAAAGGTAAATAAATTGCATTTTAGTAGATACTTTTCTGTCGAAGAAATCAAGAGTACAGTATACCGCGACAAATACGAGGTCACCGTTGGCGATATCTAACAACTTCCCGGAAAATACACGGAAAATGCGTAGAGAGGGATGATAAGTATTGACTATTCCTGCAAAATATGTATTTCGGCTTTTTGAATAATTATCGAACGATCGGTTAAATAGCCAAATAACAGACAAAAATAAATGATAGATAAATACAACACCACGTTTCGGCAATCCTTGTTGGTTTTGTCAAGGGATTCAATAAACGCAACAGCCATAAGAACGTCACATCGCACAAAATAAGTGACAGTCTAAAAAACTGTTGATAACCTTTGGTTTGCGTGGTACGTCCTTACGCATCTGCATTTTTTTCAATCAATTGAAGAAAGCAACAAGGATTGTAGAAACGTTGTGTGGTATATATTTAGTACTTATTTTTGTTTGAAATTTGGCTATTTATTTATATAATTAGTAAACTTTTAACACAGGCGTTTACTACCGAAGAAGTTGATGGATTACTACATTAAAGAAACAATTGAACTTTACCCTCAAATATTATCGGAATCGGTTTAAAACTATGGTCCTTGAAAAGGAGAAAAAGAAATTGGTTTCATTTTTTAAATCTGTCGTTGTAATTTTAAAAGTTACATAGCGATTTATGTAAATAAAATTTTATTTGTACACCATTTCAATAAAATACACAGCATTTTTATGAAAACTATTAATATTTAATGGCTTGAGAGCCCATTGAGGGCCTGGCCGACCGGGAGCGCCTGCCAAACTGTCATCTCACATGACAAACTCGGGATTTGCGATTTGATTTATTTTATTCCATTAGTCCTCGTATGACGATAAATAGGACACGCCAGTACATAAAATTACAATATAAGAATTGAATGCTTCAATTATAAATAATTAAAAGTTAACATAAAAATACTAAAATTCGGGAACACAAATTTCCCTGTACAACATAAGTAAAATAATAGGAATATAACAAAAATAATAGTTCTTTAACTATACTAAGGATATATTATTTTATTTACAGTTCTAATAAAAAAATTCAATATGTAATAGTAAATAATTTATGATTCGAGAATGAACTATCATGAAATATATAATTTACACATCACACAAAAATAAAGACAAAGCTTGACACACGCACACTAGGAGGAAACACAAACGACTGACAAGTCACTTCACGTGGTCAGTGAAACTTATACAAAAGCGATAATATGCATACCTGAATTCTGGAATTGAGTATAAAGACTGTCAAAGGTTAAGTAAAGATGTATAAGAAGACACATATATCATAGTCATGAACCAACGATGAGTCTATATCATATAAAGGGTGTACCAAAAAGACTGCCAGAACTTTAAACGGTCACCTTGGCAACACTGCTTAGATGTTGGCGCTCTGTTGTAACAGCAGTGCTAATTAGTGTTTGGCAAATCATCATGCTGATATACACGATTCAACAACGGTCCAAATACTATTATCATAATGAGTGTGTATATCGTGCGTTGTGACATAACGCGACAAACTTCGACGTGGAAAAGGTTACCTTCCAACAGAGCATTAGACCAACTTAGGACGCGATATTTTACTTGATGGTGTTATAAACTGAACTTATTCATAGGCTATTATCTGAAATAACGTGTTGTTGAGAATAAACCATGAATGAGCCGTGGCTTTCAACAGAATAATCACATGCACATTTACCCATTTACCACGAAATGTGTGTGGAAGAATGGATAGAAATTTTCTCTGAATAATTTTTTAAACAAAACAAAGCAAATAAGGGCGTTTTAATGTTGTTAATTTCTAAACATAAAGGTCAAAGATTGCTTTTAATTATGTAATAAATAAATGTCGGATATTACATGTCGTTTCTATGGTGACGCTTTTATCTTTTATTTGCAGAGAGCATATAGACCACAGTGAACAAAAAGTAAGGTGCATTTATTTATAAAATATAAATTCTTTATTTATTCTTCCAAATCAATTTCATCCCCTTAAAAGTAATCCCCGTCCGATAAAACTCACTTTTTCCAACGATTTTTCCAGTCCTCGAAACAGTTGGAATAGTCTTTTTCCGGTATAGCCTTCAAGACCTTTTTCGATTCGATTTTTATCTCCTCAATCGTGTCAAAACGGCGTCCCCGCATTGGCCTTTTGAGTTTGCTGAATAGCCAGAAGTCGCACGGAGCCAAATCAGGCGAATACGGTGGTTGCGGAACGATATGAGTCGAGTTTTTGGCAAAAAAGTCGCGAAGAACCAATGCAGTATGACATGGTGCATTATCGTGTTGAAGGAACCAAGAGTTGTTCGCCCATAATTCCGGCAGTTTCAGACGAATAGCTTCACGCAAACGACGCATAACGTTCAAATAATATTCTTTGTTGACAGTTTGGCCCGGCGGAAGGAATTCATAGTGCACCACACGACGATAATAAAAAAAAACTGTCAACATGACCTTGATTTTCGATCGACTTTGCCGTGGTCGTTTCGGTCTTGCTTCACCTTTTGCACGATATTCGCCGGATTGTTCGGTGGTTTCAGGATCGTATGCGTAAATACAAGTCTCGTCTCCAGTATTGATGCATTTCAAGTGGTCCTGACAGTCAGACAGCAAAGTTTCACACACATCCATGCAACGCTTTTTTTTTCCAAAAAATTGAGCGATTTTGGCACCAATCGACACTTGACGCGTTTGAGACACAAAACATTATTCAAAATGGTTTGGGTTGAGCCAAATGATATTACAACACTATCAGCGAGATCTCTAATTGTCCATCGACGATTTTCAAGCACCAAATCTTTGATTTTGTGGACGTGGCCCTCGTCGGTAGACGTTGATGGTCGTCCAGAGCGCGGTTCGTCTTCAACGCGTTCTCGGCCCTCTTTGAACTCGTTGTACCACGTATAAACGTTTTTTTTGTGCCATAGTTTGATCACCAAAGGCCTTCCGCAGCATTTTCAACGTGTCCGCACAAGAATGTTCGTTCTGCAAACAAAATTTGATGCAAGTTCTTTGCTCAACAAAATCACCCATTGCAAAAAACGAAAAATTCACTTTTGGTTCTTTACAAAAACACGTGTAACTCGGAGATAATTAAACCTTTTAACAAAAAGATGCTTGTAAAATATTATAGACAGTCCTACCAACCTAGGAAAAAAAATTTACCTGCCTTCCTAATACCCGGGAGTTTTAAATGACAATTTCACCTTACATTTTGATCACAGTGGTATATATATAAATTGTAATGTATATAATATAATGCATTGGATTGGAGACGGCGCACGTGTCGTGGAGAGACTTGCGAGAAAGGATAAAGTGCGAGTCGGGTGGTCCTGAGTAATTGCTGCAGCTGCAGCAGCAATGAGAGACAGGGGATGATGAGGGTCCAGTAGCCTATTGATTTGGGAAACGGCGAGAAGAATTAGTAACGCAGAACGTGGGCGAGCAGAAGGTCACAAAGGGGCTATGTTAGAGCAGGCTATTGTCTATGACGAATGACCTGACAAGTAGCGTCAGAGAAAGACGGAGGAAGCAGCGAAGAGTTGAACAGTTGTTATTTAGCAAGGGAGAAAGACGGAGGAAGCAGCGAAGAGTTGAACAGTTGTTATTTAGCAAGGGAGAAAGACGGAGGAAGCAGCGAAGAGTTGAACAGTTGTTATTTAGCAAGGGAGAAAGACGAAGGAAGCAGCGAAGAGTTGAACAGTTGTTATTTAGCAAGGGAGAAAGACGGAGGAAGCAGCGAAGATTTGAACAGTTGTTATTTAGCAAGGGAGAAAGACGGAGTGGCACAACGAACCCCTGGAATATTTCGCAGTATATGGAGAACCAGATATCGGCGAACCAGTGATATTGTGTTAGAGTCATTGAGTGAATATCAGGGCCTATAAAGTGAGTGTCTGAGGAACGAGTCGAGGTGGACCTAAGAAACCGTAAGTTGGAATGTACAATATTAAGTAATGTAAACGTCATTAAAGGATACTAGTCAGATCTCGTTCCCTTCTTCGATAATAAAATTTAGAAGCAAGCTATAGGTTAAGTTTATTAATAAATTTGGTAGATACTTGTGTTTGATTTTAAAACGTAAATGTTGGGTTTCTTTTTAATGGTTTGATTCTGTCCGTTGTCAAACCCAGTAGAGACCCAGGAGAGCAAGAGTTCTTATATTATAATGTTAAAATAGTAAATTCATTTGTAAATTCTTTTCGTGTTTAATAAATCTATTTGTTGTTTATAAAAATTATTCCTTTTATTTCGACCCTTATTGTGTTTATTACAATATATATAGAATTAAGTACATATAAATTAAAATGCGTTATGGAAACAAAAATATTGTCTGTACATTCATTGTTAAATCGTTCCAACTATTATTCATCCTGTTCAGAAACTTGTACTTTGTCACAAGAGTGCGTTGTTCCCTATGTTTAATTTGAAACGAGATGTCACATTTACAAGCATAATATTGTGGACCCAACCTTTTCTCCAAGAAGCTGTAAGCAAGCCGGAATTACTTTCCTTCTTTCTTACTAAAAGTGATTCCTATAATATATGTCCAATTCTCAAAGTTCTAAAACATATCTGACCCGCCTTACTCGGTACTTGTGCAATGCCTGTGTATTTCATTTCTCTGTAATTTCTGTAACAGATCTTGCTTTGACGAGTTTTTAGATTTATTCACAAATAATATAATTAAGAACAGTCTTTAATACAATCTTAATCTATTACTTCAAAATGCTCTATTTTGCCTACGTCATTGCTTGACTACTATAGATAGTCTCATCTGTCGACAACAACTGACCAGTTCAGCGTTATTCATGCTAAAATGTATTCTACTTAATTTTTGTAGATATTATAATTTATTACATCAATAAACTGACATTTTCATTGTTTTACTGACGATTATAACGAAAAATATGATCGAAATCTCCTATGTACTGACAATATTTTTGTTTCCATAACGTATTTTAATTTGTATGTACTTTATATTAAACTAATGAGTTACGTATATATATTAAAATGTACACGTTTAACACTTGTAAATTATTACTCACGCTTTAATGTTTCACGACAAATCGTATAAAAAACCTTGCCAAGTCTTTAATTAATTTACCCTGAATTTAGGAACCGTCTGCCTTCACTCTGTCTCTTACCATTCGTCGCACTCTGGAGAACGCTGTATGTAATTGTCCATGTCCTAAAACCAGTTGCGGCAAATAAATCGTCATATGATCCAATGCTTTCACTTGCGACTTATTAATAGTCATTGCATTCGCATGTTTTACAGGAAATATGAAGGGCCGTCCAGTTTCCGAAGGGTATAAATCGATTCTAGGAATCAATACTGCGTTTCCCTTTGCCGATCCAGTAAGAACCGCTGCTTGAATTACATTTGGTTGTAATTCTTCACCAACTAAGCGAGTACCGTTACACAAGCCAATCCTAGTATTTCGGTTTCAGAGGAGCGTGTTGGTACAATTTGCTTTTAACATAAGAAAGTGACTTGGCATTACAGACGGTATCATACCGTTCAAAAACTCTGCAGGAAAGTTGCATCAATCATTGTCATCAGTTACAGTAGACTCATTACTTATATCAATGATGTCAATTGCTTCATTATTAAGTATTTCAATGTCGTCATATTTTTTTGACACAGAATGACTAACTTGGCAAAAGTCTGTTTTCTATTTCCAAACAGTTAGTTCATTAATATCAACCGAATTAAAAATACCTCATCTCAATTTGTACAAAACATATATTATTATTTTATATTGTGAAATGTTATCAAGGCCGTCGTTATTAATATGTGTTTTAAATTAATTGCATATTAAATTATTTCATTCTAATCGTTTATAACATTTTCTTTCTCCTTGGCTCAACAGCCCATTGAGGGTCTTGCTTGCCAGTCTGTCATTTTCATGACACTTTCTGGACGTGGTCAGTGTGACTACGTAACCCCTAGTTTCCATGACCATGACATGTACTATGAGCCATGTCCATCCTAGGATTCGAACCCGGGACCTCTGTGATGCGAGGCAATGACGCTGACCACTACACCTCAGCGGACCAACAGTTTATAACATTGTAAGCTTTAATAGTTAAGTATTGTTTGAGCGATAGTTAACACAGTTTATAATGACTGTTGAACACGAAATCATTGCTTTGCGGCATCTTTACTGGACAATTTTTCAGTGCCTCAGTATGTGGATTGCCCTATATATAGCCTATCTACACCATCTTCTCAGTGTGATGTAAATTATATGATTGGTGAAATTCTCAGCGTCTTAAAGCATGAACGAGTGGAAGACATTGGAGAGCCAATTGGTGATGGGAGTTTGAGCGAGTGGGTCAAAGCTAGGTCACGCTCGTTAATTCCCGATACCAATGAAGTGAAGCAGAAACTATGGAATCGAAAACAGTTATTATTAATCAATATAACCGCTACGAATTGGAGAAGATTGAGTACTTTGGAGGACGCGATGCAAATCCATAAAAACAACTTTTAAGACGTAGATGATACGGAGGATAAATTTTCTTGAGGGTAAAGCTACTTTTCAATGAGTTATCTACATGAATTCGTATTGGAGAAAGTTATCCCGTCCTGAGTGCCGATGTGACGCGGAATCGAAGCCGTGACCATCGTTGTGACCTGTCAAAGAACTGCTTGGAGAAAACAGCTCTACGGGGCAACAAACTCTAAGTTCTACTTGCCGTACGGGGGCAAGGTCGAAACGTCACAATTTTACTTCTGTTAGGTGCTTTCATTTTGATAAATTATACACAGTGAAATTAATAGTTCTGTTTCTCGATCAGCGAATCTCGATTCCAACGCCCTGTAGAAAATGTGGTATAATAATTTTCCTAGTAAATTGAAGTTGGTGTGATTTTGTGACAATTTTGCAATTTCTCAGACAAACTGCTGGTGCCCCAAACTTTAAAGTAAATTGTGTTGTAAATAATCAAATCCAATATAAACACGTTGACTGCCGACTACGAGATAACTCGTAGACTGCGTTCTTTTCTAGGACGCCGACTACGAGTTATCTCGTCCTTTATTTACTTGTCATTTTTGTGCAGCTACGGTTAAACTCGGAATATATCAGTGATAATATTGATAGATGGCTTCTGGAAAAAGAACAATACATCAATTCTGTCTTGCTTGAACAGAAAAAGTAGTAAAAAACGAAGAAAAAAAATAAATATAAAAATTAATTCAAATTCAAGAAATAAAATAATATTTTATTGTTTGTGGAACTTCTTAAACATTCTTTTATAACCTATTAGATGTTTTTATTGCTTTGCGTTTTTCAATTTCTTGCTCAGCATATATATTAGTTTGTTACACCAGTAATGCAAGAAACTCATCCGAAAAACATAAGTCCACCAGCCTTTGTACTGACGAATATGATGGACGCGTATTCATGATTCAGCTTTAGCGAAGTGACATGTCGATACGTGTCTGCGTACGAATTAACTCGTAGTTGGCTTCCGCGAAGAGATTCTGAAAATTGCCGTGGAAGTCACTCTTCTCCCGCTATCGGAAGGACGTGGGACAAGTACCCAATGCCCGACCTACCTGATGCAGGTTTTTATAGGGTTTTCCGTGCATTTCTTTAGGCGAATGCCGGGTAGGATCCTTAAACTATAGCCCGGGGGCCCTAGTTACCTTCCTCTACCCTTCCAAATCCCCCCTTTCAAATCCCTTCCTATGCTATTAAAGGGGAGTTGCCCAACGTTGATTACCCTCATGTAGCCTGTTGCCCTAAAAACAAAACAAAAAAACGTGTTAAATGTGATACTAGTGTTAATAAAAATTTTTGGGTATGAATTTGTGAGTTTTGAGTGTCAAAACCCTTAAATTTCGTCTTTATGACCTTACTTAAATTCGCGTTAATGTGAACCAACTGTTCAAGACAACGTGTTCGGCGGGCAAGTGTAACAACAGCTGACGCCGAACTTGATTTAATCATATTTTTAATTATTAGATATACATTTATTACCTAACAGAGACATCTTAAATTCATCAACCCAATTTTTTGTTCTACATTTTGTTTCGTACAAAATGACACGTACGCATGTATTTCAACCAATATTTCAGAGTGTGGTCTCCCTTCTGCTATATGTTACTCTGGGAAATTGATGAACATTCATTCTGTAAAATCAAGTGTTTAAATTGCAACCTTGATTCTAAAACTTTACTATTCAATGTGTTTGAGGAACATTACGTTTATTGGAATATGGCGTCGATACCAGATGTTATTTTTGCAACTGTGGCCTGAAAACATATTTACGCGGTCTAGAGGTAAATTTTAACAGGGGGCACTGATCTCTTCAGTTGTCGAGGAATGTGACTAATGTCTAAGGAGCGAATCTTTATTTTAAGAACTGAAAGAGTGAAGTTTATTTTTAAAACACCTTGCATAAGCTTAAAATAGGTTTGTTTGAATACAGTTAAAGTCTAAGTTGCAGTTAACCTCAGACAGTTAGTGGGAGTTATTGTAGTGGTTAGAAGACCGTTAACATTGGGCAGTAATATTAGTAATTATATGCTATTGTCACTATATGCGACTATAAAATGAACTACAAGATTAAATAAAGATAAAACGTGAAATTTTGCGTAAAATTCGCCAAACCAGAACCTGCGATGAAGCAATAGCTTCATCGCCACGACCGAAAAAGGAGGGCAAGTTCACAATTTAGCCAGGTGCGTGCTCATCGACTTTTTCGACAATGGGATACTGTGCATCGAGAATTCGTTCGCAGAGGTCAGACCATCAAAGCGAGTTCTAATACCAGGTTTTAAAGCGGTTGAAAGAATACATTCAACGAAAGCGACCAGATTTGTGGCACGTGTAAAACTGGATGATCCACAGCGACAATCTACCTTTTCATCCTTTCCCTCTCACACCTGAGTTTCCCGCCAGACAAAACATGAATGCGTGGAAGTCTCCAGATTTGGCCCCTGCGGACTTTAGCTCTCTTCCAGTGGTTAAAAATGAAGCTTAAAGGTCACAGTTTTGATACAACTGCGGAAAATCCAGCGGGAATCGCAGGTGCTTGACAATTTTCCAGAAATGTATTTCAAGAACACATTTAGGAAGTGGGAAGAGCTCTGGGAATGTTGTACTGCTGTACAAAACTACAACTTTGAAGGTGACAATTTGTTAAAGCTCGAAGCTACGAGAATTTTTTCATGTTTCATTTAGAGGGAGAAATGGCTCACTCGTTTTTCATTCTAGAGGCATGGCGGTCACCGCAAAATTTGCCATATAAATTAACTTTCAAGAGAAATGTACCATAAATCATTTGTATACGTAGATTGTAATAATTCCATGAATGAGAGCATCTAAAATTCATTATTATCGCTAATCAGTAAAAGTATAAATTGAGTTGTAAATATCATTTAACAATTACATTCTATTATTATTCCGTTAAGTAAATGATTTTAAACCAAATATTTAAGTATTTAAAACTTACATTTAATATTCTTCCAAATTTATTACAAATTATACCATTTATTCAATTCTGTCATGTCGTTTTCTTATTTTGTTTCATCTAACTAAATTCTCATCTTGGCCATCTTCAATGATGCATTTGAAGAAATATTTGTTTCCAGTCCACTGGATAGCTTATGTAAATTTCTCCTTGTATGTATCATTTATAGTGTATAACTTCCTATTCCAAAAGATATTCGCTTCTTATTCCTTATAGTTGTTTGAAATTAACAATTTATAAATCTACAAGGAATCTTCCAATATCAGCAAATTTAATGAAAAGCTGATTTCCTGATTTTAGATTATGTATACCCTTATGTATTCTTCTCAGTTCACTCAATATCAATACGTACAATGTAACGAGTTCTTGTTCCAGAAGGGAAGCATCTTGGCTCAAGTTGCGAAATTGTACTACAGGTTACAGGCATCTGGTCATCATGTCTAGTATTCACATGGCTGTTTCTTCATAGAAACGAGAATCCTCCCAAAATCTGGACCATTAATCCTTCCAGAGAAAATGACTAATATATTCATGTTTTTTAAAAGGAGTTTGACCAATCATTATTGGCTATGTTACAACTTTCATCTGGTCTTCTCTCTGCAGGGTGCGCAGAATAGGTCTTAAAAGCTTGTAAGGGTGTTGCAAGGTAGGTTGTACTCAGAAATAAATATTAAGAAAAAATCGATTCACTACTTCTACTATAAAAGTTGATACACCTACACAGCTGTTCTCATACCGTAGACGAAAGCGCGCGAGAAAGCTGAGTGCAAACCTGTTGGCTCGGGTTCGATCTTTGTTACCGTCCAATGGTTTCCCGTATTTTTTTTTCACTGTAGGAGACTTTTGGCAACAGCTTGAATTTACGCGAGCAGAGACCTGATTGGCTAATTTCAAGGCTAATTAAATCGAAATAGGAACAACGTATTGAATTTTTTTCTCAACAATTATCATCCTACTTTGAAACACCATTACAAGCTTTTCAGTTTTTTTTAGGGTAATAGGCTACATGAGGGTAATCCTCATAGTGGCAACTCCCCTTTAATAGCATAGGAAGGGATTTGAAAGGGGGTATGTGGAAGGGTAGAGGCAGGTAGCCAAGGGTTAACTGGTACCCCCGGGCTATGGTTTAAGGATCCTACCCGGCAATTCGCCTAAAAGTGAAAAGTGTTCATATATATATATATATATATTTTATTTTTTATTTATTTTTAGGGCAACAGGCTACATGAGGGTAATCCACTTTGGGCAACTCTGATTTAATAGCATAGGAAGGGATTTGAAAGGGGGGATGCGGAAGGGTAGAGGAAGGTAGCCAAGGGTTAACTAGGGCCCCCGGGCTTTATTTTAAATATCCTACATCACACCCTTCCGATAGCGGGAGAGAAGTTTTCTGTGGGGACGCAGCATTCCCTTCTCTGTGCCTCGACCAATTTAGGAGGCAGCTGGCCGACTATTCCAATGGTGATAGCGAACAACTCTTACCGTATGCCCAAGGTCTGCGACCCCGGAACATACACCTCTCAAAAAAGGCCGAGGTGCCTCGGCTTGTGGGAACCTTAGTTCAAAAACGGAGAGGAAAAGGCATCCCCAAAGGTAGCCCCTTCGTATCTCTCCTAAAAGGTTCTGCCTGCGAGAGAAAATCCCTCGCAGGTTAACTGCGAGAGAATCCTCTCGCTTATATATATATATATATTTTTTTTTTTGGTGTAGATAGGCTATGTATAGGGTAATCCACATAGTGGCAACTCCCCTCTTATAGCATAGGAAAGGGATTTGAAAGGGGGGATGCGGTAGGGTGTAGGAAGGTAACCAAGGGTTACTAGGGCCCCCGGGCTATATTTTAAGGATCCTACCCGGCATTCGCCTAAAAGTAATGCAGGACAAACCCTATAAAAACCCTGCATCGGGTAGGTCGGGCATTTGGTACTTGTCCCACGCCCTTCCGATGACGGGAGAGGAGTTTGCTGTGGGGACGCAGCTTACCCCTCGCCATGCCTTGGCCTGTTTAGGAGACAGCTGGCCGACTATTCCAATAGGAATAGCTATATATATATATATATATATATATATATATATATATATATATATAACCAACTGAAAGAGGAGAGTTTTGTATTTAATTTGTATGTTTTTAAAAATATCAGTGTATATTTTATGTCCAAATTAAATTTTACAAGTGCATCATTCTTTAATTAGAGTTTCTGAGCACGAAGAAAAAATTGAGATGCTGAGTAACAAAATGCTATTTTATTTAATTTCCCGTAAAGAGGTTCAGAGGAATGTAACAAAATTTATTTTCGTTTCACGGACTAATTTTGATTACAGCTTACCTCATGAGCCATCCAATTATTTTTTTAAATTAATATAAACGGTTCTTACAAAGACACATTAATTTCAATGAGATTTGCAGAACATAGTTTTCACAGAGTGACATCATGGCATTGTGAGTTATCAACTTCCCTTCTTTTTAAAAAGGATTTCATTAGCTTAAAATAAAGGCATGTGTTTCTGTTTTAGTGGATAAAACAAGTTACTGGTTTCGATGTGTGTTTTTTTTAGTACTAGCTGGGTGCAAGGCGTTGTCCGATGTGTCATTTATCCATAGCCTCCGATTTTTGCGTTGTTTTTATTTAACGCAAATCGACCACTCCTATCCTAAAATGTGTTATCGGCCGGTTACATAGTTTGAAAATTTCTCCTCCCGTCCAACCCCGAACATTACCTAGTTTGTCGCAATGATACACAGCGATATCCATTACCCCAGAATTGACTCCTATATAGTTCTATTCGCGTTATATACATTCATAACCATGGATTTGACTCCATTTTTGGTTGTATTCGCGTTATTTTATTGTAGCGCACTTTCACTCCCACCCTTTAAGGTTGCTCTACTGCTAAGCCCGAAAGGGGTTGAAATTATACTCAGAGAACACGTAGAAAATTCTTACAAATCTCATTCATCCGAAAAATATTTATTACTCGCAAAAATCGGTAGATTAACATGTTTCCACCCCCAACCACCCGCGTCCCTGGCAGGATAACTGCAAGTTGAATGTCATAATTAAATACATCGGTATCCATAACTTTGGGTTTGACTCCAGTCTCGATTGTAATAGTTATTTTCTTGTAACGCCCCTCCACTCCCAGGCCTAAGGATGCTCCTTTCCAATCCCGAAACAGGTTCAAATTTTACTCATATACATTGGCAGAAACACTATTAATCACTTTTACCCCGAAAATATTTATCCAACTCACATAACGGCCGTTTTAGCATTTTTGAAAATTTCCACCCCTAACCACCCCCCTTGGGGGCCGGAAAATTGAATACCATAATTAAACTCACTGACAACCATAACCATGGACTCGAGTCCAATCTCGATTGTGTTTTTTGTTTTTATATAAATCCACTCCACCCCCACCCTTAAGGGGTACTCCACTCCCAATCCCGAAAGAGGTTAATATGAAATATATGGAACGTATAGAGAAATTTTATGAATCTTTGAGAACCAGAAAATATTAATTTGACGCAAATATCGACTGTTTAACGTTTTTATTTGCTCAACTGGTGTATACTTGTATAAGGAACATACACACATACATACATACATACATACATACAGTACTAGCGCGTATCATGCCAAATATTAGGGGACCAGGGGGAATGAAGAGAAAATTAATAATGAGCGTCAGACACTCAAAGATTCTATATACATCTCCTGTCTGGGCCGACGCTATGAAAATGAACCGATGAGGTAAACAAAAGCTAGAATCTGTCCAAAGAAAAGCTGCACTCAGAATAACATCGGCATATAAAACAATCTCAAAAAGTGCAGTTCTAGTCATAGCCAGCGTACCACCGATCGAGTTATTAGTTAGGGAACGGCAAGAACCACACCGCGAAATAAAGGATACGAAAGCAGATTCCAAGAAGGCTCGGTAAAAACTAAAGGTCGAGGCATGAGCGAAACTCATGGAGCGCTGGCAACGCTTGTGGGACTCGGAAGAGACAGGCAGATGGACGCACAGGTTAATACCTAATGTTTCACCATGGGTCAATAGGAAACAGGGGGAAGTATCATTCTTCCTCACCCAGGTGCTAACCGGACACGGCTGTTTCAAATCATATTTATATAAATTAAGAAGACCGAAGACGAAAAATGCAATTACTGCGAGAATCCGAAGGATGACGTGGAACATACAGTATTCCACTGCGACTCATTGAGTATACAACGAGACAAATTAAATTCCTATCTCAAGGAAAAAATAAGACCAGAAAACCTGGGTAAACTCCTTCTAAAATCGGAGGACTGTTGGAAACGTATAGAAAATTACGCAAAGGAAATAATGGGCGCTAAGGCAAAACTTACGAGAGATTAATATTACATTAATAATCGGAGAACATGGTGCAAAAGACACCACCCTGAAGTAATACGCAAGTAGTTCCAGGGTGGATAAATGTCAGGAGCAAAGGGTTTGTGGTTTTAGCCGGTAAAAATCCGGCACTGTTGAGGAGTGGCGCACCCTCCTCCTCGTCTTTCGAAGATTTCCACAGTATCCCTAAAAAAAAAATTATCCATACATACATAAATACATACACTCATTTTTATTTATAAGATTGACATTACGGAACAATCGGAGCATTAGTAAAAGCCCACTTATAATGTTTAATCTTATTTTCAGGATACTACAAGACCTTTTCTCGGCAAATTTTTAGAACTCCTGTCTAGTTTCAATTTTTTCATTTAATTTGGAACACAAGTTTATGCCATAAATATGTAATAAGCTGTGACAAATATTAGAAAAAGAACAAATAAAAATATAAGAAATCAAACTTTATAATTCTTGTGAATTTTAGCAAACTGTAGCCACCCAGAAGGAACGTTGACTTCATTATATAGTACTATTATTTATTTGATCAAGTTAACTGATTTCATATTATTTATTTATTGACAAAGAAGCGCGGAAAATAAAACGGAAAAATTACAGTTATTGTTAACATTGTAATTAGGGGCTGAAAGGTATCCGGATAAGGATTAAAGGTGGAGAAAAAAATCTTAGATAAAAATTTAAACATACAAACGAAATATAATTTCCATAAATATTGCAATGACCTTAGAACATTTTTTTTAAATACACAATACCCAAAGCATTCTTTATTTTCCTTTCAGCGGTAACTTCTTCATGAAAAATTACGTATTGTTTCATTTAAAAATTTAGAATGTAGAGTGATCTACAGGAATCTCTTGCGTATTCTATTTTATGCATAAATTATAAACTAGAAGTTTGATTTTCTAGTTTTCTTACTACATTTAATGTTTTATTTACTGCAATCATTCGAGGCTGAGGCTGTAACTTAGTTTATTCCTTTGATATTTACAAATATTGGTGGTTGGGTTACAAAGTAAGATCCAATTAATGAAACACAGTTTCTTCCGCTGCTGTACATTGTTTGCCGTGACGCTGTGCAAGAGATACGATGCTTTCGCTTTTACTAGTTGCGAAATTATTTCCTCTAAGAGGCGAATGCATTTTTGGAATCAGGACGCACATTTATCGCCCAAAACCTCCAATATAATTTGGTATGTTTTTTTTGTCATCTTTTTCAGTTTGAATCAACCGACACTTTCCGAAAATCACGAATAAATTTAATTGCTCACCCTCTGCAACTGAGTAATCAAACGGATTGTCACCTCATAAGACTTCAGTCAAGGGCAAACACATTAACCGCGCAACACATGGAAAAAGATAATGCGTGGCTGTCTTATTGTGCGATTAAAATTAGGTGGCCCTTGGCGTGTAACCTTGAATCCACTAATAAGAACGTTGAAAATAAAGGCCGTGACAAGCGGCTTTGCCGAACAATCGCGGTGTTGTCTACTGTTTTGAGTTGAGCTGCGTAATAAGTCCAAGTGTACGTGGCATCCGGGCTCATTCCACGCGGAAAAACCAAGTGCCTTCTACTTTTAATCAAACTATAGGCACATTATTATAGTTCTAGTACTCAGAACGCTACGAGAACCGTTATTCATATAAAATAAATTTAATTTCTATGTCTTACTTGGTTTACGAAAGTACTAATATATTCCTACGGTCTCATAACATAAGCATCGTTTTATTTAAGGTGTTATACAAAATCTCAAAACAATGTTTGAAATACTTTTTCTGATCGTGGATATAAGTTTCAATAATAGTATAATATTTACACAGTATCCAATAAAGAAATTTGTAAACAATGTTTTCTCTTATATATAATTTTATACAGGGCCAGCTCATACAAAAATTATTAATGTGAATAAATTTTAAAACTTGTAGCTTAGTTAATTAACATATTATGAATGAAAATCAGATGATGTGGTGTTATAGTATCAGCTCTAAAAACAGTTTCTCAATTTCCTAATTTTTTCATTTCGTTGATATTATAATTAATATTAATTTAAATATCTTATTTATGTCATAATTCCATGCATAATTTTGCGCGTGGAAATTAGCCCCGATATCGTAAACGCTGACAGTAATGAAGGTTATTTGTTTTTGCGGGCGTAATCACAATCACACGGCTGAGCATTAACGCGACCTTGTTCCACCCCACGGTGCGGCGAGGGGGCCGTGTTGCTGCGGGGGCGTGCTTAATGACGTGCCGTCCTATGATTACGTAATAATCTGTAATACATGGTGCTGGAATGGTTCCCCGTACAAACACGGGTCTTCTGGCATTTTATTAAAGACTCTCCACACTTTATTGATCGGCATACAGCTCAAACTACTAACCAGAATGTGTGTTGCAATTAAGAATTTAGTCAACAAAGCTTGGAACGGAATTAGTTTGGAATGCTGCAGTTTCCATCAGATTAATAATTTATTATTAATATTAAATATAGCCAAATACAGACTAAAGAAGTGATAATATAAATACCACACAACGTTTCTGGAACCCTTGAAGAAAAAACGAAATAGCCTAGAGAGACACAACGGCACTTGTCTGTTGACAAAACTCTGTTTTTGGTTATACTTCTTATTATTAATTTTCAATCAGACGTATATATTTCATTTTAATAATTAATTAACTAAAGTTATTTCCCGTCTCTGATACGTTCTTCAATGTATCCACAGGTAAATCCACTATACTTGTGAAAAGGCGCGTTGATGTATAATTAATTTTTATCTAATCGACAATGCATAAATGATTTCGACTTAAAAATTAACATCCTGTATTTCGAACTAACCATCATTAATTTACTTGGTTGATCATTCGTTAATGAAATAAATTATATTCAAGAAGATAATTGTTGTAATCTGTTATAAAATTTGCGGGGATTAGGTATTCATTAAAAATTAAAAATTTATTCACTATTGCAACTTGTTTCGCAAGTTTAATAAAAGCAGACATCTACTTTTTGATTATGGTCATGGATCTTCCTTCTTACTCTTTTTCGGGGAGATTAATATACAGAGACATTGTTTATGCTACAAATTTCTGTTAAATATTAAATTTAAATTTATTATAAGAATTTTAAAATTGACGGTCAAAACTGGATTTACTTCTAAGAAACTTTATAAATTATCTCTGAATACCTACTTTCGTATTATCTTTTTATCGTGATAGGTATTTGTTTACAAGTAAAACTATTTCAATTTTTTTAGCTGCCACTAATATTTTCTTAATCACCTTCATCAGTGACAACTTCATCCTTTCCGCGATACTGAAGAAGTGTGAGGAAACTTGTTATATAATTTTGATCCTCGCTCAGAATAGTATAGTTTTTTCCAAAATAATAATACATTAATTTGCGACAACAGAGAAACAAACTTCAATTCATTAGATTCATTATTTTTCAAAACTGTAATTTATTTTAAATAGTTGCCTTCCTCAGTGTTGGTGCAAGCATACCAAACATTAATAAATTAATAACTTTCCTAAGTTTAGTTGATTGTTCCGCGGGCCTGGAAAACAGACGTGTGTAAACATTATGCCCTGTCATGAGTAACTATGCCAGTTTATATACAAGCCAAAATACAATCATCTCCATCGTGAGAAAGCAAACTACGTCGCGAAAATCACCTCCTTACTGCGGGGTTTATAAAAATTCCTAGCGTTTCAAATAATATCTGATAATATGGAATATAACGACTTTGCAAGAAAATTTTATTTAATCAAAATTGTGTTCTGGCTCTAAAATTAGTGCTATTTTCTCCCACTTACATTATTGTAAAAAATTATGATATTGAGGCCTCTAATGTGACTGAATGTAATCTTTTATTCTTATCCGTGTTATATTCAGATCAGCATTTTTCTTTGTCGGCAGCATCGGGAATTTTGAATTGGAATGCTAACTAGTTCGTAATGTAATAACTTCCTTTGTTTATCAAAATTGAATTAAAATTGTTTGGGATTTTAAAGAGAGACAGACAATAATTTTAAATTGCAGTATACTCTACAAAATTTCGCAATTATTAGCCATTTCAAAATAATGGAATACCCATGTTATTCCACTCAACAAAAGTTATCTTAGATCGAATAGTTGACCCACTGAGGATCTAACTAGCCATTGCGCCAATGTTTGCTTGTATTATTTTTTCTCACGGAAACAATTATTTTATTCGTTGCCATTGAGACGTTTGTGGTTCTCAACTTCGGGGTATGAAACTCCCCAATTTCAATATGTATTGAATGTTATCATTTGGTAATTCCTGGCGATGTAGGTGAAGAAGCTATTTAAGAGGTTATTGATAAAATGTTGTACTAAAATCTATTTTTAATATTCATACTTTTTTGAAGTGAAACAATTAATACACGTTCCGGTAAAAACGTCTTAAGTTAACTTTTAAATGTTTCGATGCATCCAATTACAGAAGTTATTGAGTCAGATTGAAATTTGGTTTAATATTTTAACTTAAGATTGAAATAAACTTATGTATTTGTTGCCTTCATTCAGTCTAACAGACGAATAAATTATATAAGTAAGAGTAATGAAAGGCTTCCATAGAAAGAGATACTAAGACGATAGAATTGCTGTCAGTTTATCGTAATGAGGAGTCTTTTGAAAAGACTCGCGAAAGTCAAAATCCTCGTCCGTCTCGCAACTTCTTGCCGCATCTTCTGCCATTAGTCAAACAACCTTCTCCCCATTCGCAAGGAATCCATTTGCTTCCGCAGCTCGTTCATCGCAGTTGAAGCCTGTTGATACTGTCAGGTCTACGCCTATAATTAACTCTTATCGTTAATTAGTGACGAACCCCTCCCCCATTCGCTTTTCCTCGTTAAATTCTTGCTAACGAACCGTGATTACTAAGCTATTTTGAGAGGGTGAGAGGAGCTGAAGATGTCGTCAACGAGAAGTCATTGTCTCACGAGGAACCTTTTCTTCCTACTGGAACATTTCGGATTGATAATTACTGTGAGGCAATTATTGTGCCTGGGATATTAACACCTAATGAGATAAAGTTACAAGTACGAATAATCATCAATTTCTCAATCCCCTCCACCAGTGCATTGAATTAGGGTACATTTCCGGTTTGAAATTATACAAAGAAATGCACCCCCTCCCCCAATTATCGAACGTCTATATCCTCGTACAAGAATGTATTTATTGCTGAAGAAATTAGAACAAAGTATTTGTCCTCTCTAAAAAAATCCTTTTAAGTCATTGTAGGTAAGAAACGAAGTTACTTTGTAACACAGTTGGGGTAGCTAAAACACGCACACATTTTAATTAGGTTCGTTATTTATGCGATGTCGTTGTTTTCTACAGGAGCTGTTGGCGGCAATTACTTTCTTGATAAATTGATAAATTAATTGCCTATTTACGACTGATAGTATTTTATGAGAATTGAAAATGACTCTATATTTTGAATACTGAAATAGATTGCAAAAGTCTGTAGGAAAGATGAAAAGTTCTCCCTACTGTAAACGAGACACCATAGTTTTTCATGTCGAATTTTCCATCTTAATGACCACTACGAAACTATTTCACATACCCGTTTTTGATTGGAAGTTTTGAAACTTCTACTTAACGATTAGGTAATTAGCATTTTCGTTTTTGACCAGAAAATCACTAGTCTAATATATCTCTTAATGATTTATGATTGAGAACAAGAGTAGTGGTGCTCAATCTTCAATTCAACTATTCTGTAAAAAATTAACACTTTTTTCCCTGCGTTCATGATTAGAAATTATTGTAACCGTATGTAACACAATACTTAAAACATCTGAGAAATGGCGCTGTAAGCATCGAAAAGAGTTTGTACCTGAGAAGCTTTAATTTGTCATTCGTTATAATGGTGGTTGAGTGGTTTCCATTTTGTTTGAAAGATGGTATTCAAAAAAATTTACTACAAGATGGATGCCACGTTTGACTCATGGAAAATAATCGTAATCACGTTTTTTTTTTCTTCACCGTAACACTGACGTGTTTATACGTCGATACATTAATTGTGTTGATATGAATATGATCTTCCACTATACTCCAGAGATAGAACAACAACTGAAATAGTTTCTGATGAACCGGCTCCGAAAAACGCAGAGATGATGAAATCACACAGATACGTGAAGAATATGTATTTTTCGGGATATTCGCATAATAGTCCACATCGACTAGTTAGAAAAAAAAAGATAAATGGTAACTACTCTACATTTTTATCGGACCGCTCGAGCCAATAAGTAAAAAGTAAACGTCCACATTTGGCTAAGATAAAAGCAATTTAATAGTGAGACCATGCACGGGTGCAAGCCATATGGTAAAAAGTTTTTCCGCGTCCACTGTAGTCGCCAGATTTCGGGACCGTGGAGCATTTTTGTAATTACTAACCTGAAACAGCGGCTCATCGGAAAAATATTCACGTTGAAAGAGGAGTTTAATGCCGAAATAAAAATCTATTTTGATGACATTACGAAAACCCACTTTATGGAAAACTGAGTATGCTCAGAAATCATACTTACTCAACCCAAAATACTGTGTTTTTTTATTTTACTGCAAGTATTTATTACCTTTCCTCGTACACCTATATTATGTTATCGAAAGAAATGCGTAATTAAGGAAGAATCGAGTATAATGAAGGCGATTTTATTTTAGTTACTTTCTACCGTTTTGTTACTGAGCTCTTGTGTTCGTCGTTTTAATGAAAATTAATTTTAAACTGTTTAAATGTGATGTTACAATTGACCGTATCATATACTTTTAAAAGCGAAAGGAAATTAGAAACGAATGGTCGAAAGCAGTAGTTTATTTCGAATATCGCCCCGCTCTCTGGGGCCATATTGCTACTCGACTCCAACAGATTACAAGGCTTCTTTCCGCTCGATAGAATATCGGGGCCTCTGTTGAGATAACCAAGTCTCTTCTCAAGTCGAGGAGGGGATACAAGGAGCCACAGCAACCTTGGCCACGGGCATTTAGATCGGAAAGATAGCTCAGAATGCAGCTCCGTTCGCTTTACCTTCTGACGTCGGAGAGAGTGAAGACAAATTGAGTGACAGTAAGAAACTATTGTTTTTTAGAACTGTTAGATGATGTTACTATGAAAACTGGGCATTTTAATGACATATTTCATTTTGAGACTCAGTTATTACATTTTTAACGATTGATGGTTGTTCCCTGGAGAGACTTAATGTAAGAAATGAATAAAATCTTCTAGGGGGTTCTAACCGAGTGAAAAATTATATTCGCGACGTTTCAATGACGTTCACTGTCATCGTCGTCTAGCAAAGTTCAAAGTTTGTTGGAAGACGATGACAGTGAACGTTACCGAAATGTCGCGCATACAATGTTTCACTCGGTTAGAAGCCCGAGAAGATTTTATTCATTCTTTACATCGAGAAAGACTGCATTGTAAAGTATAAATGTTTGATTCAAAAATGACATTTAAATCACATATTAATGTATCTTTTAATAAATCAATACAAATTTTATAAGAAAATGTAAATTATTCTATTCCCCAATAATTATTAAAATTTTAAATGTTTCGTTGGTAAAACCAAAATTTATGTTTGGATCAATAGTTTTGACACCTTTCACAAATAAATTTATCAAGAAAATTGAAATTCTAGAACAATATTTTTTAGATTATATCTTATAGAATGATTGGCTCATTTACAAACCATAATTATAAAATATATTTCTACAGCTGAACGTTATTCCAATGATTTAAATTTTTTAAGTTAGTTAATAACGATCTTGATTGCCTTGATTTAATTTTTAAATTGAATTTTATAGTTTCTTTAACAACATCTAGTTTGTAATATATTTTGAGGTAAAGCGTTATATGGAAAAATGTACATTTAATAATTCCATAGTGAGAATATCGATTTGAGTTAATTCTTTGGATATTGATTAATTTGATTTAAGATTTTCTGATTTATTAATGCTGCTTAAGAATAAGTATTTGATTTACAAATGATGATATGAAAATATTTGATTATATATTATAAATGTAATTTTGTTTTAAGATATATAATTTTATGTAAGGATTTTATTAATATAAAATGGACAATAGTCGTTACAAATAAATAATATCTCGAGATAAGACGAAATTTGATTTTTTTATGTACGATATGCATTGTATAAGTTGTAAAATATTGTTTAAATATATGCTACATTAAATTTTATTACTCCAAAAAACAGTTTTTAAGCATACTTTTGAAATTAATTTACAATTTTGTAAAAAAGCTAAATTTACGCTAATTTTGAAAAATGCCGGGATGTCTATACTATTTTACAATACATATATGCCTAAAGCGTAGGATAATATATATATATATATATATATATATATATATGACGTCATTGGATGACGTTAGGTGTTCAAACTTGGCATTAACACCTAACAAGCAATAAATCGTCAACATTTATTAGAGCCTAGCTAAATAAAATACATCCGAGGTGGCAAAATGAGTGGATTAACAGCTTAAATCATTTTTTATGTTAGACTTAAAAACTTCCATATTTATTTAGATAGATATATGTCAAATTGTAATCTGTGTATTTAGTGATATAAAATCAGAAAACTCGATTACCCATTAACAGAATATATTGACGTAATCGTAAGTAATTATTGTGCGAACGATACACAAAAAACCCTACCTGCTTAGTTTATACCTCTTTAGTTTACTTTAATCGACTGGACTATAGGAACAGAAACCTGTAGGGCGAGTTGCGTCACGTCTGCAGACTGCGGATGACAACTGTCCAGGGAAACGGTCGCAAAATCTAGCTCCTGTCAACGCCTTGGTTTAACATTTTATTTCTGGAAAACTGAAGTTATTATTGCCAGAGAGCAGAATAGAAGTCTATAATTTAAATCAGGAGTCAAGATTCTTCGAAAAATCGTTAAGTTCTGTTTGTAGTGTTATAAATTAATGCTTTAATACGGCTTGCGCAGATTGGCTCACGGACACTAAAAATATATAATAGCAGTTCAGATGGAATGTATTGTAAAATTTCGCGGCTCATGTTCTCATTATTCAAATTCTTCAGCAGTTAATATCCGTTTTAACACTGACAAAAATTGAAATTAATGAAAAGTAATTTAGACGTTTCCACATTCAGAATATTTTTTGAGAAACAGTGAATATACCACACGGTTTAACTTTGGAATGGTACACCCCTTAGACTTTTCTTTATTTTGTAGCCAATAAGTTTCATTGCTATTAGATATTACCAATAATTTACTACATTATAATCATTTGAACCCACATTTTTTATATTTCATATGAAATAAAATAAGTTTAATTACAAATTATTTTATAATTATTTTCCAAAGCCAAAATAATAATAAGAGAATACTGAAACGAAACCGCTGAATCCGTTTAATCTCATTAACTTATATTTTGAGTTAGATATTTTTTAAAGAAATGTACTGCTTATCTTTCTCTTAATAATAATCAAATGTCTATGATGTCTCAGAAATCAATATATATTTGAATAAAAGAATTATTCGCACAGTTATTCGACATTTTAAGGAAATTCGGGTGGAAATTCCTAATTTCATATTATTATCTTGAACGACATATTTAATATGACTTTTTTATTATAATGCTTGATTCATATGTTTTTAATAGCTCTCAATTTATTCGTATATTCTATTTATAATTTAGTTTTGGAAGCGAATGTAAAAGATTTGCTTACATCTTCCTAAAATGAAATATTTGATTTCATAAAAAGTAAATGGTGAAAAATTAATGCTTAATGATATCGTACTTTTCTGGCTTATTTACAATGAATTTAGCAATAAATGAGGGTGAATGTATTACGGTCGGGTAATAAAATATAAATATTATACGTTCTGATTTCATGACAAACATGAAAAACTGCGATACAGTTATAATATTATAACATAGATAACAATTTATAATCAGTATTTACTAAATGTTTGATGTCACTTGAACAAATCATGTTCAATGTAATTGTGGAATTGTTTTCAATTAAACACAATATTGTTTTTGTATGTTTGTTTAATAATATTTTAATTGGTGCTCATTACAAATCACATTTATTTTCTCAAAAATATTTTCCCAGAAACTTTTCAAATATGTTCAATTATTTACATGCTATCAGTTTCTGTTTATATGCTTGGAATGTTAATTTAAAAATTGTATTACAGATTTAATAATTGAAATTCAATGTCTTAAGCTTGAAGTATTCTAACCCGATCACCATATTGTGATTTTGAATTTTCTCTCGTGCTTAAAAGTTCATTCAATTAGAGCGTTTTAAATTTTTTATATTTAGCTAAGCCACATTTGTGGTAGTGGAAATGTGACTACCTTGAAGCACTTATTACATCGTAAATTTTAATTATAGATCTCCTAGTTTTTGAGAAACATTCATTCCCTCCGGAAACATAATATAAAAGTGAAAATTAAATGAAGATTGCGAGAATATGATTGTTACAAAATTTCTGCCGACAATAACTCCTGCCGGAAGTTTGATTATCTCATCCCGCAAAACTTTCATTCGTAATAATGGAGCCAGAAGCCGTATTGCAGGCTGTAGAAAAGCAATCTGATCCGAGCGGCGGCACACAGAATTTCTAACTGCATTAGTAGCAGGCTTATTACTTGTTCGCGCAACGAGTTAGAGCGATTTGAATCCCCGTCAGCAGGCGCCGCGACGCGCCGCAGCGTCGTGCAGTTAACTGTGGAGCAGAACACAGCATTCCCATTTGACGCCTCGCACGTGACGAGCGTCGCGGTTTTCCAGGAAACTTCCGCCCCTTTCACCGACAATTCACCCCAAACAGCTGCTAATGCCATCGCATAATTGCACTAAAATTCTCACTATCAGCAGCGTCGGTTTAAATACCCTAAACTATAGCTAAATAGATTTTACAGCATTCAATGATAATGTAATCAATTTTTGTTCACTTCAAAACTCATCACTTGCGAAGTGAAGTCGAACACGTTTCTGAAAACTGTCAATCTCAATCAGAGAATTTTTTTCGGCTGTTCGATTGCATGATTTGAAGACTTAATAAATGACAATGTGCGCGGTGAAGGGTAGTAATTAAATATAAGTGATTATATGAGGAGTAAAATAATTATTGATTTTGTGTTGTGGTTTTCATAAAAATAAGTGGCAAATTATATAAAAATTTAATTAGTTACAAAGTATTTTAAAATACAATTTTAATTACATTTACAAATTATTTAAAATTACGTTTACAAAATAATTAATACATATTTTTGTTTAAAAATTAAAATATTAACTCAATTTCGTGGATTAAAAAATTGAGGGGTTTTTGAGCAACTGAAAAAGAAAAGTCAGTTCGATTTAATAAAAAAATATAATGAAGAATTAAATTTCGAGTTTGCTTTAATAACCTCGGCATTCTTGTGGAATATTTCTGACGATAGCAAGCGGATTCCTTTGCTTCCATGTACGTTCAGGCTCGCAGTTTGTTTTCCTTGATGATGCCAATGTTTTTCTATTGACCTATGTTTCATAATCTGTTGTTCCTGCTTCTCTTCGATGTAAGAAAAACAAGCTAACATGCCAAAGAAGAAGATGCTTCTAGAGACTTTCTCTATAGCATTTTACACAACTTTCCCCCACTTTGGAAAAGTCATCCCCTTTTGTTAGTTGTCTAGATGGTAAAGGTTTTTTGACCAGTTTGCCGAGAAACCCAGAACTATGGATTTTCACCACTCTGCACAGTCTTTGATTTTTAAATCAAACCATTATTTTGAAATGACGTTGGTGAGCACTTTGCGTTCACTTTTAAATCTACTTTTTAATTTTCATCGATTATTATATTGTTTCATACTTGTTATTGCGTGTTATATTATATTTTAATTAGCATATGATATATTAAGCTAAAGTCCACAGTATGTTATTGTAACTGAAAATTTATACTCGTTTTTTAATTAGATTTGTGTGAATTTTAAAGCGTTTAATATACAATTTTGAATATGTTTTATAGTGTTATCTGATATTCGTTTGGAGAAGACCTCTATCAAATTGCCCACAATTCCCCACCAATATTCGATTAATTTCACATGTGATTACATCATAAATAGTATGATTCAGTTCTTGACGATCTACAACCAGGAAACAGATATACCTGGCTCTATGTTGGGAAATTAAAAAATGGAACATCTGAACAACAAATAAAAAACTTTCTATTAAGGAATGGCGTAACAGAGAACATTGATTGTGAAATGCTGAATACGCAGGGATACCTGAAGGCCTGCAAGCTGGGAATCCCTAACGAGTTTCATGAAAAAGTCACAAAACCGGAGTTCTGGCCATCAGGAATCTTCGTAAGAAGATATCGGTTTTTTCGAGGCCAAAAGAGAAATGAAGGAGCATCTCTTGAATAGACAGACAGCTAGAAACGCACAAAACGGCATACAAAAAGGGAAATATACAGGAAACAAAATCAAGAACACAAACAGTGGTCAAGTACTTCAAACGATACTTTGGAACGCAGAAGGCCTAAAAGGAGCATTACAACTATTACCTTACCACTTTTTCCACAAATATGATATTATTTGTTTAACTGAGACCTTCCTAACTACAAACTGGAACACAAATGGGTTCTATTGCATTAATAACCTTGCTATCCGAAGCAATATGGGACGACCAAAAGGTGGCATAACATGCTTAATAAAACCAAACCTGTCACCGTTCAGAATGGAATATCAGTCAAAACACCTACTAATGATACGCACAAAGTTATGTACCATTCTATGTGCTTACTTCCAACCGGAAATCCTTGCAGAAGACATCATAGAGGAAGTGGATGAGGCCATATCGAAAATGTCCAAATCAGAGGCAGTTTTATTGGCAGGAGATTTCAACTGCCGCATAGACGCACCGTCAAAGAAAACTAACTTTGTGATAGAATATTTAAAAGAGGAGGGGTTTCATATGATCAATAAAGCAAACGAGAAAACATACAACGAACATTTGAAGCAAGCAGTGGTATTCTTCAAAGAGATATGGACTACGCTAATGACGAAATGTCTGGAAAACGGACAAATCCCGAATAAAGATACTATACAAAGGGAAAGGGAACACAGAAGACCCAAACTCTTATAGGGGAATGGCCCTACAGAGCACACTTCACAAAGATATTGACAGCAAGACTCACGGAGAAAGTGGAGGACAAAATACCGGAACTACAATTTGGTTTCAGAAGAGGCAGATCTACCATACAAGCAATATCGTGCCTCATAAAAGACATTGATGAAGCACTGAGACACTACAGGGGGAAGCTATATGCGGTCTTCATTGATTATACAAAAGCTTTTCACTTTCTCAACAGACGACTAATACTAAACAAACTGGAATCAATGATTGGAAAAGAACATTACCTGACGATAATAATCTCAAACATCTTGCATGAGAACCAAGTAGAAATAGATGACAGCATATTAGTATCGGACCCAATAATACAGACAAACGGGGTACTACAAGGAGACCCCCTAAGCCCGTTATTGTTTAATATTGCGACTGCAGATGTAGCCGAATCACTACCAACAGAAAACACGCGTCTCTATGTGTATGCAGATGACATGGTCATCACAGCAACCTCCAGACAAGATCTACAAGAGGCCTTAAACAATCTGTCGAACTGGGCTCAAGAAAATGAACTAGAAATAAACCTTCAAAAGACAGCAGCAATGATATTCAGGAAAGGTGGCAGACACAGCACGAAAGACACTTTATACCTCGGGAACAGACCAGTAAATGTTACATGTACCTTGGGATAACCTTACAACCGACAGGAAGCACATTCACACTACACGTGAAAGAAAAAGTAATCGCAGCTATCAGAGCAATGCAAGATATTCGGATGATACGACAACTCTCCATAGACACGGCCATCTCCATCTACAAAGCAAAAGTCACCCCAATAGTCACATACGGTTTGGAATTAATATGGGAGAAACTAAATAGAAAAAACCTGAAAGATATTGAAAAGATAAAGGCAACTTATCTGAAAAAGATACTGTGTGTGTCTCGAAATATACGCCATCACGACTTGCATATGAACTCACAAGGGAACCTTTCTACTTAGAAGACCTAAGCTATACAACAGGGTTAACTTTGCCATCTACACCCGCATATCAACACCTGATCCAAGAACTAAAGGAAAAGAAGAACCAGATATGGGACGATTTCTACAGTACCACCGCCATGATGACAAACGAATGGAGGAGAGCATCATACGAACTACGTACGACACACAGTAACCCGTTTCGCCGAGCACGGTTTTCACCACAAGATTTGTAAATCAAAAAGCTTTCATCAACCAGATGTGAATTGTGTTTGTGAATTATGTGAAATGGTGTGTGACAGATATCACGCATATTGGCGTTCCAGAAGATCTATCTCAATGACAGAATTTTGTAGAGTGACCCAAATTACTTTACACATTGTGTGAAATTCCTTATATTATTAATTCAGTTCTTGACGTTTATCAGTTAATCGTGAAAATGCCGGGTTTATGGGAAAATAATATACCAGGATAGAATAAACTGGGAAATTAACATTTCCAATAAAACAAATTTCATCTTCAAGACTCCGTAACTATTAAGGACTTGGGAATGACAGTGCAAATTCTAAAACATTTGGCACAATATGAAACAACAGACGATGGAAAATTGTTGGTTTATGTATTAGTTATTAGTCACACTTCAGAAATTTTACTTTTGTTATATCAGGAAACTACATTTTTCTTTTATGATCAATGATTCTTGTCTGACTATTTCCCCTATGTTTTAATTTACCTACAATTATGGTGTTCTATAAATTACAGTTGGAAGTAGTTTATGTGCAGGTGTATGTTTTTGAGGAGTTCCAGTGGAAACTATACTATTTTAATAGTAGATTTATGATCTGAGTTGATTGTTTTAATATTAAATTTAATTATAGTTATGATACTTCAATTTTATGATATTTTTCCGAAATTATGCAACATATGTACAAACAATTGGGAATTGCGTATGTTCCATAGAATTTTGATTCCTCTATTTAATGGGGCAGATAATTGTATGAAATTTTGTAAGATAGGTATTAGGTTTTGAATTTAATAAATATCATGGTCTGTCTGCCGTAGTTATGTGAAAAATTCAGATCATATTATAAAGAATTTTACAATGATCACCAATAAGGCAATTCATTTTCAAGAATTTCACATTTTAGCAACAATTTTGAGATAAAAATATCACAGACAAAACATATTTTGTGTTTAATAAGGTATCAAAAATTGTTTGAAGTATCCAAACTAAAATTTTAATAAATATTTTATTTTAACGTCTATTTTTAATTCTAATAATAAATATTTAGTGTTTCTTTATCAAGGATTATTTATTAATAGTGTTAAATTTTGGTCCTTGTTTTTACACTCTTCAGGCTTTGGCCAGATTGAAAGATTTGTCTTGACGTTAGAAAAGTTTCCTCAGACAATTATTTTTAATTTTTTAATTTTTAGGGTAACAGGCTACATGAGGGTAATCCATATGGTGGCAACTCCCCTTTAATAGCATAGGATTTGGAAGAGGGAATGCAGAAGGGTAGAGGAAGTTAGCCGGGTTAACTAGGGCCTATCTATAGTTTGAGGATCCTAACGGCATTCGCCTAAAAGTAATGCAGGACAAACCCTAGAAAACCTGCATCATGTAGGTCGGGCATTAGGTACTTGTTCCACGCCCTTCCGATAGCGGGAGAGTGGTTTGCAGTGGGGACGCAGCATTCCATTCTCCGTGCCTCGACCAGTTTAGGAGGCAGCTGGCCGACTGTTCCAATGGGAAAAGAGAACAACTCTTACGGTATGCCCAAGATCTGCGACCCCGGAACATACACATCTCAAAACAGGCCGAGGTGCCTCGGCATGTGGGAACCTTAGTTCAAAAAAACCAGAGAGATGTGAAGGCATCCCTAAAGGTAGCCTCCGCCAGAGCTCTCTGGAAGAGAGAACCCTGTCGCAGGCTTCCTTTCTCCTTGTAGACAGATTATTTTTTTTTAGGACAACAGGCTACATGGGGGTAATCCACGTTGGGAAAATCCCCTTTAATAGAATAGGAAGGGATTTGAAAGGGTGGATGCGGAAGGGTAGAGGAAGGTAGCCAAGGGTTAACTAGGGCCCCCGGGCTATATTTTAAGGATCCTACCTGTCATTCACCTAAAGAAATGCAGGGAAAACCCTAGAAAAACCTGCATCAGGTAGGTCGGGCATTGGGTACTTGTCACACGCCCATCTGATAGCGGGAGAGGAGTTTGCTGTGGGGACGCAGCATTCCCTTCTCCGTACGTCGACCAGTTTTTTTTTTGCGGGTGTAGACAGGCTATGTATAGGGTAATCCACATAGTGGCAACTCCCCTGTTATAGCATAGGAAAGGGATTTGAAAGGGGGGATGCGGAAGGGTAGAGGAAGGTAGCCAAGGGTTAACTAGGGCCCCCGGGCTATATTTTAAGGATCCTACCTGGCATTCACCTAAAGAAATGCAGGGAAAACCCTAGAAAAACCTGCATCAGATAGGCCGAGCATTGGGTACTTGTCCCACGCCCTTCCGATAGCGGGAGAGGAGTTTGCTGTGGGGTCGCAGCAATCCCTTCTCCGTGCCTCGACCAGTTTAGGAGGCAGCTGGCCGACTATTCCAATGGGAATAGCGAACAACTCTTAGAGTTGAAGATTACATGTAATTATCTATGAAGATTACTTGTAATTACAGCGAGACTGAGGAAATTTTTATACCTTCAAGACCAAACGTTTCAGTCGGACCACAGCCTGAGGTGCGGGTACAAATAAGAAGCGAATCGAAGCGCTGTTAAATAATATTTTATTCATAATTTATTAATAATTTTTAATTCAATATAAGAAGCCTGTTAATTGGTTATTTAATATATATAATTTTAGAAAATATAAAATAATGTATAACGTCACAGGATGTGCCGGCCATTATTAAGTGGAATTTTAAGTGGAAGTTTTGTGGATAACCGTTGCTTTTTTCTTTTTACAGATTGAGTAAGTTTCTGTTTAGCTATGAGTTTTCTAAATATATATCACTAATTGAAGATATATTTAACAATGTATTATTAGTTTTAAATAAAATTAATCAGCGTATGAATTCCAACATAAGTCTTACGATAAGTGTGGAGTGATACTTCTTAATACTTCACATTATATTTTTTCTTAATGTGGTAGTAGAAGGAGGAGAATGATACAATTTTTTTTAAAAATGACTCATGATTTCGCCTGTGAAATGAGGATGGCACTCATAGTGGCCTTTACGTATTTCGTTTCATAGTTTGAGTTAATAAGGTTTTTGTTCCCGCCTAGTTGCTTCCGTCGGCACTTGGAGCTTCCGCAGCTGGCAGATGATTATCAGTTTCCGCTAACTGCGTAATGGAAGGTACTTCTCTGCTGCCGTTCATAGATTTTAATTCGCTGCGATGCAGTGCTGCTAATGGTGTAGGTAGGCCACACGGGCTGCAGTAAAACAAGTCGCAGCTGCAGCGAACAGGCGTGCTCGTTGTTGTGGCCCACTAATTACTGATTCTGGTGTAAGTGCTGTCCAAATTGCTTTGTCAGGGAAAAACGCATGCCGCACCAATTGTACAAAACAAAATTTACAAACCAACACTTTTTTACAGGAATTGTCGGTTTGCATTTGGAAGTGGTAATTGTGTAGTGTTGCGATTCTGTATATTTACCATGCTCCAGACCGATAATTTAGATACTAAACGGCACCAGCTTGTTAGTATTACTGTGCTACGAAAATCGAACCTAAAGATTTTTTTAGATGAAAATTTGAACTAAGTTTGGAGTCTTATGCTAAAACCCAACCAAAACTCTCACTTTCATCGTTTAGCTTAACAGAATAATAACCACTCTGATTCTATACAAATATAGTGTAATAATCAACAAGTAGGCTTTAATTAATTTTTGACCCACATTGTGGTAGCCATTTATGTAATGATCAAAATGAATAGGTTAATTAAATAAAAAAGATAATAAGAAAAATTAACAAACAAAATAATTTATTATCAATTTGTGGCTTCAAAAAATTAAAAACAATTACAATCAAAATTTAATATCTCTTCTCTCAGGGCCTTCACTGGGTTTTATAATTAACAGAGAAAATTATTTAATGATCTGATTAACAATTCAGTTTAAAAACAATAAGTCGATAAATGAAAGAAAGCTAAATGAAAAGTGAATGAAATGAAAGATGAACGAAATCTGACTACCCTTTTAATTATAGTTTACAAATTTATCAAAGTTATGTTACTTACGGACCGTCGGTCTGGTACCAGAACAATCAATTTTACCTCGTTCGGACACTTTTACACACTTTAATTTTTAATATCAGGCCTTGGTTTTCACTGATTCTACACTTCACTTTAAAATTTGGCGAGATTGGCTGTATTTCGTTGACTGCTTCGCTCCACAATAATTTACTAATGTTCTGCTGGAAGAATTTCTCCACGAAGATTTTGGAAAGTTCTATTCTGACGAAACTGCTATTACTTTCCAATATTTACGATGCAATACTTCCGTGAATGTTTACTTTGTATTAATTCACAACTTTAACTGGTAATACATTAACAACGTCTAGTATCTGCTCAAGTTTTATTATTTGTTCTGCTCCTCGCAATGTTTCTCCGCCAACTGCCATCCTAGTGCCTCCCGAGTTTTAGAGCGACTCCTCAACAAAGAAACAGAACTCGCCGCTCATTGTTGATTTTCTCGCTCATGCCGCTTACAATTAATTTATTCGCTAACAATTTAAATTATTTAAAAACAATTAATGGCTTAATTAATTGGCATTACAATATTTTTGAGTCGAAGTTGCTTCAGTGTTTATCTATCGTCATACCAGTTTTCGTTACAACGGCACGTATATACTATATATACAATGACAGTAAGCAATTAACTTAATAAATTCTTAACTTGTGAGAATATTTGTATGAGAAAGCAATATGTTTTGCACACATTTTCTGAAATATGCAACTAGAAATTTCTGAAAAAATACATTAAAGCGTTCCAATTTATTTGGTATGAGCAGAAAAATTGTTGATTGCGGGCTAATATACAATAAATGGTTATTGACGTTGAAATAAGAATTTAAATAACTTGCTCTAATAATCTGTACAAGTATATGCCCCCTTTTTTATTCGTATATATATAAACAATAATCATAATTAGAAGTTATAGTTTTTACTGTTTCTGCCACCGGGATTTTTTTTTAAGTTATAATAAAAAGTACATTATTAAAATAAATATGTTATGGTTAAAATTAATTTGTGATGGAACATAATGGGAGAAATTAAATGATAATGTGCGTAGACAACTGTTTCACCTCTGGTGTCACGCCATTACTTATGCGCTGGACACAATCATCTGAATTTCGTGAGACGTGGGATCACAAAATGAAGGTTTTGAAACTCGCAGACATAAATAAAATTCACAAACAGCCATATTTATTGAGCCAAAAATTAACAGATTTAACTTAATGAACTCAGGGTATTTAAAACAAATTTTACACGTCATTGTTGGGCGCCATTAGTTTCTGTGGTTTTAAATTTATTAAGTTCATGAGACTGCTTCTTCATCGGGTTATTGTGACGTCGACATTTGCTTATTTTAAAACAGAGTTTTAGTGAATATCACAGAGATTTATGAAAATATTTCAGAGAAAGAATTCTGATTATGAATTTTATAGCTTACAGTTTTTGTCGGATTGTCCTAGAAGTTAGATGTTACGGATCGATCTTAGACTGTCTCTCACGTGGTTTGGGGATGGTTTCTCTGGATCGCTCCTAGTTTGCTGGAGACTTTTGCTGCTTTCAATGTACATCGATATCAAACTGGTTCCTGGTTCGGCTTTCATGACGGCGAGTAGGATGCAATCATTGGCCCCGTGCGAATTATTGACCGAACCGGCTGCAGTACTCTTGTTTTGCGTAGTTGTATGCAACCTAGCTATTGGTAATGAATTAATATTAGTAATTGATACTTTAATTTCCACTTAATAACTGAGTTATCAAGATGTTTTCACAACAGAATTCGGCAGTTCTCTGGTGAAATGGTGGGTCTCCGAGAACGTGACTTATCAGTTCGCTACATCATCCCAGACTGAAGTCGTCGTCCTCGTCTCCAGCAGTAGCTTCTGGAAAATTCTGAGGAATTAGCCAATAAACCTATTTCTAGCATTTCGCGACTTCGAAAAATTGACCAATAAAATTGTTTGTTTCACAGCGAAAATATTTTGTCGTGGCGCCTAATCAACTATGCTACCTTGCCAACTGTCGACCGCTGATCCTAATGTTTCCAAACAATGCCTAACGTTTGATTAATGTTGCAATTAATAGTTTTAAAAAGCAAATGGTTATAAGTAAGTTGACAATTATCTAAATAATTCATATCAATGATCCTGTTCGTTACAATATGTATATTTTATTGTTTTGTTTCGGTCGTATAAATACTATAATTCATCCATTATGTTCCTAAATTATCATTAAAAAATTCATATTCTTCTTAAACACTTTCCGTAACTGTGAAATGTGAATATTTAGTAATGTTTTCTATATGCAATATATTGTTACTATAACGTTATTTTATTATTAGTCCTGGACAAAATATTACAATTCTATCACAAACCGAGTAATGTAAGATATACGTCCGTTTTGTATGAATTCTACAGTCACATTGTTCCTGGACTAGCGGAAATAAGTGCCAGAATTTTAAGTTTGTCTGTATAATTTTATAAAACAATCTTCTCGGTTACCTACAATTAAAGACTGAGAAATACATTTGACGTTACATTTTAATATTTTCTGCCCTGTATATTTATAATAACATTTACGTCTAATTTAGTAGATTTTGTTATTGACACTGAATTTTATGGTTCCTTCGAGGAATGATGACAAACTCGTAAAGGAAAGTAAAACCTAGTGTCGCACTAGGTGTGTTAAGAGAAGCTTTCTTGTGTTGCACATTAGAATACTTATTCTAATTATTTATTTCAAACAATTTAATAACGCATTTGAATACAGTAGTGTATCATGAGTGTTTGACAATATTTCACTTTTTATTTAAATGGTTTGCTTTCTTTGTCATAAGTTTCTTGTGACGGTCACAATAAAATCCTTTTGTTTTTTTACATAAGCAGATGAATCCAAAACTTTTACCTTCAATATTTACCTTAATGTCGTAAAACACTCACATTTTATAGAGAGTATTGATTTTTCTTATATATATTTTCTTTAGAATATTTATAATAATAACCAAACGTCAAGTCTATATTTGAATTTGGAAACTTTAGAAAAAGTGAATTATGTCTTAGAAACCTTCTAATGGCAAATACCATTTTCTTTCATATTGCATGCAGAAAGGGGAGTGTACAGTATATCTAATAAATTTACATTTATCAGCATATCTGTTAGGCTAAATAAAATAATAAAATTGATGTAAATTATTAAATAATTCTATCTCGAAGAAAGAGAAAAATTATGATCACAGAATGTTTTCTACGGAAGGAAAATACTATATTCAAGTTCTATATCCGGAATGGAGGAAGAAGACATGACGTCCATTGTGATGGAAGTAAATTAATAATGATAAGAAGTACGCAAAATTCATATCAAACATAAATTGATACAATACATAAGAATTCCTGTAACTTGAGGAATGCTATTTCATTAAATAAGGATTTGTTTATAATTAATTTCATTTGAACTTAAAGAAATTATGTAAGGAATCACCTCATTATGTTTAGTTAATAAATTTTAAGTTAATGAGAAATTGTCAAAATTACTTTCCGCATTTCTTAAACTTTCAAGAAAGTAACAAAAATGAAATTGGAATGAGCCAGGTACTGGGAAAAGAATTTTTCGTAAGTCATTTCGTATATTTTCCGAATTTATTTAATAATACTTGGAATGCGAACAACGTAGCCGAACAGATTTAATATTCTGCATTGTAAAATGAAATTTTTGTATTTGGAAAGTATGTTGAGATAATTAATTTAGAAAAGAATACGAGCGTAGTAAACGAATTTTTGGTATAGATTCTTTAAGGTAACATTTTATCTGATATGAGGAGGGGAAACAATTATTTTCACAGACTTCTGACTTTCAGTGCTTCGCCAATCTCTAATCAAATGTTGGTCATATAAATTGTGAGAGATTCATTTTAAATTACAAATTTAAACATACAGGTTAAAAAGACACAATCTTTATTATTTATGAAGATTACGCAGGAAAACAAGACGGAATTTTGTAGCATCCTATTTTTGAGATTACATGATACTTAATTTAGATAACGTCTTCATTATACTGGGGACTGCAACAGGACCATATATTTTAAAGCTGGTCAAGTTATGAAACGCACTCTGAATGAATACAAAAGTTCCAGTTTATTCACGTATGCAAAGTGTAGTTGCCCAAATCATATGTTGTTTTGCACGTTAAATTCAATTTAGATTATATTAAAGCGTCAAGGCACCTGCACACAAAGCGTCTTTTTTTATTGATACTTTATTGACGCGTCATTTTTATTGGAAACCTACATTAGTTACACGATATTGTAAAAGCGTTTTTTTCCATTGAGGAAATTGAGGGTTTTGAGTATTAAGTGCACCCTATTACCCAGATTTCACTGCCTCGGACTTCCATCAGTTCTGAAAACTCAGAATTTACCCTGCGTTTCGTCCAATCGCCTTTGTGAAATGTATTAGTATCAACGGCAATTACGTTGAAAAGCAACACTGTTTTGTAAACAAAAATCGGCACTTTCACTATAAAGCCGACACCTTTTTGACTGCCCTTTTATAACGCAACCGATTTACTTCCATGAAACGCTATTGTTGGAGGGCGTCAAGAGTAACGTAACTAAGTTCTCCGTCTCGTGGGTGTGCACTTCAAGACGTAACTTACCGTTGGCACGGGGCACAGGTTGTTTTACCAAATAAGGTAACTTCATGTCTACCAGTTGGTACTGGAGACTAATAGTTGTTGTTGTTGCTGTGATGTGTTCCTTATAAACATGTGCACTTCGTGAGATGCGCAGTAGGAGAATTTTGAGGGGACTATTTTCGTTAGAGGGTACCTATCGCGGCGAGGGAAGCTGGTGTAATGTTACTATTGTTCTTAAAAACATAAATTATATACTTACGAACGGGACATATGTGGTGGATTTGCTTGGCAGAACACTCTGTGTGTAGGGGCACCACTCGGGGAAAAAATTAAATAAGCGTGATATGACTGGATGCGATTAATAACCAGACTTTCGAAGTGAAATAATATTTTATTTATACTTCTTGTGTTGTTTTATTAACAGGAACTACGATATGTTCCGTGCGAACTGGTTGAATGCTCAAGATGAACTGTTTGAATGCTTGAGATGAAGTGCTTGAATGTTTGAGATGAAGTGCTCGAATGTTCGAGATAAAATGTGCTCTCGTAAAACAACAATACAAGTTGTGGTAAGGTCTCTACTGAAACTCCTTGATGAGAATTTTAATTTATTATAAATTATACATTTACACATTTATTTATATTTATTACAAACATTACGCCTTTCAGTGATATACAAAGTGCGCACATTTAATTTCTCAACTGGGGTAGAATCCGAATAGCAATTGAAATCTTGTTTAAAAAATTGGAAAATAAGCTAACCGTGGGATTTGCTCACGCAGATGTGCCTCCAGTGAATAGCAGTCAGCGTCCCTTCTCTTCCTGCAGGTATCCCGGAATCTTCGACGCCAGCCAGTTGTCGGGTCCCGCTTAGTTGTTCAATCGACGACTCTCTGTCCGTCCCGTTACTGTTCCAGATACTTCCTCTTTGCCGTCCTCTGAGCGACTCCCCTCTCATCCGACTGACCATCCCTTCAGCTTCTCCCCGCCGCGTCAAGACAAAAATAACGGTGCCTTCCGCTACCTGGCGTATACCATTGTTTACGCGAGCAAATTCTTTTCTGTTGGTGCGCACTTTCTATATGCTGAAGTTAAGCCAATCGTGAAAGAGGGTACGATCACACCACAAAGTTTATAAAGGGTCTGAGCATGACGCACTATTTTATTCTTTGACTTCCGCAGCGATGTGTTGTTCTCTTCGAAAAAATCTCTTCTTCTTCCTCTCCGCTACAGCTGGAGGATGAGGAGTCAGCGATGCTAGTAGGTGGATTGCTGAGGCTTGCAGAGAAGTTAGTAGGAGGGCAGACGATCGCGTGAAGCTCGGTGGAGGCTATCTCCACATATACACACAGCGGCAATGTCTTTGTACTACTCTCTGCACTTATCTCTTACCTTGTACGTACGAGTTTTTTGACGCACAAAATATCCTGAACTGAACACAATGTTATTTCGTCAAAGTTTTCAGAACAGTTTTGCACTATCAAGTAGTCATAACAAAGGTTCGTGTTAAAGTGAACTCCGGTCTACCGCACTACAACAAGCTGGTCAGTGGATACTCAGCTCAGTTAGTTGTAAATTCTGTGAAGAGGTCGTTTCCAATGATACAAGACACGACATTGAGCCAATAATCACTGATGTTTAACTTGCTCGAGTTACTGAATATATTCCCTTTGCCATTTAATAATTACCATAATTTGTATCCATTCGGTTCTAATTCCAATTGTATATTTGTTTGCAGGGAATGATTTGACAATGAAAATATATATATACTAAAATACTAAGTTATTCACTCAATTGAGCCCACGAACTCTGAAACAAACGAGGGCCATCAGGGTCAATATCTGCGAATAACAATGGGTCTCTCAAAGTCAATTTTCTATATTTGACCAAACCTTTCTAGCCTCTTGGAGGGATATGCATCGTATAAAAGAAGTTACGACTACTATCAACGAGTCACTTTTTTGAGTTAAGTGGAGAATATGTTAAGAAAATGAGTATATTTATGAATAAGTTATTTACTACGTTTTTGTAAAAGTTTGGGTAACCTGTGTTTGTACAATTATGTCAGCGATGACCTACGTTATCGCTGCATAACAAGACAGAGTTGTTAAAAATTCTGACCGGAAGAAACATTACATGGTAATAATATGGAAATAGACATACAAAAATGGCAAAATAAAATAAATATTCATACCTAAATGTTGTTGGAAATGTTTTAAACGAATTGAAAACAACCATAAAAACTTATGCTTTCGGGACGAGAACTCCATAATAGTTCCATAAGAGGATAATAAATAAACTAAAAAATTACGGACTAAGTGGTAGTATCCTACAATGCACCAGAAACCTAATAGAGGATAGATATATTAAGGTCAGAATTGATAATGGACAGTCATATGAATATAGAATCGAGAACGGAATAAGCCAGGGCTCGAGCCTCAGCGTCATTATGTTCCTGGTAGCCATGACATGGGTAGCATTAATAAACCTCCGATAGATACGTTGATATTTGCAGATGATCTCATCTTGATGACTAGAGGGAACAACATGAAGCTGTCCTCTGAAGTAATGCAGGAGGCAATAAACAAGGCGACTCAGTGGGCTGAAAAAACGGGATTCAATTTTAACCCTTGCAAAGTCAAAGCAATGTGCTTCTCAAGGAAATACAAGCAAATAAAGATACCTTTAAAAATATATGATAAAAATATTGAATATGTTAAACAATACAAGATAATGGGAATTTTCTGGGACTCTAAACTCACGTTCAAGACTCACATCGAGCAACTAATCATAGTAAGCAAAAAACGTCTATTAATCCTCAAGCTACTAGCTGCCAAGAACTGGGGAGCAACTTGAGGCTCACCTACAGGGCAATGATCAGAACAAAAATAGATTATGGAGCACACATATACATGACAGCACAGAAAAGGATGCTAAGAAGACTAAACGTTGTCCAAAATGAGGCAATGAGAGTGATAACCGGATGTTATAAAACCACCCCATTACCGAGACTCACACTTAAGGCAAACGAAATCCCGCTTAGACGCAGAAGGAAAGTAATTGCAATTAGATACGCGATCAAGGCAAGAGAGGCATCGAACCCAATAATAAGAGAAAAAACCATCACTCCTCGATATACAGAGAAAGAACCACCGAAAAACCTAACCCCGTACTACACTACACTAAAGGATATATTACGAAAGGAAGGAATGACTTTTCCAGAGATAGACCACAACACCACGGCAAGCATACCCCCATGGACGCTTAACGAAATTCCAATCGACACATCGCTACATAAACTTAAAGTAAACAATCCACATAACACTAACTGGAACGCAGAAATCTATCAGTTGCTACAAATATATAATTCTCCCAGAGTCATTTATACCGATTGGTCCAAAATTTCAAATGGAGTCGGGTGCGCAATAGTTACGACAGGCAAAGAAAAATCTATCGCTATAAACCATAATGCGTCGATAATTTCAGCAGAATTATACGCCATCTTCATGGCCACGGAACTGTGTCTGGAAACACCGGAGGCCAACAATATCATATTAACAGATTCCAAGGAAGCAATACACAGAATAACTAGTACAGTGCACAGAAATGGTTGCATTAATCGAATTAGAGAGAATATGTTGAAAATACAAGAAAAAGGAAACCGGATCACTGTAGCCTGGCTACCTGCACATAAGGACATAGTAGGACACAGATCTCCTAGCGAAGATGGAAACTGATCATCAAGGAATATCCAGCAACCTGCCAATATGTACCAGCAGAGACTGCAGAGTAGGGCTCTACAAGGAACTGGAGAAAAAGTGTAGTAGACCAGTGAAACCAGAGGAATGCGGAGTCATCCTCAGAAATGTCAACAGCATCAGAGAAATATCGCACCCGAAAGAACTATCTCGAAGGCAACAGGTTGTTGTAGCCAGAATAAGAACATTGCACTCCAGTTTCACTCATTCATTCTTGATTTCCAGATCTCCGCAGCCGGTATGCAGCTCATGCAAGGAGCCCACAACAATTCCTCATGTCCTCTTTGACTGCCCCAAATATAGAGAGATAAGAAGATCAACCATAGCCGCACATTCAATGATGGAGATTTGCAAATCATCAGCAGCAATAAACAACCTCATAGATTTTACGATGAAAACTGATTTGTTTAAAGTAATTTAAATGTTATACAAATGTAGAACTTAACAGATGTAAGTCGCTAATGACCAAAAGGCTAATGCGACGTTAAATTGGAATTAAAAAAACTGAGCACCGTTTGAAATACATTTAGCTTAGAATTGAAAAGTTAAATTTAGTTTTGAGAACACTATAGGTCGGCATTCCCTATGTTCAATAAAACCGGACACAAGTTATTCTGTTTTGCAAATAGAAAATAAACTCAGTTTACGTCAAATTTTATTTTTCTGTAGAAATTTAGAACATGATAAATTGTATTAACTGTAGAAAATTCAAGATTGATGCTGCATACCAATATTATGTATTTATTAGTAGATACTAGCAAACTCTTAACATTGGTTATTTGGTCTAAGCCTGGCAAACAATCGACGTAACAATTTCTCATCTTATACACTTTCTGTGTATAAGTGACATCCGCGCAATCTTTTAGACTCTCTGTGAACATTTGCATAATAAATTACAGGCATATTTCGAAAGTTCGATTAGAGCCAATTTCCTCTTGAGCGTTCTAATAGAAAAGAGGGTAAATTTTGCAACGCCTTCGGCAATGGTTGATTGATAAAGCCAGGCCTACGAAATTGTGGTATCTAGTTGGTCAACGCTCTTGCATCTTGTCTTCATGAGAAAGATGTGTAATGCGTGGATATGTGTAGTAATTATTCTCGTCGATGACTTCCACTATTAACTTACTTACTAATTAATTACTAGTAATGGAATTCTATGTTTTCTAATACTCCACTTAAAATTGCTTAATGCTTTGTCACATATTCCACCTCTCGTCTAATTGAAAGGACAGATCATCATCCCACATCATCAGTATTCTTTCTGGGTTCTTAGTTCCAGTATTATGCAACGCGAAATCAACACTTAACTGAGGTATAGGAAAATACTTGTAGCTCGAAAAAATATTTTTTATGAGGGGGTGTTTTCTGTCTTTGATGTGTATCGGTAAAAGCATTTGATGTTAGCATATGTTTTTTAAATTACAAAGATATATTAAACTGTTCCGTATCAAATAATAGTCACGCCGTCAACATTAGGTAGAACTTGTTTTGCACAGGATATTCTGGAACATTTACAAATCAGATCGACGTCAATTTGCTCATGTAACAGGAGGAGATCTGACCAGCAGTTATGAATAAAAATTGCTGCCAAATAAAACTCCTGTCGTGAGGGGATATAAACTTAAATCGTGAGAAACAGGTGACCGCGGATATTAATTGTGATTCACGAGAAAAGTATGTTACCTTAAAATGTTGGCGTAGCGACGTGCTAGAGTGACAGCGACTCAAAGGCGCCACGACGCCATATACGATGGATATCGCATAGTCCTGACGATAGGCGTTTGAAATGTGTAGCAGATTCCTGAGAAAACTCCTTTATTTTTCTATCATTTCATTTGGAATTCTACTACTTCCCAAAGAAAAGTGCTTTAATATTCTATATGGTAACTGACATTAAAATAATTTAAATTAAAATTTTATTCGGAAATTGGATTAAAAGTATTATGAGTTTCATTTCTTAATTTATCGAACCAACTGAAGTATAGATTAGATGTATTTTGTGCCGTGATAGGAAAGTTCAGGTAATTCATAATAATGACAATAAACTTTATAATAACAATTGACCTCCTATGGTTCAGGAGTCAGCGTGAATGCCTCGCATCACAGAGGTCCCGGGTTCGAATTCCGGCCAGCGAATGGATGCTTGTGTGCGTGAGAGAATCTCTCGTCAAATCAGTTCTACGACACGTCAAAATGACTGTAAATAAGTTAATATAAAAGGACAATTCAAACGTTAACCAAAGATACAAAGTGCAACCACACTTCTTTTCTGTAACCGTAAATTTTTTCGAAGTGAAAAATTTGCATAGTGTGGTTAATTTCTTGAACTTTCTCCCCTACGCGTACTATGTTATTTAATAATACTTTCATCAAAGACGGAGTACTGAGTATCAATTATTGTGATTAAGTTATTTTCGAAGAGAAGTTATTGTTAGTAATTGTCCTGGAGCAGCGCTAACTGCTCGAATAGGAATATATATACTTTGTAGAGATTATCAATGAATAATGAAATGTTTTATTTAAATTGTTTCTTTAATTATTAGCGGCGTAAAGCATTGTAAAGAACAGCATTGTTTGGTGCAAGAATACAGAGACTATAATGGATGCTACGAATTGTTGTCGAAAAAGCGTATGTTTGTATATAAGACGCTAAGAATATTAGCAAAGTCAAGAAGAGGCCTGCGAGGGCTATTCTCTCGCAGGCAATACCTGCGAGGGATTTTCTCTCGCAGGTAGAATCTTGTAGGAGAGATACGAAGGGGCTACCTTTGGGGATGCCATTTCCTCTCCGTTTTTGAACTAAGGTTCCCACAAGCCGAGGCACCTCGGCCTGTTCTGAGAAGTGTATGTTCCGGGGTCACAGACCTTGGGCATACGGTAAGAGTTGTCCGCTATTCACATTGGAATAGTCGGCCAACAGCCTCCTAAACTGGAGAATGCCGGGTAGGATCATTAAACCATAGCCCGGGAGCCCTAGTTACCCTTGGCTACCTTCCTCCACCCTTCCACATCCCCCCTTTCAAATCCCTTTCCTATGCTATAAGAGGGGAGTTGCCACTATGTGGATTCCCCTATACATAACCTGTCTACACCCAAAAAAAAATTAACAAAGTCAGAGAGACGGACAGTCAGAAAACTGTGTGTTTTGGAGGCAGAGCAGTATGTTGTGAGAAACAGTCAGTCATGGGTGTTGGGGGAGATGGGGCATTGTGATGTGTCGAACCATCGAATGGTTGCCGAATTCAGCAAAGTATAGGCTGAATATATCATCTTATGTATTAAAGGGATTTTACACAGCAAAACCGAGTGTGATGATACGTACGACAGTAAAGTAGAAAGGCGCCGAAAGTGTTACGACGAAGAGTGAAAAGTATATTGCTATGGCCTGTCAAAAAAAATATTGTTCTATAAAAATTAAAATAATCACGAGCGCACAAACAGGTATCAGGCAGCTCTAAATAAAAGGGTACGTAAAAACACTTTCTTTTGAAAACCTTTCCATAAATATAGTTTACCTCCAGATTTCTATAATTTGTGAGATATAGCTATAGTTTTATCAGATTTCTATCGGTTTTGTTAGAGTCCTTGTATGAACTTTTGTTATTGAAAATCAAATTCATATTTTGCTTTTGTAACTTGGTGAAATTTTCAAATCACTGTCTTTATTAGAGTCGCTACAAGTGGCCCTGAAATTTAATTTCTGATAAAATTTGAGGCAGTTACTTGAAATCATAAAATGTAAAGTCAACGTAAATAGAAATTGTCAATTATATAATTTTGTTATCTCTTTAAAAATTTTGGTTTAATTTCAACGTAAAATCCCGTAAACTTCCTTCCTTTGTTTCCTTTTAATATCTTATTGAATACTACATAATTTGATTCTAACGTTGTGGTTTATTTGATTAAATTTAAAAGTGTAAACCCCAATATATCTAATTTAGTTTGTATATTAATTCTATATATGAATGACAAAACTCACACACGGAAGTAACAAATCTGTTAGTAAATTATAAGGTAATATTTGTGATCATTATGCTAGAATGATTGATGAAAATTTATTTACGTCGTTTTCCACATTTATTTTCTCGGATGAAAAATGTTTGTCATTTACAATGTTTGATGTATGGATGGCACAATATTGAGATATAGCAGTAGCTTACCTAAAGGAAACATAACCTTATGCTACGTTAATTTGTACAATGACAATGTTTTCCGGGCATTTGGAACTCACTAACTAACACATTTACAAATTTCTTGCGTTGTTCTATTTCCCGCCGGCTGCCTTTCGTCGGATTGCTTGCCGTTGTCTCCTCATTCCGAGTGCTCGACGAGCATTCTGATTTCTCCTGCGGATTTGCTTTCTCCTGGCAGCTACATTCGGGTTGGGAGCAACATTTCCTACAGTAGAAGTTTCAGTCATTTCCATTTGTTTCAAGATCCAGGGTAAATGCCATTTTGTGTAAGTGTAGATTCCTGGCATATACTTCTTTGCACAGTCAAATCCAAAGGACACGATACCTGTAAGTGGCAAAAAATACTTGTTAAGACCAATGTGAATGAATTTGTAAACTAAATTGTAATATATGTAAATGTATGACTTTCTGTCCTTTATGCGTTCCTATATATAACTTCGGTGAGTTGTGCGCACGCTCGCGAAGGATTCTGTCGTCCCCTCGAAGAATTAGAGACCCCAGAGGTGAAGGGGATGGAATTTGAAAACATGCATAAATTTCCGATATTGGCGTCGAGTAATTACTTGTTGGGTCCATGAGATTAATAATTTCTCTCCTGATATATATAGGTAACGGAAAGACAGCACCACTATGGGTGAGGAAGGCGGGGAGTTACATAAAAATAACGTGACAAGATTTGTGTCAAATCCAGGGCTATAGAAATCAGTAAGTTTAATTATGACATTCACTATGCCAGTTAAGGTCGAGACGAAAATCAAGAAAATGGTGTTGGACGAGACTCTAGTAAAAATGTTTGATGTAACAGGCAAGGTATGTATTTTTAAAAAAGTACTGTACATCGCATATAGACTGGAAACGTGTACATGAGAAACCTATGTGCAAGATGGGCAGCGCTTTCTTACAATGGAACAAGATAAGCTTCGTAATGATGTTTCAATCCAGTCTTTGGCAATGTTTCGTAACAATTGAGCCGAGTTTTGGCTTAGATTCTTAACCATGTTCAATCACTTCACACCTGAGACGAAGGAACAGTCAGAATAATGGACTAAAATGGGAGAATCGGCTTCGAAGAAGGCGAGAACCGTTCCATCTGCTAGCAAGGTTATGGAGTCACTCATTTGGGATACGCGTGGGATAATTATCATTGTTTACCTTAAAAAAGGAAATATTTCGACAGCTAGTATTATTCGAACTTATGGGAGCGTGATGAAATCAAGAAAAAACGGTCGAAAAAAGGTTTCACCACCACAATGCACCAGTTCACACATCAATTTTCGCGACGGCCAAAATCAATACGTTTAAGTTCGGATTATTTTCTCTTTTCAACTTATTGAGAATATGGCTAGGTGGTAAAATATTTGGCAAAAATGAAGAAGTGGAGTCTGCGTTAAATGGATATATTGAGGAGCTCGGTGACTCTTACTTTAAACAGGCTATAGAAGCTGTTGAACTACGCTGAGAAACTGTATCGAGCTAAAAAGGAGGATTGGTTGAGAAATAAATATACTTTTCCCAAAATATTTTATGTTTTCTGTGGAAGGTCAGGTACACCTAGGACTACCCTCGTATTACTATAGTGTAGTGGAAATAGGTGAAACAAAGCAACAAAAACTGAAGTATAAAGCGTTGCATTGAGATACGACCAAACGAGGTCGTTGGATGAATGGCAAAATCCGAAATTGATGTCATATGAATACTAGTATCATATCGATTAATATAATTCGTAGAATCTGTGATCAAATAAATGGGTGTGTATAATATCACAACATTCAGGTAGGGTAGGAAGTATTCGATATCAAAATAACTTATAGAAACATAATCGTTCAAAGAAACACAAAATTAGATAAAACCAAAGAATTCAGCGTAAACAGAAAATATAAAGAGTATTACTTTAAATATAATAATTTATTATAGTTGGTCGTAATATTACTTGAAGTTACGGAAATACCGGATAAATTTATTATGTGTATTTTTGGTTTTATTTTTATTATTTCAAACTTTTAAGTTTCTCGTGTAATTTTTTTAGGTCATATAGTATTAGAAATAATTGAAAGTGCCTAATAAAGGTTGTCATAAGCTAAATTAATAGGTAATTACTTAAAACAATGTGGTTGTAAAAATACCCGCATCTAAATTTGTCTAAACGTCATTATATTAAGGACAATTATTTTAAATGTATGACATTCAAGTGTTTCTAATAAAACTAGATCTCTTACGAGGCTTAAAATAGACGACTAGTGCCTCATACGGGACTGAGAACAGATTATAGTTATCACTTCACTCGCGTGATTACTTCACGTCGTTCCATCTGTTCTGTTACTTTATGTGTCTAACGACATTCGTACCTTGACCATAAGCATATTTACTCAGACGTATATATATATAATATTTTGCAACAGTACTTTTGTAACAGTAGACTTTCTACGATGCATTCTAAACTAAAATTACAATAATATTTAGATTAATTAGTACTTATAATCTCACCACATGCAGTATATAGTCCCTTTTCCAAAGTCATCAAGGCGCCGCCGCTGTCTCCCTTAAAAATAAAATAAAATTGGTATAAATTTCTAAATTCCATTGTGTTAGAAGTATGTGTGTTTCGCCTCAAATGTTGTAATTTTGGATTATCTGATTTCCATTAATTTAATAAATATTAATAAAAGTTCACTTGAGTCTTTATTTTCGTCTAATGTATAGAATACGGCTGCTAGTATTTGTTTTATGATTACTTATTTAGACAAAGACAAAATACTGTATTTACAATGTAGACTTATTGTACAACAATTTGAGAAATAAAAACATAAGATTAAAGGTGTAGCGAGTATTTCTGACATGCCAAGATCGTAACCTTGTGACAAAGGATGAATCAGATAATATAAGACTTTACATCCCCAAGACTGTAATAACTAAGATAAGATACTTTTATTACCAGTCGTGTAAAATAAAACAAAAATGAAACATCATATCTGAAGAGAACGAAACTTTCCTTCAGAGTATTAAAGAATGAAGTCCAGGCATGATTAATATTAGGGATAGATAACGTTAGTGAAGAAATAACTCTTCAACGCAAACCCACTGAAATACTTTATGTTACTGAGGTGTAAAACACATTTTGAATAAACAGATTGGAAGAAGAATGAGAAATTGCATTACTGAATTTTAATATACAAATATATTAATGAATAAAATTAATACAACTTTTATATATGTAGAATTGTTTCCAGCTTGAATGTACACTCTGATATTTCTATAAATCCATAACATATAAGTGTTTTTATTCGCGAACAGGAGTTGACAGAAGTTGTCAGAGAAATTTGACATGTTAACATTTTTTAAAACATGAATGTTATTGTTCACTTTGTAGCTCATTCATAAACAATCTCAGAAAATAATTTTCACTTATCAACTTTGGTTTACGTACAAGTGAATGATAAGCTAGAGTCGGAAGCAACTCGCAAGGCAGACGTCTGCTGGCAAAGATAGAGGGGGATGATAATTAGCGATGTTGACGCACATTAATCTGTGTGGAACGTTTCTATTATAAAGATAGTTGAGTTCGTACGGAAACTAATTGTCGTGACAGATACAAATATTTTTCTTATACTAGTCTGAACAATCTTTCAATTAAATCCACACGCTGTCTTTTCTTGGGAGTGTCGCAGCTCAAGGTTCACGCGTTATATATTGCCTGCTGGATCTTTTTCTTAAAGTATTCGTTATACCCTGAACACTATTTTTCTAGTTTGCTGGTGCAACACTTGCCTCCATATATTGATTGCATATATGTATACTTTACTCACTAAGGCTGTAGAAGCAATTCTGTAACCTATTTTTTTTATATATACATGTTACCGTAGAGACTAACGGGTCAACTCGATTGAGGTCATACCACATTGAACAATGATTTTGGAATTGTATATGGACCTCTGAACCCCAAAAATGTCGGATGGGTGTGTAAAACTTCTCAGAGCTCATAATAAATAAACAAAGTAAGCAAGACAGTCATATATTGGGTACTTTATAGTATAGTTCTGTACCTGGCAAGTGTCAACTCCGCCTTCCATCCTTCCAGCACATATAGTCCCCGGGATTGTGGCGTCTTCCCGCGGAAGCATGCTGTTAATGCATTCCGTACGATTGTAGATGGTGATGACCGCCTCTCGCATGACACAGGGGACGCTGCTGGAGTCACCAGACCTCGTGGTTCCGAAGCCACAGATGAGTCCCGTCCTCTGGCCGTCCTCTTTGAGCACCAAGTCTGCCTGGGATCTTTCAGTCTGAGTACCACCTTCCTGGCCAAAAAGCATCCATAGGAAGCGATTCTGCACGTGTGCTGTAACACGTTAGGTTCAATGATACTCGGGCAAAAAATTTCCGGAAAATAATTCATAGTTGGTTTCATACTTAATGGCAATCTGTTTCATATATATACTATATTTGTAAGTAAATTAGTTCATTCTTTGGTCGTCTTATGCCATTTTGGGTGCACGAGTCGCGTCACATTAAAATTGATGAGATTGGCCGCGGTGATTGGCCGATAAAGCTAATGAAAATAGAGTCAATTACATTATAAGTTTTTTAGCGTACATGAAAGTAATCCACATGGTGGCCTTTAATAGCATAGGAAGGGATTTGAAAGGGGGGATGCGGAATGGTAGGTTAACTAGATCCCCCGGGTAATAGGTTAAGGATCCTACCCGGCATTCGTCTGAAAGTGATTCAGGACAGATCCTAGAAAACATGCATTAGGTAGGTCGGGCAATAGGTACTTGTCCCACGCCCTTCGGATGGCGGGAGAGGGGTTTTCTGTGCATTCCTTTCTCCGTGCCTTGAAAAGTTTAGGAGGCGGCTGGCCGACTATTCCAATGGTATTCTCACAGATATCAATGTTTCTTACCCTTGTAATTAGAAGTAAGTTTACTTAATGTTTTCCGTTAAATGTACAAGAAAATACTAAGAGTTATACTTACGTTCACCTGGAAGGCATATGGGCATATAATTGGCCGGCTCAGTCAAAGTCATCACTGCGAGATCGTATCCTGTTGCGCTGTTCTTGTACTTCGGGTGGACTACTGCTTTCTTCACTTTGAAAATTTTGCTAGTCTTATCTTGACCACATTGATTTACTGTACCTAGTCTGATTGCATATTTCTTGTAATTAGGGACATCCTTCATTCTACAAGAAACGAAATATGTAACATTAGAACCAAATTTAAATTGTAGAAAGATTTTTAGCAACTTCTACCATTCAAAATTCATCCCACATTATTCAGGATCTGAACTTCCATGTGTGTGTTATTTAGTAGCATTACAATATTACAGTAATATAAAGTCATAATTTAGTATCAATGTGACAGATAATTGGCAGTATTTCTCGAAAATTATCACCATTCAAATATATTTCTTTGTTTAGGCAAGAAAAACGTTGTTTTATGCATTTAGACGAAGTTTTCCGGCCTTGTTATTGAAGGTTATGTTGAAACAGACACTTTCCTCGTCTGATAAGCAAGTACATTAAGCATAAATATTACAAGTTATTACCCAATATATTCATGGAATTCTCATCATAACACCCGAAATTTGTTTTTCATGCATAATTATATTCAGAGAAATGTTTTTTTATTGTTCGTAGTATGTTAATTTAACTTCAGGAATAGTTTGTATTCGTTTTAAGAAAAATAATAGTATAAATGATTTCATTGTAATAAATGTTACATAATTTATATTTATGTTTCAGTCTGGATTTTTGTGTAAATAAACAAAATTCTTGATTATTAAATTGTACAGTGAAATGTAGTATTAAATATATATATATCCCTAATTTTGATACTATAATATTTAAAACGAAAGTCATTAATGTTAGATGACATTTAGAACATTTTGTATTGGACAATTTAAGAATTGAAATGCAGCGAAACTGCTGCTGTTTATATATTAAGTGATATTCCTGTTTACTAACTGGCTTTTAATATCATACTAATTTAGTAAGGCTATTTAACGAGAAGGACATAACAAACCCAAGTACATCAGAGCAGTAAAAATAACAGGAATTAAGGATTACGAAGATGACAACTTGAAAACGTAATTTACTTTTATGCTGTTTCATCCATATTCCTTATAATTGGCCACTAATTTTATTCTCTAGATTGAGTTGCTTTCATTTAATAGGCCCTGCGAGTTCCTAATTATTCCTGTCAATTATATCTTGTACTGTAGAGTGCTTCATTATTCTGCTATTGTTAAGATATTAACGTTCCTATTACATTATATCCTGTGATATTACAGACACGTTACTATTTGGTTCCAGATTTTAATTCTTATTTTAATTTTTACAATCGCCCGGCACTTTCAGAGAATACGACAATTCCAATCATGATATCGTATTTTTTTTTACCATTGCTAATTTTGTTTTGCCGCGCAGTGCATATCGACCAATTGACCGATTAATTCCTGGCAATGTCATGTCAAGCACGCGTTTCTGCGAAAGAGGAGAACAATCGCCCATGGTCAATATTGGGCGGCTTTCTATAAATTTAGCAATGTTGTTTCGCTCGTGGAATACTAAGACTATCAACAGACACCGATAAAGCTTTTCACACGTATAGGTCGCGACACATAGCAAGCCGTGTCAAGATAAGTAATCGATATTATTAAGGATAGGAGCTACGTTTAACACGAACCTTCGTTACGGCAATGTGTTAGTGTAAAAACTATACTGAAAAGATTGACGCATAAAAATATATTGCGTTCAGTTCAGGATATGTTGTACACAAAAAAAACTCACCTGTAAAATTTAACAAGTGATAAGTAGAGGGTATGATAAAAAGACCGTGCTGCTGTCTATATATCCCGTTAGTAAGAATATAATTAATGTTATTATGAATGGTCGTGGTGAAGTTCCATAAGGGGGAGTTTTCAACTGAATATAGTAATATCCTCCTCATTCTTCCTCCCTTGTTCTGCCGCATCTAATACGACCTATAACTATGTGTAGCCGGTAACAAAGCATGGGAGGTAGCTCACTAAAAAAGCTGGTGTTTTTATATTTTTGTTTATAATCAGGAAATTGATATGACGGTGTAGGATTATCTAGATATAGATACGTTAAACATACGTTACGTTTTTTTTTAAGTTGAAACCAAGATAAATCGTAGAATCCTTCATAATAGAAACTCAAGAAAATTCCGTCTGACAAACTGCGCTCCTACGTCACTAGGACTTTTTAGTCTCACATTAGGCCGGTGATGCGGTTATATCGTATACAATATGATCACAGGTAGTCGTAGCCAGTATTGGTATTATTTATCGGATAAAAACTTACATGTCAAAGCAATGCGCAGCTGTGAGAATATGTCTTGATGAGATGAGGGCACCAGCACAGATCGCTTGATCTGGTTTGCCTCCCAGCAACAACTGTGCGAACCAAGGATATTTCCAAGTATCCAGTTGCCGTCCGCCGATTATCCGCGACTGACCAACCAGAACCCCGCAGTCTGCAATAAAAGGAAGAACGTCTGCTTTAGATTGCTCAAACGCTACAACTTGAGAATCTCTCCCGATCATTACTTGAAAATGAAATGGCTGTTTTTAACTTATTTTTCGCTTACGAGAAATATATCGACAATGTTGCTATTCTATTATTCAACTTACTACAGCTAGTTGATGGTTGAGTGGGGTTCACATGATATGTGCATCGAACAATTTATTCAATTGTTTCCTTTTTCCTTGAACGATTTTTATTATATACTTATATTAATTTTCGGGAGCAGTTGTAATCATCCACCTATTTGGGCAGTTTTAAGGGATTTATTGGACTTAGAGTACATTATATTACAAAGTAATGCATCAGAATAAGATGTGTATGATTATAAGGTGTTTGAAAACTATTTCAGTTGAACAATGGTTTGAGGAGGCCCGCCAACGAAGTGGCGGTCATTATACAATTTTATTTTTATAAAATAACATTTCTTGTATTATTTTTTTATGAGCAGCAATAAATAATTACAATCAGTTTTATTTATTTAATTTTCAACTGAAATATTTGGACTGTTTTGAGACAGTCTGTATAATAAAAATCATAATGTATCTTAAAGTTGGAGGTATTTCCCAGTTTATTTCACTCGGGTTGCCAGCCGGGTTGTAGTAATTATCAGCGTCGTTTCATGGCTGACACAGCCATCTTCTTCAGGCAGAAGACGGTGCCAGCCATCGAAACGTTGCTGATAACCCAACTCGGTTGGAAACCCGAGAGTAATTTCTACATCCCTGTATGCCGGCAGCTTTCTCAGACACGCGCGCTAAGTTCACAGCTATATACCGCCCATTTTAACCAGTTAAACCGATAAGATTATAAACAGTTGTTCGATTATAATGTGAAGGCTGACTATTGTTGGACGCTGCACAGAAAAGAGTTCCATGCCACGCACAAGCGGAAAAGCTCAAAGCGAAGCTTTGAGGGGGGTAAATAGTTGATATTATAAAGATTTTAAAAACTATTTATATATTTCATTTTTTATAACATTAAAGTAAATGAGAAAATATGACATAGTATATATTTCTAATTAAACTTATGCAATTTTCCTTCATGTATTTCTGGTTTTACATAGATTTTAATTTCCACTTTGAGGGGAAAACTTTACGTGATCTAAAGGATAAGCGTGGCATTTTTTAATTTATTGCATCAAAAATTATATAGGGAACACCAAAACGGTACCAAAAAAAATAAACAAGTGTCAATTTGCTGGTCTCTGTTGTTGATGGCTCGAAAAAGCTGAAAATAATTGCAGGATGTATACTGTCCGTTCTCAAGTTTATTCATTCATATCCTCTGCTTTCATATTGGTTTCCTTTATGTCCTAGTGAAACCTCTCTCCTTGGTTTTCATTCTCTGCACCAAGATTTTTGGGAAAATATTCGAGATGTGAGTTTTAAACTCATTGAGCATCTCAGGTCTTTAAAAGTTCTCAGCATGTTGTCTATGATTATTTCGAAGTTAGGATCTTTCTTGTTTTGTTACAACTCATTTGAGGGAATTTCATGCCGTTTTCTCAACGCCTACCATAACGTTACTAAAGTTTTCGTCCTTCATAAGCTTTCGAATGTCAGGACCGACCAAAACAGCTTCATCTTTGCTTCGAAAAGCCCTGAAAACGCAAGATACTTAAACGTATCACCATTTTTTTTGGGTAATGTCTTGACAACTACTTCATAATTCGAAGTTTGATGTGGAGGGAAACAACACTTTTTGGGGGTCCACCAAAGACTCAAAGTCCACCTTTAGTGTTCTGAGTAATTTTGTTGCGTAGAGTTTTTTATATTAATTTTTATTTTAGTTTATAGTTTTTAGAATAAGTCTTGACTTTGGAATAAATTGGATAGGAATAAAAAAAAGATTTCAATCTATTCTAATGTCGTGCACCTTAATCTAGGCAAATCGGTTTTTGCGGCGAAATCTTACGTGGTTGAAATATTTTTTAGCATTTGCCCGTACTCAGCACGCAAAAATACATAAGAAACGCCCTACATTTCAGAGAATTTTTTTTTGGCGCATACCTATGAATTTTAATGTTGATGTTCACGCCCGTTGTGTGAAGTTGCTTGGTTCGGCCACCGACGGCGCTGGGTTGAGCCATGGAGACGGGTTCTCACCCCGAGGTGGGAGCTCCGTCGTTTTATGCTCTCCGACCTGTCGCGTTAGAGTGTTGTTACTTTCAGTGGTTCTGTTATCGTCGACAAGAGACGTTTACGTCCGGCTTTTGCCTTCGACTCTAAGAATTCACGTGTTTCTAGCGCGGTGCATTGATTGGGTGATAGGGTACAGCTATCTTGGCTTCAAGTTTTTTGTTGTACAATTTCTTGCTCAGTGCAAGGCCGAGACAAATCCCTCTACGCAATCTTCGTTATAGTTTTGACCGTTCGTAAGTAGTTGTATTGCTCGTGGATATTTTCTCGGTGGTTTTACGTGATTGGCAGCCGTTCATCCTGGAATTGCTGAATTTAGTAGGCAGGTCCATGAAGGGGTGAATGGACCCGATCTTTAGAGTAAACCCACGCCTTGCGAGAATTTGTTTCTTTAAACCTTCCCGATCCTATTGACTGCTATTCGCCGAGCTTCCAGGTCGAACTCCACCGCTGGTTTCTAATCTCAGCTAACAGTTGGAAATATAGATATGAAAGAATCAATATTACAAAACTGTAATTTGAGGTAACGAGTAATTATATTTATAAATTAAAATTATATACAATAGTTATAAACAATATAGATAATTGTAATCGAGGAATTTTACTTTATAAAATCCTTATGTAAGTTACGTAAAACATATTTTAACCTTGAAAAAACTCGTATAAGTGCGTCACGACCATTCTTATTCAACGAAACATAAACAATCGTGTTGCGTGCCTAGGAGATAAAATTGATCTATTACGTACACGGTGTATTCTAAAATGCAGGAAATAATATTCCTTTGGTTTCCAAAAGTTCTTTCCTGGGATGAATTTTTCTGTACAATATTATTGATATTAAATTAGGTTCCGAATTCTAAAGTTGGGAAAATTGGGCACACATTTAAATATGTGACCGTTGGAACGTATTATGAAATTGCAGTATGAAATAGTAATTTTAAAGAAGAACATGAACATACAGACGGGATATATATATGGTAATCGACAGTGGCTAATCTCATATTATAGGATAGGAAAGGTAGCCAAGGATTAACTAGGGCCCACGGACTGTGTTTTAAAAATACTACCCGGCAATTTGCCTAAAAGTGATGCAGGGAAAACCGTAAAAAACCCTGCATCAGATAGTCTGTATTTGAGAGCGCGAGAGTGAATCGTACACAACGTTATTGAAAATATGCGAACTCATTTAGCAATAATGCGTTATAGCGCAAACGTATTTTGGATCCATCTGATTCTACCTTTTCATTTTTTCAAACTTATATTTACAATATACAATAATTAAGCGTTTTTAATTTTAAAATATATTTCTCTCTTTATATACATATTGATCTATCGCGTTTACAAATATTTGATGACAGAATTATTATGCATAATAAACTGAAACGTGATCATTCGGATTACATCTAATATAAAAATTGTATGTAGGAAACTACTACAATTGGCATTCGTTAGTCCTGAATATATATAATGATTTGTTTGATAGTCTGATGAATTTATAGAGCAACGAAGTGTTGTAATTTTTATAACTAGGAATATGCAAGATCCATAGGAGTATTGGTTATATAACTTTAATTCCTTCAACTCTGAGTATTCTGAGATGTTTCCTTGTCATTCTATGTACAACCTATGTAACCTTCATCGCAGCGATATATGTATTGTACGTGAAGTTTACCGGATTCAACGGGCTGGGGAAAATGAGTATGATATTGCTCAATACAGCAGCTATGTATTTTGCCATGCTCCACAATTTTCTTCTAGAGGACTTGTACCTTGCAACGTTGTAATATTGTGTAAACTAATCAGTGATGGTAGAGACGGACCACATTGTTTAGCATTTCGCATTAAATTCTTAGCTTCAGGAGTACCAGCATATTATCACGTACTACGAGCCAGCAGTTCCATTGTACCTGTGTGCTATTGTGCTGCATATTGTTCCAAGCCACTGCAGCTCAACAATTGTGGTACATTTAATGTGCAACAGCTCTGTAGATCCAATGGAACGTGCATTAGCAGTGTTCACATGTCGAAACATCACTCTGTTAATTGAAAATAGGCTGACAAATAGTTTCACCACGGTACACCCAAAGCTGATGAGATCCATCTTAATTCGTTTACAAGTTATTTAAAATCACAATGGTTGAAAGTCGTAAATATAATTGAATAAAACTTAACCAGTCAACAAAGGCGCGAAAACGCGGGATCAGTTCGGGTGTAGTCCATATTGTCCAAAGCAGAACTAGAATTTTCTTTATAGTTTACAAATCTTTTACATTCATGAGTATAGGTCGACTGCTAGTTGTTTGCTCACTGACGTCTGCAACGCTTCCTATTTGTTAAACAAAACAGTTAAGGATTCTTAATTTGAGTGACTCGTGAATATAGAGATCTAATTTTTTTTTAAGTAACAGGCTACATGAGGGTAATCCACATGGTGGCAACTCCCCTTTAATACCATAGGAAGGGATTTGAAAGAGGGGATGTGGAAAGGTAGAGGAAGGTAGCCAAGAGGTGACTAGGGCCCCCGGATCCATAGTCCTCACGTGACTGATGCCAAGACGATCATCGTCAGATGACATATGAGCTGGGTTGAAACCGGAAAACTCTTCTATTCATCAGATTCACAGGTTATATCTACATTAGCTACCCATCTTTTTTATTCTCAGTTTGAACATTCGGATCTTTCGGTAATCATACATTACTTACTTATGAAATAGTTTTTGGACAGTACCTATTTAACGTTCGTCTTCATTTTATAATCGTTGTGTAATTAATTATACTCGTTCTGATATTTTTACCCAGGAATGTATGAATTCTTTTTTAAAAATTTTTACCCGATTTATTGAAGAGTTAAATGTCGGAAATTTTTCATTCGGCTAACATAGAGTTCACCTTATATAATATATGATCTGAGATTGATGTTTATAACTAGGAATATGCAAGATCCATAGGAGTATTTGTTGTATCACTTTAATTCCTTCAAGTCGGAGTATTCTGAGATGTTTCCTTGTACTTCTATGTAGAGATACCAGTAAATTTAACTTGTATGAAATTACGATTATATATGTGTTTAGGGAGTCGACTTTATGGAGGCGAGCCTTTAGCAGTGTAAATCAGTGGCGTTAAGTGACGGGACCTTTCGTTAATTGATACGTATAGTAACCGATGTATATTTTTGGAAACGTCTAGTCCTTAAGTATTGATATTTCTATATTTACCGCTAACTGTGCTTGCTTTGCCCGATAGTTTGCAATAGGCTATTATTGCTAGTCGCTAATCAAAAAAGAACGAAGGTTTCCCCAGTGCTTGTTATTAACAAGAAGTTCTCTGGATTCCAACACGTTTCGATGGCAGTCCATGCCATCGTCAAGTCAAGTAAAGTGTAGTGGTGGTGATGATGATGATGATAATGATGGCAGTGACCGCCTTCGGAACGTCGTGTTATTACAATCTTTTCACTTGGTTGGAATACAGAGAACTTCTGGTTGATCAAGAAAGGTTTATAATTGTAGACTCATTTCTCTACTTCTCATTTTATTCAGTAGGTTCGAATATAAAAATTAATGTAAATAACTATCTTCATCAATTTATTAACACACTACACGAATTAGACAACAATATTATTTTGATGAACAGTATCACTTGGTTTTGTGTTAGTCTTGAATTCAAGAATGGAAATATTTTCTCTCGTCCGCTTGGAAAAAATCATGAAAAATTCAAATTTCAGATACTAACGGCCAGCGTTTGATCTCTATGTATGTGAAGAAATTGGGCTTGATTAGTTTCTTAAATTGGCGATTAAAATGAAAGTCCTTAAATAAACACTTGACAATTCAATTGTATTCAATACTACGTAGTATAGAACAGGCAGCATAATTTTAATAATTAGTGTCCTCTCGACGGTTACACGTGTAATATTCAAGTTATTTTTACTGTAATGGGGCTCAGTTCTTGTTTCCACTTATTGTGGATATCGAGTTACAAAAATATACGATGATAAAAAATGTCAGTTACGTATTAGTGATCAATCAATTTAACGTTTTCGATACGCGTTTCCTACCATGAAAACCATAAATATATTTCTTCCTTCTAGATATCCAATTAATAGTCTTTGTTGAGGCTATTTATTTAGTACTGAGAATCGTAAAGCTGTACGATGATGAATTCGAAGAAATAGGCTCTTGAAAATAAATGTTTTTGACAAACGCGTGTTTTTCAGGGTCGCATACTTATCGTATTGATAGAGTACAGGGTATTGTGAACGCTACCTACCTCGAACGTTCCCCGTGACGCATTCAGCAATTGTCGACGATAACAATAATATGAATAATGAAGCGATTTGAAAAGAAGCAAATGGATAAGTAGGCACGTAAGCTTCGAATTTTGTCTTGTACGGAATTATTTTTCAATAGCATAGCTACAGGCAATGAATTTTCGTTCAAATATGCACTGCCGGCAAATCTAATCGCAGAGAATGCTCCGTGACACAATGGGATTAGGTAACTAGGTTTTATAATGTCTTGTCTAAGGCGTTTGGCCTTGTAACCATACTAATGAGGAGTTTTTCCATTGCCTTTAGAAATAACAGTAAAACTTAAATATGTAGTGTTCGGCGTGGATACTTTAGTGGCGAAGCAGAAATTCGTCAATTTCAATTCAAGAGTAACCTTTATTAATAGTTAATTATGAAGACGAAATATGAAAAGAAAATGTAAAGGTGAAAATATTTATTCGGTTTAGAACATGACTTTAATTTATGCCAATGAATGTGAATGCAATATGTCATAAATTTGAGATATGTAAGAGTTGTTTGGCCTATATGCATCGAATTGCTGCTCTCTCGTATCTTTGAATGCATAAATCATAATACGAAATAAATTTGTGGTACACGTGTACACTTTAAAAAGTTACAAAGAATGAGCTTCTATTCCTAATGCAACCAGCTTGCCACGTATGCTATTCATGGCTGAGAATCTGGTTGGATATCATAGACGCATGCCATGCACACCTATACAACCTGTTTGTTGATTTATGTACTAGCACGTTAAATATTTCTTAACAAAGGCTTGAAACTTTATTCTCCTGGCTAGTATACTTCTTTCACCCAAGTGTATTGTTTAAAAATATTCCTAAATATTTGCAAATGGTTCTCTTGAAATTCTTTATTGAAACTATATTCCTGTTCGTTGGTAAACGGTATTTCTTTTCCCCATTGAACTAGTCGGGATATTCTTATACATTACATATATCTTGTTCGTTTTAAACGTTGTGTATATGATTCAATCGTCACGAAAAGTCTTACTTCCTATTTTAAATTGTGCTGCAAATCGTTTTTGAATATTAGAAAATCTAATGATAAAATTACTGAACCTTGAGGAATCCGACATTTGTCTCCATGACGGTAAGTTACTAAATTTTCACTCTTTGCGATCTTCCGTTTAAAACTTACACTGCATTTACTATAGTTATCTAAATCTACATTACGAAATTTAGACAATACGATATTTTGAGTCAGTACATCTAAGTCAGTGATTAATCCGTCCATTCTTATCCACTATATAGCTGATAAGTAAACTCCTGAAATATTTTTATCGCTTGACTTTCGAGCGCGAACTCTTCCAGAAAACTGTGTAGCAAATTAAAAACCCATTCATCAAATTCTGGCATATCATTTTACAGGATAACTTTAGTATACTCTTTCAGCACTCCTAGTTGAATTATTTGTCATTATGCAACGGATCGGAATAATTTATAATACTGTAATAATATTCATGAATGGTCCCTTTTATTTTACTCCTAGTCAGTCGCAATTTTTATTTTCTCTTCCTCGACCCCGTGTTCGACAGTAACACTTCGGAATTGTTTTCTCCTTGCCGCAAGGAGTCGAATTTCCCAATAAAATAAAAAATCTTAAAAAACAAATGATTTTTTGTTAAATTTTTGATCGATGCAAAGTTATGCCATATATATGTATATATATATATATATAATGTATATATATATAAAATATAAGGATTTTGTTATAATGAATGTATATATGTTATATAGAATGTAAGGAATTTGTAATAACTTGGCACCAATCAAAGATTTAACAAAAAATAATTTGTTTTTAAGATTTTTTATTTTATTGGGAAATTCTACTCCTTCCGGCAAGAAGAAAACAATTCTGAAGTGTTACTGTCGAACACGGGTTCAAGGAAGAGAATAACCGGAAAATAAAAATTGCGACTGACTAGGAGTAAAATAAAAGGGACCATTCATGAATATTATTACAGTATTATGAATTATTCAGACCGTTGCTTAATGACAAATAATTCAACAATTTCATAGGATAGAAAATAACAGCTGCTTTGTTTACAGGTTACAAAAGAAATCCAAATCTAACTGTTGGATAGTAACTATTCCTATATCACGGAACTAGGCACAGAAATTAGATGTAAATCACCTGGCTGATAGAACAATTAGCTTTTAATATCGGAAAATCAACATTTATGGAACACACACGGACATTCATAAACTTAAAATACTGTTCTTCGCAGTAAATCCATTTGTGCAAGGGAATATCTGTCTCATAGTGTGAGATGGAGTCTATCCTTATAATTTGATATACTACTCTTAATTTATTGTACTTTTACAAAGGCCACAGTAGGCCGTGTCTGGCTTCAAAGAAATCTCCCTAGAGAAAATATTTCTCATAAAAATTATTCGGTTATTAATAGTAAAAATTATGGCTTTATCGAAAACTGTCGACGCCTAAAAACCTATGGAATGAATGGTAAGCCATTCTCTGAAGATGCTAAACCAATTCTGGGAACTTTGCAACTAGCAATATTGTCGTGTGCAAAACAGCGAATTATTATAACCTTATATTTTGTGTATGCCTCCCGAAAAAGACGAACTCACCCGAATAATGGGCCGAGTGCACAAAATTCGTATGAATTGCATCTTGCAAATAAATTTAAATAATATTAATTTGGTTTCGTACTCGCATATAATTTTTTGGAAAAACTATAGCTTAAAGAATTCTATAACTCAGAAACCTCATATTTGAGGATACTGTAAAATGTACTCATTAATTATAATTAGAATAGGTTGCATTTTAATGGGTTCACAATTAATTGAATAACATTTAATGATTCCACTTAGCGCTAAATTAGAAGTCACTAAAAAAAATCTCAGTATATTGATTTTAATATGTGAACTTTTTATTTCAGAAAAGGTAGTAAATAGAATTAAAATAAGATCATTCATGTCGTCTTTAAGGCTAAGGGAATGGAGATATTCTACAAGGTTTAATATTTACGCGAGTACATCGTTTGGAAATTTATTCATAACAAAAATTTATTTACATTACTATTGCATTTTAAAGTAATAAAATCATGTTAACAATAATCGAATTATTGAACTTTTATTCAAAAACGTGGTTAATATTTTGATTAAAGGACAATTAAAATATTTTTTCAATATTATGTTACAATAAAAAAAGTTGCATGAAGGTTAATAAATTATTTGCGAATATAACTATATATACTGGTAATGGGTAACAGAGTTTTCAGATTTTATATCAGTTAACAATATATAATAAAATTTTTCCCACAAACGCCCATATGCAGTATATATATATATATATATATATATATATATATTGTCATTAGCCATTATTGGATTGAAATGTGTTTAAAACCATTTCACATTAATTGTTTTCTGTATTAGGCACGTTCGTCCGTATCAAGTTTTCAAACGAGGTCATTTTATTTACGCTGGAGATTAAGTAATAACTTAGAATGTATTTCCAGTTAGAGACTATAATTTAAGTAAACGCTCCATGTTATTAGTTGTAGTTGAACCCAATCACGATTATGCCATTGCTGATATTTTAAGCTGCATACCGTGTGTTACATGAAATTCAAAGCGTAATAATGCCAGGTAATTTTACACTCTATCACATAGCATATGTTTAAAATAAAGTGTTCATTGGATCCCGTTTATAATTGAATACTATATTAAGATTCGTTTATATCGTATGAAAACAATCGCTTTAATTCTACCTGAATCACGGCATTGCCGATGTTACTAATTCTTTCCTAATTACGTGACCATTAAAACGTCGTTAAACTTTTAATTAGTTTTTTTTATTGAGTAACAGGCTACATGAGGTGGAAACTAACCTTTAATAACATAGGAAGGGATTTGAAAGGGGAGATGCGTAAGGGTAAAATAAGGTACCTATGAACCCCAGGTTTACAACCTCGAAACATACACCTCTCAAAAGAGGCCAAGGTGCCTCGGCTTGGGGGAACCTTAGTTCAAAAGCAGAGAGAGAAGGCAGCCCCAAAGGTAGCCCTCTTCGCCTCTCCAGAAAGGATCCTCGTCCTAATAATTGTGGAAGGTAGCCACTGAATTAAATATGTACACATGCTTATATTTCCATAATCTGACTTAATAATGGAGTTGCGTTTATGATTAATCGCACATGGTGACATTTTTTAAATTATCCGTATTGTGAATCAAGTACATAATTATGACGAAATATATTTAAGAAATGATATACTTGCGATCTGGAAAAACAGATTCTACAAATTATTTCATCTTTTCAGAGAATCTGACTACATAGTTCATTATCGTGCTGTTTAAGGTGACATACGAATGGTGTGTGCATGTCGAGGTGTTTCTTACTGGATTGTGCTGCGGCCCAGGGCAACACCGCCACAAGGAAGACCCTCCAGCTGACGTTCATTGTGGTTCACTGACAAGGACTGCTTTGAATACCTACCTAACGCTCGTTACCTGTTATCAGCTGATAGCGCCAGACGTTGGTCAACGTTCCTTTCATATTTTGCAAAATACCTGATTGAGTGAAGCTTCGAGGGTATTCCGTAAGCGTTGCCAAGTATTTACCAACACTGTAAGCCTAGCGTCAACAATGGCTGATTGAACATTTAATCTCGCCGAAAATAGTTCATTGCTTCTACTTGTATTTTCAAGTGATGTAACAGTTAAATGTAGTCTTTCATTTATTCAATACAGTTACAACAATGTTACATTTCTTTTGAAATAAGAATAATTTTCAATTATTAGAATACTCTCAGTCTCATCTGCGGAGCTTATTACAAAATACTTTAGTCTTCCAATTCCTTGACATTTCACTCGTCATCAGCCTGCGAGAACTGTTCTCTCGCAGGCAGAACCTTTCTGGGGATGCCTTTTCCTCTCTCCGTTTTTTAACTCAGGTTCCCACAAGCCGAGGCACGTCGGCCAGTTTTTAGAGGTGTGTGTTCCGGGGTCACAGACCTAGGGCATACGGTAAGAGTCGTTTTCTGTTTCCTTTGGAACAGTCGGCCAGCTGTCTCCTAAACTGGTCAAGGCACGGAGAAGAAAATACTGCATCCCCACAGTAAACCCCTCTCCCGCCATCGGAAGAGCGTGGGACAAGTATCCAATGCCCGATCTACCTGATGCAGCTTTTCTAGGTTTTGTACTACATCACTTTTAGGCGAATGCCGGGTAGGATCCTTAATCTATAGCCCGGGGGCCCTAGTTAACCCGGCTAACTTCCTCTACCCTTCTGGATCCCCTCTTTCAAATCTCTTCCTATGCTATTAAAGGGGAGTTTCCACCATGTGGATTACCCTTATGTAGCCTGTAACTCAAAAACAAAAAAATTACTTAATACTGATTGTGACACGCTTTGGTGAGCCTTTTTCATTATTTTTCTTGAAACGATAAAATCAGATTAATATACTACTGTAATACATTGCTGTTGTACTCAGTTTTAAATGATATTCAAAATATTGGAAGTCGTCTCCTATCCAAACTGAATTATTGTAAACAGTGTAATTTATAATGAGGTCTGTCTTGAAAATGATAGTTTCTTGAGTAAAATAACTCCAACTTCCTTTGTTACAGTGGAGAAATGGCCAATTTAAATGATTAATTTTACTCTATATTTATTCACACATTAAATATACATATTCTTAGCAATGGTAGTCCTAGTTTCCAAATTTTAATCTCTTCGCAAACTGTCGCTTGAATATTCCGCATCCTTTCCGTTTTTTAGAAATAAAAAAAAGTATGCCTATATTGAAAAACTGACAGTTTGACTAAATACTTTACGTGGATTCAAAGAAGAATAACGTAGCAAACAGTGGTTAATATTGGCTGCATAAATGTAATGTAACTTCTAAATATTCTTTCGTACGTGCGTTCGCAAGAGCATGAAAATTTTGCAAGCTTTGTTCTAAACTTTCTCTTCTGCAGTGGTCGCCAATTACAAAATCTATATCTATTCAAGTAAGAAATAACAATCACAAACAAAACTTTTTGCAGACATCAGCTTTAAACTAACATGAAAATATCGGCAAATGAATCATTTCACAAGGTTTTGTGTAATTCTGTTTCAGTTGTTTGAAATTCATCATAGTCACCGGCCCTTAAACTCGTATCGACGCTTGTTATGCATAAACTGTCTCAATCAAGTAGTATTGAAGAGAAAGTTAACACAATTTGGGTGAAGGGAGAGGTGTTGTTATGTTACAAGTCGGGCTTTGTTGATTTCCAGCGGCGGATTGAGAATTTGTCAATCGGTAGTTAATACAGATGCACTGAACTGAGATGATATCAAGTTTGCGCGTCTTAAAAGCACAATTTGTTGTTTTTTCTTTTGCATCCTGGTAGGCGAAGCAAGAGATACGTATAATGAACATCGAACCTCAAACATCTGAGAATCTGAAGAAATGTGCTTGTTGGGAGTATGTGAATATAGAAAAAGGTGGGAGAGAATATGTGAAGTTGGGCTTTGTTAGTTTTGGGAGTGACACGAGCGCGTTTACCAAACATTAAAGACTGGTTTGCTGGAGGACATTGCTAGGATGTTGTCCGTCATTGACCTGTGAAGACGACCTACCCATCAATCATCAGAGGACACTACATTAGTACGTGGACCAATCGTCATTTGCCATTTGTTTTCCTGGATCCGTCATTTTTATTAACTCTTAAGAATCTTATATATACCAATTTGGCGGCGCTACGTGCACTGTTACAGGGTCACGAGTATCCCAAATTGTGAATTTGAAATCAACTCAACGAAAACAAAGATAACGTGACTGGACGAGGAAAATACGGTTGGTTTTTGATGGATAATGAAACTGCCTCTATACATTAATTACCATACACTGTACGATTTCCTCCAAATTCTCATTAACTACCCAATTCACCAATAATAATAGTTTAATCAAGTACTGATTTGGGACAAATAATTTAGAGCATGCAGAATGAAAGTATGATATTTGATGGTGTATTTCAGAGATCTGATTGCACACATGCATATACCTAATATTTGACAAACGTCAGTGTTGTAAACGTGACCGCCCTTTATAATGTATGATATAAGTATAATGTTTAACAGATTTTTATTGATATGAAAGGAGATACGACTCTAGAATGTTCCTAACCGAATACATATTTTAAATGGTCTGTTATTTTTGTATTAAATTTTTACATCGAGTCAAATATTTCAGTCCGATATTCCCCCAATATTGTTGTTTCATTAATGTCCCGTGATGATCTATTTTGAATGAATGAAATTTATTTATGAGCCACCAAAAAGACAATGGTTATGACACAGTCTGGTAGATTCGGACAAGGCGTTACTATCACTAAATACACTGAAACAGGTATTTCTTGTTCTGAAGCATTCGTTTTCTTTTACACTCGAACCTCGCCTAACGAATTAGTCTCTACAATTATTTACGTATTTTTTCATACAGTAAATCAAATAGAAATTTAGATATTAAACATTATGCTGTATTGTCCATTATTTGAAAGGAATTTATTTTTCTTGTACCTGCGGTAGTCCCATGCGATTTATCACATAATTTGAGGATATGTATTGGGTTAATTCATATGTTTCATCAACTAACACTACCAATAACGATTTTATATAAGCATTTTTAGTTTTAAATATAATTTATCCAACCGAGGTAATATATAATGACTTTTATTTTTCAATTATATATTTAAAATTTTCTACAGTCCATTTAATTGCTTCCGATAGTTCTCTGTTAAGGAAATTTATGTCATATAAATAAATTAATTACGTAAAAATATTGCGAATCATTCTGAGAAATTAAAATTTATTTACAAATACTTATATAGCACAACAATTACATATACGTCAGTATAACTTGTTAGTTGACACGGCTATAAAATGCTAAATAAATTGAGTAAATTGAAGTTCCTCAATATTAAAATAGCTATGACTTCCGATATACCCGAATGTGGAAATAGATTATATAAATACGAATATTACATGTATAGGAGACTTACATAGATAGCTGAGGTAATCTAGTACTATAATGACGAAAATACATAATAAACACGAATAATTTACATTTTTGTTTCATAAGTTATCACTACAAAAGTGTACTACATACATAGAAATGAGCCAGCGTTCTATAACACAATCCTAGTTTCACTGTAAATAACACTATTGGTAGAAATAATTATTTACTGAGTGGTTAATAAATTAATAAATAAAGTAATACACACTTAGCAGAAAAATAGTTTTACAGGCTTTCGTGTAGTTTTTAGTATTTTAATTACTTCCAATAAACAGGTTTTGGACAATGGATTCTGTTATTTTGAAGTCGAAGGTGCCTTTTTATGATATAAGTACTATAGGTTTCTAGTTCCATGATGGTGACAAACATCGTTGGTTTAGAAATATGCTAATATTACGTTTCGAAAATATATAATGTATATTATGTAAGCTCAGTGAAGCGTTAAGATTCCGAGACTTTCAAAGAGCTTACAGTCGTTGCGGTAATATTCTCTCTTTCTCCCTCTTTTAGAAATATTTCGGATTTTCCATCTCATTTCACACATCTACTTAATATGTAACAATATTAGACTGAAAATTTGCATAATAAACCTCTTTCGTGGTTTTGAGGTCAAAGTGCTCCATTAATAATTTTATGAAGTAATTAGCGGAACTAAGTTTGCCGGTAAGTAAGTCGATATGAAGATTTCACCGAAATTTATTTTAAACCTGTATGTGTGATTTGACAAACTTTTGTCTGCAACGTAAGGATTAATTGTTGCTGAAAACTGGACTATTTTTTAAAAAATATGATGAATTTATATTATTATTCGTATTGATTCATTGCTCCTATTGTTCATACAGAAATCGAATAAATACAATACATATTTTAGGGGGCGGATATGGGAAGGTCATTAAATAATAATAGAGGGTCGGTCCACGTGAAAAACCACAAGATATTATGATACAGACTTTTTTTTATCGATAATGAACATGCACTACTTGCTTTCTTATGTTTAAATACGAACGGACCAGAAAAGAAACATTTCTTCAGAAACTATATGCATTCTGAGCTAAGGCAACCGTTATTGAAGGATCAGTGAATATCCTTTCAGTTCGGATTTCTGTACGTTTTGTATTAATTCGTACTCGTCTGTATATTTAGATTTGGAACTGGGATAGCCGTTTTTTTTGGGTGTAGACAGGCTATGTATAGGGCAATCCACATAGTGGATAGCATAGGAAAGGGATTTGAAAGGAGGTTGCGGAAGGGAGGAGGAAGGTAGCCAAGGGTTAACTAGGGCCCCCGGGCTATAGTTTAAGGATCCTACCCGGTATTCGCCTAAAAGGAATGCAGGACAAACCCTATAAAAACCTGCATCAGGCAGGTAGGTCGGGCATTTGGTACTTGTCCCACGCCCTTCCGATGGCGGGAGAGGGGTTTTCTGTGGGGTCGCAGGTTACCCCTCGCCATGCCTTGGCCAGTTTAGGAGGCAGCTGGCCGACTAGTCCAATAGGAATAGCGGACAACTTTACCGTATGCCCAAGTTCTGCAACCCCGGAAACACACACCTCTTAAATCAGACCGAGGTGCCTCGGCATGTGGGAACCTTAGTTCAAAAACCAGAGAGTTGTGAAGGTATCCCCAAAGGTAGCTCCCGCCAGAGCTTACTGGCAAGGTTTACCTGCGAGAGATTCCTCTCGCAGGCTTCCTTCTGAGGGATAGCCGTACGAGCAGATTCTATAACAGAATATTTTTCCGTTAAGTAAGTATAATGTGTCTAACACGTGATTGAGAGTATTACGGAATACATTTTTTTTAATGAAAAGTTTGGCCTCAATTTTAGCTGAAAGGAAATGGAAACCCTAAAACGTCGAGGTCAGGTTGGATGTTTGAACGCAATTCCTCTTATTTGCGAATTCTATGCTTAAACGATAATTGTAATTGTTTCCACCACATATCAAAATCATACTACTAACAATCGTAAGTACTTCGAGAACAGGTACCAAAATACCAAATTATAAGATCTGATGAATAACACGATAAATTATGTCAAAGCATCTCTATAAAGTTGTATAAATAGGCGGACGAAGTTGAAGTCATAAATAAATAGGAAATGTATTAGAAATTTCTCTGTTTTCAGGTTTGATATAATTTTATTAATAATCTCTTTCAAGGTAATTCTTTAACGCATATGAGACAAGTTATAACCAAATTTATAGCGTTGATGAAAATAACAGCCTTGATGAAAAATGGTGGATCTGGTATTAACATCATAACATACACGCTAATTGCTGACAAGATAATTCTGATTCTCGTGACTTATGTGAGGAACATAAATTGTTAGATAGCGCTGTTAAATTAATAATCGAACAACGAAATCAGTCAATAAATGAATATTTATTTTCTCGAATTAAGCTCTCCTCGTTAAAACCTTCGGAATACTTTAAAATAACAGTATTAGCAAGTTAATGTAATTAAATCAGACAAACAAACACAAATTATTCAAATACGTCAGATGAAAACAAATGCGTTTTAATAAGCTTGGATATATTTGAAATTATTGACAGCATTGTTCTAGTAACATCGCAGCTGAGTTGACAACTCAGAACGATATTTGGCTACCTTCCTCTACCCTTCCGCATAACATAAGCCTGCGAGGGATTTTCTCTCGCAGGCAGAACCTTTTAGGAGAGATACGAAGGGGCTACCTTTGGGTATGCCTTTTCCTCTCCGTTTTTGAACTAAGGTTCCCACAAGCCGAGGCACCTCGGCCTGGTTTTGAGAGGTGTATGTTCCGGGGTCGCAGACCTTGGGCATACGGTAAGAGTTGTTCGCTATTCCCATTGGAATAGTCGGCCAGCTGCCTCCTAAACTGGTCGAGGCACGGAGAAGGGAATGCTGCGTCCCCACGGCAAACTCCTCTCCCGCTATCGGAAGGGCGTGGGACAAGTACCCAATGCCCGACCTACCCGATGCAGGTTTTTCTAAGGTTTTCCCTGCCTTTCTTTAGTCGAATGCCGGGTAGGATCCTTAAAATCAAGTCTAGGGGCCCTAGTTAACCCTTGGCTAACTTCCTCTACCCTTCCGCATCCCCCCTTTCAAATCCCTTCCCATGCTGTTGAAGTGGAGTTGCCCAACGTGGATGTAGCCTGTTGCCCTAAAAAAAACATTCCGCATCACCCCTTTCAAATCCCCTCCAATGCTACTAAAGAGGAGTTGCCACCATGTGGATTACCCTCCTGTAACCTGTAAATATATAAAAAACACTGGCAGTCCCTTTCTGGAGATTTGGAGAAAGCTATCTTTGAGGATGCCTTTTCCTCTCTCCGTTTTTGAACTAAGTTTTTCACTAGTCGAGGCACCTCGGTCAGTTTTTGAGAAGTGTATGTTCTGGGGGTTGAGCATAAGGCAAGAGTAGTTGCTATTCCTTTTGGAATAGCCGGTCGAGGCATAGAGAAGTAAATGCTGCGACCCCACTGCAAACATGTCTCCCTCCATCGGAAGGGTGTGGGAGAAGTACAAAATGCCCGACTTACCTGATTCAGGTTTTTGTAGGGTTTCCCCTGCACCACAACGTTTAGGTTATTTGCGGGGTAGGATACTAATTAACTCTTGGCTACACCTTACTCGACGCATCCCCCATTTTTGTCTCTTTCCTATGTTATAAGAGGGTCTTACCCTATAGGCTACATAGCCTGTCTGCACCTTCTTCTTCTTCTTACTCTTCTTATTGCATCAGACAACATGCAACCGATGCTCCGATGTAAGCATAATTGGTTTCCCCTAAACATATTCTGGCACATTATCAAACGCAGTCCATGTTCACATAAAAGCCAATTAACCCTTTTTTAATTATCAGTCAGACAAAACGTCTTTCGAAATCTGTAATTAACTAAGTATGCACTTGTTTGTCAACGTACTCCATTCTCCGAAAAACTAACGACTTGTCTTGCTGTTCAATAATAATGACTAGGTCTTCTAAAATTTATTATTGGAGGGCATTGACGCAATCGATTGGTGTACGTGAGACTATGTGTTGCCTACACAGACAGCGAAAATTAATGGTTTAGGGAAGATCCAGTGTTATATGTATGTGTGAAAGGGGGAGGGGATGCTGACAAATTTATGAAACTCAACTGATTGCTTACACGTGTACCCACAGAAACGAGTAAGATGGGCGATTTTACCTGTTTTCAGGAAAAATAAATTATTGTTGCTTTTGGGACAAATTTCTTCGTGTGGGGTGAAACAGTGAGATATATATTTAATATTAAGCGTGTGAAATAAGGTCTTTGTTAATTATGAAAGGATTAATGTAAAAGTTTCAGTTAATGTCGTACAAGTCGGGCAGTTATATCATGTCATTCAATATGTGAACCTCCCCTAAAAGTTACTTAGTACCCATCAACATCAGGCCGGCTTGTTGTGGCAGTATGAATTGTCAATATCCACAAGAATTACCACGCTGGTTAATATCACAGGGCGTTGGATGACAAAGAGGATTCGAGATCGTCATCAAACGGAGTTCACTGCCATCATCAGTCCAAGGATTTTGCCATGTTTTTGAATTTTATTCGATTAAATTTAGCATACGAAGATAATACATATATATTACGTTGATAAGGTAGCAGTTTCTTACTAGTCACTGGCAGAATAATCATAATTATTGTAATAATTTAACGAATTACATTTTCATTCGTATTAAAGTATTTAATCAAATTTTACACCCAATTCCGTTTTAGTTAAGTATTAATTGTTATAAATGTATCTGTTTCTCACATTATTCTTTTACTTATGGACGCCACAATATTAAAGTAACTTGTTATAAGGTCTTTTATGTAAATTCAATCATATCGTGCGTGTTTTCGTCTATCTTAAGCACTCAAAATACAAAATTAGTACTATCGTTGTTAAGCCAGCAGCATTTAATTAAGTGAAATATAATTAAATAATACAACTGTTTCTAATGATAAAATTAAACAAAGGCCTTATAAACATAGAAATATCTCCCCTTTTGTCTTTCCCTCTCTATGAATATAATAATACCGTTTATATAAACAGGGCGCAAACTTAACTACTCTTCGGTTAACATGACTTTAATGCGTTATGTAGGTTAGGTTCAAAACGCTTTCGTTCATTTGTTTTTAACTGCTCGTTTGAGGAAGAGCAGAAGAGAGGGAATCGCCAGGGTAGCAAACGTTAGGAAAAAAAGAAAATCTTTTTGCTCTAAAGGTCAGTTATTAAGTGTTCTATAGATGGAATGCAGTTTCTTTTGCGGCAGCCGGTATATAATATTCTGCTATGAAGACGTTAGCATCGACCATTTAATTTGACAACGATTACGTTCATACTAATTTATATTATGCGTCAGATTTATAATAAACTAACTGGGTTCGGCGTTTCCCGGGTATAAGTCAGAAAGAGTATTTACAAAGCGTTTATGTAAAACTAAGTACCGTTTCGTTGCACCGCCACCGCAACGTTAGTGTCGCAGATACGAGCATGCACACATCTTTCTCTGGTTCATTGTCTTTCCAATGGCGTCATTGTGTTTGTCAGTGATCGTTCAAAATGTTGAAGACGATTTCTGATCCTGCCGACTGCGAAGTACGTTCTGTAATACAGGTTTTGAACGCAAAGAGTGTTATGCCACCTGAAATTTATCGTCAACGCTGTAGAGCTTTATGGTGAAAATGTAATGACTGTTGGAATGGTGAGAAAGTGGGTTATAAAATTCAATGGTGGACGAACCAATGTGAATGAGTAAATTCGTGGAAACATACGGTTCACAATAATAATGCTCTGTGATGAGTTTTCAGGAGTTCAAAAACTGTTATGCACGACATGGTCATAAATCGCTATAATTATCGCAAATTATGTGTTCTTTGGGTTCTGTTTATGATATCCACATTCGATATTTATTACCCGGTACAGTGATGAGGGAGATGAATTATTAAACAGTATTGAGACCGGTGATGAAACTCGGGTTTGTCATGTCTCCAGAATCAAAACAATATTAGATGGAGCGGAGGCCCTCAGGAAACTTGAAATAAACTTCACCGCGTAATTCAAAACAGTCGAGGCATTGTGTTGCTTCATGTCGCCTCACGTCCCCATTGAGATAGTGTCAGTCAAAACCTTATTTAACAAATTGGTTGGGAGCCCCGATCTCGCACCTTCTGCCTGACTACGACTTGTTCTTGAACTTGAAGCGTGATTTTGGAGGACAACGCAGAAAATGGTGTTCAGCAATGACTGCCTTCATTCGCGGCATCTTTCTCTGAAGAGGACATACAAAAGTTGGTATCCCGTTATGACAAATGTCAGAATAATGATGGCAACTATGCAAAAAATAGTTTAAGAATATTATTTCATCTAAAAATAAAATTTGTTTTGGAAAAAATGTTTTTATGAGTTTTTTCAGAAACGGATTCGTCTCGTAATTTCAGATGAATCTATTTGTCAAGAAGTTTGTTAACCATCACAACCCATCAATGCCATTAGAGAAGCATAAATACTCCCTAAACTAAATGTTATCAATTATACTCTTGGAAAATATACTCGATAACTTAATACATTCAAAAATTCATGCACTATCTTAAGAGAGCTAATTATTCTACCAGTGCATAACAATTTTGAACGACACTTTAGGCATAAACGGGCGTTTTCCTTTCATGAAAACAGATAAATAATAAAGGTTGACTTCTGATATACTATTTATATATGAATTGCTACAAAATTTACTTTAGTGTAGTCAAAATTATTTGCGGGCAAAATGTTTTATTCAGGGAAAGATTTCAGATTCAGTCTTTATTTTCTCAATGGAAGAATAACGTATAATAAGTAAATATAAATCCTTAATGAAACGTAGCATTTATCGTCAGTGCGCGATACATCAGTATTTATTTCTGTAACTGAAGCGATTGCGTAGTTTTAATTATATGATTCAACTACTGACAGTATCGACGATGTAAAAATAATATCGTTTCATAAAAGTTTATGTTGGAAGCCATTTTAATTTTTCTTTCGCAATTTATGGATTAAACTAGTACTAGTAATTAACGCATTTCGACGAAAGGGAAAATTTGGTTGGACAACACAAATCATTCTGACGCTCGAGGTTTCGTAATTATGCTTCGCATACAAAAGCTGCCTAAAATTATGGCTATTTGAATTTGATGGTCTATTTGATTTCATTGCAGAGAGCCTTTCCATGAGAGTAATCTGTCATCGCCGCTTGACGGCTAGCCCTCCGAGCGCGTAACGGAGGGTCAGCACGTGTTTGCACTTCGTTAGAGATAAAAGAGAACTAATTCAGGCCGTTGAAATGGCCAAAGCGTTCGTGACGCTGTGCTGTGTAAAGATCTCGTGCGTATACAACAGGCGATTGGAAGCAACTATATAACAGACAATCTACTGCCATAAAGCATGAGATTTCGAAGGAATACTAATCATTCGTTAAACCGTTTTCCTACTGTAATGATAAATTTCACTAATAGCTTAATAAGCCAAATTAAAATATTTATGATAAGTCGTTTAATTAATAACAGGGGTTGGGTGCCACAAAAAATAATTTTTTAAATCGAAAAATAGATACCTCTATCTCTACAGGGATTATATGGGAGTTGTTGCTGTTTATATAAAATTACAGCTGTGTTACTTAATGATTGAATTATTATTAAGTTTTTATTTTTAAAAGTTCAAGTTTATCTCACAGTATTTTTATAATCTAATTCAAGTCTTTTTTAACCTGTTACTACTTCAAGGAAAAATTTTCTTTCAGCCTGGATATTCTGATACTCAAATAATGTAGAATTTTATTTCCTCCACATATTTATATCATTTATTAATGTTACATCTACATTTTATAATTCAACATTATTCGTGGGAAACAAAATACAAAGACCACTTCTATATCGCTGATTTAAACGAGTCTCTGCCCATGCATCGACGTATTTCTGTAAAACTTAAATTATGTATTGTAATTTGAGTTCATTACAGCAATTAAACCAGTGTTCATTATTATAATTAAATTTTGGGTTTACAGTACAATAATTAAATTTGGGTTCAGTACACTACTCACATTCTCAAAAATAAACTATGGTTGTAAATACAAGATAAAATTTCTACTAAATGCATTCTTAGTTAAGAAGAAGGAATTAAGGCCTTTCAGTACTTGCAGGTCAAGATATTTATGTGGTGGATAAAATATAAATATTTTTTTCGTGACGACAAGCTATCGTTTCCAGGATTTTTACTATTTAAATAGGACTTTAGGAAGGCATCCGAATTCCATCCGAGTTAAGCACATTTTAAATCAACACGGTTCGATGACGTGCGATGTCATCTTCGTCAGGTGAAGTGCGGTTGGAGAGCCGAGGAGCTTTGTTTTTATCACGATGAATGCAAATGTGATTGCTGCTTTGTCATTGATTGGCCACAATCATACAAGATCTCAATCACATAAGTACACATCAAAATATAAATGTAGATCCTCGGTTCTGCAACCGCACGATACCTGAAGATGATGCAAGAGCACGCCATTTGAACATATTTTATTGAATATTGAACCGGGATGAATACCCAAGAATACTTTATTTAAAACGGGAAAGTCCCCGGTATGGGAAGAAATTATCAAGTTGCAGTATAATAGTACTTTGAAATAAAATTTCGTAATACATTCTTGAACAAGTTCCTACCATCTTTTAGTATCATTGATAGTAAACGGATAATTATAATTTACAAATTTGTTCATTTAAGGAATGGAAAAATCAAGTGTGAAATAATACCAAGGAAATTATAACTTTAATAAAAACGAATCATTCTTTTATATGTAATTAAATGACATGTCAGCGTTATAATGACCCTGGTGGTCCATACGATAAAAAATTAATTAAATAATAAAATAAGAAGTAATCAAGAATATGGAAAGCCGTAGTATTTATACGAGTCAAAAGCTCAAGTATGTTTTACAGCTATTTTTTTCACTAAAAATTATCGAAAGGAGGGATAGTAAATCATGTTGTTATCAGTTTCAACCCAGTTTTAAAATTACACCTTCGGCACATGCTTGCACATATAAATGTAGTATTGAATTCAGATAATTTATTTGTAAATCCCCTCATTTGCGTCAGAACTCATTCATATCTGCTTGAAATTTAGGTATACATGTATGGGGAAATAGGATAATAAATTATATAAATTGGCCAAGAAGTCAGTTAAGAATTAATTATGAACAAAATTACTAGCATATTATTATAATAACAAAAATTTCTAATATTCTACGTTTCTTAGACAATCCGTGGACCTCATCATATGTGAACTAGAACTGAAACATCGATATAAAAAGATATACGAGGATGCCAAAGAGGTTATTTGAGAATAAAGTCATAATTGTTGCTGAGATTATTTTTATTGGTTTAAACATTGATGGATGAATAATTGGATTTAATGTATAACATTTCAGACAATCTCGCATATTATTTAATTGAAGAATATAATATATTTACATTATTCCAATAAAAACTGTGTTTATGGGTTGGCATGATTACAGTGAACTGAACAATTGTCACAAGGTTGTTTTAAATTAAATCATTCAGCAAGTTTTTAGTGATATTTTTGTTTGACCTACGTAACAAACATTACAGTCTTTACAGAAAACTTTTTGTATTACAATAGCCTTATCTAACTTATTGATATAAACTTTGCAGTTTTTTATAGTAATTGTTTTATATATGATATCAATGTTGTGCGATTTAAATAATTAAATTAAATTAAAATGTATAGTCTTTATGAATGGAAGAATACTCAACATTTTTGAAACAGTAGGCCTGATGGGTAAGTTGTTAGATTTTGGAAGGGGGACATTTGGATGTTGTGATACAATTGTTGCAAGAATTTTGTCGAAAACGTGTGCCTTAACAGTGAGAAACTACTTTCTCACTTTTTATCACTTTGCGTGTTAGCCGATAAATGTAAATGTAGAACGCTGATAGTGAATATTCGAAAATTGGTATGTACATAGCGTCACCTGTGACTCGGCAGACCAAAAGTTTGCTTATATGTACAATATATAAATGGTAAAATTATGGAACCTTGTTACTTTTGTAACTGTAAATGTACGCGAACGCTTCGTTGGTATCCATATGTATCAACACGGAAATTGACAAATTGAAAACTCTACTTAAGAGATGGAAACAGAATAAATTAGTTTAACTTTCCACATTTTACTCCTTATTCATCTCCTTAGCTAATATTGTCAGAGCTCCCAAAAATTCACAAATCTGACTTATCTTTTAGAATTATTATTGTTTCTACTAGTAACTCCATACCTAACATTTCTTAACAATGAGGGCTGTTCCGATTTCCCACAGCCCTAGAGATGAAGCCATCTCGACATCTGTATATCCGGATGTTCCATTCTCGTACGATTGCTCTGAACGCTCCGAACATGATTTCCATGCTCTTATAAATGTTGGAGTAATCTCCGATTTTACTTTTTAGTCAGTTTCTTTCTTGATAATTTATTGCTTTGACTTTGTCACTTTCGCTCAAAAATAACACAATCTGTCCCATTTACTCTTCTTGCTTCTTTTTCTTTTATATCTTTATGAATTTTGCTTATCACATTGCATTACCTTTTTCATCTTTGATTTTCCTTTCATTTATTGGTTGTTATTTTTCTACTCTGTCTTATAACATATTACTGCACCATTGTCAACAAATTTCAGTACTAGATTAAGAAACTTCCTTCTTCAAAAAATTGATCTCACTAGCTATAAACGTTAACTGAATTGAATATGACTAAACCTGCCAAATTTCTGAGAATTATATTTGAATAAAATAAAATAGCAAAACAGGTTCATCAATTTAAAATTGACACGACGTGTGAATAACGTAAATATTATTCAAGATGAGGGAAATGTTGTACATTACATAAAAAAATTCGGCTATTGATGTATAAATGATTCTAATAATTTAAGTGTGGCGTATGAATACTTGTTACCATTTCATCTATTTTTCCCATTGGAAGTTTTAAATATCAACCATACGCTCAACAGCACTGTGTATATTACAATAATTGCGACAAAAAAGTATAAGGCGCACAGGTTTAGAAATTTTCTCCACAAAATTATTTAATTATGTATTTATATTTCAATAAATTGTAAGTAATTATCATTAAATCTTCACGGAATTGTATTATAAATATTATGTTTTTTTATAAATATAGTGGTGTGATCATGTACCTAATTGATAATTTTGGAGGATAACATTTTCCATAGTGGCTTTAACACCAGATAGAAAGTGCGCTCCAAGGGAACAAGAATTTGCTTTCGTAAATAAAACGCGGCGCTGGGAAGCTGATCCTTGGGAGAGATAGTTTTTTTTGTCTCTACCAAGCAGGGGATGGTCAGAGGAGCTGAAAGGGTCAGCGCAGATGTGGCAGTTGCATGGAGACAGAAGAGTAAAAAGCTGTTTGATAAAAACGGACTGGAGGTTTGGAGAGAGACGAACGAGTTTGGCAAGGACAAAATATACTGTTATGCTCATCCAGATGGTTACGTTTTGCAGAGATTAAGATCAAATGTGCTCAGAACGCGACGAATTGCAACGAGACTACAGAGGAAGCCGTGTGGCTATAACTTACTCTACAATTGAGGAAGAGAAGATAAAATATTCTCGGAAAGAGTACTTGAGTACTTGCTCTAGAAGACGAGAGAAGAAGAAACGCCACACGCCATTTCCGGATGAAGTTAATGTAATAAAATCCTGCGGTTGTCTCTTATTACGTTTCTAAAAAAATTTTCATACTAGTTTTGTTTCTGAATGAACACTGAGATATTTATTATTTTATATATGGACGAACTGTGTAATATTTTGGCATTATTTGTCAATCAATTTAATTTTGCATTATTAAATTCAAGTAAATTATATAAAAAATTGACAAATTAAAGTAATTACTTACGAACTGTAGAGTGTCATTAAGCAACCGTACCACAATGGCCTTATTTATTGCATTACATTATATTACATTACAAACGAGACCATTAGCACCGTTCAGAGGGAAACATAGGTTACAGGTGATGATTGAGAAATTACAAAATTATATATTACCATAACAATTGATTATTACCAAAAAGTTGATGATTTTTCTTAGATAGTCCGATAAGTAGTTGTTTGGGTCGTCGTCTCCCAGGTTGCGGCGTCCGTCTTGTTGGAATTTACGGCAGGAGTTGATCAGGTGCTCCAGGATTGTTGCAGAGATCGCAGAGTGGCCGTTCTGACTCTTCACAGGACCGAGAGTGCAGTTTCCAGACATCCACGAATGTCTTGGTGCAATTAGGAGCGGGGATACTGTGGCGGCTTTTGCAAGCTGGTCGGTGGAGACGTTGTATTGAATTTCCTGACGGAGAGTACCGGAGATGATTGTAGCGAATTCTTGGTTGTTGTTTTTTGTTGGAGATGGGATTTAAAGCGAGAGGGAGTCGTACTATCAACGATTTTACCGGCTGGAATCCCGAGAAGCCTTTATTTAGTTTCTACACTGGGAAAACCTTCGTTCTATAAGTTTTATTTTATTAATATGTTTCAATATTTTATTTTATTATAATATAATTCAGACAAAAGTAGCTGGTTTATTCATTTATAGAATTTAAATAAGTCAGATTAATTAAACAGTTAACTGCATCAATATAATTTCCCTCACTTTCGTAATAACTTTGTGGCTTTATTTTTATTTTTCCCCTTTTCTGCTGTTAAAATTTCGCGTATCCCGCTCACGCATCCATGGGACACGATCATTTTTAATGTCTCGGAACAATTTTGTTTGAGGGTAACATATTTTGCCGTTATCTGTTTGCACATCTGGTGTTTACGTATCGGCTAACAAAGCTAAGCGATCAAATAACACTTTTGTTACTCAAAATTTTCTTCTCTGTTCGTTAACCCAGCTGAATGCATATTTTACCTTTCACACAGAAATCTTTAAATTTATCCCTGTTGTATACTTCATATTAAATATCTAACAATTTAGCTTCCTGAATCTGTGCCACGTTCTCGTTTGCGATACACGTCTCTAGCGAGCTTTATCTTTGCTCATTAATAAACATCGCGACTCGAGCCTCTCGTTGCCATCCCTGGTGGCATCATCTTTATTATGCCAGCAGAACATTATGCAGCTTCTTCCTACGTGTTTACATAATATACCTACCTGAAAGGTACCATGTGATATTCAATGCAAGGCCAGCATGCAAAATATTTTAATGCATGCTTTACCCGCAGAAGACGGCTGTAAATTTTACGCACCGCGGCTTCAGAATTCACACAGGTTAACTTTGTACACATCTAGTTGCACTCATTTTTTTAATATTCCACCTCAACTTTCATTATCAATTATGAGGGAGCGGTAATTTTTAGATTGAGAGCTATATTTATACATTCTCTAACGGAAGAAACGTTTAATCTTTGAAAATAATTCTACATGTGTTTGTGCTTTTTCATTGCATTTGCCTGTACAAAGTCTCGGTTTCTTTCAATTTTCAGGTGGTAATTTTATACACTGACTTCTAAAATCTTTGCGAAATCTTGGCTTAGGGACATTTACTTTGCATATATACTAAATCGGGGAAACTACGATATTAATTTCACCTAAATAATTTTTAGGGTGACGCACGAAAGGAATTACAGGTTCGAAATAATTATTTTTTGCCCATTTTATATTTAGAGTAAAAGGCTACATGAAGGTAATTCACGTGGTGGCAACTCCCCTTTAATAGCAAAGGAAGGGATTTGAAAGGAGGGATACGGAAGGGTATAGGAAGATAGCCAACGGTTAACCAGGGCCCCAGGGTTATAATTTAAGGATCCCACCCGGAATTTGCCTAAAAGTGATACAGTGAAAACCCAAGAAAAACCTGCATCAGGTAGGTGTGTCAAGTCTGAAATTAAACAAATTGTGTTTGGCTCGAATAAAGTGTGACAAAATTGTACATCACTAAGTAATAATTAACTGGAAGTTTAGGTTCTCAACAAAATAAAGAATGTAAACTTTCTCCGTAAATATGTCGTATATATAGTTTTCGGGTATCTAACCAAGTGCAATATATGTTATATTGTTCCAAAGTTTGGAGGAAGATTCTCTTCCATATGAATCATCTCCAATTCGGAATTGACTTTACCTGAAGATAATGACAGAAAAAGTCGTTGTAGCAATAAAAATATTCCATTATATTAGAAACCCGAGATTTATTTATACTCATTCAAATATTTTGTAACAGTTCCCCTTCTTTGCTACTTGTTTACTTTAATTTTGATAAATGTTTATTAATACGAATTTAATTAATTTTATATAATCCACTTTTGTACGAATTTGTGAATTTATTTGAATTTGATAATGACATGAAATGCAGCTCACAAATTTGCTAATGGAAACAGTCATTGGAAAATAATTGTTCTCAGATTCTGAAAACTATCCATCATGCAGTCATAACAATATCGTCTGCCTTAGACATCAAACTTGTAAATAGACAATGCTGAGTTATATATATATATATATATATATATATATATATATATTGCAGCGAATACTAAGGAGTTAATTGTATGCAAGGTTTTTCTGTCTTCAGTTCAGCAGTACGGGCGGTGTATTTCAGTAGCGCCCAATGTTTACGAACGTTTGACGATGGGTCAAACTGTGTCTCGGAAGAAGAGTATACAAGTCCTAGGAAGTAAACAGAAGTCAGTCAGTAGCAGAGAGCCACCTCACGCAAGCAGGTGGCGATATTGTTTATATCAGTCAGTAGTGGTGAAGGCTAGCCCGTGGGCAGTCGCGTGGTTGTTGGTGTTTTTGTGTCTGGAAATCTTGGTCGAGTTGGCTCGAGTTGGACGTTCTGTCGTTTGTGGTCGTTGTTTTTTGACCTGAAGTCATTCCGATCCTAAGCAGTTGTGTGCTATAGTGGATCCAATTTGTATTTTTTGGTATAGCGAATCTCACTGGAGATTCAGGCCAGTCCAAGGTTGGTAAAAGGCCCCGGGAGATGGTAATCTCGGGTAAAGCCGTCTGTCTATAATAGCTCGGCCAACAAATCCTATCTCCACACCTCCTATGGTGACACTGGGCAATGCAGCTTTGCTGTAGCAAAGTGGAGAAGGGTACTTAATGTAGGGTTGTGAGTTTGTTGTGATTATTAACGAACCACGAACTAACGTGCATCCGTTGAAAGGGTGTTGTACCGCTTGGGAACCAATTTTGACGGTCCAAGGCATTTGTTTGGATTTGGTTAAGGATAGTAAATAAGTGTTTGATTTCTATTATAAATTTTTATTAGTTTTGCGTTCATTTTATAAACTCCTAATTTTATTGGAGGCCCGTAGGCGACCTCTGAGATATATTCCCCTTTAATAATTTGGTGTACAACAATTTGGCACCATTATAGGGGTAAATATTAATTTATTTAATTTTGCTTATTACAATATAAACATATCTATAAAACTCACAGAAAATTCGGCGTGTTTTTCTTTAGTATAATTCATTAATTTCTATTCAAAATATGTATCGGATTCTTACATATTCTCGTACACGTGGAAATTTAGAAGTAAAACGACCCTCTCTTTCCAAAACCTTCCATCCCGTCCGCTATTCGAACATGGTTTCATTGTTTTTGGAGCTGTCTTTGTTTAGAAACACAGTTCGTTTTGCAAAGGTTCAGAGAACTTTTTGTATACACAATTTATGATGTACAAGGGAACGAATCGCCGACTCCGCGGAAATTGCAGTAAACGCTCTCACAACGCGAGCCATTGTTCGAGGAGGGGATTCCGCAATTTATGACAGTTAATAAAGTCCATCCCATTTGTAGGTATTGTTGCTCGACAGCACGTCCTGTTGCAGCCAAATTACTGCAAATAACAATGGCAGAATAGAACAATAGTTTATCGTTTCGATTTTTTACGAATGAGAGTGCACAACTGCCAATCAACGTAACTTGCCGTTTACAAATAATTGAAGCAATTACATAATTTATTTATTATTCAGTCTGTTTCACTCTTACAGCATAATATTTTTATGTACTTTTATAGATTGTATACGATATTCATAAAAACAGGAAATTTTAATTGAATAGACAAACATAATCTTAAACTGACCGCACTTTCTAAGTTTATTTTGATTCTTTGTATTTCCGGATACATGAATACAGCCCTATTAACCAAATAAAATATTTCTGGTTCCACACCCAAAACTTCGAGGTTTTTAGTAAAGTTAAGATCCAGACTTTCTCGTAAATTTTCTTTCGCATTTAATGAAGCAGTACATATCTACATTGACGTTATATCCAATGCAACCATGAAAACTTTATCTTTTGCTGTAACTGACGGTGTTTTGGTGATACGAAGTAGGGTTTTGGAAATATGAAAATTTAGACCACTGTAGATGCTCAATATTGTTTCACCCCATTACAGTTAAACGTAAACTATTGATATATTTCGAAATGTATTGCCTTATGAACTATTTTAATATTAAATACGTAACGTAACTTAACAAAAGATTAACCTGAAATATTAATAGCTTAAGGGTATATTTTAAATGCCATCGAATAGATGCTTTTCCCACCTTAGATACACACGGTCGACTGCATTCTTATATATGGAAGTTTTAATACATGCAACAAAATAAAGTAATTAATAAATATAATAATTAATTTAAATATTATATTTGTTACAAGCATTTTAAATTTTTCTGTTCAATTCATATTTAGTTTAGATTTATTATTCATTCAATTAGTCCTCGGTCGAGGAAATAAGATACGTCATAATATAAGATTAAATTAAAATAATAAATTATTACAATTAGTAAGTTTTTTAAAAAACATTGTACTTTGCAAAAAAATTATATAATTTAAAATTACATTAAACATATTAATATAACAGTAATTAAAGAAATGATAAGTATCTTAATTAATCTTCAATTTTCATTCGACGGAGTTTTCAGCAGAAAATCTTACATAGATTCAAGTCGAACATGAAAATAAATAATTCGGCAGTTAAACTCTAGAAGATTATAATCGGAAAATAATAGCATAACATGGTAGGACACCAGAAAACTATTTTATTAGAGAGGATGTAATCTTTCCTTACTTTCTACGTGCTCTTTCAGCGAGTAATATGCTCCATTAATTAACAGATATTTAAAACTCTTTATAATAAATTTTGTATAGAGAAAGTTTTTATTTCGTCCGAAAGATTTAATTTATTCCGGAATAACGAATGCTTGATTCAAAAAGGTTTACGCTATGTTTTTCTATGCGCAGTTGAGAGCGATTTCTAGTGTTGTATAAATGATTTGCTCCGTTTATGGTATATAAATTTAAGTTTCTGCTGATAAACTTTAAAATTCCTAGAATATATAAGTACATGGCAATGTTAAATTCCCATGATTCCGAAACAAAGGTTTGCAACTGGCATACCGATCCGCATCCGATATGGTTCGTACGGCCCTCTTTTGAAGTTTAAAAATTTGAAACGCGTGATGTGAATATCCCCAGTTTGCTAAGCCGTACATGACAATGAGAATATGCATGATAATTAATCACGTTTAATGTAAATTTATATAATAAATTTATGATTTATGGCTATTTTATATTAATTATATTTATACAAGTTACATGATATTTGTTATTTTCTTTACAAATGCAATAATGTTTCTTTAACATAACATGTTAATATATCGTTGTTATTTTGGACGGTGGTCTGAAAATTTTTCGACCTCAACAAAAGCTAGGGAATGTGTTTGCGTATGTCTAGAAAGTTACTCATCAAAATTTGTCGGATGTGCAGTTGTTTGCCAAACGTTTGAGTTAGTCGAAATTAGAGTTTTTGTGAAAATGGAAAAAAATAGAGAATCGAGTTGTCAAGAATGTAGTCTTTCTCTGTATAGAGAATGAATAAAGTCTTCCCGGGCTTCTAACCGAGAAAACAATTGTTTACTCAGTTATAATCCTGGGAATATTTTATTCAATAGGGTTGTCATTAAATATTTGTTTTTGAAAGGCAATACACCTACGGAAATCAAAGACGAATTGGACCCTTAATACGGAGACTCTGCACCACGATTTACCACCGTGAATTTTTGGACAGCTGATTCTAAACGTGACCGTACAGCTTGTGAGAGGATGAACGTTCGGGACGTCCGAAAATTGCAGGAATTGACTATAATATCCATCACGTTCACAAAATGGTGCTAGACAACCGTCGAATTAAAGTGAGAGAAATAGCAGAGGCTATGAATATTCCCAAGAAAACGTGAGTGTTACATATTAAATCAAGATTTAGGCATGAGAAACCTGTAAACACGTTGGGTGCCGCGTTTGCTCACGTTAGACCCAAAAATTGTTGGAATGAAAAGTTCCATCGCTCTGATGGCGCAGTTTAAGCACAATAAATATGAGTTTGGGCGTCGATTAATTACTGAAGATGAAATTTGGTTACACCATAGTACCCCAGAAACTTGACCGTTTCGCAAGAATTTAAAATCGTGACGGTATGTAAGAAATTAAGTTATTTAGTCTATAACATTGTAGTGATAAATATGTTCTTAAGAAAATTAAATATGGTTTTAATTCACAATAGTATTTACATATAATATTTACAAACCTGGAATGATTACTCTATATAAAAACTTGATGGATATTTATTTTACCCAGCCTGGGACTGAAAGAAAACTCAAGGGTGCCGGTGGGCCATGAATCAGAGACTATTTTAGAGTGGGAATATCGTACTATGTGAATCTCTTGTAAGGCAATACTTGCCTGCATCGTTTTTCGTCGTCATGGTGCCTCTATGCGATGTCCATTTCTTCGCCCGCGGATTCAAGCATTTCTTACTAGAATTTATTACAGGAACTTCCACTCAATCCTTTCATCCTTTTTGATCAAAGCAAGATTTTAAAACTTTACTGCCGACTCCAATACCAAACTGTTCATTTCATTCTTTCATTTCAAATTCATATTTCGGATTGACACACTCTTTTCTGCAGGTTGTTCAAATGCTAACTTTTCTGCTTCGCTTCTCCGGTCTGAAATTCTGACCGCATTTTCGTTGAGTCACTTCGATCTGTAACCTCCAATCATTTTGTTATATGTACCACACAATTGCTGGTACAGTTTGTCTTCGGGTGGAATTTACTTATTTGTTCTGGACTTTTTCTCCAGGGGTCTGTGAACTTTGTTTTTATTTAAGTCACGCAAAAATTCGTTGTTTCTGGCCGCTCACAAATTGATAAACCCTTATCATTTTGCCATTGGCCCGTCGTTGGTCTGTGGATTTGCACTTTTCCGACTACGATTATTTATACCTGCCACAAATGCCTTCAATGTTTACTTCATTAAATATTTCGTGTTCCTAATTGTACACATTTTTTTAATATGTGAATAATCGTAAATATTTTTCATTTAATTGGAAATAAATTCAAAGATATAATTACGCACGTTACAAACCATTCCGGATTCTTGCATGATCTAACGGAAGAATCTACGCACATATCAGAATTACATACTGCCTCCGTATGTAACCTGTTTCGTAGATTACCAAAATAATTTCAAAACTACACTTTAAGCTTCTGATTACAGGCAGTCGATAGTGACGTTTTTCTTTTCAACGAATAACGAAATAGATATGTAACAGAATCACGTTTAAGTTGTTATATAGATTGGGATCGATGACAAAATAAATGTTCATAATTCAAGGCTTGCATTTTAAAACTTGAAACCTTATGATATTTTTCAGAGGCTAACTTTTGAAGGTTTCGTAGCCTTCAACAAAGACGGTTTCAGAGTCTCATTACAGGATAAGACCTTCAGGTACCTCCCAGTTCACGAAGCAATGTTCCCTAATGCACTACGCGTGTTGCAAGGGTAAATCACTTGTAGCTTGTGGTAGAAGTGTGAAGGCTAACGACCGGGCCACTGTAGTAATCCCCCAGGAGTAAAAATTCTTTACGTATTTTGGAACGCTACAATGAGATCCGTTAAGTGGTAACGAATTAACAAAAAACAAACCTTTGAAGCATAAGTAAAAATGCACATTTCTGTTAATGCTTTACATACTTGCGTTATCCAAATATAATTATTAGTCTAAATTCAGAGAATATTCATAAGAATAGCAGAGTTGAACCGGAAGGAAGAATTATTTTAATTATAAAACCCTCAATGCTTTATAAGTAACAAAAGAAAGGTTAATTTCTTCAAACCATTTATTTCGGTGTTTGCCATCACCATTTTCATACGAAACATTTTTGGTATAAAATTCATAAATTAAAATTATGCAAGTTAACTCATATAATCTAGGAAAAGGATAATGTCTGTGTTAAAAGGATATTAATTACATAAAGAAGTAGCCAGACCAAATAATATGATAAAATAAATACCACACAAACGAGAAGACGAACTCAAAAGCTTTTGTCCTTCTTCTGGCTCTTTCATTTTTGAATCACCTAACGAAAATAACGCGTATTGCAGAAAATTTGTATAGTATTTAAATTACTACTTATTTTTGTGTTATTGGACTATTTATTTATTTGAATATACTTTTAACACGGACGTTTTATATTTCATATTTAAGCTATTGATGTTTGTAAGGGGAAAATATTTTGTAAAGACTAACTTTGTGGTACCAATGATAAGATAATTTGACTAGTTTATCTACCAGATTATAAACCATAGCTTTATGGGATAATTGGTGGTTAGAAACCTAATTAAATCTCTACCTGAATTTGAACTCATTGATTCGTTTGATAATTACGTTGTTCGGCCCTTTCCAAATATTCCAATAATATAAACTTATTCAAAACTGTTAGACAAAATTAACATTTTAGGTAAACATAATGTAATTTTCAATATTAATTGCCGAGATTGTAAATGAAAGTTGTACAATTTATCTTTAATAACTTGAATTAAAGAACATAAAAACAATCTGAAATTCAATGCTTAAAATTATACAATCCTGTACGAACACTTATGGTAAGTGACATGTAGCACATAACGTCACACAATTAGCCTATAAATGAGAAAAATATACAAATACCTATTAATAGATAGTAATAAAATTTATCTACATCATTTATTTTAAAAAAATTATAATTATAGGATTTTGTACATATTTTGGGTTTTATGCCCGTCATTTCAAATCTATTAATTAATGTATAAATCATTATAATTCCTGAAATAATGACCATTAAATAACCCGCTCACAATCATAATTACAGAGAGTCGAAATAAAATCTACATACATAAAAAGTATTTAATATTAACCATTATCCTAAATTAGGTTCGAACAGATTATACGGACGTTATATATACGTATATGCAACCTTGGCCACTGTGACAATAAATTAATCATCGTATTATATGAAATTAATTGTCTATATTTTTACTGTACAATATGTTTCAAACTGATGATCGCAACCGCCTGAAATGTTCAGCAGTGGTATGTGGTTTGAGGAAATTTGCTTTTTTATGTAACTGGTAAAAGGGCTACAGGATAAAAAATTTCCAAAAATAATAGTCTTGGTAAACACACAAATTTTTTGGTTTCAGAAAGAAATTATTTTATTATGCGTCCTATGATATTAAATTAATTCAGGATTATCACTTTTGTAAAGTAAGAGATTTCACGTTTTGATAGACGTACGTTTTGAGCATTAAACTATGGCTATGAAAATAATATAACTCCTGTATAAAAGTAATTACAGTTGATACTGCAAATAGTTCTCTATTTTAGTCACTAAAAATATTTTAAAACCGATACTTTTTTATTACGATCTATTTATTAATGGCACAAAGATGTTATTTAGTAGTTTATGTACAAACCTTATTTTCGATTTACATGAAAATTACACATGTTATTATAACATTTAAAGTACATATATTCCAGTTGCATTTTCCGATTGATCACACATGGGCGTGAACTCGCCCAAACCAATAAAATATTGTCGGCAAGTCAAAGAATTTAAGCTACAGTTCACACGGAAAAATAATTAAAATATTCCGTCATGTACAGTTGTTTTTACAAATCACAGATTTAATATGGACAAATTTTGTATATTAAAGGGAATCGTATTATTTGTATAAACGTATTGAGTATGTTTATAAATTTTAAATAGTAATTTGCAATGTATAACTTCTATCCAAAAAGAAGAAAGTGTACCAGATTTGAAACAAATAAGTCATCCAGTATACAAAATTTTGTTTATTGCGTAGTCACTTAAAATAACAACAGATTTCGAACATTTGACCATATTAATTTGTTCTAAATAATATACCAGGAACATTATTACACACAGAAATTGCCCAGAATATTTTGTAATACCTTAAAATAATTGTATATCAAAGAAGAAGACTTATAAATTAAGTCACTACACGAAATTTCTATATTTCCTGGGATAGCCTTGTTAAAAAGGAACAATATACTGTATAAATAATTAATAGCCGAAAAAGAATACAGTGACCCTCAAGAAAGTTTGGTTGATCCAAACATATGTTATATAAAATTAGGCATTATAAAGAAAGTGGTAAAAAGTCCTATCTTTCTTCGTGAACAGTTTCTGGGTCTATCCTAAGCAAAGCTGAAGTGCCTGACATCAGAAAACTGATGAATAAATATTGGGATCTTAAAGTGGAACCAAGTGTTCAATTTTCAAACCAGTAATAACTAACATATTTGGAAATCAAAGAGACCCAAACTATTGCAAAATTTATCCTTTAAAATTTCAAGATATTAGAGTGAAAAATGAAAAATTTACGTCTGTTTTGAAAATTAATTATAAGAAATATCCAAATACAGGATAAAAAAGTGATGATGTAAATACCTCATGTGTGGTATTTGTATTAGGCCTATAACTTCTTTTGCCTGTATTTGGCTATTTTTCTTATTATATTAGAGTGTAATATCATCTTAAAAGATAATTTTATTCATTTGCACCTAGACTATTTCCCTTAAAATTTATGTGCATTCACCGAGGATCAAGATGAAAATTTCTCCCTGGAAACTTCACAGGGAGAAAAGCTGAAAAAGAAAAAAACGTTAACATAAGGATTTTTAATATATTTTTTAAATATTTGCCATTGAAATTAGAACACAGTATTTGTAAGATAATAAAATAAAAATAAAAATTTTCGAAATTTTTTGATATTTATCATTTTGAAGAATAACATTATTTACGAGATTGAAACATAGATTTTATATTTGGAATCAGTACTAATAATAATAAAATAAGTTTTCAAATTTAAATCAATTTTATAAAAGTATGTTTTCAGATCCCTGGCCATTAATATAAATTTAATGGTTTGACCGGCGCTAATAATGGATAAAATACAAACGTACAGCCAGGAAAAAACGACATTCAGGAATGATACAGTACAAAATATAATGGTGGAGTCCGATAAAAATTGAAGAAACTGCTGAATTTTTTGTAGTCACAGTAACTTACTTTCTTTGATCACTTTTTAGTTTTTCGCTGACATTGATGTTTCTAAATAATAAGTTTTTTGTACAATAACGTATTATACAAACCTGACTAAGCTATATTTTCTACGCATGAAATTTTCCTTAGATAATTATTATTGAGCTACTAAATAAAATAAAATTTTGCATGTAAAACAAATATTACAGAAAGAGTTACTAAAAATAATTGTGTGAAAGTATTAATTTACTTTTATACTTATATTCCAAATTTACTAATCCTGCTGAAGTTTAAACTCTCTCTCCCTCTATACAAAGTATTTAAAAATTATTGTACTACAGCAGCACACAATTTCATTAAGATATTGGCAGTGTAATATCCAGACAGTAATTTGCTTCATGTAGAGAGGTTTCAGATTTATCCTCACTTTACGTATCTCGACAACAATGAGGAAAGGGGCGGCAGACAGTGTATTTATAAACTTGGTTATCCTTGACTATGCCCGAAGGAGTCTCTTCAATAGAACTTAGTTTACATGCAGCCGCCAAACGGCGTCCTAGTTACGAACAAAGGAGGTTGTTGTGGCTGTTTCACGAGCGAAATTAGGGACGCACGAGCCGTGTACTTAAAATTAATCTTATTCAATAGCAATAAAAACATGCAACCAATTACTGACTTTAATAATTGTGCTCTTTCCCATAAGAACATTAGGTATTAAATTCAATAATACGAAAATAGACAAAACAGATCAAAATTATAATATATTTATTAACTACCTCTTCAGAGACCTGAAGAAATAATAAAAATTAACGAAAATAAATTTATACTTTACCAATAAATATCGATAATGTCTAGTAAGGAGTCCCTTTGTTCGTTATTTCCTATAGGCCCTTGCATGAAAAATCTTCACTACATCCACTTAGGATTAAAATGGTTTGTTTAAAATAAAGTGTCACACGCGATCTCTCTCCCCCTCTTATTCATTATAGCTATACTTAAACATATTTACAGCCCTCCACACATAGATAGCTCATCTATTTGTTTCTTAGGAATTATATATATATATATATAAACTTCTACTTATATAAAAATTACCCTTTTAATTTGATAATTACAGTTTTTTGCAGTTCAGCGTTAAACGGCAATGTCATCTTCAAAATTTGTGTGTAAGCATTCAGCTTATAATTTTTGTTTATCTACACAATATGAGACAAATTAGGGCGTTCATTGATTGTATGTTAAGTTTGCAAACCTTAAAACAGAAACGAAATCGACATATGGTGTTGTGATGACGACAAGGGCGGGGCGTCATGAGTATCGTCAACAAATCCTTTAATTTTTTTTATCCTGGTTGACGTGCATGAACCGGATGTCGTTGTAGGTGTGTAATCCCCACTTTGCAGTGATATATTTAGAAGTGATTACGTAACATATGTAGAGGAGACAATTGGTACGGGAGGACACGTACTGATATGTGAAAAACTTGTCTATGCAGCGGTGTCCATGAAAAACACAAAATTATGGGTGTTGAAGTTTCAATGGGTACTTATTGTAAAATGTTGTGAATAACAATGAATACCAATAATTTTGTAAGATACTTTATTAAAATGGTAGATATAGCCAAAAATTTAATTAGAGAAAAATCGTGTATTCCAGTTGGAGTGACTGAAATTTTTCACATTCTAATTAGAAGGCAAACCTTTTCAGGAAATGGCATTTATTTAAATGGGCTTCTTAAGAACAACGGAGAACGCGACTAGGTTAAATTTCTTAGGAGAAATTTTCCTCGTAAAATCCCTGGAACTATTTATAAGTTCTGATGAAGGGATTAGTGACCACCTTGCGGTGATCCTGAAGTTGAAATTCCAGACGAAGGGAATTCAGAATTTCCGTACAGACAGGCAGGGCCAGAAGGAACATTTTAGGTCACCACTACGGCAAAATACGAAAATTCGGTCAATGAATGGTGGGACAGTTTTAAAAATATTATAATAAACACCAAATTATTTATAAAACTTTCCACATTCAGGATCTGTTCATTTGAATTATATAGCAGCGCATGCTCTATAAAAAATAAACTCAATATCGTTCCATTAATTTATTTACGCTACACAATAACTCGGTGACAACCAGTCAAAATTGAAGCAAAAACCAAAGACATAGCTCATACTTCTTTTTTTTTGTATAAATGTAATTAATTTATTACAATATATTATGCACATGTATGTTTCTGTAATACGTTTGAAAAGTGTTTTTTTTAGGGCAACAGGCTACATGAGGGTGATCCACATTGGGCAACTCCCCTTTAATAGCATAGGAAGGGATTAGAAATGGGGCTTGCGGAAGGGTAGAGGAAGGTAGCCAAGGGTTACTAGGGCCCCCGGGCTATGGTTCAAGGATCCTACCCGGCATTCGCCTAAAGAAATGCAGGGAAAACCCTAGAAAAACCTGCATCAGGGAGGTCGGGCGTTGGGTACTTATCCCACGCCCTTCCGAAAGCGGGAGAGGAGTTTTCTGTGGGGACGCAGAATTCCCTTCTCCGTGCCTCGACCAGTTTAGGAGGCAGCTGGCCGACTATTCCAATGGGAATAGCGGACAACTCTTACCGTATGCCCAAGGTCGGTGACCCGGGAACATACACCTCTCAAAACAGGCCGAGGTGCCTCGGCATGTGGGAACCTTAGTTCATTTAATCTACACTTTAACAGACGGACTGACGAGTATGTAATACAAATATTAATGCTTATTTGACTTTTAAGAACGGAAATTTTATTGAAATATATCAGACATAAAGCTAACAATAATTTTGTAATCGTTTACCATCGAGTACCTCCTTTGTCAAAATTTGTCTGATAGACAGTGAAAGCCTTCGTTCAAAAATAATATTGTAGGGACCACGTGGGTAAAGGTGTTGACGTTTATTACCGAATAAAAAGCGAAGAGAAAAGGTTCCAAAGGGCTTTTTTCTTTATCTGAAAAATGTTGTATGGTTAGTATTGTTTGTGAATGTAAAAGGGAAAGCATTAGGGCAAAAGATTGTCTTTAGGAGAATGAGTGGCAGCAATAAGGAAAACTGTCTTCCCGACTGGAATAACAGAAAAATAGCAGAAAACGCGCTGCGTTTATCTTCCTGAAGGCGCTAATCATCCGGAAATTTTACAATATAATATGTGTAGTTTTGTAAGCAGATCCCGTAATTATTCTGGTGTTATATTCTTATTAAATGGAAATCAATTATTTTTCCTATTATAGATGTTCGAAAACCGCGATATTTCTTAAAAACACCCTGAATTAATTATTATTTTGCAGTATTGGCTCGCACTTGGCATAAATAATATAATAATTAATTTCTGAAATAATTTGTAATTGTATTTTAAAACAATTTATTGTTCAAAGAAATTGGAATAATTTATTTATGAAATCATTTTCAATTGTAATTTAAAACGTTATGTTTTTCAAAATAAATGTAAAAAATTAAATTGTAAGTAAAGTAAGAAAATGAAATGAAATTAATTTGTTAATAATTTCATTTTATCAATAATGTTTCGCACATTTAATATGTAATAACACCACACCATAGTGGAAATTTATTATACAGCACTGAATAGTTATATTTGTAGATGCGTAGTAACAATGATTCGCTGTTTGTATCCTAAAAGACTTAATTTATATTTCGCTATAATGATAACTTTAATTATTTATTCTATGCGTATGATACTTTGTTAAATCCCACAGAATTTACAGTTTAATCATCCGTTAAATAACCGTATCCGCTGAAAGCTTTAATCTGCGTTCAGTTTTCCGCAATGACGAAGGTATTGCCATTTGCGCAGCTCTGGCCATTGATAAGCAAGTAACAGTAACAACGCTAAGCTCTTCTCGACGTTACTATACGATGCAGATTCACGTTTACGTAAAACTCATGGGTACATTAAATTTCCATATCGCCCCAAATATTACAAAAAAACTTTTTCATATCGTGTTTGTAACACTAACTCGTCTCATTTTTCATGAGGTATCTCTCAAGAGTATATTGTTAACCTCAAAAAATTTCAAGAGTTGTAACAAGCAGTATGATCATGTTTTAATATCATTGCTGTTATAGTTGGTAAGTGCATTCAGTTTTATACCTGTTTACTTATCTGAACTGCAGTAAAGATATTTTCACATTTAAATTGCAAAAAAGTGTAGGTAAATAATTTTATATAAGATTAATCAACATTGAAGATAAACGCCAATAAAGCCAAAGACGAACAATACCTTAATTAATTTGATTAAAATGTATATATTTAATGTTTTACAGTCATCGTATGCTTACTTAAATGTAATAATGTTTACGAGGAACAATTTACTGTCTCAAATATTTCGTGGTTAATCTGGAACCTGGGTATAACGTATACAGAGTATACCGATTATTTTGTTATTAATTATTATATATAACGTTTCCCAGAAACGTTAAATTTGATAACAAAGTAGTGCTATAGGTCATGTACAACTTTATGAGTAACATCAGCTGTTCACGACAGCTTCTAAAGTGAAACGGGAAGGATATTAATATTGCACGTACTGACACACGTATCACAACGATTTATCATAAACTTATTGGTAAATTTATTTTCCTACACTTGTACGCGAGTATAATTTATCTTACAGATGGCCGTAATTTAAAAATATCTCTGAAATATTTTACAGCCTCGATGATTATATATATTTTTTACTTTACAGAATATCCACTAAGATTTATTGTAATTATTATTACTGTTGTCACGTATATGCTGCCTCTGTTCCTAAAATATATGAGCCTCCAAGAAACTAAAAACGGTGAAATCTAAAAAATAGTAATGTTAGTAAAATGGAGGTATTTATGCAGTCTTTTCAAATAATTCAGTTTTATCGTTGTAAATTTTTGGCTAAATGGAGATAAACGTCAAGAATACATTTTCTCCGCATAAAATAATCGAAGGAAATATATTAAAACTTACGCAGTCGGGAATAAAATGAAGAAAAGGAAACCCAAACGTATTCTTGGATTCAACATCTGATAATATGTTTGGAAGTAGTTTTGTACACGCCAGTCGTTAAACGTTTAAAATATTTGCTCATATTCTCCAAAATAACAGAAACACTGAATCTTATAACTGTAAATTGTTTGGAAGTTTTACTCATTTCAAATTTAATATGAATTTAAAATAAAACGTGAACCAGGAACCGAAATTTTTTTAGCATAAAAGTACCGCTTTTAATTTATTATTTTCTATATTTAAACGAAAATTTAGCTCATAAATCACAATTATAATTAAAATATCAATAAGCTCAAGCAAAAAAACTTATTTAAGCATTCAGTTACGTATTTTTTTAACAGAAATAATTAAAAAATAAACGTGAATATAATATTTTTTCTACCATATGTTCTATTTAATTTACTGAATTCTTAATATGCTACCAATGATTTACATGTAATATCATAACCTAATAAAAGTTCAAAATTATTTGCAAATTATTCCAACCTATTTCCGTGAAACATTTGAAAACAACCACGTTTCTTATTATTATTTCATTAACTATATTTGTGAGCTTTCTGTACTGTAGGTAAATAAAATTTTGAAATAGTCTAATTTAAAATTTTGTTTCACGCAGAGAAATGTAAAAGTGATAACAATTCTATAATTTCATAAATAATAACATTAGTAGAAAAGAAGAAAATGAAAAGTAATCAGCTCACTTATTAAACTTTTTTTCGCATCTGAAGACACCGTTGCTAATAATTTTAGAGGTCCATACAGTCTTGCAAAAAGCGATGCTACTATAAAAATGACAGCTATCGACTGACAGATAATAGAGATTATTTAATATAAGTTTAAATTGCCAATAAATTTACTCTAAGTTATTATGTCAGTCCAAATATAATTCTAAAACATTGTCAATATATTGAAACCTCGGTAATATGTTAACGGATATATATTTTCAAATTTTATTTTTATTCATCTTCACTATTTTATTTTGATTCTCAGGTATACGTTCACAGGTATTTTTACCTATTTTTTGTAATCGATATAAAAAAACCACTTCATTTTTATCTTGAATTTGTATGATATTTAACCTATCATGAAAAGACACCTGACAAACAATACCTGAAATTTCTTTCGCAACAAGACAGGTTTTCGGCCTTGAAGAAGAAAACCGTTCCACGTTTAAAACATTATATTTGTGTCGCTGTGACTTTATTGATACAATTTTAGTGGAGCACATATCACATTCCTATATAGCGCAGTATTCCTTACAACTGTTATGTGCACTTGAATACGTTTCCGTAGCACATAGGTTCGAGGAATTACACCCCGTCATATTTCCGCTGAGTTCATTGCAATCAGCTTATAAGTTCATTAATTGCGTTCATGATATTTAAATTGATTATGCTATTAAGAGCGTATTTAATTAATTTGTGTAAATGAGCCATTTTAAGCCAATCGGTTAAACCAGGAATTCCCAAACATTTTTTAGCTGTGACCCCTTGAAAGCTGCAATTTATTATAATATTGCCACGTATTAAGTTTAAGCTGTAAGTAAATCCCGTAAGTAACGTAACAAATAAAAATATTCCTCATTAGACTTTTTTAATTTTACTAACTAATGAGTCACTATAATTCAAAAAAATTTCTATGGTTGAGGTTGACGTTTTTCCATAATAGATTACATTATATGTGAAATTAATTAATAATAATCTTAAATCATCGCATTAAATAAATTTTATTCAATTTTTGGATATTCTTAATAAATTTTTAACGCGACTAAATCATAAAGTAAGAACTAGATAAAGTTAAAAATAATTTTCGGAGATATTATGACGTATTTTTCAAATATCATTATAATTAAAAATTCGTTATAAAGCCTTTTTTTTAAAAAAAAATTGATATTAATTATGTTGGAAACCCCAGAAGTATTCCAACAATAAATCCACTGGGAAATACTGCGAAAGTTAACATTAATGAAGTCTTTTTCAACCACAGAAAGTTGCATAAAATGTTAAAAGTAACAAAAATCATTTCGATTTAAAGTGGAAATAAACAAATCTATTTTGGAAACGAAACTCAAATGTAGCTCAAGGTTCACATTTGTTACTTGCAATTTAACATATTTTTAAATAAATAAAATGTATTTACTAAAATAATTTATTATCTAATAACTACATTACTCAAAAATTAAAAAAAATTGAAAGGTAAATTTATCTTCGACCCCATATTCACCCCTTTTTAAACTTCCATAGATCTACAAGGATTCGGCCTGCAACCCGTTTGTAATATTTGGTTTAAACTAACGGATACATAAAAAACAATATAATAAGACAAAATGATAGGATTAAATAAATGCATCAAATTGGACTATATTAGTACCGATTGAATACTCCGTAAGGGGAAGAAAATATGTTTCCCTGTTCTCAGAGTTTTTTATGTTTAATAATGTTTGACAACTATCTATAACATGATATACCAACAACTATTGATTTAACTGGTTATGATGGGAAGCATATTCTTTGAGTTTTACCGATATTGGTAAAATATAAAGGAAACGAGATTTTTGCTACGTCCTTGAATTTAAAGTTTTAATTTTATATAACAATTTAAAATATCCTGAAACCGTCCGGTACCTTTTCTTTTGTAAAGTATATAAAATAAGGTTATCGAAGGTTCACCATTGTAAAATTTATATTTTTAATTAAATTCGTACTTCTCTGAATGACAACGAAAAAAGTATAATCGATAGAGATTCACCTCTTTTGCTGCCATAGCAGGAGTCAGCAAGGTAGGCAGGTAGCAAACATTTAGGGATGCGAAGGAGGACACTGAACTATGCCGGCATGGAACATGTCTCTGTTTATAAAAGTGAATGAAACCTCGTCAACTGTCATTTAAATTACAACGGCTTCGGATCTCCTAGTGGTTAGATCTAAATATATATATAAAAATGAGTGGATTATTGTCTACGTATTAACTAACATATTTATTTATAAATACAGCGGCGTGACATTAAAACTGATGAATAAACCTTGATTTTTGTAATTTTTCTAAAAAAAATATGTTTTGGTTTACGAATTGCATACTCTTAGAGCATCAACTATAATAATTAATAAACCTATGTTTTCCAGACATTGATACATATAAATTATATTTAGATTGTCTGTAATTTGTTGCCAAGTATTTTGAAAAATATGCGTTTGTAATATGCGGGAAGTGTATATTTTATTTCTTGGAATATCATTTTCTGCATTTTATACATTACCATGAAAAAAATTAGGTGGTAAGCTCATTGAATTGGGGCCGAAACTCAGCAGTATTAATCTCAATTTAGTGAACTAATGAATAGCCGATCACTGATGGACGGGTGGAATGTATTCATAAATAATTCACCACCGAATTCCCCTTTTGGAATAACGGTTCTGCTCACCTTCGGAGAATATATTAGGTATTTTTCTGATGTAACTACCAACGTTTAAATACACTAATTTATTAAATAAATTCGTTAGTATTATCATTATTTATTTCGCTTTCAAATGTATTTCGAATGAAATGATAACGTTACCTATTTACGTAAAAGTAATCAACTGTGGCGTTATAAATATTATACTACGGCCGTCACATAATTTACCGTTATGACGACCCTTCTACGATTAGACATATTTATTGTCATAATCTACGTGTATGTATAGTGATAAAGCTTAGGAAATTTCCATTCGGGCAATGAATACTCCGAATTTTTAACGTCAGAGACATATTTATCTTCAAACAAATTTTACAAGCTATTATTGTACAAATTGAGGCATGCATATTTGGCTTACAGGAGTGGGAACAAGGGGGAACAGTATTTTCTTTAATTACTTACTTGGTTAAAAAACTATACACATAGCGTTCAAGTATGGCACGTAGTACGATCGCTTTTAGTCGAGATTATTTACAGTTTATAACGTTCTTTGGAATCAGAACTTCATACATGAACCTTATCTTACTACTATTGTGTTGTGTTTTGTGTGCTACTATACATGAAATTGATCTTTTCGTAAAAGAAATCAAAGTCTAAAATTTTGGAACTTGAGAATGTTTTATTGTATTTATGATTCGATTAAAAATAACTGCACTTCGTGTTTACTATTTAATGTAAAATAATCCGTATTATATGTTGCCACACAACATTCATCATGTATCAGTAGGTAATTCACGTAAACGTAGTATCGTGGCTCATCGCCTTTCATGGTATCTCCACAGTCTTACCCTCCCATAAATCATATTCAGGTTAATTTTTTAGGGTAACAGGCTACATGAAGGTAATACACATGGTGGCAACTACCCATAATAGCTTAGGAAGGGATTTGAAAAGGGGGATGCGGAAGGGTACAGGAAGGTAGCCAAGGGTTAACTAGGGCCACCGGATTATATTTTAAGGATCCTACCCGGCATTCGCCTAAAAGTAATGCAGGAGAACCTTAGCTAACCTGCATCAGGTAGGTCTGGCATTGGATACTTGTCCCACGCTCTTCCAATGGCGGAAGAGGTGTTTGATGTGGGGATGCAGCATTCCCTTCTCCGTGCCTTCACCGGTTTAGGAGCTGGACGACTGTTCCAATGGGAACACAAAATGGTTTTTACCGTATGCCAAAGGTCTGCGACTCTGGAACATACACCTCTCAAAAAATTCCGAGTAATGATTATGAATTCAAGAAATTCGTTTCAAACAGGATCAGAATGGGTTGGATTCCCGGCCCGGACGAGAATTTTTCCATCCTGTTACTGTAATTACATTTAACTGACGTTTGTTTGTAAAGAATTTCTCCTGGTCTTGAATTGAATAGTTATTTTGAACCGGATTAACATCTAGGTGTCCTATAGAATGTACATTTACAATGCATTTGACTTACATAGTTTAATTACACAAATTATAGGTTATTTACAAATTTTTCATTTACATAAATTGAAATATTCACACTTTCGTAACATTTATATTGTATACATTATTTTAGTTAAATGATTACTTTTTTCTGTATTTTTGTTTTAAAAATTGATTTTTAAATGTTCATGTAATATATGTCGTTAATGAATTTAATAATTTACAGTACGTTGGTGATTCTATGATTTAGTTAATTTATTGCTCCCACGACATAATTTCCTTTCAGTTTAGATAATGTGGTTTGTTATTCGCGTTCTACATAATTTTCATATTGGTGATGCGGATATGAGTTATTGTAACTTAATATCCCTGATTATAATTTTTGAGATGATTACGTGCAATTTACAGTTCGTTTCCAAGGAGTGTAAGTCATTCATATATTTATATATTTTGCCTGCTTCCAATTCTTTACATCTTCTGTCCCGCTGTTTTTTAATTTCGTTACTTTATGTTAATCTATACGACCTTATGTGCAGTGTTAGGAGGCGTCTTTTTCGAGTACTTCAAATGTGAGAATTCATAATTTCGTTGAGCCTTCATATCAGAGATTTAAAAGTTTACTTTATTTATTGATTTTTGAAAGATTCTATTTTCAGGATTCTGAATCATTATATGCCAATTTGATGATGGGGTTATTAGACATTAATACCTCATGAAATTAATTTTCCCTTCTTTGTTCTAGATTTGTTTCATGAGCTTGAATTAGGTGATGGTCATTCGGGCAATCTATGGAGTTTATTAGTGATTGGAAGTGTATTAAATCTAATTTCTTCATTAGCTTCTTTATAGCTGTATTCTATTTTGGATCGAATTATGGCTCTGTTTAATTTTGTATCATGAAAATAATGACGTGATTTCAATTTTCTACATTTAAAACTGAAGTTATGTGACGCAAAATGTACTATTACGTTACTCGTGTTTTACTTCGCTTTATTGTGTAAGCGTTTTACAATTTTTATAGATTCGAAACATACGAGCACGACTAAATGCATCTAAATGCTTCGGCCGGGAGTGTTTTGGACGGATTTCAATCAAATTGATTTGCTAAAGCACACCTGATCCGTCGCTGTTTAGGATGCAAACTAATTACTGTGCCAATTGGCGCTTTGTGAAAGTTTACGAGTGCCATGCCCCCTAAATGTCGCAGCATTATGTTAACCCGGTAAACAGTTCAAACAAACGGGTTGCCGCGAGCGCAGTTTATCAGCGGGTGGCAGCCGCAGCACGTGCGGGACACCTGCAGCAGCGGCATCCGCAACAAACCACATCCGAGACTCGTATACTCAGACAAAGGGAGATTTATGTCTCCATCGCGAGGAAACCTCTTCGAAGGACTAAATATCGTTCCTTCGCGTTAACACTTGAGCGTCTCCTCAGGACATAAATGGCAGTAACGAGATTTTTGTAAGCAACTTCTACAATCTGTTGATTATACCCTTTGTTGCTCTAACATCAAATATAGGCAAGAAGTGGTAGGAAACTAAACTCAAGGAAAATATGAAAAACTGGCATAACCTTGCAAAAAGATACTTTATAGCATGAACGTGTCTCTGACATTTACTTTGAATTATTTGCGTATTAAATTAATTTATCGTAAAATTGACTAATATCTGGCAAAATTTGAAAAGGTTTAACATTGTTGGCTTGGCGCTACGACTAAATTCTTATATTGCGTGAAACATACGCCTGGAATCCAGCCTTATCACGAATCAGCCTTATAACTTAATAAGCAAGGGGAACAAGGTCACGTGATGAGGCACGCGCTAGCACTGAGGAACTAAAAGTCACCTGATATCGGGATATGACAAGGAGTTGTGGGAAATCTGCTTCTCTATAAATACAGGCCAGATAACACCGGGCTAACAGTATTGCTAGAAGACGATGGCAGTGAACGTCATCGAAACGTCGCGAATACATGTTTACTCGGTTAGAAGCTCAAGAAGACTTTATTCTTTCTCTACACTCATTACAATTATTAACATAAACTTTTATTTGACAATTTTTCATTGCCGCAATATGATATAAATTATCCGATTGGTGAACTATTGAGAGTCTTGGAATCCACTTGAGAGCAGGATGACGGAGAAATCATCTTAAAATGGACATTTGAGCGAGAAGGGTAAAGTTCGTCGGTGGTCGACCACCAAATGCTATAGTGAAAACGTTTAAATAGTTTCATTGATTCATTTATCTGTGAACATAAAGAAATTTAAATATAAAAAGTCTGAAATTTACCATAAGTTATAATCTGAAAACGGAGAGAGTTACCACTAGGGGAGACAAGAGTACTGGTTTTTTTTTTTTTTTTTTAGGGCAACAGGCTACATGAGGGTGATCCACATTGGGCAACTCCCCTTTAATAGCATAGGAAGGGATTTGAAAGGGGGGATGCGGAAGGGTAGAGGAAGGTAGCCAAGGGTTAACTAGGGCCCCCGGGCTATTTTTTAAGGATCCTACCCGGCATTCGCCTAAAGGAATGCAGGGAAAACCTTAGAAAAACCTGCATCGGGTAGGTCGGGCATTGGGTAGGTTGGGCATTGGGTACTTGTCCCACGCCCTTCCGATAGCGGGACAGGAGTTTGCTGGGGGTGTCGTCTACGGAATAATATAGACGTAACCTTTACGTAGTGACTAGGAGTCCAAATCGGACACCATAGCGGAGACATGCCAGAGGGGCTTTGTGGTGGAAACAGCTTCACGTTGATGTTTTTGGGGGCAGAAAATTTCACATCGAGCCGAAAACGTCGCCAAGCCCGTTCCACATACGCGCCAAATTTCCGTGTGTAAGCCGTGGTGAAAAATTAATAGTTTTGAGGTCAATTGGCAACAAAACGCACAATTTTAATTTTCCTCAAATATCTTAAACCAGTCTGAAGACACCAGTAGAGAATTATCCCAGAAACGTGAACGTCGAGTTATCTGAACCTGGTGCTCAACCGCGAAAAATTTATTAGCAATTTACATTAATCTTATACCATCTCAGCTATATGCAGTAAAATATTAAAAGTTCTGTTTTTGGATTAGAAAATGTTCACTCGCAACCTGAAGAGAATAAAATCTCGTAATCTAAAGCCGATAAACAAATTTAAAAATTTGTGTTGAAAATCTGGTACCCCAACCTATTGTTTTTTTATATAAAATATTATAATTGTCGAGTTGTTAAATAAAATCGTTTCTTGTTTTAATAAGAGTTGTAAATAAAAAATATTACATATCACCTACCTTTTGAAGTCGTCTAGTTTTCTTTATTCTGTAGTCGTTGCGACAGGCGAGCATGAAAACAAGCAACAAGGAGTAACAGGTGTGTAACGTTTACATTTAATAAGCTTATTGTAGTATCTTATTACGTAATAGAATACCTAATTCATTTGGGTGTTCTCAGCAGGAGGTAAAAGGTTTACAATGCATTTTTTAAAAAAAATATTCTCCTTTTTAAATCAAAATAGTTTGATCACTGCTTTCCCAGCTGATAAATGAGTTCAGTATGAATTATTTCTCAAACTACAGGAAACAGGCATTTGCGTCAGCTATGAGTAACCTGAACGTTCTTCAACCAAAATGGAGATCCGACCGGTGATTGAATTCAGTTACCTGTATCTTTACCCTAAAGAAGGCGACCTAAAAGAGGTTCATCGTCACGTGCCATCCGGACACTTTTGAACGCCGCAAACCACTCTTAATTTCTTTCCTGTCCTTAGAGTTTCCTTCCTATAAGCTTTCCGAAGCGTTAGAACTGTTTCTGCCGGTGGTTTATTTAAGGGGGAATAGAATTTGATGTGAGCTACGCCATAAAGTTCGCCATCGTAAAATCGCAGAGAGCGTTGGGAGGGACTTAAGACAATTACTGTAATGATTTCTCGTGAACGCTACCCACAACAACCGAGAGGCGAGAATATCTAGTAAACAGCTACCGGGAGAAAATAGTGCTGCCAAGTCTTTTAACCTACAGAAAATAATTTTTAATGGGGGGGGGGGATATTACTGAGAATGTAATTCTTTAAATACGTTTTTGCGTTTTACAACGTATATGCAAGTGTAAATAATTTTTATTTTTTCAATCTTAAGAACCTGAAATTTACATTACTGAATTTATAATCAAATTAAGTATAGAACTATGATGGCATAATTGTGATCTTGAGGATATTTAAATGATAAATTAATAAACTGTTTCCTAAGCAATGTTTCTATAGGTGTTGAACACTAAGAAAATTAGTCTATTTACTGAATAATTGAAACAGTATTATTTAATGAATGAGTGTTTTCAACCAAAATTAAAAACTTTTGTCTTGTGTAGCCATTAATTACAAATTCCAAGAGTTGTCGATATTGATCCTTTGTCAGTCAGCTAACTACTACAAGAAACTCACTATATTAAAACGTAAATTTTTCATTGTGTATAAACAATATGGAGACTTATAACATCTTCAACCACTATTATTACAGCAAATTACAACTTTTTAAATTTCAGAAACATTTTTTTGAAAAATAGATTTGAATCCAGTTTGACGTTTATCACGACCGTAGATGCGTGTCATATAATGATTTTCGTAAGATACATACGCATCTGACCGGAAAACTGATGAAGTCAATATTTTATTTAAAGTATAAAGGAAATTGCAAAATTAACTGTTTTGAAGATTATTAAAAATCTAAAATTAAAAATAGAACAATATCTTACTTATATTAAATTTAAATTAGTAGAAAATGGCCAACAGTCAGATATTTATTTATAATCATCAAAAGTTGCATAAAATTATTTTATATAATGTCTGAAGAGTTCCATAATCAAAGCGGTAGAAACGTTGCGTTGAATTTCAAATTATGTTTTACATGTAATTCTTAATAATTATAAATAAATAGTCCGACTCTTGGCAATTTTGAACTGTTTTAAATGATTAAAAAGTGTATATTATTTATGGATTTTGAACCAATTTCCTCTTTACCCTCACTAAAATCCTAATTGCTTTAATGCCATATTGTTCGCCCATATTGTATTTATATTTGAATTTGTGCTTGGATTTGAAATTTATACTTTACTCGTAGTAATTTTTTTTTTAATCGCAGTGCATAGAAATTCCTTTTAATCAACGAATCCAATAATCCCAAGATACCTTCATTCTCCATTTCATAATTGAAAAGAAGCTTTGAGTGGATGCTATTTAAACTTCTAATTATCTTATCTATGTCCTGTATCCTAACTATGCCGAAAATATCATCAAAATATTTAATAATAATAATTAGCGGGACGCTTGTTTCTTCCAACATTCTACAACATGGAATTCATGAAAATTCCGGCTACATTGACTGACAGATTCTCCCCTGCCCCAAAGCAATAGTGTCCCCCCTTAAATTTAAAATACTTATTTTCGAACAATTTCCCAAACCGTTCATAAACAGTTGTTTGCTTTTTATCGTAGTATTATTGGACACCAATGGCCAATTATTATTTTTCAATTCGAAGTCCATTTTTACAGGCATGTTTGTGAAAAATGACTTAACATCTAGACTAATAGTTGTATATTTCTCTTTAAAATAACCTATTTTACTCTTCTCTCTCTCATTTATAACCTATTTTTAGCATAATACACATTCCTCTTACGTAATATATCCAAATATTTATTGAGAAATTAGGACAGTTTTTACATTGGAATCCAGATCATATCCACTATTGGCCTAACCGTAAAATTAGGCTTCTGGGTGATAATTAATTACTACCCTTCTTCTGTACTACAGCACCGGAGTTTTCCCTCACCAGCCAATAAACACTCTGATTCTCAAGAAATTCACATATTTTCTCTTTACACTGACACTACTCATGTTTGGATTTATCAGATTTTAACCCAATTAAATAAATTGTAATTCCTAAAAAACTCTCATCTCTATTACGCTACTCAAAATATTCATATATTAAAATTTAACATCTCTGTATTATTCATGGAGCCACTGATAATTTGCTTAATTCATTTGGCACCCAAATTTATGCTATTGGGGCGCCCTTATTGATTAACACTTTTATACTCAATATTTCCATACGTTTCCCTCTTAAATAATTATTGTACATATTACTATCATTTGCATAGTACTTTATAACTATATTCATGATAATTTATACAACCTAACACAAAACTTTTAAGCTACACTAGTTATTGAACAGGTTCACGTAAGCCAATAGGCCTGCTTAATGGCTAATTCCGTTACCCATCTAATAATATGATTAAAAAAATTATTCTTACAAAAATACTTTAATAAATTCTTATTGAAATAAATTTCAATATTAATAATATGATATGGGAACTATCCACTGGTTTTCAGAACTTTTTATATAGGTTAACTTGTATTCTAATTTTATCAGTTTTAAACATATTTTAACACCCCTTGTTAAGAAATACTTTTCGTAGTCACTCATCAATATACATTAGTTATTTACGTCCATCAACATTTTACGTTGGTAATCTTCGTAATCGACTTGTTTCCTCGAAATAACAAACTTCCTTCTCTCTATGTTAGGATGGCGATTGTGGCACAATAATATAAATAAACCAAAGCTGCGACCCCACAGCTAAACTCTCTCCCGCCATCGGAAGGGCGTGGGACAAGTACCGAATGCCCGACCTACCTGATGCAGGTTTTTCTAGGGTTTTCCCTGCATCACTTTTAGGCGAATTGCCGGGTAGGATCCTTAAACCATAGACCGAGGGCCCTAGTTAACCCTTGGATAACTTCCATTACCCCTAGCATTCCCCCATTAAAATCCCTTTCCTATGCTATAAGAGGGGAGTTGCCACTATGTGGATTACCCTATACATAGCCTGTCTACATCTAAGAAAAAAGATACCTTCTCCTCTCTCTGGTTTTTTGAACTAAGATTCCCACAAGTATCTCGACCTGTTTTAGGAGGGGTATGCTCCGGGGTCACAGACGTTGGGCATGCGGTCAGTGTTGTCCGCTATTCCTTTGGACATACGGTCAGAGTTGTCTGCTATTCGTATTGGAATAGTCGGCCAGCTGCCTCCTAAAGTGGTCGAGGCTCGGAGGAGGGAATGTTTCGCCTCACAGCAAACCCGTCTAACGCCAACGGAAGGATGTAGGACAAGTATCACATGCCCGACCTACCTGATGAAGGTTTTTCTAGGGTTTTACCAGTATCAAATTTAGGCGAATTGCCGGGTAGGATCCTTAAACTACAGTCCGGGGTCCCTAGTTAACCCTTAGCTACCTTACTCTACCTTTCCGAATCTCCCCTTTCAGTCCCTTTCCTATGCTCTATGAGGGGAGTGGCCACTAAGAGGATTACCCTACATATTGCCTATCTACACCTTCTTCGTGGTAAATATATAAACGTAATAAATAAAAATCAGTTTAATTTTGTGGGACATTCAGTTACGAAACTGTATGTTCAAACAATAATTGATTATATAGTTATTTTTATTTGAAAAACACGATATGTCTGAGACCTTAGTTTCTTTATAGAGAAATCTAGAATATTTATCATTAAATGCGAAGTGCTAAGACTGATGAAATATATATTATTGCTTAGACTATGGTAATGTGTTATATGAGAGCGGGTTTCAATTATTTTCAGGTACATAGCTGCAAAATATACTTAAGTACATTAAATTATTTTATTTTATTGTAGAAACACAAAACATTAACAGAATTCAGTTTTTTTTCTTATAAAATCAAAGTTAATTGTTTCTGGAACATCATAAAACCTTAAATGTTGAAATGTTTTGAAATGATAATCATTATCCTAAACAAATACCAAAATTGCTTTACTTTGTGATGAAAAATGATGAAATAACATTTTAATTATACTCTAAACTAATAAATATTCGATAGATTCACAAGAATATTCGAGAATATTATTATTAATTTTAAAAATAGAGATCAGTGGAAATAGAATGTAATTTGTTTTCTGCATGTTGAATATATTATATATTATATCTTGGAGATCTGTGGGATCTCCGTATTTCGAACAAGCAGGCAAGCAACTTAATCTCTACGTTGCCTCATAAATTACGTATTCTAAGTATATGGATACGAAAGTTCATATATCATTCCACATTTCTACCCTTCTTATTTGCAGCAGGGTAAAAATGCAATTCTATTTCGTTCTTTAAGAAAAAGAGCAGAGGAGCGTGCTTGAGTTGGCGAGACAGGTCGGCACGCCAGCAGATAACCCGGTGACGTCTCGTATTTACGATAAGGGGAGGAAATGTCAAAACGATGATACGACTCACATGTCGATAGCATTCTACGCAGCTGTGAGCTTTGAACATGCAGTCTGTTTCTTGGCGTTATGCAAATATTGACATTGGACAATGCGAATCATTTTATTTATTGAAAACTAATTTGAAAGAAAAGTACACCTATTATATTAACCGCATAATTTATATATTTTTTAAAATAACAAATTAATAATAAATTAATTGAATACCGTATAATTTATTATATTTCATTACAAGTCATTGATTTGTGAATTTATATTGATATTAATTAAAATACTTTTTCATACTACAGTATTACGGTTATATTTTTTTGGGTATGCAGTTTTGATATGAGGTCACGTTGAGACTGTCTAGCTAAGAAGAAAAAATGTTTCATGACAGACGAAGCAAAGCTGCTGGAATATTCTCTTGCAAGTCAGCCGACTCTTGATTACAAAAACTTATTTTTAAAAGAGTAATCACCATTTTGTAATTTTTTAAAGGTGTAGACAGCCTATATATAGGGTAATCCACATAGTGGCAACTTCCCTCTTATAGCATAGGAAAGGGAGTGAAAGGGGGAATGCGGAAAGGTAGAGGAAGGGAGCCATGGGTTAACTAGGGCCCTGGGGCTAAGGTTTAAGAATCCTACCCGGAAATTCGCCTAAAAGTGATGCAGGGAAAATCCCAGAAAATCCTGCATCAGGTTGGTCGGGTATTTGGTACTTGTCCCACGCCCATCCGATGGCGTTTTTTTTAGGGCAACAGGCTACTTGAGGGTAATCCACATTGGGCAACTCCCCTTTAATAGCATAGGAAGGGATTTGAAAGGGGGCATGCGGAAGGGTAGAGGAAGGTAGCCAAGGGTTAACTAGGGCCCCCGGGCTATATTTTAAGGATCCTACCTGGCATTCGCCTAAAGAAATGCAGGGAAAACCTTAGAAAAACCTGCATCAGGTAGATCGGGCATTGGGTACTTGTCCCACGCCCTTCCGATGACGGGAGAGGGGTTTGCTGTGGGGACGCAGCTTACCCCTCGCCATGCCTTGGCCTGTTTAGGAGGCAGCTGGCCGACTATTCCAATAGGAATAGCGGACAACTCTTGCTGTATGCCCAAGGTCTGCGACCCCGGAACATACACCTCTCAAAACAGACCGAGGTGCCTCGGCATGTGGGAACCTTAGTTCAAAAAAACCAGAGAGATGTGAGAGCATCCCCAAAGGTAGCCCCCGCCAGAGCTCTCTGGTTGACCTACTCCTTCGATGGCGGTTTTTTTTTTTTTTTTTTAGGGCAACAGGCTACATGAGGGTAATCCACTTAGGGCAACTCCCCTTTAATAGCATAGGAAGGGATTTGAAAGGGGGGATGCGGAAGGGTAGAGGAAGGTAGCCAAGGGTTAACTAGGGCCCCCGGGCTATATTTTAAGGATCCTACCCGGCATTCGCCTAAAGGAATGCAGGGAAAACCTTAGAAAAACCTGCATCGGGTAGGTCGGGCATTGGGTACTTGTTCCACGCCCTTCCGATAGCGGGAGAAGAGTTTGCTTTTTTTTTTTTAGGGCAATAGGCTACATGAGGGTAATTCACTTAGGGCAACTCCCCTTTAATAGCATAGGAAGGGATTTGAAAGGGGGGATGCGGAAGGGTAGAGGAAGGTAGCCAAGGGTTAACTAGGGCCCCCGGGCTATATTTTAAGGATCCTACCCGGCATTCGCCTAAAGGAATGCAGGGAAAACCTTAGAAAAACCTGCATCGGGTAGGTCGGGCATTGGGTACTTGTCCCACGCCCTTCCGATAGCGGGAGAGGAGTTTGCTGTGAGAAGTAGCGATATATAAATTTACAACTACGCAAAGAGACCGTGGGAAACTGAGTCGTGATGATGGAACTGCGAGAAAGGACGTCTACCGACCATGGAACAAACATAGTAGATGTGCTTACTCTTAGACTGTGACCTGCTGATGTCAGCTCAAGCTGGGAGTTGCATTGCGGGATATCGCGGGGCGTACTACACCAAATGGATATGCCTAAAATTAAGTTTTTCTAGTATATGTTTGAAAAAAATTGAACAATGAAGTCATTGAACTAAATGCAGAAAACTAAAATAAACTGCAATAAGTGCAGGAAGATAATAATTATACTGATTCGTTGTATAGAGATGTAAAAATATAAGACAGTGATCAAAAGTTACATTAAAATGAATACTCATATGGCAAATTGATATTTACTATGTCCGTATTATTAATATTGTATAACATATTTGTATTACTAAACTTGAACCATCAAAAATACAAATTTTGGGCGTTAAACAGTCTAACGTTATATGGCAATTCTGCAATGATGTTAGTCTGAGATCTGTCTACCGCACGTCGTATCAGCGGCGAATTAAATTTACGTAAATTGAACTCAAATGTTTATACCAAACTTTCGTCGCTGCACTCAAAATTTCAAAATTAATATTAGAAAAAATTGTAGAGCAGGCAAAATTAAATAAACGTAAATAATTAATATGTCATCAATAAAATTATTTAATATATAATAATACCTTTAAATTAAATTCTCGTATAGGGAAGACGTTCTTTACGAATTCTGAATACCTTATTTATATAATAACAGACAATATCTACTTACCTAAAGTATAGCTCTAATATTAAGTATTAATATCCCTAAAAGACTACTAACAACAAATTTATTTCAATACTTCATTTTAAGAATTATTAAGGGTAATTTTAATTGTATGACACCAATACGTTTTAAATCATAATTAAATCTCTACTTACATTTATGGGAAGATGTCAACACACTAACCTCATATTTCATTCCCTTGTTTTGTAATTTGGGGCAACGTCAGCTGATTTTATTAAAGAATTCCTCAGGTACAGAAAATCGTTGCGGCTTTTCAAAGAAATGGGTGATTAAAACCAAGTCGTGTAGTTGTTAAAGGAAAGAAAAACCTATCAGCCTCAACATTGACGAAAGGAACATGTATCCTGATTAGCGCGATGTAATTTTCTCTAAGGAACATTCTTTTTTTTTACGTCGTATAATGGGCCGGTACGTCTTCAGATCTTAGGACACTATACAATCCGCAATACACGGCTGACTGAATGCGTTCCAGTCATGTCACTGGCATCGGTATGCTCCGCAAAACCTTACTCCAAAGTTCAACGTACAATGTATACATTATGCTATCTCGATGGGTTCCTTCCTGAATTTCGTCGGATAGACCTATATTCAATGAGTCATAAGAAATTGAATATGAAACATCACAGATACATCTTCAATTTTTGACTGCTGTTTCGCACTTTCTGGTTTGACAAATGTTAATGCTTTACTTTTTCAAGTAGACTACGGAATATCCTCATTATGAATCTTGGCACGTAAAAGAAATGTTTTATTCTTTTATAGTTACAAAATTTGAACTAAACGGCGAATATATTGAAGATAAAAAACAATTATTGTATAGTATGTATTATTAAATGGTTTTATTCCCATGATAATTTAATTATATCGATAAATTGGGAAATGTTAAAACAGAATATGGTTAAAACGTATATACACTTTACATAATCTGAAATTTTGTTAAATTAAAAAATAAATAGTACGATCTATATGTAAATACTCAGAATTTGAGACGGTAACACTCATGTTTTAATCGCTGAAACTCATTTTACCATAAATTTATCTCCAGAATTATGCAATAATTTTCTTTGTCCACTTTCATTCTAATGTCCTTAGAAATAGACTGATCTCTCTCAATTTATGAATTATTGAAATCGTCTAAATCATACAGACGTGTGTGGATTCTTCATTTTTATATCACATTATTTACCTGTTTCGTTTTACTTTCGTTTTTTTATGTAGAAGATTATGGGCAAAGGTTTCCTGAAGTACATTTTTGAATCAGAGGTTTTTTAAATTAAAATATTACTCGAAATGAATTATTATTGAACAATTGAATACTAGTGAAGCGTCTCAGGTTGAAGTCACAATGTAATCCTATAGAAACACTAAAAATGTCGTCCACTAGTTGGGCTTATTATAAATCAAAAGAACGGGTGTTATATTCTGTAACCGTTACACTCCATTGAAATATATAACTTCAAGCTGTTATTTATAGTACAAATGAGCGACTACACCACGGAATATTATAGAAAAGGTTACAGATCTTATAGAGTATTAAAATACTTTTACAGATTAAAATATCTCCATATTACAAACTTTAAAGTAATTTTAAACTTAAATGTTTAAACTTTGAAAGCGTATATAGCCTTTTGGAATTGTTTACGTGAACTCATATCTTGGTAAAAAGTTCTTCTAGTCTCAAAGGAACTCATTCTGTAGTAAATTATAATATTTTTATAGTTTTTTAATTTTTTCTCCTAATTTGAGGGTTAATGCCCAATTTTAGATTTTTTTAATATATTTATATTCATACATAAAACCAAATAAAACTTCATTGCATATAATAGATACTATGGAAGAAAATGTCTAAAAAGGTAATTTTAGAGTAATGATATTGTCTTGACTGTTCGTCAAACAAACGTGGTCTCATATCACTTTAAACGAATAAAACATAAATCTTCCTTTTCTCGATAGAACGCATATATTTTGAAATACGTGCATTGGTGACAAAGCCACGTTCCACACATATTTAAGCATACCACGTGATATCTCGTATTGAGTTTATGTTGGTGACAGGACTGTAGCACCGCGATCGCGATACTTGATAATCCGAGGAAGATGCGTAACCTAGATTCTGTGTTAGAGGTTAAGGACAGAACGAGAACAAGATTCAGAATGCGTGTATCAACACTTTTTTCTATGGTAATATTCTACGAAGTGTTTTTTGTTCACGATGTAAACTAAGAACTATACTTTGCTATTAATTAACAATAGTTGTTCGTTTCACCCGCAAATTGATAAAGATACCCAGAAATATTACCCGTACTCTAAGTTTACTATCATTCACCGCTTTCTATTGTGTCCTGTAAAGATTTTTTTTTATAGAATTAACAGCACATTCCACTTTCTGTTCATTTGGCCTGTAGGTGATTTTACATATTTTACCTATTGTTTTAAATGTTACGAGCACACTTCATAATACGTACTTCTAGCAACCTCATACGTATCACACAATACACTATGAAGACAGTGGTAGAGCTAATACTACGTCGACGTGCTGCTTATATGTAATCAAGAATTGATTTTTTATTTCTCTATATTTCTTTGATTATATTCATGCTAGTTATTATATTTATATATTGACATTTCTTTGTTAAAGCATTAATTTTTAATGGTACGTGTTGAATATAAAATTAGAACATTAAATGCTTTTGAGGCTTCAATGCTCGTGAGACTGAGCTCAAACGCTGGCTTTAGTAGGAGCCGGAATTAAATTCATTCCGTTTCCCTGTTAATGGCTAAATACGCAATCTGCACTGGAAATTTCTTCCAGCATGTTTTAAACGTTGCCCCCTCTTTGCTTTCAGAAGCTGCCCGAATTAACCGCGTATGCCGTGGAGCCAGTAATTTTCCTTTCCTGGTCAGTGTAAGATGTTGCTAATGGCCCGTTGAGAGCTGTGTTTACAGTATTTGCACTTAGCTCTACAGGACTCACTGCGCTAATGGCTCATCCGACCTAAAAGACAGAAGAAAAAAGAGTCGTCCTAATGGCTGTCGCCCCTTGTTCATGAAGGACCACCGCGTTTCGTCAAAATACGAACACGTATTGTATCAAATGCAACATAATTGCCGATTTAACACACGATAAAGAGTCGCTCTTGAACTGAAATGTTAAACAGAGCTATACAGAAAGTAAATAAATAACTAATTTATAAAATATAAAACGTATAAATTAGTATCAAATGACAGGCAGAAATATGTACTAAATTAAATACCACACTAAGTTTCTTAAAATCCTTGTTCCTTTCCTCAAGTGATTCAAAAACACAAGAGAAGTAAGAACTACTCAAAACTGTATTAATTTATAACTCATTTTTCCTCTTATTTGGCTATTTATTTGACTAAATTATGTTTCGCAAGAATAATTTGATACTTTGTTATTTCTGTGACGTCACTTCCAGTGCTCTACCGTTATTGTATTTAATCTTGGATTTGACTCCAATCTCGGTTGTATTCGCGTTATTTTCCCGTAAAACTCCTCCATCACCACCCCTAAGGGTGCTCGTTTTCCATGATGTATGGGGTTGAAATTATACACAGATATCATCTGTAGAAACATTATGTATCTCTATGACCCCGAAATATATTTCACCGACACAAGTTAGAATTTCCCAACAAGCCAATTTGTTCTACCTAAATTAAAAATTAATTCAGTGATAGTTCGATGTTAAATATATGTATAATGGAGTTTTAGATTTCTCTGGAAACTTTTTTGAAATACATTTCTGTAAATATTCATGTGGAGACCAAATAACACGTTCTATGAACAATGATATTGTGATATCGTAAATGAACGATCAAACAGTGTAACCATAAATGGGATCCATACGGAAATCAAAATAACTCTGGGAATATAATAATTTAAAATGTAGAAAGTGATAATTTATATATATATATATATATATATATATATATATATGTATTGAGTTTGAGACATCTATTTTCAGAGATATTAATTCCTGGTAAGGTATTGTTATATTTGTTTACCTCGACATCAGCGTACTGATAATTTAATTAATATTTTTTTTGAAAGCAACGAAGAAACGCATTTGACTGAGGGAGTCGTATATATACTTTAGTGGATTGAATTGTGTCGTAAAATAAGGGAAAAGCACTTGATTAAATATAACAGTTATTTGATCTGAGCGATTTCGGTGTTCGAAAGCCTTATTTGCCGACTCATCTCGATATTTGTGGTTGTTGACTGCCGTTTCTAATCGCCACGTTGTGATACTTCATAGAAAGGCGCTTCTGTGAAGTAGCGGTGATGTTTATAACTGCCGTGTTTACGTTTTATAGTCACAATCATAATCTATCTTTTCAGTGAAAGGCCCACAATATAATACGATGTGTTTAAATTATACTTTATGAAAATAATTTCTTCTTTGTCCATAAATAAAAAGTTTCAATAAAGGTCAGTAGTGTTTTATATAATAATAAAGAGTTAACTTTATACTCGAATGTACAATTTAATTTCGTTAACACAAATTATTTACTGTTCAAGCCACCCAATTTTATCATTTACTAGCTGGGTGCCCGGCGTTGCCCGGAATGTCATATATCTGTAATTCCCCGATTTGACTCCAATCTCGGTTGCTTTTGCATTATATTTATGTAACGCACCTCAACCCCTATCGCTAAATGTGTTCACCTCCCACGCCGAAAGGGGATAAAATTATACACAAGGAACATGCAGCGATATTTTATGAATCTCATTGATCTCGAAAAATATTTATTCGACCCAATTAGCCGGTTAAAATGTTTGAAATTTCTGTCCCCGCCCACCACCGCCAAGTCCCAAAAACCCCAGACCAATTCCCGCGCGTTGCCCATGTTGTCGTAAATAATCTCAGCGACATCCACAACCCGGATTAATTCCAGTGACATCCATAACTCTAATTTGACTCGAATCTAATTGTATTCGCGTTATTTTATTGTAACGCCCCTCCACCCCAACCCCTAAGCGTGCTCCCCTCCCATTTAGAATAGGGTTGAAATTATACACAAACAACATTGGTAGAAATACTTTCAATCTAATTAACCAAAAAAATTCTTATTCAACCCAAATATTGACCGTGTTTGCATTTTCCAAAATTTACACTGCTCATGGGGGTTACATTGCAAGTTGAATGTCATAATTAAAATAAGTGACATCCATAATCTTGGATTTGGCTCCAATATCGGTTGTATTCGCGTTATTTTCCCGTAAAACTCCTCCATCAACACCCCTAATGGTGCTCGTTTCCCATGCTGTAAGGGGTTGAAATTATACACAGTTCTCATCTGTAGAAACATTATCTATCTCTATGACCCTAAAATATATTTCACCGACACAAATTAGGGCCGTTTCAGTTTGATTAAAAATTTCCACCTCACCGTCCGTCCTCGCTCCAGGAGCTGGTAGGCGTGTCTCACCCCACAGTGTTTGTTTACCTGAGGAAAAAAACACGTGTTCAAAATTTGGTGAAATTTGCTCCACGGGTGTATATTTGTATAAGGAACATACATAAGCAGACACTCAGATACATTCAAACTTACAGAAAATTTAATTTAATAGATTAAAGTATGTTTCTGTTGGTAATATCATCCTTGAAATGATTTAGATTATTGCATTTTCCATTTTGTGAATTTATATATGACATACATGGATTGATAACAATAACTCATGAATATAATGGATACATTATAGTAATCCTTGTTTCTCAGATTTGATTTCCATATATTTATCTGTTTATTGAAACATTGAGTACTAATATTACAGGCAAATAGTATTATTTGATCTATCTACTCATCGACACTACATGGAAGTTACATCTTCTATTTACTCCAGTGTCGTCATATTTTTAGAATTTGGTACTTTATTGAATTTTATTTACTATTACACGGAATTCACACTAATTATATTAAACGTACCATTCATCATTTTCCTTTCCATTCAGATCATATCGTCAAATATTTATAGAATAATGATCACTATATTACCGTTTATTAGTTTAATCTTCTGTACTTCTATTCCTTTAAGTTTTTTTTTTATTCGTTGAATCCATGCACAAATTAAAATGAAGGTATCAGAATAATTAGGAGCAGTGTAAATTATGTGCAGCAGTCCAAATAATTGCTCCTGTATTTTATGAACTCATAGTTCATACTATATAAACGAGTAACGTATTCATACTTAACCAAAAATCAACAGAAATACTTCGTATACAGTCCTCGTTTGAAAGGGGTATAATTAATATGGATGTTTTGTACAGCACTTTCAGAATAATTCTCTTTCATAAGTAAACAATTGAAAACAATACAGGGAATAAAATAACTCACTGCCTCTACCATTGTTCCGAATGTTTGACTGATACGCAGTGCAATGATAATATTATTCAAACTGTTAATCTGAAAACCATTGTCTGAGGGGAAAAAACAATATCAATAATGAAGGCGTTAGTGGAAACAGCTGACAGAAAATCTACAAGAAAGACAATAACAAGAAGTATAAACTAAAATCCTGTTTTGGTTGACTATATTTTACGTTGGTTTTCACTTTTTTCTTCTTACACGTAAAATAGAATATCCGATGAACAATTCCAATATTACTACACCGTTGTAATCAAATATCAAAACTAGAATAACAATATGTTACATAAATATCTTTATATACATATTTTCAGAAGACTAAATTTGAGTTTATATTATGTAAATGTGAGAAATAGTTCCCTAAAAATTTGATTGCCGCTAAAAAGCAAAATGAAATTGAGCGAAAAAAATTTAAGAATTCAAATGAAGGACTGTACATAATTTTTTGCTGCGTATTCATGATGCATATCTATTAAACTTATTGCTTGTCGTTTGTATATCATTTGAGGACACCATGAAAAGTAACGATTAATATTACAGGGATATGTATTGATATTCTAGAATTATTGATGTTACCGGTACTTCAGTAAATATTAATTATTTCCGATGTTAATGGATTTTACATCAACGTATCGAGGAAATCGTTTCACAATTAAACGAAGTTAAATATTAAAATATTCATGTGTTATAAATTTAAAATGATGTCAAATAAATTCTATAGCAGTTATGTGAATTTATTGAAAGTTAATATATTTGTTGCCAAAACTTACATTCATGCAATAATTAGCATTAAATTAAAACTTATTCATCTGAGAAGGCTGGTAACGACACTCCAAAATAACTCTTTAAAGTAGAGTACTAGTTAAGTTTCCGCCACTAATTAAATTTTTCTTTGTTTCTTAATGTTAATTATCCAAGTTTTAATTATATTGCCTTCGTACAATAGATTGTATGACAGATCCCGTCACGCGAAACATCTTCTCGGGACCTGAACAAGAATAAAATGTAATTAAATGAAAGTAGCCTATATAAGCTTGAATTAAAATCAATTATATATATTGTAATGAATGATTTTTGAATATATTTTATTTATAAAGAATCTAGTCTTTCTTGGTGTAGAGAATGAATGAAGTCTTTTCGGGCTAATTAAATAATTTTATTTGCGACGTTTCGATGACGTTCACTGCCATCGACTACTAGCAATATATTTATTAAATAATTAGTATTTAATTAATATAAAACAGATTAATTAAAATCAATGCAATTAAAGGGAAATTAATAAATTTTACAAATTTCTAAAATCTATTTAAAAAATGTATCATCGACCTTTTTCGTCAGAGTTAATATAAGGAAAATTTATTTATTAATTTAAATATCTTATCTTTTGCCAGAATGTCATTCCTGAAATTCCACTCTGATGCTTGTAAAGCTTATTCAAGTCTGGTAGACTTCTCACTGATCACTTTATTCTTTCTTCATAAACAAATACTAGACTCGTCTTTCATTATCGTTGATTCGCCCCACTTTAATATATTTCGATGTATTCATCGTTTTCACTTTACTCATAGCAACGATGATTCAGACTGTTGTGAATTCAATTCGCTCGTCAAAGAGGCATCCAAATAACTTTTTACATTTTATACTTTACGCCCGCTTTCCACGGACGCATATTAGGTACTGTTATTCTGGACTGCCAAACAGATGTGCGAAAGAGACCGTCTTAAATTTTCTCAACAAAAGGTCGGTCGGTTTTTGGCTTTTCCAAGACGATCCAAGTACTTCAGAATTTTATTTATTTTTAAACAATGTTTGAGGTATTGAGAATTTTTCCTCATTATAACATATAATTTCTATTTACAGTTAAAGTCTCACATTATTTTCTTTTTTGGGTGTAGACAGGCTATGTATAGGGTAATCAACATAGTGGCAACTCCCGTCTTATAGAATAGGAAAGGGATTTGAAAGGGGGGATGCGGAAGGGTAGAGGAAGGTAGCCAAGGGTTAACTAGGGCCCCCGGGCTATGGTTTAAGGATCCTACCCGGAATTCGCGTAAAGAAATGCAGGGAAAACCCTAGAAAAACCTGCATCGTGTAGGTCGGGCATTGGGTACTTGTCCCACGCCCTTCCGATAGCGGGAGAGGAGTTTGCTGTGGGGACGCAGAATTCCCTTCTCCGTACCTCGACCAGTTTAGGAGGCAGCTGGCCGACTATTCCAATGGGAGTAGCGGACAACTCTTACCGTATGCCCAAGGTCTGCGACCCCGGAACATACATCTCTCAAAACAGGCCGAGGTGCCTCGGCTTGTGGGAACCTTAGTTCAAAAACGGAGAGGAAAAGGCATACCCAAAGGTAGCCCCTTCGTATCTTTCCTAAAAGGTTCTGCCTGCGAGAGAAAATCCCTCGCAGACAATGTGAGACAATCCTCTCGCAGGCTTTATTCTAAGTGGGCATCCGCACTTGGTGGTGGTGTAGATAGGCTATGTATAGGGTAATCCACATAGTGGCAACTCCCCTCTTATAGCATAGGAAAGGGATTTGAAAGGGGGGATGCGGTAGGGTGTAGGAAGGTAGCCAAGGGTTACTAGGGCACCCGGGCTACTTCAGCTCCTGTAACGAAATAAGTATTAAACCTCGGATTTGAATGCGAGAGAATGCCAGAAACCTTATGTGCTCATCAGTCATCTGAAACCCTGAATTATATAGACACTTAATGGAATGCAGCCCGAAATTCGACGAGACATGCTTGGTCGCGTGTTTCACTTGGATATAGAGGTCATCAGGGGCAGAAGCTTAAAGGAAGAAGGACTATCGTATGCATCTGTTGGGCTGATTTTTTTTTAAGTGATACCTGCATCACGCATATATATTGATTGATCATGTTCGTCAGTGCAGATATTTCGGACCCTAATGTAGGTCCGTGACTTTACGACCAATTATGATGATGTAATGTCCCTGCGGTGCAGTGAACCAAAGTGGTCCTTGCATGAAAGATGGAAATTGATTAAAAATGCTTTCAACGACGCCTGCACTTGCGGTAGAAGTGGATATCCAAAGTAATGGGACAGCGTGCTGAACTTGATGGATTGTGTATTACAACTCACTCCTCTGTCTCCGCGTCATCTTCATAGTTCTTCATGTTCGGAGTTCAGAAGCACAAACAATAGTAATTGTAGAACAAATGTTTTCGCGGGGAAGATGAAGAAATTTTCTCGCAATTCTGGGCATCGACTTAGCCAGATGTTGATGGTGCGATAAGTTATCGAAACGTCGTGTGTTTTTTCGTCATCTCATCTTGTTACCGAGAACATTTCATCAATTAGGAATATTAATAACGACCATCATAAGTTACTCGATCTAGTATAAGTAACACAAACTAATATAAATAAATGTATTTAAGTACACAACACAAATTAATCACTTTTTACTGTTAAGGAAACTATCAAGAAACTGCTAATGATGGGTATAAAACTGCATTCCATATAATATTTTTACACAGTTCCTTCCACAAAGCTGTTGTAGCAGGTCAGAGGAAAGAAAAATATTTCTATGGTGAATATTATCAGATCTTACGGCTCATAGTGTCGGTGACTGTCTCACTTCGTATTAACGATTATGTACTGAAGATTTCGAACTATATAATTTAAGGAGCTAAAATGCAACATTTGTTCGCAAAACTCTCATAACAGATACTTCCGAAGGTAATTACAATTTTGTGCGTGTGGCTTAGGACACCAGAAAAATGACCAGAGAACTGTTATTTTATCTAGTATTTGAACTACAAGACTTTTGTCAGGGTTTAGGGACATAATGAAACTTTATCTGATCTTCAGCAAATTTTTTTAGATTTGAAACAGAGCAACGAAGTTTTCTTATGACACCTTGCATTAGATCAGAATAATTAAATCTCATTGACGAGGTAAGATAAGCTATTGGTAAAGGTAGAGTAATTGATCAGAAAGATAGGTTAGAAGACATTTGAACTCAGAATGAGATAATGAATGTTGTTGCGTCGAGAATAGAAGATAGAGTAACTATGCCAGGGCATTATAGAACCAAGGCAGTAATGAGTTGATGATTTGTTAAAATATAGGACGAGGAAGAGAGTTGGTTGACAAGTTTGGTAAATATTGCTATTTAGGAGAGTGATAGGAGCAGTAGAGAGTTATTATGGAATTTAAAACTATGAGAATAAAACAAAGGAGATATGAGCAATAATTATGTGTATACAGAGGAAGAGGGGCGACTTGTGTCATCCTTTTTTCGTCTACGGCTAAAATAGACGAATTATTCTACTCATTCCAGAATTTTAGGAATCTACGGAAACTCCAGAATATTCACTTTCCACTGAGTTATGTAGTACACATATTAATAATTAATTACCATAAAGTTGAGACAAAATCCCATGTGAAAGACAGTTTCTCCACTATTTAGCATTTATAATAAACTTTAAATTTAAATTTGTAATTTCTATGAAAATAAATTACCATTTCAAATTAATTGCTATAAATAAATTCGTAAGAAATATTTCAAATTAAATTAATGAAACGAAATTAAAAAGATTTATTTTTGCTATTTGATTCCTGAAATATTTGTAACAATAAAAATTTTTGAACCAAGATGACGTTAATTGTGATGATGACTCAAATTCAGTATAAAAAACTGCAAAACTAATATATATATATATATATATATATATATATATATATATATATATATACTGTATCTTCGCCTCTTAATGTCTTAATCGTTTTCTGTATTACATAAGAGCTATGGTTAAACTTGTAACAAACTTTTTGATGACACTAAATAATTACGAAACTTTTATATTGCATCAAAAAGTGAACATAAAAAATTATACTCAACATTCCTCTATTTCATAAATGAGTTTTTTTTAAAAAAATAATGATATTCATACGCAACCTTGGAATATTAATAGAATGTTTCAATAATTAGAATGAACTGTTATTGCACGCGTCAGTAGCGGAGGCGTGTGGCGCAGATTGACGTAGGAAAGTCCGTGCGGAATAAACACATAACCACAACGACCTAACGAGGTCAAGTTGTAGCCACGCACTTGACGTAGCTTCCTAAAGCTGTTTGGCATTGCACGGGGATGGCATAGCACCTGCGAAGAAGGACTATATTAAACTGAGCCGCCAACAAATGAGAGGCACACTATAGTTGTCTTTATTTGTTGAAATATATTTCAGAGTCAAAATAAGTAAATAATTATGTTATTCCAGTTGTGTAAAAATTTAAGGTTTTTCAGTTGACACAGATAAAATAATTAATATGTTAAGTAATTTATTACATATGATTCTTATGTAAATTACGTTATTAATTATGGGTTAAAATAATGTCAGACATTCTCGTTTATGAGGCTTTATTTGTCATGAAGAAATATGAAAAATAAAACTATTGTATTCTTACAAGTAGTTTCAAGATTCTATGTGATAATCTTTTGTATGTGCACATTGATATGAGATTAACGAAAATAAGTGTAAAGCAAAAATAATTTAATGAAAATAGATATTTAATTCAAGAGCTCAAAAAAATGAAGACATATTTTTCATGTGCATAATAACATTCGTTATATAATTATTGGCTTTCCGTTAGGTGGTGATGAAGATTCAAGAATAAGAAATTTATTCTAATAATAACATTAATTTTGTGAATTTATGAACATGTTCCCACAAAATAAATGCCGAAGTATATGATGTAGAACAACGTAACGTACTAAAAAGAATTATTAAAATATTCTTCGCATTATAAACATTTCCCTTTTATAATAAATTTCCAGTGAAATTTAATACACGCGTTTACGAAAACAAAGCAGCAAATCTTGATTTAATTGACCAATAATGTTTTTCCTGAATTTTTAAAGCAAAGTTGTAAGTTCAGATGTTGTCTGAGATAATTTCTCAGAGTATGTTGCTACGCGCTGTATTTTCTGGGAGGTTTGGCGTGTGTATCTACAGAAAGTTCAGTAAATGTTTGCTCAGGGGAACCTGGTAGATCCTGATCGACTGAGGCTCACGACTGAGAGCTGTCACATATAGATAAAATAACAATTTTGTGCCACAAAATATTTCAAATTACAAAATTGCAATATATATTTCTTTTTATTCTTCTAATGTGATATTTAAATTCAAATCATTCTTGAAATTTAATTGTGGAAAACGTTACACAGGGTAAACTAAACGTTCTCTTCAAAAGAGATTAAGAAATGTAAAAACAATTAAAAAACTTTAATCATAATGTTGGTACATTGCATAAATTAAAATAAATAATGTGGAAGTATTAGACATTGAAAAAAAATTATTAAAACATAATTTATCAGAAATTCTCTGTATTAAAATAACTTTTAACAGACTAAATCCATAAAATGATACCTTAAAATTAAATATTATTTTTAATCCATTGTTTTTAAAGTTTTGATATAATTTTATAAAAATATTAGTATAAATATGTTATTTTAATTTGAAATAATTTTGGTTCATATTTACTACATAATTCGTAACACTTATTATTAAATTGTAGGAATGTTAAAAATCTCTGATTTTAATTTAAATATTATATTAGAAGAATCAGAAGAAATATATACTGTGAATTTGAAATATTGTCTGACAGTAAATTGTTACCTTAGTTACATGAATTTATTGAAACCTAATGAAAGAACATAAGAGTACTGAAATGTTGTTAAAGCGTTAAATAAAATGTTTTAAAATGTCTCAAAAGGTAGTTGATTTCTTTATTATACTAACTTTGATTTTTATCAATAGATCTCCAAGTAAAAGCCAGGGACGATTCATAATGAAAAAGAAATAATAGTGATCAAAACTAATGTCAATGAAAACAATCATGTGAATTTATATAAAAGAATAATTGTGTCTATGTATTATTCCATATGGTTTTGAAGTAGTTTTCTTATATTCTATGTTTATAAATTGCTCGTGAGTGGATATTGATGTTAACAAAAACAATTCTTTACGTTGTCTGGTGTGAATAACAATCATACAATGAATAAATTCCATACCTTTCTTGAATAAATTAGCATAGATATAGCCGTGTTTAATTTTCCAAATAGTATGTTCGTAATGACGCAGGCATTTATGAAATATGGCCATTGTAAATGCGAACCTACTAGACTTAGGTAAGAGGAAAATATAATAATCAATGAGAATACTGAACTTGAATGTCAAATATTACATAGAGGAAAAAAATCATCTGTAGTTACCACAAAAATTATATTTATTGTTTTAAGTTCTGCATATTTTCCTTTGATTAGGATAGAACATTTCAAGAAATTTTTTTTTAATGAATTATGACCATCTTAAATATTGACATTGAGTACTAGAATTTTAGTGTCCGTTATAAAAATTTCCTACACACTTCTGGCATGTAAACGGAAAATTTCATTTAGCTTGATGCTGGGGACTGAAACACGGAGATGACCATGAGGAATTTAATAAAACGAGAAATCATATAGCCTCTGTTAAGAGGAGTGGAATGTCATCTAAATTTTAATTAATGTCACATTCAAACTTATTATTTGTCGTATAGTGCAGCATAATTGCTTATCCGGCATTTCATAGAGTTTTCTAATGTTGATATAATTACATTATCTCAAAAAACTTACAAGTGAATAGTTATTGACTCGTAAACGTATAGCGCTGATTTAACGATGTGTGTATATTTTTCTTAAATAATGATAGTTGCAAAACAGAAGCACGAGGTTCGTAATATATGATATTACCAATTATAACTAATAAAATTGAACTAATATGTATGTGTATTTGAAAGAGTACATGTTGTACCACTTCAAGCATAAATTGATGGATATGATATTTAGAACACATATTAACCATTTTCTCGAGTGCTTGACAAGTCCGTTGTATCATGAGACCTTGGAACGATTGGAATATATTTGAAACATTACACTCTCGTTTAGGCCATGTTTATGAGAAAACTGCAATAATGTAAATATAAAATGTGTGAGATTAGATCTACTTGGAAAAATAATTAATTATAATATCTATTTCTGTTCCAGGAATTAATTTAAATTGGTTAATGAATAATAAAAACTTTTTATTTTGAATACACATTCCACCACAATAGTAAAGTTACAATACGTTAGCGTTTACAATATAAGCATAAAGAAGAAGTGATCACTGTCGGAAATTCCAGTTACGTTATAAATTTGGTCTAATATTTTTCGGTTTCCAATTAAATTAATCATGATTTTATTTATTGAAGATTAAGAATTTCAGGCTTTTTTTATTAATATGGTTGGAACTTCCCTCTAAGAGCATAGGAAGGGTATTTGAAAGGGGGGATGCGGAAGGATAGAGGAAGGTAGCTAAGGGTTAACTAGCGCCCCCGGGCTACAGTTAAGAATCCTACCCGGCATTCGTCTAAAAGTAATGCAGGACAAACCCTAGAAAACCTGCATTAAGTAGGTCGGGCATTGGGTTCTTGTACCACACCCTTCCGATAACAGGAGAGGAGTTTGCTGTGTGGGGACGCAAAATTCCCTTCTTCGTGCTTCGACAAGTTTAGGAGACAGATGGCCGGCTGTTCCAATGGGAACAGTAAACATCTCCTATTGTATGCCCAAGGTCTGTGACCCCGGAACATACACCTCTCAATACAGGCCGAGGTGCCTCGGCTTGTGGGAACCTTCGTTTAAAAACAGAAAGAGGAAAAAGCATCCCCAAAAGTAGCCCTTTCCGTCTCTCCTACAAGGTTTTTTTATTAATATATATTTTTTTAGGGTAACAGGCTACATGAGGGTAATCCACATAGTGGCAACTCCCCTTTAACATCATAGGAAGGGATTAGAAAGGGGGGATGCGGAAGGGTAGAGGAAGGTAGCCAAGGGTTAACTAGGGTCCCCGGGCTATATTTTAAGGATCCTACCCGGCATTCGCCTAAAGACATGCAGGGAAAACCCTAGAAAAACATGCATCAGGTAGGTCGGGCATTGGGTACTTGTCCCACGCCCTTCCGATAGCGGGAGAGGAGTTTACTGTGGGGACGCAGCATTCCCTTCTCCGTGCCTCGACCAGTCTAGGAGGCAGCTGGCTGACTATTCCAATGGGAATATAAAAAAAATTATAATTAGGAAGTATTATTTTACCAACGAGTAAAGATTTAATAGATCTATAATTCTGGTGTATTTTGACACTGTACTCGTATAAATACTTAAAGGTTGTATAATTTGCAACACAATGAAGAAATGAGAGCTGAAAGGCATTTATTTTAAGTCTTACTAATATTGATAAGCATTAATTCAAATAAAGCCACATTAATAAATCAGTCCCCTGCGAAGCATTCACGAGTAGAATTGAAAGCTGCTATACGTCGTTGCAATGAATCAACGAGGAAATGGCCTGCCATGGCGCTTGTATCGTATCCACAATTCATGGGCGCTGGCTGACTGCTGGAGTGTGTTGTCGGACACTTCGTAGGCCTCAATACTCGATGCATGTTTTACAAGTGATATGCCTGGCGAACGGGTAGTCTGCTGTAGAAGAAGTAGTTGTTTTAACATCCCAGGCATATGGTGGTCGGGCACTGTCTTTCCATAGCGTCGCGAGAGAACTGAATGGAGGGTATGATCTCGGCCCCTATAATGTCTCACTGCGCCCTATCTTCACTAAATACATATCGCAATTGGCGTTCGGCCTTAAAGACTTTGTTCACTGTAGTTTGCATTATAAAGGGCAAAACGATATCGAGTAATTTGTACAATATTCTCTGTTCATGAGTTAGTCTGAGAAGTCGATAGGCCACGGAAGCAGAGCGTGCAACGAACAGACGTAAGACGAGGACACAGACGATGCACATGCTACATTGTTCCACCGTTGTTAAAAAACTTGTAATAAATCTAAACCTTGAGTCCACGCCACGCGGACGAGATATCTACGTCCCGTTGCGGCGTCACATGTTCGTGGTTCACTAACGCGTCTTCTCTCTGATCGATTGATTCTGCACTCGCCACTGATGGAGCATGGTGTACCACACGAGGAGAAATGTGACGATACGAAAATACATTGCCACGCAGACAAAAATTATGGCTCAATACAACCTCTGTTATACGTTTAACTCGACGTAGTACCCCTATTCAGAGATCGTTCAGAAAACTGTTGACTACTACGCTTCTTCAGAGGTTTCAGAAATACAAAATATTTTTAAATTCGTATGGTTTGATTGTCATACTCTGCTTTAATTTACTGTAATTTTAACGAATATATTACAGATAAATAAATAAAGTGTTTTTTTTTGTAATTGTAGTAAAAGAATTAAATTTTGTTGAGTGGCAGCAAAATAGCGGTAGGATAACGAGCTTCTTTTTGTTATAGAAAATCAAGCCAATAAAAATTCTACCCTGCAAATTTTACGTCTCTGCAATAAGACATATTGGTCGGTTGTTCAGTGGAGCATGAGCGGGCTCGTTGAACAGAACTCACGAAGGTAGGTGGCCTAGTGGATTAAGAGGATCCGTGGACATTTGTCCGGAATTATAGTCAGCTGCGGGATATTAACGAAGTCACCACTAATATTGATATTGGTTGTTCAAAATTATAGAGAGGAGGTGGTGTGCTTCAGTCCCATCGTAGCAGAAATACAAATATTAGAATCAGATTCTAAAGTCACAGGTTACGCTATGGAGTGGATTTCTTGCGTGGGCGAAGCTGACTGGAGCCCACTTTGGAAGAAATCGAGTTCGCAGAGACTCAGGCTATTTGAAATCCTGTTGTAACGTGGTTCGAGCTATATCCAGTGTGCATAGCTGAACGATCGAGGCGTAGGGACGCTATATCCTTTTCCCGGTCTGAGTCTTTATACTGGAAGGGGAGTTGCTGTGAACTGCAGATACTTGCTTGGCGGCATCCTTGTTCTGCAGAAAGAAGAAAAGGAATTTCAGAAAAACTTTAAGAAAGATCTCCACTATTAATATTCATGAGAAATATTTTTATTTCGTTATTTATATTTTAAATAATTTAGAATTTGTACTTTCGAAATCCTGGCGCCCAGCTTGAATCTTATTTGTGGAATAAATTCTGTGTTAATTGTAAAATTGGCATATTTTAAAATTATAAATATAGAGCACTTATTTATGATTCAATTATAACTAATAATTTAAGTAATATTAATGGGACGACAGTATAGATCAGCTGATATTTACCTTGAAAAAGCTAGAGATAAATTTATTATTTATAGAAAGGAGTGTTACCTTCAATTGAGAGCCGAATTAATATGATATTCTCCTTTGTAAGATAAAAACAATATAAAGATAATTCCAAATATCTGATATCAATTTTTAATGTTTATTGGTCAAAAGATTGGTTTGACTCATTTTACATACTTATGTACCTGTTATTAATTGACATGATAACATTTAACAGGGGAAAAGTCCGAATATTTGAAACTTTTTGTCGTTATTGCTTGTTTATATATTAACTATGGTACTGTTTATCTTAATATTTTCTGAGATTGATAATTAAAATTGTAATATTTTAAAATGTTAGCTTATAATTTACCAATATAGTTAGTGACTGTGCGAGTATTATATCTATTTTTATAAATATGTATGGATTATAATATTTTGCGTTTGTAAAGATATATTTTCGAAAAATTTTAATATTAGTAAAAGTTTCTCGGGCTTCCAGCCGGGTATACTCGTCTATGGCACGCGACGTTTCGATGACATGCAGATGATGACGCTGCATTTCATAGAAACGTCGCGTGCCATGGACGAGTTTACCCGGCTGGAAGCCCGAGAAATTTTTACTAACTTTCTACACCGGGAAAACCTTCGTTGTACAATTTTAATTTTATTTTTGTCTATCTGATGTTTGACTTATTTTTGATCAGTCGAATGGGCGGTGTTGGTTATGGAGAGGAGTTTAAAATTACTCATACGATTATATAAACATGTCTTTTAAATCTGCGACTTTTTAAATCTGTAACTATTTATATGAAGTAAATGACTTTCGAAATATTAACGACGTTCAATAAATACAATAATGTACATGGTGGCCCAAATTTATAGCCTCCCCTATTACAGAGGATCTGAATGCGTTTGAATCCAGTGTATTGTACAGAACTGGTGCTGAGCCAAATACTCGATTTACCTTATTCACTGCCAATGCCAGTAACATCATCCAGTGTCAGGTGTTTGAACGCAATCATTGTCGTGGTAAAAACTTGTCCACTGCGATAATTTACTAAGCGTTGCTTTGCATGATTTGTCTTAACGGGGCGTTCTCTAATTGTTTGGAAATGATTCCTTGATAAAAAGGAAAAATTTAGAGCGGGAGGGCAATTCATTTGGACCGTCCTGTATGTTTATCGAGAAAGTTAATGCACGAACCAATATTAATATGAATTCTCTAGTAGTTAATGAAAATACTGCTATTCAAATTATGAGTCTAGAGCAATATGTATCATAACGTTCGAAAAGAATGAGGAATTTAATAAAGTTTAATAATATCTTTTTATATTTATAACAGTGAAGTGCTGTTTGGCATATCTTCTTTAGGATTACTATTAATTGGCGCATGAGTACAATATGCATTATTGTATGTATTGAACGTCATTAACATGTATAAACCCAGTCTGGAAAAACAAACTATTCTTATAAAAATTATATGTAAACCAAAACAACACCTATAAGTACAGGTACAGGTACATGACATCTCATTTAAATTACGTTGATGAAAGACAATCTTTCCAATGTTTTATATGGTTTCGTGTTGAAATAATATTAAATGAATTTATATACGATGCAATTAAGGATTTTTAAGAGGAGTATAACAAACCTTATAAAGTCTTTATATAACGAAGTAGATATTTATTGCTATCACAAATTATTTAGTTGTCGAAACTCGATTGATGATTACTCAGAAATTTTTAGAACCTTTTACGATCCTCCTATTTTTCAGAGGGTGGTTTCCTTACAGGTCACTGCGGGGTTACAAGACATAAACAACTCTTCGCCCAAAATTGTGAAAGTTTCTCGACTACAGCCTTGCCGCTCTATAACCTCCCAATATTTCCTTTATGCGTTAAGGCGATAACAAAGTTGGTATTTCTTATTAATGGACCGTTTACGTCCATAAAGAAAGGGAAAGAAAGTTTTGCCTCAGAAGAAACCTTTCATGACGCCTGTATTTTCTCCTCGGAACCCACGTTCATTTCACCTAATTTTACATTTGAAATTCACCATGGTCTCGTGTTAACATTTACATGACTATCAGATTATCAAATACTGTTGTGAAAAAAATATATTTTGATATAGTTACAAAAATGATTTACGTCTGGCATTGTCTTAAGGCTTTCCTTCTTAAAGGTTCATTTCCACGAAAAGATAATTGCGCTGAACGAAATAATAGTGAATATTTAATAAAAATTCAAGAACATAAACTTTTTAAAATTGATTTTCTATTGTTTATCAAACTTGTTGGTCTCTCAATTTTTATAGATAAAGTTATTTAATATTTATACACTTGTGATTTCCTTTATTAAACTTCCTTAATTAAACATTTGAAATCGGCTGAACTCTTTTAAAAACAATGTTATTATTTTATTATAAAATCTAATATTCATAAATTTTTAATTCATGAATACATGTCGCTTAATATAGTATAAAATATAATTTATAATATATATATATATATATATATATATATATATATACATGTTAAATAAGTATAATGACCAATAAGTCTGTAAAAGTTTAATATTACATATTTACTTCAACTGTTACATTGAAGTTTAAATTAATACAAATAGAAAATCTCTACGTATCGCCAATAAATATATAGTTTATTGTCACATCAACCGACATGGTTATTAGTGACCACGAATCAATTTACAAAATTACTACTACATATTTTTAATTTTTTTTTTACATTGTGGTTTTATTAGTTACAGAATGTTGGCTGCGTCTTAGATACAATATGGTTTACATTATTTGATATTACAGATTGTATAGGAAAATCTAGTATGGCTAAATTAGATGGCATCAATCACGTTTAGGTCCCTAAGTTAGTTCATGATTGGGTTAATGTATTGAGGTTCGTTGAGGCATTCCTTGTAGCTGTCAGGGATTCCGTCGTCTCATCTTTTTTCTGGCGTGTACTCGCACTCGTTAATTATGTGTCGGGTGGTAATTTTGGAGTTGCATTTGTCACATGCAACAGGGTTGGTTTTGGTCATTAGGTGACCGTGAGTTAGTCTAGAATAACCAATTCTTAGACGGGTGAATACGGTTTGAACACGTCTGTTTAAATTGTAGTGATGAGGTTGGGTTTCGTATACACTGTCCCTTATTTCGTGAAGCTTTGTCTAATTATTAACCCATACGTTGTTCCAGTTTTTCTTTAATTTGGTTTTTACAGCTTTGATTATGTTCTTGTGGGACACTGGCAGGGTAGATGGGTTTTGGCTGGATATTGGTATCGCCAATAATTAACCCTTTAATGCATGATTTTTGTATTTTTTTAAACTAAGTGTTTAAAAATGTGTTATTATGAATACAATATGGAAAAAATATCCAAAAAAAATAAATATAAAACGTGACCAAAGTCAATTTCGCTCATGATGTTGCATATATTCAACATAAATATAATTAGGTTTGATTTATCAATTTTTCATTTTAATTGTAAATTATTTTAGTGCAATTAGAAAACTCTGAGAATGACGCTTAAATTTTCTTTCTTGATGAAAACAGCTTAGAAAATAATATATTCAGTAGTTTACCGGCGGGTAGAAAAATCTGACTTAAGGGGTTGACTCACATTCACTAGAAAAGGCATATTTTAACATGTTCCCGGATGCCAAAAATTTTCATTTCCTTAAGAGCATAATGTTCCATATCTGCGTCACAAATGATCTCTCTTAGAAATCAACTAACGCCTCTGGGGTGATACTAAAAGTTATGTTGTATATATGCAACACTGTGCTCTAAAGGGTCAACACTGAATCATGCAAACATAAAGGTAATCATCGGAAAAAATGTATTAATTCTTAAGAGAATTAATTTTTAAATCGAGGACGAAAAAATTATTATGTTAAAAATTATAACAAGGTAAATTGCGGTGGCCCTGAAATTAATAAATAATGATATTATCTTTTCAACTATTATTATATTCAAAGACAGACAAAATAAGTGATAATATAAATACAAGACAACGTTTATAGAAGTCTTTTTCCTTTCTTCAGGTGCAGAAAAAACGCAAGAGCCTGCAGAGAAACTTATTTCATCCACATTTGACAATGTTTCTTATAATTAATTTTCAATCATATGTAAATTTTTCATTTTCTTATTATATTCTGCAGATCAAGACCCAAATTGGAGACGATGCGCACTGTTTTCCATTTTTCTATTAATTTTAATTTTAATTTAACCGTTAAAGTAAATTTGCTGTATTAAAATTATTCAGTATTATTGGCCATTATATATTATATATATATATATATATATATATATATATATATATATATTGTAATACCCAGCTAAGAAAGACATGAAGTCTGTTCTTATTTTTGTCAGATTTGTTTACGAACTCAGACTGTGGATCCTTGAGTGGTGTGTACATATAAAAGATAATGATTAAATTATGGATAAGTGACTTTTAGAGAAGGGGAGGACGATAATTAGAGCATTTTTGCGGCTCTTAGGGCTAAATGGTTGTGACCGACGGAACCCTGAAAGGCATCATAACAGATGGACGAGGCAATTATACTAAAAGGAGATGCTTATTTTAATTGATTGAGTGGCTCTCGGAGCGGGAAAAAGCCAACATATGGTGTTATTCGGCGAAAGTGGAAATGCAAAAAACTGTGAAAACAAGTGAAGATTCTGGAGCCCAGATATAAATAAGAGGGCTGTTGTACGAGAAAACGGGATATGAATGAAATCCGGAATGATGAGGGGTGTGTAATCATCTTTTGAAAGATACCCCAGAGAGCTCTGGCGGAGGCTTCCTTCGGGGATTCCTTCACATCTCTCTGGATTTTTTGAACTCAGGTTCCCACATGCCGAGGCACCTCGGCCTGTTTTGAGAGGTGTATGTTCCGGGGTCGCAGACGTTGGGCATACGGTAAGAGTTGTCCGCTATTCCTATTGGAGTAGTCGGCCAGCTACCTCCTAAACTGGTCGAGACACGGAGAAGGGAATGCTGCAACCCCACAGCAAACTCCTCTCCCGCTACCGGAAGGGCGTGGGACAAGTACCAAATGCCCGACCTACCTGATGCAGGTTTTCTAGGGTTTTTCCCTGCATCACTTTTAGGCGAATTGCCGGGTAGGATCCTTAAACCATAGCCCGGGGGCCCTAGTTAACCCTTGGCTGCCTTCTTCTACCTTACCGCATCCCCCCTTTCAAGTCCCTTCCTATGCTATTAAAGGGGAGTTGCCACAACGTGGATTACCCTCATGTAGCCTATTACCCAAAAAAAGGGATCTTTAACATTCAGTAGGGAGAGGAGACGGACGTGCCAGCGGGGAGAGATCATAGGATGGTAGGCCAAGTTAGGTGGCCGAAAGTAATCAGCTGGACATCAGTCGTCAACAGTTGGTGGGAGTTTCATCGTGGAGGTCTGTCTGAAAGCAGAGTTGTTTGAATTCGTCGTGAGGGTGACGTCGTCAAGAATAGGTGACTGTGAAAGCAGAGTGTGAGCGCAGCCTGGTGCCTTTTAAGCCTGTATGAAGTGAGTGGTGGACCAGAGAGCGTGTAAGTTTATTTTTCTGAATTAATAATTGTAAATTGTAAAAAAAGGGTAAAAAGTTAGATTTCGTTTCAATCATTTCGTTTCAAATCGTTTCTTTTCGTTTCAATCATTTCGTTTTTCATTTATTGTAACTGTATTTGTTTAATTGTAACATTTTGTTCCGTTTCCTTATCAACCCAGTAAAGATCTTGAGGGTACCGAGTCCAATTATTTAAAATGTATTCTAGGTTAAAAAAATTGTTTTGATTTATAAAATTTCATCAGATTTGTATAATTGTAAATTTTGGCTTAATAAAAAATAATAATTGTTTGTTTAAATTGGGTAGTTTTATTGCACAAAATGGCTACCTCAACGTGGGGTAAATTTCATTAATCAAAACTTTATTAGTGCTTATTACAATATATATATGTATGTCAAATAAAAAATTTACAATCTTTTTATCAAAGAGAAATATTAAAATTATATTACATTAATATTTCAGAAAAAATCAATTTCTTCTGTATTGAAAAGCAATTGTAATAATGGATACAAACATATAATTCAAGAACAGAGGAATTGTTATTACAAAACAAGTATTCCTTTTATCTACATTGACCAATTATTTCTATTTTATCCCATTTTTTCACATTATCTTCCTTAAAAGTAAATGTACTTTTATTGATGTGCAATTTAGTTTCATGCAATATTTGTGTGTTCTGTATAACCTCCAACAGACGATGGATTAATGAGTACATTTTTTGTTAATAAAGATAAAGTAACGTAAGTTAATTAACAAATGGAAATATTACTTTGACAATGAGTGGCTCTTTCCTCGTGTTTGCCATCCAACTCTGTATTTCATGATAAAAAATTAATTCCAAAAATGTAATAAAAATATGAAGAAGGAAACCGACAATATTATTCAAACTTACCTTTAAATACTTTGTAAAAATATTTGTTTATATAAACATTATTAACACATAATTTAAAGAAACATAATATTAGGTTTAAGTTGTGAATAATACAGAAGTGAACGATTCAGGCGCATTATGGGGATAAAAAACTTTCTTTTCCGATTAATACGACGTAAATATTATTAAATCTATAATAGCCTGTTATTCATATATTTAGAATAGTTATAGCCTATTACTTGGGTATAATGACGTGAAAGAACGCATTTTAAATGGGATATCGAACAGAATTTGTTTCAAGTTACTTGATTTCTAAATTCATTTTACATCTTTGTGTACTTAGTGTGTTTCCTCTAGGGAATTCTTTTTCAGCAGAGCCCGGGAGTCTCCAGGTGAGCGCTCAAAGACATGCTCGAGAATGTTTGCTCAACGATCTGATAAATAACTAAGTTGAAGTTTTCGTACGTCGTTCGTTTTCTTTTCACACAAAAACTATTTATAAGCGCAGGAATGTATATCGGATTCAGCTGTATTGTCATAAAAGGATTCTTCCCACTTAATTCCATGTCTATGGATAACTTGTGTTTGAAATACTTTTTCATATTGCAGGATAAAATATGTTAATCAACTACATTTTTCTATATATTTCGTATTATTTTATGGTAAAAAGGTTCCTATATTCACGTAGACTCCATTTCTCAGTCATCATGGTTGCGTCGTTTAATAGCTGAAAGCTATCAAAAGAATTAAAATTGTAACCGATTTTATTTTAGTTAAAATATAACAAATACCCTGTGGCGGGTAATCAAATACAGTAAATACGATTAACTGAGAATCTTATCATTATATCGCGAACAATCTTTTATTGTACTATTTGCAGAAATTTCTATGGGAATAATATTTTAATTGAAATAGCTCCGGGAAGGTCGTTAATCAGTACCGAGAAAAATTACATAAAAATATATTAAAGCTTACAAAGACAACCTAAAAATCGTTTTATAATATAACAAAACCTTCCACAGATATACAGTAAAGTAGATAGATCAAAGAAAGTATATTTGAAAAATATTATTTCGTGAGTTGACTGTAATGTTTTGCTGGAAATGTACTGATGACATTACCTGATAAAGTAAAATTGTTTGTTAATAGAATAAGATCGTTTGTACTATATGAATATGGTAATTAATGGATAAATTTATCAATTAACTGCTTATTGCAACTGCAACTGGCCTATGAGAAGTGAGACTTACAAGCATATAAAAAATATTGAATAGAATTCTAGCAGTGTCTGATATGCCTGTTATAATAGTCTCATTAAAAATTTAAAATAGTAAACTCTATTAAAATTAAATTGAAATATAATATGTTGAGAGGTTTGATTGTATTTAATGCTAGCTTGGTGTCCGGCGTTTGCCGGGTTGTCAATATTAAACTCAGCAACTTGCATAACTCCGGATTTGACTACAATCTCATTTTTTTTCATTATTTTTATGTAACGACCCTCCACCCCATCCCTGCAGGTCACCTTCCACGCTGTAAGGAGTTGATATTATTTACAAAAAACATCAAGAGAAACGCTTTCAATTTCAATGACCCCACAAAATATTTATCCGACGGAAATTTTGGCCGATTGAGCACGTTTCAAAAATTACCCCCACAGTGTTTTTTTCCGGTTCAAAGGAATAATTGTACAAAATTTGGTGAAATTTTCTCCACGGGTGTAGATTTTTATGCGGAAAACACACACATGCACACACAAATTCACAAACAAACACACTATTTGATTTATTAGAAAATAATTTGTTCTTTAATTTTAAATGTGAATATTTTTTGAAAATATGCATACTGAACGTTTTAACATTTAATATTATAAATTAAATTAACATTAACATTAACTCAAGTGATTATAAAACAGTTCTATTTAAATTAAGTATCAACTTTATGAGAAATCTTTATACTTAGGGTCTTGTGTGCATGTAAAGAGTAATAGAGTGCATTCATGAGGAAACTTCAATGGGAAAACACACACAAACATATTAATAGATACATATAAATTTATTTCGACGTTAATTTATTTATTACGAACGGATTATTTCTAGGCTGAGGCTGCGATTTTTACCACTCCCAAGAAAAATGTTGAATCTTCCCAACTCTGAACCTTAAATAATTATTTTAATGAAAAAATTTACTACTGATTGAAAATTAATAATAAGAAAGATAGCCAAATAATATTCTCGTCCCTGAAGCTTTTAAGTTGTGTCAACTCAAGAGTGCAGTTGAATCGTTCTAGGCTTTTCTTAGCACCCAAAGAAAGGGACAAGGATCCCAGAAACGTTGTGAGGTATTTATATTATCATTTATTTTGTCTGTATTTGGCTATCTTTGATATTATTAATTATTTTAAGTAGATCCTTTCTTCTTACGAGGTTTTACCTTGAAGTTTTCACAGATATCTCTCAATATTATCCATGTCTTTGTTGTTTTCTGTACTCTCAAAAGCACTACAAATTATCATACAAAAAAGTCGGCTACTTTCTATAAAAGTTCTCGTACCTTCTGATCTATCTCTCCACTTCAACTCCTTATAAAACTTCTGTTCATCCTCTCAACTTCTTATGCGTCTTTTTCGGGGACACTATCATCTTCGATGGCACAGCGATGTAGGTATCTCCGGTCAAATTAAATAAATCTTAGATTATTTCACTATTTTTGTACCATATTGTCTATACGTCATGTTGTACGCCCACTTGCTAAAGGCATAATTTTCCTTGATGTAAAATTACTCTACTGCCTCCTCGAAAATACTTATCCTGATCCTCAAGATTTTTTGTCAACTCGTTCACGTACTAATTTTAAAATACATGATTTTTAAATCACGTTGCGTTTAGATATTTTGTTCTGCAGATTCGTGAAGTTGACTGGATTTTAAGCGTGGCGGTATATTAACTTGTTTACAAAACAAATGTGAATTTGACAGTTACTTAAAATCGAATCATTATACCAGAATTTTTCGAAAATTTAAACTGGGTTTGTCAATCTGGATATAACTGATGAAAATAAATATAATTTTGCAAAAATAATTTATATTCGTTTAACTTGTGTTATAAACCAGAAAATTGATGATATTACCAATTCCAAAGCTCAAAATAACAAACTCAATTTATAGCAGAATACGCATATCAGTATTTTGAAATTGGTATAAAAAAGAAGCCGTGTTGCGTTTGAAATCAAAGAATCACTGTCTGATTCCTTACTGATGCAGGACAATATGTTTCCCATGATACCATGAAAACTAAGAAAGTATAACAATTCTAAATATAAAAGAACCAAATATAAAAATCACACGAGTAATGTCGTCTAATGCGGAGGATAAATGTTGATAGAGGGGTCTAACTAAAGGAGTCCATACAAATTAATTTGATCATTTAGTAATATGGGAATTGGAACAACATACAGTAAAACTCGTAGCATATTAAATCGTATAGGAACAACGACTATCTACAGAAAGATTTTTTTTAGGGAAACAGGTAGAGGAAGGTAGCCAAGGGCCCCCGGGCTATATTTTAAGAATCCTACCCGGCATTCGCCTAAAAGTAATGCAGGACAAACCCCAGAAAAACCTGCATCAGGTAGGTCGGGCATTGGGTACTTGTCCCACGCTCTTCCGATAGCGGGAGAGGAGTTTGCTGTGGGGACGCAGCATTCCCTTCTCCGTGACTCGACCAGTTTGGGAGGTAGCTGGCCGACTATTCCAATGGGAATAGCGGACAACTCTTACCGTATGCCCAAGGTCTGTGACCCCGGAACATACACCTCTCAAAACAGGCCGAGGTGCCTCGGCTTGTGGGAACCTTAGTTCAAAAACGGAGAGGAAAAGGCATACCCAAAGGTAGCCCCTTCGTATCTCTCCTGCAAGGTTCTACCTGCGAGAGAATAGCCCTCGCAGACCTTGATCCTAGAGAAAAGATTTTCGTCTTTACAATACGTACCTCACATTAGGAAAAATAACCGGCAGAGCTAAACCGTGTAAATATGTCCCTAATAATTGAATTGGTGTATGGAGAAATCTCAGGTGAACTAACTACATTTGGAAGAATACATTGATAACTTTGTTTAATTTAATGACTGTGCTTGAATAAAATTGTTTCAGGTATATAGTTAAAATATTTTGAATTATTTATATAATATTTCTGCAAATGTTTGTTAAAAATTGTATTGAGTCGGAAGCACTGTTAGTTTAGTCATACATACGAGATTAAAGTAGAAAAAAATAAATAATTTTATTTTAGTATTAATTAAAATATAAATACACTAGAATACCAATGTATGAACTATTTGTGCATTGTAGTAGAATGCGTTGTTATTCTGCTGTACTGAACAATAACATGTTTACAATTATCTCCTTTTAATACAAAATGTTGTAGTGAAAACTCCAGGAACTAGGTTTTTGTAGTATCTGTGATTCAGATCCCAGAACTTCAAACGAGTCTTTTCCCGGAGTATCCGTAAAGTTTCTAAGACTCGTTTGAAGTTCTGTGAACTCAATCACAGGTACTACAACTCTGAATTATAAAAATTCTCGTAAAAGAATTCGGAATAGACACATATTTTACTGATACACAAAAATATTCAATGGAAATTTTAGCGTACGTCAGTAAAAATTTTAGTTTTTAGAAATACATGTGGCATTGAATTGCTTTCTCTCTGTCATATAGGTTTTATAGAATTTTTGCATTGAATTTGTCGCGTAATTTTTATCTGTACTCCACAGTTCTTCCATCGTATAGGAAATACTAAGCAATTCATTCCTTACCATAGACAAAGACAAAAAATACAAAATAATTTTATGACGAATATGCTTCGTTCATAGTAATATGTGTTTTTAATTTTTTTATGGATAATAATATAAGCTATGATTTATAAGTACCAATTGCTGTAAGTTTCAAACATTTTTCATAAAACTCAGAAAATCCATTTATTTAATAAATTATAATTGTAGGCTATAATTCGTTTTTTAATATTCCAAATTAACAGTATAAGTATTTTCAACAAAAAATACTTCACTTAAGTAAAAAGGTTTTCTAACTGAAGCTGAATGATAAAATAGTGTAAATAGGAAATATATCTGTAATATCAGGGCCGACAAGTTGGCAAAAGTAGCATCAAGAACCATACACAACGGAGAAAACGACTTCCAGTGCAACATCAAGGAAACGTGGAAGTTCTGTAAAGAAAAACTCGAAAACAGGTGGAACGGAAAAAGGAGAAGGAAGAACAACGGAATAATTCACAGCGAACTAGTACACTACAAAGATATAACAATTCCCAAAACCATAAACAGAAAAAAACAGGTTATGCTATCTAGAGTAATAACCATCCACTCAGTTTGTACTCATGCGTTCCTTTTTCCAGATCTACCCAACCAACCTGTGAAGATTGCAGCCAACCACTAACTATTCCCCATATACTATTCTATTGCAGCAAGTACAACGACATCAGAAGAAATACAATAGCAAAACACCACATCTCAGACCTCTGTACTTCAACGACAGCTGCCTTGGACATCATCAAATTTATCGAGGAAGCAAACATAAGTGAACAAATATAGAAAACCGATTGAAATTCATGTTAAGAATGTATGTAAACAGTAACGCTATGTAATCTATCGTAAATAACATACGGGTCGCCAATGACCACGATACCGACTCAACCGTTATAAACTTTTATTTTTTAAAAAAAAGTACCGGAAAATACCGTTTTATTTGGTTAAATCCATAAAAATTATAATAATAATAATAGATCATAACGTTTTAAGATTATATAGATATATATCAAACCACCGCTCTCTAATCAATTCAAATGAAATACGACAGCCCGCGTGCAGAGCTTCATTATGTGAATCACTCGGCCACCTATTTGCATATGCCGCCTCAAAATGTATGCAATGTATCTGGAAAGTGCAAGAGACAATTTTAATGCGCTTTAAAAGGAAAAGTGATCGAAATATGTCCGATGACCAGTCATGAATATACATAAAATTATCCTAATTTATGTATTGTTTTTTGACAAAATTCTTCAGGAGTAGAGCGTTGTAAATCAAAGAACGGCTGAACGGAAGATGTATGAAATTTGGTATGTAGCTTTAAGCTTTAGCTTGTTGCACATACCACTGTGAACAAAAAGTAAGGTGAATTTATTTATAAAATATAAATTCTTTATTTATTCTTCCAAATCAATTTCATCCCCTTCAATGTAATCCCCGACCGATAAAATGCACTTTTACCAACGCTTTTTCCAGTCCTCGAAACAGTCGGAATAGTCTTTTTCCGGTATAGCCTTCAAGACCTTTTTCGATTCGATTTTTATCTCCTTAATCGTGTCAAAACGGCGTCCCCGCATTGGCCTTTTGAGTTTGCTGAATAGCCAGAAGTCGCACGGAGCCAAATCAGGCGAATACGGTGGTTGTGGAACGATATGAGTCGAGTTTTTAGCAAAAATGTCGCGAAGAACCAAAGCAGTATGACATGGTGCATTATAGTGATGAAGGAACCAAGAGTTTCTCGCCCATAATTCCGGCCGAATAGCTTCACGCAAACGACGCATAACGCTCAAATAATATTCTTTGTTAGAGTTTGGCCCGGCGGAAGGAATTCATAGTGCACCACACCACGATAATCAAAGAAAACTGTCAACATGACCTTGATTTTCGATCGACTTTGCCGTGGTCTTTTCGGTTTTGCTTCACCTTTTGCACGATATTCGCTGGATTGGTCGGTGGTTTCAGGATCGTATGCGTAAATCCAATTTTCGTCTCCAGTAATGATGCATTTCAAGTGGTCCTGATAGCCAGACAGCAAAGATACACACACATCAACGCGACGCTTTTTTCCAAGAAATTGATCGATTTTGGCACCAATCAAGACTTGACGCGTTTGAGAGACAAAACATTCTTCAAAATGGTTTGCGCCGAACCAAATGATATTCCAACACTATCAGCGTGATCTCTAATTGTCCATCGACGATTTTCAAGCACAAATTCTTCGATTTTTTGGACGTGGCCCTCGTCGGTAAACTTTGATGGTCGGCCAGAGCGCGCTTCGTCTTCAACGCGTCTTCAGCCCCCTTTGAACTCGTTGTACCACTTATAAACGTTTTTTTGTGCCATAGTTTGATCACCAAAGGCCTTCCGCAACATTTTCAACGTGTCCGCACAAGAATATTCGTTCCGCAAACAAAATTTGATGCAAGTTCTTTGTTCAACAAAATGACCCATTGCAAAAATCGAAAAATTCACTTTTGGTTGTTTACAAAAGCACGTGTAACTCGGAGATAATTAAACCTTTTAACAAACATACGCTTGGGAAATATTATAGACAGTCCTACTAACCTAGAAAAAGAAATTACGTGCCTTCCTAATACCCGGGAGTTTTAAATGATAATTTCACCTTACTTTTTGATCACAGTGTTATATTAATAAAAATTACGAAAATTGATACCTGGTTTCAAAACTAGATTTCAGTTATTGTGAAAAATTCCAATTATCAAGAATACGAATGCAATACAGTATAATCCTTAGTGGCTAAAGATTAATGTCTTAAAACTATATACGAAATAAATTTAAAATAAAATATTTTAAAGTCGGATAAAACTCTGTAGGTCTTTTCAAAAATGCGCTCATTTTATTGTTTTAACAAAATTATTTAAGAGCTCACGTCTACCCAGTTCACCTCCATTTGTATTCCATTACAAATCATAGCTCTGCTTTGTATATGTGAGCGTAGAAAACTGGTTAAAGATCCGGGCTCTCATTTTTTTTTATCTAGGAGGGCAATTTTTTTAAATATTTATTTAATTACCATGAAATTTGCGTATGGAACTTTTCACTAGTGTTAATAATTCACTAATAACAAAATTGAATAAAAATACATGGCTTTTTATTTTTATTTTTAAAAAGCACTGGTATTCTCCTAAAACGTACTTCCAGGAAGCATTACCCATAAAAACGCATAAAAAACTATAAATGCAGAAAATGATCTATTATAAAATTGAAGAATCGAACACACTCTAATATTTCGCAATATAAAGCATTCAAAAATTGAGAGACCATAGTTTTTTCTCAGTGTATTAAAAACACAAGAAATAATTGGAGATGCAAGAAATAATTCAGGAGAAAAATTAATGATTAGTTCAGTTTCATTGTTTCAACATTAGAGACTGACTAAATCTTACGGATGAGGGCAAATTATCCTTATTATATCACACGAATTTCTTAATTTGTTTTTTATTTACGTTTTTATGAGGGTATGTATTTTTAACGCTGTTTAATTGCAAAAACTATTATTGCAATTGTAAATTTGCTGAGAGATTGAACCTGTAAATTTAATTCTACAAATTGTTGTAAATATACAGATCACACAGGACAACGTTTTATTTATGAGTTATACATGTCTGGGAAACAGTTCACACGTTTACATAAATACATAAGTCCATAAATAATTATTTTTATTAAATTATGTGTGTATCCGTCTAATGTTTATCGTAGTTTCAGTTTTTATGTTATACAGCTTTATTGTGGCTTTGTAATATCAGTTTTTGGCGTCATTTAGGACTGTTTAGACATGTAATTAATGTCTATTAGCAAGAAACTAGTTGGTGGAATGGAAAAATGTCAGAAATTTTAATTGGATCAAAATTTATTGTATTGTAACAGTTGAACTAGAGTCGAGATTCCTGGAATTTTACGCACGATGTTTTAGCGTAATTGGAATATTCAATCTATTCATTTATGTTTTACCAAATACAAATTCCAATTACAAAATACTCTTTGACATAAAGTATTTGCCGGTATTTTCTGTAACATACTGTACGTATGAGAAACGCTAGATTTTTACACTTCTGTCTGTATTACTTCCTAAACATTAATTAACGTAAGAATTCCACGGATTTGATTTAAATAGCAGTTTGTATAAAGAATTTATCGTACCATTGTAGGCGCATGATTAATTGTTCGTTATACGATTATAAATCAGAAGGGCGTTCTCATTATATAATAGCCGATGTAAAATTTAATTTTTGGTGCAGTGATAAATATATATATTCGTGGAGTCTTTTAAGAAGTTTTAAGCAGTGGATTCGGGGTCACGCAAAAGGATCAAAGTCGTCTGACAACATTAACTCCGTTAGCCCATTAGGCGCTGCTAATATGATTACTATGTAAACAGACCTGCTGCAAAGTGGCGCCTCTCATTTATTGAATTACAGCTAGGAGGTAAAACATCAACAGCTAGTAGCGTCAGTTGGATTATGGTAGAGAAGCGCAGTTTGTTAATTTGGTTGTTCGGGCAATTAGGATCATTCATCACATTAACAGTGATCTGCGACAACACACAATTGCGTGAAATAGCAATGGTGGGTGTTCGTATGCGATTGTATATCGGCTTAGGAGCTCCAATGTGTTACAAATATATTTACAGGATGAGTTTTGATCATCTGTATCATGAGCCAGTAAATCATAAAATTTTACGGATGAAGTTACCTGACACCATTCATCTTATCTCACGTAAGGCCTAAAAAATAACATGCATCATCGTTTTTTACGGCTTAGTAATAATTCTTTTATATTTGTAATCAACTTATTGTATCTAGCTGTCCAATGGCTCAATCCCATTGTCTACCGAACCAATAAGCTAAATCTAACGAACCCTATAATAAATTCAATTGAATCGATTCTACAGCCATTCTATCCGCCATTATGTATAAATTAAGGCACCAAAATCTTAGGCTATTATTTTTATTAGATTTCTATAAAATATTTATTTTATTATTTTAAATCTAAAATTACCTTCACCCGAGGACGGTTGTTATTTCGACAAATCTTGCAAACTTTTATGAAAGAGAGGGAAATTTTTCACTTTCACACCATTGTTGGTAAACATGATCATTTCAAAGGAATTCCTAAATGTTTTAAACATATGACAGCAGTAGTTTAATGTTGGCAGCCTTCTATAGGTGTTATATGTATCGTCCGGACATTGTAAAAAACGTATTTCGCGCTGTCGTTAACACTTTCATTTGAAGGGTCGGACAGCTGCACAAAGGTTCCCTCAAGCCGAGGCACCTCAGCCTGTTTTGAAAGGTGTATGTTTCGGGGTCACAGACCTTGGGCATACGGTAAGAGTTGGAACAGTCGGCCAGCTGCCTCCTAAACTGGTCGAGGCACGGAAAATAAATGCTGCGTTCCCACAGCCAACTCCTCTTCCGCTATCGGAAGGGCGTGGGAGAAGTACCCAATGCCCGACCTACCTGATGCAGGTTTTTCTAGGGTTTGTCCTGCATTACTTTTAGGTGAATGCCGGGTAGGATCCTTAAACTACAGCCCGGGGACCCTAGTTAACCCTTGGATACCTTCCTCTACCCTTCCGCATCTCCTCTTTCGAATTCCTTCCTATGCTATTGAAGGGGAGTTGCCACTATGTGGCTTACCGTCATGTAGCCGTTACCTAAAAAAAAAATCAAAACCGAATTGGATTAAGTTCATACGGATTCTGAACCAGCATTTAAGACCATTTATTTGTGAATTAACCATTTTAAACAAGGTCGCAGAAGCACAGAAGATGAAACTCGACGCGGGCGCACAATTTAGGATACCACTTAGGAAATATATAAAAAGTTCGTAAAATCGTTATAGAAGATAGTAGAATTAAAGTGCGTGAGGTATCTGATATCGTAGGCTTCTCAACTAAACGAGTGCATTTTATCCTTAATAAAAAACTGGCCATCAAAATTCTTTGCGTGTGATTGTGCTGCAACTATCGGAATTGGATCAAAAACATTTCAACGCACAATATAGCAATGTTTAGGCGTAACAACAAGACTTTTTGTGCAGATTCGTAACCGTCGATGAAACTTGGATCCAGCACTACACCCCAGAGACCAAAAAATTAATCAAAACGGTTGACAAAAGCTGGTGAAAGTGCATCGAAAAAGACGAAGACCGTTTTTTCAGCTGGAAACGAGATGGCTGCTGTTTTTTGCGTTTCTCAGGGTATAAAATTCATACCCCTGGAAACCGGCACAGACATAGTTATGCTGCTCTGATGGATCGTTTGAAAGGGTGTTCATTGAGGAAAGACCAACATTGGCGCGAAAGACAGTGTTGTTTCGCCGGGAAGATACGCCAGTGCACACAGCAGCAGTCTCAATGGCGAAAGTGTACGAGTTTGGATTCGAATTAGTTTCTCATCCACCCTATTCACCAGACCTAACACCAAGTGACTTCTTTTTGTTCCTGAATCTGAAAATTTGGCTTGGTGGGAAGAGATTTTCATCAAACAAGAAGAGATCGAGGCGATGACGGAGTATTTTGCAGAGTCTGACTGTGTTTATTTTGTCAGTGCTATGTGATGTTTTTCCGTGTCGCTACTTGCCAGTAAGTGAGAGAAATATTAAATAAGATTTTAAACAGTCACATTCGAGAACGTTGTAATAATTCATCATGAACGTGGAAGAGTGAATAAGAAAGAAACAGGACAGAGGAGATAGTCGGGCTCCAGAAGAGTTGGATATCGTATTTTGGTTCAATTTTTCAGAAGACAAAGGAGAATTTTTAAGTACAGATATCAACGGAACCTTGGCTGACCATCCCAAGTTAGCCATTTGCACTTACTGAGCTAACGTCCTCGTCCAAACGTGGGTAGTGCCCATACCCTGTCCTATGTTTCGTCCGACCAAAAATGTGACCAAGAAGAAGGTGAATTTAAGCGAGCTAAGTATGAAAAGTATTGAATCTGTAACGAACCTCACTCATTCGCCCCTCTAGGGAAAATTCAAGGTGGCTCGCATCTCACGGCCCCCGGAGGTGGTCAGCAAATTCCTCGTCGCGCCACATTGTCGCACTGTATCCTGTTTGCGAAAGATTCTGCTAACCTTTACTACGAATAATTCTAATAAAGTCTCCAAAAGTCACCGGCGAATTGCCGGGTAGGATCCTTAAACCATAGCCCGGGGGCCCTACTTAACCCTTGGCTACGTTACTCTACCTTTTCGTATCCCGCATTTCACTCCTTTTCCTATGCTATAAGAGGGGAGTTGCCACTATGTCGATTACCCTATACATAGCCTGTCTACACCTTCTTCTTCATCTTCTTCTTCCAATATATGACAACGTAATTGAAACTCCTTCATATATTTCATCGGCTGATCGAAACTATTTATGAAAAGTAAGGGAGGAATCCGGTGGTCCAAAAGGTGATGAAAATAGCTGCAGACTAAATAAATAAATTGATCAAAAGTAATAAACTATTTTAATACATCAATTGATGTATTTATGATGAAAGTTACGTTCAAAATTAAAGACTTCATAAGTACATCCTAGTTAGAGAGAAAAAGTAAATATAAATGTAATTTTATTTCAACTTTTAACACATCTCCCATGAATACCTAATGATAAAATATAACTTCACTACGTAGAATTTCAATTGGTTTATTTCGTTTTTTTTTCTACTTGTAGAACATCGTCCTGTTGCAACCAACAACCATGTTAATTGATTTCAAGCAACGAGGTTTCGTGTAATTGGTACACAACATTGATCTATGAATTTTGAAAGAAAATAGGGTCCACTGTTCGTGATAACGCCACACAACAATCCAATTTTTTTTAGATTTGTATTAGCAATCATATTACATATGATCTTTAAGCTAATTTGATAACATGTACAATTTAATAATTGTACTGATGTCGTGGAGAGGTGAGGGTCCAACAACGCCACCTCAGTTTCTGTTGCAGTCTATCGGCCATCATCTTTTCAGTCTTCGGTAGTCAGTTGGTTGTAGTAACGGCTCTAGTAGTCTATTGGGATGGGTTTGAAGTTTAGTATGGTGTTTAAGATTTTTATCTTTGAAGACGTCTGCTACATATGGTGTATTGAGGTCAGTATGTAAGCTGAAGTTGGATACATACCAGGGAGCATTTGTAATAGTGCGGAGGATTTTTGATTGTACTCGTTGCATAATAGCGATGTGAGACTTGGCTGCACATCCCCAGAGCTCTATTCCCTACGTCCATATAGGTTTTATCACTGTTTTGTAAATAAGTAATTTGTTTTCTACTGATAATTTTGATTTTCGTCCAATCAGCCAGTTTAATAATTTAGTTTATAATTCTATTTTTCTTTTTCTTTTTCTTGATGTGATCCCTCCATTTCAGCTTGGAGTCTGACAGAGAAAGGGGTTTTCATGAAAGACATAAGTATTTTCTGATGACCAAATTCTTGCGTTTTATTATTTACATATCCGTTAAGGTGAAACCAAGCCTCATCACTAAAGTAAACACGCTGGAACAATTCAAAGGTTGTCAAAAAATAACCTTAACCTTCTGCAGTTCAATAGGCGCTTTTCTTTAACTGGTTCTTACAATTCCTGTACACCTTCTGAGCACTACCATACAAAATCTTATAATGTTTTGATAGTCTTCGCAAACTTTTTGAAGGCGAAACCAGCATCACATTTCTAACCTTAGCAAGTTTACCGTCAGGCAAAATGAACGGTCTCCTAGCTCTCTTCTTGTCTCCAATACATCCGGTTTCACGAAAACGGTCGACAAATCTGGTTATCGTCAAATTGTTAGGCACAGTTACACCCGGATATTTCATACGAAATTGGTCTGCAGCAAATGCATATGAACGACTGTCAAAATAATGTTCAACAATGAGCATTCGTTGCTTTTGGGGAAACAACATGTTTAGGAAGCTGAGAACTCCGCAATAGTACAGACGTAATGTGACCATTACACATTTCAATGGACCCTACATTGTTGACGGTGTGGAGCTAGCATCTACCGAGCTTCACGCGATCGTCTGTCCGCCTATGAACTTCTCTGCAAGTCTCAGTGATCCACCTACTAGCATCACTGACTCCTCAGCCCCCAGCTGTAGCGGAGAGAAGCAACACATCGCCGCGGAAGTCAAAGAATAAAACACCGTGCCAAGAACACATTGCATCTCAAACATTCAGGCACTTCATCTAAAACATTCAAGCACTTCATCCCAAGCATTCAAACAGTTCAGTTCATTTTGAGTATTCGACCAGATCGCACGAAACATTGAAAAAAAGATAAATAAAATATTATTTCACTTTAGAAGTCTCGTTATTAATCGCATATCTCGCTTATTTAACTTTCTTCCCGTGTGGTGTCCAAACACACGGAGTCTTCTACGAAGCAAAATCCGCCACATCGGTAATACCAGTGGTGGTAACTTGAAGTTGCCGATAGAAATAATTAAAAAAAAACTACTGTTAAAAGACACATTGATTTTGATGTTCCCGACTTTTAGATTTCTTTGTATATCAGGTATATAATTTACCTTTTGCTGATTGAAAAGAATTGACGTACATGGGGCATATTTAAATATTGAATTGTATTTTTCATTGTGAATGTATAATGTTCCATTATCTGGTTAGTAAAATTATAAGGTTGAATTGTATAGGTATGCAGAGGTAAACAGAGCCGAGAACAGGGTTATAAGTAGGAAAACCTACCAACAAGGAACAAAGGAAAGAAGGAACAAATTAGAAAAGACGGAGAAAGGAAAGTCTTCGGGCGGGAGCGTCTCTTGGAGGCTGTAGTCATAACGTCGAGGGTTTACTGTATTCGGCCCAGCATTGGAATGACAGCCATCTCAGTTTTTGTATTATGCTACCTTGCTCTTTCGATACATCGTAGCAACGTGCCTCGACACTCGATGGTTTCATGCTCACACTCCAAGGGAGCATAATGGAAATGCCTAAACTAATTACCGTCTTACATAGTCTGGATGAATTCTGTTGGTTCATCAATACACATCAACCCAATTAATTAGAAAGTATAACATTGAGGTATGAATGCCATCGGCTATCAAAATAAAACTTATGCTATATGACATTGAGGTTTTAATGCAATACTTTTTATAGAGAAATATAATAAGTTACAATTATTGTAGTCTCTCGAATATACTGCAGGACCGAAAGGAATACAACAAAAAAGTCATATTATACTGCATACATACAATCAACAACACTCTAATTCATATTTTATGGTCGGAAAGGAGTTTATAAATTTTTTTTACGGATTATACTGTACGTTTTGTAAATTTATTGCAGTCAGAGGAAGTTCAAGGAACAAAAGTATGGTATAGGGTTTATTATCAAGTCTAACTTGTTTTTATAATCACCCATTTAGCAATATTTCAAGAAACAACAGATGTCACTGAATAACAATTTACTTATCACATTCCGCACATGTTATTAGATACACAACATGTATTCTACACTCGGCTCCGTAAGATTTTGGCAGACGTCCGCTAACAGCGTTATCGGAATGTAAATTAAGGTATTACAAAAGTTTTTTTAAAATTTGGCAAGATGTGACGAAAGCCAAAAAGTCGAGGTTCTGAAGTATTCTAGAAATCAGGAATATTATCCGTTTATAGGCTTCAGAGGATGGTAGGAATTTCTTTTAACTATAGAAATTGTAGCGATGTCCCCTTTTTCTGTGTTTTGACTGCACACTCCGCAGTCATAACTGGGACACCTGCAATTGGACCTCAGTAAAGTTGTACTTCAAACGCAAACCCACTACTTTTTAGAACTGGGAGGCCGCGTGGCAGTTTATAAGCTCGACGACAGACAATATCTGTCTTTTTTATTGCAGGAGCATGTCTCCGATACGTTTCTCCCACTGATCGCCTTCCTTTCCGTTTTCTTTACACCTGTGTCTTGACTGGTATAACCACTGAACCTCCAATTCGTCCCTGATAACCTCAAGCGCATCCAACTATCCTCTTTCCTTAATTTTCCTACACCTTTTAAGTCTTCCAGATCATGTCCTTTACTTTCTAAGTCCCAAATCAGCGCTCACCTCCACGAGACCATGGCCAAATCTCACGTCACGAATCACCCTTCATTATTATTGCAACATATTAAAAAATGAAGATATTCTTTCAGACTAAGCTAAGCACTAAACGATATGAAACTGAATTAAAGGATCAGGACGGAACAGCCTGTGAGATCTTTTCTCTCGCAGGCAGAACCTTTCTGCAGAGACAGAGAGGTCTCCGTTTGGGGATACCTTTTTCTCTCTCCGTTTTTGAACTAAGGTTCCCACAACCCGAGGAACATTGGCCTGTTTTGAGAGGTGTATGTTCCGGAGTTGCAGACCTTGGGCACACTGTAAGAGTTGTCCGCTGTTACCTTTGGAACAGTCGGCCAACTGCCTCCTAAACTGGTCGAGGCACGGAGAAGGAAATGCTGCGACCCCACAGAAAACCCTTCTCCTGCCAGGGCGTGGGAAAAGGAGCCAATGCCCGACCTACCTGATGCAGGTTTTCTCATTACTTTTAGGTGAATTGTCGGGTAGGATCCTTAAACCATAGCCCGGGGTCCCTAGTAAACCCTTTGCTACCTTCCTCTACTCTTCCGCATTCTCCTTTTAAATCGCTTCCTATACTATTAAAGGAGAGTTGCCACCACGTGGGTTACCTATATGCAGCGCGTTACTCTAAAAATATTAATAAAAAAATTCAGCACGGAAAAAAATCTCTGAGAAACTAATCCGGAACCACCGCTAAGTACGAGATGCTCTTACCATGTGAGCTTCCCTAGTCCTTTAATTTCTTGTATCTTAAAAATTTATACTGGACAGATTAGGAAACCCGATTTCTAAAATATAAACCCTATGCTTTATTTTATGTCACGTGGAGCCATAACTTTATTGTGTTATTAAATTGTTGTGTAAAATTTTATTTAAAAGTTTTCTATTCCAGAAAATATATACGTGCTTTGTAACCTAATGATATATTTTTTATTTTCAATTCAACTGAAGAACTTATCCTACAAAAAATAATTTGTAGTCACAATATTACGGATTTCGTCGATGGTCTATCTACCGTAGTAGCATATTTCCTTCTCATGCAAACCGTTTTAACAGAAATATGTAACATAGAAAGCATCGAAGTCTCTGTTGAACCACTCTAAACGACGACCTTTCTCCCTCAGAGAATGCAGCTTCGTGGTCGCAATTTGCATAGCCGGTCGTCTGAGGAGACCGCAATTACTGGTGAGTTGTCCTGGAAATTCTCAAGTAGAATAAGCCGAAGCCTCTGGAACTTCGATACGGTTCTCTGAATACCACGTATGCAGCAGCATTCAGTCGCTCTAGGCGCTCGCAGTGCTGGAGGCATCGGGGAACCTTCAGATTAATACCGAACTAGTTAGGGGAAATTGTCTAAGACAGGCCAAGTTCCATGCGAGACCATGCTCCATTCAGTCATTGCTCTGGCCTGTCATTTAGAAGCAGAATATGGAATATGATGAGAACCAACAAATGCAACAACAATATCTTATATTTTAATGCATAATACTTGTATCAATAGCGCAGACAATAAGATCATAAACAGAAAAAGATAGATTAAGTGGTTTGGTACAATATCGGTAAAAAAGAGCAAATAAAATTTTTCTTTATGTCAAAGAAATGGAAACTATTTAGTATTAATTATTAAATAACAAGAAGCGTTTAAGTAAATTTTAGTATATTAGCGTAGTAATTTATAATTTCAATTTGCAACTTATTAATGTTCTAAAAATATGACTTTTTATAAGATAAAAATGTAATAAAACTATTGACTATTCTACAACAGATTATTGTAAAGTATTCTAAAGTCAAACTAACGCGTGGTTTATTTATATTATCTTAGTATTTTTAAAATACATCTTGTGTTCTGATTTTACATTTCAGTAAAATTCATCTCCACAGTCGTCAGGTTTTACCAAACAACTCACCCGGTAGATAAACCGTGAATTTTTTATTCACGTCTTTCATTGTTTTTTTACTCCTACGCTACATATTTGAATGTGCCAACTCCTATTCTTATTCCTAAATCTGCAACTTCTGCCCAGGCTTCTTTTATAACTAATTCACCTTAGAGGCTGAACAGTAATAGTGAAATAACCACCTTGTTGTATCCGTGCAACTTTTAGTGTTTTGCGTAGGAATTTTTTCGCCCACTCGCATGACTAAAGCAATGCCGAACAAAACTTGGATTTATTTCATTCAAACAAATCAACAAGCCTCAGAACGTGACGGTCATTAACATTCACAGGATTGGTTGCATTTAGGGTGGGTTATACTAAAGAAAACATGTAGCCTGGCTCTTTCTCTTCTCATCTGTAAAGCCATTGCAGGTCAAAAATCCTTGGCAAGGAATTAGAGATAGATTGAGAGAACCGACTCGGTACGGGAGGACTGACCACATGTTTAAATTAAATACCAGACAGCAAAAAATAGATGTGGGAAAATACTCATTCCTAAATGGTACAATAAATAACTGGAACAATTTAACTGAAAGAGTTTTTGGAGAAAGTCCTTTACTATTGCAGTAAAGTGAAGTAAAGTAATATGCTCCATTATAAACTAAAGTAAAATGGTAACATTTCTTGTCTCCTTTGTAATGAACATTTCTTTTAAAGCGCGTTATTTCGGACGGAAGACGTTGTTTGTCCACATGACGGACTCCATTGGTGGTTTTGGACTGTCTCTGTGAAAAGAAGACCCTCTTGTCGAAAAAGGGCCCAATGAGGGCTGACAGATCCATGGAACGCCAAATTTATTAGGCATAAATAAGTGAGATCCCGAAGCGTAAATATGTTGAGCTGACGGGCATAGAAAATTAAAAACATGGTGATGTAGAGAGAGCAAAATTGACAGTTGGTACCCAGACACGAGCTTGAGCAGTCGGTGAACAGACTCAACTAAGAAAAATCTGTCAAATCCTGGAAATTTGTGGGCTGACACGATTCATCGGCGACACCGAGGTGCACTTGGAGTTCCCAACTCGTTTCCACCGCCACCAATCTGCACCGGCTGTAACCACAACGGCAAGTGTGAACGTATTAAATACAGTATCGTAAAGCCAGGTTCCTCCATTTTTACTTTTAATTAATAAACTCTATTTCTCAATATCATTAATATCGCCGTGTTAAGGTTCACTCACCGGGATCTCAAGCAAAGAGAGCACATGTCTCATTTTTTTAAATTATGCTTATTTTTCTTGTATAAATTCAAATATTTGACTCAATTTTGTTAGTAACTAATTATAATAAGGGAATTAATATATTTATTTAATATTTTTAATTATACTCATTTTTATTGTATAAATTCAATTTTGTGACTCAATTTTGTTAGTAAGTGAATTTTTTTTTATTTAAGAAACTCCACCCAAAATTAAACCCTGAAGTAATAATTATTACACCTTAGATAGTTAAATAGGTAGTTAATCTCTATTTTCCTGATATATTTCCACTTTTCTTCTTTTCAGGTCAGTACAATATCAATCCTTTCTTTAACTTTTTGAAAACTAAGCTTTAATTAATATAATGTTATATACACGTATTTATAGTTGAAATAATGTCCCTAAATCTAGCTTATATTTTAAAATAATTATATTAATTTACTCCATTATCCTTTATTGTAACTTCCATTATTTAATTTGTAATTTCATGTATTTCACAACAGGGAATGACCAAAATGTTAATGCGACGTTACATTGTAATTAAAAAAAGCTGTCCAGTTGTACATACATAAATTAATAAAACGATGCATGAACTATTTCTGTTTATGATTTTTGGTAGCGCTGCATTTTTAAGTAAGACGCAGTGTAAAAGTCGAACTACTGAATAAAAGTGACCAGAATGTAATTCTGTTGAAAGAAACACAAATAACGTATGGGATGAGAAGGTAAAAGCTATTTAATTTATTTAATCATTATTCCATTGAATTCAATCGTCTTTAATTTTTCATTAATTTTTCAACCTATCTCAGCCACAAAATAAATGAACATCAATATCATCATTTGTGCTGTGCGCCAGATGGGTCCTATATAGTATAGCACAGTAATCAGAGTTGCGTCTGTGGACGCAGCAGGAAGCCCGTCCAGTCCACATTTCCGTTCCGTGATCACGCAGTTATTGAGGGGATGGGCTGTAGGACACACACCCTGCTTCCAAGCTTCCTCAACATCGGCGTAGGTCGATGAAGAAACGCTACTACAACACCTAAAATGTGACAGAATAAAAAGAACATTGAGAACAATTCTTATTATTTTAAGAATTCACCGTTGCATTATTATTTGAATGTACTTTTAAAAAATAACTCACAGGAAGTTAATTGTAAAATAATGACGCAACAGTTTGAGTAAACAATTCGCAAGTGGTCAGAATTATTTATTCAATAGATCGAAGCCTCCCGCTTATAAAATATTAAGAATAAATAATTTGCAGTTTCTCTACTATAAAACTACATAATTTCTTTTAGCATGGATATATCATAAAAATAGCAAATCAGACAATGAACCTAACTGTTAAACGTTAAACGTAAGTCATATCCTCCTATTAATTTTTGAAACGGGTAGTTTACTAATTATTTCATTCGTTATTATATATGGATAAATTTATTTAAGTGTTAAATAGGCTGGTATACTATGAAAACATACAGTCTTGATTTTTATGTGTATATCTTAGCAGTTTTAAATTTACCTTGTTGTTAGAAATAAATTTTCAATTGAAATAGTCTCTTTTTTGCAATAATCTCTGACGGTTCAGGTGTTAAAGGATACATGAGTAATTTAGATTGAAATACTATCTAAGTATTGATTAAAAATTAAGTAATAATGAAGATGTTTGTTCACAAACCTCTTATGCAAAAATAACTGTAGTACAATAAAATTTTTGACCTAAAAATTATTACTTACAACTAGATTAACTTTGTACTGTCATGTGTATGCATAAGAATCTATACGATATGTTGTAATGCGTGTGTGTGTTTGTCCACACAAGTTGTTCATAATTATTATACTAATACTCATACATCACTTTTATTAAATTTAATACAGGAAGAATAAGTCGCCAACAGCTCGCGGGAACCCGCAGCAGAACGCGACTGTGACAATATCAAGTAATATTATATGTCTGTGGATGCCTTAAGGCTCGTGGCAGCTGAAACATGCGAAATTTGAGGACAAAGTTTATTTATCCGCGGCGTAAAACTTCCAAGCCAAACAATTGAGAACACCGCCGAGATCCAGATATCAGAAGTTTGAGGAAGCAAATTTACCAAAAAGCGATTGGTTGGAAATAGATCACGTGATACTCGAAGTTGCTCCTCTGGGAATAATTTAGGCGGGTCAGGAGTTAACGAGGGACGACTGCGGAGAGCAGAAATACAATTTTTATTCTTAATTTCACATTGAAGGCAGATTATAGACTGACTCTTTTCAGAGTTGGAAATAGAAGCGTGATTAGACGTTTAACTGTTTTGAGTCGAGAGTTTACAGAATTGATTTGGGAGTCGAAAGTGTGAGTTATAAATTGGAGCCTGAGACGGAAGTGTGAATTTTTATTGGAGTCTGAAATGAGAAACAGGAAAGGAGGCTCTTGGGGCAGTAACAGTGAGATCTGGTAGAATCTCCTAGCTCTGACTTCAACATCGCAGAACTTCTAACTTACATCACAACGATGGAAAACTGATGTATTGTTTTCACAAGATGATAATCGAAATTCCGAGCCCAGCACGTCATACAAGCTTTTCGTGAACCGAATGTACGGGTTCACAAAATTATCTCTGTTACATGGCCGACTATTATTCCGCTACTAAAATGTAAATAATTAATTCTCAAATTTATGTTGAAATTATTCTTTTATCCTGGGATTTTTAAATTACATTAATATATTATAATAGATATAAAACACATCTACTTATTTTCATTATAAGGTTACCCGAAATTAAAAACTAAAATAAGAAATAACGTTTAAAAATGGTAGGCAGTGAAATTTTAAGGTGTTTAATATAATCAGCTTTAAAGGGAGATGAATTAACTATATTAACAACTTTAGGCTGAACAATGGAGGTACACAAGACGCTTTAATTGACTAATTAACTCCACTGATTTAATCCTTGAAGAGCGCATACGCCTGACACGCCTTATTTGTTGGTTGTCTCCCTCATTTCTAATCTCACAATTACATTATTCCAGAGACAGAATTCCTCGTGGTATTAAATATAATTCTTTGTCAAATATTTCTGAGTTTATAAATATTCATGTATGAAATATGAGTATGAATATATTTTTTTTCATCGAATTTACATTTTTGTTTACGTTCTGATATTGCTTAATTTAAAACACATTTTCAGTCAAAGCTCAGGTATCATTTCTGATAATTATCTATCCTATTGTCCATCTGATATCACGTTTCGCATTAAACATACTCTTTCCACTTTCACTTTAATTGAACTGTATATGCTAAGATATGCCTTCTATAGGATATAGAATGGTTTTATTATACAGGGCGTTCGAAAACTTCCCTTTCATACTTTTACAACTTTAGAGGAGGCTGAGCAGATCATATTTTGAACAGGAACCAATCTTTGGAAAAATACTTTAGTTATGCGTGATTCGGTACATCACTTTTCTTACTATTCAACTCATTTGAAAATAGTAACAAACAAACGAAAAGAAACATTAATCATTTTTCACAGACACTTTTGTTTACAGTTTAACTTAAGAACCTGTTTTTGTGTCCTTCAAAATATGTATAGCGCACTTTCTTTAATCCATTATTTTGAAGCGGTTTATTTAGAGTTAATTTGTTGTAATGGAAAGTAAGGAAATACATTTTAAATTTTAGCTTTGGATAAAGGTAGAAAAACTCCAGGGAGGGATTTTCCCCGGCTATAAATCGCTTAAAAACAACAGGTAGCTGTCTCACGGTTCCAGGAAATCTCTGGGAATGCGATGATAGACAGACTCGTCCCAGCAGCCAATAGGGAAGTCTGTTACCAGTTAGGAAGTTTTCTACCTATAAAATGATAGTTTTGTAAAAAGAGAGGGGATGTAAGGAGGTTGGAGAAAAGAGCAGAGCGAGACACATTGTGTTGGACTGCGGAGGCGCAGACTCTCGATGTTTGACTGGAGGCCGGTGGTCACATTTTGCTGAGGAGGTTCGCCAGCCTGAGAATGGACCAACACGTGGTCCACCTCCTGAGGCAGTGAATATTTTTCAAACGGTAAGCCGATGGGGTTTCCTTTCTAGAGTATTTGCGTTAAATGTTAGGGTATTTCAAGTTCTACTTAAACACGGGGTTCTAGCAAGCCGGTAGTATTTATTATTCAATTCTGTATTTCTATGTATGTGGTTTCCTTTTTTATGAAAATATTTCACATAATAAATTAAATTTATTTTGATTTTTTGTGGTAATTTTTCCACATGGCGCACAACTTTTAAACTCCTGATAAATTTTTATTCTTTTACAATTGTAGTTTATGTTCATATCAGTAGGAACCTCTACAAATGGTTAGCAATCTCATCTACTACGACGTCGCTGCACACATTATACGCACTCGCTCCATCAAATCTGGCATCTCTTCAATCTTTTGGGCCGTGACAACAACTATAGCATGAGTCAGAAAGGAAGGCGGATGGCGAAGATTGATGGAGGGGAGGCACGATGCGCGCCTAATAAACACACACATGCAACGATCTAATGTTCTAGGCGCTTACTAAAGTTGATTGGCTACGTAAGGGACTGGAGTAGCACCTGCAGAGAAGGGCACTAAACTGGTACGTCATCGTACATACCCCTAACTACAGTGTCTGCAGATCAACTTGTGTTTCTACAGGAGTCTGGAAAACCATTAAGTCAAATCCGGCGATCGATTGAAGAAACTCTACCTATACATAATTAGTATGTTTCCGGACATGGATTAATTACCATTCGAAACATGATCGTCTTAGTCCCTTGTACAAGTCGCAAAAATTTGTAAGGGTATTACTACGCAATTTCGGTGGCTTCCCAGTAATAGCCAGGAATATAAAACGATTTTGATGTTAAGTTTCTTTAATCACACTGAAAACTTGGACTGTTAGGTGGTAAATGGTTCATGAAATTTATGTCACGTTGAGAGGTAGCCGGAAATTAAGAGCTAAACATACGGAGATAAACAGAGAGAGTCAGAATGTGCTTGAGCCATTGAATACTAAACCAGTTTTACGTGAGCTGGAAACTTGGAGAGTAAACTGGTGAATGCGTTACCGTGATGCGACGGTGAGAGGTAGACGTTAACAGAGAGAGAGATTAAGGGAGATATACGAAGATGGACAGAACGTGCTGGAGCCATTTAAAAGTAATTCAGCGAATCAGAAAATAACCATGATTTGTGAATATATTAGTGAATTACAAAATTTTATTTTGAGCATCATGCTCAAACGAAGAATATTTACACGTTAATACAACATAAAATACTAATGTTGAAAAACAAAAATGAGTGTAAGTTTGATAGAATTACTGGCGATTTAAAAATCGCTCATATTTATTTCCTATTTTGAACGACGCTTCTACACCTTTCTTGTCTCTTCTTTCAGCGTCTTTCTCTCTCTCTCTCTCTCTCTCTCTCTCTCTCTCTCTCTCTCTCTCTCTCTCTCTCTCTCTCACACACACACACACACACACACACACACACATATATATATATATATATATTCCCTTCATCTTCAGCAAACCTCATTCTGAGATTGGAAGGGCGTGGGGCAAGTAACAAATACCCGACCTACCTGATGCAGGTTTTTCTAGGGTTTTCCTTGCATCACATATAGGCGAATTTCCGGGTAGGATCCTTAAACGACAGCCCGGGGGACCTAGATAACCCTTGGCTACTTTCGTTTACTGTTCCGCATCCCCTCCTTCAGTCCCTTTCCTATGCTATTAAAGGGGAGTTGCCACCACGTGGATTACCCTCCTGTAGCCTGTTACCCCTAAAAACTTACTATAAATTACTTTATGTAAAGTTTTATAATGACTAGTAGAATGTGTGATGTACACTAGCGGTATAAGTTAATTGGGGGTTAGTTTAATTGTTATTTAAGCATTTTAATTTATTTTACGAAATTAAATAAATTGAGAAATTGATTTTGGCCATGTGACCCCGGGGAGGAGGTGTGGATAATTAGGAAATTGAGATTTGTGGGGCCACAAATCTAATTACGATTGGGTAAAACTGCAGAATTCAATACCCTGAGGGTGGAAATTTCGAACAACCGAGGTGTAAAGGGAACTGTCAAAGCAAACGAGAGTTAGTTAGATTCAAGTATTGAGAAATTACATTTTATTAATGAGAAGTTAGGTTTACGTTTTGGTTAATTATATTCTAGTATTGAGAAGTTAAATTTAAGTTTGAGACGTTAGACTTTAGTTTTAGAGAAGAGAGTTTTAAGTTTTGAAAAGATTTGAGAAGAGAGATTTAGGATTTGAGAAGTAAGTTTTTAGTTTGAAGAAGCTGGTTCTTTAGTTTATGTGGAGTCGAATTTTAGTTTTGAGTGGAATTACGAGGGATTGCAGCATTCGCTCCAGTCATCTGCGAAGTTTTGACATGGCCAGATCTGCAAATTTTAATGTACCAGAAATAATGACGTATTTTGGCCCACCAAACCCTGTTATAAATTATTTCTTTTGTTTGTTTGTTGTGTTTAATTTATTTTGTAAATTAGCCGTGTGTATTTAAATTGATAATGAGAAGGAAGTTCATGTTATTTGGTTAATAAAATATAAATTATTAATTGTTGCGATTAATTTCTCCCCTGAAATATAATTAAATTATTTCAGAGTAAAAAATTTACTTAAATATAATAATCAGTTAAAATCACTAATAAACACCGTTACAGATGAGACATTACTAAAGTTTTTATTCTTAACAATAAAATTATAATGTAATAATATTCAATAATAATAAATAATACATAAATTAAAAACTATAACAGAAAATTATATTATTTTAGTGACTCAGACTTGCAAATAATTGGCCAAATTGCGTTTCTTGTTAATAATAAATGCTGTGGTTCAGAAAATATACAAAAAAGAAACAGTTTAAAGGAGTGAGGTCATTTGATATTATTCATATACCAATCATCGATTAATTCTAGAATAATGTACGAAGCCGCTTTACTTCCGGCTCTCACATTTTAAAAATGGGATCAGAAAAATGTTTAAAAATAATAATAATTAAACAGATAATCTATTATGTAATTTAAGTATCAAAACGTATCGATTTTGCGTCTGACTATTTCGCAACATTGGTCAGTATTCTAACCACCACTCGCGACGCTTCTCTTCTTTAGTTGCAAGGAGTGCGTTCCAATGCATCGTTCAGTAATGGTCTACAACAAACACGTGCGTCCATCTCCGTGACAGACGCTCCTTTCCATCCAGCAAGCATCAGGCCATTTTTCTCTGCTCAGCAAGCATTGTATTGGAGCAACAGCTATTACCGGGTCGGTAATGAGCTTCATTCACGACGACAACGCAACGGATGAGCCGGAGGTTGCAGCGCCACTGCTTCACATTTCAACTGTCCAGCAGACACACTCTGTTAATCAAGGAGCATCGTCGGAAATAGCATGTTTCCGCAATACAGTCAAGAGGATAATATCGTAACACAGCTCTCAAAGTGGCAGGATGCACAAAAGACTTATATTTTGCTACATGGGAACCAATATAAATAAATGATTAAGGACTTTGGGCGTTACAAGCTTCAGATATGAGAAGAATAGCGTGGGAGAAAGGAAAAATGCACCAAATCAACGAATACATTGTGTATTAAAAAATTTCCAATAAACTAATTCTTTAAACTGTCTTATAAACTTTACGGTTATTTTTAATGCCAAATTTGATCTTAGCAATAGTAAAAGTGAACAAATAATGTTTCTTTTGTTTGCTTACTATGACGCCTGTTTTCATATGCACATGTTCGCTACCTAAGATACTGATCAAAATTTAACATGCGGATCGTCTCCTGCAAGCTCGTTACTGCTTAATTTGCATCTAGTTTCCCGTAAAGGTAGGATTGAAGTGGACATTTTTGGATTAATGGTGGCTGCTTCGAGCCTTAAGATGGATCATTCTTGTTATTCGAGCTTACGCGGCACTTGTTTAGAGAAGAAATGCTAACTCTATATATGTTTTCATTTTGTTCGGTGAATCCGTTATTCAATATTATCAATCTGCGTTTTACCTTATTCTGAATAAATATCTAACCACTAATAGTAAGTAAGATAGCCAAATAGACACAGAAGAAGTGATAATATAAATAGCACAGAACGTATCGGGAAGCCTTGTTCTGTTCTTCAGGTCTTAAGAAAACTAAACATCACAGGAGCCTTAAAGGACACAACTGAACAGGTTAGTTGAAAAAAACTCAAAAACTTTAGAAGAAGCACCTGATGAAGAAGCAAGGCTACCGGAAACGTGTGGTATTTATATCACCACTTCTTTTGTCTGAATTTGGCTATATTTCTTATTATTAATTTTCAAAACAGTAGTAAAAATTTCATCTAACCACTAAATTGAATTTTTTTTGCCCAAAATACTAAATATATGAAGAATAAATGTTAATATAACCACAATTATCTTGTAGTTTCACATTTGCTGTCCCATTGAGACTGCTACGTTTTTCCTGTCAGGCTGAGACTAATAATTGTTTTGGTATGGAGCAGTAGTTCTACATAAAGATTCCTTTGAGGTTTGGATTTAAACGACATGAACATGAAGCGAGAAAACGAAGTCCATTTATTGCAATATAAATCTGAGGAAATTAAACCATTAGGAGATGCATTGATTTGAATACGTCTTTTGTACTACATATTTATTTCCAGTGTGTTATACTCTGTTTATTAATTTGTTTAATGGCTTGACTTTTAACATGAAGGGTTTAATGTTTTGGAAATATTTTTTCATAAATAGTAAATAAATGCTACGTATATATCGTATATTATGGCAAAATATCCTCTGACTTTGGTGCCCCCAAATCTCAGTACATCCACTTTGTCTGTGAATATTCTCCGGATACATGGATAATTATGAAACAGGTAATTTTCAGTAAAATAATAGTTTTCTAAATATTTTAATAATCGAACAATGAGTAATTAGGTGCGGTTATTATACATTAATTTTTGTGGTACAATAATGCGCCTAGTCCCTTATTCTCATTCAGAGGGCATTAAATTTTCTGAGGCTCGATCACGAACACGAAGCCCAAACACACATAGTTCTCTTCCTTTACAAAGCTGCTCCAATGTTTACCAATCACATTGTCACGAAAACGCCGCCGACTATACATAAAACGCAATGAAATCTCACATTCAATCTATAATAATCGATTGTCAGGTTAATATATATTGTAATACCCAGTTAAGGAGGACATAAATTTTGGTTCTTATTTCATCAGATTTGTTTACCAACTCAGACTGGGGATTCTTGAGTGGTTTGTATAAAAAAAGATAATAATAAAATGATGGATAAACGGCTCTTAGAGAAGGGAAGGACTATAATTGGACGTTTAGCGGCTCTTAGAGCTAATGGTTTTGACAGACATCGGGACGGAACCCTAAAGGCATAATGACAGAAGTTTTGTGGACATCCAATTATATTAAAAGAAAATGTTTATTTTAATTGTATTGAGTGGCTCTCGGAGCGTGAGAAAGCCAACAGTTGGTGTTTGTTTGGCGAACGTAGAAACTCAAAAACTGTGAAAAAAAGGGAATATTCTGGAGAAGGGGAAGGAGATAAAAGTTAGTTGGACAGGAGACCTCAAAGGAGATGGACGTGAAGTATGGTGCCAGAATCTGAACGAGAAAGACATAGGAGTTGAAATGTAGACCGCAAAGGAGGAGGACGTGGAGGCGGTGATAAATATTCGGTCAAATTGAATGGTGGCCGTGCCTAAAAATAAAATAAACATTTTAGTCCATGTAAGCTGTCAGGAGTCGATATATCAAAAAGGATAACGTGAACGTGTCTGTGAAGCGTGTGTAAAAGTCTGTGCACAGAAGGGCATTGTAGATTAAAGTGCATTCCTGAAAAACCCAAATAAAATTGTAAGTAGACATTCAGTAATAAATTTTGTAAATTGTTAAATAAGGCTAATGAGTCAGATTTCGTTTTCATTTTATTTAATTGCATTGTTTAAATTGTAAATTTTAGTTTTCCGTTTCCTTATCAACCCAGTAAAGACCCTGGGGTATAGAGTCTGATTTATAAAATGTAACTGGATTATTAGTGTAGTTTAATTGTTGAGGTAAAATGATATAAAAAATATACAGAGATTTTCTTGAGTTGTATTATAGATGAATAAAATTGTTATGTTTAATAAAATTTATAACTTGTTTAATCTAAATTCCTATAACAATAATTATCAACAAGAGGGGTATTACAATATATATATATATATATATATATATATATATATATACATATATATATATATATATATATATATAACAGTTGTGTTGAAGATTTAATGTTAAAAGTTATTTGTTTTGCAGGCAGCACATTTTACTTAAAAGTTTGACAGTTACTTACTATATGGTAAGAATGACAGCATGCAAGTGAATTATGAAGCTAGATAATTTCTGTTAATTAAACATCTGTGTACAGACCTAACTAGCTTTATTTAGCATGAAGTCGCAAAAAATAATTAACATAGATTAGAGCACATAGGCTTTAGTACGCGTGCTTCGACAAAATACTGCTTCTCCTTGGAAGCCCAAAGGTGTCTTCACAATAAATGACACCATTGGCCAGCTGGCGAGTAAAAGGAACCTTGAGAGAGTTTTAAGTCCCCTGTAATTTTCCCCGACTCAAAGATGTCTCAGAAGTTGCAACAAGTCTCTGTCGAGTCAGCGTTCTGTGGCAGTTTCGCTTATATCGTTACAAAAATGGAGAACGCTGACAAATATTCTTAAATTCTAGGAACATTTGTTTTAAACGAGTAGAAACCTGTCTTATTAAACGTGAAATGCGCCATCAACAATTGCTATTCGCGCGTAATTTAATTTTTGGGTTTTATTTGCACTCATTCTGGTTAATATAATAATTTCCAGTTGTACATCTGATAACGAGGTTATTCGAAAGTCATTTTTCCCAAAATAAGAGTTTTTTCGAAATGGTCTTGTTTTTTTAATGAAATTTAGCATATCTTGTCCGAAAATATCCAGAAACGGGTTAATCCAAAATCACTTTTTACTAGGGTTTTGCAAATGCCCAGATAGGTCATTGTAAGTCGTCGAGATATGCAGAGCCACATGCATTACTGAATTTTTATTTCATTCGGACGACTAAGTTCTTCGTAGTTTTCGTGTTTGGGCATATAATTTCTGATCTATCCGGGTTAATAATCTAAAATAAAATAGGTCTTCAGCAGCGAGAGTGATTGTCAATACATATTTGACAAACTACAGTCAGTGCATTATTTTAACAATTCAAATTTCATGGAATTTTAAGTTGATGACCTTCAAACAACTTTTTTCTCCTGATTTTACACCCACTGAATTGATAACTGCATATAGTGATAAACGCATAAGAATAGGTCACGTGTTGCATTCACATTTCCATGAACGTGCTTATTGACAGATAAAAGCTTTATAAATATAAAAACTCTGTGATTTATTAGATTTCTCGGCAATATTAAGGGAGAGTTTGCTTCTAGTTCGGAGCAGGACGTCGTATGATTATTTTTCCCTTCTTACGGCCATTTATCAACTTCGCTGTCATCTGACGTCTCGGGAAAGTAATTCATTATCCCGTAACGTATTTGTGATCATGTTACTCAGTGGAAGTTCACAAATACTATATTTAACGCAGAAAGTGTACGACGACATAATTGTTAAAATTAATTTGAAGGAATGTACTTAAAAATTTTGTTACGTGTCACCCACATCAATTTTGATAAATATCAATAGACAATTGTTTTGACGTACTGACTGTTTAGTGCAGAAAATAAAAGCATTATTTCTGAAATTTCTAAAACATATCTAGAAAAAAATAATATTTTAGGGGACACACAAAAAAGTAAAGGTAAGTCCATTATCTTGGTAAGATAGTAAATCCTCCAGATGAATAAATACAAATTCTGTCAGAGAAATGAGGGAACGTTCGCAAGTACAAAATTTAAAATTAATTTACTTTCGATATATTTCTTTTATTTTTTTTTGTTTAGCTTTAGCAGTCAGACTTTTACGAGGAAATAAAATTATTATTAAAATGCATTAAAACATACTATAAAGAATGTTTTTGATTGACGCTCTGGGATACCGGAATTAGTCAGTGCAACTAACGCTATACTTTAATAGTTAAGTTCCTTTTAAAGTTATTAATAAAAAATTCTGAAACATGAATTTATGAGAAATGAGATACGTGTATATACAGTCGATATTTTCTGTCAAATTAATTATGACAAATAAATCGAACATTTTCTTATAGTATTATTGTTGTGCGAAGGAGAAGAGAACGTTTCGTACACGCATGCCTGACAGTGGCGCCAGGCACTTATATTATCATCATAAAAAATTTGAAACTGTTATTGATCTTTTTCTCGTCTGAGTATACCTGACAACAGTTTGAAGATCGAATATTTAATTAATGTGGTACATGTATTTCGGTGCTATGATTATCTTTCAGTAAGTATCCGATAAAAGTTTCCACTGCAATCTTTCGGTACGTACTATACTACTTGTGTCATCTGCTTCTGTTAGCGATATTTTCAAAAAATTTTGTCATTCTGTGTTTTGAAGATTTATTTAATCCTCAGCAAATAGAACCACATTTCAAATACTTTCGCTCTTCCCACTTTGAGATTTCTCTACTGTTTAATCCTGTGCTCTTCTTTGTCGATTAAGAAGTCTCGTCTGTAATTAGAGGTGTTTTAGATACTAATAAATTGTTTTCATAAATAATGCGTGTGTTGAGTTTGAGATATTTTTCTTCAGTAGGTTTCTTGGCACACCCTATTTCAGTTCATCAACTCCTCTTTAATAAGTATGAAATGGGTCTTAACTTAAAATTTAAGATTCTATAAAAAAAATAGTTTTTCACCCCTCTCCCTACTTCAAATAATAAAATATCCAATAATAATAATATGTAGACGTTGTGCTAACATAATTTCGGTTGGTTCATATTACAATTCGAACTCTGTAGAATCTCTATGGTAACCGGTTTTGAGGGGCCCCACTACAGATCACGTTGGCTGACATGGAGCTTTTAATTGGTATTCCGCCTTCTAACAAGCGGTTCGTCACTTGCGAGGGAGTGTTTCTCACAGTCTCTGAAGCCACTTTTTAAATCTGTATTGCTACTGCCGTCATTGCAACTGTGAAGGATCCTGGGCACTTTCTGCTCAGTATTTCTTTTTCTATAATAGATTATATCTTTACCTTCAAAGTGCTTTTATTCATGTCTCTGAACGGTTTCTGTACTTAAGCTCGAACTAAAATTACTTCATCTCACCTTATTTCTCTCTATTAGTTTTAACAGGTACGCTATATTACATGGGCAACAATTAGTAAAGACGTCAATCAAATTTTTTATAACTTATCGCATGGCTACAATTGATTTACTAAATCCGAATTCATCCTCATCAAACGCTATTGTTAAATACATTTCTTTTAATTAGTTTTTTTTCTGTACCATATATATTCCTTTAATACGCTATGGTTTCACTTCCCACTGTGAACAAAAAGTAAGGTGAATTTATTTAAAAAATAAAAAATTCTTTATTTATTCTTCGAAATAAATTTCATCCTATTCAAAGTAATCCCCGTCCGATAAAATGTACTTTTTCCGACGCTTTTTACAGTCCTCGAAACAGTCGGAATAGTTTTTTTTCCGGTATAGCCTTCAAGACCTTCTTCGATTCGGTTATTATCTCCTCAATCGTGTCAAAACGGCGTCCCCGCATTAGCCTTTTGAGTTTTGTGAATAGCCAGAAGTGGCACGGAGCCAAATCAGGTGAATACGGTGGTTGCGGAACGATATGAGTCGAGTTTTTGGCAAAAAAGTCGCGAAGAACCAATGAAGTGTGACATGGTGGATTATCGTGATGAAGGAACCAAGAGTTGTTTGCTCATAATTCCCGCCGTTTCAGACGAATAGCTTCACGCAAACGACGCATAACGCTCAAATAATATTCTTTGTTGTCAGTTTGGCCCGGCGGAAGGAATTCATAGTGCACCACACCACGATAATCAAAGAAAACTGTCAACATGACCTTGATTTTCGGTCTTGCTTCACCTTTTGCACGATATTGGCTGGATTGGTCGGTGGTTTCAGGGTCGTATGCGTAAATCCAAGTCTCGTCTCCAGTAATGATTCATTTCAAGTGGTCCTTATAGTCAGACAGCAAAGTTTCACACGCATCAACGCGACGCTGTTTTTTCCAAAAAATTGAGCGATTTCGGCACCAATCGAGACTTGACGCGTTTGAGAGACAAACCATTCTTCAAAATGGTTTGGACTGAGCCAAATGATATTCCAACACTATCAGCGAGATCTGTAATTGTCCATCGACGATTTTCAAGCACCAAATCTTTGATTTTATGACGTGACCATCGTCGGTAGACGTTGATGGTCGTCCATTGCGCTGTTCGTCTTCAACGCGTTCTCGGCCCTCTTTGAACTCGTTGTACCACTTATAAACGTTTTTTTGTTCCATAGTTTGATCACCAAAGGCCTTCCGCAGCATTTTCAACGTGTCCGCACATGAATATTCGTTCCACAAACAAAATTTGATGCAAGCTCTTTGCTCAACAAAATCACCCATTGCAAAAATCGAGAAAGTCACTTTTGGTTGTTTACAAAAACACGTGTAACTCGGATATTATTAAACCTTTTAACAAACAGACGCTTGGCAAATATTATGGACAGTCCTACCAACCTAGGAAAAAAATTACCTGCCTTCCTAATACCCGGGAGTTTTAAATGACAATTTCACCTTACTTTTTGATCACAGTGGTACATAATCGGCATTGCTGTACTCAATGACACAGCCTGTTTATATTCTCTAATATTTTTTGCAAAGCATATATATATTTATGCTGTCGGAAGAAAATAAGTAAAAATTTTTGTAAGAAATATAATTACTAAGAAGTTGTAAATTATTTATTCATAATAGATGTAAATGTATTCGTCGTCTCTATCGTAACTGGTTTAAGAAATTCTTTCGTGCAGCAGCTTGGTATTCGAGAAGCGATCCACATGGGGTGGGTTGTCGCTGACAAGGGACAAGCGCCTCCGGAAGGCGTTTTCTCCGGGGACACTTTCTGGTCACAAACACAAATTGAGTCCGTCCCTTGGCAACTGCGGATGCAATTGTATCCGATACTGAATTGGATAATACAGCGCCACGAAAAAAAATGCCGTTCGTTTCAGTAAACAAAACTGCATTCTAAGAAAATCAATATTGTGTATAATTCAATCAATTAAGCAAAGTTCAATAATTAAATATAAAACGTTCCTTGGGGTTTCAGGAATTGATACAGCGAATTCAATGCCACAGTTATCCTTAGCCATAGAATCAGTTATGTATTTCTCCATAATTAATTATTGAGTGAGAGTGCTTTTATTTTCAGAGTAACAACCACTTGGGCTGAAAGTTCGGCGTGTATTCGTACATGGTATTCAACCTTATAAAAAAACTCTCTTTTCGTAACACTGAAACAATCAACTATATGTGCACTGAAATAATTTTTCAATCACATTTGTTTTATTATAGGTTTTATAGTGTTTTTATTGCACAATCGTTTAATGCACAAAAAAGAAGCGTTTACGTCCTACATCACGTTGATTATCTCGGACATAGATTTCTGATTGTCGGATCCTATTTGTTTTTCGTAGTGTTGATAATACGGTTAGGATGTCACCGATTTGTAGGGAGTTTCTTTCTGCTTTTAGCTGAAGAAAATTGAGTATCACGTGCAAAGAACCATCGTTTCCGACTTAGTCATTTGTTTGAGTTAAGTAGAGAAGCTACGGTAGCACAAGCTACTTGAGATAATTGTACCGACGGTTACGGACAGAATCCATTGATCAAAGCACAATAAAAAAATGGTTTTGTTCTTTCAGGGAAACTTTAAAGGGTGTGATTCGTCACGTTCGGAAACGCCTTCGGGCTTTGGAGAAGACCTGATCGCTTTATTTTCATTGAGAACAGTTTTCAGCAAAAGGATCTCCTACGGACATTGACGAATCTCAGGACAGATAAACTGATCTCGGCCTTTGACGAAAGACCGCAAAGTATCAGGTGAAGCACTCCACAAAAACATGCTAAATCCCCGTTTCTATATAATTATCATAATGATCGGCACGCTGTGTTGTAATACTTGTGTTATTTTTTATTTAAATTTTATTTTGAGTCTAAAGCGACTATATATTAACAGTACATTTGAATCACATACAATAATAACTCCGTTTTCGTCGATAATCCTTCAGAACGCAATCGACGAAAACCGAGGCAATTATTTTCATATGCTTCAATGTATATCCAATTAATTCGTTCACGATACTAAAAAATACCTAAAAACATTTTGTAGAGAATAATAAAAATTTATTATAAATTTAATAAAGCTATACAACAACACGTAAAAATCACAATGTGAGGTCACTTCTCTGTTTTATGTTTTAATAAAGTTCTAGGACCAGCTCCAGAGTTACTGGACCAATATCGCGCACAAAAACTATCCAAAGAGGCTTGTTTCTGCCGCATTTTTAAAATTTTCACGTCCAGCAACAGTTTTGTCTTGATGATGTTCTTGTACCCTAATCTACATTGTCTCTTCATCTGGAGAAACGGTTTCATCTTCCGTTTGTTATAGTTGTAAGTGAAGGTCAGTGGTGAGTTCTTCATTATGATTACTCACCAACTTTTCGAAACACCCTCTGCTGGCCTTAAAATCATTATCTACGTTAGCATTCGTCGAAGTCAATTTTAAATGAGGTCGTCGTACATCACATATGATGGCCTCAGAAATAGAACCGCCATTAGCTGTTTTTAATTGATCCAAAATAATAATAACTGTTCGAATTATTCAATTGTTTCCGGTCTTTGTTTCTATATCACTGTCACGGTTGCCTCTACATTAGCCTTCTTGATTATTTCCTTTTGTGCCATAATGGAACTTAGCGTTGATGGCGACTTCCCGTACATTAAACCGATTTCAGCAATCTTTTGAATAATTTATTGTTTATAAATTACGTGCGATACGTACATTTTTAAACTTAAAATCGCAAAGTTAACTCAGTTTACCGAAATAGCAGGAAATAATTCACTCGCCATCAGTAAAAACTCTGAGAAACAATTTCTTTAACTATTCGCGTGGGATGACACACAATGAGAATAAAATGTGGCAAGACAATAACAATAAATAGGGCAGTGGCCGACGAGACAAGTTATTTCTCGACGAAAACCGAAAAACGATAACCGAAGTCAACGAAAACCGATATTTGACTATACTTTTATTATTACATAAATTGTAGCTCGTTTATATTTATTTTTAAATGTCCGTGTAATAATTTATTAATTTAATGTTATAAAAAATGCAAAAAACCGTGTCTTTTAGAGATAATGCAGAACTTTGAATTGCTTCCTAGGAATATAACCTATAACTTCTGAGATATTTTTTCAACAACTCAGGCGTGTTGCTGCTGAAATTGAAGAAAAGGGACCGAGAGGACCGCATCAAGTGCTTCCGCATTTCTTCCGGTCTTTTTCCATCAATATTTGAGGAAACTCTTTCCATAACGAATCTGCTTTACGAACTTAGCTTGACGCCTTCTTCAACTACAAGCCAGCACATTTCAACACACGTTGAATGGAGAAACTAACAATGCTTTTCACTCACCTTGAGAATGTATTACTGTTTAATTTTATGTTTTATAATTGAAATTAAAAAAGTTATGGCAGAACGAAAATACGCTACAAACATTTGCATCATTACTTGTTTCCAATAGTTTTGCATTTTTATAATTACTAGTCCGGTATAATATAATTATATCGAGTAATCCTTATATTTGTATTAAAATTTATTACCCTAGGATTTTTTGAGACTTATTTGATATATTATTTTCGGCTGAAACATATTTTCATACGACATGTATAATAGTTTTGCGTATGTTTACATTACATATAAATTAATTATGAGAGTATTAATGTAAATTATTCTAAAAATCAGTACTTTTTATGATTTAATCATTATTCAAACAATTGTTTGTGTTATAGCATCATTTTTGCCTATGACACAACTGAAAATAATTCTGAATTCGGATTCATAAAGGACCAGGATTGTTTAATTTAATACACACACACGCACACACACGCACACACACACACACACACACACACACACACACATATATATATATATATATATATATATATATATATATATACTTCAAGATTTAAATATATTAGGTACATGAGAAAATTTTAGATATATCAGAAATTTTATTTATCCATAAAAGGATTTAATCACTAAAGAAGCGTACTTCATAGTTGTATTATATACAGAATATTTAATTTTCGGGGAATGTAACGCATTCTGTAGTAGATAATTGAATAATTCTCACGAAGACATATAAAACGGCATATTAATACAGGTTTGTAATATTTAAAATATAATCATGGCATAATTACATTCAAATGATCGTATTTTGAGACAAAGCTTTAGTGTATTACTTAATAACCCTTGTCCTTGCCTGTATTAACCCTAGAGATGCTTCATATATATTTTAGTTGTGAAAATAAATAATTAAATATTAATTCAATGCGGCTTAATTTTGTTGAAAAAAAATGAAGTAAGTGAAACTCATTTCATTTTAAATTCTGATGTCTTTTATAGCTGGCTGAATATATATATATATATATATATATATATATATATTGTAGTGAATAACAACCTTAAGTGGCCGCCCTTGTTTCCGCGGGCGTGAGGAGGAATACATGAAACGTGCACGTGTGCTTGCCCGAGAGGCCAAAAGAAATTGCGGGTACAGGTCCCTTTTTTTTGCATCGTTTGGGGGGGGGGGGGCGGAGTACGAATAAATACTCCGAACCCGGGTGAAAGTAGGACACAGACGCAGGCAGACCGAGAGAGTCGAGAGGGTGGAAAATTAAGGCGAGCGGGAAGCAACAAAGGTTTTGGAGAGAGGGGATGCCGATGAAGAGGTGCTGCTTACGACGAGACCATATATTATATTAATCTTAATATTTCAAATGAGCATATAATTACTCTACGTTCATTGTAATTGTTGTAGTTCGTAGTAAATCTCTAGTAACAAGTATTTATACAATTTCCAACTTAAAAAATAAAGTATTTTATTCAATTACAGGTAATATATATATGACAATAACTGCTGAAGGAGAGACTAGTGGGATTGTGAAAACAGACTGTACCTGAGGTAAAGTTTTGTAGAAGTGCACTCAATAAGATTTGAACAACCACTGACAACCCAGATAGAAATGGTGTTGAATTCAGAAACATTGCGGTAATCCAATTGTTTCCAAATTGAAGTAGCCACTCGATTAAATTATCCTTTCCACTATTGGAGAGCTGTAATGTGTTATACTGGAAATTAAAATTAGAATTTTAACCATGAACGTTAATTAAAACTTTTTATCTTATTTAATTATATTTTTAGATTGACAAACTTGGCCAAAATACAAAAACTTGTTACAAGACAATCTTTACTCTAACATTGTAGAACGCGTAGGTGAACTAAAAACTTACAAACTGTTAGTAATTTCGCAAGTTTTTAGTGCACCTGACGAGTTCTTCTATGTCAGAGGAAACTTGTGCTTTCATTTTTGTTTTATGTTATGTGTACTTGCCCAAAAATATATCACTTATCAACTAAACAGACTCGAAAATTTTCAATAAATATATTTTTATTTCATTTGTAAATATAAATTAACAAGCTTTGTAATGGTCCTAAAAATTATATTTCCTTTCAAATGATTTGACTGAATGCAGTAACTGCGTTGTAAAGCTGAAACTTCTGCCTATATTTCGCCTATATTTCGCCAAATCACAGTTTCTAATAGAATACTCTAATGAAACGTAATATCGGGAACTTATGGTGTTGAAGAGCTTTATACCTGAAAAGATTTAATTTATGGTCACTCCAGCCTCCACATTTAACTTGTGCATGAATGTACGAGTAACTATTTATTTTTATTCATAGCGTCAACTTGTAGAGCAAAGTAATAAAAAGAAGAAATAAATGGAATTTTGATTACAAAAATTGTAGGCGTTTTTAGGACTCAAACATTTGCTGTAAGATAATTGTTTGGTTTTGTGAAGTTTGACACGAGTTTGGAATTCCAAATTTAAATTTATTTTCATATTGAGTTATATTTCGGTTGTTAAATTTTAGTTTTGAGTGAGTTCCTTTCCTTCATGATCAGCATCTCTCTTTTTTAATAATCTTGATTAGTTATATTTATAAATCTCTTTTAGTCACGATATATAAATTTATTTGGATAATCTGTGGTGTTCATTCATAGGTATATTATCATATTATACCGATATGATTATATTTGCTCATATATTATTCACATCTACGCTGTGTACAACAAAATCCACTTAATATAAGAGATAACGAGTTCAAGAGCCAGCAGTTGATTAATTTGAGGGATATCTGTGTGCGTGTTTTGGAATTCATTGATATAATTGTTGGGTGTACAAGATGAAATTAGGATTTCAATTATTTAATTAATCCATTCGTCAAATTAATACCAAAATCAATAACGAAACATTATAACAACGGCCGAACATAATTGATTTGAAATCAATTTCCACGAATATGAGGCCGTTTTAGCAAAACACACAGCAATTATCAGAGCCTGTATTAACATTTTTTTTTCAAGCAATCAAAAGAATATTAGCAAAATTAATTAAATATATTTAATTAACAATAATATTGATATTACTTCGTTCACTATACATACTATATTTATTTACGTTCCCGTACATTTATTATTTCTTTTCTTTTACAAACCAGTCATTTTTTCCTGGGTGTAGACAGGCTATGTATAGGGTAATCCACATAGTGGAAACTCCCCTCTTATAGCATAGGAAAGGGATTTGAAAGGGGGGATGCGAAAGGGTGGAGGAAGGTAGCCAAGGGTAATAGGGCCCCCGGGCTATGGTTTAAGGATCCTACCCGGCATTCGCCTAAAAGAAATGCAGGACAAACCCTAGAAAAACCTGGATCAGGTAGGTCGGGAATTTGGTACTTGTCCCACGCCCTTCCGATGGCGGGAGAGGGTTTAGCTGTGGGGTCGCAGCTTTCCCCTCGCCGTGTCTTGACCAATTTAGGAAGCAGCTGGCCGACTATTCCAATAGGAATAGCAAACGAGACTTTTCTTATAGATCTTCTTATAGCACATATTTTGTTATTATGACTGTATTTTATTAATTACTATTTCATATTTACTATCTGTTATAATAAAATATGATTATCATGGTTATACTGGTACGGGTGAGATTCATCTACTTCTTATGGAAATCTTCAGAATTACCACGAAAATGTCATCACAATATTTCTATCTCCAAATTCTTAAAATATATTTGAAAAAAATCTTGTTTCAAAACATCAACTAATGAATCTATCAAGAACATTTCCAGAAATGTTCCTAGTTGTATATTTCAAAACTGCTTAAAAAGCTTGACGTGAAGAATTAACCATAAACAGTTTTTAATTTGATTAATTAATCAATTCAAAGCTTTCGACTAATTTGTCATAATCATTCTATATGAACAATCAAACGTTACTACTTATATAAAAACATTAAGTTAAGAATATATTGCAGAAACATCAGCATAGCATAGCTTCTTGACACTATAATAAAATTCACATTAACTTTAATATTATTAGTACACATAGGAGACTGGAGACATAAACAATCTCAAGCAGACCGGGAATCGAACCCCGAACCTCCGTTTAGTACACGGTGCTCTATTTTCTGCTATATAAAATGAAAAATGGATCTTGTGTAAATTTATTATAAGAACAATGATTAATTCAAGAACAGAAGAAATACTTTCATTAAGGTCCTGCTCTGAAGGCAATGGTAGACAAAAATAACTCAGCGGTTAGAACAACTTGCATTATAACGAAGGTCCTGGGTTCGATTCACGACCTGCTCAAGATTTTTCCATCCTGTTCTTTTAATTTATTATTACTCTGATCCGACAAGTAAATTAATATAGATGCAGTGGCATTAATATATCAACACAAATATTCAGTACTGTTAAATCTTGTGAATCAAACTGAAACTTGTGTCTGAAACATTTAATGTTACCATTCTTTATTTTAAACCACTGTCTCACTTAAATTTGTATTACAGAACGTGAAATGTTGAATTGTATCTTAAAGCAAGAATATGTTGTACAATAAAGGTGTGCTAGACGTAAACATTTTTACTGTAGCGCGCGTTTAAGTTATCGAAGTTACCATGAAACGGACTTTATGTTGTCATCAAAACATTTACGTTCAAAGGTGCCGCAAAAGATTTCGGTGCGTACTTTACGCGGCATATAACTATTGAGTTTACGGCTCTTCGTTCGCATAAACTTCCGTATCTCTACAAAAGTATAAACATGAAAATGTGATTGTCTTGTACGCTGTTTTGGATGAACTTAAAATATGTAGGGCGATGTATCTTATAAGTCGGACGATTTTAAGGACACTATTATTACTGTCACCGCCAATTAAATAGACTTTAGCTACTGACTGAAAATATCTTAAATGTGACATTTTATCAAATTAGACAGAATATTGTTTTTATTAGTTTTCATTGTGATGTTACAAAAACTTCCGTTCTGGAGATAAAAGCAGGAAATTGATGATCCGTGAATAATTGACCATACAGAAGGAAATGTGCACGGATTAAAATTATGGGTGTTTCAGATTTTATATCCGGAAAGGACGTTTCCGTAGATAATATTTAAACGTGTATTAACTAATAACTGATTCTTTAAAGTATTATCCTTTTTATGCTTTTCTTATGAGATTTCAATTTTTTAAATAAAATTTTAGAATAAAATCAAGAATGAAAGTATTACAATATGAAACGCGACTCGGATTATCGCCGGCAAAGTTAAATCATGAGTATAAACTATTCAATGCAATTGAATTTTTAATTCAAATTAATCTACATCATGGCCTTTTAACTTTTGTAAACTACGTACTATATGAGGTTCCTATAAATTTTTTGCGTTGTCCAATTTTTCTTTGAGGGGAAATTTTACGAATTATATTATGGCTGTTAAACCTTACCGTCAGTCAACAGATGGACGCTGGGACGAGTGACGAGTGACCGTACTATCTATACGTTTCTCTATGGATTTCTCTGCAGTGCATTTACACGAATACCAGGTGGGATCCTTAAACTACAAGCAAGGGGATTCGAGTTAACGCTTCTCTATCCTGTTTCAAATTACGTATTCCCCGTTTCTATCCCTTCCTCTGTTATTATAGTGAAGTTGTCACACTAATAATTTTTAAAAGGGTAATCCTCAAACTATCTTATATTAGGCTTAATCATGAATAATGAATGCAGTTATCATTAAGTAGGCTCATATTTTCACTGCCTGAGTATCTTGAAGGGCAATTTAATAAATTTATGAAAAAAACTTTTGAATAATTTATATTTCTTCGGTAACATTTGGCGATAAATATCAGAAAAAATGTAATTTATTTTTCAACGACTACATGAAGTTTAATTTCTGTCCCGCGAAATATTTACACACAAATTAATATTTCATAAACTTATAAAATGCTGCTAGCTTTCTAAGCTCAGAAAAAATATTATTTAACACTATATAGTTTTTTCTGGATGCATTCACTATAAAGAAGCTTAAACACTATATGTAATTGTAAAAACAAGTTTAATCAAAATTTGTAACATTCCGGACTACAGCGGTAATGTATTATTTTAAGATTTAAAAACATAAAGGGAGCAAAAAACGGAGAATGGTTTGGAGGCAATAATTCGTAGTTCAGAGAGACGAAGGATATTTGACCAGGTGACTTTGGGAGCCAGGTTTGGGTGGTATCTGCAATTATTGTCCAACTTGTTTACTTGTATATACATTAGACTGCCACATTTTTCAGTTATTGCTTGGTTCTTTTTCTGGAAGTCAGTGAATATAAGGACGTGGAACTCTAAAATAATGAGGCCATTACCTTTGCCTTCGATGGGACAGTCTGGAAGCAATTTTACAAGGTTCTGACGAAAACTAGTGGAACTGGTTTCAATAGACAGTGTAATATTGGATACAAAATTTGTCAATAATGGACATGAAGTATCAACACTCAATGAATGCACATAACTACCTTTATAATTACATTTCTTGCCTTTAGATTCGAATAGCTGCCACAGCCCTGCGAAGAACATTCAAATACGGTCTTAATATATTCAGACGTCTGGTAGTACAGATGTTTGAAAGCTTTTCTTCTATGTTTTTATAGAATTATGTATTGAAAATATGTCAACATTTATTCAGTGTAACCAGCTCTATAAAGCACGGTTAAAAAATTAATCAATTTTCTGTCTCATTTAACTATGGAATTTTATTATCACTTCAAACTTGTCTGTTATTTGACTATTTATGTAATTAATTGGTATAATTTTTACTCAGAAGCATTGTATTTCAATCTCATATAATACCATTCATCAATAGGAAACGAGTGACTATTATTTTAATCAACTCTTTTACAGCTCTCCACTTTTTTAAATCGAAATGTTTGAACACTTCATGAAATTTGTCAATTTTGCTTTGTCTCATTTTTGGCTTACTTTATCACTTTAAACTTTTGTCAAATAATAACAGTATCGGAAGCAAGCTAACTTCGTTCTAACGCTGCAGTGCTTTTATTAAATTTTTCGTCGCTAACTGACTATCGGCACCTTCTTTCGAAATTTTTTATGAATGTACGTTATGCTAATTAATTTTTTAACTAGTTTCTATGGTCAATTAATCACGTTGATTTCAAAAATTTTCGTATTGATGCTTAAAACAGTTACCAAATTTTTGTTCACGCTTCTTCCACAATGCATTTTGAGTACGCAGTGTGAGTGCTTTAAATCGATCTTAGACTTCGTCAAGAAAATAAATTTCCCGATTACCAAAAATATACAGCAGAAAACGATCCAGTTCATTTTTACAATTGTAAATTAATTTATATTCGGATTAATGTTACTATATTTTTTCTTACCAGATGTTGTCATTTCTCAGAAGATAATTTGCATATCCCAGACTAATTTCATTCAGGCATGTCTTTATTATTCATAAACAAAATGTTGTCAATCCGAAGACAATGCGGCCAATAATTCAAATGTATGTTCCTCTAACTCCCTACATTTCTCTTTAATTTTTTTAAAACAACATAGACCATGATGACCGTCGAAAAAATGTAAACAATGATATGACAAATCCGATTTTTAGTTAATCCTTTTCAAGTTATTGGCAAACAGACACATTAAAGTTTAATTTAAGTAGAAGATATTCAGGCTAATGTAGTAACATTGAAGTTAATTATAGTTTAACCTGAGACAGGCTTACATAGAAAGAGATGACTCGTACGGATCTTGGGTCGACAGTGTAGCTCAAATGGTTAGAGAATCTGAGTACTTTCTGTTTATGTACAACAACAAAAATAACATTCTATTGTGTTCCTAGTTCTCTAGCAGTTAGTGGTTTGAGTTCTACCTGAGATATATTTAATACTGATTATTTGATTAGCTTAAAATTGAATAAATCGTTTATTTCGTGGTCTTTTATTGTTGCTTTCTTTGCCAGTGACGTGATTGGTCATCAGGCAAGTCTGTTATTAATTTAGGGTTCTGTTCTTTTGAATTTTCTCTATAATTTATTCCTCCTCCACCCGTGACATGAAATGTGTTAAACTATATAGCTCATGCGTTGTGGCAGTTGAAATAAAAATTTTAAAATTTATTATCTTTCAAATTGAGCCAGTTCCGACCTCCATATTGTTAGTGTTTTTTCTTACTGATAACGACCAGAGAGCAGTAAATTCCGACACATTCTCCTTTTGGGAGAAAACGATTAGAAACCTTCTTGCTCCACATTTTACTAGGCAATATTAAATTGATGAATAAATAAACATCAGTCAATTTTAACCCAGAAAAAAGAATTTATTAAATAAATTATCAACTTTTAATCGCTTATTTGCAACCTCATCAGGTTAAAGTTTAAAACTACAAAAAGAACAAATCAATTACAATGTGCATTGGGGACAAATTTAAAATCATTTTTATTGCATTAAGTTTGTATTTTGTTATTGTTGTCTGTGAAAGAAAATATATTATGTTATGTTGGGATGGAGAATCTGTGAAGGAACTGTGAAAGAGTATCTTTTACAGTTGTTAATAAAGAAGCACGTAATTCCTTTAATAAAAAAAATATTATAGGTTTGGAAATTGTGCAAATAAATAAATAAATAAATAATAGTAAACTGTAGTTTATTTTACGTTGATTGTCTTCATAAAAAAATTACTACAAATGTTATTCTAAACATTGTAAATTTTTGTTCTTTTAGTAGTTTTAAACTTTAACCTGATGAGCCGCAAAATAAGTGATGAAACGTTGTTAATTTAATTAATATATTATTTTTCTTACTTAAAATTGGCTGATTTTATTTATTTGTTTTCTCAATCGTCAAAATATATATTTATATATAACATTAATAATAAATAGAAATTTATTGACTATGTCAATTTATTTGGAGCAATTAATACATTTTCTTTCTTTCAACCTCACATTTGTCGATAATAGAACATCTGAGGATGAATTCAGATACTTCTCAGTACAAGTTCACGTATTACACCACAGATGTCATTTTGAGATCTTAACGGATTCCCGTGCCTTGAGGGTTGTTTATTATTGACGCGAGAACAGATAAAACCATCTTTAATAATCATTCGCTGATAAAACTTCTAAAATCACTTTTAAAACGTCCGTAATTCAGTCTGCAAGCGGTGTATGCCAGTTTCATATTCCTTAAAACTTTCATAAAAAACCCTATTATAGGGTTATCATTTTCTATATAAAAGCGAATAAATTGAGCCCGTGACTGATAAATTATGTTTTGATGTGTGAAATTTAACGATTAACTAAAATAATTGTTCCACGTAAGACAAATCTGTTATTTAATTAATGCAGGTAAAGTCAATAGAATTATTATTCATTGGCTATTACGGGAATCATGTGCTTGATTTATCGGAAGTAAAACATGTTCAACAACTCATCATTTTGTAATTATTACATTGTACCAATTTAAATGAAATTTTTATTATCAATCAATTTATTTTTATTAAAATGAGAGTCTAAAATGTATTTTGGAATTAAGAACACGAACAGAAATGAGAATAAAATGCTATCATGAAAACGAAGAGATAAAGTTAAAGTAACCTACTATAAATTTTAAAATTTTCCTTCGTCGAGAAAAAGAAACCTCTTGTTTCTGTATAGCAGTTATAAACTTGAATGAGATGCAAATGATACTTATAAATTTACTGAATGACTTATATACTCTACGGATCTGAATAACGAATAGTAATTACAAAAGATACAGGCTACTAAGTGCGCAAACAGAGAGAGAATTTATTCGGCCCGAAGAATGAATAAATATTTATTAAAAGGTCACGGGAGGCGTCAGTTAATCGAGATTTTTCCGTTTACACTTCGATACGCTATAAAAATCCCATGTGTTAAGTTTTACTTCGATGTATTTTATATATTTCCTTCCTTTATGTGATAGCAAACATTAAAAGTTATCGTCCTTGTATTTTTTGAGCCAACAAAAAGTTTTTTATTATTATCCCAATCTCTTTTATTCATAATTCGTAATTAATTGTATCAACAAGTCGTATAGCTCCATTATGATTATAAAAATTATAATATAAGGATCTCTAAATCACGCAATATGAGCTTGTTTTTACGGTGCCCTGGAATAGAGTCATGAGACATCTTCCGCACAAATTCATATGAGCGCGGGACAATTCAGTTCATTTATGCTGGTGAGAGATAGACATCACAGCTTTCAGCTTCTGAATGCTGGTATTAAAATTTAACGCGAAGTGTGTACGACGGGGCGGTATATCAGATAGCACGAACCGTGTGCTTGAGGTAGACGTTTCCTTCCTGATAGATGTCCGTATCTTAACTACAGTTGCGTGAAAAACTATCGCAGAACTTTTATCTTTTTCGTAGTACTCTGTAATTTTATATTTGTTAATGCGTTATAAGTTTATTGATATCGTTTTACGTCCAAGAAACATCTTTCAAGGCAAGTTCCACAATTTCTTTCCATTAAACAGTTTTTCATATTAATCGATTTTGGTATTATATAGCGATAAATTTCAACCAAACTATAAATAATTACCTTTACCATATTTTAGGCATTGCACTCTCAAGCTCATGATCTTAATACCCAACAGGTAAGCAACGTATTGATTTCAAATTTTTCAACTATAAGACTTCAACTATAATTTTACTTTCAGTTATTAAAGAAAAATAATATATACGTTTATTTTGTTTATGGAAACTACATTTTTAAGCATATGTAGGGAAAAATAATTTCTCAGCGTTTCTGCCTCAACTAATCATTTTTAATGCACTTTTTTCTAAAAATAAAAGTGGAGTAACAGTTAGATATTATCGGACTACTGGGCAAAACTAGGTAACCTTCGAAAACAAAAGGTGAAATTAATTTTGGTTACACGGTATGTTCGTTACAATGACGTTAAGGTAAAATTACGTGTATTAAAAGCAACTTTTGCGTCATCCTTCTGGTCATGGCAGTGACTGCAACGTTGCGATATTTACTACTGTGAATGTTTATTTAATTACGTCACAATTTTATAACCTCTGTACCGTGTCAAAATTAACCATAAACAGGAGTTCGATATTAACATGCCATAAACAAAAACAGTTGTCATTATAATTACATCAGATGCAAATTTAATATAAATAATTAAGCAGAAATGTAAGATGCACGCAAAAAATACAATGCAAACCTATAATATTAAATATTTTGAATTAACAAAATTTTCCGAATACACTAAAGTGTTTCATATAACCCTAATATCACCCAACTTCAATGAGTTGGCATTTCTGCAGTTAATTGAATTATTATTATTTCAATATTCCTGCTAAACATTGAAAGCATCGTGCACGAATTAAAACTTTTTCGGTATAGAGCTGCGTCTTGTAGTGTACAAAAACGGTATAAATTAATCGAGGACTATACACATGCCGAGGAACCTCGACCTGTTTTGAAAGGTGTATGTTCCGGGGTCGCAGACCTTGGGCATACGGTAAGAGTTGTCCGCTATTCCTATTGGAATAGTCGGTCAGCTGCCTCCTAAATCGGTCAAGGCACGGCGAGGGGAAAGCTGCGACCCAACAACAAACCCCTCTTCCGCCATGGGAAGGGCGTGCGACAAGTACCAAATGCCCGACCTACCTGATGCAGGTTATTCTAGGGTTTTTCCTGCATCACTTTTAGGCGAATTGCCGGGTAGGATGCTTAAACAATAGCCCGGGGGCCATAGTTAACCCTTGGCTAACTTCCTCTACCCTTCCGTATAAGAGGGGAATTGTCATAATGTGGATTATATATATATATATATATATATATATATATATATATATATATATATATATATATAGCTTGCCTACACAGTTTATTCTTCTTCTTTCGTTCCAAGTATAAAGTTTCTTTGTAAATCTATGAAATGAAGTAACCTGAAGATAAAATCAGTTCTTCCGAAACAGAACGTTAAATATACATATTTTAGGTCGAGGAAATCGATGAAACATATTTACAAGTGAGTTTTTCGTCGAACAGCATCTCGGTCGGTTTGACGTTTGCGCATACGGTAAGAGTTGTCCGCTATTCCTATTGAAATAGTCGGTCAGCTGCCTCCTAAACTGTCCAAGGGAAGGCGGGGGGTAATCTGCGACCCCACAGCAAACCTCTCTCCCGCCATCGGAACGGCGTGGGACAAGTACCAAATGCCCGACCTACCTGATGCAGGTTTTTCTATGGTTTTCCCTGCATAACTTTTAGGCGATTTGCCGGGTAGGATCCTGAAACCATAGCCCGAATGCCCTAGTTAACCCTTGGCTACCTTCCTCTACCATTCCGAATGCCTCCTTTCAAATCCCATTCCTATACTATAAGAGGGGAGTTGCCACTATGTGGATTACCCTATACACAGCCTGTCTACACCTAAAAAAAATCGAGGGTTCTTTATTTGTAATTTATGTGTTTTAATTTTTTTTTTCGAAATAAACTATCTTGAGAAATTGATATTTTCGGCTCGGGTCTGGCAAGGGTCAATGATGGATGACCCGGATCTCATAGAAACTCAGAGAAATCGAAAACGACCCCGGCGTGGCAATCCTTGGTATAAATATTATTATATTGAGCGTGTCTGGCAAGGATAATCTATGGTTTCAAGATTATAGCACGGTCACACAAGATGATAGACGCGTCTTCCCACGTCCCTGTCTTTGACCATGTGAACCGCGTTCAGGGTTTGGCTAATTAAGAAATTGGGACCAGCTGGTTGACCCGTTTTCCACGAATTAGGTGGGATTGCAGCGTGCGCTAGAGCCATCTGTAAAGTCTCGAACTAGCCAGATCTGCAAGTAATAATGTACCGGAAATAATAGCCATAAAATTCGGTTTATTAAAGACATATGACCACCGTATTTTGGCCACCAACACCTGTTGGAAATTGTCTGTTTTTTTATGTTTCTTCTGATTTGTTAATTTGGAAATAAGACGTAGGTATTTAAATTAATAATGTTATTTCGTTAATAAAATATAAATGATTAAATATTGTGATTGATTTCTCCCTTGCAATATAATTATATAATTCCAGATTTTAATAACTATTTAAACAAAATTAAATATCTTAAAAATAACTCTGCAGCAACTTCTAGTGTAATTCACGATCATCTAAATTAATTCGTGCAATAATTTCGTCTACCTATAAGAAACTGGCACGATGCTTTCAACGTTTAGCAGGAATATTGAAATAATAATAATTGAATTAACTGCAGAAATGACAACTCATTGAAGTTGGGTGATATTAGGGTTATATGAAACACTTTAGTGTATTCGGAAAATTTTGTTAATTCAACGCGGTAGTTTAGTATAATTTATTAAACGTAACGGCATACATCATAAACTATAGTAATTATTTATAACATGAATAACTAAAGTGAATATAATTTTTATTCCGCAGCAGTTTTTATTTCATGCACGCCCTTCGTGACTAGATGATGTTTGCTTTGCAACGAAACACACATAAATTCAAGATTAAGCACCCTCGTCTCTAAGAGTTCGAGAACTTTTGCTCCTCAATTTTCTTGTGAATAACCGTCGTAGCTTTATTACCCGCTACCACACGGAATATTGAAGGCGAACGTACAAAAGCGTCTGTAAACGGTATGGACGCATCATGCCACTGGAATGCAAAGTGTGGCATTACAGTATTTTTGCTGTTCTCTGAGCTCTACATTCTGTTTGCTTTGGAGGCGACGATGTGGAGAGAGAGAGAGAGAGAGAGCTACCATGTAAAGCTGGAATGTGAACGTTAGCATATGCGGGATTCGTCCATTCGAGTAGAACTGCTTGGAAGGAATGAATACTGATGAGTTGCATAAATGGAATCTGCGAAAAATAAGGATTGTGTTTCAAAGTTATGTACAGTGTACGTTATTCACACATTTTCAGTCTGTGTTTACGACGTTGGTTAAAGGGTTGCCATTTTTTATCATAAAGTATGAATTTACCTGTTCATTAAATTAAATTTACTTTCATCTTCTTCTTCCTCGGCTCGACAGCCTTTGCCTACCGAGACGGCTGCCAGACTATCATATTACATGACACATTCTGGATTAGAAGTGACACCTGGTCAGAGCGTCGATTCTCCCTCAGCCTTAACCTCAGTTTTCGTGACCAGGAAATTTACTTTCACCTATCTATTAAATATTTCATTTCATCTTTTATCCTTTAGACCTACGTATTTCATTGTTTATTAGTACCAATAATTATTTTTCGGCTGGGGTCCTGAAGAAACTTGACCGTCGCTCGTTTCTCCGACGACATTATCCCGATTAACGTTTGCCCGAAAGGACAATATCCTGATGGGTTGTTTTCCCGAATCGCGTTTCCGGACTATTTTAATATTACGCTTTATTTTGCAAAACAAAATACTCAATATGTTGGTTATCTTATTATACACGATTCTTATATTAATTCATTAATTAATACATTGAGCAATCTTATTACACACGATTCTTATATTAATACACTGAGAAATTACAGCCAAACTTGTTACATATGTTACCCATGATTCGTGAACAAACACTAAAGTGTTATGATAGATATGAAAGAAGGTGGCATTTTAAAAATATGTGAAAACTGCCAATATTAGCGTCGCTCAGATTTGTGCCGCTCTCTATGGTTTTTTTTATTAAAAGTTTATAATGGCCGCGTTAACAACTTGGTCATTGGCGACTTTTTTTTTTTAGGTGTAGATAGGCTATGTATAGGGTAATCAACATAGTGGAAACTCCCCTCTTATAGCATAGGAAAGGGATTTGAAAGGGGGGATGCGGTAGGGTGTAGGAAGGTAGCCAAGGGTTACTAGGGCCCCCGGGCTATATTTTAAGGATCCTACCCGGCATTCGCATAAAAAAACCTGCATCGGGTAGGTCGGGCATTTGGTACTTGTCCCACGCCCTTCCGATGACGGGAGAGGAGTTTGCTGTGGGGACGCAGCTTACCCCTCGCCATGCCTTGGCCTGTTTAGGAGGCAGCTGGCCGACTATTCCAATAGGAATAGCGGACAACTCTTGCCGTATGCCCAAGGTCTGCGACCCCGGAACATACACCTCTCAAATCAGACCGAGGTGCCTCGGCATGTGGGAACCTTAGTTCAAAAAGAAAACAAAAAAACCAGAGAGATGTGAGAGCATTCCCAAAGGTAGCCCTCGCCAGAGCTCTCTGGGAAGGTTCACCTGCGAGAAATCCTCTCGCAGGCTTACTTGATCATTGGCGACCCATAAATAAATTACAAAAAGTGCTTGTTTACGTAATTATGCTGCGATTCACATTGATTCAAATAGTATACATACAATTGAACAGTTTGAAAAATTAATTATACATTTCAAATGTGGGTTTTTTACATTTACATTTTACAATTCGAATTTGTTTATTATTTATAATTTCAACGCCTAACGATAAGAGAAGGGAACACCCGCAGGGATGCGTTTGGGAGGAGGTGACAAATAATGTGAAAATGTCTCAGATTCGTGTTGCTGACACATTCCGTACTAATTAATTAATTAATATATTTCTTTATAATTCCTAAAATCAAAAGTGTGGCAAACATTACTCCATAAAGGAGATCTTACTGGATAATGAATTTTAGAAAATAATGTAACGAGAAAACCACCTATACTGATATTAATTTGTCTGGAAAATGGCAATCGGGATAATGTCGCCGGAACAACGAGCGTCGGGCAAGTGTATATCGAAATTTTGAACTTCACCCTTTTTCAACATGCCCCTTTGCGAGTTTCGAAAATTTGAGAGTAGTTTATAATTTACAACACGTTTTCAACCAGATTAAAGAATTTACTATTATAGAATTTTGTACATTACTACGTCTTATTTATTTCTTTGCCTTTTTTATAGTTAAATTTTATAGCATTTATTTATTTATTTTATAAGGAGCAGACCGCTGATAAAAACTTACGAATCATACGATTGGGATTATGAATGGGAATGGACAACTTATGTCAGTAAAGAAACCTGAAAACTAAGAATACGGGATTGGGAAAGTTAATTTCACAGCTAATTATTTGTTGCCATCGATGATTAAAAACAAAAGTATCTTACTTCTCTGTTTCGCGCAATTTGTACACATTCCTGAAAATTATCTGAAGGAACCGGTGACTAAGGTCAGCTTTATTATATGAGCCAGTTAAATCTCGTTGTTTTTAAACAAGTTTGTATCGTCCACTAATTAACGTCTTATTCATAAACATTATGGATTAATTAAGAGTCTTTCTAGTCCAAAAGTGAATAAATCGTACTTAATGAACAGAGATATTCAAGAAATTCGGCTAACTTAAAGTGTCTAGTTAAATTATTATTTCCTTTATGGTATGTTATCAACAATTAAAATTAATTGAGTATCTCTTCGGATATACATTTATTCAGCTTAATGAATAAAATTAATTAAGATAAGAACTTAAAGTCTGTTGCACATACGTAGTATAGTATAGAGTAATATCAATTTTTAACTTGGAACTTCAATACGACATTGTAAATAGTCAGAAAGAACTATTAGTCATCTGTATTATTTTTGTATTTTATAAATTCTATTTAAATTATAATATATTATTTAATTTAAAATTTATAGACATCATTCCATATAAAACAAATGCCTCTTTCTATGTCCATTATTCTTTGTTTCTGATGGACTGCTATGAAAAATTATTTTTCTGTTCTATTCCTCTGAAAAAAATTCCATTATAGTTGGGTTTAATAAAATAAAAGACCAAAACCAGATAATAAATATGATACATAATTCTGATATCCATGTAGTTTTATGCATATGTTACTGGTTGGGAATAACATTCTAGGAAATTTACATAAAAGTGTGCAAGAAATTCTGTTCTTCCTTAGGCAAACATTTTTTATAGATGGAATTTTAAAATGCTACAGGGTATTGTATGACTTTAATTAAAACTTGAGTAGAAAATAAGGATATAGAATGCAAAACTATGAAGGATATATAATGTTTACAGATCATAATGAGAAGTGTATTTTTATTATGATAAAGACTTAATAAGGAATACAATATTTCCCAATTTACTTTATCTACGATAATATTAAATACGTAATATATATTTCTTCAGGCCTTGAATAAATGCAATTCAATGGTAAAAAATTACTAAATATTATGCCATAATTTTTTTTGTTTCTAATTGCTAGTAATATATTTACTTCAAACTTATGTCTCCTATCTATTATCCTCAATTAGAATTTTTACAAGAATTATACTCATTTAGAGTATAGCGCTAAATATGACTTCTGCAAGTCCAACATTGATACATTATTATTATATATAAGATGAACGATATTTAAATAATATTTATGTAAAATTTCAAATGAAGGAAACAGGTTAATAATTTAATGCAACTAATGTACTTCAATTTTATCAGAAAATTTTGTTTAATACTTAGAACAACTTTTGGAATATTTATACTTACAAATATATATAACAAATAAGTAAAATTTCATTGTGGTGTAATGATATATATCGTTTTTTCAAGCCCAGTTTATTTTTATTGCTTTAACGGTCGATTATAGTGCCCCCAGCCGTCATAAATCTTACACGAACACATCCAAAAGGTCCGCAATCGTTACTTGCCTTAAATTGGTCTATTAGGAAATCCATGCATAACGCCTTGATAATTTGGCAATAAAATGGCAACTGCTGCTTGACATATTAAATTAATTCATAATACAGTATTCAACGATACCACTAATTCAGCTAAATTAGAAAATTATTCAGTATTACAGGATAAAATATATTTCATCCAATAAGTCTGGAGAGAATTACAACTCATGGTAAGTTATTAAATTTTTAATTTTTAAAAGCTGCGGAAAGAGCATATTAAAATCTTAGAAATAACGTTAAAGGTCATTTATCTCAAAAACTAAGGATAAAATCAAAATGAAGAAATATCGAAACGGAAGTATGGGAAGTCCATTAATAAATAAAGTTACTTCTCAATGTATTTTTGAATACCAGTATTTTACGTCTATAACAACTTAGACCCATAAAACTATGCATATTAGAAATGGAACATTCGGTGGGTAGAAGGAGGAGGATTTCAAAGGTCTTAAAAACATAATAATGTAATAAAATAAAAAAATTAAAATGCACTAAAATAGAAATTTAACCAATTTGATTCGAAATTATGTGGATTAATAAATACCTGGAATCCTCTTCAGACCCCTCAAAACCACAAAAATGCATACGGGAAACCAAAAAATGAATAAATGATATGCAAAATGGGCTTAAAACATGTTTTTAAGTCTCATATTTTCGGAAGTTTTCGACTCTTAACTCATTTTAAAATTGTCGATTAGCGAAAAATTCTAACGTTATAGGGAAGATTAAATTTAGTTTTAGATTCAGCACTAAAAATACATAAAAATCCAATTAATAAAGACATCCATCGCAGACTTTTGTTATCGGTGACTCGAAAGATTTATTGGTAAGTGTAAGTAAAAGTTAAAACGTGTTACATATGCTAAATTAATATTATGGAATTAAATGAAAAAATAATTTATGATGTGACTTATAAATGATAAAATAAAGTTTCCAGGAAATCTTATGTGGCTTTCAAATTAAAGTGAAATAAATTAATAGAAATTTATGCGCAGATATACATTTTGCATGAATTTTTTTATTCTTAATTGACCTGAAATATAATTCTTTTTGAATGATAATCCTTAATGACTAAAACCTATGAGTCACAGGCGTGCAATGGGGACTACCCTGGTGTAATTTACAGGCTGCGGCACGTTATCAACCAACCCAGAAATCGGATTCGAGACAGAATGCAATTTCCTAGGTTTCTGAGTGATCTTAAATGAGAGGTAGGTCGTCCTGGTGACACGGTGCCTATGAATATTTAACAGACCCCGGTAGCTTCTGCGGCACCTACCTGCAGTAATCCTGCGTTTCAAGAAGAGACTTAATTACTATGGAAAACCAAGCTTTTTTAATGGAAACTACGCAAAGTGTTCGCGTTAATTAAAGAGCTAGCACGTGATATAACATGTTTTCTGAAATAAATTATTCCAGGCAAAATTGTTTGACAACATAATATCGATAATATCACTAAATAAAGTATCAAACACATATACTGTCTAAAAATTCAAATTTTGTGTTTTATAAGAGATAATAAATTTCAATATTCGGCCTATCACTACAGATTTAACGTAGTATTCAATAGCTTCTAAAAATGTATAATCCGTATATGGAGACCAATCTAAATAATTTCGGAATCACGGATGATTTATTCAGTTTACTTGATTATGCACAGTTTAATATTAACGTTTTATTTATAATAATCAATAAAGTGAGTCCCAAGTAGACTTCAAGGAAGCCTGCGACGGCTTTCTCTCGCTGGTGAAGCTTTCCAGAGAGTTCTGGCGGAGGCAACCTTTTGGGATGCCTTCACATCTCTCTGGTTTTTGAATTAAGGTTCCCACAAGCCGAGTCACTTCGGCCTGTTTTGAGAGGTGTATGTTCCGGGGTGACAGACCTTTGGCATACGGTAAGAGTTGTTCGCTATTCCCATTGGAACAGCCGGCCAGCTTCCTCCTAAACTTGTCGAGGAACGGAGAAGGGAATGCTGCGTCCTCCAGCAAACTCTTCTCCTGCTATCGGAAGGGCGTGGGACAAGTACCCAATGCCCGACCTACCTGATGCAGGTTTTTAGGGTTTTCCCTGCATTACTTTTAGGGGAATGCCGGGTTGAATCCTTAAACTATAGCCCTGGGGCCCTAGTTAATCCTTGGCTACCTTCTTCTACTATTCCGCATCCCCCCTTTCAAATCCCTTCCTATGATATTAAAGGGGAGTTGCCACCATGTGGATTATCCTCATGTGGCCTTTTACCCTAAAAAAAAGGTATGTGTGGCTATAATTGGTTTTACAGTCTCAAATTACTCTTCCTTATATCGCTGAATATTGCAAAATTTCTTCAATAAGAACATTTCTTATATCAAAAACTTATTAAAAGATATATATTATTTAGTGATAATCCCGTGTTAAGCCTACGAGGAAATTCTCTCGTAGGTGGACCTTCCCAGAGAGCTCAGGAGAAGGCTACCTTTGGGGATGCCTTTTCTTCTCTGCGGTTTTTCTTTGAACAAAGGTTCCCACATGCCGAGCCAGTTCGACCTGTTTTGAGAGGTGTATGTGCTAGGGCCGCAGACCTGGGCCATACGGTAAGAGTTCCTATTGAAATAGTCGGCCAGCTGCCTCCCAAACCGGACAAGGCACGGAGAGGGAAATTCTGCTGCCAAACGGAAAATCCCTCTCCCGCCATCGGATGGGCGTGGGTGCCCGACCTGACGCAGGTTTTTCTAGGGTTTTCCCTGCATCGCACATATGCGAATTGCCGGGTTGGATCCTTAATGTATAGTCCGGGGCTCCTTTTTAACCCTTGGCTACATTTATTTACCGTTCCGCCCCCCCTCCCCTTTTAATCCCTTTCCTAAGCTATAAGATATGAGTGGATATGATTGGTTTTCCTATTTCAAATTCTTCTTCTTATATCAGTGAATATTGCAAAATTTATTCAACAATAATTTTTTTGCTTAAATTTCTTTATATCAAAAACATTAAGACATATAATTTATTTAGTACATTTTGAAAATCCCGTGTTATTTTAATATAAAATTTTGATACGTTTAATATAACTTCTGTACTTTGACCGTGAAACAAATTCTGAATTGTGTTAAGGAATGGATTAGAGTTCCTAAAAACTATGATCTGTATTTTTAACTTAGGATTGATAGTTATTAACTTCTCCAAATAAAATAACTAATGTTTTTCGTGGCCGATGAAATTTCATTCATATCTATCGGTTTTTCGATTGTTATGCCACGTCTGTTTTCGGCAAATCTGAGAACGTTTAGCTTGTTAACAACAAGGATTTTAAATCCTTGAAAAAGATAGATGTTGTCAATTTCACCCAAAACAAACGTGGCATAACATAGCTACTAATGAAGTAACCTCTCTAAATTTGGTTAGTTCCGAATATTGGAACGTCCTACATTGCGTTCGATATGTTTTCCGGCGTTTGTATGAGCAAACATATCGAGTTTATCTGGGTTAGAGGTTCAGTAAGCCCGGGTTAGACACGAAGACTTAGACAGTCTTGAAAGTTTGCTTATAATAAATGACTATTTTGAACTCGAAAATGTAGAATTGAGCCATGCTACTAGATTAATGGTGAAAGCGTTACTAAACTACGTCATAGGTGTTCAAGAACTTACTAGATCTGCAAAAGAGTTTGAAACTCCGTAAATGACATACAGATTCAGTTAATAAATTACTGTCAGTTTTAAGGCTTAAACAGATTCTAGTGTTCTGAATATGTCAATAAGCAAATCGTCATACACGAATAGTTTGTAATCTGGGATGTGATATTTGAAAAATTAATTCTAACAGAAAGATTCAATGCCTACCGGATGCAGTTTTCTGTAGGGTTTTCACCACACCACATTTATGCGAATGTCAATTTTTTAATAACAAAACGTTGCAGCAAAATTCATCTTCACCGTTGTCCGGTGACTGGTGGGCCAAGATAATTTTGATCAATACAGAAGGCTTCGGCATGGACCGAAGTGAGGCTAATTTCGACCTTTTTGTATTGTGATTGGTCAAATTTTTCACCGATGGTAGTTGTGCCTTGATGTAGGGAGGATTTGATCTGATGAAATGAACCTTGTTCCACTTCCAAATCTTATCTCTTGCATCTCGTCTTAAGCTATTATAGGAAACTAGCCACAACGTGGATGGCTTACCCTTAAAGTAACCTGCAGCTTAAAAAAATGTTTCCTAGAATATTACATGTTTTAACTTTCAAAGTCTGTATTGAATATTCATTTAAACGTGTTTTATTATGTTCTGAGTTCATTTATATGTATTTACTGTATTTTTATCAAAATTGTAACACCTCAAATTTTTAGGGGAAAATGAAACCCAATTCTGTTCTGTTACACTCGCCAATAATTTTTTTTTAATTACAATTTAACGTCGCATTAACCTTTTGGTCATTAGCGACTTACATCTGTTAAGTTCTACATTTGTATAACATTTAAATTACTTTAAACAAATCAGTTTTCATCGTAAAGTCTATGAGGTTGTTTATTGCTGCTGATGAGTTGCAAATCTCCATCATTGAATGTGCGGCTATGGTTGATCTTCTTATCTCGACATATTTGGGGCAGTCAAAGACATGAGGAATTGTTGTGGGCTCCTTGCATGAGCTGCATACCGGCTGCAGAGATCTGAAAATCTGGAAATCAAGAATGAATGAGTGAAACTGGAGTGCAATGTTCTTATTCTGGCTACAAAAACCTGTTGCCTTCGAGATAGTTCTTTAGGGTGTGATATTTCTCTGATGCTGTTGACATTTCTGAAAATGACTCTGCATTCCTCTGGTTTCACTGGTCTACTACACTTTTCCTCCAGTTCCTTGTAGAGCCCTACTCTGCAGTCTCTGCTGGTACGTATTGGCAGGTTGCTGGATCTTCCTTGATGATCAGCTTCCATCTTCGCTAGGAGATCTGCCCTGTCGTGTCCTACTATGTCCTTATGCGCCAGTAGCCAGGCTATAGCGATCCGGTTTCCTTTTTCTTGTATTTTCAATATATTCTCTGTAATTCGATTTATGCAACCATTTCTGTGCAATGTACTATTATTCTGTGTATTGCTTCCATGGAATCTGTTAATATGATATTGTTGGACTCCGGTGTTTCCAGACACAGTTCCGTGGTCATGAAGATGGCGTATATTTCTGCTGAAATTATCGACGCATTATGGTTTATAGCGATAGAGTTTTCTTTGCCTGCCGTAACTATTGCGTACCCGACTCCATTTGAATTTTTGGACCCATCGGTATAAATGACTCTGGGAGAATTATATCTTTGTAGCAACTGATAGATTTCTGCGTTCCAGTTAATGTTATGTGGATTGTTTACTTTAAGTTTATGTAGCAATGTATCGATTGGAACTTCGTTAAGCTTCTTTTCTTGCACCTGAAATTTAGGTTTACATAAATTACAAACACTCGTATGTCTCCAAAGCAATGTTTCTGCCTTTACTCTTTCAGTTAATTAATACAAACTTCTTGACACTACTAATTTACCCAGGAAGTAGACTAGTCAAAGATTACGAGGATCGAAGTGGCAGGAAAACGGAATTAAATAACATTCTAAGGCAAATATAACATCAAAACGTTGTAGATAAGTCGTTCGCGTTTTCGTATGAATCTTCACAATCATGATAGAGGGCTATAATTAAAATTACAAAACTAACGTGTGGATAAATTTCTAAAATTTGTACTAATGCTCAATTTAATTTGATACTCAAATATTTCTAAATTATTTAAAAGATGTAAAAAAAGATTTGCATTCTAAACAAACAAATTTGTATGTTACAATTTATTTACCATATTCTTATAGAATAGGTTCTTAAATATCCATTAATATTAACATTAGAAGTTGATTTTACTTCAGTGGCAACTAAATAATATGTATTTCGAAACCAGTTCAACAATACTATTCATCCTTGAACAGTGGTCCATTTTTTATTAATTATATTTAACATATGTTAAGTCCTTGGTTTTCGAGGGCAAATAATAAATTTTTCATCAGTTCAAACGAGTAATTTAACGGTAACAAAAAATTATTACCTTCCAAGTAACATATCACACATTTTGACAACCAAAGCTTCATACTCAATAGATATTTCTATGATGCATTAGTATGAACGAGAGAAATGTTTGATTTAATATTTTAAGAATATTATCTAAACAATTAACTTTATGAATAATGAAATGACGAATAATTCTTATTAACAAAACACTGCATAATATGGATGTTCTGTTGTTTACAAAAAAATTAACTCCAGACAAATGTTGGTTACAGGTAGTATATTTTTAACATGAACATATATCTAAATAGAATTCGTAGTTGTGGGTAGTTTTATTAGTAATAATAAGCATTAGAAGCATTTTACGAGGAACGTCCATGATAGATCCCATTATAAATTCATGGTGTAGATTCTTAGAATGGTTTTCCTGAACACCTGTGGAAACACTTCCAATTTAAATTACATTGAAAAATAAATGAGCTCAAGTTTTAAATGCAATGAGCACGTACAGTTTTATTATTTCGTCAAATATTAAATTTCCTTCATATTGATTTGAGATAATTAATTTTCAAAAGTAATATTCACATATACCGCAGGATCAGTTTAAGTGTATAATGAAATGGAATGAATCTTCGATAGTTTAATAACATTTACAGACAGACTGAATCAGGTAGGTCGGGGTCTTGGTATTTGTCTCACGCCTTTCCGAGACCACAGGGGCGCAGAATTCCCGATTCAATGCATTGACCGTGTTTGAAGATAGTTTGCCAACTATTCCAATGGAATCGGAGGACAACTCTTTCCGTATTCCCTATGTGTGCGACCCCAGTGGATATTTATTTAAGAACAGGCTACTTGAGGTAAAACCACTTTGTGGCTTTTAATAGCATAGAAAAGGGTTGATGGAGAACTGTGTATGTATAATTTACCTTATCACTTGCGAAAGGTGACACTAAGCGAGCGATCAAGAATACGAAAGTTAATTTTGTTGAATGGCAATAAAATGGTTTTATTAATGAAGCACACAACTAAGAGGAAGCGTGAGTAAATTATTGGTCAGTACTAAAGAGCATTAAAATAACGTAAGGGTAGTAAATCCATGAAATATGATTATCGTTAGAAGTAAAATATACAAAATTATTGTACAAAGTCAGGTATAATTTTAACATTAAATAGATATATGACAAAATATATTTAAGACAACGTTTATATTGTGTACAAGATCAAAAATTATTATTAAAGTAATAATAATTAATATCTGAAGCAGTATTACAGCGTGTTAAGTACAACTTTTGATAAATGATCCTTCACTCCAATCCAGTAAACTTAAATGAAGTTATAGCGTCTTTGAGTTTATGTAAATTGCCTGAACGTCCATAAAGGAATATGGAAAGCACATCTGTAAAATTTTCCGCCTTTGTGAGAACAGTAAATAAAGTGGAACTCAAAAAGTTCGTACATATATTTGCGATTCATTGCAATGCAAATAGAATTATAGCGGCTACTACGTTCCGATTCCCTGAAGGTGACCATCGCTAGGCAATATTAACTTAGGTGCCTTTCGTAACGATAGAATCCCGTCAGCGTTTTACTAATGAACAACGGTTAATGGATCCGTGATTGGTTTACTTTTTCAGCTTATGACCAATATTTACAATCTGTCCAGTGACTCCCAGATACCGTCCGAACAGCAAATATAAAAAGAAAACTGCAGTCTCAGTATTTACTTATTTTCTTCCGTTGTTTCAACAGCCAACTGGGTTCTCGCTGTTGGCTTTTATTTACAGTGATGGCTGACCGAAATTTAACCGATTTTAGGCCCTTTATATTCTTTTATACTCAAAAAATATTTTAAAATAAAAATGATCGTATTCACTTGACGAAGCCGGAAATAAATACAATTAAGATTCTCAGGCTTCTAGTTTAAAACTAAATCTAAATGATTCTTAGTTTTGAACCACACTGCACGCATCCTTCCAGATCTAGAATTGTTTATTGAATCAATGGAATAAACATCAGAAATTTATTATGAAAAATTTAAAACTGTATAATAAAATAAGCACTACTCTTCATCCCTAAATTAACTTATTAGGCTTTATACCATGAAGCTATTTCAGATACACGGATGATATATTTTGCATAATCCCCGCAATTGCAATTGCAATTGCACTTGAACAATTTACTCAATATTTTCAATAATTACCATACTAAATTAAACTTCGCTCTTGAAATTGTGAAGGGTAAATTTTTTGATTTTTTTTGTTTGATCATTGTTTCAAATAATAATATATTTACCTATTGGTATCAAAAATACCAGGAAGAGTCCTTAATTTCATGTCTAATGACCCTATCTAATAATTTATAATATAAAGATAATCTTAGAAAAATTGTTCATATACTTGTAAATAAAATGTAAAGGGTAAGAACTTAGAAGTATTTGAACAATTTACCACTTAAAAAGCCTAAGAATAAATTGATCTTTATCGATCTAGTATTTCTTGAAAATATTCAATATGAACTTATTAATTTTTGAAATTCGAGTAATTTATTAATAATTTAATCAAAAATATTAAAGAACAAATTAATATTTTGATTATCCATAACGTTATTTACCAAATTAATTGACTAGATTTCAATGCTTGTTATATCTGTCAAACGAAACGCTATTCAAAACTTGGAATAATTAAACACAAAACCAATTAGAAATTTAACGTCCATAATTATTCATTTGTTTCCGAAAATATTTATCTGAAGAAACACAATTTCGATTGGCATAATGTAAAAATTTCACACGAAGAATGCAGATATTAGATTGATGGTCGAAATGTTGCATATTAGATCAAATGGTTCGGCGATTAATGTTAAAATTGATACCAATAATTTAATTTAATTTGTGATCACTCGTTATTGAATCCATTTATTATATCATAAAATTTTTATTTCCATTCTTATTTTAAATTGAACAATAATCTTAACAGCTATTTCAATACATAATTTCGTCCCCAACGTTTATGCTAATCGCACTTTAGAAATTCATGTTCTTCTCTATATTACATAATTAATTGTAAGTATTGTTATATATTTATATATGCTATATATTTGTTTTACAAATTATCATGCACGCAAACTTTAGTTCCTTGGAATTTTTAGGTCATGAATCTATCATTTGATTGAAATTTACACCTGAAGTTGTCCTAAAAATTTAGGGGTGAAACTTTGAGTTCAAAACCTGGTATGGCGAGGTGTCGTTCTTAAGGCTATTGCGTTTTTTTAATCACCCGACGAAAGCCACAAAGATTTCAGAAACGTTGTCTGGTAATTTTTAGCACTGTTTGTTATTTGACTATTTATTTATCTAATTAGTATAATCCAAAGAGTTTTAAACGCATATATATTTTTTTTCTCTCAATTAAATTTGTACCATAGAGCTTGCTCCTCACAAAAATTTAATCTAAAAACAAATACTCAATAAGTACAGAACGTTATGTAACGATTTAGCAACCAATCATTTTGATATCTTAGATAATGCATTTACTATAATTAAAATACATGTCGACCAGGTTGGTTCCATTGCTTGTGTATCACACAAGCTCCTAATTTATAAAAGTTAAAAGACTTAATTCTAATTGAAATCGTGAATATATTTTAAGCCTTGGTGATTTATTTCTATCCCTACGACACGACCTCTGTGGTAGAATCAGAGAAATTCAACTCAGAAGTATCCATATTCGTCCATAGACCCCGCATCGATAGAGTAATTTTTTCGTGTGTTGTAACGTTGTTTTTTTCACTTGAAGTAAGAACAAAAACATATCAATTATCAAAATATCGTTATTAGAATGATTAAATACAAAACATACTTGGGAGTCATTAAATCTAAATGTCAATGCGAAGTAAAGAAGGTATAAAAATATTTGAGAAAATTGTATAGCGTGTACCGGTGTCTTCAATAGAAACGTGAGTTATTCTTTCATTTTCTAAACAATTCCATCTGTTTTCCGCTGGAGTTGAAAATGGAAGAAGGAGGAAGCAGAATTATTCAAATGTAATTTGTATTTAGAGCTACCTATTCAGCTATTCTTTATAAGTTTGTGCGGAGCAGATTCAGCCCGGGGAGGAAATTAGCATAATCCCAATCACGCTATTCCTGGCATAATGTCTTTATATATGTAGGTATGAAAGAAACAAAAACTCACGCTTGTAATCTCAGAGTTTAGATGCAATTAGAACTATAATCAGGCGCACGAAATGTATACAGTTAAACTATTAATAATATTCTTTTAAAAAGTAACGCGAGAAGGAATTGCAAGATAAAAAATTAGCTACAAGGCATGTTAAACAATAATCTGTAGTTTTGGCTATTAAATAGTTATATAATTGATTATATATAATCGCCAAGACGTTAAGTTAACAATTAATTATAAACAGAAATTACTTGCACATTATATTATTAACAAAAATTTACAATACTTAACGTTTCTTTGAAAATCCATGGACAAAAATAATCTGGAATAACAATTTAACAAATATATACATAAGAGGAGACCAAAGCAAGTGATTTCAGAATACAGCAATGAATGTTGCTGAGATTATAGGTATTGGTTTTAACATTAATGGAAGAAGAATTTGATTTAATGTGTAATATTTAATACGTTAATTTAGCATAATATATTATTTCAGAATCTAGTATTGTTACACTATTCTAATCAAAATTATGATTATTTGAGCTGATATGTTTACTGAGAAATCAATGTTTGTCAGAAGTTTTTTTTAATTTAAAAATGATCTATAAGTAACGTCCTTTGTGTTTGTCCTATGAAACAAACATTTTAGTCTTTACACGAAAATTTATACATTAAATTATGTTTATATTAAGTATTGACATAATCTTTGTATGTTTTTATAATAAATGATTATTGGTATATTATATGTTGTTTCCATATTGTGTGATTTAAATAATTAAATTAATTATAGGTATATTCTTTGTAAGTGGAAGCATAATAATTTTTTTTGAAGAATTATGATCTATGGGTTATTTTTTAAGAGATTTGATTTTGTCCAGTCTTGTGTAAATATATTTATTGATAAAAAAATCTATGAAAATGTGGCAAACTATTTTTAACTTTGGAGGGCAATGCGTATCGCTTTGTTAACTAATTGTAGACCGTAGCGCGTTTTTAAATTGGCTGGGGTGAAATTTAAGACCAATTCCAGAAAACGGTGGTTTCAGAAACCAATTAGGTAGTAATTTATTGCTTTTCACCGAAACGATATCCAGAAATTTAAGGAAGAGTTTATTTTCAGTTTAGTAGGTGAATTGAGAGGCAATAAATTACCAGTAAATATGTACAGTGATATTTTTAACAGACGCTTTTAAAGCGTGCTACATATTTTTATATTAGTTATTTATTTATAATATAAAATAATAAAATTGGTTAAATCAAATGTTAATATATTATGGCAAAGATGGTTGTTGAGCGAGACTGCTTTCGGGGATTGTATCTTTGGTTTGATTTGATAGATTGTTATGTGTTGTTGTTGAGATTATAAATTAATAAATAATTTGAAAACTTTGCTGAATCTGTGAAAATTTTGTTTTAATTAGTTCGGAGAGATACCTGAGGACCAGTAAGAAAGGTTAGCAATCATTATGGAGCGGCGAAGCGGTGGTGCGACAGGTTTTAGTTGTATGCAGTTTTCCACTATAGTTAGGCCCTATTTATACCCTGTTACAGAGAAGTCCGTGAGACTGAGTTGTGCAAGGGTAATTTTTATTGAAATAAATATTTACGCGCTTATAATAAAATTATTGCCGATTTGTTAACGTCTACTGTTATCCTAAGTCAATATATCAATCTAATTTAAAATATTTCTGATAAGTGCTTAATTTTGGACATTCATAGGGTCTTAAGGAAGAAAAATATTGTTTTTTAAAGTAATGAATGGGTGAGGACGTAAGGAAATTATTTCTACAAATATTGAGTTCTACTTATACCAGAAAATATATTTTCTATGAAAGTCTGAATGCAGAACATCGAAGCGTACGTTTTTGTGGATTCAAATACTTATTGAATAACGAAAGTACACTTGCATAATTTTAAATGGAGAAATTACTTTCACGAGATAAACGTGCAGCAGTAAAATTGCTAATTTCAACGGTTGATATATGAAAATTGATACGTAATCTCTTAAAGCAATATTACCATAATAGTGTATTTTTAGATATTGTTAAATGTCCTCTTTGCATTACTTGAATGTAATTACAATACTCGAAGGCATGACAGGAAGCCGTTGACATGAATGAGATTATTGGATTTTTTTTTTTTTTATGTGATGAGAGCTCTGGCGGGGGCTACCTTTGGGGATGCTCTCACATCTCTCTGGTTTTTTTGAACTAAGGTTCCCACATGCCGAGACACCTTGGTCTGTTTTGAGAGGTGTATGTTCCGGGGTCGCAGACCTTGGGCATACGGCAAGAGTTGTCCGCTATTCCTATTGGAATAGTCGGCCAGCTGCCTCCTAAACAGGCCAAGGCATGGCGAGGGGTAAGCTGCGTCCCCACAGCAAACTCCTCTCCCGTCATCGGAAGGGCGTGGGACAAGTACCAAATGCCCGACCTACCCGATGCAGGTTTTTCTAGGGTTTTCCCTGCATTTCTTTAGGCGAATGCCGGGTAGGATCCTTAAACCATAGCCCGGGGGCCCTAGTAACCCTTGGCTACCTTCCTCTACCCTTCCGCATCCCCCCTTTCTAATCCCTTCCTATGCTATTAAAGGGGAGTTGCCCAATGTGGATCACCCTCATGTAGCCTGTTGCCCAAAAAAAAAAAAAAATTTTTATGTGATATAACGTGTGGTGCATGACTTGGAGCAATTGTCAATAGCTTTTTGTGGAGTGGGGAAATAATTCCTCATGTAACGTTAGATTAAAACATACATCAGCATGGACATAGAAAAATAATACGATTAGGAATGCATACACAGAATATTAATTAAGCTTTTGATTTGATTTATTTTATTCCATTAGTCCTCGTATGAGGAAATAGGATTCGTCAATACATAAGATTACTATATAATAATTGGATGTTGCAATTATAAATAATTAGAAGTTAACATAAAAATACTAAAATTCGGGAACGCAAAATTCCCTGTCCAACATAAGAAAAATATATTAATGATAACAAAAAATTACAGCAGCTGAAAATACATGGAAATATGAGAAACTTTATTCGAAACTTCACTCAAGGGAGTATCATCAGAACCAAGGTAAACGGCCACAAGGAACCACACTAAGTCCGAAAGCCGTCTTAGTAGCAATTATCGACACTGAAGAAAAACCTTATTCCTACTGTTAAATATAAAAGAGTTTCCGGGAGAAGGGTAAATAAATTAAATAAGAAGAAGAAAGACTGCAAAATATGGAAAAATGAAGTGATGATATAAATACCACACGTTTCTGGAAACCTTGTCTTTGTCTGGTATTTATATAACCATTATTTTTTGTCTGTATTTGTCTATTTTTCTTATTATTAATTTTCAAAATAGACGAAAAATTTTCATTTGAATGAAATAATAGATTCTTCGACGCACCAGGCGAACAATATATAATTCATCAAAGTAAAATATCAGCACAAAATGGAAATATAGAAAAAAATATTTTGTTAATATAAACTAACAAAATAAATCAAGTAAATGCAAACATTTATTCATTCATAAATGTTGAATGTAAATATCTTAAATAATTTCAATACATAACGTGTTAATATCATATATTTAATTGAAATGTTTATTAATATTAAGTCATTATAATGTTAATGCACTGTTGCTAAAGACCAAGTTGTTAATGCGACTAAAAATATAATAATAAACCATTATTGTTATATTGTTATTGTATAAGATAATATTTAATATTGATTTGTAACTATTGTCAACTAATGAAATTTATAGAATCTAAAAGACATCTCCACTAATAATTTATTTATTTGATTGTATTATTATAATTACGAATGAGCGCTTCTAAAGTATATTAACTTTTGTCACTATTTTCTTATAATCAGGCGATTTTACTACGTATAATGTGTATAATCTCATTTTTGAACGCCAGGTAAACTACTCGTAATATGCCGGACAATAAAAGAGAATTGGAGTTCAAGTAATGCCAAAGTATTTATTGTTGTGCTTGGTGCACGAAAACGTATGGGAGTTGCCGGTCGTTAGGAACTGTTGCGCAATATAAGATGATGATCCAAAACTCATGTATCATTTTTGATTCTTTAAAATATTAAAATTCGTCACATGACACACGTAACTTGTTTTGATGAAGCCATGGGTAATTTATGTATAAAGATAAAATGAAATGGGATACCAGGGGCGAGTTTGTGTGTTTCACACTCTTGCTAGTCTTTCCGTTATTGGTTGTTCAACCTGACGTTACGTCCACAGTAAAGAGCGTATGTACGTAGTATTCCCAGAATCTACGTATGCAATTTGGGAGGGAAACGTCGTAGGTTGGCCTGCAACGGCCTGCCATACGTCACGTCAGCTTTATTCGCGTATCACGCTTTTTTTTTATAAGCCCATAAACTGCTGCCGGCAGGGACACGTTCCGTCGTTACTAAGCACAGAAGCTGCTCACGAACGCGCGGCAAACAAAACAGGATCGTAGACCGCAGCATGAATGTCAAAACATGTAACGTTTCAGAGGGAAGGCGGACTTCATTGAATATTTCGTAGCAATGCGCCTGCTACAAAGTACGACTCTCTTTTACACTGTGTTGTTAACTTTTTGCTGTATGCTGGTCATGAATTTTGAGAAAAAGAAATCTTTGAAAGCAACACTCTTAAAGCAACAAGACTACGGGAATGCGCCGTCACATTTATGAACTTCTTAGCAGGAATTATATAAATTTCAAGGTCCGAATTTTCGTCCGAGATCAACATACATAATTTATTAATTTAATTAATACTTTATATTATCCGGAAGTTTTATTCTGAGTTACCGGGGTTGCTCAGCACTATATTTATTTCAGCTCTCAAAGAAATTAATGCGACACTAATGGGTTGGTTGCCGACTTGTCAGTGTCACTGTCTCGAATCACAGCGGTCCCGGGATCGAGTCCCGGTATATAATGGATGTTTCGTCTACCGTGATCAACTGATGGCGACACTGACCACTCCCAAATTCAGAATGTGCCGCGTAAGATGACAGTCTGACAGCCACTTTTGTAGCGAACGGACCTCTGGTGTTTATTTAATAAATGAAGGTCATTTTTAATTTTCTTTAATTAACCCCGGGTGAAACACGTGAATTAAACGGCAACAGGAATGTTTCTGTTCATCATTTTAATACAAAAAACTGGTTTCCTCAATAATATGAGTCGTTTTTTTTATCTTTCTCTCCACATACATGTTGAAGCTGAACGTCAACTTAACGGCAGGATGTATGCCAACGAACCCTCAAACTCTGAATCGACAACAATCTCGAATCATTTGATCATTTTATAACTAACCCCTACCCACCTCAACCTCATAATGGTGTTAACTTGATTTTAACACAGATAACCATTAAATTGACAATTTATATGAGCTATTTTAGACGCTTTTACACTATTCCCCCTCACCAGTAAGCTCTATGCCGAGGGGTCAAAGGTCATATTAAACGGCATGTTGTATATCATAAAGGATATTGTGCATAAAATTAACGAGGTTGTGGTGGAATCTGTACTCTATTTACGTTATTCTACACTATGATTGATATCAATTTGTTTTCTTTCTTTTCGAGCCTTTGTCTGTCTCTCCCTCTGTCATATAACGAGTTGTTCGCTATTCCCATTGGAATAGTCGGCCAGCTGCCTCCTAAACTGGTCGAGGCACGGAGAAGGGAATGCTGCGTCCCCACAGCAAACTCCTCTCCCGCTATCGGAAGGGCGTGGGACAAGTACCCAATGCCCGACCTACCTGATGCAGGTTTTTCTAGGGTTTTCCCTGCATTTCTTTTGGCGAATGCCAGGTAGGTTCCTTAAAATATAGCCCGGGGGCCCTAGTTAACCCTTGACTACCTTCCTCTACCCTTCCGCATCCCCCCTTTCAAATCCCTTCCTATGCTATTAAAGGGGAATTGCCCAAGTGGATTACCCTCATGTAGCCTGTTGCCCTAAAAAAAAAATGTTTTATTTAAAACTGGCAATATGATATGTGATTGAGAATCAAAAAAATTGAATTTAAGTCGATGATGAAATTCGGTACCCATAAAATTAATAAAAAAGTAGAGAGATTAATGAGAGAAATAAATTAATATTATTTGAGTTTCACTTCTGGTTTGTCGTGAAGTACACTTTCCTTTAACATATTTCACATTTACATCGGAAAACTCAAATAATCACTGTAGTAACTTGCAGTATTGACATCCGGAAGTTTTTAACCGCGCAGTCTTTTAGGGTGATTGAAATTATGTATGTATTCAAATCACATATGGAAACGTGATCAATATTTTGCAAATATTACCCATAAATGTTTCAGCCGTCTGGCGAAAGGAAGATGTGAGTTTCAGAATTTTTATTCTTTACATAGAGTGGAATATGAACTTGACCTATAAATAATGCAATTTTTCATTCTGAAATACATGTTAATCGTTTTAAATAAATTTCCTTGCAGTATTTATATGTAGTAATACATTACCTTTTAATTACTCGTAATTTTATGCTATGTATTACTACATATAAATACTACAAGGAAATTTTATGCTATGTATTACTACATATAAATACTACAAGGAAATTTTATGCTAACTGCCTATATTTTTAAACTAGCAAGATTTGATAACATTAAGGTCTTTTATAAATAAACAACAGCCTATTGTAGTCAGAAAAATGTATTTAATAGAAAAGGTATGACGTTTTACACTATAAAAGCAATAAATACAATAATTCAAATGAATTTTATGAAAGATTTGGAAGATAACAGATAATAATAATCAATCATAATTATTATTTATAAATAAAATTTTTATAATAATTGTGACCGAATTAATAATTGTTATAAATAATAATATACAATACTTATTTGATACCAGCCAAATCATTCATAAAAAATTATTTTAAATATTTATTTGTTGGTTTTGTAGTGGAAAGCGTCATACCTGAAGAGTTAAAAAATTAGCGACGAAAAGTAATGTAATTTCTATTAAATACATTTTTCTGACTTCAAAAGCCTGTTGTTTTTTATATTAAATGTCAGAATATATATATATATATATATATATATATATATATATATATAAATTATTATTCAGGTATTTTGTCTCACAGTATATTCCGTGCCTAATGAAAAACTAATTCTTTAATATTTATTTCATATTATTTCAATGCAACTGAAACTGATGATACTTATAAAGTTTGAAACTTAGTCATAACGTATGTAAAAAGTATTTGACTTTAACGGGTATACTTAAAGGTGATTTAAATACGATTTTTAAGAAAGAAAGAAACAGGAGTAAAATGTGAACAGTAGTAAGTGGCTTAAAGGATTATATGTAATAATTGTAACTGAATTAATATAAAATTTTGAAATGAAAAAATTTACGTCATTTTGAAAACTAATAATAAGAAAGATAACCAAATACAGACAAAATAAATAATAATAAAAATACCACACAACGTTTCTGGGATCCTTGTCCCTGTGTTTATATTATAATTTATTTTGTCTGTATTTTGCGATCTTTCTTGTTATTAATATAAAATTTATTGACAACGCTAAGCCAGTTTGCACCAATTGTGAATATGGATTTTTTGCGTAATTATACCCTTCCTCGAGTGTCGTAAAGCCTACTAAGAAAGTACTAATTAATATCCGATATTTGTGCCTTGCCTGGGGCTTATGGCTTCTGCTCTTTATTCGTGTTTCATCACTTCCGCTAAGCTCGTAATTAACAACCGAGATTTACAAACCATGTCGCACTGTTAGAACACGTCAACCTGCCTCAGATTCGCGAGATAATTAGCTATTAACCCCCGCAAGCACACTGCGCTCGTTAACACTGTTTCTTGAGGTACGGCACAGCCTAAAAGCCGGCAACAATTCTCTCGTTACGGCACAAAGTTTTCAACGGTGATCTGTTAACGGTCTCATCAACATAAAGCATAATGAGGCCTAAATGCCTTCAAAAAACGTTTATTTAAAATAAGTTTCATTATAGACCTGAAGAAGCTCTTAGCACGTCACAAAAACTGAGCGCCCCTTCCTGCATGCAACTAGAAATCTTACATCGGAACTGATAGCATATTTGATAATATGCTCGGTACTAAATAGCTTCTCTCATTACAAAGATTTGAATAACAGTATACGTTTTGCACAGTTTTCCAAGTCGAATATTTTAATTTTATGCCTGATGCGAAAAATGCTAGAATAACTTTTAAAATATTTAACGCATAACAAAATACGGGTGGGCTAACTTCGAAGTGGAAAATTTATGAAGTGTTGATATTTTAACTTTCATCAACTGTATCTGTAGCTCGAGGGTTTAGGGTAACAAAGAAAAATGATACAGATTAATTTCTTACTGCGGAAATTGTGTTTTTGTTTCCTTTCCAATCTGAAATATTTTCATGTGAAAGAATTGTGTGTTTAAAAGGAAATCAATTCGTAAAATTAATGGACAATATTAAAGGAAAATGTTTTGGATACGTGATAGCAAATACACGAACGATTTCGTGCATAGTAAGGCGTGTTTGGGAAACAGTGCTAATATATTTGGTGAGGACACCTGTTATAATTACTATTAGCAAACGATGCTTACGTTTCTATCGCCTTTACCATGTGAATAGGTATATTAATTGTATAAAAAAATTATCATTGCAACAAAACAATTAAAACTATAGTTCAACATTTCCTCCCTATTGGGTGAAGTGTTAAAAAAAATTATTTTAATGCGGAGGCAACGCTGATATGAATAATTTATATAATTGTTCATTTATTTTAAATAAGTTGTATATTAAAATTAATTTATTTTAACATCTGATCATATTTTGAACAGTCTTGCTTAGGTATTGTTTTGGCGATATTTTGGAGAGACCGTTCGATAATGGCAAGGCAGAACTATGAACCTTGACTCCAAGACGAAATTCTTACACTGCATGAAAAAATTCACTTTCTTTGGTCAATTTTTTGAAGCCGCAATACGTTACCTGATTTGTAAATTCCACTGACTATTCGAGTGCCTGCTTGAGATGACTTAACTTTAGAATGGATTAGGGAGGATAAGATTTAGTGGGAGGCGCCGTAACCAGTGAACCACCTTATTCTGCTATGAAAACATTTTAACAGTTCAGTTATTTAGTGAAAATTATGAAGTTAAAATAACAAATTTTAAAATTCATTTATAAGCTGCAGGTTGCATAACAAGAGTATTGCAGCCGGCTCCGCCACAAATTCACACGCGGCGAATTATTTCACTGTGTTCGCTGCCACGGAATATGAACCGAGAGCTGTGTGGCGAAATAAAGTTCAACGCCACTGTTCCTTGGGGGCAGCAAAATCCAACAATATATGCGGTATTCAGAGGAGTTACTCTCGAAACACGTGTGCTCCAAACTATCAAGCTGTATCATCAACATTCACAACGACAATCCAATAAAAACTGTATGCTATAGAATTGAATATCACACTTTTTTGTTATATACTTTCATAAATATCAATTATATGCAATATTCCTTTCGACAACTCAGTTTTGAATTTAGTAAATCTCAACCCCACAATACCTTTGATGAAAATTCTGTCTCACAATTTTAATAATAAACTTAATGACGGAGAAGTTGTAATATTATTTTTCATTTTATTTGTGTGAATTTCTGTTAAAACTTTTCGGTCAAAATTCTCGAGATCAAAGATTTTATTTAAAAGTAGCTGGGCGGCCGGCGTTTCCGCGGGTTTTCAAAATTAAAGTCAGCGACATCCATAACCCTGGATTTGACCCCATTCTCTGTTGTATACCTGTTAATATCTTGTAACGTCCTTCCACTCCCACGTAAAAGGGCTTGAAATCATATACCGATAACACCGGAAGAAATACTATCCATGTCTTTGACCCCCAAAAATTATTTATCCGACGCCAATATCGGCCGTTTAAGCATGTTTAAAAATTGGGGAGGTACACGTGTCTTACCCCCACAGTATTGGTTTCTGGTCGCAAGGAACACGTGTACGAAATTTAGTGACTTTTCTCCACGGGTTTATATTTGTATGCGGAACATGTACACATTGTTTTCCCCTTCCAGTTCTACTCATAGGGGTAGAAGTACAATTCAACCGACAAGTTACATGTCATATCTAAAATAAACTACATCCACAACCTCGGATTTGACTCCAATCTTGGTTATTTTGCATTATTTTTTTAATACACCCCTCCATACCCACCCCTAATGGTCCTCCTCTTCTATGCATAAAGGGGTTGAAATTATACACAGAAAATATCGGAAGATACACAATCAATCTTTTTGTCCCAAAAAATATTTAGACGACGCAAGCAAATATCGGCCTTTTGAGCATGTTTGAAAATTCCCCTTACCTTGTGTCTTACCCCCACAATGTTTGTTTCCTGGTCGCAAAGAACACGCGCCACGGGTTTAGATTTGTATGCGTAACATACACACATACATACAGGAAATTTTATTTATTAGACTATATTGTGTTATAAATATTAAAATCTCCTTAGCGAAAGCCGTTGATTTTGCTTTAATAAATGTTTGTGTTTGGAATTGTGTAAAAGTTGAATATCGTGAAGTGTGATCCCAATCATCTGATTATCTAAGTGAAGGGATGTCAGGGGAACTGCTGACGGCGAACTTTAACATTAACGTTAAACTTTCTCCTTTATATGTATCACAAATTAACTTTAACAATAACATTTAATTTTTATTATTTCAATATATCTTGAAACGATGATTGTTGTTAAAATTTCCAATTAGATAAATACATATTATATCTTCTTTCTAATTAAATATTTATTATTATCTACGGAAGTTCACGTTTTTAATCATCTTTTTATCTCTCTCTTCAGAAAGATTTCTCACCTCAACTCATCTGTTTGCTTTGCATACGTCAAGAACACAGCTGACAGCGCAACACAACTCATTTAAATACCGTCAAATCATCTATTACACTGTAAATGACTACTTAAAATTAAGAAAATACCAAAGGCACCAATATATATTACAGAACAAAATAAACCAATATTACGAGTCAATAAGTGTGTCGCTTATTAGCTTCAGCAATGTTGTCTTTAAAATTTAAACAGCCTTACAACTACTAAATATTTTTTTTTCCATAAAAACAAGATTTTTAATGTTATCTTGTACATATTGCTATATAATATAATAGAAACAAACTTCACTGACTGTACCCACTTGAAATCAGAAAGCGGAAAAGTTTGTCGATGTGGAAACTAAGTAAAATGTAATGACGATTGCGTAATTTCGTGTGGCCGGCTTGGATTTTATCAGTGACGTTGCCGCAGAGCAGTGATGAGAGAAGCGCAACAAATTACACCCCGGCGGAGATGAGAGCTATTTGTATGCAAACAGCACAGACCCTGTGGCTACTTAGAGCTGCAACTGACACACGAATTATTACACCTTGCATTGTTTACTACACATAAGTACTACCGCAAAAGACTTAACTGTGACATAATTCGCATATATTACTCCATATACCCTGTCCCTCCTTTCGTAAGTATAACATAATACTTGGCATATATTAGTTTAAATTTTATATACGAGTTTGAAATTTACATTTTATTATTTTAAAACAACAAGAGCAATTTATTAGATAATAAATTGTATCAAACATCAAATGCGATGGAACTTGTGATAAATAAATCATTTTATGTTCATAGGACACAACAAAAATTGACATTGGCTATTAAATGGCTTTCAAATAATTTTATTTTAAACAGAAAAAAAACATTTACACACAAACATTGACAATTTATTTTAATTCTAAATACACAAAATTATATAATTTATAATAATGTACACAATTAAAATTTATACTTGTAATTTGTCTGGTAAATATTTAAGAAAAGTGTGTTGACGTGTCTCTCCACATCAAATTTCTTTAATATTAAATAAGAATAAATTAGACACATCAATTTGGATAATTATTAAGTATGATCTCCAGTAAGTAAAAAGGATTTCTGGCTATACTTTTGTCCAAACGGTTTGAGAGTTGTTTGAAAGTTTGGGTTCAGGGCATGGCCGTGCCATTATAATGAATTGCCTGGGCAGTCTTTGTTAGAACCTTCTGAGCGGACAGCTGTAAAAATAGGAAAGGAGTCTTATTCTTGCACACGTTTTGAGTGGAGCCCGCGAGATGTAACACAAAGGAACTGCAAAAGACAAGCCTGGCAGAAGTCTTGGTTGGAGACCGCAAAAAAAATATTTCTTCCCACAAAAACGTTTCAAAAATCTTCGTCGTTAATAAAAAATCAAAAGAGGACTTGCATCAACAAGAGTGTCTCTGGTAGTCACCCTTCAAGCCAATGTAAACGGCTTTCTCCAACTCTTTACGTATTAAACAACATTCTGTCCAAGCGTGAATACTTGTATTTAAATTCTCATTTGCTTTGGCCACGTTCCTTTAGACGCCGCAAAGTATGTTCGTTTTGCTCTTCAGAGAGAATATTAAATTAAAATTTTTGAGCAATGTAAATTGAACGTAACGTTTAAGTTATATAATTTAAAAAAATATATCAAATAAATAATATTGTATAATTTCATAGTTTCATTTAAAGTTGTATATAAATGGAACATGTTAATATTAATATATTAAAATAAAATAAAAATGCTATTAATTCAATTACGAACTCGTCCCATAACTTTAATGTAGGCCGAGAAACACCATGATAAACAAGTTTTTTTCAATTATCTGTAGAAGGAATATAATACAAATTTTGATAACGTTTACTTTTTCACGTCGGAAGTTGATCTGCAGGCAAATTTCCTAGAATTTCGACAAAGCTGGCCGCGGCACGGTAGGGAGCAGGTAGACACTCAGTGTTCGACAGGTACAGATCAACGTTGTTCTCGTAACAATAGTCAACCTCAAATAAAAACTAGTGTAAATAACTATTACTATTTTCATATAATTTTGATTAATATTTCTCATTCACAAAAGAAAAACATTTTCCCACTATAACCGTTTAATGTTTAATTCTCTTGTAATACTTTTGTTCCCTACCATATTGCGACTGTTTGTTTCTCTCCTCTATCCATTGTTCTCAACAAAAAAAAATTGTATTAACTTAATATGAGAGTAAACACGAGATGGTAGGTATGAACGCACCTGTATTTGCAAACCTAGGTGTCTCTGTCTTAACATCTGGACGCTATTTTCGGCGAGGAATCTTTTCCCATGTTTAGACTTCAGCCGACAGATTTTTAACAGAATACTAAACTTTTTTTTACTACCAACTGTAATGAGAAAGTTTGATTCCACGTATATCTACCCCTTTCTGCACTTATGGGTTGATTTCCCGAATAATCAGTCATTGTTCTTTACCTTAAAGTATCAATAGAATTATGTATAGATCTATGAATACAATATAAATGGACTTATTAAACTGAAAAGATGAAATAGAAGAGAATTATTTATTGATTTATAAGATATCTGAAATTTAGCGTGAAATTAGGAACTTAAATGATCAAAAATATATTTGTTAAAGTGATTGTATCTAATTTTTTATGTAGTGTGAAATGGATTTGAAGTTTGTTAACAAAGGCGTTGAAACTATTGGTAAAGATCTTAACGTGTTTACCTCTATCTGCCGTAGAGGAAATTACCAGAGAAGAGAAGCGGAATAAAAAGTCGAATGTTTCCAACAATAAAAACTATGCTCGTCGTCACAGGAAAAGGGTAAAAATCAAATCTATTCTCGAAAGCCGCATACTTCATTCAACTGCATTCAAGTTACATGTTAGATTAAATTCAAAAATTAGTTTTATAGCAAAAAATGCAGAGTTTAACTTACTAAGAACCTAGTGAAATTGGTGGTAACATTGTTTATACACATGGCAAGGGAATTTTATTGTGGGAACGAATTAAGGTCAGAACTATAAAGTGTAATGCTCTATGGCTTTATTTGATGTTGTGTACGTGGCTCCATTAATTTATTATTTTGAAAATATTAAAAGTTATGATTTAAATGCCAACTTATATTAGAACTTTTCTGGTTGCTGCACGTTTATTACGAAGTAGATGTTCCTCCTCTAATTTTGAACAGGCTACTGAGTAAAAGGTATATGCTTTAAAAGTGCTGTGTCAATATTATATATTTTATACGTAAATTTCTAATTACCGCCGAGTTGTCAGGTAAGTGATATTAAGGACTATTTAAGTTACCACACACGGTGTTTCCTTTATATACGACGTTTTCATGGTATTGCGCTCAAAGGACCCAGGTGGGAGGACGGAAACTCCCTGCTACATCGCCGCCTAAGTGATACTCAGCGCCATGTGGCCAGTGGAGCTTCTTTTAGCTTGTAATAAGACTTATTCGTCGTTTATTTCTGGCACAATTATCTATTTTAATAATAAAGGCAATTGTATTAAATATTACTGAACATAACATCTATGTTTCTCCTTTTCTTCGTTCGACATAACGTAACATACTTCAAACTTTATGGTTTCGTTTTGTGTGTATGTATTATCCATATTTTACTTAATCATTTACAGAATAGTTCCTTTATAATGCTTATAATTATAATTATTTATGTAAATTTTTGTACTGAAATTTGAAGATTTCCTTAAAATGGAAATTTCTCACAAAATCATGTTTTAGTTTTGTTTTATTACTACAGTATGTCACAATAAAACAACAATGCCTGGAGGAACAAGTGATTTGAAATTTGATGAGTTTCAAGCTTATCTATTCGTAGAATAATTTAACGATAAAGTGTAGAATATAAATATCTTCTGGCTTAGTATATTCAATAGGAAGCTAAGAATATTCAACAATTGGGAAGTTATACATTACAACCAACCTAACCCTGTTCAGAATGTGTTTGTCTGTTGAACATGTAGAGAGAGAAAATCTCAGAGAAAATCGAAAAGACTTTGAAATATGGGTTACGAGTGACCAATATGTAGATTAAGGTATTTCACTTTTTCACTCACATGAATTCCTTACTAAAATATATATACATCGAACTGAAAGTTTCCTGAAAATGATCTGAGCCGCATTTTCTGTACATGGAAGAAATGAGCATATTCTCATAAGCATACTCCTATACGCCATTATGTAACGATACTGAATTAATTCAGGATACTATATTATCTGGATCCATTAATAAATTTCATATGTACATTATTAAACGTGAGTGAAGTTTGAATGTGACAAGAAATTTCAATGGCCAGAAATTATTTGAGAATGCTATTTTTTATATGTATTAACGACGCCGTGATTATCTCTAACTATGAAGGCCAAACGTGCCATGGCAGATAAGTACGGATATAATGTGTGGATGGATGTCAAAGCCATTCGACCGATCTCCAACGAGATTCTCAATCAAGCTTAGTTATATTATTAAATTTGTTATGTAATTTAAATTATATTCTATTATTCGTAGTGAAGTAGACTTCATAGAAAGGATCACACGTAATATGTCCTAATCGTGTCACCCAAAACCAGACTTATGTAGCTACAAACATAATTTGCACTATTGCATGGAAACTTGGTAACTAGCAAATCATCTGTACTAAATTGAATCGTATTCCAGTTACTAATCTATAAGGAAATAAAATATTCAGATTTAAATAATGTAGTCACAGTATTTGTTTCATGTATGTTATTGCTGACGAGAGTTTTTGCAGCCACCATGTCTGTGTAAACGTTAATACTTGCGAATTTAATATTAATATACTTGCCATTTTTATATATTTTTGAGAACGTAATGACCAAATTTTAGAATTACTAGACACGGAATTGGAATTTTTATAGTACTCTTTATACTGTTTACTGACATTAATAAAGAAATACTCGGGAGGAGCCTCCTAGCTCTGATGAAACCTCAATGGAGAAGATTCCTTACGGAAAGCCGGGTGAAAATAACCAAAGAACAATATTTATGTAAGAGAAGAACTGAGCACTCGGAATTCCAACAACACATTGAATACGTCTTCGTAATTAAACAAACTTGAACCATAATTAAACATTAGAATGTTTTCCATAAATTTCAAAGTTATGTAAATATATTTAATCTGAAAACAAAATCTGAAAAGTGAAGTTTTTTTAGTCTGAAATGATATATTTCAGTTATATAATATGTTAAAATTAAATAAACTTATCTTCTTCATTCCAAACGTACTTCAAATGGTAATACCTCCGGCAACCAGTTCCCCAAATTAACTCAGACGCTCCTAAATGAACCAACGATCCCTTGCCCCTCTCCTTACTGATCGCCCAGGCTTACAAGGTCCTCGTAAAGGCTTATGAGGTGTGGTTAGATGAAAGGGCTGGATCACTAGAGCTGTGCACAATAGAATCGAACAGTTACGGCACCAATCTTTCGTTCTGAAGCCCATTAGAACTTGAAGGCCGTCGTTGGTACACAGATTATTGTTATTAGTTTTTGTTATTACCTGATGTAGAATTGTACTGTAAAACAATGATCCAGGGTTATCAACATTTACGACATTCTGTTTCTCATACCGATTTGATTTACTTTCGTTTTATGCCAGGTCGTCTGCCCTTAACGAATGGTATTTTTATAGGTCTATCGTCTCTTTCCTTGCAACATTTTTATATATTTTTTCACATCACGATTATGAACAAAAAAACAGACTTCACAAGAATGAAAACAAGTACAACGTTTCTTTCACCGATTTGATCTGGTTTATTTTTGCCATATTGTTCATAACCGTAATATATATTGTAATGATTTGCCTTTTATTACTTAATATAAAAAAATTAACTTTATTACAAGCAACTACAAAAAATACAAAAATACATTAAAAAATATTGTTGGGCGCCAGCAGATATACATTGGTCTGCATAAAATTAAAATTAGCTAGGGCTTGATTAAAAAGTTCTCCTTCTCAACAGGGTAATGTGGGCGATTCGGTGGCTATTCAAGAACAGAGTCTATTTCCGCACTGTGTAAAAGAATTCTACTTTTGAATGTACTTTACATATATTGTGATGCTTACTTTACTTGTGGCGTCAGCACACGATCTCCTTCTTCGGCCTCCCCGCGATGGACGTCCCTCAAAACCTCTGCGTCTCCGTCTCCCTGCGTCTCCCTGTCTGCCTGCGTCTCTTCTTCCGTCTCTCTGTCTCTCCGTCTCCCTGCTTTTCCCTGCGTCTCCGTCCCCGTCGGCCAGCGTCCCCGTCTGCCACTTTGCCTCAGGGGTTCGGAGTATTTATTCGAACTCCGCCCCCCCCCAAATGATGCAAAAAAAGAGACGCGAACCCGCGATTTCTTTTGGCCTTCTCAGGCAGAAACACGTGCACGCCTAATGTATTCATACTCAGGCCTCCTCAGGCCCGCGGCCCTTAAGGTTGTTATTCACTACAATATATATATATATATATATACATATGAATTTTAATATTTCTTCACATCATTATAGTGGGTAAGTAATAACATGTACATATTCAGCTGCGTTGTGCACGATTACGTAATCGGAAACAATATGTGATGAATGGTTTTCCTTGAAATTAACATACTTCCAGCGTTCTCACAGGTAAACATTCTTTGTTATACAGGGAGAATATTCAGGAGATACAGATTTGACGTAAAGTGGCAAACAGAGAGAAATAAATTGAAAGCAGATTAAGGGTGTCAGTGACAGTAGTGTTAGATTCATGAAAGAAATACTTTAAGGAAGGAATATTGATAGAGAGAATGAAAAAGTACAGAGATATGGAGAGGGTTATTATTCCTGCTGTATACAATTCCTGGACGATTATCAACTCTCAAAATGACTGGAAGACTATCTTACATTACACAATATGCACTTGGAACGACACCTCAGTTTTATCATAATTTTTCCGATAAATGGAATGAGCTGGCACTGGACTTTCAAGGGCATAAAAACTCGTACAATTAGCCTAGTTCTTTCCATTTTGAGACCCAATGCGACAGCACGTTGGCCACAAAGTGATACCGTAAATCCAAACTCTTACTGGCGAAAATTACTATTGATGCTTCAAGAAACGCAGTAACCGGTAAAGATGAAGCAAATATCAAAGCCCATTCTGACATTTGATATCAGCTGTATGAAGTTTTCTCGGGATTTTGCCACAATGTTTCGATGACTGTCACCGCCATCTTCTACACCTTCATACAGCAATAAAATCGAGAAAACTTACGTTCTCTATTTTAACTATCAGTCAGTGATGAATTTGTCTTCTGTGCCAATCTGTGCATATCACAGCTCTCCCTAGGCTACTTAAAATATGAGGTTGAGGGAATTATTTTCATTACTGCGACCAAATATATTAGTAAATTCGCAGTAGGGATACTATTTAATTCTAATTTATTAATTAATTTTTAATTATTAAAGACTTATGAATATCACAACATTTAAGATTTCGCTTGGCTTAACAGTTACCACATTAACCCGTCAAGAACAAATTTACTGCACGGGTGAAATAGGACGCAACTACAATTAAATAATCCTACTTGGCAATTTAGGACACTGGCAATGCGTCACTTGAATAGAAACATTTGTTAAACGATATAACATATACAAAATTGCGAGCGGATACGGCTCTGGTGCTTGACGGGTACGTTGACTGAATGCCTGGTGGTCGACATCAAGGTACAGGGGTAATCAGAGAGGCTGATGGTCGCAGAAGTCGGGTTTGAGGCTGGATTTATTAACCTCATATGTTATATTTTAAAAGTCCGCAAATCTTCCATCGAGATTATTCCTAGACATTCAAAGCTACTACTTCCCACGGCGTCAAATTGGACCACAATGCTTAATTATCCGTTTTCCTTAGTTTCAGGTTCCAATATTTCAAAACTTCATGCCCATTAAAAAAACGGTAAATGAATGCGAAGTTTTTCTAAACTTTGATAGTTCACCCTCGGCCTTTTGGGAACGAATGAAATATATATACATCTTCTGTTGAACAAGATTTTTTTTATTGGCCAGATGGTTACAATTTAGCATGCTCATCGTTCGCGAGCGACGCTTCCGGGACACCTAATCTGTTCAGCCCAATATTTTGCACGACTCTCTATTTGATTTGATTTATTTTATTCCATTAGTCCTCGTATGAAGAAATAAGATACGTCCTTACATAAAATTATGGTATCAATTATAAATAATTATAAGTTAACATAATAATACTATAATCAGGGGACACAAATTTCTCGGTCCAGTATCAGTAAAAGAGTTATATAGTAATAATAAGAAAAGTAATAATTCTTTAACTATACTAAGGGTATAATATAATATTCACAACAATCAAAAAATTGATTAGAGAATTATTTATCATAAAATATAGAATTACTTATCACATAAGAATAAACACAAAACAAACACTATAGCTGACAACAGTGATTCCTCAAGATTCCTTTATTTGTTCACATTATGGACATTCAAAGATAAGAGAAAATTATATACACCTTTTTTTAGCAAAATTGTGTTCACTGAATTTAATTTTGTGAAAATAATCTTCCCAAAATAATTTACCCAGAGCGATAGAGCTCATGCATTTAACTTGTTTAAACAAATTTAGTATTATTTTTTAAATTTAATTTTTTATTGTTTTATAATAATACTAAATATAATTTTAAACTGTAAACTTGTATACACAGTCCTATCACTAAACATTGTATGAAATTTAATCACTGTTTAGATTTTGAAAACACCTCTATTTTAAACAAATAACCTCATTATTCGGAAAGATTAATTTCTAAAATGTTGTATATTTTAAATATACCTAATACTATTAATATTAAGCACGAGACAGAAAATCCTAATAAGTTATATTATGTTTTATTTGAAGTTCTTAGGCCCGCAAGTTCTTTGATTTTAATTCTTTGTTCAATTTTCATTGTTAAGTTTTTCGCCTTTAGAAAAAGACGCCAATCCGCTTCAAAACGTTCACAACTTTTAAATTTGATTTTTTTTTGACTTAGTTTCTCTAATGAGGTTGTTTCAGTATTATTATTTTTAACAGACGTTGATTACTATTTTATATGATTTTTTTAAAATTAAAGGCTTATAATGGTCGCGTTAACAACTTGGTCATTGGCGACCCATAAATAAATTAACAAATATTGCTTACTTAAATAAGTATACAGCGATTCACATTGATTCCAATAATATACATACAATTGAACAATTTGATAGTATAATTATACATTTCAAATGTGGGTTTCTTACATTTACATTTTACAATTCTCATTTGTTAATCATTTATCATAATAATTGGATAATTCATTATAATCATTTGTTTGAAGCTGCGACTGTTGCAGATTCCACTGTACTGCAGTCATAGTCTGTTTTATTAGGAGGAGGCACCTGCTTCTGAATAGTAATCACTCTCTTGTTTCTTGACTAAATTTATGAGCCTTTTTTCCCCTACTTTTTGCCGTTTTATCAATTGTGGGTAAAATGATTCCAATATATTTATAAATGATTTAGGGGATTTTTTGTAATCTCTAATAATGGTCTTTGGGTTCTTTGAGTCCGTAGCATTTAGTATAAGAGTCTTTAACTGTTCCAAAGGGATAGGCGGAGCACTGTTTTCTTCTTCATATAATATTTTTAGCGGACCTAATGATTGACTAAGCGCCTTATATTTATGATCCTGTATGTTTGGTTTGGTTTTCTTGGGTGGATTAGTTGTCTTCTGTTCAGGATACGATATATTATATTATATTATATTAAAATGAATATATTTGATATAATAAGCAAAAACTTCTTAATAATTAATAAATTACTCCCAAAAAACATTTATCAATTTGACATTAGATACTGCCGGACAGAGATATTATTTGATTGGAAACTCGTACCTAGTTGTTCACAATTGAACTATTACACTGGTGAAGACTCTACAAAAAATAAAGTATTTACTACATTGGTCCAATACTGATTCAGATATTTAATAGAAAGAGACCAATGAGAAATGTTAGGGTTTTATTGATCTGTTGTTTTCAATCATACGTTATTAGTTGCGACATTGATTCCTATTAACCGAGACATAAAAAAAATAATTTTCATTTAAATTTAGCTGGAAAAGCAGATTTGTACCCCAAGGTGTCTTTCCCAAGCCGCAACTAAGTGGATATGAATATTTATCAGCATCATAAGGAGGACACACAAGATTCAGGCACAGCTGCTACTAACGAGAAGCTTGCACAACGTGCTCTGTCACCCAACTCAAGCACAAACAGGCGTCCTACCACTGTTAAATTGTTTGTGAACAGCTGCGCCGGTTCGAAATGATTTAAAAGCCATTCTGTACGTTAATTACGTGTGGGTTTTCGGTTCGTTGTACAAATAAATGCTGCAGTAAACTATTTCAATTCGCTACATTTTTCTTCTGCGCAACTAGGAAAATAATGTGCGTGTAATGTTAAATTGAACAACTTGCGAATTTACTATTTTCAAATTGAGAACCGTACCGCAACTTAATCGAAATTTGAATTTTATACACAGCAGGGAACTAAATTATTACGTTTGGTGATTTATGCGTTTAAGTATCTGTCGGTATGATCTTCGGAATTATATTATTACATAATTTTAAAACACCTCTTATACTATAACACAATAACTAATCCTGTAATTTATTCATATATAATTTTCTTCTTTAAGTTTAATATAGTCAAGGGATACGGTAAAGAAGTACTTCGAAAAATGATTTCTAAATACCGTACCTCATGTTTAGATAATCAAATGAAACTTATTAATAATTGCTTAAGATATTTTTTCAAAATATTGTGGATACTGTTGAGAACTCCTTGGAAGATCCAATTTGAGGAGAACCAGGTGAGATTTAGGAATACGTGAAATTGAATATTAATTGGAAAACGGACTGAAGACTGTTGATGACAGCGAGAATAATCACAAAAAGTGTTTTTTAGAATAATAGTGGAAGTGGAAACTCCCCTTTAATAGCATATTTGAAAGGGGGGATGCGGAAGGGTAGAGAAAGGTAGTCAAGGGCTATGGTTTAAGGTCCAATACTGATTGGTATTTGCCTAAAAGCGACGTAGGACAAACCCTAGAAAACCTGGATCAGGTAGGTGAAGCATTTGGTACTTGTCTCACGCCCTCCCGATGGGCGGTTTGCTGTGGGAACGCTGCATTGTCTCAGTTGTATGATATCTACTACATAAACATAAACAATCTGAATTTAAGTCATTTCGGACTTACTACATATTGACATATTCGTCTTAGACGCTTTTCAAGAATAATTTAAATTTATTATTTCTCATACAAAAATATTCATGAGAAATCTTTTTTTACAGGTTGACGTCCGTTAATTATTTAAAATACATTCTGTTTAAATATAAATTAATTTAAAATATCTCTCATACAATTTCCGTATTTTTTCAAAACATTACAATATTCCTGTGGTATCACATTGCCTTCTAATACACTTTTTCTAACCAGTCCAGTGATCACGCATCTATTTTCAATAGAGTAAATTGATAATAATGATATAAGCTGTTACATATTCTATTTCATTTTTATCAAACAGGTTTCTAAATATTTAAATAAAACTGAATCACGAATTTACCACCTAAATATTATAATTGTTAATTCATATAAATAACGGTCATGTGATTCATTTTTGTACAATAGTGTAATAATTATTTACGTACCAAAATTCCTGAAGGAAGAAGTTGGGGATGGGAATAATTATAATCTTAATAATCTGCTTCTAAATATTTATTATAATACTGGGAATTTGAGTTTAAATGATTACTTTTTAATAAATTTATGATGTCGGAGTACAGTTTATCTGTATCTATTCCTTTATGTCTATTACTTAATGCATTTTTTCTATTTAGGTTAATATGGACTGCTCCAGCAAATATTTTTCTTCACTTTTTTATTAAGTAAAATGCGTGATTAGTAGTTATTGAAAAGATTGAGAGCCAAAAAACTATCTTATACTATTCATATTATTGAGAAAATTATATCAAGGAGCGTTCAATTCAATCACCGTATTCTAATATTTATCCGAAGTAGATTATTCAAGGTTAAAAATAATTTTTGTTTTTGCAGAATACTAAACCATTGATCAGTGAAAACTAAGCAGGACTGTTCTAGTAATTATGAGAGTAATTTACTGCAATGAGAGAAGGGAAATAGTTGAAAAGTAATTTATTTTAATGGGAGAACGGAAAACAGTTGAAAAGAAGGTGGATTTAGGATGGGAGAAAATTAATCTCATTTCTGTAGAATCTTCAACATTTTCACTTCGAGGCAGTAGATTAACAGTATAATATGGAAGCCTGTGGCAAAGGTGTTATTTATCTCCGCAAAGAAATGTCTCAAAGGAATTCACAGAGGTTAGCTTCGAGGTATTTATACCAAAAGTTGATTGTATTGCAAAATGTTAACCTAGTAACAATGTATGTAAGCTGGACTAGTTTTACTACTGCTACTTATTTAAGTATACGAAGGGAAATCGGAGATTAATTATCTCAATTTTCCGTTACCGGTTTTTTCGGAAAACGATTAAAGTGTTCGAGTTTTACAAATTGAAAAATAAAATAACCTAGTACCGCTGTAAATAAAAGGTGGTACGTATATTTGCTTTACATTTATACACGTGACGGCGCTAATTCCATTAATTGAAGTTCTGGCACAATTTTCTGACAGTAGGTGATGTAAAGAGCGGATACTTGCAGTATAATACGAGCTGATCAAATAGACGCTTCAGGACAATGTTGATTTTAGTTAATTATAAGCCGCAGATAGTGGATTACGGCGAAGGCTGATTAAATATTTACACAGCCATGGGTGCTATTCTCACCACTTGGAATATAAACACTGGGTGTGCGCCCGCAAAGTATAGGTCTCTCTCTCAAAACAGACCAAGTGGCGATCCCGGAACATTAACAGCTTTACAATGAAAATTATGTGTTATATTTAGCAGGCTACTAAATTCTAAGGCTCACCCCTTTTTTCCAGCACTCCGAAGCTGAAACGTGGAGCGTTTATGGACGTGGCGTGCTTGATTACTCATACATATTGCCTGTATAATTTGAAATGGCTTTCATCAATGATTAATCTATCGTCCAATGCGGTTTATTCACGAAAAATTTTAATCAACTTTATAAGTGCCATTATACTACGGAAATTACATTATTTTGTATTTTTGCATTTACTGAATTGATAAATTTATCATTCTAATAATCGTCCTATAAATATTAATAAAAATGCTAATGAATTTTTTAATACTAACATTTATAATGTAGCTGAATTTGTAGCCAAGTAATAATTAAATTAAAAAGTATCAGTCCGTGTTACAATTGTAACAGTTAGTAAACACCCTGTAAACGAATTCCATATTATACTTCAAAAGACTTAGGTTTTTGAAATATTAAAATAAATTATTTAACTCTGATACACAACATTGATGTTTTTCAAAATTTCTTAAAAATATCGTTAACATTCATTATCCAGTATTCACGAAAAATTGATCAAATCAACTCTAAATTTTCTTTCGACAAGAGAACTTTCGTCAAACTCGTCTGCTGCTTACATATTTCAGTTTTTAATATTTTTAAATATAGAAGTTTGTTCAGGGTAATCTACATTGAGGCCACTTCCCTAAAGTAGCTTAGAAAGGGATGGAAACGAATTTTGGGGAACGAAGAACAACGTTGCGAAGTTTTAACGTAGTCCTCTTCCTATAGTTCAAGGATCCATCTCTGCATTCGTATAAATGTAATGCACGTTGAAACTACAGAAAAATCATGGACAAGGCCCTGGTACTTGTCAGTCCTCTTTACGTCAAGTTGAGCAGGGTTTGCTGTGGGAGCGTCAGCATTACCGTCTCCATGCCTCGACCATATTTCGAGGCAGCTGGCCGAATACTCCAATGGGAAAAGCGGACGGCTCTTGTATGAACAATGTCTGCTTCTTCGGTGCATATAACTATTTTTTTAGGGTAACAGGCTACTTGAAGGTAATCCACATGGTGGAAACTCCCCTTTAATAAAGCATAGGAAGGGATTTGAAAGGGTGGATGCGGAAGGGTAGAAGAAGGTAACCAAGGGATAACTAGGGCCCCCGGGCTATAGTTTAAGGATCCTACCCGGCATTCGCCTAAAAGTAATGCAGGGAAAACCCTAGAAAAACCTGCATCAGGTAGGTTGGGCATTGGGTCCTTGTCCCACGCCTTTCCGATAGCGGGAGAAGAGTTTGCTGTGGGGACGCAGCATTCCCTGCTCCGAACCTCGACCAGTTTAGGAGGCAGCTAGCCGACTGTTCCAATGGGAACAGAGAACATCTCTTACAGTATGCTCAAGGTCTGTGACCCCGGAACATACACCTCTCAAAACAGACCGAGGTGCCTTGGCTTGTAAGAACCTTAGTTCAAAAACGGAGAGAAGAAAAGGCATCCCCAAAGGTAGCACTTCGTGTCTCTCCTACAAGGTTCTGGCTGCGAGAGAACATCCCTCGCTGGTACTGCCTGCGAGAGAATAGCCCTCGCAGACCCCGCATATAACTCTCACAACTGACCGAATTTAGGCCTAGTTATTCCGGTTTATGACTAGAGAGAGATGAAAAGACATAACCGTAGGTAACGTTTCCCTTCTCTAAATTGTTCCAGTCTCTAATGATTGTATTTGCTTACCTAAATACGATCCTCAACTGCAAGGTCTTAATTTTTAAATATTACTCTTTACTCCTGTAATGAAATGACTGTGGTGTTCCACATCAAATTCCGAGCTGAAGTTTGTATCACATTAAATTTTAAGACGTTGATTTAGACTTACTGAAAAACGATTTCTATTTAATGTCACTATATCGTTTATATACCGTAGAAAATATATATTACTGCTTTAACTTTTTCCCTGTGAAATTTGTGTATATTATTTATATGTAAACTCAAGCTACACTGCCGGCCTTATAAGATGAGACTGACCTGAACGAAGCTTCCGGAAAGGGTGGACACTGAAAAGCGTTTAAACAACATCTGTAGTTTGGGTCACCCACATATACTTTATGATATAATTGAACGTTATTTAATGGTACATTTTTATTAAATTACTCTATTTATCGTCAGCATAAGATTCCGCTGTTACTTTGGAGTCAATGAACCTATCGAATAGAGCAGTAAATTTTACTCAAATTTAACGGCTCACTTATAAATTTTTATGTTAATTAAGTAATCGAAATATTTTGCTTCCTAGATAAAAATTTGAGTGTTCTTAAATACTAAGTCTTATTCGGTTTCAACTTGACGTCATTCATTAAAGCAGTGGCTCAACTTAGAACTGCAAACTGTTAAAATTTCTACCACTGTTAAAGAGTTTGATTTAATAGTTTAACTAAATGTATGCTATTTTATAATTAAACATTAGTTAGATAGTTCAATGACTTACAACTATGAATGGCTCCACTAGAACCGGTCATAAATACAATTTAGCCTGCCTTTTTAAATGCACCATTACTCTTAATCATAAATTAAGATTGCGCAGATTTTAACGCGGAAGGTGGTTTCCTTTCTTTTACCGTTCTCATGTCGTTACCAAATGTCGGAACGGTTTCGTATGCGAGAACATAAACGGAATACTTCATTTCTCGTTAGTGCAGCATATGCTTCAAAGAAGCCTTCTTCAAACACGGTAAGACGCCTTTGTATATTTATATTCCCTCTTTGTGGGGAGTGTGCATTGTATTCCATTTCGCACTCTGGCCCTGAACAGAAGATAAATGGGCGTGCATTATGTAGACTAGCGGGAGAGTGTTCAGCTCGCAGAATAGACGGCGACAAGAGTCCTAGCTCCTGCGTCGGAGGCACAAGCACGGGAACCATTGTTTATTAATGAATATGCTCTTCGCAGAGGTAAAACAACCCCAGGGACGAGTGTCTTTCAGAGATTGTAAACATGCTCAGACGGTCTTCAATAGAACGTCCACAATACTGCGGACGAGGCAGCATTTAGCTTATACGCGTGCTCATGTTAAAGCGATGACTTGACTCTTTAAGGCTGAGCTTTTAGAGGCAATTAAGACATATTAGTATAGAAATGCATCGCAGCGCACAAACGGTGTTAAAATTTCGCTCATATCTAAGGAGGCTAACATTTCTTTCTGCATCACTCAAGCGCTAACGTTAACATTTGCCAAGCTACTTTCTCTTTTTCGCTTTGAGCAAAATAATTTGCAATTCACAACGATATAATTTTCATGAAGATTAACGTATTCAGAAGTTGAGTTTATACAAGAAGTTTACTTCTGAGATTAATTAAAAAACCTCAAGCAGGAGCAGTCATTATGCTTTCATCAAGACGTTTAAAAAATGATACGTGTGAATTATTCACCAAATATAAACCTGACTTTAATGACTCCTGAAACATCTGGGTTTGCGGTTTAGAATTCACATAAATGTTCATTACATATTTGCGAAACGTGATACAGTGTTCGTAAACATGACATCAGCGAGAGACGCTTTATGTATGTTTGTTTGCAGAAGCTAGTGAGTTGTCATCAGGGATATTAAAATGTTTCGTTTTTGTTGAAAAAAAATTAATCATAACTGTAGCAGTTAATGAATAGCCGCCGAGCTCGGGTGGCAGCGCAGCAATCCGTGGACCTGAATTATTGAAGTTATGAATAACGGTGATGAACTGAATACATTTCTGCCAAGTTTAATTATCACTCAATGTAGTTATCTGGAATTTTACGGCTTATAACGTCGATAAATATTTGAACTTCCAAGCATTGAGCACTCACGTTGCATACGATCCAGGATGCGTATTTATAGAGCAATCAATACGGGAGTGAGGTTGCATCCGGAAATTGTCATCCCGATCAGGGAAAACAAAACATTATTTCGAAACCCTATTGTGTCCTTCAATCGTCGAGCTGCAGCCTCATGAAATTTCTCTTCACAGTCTGCTGGATTTTTTAATTACATAAAATATTATTCAGAATCTCTAGTTATCACTTTTATATGATTTATTGTTGCAGCATTACAATATATATGTTATAATTTTGAATCCACTAAGTAGATATAATTTTTTACTCGAGGAACTAGTCAGATATAATACATTTAAATACATAATGGTTGAATTTTAAAATGTATATTTCATATTGACATTTGGTTGGCAAAAGAATCAATGAACCAGAAATTGTAAAAATCAATAATTGTGAGATTTATACTAATTGTATTACTGTTAATATACTACAGAAATGATTTTATAAAAATTTTGGAGAACAGTAATTAATTTAGTACAAATTATAAAATTGCCAGAAGAGATCATGGGTTTTTGTTTATCTTCTTACAGCTGAAAGTTCTACAAAATGTTCATAGTGTGTCCTAGAATGGAATTAATTTTATATGAAAATACTCAATATGTAAGTATTGATTTTATGAATACATTTTTAGCGGTTTGAAAACGATTATCTTAATTTCGAAGTATATTATTAAATTTTTCTTCCAGTTTATTTTAGCGTGAACTATCCGATTAACATCAATTCTCTCTTTCAGAATACTAGACCTAGGTGTAGGCATTTGAGACTAAGAATATTAAAGCCATTCTTCGCTTACTGTCAGTAGTTCTGATGTCACGTCTTATGCAATTGTTGAAGTTGTTTGATGTGATGATTTTTCAGCAGAATGTGGTCATAAATTTATAACTGGACTTAATAGAAACGGATTGTTCTATGAGAAAAAACCTAATGCCAAATAATCACCGTACATAATTATGCTACTTTATTTAAATTCTTTACGAAGGGGTGGGGTAGGTGAGTTATATACATTAACCTACATTGAGTCATTATACAATGTTACATTTTGATTGCGTAGAATAAATTCTATCTACAGCGTACTTGACAGGAATTTATTATGTCAATTGAGTTGCTATGAAACACTAAAAATGTCCAGAGCAACACAACTGCATATTTGAGTTGACAATCTCAAAAGAGAGAGCACCTGAAGAAGTGAAAAAAGTTTCCTGAAACGTTGTGTTGTATTTATATAACACTTCTTTTGTTTGTATTTGGCTATTTCATCATATTGTTAATTTTCAAAACAGACTATTATTATTCAATTTAAATATGTTTCATGTTGAGATAAAGTTCATGAATCTGTGTACGCTTTTTTCTTAGACTGCATTAGGGTAATTCATGTGGTCGCTCCTTCCATTTAATAGCATAGAAATGGATTTTAAAGGGCTGATGTGGTAGGGTTAGCATTTTAACTAACCTCCAAATTGTAGTTTAAGGATCCTATCCGGAATCCGCCTAAAAGAGATGCAGGGCAAACACTGCTCGATTTTTGGAAACCTTAGTTAAAAAATAGAGATAGAAGAAGAAGGAACCCCCTCCGTCTTTCCAGGAAGGTTCTACCTGTGAGACTAGAGACCAGTTACCACATCCTTCAGATTATTCTGCTGTATACGCTATCGCCCGTATAGTAAATGAGCTCAGCGCGCGCGCGTAAAAACAATTGCGGGAGATCGCATTCGGACGCCACCAAGCGTAAACTTTAGGGCTACTAATTGGTATTTAGCCGAAAAACATATTCATAGCATCCGTCATGGCAGTAGTTGATGAATGGCCTTAGAAAGCACGCATGAGGGTCAACCAATTTCTACACCCCTCTGCACGTGCTGTTAGTACGTTATGGAACACAAGGAATTGCTAATTTTGTTTAATTCACACCTAATTACTTAGTTATAGGATTCATAAGGGTTATCCAATCGATAGGGTAAAGGCCGATTCATGATAATAAAGCTACATTATAATAAAGTTTGGTTTATTTCAAAATTGGCAAATAATTGAGAGGTTTACCAGCAGAAACCAACAGATAGTAGTCATAGGGATAAACCAAGACCGTAGCTATCGTAATCAGTTATCGGAAAAATGGCTGACAGTTGGTCTTCGGAAGTCCCATTTGCTTCAGCAGAATTTCATAAAGAATATTTCTGGATTTTTAAGGCGAAAGAGTAACATAGAGATTTTGCTACGGACTAAAAAGAAATAAAATGTAAAGCGTGTAGATCAGAGAGTTCTGGTTGAAACTAGGAATAAAGAGAAAGTCGGCTATGTGACAGGAAAGGATACGGAAAGTCGGTTTTGGGTTGAAACACACATCCCGTGAAAGGGGTGGGGGAGAAGTGGAGAGAGGGGGAGAGACGCGGAGAGAGAAAGAGTGTTAGTTGAAGAGACGAATCAGTCTCACAAACACGAGCCGAGAAAATATGCGGAAGCTGGTGCTACCAGGATAGAGAGAACATCGCCGATCCAGAGGAAAACTACACGGCGTGGGGCCATGATAGTATAGTAAAAATGCCAGTTTGTCAAATATGGTATTCTGCATGTTCCAGCCTGCGAATTCCTGTAGAATTATTTATGTTGTACATTTAAGCCCAAACCAGTCAAATAGCGTCTTTATGCTTTACATTTGTTTCTAATACTTTGTAAATAAATATATAGGCCTATCTTTCCTACAAGTAAAATTCTAAAACCTTGTCAGATTGGCTTTCAGCTTCAAACAAATTAGAGAACTAATCCTTACAGTTGGCCTCCAATTTTGGAGATTTATAATATTAATAAAGACAAAATATATAATTTTTTAAAAGCGTGTATCGTAAGGTAATTCAGCATAATGTGCTGAAATATCACTGATAAACAAATATTTTATATACATAAATTTACATACTGGTGAACTATAAAGATCTGTGAATAACATTAACATGTTCGTCACTTAGAACCACCTACAAATATTAGTTTATATAGAATGGGACGCAAGTAAGAGAAAACTTTTTAATTCCAAAACTAATAATTTAGTCTAGGTATGGGTCATGGAAACTTGGCTGTTTTTACGTAGAGCGGTGTGTAACATTATGAAAACATTTACAAAAATAAAAGTTCATTAATATTTACATTTGCGTTCGAATTTGAATTTCATTCAATAAGCTGCACTTGTATATTTCGATCACTTTTATTCCTGTGCGCAATACGTTCATACTTATTATTGAGATTATTCGGGTATTCCATTGTCTTGGAGTAGAAAAAGTGAGAAAGAGAAAGAAAAGAAGTGAAAAATAAAGGAAATGAAAAGCCAAGATAGAAGAATAACAGAAAGAAAGAGGCAGTTCAAAGAGATGACGAGAATAATCGTCTATATGATCGTTCATACTTACTGCATATGTTTTGGGAATTAAAACTGAAAACTATCGAAAATACTAAACTTACACAAATTATCTAAAAAGAAACTACTTTATTGCCACCGGTTAGTAGTAGATAACTTTAGTAACTATATTCATAATGAAAACTACGGAATAGCATTTGATTCGTCCAATTGCAAAGACGCTCGTATGGAAAATCTTCATGAGACTGTAGCCAATATCAACTTTTCTGGAGAACTGAAGGAAATTTTAACCGAAACATTAAAGTTATCGTAAGAAGTTAAAGGGTAATGATTGAGAATCCTGTGCAAGAGTTTACGTATGTATTTAAGATTGTTGAGCAGCGATGACTTAATTGAAATCGACGTGAAAACTGGTCGTCAGCGTGTAACAACTTTCATAATTTGAAAAAAGGAAATGAAATTTCGGACCAGTTTGAAGTCTGAACTACACAATATTTGACTGAGTCAAACTGCTCCAATTCCGTTTACTTTATTCTGCGCTATTTTATTTAATAATCGCAAAGTTTGTTCCCAATTTGTTTTGAATTCACGGTCAAAAGCAAACACCCTAAAAATGCTCATTGCTTAAAAACGCCGCTTCGAAGATTTTAGTCTACTGTGATAAATCTATATTATCATAATCGGTATATCGGCAATGATTATGTCGCAGTTTTGTGGGGAAATAACCTGAAAATTGTTTGAACTGAAACTAATTATTTCGCAGTCAGCGACATCACAGCTAAACACGATAATGGCAGATCACCAATCAGAAACCACCAAGTAAGCATCGTGTTTGAAACATTCATTACTTATTAATACCTGTCGTACTTAAATTCCGATTTAGCTATCATAAACTTACTACTACATTTTTAGATTTGGATAATGAAGTGGGGTAGGCTACAGAGGAAAAACAATCTACGGGTACTTATTTCTTAACTCTCTAGCTGCTATAATTCCAGACACCTTGGTCAGTTTTGGGAAGAGAATTCATCAATGTGACAGAATATGTTCCTGTGGATTAAGTTTCCCGCTGATCCGTTGGGATCAGTCGACCAACTGTTTTCAAACCCTCTCGTTGTATGTAGCCTTGAATGTTCCATGCCTACAGAAAACCACACATCCAGTTGTTAGAAAGGAGTGGAAGAAATTTCGTAAGCACGGACTTTCTGATGCAGGGTTTTTCCTGCATCACATTCAGGTGAATGTCGGGTCAGATCCTTAAACGATAGCCCGGGACATCATTTTAATCCTTTCAATACCTACATCTACCTTCGTTTCGATCACTATTATAGGATATTACCAACATTGTGGATTACCCGCAAGTAGCCTGTTTCATTAAGAAATTTATTTGTATGAAGTCACGGATAATGAAGAAGAAGAATATGTGTTGGATTAATATAAATATGTCTCGTAAAATATAATGTATTTGATTTAATTTATAAATCAACCTCTAATTTTATAAAGTACTAGCTGGGTGCCCGGCGTTGCCCGAGATGTCATTTATCTATAACCAACCATAAGACTCCGATTTTGGTTACTTTTGCGCTATTTTTATGTAAAGCTCCTCGAACCCTATCCCTAAATGTGCTCACCTCCCATGACGAAGGGAGATGAAGTCATTGACTAAATATATCGCCCGTTTTTACATGTTAGAAGATGACCACCCCCACAAATATGCGATAATGAAAAATAATGTATTCCACGCAAAAATCGGCCGATTACATTGTTTGAAAATTTATTCCCCCGCCCAACACCTCCCAAACCCGTCGCGTTACCCAGGTTGTTACAATTAGATTCAGTGACATTCATAGTCTCGGAATTGATTCGATTCTCGGTTGTTTTTGCGGGATTTTATTTAACGTACCTCCACCCACCCCTAAGCTTTCTCCCCTCACAGGGGTTCAATTATACACAAAAAACATCGGTATAAATACTACTAAAGTAATTAACCCCAGGAAATAATTATCGCAAATATCGACCGTTTAACATGTTTGAAAATTTTCACCCCCGACCACTCCCGCTTCGGGGACTTAAACGGTCAAGTTTAATGTCATAATTAAACTCAGTGACAATCCTGATAGTTTCTGGTTTATTTTTATCTAATGCTACTTCCACGCCAACCCTTAAGGGTGCACCCTTCCGAGTCCGAAAGGGGTTGAAATTACACACAGAGAACATGTAGGGAAATTTTATTAATGTAATTAATCCCGAAATATATTTAATCGACGCAAAAAACAGCCGGTCAACTCATCCCAACCCAGCCGATACCCGCGCGTTGTCCAGATTGTCATAAATAAATTCATTGACATCCATTACCTTCGATTTGACTCGAATCTCGGTTGTTTTCCCGTTATTTTCAAAAAATCCCCTCCAGCCCCAACCCTATCATGCCTACAAACAACATCGGTAGAAATACTATCAACGTCAATGGTCCCGGCATTTATTTATTCCACGCTAATATCGATGATTTAACATATTAGAAAATTTCCATCCCATCCACTCCCGCCCATTGGGGCTAAATGGCCAATTTGATGCTATAATTGAACTGGACGACATCCATAACCTTGGATTTGACTCCAATCTCGGTTGTATTCGCGTTATTTTATTGCAGCGTTCCTCCACCCAACACCTAAAAGTGCTCTACTGATAATCCCGACCCGCTTCTGGGGGTGGTAGACGCGTCACAGCCCAACAGTCGGTATAAACACTATCAATATCTGTGACCCCTAAAAATATTTATCCGACTGAAATATCGACTGTTTTAGTATGTTTAAATATTCCAACCCCCGTCCGACCCTGCTTCTGGAGGTGGTAGACGCGTCTCACCCCGACAGTGTTTGTTTCCTGGTCGCAAAGAACACGTGTACGAAATTTGGTGAAATTTTCTCCAGCGGTGTAGATTTGTATAACGAACATACAAATATACAAATATACAAACATACAAATATACATACATACATACACTCATTTTTATTTATAAAATTAAACGTCGTTATTAATGGAAACAACATCGGTTAAAATAGTATGAACAACACCACCCCTAAATCTGCTACTTTCCCTTGGTGGAAAGGGTTGAATTTTTACCTATATCACATCGGTAGAAACACTATAAATCTAGTTTACCCATAAACACATAACATTTTGGCAGTTTTAGAATAATAGACAATTCTCACCCCCAGCCCTAAGCAAGCTCACCACTAATGTCTAAAGGGATTTATATTTTCAACAACATCCGTTGAAATAGTATTCACGTAATTCTCCTCCAAGAACGCGCAAGAACTGACTATATATCTCCCCTTCCAACCCCCACCCTTTCGGGTTAAATGGGCAATTAAAAATATTTATCCGAAGTAAACTCACTGACATCCATAACCTTCGATTTGACTCCAAACTCGGTTGTATTCGCGTTATTTTTCTGTAAAGCAACTCCACCCCAAACCCTAAGGGTGCCCTTTTCCCAGGGCGTAGGAGATGAATATTATATTCAGATAACATCGGTAGAAACACAATCAATATCTTTGACCCCAAAAATATTTATCCAAATCCAATACCTGCTGTTTCAGCATGTTTAAGTATTTCAACCCCCGTCCACCCCCGCTTCTGGGGTTGGTAGACGCGTCTCACCCCGACAGTGTTGTTTTCCTGGTCGCAGAGAACCCGTGAACGAAATTTGGTGAATTTTGCTCCAGCGGTGTAGATTTGTACTCTCCACCCCAAACGCTAGGGGTGCTCTTTCCCCAGGGTGTAGAGGTTGAAAATTATATTCTGATATCATCAGTGGAAAGACTATAAATATCTTTGACCCCTAAAAATATTTATCCGACTGAAATATCGACTGTTTTAGCATGTTCAAATATTTCCACCCCCGTCCACCCCCGCTTCAGGGGGTGGTTGGCGCGTCTCATCCCAACAGTGTTGTTTTCCTGTTCGCAAAGAACACGTGTACGAAATTTGGTGAAGTTTGATCCACCGGTATAGATTTGTATTCTCCACCCCAAACCCTAAGGGTGCCCTTTTCCCAGGGTGTAGAGGGTGAAAATCATATTCAGAAAACATCGGTAGAAATACCATAAATATCTTGGACCCCTAAAAATGATTATCCGACTAAAATATCGGCTGTTTTAGCATGTTTAAATATTTCAACCCCCGTGCAACCCCGCTTCTGGGGGTGGTAGACATGTCTCACCCCAACATTTTTTGTTTCCTGGTCGTAAAGAACACGTGTACGAAATTTGGTGAAATTTTCTCTACCGGTGTAGATTTGTATAACGAACATACAAACATACAAACAAACATACAAACAAACATACATACACTCTTTTTTATTTATAAGATTTACTTAACTCATTAATAAAGTAAATTCAGGTTAATTAATTTAAATACAAGATTTCACGTTTCATTTTAAGTACTTTTTTATCTTTCATAAAGTATTAGTGTCAAATGGTAAGAATATCGACGCATAACCTGATTCTAACATTATGTAATGCCTTTTTAATTATACCCCGGAGTATTTTCTACAATAAATTTAACCATTTTTCAGCTTTATTTTAGGAAGCTTGCAATGTATTTTTTTGGCTTAATATATTTTTAACTCAGAATAATTTTATAATTTGGTATGAAGACGTAAACATTAAGTATGGGTTAATCAACAGAGATATTATGTCTTCCAACTGAAAGTCGAGGAATTTTGTTATTATTCTACATTTTTGCATTCATGTTCTTTTACTTGGTTGTCAAACTTTGCCTGACTTTCACAAATTGGGCTAAAGACCTGATTGAATATTATAGATTAATCGAGGAGATTTTTGGGCCAAGGTATGTTACCACTCGTTATATTATCACTCATATTAAGGCAGGATTATTAGTCCAAAGATTGTTTCAAATTGATTTAACATCTTATGTTGCTATTTTGAGTTTTTAAATGCAAATTACAAACGATAATTGCTTCACAAAGAGTCGCTCGGCAATTGTGAATTTTTTGCTCCCGACTACATCGGTTTACGAAGGGAGATTTATTGTTATGCGAGTAATTTGCCTATTAGGCTAGCAGTGTTTTATCTCCTACAGGTTCACAGGGTCGCGGTCGCGGAATGTTTATCTGGCAAGCGAAATTAGAGTTAATCACGGCGAATTACATGATCGTAGCTGCAGTAAAAGGTGTCCCTGATAACGGGCAACGAGGCGATGATGGATGCGCGGTGGGCGGCGCACTTGCCAGGGGAGCGTGTCAATGTGCATTTGTCACCAAGCCACTGTAATGGTTTTATAAGCTCAACTTTATTTCACGCTATTGTACGCTACATGTTAACATAAACAGCGATAATGGTGTATTAATGCAAGGTAATTAGCCTACAAGCCAAAGCCATTTATATTTACAACTGTTAATACAGCCATATTATGTGGCGGATATTATAAAGATACTAAAAGTATATGGCAACGTAAAACAATGAAAAGATAAAAATGAAAACATTTTATCGAATATGAACGCTTTTAATAGATTAGTATCAATGTTTGGTGACTTATTATGAGCAAGCCGACAATATTGTTACGGCTTTTTTTTTTCGTATAAATCATATTTACCTTTAATTACTATAAAATATTACAGTACCATCCTACTGAAATAGCATGAATCCAATGATAAGATTTTATTTATCAAATACATTTTATTAAATTTAAAATGAATTTGGGACAATAATTGCATATCTTAAATAGTCAACAGAAGTATTCATAGTAGCCAGTGAGTCATAAATACGAAGTAGACAGTAAATCAGCGCAGGTAAAAACCGTTTTAAAGGATCTTATGGAAAGTGCTCGGTCAGACACAGAGACGGCGCCAATAGGTACAAGCGTATATTCGTAATTCAATTAATATCTGTTAGAAGGGTGCAAGAATTTATTTTATTAAATTATTTAAATTTTCCGTAATTATATTTCTCCAACAGTGTAATTAAAAAATCTTGTGCATTACCCATGTTATCTTCGTATCTTCTCTTAAGTTTTTTTTGGGCGTGATTTATGGTCGCGTCAACCTGTTGGTTATTGGCGACCCTCTAAAAGAATTTACATAATTAAGTTACAGTAGATTTGAAATTTCCTATTGTGAACATCGTTTCAAATAGCGGATGACAGTTTTGCGTCGGAGACGAACTCCAGGACTCTCTTGATCGCCGTGGTGTGAATGCAGAAGTCTTCTCCAGAGAATTCGGCTAAGATCCTCCTGCGTATAACCTCATATTTCGTGCATTCAAATATAATATGCTGGATGGTGAGGGCTTGATCACGTACATCACAGGTGGGCTGATCTGTTCTGGAAAAAAGAGATATTCGTGTGTGAGTTGGGTGTGCAAAGTTCTAATTCGGGAGACTATTATTTGTTGTTTTCTTGAAATGTTGTTGAGGTGGCACAGATCTGCTGATGTTTGCAGGTTCTGATGGAAGAAGCCGTTCTCCTCTCCTCTCCTCGTGTCCTGCCAGCCACCTTCCATTTTTCCTGTACATTCATTTAGAATGTCCGAGGCTGTACAGGTTGGTGATTCGTACAAAGCTTCTTGTGGAGTAGCCGCCAGTGCGTCCGCCTCCTCGTTCCCTGCGATACCCGCATTTCTCTTAAGTTGTGGCATGCATTTAATTCAATTATAACTTAGGAGTATACATTTTCAATAATTCTCACACAACAAGAAAGACGATAAAGTATATTTTAAAATAATTTCCGTAAAATGATAAGTAATGCAGAAACTGGTAAATATTTTCTATGAGGGAGTATATATTCTACTTTCACAAAAGCTTATGAAAATCTAGTCATTTTTTACTATTTTTAATTATGGTAAAAATAATTTCGCATGGACGGGGGGATAATATTTGGCGCCGAGTTAGATACAATGAACATCAAAACCAGAACAGCGTCGATCAATAAAAACCGATGATGACGGATGGATATTGCAATGTTCCTCAATTACTGACGCTCGTAGAGGAATGGAAACAAGTTTATTGTTAATTTGAGAATTAATTAGGATATATTACTTCTTTGAGCTAATTATAAATAAATACATGAGTTTACTGTACCCAGTATATTTAAGATAATAATAACTGTTAATTAAAAAATTAAATGTTAATAAAATTCACCTTGTGTCATAAAATGTATTTTATTAATTTAATTCTCTATTTTCGTACGCGTTGATTACTGTAATATATACAGACACTAACTTCACGCGGACACCTTCATTTCCCTGCGGAAAATTGGGTGTGCTTTGTTTGAATAATTTTTAAGAACTTATTTCAAATCGTTAATTTTATTTGAAAAATGATACTGCAGGAAGAATCCATGCAGAACGCGGATTGAAGGTTATTCTTGCCGTGGCACGTTTGTTCCCGGGGGAGGACAGGAAGTTGTCCCTCGAGTCAAGGGAATGCTGGTCACAGCGCCGTCACAGGGGACTCATTTCGTTTCAACGCAATTTTCGCTCCAGCCTACACAATGAAACGTAAAAGTCTCTAGACGACCTTCTTCCTCATCCTGCTGAGTAGTCAAAGGCGAGGCATATCTGCAAGGGGGACCTTACACAATTCAGGTATTGCTTTTGTTATCCATCGGTTCTCTTCATTGTTTCTTCGTAGAGTTCCACATATTCTGGCTTTTCATGTGCCAACGTTCAATGGAGGATGGTATTTGGTAAATTGAACGGGAAGGTTTAATAACAGACAATAATGCACATGTCAGGCGATCCACGCTCGCTTTGTATTTGGAATCAATAGAATGGAGCACGGTGAACCACGAAGGCCACGAACTGTGGCGTCAATGTGAAATTAGTTCCATTTAATAAATAATAAAACATTATAATTTAACATATAATAAAACATTATAATTTAAAAAATTACCTCAACATTATAACATTGTTACGAAACTATTTTGAAAATCATTCTGTAATTGTTTCCCACTAAACAAGAAAATCTAAAGTACTTTTTCCAAATGTGAAATTACATAAGTTTGGGATTTTATTCTGCAGGGAAAGTCAGTATCTAATGAAACACTTTTATCTAGTACTATAAAAGTACTATTTGTGAGGCCTTAATTAATGCCTAAATCAAAATTCCAATGAATTTGAATGCGTCCTAGTCCAAGTATTTTCTTACTTTATTCCTCATGTTTATTTTAAATAAATTGTCTATTCGTGCATCAGTTCAACACTTCACATCTTGGAACACCATCCACAAATGAAAAAAAAACGCAGTACTAAATCTAAGTAAATGTATGAGAGTAAAATAAAAAAATTAGGAAGTAATATATTATTATGGATTAGTGTGATATTAATGTCTCTATCTTTCAAGAACGCGAATATGAACAACGGTTTTCACACTTTATTGTTATATTACAGAGAGTAAAAGACATAAATAAGGCGACACATAAGATCCTCAAATTTAGAAACGCATGGTATTTCTCATCGTTTAATAATAAGAATCTATGTAAAAACATGAAGTACTGTATTTTATGAACGAAAAATTAACGTGTGTTAAAATAATATTAAAACGACCTTTAGAACAAACAATATTAAAAAAGATTTCGACAACATCTCAATTTTAGACAGAGAACCATATTATTGGAAAAGATTAATTTCTGAAATGCTATATATTAAAAAGAATACAAATACTGTTAATATTAAACATGACACAGAAAGTCTCAACAAGTTATATGATATTTTGTTTTAAGTTCTTGGGCTCATTTTGTCTGTGATTTTAGTTTGTTGTTCAACTACAACTTAAATTATTCGCCGACAGAAAAAGACGCTAATCCGCGTCGAAACGTCCGGAAGCTTTAAATTTTACTTATTTTAAGTGTTAATTTTTTAATTTTACTTGTTATAATGGTCGTTTTAATATTATTACTGTATTTAATGTTATTAATAATAATATTCTAATATTGATAATTTTATTTTATTTAATTAATTACTCTCATTTGAGATTAGTGGAAATTAATTTGATTTGTGTAGTAGTCTATTTTGGTAAAATGTTTAATTTAAAAGCACACACCCAACAGCAGGGTTCCTGCCTTGGAAAAAATATTGATAAGGACTACTGAGATATTCCCATGTTGCGACAGGGTTGAGGCGCAATGGGGTGAGGTCTGACTGGCAGGAAAGAATTTGAAGTCAAGGCGCTGGTGCAAACCATTTACAGGTAAAAGTAAATTAGGGGATATTTTGACACAAAGATTGTGTGTGTGTGCCACACTTCTATGTATGATTCGGCATTAGACGATTTGAAGTTTAAAAAGCATGGAGAAGTAACGTCAGACCGTTTCGGAATGGTGTACGCGTTTGGTTACAATTCACTTATACTGGTAGGTGATGGGAAGGTCATAAAAGAGCCTGCATAGAGCGATTGGGAGGATTATTGATCAGTTCCTCAAGAACCCCAGGATATGTAGTATAAAGCGGTTTTCCATTACTTATTTTCATGAACTGTATGTGGGAGGGTATAAAATTCGTCAGAAGTTAATAAAGGCCAGCAAGTAGTATTCATTGTATATTATTAGATCCAATCCCGTAGTCCCTGTAAGAAGCTGGTCTTCAAGAACGTGGAGCATGAATTGTACATAATGGCAATGGTATCATATAATTGTAAATATACGTAATGTATTTATTTTACATTGGACATATCCTAATGTGAAACTAATTCTGTCGGTTCATTATATGAATAGAAGGAGAGGAAAAGTAAAAACTTGGTTAGTTCTCTTTTTGAATTTCATTTTATTATCACTTAACAGTGGAATGTTCCGTGGAAGCTTGCAAAATATAGTAATACCATTCTACGGTAATTGATAGGGATTTACTCTAGCTGTAAAAGTTGTTCTTGTGTCTTGTTTTGTAATTGTGCACATCAGAATTGGTGATGAATACGTGTCTCTAGGTTATCACAAACGACATTAAGGATATTATGTATTGGCATGTAAGAATATCAATGTCCAATTTCTTGAAGAAATTCCTGGAAGATGTTCTTCAGAAAACTCGACATGTATGCCAAACAACTTTTATCTGAGGAATTGTCGATTATGTTGATTATGAAGCCACCAAAGATACGAATCACCAGTAGCGAGTAGTAGATATGTGATCATGAGCTACAGCACAAAAGATGTGAAAGAATTTTTTTTCTTAATTTTAATGACGTTGGTAATAGTTCTGTTTGAACTGGTTTTAAGAATTTGTTTTGCTCGTTTTGAAGGGCATTCGCTCGCCTCTTACCCTCTAATGCAACCTGTGCTGAGGACAATTTCTGTCTGGAATGAGAAATACGCATGCGCAATATTCCGTTTCAGCTCCCTGCACTTGCCGTAAGGCTCAACTAATCGTCTCCTTTCTCTGGTCTGCAGCTTAGGACATACACATGCTAACATGCGTGGATTGTTCCTAAAATTAACTTAATTTAAATTATGTACAAAGGAAAAAATACTTTCGCGTTATATATGTCAACTTGGTGCAAAAATTTTTCTCTTTAAAAAATGAGAAACTGATGCTTATTATGTAACTTATTATACATTACGGGTAGGTTATTTACCGTAGAGTAGTGATAACACTACAGCAGTTTTAGTCTTATTAGTATTAGTAGTTATTATTCTCGTTGTTATTGTTGCATGGAGTGATGCTGCACACACAAATAATCGTTAATTTATTGGTTACCAAAATTTAATTTATTGTAACAATTTATCAGCTTTGTGGACATTATTCAGTTAGTCTCTGTGGATGATGGTTGGAATCTGCGGTTGAAAGTGTTCAACGCAGCATTGTTGGTTTGGCGCTACAGCGGTATTTTGACGCTGTATAAAACGGACAATTTGATTGGGCACTATTTCGAAGCCGTGAAATATAAGAAATTAAGTGATTGACTTATTGGGGAGAATCATCAGGAAGCGCAGGAGACGAGTTCCCTTCTACAATGGAATCCGAGCGTTTGGCGGAGTGATACCATTTTTTAACAGAAAATCGCTGAATGCCTGTTAGAAAAACATTATGAACAATAAAGTTATCCAGTGAAAATACTGAAGTATTTTTTCTAAGGTGGCGTGTATTGTGACTGCGCTAGACGAACGGTCGAAAGACAATTTCACATGCTGTCCCGTTCGTTGCTGTGAAACCATTTCAACTTTGCTGGATTTTGGAGCAGAGTCTCAGAAAAGTCTACTATACCCAAAGGCTATTTTCGAGGACAATCAGATAATACTTTAAGCTGTACAATCTCATATTCATAATAGTTCAGAAACCTCCGTTCTACACAGTGTCACGTCGAAAGCTTTGTTTTTGAAATCAGCAAAGCTCAAATCAACAATACCCTGCTTTAAAAGAAGTGTCATTAACATAATTAGTTTGAAGTCGGAAAATTAGTAATACTTCTGAAAAAAATGTTAGTAGTTAAAAATTATGAAATACTTTAAAGTCAAACTACTGGCGCAGAACATTGCTACATATTAAATTGTGTTTCAAATATACTCTGTTCGTGTAATTAATGCTTTTATTTTTTATTAAAAATTAAATTAATTAAAGTTTCTGTGCGTATTTAAAACTTTCATGTTTGTGATCGGATGTATTGTCGTAACAACAGCTGATTTTGTGTTGCGCAGGAATGTAAGTGGCTTGGCGTCTGATGTGGATCAGCTGACGGCGAACTCTGAAGTTTAACTGAATATTTGAATAACTAGTAAATATGTAATCTTCTATTAGCATTATTACAATATATCAATATATAAAACTTATGAAAATAAATATTTTCTGCAATTAATAATATACTTTAAATTAATTTTAAATGAGATACGAAAATTCTTTCACATCACTCGTTATAATTTTATGGAATATTCATTTTGATCAAGTGTAATACGATAGTCGCCTTTCCAGTTTTAAACAAGCGACCACAAATACCACAAAATTGAGATGTTAAATTACTATTTTTGTTAAATTACGTTTTTTCGTTTTGAAACGATTGCAACTCGAAAATTGGTAGAGTAGTTTGCTTACAGAATGTGCATAAAAGATTTGTGATGAAATGGAAATTTCACTGTTTTCCTTATACGATATTTTAAAAATTCATCAAAAACAGACTGGACAACCTTTGGTAATAAATTACCATAATAAATGTCTTTACAATTAGTTTGCAGTTTTTTTGTCGCGATCATTCTTTTTGACAGTGACGAATTCCAAGAAGTTCGACCTAAATTGAATCATCGATGATGTGCACAACAAGATAGAAGATGATCGGCGTGTGACTTACCGTCAGATAGTGACAACCTTAGACATATCGAAGACTGAAGTACGTTTTAATTTTTCTTGGACATTTAGTTGATAAAATATATTTTCCCGATGGATTCCGCATAATTGGACCGAATACAATCAGTGTAAGTTAATATTCAAAAAATTTGACCGATGAAATGCAAAATGCATATTTAACATAAATACGATTTCTGCCGTCACAAAATGTATACGTTTGTATTTTAAAAAGTTTTTAATGTTACACATGAGTTAAACTAACAAATAGATGAGACCTTCAGAAAAAAATTAATAATGATATTGGTTGTCCTTTATCATTTATTCAGAGTCTTGTGGATATCACATCTGGAACTAAAATTGAACAGACTTTCAGATTCTGAAATAAAAAAACTGAAATTCACATTCTAAATTGCAGTCTTGTGAATGAGAAATTGAAGTGAGTTGGGTAAGTGTAGGATGAACGAAACAGAAACAGGATAAACCAAGGAAATACAACTTGGTTACAACTGTAAATTTCGATAATTAGTTTCTATTTAACCTATATTGAGCATATGAATATACACTTGAATATATTTGTACGAGCCAGAAAGTAAGAAAAAATCATGTATTTATGTTTGCCAACTTGATAAAAAATTGCTAGCCCGAGGTCAGTCTCAGTCGAGTGGCTGTTGCTGTTATTTACATTTTGTCTGAGAAAGCTCAGTCGAGTGGCAGGTTTTGGGCTGACTAAAGTCGGACATTCCGTCCAGGTGCGTCGTTGGGTTTTGGTCGCTAGTTTTATCTGAGTGTGAAAACATTTTGATCTTAAGTAATTTTCTGCGTTATAGTGGTTCCAACTTGTATTTTTTGAAGGACGTTGTTTTTGCATGCGGATTTAGTATAACGAATCTCACTCTAGTATTAGTTAAACTTGCCAAAGGTTGGTAAAAGGCCACCGACATATTACGTCTTGTTTATTGAGCTTTACATGGCCATGTCTTCGTCACTGCTTAAGAGGATTGAAAAAGAATGGTATACAAAATATTTTTGTTAGAAATCATTGATGAAATCAGGAAAAACTACGGAAAACGTCACACAATTCTTCATCGACCAATGCCATATTTCACACAGAACGTCACACAATTGATTATTTGACGTACGCACATAATATATTGCATAACGACTTATTTTTGTTCGCGAATGTCAAACAAAATCAAAGCGTAGACAGGCGATTTTTATCACCTCAAGAAGCTGTCGAATCATTCCAAAATCATGCTGTTAAATATTAAAGTGGAAAAAATCATTCAATAACTGGTTGGAACTCAAAGGAAGGCGACATTAAAGTTTTGTTGTCTGACTAAATTAAAGATAGTATTACATTCTCTCACAGTACATCTCGTGCGAATATATGCAAAAAATTAAATTTGTAACTCATAGAAAATGTTATTCTGCTCCTTGAACTGTCTAGTACCTGCCATGAACTTCGATCGAATCTCTTTACAGTTGTGCGTCAACGATTCAGGAATAAGCTTTACACGTTTATTCCCTTTCTAATGGAAATTGAGAAATGTCCTTTGATAGATTCCCCACGCGTCGCAGTTTAAACACAGGGCATGCAGAAGAGTGCTCTGACTGGCAGGGGCGAATAAACTGCTCAAGAGACAAAGGACATTTTGCAATTCTCGCAATCAAGATAAAAGAGGCTGCTACACCTGTCTAATGAATAAAATGCGATTTGTAAATAATTTCTCTGAAGAAAAGCTTCCTTCTAAGTATTAACGTTAATTTTAAGAGCATTGCAAAATTATGAGGCATTTTACCTCTACGGAAATAAACTGGCTCAGGTTTGATAGTTAATGTCTTAAAGTTTAATTACAAAACTCATGCATACCAGATTTACTATCGAAGATACTTGAAAAAAAAGAGTGCTTCTGCTTAATTAAACAACAAATCACTGTGAATAAAAACAGATTTTTTACAACAAAAGTATTTTTTAAGTACTAATAATATTTTATGATTCAACTAGAATTGGAACTATATTTTCTATACTCACATACATTTGAAGAGGCTTATATATATCATAATTAATTTAAATGAGTCCCTTTTTCATTTTGAGACCTCTATTTCATCCACTCATATCAAAGGTAAATATGCTCATATGAAAATGTTGGATATTTTGGAGATTATTAAAATTCGGAACATGTATAGCTTGTATGGAACGTGCGTCATTAGTAAGTAACTGGTATTCTATTGTATATAATGAATGGTTTGCACAAGCATAGAATCCAATTCATGGATCAACATAAAGGCATTTCGTCGTGTTTTGTATGCTCACTGCAAAATAAAAGTTGAGGTTTCAATTCGAGAGTCCAGATGAAATTAAAAAATTATTTTTATCAAGTGGAGTTTCAAACAGAGAGATAAACGATTCCACTTGTAATTATTAGAGTGTAAAACAGACAAATGAAAGACATCTATTGTACCATTAATTTATTTGAATAATTAATTTCGTAGCACTCTTTAAACTGAAAGGTTAAATGCATAAGAACCGTAACAGTTTTCGTAAATGTGTATTCATTTGTTTATAGATTACAAATAACATTCGAATCACAAATATATATGTATAGTTTACTATTAAACTAATTATCATTCATTCATACTTCAATAACTTCGTTTTTCATATTTCTCTTTCCTTCCTGTGTATTCATATTATTAATGAACCCATTTCTAGCTTTCAATTTGAGTATTCTTTTCAGAATACGAAAGGCTGTCCACGTATGGCTTTGAATCAAATAAAAATGATGAAGGACACCCATTGTATTTTTTTATCAGACACTAATCTTTTTGTTATTTTTAATTCTCTTGTAGATATAATGAATTTATAAAATAAAAAGCGTAAATTTTTTTTTGATGTCAGAAGTGGTATTTTAATTCATTTTAGAAAATTCAGCACGGACTTTCTGATAAAGAATAATAAATTAAAATGCAAAAGTACGAGTAGACCTGTGAATACGAATTCTGTTGTGGAAATAATATGGGATGTAAACTTTTCTTACGGATCCGTAGTTTACTGCTGACTGCCCCCAACAAGTTAAGGTTAGTTAGTTGTTCGGCAAGACCAACGATATCTCAGAAATATGTGGTGTGTGTCAGCAGTACCAAAGGGGAAGTTTATTATTTTCGTATTATTTAATTAAGTATTTTCACCTTGCTCTTGCATTCAGATTAAATTGGTTCTTTAATTGTAATTTTAATATTACTTTTTTAAAATTATTTTGGATCCTTTTGTTACGTGGTTCAATTGCTGTCATGTGATTTTTGTGGTTCACAAAACTATGTGCAGAGATATTTCAGTGTGATCCAACGGGCAATTGGAGACCTGAGCTTTCGTGCTTAACTTCTAAACGAAGGACGGGGCGAATTATGTATATAAAATAGTAGAAGCCGTGGACTAGCTGATATTTTTTGAAAAGTTGTGAGTAAATCAGAGGGGGTGGAAAGAGTTATTAAAAGTTGAGAAATGGAGTTAAAAGAGAGAAAAGTTGAGGGAGATTTATTGTATGTATTTATTGATTTAATCTAAAAATGGAAGAAGTGTGAAATTACAATTTAATTACAAATTAAATAAGGGAAGTTACAATATGGGAAAACAGAGTAAATTAACATAATTTTTAAAAATATAAGCTAGGTATAGGGAAATTATTACAACTATAAATACATGCATATAACATTATATGAATTAAATGTTAATTTTGAAAAAGTTAATGAAGGAATTAATATTGTGCTGGCCTGAAAAGAAGAAAAGTGGAAAGACATCTGAAAATATTTAACTACCCAAGGAGACAAGGAATGTTTCCATTTTTTCTTTTTAGTTTATAACGGAGCACTAACACTTCACTTCACTACACTACCCTACTCACTAGAGAGTTCAGATTAAGTTTAAATTTTCTTTCCGTTAGATGACATTCTCTGAAAACCCTTGTAGGTAAATTGTTACAGTTATTTATTGTCCTATTTAGAAATGATTATTTTCCAACATCTGTTTTTTGCTGTCTGGTATTTAAATTCTGTGATTAGATCAAATATAAGGAAAACAAGAGAAGTCATCATCCTAATTCATGATGAATTTAATTATACTATTTACATTTTATATTTCTTTTCTTTTTATAATCGTTGGCTATCCAATAATGTTCAATTATGTCTATAATTTTTATCTGTTTATTTTTAACTTGATTATAAACTGCATATTGGCAGATCAATATTGTTAAACTAATTAATTTAAATTATATTTTTATTATTGCTTATTATGGCCTCATTAATAATTTTAACTATGCAAATCATTATCAAAATATAACTTGATTATAAACTGCATATTGGCAGATCAATATTGTTAAACTAATTAATTTAAATTATATTTTTATTATTGATTATTATGGCCTCATTAATAATTTTAACTATGCAAATCATTATCAAAATATGTCTATTAACACATTTACAACGTAAAGATTTATTTTATGGTGTTTATCAGTTTATCTTAGCCATTATAAATAAATATTTAATAAATTATGAAAAACAATGTGTTTTAAAAAATATTATTAGACTGGTAAAAATTTTAAATTAAATAATTCTTATTTATATGTTGGATGACTAGAAATTTACGAAAGTTTCATGGTCAATTAAAATTAATAGGAAAATTTTGAACAAAATTATACAAAATGCTTACTTTTATAATTTTAAAAATATTAATATCTGTATCTTTTGATTAAAATATTTTTGGGTCCTCAACTAATTAATCACTACGAATATTTTTTGAGAATAAGTTTCCCTATTGAAACCTGCGACTAAGATATAATTTAATGTTTCTCTGAGTGCAACAAAATATTAAAAAAGTAAAATCAGTAAAACATTTATTTATTTAACAATAACCACACACTAACAAACGCATAGAAATATTTTTATTTAAATCTTATAAACATGCATCATCAAATGATATAAAGTAAATTTATTGTGAAATAATGCATGATGGGCACATAATATATTTTATTAAATTATATTTATGCAAACGATAATAAGTTGCGACTGATTTCTCAAAAATATTGTCATCTTCAATAGAATATTTAAACTGAATCAGCTATTTTAATATTCAGTAAAATTTGTTGCACCACGAATAAATTATTGTAAAACTATGTATTTCTTTCTTATATGAATACATCAATTGAGTCTAAACCATTTACTTAAATAAGGGAAAAATATAAATAAATTATGTGAAATTATTGCATACTGTCTTAACTTAAAGGTTTTAAGCGTGTTAAAGAATGTGGATAAAAATAAACTTTCCTATAAAAATTGAAATAAAATGAAAACTACAGAATGAATGTGCACAATGAAGCAAGTCGACACTTCGGGTGCCTACATATTAACTTTTCTCAAAGAGGGTAATACTGATTTGACTACCTTTTTTTCTACTCTAAAAAATATTTAAATCTTCCAAAACAGTGTCCGATAGAATTTGAAACAAGTTGTTACTTTTGTTTCCTTAATAATCTATTAAGAAACTAATATGTTCCCAAAAGGGACCCGCTCTTTTCATATTACAAATGCGGTAAACTTGTGAAATATTACATAGGACTTCAAATTACCTAAGCAATTCTTTTATGATGCACAACTCATTGGTCTTTTTCAAATTTTGGTGAGTCTCTTTTCATTAATTTATTTTGTCTTCATTTGATTGTAATCACAGTCATTTTGCCTATTGTCACCTGATATAATTTGTATAAATATGTGACTGCTAGAAGGAAATCTGCGGTAAACTGTGGGACCTACATTATCTGAGTTCTCTTTGTTAAACAGATTTTGATAACGACTGTCTATAAGATAAATTAAGAAGATATTGACAACGGGGCACTCAAGCTAAAATATTAATATCGGAAATGCATTATCAACACGCACCAATTCTCCCACGTTTGACGCTGAATTTATCAAGACCATTGTATTTTTAAATAATATTCATATAGAATATTATTAGAATTTTTTGGAAGCTTTAATCTACAAAATAGGTTCTTTATAAATAAATAAATATTCCTAAAATTCTCCATTAGAAATTAAATAAATACGCCAGAAGTGATTACAATCTGATTTTGTGTTTTTTTTTACATAAAGACTTTCTTATAATTGTATCGAAACTATTTAATTCCCATGAGGTTTCGATTATTCTGCAGCAGACAATACATTTTACTTTTTCCTGCCGAATATCATGTTTAAAACAGCGTTTGAAAGGGCCTGAGATGAAAATGATTACATATTTCTTACGTACTTTCCTGGCTTCTGATTTATTCTGAGAAGTACCCGTACTTTTAAACGGGTGCCCTGTCGGGGGCCTAACGGTTGTAAGTGTGTCATAAATCAATTTTCCTATTTATACCGGGCTAAAGTAGTTTTCATGTTAATAATTGTACATTTTTGCAAATACTAATGTATTCTGTGTTTTAGGTCAGTAAATTTCAGTGTAAGAAACGGTTTTATTGTTTTAAAATACACGTAACATAGTAAAAATTGTCACGCTTCGTGTACTGTCGAAATAAATACTCTTATGTACTAACATTACAAATAGTTCTATTGTATCACATTTATAAATTATACTATTAAAATTTTCTTCGAAACTTTTTTATAGTGTCACTTTGACTATTTATTTTTGTAAGAAAGAAACTTAATTATAAAAATATCTCGTTTTCGTTCTTTTCCAAAGTAAGTCTTACTAACAGTTTCTGTATTTGGACCTATGTGTGCTTAGGAATATATTATTCTAATAAATAAATTGATACAAGATTTGGTGAAAGTTGATATACAATCCCATAATGAGAATAATTCAAGATGTACTTCACGTTATGGAGATAGAAACTCTGGACAAATATAGAAACGCAAAAACGTAAAATTTAAATGTGAATTTCCAAAGACGCGTTTTGCTAACCATAAAAAACCCTCATTTCTCATGAATAAACGTAGCTCAAAGACAGTTTCTTGTTAATATAATTCACTTGAAAGCAGACGATTTGGATTGTTACGTATGTTTTAAATACCGTAATGATCCCATCCAAGTAACAAATGGAAACAACCCAAACTGCAGATACGCCTTGTTTGGGATAAATACGTAACCTATTAACATATAGTTAGTTTTGAAGTGTTGAAATAAAAAAATGTACTATAGCGGACTACCATTATAATTTTGGATACAATAATAATGATTAGTAAACAGAAAATACGTTTGCCTAAATACGTTCCGAGTTAAGACAGCACTTGCCAAAAGTTATGATAATCCTAGAGCTCTAAACAGTAACGATTAAATTGTTGTCAGGAAGATTGATGGTCCTCCGTCTGACTAATGTGCAAGAGAATGGGTATCACTGGAATGTCGTTAGGCCCAGATATTGCCTGTCATCGCATTTGGACACTCGATCGTCCGTTTAACGCGCCTTTCTGTTATGCTTAGATATTTTAAATTCTACGTGCTTGCGTGTGTGTGGAAGAATTCAGAAATAAATTAATATATTTATGACAATAATAGAAAATTAGTTTTTTTTTCATTTCATTTCATTCCATAATTTGAGTTCCATAAATGGTAAAAATATAATTTTAATTTATACTCACAGCACATAATGGAAAATTAATAAATCACAGTAAATTAAATAAGGAGAGTTAATTTTAGTACGTTCCTGATCCCGATAGCATTTGGATTAATGCAAAGTTTTGATCTCCAGAGCTTAACATCAAGAGGCTGACGCGAAACTCGTCTAATCTGTCTCTATTGTCAGATGCACGGTATTCCATAGGGATTTAACAATCGATACATCGTTTCCTGAAGTTCTTTTCCGCTACAAACTTTTTGTATACATACTGCTTTTTTTATAATTCTGAACCACCTGAATATTACAATCACCCTCGTATTCGTGTTTATTTCGTTTTTATCCCAGAATTACGTAAGGAAACAATACGATTTTTTATACTTATATAGCACCATTCTTATTTAGAAAATAGTTAAGCAAAAATGCGGCTTAGAATCTTGTAATCATTAACTATCAATTCGCATAATAAAAATAAATGGTGGTTTAATGTTCAAAATAATATGTATTTACAACAAGAACCATTGGGGTTCAAAATATATGCAAGGAAAAATTGTTTCTAGTTAAAACAGGCTTGTTTTTCAGCAATCGTTTAAAAATAATCATGACTGATTTAATTGTAGTAAGTTTATGGAGCTTTTTATTAGTCAATAATATCTTTAAAAAATTATTAATTTGGAATTAAGTAGTAGTCAGATGCCAAAGTTGTATGTATTGTATTGTAATAAAAAAATAAAATATTACTTTTTTTAAAAAATCTAATTATTGAACAGCATAAATAATGACCAATAAATAATTCGATTCAGGCCTAATATTATCAAGGCCCTTGTTCCTTTATATTTTTAATTAATTTATTGCATTCATACTTTAAGGCAAACCCCTTTTCTTCAGTAATATGTAAATAACTGACTTAAGAAGTAAAGTCTCAGAAATATTTACGGAGGTTGTCCCCACAGGAGTTCTAAGAACTAATTTCATTACGTCCTTACAAACAGGAAAGCTCTGATTACAGACGGTGATTTGAAATTATGTTTGAGTAAAGTATAAACTTACTGAAACAAATAATCAAAATCTTTTCATATGTAATTAGATAAAGCAAAAGGAAACATTCACATATTATTAATTCGCATCTCATTAAAGGCCTTTTGCGCATTAAAACTCTGAGGAATTGATTTTGTACGATTATGGGTGGAAGGGAAGGGTAGAGAGGAGAGTGAGAAAAAGCAAAAGTATATATTCTAAATTTTTCTAGTAGTAGAAATATTGGCCATTATGAGCTACGCGGAATGAAATAAATAATGCTTCTAGAAAACGGGAATTTATTGAAAATAATTCAGTTTTATCCAAGGCGATAAATTCATTTCAAACAGACAGCACGAGGGTTTAACAAATAGTTAGTTAAAGTACATAAAAACAATATATCGCTACTGATACGCCAACGGCGAAAATTGTAATTTTTTGTACACAGTAATAAGAAAAAATATTTTCATTACCGTTAACTGAGGTGGCGTATTAAATATAATACATTAAAAATGTTTTCAAATAGGTTTACAAAATTAACAGATAAGTTTGCAGAACCATTTAAAAATATAATTAATACGTCGTCCTTAACGGGCGAGTTTCAATATTCTCCAGAAGTCACTAAAGTAATTTAGGAATTTAAAGAGGACTCGAGTGCCCATATTTGGAATCACCGACCTAGTTTTCTCTTTTCAATATTCTCTGGAATTCTAAAAACAGTCATACATTTGAGGGATACAAAAACATAAAATCAAATCACTAGATCGACATGGCATTGTCAATGATAAACACCGTGACTTTATAAATATATCCTGTACTTTAAGATGATACATTAAAACTAACTGGGAAATTCTCAAATTTTTACAAATCATCGATCATAAAAATTTATATATATTTCTGCGGAATAAGACGAAACTATCTATCGCTGTATAAATAATATTTTACTGTTTCAATACACCAATTTTTCATAGAAAACTGATAGATTTATTAAACCCTCTGATTGGAAATAAAAAAATTGAGGAGACTCTCATGGTTCGATTCCAGGACTTCAGATATTTATTTTGTACTTAAATATCATGCAATATTTCTCGGCGTTGAGATTGACGGAAAGTTACGGTACTTTCTACAAACTAAATTCCGTCTGTTACTCTCTTAAATTGTCAATGAAGCAAGTGATAAAGAAAAACTATATATTCTGCATATTTACACTTAAATATGTCATACGGAATTATGAACTTGGTACTTTCTTCTCTCGCCCTGCGGAAATTTTTTAACTACTGAATACGAACATGATGTGAAAACGATTGTAGATAAAGTTGTAGACTTCTTTTCAAACTTCTCGGGATTATAACTAAAATTCGCAAAGGAAGTATATTGTTTACCAACCGGCACCTCCACGAACACAAAACTAGAAACAGTACAATCGTAAGGAGATACAAACCTCGTCTCTCACTTTATTAAATAAATCTACATTATAATAAATTACTTCGCTGTCTTCGTCTAACTAAGAAAAATATATGCAGCAAACAATATATTTGTAAAGTTATGTCATTAATGGCGCACAATATTTTGTTAATTAAATCGCAAATTGGTCTGAATATAACTCATTTAATTACCCAAGAAAGTCCTAGTTAATAAAGGATTTGAAAAATGACATAAATGCTTTTGTTTGATTGATTAATTTCTTTGTGTGAATCGTAGTCGTCTAACGAGGTTTCTAATTTACCTTTTATCCTCAAACTTTCACTGCTAAGATCAATTGCCAGATGTAATATCCGGCTATACGTCAAGATTTTTGGAAACATTAAATATTTATGACGCATTTGCTTATTTTATTAATATTTCGATTAAAATTATATCACTGTATGTAAAGTTTAGTGTTACTTGATAGTTTTAGCTTATGTTACAAATAACATTTTATGTTAACTTCATATTTAAACTTTATTGTTTTCGTAGCAATTTTTTTATAATGTGATAATTTCTAAATTATTTTCTCTTATTTATTCGGTATAATGTATCGTAACATAAACATTTTTACATTTATCCTGCTTATTATTAATTTCTTTTCAATGTATTTAATTTTAAAGTTATATGTTTTACTATTTATTAGCGTTCGTAAATATTTAATATATTCTTTTTATATTTTCGTACATATGTAACTATTCCACTATTTTGACTTGACTTATTTCCTTAGCATCGGACTAATAGCATTAAAAATTTAAATGTAAATTAAATAGAATACTTAGAGATTTTGAACATTTAATATTAAAAATACCTTCCATTAGAAATATAAAGAAGAATAGTTGGCAGATACTAGTTCAATACCGTCACATTATCCACAAGTAAAGTTCATATCGTTTTATTTTGTGCAGATAATGAAAGTACACCCGTCACCACAAGAAATGAGCGCCTCTTACTTATGAAATCTGAGAACCATTTATGTTGTTCGCAGGGAATTTTCAAAATTGATTGTCTGGAAACATGGAAGCTCCTCTCCCTCCAACGCAGCTAATCTCCTTCGAATTTAAATTATAACATGATTTTATTTCGGACGTGGAATATTTTTTCGGAACATAAGGAACATATAATATTTCATAATGGAATTTTGTAAACAGTGAGTGATGAAAGGTACCCATTTTAAACTGTACAAGAGCATTATAGATTTTGTTCGGGTCATAAGTATTGGACGACAATTAGAAAATTCATATGCATAAAATGTTTTCGCGGAATTAATGTGTACTTAAAAAATTTATTGTTAGAAAATAAATATAAAAATATTATTGAGATGAAGCCACATATTAATAGTAGATTCCGCTCAGATAGTTAAGACAGGAGTCCGTTCGGTTCCAGAGTATCATTTCGACAATATTTATCGAGAACTGATAACTATCAACGGAACGGATATACGTCAAAAATGTCAATCTTGTGATAAGCGGGATAGGGTAATTAATAAACGACACGGATTAACTTGTCGACAACTGAATAACGTATTTTAAATACTCATACTGGAGGCAGGACTATGTAATATTACTCATCATTGTCACTGTGCTTGTATTTATACGAACCGAAATGACATCGATTCTCAACAAAAAAAGTAATTTATATTCGTATTACTTATTATTGTGTTTATCATTTAAAACTGCAAGAAACGGAGAATAAGTTAATAGGTTAATTTCTATCGTTTGCATTTTCTTGTACATTTCAGTAAATTAACAACTATTACCCGAATTGAAAGCCTTTTCATTCGCTGTTTGATCGAATTTATAAAGACGTGATGGTAAATACCATATAAAATACGATTATCTAATTTCGAGAATAAAATAACTTCCACACGTGAATTTAAAATTGCAAGACGCAACATTACATTTGATGGCACCGTGGAGTTCTGCGCCGCTCCCTACCTAAAGAAATGACTTCGATTGTTTCCAGGAGGCTGCACCTGCAGGAACGGCAAGGATTTCAGCTTCTCGGGAGGGGAGATGTCGACGTGACTAGGGGTGATTTTTCTGCATGTATGGAGCTGCTCCAGAAAAATTCTTATCCGAAGGTGAGGAAATTGGTTGACTACGTAACGTACGGTTGCCTACATCACTTTTGACGTTTAAATTATCAAATACTTACAAGCTTTTATTTGTAAAAATAAATTCAAGTTTTAGATATATATTGGAAACTGATAATTAATTACGAAAACAATGTAGTAACGACCACAGTTTCAAATTCAGAGGACTTTAATTCGCTTGGTAATTACATAGTGAAAAAAATACTTATTAAAAGCGTCATTCGGGTACTCTTTATCCGAAATTACATGAAAAAATTATATACACATAACTGACGATCAATTTTCATGCCATACTCAACCAGTAATAAGGAAACTAAAGATGTTCATCACCTGTATGGATGTAATATAAGTAATTTCTCTTTGTCAGATTCAATACCATTGCTTACAGTTTAAATTATAACATATTCGTAGTTGAAAAAGAATTAAAGTTTCAGAAAATATTAAAATGTATTTAATGCAAATTGAAATAATTGTTTAGAACACACAATAATTTTTTAGAAAAAAACTTTATAGCTGTCAAAGACTGGAATATATTTTAAGGAAACGTTTTGAAATCGTGTGTTTCTTAGTATTGTAATAAACAATAATGAAAGTTTTAATTAATTTAAAGAATTTGCCTCACGTTGAAGCGCCATTTATGTAATAATCAAATATGAGGCTTTATTTAATGAAATAATAAACAAAATTTAAAACATGAAATTTATTTTATTTTGTGGCATTAAAAGTTAATTACAAACACAAAATTTGAGATCTGGTTCTCTCAGTTCTCTGGGTTTGATAATGAACACAACAAATTGATTTAAAATCTCATTAACAAGACAGTTTACGATATGTCGATACAATGAAAGAAATTTAAAAGTAAAGAAATTAACTTTGATTGACAATTAAAAGAGAACGAAATCTGACTATTCTTTAATCAGCGTTTACAATTAATCATTAGTTTTGGTTTTGTTACTTACATACTGTCCAGCTGGTACCAGCATTCTTTTTGGTTTCGGAAGTACACTATTGCAAAATTTTACACTAATTCTAAATATCGACACACAGATTTTACACTATTGAAGTCAAAATTTCCAGGAACTCGGATGATCCTCCTGAATGTCAGCTATCTGATGTCTGCTTGCCTTACAGGAATCCTATGATTCGTAGATTTATTAGTCTTTTACTGATGTGGACTTAAACTGTAACGTATCTCCGTGAAGATTTATTTTAACTGTTTATTCTTTCGGAGCGAACTAACTTTTCCTTAGCTCCTGGCTGTAGACGTAAAAAAACTGACATCTTTTCCTGGCTGGCTATAGACGTAAACTACTAGACTTTCATGGCTGCTGATAGACGTAAACTGCCCGACTTTCATGCGCGCAAAACTCCATTTTGACTTTTCAACAAAAGCGGCTGAGCTTGCTTTTCCATTTTTGCTTTGTTCGATCAGGCCGCTATAATGGATTTATCAAACAATTCAAATTTTAGGTCCAAACAATTAATTGTCTAATTAATTGACATTACAGTATATTGACTTATACAATAAGGCTTTATTTTTAAATTCTGATCAATGACCAGTGCATTTATTAGAATATAAGGTCGAGTTGTCTTCTTTTCTTTGAAATATGATCCCTCTGGATTAGTCTCAATAATATCAGTAAAAACTTATTTTTCTCAAATTTAGTGTGCCAGGCTTATTCCCGAATGCTAATTACACTGTTTAATTATTAACATTTATTATTTATATTTAGTGTCTTAATTTGTACTTATTATGTAATTATGCTGCTTACAGTAAGCGTCTCGGTTTAATAAATGTCAAAATTTTTAATGTTAGCTCTAAAAGCACTTGGCATTTGAGTGTTCAGAGCTCTCCAGTCGTTTCACTCGTGCATGGCGCAGAAGTTCTCATTATGGGACAAGAAGCGAACAAAACCCTTAACTCACTGCTCTTTGGCGTTAATCACGGGGCTTCCTGTTGAGTGCAACACTCACGCTGAGAGTGAGAAAATTTCTTGACGTAGTAATAAACATATTACCCCTTCATTCATATTTGGTTTACTATTTCTGAAACCAAGCCCGTTATCAGTTAACGTTCCTGTTACGAAGAAAATAAGAGTTTCTTAAAATAATCTCAAAAAGCTTGTGGTTTTGAAAACTAAATCTACCCATGTTAACGGTATAAAAAAAGAAATATGATTCTGCTAGAAGTGCTCTCGGGCAAGTAGATTGAATTTTTTCAACACAATGTTTCGGCCGCCATTTTTATTTTATTTTTTTTAGAGTAACAGGCTACATAAGTGTAATGCACGTAGTGGCAACTCCCTATTAAAATAATAGTAAAGGATTTGAAAGGGGGGATGGGGATGAGTAGAGGCAGGTAGCCAAGGTTTAACTAGGGCCCCAAGAACTATGGTTTTTGAGGATCCTACGCGGAATTCGCCTAAAAGTGATGCAGAACAAATCCTGAAAAACCTGAATAAGGTATGTCTGGCATTTTCTACTTGTCTCACGCCCTTCAGATGGCGAGAGGGTAGTTTTCTGTGGTTGTAGCATTCCCTTCACCGTTCTTCAACCAGTTTAGGAGGCAGCTGGCCGACTGTTCCAATTGTAACAGAGAACAACTCTAACTGTAATTCCAAGGCTTCGGCGAAGTCATTTTCAAGAACATTTCTTACAAATTTAACGCAAAGAAAGCATACGGTCATGGAAATATGACCAAGGGGATTATATTGTAGTCACATGATACGAATTCAGACGATTTCAAATTAATGCAGTTTCATTGCCATATCCTCGTGTTACGAGATGAGCACATATGATTTCGACACACTAAAAATAATCATGATTCATACTATTTTGATGCACTTTCTTTTGTTTTTAGTGATTAAAATATAATAACATGACTTACAAGTCAGATTTACTACACAAATATTGATACAACATTTAAATCACAAGAGAAAAATATTTGTGGTCGCTAGTAGCATGCCAAGAGAATATGTACAAGTATGTTTCTTTTTGCAGATTTCCTTGTTATCGAAAAAAAATTAGACTGCCCTCGGGATGATTTAAGTTTTTCTAGTGTCTATCAAACAAAAAAGAAACAGAGCACTGTGCATTGTAATATGAAAATGAAAATATTTATACAGAAAATTTAATATAATTAAGGTGGATTAGTCCTACTGTTTTTCGACGTTCGTAAAGTCCTCCTACAATTGTATCTCGCACCACCTTCACATGACCGTCGGCTTCATAGCCCCACAGGAATCCCTCGTATGTCTGTATCAGCACTGCCGACTGTAGGCAACCAGCAAGTTGGACTCAGCTAAGTCCAATGATTGCAGTAACCCGGCGGAGTTTTATTTCATGCTGGACAACTTCCTTGTTAGTGTCGCCTTCAGCAGCTCATATTCTTCGCCACATCCTCCTTATTAAGTGACCATCGCCTAATCTCAATTAACAAAAAATTAAATCTACGATGTTTAGTCCTCTTTTAGGGCCTCTTTTAGGACCTCTTTAGGTTTAATCTACAATTTAGAATTTAATAACATAGCTATATTTGATTAAATTTAAAAATGTCATATTTACAAATGATAATATGTGCAAAATAGGATGAAATTCTCTCCGGATTCCATCCGGGTGAGATTGTCGAAAGCTCTCTACGTTTCGATAACATTCAGCGTTACATCTTCTGGCGAAGTGCCGAGTACGGGTTAGTACCGCCTTTATATTGCCTTGCGGCAGCAACGGCGGGGATAGGCTTGTCTCCGATTGGTTATTGAGACGTTTGGTCCTAACCCGTACTCGACAATCTTACCCGGCTGGAATCCCGAGAGAATTTCATCCAACACTTACACTGGAAAAAACTACGGTTGACTATGTGCAAAATCATTTAATTAATTTCTAAAAGAAGACGAAACGTCGTATAATTATTTTTTTGTTAATAAACACAATTTTCTAACGCAAGGCCGTATATTTATTTATTTTTAAGAGAATTGTTATAAATGATAAGATTTTTTTTTCACCAATATTAATAAAAAATTATGTTAAAAAGTCAGGTTCAAAAATATTTTCAGCCTCTCTTTATATTTGTTTAATATTATAACTTAAGAGGAAGAAAATAAATATGTCTCAGATCAGAGTGAAATGCCATCAATGAAAAAACAGATACATATGATGAATGTACAGTATTATTTTAACTTAATGGAATATATTTTTTTTCAAATCTTGTAATTATTATTATCAGAACAATACATTTTACTGTGATGATATTAGTTTTAACCTGTACCAATGTGACCGTTTACACGAAATTTATACTTCAATTCTGGTTTTACTTGAAGTTGAATGGAAGTCCGCCCATCAACTTACAAATTATTAATTGTTAGAAGCTTGATTTTCTTCTGCAAAAATTAGATTTTCTTAAAATATATGTTTCATTAAAATTTAAGAATTGAAATGTAACATCAATGAATGACTTTTATGTATTAGGTCACATTTTTCTAATTAATATTATGTATTAGCTGATGAAATTTCAAATTAGGGACGAAACGATTTTCATGAATACTTTCAATGTTACTGTAATCGTTGAAATTAAAAATAACGAATTTTGCATGTTCTGTCTTGTCGGCTAATATATTACTTGTTAATGCGTACATTAAAGCACATCGAAAAATACGAAGCTATCCATAAAATGCTTTTATAATGCCAAACAATTATAATAATTGAATGGGTAACTAACATCCACAATTTTGTACACATTAAAACTTTGATCTAAGAATATTGTGTATATATATCATAATTAATTTGACGACATCCATGATAAATCACATTTTAGAATATATTTATATTTCATATAGAACTGATTGCAACATCGTTTATTCATAATTAGCTTCTAATTAAAGAATAACACGGTGGCATCCCTGAATAATCACATTCAAGATGGAAGTTCGGAGTGCGGAAAATATTTAAAACATTTTGCTGTTTATGTAAGATTATAATTTCATTTAAGATGTCATGTATATTTTCTTTTATCCATATGATTTTAGTAGTTTATAGTTATTATAATATTGTTATCCCCTTTTGAGCGCCGTGAATAAGTCGGTGTAGAATAGAATAGATTCGACTTAATAGATCCTCATGAGAAGCAAAGATTCAAGGATGCGGAAAGAGTAAAACATTTTATATTATTTTTAACCTATTAACTAAATATACATTTTATTCATGATTAATAATATTAGTATTTTACGTGGGTAAAATGATGAAATTAATTCTTTACCGTGTAATTATTATTTTCACTCTAAAATATTTAAATACTTTTAATAATTAAATAATTATTAATATAGATGAAAATATCAGACAAAAAACTGATAATATAATTTCTTATTAATTATTTTCAATCACAAGTAAATTTTTCATTTTAATTAATAATTAATAATAATAGTTCGTGCTAACTATTTAATTCGTTTTATCATACATAAACTTTACTCTCAACACAATCATTTTCCAAAACCTCTTTTACCGAGGAGTGGTGGAATATAAATTTTAAAACAACTTTTTAATTCAATTTTCGTTTTTCTTTATTGTTTGTTATCAATAAGTTGATTAAAAATTGACATTTCAGTACATTCCAACCATTTCTGTGCTACTGACGAACACTTAGGACTTGTGTAAATTATTTTTATTTCTTGTTTTAAATGAATGCATTTCCGAGTTTGTACTAAATTTATCATAATTACTTATTAAAAATACTATCATTCAGTAAATGAATTGACCTGGGATAGGAAGAAATTTATTGAATATCTCTCTGCATAAAATAGAAGAATTTTCAAGACACATTATCTAAATTACACGTTTTTGGAATTATAATTCCATGAGACATTGAGGAACAGAAATACACTATATGTAATAGTTTTTCAGCCTTATCCGTGTAATATGATCTGTATATGACATAATTCTGACTGTGGAAGTCGTTGAGAACAGTATATATATATATATATATATATATATATATATAAAGAAGTATAAGATTAAATCATGACCGTAATAATTTTCTAATTATATTTATTTACGTTCACTGGTATCTCGTAAAATTTGTTGATATCCTCGATAAAGGAAGTGGTGCCTTGAAAAGTTCCATTTTAAACTTAAATTAATTACAATAGATCAGAACTCATACATACTACCAGCGTTCGCAATTCCTAAATCCGCGAACGACATTAAATTGTAACCGCTTTAACATTATACGCGTAGGAGATCATCGACTCGCTTGGAATCCTTGTCTAACAATGTATCACGAGGGAAGGAAGCAGAAGCTATTCCGATGCATAACTCCGATTGCCAATGCTGAATTGGTTTGACTTAGTCCCCGGCCCGTTATCTTGCCTTGGCAGGAAGTTACGCACTATAAACGTGAAATATGAACTTTGTGCAACCTCGCACGGAGAACTCTGATTAAATTATATATTGCTCGGCGAAGTTGCGATGTTGTGGGGGCGGCGGCAGCTTAGGTATTTCTGCTTCCCCTCTTTCCCCAGAGTATATACGCTTATGGATTTCTGATCTCACTATCCGGCAGGCATTGGGCCACATCAGTTGCGGGAGTTAAATTAACATTGCCCCGGGAATCTGCCTGCGTGCATGGCATATCGCTTGATTAGCCCATGCCTTATCTCGTCAAAGGGAATTCCAGATCCACAACACATGACATTCGATGCGCCTACAATATTGTGGGTAACCTCACGTCTCCGTAACATGCAACCTTTTTTGCTCATACTGTTAATTAATGGGATATATTATATAACTTATCAGAACGAGGACTATCACGGTTTGAAATTAATCACGGTTTGAAATTATATTTCAAGTAATCCTTTAAACCCTCCAACAGCTGTATATGATAAAAATATATGTGGCTACTGTCTTGTTGTCTGGTAAGTTCTGGTCGCTGATTGGTTAATCTGACATACAGTTGTAGCAGTAGCTGTGGGATTGTGGCCCTATGGTTGGGAAGCCTGAATTTAGAACTCTAATCTGTGCGTATGGAGACTCGTCAATATAAATTCCCATGCTTGCTGGTCCTTGATGAATACATATGCGGTTGCTGTCTTTAACACTGTAACCGTTATTCACCTGAAAATGATGGAAGAGCTCCCCATTAAAACGTTGTGTAGTAATAAATATATAACTCGGTTAGAAAACCAAGAATGTTTTATTCATATTATATATGTTTTATATAGTTAACAGTTACTGAATGCGACCATGAATAAGTTCTTACTATTTTTCTCTTATGATCACTCGAGTACAAATTTATTGCTTCATCACCTACCTGCACTGGAAGAAAGAGGAAGGCGGCCATCGGCAGATACAGATTAATAAAATATTAATATCTAAGGGAAAATATAACTTTATGAAAAATATACGTCTGTTTTGAAAATTAATAATAAGAAAAATAGACAAATATGGAAAAAAAAAGTTCCAAGGCTTTTGAGTTTGTTAACTGTATTGTGCGGTTGTTTTGCTCTAGACTTTTGTGTTTTTAGTGATATTTTTGTGACATTTAAATCGTCACTTCTTTTGTATGCGTTTGACTATTCTTCTTATTATTAACAAATAACTATTATGCCAATATATTCACCGTATGTCAAATAACGAAATTGAAATGTCTGACATTTATTTAAATGATGACTACGTATTTTGAGCTCACCATTCACTGATAAAGATAATTATATATATATATATGTAGCACGGTTTGCAACAATATTTAAGTATAAATAATTTGTTAAATAACACAATAAATTATGCATTTTAATGAAGCACAATCTTCTATATAATAAAAAAGGATGTATATTTGTATGCATCTATCTATTTATGGTAATATCTATACAAATTTAAAAGCGTGAACAGACTGCAACAAAAATTGGTACACATATTTTTCAAAACTTGAGAAACGGTACTGTGGAGGGGGGTGGGGGGAAACCTCTATCACAAATGTGAAAAGAATTATAATTCAAAAACCTGAAAAATTTGTGTTAAATTACTGCGCCCCAAGAGACCATTACGTCACGCGACAGAGAGAGACGTTACTAAGCGAGGAACAAAGGAAATAGTTCCTGTTTACGTAATGAAATACATTTTCATTGAATACAAAGTATAAACTTATCCAGAAATACTCCATAGAATGATAATAAAATACAATACGAAATACTTTACGATCCTTGCGGGAAATGTAAATTAATTTTTGTGCCAAATTAGCGACTCCAAAATGGCGTCCATTCGTTTACATTGTGAATATAGCGAACAATTTCATAAATTCTTCTTTTGTAATGTCTGAAGACTGAAATGCCCAAGGAGTATATTTAACTATTCGATTGGTAAATAAATTCGAAGGTATGTTTGTTGGGATTGATGCAATAAAATTCATTGCATTTTATAGCTGTTCAATTAAGGCACTATTGTTCGAAAGTATGTACGGAACTAGGAATAGTTAGATTTAGACTAAAGATTAATATAGGATTAAATAATTTGTCGGTTTTGTATACATAAGATACGGGCAACGCCAGCACTCAGCTAGTTGTTAATATTTATTCTCTATGCCTGTTGAATATTATCAGTATTACAATCTAAGTAGTTGTCAGTGAAATGGTGTGAGCTGTACGTATTGAGAATTTTTCCTTACTAAATTCTTACCTAATTGGGATACTTAAGTCGTAAATGTCATCGAACATCATCCGGCAACTCTAGACATACAATGTTTTACATCATTCAATAAATTCTCAAGATTTTACTTTTTTAAGCCATAATGTAATTATTTAACATAAAATTATTAAAATAATTATACATACAGTATTTATTTTACGATCAATGAAGTATGTACAATCTACAAGGTATGGTATTTGAATTAGAGTGCTGACTATTTTCGTCCCCCTGCTGTCGTCATTAGTAACATTCAAATGATTCGGGACGAAATTATCTACTGCCTGTCCATAAACTCGCGGTGAAGTTCCAAGAAACTACCCGCTCCACACGTAGATTGTGAAACAGCAATCATCGCCTCCGTGCGTGAAAATGCCTCCTCATTCATTGACTCTCGAACATGAACAATACACAAATACTCGCAAGGAATCCACAGATTTTTACAGTATGTATTTAAGTAGACATAGAAAAGATTTCGTGATCGTGATTCTTTGTAAGTGACCGTTTTAATGAAATGGTTCGGAGAGAAAATAAAATTTTCAAATAAACCCGGTTCTGAATATTTTCTTCTATATTTGTTAGTTATGATTAAATATGTTTTGAATTTTAAATTTCCCTTTTTATTATGATATTACTGAAGTCTGCATGTTCCAACACACAAAAGTGGGCGAAAATATATGGAATACCAATTCAGAGTGACCAATTTAGATGTTCAGTATATTTTGGTCTTTGTTTGACAATACGTGCCATTATTGCAGAAGTTTTGTGATAAATATATATATATATACATCGTTTGTAGATGTTTTTTATATAAATAAATTTCCTCAAATAATATTCCATACTTAGATAAGTCTTAACGTTCAAAATGGGAAAGGGTCAGATTTAAATTCTCAATCAACTTGTCTGAGAAGTTCAGTTCTTCATAATCCAAATTTAAGTGAAAGCTAATTAATTCTAAATTAGCAACAAAAAATATTATGACATGAAAATAGCTCATCAGATTAAGTAGTGCAAGATTGTACTAGAAGTAGGTTTTTTGATTTGTATTTTACAGTGGGAAATTATGTGTTTGCATTGTGTTAATAAGAGCTTTTAATCATACCGGCCTTATCAGTGTATCGTTATCCAAAAACTTTTTATTATAGAAATGATTGAATGGGATAACTTTTAAACGAAATTCAGTCTGAGATTTAAATATTTTATTTTCACGCAATCCAGTAATTAAAGATAAAATTCTAAAACTTTCTGATAATGGTGATTAATTGTCTGAAAGAGGTATTGGAGCGTTCAGAAGTTTGTTATAGTGAAACGCAGAGTGTTGATTGACGTCATTGCGTAATTGTAGCATGTTGCGGTAGAACCCAGGAGTCCTCGTGTTGCTTGCTTCAATGGTTGTATTCCATTGGGAGTCGCGGTTATACACGTATATAGTTCAGCGCAATACAGCTCTTAATTTTAACTTTTGTCTCCTTAAATACTCTGTATCTATTAATAAGCACACGTACCTTACTACTGATGGATTTAATGATTTTGAATATAATTTGCAAAATCATTTGGCTAAAATTAAAAGTTGAGTAAATTGTAGACTACTGACAAATGAATAATTAAAATTTAAATAATATTAAAATTGATCATATATGTACTTTCAGGTTGATTTTAGTTCTCTCAATATAATTGGAATCGATAATATATTAGTTTAATTCGTCTGCCTGTTAACATTAAATATATAGCACATCACTATGGCTAAAGCGACAGCGTAGTTCTGCACGTCATTACGAATTGTTGAACGCATATTTATCGATGTAAGTGTTGAGCGTGAGTGTAGTTTATTCCTATAATAAATAATGTAATTACACATCTATTAAAAAAGAGCCTAAATAAGAATTTATGATGAAGATAGTCAAGAGGACAAGCAGAGTTCAGAAATGATCATATGTAAACAGCATGATAAAACAGAAATAGATAAATAAAACGCCTCCATTACATCAACAGTAATTGGCGTATTAAGATCCCGAAATATAGAGTTTTAATGTATGATGGTTTATGAAGAAAAAATTATAAGGTTACATTTTTCGATCAGAGTGGGCGTACGGCCTTTAACAGGTCGAGCCGGTTCCGTAATTTAGCCTGGTTCTTGAAAATTCGTGGCCAATAAAAGCAATGTGATACCAAGCGGTCATAAAATTAGAATTTATTATTCTCATTTATCACTTGTAAGCAGCTCTTTGGGGATGCGGTGTGGTTATCTTGCAGTCTAAAAGTTTAAAACGTTAACATAGTATCGGAAAACTGACACTATTGGTTCGATTCTGAGAGGAAGGAAGAGGGGAAACCAGTGACACTGTATGTGGTCAATTTGAACAAAGTTTGTGTGGAATTGTTCGATGACGGCAGTAGGGCACAGGAGAGCCGTTCGTAGTTTCTGTTGGTGTGATCAACGCATGATGAATAAGTAATACTTTTTAGTCACAACCACGAAAGCCTGCTATTGAAAAAAACCTGACTGCCGCCAGCTGACATGTTTCCACTTGCTGTTTGTCTGCGGTTGAGGTGGGTGTGTAAAAGAGACTGCCGGTATTAATAATCCCGACACTTGTATTATACGGTGGATTTATATAAAAGGTATATATCGTCCGTCAGGTTCACCACTTGGATGTTAGGCTAGTTGGGGACTAACTTTTCCAGGCGAAGAGCGCGCGAGAAGTGACTGACCTGCGTGGCTACTGGGGGGAGTGAACAATAATAAAGGGTCGTATTGTTCTCCTCGGAACATTTGTGAGGGGAGGCGAAATGACCACCAACACTGTAGACACCGAGGCAGTATGATTGAGCGATGCCATATTTAAAGGTACTATTTAATTGAATATTTCCCTCAAATGTTTCAACAAATCGTTTTCTAAGTTTTTGATAATAGAAAATGCAATAAACTTTTAGATAAAGTGATTTCAGGGTTGGGTTTGTTGTAGGGATGCAGTATTTCCGTCATCATGCATGAACCAGATTTGGATGCAGTTAAGTGATTGTTCCAATGGAACAACTCTTGCCATATGTCCAAACACTGTAACTGCGGACCATAAAACTCTAAAAACTAACCTAGGTGTGTCTGATTATTGGAAACTACATTTAAATCCAAGATATATATATATATATATATATTGCAGCAAATACTAAGAAATTTATTGTATGCAAGATTTTTTTTTTGTTTTCATTCTGGCAGTACGGGCGATATTTTTTCGTTGCGCCCGTTGTTTACGAACGTTTGACGGCGGGTCAAACTGTGTCTTAAGAGAAGGGTATAAAAGCCCTAGAAAATAAACACATGCAATCAGTAGCAGAGAGCCTCCTCGCGCAAGCAGGTGGCGATATTGTTTACATAGTCAGTAGTGGAGGAGCCTTGCCCGTGAGCAGCCGCGTTGTTTTTGGTAAATGTGTGTCTGGAAAGCTTGGTCGAGTTGGAAGTTCTGTACAGGTGCGCCCTCGTTTGTGGTCGATGTTTATTTGATCTGAAGTCATTCCGATCGTAAGCAGTTCAATGCTATAGTGGATCCAATTTGTATTTTTCTTTGGTATAGCGAATCTCACTGGAGATTCAGGTCAGTCCAAGGTTGGTAAAAGGCCCCGGGAGATGGTAATCTCGGGTAAAGCCGTCTATCTATGATCATATCTCCACACCTGCTATGCTGACACTGGGCAATGCAGCTTTGCTGTAGCAAAGTGGAGAAGGGTGCTTTATGTAGGGTAGTGAGTTTGTTGTTATCATTAACGATCCACGAACTAACGTGCATCCGTGGAGGGGTGTTGGACCGCTTGGCAACCAATTTTGACGGTCCAAGGTGTTTGTTTGGCTTTGATTAGCGATAGTAAATAAGTGTTTGATTTCTATTATAAAACGTTTTATAGTTGTGTATTCGTTTAATAAACTCCTATTTTTATTGGAGGCCCGTAGGCGAACCCTGAGATATATTTACATTTACTATTTTGGTGTAAAACAATTTGGCACAATTATGGGGGTAAATATTAATTAATTAAATTTTGTTTAATACAATTTATATTGTAACGTTTTATCGACTACGTCATCACACAATGGACCGACACGATGGTGTCGTGTCGTCGTCGAATACGCAATGCCTCGACTGGGAACAGAGGGCAAAGCAAAATTTATAAGGGATGAGGTTGGGGATCTTTGAGGAAAACCGTAAGGGACGTGACCAGATTAGACTATGCGGAAAATAAAATTCAGGAGACCGGGTACTTTACAAATTATAATTTCCATAAACCAGTTGGATAAAATTTAACTTTACTAATGTCAAGTTTATTACAAAAAGAAAATTCATGAAACTGCTCGCTTCAGCACAACGATGAAACAAATTGTTAAATTATTACTTTACGTTCGTCCCTCTGCATTTACTGGCTCAATCCGGGATGGCGCGTTGCTAACTGGTGTGGGTCGCCAACACGCTGGTAGCAGACGTCCGGGATGACCGGGTGAAGCGACATCTTTCGGCCTTCTTGGCTGTAGCTCGCACGACCGGGGATGATTGTAGGCGGTCGGTAGAGTACTGACAGCTTTTCGTAGGCTTGTCCGACCGGGCCGGGATCAGATCGGCAGCGGCGATGTATGGTGGAGGTTTTTCTAATAGCGCTGGAAAACACAAACGTTCACCACCAGTCTCTCGCTAGGTAGCTTCACTGTTGGGGTGCACATGCCAGCTCTCCTCGGGGCCCCGGCTCATTGGTTGAAGACCGGGTGATGCACCAGTCTGCCAATTCTCGCGAACTTCTGGTAGCCACTTCATCAGGCGGAAGTTCGCGAATCTGGTAATTTGGTCACGTGGGTCCGAATAGGGCACAAACCGCGGGTCCTATTTTCCCTGTACCACAACACACGCAATCGCGCACCACGCACACCAGCCAACACTAAACAAATAAAATAGCTAACAAATAGAAGAATGCAAAGAAAAAATTTAAAATAAATAAATTTGCGTAGCGCAACAGTGACTGAATTGACTGTCCAGTCACTATATATATATATATATATACATATATATATATATATATATATATATATATATATATGTTTGTGTGATGGTCATTCAATGATTGAAGAGAAAAATTGGTGTAGAAAAAACTTTTGTTTACAAAATGACTCGTTGCGTCAATATTGGTGGTCTTTATGTTTAAAAGAAAGAATTTATCCCAATAGTCAACTCGCTTTTTTAATATACCGTTCCAATGAAGTCTTTGCCCATTACAGCCATTTTTCCGCAATTGTTTTGATATACCGGTTGTTCTGGATCTACTTCCAACAAGAAATGCCTCATTCAGTGTTGCAGATGGACTGAGTTAATATCGCCAAGACAATTTTGTGGATACAACAAATAAGCATAGAAATAAAAAAAAAAAAGTGTTGCGTCATTGACATTTGCATAAAAATGGCTTGGAATATGCCTGAATAACAGTTCTTCATAACCTTCCTAATAATAATAAAGAAAATTGAAAAACAGACCAATTGCATTCAAAAGTGAACTTAAAAACGTTATTAAAAATAATTATATTAATTTATAAACTTGGAATCTTATTAAAAAGGTTTAAATAGTTAGGACGAACTGTTACTCGAATTAAGAGTAAAAAATTATTATTTTTATATTTAAACTTTGAGCCATTCCAGATATTAAAATTTCGTGCCGTACCTGGAGTCGACTCGGATGGTTCAATGGTTAAAGTGCCCTTAAAGCAATTGGGAAACCAGTGTTTAATTTCCGGTCCGGTCGAGATTTTACCTTCCTGATCCTTTAATTAAAATATTACATGGCCTACATGACTGAGCTTCAAATGTAAGCTTCTTCTGAATTTTATTTATTTTACAAAGTAAAAATTTTATTTTATTAATTTTTACTCATCACCTGATGTTACCTTATAATACAAGTATATTATGTTAATTAATTTATAGAAGAAAACAATGAAAAATTTGTTATATAGTAACATCCTTGAATTGTTTTTTCCTGAGAATCTCTGGAAAATGATTCTCTTTTATCTATAATATTATATAATTTTTTTCCAAATTTTACAAGTAAATAACTGGATTCATAGCGCCTGTAATTTAATAAGTTCATTTTAAACTGTGAATATTATAAATCATAAATGCATACACCAGTCTACACTGGCGTAACGACCGAATTATTATTTCCAGTGATTTCGAGAAATATCTCAAATAAGTTGTCTGATTTCCTTTATTTCTTGTCGTTATTATCACGAAATAAGCAAATTTCTTATGTTCTTATTTCGGCAACAGTACGGGCACTTAAATTTAATCACTATTCACAGCAAATTAAACCCCTGTTTAAGACGTTAATACTCCAAATTCTGCTTTTATTTAAGAGTCGACCTGGATGGCTGCTACTTTGGGTGGAGCATGCATTGGCCAACGTTTACTCGCTAATTGACCTGGCAGGAAATTAATGGGCGCTTTTTATTGTGCCCTCGATCGAGGCAGCATTTTTCATTTGGATACATCCCGCCGCAAACCTTTCGTATCCAACCTGCAAAATTAAATTCCCAAATTGGAATTCGTTATGTAGCAATTTCTATAGAAGGTTACTTTTATTTCATATAAACTACAGAACTCGCGTTTTAATTTCATTTCAATACCAGTATTATTTTCTCCTCTTGTTCCTTTTTGGGTGTGCGTTTCAATATGCCATTATGGCGGAACATCACTTCATATCAAATAACTGTATGTCGAAACCATAAACGTGAGCCATTTGTGTTATATTCGTTAAAAACTAATTAACTCTCCGGAGGATTATTTTGGTTGAAAAGTTATTTCCTAAAACAAAGTTTGTGTATGGTTTACATACAACTGTACATCGGGGTTACTACACACAAATCTTTCTTCATGTTACGTTATGATAGATATGTGTGAATGCACATGAAAATTATTTACACTCTTCATGCTATACCGACTATACAATTACATTACACACAATTCATTATCATTATTTAGATTTTAATTTAATTTTTATTTATAGTCGTGTTAACTTCTGTGTTCATTAGCGACTAATTAATTGCAAATTATCAGTAATATTTCTAATTGAATACTTTTTTAAATTTTACATATTACAATGTATTTTGGTAACGATATATTTAAAGATACAAATATATCTGATATTTATAATATATAATAAAAATTAATAAATATACGGTCTTGAGTAAGTTTATTATGTTTATTAAGAAAAATTAATTATGAGGTTTTGTCACTTTATACGATTCTTCAGGTTGTACATATTTGTGTTTCTCTAGACTCTTCTTAGCACCTGACGAAAGGGACACGGATCCCAGAAACGTTGTGTGGTATTTATATTACCTTTTATTTTTTGTCTGTATTGGCTATCTTTCTTATTAATTACATATGTATTTATAAATATTTTGTATCTAAATGAATTGTTTTAAATAAATCTTTATAAATACTTATGTTATTAATTATAAATTGTAGATTAAAACTGTCCAACCTGAAGAGGTCCTTAGAAAATGACGAAACGTCTTATAATTCATTATTATTTATAAACAATAGATTAAGATTTTTTAAAAACAGTTTATTATCACGCAACTTCGGTCAAACCTCTATTTCGAGGATTTATTTTCCTCTCAGTGCGTTTCTTTAATGCTGTTTGACCTGTGTTAGTATATACTGAATTGAGATGTGAATGTTGCACTGATTGAAGTTTTTTTTGTATATAAGATAGAGATTAGTTACTTTGGTGTGGCCAGTTATAATTCTTTAGATGACGGTTTCGGGTATTATATTGCATAAAAATTTGCGTTGATTTGATGTATGAATTCAATTTTTAATTTTTTCCAGTTTTCGTTCCAGCATTTTTCCAATTTGTTTTTAATTAGGTTAAAGACATCTTGGATAATTTGGGGGAGGATTGATTGGGTGTCCTGTAAAGGATGATTTGACCAATTGATCGACTGTTGCATGGTGAGAGCGAAATCACAGAACTGTAATTTTCGTTCCAGTTTTCGCTACTAGGTGATGTAGTTCTTCGCATTAATTTCAGATGTTGTTTTTCGTGGGTTATTTTTTGGGTTATATGTGAGATTTACTCTGTGTGATTTTCCTTGTTGATTTTAGTAATGTGTTCCAATGCCATCAGTAAGGAATATATTTCTGTGGTTTTAATGGAGGATTGTGGGTTTAACGTTGGCGTTGTATTTATTTTATTTGCGGAGTATACGGCACTGCCCGTACCGTTGGGGTTTTTAGCCCTGTCTATATATATTTCGTGGTGGATACAGTATTCTCTCTTATTATATAGAATTTATTTTACCATTCTTCTGGGGAAAGTCTTATCTTTTTGATATTATGTCGGGGATTTGTCTGTTTTTATTTTAATATTCGTAACGGGATTTCGAAAGTATTATGTATTCCCACGTCTGGTAGTACTTGGTTAGACACTATGATTAAGATTTGAAGTTCTGTATATATAGGGTGCCCTATGTATGCATCTTGGTTTGTGGTCGGCGGTCTTCGTATGATGTAGTTTTTCTTATCATTTTATTACCGGATATTAATGTATTGACAACGTAATTATTTTTACTAACACTGGAGGTAAGAGTTTTTTCGCCAGTGTTATTAGTTACTAATATTTAATTTTGTAAATTTACAATTTTAAGATTTCTTTTTAAAGAAATGTTTTGCCCCACTGTCAGTTTTATTTAATCAGAATTGGAAAAGTTTTGGGCTTTTAACAGAAATTTTTTGTTTGTTTTTGACATGGTTTAAAACTAGATGTCTATTCTGAGAATCTAAAATTTATTCATAAATTTTGGCTTTTTTACTGTTAAATATGGAAAATATAGTCCGATTCAATTGTAAATATGTAGTTAAGAAGGGGTTCGCGCTATTTGAACGCTACATTTCTGAACATGAAATAATTAATAATCATGTTATGAAAATAGCAAAAAAGCGAAGCAGCATTTGTCACGTTATAATAAATGACTGAATAAAATAAAATGTAGCGAGATATAGGTTTTCAGTAAAAGCTAAAGGATAAAAATGTTTATTTAATAAGTATATTACCCAGTAATTGAATTAAATTTCACAAAACGTTACATTGAGGTACATATAATCAAAAACTGTTGTATCACTTAATAGCTATTAACAATAAAAATGACGTAGAAAAAATGCAATTCAGCTGGAGGTGTTGAAGGAGTTGCAGTTCACACACTTTTTATTTTGTATTAGTGTTATTGATACTTCTTAAATATCAAAATTTATAAATAAATTCAATAGAAAAAAGTGTCCTGAATTGTAAAGTACTGTGGGGAACATTACCTAAGTTTTATTTGAATTTTCACTTATTGTTTTGTAAAAAAAAATATAAAAAGGGCATAAATTGCAAAAATTTAATTTAAACCTCTATGAGAGGTACAAGATAATTGACAGTAAAGGTAGTTAGTTTAAAAAGTGTGAGGAAACGTTGCGCTTATAATATAAAAATCATAATACAACGCATTATTAGCTTATGAGAACATTACATATATTTTCTAGCATCTGAAAATTGCGTATCAATTTTATTGTAACCAAAGCAGTTAAACTTTTGAATGCAGGAGAAACATAAGCTTTTACGATGAGAAAAACATTATCAAAATGAACAGATTATGTTGTTACTTGTCTGGTAGTTTTTATTTTAAATTAAATTTATTTTATTCCGTAATAAATTACAGCTTTCAAACTACAGCATCATTGTAGGATTGAGATAAATTCTTCAACAAAGAAGCGATAAAATATTTCTACAAACAGACTGAAATACGTAAGGTTTTGTGGCTTTCGGACTAAATCTTCTCTATTGTTATTCTCTGGACCAGAGTCTGAAATAAATCTCAGCGTCTCAGCAGATACGTGAGGTCTTTATACAAAAACTTGCTTTCAATCCTTTCACGTAGAGAACTGAAAGAGAATCTGTCAATGTAGAACTGATTGAACTCGCAACAAATCTGATATTACTTTTCTGTTGATAAATGTTCCCCCTTTTCAATCTTCAAACAGGAAGAACGTACGTGAGCAAATAATCTGCGAACTTGGCTACCAATCGTTTTATGTACGGAATAAGAACTAGTATGAATCAAAATATACTTGTGCCGTATTTTTTTAACCCTGAAGGTAGCTGTAATCCGTGAACTGCCACACAAGTGGCATATTAAGTCCGATAAAACTTTGTAAATAATTCATTCATTTTTTATTGATTTAGTCTTCAGCACAAATTTCACGTTCCTGGGTTAGATGTGTTATCCACGTTCATTTGAAAATTATGCCTGAATTTTTATTACTTTAACCTGCTACTTGTAATATATTACGACAGTTTGGCTAACGATCTGTAGCGCGTACGTGACTCTAGAATTTATTAACGTATTAAACCGAGTTAAATGTACGTTATTTCGGATCAAAATATCGATTTTGGTGAATGTTCGATTTTTCAGACACATTTATGAGTAGTTCGTAATTTCAATCTGTCCACATACTTCGTTTACGGTCCTGATATATGAATATTGTTCGATAAATAGTACCCTCAGAAACATTAAAAGGTTTGTGTGTTTCAACAAAGAATGTATGTGTACGCGATGTAAGTTCTACACGTCAAAATACAGAAAAAAAGTAGGATAATGGCTTATAAGTATTAAATTATATGCTGTCTTTAAATTTAAGACCACGATTCATAACTGCCTTTTATATAATTTATTATTTTAAAAGAGTAATATAAAAATATGGAATTAACTACGTGACAAAACAACCCATCGTTAAAGATTTTGTAGATATATCTCACCTTCCTTTTTGTGGTCTCTGCAATACTACTTTAAATATACTAAAAGGCAAAAATTTCGACTCCATCCTGAAATCTGACGAGTACCAAAGTGAAATGATTAGCTTTTGTAAAGAAAGTAACGAATTGAAGTGTATTGTATGTCTTGACTTAAATATAAATGGAAGTATACCATAAAGATAAAATTTATCCTTTGTTATTTATGCTAATGTACTTAAAGTGGGAATTATTTAGTTATGATATAATGTAAATATAAAATTCCTACAAGTTTACGAAGAGGTGCTGTAAAAGGTCTCGTTCTAACACTTTAAATAATTACGCAGTGCTCGCTAATGATCATATAGACATAAAATTTAACAGAAAGAATCATATTTAATTGTAATTTAAAAAGTAATTCTTATTTGATTATTTTTTGTTTACTACTTTTAATTTTTGAATTTGTTATCACCCCCTCTTATTCATTGGCTTTTAATACTTGTAATGTATAAATTAATACTTAATGGTTATTTTCGGGGGTAATATTTAAAAATAACCTCATGAATTCTATGGATTTTTATCCTATTAAAATCTATAGGCGATTCTTAGATATTTTACACATCGCACTATATGATAATGCAACACAGATCCGAAAACTACGTATCACACTACATACTGAGGCGAGCCATATATTTTTTTTTTGAGGAAGGCCTTTCATATTATTCTCATTATAATGTGTAGCGATTTACTTCCCCATCATAAACTTAATTCAGAGCTTAAATAAACTGATAAATTGCCCAGACGATTGGAAAACCTTCTTGCAATGAACAAATAAGTTCTAATTTTACACGACCGCAGTCTGTTGAAAGTTGATGATTTGCTCATTTTTGTATTTAACATCATTTTAGTTTTTTAATTGGAAATAAGTAATGCACACTGTATTTTTTTTAGGGCAACAGGCTACTACATGAGGGTAATCCACTTTGGGCAACTCCTCTTTAATAGCATAAGAAGGGATTTGAAAGGGGGGATGTGGAAGGGTAGAGGAAGGTAGCCAAGGGTTACTAGGGTCCCCGGGCTATATTTTAAGGATCCTACCCGGCATTCGCCTAAAGAAATGCAGGGAAAAACCTAGAAAAACCTGCATCAGGTAGGTCGGGCATTGGGTACTTGTCCCACGCCCTTCCGATAGCGGGAGAGTATTTTGCTGTGGGGACGCAGCATTCCCTTCTCCGTGCCTCGACCAGTTTAGGAGACAGCTAGCCGACTATTCCAATGGGAATAGCGGACAACTCTTACCGTATGCCCAAGGTCTGTGACCCCGGAACATACACCTCTCAGAACAGGCCGAGGTGCCTCGGCTTGTGGGAACCTTAGTTCAAAAACGGAGAGGAAAAGCATCCCCAAAGGTAGTCCCTTCGTATCTCTCCTAAAAAGCTAACCACCGCTATCCCTACTATAAAATTTATCAGAAATGCGTATAAATATATTTTATTGGTTAACACTGCTGTGGGAAGATATGTGTATAATTAATAATAATGAGTTTCAGTTTCATATTTAGTAGATCCAAACGAGTTACATTTGCATATTAAACATAACTGCCGAAAATTGACATGGATTATTCAAAGCAATATAATTATAACAGAGCAAAACAAACCACACGGAAACAATACGAATTCACAGACGAGACTCATTTCTTACTATGGTGAGTTAGGGGGGGGGGGAGGGGCAGCCGAGCTAATAATGAACAACTGATCACAAGATGTACACATCTGTGCCAGACACTCACTAGGTTACCAGGTTCTGCTTTTCCCCTGGATCCTCTCTCCTGGGAGTACCTCGCGACGCCTTCTCAGCGGCCATCTCTCTGAATTTTATCGCCGTCTATAAACCTCCGAACTCTCAACATCAACCGCTTTGGTTTTCTCTACTTTGCTTTTTCAATTTTTTATATTCCCTCAACTGCCAAATTTGAAAATATTCCCATGTTGCGTGTTCGCCCTGTGACGCAAACAATTTTATTGGAGTAGTGCCGCCGCACATCAATCTCATTATTTGCGAATTTCCGGTCAGAACTCGGCTGATTTTACACATTCAATTTTAACTAATACTATAATGTATGTAATATATAATACCAGATAAATATATTGGCAGAAGCAAAGTAGTGATAAAAAGTCGGATAGCACAAGCAAAAAATAAATAAATAGAGAATTGATTACATCTAATTTATGTTTTGAAAATCTGACGTTTTGTCTGGAACGTGGTGTTGTATGGTTGGGAAACTGCAGGAAAGGATTGACGAAAAGACTTTGAAATGTGGTGCTACCGAAGAATGCTGAAAGTCAGATGGGTAGAATGAGTCACAAATCAGGAAGTCCTGAATCTAATTCGTGAGGAGAGAACAATATGGAGGACACTACCAAACTTTGTGGCAGGAAGGGTTGTTAAGTTTGTATTAGAGGGAAGTGGCTGCAGTAAGCGTCCAAGAAGACCTAGAATACAATATTTTAGTTAAATCAGGGTGGATGAAAAGATTAGCACAAGATAGGTTAACACGGAAGGCTCCATCAAACCAGTCTTTGGACTGTCTACCGCCACATGGCCCTAATTTCCACCACAGTTTGTAATCTCAAACACAAGATACTGAATTTGAAATTTATTAAATATAGTCTGATGAAACTGGTACTATTTTTTTTGGCTATTACAGTGCGAAGATTAACGAAAAGTAAAGTAGGAAAGTAAAATGAAATTGCATGATGTGAATAAAGCTGAAGAACTGAAAGGTAGGTCCAACGTTTCGAGAATTAAAAACTCTGTTTATCTTCAGAGAAAGAACGAATATGAATCAGGGCTGAGGCACCGAGTCCGAGAGCTCCTTGACGAAACATACCTGCCACATTCAGTCTATTTCAGAGGATCGGTTATCGAAGCTCTCATAATCTGACGGGCTTACTTGCTACTACAATGCTTTTTCAATGAAATTAGAAACAATATATTTTCTAGTACAGTCGGAATTGTAAGACAGAACTGGGATTTAAAATTAATTCCAGCTAGTAATTGTGAATTTAAATGTATTAGGCAACGCAGGGCCATGATCGTTTCCATTTCCACGAAAAAAACGATTTGTTAGTCACATCATAAAAAACGCATAAGATTTTCTGATTCGTCAAATTTTCTAGCCAAAACTGATAGCTCAAGCTGGAAGCATTGTAGGAAATAGACTCGCTTCGTAATAACCTCGGCGCTTATCAACGCGTTACAATCGCTGTGATTGCAAACCACAACTGCATATCAATGAAGTAGATATTGACGTTAGTTATAAGATGTGTGTTACTACGCTATTAAGGAGAAATACGGAATACAAAACATGAAATAAATCATGGAAATCTTAGTATTGCACTACAGGTTCAGCGAGATGCAATGCGAACTATTAGCCGCACAGAAACATACATTGGCCCGGTTTTTAAAAATAAGTTGGTCGACGTTCCTGATCACAGATCTTACTATGCACTTATGCTTTTGTTTGCAACGTCAAGGTTGGTTTAGCTTGTAGTTCGATATGTTTTCTTTGCCGGTTTAGGAAAAGCTGTAGTTATTGAAGCTTCAGAGGTGTAGAATTTCCATCAAGTGAGTTCTCTTTGTCCGTACAATGGTGATTAGCCCAGCAGAAGGCCTTGGGGACACACATGCGAGCCTAAATTCTCCCTCATCTGCATATTACTCGACCACGAATAACGCTGCCAGTTCTCCCACCACGACCACCACCACCACACGCGCGCACACACACACACGCGTATCTGGGCTCGGCTTAGTGCAACTTTCGCAATATCCTAAGAACGTTAGCAATTTCGTCAAAGTTTTCTCAAATTCTATGGACACTTGAAGCTCGTTTTTTCTACGAAACTAATGGACCAGCCGGGGGTATACAAAATTAAAACTTGAGATAATACCATTTAATTTAAATTTGCTTCAGTTCTACGCCTGAAGTAGTTGAAAAGGATTTGATTAAAATATTAAATGAATTTTCAATTCAAATTTGTGTATAACTATTTGAAACGCATTATATAAACATTATAATATAATAATGTAATATGCATACAAGCTTCCAGGTATAAATTTATGAAATTCAATATATTATATATGTAGTATAAAAGTCTCCGCACCCTTTAAGATTTGGTCTTAAATGGAACGTGTATAGTTACGAAACTTACTCTTGTCATAGAAATCAAATTTTGTTATTGATGAACGTGACCATATTACAAACTGAACAATCTGCACTCACAATAATATTTTAATAGAGGGGTGGACACACATGAGGGAAAAGAGAATCACAATCCGTTTTCTTTTACAATTTATAAAGAGCCGCAAATATATAAAAAAATTGTAATTTTATATAATGTAATAATTACATATTTTAACCATTCACGTTGGAGACCATACGAACACAAAAAAATATATAATTAGGAAAAACTAAACAATTATTTCACAAAAATGCAAGAAAATTAAAATTCTTAATAAGTAATTGAAGTTCAATTAAGGACATGGAATTTGCATTAAAAATATTTTGAATGAGATACTCATTAATTTTCCCATAAAAAATAACTAACTGAAGAATCTTGCATTTTCCTATATAATTGAGTGTTTCATTTAAGAATCAGTGTAAAACAGATAATATATTCTAGTAGAATTTTGAATATTATAAGTAACGAATTAAAAACGTTTGAGGTAGTTTTTATAGCGATAAAATCTTGGAGCAAAATGGCAATGATTTTGATGCAACTTAATACTGTTATACAAAGATCACTGGAAAAACTAAATAATAGAAAAAGAAAGCGAGCACAAATAACTTCTGCCATGAATGTATACTGTAGTATGGTATGAATTTGTTGACACACAATAAAGGAAGATGAATACCTACATTTTTTGATTCAGTCTAAATTCTGGTGCGTTACGTGTCGTTTTACAACATTTAAAAAACCTATTAATATCATAATATAAATTATATTTATAGTAAACAATCGTCTTATTATTTATCTATTTCTATAATTACTTCTTCAATGGGATTTTAAATACTATATGAAACATAAAAGCTTTTTCACTGAATTTTTATAACATTTTATGAGGTTTATTTATTTAATCTCTAATGTACTATTTTGTTTCTTTTTTGTATGTATTGTTGAAGTAATTAAGAATTTCCCACTTCACCCAATCTTTTTAAAGACGAACCGTCTTTTATTCACCACCGGCCTTCTCTTGTGATATCCTAATAGGGAAAATAGGGAGTAGTATATTGACATCCAATAATTACTTTCGTGAATATTGGCGTGTATAACTCGATAAATGATTCACTCTTTCAATGAGAACGCACTGATATGGAAACATCAACTTCCAACTCGCTTGTTTCTGTAAAAGATCGACGATTTATTTGTCAAGAGAAGGCACCTTTTAGCTGAGAAAATAAAATAAAATAAATTGCTTATAAAAATCTGTCCTGGAGCAACTCACAATTCCACCAAAATAATAAATTGAAATAAGTTAAAGTAGAACTTAAACTCATGGTTGTAAAAAGTGCAACACCATCCGCCAAATAGAAATTTAATGTACAAACGACCGGTTTTGAAGTAAAAAAACGATTAAAATTACAAAGCAAATAAGCAATATTTCATGTCGAAAATCTGTTTTGTAGAGTTTTACAGTTTTTTGAGTATTGGAAACAATTTTAATTTGGCGAAATTGATATTAAAGGAAAATTTTTACCACCAAAAATATTTAGTATCCATTATTAAAAGCCAGTAATTATTATCTAAAGCATCTTGCGAGTCTGCTGAAACAGTTTTAAGAAGCATTTAATATTCAAGGAATAACCGAAATTAATTAAAAATTTAAACAACTACATTTCTGCTTAGGAATTGCACAGATGATTCATACATAATCATATAAGTTAGATAAGTAAATATTCAAATATAAGCTCTAAATTAAACACTACACAAGGTTTATGTAATCTTTGTTGCTTTCAAGTTGGTTTAAAGAACGCAAGTGACATACACAAGAACGATACAGCGCACATGCCAGGTAACGAACTAAAATGATTTACTTCGTTGTATATGGTATTTATTTTGCCACTTATTTTTGTCAGTTATTAGTGTATCTGATTAGCATACTTTAACACAGACGTTTTATATTTAATAATTTTAATTATAGAAGTGTTTTTACTTAGACGAAAACAATCCATTATATGCACAAAATTAAGCTATAAATTAATCAAATAGTCAATGTGTTTATGTTATGAGATTATGTGTATTTTGAAACGGTTTTAATGGTTGTTAAAAATAAGTACCTGTAATTGTAATTGAATTAAAGCGAATTCTATAAATTTCTTGTTGCTCGGCTCGCATATAGAAAGCTTTCTAACTTAACTCTAAAATATAGCTCTGAATTTTTCATTAGTAGATATAATAATTTCCATCTTAGATACTTCCATGTTACATAGTCGGCGTGATACCCCTTAAAAATTATGCCATCACATTGCGTTAAATCTGTAGGAAGGAAAGAGTCCCGTTTGTCAAATGACTGCAAATCTCGGGCGGTCGCTATTTCGTTACATTTCTTCCCGTAGCTGATTCTATTAGGACGCCGGAAAGAAAGAGCTCTGAATGTTATATTTTAATCACGTTAGCGCGGATGGCGGGGATGGGTGGAGACGGCTTCAGCTATATTTACTCCGAACAGACGTCGCGCCGCTGAGTGGGGAAAGCAAGAAAATCCTTAGACAACAGCGCCGGGGGCAGTAGAGGATTAGCTCGAAGCTTTCACTCAAAAAGAATCACTCTATATTCCGGAGAATCGCCTTGTTCCACTACGAATTATTATCCATGCCTGCATAAGCGGATCTGACTAATTCCGTAAGAGTATCTTCGAACCAAAATTTTTAAAGGAGAAAAGTAGACAAGAGCGGACTATGATGCTGTGATGTAAAGGGCTTCTTGTACTTGTATTATCCTTATTCGTAAGTCAACGAGTTTTGATTATTAGGCATTCGTAACATTTCTATTTTATTGAATCTATGATTGACTGAAATTATTAAAAACATTAAAAATGTAATATTACAAACATACATTTATCTGACTTCAATATTATTAAAAATGTATGAACACAGCCAATTCATCAAACTATTTAACTTAAAAAGTACGTCCATAACATCAATTTTGGCTAATGTTTATGGAAAAGTGTAGAAATTTATGGAAATTTTAAGTACAATCTATTTTTTTAAACATAACTGTTTTTAGTCAAAACTTGTCTTAAATATAATTTTTATTATTTGAATTTTAGAATTATATCATCGTATCAAGTCCTAGACGTTTGGAATTGTTTCTTGTTAATAAATTACACCGTAAAAATGATTTTGTTATAAATAGAAGACAAGTGGATTGAAATTAACTAACAAGGGGAAATGTAATAAACATTAGGATTAATTAAAATTAAAAAAATTTACGACCTTATACAGACACTTTTTATTTTTTATAATATGACGACGTTTCGATATATTTTTGTATCTTCTTCAGGTATTGAGCTACAGAGGAGGCATTTACAATTGATTAGATTTATGGCATAACTTTACAAAGTAAACAAAGGCAAACTAAGGTACACACTCAAAATGTGTGGTATGGTTAGTTACTAAGTTGTGCTTGGCCGTTTTCTAATTTTACCTATGCTCTTTCAGTCTGGTTCCGAAGGCACGTTTGGTATGACCAATATAAGATTTTTCACAATTAAGTCCCCTACAATTAATTTTATAAACAGCATTGTGTTCAGAATATTTGCTAATTTTGTCTTCAACCCTTTTATTAATGAATTTACTAAGCTTATTGTTTATTCTAAATACAACTGAAAAGTACTTCGTACAGTTATACTACAAATCTAATAAATTGTAAATACCTCCTCTGTAGGTCAATACCTGAAGAAGATAAAGAAAGGTATCGATACGTCATCATAATATAAAAAATATCAAGTGTCTGTATAAGGTCGTAAATTGTTTTATTAATTCTAAGCAGACTTCCAATTTAAGGTTTAATTAAAGTTTAATACATTTATTAATTATTATTAATTATTTACTGGATGTTTTAGTGTTGGAAAATAATTTGCTCAGTGTCAAACTAATTTAACAATCCGAATAAGGGTTACAGAGATTTATTAAAAATCAACAACAAAACAAAATCAGGTGCTTAATCAAGACAAATAGACAGAAACTGTCCCCTGAAAGATCGTTTTACTGTCATTGGTGCCGGTAAGGCATGTAGAAAATAAGCAATAAAAAGGAAATAAATAAATTACTAATCTACTATAATTTAATTGATAATTCACAATTTTAATGTACAATAAAAGCAAAATAAATAGTAACAAAAAATTCCGTTTCGAAGAACAAACTTGACTCTTATACACGAAGTCTTATGCCAGGGTCCCGTGAGGTAATGTTTCTCTCTTTAAGTCTTCAAGCCACCTTCACCATTTAGTTAACATAACAGCATTTTTCACACCAACGAAGGTACAAATACTTTCTCCTTTTTTTCATCTTTTGAAGAAACAACAATCAATCACTTCTGTGATTTGAGTAGTGGTTTCAATGAAACTCAGTTTAAAGTCAGCTACTACATCACCCGGGATGAGCAGAGTTAAGTAATTGGTATTCGTTGGCTTCAATGAGCTGCGAAATTGTGGACGGCCGCACATGTTACATTTATAGCGAAATGGATAGTTAACAAACGCATTTGTGAAACGCGCAGAAGCTACCACAAAACGTCTCTCCTTCACCGGTGACGGCACAAAATTTAATAACAATACATCGAGACGCGGACGCAGAAACTATTTTAATATATTTTTCATAGAAGACGTGGCAGGTGTGATGGCGCCGTCATTGACAGGCGTGGTCGTCACCACATACGCTGTCTTTCACATCGAACGACGTTTCAATTTCTAATATGTGGAGCGCCATGTAATGCAATCAAATCATTTTACAGTAAAAATTTATTTTCAAATAGGTTTTTCTATTAATAAAGCCGATATTGTGTTATTTCTTTCTACTAGAACTTGATAAACTTTGACTATAACGATTCAAAACAAAATTCTGTAAAGTAAATTTGTTAGATACGAACAGAAATATCAATTTATAAATAAATGTGCGTCGTAGTTTCGTTCAGTACAAAACAATACACATTCCAAGTGTGTTCACGTTACAGAATTACGAGATGAAATTAATATTCGTTCCAAAACTAAAAATTCTAATAGGTAGAATTTCTTATTTTACTTAATTATTTTTTCAACCTGATACTTTAATTAATTTTCATCGCCCATATGACTGAGCTTTGATTCAACCTTCTTCTGTTCTTTCTGAAGAAAAAAAATTGAATTAAATGATTATCTTTTTTCCGAGCTAATTGTTTAGTTAATTGCATAAGAAACAGGTTGTCAATCGAAAACAAAAATTAGCTTCAGCACTGGTAAACAGTTAAAATTTTCCTCTCGACTTGTGACAATAAAGAGTAATTGAGCTTCGAGCCGAACATTCATTTCAACAGCGGTCCGAGTTGTAATTTATTGTCAAACGTCTGAACCAACCAAACGAAACATAAGAAATTTCTCCCGGTTGCTCTTAACTTGGTGTTTCTACTTAGACGGACTATTAATAATACTTGGAGAAAATTGTCAGAACCAAGCTGACGGGCCATTTGCCTGATTTCTGTATGGAAGGAAGTTAATTCACTAAGACAGTCAACGTGAGATATTTATGACGGAGTCTCAAAAATGAAAAGCTGCATTGTCTCTGACGTGAGAAAACATTTAGGTAATAGAAATGATTTCTTGATACGCAGTTCCGTTGAGAGAAGTCGTGTCTATCCGTTTGTATTCAGCTAATTGGATATAGGCCTCAGAGAAATCAGTATTATGAACCATAATTGTTAATAAATTATCACAGCTTAAGTATACTACACGTAACATGATTCGTATTCATATTTTTTAGGAAAGAAAACATCTTTGCAAACAAGTTTTCTTTAACTACACCTTAATAATTTAATATCAGATTAATTAAAAGTAATACACTAATAATTACCATTAATTATAAAGAATGAATACCAATTATAAAATTCGTATTTTAAAAATAGCAATTAGAACAAAATATAATCACAGGCATTAGCTCATTTCTTGTTATTTTCATTTAATGGTGTATAAAAATACAGCAATTTCAGGATACATCCAATGTAAGTAAAATTTAGTTAGTTCATATATGTTTTTGCATGTAATATATCCAAACAATTTAATGCAATGGGCGATACATAATTTTTAATGTAACTGTAAATTAATAAATAAATAAACCGACCAGTATGTCAGAAATAATTTAATAAAATAAAAATGAAAAATTTTACAACTCATGCTGCATTTTCTTGGGACCACCTCGGCTGCACAAGTATGAATTAACCATTTTTATACAAATTTAATTCCTGTAATTTCAATAAATAATACAATTTAGGAGAGAAATTTGAAAATGCGTGCACTTTTCACGCACAACACAGGTGAATTGAGTGTTGCAGACTCAATGCTATTGAGTGTGATGTTTGGCATTGTTGATAATTAATACTTATAATGAAAAACGTGTTGGTATATATGAAATAAAATAATAACTATAATTGCCAATAACATTGTTTCAGAAAGTTTATGAATTTTTTTTATCATTTTTGACATTTATAGTCGAGTTAATTGATCTTATGTGCAATATTTCAGTCATCAATCTTGAATAACATTTGTTCTCTTCGTCTGAAGTTTTACATTTGTGGATATTTATACTTTTACAATTTATCTACACCGGATTTGTTATTTCATACTTGTGCACCTGAGTTTAAAGATAATTAACGAAACTTTGTAACATTTTCTATATTTATTTTATTTAATTGTTCTGTCATTTTGTTAGGTTTATTAATTTAATGATGCAAAATTTAATTATTATAAATTTTTCTGTATCTATAGGAAATTTTTTTCAATCCCTCCGTGTTAAATTAATGCTTTTTACTCATTCTTTGTAAAATTGTTCTGTCTCTAAAATGAATAATTATATATTAACGAATGGTAAAATACTATTTAAATATCTGAATAAAGAAAACGAAGTCGGTGGGAGGTGTATGTATTTATCTTAAGTAACTCATGTCTAATTCTAGAAATAATAAAGAAGTAATTAAAATATTTTACAACAATTTTCGATTTTCGGATTTACTTTTCTCGATAGGTCTGTGGCTCATATGGCAATCTCAAGGCAATGAAGCATTAGAGCCGTATTCCGTAAGAGATAGCCTATCATCTATATCTTTGAAGTCAGTGAACTTCTCCCCACGGATTTATCGAAGAATAATGGCTTATCTGAAGAAGATTGATTGCTATCCAATGGAAAGCGCGAGTAATTAAAATTCCTAGTCGAGGAAGAAAGCTTCAAAGTTGTAATCCTAAGTCTCAACAAACTTCCCCCCCAGAGATGCTGGCTACCATACCTAATCAGGACCTCGAAGCAGAATCTTAAATATTTACAAACAGATATATTCTTAGCATAGCTTTAGTTTCAATTCATAAGACAGTGAAGTCAAAGCGCACGGACCCATTTTTCAGAATCATGATCTGATTTACTCAAGCTAGAAATATGTATTAAAAATACGAAAATTACTTGTGAGATGACACTCAACTTCCAATAATTGTGAGCAAATTTCGAATGAGTCCTACAACTGTGTCTTCCTACGCATGCAGTTACTATATGTTTTCAAAATTTTAACTTTTGCTTAGTTAAAAACTAAGATGCTCATTGAATGTAATTAAAGTTTCCAGGTCAATTTAAAATTAACAAAATAGTTTGTATTGCAAGGAAATAATACTAAAACAACTCTCTTAACATTTAGAAAGAAGTAAAATTGAAATAATTTTATAATACTTCTAATATCTATTATCTAGAATGAAGTTCTCTCGGGATTCCAACCGGGTAGCGTAGTTATGTAAACACAACGTTTCGATGGCTTGCACCGCCATCTTCTTCAGGTGAAGTGCCGTTTGCAGAAGATTGGGCTGTATTTATACCGCCCCGTCTGTGGTACCAGTGATCGGGATGTTTCTATTGGCTCTGGTCCGTAGGTGGTAGGGGTGGGCAGCTGGTGGTATCCCCTCCCCGTTGCCTCTTTGGATCGTTGCAACCGCCTCCGGTAACCTCGGCGCGTCCGTTGCCTCGTTAGCGGTTGTACCCCCTGGAGTGCCCGGTCCGTTCCTCGGCGTACGAGACGCCCGTAGCATGGCGACGGCCGGTGCCCAGGCCTTGCTCAACTGGTAGCCAGTGTCCCTATTTATGAGCTCGCTGTGGGTAGTTTTGATAGCCACAGCTTCCATAAGTATACTCTCCCAGTAATTACTAGCTGGGTCCAGTATCTTGGTGTTCTGGAAGTCAATTCGGTGGCCCGACATTAGTGCGTGTTCCGCCACGGCTGATTTCGAAGGCTGTTTTAACCTTAGGTGGCGCTGGTGTTCCACCCTTCTCTCTTCTACGGTACGAAGGGTTTGGCCTATATACTGTAAACCGCAGGAACAGGGAATTTGGTAGACCCCTGGTTTCCTGAGGCCGATCTGGTCCTTAACCGGGCGTAACATTTGTTTCACTTTTGCCAGTGGGCGGAAGATAGTTTTAATGTTGTGTTTCCGCAGGAGTCTGCTAATCTGGCCTGTGGCTTGCCCATAGAATGGAAGGAACGCTTTTGTTACTGTGGAGTCTATTTCCTTGGCCCTACTGGCCCTATCCTTCCTAAGGGCGTAACAGATCTGCCGATTGGTATACCCATTGGCACGCAGGCATCCTTTCAAATGGTTAATTTCAACGGGTAAACTTTCTGCGTCCGATATCGTACGGGCCCTATGTACCAGAGTGGAGATTACCGTTGACTTCTGTGCAGGGTGGTGGAAGCTGCATGCGTTTAGGTAAAGGTCCGTGTGTGTGGGTTTCCTGTACACACTGTGCCCAATGGTGCCGTCCGGTTTTCTCTTAAGCAGCACATCTAGGAAGGGAAGTTTCCCGTCTTTTTCCACTTCCATAGTGAACTGTATGTTGGGGTGTCTGCCGTTTAGGTGTCGCAGGAAGTCTTGCAAAGCTTCGGTACCGTGCGGCCAGATGACGAAGGTATCGTCAACGTACCTAAAGAAGCAACTCGGCTTCAATTCAGCCGATTTTAAGGCTTCTTCCTCGAAATGCTCCATGTAAAAATTGGCGATGGCCGGGGAGAGTGGTGATCCCATTGCCACGCCATCAACTTGTTCGTAGTATTCTCCCGCGAACTGAAAGTACGTGGTGGTAAGAACGTGACGAAAAAGTTTCGTAACTCCTGCTGGGAAGTGCTCTTCTAGTAGTTCCAAAGTGTCGGATATGGGAACCCTTGTAAAGAGGGAGACAACGTCAAAACTAACCATTATGTCCTGGGGACCAATACGAATGTCCCGTACGATATCCACAAACTCGGCGGAATTCTTGATGTGATGTTCACATTTTCCCACCAGTGGGCTCAGCCTCTTGGTCAGATATTTGGCCAGGTGGTACGTCGCAGAGCCAATGGCACTTACGATTTCTATTGTAGAATTCAGACGAAGGTAATTGTATTTAATCATGTTAAAGAATAATACAATAGTAATAATATATTATCACTAACAAATTGTTGTTAAAAGACTATACATTTCATCCTTCTACCAGCTAATGACTAATATATCTAAACAAGAAAGCTTTTTAATAAAAAGATTATTATTATTCATTTCTCATTTAGCTATTATGGAGAGCGAGTCTTTTGAACATGTCCAGATATTAAGGACCCGACGTCTTGGCGCTACCTAAAGCACATAGAAACCCGCCTAGCTATCAACACTTGCTAAAATTCATTAAAAAAATTCATAAATAAACAAATTTAACATAAAGTTGTCACGAGAACATTCAGAGTCAATCAGATTAATTAAATACTTCATAAAAGTGATTGGAGAAGTAATTTTACAATTTATTTTGAAAATATGATGTAAAATTTTGAGACCTACTTTATAATAACACTATCTAAGTGTCCGACGTTGCTCGGGTTGTTATAATTAAACTCAGCGACATCCATAACCCCGGATTTGACTCCAATATCAGTTTTCGCCTTATTTTTATTTGACGCCCCTCCGCCCCTAACCCAAAAAGGTATTACCCTCCAAATTCCAAAAGGGGTTGAAATGATTCACAAAATATATGGAGAAACGCAATCTATCTCATTTACCCCGAAAAGATTTCTTTCGGCGAATATATCGGCCGTTTTAACATGTTTGAAAATTGACACCCCAGTCAACCCAGGTCCCATAGGGATTAAAAGACAAGTTTAATGTCGTAATGAAATTCTGCGACACCCATAACCGCGGATTAGACTTCAATCTCGGTTGTTTTCGCGTTATTTTATTGTAACGCTCCTCCATCCTACCACTAAGAGTGCTGCCGTACCATGCTAAAAGGGGTTGACATTCCATATAAGAAACTACGGTAGAAATACTATCCATCTGATTATCTACCGTTTTAACAGGCTTGAAAATTTTTACTGGGTCCATCCCTGCCCTGAGGGTTAAACGATAGTTTGAATTTCATAATGAAACCCAGCGGCATCCATAATCCCGGATTCGACTCAAATCTTGGTTGTTTTCGCGTTATTTATATGTACCGCCCCTCCAACCACACCCATAAGGATGCTCCCCTTCAATGTCAAAAGGGGTTTAAAACATCGGGACACACACTGTCAATCTCATTGACCCCGATAAATATTTATCCAACACAAATTTCGGCCGTTTTCGGATGTTTGAAAAAATTTACACGTCCGACCACACCCGTTCCTGGTTGTGGTGGACGTGTCTTATCCCAACAGTGTTGTTAACTGTTCGAAGGGAACACGTGTACAAAAGTTGGTCGAAATTGATCCACGCGTTTAGATTTGTATGCGGTACATACACACATACAAACAAACACACGTACGGGAAATTTTATTAATTAGAATGCTACATTGGCTAATGGCTACGTTATCAACTTTTATAAATACAATGATACCACACAAAGTATCTTTCAATTATTTCTCTTCTTTTACGTCATTCACTATACAATCTCACAATAGCCATCCTGTCTGACACAAACATACATTAATAAACCTCACATAAACATAAAATAATTAGATCAACTACAGTTTTGGCAATCTAAATATTGTACTGAAAATATCTAGAGAAAAGTTTTAACTGTTGAAATGACTAAATGCCAATTAAAATAATTAATGCATTAAACGTGCTCCGTTGCTTATTATTTGCTCGTAGGGAAAGAATGTCTCTGCTCTAGAAACATGCATGTGGCTGCAGTAAAGAAAATCTTTCCTTGACAAGTTGTAAAGTCACTGAAAAGACGGCAGAAAAATGTTGCAGATTTTGCAGCTGTGCCAAGTATCAAGAAGTTGAGGTCCCAGGAAGAGGAACTCATAAACTTCGCCAGATACGACGATGTTAAGAAATCTTCCCATCCAGAACCATGTAGGAAATTATGCTCATTTTTTGTATCTTATTGTAAATAATTAAACATATAATGTTGCTCTTGGTAAAAGAAGCACATTTTATGTAAGTAAATTAAAATTGCCTATATTATACGATGGCGATTTTTATTCGAAGTTCATAAATATATCAAAATTGTCAAAATATTAATAGTATTTTGCTAATTAATGGAATAGATTATAAAGTTATTCGTACAAACTTTCATAATACCAATTTCAAAATGTATTTAATGAAAACTGTAGCATCTTCATAATGTACAAAAAAAGTCAATAGAGCATAAATCAATATTTTGTTTTCCAGGCTTGTCTCTTCTTGGAATTCATCGTGAACAATTATCTTATGTACTGGAGCAGTACTAGTATTTTCTACTAAGGTTTACTTCATTTTTTAACTTATTTAATTCTAAATTCTCCGCGAACAGTTTTAATGTGTTAATGAATTATAACTGGAGATAATTGGCTAGTCGTGACAAAAAAATGCACATTGGCCCGCTGTCCTGTTATTGGGGGTATGCGGGACACACCTTACCACTAACCTTTGTTTCTTATTCTTTATTGTCCCGAAAGCTCAAGCACCGCTTACCGTTATATACACACAGCGGTTAGAATCACATATTTCATTTTATTTCCATTAAATTTATATCTAAATATTGATATTACTAAAGTTGGTATTAACAACCTAACAAAATTAATGATGACAAAGTTCATAAATATCAAAACGTTGGAAATATTAATGTAATTTAATATTCCGTTCAAATTTTCACAACATTCCGATTTAAAAAACCCTTTAATGAAAATTGTAACATAATGGATATAGGATCACAGTTTCCGAGACAAATGTTCAGCTCACACAACACTAGATTGGACAAATTTCGCGTGGCGTTCCAACTAATCGATATTCCTTGGCAATTTAAAAATGACAGAGCCGACCTCCTGTGGTGAGATGTTGATGCGTCTGTAAATAAATAAATAATAAAACAATGATAGATATAGGTTCACAGTCTACTTTTCCTAAACTAAGAATGTATTTTTATTATAATTGTATTATAATTATATTTAATTAATACCAGTGTATAAAAGTAATTATTTTTGGAATGAAACGCAGTGTATGTTGTGGTGCGTAATACAGAAAATCTATTGTACATAAAATAAATCCGCTAAAAAAATGATAAATGTAATTACAATGATGAATTTAATATTAGATGAAGAATTACGATCTTCTTTTATTTTTATGTGCTAATTTTTTTATATATAAAAATATAGGTAGGGGAGTTTGGAGAACTTTATGAATATCCTAGAGTTTTATGATTATTCCGGACGATATTATTTTTATATTTCACTACAAGAAAAATATTGTTTGTTTTAATATGACATAGCAGCATATGTAAGAGAGTTTTCAATTTTTTTTCAGCGACACCTGCAGATTTTACCAAGCCCTGTCGCTATTGATGACTATTTCCTTTGGAGCGTCAGGGCGCCGCTTATCGTTTAGTTGAAGCTTTTACTCCCCCACACCTTGTGGGGCGAAACGTTTCTTGCTCCGTGTATTAGGCCCGGGCGAACAGACATTTTCACATGGCTGCACGCCACTCTTTCTTCTCCCCTAGCTCAGTTCCTCGACGCATGCGAACTAAATTTCTATATCCTAAAAATTAATTTTTTTATCTCCAGGAATACAGACTACTAGACTAAGGAAAGAATTATCCACGAATTCAGGTCCTCGTAAACAGAAATGTTTGTTTTTTACGGAATAAAGCAATACCAACATATGATCAGTCAAATAATTCGCCGAACCATAGAAAGTTAATTAAAAGTTTTGTAAATATTAAAATGTAAAACAGTGTATCCATGTACATTTGGGCAGTTTATTTACAATTCTTCATTTCATATTTTTCTTTCATTGTCAATTAGAGAACATTGCAATGTGTTATTTTTCCAAGAATAGCAGCTTCCACTATTTAATTGTACTGAAAAATTGATATGATACAATAAACCTAAAACAGTAACCAACCTCTCTCTATGATTGAGAAGCAGCCGTCCCGTTTCTTTGGTTTGTGGTCTTAGAACTCAAAATATTGCAAAGAAAGATTGTCAAAAAAATTTCTTATGTATTTCCATAAAATAACTTGTAATTACCACCTAAGGAATTTCTTATATATATTTATTATTGATAACAGCAGTCCTCAACCGATGAAATTCGACGAGTCAAAACTACAATTATTTAATTATTAAATCCTTTAATTGGAAGAGAAATATAATGAGTGTTGTACAAAAATATTATAAAATACACATTTAAGATAATACCAGGACTTCATATTAAAATAAAATGCAGAAATAAACAGATGAAATAAAAAGATCACATGTGATTGTTTGTAAGGTAAATTAAACTTAACTCAAGGTCTGTGACCCCGAAACATAACCTCTCAAAACAGGCCGAGTGCCTCGGCTTGTGGGATACTTAGTTCAAAATGGGAGAGGAAAAGGCATCCCCAAAGGTAGCCCCTTCGTATCTCTCCTACAAGGTTATGCCTGCGAAAGAACATCCCTCGCAGGTATTTCCTGCGAGAGAATAGCCCTCGCATACCTATTTCATCCTGCAAGAGATTTTTTTTTAGGGCAACAGGCTACATGAGGGTAATTCACGTTGGGCAACTCCCCTTTAATAGCATAGGAAGGGATTTGAAAAAGGGATGCGGAAGGGTAGAGGAAGGTAGCCAAGGGTTAACTAGGGCCCCCGAGCTATATTTTAAGGATCCTACCCAGCATTCGCTTAAAGAAATGTATGGAAAACCCTAGAAAAACCTGCATCAGGTAGGTCGGGCATTGGGAACTTGTCCCACGCGCTTCCGATAGCGGGAGAGGAGTTTGCTGTGGGGACGCAGCATTCCCTTCTCCGTGCATCGATCAGTTTAGGAGGCAGCTGGCCGACTATTCCAATGGGAATAGCGGACAAATCTTACCGTATGCCCAAGGTCTGAGACCCCGGACCATAACCTCTCAAAACAGGCCGAGGTGCCTCGGCTTGTGGGATCCTTAGATCAAAAACGGAGAAGAAAAGGCATCCCCAAAGGTAGCCTTCGTATCTCTCATTCTTTGCGAGAGAATATTTTTTATTTTGAGTGTAGACAGGCTATGTATATGGTAATCAACATAGTGCCAACTCCCCTCTTACAGCATAGGAAAGGGATTTGAAAGGGGGGATGCGGAAGGGTGGAGGAAGGTACCCAAGGGTTATCTAGGGCCCCCGGGCTATTTTTTAAGGATCCTACCCGGCATTCGCCTAAAATTAATGCATGACAAACCCTATAAAAACCTGCATCAGGTAGGTCGGGCATTTGGTACTTGTCCCACGCCCTTCCAATGGCGGGTGAGGGGTTTGCTGTGGGTTCTCAGCTTAACCCTCACCCTGCCTTGGCCAGTTGAGAAGGCCGCTGGCCGACTATTCCAATAGGTATAGCGGACAACTCTTACCGTATGCCAAAGGTCTTAATTGTTAACACTGAAAATAACATTGGAGATGTGCAGGTTATATGGGACGAACGAGTCAGAAATAATCGATAAGGTGTTATCCTATTTTTTACTGCAGTGCTTGATGAAACGATCAATCCCAACCGAAGAACTAAATTCGGGGACAAATACACGCGTCTTCAGTCTTCATCCTATCATAATTATCCAATTGGTACATTGAACATTGGATACCGTAACCTAAAGGGCTATTCAGTGTTTGCACGATTTGTCACATGTCCTGTTTGCTGCCCACATGACAGTTTGGTGGGATTATCCATTAGATATTGTACTCATTGTTATACGTTAATTGTTAATAAGTACTTCAGGCGGTATTACTGAATTACGCTTCGTTTTTAAATTAGACAATAGGCGGCACCAGTATACATCCTAGTTTCACCACCAGGTGCGGACTGATAGCCTGGTTCACCAAAATAAAGTGGAGTCACTTCGATTGGGAGATCTCGACAAGACCTTCACTTGGGACCGATCGTCCCCCAGCGACTATGCCAGGTCGTTTTTCTCTCTCCCTTTAATTTCCTTTACGTTGTTTACCATCCATTCTAAACCTTCCTCTAAAGGAGATTTAATATTGTAAGGGAGAATATACATTTTAGTGTTAATAGCGATTGACTTTATATGTGGAAATATTGTTTTCTTTTGTTAAGTGTGAGTGTAAATAATTTCTTGTTCGTTTGAGGTCTGACTGGAAGGACACGCGTACCAATTTAATTAATGCTAATTTCTAGTGACTAGTACAGCATGTGTATAAGAGTTTATGTCGAAGAATTTATGTTTAACTCCTAATTCGGGAAACATTTAGGAGCATGCAACGTTTCTTGGTCTGTTGATTAATAATAAATTGAAATGGAATCACCCCATAAATAAATTCTCGGATAAACTTAGCAAAAATTGCTTTGCATTAAGAGTGTTGGCTCGCGAAAGCAATATATCTAAATTGATATACCATGCATACTTTCATTCTGTCACGTATCACGGTATAGTAAATGGGGGTCATTCACATCACGCGTTTGACATTTTTCAACCACAAAAGCTGCCCGTATGAATCATGTCTGGTGTTCCCTGGAATGCCAGTTGCAAGCCTTTGTTTCGTTAAGTTTGGATTTTAACTTGACTAGTACGTACATCCTAGAAATTTTCAGTTTGTCTGAAGAAACAACAATTTATATGCCCTAAACGGAACAACTAGAAATGGCTCTGAATTCCGCAGTGAAAAACATCGCCTAAATCTTTTTGAATAAAGCATTAGTTATTACGGGATAAATCTATGCAATAGTCATCAGGGCGAAATAAAAACTTTAACCACACAAAATTTATTTATAAAGAGTTGTAAATCTGTTTTTAACTAATGGAGCATATTACTCGATGAAAGGAATCGTAGATACGGAGGACAGATTATAACCTATATAATAAAATCGTTTTCTGTTATCCTATGAAGTTATGCTATAATTTTACCATTATAATCTTGTAGAATTTAACTGCCAACTTATTTTATTTTTCATGTGCGAAGCTATATTTACTGTTGGAAACGCCGTCGAATGAAAATTGAAGATTAATATCGTTATCATTTATTTAATCACTGATATATTAGTATCTTTAACGTTTCGTTAAACCATATATTTTTTGTAAAGTACAATGTTTGTTTTTTAAATTTTATAATTCTTACATTTTATTATTTTATTTTAATCTTATATTATGAATTATCCTATTTACTCGAACGAGGAATAATGCAATGAAAAATAAAACTGAAATCTGTAAGAAAAATATACTGTAATATACTGAAGGCAAGAATAATTTGAGTATTCTTGGGCCATTAAAAAGACGCTCTTGCTTACAAACACTTTATTATTGGTTTATATTTTTATTTCTGAGCCTAATTTGTTTTTAACTCAACACACTTCTTACTGGTTTCTTTATCTTTGTCTATGGGTCCAGTAATTTGGTTTCCACTTATTATATTGTAATTTTATTTAATGACGTATGTAAGTCCTCGTACGAAGAATAATGGAATGAATCAATCAAATCAAATGTTTCGGCTGTTGTTTTGTATTTGGAGTGTAGTGATAAGTCTATATTTCATCAACATTATCGACGCAAATTATCGGTCACAAGATTGCGTTTATATTAAATTAAGAGAACATGTGGCAACTATTTTGTGAATATGTTTGAGTCTCAATTTTAATGAAATTTCTAAACTACTGATCAATGTAATATTCCTGTGACCTCAAGGATTCACGGAAATTATTATCTCTAATTACTCAAAATCATATGGATAATTTCTGGTATAGCGGACGCCCTGAACGATATTTTAATTCTTTTGCTTTTCAGACTTGGTTTAAAATCATTCGTCCCGTTATAAAAAGTTTTGGTCGTTCGAATAGATGTGCCATGCAGATAATCTCACCAAACTTTGATTTTGTAAAGCGTTTTTCTTTCAAATTGAAGTGATTAATGTAGTCCGAAACGCGCCTTATTTTTCGTTGCTTGAAAAGAACACAATAAATTTGATTTGACACTACTAAAAAAACCGTGCTTTGAATATAGTTGAATATTTTGCAGCCGAGAATTGAAGCACGGTACTCTTCAAAAATATAAGGTTATTGTAGTAGGTTTTGTAAATATTAATTTAATTTCAGTAGTACAAGATATATAACGGATTTCACGTTTCCCGTGACACGTATCAGCCAGTTCTTTCGTACAAACATTTGAATGTTGCTAATATGTGTATATATACTTCTATTTCGTTCCTTATAAATGAATTTATTTGATTCCAATTATGTATTCTTCATTTCCTTTCACATGCTTTATTCGGAACGCGCTCTTAGAAGTCACTTTGGGGTTTCTTTTCAAGGGCCGTGTCTGCTCGTTTTCCCTCTAGGGTCTGGGAATGGAGTTTATTATAACATGAGGTCTGTGGGGACGATGTCATTGAGGGGTCGTCAGAACGTCTGATTGGTCGAGATGCAGTAGCTTCGTGGCCCCGAGATAGCATCCTGCAGGGGTCTTACAGCATTATCAGGGGATAACAACACAAACGACCCATAACTTGCCCTATGTTGTAAACGTGAACGTAACTGAAACATTTGCACCAATGCTGATCATGAAGTCAGAAAGACCTTTACTGCTCTTTTATTTATGTACTAGTAAACGATACTACTGTGAATGATGAAGATCGGCCAAATGTTAAAAGTAAAAATAAAAATGAAAAAGTTTGAAAATTATTGTTAGGAATAAAATGCTAAATATATATGGCATTAAAATAGTCATGTTCGTTAATAAATTCTGACATTTTGATTACGATCTATATTTTATTAAAATATAAGTATAAAATTCATACGCAAGTATATATGTATATATATATTGTAATAAATAACAATTAGGGTTTAATTAAATTAAAGGAATTTACTTCACGTTGAAGCGCCATTTATGTAATAATCAACCGAGAGGTTTAATTAAATAATAAAATTAATAAAATTTAATACATAAAATTATTTATTTTCACTTTGTGGATTCTAACTCAAAAACAATTACAATTTAAAATATTAATTTCTCAGGGCCTTCACTGGGTTTGATAATGGACACAACAAATTGATTTTAAAATCTTATTAAAAAACAGTTCACATTTACCTAACAATATTTCGATAGAAATAAATTAAAAAGAAAAGAAATTAACTTTTATTGGCAATTAAAAGAGAACGAAATCTGACTCTATCTTTTAATTACGTTTACAATTAATCATTAGTTTGGTTTTGTTACTTACATCTGCCCAGCTGGTACCAGCATTCTTTTTGTTTAGGATGTACACTATTGCAAAAATTATACACTGATTCTAAAATGTCGACTCACAGATTTTACACTATTGAAGCCAAAACTGATAGGCTCCCAGGAACTCGGATGGTCCTCCTGAATGTCAACTATCTGATGTCTGCTCGCCTTATACGAATCCTCTGATTCGTAGATTTGTTAGTCTTTTACCGCTTTGGACTTAAACTGCAACTTTACTATCCCGGCTTGCTGTAGACGTAAACTGCTTTTAATTAGCGATATTTACGATGTAATACTTCCGTAAATGTTTTTACTTTGTCTTAAATTCACAACTTTGTTTAATAATACATTAACGACGGCTAGTCTCTGCTCTAGTATTATTTGTTCCGTCCTCTGAAATGTCCCGCCACCAACTGACTCCTAGTTCTCTCGAGTTTTTGCGCGCATACGCCATTTTGACTTTTCGACAAAGCAAAGTGAGCTCGCTTTTCATTGTCGTTTTGTTCAATCAGACCGCTATAATGCATTTCTCAAACAATTAAAATTTTACGTCCAAACAATTATTGGCCTAATTAATTGGCATTACAATATATATATATATATATATATATATATATATGCGTGTGTTACGTAGAAGTAAAAGTATTAGTGGGAAATGTGGAGTGAACAATTTTGTAGAATTTGGGGTAAATATCTATGCAACATTTTTTTACAAAATTTTATATGTATGTCAATGTTTTTGGCAATATAATGAGGTTATTAACTTACATAGTTTTTTTTCAGCCAAATTGCAAAGGAACGTCTTCCACAAAATGTTTTCAAATCAGGTTGCATTATTTCCGGAAGATTAATATCGAATTGTGCTCACCCGCGGAAAATTCCAGTGTTTGTAAAGTATCAGGTGTATTAATTTTAGATACAGGAATATATTCGTTCTCATTATAAAATAAAAGTATTGAGAAAGTATGTGGTATTTAGCCGTGCCATTTTATAACTACTTTTTCTCTTTATACTATGGGCCCGATGCGAATAATTTATTATTTTTCATAACACGATAGGTAAATATTTTCAAATTAGCTTAGCCCAGCTCCTGTGGTGTAGGGGTCGGCGTGACCATCACAGAGGTCCCGGGTTCGAATCCCAGCGAGGATATGGATGTTTGTGTGCATAAGAGAAACTCTCATAAAAATCAGTTCCCCAACAAAGAAAAATTGAGTACCCATACTGAGTCTCTAATAACCAGAGCTGTTGATGCGACATTAAATAAATAAATATAACAAATTATATGTTTCGAAATTGGAAGAAAAAGTGGTGAAAGTAGGCTGAATTTCCGTAAAATACTTCAACAACCGGGTTTATTTCCTCGGTATCTTTTGGTACAAATAAAACTGCCTAGATTAAAATTATGTTCGTTTAGAAAATAAGTTTCCTAGTGTAACGCAACGTATTTTCACTGTTTTTAGTCTAATTTCACCTTGATTAGGCCGTGTTCTTTGAATCAGATAAAAGTTTATAATTATCATAAATATTCTTAGCTTTTGTTTGAAATTACTTACTTTTTGTAACCGGAATTAGAGGATAGATAATAGCCTACATCTTGTGAATTTTTCCCCGTTTGTAGATAATTTTTCCTGTTCTTCCCTTAACAAAATTTAAATCGATGACCTTTTGTGGTTTGACTTCACGTATCTCGGTGGCCCTGTGTAAGAATCCCGGTTAGGGCATGGATGTTGAGTGCGTGTGGTTCCATGCTTAGAAACCCACACTCGTTACTTCCCCAACATAGTACAAAGTCGCTAATGGTCTTAGCAGTTTATACCAATTAATAAAATAATTTTTTAAAAAATTAAATAACAATTCCTTAAATACATGCTTCAATTGTATTAAGAAAACTGAATATCGAACAACGTCAGATATAATGAAAATGAAAGATAGCCAATTCAGAAAAAAAGGTAATATAAATACCACACAAAGTTTCTGGGATCCTTGTACCTTTCGTCAAGTGCTAAGAAGAGCCTAGAGAAACACAACTGCACTGGTCAGTTGACAACACTCAAAAGCGACGAAAACGCAACAACAATGGGAGAGCCGAAGGGTTAGCGTAACGACGACAATGGAAAAACAGAAGGCTTAGCGTAATAGTAAGGGATCATAGCAATTATTGAGTTTCACAGTGCCTGTTTGTACATTAATAGTTGTTGTTTTCTTTATTATGAAGTATTTCTGAAATGAGTCTGGAATTGTACCTGCTGTCAATGTCTAAAATCGTAGCACTTTGCCAATCAATTATACGTTCAAAATTGATTATATGTTTGGATACTACAGTTTGCTTATCAATAGCAAGATTGATATTAGATATATGTTCTTCGATACGTGTATTAAGGAAACTTTTTGTTTGTCCTATGTAGCAGGAATTACATTTAGAGCAAGAGATTTTGTAAACAACACAATGTTTGTTGTAGGTGTCAAGTGGGTCCTTGTGGTTTTTAATCAAGTATGAAAGGGTATTATTATATCTGTAAATGATGGATAATTGATATTCTTTGAATTTTTGGACAAATTTGTGACGTAGAAATTTGTAATAAGGGAGTAAGTACGAGAAGAAATTTGGCTTGAGGTGTTTGGGGACGATTGACAGTAGGAGATATATCTTCTATTGAGTGTTCACTTTTGATAGGAAACCATAATTTAAAATAAAGGAATCAACTACAAACGGTCCTACATAACTCCCATCAACTACATTTAGAAATAAAATTCATTAAGTTCTTCCAATGTAATATTTCCTAAATGTCACGTATACTATAGAAGAAAGACTACAGGAGAAATAATTTTTAAAATTACTTTTTAAGCAAAATATAAATTAGATCTTAGTCTTTCAGCTGTAAAGCACTGAATTCTTTTACTTCGTTAAAATTATATTTAAGGATAACTTGCTATCAATAACATTATTAATAATACTGTAGTTTTCCTTTATTTATACAGCGTCATATAGCAATAAGTTTGTATATAAGGAACGTAGGTTTTCCCGGTGTAGTTGCTGGATGAAGTTCTCTCGGGATTCCAACCGGGTAGCGTCGTTTTGTAAACACAACGTTTCGATGGCTTGCACCGCCATATCCACTTCACCTGAAGAAGATGGCGGTGCAAGCCATCGAAACGTTGTGTTTACAAAACTACGCTACCCGGTTGGAATCACGAGTGAGCTTCATCCAAGTTTGTATATGTTTTTGAAAGGAAAGGTCGTTACAATGATATATAGCAATATATACCTTTTCTAAATAACACTTACTTTTATTAAAATATCAATTGATCATAATTATAAGAGCTCTACATACATAACAATTTATCTGATTGCAATTTTCTCGGCATTCCAGGCTTATAAGATCCTCGAAGACACGCGACGTTTCAATAGCTGTCCACGTCATCATCTGGCGAATTACGGAGCGTGGCTTTTAGTTATTAATTATCCTTGCGGCAGCAACTGCGGCGATCCGCTCGACTCTGATTGGCTTGCGCTTTAGTTGGCTGTTGATTCAGCTTTCATTAAAGTTTGTGACGTACATGATTAAGAATAAAATGTGATGAGGTATTGTTTACATCCTGTTTGCGTTCGTCTATGTTATTTTATTGTGATAACACACGTCTATAATTGTCGGGATGTATAATTATTTTATCTATCAAGCTTAGGAGAATAAGCAACAGGTGATACTTCCAGAATTATTATATTTATACGACTTGCATAAACGAATTTCTGTCGGGAATAATATCAAGGACAAAATATGTTCCTTAAACACAAGCGAATGTTATAATAATGACTAATGCAGGAAATGCACGAAAAGAACAAATAATTTTACAAATGTAATATTTAATTTTGCCCCTCTAAATATTTATCCATCTAATTTTTGAAAACTGATTAATAATACCTTAATAATTTTAGTAATACTCATTATATATTATAGCACTAAACTACTAGGTGCCTTCTGAATTATATCTGTTGACTCAGTGGGTGCAAAATTATTGATTAGTCGGTGCTACTTGCACTTTTCCCAATAAGTAAAAGGGCATTATACATACAGAATGTCTTTATATTTATCGGACTCTGACTATGACAGAAATACCTTCTTCCATTACAAGGTATCCATTTAATCTATTTCCATAGTTTCCGATCTCAAATAATCTCTTGCAGCCCTTTTCTTACTTTGAAAAATACATCATAAATAGCTGCAAAGTCGGCCAGCTTACTTAAGGAGTAAGCCTGCGAGAGGATTCTCTCGCAGGTAACCTGCGAGGGATTTTCTCTCGCAGGCAGAACCTTTTAGGAGAGATACGAAGGGGCTACCTTTGGGTATGTCTTTTCCTCTCCGTTTTTGAACATGCCGAGGCACCTCGGTCTGTTTTGAGAGGTGTATGTTCCGGGGTCGCAGACCTTGGGCATACGGTAAGAGTTGTTCGCTATTCCCATTGGAATAGTCGGCCAGCTGCCTCCTAAACTGGTCGAGGCACGGAGAAGGGAATGCTGCGTCCCCACAGCAAACTCCTCTCCCGCTATCGGAAGGGCGTGGGACAAGTACCCAATGCCCGACCTACCCGATGCAGGTTTTTCTAAGGTTTTCCCTGCATTCCTTTAGGCGAATGCCGGGTAGGATCCTTAAATTATAGCCCGGGGGCCCTAGTTAACCCTTGGCTGACTTCCTCTACCCTTCCGCATCCCCCGTTTCAAATCCCTTCCTATGCTATTAAAGGGGAGTTGCCCTAAGTGGATTACCCTCACGTAGCCTATTGCCCTAAAAAAAAACAGCTTACTTAAGAGTAAGCCTGCGAGAGGATTCTCTCTCAGGTAACCTGCGAGGGATTTTCTCTCGCAGGCAGAACCTTTTAGGAGAGATACGAAGGGGCTACATTTGGGTATGCCTTTTCCTTTCCGTTTTTGAACTAAGGTTCCCACAAGCCGAGGCACCTCGGCCTGTTCTGAGAGGTGTATGTTCCGGGGTCACAGACCTTGGGCATACGGTAAGAGTTGTCCACTATTCCCATTGGAATAGTCGACCAGCTGCCTCCTAAACTGGTCGAGGCTCGGAGAAGGTAATACTGCGTCCCCACAGCAAACTCCTCTCCCGCTATCGGAAGGGCGTGGGACAAGTACCAAATGCCCGACCTTCCTGATGCAGGTTTTTCTAGGGTTTGTCCTGCATTACTTTTAGACGAATTCCGGGTAGGATCCTTAAACTATAGCCCGTGGGCCCTAGTTAACCCTTGGCTACCTTCTTCTACCCTTTCGCATCCCACCTTTCAAATCCCTTCCTATGATATTACAGGGGAGTTGCCACCATGTGCATTACCCTCATGTAGCCTGTTACCTAAAAAAAAGATTTAACAGGAAGTCTGCGAGATTATTCTCTTGCAGGTGAACCTTCCCAAAGAGCTCTGGCGGAGGCTACCTTTGGGGATGCCTTCACATCTCTCTAGTTTTTTGAACTAAGGATCCCACATGCCGAGGCACTTCGGCCTGTTTTTATAGGTAGCAGACCTTGGGTATACGGTAAGAGATGTCCGCTATTCCTTTTGGAAAAGTCGGCCAGCTGCGTCCTAAACCGGTCAAGGCACGGAGAGGGGAAAGCTGAGACCCCACATCAAATCCCTCTCCCGCCATCGGAAGGACGGGGGAAAAATACTAAATACCCGACCTACCTGATGCAGGGTTTTCCGTGCATCACTTTAAAGCGAATTACCGGGTAGGAACCTTAAACCATAGCGCGGAGGCCCTAGTTAAGCCTTGGATACCTTCCTCTACCCTTCCGCATCCCCCCTTTCAAATACATTCCTATGTTATTAAAGGAGCCACTATGTGGATTACCGTCATGTAGCCAGTTACCCAAAAAATATTAAATTTAACGTCCTCAAAATGAAGAGTTTGTGATTATATAATACATCAATTTATGAGTTGGTAAAAATCTAACTTCTGAGCAACCTATATTTACGATAGCGTCATGGTTTAAGGCATCTAACAGGCAGTTACATTTTTTTATAGTCTGTTTTAAATTAGAAGACTGAAGGCGATAAATTCCCATGAACTGTGTGACCTTGAATCAACCAATAACAACGTTGCCGAACAATAGTCGTGTTATTCTATAATTTATCATAAATCTATATAATTTATAAGTCATTCGTGTCATAAGTGCCTGTATTCACGTCACGTGGACACGCTTAGAAACTTTTAATTAAAAAAGACTATAGTCTGAATTCAAACGAGATGCATTAATGCGGAATCATTGTTTTATTTTAAAAGATAAGTTTGGTGAAACAGTAAAGGGCAATATTAATTAAAATCTAGCTTGTAAATAATTACAGTGCAGTATACATCAACAAAATCTAACCGCACTTCCAACACATTAAAGAGTATTTTAAGAATTTTTGACTAAGTCGTATAAGATTTAAGTTAAAGGACTATTTTACCGTGATCAGTTTATGTGCGGCTCTTGTGAGGCAGTTTAACGACCTCATGCTGACAGTTACACATCCGTGCAGGCCGCAGCGGGACCAATTAAGCAGCTTACCTTCATCCGACATGACGTTTGCTTACTGTAATTGACTGAGCTCTCGCACAATCCTGTTCCCCTTCCGTCCCGTGGCACAAACCAACTTAAAGAAATTGCCTTCCGCGGATCACATGAACCGATCCGTGTAAGGGTAAGTCATACATCTCAAAACAGCCCACGAAAATGCACTAAAAGCGATTTTCACTATTTTAGATCAAAAAAGAGTAATTACTAATGGGTCCCACGTTTTTTTTTAATAAAAACGTGACACCGATCTACTGTTAGTTGTATTTCAACTGTACTTAGGGGTTGGAACTATTATTTATAGTGTTAAAAATATGGAGAATTTCGTCCTTCGCGCTATGGGATACGATTATGGTGTCAGAAGTATACTTCAACTAACATACGACTCATTCTGAGACGATTTGAACCATATTTTAATTTCCCACAGTGTTGTATGAACAGTCTGACTGTAAACGATAAAAAAGAAGAAGATAGTAACCAACCTCATTTTATATGATATTCTCACGTTTTTATATTACATGAACGAGAAAATTAGAATGCCTCGTATATTTCTGTGGTGTTTATCTTAAAACGAAATATTTGTTGCAATTTTATATTATATTGCTAGTTATACTTTCTTTATTATTTTCCTCTACGTGCGATTTTATTGGGTATCTAATTCGCTGTTTAAACACCAAATACTTAATCATAATAAAATTATTATATCTATGATAATATTATCCTTACATGTAATTGTTACATATATATCAAAAGAAATATTTCGATATTAATAAAGACTTTTGGGAATGTATTTCATTTTTATACAAATTTATAAAATGAACAAAATCTATCTCAATCATGTTGTATCGTGGATCCTATACTACAGAAATATAGTTTTTTTGTGAAGGTGATTATTTTCAAATATTCCCTATGTATATGAATTTAGAACTTTTGAAAACTATATATATTGTAATAATCAACAAGTAGGCATTAATTAAATGAAAGGAATGATTAATAAAATTATTAATAAATCAAAGGTTTTTTTTATTTCTTAAAAATGCACATTATTAGCCCTATCTTTGTCCGCTGGTCTTTGAACACAATTTACAAAACTTTACTTCAATTAATTACAATTTCTTTTGTTCTAGTGAATACACATCAATATTTACAATCCAATATGTTTAAAATCTCTTAATCACTGGGTTTGTTAATTAGAACACGATAAATGTATAATTTGACTATTAACAATTCAAAATATAAAACAAATTAACCTAAAAACAATATGAAATATAAGTGAAATGAAAGCTGAACTAAATGAACTCTAAACGAAATGAAAGATGAACGAAATCTGACTTTTCCGTTTTAATTATAGTTTACAAATTTATCGAAGTTGTGTTACTTACGTAACGTCGGTCTGGTACCAGAACAATCAATTTACCTCGTTCGGACACTTTTACACACGTTAATTTTTAATATCAGGCCTTGGTTTTCACTGATTCTATACTTCACTTTAAAATTTGGCAAGTTTGTCTGTATATCGTTGACTGCTCTGCTCCACAATAATTTACCAATGTTCTCCTGGAACAATTTCTCCACGAAGATTTTGGAAAGTTCTATTCTGACGAAAACTGCTCTTACTTTCCAATATTTACGATGCTATCCTTCCGTGAATGTTTTACTTTGCATTAATTCACAACTTTAACTGGTAATACTTTAACGGCGTCTAGTCTCTTCTCTAGTTTTATTATTTGTTCTGCTCCTCGCAATGTTTCTCCGCCAACTCAACTATCCTAGTGCCTCCCGAGTTTTAGCGCGCATTTCCATTTCGGCATATCACCAAAGCAACTGAGCTCAGCGCTGTTGTCGCTTTTGGTCGCTCAAATACTGCTAACAATTTAAATTATTTAAAGTCAATTAATTGCTTAATTAATTGGCATTACAATATATATATATATATATATATATATATATATATATATATATATATATCGTTGCACTACTTGTTTCGAAAAAGACGGATTATCATGCCGTGCATTTTGCTTCATATTAAGTCCGAAGCCCTGTGTTATATTTTCATTCGTCGCTAATTCATTATTCTCATACTATATGCTATTTTTTTATGATTTTACATTGAGATGTGAACAACGTTTGTATGATGAACAGTTTCAAATACTCCAATTTTTTTTTCTACAAAAATTTACTTATGGATACCGGTTTAACAGAGGTTGATGCATTTGCAAATTGAGCTTCATTTGGTGACTCTTATGGAAACAAAAACTGTGTAATAATTTCGAACAATGTCTTGTAGATCCAGAGAATTGAGGCCCCAAACATCCTAAAATAACTGAAATTAACTGAAACTGAATTCTACAATTTAATGTGTACTTAGAAGTTTCAAAGTTTCACTGACATATATTTTACGAATTTCTAAATGTTTGATAAGAATGTAATGCAATCCGTAATGACTTACGGGTAGTGAAAAGAATTGAAGACATTTAAACTGCGTGTATTATAATTTTCAAAAATTTTAATGTCCGATAAAGCTCTATATCACTTTTAAATATTCCGCTTGTTTTAATATTTTGAATGTAAATATTGACATGATAATACATAATTCAGGAGAAATATTGATAACGAATTGAGTTTCAACTTAGTTTCTGAGTGTTTTGAATCGTACCCAGGTCTTATATTAGATCATTTCCTTATTTGATGTTTGCATTAATTTTGTTTGTGTGACTAGAGAACAGCGTTGATTGCTTTTTTAAAGTTCTTTTTAAGACGATATATATTAGCTATAATAAACTCATTTTGACGCCTTATAGGACATTATTAACAAAACTGTTTAATCCGAGTTGGTTGAATGCTATCTTCAGTTGAGAAAATCATCTGTAAGCCTACTCGTATTACCTTAAATAATATGTCAGTTGCACACATGTTAATATTCGACTTAATTGCGTAAAAATGTTAATTTGAAAATAAAAACAGAAACCTTTGGACTAAACGCAACTTCGAAGATTAACAACATTATGCTTAATCATGAGAATAAATTATTCTATTAATGTTTTGCTCTTAAGATTTATAAGATTACATTCGTATGTTAATATTACCGTCGGCCAAAATAATTAGGTCTATATTTCCGCTTTGTTCAATAATGACTTTTTTCCTACTGATTCAATGCAACGATAAATATTAAATCCCATACAGTTCTATAAAGTTCAGTGAAGACTGGCGTTGAATGAATTGAGGAGGAAATTTGCTTGTTTATTCGGCTCTATTCAATGCGCAATCGCATCGAATGCTTTTACAAGAAAGGGCGTAATATATTTACCTTGTTGGAACAGTTGCAAGGAAGATAGTGTGGGGGACGCCAGTCGATTTGAATTTGAAATTGGCTATTGGAAACCTATGGTCCCCAACCGGCGCTGGGATACATAAGCGATTTTATTCTTATCCAAGTTTTTAAGGGAACAATCTTGTATATTGAACCAGAACTGATAATTTTAATTGAAGGGATTCAATGTAAAATTCAATTCAATTCTGGTCTTCAATTGAATTGTATAGAAATAGTTAATATATTTCAGAGGACTATGTCTTTTTTGTCAGAATGAATTACAAATTTCATTTGGAATTCAATGAAACTGAATTCAAGAATTACATAAATATTTAAAAATATAATCCGGAAAGGGTGCTGTGAAGTTCTTCTTCGTTAGTCGTCGATGTCAATACATGCGTATATAAATAATGAACCATATACTCCAAAAGTTTACTTCTACAATACAATGCTTACGAAACTTTAATTAATATATACAGAGTCATAATAATTATAAATATTAGAAGTTTCCTCTTCGATTTCGTTTAGTAAATAATTCTAATAACTAATATTCATTTTCGGTGTTTGCATCAGCCTTAAAACCTTAATGACGGTAGTTATATATTGATTTATCTAAAAAATAAGCAACTTTCCTAGTTGATAATGGGTAATTTTATGTTTTGTATATGAATAAGTAAACAAATAGACAGTTGTTTACGAATAAAATTTGTGCCTTTTCCAATATCAATTAAAATTATTGAATATTACGCCATTTAAATGATATTCTACAAATTACAAAAAATTATTAATATTTAATTTTTCATTATGAACAGTATTCCGCAGGGAAATTAAATGTATATGTAATAATATATGTGACATGAACAAAGGAACAATTTAAAATTTTTTAAATCTATCACAATATGATGATTCTGGTACGTCTGTTGCCTCTAGACTGCGTTCCCAGGCCTCTACGCCTCCATACCGAAGTGACCGTTGTTTAACACCAAACTGGATGAACTTCGCACCACCTACTAAGTCTAGAGATTAGTTCAAACTCAACTGACTACTGATGTCTGTAAATCATCCCCAATGCTCTTCTATTTCCCACCTCACTGCCTTAACGAACATTATCTCCTCTTAACAACGGTTCCTTTTCTCATTGATAACTACAAACTTTCTTATTCTAAAATACCAAATTTAATCTTTTCCTTGCCTCGATAAATATCTTCCTTCTAAATCTTAAATAACAACTAGATGCTTTCTGTGATACTTAACAATTGGTTTTCCCGTGTCCCAGTATTTACTTGCTCCCTCCTTTTACATGATACAGTGTTCCTCAGAACAGTAATTTATTTTAATTTGTTGCATGCGAAAGAATTCGATAACAGTACTAATTTAGGATTAGGAGAAAAAGAGATAGACTTCCTTGTGTGCTTTACAATACGTATACAGATGAATTGGTCTGAAATGAGATCAGAACACGAATTAATACGCCAACATATATAGAAAAAATGGCAACTCTTACAAAATTAAAGACTTACGTGGTTAGGTATTTTTAAACAGATCAGTGAGGGAATGGAATGATCTGCGCTGCAATTCTATTATTGGTTTGTGAGAATTAATTAAGGAACAGAACGAGGAATATTGTTGTATAGCACTGTGTAGTGCAGTGTATAGCGTTGTAAGTGGAATAGAAAATTTTCTATTCTCTTAATTGATAAGGTAATTAAAGTGTAATTAAGTGAATCAAAACAGTAGTGCCACAAATATTCAATTGTTTTGTGTGTTTATTCACGATATTTTAAAATTCGTAAAGCGGAACATGAATATGTTTTAAACGAATGGTGAGTCTCAGGATTATGAGACTGAAAATCGCTCAGCTCTAAGATCGGACAAGCATCGTCCTGCTCTCTACCGGGGAAGTGTTCATTATTCAGGGATAGTTTTTATACAATAGTCTTCCTTCATATGTAAAGAACAATAATGACTACAATAATTTTCGGAATCAGTATAAAAAGGTTCTACTGAAAGGCGTGTTTTACTCAGTACAGTAATTATTTGGTCTTTCCCCTAATAATTATTATTTTTTGTTTATACTGTAAAAATGTTGAATGTGTTACTCTTAAAACTACTTATTTCATAATTTGCTTAGTCTATGTTGGTTTTTTCTGCTCTTTTGTTTGTTTGTGTCATGTAATGCATGTAGTATTTAAGGGACGACATATTCCTCGTCGATCTGTTTCGTGAAGTGACTTGTCCGTTGTTTGTATTTCTTCCTAGTGTGCGTGTGTCAAGTTTTTTGTTGATTCTTGTGTGATGTGTAATTCCATATATTATGATAGTTAATTCTCTAAATATTTATTCTCTACCTAGTGCGAATCGAATTTGTTTGCATTCTGTAAATAGTGTATTATACCATTAATATCCTTAAATAATTTTAATTTTTATTATTATTACTATACAGTACTTTTAGTTATGTTGGACAGGGAAATTTATGTTCCCGATTTTAATTTATGTTTATGTTAACTTCTAATTATTATTACTTGTAGCATCAAATTATTATATTGTAATTTTGCGTATTGATGTATTCTATTGAGCATTCAAGGACTAATTAAATAAATAAATAAATAAGTATTGACATACATTTATAACCTATAAGTATTTTTACTGGGTACATATTTTAAATAAAATTATTTTTTGATATATGCTCGATCGTGCGGTAGATTTTCAAACAATGATGGCTCTTAATTGTTGTTTTCTTTAAAAATTAGCCCAAATGAATAAATATTATTTTTGCTTTGAAAGTAAAAACTTCTTTACAATATGATTTATAATTACTAATTATGCTTCATAATTTTTTCTATTTGGTTGCTTATGTCGCCTGATGCGCCCACCTTTCTGTTTCACTGCACGGCATGACACGGCTCTGTTTGGTGCCCAAGTGCTGTCCGATTTGAAGCATAAAACTGAGGAAGTTTGTTGAGCTTTAGCGGAGGTGTTGGGGGGGGGGGGTGAAATTAATACTGCGCATGAGCATTTGTTATTTCCGATACAGATCCTGCGCTCAGAAGCTTGTAGCAATGACATTGCCAGCTGGCTGCACTAGCGGTAGCGCATATGCCACAAGTCGGGTAATTTAAATTCTAAATAATATTGAAGCATAAATTTTCATTGTTAAAATGAGATTGTTATTTAGGTTCTTAAAAATAGAAAAATTAATTTTTACTAAATTAGTTTGTGCTCATGAACACATATGAACCAGCCACCAATGAATGTATTCATCAATTTTTCTCAATTTAATAATCACGTCAGAAGACTTAAAAAACAGGCTTGTGTTAGCATTCCGCGGTGCTAGTTGCAATAATGATATTTCTCTGCGCTTCCAATAATAATACATATCTTTAATGGACAATAAATCTCGCAGATACCCATCGTCAACTTTATTTTGTATAAAAAAATTTTTTTCCTCGTTACACCGATGTCAGTTACCAATCAATGTCTAGCAGACTTATTTGGAGATTTCATTAAAAATTCGTGAAATGGATAACCCAATAAATAGCTTGCAGATATGATGTCGAAATTTTCCGCGCGTAAATCTTGACGCGAAATTGAACTGTAAAACAGTATTGCCGCCACAATTCGCGGCCACACCAAACTCTAGTTTGGCATGGTTGATGATATTTACACTAGTTATACACCGTTTCAAATTGAACTATTTTTCATCACCTTATTGAATCTATTGCAGAGTTTTGTTAATGAGTAACGATTAATTTTCAAATGGCCGAAATCATTATTTTTTTCGGATATCACGAGGTGTATGTTTCATTTGAGGTGGAGTGTGTGTAGGGGAATTTACTGCGGAATTCCCCTTTGCTCGCAGGCTTCGAGAGATCGATACATCAAACGCGGACATTTTGTCTTGGGCTGAGCACTCGGCAGCTGGCCAAACCACTTGCTAGCGACCGCCGCATTAATGAGGCTCGGTGCTCTGATTTATCGCTTCCTATACCATGTGTTACGCACAACAGTTACGACCAGGTGCCTATAATTTATAATTTGCACAACACGTGATGGACTCAAATTACACGAAGAATGTCATGTAAACTAGTTAGCCCTCGCTGGCTATGGCGTAACTCTGGGAGCAATTAATAAGATTGTCATAGCCAGGCAGATGCAAAAATAATTTCTAAGCCTTTGATCAGAACAGGTTTTTGAACGATACCGATAATAATAATTATAATAATAATAATAATAATAATAAAATAATAATAGGAACAGTAATAACAAAAGTAAATGTTGACATTTACATCAATATTAAAAATATAATAACATTTAAACAATTATTAAACCTTAGTTCTTTTCCGTATCGACAAATCTAAAAAATTAAGGAAAACGGAAGAGATAGAATCGAAAGCTACTTTTTTTTCTATATTAATTTTAAAAATATCTCAACGTTTAAACAAGGTACGTATATCATTCTGGAAGAATTTTGATGATTTAAAATTAAGTCACGAAAATATTTTGTGATAAAAGAAATGACCTTCGATTTTGACGGATAGGGAAACTAAAATGTGGAAATTTCTGAGTCCAAACCGGTTTATGTGGAAGGAATGTACAACAACGTATAACTGTTATGGAGGCCGGCCATTCTTTAGTGTAACACACAAACGTTTTGTTTTCTTCTTTCTTGTGATGTTCATTAGCAAGCAGAGAAGCACAAATTGTTCCGTGTGATTTATGTAGTTTTCGACTAAAGTTTGTGGAACGATAAAAACTCAACTCTTCACATGGAACGTTTGATGGTTTTTACAAACTCACGAATAGTAGTTGGCTAAACATTGTTGGGGAAAGAAAGATATTTAGACATCTCTGAACGGATGTATTTAAAGTATAAAAATTCATCAGGGCCTAACAAACTATCAAAACCCTTCACCTGAATGCTTTCTTGTGGTCTAATTATGCATTCATCATAATGACCTTGTTTTATCCACGTTTTAATATTTTTCCGACATTTATTGTGGTTTTCCAGTGTTTATTTACTTCCTTTAATCTTCTCTAGATTTTTCTTCTCTTTTTAATGAAGTTAATCTTCGTAAACTCAGGCCCACCTATCAAATGGCAGCACAGGAGCTCGTTTAGAATCCCATTAGTTCCAGTGCCCTTTGCTGCTGGGAAATCTCTCTTTTCGCAATGTGTCCTAGAGACAGATGTTTCATATCTCTTACTCGTTACACTGGGGCCATTTATCTTATACTACGAGCGAAACTACTCCTTTAGCGACCTCTTACAATCGTTCCCTATACCACCTTTTCGTTTTGTGTACTAGCCGGCAACTTAAGCTCTGATGACATTTGAATATCATTACATTTTCAAATACGCTTCATTCGAGATTTATACTTATATTGACCTTCTGCATTAAAAATATTGACGTAAATTCTTGAAAGTGATGTATTTTAAATTATATATCTCTTTACCCTAAGTACTTTTATTCGTTTTTTCCAATTATCTTTATCCGTGCAAACTTTTTTTCGGAGTTTCTTTATTTTTTTAATTACACATATATAACTTTATAAAATGAGGACAAATGTCAGATTATTTTCCGAGAAACAGAATAATATATTGAAAATCAAAACACAAGAGGGATATGTTAATTTTACGAAAGGAATTTACGTTAACTGTGAAGCTTGACCACGAACATTGCTGCCTTTTTAATTTTTTTCTCAATTTTGCTAATTTATTATTGATTGCCACTTTTTATGTCTGTTCTCGTGTGTCTACTCTAATATTATCTCAAGCTTAATTGCACTTATCTTAAACTCGTTACACTTGCACGTTCCCGACGAACACTTCTCAGACGTACTGAACAATTATTCACGTTTATCAGGCTTTGTTTCTATGGCGCCCTGCAGTCTGGAAAATTCTTACTAGTGACCATTAATATGTAGATTGCAAAGTTTCCGATAAAAGTTACATAACTTTGTTCGATTCCAGGTTTGTTCTGCAAATATGGATGTGGTTGTAACAGTATTGTCAATAGTCATATATTTTAATATTCCTAATTAGTTACACTCATAAAGCGAGAGATAACGCACGAGAGATGCCGATTGAACTGCAACACTGTCAGAGAATATTTTGAAATTCGGATATTCTACTTTGTTAAATATGTTGAAACATTCTTCTCCATGTGGTTTATGCATTGACAATGAGGCTATGATACAAAAAAATTCGGATTCGAACTTTAATTCGTATATTAGTTAAAGTAACAACTGTTTTCTAGCATTGTGTCGATTATGTGGGAACCTATTAATAGGAATATTTATATAATTAGGATATCGTTTAGTGGAGGAATTTGAGAAACTATAAATCGTTGTACATTAAGATGATCCGGTGGTTTCTCTGGAAATTTTAATGTCAGCCCTAGGGAAAATCTGGATATTGTACCGCGATCGCAATGTCACCTGCCTCAATCTCGACAACAATGCAATACGGCTGTGACACTAACAACTGTGCATTCGGTGTCCATAAATCTTTGAGTAATTAGATATTATATTTTCGTATAAATAAATTCATTTTTCTTTACATGTATACCTTGTATCAAGAAAGTGCAAGTACATTCTTGAATTTTTATGTGCTTTAACATGAGATGTTAATGATACTTCTACAATTATACAATTACCCTAAATTTGATTGATCCGAAAAATAAATTATTAAATAGTCGTGCAGTATTTGGAAGAAAGTCTGATTTTGAATGCATATTTATTTTGTCCTGCTTATGACTATACAAAATTGAAACATTTTGAAAATTTTCACTTAATCGTTAGATTTTTGGATAATTAATTAATTATATAATGCTTTTTTGAAGTATTTTTTGGGGGCGGGCGATTATTTAATTTTGCATTTTCCAATTACTAACAGTAGCATCCAAGTATACGAGAAAAAGCAGTTACAACATTCCTAGTTAGACTGTAGGCTTATAATGGTACCAACATTTCTACCGATTATACTTTTTATGCTCCCCTGCGAATGAGATTGTATTGCATATTTAGGAAACCATTCTTAAAATACTTTATTTAGATTTCCAGCTGGGGTGAACGAGAAAGTGCATCTATGAATCTTTGTTAGACAGCAACCTTCGTGACTTAATCTGCTGTTGCACGACAGAAACACATCTATCAAGGAAAACATCATCCAGTAAACTCTCAAGTTTTCATTAAACTGAAAATCTTCGGGGTCTTGATTATAATAGTAAAATTAAGGATATGTGTGATATGTTGCATAATTCATTTCCCTTTATTACATAGACAAAGGATGAACTTGGGAGTTTGTAGAGAGCGATACATCACAATTTAATGTTTAACAACGATGCTTCACAATCCATATTTCTAAGTCAGCACTAAATAGTTTAAAAAACGAACAAAGCAACTTGTTGCCCACCGAGTGAATGACGTAATTAGTCAAGGGAAGACTAATGAGGTGGATTAGGCTTTTATCAACTTCTTAATTTCACTGATTTTCTGCAGCCGAGTGAGTCCCGATTCAACAGCAATATCTCTTTCTAGTTTAATCATAGAAATGATAAAAAGCGACGATTGTACTTAAGGTAATACAATACATGGATTATTGGGGTGTGTGTAAATTATTCCGGAATGAACAAAATAATTTATAATAATAATTTATTTAAATAATTCCATGAGTATAAAATTTAATTATATTTACCGATCTTGGTATCTGGGCGGTATTCATCTCAATTAATTAAATCTTTTATTCCATATTAGCAGATTTTTCTATCACTAAATATACTTACGATAGTTTATTACACGATGCGTTTGATAAAGAAACCATCTATATCACTTTAAAGAAAGGCAATATTATAAGAGAGTACGCAAAAATCTGTTTGAATGTAAGGTGAAGGAGCAAAGCCAGTTACGTGAAATTCAATATTAATATTTACATTCAGAAACCATTTTTCTTTGAATTAGTCCAATATTTATTCTGTACTAAATAATTAATAATTTTAAAAACGTAATATAATTTTTTTATTTGGAATTTTTATAATGAATAAATTCAATTGAATTTTTCAACGTTTAATGGTGTTGATCAACATACACGAAGAGATATTAGCATTAGGATGCTCAGAAATATACAATCTTTATTTCAAGAAAGGAATTTACTTAAATTTATTGTTATAAATTAGCAATTCATGTATTTCTTCGGTCGCCAGAAACTAGAGGTTTATTGGCTTCAAAATATTTAAGAATATTATAACAAGTGAAACTATTGTAGAACGAAGGTTTTCCCGGTGTAGAAAGTTAGTAAAAGTTTCTCGGGCTTCCAGCCGGGTAAACTCGTCGATAGCACGCGACGTTTCGATGACATTCAGCGTCATCATCTTCTGGCGAAGTGCCGAGTTGTCTGAACGGATCCCCTTATATATGTTTGCGGCAGTGGCGGGGGTAGGTGGTCCTCTGATTGGCTGGCGCCTCAGTCTGCGGCGGGGTGTCGCGCGCATCTCCAGCTGGCTTCGTGCAGCGGGTGTTGGTGCCGCCCACCGCCTTCCCGGCGGGGTCGGACGCGGGAGTCGCATTATCGGCTCCCTTGTCCTGGGAAGTTCCAGCGTCCCGAGCTTGGGCTTGTCGTCTCAGACCGGCGACTAGTGGTCCCCAGGCCCGGCTGAGACCGAACCCCGTGTCCCTGTTCAGGAGGTTGTCCTGCAATCTTATCTCCACTGCCTCTAGTAGCACACTGTCCCAGTAGTTATTGGCGTGGCCTAGCAATCTGGTATTTTCCCGATTTATCCGGTGTCCGGTTACAATAGCATGCTCGGCCACTGCGGATTTTGTCGGTTGTTTTAGTCGCCACCACCTCAGGTGTTCGGTCATTCTCTCTTCCACCGTTCTTATAGTCTGGCCAACGTATTTTTGGCCACATTCGCACGTGACCTCATACACACCCGGTGTTCTAAGGCCAAGGCTATCCTTAGTTGGGGGGAGGAAACTCCTAATTTTCCTCTGAGGCCGAAAGACAGTTCTGACGTCATGCTTCGCCAGGATCCTGCCTATTTTTCCCGAGGTGCTACCCGCATAGGGGAGGAAAGCCACTTTCTCACTCTTCGGCTGTTCAATATTCCTCAGCTTCCTGCCCCTTATCGCCCTTCGAATCTGTTCCTCCGAGTAGCCGTTGGCGCGAAAGGTTCCTCTGAGAAATTCAATTTCTCCCTTTAGGCTTTTCCCATCGGAGATGGTACGGGCCCTATGTATTAGCGTACTCAGAACTGTGGACTTTTGGGTGGGGTGGTGGTAACTGCTGGCGTGCAAATACAAGTCCGTATGAGTTGGTTTCCTGTATACGCTGTGCGCGAGCGTCCCGTCTGGTCTCCGGGTTACCAAAACGTCCAGGAATGGCAGACATCCTCTAGTTTCTACCTCCATGGTAAACTGGATATTGGGATGGACGCTGTTGAGGTGTTCTAAGAAGACGGGAAGCGTTTCTTCGCCATGGGGCCAGATGACAAATGTGTCATCCACGTACCTGAGGAAACAAGTAGGTTTTAGTGGAGCCTTCTCAAGAGCCAGCTCCTCGAAGTGTTCCATATACAGGTTGGCGACTGCAGGCGATAAGGGGCAGGAAGCTGAGGAATATTGAACAGCCGAAGAGTGAGAAAGTGGCTTTCCTCCCCTATGCGGGTAGCACCTCGGGAAAAATAGGCAGGATCCTGGCGAAGCATGACGTCAGAACTGTCTTTCGGCCTCAGAGGAAAATTAGGAGTTTCCTCCCCCCAACTAAGGATAGCCTTGGCCTTAGAACACCGGGTGTGTATGAGGTCACGTGCGAATGTGGCCAAAAATACGTTGGCCAGACTATAAGAACGGTGGAAGAGAGAATGACCGAACACCTGAGGTGGTGGCGACTAAAACAACCGACAAAATCCGCAGTGGCCGAGCATGCTATTGTAACCGGACACCGGATAAATCGGGAAAATACCAGATTGCTAGGCCACGCCAATAACTACTGGGACAGTGTGCTACTAGAGGCAGTGGAGATAAGATTGCAGGACAACCTCCTGAACAGGGACACGGGGTTCGGTCTCAGCCGGGCCTGGGGACCACTAGTCGCCGGTCTGAGACGACAAGCCCAAGCTCGGGACGCTGGAACTTCCCAGGACAAGGGAGCCGATAATGCGACTCCCGCGTCCGACCCCGCCGGGAAGGCGGTGGGCGGCACCAACACCCGCTGCACGAAGCCAGCTGGAGATGCGCGCGACACCCCGCCGCAGACTGAGGCGCCAGCCAATCAGAGGACCACCTACCCCCGCCACTGCCGCAAACATATATAAGGGGATCCGTTCAGACAACTCGGCACTTCGCCAGAAGATGATGACGCTGAATGTCATCGAAACGTCGCGTGCTATCGACGAGTTTACCCGGCTGGAAGCCCGAGAAACTTTTACTAAGTGAAACTATATATGTATAGTGTTAAAACAAATGAAAACTCTAGTTCTATTAAGAATTATTTATTTCAATTATTTTGTAATTGTATACTATTTATGTGTCTTAAAAATGAAACGAATTTAATGATACAATTATTTGTGTACTTGTTAGAAGAAATAATCAAATGTGGCCAATTTCTTTGGGCGCACTGCCAAAAGTTTGGAAACTGTCTCTTTTGTCCCTCAGAATTTTTACTATTTTACTGGATATTACGTTAATTGAATTATATCCTAGTCGATTACTGCCACTAATCTAGTTCTATTCAGTCATAAATAACTTTTTCAGAGTTAAATGCTTGGCAATGATTTCAAATTTTACTGATTTAATACTTAAAAAGTCTACTTTTCACAAGGAAAATATTTACATTGCATTAATTATTTGTTTGTTAATTAGTATAAATATAATTAAAACAAACAGGATTGTATCATAGTATCATAGTAAGTTGCTTATTTTCTCGGGATTCCAACCGGGTGAAAACATTGTAATTACACGATGTTTCGTCTTCAAGTGAATATGCTGGCAGTGAAAGCCAAATTTCAACTTCAAACGAAGATGATGGCAGTGACCACCGTCGATACACAGTTTTCTCCCATTTTGAATCCAAAGAACTTCTAGTTAAACACATACACCAAGGATACGGTAAGACATTTGGAATACGGTAAGAGTCGTCCGCTACTCCTATTGGAATAATCGGCCAGCTGCCTCGTAAACTGGCCAAGGCATGGCGACCCCACAGCAAACCCCACTCCCGCCATCGGAAGGGTGTGGGACAAGTACCAAATGCCCGACCTATCTGATGCAGGTTTTTTATAGGGTTTGTCCTGCATTACTTTTAGGCGAATGCCGGGTAGGATCCTTCAACCATTGCCCGGGGGCCCTAGTTAACCCTTGGCTACCTTCCTCTACCTTCTGCAACCCCCCTTTCAAATCCCTTTCCTATTCTATAAGAGGGGAGTTGCCACTATGTGGTTACCTTATACATAGCCTGCCTACACCCAAAAAAAATACGGTAAGAATTGTCCGCTATTCCTATTGGAATAGTTGGCCAACTGCTTCCTAAACACGGCGAGAAAAACCTGCGTCCCCATAGCAAACTCCTGTCTTGCCATCGCAATGGCGTGGGGCAAGCAGAAAATGTCCGACCTACCTGATGCAGGTTTTTCTAGGGTTTTCCCCGCATCACTTTTAAGCGAATTGCAGGGGAGGATCCTTAAACCATAGCCCGGGGGCCCTAGTTAACCCTTGGCTACCTTGCTGCATCCCCACTTTCCTTTTCCTATGCTATAAAAGGGGAGTTGCCACTATGTTGATTACCCTACACACCTTTTAAATAATTAAATAAATAAGCCTCGATAATACAGCACCTAATATATTTTCATGAAAACATTTATTTTAAAAATAAATATAAAGGTTTGCTATGGAGGCCATTAGATCAAAGTAAAATTAAATATTTTATTGTTTAGTTTTGAGATATCTTATTTTAGACTACAGAAGTATTTAATTATATTAATTCAGATGGAATATTGATTAGTAGAGCTAAAATATCACAAAAGTATTTTTTTCTTTTTGTTTAAATGTAATTTTTTTAATGAGAATTCCCGTTTTATATTTCACTGGTTCTTCTGACAAAAACGCCTGTTTTCCAACCTTCTATTTAACAAAATTTCCGTCACTAAGACTATGTTAAATTATTCATGTATTTTAATTACTTTTGGCGAACATGTTACCTTAATGAGCACATCCATATTTAAAGGTCTTTCAATTATTTATTGTATGTTGTCAGTCTCCAATTACTTAGTTTCAAATTTGATCACATTAATTAAAATATTATTTGAACTTTTATCGTCGTTTCAATACTATTAGTAAAAACTATGTTCACATTATGTATGTATATTGGCAGTATTTTATCTGTAATTATATTTCAAACACTTATGCAATTATGTAAAGTGTGACAGTTCATTGTATATTGCACGTATCCCAGCCATAAAAAGAAATCATCTTATTGTTTTCCATTGTACAACATACACTTTGAATTACTCGCCATATTTTAATATTTTCATCAATTATTGTCCTTGTATAATAACTCAGCATTGAAAATTTAACCAAGTTTACATTTGGTTACAGTTTCAAATAAAAAAATTAAGAATCAGACAGTCTAAATGAGCATATTATCACGTAGTAAAAATATTGTCCAAATTTATTGTAAATAAATACTTTTAAAACATTTTTGCAGGGTTACTTTCACCTCTCCGGATAGTTTTGTAAAATTATAATTGCACTTGACAGAGAATTATTAATTGTTTCCTAATATACTTAGTATTTGTAAACGTTATTTTTTATTTAATCAATATTATGGCATAAATGCAGAGGATTTTTTTGAGTATCCATTTCATTCAGTCCACAGATCCCGGCCGTGAAGAAGTTATGAAATATAAACATTATTATATTTAGTGATTTATGGTACATTAACCTGTATTTAGTTTTTACTAGAATGAGCATGCAATATGTAGCCCAGGCGTGTAATATTAAAAAGGATATAGGGAGCAAGTTTATTTCCTTTCGGTTATTGACACTGATTTGGACACCCAAAATAGTCGTATAAGTTACATGTCGATAATGCAAATCAGTTTCTTTCCTATTAATTGACAACATAAAATTAATGACACAGATATCCCGTTTCCTGTTCGTAGAACTTTCAACACCCTGTACCCCGTCTAGTTTACTGCTTCTCATGAATCTGGTTTGGAAAAGGATGTGACGCCATACAGCCTTGGAACCGAGAGTCAATTTAGGTTTGATTTATATCTAACTAATGTACCTCCATAGTGAACGATTGTTCATATTTAACTTAGTCTTGTACACGCGTAAATATACGCCACGTTTCTGACTTTATTGAGACAAACTTTCTGCAAAGCCGTCAATTTAACAATTTTTAGTTTATCTTCCTCTAACCTTTCCAAACGAATGTTCACACTGTATTTTAATTCTCTAATTTCTTATTATCAATATATGGAGATGAACAACATCGGTTTAATTACTGAAAATTATTACAGAATATTGAGTTTTTGTCGCTAGATTCTATCTTCTGAAAGATATGATAGAAGAACCTTTGTGAGTACACATATTCATTCATGGTCTTTGAATAAAAAATTAGAATAGTTTAGAATAGTTGTAATTTGTCGTGCTCATACACACACACAAACATACCACTGTGAACAAAAATTAAGGTGAATTTATTTATAAAATTTAAATTCTTTATTTATTCTGACAAATCAATTTCATCTCCTTCAAAGTAATCCCCGTCCGATAAAACGCACTTTTTCCAACGCTTTTCTGGTCATCGAAACAGTCGGAATAGTCTTTTTCTGGTATAACACTCAAGACCTTCTTCGATTCGGTTTTTATCTCCTCAGTCGTGTCAAAACGGCGCCCCCGCTTTGGCCTTTTGAGTTATCTGAATAGCCAGAAGTCGCACGGAGCCAAATCAGGCGAATACGGTGGTTGCGGAACGATATGTATCGAGTTTTTGCAAAAAAGTGGCGAAGAACCAATGCAGTATGACCTGGTACATTATCGTGATGAAGGAACCAAGAGTTGTTCACCCATAATTCCGGCCGTTTCAGACGAATAGCTTCACGCAAACGACACATAACGGTCAAATCATATTCTTTGTAGACAGTTTGGTCCGGTGGAAGGAATTCATAGTGCACCACACCACGATAATCAAAGAAAACTGTCAACATGACCTTGATTTTCGATCGCCTTTGCCGTGGTCTTTTCGGTCTTGCTTCACCTTTTGCACGATATTCGCTGAATTGGTCGGTGGTTTCAGCGTCGTATGCGTAAATCCAAGTCTCGTCTCCAGTAATGATGCATTTCAAGTGGTCCTGATAGTCAGACAGCAAAGTTTCACACACATTAACGCGACGCTTTTTTTTCAAAAAATTGAACGATTTTGGCACGAATCGAGACTTGACGCGTTTGAGACACAAAACATTCTTCAAAATGGTTTGGCTGAGCCAAATGATATTCCAACACTATCAGCGAGATGTCTAATTGTTCATCGACGATTTTCAAGCACCAAATTTTTTATTTTTTGGACGTGGCTCTCGTGGGTAGACGTTGAAGGTCGTCCAGAGCGCGGTTCGTCTTCAACGCTTTCTCGGCCCTCTTTGAACTCGTTGTACCACTTATAAACGTTTTTTGTGCCATAGTTTGATCACCAAAGGCCTTCCGCAACATTTTCAACGTGTCCGCACAAGAATATTCGTTCCGAAAACAAAATTTGATGCAAGTTCTTTGTTCAACAAAATCACTCATTCCAAAAATCGAAAAATTCACTTTTGGTTGTTTACAAAATCACGTGTAACTCGGAGATAATTAAACCTTTTAAACAAACAGATGCTTGTCAAATATTATAGACAGTCCTACCAACCTAGGAAAAAAAACTACCTGCCTTCCTAATACCCGGGAGGTTTAAATGACAATTTCACCTTACTTTTTGATCGCAGTGGTATATAACTGTATGCAAGTATGTAATATGATATTTAAGTAGCATAATGTCTTAAGGTGTAAATTAGTTCTTGTAATTCGCTAAACTGGGTATTTTAGAAGTCACGGCTTCTTGTGGCAATGTTTTATTTAACCAAAAATTCATTGGACTAATTTCCAGAAGGAAAATTGTGAGAAATATTTTGGAAACATGGACACTACAAGCAACCCGTAGTACGTTTCCCGGTAAATATTTTGGAAATTATATTTTTGTTCTTCTCATTTTCGCGTCGTTCCACTTGAATTCAGTAGTCGTTTTGTAATGTACAATTTAACGTTTACAACCTATTAAAATTATTATTATTTAATTTATTATAAACGGTGTTGAAGGGTCAAATACTAAGCAGTAATGGGAACAGTGGGGTTGCAGGATTGATCTTAAAATATTCGTGCAAGAAGCAATACAAACAAAATATGTGATAATACAGAGACATTAGTTATATCATAATTTAATATTTGATACGTATGTTAGTTTTCTGAATTATACATCATTGTTTTACGTTAATCTTTGAGTTTTATTTTCAATAGAATCTCTGATATAATTGACAAGTCTGAGAAGAGTTATGTCGGAAACTAGAAAACTTAAGAAATATATTTCAAACTTTTAATTGAGTCATATGTAGACCCTTAACTTCAAAACGGGATATCGCATTACGTACTATCTTTTCAAAAGCAAGGCATTCCGACTGTTGCTCACTGAATAAAAATCTTTACATTCTTAACTTCTATTCCACAATAAAAAAAACACCAATAAGCATTTAATGATTTATTTAAAATTTCGTAGTATTTTGTGATTACTTTCACGATTTTTAGAAATTATTTTAAGCGGTATATGGAAATTTAATACATGAAATAGATTTTATTAATTACATTAGTTCTCGGTTGAGGAAATACGGTATAATTGAAATTACAAATTCTTACTTGGATCTGTGGTCCACAGACTTTTTTGTACAATATAAGAAGTAATATAGTTTAATAATTAAAAATTAGTTAATAGACTAAATAAAATGAAACACAAAGAAAGGACTTAACATAAGTAATAATATAGTTTAATATTTACAAAGTTCGTTTACAATTAATACTAACAAATAATTTTTTTAAATACAACTAAGACGATCAATGATCAAAATAAATGCGCAACTACGCAACCCCCCCCCCCCCCACACACACACGAACGACGGTCAAGCCACTTCTTGGAGCTGAACTATGAGAAATTTGGTAACTCCTGATTATGTGAAACGAAGAAAAAACTGAAAGGAAAGTATATAAGTTACAGGATAATTTAAAACGCAACAAATTCAAAACTTTTTCAGAAAAAATAATTATAACTGTTAAGGAGAAGAAAGATCAAGAAACTCCTCTGATGAATAAAAGACGGCTTTCAGAAAAATATTCTGACACTGATTCCCAAAACTCTTGAAGTTATTATTTTTATTTATCTTTGGAGAAAGAGCTGTTTCTGGCTGCCTACGTTAGTACTAAAATATGTTCCTTACCTAAGATCTGTATCCCCGATGTGACACTGACTTTACCAGTCATATTTGTAATTTCTCCAGTTCGACTAAATTTTGAAAACATTTTTTAAAATTATTATTCTACGATAGACTTTAAGGCTTCCTCTGAAAAAAATAACTGAATGTACATAAGAACAACTGAATTTGCATAGAAGTATTACATATTCCTGTTCTTTTTTTTTTACATCAACCTGCATATACTGTATGTGAGGATAACGTATTTGTCCGCACTGAAGTGTTGATGAGATTATATTTTGTGGAATACCCCACAGTGCGAACCGATCTAGACAAATTACAATGAAATTGTTAGCTGCTAGTGCTTTCTTTTATATTTATATTTTTTATATTCTACCATGTTTTGTTGCATTTTTTCCACGAGTTTAAATTTATATGAACAATATAAAGACAATCATACATACACCCTTTTTATAATATAGATTCCTGTTGTCAGAAACGTAATTACCTACAAGTTTATTAAATGGAAATAATTTTTTCCTTGATACAGTTTGTTATTAAATGTTAATCGTTAACCACTTTAATTAGGATAAACTCGTACTCGATAATCATTTCCTCGTCATGTTTGCGTTTCACCCAGAACAGAACTCATGCATGAAGGCTACTACTATATGAATAAATTTCTCCCTTTCGCATCCCCCCTATCTATTCTTTCGTATGCAGTTACTAAAATATGGATTACCATCAAGTAGCCGGTTTCTTTTAAAAAATGTTACTTCCAATACGCCTATTATTAAATTTGATGTAACATATGTCTCATTAAATATTCCCTCCTTTAATTATTCCATATTTCTAAAATGAAAATTATTCATTATTCCATATTTCTATTTCGGAGTCTCTTATATCCCTGCATTCAATAATTTTTACGATCACCGACGTCAAGTAGTTCGATTACATTTCTCATTTGTTCTGTCCTTATCTCTATGAGTCTATTTTCATATATTCATTGAATAACTAACTCACTACCTAAACGCATGATATGAATTACCTGATGTCCCTAAAATTAATTAAGTATGACATTCTTCTATAATACGTTTATTCTCTTTCTTTCCTGATAGTGGTGTAATAATTCTTTAATATGGCCTGTGCGAATGGAAATTAAGTGTGTGTGTGTGTTCTGAAATATCTGTTTTACTTCGCATTTTTATTATTGTTAAGTCTAAATCGAGTTCTTGATTAACTGTAAATATGAATACAATGCGTTCAATTTTGCTTTCTCGCGTATTCGGTAAGTTGTTCTCAATTTGTAGCAACCATTGCTCCTTTTTTAAATATAATTGAAACCATATATATAATGGATGAAATTCTCTCGGGATTCCAGCCGGGTAAGATTGTCGAATGCTCGCGACGTTTCGATAACGAGGAATGTTATCGAAACGTCGCGAGCATTCGACAATCTTACCCGGCTGGAATCCCGAGAGAATTTCATCCAACATTTACACCGGGAAAACCTACGTTTGACCATATATATAATGAACGACCTACTTTTCTTTCAGCCATTCGCACTTTATGGAATTAACATGTTCGAATCATGGCTTCGTTTCTATTACACCAATAACTATAACTTATATTTCTAGTATAATAACATGTTCAGATGTGATATTTTAGCCTCGTTGAGTTTCCCTCATGCTCCTGAATATTACCACACGGGTACCGATTCTACTCCGTTAATCCGCGATTCTGCAACACATTGCTGAAAATATTCTGGAATATGCTAGGCCATTACATCTCCAGCTGCAGCTGCAGGAAACACGGGAAAATTCTGCCGCAAAAGCTGAGATACGTTTATTTTTAGGAGCAGTTTAAATATTTGTTCCAAAACAGTATGATTGAACAGACTCGGCGTGTGTGCAACTCAAACCGGAAGACGAAATTGCTGTTTGAAACGTAGTATTGTTTAGTCCTTCTCTTCGTTTGTTTTTTGTTATTGTACAAGTATTATCGCTATCTAAAGTTTAAATAAGTTTAGAGTGATTCAACAATTTGTATCTCTCAGACCATGCGAAACGAAGGAAATGTTATTCTCATTAATAATTTATTCAAAAAAATTGCCAAAGTGATGCATCTAGATAATAAAACGCTAACGTGTCATTTTGTCGTCAAATTTTAACTGTGTAGACTAAAAAACGACTTAACAGCTTCATTAATTTTTCATGTTTCTATTTCCACTTTCTCAAAGTAGCCTCCTGTATTCTTGACATTCTCGGCAGAATGTGCAGTTGGTTTATAGGAACTTTGTCCTCAGGTCTACGAATGGAAGACAAAATAAATCGCGGCCATACTGGTCTTCTTCAAAACAACGAACTTAGAAAATAAAATCTGAAGAAATGTTCTTATCTGGGTCACCTGTTCATGATACATACTTTCATAAATGTTGGCAAAATACAATTATAATTTTTCTTAAGTTTTTTTAATCAGAAAACATATGGAGATAACTATATTTGTACGTGACCTGTAATTGATGTCAGCATCGCTAATGGCCCTGGTTGTGCATGCGACGAAAAATAAATATAATAATAAAAAAAGTTGCCTTATTGATGTCAAGTCAAAAGATGCTTAGATGATACACACAGCACATTCGAATTATTAGCTATGGTTAACTAAACTCATGTTTCTAAAAGTTGCAACAGCATGATGCACTCCTTCAAATTTAACGAAATTTAAGGTACAAACGACGCGTACTGTTATAAATAAACTATTAAAATTACGAAGTAGAAAAACTATATTTCAAGGGAAAAATCATTATTTGGTGAAGCCACCTTGTGCTGCTATACGGAATGGCATGGAATCAGAAGTATTTTGAATGTATGCCTGAGGAAGAGCATTCCAGATTTCTTGTATGCGAGCCCAAATTTCGTTTGTAGTAATTGTGGGGGAAGGATCACGAGTGAGATGCCGACCAACGAAATACCACACATACTCAATCGGTGACATATCCGTGGAACAGAGAGATGAAGGAAGGTTTCTGTTCTGATGAAAAAAGCATTGGGTTCAAACTTGGATCATAATAGGTACGAAAATCAATGATTCGTTCCAGTGCAAACTCTGTAACTTGTCTAAATGTCGTAAGGGACTGCTCTTCCTCAGGAACACATTTAAAAACTGTTTGGTTGGAAATATATCACGTGTTACCCGAAAACGTGGCATGGAACCAATCACGTTTTGCGTGTTGGCTTCACTAAATGCTGATTTTTGGCATGTAATATTATTCGCTGCGTAATTTTAATCTTCACTTTTATCATCACGGGTCGTTTGTGCATTCAATTACATTTAATTAGGAATTTTCACAAACAGGAGATTAGATAGCCTTTGGATTAATAACACTTCTCATTCGAATATTCATGTAGTCAAAGACGGATGCGCATACATAGTAATATACACGAACGGCAAAAAATATCACATGATTTTAATATATTTTTGCTCAGACCTTGAGACGAAAGTTCGTAATTTTTTGCAGTATTTTTTGTACTTGCTTATTTGACACTACAAATCATTTAAGACAAAATATCAGGAACAACCAAAAAACAGACAGGCTTCAGTTAGGAGATGTCACGGTGCGTCTCAAACGTTCTGTGGTGTTGAGGTGTGAGCTTTAAGATTCTATTAGATCTCACCGGAACTATCCAAAGAGTTAATTAACTATCAAAATGTAACATTATTATTACTAGATTTATGTATATATATTCTAACGGATGACAATTGGATCAGACGTTCTCTGAGTACAAAGACGCAAATTTTGCTGGGAGAACAGTAATCGTGTACCTAACGCGGTTATATGAGATAAATCTGGTCGTAAAGTGCTGGTGTTTACGTTTCACAGTCACAGTTATGGGACATTATAAAGGAATTGTGACATGGGTTCCTCTGCCGTGAGTGAGGTGGAATGGTTCCAGTACATACCAGACGAGCGGAGGCTCTTTATAGATGGCTAATAAACAAGCCTGAAGGCAGTACTGTTACACAATAGTAATGAAATGCCATTTATTCCTGTTTCTTATGTCGCCTCAGTTAAGAAATCATGTTGAAATCGGTAGCAAGCTGTGTTATTTACAAGAAGTGTAAATCGCTAGTTTGTGGAGATTTCAAAGTCATTCATATTGTTGGGTTTGCAAAGCAACATGTCGCGCAAGAGAAAAATACTACACTCAGAGGGAATGGTCTCCACGAACAACTCTGGTGCCTGGGTCAAAAAAGTTTGCCGAAGATCCCATTAGTAAATGCAAAGAAAATTGTTGTCCCACCGATGTACAAATGGGGGCCCTAATCGGTCACATATCACTGGAACAGGCAGATGAATGAAGGTATCAGTTCTGATGAAAAGAAGTATTGAACATGTTTTTTGTGGGTTGGCGTTGTCGTGTTGAAAAACAGCTCACTGATACACATGTAACAGTGCATTAACGTTCCTCGAACTGTCTAGATGAAGTTGAACAGTCCTTCATCGTCATGCGGACCAGGTGTTATCATGCCGTGTGACGTCACTTGCGCATACACTCATGTGGCTTGGGACTCATGACAGCATTTGTTAAGACAGTGCACTGGAATGAAGCATTTCAGTATTTGTGTAAGAAGTTTCCAGGATTGAGGACAGAGATCAAAAAGGGTCCCACAGATACGCCAGCTGTTGGGCGACACAAACTTTGAGTCCACTCTAACTCCTGATCAGCTGCGTGTGTGGCATTGTTTTAGTAAAGATACAATATTTTTCTTAGGAAACAGAAAAGCCGAAAATTTCAGGGTCTTTGTCAACGAACTAATTCATGATTATAAGGTCATTGTGTGCAACATGACTCTGAAGATGACTACCATCTTGATGTGTTCCCATTGCTCTATGATGCATCCACTAACGATTAAGCCGAGCGGTTCCACTACGACATTTATCTCATTGAACAGCGGTACGCAGAACAGTGGCCTACTTCTGATTTCTGTAGGATGCTGCATAGAGATGATCCAGACACCATCCACAAGAGGAAGGCAAAGAAAAATCGCGAATAATCTATGGAAGTTCACTCAATATATACCACTGTGAACAAAAAGTAAGGTGAATTTATTTATAAAATTTAAATTCTTTATTTGTTCTTACAAATCAATTTTCATCCCCTTCAAAGTAATCCCCATCCGATAAAACGCACTTTTTCCAACGCTTTTTCCAGTCATCGAAACAGTCGGAATAGTCCTTTTCCGGTATAGCCTTCAAGACCTTCTTCAATTCAGTTTTTATCTCCTCAATCGTGTCAAAACGGCGTCCCCGCATTGGCCTTTTGAGTTTTCTGAATAGCCAGAAGTCGCACGGAGCCAAATCAGGCGAATACGGTGGTTGCGGAAAGATATGTATCGAGTTTTAGGCAAAAAAGCCGCGAAGAACCAATGCAGTATGACCTGGTTCATTATCGTGATGAAGGAACCAAGAGTTGTTCACCCATAATTCCGGCCGTTTCAGACGAATAGCTTCACGCAAACGACACATAACGGTCAAATCATATTCTTTGTAGACAGTTTGGTCCGGCGGAAGGAATTCATAGTGCACCACACCACGATAATCAAAGAAAACTGTCAACATGACCTTGATTTTCGATCGACTTTGCCGTGGTCTTTTCGGTCTTGCTTCACCTTTTGCACGATATTCGCTGGATTGGTCGGTGGTTTCAGGGTCGTATGCGTAAATCCAAGTCTCGTCTCCAGTAATGATGCATTTTAAGTGGTCCTGATAGTCAGACAGCAAAGTTTCACACACATCAACGCGACGCTTTTTTTCTAAAAAATTGATCGAGTTTGGCTCCAATCGAGACTTGACGCATTTGAGACACAAAACATTCTTAAAAATGGTTTGGGCTGAGCCAAATGATATTCCAACACTATCAGCGAGATCTCTAATTGTCTATCGACGATTCTCAAGCACCAAATCTTTGATTTTTTGGACGTGGCTCTCGTCGGTAGACGTTGATGGTCGTCCAGAGCGCGGTTCGTCTTCAACGCGTTCGCGGCCCTCTTTGAACTCGTTGTACCACTTATAAACGTTTTTTGTGCCATAGTTTGATCACCAAAGGCTTTCCGCAACATTTTCAACCTGTCCGCACAAGAATATTCGTTCCGCAAACAAAATTTGATGCAAGTTCTTTGTTCAACAAAATCACCCATTCCAAAAATCGAAAAAATCACTTTTGGTTGTTTACAAAAACACGTGTAACTCGGAGATAATTAAACCTTTTACAAACAGACGCTTGGCAAATATTATGGACAGTTCTACCAACCTAGGAAAAAATACCTGCCTTTCTAATACCCGGGAGTTTTAAATGACAATTTCACCTTACTTTTTGATCACATTGATATATATATATATATATATATATATATATATATATATATATGCTATTTATTAAAAGTTAGGTCCCAACTTACTTGTAAGCCTGAGCCGAAAGACAATTTTAATCGTGATATTCGGATTCAGTGCGTCGAAATCTATAAAGACGTTGGTTTCTGCAAAAAAACCACTGTGGCCCAGAGTTATTTTTCTGCTGGGACACTTTAAGTTTATTGCTTATGAGCAAATAATTGCTAAGTTGAAAGAATTTGACATGTTGGAGAATATTGGTGCAAGCTAGCATAGCAATCTTCATGGGTGCGACAACAGCAACGGTCTTCTCATTTGCGGGCCTGAAGGACTAGAGAGACGGCCACCATTGTTGACCATGCCATTAAAGGAAGAATTATTGAGTCACCAATCCCTTCTAATAATATGCGCCCACCCCTTAAGAATGTGGTGAACCATTTAAAAATTATAAATCTATATTCAAAAAATTAAAAATATTAAAAGAATACATGGTAAAATAAGATTTACTTTCCTACTACCTAACAAAATATATGAATTTAAATCTCATCAACGTGTTTTGTCAAATTATTTTAAATATATTTAAAAAATATTATACTCGTATTAATTTCGAAAAATTTTCCATGTTCTTTCAATTTTATTACTCCCTGTTACAGCCTCAGAGTGAAAAGTTGTAGAAAATGAAAATCTCTTCCCGTAATGTGTTTAATAATGGAAACTTTGCCGTTATACACATGATGAAATGCTTCATATAGGGGAGAATTTCATTCATATAACGTATAAACCTCGTAAAACATTATACTAAATTTACTGCAGATCATAAAAATTGAATAAAGAAGGAAATTCCTTCATTATGCATCTCGGTTCACAGTAAAGCAATATTTTGTGACAGCATAAGAACTTTTACATAGATGAAAAACCTGCTTCAAAGACACGAGAATAAGGTATCTGTAAGAATACATTTACCGCCATTAAGCCTGATGTTTTATGCATCCTATATGGGTTACACTGGATTCTTTTAAAGGATGAGCTGAAACTGAAATGTGAAGTTGCAATGTCTGTAACAGAGGTCATAATGGAAAAACATTGAAATGATTTTCAGACTTCTAGAAACATGAGTGAATTGAAACTCAGTAGGTTCAGCCGTCATTCGTTCCTCTTTTCCTATTCATAACATTGATGTATTAGGCCTAGTCTTAAAGCCAGAGTTTTTCAAATCATCTTAAAAATTTGAGTCTTCTAAAATCTACAGGAAATTGAAGCCTGTATATTTTGTTCAGACAACTTAGCTTAGCGCTTCTGTTATAGAAAAATGTCATATGGCCACAAATTCAACGCCTTATATATATATATATATATATATATATATATATATATATATATATATAGAGGTCTCGTTATTATACACAAATAAAAAGAAAAATTCTAATAATTTATTTACAATTACTTAAGTATTTCAGTCTAAGTTTCCCAGCTAGTCAGATACGATTTATTCACGACCAGGATAACCGTGGGGTAAAATTAATCTTCGAAAGAATAGTTTCTGCGTAACTGCGAAATATTAACAGGAACAGGTTGCCCCTTGATTGGTGAAACGATAGACTGCTTTGACGCCCTTGGAATGGATGAGTTGACACTACATAATTTCTTTCTAAGCCGTAAACATTCTCTCCTCCAAGTTTTAGAGTATTCTCCTCTTCTTCGAAGCTTGGAAAATTCTCTCTCTCCAAATCTTAGCACGTTTTGTCTCACAAAGTACTATAACATGTTCTTCTCGTCGAAATAACCTATTTTCATTGGTTAATTAACTTAAATACTTTAAAAAGGAATGCCAAAAATTATACTGAAACGAGATTAAGTTGACAATTTCGTGACGTACGCCAGTTCTTTGACTCCGAAGTTCAGGGACTGATGCTTTGAAAAACTCAAGGAATTGTCCGGACACTTGTGAGCGGCGTCCCCAACCTGAGAGTACTGTCAAACCTGCGCTCTGCACTTATTTTTATAGTTATTTTCACCAGGTTGAATACCCTTGCCATTTTATAACCTTCCAGTCAATTGCACACGCGCAAAAGCTGTATCAAATTTGAGTATAATTTAAAGGAACACCTCTTCGCCTAATATTGATTAAAACCCCCATTAGTTAATACCGCTGGACAGTACGATCGAGTACCTCTTTTATAATTTTTCCGACAAAAATTCCAAATCGGTCTTAAAGGCAGATAGCAAGTGTCCACATTCTTAAATCCTCCAGAGAATACAAAACAATTGTTTGATTTAGTAGCAAAAGCCGTGCCTGCTTCGGGAAACCTTGGTCAAAAACAACAGCAAAAAAAACCGCCTTGACCTCGTGGGTAACGGGGATGACGTTTATTCCAAGTGAGGGAAAGTCCACTGTCCAAAACATTTATATCACTTCCTCGACAGACTGAGCTTAAACGCTTCAGAAATGGGCTAATTTTAGCGCAGAATTTTTGGGAATAGGACTCACAATTATCATCATAAGTTTCCAATAATATTTTTATCTGTCTCCGAATTCTTAAGTTTCACGAGAAACTGATGAGTTTTTGTCTTCGACAATTTTCAGCGTTGCATTTAAACACCATAATATTAATATATATACACTTGAGTGCATCAATTAAGTTGTAACTTGTCTCCCCGAATGAAAAAAAAAGTTCATGCTTGAACACAGCATGAAAATGGCTACTAATAACAGGATCAGTCTTGCTATTTTATTGTCTGACCTTGCATATATGTAAATTATGGAGTGAATACATAATATTAATAGAAATTTACTATAGATATTTTAAAAATAGGACGAGTTTTTTTCTTAACAAGTTCAATAACATACCTATCTACAAAAACTATTTTATAACTAGTATGGAAATTACTGCAATTGCGTCTGACAAAGATGTAAATATTAGCCCCTTATGGTGATGGGAGTATTTCAGTTTCTGTTCTATCGTATGCTCTATCTGGCATGCCTTCTTTTCATTTGTTTTTGAACTAAGTTTTCCACAAGCCAAGACAGCTAGGTCTATCTTGAGAGGTGCTTATTCCTGGGTTGTAGACCTAGGGGAATACGGTAAGAGTTGTTTCCTATTCTCATTGGAACAGTCGGCCAGCGGCCTTCTAAACTGGTCGCCGCACGGAGAAGGGAATACTGCGTCTCCACAGCAAACCCTTTTCCCTCCATCGAAAAAACGTACCAAGAGCCCAACCAATCTGATGCAGGTTTTCTTTGTCCTGCATCAATTTTAGGCGAATACTGGGTAAGACCATAGCGCGGGGGCCCTAGTTAACACTTGGCTACTTTCCTCTACACTTCCGCATCCTTTAAAATCCCTTCTTTGCTATTAAAGAAGAGTTGTCATAACATGGATTACATTCTTGTAGCCTGTTAATCCAAAAGAAATATTGTCAAATCAAAATGTCTGTTTCTATCATTGAAGGAATAATGCCGTGACGCCAAGCTAACAATGTTAAACTATCATTCTTCACTAATGTTTTAACGGTTGCCCAGTCAATACATGACTAATCAATCAATGTTATAAAAATTACAATATTATTATTTTAGGAATGAATTTAATTTAAATAATAAATATTTATATCGGCGATATCTGTTCATTACAATAATATTTTATTTATCAAAAATTTAATACCACAATTTTTCATATTTTATTAAATATATTGGAATAACCAACTTTAAATATTAATTATGAAAGGAAATTTAAATTAAACCAAAATATTTAAATTTAACGAAACAAAACAAATTTATTCACACAAAATACAATTTAAATCTCTACTTTACTTCGCCACATTTAGATCAAATTTTACTAACAATTAATTTTACCTTTTGTGGCATATAAGAAAATTTATACCTTTATTTTTTTTCTACAAAGAATGAAACTCAAAATCTCAGGGTCTCCACTAGGCCTGACAGAAAGAACAAAAATCCAATTACACTTAAAATTATTTTACAGAATATAGAAATTCAATTTATTGAAGTTACTAGAAACGAAATCTGACCTTTCACCTTTAATTTACGGTTTACAAAATTATTTATTTTAAATCGCTACTTACAATTTTTATGATTTTGGGTTCGGGATTACACTTCACTTTAATAATGGCCACTCTGTGCATAAAATTTACACAGACATTATACTGACACACGTTTCACAACACAACACTATCCTTTCAGTATCAAAACTCCAGACTGCAGACTTCCGACTACTTGTATGGATGTTTCGCCCGCGGCCACCAACCAATTTGTCTAGTATTATTGACAATTCCAATGCGTCTTATTTAAAATGTTCTGGATCTCTCAACCTTCACCAAGACAGAGTTCAAATCTGGTGTTCACCCTAACACTCCTTTCTCCTTCCAGCTAGGACATCAACTTCTATGTCTTTCTCCTCTAAAATCTCTTACACAAACATTATTCAATTCCAACACCAACTTCTAAATTCTTCATTACTTTGGCTTTATTTACTGCCAAAACCGCTCACTTTATGCCTACATCTCTTATCGATGGCCAAAACTCTGCTCTCTGCAACCACGTCTACCTTGTTCGCTCTCTGGCTTCCAACTACTTTCATCCACGTCCTCCTCCCTTGCTCTCTGACATCCAACTAACTTTCCTATCAGCTTCCCCCTCTCCAGAATATTCCTTTTTCCCACAGTTTTAATTTCCCACGTTCGGACCTCCTACGGCTTTCTCACGCTAAGAGAGCTACTCAATATTGTTAGATAAACATTCCCTTATCTTATAATTGGATGTCAACAAAAACCTATGTCATCGTGTCTTTGGGGTCTTGTTCCGATGTTCGCCAGACATTAGATCTAAGAGCCGTTAAAGATGTCCAATTAAATAGTTCTCCCTTTTGTGAGCCTTTATCCGCTGTCAATCATCATTTTTTAAACGAGCCACCAAAGATCCCCAGTCTGAGTTAGTAAACAGATTTTTAAATAATGGCCGTCCACCTCTAGTCTGTGCCGTGAAACAAATATGATGAAATTTAAACAAAATAATGGCCTTCTTAACTAGGTATTACAATATTTCTATTATGACGAAGATAAATTGATAGACACTAGTAAAATTTCGGTATTCATTTATTTCATGTGTTAGATCAGTATTTACTATAGAATGTATCTTTATTTAAGTGTAGCACAGAAGAACACCCCCAAATTCATTTAATATTTAAGTAAAAACGCGTGTGTTCCCGGAGCCGAGCCGTGGCTTACTGAAAATTACGGCAATAAAGTTTGGTGCCGAGGTGACGGGGTGTCGAAGAGGAACCATGCACTCAGACAAAGACATGGGATTATGGGAGAAACCTGACTGTGAAGTTAATGACCTGACAAAAATCCCCGAAGGTCAACCATTCCGACAGGTGAGAGTAAGCCCGCTGAAACGTGAAGAGGTTTCCACCCTGTGGTGGGGAATGAAGAGAGTCGATGTGGAAGGAGAACAAACGAGGAAACGGGACAGCTCTAATCTATATCTTGGAGAGTAGAATTCTACTCTACATCTTGGAGTGGTGGGAGGGGAGAAAGTGTAGGAGTAAAAATAGTTCGCATGTACAATTGGAGAAGAAGAAAAGGCCCAAATGACGGAAGAATAATCTGCTAAGAATTGATACTGCGACGAGTAAGTGTAAAGCAGGAAGCTGCCAGAAATTCTTGTGAAGATTTTCCGGTTAGCCTGCGGAAGCCGACGACAAAAGATGAACAGGTCTGTTTCTGACTGCAACGTAAATAAATGAGATTTCTAACGCACGTATATACCTTCAAATACGACCCCTTTTCTTTTTGGTTTATATTCAGAGTCTCATAAAACCGTCCTAGGATTTGTCCATTATAACGTATCAGAAATTTGTTTCAATATTTAATGTAGTTAAAGTAAATTTAAACTGAAGAGTGAGTAAATTTTAATAATCTTGATGCAATTGAAAAGGACCCTATTTAATTTGTGTAAACCCTTAGTTATAAATAAATTAAATTTAAAGCCAATCAAATTATTTTTTCATATAAAATTAACCCCTCTAGTTTTATGTTACTTAAGAAACGCCAGTAATTATTTATACACATTAATCAGCCATGATTGAAACATTAATGTTAAAATTTTTAAAAACACGAGACATAGTCAAAAAATTTGTCCATATTTAATATTTTTCTTCATATGTTTTCGGTAGAATTTTGAATATCATATTTAAGGATATAATGATCTTTAAACTTAATGCGTAATCAACAGTATGATGGTAAACATTGTAAGATAATCAAAAGGCTATAGTTTCTGAGAAAGTGCTTCAAATTCTATCATCACTTATATGAATGGCCAACTATATTTTATCATATTTTTAACAAACCGGTAAATCAAAATAATTATAAATATTTACATATGTTCTTAATCCATGACATTTCTACCTTTATTGCACAAATGTGTGATCTCCTCATTGTGAGTAACTGCCAGTAATTGTATATGTTTGTTAAATAAACAAAGTTACAGTATCGTTAGTTTAGTTTGTTTATATATATCATAAAATATAAATATATGCACAAAGAAATACGTATATTATTATTAACACGACATTTATCAAGAAAAGTTTCACGAATATCTGAATGAAGATAACTAAGGAGAGATTCTAAAGACTGCTTCGTTATGTAGCATCAGGACAGTTTTGTTATCTTTATGAGCCTTATTAGAGAGATACACGGAAGAGAAACATTCACATAGGTGTAGAGTCTCAATCTATAATGAAGGTCTTACCTGAATTTTTATACTCGACTTCTCGTAAATATGATCTGACGCACTTCTGCCATACGAATGGCTCCCAATATCTTTAGTTTTCATAATAAATTAATTATATTGAGATAGTGACCTAATAAATATATATACTAGTTGAGCTTATATTTATTAATTTCACGTCAATTATTTTTTTAATGTCTTATAGGATAAGTAAAATGGTTTCTCGTACATCCAAAACATGTAAAAACATTTTTAAGCTAGATCTTCGTCACCACTTTTTCCCCGTTATTTTTGCCAAGGGCTATAAGTATCCTTTAACCGTGATGGTAAGATTCTCTCAATAGAACTGGTCGTCGAAACGCTGCGTTACGCAGCAATGAATACTATCAGTCTGCTGATTACCGGAGAGCTTTGTATACAAGACACGACGCCCTATCACCTGCATCAGCTAGCGTCGGTCTACGGCTTATGAATGGAGACAGAAATGGTAGATTCATGGCCTGGCCGCAGACAGAGCTAGTGAATCACCTTGTTGCAGCCACAGTCGCATTTTAAGCGGCATGATTGGTGTAATGAGGCGCAGCTGCAGTCGCTGGAATGTGGTCACGTGGCTTTGCGGCGCAGCCGACCGAGACGCCGGTGACAGCCGTCGCTCTCCTCTATCCTTCAAAAGCTCCGTCAATGCCACGGGGTGCTCATTCGAAATTCTCAATTTGCTGTCTGTAATACTCGTCGAAATAGACTGCGTTTTATGTAAAACTTTACGTTTGCCTTCTGCGCTCACTTTCGGCTCAATAGTTTAATTCGATAATTACCAAACCATGTATTAATTCTAGTTTTGTTGATAAAGGCGTCGATACATTTGCTAAAGATGCTATCGATAACTCAATTGTTTATATGAGTTGAGTGCAAACTGTGAAATAAATTTATCATATGTGTAGACCTCAGTAGTCGCCCGCTGAAATGACGCAATGTTTGCTGCACTGATTTTTTTCATAATACTTTGTACCATATTTTAGGGCGTAAACGCATTAAGGCGAATGAAGGCCGCTTCGAAACAGCTGCCTTTTTTTTCTCCGCGAAGGAGATTAATTACTGTTGTGAAGGTAAGAAAATATTTTGTTGCAGGTCCAACCGCAGTGTTGAGGATGTTTAAACAAACCTGACCTTGTAGGCAAAACCACAATCGACTTGTTCCAGTTAAATTTATTAATAGTGGTGTCGTGAGTCTTGAAAATTTTAAACTTGTATGATATGGAGGAAGTAAGTTGTATTTGCGTTAAAAAAAATTATACCAGGTGTATAAACTTAAATTCGGTATTTTCTAGTCATAAAAACACGTTTTTTCATAGAAAGCAAAAAAAATATTCAAAGTACCGTACCGGCCTTCGCTAGATACACATTTTTCCCACCTTTTGGGAAATTTGTGGAAACAGCGCCAAAAAAAATCCTTCTCTTTCGAGGAAAATCAGTCATCAAGCTTTGTCGGGCGTCATCGTGTAAGAATCGAAGTTATGCCCAGCCAGCGCGTGACCAATCGACGAGAACAGGCGGTAGTCGGAAGGGGTCAGATGTCGTGAATAAAGTGCAAGGGGTAGGACCTCCCAGTTAAGTGCCTCAAGTTGACGTATGAAATGGTGCGATGTGGAGAAAAATCAGCTTGTCTGGCATTGCTGATAATTTGACTTTTTTTCACGCAGAACACGGTGAAATTTGATCAGTTGGAGGTAGCGGTGGGAATGGACAGTTTCACCAGGTTTCAACAGAAGACGATACACTGCACCATCGCACAGCATCGTCTTCCGTCCGAAGCGATTTGGTCTTGCGGACGATGTTGATGGTTGGGCTTGGATCAACCAAATATTTCTTGGCTTTAGGATGCTCGAAGTACATTCTCTTTTCATCGTCAGTCACCATCCGATGTAGGAAAGACTTTCTTTTTTTGACATGTGTGCAGAGATTTCGCATGTGATTCGCCGTTGCTCCATCTGCGTATCGTTTAATTCATGCGGCACCCATTTTATGACTGAATGAGTAGCTCACAATTTGTTGGCAAGTATTTTTTGCAATTGGGTATCGTCCTCGTCCAAAAGAACCTGCAATTGATGGCCCTCAAGCTTATTGGGTCGATTTTCACGCTTCGTGTCGATCACGTAAAAATTGTCGTCTTCGAACAGACGAAACCAATTTATGTGAGTTGTTTCCGACAAATCACTGTCGTCATAGGCCTCCATCAGCATTTATTGCAATTTGCTAGCCGATTTCTTCAAATGGAAGCAGAGAAGCAGATCACCCCGCATATGCTCTTTTTTGGGGAAGAAAAACTAGACATGATTACCAAAGGAAAAATATATGTTGTAATATGAAATTGCTGAGGAGGTACACTGACTATTTTTTATAGATGACAAACTCATGAAAAAGAATTACGTGTCCATAGTAATATGGACATTTTCAGAGAAGATTTTGAAGTTAGGCGCTGAATTATTTAAGTAGGTGAGTTCAGCGAGCAAAAATAGTTGTTATATTGAAGTTAATGTATATAGACTGACGAGAATCGGTGGGTGCTTTGGTCGGGTTGCGTGAAGTAGCAGTCTGAAAAGCATGAAGAAATATAGGCAAATTTCATCGTCGTGTGTCAGATAAGAAATTTTACATGCAATATAAACAGAAATTTAAACAAATGCTACCCGACAAAATAGATAATATTCCTATAATACCCATACATAAAAAAATTGTTTAAAATTTTAAAAATTCCAAATAACTTTGTAATAAATTTTTCAAACTATTAATAATTTATTTTACAAAAAATTATTCATTTTATAAAACTTCCTACTCATAGTTGGACTCCGAAAACCTTGCCCAATTACGATATTCTTCTTTGACGACCATATACAAACCAATAATTTTTTTAGTCTCTACTGTCTCAGCAACTTCAAAATTACTTTACTTTCAATAGTTTATAAAGAGTTAACTATAGATACACATCTTATAGTGTATATAATTCTCTCCGCTCTCTATGATTAAATGACTAAAACTAAATGAAAGATAAACTGCTACGCAGCGTATCTGAGAAATAGTAGCTAGTGTGTATGAACCAACACTAGTTATACAATTTTAAATTAAAAACAATAATAAAATAAAAAATTAGTCCTCTGAAAGTCATTTAATGTGTATGCAATGTTTGTGCTATATGAATCTTTCCAACTGCATCAATGACGGTTGTAAAGAATTATATCATAAAGAGTGAAAATTATGCGACCTGATCAAGTTATATTGTTAGAAACACATAAAACTGCAATGTCAGTTGCAAATCGTAACTGGTTCTCAGAGACCAAATTATTAACCACGTACCACCGACAGTGAGACATGCCGGTGTTTAGTTTCCCAGGAAGGGCCCGACTAGTAGGTGTAATTTGGAATGATAAAACTTTTAAGGGTGTGGTGGGCGATGTTTTTCGTGAGAAACGAACCTTCACAGAGAGCTCTGGCGAAGGCTACCTTTGGGGATCCCTTCACATTTCTCTGGTATTTTGAACTAAGGTTCCCACATGCCGAGACACCTCGGCCTGTTTTGAGAGGTGTAAGTTCCTGGTTCGCAGACCTTGAGCATACGGTAAAAGTTGCTCGTATTCCTATTGGAATAGTCGGCCAGCTGCCTCCTAAACCGGTCAAGGCACGGCTAGGGAAAAGCTGCGACCCCACAGCAAACCCCTCTCCCGCCATCGGAAGGGCGTGAAACAAGTACCAAATGCCCGACCTACCTGATGCAGGCTTTTCTAGGGTTTCCCCTAAATCACTATAAGGCGAATTGCCGGTTAGGATCTTTAAACCATAGCCCGGGGGCTCTAGTTAACCCTTGACTACCTTCCTCTACGCTTCCGCATCCCCCCTTTCAAATTCCTTCATATTTTATTAAAGGGGAGTTGCAACTATGTGGATTACCCTCATGTAGCCTGTTACCCCAAAAAAAATTTGTTTCGTGGAAAACAAATGATGTCACGTTGGTAAAATAGCAGAAGGCGAAAATACGCAAATAAATTGATTTTCTACTAGCTTTTATCCTAGTCGTCGACATGATTTTTTTGTCGCTAGCACTAAAAACTCACTGACGATTAAGAAAAGGCTACTGTGTCCACATAAGAAATGAAATTACAAATAGATCTTAGAAACTACGGTCAACTAACCAGAATAATTATTACAAACTAGCTGGGTGCCCGGTATTTAATTCTATATTCGCCTAGACCTAACTGTTCCTAGTTCCGTACATATTTTCGACGGATAGTGCATTAATTGAACAGCTATAAAATACGTAGAATTTTTTTGCATCAATTCCAACAAACATACCTCCGAATTTCTTGACGAATAGAGTACTTATATATTGTAATAAAAAGGCGTCTAAATAATTAAAAAGAACTTAAGTGAAACCAATTAATCAAATTTATTAAGGTTTAGAATTACACAATATAATATTTCGAATCTCAGGGTCTTTATCTGGGTTTGATAAATGGGTGAATTTTATACAATCAATTACGTTTAGCTTTTTATGTAAATTAATTCGTCTGAACCTCGACGAATTTTGTTGCGGACGAAAATAAGATTAAAGATTGAATTTAAATTAAAGAACTAAACAATTAAAGAAGTAAATAATTAACGAAGTGAATAATTAAATAAACGAAATAATTAAAGAACGATCTGACATATCTTTTAAAAGAGGTTTACAATCAATTTTAAAGTTTACTACTTACGGCCGCCCAGGTCTCATTTTTGGGTTTTTCTGTGCACACGATTTGGGGATATCACTGATTCTACTCATTAGAATTTGAACACACGGTAGTTGCTCTGGATCTCTGCTATCCTAGAACCTCGATCATCTCACCCTCAGCCAGTTTCCGGACGTAGGTCTCCTCAAAGTCTCTCTATGCGAAAATTTGTTCAGTTTGTGAAGCAAAACTTCTGCTTCCAAACTGCGATTTTATAAGTCTCTCAGTCAAAACTGGTTACTTGCGTTTTATGTAAGCTATTATCTCGCTGTTGGACTTCCTAGATAGTCCTATTCATAATTCTGGATCCGCAAACTTTTACTGTTTCTATTTCTCTATGTGGACCGAACTGCTATGTCCCAGTTCTCGACGTAGACTTTTTCCTTTCGCGTCTTGCCGCTGACTGAAGATTGCTTTCGAACTGTTCTATGTCCGCTGCCCAACTTTTTATAATATGAATTTGCTGAATTGATGTCTGCCTGCAACTGTGTCCGCCGTCCAACTAACTTCGTCTCGTAGATTTTGAGCGCGAAACCTCTCTTAACTCCAACAATGTTTCTTTGTCTCGCGTAGCCGCCTTGTTGCGGTGTCCGCTTTATCCAATAATAAGTCCTCTACAATCCAACTTTATAATTATAATAATGAATTAATTACTAATTACTACAATATACTCCTTGAGTATTGCAGAATATAATTATCCTTCAGTATTCAGACATTGCGAAAGATTAAATTGATGAAATTGTTAGCTGGATTCATGATGTAAACAAATGGTCACCATATTGGAGTCTCTAATATGGCGCGAAAATTAACTTACATTTTCCGCAAGGATCGTAAAGTATTTATTGTTTTTTCTTATCATTCTATGGAGTATTGCTGGATAAAATTAAACATTTTATTTTATGGAAATATTTCAGCTTCATTTCATTACGGAAAAAAAGAACTATTTCCTCTGTTTGTCGCGTAGTAACGTCTTTCTCTCGCGTGACGTCATTGTCTCTTGGCGCGCAGTACTTAATGATCACGTTTTTAAAATTATAATTATTTCCTAATGTATGATAGGGGTTTATCACCTCCCCCCCCCACAGTACCGTTTCTCGTGTTTTTAAGAATATGTATACCAATTTTTGCTGCAATCTGTCCACACGTTCAAATTTGTATAGAAATTAACATAAATACATTCATCATACATAGAAATGTACATCATTTTTTATTATATTGATAGGCTTAAATAATATAACAATTAAACACAGAAAAGTGACAACATTTCTGATTTTAATATTTACAGACTATACTTTTTATATTAAATGTAAAAAATTATTTAAATGCAAATAAGACGAACACTGCATAATATGAAAGTGGAATTAACACACAAATATACAGAGTAGCACAAAGCACGGCAACAATCACATTCGACTCAAACAACTCAGTGCTCAACAATGAGAAATAGTTTTTCCATTTTCTGTAATGAATCTGTCGGTATCAGTCCTATGACCGGTTGCTTATATTCTCTGACATTTTTAAAAAATAATATACGTGTAAGGTAGATAACACAGCAGGATATACTGACAAAATTGCTGAGAAGTGCGTCTGAATAATTGCTAGCGTTCGCAGGTCCGAGCCTGTCAATGTGTCTCATTCGAGAATAGCGACAATCGCTTCGACACTTTAACCCGGCAAGTTACGTTTTTCCAATCGCTGATAGTTTTTAATCGCATGTTGGTACATTCTTATTTAAAGTATTGTGTTCTCTTTCAGTGACTAAACAACCTCGCGTATAAATCGCAAGAGGGCGTTATGATTGGGCTAAATGAGAAAGAACAACTAAAATCCATACATTTAAGCGGGTGGACGTGACATCAATTGAATCTCTTGCGAATATTCAAGCTTCATTAGTCAAAAATTCGTTCATTCATTGTGATTGAGATAATCAGAGTCAAATTTCAAAATTATACACTTAGAATTCAAACATTACTTAATTACAAAAAAATAATTCATACATAGTAATATTTAGAGAGAGAGAGAGAGAGAGAGAGAGAGAGAGAGAGAGACCGACTGCATATTAAAATGGTATTGATGTCAGTAAATTATACAAATTTGAGCACAACTAAAAGCAACGAATGACAATTTCGTTGAGACTGTTGTTGTTACATTCTAAGAAAAGCCGTATCGGGTTGTGGAAGTGAGGAGTATCCACTTATTTGTTAATGAATTTAGTATATCTTAGTTGATATCATATCGTACCCGTTATAACTAAGAGACCAAAATAAGGAAGATGTCAATAACTTTTTTTTTTGGCAACAGCCTACATGAGGGTAACCCACGTTGGGCAACTCCCCTTTAATAGCATAGGAAGGGATTTGAAAGGGGGGATGCGGAAGGGTAGAGGAAGGTAGCCAAGGGTTACTAGGGCCCCCGAGCTATGGTTTAAGGATCCTACCCGGCATTCGCCTAAAGAAATGCAGGGAAAACCCTAGAAAAACTTGCATCGGGTAGGTCGGGCATTGGGTACTTGTCCCACGCCCTTCCGATAGCGGGAGAGGAGTTTGCTGTGGGGACGCAGCATTCCCTTCTCCGTGCCTCGGCCAGTTTAGGAGGCAGCTTGCCGACTATTCCAATGGGAATAGCGAGCAATTCTTACCGTATGCCCAAGGTCTGCGACCCCGGAACATACAACTCTCAAAACAGGCCGAGGTGCCTCGGCTTGTGGGAACCTTAGTTCAAAAACGGAGAGGAAAAGGCATACCCAAAGGTAGCCCTTCGTATCTCTCCTAAAAGGTTCTGCCTGCGAGAGAAAATCCCTCGCAGGTTACCTGCGAGAGAATCCTCTCGCAGGCTTTCTTCCTACCTTGATCCCAATAACGTTTACTTTTCATCGAAGTTAAATAATAAGACCGAGGGATATGCAGCGTCGAGAGGAATAAATCTAGGAAATAAAATAGAAACGACGATAACGTCGGTTTCCGCAGTACCGTCCAGAGACTTTAACAAATCAGAAAGTGCTAGGAAAAATAAACGAACCTTCAGACATAAAGACGGCAGCAGTAGGAAGACTAACTATTAAACTGGCTTCACAGGCTGATATAAAATTACCCTCCTAAGTGCAGAGGTACTTGCTAGAAGGCAGGGAAACAATTATCCCACCAATCTGTGGCGGGATACCTACGAACCGGTTAACACGGAATCTACATTGTAGAATGACATGGGTCTACAACAGTCGAGGTGTTTTTGTAACAAGTGAACAAAATTAGTAAGAAAAGTTAATAAATATATATGACAATATGGACGTGTTCTGTTCTTTGTATTCAGTATCTAAAGTAAAACCCTATATCGTCATCCAAAGAACAACTTATAAACGGCGGCGACCGGATAACTTTGACTACCTCAAAAACTGATTGAAACAGGAAAACGGGAAGTCAGTGCTTGCTTTTAGTTGCCAATACGACGTTCTCAAATGTTGTTCTTGTTTTGTTCCTAGGCCCTGAGTTTAAATAATATAAATATTATACTTAATGTTTTCAATCGCTGTATTTTAATAATTAGATAAACATAATAATTTCCATTGATATTTAACTCCGTTTTCATTATTTTTAAAGAGTAAATATTAAATTTACTAATTGTGTGTTGAATTTTTAATTTCTATAAAGGTTCTAAATATAATTTAACAACATAATAATAAATTAAAAGGCACCTTGAAACCCTGAGAAAATTAAATTAAAATTTCGCGAATTATATAAATCAATAATATATATTTTAATACGTGGCACTCAAATGTTTTTACAGTACTCCGAATATATCCTGAAGTTCTAACGTAGTATAAACTGCCTCAAAGTACACGAAAGAAACCGGTATTCTAATAAAAGTTGTTTACTTAACGAAATTTCATTGATTATTAAAGTAATTCTAAACCACCTTCAAACTTTCAGATAAGCTTAAACTTGTATCCTGAATTTGCACAGCTTAAAAACTTATAGAAAGCAAAGTGGACCGGATTAAGTGCTCTCTCGATATGAGCTTGTATGTGTTATTTAGAAATATGAATTTTTAAAGTCAATGTTTATTTCTGATTCTGTGGTTCATGATAACATCCAAAAACCATGCCATTGAGAATATAGGATATAGAATATAGTAGTGTCTTCTCTTCAGTTGTTAACCGACTAATATTTTCGTTTCATAATACAACCAAATGAATTATCATGGAATATTATTATACTTCGTTTAATTATTTATATTAAATTTTAGTGGGTGTCGAATGATTCATACCACTGTCGCTGAGTTCTGAGCTCAGGAAATTCACTCAGTGGTTGATCGAATGGTTTGTATGTAACTGAATCCTTAAACGGTGAAAATAGTAAAGAATGGGAAATGTTTTGAAAGGTAATTCACATGGAAACATGTATTATAAAATCAGGGCCCTTTAAATATTTCAGAATTTAATGTTAATGATTTCATATCTAAATGAAATATTGAATTTACCCCTACACAGTATCAATTTTAATACATTATTTAAATTCTTCGGTCATTTTTCAGTAGCTTTCGGCCTAATATTTGGCCATAATCAACTGTAAAACTACTCCTTTTATTTAAACTTCCATGGATGGAAAATTATTTTAACATATATTTTTTTTCGAAAACGACAATTATTATAGATCTTTTTTTTTGCGGGATACTGAAGCAGATTGTGTTTACATGTATTTCAATGAGAAAAATAGATTAGAGTTACGAAGAATTCGGAATACGATCTGTGTTCAGAAACAAATTAAATTCTTAAACCGAGGGTCTACCATATTAATAACAAAAATTATAAATTGTATTTGTTTCTTTTGATTAATATTTGATGGCGTGTAACTATTTACTTAAAAGTATTTTTATATAATGTTTTGTGCTAACTCCTCTCTGAAAGTAAAGAATAAATATAGCAGAGAAAATAACAGAGCAAAATATTTATCTGAATTTGATAATATATATATATATATATATATATATATATATATATATATTGTAATAATCAACAAGTAGGCTGTAATTAAATTTTGCCCCACGTTGTGTAACCATTTATGTAATAAATGTGGTAGCCATTAAATGTAAGAATCAAAATGAAAGTTCGATGAAAATAAAAGATTATAAAAAATTAACAAACAAAATGATTATTTATTTATTCACTTGTGGCTTCCAAAAGTTAATAATTAACAGAAAAGTGATTTAATAAACAGATTAATAATTCAGTTTAAAATTTACCTAAAAACAATATGTCGATAAATGAAAGAAAGCTAAATGTAAAGAAATTATACTTGAACGAAATGAAAGATGAACGAAATCTGACTCTACCCTTTTATTTATCGTTTACAAATATTATTATCAAAGTTTTGGTAACTCACATAACGTCCGACTGGTACCAGAATTCTTTTGTAGCTTCAATACTACACTTTAAATGCAAAATTTTACACTGATTCTAATTTCCTCACAGATTTTACACATACGCTGTCGAAATGCACGTACTCAGTTCTCAGGAACCTCGGATGATGATCCTCTCCTAATTGGTCAGCTATCGGATGTTGGTTTCCCTCAATGCAAAATTGTTCAATTTTTATAATGAAGCAACCTTTGCTTCACCGTTGTCTAGTTGTTAGAAAGTCTTTCTGTCCAACTATCTGCTTGCTTACAGGAACACACGATTTGCAGATTTTAGACTTTTACTGTTTTATTTATCGATTTGGATCGAACTACTATGTATCTCGGTGAAGATTTGTTTTAATGTCTCTCCTCTCGTGGCTGACCATAGACTAACTTTTTACCTTTTCGCGCACAAACGCCATTTCGGTTCTTCAACAAAGCAACAGAGCTCAGCGCTATTGTCGCTTTGGTCACTCAAATACCGCTACAATTCATTTATCAAAAAAATTCAAATTATAATCAAACAATTAATGGTCTAATACTATTGCTAATATATATATATATATATATATACAGTCGTACAACTTCCACAACTCCAAAAAAAGTAAATTCCAACCATTTTCTTCCTCTTTCAAGATAATAGCAAAACTTTAAACTTCCTGTAGTCATTAATAGATAAGCTTTTTTCTCCTGCAGACATCTTTAACAGCTTTTAAGCTTTCTGTGGCGTGACATTTGAAATTAGAATTATGCATAATAGTAGATAATTCTTCTTGCATTAAAATGAAACATATTTTAAGTTTCTACGTATTTATAAAAACAATATAATACTTTTGGGTCTAACTTTTATGAATATAGAAGTTGTAAGGCAAGGGGATGTTCTCTTATTTATTCATGTTCGTATATTAATGCATAAATTTAATTCGTATGTTGTAGATTTATCTCTAAGAGTCGCCTTAGTTTCACAGAATTATGGTTCTACGAAATGTGATAACGCCGGGAACTTTAAACGGGAGTTGGACTCAAAGTTTACTCAAACAAATAACCTACTATGCAATAGCGATGAAACTGTAAATCGCTATTCTAAATCAGTGGAGCAATTATTAATAGATTTACTCAGTGGTTAATACGTATAAATAATTTTCCTATATATGTTCTGTAAATAAAATATGGATAAGCCTAACAATAACTATCGCTACAGGTAATATTTTAATCAGTTATCGTCATGAAATTCGATTCCATTTAAACCATATATAATTAACAAACGTTATTGTGTTGCATAACGAATTTTTAAAATGCAATATTTAAGATACTTGCCGTGAATAGGGAATTTTCCAAATATGTGTGTTTGTATCCGTTGTTTTTAAATGGAACAATCTCTGTTCGCATACCTTGAGATACGCAAAAAAAATCTGCAGTGTTTTGGAATGATTGACTGATATGAAAATGAAAAATAATTATTCCAGAAAGATAAATGCGCAAACATAAATTCAAATCCTGGAATTCTGACAACACACAATTCTACGTTAGGAAAATTATTAAGTGTAAAACATTCAGTACTTTTAAAACGTAGACTGATTTGAAGTGATATGAAGATATTGTTTCCTACTCGAGAACCGAAAAAATGAATAATTTTTTACAGGAGTAGTGTAAACACATCTTTCAATAACATTGAAACCATCGCTTAAAGAAAATGGAGGAAACTCAATACGGTTATTATTAATTATTAAGTTCAGCTCATTACAGATTTACCTCAAGTTACACGCTATACAAAAGATGTAATTGGAAAGACGATCTTCTCTTCAAGACTTGGATGTATTAGAGTTTCAATTCCTTAAACTCTCTCTCTCTCTCTCTCTCTCTCTATATATATATATATATATATATATATATATATATATATATATATATATATATATATTGTAATATTCAACAATTAGGCTTTAATTTAATAAAGATAATCAAATTTTAACAAACAAAATTTATTTATTAATTTGTGGCTTCTAAAATTTACAAACAATTACAATAAAATGAAAATCTCTTAATCTCTCAGAGTCTTTACTGGGTTTGACTATTTACAGTGAAAATTATTGAATGACCTTATTAACAATACAGTTTAAAATTTACTTCAAAATAATGTGCTGATAAATGAAAGAAAAGCTACAAGAAAAACGAACGAAATCTGACGTTAACCTTTTAGTTAGCGTTTACAGATTTTATTAAAGTTTTGGTTACTTATGCATTGTTCGGCTGGTACCAGCATTCTTTTGTCGCTTCAAAAGTACACTATATTGCAAACTTTTTACACAGATTCTAAATTTTTCTCACAGATTCTACACTTATGAAGTTGAAATGCGGTTACTAGGCTCCCAGGAGCTCGGATGATCCCTTTAATTGATCAGCTATCTGATGTCGTTTTCCCTCAACACGAAAATGTTCAAGTTCTTTATAATGAAGCAAACACTTGCTTCCGTTGGCTAATTGTTAGCACATCTACTCGGTCCAACTAACTGCTTGCTTACAGGAACCTTTGATTTTAGCATTTTACCGCATTATTTATCGGTTTGGATTGAAAACTTCTAAGTAGCTCGGTGAAGATTTATTTTACAATGTCTCTCCTTTCGTGGCTGACCGTAGACTTCGACTTTTCTCTTTCGCTCCTCGCCGTAGACTTAGACTAACTTTTACAATGTCTCTCCTGTTGTGGTAGACTGAAGACTGCTATGCTTTTGCGCGCGTAATCGCCATTCCGAACCCTCAATAATAGGAACAGAGCTCGCTGTTCATTGTTGCTTTGCTCGATCATCGCTATAATTCAAACTGCTCGCTAACAATTCAAATTATTTAAAAACAATTCATGACTTAATTAATTGGCATTAAAATATATATATATATGTATGTATATGAATATATATATATGAAATAATTCTTTTATCTGCACATACCTCAGAATCACTATATTTGTGTGTTTCATTTATTAGGGAATCCGTAATCGATATAAATAAACATTCTGTCTATCTGTTACCCTTATCACAAGAAAACGGTCGAACCGATTTGGGTGAAAGTATATATCGTTGTTAGAAAAACCACTGAACGGAAGTAAACTGAATTAGTAAATAACTTTTCAGGTTATCTTAAATTGTCAATTACTATTCCAAAATATTCAGCCAGCAAAATTTACTTTACAAGCGGGATGTGTTAGTAGGTAAACAGAATATTTGTCGATAAGAGATGGCAGGAAGATAATCTTATTCGCAGACATAAATTAGCAAAAAGTATTAAGTAAAATTAACTTTGATACTAGTACAGTGAACCATTAGTTTATAGTTTTTAAAAATTCTCTATCTATGAAGAATTTTATAAATAGTGGACACTGACACAAAATTATGTCCAAAAAGCTAAACCTAACTTTGACAACTGTGCAAAATGTTTTCATTTATGAATAGTGGACAAACTCACATAGGTTCCTTCTGTGAACTATTCCAACAAATATATACCATTTCTGTTACATTAATATTACCTCCATCAAGATGTGATCTTCGTAGTTCTTATCACTTGATTGTAATTAAATTACAATTACTTCTCCAAGCAAAAGCGTTAAATTTCCACTTAATTAAAATAACATAATTAGGGTAAAATAATGAAAAAGACGTAACAATTAATTTTATTTATTCATTTAGTCATCGAATGTAGAAATAGGATACCTTATGATATGAAATTACAATAAAATTAGTGGAAGATACAATTAATAGGAATTAGAAGTTAACATGCACATAACTAAAAATCGGGAACACAAATTTCTCTGTCCAACGTAACTAAAAGAACTTTATGGTAATAGTAATAATTCTATAACTTTACTAATGGTATACTATAACATTGACAGTATAAAAGCTAATTAAATACGCTCTAGGAAAAATAATTATCTACAGAATTAACTATAGTCAAATATCAAATTACACATCACACGAGAATAAACACAATACCTGACAAGTGGACTAGGAATAATCACAAACACAAAAGACCCACAAGCCTCTTCACGAAACTGAACGACGACGAATCTACCCTCTCGTAGAAACTCCAGGCAGCACATGAAACAATAAAGAAATTGGGAGGAAAGACATACAGAGAGTAAGCAAGTTATGAAATAAGTAGATTCAAGAGCAACACATTCAACACTTTTGCAGTATAGACAAAAAAGTAATCATTAGGAAAGCGATTAATAAACTCCTGTACTGAGTAAAAAGCGACAGTATTTGTTTTACGACTTTTGTTTTAAGACTTCTGAATAGTTAAGAAACAATGTCAAAGATTTTTTGGTATTTCACATTTTAAATTAATTGATATGTAACTTCCGTTACGTTCCATATACACTGTAATATTTATACTTTTTTAATTCAAAATTTAATTAAGAAATATTTATTACCAGAAAACTTTTAATTATATTGCTGAATATTAAACCAAGTTATTTTGGCGCCAGCAGATTTAATTTACAACTTCATATGACAAAACATGCGAAATTCCAGAATACACAATAATTACAAAATGAGAAACTTTCTGCTCAGGTTGATATTGGAAATAGTTACTATTCAAAATGATAAGCAAACTGACGTGCATGAAGTATTTATTCAAATTAATTTAATTTGGTTCGTCTTAGGTTTTTTTAATACCTTAATTTCCACTCGTCAGCGTAACAACACCACTCACGGAATAATGTTGTAACCTCCCACGTCGAGGGTCCAGCGCCGCTTGGCTCCACCCACTAAGAAGATTCTCTCGCGGCCACTACGGTGACGATCGAACACTGCAAACGGACTCGTATACGGACAATAGATTCATCACCGTCCCAATCAATGATTCGGGGCCTTCCATACAGAATTCGTACACCAATGACGTTGCGACTCGCGCAGAAATTCCAACCCAACCAGCAACCTGTGACTTAAAACTGAACTCAAAACCTAGTATTGCAACTTCAACACTAGTACAACAATACCAGCGGGTAGCATTCGACCAATTCAAATATTAGTCAAACGTAGATTTTCCCGGTGTAAATGTTGGATGAAATTATCGAAACGTCGCGAGCATTCGACAATCTTACCCGGCTGGAATCCCGAGAGAATTTCATCCAATTCAAATATTATCACTGTAGTTTAATAATGATATCAGAGGCGAACTATCTCTGTCGACTCCAGCTTCCGAGTCCCTCTCCGTTGTGTTTTATGGTCTTAAGAAATTGCACAAAATCACAATTTGTTGTGGTACTGAAAATTAGGTCAATCAACAAAAAGGTTAATACGACATTAAACTGTAATTAAAAAAACACAAGTATGACACTGATGAGCCGTTGTATATACCAACAATACAAGCTATCATTATCAACCGTTTTTTCTAACTGACGTCAAACAATACTTGATAACTCATAATTAAAATATTAAAATTCTTACATTAAAGCTGAATTAAATGTGCAATTATTTTAAAACACGATACATATTCATTACAACATATAGCATTGTAGTGTTTTTTTATAATTTTGCAAAATATTTTAAGACTAAAATATAATGAATAAAAAACATATAAAAGATAGTTTTACATGTGCATTGAGATTATCAAAAAGCAGCTCAGAAATTATTTCGATTCTTTCTATTATGTATGGGGCTTGAAAGAATTATACAGAATCAATTATATCATAGAAATCAAGAGGTTGGACATCATAACCAAACACGAACATCAGTATTAATTGTTCCATATTGCAATAATATAAAAAATGAGTTAGTATTATATGAAATACGCTAACTTTAGTGAGTGTACATGCTGATAACAGTGAAAATACCTCATGACGAAGAATTATTAATTTATAATTTATTAATATATAGCTACATGTAAGCAGGTATTCGCCCCCCCCCCCCCCCCCACTACTCTCTGTCTGTAATATCGTAGTTTAATTTTAAATATTTCAACTAGAAAATTTCTCTTTGAAAAACGTATGTGAATCTTTTCCCTTTTACTAATATTTTCCGACATATGCTCTTTGTAAATTATTAATTTTTTTAACAATATATAAAGACGTTGTACCAAAGAACTTGTTGAACCACGAGAGAAACAAATGCAAATAAAAAGGTTTAAGCTTTGTTGGTTGCATGCGAATTTGTGCAAATTTATGTCACAGGGAGAACTAGAATTTACGTTGACCTCAGTTGAACTTAAGTTAAACAGATTAATTAGGAAGACAGTTATGATACTTTGAAAGTTCCAAGAAATAATTTCTAGTTTTACACAAAATAACAACCAGTAACGATTGTTTTGTTTTCATTTTTCATGTACTGCATATCTGTTACTTCTGTAAGCTTGATAATTGAGCCTATGAAAGGCATATTAACGTACTACGTCAGTGTAAGCCTTCGAAACTGCATAACAGATTATAGAATGCACCCGGAGGAAGCCGCAGGGAAATTCATTAAATATTAATACATCGAGAATAAGTTACTTCACTAACGGCCTCGATAATTTCCTCAGATCATTTGATCGATGTGATTTATTAGAAACGCATATCATTACGAAGAAATAAGCTTAAAATGCCCAGGAGGTCTAATTATTATTCATAAACTGGAGCTTAACGAGACTAACATTCAAATTCAGGATCAGTTTAGCTCAAACACCAGGAAACCTTCAATTAACATGTCATATTGAATTTGTCAAAATTGTTGAATGAACGTCCTGCAGTGCTTTTTTTAAGACGCGTAAAGTAGAATGCGACCTTGTTCACTACTATATCCGGTTTCCTGTCTTAACTCGTTACAATAATTCAACATTAAGCGCTCATTATTCTGACGACAGTTTTTAATTAGTTTCTTAAGACACGTGACGAAGACCATTAGCATTTAATTGTTTTGTTTCTTTTCTGCGCTTGACATTACTACTGCAATAAAACGCACACCGTTGACAATGTTTCAGCAGGAGTGCAAGTAGACATTCTCTGATATACATTTGTGGTTTTCTTTAAGATTATAAAATTGGTTTAAGAAAATAACTGCACTATCATTAATTATTAATTCACTAAACTGCTCTTTCCTGATAATAAATTTCTATTATTAGCGGCGTCTGTAAATACTCATATTTCCAGAGATGATACAAATTGTAGACAAAGCCATTGAAATTCAATTAACAGTTACTTGCCAAATGAGGATTTGATGGTTGATCCGCTGATGGAGAGTTGTGCTAATAGCATTCGAGTCCGTATCGTAATGAAATCCTAAAGATTACATTCCGGCCTAGCTAAATTAACTTTCCATATTTCACTAATTCAGTCAGCCACAAGGAAACGTAATTCTCAGAGAACACTGAGTTTCACGATTTTATTAAATAATTCACTTAAAGTAATAAAATTTAAATAAATTATTCGAATGTTGATAATATAAATTATTTTTAAATTCAGTTTTTTAATTCAGAAGCACAAAATATGAACAGTTTTCTTCTGCATAAACGTTGTATTCATGTTACAAATTCTATATTTAATTTGTCCGATTCATGTTAATTTTAAATACTCTTCTTGCGGTAATAATAAAGGGAAAAATGTTTTTAACATTTTATTATTTTTATATCCAAGGAGAATTATCATTCATTGAATAAAACATGAGCGCACTATTCTTTTCTGTCGTATACAGCGCTACTAACAAATGTGGCACTTAAAGTGCCGTAGCTTTGTGAATGCGAAATTAACCAGGACGTTACTGCAAAAACTTGTATCAGCAACATTATTAAAAGTACCGTTTCTCCAATAAATGAAGTCTGCACCTAGGAGATATTCACCTCTCAATATATGTAATAAAATTCACTTGTTTACAATTCACATTCATTCCCTACTTTCTAACAACTTAAGATGGTCAGAAAATAAAAATATTTTCTCATTTCGGTAGTCATTTTATGAATGACCTTAATAATTGAATAATAATTTTTATATTTTAACTATGCACAAAATACTGCAATTACATGTGTTAACGTTACTTCTGAAATATTAATCTCATTTAGATGTATTTAGGTGATATATTAAGCTGAGGGTCTTCTATTTTTAATCTGTAAATCGGAAGAAAATAAAATTACAGTATAATAATTAAGAATTCAAGAATTTACTATGCTTCGACTCAATTGTAAACCTGTACGGTAAGAATTACGATTATAAGATTCGTGAATTCAAACTAGCATATACATTATACTTTCGTAATTAAAGATACAAAATCCGTCATATCTATCAGTATACTTGATGTATAACAGAAAAGAATTGAAGCTGTTTCAATAATATTTTATAATTAATTAGTTTTAGTGTGTAAATAACGGAATAGAAATTATTTTCCCCAATATACTAACTTGTGTCGAATTTTGTAGAATTTCTGAACCGCAGCATTCATCAACTTCCATCTGGCTATTTTGATTGTGAATCACAATGTCGACAATTTATTGCGACTATGATCGTCTAAAATTCCTCTAATTATGTATTGTATTTTAATTAAATTTTATATTATACCGACAATGTTTATTTTTTATATTTGTTTATTATTTAAAACATATTTTATTTAATTTAAACAATAAAGATAATTGTATATTAATCTTTATAAAACTATGAACGAAGTAAATTATATTAAGGTGGAGGGAAAAAATGAAAGAATGTGAGGGAGAAACGTGAGAAAAGAGAGAGAATACGAAATGATTCATAATACACAATAATGCAGTAACAGAATGAGATAATAGGGAATAAAAAGAGAGACAGACATAGGGACATATTTACGACTCTAGAACGGCTAATCAGATTTGAATTCATTTCATTAATGCATCTGATTATCAAATATTTCGGTCCGAAAAAATGTTTAACGCGATGATAAAACGTATAATTTTGAAGAATATATTTTATTTATAGATGAAGTTTTTAAAGTTTTCTACTCTGTTTCACTCTCTACCACGATTTTATACGTCATAAAAAAACCAAACACATGGGTGTCACTGCTATTATGTAATAGACTCGCTGGTTTCCTATTTAACAAACTAAATTCTCTCTTCGTCGATTTCCGTTTGTCTCGCAGCGTCAAAACAAAATTCTAAACACATTCAACAGCGTATACCCACGATTTTCAGGGGATTTTGGATGACTGCGAGGGTTATTCTCTCGCAGGCAGTACCTGCGAGGGATATTCTCTCACAGGCAGAACTTTGTAGGAGAGATACGAAGGAGCTACCTTTAGGGATGCCTTTTCCTCTCCGTTTTTGAACTAAGGTTCCCACAAGCCGAGGCACCTCGGCCTGTTCTGAGAGGTGTATGTTCCGGGGTCACAGACCTTGGGCATACGGTAAGAGTTGTCCGCTATTCCCATTGGAATAGTCAGCCAGCTGCCTGCTAAACTGGTCGAGGCACGGAGAAAGGAATGCTGCGTCCCCACAGAAAACTCCTCTCCCGCTATCGGAAGGGCGTGGGACGAGTACCCAATGCCCGACCTACATGATGCAGGTTTTTTAGGGTTTTCCCTGAATTACATTTAGGCGAATGCCGGGTATGATCCTTCACATATAGCCCGGGGCCCTAGTTAACCCTTGTCTAACTTCCTCTACCCTTCCGCATCCCCTCTTTCAAATCCCTTCCTATGCTATTAAAGGGGAGTTGCCACCATGTGGATTACCCTCATGTAGCCTGTTACCCTTAAAAATAACGTTTTCAGGGTGCGTGAAGAAGTTCAATTTAAATAAATATTTCATGGGAATATTACTAAGGTAATTCATAAAGACCTTTGAACCGCTACTGTAATAAATAATTATTTTTTAAATTGATTTATTATCAGACGCGTCAACTTCTCAGGTCATTAGCGACTTATTATGGCTATTCATTTTTGCCTTGTCGGGGGACTAATTGACGAAAGTTTCTCTCACTCACTCAAAAATCCATGCCCTCGCCGGGATTCGAGCCGGGGCATCTGTAATGTTTGGCAGTCACGCTGACCCCCTACACGGCAGGAGGTAATAAATTATTATATTGACCTATTATGATACATAATTTAGTATACTAATGTATAGGTCACGAGAAACAGCAAGTCATGTCAAAATACAAAGCTAAGTCTTCCACTGGTCTCGCATTCTAGGGAGACAAACAGAAGCTCAATTTAACACGAACCTTTGTTACGGAAACTTGTTAGTGTAAAAACTTTACTGAAAATATTGACGTATGGAAATATATTGTGTTCATAATATGTTTGTTGTGGTCAATAAACTCATCCTTATACGTTAAGGGATGATAAGTTCCAGCATTGTTGAAAATACCTTGTTCTTTCTGGATATCCCTATCGTAAGAATATAATTAGTAGTACCAGAGTAGTACTAGTTTGTCCGCAAGGGAGAGTTCCCAACTGGCGACTATGATCCCTTCTCCCTTCTTCAATTACGCGTCTGACTTGACTTTCTATAGTTCACAATCTATATTATTTTCTTCTTCCCATAGTCATAGTGCTCCCGTGATAAGTACTGGCTCAATAAATGAATCCATGCAAAAGCTTATTAATTAGAATTCAAAATTTTCCTGTATCCTACAACAGTATAGCATGAACGTTAAAATTTGTGAAGAAGTAATTGCAGATGTTTCCTTTACTTTTTCGACGTCTCTAATTTACTCGCATTACATGAACTATTTATTGGCAGTTAAAATACTTGTTAATTAAAATTAAAAATATTTCTGTAGTTTACAAAAATGTAGCATGAACGTTAAAATGTCTGAAGATGTTATTTTAATAGTCGTGAATAATAATTTTATTACTTATTCATGTTATCATTGTTTAAAGACTGGGGACGATTCCTTTCGGGTTGTATCTACGTTCCAGTAGAATGAATCCTTAATTTGTAAATAATAATTGCATTAATTGTGTAATATATGAGAATAAACAACGTAATTTTGTTAGTTATCTACATACGGCCATATTTCAGGAATTTGATTATTTCGAAAAAATTAACACTAAAAAATAGTCAACTGTTTGCAGAAGTGATATCAATGTCCAAAGTTTGTTTTAAATCTGGTTCCATATATTAGAATGTCATACGATAAGAATCTCAAACTATTTAAATAAGAGCATTTTTTACTAGACTGGAGGAAACATGATAATTAATTGGCACACATTCCGATATTAATTAAATACTTCATACATTATTAATCCAATATATTATTTACAAAATAAAAATGATGTTATAGTTTATTTATTCAAGAAATGAGAAGAATTGATGCTTCCTGAACACTAAAAGCATGTTGTGTATTTTTATAATTCGAGCGTTGGCAGTGAGAAAAACAATAATTATTTCACAAGAATTTCATAATGTGACATTTATATTATAATATGGTTTTATAGTTACTTAATAAACTTATTTTGCTTTAAATTACTTAAAATGAGGAATTCAACCAAATGGGACGAAATATATACATTCATATCATAAATTCCATTTTGTAACATACCAGAGGAAATATTTATAATATAGATCGAATGGAATGAATTATTGTAAACCCAAATCATTGGTAACTATTTCTGTTTTAAAGTTTTAACGTGGAAACTGTTATTCGAACAGTAAGCTTTTCTCCAGCTACTATATGAAACTTATTATTAAGGATCTAATATTTATAATTTATCTACGTTAATAAAATTTTAACTGTGAAAGACGAGAGAATATTTTATTCGCCCAATGAAATCCCCCGGCTACAAGAGAGAGGAAAATGTAGTTAATTTAAAGCCACATACAAACATTCTTTTGTTCATTTCAAATCGAAGTGCAAATATTTGTTGAAGTTTCTTATTCTACTCTATCACACTCCAAATGAAAATAAAATTCAGATATGGAATAACTAATTTTTGAAAAGACGCTAAATTGTGTTAAATAACTGCGAAAATTAGTATTTTGATAATTGAGTAACAGAAATTCGTCATGAATCTGGATCGGGGGATGTATATCTCTTTACGTGTCGAAAGCAGAAAAAGTTAGGATATGAGTAGCCAAGGCAAACCTATCTGGCCTATCGGAAGATACAAGGAGACCACGGATAATCAAAATTGGGCACATAGTCCAATATTATTAAGACGGAGAATGTCCTTTAATAAGATCATATATCAAAAATAGTTAAGAGATTCGCGTTTCTGTCAGATTTCAATAATTTTTGACTTGATGCTAATAAAAGTTTGATGCAGAGATTTATTAATCCCTTTTTCAATTACAATTTAACGTCTCATTAGCCTTTTGGTCATTAGCGACTTACATCTGTTAAGTTCTACATTTGTATAACATTTAAATTACTTTATACAACTCAGTTTTTATCGTAAAGTCTATGAGGTTGTTTATTATTGCTGATGAGTTGCAAATCTCCGTCATTGAATCGGCGGCTATGGTTGATCTTCTTATCTCGCTATATTTGAGGCAGTCAAAGAGGACATGAGGAATTGTTGTGGGCTCCTTGCATGAGCTGCATACCGGCTGCGGAGATCCGGAAATCAAGAATGAATGAGTGAAACTGGAGTAAAATGTTCTTATTCTGGCTACAACAACCTGTTGCCTTCGAGATAGTTCTTTCGGGTGCGATATTTCTCTGATGCTGTTGACATTTCTGAGGGTGACTCCGCATTCCTCTGGTTTCACTGGTCTACTCCACTTTTCCTCAAGTTCATTGAAGAGCCCTACTCTGCAGTCCCTGCTGGTGCAAACTGGCAGGTTGCTGGATCTTCCTTGATGATCAGCTTCCATCTTCGCTAGGAGATCTGCCCTGTCGTGTCCTACTATGTCCTTATGCGGTTGGTAGCCAGGCTATAGTGACCCGGTTTCCTTTTTCTTGTATTTACAATATATTCTCTCTAATTCAATTTATGCAACCATTTCTGTGCTCTGTACTAGTTATTCTGTGTATTGCGTCCTTGGAATCTGTTAAGTATTAATCTCTGCTAGAAATGAAATAGTAACACTGTAAGACTGCAGAGGTAAAAATTATACATTGCCTAAATAAGGCAACTTAGGCTGTGTACTAGAAATGTTTAGTAGTATCGAAATTACCACTCTGTTTGAAATCTCAAGGTACCATAAATTTGCAAAATTAATTAAAAAATTTAGAAACCACAGAGCAATTAAAATCTATTTCACAGAAGTAAAATTGTCTCAGATCAAAAGTTCTTCTTTAAAGTAAATTGAATGGTTCTTTTCTCAATAAAATGTCTGGAAGGTACGTTTGAAATTAATGATCCAAGTTCAAGTCCGTGAGGCCGAACTAATGAAGCGATTTCAAATGAATGGGCTTGGCGTATATTTTACTTTCAAGAACACCGTTACTATATTACAAAAAATACTGTATGGATATATTTAGCAACTTTTAAGAAGCATTTCCAATTAAAAGTACGGCTCTAATTGAGCAATTGTCACAAATGTCAGATTTTAAAAGTATTAATTACATTGAAAAAATCACGACAGTTTTTTGTTTATGGTACGAAACTGTTTCAGGTGATTATAATTTAAGTTCACAACGGTATTTATTTTACAGTTATTAAACATGTATTAAGTGCAGAAAAATTAATTGCGCTGTTTACAAATTGTTTTCTGAAAATATATTTAGTGTTAAATAATTATACAATTATTTTAATATTTAATATAGTGTGTAAGAAATAACCTTATACAGCCCATGGTATTATTGATTATTATTTTTATATAATAACTACATACATTATTTTTTTTTAAATAATTGATACCATTTATTTAATTTAATCTTTTTATTTGGACGTACATACAAAAGGACACTAAGCCATGGTATTCTGTGAAATTGAAAGAAGTAAAAATAACTGTTCATTGCAGTTCTAAAAAGTTATTGGTACGTAGAATGATATTATAACAATACTCGGACCTACAAATAATACAAATTAATCAAATAAATTGTCTACAAATAATTTAAATATAAGTGAAATTATATATTTTTAAATGTTTCATTGTAATTAGCACATAAAAATTCAATTGCTGATATCAATTTAACATATTGAAAATATGATAATTCAGTTCTGACTGGCAATCAGGGTGAAGCAAGAAGTACAAATTTAGAGAAGGCCATAACATAAATTGAGGATTTGCCAAAGAAAATATCGCAGGGTGAAAAATTTAATGTAAATTATTATTACTTTCAGTTCAAGGATATATTTTTTAAAATGTTGATTTTTTAAATTTAATATTAAGTAAAGCAAAGTCTGTAAACGGTAATTTGAATAAGACAAATCTTGAACAAATCGATTTACATTATTCTGTCTTCGATAATTACCCCTTTATTGGTACCAACTTATCAAATTCTAATTTAGAGGGCTTTGCTACATTCAAGGACGAATTTGACTTTTCTCAGGTCTCCATTAATGAATTCATAAATAATGGCAGTGAATGTAATTTGTATTACCACAGTTCACATCCTCTAACAGACATATAATTTACTATAATGAGAAATATTATCAACTATTTAAGCTATGACTGTTTTGCTGTACAGTGTTTTAATTTTTTCCTGTTATAAAGGAAAATACGGGAATCGAATATGTTAAATGACATAATTTATATTTGTGTTTTAGGGTACCGTTGTTGTACTTATTTCCTATTAAATTTAGTAAAACAGTAAAATAACTTTAATTTAGGCTTCTTTCATTCAACTGTTTATTCAGTTTATTACATTACTACATTCTGTGAATGTTTTAGAAAATTTACGGGTGCGTTTCTTGGATGTGTTTTTGAATAAATATTTGAACCATAAAATATTTCATTTTTTAAATCATATCAATCGTGTTGTGCCTTTAAATGAAACTGTCAATGTGCGGAAATAATAATTTAATTTAGCTTTCAACCGGCTGACTTTAATCTCTATGACGAAAATCGTAATTAGATTTATTGTATGCTTTATTTTGAATGGAAGTGGTAGGAGGATTCTGTAGCAGTGGCTCTGGCAGACGCGTTCCATAATTGGCTACGAAACAGACAGTGCCGCAACTGCTTGTCCTGTTCGAACCTTGCTGGATTAATAGTTTCCGTAATTGCATCGCAGCCGTCTAACGGTTTCTTTAGATCCAATAACATTGTAAATATTTTCACTGCAATAATCAAAATATTTTCAGTTCTATTATAATACCATTTATAAAACTAACATTATTTCAGTTTTTTACGAAGAAATTCTGGACATCTTATTTTGTTTTTCCAGTTTCTTACTAAATTTAGCTATTCACATTATGAATAATAATGTACGAATCCCATATGTAAATAATTAGAAATTGTAATTAGTTAATAACATAATAGCACATCCTTGTTTCTCTTTTTTAATACAAAGACGTGAACGAATTTAACTTGTTTTACCACAGACTCAAGCAAGAAAATACTATCGATATTACTCAAAATTTTCTCCATACTTTGATTATCTAATATTCAATTCCCAACGTTAAGACAACGCTATTAGGTCTAAATTTTTATAAATATATCAAACGATTTAAATTTTGCAGATGCACTTTCCGTACCGAAATATTGTATATAATATTCCCTGGACTTGAAATGTATTTTCATTAAAATCTGATGCGTATTAACCTCGAATCATTACCCTTTGTCTATGTTTTGTTCATCAATGGAGACTGGTGAATGAGACTGGTTTAATGTGGTTTTCTCTCTTCCTCTGTTCTGGCCAACCTCTTCGGATGACACTACATCCGACATTCGTAATTACCAAACATACTTTTTAAGAATATTGGCGTATGTTCAGTTATATATTATTAAATACTATATATATATATATATATATATATATATATGGCCATTTACTCTTGTTGAAAAACCTGAAAATATTTCAAATATTGAAACTAAACACGATTATGTAATAACTATTATATTTAAAGTTTTTAACATTTACTAAAGGCCGTTTAATTTTTTACTGCAATACTATGATCGCTGTCTTCCCTACCCTTTCCCATTCATCACACAGTTAAATTTTCAGTATGTTTCCATCTAACGTCGATAGTTTTCGTGTTAGTGTGCTCCATAAATTTATTTAGTTTTATAACTTTTACAAAGTTTCTTCTTCATTTTTTTAAAAAATTAATTTATGTGGAACTTCCTCTTTTCTCTGTTAGGGATTCAAGTTGTCCAAGTTTCTTAACCATTCCTTCACCATTATAACTATCAACTATTTTGGTGACTGTCCTTCACAATAAATATTAACCAAGATTCTTAAAATTAAGTTAAGATTTTGGTACCAAGATTTTCTTACAATGAATTTTATTGATGCGTTAGTTCAATATCCTAGAATAAGTATTTAATTACGAGAAAAAAATTAAATATTATTTGTAACTGTTTCCAAAAAACTTGGCTTTTAACAGTATTTTAATTTTTATTATTTCAACAAAAAAAATATTTTTTATGCGTATAAAAACACAGTTTTTGCTAAAATATACATGTATAATCACTAAATATTACTTATTATTGAGTCATTTTAAAAGTGTAGGGAATGAAACATTTAATGTAAAATATGAATGCGTTTAAATGTTCGATGGCATAGACTGTATTGTGTATTTAAAATGTGATTATTACGTACCCGAATATTTTCGCCGCAGAAACTTAAATATGAGTTTTAGAACTAAAGTTTAATGTAAATTCAAGATGTAAGAGCCCACAAAATAATTAAAATTTACTAAATTTCAGAACAGATTGTAAAATATTAGTGGAAAAGTGATAGTTCTCCCGGCCTCTTGATTTATGTAAGTGCTAAACTCGTGCAGAAGACCGACTGTACGTGTTATCCCTGAGTACCGACAACATCTACTAACTACCGTCTCCTGTTCAGACGATACTAATTAATTCAAATATATATATATCATTATCAAAATCAGTAAAATAATTTATATCGGATATTATTAATAATAATAATGTAATAATGGGTAATACAGAGTACAAAATTTCTCGAAAAGGTTGCACTTCCTGTTAGAGAAAAAAATAGAGCCTTGAAATTTGCTGATTTTGGTGTCTCGTCCTCGGAAATTTATTTTCTGGACGAATGTCGCGTGCCTGGTGTCGAACTGGCAACAGCGAGGAAAATAACGGCAGGTGCACAGAAGGAATGCCGCGGCGACAACCAGCCAAGCGTGGCAAGGTAGGCACGCGCCTAGTCAATCAGCACAACAAAGGCACGACAACTTGTACGTTCTCAGATTTCAGTTCATTTTACTAGTTTTCCATTTTTGCGGAAAGAGCCTATCGAATACGATGTTTCTCGCGCACAATGAAAACAAGTGCCATTAATAAATAAACTACATTAGAAAATTATAATTGGCTGTGATTCCCACATGCCACTACCATTTTCGCTGAAATCGTATAGGACTGAAGATACTAACACGGGAGCTACACTCAGTTAGAAACAGGACTTTACTATAAAATAACTTCGATGGAGAAGAAAAGTAAATTTCAATTTATATATATTGTAATGATCAAATGATAGGATTTTATTACATGAAAAGTTTAAACAATTAACAAACAAAATATTTTTATTTTATTTTGAGGCAATAAAGATAATTACAACAAAATTTGAGATCTTTCTCTCTCTCAGGGCCTCTACTGGGTTTGATAATGGACACAACAAATTGATTTTAAAATCTTATTAACAAACAGTTTACATTTTACCTAAACAATATGTCGATAGAAAGAAATTAAAAGTAAAGAAATTAACTCTGACTGACAATTAAAAGAGAACAAAATCTGACTTTATCCTTTAATTAAAGTTTACAATTAACCATTTGTTTTGGTTTTGTTACTTACGTAGTGTCAAGCTGGTACCAGCATTCTTTTTCGTTTCGGAAGTACACTATGGCAAACTTTTACACTGATTCTAAACATCGACTCACAGATTTTACACTATTGAAGTCAAAATTGATAGGCTCACAGGAACTCGGATGGTCCTCCTGAATGTCAGCTATCTGATGTCTGCTTGCCTTACCGGAACCCTATGATTCGTAGATTTATTAGTCTTTTACTGAATTGGACGTAAACTGCAACGTATCTCCTTGACGATTTATTTTAACTGTTTATTCTTTTCGGAGCGAACTAACTTTTCTTTAGCTCTTTGCTGTAGACTTAAACTGTCAAGTTTACTATTTCGGGCTGGCTATAGACGTAAACTACTTTTACTTAGCGATATTTACGAGGTAATACTTCCGTGAATGTTTTTACTTAGTCATAAATTCACAATTTTGTTTATTAATACATTAACGACGGCTAGCCTCTCCTCTAGTATTATTTGTTCCGTCCTCTGAAAAGTTCCGCCACCAACTGACTCCTAGTGCTCTCGAGTTTTAGCGCGCATACACCATTTTTTACTTTTCGACAAAGGAAGTCAGGTCACTTTTCCATTGTCAATTTGTTCGATCAGACCGCTATAATGGATTTCTCAAACAATTCAAATTTTATGTCCAAACAATTAATGGCATAATTAATTGGCATTACAATATATATCGGAATGTACACCACAGGAATCCTCCTACAAGAAGTTCCACACGAATAGAACGTGTCTGAATTATTTTTGAAATGATTAGTATTACGGTCGACGACCAAATGAAAACCTTAATTATTAATTTATTAAAAATTTGGTCGCATGTTAGTAATATTTTGATTAAATTACGAAATTAAATTAAACAACGCTGCTATCACACAGAGACGGAGAAATACACACACATACATACATACATAGGAACAGAGGGAGAAATTGAAAAGTTTTTGCTAGTTCCGTAGAAAAGTTACCCTGCCTGTCCTGTATACAAAAACGATGAAGTCTGTCAAAATATTAGTTTACACATTCGGGATAAATTAAATATGGGTAATTTATTTTATTATTTACATGTCTTAATATATTTTACGAAAAGAAAACTCGTATAATTATTATTAATATTCTCGACTTTATTCTGGCCAGGGCAATGACCGCGAGTCAGGTGAGTAAGAGTGGTAAAGAACGCAGCATCCTTTTATGAGGATTAAAATATTGTGAGTGTCTGACGAGGGAAAAATTTGGTTTCAAGACATTAGCACGTTCGAACAAGAGGGCCCAAATTACCACCGTCGCGGATTTATGTTCCGAAACCCCTGAAAATGGCTATGTGAACAAAATATATCGATTTGTGGGGGCACAAATTAGATTCCGATTGGAATTCAGGAACTTGTAGGCAGAATTTCGGCAAACCAGCTTGCAGAGAAAGCAGGAGTAAGTGAGTTTTTGGGAATTTATGGATGAAACTTTTAGTTGGGTTTGGTGAATTAGTTAGTTGTTAGTTATTGGGTTTCGATTGTGATTGGCGTTTAGAGAGTCAACTTTTTTGCATTAGATGAGGAAGTTATGGAGAGAATTGGTTTTAGTTTTTAGTAAGTTAGTTTTGAGAAATTACTGAGAAGTTGGGAAGTAGGGAAGATAACGATTTTCAATTTAGTTTGCGAAGTATAAGAAGCTTGCGCTGTTCTGCCGACAAGAACATGTAAACCAACTGGGTGACACTCTTCTGGAGAAGGCGGCACATCATACGATAGATTGCAAAGTCCCACCAAGCTACATGAGAATCCTACTTATCTGCAAGATCAACATAAGCGGTTATTTACTCTGACGTCAATCCCATTTATTAAATGAAATATTACAATATATTTTTTCGTTTCCTGTATATCTTTGCTCGCTTCTCTCTCACACAAGCCATCAAACTTTCATATTTTACGGTCAAATTATTACAACTTACTTTGTTCAAAGCTTTATAATACTAGCCGGAAAATAGTATTATTCCCACCGTTATAATTACAATATAATAAAATGAATTATAATAAATCCGTCATAATTTTAACTGCTTGGACTCGAATTTTACTTGCTTTGCCACGAAGTGGCTCATTGTTTTTTTCCCTCTCGGAAGCGGTAAGTAACTTGAATATTATATTATAGTGTTATCCACCATTTGGAAACGTGAATTTGGGTCTTCGAGGGCTATTCTGTCGCAGGCAGAACCTTGTAGGAGAGGCAGGAAGGGGCTACCTTTGGGGATGCCTTTTCCTCTCTCCGTTTTTGAACTAAGGTTCCCACAATCCGAGGCACCTCAGCCTGTTTTAAAAGGTGTATGTTCCGGGGTCACAGACCTTGGACATACGGTAAGAGTTGTTCGCTATTCCCATTGGAACAGTTGGCCAGCTGCCACCTAAACTGGTCGAGGTACGGAGAAGGGATGCTGCGTCCCCACAGCAAACTCCTCTCCCGCTATCGGAAGGGCGTGGGACAAGTACCCAATGCCCGACATACATGATGCAGGTTTTTCAAGGGTTTGTCCTGCATTTCTTTAGGCGAATGCTGGGTAGGATCCTTAAAATATATCCCGGGGGCCCTAGTTAACCCTTGGCTACCTTCCTCTACCCTTCCATATCCCCCTTTCAAATCCCTTACTATGCTATTAAAGAGGAGTTACCACAATGTGGATTACCCTCATGTAGCCTGTTACCCTAAAAAAACATTTGAAAACGTCAATTAACTTTTTTTCTCCAAGTGTCACGTATTGCTACGTAAACAAAATCTAATAATCACACAATTATAACACAATCGCGCACCACTATACAAAATCTTCACCCCCAATATGTGAACGATGTGGCAATCAACTAACAGCAGAAAGTATTGTATCAATTTTAGCTGCTCGCGGTCGTAAATAATTGGAGCATTGGCTTTTGAGAATTAAAATAACCTACTGGAGGAAGATGACCATAATCGAGCTTCACAAAGTATTTTAAAAAACTGAAAAATTACGGAAGTAAAATAATTCATATTATATTATTTATTTATCATTCTTGCTTTGAACAAGCTTCACTTTCGTTGTTTGGACCACCAGACATATTAATTATTTTAACTATTAGCTTCTATTTTGGTTTATGAATAATTAATCTTCACATTTACGTTAGAACTAGAATTATTACTAAACTGTAGACACATTTCAAAATTAAATTAGAAGTGTGTAAATAAATTCAATCAATTATAATTATGTAAAGTTTTGAAAACAGAGAAATATGAAAAATATATTTTATTGGAGAAACTAAATTATTGCAATAGTAAGTTTTCTTGCGATCATTTACAATTATTTACGTTAATTTTTAAATTCAAGAAGTTTCCAGAAATATTAATTTTTAAATACCAACCGTGACTGAAGAATCGGAATTTTGTAAGTAATATATATATATATTGACTAACTAAAGTTTAATTATGAATTTGTAAACTGACGAACTCAATGTTGACGCTGTGTCTGTTACACTGAGAACAGTCTAAAAATATTTGGAAAAGGTGGAAATTTTATTTATTAAATCCAGAATGTGTCATGTAAGTCATCTCGGTAGGCTAAGGCTTCCTGAATGGGACATCAAGCCAAGTAGTAGTAATAGTAGTAATTATTGAATGAAATTAATATAACAATTATTGTTTGATAAATGAATCAAATGAGAAGCGTTGTTATTTCCAAGACATTATGAAATGAAAGCGAGCTTAATTTAGTGTAAAAAAAGGAACTAGTATATATCATAATATTGCACAAAATGGTCATGAATGCTGGAACGTAATTTTAGGAAAATAAAGAAAATAGGCGATTAGAATAGTGTAAACGAATAGAACAAACACCGTTTAGGTTTGGATAAAGTAACAGCAATCGTTAAATGATGAAGTCAAAAATACGTCACTTGTATGTATTTTTTTGTAGGCTGAACAATTCTTTATTCCGCGCCATGTACCTTTATATCTTGGCTTCAGTCAACCCCTTGCTTGGATCAAATAACTGATCATCTATTCTCTGAAGGAATTTCATATACGTTGACGTTCTGCATACGGCACATCTAGAAAAGGCTGAAATGTAAGATTGGGACCAATCGTTTGGGAGTTATGAATTATGTAGGTCAGATACTTGTTCTCGTCCCGAGTGGCAGGTTGGCTGGATGTAATCCGGCGACAAGAAATGCGTCTCGACATTTGAGGCAGAAACGGATTGTTCTTAGGGGATCGCAAGACTTATGTTCAATATTTTCCTGCCCAAAATTTAAGGAATTTCACGCAAAATCAGTATAAAAATTATATTACCAGATCAATTAAAAAAATTCAGTATTAAATTGCTTCAAAATTGAAAGGAAGGTAAAGAAAGTACTTTTTCCTATTCATATTAACGTAAAGGAGCAGAAAATACTCACCAATTGAGTAAAAAAATTCTGATCGAGTGTCTGAAAATATCGCTGTTCAACAAATGTTCAAACTGGGAATCAATACTCGCATAAAAAGAAAAAAAAACCTATAAAAGGAATTGGAGTTACATAACGAAGCAGCCTTCATTATTTGCTGACATAACAACAAAGGATCAGCAAGATTTTACTGACAGGCATGACGCGATGCAGACAAATACTAATGAAGTTCATTAAGTGAAAAATTCACGGGCATCTGTCATTATGAATATATAGGAATCTGCACATCAGTGTAGGTAGTTGAGAAGCCTTGAATATGTTCTATAGAATATAAAAATAAATTTACAAATGTTGTTTCTCTAGACGAAAAAAAAAGTTTCTAATCACGAAAATTCTTTAACTGTTGCTGATAAAATAGTCCTACTCTAGGACAAAACATTTACTAGTATTTCAAATATTACTGTAAGTGCTTAATGGTTATTAGTTTTTGTGGGTAGTTTCAAAATTTAATTTTAATTTGGTACTTATTGTATTCAAAATTATTTATTTGTTGTTATGTACAATCCTTTCTCAGAATGTTTTGATTAGAGAAACCATAATCATCTGGAAACTTATTAAGACATACAGTAAACACCAGAAATAACTTCAAAAATTTGTTCAAACCATAAGAAACATAGATTATGGACAAAGGAATTTATTCTGTCATTTATTTAATTATTATGCCATCTTGCTCAGACATATTTGTTTGTTGTTGATCCTCCGTTTTCCACGCATTATTAACATGTTACGAACCTCTTTGACAACCAATCATAATCATTTACGTACGTCGATTAATTTATTATACATTTCTGATATATAATGTTATTACTATACACTCTGATTTTACTTTTAATTACATTTAATTCTTAATACTATTATTTATTACAAAGGTGTACCATAATTATAAACTCAAAAATATTACTTTGTTACAAAATTTAAATTCTCAATATTTTTCTTGAAAATTTTTGACATAACCTCAAATTAGCCAAAGTAAAACGTATATACAAAATGGAGGTGTAAAAAAGGATTTATATTTACAAGAATTTGGAGATAGATGTCAATTCGGAAGCATTTATGCAGGCTTTTAGAATAAATTTACGTAAATGAATATTTGAATGGATAATTTTTTCGAAAAGTAGAATCACTCGTTTGACAACTTGGAATGTTAGGATATTATTTTGTTTAATTTTTTTTTAAATTGATTTATTTACAGTCGGATCTACATTTCATTTGCGACTATTTATGGATACTTATTTTTACCTTGTCGGGTGACTAATTGACGAGGGTTGCTCTCACGCACACAAACAGCCATGCCACAACGGATTCGAACGCGGGACATCTGTGATGCGAGGCTAGATTTCTTTCTAATCCAATAAAAGTCGAATAAATGTTGGGTGCGAAAGGAGTGTTGAGTGTTGCATTCAGGAAGGAGCACTCACGTCTGAATAATACGAGACTACATAATATACTAATTATTGCCACGCAAGTTAAAAATGTATAATTAATTTTGGTTAAAAGAATATCTGCCAACATTACCCCTGTATTAACTGAAATAAATATTATCATTCGGCATTGAGCATCGAGTTTTGTATGATATTGTTATAAATTCTACTGCTTTATTTATTCGCTTCGTTTTATCGTTGGACATTACCGTCTTTCTTATCGTCCTTGTTAAGCTTCAGCCCTGTTAAATCGCTCGTGGAATTCGACTCGTACATTATATTTTTATCTGATTGGCACTAACAGAGAATAGGGCTGTCACATATATATCGTTGGTGATTGTACTGAAGGTTACAAATGTTTCTTAGTGTCTTTCTGTGTCCATCAATCAAGATAACAGAGATTTAATCTTTTTATTTTAATATTTCTGCAATATATGTTCTTTTATTGACAAAAAATACTAAGATAAATTGTGCTACACAATAAGTAAACTGGGTATAGACAAAAAATATTATATTTAATAAACAATTCATAATGTTGTGCCTTGGACGCAAACTTAAAAGTAATATAATAATGAAAACTTTCATATGAATGTTCTTGTTAAATTTCTTATGATGAAAAACTAAAATTTTTAGATATTTTAAATAAAGTCATTAATAAAAGGTAACTTTACACGTGAAAAAAAATTTAATTGTCATAATGCATTAAATAATTCTCAAGGTGGGCTTTCCGTTCAATATTGTGATAGTTACTGCACAAAATAAGAACAATATACCACGGCAGTTGTTTTAAATACCGAAATTTTACAGTATTACAAATAAAGAACACCTGAATCATGTCGTGGGCTCGAGTCACCGGTGACGCGCGGATATGTTAGACAACAACCAGTATATACGCTTGAAATTTTTATCTATAATAACAATGAAGCTTGTGAGAGCATTCACTACCAGGTGAACTTTCCCAGAGAGCTGTGGAGGAGGCTATATTTGGGGATGCCTTCATTCTCTCTGGGTGTTTGAACTAAGGTTCCCACAAGCCGAGGCACCTCGGTTAGTTCTGAGAGTTGTATGTTATGGGGTCACAGATCTTGGGCATACTGCAAGAGTTATCCGCTATTCTTATTGGAATAGTCGGTCAGCTGCCTCCTAAATTGCTCAAGGTACGGAGAGGAGAATGCTGAGACCCCACAGCAAACCTCTCTCCCGTCATCGGAATAGTGTGGGGAAAGTACCAAATGCCCGACGTACCTGATGCAGGTTTTCTAGGGTTTTCCCTGCATCACTTTTAGGCGAATTGCCGACTGGGATCCTTAACCATAGCCCGGGGGCTCTATTTAACCCTTGGCTACCTTGCTCTACCTTTCCGCATTCCCCCCTTCCAGTCCCTTTCCTATGCTATAAGAAGGAAGTGACCACCAAGTATTGTATTATGCTGTAAGCATTGTATTACTCTGTAAATATCCTGTCTACATCTTATTATTATTTATCTATCAGTCCAATGTTCAAACAACAACAGAAACTCCAATCTCTTTGAAAGTTAGGCAATAACACAGCCATTCTAATATTCAAAGTACTTATACAGAAAATATTTAAACGACTCCATCCGTCAAATCATGTTTCGTGTATCTCCAAAGATAGTTAATCCATAAATATATATACGACCCTATTAGTGAAATCATGCTTCCTCGTTTCTCTCCAAACGGCAATCAATTAAATTTTTGGCACTAGCTGACGAAATAAACCAATGATAACAATGCTTATCTCTGTAAAAGAGATATCTATAACCCAACAGTATGCATACAAAATTTATCACTTTTTATTTTTTGAACATTGCATGCTTATTAAATAAACATAAAAATATTTTTATTTAATTAAGTCGTCCATGAAGTACAGTATTCCCTTGGTAATCATTTCATTTAATGGTGTGCTGAAAAGATTCCGATAAAAGTATTATATATTGCGTCCACCGTAGTGGACATAGACATCATTTGCAGTCTTGGTTTGATGTAAGCGCTAAAATACATGGGGCAATGCGAACATTACATTTACTTGAAGGAGTTTACTCTTACAGTGACCAACGTTATGTTTCTCATGGCAGATGAGCGCGTGTGTGAACAATAATATCGTCTTGTATGAGAGGTGTAAAACTGTCCTTAAATCAGAAGTATCAGCAATTTACCACGACAAGTTAATGCCAAAAATATGCTTAGCATAGAGAAACTAACATGAGGGCTGAATGATAGACTTAAAATATTCTCCAGTTCCGATCTATAGGTAACGATTGCTCAATGGAGACAAATATAATATTAAATAATAAATTAAACAAAAATATAGACCAAAATGATGATAGTAAATAGAAAAAGGTTACGCAACGTTTCTGAAAACTTTATTGCAGTTCGTTTACTGTAGAAAAAGAAAAAGTAGCGAAAGAATTAAGAGTCGTAAACCAAAGCACAGATATTAACAAAAATGCAAATAAGTTAGCTTAAAAGTAAAGGCTTTTAGAGTATCATAGACAGCTACAACAAACATTGTGGTTTTTTTCTACAAAAACTATAGCTCCAATTGTAATTCTTTTACTCAGGGTAAACTAAATTGACATTAAAAACACGTATCAAAGAATCGCTCTCACCAGCGTTAAACAATCTCTCGTACATAAATATTATTATTAACTCGAAACATTTTTTCTACGGCATAATGCAAATATTTTATGTGTTGAAACTACGTACAATTATATAATTATTTCTGAAATGCTACATCATATCAATATCACTGTAATTAATATACAAAAGTATACATTAAAATTCGATAATAGCTATCATCATTTACATTTAAGTTGACGTCTTTGCTTTGAGTTAATATTTATTGTTTTGTCAAACGTCGCTTTATTAAGCCACTAATTTTTCAAAAATAATTATATTTACCCTCACTTGAAAATAACAACGTATGCAGAAAATTTGCGTGGAGTGTTTATAATTATTCCCATCATTTTTGGAACGAAGGTTTGGCTATTTTGTTATTTTATTGTTAATTTTGACAGAATTTAGTATATTATGTAAAATACAATCTTAGTTGGTAGGACTGTAAGAATGAAAAAGTTTTGTGTAAAGGGAAATATCGAATTTAAGTGAATTATGAATAGCAATAAAAGATCCAAATTCCAGAATGGATGAATGTAAACACTTAAGTTACATTTGTCGAGAAGATCTGGAAAATTCATTTATTGAAGATATATATTAAAATATTTTGTGAGAGGACAGCTCGTAAACCAGATAAGGGCTCCTAAATTTCAAATATATTTAATTAAACTAAACTCGGGAAATATATTAACACAATAGTTAGTACATAGACATATTGGATACAAACGTATGAACTGCCATCGGCATAGACTAAAACATAAAAGTGAACAATTCAGACTGAAACTAAGAGGTGATTTTAACAAATGAAAGTTGATGTAGTGTAAGAATGAAAGATTAATAAAAGCTCGTGGTCCCCTAGAATCTGCAACCAGCTCGACAAAGAAACATTATTGCAATTGAACACTCCGAACTTCTTACTGGGATGAAACCATTCAGCATTAAGACCATATTTCGGCACAAATATTTGTCTACTATATATTGGATATAGTTTGGGGAAATTTTCTAATTAAATGCGTTACTGAAAATCGTGGGTGCAGTATCAAGAATTTATAGTCTGTTACTCACGGCACTATAGATAATAATATTGTACTCCTTTTTACTCATAAATTAGAAAACCCGACCAGTACTTATAAAAATATGAGCATTAAATAACTCTTGTTTATTCGGTCCTCATTACAATAAGTAGTAAAATACTGAGACAAAAAATTATTTCTCACATTAATTACATTTTACGAAATACATTATTAAATCTAAGAAAGAAATTGAGTCCTCATTAAACTACTTCAATTCGTCAAAAAAATATATAATGATGAATTAAAACAGATAATGGTCACAGAATTTTGTGCATTATTAAATCGGGTCAACGAGTTATAGAAAGAATTCTATTAGTACTTGTTGGACAAAATAAAGCAATAAACAGGCAACAAGTCGTTCAAAGTGAGTAAATAGTATTTTGATTTATTGACGTCTTAGGTCGTATCAGAAGAGGTATTGTCATTAGCGACCTAGAATTTAGGTGGTACACGATTGGTTATTTAAATAAGTTTGGAAGTAGGTTACTAATTGCCTTTTTATTTTTGTAGAAGTCGAGCCTTGAGTGTAGAGCCATAGTTTCTCTTCTGATCGTTTAGTTCCTTGCACAATCAAAGATTACGTGTTGGATAGTTAATGGAGTGTTGAAGTGAGTTCATGCTGGTTTGTAAAATGGGTTAGGTTCGCCTGTAAAATTCTAAATCCATAGATATTATTTGCAGTCTTCCGTGAAGGACTGATGGGCATTGCATTTCTATGTAGTTATTAATTTCTTGAAGGAAGATGACTTTGTTTTTCGCTTTGCGATTTTGTGCCATTTTTTCCTCATCTTCAAGATGTATTCTTGTCTTATAGCCTTACTTTTCTTATTGTTATTTTGTAATTCAGTTATTTTGTCTCTTATAATGTTGGTGTTGTTATTTCTCAAATAGTATTTTATATACAGGAAAATAACAAATTTACAACCCCCCCCCCACACACACACACAAACGCATATATAGTGAATGACTTACCTAAAATTAAAGGCCAGCATAGGAGAATATCCTTCAAATTATGGAACTCTTAGCCTCCATAATCAGAAGGAACACAGCCCGTTTAATGACTCTCCTGTCCTCCACTTTCTCACTTTCCTTACCATACCACTTAATTTGACAATGCTACATATTTACACTTACATTATATATATATATATATATATATAATATAGGTGTGTGTATGTTTTCGTTGTTACTAAGTACAATGTGAGTGAAGGATCTTGTATTACTGCGTTGTTCAGTCGGATGATTAATTCTGTTCAATTTTTACCTTGCCGATTATGCTTATTAGTGGTTGAACTTCTCAATTTATTATTACATATAACTATCTGGGTGCCCAGTGTAATTATAATTAAACTCAGCGACATCCGTAACCCCGGATTTGACTCCAATAATTACATATCGCCCCTTCACCCCGACCCCTAAGGGTGCACCACTACCAATTCCATAATGGGTTGATATTATACACAAATAAGATCGGAATAAGCACTATCAATCTCATTTAACCCGAAAAATATTTATTCGACGCAAATATGGGCCGTTTTAATGTGTTTGAATATGTCCACCTTCACTACTGATGTGGTAGTAGTATCTTACCGCAACAGTATTTGTTTCCAGTTCAAAGGGAACACGTGTACAAAATTTGGTCAAAATTGCTCCACGTGTTTAGATATGAACGCGGTACATACGCGCATACAGACAAATTAATTTTTAAAAAAGATAAATAATTGCGTCTGAGAATTAGTTATTTTCGAGTATAGAATAATTATATTACAGTATAATATAATCAAAATAAGTATTTTATTATTGAATCAAAAGTTTACATTACATCATTCAAAATTCCTCACAGTTTAGCCCAATACTCATTGGGCTATCAGAACATAAGTATAATTTTTTATTTTGTGTTTCTCAAATTAACTTTTTTGTGTATTTTAAATAAATGTGTTTTATTTAATCCAAGACGAAAGGTCTCTTACTTGTTTCCGAAGCGATAGAAACGGACAAATTGTTACTCCTTCCTCCATATGCAGCTGTTCCGCTTAATCGATCCCATTTCACTTTCGACTGATCTGTCATCATAAAATTTAGTCGTGAACCGAGTTATGATCTTGAAATAATAGTAAATAAAAGTTATCATCGAACGAAGGCTTTCCCGGTGTACATAGTTGATAAAGAGTTCTCAGGATTCCAACCGGCTGAAAATGTAGTAGTTCCAAGACGTTTCGATAGTGGACATTGCTATCATCTTCTACTGAATCCCGAGAACTCTTTATCAATAAAAGTTATGCTTCGCGCTATTTCTAAAAAGTGATTCGTACAACGTGAAGCTGTAATCAAATCACTCAGTTACTTCAATTTCGCTACCCACGGACGGTTAATTCTTTTTTCCCAGAATAATTCAGATGTTAGTAATATTATAGGTTTGGAGTGACATTCGTGTTGAATGTCAAGTTTCGCTTCCGACGTTATTCATAATCATTATACGCTGTTCGATGACTGTACTACAATTCTTTTTTCCACTTAATTCATGTTACTCTTCTACTAATTCAGTTTACAGTATGTACTGTTCGTGTTTTTGTCTTTACAGCGTTGTACTATTTAAGGAAGCACAAGTAATCTTAACTAACAACCCTATTCACTGTTTAAAAAGTTTCCTCGTCAATTACAAAAGTGATAGCTTTCGCGCCTTTGTTACTACATCATATCGTCATTTCTCATATAAATTATTAAAGGTAATAATTGAGATAACAACTAAGCGACTAAAGTGATTGACAATAATTTGAGCTTATGGTATTAAAATAAATTCATTTGGAGACAATATTCATATTAAATCGCGGAAATGGGCTCTATACATCACTCAACAGTTACACTTTCCCATTACTTCTGTAATCATATGAGGAAGAATGTTTTTATCTATTTATTATTTTATTCTTGAACCTAGTTGTGTATGAAATGGAATAGTCATTCTGTTTTGGTTTTTAAGTGATAGAGAAAAGAATTATAAATTCATAAAGTGTGATTGGACACTTTTATACGAGCCAGATTGCTTAGATAAGTCAAATTTCTATCGCGCCTGTGTGAAGAAGTGTACGGATTTTTCTATTGAATTTATAGTATAATTTAGTAAGAACGGAATAGGGATAAGAGAATTTCACAGTTTCAAATATTGAGTTACTTCCTCTTTGAATTTTTATTCCCCTTCTCAATTTCTCTTTTGCGTCATAAACAATCAGTAGTCGCATACATTTTATTTTGAATTTCTCTAAATATTTATGGATTCCTACATTCTGGGGCTACAATATGTGATTCGTATGCTTAGGAGTCCGCAGATAACGCAGAGGACTCCTTGTCCCAGGAAAATCCCGCGAGTGTCGCTCCTCACACGTGAACGCAAAGGGATTCATCACGCGCGTCCAGGGAGCCACCCTATCAGCGCCTCCCCTAATTCCAACAGAAAATTCGCAACGTGTCTCGAATCATGATACAGGACTCACAAAAATATCCCTCAGTCACAAGAAAAGGCTTTGAAAAATTGGACGAAAAGAGAGAATACGAAGTCTTAAGTATTTTTAAGTTCATTAAATAATGTGAAAACATTACCTATGAATATATCGCAGTATGTTCCTTTCATTAAATTTAAGTTTCCTCTTTTTATTAATGCTAGTAATTTATTTTATTTTACGTAATAAAACTATAAGTTACAATTTTATAAATATCTATAATCATATTCGTATACATCAGCAACCCACAAAATGTACTTTAGATAGTTTGGTCATAAAAAATGCACTCTGAAAATCTATTTCTTTACTGGCGCAAATACAGAAACAAGTTTTATTAGCGTCCATTAGAAGTTCTTCACATTTAATAAATAGCCAATCCGTTTGGCGACTTGTCATTCTGCTGATCTCCAAATATTGGTTAAAAGAGGAATTACGTTGGATGTTGATTAAATTATATTTCTTCTAGAAAATTTCCTCTAGACATTAAACTGAATTATAAATCCCCACGACTTTTTCCAAAGAGAACCGTGAAAAACTACCAACAATCTCTAACGTGAAACAACAGGCAGGAGCGGGAATAGAAACAGCACAGGCTGCAGTTAATAAAATAGATATACAGATTTAAATTTTTCAGGAACTCTTAAATTCATTATCGTAATTGTAGGATGGTCAGATTATTGAAAAAATTAATTTAAGTTATATAATAATTTGATAATTATGTTTATTATTATTATTTAAATTTATTTCATTACTTCATGCTACGACTCTTTTATAATTAATTCTTAAAACTGTGAAGAATTGTATTCTGCAGGCTAGTTAGGTGATTAATATTATGGATACGGTTGTAGAATTTATACGGACACATTTGTAGTGAGCGGAACATTTTATGACAGCCCATTTTCGTGTCCTACGCAGGTGCTACAACGTCCCCGAGCGCAGACAATCAGCACCCAGAACTTGACCTTGTTAGATACCTGTTGTATGAGTGTTGATTCCTAGCGCATCGTGGCTACGTCGGTCGTGCCTCCCCTCCCACAATATCCGCCACCTGCAATCATTCGTGGCACATACTATAGTAGTTTTGTATACTAGAGATACATAAAAGAAATTTGAGTCAAATAGGTGGTAGTAATATATTTTACAAAACTTATTCGAAATTTTTTACACAATTTTCAAAATGAATTAAAAAGTGTTACGAAAAGTATCCACTGATAAATATTGTTTGGGAACAAAATTCAGTTAAAACTGTGATTAGAGTAAAATTAATTCAAATCAATGATATTCTGTTACTTGTCAAGCACTTAAATTAATTCATATGAAGTACTGAGCTTGCGAATGAAGTAAATACTTAATGAAAATACTAATTATGGGATGTTGTATGTATATGGTTTTTTCCAGTTACCACTACGAACTATCTATACCGAAATTAAATATTGTAACAGTAGTTGAGGAGTAAATTAAATTGACATATTGTTGCAGTAATATAAAGAACTAAATTAAGCTAAGAACGATAGAGTATTAAAACATGAGCATAATAAACTATAGATAATCTCTCTCGCATACACACACTGTCGCATATATGTTGTAATGTAGAGAAGTCTAGTTTAAACTCTATTTTTAATATTTTAATATTAACTTGGTTTAAAGGATTAAAAAGTTAATTTCGAGGTAATTTGATAATTGTAATCAGTTTTTTCCGTTTTAACTCCTCTAAAAATTTCAAGTAATTAGTTTACTAACATTTAGTTGTATGTGTGATTTAAAATAATTAATTTATGAGTAACTATTCTCTGTTATGATATTAAGTTTTTAATTATTTAAAATCACTGTAGAACCTTGGAAACAGTCCGAATAATCGATAATGTGTGAAAATATGGCGCATTTTTTTAATAATGTGAAAAACTTACGACGAGGTTCTCAAATAATAAAAAGAACACACTAATAATAGGAGGCGACAGTTGATGGACATTGAGTCTGAATTCTGATTGTCGAGCGCACAAAAAATCATCTGGAACTTTCGCAGTAAACCTATAAAAGATTAAATAAAAACGGAAAAGAATGCACTCTGGGTGTGCGTTTCATCAGAGTACCTCCACGCTACAACATATTCAATGATTTTGGACTTCCAAATATTTCACGTTATCTGGACTTAGAAGGATTTCAGTACATTTCAGGACTATTAAACAATTATTTTTCTTACACAATCTTTCTGAGTACGACATAATGCCAGAAATAAATTTCGGAGGCAAACGCCTTATACAGTGGTCAACTCCTGAGACCGACGCCCTTGCAGAGGTGCTGCTTACTAATCGCTGCAGTGGGCCAGTTCTGTCAGCAATGCGAATCGCGTGACACGAGTACGGAGAAAGCAATAGTACAAAGTAAGAGTTTTCCACTTTATCGTATGCCGTGTGAAGCTGTATCACAAGGTTTTACTGTAGAAGTACTCAATTTCAGTTTCTCGAAATATTTGCCAACCTCCACTTAAATCCCTGTTGAGGAAGTGTACTTCGGCGTATAGATTTAAATATAACCTTAACCATTATTATTTTTTGTTTGTAATTAAATTCATAATTTTGATAACCTAATAAGGAACATTATTTGCAAGAAGACTTTATAGACATTAATTGTAGAGATAAAATGTTCAACGTGTATAGTTTCAGTTTTTTTTTATGTGAGCAAATAAAAGTGTTGAATCGGTTTCAATTCAATTTTATCCATTATAATTATATTTTTATTTACATTAAAATATATTATAAAATTTAGTGCAGTTAAAAATTATTATCAGTAACAAGGTCGTAGATGAAATTTTTGCATTTATGCAATAAAAACTTATCACGTATTTCACATAGTATATTTTACAGTAGCTTAATAGACAATGGATTACTAACGCGACGCCTTTAGAAAGTCTTTCCGTATAACACACTGACAACAATCACGTCACTCAAAGTTACAAGTTACCTCCTGTGTTGTTGCCAATGATTTCGCTTTTACATTCCTCTGTATTTTCCTTGTTTTGACGCAGATATTTACAGTTCAAACTCTAAATGGTGCTGTTTCAGTCTTTTGTGCGGGCAAGTTTTTCCAATTCCCGGCACAAAAGTTCTCCCTTTTCTCATGCTAGGTAACTTTCACTGCGTGATTGCATGGCAAGAACTCGGAGTTCACAGAAACATTTCCTCGCAATCACAGTTTCATTAATTTAGAACACAAAAGCCAGACTACGTTCCAAAAATATTTCCTAGCGTTTAGGTTCTTAGTGTAACGGTTTTCTCGTGCGAAAGGCAAGAACGAATATTTTTGGCAAATTAGAATAATCTTACGATTTATGCGAAACTATTTTTTATTTGAGTCTATTTTCTCGTAAATAATATTTGATTCTTAACATCAGAGCGAGACATCATCACACACAATATTTCTTTAAGTTTTAAATTAGAAATTTGCTTTTCTGTGCAGAGAAATGAAACATCCGAGAAATAATATTAATTTCCTCTTACTCAGATTTGTATTATTCTTTCATAGTAGGTAATTTTATTTATCGGATTGTAGTTAAAATAAAAACATTTGATACGTCATAAATTGTAATCAACTTATTTGATTCGCGGAATTAATTTAATATATCGTAGGTTGTTAATAATTAACAAATTTTAATTTCAATTAATACTTTAATAATTAAACCAAACATGACAATACTGAATTATTGACACATAAATATTAAATTAATACATCATAAGTTTTCTCCATTTACGATCTCTTCAAGTAGTGGAAATTCCCCTTTAATAGCATAGGAAGGGATTTGAAAGGGGAAAGTCATTAATATAAAATTATTCTGATTAAGCTGCATAGAAAAAAACAAGAAAAATACCATGAGTCTCCTTATAGATTCAGTGTAAAATAAAATAATAGACTCACTCAGTTACAGCATTTCCTCCTCCTTGATTCGTTTCCTGTCGCCTTTCCAAGTCAGCTCGTCCGCATCCGCTAAGTCTGATTGTCCTCTAGCGTTTGATTCCAGTTGGACGTCAGTCGAAACGTCTCGCAGACGTAGATCCAGCTGGATTTTATATTCACAGAATTAATATAAGTATTGTTCGGGTATTCCTTTGAATGATAAATAAATGAGGAAAAACCAAGAATATAGAGCGAATAAAAAAGCGAAGATTCAAGAAAAAAGAAAGATAATCCAGACATATTAGGTTTTTACAGAGCAAAAGTGACAATGTCTAAATCTTCCATAAGGAAGATTTACTAAAAATGTTAAAAAGAGAATGAAAGTAAAGATTACTACAACGTTTCGAACAGCAAAGAATTTCAGTTCCTCAACAAGTAAAGGATAGCATTCAGAGCTAAAGTTCGATAGTCCGATTATTCATGAATGCTTCTTACCGCAAACTTTATGTTTTTAGAGTAACAGAATACATGAGAGTAATTCACGTAGTGGAAATTCCCTTTTAATAGCATAGGAAGGGATTTGAAAGGGGGGAAGCGGAATGTAAATTGGTCGCTAAGAAACTTTACTCTCAACTTTCTATTAGAGTCAACCATATCAATATAAATCGCGATATTATATGTTGGGTTGTTTTTCAAACTCTTTGATGCATGGACAAATAGTCGCTGTATCTTGAGTCGTTGACACTACCTCTCTTTCGGTCTGAAGCCTTTTAACGTTTATTGTTTATCAATACAATTTATAAATACAATTGTGTGTGTTGCATACTACATTTAAATGTACGGCTGCTTATCGTTTAATAAATATGCTCTCTGGTGGGATTATCCTACGTTTGAGAGTCATAATTTAATTTCTTTTATCGTTTCGGTTTAGTTGATGAATTTCAACAAACGTTATATCGGAACTTTGTTTTTAAAATTATTAGTGAATGTTATACAAATTTTTTCGCCTATAGAGTGCAAAGTTCGTAGTAGGGAAACTTAATTAACTGATATTAAATATTATTCAAGATGAACGTGAAGTTTATTTGAATATTTTATTTCGAAAAATATTCCGCGAACATTCTGAAAAACGTTTCATAAACTTGCTCCGCGTCTTAATTTCCATTGTTGTAAATTGTTGAAGGTATTTAACGAAAAATACTGAAAAAATTATTGATGTTATTTGAAATAAATCCTTAAATATCAAAATCTATATACACCATTAAAGTTGGAATGCTTTCCCAGTGAATATAATTAAGAAAGACTTCTCGGGTTTGCACAGGGTATTCTCAGTATACTGCGACGCTTCGACAGCTAGCACTATAATAATAATATATTGGAAGCGCACACATGCCGTGCATTACATTACAACCTTTCCTTGCTGTAAGCTACGATAGATTTACGTCTATTCCTACATTTTACAATATGGTATCTCTCACAGACTTCTAAACACAACTCACACACACAATCGTCTTTTGGTTCATGAAATACTTTGTTGAAGCACACTTTATGGTGAAAGCCATGGGTCGTCAGTCTCCTCTTCGTGTGGCGTAGTTCATGGTTGGCTTCCATCCATGTTCTGTCCTGCATAGCAGATGTTGCATAGAAGTCCTCCGGTATGTTCCGTTTCCTCTCATACAGATCCTGTAAAAGCTGTCTGAAGCTGGAACCAGCTGGTAGCTCGTACATTAGCCTCGATCTTGAATTCTGCGGAACTCCTAAAATTATTTTCAGGTATCTAGCCCTTACACGCTACAGTTCTTCCAGTTGTCTGTACGTAAGGTATTTTCCTACTAATTCTAGACCATACGTCAGAACAGGGAGTATCTTTAGCCTAAACAGGTCCATCGCAGTGCTGATCGATAATTGTGTAATGTTTCTGATTTCATTCATAGCTCTAGTGGCCGCCACTGCTCTAGATCTTATATGCAGTCTGAAACTCCTTCCCGTTGTTTGGATTGTGATGCCTAGATATTTCAAGTTGTTAGCCCTCTTGAGTAGTTTACCATTGCATTTGACGTTTTCTGCTTCAGTGAGTCTTCCTCCTTTCCTGAACACTACCAACTCCGTCTTCTCTTCATTTATCTGTATGTCATTTCTCTCCGCCCATTCACTTAGTGTGTTTGGCGATACTTGCAGATTGTCTATATCTGTCGCTACGATGGCCATTTCATCAGCGTATATGTACGAGCCTGTTCCTGCCATTCCTTTGGTGACATCGTTCGTGAGAACGTTAAACTGGATAGGGCTGAGTGGGTCGCCTTGGAGGACACCGTTCGTCTGTGACAGCCAGTTTGATACTCTATTCCATCATTTATCTGTATATGGTTTTCTGCCAGTATATTTGATATCAGGATCGTTGTGCTCGTTCTTTCAATTAGTTCCTCCAGTTTGTCTATTAATACTTTTCTGTTAACCAGATCTAATGCTTTTGAGTAGTCAACAAAAACCACATATAGTTTTCCTTTTGGTCTTTCTATCGTCTGTTTTATTTGTCCAAACAGGTTTTCTGCTGCCAGGGTCGTGGACTTTCCCTTTAGAAAGCCAAATTGTTCCTCTGGTAGAAGGGGTTCTAGCTTCTCTGCCAGTCTCTTGGCGAGGATTCCTGTTAGCAGTTTCAGTGGTGTGGATTCCATGGCTATTCCTCTACACGCGTTTGGGTTCTCTGTGTCTCCTTTTCCCTTGTAGAATAGCTTGATTGATGACTTTTTCCATCGTCTGGTATACTTCCTAATTCTATACATTTATTTAGAAGGGAGGTCCATATCGGCAGGTATTCTTGCGCTGTCTGCTTTAAGTGTTCATTTCTTATTCCATCAATTCCTGGTGCTCTGTTGTTCCTCATTTTCTGTATCGCTCTCGCAATTTCCTCTATGGTGAAGATCTCGTCAGCTTGTGGAGTCTTAGGTGTCTTGATCACGGGCCTTGTTTCTTTTGAGCTGATTGTTTTCTTATATGGTCTTTCCATGTTTCCATGGGGATATTGGGCTCTATTTTCTGCCTTTTCGGTCTCAGAGCTCGGTAAGGGTCTTCTTTTGCCTCATCTACCATTTTTTTATGTTCTTCTTCCAGGTGTTTCTTTTTCTTCTTTCTTATTAGGTCGTTGTATTTCTTTCGTTCTCGTTGGTATTCTTCGGTGTTTGCGCTTGCCATTTGTTCTCTACTTTAATGTAGTGTTTTCAGGGTCAGTTTTCTTCGCTCATAACATTCTCTATCGAACCATGGCCTCGCTTTCCTATTTGTGTCTTGTGTGGTGGCCCAGTTTATTATAGTTTTAGCCATGTAGGGGTCTCATCAATATTTCCTGCTTTTATTGCTCTTTCCACCTTTTCTTTTTCTTTCATTTTCTCTTTAATTTTTTCCATGTCTAGCCTCTTGCCAAGTGTCGTTATATTTCGTCTTTCTTCTAATTTGCTGGTTCTGTCGTTTTTTATATTTATTTGTACTGGGATGTGTTTACGGATGATTGCTTCTTCCTTCAGCTAGCACTATATGTACAGCATATATCACGAGATGCTGCTTATTGTAAAAGGAAGTGGGCTTAGACCCTTGAAAACTTGATTGTTTCTCAATTTAAGGTAAGTCAACCGCTCTCTATAACTTTCCACTATCCATATTAATTAATTATTTTGACTACGTCACACCATTCATTGTGGCATGTATATATTACAACGCATAGTAAATATATAAATAATGTAATGTATTTTTATTTTTATTTGAAATGTTTTCTTAGGATACTTTTCCAGACCTCTCTTTTCAGGAAAGAAGCTGAGTAATACATTTTTTTGTCTGATGACGCTACTGTTTCAATTGTCAAATTAATATTATTAAAGCCTCCATTTTATTAGCGTAAGGTCCAATTGTTGATGTGGAGTTTGAAGGACTTTTAAACTGAAAGGACTCGATGAAGAAACGTGGCACGGACGTTAAAACCCGTACTCGTAATAGAAGGTCACCGTGAAACTGTTCGCTTTCGACTTCAAGCCATTTCATTGATTAGATTGCTGAAATACGACACTAAGGTTGGATACCTCGTTTCAAGTTCTAAGTTGAACGTTCAAACCTTTAGAGCATGATTTTTTATAGTTTCAAAGATTTATTTTTATGAACACAATACGGTAAATATAACCAAAATAATATGGTCTAAATTTTATAATATTATTTAAAAAAAATTTATTATGTTCAAATATTCATAACTCAGATGTAGATTCTAAATATGAATGGTCGTTAATCAATAACTTCAAGTTTTAAACCTTTATTTTTGTATTTTAAAATAAAATTTGGCTACAGTAACATATAATGAATAAGAAAGGCAGCCAATTCAGACAAAAAAGTGATAATATAAATACCACACAACGTTTATGGGATCCTTGTCCCTTTCGTGAGGTGCGAAGAAAAGCATAGAGCGACACAACTGCACTTGTCAGTTGACAAAACAAAAAAGCCTTTTTATATTATCACTTTTTTGTCTGAATTGGCTACCTTTCTTATTTATTAGTTTCAATCAGACGTAATTTATTTTATTTTAAAATGAATATAATTTAAAACATAATAAATCAAAATTTTATTAGTTTAAGTTATTCGAAAGTAAAAGGTTTAATTAAATTAACTTTTTTTTTCAATAATACAATTTTATTAAAATAATTACAACTCACTTTACATATGACATAAATGAAAAACATTTTTAGTCAACAAATATAACTTGGTCTGATTTATGAATAATTTACGTTAATTGGTTAATTATGATTTTAGTTAAATTATAATATCTTGATAATGAAGTTTAATTTTTTTTCTTGAAAAGAACAAAAAGAATCACAGAAAATAAATATTCTGAAGATAACCGGCGAGATAACCTGTTCCTGAAGTGCATGTTGTTTCATATCTGCATCACAATTTAGCTCTACTATAAACCAACTGGGGTGATACTAAAAGTTATGTTGCACAGAAGGGTTAATTGGAAGTAAGATGAGAAATTTAGCAATTTTAGCAAGTCATTTTTAGATTTTTCTTGGTGTTGTTTCATGATCTCATAATTTAGTGATTGTGGTTGAGTCCGTGAGGGTAAAGAAAGAAAAACAACTCGATATATGTATGATGGCATGCAGAAAATCACAGAAGCATCGAAATAAGCGTGGGAAACAAAATTTTAACTCAGAAATTATTTAGTAACATTTAAGCAGTAGAAACGGATTCCTTCTCTGTTATCTGTTGCAAACATTCTAGAAATTCTATTTACAGACGATAATAGTCTACGAGAAACGAGAAGTTGAATATGCTATAATTTCTGCAATCCGTATAGAACGATTTCTAGGAAATGCCCTAAGCCATTACAGTAAATTACACATAGTAGTAAGGTCCTGAATGGGATCTGTCTTTCACGTTAAATTACCAACACGATTGTGTTTAAGGCAATTATGAAGTCGCAAATTGAGTGACAGGCTGCTTGCCGAACAAAGGAACGTGGGATTGTATCTCTAATGGGGCGATTCTGGTGAAACAATGAGCATCAGAGAAACAAGGCTCTTTGGTAAATTAGGTCTCGTACGCCGACAGTCCAGGCCAATCACAGCGGCGATTGTGATGTCACGCAGCAGCGCCACTAATCTCGTAGTACGAGACTCTCGACCCTTCCATTCACTCATTCGCAATCAAATTCTAACCGTGAATTGACTCAAAGCTAACATTTACCACATGCGAAAAATGTATATATCTAAAACAAGTCTTGATGAAAGAAGAATACGAAAAAAAAATCTATTGCAGTTTATTTCTTAACCATCTTATAGTTAGTATCGTTTGATGCATTTAAATTAGAGGTTCAATTTCATGACGATATTGAGAATTTCACAGACCAATTTATCGACGAGCTGAAAATTAATAGTATATTACTATTTTCTTAAGACTGTAGTAGAATATATAATATTTTCTAGAAAATAACATTTTTAGTCACAATTCAATTATAACATATTATTATTAATAATAATGATATTACTATAAATAAACTTAAATTCAGTAACACAAAGTTTTCGGGTTTCTATCGAGGATGTAATTAAGATCTGTTGTACGCATTAAGTGCTGAGGTTATGAAGGGTGGAGAATAACAACTACTGTTTGCATCCATCTTTCCTTTAGCCAGTGTGGAGAGAAGCTTTTTCTACTAGCTGAGAACCTTATCATTCTCATGTCAACAGTTCATAGCACTTTTCTCGTCGATTTGTAATCAGTGATAGTCTGGTATGCTACTCAAATCAGTGACTGATGAAAGCGGACGGACTATGTGATTCGTGGTAAGTAGTGTATGTTTATAAAAAAAAGTTACACAGGAGAGTTGTAGGAAGGTTAGTGATTAAATGTGTCAGTAATAATACGAGAAGTAAAATAAAATGACAGATAAAATAAATGATTACAAAAATACCACACAACGTTCTCGAAACTTTGTTCACTTCCAGAAACGTTGTGTGGTACTTATATCAACACTTATTTCGTCCGCTATTTGGCTATTTTATCTAATTATTCTATTTTAATCCAGACGTAATATGTATTCATTTGATTAATACGAGAAACTTGCTTTGACGGATGTATTGAACAAACGAAAATTATTTTTATTGTTTTTGTTTTAAAAAACCGTGTGTCAAATTCTATACACAAGTGTGAATTTATTAACAAATTATTTTAAATTGCATATCAATATTTCGTAACAAATTGGTTAATATATTTTTATCTATGCAAAGTGCAAAATATTAAATCTGTGTCAGGGTTTTTTTAAAAAAAAATCCACGGTTTTTGAACAACTAAAGAAAACATCAATTGAATTCCATTTCGTAAGAAATGTAACGCAAGAATAATTGCCGAGTTTGATTACATAACCTTCAATATTCTAGAGGAACATTTTCCGATAATTGTTGCCAAAGTACAAGACGACTTCCTCTGCTTCGTTGTGAGTCCAATCTCTAAATTCAGTATTTCCCTTGTTTTTCTACGAAAGAACTATAGGACATCAACTTTCTGGTGTTTCTATACTTGTTAAAACCAATGCTAACCGCACATAATGTCTGGTGAAGAAGAAACCACACGAGCCTTCTTTCGTTGCTTTTAATACGACGTTCCCCCACCCACATCGTTTAGGCAGTAAAGTTTTCTTTGAAGATCTCTAGGTTTCCAGGCTTCGGCACGGCCTTTTTTTCATCTAAGCGAACAATTATTTTGATATTTCCGGGGAATTTACGGTGGTGAAAACATTGAATTTGCTTTTAAGAGCAATTTGGAATATTTTTCGGCAACATTAAAATAGGTGCAACATTACTTTCATGAAAGTAATCATCACCATAACAAAATTTATGTCACAAATTTCTAAAACATACTTCACTTAATATATTTTAACTAAAGGAAATAAATTTCTGTATAGCAACACTGTAACTTAAAATTCCGTCACACGTGGCATTTTGGATAGTAAGACGGGTACGAAATGGAATAATTTAACATATTAGTTTATAATGTTTTCATATCGGTGAAGTTTACTTTTTGTAAACAGGGAGAAAGGCAACAAGTTTTCTTCAAAGTATGTAAACACAACGCTAAAAAGAGGAAATATATAAAATATTGACCAATAACGTAATAGTGGTACGACTGCAAATGTTTCCCTTAACACTAATTTCATTTCACAAAATTAAACTTATTATTTCAATTTCCATTAAATAAGTCGCAAACTAAAAACCTATTTCCTTAAAGAATTTGTTTAATATTGTCTATAAGATTAATAAATCATACTTTTGACAACTAAATTAAAGAAGAAAATAAGTGTTACATTTGCGAGTGTTTTAAACCTGGAGTTTTCATTGAATTAATATAAATTAATACATATCAGTCTCAATTAATGTTATATTTTCAATATTTAAACAAAATTAAACCTTTGAGAGGCAAATAATCAAAATACTCTGTTATTAAGTTGTTAGAATCAGGTATTGTCCGGTTAATAAAAGTAAGTTTTATATTTGGTCTGCCTTCTACTGTAAAGAGAATTTCCCTACTGAGCTGCTTCTAACATTCAGTAGAAAGTCATGAAACGAACCCCGAGAAATTCATTAGCCATTGTTTTGTTCATCCGTACTATGAAATTGGGTATTTAACCACATAGTTGTGAATTTTTTTTTGATATAAAAAGAAAAACTATGGCGTGTTGTGTGACTAATGGAATTACAGAGAACTATTTTTTAATATTTTTATGATACTTGTAAATACGCGTGTAAGTCATGCCAATACCTTTTAGGTTTTTAACACCTCTATACGATCTTTTATATGCAGATGTTCTCTTGTGGTTTCTTACAACTGTACAGTGTACTATTCGCGTGTTTCTTTTGATGAAATTAAAGTTAGACATACTGATATCAATTTTGATATAATGATTTTGAGAAAGAACGTTTATAAAATTATTTAATACATTTACATTCTAAATTTCCAGTTTTATTCAGGCAATAATTAATCTCCAAGATAAAAATTAAGTAATTAGTAATATTGGTAGATTCTCAAACTCGTAATTTATAAATACTTGCGTAAGTTATCAAGAAGCTACAACTAACAGAATACCTATATAAAAACAGGAAAAGCTGATAAGACTCTTTAGATACGCTGTACGCAATAGAGATACTTCCGTATGTGCAGTTCCCTAATAAATTCTAAGTAACACACTTACATTTGTTTGGAGATGAAATCGATTTATTCGAAACGATGTACCCTTTTCATACGCATTTTATAACGGTCCTGTTCTACATTATATGCACCATCATCTACTAATGGAAGTTTAGAAAATAATCTGACCTCTACTGATAGTTATGAATCTTTTACAGATGTTATTTGAAATTATGTAAAATCCAAGGGGAGTATATTTCATAAACTTGCACATAAAGTATTACTTTACATTGATTACATAATAATTTAGAAACTGTTTGAAAATGTTAGCACTTATTTTGTTTTATTTAACTTGTAATTTTCACGCTTCCATATTTTCAATATGCACACGAATATCTATTTTTAATAACAGTAATTTAAGAGACAGGGACATGCAATCATTAAAAACTATTTTAAAAGCCTCGGAAGGTTTTTTAATTTCAGAAATATTACGTAATGGCGCAATAAGTAAAATTTTGTATATTTATACTGTAGTAAACAGAACACTTACGCACATACTGAGGTCTTCGCTAGGTATATGTCAATATTTTGTGATCTTATAGATGTTTTTCTTAAAGAAAAGATACCAGTAACGTTGATATTTGGAAAAAATTTGCGGAAATTAAAGTTCATAAATGTAAAGTAAAATTTCAACTAATATTTACATTAAAAATATACTTACGTATATAAAAGTTATTTTATATTATTTTATATTATAATAGACAAAATAAATCAATACATCGTAAGAATAAATAAAAGCACACTACGCTACGGTGCTTCCATATTTACTGCTGTTCTAAGGTGTGTAAATTAAAATGACATTTAGTAAATTGTATGTTCTTACAACGCTTAAATGTGACGCAAATCATTCAAACGGTCTTAATAAATTGACTAAGGCCATCAAAAATGCGTGTTTTTTATTCACACCATTTATGTTATTTTGGACAATTTATTATTTAAAGACTTAAATTTTATTTCATTTACTTACACGGTGCCTGGCGTTGCTCAGAAACATCCATAACCGCGGATTTTACTCCAATCACGCTTGTTTTTGTGTAATTTTTATTTAACGCTGCTATACCCCCATCCCTTATGGTTCTCCCCTCCCAAATGGGTTGAAATTATACACAATCAACATAGGGAGAAACACTAACAATGACATTAACCCGAAAAATATTTATTCGACGCAAATATCGGGATTTATAGTATATTTAAAATTTTCAACCCCGTCTACCCCCACCTCTAGGAGTGTTAGTTCTGTATTACTCCCACATTGTTAGTTTCCTGTTGTAAAATGAAAACATGTATGAAATTTGGTTAAATTTGCTCCACGGGTGTAGATTTTTATGCGGAACATCCAAACAAACACACACAAATACATACTCGCACAGTCTATTTTATTTATTAGATAGATAATAATCATTCGTTTTGAAATATTGTTTCAGATTATACTTCATTATTACTGCAGTAGATTATTTTAAGATAATTTGAAACCAACAGGCCGATATCCTGGTAGCTTTTATTACTGTTCTTAGCTCACAACTTCCTCATTCCTCGTCTCATTTGAGGATGTCTTGAAAAATAAAAATATTGCAGACCATTTATCTCTCATATCTCTCGGTATCATTTGACCTTCTCTAGTCTTGTGTAATTATGATTCTTCTTAAACAGTAGTATAATTGAGTGAAATTCATAAAAGGTGGTATTCGCATACACTTCACCTATAACCTACCTCAAAATCTAGCAATATGAAAGTCCTGCGTCTTCAGGAGTTTAACGCGTAAAGCTGTTGACGCAATTTAACGTGTTTCTGAGACAGCTGGATCCACAAAACTGGACAGGAAATTAAAAGGATGTTGTCAACGAATCCTTTAAAAAATAGCCTTTAGGTATGTGACAAGAGAGAAGTTATTTAGGTGAACAAAATATATTGTCCTGGATAACGTTTAATGAACCCTGACTGACATGCTGGAGACATAGAGATTTTCTCGTCTTTACATTAAACTTAATATAATTAAATTAATATAAGTCAATTGTTTATACATTTAAAACATAAAAGTCAGCTCTAAAAGAAATTTATACGATATTTATTGTCCGGATACCACTACCTCATTTTAATTAAGTTGGATAAATAATATATATATATATATATATATATATATATATATATATATATCATCTGCTCCCCACACTACTATACATTTACGGCAACATCATGAGTAATTGGAATGCATAGAGTTTTATTCGGCAAGCAGGCCTGAGCGTATATCCGGAAGGTAAAATTTTGAATCATGCATCTTTGTTACATTCTCCATTTCCGCTCTTCCTCTCTTATTTCGACACATAAATTCTGTCCCATATTCACATAAACTCCATCTACATTTTTTCTTCGCCACAAAAACTATCCATACATCAAATTCTATCTCCACATTCACTTCTGTCCACAACACTACTCTCCAGCAAACTGTCGTTCCTTACGCTACAGTTGTAGTCTCCCGAAACGTCTTCAGTTCTCTGTAGGATTTAAAAAATATGATTTGTCTATTTATTACCGTTTATTATACTCATCCCATCTCAATTTTATTCCAGCACAAATATGATTACCTTCTCCTAACATACCCGGCGAATTTCTGTCAACAAATTTGCAAAACAAGGTGTTGTTCGAGATCGGTGGTTGACTATTTTTAAGATGGAGAGCGACAGTCTGGAATTTAAACTCCCTGTTTCATCTGAGAACATGTCCGAAGCATCGGTTTCGACGGGCTAGCGTCGATTTACTAAATATGAATTCAGTTCATCTAGCGCTCGATATCAAAGTGTATTCTACATGCTGCCTATATCGCTGTTTAATTGAAAAATAAAAAGCGTGAATTATACGTGTGACAAGTAAATAAAAATGTCAGCTATAAATTTTACTTATATATAGCATTTACTCTTTATAGCCATCATAATCGATGAAAATATTAATTTGTAGAACAAATTATACTTAAACACTGCTTATTCAAGAATCAAACGCGTCATTCCTCCTCTAGCTAATGCGCTGTCAGCGTCAAGTATAGTAAAATATGTAAATAAATAACTTACTCTCTTATTTTATTTTAAGCCCTTTCCACACTATTTATCAGATTTTCCAGAATATTTTTTCCTCTAGCCAATGAACCGTTAATATTATTTTTATTGAAAACAATAGCAGTGGTACTCTCGTAAAATTTAATGACAGTCTGACTGATTCAGCTTCCCTCTGTACGCACACCAGAACGTATGCTATTAGCTTACTCATGCATATGTGGTAGTTATATTATCTTACTCCCATAAATTTCCCTTTATCTTAATAGATCTTGCATCCAACTTCAATTTGGACCTCTAAACTAGTATATTGTTTCACCATTATATGTACATAAATAACTTTTAGAAGATTAATCCTTTATATTAACGACTTAATAAAATTTCTAATGTTATTTCTCAATGACTCTCATTATTGATCAATAATTTAGATATACAGTAAGTATTAATTATTACTAAATCTGTATAAATAAAACACTAAAATGTACGTTTGACGTCAGGCTGTAAAACAGAATAAACTCAAAAACGGCAGAACACATTTTAATGACTTGTCATCTTTGTACTCGAACACCTACTATCTCAAAGCTGAATGTCATGCCAAGTGTGGGGGACGCAGTTAGAAGAGAGTTCTTTTATTGTCTACATATAACTGTATTTATATTGGATTAATAATATTTTCTTTTGGTATTGCTACTGTTTCATTTAGTTCATAGCTGGCCGACTATTCCAATTGGACTACTAGTGCCGTACGCCCATCGTCTGCAACCCAGAATCACACACTTCTCAAAACTGACCGAGGTGTGTCAGCTACTGGCAACCTTAATTTAAAAGTATATAGAGAGAGAGACAGAGAAGAAAACATCCGCGCAGGTTACTGACAGAAAGCTTCCTCCTACTCACCTGTAAGGTTCCACCTACGAGAGCCTTTCTCTGAAAGCGCAGCTGCCTCATTCCTTCTTATCTCCCGGATTTTGAACTAATGCTCCCACAAGCCGAGGCGAATTTATTATTTTTGAGAGGTGTAACTTCCGAGGTCACAAACCTTGGGAATACGATAAAATATGCTATTCCTTTTGGAATGGTCGGCCAGTTGTCTCCTAAACTAATCGAGGAATGGAGAAGGAAATTCTGCGCCCCCACAGCAAACCCAACTGCCCTCATCGAAACCTATCTGATGCATTTTATTCTCATGGTTTCCATACATCAACTTCAGGCTCATTTCTGGGTAGGATCCTTAAAAAACTATAGCCCGGAGACCCTAGTCACTCCTTGGCTACCTTGCCGCATCCTTTTCAGTCCCTTTCCTATGCTGTAAGAGAGAATTGGCCAGTTTTTTTTGAGTGTAGACAGGCTATATATAGGGTAATCCACATAGTGGCAACTCCCCTCTTATAGCATAGGAAGGGATTTGAAAGGGTGGATGCGGAAGGGTTGAGGAAGGTTGCCAAGAGTTAACTAGGACCCCCGTGCTATATTTTAAGTATCCTATCCGGCATTCGCCTAAAGAAATGCAGGACAAACCCTAGAAAAACCTGCATCAGTTAGGTCGGGCATTGAGTACTTGTCCTACGCCCTTCCGATAGCGGAAGAGTACTTTGCTGTGGGGACGCAGCATTCCCTTCTCCGTGCCTCGACCAGTCTAGGAGGCAGCTGGCGAACTATTCCAATGGGAATAGTGGACAACTCTTACCGTATGCCCAAAGTCTGTCACCCCGGAACATACACCTCTCAGAACAGGCCGCGGTGCCTCGGCTTGTGGGAACATTAATTCAAAAACGCAGAGGAAAAGGCATCCCCAAAGGTAGTCCCTTCGTGTCTTTCCTACAAGGTTCTGCCTGCGAGAGAACATCCCTCGTAGTTACTGCCTGCAAGACGATTGCTTTTTTTTGTGTGTGTGTGTGTAGACAGACTATGTATAGGATAATCCACTTAGTGGCAACTCCTCTCTTATAGCATAGGAAAGGGATTTGAAAGGGGGGATGCGGAAGGGTGGTGGAAGGTAGCCAGGAGTTAACTAGGGCCCCCGGGCTATAGTTTAAGGATCCTACCCGGCATTCGCCTAAAAGTAGTGTAGGACCAACACTATAAAAACCTGCATCAGGTAGGTCGGGCATTTGGTACTTGTCCCACGCCCTTCCAATGGCAGGAGAGGGGTTTTCTGTGGGGTCGCAGCTTACACCTCGCCATGCCTTGGCCAGTTTTTTGACTGAGTGAAGTGTGCTAATTTGGCGATAAATTTGCTTCAAGGTAAACATCCAAAGAAATTTTGTCTTGGAGTCGTTGGTGGTGGGAGGGGGGTGGGGCTTCATGGACGTTCACGTAGGCAACGTTAGAAATCACGGAAGTAAAGTTACGACGCTAACGTGAGATTTGTGTTTTCGTAGTCATAAGTCCGTCCATTTTGAAAGGTGGTATTATTAGTTATCTCACCGTCTTTTCTCTGGAAAAATAATTATAAAATCTATGTAATCCTATACCTGATATTAAATTCCAGTAATTACGATAGTTCGGGTGTCTGTGTTTATGTACGAATGTATGCGCTTGGGTGAGCAAGGGAGTTAGTTGTATATCCGATGGCATGACTTTGAATTCCTTTGCAGAAAGTAGAGACTTCCATCTCCAGGGATGGGAAAACTTGAGCCAACTGCGTAGGCGGCAGCTTGTGTAAGAGTGATGAGTCTGCGTGTAAGAGGCCGTGGATGGATGTTCTGCCATGGCGAATCTCTTGGTTCCACTCATGACTTCATAGAGACATGAGTAACACGAACGGATCATATATGTTGCAAATTGAAAATATTCTATGGTTACGTAGAAAATATTAGACAATTTCAGTATAAATAAAGTATAATTTTTCAGTAGTATTTATTCACAAAAAGTATGAATTGAGCAGATAATTATGGGACAATTTATTTATTTATTCAGAATTTAAAGAATTTATAGTTTTAATGCATAGTTATTTTTTCCTTTTATTTAATTTGTTCTTGAAATCAAAGTAGTTTTTTAAAATAAATATGAATCTACACTAGTATAATTAAGCTTTAACTTCGTATTTGAAGCCTATTTTTTCATAATAAATACATTATTAACGGCCCTTCGGGATATTTAAAGCGATGAATTCTGTCATCTTGGTTCACACATATTTTTCCCATCTCGTGATTCAAATTATGTTAAGAAATACACATAGTAAATTTTATATTCTAGAGTACTATTTTTTAATTATATGAAAAAATGTTTCTGTTAGAATCCCATGGTGACCTTATTTGTACAGCAATAAATTTAAAGTATATATTATTTAACCCAAAAAAATTGTTATTTAAGAAGTAGAATAATTATAATAATATATATTTTACACGTTAGTTCAATTATCGTCGCCTCAGTGCTACGAATTATGTCACGGTCTGACTCAGCAAATGGATGACTCTACATATAATTTAAGGCATTTTTTTGTTTTTAACTTCGGTTTCTTTGTTGAAGTTGTCCTTAGTGGTGTAAGATGTTTTCCAGTCATTAGTTATTTTACAGTCTGGCTGGGTGTTCGATTAATTTTGACTTAGATAAAAGATGTACTTACATGACTCCGAGTTGACGCGGAAGTCGCAATTGTTGAATATTTTTTTATTAATAATTAATAATAATATTTATTCATTTTAATTTCAACTCCATCTCTAGCTTAATAACGTTTTCATTTTCACGTATTAATTCTCACGATTCTATATTTGTATGTCTGCTTCTGTCTTACTATTTTACATACCTCTTCTTCCTACTTCATACTTTTAAACTTACCCTCATTTCATTCTTGTCACCCTGACTATGTCCTGATTCACTCACTGCTTACTAACTGTTCGAAGTTTATTATTTTTAACAGTACGGCACAACAGCCTGAAATTATGGTAATGATCCAATCGTATTCATATTTCCATTAAACGTCTCTTTTGAGTAGTTTCATCCCAGACTATAATTACATTGTTTTACGTATTTTGCTAAATAAATACGAGACGTATCCTCCACATATAAAAAAGTCTATTTTTCACATAGCTTCTGGTGTTTAGGGCTCCCTTCTTTACCACCGCTAATGACACCAAATTACCTAGAATATTTTACTGGCTGAATATTTTACAATTCCAAAAACAGCCACTGTAAGCTCTAAATTACTGTCGCTAAATTTCCACAAAATGTATTACACATTTCACACCATTGTTTTACGTATATTTGAAAACGGAGGGGATAAAACCAATTTCCTGGCTCGTATTAATTACCTAATAACAAATTTCCTAAAAATACATGAGTTTATTTTTCCTATGCCTTGATTGTTTCCCGTGTTAATTATTTTAAAAAGACATCATTTTCTCATGCTAGTCTATGAGAAAAGGTGTTTTTTCTATGCTTATAGGAAACCACATAATATATTTCATATAATTTGCAATGCATTTGTTGCAAAGATAAAATTTTATCAATAACGTCAAAACATGGCAAAACAATATTTAAAATCGTTTTCATTAAATTTATTTTACAATTAACTGGCACTCTTTATAACATACACTTTCGATATTGTGTTACGTCTAAATATATCACGTTTGAATACACATAAAAAATTATTGAGCCATTATGTATTTCGTTTCCTTTTTCGAGTATAATTACACATCAACAATAATAAACTTTATTACATAGTTAATATAAGAACAGTATGAGAAATAATTTTACGCCGAAGTTTGAAATTAATTCCCAAGGCTCTATTGTGCAGTTTGTAAGTGAAATAGTTTCTGAGTATCCACGACAGGATAATTGAACATAACACTCGCATTAAATTCTGAATACCGCCTTATCCGCACATTCCCTTCATTCGTAACTTCGGAAATTTAATTTCTTGGATTCAGGGTAACACTCGGAAACAATTTGGCTTACTATTGGTATGCAAGTTTATAATGCGGTTTAGGACTGTAACGTTTAAAATGGATATTGATTTATATATATATATATATATATATTGTAATAATAAACTACAAATGGCTGTGGCTAAATAAAAAAAACTATTAACTTTAAAGAACAAACAAAATTTATTATCTAAGTTAAAACACATATAATAATATTTGGGATCTCAGGGTCTTTATCTGGGTTTGATAAATGGGAGAATTTTATACAATCAAATTACATGTAGCTTTTATTGAAGTTAATGCGTCTGAAACATAGACGAACTTGGTTGTGGATAAGATAACACTACAGATTGAATTTAAATTAAAGAACTAAATAACTAAAGAAGTAAATAATTAACGAAGTGAATAATTAAAGAACGATCTGACATATCTTTTAAAAGTGGTTTACAATCAATTTTAAAGTTTTCTACTTACGGCCGCCCAGGTCTCATTTTGGTTTTTCGTGCACACGATTTGGGGATATCGCTGATTCTAGTATTCACAGGCTTTAAATTTTAACACATCCTAATTGGCGTAGTTTCTCGAAGCTTTGCTGCAACCTGGATTTGCAGATCTCGTGTAGTTTTAGTTGTATTTTGTCTATGGTTCTCCGGGTTGAATTTCCGCTCTGCCACCAATTACGACTTTAATTTCAATCTCTCCTTCCCTACTGAAGATTGTTTTAATATTTTAGAGAATGTTTGTCACTGCTATCAGACTGTTCTATTTGCGTCTGCTCGCCGTTCATTGCCTGACTGAAGATTGCTTTCGAACTGTTCTATGTCCGCTGCCCAACTAACTTCCTCGTCTCGTAGCTTTTTTTTGAGCGCGTAGAACCTCAACCTATTGACAACAATGCATTCTTTGTGTTGCCGCCTTGTTGCGGCGTACGCTTTATATTCACTAATAATGAGTCCTCTCTTTTCTTTCCAATTATAACAATGTCTTAATTTCTAATTACTACAATATATATATATATATATATATATATATATATATATATATATATATATATAAATCGAAGACGGCATGACAAGGTAAAATTAAATTATATCATAGAAAAGAGAAATAGTAAGCTATTGTATCACATGAAATTGAGAGCCAGTGTCGCCTTGCCGGACTGATGGAGGATTTAAGAAAATATGAGTGTTTTTTCGGTAGTACAGGGAAACGTCAGCCCTCAATTTTAGGTAAGCCATTAGCTTACAATCCCGCTTTCCTTTCACACATCTATTAAATACGTATTACTATTTTTTAATACGTAAATAGCTTAGTGACATTAATAATTTCCTTTAAGTGTTGTTAATTTCCCAGAAATATTCTAAAAATTGTAATTAGCGATTACGAAATTTATATATACTACAAAATTTTATACTCAGAATTAAATCACTATTAATAACTACATGATAGAAATGTATTCGTCAATTCTTCCTAGAAATTTGTATTCCTAAATACCTCTGTTTTAAGTACGTTATTGATTTTCATTATTACGTTTCTCTGTGAACCCCGACTAATAGAACTATTTTAAACAATTAAAGACCTTCATACTTGTTCCTTTTTCGCTTTTAACGAACACTCAAATTATGTTTTAATGAAATATTAGCTGGTGTAAATTGTCCGCATACGTAATTCAGCTCGCTGACATGTATATTGTCCACATAAAAGTAGTATATTGTTTTACAAAGTGGCATCTGCCGTAACAAGTTGGTAACTCGCTGTAACAAAGCTTTGTTGTGGCCTCGACGCGTTTTTAGCTGGACGTGTCGTTTTGTTATTTTAATAACGGCCCGACGTCAGAAAGCGTTCACTTCGTATTGAATTATAGGCCTCGTAACTTCCAACAAACCTGAAGCTGTGCACTACAATTTATCCTTTTGTGAAGCTCTGAAACTTTCCTGGAATATGTATGTCGTGTATGGCTTTTATTGAATTCCTGTATAGGCCATAAGATCAATACCACATCGACGCTATGACGAAAACAATAGTCGCTTTTGTAGAATTATCAATTGCGTACAGAATAAAGGAAGAGGCCTTGTTAGAAGCTAAAACTGTGCTCCAGAAAATTCCTGTCAGGCCTTCTGTTTGTCAGAGGGGATTCACGCTCGGGCGCTTGAATCGATCACTGTGAAACTCCGTCTCCCATATACCAAGGAAAGTCTTTTGGTATTCTTCAGTTTGGTTATTTATTAATTTCAACACCGTGCTTCCGCAAATATGGAGCAATAATTGGTATCGCGTTTAAAAATTATAACCGATACACTGTATTTTAATATTTTTATTAACGAGAAAATGGATCTTAAGTTTCGCGTGTACGCTTCTCCCTGTGGATTTTCGTTCTATTTAATTTTGTATTTTTTAAAATCAGAAATACTCGTATATTCTTGGTTTATTTGGTCAATTATCTTATGTTGATCACAAGTTTTGCATCATTATTATTTTTCAGTAATAATTTAATCAATATTTCCAACAGTAATAATTCAAATTTAAATTTCCATTTTTAAATTGAGAAGATTCACTCTATCAAATTTCTGGATGTCTAGGTCATAGTTTCAAAGAATAAGGTAATTACAAAATGGTATCCTAAATATATATATTCAAGAAAAGTCCTCATGCACATGTCTATCTACCCCTTTTACAAAATAATATCGTAGGCATTAGGCAGTTTTAAAAATAAATCTTTATATGGTAACAAATAAATCAACACAAAACAAGACCCAAATCACATCCAACTTGTAACGAGAATTACCCAGCGGATGAGTGGGCCTTGAAAGCAAGACCTTCCTTGACTTACAGATGAGGAGATGCCAACTTCACTCCCGAACAAGGAGTTCCTTTCTAATGGTAAAAGCCCATACGTCTACGTAATACATGTAGTGATTTATCCACTAAATGTTCTTTGTGACGGGGCAGTAACGTAACAAGGAAATGCATAAAAGATCTCCGTATTGAGCTGGAAGGTCAACCAAATGCGCTGTAAACAATATACAAGTGCCAAGGACAGGCATGTTTGTTGTGAGTTACCTCAAATCCATAGGATAGAAACTTCTTTGAAAAATGTTAACTTTCGTTGGTGATAAAGACTTATTATAGAGGATATTCTCTGTAAAATTCTCAACTTCTTTGCTTTTTTAAAAAAAACAATATTAAGAATTTTTAAGCAGAGACAGTTGAATAATTGAAATTTATCTAAGATCTAGTTGTGTTTTGTGATATTGTTTCGAATAATAAACATTTTTAAGCATTTAAAATTCAATGTCCCCTTTTCTGTTCATTTCAGAAAAACGACTGATACGCTAATTGGACCATCGTAGGTCAGATTTAGAAATCAGCTGGTCTTCATATTTATCAGTGGGTTCGATTAGCGGTTATTTAGAGTTTTTTCTATTTTCTAATGAACATATAAATTATTTTAACATACGTATTCATATTTCCATAACAATTTCAAGTGAATAATCAATATTTAAAAGTGATAATCCTTTTTTTTTTCAATCTTCTTATTCCTTCTTCTGTATTCAAAAGGGTAGCATCGTATGAAAAACCTGATTTAAAATTAAGTAATTACTTAAAAATTTGTCAAAAGTTGTAACATACTGAACTAAATGTTTTAGATACTGTGATTTAATTGTGTTTATAGTTAAAATCTAACATTCGTTATTCTCTTACAATGGAAGATTTTAAATATGTCCATCAGTTTCGTAAAGTAAACTATAATTCTAAATGAGAAAACAATTTCTAGATAAACAGTAAACCCAGGAAGAGGACGTATTGATGATTTATAGTAAAAATTTCTTGTAGAGATATTTTCTTATATTTTAGACTTTTATTGGACTGTGTATAACCGGATAATACTAGGTTAGTTCAAATAAAAGGACTATATAAATACAAAAATACTTTTATCTGTTCATTTCACGAAACCTAACGATTTTACTACATTAAAATTAAAAATTAAAACTATATCTGACTTATTTTATAATTTGTAACAATTTAAACATTTATAAAATATTTAAATCCTTTCTTTAATAATATAATTTGTGAATCGGTCCGTAAACGAAGGAAGAAAACGTCATGTAATATAATTTTTTTATGTTTCTAAATAAATATTCTGACTGTCGGCCATTATCTACTAATTTAGATTTTACTGTAACTTTATGTTTTATGTATTAGTGGGTCTAAAACTTATACATCTATATTACTGTCTCTGAGGATAAATAACTTTGAGCTAACTTAAATTGAAAAGTTGAACCTTAAAATTCCGTCAGCCCAATTTACTCATATTTCTATTTGGTAAACAAAATTTTGTGCGTCAAGACTAGCAAGAATATATCAGTAGATAGAACCAAGATGTAACAATAATTTACCAAAACATTGGTACCGGAACAATGATGTAATAGTGACGTGTTAATTATGAAAAATATGAAAAGCGTCATCTGTTCAAAAGTCTACACTGTAGACAAATTTCAAGTAAGAAGTTGACCCTAACGTTAGGAACCGTGTGTTATGTTTTCATTACAGTATGGAGGACGGACACTCATATATTACAATGTATTTTAACAATACGTAAACATTAAATTATCAATAATTGATTTTCATAGTGAGTGGTTTTTAATTTTTTGCTTAAGACTCAGTTACGTTAGGCCTATATATATATATATATATATATATATATATATATATATATATATATATAAGCATTAATTATGTTTGGAATACATATATGCATATTGTAACCGCTTGGTTGGTAGAGCCCTTTGAGATTTTCGGGGTTCATAAATAAATAACGTATATCTCTTTATCTTTATTTTCAACTAGCTGGGTGCCCGGCGTTGCCCGAGATGTCATTTATCTATAACCATAGATAAGACTCCAATTTTGGTTACTTTTGAGCTATTTTTAAGTAAAGCTCCTCGAACCCTATCCCTAAATGTGCTCACCTCCCATGCCGAAGGGGGATGAAGTCATTGACTAAATATATCGGCCGTTTTTACATGTTAGATGATGACCACCCCCACAAATATGCGGTAATGAAAAATAATGTATTCCACGCAAAAATCGGCCGATTACATTGTCTGAAAATTTATTCCCCCGCCCAACACCTCCCAAACCCGTCGCTTAACCAAGGTTGTCACATTTAGATTCAGCGACATTCATAGTCTCTTAACTGATTCGAATCTCGGTTGTTTTTGCGGGTTTTTATTTAACGTACCTCCACCCCACCCCTAAGCTTGATCCCCTTACAGGGGTTAAATTATACACAAACAACATCGGTATAAATACTATCAAAGTAATTAACCCCAGGAAATAATTATCGCAAATATCGACCGTTTAACATGTTTGAAAATTTTCACCCCCGACCACTCCCGCTTCGGAGACTTAAACGGTCAAGTTTAATGTCATAATTAAACTCAGTGACATTCCCGATAGTTTCTGGTTTCTTTTTATGTAATGCTACTTCACGTCCACCCTTAAGGGTGCACCCTTATGAGTCCGAAAGGGGTTGAAATTATACACAGAGAACATGTAGGGAAATTTTATTAATCTAATTCATCCCGAAATATATTTGATCGACGCAAAAAACAGCCGGTCAACTCATCCCAACCCAGCCGATACCCGCGCGTTGTCCAGATTGTCATAAATAAATTCAGCGACTTCCATTACCTTCGATTTGACTCGAATCTCGGTTGTTTTTCCGTTTTTTTCAAGGAAATTAATTAAACTCACTGACAATCCCGATAGTTTCTGGTTTCTTTTTACGTAATGCTACTTCACGCCCACCCTTAAGGGTGCACCCTTCTGAGTCCGAAAGGGGTTGAAATTATACACAGAGAACATGTAGGGAAATTTTATTAATCTAATTCATCCCGAAATATATTTAATCGACGCAAAAATCAGCCGGTCAACTCATCCCAACCCAGCCGATACCCGCGCGTTGTCCAGATTGTCATAAATAAATTCAGCGACATCCATTACCTTCGATTTGACTCGAATATCGGTTGTTTTCCCGTTATTTTCAAGAAAATCCCCTCCAGCCCCACCCCTATCCTTTCTACAAACAACATCGGTAGAAATACTGTCAACGTGAATGGTCCCGGCATTTATTTATTCCACGCTAATATCGATGATTTAACGTGTTAGAAAATTTCCATCCCATCCACTCTCGCCCCTTGGGGCTAAATGGCCAATTTAATGCTATAATTGAACTGGGCGACATCCATAACCCTGGATTTGACTCCAATTTTGGTTGTATTCTCGTTATTTTATTGCAGCGTTCCTCCACCCAACACCTAAAAGTGCTCTACTGACAAGCCCGAAAGGGGTTGAAGTTATAATCCGTGTAAATGTAGAGAAATCTCATTGATCCGGAAAAATATTTAGTTGCAAAGTTGATTAACATGTTTGACAATTTCCACTCCAGACCACGCCCGTCCCTGGAAGGTTAATTGCTAGTTTATAGCATAATTAAACTCAGCGTTATCCATAACTTTGCTTTTGACTCCAGTCTCGATTGTACTCGAGTTATTTTTTTGTAACATTCCTCCACCCCCACCCCTACAATTCTCCTTTCCCATGCCGTAAAATGTTTGAAATTTTACTCACATACATTGGTACAAACACTATTAATCACTTAGACCCGGAAAATATTTATCTGACTGTGTTAGCATGTATGAAGAATTTGATCCACCGGAATAGATTTGTATTCTCCACCCCAAACCAAAGGGAGTAGAGGTTGAAAATTATATTCAGATATCATCAGTGGAAACACTATAAATATCATTGACCCCTAAAAATATTTATCCGACTGAAATATTGACTGTTTTAGCATGTTTAAATATTTTCACCCCCGCTTCTGGGGGTGGTAGACGCGTCTCACCCAGACAGTGTTTGTTTCCTGGTCGCAAATAACACGTTTACGAAATTTGGTGAAATTTGATCCACCGGTATAGATTTGTATTCTCAACCCCAAACGCTAGGGGTGCTCTTTCCCCAGGGTGTAGAGGTTGAAAATTATATTCAGATATCATCAGTGAAAAGACTATAAATATCTTAGACCCCTAAAAATATTTATCCGACTGAAATATCGACTGTTTTAGCATGTTTAAATATTTCCACCCCCGTCCACCGCGCTTCTGGGGGTGGTAGGCGCGTCTCACCCCGACAGTGTTGTTTTCCTGGTCGCAACGAACACGTATACGAAATTTGGTGAAATTTGATCCACCGGTATAGATTTGTATTCTCCACCCCAAACTCTAAGGGTGCCCTTTTCCCAGGGTGTAGAAGAAGAAAATTATATTCAGAAAACATCGGTAGAAACACCATCAATATCTTGGATCCCTAAAAATTATTATCCGACTAAATTATCGGCTTTTTTAGCATGTTTAATCATTTCTACCCCCGTGCACCCCCGCTTCTGGGGGTGGTAGACATGTCTCACCCCGACAGTGTTTGTTTCCTGGTCGTAAAGAACACGTGTACGAAATTTGGTGAAAATTGCTCTACCGGTGTAGATTTGTATAGCGAACATACAAACATACAAACATACATACACTCTTTTTTATTTATAAGAAGCTGGGTGCCCGGCGTTGCCCGAGATCTCATTTATCTATAACCATCCATAAGACTCCAATTTCGGTTACTTTTGCGCTATTTTTATGTAAAGCTCCTCGAACCCTATCCCTAAATGTGCTCACCTCCCATGCCGAAGGGTGATGAAGTCATTGACTAAATATATCGGCCGTTTTTACATGTCAGAAGATGACCACCCCCACAAATATGCGATAATGAAAAAGAATGTATTCCACGCAAAAATCGGCCGATTATATTGTCTGAAAATTTATTCCCCCGCACAACACCTCCCAAACCCGTCGCGTTACCCAGGTTGTCACAATTAGATTCAGCGACATTCATAGTCTCGGAATTGATTCGATTCTCGGTTGTTTTTGCGGGATTTTATTTAACGTACCTCCACCCCACCCCTAAGCTTGCTCCCCTCACAGGGGTTAAATTATACACAAACAACATAGGTATAAATACTATCAAAGTAATTAACCCCAGGAAATAATTATCGCAAATATCGACCGTTTAACATGTTTGAAATTTTTCACCCCCCACCACTCCCGGTTCGGGGACTTAAACGGTCAAGTTTAATGTCATAATTAAACTCAGTGACAATGCTGATAGTTTCTGGTTTATTTTATCTAATGCTACTTCCACGCCAACTCTTAAGGGTGCACCCTTTCGAGTCCGAAAAGGGTTGAAATTATACACATTGATCATGTAGGGAAATTTTATTAATCTAATTCATCCCGAAATATATTTAATTGACGAAATAACTGCCGGTCAACTCATCCCAACCCAGCCGATACCCGCGCGTTGTCCAGATTGTCATAAATAAATTCAGCAACATCCATTACTTTCTATTTGATTCGAATCTCGGTTGTTTTCCCGTTATTTACAAGGAAAATAATTAAACTCAGTGACAATCCCGATAGTTTCTGGTTTCTTTTTATGTAATACTACTTCATGCCCACCCTTAAGTGTGCACCCTTATGAGTCCGAAAGGCAATGAAATTATACACAGAGAACATGTAGGGAAATTTTATTAATCTAATTCATCCCGAAATATATTTAATTGACGAAAAAACTGCCGGTCAACTCATCCCAACCCAGCCGATACCCGCGCGTTGTCCAGATTGTCATAAATAAATTCAGCGACATCCATTACCTTCGATTTGACTCGAATCTCGGTTGTTTTCCCGTTATTTACAAGGAAATTAATTAAACTCAGTGACAATCCCGATAGTTTCTGGTTTCTTTTTATGTAATGCTACTTCACGCCCACCCTTAAGGGTGCACCCTTATGAGTCCGAAAGGGGTTGAAATTATACACAGAGAACATGTAGGGAAATTTTATTAATCTAATTCATCCCGAAATATATTTGATCGACGCAAAAAACAGCCGGTCAACTCATCCCAACCCAGCCGATACCTGCGCGTTGTCCAGACTGTCATAAATAAATTCAGCTACATCCATTACCTTTGATTTGACTCGAATCTCGGTTGTTTTCCCGTTATTTTCAAGGAAATTAATTAAAATCAGTGAAAATCCCGATAGTTTCTGGTTTCTTTTTATGTAATGCTACTTCACGCCCACCCTTAAGGGTGCACCCTTATGAGTCCGAAAGGGGTTAAAATTATACACAGAGAACATGTTGGGAAATTTTATTAATCTAATTCATCCCGAAATATATTTAATCGACGCAAAAAACAGCCGGTCAACTCATCCCAACCCAGCCGATACCCGCGCGTTGTCCAGATTGTCATAAATAAACTCAGGGACACCCATGACATTCGATTTGACTCGAATCTCGGTTGTTTTCCCGTTATTTTCAAGGAAATCCTCTCTAGCCCCACCCCTATCATGCCTACAAACAACATCGGTAGAAATACTATCAACGTCAATGGTCCCGGCATTTATTTATTCCACGCTAATATCGATTATTTCACTTTTATTTTTGATTAAACGTCGTTATTAATGGAAACAACATCGGTTAAAATAGTATGAACAACACCACCCCTAAATCTGCTACTTTCCCGTGATGGAAAACATAACATTTTGGAAGTTTTAGAATAATAGACAATTCTCACCCCCAGCCCTAAGCAAGCTCACCACTAATGTCTAAAGGGATTTACATTTTCAACAACATCCGTTGAAATAGTATTCATGTAATTCTCCTCCAAGAACGCGCAAGAACTGTCTATTTATCTTCCCTTCCAACCCCTACCCTTTCGGGTTAAATGGGCAATAATTTTTCCGAAGTAAACTCACTGACATCCATAACCTTCGATTTGACTCCAAACTCGGTTGTATTCGCGTTATTTCTCTGTAAAGCAACTCCACCCCAAACGCTAAGGGTGCAGTTTCCCAGGGCGTAGGACATGAATATTATATTCAGATAACATCGGTAGAAACACAATCAATATCTTTGACCCCGAAAATATTTATCCAAATCTAATACCTGTTGTTTTAGCATGTTTAAGTATTTGAACCCCCGTCCACCCCGCTTCTGTGGTTGGTAGACGTGTCTCACCCCGACAGTGTTGTTTTCCTGGTAGCAAAGAACCCGTAAACTCACTGACATCCATAACCTTCGATTTGGATCCAAACTCGGTTGTATTCGCGTTATTTCTCTGTAAAGCAACTCCACCCCAAACGCTAAGGGTGCAATTTCCCAGGGCGTAGGAGATGAATATTATATTCAGATAACATATGTAGAAACACAATCAGAATCTTTGACCCCGGAAATATTTATCCAAATCCAATACCTGCTGTTTTAGCATGTATTTCAACCCCCGTCCACCCCCGCTTCTGAGGTTGGTAGACGCGTCTCACCCCGACAGTGTTGTTTTCCTGGTCGCAAAGAACCCGTGTACGAAATTTGGTGAAATTTGCTCCAGCGGGGTTGATTAGTATTCTCCAACACAAACGATAGGGGTGCTCTTTCCCCAGGGTGTAGAGGTTGAAATTATATTCAGATATGATCAGTGGAAAGACTATAATATCTTTGACCCCTAAAAATATTTATCCGACTGAAATATCGACTGTTTTAGCATGTTCAAATATTTCCACCCCCGCTTCTGTAGGTGGTAGGCGCGTCTTACCCCGATTGTGTTGTTTTCCTGGTCGCAAAGAACACGTGTACGAAATTTGGTGAAATTTTATCCACCGGTTTAGAATTGTATTCTCCACCCCAAACGCTACGGGTGCTCTTTCCTCAGGGTGTAGAGGTTGAAAATTATATTCAGATATCATCAGTGGAAAGACTATAAATATCTTTGACCCCTAAAAATATTTATCCAACTGAAATATCGACTGTTTTAGCATGTTCAAATATTTCCACCCCCGTACACCCCCGCTTCTGGGGGTTGTAGGTGCGTCTTACCCCGACAGTGTTGTTTTCCTGGTCGCAAAGAACACGTGTACGAAATTTGGTGAAATTTGATCCTCCGGTATAGATTTGTATTCTCCACCCCAAACCCTAAGGGTGCCCTTTTCCCGGGGTGTAGGTGATGAAAATTATATTAAGAAAACATCGGTAGAAACACCATCAATATCTTGGACCCCTAAAAATTATTATCCGACTAAAATATCTGCTGTTTTAGCATGTTTAAATATATCAACCCCGGTGCACGTCCGCTTCTGGGTGTGGTAGACATGTTTCACCCCAACAGTGTTTGTTTTCTGGTCGTAAAGAACACGTGTACGAAATTTGGTGAAATTTACTCAACCGGTGTAGATTTGTATAACGAACATACAAATATACAAATATACAAACAAACATACAAACATACAAACATACAAACAAACATACAAACATACAAACAAACATACATACACTCTTTTTTATTTATAATATTAAACGTAGTTATTAATGGAAACAACATCGGTTAAAATAGTATGAACAACACCACCCCTAAATCTGCTACTTTCCCGTGGTGGAAAGAGTTGAATTTTTACTCATATCACATCGGTAGAAACACTATCAATCTAGTCTTCCCTTCCAACCCCCACCCTTTCGGGTTAAATGGGCAATTAAAAAAATTTATCCGAAGTAAACTCACTGACATCCATAACCTTTCGATTTGACTCCAAACTCGGTTGTATTCGCGTTATTTTTCTGTAAAGCAACTCCACCCCAAACCCTAAGGGTGCCCTTTTCCCAGGGCGTAGGAGATGAATATTATATTCAGATAACATCGGTAGAAACACAATCAATATCTCTGACACCGAAAATATTTATCCAAATGTAATACCTGCTGTTTTAGCATGTTTAAGTATTTCAACCCCCGTCCACCCCCGCTTCTGGGGTTGGTAGACGCGTCTCACCCCGACAGTGTTGTTTTCCTGGTAGCAATGAACCCGTGTACGAAATTTGGTGAAATTTGCTCCAGCGGTGTAGATTTGTATTCTCCATCCCAAACGCTAGGGGTGCTCTTTCCCAGGGTGTAGCGGTTGAAAATTATATTCAGATATCATCAGTGGAAAGACTATAAATATCTTTGACCCCTAAAAATATTTATCCGACTGAAATATCGACTGGTTTAGCATGTTCAAATATTTCCACCCCCGTCCACCCCCGCTTCTGGGGGTGGTTGGCGCGTCTCACCCCGACAGTGTTTGTTTCCCGGTCGTAAAGAACACGTGTACGAAATTTGGTGAAATTTGCTCCAGCGGTGTAGATTTGTATTCTCCACCCCAAACGCTAGGAGTGCTCTTTCCCCAGGGTGTAGCGGTTGAAAATTATATTCAGATATCATCAGTGGAAAGACTATAAATATCTTTGACCCCTAAAAATATTTATCCGACTGAAATATCGACTGGTTTAGCATGTTCAAATATTTCCACCCCCGTCCACCCCCGCTTCTGGGATGGTAGGCGCGTCTCACCCCGACAGTGTTTGTTTCCTGGTCGTAAAGAACACGTGTAGGAAATTTGGTGAAATTTGCTCCAGCGGTGTAGATTTGTATTCTCCACCCCAAACGCTAGGGGTGCTCTTTCCCCAGGGTGTAGCGGTTGAAAATTATATTCAGATATCATCAGTGGAAAGACTATAAATATCTTTGACCCCTAAAAATATTTATCCGACTGAAATATCGACTGGTTTAGCATGTTCAAATATTTCCACCCCCGTCCACCCCCGCTTCTGGGGGTGGTAGGCGCGTCTCACCCCGACAGTGTTTGTTTCCTGGTTGTAAAGAACACGTGTACGAAATTTGGTGAAATTTGCTCTACTGGTGTAGATTTGTATAACGAACATACAAATATACAAACATACAAACAAACAAACAAACATACAAACAAACATACAAACAAACATACAAACAAACATACAAACAAACATACATACACTCTTTTTTATTTATAAGATTAGATGGAACACAAATTAATAATATGAAACAAACACACGTTCATTGATTCGGGTCTATAATCTTATAAATAAAAAAGAGTGTATGTATGTTTGTTTGTATGTTTGTTTGTATGTTTGTTTGTTTGTTTGTATGTTTGTATATTTGTATGTTCGTTATACAAATCTACACCGTTAGAGCAAATTTCACCAAATTTCGTACACGTGTTCTTTACGACCAGGAAACAAACACTGTCGGGGTGAGACATGTCTACCACCCCCAGAAGCGGGGGTGCACGGGGGTTGAAATATTTAAACATGCTAAAAAAGCCGATATTTTAGTCGGATAATAATTTTTAGGGGTCACAGATATTGATAGTGTTTCTACCGATGTTTTCTGAATATAATTTTCATCCCCTACACCCTGGGAAAAGGGCACCCTTAGAGTTTGGGGTGGAGAATACAAATCTATACCGGTGGATCAAATTTCACCAAATTTCGTACACGTGTTCTTTGCGACCAGGAAAACAACACTGTCGGGGTGAGACGCGCCTACCACCCCCAGAAGCGGGGGTGGACGGGGGTGGAAATATTTGAACATGCTAAAACAGTCGATATTTCAGTCGGATAAATATTTTTAGTGGTTAAAGGTATTTATAGTCTTTCCACTAATGATATCTGAATATAATTTTCAACCTCTACACCCTGGGGAAAGAGCACCCCTAGCGTTTGGGGTGGAGAGTAGAAATATACACCGCTGGGGCAAATTTCACCAAATTTCGTACACGTGTTCTTTACGACCAGGAAACAAACACCGTCGGGGTGAGACGCGTCTACCAACCCCAGAAGCGGGGGTGGACGGGGGTTGAAATACTTAAACATGCTAAAACAGCAGGTATTAGATTTGGATAAATATTTTCGGGGTCAAAAATATTGATTGTGTTTCTACCGATGTTATCTGAATATAATATTCATCTCCTACGCCCTGGGAAAAGGACACCCTTAGGGTTTGGGGTGGAGTTGCTTTACAGAAAAATAACGCGAATACAACCGAGTTTGGAGTCAAATCGAAGGTTATGGATGTCAGTGAGTTTACTTCGGATAAATATTTTTAATTGCCCATTTAACCCGAAAGGGTGGGGGTTGGAAGGGAAGATAAATAGTCAGCTCTTGCGCGTTCTTGGAGGAGAATTACGTGAATACTATTTCAACGGGTGTTGTTGAAAATATAAATCCCTTTAGACATTAGTGGTGAGCTTGCTTAGGGCTGGGGGTGAGAATTGTCTATTATTCTAAAACTGCCAAAATGTTATGTGTTTATGGGTAAACTAGATTGATAGTGTTTCTACCGATGTGATATGAGTAAAAATTCAACCCTTTCCACCACGGGAAAGTAGCAGATTTAGGGGTGGTGTTGTTCATACTATTTTAACCGATGTTGTTTCCATTAATAACGACGTTTAATTTTATAAATAAAAATAAGTGTATGTATGTATGTATGTTTGTATGTTTGTATATTTGTATGTTTGTATATTTGTATGTTTGTATATTTGTATGTTCGTTATACAAATCTACACCGTTAGAGCAAATTTCACCAAATTTCGTACACGTGTTCTTTACAACCAGGAAACAAACACTGTCGGGGTGAGACATGTCTACCACCCTCAGAAGCGGGGGTGCACGGGGGTTGAAATATTTAAACATGCTAAAAAAGCCGATATTTTAGTCGGATAATAATTTTTAGGGGTCCAAGATATTGATGGTGTTTCTACCGATGTTTTCTGAATATAATTTTCATCCCCTACATCCTGGGAAAAGGGCACCCTTAGAGTTTGGGGTGGAGAATACAAATCTATACCGGTGGATCAAATTTCACCAAATTTTGTACACGTGTTCTTTGCGACCAGGAAAACAACACTGTCGGTGTGAGACGCGCCTACCACCCCCAGAAGCGGGGGTGGACGGGGGTGGAAATATTTGAACATGCTAAAACGGTCGATATTTCAGTCGGATAAATATTTTTAGGGGTCAAAGGTATTTATAGTCTTTCCACTAATGATATCTGAATATAATTTTCAACCTCTACACCCTGGGGAAAGAGCACGCCTAGCGTTTGGGGTGGAGAGTACAAATATACACCGCTGGAGCAAATTTCACCAAATTTCGTACACGTGTTCTTTACGACCAGGAAACAAACACCGTCGGGGTGAGACGCGTCTACCAACCCCAGAAGCGGGGGTGGACGGGGGTTGAAATACTTAAACATGCTAAAACAGCAGGTATTAGATTTGGATAAATATTTTCGGGGTCAAAGATATTGATTGTGTTTCTACCGATGTTATCTGAATATAATATTCATCTCCTACGCCCTGGGAAAAGGACACCCTTAGGGTTTGGGGTGGAGTTGCTTTACAGAAAAATAACGCGAATACAACCGAGTTTGGAGTCAAATCGAAGGTTATGGATGTCAGTGAGTTTACTTCGGATAAATATTTTTAATTGCCCATTTAACCCGAAAGGGTGGGGGTTGGAAGGGAAGATAAATAGTCAGCTCTTGCGCGTTCTTGGAGGAGAATTACTTGAATACTATTTCAACGGGTGTTGTTGAAAATATAAATCCCTTTAGACATTAGTGGTGAGCTTGCTTAGGGCTGGGGGTGAGAATTGTCTATTATTCTAAAACTGCCAAAATGTTATGTGTTTATGGGTAAACTAGATTGATAGTGTTTCTACCGATGTGATATGAGTAAAAATTCAACCCTTTCCACCACGGGAAAGTAGCAGATTTAGGGGTGGTGTTGTTCATACTATTTTAACCGATGTTGTTTCCATTAATAACGACGTTTAATTTTATAAATAAAAATAAGTGTATGTATGTATGTATGTTTGTATGTTTGTATATTTGTATGTTTGTATATTTGTATGTTTGTATATTTGTATGTTCGTTATACAAATCTACACCGCTGGAGAAAATTTCACCAAATTTCGTACACGTGTTCTTTGCGACCAGGAAACAAACACTGTCGGGGTGAGACGCGTCTACCACCCCCAGAAGCGGGGGTGGACGGGGGTGGACGGGGGTGGAAATATTTAAACATGCTAAACCAGTCGATATTTCAGTCGGACAAATTTGTTTAGGGGTCAAAGATATTTATAGTGTTTCCACTGATGATATCTGAATATAATTTTCAACCTCTACACCCTGGGGAAAGAGCACCCCTAGCGTTTGGGGTGGAGAATACAAATCTATACCGGTGGATCAAATTTCACCAAATTTCGTACACGTGTTCTTTGCGACCAGGAAGCAAACACTGTCGGGGTGAGACGCGTCTACCACCTCCAGAATCGGGGGCGGACGGGGGTTGAAATATTTAAACATGCTAAAACAGTCGATATTTCAGTCGGATAAATATTTTTAGGGGTCACAGATATTGATAGTGTTTCTACCGACTGTTGGGGTGAGACGCGTCTACCATCCCCAGAAGCGGGTCGGGATTATCAGTAGAGCATTTTTAGGTGTTGGGTGGAGGAACGCTGCAATAAAATAACGCGAATACAACCGAGATTGGAGTAAAATCCAAGGTTATGGATGTTGTCCAGTTCAATTATAGCATCAAATTTCCCATTTGGCCCCGAGAGGCGGGAGTGGATGGGATGGAAATTTTCTAACATATTAAATCATCGATATTAGCGTGGAATAAGTAAATGCCGGGACCATTGACGTTGATAGTATTTCTACCGATGTTGTTTGTAGGCGTGATAGGGGTGGGGCTGGAGGGGATTTCCTTGAAAACAACGGGAAAACAACCGAGATTCGAGTCAAATCGAAGGTAATGGATGTCTCTGAATTTATTTATGACAATATGGACAACGCGCGGGTATCGGCTGGGTTGGGATGAGTTGACCGGCTGTGTTTTGCGTCGATTAAATATATTTCGGGATGAATTACATTAATAAAATTTCCCTACATGTTCTCTGTGTATAATTTCAACCCCTTTCTGACTCATAAAGGTGTACATTTAAGGATGGGCGTGAAGTAGCATTACATAAAAAGAAACCAGAAACTATCGGGACTGTCACTGAGTTTAATTAATTTCCTTAAAAATAACGGGAAAACAACCGAGATTCGAGTCAAATCGAAGGTAATGGATGTCCCTGAATTTATTTATGACAATCTGGACAACGCTTGGGTATCGTCTGGGTTGGGATGAGTTACCGGCTGTTTTTTGCGTCGATTAAATATATTTCGGGATGAATTAGATTAATAAAATTTCCCTACATGTTCTCTGTGAATAATTTCAACCCCTTTCGGACTCATAAGGGTGGGCGTGAAGTAGCATTACATAAAAAGAAACCAGAAACTGTCGGGATTGTCACTGATTTTAATTATGACATTAAACTTGACCGTTTAAGTCCCCGAAGCGGGAGTGGTCGGGGGTGAAAAATTTCAAACATGTTAAACGGTCGATATTTGCGATAATTATTTCCTGGGGTTAATTACTTTGAAAGTATTTATACCGATGTTGTTTGTGTATAATTTAACCCCTGTGAGGGGAGCAAGCTTAGGGGTGGGGTGGAGGTACGTTAAATAAAATCCCGCAAAAACAATCGAGATTCGAATCAATTCAGAGACTATGAATGTCGCTGAATCTAATTGTGACAACCTGGGAAACGCGACGGGTTTGGGAGGTGTTGGGCGGGGGAATAAATTTTCAGACAATGTAATCGGCCGATTTTTGCGTGGAATACATTCTTTTTCACTATCCCATATTTGTGGGGGTGGTCATCTTCTAACATGTAAAAACGGCCGATATATTTAGTCAATGACTTCATCCCCCTTCGGCATGGGAGGTGAGCACATTTAGGGATAGGGTTCGAGGAGCTTTACATAAAAATAGCGCAAAAGTAACCTAAATTGGAGTCTTATGGATGGTTATAGATAAATGACATCTCGGGCAACACCGGGCACCCAGCCAAAATGTTATGTGTTTATGGGTAAACGAGATTGATAGTGTTTCTACCGATGTCATATGAGTAAAAATTCAACCCTTTCCACCACGGGAAAGTAGCATATTTAGGGGTGGTGTTGTTCATACTATTTTATCCTATGTTGTTTCCTTTAATAACGACGTTTAATCAAAAATAAAACTGTTTCAGAACCATTGCTTTTTATACTCTTTTAAAAAGTTTTTATATTATAAATTGTTATAAACATAATTTTACATTTATTCCGTAATTGTCGTTGTATTATTGAGAAGAAATAAAGCAACAAATAATCACGGATAAATACATGTAAAAAAAACTCTACATGCTAACATAGTTTATAATTTAGTTTACTACAACTTCAATGAAAATATTATCCACGTAATCTACATTATTAGAACAATTGTTCTCAAAATCCTAAACTATATAAATCAATCCATTAATAATCCCTTTTCAACCAGAACAAAAGGGCTTAATATAAATAATTATTACACTTAATCTTATAAATAAAAAAGAGTGTATGTATGTTTGTTTGTATATTTGTTTGTATGTTTGTATGTTTGTATATTTGTATATTTGTATGTTCGTTATACAAATCTACACCGGTAGAGCAAATTTCACCAAATTTCGTACACGTGTTCTTTACGACCAGGAAACAAACACTGTCGGAGTGAGACATGTCTACCACCCCCAGAAGCGGGGGTGGACGGGGGTTGAAATATTTAAACATGCTAAAACAGCCGATATTTTAGTCGGATAATAATTTTCAGGGGTCCAAGATATTGATGGTGTTTCTACCGATGTTTTCTGAATATAATTTTTATCCCCTTCACCCTGGGAAAAGGGCACCCTTAGGGTTTGGGGTGGAGAATACAAATCTATACCGGTGGATCAAATTTCACCAAATTTCGTACACGGGTTCTTTGCGACCAGGAAAACAACATTGTCGGGGTGAGACGCGTCTACCAACCCCAGAAGCGGGGGTGGACGGGGGTTGAAATACTTAAACATGCTAAAACAGCAGGTATTAGATTTGGATAAATATTTTCGGGGTCAAAGATATTTATAGTGTTTCTACCGATGTTATCTGAATATAATATTCATCTCCTACGCCCTGGGAAAAGGGCACCCTTACGGTTTGGGGTGGAGTTCCTTTACAGAAAAATAACGCTAATACAACCGAGTTTGGAGTCAAATCGAAGGTTATGGATGTCAGTGAGTTTACTTCGGATAAATTTTTTTAATTGCCCATTTAACCCGAAAGGGTGGGGGTTGGAAGGGAAGACTAGATTGATAGTGTTTCTACCGATGTGATATGAGTAAAAATTCAACCCTTTCCACCACGGGAAAGTAGCAGATTTAGGGGTGGTGCTGTTCATACTATTTTAACCGATGTTGTTTCCATTAATAACGACGTTTAGTCAAAAAATAAAAGTATTTCAGAACCATTGCTTTTTATACTCCTTTAAAAAGTTTTTATATCTTATAAATAAAAAAGAGTGTATGTATGTTTGTATGTTTGTATGTTTGTTTGTATGTTTGTATATTTGTATGTTCGTTATACAAATCTACACCGGTAGAGCAAAATTCACCAAATTTCGTACACGTGTTCTTTACGACCAGGAAAAAAACACTGTTGGGGTGAGACATGTCTACCACCCCCAGAAGCGGGGTTGCACGGGGGTTGAAATATTTACACATGCTAAAACAGCCGATATTTTAGTCGGATAATAATTTTTAGGGGTTTAAGATATTGATGGTGTTTCTACCGATGTTTTCTGAATATAATTTTCATCCCCTACACCCTGGAAAAAGGGCATCCTTAGGGTTTGGGGTGGAGAATACAAATCTATACCGGTGGATCAAATTTCACCAAATTTCGTACGCGTGTTCTTTGCGACCAGGAAAACAACACTGTCGGGCTGAAACGCGCCTACCACCCACAGAAGCGGGGGTGGATGAGGGTGGAAATATTTGAACATGCTAAAACAGTCGATATTTCAGTGGGATAAATATTTTTAGGGGTCAAAGGTATTTATAGTCTTTCCACTGATGATATATGAATATAATTTTCAACCTCTACACCCTGGGGTAAGAGCACCCCTAGCGTTTGGGGTGGAGAATACAAATTTATTCTGGTTGATCAAATTCTTCATACATGCTAACACAGTCAGATAAATATTTTCCGGGTAAAAGTGATTAATAGTGTTTGTACCAATGTATGTGAGTAAAATTTCAAACATTTTACAGCATGGGAAATGAGAATTGTAGGGGTGGGGTGGAGGAATATTGCAAATAAATAACTCGAATACAAACGAGACTGGAGTCAAAAGCAAAGGTATGGATAACGCTGAGTTTAATTATGCTATAAACTAGCAATAAACCTCCCAGGGACGGGCGTGGTCGGGGGTGGAAATTGTCAAACATGTTAATCAACTTTGCAACGAAATATTTTTCCGGATCAATGAGATTTCTCTACATTTACACAGATTATAACTTCAACCGCTTTCGGGCTTGTCAGTAGAGCACTTTTAGGTGTTGGGTGGAGGAACGCTGCAATAAAATAACGCGAATACAACCGAGATTGGAGTCAAAACCAAGGTTATGGATGTCGCCCAGTTCAATTATAGCATCAAATTGGCCATTTTACCCCAAGGGGCGGTAGTGGATGGGATGGAAATTTTCTAACATGTTAAATCATCGATATTAGCGTGGAATAAATAAATGCCGGGACCATTCACGTTGATAGTATTTCTAACGATGTTGTTTGTAGGCATGATAGGGGTGGGTTTGGAGGGGATTTCCTTGAAAATAACGAGAAAACAACCGAGATTCGAGTCAAATCGAATGGATGTCGCTGAATTTATTTATGACAATCTGGACAACGCGCGGGTATCGGCTGGGTTGGGATGAGTTGACCGGCTGTTTTTTGCGTCGATTAAATATATTTCTGGAAGAATTAGATTAATAAAATTTCCCTACATGTTCTCTGTGTATAATTTCAACCCCTTTCGTACTCATAAGGGTGCACCCTTAAGGGTGGGCGTGAATTAGCATTACATAAAAAGAAACCAGAAACTATCGGGATTGTCAGTGAGTTTAATTAATTTCCTTGAAAATAACGGGAAAACAACCGAGATTCGAGTCAAACCGAAGGTAATGGATGTCGCTGAATTTATTTATGACAATCTGGACAACGCGCGGGTATCGGCTGGGTTGGGATGAGTTGGTCGGCTGTTTTTTGCGTAATCGATTGTAATGGATGTCGCTGAATTTATTTATGACAATCTGGACAACGCGCGGGTATCGGCTGGGTTGGGATGAGTTGGTCGGCTGTTTTTTGCGTAATCGAATGTAATGGATGTCGCTGAATTTATTTATGACAATCTGGACAACGCGCGGGTATCGGCTGGGTTGGGATGAGTTGGTCGGCTGTTTTTTGCGTAATCGAATGTAATGGATGTCGCTGAATTTATTTATGACAATCTGGAAAACGCGCGGGTATCGGCTGGGTTGGGATGAGTTGACCGGCTGTTTTTTGCGTCGATTAAATATATTTCTGGAAGAATTAGATTAATAAAATTTTCCTACATGTTCTCTGTGTATAATTTCAACCCCTTTCGAACTCATAAGGGTGCACCCTTAAGGGTGGGCGTGAATTAGCATTACATAAAAAGAAACCAGAAACTATCGGGATTGTCAGTGAGTTTAATTAATTTCCTTGAAAATAACGGGAAAACAACCGAGATTCGAGTCAAACCGAAGGTAATGGATGTCGCTGAATTTATTTATGACAATCTGGACAACGCGCGGGTATCGGCTGGGTTGGGATGAGTTGGTCGGCTGTTTTTTGCGTAATCGAATGTAATGGATGTCGCTGAATTTATTTATGACAATCTGGACAACGCGCGGGTATCGGCTGGGTTGGGATGAGTTGGTCGGCAGTTTTTTGCGTAATCGAATGTAATGGATGTCGCTGAATTTATTTATGACAATCTGGACAACGCGCGGGTATCGGCTGAGTTGGGATGAGTTGGTCGGCTGTTTTTTGCGTAATCGAATGTAATGGATGTCGCTGAATTTATTTATGACAATCTGGAAAACGCGCGGGTATCGGCTGGGTTGGGATGAGTTGACCGGCTGTTTTTTGCGTCGATTAAATATATTTCTGGAAGAATTAGATTAATAAAATTTTCCTACATGTTCTCTGTGTATAATTTCATCCCCTTTTGGACTCGGAAGGGTGCACCCTTAAGGGTGGGCGTGAAGTAGCATTACATAAAAAGAAACCAGAAACTATCGGGATTGTCACTGAGTCTAATAATGACATTAAACCTGACCGTTTAAGTCCCCAAAGCGGGAGTGGTCGGGGGTGAAAAATTTCAAACATGTTAAACGGTCGATATTTGCGATAATTATTTCCTGGGGTTAATTACTTTAGTAGTATTTATACCGATGTTGTTTGTGTATAATTTAACCCCTGTGAGAGGAGCAAGTTTAGGGGTGGTGTGGAGGTACGTTAAATAAATACCCGCAAAAACAACCGAGATTCGAATCAATTCAGAGACTATGAATGTCCCTGAATCTAATTGTGACAACCTTGGTTAAGCGATGGGTTTGGGAGGTGTTGGGCGGGGGAATAAATTTTCAGACAATGTAATCGGCCGATTTTTGCGTGGAATACATTCTTTTTCACTATCGCATATTTGTGGGGGTGGTCATCTTCTAACATGTAAAAACGGCCGATATATTTAGTCAACGACTTCATCCCCCTTCGGCATGGGAGGTGAGCACATTTAGGGATAAGGTTCGAGGAGCTTTACATAAAATTAGCTCAAAAGTAACCAAAATTGGAGTCTTATCTATGGTTATAGATAAATGACATCTCGGGCAACGCCGGGCACCCAGCTAGTCAGTTTATAAAATTACGTAGCTGACCCAAAGAAGTTCAACGTAAAGATGATACGCTTGAAATATCTTAGTTTATAAGGTTTTTATTAATATTTTTTGTTTTGTTTTGAACTGGTTTAGAAGTTTTTAAAACACGTGCAATAAGAACACAACTACACAAATATACATTACAAGTTCGATATCAAGCGCATGCCTATGAAAAATAACTGTTACTTATATTGAAACGATGAAAATAGTATGTTTATTATCAGAGTTTGATCTGGTCTAGTCGCAGAAATTCACAATACAGAAACATTTTTTCCAAAACTTTCGTTATTTTTGTATTTGATCCCAGCGACGTGTCCTGCAGAAATGTGGCAATTGATGTCGCTACCACAAGATGGAAGAAGAACTCGCCTACGGAAAAGTTCCCAGCAGAAAACGTCCTTATGTTCGTAGTAAATCGTGCCGTGCTGTAATTCCCGAAGACACAAATAGTGGCCAAATAACTGACGAAGGAACCGGTCTTATTGACAAATTTAAGCTTCATTGTTTGCCGAAGTATTCGTGCGTAAATCGTTTTTTCTACGATTATCTGTTCGCCTATGACATTGGTGATAATCCTTTATTGAAATGTCACGATTGGGAGCCTTTCGACGTTTTTCACGTAAGAATTATAACCACTTTATTGTTTAAAAAACGAACTACGTTTTGAGTTAGCTGCAACAAAATTTTAGAACTTTTCAAATTGAGATTCTCTCGGTTCAGCCATAAAAAAAATTCTCTCCGTAGAACAATACTCGCAGCCTTATCTCAGTCTTCTCAGAGATTTCAAAAGATATTTCATCTCCTGAGTTTTCACAGCAAACTACTCTCCCGCCATCGGAAGGGCGTGAGACAAGTACCCAATGCACGACCTACCTGATGCAGGTTTTTATAGGGTTTTCTCCTGCATTACTTTTAGGCGAATGCCGGGTAGGATCCTTAAACTATAGCCCGGGGGCCCTAGTAACCCTGGGTTACCTTCCTCCACCCTTCCGCATCCCCGCTTTCAAATCCCTTTCCTATGCTATAAGAGGGGAGTTGCCACTATGTGGATTACCCTATACATAGCCTGTCTACACCCCCAACCAACTCCTGAGCTATTTACTTGTACTGCGGATTCAATGTTCCGCTACAGAACATAAAAATTAATTAACTTAGTTTAAATACGTGAATTTCGAAACACAAATTGTTTTAAATACCGAGAATATTTAAAAAATTAATAATTGGGTCATTACAATATATATATATATATATATATATATATATTACATTATATATATATTGTAATGACCCAAATATTAATTATATATCTATATAGGTATTCCAAACATAATTAATGCTTGACAATTTAATACTTTAACGAGTATATCGTAGATAGCCGCAAATATTTTGCTTGGCTCAAACAAATATGTATATGGCAAAAATTTTGGTTATAAGAGGCGGGAGGAGGAAATAAAATACAGAGATTAATGTAGTCTTTTAAAAGAAGAGCGCAGAAAAACGTGGCTTAACTGAAGAATTTGTTATACACTTAAATAATTTATTGAAAAAATAATAACGACGTTAAGTCTTTAAATATATATATATATATATATATATATATATATATATATTATGTGTGTGTGTGTGAGTGAGAGAGAGAGAGAGAGAGAGAGAGAGAGATAGAATACAAAACCAATTTGATACTTAAGTATTTGAAAGATTCTCGTCTCGCGTATGCAACCCCCGCTGATTAGAGGTTTTACGGAATGTAAACACCTCTCAAAGCAAAGGAGAAGCAAGTTCGATGCCACCTGACGCAGCATGGTTTTATTGCAGTTGCTGGGGCCGAAACGAACTCAGCGGGAGTTTGCCAACCGGTGACTCATTCGTCTGGGCGACATAATTAAACGTGCAGGTGACGCCCGTGGGCTAAGTTAACGGTGACGCTTGTCCACAGGTCGCCGCCAGATCTGCCAGACCTTGGGGCACCTGGCACTGCTTTAAGGCGTCATCTTGCGTCCTCAGCCGAGCCTTCGTATCACGTGACGATGACTATTCTCAGTGTCTAGGCATTCTGTTACATCTATTATATTATACAATGCGACTCGTCACATTATGAATTTTAAAGTAATATTTTATTCTGATATCAAAACGAATCACATTGCTGTTCTCCATATCGAATGTACGATGTGTGTATGAAATATGAAGAGTTGGTTACCAGAAAACACTAAAAAAAATTGTTTGCTCCTAATTTTAGGATCATAGTTTTAGCGTCTATAGTCAAATGTTCTTAACCAATTTATTGTTTTGGTTTAAAGAACCGTAGCCATGCTACCAAAGTTGCACAAACAGAGGATCTTGTCTAAGACTGAAATGAATCGACTAAATGACACATATACGGGTGAGCCTAGCAGAGGATGTTTCTCCTAGAAAAGGCAGGATATATATTGTGTCATATAAACTACTAGGTTCTAAATAAACGCACAAAAATAACTTCATACTTATTATGTCAAACAACCTGTTTAATTAAGGTCTTAAACCGAGATCCTCATACATAAACAGTCGTCTCTTAATATTTAATATTGTAGATTGATCGATAGGAGCTATATGATATGTGACGTCCAGTGACCTCCTCCCCACCAATATCCTTACATTGATTTCTGGGACTCGGCCTTAAATTTATGACTTTTGACCATGCCTATGTTGGAAACAAATCTTAAGCTCACCAGAGAGTGTATTAATGAGTGACAATGAAATTTAAGCTAAGGATAATTATTAAATTTTTTGCTATTAGTGTAAACTTTTTGTAGCAATTTATTATTATTTATTTTAAAGTAATTTTAATTTAAATTTTATGCTAACAAATTTAAGAAACGTGAAACATCTATCCTGTCCAACTGGATGCTGACAAAAAATATAAACTGAGAAATAATTTTAACACTGTTTGTAATATTTATCAACTTCGTCTATTCAACGGATCCGCTCTCACTGATTCAACAAAAAACTGACTTTGTATATTTACATAATTTTAAGTATATATTCAATCAGGGTTTTAACAATTACTAAATTCATTACAATATATTTATCAACAGAAATAAAAATGAATTTGGTTGCAGAATTTATTTGTTTTGGCGGTAGAAGATTTAATTTACAACTTTATATAATAATTGTTTTATTCCGGAAAATGTAATTACCGAATAAGATTCTTCCTGCTCAAGCTATTGAGGGCAAAAGGAACTATTCAAAATGATAAGCAAAGACAAAGTCACTAACTTAGTTGTGAATGAAGTGCTTAATGAAATTATTTTACATAAAATTTTATAGTTCGGTTGACTTACGACGTTTTGACAAGTCCACATTTACACACATCAGCGTGACCGCACCGTTCACGGGATAATATAGTAACCACCACGTCGAGGGTTCAGCGCTGCTTGACTCCTCCCACTCTGAAGATTCTGCATGACCCCCCACGGCGACGCTCGTACGGACTTGTACTGAAAATCCTGTCTAACAGAAAACCTGTCACTTAAAACTCAACTCAAAGCCTAGTATTGCCGTTTAAATTAAACTGAAGGAATACTAAGTGCTGCTATTCAAGCAATTCTAACAGTGCCACTGTAGATAAGTAACAGTAACGTCAGCAGTTTCAGATGTGACCGATATCAGTCAAATCACGCTACCGAGTGCTTCTCCGATGCGTGACACTTGTGCCTGCTCATCTACAAATTCACCCAATCACAAAACATGTTTGGGCTGAGGTATAAATAATTAGGCCAATCAAAATGACCGGCTCATGATGCATGGATGAACCGTTGTATACCCGAACAATACAAAATATATCAGTATATTCTGACGCTCAATAACTTTATTTCTCATTATTATAATACTATAACTCTTAGAAAATACTTAATTTAATATACTTTTAGTTAAACACGCCATATATATTCATTATACTGTATTGAATTCTTTGGTAACAGGGTATATAGGATTGAATTAAAATTTTTAGCATTTACATTAATTATGTTCCTTTAATGATTTAATTGATACAATGAAAATGAATGATTGTACAATAAATTATTGTTTAAATAATTAATTATTAGTATGTCCTACATATTATACGAATCACGTCTTTCCACTAATCTTTCACGATTTTAGTATATTTTCTGACGCACGTCTTTCAACAACAACCCTACTTTGGTTGATTTGAGTCTCAATCACAATTACGCCAATTACTTTCTAAAATAAGCGTCTTAAATTGATGTACATTACTATTAAATTTTGGTTAGTATTTACTATATTTCGTATTTGTAATTATTAAATGTTTTTATATTTCAATTTTAATTTTCTCTGAATCGGTGAAAAATATTAGTCTGTAATAACAGTAATGTTGCTGAATAAAAGAATGAGAGCCAGTAAGATTAAGGAAACAATTAGAAACGCAGCTAACGGCGCTAGTTAAGGCGACGTACACTTACAATTGCTATCAGTTGATTCTGACGTATTAAAGAGATTCTTATTTTTCCTTTGAAAATGATGAAACAAAATGAATAAATTGACGTCTGATTGAAAATAATTAATAAGAAAGATAGGCAATTCAGACAAAATAAGTAATAATATAAATACCACACAATGTTTCTGGGATCCTTGTCCCTTTCATAAAGTGCGAAGAAGAGCCTAGAGCGACACAACTGCAATCGTCAGTTGACAAAACTCAAAAGCTCAAAAGTTGTGTTGCTCTGGGCTCTTCTTCACACCTGATAAAACAGACAAAGATCCTAGCAACGTTATGTGGTATTTATATTATCACTTATTTTGTCTGAATTGTCTACCTTTCTTATTAATTATGCAACAAATGTAATTTTAGAAGTTAATTTCTTCTTATCCGATGGCCGAATCTGGAGCATTATGAACATATTCAGAGTCAATATCTGTCTCTCCCATTATTTTATTAACGGAGGAATTACGCAACCGGACGTGTGTGACCGTTTTCGAGTGAAACACGTGCTGGTTTACTATTCAGCTGCTCAATCACGCTCACTCCTCCACTTCTTTCCTTCTCTACATATTTCCGCTTGCCTCGAAGAGTAAAGAAATCATCTGCTAACTGTTCATTGGCAAGTTACATTCACTTTGTAAATTATAGTAGCCGAATGTTAATTTAATTTAAGAAATACTTTTCAAATTTTAGGGCCAACTATATAGGGTTGGGATTTAATACAATTTTAACGATGCTTATATTTACTCGTCCAAAGTCAACGTGCAGGCTATTTCATTAAGTTAGTTTTCTGCCGGCGAGGGTGAGTTGTTCTCTGAGTTCCTATCCGTTTTAAATTCTCTAGAACTGTTAAATTGTCGTATCTATACTTCGGCTGTTCATCGTCTCGACTAGGACAGTTTGAAATAACACTGAACTAGCACTTATGACGAATTACCATCAGTCACAAGTTAGCTTGTGTTTCTCCCATTGCTTAACATTAACAATCTCATTCTGGTTTTGTATCTCACTAATTACAGTAACTAGTCATCAACTATTTTACCTTTACGAAGCTATGAGTTTAATTCATTGTTTCTTTTATTAAATATACTATCGTTACGGTACAAGGTCTGGCATTGCATGCGTGTTGTACCTTAATTATAAATATAAAATTAGAAAACTTTTCCGATGTGCCGTAACACACGTGCATTAATCAGTCTAAAAATGAAACGAAATTAATTAAACATTCTGTTTGGCTTTACTTAACTTTACATAGTACGTCAATATTTCAGTGAATAGTAACCGTGTTATCCAGAATTATTGGAATTAAAAATTATTATATCTTGGAAAATAAATAATTATTTTTCTTAAATACGTTGTGTTCAAATTATATCTGTAATAATAATAGTTAATTAATCACGTATTATGAGGTGTAGAATTTAGGAAATTTATTCAATCAATTTTATTAAATCCACAGTTATACTATTAACAGGAGAATTAAATACTATGTTATAAACTTAGAAACATAATTGTCGAAGTGGACACGGACTTCTATTTGAGGGTGTTTTGTAAGTCTTTGACATGCCACAACTATTGCTCACAACTTCAGTGCGACCAGTCCACCAGTTGCCTCACAAATCGGTTTAGCTCCAACCTCTCCGTTCTTTAACATAAGTGAGGATGACTTCATTCTGTTCCATACGATCCTTCTATCTGATGCAAATTTTATGGACTATCTTGGTGGTCCCAGGCAGCTTCTCGCTGAGTAAGCGTCCTTTCTTACTTTATCATACCTGTTCGACTTGTGTGAGGAATGGAACAACGAAAATAGTAGCATTAATCAGATAAGGTCAACATTATTTTTTTTTTACTAGGCTTGGTGCCCGGCGTTGTCAGTGTACTTATTTATATAAACCCGAAAAAGTATTAATATTTAGTCAAGAAGTGATTTAAGCTAAATCTAACCGTTCCTAGTTCCGTACATACTTTCGACCGATAGTGCATACAGCATACAGCAGTAAAGTACATTGAATTTTATTGCATCAATCCCAACAAACATTCCTCCGAATTTCTTTACGAATAGAATTCTTTGAGTGAGAGACAATTATATCCTGCAATACTCAAGGAGTATATCAGTCTTCAGACATTACGAAAGATTAAATTGATGAAATTCTTAGCTAGATTCACAATGTAAACAAATGGTCGTCATATTGGAGTCACTAATATGGCACGCAAATTAACTTACATTTCACGCAAGGATTGTAAAGTATTTCGTATTGATTTTTATTTTAATTCGATAAAGTATTACTGGATAAAATTATACTTTTTATTCAATGAAAATATTTCTGCTTTATTTCATTACGGAAAAAGGAACTATTTCCTTTGTTTGTCGCGTAGTAACGTCTCTATCTCTTTCTCTCTCTCTCTCTCTCGTCACGTCATGGTCTCTTGTCGCGTACTAATTTAACACAATTCCTTCCACATGTATGCTAGGGGGTTCTCACCACCACAGTACCGTTTCTCGTGTTTTCAAGAATATGTGTATCAAATTTTGTTGCAATCTGTCCACGCGATAAAATTTGTATATAAATTAAAGTAAATACATACATACATACAAATATACATCCTTTTTTTATTATGTAGATACATGTTACAAAGTATTAATATTTCACCAAGCATTTTACGATGTTATAATCACTCACAAAAAATTAAAATTTCAACAAATAAAAATCTATGAATATAAGTAAACAATAAACACTTTGACATATATGAACTACGGATACCTTTTTACGATTTTACTTTACCATATACAGATATTGTCCATATATATAATTCATTGAGCGTAAAAGTTAGTTTATGTAGTAAATAGTTATATTTAAATTTATATTAATTTTAATGTGATTTGTGTTAGAGAATCTCTTTAATCCCTACAATCAATCCTTTAGCCTATAGTTTTTACTGATATGATTACATAATTTAATTCGCGGTAGATTTTGTATAACTTATTGCTTCAAATGTACTAAACAAAGAAGGACTAACAAACTGTAAGTTCCTTCGTATTCAGAGTTTAGTTTGAAGTAATTCTTTTTTTAAAAAAATTGCGATCCAGTCTTCTTGCTGCAGTAATCTCTATGGGCCCAATATATTGAATTTGATTACAATTATCTTAATCGGAAACTCGAAGCAAGTAATAATAACCCATACTTGATCAAATCCTTCTCCTTCTTTATTAATTCTCTAGTGAAATTAATTAAATTTCTTCTTTCTCAAGTTAAAAGTATTGGATTCTTTAGTCCACTTGTTTCTTTAACTTTTTTATATTGAATTAAAAAAAATTTTAATTCATGTTTTAAATATCAGACAAATTGAGGAATTTAGTAAATTAATTTTACATCGTTGCAGTAGAAAAATATTTATTTTTCATTCGGTATGACGACAAACATTAATCTAATGAACCCACTTTCAAAGGGGATTGTTGTTTCTTTAAAAACCACGACTGCATTTCGCATAGGAAATTTAATAATAATTTTTTTTATTGATTTATTTACAGTTGGTTATTAGCGACTAATTAAGGGAACTCATTTTGCTTTATCGGGGTCCTGATTTGACGAGAGTTTTCTCTCACACACAAACATCCATGCCCTCGCCGGGATTCGAATCTAGAACATCCGTGATGCGAGGTAGTCACGCAGACCCCTGCTGCACAGGAGATCGGCCAAATAATAAAATTATAGGAGGGCTATCTTATTTCGAAGAGGCGTGTATCCGGAATTCTAGTTTAGACGAGTGTCTCAGTGAGTAGTACATCCGTCCCTCGAGACTTTCTCGGGCGTTTTGACTAGCGTCTGAGAGAAAAATCTCTCAGGTCCATCATTTTATTGAGATTTTGTGAGACGTCGGTGCCACCCCGAGAACTTCGACTCACCCGGAGCACAGTAGGACGGCTCCGGCCATCTGCGTGTACAGTCGAAGCAATCGCTGATCTCTTTAACGAACGACCAACCTCTCAGTGCTCATAGAGGATATTAGACAAACGCGTAACACAAAACTACCGTAGAGAGCCACGCGGCATTCCCTCTTCTCATTTGAAGAATTCTGTCTCTCTATCCATGTTGCTGATGGTAGAGTTATTGTAACAATATTTACCCACACTTCACGTTTACTTACAAACTTCTGTCCTAAAAATACACTTTTCTATCTCATTCTTCGATATTCACTTCCCCGATAAACGTTATTAGTTTAAATTATAAAATATAAAACGTCTGTGTGAAAAAAATACTAATTAAATAAATAAATACCACACAACGTTTCAGCAATCGTTTTTTCTTTCGTAAGGTGATTCAAAAAATGCAAGAGCCGTAAGAAAGACACACCAACACAAGCCAGGTCACCAACTCAGTAGTTCTTAAAAACAGTACCACTCCCCTTGTTTGTGGTGTGTGACGTTCTTACGGTCCCTTGCGATTTTTTAATCACTTGACGAAAGCATCAACGATTGAAAAAAACGTTATGTGGTTTTTATTTAGCACTTATTTTAGTCTCTTATTTATCCAAAGTTAATTAGTTCCCAACTAAAATTGTTATATTTTATTATCATCTGAGATTCGTGAAGTTTCTAAGGCCTAGTCCACAATTCTAGAAAACAGTTGTCAACTTATTGTCTATTGTCAAAATTATATATCAGGTTAAATTGGATAACAAGAAAAGCATATTAAAGGACAGTACATCGTAACAATTGGTGTTAATATAATCTCCTACATAGCTTTAATTGAGCTCAATATCATCCGATAGTACCGATAAAAATTTTTTACGAACCTACTTATATTTTATTTATTAATTCATATCAATTAAGTGTTCAGTACAGTTTGCAGAGACTGTGTTAGAAATTCTTTTTACTACCTTGTCTTGGAGTCTAAAATATTATTTTTCATGAGATATACATGCGTTTAATCTGAGTAAGAGTGAGAATCATAGCATTTAGTTCGTATTTAAATCTATCATGTAACGAAGATAGAAGAATGTATAAAAATCCCAAAACATCAACTAGAAACGGCATATCTTAATAACTTTCTGCTTCTTGTATGAAATTCATGTAACGTATTCCCGTCTCATGGCCTGTATTTAATTCTAAAGAGCAATTAAATACTTGCTTAAATAGATCTTGGTGTCAGTTGCAGCATCTTTTACGTCTCTTACCCGAACACTCATTCCTTCTTTGGTACAATTCTTTCACTTGCTACTCAATTATATTTTATTAGGACTACGTTCTGATATTTATATAGCTTTCGAGACATTTCAGTTTTAACTTTCTCTACCTGAAACTCTCTTTCACGCTCTCTCGTTCCATTCAGATCAAACCAAGTTTTTACGCTACTCCGAGAGAAAATTTCTTTCCAGAGCAATTAATTTTACTGTCTTTTCACTCCCCGAAGATATAAAAGAAACTTTCACCTTTCACAAAACAACATAATACCGTTATGACGTCGTAAATGGAACTATAGGAATATACACAGAATTATTTACAACTTTTTTATGCAACAGACTACATGAGGGTAATCCACGTAGTGGCAAAAGCACTTAATAGGAAAGGGATTTAAAAAGGGGGATTCGGAAGAGTAAAAGAAAGTAGCCAAGGGTTATGTAGGGCTCCTGGGATATAGTTTAAGGATCCTACCCGGAATTCGCCTAAAAGTGATGTAGGATGCAGAAAACCTGCACCAGGTATGTCGGGCATTGGATACTTGTCCCTCGCCTTTCCGATGGCGGAAGACAGGGTTTTCTGTGAGGAAACAGAATTCCCTTCTCCGTGCCTCGGCCAGTTAAGGAGGCACGTGGCCGATTATTCCAATAGTAATAGCGGTCAACTCTTACCATATATCCAAGGTCTGCGATCTCGGAACATACACATCTCATAACAGGCCGAGGTGCCTCGACTTGTGGGAACCTTAGAAGAGGAACGTAATTTACATAATATCTTACCTTATTTGTGTATTTTAAGATAAGAAATTATAGTCACATTATAGTTAAGTGCACTAACGTTACTTATTTTAGGTGAAATACCTTTTTCTCTTCTCAGTAGTACGAGGCGAACATATTTTAACTTAAGACATTTCAGTCTACAGCACTAACATTTACGCTCCGTTATGCGAGAAGTTAAATTACTATTTTTATAAAACCATTTGTAGTTTAACAGAATACCTGCCGTAACTAAGTAACATAAAGTTACATTAAAATGAATTTACATAGAGGTTTATTCCTTCCCTCTAAATATATTCATTAAATTCACACCGATAAAACGCATATAAAAATTAATAAAAGTAATTTGTACTTTTAATGATAAAACAGAAAATGTAAAAATTATTAAATTGCAACCTTTTTCAGTCCTAACGTGGACGCTTTTCAGACAAAGATAACATAAAAATAAATACATAGATATGTACATTACAAAGATATTATTGTAAGGGGTAAAATTTTATAATTGTAATTAAGTGATACAGAATTAAGAAATAGAAAGTAGACAAACATAGTGAAAAATTACTTTAAAACTTACTATTCATAAAATGTGGGGGTTGGAAATATTACTAAATGATTCGGAATGTTTTTACGTTACGGTGTTAGGATCATTTTTAAGGTGTAAAATTTTATAATTAGCCTGAATTGAAAGAACAAATGGTGTCATAAAGTCTCCTAGACCCGGTTATTCGATTAGATCCAGTGTAGACTCCATTGGAAGGTGCGTCTACAATTTTTTAAACTCCTATTTAAATAATATTAATAACCAAAAAAACAATATTAAATACATTTCCTTCGATTTAAAAGTATTCATCAATGAATAATTAACCTGATTATTGAAATTTTGATCTGTTTACTCCTAGTAATATTAAACGTACGTTGAAAGTTTAAAGTTGATTTTAGGAAACCGGATGTTTTATTTGCAAGAATAAATGGTACAAACAATTTCTATATCTAAAATACGTAAATTGTCCCAATTGATCTGGTGATAGTGGTATAAAATATGTTTTTATATAACCCAAATTATGTCTTGCGTTAATCTAACATTCTATTTGCGTTATTTTATTCTAGTTTTCATCGTAGTCCTACTTTTAATTTGTCCTATATATGAGATATTCTAATTTATGAACACATTGTTTAATTGATTGTGACGTAAATGTTATGAACTGTAGTGGAAATATTGTACATACATGGAAAGTAAATGGCCTCGTGATGTTGTTGTTGAACTTTGTACGTATGTATTAATTTATTTATATTAAATTTATTTACTCACTTTTATTATGTTACCTTTGCGTGAAGAGGGTCGACATGAAGACTGAAGCATGGAATAATTTAAAAAATTAATTAATAAAATACTGTTTTAAATTATCATCAAATTTATCTACACAGACGTACATCTTTAGATATTCGCTCTACTGAATAAATAAATATGTATATATCACAGTCGTGACAAAATAATAAACTTACATGTATCTGTTGCATGCTAGCGTGTGTGCGATTTTTCTTTCTAGGGCAATCGAACGTTCAGATTTATTTAAGGTACTATTTGTTTATAAGGTCATGCTCCTCTATCACGCTCTCGCGGTCCTTAATCTGCTGAAAAATAATTGACAGGTGTGACCTGCTTTCATGGTCCATGATATGCATTTTCCCCGCCAGGGGCGTGTCTGATGGCTATCTGGCATGCAGCAGCACGGCATTCCGCCGCTGGGGCGATGCTGGACCAGAGATACGTGCTGCAAGATGCCCGCCTCTGATAGGCCGCGGCGGCCGCTCTGTCCGTCTGCCTGCCTGCCTTTATTCGCCAACTTCTGTATCGATGATTCACGATACGCGGACAGTTAGAATTGCAAAGCAGTCAGCTTCTCATAAAAAGAGATGGCTACATCTCTCATGTCTAGCCAATGAAAGAACACGTCGACGAATACGTGGCATCAAAAGAATACCTTAATACTAAATTCACATATCAAAACTAACAAAGCGTCCCATTTTTGGCAAACATTCCGCTATGAACATATTTCCGTTACGACTAAACAGCCTCAAAACGTCGAATAATGCCGCATCAGTGAATTGCTTAAAATGAACATTAGCTTCTTCATTATGATAAATACAACCTTAATGGAGACAAATTTTAAATTAAATGGGAGAACCTGAAGTGCGTATATAATAGAAGAGAAATAACAATTTGGGAAAACAGAATTTTTTAAGATAATAAGACGTTTTGCAGATCATAGATGGAATAATGATAGTGAAAAAGAAAACTGTTGTCTTGAGAGACATTCGTGTGAGGATCCTACACTTACATGTACTACTTCATCAAGTAAACTTGTACTTCGTAAAACTGAAAGAAGACCATGGGGAGCGACAAGCGGAAGCGGAAGGTGTAAAACGTGAGAAATTTTTGCATAGGTTCGATACTACGAAGGACACTCCAAACGCAATGCACAATATTTTTTTTTAGGGCAACAGGCTACATAAGGGTAATCCACGTTGGGCAACTCCCCTTTAATAGCATAGGACGGGTTTTGAAATGGGAGATGCGGAAGGGTAGAAGAAGGTAGCCAAGGGTTACTATGGCCCCCGGACTATATTTTAAGGATCCTACCCGGCATTCGTCTAAAGAAATGCAGAGAAAAACCTAGAAAAACCTGCATCAGGTAGGTCGGGCATTGGGTACTTGTCTCACGCCCTTCCGATAGCGGAAGAGGAGTTTGCTGTGGGGACGCAGCATTCTCTTCTCTGTGCCTCGACCACTTTAGGAGGCAGCTGGCCAACTATTCCAATGAGAATAGCGGACAACTCTTACCGTATGGCCAAGGTCTGTGACCCCGGAACATACACCTCTCAGAACAGGCCGAGGTGCCTCGGCATAAAATTACATTTTGATCCTACAGCTTTCCTGTTTCTACAGTGTGTAGGAACAAAATTTCAATGTTCCACATAATCCCCATCCTCTCCATTGCCTTACGCCACTTCGTAACTAATTTTTGGCAGCGTTCACTAGGAAGTTATCATCTTCCTACCTCGTTCCACGAAGTGATTAATTCAGTTTACGAAACAGATGGTAATTGAATGGAGCCAGTATTGAATGGTCAGTACCGTAAGGCGCGTGTTTGAATGTTTTCCGTCCAAGTTTTCTGATCTCGTCGTTGAAACCCACCAGACACAAACCTTTATCAACCCCAACTCTTATAGAATTCTGGAAACACTTGCTTCTCCTATTCCAACGTGGAATGACAATTCTTTCGCTGTGATGCGCTTGTCAGCCGAAACCATGTCGCTAACTGTCTGCACATTGCCAGGAGTTAGAGTAGGAGATGTGCTGCTACGAGGAGTATCCGAAATATTGGCGTAGCCTCTTTCACCACCCAATCTGCTTGCCCAAGGACTAACTGTACTGCGATTGACGGCAAACATCTCCATTCACCTTTTTTAACCACTCGTTCTCACAGCACAGTAATTCTTTACAGCATGTTGCTTTTGACGAATGCCAAGTGCAGCAGCCACCTTGAAGACATGCTATGTCAGAACCACTCACGGGAACGGGTTGAAATAAATATGAACGCGATCGGGTAGGATATATCTATAAAATTGCAAATATCTTGAATGAAAAATAAAATAAAATAAGAATAATGTGCATTACTTTTTTAGAGAACCTCGTATAATATAGTTAAATGTTTTAAAATAAACTAACATACATTGCCAGACCTTACGAGAGGTAATTTGAAACAATACAACTAATTAAGAGTTAAATTGATCGTCGAAAAGTTTCTAACTGCCATAAATGGAAACACTTTTAATTAAAATGAATCTGTGGAACAATAATGTAATTAATTTTAAAGCAGTTAGATGCTTGCAATGTGAGCTATTAATAAAAATGTTTAATATAAAAATTGAATTAAAAATGTTTTGAAAGTTCTACCACTCAGAGTATGAAAACTTTAAAATGCAACTCAATAAAACGAGAAATAATAATCAGTATCCCTTTTTGCATTTAAAATGGAATCTTTGACATTTGTATTCAAAAGTTAACAACACTTAATACCCAACTAAGCTTTGCTTTGTTGTTGTTGATTCTTGAGATCCACTGTCTGGCCACCCGTATAGAAATTATTTTCGTACAACAGTGCAATAGTCTCTAACCCTCTGTGACATGTAGCCCCCTGCTGCTGGAAAAAAATATTATTCACGTCTGCTTAAACCATAGTGCTCGAAATGGAAGAATATTCTGCGTTCCTAACACACATTTGGATAATACTAAATTTTGATTTTCAGCCGTTGTTGAATAGTGTATCTCTGCATAACTAATGGTCTATCACTAATGAGCATGACTGTTACATCAGAGTTCCAACAAGTGAAGCATCGTTGTAAACGCTATAGTTTAAGTTGGGACAGTTTTTGGTAGCCCCTTTATATACAAATAGAGTAATTAGCTGCACAAGTCGCCAAAATTTAAATCGGACAGTAGTTAATTTTTCATTGAGTTGATAGGTTTAAAATCTGAACAGATAGTTAATAATATATTAAGTTTGTAATAGAAAATTAAAGATTATCTCTAATCCTATTAGTTAAGGTAAACTGAAATATTTTCTCATGAATGTTATAATTAATCACCATTTATAGTTGCAGTAATGAATAGTTTAGAGACCACGCGGCTGTGAAGACAGAGACAACACGTGGTTGCTTGCACGAGAACTTTATTTGGACGTCTAGCCTGGTGAAGCGCAGCGTACAAAGTGAGCCCCCTCTCTCTGGTGCCTCTCAAAGGTGAACGTGAGAGGGGGAAGGCTGCGTTGCCGCGTCGACGTTAGTGTGGGCCATATGTTTGGCCCCACAAATAGTTTAAATTATTTTCCAGTGTTTTGAAATTTCATGTACGTTTTAGGTTACCGATTAATTGGTTTTGTGAGTATCAAATAAGTTTCTTACAATGCTATAAAAATATATATTCTAACGTATGATAGTTAAATCCATTTCTGCTAATAGAAATCATATATATATATATATAATTTTATTTGGGCAAAACGCTTTTAATCACCAAAAAGAACACCCATAAATGCGGTATACGGTATACGGGCAGATAATTTTCAAGCGCTACTTCATCCAGTATTCATTATCTCTGTTTTTCCCTACGAATCTAATTAACTTCGGTTAATAGTAGGAAATTAGTAGTCTACGGAATAAAACTTCGATCACCATAGCCAAACATCAATTTATAATTGTGTAAAAGCTATAATCCCTACCAAAAATTAAGTTAAACTAAAATAACTAATTTATTCTATCATAAACAGTATCATTGACTTTCGTAACATTCAACTGACTGCAGCTTTGCGTTTTTCTCTTTTACGATTTTGGGTTCACTTCGTACACACTTCTTCTATAACCTCTCGACTCAGTCAATATTAACCAGCTCGATAGGTTCGTCCAAAACTTATTCAAAACAAAAGATTAACTGCACAAGCAGCAAATGAAAAATAATACATTATTTGTCAAAATAAATACATCACAAAAATAATTTTTGATATATTCAGAGACATTGCCACGATTTCATCTTCTTTAAAAAATTCATTTGTAATTAAATATTTAGCAGACTCGTATTTTTAAGGATCCAAAATGAAACCAAAGAGCTCTCAAAAATTCTTTAGAATTCTTTATTCTTACACAGCCCCATTATTAATCAAACGAACTTCCGACTTTCTTAGCCATAGTCATTTTAACAGCACATTTTAAAGAATGTAAACAATGATGTAGTAGGCATGTCATTGTACTTTGTGCTTTTAAGATGACTATGGCTAAGAAAGCCGAAAGATCCTTATTTTAATAATTATACGATACATGAATAAATAATTCGTATTAATTTTTTGAGAGCTTATTAGTTTCATAAACGAATCATATTTGCTATTACCATTCTAATTTATTGCTAAATAGGTACGTAAAAAGAGTACTGGGAATTTTTTTCAGTGTCTTTACCGAATTCGTACACAACTTATTACTGTATGTAACATATACTAAGAAAAAGTTTTGCCGACTGACTGATTTTATAAAGAATTTGACTGTCATATACTCGCATGAGTATTAGAGTACATCAGTATTAACTCGCATCTTGTCATTGCTGGTACAACTAGAGATCTCAATCAACGGACAGCTCAAAACCGCTTCTCTCAAGCCTGAAATAAGTTCTGACCAGGTTATATTTTTTTCGCTTTACCGGTTCTAAATACATATTAAATTGACAACTTGCCATATCCAAAAGCTTTGAAATTAGCCGACATGCTGCGGAATTTGGTGAAGTTAATCAAGAGTAATTATGCCAAGAATGGTTACCCGTATATTTCATAGAGCTATAGAAATATTTTATTCTTCACACGTGTATTCTTCTTTAGTAGATGTTGGTACTAATTTTGGATATAATTCTATTTAAAATAATCATTTTATAGTACCAGTTGAATGTATTATAATTATAACATTTTTGCCAGAATTACACGGAATTATGCCTCGTCTGGGAGAAAAAAAAATGGATTCACTGACATATTTAATAAAAAAAAATACGCTCAATATAAATCGTATTATTTTATTGGCACAGTTTTTATACGCGAGTATTGTACATCACTCACTGTTACAGTATTATGCCAGGAGATCAGTAAATAACGAGTTAATTGTTAACACATCACTGAATAAATTAACGGTATTTAGTTTATACTACAATAGGTGCGTTATCTGTCTATTTCTCGATTGCATCACAAATAATTGAAAGAAAGAAATGTGAGTCTGTAAGGTAATAGGTGCAGGTACACTCTACGCATGTAGAGCTTTAGTGTTGATAATTGCACTTAAAATAAATGAGGTGATAATTTTTAATGCTCGATGTAAGAATTTAAGTCTGTTAATGTTCGTTTTCTTGTAATAACCAAAATGTACATGAAGAGAATCGGTAGCAAATAACGTAAAATTATTACGAATTATTAACACTTTTTTGACTATCAACAGAATTGGAAGAACTCGACAATTCAATAACGAAATGAGCGTACCTCTAACATCTATATAATAAAAAAGGATGTATATTTGTATGTATGTATGTATGTATATATGTATGTATGTATGTATGTATGTATGTATGTATGTATGTTAGTATTTACGTTGTTCTTTATACAAATTTTATCGCGTGGACAGAATGCAACAAAAATTGGTATACGTATTCTGCCAAAATCAAGAACCGGTACTGTTGGGTGAGAAACCCCTAGAATAAACGTGGAAATAATTATAATTGAAATAAGTTACGAATTAGTGTTAAATTACTGCGCGAGACGATGACGTCATAAGTTTTCAAGACATTGACGCATCCTAAATATAGTTCTGTATTTCGTAATGAAATAAAGCAGAAAGATTTTGATTGAATAAAAAGTAAACTTTTTTCCAGTATTACTCCATCGAATAGTAACAAAAAACAATACGAAACACTTTACCATCCTTGCGCAAAGTTAATTTGGAATAGTTAATTATCCCGCTATCTTTGATAAAGCCAATATGGCGCCTTATAATACATTCAAATGTGTGTCGGTCGAGATTTATAAAATTTCATAATATAACGTACTATTGTATCCTGTATAATATTTCAGAAGATAATAAGATTTGTCTAAGGTACGACTGCTGAATTATATGTTTGTTTGTAACTATAAAAGTATTGAAAATGACGTACGAAACTCCGAAAGTTTTTATGGTCGTTATTCAATTAATGCACTATCAGTCAAAGGTATGTACAGAAATAGGAATATTTAAATTGAATTAAAACTACAATTAATTATACTTTACGCAACGTATTTCTATAAATTTGTATAAATGTAAGCAAATTATTGCGTGCAATTTGTGTCGTGAAACAAAAATTTGAGGTTAGGATAGCAATATTTGTTTTCCATTTTTGGGAACGACGTTATAGATGTTCAATTTCTGAGAAATGAAGCTGAGCAAAAATATTTTGATTGAATAATAAGTATAATTAAATCTACCAATACCACATCGAGTGATAAATATAATTTATTCTGAAAGGTTATACAATCCATGGCATTAATTTTCTTTTAAATAACTTGACTTTTGACGTGGAATATTTAACGGGATCAGGGACCAATATGTTTCCCAATTATATCTTGCAATACGCTCTGGAAGATACATAGAATTATGATAAAAACAATACTTAAATGTTCAAAATTGATATTTTTTTATTGAAGACAGCGTATTTCGTAATGTTTTGCACATCTCGGGCAACGCCGGGCACCCAGATAGTTACAAATAAAACTGCGAATTATTTCGACAGCGGTTCGCATTTAGTGGATTGTTTGAAGATATACATTTTGGTCATGATTATACATCTATGTACATGTTAAATAAAAGAATTAGATTATGCAAGAATAAGTTCTGTGGGCTTATTTGTACACTATATTGTTATAGTACTTCTAATCCTTTCAAATAATAATTTAATAGAGACTTACAATCACTTATGGCCCCTAAACATTTATGATAGAACATAACCCTGTAACCGTATTTGATGACAGCGAAAACGCATTGCAAAATTATTGCAGACATAACTATTTGGGAGACATTAAGGCCAGATTAATATTGGCGAGAATCTGAATGAACTGAGTACCTAGTAACATACAAAGGTAAACATCCTCTGCACCGAGCAATACCTCGCTGTCCTTGGGGTAACGGCACTCCCGAATAAGGCAACAAGTACTCAAAGTTACTTCGCTTTGAAATTAATACAGCGACCATACAGCATTTCTTTTATTTCATTGCCGATTTCCAAACTCGCTAAATTCAATCCAAGAGGTAATCCAACATTTCGATTCATTGTAATGAGTTCTGCTATAACACGTTGTGATATAATAACAGAGAGGGAAGGGACGCGAATTGGCGGAGAGTTTTCAATAGTATCGATTTAAGAATTTCTATGATATTTAAAGATTTTAAGATTTATCTTACTGAATTATATTAGTATACTATAATTATTACACTACTTGTTTAATGAGGAAACTATATTTACTCTTGTATTTACCCAAAGCATTTATTCCATTTTAATAGTTGAATAAACTATCGGCTTTAGCCATAATATTCTTCATGATATCCTTAAAACTTTTAAGGTATAACTCTAAAAATAAATCAATTCTATAATTTAATTGAGAATAATAGAATTCACGTATATAATTATTATTACAATATTAAAAACATAATTAAAAAATCCAAGGTCTATTATAACTTTTACTTATGTACGCGATGCGGAAGAATATCTCATCTCGAGATACACACATTAGAACGAAAATAAAAACACTTTTTCACATTTTTCAAAGCGCTAGTCAATGATATCTTCAGAAACACCCCTCTCCCATTTAAATGTTGAAATGCGACACATTTTTTATTAAAGATTCAAATTCTCCATAAAAATAAGTAAGTTTCATCTTACTTGTGATGTAGGCGATAAAAATCAAAAAGGGATATAAATCCGTTAAAAAATGAGGTTATGTTGAGTAACCGTAAAATTCCGGTAACATTGGTTATCATTTTTAAAAATTTGGAACACATCTTTTATTTTTCTGTTGTGTTGTGGTTTTCTGGAGATATCCCCATTTCCCAACGGTTTCTTACCAGTTTTTGCGTTTATTGGATACAGCGGCTTCACTGCGAATCAAAAAAAAATGTGCAGCAGTAACTTACTTTCTTTTGGAGAAACCGAGGCTGCAATAAAAATAGGGGTTCTCATTTAAGATTCCCTCCAAAGTGGATGGAGGTTGAAGGAGGTCAAGTTTGGTTTCATTGAATAGTTTTTTTTAAAGGAAATTAAAATTTATACAAACATATTGTAATAATTTATTACCTAGCTTTTATTATCTTTTGACAATAATTCAAGATATGAATTATGTGGCGTTTTTAAATGAAAAGAACTATTACGTGAAAACTATTAAACAAGATTTATTAACAATTTTAAAACAAGTATTCAAATTACAAAAATATTTGGGATCTCAGGGTCTTGAACTGGGTTTGATAATGGCAGAATTTATATAAACAAAATCACAAAAATTACATTTACTTTATATGGGAATCAATGCGTCTGAACATAGAAGATATTTGTTCAGAAGAAGTAATGTTAAATATTGAATTTAAACAATTTCAATTTTTATCAAGAAATAAAAAATGATCTGAATAATTAAAGATCTCATTTTATCGATAATTACAGAACGATCTGACGTTTATCTTTTAAACGTGGTTTACAATGATTTTAAAGTTTTCTTTCTACTTACGGTAGCCCAGGCCTCATTTTAACTTTTCGTGCACAATTTTGGGGATATCACTGATTCTGAGTACTCACAGACTCTAAATGTTCACAGACTCTAATTAGCGTAGTTTGTTAGTTGGTTTAAAATAACTTTGTCGATTCTCGATGATTTACTTCAACCTGGATGTGTAGGTCTCGTGGATTTTTGTTGAAAATGCACCTCATTGGTTTTGTCTGTTGACTGAAAACTAGTTCAATTTCTGCATTTTTGATATAACAGCGTACTGGTTACTGGAACACTTTCTCGTTCTTTAAATTAGACCTTTTTCATTCTCGCTGCTGACTGACTAAATTGTTCAACTTTTCGTGTATTAGAATTTTGTGGTCTTTACACCTCGCCGTTCATTGCCTGACTGTACTACTTTTGTAAGAATAGACTTTGCTGGTCTTTATGCCTCGCCGTTCATTGCCTGACTGTTCGTTCTTTTCGTCTGTTCTATTTGCTGTCTGCTGCCCGACTGTTCGTTCGTCTCGTAAATTTTGAGCGCGTAAAACCTTCTCGATCGATCAACAATACTTTCTTTGCATTGCCGGTTTGTTGCGGCGTCCGCTATATCCACCAATAATGAGTCCTCTAAAATTCAACTTCTCAATTAGAACAATGCCTTAATTACCAATTACTACAATATATATATATATATATATATATATATATATATATATATATATATATATATATATAACCTAATCAGTCTGTTAATCTGTAGGAATGCCTGTTGGCAGATTGATCTTAAATTCATTAGAAAATCTGTAATGAATTTTTATGAGAAATACGTCGAAATTATTTTTTACGTCCACGCTAAGTCAAGTCGGAATGCCAATTTTGTTCTTACGTAATAATTCATTTATATCGATATCAGAATAATGATATGTGAGATTCGATTAATCTAAAACTTGAATCGGTTTCAGATCGCGTCATTTGTCAAAGTTTCAATTGATTCGCCAGGTTTAAGAACATTTTGATTTTAATTTAATTTAATTTTTAAACAAATTCACTTTATAAAATTTATGATAAAAGTTTTTTATTTGATAATTTATTAAACTATTGTATAGAATTCAAGCCTAAATTTTTGCGTCTTTGTTGCTGAGTTTCCGCACTTTATTTTATTGAATACATCCATTTAACATAAGTTTTATAGATATATCCATATTATAATTTTTTTAGGTTATAAGTTTCCTTATGTAAAGTATAGAATATTTTGAAGATAATTTTATTTTTCTAATTTAAATGCTATACGGATGATGCATTAATTTTAGTGTTGGCTTTAGCATTATGTTTATAGTTATAAACTATTGTCTTTAAATTGGTTATTGTGTGGCCCATATGATTCGTGTCAGAGTCTAGCCGAATCAAGTCAATAAAGCTTATTAAAATTGAATAATTTATTAGGAAAAAGTGTTTTAATTGGTGACTGATTAATAAATGGGTGTAATAAGTACTTAAAAGTTTGCAAGTCGAATAATGCACTCATTTTCAGAGTAGTGTAGAAAACATTGAAATAACAATAATTAACTTTTTGTGGATCAACTTGTACGCAATTTAATATTAACGGCACAGACAGATGACAATAGTAAAATCTGATTTTGGACATATGATAAACGAGAAAATCCACAACAGGTTGAACGAAAGTTAAATTTGTCCATTTTTAAATAGAAAATATAACAATACGCGTGATCCGTGTAAGATTAATAGAATTTGAATAATTTTAATATTACAGAGTTACGAAAAGTTGATCTTTTAGTGATTATTTCCTGAACCTAAAAGCTGAATGTAACGAAAATGTGGCGCATAACTGACAGCGATGTATAAATATGTCAAGTATGGAGAAACGTCTTTTTCTACTGTATGATACCATATTTAACGTTTTGCATTATAAAATTTTAAGGAAACGTTAAATAAGGTTATTATTTTTAATAAATCCAAATTACTATTAAAAACTGTTACTAAATATTAGAGAGTTGTCTAATCAACAACAACGTGACTTAGATTTGAGATTTCCTCATGAATATGAGAAACATAACTATATGGACATTATAATAACATAGCTTTAAAAAATCCGTTATTTGTTGGAGGACAACATGCTTAAGTCTCTCTGCATGAGATAAGCTTATAACGTCAGTTTAACTAAGTGCTAAAAACACATTTCGAGTTGTAATATTTCATACTTGACATATTATTTCGAAAGACTGAGACATAATTAATTTTTTCGAAAAACAAAAATTGAAATTCGTATTTAAATTTACATGGGAATATTTTCATAAAGTTATGCGTTACCATAAAATATCTATGGACTCGCCATATTACGGATATTATATGCTGAGATAAATCTCAAAGCTAAGAAATAATTTTACTTTTAACACATAACACGGTAGCATAAAACCGATTCACGAACTACAGTGAAATAGATTTGAAGACAGATGTTTATATATGATTTGTTCTAAATTTAAAGTTGGATTTTATAAAATGTTTCAAAATACGTTAAAATGAATACGTTAAAATCAAATTCAAAAATCATTCCTTAAATAAATTTTAAAAATCGAAACGAATAGTTGACACATTTTCAAGCAGAAAAATTAATTTCACTAATTCGTTTCTAATGTAATAAATGGTACAGGACTGAATACATTGCGATATCATACGACGGGTGAGCAACAAGAGTTCAGAAACAGAAATGACGTGATTAAAAACAACCAAGACGATGACCAGTTGTTATGTCATAACATGGTTAATTTAAAGTTTAACACGGCGAAAGCTCTGTATAAAGAATGTGTGAACTGTGAGCAATATGGGACGATTGTAAATAAAGGAATAATAGTTGTAATATCATTTATGTTACCGTTGTATATGTGGCTTCAACTTTCCTTAATTGCTAGCCATTTAACGCATATAGATTAGTATACAAGTTACTGGAAAATTTTTATATGAAAATGTCCATGTTCCATAGATAAAATTTGAGTGATATGAATATGACCACAACTATGAAACAAAAAAAAGGATTCTTAATCTTCGACCAGATTTTAATTAAAAACGTTACAATTATTTATGATTTAAACTCCAACGTATTTAGATTCTCAATCTCAATATTAAATTAGATAACTAAATCAGCGAAGAAGTTGTATGGGAACCGTTCTACGAGAAACGAGTACATCAGAAAGATAAGTGTATAAGTATTCATACACATTTCACAGACAGTTTCACGTCCAAATATTTAAAATTTCAATAAAAAATAAATTTTTAGGTTATTTAATAGCATTTGAAAATTTACCATATATTTCAGAAGGGAATTAGATTATAATTACAAAATTGTATCATACAGCAAATTATGAAGTTGTAAAGGCAAAATATGAAGCTGAGCTAACCAAAAATGTAATTATTAGTTCATATAAGGAAACCTAACGTTTCAAAATTGTTTGCACAGTTGAAATTTGGTGTAATTAATTATTTTCCGCAACTATATTGCTATATTTATACAACACTATGGTGTACGTAATGAGCCTGGAAAGGCAAACATTTGAATAACGTCACAAATAACGTTAGTTTGCATCGTAATTAGAAGTTAAGGATATAAAGCTAACGGTATCGCTAAGTGCAAGCATAAATAACCGTTTCTGAGAGACGCATTGCGATCGGTTTCCGCTACGAGTTGATTGGCGCTGAACAGGTGCCTCCAGGAATGCCACCCGGTCACTCCATCTTCCATTCATCGCAGGCCATTTAACAAAATCGGCTTTAGCGTGTCTGCCTGCCATTTGCGGAGCCTTGTAATCTCTCTCGTTAACACATTCTGTAACAGCAGAAAATCTGAAAGTATCACTGTACCCATAAATGTATCTGTTATGTAACTTCGACCATCTGGAGCTGCCACAGCAAAAGTCGACCTCTTACGAGGTATTCACTTAAAATATAATGCTTATGTAACTTGCACGATATTATTGTTTGAACCAAACAGAATATCCCTTAGCTGTAATTACCATAAAATCACTTACATCTCCCAAATTCAGATAAAAAATTTAATTTAATGAACGAGATTTAAACCTCGGTAACAGCAATCACGAAATGGCAAGTTGTCATATTTGAAAACCACTCTTTTTCTGTGTGGCTTTCGGCAATACTTGACATATTCGTCTTATTTTTTATACTGTAAATTTTTCTCGAGAAAAACTTTAGAACAGACGACCAAGTTGACCTAGTGTTGATTTTTCAGAAAGTTTTCATTAAAGCAAATAGAAGCTGAATTTTCAGAAAAATTTATGCTGTAAGCTTGATTTTATTTTATTTCAGGTAGCTGTAGTGACACTGAAGATCAGCTATACGGTTCAGTTCATTTTTCTTCGGTGCGTTCGTGTTGTTGAGTGTTGATATTTTTCTGGTGTTAAACATCTCTATAATTAGGCAGTTAGAGGTTCATCTAATTTGTATTTTAATTTTTTATATTAGTTGAAGACTGTTTTAAGCTTTATATGCCTTATTAAAACCTCATTAATAACAGTCACGACATTTCCGATTGAGTTCATCACATGGTTTCAGCGATGTGTCGTTCTTACAGCTCTTGAATCACCTGACGAATGCAACAAGGATTGCACAAACGTTGTGTGGTATTTATATAGAACTTATTTTTGTATGCTATTAAGTTATTTATTTAATTATTACTGTATTTTTAACATATATATTTTGTCATATTTTCATTTATTTTAACCAGTAGGATTTCGGTAATACTGAAAAAAAAGGGCAAATATGTGGTTTAAATAAATGACAATTTGGCAAAATGGAATTGTCGTGACTGCTTTAGCAAGGTTTTAATTTCTTAGGTTACATAAAAATTTAAAACAATCTTTAACTAATACACACAATCTAATTGCATTTAAAGAAACGATTACTTCAGTAACATATATTTCACTGATTTTAGTACTTTTTGTAGAGAAAGAAAAACGTGTTTATCATGTATTTGAAATTTGTGGACAATGGTGAGGTAAAATTATTATTTAGATTATTTTGGTATTCCATTGTCTGGGAGTAGAAAGGTGAGCTATAAAAAGTGAAAAAAAGACAAAGAAAACAAGAAAAACAGAAAGAAAGAGGCAGTTAGGTTGGAGTAAACATCTACAACGTTTTCTGAATTTCTACACGATTTTTTCACGTCTTTAACCTAACTTGTTTCTTTCACACTGCCTCTTTCTTTCTGTTTTTCTTGTTTTAATTGTTTCCTTCGCTTGGAGTAAATCTCTACATATTTTTTCTAATCTTTTAGACGATCTTTCAGGTCATCTCTTTAACCTGTCTCTTTCTGTCTGTTTTTCTTGTATTCTGTTCTTTTCTTGCTTTTATGATTTTTTATTTGCCTTTTTCTTCCTTACTTTTCTGCTCCCGGATTATGGAATACCCGAATAATCTAAATAATAGTGTTTATTATACCACAGAAAAAGGTTTGGAACTCATAAAATTTTCCTCAGACAATGCAATTTTTGTGGTTATAAAATATGAAAGAAAACTTAATTTGGATTGAATATTGACAAAAATGGGATAGAGAACTATTTAAAGCCATACTTGCGCACACTTGTGTTCGTAACACAATAACGTTGCATATTAAGAGCAAGTTTCACACTTAGTCTTTTCCTAAAAGTGTAAGAAAGTGCCAACGAACAGTTGTCAATTTGTCCACCGCCAAAACGATGTTTTCCGCTCCATCTAAGATCACACGCTTTTCTTACTGCCGTTTAGTGTGATTCTATACAGTTACAAAACAGATTATGCTGAAATGCGCTCAAGAACAGTTTTCAAAACGGTCCTTCTCTGCGCACTGACCTTCATGCTGAATATCGTGAATCAATTCAAAGGACACGTCTTCCTTCAGAAAAATCACACTAACTTTAATGTGACGTTCTTCTATCACGGTGTCATGAACTTTATCGGCCATTTCGCCAGAAGAAACATTATTTGTGGAGCGTCTACTTCAGGGCTCGGGCGACCACATTTAAATTCATTCATCCGGCAGTAAGTTGTGTTGAGTGCTGTTGACCTTCCTTCAGTTCAGTTTGTTTGTGGGTCACAGAAAACTTTTTAAAATAAGAATAATATATCACTATACAATTCTCATAGAACGTGTACCGCAAATAAAATAAACTAGCTAGCATGCTCGTTGCTTATGTTTAAATGTTATACCAAAGCCGTTGCACGATTCACTCTTCCTGTATAACAAAACTGTCCTCAAATTTATAGAAATTAACAACACTTATAAGGCGGGCTGAAGAAATGAAGAGTTTGAAATAAGGATTTATAAGAAAATTTACAAAAGCTACTTCCCCCTGTAAAAATACTAATTTTAGCCCCGTGGAAAACGAATAGTGTCCAGTCTATTCGTACTGTAGTTCAGTATTACTGTAGTTCAGTATTCAGAGAGTGGAGAAAATATGTAAGGAACTCGCAGGGCAGAAAAAGTTGAAGGGATTCATTGATCTGATTATAATGAGTTTGCCCGACGATATTGAAGTTATGAAATGATTGAAATGAAAAATTTACGTCTGATTGAAAGTTAATAATAGGGAAGATAGCCAAATACAGGAAAAATAAGAGATAATATACCACACAACGTTTTTGGATTCCTTGTCCCTTTCGTCAGGTACCATTATTTAGTACGTATTTGGCTATCTATCTTGTTATTGAAAAAATATAATTGAAGTTTAAAGGAAGTCTTTATACGACGTTAAGAGGAAGCTTTAGTGAAGTTTAAGTTTAAGGTCAACGATAATACATTATTATTACGAGCAAATTACAGTGAAGTTTAAAGGAAGCAACATCATTGTGTAATCAAGACCACGAAACTACTTCGCAGATGCAAACCAGGAAACCGAGAAGGAGATAAAAATTTAACCGAAATGACGTCAGAACAGATAAGATTTTTCTATCGTATATAATGTTCACAGGCACCTGTATGCCAAATATCTTCCATGAACGAAATATTATCTTGTTAAATAAAAATTATCAATTCTAATTCTAATAACCTTAAGTGAAATTTGTAGCATTAAAATTAATTAATAAATCTCAGATAATTACAAAGTAAAATACCCTTGAAACTCGCCATTAAAAGTTTTCGTTTAAAATATTTTTTAAGTTTTTTATTGTTGTACCAACAATAGTTTTATTCTCTAAAAACACGGGGAGTATTTTTGGTACTCAGAATTTCTTAAGGTATTTTTTATGTTTGGTATCGGGAGTATTTATGCTTCCCTAAAGGCTCGGCGTCGGGGGAGGGGGGATGATGAAATTAAAAGACCCTCATAATAGGTAGGTTGAATCACTTCTTGACTAATAAATTAATGCAGAATTAAATAAGTAGGCAGCGGTACGTATTAATCAGTACTGTATTTGTACTGGAGTTAAATTTATTTATAATGTAAGACATTTTGATTATTTAAAATTTAAAAACAAAACCCAATTGTTTATACCTGTAAAATATTAACAAACAGCTAAGCAAATGAGTTATTAAGTTCAGGCTATTCGTGATCTGGGTGGATATTTTGAGTATTAGCATAATTACAATACACGGCAGTCAGAATGGCTGAAAATTAAACTACAGGGTCTCTTTAGAAATCTGTCTTATGACGAAACTATCTGTTATCTCTTCCGATTCCACACATCTCGTGGTCGGTAGCGTAACTGTTCAGGTCGCGAAGGGTGCTTCTGGTGTCCTAGCGTTCAAGTACTAATGTCATAAGTTACTTTCTATCGGAACTCACTCTCTCTTCGTTTGAACCCAACCGCCGTTCAAAATTCTGACCTAGAAATCAAAATGTATTCCTCGTAGGAGATCCCAAGACGTTTTTCAAGTTGCTCTTAATATACCTACCAATTTTCACCCTTTCATAACCTCTCTGTCCTTAAAACATTAGAACTTAATTATCAAACATTTCATCACTCTTCATCTCGTCGATAAACAAAATTGAAAATATATATTAATATATTCAAAAAGTATTAAAATTACAAGCTCCACGTTGGAGAGCCAAATTATGTAATATTCAAAATAAACAAAGGAAAATAAAGCCAACTCGTGGCGAAAAAGTATGTCGTATTCAATCTTTTAAAAGGATGAAAGTTAACAAGATTTTACCTTGAATTTAAACAAAACTAATTTAACGAGATAACAAAAGATTATTTAATAAATCTTATCTTTAAATTTTGTATATTTTTATGTTTTTAACAAATTGCCACAGCGTTAATGATATTCATAATCTCAGAGCAATTACTGGGCATCTAATAATGACAGTGATTTGCAATTTTCACCAAAAGTTACAAAAGAAAATACAAATTTAAATTACAGTAACATTGTATAAAAGAATCTATCAAAAAGACTACAGAAGTCTGACGGTAAATTGTATTTACGTAACGGTTTACAAAATAAATTTACTATATACCATTTTTTTCGAGCTGCTCTGGTACCGTATTGTGCACTTCACGGTTATTCTATTTTTAAGAAAATATATAATTAACAGGCCATAACACTGATTGCTATAACGTTTCACTTCACAAAATATCCGGCGCCTCTCTAACAACTGTTCACGAATTTTACGTTGACGTACATATTGTCCCACAGATTTTCTGTAGAAGTACGTTAATGCCAAATGTGATATATTCAGCATTTTTCAGATTAGACTTTGCTGAATTCCTCATTATTTATTCCTCGGCTGGTCTCTGAAACTATATCACACTGGTCATGACCATACCGGCCAGACCCTATTTCCACCCTATTTCAGCCAAAGTTCTACGCTTTTCGACGATAATCGCTTAGCAACCTTTACAGTCTCTGCATTCTTGCGCCAAACAATGCTATGGCCTCAATAATTACGCCGACAATATTATTAAATAAAACTTACATTACGCATTGCATATCTATACAATATATATATATATATATATACATATATATATATATATATATATGTATATATATATATATATATATATATATATATATATTGTATATATATATATATATATGGACATAGAAAGTATATATATATATTGTAGTAATTAGTTATTAATCCATTATTATAATTATAAAGTTGGATTGTAGAGGACTTATTATTGGGTATAAAGCGGACGCCGCAGCGGGGCGGCGAGACACAAAGAAACATTGTTGAGATGGTACGCGCTCAAAATCTACGAGACGGCGAGAAGCGAAACGGTTAGTTGGACGGCAGACACAGATGCGGGCAGATATCCATTCAGAAAATTTGCAGTATAAAAAGTTTTGGCAGTCAACGGCGAGAAGCGAAACGATAGAGTCCATCTGCGAGATATAATAGTTTAAATAAAACGCAAGTAAACAGTTTGACAGAGAGACTTATAAAATCGCAGTTTGGAAGCAGAAGTTTTGCTTCACAAATGAACTAATTTTTAACGTCGAGAGACTTCCAGGAGACCGACGTCCGGAAACTAGCTGATGAGATAATCCAAGTTCCAGAATAGCAGAGATCGAGAGCAGCTACCGTGTGTTCAAATTTTGATGAGTAGAATCAGTGATATCCCCAAATCGTGTGCACGAAAACCCAAAATTGAGACCTGGGCGACCGTAAGTAGAAAACTCTAAAATTAATTGTAAACCACTTTTTAAAAGATATGTCAGATCGTTCTTTAATTATTTCGTTCTTTAATTATTTCGTTTTTTTAATTATTCACTTCGTTAATTATTTACTTCTTTAATTGTTTAGTTATTTAATTTAAATTCAAATCTTTAATCTTATTTTCGTCCGCAACAAAATTCGTCGAGGTTCAGACGAATTAACTTCAATAAAAAGCTAAATGTAAATGATTGTAAATTCAATTCACCCATTTATCAAACCCAGATAAAGACCCTGAGATTCCAAATATTATTGTGTAATTTTATTGTGTATTAAATCGTTAATAAATTAGTTTAATTGTTTCACCTAAGTTCTTTTAATTATTTAGACCCCTGTTTATTACAATATATTGTATATATATATATATATATATATATATATATATTGTATATATATTGTATATATATATTGTATATATACATATATTTATATATATGGACATAGAAAGTAAGGAATACAGAGAGCTCTGGCGGAGGCTACCTTAGGGGATGCCTTCACATCTCTCTGGTTTTTTAACTAAGGTTCCCACCAGCCGAGGCACCTCGGCCTGTTTTGAGAAGTGTATGTTCCGAGGTCGCAGACCTTGGGCATACGGTAAGAGTTGTCCCCTGTTCCTAATGGAATAGTCGGCCAGCTGCCTCCTAAATTGGTCAAGGCACAGCGAGGAAAAATCTGCGACCCCACAGCTAACCCCTCTCTCGCCATCGGAAGGGCGTGGGACAAGAACCAAATGCCCGACTTACCTGATGCAGGTTTACCTAGCGTTTTCCCTGCATCACTTTTAGGCGAATTGCCGGGTAGGATCCTTAAACTATAGCCCGGGGCCCTAGTTAACCCTTAGCTACCTTCCTCTACCCTTCCGCATCCTTCCTTTCAAATCCCTTTACAATGCTATAAGAGGGGAGTTGCCACTATGTGGATTACCCTATACATAGCCTCTCTACACCTCAAAAAAAAGAAAAAAGTAAGGAATAACTCTTCTTTTCAAGTGTTCACGCAACTACAATCAAGGAAATTCTTGTGAATCTAGTAACGTGACGCGTCGCCGGTCACGATCACGATCTTTGCGTGTTTATCTTATAGTAAAAGTATATATTGGCAGAAATTTTATTTGTAAAAGATCGCAAAATTCAAGACTTTTCTGTAGAAAAAAGCTCCTGGATAATCCACGGTAATGGCCACGAACAGATACGAGGTTCAGGAACAGATCGATAGGAGTGAGAAAATTTAGATAGCTTGGAGCTTAGAAATTTGAATATTTTTATTTGACATAGGATTAACGATTTCTTCGCGTACAAACTATATTATTATCGGCCCCAAAATTCCTTGCATGAGTTGTATATGATCTACGTTAACTCTAGATATTACACCGTCTACCCGAACTTACACAACAACAATCTCAATTCAAGTATGTATCACATGATTTGAACTTGCATAATGTATGTAATTTAGTTCAGTGTACACGTTGAATTAACAAAATTTTAACTTCAATATTTATAATATTTATGTAATAAATTTAGTAATTCTAGATGCGTATGAATGAGACATTTAGAAATAGTTTCCACGGTTTATATTTATCACTATATTCAACACATTTCCATAAATAATTTTCTATTTTTTAAAAAAATGTGTTACACATGAAAACAGAATAATTCACTTAAGATGATGGCAGTGACTGCTGCTGAAACGTCGAGGAACAACAATGTTTACACCTGATTGGAATCTCAAGTTGTCTTTGATAATCACATAGACATGAAAAGACTTCTTTCGTTATGTTCCGATAAGGTGGAGAGGCAGCATCTGGACCTCTCATTCTATTTTGCCTTGAGCTAGAAATAAAGCAGGTGTTGAGAAATCGTACCCAAAATGCGGAACAAGTTAATCTGTAAAGGTCTAACCTCCAAAAGAATAAAAATGTAGTGTTAAAAAAACTCATATTTCATTCATAATATTCCGTAAACATTTCTGGATTCAATTACTCAAAAACGATTCCTTAAAACTGTCGTGGGTGTTGTATATTACACTATCTCTAACCATAAAAATGTATCTATTACATGTGTTTCACTAATAATTTAACTCAACAATTAATCTTATTCGATTTCGTCGTGTAGTCACATTTATTGTTATGAACTTTGGAAGTTTCATTTTCCTCATTTATCCTGGTGGCTTACTATTTCCAAATACAATTTATAATCCGTCACATACTTTTAATTTCTAATTTAGTGACATTGCGTATAAATAAAAGAAAAGTAATATCAACCTACAAATTACAGTCTTTTTCATTTGAAACTGAAGGAAATATATAATTGCAGATGAAATTAAGAAGCTCATAGAATCTCATTACTTATAACAGCACAAGTGCAATTGCCGTATTTATATTGTCAATTAATTTTTCCACAATCCGACCTTCAGATGTTGCTTCCACCCAATTTTTCCCAGGTGACTTGCTCATGTCCTGCGAAACTATAAAATGGCCAACTTAAATATATATCAGATCCGCTAATAGGAAATTTTCTCTTCTCCAAAAATGAGGTAATATCATTACAATTGTAGATTTGTCTTAACCTTCAATTCTATGTTTTAATTCCCGTCCAGGCATTCAGAAAATCGTCTCTTCCAGGTGTCACGTATCGCACTTTCAATACTTCCATGCAGATTTTGAATATTGTGAATTTAATTAAGAGATATAGGAGGAAAAATAGATCTGGAGTCAACAAGGATTAGCTTATTGATCTGAGCAGCCGCCCAGTAAGCGGAAGGTCCTGAGTTAGATTCCAGGTCCGATCTACATTTTTCCATCCATATTTTTTAATTAAAATTTACGTCTAACTAAAAATTAATAATAAAAATAAACAATAATAAAGATGGCTAAATAAGTGATAATATAAATATCAAACAATGTTTCTGGGATCCTTATTCATGGGCTAAGAAGAGCCTAGAGCGACACAATTGCACTCGTCAGCTGAAAAAACTCAATTTGTGTGTATTTGTCCATCTTTATTAATATTTATTTTTATTGTTAAAACTTAACTATGTTGTGTGTCTTAAATAATATTTCTTTGAATTTATATTGTGAATTTATTCACAACTTTTTACGATTTCGAATAGGCATTTCAATAATAGTTACCTCTTAAGTTATTTTAGCAGGTTTGGTTTGACTAACCCTTAATTTGAAAACAATCAAATATTTAAAGTACATCATTATTGATGGCCTTGAAAAATAACAATTTTTTCACATATTTTATTATGTAAACGACGTTTCGACCTTAAATGAGAACTTTTGTTGTAATAATAACATTTAAATAAGTAAAACAAATATTAAATTATCTAAATTTACATGTCTTACTGTAGAACTCAAAACAAGTAACGCTTTTCCAACTTTAAAGACTCTATTGAAAACATTCTGTTTTAACTAAGAATGTTTACATTAATAATTGCAATATTGATTAGGGCAATTATACAATTTTGAATGGCGAGGGCCATTGCTTTCCGAGATTAATGGACGAAATGCTTCACATCAGATGTAATGCAATTGATATAGTCACATTACATCCGCCACTTAAAATATTTATAATTCAATTTTATCCTGACAAATTTGTGCCTTTCCACAGTTAGCTCGTTCTGTTATTCGTGATTTTCCGTTTTAAAATACTACTCAACATTATAATTGTTTTTACTTTACGTCATTTCATGATTTTGAAATAAACAGGTATAGCCGATATAAATAATTGATCATTTTATTTAATTTAATTGCATATTAAATTATTTGATTGAAATTTTTATAAAATTGTATTCAATAACACTTGGGTATTGTTTGGACGAAAGTTAAAAACTTCTGTTAATAATGACAGTTTAACATAGTTGGCACGGCGATACGGATAAATTCTTACATTGTGTGAAAGAGACATTATTATTGGACAATTTTTGGATACCACAATATTATAGGAATTAACCGATTGCTGAATGTCTCAGAATCCTGAAACCCGCTCAAGAGCAAGCGACGGAGATTTCTTTCCGCAAGTAAGGTCACACTCGTCGGAAGCCGACGCCATTATCATTAAATCACCAAATACAGTTTGTAATAGTACATTTACTGGTAGAAATCCGGAACGTGCAATGCAAAATTCAAAAACAAATCTCATAGACCTATGCTGAAACTGTAAAAGAAAATATTTTGCAAGTAGCACTCTATACATTTTGTATATTAAAAATTATTAATTGAAAGACTGTTTCTTAATTTTTTATGTAACTAAATTTAGTTATAATATTTATCAAACAAAACGTCCTGGGACCTCTTTAGGTGTACAATTATGTTTTAAATACGTTAAAAAGATTCTGACAACTGGTGTTTTTAACATTTGTTTTGCATATTTTATTTTAAGCATATATATTGTAATATTCTCTTATGATGACCTTTTTAAATGAAAAATTCATTAACTTTACAAACAATAGATTTTTATTGTGGCAATAAATCAAACAATTTACAAAATTTAAAATATTCAATCTCTCAGGGTCATAACTGGGTTTTATAATGGACGAATCAACAATATTTCAAATCTTATCAACAATTTACAATTAAAGAAAAAGAAAGTTACTTGTCAATTAAATTAGAACAAAATTTAATTGTGAAGGAAGTTAAACTAAAAAGATTGACTCTGATTGACAATTTTAACCAATAAGAAGAGAACAAAATCTGACGGCTATCATTCAGCCAGGTTTACATAATTAATTGTTTTGTTTTAAATAGTTACTCACGTCTGCCCAGCATTCCAGGATACCTTTAATTTTTGAGAACACAATTGTGGGGTTTTTACACTGCTTCTACTCGCAGATTCTGTACTGATTCTAAATAAATATTTTATACGTCGTCACGAACTAGGATGATCCACCTTCGTCCTCTCGGTAGACCGCTCACCTTGGGCGAATTCTGCGATTCGTCCTTTGGGTAGTCTTTATTGTTCCGGACTTAAACCGAAACTTCTGATAACTCTGGCGTGCTATGTGCACAAAAACTACTTTTTTTACTTAGCAGGTTTTGTCGTTAATGCTCTTGTGAATGTTTACTTTGTCCTGATAAAAATGTTCAGGGACCAATCAACTCTGTTGAATGTTAATTCTCAATATTTCACTGCAAACTATATTTCACCATGCCTTCCCGCGAGCTGCTCTATCGTCTCCAATTAACAGTTATTACTTCGACGACGTCTCCCCGGAGACTGAACTCTCGGTTTGCCTTTTAGCGCGTGCATACGCCATTTTGCGGGCCTTCCGACAAAGGAACAGTGCTTGGCTTTTCTACTGTTGTTACGTTCTGGACCGCCGCCAGAAAGGATTTCTCTAACAATTTAGATTTTCAAATTCACAATTAATGTCTTAATTAATTGACATTACATCATATATATAATATATATATATCATAATTTTTTCTAATTGTTTTTTATCTGTCACCTTTGTTCAACCCTTGTTGTCTTTATCGAAATACCTATTATTTAAAACATATAGACAGAGCATTGGAAGGAATTATTAATTGCAGTAAATGTTGTCGAATTGAATAGCAGTTTTAAAAAGAAAGATTAGATTATTCTGTAAATCAATTAAACGGTAATGTGCAATATAATATAATTTAGAAATCTGAAAAAAACTTAATTGTTTGTTTTTTTACGTAAATGAAACTATTATTATAAATATATTAATTTTTATTAATTCTACGCCAAATTTGTATTAGACGATTTTTAATACGATCAAAAATAATTATATTAAACAATATACTGATAATAATTCCGTTTGTTGGGAAAAGTTTTGTACTTTTTTAATAAATATTTATGCAAGGAAGTAAGTATTAACCTGCATTTCTGCACACATTTAGAAGGGTGAGTTTTGCTTAACCATGTCAGGTGAATTATAATGTATCTGAGTACGCGCATGGGAATTGGAATTCCTAGAAAGTCCGAAGCCGACGCAATCGAGACAAACTGAGCTAAAGTTTGTTCCATCTCCATTTTCAGCAAGTGTTTGTGTGCAGGTCAAGTGGGAGCGGCGAGGTGGAACGCTCACAATCGCAACCAGAGATCCCTTTACGCCAACCAATGCGATCCTGCCTACAAAGGACAAGCACATATCACTTCTGTAGAACTTTTTGTTTAAATTCCTACATAATTGTTTTTAACAAAGTTTGAGGTTAATAACATTTACGGCAATTCTTCATCGGTAATAATTGACGTTACAAATAACTGGCTCTATTGTCATCAGTTTTCGAGTAAGGTATGATTAAATATAACAAAGTACATTTTTGTAAGGAAAGTAAAAAAGACTGACAGAAACAATAATACAAGCTCTAATGTTAATCACTTTTAGCGTATAGTATAAATTTACTTATATTTTATTTAGGCAGATAAAAATATATTATGTGAACGATACACCATTTTATTATTCACAAATATATCTATCTATATAATAAAAAAGGATGTATATATGTATGTATGTATGTATTTACGTTGTTCTTTATACAAATTTTATCGCGTGGACAGAATGCAACAAAAATTGGTATACGTATTCCGCCAAAATCGAGAACCGGTACTGTGGGGGTGACAAACCCATAGCCTAAAGGTGGAAAGAATTGTAGTTGAATTATTTTTGCGAATTTTCCCATAAGAGTTAATGTTATTCTTTAGTGTTAAATTACTGCGCGAGACGATGACGTCATAAGTTTTCAAGACATTGACGCATCCTAAATATAGTTATGTATTTCGTAATGAAATAAAGCAGAAATATTTTGATTGAATAAAAAGTGAAATTTTTTTCAGTAATACTCCATCGAATATTAATAAAAAAACTTTACCATCCTTGCGGAAAGTTAATTTGGAAAAGTTAATTATCGCCGCTATATTTAATAAAGCCAATATAGCGCCTTATAGTACATTCAAATATGTGTCGGCCGAGATTTTAAAATTTCATTATATAACGTACTATTGTATCCTGTATAATATTTCAGAAGATAATAAGATTTGTCTAAGGTACGACTGACTGACAATTATATGTTGCAATATTCACGGAGAATTCTATTTGTAAAGAATAACGATGGTATGTTTGTTGACATTTGCAATAAAATTCTATGTATCTTATAGCTATTAAATTAATGCACTATCGAACACGGAACATTTACATGGAAATAAAAGTTCAATTAATGTACTTTGTGCAACGTATTTGTATAAATGTAAACAAATTATTACGTGCAATTTGTGTCGTGAAACAAAAATTTGAGGTTGGGATAGCAGTATTTGTTTTCCATTTTTGGAACGACGTTATTGATGTACAATTTATGAGAAATGAAGTAAAGCAGTAATCTTTTGATTGAATAATAAGTATAATTAAATGTACCAATACCACATCGAGTGATAAATAAAATTCATTATGAAAGGTTATACAGTCCATGGCATTAATTTTCTTTTAAATAACTTGACTTTTGACGTATTTAACGGGATCAGGGACCATTATGTTGCCTAATTAAATCTTGCAATACGCACTGGAAGATACATAGAATAACGATAAAAACAATACTTAAATGTTCAAAATTGATATTTTTCTATTGAAGACAGCGTATTTCGTAATGTCATGCATTAATTTTATACAATGCTGCCAACTGCAGATTGCTAAAACCACCAAATAGTTTATTTTCAGATGGAAAAATTATATATCTACAAATTCAGTAATTGTTTTAAATGGTGTATATATATATATATATATATAGCTTCTATTATATAAAATTGCCTTATGCGGGTATGTGTGTGTATAAATGTATGTATATACATAGGTATGTATATGGCTGGGTATGTTCCGCTTACAAATCTACAACCTCGAAGCAATTTCACCAAATTTCGTACACGTGTTCTTTGCGACAGGGAAACAAACACTGTGTGGGTGTAACACGCCTACCACCCCCAGGAGCAAGGGTGGACGGTGGTGGAAATCTTCAAACATGCTAAAATGTCCGATATTTGCGTTGCATAAATATTTTTCAGCGTTAATTAGATTTATAGTATTTCTACTCATGTGATTTTTATTAATTTTAACCCATTGTGGCACGAGGGTTGAGCACATTAAGGGGTGGCGGTGGAGGGGGGTTACAAGTAAATAACGCTAAAAATACCGAGATTCGAGTCAACTCAAAGGTAATGGATGTCGCTGAGTTCATTTATGACAATCTGGGCAACGCGCGGTTGTAGGATTGGGTAGGAAGGGTTGGGCGGAGGGTAGAACTTTTAAAATAAGTTAACCAACCGAATTTTGCATCAAATAAATATATTTCGGGAACAATGATATTCATAAAATTTCCCTACACGTTCTCCGTGTTTAATTTCAACCCATTTCGGGCTTGGGAGCGAAGCGCTCTTAAGGGTAAGGGTGGACGTGCGTTACAAGAAAATAACGCGAATACAACCGAGATTAGATTCAATTCAAAGTATTATGGATGTCAATGAGTTAATTATGACATTAGAATTACCGTTTAACATTCCCAACGAGGGGTTGTAAATTTTCAAACATGTTAATCGGTTGATGATCGTGTGGAAATAATATTCGGCAGGCGTTAATGGAATTGATAGTATTTCTACTGGTGAAGTTTGTGTATAATTTCAACTCCTTTCAGTATGAGAGGGGAGGACGCCTAGGGGTGGGGGTAGAGGATCGAGGAGCGTTACATAAAAATAGCGCAAAAGCAACCGAAATTGGAGTGTATCGGGGGTTATGGATAAATGACATCTCGGGCAACGCCGGGCACCCGCTAGTGAATAAATAAAAATTCCTGTATGTGTGTATGTTCCGCTTACAAATATACAACAGTGGAGAAAATTTGACCAAATTTCGTACACATGTTCTTTGAGACTAGGTAACAAACACTGTGTCGGTGAAATACATCTATCACCCCCCAGGACCGGGCTGGACGGGGATGTAAATTTTCAAACATACTAAAATGGCAGATATTTGAGTCGGATAAATATTTTTAAGGGTCAAACTGATTGATAGTGTTTTTTCGATGTTATCTGTGTACAATTTCAACCCCTTCCAGCATAGAGTAGGAATGGAGGGGCGTTAGAAAAGATATAACGCGAATACAACCGAGATTGGAGTCAAATCAGGTAATATGGATGTCGCTGAGTTTAATTATGACATTTAAATTGCCATTTAACCTGCAGGAGCGGGGTTTAAAATATATTCAAACATATTAAACTGTCTATATTTGCGTCGGTTAAATATTTTTTTGGCTCAATCAGATTAATAATACTTCTACCTATGTTTTCTGTGTATAATTTCAACCCTTTTCGGCATATGAGGGATTACCCTAATGCGAGGAGGTGGTGGGATGTTACATAAAAATAAAGAAAAAACAACCGAGATTTCATTCGAATTCATGGTTATGCACGTCGCTGACTTTAATTATGACATTCAACTTGCCGTTTCGGTTACAGGGAGTGGAAGGAAAAAACAATTTGCATATGTTCAACATAGTAATCTACACCCGTGGAGAAAAATTGACCAAATTTTGTACACGAATTTTCATTCGAACCAGAAACCAACACTGTGGGGGTAATACACTACTTCCACTCTCAGAAGCAGGTTTGGTCGGGGGTGGTATTTTTCAAATATGTTAATCAGTCGGATAAATATTTTTCGGTTTCAAAGAGATTGAAACTATTTTTTCCGATGCTGTTTCTGTATAGTTTCAACCACTTAGGGGTGGAGATGAAGGGGTGTTACATAAAAAAAGCAAAAACCAACCGACATTGGAGTTGAATGCGGGGTTATAAATGTCACAGAGTTTAATTATATCATTCAACTTGCTGGTTAAGTTGCTGATTTTCCTCATTAAGTTGAGTGGAAGGGTAAATTCATAACAATTATGTTCTGTATACAAAAATACACCTGGGGAGCAAATATGACTAAATTTTGTACATTGTTCCTTTAGTACCAAAAACATATACCATAGGGATAAGACCACAGGGGTGGTAGTGGAGAGGGGTTGAAATTTACAAACCTGATAAAACGGCCGGTATTTGAGACGAATGAATATTTTACGGGGTCAATGAGATTCATAGTTTCTCCTCGATGTTATTTGTGTATAATTTCTACCCTTTTCTGTTATGGATTGGAGCACCCTTAGTGGGTGCAGGTTTGTTACAAAAAAAGAACGCGAAAACAACCGAGATTGGAGTCGAATCCGGGGTTATCGATGTCGCTGAGTTAAATTATAACAATCTGAGCAACTCCGTGCACGTAGCTAGTGTATATATAAATGAACATAAACAGATTACAGATATATAAGTACTCATATATTTAAATTGAAAACCTTTTAGTTTAATGAATGTGTTACTGCATGACAGTTAACATACATATATGCAGTTGTATAAATGTGAAATCGTAGCGTTTATGAGTTGGCTATTGTTACGATTAGATTTTTATTGAGATATTCTTACATACATTCTCCTTACATTAGTTCTATTTTTACGAGCATAATTATAAATGATTAAAGCATATGACAAAATGTAAGGGTAATATTGGCAAGATGGAGTTTGCGCTCTTCTTACAATATACACGGAATACAAAGCGTGGAAAGACGTCCGAGATAATCTAGAAAAGCCGACTTATAATGGGAGAGGGTATCATAAACTTAAAATCAAAGCTGGACAACACAAAACAAACGTGTCTAAATTTTCATTTTTAATAAGTTTATTGGAATATTTTATCTGCAGCACTGTTTGAGAAGTATCTTTCAGCAGTCATAACGTTTATGAGTATTTGTATATCTCAAAGTGAAATGTATAATTTAATTTTTATTTTCATTTATTGCTGTGAAATAAATAAATATCATATCTAGTGTGCAGAGATTATTTTTTAGTTGAGTGCATAGGAAGCGTGTTTTTAAATTTCAAAATTTCTTATCAATTTATTGTATCATAATATTTTTTATTTGTAGTAATTACTAATTGTCAGTGAATCTGCCTCCATTCGCAGTAAATTATTAACATATACACCTATTTTTTGAGAAAAAATTGACCGTAATATAAGTGGTGTTAGTTGTGTGTCTAGTGTAACGTGACCTATGCGTCAACACTTGCTCTATAAATACGGAGTGCTATTCCAGGACTTGCCTGTCTCCGGAGCGGAAACATTGTCACGAAGGATTTCCCGACATCCGGTCCGTACATAGCACTGTGTGGCTCAAGGTGGAATCGTAGTCGTTGTTTCATTATGTTTATTATGGAAATACTGATTTAGATCAATTAAAAATTAAGAGGAATTCTATTCTGATACTTCGAACATTTCTGCAGGTTCAATTTATACTTCTTGTTTTCTTATACAATGACTCTACGATGTATGTAATCACTGAGAGCGTATTTTTTCAAAATTCATCTCCTGGAAGGGTGAAATAGTTTGAGGAATTATGGGACATTTCAACAGAAGAAGTAACAATACAGCTCGTTAGCATAATGACGCGTTGACAATTACTGGAAACCATTATTTTAGAGAAATCAGCCTTAGCTTGTTAAGTAGCGCGGAGTATATTTTCCTAAGCAAACTAATAAAGTAGAAAACTATGTCATGTAGTCACACATTTGAATGAAAGAATTCTCCTACGAGATTTTTTTGACAAAACAAAACGTAGTTTAGAAACATAATTCAAATCGTAAAATTCCTGGTGCACACAATCCTAGAACACCTTAATAATGTTTATTATGTATTTTTTGTAAGCATACTGGTCAACCTAACGTAGTTTACACATTTCAATATAATAATTCTTCTCGTAAACAACCTTTAAAAACCAGGATTAAGGAACGTAATTCCTGTTGATAATGTTTATTGTCTTATTTTCTGATATCTTTGGATTCTAATCTATTAATTTCGATCGATAATTTGTATTGTGTATTTAGATTTATAAAGTGCAATAATTAAGACCACGTTATTTTTTAGGGTAACAGGCTACATGAGGGTAATCCACATAGTGGCAACTCCCCTTTAATAACATAGGAAGGGATATGAAAGGGGGGGATGCGGAAGGGTAGAGGATGGTAGCCAAGGGTTAACTAAGGCTCCACGGGCTATGCTTTAAGGATCCTACCCGGCATTTTGCCTAAAAGTGATGAAGGGAAAACCCTAGAAAAACCTGCATCAGGTAGGTCGCGCATTGGGTACTTATACCATGCCCTTCCGATAGCGGGAGAAGAGTTTGCATTCCCTTCTCCGTACCTCGACCAGTTTAGGAGGCAGCTGGCCGACTGTTCCAATGGGAACAAGGAACAACTCTTACCGTATGCCCAAGGTCTGCGACCCAGAACATACACCTCTCAAAACAGGCCGAGGTACCTCGGCTTGTGGGAACCTTAGTTCAAAAACGGAGAGAGGAAAAGACATCCCCAAACGTAGCCCCTTCCTGTCTCTCCTACAAGGTTCTGCCTGCGAGAAACATCCCTCACAGGTACTGCCTGCGAGAGAATAGCCCTCTCAGACTGTATATATCAGACCATGTCATATATTTGGGGGGGGGGGGGTAACAGGATACATGAGGGTAATCCACATGGTGGCAACTCCCCTTTAATAGCATAGGAAGGGATCTGAAAGGTTGGATTCACTAGCTTTCATTATTATTCCGGTCACCACCCACCTGTGAGTAATTTTATTTCACCATGGTGGCGCTAGACCCACAGAAAATTGGTGGGTTCACCTTACGTTGCTGGATAAGGACAAATCTCTGTTTGAACCCGTTTTGGAGGGACCGCTATACACATCACATGGACTGATCTGAAGCTTTGATTCTCCGTCTTCTTCAAGAGGCTTTTCATTTGGGAGGGGTTTTTTCTCTCCAACTTCGGATCCACTTTTAGTCTTTAGTCTTGGTTTGACTTGGAGTGAGGAAGGCTCATTGGCACTTAATACGCAGTATTGGTCTTTTATATTAAACTTTGTCTTTAACTTCATAGCGCTTTCTGTTTTGTGCTCATGTCTCTGGAAGGTACATAAATACCAAGAACCCCACGTTATCGACTTTCCTATTTGCCCATCCTAGAAGTATTCCTTTCGACACTGAAGAAGATACGGCGTTGGATTTTCCTCCGACCTGTTCATTTTCGTGACTTAGCTGAACTAAAATTCCTTGACAATCCATCTTATTTCGATCTCTAAGTTTTAGCAAGTACACAATATTACAACTGAAACGCATATCCTGATTATATTAATTTATTTACTTTATTAAAAGTAAATCTCAGTCACAGTAAAAGTTGCCCACGCCGCATAATATATTAAATTAATTCGTGTAATTCAAACAGTCGTGAACAAACAGAAAACTGGTGTAACGCGTTCAATATTTCATTTTCAACGCTTTCCAGTTAAATACGAATGTTTTAAACGTTCAATCAGTAATTTATCTATAAGAATATTTAATTCATTTCAGAGGGCCGAAGTTGATGGCGAAAAATTAATGTCAACGTAACTCAGTGACGTTGTGTGACGTCACCTCACATTATTAGACCGTACACAAATTGTTTCATTGTTACTTAAATGTTTCTTAGGAAAAGTTATAAATTAACGAGGCATAACTAAAGCGATTATCAAATATATTCAACTCATCAAAATAAATTTACAAATATTTCAATTCTTTAACCTATAAATTTTTGATACATCTTAGTATATATAAGTCACATTTCTAGACAGTATTTTATTAAATAACGTCTCAAAGCACGGTTATTATGCTATTATGAACTGTATAGTCTAGCGGTCAGCAATCTATGACACGCGGGTCATTTAGTGACCCCCACGGAAAATTTTAGTGACGCAATAAACATTTCTTAATTACTTTTCTGCTAACGCTTTTATAAGTTCTTTCAAGTTTAACATATATATTTGATGATAATACCATTTTAATTCTCTATATAATATATTATATATATATTATTTAATGTAAAATAGAAATACATGACCCTGCTGCAAAGATTTTTCTGATAAAAAAATTGAAAAATGACCCACTATATATTATAGTTTATTTAATACGAGGGTAGTCCCAGAAGTACCAGCCCTGACATCGATAGTGGGTTGTTGGTGAAAACACCAAACTTAATCTTTATAAAGTTTAAACTTTAGAGTACTTTTAAGTTGAAGACGCTACAGAGTTTATTGTTTGTTTGACAGCCATAAGTAGTAAACAATCTCAGTGAATTTTAAACCTAAAAAAGCTGGTAATCGATATAGGATACATTACTTTGATTTGAAAGGTCTCAGTCCGACCAATATCAAAGTCGATCTAGATTCTACTTTTGAGAAAATCTACTCCTTAATCTGAAACAAAAAATGATGGGTAGCAGAGTTTGAAGGAGGCCGTACGAGATGCCAAGACGAACGTTGCAATGGTCGTCCAAATTAGTTGACCACGTCAGATTTGGTCACGAAAATTCAGAAAAATGCTAATGGACTACCGTCAATTATAAGAGCGCGAGAACTTTAAAAAAATGTTGTACATTTTGTCTGAAAATTTGGGCATGAGACAACTATGACCAAGATGGGCGCCGCGTTTGATTATTAAAATGGGACAAAAACAACGTCGTGAGGATTTTTCAATAGTGTGTTTCACGATATTTTATAGTAATTAAGCAGAGTTTCTGGGTCGAATCATAACCATGGATGAAACATGGATCCATCAATTCACGCACGAGACGAAGGGACAGTCAAAACAATTGTCCGAAAGGAGAGAATCAGCTCCAAAGAAGACAAAGGCAAGATTATAGCGTTAGCTTTTGGTGATGCGTGTGGAATAATTTTAATTTATTTTCTCCAAAATGGAAAAAAAATTAACGGCGAATATTATGCGAACTTATTGTGACATTTGAGTTGTGCATTGTAGATCAAACGGTCACATTTGGCGTAAGAGTGTAATTACAACGCTAAAATGCACCAGTATACACATCCAATAACACGATGGCCGAAATTAATGTCTTAAAGTTCGAATTACTTCCTCAAGCATTCGCCAGAAGTAGGATTATATTATATATAATATATTTTAATGCCTATTAATTAAGGCATTAATTGTAATTGATAATCTAAATTGTTGGAGAAACATTATTGACGGCGGTACCGAACACTACAAGCGACAATGAAGGAGAGTATTGTTGTCTTGGTTGGAAGAAGGAATAGCGCGCACAGAGACGGAGGGAGAGTTCAGTTGGTGACAGATTTCAGTCGAGGTCGGAACTAAAATTTATTCTGTTGCAAATCAGAGTTTATTCGCATTAAGTCGTCGTGGAAGTATAGCTGTGAACAGACCAGAAGTAAAATATCCAAAAAGTATTTTGATACTTGTAGTATAACAGTTAGAACTATTTTTTTCTACAAGTTGCAGTCTGCGACATAAAGACATAAATATTCGACGCTAAACATTTAGAGCGCAGAGTCTAAACACATTCGTGATTTAGACCATTGTCTTCGATTGTGGCAGCCAGGCAACTGAATCCAGCAGCTAATAAAATTTGGAACGAGAGAATAACATTTCCTAAACGAACGGTGAACCATTTCGTCAAACTAAAAGTGTTATTAGAATCAGTGTTAAAAATGGCCTGTATATAAAGGGTTTGTGTACGAACGAGCCAAATTTGCCTGAGTACCGTAAGTTAAAATTTCACTGAATTCATATATGTAAACGGAATTAAAAGATAAATGTCAGATATCGTTCTTTTCTTATTGATAAAAAAAAATTTGTTAATTAGAAGCAATCTTTGTAGGTAAATTTAGTATACAATTAAATTGAGTTTCGTTAATTCAGGAGTAAAATCTGTTCCTCTTAAATTTAATTTTGTGTTCGTTAATTATTTTGAATTATTGCCGTTATCAAACCCAGTTGAGACCCTGAGAGACTGAGATCTTAATTAAATTGTATATTTCTTTCAAGTATTGCTAAATAAAATTTGTTTGTTTGTTAAAATTTAATCTTTTTATTTAAGCCACCTATTCGATTATTACAAAATGCTTCCACAACGTGGAGCACGAATAAATTCCTTAAATTAAATCAAATAAATGTTATTATTTTGATTATTACAATATATTATATAAACTTGAAAAAAGGACTCGATGGTAAAAAGTTACCAAAAATGACGAAGTTGAGTCTGAAGTTCATGTCTATTTTGAGTATATCGATGGTTTTCAGTTTAAACTAGGTATGGAAGGTATTAAACGTCGCTGGGAAACGTATATCGAGCTAAAGAAGAATACGTTGCGATATAAATATATTTTTTTGTTTTATTTTGTTGTCTGGTCTTCTGAGTCTATGGTCGTATTTACGCATGGTACAACCAATCACACTTCATTATACTGCATTAATTATTACAATTGAAGTCCGTGTAATCTGTTGTATGACTTTCTAATTCTTAAAAATATCAGAAATATTTCCGGAGAAAATAATTTCATTTCGGATGGAGCACTCTCGTGTTTTCTTTCTAGACTTTCTTTGTGTCATGTTACGTGCTTTTAATTTACGGACAGAAAGCCACTCATGAAAAAGTGTCGAAACTTTGATATTAGACGTATGGGTCGCAGTCTATTTGTACATTAGTTTATAAATCTTGCCTGAAATATGTTCTACGTTCTGATATTTTTTATTATCACATTTTTTAATTTATCCTAGTCCGTTTTCTTTAATTTATCCTATTCTTAGTCCGTTAAGTAATTACGAAATCTTGTAATTTCTTTTAATGTAACGACACTTCCTTTATAATTGAAGTGTTCATTAATATAAGAAGAGTCACATGTGAACTTATTATATGAACCGTCATATTGGCAGCAGACTTTTATGGATTATATTTTATTTTAACGGACATTTTGTAACATTCAAAAAATTATCTTAAAAATTTTATTCAACTACGTTTGTCGTACGTTCAGACTTTAGACTGTGGCGGAAAGGTTTTTCTTGATGTTATAAACTTTTCCTCAGTCCGGCTGTGAATATTACTTGTAAGATTTCTACAGTTACTTATTGATGTTTGTTTTATCGTTTTTCATAATACTATTTTAATTAGCTTCATAAATCAGACAAAAATAAATAATTTTAATAAATTTTAAATATTGCAAGTGTTCATACTTCATTCGTTGTTCCTTAGAAAATTACACATTTTTTCTCTTATATAATATTTTTTAAACATTTTTATATAATTTGAAATGTTGCGTTGTTTGTTCCTTACGTCTCTTGAGACAAAATGTATTATTTTAATTTAGTAATATTTCCTTTTAAATTTTATGATAATTTGCAATTTAAATTATTGTATTATTCCCTACAACACTTGGAATATTTAAATTTTTATAAGAGCCATCTTCTTGTTTATACTAAGTAAATGCACACATAACTCAGTTTAATGTTCCGTTACTGTATAAACCTAACAACAACTGAAAGGGGTGTAAATATGGATCGAACTCTACCGTTGTTAATAAAAAACTTTATGAATAATATTTTTTTAATTATAAAAATGTCTGTTAATGAATTGTTAAATATAAGTCATTAATTTTCAAAATTTTTAAGTGGGTTATTTTTAATACTATGTTGAATGTCATGTTTCGGTTGAGTTCATAGATTATGTAAAAAAATTGTTCACTTAGTGCTATACCATAAATATTTCGCTTTTTAACGTATAAATAAGTTAATTAATTTTTAACATTTTCGTCATTTTTATATTTATTTCTTTTGAACATAATAAAATGAATATTTATTCAATGTTTTGATCTTCATCCGTGTTATATTTTTTCTTCCTTCGTTGACATTACTTAAAGTCAAATTGTTACAGCCTAATATTACGTCTTTCTAACTAAAACTATTTTTCGGTACAACTCTCTAATTACAAACAAAGGAACAGGGCTTCCAGAAACGTTTTGTGGTATTTATATTTTCACTTATTTTGGTTGTATTTGGTTATATTTCTTATTATTTACTCGAAGCACTTGATTAGTTTCAAAACCACGTCAGAATCTCACGTTTACTGCCATTATTCTCTTCGACAACTGACTTTTTTCGTTCCAGAAATTGCGTTTTATTCTATTCAAATCTTCCTAGATTACTCATCCTGCAGAATTCTTACCATATCTTCTATAAATTAAAAGTATAAAGTTCTTTGCTGCAAGCTTAAAAAAATTAACAATAAATGAGGTATAAGAATAATATTTACTCATCATTTAATTCAATAGACTATTTTATTTATAGGGCATCCTTTCCGTTGGTTTTTTGAATCTTGTATTACATAATAAAGATATTAGTTCATGTGTAACCGAAAAGAAGAGGAAAATGTATCAAGTGAGTAATAACTAGTCACGAATTATATCACTAATTTATTGAGAATTTAATCTCTAGAGATTCATAAGGAACTAGTGCGTCGCTTAATGCTTTTGATAATTGCAGTTGATAACCATATTCCCTGACGTAACAGACGGTCAGCAAACATCACTAGGTTGTGCAATAGAAAATCCAGGACTGTTGCAACAGAAATAATTTGACCTTACTTAACGGAAGATTAACCATAGAAATGATTTAATCATTATATATACCAAGCATGTATTGTCCTAGTCAATTTTTAATTTTGACATATTTTTAAATTTCAAAAGAGAATTTATAAAATGAGTTGTTAAACTGAAAGTAAACTTAATGTTTTAGTTGAACCGATTTGATTTTCTTAATATATTTTTGAGCCAAAATTGTAAATTTGAGGGGTAATACGGCCACGGTATTCATATATAATTCTATCTCTCTAATTGGGTATTACTTAACGGTGATTTTGTAATTTATTTGGCTTAATTACATTTTAAGCTCATCAACACAAAGTTTTTTTTAAAAAAAATAACGAAACTAATAATGTAATTTGTTTTTTTTACTGGATATGAACAATTCCTACTGTTCGCATTTGAAGTAGGACCGCATTCATTCCTACACTTCTGCATGTGTTTATTCCACCGCTCAAAATTTTTTAATTGGTTTTCCGTGCGATTGTGCTGGAGCTCGGTCGTTTTCGCAGGGACTCTTATGTCCTGGTCAATGTTGCTTTACTAATAACGTTATAATATAGCGTACCTGCTAAAACTAAGAGATCTAAATAAGATGGATGTAAAGGAATACTAATTCTAGCAAAGGTACAGAAATGAAAAGGATGAGTAGAGTCAGGTCAGAGGAAAATCCAGCGCTGTCTCTACTTCGGTGTCGAGAATTCTAGGATGGGAAAATATGAAAAGTCGAGAACGTGGGGTTCTTGGTATCTAAGGACCTACCAGAAACTTGGACAAAAGCAGAAAGTGCTATGAAGTGAAAGATAAAGTTAAGATTAGAAAAAACAAGGCTGAGTAGAGAGTATCCAGAAGACTTCACAGTTCCAAGACAGTTGTAGTAATACTGAATTACAGATTAGCTCTAGAGACGGAGAGAAAAAACCTCCTAAGTGACAAACCACTTGTTAGAAGCCGAGGCACCAATTAATCACGCGATCTCTAGTTTGACCCCTTAAAATCGGTTACCATAGAATTTAAACAACGTTTTCACTGTAGCATGAATCGACCAATTTTTTATTACCTCGAAACCCACACATTCTCTCTTGGCCTGACTGAAGGAAATAACTGGGGGAAGCACAAAATAAGCTTGCGAGAGCTGTTCTCTAGCAGGCAGAACGTTTATGGAGAGAAGAAGAGGGCTATCTTAGGGAATGCCTTTTCCTATCTTCGTTTTTGAACTGAGGTTCTCACAAACCGAGGCACCAAGGTCATTTTGAGAAGTGTATGTTCTGGGGTCGCATCCCTGTGGCATACAGTAATAGTTGTTAACTATTCCAATTGGAACAGTCGGATAGCTGCCTTCTTAACTGATCAAGGCACGGAGAAGAGAATTCTGAGACTCCTCAGAAAACTCCTCTCCCGCAATCGGAAAATCGTGGGACACGCACCAAATGCCATGCCTACCTCATATAGATTTTTTAGTGTTTTATCCTGCATCACTTTTAGGCGAATATCGGGTAGGATACTTAAACCATTGCCCGGGGGCTTAAGTTAACCCTTGGATACCTTCCTGTACCCTTCCGCATCCCCTTCTAATCCCTTACTATGTTATTAAAGGGTAGTTCCCACAACGTGATTTACCTTCTTGTAGCCTCTTACCCTACATAACTGTGGCAAAGATTTTTCCATGCGCTTCAATTCGACAAGTTTACTATATTTTTTAAAAAAATTATAATGATTTTGGTTAAATGTTTGACTACTACGTACCCATTCCCCCGTTAGCTTTTCCCTTGATATCGAAGAAAAAATTAAACATTGGTTTGAACTTCAAACAACTCCACCGTCCTTTTCTTCTTGATAAATTAATCTATTGCCCTTTCGATTTTGAACCTTACATAAATGTCTACATCTTATCGGCTGTGAAAATACTCTTCAAAAACTGGTATCTCCAACAATCTAATTTCTAACCTTTCTTGAGAATCCTGTAGTTGACGCGCTGATCCATTTTCGTATCTGATATATTCCGTGAAAATACATTTATATTGAGCAAACAAATCCACTGCATCTGAGTGGATTAATCAAGTTGTTACTTGCCATAAGACAAATTCAAGGGCGAACATAGTAAACTCGAAACAGAACCTGGAAAACAGTTTCTAAGTTCCAGCACGTTAGTTTCTTATAGTTCCGTATTAATATATTTGTTTAAATGTTTTCAATTTACAACAAAAAACCAAATAGTGTTTTATATTTTACACAAGAAACCGTAACTACGCTTTTATTTAGAGTAACACTGTTCGCTATTTCAAAACAGCAACATCATTTGTCGGCATTTTAATTATCCGTTTTTACAATAAGGGAAAATACTCGGAAGTCTTAAAGTTATTGAATCTCCAATTATTATAGTATTTGGTTATTGATTACTAATATTGCGGAACATTTTATTAAAAAATACGCATCTTAAGTACATCATAGTCGTAGGTTAACCGTTGCAATGGAATTTAGTTGTGGAAAATATAATTTCTTACGTGAATTAAAAGTCAGGAACTAAATTTTAAAAAAAAATATGAAAATACGCAGATTAAGTTCCATGCTTTGTGGTGTTGAATACGCATAGTTTCAATAAAAATTGATATTCAGGTATTTGTCCCAAAAGCATGCTCGTAGTTTTACTTTACGTACACTGTGTCACATTTGCGAAAATTATGTAAATAGCCAATTTGTATGTAACTCCCGAAATAAAATAGCGGTGTTTACTGTAAACGTAGAATCTTGCAATTAGTGGCGCCATGGGCTTTAGCATCGCCTGACACAATTAGTCACACAGTGTGACACATTATAAACATTGTTATGCAGATAAGATAGGATCACCGACAAAATTGCAGCTCCATTGTGTGTCTCTTAGACTTAGATATACGTCACGAATCTTTCTTAACTGTTGCAGATAACTCGACTCTTTAAAAAGCTCCTAAAGTAATTATGTCCGTACTGCTGAAATGCGTTATCGCATAACAAGCATTTGTTGTTTATTAAACAATTTATGTGCGAAAACTAAAAGGATCCGCTTTCCGCAGTTTCACGTTAACAACGAAAGTCTGTCTTAAATTAGAATATAAACCTCAAGATAAAGGAAATAAGACGTGCTTGGAACCTTTCAGCTACTTTCGCTTTGCATGAGTTATTAAACCTTTAATCGAATCCAACGAAATTACTAATCTATTCTGTTCCAAAAATCATTGTTCGACTTAAAACAGCTTTTTCTATTATTTTTGCAATAATAAAGGAATGCTATAAAATGTAGGAAAAATAAATGTAAAATTTAAAAATTCAGTCAATAAATGATAAACTGAAATGAGAAATGTTATATTAGAAACAATTCTATAGTCACAGAAAGGAGTTAAGTAATTAGAAAAATGTAAAATTAAGCTTGGTTTTAATTCATCAAAATTTACTCTCCTCGTTTTTGTTAGAGGCATATTTAATTTAAAGTCGTGGATAATATTACAATTGAAATAATACTGTATTTCGAATTTTATAACTTATAATCTTATACGAAAGTTTGTTCCATATACATATTCAAACGTGATTTCTTAAGGGTATATGGCTACATTTCAAATGCAGTTTAAAATCAGAATATACCTTATTGTTGCTTATTTATCACGAAATATGGGATCCGTTTGCAAAACTAAAACGTGCGATGATGTTTAATCACGAGAAAAATGAAATGATTTTATATATTGGCTTATTGATTGATTACTAGTCTCTTTGTTCCATCAGCGAACGAAGATGCAACAGATCCCTGGTCCGTAATTCCGTTCTAACAAAAAGTAAAAACGATATAAACTCCATTGTTTCATCAAAGTATTATTCATTCGGTAAGCCAGGAGCGTATAGAGAGGAATTTTGATTACAAATTTATCCTGAGACGCAAATGAGCATCATTGTCCGTGACAAATTCGGAGGTCGTGCCGCAGTTATCCTTGCTGGAGTTAGCCCTGACCTCGGATCTGCTATCGGCCCTGATGGATGGCTACGAGCTCTGGCTTGATGCTACCGTTCCACAACGCTCCAGATAACGTCACATAGCCACAAGAATCAGTAATGCCACCCTGATAGTGACTCAACAACTTTTGTGGCCAGATCAAATCTGGAACTTCATGTAACCGTATGATACGGAGTGTTCATATTTTCTCGGTTATCTAACATAGTGAGAAAATATATTGTAATCCAGCACATAGTGTACTAGTGGTTACCGAACCGATAAGCGATAGAAATCTCAATAAGGAAAAGTTTATTATCAATTAACATTTTAGAAGACATTCGTTCAGTTTGAACTTGTTGAGTAACTTATCTATATTCCAAAGCAATGTTAACTTAGTAACTGGGTTAATATCAATGCATTATATTAGGTTGATTCCTGTTTATAATAATAGTTCTGTCAACATTTCTCCAGCGTTTTGTAGCAGTCCTGAAAGTACATTTTCGGTAAGTCCTCAAAATTGGCGTCTGTTTCGGTAATAACCTCTATCTAAATATTTCGTTTCGGGACAGTCATTTCTTCAGGTCATAAATCACGAGTGACAATATTTGGCCAATATGGTGAAAGGATCAACAGTCTGAAGTTCAATTCAATAAATTGATAGACAAATAGCTAGTCATGTCAGAATAGAAAGCGCAGTCGTTCACTGTCCTGGGATTCTAGTGGAGACAACCAAGAGCTCAATTTAAGACGAACTGTTATGACGGAAAAAATGGTAACGTGTAAACTATTCTGAAACATTCACGCAAGGAAATATATTGGGTTCAGTTCAGGATATGTTGTGCGTCAAAAACCCAATCTGTAAAAGTTAGGATATTATAAGTACAGGGTGTGGTAAAAACACAATGGCTATGTCTGAACATCCCGTTCGTAAAGATTTATTGAATTTTTTAAAAAATAATAGCAGCGTTATGCCAGTTTCTCTCCAACGACAGTTCCTCCCTGACGACAATACTTCCTTCCATCTGCTTCTTCTTCTGAAAATCTCATACGACTTCCTATTTGTCACTAGTTATACTCTATCGTGATGTAGGCAACTAACAATATAAAAAATTTATATACATGCCTTTATAATTGAAATTTTAATATATAAATAAAAGAATTACATTTCCAATCCTAAACGGTCTTTCACTCCCCTATGCTTTTAATTAAATGTCGGCTAATCAGGAAGCAAAGGGAACTCGTCTCATCAAGTTAAACCGTGAAGGTTTAGGTTGCAAAGCTCGCGTCGAGACACCCAGAAATGTCCTCTGCGCTTACGATGAACTGGAGCAGCGAAAACTGGACGACGTGCACTCTCCGGCCCAGCAGCGTTCTCCCATCAAGTCTTCTTTCAAAACCAGACACAAGTGCTAGACATCAAGTGCCTCTGGAGAAGTAATTCTACTCGACTTCAGCTTCTCATATGTCACGATTGGCTCTTTCCAATCACGTGACAGGTCCCTTACACGCTCCGATTGGGCACTCATCCCTGGAGACGTGTGACGAAACTACTTTCCTCCAATCACGTCGTCAGAGTGAACATTTCTAACTTTATTTTTCACGTCTGACTTTGACTTGAACAACGGACTTTGACCGTGCTCCCAAAATTTCCAACTTCTCTGGGTTTTGCCTCTAACCGGAGAGTATCGTAAGGACTCGGCTTTGTCCCTAGCGTCTGGCAAACACCTGGCCTCAGCTTACATTTAAGAAAAAATATGTACATCATTAATAAATAATTATTGTGAAATAACGCACAATAATACACAGGTGAGGAGGCATGGAAGGTCACGCTCTTCTAGTCCAAATTTGGACGTATCTTCTTTGCTGATGAGGTTAAAGTCAACAATTAATAAATAGTCGATAGATGGATAATTTTGTGTGGAACTTTCTCTATCGAATTGTGTTGATTCGCTCTTTGTGGAGTCAATTCTCTTGAAGATTTTAACATTGTTGTTTTCTCTGTGGGATTTAATCGTTTCATCAACAGTTTTGTTGAAGAAACTAGACTTGACTGCGACGCAAAAACGTCAACCTAACCACTGAATCGACAACACGACTTCGTTTATTCTGCATTGAGATAAAACGTGGCATTCATCTTGAACATATTATCATATTTATTACGGTTATTTGTTTTTCCCGTGACCTTAACACTATGCACTATTTTATACATCACGAATTCTTCAATAGGAGAGTTATTGCTCAGCAAGAGAATACCTCGTCTTTAGCAACGCCTGTCCTTAGAAAATTCTATGGCTGCGATTATCACATGAGACATCAGGAGATTCCGAAAAAAGGAAAGCAATTCTTTACTTTTATTACATAGTAATGCGAATTGCAGGCATTAGTGAAACACGTTTATGATCCAGATGCGCAGATCTACCGAAACTTCAGCAGAGATGAGCCCAACTTTCATCCGGTAGACAACATGGAGGTTCGTGAGGTGTTCTGAGAAACCGGTTGCAGATAATTCCTATAATTTCAAACTCTCTGTTACTTCATACTGCATTTCCTGTGTACTTTTTATGTTAAAACAGAAGTTTACCGCTATTACGAAGCCTGATGAAAAAAGATTTCGTGTTATATGTAAATATTAAAAAAATACATTTAAATAAACTTGATTACGTAATACATTCGTATATTACAAAGAATGACGAAAATGTTGATCTCATGTAACAGATAAGTATTGAGCATATTAACAGTACACTTGCTTAGTACTTCAGTTGGTGAGATCTTTACAGGCGTAACTGATTGATGAGCAGCTTCCATGTTCGACCCTAGGTGGACGTAATTAAACACAATTCTTCGATAGTTTGTCCTTCAATCAGAATAAGTTAATTTCCGGTCTTGTATTGCAGCCAATAATAGTCCCCCTGTAGTTGGTCTTGCTGTGGGCGTTGAATGGTTGCTTCCTCCACCGAATGTTGGACAAGACTGTAGATTTGTTTAGCTTTCTGTTACAGGCCATAATAGATCCTGAGCTCAGCATTTTGTCTCATTGCCATGATTATCTCCAAAACTAACCGTTTATTGCCGTGTAAATATATTCAGTGCACAGTCATAAGAATCCGTTCTGTGGAGAACAATGACTAGCTTCAGCCGCGTATTTCTGTCTTTGCTTAGTTCAACGACTCGCGTACCGGGTAATTGCATATATACTTTCTGATTTTAGAACGCTGTCGTCCTTGTAAAAGCCGGGAAATAAATACAAGCTACATTTGACGTAGGGGTGGGTTTGATGGAAAGTTTTATACTATATAAACTCTACCAGATGTGTAAACGAAGAAAATACTCCAACAATCCCAATTTTATCGCCTTTTTCATTAGTGTGTGTTTTGTAATCCGTGACAAAATGCTGATAAACCAGAGAATCACAGAAAGGCCTAGGGTGAAACCCTGGCATAATGGATTGTAAGAAATTATATGAAATATTGGAAATAGGACAGTTTTTAACCAGAACTTTTCAAGTGAACTGCTGGTTTTAACGTATAGCGTGGAAGTGAATTATAAAAAGTTAACAGTTCCCTCCACGTGACATCGAAGAAGTAGTTGGAGTCTACCTGCTAAACAACACGAAAAAAACTTATTTTTATCAACATTCCTATAGCTTTAACGGTCATTTCTGTCATGTATAGCAATGTAAAGCTAGTTTATGGGGGGTAACAGCCTCTTTTACATATAATGTGGAATATGCCTTCCCTAAGATATTATAAAATTTCACTTCACAAGGAAAAATCATATTTATTATTTGCTAATGCATAAAAACTTTGTATTGCTCTACGCGATAGCACATACTCGTCTTGACAAAAATTAAGCTAAAATATTTTTTTCTAAGGGGAAAATTTAAAATATGTGTAACATTGATGTAAAATATTAAAGCAAATTTTTTTATATATTTTTTATAAACTGAAAGCGCCTCTATTGTAAGTAAAATAGATGAGATTTTATTAATCTTCTATATGAAAAGTGAATATATGTCAATATTTATAAACGTTTATTAAACTGTTGGACATACATTATGTTTCTGTAAGAAGTGTTTGATTATAAAACACAAGATAGTTTCTCGGCTACTACTTTCTTCGCCTTCTACGAGACACTCCTGGCCTTGTATGTATTTCCTAATAGCGAGTGTTTTTTCTGTCTCTAAACAAAAATCAAATTTAATAGTGATATATATATATATATATATGACTACAATATAATGATAAATGTATGAAGGCAGTGAAATTAGTCAGAACTAATTTATTCATAAATTAATTAATGATAATATTTCTGACTAATTTGGCTATGTAATACATTTGTAACATCAAATTTCAAGTCAAATTATACTTAAACGTTATTATAAATTCTCAAGACTATAGAGCTTTATATTGAGCACCTTAGAATAGAAAGCATTGTTTCGTAATGAACTGCTATAAAACTTTAAAAGAAATTATTTTATTGACTTACTTAAGCATGATTTGGATAAAAAAAAAATTTACTCCAATACGTCTCCAATGATTATATTTTATTTACAAAATAAATGTATAAATGTTTCGATACTTTGAGAAATATTCTCAACATTAACTTTGTTACTTGTAACCAATGTAATGTACGCAAGATACAAAATACACGAAAATTCATAATACATTAGCATAATATAAATTATTGCAGTACAATACATAGTTTATAAGCATTTCACCTAATAATCGCATTTTGTACAAATTTGTAAGCAATTTTCATGCAAAAAGGAAAAAACATATATGTACAAGTATAAATAAGTTTACAAATATTAACAACGAATTATAATACACACCGAGAACACTTTTCCATCAAATCCAAAAGTAGTACAAAAATTTGTGCAGGTAGCAAATTTCGTTGAAAACATCCTAACGTATTGGGAGAAAAACTCTCTGAAAGTAGTTACTATTGACATGCTTTTGATAAAAGGCATTTATTTTACTCGTTAACTTTAAGTTATTGATGACCTCTCTTTTTATATGGAAAGAATTGTTCAAGCGAAAAGTTGATTTGTCTTTACTTCTATTCCTACACAATGTGGAATTTTTTAATACCTATTCTGTTTGGCTAGCCAAATTTCTTTGGAAATCTTAAAGCTACTGAATACAAATAGTTCTCTATTTTCCCGCCACTTAAAAATACGTCACATATTTATTTACATGATTAACTTTTGCCCCCGCAGATGTAATTAATCTCTTTTTGGCAAAAGTATTCTTACGGAGAGAACGTCGAATCTTAGAAAAATATATGTTATGAGATTACCCTTGAGTAGTTCAAGCATGTAGAAGTCTTATATTTCAAACACTGTGAGAAATGCACGTTTGGTATCGATTACGTGTGAACATAAAGTAGATTCGGCGGTTTATCGTGATTCAAATCAGTTTAAAAATTATTTCACTTTATAACTAATTCCGTTGAATGTTTAAAATGATTTTGTAATGACACTTGTAAAGTTATTATTGAAATGTAATCACCGCTGATAGCTACCTTTAGTAATTAGTACTTTTCAAACTTATAGTTGCAGTTTTAAAGTTAAAATACGGCCACCTGTTTCAGTTTTGGTTTCTAGATGTTAGAACTTTTGTGTTGGAGCAGAGAAATATTTCGCTCGATAGTTTACCGTAATCGATTGTGGAATATTTCCGAAACGTATGTTCTTCTTCGCTTCGGAATAGATTACAAGTTGGCGTAGAGTGACTCCGTCGTTGCACTTGTCCCTGTTCCGTGCGGTTGCGGCTGAGGTGCCGCGGTTGTTGAGCAGCGCGTGGTTGAGGTAGCGCCGGGCTTGTCCTACTACCACTCGAAGTAGTTTTGCCTGTCGCAGGAGCGTGCGCTGCCACACCAGCGAGTCTCCGTGAGAGGCGGACAAGCTCTGCCGCCCCTCCTACCCGCCTCCTTCAGCACGGGCCTGTGGCGATGCATTTCCCCGATGCCGCACGACTGGCTGCACGGCCCCCAAGCTGCCCACTCACCCACGCGGCAATCTCGGAATCCAGCACCTGGAAACGGGAACCATTCCGATATAACATTCTCATTAAACGATTATAATTGACTTTCCTTTCTAACAATCGATAATTGGCTTCTTTACTGACGTTATTCTCAAGCCTGTGCCGGAAGAGTCGCATTTACACCCTGGATAACTTTAGTATACCTAGTTCATGTGAATTACATATACCTTAAGCGTTTGTGTAATATAAAACCTACTTTTTTAAGAGAATCGTAAGTATTGAAAACCATTAATATGACTTAAACGAGGAAACACGTGTGTTTCCTACGATAGCTGCCAATATTTGTAAATTTGCAACCAAAAATAAAATAAAAAAGAATAAAGAATAAAATAAAAGTTTAGTTTTGGTGCTGAGGAATCATTTAGAACTTGTGCACACAAGAACTCCTAAACGTTCCCGCGATTCTCGTAAATTACCTGTCAATCCGTGGCCCACAAAGGAATGCGAAGCCATGCGGTTATAAAATAAGATAGTAATTATTTACAGTTAAGAATCAATGGGAGAGAAGCTGCCTCTATTGGCGTATGGCGAAATTATTTATCAATCGGTTAGGCTTCTATTATTCGCTGAAGTTAAATAATTGTGTCTCAAAAACTGGCGCTATTGGTTTTGGTTTGGGAGGCAGAGAGACGATATGAAGAGTTTTGACGGACAGATGAAAGTGTGTGTGGAATCGTTATAACTGCTGCAACCTTGTAGCACTTCGACGCCGTACTCTAACTAGGTATTGAAAAACATTTCCACCGCCGTTAATGCATCTGAAAACTTCCCGTTATTCAACAAGTACTTACGAATCAATAGCTATCATGGCCAGAGGCAAAAATATGATTAATTTAATGGCTCGCTATTGTAAAAACTGAGCTGTGCTAAATTTAAATTGATTTTTAATATGAATTTTTTAGATGATTTTAATTACAAAACATTTGATAAATTTTGTTGTTTCCTATTGTGTTTTCAGTAAAAAAATTATTACACTATATGTGTTTGTGATTCGGTAAGCAGAGTGAACAACATGTAATGTTATGTACATTGGTGAAAGAGGAAGCGGTTCTGGATAAAACGTCTAAGAGGAGCAAAAGTATGACTACGCAGTTTCACTTAATAGTAGCAAATTACTTCATTTCAGACTAAAACTCGAAGCACATAGTTGCCACATAAAGTTCCTTTAGTCCTAAATACAAGTATTAACATACAAAGAAGAAAACAAAAAGAGTGAAAACATAATATACATCGATTGAAAACGTTGAACGAGTATTTTAATTGAAAATTCTGTAAGTAAAAGTTTTTCGCTAAGGTTCTTAGATATTTAATCGGCATTGTGTGAATTTAATGTACAGGGAATGGGTAGGATGCCTAACGTCATAGTATATACCATATATAAGTCAAACTCGGTGAACGAAACCGCTAAGGCTGTAAATACTTAGTTCTTAGTACAGTCTTGAATATTCAGTATACTGTCATGACAAACGTAACATTGATGAAAAGGTCGCATACGACGTCAACGAAAAGTAAACATTTAAAATATCAGAAAATTATATTAAAATAATTTTATTTTGGATATGCTTTTGTATTTTACTTCATTTTATGAAGCTGGGCGATATACGTATAACTAGGGCAAATTTATTTATATCTATATTTCCGAACCGCGAAGTACGAGTTCCAAATAAAGCGACGCAAGGTCAGCCCCTACTCCCACGACTCCCCCATATTATAGAGCCGCACATAAGTTCAAGGTTTAAACCGTTGTCTACATCAGAGCATTAGAAAGCCTCACTAAAAAGCCATATTCGAATTCTCAGTCAGTATATATGAGGAAGTACAACTCCGATATCGGCCAGAAAACACATTATACACTTAACGCTTGTATATGTTGAATTGTTTCTAATTGCTATAAACAATAAGTTAATGATTAACAAATCTAAGCATGTAGAAACGCGTAAAACGGCAGCCAATTTAGTTCTAAAACTAATAGTTCAAAGTTCGGAAAATTACATTATAAATAGCTATCCATGCAGACATTAAAAGTACCTCGAAAATATATTAGCTGTTGCTGTATGCAAACACTTAAATCTTGAAGAGTGTTAACTGAAAATTGAATTATAAATATTTGATCCAACCAAAATGTAAACCAAATATTTTTCCTGTAATTATACGTTAACAATTATTGATGAAATATTTGATTTAGAACGTATTCACAATACGTACGTAGTTTTTTCCTGGGCAGCTTCTTATTGTTTTTGTTCCACCGCCTTATGTGATTCCCTATGGCATCCTTGTTGCCTCGAGGTATTACTCTTGGAGGATCGGGGACGGAAGTCGTGTTGAAGGGTGTGACAGCCAGCGTGCCTGCCTCCGTCGTGGTGGATGTGGTCGTTGCAACGGTTGTCGTGGAGATTGGAGTCTCCCGAACGAACGGTTGCTCTAATCGCTCTTGCTCGATTTCATTCTCAATGTCATTGTTATTTATTGGTTCTGGTGCAGGACGTCCTACTTGTTTGGTTTGCAAGAGCTCGTAACGCAAGTCATCTTGGCTATGATTGAAAGTGGTGCCCAGATTGTATTCTCTCAACTGTAACAGATCGAAAATAACACAAATGGTAGACATTTAAAAGTATAAGTACAGTATACAAATTACAGTATTCATCAACCGCCGGTCTTATTTAAAACCGATACCAATATTCTTAATTTCAACTGCAGAAACAAGAATAAAATAATCCTCAGGTAAATCCTTGTACAAACAATAAAGTTGTCCATTGGAAAAAGCATGGTGATCTTAAATCCGCTCCACGGAATTTAATAGACGTTTCTGTGGCTTTTTCACTGTGTCTCAATGGAAATGGAAATCTATTACATATAAAAAACCGGAAATCAATGTGAATGAATGAGTTCCAAGGGATAAAAACCGATTCACCCTCTCCCTTTCCTGTTAGAATACATTTCCGTGCATCCAATTTGTACTCAGATTTCTATAAGGTCCTAACGGTTTCGATTTGTGATTAAATGTCATCGGGACTGTCACCAATCAGCTTAGCGACTCGGAAACATCATAAAAATCTCCATTTCAATATTTTCTGATCATTCCTATACTCACGCCGAGCTGATGGGAACCAAAATTGGACTTAAGCAGTGTGGTTACTGACCCCAAAACTATTGATTCGAAACCAATCCGGTTCATTTTCAATGTATTATTATGAAAACGCCTCCTCATCCTCATTCATGACAATCGGTATTGTGTTGAGTGATATTTTTTTTATATTATTCGTTAAGACTCAAAAAAGACAAGTTGCGAGTTTTAAACATCGATTTAGCTAAAGAAGCATTAGAAAATTTAGTGGAAGTAATTGTAGTGACTACATTTAATTGCCATTAATATTTTTATAAATATTGATAAATATATGTATTGAACGTTCACACAGGAAATAAATAAAGTCATCTGTTTTACAAAATGATATAATCCCTAAATCAGTAATATACGGCAGAGGTTAAAACTCATTAATAAGAGTATCATATTGTTTAATTTCCTTATATGCAGAACTTTTACTCAAGAAAACGGCGCTAAACCACGAAGATATATAATTCTTGTCTTTTTTTTTTTTTTACAGCTTAACGGCGTTAGTGCGATGCAGGCAGACCGTTTCTTTACTTAAACGCTGCGTGTTTGTTTTCTAAATCCGCGGTCCAGGAAACCCAAGTCTTCCGTATACAAGCCAACGTGGCGCCGAGCCAGCAGAAAAGCGTTGCTCCCGTACTCTTCCCAGGGGTTCTCTTCTAAATTATTCTCGATTGAAGTCGTTCTCCTTGTTGCTCCTGGAAATGTTCCCAGACAGATTCCAGCGGTGTGCACTACCGAAATCCTCAGGCAATATCAGGGAACGAGTCTTATCAGAGCAAACGTTCTTTCAGAAACAGCGATTCACTTACGAAGACTTTCCTTCCAGGCTAATATTAAAACCGTTCCGAAATGTCTTACGTCATATACTATTACAAATTAAACATTATCATTATCTGCAGGGTCGATGAATTTCCGCAGTATTTATGCAATACTCCACGACTTTTCTGAATGAGTTTATTACTTCTACCTAGATCACGTTTCGTTTTCTTTGCTCACAGTATTCACGCAGACAATTAGACAAAATTAATATTCCGTTCCAAAATGATTTTTACTTTAAGTGGCCAACCTTTTCTTATTTATCATAAACGTGGAAACATTATCCAAAACCATTATTCTTTGTTAATCTGTGCCGTTACTACACAATTCCTGGTTGTGAGCTTCGGCCGTTATCGTGATCAATGTTTTCAAAATACCAAAATTTATGAAATGAATTTATTGTGACACGATTAGAAAATATTATGTCAATTACTTCCCATGAAGTCTACTGCATTCCGATTAATACATAATACTTTCTTAATTGAATTAGAGATCTGTAGAACTTTATATTACCGTGTAAAGTAATATATAATATTTAAACACAATTGGAAATACGTAGGATCTCTGAAAAAGTGTTTTGGATGAAGCTAGCGATTTATAGCGGCATATTTACTGCCTGACTTCCTAAAAGGATTCGTTTGGTTGCTGTAGTATAAATATAAGCCAAAAATATTTTTTCAGAACCTGTAGTGACGAATACTATTTATTAAACTTCCTTATAATCTCATAAGCCGATAAAATAAAACAGTTGCAGATCAGCAAGCGTAAGTTGTTATGAAATTAGAAGCAGATTTATACCGATTTCTTCCAATGAAAATATTACTAATACGATCAATGACCCTATGTTATTTTTTTATTTCCAAATATAAGACCTAATTGTTTATTTATTGTTTACTTTCCGGCTTTTAGTCCTTGCCATCCCGCAAATGTACACAGCATATGTGACATATGGAGAAAAACCTTTTTTATTAACAAAAAAATATATATATCGACGTATCATAATTTTTTCAGGAGATTTTTAATGTTTAATAATTTATGTATCAATCATGTGAAAATCCTTGCCCCAAATATTTTTAAATGATTCATAAATACATTCTTAAACCTGAAGAGGTTCAAAGAGGATAAAACGTCGGTGTATTTAATTTAAATTATTATTCTAATTCAACCATCTAGGAAGAAAAACTTTGGATCCAAATTTTTACATGATTTATACATAAATTAATAAAACTGAACAGATCCTAAAAATTAAAAAAATAGTCAGAAATTTTTTTTGAGAAAATTTTTTATCACTCACGGGCGTTTTTTATGTATAAAATGTCTTATTTTTTTATTTTTTTAAAAACACAGGCCTGTGAGGGCTATTCTCTCGCAGGCAGTACCTGCGAGGGATATTCTTTTGCAGGCAGAACCTTGTAGGAGAGATACGAAGGGGCTACCTTTGGGGATGCCTTTTCCTTGATACTAGGTAGAACCTTTTAGGAGAGATACGAAGGGGCTATCTTTTGGTATGCCTTTTCCTCTCCGTTTTTGAACTAAGGTTCCCACAAGCCGAGGCACCTCGGCCTGTTTTGAGAGGTGTATGTTCCGGGGTCGCAGACCTTCGGCATACGGTAAGAGTTGTTCGCTATTCCCATTGGAATAGTCGACCAGCTGCCTCCTAAACTGGTCGAGGCACGGAGAAGGGAGTGCTGCGTCCCCACAGCAAACTCCTCTTCCTCTATCGGAAGGGCGTGGGACAAGTACCCAATGCCCGACCTACCTGATGCAGGTTTTTCTAGGGTTTTCCCTGCATTTCTTTAGGTGAATGCCAGGTAGGATCCTTAAAATACAGCCCGGGGGCCCTAGTCAACCCTTGGCTACCTTCCTCTACCCTTTCGCATCCCCCCTTTCAAATCCCTTTCCTATGCTATAAGAGGGGAGTTGCAACTATGTGGATTACCCTATACATAGCCTGTCTACACCCAAAAACAAATTTTAACCATTATTTTCTTAGCTTTGGGTTTGAGTTAGTCATCTGTTTTTTTTCGGAATGTCGTCCTTAAGGCTCTTGCGTTTCTTGAATCATCCGCCTAAAGCAACAAGGGTTGGAGAAGCGTTGTTTGGTCTTTATTTAGCAATTATTTTTCTCTGTTATTTGACTACTTATTTAACATATTATTATACTTTTAGCACAGACTTTTTATATCTTAATTATTCACAGATATTTCACAAGCAGTTCTTCCAAAATTTGTTCTAATCAGAAAACTTGAACACATGAATAAATACATATAATTTTTCAGGGCAAATAAAATAATCGAAGGTTGCTCTAGACCATCGGTACCCGTATGTTTCATAAAAGATACGGCTTTCTTCGTATACAGAATATTATTTCAATTTGAGCTACCTTAATTATCTGGAAAGTTGCGAGAGGGGGTAGCCTGGGCAGCTGAGGGTAGTAGAAGGAGCATGCCGGATGAGATGGATGCCTGCTGGTGATGCGGTACACAGGACCAGGCGGTTCAGTGCGCCAGTTAGGAGCCGTGAACGTGAACCCATTGTCAGTCCCGGCGTCCAGAGGATCTGCCTGCAACACACAAAATGAATGTAAATGTGACGTATAATAGCAAAGGAAGACTTATCCGTAGAGGGAAAAAAAATTGTGTACATGTAATTTCGATGAACCTGAAGAGAAATGGAAATAGAACAGTGCGTAAACATGAGATTAAGTTTAGGACGTAAATCCGCGTATGAGTAGTGGTCGGTAGAGTCGTTACGAAAATACGCCGATAATAACTTATAAGTCATTGAGTGTCACTAGGAACAGCCGGATAGGGTGTGGTGAATTGCGATATAACAAATTACACTCATTAAGTAAATATTTTCTACATAAGTTACGATACTTATGATCATTGAACAATCACCATTATATTTTCGGCATTTAGTAAAATATTTACCGTACTTTTGAAACTTTCTGTAACATAGCCAAAAATGTATGAGATTTCTGTCATTAGAAATATCATCTAGTGTCCAGAAAGATTAAAATGGAAACATTGTGGAGCTCCAAGTAGGAAAACTCGTAAAATAAACTAACGACTGTCTTCACTCTGCATTCAGAACTCTGGTGTCTGAAGGAAGGAATATTCTGGAAAGTAATGTGATAGTTTCGTAGCATACCGCTAACTATTCATTCAGACACCAGAACATCGTTCATAGACGCACTCTTTCGAAAACTTCGGCATAGAAAATTGTGGGTTACCCTTATTTTTGCCACACGGTCTGAACTGAAAAGAATAATTCACCAGCTACCACTTCATAATTCATAAAATAACTTGCTCTTGTAACATGAGGCAATCTGTACTTATTATGTTTTGGTTTGCGAGTAATTTTGCGCATTCGTAAAAAGTTTAAACGCCGTTAACGGAGAAAATGAACTCATCTAGGTCGAAGAAATTTAACGACGATATTCATCCATGTTTTAGGTCACTCTTAATTACTTAAGATATACATAGCAAGAAATGTAGACTAAGATTTAACCATCCTGATTACTTTACATTTAAGGCTCATCATTCTATTGTGAATATCAGTTGCGATGTTGCTATGTAATTGTTTTACATTTATTTTCAAAATTACACAGGAATCAAATAAGGAATCTGCGCAATTTCAATGGTAAAATAAAATTTCTAGAATGGATGAAACTGAAATAAGTATTTTGTAATCTGGAAATTGTACGATCATTTTGAAACTCTAATGTAAAAGTAAAATAACTATTTTATTAAAATATTAAGTTATTATAGAATAAATGTTAGATTTTCTTCTTAAAAATAAAAATTCTTATTTAGGTCTGTTAATAGTTATGTTTAAAATATCACCTCTAATGTTATAGAGTCAATCCAGGTGCCACCAACAAACAAGTCGAAACTGTCTATTCCTATGAACCAATCTGGCGACGGCATGATGTGCGAGATAGCAGACACCTGAAATAAATCAACATTGTATGGAAACGAAACCTATATGGTTTTGATAATCAAATATCTTAACAAATAGGTAATAAGAGAAATTGAGATAAATTAATGTCCAACAGTATGACAGATTCTGGGTAGACGCATTTAATTTGATCACAAAAAACAGAACGAAGATTTGTCAATCCGAGAGCTGACACTCGAAAGGAAAATACATGTTCCATTTACTAAAATTTACAGTTCTAAATGCTATATGATGCAACAGGCCAGCTTTTTACCTTTGAATGGTTGCTGTCGGCAAAGAAGTGTGCCTCTGTCCTGCCGACGCCCGAGAGAATGGGCGGCGCCTTGAACTGGTCTAGGACGGAATCGCCCGCCTGAGGCAGGGCGGCGTCCAGGGCGTCTGCCTGGCCAGTCTCAGCGAAGCGTCGCAACCAGGGAGACGCCGGCGCCCCCAGTCGGAAAAGTGACGTGTGCTGGTCGTGCGATCGGCCTGAAACATAACGTCACCGATTAACAACTTATTTTCCGTTAATCCTAACGCAATCATTTATTTGTCTAAATAAAGTAATTCATATCATAAACGCCAAACCTATCATGCAAGTAACACGGTGCGTTATAACCGTGCACCTCCTTCATAATTTCGCTGACGAAAAGTACAAAGTAGACTTAAAAGTAGATGCAAAGGCCCCACCAACGTAAATTCTCCAGGCATTTAAAATAGTGCTATGCTTAAGTAACAAAGGCGGTGCCCACCTACGGGAAAACCAGGGTTTCGGGATTTCACGGAAAGCTGGACAAAACATTACCGTTCAGACCATGTGTATATAGGGGATGTATGGCATATGTTACCGAGGTGGGGGAACGTCATATAAAAGCGAGTGAAAACACTCTGATGGGGGTTTCTTCTTTCGTGACGTTTTGTAATATTAACATTGTTTTGCTGACAATAGTAACGCATCGTAAAGTACCAACAGAGACAGGAAGTAAATGTAATGTTCAAAGGCTCTTCCGGAGAAACAATTAAAGAACCGAAACAACGGATTACGCGACTGGACGAAGATCGAAGCAGAGGACGCTGCTTGTTATTTCCTGAAGGCACCAGCGACAGTTGTTGGAAGATGATCATTGACACTTCTACGACAAAAGTATTTCTACATTCATGCATATGATTCTTTAATACAAAAACTTTAATAGTATTTTCATCGAAAAGAGTTTCAAAGGGTAATTTTTTGTTGTTGTCGCAAAACACACAGTTATATCTTACTAGTGAAATAAGAATGTACAAAACTGTAATAATTGAGATTGTGTAATGATTTGCAAATTCAATGTTTATGAAAATTTGCACGTTACCAGGTACCTTGTGAACAACATCAGCCATCCCTACCCATATTTGTTACTGATCTCTACATCAAAACAATAAAAGAATGGCAACCATGTCGAAAAAGCAAGAAATGACTGCGCATCTGCACAAGATTGTTATGCGTCTAGCGAAATAAAGGAGGTGTCATACACTACGAATTGCTTCCCAAGGCATCAAATTCAACGCGATAATAAACCTCCCCCTCGCTGGTATCCAAGAGCCTTGTTGAGAGGTGATTCAACTCCAACCCATATTCTTTCGATATTCAGCCCTCAGACTGCCATCTTTTTCGTTCAATTTACAACAATATTCTAACGAAATCCTGCGCCAACGAAACTGTTTTACGAACTTGAATTACCTTCTTCATATCCAAAACAGAATCTTATTAGGTATATTATTGTCTAATAGAACTTATAATAATAATATAAATTATGTAGTTAACGTCCTTATTACGCATTTTAATTCTCATAAGTTTATCAAAATTATTTATAAAATATTATTTTCTAAAAGTGTCATTTCTGTACAAGAAAAAGGCCCAACACAAGAATACATTGTACTTTCATACTTTAGTTGTAGTTGGTAAAAAGATATAATGTTTGCAATATCTTTAAATCTAATCCACAAAGTTCTGCTTAATATATTTGACAATCATACTTAATGAATTGTAACAACCGTGCTTGAAGTTATATCAACCTAACAAAAAGGTCGGCGACAACAGTGTTAAAGAACATAAAGACCATTTGAAATTTCATACATATAAAGGCATTCCTATTACCAAACATTGTTTAGAATTTAATAACCCCTCAGTCTTAGACAAAAGGTAATTATTTCTGAAAAATGACAAATGAAAATCTAATATCAGACTATTAATATTATACAGGACACTGAATGTTCAAATTGTTCTCTATCTTGAAATACAATTTCCTTTGCTTAATTAAGTCCCACATTGACGACGAAAAGCAACTGGTATTTATATGTTTAATTCATTTTATTGTTTTTGTCTGTATTTATTGTCGCTTTTGCTTTAAGTAATTATAATACATACAGTGGTTTGGTAACTGTTACTCATTTTACAGTTTTCTTAAATTACTCAACTAGAATAAACTAAAAAACCATTCCTGTCGTTCCACCCTTCTCCGAATTATTTTTCTACGTGGTCTACAGCTGTACAAAAACCTCTCCAATTAGTAAATATTCTCTTTTTGTTACAAAACTCTTTAGCTGAACAGATTAAAATTCATTTAAAATCTAACTTGAAAGACATTATTTTAATAATGGATATTCTAATAATTCAATTCGGTTGAATGAATAACTGCGAATTTTCTTTCCAATAAAACTTAATTTTTCCCAGTAACAATAGAACAAATCTATTAATTCCATCTCCTCCCAAATCTCACTCTAATGCCGTGCGCCACATAAGAAAGAATGCATTGAATCTTTTAAATTCATCTCTATAATTGAATTCTGAATCTAATAGTCTTTTATTATGTTCCTTTGTCAGATGATGAACGTTCGTTTTGATATTATATCAATACGTCCATTGTATTCCATGAAACGAGAATTAATTTAATTTTGTTTCAAGCTGAATTTTATGCTATACTTTAATTGTGGATCGCTTGCCCATCTGATAATATTAAATTAAATATTAATGTACAAGATTTGATAGGACTGTTATGTGTGAAATTAACATTTTTATAAAAGGTTCATCAAAGAGAATAATTGTGATGAGTTCCCTTACAAAGTGGAAGGAAACAGTAGAATCGCAAAGTTGTTAATATATTAACAATGAAGATGAAAAAACGACACACAGAACAGCACATTGATTTTATTTATTGATATAAATTTGGTTTAGTTTAACTGATTAAATCCATTTCAGTGGTGACGCAATCAGTTATTAGTGTTAGCAATGCATACGTGAATATTAATTATTGTAAGCTGATTGAATAACTTTGGTGACACACACATATCTTCAATTAAAACGTCATTTGGGAATATAATGTAATGAAAACCCAGTTTATTAACCCAGACATTCAGTTTGTAAATCCTATTCGCGCTAATACAGTTTGAATTGAAACAATACGCAATGTGTTTTCACAACAGTTGAGCAGTACAAAGTTTGTTTACATTTAACATGCAGTAAAGTATTTATAAGGAACACTCTCCAGGAAATAAAGTTTATTAAATTTAATATTCCGTGCATTATCAGATATTACTGATTGTGTGAAATTTGTAACTATTCTCCGAATATTATAAGTTTCAAAATGTAGCATGTTACGATTTTAATTTACCTTATATCATTAATACTAACGCGCCCATTTTACGAACAAAAAGTCTGGCGTCAGTCTTCATTTATGAATGGAATTTTTGGGTATTATTAATATTATTATTATATTTACACATATTATGGTACAAATAGAAAGTAAAAGATTTTAATATTTCCTTCACATATTATAGATTTTTAGATTATAGAACTTTATCAATTTTTTTTATTTCATATAATAAATTTTACATGCTAAATAACGTTGGCATTCTTACACATACCTTTAAGTAAGCTTTCCGCGTAATTGCTACCTCATTACTGATCCGTAATTTTTGTTGGTCGTGGAACCCTGGTAACATTTGCTTCTAAATGTAAAGTTTCCTTTTAAGAGTACGCAGATTAAGATTTTCAATTATTTTTCATCGCATTCTGGTGAGAAAAGCAAAGGCATCGGTGCTGCTTATTAAAATATAAATATTTTGTGCATATTAGTGAATTAGGTTCACAACTAATTACCATGCTCTTGTCCATAACGAATTGGGATTAAAAGCAAACGTATATTTAATAAAAAAAATTACGTCACTGAGAAAATATATAACTGAAGAAATTATATTGCTGATATAATAAAATGAAATTTTATATTCACATTGAAGTTCAATAAAAGTAAATAAATTGTTTCAGCACCAAAGGCCTCCGCTGTTGTCCGCCAGGGTCCGCCTGTAGTGAAAACCGTGAAATTGCAGGCTTCTTGAAGGCTTGCAAAACAGTCTGGAGGTGCACGACGTTGTGGTTTCGGAATAATTAGTGGAGGTAATGCGAAAAGCATTTCTCAGAAGCCCACGTAAGTCCATTCGTCAGGCTTGGAGGCAAATGAATATACTTCGTTTGTATGCTTTCAAGCTTCAAGTTCTGCGCACCAAGCGACAAACCACGCCGACAATTGTTGTATCGCGTCTATATAAAGTTGAGTTCATTTAGAGAATGTTGTTCTATGGTCAGCAAATTTTCATCTTGCTGGGCACATCAACCTCATCATACGCAAATTTACAACGTAATCGTCTATTTTAGTACTGCAAAGCAGCCTACCTCTTGCAATTGTTGCTGTGGGATCGACATTTTACAGATGAATATGGTTTAATATATACAAACTCTCCTGGATATTAGTCGCGCCCCTAAAGTAACGCGTATAGTTGCGTTACGTCAAACTATTCCGTTGCTGATCATTTTATAAATCTATATTGAATCTTATTACAGATATTTAACATACACATTTTCGACACATATATACATAATTCATACATCCAATCACTGTCTGGTTTAATTAAAACTTGACATTTTCTTCAAAATATTTGTATATCAAAAAAATTCTAGTTTTATAATATCAAAATATCCTTTATAAATGTAATCATCAAATATTGAGATTCTAATTTTGCAAAACAAACATCAGTTAGATGCGAGATAGCTAAATAGTTCCAGAGTGCTTGAAATATAATTGTTTAAAATGCAATTAGTTATTTGTATCATTAATTATTTTTCAGTTTTGTTAAAATTCTGATTAAATTATTATAAATAATATTTGCATACATAATATTTTATTATGAATAATTAAATTGTTGGTAAAATAAATTTATTTATCAGTTTCAATGTTTTTTGAATTTTTGACAAGGCATTATTGGCAAATTATTTTTAGTTTGTATACGTAAACAAAAAAAACCTTCACACTTTTCACAACAATTTTGTGTTTTACACTGTTCTGTAGTTATTTGAAACATAGCCCGCAGTATTTTCTAAATATACTTCGTTAATTTCATTATCAGTATCCGATACATCTGACAAAGTTCCTAAAATAACATCAGTTTCTCATTTATCTGTTGATTCTACAATATCGTCACCAGGTACAACATTTGTGTCATAATTATCTTCTTCTAAAATAAGACGACGAATTTTATCTTTATCGTGAGACTTATTCCACAATATTTTACAAGCGGGAAAAACGGAAAGTTGAAACAAAAAACACATATGATAATAAAAATTTCAGTGTCAAAAGAGAAATATTTGATATTAAAACTGATTTTTTTAGGGCAACAGGCTACATGAGGGTAATCCACGTTGGGCAACTCCCCTTTAATAGCATAGGAAGGGATGCGGAAGGGTGGAGGATGGTAGCCAAGGGTTAACTAGGGCCCCCGGGCTATATTTTAAGGATGCTACCCGGCATTCGCCTAAAGAAATGCATAGAAAACCGTAGAAAAAACCTGCATCAGGTAGGTCGGGCATTATCCCACGCCCTTCCGATAGCGGGAGAGGAGTTTGCTGTGGGGACGCAGCGTTCCCTTCTCCGGGCCTCGACCAGTTTAGGAGGCAGCTGGCCGACTATTCCAATGGGATTAGCGGACAACTCTTACCGTATGCCCAAGGTCTGTGACCGCGGAACATACACCTCTCAGAACAGGCCGAGGTGCCTCGGCTTGTGGGAATCTTAGTTCGAAAACGGAGACGGTTATTAAAACTGAATAATTGTCAACTACTTGATCGAAAACGAAATATAGTATCACTGCGGCAAGTACAGGAAATATACTGACGTGGGTGGTTGCAGTAGATCTCCTGAACTGAATATACCCTACGTCCTTAATAAAACGTCTACATACCGTTGCTTTTGGAGTGTGACCTTGGCAGATTATTGTAAAGACAATCCTCTGAGATGTCATAAACATTCATCCCTGTATCTGACTTGGTTTTGGCGATAACAAAGAAACTATATTGAGTAGGTCACCTGGGCCTATCGCGACTAAAGGAGGATGAACCTTGACACATTTTAATGTAATTAAGATTAAAATAAAACAATTGTATGTGATTGTGAAAACAGGTTGTATCATTTATAATAGAAGAACTGTTTCCAAACTAAGCTCAGCAATAGATTCCATAATTTTATTACTAGCCTGAATTGAATTTTGGAGGTTTGAAAAGGATACCCTGCATTCCAAACAAATATTTCATTATCATTAGTAATATTATACATTCCATTTTGTAAATAGAAAATGCATTTTCAAGCTTATCCGAAATATATTGACCTTAAATATCGTCGGTTTTAAACCAGAGAATTATATATATATATTTGGTTATATTTATGTACATACATGTTTGCATATGTCGTTGGAATTTCTCGCAAATGTAGAGTAGTGATGTATGGCCGTTCACGATAAGATTTTAAACGACTTTACCCTCTAATTAATATATGTAAAATTAGCTGTTCTGAAAAAAAGGCACTGTAACAAAAATTAGCCATAGGTAACTAAGTAAATAAAATCATATTCTAACCCAGAGAAACCACTCATTCCGACGGATATACCTTAGACCTTTAGAGAATGCGATATCCAGTGAGTTGTGCGTTATCGATCACGATCAACAAGTGACAGAGACAGTCTCGTAAGTACTACAGCGTGGATTTGATGTCACCATAATTATCGCATGAATAACTTCCGTTATTTTCTAAAGGATTGGTTCACTACAAGAATCATTTATTCCTACTGCTAAAGATAAAATAAAAAATATTGTTTCTAATCAAGTTAATTGAGATCATAGTTATTAATATCGAAATATTGTAGATTCTTTAAAAAAATTTAACCGGAAATCGTGTTATAAACAATTAAAATAGAAGAGACAGAATGTTACATTCCTTTTCTTAAAGACCCCCAGGTGCACGAGTATAAAATAACATATTTTGAATAGCTAAATTTAAAAACGTGAATATACACACGATATAAAAAAGTAATACAATTTTGTGAATTTTAAAAAAAATTATTATAATTTATTTGCTGTAATAAAATTTATAACAGAAATTTCCAAAAGCTTTTTACGTTCATCGGAACTAAAATGAGTGTCTAACACAATTCATTGTGCGTAATTTAAGGTATTTATGATAGTAAATATTATGAAAGAAACAACTTACTGGCATACACATAGTTAAATTAAAATATTAATAGATAGAAATTTTTCATAAATTTTAGTTAATTTATTTGTATCAGTTTTGACATGTATAGGTGAATTGTTTGGTGATATCATTCATCAGCCTCGAATGATATTTGTTTTATTATTTTTATAGCATTTGCAACCTTTTAAATATGTAAAAATACAATTACTTCGATTTTACGATATATATATATTTACAGACTTGTCATTTTCCTGTTTAATATAAGATTGGGTTAAATAATACCCGCAAAATCATCCAGTATCGTAAAGATTTAAAATGCAGCTGTCATGAATTCTCTAAATTCATTTTGTTTAGTATTATTTTCACAGTTGATTAGTACGCATATTTTAATTTTATGTCAAGTGTATATACAAGTCCCAGCAAGGTTCAGTATTACAGGTTTTCATTTGAAGCTGTTGCGTTTCTAGAAAGTTGACCAGTAGTGACGGGGAAAACGCCGCGAAAAATTTTACGGTGTAGAGATAATAAAATACGATGTAGTTCAATTGATACATCGCCCACACAGGTTGCAATTCATGTGCTTTTGTGGAACGGCTGAGGTAAAATCTGATTAATTAAAAGCACGCTATGATCTGCCGTTGCATCCAGCAGCCTGCGTGACGCTAAGCCCCCTCAAAATCCGGTTCGCAATCTCCCGGACCGTAGGATTAATGGCCCCCATTATACTGACTGAAGTGCGGCCGAAGTATCTTAGCAACAAACTCGACTCGTTACAAAAATTACCCAGAACCCGACGGATGTATCCGTTAATTAATACGACAAGCTAATCGCGTCCTCACATGGACCACTGCTTGAAACCTAAGTGTTTGATTTATATCGACTGAAAATGCCAGAATAATGTCATCTATTCGTGTTTCACTTTTAATTGAGTCGAGATAAGAAATCGGCGGTCATGTTGTCGGTGAGACGGAAGTCATAATCCATTCACAGCGGTGTAATCAAATTCTGATGTTGGTCCTGTAGATAAGAAAATTAAGGCTGCGAAATCATGCAACGAACATTTCCAAAATCACGGCTATATTTTTTAAAAAAAACTTGATCAGTTCGGCTGTCACCAGCTGTGAAAAATATTTGCTTTAAATGTAATAATGAAACAACGAGATGATTGGTATTGTCATAGCCATAGCAGTGTACTTAGGGAATAAGTAGGAACAGTGTGTGGAATGCCACAGTGCGGTTAGGCGATGGACAAGCAAACTTATCTACATTTGAAAATGTATGATCTCTAATTATGTAATATCAATCTACATTTTTATTTTATATATTAATTTTCAGGTGAAACTTCTTCACTCGATTCAGAAATTTGGTGGTAAATAAATTATAAAATAGTTTATTAGGTTCAATTTTTTATAATGAATAAATTATAAAATAGTTTATTAGGTTCAATTTTTTATAATGAATAATAAAATTAATAAAAGTAGTAATAATAACAATATTAAAAAAATATAGATAAAATTAATCGTGACAGTTAACGTTATTTACCGGAATGTCTTTATTTTACCTGATGATTGTTAACAAAAGTATACGAAACACATATAATTTAAAATTAACAACTATAACAATCTCACTTCACATTTAAATTAAATAATAAAAACAGTAGTATATTAGTCATGAAGAAATTAATTATACAATTTGAAACATAATACATTTAAAAGACGACGCTTCGTCCCTGATTAGAACCTCTTCAGGTATATAGTTGTTACATTAAATTATCTAAACATTAAAATTGAGAAAAACAAAGTCATTCAAAATGATATTTTTTTTACGAATTCAATTATGTAAAATATAATATAAAGGCTTAATTCCAATTTATTATGAGAAACTTTAAGATGACAAAAATTTCGAACTTGCGGTTTGCCTACACGTTGCGGCCGAAATGACTGTTATTGTCGTATTACGAGTATTATTGAAATTTAAGAAAACAATGGAAATAATTTTTTTTACATAATACAACAGACAGTTCACACTAATATAGTATCATAAATTTTATTTTAATTGTTTGTGTTATTTGTAATTCGCAACGAGCTAATTTCCTAATTACTCCCCAGATCAATCAAATTGGCCTCACGTTGGGAAACACCTATCTAGGTTAATATTTACTTTCTTCATCTAAAATCTTTACATTTTCCCAATCTATAACTTGGTTCTTTAAATAAATATGGATAGAACTGAATAATTTAGGACGTTAAATTTAAAATTAGGTATTTATATCCGAGATTTATGAGCGTTTTATATGTAATATGTTTCAAACTGAATAATTAAATTTTTTCTGCTATTTTTGTTAATTTATATAATACAAAATGATATTATGATAATAACCAAATGATATAGAAAGCCACGCTTCATCAAATAAAATAAAAAACAGACAAATTAGTGGTGTGAGGTGAATTAAATAACTTTATATTATTTGTATAGCAGTTATTCATGAGTTAAATAATATTTATTACAAAAACTCCTGTCGTATGGTCCAGAAACCACCGTCATTATTTTCAGGTTTATTCGTTGTTATTCTGGCGCGAAAAATTTACCCTCATATTTCTTCGGGGGTTGTAAATCAACTTGGTTGCTCCAATTCATTGCGAATTTTCCGTCGATATTTCTAACATCCTCGGAACTGGAACCAATTGTTCAGATAAAATATTCTTTCATGTGTACAATATTTTTTCATTTTTCCGTATTTTTTTTTCACACAGAGAATCGTATACTCGAATTGTCGTCTTTGTTGATTAATGTTGTGAGGTGAAGTATAAATTGTGTTAATGCATAAGTTTAAATAATTCGGGTGGCCTTTTTTTTTGTAGAGGTAGTTTGCGACCGTGAAGAAGGAATACGTTGGAGAGGAATATACGTAACCCCAAATCGGAGAAAGACAGGTAACACAGTGGAATAAAGGGGGTTGGGGGGAGCCGTAGCATCATTTTCTTCTAATTTGAAACTGCGGGCCGGAAGTACCCCAGACGGCAGCGTGACAATGCCGGCCTAAAACTCTGCCTTTCTCTCCGGCTGTTTGTGTGTCTGTATTTATAGTCCCTTGTCTCCACAAGCGGGCTGACAGCGAGAAGCTGCACGCGCCATACTGGCGTACACGAGGTTATATTTAGATCTCACCCCAGGACTGTAACCCCCACTAGTCTATGTCTCACCCTCCGCTTAACAATTAGACAGGAAATGACTCTAACTCTCTTAATAAAGTATTGTCAGACGCTCGTTAAATGAAACAAACGCTTTGTCTAAAATTTAGAGAAGAATATAAATTTTATTTCTTAGATGAACTCAAATCTGGGAGGTTTGAAATAGATACTAAGCATACAGAGCAATCATTTCATTCACATTAGTATTAGGCGTTCCGATTAATCGGGACTGTCACCGGTTTTAAGCCTCGTGTTCCAGTGTCCCGGACGAACTTTTCGATCCGGTCAAAACTCCAAAATTTTCAAATTTTTCTTTTCTTAATACATTTTAAGCATTTTCCTCCATGTTACTTCCAAATTGCAATGGTGAAACTGCTTCAAATAATGATAGTTTCATTTTCGTAAGTAAAAATGAAATTTCTCCAAACACCTAACGAAAGAAACAAGGATTCCAGGAATGTTGTGTGATATTTATATCATCACTTAATTTTGTCTGTTTCTGCTATTTCATCAAATTATTAAAAATGGAATTTCCCGAACAAAATAAAGATTATATCGCACTTGCGAGTATATTTTCTTCGTAGCACAGTATCATACAAACGTTGAGATAATATTCTCATTGATGTAGATTCAACGGGTAGATGAAAAAAATAGAATTTACATAGATGCAGTTGAAATTATGCTACAGTGCATTGAAAACCGTGATTTCAATTATTGCCAAATGTATGATTACATACGTAGAAATAAAGTAGTTTTGCAGAAGGCCAAATATAATGAAAAATTTACAAATCATGTTTAAAATTGTTTTTATTCCCGTCTTTATTCTCCTATTTTTTACTTTTTGTTCAAAATTAATAAATAATGTTAAAATATGTTGATTTTATTTGCTTATGTAATATAAATTTAAAATTTAGTAGAAGCTTCATAGTTGGCCCAAGATAGTCAAAATCTCGGGTAAAGGAAGAAACTAAGTGGTCTAATATTGTTTATTTTTGGGGGGTTTAGGCGAGGTTAGTGTGGAGGAGGGGCTCCCGGGTTGGCTTGAAAGGAATCTGGCAACCCTAATTAGTATTCATGTACGTACATACAGTCCCCGTTCGTAATAAAGAACTGCTTTAAAGCGAAGCCTTAATCATCTGAGTACGAATGTGTTTTATTTTTTATCGTTTATCCATCATATATGTTAACGTATATTGTGTTTCAGCCTCTTGCCGCACGAAGATACACTCAATGTCAAAAATTTCGTCGTATTACCTAATTGACGATTAAAGTTTTATGACTTTACCGTGCAATAAAATATATTGATATGGGAAGTTAACACAAAACAGGAAAAAAATTATTATTCACTCAGGTTTGTGAAAAGGAAGGACTCGTGTATCATTTATCAGGCTGAAAGTAGGTCCGTATTAATATAAATTTTGGTTTTAAATTTACTTTACCGTAGCATTTCTACATTATTTAACTCATTTTCGCATTCCTCTTTCCAGAAAATTAATTTAATATTTCCAACTACACTCAATTTTACCTCATAAGTGTTTAATATAATATATTCATAGTTATGTTAGTTACTGACTTTTGGTTCTGTTTCATATTGAGATAAATTATTTTACATTAATTAATTGTGTTAATTTAGCATAAATTCATCTTTTGCAATAATATAGTACACATGCAGTTTTTATTATTTTCACAACTGATAACTATTGGGATTAATTTACTCTCTTTTCTTAATTTTATATTTATCATCAGATATTTTAGACAAAACCCTAAATATTACTTCACCATAATCATTGGAAAATTTTTAAAAAAAGTAATGATAAATGCGCCCAAGCGAAATACAAAAATATTATTTTCATGTTATACTTTTGGATGAGGACAACAACCATAATTAATTTTCGCACATGAATTTAGTAATTATAGATGAATTAAAAATTTAAAGCGAGAATCAGGTTAAATAAATAATTCATTATAAAACTAAGAAGTGAGGTAATAAGATCTGCATAATTTGTGTTGGAATTTTTTCGTACTTTTTAAGAAATATTTATAAATAAAATTTTCTATTCGTAAGGGTTTCTGACAAAAATGTAATAAAATATCAAATTTGATTTTTCATCTTTAAATTATTGAATATTTACAAATCGATTTGATATTTCTGTAGTCTTACATATTTTCTAAAAATTGTATTAAAGGCGAGCAAGTGTTTTAAAGTAATTTTAAATTTAACCCATTCATCTTGGAAAAAAGAAACACGTAAAGCGTTCAGTACGCATATTATAATAGCATTTTACTAGTTCTGTAAACAGTTTCTGCACAAATCAGCAGAAGTTACGGTTTTAATAAATGAGGAAATAATTTCAGGAAACTATCAACAATGTTTCTCGAATCAATTGGAGTATCGTCAGTCTCTGTGTGACTATTATTTATTCTAGATTAGGAATACATTCCAGTTAAAAATTTCGGTTCAACCGCAATTATTAAGGATCATAACATCAGATGTCTTGAGATTTAACGTATTTTAATTTTCTTTACTTAAGAGCCCGAAAATCTCTGGCGTTGATTTTTGACTTCTCTAGATATATTGTAGATTCTGAAGTACTCTGACATGACGGGACGTAAGTGAACATTGTCGGTCTGGGTGTGGTCGCGTTCCTTAAATACATCAAAGTTGAGTTTTCCGGATTTGAGGCTGGCCGTCCGCTCTATTTCGAGCCTGGCTCACAACTCGCAACTTCTCAATGCAGTAACTTCTTGCATAATCTGTGCTGGCGCGAGACGTGAGCAAACAAACGTACGTTATGCAAGCCTGGCATATAGCAAACATACGCCAGACTCGATCGTCATTAGTGCTTCTGCACTTTCTTACGCAGTTTCTCTGTCACTCAAGCGGTAGCTACATCACTGCTTAAGCATTATAGACCTATGATTGCAAATAAACATTAATCGTCACACGCAATACTGAAATTAACACAATACTGCATAAACTCGTAGGATAAATTTAAACCTATATTGGAGGCATAGTTATGCAGTTTTATATCTGTAAGTGCCGATTATTAGATTATTAACAATTCAGATATTGTGCTCCTGAGGAATTAATTAATTTGTATTTTTTAAATAAAATACCTATAATTTTCAAGTCTAAAACTCATAAGTTTGTATATTAAAGATATTAAGTAAATTATATTGAAAAACCCTGGGCCTCCACTTTACTTTCAAATTTCTCCAGGACGAGGTTACTGAAAGCTGTTTTTATCCACGAAGCAACAATGCTAATTTACTCTACTAATGTGACTCAGGAGAACGTAAAATATGAATGAAATGTAGCGATTATCCGAGGCCAACTACAAACACAAACAAGTGCTAAAAAAATGTTAAAATAATTGTTGCGGTGAAACTCGAACTTCAGGGGCGTTATTGCTCTGTTCATTAAGTTACGCATGTCCTTCAAATTAATTATGTGTGGCAATATTACAACTTAATTTATAATTGGAAAACATATTCTGATAAATAACCAACACATTTAAACGTTGGGGGACTTGTTACGGTTAAGTTAGAGGTTTGAAATCTCCTTCCGGTGAATTTAGAGAATTTCACAAATTATTTTGAAGATAAAGCATTTACCAATTTTCCGAATTGAGCCACAAACCGAAAATTAAAGCTTAAACAACACAACGGATTCCCTACTAATTCCATCTGACGACCTGGCAGTCTCTAAAAATATTATTTACTCACCGTATTGTTACGAAATTTCGTAACTATTTTATGGAGGCAGCTCATTAATTGTAAGTATAAAACTTATCCACTGAACACAGTTCAGAGTCCTACCTCTCTCACCTTTTCCCACACGTCAGTTCAATTTATGGCGCCTGAAAACCAATTATTGACATCTATTGATCCCTTCGGACCTCAAATACCAGCACATAATAATGTGATTAATCTGGAAATTAAATTTATCACGTTTTAAAACGTTAGTTTTATTTTATGCTTCAAGCACAGATATCACCATTCTGTATTGCATAATTCTAAAATTTATTGGGAGAATATCGTCGAAGATTTTTAGAAATATTTCTTGTCGGACTGTTAGAATGCAAATGTAATGAAATTAAAATATAAAAATACACACGTCGTTGCTCAACAAAAATTTTGCTACACCAAATATGTAGCTCAGTTTGTAATAATAGTATTGGGCGATTCTTACCTATATTTATATGTAATTTTTGTTTAATTGGAGATCACTTCGGCTATGTTGTAACCCTAAAATCCAATTTAAAATTCTTTAAGTAACTATCGCTCGACAGAAATTCTTATTTGAAATAGATGCAAACGGATTAAACAATAGACATATTTATAGCCAAAATGTTGTTATTGGAAAATAATGAAGATCAGAAAATATGTAAAGCACCGCGATTGCGGTGCCACCGCCCTCTCACCAACACAAAGGGATTATGACACACCGCAACCTACAATAACATACTGTGCGGAACTCGGCTTCGTATTCGAATATGTCACCAATGCATAATTCTCAAAACATATACGTTGTATCAAGTAAAATTATATATAAATAATCTTCACAATTTTTCGGGATTCAAAATTCGGCGTGAATAGTTTTATTTAGTCCCTTCTATAAAAATATTAAAGAAAAATACAATAGTGTTCGAAAATGGATCTTCACGCCCCAGCACTACAATTTTGGAAAAAGGAATTAAAATTGATCTCAAATTGAGTTCTCTGAGTTTAGAAGTGTATGTAATCCAGATTTTATTTCAAACGAAAAATTAGAAAATGTAAAGGCTTACGAAATTTAAAAACTACTTTAAATTAAATCGAGCTTTTCAAATGAAAATAATATGAATTTCAATGAATTAGTAAGAATAAAACTGGAATAAATACATCTTTAAACTATAGACAAAGATAATTTAAAATATTTTATTACCTGAAATAGTTTTGTGGCCATTTTCAAAAGTACTCTTAGTTTTTATTTTTTGAATAAATATTTAGTTTCCGTATTCTATTATACGTAATATCTGTAAGTTATTTCTGTAAGTTTCTGACTTTCAATCTTTGATCTAAATTTAATTTAATTATATTTACTGCGGAATTTTCGCATCCATCCTTTCCACTGGGAAAAAAAATCAATTTTAATTACATATCCTTAATAAACTTTTCTCTTAAAAAAAACTCTCCGAAACAAACTTTGAAATATATCATCACGCTTCACTCTACCCAAACAAACGGAAATTAAACAGCATAAAATAAGAAATTTATATAATATAAAAATAATAAATTTGCCTCCCTTTGTGTGATTTAGTGGGTAATAAAACACTCGTTTTGAGACGGCTCAGTGTATGTGTACTTGAGTATATTAGAGTTCAAGTATTAATTAATAAAAAATTAATTATTCATAAATTGAGTTTCAACTGTTCATATACTACAGACTGCATACTCTTAATTTTCGAGTGATTGATGTATATATGAAATTATACAGTGTTTTTATATCCTGCCTTTGTGAGTTTTATTTTGTTTTCCTTTGTGTTCGTAGAGTTTGGTGCGTAATGCTTATCTGAAATAATTTTTGTGACGATTTCTATAATTTATTCTCATCCCATGACTGATTTAGAACCAAATGCTCTGCACGACTACTCTCATTCTTGACACTAGATTCAAAAGTGCGTAACTATATGCATAATGGGTACTCACTCAATAATCGAAATATGGCTCTGTGTACCCGTAATTACTGTCCAACGCGAATCCAGCCTCGTGATAACAAATAACACTATACTCTAAGTATAATTCGTAATATATTATCGATTTCTTTGGTTCTTATTTATTATCATGACTTTTTATGAATTATTGACTTCTGTATCATATAAATCTAGACAATGAGACACCACGAAAGCCGTGGTGAATTATTAAAATACATATTTTAGGATTATGAATAGTCCGTTACGCTATTGATTTTACGTGATAAATGAAGACAGTTAAAGGTCAATTTATGGACTTCTGGGGGAAACGAGAGAAACGTTTTTCTTCTTGCCGACTTAATGGCTAAAAGGAAGGCAGCGTCACGTGTGGCAAGGCGGCTCATTCACTTTAACCTTCCTGTGAGCAAATACTAGAAATGTGTCTAGAGAACAAGAAAAACAAGAAACTCTTGTTTCTGCTTACATATGACAAGAAATAAAATATGTTCGTAAGTATGAAAATTAGACATCAAAGTGGAAGAATTTCAATTAAATAAGCCGTGACGTATTGAAAATTTTTGTCGAGTTATTAGCGTCGTTATCATAGTTTCTTTACATAAACCAGTGCTGACCTGCTAAGGTTTAGTGAGAGGTCGCGTGTTCGAATCGCGGAACGCACATGGATGTTTGTGTGTATATACCATGACCGAGGAAACTAGAGTTAAAAATGGAGGAGAATCGAAACACTGACCCTATACTCAGATGTAGTGAAAAGTACTGTACGTAATAAAAAGAAATATAAACCAGCCATTTTCTCTTTCAAATATGTATGAAATATTTTTTTTAGGGTAACAGGCTACATGAGGGTGATCCACATAGTGGCAACTCCCCTTTAATAGCATAGGAAGGGATTTGAAAGGCAGGATGTGGTAGGGTACAGGAAGGTAACCAAGGGTTAACTAGGGCCCCCCGGCTATATTTTAAGGATCCTACCCGGCATTAGCCTAAAAGTGATGCAGGGAAAACCCTAGAAAAACCCGCATCAGGTAGGTCGGGCATTGGGTACTTGTCCCACGCCCTTCCGATAGCGGGAGAAGAGTTTGCTGTGGGGACGCAGCATTCCCTTCCCCGTACCTCGACCAGTTTAGGAGGCAGCTGGCCGACTGTTTCAATTGGAACAGTGAACAACTCTTACCGTATACCCAAGGTCTGTAACCCCGGAACATACACTTCTCAAAACAGGCTGAGCTGCCTCGGCTTGTGGGAACCTTAGTTCAAAAACGGAGAGGAAAAGGCATCCCCAAAGGTAGCCCCTTCGTAATTATTAGATTCGATTGAGAGATCGTGAATGCGTTAAGTAAATAACTTATTCTTAATCATACCGTTATTTGAGCACCTGTGCATTACAAAAAAAATACGAATCTTTAAATTTGTATCAAATTTTATTAGCCGCGGTGAGAACTGAGTTTATAAATAACTAAATTAAATCAACCAATATCTGTTTTTTTTTCAGGCATATAAGGATTACTATTTCAACATAAACGATTTTTTAAAAAACGACCTAAAATGTTACAATGACGTTTCGAGTTATAGGAATAATCTTTAAAATTATTTTGTTGGAAAAAGCATTTCGGTGCCAAAACAATGTTCTGGTGCATTACAAAGCAACAGTGTAGGACGAAAACAGAAAATAACTTGATAAATCTTGAACATATTTAATTTTCCAATGAAAAATTAAATTTATATTTGTATGCATAAAACATGATAATTCAAGCATAATTCCATTTAAGGGCATTACGCCAAAATTATGCTGTAGAATATGATTTACCAATGCACTATTCTCCGTAATTATATACTCAGGTTAATAAATGTATAACGAAGTGAAAATTGCAACGTTCATAGGCCTAATTTTCCACGGATATGATTTTTTTGTATCATATTTTTCAAATAATATCCTAAAAGACGTTTTTACCCTTAAAATATTATTAAAATTCCTGAATGAGACTTTTATAGAATAGTAAAAAGAGACCCACACAATTTCGCAGTTACATTCTTAATGTGCTGGTAGATGCGATTTTCGTGAGGTTGAAAGTAATCAGGGAACTTTAATAAATCTCATTTGATTTCGAGTACGGACTATTGCTCTAATCAGAGATTAGCATAATTTACGTGAATAAATTTCGCTCCTTACCCACTTACTGTTCAAGTGACTCAAACCACGAGATTAAAAAAGAGAACTATAACAAGAAATAGTAACAATAGGAACCTGATTTGGTACATTTACGTGATTAATGTATTATGATATATTTTTATTTAAAAATCATTATGATCAACGTTGTAGTGATTTTTGTTACTCGTGTGATTGAAATTATCATGAATTTACTTAGTTTTGAAGATCATAAGAAAAGGTTTTACGAAACAATTGTATTTCATCTTAAAGTATTAGCAACTATCCCAATAATATTTCATACAGGCCTACACTTCTCGTCACAAAAATGTACTGACTCCCGTTTAGCGTAGTGGCTTTTAGTTCGGCCTTATATTCTCTTGAAGTAGATTACAATTTAGCTACTTTCGTTCATAGACAATGAAAGTCGAATAAACATTCCGAGCAAAAGTCGTTCCGCGTGTTGTATTCAGGCAGGGGCGCTCAATTTTAGTGACGAGAAGTGTTCAAAACTCTACGAAAATCTAGATTAATTCCGAGATGATTCGAATTAAGTCGTTTCAGAAGTACTCCAGATAGACAACTGTGACACTGTAATCAGTTCAGCGGAAGTGTATGAAGGATCTGCTAAATATTTGTAACTCTATTCAATTTTCTTGTCGTTTTCTGACTATGTTCTCTTGAACGCTATAATTTTATATTAATAGTTCAGATATGAGTGTAGGCAAGTACCATCTTCACTCCAAAATCAACTCTTTGACTACTACAGCTTATGATAAATAGATAAATAGAAATCATGTCATATTAAAACCCTGCTGAGGTTAAGTTAAATCATGCATCAAAAATATTCTCATGCCAAAACCAGTTTATCTCAAAACGTGCTTTTTGATATTCTACTGAAATTCAATAAATACACATTAAAAGATATGTCCTATAAGATAACTATGCACGACAGATTTATATACCTAAATAATTAACTGTCTAGGCTCTGAAAAAATTTGATACAATATTGTGTTCAAAATATATGTGATTTTTTTGTAAAATAGTATTTTACTACTTTAAACATTTCATGCTTGTTTTTTTATTTATAGTACTGAAAAAAAATTGAGTATATATAAGATAAATTTGTTTTAGGTTTTGTTTCAGTCGTATTCAGATGCAAAGTCAAATTTCTTTTCTGATAGAATCATTCTTATAGTTTTAGAGGCACTAAAATCGTTACTCGATAAAGTGTGGTGATCGCTATGTGTTCTCAATCAATACAGCCACCGACAAACGTGAACCCGCGTATGCACAATGCTTGGACTACCAATATTGGCTCTTTGCCCGCATTATCGGCCCGGATTTCTGAACTATTCTCAGTCAACTAAATTCGTAGTAATATAAAAGTAAATATGGAAACGACCAATACGCTTCATACAAACATATATAATCTGTTAAAGTAATTTTCTTCTCTAGAATTTTTAGGAATGATATATGGTACAAGTATTTCGCACCCAAATTAAAAGTTAGGTGTTGAAAAGTTAATAATCTCAGAATCATAATTTCTTATATTATTGTACGTCTTAAGGACGGTAATACCCATAACGGAATCATATATCTGATATCTCTTTTGAGCTTATGATATTATAGAGAACATAGTTTCATTCTTAATTTATAATTTTATTCCTTCAGTGTTGAGTCACATTCCATTTCTTGTATATATAAAACATATAACAAACATGATTTTTACTTATGTTAACATAGAAGGAATGTTTTTATTTTCATATCTCAGTTTTTGTTTCCGTGCCTCAACGCGTCAATTCCGACCATACATTGCTATACAAAAAATGTTTGTTTCTAACTATACCGTCTATAAAAGTTTGTCCCATGGCTAAAGAAACACCCTGTATGCGTTATTGTAGAAACTTAGAACATTTGGACGAATAAACTAGGTTGAAACGTGGATTACATTTTGTTTCAAGTTTAATTAGATGAATAAGATCCGTTAACTCGGTTTTCGTTGCAATAAAAAACCTTCTAGATGTTACATAAACAAATAGTATCCGTTGATGTTTGAATACACTTCTTTTTTAAAAAGATACCCCTTACCTTGCTGATTAAATATATTTCATTTTAAAAGGTGAAAATATGTATGCTACGAGATAAATTCTTACAATTACATATATAAATAAAAACAAAATTACCGATTTGAATGAATTAGAGTTGAACAAAGTTGATAAAATTATTCGAGCTCTTGAACGACATTTATTTCCAACGAGTGCTATGGCAGTTGACGTATTGCTCAAATATAAATACTTATAAAAAATTTGAGGGTGGATACAACACTTCTAATTTATATATATTATAAAATATATAATTAAAAATTCATTATCATAAAATATATATTTACAGCTAGAAATAAATCGTACAATGTCAGCAAAAAAGGAATACTGAATTGTTTAGTGGGTCTTCCTTTAGTTGTCAACCACTGGTTTAGATATTATATTTCTTTTTTATATTTATGTGGCAGCTTTTATGATATATAATTACTTTTCCAATTGAATCAAACCGCTTCTTTATCTTTATCGGTATGAAAAGAAGAAGGGAACTACTTCTACAAATTCTATTAGCGTCGTAGTTGCTCATTCAGTGATATAATATTCACGTAATATTGAATTGAAATTACTAACGTATTTTTATGACCTATGGTCAAATTATTCACATACGTCAAGTTTTGAATTTGGAACATGAAAATCGAAGTTTTTTTTATGAATTTCAGAAATTTGATACATCACATTCAAGGATATGACTCATATTTTCGTTGTATGAAATGCAGTTTATTAGTGACAAATTCCAAGTAAATGTCTGATATGTTCTAATTACAGACTCTGGGTGACTCCACAAATTTTTCTCCTGCCAATGTTAAAGAGGGTTATCAACACCCGCAAAAATCTCCCTCAAAGACGATGAAGATAAAATACGAGGTAAATTGTTCATAACTTCCAAAATTGTGTAAGTGAGTAGAAAAACGTGCTGGCCCCCATAAGCTTCAGCACGTGTTCAGTATTTCACGGGGCCAAGTGTCGTAAAGTACGAGCTAGCAATAATGGCCACGCGGGGCACCAAAGACTGGACGTAATTTTCTGGCGCTACGCGGGTGGTTCCAAGATTCTCATAACGTGGAAAAATTTACCGCAATAGAGTACTTTATGCATATTCTGCGGTGTGTTGCAGGGTTTCCTCGAGTTATTAAGAGTATATTTAGGAATACGGTTAATTGTTTTCACAAAAATGTGTTATTCACAGTAACGAAATACAAAAAGAAACATAAAATTGAGAGTTAAAAATTTAATTACGTTCCAGGCATAACCTAGTTTATGTTTCGTATATTTATACACGTTCACACAAATTATGATGTGAAAATAAAGTTGATTTACAGTTTACTCCATTAGTCATGTGCATCCAAGCTTATAAACCTGCTAGGTTCGCGATATTTTGATCGTCGAATATTCATTTAAACTATTTTGTTTTTCATATCACGCTACTATATGAAATTACTTTAGAAGAATTCCACTCTTATTTTCAAATGTGTACATAATTTTAATTAATAAGACCAACAACTTTGCTCCTATTTGGTATTGACATAAAACTAATTAACAATATTTTTCAACTTATTTCCCTATATAATTCTTCAATTGTTAGAAATAAGATAATTGGAGAATAGATCCAATTACTCCAATCTGGCAGATTATCTCCAATTAGCAGGACAGAAGGGTTTCGAAATTCGTAGTTTACACAATAGTAGCGCCGGCAAATCAAGGTCCGATATTTTAGGATACAGACGCTGATTTAAAGGTCTGGTACAAAGTGAAGTCAGTTGGCAACATGCCGAAGTAATTTTAAAATAAGAAACTGCCACAGAAGCGTATTGTTATACTCGTATTGTGTATAGATCTTTTTAACAAGTCTCAGTACCACTTGTCAGGCTGCAGCAACCGCTTCTGCCAATGTTTGCATAACCTCGTTATTTCCACATGACCAATCGTAAAATAGGTCACCAAACCCCATTAAAGAAGTCCATTTCAGTCTTATTATGTTGGAATTTTTTCGAATTGATTGGTGTGTAGTTATTGTGAATAGAAAACAAATACGGACATTTTTCTTTCATACAATAATTTCCTTTGTGTTAATCAAAAATAGTGAATATAAACATAATTGGAAAAATTTAAGGAATGAATGAAAAATGTTTTCCAATAATTTAAAAAAATTCATTTCTAGTATTGAACATTTTGTGAATTAACAGAGCTTTCCAAGTCACTAATTTTGACGATACAACGAGGCACAGGCGTCTGAAGATAAATTATTATTACTAAAATTACACTCGGAATCCTATTTATAATAAACTGTCTTCAAATGTTTAAAAGAAAAAAAGAAAATTAAGTCCGTAACAAGTTTCATACTTATTCTTAGATAAGAAAAATTAAAAAAAAGAAAACGTCATTAACTAACTAACTTTGTAATGAAAATATAATACATCTCTTCTGAAAATTAATAATGAGATGAAATAACCAAATACAGATAAAAGAAGTGATGATTTATACAAAGCGGGTATTTTGTCTAGAATTTTTGTGTCCGATTTCCATAGAAGGTTAGATGTAAATAAATATATCACCCATGATCACATATTTTGACGCTGAAAATCACTCATGCATTTTGTGAAACACACCAAGCACTGTTGGGAAAGTGTCGTCCGAAAGCGATTTCTTTCCCTCATTTTTTTCATGTTAAAATACATCATGAAAAATTTAACTTGGAAACTTTGTTCCAGGTGATAAGAAAACAAGAGCCATGAGCGACAAAACCGCACACTACAGTTGACAAACACAAAAGTTTCGGAAACTGAAAAGTCAACTGTGCGGTTGTGTTGCTCTTTGCTCTTTTGTTATTTGTTGTTTTTAGCATCTGAAGAAAGGAACAATGTTTCCAGAAAAATTTGTGGTATTTAAATCATAACTTCGTTTGTCTGGATTTGCCTTTTTCATCTTATTATTAAAAATCATTGTATTTTAAATGTACTCCGATTGTTATAATTAGTAATAATTTCTGTTGTCTCATAGATTCAATTTGAAAACGAGATAGCGGACAATGGCAGAAAAAAGGTAACTAGATAAAAAATAATGTGTATTGAAAAATTATTGCTAAAATGGCAATGGAAAATAAAAAGTAAATAATATAGGATATAAGTAATTTCTAGAAGTATTGAAAATATCTCGAGAGTCATTATAGGGAAAAATCCCGAAGTAAATTGTTTCAGGCCTGCATTACTTGGGTCTCCTGGAAATTTCTCGGCTTGACAGTGATTATTATACTTTTTTATGTTTTCACAACATTTATTTTTTCAGCATAATAAAATTATTAATCAATTTAATCAATCGGTCTGTCATTATCGCGTCTGTCCGATGTTCGTCTGGAAATTATGCAAAGTACCCGTCAAGAACCGCAATCGCTTGGACGAAAAGCGTAGCCCAGTGAGGAAAATTTTTAATTTTTGAAACGGATCTTCATCTTCATTAAAAGTTCGGGGGAACAAATCTGGAGAAAAGGGTGGATATTCCTGAAAATGCCCCAGTTCTGATATTGTCATGACGTTTTATTGGAAGTTCATTGTCCTGATTAAAAATGATTTTATTTTATACAAAGCGGGTATTTTGTCTAGAATTTTTGTGTCCGATTTCCATAGAAGGTTAGAATATTGTGTGTAAATGTGAATAAATATTTCACCCATGATCACATATTTTGACGCTGAAAATCACTCATGCATTTTGTGAAACACACCAAGCACTGTTGGGAAAGTGTCGTCCGAAAGCGATTTTTTTCCCTCAGTGAGTATCCGTTTTACCCATCTCTTTTCATGTTAAAATACATCATGAAAAATTTGACTGACGCGTTCTTTTTATATATTCTTACAGTATTAGCATATCAACGCATGTCGAACGCTGGTTTTCCAAAGTCATATCGTGCATATGAATTTTGATAATTTCACGTGTGGTTGCAAATTTCGGACGTCGTTTACGTGAATCATGTTGAACGCTTTCACTGAGGAAATTTAAGGAGAATAGTCGCCATATATATTTTCGGGCTTGGAATAAATTTCGGTTAAATTTAAATTCAATTTTCTAAAGAATTTTATTACTCCACGATACTTCGTTATTTTAAGTTTCTAAGAACACTGCAACTGATTTTAAATACTCCATACAGCTAACCACTCAATAGATTTCCTGCAATTTAATTCTCATATAATGGCAGCTCTTCCACGCCAGAATATTTCTGCTGTGTAAGGACGAGGCCAACTGCTGTCCATAGCACCTACGTAGAAACTGGAAATATTTGAGTAAATTGTTTTGATAGACGCAATGATACACGAAGGGTCCGAATTCGAATGTCTAATTGATGAGATGTGTTTCAAAAATCCCAATGTTACGGTTCTCGTGATTTATTAATTGAAGTAATATAAAATTCAAAAACTTGGATGAGAAAAGGTAACGGAAACTTTTTCTTATCTTTATAAGCTTTTTCATAATTGGAAGTAGATTTAAAGTTTTACTGATAAAATTGTGTATTTAAATTGATATTTCTACTGAATAATAAATTTTGGTACTGTTAAATTACTTAATATAAGACCATTCTGCACTTTTCAGTAAAATTCATAATTTATAATCATTAAGTTGCTTCATTTACGTCGGATTCATGGATTGATTATATAAATTCTACACTAGAGCTCTATTTAAATTATTTCGTGCTAATGAAATTTCTAGGTGGAAATTGATTATTGTACCTAAATAATGGACTAGTTTGGATAGGGAGAGGAGAGAACAGTTTCCAGCTTTCATTTAAAATTTCGGAAATAATTAGTCACGAAGTGCTTATTTTCCCTTTAGTGATTTATTTAGAAAATGAGAAATAAATCTGTGATAGGATCTTCAAGTTGTTCCAAGGCTCACGTCAGACAGATTTGTGGTTTCCTCGTTCAGACCTATTGATTTAATGGAAGAATTTTCCTCAGTGGAAAAACTCGAGGAAATGAGTCAATTATTTCAGCAGAAAATGGACTGCCCCAAACTGTAATTAACGGAGTAGTGGATGGCCGGAATGTCTACAGAGGAGCTAAATGATGTCAACGTTCGCCCAGCGGAACAAGGCTCAATTTCGATGCTGCTTCACCAATCGATAAGCGCTGCAGACGCTTAGAATAATCCTAAATTAAATTACGTCAACATATCACGAGAAATAAATATTAAATTGAATAATTATAAACAGTCGAATTAATCATTATCAACAATTGTTTTTATCTAAGCGCCAGGCGGCGTTAAAACGAAGAATTGAGCATCATGTGTATTTTAGCATACAAAGGAAACATAAATGTCTGTTAAGTTGTTTATATGCTCACATCATTCTCTTTTTTATTTATTTATTTAAATAGCAATCAGAAATACATATTCCATGAGATATTTTTATTGACTTAGAATTAATTTACTTAATTTAATTTAATTTAATTGGAGTTCTCTCGAATGATCGATCCCCGGTTGCAACATTTTCAGGTCAATTGGTCAGCATTTCTTGAGTCTTCTGTTGATTTGATGCTCAAGAAATAGGTATATTTCAAGTCTGACATGGCGTTTCATTTCTCTGTTTTGAATTTTATCCTTGATGAATGGTATGCGTTAATCATGCACATCATTCTTTGAAATTCGGTGCTGCGCGATTGAGTATACGTTTTCATCAATAAATTAGTTCAAACTTGTTGGCTGCCCGTCATTCATACGGCAATTAAAATACTATGCACGGCATTACCGTTACAGTTATCATTTAGCACAAAGATTTTTCTTCAGTGTATAATATTGGCAGGCTAGTGATATTTTCCAGTTACAAGTCGTTTTATTATTTCTCAGCTCTATAGAATTATCATCTCGCCTACTCTGGGCAACAACTGCTTTGTTACGCTACCATACGCGCCTCTTAAAAGGAAGAATAAATTGAGGTAACTGAATTTTGAGATTTTGCTTATTTAATCCGTTTATGGATGTTTTAAATCCTCAGTCATTTACAGCTTCAGAAAAAAATAATCCGTTCAACAATTTCGTACAAAGCGAAAAAAAAACTAGTGAGGCAGATAAAATTTCGTTTTTGAAATGTTCGTCACCATTTAGTTTTACGATAGCGGATGACAGTTTAAATCGTTCAGAACCCTGACACAGATATATATATATATAACAATGACATAACGTTACATCGAAACGTAAATTTACTTAAAACACACGATTACTATCATTTACAGATCTAAAATGAAAAATTTACGTCTTATTGAAAACTAATAATGAGAAAGATAGCCAAATACAGAAGTGATAATAAAAATACCACACAACATTTCTGAAAGCGTTGTTCCTTTCTTCAAATACAGAAAAAAAAACGCAAGAGCCAACCAAGAGGCTTCCAGAAACGTTTTGTGGTTTTTATATTATCACTTCTTTTGTCTGTATTTTGCTATCTTTCTTATTATTAATTTACATATTACTATAGATAAATTATTGAATTATTGATTACGCCTTAAGCTACCGCGCTGTGAGAGCTGTTCTCTCGCAGACAGAACCTTTACGCTCTCTCCGTTTTTGAACTAAGGTTCCCACAAGCCGAGAAGCCTTGGCCTGTTTTTAGAGGCGTATGTTCCGGGGTCGCAGACCTTTGGCATACGGTAACAGGTGTTCCCATTGGAACAGTCGGCCAGCTGCCTCCTAAACTGGTCTGGGAATGGAGAAAGGAACGCTGCGTCCGCACAGAAAACCCCTCTCCCGCCATTGGAAGGGCGTGGGACTAGTACCTACTGCCTGACCTCCCTGATGCAGGTTTTCTAGGGTTTTTCCTGCATCAGTTTTAGGTGAATGCCGGATATGATCCTTATCCTACAGCTCTGGGGCCCTTGGCTACCTTACTCTTCCATTCCGAATGCCCCTTCCAATGATCTTAAAGGGTAGTTGCCACCACGTGGATTATCCTCATGTAGTCTGTTACTCAAAAAAAATCTTTATTCAGAATTGTCAATTACTTTACAAAACCTGATCTGTATTTCAATAATAACATTGCTCCAAATGTCACCGGGGAAATACTGAATAATACTTCGATGAATACATTTTGGGATCAAATCTGTATCTTCTTCCGTGTGGAAGTCAGGGTTTTCCTTTAACTCCTATTCTAAATTCTAAATTGAAGTCGTCATTAAAACATAGCTGTATATCATGTTTATAAATAACTGGATATTCATCCGCTCATCATCAATAAATATTAATTACGCTTGGTTAAATCGTACTCTCGGTTTACACAGTAAGCAAGTCAGGATAAGGTTATGCCATTAGTTGGTTCATTGCGTAGGAGGAAATGTGAGACCATAGATAACTTCTAAATAGTTATGCCAATCCAAAAATACTTTACCTATATATTACAGTTTATAAAGAAATAGGTTAAGTGCATATTAAATACAAAGAGAAGGGTAAAATACTTCTATTATTAAATATTTCAAGTTTAAAACGTTTCACCTCTTTTAAGTAACAATAAATGGACATGCTCAAGGCTTGTAATGGAAAGATAAATCACTGCAACAACGCATTTTATTAGAGGTGCTCAGACGAGTCGTCACGTTTCACGCAATGTCTTCTCTTGATTCAGAATGATTCAAAATACGAAATAATCAGAAATAAAAGGGAACCGATTGGGCGGATAATGAAAACCGAGAAACATTTTTCAATTGAACAGACGAAGCTGCCCAGTTGTAATTTGTTCCTCACAGCGACACGAAACAGGATAAGTACCTCCTTGTGGTACCATTTGGCAGTTGTTCTTTGTGGTGCGTACTCGTGATATACAAACTCACAGAAGTTAAATAAAACTGTCAACATGACTTTTACATCGTTGCGGACATACAGGGATTTTGCAGGGCACTGCTTTTACTGACGTACACATAAACCTACGTCACTCAGGTGATCAAAGTGCTCAGAAATTTTAGGCCAATGTTAAACGTTATCCAGAGTTTCCTGTACGATTAATTCAGCTACGCCCTTAGGATTTGGGACTTAAATTTCAAATCCTTATGTAGTTTCAACTATTTTTCCGATAATGACTCGCTTGGTCTGACTCCTTTAACTATATTGGAATCTTTTTTCTCTCTCGGCAGTTTTTCTACTGAATTATTTGTATACACATCTAAGATTAATTTCTAGAAAATTGAGCCATGCTGCGTGAATCTTAAATCTTTCAAAGGCTTATTAAAAGGCAGCGAATAAAGTAGCTGAAATCGCGCATAACATTTGACTCTAATCATTGACTTTCGCACTACTTGAATACAGTCGTTTGTGACAAAAACAATCCTTAACATTTTCCATTGCCTGACTTAATTTTGGCGACATTTGTTAATATTAATTAGAACAGGTCTATGGCGAATCGGCTTATTGGATTCTATATTTCTATTGCCCCTACCTTCCTTTCTCGTTATTGCTTCCATTTCTCGGACTCATCTCTGTCCATCTATCGTTTCTCATATGCAATGGACACAAATTTTCATTGGTATATTCTTCTAACTCTCCTCTACGCAAAACGTCTACTATGTCTTTAGCATGTTCGAGTCCCATTTTTCATTTCGCACGTGTCGTCTGTGATGTGTTGTTAGTAGTCAATCGTCTAAAACCAATTTTCGCTACCCGGTTAAACATTTACTTTTGTCGTGGCTACTGTCAGCAAATTTCTCCACGGGCCTTCATCCAGTTGTTGGATCCTATTTCCTTTAGGTTTATTACTAGTCGAATGCTCCTATAGAACATCGATTTTCCATCAAGTTACGTTATTATAAAACATATTTTCTAACTATTTGTCTTCAATCGCAATTGATTTCTATTATTGTATTAAGCATGTATCATATTACGACTCTCTAGAATGTATCTTCGATTATCTAGTTTTTTCAGAGTGGATCGATTCTTGTTCTCGTTTAAAATACTTTCTATATTTTAGTTAACTAATATTCTAGTCCGAATTTTATCCATTGAACCTATTTACACTTTTCGTATTTGAGAGCGAATTTTTTGTTCTAAATGAAAAAAATTAGTTTGCCTCGATCGTCTTCATTGAAAATCAATCCGTCTCAAAATCATTACATAAATTAAATTAAAACGTAGTTGAGAAATTCTAATATTTTTACTGTTTTTTTTAATGTAATGAAAATTGCCTTTTCTTTTTAGATCGTAATTATTTTTATTATAATTATATTCACTTGGCGTAATCAAATTTGCTCTAAATACTGATAAAATGTATGGTTCACCATTAGCATTTATAATTACAATAATATAAAACCATCTATCAAACAATACACGGTTCGTGTAAATTTGTGCGTTTGCGTATTCAGGTACATTGGAACTGGCGGTCTGGAAGCTGGGGTTATTAAGGAAATGTTTCTTTTTTAATAAATACCAGCGTACTTAAACTCAGCCCCGTGAAGTGGAACATAGTTATTATTGATAAAATCACGTAACATATTATATTTGGCAATGGTAATCAAGAAATAATACCAAAAATTAAATTATTTCCTGTAGTCAGATGATTAACGTTGATTTTAAGACTTTCGTAATATCGATTAAATCCAAAATTTGTTATGATGATATGGCAAAAATCATATTTAAACGAAAAGTCATCTACATGGATATTTTTGTAACTTCTTTGACGTGGTTATATCCGAAAATGTAAAATACATTTATCTTAGATAAATAAATATAGTATAATATTATTCAGGGAACAGAGGTTATGCAGAGTACGAATTCAACGCAGTGTCCCTGAGTGACGTCAGCGCACAGAATAAAACCGGCCCTCGGGTACTCTGATATAAATTATAGTAATATATATATACATATATATATATATATATATATAAATTAGCCGTAAGTACGTGTAATAAAATATATTAACATTTCTTTATAAGTGCGTTGATTTTTACTGTAGATTAGGAAATATAAAATATATTAATAGATAACTGTCCGTGGGTAATTATTACAAATTATCAGACTCGTCTACACTTTACATTTTAAACTATACTATCCGCTAACTGTGCTATATTAGCCCTCTAGTATACAACGGGCTAATCTCTAGTATATAATATATACAGGCCCGTAACTTATAATATAGAAGTAAATTTTGTAATAAAACTTGCGCCCTGAAACATGGGTTGATATTAGTAAATAAACTATTATAATATCTATAAGAGAGATTCCTTTGTATTATGTTGTAATAAACCTGATAGATCTAACGTTAACAAAATAAGTTAACGTCAAATTAAACATTAATATGTTAAAAATACATCCAGTGGTTAATTCGTATCCAATTTGTGGGATATTATTCATAGAAACACTTCCAGTCATTGTGTTAACTACTACAGAACAAAGTTGTAAACGATAATTCTTTCAGTGAAAAAATTCTTTCATATGACCCTATAGGCTTAAAAAATCAGTTTTGTAGTATGATACACTATAATTTTTCTTAGCTAAACAAATGAAGAAACGCGTTGGCTCTGTAAACTGGGTTTGGGAAACGAACATGTTTTCATGCTTTTAGCCTTATTTAGGTTTACGTAAATGTATGTAGTTGAGAAATGGCTGACACGAGACATTAAAAAAAATACAGATGATACTCAAGAATTTCATGTGCTCTGCGATAGTGAACATATTTCTACAATTAAATTATTCCTGCCCTCCACAGGTCTCAAATCGTGAGCGTAACGCTTTCGTGTGGCATTAACATTTTTTCAGTTGTTAAGGTAAAATATATTATTTTATGCTGTTGATATATTAAACTACGAACCAGGATGCCGTTTAACACTACAAAGTTCAATGTAGTATGACAGTTTCCTGGATAAATCGAAGAATCGAAATGGTCTCTAAGAGGAAGGGAGAATTCCCAAATCAAGGGTTTCCGGAGAGAGGATATTTTATATCCGTTGGATTTGGAGTAATGTTCCTTTCGATTTATTTAGCCGTAAGTATGAGTAATAAAAGACTTCTCGATTTATTTTTGTTTATAAATAGTTACTTCGCACACTCTGACAGAGTTGACAATACATCACTCAACAAGCGTTTGCATACGAAGTGTTATTCAGCAGTCTCGTATTAATTGTTGATTGCACTTTATGGTTGAAACCTATTCATGTTCCTCCTAACGTTGTATGCTTACCAGTTAGTCATTCAATATTCATCCTCTATGGTAACAACCGTACACTTGAAACACAAAAGAAAAACCTGGCTGACGCACTGACCACCACGCTACCACGTCCTTCTTTAGACACTGTGCTGAAGGCAGGCAAATATAATTAGAACATCATATTATCTACTTAATAAATGCCGATAAATCATTGGAGTGAGACGGCTTAATTTCCGGGCGCATAGCACGAGCTGCCCTGGGCAACGCTCTCTTCAGCTGTAGGGATACCCACCTGCAATCCTTAGTCACTTCGAGAATCGTGAATTATGCCAGGACACGCACGTCGTTCCGGCGTAATGAAGGCGTACCAAAACACATACCTCCGCAAGAATTAAAACTGCCATCGGCATACTAAAGGCTTCATTACACAGCCTTATACATCTGGCACTTGGCCGAAAAATTTAATGAAGCCTCCATAAATCACACAAGTTCTTTTTCTCGCCAGTAAATGAGATACTTCCAGTTAGACTTTTCTGTGTGAATGCTTGCGTCGGGAAAAGATGTATTCACTGCTCAAGTAATCCGATACCATTCATCACAAATTGCGATTCGACCATTAGCCATAAAAGCGGTAATGTAGAAGAAAACGAGAGGAATATCTTCAGTAAAGGATTTGTCACCCGATAATGTACAGAAAGCGATGAATTTAGTTTTTAGTCCTTGTAGTGAATTTCACGCATGTCATTTCAATCATAATTGCAATTGGTTTTAAACTGACAATAAGACATCAGAAGAAATATGGTTGAAATGAAATATAGGTACCACGTCGTCTCGTTATATTCCGAGTATTAAGGAGGTCGAGGAGCGGATTTCTACTCCGAGACTTTCTCGATCATGAACCGGCAGCATAAAAGCATATTAAAAATCGGCTTTGAATCTGGCTAAAGTAAAGATATCCTACAGGATCATTTGATGGTATTTCTCGACCTTACCGTTAACTAATTTCCCGTCAATTAAGCTGTGATGTAATTAATATCCTCAGGAGTTTTTAATTACCTCTACCCAGAAAAACAGTTTAAATTGACAATCTATACGTCGCATTTACATTTCAACTGCGATATATCAGAATGACTTGGGGAAATAAAAGTTTCCTTTTTGACGAATTCTACTCATCCACTATACCTGATGCAAAGAAAAGAATAAAATAACTCGTAAAGTAATTCTAATCCTGAACTGTCTTTTAATATTATTAGTCACATATCCTATTTCCTGTTGTTACCTAACAAATTCATTTACACTTATCTATTATTACATCCTCATTAGGTACTGTATATTCCACGTTATAATTACCACGTCCATGTTCATCGTACTATCACTTCTAATATTAATTGTGTGTGTAATAAACACCAAAATTAGTTAGATCTAGGATTTTATGCCGATACGTTTCGCTAAAGTATAAAAACAAAGTACATTATAGAGGAAACCTTTTGAGTTGAACATACAATAGGAAGAATTCTCTTTCCTCACTGCAACCAATCGCGACATCATTGAGAATGTCGTACTAACGCAGGATCAACTGTTCGGCTGGTTATAAATATCCTAGTACGGTCAGAAGCCTGGAAACGGGTTATACTAACGGGTTACTTTTTATGAGCAGTAACCCGGATATTTTTTACCTTTTACTGAAAAATTTGTTTTAATTAAAGAGCCCACAACCTTTATTCTATTTGCACTAAGCATTATATAACGTCAGAAATAAATAACTTTAGTCGGGAGTATACTTTTATGACTGAATTCACAATGTTTATACACAGTTTGATCTACGTTGACGTATAATTTGTTGGTAGAAGTATAGATTTTGATGTAACGACAATCGCTTTGTAACATCAAAATCGACTTTCGACGTACGAAAACTTGTTTATTAATTTATTTCCAAAATATTCACAGTTACTTGTGCTTTTACACTCCTCTTTTTACGCCAATAGATTCAATAAATTTTAAAACCTTTTCGTAATAGTTATGTCATAGAATTTAATCAATTTGTCGACAACAGAATATTACAATAGTCATTTAAAGATCTCCACTAGTCATTTTACCTGTGGATGACTTCTGCCCCAGGTGTTTGTTAGATTCTCGTTTAAGACGTTTCATATTTTAGGGATAAAAATTGTCAAAACTTATATATAGCAATGTTGGTTACGGTATCATTGTGAAAGTAAAAATAAACACCAATACTTTATGGTAATTTTATTTTTAACTAACAATTAATTTATTAACCACCACGTCCACCTTAGGAGTAAAATATATTAGCCTACAACTTTCCTCACCGTCTCATCGCAAAACTTTTTAAATTTGTAAACGATATTCCAATGCTAGTTTTAATTTCGTTCTTAATTTTCCACTCGCCCTTTATTTTTTTATGGTTGTATTTGATGTGGGTTAAAACTTTGACTTGGGTGAAATGAGAACTTACCTACGACGGCGGACCACTGCGCGGGAGGGCGCCAGTCAGGGAAGTGCTTGGGGAACCTGTCGCGGGACCAGAAGGTGTGTAGCACGAGTCTGTAGACCAGGAGCTTGTCGTCGGCAGCTGCCAGGTGCAGCAGCAGCAGGAGGAAGCCGCAGCAAGCGTTCGCCGTCGCCGTCGCCATCACAGCACTCACTGGCGCCCCACAGCGACCGCCGCGCTTTATAGCGACGACGTCGCTTCGGCAGACTCCGCCGTGCCCCGAGTCCCACCGGAGATGAGTATCGCTGTTTCCCTCGCGGACTTCTGGTATTACTTGCAAACAGTAGCTTCATCTCGCAAATTGCACGATTTACATTGTAGCTTCTAACACTTTAAATGATATCTGAGAGAGGATTTTATTCCTTGTTTTACCAAAATGAAAAGGTTAGAGAATTTATAACTTGGCCGGATGTAATTCTTAACACCTAAATTATATGAATCAGACACAGAATTTCTAAAATAATGTAAAAGAAATATACAATTTTGATAATTAAAATGAGACACAGCAGAAATGAACTAAGAGATCAATGGAACATTCATACATAAAGAGTTCGTTAACACATTATTTGAAAACATTCAGAGTTGGATACACGACTTAATCTTCAACTTTTCCGCTATCGTACTGCAGAAATGAGTGGCAAACCGACGACAGATTTTTTGACCTGTTTGTATTTTTATGCCCAATACTTTTATCAGTCACAAATTGTAAAAATAAACCTGTTACATAATTTTCTTAATTATTTAGTTTCGACAATTTTATTTACAAATTCTTTTTAAAAACTCGAATCATTGAACATAAAAACAATTTTCCATTTAACGTCCAAAATTAATCAGTTATGTCCATAAATATTTATTTTAAAAACACATAATTTTGTTTGGTATAATTTTAGACGAAGAATGAAAATATTATTCTAGAATGATGAATGATAATATTTAAGGATAATGTAAAAACAGATACCCACAATTGAAGTAGAATTTATGATATTGAATTCCATTTATGGTATTAAAAATTTTTATTACCATTGTTATTTTCAATGCAATACTACTCTTAAAATCTGTTGAAATATAACGACCATTTTGGGATCAACGTGTGTGCGGATCGCACCTCACAAATTATTTCGATTGTAAGAGGCAAAGCAGTAAAAACCTTGTCTCTAAATAATTTGTTTGATTCCAATATAAAATTATTAAACCTGAAGAGGTACTAAAAAAGGACGAAATTTCGGTATATTTAAATTTTTTGTTAATATATTTATTATATATATTATAATTAATCATATAATTCATTTTATGGACTTTTCGACAATATTGTCATCATCTTCAATAGTCTGTATTCAATACGCGTTAGTTTTCGTTTGTTTAATGAAAATGATATTGAAAGCAACGTATTAAATTGTAACCAAAAAGCAATTGTGACTGTAAAACGATTTCATTTCTGATTCCCAATGTATCTGCATTTTCTAAAATATCATTTAAATTTTAAGATCATTGGTTTCCAGTAAGATACGTGTCTTACAGTAATAAAATACGACAATCAGGCTATGCACCTATGGAACAGATGTAACTTCAATATTCATTGTTTTTTTCGTCAGAACATTGACATTTAAAAATAAATTAATTTACATGGTAAAATTGAAATCTCCATTGTCCGATTTAATCCACGTAGATGGCGAAAGAACAAATATTTTATTTGGACAAATTGAAGGTGACTATGGCAATATTTCCGAAAGCTCCAGATAATTTAAAATTAGATAATTTAAAGAATTATGATATTGTGACTGATAACATAATTGTGGATTAAATACAAACATAATAAATACGAACAATAATTTAAGTAGAAAGAACAGACAGAAATCATGTGGAACCATGTCAGAGGGTCAGTGAAAATGCAGTGATTTACCAAAAATTATTGTATGGTATTTAAAGTGTGCAGTGGTACACTACTAATACTTAACTGGTAATCATAAATTTTTTCAAAAAATTACGAAAACTATTTGGTATCTGACGTTGAATTAAAACTTTTCTGCAGCATTCGATAATATTAACATAATCGTCGTCAATATGTCAAAATGAATTGAATTTTATTTTGACATCGTACGTATTTGATTTAAAAATACTAATATATGTCAATAAAATAATACTTCTGTGTGTGCACAGACAGTAATTTTAGTTTCACAGACAAAGGGATCCAAACCCGTAAATTTCTGTCATCATTAAAGGATTTATTTTGTTCGTTTTTCTAAAAACCGGTCGGACAGACTTCTATTAAACTGCTTTTAGTTGTTATACAGATCTGTAATAAGGTTTTCAGCAATATTAGTCTGCCTTCCGCTATCTGACAAAAAAAGAGGCAGCTGCCGTTTCAAAACCTGAACTCAAGTGATCGTACAGGAGACACCTTATAAATGAATAGCTTTTTTGCCCTAAGTCAACGACGAAAAACCGATACGTTACACGAAACCGTTACGTTCCCAACGAGACATCAGTGTAATGAACTTGTACGAAAATGTATCTCTTAATTTCTGGTCGGAGAGATGAGGCATAACTTTGGTAAGTTAAGTGAAGTAAACTTCTAATCGCGAACATCTTCTCAAAGGAAGAGATCTGTCAGAGATTCCTACTCTCAATAGTCAAATATTTGTCGGAACTTCTAATTTCTGTGAAGCGTTTTGTAATTCTTCACGGACGAAAGTACTTCATAATTTGATTTAATTTGCCCCTTGCATTTATTTATTTTCTATTGTGTTGATTAAACTTTATATCGGTGTTATTTGGAGCCGTAATAAATTTTTAATAAAATTGCTATCCACAATCTTGAGGTGAAATGGAAGACGTTCTAAAACCGGATTTTAATTGCTTTATCGAAAACTGGCTGAATAGTTTTTCTTTGTAGTGGTAAATAACTTTGAGGCTATCTAAAATTGACATCCACAATTCCAAAAAGTTAAAAATTAAATTTTATTCTATCCCTTTTATATTTACGAGGCATGTTATTATACGGCAAAAAAAGTATCTTGACAATAGTAGGAAAGAATATAGCTTTAGAAACATATAGTATCAAGGCGTAACACGAAGTATCAGATTTATATTTAGGAACTCTTTAACTGTATAAAATCTCCATTAATTAACAAGTATTTACAGTGTTTTCTAAATAAATTCTCATTATTTAACATCATTCATTTTATTTGGGAGACTATTATATGTTGTAGTAAACAATTAGACATATTAAACATAACCGTGTTGTGGCGTCAATTAAAGTGGTAAATTAAGATTTATATGGAAATAATTTAAACAATTAAAATTTAAATACAAAACGTTTATTACAAATTTATATTTCGTTGGATTTGTATTAAACTTTTACATAAATGCCACAGCTTTATTTATGAAATCTTCAGGCCCACTTATCGGGCCTCTAATAGATATAGTAATCAGGAATTAAATAAAAAAAAGGCAGAGCAGCTCTCATAACACTACTTATTATCTTCGCCAATAATTTAAAAGGAATTTACTTAACAGGGAATGGTATTTCACTGACGCTACTACAACTGTCCACAACTACGTCAGCACAGTTCAGTCAGCTCAGCAAAGCAGATTTCCACGTAACCACAGTCAATTAAGTCTTTTACTATTTCCGCTCAAACTGACTACCAGACACTTCTCAAATGTTCCATTTACAAGTTTTTCGTCCAAGATCTACCAGCCAAGTCTTGAACCAACCGATCTTGGTCAGCTCTCTTTGGAGAGACTGAACTCGATTTCACTGCTTCATTTCGTATCGCCGATTGTACATAACCACTTCTGGCTGATTCCATTCCAGGCTGGACATGACCACTACTTTTCGACTTCCATTGCAGACAGGCCATGTCCACTACTGGTCGGCTCCAGTTGCAGACTGGCTTGTTTCCTTGACAAAGCTTTCCACCTAAAATATTGCCGACAATAATATGTCTCCACATTCTTATGCAACGCTGACTGTTGCCCACCATACCTGTGTTATCATATTGTCAGCGTAATATTTGGCCCAGGTATTGTAGACAAGTCAGAGTTGCGTAAGAATGTGAAGTGCTTGAGAGTATTGTTGTCGGAAATGCGTGATGTGAAAAAGCTTTGATGAGAGTTCAGTGCAGTCGTGAGTCGTCAATACGAAATGAGACAGTGAAGTCTAGTACACTCTCCAAAGAGAGCTGGCCGATGTCTGTTTATTCGAGACATTGCTGGTAGATCATGGACAAAAATTTTGTAGAAGGAATATTGGAGACGTGTCCGATAGTCAGTTCGAGCGGAGATATGGAAAAGTAAAAGACTTCATTGACTGTGTTTATGTTGAAATCTGGTTTGTTGTGCTGGCTGAATTGTGCTGACGTAGTTGTGAACAGTGAAATACCATGACCTGTTAAGTAAAATTCATCTAAATTATTAGTGAAGTGAATAAGTAGTGTTTTATGATAGCTAATCTGATGATTTGGTAAGTGCGAAATCTCCATTGTAAACGTAGTATAAAATTTCATACCGTCATATTTCTTTTGATTTCTTAAGATTTCATAAAATTTCCTCAGATAAGCAGCGCTGAAGATTTAAGAATTTCAATTAAGCTGTGGAATTTATGTGAAATGTACAAAATCCAACCAAATATAAATTTGTAATAAACGTTGTGAATTTAAAAATAATTGTTTAAAATTATTTACTAATTTACCAAGTCACCATTAATTTTTTGCACTACACAGTATTATTTTTGGTAAGATCTTAAGTTTGAGTATTACAATATACCGTGGCATCGACATCTCTGGTCATTAGCGACTCATTATGAGTACTCGTATTTGCTTTGTCAGGGGCCTAATTGACGAGAGTTTGTCTTACGCACACAAGCATCCCTCGCCGGGATTCGAACCCGGGACCCCTGTGATGCGAAGCAGTCACGCTGACCCCTACACCACAGGACGTCGTCTATTATATGTATTTATAGCCAAATAACTAATATTGGATACTAAGAGCTAAGGAGATGTTTTCCTATTCGTAGTTCGGACCGATGTCTCTTGTGCAGATGATTGGTGTATGTGTGACGATGTTACGCAAAAGGAACTTTAATATTTCGAGGAACAACCTCCTGAGGCCTGCGAGGGCTATTCTCTCGCATGCAATACCTGCGAGGGATGTTCTCTCGCAGGCAGAACCTTTTAGGAGAGAAACGAAGGGGCTACCTTTGGGGATGCCTTTTCCTCTCCGTTTTTGAACTGAGTTCCCACAAGCCGAGGCACATCGGCCTGTTTTGAGAGGTGTATGTTCCGGGGTCACAGACCTTGGGCATACGGTAAGAGTTGTCCGCTATTCCCATTGGAATAGTCGGCCATCTGCCTCCTAAACTGGTCGACGCACGGAGAAGGGAATTCTGCTGCGTCCCCACAGCAAACTCCTCTCCCGCTATCGGAAGGGCGTGGGACAAGTACCCAATGCCCGACCTACCCGATGCAGGTTTTCCTAGGGTTTTCCCTGCATTTCTTTAGGTGAATGCCGGGTAGGATCCTTAAAATATAGCCCGGGGGCCCTAGTAACTCTTGGCTACCTTCCATTACCCTTCCGCATCCCCACTTTCAAATCCCTTCCTATGCTATTAAAGGGGAGTTTCCCAATGTGGATCACCCTAATGTAGCATGTTGCCCTAAAAAAAAAATAATAATAATATTTCGAGTATATAAGAACTGGGTAATGTTATCATGTCAAGGTTTGCAGCTTGAATTCCAATTCGCAGAATATATTTCCATCATGGCTCGCTTTTGAAGTTCAACTATTTGCAACACGTCGACCGAGCTACCTCAGTTTTCTTATCAGTAACAGATTACCGAAAGAAAATAAAGGTATTACAATTTTGGCGGCATTAACGTCGCTCTCCTGCACAAACACTATGCGTTAAAGCAGACTGAGGGGAATTTTGACGAAAGGAAGCTGATACTGCAACAATGCCTTATAAGTAAACGCGTTATATAAAAATCATAGTTATCAGTCTTATCACATTAATAGTGTACACCTTATTATAAAAGCTAAGCCTAGCGCTAGGAAAAACCTTGCACAACGTTTCAATCTCCGCAGCAATCAGATAGTGTATTTTTATATTGAACTTCGAGACTTCTGTATCTTGATGCGTAAACCAATTACAACCTGGTAATTTGCCTCACATAAGAAATTATACTTTCTGGTATTGCATAGCGTGATTTAGTAAATATTTGCATGAATTTTCAGGTGAGAATATTCCTAACAAAAAATAAATCTTTGATTTCCGTCAGAGGGGCGATGAATCTGATGAGATAAAGAACATCAGCCTTTCGCGAATAATGGCACTAAAATTAACCGCATTCGACATAATTCGTATTCATAACCGTATTTCTACCCGTTGAGTTAAAATGAACAGAAATGTTTTTTAAAAATTAGGTATTTCGTGATTTAGTAATGTTTTGCCATCCAAAAGCATCAGTTTTCAATATTTAAGTGTCTGATGCTCAGATACTCTGCAATCTGCGAATGTCACTGAAAAGGTCCCGAAGTAGACCAAGAAACGACTGGAGTATAGCAACAGTCCAAATGAAGTATTTCCATCAATACCTAGAAATAAAATTCCGTGCATTGCCCATTAGTCTACTATAATAAATCTTTATCTAAATTCATGTGTTATAATTATATTTGTACATAGTAAAAATACGATGATTTCATATTTTGACCTCAGACCTGGGAACAGCGAACAACTCATACCGTAGGTCCAAGGTCTGTGACCCCGAAACTACACCTCTCAGAACAGGCCGAGCTGTCCGAATAAATATGTAACACTATTTTGGTGTCCTATATCCAACTGCAGAATTTGTAAGGTAACATTGGAAATAGTTTGAGTATAAAACCGGTTATGTAAAAAGAAGAAAAATTCAATAATAAATAATAAAATTTTATTTTTAACTTATTTTAAAATAAATTTTAGACTGACTACATTTAATTCATAGAAAAATAGTAACCCTATTTCCAGCCTCAATTATTTATTTTACTTATTATTCTTTAAAATATTATATAAAAATATAGACTAAGAATAATATTAATAATATAAATGTAGTAGATGAATATGATTCAAAAAATAATAAATAATTGAGACAGAAGATAAGATTTTTAAATTTTATTTTATTTATAGTAGCTAAAGTAATATGTCATTTTAGATTTCTACAATTGGTGCATTTAAATTTCAAAGAAAAATTTAGTTTTGGTTTTTAAAAGAATTTGATTATGCTCTCGTTGATGTTGTTCATGTTAGTATCTGTTTCCTCTCTTAATAAAATTTTGGGTCAGAACTTGACGAGGTGCTCTATTATGTATTTCAGGTCACATATCGGTTAGGGGCTTTTGTTATTGTGTAAAGATGCTGTGTCCTGTTATTATTCGCGTTAGGTTTATTTGGTCTTAGAATTAAACTTGTTGGTTTCATTATGGTTCTTACTTCATTTGAAGGATAATTAGATTCCATAGTTGTAGGAGATTTGCGCGGGCGTATTTAAATAGATCTCTGGGGGCTAGTTTTTGGGGTGGAGCCCAGCAGCTTTGGCCACTCCGCGATTTTATTGCCGTGGATGTCTCGATGGCCTGGAATCCACGCCACAAACACCTTTTTTCCTATTTTTTCTATTTCCTGTTGCGCTTTGTTGTTATTAAATTAAATATACTCAGTGTATAATAATAATTAAATAAAAATATCACGTGAGGAACCCTTATTGCCACAACATTAAGTTTGGGGGAAAGCTAACAACATAGAAAATGTAAGTCATTTAAATTAGAGAATAAATGTAAAATATATAGTTAATAATACTAATGCATAAATATTGAATCTGCATATGATTAGGACTGAACGAAAACTTCAAAGAAGAATAAATAATTGGAACGGAAGACTAGATTATTATATTTTTTGTACTGCTTCTTATCAAAATATTCCTATTTTTTGTTTAGATACTTCAATGACTGGGTGATAATTTTTGTTATACCACCTATTTAAAAAAATGACAATATTAACTCTATACGAGTATTATACGGTTAAGAAAAGTAGTGATTTTTATTTTTTTGTTTTTTTAAAAGTAACAGGCTACATGAGGGTAATCCACATGGTGGCAACTCCCATTTAATAGCATAGGAAGGGATTTGAAAAGGGGGTGCGGAAGGAACAGGAAGATAGGGACCTCAGGCTATAGTTTAAGGATCCTGTCCGTCATTGGTCTAAACGTGATGCAGGACAAACCCGAGAAAACCTGTATCAGGTAGGTCGGACATTGGGGTATGCTGCGGGTACGATCAGTTTAAGAGGCAGCGCAAACTGAAGGTCTGTGACCCCGGTACATAAAAATCTTAAAACAGGCCGAACTGTAGATTTCCGTTCCAAAATAAATGTTTTACGTAAAATGACTGATATTTCTAGATCCATTCACAATTTAATATCAGAATTAAGTGTAGAAATTTAGTACTAATAATTAGATTTCAGATAAGCAAAACAATATGCTAAAGTTCCCAGGTGGCCCATAAATACTTTTCTCAAAATTCTGAGCAAGAAAAACAAAAAAACTGGTGTTTTGTAAGAATAACTTAGTTGATTGCATAAAAGTCCAAGGTTTTCATTAATCAGAATGTCACTAGGACGCAATATTTGACTAACAGATCCATCTTTAGATTATCTATTTAAAATTATAAATCGATCTGCATTGGTAATAATCGAAAAAATAAAGTAGATCTCTAGAAATAACACTCTGTTTAGAAAGGAAATGATAAAAAAAATTATCATCGCTATGACGACTTCTGTTTCTTAATAGTTTTTAGGAAGGTTACTATCAATGTAACCAATAGGCATATGCACAAGGTTATGTGCGCAATGAAGTAGTCTTAAATGTGTCGGAGACTATTTTAATTATGCATTCATAATGCATAATATAGAGAGGAGCTGTGTGAGACTAGCAAGGCAGAGCGGAGTTATATCCGTCCTCAGCATCACTGGCCATTGTTGATTTCCAGCCGAGCGTTGTCCCGGAATACAAAGCTCCCACAATAAATTGACTGATATTAAAGAACGGCTTTGTGTGAAAGAATCTTTTGTTCTCGCTCTGTTTCCAAATCACTTGATAGATTTTGCAAAGAGAGGACGCCAATACCCATGACAAATTGTAAATATATTTCTTCCCAAAGTGTCAACAGAGGAAAAGGCAATTGGATTTAAATTACATTTCTTATCTCAGAGAGTCACTCTTTGATATTAGTCAATGAGTATAGGTTTTTACTTGACAGAAACATAAAATAATAAGTATACACTTCATTGTTTTATCGAATTGATATCAGTCAAGGAATTGATCATTACTATAGTTAGAATTCCTGGAGTAAATTAGTTGCCTGCGGCGGGTATCTATTATTGCGCAAATTAATCTGGGCAAGTTGTGACGCTTTTTGAATCCTCAGAAGAAGCGGTGACAACTAACTGGAGGTCCAGCCTCCTCGTCTAGTGGTCGGTGTTCCTTCCTCGTGGCATCTGCTCCGCGAAGACGAATAAATATAACTATAACATACTAATATTTTGTCATTACTAATCGTTTGGTTTGCACATTCATACATAACATTAGCAATTGGCATTACGACTTTCAGAAAATTGAAATAACACACTCATACATACTTTCATTCATTCACACTAGTAACGCTGCTTTTTGAATCCTAAATTTTATTGACGATATATAGCATGGCTCTAAACCTCCAAATTGTTCGGAAATGGTTTTTCTTGAGGAAATGAAAGAATATATTTGGTTTTCTACACAGACATATTTCTGTAATTGTTCTTTCTTTCATTTTCTTCATAGAAACTACAAAGCATGCACTCCTTAACCTAGCCTCGGTTTTCAGGCTGCCGAACCTCTCAAAGTAACCGTGTGGTCGCAAGTATCTATTTATTTAACCCTCCTTCTCAACCTGCTACCTTTTAACCAGCAACTGATGCTTATAACCCTCAGTATTGTTTCAAATTGCGTGGACATTCAATGCCCCACGCGCCTTTTCGTCTTATAGTATTACAATTGGTAATACAAGCTGCAAATAAACTTCAGATCTTGTGGATAAAATTTTACAACCATCGGTACATTGCGTAAAAATAAAAGTTACACCCCAGCCAAATATTTGGCACAAAAAAGACCAGCGTGTTGGGATTTTGAAGTTCGGATTCCAAATATTCAAACCTTAGTGTCATGTTGAGTTAAAATGAATCAATCTGTCATTCCACGTTCTGCGATGCATTATACTGGTGATATTAACCTCGACATTGGGAAGCCACTAATGATAATATACTACAACAAAACCAAGTGAGCAGTTCACACAGTGCACAAAATAATAGCGGCGTATTCAGGTTCAAGAATCACAAGATGATAGCCTATGGTTCTGTTCTACCATATGGTTGAATATCGCCGAAATAAATTCCCAAATTTTATATTCTATTTTAAGAACAGAGGGTGAACCAAAGTTTAGGCGTATTCTCATGAAAACCCTGGCGTTCCAATTAATGAACTTGTCAAGTGTCAAATACCATCCTAGTCATCGGATATTTCCAAATTTCTAAAAAGAACGTTTCCTTCCGCAGATGATATAGCTGGTCCATTATGAAAAAAGAAGAAACGGTATGGAAGCTGCCATGTGTTTGGAAGTAAAAAGGACACCAACCCAACAAAAACTCGTGTCAAGTGTAAAAAATATGCTTGCACAGCCCACCTTGTAATTGAGCCTGTGTGCAAGTCGAATCAGATTATGATGAATGATAATTTAATTCCTTTTTACATTTGTGATTTTTATACATTATCATTTTTCTCATTTCTGTTCTTATCCAGCTTACATAACTTATGTTGTTTTGTAATCAAGCTTTTGTTTTATGTTATGAAGCTTACCTAATTTTTTGTTTATTTTTTATCGCACCATTTATATACCATTGAATTGAAGTATATAAAAAAAATTCCATTTTTTCATTTTTATCGAAAATATTCTCCAGTATATTAAATAAACTAAAAAGTAATGCTATTTTGGGTTCCGTATAAAATTCAGTCAAAAACTACAATAAAAATCAATTTCAATAATTTGATGTAAATAAATACGAGTAAACATTATTAATACATGTTTCATTGCGTATTAATGTTGGAAATTATTAAGTTAAAATTTTAACAACAAAAATAAGCCATTAATCACTATAGAAAGTAATGCCCCGTGCGCCCGCTGACGTTACGAAAATAGTCGCGACCGCCGGAAGGTTAAAAGTAGCAGAGTTGGTTAATAACGTGGGTAGCCGTTTTACCAACCCCTCACAAACGTTTCGGGACGAACAACACAACCCTTCCCTATTGTTCACTCCAACAGTCGCGGAGGTATACCTCCCACGCGAGCTGATGAAAGCGGCAGACCAATTTACAACAAAATATATTCAGTCGACTGATGTTTTATGATTATTAATGAGCTGTACGGGTACGACCGACCACATTGAGCCTCGTCCAAACCATACGCACAAAACATTCCCAAACGTTGGTGTACCAAATATTTGTGCGTTGTGGACGTGTTCGCGAGCACTCCACAGACACCAACTAACGTTCTCGCTCGTGTTTCGTGTTGTTTCCACAAAACTCCCCGCTTCAAAGCATTTTCATCGTTCATGCGCGATCAGTGTAGAGTTAGACGCTCTTGTGATAGTATAGTCCTTTTTTTTCGTTGTCAGTTAATGAAGTTATGTTACGCAAAGAACTCACGCACACAAGTAATACTAATTTGAAATGGGAGCCATAATTAATTGTAGGATGATTTAAATTATTTAAATAAAAGAATTAAAATATAAAATATCATTTACTAAACAATGCTACTTCGTTAATCAAAACTGAATTACTCTAAATTAGAAAACTTAAGAAAAGATGTTATGAAAAACTATAAAAAGTTTTACTAGACGTAAAAGAATACTATTTCTTATGCCGCTTCAGTTCGGAGACAATTAATTATTTAATTTATAACATTCAAATAAAGAAAGAATCCAACATTGTTATTTATTTACGCTTATGGAGTTTAAATTGAATAAGCCTGGCGATGGTCCGCAATAAGACTGAAACATGTAGCTTATCAAATAAATTATAAATGAAGTACAGAAGAAACTTTTCAAACCACGCTCAGTTATACAGGGCATAAAACTGAATTGTAGGATCAGAATGGATAAATCTCGACAGGGCCGGGAATCGAACCCGGAACTCCCGCTAGTTACGCAGATGCATCTGAGCTATTCGATTCGACTCCCTGACAGGTACGAGCCTTCTCTATCCATTGTATAAGCCTGAGCCAGGCTCACCTACAATTTACTGTATCACGTTCTTTACGGCCTAATTATAGGTCTCCAATGAAGAATAGGTATTACGTGTAAATTAGGCCGAGAAGAACTTGATATAGTGAATTGTAGCTGAGCCAGGTTCAGGCTTATACAATGGTTGCAGAATCCTCGTACCTGGCGAACAGTCATCTTGGATAACTCAGATGGGAGAAATCCGCGTACCTGAAAGGGGTCACAACTTTCAACTACCGGTACTGTCGAGTTTTTTCCATCCTGATCCTTTAATTATTTGCAATTTAAATACTCGGTTTTCGGCGATTTTATAAATTGAATATAATATGGCGTAAAAATTAATGTTTATTAAACAATACAGTCATCATTTAATCAAAAACCACTCGGTACTGAATACTCAGAAACTTTAACTATGACATTCGCCTAGCACTGATTTTATGCCACATTTAGAATTGCGGTATTTGGCATTTCCATCTTCTGATAATAACAATCACCAGTCGATGTCAATAAATATCACTTTTTTGTTCCATCTGTTAGCTTAATTTTAAGTCAACTATTAAAAGGTACTACACAGCTCATTACAGCCTTTGAGTCGTAAAATTTGAATATTTAATTAATAAAGTCGTTGCTCTAATCAAGTGGAAGCGGGTTCGTGGAAAAATTATATCAAGCACTCCTAAGATAATTTGAATCTCAACTTTCCACCTCTTTTTATTTTATCCGCGTCACTTCAGCTTGGATATTAAAATGAATAGATAACTGCGAGCTCCGGTGAACGTTTTCAAACAACTGTTTCACCCTCGATGTGAATTCATCCGTTAGTAAGTATGCGTTCGCAAACGTTTGAGATCGCTTGCCAAAGTTTCCGAACGTCGAGCGCTTCGTGTGAACGAGGCTTTACCTATCGTATCACAAAATTTATTACAAATTGTAAGAGATAATGTTGGTGGTATTGAAACATATTTATTTATATAAAATAATCGTTTAATACTCTGTTATTAATTTTTTAACTTTATATATTGCGTGGTTACATTTTGGCGTATAATATTTTACGTTAATGTTAAGTAAAGGAAGAACGAATTTACGGCAGTGATTTAACACATTTAAAAGGAAAATACCGAAATAAATCAAAACCACTTGGAATGAAGTTAATGGTCCATCTACCCCAGCATTTAAAGTCGAATTAGTAAATGAGCTTAAACTTGGTCGGTGATGATCGTCATCTGAGACGTCCACTGGTAGCGACTACTTTATATTACACCAATATTTGAAATCAATACAATAGGCACAATATGTGATAACTAAAAACGCTTACCATTAATACGCCAGATGCATTATAAAAATCAATGTATTCAGATGACCCATAAAATGATATTGCAACATCAGCGTTGACAATGCAGCATTTGCACAGCATTGACAACAAGTGCAATTGAATATTATATTCATAGACTCTTGCAATTTCCATATTACCTCAATGCATTATTATAATTTAAAATTTTAATAATCAGTTTATAGGATGAATCTTGAAACAAAAATCAGGCCCTGAAATCAATTAAATTATATATCAATAATGGTAACGACTGCTTTATAATTCGGTTTTATACGACAATGTAAAATTTTTATAACATTATAAATTAAAGAAAAAACAATATTATGTTTTCAATTAAACAAAAAAAATTTCGATATAGAATTGTTACAAGTACTGTGAAATTTGTAAAAACGGCAATGATCACTTCACTTCCACATACATATCAAAGATAGTTAAATATTTTTCCATTTGAACAATGCTTCCATTAGAAATGTTAGTTGTTTTTATATCATCGTATTTTTAATAAACAGAATTTTCACCTGAAATACAAAATTATGTAAATCAAATTAATTTCATTCTATTCATATAATAAAACTCCCAATGACAAAAATTAAATCTGTCTAGGATAGTTATCAGAAATTCCAAAAGACCATTTGAAATTTCCTTGCAAGAAATCATCACATCTCAGCCAAAAACTTATTCCATTTTCTCCCCTTTATAATTTAAAAGATAAATTCAGAAGCTGTATTCAAAAATAACTTGTGGATAATTTCGGACGTTAAACACATACTTCTATGCGATACTTGCCATGATGGCTCACTAATCCACTCCTATTTACTTTCAGGCATAGTTAAACTATGAAAACATATTAGAGGTTTCTCTTAAATTAATCAGTTACATTTTTTTCAATCAATATTTGAACCTCTCAGCTACCTTATACTGCCGATTCTCTGAGGTTTTTTTGAGGTTTTTATATTTCTTTCCACCGTATCACGTGGTTTTTAAGTCATTCATGTAAAAATCGTACATACCAAAAATATTTTTGAACAAGCATAATTAATCACATTGAAAACTTACATCACCGAAGAATTCAATACAATATCAATTATTTTGTTTCGTGAAAAATTTAGTTATCGAAATCAGTTATTTGGAAAATCGAATTTTGATGAGAGGAAAAAATATGTTTAATCTTTTGAATTTGATCTCTGTGTTGAGCAAATTATTAATTTACCAATAGAAAATGTACTTTTCGGTTACGTACTTCATTATATATCAAATTTGGAACATCTAAACTGATCAAATAACATGTATTATTAACTCAATATATTATTGCCTCGTAAGAATCTCGTAGAAGTATGAGATATTAATAAAATTCTGTCGGATTTCAACCTCGATCCCAGTTTCTAATATAAGCATGAAAACGGCTAGAAACTGACATTTTATTCATTTTGTTCATAGGTGAAAATTAAAAATGTTATAAAATATTTTTTGATTCAGATTTTGTGTAAAGAAATTATTTAATTTCTCAATTACTGTCGGAAAATAAAATTAGATGAGAGATAAACGCATAAATTAACTTCATATTGTAAAGGAATGGGTAAAAATTATATTTTAACTAAATGGGCGTGAAATGTAATTAACTGTTAATAATTATCTCCAGCCTATGACACTGTCTATTTTCGATTTCCTATGGGTCGTAAACATATAGACGAGAAATGTCTTCCCTCAGATTTCAATTACATTTGTAGCCTGGCTATTATTCTCTCAACCGTGGTGCTTTATCTCTCAGTAAATGGACGTTTCCCTCCAGAACCGAAAAGCAGATTTGCTCTTATCTAAAATGGACCACGTTTGTCCAGCCAGCTACGCTTTTAATTTATCTTTCAATATAAACCGAATAGCATCATAACATTTTAATTGTGGTAACTTTTACTATTTTATGATATAAATCACGCTTTGGGATAACCGTTATAACGTAAAATTAACTATACACATTGTAAAACCTGTAAAAAAATGTTCCTCTAGAACTATTTCTTCGTCTGTTTGCCAGTGTGAGTAATTACACTCTTTTTCTCTGTATAATTGGAACACGGCTTCAAAAACCTGGAGTTTTGTTTTATACGTTAGTTTCTTTAAGATTGCCGGCTGAATTAGATATTGGAAATAATATTGTGTTGCCTTAGAAGAAAAGGTTTATTGCGAAATTGGTTACCATTTTTTACTTATGCACTTATTTTGGTAATACGCACATTGACTAAAACAAGAACGTTGTAAACGTATGTCATAATCCATTATTATATAACTATTAAAGTATTAAAAGAATTAAGAAGCATCTAAAGTCAGCCTAAAATAAAGATCCCGATCGGAAACTCGACTTGGCAATAATAATAGTTCATGTAATTAGACAGGTCATTATTACATTATTAGTTGCTTTATTGTTTCAAATTCTACTAATAAGTCAATATCGATTATTGAATGAGTCTTTTGCAATAATTTACAAACTGTTTTGAATTTACTATGTTAATAAATGAACCGTTGGAATTTTATATTAAGAAGCTTGAAAATAATTAGTATCATCAAATGCTTCAATTATTTTCTATTTACGAAAAGCTAATCGGAAAGTCAGAAAGCATTAAAATCATTTCATGACAATGTCACTTATAAATTTATCCCAGTTGTCATTTCAGTCAATGGAAGAGGAATATGTTTATCCTGAAGTAGCTAGAGTCGTACGAAACATCGCACGGTCATGGAAGTAATCTCGTTTTAAATCTTAATTTCAAAAATAATTCAATTTCAATAAAACCGCTACTATCAATTGAGACAAATAAAGTGTTCCAGAGTTCATTACATTATGTTCGATTTTTTATTGGTAAATATCAGAGCTGATGTTTAGTCTATCATTAGACCATTACTATTTCTAAGTATCTCATTATTCGTATTATTTTCACAAAAATTTTATTACTTTTAAACAGTTTCTTAAACATGAATTACTCTAACCCTGGAACGAACCCACAGGTAAATGAATTATATTCACTGCATAACAAGTGCGAAAACAATTAGAAGAAACTAAATATTCCTCAGACACCTAAAAATGTCTCGATTTTGGGAATAAAAATTATTAATTTCATATCATCAGTTTTTAGTATGGAAAGTAAATCACAATTTACGTTATTTTATAAATCCATCACATATAAGTTACTTGTATTTAATAAGAGAATAATAATAGTAATTATATAATGTATACCAGATATATTTAATAATTTATATATAATTAATTTTATATATGCAGTTGATACGTTATACCTTGAAGTAATTGATTATCTCTTTTTTAAAAATAGGATATATGAGCCTAGACAGTGATAATAAGGGGACGTGGAAGGGAAAGAAAGATAGACCAACTGCTAACTAGGGCATCCGGGCTATAGTTTAAGGATCCTAAACGTTAAACCGCTTTAATGTGATGAGGGAAAGCCATCAGAGAAACCTGCAACAGGTAGGCCAGCAACTAGGTGGTTGACCTACGACCTTTCATAAATGGAGTGGGGTTTTCTGTGGCAACGCAGCAATTCCGTCTCCACGTGCCAGGTTTGGTGACAGCTGACCGACTGTTCCAATGGGAACAGTGGACCACTCTTTCCGTATGCCCAAGGTCTGCGACCCCGGCGTATACACCTCTCAAAACAGACCGAGGTGCGTGGACTTGTGGGAACCTTAGTTTAGAAGCAGAGAGGGAAGGAAGAATCCCCGAAGGTAGCCTTTTCCGTCTCTCCAGGAAGGTTCTACCTGCGAGGACACAAACCAGCAACCACAGCCTTCTGCTTATCCCCGTAGATAGTCTACAGGTAACCTCTTCCCACGGGTAGGGATCAACCAGATTGTTCCTGAGAAACCATATATTCTATGGCTAACAAAGAAATTATTGACATGCTATAACTCGAATTAGATTAATAATTAATGTGTATTTAAATCTACACAATCTTATTGGTGTTCGTCCACCGGCTTCATAAGCTATGACATCATTTCCAATAGCTTGTCTGACATTGTTACCCCTCATATATAGACACTGAAAGGAAGGTACAAGTGACCTGTCGGGAAGAAAAATCTCATGAAGTTTCACAACCTAGTTTAAATTTAACATTCACCCATTCCTAACATAACCCTTTGAAGGCCGTTAAGTTTTTTGACTGGGCCATGAACACAGGTGTAGTACCGTGGGACGAAACAAATATGCAGGAAACAAAACAGATGTGATTCTAATAGAAATAAAATTGCAGAAAGTTCTGGATTTTTTGTATTATGATGTGATTATGAAGATCTATTGTACGAAGACATCTCAACGGAAAGGGGACCGTTAATCCCTTTAATAGAGTCTATTCACGAAACGTCAAATAAAGATTCTTTGAAAGATTATACATCATAACCAGTAGATCCCACAGAAAATATAGCAATTAATTGCGGTTTTTCATATGAGTGACGTCGTAATAAATCAAAATGTCAGTGTGACACAGATTTTACTACGCGACACCTACGGCAAAATTGCTCAACGCCTCCACTCCTCATAAATTTTAATTAACAATTCCAAAGATAATAATAACTAGAAAGTCTAATAACACTTTAAAGTTCAATAAAGGCACAAAAGAGTGATACCATAACCTTAAATAAAGGTTTTATAATCCACCCCATCTCAAACGATACCTTAAATTGTAACACAAAAACTTAACTATGTTGTGAAAATTATATATATATAAATATGTAAATATCTAGGAAAATCGGTACAGCCGCTACATATTATGATAAATTGAATGATCAGCTCAAATATTTTATAATAATATAAGACATAAACAAGTTTTTAGTAGAAATAATGTCAGTTATAAAAACCAACATGAAGACTTCGGCCCTTGCGCCATATGCATGTGTAAACCATCCAAAAGTGTAATGAAATTAAACACCTTCTCATTAATTTACATAATTTTATTATTATTATGCCAATAAGAAATACCTTGACGTCAGATCATAAATTTCTGACGTCCTATGAAATATTTCATATTTCCTTCAGCTATGTTAATGCCATCAGCCTCACGCCAATGTGAACAATTTTGTTTACTTTATTACGCCTAACGGACAAGTAGCGCCTCATATACTTTAAATTGTGTACTAACTATTCCGTACGTCTTTAATGGTTTACATAATAAAAATTCACTGTCAAGGAAGCCTGATTCTCTCGCATGTGAATATTCCCAGAGAACTCTGGAGGGGGCTACCTTTGGGGATGCCTTCACATCTCTCTGGGTTTTTGAACTAAGGTTCCCACATGCCGAGGCACCTCGGAATTTTTTGAGAGGTGTATATTCCGGGATAGCAGACCTTGGGCATACGGTTAGAGTTGACCGCTATTCCTATTGGAATAGTCGGCCAGCTGCCTCCTAAACTGGTCAAGGCACAGCGAGAGGAAAGCTGCGACCGCACAGCAAACCCCTCTCCCGCCATCGGAAGGCCGTATACAAGTACCAAATCCCGACCTACCTGATGCAGGTTTTTTCTAGGGTTTTTCCTGCATCACTTTTAGGCGAATTACCGGGTAGGATCCTTAAACCATAGCCCGGGGCCCCTAGTTAACCCTTGGATAACTTTCTCTACCTTACCGATTCCCCCCTTTCACTCTCTTTCCTATGCCACTATGTGGATTACCCTATACATGGCCTGTCTAAACCTTCTTCTTCATCATGAAACCGTTGCCATCTTCAGACGAAGTCGTATTCTACCCGAGAAAAAATTAGTTCATCAATTACACCTAGAGAACCTACGATCACAAACAATAGTCTATAAGTGTATTAGTCTATGAGAAAGGAATCAATTCGTTATTTTAAAATCACTTGATTTGGATAGTTTCAATCATAATATTAAAAATTTTTGAATATTCCCGACCACAAACCCACCTGACTCCTATCATTATGTGCAATATATTTTATTTGTATATGCACATGACTTCCAGGAATTTCCTCTAGAACAGGTTAGATTCCCTAGACACGTTATGAATAGAATTAAAATTTCCTTTTTTAAGTTTTTTCATTCTTGACATGTTTAGACGTTACCATATAAGGTATTCCTTAAAATTACGTTAAAAGTTATATATTATTATTCCTAAGGACATTCCAGAATGGTCTAAATAAAGAAAGGAAAAATTCGGCCACATTGTAACTTCTAAATCACTTCTTTTTCATTAATTATATCCTTAATGTCGTCCAAACTATTAATAATTTACTTATTAACTGGTTTCATATATAACGAAAGTTCCCTGAACCCATGAAGACTTACCCATTAATTTTAAAAAAGCCAAATCTCTATATTCGCCTTCAATGTCATGCGCTTTATTTATTGTCATTTTCCCCATAGCTCCTCTGCTATTCATGGCAGTCTTATTCACCTTCCTTTTCCATGAGTATTAATATCTATACATTCATTTATTTCCAATTTAATCTCCATCCCCTGTAAGATTTTCCTTAATTACATTCATGACCCTCATTCAGCCTATTACTAAAAACTGGCATTATTGATTACTTCATAGTTTAACGTATAGACAGAATATTTAGTATCCAAATGTAAACGAAAAAATCCTAGATCCAATTTATCACCTTCTATTCTCATTTCAGTCACTTCTATAATTTAAAATGACAGGATATCTTATTGCACAAGTCATCATGTATTATCTAATAATTTATAGCTCTTTAATAAGCTTAGTTAATGAATACCAGAAATATTTCCTTTTCTGACGCAGAAAAATAATTTATTTTCCGACGAGTACTTGAAACTTGGAATCTGTCGCACACTTAATTTATACGTACGAAACTATTCTTCACATGGTTCCCTTTACATTCTGTACTTTTGTAACCAACCTGTTGAATGTTCGTTTTATTAAATACGATTGCTTCATCTATCATAAAATCGTTTTGCGTACTGTAATTTAGCACTGCATATGTTCTACAACTTTTATTATGAGCAACGTATTTGTCATAATTTTTATAAACGATTTGTTAAATCGGGTTTGCGTGGGGAAGTTATGGACATGGAATGCGTTACAAATATATAACAGTTTTATTTTTTAGTTTCTTGTCTGACAGACCGTGCTCGATGCTGCTATCGTCTGCTTTCTTTTGTTTTGGGCTCCATTCCTACTGCTGCGGTTATACGGATTACGTCCTTTCAATTAATAAACCCCTTCTATTTTCCTTCTCCCAGTGAGTAAAAATCTCTATTCACATAAATAAATTGTAAATTTCTTGTCGTCGTTTTACTACACTTCTCTTCCGGAACTTAACTAAAGTCTTACTGCTACAATATCATTTTAGCAAAACATGTATTATAAAATTCTCCTCTCTGCCCCATAGACAGGAAATTAGAGAGTGTTTACGAGGGACGCCTCGGCAGATCCCTAGGAAGAAGGTTAGTAAATGTCAATGTGCTTTCTCTGAGTCCAAGGAAACATCAATAACACTAGTGTGAGGCTTTGCGTCGAGCGGTCAGCACAGCTGAGAGGTCCGAATTTTTATATAGATATTTTCATAACAAACCTAGGAGACGGACGTGTTGAGGTTTTCGATACGCTGAAGATGCGGATGAGAGCAATCCAAACCTGAACGCGTCTCTAGGGTGCCAGTCTGGAGGCGAGGAACGGTACAGTTTACAACGGAAAGGTACGGGACCCTTTTTTTAATAATGATAATTATTGGCCTGTTTTCTAGAGGATATAACAGGTTGTTTCTTAACAATATTTTATATTTTGACTACATTTTGTATTTTTTACATATATGTTTGATTATAAATATATATATATATACATATATTGTAATAATCTAACGGGCTCCAGTTTAATAAAAGATTGTATTTTAACAAAAAAAAAATTTTTATTTATCAACAATTAGCAATTATACAATTTAAATAAAAGAAAGGATCTCATTCTCTCATGGGTCTTTACTGGGTTTGATAACGGACAGAACACTTAAATAATCAAAGAACTCAACAATTATCTTTAAATTAAACAGAAATATTTAATCGTCTAGACATCAACGAAACTTATTAACGAACATATTCTAGCAGATTGATTCTAAATTTAAAAGAGTTTATTTTATTAACACAAAAGAAAAGAACGATATCTGACTGTATCTTTTAATTCCGTTTACACATATTAATACCATGAAATTTCAACTTACGATTACTCAGGAACATTTGGCTCGTTCATTACTCACACACTTTATAGACTGGACGTTTAAACACTGACTCTAACACACACGGTTGGTTTGATGAAAGCTGCTTCTCCGTTCGTGAAGGACATCTCACTTGCTCGTGGTGAAACTACTCGACGCTGGATGCAATGTCCTGATCTTCTACCATCGAAGACAGTGGTCAAATTTTGATATTACAACAGATTAAACTTCTGCATACAAAAATGTTTATCGTTGAATAATTTGGCTATTTCTCTCGAAGGCTGCAAAATTTCTCCATACTCGGTGCTCGCCGTACGCCTCCACAACCAACACTCAACTTCGGTGCTCACAGCTCCCTCTCCCACTCTTACTAACTTCCAAATATCTTATCTTCTCTTTATATATCACAGTCCCTTCTCTTTTCCTTTGTTCCAAAACTACGTCGCAACTTCTCGTTGACAGTTTCTCCATTATCCCGAGATTTACATTCTGCAGATGCAGTACCTTATTTAGCAAATATATCTCGCTCCTCTGTCTTGTCTCAAAGCCGAACATCGAGACAGGTCTTATTTGTCTTTGCACCCTCAATTACTTTAAACTTGTATTCTCACCCCCGCACTCACACGTGCGCGGTTCTAAATTCTCCAGACCGCCCAAACTGCACCCTCAATTACTTTAGACTTGTCTTCTCACCCTCACTCACACGTGCGCTGTTCTAAAATTCTTCAGACCGCCCAAACTGCACCCTCCATCCTAAGTCAACAAGTGACCTGTCCAGGCCATTAATCAGAAACAATGCCTGCCTTAACAGATTTATCTTGCGACAGGGCCCCCGCGTGTCCCTTGCTCCCGACGGCCAAGCCCATTAATCAGCAACAATGCCTTTCCTTCAAGGCATTACAATATATATATATATATATATATATATATATATGTGTATAAATATAATGTAAGTTGAATGTCTATGAATACTCGAACATTAACAATGAAAACAGAAACAAAACCACTTTAAGCATGTAAGGTTGTAACAATTATATAATTATTTTATCGCATAGGAGTAATGTTTTCCTTAAATTTCTACACCGAGAAGCAGAAGGAAAGCCTTAATTATTTCCTGCCTCCTGATCCTTCTTTGTTACTTGTGGCACTCCCTTTGCTACCAGCCGTAGCATGTCTCCTGCGGTCCGATTCCTGGAACGGCTTAACTGCGGTAGACGGAAGTACTAGGGAAAACAACAACCCATTCCATACTTAGCTAATTTATTAAAAATATAAATAAATACAATTATAAAATTTTGCCCCAACTAGCCAGTTATGAAACACCAGGGATTGTTTTGGCAAACTAGGCCCCAGAATCGAATTTTATAAAAAAGTGCTCTGCGCAACCATGATAAATGTGCGACATTGATTACTCGACTGGGGTCTCTCAGCAACACAGCGACGTCCCTTGCAGCTGGTCATCGACTTGGTGCCTCTCGTGGAATCTCGCTGATCAATTCTTGAAAAACCAAGAGCAACTGCTCACTGCCACCTCTCCAGTCAGAATGCCCTCAATGCATCCACTTCTCCCGACCTGTGTCTCCAACTGTCTCTCTATTGGTCCAGTTAATTTGTTATGGACCAATCACAGGTCCTAGATAATCTGATATAGCAAATTTCAACAGCTAGACTCTCTGCACCTGCTGTTTGCGGACGGGAAAACCCTCGATGGAGGTACAGCCGGACTGGCACGAAACGGTATTTTCTGCTGAATTTTGGAATAACCAGAGAAACCGGGTTGCACTCGCGATTAACAAACTGACTAAAATATCAGTATAAATCAATTAAAGAAACGCCTATCCTCAATAACGCGCTATATACTTAATTGTGTTTTGTTTTCGGTAATTTATTTATTTGTTTTTATTTTATTAGCCGTTCTATTCTGTATTTGATATTGTTTATTCATTGTGAAATTTTTATCTTTATACACATCCGGTTTCATGATTTTTGGAATCCGGTGCGATAACGAGTAAATGGAAATTTATGATGTATTCATTTGTTTATATTATTATTATTATACTAATACTGTCTTCTGTAGTAGTCTGTCTTTCGAAGTGTCAATGTTCCTAAGGTAGTGTATTTTGATAATTCGATCGCATAAACCTGATTTGTCTGGTCTTCTAGAGGCGCGGTGAGTGGCAGGTTTCTAATTACTTCCCATAGCCTCCCTCTTTTTAAGGTTTCTCTTATTGTCTGGCCTAAGTCGTAATTGGTGCAATCCGGTTTTCCTATCTCTACACAGGCACATAAATTGTCTGGTCTTGTAATCATTCTCTCATGTTAGGTAGGAGTTCGTACACTACTTTCCCTTTATTTGATGAATTCCATCTTTACCTAGGTACGGAACCTGGGCCCTGAACCAGAACCAGAAACCAGCAGCTAGCTGGACATCGGTAAGGAAGGGGACCGGAGGGAGGGGGGGATGAAACGACGCGCCGAAGCGAAGATAAGACCTCTCCTTCCCTCGTGCATTCACCTGAGAGCAGTAGTGAGGCATTTTCATTCCATTGACCGACAGTCTTCCTCAACTTAGTAAACTAAGTAAAACAAAGGTTGTTAATTTCCGGAAGTTTTATAATTACTTTCTTAGGATTATAATTAGATTTAAGTATTATGAATGCGAGAGTGTGAATAATAGCAACATTCAACGATTGAGGAGTCTTGGTTGAGTGGGCACAAATTGTATAAACCCATTTTGAAAATTAAGTTGTATTTAAATATTTATTTTTTGTCGTCATAAATTAACACCCCCCACTATAGATCAAAGCAAGGACCCATGAAATACAATATTTTCAGTCTCGTGCTCGACTCAATTACTCAAGAGTCCTGGAAAGTGGCTTATCACCTCCCAGTTTAGATCGCGCGAATCGCGTAGTTAAATCTTATTTAGACGATTTTCGTTTTAAAGATAAATTAATTCTGCGTATGCACTGGCGCCAGGTTCGGCATTCGTCTATAAATGATCCGAGCGAGCGGGTGAGCGATGTTCCGGGGGCGCAGACCTTGGGCATACGGTAAGAGTTGTCCGCTATTCCTATTGGAATAGTCGGCCAGCTGCCTCCTAAACTGGCCAAGGCATGGCGAGGGGTAAGCTGCGACCCCACAGCAAACCCCTCTCCCGCCATCGGAAGGGCGTGGGACAAGTACCAAATGCCCGACCTACCTGATGAAGGTTTTTATAGTATTTGTCCTGCATTCCTTTCAGGCGAATGCCGGGTAGGATCCTTAAACTATAGCCCGGGGGCCCTAGTTAACCCTTGGCTACCTTTCTCCACCCTTCCCCATCCCCCCTTTCAAATCGCTTTCCTATAAGAGGGGAGTTTCCACTATGTGGATTACCCTATACATAGCCTGCCAACACAAAAAAAAGGGTGTGCGATTTCAATATATAAAAATAGTAAATTATGTATTACTGAGTTTAATTATGGCCTTCAGGATATCTATTAAGTAGTAGTTCAGCCCCTAGTAGTGCTGGTGGAAAGTGGTGAAGCAAAAGTTCGGTGTCCATTGTTAAGCGCGTGGAGCAATATCTACAATACTTTATACAGATGTTACCTACGATCCATATACAATTACTGTTGGGGTAAAACACCCATAGTCCTTCTAGTTGACTGGATTGATAGGGTAGGCTTTTTAAAACTTACAAAAACGCTTATTATTAGAGACAAACAAAAATTTATGGTCACTGAAGTTGATAGTGTCAGTCTAAAAGTCGTATTTTATCCTCTGGCAATAGAATGAAACACCAATAGTGGTAGGAACTGAATGTCTATACCTAAAAATTACACAAAAAAGACCGATATTGATGTCGAATCCGGGGCTATAATGGTTAGTCAGTTTAATTTTCACACTAATCACGCCGATTGAGATACGGAATGTCACAGTGCTCGACGTGAGTGTTGACGGGGTTGACAAAATTTACTTGAAATATTAATAGCCTCTTAAGGTATGGGTTGTATTTTGACTCGTATACGATACTAATAGTATTTTTAAAACTTTATTTAGTTAGTGGTCATACTTTTACGTCCATAAAATAATTGGAGAATTTTTGACCCCGTAAGATACCGGGAAAATTCTTGACTCATTTAATGAAAACTGTGAATATTATGGACTCCCATAAGATACCTGGAATATATCTAATTCCTTTAAGATATGCGACTCCATTGAAGTAACGGGATTATTCTTGGCTCTCTTAACTTACCGGCAGAATTTTTATATTTTACTTTACCGCTATTTTATAGACATCATGTTATTATGTTTAATTTACCCAATAATTCCAAATCCTGAAAGTTCATTCGTTGGTGTTGCGACAAAAATTTCTTTTAATTTTATTGAATTGAACAGACTTTTGACATTTTGAGTCTCGTAGTAGCAAGAATGCTCCTTCCCTACCTTTCAAAGGACTTTTCGAGGCAATTAAAGAAGCCCTATGTAAGGATAATCGTTCACCAGTTCCTCTGCTATGCGTTTAATGTCAAAATTTTATGATTGATTCCCTAAGGAACGTGCCTATTAGAGGCTCATTGGCAAATAACACACAACGGACAATTTCTTGTCAGCAGCGGCGACTAGAACGAGGATGGATGTTAGGTCGGACACAGCGCGTTTTGCATAGCAAGCCACCAACGTAGCCACGGTCCATTAACCCCACTGCTCATCCATCACCCACGAGGCATGTGCCGCTCCACTCTAGTACAGCTTCACTAGATAGCTATGAATTACAACTCAGCTAATTGTTTAGGAAGCAAAGGCGAGGCGACAATACTGTGAGTGCATCGTCGATCGCCTCCCTTTCCGTGTAATTGTCAAGGTTATTTACGTCCTTTTTATACAAAACTGACAAAAAAAAGTCTCTCCGATTAAAATTTTACCCACCGAAGTGTTTTCCAATCATTTTGACTTCCTCGCGGATTTGCAACATATTTTCTGATAACGATAATCTAAAATAACATGTATATAATTCTTAAATTTCCCCCAAAAAATATATCTCAAAGGTTAACAACAAGTTTTGCAAAACAAAACATTAAAAATTAATTAATATTATAATAAATAAACTGGTTATGTCAGAAAAAATAATAATAGGCAAAGCAATTAATAGAAATATAATTACACAACGTTTCGTCCTTGTAGGTTGGAGCAATTTATAACTCGGAGTATTAGAAATAATTTGTATACAGTGCCAATATCTGGCAAAAATTAATATTATGTAAATAAAATTTAAGTATAAATTGAATACCATGCTATGGCTAGCCTGCCTGTTCTAGCCAAATAATTCAGGAAATTATAGTTTTATCAATTGCTTTGATACCATATAAACCTTTTTTATACTAATGACTAGTTAATTTATTATAAAATTTAAAATAAGACTGACGGTATAGGAGGCATTATCTTTAAGCTAGAGCAACTATTTGTCTATTCTTATAATGATTTACATTCTTGGAAATTAAGTTGCTCGTATTCTTTCCTATCTGTAACGATAAATAGCCGTTTATTAATTTAATCATTGCTATTACTGCAAGAAAAAAATATATTCTTTCCTGATTTCTAAATATTTATTTAACAGCAATTAAATGAATTTATTTGAACATATTCTACAGTAATATTTTACAAATTGTAGTGATAGACTAGGTTTTTTGTCTCATTCCTTTTCAATTAGAATCCGTGACGACATCACATAGAAAATTGTGAAGCTTCAAATGTTTGAGGTCGGTCGTTTCCAACACAATGTTGCTAAAATTGCAATTTTTTTATCTATGATTCATTTTCGTCGTAGGCATATCTATTAATTATTATTCTAAAACTATAAATTTTTCACACGATCGTGCACGTCAAACGCAACAGTTTTCCTCTGTTAAACTACAAATAATATATTATTTTTCATATTGTAAATATCGTTTCTGAAAATTAAAACAGTGAAATAGTGTTATTTATCTGACATAAATAAATAAATCAAACGACCAACACGTCAGATGCAAATTAATAAAAAATTATAATTATCCGTCACATTAACCACAAAGTCCTCAAAAATGTCAGAAGCAGTAGCCTTCCAGGTAACTACGGGTTGTAAAACAATGGTTGACGGATGCAGGAAAAGAAAAATGACCGTTTAAAAATAACTGCAACGATATAAAGATCGCCGATTTATTGCTTTAGTACTTTAAAATCTACCTTCTTAACGTTCGTAGCACATCCAGAAAAGGGACAACATAACCACTCTCTGGAATAACTTGCACTTCCACCAGGGGAGTCGAAGGCGATATATAATTTTCACCCATCTAATCATTTTAAATATTTATTAATCGTTATATTCCATGTTTCAACATTAATATTCAGTGCTTACAGGTACAAAAATTTAATTTTATTATTGCAGCTTTATTTTATAGTATTTTTTATTAATTGGCTCAACCCTGTATGCGACAATCTTCAATTGGTTAGAGTTTGTCTACAATTTTAAACTTAAATATCCCCGCCATGTTTCTGTATATTTTCATAAAAAACTAATTTAACATAATGTCAACACTTCAACCGAGGAGTACTTTTTCATCCAATAATTTTGATCTTAATGCCATTTATACCTCAACTATTTTACTTACATTGATCAAGAAGAATTTGAGCCAAGAATTAAAGCAATGAAACAAAACTTAAAAATGAAAAACTGAACTAAAAAGTTAGAAACAACTAAGGATTTATGGCAAATACAAAAACAAAATAGAGTAGACTTTATAAAATTTTGATAAGAGAGTTTAAGTTAAAATTTAAGATTTTCTAAACAATTTACAAGGTTTACTTGCTTTGGCTTTATTATTTGCTGAATATCCAGATACTTTATTTGATAACAATCTCACAAAAAATAATATCATAGAATTCAATAGGTGATCTTTAAAAAATCCTTAACCTGAGCTAAATCCTGTTGAGAGGTTTTAGTTATATATAAAACAGAACATTTTGCGCAATAAGATATGGATAGCTCTGACCACCATACCACGCTCGATATTGCTTCTGAAAATATTGAATCCTGAATCACGAAAAATTTCGAGAATATTTCTCTTATTCTCTAATAGAAGTCTTAATACTCTGTCTATTAAGATCTTTGTAAGAGGAACGAAGAGAGAAGAAGTGGAGAGACGGCAAGTATTGGCAAAAAGAAATCCACTTAAAAAGCATTGGTAATTATACACAATTATGAAGAAATATTCAAGTTTTTTATTTACGCTTTTACACTTAATCTACGTTATGTTACTAAAATAATTCAGGTGGAGTTTTCATGATTTACCCCTGTCGCGAAATAATTTTAAGAAGAAATATAGGAGAGACACGCACGGTTTTCTTAGATGATACTTTGATGGTGGAAACTCTAATCAGTAAAAGCGCACATTAGAAATTTCAGGTAAGCAGTAAAAATGAACAAAGAAACCTGCTTGTAAAGCAGTTAATGGCGCGTGCATTATTTCCTATGATTGTTGTCACTAGAGCGCGGAATGAATTATTATTATATAAATTCAGTTAATTGAAAATATATTTTTGTAAACGGTGCACACTATCAAGGTAATAAAATATATCAAATTTATGCCTTTCATAAACGGAGGGACTGATGAAATTCGTTATACCTTCCTCGTGTGGGAAATTTCTCGCGGAAATGTAACACCAATTAAATTAATGAAGATATCTGACGAGAAATGCGAGCTCCCTGAGGTGCGAATATAGAACTTTAATTTGATTGCAGCGTAGAAACCAATTAGAAATAAAGCCGACGGTGTTAAGGCCGCCTTTCGCACGGACAGGGAGAAACATTAACACGGTTTAACGCTGTCTTGCAGTAACTTTATTGCTAGCTGCGAGCTGCACAACCGGGATTTAAACAGCGTCAGGCCCCTCCTTGCATTAAGGCGAAGAACGCGCTGGAATCGAGTATTTATGTATCTAAGTACACCGCAAATAAAGCTGTAAACTTCCGAGATGTGTAGCGCCGATTCTGCTGCTCAGACCTCGGAGATTCTGTGGAATTCTAAGTTCCACGATCCCAAGTGAAATATGGCAAGCAAAGAGCACCCAGGTCGGCGGAAGCCATTTCTGTCGCTCAATATATTACAGATTATCTTCACATTCGGTGCAAAGTTGCACAAATCTATTTTGCGGAACGATATACTGGAATAAATTCACGCTTAGCAGATAATCATTATCTCATTCATATGATGGTCAACCTTGAACGACAATTGGGGTTCATAGGCACGTTCTAACATTGTGCTTGGTATTCACTATACAATTCTCAAATTTTTCATGCAAATCAGAGCTATTAATAATTTCATACATTTAAAGGATCATATTTTTATTGCATTTTAAAACACGATTTAATACTAGTAATAATCTAAAAATAAATGTTCAAGAAAACATATTAATTGCATATGATTTTAGATCTACATCTCTGGAATACAATTTTTGGATTTACATTTTTATCTAGTTTTCCTCTGTTCACTGCAGCCAATAATTAAAACATAATATCATGTCTGCCTTCCAGACCAACTGGGTGTAAATATTCTTCAACCTTAAAAACTACAATTCGCTAAAAAAAAAGTTTATATCGATTCTTTAATACCAGCTAAATAGATTCCATTATCAACAATAGAACCCAGACTACTACATTTTCTCATATTTACTATTGGTTAGTTTCACTGCTTCATAGAGTTAATTGATTTTGTGATAGTGGTTCGATAAATCTTCTCTGAAATAGTTTGTATAATAAAATGAAATAAATAAAGTAAATATAAAGTTATTGATCATGCATGAGTTCCGGCGAGATTCCTTTATTGTTCTTCCAGAAATTTAATTTTGTAGTGTTGCATATTAGATCATATTGAGACAGAGTCGTTTCCCCTGTCTAGCTAAATAGGATAATTAATTTTGGAAGACACCGGTGCTCTGCTGAAATATTCCTTTGAGATCAACTAAACTGAGTTAATTTTTTGAAAGCTCTGATCATTATGTGCATTTTGAGCGCTAAGTTGTAATCTTGGAAGCACCGCGAACGTTGTATCTTCCTAATATCAAAATTTGCATAAAGAAATCATAATTGTTAGTGCCAAGTTATAAGCGTTGTTACACTTCGTTGAGATCAGCATGTGGTCCCAGTAACAATATATGCAACATTTTTATGAATAATATGGAACTCAGTTCAGTCCGACGAATGATGCGCGAACACACAGGGTGGGCCTCACGGACGAGTACTTACAATTATATACTAAAACCATTGACTATAGTTAACCTCTGAAAGATTATTGTCCATAATTAGCATGAATTACCACAAGCCGTGTGAGATGGTCTGGTAGCCCTATTTCGATTCAAAACCATCTATCACCAAAATCTATTAGGTTGCATGTGATTTCTGTTGCAACATGCAAGGCAGAAAAACCTTGTCTCTTAAATTTTCTGTATGATATAAATATAAAATTACTAAACCTGAAAAGCTTCAAAAATTAGAACGAAACGTCGGTATATTTTAATTTTTTGTTAATAAACAAGACCGTTTATTTTTTAATTATTTATAGATGTCAGACAATTTTTCATCATTATCATATTGCATATATATATTGTATTTTAAGATACGAGTGTCAAATTTTCTCCATCTCATTGTATATATTTTTTCTAATTTATAAATAATTCCCCTTATTATGAATTGTCTTCTCAAGCTTATTACTACGTAAACCATATTTCATTAACTTATTATTATGACGTGCCTTATTTACTCATTGGAGACTTCAAGGAATCAATAAACCTCAATCTAAAAAAACTAACGATGAATTTATTGTAAAATCAATAATAAATATTGCAATAAAATAAATAGAAAGAAATACTATAAAATAGTTCTGAAATATTTAATTCTAGGATTAATTTAAGGTTTTAACGATTTGAATTAATTGAGCATTTTCACTATTTAGTTTAACACAATAATAAAGATATATTACAATTTTAATTTCAGTTTAAAGAAACTATTAACTTACTGTTAATTTAAATTATGAACTCAATTTTTATCATAGTTATACAATAACTCGTTGATTATTTCCTATAATCAGCTGTTGTCCATTTTATTAGGTGTCTCAATTCTCCAAAAAGACTCGTTTAATTCTCATAACTTATATTTCGCTGCTCTGCTGTAACTAACTGTGCAATTACTGTCTTCTCAAACTAACCTTCCTCGCGTACTTTACACTCAATCCCAACTCCCGCTATTAAAATAAACTTCTATTATTTAGTCTCCAAACTATCTTCTTTAAATAACCATCTTCAAAACTTCCTTCCTCAGATTGTACTACGATAATTGAAAGTTACTCGTACTTCGATCCCCTCTCTTTCCGCTGGTGATTCTATTACTGAAAAACTCTCGCGATGTGAGTTGCGGAGTTCTACGATCTCTTATAAAAATAAAACCAAGACCAATTTTGCGAACTTCTACACATCTGTCGTAATTTTTACGCCGTATGTCGTGATTTTCTCAGAAAGCTACTGTAAATATTAAATTTATTAGGGGGGGTGGTAAATTATTATTAAAGTATTATTATAAAAATATATTTAGTTTTAATATAAAACAATAAAATTGAGATAAATAAATAATACAAATTTTGCGTGTACAATGTAAAAATATATATCATTGACTTTTTCTCATGGTAAATTATCGAGGGAAGATATTTATGGCAAAGTTTATGTGTCTATACGATCAAAATTAAGTAACAGAGAGTTCATATAATTTTCTCTTATCTTTAATTGTCTAAAATTTAATACACCAATAACGTTCGAAACACGTAATTTAACAAATGTAAATGTCATCAGTCGATTAAATTCACGCTATTTTGGATATTTTAAAAAACCTGTAGTCCAACAGTTTGTTTTTTCACAAATATACAAGAAGTGGGAGTGGCTGGTATGCGGGAGTATTATGTAGATTAGAAAAGAAATAATTTGTAGAGAGGTCAATATAATATATTTGAATGCAATTGTCTTAATTTAGTAGTTTAATTATTTTAATACGTATGTAAAGACAAAATAATGTATAAATGTTAATCAGATAATTTAATAAATGAATCATAAAATTATATTAAAGCTGTAACTGGACTAAAAATAAATTTCGTATATAATGGAATGTGTCGATACAAAAAGGTAAATAATCTAATGTAGAGTTGATAATAAAACTATTTATTTATAATAAAATAGTATATATCGTATGATAATAGTTCGATATCTCGCCGATAGTAACACATAGCTTAGTCACATGATGATAATAGTGGCACCTCGTTCACGTTGATCGAATGTACTAGATTACAGAACACATTAATGGTGTATTATAAGTAGGATCGCATTGTGAATATAAGGTAATTAGGATTTAATTATTAATGTAATCAAATAATGTTACATGGGTAGTAAAACATCGAATGTTCTGATTAATATTGATGCAATTTATTTTAAATGAGTATGGCAAACTGCCGATAGCTTCTTGTAAAATGACAAAGTACGAGGAAATAATTATTTTCTAGTTTTGGAAAAAAAAAATTCAGGTTTTCTGAATTCCAATATCAATCCCGTGATATAATATATAAAATCACGCAAATTTCATTTATGAACGTTTACTAGGGTTATATTGAAACTTTTCCAAACATCTGAAGTATTTCCGTGAAAATATTTGGGTTCAAATATTATCATTAATATAATTATAAATAATTGTAATGCATTTATTCATGAATATATATAGTTATTATGTTACGGTAGGTAAAAAGAAGTCGACTTACATAAACTAATAAACCTTATAATTTTAATTTTTTTAACGTACTAATTGACACAGAACTATGCTATAAATTTATCATAAATATTTACCTAAAGATGCAGCAGCATTTATGTCAAGGAGAAAAAAAATTCTTTCCTGAAATTCAGACAGTGTTCGGTCACTTTTATGAGACAAATGGCAAACCTATAAATTACCTCCATTTGCAATTGAAGTTGAAGTGATTGCAATATACTGGTAATAGAATGATATATGCGTACAACGTCCCATCTCTGTCTTCCAACTCCCCCATACTTTTGGAGAGTTTCCAGCTCGATGTTCCAAGGGAGCTACGAATGGCGCACAAAGCCTAGGGCGCTCATTTCAACTAACAAACCTCATACAGTGGGAGAGACTCACAAAAATATGACTTTTGAAAAACTCCATTATCTAACTAATTAGGCACGCCGCCAGTTAAAAGTTCATGTCAATATATCCAGTACATAAACGTGGGAAGTAATTAATAAGGCCACAACCAGTGGCACAAAGCGAGAAACAAACATGATGGTTGTATATATATATATATATATATATATATATATGTGTGTGTGTGTGTGTGTGTGTGTGTGTGTGCGTGTGTGTGTGTGTGTTTGTGTTTGAAAAAGCATGGGATTTGTTTACAGGAATACATTTTAACTTGAGAAATCATAAAAACTCGAAAAATATGTTTTGTACGAAAACAATGTCTGTAGAGAAACTGACATCTGCCTATGTTAAAATTAACCCTCCGTCACCAACCCTTGTGGGCGACGTCAAATTTTAAAACTACCAATTTGATTTTTCCGAAACAGTTTAACGATTCACAATACATGGCTCCGTGTAATACATTCGGAATAGTTGAGGATTTCTCGTTACGTTTATGAATTAAATAACAATTAGTAAGACTGCTTATTGTTTTAAATATTATCCCGATACGACTGGATTCAAATAGTTCCTAACTTTGAGAAAAAGAGCTACGAATGATATCGGGTAAACTACTTAAACTTTGACTGTGGATTCCCTTGCTACTCACCATCGGGATGCTTGCTTTAGGACACTAATCTCAACTTTAGCCATTATATATTTACTTATTTATTTGTTACTGACTTGTTACATTAATAAAATACAACAAAATGCATCTTAAAATAAAATTACATTTATAAAACACTAACTAGGTGTCGGCGTTGCCCGGGTTGTCATAATTAAACTCAGCGACATCGTTTACCCAAGATTAGACTCCAATCCCGGTTGATTTTTCTTAATTTTCATGTAACGATCTTCCACTCACACATCTAAGGTTGTTGCGCTCCCACGCCGAAAGTGGATGAAACAACATCGGGAGAAACACTATCAACACTAATGACCCCGATAAGTAATTCGTCGACGCCCACATCGACCGATTTTGCAATATGTGAAAATATTCCCAGTATTGCTCGCTATGATTATACTTTTTATTCAATCAAAATATTTCTGCATTACTTACAATATTTTTCGTTGCGCGGAACGGTTCTTTTTCGAGAGTTAACTTGGTGCGCAATAAATTAACACAAAATAATCACATTTTTTAATTATAATTCTTTCCACTTTAATGCTGGGGTTACTCACCCTCACAGTAGCGTTTTTCAAATTTAGAAGATTGTATGTACCAATTTTTGTAGCGATCTGTTTAAATCTGTATAGAGGTTAACGTAAATACTTACATCCTTTGTTATTATGTAAGCTACCTGGGTGGTGGCGTTTCCCGGGTTGTCATATATCAATAACCCCGAATTAGACACCAATCTCGGTTAATTTTGCGTTATTTTTATGTAACGCACCTCGACTCCTATTCCTAAATGTGTTCACCTCCCATGCTGAAAGGGGTTGAACTATTGACCCCGAAAGGTTCTTTCGACGAATGTATCTACCGTTTTAACACGATAAAGAATTTCCACCCCCGTCTATCCCCTCTACTGTGGAATAAACAAAAAGTTGAATTTCATAATCTTAATCTTAACGACATCCATAACCCCGGATTCAGTCCAAACTCGGTTGTTTTTGCGTTATTTTTTGTAATGCAGCTTCACCCCTTACTGTTAAGTTACCTCTCCTCCAAATCCAATAGGGGTTGCTCTTATACACAGAGAACAACTTGGGGAAAAAATTTTATTTAACGCAAATATCGGCTGGTTATTTTTTGTAATGCAGCTTCACCCCTTACTGTTAAGTTACCTCTCCTCCAAATCCAATAGGGGTTGCTCTTATACACAGAGAACAACTTGGGGAAAAAATTTTATTTAACGCAAATATCGGCTGGTTAAATATTTGAAATTTTTTACCTCTGCTCATCCCCTACCACCCCCGCCAATCCCGCGCGTTTTCCAGGTTCTCATAAATAAACTCAACGACATCCATATCGTCGGATTAGACTCAAACCTCTGTCATATTCGCGTTATTTTCATGTAACGCTCCTTCTAACCCCACCCCTAATCGTGCACAATTCTCATGTCTATAGGGATTGAAATTATACACAGGGAACATCTAGAGAAATATTTTAATTTAATTGACCCCGACAAATACATATTACTTGCAAACATCGACCGTTTAACGTGTTTGAAAATTTCTTCCCTCCGACAACCCTCGCCCCTGGGTGTTAATGGCACTTTAAATTTCTCAATTAAACTCAGCGGCACACATAACCCTGGATTTGACTCCAATCTCAGTTGTTCTCGCGTGATTTTCTTGTAGCATCGCTCCACCCCGTCCCTAAGGGTGCTTCTTTTTCACGGTTTAAGGGGTTAAAATTATACACAGATATCATCGGTAGGAACACATTTAATCTCTTTTATTAAATATTCATCCAACTCAAATTTCTGCTGATTTAGCATGTTTGAATATTTCCAATGCGTAACATTACAAGGTGATGAACTGCAGTTCATCTAGACTAATAAATAAAACAGAGCGTTTGTTTGTATGTTCATTACACAAATCTGAAACGGTAGAGAAAAATTCACCGAATTTCATACACGTGTTCTTTGCGACCAAGAAACAAACGCTGTCGGGGTGAGACACGACTACCACCCCAGCTCCTGTAGAGTAATAGTCTGCATGAGGGTAATCCACGTGGTGGCAACTCCCCTTTAATAGGAAGGGATTTGAAAGGGGTAATGAGGAAGGGTAGAGGATGGTAGCCAAGGGGTTAACTAGGGCCCTGGGCTATAGTTTAAGGATTCTACCCGGCATTGGCCTAAAAGTGAACCAGGACAAACCTTTGAAAACCTGCATCAGGTAGGTCGGGCATTGGGTACTTGTCCCACGCCCTTCCGGTGGCGGGAGAGGGGTTAGCTGTGGAGACACAGCATTCCCTTCTCCGTGCCTCGACCAGTTTAGGAGGCAGCTGGCTGACTGTTCCAATGGGAACAACAAACAACTATTACCGAATACCCAAAGTTACAGCTAATTCTGATGTGAAGAAACATTTGAATGAATCTAACTGCAAGTGTATATTAAGTCACCTGTTTGCGTTTCAAATACTATAATCTCTGAGGTGATATCTTTGACATTAAAATCTTAGGAAGTTATTATTATCTTTGTTGTTGTTGGTTGAATGGCGAGGTTAACTTTTTTAAAAAAAAGAATGTGTAATCATGTGTGTCGATAAGTCCTATAATTTTTTTTTAGGGCAACAGGCTACATGAGGGTGATCCACATTTGGCAACTCCCCTTTAATAGCATAGGAAGGGATTAGAAAGGGGGGATGCGGAAGGGTAGAGGAAGGTAGCCAAGGGTTAACTAGGGCCCCCGGGCTATGGTTTAAGGATCCTACCCGGCATTCGCCTAAAGAAATGCAGGGAAAACCCTAGAAAAACCTGCATCGGGTAGGTCGGGCATTGGGTACTTGTCCCACGCCCTTCCGATAGCGGGAGAGGAGTTTGCTGTGGGGACGCAGCATTCCCTTCTCCGTGCCTCGACCAGTTTAGGAGGCAGCTGGCCGACTATTCCAATAGGAATAGCGGACAACTCTTGCCGTATGCCCAAGGTCTGCGACCCCGGAACATACACCTCTCAAAACAGACCGAGGTGCCTCGGCATGTGGGAACCTTAGTTCAAAAAAAAACCAGAGAGATGTGAGAGCATCCCCAAAGGTAGCCCTCGCCAGAGCTCTCTGGGAAGGTTCACCTGCGAGAAATCCTCTCGCAGGCTTCCTTCCTCTGTTTCAGTCCTATAATAAAAAGAGAAAAGTAAGTAAACTCATACATATTTACAATAAACTGCGAGAGTAAATATATATTTTTTACACTACAACCCGGGCTTTTGACACCGCCAACAGGAAAAGTTACCCCGAGATCCAAGCACTCGGCGTTAGACGGGGAATATCTCCGAATACCCCGAAACTCACCTGCAGCCAGAGGATGGTCCCGGACGCAGACAACAATAATAACAGTTGTGTGCGTGTTTTCGAAATGAAACGAGTATAACGAACTTCTGCTACACGACACTCAAGTCAATATCCTTTGATATAATTTAATACTTTGAGTCTCATGTAAATGTCCTGAGAAAAGTAAATGCCCCTTTATAAAAAATAATGGAACATTGATTGTGTGATCAAATAATAAATAACACCCGCAGATAACATCGGTTTTGTTATTAGAACATCAACGGTCATTCCATAACCTAAATAAACTCAATATAATTCAGGTACACATGTCTAAAGCATTTTTTGGTATAGGATTGCACACACAAGGCACGTACGTGTATTAACTATACTATTTTGTTGTCAGAAACAATAGTCTGCACACTACCTTACTTGGCAAAGAACACTGAGCAGAAAGTTTCTCTACTGGCGAGCCGAACTGAGTTAAATCAAATTATATTTATTCAAAGTGAAGGACTTTTTGAATTCAAGTTTAATGTTTTGTTTCATACAAGAATATTTGTGCCATCACTATTAAACAACTTGTTTGTGATACAATAAAATATATATATTTATTTATTTAATATTGAGAGCCCTTTCACTTAATTTGTCAATAATAGCATTAAATTGTCTCAATGTGTAAAAAAATTTAGAAGTGAAACATCAAATTTTGTTTATTAGAAGATTTGGTTTGTATTTCTGAAGTATTTCTGATTTATATGGCACATGGCTTTTTAATGACTAAATTTATACTCGTACCACGACGCACATTCTGTATATGAATAGTAATTCATATATATAATGTTCGTTATGGTCATGTCATGACCAAAAAACTCCTGGTCTCCATTTTGCTGTATTATCTGAGGAACCGTGGGTATGTAGAGTATTCGTAGCTCTACAATATTTTTGCTCTGGAGGAGGATGGAATATATGGTCAGACAATACATGAATTGTAACTCAAGTCAACCTCGAGTTGATGCTGGATCAGGATGACGCGTTTGAAAGACATGACTCGTCTTTCAGTCTTTGGTTTTTTCAAAAAATGGGGACCAGCCCCGCGCCCGCTGGTCCCTGCATGGCGGCCAACCAGATCTACCGCCGCCTCTGCTTTCGTCGGCACAGACCGCCGGGCTAACCCCGACGTCGTGCACCCGTTCCGCACACGGGATTCCATTCCACAGGTGGGGCAAGACCAAGGTTGGATTGCCGTCCCCAGGGGACCTTCGCCCAAGACCTCGGCCTCGTCCCCTCCGATGGAATGGACTCCGAGCATTGGAGCCGCCCCTTTATATACCCACTAAAACAATACTTAGCTCGTCTCCAAGGTTTCGGTACGCACGTCACGAGCAAACGACAGCTGCCTCACAGATAATATTTACAAAAAAGGTATTGTATATTTATGGTATCCGGAATAATATGAACACTCGATATTTTCGACAAGTATGATGTGAAATAAAATTTTTGACCGGACAGTAAGTGTGTGCAATAACCGGAGACAAAAATTTAATAATCGCAAGAAACTTGTAATTTTTAAAATATATCTCAAGTCAAAGATCACAGACAGAGACGTCATAATTTTTATAAACAAGAATTAATTGATTTTTTCCGAATTTCTCAGTTTTTTCGTCATATATTATATTCTGAATATAAATTGATATGATTTATGCATATCTTCATAACATATAATGTGCTATTCTTAAGATGGCAACACTGATTTTGTTAGAAGAGTTTCTTAGTTAATAAAAGCTAAATTCTGTTTGCATTTGCTAATTGTAAATTTTTATTAACTAAAACATCTTTGAGCGCATAAGGTAAATCGAACAATATGGAACAACTGCCTGAAAGATCCCACGTAGATCCCTCGTGTGTAAGCGCAGAAACTAAATAAAAACATTGGAAGGGAACATTCGGGAACTTTCTAGAAGTTATATCTAACAGTAACGAAGATAATAAATTACCTTTACTGTTCAATTACGCGAGTGCAAATGTTTACCCGTTCATTAATGACTGTACGACTTATACTGCAGCTATTACGACACTAGATTCACTTTTCCTCCAGAAACGTTATATTTGCTAGAAATTGTTTGTCGAAGTGAAACCAACAAACAGGTGAAACAGTGAGTGAATACTTGCAGATTTTAAAGCAACTAAGCAAAGATTGTAACTTTACTGACGTAAAGGAGGAAACTTATCGAAAGGAATTTATTAGAGATTTTTTCATAAGGGGATTGAAATGCCCTCGGATTCGTAAACGGCTTCTTGAAAATACCTCGGTGAATCTTTATCAAGCGTTTGAACAAGGCAGAACCCTGTAATCGGCTGAAGTGCATGCAGCTTCTTATATGGGAAACACTATGTCGGCGCCATCTGCTGCTATGGAAAACCTCAAGCCTCTTTATGAAGACTATCTACCAACATCAGTTGCTTCGTCCTCCTCGAGATCTCAAATATGATTCTTCTGTGGAAAGGACTTGCATTAACGAACTATGTGTCCTGCAAGAGATGTGAATTGCAGGAAGTGTGGTAAAAGGGGGCATTTCCAGAGAGTGTGTAAATATAGACCAGGTGGAAATTGTTCAAATGTGTCAGCCTCTTCGAAAGCAATTTCAGGAGTCAGTCACTGTCTTCAGAAATCAGTCATTTAGACACTAGTAAATAATATCCGACTAAATGCATTAATTGATACAGGAAGCTCCAGAAGTTTCTTTAATAGTCCTTTTGCGATATCGCCGCGTAGTAACGTGCAATCTCTCTCTCTCTCAATCGCGCGCGCGTGACGTCATGGCCTCTTGGCGCGTACTAATTTAACACTGAATGATTACGTTTTTTTAATTATAAAGCTTTCCACATTTATGCTAAGGGTTTCTCACCCCCACAATACAGTTTCTCGTGTTTTTAAGAATATGTGTACCAAGTATTTTTGTCACAATAAGGAAACCTGCGAGAGGATTCTCTCGCAGGTGGACCTTCCCAGAGAGCTCTGGCGGAGGCTACCTTTGGGGATGCCTTCACATCTCTCTCGTTTTTTGTTTGCCGAGGCACCTTGGCATGTTTTTAGAGGTGATTGTTCCGGGGTCGCAGACCTTGGGCATACGGTAACAGTTGTCCGCTATTCCTATTGGAATAGTCGGCCAGCTGCCTCCTAAACCAGTCAAGGCACGGCGAGGGAAAGCTGCGATCCCACAGGTAACGCCTCTCCCGCCATCGGAAGGGCGTGGGACAAGTACCAAATGCCCGACCTACCTGATGCAGGTTTTTCTAGGGTTTTCCCTGTATCACTTTTAGACGAATTGCCGGGTAGCATCCTTAAAGCATAGCCCGGGGGCCCTAGTTAATCCTTGGCTACCTTCCTCTACCTTTCCGCATCCCCCTTTTCAAATCCTTTTCCTATGCTATAAGAGTGGAGTTGTCACTTTGTGGATTACCCTATACATAGCATGTCTACATCTTAAAAAAAAGTGTATTTGTAATCTGTCCACGCGTTTAAAATTGTATAAAGATTAACGTAAATACAAACATACATCATTTTTATCGTAATCCAATATTTTTACATAATTATTTATAAATATAAATCTTATCTTTAATCGACATAAATATTGCAGAAAGCTTTAATACAATTAAATGAATATCTAAAGTATTTATCAAATCTGATATTCTCATTATGGAATTGTTTATGGTATAATTCCCTCCATAATTCTGTATCTCAAGCATATCTAGAGTTTCCAGAAATAACTTTAAAATTCAATTTATTAAGTAAATCAATACCATTATTACCTAATTTAAAAATAAATTTTATATCTTTACAGCAGTTAAAATGCTGTTACATTATTTGCTCAACTTAATGTCCATCTTAGATGGAATTGTTGATTCGTGTTTTATAGAACTGTAATAACTCAGGAGTGTGTCTGGTGTAAATGTGTGAGGCAAGGTCTTAATTTTGAGAAAATAAACTTCTACAGCCTAGCGTTCCACTACAGAATAATATTCTTGACAGCCAGCCATCTTTGCGAAACCACATGTATTGTTTCACTTCGAAACTAGGTTTTTTTCTTTTTGTCACCATTGCAATTACATCAATAAAATATGTACCGTCTACGGCCAAACAGTCCAAACGAAACAGCATACCAGAAAATTGGCATGAATTGAAACAGTTTATCGCAAATTAATATTTCAGTGCAACGTGAAGATTTTACCCCTAACTTTAATTATCCCTTATCTTTCGTAAAAAAAAATATTGTAATCTGAAAGACTGCTTTTCCTCGTCTGTTTCCATATATAAAATCTAATAATTGTTAAATTGTAAACTTAGTATATTGAATAAATCCTGTATTAAAAACTGTTTGTTCTATTTTAATTCCAATTTATCAGTTGTAAACTGAAAATATTTGTGAATCCATACGATGTATTTGTAGTTTATACGACAAAGATGACTCTAATATACTTTTATTATTTTTAACAAATAATTTCAGACATCTACTTCTAACCATGCTTTGGTAGGTGGACAAGATGCGTTTCAGCACAAAGTCTAAAGAATTCTTAGTCAGGTAAGACGCTAGTCGACTTCACATTAATTCATTATCAACAATAAATGATTAATAATAATACTTATCTTTTAATAGTCCTAATAAGTTTGATTTCAATTTTGTTTGGAAGAAATTATATCTGTATTGTCAGCAGCGCAGCATTAACTTTTGTGTTAACATGATACAGTCTGATATAAATGTCAACGACTACAGAGGTTTCTTACTGATCTCCGTTGTATTTTTCATCTTAAATTATGATGTAGTCCGTTTCTATAATTTTCTGTCTATTGCGTACACGTCCATGGGAATTGTGAGAAATATCTGGCTCGATTGGTTAAGACCCTTAGTCCTCGAAATTCAAATAATAATGCTTAATTAATTAAAAATTTATTTGTGACCAAATAACAAACCATAAGTTTCGATTGATATTGAACTGAAATTACACGTAAAATAATCAGCATTTGAACTGGCATACAAGCAAGACAACAACGGATATTTGTGAAACGAAACCAAAATATTTTAGTTCGCTTGACGAACCCCTGTCGCATCACACGTCTTTTGTTCAAGTCGCAGGATTATTTGAGATTATGTTTAATTAACGATGATACTAGTGTGTTTGTAATCGGATTGTATATCATTTTAAGGAAATAGCAAGGCGAAGTCTGATGTGGGGGTGTAAGCCCCACAGCAACGCTCCGAGTGGTAAGCCCTCTAAGCAACCCTCGCTACGGCAATGACCAATTCTTCTCCCCAACCGCAGCAATTAGTCGGATTACATTCTAGCTCCGCGAGCTTATACTCGACTTGTTTATCGTTGTGGCAATAGAACTTCGTGGAAGAAGATACCAACAAAAGTTTACGAGGACACACGAATCTTTGATGTCTTAATCGTCGTATGAAAACAGATCCCTCTAATTTTATTTCATCTAAAAATCTGTATACACTGAAATAAAATATATATATAATTAAATACTTTTCTGACCGTGTCATAAAATCGAGTCATTTAACTTTATCTTTACGTTTCATGAATTAGGGTTAACTAAACAGTTGTAACCTATATTCCTGTATGTCACGATCATTATGGTCGCTTTGCACAAGGAAACGGCTAAACCGATTTCGATTTAATAGTATACAGTCATTATATAGAGGCGTATAAAGATTTTTAATAACATCATACTGTCATTCACAACCTTTAGATTAACTGTCGGGCGTTCCATTAATGATTATTGATGTTTGCAAAAGTATTATGTTCATTTTTCTGAAAAAAAGGATGAACGATGGCATCGTAAATTGTCATCCACCATTTGAAAAATTTCAAAACTATAATTCATAATGTTCATTGCAATTTGCAGTTTACTGCACCTGTTATTATTGGTCTAGCTGGGTACTCGGCGTTGCCCGGGTTGTCATATATCCATAACCCCCCATTTGACTCCAATCTCTATTTCATTATTTTTATGTAACGACCCCTATCCCTAAATTTGCTCACCGCCATGCCGAAAGGGGTTGAAATTATACACAGATAACATATAGAGAAATATTATTATTGAACCCTAAAAATATTTATTCGACGCAAATATCGGCCGAATACATGTTTGAAAATTTCCTCCCCCGTCCAACCCCGCTTCTGTGGGTGGTAGACGTGTCTCACCCCGACAGTGTTTGTTGGCTATTTACAAAGCACAAATGTACGAAATTTGGAGAATTTTGCTCCACGCGTGCAGATTTTTATGCGGATCAAACACACATACATACAAACAAACAACCACACTGTTTTATTTAATAGAAGATAAGATAACTGCAATTGTATGACAGATAGAGCAAAGAAGTAATGAAAAGTATTAAATCAAATACCTATGATACTGGTACAATGAACTTTAAATAAAGCAATAATGAAAAATAGATCCAAACCCTTTGGGAAATCTAAGTAAGAAAATTTATTGCTTAATTTTATTTGTTTTAAATAAATTACAAAGTGCGTTGCAGGTGGTTGAAGACGGGCAGGCAGCATCGAAGGGTTGGAGAGACCCTAAACTGAGTAGAGTGTTTTGAAGGGCATCCTGATTAGCTCCAGAAATTCCGTCACTGCGCTTCCTTTGGAATCTTAGTCAAACACGATCGGTTTAAGGGATGAAAAGATGCTCTATCTCGTGAAAAAATCAACCTTTTTTTTAGGTAACAGGCTACATGAGGGTAATCCACATGGATTTTAATAGCATAGGAAGGGATTTGAAATGGGGGATGCGGAAGGGTAGAGGAAGATAGCCAAGGGTTAACTAGGGTCCCCGAGCTATGGTTTAAGGATCCTACCCGGCAATTCGTCTAAAAGTGATGCAGGGAAAACCCTAGAAAAACCTGGATCGGGTAATAAGGATAAATCATAAATAGCGTCCAAAACAGCGATTCTACTGAGAGCACTTGAGGAGTATCTCCCTTGGGAGAAAGTTGGTAATTGAATTACTACCGCATGTGTTCCTACGATTGATCCAGTCACCTGGTATCTTCGTATCTGTGTGTCGAGACGCATGGTTTTGCAACCATATCACCACGGTTCATTCTGAAAAAAATGTTCGTGTGAGACCTGAGTAACTTGTAAGTATGAGTGGTGCTAGGGTGGCGAGGGAAAACTATTTGATACGTAGGTGGTAGATTGTTCTAATTATAATAATAAAATCAGTTAGTTATAGTAAACAATGTAAAAATATTTGGTCAAAAACTAACAGTTCAAAATAATTTCATCGCCGTATGAATGCACATAACCGAATACTTGTGAATATAATTATAAAACATTTCTGGGTAGAAGGATCTATATTTAATTTATGGTTTTAGGAGGACAAGAAGTTTACAATACATCCTCCACACACAATCATATTCTGGAATCATAGGAAATTCTTCAAAGTATTATCGCATCCGTTTTAATTTGCACAGTGGCCAATATCGACCGTATCAATTAAAAATAGTGTATTTCATTATATCCCATTTCTGTGAATATCAAATGGAAATTTCGCATTCTACTTAAGGAATTAATAAGAATTTTAAGTTTATTACCAAATTTAATATTTTTAGGGAACTATATTCACATCAAATAAACTTATACAATAGACGACTGTAACGTCAAATATAAACTAGGACGAAATAATTAATTACTAGCGTTATGAATAATCATAATATTATAAGAAAACCAGGACTTTAAAACTTTAACGGTGTAAATTATGAATGAAGCATTTTCAACCGAGTTAAAATTAATTAATATTGTGGCACGATCGAGTATCTAATTTATAATTTTTCCGACAAAATTTCTTAAAAGGAAATGCAAAGTTTCCACCATCGTAAATCCTCTAGACATTTCAAAATAACGGTTCCCGTTAATTACAAAGGATGTGTCGGACAGCCGGGAAACTCACAGTTGGTCAAAAACAACAATGTCTAGACTGTGGAAAAAGGGGATGAAGTTTCTTAGGTGGGGTGACACAGTATAAAAGCTAGGTAAACAGAATTGAAAATTTTTTTCTTCATCTCCGGTATGTTGTGATGTATTATTTTTTCACTAAGGTAAACACACCGTAAAATCAGGAGAAACAGGGCAAAATGATGTACCTTATATCTTCCAGAGAAATAGGCTAAGCAATAAGGAAAAATACGAGACTGCTCGAACTCTGACCAGAGGAAGCCGCATCCTTTTCCTAAAGGTGTAAATTTCCGAATATGAAAGGTTATGTAAGCAAACTCGTAATTATTTATTCATTGAATTTATTGTGAAATGGAAATCAATTTTATATTTTAGTTGTTATAAAGCCGCGATTTGGGTTAAAACCCCTGAAATAGAATATATAAAATAAAATAGAATAATTATTTTGCATTACAATACGGTAGCTATCACTGCATATGTGTTAAGAAACTATGAATTTAAAATACATTTTTATTTAAATACCACTACAATACGCATCGTTTCGATGGCAGGATTATGTTAAAATTATTTGCGGTAACATATTCCATTATTTTTAAAATCTGTAACCACAATGCACCAGACGGCGATGTCAGAGAAATGTATCGAAACGTTGTGTATTAATCGATGTAAACCTGAAAATGCTTTATTCGATTATAATCTCTTTCATTTTCTGCGATAGATAATTGAGGTAGTATATTCATAGTTTCAAACTCCATCCATTTCCATGAAATTAATTTATTATAATCAACTAACTTTTGAATAAATCCCCGACTGTTTTTATCGGTTGGTCCAGAGAGAATTGAGCAATATTGTGAGGACATTTCGGTATTTATATTTACGAAACGCTTCATATATGTGGTAGTGACGGCAGAACCTATATTCCCTATTACATTTTTGTTATTCCTCGGCAGTCTGGAGAAAAGTTGTAGTCTGAGGACGCGGGTTACAAGCCGTAAATCATTGTTGGCGTAATTGTTTTGGAGGCGATTACTCTACGACGCCAGGCGCCATGGAACGATATTCGCGAACACAATGGAGAGCTATTCGAAAGTAGCCGTCAGAACCTGCCCCAGTCGCGACTGCCTGATTTATAGGCCATAAAATTCCCCACAAACTCTGTCGCGGGATAATTAAAACTGACACAAATATATTCGTTCCCTGACGCCGTGACGTGAATAATTTTGGGAACACTCACACCAGACAATAGCATTGTACCCTCTGCGACGTGGCGTCCGGTACCCCAGTTGGTCGTGCGTGCTTTACATATCAGACAGACCTCGCTGTCACCGTTATGTCACCCAAGTCTCACTATCAGCATGATGTGAGACGTGCGATGTAATATCACTTATTGCGGGTTCTGGTTTAACGTCAAATTTTACGATGTTGACTGGTACCAACTTCTGAAGGCAATTCTGTAAATGATGACGACTTAGGATTTGAGCTTATGAGCATTACAGGACTATACTTCCGGACGTCATATGCACGAGCAAGGACTCATAATTATCCCCCGCGTGCATAAATCGCTGGATTTGTCAAGGTCCTACAAACAACCACGATCAGAGATCTGATGGATTCACCTACTGACGTTACACTCAAATTATTATAAACCCAGAACAGTTATGTTGTTAGAGACAATATTATTTAACTGAATATGTTATTAATATCGTAAAATATTTTTTAATTCAATTAATTTATCGGCATTTAAGGAAATACGTCGCTACATGAAAATTCAAGTATTACACTGACAAAAACAACATTTAAATATATAATTTACATAAGTTACAATAATAAACTTGAGCTATCCAAAAATGAAATAACGGGGTTAAAATATTAAAATAACGGTTATTAATAATAATGGTTAATGTGTTATTACTTAAAATTCAAGACTTAACAAATATAATCTTTAATTATCTAAACAAGCAATTATATGTACATTTATTATTGGTTCCAGTATTCATCATTTGATTAAAGTAGATAAGTCAAAATTACAGGGTTTTTGTTTTTTTAATTGATGTTTATAACGGTCGCGTCGACATCGTGTCATTGGCGGACCCGTATGTTATTTTCAATAGGTTCCATAGAGAAAATTACAGTTATATACATAAAAACATCATTAATTGGAAATTATAAAAAAAACAATACAGAAATATTATAAACTATGTATATCAGATAGATCCAAAAATACATGTAAATTATTTAAAATGGACATGTAAATAAATTAAATGAAATGTTACGATGAGATTGTTTGTAGTGTAAAACACACTTCTAAAATATCATTAAAGATCACAAAGTTCACTTCACGTCCCATTCATTCCGAAGAATTTGGCTGACAGGCTATATTTCACGTCCATTCACAATTAATAACTTAAAAAAAAGAATTTTGCACTATAAGACTGACATATGAAAAAAAATAGCAACTATCATATAAAATTCAATATTATTATCTAGTTCTTTCAAAGGAACTCATAAACATTAGGATCATACCGATTTATGAATTCACCGATCGAATAATAAGCGCCATTAATGAGATGAGTTTTACATTTCTGTACAAATAATATTCTTGATCGTTGTAGTTTTAACCCTGAATAGTGCTTTCTTCTTTCATAAAGTGAGAGCCGATGTTTGTCGATTCTCAAAATCATCCATTATTCAGTATCATGTTCGTACGACGCCAACCAATAAAATAACACTGATACCGTAAATTAGGAAATATTTTTCTGTTATGTTACTGTTAACTTTACTCCACCTTGAGCTGAAATCTTACGCGGTGACAAGTTACAACTAGATTTTTAGACTCAGTGCAGAGAGTGACTAATTGAATATAATCATTTTTTTCGACATGTTGCACGTGAAATTTCAAAAGACTCCAAGAGACTTGCAAATGTTATTGTACGCTTTTGAAGATAAATGGTTGCCCTGTTCAAGTTCTAATCAAAACGGTGCTAAATGGGATCTACTTTTCAACAGAGGAATAGGAAAGAGCGAAAACGGCTGTGCTTCTGGGCAGCCTCACGGACATAGCGATAAAGCGAAATGTTTTGAGCTGTGGAATAACGTATGCAGAAGAGTCTTGACTTAATCGTGTCCTACTTTGAAGGCGACCATCAGTAATGGAACACATGAGGTAAACGAAGTTACAGCACCTAGCTTCGCCTTATCCCAAAATGAAAAAGTCAGACTGAGTTATATAAGGAGTGCGTGAATGTTGTGGGGTTATTCAGTCCCCATTAATCCATCGTTAAGGAAAATTTTCGGCCAGGATCTAAAGACCTACAGAGTCCTATGAGGGGGTGGTCAGTCTTAATAAATGAAATTATTCCTAGTCTTGGCATCAGTCGCTTGACGACAATGGTAGTGCAAGCTGTCTAAACGTACAACATAATTTCAAAACCGATTATAAAATGACTTAGCTGCTGACGGGACGTGGTGGTTTCAACTACTACCTGACGCGTTTCAACCTTGGCGTTAACGGCGACAAATGCCACTGTGGAATAGACGGTAAAGATTATGCCATTCATTTCATGCCCAAGGTACGAGATACAGAGACTACATCTTCGTGTCAGTCGAGACGCGGACGACGTCGGCAAAAAAAACATTAAGTTAGAACAAAGCTTTATCTTCATACTCTCCATCATTTTGTGCACTCCTTCATTTTTCTGGCAATAAAAGTAAAATCTGAAGACAATTAATTCACTCACTAGATAGTATTATTTAATACATCACCATATCATACCATCATTATTAATTTTCTTAGATTGTACGTACTCTACAAATATCAATAATTATAGAGAAAAGAGAAATATAGACACCAAAGATCTATTAATAAATTTAAATGTATTATATTAACCGTTCTATTTAAATAACGGTAAGCGGTGTTTGTATTCTTCGGAACAATAAAGAAAAAATTATAATTTACTTATTACAATTGATTCTACCAAAAATGGGCCTACTATTGGTTTCTGATACTATACAATTTATTCTAATAAATAAAGCCGAGTGTTTCTATGTTTGTATTATTTTGACTGTTAATTAGATTGATAATATTTCTACCGATGTTCTTTGTGTATAATTTCATCCCATTTTGGCTTAGGAGGGGAGCACGCTTAAAATTAACAAAATACAACCGTGATTCGAGTCAAATAGGGATTATGGATGTCGCTGAGTTTATATATCTGGACAACGCTCGGGGGTGGGCGAGGGTGAGTGGGGCTGGGTTGAGGCGTGTGGAGGTGGGAGGTGTTAGAAATTTTCAAACACGTTATCCGGTCGATTTTTGCGTTAAATAAATATTTTTTGGCGTTCTCTACATGTTCTCTGAGTATAATTTCAACCCGTTTTGGGCATGGGAGTGGATCACTCTTAAGGGCGGGGGTGGAGTGGTTTTTCATAAAAATAACCCAAAAACAATCTATATTCCAGTCAAATCCCGAGTCATGGATGTCGCTGAATTTACTTATGACATTCAACTTTTTATTGTACCCACAGTGCGAGTATGGAAATTTCCGAGCATGTTAAAACGGCTGATATATTCGTAGAAAGAAACTTTTTGGGGGACAATGAGTTGAACCCCATCGGCATGGAAGGTGTCACATTTCTGGATATAGGTCGAGGTGCGTTACAAAAAATAACGTAAAGCAACCGACACTGGAGGCAAACAGGGGTTATGGATATATGACTATCCGGGCTACGCCGGACACCCACCTATTTAACAATTAATTTCAACTAGATGGTAGAGCCGATCTAAAATTCAGCTTTTTATTTCGAAAATTTCAAATACGTAAGGTATTGTTCTACTCTACTGGAAGCTTAAGTATTATTTAATTATTCTTATGGTAAAAATGGTGTTATCAATAATATAAATTATACGAACATGTTGCATAACAGATAATTGACATGTAATATTTCCTTCAAGAGACGTTCCATAACTTCTTTAATGATGCTGTAAATTTCGTCTCTTTGATAACACTTACGCAACGCCTAAGAGTTTCATTACCCCTCAATTTGCGGTTAGCCACAGTCTACAACGTCTCTATAAATTTAAGAGGGGACGTCCATAACAGTTTTTCTGACTCATCAGCAATCTACAAACGACTGTGAGGTTACAGTTCCCCAGTCTAGACGTAAACGGAGACTTTAAGCTAATTTGAAATGCAAAGCGTTCCGAATATCAAAATGTTAACGACTTACATAACGACTGAAGTGAGTTACATAAAATATAATGCGAATATTAAGAGAAAATATTTTTTCCGATAATAAGTTAAACTTTTGAAATTGTTCTCGTAATAATCTTTCTACAAAAGTAAATCCATAGTTTTTCTTAACAAATCTTACTTAATATTATTTAGGATTGTTAAAATTACTTATACGACTGAAATCAAAGAGGGAGGTAGCCTATATAATAAAATCTTTTGACTTTCGTCAGTCAGCATTGCAGGTACTTTAATTTGAAACCAATACCTTACTTTGACAATATTGCGTATTATCTGTACAAATTATTGTTCTTATTATGCTGAAGAAATAATGAGTGAAGTAAAATATAAAAATATTCCTTGAGTAAAAATTATGCGTGACAGATCTTTAACTTCATGAAAAGTAAATTGTTTCTCTGTAAAGTATTAATAATATCTTAATAAACGGATAGATTTACTTTTTCAGAGGTATCTGGCATTTCCTTTCATGATAGTAAATGTGAAAATATGTAGATGATTCTATTTTTTTAGATAATTGTTATTTTAAGGCGGAATACTGAAGGGAGAACAAGGTAGGCAAGGGGTAGCTAAGATCTTTTGGATAACATTTAATGACCGTATCCGGCATCCGCCAGTTGATGTTAAGGTAGATCGAACAGTCGGTGCGAGTCCTACGCTTGTCCGATGACTTGCGATGAGATTTTCTGTTCAAACGCAGAATTCCCATCTCCATGCAACCATTTTTAGACACAGGGTAACTGACGTTAATTAAAATTATCGCATATTCCCTTTAATAGCATAAGAAGGAATAAAGGTTTTGAAATAAGATATATTTTCTCAAGTGCGAGAGATATTAATAATACACGCTTAAAGACTTTCGCTTGAAACTACCGCTACTCAGTGAGGTTGACCATTGACGTAGACGGTTGTGATGCAGCAGCCGAAAAGGATTGGTCAGTCCCAAATTTATATCATTTTCACATGTATTTTATTTAAATACTTGTTTTCCGCTATATACCCGTCATATAAAACGTTTAACTTAAGTAGCTAAATAAAAAAATTATAGATGATCTCTGGAATGTGCTAATAAACTATCAGTATTCAAAACATTGGAAAAATATCTGAATTTATTGTAATAATATATATAAATGAATGGCCTTAGTCAGAAAAAAATTATATTAATTTTTAATTATTCTTAAAAAACGTTATAAATGCTTATGTTAATTCTTTCCATATTATATATAAATAATATCATAACTGATGAGGTCCTAGAAGATAACAAAACGTGGTGTATTTAATACAAACTTTTTCAATGGACTATATAATTTTTTTCTGATTGAAGGCCATTTATTTATTTATATTATCTGTATTTATGTTAGTGACACACTGTGGAAGTCGTGAATTAATTATGATAGCATAAACAAATATATCTATTATAAAATGATTAAAAGAAACCAAGTAAATGATAACAGTTTATCAAAATATGATAACTGAGAAGAATCTTCATATCTTTACGTATCTGCAAGTTGCATTATTTTCCATGTAGACGTCTCCCCTTGCAATAGACTCTACTAAGAATCACAAACGCAGCTTCTATGCAAATAAAGAAAGCCTCAACGTGCGTCACGCAGCTAATAATATTCTCATACTGCTGGGCATGTTCAATATTCCTCGTTGCTGTATTTATCGCGGCTATCTGAAAACTTCTCAGTGAAATAACAGAGTTGAACGAACATAAACATTTGGCACGCGTGAAAATGTTTACGTCGAAATCTGCTATACACGTAACCATGACAACGAAGCTGTAGTTCAAAGTCAGGGACAAGTGACTCACCGCTCCTGTTTCTCATTCCTTTCCTTGACGAAAAACGGAAAACACATGTTAGGGGTTATGATCAATACTCGTGTTTAAAGTATGGCGTCAAGTCAGAATGACTGATTTCATTTTCAAAGTTGACAACTACGATTCATTTTGTTTGTAAAAGATATTAGTCATATTCGTGTAGAAAAAACTGTTGATAAATAGTCAGTTGTTCAGAAATCTACTGTATGGCAAGTTTTTGATGTTCCTGATAGAAAATTGATTCAGGGTACAGTCTATTTTCGCGATTCATATAAGGAGATTTTTATAGAGTTAAAGAGTCTCTCGAAAGGTCCAAATAAATACTAATGATGTAAATAAACGGCAGTTTTATTTCTTACTTTAATGAATTATATGAAACGACGAAAAAAAAGCATCGCAGTTGATGATCACACTTAGTGAAATCCATCAAACGGATAGGCCTACTTATGAAGATAAATGATCTGTAGTATAATGGACATTAGATGTTTCGTGTAGGTCGAAATTTTGTTACCATCTTAATTTTCATTTCCGGTTTATTTATTTATCCTTATGTATGACTACAGAGTTTTGTTATATATTCATTAATATACTAGAACTACAAATGCATTAGGACTATATTGAAGTGAGGACAAAACACATATTCATTTAGTTATTTAGAGATCAAGTAATTTATTTGTCCTGTGGAGAACTTTTATTGCCCGGTTGTTAGCTGGACTGATTTACCTTGTCGGGATACGAAACGTACCTTGAAGAAGAAAATAGTAATTTTGAAGGACGGTGAGGGGAAAATTACGCGCGGTTGTAAAGACGTGGAATTACTCTGCGAGTATAAATTCAAACTACGATTGAACAAAAACCGAAAGAGAGGAGGTTGCCTTTCCCTTCTCCAAATTTGCAATAGTCTCCAGAAATTTGTACTTTGATGAAAAGATAGGAGAAAATGATAAAAAATTAAGGTTTATGTAGAGAACCGTAATATTTCTTATTGAATCTGATCATAAAAATGAGGTAGAACTCCTTGAAGGTGGGTTGGAGAAAAAAACTGATGCCAATTGATGACGGATACGAACCCGTCATCATCATAGATAATCCCAAATACTCGATCAGCTACCGAAGCGGCGAATTTCATCTCAGAAACTTTCGGGACAATTAATATCACTACAGGGTAGTTTTTTCTATAAAATTCCGCACATTTTTCACTGAACAGCTGACTCTGGTCACGAAATTAATTAATTTTTTTTCGCTGGTAAAAGTAGGTACCCAGTTCATTGTGATTGGGGTCAGATTTCTCTAATGTTATTTAGGTTTCAACATTGTAATGACGTAATTATCATATTTATTTTGAAATGGAGCCAAGTGTAAATAGATATAAAGCCATACTTTAGTACATAGATATTTTTTGTTTTCTCATCAAAAATTAATTTAATAATTTCACTTCCAACAATTGTTTTTACATTTTTATTAAATATCTCCCATTACGCATTAACATTGGGAGACTTCTAAACTGAAACTTTTATTATATCATTCTTTTATAATATTCATTGAATTACATACTTTTTGTATATTTCTTGGAATACCGTAATTACTCTTTTAAGGAATTTATGACAAAAATATCTAAAGCTCCTTACTGTACGAACATAAGACGCACTCTGAGAATACCCTCTTCGGAAGTTATTTTTCCTTAAACAGTTTAATATTTTCTATGCAAATTCAACTTCCTAAAAATTTAAACAAACTTATTTCACTCAGTAATGAATCCATTTTATTAAAAACAATTAGTGTTACACGAAAAGAACATATAATACAATTTAATATTTAAAAATTGAAATTTATATCTTCAATAGTATTTGGCTGAATTTCACTGAATACATCAAATGAACTTAATTACCTTTCATGATCTTATCACTAGACGCGACGTATTCATTGCCATTTATTTGGTCATTGACGTACAGATATAATGAATAACATCTGCTTTGATACGTCGATTGCTTTGAATGCGAATTTTAATTAAAACATACACCCACAATTAACTAATGAACACGCTAGTAAAATAAAATTATTCTAGACAAAAGTGTCGGTCTTTACATCTGTTTTATTGGGCAGTATTTCATTGCAGTCACGCTATTTCTGAAGGCAGCCCGTAGTATTTCTTTAGATGTGCATGTAAAGAATTTCTAGGACACTCGAACAAACGTCGCAATTTTTCTACATTTTCACTTGTTTTAAAATGGAATTCAATTTACTATTATAGTTATTATTATAAGCGCGAATGCACGGAGATAGGTTATACTATTTTATCTTATTTTTTAATAAGAAGATAGTCACTTTTCTAAATATATAAAAAATATTTAATTACATCTATCACTTGGATATATAATTTGATATTATAATGAATATTTATGTAAATAATTTACATATATAGCATCTATGTCATTTTGTTTAGAGCCTGCCACATAACGTGTTTACCAGACTAATTATTTTTATATGATAATTGCTTACAAGTGTATAGAGTACGAAACATCATTTAAAAAATTAATTTAAATGTTGTGTACTTAAATATTTGGGACTTCATGAAGAGTTTAGTTGCAGAAGGTGCATTAAAACCTCTGTAGTAACAACTCCACCCACTGTGAATCCGATTACGAAACACGTAAGCTCGAAAGCTGCCCTACGACCAGCGTTCCTCGCACTATTCAGTTAAGCAACTTCTTCAAAGATATCGATTGTTTTAATATTTGCTTAATTTGTAACTTGACGAGACAATAAACTACTAATAAAAAATATTTGTTAATTTCTAACAGGTTTTATTCCGTATAAAATGTGGAAAAAATGATTTACGATATTATTAATGATTTGCCTATCACATAACATTTTCAAATACCAAGACGTCTAAGGAAAGGAACGTTTAATTTGACTTGCTGACACCTAAAATGATTAAATAATCATCAGGAAAGGATTTGAAAGGGGGGAAGGGGAAGGATAGAGAAAGGTAGCCAAGGGTTAACAAGGGTCCCCGGATTTGTACTTTAAGGATCCTATCCTGCAATTCGCCTAAATGTGATGCAGGGAAAACCCTTGAACAACCTGCATTAGGTAGGTCGGGTGTTTGGTACTTGTCCCACCCTCTTCCTATGTCGGGAGAGGGGTTTGCTGTAGGGTCGCAGCTTTCCCTTCTCCGTGTCTTGACCAGTTTAGGAGGTAGCTGGCCGACTGTTCCAATGGGAACAAAACAATTCATATCTCCAAGATCTGCGACAAGTACTCGAAGCAAGTTTTCTAGGGTTTGTCTTACATCACTTTTAGGGGAATGCCGTATAGGGTCCTTAAACCATAACGCGGGGCCCTACTTAACGCTTGGCTGCCTTCCTCTACTCACCCGCATCCCCCCTTTCAAATCCCTTCCTATACTGTTAAAGTGGGAGTTGCCACCAAGTGGATTACCGTCATATATCTTGTTACTCTAAAAAATATAAATTTATTACGAGATTGACTCGCCATCAAAATCTTGTTGATTTTTGCAAATTAGTCAAATTTTGGAAAATATTTACGGACTACTGAAAATTTAGGTAATAACAGAGTCTGCTGAAATCCATACTTTGAATTTTTAAGTTCCTAGTAACAGGCATTGTGATCTTAAAAGGTTCATGAAACATAGTAATGTCATACATTTTGTGTGTGACCTATAAAGAGTTACTAATGATTCCAAATAATTGGATTTTAAAATTAATTCTTGTCATTTCTCCTGCATATTAATTTTTTTATTTTTTTAAATTTAAATAATTGGATTTTAAAATTAATTCTTGTCATTTCTTTTGCATATTAATTTTTTTATTTTTTTAAATTTTCCTTGATATATTTTAATAGGTGTCTGTGAAATGTTTTTTTTGTTTTTTCTATTTTCTCTGCATATGATTAATAGAACCAATAATTATAATGTATTAGTAGATGTTCTTGTCGGGCTTTTCCTTGTCTAGATCTGTTTTAGGTAAAGGAGGTTAAAAACAGGTCAAACACGAAGATATAGCAATATGGATTACGAAACTATAGTAATAGAAAAGATGTAACAATGAGGCACAAGGATTGAGATTTAGGAAACCAACGTTTTAAACAGTAATACAACTGTATTTTTCTTCAGAATAGAAGGCAGTGCGAAAAAAATTGACGTAATGAATAGTTGTTTTGAAAGCGCTTATAAGCATAATGACTGAATTTTTAGTCATATCGAGTACTTCGAGGAGTATATGAAGGAATATATCAGTATAAGCAAGGAAAATAATAATAAACAATGGTTATACGAGCAAATTCAGGATATATTTCAGTTACCGAATTGATTTTAAATATTTACCAATTACAGAAAAATATTGTAGAGAAAAAATTTTAGAGATCATTTCTCTTGAATGTTCTTACTTTGCTACTTTGAAAAATGGCAGATATACCAATACTGAATCTTACGATTCATTTAAAACAATTTAGAAAATGATATGCTAAGTATAAATATTTTTTTCGGTAAATAATAAACCTTAATGACGAATGCACGTGAACGAGCCCGTCCCTAATTGCGCATTAAGTCCCCATCACGTGCAGAGCAATTGCTAGACAGATTTACAGTTACTATTAAAGCACTACACAGCACCGTGTAATGCAATTCATTTATGATAAAACTACGTGTTGTTTGGGGTGCTTACTGAGGCGAAACAATTGCATGACTTCTGTAACGGGCAAATAAATTGTGTGACAAATTGGAACTACATTGGTTGGTACGCCACGAAAGTCCCGTTAATTAGCCGCCTGTGTTGGTAGACATAGCCGTGGCATGAAATCAGAGAATGACGCCACTCTTTCTGTGCCCTCGACACACGTCTTCATTAGCCGGACAATGTTTGACTTCAATTCTGGACGTTCCAGCTCGTGCTGTGGTCAAGGTCCTTCCTCATCTTCTGTAATATAAATCCCCAAAAATACCCAAAATAACATTGTCTAACCTTTTACATTTTATTTGACGTTTTTAATTAACATTCCATAGACGAATAACAGAAACTTGTACGTGAAGCCGTAAAATATACACATTTTCTGGTAGTACTCCATCATTTTCCAAAGTAAGTTGCTGCCAATCCGATTCTTGTCAAAGTTCTCACTAGAGAAATAATTTCAGATTTAATTAGGCCAAAACTGTATAAGTTTGGTTCCTGTTAAGACCTTTCATATGCTTGAAGAAACAAACTTCAATCTATCGAATTAATTATCACTTGAATATTCGTTTATGTTGAATTCCGTAATTTCAGTAATGTATTCAGATTATCTAAAATTCTGGATTATTATAATTTGGTTTAATAATTTGACAACCGAGATTTTTAATAATTTGATTCAAACAATTATATTAATTTAATACATTTTTAAAAATATGAATTCAAATAACTTAATATCATATAAAGGAATATTAACATCTTAAACTGGTTGACTAGTGTGAAAAGGTGCAATAATTTAATTTAATAAATTTAATAATTCAATAAGATTACTTTGAGCAAGAAACCTAACTACGATCTACATGATGCCCGTAGGTGATTAATGACGAAATTTCTACGATGTGATTTTAAAGCAGGTATATTGAGGACTAAATGTTGCAGTTGCCCACTCGTGTAATATAACGTTATAGCAATGTGGAACACAGGTGCTCGGCAGCTGCTGGTCCTCTCTCGTGGCGAGAATCGGATTCCCGTCGTCATTTATTGGACCATAGAAGCTGGTACACAGATCCGTTCGCAGTGGTCCCTCGGTGTTATTGTTTACTTCGCGTAAAATCGGAAGTATTCTGGTTTCGCCTATATATTACAATTATAAAAGCTTAAACTATACTGATAATTCCCCTATGCCACTAAACTTTCCAGTTCTACTACTTTACTTTACCACTAACATTAACTGGTAACTAAATTCTCCGTATAAAACTCTTTTATTATTTCGAAACCGTATTTCAGGAGGAAAATCAACTTCTGATTATCAAATATTGTCGCATTCTACCTCAATTTCAGAATTTTGCGAACTCCAGTCAACTCTTAAGATATGTTTTTATGTTACCTGATGTTTGCGGGAGTAACAAAAAATCAAAATTACGCACAACAGCGGCTGCTGCTCTTTTAGTGAATGTCGTTTGTTCTCAAATCTCCTAGTGCCCTATAAACCACCCTGACTGGAAAAAAATAAAAAACTTTGCCCGGCATTAGGTTAAATAAATATTTCTTCATTTACGTTATCTGTTGATTCTTGCAAGCAAATCAATACTCGTGAAATAAAGAACATCAGAAAGTCATTAAATATTTACATTTCTCTTACTTAATTTTGTAATGTATGTTATGTATGTGTATATAATTGATTCTTAAACATTTTCAAATTTTTAATTGAAAATTAATAATAAGAAAGATAGCCAATTAGAAACAAAATTAAGTGATAATATAAATACCAGACAACATTGTCGATCCTCCCTTATTGTTTCGCTAACCCTTCTGCGTTCCCATTGTAGTTGCGTTTCCTTCGCGTTTGAGTTTTGTCACCTGACCAATGAAATTGTGTTGCTAGAAGAAAAATAGCCAAATACAGACGACATAAGTGATAATATAAATGCACGCAACGTTTCTGGAATCCTTGTCCCTTTCTTCAGATGCTAAGAAGTTAGCACCTGAAAAAAGGGACAAGGATCCTAGAAACGTTGCGTGGCATTTATATTATCACTTATGTCGTCTGTATTTGGCTATCTTTCTTATTATTTTCAATTTTTCTTCTAGATTTTTTCATAGCGTTCGATTCTCTTACATTCATTGACTAAATTATCTCATTTGGTTTTCTCTCAATCTTATGTATAATTTAGTCAGTTTTTATGCCTAATTTAAATACATATTAATTTGTTGTATATAACTTATTCTGCTTTTGATCATGTAAAAATTAAACAGTTATTGACTCCATGAAGTAGTGAATGTAATAACTCCTATCTCGCTAGTCAAGCGCAATAATTTTTTCATGTAGGAAATAAATGAAGTCATAAAACTCTTTAGGCATGGAATTAACTTCCGAGTGGTTACTGATGTTATTCTATGCAAATGATATTACCTCTAATCTTAATTCAAAGGTCGAAAACATTAGCAGGAGCAGGAATGTGGTACTTTCCGTCGATAGTAACCTTGGGCCAGAGTACGATAACGTTAAGTAGAGAAAAAGACCAATTCCTCCGAACCTCATCAAAAATTATCATTTATGAATAATTAAAACTTGCTGGAGTTTCCAGCCGGATCGATTTATTAATGGTTCATATAATACTATGAAACCTCAATAGTAATACGAACCACCTTATCACAAATTATTGTACAACGTTATTAATGATCCTAGAGTGCGTTAAATAAATTGTTGATGTATTTGTGCTTTTATTTCATATTGTTTCATATATGTGTCTTGAGATGTTCCATGAATGCATCATATTGTTAAAATACCACAATTAGTGGACATAATAATAACAACGACAAATAAAAATGTATGAAGTCTGTTAATTATTACTAAATAACGTTTGAAATTCGTTACATAATGATATAAATTATACAAAGATATACATATTATCAAATTGTTAAAGCACACTTTTTTAATCGTAAGTGAATTAATATGAGTTGTAAAAATATCGTTATGTGAATCTGTAATAATTTATCATTTATGAGCAAGTCTTGCAGAATGGATTTTTTTTAAAAAAATAATATATATGTCACTAAATAGGTTAAAACTGATACAAGTGTGAGCAAATTTTTATAGTTTCTCTCAAGCAATGTAAGTGAATTCTAAGCAAACACTAATCTGTTTGAAGTCTAAAGTAAGGACCTGGCCCAAGAGCACTAACTGGAGGTTAATTGGCGTGGAGCCCTCACTGGACAGAGCTGCGGGCCTTTGACCTGACAGTTACGTTGATTTGTTCTACAAAGTCCCTTTGAAGTGTCTCCCTTGCTGCTGAGGATACCCCGTCCACGGGAAACTAATATTCTACGGGGACTTGCGACTTTAATTTCTCTCTTTATCAACGTGACCATCAGGGCTATTACATCAGGCACGTTTCAACACCAGCGATTTTTTCTGAGACTTACTCAACTCAAGTAAAAAATATAGTATGTTAATCTACAAATTTTTAGATTTATTTGTTAATAATATATTATTGAGTTCTGAAGTTAGATTTTGTATTTACATTGTAAATAGTTGAGATGCCGTCTAAACGTATTTTTACATTGATAGATAAATTATCGGAGACAATGTTGAGTTCGATGCTCATGAAGTTCAATAGGAAATTGAAAGTCCAAAGCTGTATTATTCCAAAATATTGTCTTCGTTCAAATTAGATGATCAGCTAACCGTACCACATCAATGGAATATTTTATAAGATTCCCATGTTTTTCTTAGAATTCTTTCCCAATGAATAACTACAAAAATTTTGGGGTTTCAATGTAGAAATATTCTACTGAAAGGTGCGTTTTATTCAGTACAGGAGTTTCTTGATCGTTCCCATAATAATTAATTTTTGAGAAAATAAACAGCAAAAGTGTTCAATGTGTTGCTAATAATAACTACTTATTTCGTAACTTGCTTAGTCTCTATTGGTCTTTTCTGCTCTTTTGTTTGTTTGTTTCATGTACGGCCTGGAGATTGTAGATTCCGCGTCGCTCTGTTTCGTGAAGTGACTTGTCCGTCGTTTGTGTTTTCTTCTAGTGTGCGTGTATCAAGTTTTGTGTTTAGTTTTTGTATGATGTGTAATTCTTTATATTTATGATGGTTAATTCTCGAATCATTAACTATTTATTACTGCGTATTGAATTTATTATTAGTACTGTAAATATTATATTATAGTGCAGTTAAAGAATTATTATTTTTGATATTATTAATATATTTTACTTATGTTGGACTGGGAAATTTGTGTTCCCGAATTTTAGTATTTTTATATTTACTTCTAATTATTTATAATTGTAACATCCAATTATTATATTGTAATTTTATGTATTGACGTATCCTATTTCCTCATACGAGGACTAATGGAATAAAATAAATCAAATCAAATCTAGAAGGTTATCTAAGACGATGCAACATGCTTGTTCCTACCTCGTGAATTGGAAAAGTCCAATAAGGTATTAAATTATTAAACTGTCCATGGAAGACGTCTATGAAATATCTAATACATACTTATCAGAATTATATCAAATACTTTTAAAATAAAAATATGGCGTGCAAAGATAAAATAAGGTAATCGAACAACATGATCTTGGTTGAAACACCTTCAATTATGAGCTCAGAAATATTACGACATTTTAGTGTCCGGTGACCTCTCCTCTTAGAAATGGGAATGCGGAAAAGTTAGCAAGGTTGATGGATAGGGATTCAATTTAATGATCCCCCCAGGTTTTCGCCTAAATATGATGAAAGAAAACCCATATAGAAATCTGAAACAGATAGGCCGAGCACTCGTTACGTGGCCCATGCTGTTCTGAAAACAGACGTTGTGTTTCCTGTGGGGATGCAGCATTCCCGTCTGAATCTGACTGCTGTAATAGTAACAAAATACAACTATTACAGTGAGTAAGGATTATAATTCTAATGTGGATAGAGAGGAATAGATAGCTCGCAGGCAGCCTTCAACTCTCCTGTAAGATTTTATCTACGAGGGCTTGTATTTATGGGTTCCTTCTAAGAAAAATATTAGTTTATTTTTTAGAGACAGTAGCATGGGTAGATAATTTAAAAGGGGGGATAAAAAATTCCTTTCAAATTTATTGCTTCAATAACATGTTGGAAAAAATTAAGGATTCTAAGTGAAAAACAAGCTCCTCTTAATCATATTAGTGCGATGCCCGTGTGTACGTCACTGTGGAGCACTTTCTTAATTTAAAAATCATATTCAGGAAATACGTACACTAGCCTCTGAAGAGCCTCATTTCCGTTGCCAGCAGACCTCACGGTAATGAGTTGTCTGAGAGCTAAATTACTTAAGACCCAGGGTCCGGGTCAGGACTAACCACCTTAATTCGCTTTACCTCTGTTTCTCCACATCGTTAAAGCAAACGGCTAAATGGGTGCCTGCCCCAAAGCAAAAAGGTAATTTCTGGGATATTCTCTCTCTCTGTAAATTATATTTTTCTTTTCTCATAATTTAACATATTCATTCCGCAACGAGTTGCTAATAATTCATCTTGGTAAAATAAAATCTTACTATTTTATCAAATGGTGTGATTTATGACCTGCTCCATAAAATCACATTAATTATAAACACTAAAGTATGAAAACTAATTTATTTTACACTCAAATATGATTATTCGTAATTTATATATATATATATATTGTAATAATACACAATTAATACGTTAATTAAATAAAATTTGAAGAATTCGCCTCTCGTTGAAGCTATTAATGTAATAATCAATTAGAAGTCGTTAATTAAATAAAAGAATTAATAAAATTTACAAACAATATTTATTTATTTTGTGGCAATAATTTTAAAACAATTACAAATTTATAATATTAATTTCTCAGGGTCTTCACTGGGTTTGATAATGGATACATCAATTGTATTTAAAATCTTATTAACAACAAATCACATTTACCTAAACAATACGTCGACTAAAAGAAAAGAAAATAACTTGACAATTTAAATAGAACGAAATTTAAAAGTAAAGAAATTGACTCTGATTAGCAATTTAAGATGAGAACGAAATCTGACTTCTAACTTTTAATTACGTTTACATAAATAATTATTTTGTAATTTGTTACTCACATCTGTCCAATTGGTTCCAGCATACCTTTCGTTTTCGAAATACACTATTGCGAGATTTTACACTGATTCTATGATTCACAGGTTTTTACACTGATTCTTGTCAAAATTTATAGGATGTCAGGAACTCGGATGATCCTCCCTTTTTTTGTCAGCTATCTGTTAACTGCTTGCCTTAGGTGGCTTCTGCTTGCCGTAGGTGAATTCTGTGGTTTGTAGATTTGTTAGTCTATACTGCTTTGGACTTTAACTGAAATTTTACTATTTCTGGCTGGCTATGGACGTAAAACTGCTTTTACTTAGCAAGTTTCGATGTAATGCTTTCGTGAATGTTTTACTTTTTCCCCAACTCACAACTTTGTTTAATAGTAATACAATAAACGACGGCTAGTCTCTGCTCAAGTTTCACTTGTTCCGTCCTCCGAAAAGTCCAGGCACCAACCAACTCTGTTAAATTCTGATCACCAACTGAACTATCCTCGTCTCGAGTTTTAGCGCGCATACGCTATTTTGACCTTCCGACAAATCAACAGAGCTGGGCTACATTGTCGCTATGGAAGCTCCTGCCGCAATAATAGATTTCTCAAACACTTTAAATTTTTATGTTCAAACAATTAATGTCCTAATTAATTGGAATTACAATATATATATATATATATATGCGGTAACTATGAAAAGTCAACATATTAAAAATTTGTGTAGTCAGTTACGATACTTTGAAAACTATAGGTCATAAAATTAATTAGGACACAATTATTTTCTTAGTTTTGTAAAAATTTCGTTATTAATATAAAAATGTTAACGTTTAATTTGTAAATTTTTTCATGATCGTTGTTCATAACATCATCGCTTATACCAGATCTATCAAGAGGTGATTTCCGGATCCGTTCAGGAATTTCTCTATAAACTTTATGGTTCTACACTAAAGCAAAATCATACTTCTTCAAAAGGCAAGTGTCTTACAACATTAACGAACAATGTTACAGGGAGTTGCTTTTGGATACTATCTAAAGGCACTACATTATAGACTGGCGTTATTGTATCTAACTGATGTGATTGTATCAATCTTTTTATAAAATGGAAAACATAAATTATATTAAATACTTAACCAAAATTAACGGTATATTTTGTCAATACTATACTTGTATTGTTGGTTTCATTCAGAAGGGGGCGCAAAATTTTGTCGTGACGAGTAAATTACATATATATATTTCATTGTGAACGACTTTATTTCCTCCTGATCGTGAAAATTTCTCTTAGTATGAGAAAGTTCCTCCGGTTCAAGATTATGCACTAAAATAATTTCAACTAGCAGTACAATAAACTTTAATATGATTTCAATTTTTATCGCATCAATTTTCTGATAGTGGGGACTGGAGATTACTAATTTTTTATCCAATATTCTGACAGTGTAATATTCATTAATTTCTCCGATAATAATTAAAATATTTTCAATATAATAGTGAATGTTTCATCCTGTGATTACATTTTACATATATAAATACTTATAACTTAAATAAATACAAATAACTTACACTCACTCAGATGTTCATTTACATTTTAAAAAAATTGAAAGTATATATAATTTCATACAAACGCAAGGAACAAATTTATTTAGAAGTGTAGTACGGAGAAATATAATTTAGTTTTCAGAGAAATTTATTTTATTGCTGCATATTTTCTAGACGTGAGAATACAAATGTTTCAATATTGAAATCTAATATTTCATATGACATACCAAATGGCTGATGATTTACAAGAAACGAAACAGATAAATAAAATAAACCTTAGTAACCAATTAACGTCTTATAGTTGTGATTAGTAATTTTGGATACTCTTTTAACCATTATAGGAAAAAAATTAAAATTTTGAAAATTACGATACCTCCAAAACTCAGTCTTCAGAATTTGAGCCTTATAGGAAAGATTTACGAACAATTTGTTGCTAAGAGAAAATGTAACCATGAAAGAATAGCTTAAATAAATACGAACACTTATTTATTTGATAGAAATATTGGCTGAGTTTATCAAGAAATATTTCCGTCTCGAATATACAAGGATTTCTGCCTGCAGCACAATGACGTGAAACGAGACCTTATTCTGTGTTTCCATATACCTTTGCGAACATTCGCGTTGTCATCATTATCGAAATTTCATTGAGCGGTGACAGACAAAAAAAGGTTAAGCTATGCAAAAATTGCCGTTCAAACAAGAATCCATCAATAACAGAAAAATATTCACTATGTACCTCACGTTAGCGGGCTTCTGCCGAATTTAGATGAATGTTTTACTATCAGCAGGTCTAAATGATTAATTATAATATTATTAAATTGGAACTTGAATCAGAATTTGGAGGAAGGTTGTTGCAAATTAAAAATGTAACACTGAAAGTATATCCAAGCAGGGGTTGCAATTAATTATAATTAATTCCGAATCTGTAATTTTTTTTCTAATTATAGATTTCCTCATTAATAAGAGAAACGACAGTCGTGGAAACGCTAGTAATAATCGTTAAGACATGGAATTAAAATTCTTTATTGAGTTTACACATTTTTTTACCCTAAATAAAATAGAAATATATAGTGTGATAAAAATTGTGTGTCAGTAGGGGGCTTCCGTGTGGTGGGAGACTCCGATTTCACGTACACGTTTTGTGGACTCCGTATACAACTCACTGAAAACAGTAGAATACACTGCGATTGTTCGGCAACGCTGCATGTTCCGGTCTTCATTTTAAGCCTTCTCATTGGAGAGTTCAAGGTCACGCCCTTCGCGGGAAATAACAGCCCAGTGTCATCAAATTTTAATTGCATTCTTGGCTACAGTCTCTGTATACAATTCGTTTAACTTTCTGACGCTAACTGATCAACGTAATTATTACGCGGATGTCTAGAATGAAACTGATCGCGTTCAGATAATTTTTTCAGGCATGGAACTACTAATATACAAAAATATCAGTTATGACATTATACCGAAATTGCATAATCATAGAAGAATCTAATTCTCTGAAAGTAAAAGGGTCCAAAAATTACATCAACTCTGAAAATACACGATGAGCGACAGCTACTGAAACTTAATGTCGTTGATGTTTATATTATAAAATATAAAATATATTAATTATGTATAGAAATAGTCAAGTAACGGACAAAATTAAATGATAAAATAAATGCCACACAAACGTTTCCCCAATCCTTGTAGCTTTCATCAGATGATTCAAAAACGCTAGAACGACACATCACGCAAATCAAGTGACGAACTCAAAAACAAAGCTAAAAGAACATAAACGCAAAGATAATATAACAATAAAGAGGATAGCCTAAGAATTAGGGAACACAGCCATTTTTAAGATCAATAGTTTCGGTTTGCAAATTAATTGCAGTAAAGTTAGATTTAATATGATGCATTTCGGATATAATTCTGGTACAGTACCTGGTACCAACATGTAAACTCTTAACATTCTGTCAATCAAATGCATCTTTGGAGAAAACAGATTTTTTGTCAATGGGAAGTTTGATTTTCATACGGGTATTAAGTGACCTATTGACCTTATATTGTAGCCAATGTTGCTGGAACTGTAATTATTATTGTTAGGATAGCCCCTGCTTTCTTGTTACTTTCTTTGCGTTTAAATTCATTTTAGCTTTTCTTTTGAACTGGTTGCCTGGTTTGCGCGGTTCTTGCGATTTTGAACCACCTGTCTAAAGCAACAAGGATTGCAGAAACTTTTTTAGATATTTATTTTGTCTGGTTTTAAGCTATTTATTTATCTGTTTACCGTGTTAACTTCCACTAGGAAAATAAATTGACAATTTATGATTTATGTTAATCAATATTTGGGCACTCAATATCCCTTGCTCTCAATATGTAAACAGTATCGGTGCTAAAGGATGTGCCCTAAAGTAATCAGTGTCCATTCATTTTCTGACATATGAAAAAAATTATCTATCCATTAGTACGTTAATGAGAAATGCGTAAAATAATCATTTATAACGATGAAGTCGAAATTGTCTCAAAATTCTTAAGAGACATGCTACCCTCAAGCGAAAGTTAATTTTTTTGTTGGAATACGCGTCCTAGCAAACAAATAGAGACGACAGATTACATAAATACAGCAAAAGCGTCAGTACGATAAATATATATTCTAACCTCCCCTATGTCAGTTCTTTTCCTCCTCGGTAAAGCACTACCGGAAGATGGGGTTGCACGGAGATTAATGTTGCCAATAAATACTGTACAATGGTTCGTCAGGACGGGTATAAGGATAAACAAAAACTCATATACAGATACTAACAATTATATTACAAAACGTTAAAATCTAATATTTATAGTACAACATAATATGTATATTCAGTTTTTCTTTTCACCAAAGTCAAAATACTTGAGCTTAATTTACTATTTTAATAACACTGAGTTACATAAATACGTAATGTGGTATTCTCAAAGTCCCAAGCCGAGCAGGATGACTGTTCAGAAAGAAAAAAACATTTAAATTGTCCCGGAGCTGGGGACAAATCTGTTATATAGATACAATCAAAATTAAATCTTTGAAATTCAACATACACAATTCTGTTGCGTTCTTATTAAGCTCCGAATTAATTCAAATATGTGTGTATAACACTCCAAAATAAACCAATTCATTAACGTTCTTACGATGTTTGTTAACTGACTCGAACCAATTATCAACATTTAAAAATAACTCCATACAATAATGCTGTTCAGAAATGATATAATTTGGTGAAGCCAAATGTAATTTTTACACAAATTTGATTTAATATTGTTTAATATATTGGCTTTCTTTCACCTTATTGTTGGAAATCCACCCGGATGGTCCGCGACGCATCCCGAAGTCGTGTGGTCCGGGGGTCGAACCGCGTATCCCCAGCGAGTAGCTTTCCCGGGAGTCAAATGACATTCCTATAAATGCAGATCCGCACAGATCCAATGGCCTGCATTGCTTGTTGTGAAAAAGGCGTTAACACGTGACTACAGAATCAAGTGGCCGACCTCCTGTGGAGTAGGGGTCAGCGTGACTGTCTCGCATCACAGTGGTCCCGGGTTCGAATCACGGTGAGGGCATGGATGTTCGTGTTCGTGGAAGAAACTTCCGACAAATCAGTTCACATACAACCTGAGATGTTGATGTGACTGTAAATAAATCAATATAAAAAAAATAAACTGAACAAATTTCAGCACAGAAACGGAACGTAATATTGTAGGTGTCTGTCTGGTCGCACTTTATGACTGGAAAACGCCGTTATATGTTCCTATAAAGATGGTAACTGCAGACAGCCCAGTAGACAGGAGCGACGCTCTGTACAAGACGAAATGCAGTGGCTGTCTCCGGAAATAGGATGGCTCCGCAGTAAGAATGTTACATTATCCTTATGTCGAATGGGATGTAAATTATTGGATGACAATGGGAATCATAGATAGCCTACATAAAAATAACCGTATGACATAAATGCTGAAATGAAGTGGAGAATTTATTAAAAATTTTAGTATAAAAATATTTTCCTAAGGTTAATGGGAAGCAAATTTATAGAACTTTGAAAACGTGAATTATTGTTATTAATAAAACAATTAGCAAACTTCAGTTGTAACTTGTTTTAGAAAGAAATTAGTAGAAAATAGTGGATATAAATAATTTTAATCTCAAACAATATTTGTGTCTGTATTTTGTGTAACTACCTTTTTGGAAGACCAGAGACTCTAGGTAGATCAAAGAGTTTATATACCAAAGACTATTGTAAAATTGTTAGTTATAGACGAGACGAGGGAGAGACCGTGTTCTCCGATCCACGCACTAGTCACCACTTTGCCTATAATAACATCAATGTATGTTTATAGTACCACGTGCGGCTTTGTGGGAAGTTTGGTGGGAACGAATGGATGGAACCACCAAACGGTGCTTGAGAAAGGTGTTGCGTAAAGCCAACGTGAACGAAGAGACGCTTTGAACCGTACTAGTTGAAGTTGAAGCCGCAATAAATTCAAGGCAATAATCCAAGATGGACTTGAAATCTTGACACCTAGTCACTTTCTTGTCGGTAAAAGACTAACTGAATTACCTTCCGGTCAAAAACCTAAAATTAAGACGGATCTGAAGAAAGAGAATAAATTGAGGGAGAAACTGTATGCGGACCTTCTAAAGAGATGGAAGAGGGAGTACCTAATGAATTTGAGAAGTTTCCACGAGGTTCGACGACCGAAAGGACCAACACCGGAGAGTAGGATTGGTGAAATCGTCACCCTCCGATCCGCAAATGGATCCAACATCAGCCGACCTGTACAGCTGGAAATCGACCAGGGTGGGAAGGGTGTGGAGGACCGGAGACTACAGGCAGAACAAAGAGTTTATATACCAATGACTATTGTAAAGTTGTTAGTTATAGACGAGACGAGAGAGATTCGGATTGTAGTGTGTGATGAATGTGTACAGCTTATGAGAGTAATAAATAGACGTTGTAGCAACGAGACCTGGTTTTATTGTATTAATCCACGACAGCCTTTATTATGACTATTCAGAAGTTAGAATTTCTATCATGACTAGCAAATATTCGAAATCTCAATAAACTGATAATTATTAATACTTAAAATCGACAAAATGTCCGTAAATTGTACGGGACGTTAGAATATTAATGGATAGAAATTTTCTGACTTTTGTCGTTTATCTCTCGCTCTCTGGTTTCTGCCCTCGCCGTAGTCTTCTTATTTGACTGAAGAGATAGCGAGGGAGTGTGTCTTCTGGCAGCCCGCCCTTGCTATAGAGAGAGGAATGAACAACGTTAAGTCTCCCCAGGCTCGCGAATTGAGGAGCGTGCTTTCAGAAGACGGCCCCGTGAGTTTACGGCCGGCTAGAGCGCTGCGTAACGAGGGCCGTATGTTACCACGGATACATGGCTTCGCTCGCCTCCTCTAAATGCTGATCTGGCGATATTACAGTCACCACGGCGCTCAAGTGCGGACCGTCAATGTGCAATCATTCACCTATTTTTCATATGCGTAGCTAAGAACAAATATAAATTAATATTCATATTTTAATTTACATTTTTTTAAAACGATTAAAAACTTTTAGGTTCTTCAATAAAAAACCATTTATATCTTCAAATTTCTTTATTATAATTCATCCAAAAACGTTGTTGAATGTGGCACGTAAAAAATTGTTTTTATTAATAATGTTAATTGTGATAAAATGTATATGTAGTGTTTTTATGTTGTATATTTGTGCAGATGAGGATGGCAAAAGTTGCCGAAAGCTGCTGCTACATTTTCTTCTGTTTTTTGGATTATTTAGAATAAAAAAGGTTGAAGACAAATGGTTTTATTGAAAAAATTTTATTTACTTTATTTCAGGTCGCTTCAACTAGATTCATATTTTGATGCAGACCTGGAATTAAATTCATAAAACTTCTCACTTCGAAAAAAGGTTTTAGAAGATTCAAGAATGTATAAGGACAGGTGATGCTCTCACATCTCTCTGGTTTTTTTGAACTAAGGTTCCCACATGCCGAGGCACCTCGGTCTGTTTTGAGAGGTGTATGTTCCGGGGTCGCAGACCTTGGGCATACGGTAAGAGTTGTCCGCTATTCCCATTGGAATAGTCGGCCAGCTGCCTCCTAAACTGGTCGAGGCACGGAGAAGGGAATGCTGCGTCCCCACAGCAAACTCCTCTCCCGCTATCGGAAGGGCGTGGGACAAGTACCCAATGCCCGACCTACCCGATGCAGGTTTTTCTAGGGTTTTCCCTGCATTTCTTTAGGCGAATGCCGGGTAGGATCCTTAAACCATAGCCCGGGGGCCCTAGTTAACCCTTGGCTGCCTTCCTCTACCCTTCCGCATCCCCCCTTTCTAATCCCTTCCTATGCTATTAAAGGGGAGTTGCCCAATGTGGATCACCCTCATGTAGCCTGTTGCCCTAAAAAAAAAAAAAAAAAAGGTTTCATTCTGAATGTGGTTTGATTCTTAATTTCTTTTCATTTCCAACTTAAATTATTTTTCTTTATACTGCAGCCCATAGTCTTTAAATATTTACTAGAAATACTTCAATAAAATTCCAAATCTGATGAGATAATTGACTATAAATAGAAAAGTAGTCTATTGACTCATTATACAAAAATAATGTGCGCACTTCCATTCTTCCTAATTATAGAATATATATTTTAAAATAACATTCAATATTACAACAGTATGAAATAATTCATAAAACTTCTCACTTAGAAAGAAAGTTTTAGAATATTCAAGTATGAATAAGAACTGTTTTCATTATGCATGTGGTGTGATTCTTAATTTATTTTCATTCCAAACTTAAATTATATTACCTTATACTGCAGCGCATATTTTTAAATATTTATTGAAAATATATAAATAATATTCATAATCTCATAAAATAATTGACTATAAAAAAACAATAGGCTCTTGACTCGTTACACAAAAATAATGTCCGCACTCTGTTCCATTCTTCCTTATTGTAGGGTAAATATTTAAAATTAAATTTTCAATATTGTGACAGCAAACTGACAAATAAGAATCATTTTTCTCATTTTATCCTAGCTGACATATTAAGATCTCTTAAATTTACTCGAAGTCGTTTTATAATACTTTGTATTGAAAATTTATCAATTGATATCCGAGGCACCTCGGCCTGTTTTGGGAGGTGTATGTTCCGGGGTCGCAGACCTTGGACATACGGTAAGAGTTGTCCGCTATTCCTATTGGAATAGTCGGCCAGCTGCCTCCTAAACTGGCCAAGGCATGGCGAGGGGTATGCTGCGACCCCACAGCAAACTCCTCTCCCGCCATCGGAAGGGCGTGGGACAAGTACCAAATGCCCGACCTACCTGATGCAGGTTTTTCTAGGGTTTGTCCTGCATTTCTTTTAGGCGAATACCGGGTAGGATCGTTAAACCATAGCCCGGGGGCCATAGTTACCCTTGGCTACCTTCCTCCACCCTTCCGCATCCCCCCTTTCAAATCCCTTTCCTATGCTATAAGAGGGGAGTTGCCACTATGTGGATTACCCTATACATAGCCTGTCTACACACAAAAAATCCTTATTTCCTATATTCATTGCACATTCACCAGTTACTTCTATTAGACTGAATTGAATTACACATCAAACAGTATCTCAACCCAAATCACACGAAACACGTCATATTCTTCTATATAGCGATCGCGATGCCACCTCCCTCTCCGATAACGGAAAACGGTGAGCGCAATGCTTATTGAGTATACTGTGCGTAACTTGGCTTTTTATTTTCATATTTCTCCAAATTTATGCGTAGAACCAATATACTTCACATATCCTGTGAAAATTGGCTGATACACAATTTCTTTGAATTTTCATCAAATTATTTTTCATTGGTAACGTACTATCTGGAAGAACGATTGAAATGAACTCGATAAATGGAATAGTGCTTAAATTGATCCCGCTTATGAAAAGGAAAATAGCATACTAATAATTTCGAAAATTTACCTTTAACTCGCAATATTCGGCGCCCCAAAATATATTTAAAAAATGGAATTTGACTTTAAAATAAAGTTTCCTAAGTATATGAAACAAATCGAACAGTTTCGAATGGACCATACAGGTTTTTAATTTTTATATTTAATCCAATTTAAGCGCGTAATATGAAAGTAATGTAAACTGTAATAGCTTCACATTAACGAAAAGAGCAAAAGTTAACTTTAAACTAAATATTTAGTAAATTTCAAGTATTTTAATGTTCTATAAAGCACTGTAGGCCATTTCAAATGTACGCTGGTTCTACTGTTTTAACAAAATTATTTAAGATTTCATTCACCGCCCTTTCAATTGTATTCTATTTAAAACAATAGCTCTGTATGTAGTATGTCAGTGAAGTGTAAAGGTTGAAGAGAGTTTCGTCTGGGTTCCATCCCACCCGCGTGCGTATTTTCTATAGTAATTCTCCAGATTACCGTGCAATGTTTACATGAAACTTTTCACTGTTATTCATTAATTGTCAATTTTAATTAATAAATTAGCTGTTTTTTATAAACTATCTGAAATTTTCGCAAAAAAAACAATTCGCCCGAAACTTCCTCAGAACACAATGATATAAAAAACATAAATAATATAATATGAATAATCCGACCTTTGTATATGATTTATTGGATATCAATTATAAATAAATATTATAATTGAAGCGTAATATTTTTAATTAATGCATTAATAGCAGAAAAATTAATGAAGAATTCAGTTTCAACATAAGATAGATTAGTAAAATGTAAATGCACCTTTCTTTTCAATTTATTTCACTTGGAAGATATTTTTTTTACCTTACGAATCGTTCTAGGATAATGCGCTTAGCTCATTGTTGCCTTAAATCATACGGTAATAGTAACTCTGGATTAGGTTAGATTTAAACACTTAGCACTTCATAAATCACCTGATTAAAAAAAATTAAATTATTATTTTAAATGCTACATTATTTTTTAAATGAAATATCTTCTTCCAGGTATGTATTTTTCTGATCATAAGGATGATAAATGAAAGTGAATATTAATTGATAAACTTGGTGAAAAGTTCATTACTCTTTACGTCTTGTAATGGGAGAAACTATACATAATATACATTATGTATTAAAGATGTGTTGCTTGTAGCATTAAAAAATAATTGCTAAATTCTCTGACGACGAGTGCACTGCAGGCGTGTACGTGTTTTGGTTGAAGTATAGGTTTTGGTGTCGGTTTGTATTACAGCGTAGTATGGAAATTGTAACGCGTGTATTTTGGTTTAGTTTTGCTTTGTCTCGAAAGTGTTGTTTGCTGAGGATTGGAGAATTAGAAATCGTTCACGTGCGTGGGGGTGGAGGAGATAAATATTTCCATCCAAGTAATTTTCGTGTCCTGTCTCGATTGTTGGCCTCAACATGACAGAATTGTTGGCCATTGTTGACTACGGAACTGCAGCTGCGTGCTATAATTCTTGTACCAATGGAAGAATCATTGAAACTGACATTTCGACGAAGTTTTCTAATAATGAAAAAAGTAAAAGAATGGGAGGCTATAATAAGATAAGCTTCTGAAACTGGGACAGTTGTTCTGCGCTCACCGCAGCTGGTGGATGTGATTATGAGAGGCTCCGTATTGCGTTACGTGTATACGTTTTAAGTGTCACCGATCTACAAATCTCATGAGTTCTGCTGTAAACTTTTCCAAGTTGTTGTCTCTGATACAGTCTGAGGCAGAATCGTCGTGAGAAAGGGGCCACAATTTGTTAGTGAAGAGTTCATCGAAGTCACACAATTTAGTACGACGGCTTGCCAGCAATCAATCCCGGAGGCCGACGCCTTAGCCAGTGGTCAACCCCTGAGTCGACGCCTTGCAATGGTCCTGGCTAAAGTCATCACTGCACTTAACCCGTTCTGCCGGCTGTGAGATACGGAGACGTCAGTACGAGAGCTACAGCAAGCAACACAACACAGAATAGCAATACGTATTTGGTTGCAGCAGATCTCTTCTATGTCAAAACCACAGGTGCCCGAGATAAGAGTTTTTCATGCTTAACTATAATAAACTTATATAAAAATTTCTTTAATGGTCAATATTTTTTTATTTAACGTAAAAACCCAGCCCACAAAAATAATTCTTTACAAAATATGAACAGATTAGCACTGAATAGGAGACTACATAAAAAAGGCGGTATATTCAATTCATTGCTAGATAAAAGTTTACTTCAGGTAAGAGAGGGAACGGAAAGGTTTATAACGGACTTATAGTGACATAAAAATGGATACATGAACAATAATCTTTTTAAATAACGTGATCTTTAAATGCATACCCATATTACGAAAAATTTTGATCATAAATAATATATTTCAGATTCATTTGTCATTCGATATAAACGTTTATGCTGCTATAATAGTGACTAAATCTTTAAATTGGTGCTGTTCTGTTTTCAAACCACGCCGGCTGTTAACAGGCCACTTAATTTAACACAATTTTCGGTTTGAGAACATATTAAAAAGCCCCGTTTATTCGTTCTTAATTTTCATTGTTTTGTTTGTTTACATAGTAAAATGGTACAACTCCAATTTGGTGATCAAATACGATGTCTAAATACTCATCTTCGCCTCTTTTCTATTCCATCAATTAACTTATAAATTATGATTTTAGGATTTTTATTTCCCAATCATTAGTTTTCATTGTTTATTTATTGACTCGTGGCTTTAATTAAATGTTTTCAATACTGTTTGATACATTATTTGTTTATTAATTCCGCTATATATATCTGTGACGATCATTCTTCAGTATTTGCCAATTTGTCCAGTTTAAACCTGTTTTATATTTGCTACATAATCACTACTTACTTTCAATTATGGGTATCTGTCGCGTTACATAAATTGAGCATTGTTTTTCAACCACATATGCAACCCGCCAAGATTATAATCGTGAATTTTTTTTTTTTTTTTAGGGCAACAGGCTACATGAGGGTGATACACATTGGGCAACTCTCCTTTAATAGCATAGGAAGGGATTAGAAAGGGGGGATGAGGAAGGGTAGAGGAAGGTAGCCAAGGGTTAACTAGGGCCCCCGGGCTATGGTTTAAGGATCCTACCCGGCATTCGCCTAAAGAATGCAGGGAAAACCCTAGAAAAACCTGCATCGGGTAGGTCGGGCATTGGGTACTTGTCCCACGCCCTTCCGATAGCGGGAGAGGAGTTTGCTGTGGGGACGCAGCATTCCCTTCTCCGTGCCTCGACCAGTTTAGGAGGCAGCTGGCCGACTATTCCAATAGGAATAGCGGACAACTCTTGCCGTATGCCCAAGGTCTGCGACCCCGGAACATACACCTCTCAAAACAGACCGAGGTGCCTCGGCATGTGGGAACCTTAATCGTGAATTTATAGATATTCGTATTCAAGTAGATAATTATATTACAACTAACTGTGAGAGATATTCAAATTAATGTAAGATTAAATCATATTAGAATTGACTTTTTAAAAGGTTTTGTTTTATCAGTTTTTGTATCAAACCTTCACCCTTTACTACAAAACACGTGAGCTTCTGATGTTCAAAACTGATGACCAACAAAACTTATATTTTCTGTCCTGATACTTCAGCATAACATAAACGACGATTGTGTCTATTATTGTAAATCATTAAAATAATTTAACATATACAGAAAGTAATAACAAATATGGTAATGTAACGTTAACACAACACAAAATATAGGTAAAATTACGTATTATTAGAGATACAATTTTTAATAAATAATGACATAACATTTTAGTAACTAATTACCATCAGGCTTGAAATTTTTAATTCTAATTCCATAAATCTATACTGGTATATTGAGTTTTTTAATATAATGTTATTATAATACATTTTTTATGTAATATGTATTTAAACGATGCACATTCGTCACAGAATCATTTCTGTGGTAAGTATTCCAGACTCTCTGCTTCTACAAAGAATTCACTAAATTAAAGTTCCCATAAGCTGTGACACATATATCAACTTTGAGGTTTGTACGCCCTGGATTTGCATACGGCAATAGTTGTACGTGGGTTCTCATTAGACCAGTGGATCAGCTGCCTCCAAATATAGTTGAGGCACGGAATCGGAAATTCTGTGACCCCACAGTAAAACCCTCCTCCAATTATCAGAAGGACGTAAGAAAAATTAAAAGAGCGTTTATTATTCAATAATAAATTTATATTATTTAGATTCACTGAAAATTTAAATATAGATTGTAATAGTTTCATTAGATATATTCATATTGTAGTCAATAAATTCGTATCTCTATCTCTTTTAGAATTATATATATATATTGCCAATTAATTGGACATAAAATTTTAATTGTTTGATAAATCCATTATAGTGGTCTGATCAAACAAAGCAACAATGGAGAAGCGAGCTCGGCTGCTTTGTCGAAATGGCGTTTGCGCGCACGAAAGTCTGAGCAGTTTACGTCTACAGCACAGCCAGCCAGGAAAGGAGGCACATTATAACAAATTTTTCACCGAGATGCCTTGCAGTCTATTTCAAATCAATAAAAATAACAGTATAAGTCTACAAAGAATCTGCAAATCATTAGTTCCAGTAATAAGGCAAATGCGAACAATTTTACACTGAGGGGAAGATGACATCCGATAGTTGACCACGGAGAGGTTCATCCAAGGCTCCGGAAATTTGTCTGTGTTCTATTCGCCGGTGAGCGTGTAAATTCTGTGAGAACTAGAATCTGTGTAAATAACTATTTGCATTTATCGTGTTGAGTAGGGGAAACAAATAATGCTGGTACCAGACGAACAGTATGTAAGTAACAAAACCAAAACTATGATAATATTGTAAACGCTAATTAAAGGATAGAGTCAGATTTGGTTCGTTCGTTCGCTTTCTTCTAGTTTTCTTTCATTGATCGACTTATTGTTTTAATTTTAAGCAAATAATATTTTTAATTGTTAATTAGTCAAATTCTTCTTTTATCGTGTCCTAATTATCAAACCCAGTGATGACCCTGAGATTAAGAGATTTTCAACATATTGGATTGTAAATATTGATATGTATTCACTAAAACAAAATAAATTGTAAATAATTAAAGTAAAGTTTTGTAAATTTTGATCAAAGACCGGCGTACAAAGATAGGGCTAAAAATGTGCAGTTTTAAGAAATAAAAACTTTAAATATTAATAATTTTATTAATCATTTCTTTTAATTTAATTAACGCCTATCCTTTTGATTAATATTTCATTTAATTAAGCTTATTAGTTGATTATTACAATATATTGTGGTAATTAAAAGGCAATTAATAATTAAAAACATTGTGTACTTGAATTGTTAGAGGCAAAAACACAGAAATTACACACAAAAATGGACTATAATAACAGGCCTAAAGCATTGTAGGACGGGAACATATAAGTAAGTCGGCGTTGAAGGACGGCAGAAAGAGGTCGGTATAGAAAGAGACCAGACGTTTACAAAGTATTGAAAAGTATAGTTGTTAAGTAGAGGAAGAGTACGGCTATTGCTGCGCAAAGATTTCAGAGTGTCCAGTTTATGCCAAATAATTGTGAAAAGTCTTTGTGGAGGAATTAGTTGAGGTACCACAAATTGGCATTATTGCAGAATAAATCGTCTTCTAGATGTAGCCAACACTTGCTAAACCAACAGTGAAGTGTAGAGTCAGTGAAAAGAATGGCCTGTTTTTAGAAAATTGAGTGTGTTTAAGTGTTGCTGAAAGAGTTAAAATTGCCCTGGTGCCACAGAAACTGTAAGTCATAAATCCAATCAATTATTATTTTAAACCTTTAATTAAAGATAAAATCGTCAGATTTCCGTTTTTTTTAATATTGTTAATATTGTGTATTGGCATAGCTTCACAGTAATCTGATTGTTTGAAAAATAATAATAACTTTTCTTTATTTAAAGGCCCAGTTAAAGACCCTGAGAGCGAGAGTAAAAATTTTGATTGTACATGGTAAATTTTGTAAAAATTCAATGAATAACTAATTTTGTAACTTGAAATCTTTGTGCATCTAATAAATTAATGTGTTTGCTTCGTTAAATAAAAATTTTATTTATTATCATCCTTTCATTTAAAAGTTAAAATAATTTAAATTGGCACCTCAACGTGAGGCTAATCATATTTAAATTTGATTAATTTTGTAAATACCACATTTTGACTCATCAACGTGTGGCATATTTTGATTTTGTTTATTTAATTGTATTTTCATAGTTGAGTATTACAATATATATCTTATTCTTTACTAAATGTGTAATTGAACTTCCTCCACGTAACGCAAAACACAAATCTCAAAATTGTATGTAAACAACAAGTGATTCTCAAGACGCCCTGATAAGCAAAATCTACATAGACATCTCGGTAGCAAGACTCAGAAATAGAACCATTCATCTTATATGGATCACTGCTCATTAGGGGATCCGAGGGAACGAATTGGCTCAATAAACTTCTAGACTGAATGACAACAGACATCAGCATTAAAAGACTTATTCTACTCAGCCAAAAACGAGTTACATTAGGAGCATGATCAACGATCCTGCAGCTAAGGATTACAGGAATCTACCAGAAGAAGAGAAACTATGCTCACCAAACACGGTTTCCAGAAAAAGTGGTTATTTCTATATCGGCCCATACCTTTTTCAACCAAAGACTATTTTGCAGGTCCCCGAAACCAACATGTCTACTCTGCAGAACTCAGCTCACGAGGAACCACATCCTTCACCATTGCCCTTCATACACAGAGTCTCAATAAACTCCTCATTTATCTTAAGGATGGCGACTTAGTTACCTCCCAAGAATTGGATAATATTATCGAGTTCCTGATACACACAAATCTGATTAACATAATTTAATTATGTTGTAACCATCTATGTGATTTAGTTAATGCTATTGTACAGTCGCTAATGACTATTAACATCAAAATCAACATTAGTGATTTACATTACCATACAGTTTTAGAACTTATTTGAGAGTACTATGATCTTCATCGTTTTGTATGACTTATATCCCAGTACATTCATTATACTATAGAATGTGAATTTTTCCTCATTTATTTGTTTTATTATTCTCAAATAATTTGCTTGTCTTCATTATAATTTTACCCTTTAAAATAAGCTAATTAACAACTTCTGGTAATATTTTTTTAACCAATAACAGCTATTTCTGATACATATCCATAATATAATGAGTGTAATAGACATGAGGTTGAATGCTCTGTTTTTAACGTTTATAATATTAACGAGTCATTGTTGACTCTAGTTTTAAGATTTTTAAGATTAAGAATCCTACGCCAAAGTTTGTCTTTTTAATTTTGACTGCTTTGTAAAAAATCTTTGAATTTTATTTCAATATCCACTACAAATGTGTCATAATTATTTTTTTACGTTTATTTCAAATTTGTTTCACTTATTTCTAGAATTGAATTACACGAGTTTTTAGCAGTTCCCCCGAACAGTAAATTACAGGTACAAAACCAAGAACGACTTCGTCACACAATATTTCTGTCAACGATATCACTCACCCATCACAGAGCACACGACTAAAATGCTGTTGGCAAGGAACCATCTCCGAAGGATCTCAACTTTCGTGGCAACGGATGCCAGACTTCTTGTCTTAAATGACAAAAAAGAAAAATACCCTGCTTAGAGCGTGACAGGGCCACCCACACTAAGAAAAGAAACATCCCTCTGCTCAGGAACTGGATTAATTGCAAGGTTTAAGAAACTCTCAGACCACGTAAAATCGACAGTTGTAACTGGAAGTCAAATACAAAACATTTTGATGTTACATCGTAAGTCTCCACGTTACTTTTCTGAAGCATTACAAGAGTAAACAGGCAGTACCAATAAAGTAGTCGCAACGCTGCAAAGGGAATTAAAGATTATAACAATAAGACAATTCAAAAGGTTCCATCTTCTTGTTATTTAAGAGTCTAAACCATCATTTTCTCGCTTTATTAAACCACAAATAATGGTATTGATAAAAGTAATTGTTAAAATTACATCGGTCAAACCAAAGCGTCATTAATTACAAGGATAAATTAAGACAATTTCAAGCTTACAGCCCAACGAACACAACCCTATTACTAAACACTCTGCCACAATATTGGGCGATAAATCTAATAAAATAGAATAATTATTCCAGAAATGTTATTTATTAAAAACAATTCCAACACTGGTAATATTAAATTTGTTTCAGAAAATCTCAACAATTGTATGATCACTTATTGTATGTCCTTTGGTGCCTTTGTATTTAATCTTGGTTGCATATTTCTTCACTTTACATATCATTGATTACATATCAGTGCGGTTAGATAAAGACGCAAAGTAGCGTAGCGTAGAACGTCAATTAATTTTTTCTTTATATTTATTGGTTTCTTAAATTAAACATTTTCAAGTTGGTTTTATTTAATAACTTACTTAAAAACTCATTATAAATGTATAATGCTTTGTTTCTTGTGTTATAAAATTTCAAATTATGCTTTTATTGCTAACTGAATAATTTAAGCAAAGTTTACGTTTATATTGATGTATCGTATTAATATATAAGACTGAACTATATTAGAATTTAAAATATATTTGCTAAACACTATTTTCATTTATTGAGTTATTGGAAATGGGAATCACAACCGATTCAATTGAATCAAATTAAAATACTGTGTTCCCAATTATTTCAACCATTTTATTACATTCTTGTTTTAGTATTTGATATATATGTTTCATGAATTTTTAAATTAAATTAGGACAAAATTATGATTCGAAAATAAACTCTTTAAGACATTATTGTACGTACAATCAACGTATAAAAGCAGCTTCAGAGGGTTGTAATTACATTTTGGTAATCATTTTCGGTGTGACTACTAATGTTAATAAACCCCTGTTTTAATTAATGCTTCGTGTGTATAAATTAATTTTATATAAGCTACGATTGTTTCAAAGAGATTTTATTTTTTTTCTACGATGTTTATATTTTATTGACTTGAATATTTTTTTACTTTTAACGTGTTGCAAATAACGATATGTATATAGTATAAAATACCTTTCATAGTTTTCATTTCAAATTGAGTGACAATAACGGTGTATCAATGTTTGTAAAAGATTTTTTTTATCGCCCAATTGTTGGAAGAGTAACAGGAGTTAGAAGCCTCTCGGGTGTCCATCTCCTTACTGGACGCATTGTACGCTGAAGACGAACAGAGTTTCTATCCTTCTTATTAAACTTTGTCCCTCTTTATTGTCTTAAATTATAGATATGTGAGTCCCCTCCTTCTTCAGTTCACAACCTGTATTTCATCTTTTATCACATACTTATATTCGTCAACTTCTTTCACAATTCTCGATCGCAGAATTTTTAGGATACTTAAACCAAACAATATTTCTTCAGAAATATATCATAATTAATGCGAACACAATGACAGTATTGCGAATGGCTTGACTTTATACTTTAAACCTTCAACTTGTAATAAACCACACGGTTAGAAATTTACGATATTATCATGGGGCTACAACGTTTTATATTTACATAAAACCTAGAGCCCAGCTGCTTCGAAAGAGTAAACTTCAAAACTGGAAAGATTTTGCAAAATCTCAATTCATCGTTAAATTTCAGTTTCCCTCAGTTTATTTCCTTTTCCATTAAACTTTAAAAACTTCACGCCTGCGTTCAATTATAATGTTAGGCACCTCGGCCCTTTCAAATCCCTTCCTATGCTATTAAAGGGGAGTAGCCCAACGTGGATTACCCTCATGTAGCCTGTTGCCCTAAAAAAACCTGCTTTGAGAGGTGTATGTTCCGGGGACTCAGACCGTGGGAGTTGTTCCCTGTTCCCATTGGAACAGTCGGCCAGCTGCCTCCTAAACTGATCGAGGCACGGAGAAGGGAATGCTGCGTCCCCTAAGCATACTTCTCTCTCGCTATCGGAAGGGCTTGGGACAAGTACCCAATGCCCGACCTACCAGATGCAGGTTTTTCTAGAGTTTTCCCTGCATCACTTTAAGGCGAATTCCGGGTAGGATCCTTAAAACTATAGCCCGGGGACCGTAGTTAACCCTTGGCTACCTTCCTCTAACCTTCCACATCTCCCCTTTCAAATCCCTTCCTATGCTATTAAGGAGAGTTGCCACCATGCGGATTACCTCATGTAACCTGTTGCCCTAAAAAACTGAATATAGTTTTGTCTGCTGTCGCGATGGGGGGCTGCTGGTGCCCTCCTGGAGAGACGGAGCGGACTATCTGTCGGGTTGCCTTCTTACCTTTTGGCTTTTGGACTAAATTTCCGACAATCCGATGCAACCCGCTTTGTTTTGAGACGTGTAAGATCCTGGGTCACAGACTTTGGTTATACGGTAACAGCTGTTCACTGTTCCTATTAGAACAGTCGGCCAATCGCCTCCTAAACTGGTCCATGGAGTGGCGTGGGACAAGAACCAAGAGCCCGACCTTCCTGATGCAGATTTTCTAGAGGTTGACCTAGATCACTTTTAGGTGAATGCCGGATAGAATCCTTAAACTACAGCTCGGGCTACCTTGGCTATCTTTATCTGCCCTTCGGCATACCCGCTTTCGTATCCCTTCCTAAGCTATTAAAGGGAAAAGGCCACCGCGTGGATGACCGTCTTTTAAACTGTAACACTCTAAATGAAAATAGTTTTTATGTCTTGTGTAAACAGTTATTAACTCTTACTGTTATTAGTTGTGTTTTACTAAGCAAATAGTAAATTTTCTGGAACCTTATGGGTAAATAAAAAATAACTAGTTAATTTTTATTATACAGAGTGAACCAGAAAAATTCAGGGGTTGTTTACAGATACCTTCTGAGGATTTTGATATATAGGTCCTATGGTCTCCGGCGGCTTGTTACGGAGTAAATGTAATCATGATTTATTCGGTTTATACCATCACCACCCTTGTTTCAAAATAGTGAAGAATCCTGTAATGTGCTATAACAAAAACGCACAATACGCAACACAAACATAGAGTAATACAACACCCCTTAGACGAAACACGTGCACTTTTATCGCAATATGTTCAATTTGTTCTGTCAGAGTACAATATAGCACGTAACAAACACAGAAATGTTTCCTTAAAGGTATTGTTCAAAATTCGACTTTTCTTGATAACGGCAGAGTGTCATCGACTGTCTTACAGAATTCCAGGAGTTTGTCGTACTGCTTCAGCGGCTGCGATAATCCCAGCAATCAGGTCCGTGCGAGTATCGACCGGAGTCTTGTAAACTAGGTTCTTCAAATGTCCCCAGAAGAAGAAGTCCATTGGTGTTATGTCTGGTGACCGAGCTGGCCAAGCAACATTTATACAGGACAACTACGACCAATCCATTGTCGTCCAAACTGTCCTTTAATGTTGTTATCAACATCAAGTGCAAAGTGTACCAGGTTAAAACCACATAAGGTGACGAATTATTAGCGGAACGTCTTCTAGGAACTGTGAGAAGACATGTTCAAGTAACGTTTTTAACACGACTCCGTTCGAGGCAAGAAACCAAATGAAATTCAATAAATATGAACGAGCCATCGAAGGCCATGGGTCCCTTATACCATAATACTCCGAACAACCTCTGAAAGTTGTCTGTGGAGTTCTGGTTCACCCTGTATACACAACTTCCGACACGTCTATTGTATTCTTACGTTGTTTTTCTTTCCTATAAAGGATATGGATTTGCTTTTAAACATGCTTATTATATTAATTTAATTAATTATTTCTAAGGTTAATTACTAGTGTAAGTTTAAAAATACGAATTTAATTCATATTAATCATAAATATTCCAATATTTGTCATTTTAATAAACATGTTTTTTGTTAATTTTGTACATAATAAAATATCTCACAATGTACCTTTCATTAAAATATTGGTAACTGCAAAAAACCATGTAGAATATTTATAAAATATTCGAATTTGGTGTCCATAAAAGAGAATCACTGCATGTAGCAGCACCCAGAGAAAAATATTAAAAATGGAAGGCTCTCCATTGTTTTTAGCTAGCAGCCTGCCACTGAATATATTCAGCACTCTACGCTATTAATGGAGCATATGTCTATGCTATGGTTTCCATTATTTATCGCTTTCTCGACTGAAAATTTTAGATTTATTTTCTGTGGAAATTGGCCTCAAGAATTGTCGGGTCCGCATGAATCGCTCCCGAGGTTCGAATGCATTTTACAAGGCAATAAAGCGGCTGCTTGCGAGATGTATGGTGCTGGAATGCCCGCTGTTTTATAGCCCACACATTAAAGAGCCACGTTGCCGGGGCAGGCGGCCAGGCCGGAAATAGCTTCCGCAATGGCCACTGATACTTCCGCCTCCTGGGCTGCAAACACAACACACACACCGAAGAGCATGCTTCACGCAGCAATTACCGAAATTAAAACGCAGCTATCATTTCAATTGCATAATATTTAGTCACAATTTCATTAATATTATCGGTGCATTTCTACAAAAGTATTTTTTATACATAATAAACAACTTTTATTCACAAAATGTTGATCTCAGTATTTTTCATTGCAGTATTAGGTGATTATGCCTGTATTCGCCATTATTCTTATAAAATAAATTTTATATATAAAAGTAATTATAAATTTATTATAATATTACTTGTGGAAGAAAATAAATTGACACCTTTCAGGCCATATGTTATTTTAAATTAACAGCACGGAGAAAATCTAAAATAATTATTTACACGGTTAGCAAAACAACAAATGTATTTGCATAGTAAAAGATCATTCTAATATTTTAGTGGCCGTTTGACACATGGCCAAGAAGGTATGTAAAAAACATGTCAAATACTTTTTATCGACAAATAATATTATAACGAATTTTATACTGATTTAAATATGTAATTTATTGTTTTACATAATGATGATGGCGAATAAAGCCGAAAGTTCCTGTTTATGTTAGGAGATAAATAATTAGAACTACATTTAGTAGTCTTTATGTAAATAATAAATAAAATAATACAAAAGGCTTAAAAATAAAATATTAAAATTGAAATTTTTATTAATAATAATCTTATTCACTGCATCTGTCGTCTGCGGATAAGGAATCGCTGTAACATTTTCTGTTATTAAAAACGTATTACCCGCTATATTATTTTCATTCCGAAGTTATTTGATCAATGTACCCTAAATATCGTGGTTACGTCATCATTCTTATTTGCATATTGTATGCATTGATTCTCAATATTAGGAGTAAATGAGAGATAATGAATTCCAAGTGAACTGTATAAGAAAAGTCTGTTTACTGTCACTAACTTATTCTGTCCTTTCTTTTAGCCACTTAGAGATAAACGATACGTATAGTTTCATACCTCTGAAATTTTCGGTTACTCGGCCTGTTCTGAGAGGTGTATGTTCCGAGGTCACAGAACTTGGGCATACGGTAAGATTTTTCCGCTATTCCCATTGGAATAGTCGGCCAGCTGCCTCCTAAACTGGTCGAGGCACGGAGAGAGGAATGCTGCGTCCCCACAGCAAACTCCTCTCCCGATATCTGAAGGGAGATGGTGAGAAAAATTTCAAAGCTAATTTCACAATTTTTTCTTTATGCCTTGTGCTGCTTCCCTCTCCTCCCCCCAACCATAATAATGTTTGTGACACATCCGTACTCATTCCTTATCTTGTCTGACACGTAAAGAATTTAATCGATAGTCTTGTACCCAATGCCCGACCTACATGATTCAGGTTTTTCTAGGGTTTTCCCTGCATTTCTTTAGGCGAATGCTGGGTAGGATCCTTATAATATAGCCCGGGGGCCCTAGTTAACCCTTGGCTACCTTCCTCTACCGTTCTGCATTCCCCCTTCCTATGCTATTAAAGAAGAGTTGTCCAATGTGGATTACCCGCATGTAGCCTGTTGCCCTAAAAAAAAATTTCGGTAAAAAGTTTCTATTCCAAAAATCCTATTTCTAAAACTATAGTTATCAATTTACAGTCTTGTACGACTTAAACATTTCACATACTGCTTTCTGTCCATCTTCTCCTGCCTTAGAGGTTTTCAATGTATTATCGAAATGAGTGAATGTAAACTTTGTGGAGCATAAGTAAATGAATGGTATATAGCTGGTATTTTCTTCGTTAACATTTAATATAATAAAAGGGTTTTCACAAGTTTAAAACCACCTAATTACAAAATTTTATGTTAAGTTGAAATGTTGTTTTTGTATATTTTCTTCTATAGTACAATTGCCATTAAATAATCCTGGTATCAGGAATACTTGTGAAGCCTTCTAATATTAGAAAGGGGTGACTGAAATTGCTTGATCAAAGAGAACTGGAGTAAAAGATCGAATTTACAACTTATACAGTCAAATTGTTTTTAGTCCAATTGACCAGTTTTAGAAAACTGACGCTCCATGATTGTCGATGATCGTATGACGCTCAGCAGAAAAAGTATCCAATACAACTTTGGCCGATTTCAGCTGCCGAGAGAGATTACATTTATCTGGTTTACATTTATTACCAAAATAGAAATTCATGCAACAAAAATTTTCATCTGGGTCGAATGCGTTACGTTAAAATCGAAACGGCTTCTCTCTTTCTAATCACAAATTCTCCTACTTGCTTTTCCAATTAACAGATAATTTGATACGGGTGCTAATGTGGATTTCTATCTTGTGAGTATATTTACTTTTGAGGAACCATTTTGACTATTCTGCTGGACTTCGTTTGAATTTATCAAGCTTCTTATTCAGACATAGTTCGGGAACTAAAGAAATATTTTAGTTCTGTATGCTGATAAACACTTAAGTTGGGATTTACAACTTGATATCTAAAAAATCAGTAAAGGAATCTACTTCATTCTGAGGTAAAGAAACTGTTTTAGAAAGAAAATTCTAAAAAGAATATATTCTCTTTTTTTATTTTGCATCGAAATTGGGGATCATGTGCATCAAAATACCTGAACAAACTATTATTCCTGCAAAATAAATGTATCATAATTACGTTTAATCTTAGAAGGATGAAAAGTTCTAAATCATTATTTTGAAATGAAAAAATATTGACTTTTGTTTCACTATTCATATATAAGGTCATACTACTTGTTAGGCATTATGGCAAAACATGTATGACAAATGAAAACATATATCATCACATCACAAGAACCATTGTTCAAAAAATTATATTTATGTGGACCCTTTTGTATTTGGATCACGACAACCTTCCAAGTGACTTAAAATTGTGTCCAACTAATGTGCATAGAATTAGGTTAAAAAATATCTTAGTAATATGGTTCTGAACACGATATCTGATCTGTAATTATGTTATAATAGTAAATAAGTAAAAACTGTATTTCATTGTTAACAAATACGACCATGCTAAAAACTTGTATGTACAAGTAAAACTGGCAATAAAATTTATTATTATTATTATCATTTATGATGAGACCAGTTTTACCGTTTAGAGAATGTATGCAGTCCGCACATTTGCAAAATATTTTCCATGGTATGCGCCCGGCTATTTCTTTCAAGCGACAAAGGGCTCGATATTTGTTTCTCGAGATGTAACATAGTTCCTCGAATTTTCATGTGTATATCTTCCTTTTTCCGAAAAATTCTTAATATTTTGGCTTTGAGAGCATTATACGAGTATTTAAAAGAACATTCTTACTTAATAATGAGAGTGATATTCCCACAAGTGCCTAGTTGTTGATTCAGATAGATAGAAGAATAACAAAATTGAGTTCCTTTTCTCAGTATTCTTTTCATTTCAAATTGACAAATTGGATTTTCTCTATTCAGATGAAGGAATTTGTTTATTATTATCAACATAATCAGCTTTTAATCGTCATTTATCTTGTGGCGTGCAGAATAAGCAAGAATTATATTCCATTACGTTTGTCGTGATGTCATCACGCATTTCTTTGAGTACGATACTTTCTAATCTTGAATTCCAAATTGACTGTACGTCTAACAGATTTTTGTGTTATACGCTTTGCGAAGCATATTTGTATTCGTCCTTTGAAGAGATTTATTGTATGATTTAAGTTTTAAATTATTTAATTTATTATATAGCATTAAGCTATATGACGTTCGACCTATTCAAAGAAGCTAGTATTAAATAGAAATCGATGTAGAGGTATACTATACATTTATATAGGCGTATTAAATAATAACATAGATTCCGCCACAAAGTGTACATGTACATTTTACTGTACAGTTACCACCAATTAAGCTAACAATAATAAATATTAATTAAATACTGACTATCGCATTCAAATCCTACGTATTGTATAAGTACCGAATCTGTGAATTGTAAAATTCATACGCACTGGGATAGAACAGTGCGTATATTCATTATAGCCCATTTTACAACACCATATTGTGTAAATAATTCTTAGTCATTGTATTCATTTATTAGTAAGAAAACAAAGCTAATACGTGTTTCTTGTGATTTAATGTTTTGTGATTTATTCGAGTAGTACGGAAGACTTACTGTAATTCTAAAATTCAGGCGTGTACAATGAGACAAGATTAATACTTATAGAGTTCAGAAATAGTGAGATAGCACTGAATTAACTTTAGTTTTAAGGAATATAAAGTTTCCAGTAAGGCGAATATTTGCTATTCCAATAAAAAAAATCGTTTTTCACGAAAATTTGTTTATAATGAGATTTCATAAATGACTTCTTTGAAGTCCAAGCCTGTATTGACTTTCGTAAATGTTCTATACATTTTTGTCAGTAATTTATTATAAGTTAAGTAAATATAATGTAATACTTTCCAGACAGCGAAGATTATGGCTTGATACTTTAGCCAAATGCTGATGGAACTCAATGAGGTTTGTAGACGTCACCTCATACTGTGAGACCAGTGCTGATTTTCACAATATTGATTCATTGTTAACTATCACTTTGTATTATGTTAATTGCTCTTTTGGCTATCTTATCTCAGTGATTTACTGGGGTCCACTAAGTTATACGTAATGGCTCTAAACACGAATTCTTGCCACAAATGTTGCCACTGCTTGCCTTCTTTGTCTTAAAATCACAAACTTTTTCAGTTATAGCTAAATCCAAAATATTGTAATTTTTCATTGTGTGTATTATCAAACTAATATATGTGACAAATAAATTGTGAAGTAATTTACAAACAAAATTGAGGAATGTTATAGCTCATCTAAAAGTCGGTAGACATGAAAACACTTTTTCATCAGCGTGTTAAGTAGGGGTGCTGTAAATATCTCCATAAATTGCAAACTCTACCTCAATAAAAACCTCGTGATTTGGCTCAAACTGCATATAAAGTAAATTACTTTTACTGTTCTACATTCTCGAACCGGCGTACGGCAAGCAGGCAGGTTCTCCACAGCTGATCAGGAACTCTCACAGGAGAGGGTGTTTCTGGAACTTCACTTCGTACTCGACAATTAGAATTTATGCTCCAATTCCGTTGATTGTCGCTTCTGATTATTAACTATCAGTTTTATTACAATAATTAAAACGCAGAATTTAAAAGTAACAAATAGAATTTATGCAAAACAAAGAGTTTTCAATTATAAACGGAATAAATCCGTGTATAGGTACTCAATTTAAATATCCTGAAAGAGTTAATACGTCGATAAAAGTTTATAATTACAGTACAAGTGTTTGAAAATAACTGCCTTCATTCTTCTAGAATTAAAAATGCTAAAAATACACTAAACCAATAATCGAATTCACTTCATTATAATATACAGTGTTACTTTACGCATTTTAGTGAAATGCATGTTAACCTTGTTTCCACGTGAACGTAAGCTTAAGACTTCATTCCTCCCTTCTTTCTTTGACTACACAGTATCGGAGGCTGCCGTATATTTGAAGACGATGACTCAGTAAGCAAGATTGCAGTTACGGAAAGTTATATGCTTTTAGCACTAAAGCCCCGTGCCACCAGACTTTACTGCGCCAACGAGGTGCGGCAAGAATTTGTTTGTAATGGCTTTCAAGATAGCGAGGAAATTAAACTCGTAAATTTGCTATCCTAGGAACAGCGACACGTTTCCTTGTTTAAATTCTCCGATGACATAGTTTTTCGTAACAGAGAAGAGATGAAAATTCAAGAGAATTTCTGGTTTGAAACTTAATCTCAGAGAAGGAAACATTCTCGAAATGTGTAATTAAGTAAATGCCAAGCAAGCGCAAAATATAAAATGTACGCATTAATTCCGAGTTCATTCCTATATGAAAATAAAATTATTAAAAATATATTTTATCAAACATAACGCAATCAAGTATTTTTATTTTCTAAGAAAAATATTGATAAGTTTGTAATTTTTCGCTTTATGAATTGATTATAAGTGTATTTTTACGACTATATTTTCTGAATATTATAAATTTGGTTTAAATTTCTGAAATAACTGTTCGGGGAAAGAGAAATAGATAATTATACAAAATAGAATTATATTGTCATGGTTTTTCAATTAATAAGGCGTTCATAGTGATAGTTATCAGAATTTACAATTACAAATTCTATTTGTGAAAAGTAACAGAACACACTATTAAAACTAATAAAATGCATATTATCCAGATAAAGTCCAGTATAATACCGATAATTTTGTTTATTTTTTAATTATAAACTAGCACTTAATTTCGTCTGTTATTTGGCTATTAATTTATCTAATTAATATTATTCACTAATATTCGGACTTCCTTAGGAATGTATCCAACGGAAAATAATAAATAAAATAACTAATTATTTTTAGTCATGAATTTGTGTGTTTGAATTTGAATTGATTTTTAATTAATTTTGCACAGTAAAAATCTATTCCATTAATATATTTAAGCCATAATGTTATCACTATACATAAAACAGAAGACAAACATGAATTATATTGGAATAATTTTTAATTTTTAAACGTAGAACAAAATTTATTTAAACGTAATTTATCAGAAATATTAATAATAAAAATATTATTTTAATTTATCTTTAATGTCTCATTATAATTAAAAACATATTAATATAAGATACGCGAATAACTCTTAATAAATCTAATCCTATCTGTAACATTGCGACATGCAATAACAAATGTAAAAACGTACTTCTAATGACAGTTTATTACGATTCATGTGTAATATAAAACTCATTCCGAACTCTTAAACAACTTCTTTAAATGGTCCATGAAACGTAACATTGCGACATGCAATAACAAATGTAAAAACGTACTTCTAATGACAGTTTATTACGATTCATGTGTAATATAAAACTCATTCCGAACTCTTAAACAACTTCTTTAAATGGTCCATGAAACGTAATTTATAACCAATACTTTACACATGACACCAACAATAAATGTAAAATAATAAACCAATCATCGTGTTTTCATGCTACATTGAGTCAATAATTTAATAAACAAAACTAAAAGATACGTTTTCCCTTTTCATCGCATTAAATTCTCTCATAGTGTTTTTCTAAAATTTCATCAATATGAATAGTTTTTAGATTTTGATCTGTTTTTAGGTAGCCACCCACAAGCCTGCGAGAGAATTCTCTCGCAGGTGGCCTGCGAGGGATGTTCTCTCGTAGGCAGAACCTTTTAGGAGAGATACGAAGGGGCTACCTTTGGGTATACCTTTTCCTCTCCGGTTTTGAACTAAGGTTCCCACAAGCCGAGGCACCTCGGCCTGTTTTGAGAGGTGTATGTTCCGGGGTCACAGACCTTGGGCATACGGTAAGAGTTGTTCTCTATTCCCATTGGAATAGTCGGCCAGCTGCCTCCTAAACTGGTCGAGGCACGGAGAAGGGATTGCTGCGTCCCCAAAGCAAACTCCTCTCCCGCTATCGGAAGGGCGTGGGACAAGTACCCAATGCCCGACCTACCTGATGCAGGTTTTTCTAGGGTTTTCCCTGCATTTCTTTAGGCGAATGCCGGGTAGGGTCCTTATAATATAGCCCGGGGGCCCTAGTTAACCCTTGGCTACCTTCCTCCTTCCTTCCACATCCCCCCTTTCAAATCCCTTCCTATGCTATTAAAGGGGAGTTGCCCAACGTGGATCACCCTCATGTAGCCTGTTGCCCTATAAAAAAAAATTGATCTGTTTTAAAACATGGGTCTCAATTCACGTTATTCTATTTCTTAGATTTAATTACGCTCACAGAGTTATAACATCGGCAAGCTTCCAACAATCACAGTAGATTATATGGTTATGAAGGAGTGAAAACAAAAATCGCTATCCACAATCAGAATCAGCTCACATTAGAGGAAAATAAGGCCCTGTGCACACGTAGTTACTCAAAAGAAACGGAACTGATTTGTTATTGAAATTACTAACCGGTTATTAACTCATTTGAGATGCAGCTCCGAACTCGAGGAAACTCAGAAGTGATCAAAACCGATAGTTTCTGTGTTGTCGGAGTGGAACAACAGTCACTGGCTTTGGATAATTATTAAGCGCTATATTACTACTATTATCATTACAGAAGAAATAGAAAAGGAAGAACATTTTGGGTTCATCCATGTATTGACAGAAATTTAAACTACCGATTATTTGTTGCTGGAAAAGAACTTAGGATTACATTTGCAAAATTTTATATTCAATTGTTGTTCGTTCATAATTGTCATACACAAAAATTGAATTGTTCAGTCGTGTCCAAAAACATTAGTTTAAACAACCACAACTTAGATTGGCAAACTGCTAAAATTTTATACGGAGAAAAAAATTGTAGTGAATAATAATTTGGCTGCAAATGTCAAAAAATTATACTAATAATTTAAATAAAATTAATATACAATATTGTTGTTTTAAATGCAATTATCATTAAATTAAATATTATTCAATATAGGCCAAAAGTTATACTCTCCATCACTCATTTCGACTCCATTGTGCGTTAAAAGCAGGCGCTTTTAGAAATATCTCTCCAAAATTTCATTATTATTTAAAGTACAGGAAATAAATTGTAAGTATTTTTTTTTAATATTAACAAAATTTATCATAACTTTTTAGATATTATGATTGTTTAAAAAAATTCTTTAAATTTTTAGATACATGTATAATTCTTCTATCTGAGAAGGAAAAAAACGTTTGAGCTCCGGCGCTGTAGGGGTCAGCGTGACTGCCTTGCATTATAGAGGTCCCGGGTTCGAATCCCAGCGAGGCATGGATGTTTGTGTGCGTGAGAGAAACTCTCGTCAATTAGGCCCCCGACAAGACAAATATGTGTACCCATAATGAGCCACTAATGACCTGAGAAGTTGTTGCGACTGTAAATAAATCAATTAATAAAACCGTGCTACATTAATTTAAAAAATTCTGACATGTTGCCGATTTCTTTATATAAAAATATTAGATTATAAATAAATTATAAATTTTTATTAAATTATGTAAAGTTACTGTTTTTATAATTAAACTAATTAAATTCTCAGAGAATACGATGCCTCAAGAGGAACTTGATGATTCAAATCCAAAGCGACTCTGCATGACGAGTTGCTTGCAAATTGACTGCTAACGCATTACTGACTGGTTACTGTCAAGAAGCGTCGTCTGCAGTGTCCCATTCATTTACAAAGGATTAGTTAGTGCTTTCCACTCCTGGTTCCAGTTCAAACGCATAAACATGACAAATGTAAACTGCTCGGCTATCATGGAGTCAAAATGTTCCGTGTTACTCATGCAAAAATCGCATATTAAATTAATTCAATACCAATTGAAGAATCTGTCTCAATATTATTCAAGAACTTACTCGTATGTTTTCTTCTGAAGAATCAGTAAATTATACTTATACAGTGACGACTTGTGCCAAGTGAGGTCCGACTTGTAGATCGAATATTTCTTCGTGTCGTGTTCCTGAAGCATGACGTTTCGAATAGTCTGGGTTTAGCGTAGAATTGGCCGAATATCCTGAATATATCACTCCGCCAATAAAGTGCGGATCAAATGGGGCGATATAGCGGTATTGAACGCTAATGTTGATCGTATCAGTCAATGCTTTATTTTTTCATGCTGCCGCATTACGTTTCCATTTAGTGATTAATGATGAAGGCTGCACCGAGGCAGGATACAGTATTTTACCGTTTAACGAAAGCTATTTAAAACCAGTTACATGTACTCGCTTTCGCTTAAACAATTGGCCCCCAACAAAAATAAATTTCTGTTCTTCAAATTCAGTTATTATAGCATACAAAATTTTATAAAAATTGTGTTTCGTCAAAATAATATACGAAACATTCATTAGCACATGTAAATGATTTGAGGCGTAACAATAGCTTATTGTTATAAATTCGTTGAGTTCAGTTTCGATCACTATAGACCTATAAAGTAGTATGCAACCTCCGCATTATTTTGACCACAATAATATTTTATTTATTTTTATAATGAACAATACCCAGTAAATGAGGTAAAGTTTCCGACAATTTCCTCGTTCCTGAATGTAACTAACTGTAATTCACGGGTTTTAGTTCCTATTTAGAAAACATCGCACCATAAAAAATGTAACAATAATTAACTAATAATAAAATATTTGTGTGCAAATCGCACCTTCGATATTTATGTATTTAATTGGTAATAATTTTATATAAATGGATTTTTCATCATTGAATTAAAATTTAATGTTTTTTAATTAATTTTTCATGGAATTTTTAGACTACGAATTTATTATTTAATCTAATTTACAGCTGAAAAGTTAACATAAAATTTCGTGTTTGTTTTATTATAATGTCTAAAAAATTTCATAATAAATTTCTGACTAATAAGCATTTTTCATTTATTTAAATAGGTCTGAGAAATATAATTGTTAAGAATTTATTCCATTCTACTCTATTGTATACAACAGATAGTAAACAAGTATCGCGTGTTGCATACATACAAGGGGCGCTTAATGTTATTTCAAAAAAGTGATGGAAAAATGGTGTCAATTTTTTGTAAAAAAAAATTAAAATTCTCACAAAGGATTACAAAAACTATGCAAAAATATAATTCAAGTAAGTTGTAGAAGAATTTGGTGTACATAATAATCATTATTACAGTTAATTGAGTTTTGCGTATCAAATTATATTTATATTAAAATAATATTATAATTTCAAATTAAATTGTCACTAAAACTTTACTGTATTTTGGAGTAATAGAAATTATGACGCATTTTCTACACGATCCAAATCACCATTACGTGAGTTAAATTTGCGGAAACATGTAAGAGATTATTGAACTGAAGGAAATATGTGAACTAAATTCAATTAAGAAAGTATAGAAGAGTTTATTTTTGCTTATTTTGTGATAATTATATCGTACAAACAAAGAACAGAAAATCAAACGTAACTAAAGTACAAATTCTGACTTGCATGAACGATTTCATTGCTTGAAACGCATCTCGTTTCACGTTAATAAGTAAATAGTGCCGGTTAAATATTTAATTGCATCAAAAACATTTGGAAGTGTTCCCTCATTTTGACTTGAAATTTCACCATGAGAGAGAGTCAGCGAGCACATTCGTCTATAACTGGGAATTGTCATTCCGAGGCACTACGGTCCCGAAGCTCCCCTCCGTCCATTGATCATCCCTTGTCACTTGGTCGGGGCGGGCTTTCACTTGTTACCACGTGCACAGTTCCCTTGCGACCCACAGCGGTTTGTTACCTGTCCCCAGCGCTCCCCTGCATTAACACTCTGGCTGCCAGGCAATAAACCAGAGACCCGTATTGATCGCCAGACGCGGATGCAAAATTCACTATAGGACAAAATTTCAAAGTCTGGCAGGATCATTCAGCAATAAGATGGAAAAATCTATCAGTACTTAATGAACTCAAATACATACTACATATAAAAGGGCATGAAAGAGAAGAATTATAGTGGAGCTGAATGCACGTGGATGATGGAAGAGAGGAGAAATAAATATTATGTTCTACGAATAAAAAGGCCAATCAGATATATTAGGAAAAGCCATAACAATAAAAAATACAACCATATAACAAGACATAATATATTAGGACAATTAAAAAATAACCTTGAAATTAGTAAATTTTGGAATAAGATCGACAATATTGATACATACTTTGATGACTAATGAGGCAACATGAATTCCCTATGTTAACATGCGTATCAGGAACTTGTATGATGTATTACTCGATTTTACACAGAATGCATGGAGCGCGAATAAAGATTGAACAAGATATGTAGGGAAATTATAGGAATGATCTGTTAAGGAACAACGTGGAAATTAAAATAAATTTTTGTAATGGAAATGGGCAAAGTAGTAGATGGGAAATGGAAAATGGAGTAATAAACTTGAACCTATGAGATCGTAAGTAGAAGAAGACGAAGACAAAATGAGAGTTTATGTAAATACGTATCTTTTATTATTATTAGATATGATATTTATATTGTTTGTCTTATCAGAAAAATGTTAAACTCATATATTTCCAATATAAATTTTTATTGTATTCTCATAAGTGTAACAACATTGTTATACAATTCATTTTACTTTGTAAACCCAAAATTCATATTCCTCTGGATACTCAATAACGACGTTCGATATGTACACATGGTTATGGATACGTTTACATGATTATTATGACGAAAGCTTATTATTACGCAAGTTTATTACTCTCTATGGGCAAATAAATTACCAATACATATAGTTATTGTTTTTCTGATTGAAAATACGTTTCAATCAAATTGAAATTGATTATCCAGACAACAAAGCTTTTCTCTAACTCCAATACCTCCCAATGTGAATGTGGTGAAGCACAACTTTCAATTATGCATATACTAACCAAATGCAAGATATTTCCTCGAGAACAGAAACATACAAAAATTAAACAATTCATGCGAAATGCAAGAAAAAGTTCTGCGTTATTTCAAAGTCATGAATTTATTTGTTAAACTATGAGCAGTTATTTCATATCAACTATTATATCATGTACTAGTCTATAAGGAAAAACATTGTAAAAGTAAGCTTCACATAACCAGATAGTCGCTAATTACCAATGTTATAGAAACAACTTAAAATTTTAAAAAAAATAAAAAAAACTTTATCCACTACTCCATACGGAAGTATGAAACTAAGTTAATATTTGTAATACAATACAAATTGATAAAAATTCGAATCGTCAATAGACTCTCTCAGTGTCTTTAAAATTATTATTTGCCCGAGCGTGGTTTATATCTTTAGATATACACGTATTTCTAATAGGATTCGTTCATATAAATATCAATCACATCCCATAAAACTCTACCAAGAAAAAACTGTCGTTATTCCAAACAATTTAATTAAATAATTCATTTACAAATTAATACATTACTGTGTGACGATATTTCAAGAAATAATGCAAGTAATTTGGTTTTCCTATTCATAAATTTGATGAATAAAACATTACATGTAGGTTTTAGTTAATTCGAAGCTTTTAGGGTTTTAAACAAATGGTGTATTCCGTTTAATGGTATTAGGACACAATCTTATTTTAAAGACAAAAATTATTCACTTATTTAATTACCCATTGAAACGGAAACTTTTTATAATTAAAAAGAATATTAATCATAAATCTTTTTATTTAACAGCGCTTGTCTTGAATAATAAATAATTTTAGAACTTATAAATATAATAGGTAAAAATTATGATTAATAAAAATTTTCTTAGTTATAAAAATGGCTTCATAATGAATGGTTAAACACGATAAATTAAAATATCAATTTCACATATTTTTACTTGGAGCAATATTCTTTCAAAGGAAAGACTGGAACATGCAAGCATTTGTTTTCTTATTGTCTGCCTTAGACGATGTAACTATTGTAACAAATGCTCATTTCAGAGTTAAATTGTTAATTCTTTGTAAACTACCCAATTAGAGTCTCAAAAATTGATTTCTTGTAAACTTAATTATTTTGGTAGATAAATTTAGTTTTAATGAACTTCTTTTGCAGAGGAGGCTAATTAATATTCGAATTTAGAAATTGAGTGAAATGAAAATTGGATTATTTTGGGAGAAACTATTTTTTTCATAAACAATAATTGTTGAATACTCTTGTGCAAACTGTGTTTTGAATGTTACATACGGGAAGAAGTAAAGACTACCAAAGAAAGAGGCTAAAAGAAGTAGTAATGAATTATATATATTCTTTATTATTATTATTATTATTATTATTATTAGGGCAACAGGCTACATGAGGGTGATCCACATTGGGCAACTCCCCTTTAATAGCATAGGAAGGGATTAGAAAGGGAGGATGCGGAAGGGTAGATGAAGGTAGTCAAGGGTTACTAGCGCCCCCGGGCTATGGTTTAAGGATCCTACCCGGCATTCGCCTAAAGAAATGCAGGGAAAACCCTAGAAAAACCTGCATCAGGTAGGTCGGGCATTGGGTACTTGTCCCACGCCCTTCCGATAGCGGGAGAGGAGTTTGCTGTGGGGACGCAGCATTCCCTTCTCCGTGCCTCGACCAGTTTAGGAGGCCGACTATTTCAATGGGAATAGCGGACAACTCTTACCGTATTCCCAAGGTCTGCGACCCCGGAACATACACCTCTGAAATCAGGCCGAGGTGCCTCGGCTTGTGGGAACCTTAGATATCACGATTAGTAAGTCCACCTAAATTTATAGGTTTTATTCAGCCAAATTTTTCTGAAATTTTTTATTTAATCATTGATTGTTTTGTTTCGTTTTGTTGTGTTAAATTTCAACCTGAAGAGGTCTCAAAGTTAGCGACGAAACGCAGTTCAATTTTACAAAAGTAAATATATTTTTTTATGACTTCAAATTGGCTGTTGTTTATATATGAATTAGTAATTACTGAATTGATAATCAAGTGAGTAATGATTTTAATTATCCGAATGAAGTAAAAAAAAAATATAACTACAAAAAAATTATAATAGGTTGGACGAATTTGAATTTAACTCAACTGATAAACAATCTTAAAGACAAGATAATGGCAGAAGTGTATACTGAATTAGTATATAAACAACTATGTTATGAAATAATATGTCAATTCTTAACTAAAAAATAAAAAAAGGTGTACTTGCAGAAAGAGGCCTTTATTGAATATGGAGAATCGTTGTGTAAAATGAAATCTTGTGAATGCTAGAAGTATTTAAAATGTAATGTAATAATCATTATTAGTTTCTTACGTACCCTAGCCTATTTCAATTGGAAACTTAGATAAGAAGAGCCAGACCAATCGGAAGGGGATTCAGAATCCTATTTCCCCTATTACGAGCCTCGCACTGCATCACTCGGTCTCCTAATTGACTGATGTAGTTTCAAAGCTTTCTCATGCTTCCCAGCGACATAAGCGTAGCGGGTGCAATTACAAAGGCTTAACAAACCCTTTCCTCACGGCCGACGTGATACGCCTTTTTGTTATTTTCATAGCGGCGCGGAAGTCAGGTCCCTTACAAAGTACTTATCTTTATTGCAAGGAAAGAAAGGCGGAGGAAAGAAAACTGACAAAATGAAGATACGCAAGTCTTGGCCCTTTAGTCTTTTGCAGCGACCTTAGGCAAGTCAGGAAAATAATTGCGTCCTAGTCGTTAAGGTAGTTAATATCGAAACCGTGCGGAGGTTGTGAATCTCATGAAAAAATTTAATATTAAATTTGGATTCAGCAGTAGAAAGTGGTTGCAAATAAGATAATAAATCAATGAATTATACTACACAGACAAAGAGGTCTGGTACAAATATTTCGTTTCGGCTTAACGAGCGATATGGGTAATAAATATTTCCCTTAACTATTTATAATAAAGAAACTTTTACATCTTCTTATGAGTCTTGCAGAGTATTTTGGGCGTTTACAGAAACTGATTATTCTAACACTTGGTCATTCAAAATTTAGAGTTTTATTTCTTATTAATTCAAACCTTTTACAGCTCTATATACCTAAAAGGTTGTGTAAATAAAATATATTCAACGTTAAATTATATTCTCTACTCCTTCGCAACAAAGTAGTACCTTGTATTAAACAGTTGATTTACTTTTAATCAAAAGTTGTAGTACGAACGTTACGGATGAAATACTTATAATTTGTAGAACACATTTGATCAGTATTAATGAAAAATAGTCTCTAAACTGCCTTATTATATTTCATTACTAGCTGTTCTCCCGTCCTTCAGACGGAAAAAAAACATTTTGCACTATTAGTGGAAAATGACCAGAAGTCGTAGTGTATTTTTAAAGATTAGTAATTACAATACACTAAAATATATAACGTTTTATCCATTAATTGTAGGTCCTATTAAGGTAAATTAAGTAATTACAAATTCATATATAAACAACAGCCAATTTGAAGTCAGAAGAAAATATATTTACTTTTGTAAAATTGAACTGCGTTTCGTCGCTAACTTTGAGACCTCTTCAGGTTGAAATTTAACACAACAAAACAAAACAAAACAATTACAATGATTAAAATACAAAATTTCAGAAACATTTGGCTGAATAAAACCTATATATTTAGGTGGACTTACTAATTGTGATATTCCACCTAATTTTATATACATAAATATATATTTTATGACTTCAAATTGGCTGTTGCTTATTTATAAGTTCTCTCAGGAGTCAGAATATATATATCATTCATTACTAATTCTTTTAGCCTCTTTCTTTGGAAGTCTTTACCTCGTCAGTTATAAATATATGAAAAATAAAAAAACAATATAAGGTTGAAACTAAAACAAATTAATAAATGAAGTATTACATGTTTTCTATATTATTAAACATATATTTTGTTTATTTGAATAAAACTATAATACCATTTGTATCTTTTCCTCTATTTTTTAAAAAAGGTACCTTTCAAATAAATATTTGTTTCCGTCTATACTATTGATAAGATAAAGTTAGGGAATATTTTTCTTTTCTTCATCGCGTTTCTTAAAACTGATTGTTCCAAGTGTCAAGTTTTAAATTTGATATTTTTATTACAACTTGTCTCCAACAATATTATATTCTCTTCCCTGGGCTGGACATCAAAGACTTTGTTTACCTTCTTAAACATGTCCCTTAAGGAGAAAGTAAAATAGGTAGAATGAATTTTAAGTTTTACATTACAATATTATATTCTCTTCCCTGGACTGGACATCAAAGACTTTGTTTACCTGCTTAAACATGTCCCTTAAGGAGAAAGTAAAATAGGTAGAATGAATTTTAAGTTTTACATTACTTCAAAACCTTAAAACATAATAAAATACTTAGGCAGCTTACGAAATCATATTTTTATAGAGTAGGGGAAATTTGTATCAAATGTGGATTTCGGTCAGCCGGTACCCTTATTGGTGCTCAACAAAATGAAGTAAGCGGATTTACTAGTGGTGACGTTTATCTTGCGATATGCAAATCAACTTGGCGTCAGTGATAATACAAGTCCGTTCCCATTGTAACTAGCTCGTTGCTTGGAGCTGTGTAAATAATAGATATTGCGCTTATAGTAATATTATTCCCAGGCTTAACACGTAAACATTGGCAATTGTGAAATAGATATTCCAAATGTCACAGAACCTGTCAAAGTGGGTTGTTTTTGTGCGCACATAATTTTGACGCAAAAAAATACTGGCTCAATAAAGACTATTATGTAACAACGATTGTATCGAGATTTGAAACCTAATAAAAAATTAAATTCAAAACCAAATTTTATCTTCCATATTCAATTTTCTATTTCAATTTTCATATGTTATTAAGTTTCTATAAATTATCTAAGAATCCAATTTTAAATATTTATTTAATAATTTAATAGTATGAAAATACAATACATTATATGAACAATTTTGATATTATGTTAAATTAAATGTAAACCCATTACGTTCACAGAAATTAATCTCCCATAGTATCTCCAAGTAGTCTTCAACTTTGTACGGAAATTACATAGACTGATAGCCATGCGAAAATCCTTTTTCAAACTATATTTAGGCCTGTGCGATTGAAGAATGTTGAGGTTTGATGTTCATAGCAATAAAATTATTCACCTTTTTTATAGTTACGCTCACGTTCTCAAATTATACGTTTTTCCATTATAGTATTTTACACTCTTTGCTTCAATATGTAAATAATGTAAATAATAATTTTAATTAATAAATAAATAATTTAACCTTGTCTACTAATTTTGGATACTTTTTGTTATGTTCTTGATGGTATTCTCACTCTTTTTGCGAATTATTACTAGTAAAAATATTATTACATTTCTTTTTATGATATTTAAAAAATACTCGTTTCTATCTATGAGTTGTATGATATCTGAAAATGTACGCCTGCAATACATTTGTAAATTATAGTCCATAATGGTGCTCAAAGTTAATTAAATAGTTCTAAATGGATTTTATATCAATTAGTAAAATAAACTAGAAAACTTGGTTGGTAAAATTAAGATTGTTACATTTTTGTTCGAATTTCAACTATTTTTTCTGGCATTTATATATACAAAAGTGTCTATATCAATCTAAAATTCACAGATTTCTAGTCAAAATTATAACTTTAATTGCAATGTTAACCTGAACTTAAAGTTGTGTGCACAATCGTGAGAAGATGACAAAGGCTGTTGATCTACTTCAGATGCGTTGTACCATAAATTGACCTTATCACAGCTTCCATTTGCCATGGCTCCTAATTCCAAGTCTCGGCTTGGTGAAATTAATTTCTCAAGCCAGATTTATCTGGGGGTGTGAAGTTTGAATGCTTCAAATCCTATTGCCCTTGTCAAAATTATCACCACTTACGTCTCGTCTCTGATCTCGTTTAAGATTCTATAATGAGAAACATCGGTTATTATGACACAGTCAATTCGTATTAGAAATTGACGAAATTTCCATCGTAAAAGTTGCTTCTTCTTGTCTCTGGTGCAGGTGAAATTCTGAGAAGTGCCAAAACAACATAGTTGTAAATAAAGTCGGCGATGGACCAGGAAATTTAGATTTTGCCAGCTGTCAATTCCAGACGAAATAGTCGTACATCCTCTTCTCATAATTTCTTTCAGGCCTAAAATAATGAATAAAATTTAAACTAGGAGAAAACGGCCAACAGTCAGAATATTTATTTAGAAACATTAAAAGTTACAAATATTAACTGATTTAAAATCCATGTAACGATTTTTCCGTTTGTTTAGCACCCCTTTCAGACGTTATAACATTAAAAAAAAAAGTTTTAAATGTTTACATTTGAATAAATAATTAAAGTGAAAATATTTATAACTCTTCTATCAACTTCCATTGCCTCAAAAAAACTGTTGGCTATTTTTTATTGATTTAAATTTAATGTAAGTCCGATATAGTTCTAATTTTAATTTACTGAATAAAATATCTGTGAGCTGTAAATATCATCATTTTGGCTGTCGATAAAATAAAACGTGATATAATATATTGTAATGAATAAATTATCTAAGTGGAGTTAATTGGGGCTAAGGCTGAGGAAGAATCGACACTGTGACCAGGTGTCACTCATGAATTCTGAATGTATCCTGTAAAATGACAGTCTGGCAGTCGTCTCGGTACGGCAAGGCCCTCAATGGGCTGTCCAGCCAAGGGTTAGTAAGAAGAGGAATTTATTTATTTATTTATTAACTCGTTTTTCTCATGTGAATGTTTTAAATAGAGGTTTATGCCATTGGATATGTCGTAACTGAAACAGAAGCCATTTTCTTTCACGAATAACTTTAATTGAAAGTGAGCGGCACTAAAACTGATAGTTTAAATTAAAATAGATCAATTATTGTGACTATTTTATTTTTTATCCAGATGAGTGGATTGAAAGTAAGCCAGTCGAACGGCAAAAGGCAGAGTGATTTGATCAGAGAGAGTGATTTTTAAATCTGTGTTTGGAGATTAAGTTGACCGAACTGAGCCTGTCATACTGCTTGTGCAAGTTTAGCACAAAAAGATTGGAGTTGTTTCGGGTGCGAGCAGTCTTCCAATTTTCCCTTTTCGTGAGGAAAATTGCTGGGAGCCGAGAGAGAACATTGGATCGAGCAGACAACTACATGTGGAGGAGTTTTGGAAGTTAAATATCGACAGAAAGGCATCCCAGGATCCAAAATGATGATGAACAGTGCCGTGACAATAATCTAATACGAAACGCAATCAGAACAGCGCACGAAAACTATATTTACATTGTATTCAAGTAAATTTCCGCCTAAAAGCCTCCGTTTAAGACAGAAGCCCATTAAAAATCTAAGATTATGATTTTCATTTCATATATTCATTTCAAAACTATTAAAGTCAGATGTTAATGTTGTTCGTTTTTATTTGAAAATATTATTGAAGATATATTATTTTATCTTTAATAATATTACAGTTTCTTTCTATTATTCATAAAAATTAAATTAATTACTGGTCCCAGACCTTTAATTCCGAATATGATAGTTAAACTAATATATATGTATATATACTCAAAATATATAAGTATTGCTGGAAACGTCTAATACTAATAATAATAATATAATTCATCACACCAGCTTGGAGAGAAAAAAAATTCTAACACACATATTACGAAGAAAACGAGGAAGTTACTGCATTTGATCTAGGTTTAATGTTTTAATTGTTTCGAGTCAATATATTTCACCCGTAGGCGTGTGATCCTATATATGTGCTCGTATAAATTATATTAACACATACAACAAAGTAACACGAAAACTCATTGGATAATCATATACGCGCGGAGTAAGGTTCTCCCCTAAATGGCCCTTCCTCACATTGCGCTTATTATTCTACGGAAGAACGCTAATGACACTTTCACCCCGGTTCGTCAGTAATTATCCACAGGCATTATCTCCTAACACAACAATGGGGAGGGGGCTCATGCCTTCCTCCCCAACACAGGCGCCGTGATTATATCCGCAAAAACAGCGGCGGCAAACGCTCTTCATTAGCGGAATATTTATGAGCAGACAAGCCGACTAAATTACAGTCGTCGCCTCCACTGGTACGAAACTGCGGGGTAGAGTTAGAGGATTTTCATATCTCACAACCGGCCACATGTGTATTTGATTGGTGGTTCGGATTGCTGGAGTGTAACGTGTTACGCCTGGGACGCGCTATCACACAAAATGCCTTAATGCCGTAATTACTTTTGTGCATGTTTGCCGTACACGCAGCCTTGTTCCCAATTATTCGTAGATTTATGGTGCAATATTTTCATTGCGTTAGTAGGAACTTATTTTTCATTTCGCATTACTTTCATTATTTTACGGGGGAAAAATTCAATTGAGGTCGAAAATGAATAATTGTGCTGATTTATCTTTATGTGAGAATGGTCCATATGGAGCAATTATCAAATGTTAACTTAATAAATACTGGCCAATAAGATCAATTGAAAAACTGTTTTTAATGATTGAATTGATTGTTATTGATTTTTGTTAATTAGAAATCACAACAGAATACATATTTCCTAAATTTCAATTACGTCTTATAAATTTTGGGAGGTTTTGATAAATGGTCTATGTCACTTTCAGAATCCTCAATATCTATGGTCTTTCTTGATTTATTTGGTTTCGTCCTACCCGTATTTAATATTCATAATTACTTCAGATTATCGTGCAATGATCGTCTCAACATATTCAAAAGTATCTCTTGCATCATATAAAAAAGTTAAGCACATTTAATGATTTTATACGCATGATAACAGCATAAAGTCAATTAAATTTAAGTGTTAATAAATTAATAACATTACGTGTGGCCAAGTTATTTTATTAAATAGATGTATTGAATACTACATTTAATAGCATAAAATTTAAAAGGAACTTTTTATTAAATACACTACGTTTCATCCTTAATGTTTGGAACTTCTTCAGGATATTTACAAACCAATATTTTGAAAATATATTAAAAAATTAATGATAAAATAATATTGAAAAATTGTATAAAGATTCCTTGGAATTTTGAAAGTATATTTTCAAATTTGATCTACACTTCATACAATTATACATTATACAACAACTGAATAGATTCTAAAAAAATAGGGAATATTATTTTAATATTTATTAAAAAGTCCTATTTACATTTTATATTTATTTATTCATATTGCATCATATTCTAAGGTCATTAGCGACTTTATACTGTGCTACATTTCTTTGAGGGGGAACTAACGAGTTGGGGTTTCTCAATATGGAAACAAACCCACACAACATCCATGCCCTAGCCCGGATTCAAACCAGGGACCTCTGCGCTGCGAAGCAGTCACGCTCACCTCTACACCACAGGAGGACGGCTTCTCCTTATATTAAACGTGATACTCAAAATATTCATTTAATAAAATTGTTTCTGACTTGATTGACCTCACTTCGTCGTATTACATATGAAGCAACTTTTCATTGTCATTGTCAAATTGTTTTAATGTACATACTCTTAACTTTAAACTCCAAGTTTTTAGAACTGATAACAAAGTTGTCAAACTTTTAATGTCAATTTAAATGTCTCTAATTTGCAATTAAACACTTATTTTTCATGAGTTAATTAATGCTTTCAATGCTCCAAAGGTTTTCATCTACTTTCTGTTTCAATCTCATTAAGTCGTTCGTTGCAAAAGAATTATTATAAATATTCCCAGCACGAATTTTAAATCAATAAATTATAAAAATTAATTACAGGAAATAAAGAGTAATGTTTTGTAGTTCTTGTTCAATAACAGGAAACGGAGCAGGTGAAATGAAGCAAGAAATTATAACACGGATCTTTTACATCGTTAGAAAGATCATATGAAGTATATTCAGATTTTATTACATTAGTCCTCTACTGACAACATAGGAAAAAGCAAATACACCATTATATATAAATATTTCAATCATCCATATATCAGAAAAATGACACGAAAAATTCGTAAATCTGAAAATAAAAAATATATAAAGACTTTTATAACTATAGGTATATAGAAAATAGAAAATTTAAAAATAAGAAAAATGTAAGTAAGAAATACATAAATATTTACATAACTCCTTAAGTCTTATACTTTAAAATATTCACAATTATATAAAATTATAAATAATGTGGAATTAAAATGTGTTTCATTTATCAAATGTTATTGTTATTATTATTACTCTTAACAAGCAATTCCGATGTACAGGTAATTGAACCTTGAAGTAATAAGGACAAACTAACTCAGTACACAAATTCTCTGTTGTCATTCGATCAATGTTATAGGTGACAGAACAGTCCACCTTCTTTGGATTTGTGATAAGTTTGCGACAGGTCAGATACGAAATAAACTTCTTTCAAATAATTAATAAAGTTCTGTATTTTATATCATTTTAATGTAATATTACAACTTTATGCATAATTAGTACGATATCCTAATATATATGTATCAGAGCTACGATAACAAATATTATAAACTGAAGATCGCATAACTGAATTTATATTCTTATAGTAATCATATTCGTATGATAGTGAATACATATTTTTCCTCATTATCCAGTCCCGTAGATCTACTAGTTTCATCATTTTCAAATTTTCTCCGGTCCCTAGAATGAGTCCCAATGTTAATGTCTTCCGAGGATAACTGGATCAATTGAGTCTTCAGTACTTTTAGCGATATTTTGGCATTAAATAATGGCTTATTAGTTCACGGATAAATAATTTTTAAAACTATGATCTGTTAAACTAATCTGATAATAAATATCAAAATATCAGAAAACAAGTACTTAATTAAATACCACGTAACGTTTTTGGAATCCTTGTTGGTTTCGCCAGGTGATTAAAAAAAACCAATAGCCGTGAGAACGACACATTGCACAAAGTCGAACTGAAAAGCAAAGCACAAACGCCCCGACAATGGTTAAGCAAAGAGGGATCTTAGCAAATTTTGAGCTTCATAGTATCAGTTTTTATGTTAACTTCAGTTACGTTAAATTTAATTTGAAGCATTTCTCATATAATTCTGGAGTAGTACCTGGTGGAAACATCTAAAATTTTAGGATTTTGCCAATGAAATAAATGTTTCGAACTGATAATTTTGTTGACTGCAGATTGTTTAACAATGGAAGCGGTCAATGAAGGAAATTTCCTGTTTCATTTTAGTAATACCTAATGTACAAATTTCGTTACCTTTTTTTGCAAAGAGAGATATTGATATTAGATCGTTAACACATTTTAGATAAATAACAGATAAAATGAAATGATGATATAAATACTACATATTTTATGAAGACCGCATTGTTGCCAAAGCAATTTTTACGTTTCAAGTAGGATGCTTTTCTCTGAGGGAAGGGAAATGAAAATTAATTTATTTCATCATAGGAGGACCTAAAGGAGCTGTAAATGTGCAGGTATAATTTTGTGAGCGCGCCCGCAATACAGGGAGCACGGAGACGGCGAGTGTTGATTCGCCCACCTCGTCACTTAGTTTCCCAGGGGAACACGCGCCCGTTCCCACGCAGGGAGAAAGCCGGTAACAAACAACGTGCCGGCCACTGGCTCGCTATTGATCTGTGTCTGTAAGCCCCGGACGCATGGCGCCAAGTCACATCTCGGAATAACGCCTTTACCTGTCACAAAACCTACGAACGGCCGTCTTATCGCGAGCAGCGGGAGCAGCTCCGTCCGTGACGGGGTTGTCTGGCAGCCGAGCAGCCCACGCCCCCGCACAATCTACATTTCTCCCGGTTGACACGAGTTTGTTGTAAGAAAAACTGCGATAACCCGCCTTGTTTAAAGCGAACAACAAATTAAAAACTTTTTATATATTTATTTATAATATCCGAATTTTGATTCACCGTGGTTTTCGTAAACAAAAAAGCCCTATATATATATATATATATATATATATATATATATATATATATGATATATCATAGTTTCTAGTACGATATTTACATGGAACATAATTTTTTTTTATTTGTTCACCTGGAATAGGGCTTAAAGTTGGAGCATTAAAATCATTCAAAGTAATAAGCAACGTGGAACCTATTATAATATGAAATGTAAGGTTAATTCACTTAAATATTTATAAAAACAAATCTTCTGAAGAGGTTACGGCTTGATAGAACGATAATATTTGGTGCAGTTTCACTAGCAACTCGAATAATTTATATTAATTTCGAATAAGAAAGATGGCCAATTTAGACAATTGTGAACCTTGTGCCTTTCGTCAGGTGCGAAGAAGAGCCCAGAGCGGCTCAACTGCACTTGTCAGTTGACAAAACTCAAAAGCGACGAAAAAGCAACGACAATGGAAGAGCCGAAGGGTTAGCGTAACGACGACAATGGAAAAACAGAAGGTTTAGCGTAATAATAACGGATCATAGAAATTACTGAGTTTCATTCTGTCTGTTTGTACATTAACTGCTGTGATGTTTGATTTAATGTGAAGCATCTCGGAAATGAGTCTGGAATTGTACCTGGTGTCAATGTCTAAAATGTTAGCATTTTAGCAATCAAATGTATGTTTAGAATTGATATGTTTGGATACTACAGATTGTTTATCAATGGGAAGTTTGATATTAGACATATGTTCTTTGATACGTGTATTAAGGGAACGTTTTGTTTGCCCTATGCAGCAGGAATTACAATTAGGACAAGAGATTTTGTAAAAATCTCAATGTTTGCTGTTGGTGTCAAGTTGGCCCTTGTGGTTTTTAGTCAAGTAGGAAAGATTCTTAGTGCATCTCTAAATTATGGATATTTGATATTTTTTGAATATTTGGATAAATTTGTGATGTAAAGATTTGTAATAAGGGAGTACGAGAAAAAAATTGGCTCTTTGTGTTTGGGGACGATTGACAGTAGGATATTGAATTTTGTTAAATATACTGTTTATGTGATTAATAATAAGATTTAAAGGGTACGCATTGGAATATAAATATTGTCCGAAACATTTTAAAGTTGTGTTGATGGAACTTGAAGTTATAAATAAATATAGCTCAGTCTACAAGATTCTATACCATAGCTCTCTTTTGGTTTAAAGGATGAACAGAAAGATAATTGAGAACACGTCCAGAGTATGTAGGTTTCCTGAACCAATTAATTAGAATGGAAGTATTGTGAATAGATACAGTGACGTAAAGAAAATTAAGAGATTGGTTAATTTCAAATATTGTTAATACCTCTCAAATCAACCGTATAGTCAATACTTTCAATAATTATCATCCCTACTTACAATTCACACATGAACTTGAATTTGGCTCTCTCATTGTCGTTGCGTTTTCGTCGCTTTTGAGTTTTTTCAACTGACAAGTACAGTTGTGTCGCTCTAGGCTTTTCCTCACACCTGACGAAAGGCACAAAGATCCCAAAAACGTTGTGTGGAATTTATATTATCACTCTTTTGTCTGAATTGGCTATATTTCCTATTCATTATTTTCAATCAGACGTAAATTTCTCATTTTATATTAATTCCATTAATATATTTAGTTGTGTGATGGATTTAAATGGCCCTTCGCTGTGAAATATTTTTAAATTTTACTAGGTTTAAACAAATCAGATGTTTGTTATTGAAATGGATAGTGAAATTATTTTGGAGTTCCTTCGGGATGTTAACCTGCAGCTTTTTTTCTTTTTTGAGTTCTCTTCAGACGACAATGAAAACCACGCGAATATATTAATTTCAGGTTTACACAATTACTTATTCGCGCATAATTACAATCACTCAATAGCTCCTTTCCTTTCTGGAGTATTATGATTTCCGCCGCACGTCAAGCGACGATGTTGTGTTCTGCAGGATTGTTTAAGTGGGTAAATTAATTAATTTTTAAAAATAATTTAATTAAGTACAATATTTGTAATCAGAGTGACGACCAAACCACATTAATCCGTTAAACGTCTTGTAGAATAATCCTGGTGCTTGGGAAGTTAATAATGAAGCTTCAAGATGCAAATGAGGTCACATTGAGACAGTTGCGTTTTGCATATTTACCTTAGATTGATTTTCAACCTAAATGAGCAATAAATACAGCTGTAATCTTGGAGGCGCCGCGAGCAGTTCAACGTGAAGAAGAAACTGGGTAGAATTAGAATGAACAAAGGAAACGTATTCTTGTCGGCTGTTGGCGTTGGATTGGAGCTGACAGTTGCGCTACGGAACATCGAAGCACAACAACCGATGCACAACGCAAGACTCATAGTAGTAAAACACGGATTGAATATTTTTTTGTCTGTCTAATATCAAAATTTGTCATTACATTTGTTAATAAAAAACCTTAAACGATAAAGACACTGCAAAATCATAAACAAATACCTAAAAATAAATTTAATTTAAAATTTACAATAAACTGTTGCTTTACATCTCCAATATTAAGTTATTAATATACTTTCTCCACAGAATCTGTGACTAAAAGCATTTTTATAAATTTTTGTAGAAAGAAAATTTTCTCCCTAAATTAAAAATGAAAGAAAATTGAAGATTATTAACGTCAATCATATTTATTTTACTTCACTGACAAAATGAAGTGTTAATATAAATACTACACAACGCTTCTCGAATCCTTGTACCTTTCGTCAGGTGATTAAAAACGCAAGAGGCGTGAGAACGACACAGCCGGACAGCCCAGTGTGACGATCTCAAAGGCAAAGCAAAAACGCAACGCGAATTGAAAATCAAATAGGATTCATAGCAATTGCAGAATTTCATAGTATCAGTTTGTTCTTTCTTTGATGTCAATGACTAACACAGACGTATTACATTTTAATTTCAATAAAACATTATTTACAATTTTCTAAAACAATTTCATATCAATATTTCTGTTATTTTTCATAATTAAAATAATTTTTCCTCATAAAATGTCAGTTTAAACATCTGTTACACATTTATATGGAATATTTGAATATTCCGTCATTGACATATTGATTAAAGACTGTAAAAGCAAACGATATTTTATAGAAACTGTAATTACAGTTTTGTATAAATTGTAGCCGAAAAGTATCTTTCATCAATACCAACAGCTTCTAAGCCTACAAATGCAATTTCTGTACAGGTTTTATTAAAATAACTTTTTTTATTCACTGAACTTTTGTTCATTAAAAGTACATTAAATTCTCTCTCTTAGTATTTTATGGTCATTAGGAACAAGCTGTATAAGCGGTTTACAACAGAAAGTCAACTGCGTTTATTTTCCGAGAGCAAATAAAAATTTTGCCTTCGCCACTCAGACATTGTATCTTAACAGAAAAGGAAGAAGGAAATATAGACAACCTGATACGTAGCTCTTGCTTTAGGCAGCATTTATCAGACTTTCTTCGTAACTATTCATCTGGAATGTGTTATTTTTAGTATATTTTATATAGGTTCGCGTCACCAGCAAGGTCTTAAGCGACCACATTGTAATGACCCAATTACATATTAGTTCATTTCTTAAATATTTTCATATTTGAAAATAATTTTTGATTCGAAATCCACGTAATTTAACTAAATTAATTCATTTTTTATTCCATGCCCGAGCACTGAAGCCGCGGTACAAGTAAATATCTCAGGAAGAAGAAGAAGGTGAAGATAAGCTACATATAGGGTAATCCACATCGTGGCCACTCCCGTCTTATAGCATAACAAAGGGAGTGAAAGTTGGAATACAGAAAGGTAGACCAAGGTAGCCAAGAGTTAACTAGGGCAATTCGCTTAAAAGTGATGCAGGGAAAACCCTAGAAAAACCTGCATCTGGTAAGTCGGGCATTTGATACTTGTCCCACGCCCTTCCGATGGCGGGAGATGTGTTTCCTGTGGGGTCGCAGTTTTCCTCTCGCCATGCCTTGACCAGTCTAGGAGGCAGCTGGCCGACTATTCCAATAGTAAAACGGATAACTCTTACCATATGCCCAAGGTCTGCGACCCCGAAATATATACCTCTCAAAACAGGCCGAGGTGCCTCGGCATGTGGGAACCTTAGTTCAAAAAACCAGAGAGAAGTGAAGGCATCCCCAAAGGTAGCCTCCTCCATAGCTCTCTGGGAAGGTTCATCTCTTTATTTTTTTAGGGTAACAGGCTACAAGAGGGTAAGCCACATGGTGACAACTCCCCTTTAATAGCATAGGAAGGGATTTGAAAGGGGGGATGCGGAAGGGTAGAGGAATGTAGCCAAGGTAGGGTTAACTAGGGCCCCCGGGCTATAGTTTAAGGATCCTATCCGGCATACGCCTCAAAGTAATGCAGGAAAATCCTAGAAAAACCTGCATCAGGTAGGTCGGGCATTGGGTACTTGTCCCACGCCCTTCCGATTGCCGGAGAAGAGTTTTCTGTGGGGTCACAGCATTCCTTTCTCCGTACCTCGACCAGTTTAGGAGTCAGCTGGCCAACTGTTCCAATGGGAACAGAGAACAAATCTTACCGTATGCCCAAGGTCTGGGACCCCAGAACATACACGTCTCAAAACAGGCCGAGGTGCCTCGGCTTGTGGGAACCTTTATAATTCTTATTGTCCTATCACGACATAGCAATAAAGGATTAACTCCAAGGTCCTAGAAGAATAGATAATCGTGTAAAAGAACTAATAATGCACGAATACTTGGGCAAACTCTGAAGCTCGCATTAGACTAAATTTCTCAACAACGCGGGGTTCCTTCTTCAGTGATTTGGCCACTATCTGTGAATTCGGAAGTTATATCACGGCACGATTTACTCCGAGGTCTTCAGCTGAAAATTCTTCCTGTCCATAGTAATAAATCAGTTTGACAATGTCACATCAGTTATTGGTTTCTTGGAATTACTATTAGCAGGTTTCCGTATATTGAGTAAGAAGAGTCGCCGTGAATTCTTCGAGAATGAAGCACAAAAATTGAACAAGTTGAGAGATGTCGATTTGACAATGATTAAGTGGTATATTTAAAATTATGCTACAAAATTTTATAATTTACGTCTGTGTATATATAATTCGATTATGAAAAACATAGCCAAAAAGCAGACCTCACAATAATAAAAACAAATTCAACGTTTCTTCCACAGATTTTCCGTCCTTCTCAAGTACATAAAAAAGAAATCGGGAAACTTCTGTGTGCTGGTATATATAACTCATTGTGAGGTCTGTTTTATGGCCATATTTTTCATAATACTAGACAATTTTTATTTGAAACCCCACTTAAAATTACGAAAGGTTATGTATGATCTATATTCGATGTGATTAAATCCGAAAAAGTTGTTTTTTTATGAGATTGAAAATTGTATTCTATGGCCTAATGAGTAACCCAGGCGTCGTAATGATCCGTTAATTATTCAATTAGTCTGTCGAAGGGGTGGATGAGTTATGACCGCCCCGGGGGGTGTCAATGACCTGAGGCCACGGAACAGCATTCATGCACGTAGTCGAGTATGCATGGGCTTAAGGCTACTATGGTAAGTAGGATAGGGAGGATTACAGGACGTAGGGGAAGTAATGGCATCATCAAGTAGCGTTTTGCTCAACTTACAAATCCGCATCTGCATGAACAAATCGGAATATAAAAGACAAGTTCAGGCGATAGTAGTAAAATCTCTGAAACAGTGCTGACGCAACCCGCACATAGAAACCGATATATATTCAGAAAATATTTGTTTCCAGTTTTGAATATTTGCTAATACTATCGGACTCTCAGCATTCATACTATAATATCTGTGGAAGTCTTTGTTCCCAACTAGTAGTCGACTCATGTAGATTGAGAGAAGGGCGTTAAAAGTCTAATATTTTTTTTCATGAACTCATTCCTACATAGAGATATTTAACTTCATTTTTTTTTGTTAAATCTTGGCTCTATTTATAAGTTTATTGCACTGACACCTCGCCTATCTTGACATCGAAGATTTTGTTTACCTACTAATAGCATTGCCCTTTATAAATGAAAGTAAATTGGGAAGACTGAATTCTAATTTTTATATTTACATATTTTTGATGGAAATTTAATATAGCTTCATATATTTTTACCGTTTCAGAGAAGAAAGTTCCTGGTAATTCTCTACAAACTGAACAAAGCTATTGTCTAAGCAGTTAAAAGCAGGTTTTGGAACCTTTTCCAATAGATCTAAATATGGCGTTTGCCGGATTAATATACTAAAACAAATTATGGGTATATGTAAAAACGATATAATGTTAATTCTAAATCGGTTCGACCAGTTTCGCGAGAAAAGAACACAAAGTTTAAGTGATATACAGCCAGAATTCATAAATTCACGTCTGATTTATATAGATATGGATTCATTTGTTTTTTATAGAATCTGATCTTATACAGTAACACAACAAAGAAGCTAGGATATAATATAATATCTTTATTTTCTTTACTTAATCTGCGCCCATTTAATGAAATATAATGTAACTATTTTTAAGGTATTAATCCTGTTAATAAATTTATATTTAAAATAAACTATATCCAACGAATTGTCGTGGAAAAATACTCTTTCGTAAATAGGACCGCAAGAGACTATAATAATATGCCTGTAAGTCTCATAGCAACTTCCGAAAAAAATGCTAAATTATTTAAAAACAGAATTAGGAATATTATTAGGAATATTTACTATCGAAAATTAAACCATTGTGTAAGTGAAAATAGTCGTATTTTTAATATTAATATAAATTTTAATAATCTGATATCTACGTTATATTGTATTATGACAGTATCAACTGATGTTGCCACCGGGCTCCGCCCATTGTGACGAAATAAATCTGTCTATATATTTTATATCACGGACAAGTATCATCACCGTTAAATAAAAAAAATATTCATGAAAAATAAAAGTTCCCACTTTTCAAAGGCCCAGGAATAAAAAACTACAGCAAATATGCTAATGAAATTCCACCATATTAAAGAGCATGTCACAGAATTTATTTAATAATTATCAGTACACTTCTACATGTGAATCATTTGAGTACAGACTCGATAATCTTCGTGGTACAATTTCTTGCCATGTACTTCGCAACAACGCACTGTAGCATATCCGTAACAAATTGTTGTGGGTATGGTTTGTCGTTCAACATCACAAGTGTAAGCATTTTAAAGCTTGCAAAGTGCAAATTCTGCAATATCTGATGTCGAACGCCAAACTATGCCGACAACAGCAAAATTTAAGAGTACGAACAGCGTGGACCAAGCTTAAAAATTCAACGGAGAGACTTACATGTTTTAAAAATCCAAGTAAAAAGGTCTGGACGGAGAGACACGTTATAAAAACCGCAAAGCTGAAACAAAAAGTTAAGCGCCACGTTCAGATACATACGAGTACCGAAATAACATTTTTCCGCATAAAGGCATTGAGAAATAATACGTCCGACTGTTGACCGGAGGTGTGGCCGATCGAGTTCCCGGAGGAATAATATAAGAACTATAACCTTGTGTAGAATCATTGTTTAATGGCCTTTTTAGTGAATTGTGTTCCCCAGCTCCGAAAACTAAGTCTGGTACCAGCAGGACATTTGAAAGTACAATCCAAAGTAATTAAATTCTGTAAACGGTAATAAAGGGTATTAGTCAGATTTCGTTCATTTCATTTTTTGTTAGATTTCGTATTCCGTTCGTTTCAATTTAGTTGAATTGGTAATTATTTAATTTATAATTTTTGATTGTTCTTATTTATCAAACCCAGTAAAGACCCTGAGAAGAAGAGTTATTAAATTTGATTGTTTGTGAAATATAAGAGATTGTATTTTACTTTGAACGCCACCAATTATAAATAAAAAATATTTGTTTGTTAATTTTGAAATTACTGAATTCGGCGTGCCAACCTAGGGCAAATCATTTGTAAAAAAATTAAACGAACACCTGTTAAATTAATCTTTGGCAAATTAAAAGTTTTTTATTGTAATCATTTTTTTAATTAATTCATTAAATAATTAGCTTCCTTTAATCATTACATTTTTGGTTCGACATCGTGGGGCAATTTAATAAATTATTTATTTTAATCATTACAATATATATATATATATATATATATATATATATATATATTAAAACAAACAAAATTAAATTACATTAATTTATAATTACCCCTACAATAGTGACAACTTGTCCACCAAAATTTAAAGGGAAATACGTCTCAGGGATCACCTACGGGCCTCCAATAATAAATAGGAGTTTATAAAATAAAGACAGAAATCTATAAAACTATAATAATAGTAATATAATAATAATAAAATCAAACACTTATTTAGTGTCCTTAACCAAAACCTTGGACCGTCAAAATTGGTTCCCAAGGGGTCCAACACCCTTCAACGGAAGCAAGTTAGTTCGTGGTTCGTTAATGATCACAACCAACTCACAACCCTACATAAAGCACCCTTCTCCACTTTGCTACAGCAAAGCTGCATTGCCCAGTGTCACCATAGGAGGTGTGGAGATAGGATTTGTTGGCAGAGCTATCATAGACAGACGGCTTTACCCGAGATTACTTTCTCCCGGGGCCTTTTACCAACCTTGGACTGGCCTGAATCTCGAGTGAGATACGCTATACCAAAAAAAAATACAAATTGGATCCACTATAGCACAGAACTGCTTAGATCGGAATGACTTCAGATAAAAAAAAAGACGACTACAAATGACGACGCACCTGGACAGTACGTCCAACTCGACCAAGCTTTCCAGACACACAATTACCAACAACGACGCGAGTGCCCTACTGCCTACTGGCTAGCCTTCTCCACTACTAAATAATGTAAACAATATCGCCACCTGATTGCGTGAGGTAACTATCTACTACTTACTGACTTCTGTTTACTTTCCAAGGCTTTTATACTCTCTTCCCGAGACACAGTTTGACCCCGCGTCAAACGTTCGTAAACAACGGGCGCAACGCGAAAACATCGCCCGTACTGCCGAACTGAAGACAAAAAATCTTGCACAAACTAAATTCCTTAGTATTCACTACTATATATATATATATATATATATATATATATATATATATATATATATATATCTGTAGTCTTTGTGAGGAACACAAAACATTTGAACGCTGCAGAAATAGATTCATTAATTCTAATGTGTTTCAGACTTTCAAACGACATTTTTTTATATATTGAAAATATTTGGTTAACGTTGTTAAACTTCTATATTATTTTTCCTTATTTTCCCTTTCGAAAATCGAAATGATGAATTAAACATAATAATTTACAACATTTACATTTAAATAAAAAAAAGCTTACTAACAGTTTGAATTAAATGAAGTAAGAAAGTGGTGCATAAAAGGTTAAAAAACATGACTGTTTAAATTAGACCCTTTCGCGGCAAAGTAATTGAGGAATTAGTCGGCAGGGTGTGCTGTGTGTTGCGTTTGTAGGAGTAGTGTCTTGAGCCGTGCTGCCAATTCCATTTCGCCGCAGTACGGTGACGCACTTCCTTAATGCAGCAGTTCTTTTGTCGACAGTCCTCTTTTGTTTATACCGTATTTACCTCACCCCCAAGCCCTCGCTCGTTTTCCCCTCCACAGGAAAAGGCAAAACCTTGGTTCGTGACGGCATGGGGGAGGTTGGACAAGGATTAACGTGGAAGCTGCGTAACGCGCTTAAAATATTACCATAGCCCTGAAAACATTTTCATTATTTTTGCTCTTGCCGAGGCATCAGAGCTCGTATTTACATATTTTATACTTTTCACGCAATTATTTCCATGCAGCTTTCTTCAGACAAAAGTGAAATGTGAATTAAATAATTCACGCAGCGCTCTTTTATTTTCCGCGAAATTTGGCCGACATGAGAAATTTTTATGATGGATCCTCCAGTCTAAGGTAAAAAATACACAGTAAATAAACAGAAATCATAATTCTACATTTTTTTTCTCAGTAGAGGACGAATGGATGCAAGAAATAAATGTAAATCCTACAACAAAATAAAATGTTTTCTGACATCTATGGAAACATAGTATGTAAAGCATTCAATATTTTTAGAAAAATATTATAACCATTTAAATATTTAGCATTTCAGCAGGAACACACGAAATAGATTTCACACTGTGCTAAAAATATAAATATAGTCATCCCTTCCAGCCAGAACAGAGATGAGGCTGCTCCTCGTTTCTCCAGAGTGTAGAAGTGACGACAATCTGAGAGGGGTAATTTAAAAGAGTTGTCACGAGTAATAAAAAGATATTTGGACTTGTTTTCAAGGAATGCAAGAACCGGGATCATTGTTAATTAGTTACCCATTAGCGCCAAAAGTTGTTTTAAATACCAGTTACCAAGAGGACGTTTTCAGCATCAGGTTTCCAACAGCTCTCCAGGAGTTCAAAAGGACAGTCACCATAAAATTTCTAGCATCTACAGCAACCAGCTTCCAGCAAGTCGAACATGCGGCCAGAAAAATCAAACTAGCCACTGCCAAGTACATAAAACATCGTAATAGTTTAAATATATTCGAAAAATCGTTTTAAATTGCGTACGTAACTAAATTTAAATTCAGACATCTGTGTCGACAATCTCATACGGACAATCTCACTTGGAAAAATATAATTATTTCTTTTTGAAACCGCGTTCTTCGGCTTACATTGTAATGTATGAGGATGCATTTACCCATTAATATCCCTGATATGCAATGGCAATAGGTAGTAATTAGCGCTTTTATATAAATTTAGTTAAGCCATTACTGTATTCTTTGTTCCTCTTGAGGAAACATTGTATCTGTAAATACTGTTAAATACAAATATAACTATATAAAAATGTATATGAAGACGTGACCATGTTTCACATACACGTTTTAAATGAATGAAACAATCCCATCCAAACTTGGTACACGAATGACTTACAATGTATAAAAATTCGCTATGAATGTAAGACACTCATAGCACATCTAAATTTGGGACTGACATGAAAAATAATGCTGAAAAGACCAATATTTTTACCCTGAGATCAACAGTGATACTCACGATACATGTTAAAGCCAAGTTCAACCTTCGGGAGGGATTGACAAATTTACAAAATTTGCACATTTTGAATAGTGACACTCACTATGTAGGTTAAGTTAAGTTCAGCCTGGATGGTCTGAACAGGGATAAAATGGTCAGGAATGACCATTATTTTCGGTGTAGTTGGGAAGAACTGCAACACTCCCGATGCCGGTTGTCGGTATCTGGTGGAGCAATAATGGATTCGATATTACCTGGAGTGGAGTGTAGAGTTGTGTCTAATAAAATTTTAGTAAAAAATCCCCGGGAAATTAGCTAGTATATACTAATTTCAGGACCGTCTATTTTACTTATTGAAACAAATAAAATCCCCACCCGCAAACCACATATTCGATAAATCAAATTAGATTTCTGTCTCTTTGAAACGATTGACTCATAATCCCTTTAACATTTTTTTGTCGGGTAATCCACTCCCCTGTCATAGCAGAGGAAGATAACTTGAAATGGAGAATGCAGAACGGTAAAGTAAGGTAACCAAGGGTTAACCTGTTCCTGCAAGCAATAGGTTAAGGATTCTACCCGGAATTCGCCTGAAAGTGATGCAGGGCAAACCCTAGATAGCGTTCAAGGTAGGTCGCGCTCTAGGTACTTGTCCCACGCCCTTCCGGTGACTGGTGAGGGGTATTCCATAGGGACGCAGAATTCCCTTCTCCATGTATTGACCACTTTAGGTGGAATCTGACCGACTGTCTAATAGGAACAGCGGAAAATTCATATCATATGGAGCATTAACTTCTTAAAACTGACCAAGGTTCCTCGACTTGTCGGAACCTTAGTTCAAAACCAGGGTGAGAGAAGGCATCTCTGACGGTAACCCCCTCCGTCTCTCCAAGAAGGTTCCATATGAGAACAGCACCCTCTTTATCATTTCTTAGTTCATTATAATATAATTTATTACACATAATACATGTGTAGTATGAAATAAGATATTTATATTTTAAGTTATCCACCATTGTTATGAAACAGAAAATTCAACAAATTTTTCAAGGAAAATCCCAATAACTTCATTACAACTTAAAAAGTCACATCAAATTATCTACATCAATTATTGCATCCAAACATACTTGTTACAATTTATTTCCTTGATACCCCTTAATAATATATAATTATGGCAGCTGGTCAGCTTCATATGATTCATTATTTGTAAATACAGATATTAGAATACAAGTGAAAAATTATAGCATATTAGTTGTCACCGTATGATTATTTTTTTATTATAATAATATTTAAATTTGCATGAAAATTTACCAAAATAATAAAGAAAATATTATTTCAAAACACGATTGCGATTTGTCTCTCACGTAAAATTGAGGTCGCACTCGGCAAATTTTATACGCATGATAGTTCCTGGTAAATGTTTGCACGTGTAACAGCTATGAGTGTATACAAAGGGCGATTGGGCAGCGAGCAGCGCACGGTTCCATGTAAACATGTAAATTTAATTTCTAATATCTGGCATATAAACTAAATGAATGCGTAAGTAATTCGTGACACAGATACACCAAATATGGTGATATTAATATCGGCACACTACATTAAAAGGACACATCGATGAAGAGTGGAGTCTGTTCATAATTAAGCAAATATATCTGTTGGAAAAATAAGCGAAATTTCCATTGTTTCGAATCGTAAATATAGCTTGAAATTGTAGTGTGTCAGAGCCTCAGTTAGGTTGTTGATTTTAAACTACCTAGAAGCGAAAATCGAAGTTAATTCCATACCTAGGTCTATGTTCAACTGTTACTTACCTATCAGTTTGGGAACGGACGTATATATTTGGTTTCCGAAACTTTGGCCCATATATCTTACTTACAATAAGGAATCCTCATATAATCGCTTTCTATAATTTTTTTGTTCTTGTAGTTACAATTTCATTAAGGTTTTCGGAAGGGCGTGGGACAAGTACCCAATGCCCGACCTACCTGATGCAGGTTTTTCTAGGGTTTTCCCTGCATTACTTTTAGGCGAATGCCGGGTAGGATCCTTAAAATATAGCCCGGGGGCCCTTGGCTACCTTCCTCTACCCTTCCGCATCCCCCCATTCAAATCCCTTCCTATGCTATTAAAGGGGAGTTGCCCAACGTGGATTACCCTCATGTAGCCTGTTGCCCTAAAAAAAATAAAAAATAAAGGTTTCCTTGGGAAAATATAAAAGAAATAAATTCCTCTCGAAGTATAACAAACCTCACTATATCACATATATTCTCTAGACTAAGCGCAATGTGGATAACTTTTCTACCAATCTTCCCGTGTCATCTCCCATACACACGTTACTTACTTTTAACAATACCTGGACCAAAATTGTGGCTTATTCGCCCTGAATAAAGAAATGCCAGTATTCTTTCGATTTGAACGTGATCTGAGAGTGCAATGATTACGTTCACCTGAAGTGAAGGATTCGCCTAAATAATGCAACGAATCGGACCGTTCGCTCCTTGTCTTCAGCTCTCGAGAGTGAGCTGGGGGAGGTTCCATGAATAAGTATGCCTACGCAAGACACATTGGCGGGGATTTCTATTCGGCAGGGGAGCGCCTGCAAATATTTCAGCAACCGGATTTTCACTTCGTGGCTTCAGAATGAACCGCGCTCCACAACCTTCGTGAAGTACTGTTCCTGTCACAATGTCTAAATTCTGTATTTCACTCAATCCCACCCAGCGTCAAGATGGGTTTCCATAGGATGAATCTCAAATAGAAACGCGGAAAGGAAAGAAAATAAATGCTGAAATAATACCTGCAATTGAGAAAATTCGTATTGTACCAGTTGTACTCGAAAAAAATAATACTGGAAAATTATTCAATGTAATAATAATAATACCTAAAAACATCTACAAAAAGTTCCAATTACGTATACGAATTATAATAATTTAAGTAATTAACAGATAGTTTATAAAATCATAGATTTATATTGCTAATAATGAATATGTTTATTACCGAATACTTGGAAATTATAATCAGTCTTCTATTTTGTGTATCATCACCATGAATCGTCATAATATTCAACCTGATATGTATTCATTATTCATATTCATGTCTTATATCATAGATTTTAGATCGAAATTTCCTATTAATGTTTACGCTTATCGAATCCCCCGTTTCTTAATCGACAATTTCCCCGAATTTGAAGAATTATTTTCCGTTTATTACTTTAGATATTTCCTACCTTACACATTAAAGATTATGCCAGGTATTTACAAATAAGTTCTAATTAAAATATTTTACGCTTCAAATAATTATGAATTTTAATAAATAGTTAAATTGTTCTACTAATGCTAACAATATATCAAATTCAAGGAATTATGATAAGGTTCTTATTTATCATTTAAACGAGATTCTTAACGAACGTAGGATAACTGCTTTTAACGTATTACGGCAATATTCTTATTACAGAATACTTAAAATAACTTAAAAATATTAATAATTATCATACTTACAGATGAAATAGAAATAAATTAGAAACATAAATGTTGAATCAGTAATAAAAAAAAATATTTACGGTGCAGGTAAACCGAAATAGAAATTTATTTTATAAAAATATTACGACTTTGTTTAAATACTATAAAATAGTTTACAAAAATTTCACTTAATTCAATGTAAACAAAATTCAAGTTAATTTTACTGTTTTTTTCATAATTCTTCGTGGGAACTGAATCGAAAGTATTAATAATATTAGCGATAATAAATTAAATTCTCATATATATTAAAACTTTATTAACTGCGAATTAAAAATTTGATTAGTTAGAAAATTTAGTAGTCAATTAAATCTTGAATAAGTGGAAAAATCCTTGACCTGATAAGTTCGACAATGTATTTAGTATAACTCACGAATATTCGAACCATGGCGATCGTTAAGCTGGCTTCTCCAAATGCAACGATGAATTCGTGAACTTTGACCTTCAAGTTTGGCTTCTGTTGGCTGACTGACATTAGCTCTTTTCGCTTATATATTAAATATGTATAGTTTTACAGACTCAGACTCTCCTTTTATATTTCCTTCTATGTCCCACTTCAGTACCACTCTCTCATTTCTTATTGGGAAAAAATTCCACTTCAACGACGTTAACGTAACAATTTTTCAATCACCGTGTTTCGAAGATTAATGAACCGTCATGTTCACTTATTATGTAATTCACAGGTTGATAGCACCCTGTTCCGCCTGTCCATTTTTCTTGGATATTATTTGGTTTTTACCTGTTTTAAGCGCTCAAATACGTTAAATCCTTTTCTTATTGGACTTATACAATTTATAAAATTATATATATATATAAATAATATCACATTTTTATCTCATATACATTGTAAGTATTTTTAACTATTACATTCTGATAACTGTAAGATAATAGATAATTTACTGACGAAAATTTACGTATTCGTTTTTATAATGATTGAAAATTTCAATTTAATTATTCGGTAAGATCATAATGATTGGTCACATGTATTGTCAAAATTAGAAGTATGTTTTAGATACTATTAAAAATTATTTAAGTTTAATTCATAACAATAATAAAGATAGTCAACTACAGACAAAATAATTCATATAAATATAAAAAAACTACGTTTTTTGCGTTTTAGCAACTGAGTAGTTCAGTTATGTCGCTCTAGGAGCTTCTTAGCACCTTAAGAAATGGACAAGGACCCCAGAAACGTTGTGTGGTATTTATATTATCACTTATTTTTCTGTATTTGGCTATCTTTATTATTATTAATTTTCTATCAGACGTAAATTTTTCATTTTTTCATTTTAAGGGGTCATCAGTTGCTTTGTATATTAGGTAAAAAATATATTAGTCTGCATCAGTCACTGTTTGAAGTTTGCCTATCCATTTATATTGCAGACTTTTTTTAGTATGCGCGTGATTCTATTCTAATCGTTTCTGATGATCGCCATACTTAGTTCGGGGTAACTGTGATGTTTGTATTGGTATGGCAGGGGAGCGCTGGCAACGTGTTGTCCCATGATGGATGAGGCAGAGGAGCGTCTATTGAGACCAGCCGTCAGCTTCCCTCAGCACTATATGTAGGGAGAAGTGTAGTCACGTGGGACCTGTGCCATACACCAATAATCATTCAATATTGCTTTACAAGCAATACTAATAGAGAGAAATGACTACGCAGTGATAATGTTTGGAAATAAATCGATTTATTAATAATTGCTTTCTAAGTGAAAAACAATAAATCGTTATACTCTAGGTTCTTCAAAGAACAATGAAACCTACTTTCGGTAATCCGGACAAGGGTCATCCAATTCCGTTGAAGAAGTTCGTTGCATAATCAAACCAAGGAACAATAAATACTATTTATAAACGTTCAGGAAAGAAGCGATTATCTCAACAATTATCCGACTTATATGGGGAGAGTTTGTAACACCATTACGATAGTAAAATTCATAATTCAAGGTGCTTACTCAACTCAGTTACCATTTGTGGTGAAGCAAGTTGCCTTTCAAAATTATTTTTATTGTCTTCAAAAATGTCATGAAAAACTATTTTTGTGTCTAAATACTACGAAATGTCTTTTCAGTATGAACAGCAAACGCTGACAAGACGAGCAAGACGTACCTGCTTGGAAATAATGTGCTATAATTTTGAATAAGGTAACAATGTCAACCAAACACAATTAGTAAATATTTTCACGTTAAAATAAGAATGCGGTAAAATTTCTGAAGACACAAAAAGGCTAAAATGTCCAGAGATAAAATTATTAACAGACTATTTACCACTTTTCGATGAGGAAAATTTCAACACTTATTTTTCTCACAATCATTTACTGTTTACTCGATAATGTTAACTGGTGTACTGGAATGCAAACTAAGCCAAGTTATGTCGCGTCCAATTTGTATGCTTTGGAACAGCCTTAGGTTCCCCGGTTAATTACACACAATCGGGTGTCGATAATTAGTATCATGTTGGTCCGTTCGAAATTCCATTAACCGGCGCTAATTGCCAAGACATGCTGAGATACGTTTAAAATCCAATCAATTTTTCTTTGCTCAGCGTATTCCTGAGACATCATATGATATGTTACACGAGAGAATTTATGTAATCTTTGCTATCTAACAATTATGGTATTTATAGCTTTCACAAAATCTTTCTGAGATAAGCATTCAAACATTTTCAATTGTATCGTTCACAATAAATTAACGAAGAAAAAGTACACTTGACTGAATATTAAAAGTTTTAGCTTACTCGATTGCCTACATAAACTCTTTCATCTGCATGTTATGAACTAATTAATTGGTTATCTACATATATTTTCACACATTTAATTTAATTTAGCCTTCACAGTCCAAAATCCTCTTCACCCCTGTCGTTTCAGCTGAAAGAAGTCTCGTTCAATAATAACTGACTACTTTGGCTCATTTTTCATTCAAAAGTGAATGTCAACGTTTTAGAGCTTCACTCTCTGCCATTTTAATGTCACCCTTAAATTAGTTTGACAAATGACAAGCGATCAATATTTATGGACTCCCTACAGCTGCCAACATTTAATTATTCTTGACAAATGATCTCTATTTGATTTCGCTTCACGTGGCATTCAGTTTGAAGCCTAATTATCACGGGGAATGTCGTTTCGTACTATAAATAATATCACAGCTTAATTTCTAATTAACAGCGAATATTGACATTTAAAAATATTCACGAATTCCATGAAATTAGGAACAACAGTGAAAAATAAAGAATATTAGTTTACTGATAAGTTCTGAACAATAATAATATTTGTAAGCCACTTCATAGCTCATGGGACAATCACAACTTCTATTGAAAATAAATTCACTGAAATTGTTTGGTATGCGCTTTATAACATGAATACAGTTTGATGGAGGGTAAAGTGTTATAAATTCTGACCGTCACGATAGTACATTTACGTGAGTTTCCAACGATATAATATGTATAGGGATAATAAAACTCGACGGAAAAATTTCAGGAAAGAAAACCTCATATTGAAAGAAGAAAATAAAGTAGTACAACATGAGTTCGGAAATGCATATTAGCCACGTATTATTTTCTTTTGGAGACTCAGCAGGATCCTTAAGCTACTTTCGTATTTAATTTTCCTTTGAATATATTACCGTTAATTCATTACTCCAAGTATCATAATAGCTTTTCTTTAAATTTGTAATTGATAGTTAAAAAATATTTCGAGCTCTAGCAGGAAGTTATCATTTACGGAGAAAAGCTTTGAATTTATAGATATCATTAGCTTTTCTAATTATCTCAGCACATTCCGACGCCATATTCAGGAATATACGATGTATTATAATACTATCTCTATCAAACATTTTCTGAGTATCACAAATGAACTCAACTGGCTCTTCATCCGCAAGCGATCATGAGATTATCTAGCCGAGTATCGTCTTTGTACACACACAAATACAGCTTCCAGTAATATTAACAATTTTTCATGTGCAGTCTCGTACATTATCTAAATTAATAACACATTGCGAGTTGGGAAGTACACTCAATGGTAATTGGATATCACGGCTCAATCTACAAAGACATGTAGGCTCAATTGAGCCCAACAAATTCGATCGATCTTATTTGCTATACAATTAATTTGAATTACACTGATCGTATTAAATATATATTTTATTTATTTTCCAACGAAGTAAAGGTAAACATAATTTTATAAGGCACAAATTCTGTGAGAATTCAAATATACTACTACTACATTCGTGTTTCCAGATACAATGGAATCGCTTACTTATCATTCATATACACGTTAACTTTTAAGTAACTAATTACAGATTGGTTAATATTAGTATTAAGACGGAGAGCGTAGCTTCAAAAGTAATAATGCACTTTATTATTGTACAGTGTTATTACAAATCGAAGTATGATATACATATATGGTTATGTCCTAACATTCCGCACATTGCATTTAATTTCATGATTTCATTAGACGAAATTATGTAGTATCTAAGTAAGTTATGTATTTATTTATTTGTTATTTATTTTATTACTTCTTCACTAAGTTATTTAATCACGCAGTTAATAAAAATTGTAACAGTATTATAAAGGACTCATTTCTAGATAATAGACCGTTATTGTTTCTGTACGCTTTTCTTCATGATGGAACAAAATTTTCAACATCCGAATTAGTACATAACTCGTATTTATTATAAATAATACTAATTAAATGGCGACATATAAGACTAATAATGCGTAATTAGGTATTAAATCCTCTGTCTGGTTTTCTGTAAGAAACTTGACACCTTAGTCTGACAAAAATTTGTCGGTAAATGAAAATTTCCTCTATCCCTGACGAATTTATACATTATTACTATTATATGTTAATAAGGACTGCTATCATAATTGGGAAGTTAGGATAATAAATAATTAGATAAAAATAAAACAATTGATGACCTTATACAGACACTTTATTTTTTATTTATATTGTAACTACGTTTCGATATATTTTTGTATCTTCTTCAGGTATTTTAGAAATTAGTATAATAAACTAGCACAACTAAACGATTATCAAGTTATTAAATTCACCGAGTTTTGAAAGAGAAAACAATCTGGTTAGTGTTAAGTGAATTGTGTGTCTCGGACCCTCTCTCAAAACTGTGTGAATTTAATAACTTGTTAATTGTTTAGTTGTGCTAGTTTATTACACTAATTTAGTAAATACCAGAAGAAGATACAAAAAGGTATCGAAACGTCGTTACAATATAGATAAAAATAAAAAATGTTCATCAATTGTTTTATTAATTCAAAACAGACGTTAAATTAAAACTTTTAATTACATATACGCTTACCTGGTAGTTTTCTTCAGTGTACTATACAAATAAAATAAATTACTTCATCTTATTTACAACCAAAATGTTAATGATTATATCATTCAAAATATTCCTATATTTGAACATTGTAATTGATATAGTAACTTAAAATAGATATATAAAATAGAAAATATTGACATTTATATGAAATAACACTTAAGCTGCAAGTTTATAATGTAACGTTCCTTGTCATATTATCACTATGTGATAACTATTTTTCTCTTATGACACCAATAGTTCCAAAAGTTTAAATTAAATTCATCACGCCTATTGAAATTTATTTATAGTTATTTTCTGAGCTATGATTCTTTCATATTAATTGGCCGTGAACCGTAAATTGCCGATGTCTACCATCGCAGGAACTCTGAACCCGCTTTTAATTATATTTTTATCTCATGTGGAAGTTTTAGTGTTATATAAACTCTTTACGGGAACGGAAGTCACAGTTACCTCTCATCTTTATCGCAACCGACGTTCAGGTTTTCACTTTAACATGTGTCTAATTAAAGATCGAAGGCTATCCCGGTGAATTGAATTAACAAAAGCTTCTCGGGTTTCCATCCTGATGATGTTAAAAAGCGACACTTCAGCCTAGAAGACGATGGCAGTGATAGCGCTCGAAACGTCGCTTTTTAACAATATCACACGAGTGGAAACCCAAGAAGCTTTTGTTAATGTGTATAATTATTTTTATTACAGAAACTACAATTTGAGACATACGTATACTCACAATGATGTGTCTGAGTGACTTTTCAATACAGGATTGTCTTATTCTGTCGGAATTTTTGGTTCCGTATATGGGTCATATCCAGAGTACGCTGAGTACGCTGAAAGATTCTTTAACGAATCAGAAAAATAGTTTATTAACGATAAGTAATTCTGCTATAGAGTATCAATTGTCTCGCGGAAAGGTGAGTGCAAATACATCTCTCAATTACCTGCAGCTGGTGTGACAAGTGAGGCCAAGCCAGGTCAAGCTTGTCGTATGCTCTGAATTTGTAATTCCTGCAATCAACTACATAATACGGCCACCTAATCAAAGCCAGCAGCATCACATACAAGGAGTGCGTTTGCATTTCCGTATTAATCTGTCATATGTATGCATGTCAGTCCGCTACATCAACTACGCAACCCAAGGGGATGGTGCCTTTTAGCGCAGGACAATCAGACCCCGCTGTCATTAGCGTCAATCTTCCATTCGGGCGTGGCATCGGCTGTTTTTTGAGGTTAATGTTCAGCAGAGGCATAATAGAGAACAAAATGTATCACGGAAATAATCAATGTCAAAACAACTTCTTTTACTTGAGTCATTGAATAATATTGCTGTTCATTTCCTTGGCTGTCACAGTTGCTTCATTCATACCAATATAAATGATTAAGGGACTCTTTCTCGGATCACTGAACTTTTTTTCAGGATTTTAAGGACAGGTTATCTTTTATTGCAAAGAATGGAAGTTTAAAAACACAAATCAAAATTTTGTTACGCATAAGATTTCAATTGGTTTAGAATAACGTTTATCATTATCAGTAAAAAAAAGAAACTGTACAGAACTTCCATAAAAAAGAATTTAAGTGTAGATAAATCACACAATTTTCTATGAGTGAATCAAGACTAGATTGTTTCAATGAGTTCTCTCTTCTTAGGAAGACCAAGAGCCCAGCTCATAAATGGGTATGAAACAGCTGCTCATGAATACTGCCATTAAAATCAACCCCACATTAAAATGTTGATTTAATCAAATTAGTCAGTTTAGATTAAAATAGTATTTACCGAAAAACATGAATTATAAAGTTATAGAAATAAATATAAACCTAAATACTTTGTTTGACGTAACAGCATACACATATGTTAAATAAATTCATATAAATGCTAGGGATATGAGTGGAAAAGGAGTAATTAAAATTTATAAAGCACTTCTCAGCCTTCGTATTCAATTCAATTCAATTGAATGTAGAGGGAATAGTGGATTATTCTCGTAGTGCCGTTTTCGTTACATCAAATCTCAAATATTTATATAACTTATTTGTATTAAATTAAACAGAAACTACTCTTAATTAATCTTATGGTAATATATCTAACGCATGGCTAAACCAAATTTACGCCGTTTAATTTTTGTTACAATGACGAAATATAAAATGTTATTTGCTTAGCTCAAATTAGCAACGTAATTAATCTACAATAAACTATCATTATTAACTGGCCTTGAGTTAACAGACGGCTGCCTCACTTGTTGGCCGATTTTCTCAGTTCATTCCCCCTCTATTTGGCTATTGAAAAACAAAACAGAACCAACCCGGAACCTTTAATGCGAGGCAATGGCTGACCACTACACCACAGCAGGTCAGTCAATAATAACTTACAAAAAAAAATCCCGGTACACCCATATACATATAAAATATTACAAACCAATAATTTAATGTGTGTGACCTCTCTTACTCTATGTTCTCTAAATTATTCTTCTTTCTTCCAATTAGCCTCAAATGTTCGATAACCGGATCATCTCCCATCGACTCTGAAAATGTTTTAATTTCACCCCCATTTCAGAATTACGGAATGTCCATAAATGTTGACATTATCATAGAGTTGTTTCTTAAGTGATGTCTCTTACTCTTTCTCAACACGGCCACCTCATTACCCTTGCATTTTTGGTAGAATCAAGATATAATTTTCATTGGCATTTTTACTATATTTGGCATTTAAAAATTATTTTTTAAATGTTTAAAACAGAGCCCATGCACTGGTTGCCAATACGCGATAATAATGAATAAGAAAGATAGCCAATACCGACAAAAAAGGTAATATAAATACCACACAACGTTTCTGGGATCCTTGTCTCTTTCGTCAGGTGCTAAGAAGAGCCTGGAGAAACACAACTGCACTGGTCAGTTAACAACACTCAAAACTGACCTGTACAGTTGTGTTTCTCCAGACTCTTCTTAGCACCTGACGAAAGAGACAAGGATCTCAGAAACGTTATGTAGTATTTATATTACCTTTTTTGTCGGTATTGGCTATCTTTCTTATTCATTATTTTAAAACGTAATTTTTTTCATTTTAACAACGATAATAATATATTAATAATGGTAAAAGAAATATTAGGAGAATAGATTTACGATTACAGTTGCCCTTAGACAATTCAGTTTGACTCATCTCAACGTGTCGCAAGTATCGTTAGAGCTATAATTGATTCGGAGTACTTTGAGGATGCATCAGAAAATATTTCAAATAGTAATTATGAAAAACTATATAATATATTTATCTAGTTCCTATTGGCTAGTGGATTAATTACAGTCAGCAAGGATTTCGAACTGTATATTCCTTCTAGAGTCAATTAATATCAGTTTGTCAAAATATTTTCAGGCGCGAACTATAAGGGAAGTGAAATATACGCATAAATAATCTATTTTTCCTAATACTGCAAAACCTGCTCGATAATTTAAAAATATCGCGAATTGATAGGCAGGGCATTTGTTAAGGCTCTGAAGTTGAGATATCGGGTTACTGAACAACTTTCTACACCAGTAGAAATTGCTTGGGGAAGTGTGATTGGACCACTTATGTTCCTAGTGCACATAACCGTTACCTCGGAGGTAATAAAGTCTCACATAAAACTTTACACAGACGATTGTTAAGCTCACCGAGAGATAAATGGGGCGGGAGACATTGACATATTTCAGGGTAACTAACAAAATTTAGGAATCGTAGGTAACTAATAATGTGAAAACCAATTATACAAAAATAAGGCTATTGATACTACAGAAAAGTTAATTGTAATTTCTGTATAAAATCAGAGATAATGAGAGCAGCAAGCAATAGTTGTCTATCTCCTGGTGTTGCTTCGAGTAAGGATTTGAACTAGAGTAAGAAAATTAGTTAATTGGCGGGTAAATGATGAAGGGTGCTGTATTTTATAAATACGGTATTGAGGTAAAGTTCGAAGGAAGAAACGCAAATAGCATACCTATCCTTAGACCAATTATTAAATACAGATTATAAAATAATATATGGAAACATTGGCTAGGATGAATAAAATATCTCGTATAATTTGAGAAACGGAAATCAAATTTGGGAATCAGAAAGAAAATTAAGATTTGTGCTTTGTTTAAAACTTGCTCAAATCCACCGACAAGGAACTTTATAAGACCAGCAAATTATGGTGGCAAATGTGACCACGCCTTTAAAGTTAAAGAAGTAGAGCAATGCACGGACATGAGAAAATACTCGTTTCTCAACAAAACCACGTGGAGTGACTTGTTTCTCCAGCGAAAGTATTAACTTTACCACAGAATAGAAAAAATCTTAAAGTCAAATTAGATAAATTTGTTTTAGAAGGTATGGTAGATATATAAGAAGAATTGACATTGAATTCTTGTTAAAAGTAGCTCAATATTGTGCAGCGGAAGAAATGTTTCAAATTTATTCCAAAGTACATGTATATATATTGTAATGATCACCAATGTATCTAACGAATGATTTTTTAAATTATTCAATATTTATATTATCAGTTGTTCTGGCTGTCGATGGATTGATTTCAATTCTACAATTTATTGAGAGTTGGATCTGACTGATATTTGAAAAGTATAATTCCATTTTCCTTGCTACAGATATTATCACTATTCGCCTAAATGTTATAAATCAACTGATGATCGTCTGTGGTGCTGTAGGGACTTAATCGTGTATGCTCAAATGGTGTAGAAAGTGTTTAAGTGAAATATTCATTTAAAACATTTGTGATCTATACTAAAAAGTTAGTAAAATTTGAGAAGTGAAAGATTTTGGAGTGATATGAGAACTGCTCCAATACCTGGTATGTAACAAAATACTTTGCATACTTTGTATAATATTCATTACCGTCAGATTTCTTATGTCAGTTTCTTCGTGTTTATATTTCAGAAATATTCAAGTAAAACTTGTAAATTCATTTCAATATTTTGTATCATTCTATAAATTTTCTACTTCATTGCGGGTTCCTATTACTGTTTCGAAGCCCGATAAGTGACTCTAGAGATATCAAGAATCTTATAAAAGCTGTGGCATTAATGTATAAAATATGTGTATAAAAATTTTAAATTGTAATAAATTTATTTATTTCAAATTGAATTTGTAAGTAATCATTTCTTTCACTAAATCCATCCATAGTTTACAGTATCTGTTTAATTCGTTGTTTTAAATAAATTTTAAATATCAAATTAGAAATGTTTAAAAAGTTACCACATTAATTGGCACAGTTACAACTAATCGATTACCACTATAATATATATGTTTTGTAATTATTTTATTAAATTGTTTATTACATTAATTATTCCACATCGTGGTGGCATTTTGCTTAATATAATAGTATGTTTATTACATTAATTGGCTCCATCGTGGTGGCTTTTGATTATTAAATTTAATTCGTATATTACAATATATATATATATATATATATACATATATATATATGTGTGTGTGTGTGTGTGTGTGTGTGTGTGTGTGTGTGTAATTATTTAATCTGCAAGTTGGCAGTTTTCACGGTGGTAGATGCTTGAAATTACAATTTAATTACAAATTAAAAAAGGGAAGTATCAATAAGGGAAAACAGAGTAAATTAACATATTTATTATCAAATATAAGCTAAATTTAGGGAAATTATTTCAACTATAAGTACATGTATATAACATTATGGTCAAATCGCGTTTTTGGTACCACCTTGGATTTTGATGAAATTTGGTGATAGTGTTGAATAAAGCTTCAACTGATGTGCAAAATCTAAGATTCACTATTAGTATACAGGGGGCGCCAGGGCCTCCTGAAAAAACGTCACCTGTGCAATTCAACCGTGCGCGTGAATAGATTGTGAAGTTTGAAGTACTACTGTTGTGGAACTGTAGCAGCTAGCTTCCTGAAAAATGGTAACTACAGACAACATTTTATGCTCTACACGATGTTTGTATTTTCAAAGTTAAAAAAGTTTTAGTTTTATTGCTGTTATATAACAAAGTTGCTCAAAAGAAACCGTCACGTCAATTTGAGGCCGACTTTTCTGGCTTATAACTTTGAAACAAGACGTTCTAAAAACTTAAGCTTTGGTAAGATAACTAAACCCGTTACTGATTTTAAGCTGCCAAAGTATCAGCTTTCAAGCTCACTTTTATGTCAAGATATATGTTTGTTAATATGAGGTTCAAATTTTACGCGTCAAATTTTGTGCATTTTCACACACAAATAGCAAAAAAACATTTGCTACAATCAAGTTCTTTTGTTACCATTGGAAAGAGCAGTAGTACTTCAAACTTCACAATTTATTCACGAGCAGGGATGAATTGCACAGGTGACCTTTTTTCAGGAGGCCCTGGCGCCCCTCTATACTACTTATGGAGGTGAAATTTTACACAGAATTGTCTCAGACACATATCTGTCCCTACAAAAAATTTCAGCAAGATTGGAGATGGTGACTTAAAATTTTATTTGAAAATTTGGTCACCTGGCATGGAATGACCCATTATATTAATTATAGGTTAATTTTGAAAAAGTTAAACAAGTAATTAATATTGTACTGACCGGAGAAGAAGAAAAGTGGAAAGATATCTGAAAATAGAGGTTATCTAAATATAAGAAGACAAGTAAAGTTTCCATTTTTTTCTTTTTAGTTTATAACGGAGCAATACCACTTCACTTCACTTTATTTCAATACACTTTACTACACTGTTCAGAATAAGTTCAATTTTTTTTCCGTTAGAGGACTTTCTCCAAAAACTCTTGAGGTAAATTGTTCCAGTTATTTATTGTCCTATTGATAATGGTGTTAAAAAGTAAAGTAAACAGTAAAAAATAATGAGTGATCCAAAGTTTAATTTCCATAAAAGTACAAATTAAAGACATTGATATATTTCCGGATTCCGTATATTTATACCGACATGTTTATTTTTAATTACTACTGCCACCAAATATATTCTTAACTGCAGCAAATAAATTCCTTATTTCGTAAAAAGTGATTAGTAATCAAACGATAATACGAACAGCATTCAATTAATAAAAAAATGTTTATTTAAACGCTGTACTCTAATGCGTTCTCATGAAAAGCATAATTGATTATACTCCGTTTACACTTTTTCAGTGCTTAACAATATTTTTAAAAACATCAAACACAAAAATTTGATGGATTCTACCGAATAGACCGTTGTTTTGTCTCATAATACACGAAAATTCAATTGAAGCCATTGTTACTGCAGATCCATCACCACAAACGCCGCTAAATTAAATTTCCCTTTATCGAAATCATCACTGCTGCTCTTAAATGTTAACCTTTAATTATTAGCAAGCGTTTCAAAATATTGATTCTCTGAGCATACTTTGCGTAGCTAAACAATGTAATTACGTATGTGTGTGCGGCTACAAATTAATAACATTGAACATGACGCTCCATTGCCTTTCTAATCAGAAAATTGCTGAAAATTTGAAACAGGCAATTTACCGCTCGTTTGCCAACTACATACATGTTTTCCTTTTCAGTGTCACTCTAGACGGCAATAGACCTTGTGAAATATTTCTAATTTTACAGAAAAAAAAATCAAGTAACGGCTGAAAAAGAAATAAGAAACTTCCATTTACTGCATAATTATGGCATTAAATTTAAATAAAATTCTAAAAAATTAAGAATTTCCGACATTAAATTGTGAGATTGTTTTACTTTTATATCATATGTTCCTTGGTAACATATTTATGCCTATAATTGAAATAAGAGGATGTGAAAGAATAGAATAACTTTTTCCTGTATATAAATTAGAACTCAATCCTGTTATTTCAATTAATGAGACAGAAACAGAAAATAAATTCAATCTGAAAATATACAATTGGATTTGGAAATAAAAAATAATTGAACCTGTTATTAATTCATATCGATGCACAAAATAAGAAAGTATTTATTCCTCCTAATTTTGAAAGCATAATTTTCGCTTCAGACTAAATTTTATATATAAATAAAAGATGGATATAGGGAAAAAATCTGGACTCAAATTTACTTTAAAATAAGTACAATATAGTTTTTTGATAGAAATAGTTAGAAAAACAAATAACCAAAATGCAGACAAAAATAAGTGCTAATACCACATAAAACGTTTCTGCAATCCTTGTTCCTTCCTTGGGTGTTTGAAGTAAGGAATGAGGCATAAGAACTACCCACCTCACAAATCAGGTGACGAATTCAAAAAGACCTTTTGAGTTGTATGTATTTAGCACTTATTTTTGTCTGTTATTTGACAACATATTTATTTAATTATTATACTCCTAACACAGACGTTAAATATATTAATTTAAATATTATAAATATACCTATAATACGTATTATTATAAGATTATAATATCTATATTCAAGTTAAATATATTCTTACGGTCTCATTTAACATGTGGCACGTAATAAACTGATAGAATAACGAAATACGACTAATAAAAAACGCTGTATTCAAAAAATAATACTATCCACAATTCATATATTGCAACAAATGAAACACAGTAAAACATACAATCCACATCATAATAATTGAAGAATCCATCCTGAATGCATTACTCGAAACACATTTTGCGTGCAGCGTTTATTTGAGCATTATAGAAATTAGCTTCGCCCATTTCAAGGTACTCAGTTTCATTATTTTGTTTCGTCCCTAGTTATTATTTTAAATATATACATAATAAATAACCAAGAAATGGTAACTTTAACTTCCAAAAAAACGTAGTCTGTTGAAAGTTTCAAGGAACAATAAATAAAGACATTGACAAAATATTATTAATTATGTTCATTTTAATGAACATTTAATTTTGGTTATTACAGTCACCAAGTTTTAACTTAATTGCATTATTCAGCATTCAAATTGAAAACAGGCGCTTTCGAGTCTCTCCAGATCAGTTTTTACTAAGTGGTAACGATTTGACTATGAAACAACCTATTATTATGCATATTATAAGACCGTCACATATTCACAGGTGCTATTCTTAACGAAGAATTAAGTTTTTCCAAATGAAATATATTTAAGAAAAATCATTGTTGACTTTACAAGATAAATTTTGCTTTCCAGACAAACTTAAATGGAAATATTTTCGATACTTTTTGATAAGTAAAAACTCAATAATTCAAATAATTAAGAAATATGGATCAATAAATATGTCGACCGGATCGAGAATCGAAATATATGTGTGTATATGTATATAGTGTATTTATTTTCATTTATTTATAAACTGGAGAAGTCTGCAAACTTAAAATTTTGTGTATATTTTCTAGACGTATAGATCAGAAAATAGTGATTACAGCTCGCAAAGATAACTTTCTCATGAAAGCTTGATTTTATTTCAAAGGATTTCGATTTCGAGGAGCATGATTTATGTCGAGATTAAATGTAGATATAGAAGAACTGTGAAGTATTGGGAATATTCTATCATCTAAAAAATGTATCTGATTTAAATAAATTATGTTTGAAATTATACATCAATATTCTCCTGAAAAGAAATTTATGAGAGTTATGTATGGAACAAGTTTACAAGTTCAACAGATTTCATAGCGATTAATTACTTACTGCGTGCTTTTATGATGTATATCAGTCGAAGTCAACGAATAATTATAATTAAATGATTTAGACAGAAACAACTTATAATTGACATTTACTAATAAATATAAATGCATATAAGACGTCGTCTCTATCAAGTCATATTTTCCGTTTCTTAAACAAATAAATTTTAGTTGTTTTGGCAATAAGAAATTAAATTATGAAAACCTATAAATCTCTATAACATTTAACTATTATAATGTTCCTGTGAAATCATTGAAAAGATTGTACCGCAGAAAACAAGAGACCAAATCTCCGACAAGACAATTTCGAAACCACTTTTTTAGGCTCTGGCGTAATCAACGCATTTATATTAATTTCATATTGGACAAATTTTAATCACTAGGAAAATAATTTCATCAGTGTATAAAAAGTAATCATTAAAATTTTATAAAACGTATTGATGCTCATATGTCTTGAAATGCGTAAGTACTTTTCAAGATTCTTTTATATTAAGGAAATAATTGTAACAGAATAATACAATTTCAGTATTAAACTATGTTAATTTTTGAATATATTTGAGTAATACTTTTTCGTTGTCAGTTCATTAATTACAGGCAATTACATTTCAGGTTTCGCAAGACGGATTCGAAAGAAGATTCTCGCGAACATCATTAATTATGACTTAGAAAACTTAATGAAAAGCTTTCCCTTTTTATGCGGAACAAATCTGTAAGAAAAAACTCGTTAGCAAAGGAGCTCTTTCAGAATTTCGATTAAGCTTTAATGTAAGCGCGGTTGGCTGGTTTCTTGGTTGTTTCCGAAGTGTACTGTGGATTTAGGCATGGCCGAACAGTAGAAGAATGATCCAGAATAATTATTTATTTATAAAATATTTGCAGTGTAGTATCGGCTTTTGTCGTAAACGTTTATCTGTCGGCAATGATTTAAACAGTATTACGAAGATTTTTATTACAATGATTCCAAGAATAATATGCAATCAAAAAAATAATTCCGGTTTTACACAAAAGATTATAGAAATTTAAAGTATTGGCCGTATACGAGTTATTATTATACTGGTTTTACAAATTTTTCGTTTACAAAGCAAATTATTTATTTTTTATGGACTATTGTGAGAAACTGTGAAAAATTAATCTAGTTTATTTTATTCTAAGGTTATAAAAGCTGTAAGTAGAATACAAAATAGAATAAAATGATTGGTATGCTTACTTTCAATCGATTATATGTTATAGAATTGCTAGCTGAAAGCTCTATTTAATATTATTAAAATTATTGTACATAAAGTTCCAAGTCTTGTTCAAATCGCGTGAAATATTAACTCATATATACAGAAATACCAAAACTATTAAAATTCGTGAAGCTGAATAATTTATTAAAAAAATATTAAATAAATAAACTAATAAAGTTTATTACATTAAAATCAAAAGTTAAAAGGTAGTAAATGTCAGCTTTTACACCACTGACTTAACGCAACTTACATTCCACCGTCGAACAGAATGAGTACAAGAATAATAGAATCACGTGTATAAGGTTTAAAAATACACACACTGACATTTAACGCCTCACACTTTATTAAGACAACATTAAATACCATTAATTTCATGAACGAAGTATAAGCAAAATACAATTTTATATAGCAATGTTGGGCGCTATCAGTTTTGACTGCAAAGTATTTCTTAGATTTTAACCACACCAATTTTCAAAACAATTTTACAAATTTTCGGGCTTGAAGCTTATTAAGTTTAGGAGACATCTTTTTCATTCAGGGTATTGTGGTTTTCAAGTTTTCTGATTTAAAAATCAAATATTGTATGTAACTGAGAATTATTGAACTTAATTTACAAAACAGGAAACTTGGGAAAATGAGATTTTATAGCTTAGTTTGTTTGGAATCTCCTCAAAGTGTTAGTGATTTACCTCAGACACGTCGTTGAGGGTTGGCTCCCCCTGGATCCTGAATGGATTTTACTCGAGAATCTCTGCCCCCCCCCCCAAGTTCAGCGAAGTTGAACAGGCTTCCCAGCAACAAACGGTTTTAAATGATTCGCCCAATGCGTATCATGGAAGCGCAAGCTCCTGATCGTCCGTCCCACGAGGTTGCAATTTTAAAGATTGTCCACCTGCGACTACGAAACCGACTTAGTAATTTATGATTTACTTTACAACTTTCACTGCATAAATGAAATGATCATTATGTTTTTACACAGGCAGTTCACTGTTAAAAATGGCGGCACGAGACTTTACTTTACTTCTTCGATGGACAACGAGGAGTATTCTTTTCAGCTTCTCCCCCATTAGCCATTAGCCAATCACATAATTTCTTACATTTCGAGGCTTCCAAATATTGACCAAACAATTTGTCAGTTTGCACTGCGTCCTGATTCCGCTGTAGCTCCAAAACAACAATGTTACGTCGAACTCTGATCCGAACTGTCGTCCAAGCCCAACTGAATAATATCTCAAAAGTTTATTATATCTTATATCTTTATTATATCTTCAATTGAAAATGGTAAAAAATTAAATTAAAATAGGTGATTATCCAAAGAATTCATATCCGTGATACCTGATCATTACAAAATATTAATAATTACTCAAATTCAATAGGTAGACTGTTAACTTGACTTCTTAAGTAAATTGAAGTATAATCCTTTTTACTGTCACAATCTAATTTTTTAATGCTCACACATTAAAATATGCTAATACTTAGTCAGTAACAAAGCCAACTAATTTTTGACATACTCTTCCGCAAAAAGAATATATATTAATAAATAACAAAATTATAAACAATGTCATTTAAGATAAATTATAAATAAACAACAGCTTTTTTAAGTCAGAAAAAAATATTTAATTGAAATTACACTACGTTTCGTCACTAATTTGCGATATCTTCAGGTATGACGTTTTACACTACGAAACTAAACAAATACAATAATTAAAATAATTTTTTATGACCGATTAGACAGATAAAAATTAATATAAACTTTGGTGGACTTACAAATGTTGATAGTCAGGGTCGTTTTCCGCTGGCTGCTGTAACCGAAATGCACTATTTAAACGAGAACGACGAGAAAAGCCTCAGTTACATTATTGAGCGCGGTTTACATTGGAAACAATTGAGAATTTATATTTATACTTAAATATGTCATAAATTTTGTTCAAATTATCCGTGTCATGTCACAGTAACTTGAACAAAATTTATGACACTTTGCTTTTGTAATTCTTTAATTTATAAATTGGTATAAATTTAAATTCTAAATTGTTTCCATTGTAAACCGCACTCAATAATGTAACTGAGGTTTTACTGGTCATTCTAGTTTAAATTATGCATTTAGGCTACAGCAGTCAGCGGAGGACGACTCTGACTATCAAAATTTGTAAGTCCACCAATATTTATATCATTGTTTTAAGCCAAATCTTTCATAAAATTTATTTCAATTATTGTATTTCTTTGGTTTTGCAGTGTAAAACGACATATCTGAAGAGGTCGCAAATTAAAAACATCTGTTGTTTATTTACAATACATTTATAAACGATGTCATTAAGACAAGAGTATTGGAAAAACCTTGAATTAAAAATAGCGTCTCATTTTAGTTATTCCAGGTTTCCGTAGAATCTTTCTGTTGTGTAGGCCAAATTTATATTTACATTCAAACCCGCAATTGAAATTAATGATTGCCTCACTTAAACGAAATATAAATTCACCATTCGACCAAATGGTATTTATAAATTCAATTGTAAATAGTGAAATAAAATTTACAAAGCACACTGTTCAACCAATTTAAAAACTAAGTTACACAACCAGAAAAATAATGCATAACGTAGTAAAAAACAAATACGTCACTCTCAACATATATAAAATCAATAAATGGTATTTATTTCGAAAACGTTCAAGTAATATACAGAAATAATAACAGAGAGATAAAATTAGAAAAGTTATAGAAGCAAATGATATTTACAAAACTAATCTCACAAAAATGAATAGTATAAAATAAATTTGAGTTATAGGTAAGCAGCATGTCCAAAATATATTATTTAAAAAACTAATTTAAGGCAAATTCCGATCACACTCAACGATTTTGTAGCATTGTTATTAGTTATATTAATTGTAATGATTATATTTATCTGACTTCATTGAATTATTCACCCACACATAGAAGCCGAAAAAATTATAATAATTCTTTTTAGAGCTGTGTGCGAAAACAAAATTATAATAATTCTTATGAGAGATAAGATTTAAAGAATTATATTAATTCTTTTTAGAGATGAGTATGACAAACATTTTGAAGGCTTCTAATTACAAATGTTTACTAATTATAATAAAAAAAATATATTTTAAAATGTGACGGTTAAAGAGTTCTACTTGATTAAATTTTCTGTAGATTCCAACAATGTTATTGTGCCGAAAACAGACAACTTTTTGATGACTAGCTGCGTCATCATCTTCGGGCGAGGAAGAAACAGCACTTGTTTTCAACGCACCAACGCGGAGGGAACCCCGAAAATTAAATCAATTATCTACTCCGGAAAAAACTTCAGGGCTACAAAGATTTTACTTCACAACCATATCAATTAGTTTGTTAAGACCAACAGAGAAAGTTGTAGTAACAATACCAAATTTCTCTGAAATATGACAAACCCAATATTGCTTTATAAACTTTTAGAGTGTATTGTTCTTTATTCAGGAATAATAAGCCTTCCTGTAATTGTAAATAACATCAACTACTGTGACACAAAAACCAAACAATGTAGAGGTTAGTCAGGAAGTCGGATATAAAGTTAATGAAATTATTAGGCAATTAATAAAAATTAATAAAATTTATTAAAAGACGTTTCGTCCTTGGGTTAGGACTTCTTCGAAACGAAGGGGTCCTAATCCAAGGACGAAACTTTTTATTAAATTGTTTTTTTCAAAATTTAATGTTTTCTTATTAATAGTTATAAAATTTCATTAATTTTATTTCTGTCTCATTGGCCATAAAATTTTATTTATGTAGAGGTTTATTTTCAGAAACTTGGGCATCTTTAAAAAGACTTCATTGCTCCAGATAGCTAGATTAATAGTGGAGATATTTGTTTATTTGGGGAATATTCATTGAACTTCTTAGAGTTTACTAAAATTTAAACAATGTGAGAAAAAAATTGTAGTACTGAAATGTAACTTATGTTTTGTGAGGAATTCTGTTTGAATACGTCCACAAATGATCCAAACTGGTGACGTAAATCAATTTTACGCATTTATTTTCATAAAGTTATTTGATAATTTTTACCTTATTCCCGCTTGGGAGTTAGTTGAGCAGAATCAGCTTTAAAGATCTGAAGATGATGTGTAAACCCTTTAGCATCTGTCACTTTCAAGTTAACATCCAACCCCTAGTATCAAGTGGAAAAGACAGGCAGCGGAAACCCTAAGGCAACTGCAACCCTCCCCTGAAACGTTAACAACTAAGTTTTATACATATAATGAACTAGAAAAAAGTTGAAACATAATCAGGAAAGGATCATTTATGAATTAAAATTTGCAACTAAAAACAAGAGGCGAAAAATTAAAATAGACGTTATCAAGCAAACTTTAATTTAGATTTATTTATTGGTTTCATTCGACCCCTTCTGATCAAATAGGAGAAGTCAAAGAAATTTACATAGTCAACGTACACAACTAGAAAAGACATAAATGTATAATAAACAAAGACATCACACACAAACATAAGAATAATACATATAAAAGAAAATACAAAATAACATAATCAAATGAATATATACATATATATAAACAAACATAAAAAACATACAATTTGAAAATGAGAAAACAGAATAAGATAGTTAAATACAAGACAGAAAAGGATATTCATACATAAATTTGGAGGGAAAAGATCGATACATAAATGATATAAAAAACGTAAAAATAATTTCAATGCTTCAGTAAAAAAATTATATATTAATATCGTGTTAATGTTAGCAGAATGAAGTGAAATAAAGTTATAGAAACGTTTAACAGGAACATCGATAATTTACACCAATGTCCATATTTAAACGGATAGATTAAAACTAATCCACGTAACTTTTTACATGAAACGTTTAAAATTTAAAATCCCTCATGATGAAAGAATGTATGTAGTCTATTTCTTATTAAACAACTAAGTAAATAATAATTGTTTTTTACTTAAAATGATATATTCTAGTCAGCATCGCAAAAATTTAATTTTCACGTTTTATTAATGTGTGATATTTTTTCTTTTGCATTCATTAATACTTAACATTCCAAAAACTATTTTGGATATAAATAGCAGAAAACAATTGTTCATGATTTATTATATTAATTATGGACATAATTTCGTTTGGAGTTTCGGAAATGTTCTGTTAAATACTGATACTGAAATTAAGTTTATTTTGTTTTGTTTAATTTCGAGCTTACTATAACGATTTGTCTGCTGGTGATTCGTCTGCTGAAGAAGTGAACTGAAAGGCACATGTAAGTAAATTCAACATAATTGGTAAATAGGAATTAAAATGTAAAACGTCTGTGTTTAAAGTATAATAATTCGATTATTAGGTAGCCAAATTTCCTATATATTATGTTACTTTATTTATCACTTATTTTTCTATGTAATTTGACTCCTTATTTACCTAATTATAATTAGTAAAGATTAAAATTTGCTGACTTTCTACATCTAAATCCTTATTAGTCATTTCTATGTTTGAAATTAATTTATTTCGTTGAATATATAGAATTTTACATTGTAAAAATGTAATTTAATAGCATATCGTCTAATACATGCTGATTAATTTAAGTTTCACTTTTTTTTATTTCACAGACATCATACTTGAGGTATATTTAATAACCATTCCGTCCTACTTATTTTGAAAATACATTTTCTATTGGTCCGGAAATTTTATTTTCGCCTAATACTATATTAAAAGATTTCTCAATGAATTAATTGATTACGGAAAATCATAAATAGTGAATTGAGCCAGTGTACGGTGAAGGCTCACCACTTTATAATATTAGTTTCATTAGGACTTAAACAGTAGTAATCTGTGCCTCCTAGAACATCAATTACTCATCCCAGCAGCTTGAGATGAAAGGCGTGGCTCAACTGAACAGCAGACACCATGGAGAAACAACGAAGGCGCCGTGTAGACTTTTTCTACAAACGGTTGTTGTATGTGTGACTTTGAAACTTTCCTTCTTAGGTCTTTTTTGTACGCTAGAGATACGTAGAGGCGTTCGAGTTGAAAAAATACGTTGAAATATATCGGAAACATCATAAATTTCAACGATAATAAAAATTAAGGATTTAATCAAAATATTTTTTATTATCTAAAATATCTAGAAAATAAGCATCGTACAGAGTAAAATTTCCTAGATGAAAATTTAATAATTTTGGGGCAGTGTGCTCAAATTTGACCGCCGTCTCCACTCCATTTTAAAGTGGGTGGGGAACATCTTTGGAATCATAAGTGGGAACCGCAAAGGGGTGGAAGCAAGCTTTAAATTTTAAAATAATAACCTTAATTTTTATTATATATTCAAATTTTATGACATAAACTTCGAAGATCTTAATCGTATCATTGTATTAAAATCATCGTTGAAGGCGATGCAATCGACGAAAATTAGCTACGTTTCGTTTCTAAAGAAACCCCCGCTTCTTTTATTACATAGTTCTACAAAGATGTTAAAGTTATCATTTAAACGTTATTTCTGACAATCGTAGATGGCGCTGTAGGAGTGTTTTTTTTTCTACGACTGCAAATACATAGCGCGTAAAGAGTATTAAACGAGTGCAATGTAAACAATTGATAAAATCAATTATATTATTTGTCAAATAAAAACCAGAAAAGATGATTTATTGCTCATTTTATTTTTAAACCCATGTATCGCTGTAATATTGACATAAATTTGTTTCACGCAGTAATTATTTTCTAAAACGGTTATTTTACGCAAATAAATAATTTAATTTGCTGTTTATTTACATTTATTCATGATTTTTAAAGAAATAAATATGACAAAATATCGTAAAATCAAAAAGAATTAAGTTTTCAAAATATATTCTACTGTAGATCCATCTTCGATAATTCTAACACAATTTTTTTTGACACCATTATGTATTCAATCTGTCCATTAGAACAATACATACTTGAGACGAAATACAAATGTTATACAGGTAGTGGGAGTTGATTCCTCTTCTATAATATTCGTCTTGAAATATGTTATGTTAGATCTGAGTTTTTAAATCTGTATATCGTTATTAAATCTATATATCAAGTCATTGGGCTTGAATTTATTTTGATGGCGCACTTCACTATCAAGTTTGAACAGTGTTCGCTCGAGCACGTTTGGATGTACCTGAGTTTTATCTAAACAGTTGCTACTATTTTAGTAGTTTAGACCACTTGATTTCTTCTTTAATTGTTAGGTCATGTGTTATTTTCGAATTTGATACATCCCAGGGGGGCGAATTAATCATATTTACTGAAAGGTTATTTTATGAATTAGTTAAACGTCGAAGCCTGAGGTGGCTTTTGTAGAATTAAAATGTATTCTACTGTAAATTTTTTTTTTAGGGCAACAGGCTACATGAGGGTGATCCACATTGGGCAACTCCCCTTTAATAGCATATGAAGGGATTAGAAAGGGGGGATGCGGAAGGGTAGAGGAAGGTAGCCAAGGATTACTAGGGCCCCCGGGCTATGGTTTAAGGATCCTACCCGGCATTCGCCTAAAGAAATGCAGGGAAAACCCTAGAAAAACCTGCATCGGGTAGGTCGGGCATTGGGTACTTGTCCCACGCCCTTCCGATAGCGGGAGAGGAGTTTGCTGTGGGGACGCAGCATTCCCTTCTCCGTACCTCGACCAGTTTAGGAGACAGCTGGCCGACTATTCCAATGGGAATAGCGAACAACTCTTACCGTATGCCCAAGGTCTGCGACCCCGGAACATACACCTCTCAAAACAGGCCGAGGTGCCTCGGCTTGTGGGAACCTTAGTTCAAAATTGGAGAGGAAAAGGCATCCCCAAAGGTAGCCCCTTCGTATCTCTCGTAAAAGGTTCTGCCTGCGAGAGAACATCCCTCGCAGGCTATTCTCCCACAGGCATTGTACTGTAAAATGTCAGATTGGAATTTATAGTATAATACTGTTTATGGAAACTGCAAGACTTTTATGACGTTATCACAAATTATTTGACGGGTGATACATTGCGCAAGTTGATTCATTGAAAATTGGAGTAATAGAACACAATATTATAATAAGAAAGATAGCCAAATGCAAAACTCTTTTTGAATTTTGCCAACTGACTAGTGCAGTTGTGTCTCTCTATGCTCTTGCATTTTTACTGCACCTGAAGAAAGGAACAAGGCTTCTAGAAACGTTGAGTGAAATTTATATTATCAGGTCTATGGTCTGTTTTTCGCTATCTTTGTTATTGTTAATTTTGAATCAGACGTGTAAATTTTTCATTTTAGAACACAATATGTACAGCACAGCGTTTCTTCACTGTTGCAACATTTTGTAGCAAAACGCATGGGTTTACAATGAAAAACGATACTTTTATAATTTTAATAAATAAATAAGCAATACAGGAAATAAGTCAGAAAATTTATTAACAAATTAAACCAATTATTTTGAATATAAAGTTGCGCCAACAATTTTGGGAGTTCTTCAGGTAAAACTGTTTTCAATTTAGAGCCATGGACTGTTGTAGCCGAATACATTTTCTAATTTTAGACGATTGAAGCGACTTCAGCAATGATTCTAATATAATGTCATAAAAATGAATACATAATAAAATTAGGTTAATTTTTTAAATTTATTATTCTCATTTATGATTTCAAAGTTGTCACGTTGCCTACCTTAAAATGGGGTGGCGTAAATGAATGGTTCTCTCAAAAATATTAACTTTACATGAGGAAATTTTTTTCGTACAATGCATATTTTTCCAGATATTTTAATGTATTTTCTTAAAACCAGCACCCTGTATAAGAATTTAAATTGGCTCTACTCCTCATTACTTTCATTCTAATTCGACTTCGATTTAATTTATTATCCAAGTTGAAAAATATAATCCTGTAACCTGGTGGTTTAATAAATTAATGTTAATTTATCAGTGAATAATAGGTTTGAAACATTTCGACAGATAGTTCGTCTGTAGCCATCAGGTTTGAAATCAGAAGTCCGTTTAAGTCCATACACTCACAGAGATTGTTGCCGAAACGTTATACGTCTTTCAAATTACTGCCCAGAGAGAAAACCGAGAAATTTTATTCTGCGTACATTAAAATAAGAGAGTAAATTCGCTTAACCCCATATCTTTAAAATAGAACATGGAAATAAATAGACAGAATATTTTGTTATTATTATATTAGTTCATCGCACAGTAAAATCGTCAGTTTTTATTTAATTATAAGTTATGCATGATAATTTTCCTGATTTCAAATAAATATGTAATCAGGTTTGATCACATATAACTTGTATTTCTATTACTCTTTCCCACTGTTATTATAGAACAAAATTAATTTTATTGTTGTTTATACTAATTTTATTAATATTATATAATTTCTGTTTACTTAACGTTTCGTAAACGCACCACTAGTTTATGCTTTTTTGTAATATTTAAAAAAAAATGTCGCCTACATTACTTTTTCAAGTAGTGTCATTTTTTATAAATTAAATGGTATACCTATACTGCATAATTGTAAAACATACAACGTTGTAGTGATGTTGCTGACAAAAATAACAATATCTGATTCCTGTGAATGTTTACGACGAAACGGCGATTAATAGCTGTTGAGAGTGGACAAACCTCGTTGTTTTACAACTGCCATAAAGACCTTGCTAATAAGAAAGATTTATGGGTCGTTTCGAGAGTTACTGCGTTGTTTCCGTTCGACCGCGAAAACGCCGGTGTTGTACTGTCACACAGATGCTGAAATCCATCAAAGCAGCTGTCGACATCCGTCAGGATTCCACAAATTTTATTTTATTTTTCTGCTGGAAGCCTGAAACTGCGACGGCCTCACGCTTTTGATCTGTCAATTGTTACCTCAGCAGTTATTAAAGCGAACGATGAAAGCTATCCAATGTTTATATTTTTGTTCGTAGCACGGTGTACAAGTTGGTAGTTTGTTGAACATGACCGCTATTTTCAAGGTCTCAAGCAATTTGTCTGCTTATTCTAAACACTCCTAGTTTATTTTTGCATGGTTCAAGTCTCTGCCACCGATAAATCTGTCCTGAAATGCACGTGAGCAATAAACGTCAGTGTCGAACGAAATATTATCGCAATCGTACGAAGATCAAAATGTACAATTAGTAGTAATTAACAGTAAGATTATATTTAAAAAATAAGTCAGTTGTGTTATGAGTAACTTTCTATAATTATTTTGATACTAGCTAGGTGCCCGGCGTTGCTCGTGTACTTATTTATATAAACTCGAAAAAGTATTTAATTGAATACTTAAATATATTCCTTGAGTATTTCAGGATATAATTGTCAATTGTCACTCAGTCTTCATTACATTGATGCAATTGTTAGCTAGACTCACAACTAATATAGCGCGAAAATTAACTTACATTTTCCGCAAGGATGGTAATGTAATTCGTATTCTTCTTTATTACCATTCGATGGAGTATTGCTGTATAAAATTATACTTTTTATTTAAATAACATATTTCTGCTTTATTTCATTCCTAATAAAGGAAATATTTCCTTTGTTCGTTGCGTAGTAACGTCTCTCTCTCGCGTGACGTCATTGTCTCTTGGCGCGCAGTAATTTAATATTTAATAATCACGGTTTTTAATTATAATTCTTTCCACATGTATGCTAGGTGTTTCTCACCCTCACAGTACCGTTTCTCGTATTTTGAAGAATATGTGTACCAATTTTTGTTGCATTCTGTCCACGCGATAAAATTTGTATAAAGAACAACGTAAATACATACATACATACATACATACATACATACAAATATACATCCTTTTTTATTATATAGAAGACTAAGAAATATAGCTAAATACAGACAAAATAAGTGATGATATCTTTCTTCATGTGTAGAAAAACTTTTGAGTTTTGTTAACTGACTAGTGTCGTTGTGTCGTTCCAGGCTCTTTCCATAAACTTTTGTTGTATTTATTCTACCACTTCTCAATTTGTCTATCTATCTTATTACTAATTTTCAATCAAAATTTTCAATTTTATAATTATTTTTTATATTTGTATATTAATATTGCCCATGGAAAAAGGTGTTTTCCACAGTGATACAATTCAACTATCCGTTACGATTCCAAGATGTTTTTAAGAAACAGTATACTAGCGGGTCATTTATCCTTTCGCAATCTCCCCTTTAATAGCATATAAAACGATGGAAATTTGGATGCGGAAGGGAGAACAAGGGTTAAGATTCTGAGAACGAAGGTTTCGTATTCTGCAACAAAATAAAACTAAACCGAACTGCGAAACAGAATACATTCATTCAGACGCGGAAAATATAAATAGATCCAAATATGTATATGAAGGTAATAATTGTGGAATTTCAAACTGACTTTCTGAACTGATATGTGACATACCTGAAGACGAACAGAAGTTTACCCTCTCGCAGCATGTTACTTTACACGAGGAAGACTCACATGTAACCCTCAATGAAAAGAACTCAAATCACTCAAGTGGGAACGACATGTCTGAACTGGTATGCGAAATACGGGCTCTCGCAGTTGGAACCTTCGCCGTATCCCCCCTTTCACTCCCTTTCCTGTGCTATAAGAGGGAAATGGTCGCTACGTGGATTACCCTATGTATGTCCGTCATGTATTGGACGTGATTTTTTTTTTAAATAATTAATTACTTAATTCCTTTTGTCTTATCCTAAGAATAAGCAGTTTTTTTATCTGAGCTTTGGAGGACGACAATGATTACCCCGTTCGACAACTCCCGTAATAGTAAGGGCTAGGGCACACTTGCAATTTTCAGTTGCGCAACTGTTTAGTCGCAGTTGCATAGTTTTGGGCACACAACAGGCAACTAAACAGTTTGGTTGCTACGTATGGGCACACATGGGGATGCAACTACAGTTGCTAGATGGACTTCATACAGGTGGCAGCGTTGTGTGCTCTTGAGATGATAATATGATAAAATCTAATTACGAAAGTTGAAAATAAACAATTCTTACCTTTTTCTGATTTTTCCTATGGCTTGAGTTTCTCCCATTCGACAATGATTTGTTCGCAAATTTCTGTCCAGTACTTCTGTATTGCTATTCTATTACTATGTTCAGGCAAACTTTTGTGGTAAATCGCTGGCCTTACCCGGATTAATTCAATGAATTTTTCTGTCCAAGAAACGTCATCAATTTCTGTGAAATTCATTTATATTTTTTCATGAATTTTTATTGTTTATTTGTGTTTTGAATAAATTATTATAAAAACTGGTTCAAAAATTAATAAATTGACTCACCTATCATTTTGTTGAAATTGATTTGTTAAGATTTCTTGAGATATCAAATGTCAACTACAAGTATGCAACAGTTGGATTGCAAGTGAGCTCACCACCAATGGGACAGACGACGATTGCGCAACTATATGCAACTGAAAAGTTTGTTTAGTTGCTGAAGCTAGTAATTCAGTCTCAGTTGCATGTGTGCGCAGGTCCATAACACTCCATACGACACAAATATGCAATCAAACGATTGCGCAACTGAAAATTGCAAGTGTTCCCTAGCAGTTATATAACAAAACGAATCAATTATAACAAAACGCCTTCAACCGTTGAACGACGAAGACAGGGAAAGCCTGCGAGAGGATTCTCTCGCAGGTAACCTGCGAGGGATTTTCTCTCGCAGGCCGAACCTTTTAGGAGAGATACGAAGGGGCTACCTTTGGGTATGCCTTTTCCTCTCCGTTTTTGAACTAAGGTTCCCACATGCCGAGGCATCTCGGCCTGTTTTGAGAGGTGTATGTTCCGGGGTCGCAGACCTTGGGCATACGGTAAGAGTTGTTCGCTATTCCCATTGGAATAGTCGGCCAGCTGCCTCCTAAACTGGTCGAGGCACGGAGAAGGGAATGCTGCGTCCCCACAGCAAACTCCTCTCCCGCTATCGGAAGGGCGTGGGACAAGTACCCAATGCCCGACCTACCCGATGCAGGTTTTTCTAAGGTTTTCCCTGCATTCCTTTAGGCGAATGCCGGGTAGGATCCTTAAAACATAGCCCGGGGGCCCTAGTTAACCCTTGGCTACCTTCCTATACCTTTCCGCATCCCCCCTTTCAAATCCCTTCCTATGCTATTAAAGGGGAGTTGCCCTAAGTGGATTACCCTCACGTAGCCTATTGCCCTAAAAAAAACCGTTGAACGAGCACCAGTCAAAAGCCTGCGAGAGAATTTCTCGCAGGTGAACCTTCCCAGAGAGCTCTGGCGGGGGCTACCTTTGGGGATGCTCTCACATCTCTCTGGTTTTTTTTGAACTAAGGTTCCCACATGCCGAGGCACCTCGGTCTGTTTTGAGAGGTGTATGTTCCGGGGTCGCAGACCTTGGGCATACGGCAAGAGTTGTCCGCTATTCCTATTGGAATAGTCGGCCAGCTGCCTCCTAAACAGGCCAAGGCATGGCGAGGGGTAAGCTGCGTCCCCACAGCAAACTCCTCTCCCGCTATCGGAAGGGCGTGGGACAAGTACCCAATGCCCGACCTACCCGATGCAGGTTTTTCTAACGTTTTCCCTGCATTCCTTTAGGCGAATGCCGGGTAGGATCCTTAAAATATAGCCCGGGGGCCCTAGTTAACCCTTGGCTACCTTCCTCTACCCTTCCGCATCCCCCCTTTCAAATCCCTTCCTATGCTATTAAAGGGGAGTTGCCCTAAGTGGATTACCCTCATGTAGCCTATTGCCCTAAAAAAAAAACCGTTGAACGAGACGCACTCATCGAACCTTGGCAACTTTCGGTTATCGTGACTGTATCTAATTCACCACCATAAGTTATCTAAATTTTATTTAAACAAAAATACTAATTCATGTACTGAGTAATGCAGATTTAATCAGCACGACGCCTCAGCCTAGTCGTATACATAGCCTGCCCTGAATGTTTTCGCGGATCCATCCATCTATCTATGTGCAACGCAAAAAACAAGGCATGGATACATAATTTGGACACAGCATAATCTACACAGACCGTAAGTCTGTTCCGTGTAAAAACTCCGGATAATGTGCATAAACGAGCTTCAAAGTGCTAAACTCAATATTTTTTTCTCCAATCACAGAAAACGTTATAATTTTCCTTTGTCAAACTGTGGAAACGAGTTTAAATTGCATTATTGGGATCATAGTGATCATATATATATTCCCCATTAAGGTATTGTGGATGCTGTTGGCAGCGTATGACAATATTTGGTGCATGATCCTTCAAACCTAACATGTAAAGTATTGTTCATAATTCAATTGTAGTACCTATTCATTCATTTCATGGGCATGAATTTTTCTTCTTGTTTGTTAGGTGTAATTAGTTAAACGATAGCCATATTCAACTTTCCTATCAATTAATGAATAAGAAAGATAGACTTTCAGACTAAAAGGGTAATATAAATACCACACAACGTTTCTGGGATCCTTGTGCCTTTCGTCAGGTGCTAAGAAGAGCCTAGAGAAACACAACTGAAATTGTCAGTTGACAACACTCAAAAGCTTTTTTCAATCAGACGTAATTTTTTTCATTTTTCCGATCAATTAATACGTGTTTATTTATTTATTTTAAAGTAAAGTATAAAATATTGCATTTAAATTGTTATATATATATATTGAATATTTTATTTAGCTTCAGAGCCATTGGATGTTTTATTTAAAGTTAACCTTTCCAAACAACCCTTATTTTGTCCAAGATTTTCCACGTAATTTTATATTGTTTGTGATCTTGACGTTCTGTCGTGAGCTGTCCCAAATTAAGATAACCATTCAGAGTAGAAAAATGGTCGGAAGTTGTTACACACACATCTACACACACATCTTCTTCTTTTTCTTTTTCTCAACTGTTTTCCCTGCGTCAGTTTTAGGTTAATTGCCGGGTAGAATCCTTGAACGCAGTCCTAGTTAACCCTAGGCTACCTTGCTCTACTCTTCCGCATCCCCCCTTTCAAATCCCTTCCTATGCTATTAAAGGGGAGTTACCACCATGTGGATTACCCTCACGTAGCCTGTTTTTCTAAAAAAAACCTAAATCATAACAAATGTAATGTGTTCCTATGAATAAGAAGACATTTACAACTCCCACTCTACTGGTAACGTTACAATTAAGTGCATCAAGTTTAATTTTAGAAACTGGAGCAGGTAATGTTCCACGAGGAACAATTACTCGCAAGAGGCACATTACAGTTGAGAAAAAGAGAGCTTGGTTGTCTCATTACACGTAGGACGGGCCCACAAGCGAGAGGCCAATTTCCAACTGCGTTAATCCACTCCTTTGCTATTCACAAAAGGAGTGAGTGTTTTAACTGCGGAACTGCGGAACTGCTGCGCATGGAATTGAATTCTGCGTTGAAAACTTCTTCAATGAGTTGCACAAGTAAAGTAGTACAGAGAGGCTGGTAAAACTCATAAGTGTCTTAATAAGTATATTTACTGGCGCTTTGCAGCGGAATCGCGAGCCAGTCTTTCGTTCAAACAAGTGCAAATTGTTTTATACTTTGGCGCGGCAGAATCGCCTTTGGTTCAAACATTAGCAAACGGTGTTCTACCGTCGTCTATATTTCGCGGTTTTTGACAGGACTGCAGCACACGAGCCAAACTTAATGGAACCTGTATTACGTGAAAACGCATTAAATAAATTCCACAGGGGATTATGTGTCATACTTGTTTCCTTAAACCTCTCGGAAATACGCATTTAACTTGGCTTTTACTTTGATCAGTGTAATATTTGATTAAGCTTGTAATATTGGCTCGTCATACATTGACGTTCAATTTTCTAAATGCACTTATCTTGAGGGTATTTCATATGACTGTACCTGTGTATTTACTGCGGATGCTTCATCAGTATAACGTTGGCGTACTTTACCTATCAAAGAAGAATGAGACTACATACATAAGTGTAATTAATTACTAATATTGTGTAAAATAATCTGTCGTTGTAAAAATAAGGTATTCTGCTAAACATCACATGAAAACACTAAATACAAAACTGCGTGTAGAGACAAAAAATTAGGAAAAAAGTACAAGAAACCATTAAATAATTCAGCAAAACATAGTTAACAATAATTCAATACCCGTATTTAATTTAATAATTAAATGAATGATTTTTCAGTACAAATGTTCGAATAGAAAGAATAATTTGGTTTAAAAAGTATAAGGCTGTTATACAAACCGGGAGAAGAATTTTAGCTAAATATAATTATCATTCACCACCTTTAATGGCTGACGCTTCATTTTGTTCACAATAAAAAACGATCAAACGGATTTAAGTGAAACTTTATATATTTTTTATAAGAGTTTTTAAGAGCAACTAAATTTTATTTGCTATATTGAGACCAAGTAACGAATACTAGAAATTCTAAAGTTAAAAACTTGGACCTTACAGAAAGCAGCAGAAAGATTTTCCTCAAAAGAGCTAAATAGCTTTACGGCTTTCTTAAATTTCCATCGCTTAATTGAAAAAATTAAAACTTCAAATTCCGTCCGCCCAATTTACTTTTCTTTTTAATGGACATGTTTAATATGGGAAAGGGACAGAATCACTATTCACAAATAAAGTGATGCATTAAACAGGTAAAATGTAAAGTGTTGAGATTCGCTAATATATCGAAAAACTTCTTAAAGAGACTCTAGATATTGGCAGAAGAGTACTTTTTTGTTAGAAATATAGTTGTAATGTGTTTTATTTAATATAATCTGACAGTTATTATTTAGAAAATAAATAAGCATCACAGCCAAGATGTTAGTTGTGAAAGGATGCAGTCCATGACTCTAAATTCATACTTCTTCTAATTTAGCATACATATATGTATAGAATCAAAACTGTATATTATGTGAAGAAGTCCAAAAATTGTGGAAGAAATATATTTTTTTGGTTGAAATTGATTAACACATTTTTCTGAAATATTGGCTGTATGTTTTTATTTATTTAGTGTTTTTTTATAGTATAGTATTAATATTAGTGGGACAAATATATTACTAAAAATTCAGAATAGAGTTAAGACTAATTTTAAATATCACAAACTGTAATTTTTCTTATGTTAGTAGTTGTAAATTGTATATTATTGTAATATTAATAAAATGAAAAAAATGACGCCTGATTGAAAATAATGAATAAGAAAGATAGCCGATTCAGACAAAAAAGTGATAATATAAATACCACACAACGTTTCCTCAGGTGCGAAGAAGAGCATAGAGCTTTTGAGTTTTGACCACTGACAAGTGCAGTTGTGTCGCTCTAGGCTCTTCTTCGCACCTGATGAAAGGGACAAGAATCCCAGAAACCTTGTGTGGTATTTACATTATCACTTTTTTGTCTGAATTGGCTATCTTTCTTATTCAATCTTAATAAAAGTTCTGAGTCAGTAGCAGAATGCAATGTTTCGTGGACACGACACGAAAAACTTGAGAAAGTTAAAATAATCGTATAAATAAATTTCTTAATAAATTGAATAATCATTTATTTTTCGAGTTAAGCTTATAACTTCTAAATATCGTGCATCAAACGTGAGAAGCAACGTAACCAAAACAGTGAAAAAAAAATTTACGTTAGAAATAAATCATTGTTTTACAAGATTGTGAAAAAGCTGTAGTGATAGGAAAATACAGAGCAAAATCAAAATAAATACTGTTTTTATGACGTCGGGAAGTGCAACGTCAACAGAATTAATTGAAGTCGAGACATCCGTCCGATGACCAGAGGATCAGCGGCAATAGGATAAACGAATATTATAAACTTTATAAATACCAAATTCAATAATGAAAATCATTTCTTAGCCATTCCTCTTTTTTTAAAAAAAAACATTTCTTAACATTATTAAAGAGGACTAGCTAATAAAGACTTTTAACTGTTGAATAATACAGTACGTGTCCTTGTTTTTATAGGAAATAGCAAAATTTTAATATATACGTCGCTGAATATATTTGGTCAATTATTCTTCCCGCGAGTATTCCCCTAGATTAATAACTCTTACAATTTTCATTGTTTAGTTACATATTATATGTATTTGTGTTCAAATTCTGAATGTATTGTTGTAAAATAAATTTGAAATAATCGTTGACGTTGTTTATATAAAATAATGCCTTTATTAAACTAATTATTAAATATTAAAGATTCATTAAATTAAAATCAATCTCCATTATTAGTTATTTCATAAGGCTGCCTTTGTGGCGAATCCAAACCAATCCGTTTTACATACTGCTTTCACCTTTGGGACTGTTAAATTTTAAACGTATCCTATAAAAAGTGCGTATCACAAGTACTTTTCAACTTTGGAGCTTGTTAATAAGAAACTTTCTCCATGTGTCTCCTTAACGTGGAACTTGGTAAAATTTTTAAGAAGTGACACGAAAGCGTGTCATAAGTCATTGGTAGGAAAACAAAATTTTGGTGTTAGGAGTATGCGAGAAAAAAAATATTACGGATAGAGCTAACAAGTAACAAACAGAATCAAATATTTTTTACTGGAACAGCTGGCTTCAAATAACGCGTAAAATACGGAAGAAAAATCACCATTAATGTACATTGCATATTTGTGACAAAAGCTAAACTGAACGCTCAATGATTTAATTACCGTACGAAAGTCGATCAAGTAGTTAATAATATAAAGGCTAGTAGGAAATCAACTGAATTTTGAGATATTAAGAATGATTTCTATTATTCCTGCCAGTACCGGCTATTGGGGCGACGAGCACTCTTTCAATTGGATCAATATACGCCATATTCTGGCTGTCTTAAGCCCAGGAATTTATTATACGTAGAACTGGAGAACGTGTACACCCGCCCACTCACCCTATTATAAAGCTCGCTTAAACCGAATATCGATTCTAGCAAGCTTATTTCTAAATTAAATTGGCTGCCTTGTTGTGTGATTAATTTAATAAAATTTCTGAGCCTTATTTCTTGTATTCAACTGTATTTTATGCTATTTTATGCTGTGTTGAAATGTATTTAACAATCTAATTTCAGATACATGTTTGCTTTTTGCTAATACTACTGTAAATATTTATTATTTGCTATTGCCAGCATGAATATAAAAATCTTTAAACTAAAATACAGTGGCATAAAGAACAATAATACAGGCATGTGTACCTTTTTTGTTCTTAGATAAATTTGTGTTTACAATGCATATATCAGGTTTAATAACTCTCTTCAAAAACCATGACTCTCCACAATAAATCTATGTTAACGAGCTGATTACTTTCCTTATCCTAAATTTTACGACGTTGAGCATAAACACAATTATATTCAAGTGCTCACCCACTATAAGTGAGTCCATCAATAGAGTTGATACTTTACATCTCAAATCAATGCAGTTCAAGGTCAAGGATAGTGACCGCGCAGCATAGCTAGATACTACGTGACTGCATGAGTCTCGTTATTTCTTTGTTTCCGTATATAATTATACCTAATAAATAAAAATAATTAAAACTTATACCGACACAATTTTAATTTTTTATTTATATTGTAACGAAGTGTCGATAACTATTTGTATCTCCTTCCGTTTTTTTTCAAATTAATATAATTAACTAACAATGATTATAATATAAATAAAAAGCGTTCGTAAAAGGTCATATTAATTAAGGTACAGACGTTAAATTAAAAGTTTTACACCTAATAAATGATACTTATTTAAGTGTCATAATATTGTCTTTACTGCTTATTTATAAGTCAAATACGTAATGAATTTAATTGCAAAAATAACTCTAATACTTGCGTCATCTTTTGTTAAATCGATTTATTTCCCACTATTGTTATGCAATGGCTGTCTTATATCTTAGTTCAATTTTATATCTATATCAACAACTGCATCTGTATTATTTATCTAAATATAAATGGGCCCACAATTTTATTGGCATTTCAAGTGTTTATATAAAATTTCTTTCAATATCTCTATTATTCACAATGTAATAATAAATACATTCTGTAAGCTCTTTCTTTATATTTATACATCCCATTCTAAAACAGACTGTGGGGACGAATATTCCGTGTCCCCACGCGAGCAAGAGGGTCCCGTTACGCGTCCCGTTAGGGGATGCAAACAATGCTCCCCACCAAGTAACGGGACCCTACCGAGCACCTACAGCGTGCACACGGAGAGCGCCATTCTGTTTCCGGCTCTCGCGCGAGACATTACCTGTGCTTCCCGACAACGGCCAGAGTCGCACCACGTGGTGGAATAAAGTTTTAGTTTAGGAGACCAGGCTTATTACTCCCGGCTCCGGGAATCCTAACCCTGCACGAGTCTCTCCTATATTGGTGACCCCTACGATGGACATTTTGAACAACAAAATCGCCGAGCTACAGCAGGAGATCGCAAGGCTGAAGGAGGATCCACGTGGCCAACACCATGACGCAGCACAGGTCTGTAGGATCACACCGAAGCTGCCGGCTTTCTGGGCGGACAATACGGACGTCTGGTTCGCCCAGGCGGAAAGCCAATTCGCCATCGCCGGCATCACGCAGGACGCCACCAAGTTCAACCACATCGCAGCTCACCTCGAACAAAGATGGGCTGCGGAAGTCCAGGACATCCTCGTCAACCCGCCAGCAACAGGCAAGTACGAGTGTTTAAAGAAAGCTCTGATACAGAGACTTTCGCCCTCACAAGAGCGAAGAACTCGGCTGCTGCTCAGCGAAGCCGAACTTGGCGACAGATCTCCGTCGCAGTTCCTGCGGTACCTCCGCAGCCTAGTAGGGCCTACTCAAGTGTCGGGCGATTTCCTGCGGACGTTGTGGCTGCAGCGCCTGCCGGCCTACGTACAGGTCGCGGTCCAAAGTCATATAGACGCACCGCTCGCCACGGCCGCCCAAATCGCTGACAGGCTTATGGAGATTCCAACACCCGGTCTTCCACCGCACGTCCACGCTGCCAGCACGAGCTCACAGTCCACCAATCAGGCAGATGAACTCCACGGCCCATCAGCCCCTAGCCTCGAGCAGCGCCTGGAGGCGCTCACCGCGGAAGTCGCAGCCCTACGAGGCGAACGAAGGCCGCCAGCACGCCGTCAGCCGCCCGAACAACAGCGTGGCCGCCGCGACAACGCCAGCACCGGGAAATGCTGGTACCACAGACGGTTCGGTAGCCGGGCTCAACGCTGCGAACCCCCGTGCAGCTACACCCAGGGAAACGAGTAAGGCAGCCGGCTATTGCAGCTGCCGGCTGCCCATCCAGTGGACGCCGTCTCGTCGTTAGGGACCACACCAGCGGACATGGGTTCCTAGTCGACACCGGTTCCGACTTATGTTGCTTCCCGCGCAACCTACTCAAGGGCCAGCGCGCGGTCACCAACTACAAGCTCAGCGCCGCGAACAGCAGTACTATCAACACGTACGGCTGCCTACCCATGCGAATCGACCTGGGGCTGCACCGGGTGTTCGTATGGCGTTTCGTCATCGCGGACGTCGCGTTGCCAATAATCGGCGCTGATTTCCTGGCACACTTTGGACTTCTACCGGACTGTCGAAGCGGGCGCCTGCTCGACGGGACGACGGGCCGCGTCGTAAGCGCGAATAAGGACCGATCGCCGCAACCCAGCGTCAGGGTGCTGACGACGTGCTCGCCATACCAGGACCTCCTGAGCCGATTCCCGGAGCTCACGCGCCCGGCCGGCGCGCCCCGCGTTGTTCGTCACACCACGGTTCACCACATCCGGACGACGCCAGGACCCCCAGTTTCCTGTAGACCACGACGCCTGGCACCGGAGCGGCTCCACATCGCACGGGCAGAATTCGAGGCCATGCTCGCCGACGGGACCGCGCGACGATCGAAGAGCCCGTGGGCATCGCCGCTGCATCTCGTGCCTAAGAAGAAAGACGGAGAATGGCGCCCATGCGGTGATTATCGCGCGCTGAACGCGCGAACCGTCCCAGACAGGTATCCCGTTCGGCACGTACAGGACTTTGCTATGAGCCTTCGAGGAAGCAAAATATATTCTGTCCTCGACCTCGTTAAGGCATACACACAGATTCCGGTGCACACGACGGACATCCCGAAAACGGCCATAACCACGCCGTTCGGGATGTTCGAATTCCCGTTCATGACCTTTGGACTGAGAAATGCTGGACAAACGTTCCAGAGGTTTATGGACGAAGTGTTACAGGGGCTGGACTTCTGCTTCCCGTACATCGACGACATTCTAATCTACAGCGCGTCTCCAGAGCAACACCGGGAACACCTGCGAACCGTTTTCCGCCGATTGTCGCAGCACGGCATAATCGTCAACGTGGAAAAGAGCGTGCTGGGCCAGCAGGCCGTAACCTTCCTCGGCTACCACGTTTCCTCGGAAGGCGTAAGCGCCGTACCAGAACGTGTCGCCGCACTGCGCGATTTCCAGCGCCCATCCAACGCCAGAGGGCTCCGTCGCTTCTTGGGAATGATAAATTTCTATCGTCGTTTCCTTCCCAAGGCAGCGGCGCATCAAGCAGAGCTCCAGGAGGCTCTCTCAGGTCTCCGCGGCACCCACCCTGTGCCCTGGAACCCACTCAGTACAGCAGCCTTCGAGAAATGCAAGGCCTCGCTCGCCAACGCAACGATGCTGGCTCACCCGGACCCTACGGCACAGCTCGGGCTTTTCACCGACGCGTCGCAGAATGCAGTCGGCGCCAGCTTGCAGCAGCAAGTGGGAGGAGCGTGGCAACCGTTGGGTTTCTTCTCCCGGAAGCTGACGCCGCAGCAAACACAGTGGCCGGCATATTATCGGGAGCTACTCGCCATCTTTTTGGCGGTCCGGCATTTTCGTCACGCGTTGGAGGCTCAACACACAATAATATTTACTGACCATAAGCCCATATGTTTTGCCTATCAGCAGCAGAACGAGAGACTCCCGCCCGTTCAGAGGAACCACCTGACGTACATCTCGCAGTTCACCACGGACATTCGGCACGTCAATGGGTCCCAAAACATAGTCGCCGACGCGTTATCCCGCGTCGAAGCTTTGACAGCAGCCAATAGCCCGGTGGATCTCAGCCGCATCGCCCAGCAGCAAGCCGAGGACGACGAGCTACGCGAGCTGCTAGCCGGCAGCACAGCACTCCAGCTCCGCCACGTCGATGTCCCAGGACTCGACCTCCGGGTGTTATGTGATGTATCGACGGGTCGCCAACGCCTAGTCGTCCCAGCTCCAAGTCGCAGACAGGTATTCGACGCGGTCCACGGCCTGAGCCATCCCGGCACACGCGCTACCACGCGCCTGATTACGTCGCGTTTCGTTTGGCCCGGGGTTAAACGAGACATACGCGTATGGACTCGGGCGTGTTTGCAATGTCAGCGCGCGAAGATTACACGGCACGTCCACACGCCACTGGGAGACTTCACGACGCCGTCAGCTCGTTTCCGTCACATACACATTGACATCGTGGGTCCACTGCCGCCAGCAGGCTCTTACCGCTACCTCCTGACGGCGATCGACCGTGCATCGCGTTGGCCAGAAGCTTATCCACTGGAGCGAATCACCGCAGAAGATGTGGCCAACGCCCTGCTCCACGGCTGGATCTCGCGCTATGGCTGCCCAGAGCGTGTTACTACGGACCAAGGACGGCAGTTCGAGTCCGATCTTTTTCAGGCACTGGGGAAGTACACGGGCTGGCAGAGGTCCCGCACGACGCCGTACCACCCACAGGCTAACGGGCTAGTAGAACGGCTCCACAGGCAGCTGAAGGCAGCGATAATGTGCCATGAAGGCGCCTCCTGGCTCGACGCCCTCCCGGTCGTCATGCTCGGGATTCGTACCGCCTTCAAGGAGGACCTGCAGACATCAGCCGCCGAACTGGTGTTTGGAGAACCGCTACGTCTGCCCGGCGAATTCTTCACCGCAGAACCCGAGCTTGGCGACCCGACGTCACTCATCGAGCGGGTCCGCCAGGCAACAACAAACATACGGCCCACACCGGCTTCGCGACGCTCCCGACCAGGAAGCTTCGTGTTCAAGGAGTTGGCGACTTGCACCCATGCTTTTCTCCGTGACGACGGTATAAAGGCCTCCCTTTGTACGCCTTACACGGGACCCTACCGCATCGTCAGCAGGGACGAGAAAACCTGCGTGTTGCATACAAGTCGCGGAGAAACACGAGTTTCACTGGACAGGGTAAAACCGGCCTTCATGTTGCGCCCAGAGGAAGCAGTTGGGCCCCCCAGCATAGCGCCGGCAGCCACGAACGACAGCCCGGTGGCACCACAGGCGACGCTCTCCACGCCAGCGCAAAGAGACTGGCCTCGCCCGCATCGCCTAGCAGCGCCGCCAACTCGCTCGGGTCGCCGGGCCCGTGCCCCGGACCGCTACTCGCCCACGCCGTAGAACATTTCGCACATTATTATTTTTTTTGTAAATATTCTGTATATTGTTTTGTAAAAATTATGAACATATATATTTATTATGGTATTGTAATGCGACTCTGGCACAAAACGTATATCCTGACTCCGTCTCTTAACGGGTGGCTGGTGTGGGGACGAATATTCCGTGTCCCCACGCGAGCAAGAGGGTCCCGTTACGCGTCCCGTTAGGGGATGCAAACAATGCTCCCCACCAAGTAACGGGACCCTACCGAGCACCTACAGCGTGCACACGGAGAGCGCCATTCTGTTTCCGGCTCTCGCGCGAGACATTACCTGTGCTTCCCGACAACGGCCAGAGTCGCACCACGTGGTGGAATAAAGTTTTAGTTTAGGAGACCAGGCTTATTACTCCCGGCTCCGGGAATCCTAACCCTGCACGAGTCTCTCCTATACAGACAATAAAAAACATGCTTTTCAAATTGAAATTTTAATTATAATTATCCCTAAATGCATAATATTGGTTTCGTGAAATACTCTTTACGCTTAATTATATTTCATAATTATAATTCAGTTATAAAAAATTTAGTTTTATTGCGTTATTTTTATTCCCCATAACATTATCTGAAATCAATGTGCAAAAATCACTAAACGGAATTAAATGAGTAAAGTACTGGGAGATTGGTGATTCTATTAAACCAAATTTTCAGTCATTTTGCAAAAAATAACTGTATCTATTTGCGATATTAATCGCAAATCTTGTATCCATTAACCAAAGATGTATTTATAACGATATTCATTATCAATTATAATAACAGTGAAGTATTACATGAATTTAAACCCAAAATTGTCCTAAATGCCTAAAGTAGAGCATTGAAATTCAGCCGCTGCTGGTCAAATTTCATCGACGGAAAAAATTATTGTCAAGATATTTACTTCACTGAAGCACGATTCTAAATTTAAAAGTTTTTATTAAAAAGTATACAATTCTTGATTTTAGTAATGGAAGAACAAAATTAAAGAAAACATCATGACGAAATTTACTGTTAGAGAAAAAAGTTCTGATTCTGTCGTTATCAGAAAATTGAAATAAAATAATACATTATTTTATAAATTGGCCGATTTATAATTATTCATAATAAGAAGCAAATATATTTTGGCATAAAAATTTATTACCAAATTTAAAATATTATAGTTAAGAAACACAACGTCTCTAATTGGGGACCCTTAAGGTATAAAATTTCAATTAAATTCAGTTTGTTAAGTATAACGTTTCAAATTTGATAATAATTTTTTCAGACTAATAGGCTTGTTTCTTTCGTATTTATTTAAAATAAGTCAGATTAATATAAATGTTAATATCTTCCGGTAAATTTAAAACAATAACAAATAAATAAAATAAAATTTACTGATTATTTCGTAAAATCTTCCTGATCTGTCTGTTGGTAAAACGTAAAGTGTCTCAAAATGATAATATGTACCAATATAATAAATAAAATATAGTTTCCAATGTATATGCCATTATAAAACTGTTTTCCACCTAAAGATATTGCAGTGTACTATAAAAATAAGTATGAATATTAATACTTTCCTTACTATGAGATACTCATTTAAGTGCACTTCAACGTGGAAATGAGAATCTTATTGTGATATCATTTTTCAATCATTATATATGTATATACAAAGGAGTTCAAAAAAATGTTATTTTTCTAGCAGCAGCTTGTTGCCACACAATCAATCAAAGTCTCCATGTTTCCCCTCTCGCTACAATCTCACAAATTGATGAGATCTTGAGGGGAGCGTATAACAATAGTCTGTCATCAACGAGGGAGTTCTATTGGATTTGGAGGTCTGCCCCTGTCCATGGTTTTCTTCACCTCGCCTCGTGAGCAGATTCATCATGAGATCCGAAGTCTGCCTAAATTTTTCAACGTATTCTTACCCATCAACTAGAATTGTACAGTGTGACCGACTTAAGTATTGAAACTTGTTAAAGAAATTATTACAGAAAATTACATTCCTAGACCTCGACTTAAAATTTCATGAAATGTTTACTCACACTGTTAGACGCCGATAAATGTCTGTTATTCATATATATTCATTATATTTATATACAAATACATATTAAATAGAAGAAAAGACAGCGCTCAACAATTACGTACAGCAGAAAGTCGTATAATATAAATTCTTAGCTTTTGTAGTCTACTCAGAGCATGAGCACCTGTGATACCACTCCAGGAAAATCAAAGTAATCATTTGCGGGGAGGGGGTAACAGGCTTCATGAAGGTAATCCACATAGTGGAAACTCCCCTTTAATAGCATAGGAAGGGATTTGAAAGGGGGCATGCGGAAGGGTAGAGGAAGGTAGCCAAGGGTTAACTAGGGCCCACGGGCTATGGTTTAAAGATCCTACCCGGTAATTCGCCTAAAAGTGATGCAGGGAAAACCCTAGAAAAACATGCATCAGGTAGGTCGGGCATTTGGTACTTGTCCCACGCGCTTTCGATGGCGGGAGACGGGTTATCTGTTGGGTCGCAGTTTTCCCCCTTTCCGTGCCTTGACCGGTTTAGGAGGCAGCTGGCCGACTATTCCAATACAAATAATTATGTAATACAACAAAAATGATACTAACTGAGAGTTTTTAGTAGAAAATGTTCAAAGTTTTTAGTTCTTTGTACAGTCTGACACAAAAAAACTAGCAATCTTAGCAAGGACTAAATTTTTTCTGTAAATCTTGTGCAGTTATTGGACTGCATCGAAATTTATTCCGGAACTTTCTGTGAAAACCGTAGACTTGCCGCAGTAAGTGCATATTTAACGATCATCAAGGACGATCGTTCGTATATTGACGACCAATAAAATCTGGGTTCGATAATATACAGGTCTATTAAATACGCTTTACTTAAAATATCCCTCGCTATAAACATTTTCCAATGTTGTGGCTACTATAGAAAATATCTATTGCAGGTTCCCCAAGTCACATAGAAGAGAGGATGCGGTCAATTGTGTGATTGAATTTGAGCTACTGGAATTAATACTAGATTATTTAAATAGGAACGTAAATTCTCCTAAAATTACTTATAATAAAATTATTTATGAAATACACCAACTATATCTGAATTGTAGAGTAGAAAACCTTTGATGCATAACCGTTCTTAATTAGACAAATAAGTAGCCAAATAACAGACAAAATTAAGTGACAAAATAAATACCACACAACGTTTTGCAATTCTTGTTGCTTCCGTCAGATGATTCAAAAACTCAAGAGTCGCAAGAACTAAATACCGCTCAAACTCAAAACAGACGTTTAATTTTTTATAGTTTCATAATAGTTATTATCTTTAAATTTATTTCACATTGTCTCCTATGCATCGTTTATAACTCGGTTTTAACATATTCGAGTTTCTGTCCGTATTCAATTTTTTAAGATTCTCAGTAGCTGGATGATACTTTGGGTCTCTAGGGGTTCTTTAGCGTTTAATTACGTGCGATATGGCTGGCGTCAGAGTTCTTTCAAGTATAATAATATAAATGTAAATACTACCAAATCGTTTCTTGTTTTTTGTTGATAAGTAGTACCTGTTTACTTTGCTATCTAAATCGACACTCTATAATTATAAGGGGCTGTAAAATGGAAACCAAACACCCACTACAAAGTGAAAATGAAATTTCTTTTAGTCAAAAGAAATAGCCAGAAGTGTTAATACATTTATCTCACTGAAAGACGAGACGATCGATTCCAGTGTTGTAGAAAATTTCCTCACCAGATTGGCGATACGGACAGCTTTGAATTTCTTCGGCGGGGGAGAGTTTTGGCGTTCACATAGTTGGCTTTACCAGAAGTGCCCTATGGACTCAAAATGTTTGCACCACGTTTCCTGTGGCTCAATTTCCAATGCTTCACGAACACACTTTTCCCTACGCTCACCTGCAGAGCAATAACGAAAAAAACTGTGTGGACCTGTGCATTTTCACTATGCATTTCTCATGCCCTACATATGGCAGTATCGATACGTAACAACAGTGTTGCCAACTTGTGCCATGACTTTTTTTATTGCGGGTGTTCGGTTTCCATTTGACTTACCCTCATATTTGAGGCTAGAAATAATAGCCGCCATCAAACTAAAAATTCTCTGTTCGTCATAGATTTTGCGCATTTTCAGAACGAAAGAAAACTGAATACTTAAACAGTGGGCCTACTTTATCTCTACTGCCCCTAGAAGCCTTATAAAAAAAGCATTTTATATTCTCCCTGTTCGATTTGTCCTATAAAGGAATTCTTGCATTTAATGTTCCGATATATTAGTAGAAGACAAGTTTCTTCCAGAATAAACTAGAAACGTTGATCCAGTAGTGTCTGTTCACCGAATGAAAAATTTCCGAACATGATAGCTTTTCGAAGACTAGGAATGAAATCGTTGAGACCATCGGATCATAATTCTTCCAGAATTCCTGTTCCTGGGAATTACCATAAATATACCGATATTTTACCAAATATCTAATTAATTAATATTTTTATTTATATCAGCCATACATTAAGTGAGTTTCTTCAGCTTTCGGATATTACGAGCATGTTCTTTGAGTTGACGACAAACTATGTAATCGGTTTTACTTTATCTATCCTCGAGTCTCAAGTTTTAATAAGAAAGTTGTGTGAGTTAAAGCTTCTCGGAAAAGAAGAGGGTGTACGTTTAATCACATTAGTCGCCTATGGCAATTTAGGTGGCAGATATTTTCCAGAACACGGCTTCCCAGCAACCAAGTTCCGTGGCTGGCTGGCGTTTATTCACAACGCGCCGTTCTGTTTAATGGATTCCAAACACGACTGCCGCCAGTAATTAGCCTCGCATTTGATCTGCATACGTTAATAGTAAATTCACGTTTGTCTTTAGAGTATGCCTCCGCTGATATTTGTGGCACGGGACAACGATAAGTGTTTACTTTGGCGATGCACTCCGTAATTAATACGGCAAACTCGTATTCCTTTATGTGCTTAGCTCAGTTAAAGATTTTTAGCCCCTTTGCTTCTCAAACTAATTGTACACAACATTTAATTATGTATTATATGTAAACCTATTCAGCTATTATGAATAAACAACCTATTAAACGTATAGACTATTAGAAATCCTCAAAAATAAGACAAACTAGTGAAGAAATATTACTTAATAGGGTTGAGTAAATAATGCATTGTCAAAAAACGGTCATATGTGGTACAGAAAAAACAGGGATATGTAAGATATAACAAAATAAGGCCACTAATATTATCAATATACTCAATAGACGACAGCTTTTAAGGTGCGTTCTGTTTGCCAATATAAATCAGCGGACAATTTTTTAAACTGCGTTATTTGTTTTCCATATGTTAACTTTATTTTTTGTGATAGTAAAATACGGCACAAAGAAACTGTATGAAGTCACTAACAATAAGCAGAAAAAGTATACCGCGCCACTTAAAAATAAAAAAGACAGATTTTTCTCGAAAACCTTCGTATTTTTAGGCATAAAATAAGGTAAACATAGCGGGATGTCGTCAATTGAATTAGCAGATCCATTGAAGTAATCTTTTACAGCATCAAAACACTTAAAGTGAACCTATTATCAAACTTATTTTTCTTCAAATGTCCCTTCAGCCCTTTTGGGGCTGAATTTGGGGGAAAAATTCTTAGTCGTAACATGAACAGTAATAGAGAAATTATATTCCAAATTTATTCTTTGACAACAGCTTTGGATCTGAGTTGCCATGTCTGTCACTGTTCTGAGAGGTGTATGTTCCGTGGTCACAGACCTTGGGCATACGGTAAGAGTTGCCCGCTATTCCCATTGGAATAGTCGGCCAGCTGCCTCCTAAACTGGTCGAGGCACGGAGAAGGGAATGCTGCGTCCCCACAGCAAACTCCTCTCCCGCTATCGGAAGGGCGTGGGACAAGTACCCAATGCACGACCTACCTGATGCAGGTTTTTCTAGGGGTTTTCCTGCACTACTTTAATAAGCTTTAAATTCTGACGGTACAACTTTCCAGTTTCGACTGGAAGAAACTTCTACCTTAGATTGAGACATTAAACACAAGAACTTCTTTTCGGGGCAAATCTTAGAAGCAACGGGTAATTTCTTAAATGCTCTATTTATTCGGCTACTTGGTGCAGTAACATTTAGAAATGAAGTAGGCCTAATTCTGAAACTGCGCAAGTTTTATTACTAACTATTCACAGTATTTTTTCCCTCTTAACTTCGGCAACTAAATCTTAGTATTGTAATAAGAAAATAAATGTACAGTAGTGGTATTTGCTTCAAAATTTCTTCAGGAAAATACAAAATTCATTTTGTTAATTAATGTTAAATCTCAACAAATCTTATTTATGCATATTTGTTTTTTGAAATATGTAAAGCAATAGTAGTATTGAAATTAAAATACTAATTTTTATTGTTAAACGTCACAATTTTTTTTATCAGACATTTTTATTTTGTTTTACATTCTTGTCGTGAAGCAACGAAAATAAATTTTGTGATAGTATTATAAAAAAAATTCATTACACGTCACATCTCAGCAATTCAGGAATAATAAATGGTGCATTTTACATCTGAAATATTTATTATAAAAACTATTATATATAGTATACAGGTATATTTCTCACAAATAAATTTGAATCAAACACGAATATGAGACTCAAATGTCATTATAAGTTTGCTGCTATGTTACAGGCAGCCCTAGAGTAGTGGGATTCTGAAGTGGTCCTATGCGACGCTCCGATAGAAGCCCTTCACTTAATTGATGCTTCCACTGGCTGCTCTGTTTCTCTCGTCTGCATCTGGTACGGATTGTCCAATACGGCATCAGATAGATGAATACTTGGTATCAAGTCTGTTTTCAATTAGTAAAATTAAATGTTTTGAACGTAAGTTGCATTAAAATATTAACATTGAACTTCACAACATACAGTGATATTTAATAATATACATGTTCCTTTAGGTAAGCCTGTTACGTCCTTTTACACTTGAGATTAAACATATGGTGGTAAATAACGCTTGGTTGCAAAATTTCCCTTCCATATAGCTTTCATGAGTCTGCGTCACTTCAGCTTATTGGAAAAACATATCACGACTACTATGTAAACTAAGGGGAGTATTTTTACTTCACAGATTTTTTCAAACCAAAATTTCAGTCCTAAAATTTCATGGTCCTAGGTTTAACTTACATTACGTGATCGGTGTGTGTATTGTCACGTCAAAAAAGAATAAAACTTAAGGTTTCATGCGAGTCACTGTACTGAATAGAATTAAAAAAAAATTTCAACACTTGCGGTAACACAGTTCCCCAGTACGAGACCGAAATAATCAATCTAAAATAATTAAAACTAAATTTTCTGCAATAATTTTTATGTTTGAGCTTTCCATGATTTCTAGGTTTGTAAAACTATAAGTAATAATTTATATCAACATTATCATATTTTAAATAAATCTTCTTCAAGCTCATTATACTTCCCTAATCATAGTTTAATTTTAACAAAAGTATGAAATGAATAAATTTACGACTGCTTGAAAATTAATAATAATAAATATAGCCAAATACAGAAAAATTACGTGATAAACCACACAGCGTTTCTGGGAAATTTGAGATCTGTCAACTGATTAGTGCAATTGTGTCGCTCTAGGCTCTTCTTAGCATCTGAAGAAAGAAACAAGGATCCCCGAAACGTTTTGTGGTATTTATATTATCACTTAGTTTGTCTGTGATTGTCTATCGAATTTCAAAAACCGATATATAGAATTTCGTTGATTACAGCCACGAATCATAAAAAAATGTTTGAAATAAAAGTTACGTATTTTTAACGTACTATTAGAATCGGCGTAAAAACTGGATTATTTCAAATTTACCTCCAGACCCACAACACCCTTAAGGAGGGATAGGGATGGCTGATTTTAGTACAGACAATTGTTCCCTTTTCATCTCGGTCACTGCTTTAGTACGATACGTATTTTTTCAAGATATTTGGTTGTCCGACATTAAAAAAACACTATATATAGTTTCCATGACGGGGTAATTATCACTGCTCAAGATGTATATACTAAAACATATCTCCGTAAGTATCGCTGTTGAACATGAATTTTACTCACTTCCGGACGGGAATTATAAAACATAAGGAAACGCACATTTACTTTGTAAAAATGTATGGCGGCTTTCGAATATTTTTTTAAAAATAATCAAATTGTTCAAAATACAAATCAGTAAATATGAGTTCAATACTGTTTAACTCAGATGTTAACATAGATTAATTTAAATAAAGTAGATCTTTATCGTTGTTTGAATATGTTTATAAATTGTAAGCAGGCGAATGAAGGAACTGAGAGCATCTAGCGGAGTATTTTAGAAGTTCCACGGGCTGCAACGTACTTCCAAAGCTGAACTAATTATTTGTAGAAAAAAATGTAACTGACGCATTAAATATGACAGAATTCACTGTAGTATTCTCTTTGTATTGCTTTTATAAAATTTTGTAATCAAGTATTAGAAAGGAAGCGAGTTTAATGTTGCCTGTTACATGGTGTAGAATGAAAATCGAAATCTTTTCATGATAAATAAACATACATTTTTATCATTAAGACGAAATATTGATGTTCACGAGCTACGTTGTCATTTCTTTGAAGCTTCAGTGTTTAAACAGTCTAATTTATGTAAAACTATAAATGTAAATTATATATGTGGGACTTAGCAAAGCAATGCGACCTTGTTTTTCTCAATATTAATTTATGAATTTTATTTGATGTTGGAATTCCAGAGATATTAACAAGTTGGGAGTTACTAGTCTTTGTTTTAAATTCTAAGTTTTTTCATATTTTATTTATAAATTACACTGAGTTACACGAGCATTAAATCTTGCAAAATGAGTCTCCTAAGGAATATATTTCCGTTTGATATGAATTTTAAATTTTATATAATACTCCGGATACTAAAGTTTTTCCGAAATACCTAACTAAACTTCCATGAAAGGTTAACGAAGGCAAACACTAATGAAACTATTGTAAGTATGATATTTTAAAACCCTTTGTACCCTTAGTTCTGTTATGTTTAATCTACATTCGGTTTTACACAACAAGATTTTTAAAAAATTACAGCACAATGTTAGAAACTGTCAGTGTTTTATTGTTTAATGGGTATGGCAAGCAAGTTATTTTATCTAAAAATGGGGCTAAAGACGAATGTAAGTCCACGGGTGTGACGTAATAGCTTCTCCCTCACCAATCCCCGCCCATATACTAACAGTGACGTCGAAGTAATATACTAATATCTGCCGAGAATAATTCCTAAATATTACTATCGTTTTCCAGTAGAATTCCGTTAATTATGACGCATTTTAATAAGAAATACGAAAAACGATTTATCACATGTTATTTTCTATATTACATATATCCCTTAATTTTTAAAATTTATATATTCAAATATTTGTATTTTAACAAAGGATTTTCCTCAATTTTAGCTTACAAATAAAGAAAAAGCGATTTAATGCAATTTACTTTCCATATTGAACATACCCCTTTATTTTTTCCGATTTAATTTTGCAAATAATTGTAATTTAGCAAAGGATTTTCCTTCATTTCAGCCTTAAAATAAAGAAAGGAAAATATAATACAAATTACTTTATAAATTTAAATACATCCCGTCTTTTTCATATTTAAATTTTCAAATATTTGTATATTAGCCAAATAATTTCGGATCATATAAACTTCACTATTTAAAATGATAAAAACTCATGAAATACACAATAATTTCTATATTGAATACATATCTTCATTTTTATATTAAATGATTTAAATAATTGTTTTTTACCCGTACTTCCAAAAACAAATAATAAAAATTTTAATTACCGACATTACTTAGGTAATCTTTCATTTTTATCAATTGAATTTAATAATGTAATTAATAATACGAAAGATAGTCAAAGACATACCAACGAAGTGATAATAAAAATACCATAAAACGTTTCTGGAAGCCTTGTTCCTTTTTCAGGTGCAAAAAAAAACGCGAGAGCCTAGTCTAGGCTCTAGAGAGACAATTATTTCATTAGTCATTAGTCAGTTGACAAAACTCAAAAATCTTTTTTTTCTCTCCTTTCAAAAGGAGAACTGTTGAAAATCAGGCGAGAAGTATATTAGAACAGTCAACCTATAAATATGTCTGCTACATGTTTAAAAGGTGCAATATAACTTGAATTTTGGAAACGTTTTCAACATCTCGTCATATTTGCCCTCTCATTATTTTGTCACTATGAAAATATGCATGAACACGACGGACACAGTATTTTTTAAATTTTCTCAAAAGTTTGAATGCAAACAACATTTTAACAGATCTGGTAGTGCCTTAATGCATATTTTTCCATTACTGTATGTAATAAGTCATACTATGCTAAAAATGTACTGAATGGGGCTCTCCTGGAGTATTTATATTGAGGAATATCGGCCTGGGAAGTAACTTCAGGAGAGAGATTACAGGAAGGGACCCGGGAGTTGAAGATGATTAGAGGCTTTAGACAAGCAGACTCAATTTCACCTTAACTATTCTCAGAAAACACGGGCAAGCGTTTCAGTAACTAATATAAAAGCTACTACAACGTGGAGTTAAAATTGATACATACATCATCTTCGATATGCAGATGGCATTCTTTTAATTAAAATAATTTATATATGGACTGAATACCGAAATTTTATAAGTATTAAACTATTAAAATTAAGTAAATTGAAGTAATTATGACTGTCAGACATTTATATTTAGACTACACATATTTTCCGTAAGTCAAAAAATAATAATGAAGCAATTGTATTTACTATACGTTTTGTCCTTAATTTTGGACTTAATCAGGTGTAGATTAGAGTTGTAATATTATAATTATTTGTATATGTTGCAAAGTAATATATAAATATTATATAACAAATATTTAGGCTACAACTGGCAGTGCAACCTGAGGATGCCTTTGAAATTTTGATCAAATATTATTTATATATTTTCAATCTTTTGCATATATTAATTAAAGAATTTGGCGACATAAAAATTATTTATAATACTCAAATTCCAATGTGCAATTGATGACGAAACGTTGTATAATTCTATCAATTTGTTTAATAATTTTTATTTTGAATTATAGCCAATTAATTAAATTATGTTACAAGAAACTATAAATGAACAGATAAATTTGGATTGGGTATTTTGTAATTTCCTTAAATTTATAATTATAAAATATTATGGCTAATATATGAAACTATTAATTTTATGTTACTCTAAAATACAGAACTCGTTATGTTTAATCCATAAAATTTCTTTAGATAATGGACGGTTTAGTCATATGTTTAAATATTTTTGGATAACTTGAGCCATTCTCAATCTCTTAATTTACATTTATGTCAGATCAAACAAATTTCACGGCCATCTGAAAAAGAATTATTTCTCATTTATAAAGGAAAATCAGGTAGAAGTAAGACGTATACTTGAAATTTTATAATTTTTTGTGTGACGAGTCTCACAATATCTTTCCAATACTATAAACAAAATAATTTTGTTGTTCATAGAATAATTCCAGTTAATCACATAGGTAGGTGTAAAGCGTAATAACATTTTGTATATCATTAAACAGCAGTCACTTACTATTCATAATGAATCCAGATGAAATAAAAAAACCAGTAACGTTACGTAGTCTTGGTGAAATACTTCGAAAATGGAAGGCAGCGCCAGACCTACATTGCGAAACACCTAAGACTCGGCATAGAACATCGTATAAGTATAGTTCCGGACAAAATGAGAAACCAAGACCGTTTTCTTCATCATGGTACCGAAGAGTAAGCAGCGTGATGCTTTCTAAGGTTTGTATATATTTTCTCCTTTTAGCAATAAATTGAAAATAGTCACCTCCCGTCGTTACAGCTGAGAATATTTGTTTTTTTACATCCCGAAAATATTTATAAAAGCGGACGTTTAAAGTTTTCACATGGCGTGCACAATAAAATTAATGCAGCCTACGATCGGCAGCCATTTTGTTTACAATGTTTTGCATTTATTCAGTGCATTGGTTATGGAATAGGATATTTAGTGCAAATAAATTCCAAATGTGTTTTTGTCAGGTGTTAAGTTCGCCTGTTCACATTGAACACCAAAATTAGTATAGAGCTGGCCTGCACTACATACGGTCCGTGAAGAATTGGATGCATAATATTATAAATAAAATATAATCCCGCCAGTATAACTTGCTGGTCACCAACTGAAATAGTCGCTCGCAGTATGCTTGTGATTCCATAAAGAGCACGTGGAGGTCCTATTCATTCTTTAAACGACGAGGGACTGATCCTGAACAGCTGCTCTTTGGAAGTTTTTAGTCGATCAACCTGCAGAATTTGTAAAAAAAATGTGGACCGTGAAAAGTACAAGAATCTTTACGAAGTTGCACTAAAAACGTATAGTGCATTTGGCGCCACGTAGATACGTGAGCAGACATTTTCAATAATGAACATTAACAAATGCAAGCGACGCTCATGTTTGAGTGATGACATCTTGAGAACAGCTACTTCCAATATATTTCCTGAATACGATAAATTTGTTAAAGAAAAATGACGCAATATGTCACATTTATTTAGTAAGTAACAAAAAAATATTCTTTATTATTATTATTTTGTTATTAGACCCCTCTTCCATCTATTTTCATTCGGCCCGCAAAAGTTATCCATAAAGTATTACGGCCCGCCTTACATTTTTAGTTGTGTGGCCTCGTATCTCGAATCGTCATATGAAATTATATCCTAATCCGCTGGTAAATGGTTACAAAATAATTCGGTTTCCCTGTTGGGTTCTACAAAGTGAACAATACACAGCTTTAATAACTAATTGGGTCTTTGTTGTTAAGCGGATTTGCGGGAGAAGGGAAAAAATAACATAGACGTTATAATTAATCTTACATCATGTGAAACAGAAGAGTAATTAAAATTACGAGTTCCTCAAATCAACTCAATACTAAACTTCGTGCTCTAAAGATAATCTTATGTATCGTAGAATAATTTAATAAAGAATTAGCCAAAAACAGACCAAAATAATACAAACCACGTTACGTTTCTGCAAATCTTTGATGCTTTCAACAGCGGATTGAGGAAACACAAGATCCGTATAAACGGAACACCACACAAGCCTGCCTTCGTTTGTCATTATCCAGGAGAATAGTTTCTTTTTAGTTCATCTGGTTTCTGCGGTGAGTCGTTCATACGAAACTTCCGTTTCTTGAAACATCTGACGAAAGCAACAACGATTGAAGAAACATAATGAGGTATTTATTTAGGACTTATTTTTGTCTGATTTGGCTACTTATCTAAATATTTTATTTTAGCACATACATTTTATTTTTTAATTTCAATATATTTAGGAGTTTAATCCAAAACTTGATAAATCAACAGGAAATAAGTTATAAAAACCGGGAAAATATTAATCTTGTTTACTTTGTGTAAAGCAGTTACTAAATTTTTCGTTCGATGAGAAATAAAAATCTCCGTCCGCTGTTAGTTTTACCTTTCGAAAAATGTTCAGTATGACGAAAGCTTTGGGAATGTAATGTGGCTTAAGCTGCCTTCTTTGTAGCCAGTTATTTTAAATAATTGGTGATAACTGAAAAATGCCAGGAATGAAAGTAGATGAAATTACTTTTTTTAATTATAAGAGTATAACAATGTTTTTTAAATATAGCTTAAAAATTTAAAGTTTCTTTTAATTTTTCCTTTGGGGAACAAATTATGTCAGTTCTTCATATTGACATTAATCATATATTTCAAAGTAATTTTCAATTTAGGTCTAATGTTGAAACTGAAGACGACTGGTTTTGCAAACAATTCTAATCCTGCTCTGTCCCACGAATCTCTAAGGTTTACCATTTTTTATTTCAGTTCTATTTCTCTCTGCATGCTTTTTGTGCAAATATTTACGAACAACCGATCTTCTTCAGTAATAGTTTGTCCTTTTTGTCAATCTTTCCACCGTTCAGAAGTACAGTAATTGTTTACTTCACAGTATCATTCGCTGCACAACCAATAACTAAAAATCCTATTTTGTTAGTCATTACCATCTGCTTCACCTGAACTTTTGAATGGAACTGCCAACATTATTCTTTAAGATATTTATACAAGGGATATTCACGAAGTATATTACGTTTACATCTGTAGAAACAAGGGACGGAGCTAACGCGTCCATTTTTGTGTTTGTGCGTGCGTTCCACATCTCTGTCGGCATCCAGCCGACTTTGTATCGTCGCCCGTTATTTCACAGTAAACGTTTGAAATGTGTGCTACAATGTAAAATCCCGCGAGTTGTGAGGAGTTAGTGGCAAAAAAAACATGTACCGATTAAAATTTATCGGCTACTGTCTAAAGTGGACGGAAAAAACATAATCACTGAAAGTTGTGTGCACCAATGGTACAATATTTTTTAAAAATGCCGGAACTAACGTTCATGATGAAGAGCAGAGTGGACGTCCGAGCTTTGTGACTGATGAACTGGTCGCGATAGTCAATGACACGATTCGTGAAAACCGCAGTTTCACAATAACGGAAATTTGTTGCACAAATTTCGTACGATTTGTTGCACAAAGTTGTTGCACGGAAGCTAGACTACCACAAATTTTGTACAAGTTGAGTGCTAAAAATCTGACAGAAAACAAGAGTCGGCGTATGGCTGAACCATCATTTGGGCTTATAGTAATTTCCTTCAACCGCTGAGCAATTCTGTGCCGTCTTGTTTTAATTAAGATCACTTCTCAAATGGATTTCTTCACTATTATGAACTCGTACACATTGGCGCCTGCATTTTGCGGGTCCCAAAAACGAGTCCTGAGTTCATTTCCCAAATAGCATATTTAATCGATTTAAATAAAATAAATGGACGTATAAAATTCTCTTCTTGCAATTTAGTCGCAGTTTTCTATTTTGGCCATTTCGGGAAAATTCCTACATCATCGATGTTTTCATGTTTTTTCCGTGCACTGTTAGCCAAAAATTATTTTATGAAAACCTTTGTGATGATAGAATATAGTTGAAGATTGCCAACATGCATGTGAAGCGTGTATTTAATGTGAAAAATAGATCTTATAAAATCCTTATGATTAGGGACACGAAATATTTATTGAAATACGGACAGAAACTGTAAAATGCCTCAAAAGTCCTCAAAAGTCGGAAATTTACAGACAAAAAACTACAATAAAGATAGGGATTAACGACCTACGCGTCGAAAACGTCGAAAACGTCGAAAACGAGGCGCATATTTTGTACCCGACTTGAAGAAAAATAACGTTCACTGACACCGAGACTCGAAGTAGTAAACTCCAATCCAACACAAATTATGTCACCAATACAAAGAAACGTCCCAGGAGGCGGAATAGAGAAGAAGAAAAGAAGGTAGATTAACAGACATCGAATAAGAAAAGATACGAACATTTTAAGAGAAGCAAAAAGTAAAATAATTAGTCACTAAGTGGGAAGTACATGGAACTATTTTACAAACTACGAGTATTATATTAGAGAAAAGAGGGTTTCCGAGCACGGATTGTAAGAAATAGCCGCAGAAATGAGAAATGATTGCAATGAATCGTCACAGAACGTCCGCAATTCGCCTTCGGTAACCTTAAGGTTGTATGATTGAAACGTTCGTAAAACACGCCTCAGAAGGAATTCAATGGGTCCGATTACGAGAAAAAGAATGTATTACCGGGATGAGAATATATCGTGACACAAAACTATCTTTTTTTAACCCTGAGCTTAAGAGTATAGTGCGTTATTAGTTAAGTTTGGTGTCCTAAAAATTAAAACTAAATTAATCATTAAATTTTGAATATTGAGATTATAAATGTCACAGTCATCTAATTGCATTTTTGAGCCCTGTGATAAAATATTTCTCACATTTGTATACAAAATCCAATAAATTATTAAACCGTTAAATTAAAATAAATTAAATAAATAAATATTCGTTGATATCACATAATTATAAATCAAAAAATATAGACAAACGCAAATGAAGCGATTCAGAACTACACAGCTATTAAGATCCAGAATGCAAATTTCGGAACAAAATATGAACTACAGAAAGAATACAGCAAGTAAATAGAAGGTTGTTGACTATACAAATCAGATTAGTATATTATTAAACCGTAAACCTAAATATTTAGATATATTTATTAATTTTTCATTTATAAAGTATTGTAAGTCAAAAAATTTCAAAATTAAGGAACTGTTTCAGTTTCCCCGAAGAAGTAATCGGATGTATCAATCACCACGAATTTCTGATGATGAAATGGAGCTAACTGAACCACAACCATCAACTCAGCAGACAAGAGGACTAATTGGAAATACATCGCTTACCGGTCGGTACGAAAGAGTCGGTGTCTTTTGGCGAAACTGCGCCAATATAATAATGCGCAAACGATCCCGCAGACTCCCTCATCCGCCGCCTTCCAATCATTTAGTACACCGCTATATTCCGCAGGTGATTTCAATCTATCTTCATTGATAACAATGCATGGCATTGTATTCGTAAATTAACATATTTAATATATACAGCATTACTGTGAGATGCTGCGGTGGTCGTAATAGGGCCATTAAGAGGTGTTTCTTTCCAATAGTTACTACCCGAAAAATATTAGTTCTGAGTCCTTTCCCTACATCCCCTTTTAAAAAAAACTGGGACGCACAATTTCTCATTAAATTTCTGGCTACACCGTGCACTTGGGTGGTCAGCTAATAGGTGATTCTTTTTTCTCATATTGAAATGTAAGTCTTGTTATCAAGACATGCGCTGGGATTGAATAGTATATTTTTATATAAAAGTAATTTTCAACCTATAATAAGACCTACCTGTCTATCGAACATCTACGATCACAAAATACCGTAAGGTATTCTTACAAACAGACGGAATTAGTAATGAATTAGTCATAAAAACGTGAGAGACTGAGAGGGATGTTCAGAGTCTGCGCGCGCTACTCTCTCGCAAGCAATACCTGCGAGGGATGTTCTCTCGCAGGCCAAACCTTTTAGGAAAGATACGAAGGGGCTACCTTTGGGGATGCCTTTTCCTCTCCGTTTTTGAACTAAGGTTCCCACAAGCCGAGGCACCTCAGCCTGTTTTGAGAAGTGTATGTTCCGGGGTTACAGACCTTGGGCATACGGTAAGAGTTGTTCGCTGTTCCAATTGAAACAGTCGGCCAGCTGCCTTCTTAACTGGTCGAGGTACGGGGAAGGGAATGTTGCGTCCCCACAGAAAACTTCTCTCCCGCTATCGGAAGGGCGTCGGACAAGGACCCAATGCCCAACCTACCTGATGCAGGTTTTCCTAGGGTTTTCCCTGCATTACTTTTAGGCGAATGCCCGGTAGGATCCTTAAAATATAGCCCTGGGGCCCTACTTAACCCTTAGCTACCTTCCTCTACCCTTCCGCATCCCCCCTTTCAAATCCCTTTCTATGCTATTAAAGGGGAGTTTCCCAACGTGGATTACCCTCATGTAGCCTGTTGCCCTAAAAAAAACAAAAAAAACGCTCTTTTCCATTCTTCACAAAGTACGTCTCAGCGGAATTGTAGGTGGAAACCGATGTGTGAAGACGTTGTCTGAACATAAGTCTAAAACCTTTCAAATAAGTAAACGAATATTTGTAGCTGACATTGAAAGGCGTTCTGCAGCATAGCACTAAAATATATCAATAATAAATTGTCATCAGCTCATACTTATGTAACGACAAAAAGTAAACACTAAAGTAAAACAAATAACCAAAATTCAAAATTTTTACAACTTTTAATGTCCAAAAAGTTACCAGTAAGATATTTTCATAAATTTTGCCGCACTGATAAAAGTAACTTTATAAACAATAAATGAACTATTTTTAAACTCATAGTAAAAGTGCTCTCTTTTTAGTTAAATGTTCAGGAAACAAATCATTATATTTTTCGATTGTGCACAAGCCAGTTCACATAAATAACACGCAAGTCTGTTCCGTGCACTTACTGTTGGATAAATAAACATTATTTTCATAGAAACAAGAAATACCATCCACGTCCAAGAACGGAGAAATTTCTAGGAAAGAAGACCAGGCCTTGAAGGAATGGCGGTGGAGCAGGCAAAATAAAGCTCGAGCCATCTTCGGAATCCCAGAGCCTGAAACCTTCTGGCTGCCGCATATGCTCGACAGTGACAAAGATCTATTTGCAAGGAAAAGCAGCTAAACATCTGTTTAGGGAAAATATAAGTCGCCTCTATATATATATAAGTTTTCTTACAAAGGAGAGCAAAGATCTCTTCATTCAGCAAACAATTTTATGGTTCAAAATTATAATTATTTCTAATATGTAATTAGATTTAAGTCAAAATAAATTTTGAATAAAAATATACCATGAGTTTGTTTTAGCTCGACTATTCAAAATATTTTAAAAAATTGTACGGTTCAAAACATTTTTTTGAGGTGAAAAATAAACATTCTGTGCAAATATTAGCCCACCTTAACCACACCTTGTGAAATCTTATAACGTATCCCTCAATTTGTATTGCAGATTCAGATTTATTTCATAAAAGTAAGTTACTTTTATCGGAAACATTTATTTTTATTCACGATAGGGGGGGGGACTGTAATTGACTTAATTAGGCTAATTAAGGATTTATAAGCATAGACCAGTCTCGTTAATTATAAGAATTCATTTACAGGAAACAATGTCACATTTTGTCTTATATACTTTCTATGGACGTTCTATATATTTTACGACTGTAATTTAACTGAGGAAAACTACAGAAACCTTTTTAAGATAAACTACAATGGTTTCAACATGATCATAGTAATCGAGAGTCGCACACGAGGCTATAAAACGAAATGGCTGTAATTGCCGGATCAGTAGTGAAGGTACGGTAAATTGGCCAGAAAAGGACTCCAGACCTTCCTTCTTATTGTATTGCTACCTAGAAGGTTCTTTCTATAAAGAAACACATACAACTCACAAAAATATTATACAAACATTGTAGTTTTGTAGAGTCATTTGAAACGTGAATGAACAATGTTGGTGGTCACCATTTTGTCCAATAAATGTTATAGGTGAAGAAACACACCCAAAGCAACTACCACGACGTTAAGAAACCAAGCAAATCTAAGGATACAGAAAATTACTGTCCACGTAATTATTTGTGGATGACCCTAAGCGTAGATTTATTTATAAACTACTTGGAACTGTTTTAATTCACGCTGATCGTAGCTCCATCTACCACTCTTTGCGGAAGTATTTAAGGCTCAAAGTCTTTCATGTTTATCGTAAATTAATTCTGAAATAACATTTTCTATTTAACAATCCGAAATTAAACTTATTCTGTCGTTTACTTCAATCCAAACCACATTTAATGGAAATTAAGAATCTACAATAATAATTTGGGATTTTAATTCAATATGTCAGTTGACCCTCACCCCATCCAATGGATAATTGTTGCATTGACATCTGTCCTCTATGATAATATCAACTTGTTATGTAGTACAATTCCGTCAAATGCGTATTTTTTAGATAATTTTTTTTTCCAAATTATAATTATATGTGAACTCACTTCCATCAAAGGATGCACCTTTGGTTTATATTTCTGGTATCCGAAAGTAGCTCTCAGTTTGTGAAATATGATTTATTGAAAAATCATATTGCCAATAGATACAATTTCTAAATATAATAAATACCAACAGTGTGACACTGATCTGACAGAAATACAGTCTTGAGGAGCATTGTGAAATTTCTTAAAACGAATATTACGTACAAGTATTGGGTTCCCAACACAATTTTCTGAACAGGTTGTAATGAATAATTACAGACGATGCTAAATAGTTGCAAAATTGTATCAATTAATTTATTTGCGACACCACTTCGCTTTGAAACATTGTTGAAATACGTCACCTGCAATCTATCATGCGTAACGAAACATGACCAATGCTAATTCGATAGCGGAAAGGTTTCGGTAAAAATCAACCGTCACCAAAGATGATGCATTTAAACAAAAGCGGCAATAACATAACAACATTGATTTCTTACCTATTAAAAACATAACAATTGCTTAACATATGAAAACTTACCTCTTTAATTTTGATAAGCATTTCAACAAACAGTTATTATTATTAAAGACCGATTAAATTTGGTTCGTCCTCACATTGTCACATTAACTTAATAAGCGTTAATTTGTTGGCTATTAATCATTCCTAGTAATATTTAATACAATACTATTGAGGGTACCGAAGTTAAAATAATTTCGATACGTAGCAGAATGCGAACGCAGCTTAGTGACGTTATCTGACGTCATCTTGTAATGTTTTATTATTTAGCAACTTTCGACTCACAATACCCTGTTGATAAAGCCGCATTTTTTTTATTCTTGTCACAACCTTCCTGGTAACATACTAAAATTTGTAGTCAACCAGTTGAACACAATTCCGCTGTAATCAAACGAAGTCAGTACATAAATCAAATCTTGGTGTTAATAAATATTATTGTGTTTAAAAATTAAATTATGTGGTCCAAATATTCAAATCAGCTCATAGAGACTGGCGTATGTTTATGAATTTGCGAGCTGAGTTGTGTGACGTCAGCTTAACAGCTGACTGCAAACATTAGCTTTACTGCCTCGCCAATGTGGACCTTTAAATTCTTGATTGTAACAAAATTAACGCATCTGTATATATTTCAATCTCAGTATGAGACCGGGTACACATGACAAAATAATTTTAATTTTTCACGTTTTTTACTCAATCGTAGATATATATTTATATATATATAGATAGATATATTTAGATATATATATATATAGAAAGATATATATATATATAGATAGATATATTTAGATATATATATAGATAGATAGGTATATTTAGATATATATGTATATATTGTAATGCATATAATATAATGCATTGAATTGAAGGCAGCGCACGTGTTGTGAAGAGAATGCGAGGGAAAGGGACCGCGGGTCCTGTCACGAGGTGACAAGACGGAGCGGTAAGACATTTGTTTGCGATGAGTGCTGGTGAGCGGCAGAGAGGAAGCCGTAATTTATAGACAGAGTGTGACGATGCGACAATTAGGTCTAAGGAGGGCGGAAGGATTCCAGTAGACTATTGATTTAGGAAACGGCGAGAAGAATGCGTAGGGCAGAACGTGGGCGAGCAGATGTTCCCAAAGAGGCTTTGTTAGAGCAGGCTTTTGTCTCTAACGAATGGCCTGACAAGTGCTTGGGACTTGCAAGAAAAGATTTTGTGCGAGTTGGACAAAAGAGAGCAGCTGACAAGTCCTGAGTAATTGCGGGGGGGCGAGGTACAGCAGATGCGAGCGTGTATAATGGAGCAATTGCTTGGGATGATGAGGGTCCAGGCACTTGTTGACCTAGGATTTGGAGAAATTAGTATCGCGCACTTGTGAGCGGAGAGGTCCAAAGACAAATTTCACCTGTCACGATTATCGGGGTTCGGAGGGCGGAAGGACTCCAGTGGCCGGAACGAAATTTAGAGTAATGGGATTCTGTCACCGCGCCGTTGCAACGAAACTTAGCAACAAGAGAAAAACAAGGGGGCTAGGGGGTACATATATGGGAAATCACCTATTGTACGGGCAGTTGGAGTTAGCGTGGGAGAAGAGACAGTTGGCAGTTAGCACGGGAGAAAGACGGAGGACGCAGCGAAGAGTTAGACAGTTAGACAGTTAGATAGAGACAATTAGCGTGGGAGAGGAGATAGAGACAGTCAGCAAAACTAAAACAGCTATGAACATTTTTTAACATACAGAAGCTCGATCTGTATGAGTACGAGAATTTGACCTGTCTTCGATGGTAGGCGACCTGCATGCAGCAAACGACGTCAAGGAGTGGCACAACGAACACCTGGAATATTTCGCTGTATATGGAGAACCAGATATCGGCGAACCAGTGATATTGTGTTAGAGTCCGTGAGTGAATGTCAGGGCTATAAAGTGCGTCTCTAAAGAACGAGTCGAAGAAGACCTGAGAAACAGTAAGTTGGAATGTACAATATTAACTAATGTAAACGTTATTAAAGGATACCAGTCAGATCTCGTTCCTTTCTTTGATAATAAAGTTAGAAGAAAGCTATAGGTTAAGTTTATAAATAAATTTAGTAGGTAATTTTGTATAATTTAAAACGTAAATGTTGGGTCTTTTTAATAGTTTGATTCTGTCCGTTGTCAAACCCAGTAGAGACCCAGGAGAGCAAGAGTTTTCATATTATAATGGTAGAAGATAAATTCATTTGTAAATTCTTTTCATGTTAATAAATTTATTTGTTGTTCATAAAAATTATTCTTTTTATTTATATGCCTTTATGTGGTTATTACATTTTGGCTACCACAACGGTGGACAAAGATAGGAGTCTCCTTATTTGTTTATTACAATATATATATATATATATATATATTGTAATATTCATAATAAATAATGAGTAATATATCGCCCCACGTTTGAGAGCCAAATAATGTAATAATGAAAATAAATGACCTCTAATAAATATAGTAAAATTACAATACCCACATTGCCAAATAATGTAGTAAACACTTAATTAACAGTAATATATATCCCAGAGTCACCTACGGGCCTGCAGTTAAATATAGAAATTTACAAAATGAAAACAAAAAACTATAGAACGTTTTACAATAGAAATATAACGCTTATTTATTATCCACAACTAAAACTACACAAATACCTTGGAACGTCAAAATCGTTTCTCTACTGACCCAGCACACCTCAACGTATGCTTATAACTTCGTGGTTTGTTAATGCTCGGAACCAACTTCGGAGTTATGTAAATTTATTGAATCAATCCGAATGAATCGGCTAGACAGCGAGAACAATGTAGTTCAACTCGCTTATTTTTAAATAACCAATCTCACAACCCTAAATTAAACACCCTTCTACACTTTACTACAGCAAGCTGAATTTCCCAGTGCCACCATAGGAGGTGTGGAGATAGGATTTGTTTGCAGAGTTATCATAGACGACATTTCACCGGATTACCATCTCATGTGGCCTTTTACCAACCTTTGGCAAGTTTCGCTAAACCACGAGTGAGATTCGTTATACTAAATCCACATGCAAACAACGTCCTTAAAAAAACAAGTTGAATCCACTATAACGCAGAAAAATTATTAGGATAAGAATTATTTTACACTCGGATAAAAACAGCGACCAACAAAACAACGACTAACCAGACAAAATGTAAATATTCACCAACAGACACTTGACTGACACTGGCGGTCGAATGAATGTAAACAAGGTCGCCAACTGCTCAACTGATCTTTCACTCTGTTACTGCTCCCTTGCTCGACTGCGCGACCTAGCGCTCGACTGCGCGACCTAGCGCTCGACTGCGCGACCTAGCTCTCGACGGCGGTGGTGCTCTACTGCCGCTCGACAGCTGCTGGTTCTGACGGCGCTACGCTTGACTGATTGCTGGCTGAGCTCTCGCTTGACTGCTTGACCTGTGTTTGCTTCTCAAGGCTTTTATACCTTTCCCTCGAGACACATTTTGACCCAGGGTTAAATGTTCATAAACATTGGGCGTAAAGGAATTACATCGCCTGCATTGCCGAACTGACGACATAAAATCTTAAATAAAATAAATTACGTAGTAATCTCTGCAATATATATATATATATATATGTATATATACGTTATTTCTCTTTTAAATAGCACCATACCAAAGTTGACGTTCTCGATGCCGAATATTCAACTCAATCAACAATTAACTTATATCCTTAGAATACCATAGACGTGGCCAAAAGAGCATATAGAAATCCAAGAAATCATCATCCATGAATCAGCTTTCTTTACGAAAAAGTTTTCATACGCTATTTCTAATTATTTTATTGATGATACGTGATTCATTTATTGTGACGCTATGTGCTCATGTTGCGCTTCGCTGAAAGTCGACCATATTCATTGCTCATGAAACATCGATTAATAATAGACATTTTTATACAACATGATAGTTACTAATTCTGAAAAATAATTAAATGGATTTGAGTGATTTACTAATCAACAATATTTCGTATAAACTATAGATTCATCATTATAATATTGACATATGAAATTGTGTTATAAACGATAAGGCACAGACTTTATATATTTTCTCGTAAATGGGAAAAAATCAAAAAGTTTATTTATATAAAGTGAAACAGCTTCCAGTATCGTTATATGATATTATTTTACGATTATAATCGTGTAGAAGTTAACTGACGACTTATTTTATTTTCCATATTCGACGGGAATCGATTTCAGCAGATTTGCTGTTGGAAACTCCGCCGAATGAAAATTGAAGATTAATATAGTTATCATTTCTTTAATTACCAATATATTAACCGTGCTTTAAGTTATATATTTTTAATGTAAGTACTATATTTGTTTTTTAAACTTTGTAATTGTAATATTTAGTTTTTTTATTGTAATCTTTTATTATGACGTATCATATTTCCTCGACTAAGGACTAATTGAATGAATAATAAATTTAAAATTATTATTAAAACGTTACACCTTTGCAACTTTTATTTGTGCATTTATTGATTACATATACAACAAGTTGAAGTTCTCTAAATATAATGCATCACGAAATCATTCATATGCAAGGAATCACTGTCACATAACGTACAAGCTGTTACAGAGCGTTCAGTGCAATGTAGTGGGTATGAAAATAATAAGGGTGCAATGCGATAAAACGCATGTTATCATATAATTTCTGATCACCACACATTGGCGTAAGATCTATGGCTATTTTTAGAACCTATCTTATGCAATAAAAGTCGAAATATAGCAGACGTTAGCCGAAACAGAAAATAAAAAAGCTCCACGAGGCTCAAAAGACTGACGCCCAGGAATAAGCCAACTATACCGCCCAAGGAAACTGCAAAAGAAATAAACAGTTAAGGTTTGAACAAAAATTTCCAAATTTTTAACACTTTTTATAATTACATACAAAAAACCTTAATGAACAATTTGATGATTTTTGCATATAAGCTTCTATTCTGCGTGTATGAAGTCAATTACAAAAATCAAAAGTGATGTGCATCAGCAGTCAACTAAAAACAATTTTGTTCCCTAAATACAAATTACCTTTACCAGAAGACATGATTTGAAAATAAATACATTGAAAAATATTTAGTATTATAGGAAATTCTTAAAAAATTAAGCAAAATTCATTGTAACAAAGATTTTATATCGTATTAAATTTACACTTTAAACAGGTTATATGATAAAACTTTGTATAAGAGACGAAACCCTGCCGACAAAAATTGTAAATATGCGTACGGTATCGGTATGGGTGACTTTTTATGCTGCTTCACCCTAAAATATAATGATTTTAAAGACCTTACAAAAACGCAGTATTTTATTGTCTGTTATATATATAATTAAATAGTTATCAAATGTGTACATTAGGGATTCAAATTGGCTTAGACAACTTCATAGTCTACTCATATTTCATAAATATAAATATCTCATTATTTGCTTAATTAAATTAAAAATTATTTTAATAAATTGGTAAATAACATTCATTTTATTGTAAGAAAACACATTTCATATACGCAATATTTTTGTAGTGGTAAATATTATTCAATTCATTTTATAAATATATATTTCAGACAACCATAAAATGTATATTTATACAATGAAATAAATTATATTTACCAATAAATTGAAATTAGTTTTAATTTTATTAAGGAAATAATTAGATACTCAGCTTTGTCGCAATACGCCAACTGTGCGCTAAGACAAAATTTAAAACTCTAGTGTTCGTATTCAGTTGGTAAGCAATTTCTTAATTTAACAGACAATAAAATCAAGAATAATATTATCAAAAACATAGTGTATTGTATAACTTCTTACATTGATTGAGCGCACGTATATGGAATTTAAATATTTATACAGTATTATCCGGAATGTGAAGTATTAACGACGTAATGGGTAATAATAAAATATTATATAAGATTAAAAAAGCTGTAGGAAGAAATTTTAGGCTTAATAAGAGAGTGAAGGAGCTTTTCATATGAAAATATTATGTATTATTTACTTAATCGATTTTGAGCTCATTGTGAAATGTGAAGGATTACGTGCTTTTAGGTTCTTGAAATAAACTTTCTGCCCCCTATATAATGTACTGTTTATGTTTTATTGTTCCAAATTTCACAATCAATGAAAAGTGTAACAATAATAGCAAGAAACTGGGGAAAAATCATGCATACCATGAAGATATTTTATTTCAAAGAAAAACGTTTATACACTCAAGCCAAAGGCAAATGGTTAAGATTTATCACAGTTTGATTTATAACCTAACCTAAAAGCTCTAGTTGATCTACTGCAGGTCCCCGAAGATACTTTACAACAGTCCTTGTCTGATAGAAAACATCCAAATATCCGGTTTCTGCCCTTTTGGTTGGCTTACTGTCTTCTGCGAAACTAGCATCCACATCATAAACTGTATTAAAGCAGGATGGCAGACAAGAATCCTGACATTTTTGAAGATTCGACACATTTACTTGGTTATTAGGTAGTGTCATTTCAACTAAAACGAACCAAATATAAATAACCTCATTAGTATCAACAGTTTTATTATTATACATTCCGTGCTCTTGAAACGCATATAAATTCAAAATATCTAGTAAAATCAAACTATTTATATATAAATACCAACTACACATAAAAATTTATTTAATTTAATAAAAAATCAAAGCATAATATTTCATACTCACTGAAACTGTCTACATTCAAAGAACTAAAGAAGCTAGTATTAAAATTAATTCATAAAATTAGTAATTTAGAAGAATTATGAAATTTCATTGTAAACTTTTAATATAGCTAATATAGAAACGCGGTGGCTGAATATTTCATAACACAATTCTAAATCTGGTTATATGTATGAATATAATGACTAGTAATATCATAATATCACAATATCATAATGAGTAAAAAATTATTTGAATTCCATTTTAAATTAGTTATGACATTCCGTTAACGTAGAGCAAAAGTATTTGATAAATGAGTGGTACTAAACGAAATATTAACAAATTAACGACAACACCAAATAAAAGTTTCTCAAGAAACTATAAAAATTTCCTTATCAGGAAATATCTAAACAATACTAAATATGGAAAATAATCAAGGCAAATGTAACAGACAGAGGGGAATATACATAATCTTTGCATCTGGAGTAAACATGACACACGAAGGATCAATCGAATTTGCCCAGTTGTATCGAACTAACTCTATGGCATAAAGTATGACAATTCTTTTACAGGTGGAAGGCAATTAAAGTGCTGGCTGAAACATCGAGTAGAATTACTCAAAATTAACAGTAATTTAGGATACATATGAAATTTTTTCATTACACTCAAAAACTTTAACAGTAAAAAATAATATTGATTATGGTGTTAATTTGATTTCCAAAAATATCCACTTCGATTTTCACTTTAAAAATTATTAGATGCTACTCTTTATTGTAATTTATGCTTTATAAATATACGTGAAACGTAATGGATATGTAAAATATATTTTCATCCCTAATCGAACCAGATACATCGCGGTATTTCAAATACGTTTTAGGGGAAAACAGTTAAATGTTACACCTGTCCATTAAATTTTTTTTAATGGTATCAACTTTCGGACAAAATATGTGCGTAATTTATAAGTGAGGTATTGTGTTTTTGCTGATAAAGTATTTAGTTAATAACTAATATTAAAAAATTATATATATTTTTTCATATTATAAAAATACATGATATTTTGATTGCCAGATAGTGATGCGACCTCGTCGTTTGATAGGAATAAATGGTCATATGATACTTAAAACGCTACCTGGCAATCCCTGGCAGTGGACACAAACATGTTTCATGGAAAATTTTCCGTGAACGCGCATAATTTACTGCACTGCGCTGAAATCTAGAATAACGGATACAGGGAGATGTTAAAGTATTCATTTCACCTCTTGTATAATCTCGTAATGAAAACAGACACCTCATAAAGAGAAAGAATTGAGATAATTTTTGTGCTTTAGCTGCGTTATTTGATTGTTTCGGCCTTCTCTGAGTTCTAGAATAAAGAGAATTACTAATTTAATTGTAGTTCACGAATACCTAGAGAGAGAGAATAATTAAAAAATTGCGGAAGTCAATTATAATATTCCAAAACTAACTAATTAATTTAAAACTTACCGGTTGTATTCACGAAGCACTGGAGTTTGCTAACACTGCACTCTTTCACGTTTGCTAAAACAATTATACATGAAGGTTTATTATAATATTATTTCTAAAAATACGTATAATTTATTATTTTTCGTAAATATTTCCATTCGATTATTTGTTTTAATCGGCCCATAGTTCGCATTCCACAATTACCATTGAATTTTAGTTTCGTTAAATAATATTCATTATATTTAACGTTAAATATAAACTTTATTAACATATTTCATTCCACCAGTTTACTAGAAATAACGTGGTTTAAAATAATTAAAGTAATTTTCAGGATAGTTATGAAAAAATATCTGACATTTATAATAATATAAATACATATGACCTTGAACCAAAAAATTATGTTTATTAACAAAAACGTAATATAATTAATTTTTTGTTAATAAACATAATTTTCTGACTCGAACATTAAAATTATTTATATCATTTTCAGGATACTCAAAACTGAAAAATATATTTTAGAAGCAGGCACGAGACTGCCAGCGTTCCGTATAAGCAAGTAATAATACCTAAAATAATTGTGAAATTAATGTATTTTGAACGTACTAATTTATTACGGTGGCTATGAAGATGTGATCTTTCATATTTAATGCTACTGTTGCAAGCTACGCGGCGAAAGCTCTTCATTTTACTCCTACATGACGATGACCCGGAGCACATATTTACATGTGTGCACAGGCTTTGCATTATGTTGTACTGCCAATTTTCCCTTAACCACATACATAGAGTATAAAAGGATACATCCCGACGAAATCAAATGATTATAAACATTGTTCATTTAAATCTATACTGTTCTAGGATAGGATTTGAGAACAACAGTTGTTTGTCTAACCATTTCGGAACATTCCAAAATCTTTGCACTGTTACTAAGTACAGTGAAGCACACTATGTCCATATTTTGTAACATAATTGTCGCCTTTGTTATGGCTCGACAGCCCAGTCTATCATCATACATGACACATTCTGGCTTTAAGAGTGACAAGTGGTCAGAGTGTCGTTCTCAATCAGTCGTCATCCCAGTTTTCGTGACCGAGGCGACCATTTACATGCGGGGATTCGATCACGGGACCTCTGTGATGCGAGGCAATGACTCTGATCGCTATACCACAGCATACGTGTAAATTTTTTGGTGGCGTACAAATCTCTAAAGTGTTTTCCTGTAACGCAAGTATTAATCACACTAAAATATTTAGAAAGTAATAAATAAATTTTATAATACATAATCGTCAAGGAATCAGTTAAAATCAATAAAAAAAATTAGATGCATATTAACAAAATATTCAAGCCTAATTGACTCCAATATATATTATAGTGGTCATTATACATTCTTAATTTTACTATGTCAAAACAACAATGTAAAATAAATTTAATGTTGGATTTAATTAATTTTCTAGTTTTTTTATAATGATTGACTAAATATTATACAATTAATATGGAACCGTCTGGACGAGTCGATATCAATATTAATAAAAACTAATTTATCTATTAGCAGTTTTACTGTTGATCAATAAGTACTTACAAAATCTAAAATAATGCGCAGTTTTAATTAATACAAGCTTCTTTCTGATAAGATGCTCAGCTGTCATATCTCATGACTCTTTGGTTTCAATTTTGCATAATAAATTGTTTCTCAAGAAAATATCCGCAAAATGAGTATCGCGTTTGCTCTTACTGGAGAAAAATTTCAATAAGGATGACTATTATGTTTCGTTATTGAACCTATTAATAAATTAATATAACAAAAACTTTCAGATTTAACTCAAGAAAAACTGTTCTTCTTTCAAGTAATGCACTCTTGAGCAGTTTCTAAGGCGCAAATTGTATTATTGAACTGTTGCTGCATCCACCGTGTTCACTATATTTCGCCTGCTGCGACTATTTTCTACTTCTTAACTTGAAAAATGCCTCGCCGGAGAAAATTCATGTGAAACGAGAATATCATAGCTGAAACAAATTGCCAATTTGAAGACTTTCTGTAAACCTGGCTTTGGAACGCCTTGAAAAACTTGGAGAAACGGAGGACAAAAAAAAATTCGAGAAATAAAATTTAATTTCCCAAACCACATGTTTATTTATTGTTTGGTAAGTACTTATTTTCATACCCTCGAATTTAAATCATTTTTAAGCATTGTTTCGACAAAGCGATTACGTTTGTTCTTGTATTTATAAGCTATGTTGGTTGCTTTCTAAGCTCTTATCTTCATAAAATTAATGTCACAATCAATACAATTTCAGATTTGAAACATATTTATTTCTAAAACTACAATAAATAAATAGTCACGAATTGTTTTTTGTCGTGAGCCAAATAATATCATTTGGCATTGAATGTTTTCCAGTTTTAAATTCATACATATGCAACGTACTTATGGATTGAAAAAATTTTGAAAATGCTTTACAATAACCAGACTTTTGCATGACTCGAAGCAATTTAAAACGGTATGAAAAATTATTCTTTTTCCAGGCCCCACCGAATATTGCTATTTATTTTTTAAATAAACGGAATAAATTATATAATAATGGATTCACTTACGAAGCAAATTTCCGTAGAAATAAGGTAAGCACTGGCACATACGGACCATCGTGCGAAGGCGGCATTCCAGAAGACAGTTTGTCTGCGTGTAGACGTCAGTGATGCGCAGTCTTCTTTCATCGGCGAAGTAGCAGTTCCTGAGGGTTGGCCTCATCCAACCCAACTCTCTGCTGCTCTCGGAAACAGAAGGCGAGACCTTCACTGTGCCCATTTTGAGGCTGCGATCCAGCAAAAAGAGTCCATTGCCTGCTTCTGGGAAACTTGCCGGTCCGTGCACCAAAATCTTACAGTCAAAGGGAAACATATTCAAATTACTAATTTAAATTCAGGAAAATATATTACCATTATAACAATTAAAATTGTGAGAGTTGTAGACATTAATTTTTCTCAAGTTGACAAAACAAGTTACCAGTAATAAGTGTGACCATTGGTACCAAAAAATATATTAATAATAAATTTATTATTTAAATATTAAATAAATTTAATAAAATATTGAAAATATTAATAAAATGTTAAAAATGCACGTGGGCATACAATTTTTCTCCATCAAAACTTCCTGTTTACCTTCATAGCAGCGCACATTTAGCGACTTCTCCTCAGCCTGTTCAAGGTGATTACAGTAGCAGAATGTAACTGGAACGCAGAAATCTATCAGTTGCTACAAAGATACAATTCTCTCAGAGTCATTTGTACCGATGGGTCCAAAAATTCAAATGGAGTCGGGTGCGCAATAGTTACGACAGGCAAAGAAAAATATATCGCTATAAACCATAATGCGTCGATAATTTCAGCAGAATTATACGCCATATTCATGGCCACGAAACTGTGTCTGGAAACACCGAAGGCCAACAATATCATCTTAACAGATTCCAAGGACGCAATACACAGAATAACTAGTACAGTGCACAGAAATGATTACATCAAACGAAATTAGAGAGAATATATTTAAAATACAAGAAAAAGGAAACCGGATCACTATAGTCTGGCTACAAACGCATAAGGACAACGTAAGACACGACAGGGCAGATCTAGCGAAGATGGAAGCTGATCATCAAGGAAGAACCAGCAACCTGCCAGTTTGCACCAGCAGGGACTGCAGAGTAGGGCTCTACAAGGAACTGGAGGAAAAATGGAGTAGACCAGTGAAACCAGAGGAATGCGGAGGCATCCTCCAGAAATGTCAACATCATCAGAGAAATATCGCACCCGAAAGAACTATCTCGAAGGCAACAGGATGTTTTAGCCAGAATAAGAACATTGCACTCCAGTTTCACTCATTCATTCTTGATTTCCAGATCTCCGCAGCCGGTATGCAGCACATGCCAGGAACCCACAATTCCTCATGTCCTCTTTGACTGCCCGAAATATAGCGAGATAAGAAGATCAACCAAAGCCGCACATTCAATGATGGAGATTAGCAACTCATCAGCAGCAATAAACAACCTCATAGACTTTACGATGAAAACTGATTTGTTTAAAGTAATTTAAATGTTATACAAATGTAGAACTTAACAGATGTAAGTCGCTAGTAACCAAAAGGTTAATGCGACGTTAAATAGTAATTTTAAAAAATGTATTTATTTATTGAATTAAAACGTCAGTATCCACAAAATTTTTAATTGCTGGAACGACTCAGCAGGTAATACTTGGAACAGACAGGTAAAAGAATTGTAAGGTACTCCAATCTAATCTCTGACACAGAAACTCAATAAAAATCCAAGTATAGTCTCATTAGGATTATCAACCAACGCAGCATATGAGGAGAAATTTATGACTTACCCATGCTACCCATTGATATTAGCTGGAGGATTATTGTAGATGACAAAATTGCATTATATTTGCTCAATTATATTATTTCTTTAATCAATCAACGTTATCAAACTATGCCCCCAGAAAATTATTTGATTTATTCAATACACTGTTTGATACAACTACTCATCTATTTATGTTTTTACAAATTAGACATTTCAGAAACATTAGTTTCCAATAAAAAACATCTCTAACTTATTTTTAGAACTTCAAGTCAGTAATGGGTTCTGAACTGTCATTTACATTTTAATAACTGGTTCTCGTTATTTTTCAAAAGAAATTTTGGGCTATTTCTTCTTTTTCCATTGATATTTTTTTATTAAATTTTATCATTTGTGAATCAGGAATATTAATTAATGTGTACCTCTTTAAAAACCGTTCATTATTTTTATAATTATTATAGTGATGTAAGATATGCACTGTAACTCTGGGAGAATAGTAACTCCGTGAATATATAGGTTTACATTTTACAGCTAATGCTTCCACTAGCTTCTCGTAACTGAAATATATAAATATATATATATATATATATATTGTAATAACCAGCTATTTCTCCTATCTCCGTCCACCGTTGTGGTAGCCAATATGTAATGATCACAGTATGCCGATAATTATTTAGCAATTGAGGTTGCCCCACGTTGTGGTGCCAAAACGTAATAATCTATACGGGCGTTTTAATAACAAAAAAAAATTAAACTTTATAACAAAACAGATTTATTAAACAAAAATTTACATTTATCAGAATTTAATACTATAAAAGATCTCCTTTTCTCATGGGTCTCTACCTGGGCTTGACAATGGAACAGAATCGAAAAAAAGCCCAACATGTATGTTTTAATTAAACAAAACAAATATTTATTAAATTTATCAACGGACTTAACTTACAGCTTGCTTCTAATTTTTAGTATAACAAAGAAGGGAACGAAATCTGACTGATTATCCTTTAAATACCGTTTACATCTGATTATATTGTTCATTCTAACTTACTGTTTCTCAGGTCTCTTGGGCTCGTATCTTTAGATTCGCACTTCATATCTTACACGTTCATACACTTATTCCAACACAATCCCTCTGGTTCGCTGCTGCCTGGTTCTCCATATTGTTACGTCTCCTAGATGTTCCTTGTGAAGTTCCTCGGTGTAGGTTGTCGTATCCGGTCGCACCTCCTCTGCGTTAAAAGTCTAATTCCAAACCGCACGCTGGCTCCACACTCATTACTGACTGCCGACTCACGTCTAACTCACGACTAACTCTCGACTCTATGTCCAACTCCAAACTGCCTCTTTCCTCCTCCTCACTTTACGTCCAACTCCACACTGCCTCTTTCCTCCTCCTCACTTTACGTCCAACTCCACACTGCTTTAACAATACGCTATTTCTCTTTATATACTTGCTAGCATCCCGGTTCCTCTCCTGGTTCAAAAGTCCGTCGCCATGGTTAATGTGACAGCATCCCATTAACGAGATTTACTTTCTTGCCGCTGGAGTCCTTCCTTCCCGTGCTTTACAAGTGCGCGACCCTAATTTCCCTTGCAGCTGCTAGGCCCTTCGTCACGTCTCATTGCAATTACTTTGCAATTTACCCTTGTCCGTTTGACCAGCACTTCCTATAACAAATCGCCGTTTCCCGATCTTTTCAAGTTACGGCCTCCTTTCTTGTCCCAAGCAAATACGGCAACTGTCAGGTCATTTATCCTAACTCGATGTCTTTCAAAGACCCATACATCTCGTTCGCTCCACACGTGCGTCGTGACGAATTTCTTCCGACAGAAACCGTCCTTCCAAGTTACACTTCTGACGGCAAATCTCCCTAGTCGGAGATAAATGTCTTTTGCTTCTTCAAAGATCCCCTAATCATTTTTCACACGCTTTCTCTTCACCACTCGTGTGCTGTTCCGAGCCAATGCCTCTAATTTAATGCATTACATTATTTAATGCATTACAATATATATATATAGTATAGCCCGGTTAACCCTTGGCTACCTTCCTCTACCCTTCCGCATCCCCCCTTTCAAATCCCTTCCTATGCTATTAAAGGGGAGTTGCCCTAAGTGGATTACCCTCACGTAGCCTATTGCCCTAAAAAAAAAAAAAAAGGGGCCCTAGTTAACCCTTGGCTACCTACCTCTACTCTTCTGCATCCCCCCTTTCAAATCCCTTCCTATGCTATTAAAGGGGAGTTTCCCAAAGTGGATTAGCCTGTTGCCCTAAAATATATATATATATATATATATATATATATATATATATATATTGTAATAATCAAACGATGATCTTATTTAATTTGCCCCACGTTGTGGTAGCGAAAATGTAATAAACTAACGGATGTCTAAATAAAAAGATAACTATTTATAATCAACAAACAATTTTATTTTAAATTGTGAACACTTATACAATTAAACAAATATAAAAAGGATCTCATTCTCTCAAAGGTCTTAACTGGGTTAATAACGGCAGAACATTTAAACATATCAAAGAAACAAAAATTTACATTTAATTTAAAAGGAAATATTTATTCGTCTAGACATAGACGAAATTAATTATCGACGAACTTATTCTACAAGATTGATTTTAAATTTAAATAGTTTATTTTATCAACACAAAAGAAAATAACGATATCTGACTTTATCTTTTAATTCGGCTTGTTCGTACACACACACCTTATATACTGGCCGTTTTAAACACTGATTCAAACACACACTGTTGGTTTGACAAAAGTTGGTTCTCCGTTCGTGAAGGACATATCACTTGCTCGTTCTGAAGACTACTAGACGCTGGATGCAGTGTCCTGGTCTCCTACAATCGAAGACAGTGGTCTAATTTTTAGATTAGAATAGATTAGACTTCAGCATACAAAATGTTTATCGATGAATATTTCGCTATTTCTCTCGCAGACTGCAACTTATAACGCATTCTCCTCCCTTAAACGACGTCTCTCTTAGTCATATTCTCCAGCTTCGGTGATCACAGCACGACTGACGACTTCTTAAACACATTCACCATCTTCGGTGGTCGCAGAATAACTCACTTCTTAAACACATTCACCATCTTCGGTGGTCGCAGAATAACTCACTTCTTACACACATTCACCATCTTCGGTGGTCGCAGAATAATCCTCTCTCAAAAGCTTATCTCCCGCTTATATACCCCCAGTCTTTTCCTTTTTCCATTGTTCCAAAACTTCGTCGCAAATGCCCGTTGACAGTTTCTTCCATTATCCCGAGATTTTTATTATGCAGCTTCAGTTCCTTAGTCAGCAAATTGCTAACTACTCTGTCATGTCCGAAAGCCAACAATCAAGACAGGACTATTTATCTTTTTGCACCCTCACACACCCAGCTTTTCAAAACGAAGAAATACTCAGTCCTACTCAGTCCTAAATAAACACGTTACAAAACTGCCCCTCAGACAGTCCAGGCTGTCCATCAGAAACAATGCCTCACTTAACAGATTTAGTTTGAGAAAGGCCACACGCACGTGCACGGTTCCGAATTCTCAAGACCAGTCCTAAACAAACACGTTACAAAAATTACCCTTTCAACAGTCCAAACCATTAATCAGAAACAATGCCTCACTTAACAAGTATTATATTGTGCCCCAGATTTAGTTTGAGAAAGGCCACACACACGTGCACAGTTCCGAATTCTCGAGACCAGTCCTAAATAAACACATTACAAAACTTGCCCCTCCCTCAGTCCAGATTATCCAACCGAAACAATGCCTCACTTACCAGGCATTACAATATATATATATCATTATTAGTGGATTGAAGCCTGCGAGAGGATTCTCTCGCAAGTAACCTGCGAGGGATGTTCTCTCGCAGGTAAAACTTTGTAGGAGAGATACGAAGGGGCTACCTTTGGGGATGCCTTTTCCTCTCCGTTTTTGAACTAAGGTTCCCACAAGCCGAGGCACCTCGGCTTGTTCTGAGAGGTGTATGTTCCGGGGTCACAGACCTTGGGCAAACGGTAAGAGTTGTCCCCTATTCCCATTGGAATAGTCGGCCAGCTGCCTCCTTAACTGGTCGAGGCACGGAGAAGGGAATGCTGCGTCCCCACAGCAAACTCCTCTCCCGCTGTCGGAAGGGCGTGGGACAAGTACACAATGCCCGACCTACCTGATGCAGTTTTTTCTAGGGTTTTCCCTTAGGCGAATGCCGGGTAGGATCCTTAAAACATAGCCCGGGAGCCCTAGTAACCCTTGGCTACCTTCCTCTACCCTTCTGCATCCCCTCTTTCAAATCCCTTCCTATGCTATTAAAGGGGAGTTGACCAATGTGGATTACCCTCATGTAGCCTGTTGGCCTAATATATATATATATATATATATATATATATATATATATATACAGAAACTCTGAAAACTGAAAACAGAAATATTTAACTTGCCCGTATGCCAGCCAGAAAGTGGTCGTGAACAGCTATAAACTCTTCCGTATTTATAGAACGGAAAAAAATCTGCAGTCCTGTTCCAGACCCTGTATGACCATTTCTTAGAAGACGGCACCGGATGTCCCCATTCCTCTCCTGTCCAGCACTGTGAATGAATTAAAGATCTGATGCGTATTTATCTCAGTGTACATATATATTAAATTCACTGAATCAAAATTCAGAACACTTCTAATGACCAAATCGTGAAATAGACAATACATTTTCATAGTTTCTTACCAATGATAGGTCTTTTCTGACGTGAGTGAATTGAACGAATAACAGAATCCTCTTTCAAATGGTTGCAAGTTGAACATTTCGCAACAATTAAATCTTATATGTTGCCAGATGCATCCTTCAAATACATCAGTGCATGTTGGTAAAACCTGAAAACATGTTTATGTAATTTTAATTGTCAAATTTAGTGATATGAGGTGTGTAGGGCATCTTAAAATATGCTGATTAACCGAAAAAAATGTCTTTGTAAACGCAAAACCAGTATTTCGGGGAATTTTTTGTAGTTCAGTTTATTATAAAAGAACTTGTTTTTAAAACAATTTATGAAAAATAATTGTAAATAACAATTGAGCATAATCTTATGGAACTTAATTAACTTAATCGCAGCATTATTTGTAGTCAAATTAATACACAAGGAATATTAAGAAAATATTACTTTATCATGTGGTAAGTTGAATCTTTTGGAAGGAATAAGGGACAACAGCGCAATAATTTTTAAGGCTAGCAATAAACGTCTTCATATATATGATGTAGACATCATTTATGTCAAAAACAGCTGGGCTAGCGAATGTCGATACACTCACATATTTTGTTTGGAGTATATCCAAATTGAAGAATATAAGTCACTTGGGTACCCTAAAAGATTAATAGTGAGTTGAGAGAAGGAAATAAATTTTATGAGCATTTGCATTGACAGTGGAAACGAAAAAATATATCAGATTTTTTATGAGTTTGGAAAGCAGAAAAGTCTCAGAGATGGATAGTTATTACAGTTATTATAGAATAGAAAGATCAGAAAGAACGTCGCAAGGATAGTGAAAATGACAAATCTCGCATCTCTTGATTTGAAGTTGTTAAGAAAAATGAAGGCAAATATTTTTAAAAAATATTTGTTTACTTCGCCGAAGCGAAAAGACCGCTTTTCCGTGGCGACGGGAATGTAAATTTAGGTACCAACTGCAAACGATAATACATTCACAACTATCAGAATTTCGAAACCCTACCATACGTCAAAATGCAGTTCAAAACAATTGACACCTAGTTAAATATATATTTATATACAATTTAGTATTCAGATACTAAATTGGCCCAGTTTTCTTTATGAAAAAGAGTTATCAATCGCTATTAATGGTGAAAAGAATTATTTTATTGGGGCTGGGTTTTTACGTTAAATTAAAAAATATTATTGACCATTTAAGAAATTTTTATAAGTTTATTACAGTTAAGAATGAAAAACTCTTATCTCAGGCACCTGTGGATTACGTAGAAGAGATTAGCTGCCCGTTATTAAATACGTACTGCTATTTCTGTGTTCTGTTCTTCTGCTGTACCTCTCGTAACCAACGTACTGACGCCTCAGAATCTCGCAGCTGGCAGAACGGGTTAACTGCGTCGAGATGTAGTCAGGATCACTGCATGGCGTCGACTCAGGGGTTGACCACTGGCTAAGGGATTTTATTGCGACGTACTCGTGCTGCCCATTTGTGTACTGGAAGAAGTGGCACGTAATTCTCGCTCTTCACAGCTTTTGTGCTTCGTGACCTTTTTGTATTATGCAACTGCACCATGAGCGGAGCTCATCACCAACAACTGTCCCTCAGTAGCGCATCGACCAGACTGAGTCATTTTATTACGAGCGGTACATGTCCGTTAAATTCAAACGTGCGCCATATTGCCAATCTCTGCCGTTGTACTTTAAGAAGCTTTCCATATCTTGCTCATAAACATCGTCAATACACTTCCACTCATTTTTTTTCATATTCAAGTTTCCTCCATCATAGCCTCCCATTCTTTTACTTTTTTCATTATTAGAAAACTTGGTCGAAATGTCATTGTTTCACTGATTCTTCCATTGTTACAAGAGTTATAACACGTAGCTGTAGTTCTGTAGTCAACAATGGCCAACAATTCAGTCATGTTGAGGCCAACAATCGAGACAGGACACGAAAATTATTTGGATGGAAATATTTATCTCCTCCACACCCACGCACACCTCGTCCAACATTTCACAGAAAACAACTCCTGGCATCCGTCCGCAAATGTACGATTTCGAATTCTCCAAACTACAGCAGACAACACTTCCGAAGACAAAGCAAATTAAAACCAAAATACACGCGTTACAATGCTTAATACATTTGGAATAATTTATTAATTTAAAGGGCTCAGATAATATTTTATATATAATTTACTTGAAGTTGCATCAACTCCTAAGGTCATTAGCGACTTTTAAATATGTTGCATTTGTTTGTTGGAAGTTTCTCAGTCTGGAAACAGACACACACACAATATCCTTGCCCTCGCAGGGATTTGAGTCCGAGATCTCTGTGATGCTAAGCAGTGTCGGTGGGCTCAGATAATATTGTTTTGTGTAATCACTTGTATTTACTTCCATTCTTTTAAAATTTGTTATTAAATAACAAGCTTAAAATTTAAATATATTTTTATATTGATTGATTTTCAGGCGCATCGACATCTCAGGTCATAAGCGACTCATTATGGGTAGTATTTTTGCCTTTTTGCCTTATCGGGGAACTAATTTTATGTGATTCGAGGCAGTCACGCTGAACCGTACATCACAGGAGGTCAGCACTATACATATGTTCTATATAATAAATTCATAAAACTCAAAGTCGAATTTATTAACTTATACCATGCCGAATCTTTTATAAATGTGCCTATGTTTCATAAATAATGTAATATTAGTACACAAACTGATACTAAACCTCATTTAAAAATATAAAATTTAATATCCGCTAACTGGTAATTCACTATTTATGAATTCAATATACACACTACATTTCATTAGAATTCATAAGTTCTCAACATCTCGCCACCACTTTTGTCACACAAATCTCCGGTAGTTATTTTTGAAATTCTAATATTTGAAACTAGTATTTGTATTCGTGAAGACGAAGTTCTGGTTTGATTATTCTTATCTTTCCAGACACCACATTTTAGTCAAATATATGTGATAATTTCGTAAAAAATTATTTAATAGTCACCTTTCTTGTGCGGTACGAACTTTCGTGCACATGCCAACATATCTGTGTAAATATATTCCATTTTTTATTTAATTATTAACTTACAAGTTCTACACACTTATAAACACAAAATAATTAACCACCACTTATTTGCCTTGATTTTCGATTATAGCTACAGGTTCACAAAAATGGAAGTAGAAACAACAAATTCCGTCAATCCAAAAATCAAATTAAAGTTCCAGAAGCATTTTCTAAACACATCTGTGCGTTTCACATACTGCATTTCATTTAAATGAGGTCGGTTTGCAATCTATAAAAGGTGTGTATAAGTGGTTCTGCAGAATAGTGTTAAAAATAGTTCAACTGAAAAAATACTAATTTAGTTGGATTCCGGATAGTTTCTATGAGGAAAAGAGTCTTCTCGAAAATTAAGCAGAAATACAGAGACGTTACGTGGACTTTCTGGCTTCACTAGGGATTTTTAAATGCTGTAACGTAAGGTTCGAAGATGAAACCAAGGACCACCAGGTAAATTGTTGAAGTTCATGAAAGTAATTACAATTCAATAATGGGTGGTTGGATAAACGTACAAACAAATTAAATATTTACGTTTAAAATATTTCAATTTACAAATATTCACATTTGATCTTGATATTCATTTTGCTTCCTTTTCTACCAGCACTTACTTTGCGCATGAAATCCGTTATATTGAACTCCTCGAGGAGTGGGAGTAAACTTAATGAACGGTTCAAGTATGAAACCATGAATTGATAAGTTGGGTAGCGATATGAAGCCATTGCTTGGAGAAAATGTTTTAGCTCCTCCATCCCCAACTCATCAGCAGTCTTGTTTAAAAATCTGTAAGAAAAATTAAAATATTAATACATGCAGACTTATACATTAGTGTCCTTCCAACATTTCACTCCACAAAATATTATTATTTTAAAATATTTACTATTCTTGCGATTATCATGGAGACACCTAACGAATTAGTAAGCGTTGCGACTCAGCCCTACCATCATATCCAAAAATTTGCGTGTTCCCTTCTTCATACTATTATTCTTATTCCTCGTATTATGAAAGTACTCTAACAGTAGCAGGAGTTCCGACCAACTTTATTAAAACTCTTATAAATTGATTCTCATCCTTCGAAATATTTTCTGATTGTCATGAACTAAAGCAAATTACTGATCCTTCCAGCACTACAATGTTTTCAGAAATGTATCAAACTAGGGAAATCATTGAAACAGCACTTCCTAAGCTAAAAATCTTTTTCAAATATTTGAAAGAGCACTTAACAGAGGCCCACGTAATATTTTTATTACAGTTACAGGCTACATGAGGGTAATCCACATGGTGGCAACTCCCCTTTAATAGCATAGAAAGGGATTTGAAAGGGGAGATGCGGAAGGATAAAGGAAGGTATCCAAGGATTAACTAGGGTCCCCGGGCTATATTTTAAGGATCCTACCTGACATTCGCCTAAAAGTGATGCACGACAAACCCTGCATCAAGTAGATCGGGCATTGTCCCACGCCCTTCCGATGGCGAGAGAGGGGTTTTCTGTGGGTACGCAGCATTCCCTTCTCCGTGCCTCGACCTGTTTAGGCTGGCCAACTGTTCCAATAGGAACAGAAACAACTCTTACCGTATGCCCAAGGTCTGAGACCCCGCAAAATACACCTCTCAAAAAAGGCCGAGGTGCCACGGCTTGTGGGGAACCTTAGTTCAAAAACGGAGAGAGGAAAAGCCATCCCTAAAGGCAGCTCCCTCCGTATTATGCAGTGACTAAATTGCCTCCAGATGATTGATTAACTAAAAGAATTTCCAGAAAGACGAATGAAATTGAATAATTTGAATAATCGTTCACATTTTCGAAAGCTGGCAGTTTGTATGAAAACGCAAGTAATTCTAATTTATTTAGAAAAAATGCCAATCTTACAACAATGATCACTTCCCTTTCATAAAAAATGAATAAATAATTTTCAATTAAATATTAAGTAATAATCTCAATTTCTTAATATTTATACCATATAATAGAAAGTAAAAAACCATATTTATTTACTAAAATAACGTTAAACTCTGTGCAAATCTAAGAGGACTTAAATTAAAGAAATATGTTAAATATTATTAAAACGTCGATAAAAACCAATTTAAGAATAATTATAATAAATTAATACAATTAGTCCATCTAGTAACGTCTAAGGATAACTAGGAAATCAGTGTTGTGTATTTGGATATTGTTAAAAGTTAAGATGTTTGTAATTGATTTATTTTACCATTATTTCATAATTGAAGAATAAATGTAAAAATGTATATGTAGAGAGGTTAACTTCAAAACAATTGAAATACAGTGAAATGAAAATTAAGCACTAATCCATTTAATTTAAAACGGATTAAGAAAAGAAATCAAATAGTGAAATAATGATACTATGTATACATACAGACGCTTAAAATATATTAAAGGATATGAAAATAATACCATGACACGGGGTGCTGAAACTTCATATTTCTTAGCAATCGTAAACAAAATTCACAAAATTATTAGGACACATCACAAATACTCCGATGACAGAAAATAAAATCATAATATTCAGTTCAAAGAAATCAAAGCCTTTTCAGTTTTGTCAAATGATACGTGCAGTTGTGTGTCTCTAGGCTCTTGCGTTTTTTCTGCACCTGAAGAAAGGATAAAGGCTTCGAGAAACGTTGTGTGGTATTTATATTATCACTTCTTTTGTCTGTATTTGGCTATCTTTCTAATTATTAATTTTCAATCAGACGTAATTTTTTTAATTTTAAAGAATAGTAAAGGTCATGTTATTAAATATTTTATGTAGCACGTGTCCATTGTTTAAAAAATACAGTAGGTATTTTAATTTATTTTTTGTACTCAGGTAGCTTTTCCTCAGCACATAATTGTAGAAATATAGCAATAAAAAATTAAATCTGTAAATTATTATAATATTCTAATACCTTCCTGTTTTTATTTGTTCCATAAACTTAACATAATTCACGATGTAATTAATAACTCATTTACATTTGAGGACTATTTTAAAAGCATAATAATTTACGCTTTTTGTACCATGGGGTTGTCATATTTAATCAATCAAATTGTTGATTGACGTAGAACAAAAACTGTGAAAGATATTTACTCCATAGAGATGAATACTAGACTCAGGAAGACATAAATGATACTTAATATTATAACGGACCGAATCTTAGTGTAACACTCATGATATTCAAGAAGTATCATAAACAGGGTGTTTTAATTTGGTTAATAAAATTTTTAAGTCACTATTGCTAACGTTTTAAGAGATTTAACGAGACATCTATTTCTACAATCTTAACATAAATGTGATTTATTATTACACGAGTAAGCACAAGCGTTTTAGAATAATAAAACACGTACGCCGTGAGAAGTTTTAGTGCAACTGATCTCCGAACCGTGTTGGCAGGACACACACTAACAGCAGGGAACGGAAGTTGACGAAGGGGATACACTGTAGACTCTACTGACGTCACAATTGGGCTTTCTGCGAATTTCCTCCAGGCTAAGTAGACCAGGACCACTGACGCTCCAATGCAGAGAATCACAGACATTGCCCACATCACCCTGCAGAATGGTATTAACTTATTATGACAATAATTCAAACATATACAACGATCTCTCATGTAAATTTCCATTTTCAAATGCACTAATTTAGAAATTAACAGACTTTACCTTTAATAATTAGAATTTACCATATTAAAGAAACCTCCTTAACAAAATTTAGACCTCACAGGCATAACGAAAAATTTTTATTATAAATATGGTGTCTAATAATCGGAAGGGCGTGGGACAAGTACCCAATGCCCGACCTACCCGATGCAGGTTTTTCTAGGGTTTTCCCTGCATTTCTTTAGGCGAATGCCGGGTAGGATCCTTAAACCGTAGCCCGAGGGCCCTAGTTAACCCTTGGCTACCTTCCTCTACCCTTCCGCATCCCCCCTTTCTTATCCCTTCCTATGCTATTAAAGGGGAGTTGCCCAATGTGGATTACCCTCACGTAGCCTATTGCCCTAAAAAAAAAAAAATGCATTTATTTACAATAAAAAACACAAAAAAAACTTTAGATAACATTTTAAAAAATAATTGTGGTCCAGTGAATTATTATGAATTTACCATCCAAAGCTTATTGGCACACGTATCAGCAAAATTAGTTACCAACCTGTCGACAACGCCAACACCAGGCTTTGAAATATATCTCATTCCATGAAGTGTCGTTTCTTGAGTATAGTCTCTAAGTACGTCAATGGGATGAACGCCAGTAGAAAAACGAGCCGTTTTCCGAAAAGTCCCTTGATACCAGCCAGTATGTGGATCGACATGTAATATTTTGTTCTGTCTGTAATTAAATTAAAATTAATATATAATTTATGGAATATGTAAGTTTAATATCCTAACTGTTATTAAAGATGAAATTAAGCCAAAGTGGGATTTTCTGCGTACTCGTGTGTGCTTAAATAATTCTCAAATCATCGTTTCCATCTAAATTCTGTAGGTTTCCTTCCAAAACATGTTATTTGTTGTAATCACTTGTACGCATAGAGGAACTCAGCAATTAATCGAGGTATCGTGAGCGGTGAAACCTTTCCGAAGATGTCCGAATGATAATGAAGTATTTCACAGTGCTTCGAAACTACACAATCAATTACCGTCTATAACTACTCATGATCCTCAACTGAATTTAATTAATAGTACAGATTTATACAATCCTATGTTTTAAATGAAAACATTTATGCCTGATTGAAAATAATGAAAAAGAAAGATAGCCAATTCATCCTATTTTTGGCACGGGATGGAATGGTTTTGGTTTTTAATAGTTTTAGATTTTTATCTTAAGAAAGACCTTAACAAATAAGTCTGTGGCGAATAATAGAATACAAAATTATATCTACGTTGTGTCTTGTCGTCTTCATTTAAACCATAATTTACGTGAAAGAAGTCGGGGGCGACAGCTAGTTATTGTTTTCAAATTGTTGAAGGTTCACTAAGAAAATCTACCATGTTTTAAAACACGAAAGCATTTTCTTAAAATAAACATATAAAAGTATTGTCTCAAAACTGCGTCTTTAAATGTAATCTGTAATCACACATTTAAAAGTCTATTGAATGTCATTAGCTTTCTTCCTGGCTGACGTGGTACGTTTTGGGTATAAAATAAGAATTTTCCAACACACATTCACGATAAAAAAAATTAGCATAAATTTCATTCAACATCTATTCATGTCAAAATATTTTTTAAAACTTAAATAAGAAAACTCTTTCTAGTTTCAAAATTATAATTTTTAAATTAGCTTATGAACATTAAGTGAATAAAGTTAAATTTACTAATTTACTTTTAATATGTTGTGTTGGTTATATTGTTTGTCACTGAATGTTAATTACAAATATAATATCCAAATAATAATAATTTATCTAAAAACTTATTTTCACACTATGCATTATTTATCTTTGTAAATTATTGATATCTTAATATGTTCTCATATTTATAGGAACATTATAATTTTTTAAGCTTAACACTTAAGTAAAAAAATAGGCTTTTAAGAACTAGGAAAATCATTGGCACATTTGTTATGATTCACAGAAACTTAATCTATTCACTCCTATATTGATTGAATTCAATTTAGTTTTAGCGTTTACCATATTTTTTCCTGATCTCAGACAAACATAAAGATGAATTATAATGGCATAACGGTTCATCAAAAACAAAGTATTCAGTTCCTTCAATTTCCCCAGGTAGATGGGCATTTTTTTGATACACAATCTGTGTGTCAAGTGTCTAGTTGGAATTTAAAGATAGGTCAGAAAAATATTTTTCATTGGCACGACTTTTATTTCCGCTCAAAACTTATTTTAACTATTTTACTTCCTTTGTTAGCACCAGGAAATGCTCGAAGTACGCATTCACTGATCAATATAAAGAGGCTAAAACACTCGGAAAACTCAAAATAACTGCATCACTAATATGTATATTAATGACTGTTATGAAAACGGATGTTTTTAACAAATAATGTCACTTGTGTTTATTTGAGTAGTGTAGTAATTGAAAACATAAATATAGCTACACAGATATTATTCAAGTGAGAACTAAACTCGATGAAGTGAAGACACAAAAATATTCAGGACAGAATAAATTGTATGAAATATGAAGTAGTATACTTAGGTAATATGACGTTAATATATTGTATTGTCGGTTAATGTTTAAGGTTTATTATATCTAATCGTAAGAAACTTGAATTGAATTAATTTATTGCCAAACAATTAATTCTCTATATACTTTCATTTGATTATATTTACATTTAAAAATATTTGTATTTAACTTTAATGAATAAATATTTTATAAGCATTGTAATATTGTCTGAATGTAATAAAGATAATTCCAAAAAAAAGTTTTGCTAAAATTAAAATGTTTCTATATTTATTTCTTGTCATTAATGGGAAATGATATAGAATTTCCGATCCTTGCCAAGTAAGGATCTCTACTCCTCATAGCTCGTTAATTATATAGTCATCTAAAATAAATTGAAAAAGAAGGATATGCTTTTATCGTCAAGATGTGACAGCAATTTAATAATTACTAAGCAGTATCTGAAATGAAACTAAGAATGAACTATCGTTAAAATTTTAATTGTGGGTATAGGAAGATTAATTTGTAAGGATAAAGCTCTTCTTTGAAGCAAAGAAAACTACTGAGTGCTTATAACGTAAGTATCAAAATTATTTCAATAGTATACTTCACATATTACTTTTCACGTTTTAACGGTAATTATACTATTAACATTTTGACAAATATATAAGGCGTTATTATTAGAGATAATACAAATTCATATCTCATATAAAAAATTTCCGACATATTTTATGAATTTTGGCTTACACATTTGTAGATATTGAAATAAATGAAACAATGTAAGGTGTTTAAAAATTATATAAAAAAAGAACGAATTAAAAGTTACCTGTGAGGAAAAAAACGTGGTCGCCTACAAGAAATATTCACACTGGATCCTCGTATTATTGGTATCATTGTCACCTACCAAAGCTTTTCACGTCTGTTTTCAATAAATTGTATTTTCAAATCAGAATGATTCACTTGTTCCTCGTTCGAACTCCATGAAATTGAAGTAATAGCAAATATGTCGACGTTTGCTTAGAACGAAGAAACTTTGTTTCTTGAAAGTTTCACGCTTTTATAAATCACTATAAAATTTCTCTTGTTTTATGGTAACATTTTCAGCGATTTGTGGAAAGCGTAATAAAATAAATTTGCATTATACAGTTGACGATGATTTTTCAAACTTTCTAGCTGAAGGATATGACATTGAACGACGTAAAAAATGTCTCTATTTATCCATTAAGGAGCTTGTGTATGAAGTGTCAGCATAGTTATTAAATAATACATATATATGTAGCGTATGATTCAATAAATAAAAATGAATACGACCTTTTCCAGACAAATTTAATATGAGAAACAATTATACAGAAAAAAGGAAACATTGCTGTATGTTTTGACCTTTTTTTGTTTTTCTCTAACCCATTTGAAAATGAATTGTCCTCTAATCTAAAACTTTCATTTGAAAGGTTCCCTATTTCTGTTATTATAAGAATACACCTTCTTTCTGGTTTTAAACGACGCTAAAATCCTAACAATATTTTCACCACAAATAATGTAGTTTATAAAATTATTGAATTTCTGTTTATGTTACATCGGCCAAACCAAGAGGGCACTAATTACAAGGATGAAATAACAACATAAATCCAAATTCAACAACCAGCAAACACAAGTTAACACTGCTATGAATATAATCACAAATTTGATTTTGAAAACGCCACTATATTAAACAGCGAACGGCATTATGGTAAAAGAACAACGATCTGTACAAATTGTACATCTTATTTCATGTTCATTGGTATTTGTGTATATATCCCCGTGTTGCATCACTTATCACTCTACGTTCAATTGCTGTTAGAGAAAAATGCAAAGTAGCGTCAAAAACGTCCAACAATGGTTACATTTTTCTGTTTAATTGTTTCTCATATTAAATTTGTCTGGAAAATACGTCCTCATTAATTTTATTGTTATTAGATACCACCGAAATTATTCTCGAAGATTGTTTTACACCATAATCGTTTTAATCGTTTATGTTCATATTTGGATAATTTATATAATTTCAGATAAATATAGACATATATAATGGACCTAATAAACCGTGATTGTTGTCTAGCAAAATTGTAGTGTGAAAACTATTTATATTTCACAATTATCTTAGTCAGTGAGTAGTTTTACTTGATCAATATTATGTATTCAATTTAATATTTCCCTAAGGTTATTATTTAGTTGTCATACAACACTGTTTAAAAATGTCAATTCATTTAACGATTAAAGTCGCAAAAAAATATTCTGCATTCTAACGTCAATATTTCCTGGTGACATTTTTATTCAAAGTTAACGAAGTATGCCATAAATTTAATATTAGCATGATTTACTATTGAAACCGTTTTTAATAATTAAATTGACTAATCTAACACTTTTATCTTTGTTTTATAAATAGACGCAAAATAAATCTTTGTGTCTTCAAAGATATCACCGTTATCGATTTGACTTTTATTGTATGACGTACTGCAGAATTCATAATGGTAAGTTATAAACGGAAAGGTAAGTGTAATATTCTCGTGTTTAAACGCCTTGAAATAAAACAATTATATAGAACGTGCACAAGTGTTCAAATTCAAATACGTTTCTATATTGCGTCCAAATAAAACGTGCAGAGATCATCACACTGAAAACATGTATTTTTATTCAATGTAATCGTTTTTCATTTTAACTCTAAACTCAATATTATTCAACCGATTCGCTTTATTATATTGCGTGAAGTGAAATAGTTATTATATATTTCATAATTACTGTATGCGAATACCAAGACACGAAATATTATTATCTACATCTCGCATTATGCTAATTCAAAATAACTTTAGCAATGATATTTATAATAATGGTAATTATGAATGAGTATTTTGTGTATAACATTATTTCAATAAAGTATTCAATTGAGTATTCATTTTCCAAAATAAACATATTTCACTTTCTTTAGAGCGTATAATTTATCGAAATTCACAAGACATAAAATTTATTGTACATTAATATTTTAAAGGCCGATAATGTGATGAGTTCCGAGCTTCTGGCGTGTAGTGGTCATCACCCTAGGGGTCCCGGGTTCGAATCCGGGCATTGGCATTGATATTTGTGCTCGCCATGGTCACGAAATCTGGGGTTAAGACTGAAGGAGAATCAGCACACTGACCGTGTCACTCCTAAATACAGAATGTGTCATGTAAGATGACAGTCTGGCAGTCGTTCCTCAATGAGCTGTAGAGTCAAGGAGAAAGCAAATAATAAAGAAATAAATAATGTTATGTGTAATAATTGTACATGTAAGAATCAATATCAAATTTTGATACAAGAAATAATGGGAAGTCTTCTTATCCAACAGTGTATTGGAAATATGTATTCCATTTCCAGATAGTTAAGTAAATAAAGGGTTCCACTTAATTGTACGTACTATCAGCATCTGAGAACTGAATTAACTTAGTCTGTTACTGGTTGAGTAATAATTCATCAAACTTCAAACACACATTTAGATTGATTTCAACTTTTATAACCATAATATCTACATATTTATCTATAATGACTATATTACTAAATTTGGAATCAATAGAGTTAGCTCAAATTATGTTACAAATAGAAAGTTCATTACCAGTATTAATTGAATTAATCTTCCATATTTACGTGCATTTACATATTTCATTATTTATACATTACCAATGTCGTTAATTTTGATTTTTAAATAATTTAACGCCTTATTTTTTCAGGCAACTGGAAATATTCCATTTTTTCTACTGCACATTTTGTTTTTGAAAGCAATGAGTATGGAGGTACGTTTTTTTAACTTATAACTTATAAATTAAGTTATTTAAAATGTTCCGAAATACCTTACGAGTCGACGTTGATATTTAAACTCGGACCTGTGAAATAAAATCTAATTTCATTGTTCTTGTCTTGTCTAAAATAGAAAATCAGTGTTGTTAATTAACCACAATTAACAATTAATATGGAGTCGAAAACGTTTACTATAATGTTTCAACTATGGGAGACGGAAAGTCACTTCCAAACTCTTAGTATCTAACTCATCTCATTAATACACTAAACGCGTAAAAAAACTGTTTCAAAATATTATTTCAAAAATCTATCTGTTATAGCGTAATTTAACAATAATAGAAACAGCGTGAAAGACAAAATTTTAAGTATAAACCGGAAGGTATGTTATAAGACCAGCAGTAACATTTTTACATTAGAAATAAATTTTATATTTAACCCATTACGTTAGCAATGTCAATAAACTGCTTTTTGATTTTAATCGTAGTCATAATTATAAACGGAGTTATGCACATAGGATTAGAACCTTTTTTATTATTTTTAGGTAACAGGCTACATGAGGGTAATCCACATGGTGGCAACTCCCCTTTAATAGCATAGGAATGGATTTGAAAGGGGGGATGCGGAAGGTAGAAAAGGGTTAACTAGGGCCCCCGGGCTATAGTTTAATGATCCTACCCAGAATTCACCTACAAGTAAATGCAGGACAAGTAATGCTAGAAAAACCTGCAGCAGGTAGGTCGGGCGTTTGATACTTTACATTTTATTCATATTATATATTGTAACGTTTCGTCGGATACGCAATGCCTCGGCTGGAGACAGGGGGCAAAGCAAAATTTATGGGATGAGGTTAGGGATCTCTGAGGAAAACCGTTGAGGGACGTGATTAGATTCGACTGTGCGGTAAATAAAATTCGGGACACTGGATACTTTACAATTTATAATTTTCATAAACCAGTTGGGTACAATTTTACCTTGCCAAAGGCAATTCTGATCCAAAAAGAAAAATCAAGGAACGGCTTGCTTCAGCAGTCGCACCGCGCACCGCACCACGCACACCAGTCAACAGTAAACAAATAAAATACCTAAGAAATGGTAGAACGCATGAAAAAAAAATTAAAACAGATTTATTTGCGCAGCGCAATAGTGACTGACTAGACTGTTCTGTCACAACATACATATGAAACTTAACCTAAAATTCATCGTCAAATTATATTACATCTTGAATGCCAGTTTCCTTTCTAAACTTAACAAGGTTTTTTTATATTGATTGATTTACAGTCGGATCAACAGCTCACGTTATTAAAGGCTTATTATGGGAACTCACTTTACCTTGTCGGGGGACTGATTTGACGAGAGTATCTCTCACGTACAGAAACATCCATAACCTCGTCGGGATTCGAACCCGGGACCTCTGTGATGCGAGGCAGTCACGCTGACCCCTACACCATAGAAGGTCGAAGGTTATTTATTGCCGCTACTGAGTACATATTTCCGTTCTTGTGCATTTCTCAATTGTGGCTTCTAGTCCTGTCGTGCTTTGGGCAGTCGTAGAGGACATGCTGGATAGTCAGGACAGCCTTGCATACGTCACATGCAGGTTGCGGTGACCTAGAAAACAGACAGGAGTACGTGAGGTTAGAATTGAGGGTTCATATACTAGCAGCAATCACTTGCTGTTTCTGTAATAGATTGCCAGCGTAGGTTATTTCCTTGAAATTGTAGACTTCCTTATGAAATATTCCTTCCTCTTCTACACTTGTTACATTTTCACTCCAGAATTCTTGCATAGGATTGTTCACCGTCCTTTTTAGTGCATATTGGACTGTTGTTTTTATTCTGCTGTTAGGATATCCTCAGCTTAGCCCTGTTGTCAGCTGTTTCGTTTACCTCTATTCCTCTGTGTGCCGGTATCCATCCTACCGTTATCTTTTGATTGCTTTTTACGATTGTCATAATGTTTTCTCTGATTTTATTAACGGTACCATTCCATATCTTTGGGTTGGTTATTAGCTTAGCCAGAGTCAGTTAGGATTATATTATTTGGTTTTTCCTATGCTTCATGATCTTTGATCCCATACTGACGAGAGAAGTGTCTATTGGCAGCTCATTGAATTTCCAGGGCAGTACCATTGTAACTTAATTAGGTATAATTGTGAATTTTTCCATCTTTAAATATAATACGGTTTTGAAAAAAAATGTATACATAGGGTTAACCCACACCTCCACCCACAAACTTTCAGAGGTTGTTCAGGGATACCTTCTGAGTATTTTGGTATAAGGGACCCACGGGACCCCACTGGTGCAATGGGAACAACAGATAACTCATGCAGGGTCTGAGTCACGTCCCCGAAGCATACACCCCTAAAAACTGATCTAAGTGTCTTGGGTTTTGGAAACCTTAATTTAGAACCAGAGAACGAAGAACCATATCTCACATGCAGCTTTCTCGTTCTCCTTCTTCTTTATATTAATTCCTCAAATTGACATATATTTTGTGATTTACAGACCAAGAGCAAGAGCATCCACATGGTTCGTTTGACCAGGCATTCAGCCCATGACGAAAATACATCTTCACTGGATAAAGGCAGCATAGGTTTTAATGATTGGTCGCAGGGAATCTACCATTTTCAGCATGGTAACATGTCTTCCAATCAGGGAATTGATAAGAAGAAAGAGAAAAATGTTCGTAAGTACGTGAAAGACAATAAGGCATTATTGTCGACCGATATTGATGATTTATATGACAATCATTTAATAGAAAAACGCGAGAACAATTATATGGAAAAAGCATTCCTAGAATCACAAAATACAGATGAAGTTTCTAAATACGAAAAGTATAGGGAATCAGGAAATTTCAAGACACCGGAAATAACCGAAACAAAACAGTTTCGAGGAAATTATGAGCAGGGAAAACTAGGAAGAATTAAATATTCCGATACAAAAAATGAACCTCATTATGCAGGCGATCGCTTGGAGTATGAGCCTATGGAGAAGAGCCACAAATTACCTAAAAGCGGAAAAGCTCATACGAGGTCTAATAACGCTTTAAGGAAACGTACTCAGAAGGACTCCTTGAGGAGTATAAGATCCAGACAGCCAAGAAGAGGTGTGCGCAAAAGTCAGAACAGTGTGAAGCCATCTAAACCTTCACTAAATAACTTTGAAAATAGTGTAAGAGCTATAAGTCAACCTTTAAGTAGCAAGAAACACTTCCACGAAGGTTCCAATAACTTGATATCGAAAAATGAAGGCTATTTTCGGACCCACAGTAAACGTGGCTCAACTGATCATTCCGAAGATGAAAATGCAAATGGTTATCACGCATCAGATGCAGATAGTCCAGAATTATTGTTAAATACTGACAAAAACAAAGAAAATTTCAAAATTAAGCAAAATGACATTTTAAAATTTAATGACTATGGTATTGAAAAACTTGATGGCCAGAAAGAGGAAAATTCTGATTATGGAGGTATTAGCGAAGTACCACTTTCTGCGGAGGATGATATTAATCTTTATCTTGAAAATTTCAACATATTTCCTAATACTTCGAGAAGAATAAATAATGGTTACATATCAAAATCACAGTTTTCAAATAACAAGATTCGCACAAATCCTATAATACATTTTCACCCAACCATTCCCGATCTGAACGCTGATGAATATAATCTTTTCGAAAACATAACTTTTTCTTTACCAGCAGATATGCTAATAACTCAGTTTGACAAAAATATTAATCATGAAGAAAATAAGATGGAAAAACTGCCTCAATACATCATGGAACAGTATTCAAATAATACACTTAGTGAAAATATAAGGGGATACGACAATTTGTCATTCTGTAATAATCAGACTATAAATAAAGATGTTTTTGATAAACCTACAACTGAAATATCACATATAGATGAAAATAATACGTTTTTAGAAATAAATACTTTTTCTGGAATAACAGAATCAAACTTTACGGACTTCACAGATTGGTCTCTGTTTTCAGAAAAGTCAGTGTCCACAACAGAGTTTCAAAACCCCGAACCTCAGGATGCGTCCGAAAAAGAAAGCGGAACTAAGAACGAAGATGAATCCGATGACAAACTTGCTACCGAAGTTATCTTCAAAGTATTAAAAAAGGTAGAAGAAAACGAAAAGTTACGTCAGAATATTTTACCCTCACTGGAGATTAACTCTCAAGAAATTCAAAACAGGAAGAATTCACACAAAGGAACTTGCGAACTAAATAATAAATCTGTTATTAATAAAATGTCACAAGAATTAGAAAGTCTGGTTGAACACGAAGTGCACGAGGCTGAATGTTTGGTTTTATCTCCACATCAAAAATCTTCGCTAACTCGTTTGCTTGAATTTGCCCAAAATGGGGAAAGTAGTACAGAAAATAATGATGGAAGAGAGCTGAAAAAGTTAGTTAAATCTGATAGTAAAGATACTGACACTTCCTTCGCCGAAGCAATGACCAAAAAAATAGCAACGCTTAAACATTTACTTTCTCAGTATGAAAAGTTATCTGAAGATGAGAAATTAAAAGTTCATAATGTTCACGAGTATTTAATTGAACAGTTAAATAATGTTTATAGATTGATAAATTTAGAAGAATCCCATGGCTATGAAACCAATTTCAACCATGATAATGATCAGAATGTAAATTCAGATATCAGTAATTCGCCACTGGGGGAGGAAAATTTAAAGAAAATGAATTCTGATGACTCTGGTGATACATCAAAACAAAATAAAAACAATGGAATAAACTCCATATCCGACGGGTCTCCTACTTCGGATCATTTACTGCATGAATCTTCTATTGCCGATCCACTGAGCAATCTTTTAGATACTTTAAAAAAACATATAAGCAAAAACGAGTTCAATAAAGAACTGAAGAAAAACGATGATTCAGATAAGAAGCAAAACAAGCATTTGCTGAAAGTTCGAAACACCAATGGTATCACGGACGAAATTAATGGGCATGGTAATCAACCGGTATCCGACAAACGATCTGCGAAGTCTCGAACAAAAAGAAAATCTGAGCATCAAAATCATGACTTTAAATCTGGTGGAATATCTTCCGCCTATTATACATTAGCTCTGCTTGCAAAAGAAAATTAAATTTAAACATCGAAACTATAAATGCTTTCCTTATTGAAATAAGTTAATATGTTTATAAAGAATACAATGATGAACATCTCAATAAATACAGTATGTTAATCTCAACAAACCTACATTATTTGTTAATCAGAATGATAATATTAATGAGTGTGTTTTTTAATCGTGTCCCATGAGTTATTTATTATAAACAAGGGCGCTTTGCGTATTGGCTCCAATTTAACTAGATATCGCGGATGAAATTGAATAAATGTTTATTTAAATCATTAATTATACTTTTAAATAATATAATCCTTAAAGAGAATGAAAAAAATCCTTCAGTTCACCAACATAATAGAAATTTCCTTTATGTAAAAAGTGCACAATTTTAGAAACTTCTTACGGACTATATTTTCACATTTCCCGCTCCATGGGAAAGTTAGTATTTAAGGGAGAGATTTTATTCAACAATTATTTGTTCAATTAAGCCAAAATAGAGCAAGAACATGGACCACAATCATGGTCTTAATCCTGAATCTGTAAATTTGGTTTTGCAGCTGTGAAATAAATGGTGCGTTTTGCGTTTACAGGTTGTGTATTGCAGACATAATATGGGTTAAGTATAATAAACCAAATTAAAACTAAAAAGTGAAGAAAACGTAGTTAAAAATGTACTTTTGTTGTCGGTTACACGAAACGTAAATATGGGAGAGAAATCATAACCCATTTATGTTAAAAGGACTATAATTTTTTTGACTAAGTAGAAAACTGTATATTCTTCAGTTGGAGCTCTGATCTACCTTCTGCAGACATGATAAATGTGGTTCGGTAAATCGAGGAGTTTTCAGGGAATTAATATATTTTGCAACTGACTTGGATCAAGGCATTATGACTCACTTGGAAAACAGTGTTTTACTTCCAAGTTTATTTTAAGACCATTCAGGATGAGATACTTGTCTCTTATAAATATATTACGATACAGACGATATTTGATACATGTGTAACAACCTTCAATCAAATGTTTTATATGAAGTGACATCTTAGACCAAATAATAACACCTCACACAAGACATTTTGTTCTCTCAACTCCCATATGAACTACATGAATTTTATCTGAAATTGACTGCCGAATTTTTTTTTACTACTACACTTAAGTTTCGATAAACAACATCATTGACTAAATTTATTTCCTCTCTAAAGCTCCAGTATGGTTTCACATTTTCACTAATTAGATGTTTACTAGACGGCCAACATTCAATACAGTACTTTTTAAGAGTACTTAATTCATCAGTAAAGCTTTCCTTTCTAATATCTTTCAAAGTATTTGGTGTAATGGCAAGTAAATTATGTATAAGTTTAAGGTAAAGAGAGATGTCTTCATCAAGATAATAACTTTGTGGAAGTGGTGCTCTCGATAATCTATCTGTAACCTACGTGTGTTTTCCTGACTTTTAGCTGTAAATTTGTTAAGATTAAGGGAACATATTTGTTTGTAATTGTGTACAGACTAAGGGAGTAATTACAAGTGAGAACTGTTAAGAATTTGCACAAAATTGATATTTTTCTATTAAAGCGAGTGGACATACTTCGTTAATTATTGTATTTATTTTGTACAATGCTACCAGCGTCAGAAAGTAGAATCCACCAAACAATATTTTTACTCCTTAAGTTATCTGGAGTATCTATGGTTATATTCAATAAAGTTTGGTTGTATAGCTTATATGTACCTGAGTATTTTTTGTACAGTTTTGTACAGTTATCGTAATTATTTTTGATAATAAAAAATTGCACTCCCTAAGTGTAATTTTTCAAACATGTAAAACGGCCGACATTGCTTCGGTTAAATATTAATGCACTATTGTACGAAACATTGTACTGGACTTGCAACATTTACATTTAAAGTACAATTTAAGGTACTTCGTGTACCGTATTTCTCTAACTCGGTAGAAATAAAAATAATTCATATTTCGGGAGAGCCTATTAAATTTACATATATAATTTTTTTCAATTTTTGAGCTACTTTCAGAATTTCTGTTCAGGATGAAAAATTATATATATCCAAATTGGCAATAATTGTGATAATCTTCTGTATTGCAAACATAATATAAATATTTATGTTAACTGTGAACCAAATTTTGAGGTTAGCTTAATTAATTTGCTTTGTTTTCATAATATATATATATACATGACCCTCTTTCATATCCAGTTATTTAAAAGACTTCCAAAATTTTGAATCTTAATCAGATTAATTTTTTTAATCAAAATTATTTTTGTCAGTTACAGATAAAATTGTTAAATAGTAATAATGAATCATGAATCTGGAGTACACATATATGTTCCTAGATATACATGTCTATACTATACTAAAACTAAAAATGTAGTTACATGCATTGAGTCACACACAAATCTTATACATGAACGTGAAGATTGAACAAGTATTTTTTGTTGCTAAATACTGTAGTCATATCAATATTACAATTCACATTTAAGTAATTCATTTATTTAATAATACAGTTCTTCACTAGGAATATTTTTAAGTAATTTTTTAATATATTAAAATAATAAAGTTTTAAATAAAGTGGAAAGTTTATTACATACAGTTTTGTACAAAAATTTAATACAAAATTTATATATAGTGTAGTTCTAATGGCACTCTGTCTTATTTGGATAGGTAAGGGGCCACAGAGCAAATGACGTACTATAAATCTGTGTAAAGTATATATAACATATTAATATACATTATTTAAAAGACTTCCCGAATTTGTATTTATAAAACACTCTCACATATATTGTAGAGATTGCCAACGTGTTATGAAAGTTTTACTTAATAATTTTTCTACTCTAATATTGTCGACAGAACGTGTGTAATACACAGAACTTTGGTGGAAACATGCAGAGCGTTTTTGGGAGCCTGACCAGCGTGGTCATGGCGTGCGAGTCTAGTTTTGGAGACCATTCGAGGATTCTCTTGACTAAATAAGTATGAATTCAGAAAATTCTATGCTCAATAAAGGCTGATAATATCACATTCAACATTTGCCATTAACGACGTACTTTTAGAGTAAACCTGTGTGGTAATTAGTAGGACGACGTAAAGTTCGTGAACAGTTGCTATAGAGGCACCGGAATTTAGGGATGTGAATCAATATAATAAACAATGTTATGGTCTGTTGATTAAATATTTTCTTTAAACGTAAATAACTGTGAAGTGCACAATTCATACGGTACCCGAGCATCTCTAAATAAATTCGCATATAGAAACTTTATATTGTAAACTATTATACAAATATATTGACCGTCAGATTTCTCTAGATTTCTTAGATTTTTATATAACACGTTAATGTAAATTTAATTAGTATTTTTTAATATAACTCTTTTGGTCCTAATTGCAAATCACTATAATTTACTAGCGCACTAAGAGTCTCATTAAAAGCTGTGACATTTATTTAATTGTACAAAAATTAAAGTAAATCAAAATTTGTAATAAATAATTTTTTGTTTTATTTTAAAAAATTTCTTTAATTCCAGGAAAAATTTTATAAAATATAATTTCGTTTTAAAATTTTGATAACTAAATAATTGTACTCTTCAACGTAAGGTGTTTTATTACTTCATTAATCGATATACTACATAATTTAATCCAAACAGGTTGGCTGTAACTTTCATTAATTTGTATTACGCTATATATATATATATACAATTTTCCAGCTGAAAATTGTTTACACAGTAGCTCTGAAATGGAAACAAATACATATGTAAATTTAAAAGATTATTCCCAAATATTGTATCTACATAAATGAGTACAATATAAAAAATTCTTCTGAATTAGACTAAATTTTCTGACGTATAAGGTAAGTCAGTTCTAATTAATAAAGCTGATGAATGCTTACTGAAGAGTAAAACATAACTTATCTATTTGTATAGATATAAATTATAGAAATTTAATTTTCTGAGATGTGAAATAGTCAAAATAATGTCATGTGAATAGAAAATAGAGACATATCCATTAATTTACACATTTTTTGGGGGCATAAATCTCCTTATTCAGGATAATAGATAAAGTTACAGTTCTACATCATCTGGGTTTAAATTGACAGTTATCTGCTATTGGCATATGTTGGACTTTGTCCATCAAGGGGTTAATAGTAAAGAATGTTATGGTCTTTATTCCAGTTAAATCACGTGTTGACTAAGAGATTATTGTAGAATTAATTTTTTTTCTGGGGAAATGTAAGTAAATACCCTGGCACTCAGCTGTCTATGTAATAAAAAAGAATGTATGTTTGCATATTATTTATAAACATTTAAATGCGTGGACAAATTGCAACAAAACTTTGCATACATATTCTTAACAATCGGGAAAAACTATGGGGTTACGAGATAACTACCTCCTCTATAGGCGAGGGTACCGGGGTTGTTAATTAAAAATAGGAAAAACCGTCTATATTTGCGTCGAATATATATTTTTGGGGGTCAATGCGATTCGTACTTTCGGGCATGAGAGGTAAGCTCTCTCAAGGGTGGTGGAGTGGCATTACATAAAAATGACGCAAAACAATCCAGATTGGAATAAAATCCAGGGTTACGGTTGTCACTGAGTTTAATAATGACATTCAACTTTTTGTTTAAACCACAGTTGCGGGATGAAAATTTTCGAACAGGTTAAAACGGCCGATATATTCGCCGAAAGAAACTTTTACGATGTCAATGAGTACAATCCCTTTCGACATAGGAGGTAAGCACATTTAGAGATAGGGGTCGAGGTCAGATTTATAGTGTTTCTGCCGATGTTGTGTGTGTATAATTTCAACCCCTTACACTATTGGAAAGGAACTCCCTTGGAGGCGGGGATGTGAAGGCGTTACAAGAAAATAACGCGAATACAATCGAAATTCGACTCAAAACGGGGTTATGGATGTAATTGAGATTATTTAAGACAATCAGGATAACACGCGGTTGTGAGCGTTGGTGGGATGGGCTGATTAAGGAGGGCGGGATGGAAATTTTCAAGCATGTTAACCGGACGATATTTGCGTCGAGTAAATATTTGTCGGAGTCAATGACTTTGATAATATTTCTAGCGATTCTGTTTGTGTATAATTTCCTACCCATTTCGCATGGGAGGAGAGCACGCTTAGGGGTGGGAGACGAGATGCGTTACAAGATTATAACGTGAATACAACTGACACTGGAGTCAAATCCAGGGTTACGGATGTATCTGAGCTTAAATATGACAACCTAGACAAAGCGCGGGGGTGGGAAGGTTTGGGTGGAGTTGGGGGATATAAATTTTCTAATATGTTCATCTTCAGATTTTTGCGCCGATTATATATATATATATATATATATATATATATATATATATTAGATTCAAAAAAATTTTCTACGTGTTTCTATGTATAATTTCAACTCCTCTCGGTCCCCTGAGGGAGTCGATGGAGTTCCATAAAAAAAGCAATAGTATCAAGATTGAAGTCAAAAATACGGTATTATAGTTGGTACTGAGTTAAATTATGATATTCAACTTGCTGTTTAACTCCCCCAAGCGCGGATGGTCGGGTTGGAAATTTTCAAACATGTCAAACGGTCTATATTTGCGATGAATAAATATGATTCAGGGTTAATTATAGTGATTGTATTTCTAACGATGTTGTTTGTGTGTAATTTCCACGCCTTTGGGCATGGGATGGGACCACAGTTAGGGTGGGGTGGACGGGCGATTCATAAATATAACGCAAAACAACGGGTCAATCAATTACTTAAATATTTTTGGCGTAAATCTCTAATATTATCTGTGTATAGTTTCAAACCTTTTTGGCTTGGGAATGTAACCCTTTGTGTGGGGTACGTGGGGTACGTAAATATAACGCAAAAACTATCGAGATTGGAGTCGAATCCTAGGTTAAGGATGTCACTGAGTTTAATTATGACATTCGACTTTACAGTTTAACTCCCCCAGGCGGGGTGTAAATTTTCAAACATCTTAAAAGTTCGTATTTTGCGTAGAATAAACATATTTCGAGATAAAATAGTTTCATAAAATTTCTCTACATGTGCTCAGCGTTTAATTTTAAACCCTTTCGGGCTTTGGAGGGGAGCACCCATAAGGGTGGGGTGGAGTGGAATTACCTAAATATAACGCAAAAACAATCGAAGTTGGAGTCTAATCCGGGATAATGGTTATCACTGATTTTAAATTATACATTAAACTTGACTTTTATTCAAAAATACTAAAATGGTCAATATTAGTGTCGAAAAAATATTTTACGGGGTCAATGAGATTCATAGTGTTTATCCTCAATGTTTTTTGTGTATAATTTCTACACTTTTCTTAATTGTAGGAGAGCACTTCTACGGAGGATGTGCAGGCACGTTACAAATAATTACCGCGAAAACAATAGAGATTGGAGTGTATTCCAGGATTATGGATGTTGATGACATTATTTATGTTATTCTAATTGCCAGTTAAGTAGTAGGTATACGCCTAGGAAAAGGGGTGGAAGGGAAAAACAATTTTTTGAGCACGAACTTAAAAAGATATAATAAAATTTTGTGAAGATAATACTTAACGAAACAAACACTGCATCGGTAAAAGGCCTCTATCATGGGTGGATAGAGGAGCTGTAATTTTAAATTCTATATTACAGGAAGTATTTTTAAACTTTCAGCGTAGCGTATTTTTATGACTCTTAAGGTATCGAGAATTTTTATGCTTCTCTAAAGGTTCTGATGAAATTACCATTCCCTCTACATAGATACGATAATTAATTTCTTGTATAATAGATTAATGTGGAATTAAATACCTTTTACGGCCACTGTTGTTCAGTGTAACATTGCACCTAGATCTTAACTAGTAAAGCAGAGGAAGTAGAGTGCAGAAGAAATAGGTAACATTTGATGAAGGCATATAATTATATATTATATAATTATATATTTATAATGGATTAATTTTATGGATTAGCGAGCTAATTTACATAAACTACTTAGTTTATGACATTTATTCTAAGGTTGCGACTTTTTTATGATTGTTTGATATATAGGAAAATTAAAAAATGATTAATTTCTGATTTGGATTAAATAAGGGATGGTTCAGTTTTTAATAAAATGACAAGACTGACAAAAGAACGGCGCTAAGTTTTTGTGCCCAGCCGAATGAAATAATACTACATTATAAACTCAAAGATAGAACAATAGCACAAGAGTAATATGTGTTAAGAACATCAAATCGAATAAATGACTTGGAAAACGTGGTAGTCATTACATGTCGTTATGAGAATTACATAAATGGCAAACGTGAAAAACGTGCGGCCTCTACTAGAGTGTGGCTGCATTTGTTAGGATCTGTTCAGAGATCGAGGCACAGGAATACAAACAGGAGCAGAAAATGTGCTATTCGGTGTTCAGCTCAGGGAAATGAGAATCTCCTACAATTATAGTGGGAAATATTAGAAAAACGACGGCAAAATTCATGTCTCGAGGTCTCTTTTTAAAGCGTATGCAGTGCAACAATATTTGGGGTATATTACAGCAAGGTAGGTGGAATCAAATTATTACAGTAGCGGGAATAATTATCTAATATAGAAGTGCAACTTGAAAACTAATGTTGGAAAATATTAATCATTAAACCGTACTATAAAAGATTGAAATAACCTACCAGCAGAAGTTTTTGAACCACTTAACCTTACAGTTTTGCAGGGAAATTAATTTTTTTTTATTGTTTGAAACTGCAAACTAGTGAAATTAAATTGCAGGGTCAATTCATTCACCCATTCATTCAATTCGTGAGTAATGAAAAGAGAATAGTATTAGAGTTTAGTTAAAACATATTTAATGTATCGATGTAAGATAATATAAAACGAAATTTCTTTATTAAAAAAAACTATTCCATTGTAACGTTTTTGATTAATTGTGCGTAATAAGTCGATAACGATCACAGAAGTTAATAGGACTACAGATAAAAAAATAACGTAATAAAAAATGTGTAACAATTGTTGGTATTTTTATATATAAATTATTTTACGATGAAACGACCTTAATTTTTATATTATGTTATATTTGAAATGTATATTATTCATTGAAACTTGTAAAACGCCTATAAAACTAGCAATCATCAACACATCAAAGAGCGTCTAAGGATACCGCTGCTGATTATAAAAATGTTTCTAATACAACTGCCAGAAATCTGACTAAGCACCTGTGGAAACTCGTCTCCATTTCGTGTTTGTCTTATTGTGTTACTAATATGTGGGAGTTTTTTAAAAGCCTTTTGCAGGTCTTCTCGTGCTGTCGGCGCAGAAAACGGGATGATAAACAGCCATTCATGTGGGATCATGCTGAAGAGGACGAAGCAGTCTTTCTCAAACCATGCCTTGGTCTGACGAAAGAAAACTTCGTATACACCTCGTTTTGTAATCAGGTGCGTTCCAGTTCTGTACGAATGTAAATACAATTTTAATATATATATATGTCCATACTGAATGCGTCTTGCTGTTTCCATTTCGGTTATTCTTATAAACATATTGAATTTTCTGGATTATCAGACCCCTGCTACTATGTCGCGGATCACGATGCTCCAAAACCATCAACGTGGTGAGTGGATTCTAAGGAACTCCATTCCCAACAGTCATCTTCAATGAATGACGCCTAGACGGAGTGACTGTATTTATCATTTACATCATTGGCAACACGTTCCTTCCAAACAGGAAACAAACTGTTGGAGTAAGACACGACTACCAACCACCCCTAGAGGCAAATGTGGACGTGGGGAGGGAGGGAGGGACGTTAAACACGCAGAATCGTGCGATAGTTTCGAGGAATAGATATTGTTCGGGGTCAGGGAGAATGGTGTATAATTTCAACCCAATCAAATTGGGAGGTAAACAAGGGATGTAAAATAAGCCCGCAGCTATGAGGTTGAATGGAAAAATAATATTCAATCATAAACTCGTGGAGAAAAGTCAACCAAATTTTCTACAGTTGCTCCTAACGTTCTGAAACAATTACTGGATAGAAAAAACCCCCCCATCACTCTACAGGATGAGGCTAATTTCAAAGAAGTTCTGAATGAGATGTCTTCGTAGTAGCAGAAGGTCATTTGAGAAGGTTTCAAATTTCAACATCTTATGTCAAAAAATGACAGCACCCATAGGGGTAGGGGTCGGCTACATCCCATCCCGAGAATAAGCCTTCTTCCAGACTGTCACGTTACAAGACACATTCTTGATTTAGGAACGACACACACTAATTTTGTCTATTTGAGTCATCCAAAGTTATCGAGTGCTTGACCGAGCCAAGAATCAAACCCGAGACCTCTGTGATGTAAAAATATATTATAAATGAAAATTCCGATGTTACCGCATGTCTGTCTTAAATTACAAAGATTTACTAAATCTGGTCCACGTTGACGTTATTAGTATTAATAGTAAAATAAATACAAATTTTAATTTTTTTTAATACAATATGAAATCTGAAAAGGCTGAGATATTCTATTCCTCGCACGTAGAAACAATTGTACAAGATATGTGCAAGTATCTATAGTTTGTACTAAACATACGAGTTTCCAAACAGTAACGGTAAATTTGACACCGCGATATTTAGATTTTAGGATTTTTTTAAAACCAAAATGCTACGGACCAAGAATACTTAATTTAAAATTTGACAAAAAATAAAAGAAAGAAACTTGAGCTGAAGTAAAGGACATTCGTGAAAACATTTCACACTACGGAACAACAAATAGAGTGGATTTAGTGTTTCTGCTTAAGACAATATTCGGTTGGATTATTTTATTCTACAAATTGTGATTCATAAGTGTTATTAAATTTTAATTGTTACATAATTTCATTTCTCTGGCAAGCAAAAAAAAATTCCTTCTAAATTTTGTCCCGGTGATCACAAGTCTGAGCATATTCGTGTGTGGTGATTTAGTTACGGTCAGGCCTACCATTGTATTCTAAGTACAGTTTTTCTTGGAGCTTCCAGATGATCCAAATAAAGGACAAAGGACCTGGGAGGAAGTCCCAGAGCAGTCTAAAAGAACAAGTGCTTGGAAGAAGGTGGCTCCTGGCATTACATTTTGACAAAAAGAAACATTGAATTACAAAAGCAGTCGCTAGGTGCAGTACAGCCCAACTACAGAAAGTCAAACTGAAAGATGCGGGAAATCTGGCGACGACAACTCAAACAGCATAGTTTCCGAACAAGTTCTGGAGGGGCCCACGACTTAGGCAGGCACCAGAAAAACACAGTAATCAGCACCTTCCAAAATTTCACGTAATTTAAAGACATTCTCGTCTAAACGCCATATTATCACTTCAGTTTTTTTTATTACTTACAAATAACCGTCCACATTCCTTGAGAGTAGCCATTTAGAAACCACATAAGAAAATTATGTTTGCTGTCCAGAGTTAATTATTTAAGTTTTTTATATAAATACTAAAATTTGATTCGAGTTAACAAACAAATCCACTATTTTATTGAACTGGAGGAAAACTAAAAGTGTACCAATTGATAAACGAGGAATTAAAAGTGACGTGAATAAATATAGTCCTATAAGTCTGACGTGTATGGTATATAAACTTATGAAGCATCTTATCGTTGAGTTCATTCGAAACGAACATGACAATAACACCGGATATCTTAAGGGGTAACACGGTTATAGAGAATGTTTTACATGTGAGATTATAAACATTTCCTTCTAACAGGACATTGTGCCGATTGTGTCGCCAATGGAGGAAAAGTTTATGACGTGGTCAGAGATTATGCAAAGGTTTTACATCTAGTAACTGATATAAATCTATATAATAAAAATGGATGTATATTTGTATGTATGTATGTATTTACGTTAATTTTTATACAAATTTAAACGCGTGGACATATTGAAACAAAAATTGGTACACATATTCTTCAAAACACGAGAAACGGTACTGTTGGGGTGAGAAAACCCTATCATATAGATAGAAAGAATTATAATTAAAAAATGTGATCATTCTGTGTTAAATTACTGCTCGCCAAGATACCATGACGTCACGAGAGAGAGAGACATTACTACGCGACGAACAAAGGAATTAGTTCTTTTTTCCGTAATGAAATAAAGAATAAATATTATCATTGAATAAAAAGCATAAGTTTATCCAATAATACTCCATCGAATGATAATAAAAAACAATACGAAATACTTTACGACCCTTGCGGAAAATGTAAGTTAATTTTTGCGCCATATTACTGACTCCAATATGGCTACCATTTGTTTACATTATTAATATAGCTAAAAATTTCATCAATTTAATCTTTCGTAATGTCTGAAGACTGAGGGGCAATTATATCCTGCAGTACTCAAGGAGTATATTTCAGTATTCTATTCGTAAAGAAATTTTGACGTATGTTTGTTAGAGTTGATGCTATAAAATTCTATGTATTTTATATCTGTTCAATTAATGCACTATCGGTCGAAATTATGTAAGGAACTAGGAACATTTATATTTAGGTTAAATCACTTCTTGATTAAAGATTAATATTGAATTAAATACTTTTTCGGGTTTATATCAATAAGTAAACGGGCAACGCCGGACACAAAAAAGGATGAATGTTTATATGTATGTTTGTTTGTATGTATTTTCGTTAATTTATATTAAATTAGTGGCCCGTTTGCAACAAAAATTGGTATACACATTCTTCATAACACCTGAAGCGGTACTGTTGGGGTGAGTAACGCCATAAAGGTAGAAACATTTGTAGTTGAATTAAATTACGAATTTTTCGAATATGAGTGTTTACATTCTGCGGGTTAAATTAGAAATATGAATGCTGGCGACATTCATTAAATTTCAGTGTCTAAACAGCTGGCCAAAAAGTACTATTGTATCCTGTATAATATTTCGGGAGATAATGAGAGTTGTATAAGGTATGATAGGTGAGTTCTGTGTATATAAATATCAAAGTAATCATAGTGACGTTCAGAAGACGAATAAAATTTAATGTTTACTGTCGTTGTTCAATTAATGCACTGTCAGTCAAAAGTAAGTACGAAACTAAGAACATTTATATTGAATTGAAAGTACAATTAATGTACTTTATGAAACGTAATCTCTAAATTAGTATAAATAAATAAAAATGTGTAATCTGTGACGTTAAACAAAACTTTCAGTTTTGGATAATAGGATTGTAAGGGATGATAAATCATCTAATTTATATTCCATGTTTGGGAAGAACGTTTTAAGTGTACTGAGCCACTATTCATAAAAACTGACGAATTATTTCAAGTGAGATTATTGAAAAAATTTGAATTTTGTGTATATCATTATAATTTCCCATATTTGAATGTAAATGTGTAAAGATTAAGGGAACATATTTTATTGTAAATGTGTAAAGACTAAGGGAGTAATTACAAGTGAGAACTGTTGGGAATTTGCAGAAAATTGATATTTTTCTATTGAAGAGAGTTGACATATTTCGGTATTTATTGCATTTATTTGTACAATGCGACCAACGTCAGACAGTTGAATCAACGAAATATTACTTTTACTCCTTTAGTTATCTGGAGTACCTATGGTTGTATTCAAAAACGTAATCAATATATTGTTCTCGGAGTTCAACCGGGTTTTGCATAATTATATTAGAACGCAACGTTTCGACGACTGAAAGCTCTGTCGTCATCGCCTAGTCGTCGAAACGTTGCGTTCTAATATAATTATGCAAAACCCGGTTGAACTCCGAGAACAATATATTGAACAACTACACCGGTAACGGCATAAATCATTGATCAAAAAGGTAATGGTTGTAATCTGTATATGAACAAGAGTATTTTTTTGCACACTTAAGATATCGTAATTATTCTTGACCGTAAAAAAAAGTAAAACGGCCCACATTTACGTCGATTAAAAATTAATGCACTATTGTACGAAAGTTTCTATTGAACTAGGAACATTTACATTTAAATTTAAAGTACAATTAATTGTATTTCGTGTAACGTATTTCTCTACGTCGGTAGAAACATAAAAAAATCATATTTGGGAAGAGCCTTTTAATATACATATATAATTTTTTTTCAATTGCTGAGCTACTTTCAGCATTTATTTTCAGTATCAAAAATTATATATATCAAATTTGGAATAATGGTGATAAACAAACTTCTGTATTTAAAATATAATATAAATATTTGTGTTAACTATGAACCAAATTTAGAGGTTAGGTTAATACAATTTTGCTTTGTGTACACCCAAAGACTACTGCATATAGTTCATTTTCAATTTGAGCATATCCTTGTTGGCACATGTTTAAAGTTTTGAATGCATAAGCTACAGACTGGTTATTCTGCTTTATAGCTGCACCCACGGCATATTGGGTTGAAGCTACTGTAAGGACTACATGTTAATTTACATAAAAACATGCTAGAACAGGTGCCTTCATAATAAGTGGTTTTAATTTGTCAATTATAGCTTTATGATTAGACTCCCAATGCCACTGGACAGTAGTTTTAGTATGCTGACGCAGACACTCCGTTTCAGTTGCTAGATTTGGAATGTCACGGGAAAGGTATGTTATCATTCATAAGAAGCGTTGTAATGCTTTTTCATCATTAGGATATGGCATACCACAAATAGCTTCTTTCCGACCTTTGTCTGCACGTATGGCGTTTTTGTCAAATATATGACCCATACATACTTGATTTACCCCAAATTTGCATTTTGACCTATTGAATCTTATGTTAAAATTGTGAGCTCTATTTAAGACAGTACTCGTATATTTTGTCGTGGCTTTCTTTGAATATCATCTACATAAATGTCAAGGCCCGGAAGATCTCCAAAACATTCTACCAGTGTTCTATGGAAGATATCTGGCACAACACTTATACCAAAAGGCATTCTTTTGAATTTGTACCTCCCAAATGGCGTATTAAAAGTCAATACTTTAGACCTTTCTTCGTACACAGGGATTAGCTAAAATCAAGAATTAGCATCTATGTGGCAAAAATGGCTGAATTATTCAATTTAGACTTAATGTCTTCTAGTATAGTTAATTGACAATGTGACATTAATAAAGACAGATCCTGAATTTTCCATTATTTCTCAGTCACTACTATTGAATTAAACCATTCTTTTGGCTCAGTGACTTTGCTAATTACTCCCTCAGCTTCCATTTTATTGAGTTCAGTTTTAACTAGATTATACGATTTAAAAGGTAATTTCCTAGGTGGATCTATGATAGGTTTAGTAAATATCTTACAACTATACGTCTAAAACAGTTGAACAAGATAAGTCTATGATGTGGAATAGTAATTTCCTGACCTCATTGTTTACTTTACAAACTAAATTACATGTTCCTACATTTGTGATTAATGATCCGCAAAACGAAACTAACTTGCTTTGAACTGGTTTTATAATATAGTTATTCAGACCCAATTCATTGAATATGTTAATACTCATACAGTTTGCCTGTGCTCCTGTGTCAAGCTGACATTTCACAATGTTGTTATTTATCATCGCGTCAACATTCCAGACTGCTCCAAAAACTTCCTCACTCAATTTTCTAGCACAAATAAAAGTATTATTTTCACTTGTACCAAAATTCAAACCACTTTCTTGCAGTTTCATCATTTTGATAGCCTTGAATTAACAAAATTTTGCAAAACGATTTAACTTGCCACACTTGTTGCACACCTTACCTTGTGCTGGACATTTAAATCTGTGTATTTGGCAACACCTGAAACAGTGTTCATTGTACTGCTTCCCTCGACCAGGAGGGCTGCTATTGCCGTTTGTAGAATGTGTGCTCTGCGATCTTTGATGAGAAGCGGAAACTCTTCTGGGCCTTCCTTCATGTACCGCAAAACCTTCTTGCTTCATTTGAAGATTCCTGAGATATCTCTAAAGATTTGCAAATTTGTATAGTCCTTTCTAGAGTTGGGTCTCTTTATTGCAACAATCCTTCTTTCATAATTAAATTTGACTATTTTAATCCACATATTAATACGTCTTTAACTAAACTTTCTCGTATCGTCGATAATTCATATGTGAGACTAAGGTTATTTAGTTCTGTTACAAATTCATCTATAGACTCAGTTTCTCCTCGACGACGTGTTAGAAACTTGTGTCGCTATGGTTACGTTCTTTTTTATGTAAAATGGTCATTAAACATTTTGACGAAATCATCACATTTAACAATGTCGGGCTCCACATTAAATGAAAAAAATTACAGAGACTGTTGTCCTATTAAGGATAATAAAATTGCCACTTTACGCTTATCTTCTTCGCCGTTGAGACTCGTTTCAACCAAATATAAATTAAATTGTTTAATTCACTGGTTCCATTTTTGACAAATGTTGGTTGTATTGCCGCATAATTCGAATTTTCGGTGACATTTTATTGTTGCACTAGTGAAGACGTGGTTCGACAAATGTTTTTAAAACTGCAGACATCGTTTTATAATGACTCTTAGTCTATTAATATTTGATTACGTAATCACAATAGTACATCATACTAGAAGCTATGAATAAAAAAGCAAAGATAATATTATTGCAAAGATGAACAAATTGTAAGTAATGACAACTTTACAACAGGCACCGTGTCCTGTTACAAGGAAATGTTTTTAATCTCACATTAAAAACCTTCTCTATATCCGTGTTGCCCCTTAAGAAATCCGGCGTTATTATCACGTTAGTTTCAAAGGAACTCAGCAGTTTATAAACCATCGACGTCAGAATTATGGGACTATATTTATTCACGCACCTTTAATTCCTCGGTTATCAATTGGTAAAACTTTAGTTTTCTTCCAGTTCAATGGAATAGTGGATTTGTTAATTAAATAAATGGGGTTTATTTTCGAAAAAAAATTGGAATATATGAGTTCATTCTACACTCAGTATTATGATCTTCCCTTCAGGTGTGTGTAGTCACATACTGATCCCTTTTTATTCTGATGGGTATTTGGAATTATTAAATAAAAAATATTGAATTTAAATATTTTACCTGTAAAATAACTCAAAGTAAATTTTAATATTTAGATTAAAAACAAAATAAGTAACTTGGTGTAACTCTGAAGTGCAAAAATATTTTTCTTATATATACGTAATTGCTACTCTCAAACACTTGGTCGGAAAAGTGCAAGTAATAAAAAAACTGAAGTGCTTTAAATTACGTGAAATTTTGGAACGTGCTGATTACTGTATTTTTCTGGTTCCTGCGAGATAAACTTCGTCATGGGTCCCTCCGGAACTGGTTCGGAAACGATGCTGGTTGAGTTGGAGTCGCCAGATTTCTCGCATCTCTCAGATTAACTTTCTGTAGGTTGATTTTCTGTAGTGGGGCTATACTGGACCTAGCCACTTCTTTTGTAATTCAAAATGTTTTTTGACAAAATGTAATGTAATGCCAGAAGCCACCTTCTTCCAAGCACTTGTTCTGTCAGACTGCTCTCGGACTGCCTCCCAGGTCCGTTGCCCTCCCTTTACATCAGGAAGATCCAAGCAATACTGTGCACCGAATACAATGGCAGGCCTGACCGTAACTAAATGGCCACACTCGAATATGCTGCAACTTGTGAGCGCATCTACAAAATTTGGCAGGAAAATTCTTTTTGTTTGCCAGAGAAATGAAATTATGTAACAATTACAATTTAATAACACTTATGAATCACATTTTGTAGAATAAAATAATCCAACCGAATATTGTCTTAAGCGGAAACACTAAATCCACTCTAGTTGCTGTTCCGTAGTGAGAAATGTTTTCACCAATGTCCTGAACTTCAGCCGCAAGTTTATTTCTTTGTTTTTAAGTCAAATTTTAAAGAAAGTAGTTTTGGTCCTAAATATTTGGGATTTAAAAAATCCCAACATCTAAATTCCGTGGTGTCAAATACACTGCTACTGTTTGGAAACTCGTATGCTTAGTAAAAACTATAGGTACTTGCATCTATCTTGAAAAATTGTTTCTACGTGCAAGGAATACAATTATGGTGCGCCTTTAGTTATCGATTTGTTACAAAATATTATTTTATAACTGTTGCCTAAATTACTGCCTGGAAGCATGTGAATGTGGCTTGCCGGGGTCGAGCAGCAGACACAAGACAATGGCGGGGTGGATTGGAAAATCCGCAAGTCCCGCAAGCAAGGTCAGGGTCGGCCAAGGAAGGGGTAGACGACCGGGAGGGTATGGCCCTAAAAAAGATGAAGTGGGTCACGTGTGCACAAGGACCAACCAGGAGAGAGGGATTTTGAGGAGGCAGAGAGAAAAGTCTGCGAACACGAAGAGATGAATTTGGACCGTCGGTGAGAGTGGTCAGGGAGAGTTGATCCTGAAAGATTTTGGTTTTGCACGTGCGTCTCCGGTCGTCTTCTGCGAACGCTGATGAGAGAGAGAGCCGCCAACGGGAGTCGACCCTGTCCGAGCTGCAGACCTGGTAAGTCGCATTCCATGCTTCCGGGTATCGCGTCGGTTTGCCACGAGGAGAACCACGGTTAATCTTGAGAAAGGGAGGGGCTTACATGCATCCCTGGCAGGCTAGAGAGCTTTTGTTTTATATAAATTCTCATAAAATGAATTCTTGTTTTTATTAACTAAATATTGTATTTCCCTTTCCTGCAAGAACAATTCTTGCAGGTGGCGCCCAACAAATCGCATATCATTAGTTAATTTGACTTTAAGCTCACCACACAATATCTCGGTCTTTCAAGATTTCGTATTGTTTTTACGAAAATAATATAGGTATTTATTTTACGTTTAATACTAATAACGTCAACATGTGTCAGTTTTAGTAAACAAATAATCTTTGTAAATTAATAAAGAAGCGCGGTATTATGGGAATTTTAATTTATAATATATTTTATGATTTAACATGTCCCGGGTTCGATTCATGGCTTGGGTATTGAATGTTTATACTCGACAACTTTGGTTAAGACTCACGAATTATCGACACAATTATCAAGTGTCGTTCCTAAATGCAAAATATGACATATAAATTGACAGTCTGGCAGTCCTTAGATGGGATGTATCCGCGTCCTACCCCAAAGGGTGCTCTCATTGTTGGATATTAGATATTGAAATTAGGCATTGAGACCTTCGCAAATGATCTTCTGCGACTAGGAATACCTCTCATTCGACGCCAATAATAACCGATTCAGTATTTCTTTTAAATTAGCCTCATTCTATATAAGAAGTAGGGGTGTTTTTCCCGTCCAGTAATTGTTTCGGATCGTTAGTAGAAACTATGGAAAATTTGGTTGAATTTGCTCCAAGTGTGAAAGATTGTTCGCGGAACATTATTTTTTTTACTTCCCCACTTCTACGGGCTGATCTACAGCTTAATCTTATTTTATATCTATTATAATGTTTCCCTCCCCTTACTGAAGAGCTTGAAATTATACTACATCAGGAGAAAAAGACTATCTTTCTCATCAACCCCGAAAAGTATTCATTCGACGCAAATGTCAAGGTTTTATTTTACATTTAATATTTCCAACACTGTCCACCCCCGCCAATAGATGTATTAGTAATGTCTTTATACCTACAGTTATTATTATTTCCGAATTGATAGAACATCTTTCCAACATCTTTTTAACTGGGTTAAATTACATCACCTGTTAAGGATTATAGGAATATAGATTTCCCCAACCGCTCCCACTCTAGCACTCTGTACTTGTTACATTCCAACAAGTAAAATGTCAGAATTAAACTCAACGTTATTCACACGACACCAACCTTATTTATTTTAGCGTTATTTTTATGTAACGACTCTCCTCACCACCCTCTAATTATGTAGCTCTGCCATGCCGGAGGGGATTCGTATTTTAAGCAAATAACTTCGGGAGAAACACTATCATTCCCACTGACCCCGATAAATTTATATTCCTAGCGTATATCACCGGATTCTGATTTTTTTCCCCTCCTCGGCAACACACGCCTCTAGGGGTGGTAGTCGTGTCTTACTCAAACAGTTTGTTCTTGTTTGAAAGGAACGTGTGAAAAAAATTTACTCAAATCTGCTGCTCGAGTATGCAGAATGTTGTACTTCCATACACACACACATACACAAATAGTCGATTTTATTTATTAAAAGATTACATAGATTGTTTTTTGTAATTCAAGGCCAAAGTGACATCAGTATCTACACTCTTTGTAATATACTGTATAGTACCCCCTAAGAATAGTAATTTTTAATTAAATTGTGATGCTCTCATACCCGTAAACTGATGTATCGTTGCACCGACGCAAGAGATCGCCGGTTTATAATTGTCATGTCGTAACAACATACTACCCGTGGACCTTAAGGTCCAAAATGTCTTACGATTTACCAGAAATTTATTATAATATATTCCGTTCAATAACTTCAAGTTTAAGAAAAATGTACGTAATTTCATATGTAACTATTAAATTTCGAAACTGGTGACTGTAGGCTTAGCCACGTAGTATCGATGGCCTATGAAAATTTCCGTTACTCAACAACGGTGGCTGTTAATGAATATAATTCTGACATTCACCATGCTATTTAAGGTTAAGTTCAGACCCTTGAAGGTGAAAGGAGAAATCTATAATCAACAAATTCACTCGTAAAATCTACATTTGCTAATTTTCTAATGTAGAAATTAGTGCTCTCAGTTGTTATAATAATTAATAAGAAAGATAGCCAATTCAGACAAAAAAGTGATCATATAAATGCTACACAACGTTTCTGGGATCCTTGTCCCTTTCCTCAGGTGCGAAGAAAAGCCTAGAGCGACACAACTACACATGTTACGGTGGTTACGGTGTAATGGCGTTGTCAGAACTGAAACAGGGTGAAAGGGTACACTTTAAGCTGAAGCCGATAGGTCACTGTCGTTCAGTGTAACGTTGCACCCAGATCATATCTAGCAAAGTCAGCAGAGGGAGTAGAGTGCAGAAGTAATGGGAAACATTTGATGAAGGCATATGCGTCACATTTTAATTTCGCAATAGATAGGCCAACAAATAATCAATCAGCCCAAAGTTATCCACAATTTCCATTTGAAAGTAACACTAATAGAACAAGGTCAGGCAGGAGAATCAAAGCACCACATATATTAGCATATTAAATATGTGTTTATTGTAGTTTCATTTCTCTTATCGGTTAATATCATTATTGTTTTTTTGTCTGCTAAAGTAACATTGTTTAGCTTATAAAAAATATTGTACTAATGATTTTTTTTTTTAAAAAAGCGTTTTATTAGGTTCTCATCCCTTACAATTTGTGCATGTTTGCAAATATACAATCTTCGTCTCTTATTAATAGATAATAGGATGAAGTACTGTTGTGATTACTTAATAAAATATTAATAGTCTAAAAGTCTGATCTATACAAATATAACAATGGGATTGGCAATGTAGGAAAAGTTGATGACCTGGTCTCAGATTTTTTTACATCTAGGTTTTACATCTAGTAACTTATAAATCATTAAATAAAATGAACAGAATTGGGATTTATATCGGATTCATTTTACGGATTAGGGAGTTTTTACACCAAATAGAGGGGGCAACGAATTTTCCGAATTTTCGTATGTAAAATCAGGATTCCCAAATTGTTCCCTAATTGGTCCCTTACTATTTCTAATTTATGTAAACTACTTAGTTTTTTCCATTTACTCTAAGGTTGCGACATTTTTATGATGGCTGTGATATATATTCAAAAGATGATTAATTTCAGCAAAAACATCTGGATTAAATAAAGGATTGGTCAGTTTTTAATAAAATTTTAATTAAGACTAACAAGGGAAATTCGTTTTTGTATTAGAATCCAGTGTAATCATTTCTAAAATGTGTCTCTATATATATATATATATATATATATATATATATATATATATATATTGTAATGCCAATTAATTAAGACATTAATTGAGAAATTAAAAAATAAATTGTTTGAGAAATCTATTCTTGGCGGCGGTACAGAAAACAGCAACAATGTAGTCAAGCACGGTTTCCTTTGTCGGAAGAGGTATGCGCGCTCAAAATTCCGAGACGGTTGTTCATTTGGCTGGAAGGTTTGGCCAAGTACAGGTCATATAAAAAAAGACGAGTAAAGTAAAGTTAAGTAGAAGCAGTGAGCAGTCAGACGCGACAGAAATTGGTCGAGTTGAAATAGACAAGACAATTTCAAATATTCAAAGGAAATTTGCAGAGAAACATCGAGAATTACCAATCAACAGCTTTGATTGGTCCCTGAACAGTTTGCTCAAGACGAAATATTCACTTGACCAGAACTACGAAACCTGCTAAGCACAAACAGTCTTGTGAACATAGCCGGGCAGAATTAGCAGGAGTCAACCGAGGGAGAGACGAAAAGGAAGTTCATCATGGTTCCTGATTTTTTATCTAAAAATATTAATTTTAGAATATGTGAGTTTTTAGAAGCAGTGCAAAACCCCGCCATAGTGTTTCGTCAATTACAAGGTATCCTGGAATGCTGCCGTGAGTAACAATATAAAACAAATAATTATGTAAACCTGATTAAAAGATAGACGTCAGATTTCGTTTTCTTATTTTGATTAAAATTTGTTAATTAGAATCCATCGTTTAGTTTAATTTTGTTGAGAAGTAAATTTAGTCACCGTTATTTGACGAGAAAATCTTTTCTCTTTTAAATTGGAATTTGTGTTTAAGTTGAGAAATAAAATGATTCGCCATTATCAAACCCAGTAGAGACCCTGAGATATATTTTTAAATTGTGTAATTGTTTTTAAACATTGAAAATAAATTTGTTTGTTTGTAAATTAAATTCTTTCATTTAAAAAGCCCCTTTAATTTTAATATTACAATATATATATATATATATATATATATATATATATATACATATATATATTGTAATATTTATAAACTAATAATGGCCGAATTTAAATGAACAACTATTAACTTTATACTATTAAACAAGATTTATTAACAATTTTAAAACAAGTATAAAATACACAAAATATTTGGGATCTCAGGGTCTTGAACTGGGTTTGATAAATGGCAGAATTTATATAATCAAAATTACATTTACTTTTTATGGGAATCAATGCGTCTGAACATAGACGAAATTTGTTGCTGAAGAAAATAATACTAAAGATTGAATTTAAACAATTTTAAATTTTATCAAGACTTAATTATCTCATTTTATCAATAATTAGATAATTAAAGAATGATCTGACTTTTATCTTTCAAACACGGTTTACAAATGATTTTAAAGTTTTTCTCTACTTACAGGTCTCATTTTTAGTTTTTCGTGCACAATTTTGGGGACATCACTGATTCTAAGTTCTCACAGACTCTAAATGTTCACAGGCTCTAATTGGCGTAGTTTGTTAGTTGGTTTAACACAAATTGGTTGGTTCTCGATGCTTTACTGCAACCTGGATTTGTAGATCTCGTGACTTTAGTTGAAAATGTACTTCATTGGTTTGTCTATGGCTAGCATGATGAATCTACGCTCGACCACCGAATACACACTAGTTGCTCTGTCTCCTTGCCGACTGAATATTGCTTTACTTTTTAATATTTGAAAGCATGTTTGTGACTGGACCACATTCTTTCGTTCTGACTGCCGACTGTAAAACTTTTCGTCTGATCTATTCGCTGTCTGCTGCCCGACTGATATCTGTTCAAATTTTCATGACTTGGAATTTTGGTCTTTTCTCCTCGCTGCCTACTGCCCGACTGAACTGTTCGTCTCGTAAATTTTGAGCGCGTAAACTCTCTCAGCCGATCAACAATGATTTCTTTGCCTTGCCGGTTTGTTGCGGCGTCCGCTCTATATCCACTAATAATGAGTCCTCTACAATTCAACTTTTTAATTAGAACAATGCCTTAATTACCAATTACTACAATATATATATATATATATATATGTCATGATGTTACATCCTTCCTCTCAAATGTGTAAATTCAGCATATATACCATAAGCAGGGTTTATGAATATTCACAACCTTTAAAAATCTGTCCTACTGAAACTTCAACAAGAACAAAATTTACATATAACAGAAGCAACAGGAATTTTAAAATAAAAGTTACAAAAATTATTAGCTAAATTATGATGTTATATTAAGTTAAGATTTTTTTTATCAGATTATGCATTGCTTTTTTTTAAAGTAATGTTTTATCTAAATTTATAGTCATATTCTGGTACAGAATATGAGATCAAAAATTGGAATGGCAATTAACAGAAATATTCATAGCTTAAGGTATTGAATAGTGTGTTGATATAATTTAATATCTACTAACGTCTTCAATGTTCATCACATCACTAGTTCTTATAAGGAATTCATATAGGATGAAAAAAATAAGACTTCATATGCAGAATAGCTGAGAATATTTTTCAATAAAATTATTATCTTTTAGTTCCTTTAATAATAAATCACTGAGTTTAATTATCATATTTCTTTTGTGAGAATTGTTTCCAAAATGTCACAATATAATTTCATTTTGAAGGGTTATATTATCCCTACTTTTGTAAACGTTTGTGTTAGTGTTTGTCTCAGCATGAAATTGTGCTTTTTATAAGCATGCTAATAATTGTCTGCATATTCTGTAGTGCTTGATTGTTTCCTTACAACATACAAAGAGAACATTACTTCGAAAACTTCTACTAGTCTTTCCCAACATGGTTATTCAATGTATAATTTAAAAAGTAGGATAGGTTAGGAATTGAAATTGTAGGGCCAAAGATATTGCCCACACAAGCGTCGAGTGGAATAAATTAACTATAAAAGTAAAAATTAATACATTATTTTCGAGCATATCACTCTGGCACTTACCGATTCTTCATTTTAGAAACTTATCTAACTTTATCATTATACAGCACACAATGATATGTTACTATCTGGCCTTAGTAGTGTATTTAGTTTTTTATTTGTGGTATCTTCTTTTCCTGAAATTGTATGTTGAATACAATATACATGAACTATTATGTATAATGTACATCTGGTACTTTATTGTAATATTTTAACACTGGTGTTCATCTTTTTGAGAGACTATTTTAATTGCTCATTGGTTCCTTTAAAATTTAATCTCAACCTTCTTGGCACCATTTCTACCAAAGGTCTATTATTTTGCAAATTGTATTATTAACATGGGAATTCTCCTGACACAGGCATACAGCTGCTGTGGCAGTAAATGGACAAAGAGCAGCTGAAAATATTGGAAGAGAATATTCATTTTGTACAATAAGATTAAACTGACTTTCGAAAATAGTTAGGATGAAGTGAACATTGCTTAATATGAAATAATAAAAAATTACAAGGAATTCAAAGAGTTGAGATGATAATGATAAAACAAAGGATTGTTTTGGTGCATTTGAAAGTATGCATTTCTTAATTCTGGTCTCAATGTTCGAAAATATATAATAAAAAGTAGTTATTATCTCATAGGTAGTTTGACACCAAATTCTGAATACATAATATTGACTTAGTTACATCAAATTTCCCATCAAACAACTACCCAAAACTCTTTTGGTATTATTCAGTGCAAGTGGAAATTGTGCTTTAACTAAGTTTTATAATTGGAAATATAAAAATTTCTCTATTGTATGATAATTAACAAATAGATTATGAGGTAGCCAATACACACACAAAATAAATACCACTAAATGTTTCTGAAACAATTTTTCCTTTTTTCAGGTGAGGACACATCATAAGCTTTTGAGTTCATCATCTGGTTTGTGCATTGTGTTATAGCTGTAATGAATTTTCCTCATCTGACAAAGGCAACAAGGAATGCAGAAACATTGTGAGGAATTTATTTTATCACGTAATTTTTTGGTTTATTGGCTCCTTCATTATCTATCTGTCAAAGTTTTGTAATTGTTATAGTTGATTCAGTACCAGAAGTTGCTGCTATAAAGAATCATTCATTGCATATGATAATCTTGAATGTTAATGGATTAATATTATGGACTACTGGATTGTATAATTTTCATCTATCTAGTTAGGTTATCAACAATTTAAGGCTGATGATTAAAGTTTGCATATGTTCCTGTTCCATTGTTCATATTTGTGTAACTGAAGCTTGCAAATTAAAATGTTACATAATTCCTTCAGAAAAAATTATGAAAACTTCCTTATAAATTTTTTAAAATACAATTCAATCAACAAATACAATGATTAAGAGAACATAATATATATGCTTTATGTCAAAGTCATTACTGGTTCAAATTTTTTCAATACACATACACATGTACATGTTAAACATTTCTTTGTACACAGAATTTTTATTTTATAATTTGTATCTTTCATGTTCATGTCCAGCTAAAGTATAACTGTGTTCCACTATTCAACCATTCCTATTACACTGTCAACTTATAAATGACATTTGAGAATAAAAGTCTGTTACACTTATTGGTCAAATAAAGTAAGTATTCCATTTTAGTTTAAGGATATCATCTGTATTATATTATATTAGCAATTAATTAAATATACACAAATGCTTTTTTCAATACATAATTAATATTAAGCTTTTCTGCTGAATTCAAAAATATATATTTGTGATTTTTTATAATTATGGATGTTTTAACATATTTTTTAACTTTACATAAATATACTATGAGGTTTAGTATTTAGCAATACCAACCTACCTTGTTCTGTTACAGTAACAATGATTTTTAATACCAATTTTCAAAATCCAAGGCAAGGTTTAAAATTTCTAAGTGGTCCTTTAGCGAGCTTGATTAGGGGGTACTAACAAACAGTGTTTGTTCATCAGAGGGTTCACACTTGAAACATGCTGTATTCCAGCATAGATGCTTCTACAATAACCTTCCAACAAACCCTTTATTCAAACTTCTTAATAGTTCTTACTTTTTATAATTTCACAATAGTTAATTGAACATCACCAGTCCCTTTTCAATAATAGAATTATTGTTGGTACTATGCTTACAAGTCATATAAGAATTTGCACTTACTTAAGTAAATAACTATATACATTGCTCATTTAATGGTAAACTCAATTAAATACTTTGGCAACACTTAAATCTTTAATTTATGCATAAATAACATATAATCAGAAGTCATACTTTTCTGAATACCAATGAAGGTATATTGTTTTTCCACATTAACTGTACAGGAATCCTGTAGCATCTGATATGAAATCACATTGACACAGCCGTTTTTTTCCTGTCTACCCAAAACAAATAATTGTTTGAGGTACAGTTGACCCTAATTGATACAAGAGTCTATTGCATCTGTTTTTGTAAACGTTAAGAGAATTATATAAATTTTGCTCCCTGAGTAATGAGTACTAGTTGTTATCTTGGAGATACCATGAACTGTTCTATATTCACGATGGCCATCAGCAAATCAAACGTGATCGCTGTTGGACTGTGGGCATCTGAAGCTGGTTGGGGCCTATATTTGCGACGTTAACATAGAAGGGCATCGTGGGATGATGCCCACATGCAAATGAAACACGACAATAAGAATAGGTTCTCTCTGCCTAGTAAAATAAATTGTTAATATATATTTGAATAAAGAACGAGGTGTATGTTCCAGGGTCACAGACCTTGGGCATATTGTAAGAGTTGTCCGCTATTCCCATTGGAATAGTCGGCCAGCTGCCTCCTAAACTGGTCGAGGCACGGAGAAGGGAATGCTGCATCCCCACAGCAAACTCTTCTCCTGCTATCGGAAGGGCGTGGGACATCCCCCCTTTAAAATCCCTTCCTATGCTATTTAAGGGGAGTTGCCACCATGTGCATTACCCTCATGTAGCCTGTTACCTTAAAAAAAAAAAAAAGAGTAGAAAATTAAATAATTTGTACTGTGCTTTAATTCCTATCTCTGCCAAATATGTTCTTCGTTTCTCTATTCATCATCATTTACAATGGTTCACGTACACCCTGACTGGCTATAAACACAATAGAGCTTAAATAAATGCAATGCCGTTGAATTATTGTATAATAGACTGATTTCCAAAACTGGCCTAGAATACCTACTTTATTACATTACATAAGTGAATGAAAACATTGTTCACGCTTATCATTAGGGTTAGCTTTGATAAACTAAAACCATTCGGTAAACATTGTAAAGATTTTTTTCTACAGATTACAGAATCATACTGTGGAATATAGGAACGTTTGTGTGTAAAAAGATCCATAGCTACATTTACATCACAAATTCATCTTTACCCCACAAATGTAAATTAGATATTAGGTATATATAAATTTTACTTTCTCTGGCAAGCAAACTGAATAACTATTTATATTTTGTCAAAGCGCGCAGGCAAGCTACAAATTCGAGGTTGGTTTTCAAAGTCACGGTCAGGCCTGCCCTGTGGCATAATTAAAGGGTATATTTTTCCGGGAACAGCCCAAGTAAACATAGGCAACCTGCTAAGAGCAGTCTGGTAGAAGTGGTGCTTGGAGTAAGTTGGCTCCTTGACACCGGACACAAAATTTGTATCAAATAAATATCAACCAAGGCGATTTTGGCGTCCAATCCATAAAAGCAGCGAGATGCGAACCAGCTGACGACGCCAACGCGTATCGGTTCCGTACAAGTTCTGGAAGGCCAGCAAGGAACGAGAGTATACCCTCCCGTGATTCGGCAAAACATGTTTTTTTTTGTGTATAGGGTAATCCACATAGTGGCAACTCCCCTCTTATAGCATAGGAAAGGGATTTGAAAGGGGTGATGGGGAAGGGTGGAGGGAAGGTGGCCAAGGGTTAACTAGGGCCCCCGGGCTATAGTTTAAGGATCCTACCCGGCATTCGCCTAAAGAAATACAGGACAAACCCTAGAATAACCTGCATCAGGTAGGTCGGGCATTTGGTACTTGTCCCACGCCCTTCCGATGGCGGGAGAGGGGTTTGCTGTGGGGTCCCAGTTTAACCCTCCCCTTGCCTTGGCCAGTTTAGGAGACAGATGACCGACTATTCCAATAGGAATAGCGGACAACTCTTACCGTATGCCCAAGGTCTGCGACCCCGGAAACATACACCTCTCAAAACAGACCGAGGTTCCTCGGCATGTGGGAACCTTAGTTAAAAAAAAACAGAGAGTTGTGAAGGCATCCCCAAAGGTAGCCCCCGCCAAGGGTCTCTCTGGGAAGGTTTACCTGCGAGAGAATCGTCTCGCAGACTTCCTTGAAGAGACACAGTAAAGGTATTTCTCCAACTTGTGACTCACGAAAACCATTCTCGACTAAGAGCAGTATTTGAATTGTAGATTTTTTTCTTTAGAGTCTACCCACTTTTCCTGGGAACCCTTAGATGCTACGTAAGAATATTATTCCTGATTTCCTCAGTGTGATAAATAAATTAATTTTTATCAAAGTTTTATGAAACATAAATTTGAGTTGTTATATTGAAAATATATTAAACTAAAATCATAATTTTTGTTATATCATTAAAATCCCCTCATAATCAATAGCGGTGAAAGAAAGACACTAGATTAAATTAGATTTATTAGTTCCATTAGTCCTCGGCTGAGGAAATAGGACAAGTCAAATTGATATTGAATAAGAAAGGCAGCCAATACAGAAAAAAAAGGGTAATATAAATACCATACAACGTTTCTGGGATCCTTGTTCCTTTCGTCAGGTGCTAATGGAGCCTAGAGATACACAACTGCACAGGTCAGTTGACAACACCCAAAAACTTTTGCGAAACGTTGTGTGCTATTTATATTACCCTTTTTTGTCTGTATTGGCTATCTTCCTTATTCATTATTTTCAATCAGATGTAAATTTTTTCATTTTATCAAATTGATATTACTTATGTATGAATGAGATATACGTAATTACTCTAAATGTTTAAGACTATACATAAACAGTGATATTAAGAATTTAAAGTGTACATATTTGAAATTACATGAAATAGGATCAGGAATACTACGTAAATAAGAGAGAATATGTTAGGATTACAGAACATTACCCAAGTAAGAAATCTTAAATATAAAGTAAGGAATAAAAAATAACTGTAAGCTGAACTTCACTTCACAAATAGCAAAAAAAGTTTTCCAAAATTAACACTGCACTGCACAAATAACACACCCATTTGTATATGATCTTCTTATATTAATGAGCATTCAAAGTGTTGTCGCCTCCGGAATAATTTATCTGGCAGCTCTTCTCCGTGGTTGGAAATCTCGTGCGGACGACATGAAATAAGCAATTGTGAAGTATGAGTTGGACATACAGACAATAAAGATTTATATTAATATTCCATAAATTAACCAGTATTTTCTAGGGAACTAATGTGAGTTTGGCTTAGGCCGATTTACAAATTCATTAACAGAGTAATATGCGGCGTTAAGGACCAGAGTTTTTCTTATAAAAGTAAAAGTTATAAGCAGTAACACTCCTGCACTAACGACATTCCACGTAGTGTCATATTGGAATAAATCAATTATCGATTGGTATTTGCTTTGTATGTAAATTGACAGCTTGGGACCAATGTTACATAAATTGGGCACTTGTCAATAAATACATTTGACATCATGTTTCCATTCTTATTGCAAGTCTGTTCTGGACAGTTTGGAGCTCGGTTGAAATAGTCGTATGTTGCCGTTAAAGTATACAACGACTTATTGGTATTATAAGAAGCTTCATATTTCCTTTCCTACAGTTTGAAGATAAATGTAATTGTATTCTAACGCTTTAATTATTTGTAATTCTGTACATATCATCGAGGAAATAAAAATCTTCAAGTTTGATTGACTCTATTTCGACTATTCATCTATTATTGCACACATTTTGAGTAAAGGTAAGCATGGTTGTATATAATGTTATGTCTATAATAAGGATCTAATATTTTTCAATGCATTCTAATTTTTCTATGAATATGTCTTTGCAATTTGTGAGGCAAGAAAAAATGATAAAACAATGAATCTGCTGGAACTAAATAAGACTGTTAATATTCCCATGTCGATTTATACTTCGAGAAAGTTTATCCATAATAATAATGCTGCCGACATCCTCTTTGAATATTTTGAACACTCTTCTGTACACGGAATCCGCTACATCGCCCGCCGCAGCAGTAATATATTTGAAAGGTAACTATCGATAACTTTGTAGTATGCTAGTAATTAAAATGTATCTTTCTGTGGATTTGTGGTGCTCATTCTACATTCGACATAATAACGTATAAACTTTCGCTTCAATATTGTTCAATAATAATGACCATATGTTATAATGAAATTGTGGCCAGAGAAAATATGCTAGTACAGGGTATGATTACAAGGCAATAAATAACTTTTTATTTGTTTTATTTATTCCATTAGACATTCATGAGGAAATAGGAAACGACATTACATAAAATTAAAATATAATTATTAGAAGCTATAATTAATAACAATTAGAAGCTAACATTTTCATGACTAATAATCACAATCATTAATTTTCCTGTCAAACATAAGTAAAAATGCTAGATAATAATAATAAAAAAATTTAATGTTACTAAAGGTTTAATATCATATTTACAGTATGCATACGAATTAAATACGCACTTGGTAAAATAATTATTTAGACAATTAACTATCACAAATTACAAAATATTGAATTACACAACTCACGGGAATAAGCACAAAAACTAACACACAACTAGGAAGAAAGACAAACATAAACAACGGACAAGTCATTTCAGGAAGCTGAACGACGAGGAATCTGACCTTCCGCAGAAACTCCAGGCCGTACGTGAAACAAACAAAAAAAAGAGCAGGGATCACTAAACTGAAAGTAAGAAAGTTATGAAATAAAATAGTTTAAAGAGTAACACATTCAACACTTTGGCAGTACAAACAAATATTATTATTATGGGATCGATAGTATTGAGTAAAACGCGCCTTTCTGTAAACTATTCTTACACTAATTCGCAAAACTTTTGTAGTTATTATTGTTCTTTACATCAGGAGAAAGACTATTGAATAAAGCTATCCTTGAATGGTGAATACTTCACTGGTAGAGAGAAATGCAATGCATGTCCGATCTTAGAGCACTTAGGAACAAATATCTGGGCAATTTGAAGACGCCAATGGAATTTTTTTGAAAGTTCCTATCAATATCAAAATTAAATAATTTTTGAGAAATTTATTTTAAAGTTTTTTTACTAATTGGCGACTGATAAAAAAATTGGAGTATGTTATATATATATAATAAATATTACTCATAATAATACTAAAAATATTTTAAAGAAAAATGTATAAGCTTAAATTATGCAAGCATATAAATCTTTATTTTGTTTACAATGCTTCTAATTTAAATGAAAAATTATGGGTAGTTTTTCTCTTTGGCACGTAAAGTTTAGCAAAGGACAACGGTATCAGTTAGACCTTGCCTTCTCTTTTCAAGAACCTTCGTCTAATGCGCGACCACAATAATCTCTTCATGAACGAACTTACTCTTGGACCTATTAACGGTAATGTCTTAATTAAAACCATATTTTACCTCTCCTTCGGAAGGTCTCTTTTATATTCCCTGCTTCTCCCAGATTGCAAGCGTGAAACAATTATTTAATCAAAAACATATTCTCGGGCTTCTAACATATGCGCATAATGTATGACGCTCACGGTCATCGTCTTCTAGCAAAGTCAATTTGCCCGAGCAAGCTCTGAAGTACCCTGACGGGTTTCCTTGCTTTTAACAATGATCCACAAACATTTACCCCAGAAACAATAAAGTTTCTCCAACAATGATTTATAATTCTTCAAGAGCTATTTCTCGTCAAAGTAAGTTAGATACGTTGGCTTGTTGAATATATTTGATGTAAGTAATTACAACGCGTGTATTTGTCTCGTTTTCGTCCAGGCTGCTGTGGCTAATGACCGTGGCAGTGGCCGCAGGAGGCGCCGTGACGCTATCGCACCAGGCGTGGGCCAGGTTCTGGGAGATGCCCACGCGCACTGTGGTAGCCACGACACACCTTCCCTTCCACCAGCAGACCTTCCCGGCCGTCACACTCTGTCCTGTTGTGAGGCTCAAGAAGACGCTAGCTCACGCTCTTTTGTTACAGTAAGGCAACCATAATAATTACAACCCGCATTTAAAGGATAAAAGGGACCACTAATCACAGGATATTGCGAAGGAAGGTCTTTGATACAGTTCTATGAATATGGAATTGGCCTTCATATGTTATTTGTAAACTTAAGACAAGCTTTCGATGGCATTAACAGGAAACAGTTGTTTAAAGTATTAGAAAAACAAGGAATACCAAAAAAGATAATTAAGCTTGTAAAATTAACCATGGAAGAGACAAAGGCAAGAGTTAAAATTGGAAATAAACAGCGCGAATCATTTAACTTTAACACTGAAACAGGGAGACGAATTTTCTACTATCCTGTTTAACCTGGCCTTACGTAACATACTCGAAAGAACTGATTCTAAGGGAACAGTATTTGACAGGCTAACACAAATATTTTCATATACTGACGATATGCAGATGGTAAACAGAAATGAACTGGAATTGAAAGATACTTTCACTCGGATAGAAGATTATGCGAAAGAAATTGGACTTAATGTGAATGAAAATAAAACAAAATACCTAGTGGTCTCTCCATTACCAATACGCCAACATAACTTGAATATCAACGGTAAATCATTTGAAGGGGTCTCTATTTTTAAATATCTTGGCACGCTGATTAAATCAGATAGCCAGATGTTTGATACAATCGGAGAAAGGATTCAGGCAGGAAGCCGAACCTACCATGCAAATTCATTCCTCCTCCATAACAGACTAATGTCTCGTAACACCAAAGTAAAAGTCTATACAAGACACTGATTCGGCCTGGGTTGTCACGTATGGCTCAGAGGCATAAACTCTAACACTGACTAATGCTAATGCTCTTAGAGCCTTTGGAAGAAGAAGAATTAGAAACTTTTTGGCCTGTGAAGGAGGAAGAAAACACGTGGAGTATACATAGTAACCAGGAGCTGAATGAACTCATGAATGGCCAAGATATTGTCAGATTCACAAAGACTAAGAATGGATGATAGTAGACTTCCAAAGAAAATGTGGAAGGGAAGACTTTACTCGAAAATAATAAAAAGACGCCCTAGAACTAGATGGATGGACGGTGTGGAGAAGAACCTAATGGCTATGAGAATTCGAGGATGGGGGACCATAGCAGAGAAAACTGATGATTGGAGGCGCATAGTAGCGGAGACAAATGCTCACACCGAGCTGTAGTGCCCATTGAAGAAGAAGGACTTTCAGTCATCCAAAAAAGAAACATAAGGCAAATACTAATTGATTTGGCTAAAGAGCCCTAAATTCTTTAATTGCCACAGCCAACCTGTTATATAATAAATATAGATTCAGAATAGTATTATTTTGAAAAACTATTGAATAAAATATAAAACAATCGTGGAATTTCCACTATACATAAATAAAGACGACAACGAAATAGAAAAACATTGAGGAATACCTTTACGCAATAGAGGATGTGGTGAGATTAAAGGTGAATGTATTCTAAGTCATTGACCATTCTGCGGAGCATATCAGAAAAGCATGCAGAGTAGCTGCAAGCACGCTAACTTCTCAAGAAAGTGTTGTGCATCTATTTTTCAGATTAAGATTAATTTTAAGTGAAACAGGCAGTCAAGAACGATTTTCTATCTGCCATTTTATTAATTGAAATCAACGAATGATACATCGTATTTTTTGTAAATTATTTTTAATTAAAAGTCTTATGAATAATAAAGATAGCCAATACAGACAAGAAAGGTACTATAAATACCACACAACGTTTCTGGGATCGATGTCCCTTTCGTCAGGTTCTAAGAACAGCCTAGAGAAACACAACTGCACTGGTCAGTTGACAACACTCAAAAGCCAATCAGACGCAATTTTTTTCATTTTAAATTCTTATGAATTTTTTACTTGTTTGAATGTAAAATTATAGGTTGTATGTTAATTGTCTTAATAATAAATAAATTAGTTGTAAATAAACAAGTTTATATATATGAAAGAGTAATTAATGTAAAAATGAACAAATTTACGTCTGATTTAAAATAAATAATAAGAAAGATAGCCAATTCAGACAAAAAAAAAGTGATAGTATAAATACCACACAACGTTTATGGGAGCCTTATTCCTTTCTTCAGGTGCGAAGAAGAGCATAGAGAAACACAGCTGCACTGGTCAGTTGACAAAACTCAAAAGCGACGAAATCGCAACCACAATGGGAGAGCCGAAGGGTTAGCGTAACAATAAGGGAGTAACGACAATGGAAAACAGAAGGTTTAGAATAACAATAAGGGATAATAGCAATTATTGAGTTTCATTGTGAATGTTTGAACATTAATATCTGTGATGTTTGATTTAATGTGAAGCATCTCCGAAATGAGTCTGTAATTGTACCTGGTGTCAATGTCTAAAATGTTAACATTTTTCTAATCAAATGCATGTTAAGAATTGCTTATATGTTTGGATACTACCGATTGCTTATCAATGGGAAGTTTGATATTAGATACGTGTATTAAGGGAACGTTTTGTTTGCCCTATGTATCAGGAATTAGAATTACAGCAAGAGATTTTGTAAACAACACAATGTTTGCTGTAGGTGTCAAGTGGGTCCTAGTGGTTTTTAATCAAGTAGGATCTGTAAATGATGGATATTTGATATTCTTTGAATTTATATTTGGATAAATTTGTGATGTACGAGCAAAAATTTGGCTTGAGGTGTTTGGGGACGAGTGACAGTAGAACATTGGATTTTGTTCAATCTGCTGTTTGTTACAAATTTCTATTTTTCTAATTCAATAATTAATGTAATTCCTATAAGAATATGTTAGTCGGAGCGTGGGACAGAGCTGGAGCAAATATTGTGATGCTGGAGCATCATGCCGGTCCAAAGCCCCGTTTGTTTCAAATCTAGAGGAAGAGCAAGAAGCGAAATACGAATTTTAACTTATGGAAGGCGGCTGTAGGTTAATTATGTGCCATTTTACTTTTTCTGAATGGAATGGTGGAGGTCGTGCGTTAAAATACCGAAACCGTATTACTACTCTAACCAACAGTCCCGGTCCCAAATATAATTTTAAAAGTAAGGTAGTATTTCTTTTTTCTGAGCGAAGATTTTCCAGGTAATTCTTGGGCTAACAACCGGGTGAAAGGAGACTTTGGCGTAAATCTACTCAACCGAATTATAGTATATATTCTTTCAAATTTGAGAATGAAGTATAATAATTAACAGAATGTACATTCCGCAGGTAGATATTAACTATTTTAAGAAGTGAACTCAAATAAAGTGAATGTGTAATATTACTTTTAATACAATTGTTCGTCAATTACATGACGATCTGTTTGGGTTTCGCTAATGGATTATTTTCTACCACATCCAGGCATCTCGATGTGCCGAACGGAACTGACTTTGAATGGGAACAACAATTACTTCACGCGATGAACGCTCTCGCTCTGTTACAGTATCCCTTCTATTTTCGGATTGGCACTCATATTACAGCTTCAGGCGATCTGTTGGATAGGCTGTCGGGAGTTAACCTCACCGAGTTCATGATGCAGGCAAGTAAAAAAAACACATACATACGGAAAGGAAAAACATATTACTGATTTTGAAAGTTTTTGATTTTATATTTCGTTTCAGTTAAGAGAACTTTCCTCTAAAGCAAAGTGATAAGCATGACAACATCTCATTACGTAGATAAAATTTATAAAGACGAATAATAAATTGTCTGACATAAAATATCATTAAATTTTAACTTTCTATTAACCGTTTTTACAATATATACAGTATATTAAATATGTTGTCATGATTCCATAAAATTAGAAAACGTTTTATACTGTCGAAAAGGAGGAAAAGTTTATAATTATAAAAAGGTTGCTTTTATCATTTCTTACACTCAAAAACACCTCAATTATTGGTTCCATTGTCTAGAAAATGGTAAACCGGTTAAAATTTCTGTCATCTACTGTCTTTTTTTTCTTATCTTGGAAGTTATGAGATTTAAAAAAAAAATTAAGAATTGTGAAATAAATTAGCAGAAAAAAAATGTTAATCTACTAACGTGTCTCCTGCAATTCGAAATTTTAGTCGATAATTTTTTTAAAAATTGTTATTATAATAAATGACATACTGAAGAAGAAGACATCCTGAAAACGCGAGACAAAGGTATCTCTGGAGACGTTTTTCTCTTCGACTCCAGGTTCTGATATGTCACGATTGGCTCTTTTCTGTCACGTGGCAGGGCACCCTATTCGGTCCCTTACACACTCCGATTGGGCAGTCAACCTTTGAGACGTGTGACGAAACTACTTTCCTCCAATCACGTCGTCACAGTGCACATTACTAACTATCTTTGGCGGTCTTTGACCGTCCTCACGGAGAGGACAGTAAGGATTCGGCTTTGTCCCAAGCCTCTGGCAAGCACCTGACCTCAGCTTTCATTTAATAAAAAAACACGTATATCATTAATAAATAATTATTTTGAAAAAAGCGCACTACACGTTCTCTCGTTAGTGTTCTCAACAACCTCTTTCGATATTTCCTGTGATAATAATAGATGGCTAATTTATTTACATCATTTAAGATCTGCTTCAGCACAAAAGCTAATGCATGCTCAATGAACTAACTTTCGACAGGTATTTCCAACATGTGAGGATTTCTTTAGTCGCTGTTTCTGGAAAGGACGTGAACTGCCTTGCTGTGAAATTTTCCACTTGCAACGCACCGAAGCTGGTTTCTGCTACTCCTTCAACTCGCTCACAAGTGACAATACGAAACACTGGTCAGTCTTTTAATTTATATTAATACAAGGGTCTAGATTATTTTTTTCTCTTCTGTCTCCTACGTTGGCGGTATTTTAAAGGTTTTTTCTGTCGATTCTTTGAAGGAGACATTTATGAAGATCGTTTTCAATAAGTTTTGTTCCTTCTGAATGTTTATATACCAATCTGTATAACTTTTGTGTCAAATGTACCAATTGTAAACATTTTTATAAAAAACGTTTGCTTTCTAGCAACTACTCGCCACATAACAACGTTGACCCTGCATGTGCCCTTCGCCGCAGTCCATCATCTGGAATAAGCACTGGATTGGAAGTACTGCTGAAACCCACAAACGCCGAAGATCCACTCCCAGGTCAGCGAGACCGTGGAGGAGGAGCGAGGGTACTATTAAGAATAAAACAATCGATGATAATTACTAAATACCATCGTTTAATACGAAAATTATATTTTCCGGTAGTACAATTGCTTACTTTTTAGAAGAGTGTGACGAGAGAATTCTAATCAAGTATAACGAATGTTAAACACGACAAAACAAATACGTTTCCATCAAGAATATATCTACCTATCCATATACAAAGCCCTAGTTGTTGTTCTACGTCTTCTCCAACGCTAACACGGACAGACGCAACTTAGAGCTAATCTCATATAATTATTTGTATGGTTTAAGGATCCTTCCCGACAATTCGCCTAAAAGTGATGCAGGAAAAAACCCTACAAAAACCTCCATCAGGTAAGTCGGGCATTTGGTACTTGTCTCACGCCCTTCCGATGGCGGGAGAGGGGTTTGCTGTGGGTTCGCAGCCTTCCCCTCACAGTCCCTTGACAAGTTTAGGAGGCAGCTGACCGACTATTCCAATAGTAATAGCGGACAACACTTACCGCATGCCCAAGGTCTTCGACCCTGGAAAATACTCCTCTCAAGACAGGCCGAGGTGCCTCGGCATGTGGGAACCTTAGTTCAAAAAAAACAGAGAGGTGGGAAGGCATCCCCAAAGCTAGTCTCCGCTAGCGTTCTCTAGGAAGGTTCACCTGCGAGAGAATTCTCTCACAGGCTTCCTTCTTTTTTAGGGTATTTTTTTAGGTAACAGGCTACATGAGGTTAATCCACATGGTGGCAACTCCCTTGTAATAGCATAGGAAGGGATTTGAAAGGGGGATGCGGAAGGGTAGAGGAAGGAAGCCAAGGGTTAACTAGGGCCCCCGGGCTATAGTTTAAGGATCCTACCCGGCATTCGCCTAAAAGTAATGCAGGGAAAACCCTAGAAAAACCTGCATCAGGTAGGTCGGGCATTGGGGTTTTTTGTTTTTTTAGGGCAAAAGGCTACATGAGGGTAATCCACGTTGGGCAACTCCCCTTTAATAACATAGGAAGGGATTTGAAAGGGCGGATGCGGAACGGTAGACGAAGGAAGCCAATGGTTAACTAGGGCCCCCGGGCTATATTTTAAGGATCCTACGCGGCATTCGCCTAAAAGTAATGCAGGGAAAACCCTAGTACAACCTGCATCAGGTAGGTCGGGCATTGGGTAACAGGCTACCTCAGTGAAGTGCACGACAGTGCAAAATTTGGCAGCGAGAGAAATATAATTATATATGAAGAATATTGTGTTTAGTATATATTTTTAAAGCAACTTGATTTTAATTTAATATTTCGATTGTATTAACTATTCATTGCAACTGCAGCTGTTGCCTTTTCGTAATAATAATAAATGTAAATAAATGTACTTATTTGTATCAATATGTTTACAATGATAAATGTACATCATGACGATTAGAATATGATGGGTTGAATTGTAATTTACTGAGTTCGAGTTATAAATACCACCCAGTCTTCTCAAATATTTTTTCCTCTGTTTTATCAGATTAGTTATTTCACGACTGAGCATCATAGTTTTATAGTGTAACAAATACCGTGTCATAAAATCTTCCCGCTCACTTAGTTTATGCGTTCTCTTGGCCAATGGTAGGTTCTGGTGCAGCAACCATCGCAGCTGCCCGAAGCGGCCAGCAAGGGAATACTTCTGACAGACACACAAGTCGGTCAGGTCCTCAGCATTCAAGTGTCTCCGACGGTTACCGCGTGCACCGACGGGGTGCGACGGTTATCCCCCAAACAACGCTCCTGCATCTTTCCCGACGAGGAAAAACTCCGGATTTGTCCCATTTACAGCCAGCACAGCTGCCTGGTGGAGTGTCGGCTGCAACATCTTTATCAAGTGTGCCGTTGTCAGCCCTACTTCTTTGGGGAAAACTCAGGTAAACTTCTATATTCACCTTCTAGAGCACATATGAGAGTCAATCACATGACAAATGCTGTTTTACATTATTTGACATTTGGTAAAAAAAAATGTTATATTTTTCTTTTTCGCAATACTTACTTTGATATATAATTAAGTGATGAATTTATATGAGACAATACTGAATTACAGAAGAGAGAAAGAAAAAACATGAATTGAAGAAATCATATAAAGGCAGATTTTTCAACGTTTTGAAGAGTTTAGAAACTACGAACACCAATATAATAAATATATATATAATATAATAAATAAATATTTTTAATAATAGCATCACTATTCCAAATATTAAAACCAATCTTTGAAGAATAACATTTTTACAAATCTTAAGATATATACGTATCGACTAGTCCATCGAATATTGCCTTCTAGATTTTTCTGGTTTTATATACACTTCACTGGCGCTCTGATATGGTATCTGATTAAACGAGAGGATTTCAGATTGAAACCAATATATTTGCAAAGAAACAACACAATAAAACCACATCACTCAAAATTTGCCTGAAAATTCAAAGAAGCATACCAACGAACACATCCCACTTTACAACAATATGATAATAAACCTACATACAAGCAAATAATTCTTGAAATCTTATCCAAATATTAAGTCTTTCTAATGCCTCGCTTTGTAACACATACATATTTTTTGTATTAAAAATTGAATTATTCCTTAAGAAGCCTAATTTCAAAGTATCACAGTTCTTGTATAGTAATAGTTCTGTGCATAAACAAATTAATAATTTATTTTAACCTGAGTTCGCAAAACCTATTGCCCATTCGAGCTTTTGACCGTAATTATGTTCTTATTTCATTTAACACACGCAGTTGACGCTATACTACAGTAGACAACCACTTAGCGGATATCAGCAACACAGTACGTACACGTACTATTCCTTCACTATACATAGTAAACAATACTCTCTGAGAACATCGTAGTTTATATTACTCTAATTTTTCAAGTGTGACTCTATGGAAAGCACCAAACTTACCAAATTCTTATTTCAAATTCAGATACCAACAATTTTTCCTTCTGAACAAGTTAAATTATAGCTCATTTTCGAATTTCACCCCTATGGGGAAACGTTGGGAAACGTGTAGACCGTAATCCAGTGTTTCCGTTTTTTTTACCAAGTCCCGCCTAAGTATTTCTACTGCCCCCTATGTAACACACACACACATATATATATATATATATATATATATATATATATATATATTAGTAATTGAAAGGAAATAATTAATTAAGGAACAAAATTTGGACTCGCATTGTTGGCGGCACAAAAACACACAAGTCGTATACAAGAATGTGGCAAGAATACAATGCTTGCGATGATTGTAGTTGTTGGTTCGCTAGACGCGGTGTGTGCGCCAGTGTGTTCTCGAGAGCATAGCTGTAGACAGACGAGAAAGGGCAAAAATCCAGAAAGTGTCTGGATTTAACAGCTAAAACATTTAAATAACGGTCTACAGGTTACATTCTGTGAGCAGATAACTACGTCAATCTAACGTTAACTATTTAGAGGTCTGAGTCTAACTTATATTCTCAAGTTAGACCACTTTCTTCAATTTTTGGGATCCCAGCTAACAGCATCCAGCAGTTAACAAACTTTAGAACGTGGTAATAAGATTTGTTAAAACGAACAGTGAACCAAGCATTGCAAATCATTTTGGCAAACTAAAAGTGTTGATTATATTCAGTGTATAAAAATGGCCTGTCTATAAAGTGTAATAAGTGTATGTGTGCACGAGCCAATTTACTTGAATACCAGAAACATTAAGGTAAAATTTCACAAAATTACTATCTGTAACTCGTAAGTAAAGATATTATCATCAGATTTCCGATTTCGTTCAGATTTTAAATTTCATGTCTTATATTTTGCATTGTAATAAGCTATTGATGAATTAATCATTTGATAGCTTGATAAAATTTGATTGTTTAACAAGTAATCGACCCTGAGAAATAGTCAAGTTTTTATTGTAAAATAATAATTTGTAATGTAAATTAAATTATTTGCCTTATAACTTTTGTAAATTTAATTGTTTGTTCGTAATAAATTTTAATTGTTTGTTTAAACTGCTTGTTTTACGTTTCATATTATTGAACGCCCAATTACTATATAATTGTTTGCTTCAACGTGCAGCTCATTTAAATGTCCTTAAGTAAGTTACTATATATTACTTATTGTAATAATCACAATTAAATGGTTAATTCCAAATGAAGATAAAACCCCACGATGGAGCACAAAATATAATAATCAAAAATTTTATTACAAATTTATTTAATTAGATTTTAAAGTGAAGATAAGCTTTACGTTACAAAAAAATTAAAAGTTAAAATTTTACAAGTTGATAATGTGCCACGGCTTAATTCTCAGGGCCGCCTATCGGGCCTCCAATAAAGATTATTACAAAATGACAATTAAAAACTTACAATGCAAAATAATTCCTGAAATAAATAATTATTGAAATACGAAATATAACGATAATTATATTTGCATTAGGTTTACAATTAATAAAATTCCTTCTTTGATTACTTTACCCTTAGCTGTTCGTCTGGGCTCGATCTCACTCGATTTTTGTTAAACACATCACCGATAGGCAATATTTCACTGAATTTAATGGATGTTGTAGTTTTCAAACACAAAGCACTTCCTGCTCTTAACTGTTGATAACGTTTTTTTTAAAAAAAAATGATAATTGCATGAATGTGCCAATAGACGAAATATTTCAGACTGTCGACTCGTAATTCCAAAATCCGGGACTTTAATATAATATGTCTCTGCTGCCTAATTACGTTTGCTCAAATATGGTACCAGGAACTTTGAATCAGGGACTCCACAAAAAAACACCTTTCGCCTTCCTGGTCCATCAACTCTGAATTACATACTCCTCAAAACACTGTTTTCGCCTTCATGGTCCAAGTTCTATACGTCCCAGTGCTGCCAGAGGCAACAATGCAACTTTAGCAAGAAAGCATTATAGGCTCCATATTCTTGTAGACAATCCTCATATTTACGCCGCCGATAATGAAAATCGTAAAATTTTGTTTATTAAATAATTACATATTTTTAATTACCACTATATGTATATAAAATGAATTATTCTCTAAAGAAGCCTAGTACACATCCACTTTGTTATAACATTGCGTCTGCCATAGTAATCGCCCAAAACAGTCCTTCACTAGACGTAGTAAACAATACTCTCCGAATAAATTGTAATTTATATTAATCATATATTTCATGCGTGGATCTTTAGAAAGCATAAAACTTACCACAGGTTCATTTCAAATTGGGGTCCCGACAATTGTTTTCCTTTTCTACAATTTAAAATTAAAACTCCAGACAATCTCCTTTTAGAATTGTCTCCCGGAACAATCAAATTGCCTTCATGCCTTTCCAGGGACCCACGTTCTTTCTGATACTAAAACGCAAGCCTATTTGTTACAGTACAAATTCCCCGCTCGATTACTTATAAGTCCTTCCACTATATTAGCCGTTAGTTGTCCAAGATCACATAATCTTCGTTTGTAAATGAAACTTCTTTTCAGAGCATTCTAACTCTTCCAAATACATCTTCAATTTGATATTTTATCGTCAGATAAAATGAACATATCATACAGAATATATAATAAAATGTTTCTGAAATCAGTCTTGAGAATCATATTTGGACATAATTTAATATATCAGCATCAAACGATAAATGTGATCATTATTTACAACTAATAATTTTTATTGAATCTAATATTGATCTGATATTAAACAACAATGTTATTCTTCAGTTGATATAACAGGACTGTAAACTTCTAACTTGTCGAATACTTTAATAGGTAACGTTCCTGTATGCAACACATCCCAATTGAACTGCATCTTCGACCACCATTGTAAGTACGATTAAATTTCCATTCTTTATCAAAGTTTATACCAGACAAGAATATAATTTTTTCTACTGTAATCGTTTCAGTTACTTTGAGGGGATGATAATTGTACACACTAAAGTATTGCGTAAAATAATACTACAGATGTGTTATTTAACCGGCCGTTACGTTACAGTGACTACTTTCCATTTACTGAAATATTTCTATGAAGAATAAATTAAAGATCAGCTTGGTTTTAGGAAAGGAAGAGGAATCGGGGATTCCATAGGAATTCTAAAAATTATTACAGAGAGAGAGTTGTAACAGTCAAAAAGAAAGTGTGTGTTTGCTTTATTGACTGCAAAAAGGCGTCACCGGATAAGTTTTGGAAACTTGCTGGAAATACTGAAGGAAATTGGAATTGATTGGAAGAATAGAGGACTTATCAATAATATATGTATGAGACAAAGCGTGAACGTGCGTCTGAAACACGGAGAGACGAACAACGTGGAAGAGAAGTGCAACATGGCACTTGTATGACACCCATAACCAAAGAAGCCTTTGAGGTGTTATGTATTTCAAAATAGGATGAATAAGCAAAATCAAATATGCAGATGATTGGTATTGTTGGCGAAGAATAAATAAACACTGCAAGTATGGGATGGACTCAAATGTAGAAACGTTCAAAGTAATTCAAATATCAAATAAACCAGATTTTGACAAATGATCACTTCAGCACGAAGGGAACAATGTCACGAATCGGAAAGGCCAAGGCAGCATTCACAATCAATCGAATCTAGATTAATGTAAAAACCTGGCAATTTTTAACTGTGAAGCAGGCCTTTGTTGAGATCAGAAAAATGGGCATTAAGAAAAAGGGTTGAGATACATGAAAGGTTTTTAAAGGTGAAGTTGGAGTTATCAAATAAATTGGACAGATATTGAAGAAATGAAGTTTTTTTTAAGAAGAATAAACGAGAAGATATCCATCTTCACTACTGTGTTTAAGAGAGAGGCAAAGCAAGGAGATGTTGTTTACTGCACGATACTATCAAATGATACTTGGAGTTCCAGATTGTGGAAGAAGAGTGCACCTGTTATATGATTGAAGGGAGATAGAAGAAGACATTAGGCGGCGAAGGAAGAAGGATAAGGCAATATGAAGAAGGACATTTACAGAACAAGGCCCGTAGGCATAACACTTAATAACAACTAGTTCAACGAAAAGAAAATAATTAATTCTGCATAATTTTATTAGTTTATTTCAAAAACTTGCACAAATTAAAACAAGTAACTTTGCTAAAAACCGCCAACATATAGAAAAAAATTTAAAACTTTCAATGATTTAGTCCTCTGGCAAGTAATTTACGAGACCGTCTGTCCCTGAATTTTCAATGCCGTTACTTCATTACTTCTTCGCCTTTATTTCATCCCTTAATAAGGCCAGTCAAAATTAAATTATATTGATACGTGGTTCACATTATCCGAGTCACAGGTTCGTTCCTTCAAACCTGACGATAACAAGTTTGAGGCTATTCTATTGGAGCCGCTAATGGAAAATTGTAATTGGAGACTCGTACATTTATTTATTTTTAGACGATGTGTGTAAGTAAGTTATCTAAGGAAACTTCTGATGCGGTTCGGATTGCTAACAGAAGTTTTCAACCACAATCTACGGCTCCTGGCACCTGGGAGGAGGCGGCTGATAACCAAACACTGTTTGATCTCCAGGAGCTTCTGTTGTTCTTGGGCTGCAGTGTGTCATGCAGTTCTCGGCCACTAAATTAGTTTCCTACAAACCCAACACGGGTACGAATCGAGTTAACAAGGTTCCAGTATCGAGTGAGCTAACTCGGGAACACAAAGGTCTCACTAGTCAGCGGAAGTATCTCAATTGACTTCAGTCCTCAGGCAGCTTTTGAAGGACTCAGTGAAATACAGGTTCAACAAGTCTGCAAGTTAATATTGACACTACATATAATTTCAAAAAATGTCTTTCTAAACTCTTATTCTACACAACATAGTAACCATTGGTTCATAAGAGATTATCACATCTTTGACGTTCACTTCAAAGATCAATTTTTTTACTTTTAAATCTTCCCATGTGTGTGTGTGTGTTTAACACAAATTATTTGCTTTATAGTGGAACTGCGGCTATTCCGTCCTCCCGTGTGGACCCCTGCTTTTGGATTAGAAGCAAAGAATGCCCTTTACTGTCCCGAGTGTCTGCCTTCTTGCATTGAAACTGTGTACCGCCTGAAATCTATTTTCTCTCCTGATCTCAGAGCTGAAGAATTGAACGGTTCTTTCCTCGACGTACATTATGAGGGGCTTGGAAGCGTCTTGTATCGCACAGAGCTGTCTTTTAGTACTCTCAATTTATTGGGTAAGATACTTTATTATTATCGCTTACTATTACTATTCCGGGAACAGGTAAATAAGTAGTATAAAATTTTTTGCTGTTAATATCGAAAGAAGTTTGTTTCCATAATCGGCTGTTTAATTTCCACCCATATTCGCTTTGTCGTTTCATTTTTACTGTGGATCAAATATAATGGTTTGTGTTACTTTCCAAAAACGAAAATAATTAATTTAAGGCAATAATTAAATATATCAGGGTTGTAACGCAAAAGAAATCAAAACCGAACTGTATGAAAGTTTACTTACTTTTGTACAAACTTTGGCGTGTTTCATCTTAGTACTTTTTATTTTCAGTTTCAAATTTCCCTATAGCTTTAGTTTTAATAGTTCCATTTTTAGTCCAAGCCTGACATGGAGGTCGAAACGTTTACAATTGTTTAATTATTTTTCAGTTACTTAATTTCTTACGGTCTGTAATTACGACCGATTGTTCTCTTTTTAATTTTTTAATTAAAACAGAAATTAAATTGTAAAATTAAATATGAATATATAAAATATTTTTTCTGAAATTCCTTTTCGTTGATTAAATTGTATGGAATTAACTGACATGTTTCAGTTTCAGTTGGGACGATTGCTGCACTGTTTCTAGGACTGAGCGTTTTAAGCATCGTGGAAATCATTTTCTATGTTCTCAAATTCTTCTTCATACTGTTTCGTCAGAAGAAAGAGGAAAAGAATATTGTACCTGCGACGGAAGCGTTTAAAAAATGTACGATTCATGGTAGAGACAGAAATATACTGCAAGCGATGCCTGCAGTCACTCTCAACGCGTGGACCTCAAACCAGAAGTGTTCCTGTCAGCTTTATTGCCACGAACTGAAGTGGCGTCAATAATTTATGAAAAATTAATGTATTCCGAGAAGTGTATAATAAATTAATTATCAAAAAATTCCATCAAAATTATTACATCAGCAGAAATTTACAGAAAAAAAGTTTTAAGAATATCTTATAATCATTTTTCATATGTTGTAACTACATATAAGTAGGGTAAACTACCAAGCAAATTAACCACCACCCCTCCCCAGTTAATGAACATTCCTCATATAAAATGCATTTTTAAGAACGCTGGACCAATTTCGAGGTCCCTTGAGAGCTAAAATAGTTCGATTGAGCCCCTACGGATGGCATCTAATCTTTAGTTTTTTTATCACTGGTACATTCCTGAGGAAGCCATTGTCTAATAAACGGTTATCGGCTATAGCCATAGCGTAGTCTAAAGGTAAATGCTATTTCATTGCATCTTTGATCATAATTTTAGAAAACTTTTATAAACTTTATTGTACCATTTTATATATTTTGTGCAAGTTAAGTGTTTTTAGTTGACAAAAATTAATTTATTCCGAGAAATTTATAATAAATTAATTATGAAAAAGTTCAATCAAAATTATTATTATTATTTTATTTTATTTAGGTAACAGGCTACATGAGGGTAATCGACAAGGTGGAAACTCCCCTTTAATAGCATAGGAAGGGATTTGAAAGGGTAGAGGAAGGTAGCCAAGGGTTAACTAGGGCCCGCGGGCTATATTTTAAGGATCCGACCCTGCCTAAAAGTAATGCAGGACAAATCCTAGAAAAACCTGCATCAGGTAGGTCGGGATTTGGTACTTGTCCCACGCCCTTCCGACAGCGGGAGAGCAGTTTGCTGTGGGAACGCAACCTTCCCTTCTCCGTGCCTCGACCAGTTTAGGAAGCAGCTGGCCGACTATTCCAATGGGAATGCGGACAACTCTTACCGTATGCCCAAGGTCTGTGACCCCGAAACATACACCTCTCAAAACAGGCCATGGTGCCTCGGCTTGTGGGAACCTTAATTCAAAAACGGAGAGAGGAAAAGGCATCCCCAAAGGTAGCCCCTTCCGTCTCCCCTACAAGGTTCTTCCTGCGAGAGAATAGCCCTCGGAGACAGCTCCAATCAAAATTATTACATCAGCGGACTTCCCGTTCAATGAAGAAAAATAATTGAGAGAAAAAATATTTTAAAAAAACCTTATAATCATTTTTAATATGTTGTTACTATATATAAGTAGGGTAAACTACCCTTTGAATTAACCATCCCCTCCCTACTGAATGAACATACAGTAAGGATGTATGCTGTTCATTCACAGGGTTTTCTTTATTCACTGAGTATTTGGTATATTTTTACGTAAATGTATTTTAATAAATTTATTCGTAGCGAATCCTCCAAATAATGGAAACATTTTGTACCCAAGAAAAAAACCTTGCGATACGAAAATCATTCACAACAAAAGTGGTATTGGCACGAAGAAAATAATTCTGCAAACGTAAATCTGAGTACCCGAATGCAAAGTATACATTCACTGGAGTGTTCACCCTACCGATTTCGTTTATTTAACGCCTTTATTACCTCATTCAATAAAATGCCTCTCATTTCATAAAATGAATTTACTTTTTTGATTGTCTTCCTCCGACAAAAGAAGAAAATGTACAATTGACGGAAGGTAGCTGCTTTTTCGTGGTCTTGATTTGGAATTTAACGTCTATGGAACACAATTTACTCAATAGCGCCGTTTACGATAATTTCTCGCCGAATAAAGGGAAAGCAGGACAAAAAACTATTATACGAGTTCCCAACAAACAATTTTACAAATACAGATGTTATGAGGAGGGTGAATTATGTAATTGAAGTTCCGATATTTCAGATCGGCGATCATTCTCAGTTTTAGAAATGTATCTAGTCTATAAATAAAACAGTTTGGAAGGCGGTGTAAAATCTGTCAGGAAGATTCAATGCAGGTTTTACGAAGTTCTCTGTATCTAGAAGAAACCAGTCGATACCTGTCGACCATACATAGGGCCATAATCAAGGAAACAAGGTTGCTCATCAATCTCTGAAGCACTCATGACTAACAAATATAATATTAAAAGCAAGGATATTTGAGTAAGAAGTTTAAATTAATGTGAAATTAGCAAAAACATAAATTATCAGATTGATTTATTCTCAAAATATCTCGTATTTTACTTCATCCCAAATACGCTTCCAAGCTTTGAAGTACTTAATTACTTTCTTCCCTATCGCACCAAAGCAGAAAATGTAATGTGAAAATTTCTACCTTGTCTAACACGTTATTGGATTAACTGAACTGCAACTAAAATAAATAATTATCATTGCAAAGTGCTATAAAAACAAATAGCATTATTAAAGCCGAATCCCGTAAAATATTTAACCCATCAACACATTTATAATTTTTTCCATGTATTTTCTTATTCGTTTGTGTGACAAAGAAGCTAAAAAAAGTTTCCAAGACAAATACTTTGCACAGTACTACTACTACTTGGTGCGAACAATGTATCATGTAATTAAATTATGAATTGCTATATGTAACTTCCATTTCATCATAAAATAGATTAATTTGTGCTTTTATATTATGTCCATAAACGTATGTTATTCTGCGGATAAAGTTTGGGATTTGTTTTTCCCAAATTCTGGGGAGACGTTTGAAGCTCTGTAATCTTATGCCTGTTGCAGTTTTCAGTGTAGATGGAGTTGAAGAGACGCGTGAAGTAGTAAACCAGTTCTGCACAAGAGAGCACACTCACTCCGAGGAAGAGGCCCATGATACCACCAAACGAAACTGAAGCATGAAGTACACATCTTTGAAATTATTCATATGAATAGAGAATCATTTTTATTCTAAATGTTGTTCATTTATGTTTTTTAAAACAAGCGTTACATGATATATTTTGTTTGGCTTATAACGAAATAGTGAACCTTAAAGACTATTGAAACGATTTTGACCACAAAATCGGAGATCTCAAACGACCAAAACGTTTAAATTCCTTTCCCAATAACAAGACACACGGCGATTTTCAAGGACGTTTGGACGTACGTTAAACGTTATTCGCTGTTCTCAATAGACCAATCGATTAGCTGACCCCAAAATTTAGTCGAGGCATGGAATCCGGTAAGTTGTATCCCCACAACGTACCCCTATCTTCCGTTATCGGAAGGGCGTGGGACAAGTATCAAGAGTCCGATCTACCTTATGCTGGTTTCTTTAGGGTTTTCCCTGAATCACTTTCAGGCGAATGCCGGGTAGGATCCTCAAACTGTAGCCCGGGGGTCCTAGTCACTCTATGTCTGTCTTAGTCTCACTGCAGCATCCCCCATTTCCATCCCTTCCTATGCTATTAATGAGGAGAACCATCAAAGCGAATAACCTTCACGTAGCCTATAACTAAAAAAAATGTATCAATTAGATGTGAATGTTTCAGTTGTTAACTCGTCGTCTGAAGCGCAGTTGGTTTTACATAAAGCATATCGTGGATAATCTATCGTGATAATAGTCTATGGGTACCGAAAATGTGCGTCCGTTTGAACGATGCGTCCCGCGTTTAAATTTTCTGCGTTATGGGGAAACATATTTCAAGAATTCTCACCTATGAGATGCACAGTGTCAAATGTTAGTTCTCGGCGATATTTTACTGCGCTTATGTCCGAGTAATGAACATCAATGTATCCGTCCCGTATGTTCAAATGTCTGTTCGGTTCATAACGCACATCCATAGAGTACTCATAGCTATGGCAGGTAGGGAGGCAACTCGAACAGTTTAATACGCCATCTTCGAACTTGTTTGTGTTTGATCCAAGACCCTGTGGCTTGAAGAAGCGAAGATCCCCTGTAAAGAGCAATAAATCCATACAATACAAGCAGTGGATGACGCGGTCATTCCAAATATTTCTTTAAATGCAACAACTTACTAGACTGTTGTATGGGAAGAAAGTTTTTGAAATGCCTCAGAATTCTTATATTACTATATTACGTGGCATTAACATATTTTGTTCGTAGAAATGAATTAATATGACAGGTGATTGCGTTGAAAAATAAATTTGTTTTGAAAACATAAATTGTAATTTTCACTATCATCCAGAGAATTTATCAGACCACCCTAAATAACTTAGAAAGTGAAACAAAATTTTATGTTTAATGATAGCATTATTTGGCATTTCCAGAATATTCTCTTGCTAAACAAAGTGAAATTATAAAAAATTAAACATTTATAGAGTTGATAAATGATAACGGATGAAAAGTATAAAATGGATTCAGTGATATAATTTGTCAAGTGTTTCATTGTCTGATTTGGAATAAGAAGTAACGAAACCTGAGAGGGCTGTGAATGAGAATAGTTGAGCGATACAGTAACGACAGAATTTAGAAGATGTGAGAGATGTCAAAACCGACATCTTAATTAGTAGATAATTCGATTTATATTTTATTTTTTTTTTTTAGGGCAACAGGCTACATGAGGGTGATCCACATTGGGCAACTCCCCTTTAATAGCATAGGAAGGGATTAGAAAGGGGGGATGTGGAAGGGTAGAGGAAGGTAGCCAAGGGTTAACTAGGGCCCCCGGGCTATGATTGAAGGATCCTACCCGGCATTCGCCTAAAGAAATGCAGGGAAAACCCTAGAAAAACCTGCATCGGGTAGGTCGGGCATTGGGTACTTGTCCCACGCCCTTCCGATAGCGGGAGAGGAGTTTGCTGTGGGGACGCAGCATTCCGTTCTCCGTGCCTCGACCAGTTTAGGAGGCAGCTGGCCGACTATTCCAATAGGAATAGCGGACAACTCTTGCCGTATGCCCAAGGTCTTCGACCCCGGAACATACACCTCTCAAAACAGACCGAGGTGCCTCGGCATGTGGGAACCTTAGTTCAAAAAAACCAGAGAGATGTGAGAGCATCCCCAAAGGTAGCCCCCGCCAGAGCTCTCTGGGAAGGTTCACCTGCGAGAAATCCTCTCGCAGGCTTACTTTCTTGAACAGTAAGAAACTGCATTTCAATAATAAAATAAGCATTTTCGCCTTGTCACTGCGTGCCTTAAATTTATTATTTTATGGCCTACAGTATATGATTATGTATCTTATGACTGTATATAATTTTTATTCATTTTTTTAAATGGCTCGATATAATTTTCATTTAGATTAAATATTAATTTGGAAGATGTTGCTTGAAGCAAGAGGAAATGCAAACAAGAAACATTTATTTAATTTAATGCTGATTTTGATAGGGTAAAAGTTTTTTGTCAAGTCGAAAGTCGGAATAAAGAAAACGACAGTTTAGGAACCAACTACATTTGCTAAAAGGTAGGTAGGCACTATTAAGCATAATTTTACCTTTAGCGTTTAACACACTCACCAGATAGCATAAAAGCATATTTCGACTGATAATTCGACGGATAATTAAGAAGTGCTTCCAGCTTATGTTGGTGGCACAGTAAAGTTGGAGAATTTAATATAAAGTAGTCGCAAATTAATAGTTCACCACCAAATCTGAAATCGGTTAAATTTACGTTTCTATAGTGAAATAAATTTCTATTTACCTCGACGAAGCTGTCAGTCGATGAGATAAAAGCGTGGGTCAACTGAGAACGAATCCGTGTACCTGTAACTACGATCCTCGAAGATGTTGCAAGTATGTTCAGGCCATGAGAGATAGCCAGCACCTGTCCAGTACCTGGCGTCCACATCTCCACCACATAATATTTCACGAGAGGCTAACATTTCCAAATGCCATATTTAAGGTTAAATCGAAAAATTTTCGGTATTAATCGCCCGCAGATATCCTAAGATTGGTAGTTATGACATTTATGTTCCTTCTAACAAACTTATATTGTCGAATTGAATTAATAATTATGTTAAATTGCTTAAATATTATTTTTACTTTATACTAAATAAATATTTTTCAACTTAGAAATTCATTTCGTTCATAATGAGTACCAATTATTAACATGTTATGTTAAAACATATATTTGAATAAAACTATTTCAAAACTCTGGAATTATTAAATTTTAGACTGATAAGTAAAATAACCACTCAACTCTCCCAGAAATCGATATGTAACTTATGATTCGTAAATTAAAATCAATTTTTTCTGTACGATTAATTCAGAAATTATTTAAAATGTTGTCCCATTGGTATGCCACTTATATTCGACACACATCAAAATTAAATTAAGATAAGGAATAGACGGCGATTTCCTGATTATGAATTTCTATGTTTCCTTTGTTAATTTGTCGCATTATCAAAAATTTAATTGAATATATATATATATATATATATATATATATATATATATATATGTGTGTGTGTGTGTGTGTGTGTGTGTGTGTGTGTGTGAGAGAGAGAGAGAGAGAGAGAGAGAGAGAGAGAGAGAGAGAGAGAGAGAGAGAGAGAGACTATTTAGGATACTTACAGTCGATTCTTGCTATACAAGCTATGTCCGATATTTTACAAATGGGGTAACCTGAAACAAAATATTACCATAATTCGTGTTAGTTTGACATAATGAAATATGTCCCTTAACCAGGTAGTATACGTTTAAATTTAACGAAAATACTTATCAGTTTATAATATTACACAAATTTCAGTACCTGTAATTGAACTGAGAAGATTAACATCGCTTAAAATTTAATATAGTGCTTGCTTTTCTAAAGTATGAACCAAATATTTTAATATAATTTGTGTATAAAATATACAGTATGACTCAAATATCCGTTAGCGAAGGAACTAAACACTTAACATTGCTAGAGAATAAGACTAGTTAGATTTTACCAATTTACGTATTAGCCTATAGTCATGCATAGTTCATGAGAATTTTTTAGAAGCGACTCTTTTCTCTACATCTACTTCTTATAGTTGGGATTTAGTTTTAAATGCTTAAGCATGTTTGCACAAAAACGTAAAACTAGATAAAAAGTAATTCCAGCCAAGCAATAGTGCTTACCACCAGTAGAACGTGTTAAGCTTATATTTTTTATCAACGATATATTCTGGGCCTGCAGGTGTGCAAACAAAAAGTACGATAAACATCTACAAGTGATCGATTTTGTCTTCTTCGCATTTTTTTTTGTCTTTAGAATCTTGTTCGCAAAATAAAATTTTTCCTTTGATTCTATATTGTTAGTCTCAACTTATGTTTTAATTGGAGGCTAGTACCAGGTTCTTGAGTGTGCAAAACAATTTGTCTCTATTTCATTTGTAGTTTTCCTTTTCTACGTCTCTTTGATGTCTATGGAAGTGATTGGGGTGGGGGGGAGATAAGATACGAAGAAAGGTATGTTACCTTTTATCGTTCTTTTCTAATTGAAATATCAAAAACAAATTTATTTTCGTCTCACAACCTATTAAACGATGAAAACTCGAAAGTTTTATACAACAATTTGTTTTATGGCTTGTATATGTTTACGTAATTTGGTCTCTGATATACAGAAAACGTTTGTGTATTAACCGAGAGGTGAGACAAGGTTCGGTTGGAATCGACGAGAAACTTAAAAAATATAGGATTGGTTACATATATTTTTTTAGGGTAACAGGCTACATGAGGGTAATCCACAAGGTAGCAAATCCCCTTTAATAGCATAGGAAGGGATTTGAAAGGGGGGATGTGGAAGGGTAGAGGAAGGTAGCCGAGGGTTAACTAGGACCCCCAGGCTATATTTTAAGGATCCTACCCGGCATTCGCCTAAAGAAATGCGGGAAAAACCCTAGAAAAACCTGCATCAGGTAGGTTGGGCATATTTCACTTATTCTTAATGCTATTATCTTTAATATTTCGACTCTGAGAAAACAAAATATTTTTCTTTGTTTTTCTGGTACACACATTTGTGCACCCACAAATAATTGTTCGGAATAATTTTAATCCCCGATATAAATCTATTATATAATTTATAAAACGTTTTTATATATACAGTATGTATATTTTATTTCACTCAATGTGTATGTAGCGGATGGAATTTGGCCCGAGCTAGCCAGAGAGAGGAAACGATAAATATCAGCGATTGAATGGTCAATCAGCGTCAATTTATGATCAGACGCCCGAAGTTTGTACATTGAAGACTCAAGTATTCTAACGCGGTGGAGGAGTATAATTACACAAGCTAGTAGCTTCGTTGATTGACACACAGACGGCAATTTATTCCTCAACCATTTCGTCAGTCACTACTCCTAAACAAACTTTAATCTCCAAAAGAACCCTCTAGAACAAAACAGGCTTGAGGACAAATATGCTATAATTTACTGAGGACACTACTGTAAAACATTGTTAATACTCTAACAAAGGAAGTTGGAAATTGAGATAAAACATCATGTTTGGGCTCACTACAACAAGAGGAGCACGTGACCGCTTTCGAAGGAAAACGGAAGAAATTGATTCGCTTCACAGTGAAAAGAAAAAAATATTTTTCGGTCACCAAAACTCAGTGTTTTTAGTTGGCAGTGGGAGACTGTTACTCGCTGAGAGATATGATGACGTTGGCCAGCTGATAAATGTTATCTGTGAAGTATATTTTACACAAATGGTGTATTATATTTTTATGTAAAATAAATTATTTATTTACCTTGATGCGAGGAATATCTTTGGTGATTATATTGTTAAAAAAAAGAGGAGTTATTGGTGAAAACTGTGTTACAAAGAGTTTGAATTTATAAAGATATTTTAAAGGAACGCTGTATGTTTAAACAAATTATTCACCTTATAATTTTGCCAAATATATTATTTGAAGTTGATTTAGTTCAACTCAACATCCATATTCTCCCTGAACAGGACGAAGGCTAAGAAAATAAAGGCATATCACCATATTTGCCTCATCCATGTGTAACATCCCAAACTGCCATCATGTAACACTCCACCGCTGTGACCACGTAACAATCCAGCAGTTGGAAATGGGAAGTCCAGATAGATCGTTCACCAACCGAGCTATACCTCCGTCAGCTCACCTGGCTACCGATCTAGAGGATAAAGGAAGAATTAAGAACAGGAAATAGGAAAGTCGGTAACGTGAGAGTTCGGGTTCAACTAATTGAACCTAGGCGTAGTGGTTGGTGCTTCGCTGCACTTCAGTCAAATAAGAGTTGATGAAGAATAAAGAGATTTAATAGTTAGAAATAAAATAAAGTAAGACAAACTGGCGGATAGCACCAGGAGCCACCGACCCGTCTGGAGGTTGGATCACGACTGCCGTTGCCAAGAAGCTCTGAACAATTCGAAGACTCCTTTCCCCCTCCCTGATGATTTTAAGTCTCCAATGAGAACTCTTACAGGGTGGAAGATTTCTGCTGCCGTGTGCATGTCTGCATAAGGCACTTAAAATGCTGACTTCATTAGACGCAGCGTTTTCACAGCTGCCTAGGCGGAAGGGGTGAAGATTTATGTTGTGGTGCGTATCGTTACTCACTATATCTAAAGTCTTTAACTGCATCAGCGTTCTTGCAGCTGCGCCCTCTTAGGTCCGTATGCTGAAGAGACGTTATGATAAGAGGGCACGTGTAGACTATTATATTACACATGGAAAACAACCCCTAGTTTTCTGACGTGAAGTCCTATTTCCCACTTCTTCACCTATGAAGGTGGGACTTGTGTATAAAGGGAACTGTCACATTGTTCGAAAAACTCCTCTTTTCTCACTCAGCTGATACATGCTCAAGCAAAAACTTCTTACTTGATTCTTACCATGGATAATTATCATATTAGCTCACTTTTTTACGTCATCGCTGGGTGCAGATAACGCAACGTCCACTTCTGGAAGCAGGAATTGGAACCTTTCCGAGACACTAGCTTATGCGACGCAAAGACTCTAAACGTGGAGGAAAAACAGCACGGGTGATGTACAAAGGGTTATGTTTATAGCCTCTGGTCTTTGGTTAAAAGTGTCAGAGTTCGTCCCACATTTTTGGTAATTTGGCCATGAAAATACCCTGAAGTTAAAATTTTCATTCTCTCGTTGAAACTACATCAACGAACAAATTCATTTTTAAATTCGGATTAAATGTTTTTGATATTAATCAAAAAATTGGAACTCTTTTAATTCAAATGTAGCCTCCCATTAGGTGCTACGAATACAAGATATTAGTTAAGATATCAATTTATTCAATATCAATTTAATATTTTAAAATTTTTCATTCCTCATATAATTTATTAAGTAACAGCGTGGGCTAGGAAAGATAATATGCAACAGAATCAATCCTCCACCATATTGTGGTGAGATGATATACTCACCTGGTACCTGGTTGAAGTAATAAGGTGTACAGCGGCAGCTTTTGAGCACGTGGTCGAGGCGACAGTCCATGAGGCAAGTCCTCTGGGAGTACGTGTTAGAGAGCAGGAGACGCCTCTCGTCCGCGAAAAGACAATTTCGCTTGTCAGGCCCGAGGCTGGCTAACGCGGCGCTGCTCTCCGTCAACGCTACAGACAGACGCACGATGAGCACGTGGTCGCCGCTCTGAGGCACGTACAGTCCGCGCCCCGACTCAGGCACCTCCGTAACAGGCTGCACCATCATCTAAAAGTACCAGAATAGCGACAGTTATAGATATATAACATGTGAAGAGCTGCTCAAAAGTCCCATTAAGATAAAATACATGGACCTTACCGTAATCACGTTCCAAATAGTCTCCTTGCGAGTGTATGCACAGGATCTTTAATTTTTTCGGGAACTGAGGTTCTTTTCCATGAACGAATTTATTACCACCAGCGAATACGTTTTAATGTCAAATCTTTCGCCGTTTATGCTGAGTTCCATCCCCAAATATAGGAAAAGTAACACGGGTGAATATGGCACGTGAGGAAGAAGTCTCATTCATCAGACTTTATGGTTGATGAACACATTCGAACCACACACTTTTCAGCAATACACTTCATATTCAGTTCTGACAAAATCCTCTATCACGTCCCATACGACATACCGACAATATAGCAGATGTGTTGAGAGAACATCCAGAATCGCATTCCAAATAACAGGCTTCCTGCCGGGTGACGGCCGTCCTGGACTTAAATCATCAATCGATGTTCTTCGGTTTGACACATTTAAACCTGTCGCAAGTTTCTTAATGGCCTATACACGTAACGCAATACGGAGCCTCTCATAATCACATCCATTAGCTTCGGTGAGCGCAGAGCAACTGTTTCAACAGCTTATCTCCGTTCCCTCCATTATACCCTCCCATTCTTTTACTTTTTTTTTCATTATTAGAAAACTTCGTCGAGATGTCTGTTTCACTGATTCTTCCATTGTTACAAGAGTTAAAGCACGCAGCTGCAGTTCCGTAGTCAACAATGACCAACTATTCTGTCACGTAGAGGCCAACAATCTAGAAAGGACACGAAAATTACTTGGATGGAAATATTTATCTCCTCCATCCCCACGCACGTGCACGATTTCGAATTCTCCAAACCACAGCAAACAACACTTTCGAGACAAAGCAAAACTAAACCAAAATACACGCGTTACAATGTATTCATTTTTCTGGGGTTGTAACCTCATTAGAGAAGTAATTGACTCGTGTCACGAACGTCTCTTTGTTTTAAAGGAACTTATGTTATGGTCAGAATAAGATCAAAGTAAATTATGTGGATAACCGATTTCTAATATATAATTGCTGCACACTGGAAGTTTACAGGTAAGCGATAAACATAGAATTTTTCCCAGATATTGAAACAAGAGAAATTGACCTGAGCCACGAAATGAAAGGTAGAGTTCCTTTGCTTTGAGTGATTTTTTTCTCATATAGCTTGTTATTGTCATTAAGATCAAAACTTTCGAGAAGTACGAATGTAGCTGACATACTTTTGAAGAATCGGCAGGTGTTCATCAAAGAGTTTTTGAGAAACGTGAACTCCAGTAATGGAATAAAACGGCTGTCTAGTCGAATTAATTTATGCTAATGGCTCGTATTTCATCGCGTAGAAGATAACTCTGAAATATATGTAAAATTTCATAGATCTACCGTAAAGGAACATCCACTTCATTATTTGACATCCATCCACTTTAATTATATTTCCCGTTATGATTTGGCTTATATTATTGTTGTCGTGCCTGAAATAATATTAAATTTTATTTGTACGTTCTGTGTGTAACCGGCAGTAGCCCGTCTGCTGAGTCTTGGGAGGTGTCTGATGTCGTCATCACGAAATGACTCCTTATTTCTACAGAACAGTGCAACCAACTGAACCAATAATTTTTTTGTGTAATAGTATATATTTAGAAACGAGACAAACTGAGCTTTTATGACGGATTAGAAGTTGAGGCAATATTAAGCTATGTATTTGAAATCGGGTAAACTGTGTTTGGATTATTTATGTGTGAATAAAAAAAGTTCATCTGAGCTTAGCAATGCGTAACGTATTGAGAGTATAAGAATGAAAGTAAATCTGCTTTCTCTTCCAATCACTAGTTCATATAATTCAAGCTGATTTGTAGGAAATAACACAAACCACGTGCTCATTTTATGTGGTTCTGCAACGATTTTCCCCCGTTTGAAACAAGACTTTATGCAGACGCGTTGCTGTCTGAAATTTGTCACCGGCAATTTCGAAAGTCACGTAATGGAAAACTGGACCACCTAGCACCAATTCTATTCACGCTGGTTCATAAATAATTATGCCGGTGATCTTCGTACTAAACAGCCTTCTCCAGTTTCACAGAAATTCGTGGAACTTTCGTGTACAACGTACTTTCGTACTTGTAAAATTTGTAAGGCGACAGTCATGTCTATCGTTCCAGTAAAAAGAAATCGAAAAACTACAAGCAAATTATTAGAACGTGAAAATAAGCTCATGATTTTGGACTGTCATTGGACTGCCTTGGAAAGATCTATTAACGTTCGAGGAAAGCAGTGTAATAGTCAAATCTTTGTTAAACGGTTATCGTGTCCCGTTTAAATTAAACATGGAATATTAGGGAACGATACAGATTGAACGAAGAGAAATTTTTGGTATGCGTGACGGTGAATTTTCGTACCACTCGCACGGTGGACATATCAGACAACAATGGGCTTCTGAACGCTCCTATGTGACTATAATATTGACATACGTTTTTCGGAAAAATATGTCTTCAACGTACACTGCAATATAGTCGTCTTACAAAAAAGTAAAGTTTTCATTATAGGAGAGACTCGTGCAGGGTTAGGATTCCCGGAGCCGGGAGTAATAAGCCTGGTCTCCTAAACTAAAACTTTATTCCACCACGTGGTGCGACTCTGGCCGTTGTCGGGAAGCACAGGTAATGTGTCGCGCGAGAGCCGGAAACAGAATGGCGCTCTCCGTGTGCACGCTGTAGGTACTCGGTAGGGTCCCGTTACTTGGTGGGGGGCATTGTTTGCATCCCCTAACGGGACGCGTAACGGGACCCTCTTGCTCGCGTGGGGACACGGAATATTCGTCCCCACACCAGCCACCCGTTAAGAGACGGAGTCAGGATATACGTTTTGTGCCAGAGTCGCATTACAATACCATAATAAATATATATGTTCATAATTTTTACAAAACAATATACAGAATATTTACAAAAAAAAATAATGTGCGAAATGTTCTACGGCGTGGGCGAGTAGCGGTCCGGGGCACGGGCCCGGCGACCCGAGCGAGTTGGCGGCGCTGCTAGGCGATGCGGGCGAGGCCAGTCTCTTTGCGCTGGCGTGGAGAACCTCGCCTGTGGTGCCACCGGGCTGTCGTTCGTGGCTGCCGGCGCTATGCTGGGGGGCCCAACTGCTTCCTCTGGGCGCAACATGAAGGCCGGTTTTACCCTGTCCAGTGAAACTCGTGTTTCTCCGCGACTTGTATGCAACACGCAGGTTTTCTCGTCCCTGCTGACGATGCGGTAGGGTCCCGTGTAAGGCGTACAAAGGGAGGCCTTTATACCGTCGTCACGGAGAAAAGCATGGGTGCAAGTCGCCAACTCCTTGAACACGAAGCTTCCTGGTCGGGAGCGTCGCGAAGCCGGTGTGGGCCGTATGTTTGTTGTTGCCTGGCGGACCCGCTCGATGAGTGACGTCGGGTCGCCAAGCTCGGGTTCTGCGGTGAAGAATTCGCCGGGCAGACGTAGCGGTTCTCCAAACACCAGTTCGGCGGCTGATGTCTGCAGGTCCTCCTTGAAGGCGGTACGAATCCCGAGCATGACGACCGGGAGGGCGTCGAGCCAGGAGGCGCCTTCATGGCACATTATCGCTGCCTTCAGCTGCCTGTGGAGCCGTTCTACTAGCCCGTTAGCCTGTGGGTGGTACGGCGTCGTGCGGGACCTCTGCCAGCCCGTGTACTTCCCCAGTGCCTGAAAAAGATCGGACTCGAACTGCCGTCCTTGGTCCGTAGTAACACGCTCTGGGCAGCCATAGCGCGAGATCCAGCCGTGGAGCAGGGCGTTGGCCACATCTTCTGCGGTGATTCGCTCCAGTGGATAAGCTTCTGGCCAACGCGATGCACGGTCGATCGCCGTCAGGAGGTAGCGGTAAGAGCCTGCTGGCGGCAGTGGACCCACGATGTCAATGTGTATGTGACGGAAACGAGCTGACGGCGTCGTGAAGTCTCCCAGTGGCGTGTGGACGTGCCGTGTAATCTTCGCGCGCTGACATTGCAAACACGCCCGAGTCCATACGCGTATGTCTCGTTTAACCCCGGGCCAAACGAAACGCGACGTAATCAGGCGCGTGGTAGCGCGTGTGCCGGGATGGCTCAGGCCGTGGACCGCGTCGAATACCTGTCTGCGACTTGGAGCTGGGACGACTAGGCGTTGGCGACCCGTCGATACATCACATAACACCCGGAGGTCGAGTCCTGGGACATCGACGTGGCGGAGCTGGAGTGCTGTGCTGCCGGCTAGCAGCTCGCGTAGCTCGTCGTCCTCGGCTTGCTGCTGGGCGATGCGGCTGAGATCCACCGGGCTATTGGCTGCTGTCAAAGCTTCGACGCGGGATAACGCGTCGGCGACTATGTTTTGGGACCCATTGACGTGCCGAATGTCCGTGGTGAACTGCGAGATGTACGTCAGGTGGTTCCTCTGAACGGGCGGGAGTCTCTCGTTCTGCTGCTGATAGGCAAAACATATGGGCTTATGGTCAGTAAATATTATTGTGTGTTGAGCCTCCAACGCGTGACGAAAATGCCGGACCGCCAAAAAGATGGCGAGTAGCTCCCGATAATATGCCGGCCACTGTGTTTGCTGCGGCGTCAGCTTCCGGGAGAAGAAACCCAACGGTTGCCACGCTCCTCCCACTTGCTGCTGCAAGCTGGCGCCGACTGCATTCTGCGACGCGTCGGTGAAAAGCCCGAGCTGTGCCGTAGGGTCCGGGTGAGCCAGCATCGTTGCGTTGGCGAGCGAGGCCTTGCATTTCTCGAAGGCTGCTGTACTGAGTGGGTTCCAGGGCACAGGGTGGGTGCCGCGGAGACCTGAGAGAGCCTCCTGGAGCTCTGCTTGATGCGCCGCTGCCTTGGGAAGGAAACGACGATAGAAATTTATCATTCCCAAGAAGCGACGGAGCCCTCTGGCGTTGGATGGGCGCTGGAAATCGCGCAGTGCGGCGACACGTTCTGGTACGGCGCTTACGCCTTCCGAGGAAACGTGGTAGCCGAGGAAGGTTACGGCCTGCTGGCCCAGCACGCTCTTTTCCACGTTGACGATTATGCCGTGCTGCGACAATCGGCGGAAAACGGTTCGCAGGTGTTCCCGGTGTTGCTCTGGAGACGCGCTGTAGATTAGAATGTCGTCGATGTACGGGAAGCAGAAGTCCAGCCCCTGTAACACTTCGTCCATAAACCTCTGGAACGTTTGTCCAGCATTTCTCAGTCCAAAGGTCATGAACGGGAATTCGAACATCCCGAACGGCGTGGTTATGGCCGTTTTCGGGATGTCCGTCGTGTGCACCGGAATCTGTGTGTATGCCTTAACGAGGTCGAGGACAGAATATATTTTGCTTCCTCGAAGGCTCATAGCAAAGTCCTGTACGTGCCGAACGGGATACCTGTCTGGGACGGTTCGCGCGTTCAGCGCGCGATAATCACCGCATGGGCGCCATTCTCCGTCTTTCTTCTTAGGCACGAGATGCAGCGGCGATGCCCACGGGCTCTTCGATCGTCGCGCGGTCCCGTCGGCGAGCATGGCCTCGAATTCTGCCCGTGCGATGTGGAGCCGCTCCGGTGCCAGGCGTCGTGGTCTACAGGAAACTGGGGGTCCTGGCGTCGTCCGGATGTGGTGAACCGTGGTGTGACGAACAACGCGGGGCGCGCCGGCCGGGCGCGTGAGCTCCGGGAATCGGCTCAGGAGGTCCTGGTATGGCGAGCACGTCGTCAGCACCCTGACGCTGGGTTGCGGCGATCGGTCCTTATTCGCGCTTACGACGCGGCCCGTCGTCCCGTCGAGCAGGCGCCCGCTTCGACAGTCCGGTAGAAGTCCAAAGTGTGCCAGGAAATCAGCGCCGATTATTGGCAACGCGACGTCCGCGATGACGAAACGCCATACGAACACCCGGTGCAGCCCCAGGTCGATTCGCATGGGTAGGCAGCCGTACGTGTTGATAGTACTGCTGTTCGCGGCGCTGAGCTTGTAGTTGGTGACCGCGCGCTGGCCCTTGAGTAGGTTGCGCGGGAAGCAACATAAGTCGGAACCGGTGTCGACTAGGAACCCATGTCCGCTGGTGTGGTCCCTAACGACGAGACGGCGTCCACTGGATGGGCAGCCGGCAGCTGCAATAGCCGGCTGCCTTACTCGTTTCCCTGGGTGTAGCTGCACGGGGGTTCGCAGCGTTGAGCCCGGCTACCGAACCGTCTGTGGTACCAGCATTTCCCGGTGCTGGCGTTGTCGCGGCGGCCACGCTGTTGTTCGGGCGGCTGACGGCGTGCTGGCGGCCTTCGTTCGCCTCGTAGGGCTGCGACTTCCGCGGTGAGCGCCTCCAGGCGCTGCTCGAGGCTAGGGGCTGATGGGCCGTGGAGTTCATCTGCCTGATTGGTGGACTGTGAGCTCATGCTGGCAGCGTGGACGTGCGGTGGAAGACCGGGTGTTGGAATCTCCATAAGCCTGTCAGCGATTTGGGCGGCCGTGGCGAGCGGTGCGTCTATATGACTTTGGACCGCGACCTGTACGTAGGCCGGCAGGCGCTGCAGCCACAACGTCCGCAGGAAATCGTCCGACACTTGAGTAGGCCCTACTAGGCTGCGGAGGTACCGCAGGAACTGCGACGGAGATCTGTCGCCAAGTTCGGCTTCGCTGAGCAGCAGCCGAGTTCTTCGCTCTTGTGAGGGCGAAAGTCTCTGTATCAGAGCTTTCTTTAAACACTCGTACTTGCCTGTTGCTGGCGGGTTGACGAGGATGTCCTGGACTTCCGCAGCCCATCTTTGTTCGAGGTGAGCTGCGATGTGGTTGAACTTGGTGGCGTCCTGCGTGATGCCGGCGATGGCGAATTGGCTTTCCGCCTGGGCGAACCAGACGTCCGTATTGTCCGCCCAGAAAGCCGGTAGCTTCGGTGTGATCCTACAGACCTGTGCTGCGTCATGGTGTTGGCCACGTGGATCCTCCTTCAGCCTTGCGATCTCCTGCTGTAGCTCGGCGATTTTGTTGTTCAAAATGTCCATCGTAGGGGTCACCAATATAGGAGAGACTCGTGCAGGGTTAGGATTCCCGGAGCCGGGAATAATAAGCCTGGTCTCCTAAACTAAAACTTTATTCCACCACGTGGTGCGACTCTGGCCGTTGTCGGGAAGCACAGGTAATGTGTCGCGCGAGAGCCGGAAACAGAATGGCGCTCTCCGTGTGCACGCTGTAGGTACTCGGTAGGGTCCCGTTACTTGGTGGGGGGCATTGTTTGCATCCCCTAACGGGACGCGTAACGGGACCCTCTTGCTCGCGTGGGGACACGGAATATTCGTCCCCACATTCATTAATCAAAATAAGCTTGTCAAATTTGTGTCAAGTTTCTTCAGCAACGTTAAGCTGCGGGATTTGTAGAACAAGCAACATGTTTGTTATTGTAGTTAACTATTCACAATAAATTGAGATGTGCACAACGTTAAAGTTCAATAAACAAATATAAGTTGTACAAACAAAACACTGTATATTAGATATAAATAATGCCATTATAATGCTATAAAAGTACTGAATAAACTATATCAAAAATCACACGAAGTAGTTTAATGATAAACTCGTGCAAATATTTTAATTTTCGCTAATTGAGCGCCAGAAGTGTACAAATTAGAGAATGTCAAATACGAAAAATAAAAACAATAACGCTCAATTAAATCTTAATGTTTCTTTCATTATTTATACCACCACGCGTGTTGTACCTCCCCCCCGGAATTGCCTTTTGGAGTTGAAATTCGCACTTAAAAATTCTACTATCAAATTAAGCGACCCCGGAAACGTTTTATTCGACGCTAATAATAGCCGTCTACTAATATTTTTAAATGTCATCACATTTGCCCCCACCCCTAGAGGTGTTAGATGTGCCATAATCCATCAGTGTTTGTTCCTGGATCATAACTAACATGTGGAATACGATTGTTAGAAATTGGTCTACACGTTTAAGTTTTTACACGGAAATTTGTTTTCTCCTTCCACCCTCACTCCGAGGCGCTAAACTACATCTTAACCAATGAATTAAAGACGGTGACTTCCATAACACCAGATTCAACACCAATCTCGGTTGTGTAGGCAGAAATTTTTTTCACCGCCTTCCAACCTACTCCTAGTGGATGAACTATATCTTAACTAATATGGTAAATGTCAAAATTCAACTCAAAGACTTCTATAAACCCAGATTGAACACCAGTCTCAGTTGTTTACTCATTACAACGGCCTTTCAACCCACTTTCTCCACCACCCCCACACCTAGGGGCTGAAATACATGTTAACTGACATTGAGAATGTCAGAATTAAAACTCATTGACTTCTATATCCCTATTTGACACCAATCTCTGCGTTATTTTTATTTAACGCCCGTCCACCCCAACCCGTAGTGGTGCTGCCTTCCCATTCTGTAAGGGGTTGAAATTATACACTAAAAACATCTGGAGAGAAACTATTAATCTCATCAACCTCGAAAACTAATTATTCGACGCTAGTATCGGCCGTTGCGAATGTTTTAAAAGTTCACCCGCGTTCACACCTGGGGAGTTGCCTAACGTTTTTAAAGGCCAACAGAAACTTTCGCGGGCCTGCGCTCAACAACTCACCAAATTTTTAATCGCAATCGGATAAATGATACAGGAACACATGACGGACAGAAATACATACATTCATATTTCTATAGACAGATGACCATAGTATGGTGACAAAGAAAACACTTCTCTTATCAGAAAGATGACGGATTAACTACACATTCATCATATTTCTAAAAGCGTCAAACTTCGTATTGAAATAAGCATGATGTTGCCCGTGTCGGTGAATGTTTAATACTGTTTCAGACGCAGTGGAGCATATGATAATATTGAAATGTTATGACAAGTACAAAAAAACTGATTAAAGAGAATGAAAAATACCAGTATGTGTTAATTTTATCAGGATAAACTAATCTCAAAGTTCCAGAATTAGCGCCATCAGGTAAGTATCCGTATGGCAGTCCGAACGATGAACGATGATCACTGTATCTACAATTCCGTGACATTACTTTACAATAACAATGGGAGTTAGCTTTACTGAGATTTACTGGATTACCAAATAAATATGCGTCTTTTGTATATGTAGCAGAAATTATACAGTTTAAAGAATTGCAGGAAATTTTGAGGCAATTTTCTGTCGTATATCAAATTAACTAATATAGGCAGTGCAAATAATATTACGATCAAACACCCGGGCATCGAATAGTAAAATAGAAGCTTGCTATCAATAATCTGAATTGCATTTCTAGGGTACGGCCCAATGAAAGAATGGATTTCCGATATACAGAAGGTTCCTCCCACGTCGTAAATATTTTACACACTCCGAAAAATCGTTCGGGAAATAGGAAATAATAACATCACCACGTACTTTTCAAGAAGTTGATATTAAACAGTTAAAATTCGCATTTCAGTTCTTAATGTTTCTCAAGAGTAGCATTTACTTTCGAGGAAAAATAATTATATTAAGAAGATATTAAGAATATTCATTCAGCACAGGCGCAATCATGAAATATCTCAATTTAATAAGGTTTTTTTCAAACACGCAAACAATTAAAATAAATTGTAGTCCACCAATGGTTGAAGTCACGAATTTTCCTATTTGGACACATCTCTTTCAGAATAGTGTAAATTTAGTTTCATCTTCATTTACCTCACTTATCTATGATTACAATTGTCTGATCTTATTTATTTGGCGGCTACAGTTTTATATCTATCAAATCATCGTCCTCTCTGGAACATAAGGTCCTGAGATTCCATTTCAGGACACTCACTGTCTCCAGCACAACTATTTATCTTGTGGCCTGTACATACGCCTTTGAGACACTCGTCATACTTCTATACGAAGTCATTTCTGATCTATATTCTTCTAGTATTTCCCAACATGAACAATTTCATGCTGTTTCCCCGAGGCTTCAAGCCCTGTGGAAACTACTGATGAATATGTAACAACTCATCATAGTATTTATAATGTGGTGTCTTACTGACCACTTTGAATTCTTATGGGTATTTAAAACATTTAATAAAAACATTTGAATTTTATATAATTTATTTGTAAAAATAACTTAAATTAAATTTTATGATTTATATAGAAAAACGAAATTTATTACAGGGCGTAACTCTGGAGAGTTCAAAGAATTATCTTTTGCAGCTTCTAAAGGCTACTTCCAAAGAACGTGGGTGCAAAATTGAAAGTAAATAAAAAATAAACAATCTCCAAGTTTTTAATTTTATTATATATTTTTGGATTTTTTCAACTATTTTGTTATTATTATCCTGAATGAACAATCAAACGTTACTAGTTATATAAAAACATTAAGTTAAGAATACATAGAAAAACCATCAGCATAACATACCTTCCTGTCCTATAATTAAAGTCACAATAACTTTAAAAATATTAGTACATATAGGTACTTAGTCACTAATATAAAACTATGTTGTTTATTCAACAAAGTCAGTTCTTAAACTGCTTCATTAGGTGGCTCAGTTTGTATTATTACAATCTCTAATCAATACAATAGTATCGATTTATCATGTTGTTAGTTATTATTTACCTATACATAAATATGATTATACATGCATGCAAACATATACACATCAGCATAGATACATAAAAAACTTATAATTGGTTACATTAAATTTTATTATTATTTTTGGATGTTCTACTTATCAAAATTTTTATCTCTGCATACTGTTTTTCTATTTCTAAACCTTCGTTTCTATTATTAACAATATTATTTCTGTTTAAGTTAATATGAATTGCTTCTGCTATTATAAGTTTTATTTTATGAATATTATTATGTAATATTTTAATATTATTAAAATCAAATTCATGGTTAGTCAATTTTGTGTGTGTGGACAGCGCAGTTTTGCTTTTGAAAGGTTCCAGCCGATTATATAATAAAATTAAAAACTTGGAGACTGTTTATGGTTAGTCCTGCACGTCAACGTCAACAGTCCTTTTTACCATAATAAAAATTAAATTGTTTCTATCGGACATTTTTCGGAAACGATGCTCGATGGAGTTTAAAGTCTGCTTTACCACATCTCCCTGATTGACGGGCTGAAAAATTCTTTTTCCTTCCAGATAGACAGAATTACATAACATTAAAATATAAAGGAGGAAATGAATCACCACACTAATAAGTAATCTCATAGTTTCTGATCTGCGTGACGTTGTTGCTACAGAAATTTCTGTCTTACATTCATCAAAGTGCGTCCCGAATAACTTTGATTATTCTTCTACCTCTAATTTTACGGATACGGTTGTGACCTACGGTGCTCACAGTGAAGTAATTTTACTTTTCATATACCATCAACGTTGTGTTGTGTTCGTGCAATGAAAACTGTTCACATTTTTTAAATTGTAAAATAAGCTGATAGAGACAAAATATATCATCCCGTTTAGAAACGATTAGTCAGAGGAAACAGCGAACTGATATAGGAAATTTTCATTCCTAAATAGAACCATTCGAAATTGTAATAGCCTGTCTGAAAATGAGCTAGCGACATTCACCTAGAATATAAAACAATTCAAAAGATGATTAACGACTTGTTTTGTTGAAATAAAATTTATTTTAGTTTTAGGATCTTGTGTTTTTAGTTTTCTTAGCAACTGAAGTAAGGAACAAGGTTTCCAGAAACGTTGTGTGGTATTTATATCATCACTTCTTAAGTCTGTATGTGGCTATTTTCCTTATTATTAATAGCGATCTATTCTAAAAATAATAGAATTTATCTTAATAAAACCCAGTGAAATGGAAAATAAAATCTTATTTTAATAATGATGGTATTTGAAATTTATTTTAATCTTTAAGGTGAAGTGTAGTGCAGTCAGAAGTGATGGGTACGTTATTTATAGTTTCAGTGATAGATTGTTTATTACGCTTAATAGTAACAAACGGTGATATACTTAAATATAAAACCAGACATGCAAGTTACTTTCATATAAAACAGGCTCATAGCAGCAAAAAGCAATGGATATCAAATTACCGCATAATATTAAAACAATCAACGTCGGTGAATTGATTTAGAAATAATTTGGGAAACTGGACAACATTAAAAAAAGTAACATTGTGTAATGGAGTTTATTAAATATGTTATGTACGAAATTTAGTGATAATTTGTGCAGCTGTTGTTTCATTGGATTAATTAGCCATAGGCTATTTGAAAATAAATAAATAATAGAAATAATTAACAAGATTTCTAGAAGTAATGAAACTACATTTCCCTTATGTATTATATGTACACTGGGATTTGCCTAATACAATTGAATAAGTCTATCTAGAATAAACACTACCACAGAATACAGCATCGTCAATTAGTAACTTAACCAATTTTAATTATGTGATGAAGGTAGTTTTCCTCTAATCTTGTATGTCAAGTTCTGTTTTACAATTAAACCGAAAAATGAGTACACAATTTAGTTCATCACGAGACCAGCTAATCTCTACATTCGTCTCTAAAGATCTAATATCTAACAAAGGATACTCATTTAAATGTAAATAGAAATAAGGCTGTCTGCACCAGATGAAAAATAATCGTAACAGGTGTTACTACAAATACGTGATTAAGAACCATCAATCTTAGATTTGACACAAATCCCAAGTACTCTGTTACCAAATTCATATTAACTATAAAAATAATGTTTCCTTATTTTACATATAAAGTTATTATATTTTTACTTTCTTTATTGATAATTCCTCTAGTTTTTCTATAATCCAAACAAAATAATACTTACATTCGTTCATTAATAAACAGCCGTTTCACATAAGAAAATCATTCAATGCATCATATACTTAATTTTGAACAATATTGAATGGTATGAAGTCAATACAGTTGTGAATTTCGTTGTACTCACCCGAAGTCCGTTGGCGTCCCTTTGACCAGCCCCCAGGGAATCATCTTCTGATGAGGCTCTCATGAAAAGTTCCAATCCCGTTGTTGGACCCGAGGCAATGTTTCTTCTCATTTGGCAATGATCGCGTTGATTTCCGGAGACATACGTGGCTAACGGTGGGCTGTAATATTTTTATTCGTCAGGAGGACACTTACAAATGATATACCTTAAAACTTTAATGCTTATAATAAACACCTAACATTAAATTACAAAAAATAAAACTAATTAATATGAACAGTAAACTGTAGGTAGCTTGAGCTACAGATAATATGTAAAAGAGGTAAATACTAGTAGAGAGCTGCGATTGAAGCTCAGTTGAAGAGCGTCTGAGTACTAAACAGGGTCATGGGTGGAGAAAAAGTTCTCTGGTTTCCACCAGGGTAACAAGCGATTGAAACGCGACAAATGCACTGCCGTCATCTTCTCAGAAGCATTTGTCCGTCGAAACGTCGCGTTTCAATCGCATTGTTACCCTGGTGGAAACCCGAGAACTTTTTCTTCAACAAATACACCGGGAAAGCCTTCGTTCTTTGGTCATGGGTTTGATTCACGGCTATATCGCGTATATATAAGCAGAAAAGATTTTACTAACGCAAATCTGGAAAGCTTGATGAATTTTTATTAAGAATTAATATAAAAAATAAGTAAAATAAGAGCAAAAAATCATTACAGAAATAAAATACTTCCTGCATAACTTGTTCAGAAATAAGAGGGCTGGTGGAAAATGTTAAGTCATTCAAAGCTTGCTATAACATAAAAATATCCTGTTTAACGCAATAAATACAAAGAAATAAAATATTAAAATTTTAAAGCAGATCCTGATTACTACGCAAAGTAAGAAACCAAAGTCACCATTTTGTAACAAAAATAAGGGTATCCAATATTTTAGATATATGAATTTATACATTTATGAATATTTAAATTATGATATGGTTTAAAATTTTATAATTGAAATTTTTAGCATAAAAATGTTTTACAAACCAACTCCAAGAAAAAAAGAATTAGAGGGGTCAGTTTCACAAATTAGTTAGGACACAACTATTTTCTTTAAAAAAAATTAACATATATATATAGTTTTAATTACTTAGGAAAAATTCAATTTAAGCGGTAGTCTGTGGTTATAAATTTTAGGTTTGTTGAAACAGCAAGTCATATGTACGAAAATAGCCATCGTAATGTAATAAATTTTACTAAATTCGTATAAATATTACCAATGTCGAGAATTTTCAGATGTTAACGAATTGAAAGCATAGCAGAACCCTCCTTCGTTTCTCTGTAAGAAGAACAGAGACGGACAACTCGTTTTTATACCTTGCCAATAACATTCGTCAAATATTTCTTGCAGCGGAGGAAGAACCTGTAAAAAAAATTATGATTGTTTTTATTGATTAAATTATTTATAATATATCATTATTTATGATTTATCATTTAACGTTCCGTCTGTTAAATATGAGAAGAGCTTTGTCACAAATGCACTCGCATATGGAAGGTACAAACATACATTTCCATTACTAATATTGGAGAATTATGTAGAAAATCTTATAATGTGGTGTAATCGAGTTACAGGACGAGTTTTCATAAAATATTTAATTTTTTTATTAAACACGATGCTTACTTTCAGTAATAATCTTCAGCGGCCTGAAGGAAATAGCGCATCACAACAGACTGCTGAAAATAATTACAATATAATTTGTTAAAATAATCAGCAGCTGTTAGGTATGTATTCGTCCTTTAACCAGAATTTTTATTTGTTTACATTACATTTTATAGGTTTCTCATACTAAAATGGTTATTTACCGAAGCGGCGCTATATTCACACAGATTCTATGTGATTTTTTAGTTCTAGAGAATATTTAGCAAACTAATCACTTTTATTATCTCATAAATGTGTTAATATACCAAATAAATCTAAAATAATATTAGCATACATCTATTTAAATAATTAAAAGTAGTACTTATACAGAATTTAACTTAATTTAAATAATTGATTTATTATTAAGAAGTTATATAATTAATTTAATTTGATAACAAAATGAGAATAAAAAAATAATTTCCAGCATTAACATTATTAAAAAATCCACAGCGCTAACATTTAACTTAATGACTCTTATTTCATCTGTACTATTGGACTCAACGCTGTTGGGTTCGATGATATTATGTTTACAAAAGTTCCAGATGGCAGACAGATTCTCTGTTCAACTGATACAAGACTTCTAACAATTATTTTCTGATATTACTTATTATTTCCTTATCATTCTTTCACGCCTCAACGTTCACTTAAACATTTACTAATATTTTCATACTTTTCTAGTCATCTTCCCGACTCATTAGCGCTCCTTATATCATTCAGTTTACCCTACATTACCACTTTTTTTAACTTACTATAATTTTCAGTAAAATTTTTCTGCGAACTAACTGACTTGTAACAAGTAACTTCAAAAACTATATTTACGAAAATCTTCCGATACACAAACTAATTGCTATACCTTCACGTAGGTTGTATTTTAAAAAAATAGCTGTCGTTCGCCGCATTCAATTCAATGCATTTTAAGTGAGAACAAATACAGATTCGTTTCTTAGGCCTTTGACAACAGTCGCAGAGTGCCATGTCCTCACGCCAAATAAACAAACCTCATGTCAATTTTCTAATCCTATAAAGTACTATTTGCTATAATACCCGTTCCTTTGTTCCATCTATTGTGATTGTTCATATAGCTAGAAGTGAATTAACATAAAAGCACCGAAAAGAGGCAGTTTTTTTAGCTTTACGCTGGTGAAACGGAATCCAGATCATGTGAATCTCATTACTATATATATATATATATATATATATGTATTATTATTATTATTAACCTTCATAATATTTGTGTTTTAACAGTGAGAATTTCAGCTTCTATATCGAAAACTTTAAACTTCCGGACTTGCGGTGCAATCGCTCCCACTAATGCGGTAAGCTGGCCACGTCTGTCCTAGTCGCACTTGTAGTACAGGATTTCTGCCTGTCACGAGATTCGCATGCGCAGGATTCCGTTTCACCACCGTAAAGCTCAACAAAGTGCCTCTTCTCGGTACTTTTATTTTAAATGTATCTAATAAATAAAATAGACTATATATATATATATATATATATATATATATATTGTAAGTACTTCGCCACATGGGCTCTTCAGTCCCTCGTGATACTAACTTCGCACTAATAACACAACAATAATACGACGAGAAACTTTAATAGTCTGCATTCTTAATTTTTCATAACAGATCTACATTGCGGCTCAGTTCTCGTTATGATTTGTAATTTGTTATTTAAGGTGAATTGAAAATGTAATACCAACTTCCATATTTTCAAATGGATGTTATGAAACACATAAATGTAGATTAGAAAATTAGGTCCGTATAAACTGTGGCATGAAAACGAAACGCGAAATCGTTTCTGAAAATTTTATATTTATGGAACAGATGTAGGATCAGTAACAGTATAAACGTAATAAGTATCAAACAAGAATTATAAATAATTCGTACCTCAAGCATGAATTTGGTTACGTTTATTTTCTGTAGCAACATTATAGTTTCGTTTCCAGCAATAAGATGCTCCCAAACACGGTAGTTGTAAGGAAAATGATTGTGAGCTAAAGCTGCCATTACGTGCCACAGTTGAAGCTCCATCGTCGTATTTATGTGAGTCAAGTTCAGGTAACTGAAAATTTTAAAATCAACACAATCCAATACAATGTTCATTAATAATTGTTGTTCGATATGAGTGAAATTTTGACTATGGAATACTTAGTGGCATAATCTGATACAATCTACATATAGACAATGTTTTCTCTCAAATTGCTTTCCAATATTGGAACCTTTGCAACGTAGCTCATATATTTTAATGCCATATTGTTTCAATTGTATGTTATGTATACAAGTAGTGGTAATGAGATAATAAAATTTCACAATCAATTTATCCAAAAAATAAGCTAATTATATTATTACGAAAACAAATTATATTTTCAAATGTTGCTCACACAAATATATGAAACAATTTTCAGTCCATTCGGACATTAACTGTGTGAGACTTGGAAAATTTATATATATTTCTGAATGAGACAAGTCTGAATTTTTAAATTATTATTAACACAACATACTAACATGTCAATGTTAATGGAATTTAATTCTGTAACTGCAACAAGTTTTATCATACATTATTTATTCATCTCTCTAATTTAAGTAAAAGATTATTTTTAAGTTACCCTATACGCGAAGGAAGCCTTTGGGAACTGATATCAGCTTTCGTAGGTGGAACCATCCTGAGAATATGGAGAGGGGCAGCCTTCGGGGATTCCTTCTTCTCTCTCTGGTTTTTAAACTAAGGTTCCTACAAGCCTACACCTCGGATAGTTTTGAGAGGTGTATGATCCGGTGTCGCAGACCTTAAGCGTGCATTAAGAGTTGTCTGCTATTCCTAAGGGAATAATCGGCCACCTGCCTCCTAAACTGGTCAAGTCACGGAGAAGGGAATACTTCAACCCCAAAGCATCGGAAGGGCGTGGGAGAAGTATAAAACGACAGACCTACCTGATGCATATTTTTCTAGGGGTTTCCCTGCATCACTTTTAGACGAATTGCCGGGTAGGATATTTAAAACTTCAGCCCGGGGGCCTTAGTTCACCTGTTTTTCAGTACCTTCCATATGCTATTAGTTAGAAAAGCAACTACGTAGATTACCCTTATACATAGCCTGTCTACACGTGCTCCTATTTCTTCATTACCCTATACACAAATTTGATCTGGTGAACCACCGAACTTGTGGGAGCTGTTCTCGTGTCTCGCAGGTGTACCTTTCTGGAGACGGGAGAGGCTACCTTCTGGAATGCCTTCTTCTCTCTCTCTGCTTTTAAACTAAGGTTCCCATAAGCCGATGCACTTCGTTTAGCTTTGAGAAATGTAAGAGAGCGTTGATGTCATAGACGATGGGCATATGGCAATACCGGTGGAACAGTCACCCAAATACCACAAAACCTCCAATTATCGGAAGAGCGTGGGATAAGTGCAGAGAACCGAACCAATCTGATGCAGGTCAATACCGAGTAACATCCGTAAACTATGGCCAAGGATCCTCAGTTAAATTGAGGCTACTATGTTTTGCCTTCTGAATTTCAGCTTGCTAGCTCTCAAAGGAAAGTGGCCACGTAGTCTGTTTCTTAAAAACACATTATAAAGATAACAAAAGTATTATCATTTTTTTCTCTATTCTTATACTTCGGAAGTAAATGTTATATGAATATTCCATAATTATAAACTACTATTGGAATATTATATCTTTAAGTACAATGACCCTATCTGATAAATACACGAATATTTCCAGTTTTCCACACAGAACAAAAAACACAGCGACCTAAGACGATAAAATTCATTCGCACGTAATTTTTACTAACTCAATAAATTTTCATTTAAGTGGATCGTTGTTTGATAGGATTGGAAATTTACATTGTAGAGGCCAGTAATTAAAGGGAATATGTAGCAAAATTGGAAGCAAGAAACTTTACAAAATATTTTGTTGAGAAGTAATAAACCAAGAAAATAAGGACAAATGAAGAAAAAACCTATGGTTCTATAGCTACGGAGAACTCTGTTCATCTTCAGAGTAAATCAGTATTGATAGCTTCTTGACGACGAAATTCGGAAAACCGTTTAAAACAATATATTAACACTGAAGTAAGTCGAAAGAATAGGCAGCAGTAAACATTTGGAGTAAGGAAAAATGGTGAGAGATCACCATTTCGATATAAAACTAAGAGTTATGAGAGAGTTTTGAACACTCCTGTAGATTAGAATCGCTCGGTTGTGACGAGAAAGCTACATCAATTTGCAACATACCCTCTTCCATATTATTTCCAATTCACTACTTAATTTAATAATAATAAATAATTGAACATGATTGTCACTCAACGTTTTCACGTACTTGGCAAGGATTTTCTGTCCAACAGTACGCCGAACCTTGGTTGCAGGGCACACGGTGATTGAAGGGAACGGAATACGATAGAGAGGAAAGTTGGTGGTCTCGACACTGGTACGCGTAGGGCTTTCCTGGTACTGGTGCCACGCCGAGCTCACGAAGGCCACGGCGAAGCTCGCCGATACCAAGATAGCTAGGAACCAGCACAGCCTGCAAAAAGTAACAAACAGTACCCTTCTAAGCCCATCAGCATAATTGACAGAAGATTTGTCAATGTTTGAGTGAAATATCACACCTGTCTTACACGAGTTATTAGAAGTACATAATTAATTTTAGGGAATATTTTTTTTTCTTAATTTTAATAACCCTTGTGTTTTAACCGTGTGAATTTCTGCATCATTTTCTAATACTTTAAATTGTCCGCCTTGTCCGCATTTTCTCCCAATCGCTACCTCTGTGCTAAACCATCTCAACACAGAATATTTGTCTGGAAAGGGAAATATGCATGCGCAGTATTCAGTTTCACTCTTTTAACCGTGTGAATTTCTGCATCATTTTCTAATACTTTAAATTGTCCGCCTTGTCCGCATTTTCTCCCAATCGCTACCTCTGTGCTAAACCATCTCAACACAGAATATTTGTCTGGAAAGGGAAATATGCATGCGCAATATTCAGTTTCACCCTCCTGAAAAGCTAAAAAAACTGCCTCCTTTCCCTGCTTACTTCAGCTTAGCACATATAATCAGGTCCACACAGTGCTATGATACAGTTCTGGTTCCGAAAGGGGAATTAGAAGCGAAACTAAATTTGAACCGTTTAGTAACTATATATTTTATTTTAAAGTAGTTTATATTTTTAAACAAAAATAATATTTAAAATAAAAAATTTACGTCTGATTGAAAATAATGAATAAGAAAGATAGCCAATTCAAACAAAAAAAAATACCACACAACGTTTCTGGGATCCTTGTCCGTTTCGTCAGGTGCTAAGAAGAGGCTAGAGCAACACGAATGCACTTGTTACTTGACAAAAAAAAATCTTTTGAGTTTTTTCAACTAACAAGTGCAGTATTATTACAATTTTTGTCTGAATTGGCTATCTTTCTTATTCAAAAATAATATTCGTTTAATTTGTGTATTTTTAATAAAATCACAAAATTAAAGGTTAGTTCAAATATAATAAACCTTTATTAGTCCTCTAATAATATAAAACAGCGGATTTCGGCTTTATCCTAAGCCATATTCATCTATTATTTATTTAAAAACTGCATAGTATTTACAACATATGATGCCGAACTTTCCTCAGTGCGCATTCGTCTCACATATAATATGACAATGTCTGCTATAAAAAATACATTTTTAAGGGGCGGCATTTCTAAGACTTGCGAAAACATACCTTAGCATACAACACGGCATCATGCGTGGCTTGTTCCAAAACTTAACTTTAATTAAAGTATATACAAAGGAAAAATACTTTCCTTTCAGAAATTTGGTGCTAAATTATTCCGCTTTTAAAAATGGTACATTATTGGAAACTGTGTAGACGGAATTAGAATTGTAGCGTATTACTGTTCGGATCAGAGTATTGGTAACACTATCGCAGTTGTAGTGTTATTATTTTACATAGTTATCCTCATAAAAATGTTGCTTCATACGTCCGGAAAGAAGATCGTCTTGACCTGGATCTCGGCGCACCAGGAAATTCAAGTGAATGTCTTCGCCGACCAGCTCGCAAAAGCCACCACACTCTGTCCCCTCCCAATTGAGCCAAAACATTCCAAGATGTCTGGAAACCAGCCCTCTCAAAACTAACCCATCCCTGGAATAGGTCTCTCCTAAAACCCAGCTCAACTCACAAAGCAGTTAACAACTTCCACATCATCAACCTCCCCGCGAAGGCATCCAGAACAGATTAAGTGGTTCATTCAAGACTCAGGTCCGGCCACTGAAAACTGACGCAGTATTTGACATACTTACGAACAGTCCTCCTCCTATCTGCGATCTCTGCAACAACGTCATCACCTAATCAAATCCTTCCGCAAATTTCATCAAGACAGACGCCGTATCCTTGTAGACAACCAAAACTTGATCAATTACTCACCGAACTATCATGGAAATATAATCAAATTGAAAGCAGTCATTTGTTATGTTATTATATAATAAATTCTTGTAACCTCTCAATTATTCAATTATTACCTATGTAACCCCTGAATGTGGCCTCGAAAAGTTGATTCGACTTTCAATAAAGCCATTTTAAAAAGATAAACTGAATACTGCAGTCTAGTTAAACGCCGTTTACGGCGATGCGTTTCAGAATTTTTTCAATGTGAAGATCGTTGAGAGAAATTTGGGTATTGCCAAATAGACCAGAGTGAAAGTATTTTGTATGAATGAATGTTTTTCTACCGATGGTTTCTGAATATTGTCTGAATTAAAACATATTTTATACAGTCTAATTGAATCGATTTGGATAAAATATTCAACTTTATTTTATTTTCTTCTAATCTGTTTCTAATAGGTGGGAAATTGTAACATTGTGTTCCTAAACCAGGTACCTGGAAGTATAGCCTCCCTTGAGAGAAGTGAGGTACCGGAAGCCATGGAGCGTGGTTTCCCTGGCGTATTCCTTCAGCACTTCGCGCCACATCTGAAAGCTGCGCTAATTGTCTGCTGGCGTGACGCTGCGGAGAAACAACCACCCACTCGCCTGTCACCTCTGTTTACGAACTAGGCCTTTATTGACCCGTCTTATCATTTCACAGGCCCTGTAAACGTAAAAAACACAACAGTGTTTGCTTTTCACCCTGCCAATCATTATATCGATATGTTCTCTGAGAGATGATAACAAGACAAAAGATTACGGAAATAATTCAATATTGAATCACTTTTAAATTTTCTTTGGATGTTTATTTCACAATTTCAAGAAGACAGGTCTAAGAGATTATTACTACGGAGAATATTCATGTAACTTCATTCCATTGTCTTGTAACAGTTATTCAGTGAAAAGTACCCTCCATGATAAAAATAAAAGAAGTTGGAGTTGATTTTATGAAACTCTAGATCTCCGTTAGAAAGGACGTCTTTTTATACATAATAAACATATTTTATATTTTTAGAATATTTGGGTTCAATTCAACCTTGCCTTACAGAACAAATACTTTCTTACACCTCTCCATACGCTTCTTTCAAAGAATTGTTTCTATAACCTCAACCACTGATAGTCTTGTTTCCTGAAGAGCAGCACATGCTCCTTTACGAAGTCTTACATGAGTCATACTTATTGTAACACGACAATTGCTAGTGCTTTTACGCAAGTGGTTAAATGATGTAAATTAGCGCTGGAATCATAGTAGTTTCGCTGAAAATAACGGATCCTAGACACCAGAACGGTTTTTTCTATTTTTCTGTGGTGAGGTGGAGGAATTTAATGAATCCTGTAGTATAGTGGTTATTATTTAATTAATAGGCGGTGGAATAGGGTTTACATTATACTGTTCTTTTATTCAGTAATTTAGGCGCGTGATCAGTCTTGAGAAATGGAGGTTCGGGTTCACGCCGGGAATACCACCACACCTGACGAAAACAAAATTCCACGGCTTTCGACGCCGGTTGTCGCCAAGTCCAGCCAAAATTAATTGCCTCGTTGCGTCTTGGAATTTCCGCCGATCTGCCGACGTCTTAGCCTTGCTCGAGATAAAAGGGTGGCACCGATTAATTTCCAATACGTCCGAGGCTTCTCATTAGCCATGTTGTCCGAAACAAAACTCAGAGTACAAAAAGGAAGACGATTCGCGAGAGATGAACGATTGATGATACATTCGCTCTTAAATCACCAGATGATTCGGACGAGGATAGTAGAATCAGACACATTGGAGGAATATGACTGAAGACTCCTGAACATTCACACTTTGGACGAAATAATTAGAGCCTATGTATAGCCAAGACTGTATCGAAAAGTTCAACAAGGCGAGGGAGAAACGCCGCTTCACATCTGCAGGTCTTCTTGGTAGTCTACTCTTCTCACTTCTCATGATCTTGCAGACAATTTTTCAGTTATTTTTCTTGTACCTAGTTCTCACCCCGTTTTTAATCCTGGGATAATTTTCTCGTGTCTCGCTACCCTTCCGAATAAAGGGGATTTGTTCGTATTTAAATATATTTTTATCGTCTAATTAATTCAATATTATTGTAAATTAGCTCTAAACTGCACATCAAAGCATTTTTCTATTTTCTGTGCATTCTTTTCTCCAATTAATCGTTAACTAGTCGGTAATTGTATATGTTTAGCAAATAAGCTTGAGTGTTATTTTGTGCAAATAAGTTTGTTAACGGTTTATCCTAAGTTGGTCGACGAAAGTTTACAAACTGTTTCTATCACATATCCACATTGAATAAACTTGTATTATTGACGAATTTGCGTATCTCTGCTTTAAACACTCATAATCAAAAAGTAATATCAGGTTATGAGTGAAAATTTTTGATCAGAATATTTTGTCAAGCTATAAAGTTGGTCACTCAAGTATTCGTCAGTCGTCAGCTTCTGGTCGTCGCAATGTCACGCCGCGTCAAAGTCAGTCTCCGTAAACAAGGTAAATTGAAGATTTTGTCAGTACACTGTAAAATCACAAATGGAAATTTCGATTGAAAACTAGCAAGGAAACGTAAATTCGAATTAGATTTGATGATAAAATCAAAATAATTGATGACGTTGCAATTGGAGTTGAAGTGAAAGCTCATACTCCAGAAGTTAAAACATGGATTAAAAAAGATTTCTTTTTCGAAACCCTTCCTATGCTAATAAAGTGGAGTTGCCACCACGAGGAAAACCATCATGTAGCCTTTCACTCTCCAAAAAAAAAAGGAAGCTTAAATTTAAGTAGTAACATCGCAAAAAAAAACTGCTCGGTGCCACACCGTATATCGGACGTTACCCAAACCTGAGACGTACTATGGGAAAAAGTCTGAACTCACTAATGAAAGACTACAAAGACGCTTTTCAGCTATCAATATAATGCAAGCAAGTCAGTTTTTTAAAATCGCATAACCAGTCAACGATTTTCTGAATATGTAATTGCAGAAGAGCGAACAATAAAAGAAAAGTGCGATATGATAAGGATTTCGGGTATATTACCCACTAAACTTCATCACTTTTACACAGCCTGAGACAACGCAAGTCCGACAATAAAAAACATTACACGCTAATTGAGCGACTCCTGCCTGAAGAAGACAGTTCGAAAGAATCCGAGAAGCAATCCACGTCGAAAATTGTACTCGTATCGAAGCAAAAACAAGGAAATTCGAATAAATCGAATATAACAAACGAAGACTGTCTTAAATATGCACAGAAAGAGTATATTAAAAAGAATTGTAGAGACAAACCTTGTGAAAAATATATGGAATATTGAAAAAACTATCGGTGCAACAACTGCAATCAGATAAGACACCGGCACTGATTTACAAATGTAAAACTTGACGTCTCCGATAAAAACGATGCAAAAATTGGAAAACGTTGAGCCTTTCTAACCAGACGAAATCAATGAAATTTTTGGTACGAAATGGAAATAAAATTTATCGTGTTACTAGGAAATAATGACGAAATAAATAATCGGAACTAGTGACATCGAATTAGAAGCTTTTGACTGGGATAAAGGGTACGAAATAATTTTGAAAGATATATAATATGCAATGGAATGGTTCCGACACTTCGCCTAGAAGATGACGACAGAGCTTTCAGTCGTCGAAACGTTGCGTTCTACTTTAATTATGCAAAACCCGGTTGAACTCCGAGAACAATATATTGAACAACTGCACCGGGAAAGGCTTCAATCTTTGATTTTGAAAGATGTCCTGTACGTACCAATGATGACCTCCAACTTGTTCTTTTTTTTTTAATTCCAGTTTAACTTCGCATTAACCTTTTGGTCATTAGCGACTTACATCTGTTAAGTTCTACATTTGTATAACATTTAAATTACTTTAAACAAATCAGTTTTCATCGTAAAATCTATGAGGTTGTTTATTGCTGCTGATGAGTTGCAAATCTCCAACATTGAATGTGCGGCTATGGTTGATCTTCTTATCTCGCTATATTTGGGGCAGTCAAAGAGGACATGAGGAATTGTTGTGGACTTCTTGCATGAGCTGCATACCGGCTGCGGAGATCTGGAAATCGAGAATGAATGAGTGAAACTGGAGTGCAATGTTCTTATTCTGGCTACAACAACCTGTTGCCTTCGAGATAGTTCTTTCGGGTGCGATATTTCTCTGATGGTGCTGACATTTCTGAGGATGACTCCGCATTCCTCTGGTTTCACAGGTCTACTCCACTTTTCCTCCAGTTCCTTGTAGAGCCCTACTCTGCAGTCCCTGCTGATGCAGATTGGCAGATTGCTGGATATTCCTTGATGATCAGTTTCCATCTTCGCTAGGAGATCTGTGTCCTACTATGTCCTTATGTGCAGGTAGCCAGGCTACAGTGATCCGGTTTCCTTTTTCTTGTATTTTCAATATATCCTCTCTAATTCGATTAATGCAACCATTTCTGTGCACTGTACTAGTTATTCTGTGTATTGCTTCCTTGGAATCTGTTAATATGATATTGTTGGCCTCCGGTGTTTCCAGACACAGTTCCGTGGCCATGAAGATGGCGTATAATTCTGCTGAAATTATCGACACATTATGGTTTGAAGCGATAGATTTTTCTTTGCCTGTCGTAACTATGGCGCACCCGACTCCATTTGAATTTTTGGACCCATCGGTATAAATGACTCTGGGAGAATTATATCTTTGTAGCAACTGATAGATTTCTGCGTTCCAGTTAATGTTATATGTATTGTTTAATTTAAGTTTATGTAGCGATGTATCGATTGGAATTTCGTTAAGCTTCCATGGTGGTATGCTTGCCGTGGTGTTGTGATCTATCTCTCGAAAAGTCATTCCTTCCTTTCGTAATATATCATTTAGTGTAGTGTAGTACGGGGTTAGGTTTCTAGGTGGTTCTTTCTCTGAATATCGAGGAGTGATGGTTTGTTCTCTTATTATTGGGTTCGATGCCTCTCTTGCCTTGATCGCGTATCTAATTGCAATTACTTTCCTTCTGTGTCTAAGCGGGATTTCGTTTGCCTCAAGTGTGAGTCTCGGTATTGGGGGTCTATGGCCAAGAAACTCGACTACAAAACTTTTTACAGTATAGAACCAGTGGCGACAATGAAGCGAAATGGAGAACTGTATCAGAATATGTTTCGCAGACAATCCTCAGAAATATTCATGATGACCACTTCTTTAAAAGACGTTTGACAAACGTAAAATATTACAGGGTCATTTTTAGCAGGAAAATATAGAATAAATAGACGACTGGATCGACTGTAAAGTAGTAAAAATTGTGCTGGACTTGATCCATATTGATTTAGATACAAGATCCTTAAGAGGAACGAAGTATTTCCTCCTAGTTAAAGACGATTACACTCACTTGAGACCGGTTTACTTTCTAAAATTCAAACAGCTTTGTAAACGTTTATGATTCTAGAGGAAAATTATTTCGAGAAAAGGATGAAAACCCTTAGATCATATAATGGGACTGAGATAAGAAACGAGAAGTAATTTTATATAATGATGGAGTCTGTCACACTAGAACCTACACACCTCGGCAAAACGGAAGAATCGAAAGAGAAATGAGAACCATTGTTGCGTCAGCTCGATCCACCCTACATATGCGATGATTGGTCGAAAATCTCTGGGTAGAATCAATTAAAAACCATGCCCTCGTCACAATAAATCAACGTGGAAGAAGCTCTGTAAGAAATAGGACTTCTGACAAACTTTGATTTGGACGTATGTTGAACGTCTTTAAATAGCAGAGTTCTGGATGTGAATGTTACGTTTTGATGTAAATCATAAATTTAGGAATCGGGCAAAGGAATCTGGACTCCGCGTGCCACCGTCTTTACGTCCCAGAAGAGGAAAACATAATCTTCTCAGATAATATACATTTTCAACGAGAATATTAAAATTAAAGAAAACTGAACTGATGATTGATTTTAGCAATCAAAAAGTCGCTATCGACCTTACCCTACTCAGTGTTCAGTCTGTGACATTATGCTCCATTCTAAGAAACCTTAACGATTATTTATTGGGATAAGGTTCTTTAGTTTTACTAATTAAAGAAAATTTGATTTTACTTTGAAAATGTTATTTACACAATTATTTGACTCTTAGGCAGGCCGCACACAGCAAGCGACGAAACTATCTGAGACAGTTTGCCTCGAGTCAAAACGTCGGAAGCTGCCGGAAACAAACTGACTCAAGGCTAACTCGTAATATCAGTCAAGATGGAGCGTGACGACAAAATAGCGGTTATTATTTATTGTTATATGTTGTAGGAAGAAGACATAAATTCCCAATTAACACTATTGAGAATTGTGAACAATTTTCTTAATAAATTACGAGCAGACAGAAACAGATTTTTTAATTTCACAAAGATGAGCTCAAAAAGTTTGTGTTTTCTTTTTGGTTTGATTGGTGAAGACACTAATTTGCGGAAGAGTTTATCTCTCGAAGAGAGAAAGCTCTGTTCTCTAAATAAGATAGACACCTTCCACTCTTAACCCTTGGCTAACTTCCTCTACCCTTCCGCAACCCCTTTCAAATCCCTTCCTATGCTATCCACCATGTGGATTACCCTCATGTAGCCTTATGTTACCTTAAAAAAAATCAATCCCTACGAGGAATAGGAGGTCTGCGAGAGAATTCTTTCGCAGGTGAACCTTCCTGGAGATCTCTGTAGGAGGCTACCTTTGGGGATGCCTTCAAATCTTTCTGGTTTTTGAACTAAGGTTCCCAGCACTTTTGTTATTCTGGTTTATATAGTTATCAAGAAATGAAAAAAATAAGACGTCTCTGTAAATTGTAATTATTATATGAAATGGCCTATTGACAGGGAAAAATGAAGATTTAAATACATGACAACGTTTCTCGATACTTTGCTCCTTTCATCAGTTGATTGAAAAAACACAAGTCAGGAGCGACACAAGCGCACCACACAACTGACAAACTCAAAAGTTATTATTTAGATTTTTCGGGTATTCCATTGTCTGTGAGTAGAACGGTGAGCAAGAAAAAGTGAAAAAAGGCAAAGAAAAAAAATTCAAAGAAAAATATAAAGGAAGAGACAGGTTAAAGAGATGACGTGAAAGACCGTCTAGAATTTCAGAAGATATATAGAGATTTACTCCAACGTTTCGAACTACGAAAAAACTCGTTCGTCATCAGGGACAGAACACTGATTAGGGGGCAGATCTACTAAATTCGGTCTAGAGTGACAGCTGCCCCAGTATATAGTCAGACTCAAAAAAATCTTATTTTCAATCACCTGACGAAACAAAGAAAGTTTCCAGCATTGTTGTGTTTTGACTGTCATTTGCTTATTTCATCTAATCATTAGTAATCAAGAAAACTCATAGCGTCGCAATTTCTTCCCATAGTTGATCCATAATATTTTTTATTTGAATGATCCTTTAAATTCTTCCCAGAGAGCTCTGGAGGAGGTTACCTTTGGGAATGCCTTCACATCTCTCTGGGTTTTTTTGAACTAAGGTTCCCACATGCCGAGGCACCTCGGCCTGTTTTGAGAGGTGTATGTTCCGGGGGCACAGACCTTGGGCATACAGTAAGAGTTGTTCTCAGTTCCCATTGGAACAGTCAGCCAGCTGCCTCCTAAACTGGCTGAGGCACGGAGAAGGGAATTCTGCGTCCCCACAGCAAACTCCTCTCCCGCTATCGGAAGGGCGTGGGACAAGTACCCAATGCCCGACCAACCTGATGCAGGTTTTCTAGGGTTTGTCCTACATTACTTTTAGGTGAATGCCAGGTTAGATCCTTAAACTATAGCCCGGGGGCCCTAGTTAACCCTTGGCTACCTTCCTCTACCCTTCCGCATCCCCCCTTTCAAATCCCTTTCTATGCTATTAAAGGGGAGTTGCCACCATGTGGATTTCCTTCATGTAGCCTGTTACCTAAAAAAAAAATTTAAAAAAAATTAAAAAAACTGGTTGTTGATAGTTAATTTTGCTTGAACTCAAGTGTAACATCCCGCCTGCCATCATGTAACACTCCACCACTGTGAACATGTAACATTCCAGCAGTTGGAAATGGGAAGTCCAGATAGATCGTTCACCAACCGAGCTATACCTCCGTTAGCTCACCTGGCTACCGATCTAGAGGATAAAGGAAGAATTAAGAACAGGAAATAGGAAAGTTGGTAACGTGAGGGTTCGGGTTCAACTAATTGAACCTAGGCGTAGTGGTTGGTGTGTCGCTGCACTTCAGTCAAATAGGAGTTGATGAAGAATAAATAGATTTAATAGTTAGAAATAAAATAAAGTAAGACAAACTGGCGGATAGCACCAGGAGCCACCAACCCGTCTGGAGGTTGGATCACGACTGTCGTTCCCAAGAAGCTCTGAACAATTCGAAGACTCCTTTCCCCCTCCCTGACGATTTTAAGTCTCCAATGAGAAGAACTCTTACAGGGTGGAAGATTTCTGCTGCCGTGTGCATGTCTGCATAAGGTACTTAAAATGCTGACGTCTAGACGCAGCGTTATCACAGCTGCCTAAGCGGAAGGGGTGAATATTTATGTTGTTGTTGTGTTTAGTTACTCGCTATATCTAAAGTGATGTCTTTAACTGCATCAGCGTTCTTGCAGCTGCTCCCTCTTAGGTCCGCTATGCTGAAGAGACGTTATGATAAGAGGGCACGTGTAGACTATTATATTACACAAGCTATCAGTGTATGCATATCAAATTCCATTCTTGCCTTGCTTTATTCTGAGCATCTTCAATTACGTAATTTTATAAAAACCAAATCTATGCTTCATTACAAAGGTAACTTAATACTTGACTAATTATATAATAAAAATAATGCTTGAAATATACTAAACAGCAATACTGAATTAAATAACACAAGGTTAGGTTTTCCGTAATGTGCAGGGCGTATGCGCAGTGCTGTTTGACTCGTCCAGTTCTGCTTCAACATTGCCCGCTTATTAGCTATCTTTTCCCTGATCACGACTTTTGGCTCGCATTCTAGAACGTCATGGGGTTTGTGGTCGAAAAATCGGCGCCTGAATGTAGTTTTGAAATAGATTCTAGGAATTTCTGCCGGGATCAACTAACTTTGTTTACGGAAATTCTCACATAAAAATTTCTCGCAAAGTTCTAATCCCTGAATATATATTTTGGTTATCACGTCTTGGCCAGCCGCCCACCAAGCTGGGGCCGGGTTCAGACATTGAAAATGCAATTCAAAATATAAACATCTGAGAAATAAAATTGGCAGCGGAAGACGTAGCAGATTTCATTGGTTCCCATTTTGGCAGAGGGTGACAAATAGCATTTAAGTAAAGCACGCTTCGTTTTGCAGTTTTTAAAATGGAGGCAGAAATTTAAAGTTTCTGGAGTTAAAATCAGAGTTAAGATAGAAAAATTTAGAAGTTCTTGTCCAAGACATGGACGAGGAGACTAAGCTTTTGTAAAGAACGAAACTTGATTCAATCCTCAGACCCGACAACGCCTGCTACTGATGTATTCTGCGGCTGTCACGCTGATCGACGCCGCCTGCACAGTGCGCCCTGATACACCACCATACCGATCGAACATCAAAGTGGCATCTGCCTTCTTGGTACCATTCAACCAAATTTTTCCACCAAAGTGTCCTAAATTGCAGAATAGTAGTGGTTATATGTAACTATTGCGTGAGATTGAGAGTTGAATGTTTTTGTATATGTGGATGCCCTCATTAATTTTTATATGTTCAATTCAATATTAAATTTTTGTTTTGTTACTAAATTTATATATTACTTAATTAAATTCACTTTATTAAAGGTAGAAAAGTCCATACCGGACCGGGAATCGAACCCACATCTCCTGCTTAGTACACAGGCACTATAACAACTGAGCAATCCCATTCGACTCTAGGTCCTGTAAGAGATTTTTCCAAACGGGTTCGATTCCCGGTCCGTTCGAAATTTTTCGTCCGAAACATTTAACACAAATTTCATGGCCTTTATGGAGGAGCTTCATTGAAAGATGTCCCATTCTTTCAGAATTCATTTCATTTTAAACCCTATAAATCCCTACCTTCAAGTAATTAAGTAATATTATAAATTTACTAATTTTTGTTTGCTTATTTTAATATTTGTTTAAATAAAATTACTAAAATCACAATTGCTTCCAAATTAAATAAATATAATCCTGTCCATTACAAGATGATTATAAAAGTACACAAATCACTTCCCTGTTATTATATTCAACAAAACTGAACATTTAGCATACTGTACAATCATTGTGAAGTCAGAAAATGACAATCAGTTATACAAATAATTGTATCTCAGTTTAACTATGCACTTTTGAGGCAGCTTAAATTGTTCAAGAGTCACATTTTCTAAAAGTAATGGAACAATGTATAGAATAGTTTAATGTGAAAGATAAAAAAGCACATGATTTTTAAAAGTTGAAATATATTTATTAAACTTGTAAAATGTAAAACTACATATGAAAAAACAATTTTATTATAAATTCCATATAAAACTAAACACAAATTATTTCTTAAATTAACATACATAAGTGTATATTTTGTACATGGCATTAAGTAGATTTCAAAGGCACCATTTTATCACAATTAAATGTAAATGTTGGCCAACATTTTAAATGCTATTTGTAAAAATGAACAACTTTAGTTACACATGCAGGCTCAAAAAGATTGTCTCAATGGCTATAAAAAGATTTGCATGAAATGCTATATTTCCACATATTTAGTACATCTAAGCAATCCTTTACACAAAACAGTATTGTCTTGAAAAATAATGGCACATTGTTATAATGTGATATCTACAGATTATAATATTCAATTATTTGATTACAAAGAGAGCACTTCATAATTCAAATAAATAATACAGCACATGTTATTTACCATATATGCTCATTTCCAACCCACTAATCTCTGAAGTCAGAGATTCTATAATTAGCTGGAGTGTTTTTTATAAACCGAAATTTAAATTTATTAATGCTTTCTGTATCTATTCAGTTTTTATATATATTTGCCAAGTAGTTCACTGTTGATAAAGAAAATATATTTCTGTTTTTCAATTATTTTTTCTAAACACATGTATAAATAAATCTTGGAAGAGATCCTTACAGTAATAGCAAACTTATAAGATCTTCACAAAACAAAAGTATGATAAACACCATATTAAATGTCAACCTGAAACAAAAAATATGTATAAAATTGGATTAAAAAGTAGAAGTTGATAGAAGCTTATGTGAAAAGTGAATAGACTTCAGATAAGTTCTAAAATAAAGAGCAACACATTGTCAGTCACAAAAGTAAACAATACAACCATTTCTACACAAATAAACATTTAAACACATTAAATAAAAAGTTTCACTTCTTTACAAACAAACATTTAGTTAGGAATAACATTGAATAAAAAGTCTCCAGTTTCAAAGCAGACACTTGTCATAAAAGCTCTGCTATTGTTATGGCATTTACACATTAACAATCAAAATATAATCAAACATGTAATAATGAAAGAAACTTAAACATTCACAACAGAAAACATATAAAAATTAGGGAAAATAATAGCTTACTGTAACTATGCACAAAATAACATGCAAAGTCTAAAACTATTCTTACATTTAGCAACTTTTTATATTCATTGAGCAATGTAGTTTCCACTTCATCAAATCCTCTGTCATCATCTTCCTTAGATTGATAAATGTAAAGTAATGCTTGTTCTGCTATTTCCTTGATATGTTCTTTTTTAACAGGAATCTGAAATATATTGATCAGCTTTTGTCATCAATCATAAAACATTTCACTTATAAAAAAGCAATGTTTTATTTATTATAGAAAATCCATTTTTTCTACTGTAGTTTACATTATTAGAGAATTAAACTATATCATGTGTGTCACATTATTACAATCAATGAAACTTTAACAAGGGATTATTTAAGTTCATTATTTTAAATAATTACAAAAAAAATTGTAACAAAGGATGTATTTGTAATTATTAAGACAAGTAACTTGTGATGAATGGATATAAGAAAACTAATCTACACCTAATTGTGAATACACCATCAGGTAAAGGCAAATTCCAACAACATTTTTGATAACTAAGCTATATTTAATTTCTCACAGATAATATATCTTCAGATTTAACAACTTTCTGTTTCTTTGAGCAAGATTTAGTAGTATCATTTCCATTGTTTGCATTTCTGCTATGTTTCATTTCAGCTTTCTTTCTGTCTCTATTCGGACAAGCACAAACTCTATAACTCAGAACCTGCCGACCATAAACCTCTCCCCTGTGGAAAATGCAGAAAAACTATTTTATTTCTCTATACATTTTACAAAACTAATAAGTAATTAATTTATGCTAATGATGAAAAATTACATTTGTATGTATGAAAGAAACAAAATATAAATCAGTTAAATAATTTTATTAATAGATGCTACTATTATTGTTGAACTAGAAAAATAAGTTGATCTGAATATGATTTTACAAAATTTCAATTTTTATTCAAATAAAAATTAACTAGTACTTAAAAATATAAAATTTATATTATACCTCATTTTTTACCCTACCTCCAGCAACAAAAAGTTAACTTTTTAAATATAACATCTACAAAAATGAAATCTTCTCTAGTTAAATAAGACTTATGAATTGTCAAACAGATAAAAGTAGTTTTATCAGTTTTATGACTGCAGGGTGTTTAATGTCAAAGTCTATCCTAATCCAATTTTCAATTTGTTACACTAGATTACTACTATGCTTACTGTTCCTTAAATAAATAAAACTTTATGAATCTTACAGATGCAATACATGCAAAAATGTGTGGAGGATTAATAATAAATTTATGTCCAATTAAGACTTCCCAAACACAAAATGAAGTCTAAAAAAACTACTTAATTTCATACATACATATACATAATTAATTAAAGTTTTTGAAACATTTAGGAAATAATGTCAAAAGAAATGGAATAGGAACTGGTGACATTGACTTAGAATTTTTGACAGTGACAAAGGGTACTAAATAAATTTGAAAGATGACCTGTACGTAATGAAGAAGACCTCCAACTTGTTCTCTGTTGCATAGATGCTCGACAAAGGAGATGATCAAACTGCTAATGCTGATACTTTGATCTTCAAAACTTTTGACAGTAAAGAACAAGTGGCAATAATGAAGCGAATTGAAGAACTATATCAGGTGATGTTCACAAATAAAAAGATACCTCAATTTCAAACCTACATAAACTCAGGATATTAAAGTTTTTGAAACAATCAATGTTTCATATAACATACAATTTATTTTCTACATCAACTGAGTTAAGCTTTTTCCTTCACTTTATGATGAAATTGAAACTCAAAACATATTTGTTTTATATAAAGGTTGAGAAAATGTTATATACAATGTTGTTACATCCATAAACCTTGCATCCTACATTCAGTCACATCATCACAGAACAAGATACTTTTTAACAACTATAATCACTTTGTCAAATTCTTAATCTCTGTACAATTCACAGAATTAGCCTACTACTTCTAAATAGGACACAAGGAAAATAATCTTTTCTGAGCACTCCATTGTCATTAAATTTAGAATCCAAGATTTTTTTAACACAATATGTTTAGAAATAAATGAAGTGAAGTAAGAAGAATATGTTAAGCACATTTAAATATTATTAATAGCCTATATAAATAAATGGAAAATTGTATTTGATGGTTTTAGGCAATACTTACTCCTGTGATTCCAAGGTAAATATAACAGCTGTTTCTCTTCGACTCATACCACCATGACAGCTATTTTTACAAACAAATTTAAAAATGACTGTTACATAATCTGTTCCAGCTTGAGGTTTCTCAAGTAGCATCTTCACACTGTTTCTTTGACTATGTGAATCTGTTTCATAAACAGCAGTGGGATCAACACATCTTACAACATGCAAAGCAACTGAAACATGTTTCAAAAATATATTTCTAAAGTTAAATCTCAATTAACCAAATTTTTTTCTGTCAAGTAAAACTAATAAAAGTATATATAAATATATATATATTCAAACTTGGATAGTGAGGAAGGATAGAAATAAATAGGAGAAATAGGAGGATTGCGCTTTATTTGAATTCATATGCTCAGGCGAAGAATTACGCACATAGAAAAGCATATGTTCAAAGCAGAGAGAAGGATGTAAGAAGAAGGAAAGACTGAAAATATTTGACCCAGGTGGGACTTGAACCCACGTATTCATTCCCTCTACTCTATCCATTCCTCCACTAAAACTATTAATTGTCCACAATAAGACTGTCTATATTTGCCTGGTCAGGAACTTGACCCGGTGGCCGAGATGGTTAAGGCGTCTGTGTACTAAGCAGAATACGTGGGTTCAAGTCCCGCCTGGGTTTAAATATTTTCAGTCTTTCCTTCTTCTTCCATCCTTCTCTCTGCTTTGAACATATGCTTTTCTATGTGCGTAATTCTTCGCCCGAGCATATGAATTCAAATAAAGCGCAATCCTATTTCTCCTATTTATTTCTATCCTTCCTCACTATCCAAGTTTGAATGTGAATTAGTTCCTTAATGGATTCTCCTAATATTGTAAATATATATATATATATATATATATATATATATATATATATATATAAATGCACAATTCAGAACTCAAACCTCAATTTCAATACTGATAAAATGATGAATACAACCTATTGGAGCACATCTCACCTATTGGTATTAATAGTTAATTTAACAACTTAATAATCATTCAACTAATTATATAAATAACTAGCCAACAGACAAAATTAATACCACAGATGTTTCTACAATTGCCATTACTTTCGTCAGATGAGTTTGTCACCTGCAATGTCATTTTTGCATCACCTGGCAAAGCAACAAAGATTTTAAATGAAGGTGGTATCCATTTTATCACTTAATTTTGTGTTATTTTGCTACTTCTTTATATAATTAGTATACTTTTAACTCAGACATTCTATATTTTATAATTTTAATCATGCAACTAGCATTTACATTTAGATAAAACCTAAATGTTGAAATATTACAAATTTCCTCAATTTTTTTTACGCTCAATATATTTTATGACATACTTGGATCATCATTATCTTCTTTGGCATGAGATGGACATCTTTCTACAGGTAAATTATAACATTCATTGAGAATATATACTGGCAGAGCTCGTAAGTATAACTTCTTATGGCATGGGCTGTATTTTACTTGTATAGGTAAATTTTTACCTATATCTATAAAGACTTGATTCAAAACCTGAGAGAACTGAAACAAAAAATTTTAAATTACCTTTCAATACCATGTCAAGTATTTATAATATATGCCAAAATATAGAATATACTAAAAGCAGCAATGTGAGAACAAAAAGAATGTAATATAAATAAATCCTACAAAACTAAAATGCATTTATTTTTTTATCTTTTTAATGTTTATAATTCTACTTCAGTGATGAGCTAATAAAAATTTTTATATTTCAACAGAAATAAAAATGCAGAAGTACATATTGTGCTCCATGTATTTGAAATTAAATAATATAAATAACTTCATTCATAAGTAATTGAAATACTCAAAGTCATGTGTTAGGGACATTGCCAATGTAGACTTCAGGTGTGGAGTTGGCATCTCTCTGTCACAAACAAACATATCCAATCATAGCTTTTAAGAGGTGCAAGGAATTATCTAGCTGATAATAATGACAATGAAAGTACCTCCAGGTACCATTAGAAAGCTCAAAAGGTTAAACATTGACCTCAAACTAAATTTTCCCACCAAGACCATAATCATCACTAAGTTAATTACAATTAATTGGAAAGGGACCTTCCATGTGACTCAAAAATGAGGTAATGACAGTTCAGCTGGAAGGAGTGAACTGTTCAAAAAGTTCAGTCTTGAATATATTTTAAAGGAGCAGTCATCAAAGAGCAGTCGAAAAATAGAGTTAGAGGAGTCATGAAATAGTATTTGGATAAGCAGTAAAAATTCAATTCTCAAAGACAATCCAGTCAGTCCATCCATCTTCAGCAACCAATAATAAGAAAAATAACCAAATACAGACAAAAGGTGTGATGATAGAAATACCACACGTTTGAGAAGCCTTCTTACTTTCTTCAGGTACTAAAAAAACTAAAAAACATAAAAGCCTAGAGCAATTCAGTTGACAAAACTCAAAAGAGCTTTTAGAGCTTCATCTTTGATTTCACACAAAGGGATACATACCGTCAAGGTTGCAGTTGTCTCAATGCAAACTTCCTGGTAAGCAGGTAGCTTGTTCAGCAAAAACATCATACAAAGAGACAAGCAGGCTATCCAAAACTAGTGTATTTCCAATCACATTGACATCTGCTACACAACCCACGTTTCACTATAAATGTATGAGTATGAAGTATCACTGCTAATAATAATAGGCCTGAGAGTAACAAGCAGAGGCTTATAAAAGAATAAGTTTGTAAAATTAAATTGATGTAAAATTTGTTTAAAATAATGTTCAATAAATCCAATATTTTGAAAATAAACTCTTAAAAATAATAAAAAACAAAGAATACATATTTACAATGTATCTGTGTATGCATACCATTGTTTATTGTATATAAATTGATAAACAACTTGCTTAATCAAACTGTAGAATTAGAGACAAAATCAGAAGGAATGGAAGATCAGGCAGAAAATCTTAATAATTTTTTGTCTTCACTAAATCTCAATTATTCTCTTTTAAGTGGTGTTCCAACATTACCAAAATTACATGTTTGAATATTTACATTTCAAACATTTGTATATGTGTGAAAGCAATAAAAAATTTACGCCAATGATTTATTAATGGAACAGTATTTTTATACACATGAAGTTATATAATAAATAACATTTTTCCATAATTGTAAAAAAGTTATTAACCTTTGTGATACTACCTGCAAATATGATATTATTCGGACAAAAAAATGGAACTTTAAAACCATACCAAATACAGTATAAATATTATATTTTTATACTTCATCTTGAACCACTAACCTGCCAATCACTTCCAGTAGTAATTGAATGTAAATGCAGTTGAAAATCATGTTGACCACTAAAATTTTCCTTACTTGGACATTGACAAGTTGCAATTGGATTGTATAGACTTATTGCAGGAAAAAAAACTGTAGAATCAGCCTCGACCCCATTATAATCCAAATTTTCAAGATTCAGCTGAAATATATTAAATACTGTTGCACTAACATACAAAATAAATGTATAATACAATAATGATGTTTAAAGTATAAACCAAGAAGTGTTCATTTTAGACAAGAGTGTTGGTAACAGTGCCTGCCCTGCATCTTTAGCTATTATTTTGTTGTGATGAATGTTCATAATAATTGAGATAAGAAATAGGTATAAGTGAATGTGCCATACCTGAATTAAAGTTGGATTTGATGAAGTAAAAAAATTCTAAATTTAAAAAGCAATTATACACCTAATAAGTTCACACAATAATTGCCTTTGACTGTTTTTTCCTTTAAGAAGATTAACAATGAAAAGTATTACACACACATCTCAAAAACTGGTGTCATGGTCTTGCCAGCAGATCAATGGTAATTCAATAGCATTTTGTGGATTTTCATCTCCATTTCTGACATGATCATTTGGTCCCACTCTGGTGTTAATCTTGGCAGCTCATACAGTTTCTTTTAAACTCTGCCACCAACATTCTATTGTTGTAAACTAAATATCAGATTCCCCAATTCCCCAAGAGCAGAATGGAGCTCATCTTTTATATAAGTTGGACTGAGGCATTTCAAATGAAAGTATTGTATCAGGAATAGTTTCCACTCTAATATCACCATTCCCTTGGACTACTTCAATGCAATATTGTCATTGTAGACACTCCAATATTTTTCAACAATTGATGGGTGTCACCACTGTTCCTTATTTATATGCTGAAAATGAGTGAATAACCAATGTTCTCTTGAAGCAATAAAAAATTTTATGTGTGTACACATTCAAGTGCTTCATTTTTCATGAAGAACAAATTAAAATTAAATATATTTTTAGATACAATATACTATGTTTACTAACTCAATTACAATAAAGTTTCAAGCATTTGCCATAATTATTCAAAAGCAGCTAATTTCATAGTTCTTTGACAAAAATAGTTTAAAAATGATAAACTTACAATTAAAGGATCATGTTCACCCTCTGCTTTCCGTCTGAAAATAAAAATTATTCATATTTGATTAGTTTGGAACAAAAATTAAATAAATTAATTAATTGAAGTACTAACCTGTAATAATTTTGATCTTCACCCAATTTGGAGTACATCGTTTAAGCTACCTATGAAATAACCACAAATATTGCCTTATATTACATATTATTCACCACTTTTATATATGAGCAATAATTTGATAAAATACATTCAAATGAATTGAATAACATTAAAAGTATGTAGACTTAACATTGAGGTTGAATATTAAAAGATGGATGGAATTGAAATTCTCTTTTTCCCCTCCACACAAATTATTTTAATTATGTTTACATAACATCATTACACACACTATATAACCTAAAAATGAGGCCAGAATTCTCATGTTAGACAGGAAGAAACATTTTTAATTTTTGGTTAGAAAAGTCTTTTTTCAGGAGATGTGTATTTTACCAGAACTAGTGTAGTACTACCATCTGAAGAAAGAGGTGTGTGACACCATTCCTCAATGTCAGTATTTTTCTAGATACAAACACTATATTTAAACTTGATCAACTGCGTGACAAGAACTAAATCACTATTAGAGAAACTGGCAAACTACCATTTAATTTAGAATTGACAGGAACACATATTCATTGTCATTTGCTTCCCAATAACCACTTCTACCATATTAACTATATAGAATAACCAAAAACTAATAATCATTTTCGACATAAATCACCAAATTACTTAATGAGTTATTTCTTAGTTGGTTATTCACAATAAACGTATAACTTACTTAACAAAATAATACACACAACAATAACAACACCGGCAGGTCAACAGCTGTCCAAGGCCCTTCAATAATATCTTCGATTGTTTACCAAAGACAAATAACCAAACTTTTATCAGAATGTCTCTGACGAATGATGGTGGCTTTCAAAGAGATATATATGTCTTTGGTGGCTTTCCAATGTAGAAAGAAGTTGTATCAGTTTGTTTCATTGTTATGCTCAGTAATTTCATCTGTCGGATTCTTGTTATATGCCAGATTATATATATCGAGGTCCTTTTAATTTTTGTGTGTATGTTTAAGAAAATGAAATTTCTAAATAATTATTAATGAATTTCATTGTCACAGTTAATTATTTATTTTAGCATGTCAAATATGTTATGAAATATGAGGGAAAGTTGTATTAGCCCATAAAAGCTGACAGAATTTTGATCTCTAAATGTGTCTACAAAGAATTCAAAATATGAAAATATGACTTTTTTGCCGAAATGCGATACAATTATGCGTAATTAAATACATCTCTTTATAATGGAAATGTTACATTTACAAAAAAAAAGTAAAGAAGGTAAATTTAATCAAGCTTCTCAAGTATCACTAATAATAATTCAAACAGTTGATTACTGGCATACAATTCAGTGATTGTCCATAAATCTCTTTTGCATATGTTTGTGTGTGATCGAAACAGAGTACTGTAGAAACAGAATGGTCCAGAATTCATTCCAGGAACAAGGCGAGATGGTGTTCGTATACAGCCAAACAGATGTAAACGTTTCAGAGGCGCCAAGAATGTACCGAATCAAGTACCCTGACAGGCATCATCAAGTAATAACGCAGAACATTTGGAGCCATTTTTAGCCTACTCGATCACCTGAATTGAACCCCCTGGATTTTTACTTCTTGAGGCACCTGAATGTGGAGCCAGTTCCTGATGTGCAGACCCTTCAACAGCTTGTCCACGTAACATTATTTGTATTCAGGTCGTAACACTAAAAAATTGAGATAATCCATTATACGACTTGTAAACCCTTGCAGCATTGTATCGCGTGGAGGTCACTTTGAACATCTGTTGTGACATGGATGCGATCCGGCCATGTACTGTGTGTCTCACGATTTACTATCGATGCACATACAGTGACCATTTCCGGACACATTTTGATATGATCTGTTTTCCTACAATTCAAGTCAGTAAGCACTTTGCTATTTGTCTACGTAATTAAAATTCACACTGTATAGATTGATATAACAACGTGATAATTAAACAAAAATGCATCACAGTTGTACGTAATAAACAAAAAACGCAATGGTTGTGTGGCCGATTAATCATTTCGCTCGACTCGTCAGGCATCCTTTCGTAACACGCAGCAAATTAATTGTGTTTCGAAATTTGTTGACAATTGTGAGGTATTATTATAATTAAAGATCGGGTATTCCAAGAAATGAACGGAAAACAAATATTACCAAGCAGAGAGAGAAGCAAAAAGTAAAAATATTTCCTCATTTATTTTCTCTCTAAAAATTTCCTTGGATACCTTAGTTCTCCTTTCTTTTCTTGGTTCTTCTTCATTTTTACTCACGAAATCGAATACTCGATCGATCTTATAACAATATCTAGAAAACTATTTCTGGGTGCCAGCAAAGTTCCCAGCTTTGCAAATAGGAGTGGGATATTTGTCCAAACCAATCATTTCTGTACCTCTCCTTCAATCACGACTTTCCGGTACCACTCGATGCAATCAACAAACATTTCTTTGATGACAGCGCAATGTTGGAGACTCCACCAACGATAGAGTATGCTGAGTATTTCACTCAATGTGCTCAAGAAGTAGGCATGTGACGTGAAAGGTGTACAGTTACGATCAATCCATCAAAGTCATTACTGTGTTAGCTTTAATTGTAACTCCAAATATTATTATGAACTCTTGTTATGTTCATAATATCTCCACAAATTAAAGTTATCTGCTAAAAGACTAACAATGGAGTGATCCCTCTTGCTCAAGTTACAAATTAATTATGCAAAATTTTAAATCGAATTTTTTCTTTAAATTAAATTAATTCATAAATCAAAGGATCATTTTCAATTTTCCCAGTGGTTTGTCTTATCTGTAATATTGTTGATCTCATGTTATAAAAACTGGCATTTGATTTTTTTTTTACGTAATTTATAAATAATTGAATACTTGAAGTCCATTTCTTTTTTGATTTTCATTTTTCTTAGAGAGCATGGTAACTGTATTTTTATATTTTGACTCCGATAATGTTGTCTAAATAGCATTTGAGCTTTCTTCTGTTTTTTTTCTGATTTATAAATTTGAAATTATTAATCTTTCGAATGATACATGTATTGAGTTCCATGTCGTGAAAGAAGAGTGCAGCTGCTAGTCGACTTGAAGGGAGAAAAACGAAGATATTTTGTGAAGAAGAAATTTTACAGACCAAGTCCAAACGCATTAAAGAAGGCAGAGCACTTAATAATAATAAGTATTATTCTTTCCTAAAAGTTGTCCATTCATTCTTTTCTGAATTCGGAGACAGTTACCTTAGGACCTCCATCAACTTTTGTGATGAGGCAAAAAATTTAAATGCCCCGAACTTTGTTCAAATTTTAAGTTCTTGGAAGGGTTTAATTATTTTGTCATGTATTACTGGGCTCATTGATGGTGCATGGTTGCCATTGTGACTGCTTGGAGACGTAATTGACTGTCATTATTTATTAAGAACTATTGTTGAGAGGTTCATGCGGTGGAAATGTTCGGATTTTGGGGACAGGGACGTGAGGACAACTGTCTGCCACATTCTTGAGAGTAGCTGCCGAGTGTCCGTCGTAAATGGATGACATTTAAGTATATAATGTAAAGTGGTCCGTGGAGTTCCTTGGAGATCAAAAACAGTTGGGACGGTTTACTGAATAGCTTGTTAGTGTCTGTTGTGAGAGGAAAATAAGTTACGAATTGAAGAGTGAATACAGTTAAGATTTGTAAGAAAAAAAATATAGATTTTTATGTTAAAGCAATAATTACTAATGAAACGAGACTAATAGTGCGACGAGTGTATGGAAAGTTAAGATGTGATATTAAAAAGCAGAGTAAAAGTGCAGAGCAGTATATAGTGTAGTTCATGTTGTAAATGGAAGTATATATAAATTCATAGTAAGAAATATTCAAGTGAGTGAAATGGTTTTGGAGAACGGGGACGGCAAAAGGAGTTATTATCACGCAAATTCACTAATCAGATCCTGAAACGATACCAGCAGAACAAAAAAGATTTAAATACATAAAAATTGTCACATAAATTCGTTTATATTGCCGAAAACGTTTCGGCAAAATAAGAAAAAATTCCATATTTTTTAATTGTTAGAATAAAATTTGTATTTTTTGTATTTACAAGTTAAATTTGGTAATTAAATATTTGAGATATTAATAAAGACACTTTATTAAGAAAAATTAAAACAGTCCAAAGAAACATCGCTATTACGTAAATGGTGCTGAACATGTTTGCTGAATAATTTAAAATTAATACGAACTTTGAGTGATAAAAAGAACTCAAGAAAATCTTTTACACTTTCTAAAATTCGATCAACCATTGACATCTTGTGCCGAATGCTGTTTTATTTGCTGGACCCTTGTAGATTTCGTCTGTAACTATTTATTCAAAAATGTAATTTTACTTATTTCTAAAATGTGTAGATTATAATTAAGAATAAAGTTACCTGAATATCCGGCGATTCAGTAGTCTATCTTCTATTCGATCACGGCAATTGACTATCATCACGACTAATCAATTTATATGAAGAAATAATGTAATTCTTCTAGATATTGCACCAAATTGTTTAATTTAGAAGTACCAATAAACCCAGTTATTGTTTAACATTCTGGATTGATGAGTCCAGAGATTCAAAAAGATATTTTCAAGTTTTCTATTGCCTGATTTATTTAAAAAGTATATAACGAGTGAATAAACGCCAACGTTTCCAAAAGTGTAAACAAAACTGTCTTCCTTCAGCAGAAAATGACTTAAGGCACGACATTCCGTTACCCTTTGTAGATGGATCTTCTAGATTCCTAGCTACGCCCATAATGGTAAAAATGACATAGATTTCTTATACTGTTAGTAACTTCGATCTATCCTTGTCAAAATTTAAACAATTAAATTATTTATTCCAAATTAAATCCACCGTTTTTATAAATACTCAATCCTTACCATGCTGAAAAATATTTTTCATCTCTGAAATTCTGTTTTGAATCAAATTTGATTCTCTTCAATAATTACTATCGTAATTCACTGTGGAAATGTTTCTACTTAACCGATTATTTAATTAGATTTAATACTTGGTGAAGTATAATATCTTTGGACGCGTTATGTCATAATAGTTGCAGACTACATTCTCCAGTTACACAATTGCAGAGTTGTATTCTTTAACTATTTTAAAAATAATTAATGTATTGGACCTCGACAGCTTATATCTATCTCAAACACGGTAGTATTAAGCACAATATACATAAACTTTATACCCTGCGCACTCTAGCTTTTAAAGGTTAACTATTTAAATTTATCTTATTTTTTTATTTATAAGATCTGTAAAGTTGTCTCTTAATTATTCTGACGTAAAATTCTCTGTGCTACATGAGACTAGGGAGCGCTAAGCAGGTTCAGTTGAGAAGTGTTAATATTTTCTTTAGACTTGTTTGGTACAAAAATTTCAACTTCTAAGCATAATCGATTTCCTGCAAAACGGTTTCTTTCGTATAGTATTGGTGTGAGTAATAGGAAACCCGTCTCACCGAACGAAGAGCAAGAAATATTGATAAATATTCGATGTGAATTTGATCTCGTAATTTTGATAACTTAGGTATTTTTAGTTGTTTATTTAATCTATTAATAATTAATATTTTCTATGAATGTTAAGCGTTGATAGTAAAATGTATATAAAATAAAAATGTAATGGACATGTAAACAGCAGTTTTCATTTTTTACACCGTTTATAACTATTTATGACCGTTTTAAAGAAAGGTACTGAATCTTTTTTTCTTATCCAAACCGATTAATACCTATGTGTAAACAATTTAATTTGTAGGATTTCATCAGTGTACTAAGTACTTTAAACTTATGAAGCAATATATAGCTTTGTTATATCAATTTGTACCTGTACAAATCTTTTCCGTACAATGTCAAACTAAACTTATGATAATTACCTTACCATATTTGTCACCATATTTTTAATATATATGCAAGATATATTAATAAATATTATCAAATTGACATGTATCCCAGTGTGCACATACTATGACACTAAAGTTTTCCTATTTTAGTCAATTTAATTAATAAGCAACAAAACTATTTTTTGTTAAAAATGTATTGTAAGTAAATAATCAAATTAATATGAATAATGTTTGTCATTTTGTTACTATAATACTTTTAGTGACTGAAGTTTTGTTTTTCTATATTTTCTGTTATCTCAGTTATTTTTAGGGCAGCCCAGGCTGCCACTGGATGCTATGCAGAATAACTCTGGTAAACCTCCTAAAAGTAAGCGGATCAATATACCAAGGGTGCAAAGTAATACTGATACAGAAAATCACCCATTTCAGTTCTCAAGCTTCAGATCTGACGTAGAAGGAGACACTGTGCCACCAGTTTTTCGGTAAAACATATTCCTATATGATAAATTAGTAACTAACTATATTTATTTTTTTACATAAATTTAGAGGTGAATTTAGATTGAATATGTACACATTCTGGCAGCTATTCAGCTCATCCTCTCCAATTCATCAAATTCCACATTTTTTGGAGTATTGTACTCTCACATTTCCTTTGAAAAAATTTACTTTTTTCAGTTTATATATATATATATATATTGGTATGGAAAGGATAGAGAGATAGGTTGTGGCTTACCTGAAAGTGAAGTGCGGTGTCGCCATGAGGAACTGAAGGTTGTTCTACAAATTTTCGGAGGCTCTCAGCCTCCTCCTTCAGGAAGGAGTGTTACACCATTCCGTGCACCGGTATAACACATATATATATAACACAGATATATAAAAAAAGCTTTTTATATCGGCCAAACCAAATGACCCCTCCTTAAACACGTTGCTAACCACTGCAGCACCGTTAAACAATCCAATTTCCAATATCAGTTCATGCCCAAATTCACAACTCCAACAATTTTGACCAATGCTACACACTGCCCCTACTTGCAGCCTGACACCTTCCACTCCTGCCCCCAGATTCTTCAGATGCTGAACTCCATCTTTGGGAACTCTCCTTCCAGCATATCTTACAGTCTATGCATAGTCCTGGACTCAACATCCTCTAATATTGTTATAGTGGTCATTGTGGCAGTGGCTGTGATATTGTGTTGAAATCTTGTATCAACATAATATTATTATAATTGTGTAATGATGTGTTCAATCCTTTCTTTTAATTTTTAACTTCCTATCCTTTTCTCTGTTTTATCTTCCATTCTAGTGTGTTTGTATGTCTGTATTTTCCATTGTTTTGACCTTTCCTTGAAAGAGAAATGGAGAATTGTTGTGTGTTGATTGTTGCCGTCTAACGGCTTACACATCTTGGTTTGAATTTGTCTATTCAGGCCCTGCCAGCACACAGTTCAGACCTTCTCTCCTGAAGGGGGCTCAAAAATTTGTAGTATTCACTCCACCACTGCAAGACTGGACCAACTATTGATTTCAGGGAAGTTGGTATCGCTATCTCTCTTTCCTATCAAAATTCTTTTTAATTTGACCTCTTCACGTTTTCCCCAAGTTTTATATAAAAAATTTGAAGTGCATAATTTATATTTATTAAAATAATGTCTTTTCCCAATTCTTTGTCAACTTAAAAAATAATTATTTAATATATTTAATTAAATACTCTAATTATGAGTCAATAAAAATCATTCCATACTTTTATTTTTTGTGAACTCAGTATTCAAATAAGGGTATTCCCAGATGTACCCAACCTAACAAAGGGGGGGGGGGAGATAGGGAAATATCTTTATTTCTAAATGCATCTAGAGTATCTAACTTGATACACTTTCCAGGGATGTCCAATGCTTTCCATACCCCGTTTAAAGTGAGAACCATCAAGTTCCTTGCAAATCTTTGACCACTAATCCATTTATTTTAAATTTGGAAATAATAATAATCCAAGGGAGCTAAATCTAGTGAATGAGGTGCATGAGAAAGCAATTCGAACTTTAACTGTTTGATTTTGTCCATCATAATGATGAATTTGTGAACTAGTGCTTTGTCATGATGAAACAGCACTTTGTTTTTTGACAAATACATTGTGTCTACTAGCTCATGCACTTTCTGTCAAACATCATCAAATACCATTTGTGGTATGGTCACTTCATTTGATTGACCATTGTGATGTTCTTCTTGACAGACTGTAGTGTCTCATTTAAACTCTGTTTATTGTTGTAATTCCTCATTTCTTTAAAAGCAATATTTTCATATGGCTTATGACCTTCATATCATCAGCTAAACTCTCAGGAAAGGAGATAATGGTCTGAATAGAAGGGTGTGGAGTTTGGAAAATTGCAGGTCAATTAGGAGGCAACCTGTAGCCAAGCTAAAATTTTGATTTATGACCCTCTATACCTCCCTGATCTTCTTCCTCTACTAATTGCCTCAGGAGGGTACTTATTTGCCGGATGTACCTTTCAGTGGGGTTTGACTGTGGATGCCTTATGTAAATATAGGTTGTATTCCTTCTCCTTTTAGGACATCCAACCACTCCTTACAATTGAATTGTTTACCATTATCAGTCAATATTTTCCTGGGTTTTCCATACTCCTTCATATCCACTTTTACCTTGTTAAAACAAGTTTTTGATGTAGCACTTTTAAGACCATATAATTTGACAAATTTTGAGTACACATCTACAATAACCAATAGGTGAATACATCCACCCTTTCTTCTATGTAATGGTCCAAATAGATTCATCGCTACCAATTCATTCACTTGAGTTGGTATGATTGGTTGATAAGGTCCTTCAAATTGCCAATTTCTGAATTTATTTCATTGACAGTTTACACATATAATTTTTTAATCTGGCATTATTCCTCTCCATGTGACCCAACTCGTTATCATTTTTATCATTCTATTGATTCCAATATGTCCATTCTTGTCATGGAAATATTTCAGAAATTTTTTCCTCAATGTTGATGGTATAATTACTACCCAACCTCTCCTAGAGTTCTTACTTTTCATAAACATTATACCCTCTCATAACTGACATCTACCTCTTTCTACATTGACCTCATTATCCATTAACGTTACCCGTCTGTCTCCCAATTTTTTTATCTCTGGATCCTTTTCTTGTTCTTCACGAATTTCCTCCAGACTAATGTCCTCTTCTGTCTTTTTTATCTTCTTCTCCACTCTTTTAGCTGCAATCACTGCTCTTCTTTCAGACATCTTTCACCTTTTTTATTCCATAATAAGTGACTAAGAAAATTTGGTACCACGTTATATTTAATATCTAGATTGTATTCAAATAGCATGATCACCCATCTAGTTAAATGAGCATTCAAATTTTTACAACCTCTTAAGAATGTAAGAGCTTTATGATCCATGTATAAAATAACTTCTCTTCCTAGAATATAATTCCGAAATTTATTAACTGCATACACCTCCGAAAGAAATTCTACTTCAGTTACAGTGTATAGTTTTTCATACCCAGCACATACCTTATCTTCATCGCCACAACCCATTCATTTCCCTCATCATCCAACTGACTCAAAACAAAAGCAACTGACAATTTACTAGTATTGGTTCTTAGAATATACAGTTTATCTTCTCGAGTCTGTCCTATCATAACTGTGTTCATAAACACTTTCTTTATTTCTTCAAAACCTTTCTTCTGAACCTCTCTCATTTCACATTTTTTCAGAACAAGTGGTATAATGGGCTAAATAGTTTAGCATAGTTAAATACAAAACTTTGATTGAAGGCAAAAATCCCTATGAAACATTGTAATTCTTTCTTATTTCGAGGGGCTGGGAGGTTTTCATTCACTTCTAATTTATCTGTTAACGGTCTCACTCCTTGACTAGACACCAAACGGCCCACAAATTTTCTCTCATGCTTTCAAAAGTTTATCTTTTGCAAATTGACTGTCAACCCTATATGTTTCATTCGTCTCAACAGCTTTTGAAACTCTCACAAATGTTCCATTTTCCTCTCATTTTCCAACAGCAAGTCATCTATATACAGTATAAAATTTTGATTAAATTCCCTACCAAAAATTTGGTTAATGTGTTTATTGAAAACTTGAGATCTTATTTCCAATCAAAATGGTAGCTCATGAATGCCTATTGCTAAATACCTACAGTAAATGCAGTCAACTTCCAGGATTCCTTTTCTAAAACACTTTTCTGGTATCCTTTGGTCAGATCCATAGATGTTATCCATTTCTTCTGATGAAATCTTCTTTTCTACTTTCCTTTTCTGACAATCAGGAATGGTGACAATGCTGTCTCATTTCCCCACCTCTCGTGAGGAAGGTCATGACAGATGTGCCACAAACTGCCCCAAAACAATGGCTGTGACTGCCGGTTATGTCATATATATAAAATTTGAGGAAAATGTGACAAGGTCAAATTAAGTACACATTTGGATAGGAAAGAGACATGGTGTAGTCGGCTGACCTGAAATAAACTATGTGTCCCATCGAGCTGACCAGAAATATATTTCAAATTTTTTAGGACATGAGCGCCCTTTGTCAGGAAAGAAGATCTGAACTGTGTGCCAGCTGGACACATTTGTATATATATTTATATAATTCTTGTATACAATATAACTTTCAATCAAACTGATTTCTTTTCAGAACTCGCCTTCATGATCTCTTTCTTCAGATTGAAAAAGAGTTTGAATCACTGTATTCGGAGAATCTAACCTGTAAGTATATTTTAAATAACCATACCACTGTCAGAAAATAAAACATTGAGAATAGTAAGAACACAGTTGGCACTCCCCTATATTATTTTCTTGTCAATGGCCCCCTTTTTTCCTTTTTTTTTGGTGTTTGACCTATATATATATATTGTAATAGTAAGAATGTGACATTGTCAAAAATATTGGTATGGAAAGGATAGAGAGATAGGTTGTGGCTTACCTGAAAGTGAAGTGCGGTGTCGCCATAAGAAACTGAAGGTTGTTCTTCAAATATTTCAGAGGGTCTCAGCCTCCTTCCTCAGGAAGGAGTGTTGCACCATTCCAATATATATATATATATGAAGAAGTAGGCTGAGAGCCTCCAAAAATTTGAAGAACAACCGTCAGTTCCTTATGGCAACACTGTTCTTAACTTTTAGGTAAGCCACAAACTATCTCTTTCATTTCCATACCAATATTGCAATTATATATATATATATATATATATATATATATATATATATATATATATATATACATATACATATATATATATATATACACCCTCACAGAGAGAGAGAGAGAGAGAGAGAGAGAGAGAGAGAGAGAGAGAGAGAGAGAGAGAGTAAATAACACATTTGGATAGGAAAGAGAGGAGAGTGAAGACTGGACCAACTGTTAATTTCAGGTAAGTCGACTTTGCTGTCTCTCTTTTGTATCTAAATGTATTTTATATATATATATATATATATATACACACATATGGGAAGAAAAGATTGAAAGGTGTAGTCTTACCTGAAATTGAAGCTCGGTGTTGCCACTGAGGCTAAACAAATATTTATTTGTCCTTGATTGTCATTCTGGAAATATGAACCAGTATAAAGTTTCTAGAAAATATTCATTAGAGCTTTTCAGAATTATTCATGCCTGTTGTGCTTAATATAAGATACTAAAATAATATGAAGTAGAATGATACCCATATCTGCCTTCTTTCATGAATTATTTTTGATTATGGACTTGTTTCATTTTAGTCATATACAATTTCAGACCACTTAGAGCACTGTGTTATTATGAAATGTATGTTTAAGATCTAGTAAACCAATACTATTTCATATTCATTCACTTGGAATCATTTATTTTCTGTTATAATTCAATAATAAATTATCATTTTAATTTTCTTTTGTATTTTTGATGGGCATGAATTTGATATTTTTTAAGACTTAACTATGTATGAGATTATTAGAGAACCATTACCCATATTTATCATATAACATTTTTCAGTACAAGAAAAAATAGATAACCTTAATGAAAAATTGGAGAGGGAGTCATTCATTGGTGACAAACAAAGTTATGATTTTCCTGACTTTGATAATGCTTTTTCTAAAAACGTATCCAAACCAAAAAGTAGGTATATTTTAATATGAACATAGGTGTAGTATTGTCAAATTACATCAAAACTATTGCATGTCATTGTACTTATTTTTATTGCAGCATCAACAGGTTCCTCTCAAAAACTTAAAACTGCTCATAAGTTGAAAGCTCAGACAAGTAAAATCGTAAGTAGTTTTAAAGGTCCAACTGTCAGTTGTTCTCTAGTCCGTGAATTTTCTGGACACAAAGATGGAATTTGGGATGTTGCTGTGGCTCGCCCTGGCCAACCTCTGATTGGAACAGCTTCAGCAGGTGTGAAAATAATGTCTTAACTATTTAATGTTAGTGATAGTTTAGTTTTAGTGTATTTGCTTCTTGAACCTATTTTTATTTTAAATTTAGGGTTACTTATGCTTTACAAAAAGTACTACAATGCCTGTTCTAAATTGTTAACTTTGGCCCCCGGGCTTTAGGTTAAGTCTATTAACATTTGCCTAAAAGTGTTGTAGGACTAACCCTAGAAAACCTGCATCAGGTAGGTCAGGCACTTAGTACTTGTCCCACAACATACTGATACCAGGAGAGAAATTTTCTGTGGGGACACAGAATTTATTTTATTTATTTTTAATAACAGGAAGGGATCTGAAAGGGTCTCCTTTTGCTGCCATGTAAATACAAATATTAAGTATTTTCATCTGCAAGAGCTCCAATAACTTCTAAACTAATACTTTGAAGTATGAATATTAGAATTATTTTTGTCTGTTATTTGGCTACTTATTTATCTAAAAAATAATAAGTGTATGACATCCTAAATTAAGGTATTGCAATTTGATATTTCAGATCATACAGCATGCATTTGGAGTGTTGAGTCAGGAAAGTGTCTTCTACAATACCAAGGTCATCAAGGTTCTATTAATTCAATTCAATTCAGTCAAAATAAAGATGTTGTTCTAACAGCTAGTGGAGATCAAACAGCTCACATATGGCAGGCAGCTGTCAATTGGGACCAGCCTGTAAGTTCCATTTTATGAAAAAAATAATAATAATTTACACATTCACTGTTAATGTTTAGAGTTCTTAAACATGATTTTAAACTCAATATTTTGAGTAAATCACTTTTTTACTTTTTTTTAGTACTAATTGTATTATATGAGTAAAGTTAATTAGTCAGTATTTAAATTACATAGGAATTCAAAGGTTAGTTATATCAATAGGTTTTTATTTTGGCGATCAAATTCTTTTTTTAGTAGTATTATTATTTTATCCTTTTGTCTATTGTTGTTTTGTGTTTTGGATTTCAGAAAACTCACACATCTGAAGAAGATCTGGATTCTTGTGACAAAGATGATTTTAATGATGAGGTAGCCACTGAAGGAATTCCAAGTCTGCGGACACCTGTGTGTGAATTAACGGGGCATAGTGGAGTTGTGATGGCTGCAGATTGGTTGCCTGGGGGTGAACAAGTAATAACTGCATCTTGGGACCGTACAGCAAATCTTTATGATGTGGAAACAGGGGAACTCTTACAAACTCTATATGGTAATCATTTCTGCCTTTATAAAATACTGAAATTCAGGCAATTTTATGTCAAGACATTTTCACTGTCTGACTATTTGGAAAGCAAGATCGTAAGATCTATCTTAATACAATTAACCAACTCAAATTTACATTAGGAATTGAAAACAACAATCAAATATACTGCTTTACTGTTTTTGATAAAAAATGGAGTAAATGAATAATATATTTTTACAAAAATAGATCCATAACACAAGGTATCTAGATTTCATCTCTTAACACTCCCACAGTATAAAAAAATTGGTATTGTCTCCAGTTTATTTGATAGAGCCATCAACCTCTGTTCTGATAACAATCTTATATAATTCAATTGAATTAAACCCCATTAAAAATTCAATAAATACCCCGCCAAAAACTCCAAGCATTGTTTCCGAATTTCACACATTAGTTCTCAAACTCACAGAAAACAAAACATTATCACAGCTACATCACAGTAAAAGAAGCTACACTAGGCCTCCAGCACACACAAAATAACCTCATCAACCTCAGTTAAATACTCAATCTCATGTGAAGCTGAATACAAAACCTGACACACACACACTCTAGGAAGAAGCACAAACAAAAAACAGCAGATGAGTTACTTCACGAAACTGAACAATGAGGAATCTGCCCTTTCATAGAAACTCTGGGACTGTACATGAAACAAACAAAGAAAAGACCAACACATTAAACACTTGTGCAGTATAAAAAAAATAATTATTAGAGGAACAATTGAGAAACTCCTGTACTGTACTGAGTAAAAAAACAGTAGAATCTTTTTATACTGATTCCAAAATCTCTTGTAGTTAGTATTGTTCTTTACCTTGGGAGGAAAACTTAAAAATTTCGTAAATAAACACACTGGGTAGAGTTAATATTCTCAAACTTTTCAAAAGCATTTTATAACTAGATTGATAATTTGGATTAGAAAGTATTCTAATTGCTCACTTTTGCTTCTTGAATATTTCAAGGCTCCTAGTGCAATTGAAAATACACACAGTAAAGCTAATTCTTAACCAAAACAAGGTTTGTCATTTCAAATGAACATAAAAAAATGTACAATATGGAGAAACCTCCACTTCTGACTCGCAGAACATTCATGAGTTAATGAACATAAATTTAATGAGTTTTCTTTTATCTGCTCCAAGAAACACAGTTTAAAATAGAAGATCAAAGAGACCATTTATATAAAAATCAACTATATATATCCCAATTACTATACACTACCACATAACCAGTATTAAAATTTGCCTGTCAACTGTATATTTGTTCATTTGTTACAGTTACAGTTTTCAATCTAGAATTTTCTTCATTAGTTTCAAAGTACTTCAGTAGTCAACTCTCTCAAATAGACTTAGTATAGTAGGTTTATTTTGTTAAGGAGCAGTCATACTTGTGCTCTGAATCTTATCCTTACTTTTCCTAAACTGATCAAAATGGCACTATTTTATTCAGTTCCTCATGCTCAATCACTAAAACTTGCACTATCTTCATACATTTAATTGAACAATTGAGAGCAATTTTCAAAACTACTATATGTTTAGATAAATAAGTAGCCAAATAATATTTCAAAGTATGAATTTGGAAGTTATTGAGGCTATTGTAGTTGAAATTACTTAATATTTGTATTTATATGGCAGCATCACTGCAGCAGTGCTGTTGCATTATACCTCCTGTCAATGCTATGTTTTCAGGGCATGATCAGGAGCTTACACATACATCATCCCACCATGCACACCGTTTGGTGGTAACATCATCCAGAGATACTACTTTCAGATTATGGGACTTTCGTGAACCTATACATTCAGTCTCTGTATTTCAAGGGCATACAGAGTAAGTGTAGTGTTAATATATTTTTTATGGTAAACATTAATTTGAATTATTCAAGTATTCAGAAAATTAATTAATCTGCCTATGTCCCATCATCCTTAGTTGTTTTTAAATTATACATACATACATACACATATATATATATATATATATATATATATATATATATATATATGGGCACCCAGATAGCCCTTCCTATGCCAACCTGTTCATGGGCCGCCAATAACAGGCCCACCTAAATTCCTCCCCATTAAAACCCCTGGCCTGGTTCAGGTTCATAGATGACATCTTCATGCTATGGACCCTCGGACCAGACTTCCTATCTGAATTTCTCCACACCCTGAACTCTAAACACTTGGAACCACTCCCCAACCAAAGTCACCTGGCACAAGCAAAACATCTGTCCACATAAAACCCACAAACACACTCCAATATCTGCACTTCACAAGTTGCCACCCACACCACACAAAACGCTCCCTCCCATACAGTCTAGCCCTCAGGAGAGCACGTATTTGCTCCACCTGGAATAGTCTGGCCTCTTACACCAACCGGATCCTCAACGCCTTCATCAATAGAAACTATCCCAGCAACCTCCTCCAAAAACAGATAACCTGTGCCCTATCAAACCTCCAAACACCCACACCCACCTACTCTGGACCAAAACCAAAAAAGTAGTCCACCTCTCACTACAACGTACTTCCCTGGAGTACAAAGAATTAACTCCATTCTCCGCCTAGCATACACTGGACTGAAATCCAACCCTGAACTAAAAACCATCCTCCCCACTACACTCCCCACTTGCCGAAGGGTTGCCTTCAGATGCCCACCCAACCTTCGAAATTTACTTGTCCACCCATGCAAAACCCACACCTCCACCCGCCCACTCATGCCAGGTTGCAAACCTTGTGGTAGGAACAGATGCCATGTCTGCCCTATCTTACAGCCCACCACAACCTTTCAGAATCACACAACAACATACAAAATCAGAGAGAACATCACCTGCCTCTCCTCCCACTGCATCTACCAAATTAACTGTAGACTCTGCCCTGCATTCTATATAGGCCAAACCTCCCTGAACGAATAACCAACCACCGCAGCACTGTCAAACTTTCCAAAATTCAATTCCCAGTAGCTGCTCACTCCCAAAGCCACAATATAAACAATTTCGACCTATGCTTCACACTCACCATCCTTAAAACTCTACCCCCGATTCATCAGAGGCAGAACTCCATCTGTGGGAGCTCTCTTTCCAACATGTCTTACAGTCAGGCAAAGCCCTGGACTCAACATCCTTTAAATAGAGCTCTTCCTACCTGTCATCCCCACTTTCACAAGACCATGTGAGTATGTATGAGCATGCTCATGTATGTATGTGTATGCATACGTGTGTGTGTGTGTCTCTGCATGTTTATATGTATATGTATGTTTAAGCATATATGTATATATAAGGTGCTTTGTATGAATGATCACTATCAGAACCTTTCCTATGCCACGACCTTCCCTCAAGAGAGAAAGTTAGTGGCCTGATGGGGTGTTAATTGTTTATGGGCTACTAGCCATGCGGCAATCAAAACTGCAGTCTGCAGCCGGCTGGTGCATGGAATGGTGTAACACACCTTCCTGAAGAAGGAGGCTGAGAGCCTCCGAAAATTTGTAGAACAACCTTCAGTTCCTTATGGCGACATCGCACTTCACTTTAAGGTAAGCCACAACCTATCTCTCTTTCCTTTCCATACCAATATTGCAATTATTTTTGACAATGTATGATATTAGTAAGGATATGACATTGTCAAAAATAATTGTAATATTGGTGTGGAAAGGAAAAAGAGAAATGTTGTGGCTTACCTAAAAGTGAAGTGCGGTGTCGCCATAAGGAACTGAAGATTGTTCTTCAAATTTTCAGAGGCTCTCAGCCTCCTTCTTCAGGAAGGAGTGTTACACCATTCCATGCACTGGCTAGCTGCGGACATTAATATGAATTAATATGAAAAGAGAGACAGGTGTCCAAGTTAACTTAAATTGGAAGTTTGCACCGTCTGGCAACTTAGTAGTTAGCATATATTTTCCTGTCCATATTAACTAATATATGTTTCATTATAATATGAATTCATATATATATATATATATATATACATATATATATATATCATAATAAATTATATTAATTTTAGGACTGTAACATCAGCAGTATTCACACGTGAAGATAAAGTTGTATCAGGTTCTGATGATAGAAGTGTTAAGGTGTGGGACTTCCGTAATATGCGCTCGCCACTTGCTACTATTCGTGCTGATTCTGCCGTTAATAGATTAGCAGTATCAAATACTGGAGTTATAGCAATTCCTCATGATAATAGACAAGTGAGACTCTTTGATCTGACTGGACAACGCATTGCTAGGCTACCAAGGACTAGTCGACAGGTAATATTTTATATTATTTGAAATCTGAAGTGCAATAAATGAAGTAGTAGGATTATTTTTGTATTTGTCATGTTATATGCATTAATAAAATTAATTGTTAACATGTAGAAAATAACTATGATAAAGGGGAATTGATAAGAAAGCAGAAACCAAGTTTCAAGCAGTCCTCACTTGGCTGAACATAGTTCATAAAGATGCTTTGACCTTTATCACATTGCTAGTAAAAGAAAATAAATTCACATTGTTTATTACAGGTTCTGCTGTTATTTAGCATAGAAATCTAATAATTTATTTCCACTTTCCCCAATTTATGTAACTTTTTCTAGAGGCATGTTATGCAGAAGGTTAATTTAAAATTTAACCTTTTAAAGGACAAAACTTTTTTTATCCAACTTTGAGAAAAAATATTTTTATTTCATACCCTTAGATTGTGAGAATTTGAATATTTAAATTTCATTCAGAAGTAAGAGGAAAATGTGGTTGAAATATCCATTTATGATGTGGTTTGGTCTAATGTTAATGGTGGACATTAAAAAAAACCATTTGTATAGTCCATATATCACATTAATATGTCATTTCTCCCATTCACATATTGTGTCAATATAAGATATTGACAAGAAAATTTGGCATAATTTTTTAGCAGTGTAAGTAAACTGATTTCTGTTGTTTTTGTTAAAAGGGGCACCGAAGAATGGTGTGCTCAGTTGCCTGGGCAGAAGAAAGTACAAACCTATCATGTAATTTTTTTACCTGTGGCTTTGATCGACTCATTCTTGGATGGAGTGTCCAGTCTGCAAAAGATATTTAGATATGGTTAAAATACATTTATTCACAAATTTGAATCTGTGGCCTTATGTGGCATGTAATCTCTTTCACATACATGCTGAAGTTTGTAATAGGAAAATCGCTGCAGTATATATATAATATTTTAATTCATGTATACTACCATGGTGATATTATGAAAGATTCTTGATGCTGTATTATCTCATTTTGTCCTCATAGTTAATTTTTTTTAATCTGAATTGTCTATTTATACTTCTATATTTTATTTTTATAGAATATTTCATGTGATATATTTTGGTGAATCAAATTTCATTTATTTCCCTGTGATATATTATTTCATACTTATTTAAATATTTCTTATACAAAAGGAATCCTCTGTTAAAATTATCATAAATTTTAAAACCATTGATTTGATTCATTCATTTTTTTACATGCTGCTGTATATTTCATTTTGTATTGTCAGTACTTGATGTATGGATATTGTAAAATTTTATTGTATATAATATATAGGTAATGGTACAAATGTATATTGTAGGAAAGAATACAATATCAAAACAAAATGCTTCTTATCTCATCATTATGAAAATTGTAAAGTGTTTCATTAATGATAGGTACACAAGAATATCATTGTGTAATAAATCTCAGAGGAAATGATTATACTCTTATTTGGAATAACAATAAGAAAAGTTTGAAAGGATATTTGACAGTAGTCTGCTATCAAAATTGGCTTAATTATTCACAACAAATTATTTTTTTATCAGAGAATTCCACATGTTAGAAGTGTAGCTTCAAATATATTATTGGATGGTGAAATTCTCTAACGATTCCAACTGGACAAGTTCGATGAAATCATGCGACGTTTCAACAACTGGCAAAGTGCTGAGTGTGGTTTTTGTTTGAAAGTATTCCATCAGAGATAAGTCTTGGAGCAGTTTTAGGACTATGAGCCCTCTTTGTCAGTGTTTAAAGTTAGACAGTTAGACTGGAAAATAATTGATTGGTTAAAGCATAGTGTTTGTGTGTGTGTGCTGTAAGGGCTGAGTGTGGGTTGGTATTCCCTTTCTATAAAAGACATCAATTTAAGGTGCAATTTCATTTACACTGTGCTTTATTAATTTCCCTATAAACTGGCACACCCAACAATATTATATTATAGACACTTTACTGATAAGGGCATTTAAATCTGATACACTCAAAAGTAAATATTTTAAATCAAATAATATAAATTATTTCTACACACAAGCTTGCAACCGGTTACACACATATATATAATTGATTTATTGATGCGTTTGAGATATTTGGATGAAACCAAAGACCAGTTGATACAGAGCAGTATCAACAAATGTGTCCTTGACTAATTGGTGTAAAAAGAATTACACAGGCAACAGAGAGTTTGTGACAAAAAATTGTGGGCTGGTAATTATAATGAAAATAATTTATGGTGTTTACAAAAGTGTGTGGTCAGGTGAGGGAGACCGATTGGATAAATTAACGGCAGTCCAAGTAAATGTCAGAATCGACAGACGATTCTTGAATGTAAGAAATGGACAATTTGTTGCCATCCCCATAGCAGATGTACAGGCCTGCAGGGAGAAACGGCTTTTTCTTTTTGGGTTTATATTTCCACAGATTAAACTTGAGATCAAGGGGTACATTTTCAATTGATTTTATAAATCTGAATAAATATACAGACATAAAATTAAATTTCTTATATTTTCTGATTCCAAATTTTGTAACCTTAATTCTTTAAGAAAATATATTAAAATGCACTCCTGAAAATAGTATATAATTTTCATTTCGTTAAGTACTTACGGACATTGCAGTGTTGAGGGTCAAATTACTATTATGTAGGTCCGAAGTTTTTAACCTTTTGAGTTGTTGTGGGTTGTTAGCAAATTTGGATGTGCCCCTATACTTTGGCGATATAGAACTCTAAATTTGTTTATTTCATTGTCTTTCGGAACGCATCATGTTGATCCATGTTATTAGTACTTTTAATTGAAACCTTATGCCTTCCTAGTAGCCAGTTCATGTTGCGAAATTGTAAATCAGAAATTCAAACTGACTACCGGTAACAAGTCTGATCTTCCTTCCAGAACTTTTTCATCAAACATCTTCCAACCAACTGTGTTCATTCCATTGTACAACACTTCTCTCATCAGCAGCACCTAATAATGAGCACACTAAATAAAGTAAGTTCCTTCACTTTGAATAAGAAAGATAGCCAATATAGACCAAAAAGAGTAATATAAATACCACACAATGTTTCTGAGATCCTTGTTTCTTCTGTCAGGTGCTAAGAAGAACCTAGAAAAACACAACTGCACTGGTCAGTCGAGTTGTGTTTCTCTAGGCTCTCCTTACCACCTGACTAAAGGGACAAGGATCCCAGAAACGTTGTGTGGTATTTATATTAACCTTTTTTGTCTGTATTGGCTATCTTTCTTATTCATTATTTTCAATCAGACAAAAATTTTTTCATTCCTTCATTTTCTATATTAATTGTCGGCTACCTTTTTCAAAATTCTTGCTGTTAACCAAACCAATACGATTATCAAACCATCTGGGAACACTTTAATTTCCACATTCTCACGCCATGCTGACTAATAAAATTTCCTTACAATGATGTGGCCTCAATATTACCAACAAATGGAATAATTTAACAATTTAGAAATTTATAGACATTGACGTCTACTAATATATATATATATATATATATATATATATATATACTGAAGTAATAATTAATTAGGCCATTAAATTGATTAGGTATCATTTGAATTGTAGCGGTATGAGCTATCAAAGACAACAATGGCGGCGAGTTCTTTTCCTTTGTCGAAAAGCCGAAATGGTGACTGCGCGCGAAAAAGACAGTCAGTCTGCGGTCGGCGACGAGAGGTGAAACAGTAAAAAGTCTTCGCCGAGATACGTGGCAGTTCGGTCCACATAGAGAAATAAAAACAGTAAGGTTCTGCACTGAGCCTCGGTCGAGCAAGGAGAAACAAAAAGCCTAAAATCCGCGACGAGAAGAAAGTAGTTTAAGTCTGGACTCGGCATATGATAAGTAAAGTCTGCAAACATAAACTACAAATCATGAGTTCCTGTATGGAAGCAGGAGTTTTCTTCACAAATTGAACAATCTTCGCATTGAGGGATCCGGCAACGGCTAGCTGACCAGAAAGGGGAGACAACAACCGAGGTTCCTGATAGCTGAGGACGTGCACTTCGACCGCGTGTGTGTAAAATCTGCAAGGAAGTTAGAATCAGTGTTAAAATTTGCATTTTTAGTGTAGTGTTGAAGCTACAAAAGAAAGAGCTGGTACCAGACGGACAATACGTGAGTAACAAAACCTATATAAACTTGTAAACGATAATTAGAAAGGTAATAGTCAGATTTCGTTCAGTTTCTTTACATTTAGCCTTCTTTCATTTCATTCGTCATATTATTTTAGGTGAATTTTTATGTTTGAATTGTTAATCAGTTTATAAATCACTTTTCTGTTAATTATCAAACCCAGTTGTGACCCTGAGAGAAAAGATCTTAATTTGATTGTATTTGTTTTAATTTTGGAAGCCACAAGTGAATAAAATAACAAATTATTTTATTTGTTAATTTTTGATAATCTTTTCTTTTAATTATCCTTTCTTTTGATAATTTATTAATTATTTTAATTAAGAGAATCGATTTATCATTACAATATATATATATATATATATATATATATATATAATGTAATAACCAAACGTGGATCATAATAAAAAATAATATTTTATGTTTACCAAACAAATTTTATTAACAATTATCAGAATTTACAATTATACATTTAATATTTTAAAAAAGATCTCTTTCTCTCATGGGTCTCTACTGGGTTTGATAACGGTCAGAATTTAAATATTAAAAGAACCCAACATTTACCTTTAAATTAAACAGAAGTATCGACGAAACTTATTACCGAACTTATTCTACAGATTGCTTCTAAATCTACAAGAGTTTATTTTATTATCATAAGAAGAGAACGATATCTGACTGTATCCTTTAATTACGTTTACACATGTTAATACCATAAATTTCAACTCACGATTTCTCAGGAACCTTTGGCTCGTTCATTAAACACGCACTTCATAGATGGGGCGTTTACACACACTGACTCTAACACATATTACTGGTTCGGCGATAGCTGGTTCTCCATACCCGGCGAAGGATATCCCAGTTGCTCGTGGAGAAAACTACTCGACGCCGGTTGCTGTATCCTGATCTCCTAACATCGAAGACAGTAATCAAATTTTGAAACTACTACAGATTGAACTTCTGTATGTAAAAATGTTTATAGTTGAATAATTTTGCTGACTGACGCTGACTAACGCTGACCAACTCTGACTCAACTCACGATGCACACAGCACGCTGGCTCCACTCTGACTGTACTCACGATGCTCACAGCACCCCTCGCCCACGCTGACTGAATCAAAATAGGTTATTTCACCCTTATATACTACTAGCATCCTTGTCTTCCGCTCTGTCTCACGACCACGTCGGATTTTACCGACAGCTTCTCCATTACTCAGATTTACTTTCTGCAGCTGCAGTTTCCTTAGCCAGCTGCTAGCCCCTTCGTCATGTCACATCGAGACAGGACCCGCAATTACTTTGCACCCTCAATATCCCAAGTAAATACGCCACTTGACATCTCTCCATTACTCCGAGATTTACATCCTGCAGTTGCGGTCCTTTCGCCAGCTGCTCTGTCTTGTCCGAAAACCGACAATCGAGACAGGTCTAATTTGTCTTTGCACCCTCCCCTCACATGTGCGCGATTCTAACTTCTCCAGATCCCAAATCAACAAGTGACCGGACCCGCAATTACTTTGGACCTGTCGTCTCATCCGTCCTTTTGACCAGCGCTCTCTAGAACAAATTGCAGCTTCCTGTTCTGCTCCCAGACCCGTCATCCAAACAAATGTCTCGTCGATCTGTCACACCGTGACAGGACCCGTCCTTACAAATTACGACTTCCTCTGCCGGCCAAGAGCACTAATCAGAGATAAATGTCTTGCCGCTCCGTCTTGTCACATCGTGACAGGACCCGCAATTACTTTTCACTTGCATTCTCTTTACAAAAATGTGCGCTGTTTTGAAACAATGCATTCCCTCAATGCATTACAATATATATATATATATATATATATATATATATATATATATATATATGTGTGTGTGTGTGTGTGTGTGGAAACATATTAGCTTCAATATGAATTTTATATTGAATCTACATTTATTGACAGGTTTACAAACAAAACAAAAAATATAATTACATCATATAAAATATTCAAATTTATTCCAACGAAATTTTTCTTGTTTTATCAATTTAGAAAAGATTTTGCCACGGCTTTTATTTTATGAGGCTCTTGTGTCGCTTTATCGGGCCTCATAAAAAGTTATAGACTAATAAATGTATAAAATAATCAAACAGACAAAAGTAAATTTACTTTCATTTTCAAAAGTTTTACAAAGATATCGGTAGAACAAGAAATCTGAAATTGGACGGTATAGAAGAATTAGTTTATAAATTTAAATGATTTTACATGCCTTATTACGAATAAATCTTATATTATCCTAATTTTATCACTTTGCACAATTAAAACTTTCTCCGCATGAGCAAACAACCAAATACGTGATATCACTTATTCTTTTTTTTAAAAAAAAAACAACTTAACGTGCACTAAATTGGACACAACTTACACATAACAGTTACGTCAGCACAACAAATCCCAAACACATCACAGACGACCATTGCACGTGATTTACACCATTTCGGCGAACAGTAATAATCTAGAGCAAGGAAAATTGAAATTTATTACAATTTCCAAATATCAGTCAGATTCCATTCTTAATAAATTGTACCATCGAAATCAATCCAACGGCTGCCAGTACAACTTTTCCTACAAAAACTTATTCGTTTGCTTCATTCAATATCTAGAAAGGGGTTAAACGTCCTTTGAACACCAGCAACCTTGGTAATCTATCTTTTACACGTTGACTGAAGCCAATAGAGTATCATCGCCAAAGCGACGTCCTTCCTGTGACTTCTACATGCAGACTGTCCATACAGCTTTTCAACGTCACAAACACCGGCGCGTTTGCTGCCGACAACAGTAGAGTCTGTAAAACATTCCTATGTCCGCATTCTTGCGCCACGCTGACTGTTACTTAAAATGATATTGCCTCAATATTACACAACAAATGGAATAATTTAACAATTTAGAAATTTATACAATTATAGACATTATAATATATAGTATGGGTGCTAGGACACTTCATTGGGTAAATTCAGAATTTATTTGGTATAGGGGTGTGATTGTTACGCAATATTTTACTTGAAAGTGTCCGTTCATAAGACACGATCGAAGTAAGAGGTAGGTAGGTGTCGGGTGGCAGTCTATTTTTTAGCTTGTACCCCAACATATTGAACTTTGTCGAAGGCTTGGGTCACATATAAGAATTCTGCAGAGAAGTAACTTTTTTTGTTCAAAGTCTTTGTTAATTTAATCTGCAACTTCAATAAATAGTTCTCGGAATTCACACGGGTTTTGCATATTTATATTGTAATAAGTGATTTTAAACATTTATACTATTTGTCTTGTCGTGGGAATGTTGGAGGTAACATTTTTCACACGGCCGGTCTTTGGGACCAAGTTTACGTCAACAGGAAGTGGGTTTGCGAGGAACGCCTTGTCAGGTCATTTTCTGACCGTAGTGGTGAACGTGCTAGGACAAAGGTGACCGTGGCTGGTCACAGCTGTGGTGGATATAGAAAAGGAGTCGGGTCCTGGAGGTGGAAGGAGAAGCTGTGGGCCAGGAGACGGGACAGTTGTTACCCAACATTTGGCTTGTCGGCAAGCAGAGCCGACGTCTTTGACCGGAGTGGTGTGGTGGAGAGGAGTCGCGTCCTGGAAGGCAGGAGAGCGGACGTCGTCAGTTCAAGGGACGAACGCGTTGGAGATTCTGGTGCGGAGGTTCTTGGAGGAGAGGACCGGGAGTTGCGGAGCAAGCGTGGGACGTCACGCCTGTGTGGTTTTAGCCGCTTTTCTGTGTGCGGCCGGGCACCTGAACCTGACCCTGGTCATCATCAGAAGACGACGCGTCGCAGTAAAGTAAGCAAACTTTCCTCCCTTTCCCTGAATCGTGTGAAGTTACTCCGAATTGAGAGTTGTGGGTCCAATGACCGGCTGTGTTTGTAAAAGAACATATTGAATAAGATAAGTTTGGCCAAAAGAGTAAATTTACAGAGAATTGTTAGATGTAAGTTTATCAATAAGAGTGGCAACATTTAGCGATTGAGGAGTCGTGCCGAGTGTTTGTAGTAACCCTAATTTGTTTATTAAACTGAATTTTATGTTCATATTTTGTTTTATTCAGTGAATCCTTCCTTTACGGAATTGATCAAAGCCAGGACCCCTGAGATACAGTTATTGAGAGTCTCTTGCTCGACTCAAGTACTCACGAGTCCTGGCAAATCGTTTATCAGCTCCCTGGTGTGGATCGCGCGGATCGCGAATGTTAATTAATGAGACGATTGTCGTTTACATAATTTAAAATAAAACTTTTCTGCACATGCAGTGGCGCCCGGGTCGGCATTTGTCCATTATAAGGATCCGAGGGAGCGGGTAGACGATTACAATATTAAGATGCAACGTTTCGACGACTGAAAGCACTGTCGTCATCTTCTAGGCGATGACGACAGTGCTTTCAGTCGTCGAAACGTTGCGTCTTAATATAAATATGCAAAACCTGTGTGAATTCCGAGAACTATTTATTGAACAACTTCACCAGGAAAGACTTCAATCTTTAATCTGCAACTTGTTGAATCTGCTTGATTGTGGCGAAAGTCGAATGATATTTTTGAATCATGTTATTTTCTGATATTAATTGTTTTATTCTGTCCAATAGAAGCTTTTCAAATACCCTTGATAATATCGGCAGTAAGCTTATTGGTCTGTATGAAGTAATTTGATGGACTGTCCTGGTTCAGGATTTAAAATAATTAGTAGATGTCTTAAGAATTGATGGTATCGAAGTCCCTTCAGATAATGAAGAGGCAAATCTATTAAACGAGTACCTCGCTTCTGTGTTTAACAAAACTAACGGTCGTATACGGTGACCACGAATCCGAAAACTTTCATATAACGGCTGAGGCAGTAAGGAGGACAAGAAGAAAGTTAAAAAACAAGAAATCCTGAGAACCAGATTGCATCTACTCGGAAGTAATTAAACATGCTGGGGAGGAAATTATTCCGTACTTAATGAGGGTATGAAATATATCCATTAATAATACAACGCTACCAACAGACTGGAAAACGGGGATTATTGTAGCAATTTTCAAATCCGGCAATAAAGCGGACATGCGAAATTATAGTTCTATTAGTCCAATTGCAGTAGTATGCAAAATCATGAAAAACCAAATAACTGCGTACATTCGGGATGCAGTTGAACAAGTGGTATAAATTATAAGGTTCGACTTTTGGTATATGACTGTGTAGTCTACAGGGAAATACATGTTGAGCAAGACGCAGGTGCCCTCCAAAACAACTTAGACATAGGCCTACTAAGTACACGGGTTAAACGAAATAAAATGAAAATGAACAAAGGAAAAAGGCGATCAGTTTTACTAAAATGAGCCTACAATATGCCCTGGAATATAAAATAGAAGTGGAAATTACCCCAGGAAATAAACTGTAAATACCTAGGCTTCTATTTTAACAGTAAGCTGGGGTGAGAGGAACAGGTAAATTATGCTACAAGGAACGTATGGAATAAATTGGACTTTGTAAGGAGAACTCTCAAAAAGCGTAATTTTAAGTCCCAAAAATGGCATATATAACATTAGTACACCCAATAATTAGATATGGTGCAGCAAACTTCGATCCGTATAGGAAAATTCAGATCAGATCAGAAGAAAGGAACAAGGCTTCTAGAAACATTGTGTGGTATTTATATTATCACTTCTTTTGTTTGTATTTGCCTATATTTCTAAATTTCAATCAAACGTAAATTTTTCATTTTGTAAGAAAACTGTTTCAAATGCGACAACGCGTAATTAAAGCACCCACCTGTACGGCTGCGTGCTATGTGAAAAAAGAAATACAGAAAAGGGAAGATATAAGGTGCAGTCCTCAGAACTACTTTGCTCTTGCAGTTTTTCACACAATCTCTAACTTTTGAGATAATTGTTCACCTAAAATATAATAAATATTGTGTCGCCAAGTTTCATAAACTAGAGAATGATTTTAAATGATTATAAACAAAACTTTGAGAATATTAGTATAAAATCGGTGTATTTTATTTATTGGCTATATTTTGTTGTTAGTGTGTTCCTTTCACCTTCCGAGGATTTTCGTATTGAGCTTTCAATTTGTGGTATACCAATGAGCTGGGACGGGCAACCGAAAGGAAAGTTTGGGAATATAAACGTCTCGTTTAACGAGTGGAAGCTAATATACGACGATGGTCTGAAAATTTTCCGACCTCAACGTGAAGATCGCAGCACTAGTAAATAAAAGCTAGTGAATTTTGTTGTTCATCTGTTGACAGTTACTCACCAAAGTTTCAGCCCTTTTGCACGCGCAGTTGTTATGTAACAGTCGTTTGAGTGAGTTGTGTGTATTTTTGTGAAAATAGAGAAAATCGAGTTTCGAGCTGTTATTATATATTTGTTTTTGAAAGGCAATACGCCTACACAAATCAAAGATGAATTGGATTCTGTGTATGGGGACACTGCACCATCATTTACCACAGTGAAATTTTGGGCAGCTGAATTTAAACGTGGCCGTAAGAGCTTGGGAGACGATGAACGTTGGGGACGTCCAAAAACTACAACTACCGACGAAAACATGGCCAAAGTTCACCAAATGGTGCTACACGACCGCCGAATTAAAGTGAGAAAGATAGCAGAGGTCATGAACATGTCAAAAGAACGTGTTTGTCACATATTAAATCAACATTTAGGCATGAGAAAGCTGTCTGTGCGTTGGGTGCCGCGTAGATCAAAAACGTGTTCGAATGAACATGTCCAACGGTCTGTTGTCGAAGTTTAGGCGCAATAAATTCGATTAAACTTGGATACACCATTATACGCCCAAACAGTGGACTGCAAAGGGGGAACTGGCTCCAAAAATAGCAAAATCTGTTTTTTCGGCTGGGAAAGTGATGGCGACTGTTTTTTGGGATCGTCATGAAGTTATTTTAATCGATTATCTTCAAAAAGGAAAAACCATTACAGGAGCATACTACGCAAAATTACTTGACAAGCTGAAGGCAGAACTTGCGGGAAAACGGCCACATTTGCAGAAAAAGAAAATCCTGTTTCACCAAGACAACGCACCGTTTCACACCTCAGCGGTTGCCATGACGAAAATCCACGAATTACAGTCTGAACTGCTTGACCATCCGTCTTACACACCAGATCTAGCCCCAAGAGACTTCTTCTTGTTCCCTCATCTAAAAATTGTGCTCGGAGGACAGAGATTTTCGTCAAATGAAGAGGCAATCACCTACATGAACACTAATTTTGCAGAGAAAAACGCCTAGTACTTTTTGGACGGGTTACAGAGATGGAAGCGTAGCAGGGAGAAGTGTGTAGAGTTACAGGGAGACTATGTTGAAAAATAAAATAAAAAATTCAAAAAAATATATATTCCATCATTATTGGGTCGGAAACTTTTCAGACCACCCTCGTATATGTATATATATATATATATATGAAAGTGGTACATGAAGCAAATGACTTACCTTAATTCGAAAGTTAGTGTAGTCTGACTGGGAAGAAATAATATGCTAATCTTTGCGGGCCTGAGCCCTCTTCGTCAGGACTGTAGGTCTTTTCGACCGTACGAATTAAAAAGGTTCATCTTTTGTTAACGGAATTTTGTATAAGCATAGGAAATTGTATAACTTTACCATGAAAGAAACTTTTTTTTCACTCCCTAAAAATTCTCACACACCAAGAAATTATTTATGAAAACTACAACCGACTATATGAAATGTAACTGCCTAGTTATTATTTCGATAATAATTCTTTATCGTTGGTTGTTTAGAAGTAGGACCGATAGTGTATAGGAGATATTTTTGTTCTTTGGCAAGTTTAGCGATTCATGACTCAAATATAATAAACAAAACAATTACATTTGTGCAATTGTGTTAATTGTTGCTTATGTTCCGAACGAAATGTTTAAAATCTGTTATTTACTTCAATGTTTGTGGATTTACTAATTTGTCTCATTTCCAAGTGGCACAGTTTTGTCTTGTTTAAGGATTAAATTTTACTGTGACTCGATCGAAAGAACATGATCTCACTGAATATTTGCGTTTTGTTTACTGTAATTTGCTGTATTATATCTGTACAACCCAGGCCATATGTATCCAGTTTTGGAGAACTCACTTGTAATTTTTCTTGGGCTGATGAAATAAAGAAAATACATCCAAAGTGTGATGTTGAGTCTCCACATTATGTTTCTAACGATTTATACTTGTGTGCAGGATTGCTTAAGAAAAGTCAAGACTTGTGCTTATTAGTCAAGAATCAGAATGCTACGGACGTTTTAAATAGAAAACCTATTCTTGATATCTATGATTCAAATCTATGCGGTCGTTTTAAAGATTTTGCCATTAACCCTCCTAATACAAATTGGATTTCAGTATACAATAATTTGTTTTCATCTAATTCTTCATGTCTTGGTATGTGTTTTGACATTAGGAAAAAAGTTAATCCTTTATGCCAGTATACTATGTGGGTTTCTGATACATTCAATGAAATAAGTAAGTAGTTGGTATAAAAACTTGATGTAAATAATATTTACAGTTTAATTGCTTAAATTTATTGAATATAACTGCCTCAACAGTGTTACTATTAATTTCCTAAAAATGTTATTTCAAATATTTGAATTAATTGTATTTCAAAATTCAAATATAGGCTACTTAAGAAACATATTTTTATATGCATCAACATTAATGTATACTAGTAAGCTTCACTTTGGAATATATTATTGCAAGTTATATTTGAATATTAATTTTTCTTTAAATATAATTGATGTTTGTGTGTGTAAAATTATTATTGTGATAAATATTAATTCATTGTTTTACTGTCCTTTGTGTTCCAGAAAAGAAATCTGTCAATGAAGGAGCTCATTCAAAAGCATATAAGGTGCCAATAGTTTTAATGAATCCAGAAATTAAAACTAATTCAATGGATTCTAATAAAATCAATGTTGATTTGACTCCTCAAATAACCAAAGTCAACCAAAATCCAATCCAGACTTCCACTAGTAAAACAGATTTGTTAAAGCATGGTAAGAGTACTTCAAATGAAGATACAACCAGGAGTATTATATTAAGTAAAACCCCATTAATTTCACAAATTAATGGCTCTAAATCAACTTCTGAACCATCAGTTATATCAGTTTCAGCTTCTACTGCACAAACTAGTAGTAAAATGACTACTCTTTCTTTACCTGTTAAATATGAATTAAGTGCTAAGCAAGATCAGTCTATTGACATTCAAACAGCTCATTCTCCCTCCATTATAAATGAGATAAAAAAGGTAACAAGTTATGCTTCTACAACTGTGCGAACTACTACCAAACAGAATAATCCTAGTGACAGTGTTCTTGAAAAATCTGAAATTATTAACAATGTTCCTCCCAAGATTTCTACCTCAAAAGCTGTGATTAGTGATAATGTTGATGAAGCTACTGGAAATGACATAGATAATACTGCTGAATTTACAAATCAAGATGACGACTTGGACGAGACAGAGGTGAAAGAACCTTCAGCAGATGGTAAGTCACTTTACTATTGAAAGTTAATTAATGTGAATTTTCCAATTTAATATACTATCGACTGATAATCCTAAGACTTTTGAGCTATCAACTTCACAATTTTTTTACTGTATTTCACACTTTTTGTTTGAAATTGCATGAAAAAATTTTTGTTTCCCAAAATTAATTGTAAATCCGTTAACTTAAAACTAGTGTAGCAGATTATTACATACAACACCATTGGCTACTTCTTTTAATGTCTCATGTTTAACATTTATTAAAAATTTATGTCTTCAGCAAACAGAATAATTTCAGGAAAATGAGTCTTAATTTTATCAGTTTTTTCCAGAAAGTTTTTTTTAATTCAGAAGTATTCCATTTTTTATGCTTTTAATTTAATCCAAGGTTAATAAAATTTTTAGATGATGCATTCTGTAGCTGCAGGATTTTTAGCATGACTCGTGATTATTCTTAATATGTAGGTTAGAGTAAACACTTGCAAGCAGAAACGACAGACTTTTGATATGTATTGAATGTAAAATTATTTAATTAGCTACTTCCTTAGATCAGATTAACCATGTGTGAACTCAAATTTATTACAAATTCAAAAACGTACTAATATTATTTTGTTGACTAAATATTGTAGAGAATGTGTTTTATTAAATATGTATATTTTATGTGTATAAATTCACTATTTTAATATTTTTATAGTTAATAGTACTACACAAATTTCTAATAACTTTTGAGAAACTGAAGATTATGGAAACTGGTCATAGTGTACCGAGTTGGTTGCAAGCTGTTATTAAATATTGGAAAAACTGTTAACATAGTTTTGTATAGCCACATTGTGACATAAATAAATTGGAGATATAATATAGGCACAAACAAAATAATAAAATCAAAACAAACCAAAATTTTTGGGTACCTGGATTGATGGCAGCTTAAAATGGGTTATTCTTAGAGAACATATTTTAAACGAACTCAATAGGGTCTGCTATGCATTTACATAATATATATTTATTATATTATATTATATTGTAAATTGTCATTTTTGATTATCTTCTATTTTACCACTTCATTGGATTTTAAGAACACTCGACTTGTTCTAGTATGTTTTATGAACCAATATATTATTATTGTGACATAATTTGTAGCATTTACTTTATAAATTTTTTGTTCCAACATTATTTACAATGCTTGTAGTAAATATTTGAAACTAAGAGGTTTTTTTTCTGTTTTAAGGTGCTCCCAGTGCTAACTTCAATGGAATTGAAACCATGGGGCCTGTACGTGAAGGTAATCATAACATTAAAGCTTCACTTATGTTCACAGTCTTGTGTACGTCATGTATGAGAATATGGCTACACACAGCAAGATTTGAATGACAGTACTTTGATTAGTAAGGATATGACGTAATGAAAAATAATTTCAATATTGGTATGGTTAGGAAAGAGAGATAGCTTGTGGCTTACCTTAAAATAAAGTAAGGTGTAGCCATAGGGAACCGAAGAAAGTTCTTCAAATTGTCAGAGGCTCTCAGCCGGAAGAAGGAGGCTGAGAGCGTCCGAAAATTTGAAGAACTTCTTACAGTTACCTATGGCTACACCGTAGTTCATTTTCAGGTAAGCCACAAGCTATCTCCTTTCCTATCAATTCCAATATCACAATTATATATATAAGTGTTCTGTCAGAAATTATTCATGGTATTTACTCTGAAGAACAGTTATCTAAAACTAGATACACTTGCATAATCACTTGAAGTAGAAAGTAATTATTTTTGTATGTCTGCTAGTATGAGCAAGTAATACACAAACCCATTAAAACTGCAAATGTCTCTCAAGGAAATAAATAAATAAATTTTTAGGAAAGGGTGGGAAATAATAGAGATTTCAGATGTGTCTGAAGCACTATTAAAAATTATTGATATTGTTGCTGAGGTTTTCACTTCGTTTGTTGGCAGTGGGCAGAGTGGGATTTATGATTATGGTGGAGGTATTGACAGTATTGTTTATAGATGAAGGCATTGCAGATCCTGTTGGTGATGTTGCATTCAAGAGATGCAGTGTAGTCTCCTTTTTGTGTTATTAGTATAGGGAGTTTTTTTTATTGATTGACAGTTTTCCTTACACAATGGTATGTCGAATTCCCAAATGTTTTCTTTTAATATTTCTCGATATTTATCTATCTCTTCAGGACATTTTTTGTTCTATTCTGATATTGATGAAGGGGGTCAATGAAATAGGAAGGAGGAAAAGTTTACCTTTAGTAAAGGTGAATAAGAAACATAAGTTATGTGGTTGTTTGCCGCACCTGAATGATGGTCGAGGATGTGCTATTGGACGGTTTGATAATAATAGGAATGCTGACAAAGTTTAGAAGACTATGTTTATTGATTTTAAGGCAGTCTACAACAAGCTAGAAAGCAGGAAAGAAGGATTAGAACATTGAGTTGTTCTAGGAGTTCCAGGAGGGAAGATGTGTCTGTAGGCACTGCTATATCCAAACTAAAAAACAAGCAAAGCAGTGGACAAAGGGTTGAACAGAGGGAGGGGTTCACCTACCTTTGCCAACTGCTATTTGCTAAAACGTAGAAGGTTCAAGAGACCCAAAATGGCCACCTCTTCCCCTTCAAGTCATGCCATGCAAAAGAATTCTGAAGAAAGCATCCCATGGTCCGTCCTGGACCTTCCTTAGGCCAACTCAAGAAATATGGAACATGTCAGGTTCAAATAAAGTCACTTACATATATTGCACTATATTTTAGCTTACTCTGGCATTCCAGAAATAGACATTCTTTGAAGTGCAAATCAAACACACAGGGTTTTGTTAGTTCAATAACTTTGGTATTTTAAGAGAATTCCTCTGGGGTGAAGATGGAGATGAAAGTATCCCATTTTTTATAATTTCACCTACATTTTCAATTTTTATTTCACCCCATAATACAAGAGTCAAAAAAACTACAGAGCATCTACATGGAAGCAACTGCAGTAAAAAATTATAAGAAAGAGACAAATTTTAAATATCACTGTAGACTTTAATTGACACACAATTTTTTCTCAGCAATACTCGAAAACTAGGTTTGGCAGATGAATGTAAACTAAAAATTGTTGGAGAATATTTACATAAACTACAACCAAGAGAAAGACCATTTGATTATTCATTAAGAAATAGTTGATAATTGTTTGTCCTAGCAAATATAAGTGACCATATCCTAATTCCTCAGAAAAATTATATAAATACTTGTGTTCTTTGAGAAACTTATATTGATCTGCTCATATATTATTTAGTGTTCATTATTTAGACTTCTAATCTGTTTTTTACTATTTTACCTTTGTACTACACATTTTTTTAATAGTATTAACATTATTATAAGTACAAACACTGTTAATTATTCACATCTACAATTAAATATCTTGGTATAGAAGTATCTGTGAAATCTCCATATTTTTTTTTATTTTTCAGAAAACGAAATTGATACTGACTCTACTGTCGATCAGTTTATGAAACCAGATGATTCTCATTTTTTTGCTTATTTCATGACCATGATGGTTTTGTGTATCATTGGGTATTTAGTGTTCCATAATAAGCAAAAGGTAAGAAATATAGTTGTTATGCATGAATTTATATAAATTTCATCTGCTTGATTGTGTAATTTATCATTTGTAAATTGTATATTTCATTGTCAAGTTTCTCAACAATTATTAAGACATTTCAAATTTAAAATAAGTTACTGATGAATAATTGTGAGTGGATACATGAATAAATTCTTGCTCTAAGCAAGAAAAAAAGCAATTTGTGATTTTTGTCCAACAAAACTAGAATTTGAGATACTCATGGAAGGTATGAAGAAATCTGTAATATTCGGTGGATATTCAATTTAATAATAATTTAACTGAAATATATTATACACACTTGGCTTATAAGTCTAAAGATAACGTTTCACTAACATTTATTAAAATATAATACACGTGGAAATATTTTAATGTTTATGAATTTATTGAAATTTTGTTTCTGGTTCCAGATTCTGGCTCTTGCCCTGGAAGGTAGGTCCAGGAGATCCAGAAGACGTCCAAATACTTCAGGTTATCGGAAATTAGATAGCAACTTAGAGGAAGCAATTACTTCAACAAGGAGTACCTCAGCTACCAATGTTATATACTGAAGTGCAAAGTATTAAAAATTTATTTATTGTTTCTTCTTTAAACAATATTATTTATTTTAAGAAACTTGTTTTAATGTAACAAAAATGTACATATATTGGTTTGATTTATAATAATAAATTGTGTTAAATGCCCTAATTTGTATTTTATAATTTATATGACATTTGATTTAGATAAAAATGTTTGAAACTTTTAGCCATCTTTAAAACATGTTTTTTCTTTAAAGGAAGTAATTGAATTCCTTTCATGATATTTTCATTAACCCCTTCAACTTAATTGTTTACACTGATGTAAATTTTTTGTCAAGATGTAAATCAATCTATCTATGTTTAAAGGAGTTTCAGTTAGCTTTAATACAATTTTCTAATTTAATGAAAGGAGCCTTTCTTTCCCAGAGCAGAAATGAATGACAAAAGAAGCAATAGCAAGACGCTAAAATAAATTATTATCCAACATCACTCTTGAAATATACACATATAAATACATCAGTATTAGACGAATCACCTAACAAAAGTAGCTAGGATTCTGGAAATCTTTGCTATATATATGTTAATTGCCTACTTCTTTATCTTAATTTTTCCTAGCTTAAGATAAATTAATTTTATGAAAATCATAGTTACTATTTATTACAATTACTAGCCGAGTGCCCAGAAAAGTTTAGCACTTGAATCTAATCTCTTGGTCAACATGTGATTTAAGTGGCATCAAGAGCATTGAATCAAGCTATTGTGAGAAGTGAGTGGACAGCAGTCCATGTAGGCGAGTATGTCGTGCACTTTGGTAGTTTAATGGTTTTTTCTGAATGTTATTTTAGTTTCATTATTATGGGCATGTATATAAAAGAGAGAGAACTTTTATAGTCAACAATTTATTGTAATTACTATGTTTATTTTGATGAAATTTTCAAAAATCTATTATCAAAAATTATTTAAAAATGAATGGGTACATTCTAATTAATAATGTTTATCTAAGACTATTAATTGTAATATCTACTATATTGCTAAAAGCAGGAAAATTTCAATTTGTGTATGTTTATTTAGTTTATAAATAAAATTTGTTTATTTAAGGCTAAAAATAAAACAGAAGTACCTACAAAAATTGAACTTTTATTGCTTTTATATTTGGGAAATCTGCAATTATTAGTCCAAACTATCTAATATTTCAGATTCCATTGAAATAATGATAAGTTACTCAGTCTCGGTTGATGCATAGTTGATCTTAAATAATTCTTTATCATTATAAATTTTGTTATTATGTTATGTTTCTCCAGATGCAACTATAATGCGTACAGTGAGAAATAGTCTTAATGATTTTGATGAATAAATTTAACTTCCGTCTTGGGAATTTAATTTTACATACTTTGTCCCTATACTATACTATGTTATCGATTCTTCTTTAGTGGTTCCAACCTGCAGACATTTTGGTTTCATTTTTAATGGTGATCACTAGATTAAGTTGTTATGGTATAATAAAATACATAGGTTCAAATGAGCTCTATGACAAGATTCTTGCATTTGCACTCTCTTTCCCAGTGACCCTGATTACCCCTACAGTGAACCTTGTTGTGTTGACATCAAAGAAAGATTTCCCTGCGTGTTAGTTATGAGTGGAACAGTCGTATGAGTACCAGCGTCATTGTGTTGTATCAGAGCGTTATGCCATATCTCGTTGAAATCCTTTTCTATGTAACACAGGAGTCAGAAACAACTACAATCACACGCATCGAACAAAAAAATTAAAATAATTTTTTCATTGTATTTATTTATTATTATTGGTTCAAATAAAGATCAGAAACATTTGTCTGTAAACTATGCCACATTGACATACTATGAAAACGCACTTATCTTAAAACGATTATAACTTTTATATTTAAGTTTTCACAATTTTTAAATTGCATATAATTATTGAGATATTTATTACTACATTTCACACAAGAAAATACATACTTTTTGGATTTTTTAATAAAAATAGTGGAAATGATTATATTTAGTGTAACTTACTCACTTTAACGATGAATTAAAAAAAACACCTTTTAGGAATTTACATATTTTGTTTAGCAAACATTGGAGAATATATTTTTTTCAATTATCAACCGCCCCTAGCGAAATGTCTTAAAATTATCTAGTTTAAACCTATCCATCTTACGATTTTTCATTAAGTATTCACAAATCGTGTCACTAATATATTTTCTTAAAGCATTCTTATGATTATCACAAGTATCAATAAACGTAATAATAGCCTCAACATCGACAATTAACTTCTTATAATACTCATTAATCATCTGTCATTGTCTGTTGATCTACATTGACGCGCGCAGTTGGCTTGCATTGTTCACTTATCAAGTACGCGGATTTTGATCTTATGATGGAATACTACAGCAAAGTATTTAGAAATTAGAATAACAAAATGTATAAATTATCCATCAATTCAGTGTTATATTATCAGCGATTAATATTTCGTAGACTATTGATGAAGACAAGTTTAGAGAATATGCCTTGTAACATACAAATTATTCAATGAAAAATATTCGTTCTGATCGCTGATTTTTCATCAAATTTCATTTCACGGCTAAGAAATTAATTGCCAATACCCTTCTCCCAATAGGAACTTTATAGGAAGAAGCTTTAGAACACAGAAATAAAGAATTCAGAAAATATCCAGGTCGTGCACGACAAACTTCCAGAATAGAAAATTTAACTGATATTTTTAATCGATTTTTATTCATCTCTGATCCCTATATTACCGACTTACTGCTTACTGCACAACAAGAATTCAGAAAATATCCAGGTCGTGCACGACAAACTTCCAGAATAGAAAATTTAACTGATATTTTTAATCGATTTTTATTCATCTCTGATCCCTATATTACCGACTTACTGCTTACTGCACAACAAAAATCAATATATCTAATTCCAAAAACGATATTCCTGATTAAGTTAAATTACTTTAAAAATGAAAAAAAAAAGATTAGGTACGTCAATATTAATGTATTATTTTTTTTTGCAATAAGAATCATTTTATTTATTTTATATTAAGACCACTTTCCAATAATAATTAGTAATTGGGCTTAGAACAGAAACAAGCGCATATTATATATATATATATATTGTAGTGAATAACAACCTTAAGGACCGCGGGCCTAAGTATGAATACATTAAACGCGCACGTGTTTCTGCCTGAGAAGGCCAAAAGAAATCGCGGGTTCGCGTCCCTTTTTTTTGCATCATTTTGGGGGGAGCGGAGTTTGAATAAATACTCCGAACCCGTGAGGCAAAGGGACAGACGGGGACGGAGACGCAGAGGTTTTGAGGGACGTCCATCGCAGGGAGGCCGAAGAAGGAGATCGTGTGCTGCTTACTACAAGTCCAGTGATCCACGGCTGACGCCACAAGTAAAGTAAGCATCACAATATATGTAAAGTACATTCAAAAGTAGAATTCTTTTACACAGTGCGGAAATAGACTCTGTTCGCCCACAATACCCTGTTGAGAAGGAGAACTTTTTAATCAAGCCAGAGCTAATTTTAATTTTATGCAGACCAATGTATATCTGCTGGCACCCAACAATATTTTTTAATGTATTTTTGTATTTTCTTGTAATAAAGTTTATTTTTTAATATTAAGTAATTAAAAGGCAAATCATTACAAATTATATATATATTGTAATAATTAAAAAGAGTGCTTAAAATAAAAGATTAAATTTTTAAACAACAAACAAATTTATTTTAATTCTTGAACATATTTACAATTTAAAATAAAAAAGATCTCAATCTCTCAGGGTATCAACTGGGTTTGATAACGGTGAATCATACAAAACAATTAAAGAACACAACAATTACATTTAAAAGGAAATATTTACTCGTCTAAACATAGACGAAATTTGCTTGTCGACGACATTAATACTAAAAGATGGACTCTACTTTAAACAATTTTTTTTATCAATAAGAAAGGAACGATATCTGACATATCTTTTAATTCGGTTTACAAAATTTATTGTTCTCTTTTTACTTACGGCTGCCCAGGATACTTTTAACTTAAGAAACACAGTGACGGGTTTTTTTTCACAGCTTCAATTGAACTCACAGATTCTAATTTAAATGTTTCTATTTCAAAATCAGGAACCAGGAACCCCTGCTTCGTCTCTCCCTCGCTCGGTTGAGTCATTCACAGCTTGCCCAGCTTACTGCAGGTTTCTAGTTCTGCTTGCGTAAATGTAAATGTTTGGTCTCGTCTATTTCAACTTGACCAACGCTCCCAGCCAACTCCAGACTGATCTTTTTAATATAATGTCTCGTCGATTTTCAAACGATCTGTGTTCGGCCTAACCTTTTAGCCGACTCAAGAATCAACAACCGCCGTCCCAGCCAACGTAATACCAACTGCCTTTCTTTGAGCGCGCTATTCCTTCCTAACCAAGTCAACAATACTCTCCTTCATTGTTGCTGTTATGGGTGCGGTACCGCCGTCAATAATGTTTCTCCAAAAATTTAGATTATCAATTACAATTAATGCCTTAATTAATAAGCATTACAATATATATTGTGATGATTAAAATGGAGGTTAATTCATTAAATTTATTAACAAAATTATTAAGATTAAAACTTAATTGCCAAAGATTAATTTAACAGGTGTTTTTGTTATAAAAATGATTTGCCCTAGGTTGGCACGCCGAATTCAATTAAAATTTACAAACAAATATTTTTATTTTATAATTTGTGGCGTTCGAAGTAAAATACAATCTTTTATATTTCACAAACAATCAAATTTAATAACTCTTCTTCTCATGGTCTTTAACTGGGTTTGATGAGTAAGAACAATCATGATTAAATTAAGTAATTAACAATTCGAACAAATTGAAACGAACGGAATACGAAATCTGACTATACCCTTAATTACCGTTTACAGAATTTAATTTTTTTCGTTAGTACTTACAAATGTCCTGCTGGTACCAGACTCAACGTTTTCGGAGCTTGAGGACACAATTCACTAAAAGGCCATTAATCACAGACTCTACACTTGAACAAACACACGGTTGTATATCTTGGATTATTCCTCCAGGAACTCGATCATCTGCAACTCCGGTCAACCGTCGGACGTATTAAATTTCAATGCCTGTTTGAGGTAAATGTTATTTCGGAACGCGTGTGTATCAGAACGGGGCGCTAAAGCTTTTGTTTCAGCTTTGCAGATTTTTATATAACTTGTCTCTACGTCCAGATCTTTTTACAAATGTAATGATTAACATATTAGTCTCTCAGTTGAATTTATAAGCTTGGACCACGCTGTTTGTACTCTGAAATTTTTGCTCCCTTTCTCGTCCACAATATTAGCCAGACTGATAGGCTCACAACAAAGACTGCCAGAAAAAGAGCTTGTCGTCATTGTTGTCCTTTAAGAATTTGTACCGCTGAACAATCCAATTTATTTAAACAAATAATAACCCCCTTAATTAGTATTACAATATATATATATATATATATATATAGTAATAAATAAATGGAATGCTTTATTTAATTTAATTTAAATTTAAAGACTTTACCTCACGTTGAAGCGCCATTTATGTAATATTCAAATGGAATTTAATTAAATTAATTAGTCGTTCAATTTATTTGCCCCACGTTGTGGAAGCCATTTATGAAATAAACAAATGGAAGGCTTTTATTAAATGAAAAGTTTAAACAATTAACAAACAAAATATTTATTTTATTTTGTGGCAATAGAAGATAATTACAAACAAAATTTGAGATCTGTCCTCTCAGGGCCTTTACTGGGTTTAATAATGAACACAAAAAAATGTTGATTTAAAATCTTATTAACAAAACAGTTCACAATTTACCTAAACAATATGTCGATAGAATGAAATAAATTAAAAAGTAAAGAAATTAACTTTGATTGACAATTAAAAGAGAACGAAATCTGACTTTATCCTTTAATTTGCGTTTACAATATTATTCAAAATTATGTTACTTACGGACCGTCGGTCTGGTACCAGAACAATCAATTTTACCTCGTTCGGACACTTTTACACTCTTTAATTATTTAATCTCAGGCCTTAGTTTTCACTGATTTTACACTTCACTTTAAAATTTGGCAAGATTCGCTGTATTCCGTTGATTGCTCCGCTCCACAATAATTTACCAATGTTATTCCGCAACAATTCCTTCACGAAGATTGTACAAAGTTCTATTTTGACGAAACTGGTATTACTTTACAATATTCACGTTGCAATATCTTGGTGAATGTTTTACTCTGATCAATTTTATAAAGACCGTTCTCTGCAACGTTTTCACCGTCGGCCGCTTCTACTCTCCAATGAATCACCAACTTTATTATACTATGCTCGACGATTTCTGACATCTTTACAATCCAGACCACAACGACCAACTAACTATGCTTTAGCGCGCGTAAACGCCGTTCCGCGCTCTCAATAATAGGAACAGAGCTCACCACTCATTGTCGCTCGGATCGCCCTCGCTATAATACAAACTTTTCGCTAAACAATTCAAATTTATTTCAAAACAATTAATTGATTAATTAATTGGCATTACAATATATATATATATATATATATATATATACATATTATCGGAGTGCAAACTGAGATTTATTTCGGGAAACCCTAAATAGAAACATTAACATATTTTGTGGCAATTATCCTTGAACGTAAAGAATTAAAAAACGTAGCATGAAGATTAATATTTAAGTAACAATAGAAAGCAAAATGCCATGTGCGCGTTTGAGCCCCTTTCTGACCACTGTGAGTCGTGGATCTTGCCAAATTGTATTAGTAGCTGGACTGTTGTGGAGTGATTATTCCTAAGGCCAAATCGTTTTGTGTACAGTGTTGTGTGATCCTTCGCAAAATGACCTTCTCGGCCACTTTACTTATGGAGGTCTCGGTTTGGACCTGTAGTTGGTCGGAAGCTAGTGGTTTTCCCCGGGTTTCCAGCAGTCCGGGAAGTGTTGTGTTCGGATGATGGCAATCGTAATGTTAGTGATCCATTCCGAGTACTCGGGGCTAGAGCTGTTTGAATACTCGATTCTGAATGCCATCACGACCAGGCGATGAATTTGTCGTATATCCCACTGTGTTTTATCTATGTTTGTATGGCGTAGAAGCTCGGCGACTTCTTGAGATAACAATTTGTGTAAACACTTAGCCCGTTTCTTGTGTAAATATGTTTGTAAAGGATCGTCATTCGGTTGGAATGTCAGCCTTCGCTAAGTCGGAGTAGGCGTGTCCTGCAGGTCTGAGAAGCGTTGGTACTTGGTGTACGTGTAAAGTGTCGCCATCTGCCACGTGGAGCGTCTAGGGGTAACAGCCTGCGCCATTTCCTCTGATGACGGATCTTAGTCTGTTCATATATTTGCAATCTAGGTCGTTGCCATTACCGTGTAAGTTGTCGCGAAGCACCGTCGTGTGTTGGTGTAGAGTTGTCATTGGTATAGCTTCGGATACCGCATCCTGTATGGCAGTGATAAGGGAATGAACATACTGGTCAATTTCCGCCTCGCTGTTGATGTTCTTTGTGTGGTTAATGTTTCTACCAAAGGTTTCCAGAAATAAATCTCAGTTTGCCCTCCGACAGTTGAACATTATACGCTTTTTTTCTGTTCAATGTCCTATTACTAATTATCATTGGAAAATGGTCTCAAGTCAGATCCTGTATGACGGTGAGGTCAAATATAGTGGAGTTATTCCACTTAGTGTTCAGTTCTCGTTATGAATTAAAAATTGTGCAGTTTTCCCGTCCAAACGCTCCGTTAAACTTGCAACAATCCACTTGCGCAAGTAAGATGTCGTTCTCTAAATTATTATAATTATACGAGAACGGATTACTAAGTCAACGGGAAAGAACTCTATTAGCTGAAATGAATAATGCAATGCCAATTAAATTGTGACTATGCAGTAGAATCATTCTTCATAATTTGTCGTTCTTTTTGAAGAAACAATGGCGAACATCGAAAAATGAATTATATTGGTTAATATTATGTTTAATGGAGAAAGGAAATTTACTACTTTAATAAAATATTCGGCTGATCATTTCTAAAGAGCCACTATTACTGTACAAAAATGATATTTTATGTAACACATTGTTAATGGATAGCCGATTAAGTTCTTTAATTATAATATACCTCGTTAACCGAGCAAATCAGAAGTAATTTTTCTTAATAACGGTTAAATCGCCGCGATTGATTCGTTACATCAGGGATTATTTTTAAAAATTAACTAATTTAGTTGATAACGGATCAGTCTATCTTCAATTTTCAGTAGTAATTGCTAGAATATTAATAATATAAATATTTAGATTTAATAGAGTTCGTAAATTTTCATTCACTTTTTTGCATATGGAGACAATTATTCAGCACAAAATATTTTCAATTTTAGAGAATATTTTAATAAATACGTTCTTTTAATGATTATCCGAGATGTATTTGTAATTTTTCGATTTGAAGTAATGTACGGCTAGAAAATATATAATAATATGTAACTGTTGAGTTACAGAATATACAATACACGGGCATGTACTAACGTTACGAACGTCATGAACATGAGAAATCTAATGATAAAAAGGAATACTGTATACAGAAACTTTTTATTATTAAAAGAAGTAAATGGCTATAATAGAGGAAAAGAAAATGCGTGGAATGAATAAACACAATCCTAAAATCAATCTTATAAAGAAACTTGAGAATTCAAGAATGAACCAAATGTATGGAAAAATTAAAAAACCATGTACAAGGTAAAGGATAAAACAATAAAATAAGTAAAATTTAATTATGCATACGATTTCCAAACCGAACAAATTGCACGTAGACAACAAATCTCTAACAGCAATTATAGAGGAATTAGTGCAAAGTATTTCATTAGCAAATTAATATGAAATGGCATTAAAATTAAAAGAAGAATGTTTTTCCTGAAGTAAGAGACGATGAATTAGAAACAATTGTTAAAGGTTTAAAAGGTGTTTTAGTATCAGACGGTGTTAGCTCTGAAGTTATCAGAAAGTTGTGGCCTGTTATTGCAAGTCAGGTTTACCTCATTGATAAGGAAACTTAAAAACCAAGACTGATGCCAAAGATAATGAATATAGCAATTGTGGTTCCTGTTTCTAAAGGAGCTCTAAACGACTAACAAAAATTGCCGGCAATATTTTAGGAAACTATGGGCCGGCAACATTTCCGGCAATGTTACAGACAATATGCTGCCAGTAATATTCCGGCAATACAGTGGAGCACAAGCATTTCTCGCGTACACGTAGTAAAATAATAATTGCCGAAAATGAAGCGCAGCATTAATTGTGATAAAGAATTTAAAGAATGGAAGCAACTGGATTCGACCTTATTTAAACAAACGAGAAACACTTAACAATTTAAGCAACGAATTAATTCTTGACAATTACTTACTTCAAATTTCATCAGAATGCCGAAGGGGGACTTTCAATAGTTGCTTAAAAAATTGGGCCCATGATTGAGAAAAATGACACGGTGATGAGGAAAGTAATACCGATCAGCCTTCGATTCCTAACGACGGGAGACTCTAAATCTTTGATGTATTAATATATAATCAGAGCATATGATGGTTCAATTTCGTACATCGTTCGAGAAGTATGCGTAGGTTTAGTGGAAGGATTAAATTAATTTATTAAAGTATGTACTTGCTAAGCCTCTTTATTTTTGAAATATTAATTAGAAATTAACTTTTTTTTTCGCGTACGTCATAACTGATGCCGAATTTGTTGGTTTTTGCCAAATATATTGTAATGCATTGTGGGAATGCATTGTTTCGGAACAGCACACATGTTGGGAAGAGGACGCAAGGGCAAAGTAATTACGGGTCCTGTCTCGATGTGACAAGACAGAGCGGCAAGACATTTATTTCGGATGAAGGGTCTGGACCGGCACAGGAAGTTGCAATGTGTACTTACGACGTATACAGCAAAAAAAAGGCACGTGGGTGGCCGGGTCGCAGGAGGGATCGGTTTAAGAGAGGCATTCGAGTAGCCGGTCCCAAAGTAATTATGTTAGGGCAGGCTATTGTCTCTGATTAATGGTCTGACAAGTGGCGTATTTACTTAGCATTTGTAAGGAAGGGTCTTGTGCAAGTCTTGTGAGGATGACAAGTCCAGAGTAATTGAGGGTGCAAAGTAATTGCGGGTCCTGCCTCGATGTGACATGACGGAGGGGCTAGCTATTTTGCTAAGGAACTGCAGCTGCAGATTGTAAATCTCAGTAATGGAGATTCTGTCACCGCGAAGATGCGACGTGGATCTTGGAACAAGAGGAAACGAGGAGGCTAGTAGTATAAATATAAGCGATAAACTATTGTGATTCAGTCAGCGTGAGAGAGGGGTGCTGTGAGCATCGTGAGTAGAGTCAGCGTGGGAGAGGGGTGCTGTGAGCATCGTGAGTTAGTCAGCGTGGGAGAGGGGTGCTGTGAGCATCGTGAGTAGAGTCAGCGTGAGAGAGAGGTGCTGTATGCATCGAGGAGTTTTGGAGATAGAGTGGAGGAGGGATGCTGTGGGCATCGAACTTGTAAGTTAGTTGGAGATGAGTGTCAGAGCGGAGGGTATGGAGAAAGAAAGCAGCCTGCGAGAGAAATAGAAAATTATTCAACTATAAACATTTTCATATTCAGAAGTTCAATCTGTATTAGTATCAAAATTTGACCAGTCTTCAATGGTAGGAGACCAGGATACAACATCCAGCGTCGAGTAGTGTCACCACGAGCAACTGGGATATCCTTCGCCGGGTATGGAGAACCAGCTATCGTCGAACCAGTAATATGTGTTAGAGTCAGTGTGTGTAAACATCCAATCTATATAGTGCGTGTTTAATGAACGAGCCAAAGGTTCCTGAGAAATCGTGAGTTGAAATTTATGGTATTAACATGTGTAAACGTAATTAAAGGATATAGTCAGATATCGTTCTCTTCTTGTGATAATAAAATAAACACTTGTAGATTTAGAAGCAATCTGTAGAATAAGTTCGTTAATAAGTTTCGTCGATACTTCTGTTTAATTTAAAGGTAAATGTTGGGTTCTTTTAATTTTTAAATTCTGTCCGTTATCAAACCCAGTAGAGACCCATGAGAGAAAGAGATCTTTTTATAATATTAAATATTAAATTCTGCTGTAAATTCTGATAATTATAAATAAAATTTATTTGTTGTTCATAAATATTTTATTTATTTATACGCCATTATGTGTTTATTACAATATATATGTATATATGTATATATATATATATATATATGTCTTTGGTTTCTGCTCGCCAACCATCTTTCTTCGATCTCTATCTATAGTCCATCGACTTCACGCCCCATAATGAGGGATTTCAGCGAACTTCATCAATAAATTCAATAGTTTTCTCGTTGGACCAATTCATAAGTGGAATACTGAATAATTTTACCCAGAGAACAAAGTGTAATACTAATTGTTAACACAGCTTCTGGAGCCAGCCTCCACTGAGCTTCACGCGATCGTCTGCCTGCCGAAGAACTACTTTGCAAGTATAACGATTCAGCTACTAGCATCGCTGACTACTCATCCGCCAGCTGTAGCGGAGAAGAAGAAGAAGAAATTGGGTCGCAGAGAGCAACTCGTCGCCGCCGAAGCCAAAAAAACACCGCATTATGCTCAGAATCTTTATGAACTTCCATTGTTTTCAAAATAAGATTCTCGTCTTATTGAGTATAACAATGTAGTTCAGTTCGTTCCGAACATTCGACCAGTGCACATGATATTTTGAAAAGATAAATAAAATATTATTAAAAAACAGTCTCGTCATTAATCTATCAAGTTGTATCACGCATATTTAATTTTCTTCCCCTGTGGTGTCCCAACACAAGAAGTTTTTCTACAAACAAGCAAGTTAAATTTCCTCCACAAGCTTATACACTACAGAGTCCTCTAGGTGAGGTCTGGGAACTATTGTGGCCCGGCAATGTTTCCGAATTTTCGAACAGGACCGATATCTCCGGAAACACGCCAGCGAGTACTTAAAATGCTGGCAACATTGCCCAGAAATACTGAAATATTGCCGAGTGATTTGTATGTATTGCCGAAAGTGTTACTGGATTTAGAGCAATATTGCCCGGCCAGTATTGCCGTAAAAAGTTGCTCGTTTACAGGCCCCTTAAGATCAAGGGCAGTGGTAAGTGCAGACCTATTAATAATCTCCCAGTGATTGAAAAAATCACGGAATCTGTGGTTTACGCTACATTAATGAAATATATAGGAGTTATTAATTTACTAAATGAATGCCAATCTGGGTTTAGAGAAAAACATAGTACACATTAAAACTTGTTATCGAAGATTGGAATCAAGAAATAGACAGGGGACAGGGAGTGATAGCTGTATTCCGAGATTATATAAGAGCACTCGAAACCGTCAACAAAGAGATATTATTAAAAAATAATAATAATAAAAATAGCCAAATACAGACAAAAGAAATGATATAACTACCCCACAAGGTTTCTAGAAACCTTGTTCCTTTCTTCAAGTGCTTATTAAAAAAAGTTAAATCATATATAATACAACGGGTTAGGTATATGTCTGGTTATAGTATTACTTGACTGATACGTGTTAACAAGTGAGATTTAATGCTTTTAAAGCGGGTGAGAGGGAAGTCAAAAATGGGTACCACAAGGAAGTAAATTGGGACCTATGCTATTTATAATATATATTAATGATCTACCTTATATAGTAAAATTCTTATGTTGCGGATTATTCAGTTACATATATTTATTATATGAATGCACAGGAAATTATAATCAAATTGAATATTGAATTGATTCTGTTTAATAAATGGTTAAAATTTCTTAAATCTAATTGTAGATAAGACTAAGGGTATAGTTATTGATAATGAAGAATTTAGAGTATACACAGAAGAGAGATTTTCAGTTAATATAGAAGGAAATAAAGTAAAATGGGTTCAAAAATTTAAATATCTGGGTGTATACATTAATAATAAACTTAGTTTTAAAGACTAGTTAGAGTATGTAAATAACAAGATAGCAATGAAAGTTAATTTATTGTACAAACTGAGAAACGTTTTGACAAAATCAGCGAATAAATTATTGTTTAAACTAATTTTATATCTGATAGTGTTCTACTATACTGACGGTGGATGCAAAAAAAATATTTAGATATGTTACAAAAGAATTTAAATAAAGGGATGAGAACAGTATTGAATAAGAGACGTAATGAGCATGTAGGTAATATTTTGAAAGAACTAGGACATCTACTGATAAGGAGGTACAAACGGATGTTCTATCATTTATTTATAGATTGGAAAATGGACTACTACCAGTTTATTTATCATGCATAATGGTAAGAACAGTGATATACATAATTATGAAACGAGACAAACAAGTTGCTTTAATATAAACCAGGCCCATATTAGTAGAAAGCAAAAGACTGTATTTCTTAAACGATTAATAATGTACAATAAATTACCACATGATGTTAAAAAGTTAACATCTGTAGGGCAATTTAAGAAAAATTTTGAAAACTGGCTTGTAGGACAACATTGAATGAAGTAACATAATGTAATAAAATTTATGGTATTGGAAATGTTATGTGTAAAATTTTATGTGAATTTATGCAGCAGTTATAGAATTGGTTGAAATTGTAAATTAATTAGACGCAAGCTATTTGGAAATTAATTAATTAATTGAACCAATTATAACCACATTTAACATACTACGGGGAATAATTAGTTACATATATCGATGTTATGGGTGGGGTAATATCGAACGCAGAAAGTCGATGGTTAATCAGCTGATCGTTGGCGGTTGTTGTTAATTTAAATGAACACTTTAGTAAAAATGGATTCGGTTTTGCGAGCCAGTAAATTTAGAGGATGTTTACTCGGTTCATTGTTAGGCGATTGTTTGGGGGCGCCTTTTGAATGTGAAGAATCTGTTTCCAAGATTGTTTTGCAGAAATACCTTGATAAATTGGAAGGACCTTATTTTAAAGGTATAAAATAAATTCCCTATATGTGCATATGTTACTTAAAATAAAAATATAACAATATATTATTTATTGCCATAAGTTGCTACTCAAATTTTATGTGCAGCTCCTGTCAAACAGTACACAGATGATACAGCAATGACTAAGTCTGTAGCTGATTCATTAATTTCTTCAGGAGGATTTGATCCTTTAGACTTAGCAAAAAGGTAAGATCATTCAACACCATTATTCTTTGCAACCTTCATCACTTTTATTCTGATATAGTTAAAGTTTGACTTAAATTGAAATAATATCCTCGCTTAGTTTATACTGTTAATTTTCTATAACCAATTAACAAATGGGATATGTTTCCTAGTTTCTTGCAAAACTCAAAACTATTTTTATGAAAATATTATTATATTAGCTTGTGAAAAGCCCAAAATTTAAATATCTGGGTGTATACATTGATAATAAACTTAATTTTAAAGAACATTTTGAATGTGTAAATAACAAGATAGCAAAGTAAGTTAATTTATAATACAAACTGAGAAAAGTTTTGTCAAAATCAGCGAATAAATTATTGTTTAAACTAATTTTATATCTGATAGTGTTCTACTATACTCACAGTGGGTGCAAAACAATTATTTAGATATGTTACAAAAGAATTTCAATACAGGGATGACAGCAGTATTGAATAAAAGATGTAATGAGCATGTAAGTAATATTTTGAAAGAACTAGGACATCTAACTATTGATGAGAAGGTACAAATGTATGTTCTATCATTTATTTATAGATTGGAAAATGGACTACTACCAGATTATTTATTATGCTTAATGGTAAGAACAGTGACATATGAAACCAGACAAGCAAGTTCCTTTTATGTAAACAAGGCTGATAGTAGAAAGCGAAAGACTGTATTTCACAAAGGATTAATAATGCATAACAAACTTCCACATGATATTAAAAAGTCAACATCGGTGGGCCAATTTATAATGAATTTGGGAAACTGGACAACATTAAATGAAGTAACATTGTTTAATGGAGTTTATTAAATTGAATATCTTGTGTATGAAATTTTGTGAGAAGTTGTGCAGCTATTGTATTATTGGATGATTGTAAATTAATTAGCCATGGGCTATTTGTAACTAAATAATTACTGTTTATGTTGAGTCCACATTGTACCTTGACTACTGTTGAGCTTTTCATACAATAATGTTTCAAAAATTTTATTATTACTCTTATTTTTACTCTTAAATATGTTTTTATAAATAAATGCACACAAGTTACTTGAGTTGATGTTTGTTTCAGGTTTGTTAGAGAATTTTTCAATGAACCTAGGAGAGGTTATGGGAGCAATGTAATTGATGTTTTTTATAAACTTCGTGGTCAAAAATTCAAAGATCCATTTGGTCCTGCCAAAGAACAATTTGATGGATCTGGATCATTAGGAAATGGTGGTGCCATGAGAGTAGCACCTATAGCCCTGTTCTACTGTAACAATTATGACGAATTAATAAATATATCAAAACAGTCATCATATATAACACACACTAATAAATTGGGATATGATGGCACAGTATTGCAGGTAAAGTTACTTATTATGCTTAATTAAACATACCTCTATAATTCCTATTTTTCTTTCCACTGTGCAATATTTATACCATTATAACTATGTCTCTTTTGCATCCTCATTATATGAAGTGTGTCTGCTGTTAAAGAATATAAATATAATTAACGGAAAATGCCATTTTGGTTAATGTCATTTCTATTCTTTAGTAGTCAGTTTTGAGGTAAAGTAAACGATTCTAAACTGCATTTCAGGCTATAGCTATTCAACAGAGTTTACTGTCTAATCCTGGAGTTGAACTGAACACTAAAGATTTCACCGATAAACTTATTGCAAAAATGTCTGTTATTGAAAAAGATGATGAAGGGTGAGTATATCACTCAATATTTAAATTAAAATCAGGAATCTGAGTTTCTAAGCAGGAAGGATTACAACTACAGCTTTTAAAACCCACAGATTTTATATTTCAGAATTTAATTAATACTTCCTCATTATAAAAATGTTCATTTCCATAAAGATTTATATCATATCTGAGTTGTGATAAAACTGAACCATACAAAATGTCTTCCCTATTTTATGGAGATTGTCTACTGTTAAGAAACAATTGTGTATTTTTACGTACCTGAAACTGTTTTACATCCTATTTAGATTAGGCTTACAAGACACACAGGCATATCAGAAACAATTGAAAGAGATTCAGAAATTGCTTGAGATGGAGGGAGGAGCTCCTGATGAAACTGTTAGAAATAATTTGGGAACAGAAGTTACTGCCCTCTACTCAGTTCCAACTGCAATATTTTGCTTTCTGAGAGCTCAACACAATATAAAAGATATTGAGGTATACTTCAAATTACTTTTTAAAACTATTTAAGCATTAATTTTTATATCCATCTATATTTTTTCTGGATATATAATATTTTTACTCATTTACAAGTTATTAATTACAATATTTTCTATTCTTGTATTTCCTCAGTTTTCTAATTTTATTGTTTTATTTTTTATTTGGTTGATTCTATTTAAGGGAATAAGCTGAGCATAAAGTTATAATAAAATTGGTAATGGCCAAATAAACTCGGAATAAAAAGTTAAATAAACGAATTACAAACGAGTTTGAATTCAACACTGTGCAGTTAACGGCATGAGGTGCAGACCTTATACCTCCTGAGAAATGAGGTAAGCTTCTCTGAAAATTTGTTTGACATGGTGACACTGGCCCTTAATTTCATGTGAGACGTTAACTCTCTATTTATTGTTCATATCAATTTGGTATGGATAGGAAAGATTGGAAGTATCTGAAATTGCAGGTCAGTGTGACCATGTTTGATGAGATAAAGTTCTTAAATTTGCTGAGGACTTTAATGCCCTTCATCATGAAAAATGTGCATTGCACACCACCTAAAATGCCCAGTGTGGAATTCAAACTACAGCACGAGCATCTGTTATGCAGTAAATGAGACACTCAATGAAACAACTAACTTTCTCTCAAGGAATATATATTATGGTCCTTAGCCCAAAATTGGCCAATTGGCTAAGAGGTGTGTGGCCAATGTCCAATGTACTTGAAATAACCAGTGTATATGGATGCATGTCCCTGGCCTAAATTCGATGTGCTGATGATGCAAGGCCATCCAGAGTAATGGTGGTGTGCCGTAACATATCCACTCATGGCCTCGCACACATGTTCACAGAGGACAGTTGCTCACAAAGGGCTAAATAAAAAGTATGTAATTGTTTTAGATTTCCAATTTATTAACAAATCAGAAAAGTTTGGATAGAAAAAGGAAGGTAATGAATGAACCATACACTTGGTTAGAATTTAGATATTAAAATTCATATACCCAGAGAATTCTAAAGAACTAATAAAAGTGAATATTCAAAAAGGCAATTGTATGTCAAAATTAATGCCATGAAAGTTAGTTATTTTTTACATGCTTATACAGTTTAAATATCCATTTTCATAATTTCATCGTTTAAAACTGTAACTGTATACCAAATCTAACTCTACATATGTATCATATTTTCAAACATTGAACCCTGCAGTTATTGAGATAAAGTGTTTATTTTTTCCAGTAAAGGGTATGGGGAATATATTATTTTTAGAAGATGACAAAACAAATAATATTCTCTTCCAATGTTTGCAAATAAAATACATATGTATTTTTAACTTGTCTTTCAGTAATACAGTATGTTGAGATGAGGTGTAGTATAACTTAGGATCTAACTGACATTTTGATTTAAAACATAACCACTCTTGCTAATATTTTAAAAACTCAATAACAGTCACCTTTTACATCATGCTTTAATATTTATTTTGGAATCTTTGGGCTAAATGTGTCATAACCATCCTCTTTTCATTAATTCATTAAATAATTATTTAATTAAATAAAAATCAACAGTTAAAATTTATATAATTATGAATATTAATTATTAATTAGAGGAATAAACATGCCTTTAATTAAAGTGTTTTATTATGGTAATATAAATTTTATGTTGATGGTAATGGTCTGTAAAGGGGCAAGCTAGTCTCATTCTCTTTCTTGCAACCACCATCACACCACAAGTGACAACCTTGCATCAGCATATCAAATTTTGACCTGGAATTTCCAGCTACTTCACAAAATTGCCAGGCAAGGAAGCATATACATGGGTTATTTCAAATATATCGTGAATTGGCCACACCTCTTGGCTAGAGTGCAAATAACACACACACATTCGCGAATTGACCAAGCCTTTTGTCTATAGCCGTAATGCACATACACGCACACACACAATATTAGGAGAATACATTAAGGAATCTGTACAAATTTGGTGACGGAAGTCACATTCAAACTTGGATAGTGAGGAAGGATAGAAATAAATAGGAGGACTATGCTTTATGTGAATTCATATGCTCAGGAGTAGAATCACGCATGTAGAAAAGCATATGTTCAAATGAGGGAGAAGGAAAGACTGAAAATATTTGACCCAGGCAGGACTTAAACCTGCATGATCTGCTCAGTACAGATGCCTTAACCATCTCGGCCACCAGCTTAAGTTCCTGAACAGGCAAATATAGACAGTCTTATTACGGATAAATACTTATTTAGAGGAGGAATGGATAGAGTAAAGGGAATGAAGTATTAGGAGTATCCATTTAGGAATAAATACAATATTAGGAGAATCCAGTAAGGAATTGAAACTAATTTGGTGATGAAGTCACATTTGAACTTGGATAATAAGGATCACACACAAAGAAAAGCATATGTTCAAAGGAGGCAGTAGGAAGGAAGAAGGCAGAAAGACTGAAAATATTTGACCCAGCATGATCTGCTCAAATATATATGTATGTATAACACAATTGGATTTGGAAGGAGTGACAGTGAAGTTGACTTTCCTGAAATCAATATTTCATTAAAATTATCACAATATAAATATATATATCACTTAAGGAAAATGTGAAGACGTCAAATTAAATAACACATTTGGATAGGAAAGAGAGAGAACAATTCCGACTGGTCAGTCTGGACCAAATACTGATTTCAGGGTAAGTCGGCATCATTGTCTCTCTTTCCTATTCTAATGTGTTATTTTGACCTCATCACATTTCCTTAATGTATATACAGAATATTACCAGACATACACAAAACGAAGCATAAAAAAATTATATACACTTTTCAGGCAATATAATTGTATTTTAATTTGAAAATAAACATTTAATTATTACAGCTGTATATTCTTTTCAGACTGATAATCCATTTCGTCGGACTCTACAGTATGCAATATCTTTGGGTGGTGATACAGATACAATTGCCAGTATGGCTGGAGCTATAGCTGGTGCTTATTATGGAGACAGTATGATAAGTGAATCATTATTAAAACACTGTGAACTGTCCCAAGACATTATGAACTGTGCAGATGCTCTTCATTCAAGAATAAAGTAATAATTGTGGTGAAATTATTAACTAGTGATCTAAATATTCTTCAGGTTATTATGAAGAAATCATGTAAATTTTTGTACAGTTCATCTGACAATTTAGATTTTTACTAAACTAAAATACATAATCCCTATCTGTAATTTACAACTTAAATAAAAATACAAATAAAATATTGTAGTATTTTCCTGGTCATTAAAGGTGTTTTATATTTGTTTGTGTATGTTGAATTGTGTGGGGCAGTTACCAGGTTATGTTTTATTTTATGACAATAAACACTTCTTTGTTCTTTTGAGCAGTGACATTTAATTCACAAACTATCTAAAGATGTTGAGGAAACAGGTTATGAAATAGGTATTACAATTACAAATGAACACAGTGTGCCTTTAACAACAGAATTCAATTCAGACCTTTTGAGCAGTAAACTTTTTCAAAGTCATTCACATACAATTTCACAAGAACAATTACAGATTACGTGCTCCCCATCAAAGTTTTCATCTGTTGAATAGTAAGTTCTTAAATATTGTATTCATATGCAATGTATTATAAAGTCTTATCTAAACACCATTACTACACTTCTTAAATATTATATTCATATATTGCATGTATTATAAAGTCTTAGCTAAACATCATTACTATCTGAACTAGTTATTTGTCACAACTAAGTAAAGTTATCTGTTTCAATTGCAAATATGCAAAAAGTTGATTGAATGTATGAGATACACAGTTTACAATTTATCCCATATTACACATAAGAAAATTATTGCTAGTAATATTTCCTGTTTTAAATAATAATAATGTTTTTATTTCTGTTCATTGTAATATTAGAAACGTCAAGGTCTTAAAAACTAATTATAGATGCTAGAATCTAATGTAAACAATTCAAGTTTCATTTCAGCAGTTCATATCTTTACATTGATTGAACATAAAATACATTTACAATGTTCATAAACAAAGATTATTGTGATAACTTATAGACAACCTTCTATTACATTAATTATGAGGATTTAGCAATCCGGAGAGATTATAAATAGATTTATTACATAAAAATGTCTTTAATTTATTCTCAAATTGATTACAAACTAGAGTTTATAAGTCTTGTGGAAGTGTTATAAAATAGAATGCCTTGAATTGCTGGGTCCTTATCAGTCTTCTTTTTACTTGTTAGTGTCCTAAAATATTGAGGACCACTTCTTGTATACGTGATTGAGTATTTATCCTGTTTTTTAGCCATCATAATCACTCTGAATACATATAATGCATATACAGTAAGTAATTTGTTGTTTCTATATATTTTTTTAACTGGACGCTCCATTACATTTTTATAGCAAGGATGCTTCAAAATATTCATTTCATATTTGGAATACATGAATTTCCCTTAACATTTTTCCAAACATATTACTGTAGGGCAAATATATTTTCAAACATGCTACTGGCCAGATAATGATCACCTGATGTTTTTATGATAGTAAGATAGGATATATTGAAATCACTAGAGGGCCTAGCATGTAAAAAATGGAAATATTTAATCATCTTTGAACACGGTAAGAATGTTGGTGCTTAGTGCTTTGGAGTAAACTGCTGTGAAAATGTTTAGAGACTGGAAACTACGTTCGGAATGTACAAGTTGTGACTGTCAGAGAACCATGCATCAAATGGCTGAATATCATATTCATATTTAATTTATTGCCAGTAAAACTTGGTACAAAGTCATATTGTCAATTCCTAAATTTAGTATTTACAAGATAATAGAGCTAAAATTAACTTAATTCCTAGATATGACTGACTCTTTGACGCTTCGGTCCTTGTAGAACCTTGGTCTTCGCAACTATCTTCTTCCAATGTTCTCTTTCGATTGCCTTGGTTCTCAATCTCCTGATTCCCACAGCGTGTAGGTCTTTCTCCACCTCTTCAATCCAACACTTTCTTGGTCTACCTCTCTATCTTCTGCCACCTGGATGCCCCTCCAGAACTTTCTTTGGTTCTCTTGTATTATCCATAACTTTATACTTTTTCCTGTCTGAAGAAGGCTTCTCACATTCCAAGTCACTAATATCAATCCATAACCAGTTCCTCGCTTGGGTCGTTTTTTGGTTTTATCCATCTGGTTTACTTTTTTTAGCAGCTTTTCAACAATTTCTTTTTTTTACGGGATAGGGGTGTCAGCCCTATGCTCAACCCCCAACCTGGAGGACCAGGGTATCTATTTTAGTCTGGATCATCACCTTTGACCTGTCCGGCTTGGGAGGCCCTACCAGTAGCTAAGCTACTGCCAGCATAGCTCTCAGGATCTTTTGACCACGCAAGCCCCGCCACCACGACAAGGTAAAGATACCATCGGTGAGGAATTCCTAGATATGGAGGAGTGTTAAGACAAGAGAAGTGACCATATAACATAATTATTTCTATACCCTATACCCTTAGAATAAGTTACTTACACATATTCATCTAAGGTATACAGACATTATTATTTCTCTCCAACAGAAATTTTGAAGTTTCTCCCATTTAAACCTTTAATATCATTCGGTTACTCCACTGATATATGGGCTTTTATTAGAATAACTGCAGTTTATCCTTACTTTGTGAATACCTTTTCTTCTACAAGTGTTGCGGTTGTTTACCACCATACTGTTGTTCACTGTTACAGTACTATCTTTGTCATTTAACAGTATTACATTATCTAATAAATAAGCACAGTATTTTTATGTTCTGCATACAAATTATAACTTTGGAGTAAATTTCCTACGTGTGTTCTTTGCGACCAGGAAACAAACACTGTGGGGTTGAGACGCGCCTACCACTCCCAGGACCGGGGAAGGAAATTTTCAAACTAGTAACTCGACCGATATTTTAGTCGGATAAATTATTTTTCCAGGTCAAAGAGATTCAAAAAGTCCCTACCTATGTTATCTGTGTATAATTTCAACCGCTTTCGAGCTTGGGAGGGGAGCACCCTTATGTGTGGGATATGAGTGCCATTACATAAAAATAAGGCAAAAACAATTTTTGGAATCGAATCCAGGGTAATGGTTGTCACTGAGTTTAATTACGGCATTCAAAATTTCCGTTTAACGCGGGCGGGGGTGGATATTTGAGTGGAATAAATATTTGTCAGGGTCCATAACATTGATAGTATGTTGTTTGTGTATAATTTCAATCTCATTCGTCATGGGAGGGGAGAACGCTTAGGAGTAGGGATGGAGGGGCGTTACATACAAATATAGAAAAAACCTAAATTCGAGTAATATCCGGGGTTATGGATGTCGCTGGGTTTAATTATGACAACTTGCGGGGAGGTCAGGGGTAGAATTTTTAAACAATGCATCCGGTTGATTTTTGCGTGGAATTATTAATTTGATTTAACCCACTAACATGTTTAACGGCCTATATATTCGTCGAATTAAACTTTTTCCGGCTCAACGAGGTCAACCAAAACACCACTCCCAGGACCGGGGGTGGACTGCGGAGGAAATTTTCAAACATTAAAAAACAGCCAATATTTGAGACAGATGATTATTTTTCGGGGTCTACAAGATTGATATTGTTCCTACCGATGTTATCTGAGTATAATTTCAATCCCTTACAGAATGGGAAAGAAGCACCCTTAGCGATTGTGGTGTAGGGATGTTACAAGAAAATAACGCGAGTACAACAACCGATATCGGAGTCAAATCCAGGGTTATGGATGACACTGAGTTAATTTATGACAAGGTGGGCAACGCACTATGTTGGCGGGGGAGAAGAAATTTTCAAACATGTTAAACGTTCGATTTTTGTATCGAATAAATATATTTCTGGATTAATGAGATTCATAAAATTTCTCTACATATGCCCTGTGTATAATTTCAACCCCTTACAGATTTGGGAGGAGATCACCCTTAAGGGTGGGGGAGGAGTAGAACTACATAAAAACGCAAAAATAAATCTGAATTCCAGTCCAATACGAGGTTATGGTTATTACTGAGTTTAATTATGACATTTAACTTGTCGTTTAACTCCCCCGTGTTGAGGTGGAAATATTCATAAATGCTAAAACGACCGATATTTGAGTCGGATAAATATCTTTCTGGGTCAAGGAAATTCATAGTATTTCTACCGATGTTCTTTGCGTATAATTTAAACCCCTTTCGACATTGGAGTGGAGTACCCTTAGGAGTGGGGAAGGAAGGTCGTTACATAAAAATAGCAAAAAACAACCCATAGCTGAGTCGAATTCGGGGTTATGGATGTTGCTGAGATTAATTATGATATTTTAAATGCCGGTTAAGTTGTAGGTATACCCCTATGAAATCGGGGTGGAAGGGAAAAACATTTTTCCGCGTTCAAACTTAAAAACGTATAGTCATATTTTGTACAGATAATACTTAACGAAACAAACACTATATCGGTAAAAGACCCCTATCACTTATTGAGGTGAGGATAGGGAAGCAGGCATTTTAAATTCAATCTATATTACAGGCAATATTTTTTACTTTTTCAGCGTAGCGTGAGTATTTTTGTGACTCTTAAGTTATCGGGACTATTTTTCACCCTCTTAAAGTACTGGAATTATGTCTGATTACCTTAAGATTCAGGGAACAATTTTTACTCTATTAGAGCATGGAAAATCTTTAAGACTCTTTTTACGTAAAGGAACTATTTTGTCTTTTAAATGAGTAATTTAGATTCTGTTGGCCTACCGGAGGTGTTATTTAAACTCTAAAAGAACCGAATGTAATTTTGCCTAATTTTTTTACTATTTTAAAGTATGGCACATATTTTTGGTTCTTTTAAGGTACCAGGAGAGTTTTTTATTCTTAACGTTCCTGGGAGTATTTTTACACTCTTGAGTTACATGAATAAAATATTACAGACTACGAGCACTGGGAACATAATTAACTCTCATACGGTAGTACTAGTATTTTTGATTGTTATAGGGTACCGAAAATGGGTTTTGGAAGAATAATTTTGATTTTATTTATTATTGGGAGTATTTATGCTTATCTAAACGCACAGAAGGGTTCTGATGAAATTAGCATTCCCTCTGCAAAGGTACGATAACTGACTTCTTGACTAATGGATTAATGCGCAATTGAAATAAATTTTCGGGCTTATATAAATAAATACCCGGGCACCCAGCAAATGAGATTTAGTTCTATAGCTATATAATTGTTAAGATTTTATTTTTAGGTTTCTATAGGTGTCTCTGTGCCCCATTTTATATATTAATTCAAACTAATTTCAGTTAAGGTTGCCCTTTGTCGTTGACAATACTGAGAAGATGCCACCATAATAGCCTTTGAAAAGTGCTCGTTTGGAGCAGTATTTAGCAATGCACCTAAGATGATGAATTCCACAGCTGACTCTTTAACGTTGTCAATGTGTAATTAAAACCTGAGATTTAATTCTATAGCTGTATAATTGCTCTCGATACCCAACTTGAGCCTTAATTCCAGGAGGCAAAGCTACATCAATTTGTGGTGTGTGGGGTTTAAAGTACATTAATACTGACTTGCTGTCGTTTATTTTAAGTCCATTGTTTGCAAAATAAATATTTGTAGATTCCCAGACTAGAGATAAATTGGCCTGAAGGACCTCCTGCGACTTGCCCCAACACAGCGGGGGTTATATATATAATATTATATATATAAAATCTTAACAATCTTCTATATATATATGTAGATTATTGTTAAGATTTTATTTTTAAGTTTCTACAGGTGTCTCTGTGCCCCATTTTATACATTATCCTAACTAATTTATATTTAGGTTGCCCTTTGTTGTTGACAATACTGAGAAGATGACATATAATAGCTTTTTAAAAGGGTAATTCCATAACGGGGTTATATAAGGAATCTATTATAAGTTTAAAGAAAAGTATTTGTTAAGTCTCATTGTCGCCGGTTAGTTTGTTATTGAAGACCGAACCGTTCAGCCGCTGCCGAGATGTTTGTGTTATTCTACAGTTCATTAAAATTCCTTAAACCTTGCAATGTGTTACTGAATAGGAGAGTTACACAATTGAATAAACTACCCGATCATTTTGGTCACTCCGGGCCGCAGCGTTACAACGAGGATATGACCTAGTGATATTTTCTCTCGTGGTCAGGAAAAGGAGCTTTACTAGTACCACGTGTGTGTGTTCATCGACTATGTACTGTGCTAACGTCTCCGCTGTGGACTTTGAGAACTTCAGGGTTTCACTTCAACATCTATTTGGTGCATTGCCACTATCGGGCGCTCCAAACAGGTTTGCAGAACTTAAACTAAGGTTAGTTCCTACCAAAATTATCTTTCAACCTAATCGTTCTTGTAAGACTCTCTTATTCAATTATAAGTACGATACAAAATACTCGTGAAGAAACGTAGTAATAATAAGAAAGATAGCCAAATACAGACTAAGGATAGTTCCTACCATAATTATCTTTCAACCTAATCGTTCATGTAAGCCTCTCTTATTGAATTATAAGTACGCACTTATTTTGTCTGTATTTGGCTATCTTTCTTATTAATTTTCAATCAGACGTAAAGCTGCACTTACGCGTCTGGAAACATACATCGACAAATTTCAATTGAATGCGCAGACATGTTTGATTTATAAATAAAGCTGAATAGATTGAAAGGAATTAAGATTCAGTACCTAGATTGTCAGGACAAATTAGAATAAGAGGATGGTCATTCAGCTGATGGGGAAGAATTCATCAAAACTAGATATAGTTCGGGCGAAGTATAGGCGTAAATTGCATGAATGTAAAGTAAACTACTACAAGCAAACGTGATTCTAGTGAGGAACAATTTCATAACCCAAGAACTCCTGTCAATTTACCAACAATAAATTTGCCCACATTTATAGGTCAATGCATAGTGTTTGTTAAAAATCGTGATATTTTTGATCCTCTGATAATAAAAAACGCATCTCTTTACAAAACTTGCTTTCGTCGCTTCAAGTTAAAGCAAAACAATTGATACAGAATATATCAGTTACGAAGGAGAACTTTGAAGCAGCCTGGTAATTGCTATGCAATAGGTACTACAACAAACGTATTATTGCCATGAAGCATTTTCAAAATTTACTGCCCCTTCCAGTAAAGAACAAAAATGAATCGCGTTCCACTCTGAGATCAATCATTAAATAGGTCAGAAGTAATTTAATGCAATGAAACTCAATGTACCATTTCACGAAATAATTTTGCAACAAATAATTTTGAATAGGCTACCTTAAATTTACAACAAAGAAAGACTTGGAAAACGAATATTTCTGGCAAAGAATTCTATACATGGGAAAATTTGTTAAAATTTCTTGAAAACCGGTGTAGAGCATTGGAATTATTAGATTCTAACTGCAAATCAAAACCAATTAATGTAAGCACGGAGAATCAAATCAATCAACAAATTAAACTTGCTAGAAAAACACAATGTGCATTCCATTTACAATTGTCTAGTATTTCAACAAATGACTATCAAATATCAACGATAAACTTAAATTTGTAAGAGTGAACAATTTATGTTACAATTGCTCGGGACTTAATGATAGTTATCATAAGTGTTCTATGAAAATGTACAGAACTTGCAACAAGCGCCATGACACGTTCAGAACTTCACAATTTAGGTATAATAAGATCAAGAACAACCTCTGAGAAATACATATTGTTCAATTAAGCAGTATATACAAAAGCGGTAATATAAATACCACAAAACTCAAAAACTTGAGTTTTGTCAGCTTACAAATGCAGTTTTGTTGCTCTAGGCTCTTCTTAGCACCTGACGAAAGGAACAAGGATCCCAGAACCGTTGTGTGGTATTTATATTACCGTTTTTGTCGGAATTGCTATCTTTCTTATTCATTATATTCAATCAGACATCTTTTTTTATTATTTTTAAAAATACAAGTACTTCTTGCCACAGTTATAATTTACATTACTGAAAATTCAGGCAATAATATACAATGTCGCGCACTTTTGCACAGTGCTAGTCAATTTTATTACTGAAGACTTGATACAAAGACTTCGAATAAAAAGAACAAAGCATTATAATCCTTTGAAGTAGAAACGCTAACAATATTTTCGGTGGATGTGACTATCAAGTCCAGAATCAAACGCTGGAGTACATTGATAAAATGCTCGGTACTTCCACTTATTACATGAAACATTCCTTCAGTGAGGATTAAACGATTCAGCCTTTCACAAGACATTATTTTGGCCGAAGGCAAATTCTATCTACCACAACGAATTGATTTACTTTTTGGTACGTAGGTATTTTATGACGTAATACGCGGAGGACGAATGACGAGACAGGGACAATTTTTCAATAATGAATTTGGTAGAACGGACTGCAATGGTTAAAACATGATTCAAGTAAGTGTCCTAACTTAATAGTAAGGATCACAACAGATCACCAGAATTTGGAAACAAGAAGTTGGTTACCCATTCAAGAATCTGAATTTGAACCTAATGTTAATAATTCTTCAACTATTTTCTAAACTTGTCAGAACATTAAGATTCTACAATAACTGTAAAAAAAACTATTATGATGGAAAGAGTTACCTCTCCAATGAACGGCAAACTTCATTAATGAAATTTATTTGATATGTGCAACAAACTTATTATAATGGAGAGTACATGGGACTCCCAGGAAAAAGTTAATTGAAATAATTAAATGTATTTTTAGATAAAGTAAACTACTTGAGAGTTGGCGGTTGACTGCAAGAATCTAATCTTTCATACAAGGCCAAACATCATTTAATATTCCCGGCAAAGCACAATCTAACAAAATTGAGTATTGACACAGAAGACAAAATACTTCTTCATGCAGGACCACAACAATTAATCTCCTCATTGAGAATTAAATATTGAATTCCCTCAATAAAAAGAACAGTGAAGACAATCCTTACAAGTGTTTAATTTGTTTCAAGTTAACAGCTGCTGCTAAAGAGCAATTAATGGGATCTCTACTTGCAGAAAGAGTGCAACATTCAGACACGTAGGAATTTATCTAGCAGGGACTATTAATGTGTGACAAGGAGCAACAAGAAGCAAAACAATTGTAAAGAATTATGTAGGTACATTTATTGGAATTACTACAAATTCTAACCACCTAGAATTAGTATCTGATCTCAGTACAGAATCAATTATTGCAGCTATCAGACAATTCACTGAAAGAGGAGGAAAACCATCTGAAATATGGTCAGACAATGATACTAATTTTGTTGGTGCAGCAAGAGAATTACAGGAAATTTGATAACTTCTACAACCAAATTCACATAAGGAAGAAATGCAATTCTATCTCACTACTGAGAGTGGAACTTCATTCTGGTACATGCTCCACATTTTGGCGGGCTATGGGAAACTGGTGTAAAGAGTGAAATATCACTTATGACCTGTCTTAGGTAAGAACATTGTTACAATACTAGACCTACTTACTTTACTTTCAGAGATAGAGGCTTGCATGAATTCTAGGTCCATATGTATACTTTCTGACCATGCAAATCAATATTCCTTTCTCTCTTTTGGTCATTTCCTCATTGGTGAACTTCTTACTAATATACCAGAAGTAGGTGGAGATACCTTCTACCAGACCATAAAGGTATCAGATGATACAAAAATTTCTGCAATAAATTTGGCAGAATGGTTAACAGACTACCTTCAGTCTCTCCAACAACGAAATAAATGGAGCTCAACATCCGAAAAGCTTAAGTGTGGTGATCTTGTGATTCTTTAATCACCACTTTCATAGAAATTAGGTGTTGTGTTGGCTTTACATTCAGGAAGAGACAATGTGGTTATGACAGTGACTGTAAAAAATGTAAATTGACAACTTAAAAGACCTATAACAAAATTATGTTAATTAGCCATTTCATAAAGCACTATGTTTTTGGTGGGTGATTTGTCACATTGTTGAGAGGGTCTCATTGTTGACAGCTGGTACGTTTTGGGAGACTCACTCTGCGCTTAGCTGCTTCTGAGTGAAGATGTGTTATTATACAGTCCATTAAAATTACCAAGAGTTACTTATTAGGAGAGTTACACAATTGAATAAACTACCCCAACAGTATTCATTATCAGTATGAGAACTGATCCTTGCAGGATGCCGCATTAAACTCTCTCTAAGCGTAACGTTTTTTACCATATTAAAATCCTGAAACTGGATTTTAGTACATTGTATTCTAGTTTTTAGGAGTGATACCAATGATTTCTAGTTTAGAAAGCTGAAGATCATGCTTGACACTGTCAAAGGCTTTTGATAGATCTAGAAAGATGTCAGCCACCTGCTCAACCAGAATCAATTTTCCACAAAATAGTGTGGATGAAGTCTGCACTTATTGTGCTCAGATTTTTCCTGATTTGCTGATCTGAGAGGTTTTATATATTTGACAGTGTTCTAGTTTTCTGTACAGTATGACTTATTCAAATATTTTGCTAATTGTGATTGTAAATGATATTGGACAGTAATTTCCTATATATTTTTGTAAACAGGCTTTATAATGTTTATTTTTAATTTGTTGGGGTATATGCGAGATCTTAATGATTGGTTTATTCAGCGAGTTAAGGGTTGTAGTAGTAACCATTGGTAATGTTTTATAACATAGGGAGATAAATCGTCCCAACCAGTTGACTTTTTGATATTAAGGTCACTAATCAATTTACAGATTTCATCTAGAGTGACTTCCTTGAAGACGAGGTTACCTACTTCCCTTCTTTGTTCAATTTGTGCTGTTTCATAGTTGGTCTGTGACAGGGGAGGATTAGAGTAATATTTATTAAACTCTGTAGCAACCAAGTGTGGGTGTTGTTATATTACCTTGCACATTTAACTGGTTTTTTTCTATCTTAGTTTCCTGACACAATTTATAATTTTCCACATATTTTTAGATATGGTATCAGATTATGTTAATATTTAATTTATATTATTTATTTTTTGTTCTATCAAAGCTTGCCTAAACATATTTCTTTTACACTAGTAATTTAAGAAATATGTGTTGTCCTTAGTATTCATGAACAGATCAAGGAAATCTTGCATTTCATTCCTAATCTTATTAACTACATCTGGAAGGTGTAATCTACCATGCTTTGATTGACCATGTATACTAGTTTTAGAGGGCTGTGCATGTCAAGATACTATAAAGTGTAGAAAAGAACTTGTCCCACTTAAGATGTATGTCTTGTGCTTCATATACCTTATACCAACATTCAAGAAAGATGCTGGCTGATAGTAGTTCTAACCTTTTCTCTGTAAATAACCTATACACCTTGGTAATTAATGAAATTTCTCCCATTACTGTGGCATCTACTGTTAAGTACTGGCCTAGTTGTTCTGATAGGTTCATGTTAAGGTTTCCAGCAGTTATGTGATAATCTTTTGGCAAATTTACCATTATGTGATCAATGCATGCTTTGAAGCAGTCAGTTATGTGTGAAAGTGAAGTTATTGGATCTAAAAAACTGTGGCAGTTAATGCAATCCTTTAGGAAACTATGCCTGGGATCAGTGTTGCAGCTATCAACATTGATGTCCCCTCTTATTATTATGTTTGATCCACTTTTTTCGAGAAGCTTACCTAGAGACTTCATTAATTTTTCTAAGTTACAATTGGGAGAGTAATAAACTCCAACAACACTGATGTTCAAGTCATTAACTATGAGTTTCATTCTTGCTGCTTCTTAGTCCATTTCAATACTACTTTTTGCAATCCATTCATTCATTTCACATTCTATATCATTCCTTCAGTAAACTGCAATTCTATAAGATTTACAATAATACGAGGATATGAATCAGTAATCCTATCAAATAATCTCTGAGAAACACTGTTCATCACATTATACATAGTTTGGTTTATGGAAACAGTCTCCAATATATGAGGAAAACAAGGATTGAACAGTTAAGCATTGGTAAAAAGTCATGTGGTACGATGAATTATATTTTCAGAAGCATGCAGATAACAGAATGAGAATCTGATGGAAACAGCACAAAAAAAAAACACATACAAGCTGGTGTGGGAATGTTTTCGGGCCCTTTAATTCACGAGGATTAGCATCTGAATAGCTCAACATACATATTATTGCTGATCATACCATGTTGGTTGTGTATCCCAATGGAGATGGATACTTCCAAAAAGATAATATGCCATGATACACTACTGGAATTGACCAGGAGTAGGTTCTGGAACATGACTTTACCACGGTATCAAATTCCTTACTTCACCGTTAAACATCTTGAGGAGTCAACGAGAAGAAGGATTGCCACAGTATTGAAGATAGAAGTGTCCCAATGAAGTACTGATGGAATGGCCACAATATATGGCCAGTTGGTGTGTGCATGCAGTCTGCTGGCACAAACTGCACATTATATCCTGAAGGGTGGGCCAGAACATCCACTTATTTGAATAATTTCATAAATGAAAAATTTATATCTGATTGAAAATTAATAATGAGAAAGATAGCCAAGTACAGACAAAACAAATGATAATATAAATGCCACACAATGTTTCTGGAAGCTTCAATTGCTCAAGTCAGTCCTTAGGTGCTTGTGTTCGTACTTCACCTGAAGGCTTGCAGAAACATTGTGGTGTATTTATACTATCACTTCTTTTGTCTGTAATTGTCTATTTTTCTTATTATGAATAATTTCCTGTCTGAATTAGCAACTCTGGCCATTAAATTACAGCTATGCAATCAAATCTCTCTCCTGTTATAAGTAGGAGAAATAGGAGGATTACGCTTTACATGAATTCATATGCTCAGGCGAAGATTTGCGCACATAGAAAAGCATATGTTCAAAGCAGAGAGAAGGATGGAAGAAGAAGGAAACACTGAAAATATTTGACCCAGGCAGGATTTGAGCCCACGTATTCTGCTCAGTACACAGACGCCTTAACCACCTTGGCCACTGGGTCAAGTTCCTGACCAGGCAAATATAGACAGTCTTATTGTGGAAAATTAGTTGTTTTAGTGGAGGAATGGATAGAGTAGAGGGAATGAAGTATTAGGAGCTTCCATTAAGGAATAAATACAATAATACATATTCAGTTCGCCTAGAAGATGGCGGCAGTGCATTTGTCCGTCGAAACGTCGCGTTTCAATCACATTGTTACCCAGGTGGAAACCCGAGAAGTTTTTATTCAACAAATACACCGGGAAAGCCTTCGTTCTTTGATATTTTAATTTACTGTTCATAAGTGTATAAAATTATTTATCATATGAAAAAAAATTGTTAAAAGTTTTTATTCATAAACATACTTTTGTCAAGTATTATAAGCTATTCTTATTTACATTATAATGTATGTAACATAAAAAAAACTTTTATAGCAGCTTCAAAAGCTGGCCAAGACAAGATTTGGGAGAAATGGATAGTGTTTCTGAAAGAAATGCAGTTCAACATTTGTTAAATCATTTTTATGTACACAGTATTTGGTATCTAGCAAAGATAACAAAGTGGCTTCAGGCACACAACAATAATTTGCTTAAAAATTATAGAAAAACATTAAAAATAAAAACACAGAAACTTATCACATTTTAGATATATTTCTTGATTACCCTGAGGCACAGTTCAGAAAGGCACGAAATAAAGTAATAAGAATATTTTATATCAACCATGATAACATAATTGCAGGTGTCCGTATAATTGTAAACAGAGTACAGATCTGCAACAAAAAGGACAACAAATAAGATATCAAATGAATTGTGATAGGTGGGGTTCTGAATTTTAATCTTCATTCTGTGTGCACACTTAGAATTTTTAATCATCTGACAAAAGCAACAAAGATTTCAGAAAAACGGTACTAATCACATAATTTTTGTTTACTTAATTTTTTGGTTACTTCATTATGTAATCCATCTTAGAGCTGTTGTTAACATGAAATTTAGTAGGTATGTAATAATGTGATTAAAAACAAACTTTTAATTGAAAGAAGTTTAATTTCTCATTTCAGGACTAAACATAATTAATACTTTAAACTTCATCAAAAGCAAAGAAATAAATAAAATAACCGTAAACTATATTGCTACAATTGTTTATTTTCATATATTTAATAGAGAATACGTGTAATTAAACTGATAAAATACGAATTGATTCAATTATCGGCAGTTACTCGAAACTCTAATGACGTCCAATAGAATTAAAAGATGACAGATATAAAAATATAAACAAAAACATACTGTTTTATAGTTTTTGGATTAATTACGGTTAAATTAAGTCATTAAATCGAGTACCGGTAGTTAATAAAAATGGATGAGCACCTGAAAAAATATATTTTCTATATTATCAAGTAATATTATTCACCGTTTAATAGATTATAAACGTTCCATAGTGCTTCTCCGTCTTGCATAGCACCCCAGACATGCACAGATGCCAACAATTCCGATGACGAGACCAATAATCAACGCTAACGCATCTCCAAAATCAAAGTCACTTGATGCATACGCACAGTGACAAAATAATAAGAAAGTGAACAGTTGACAAATCATCGTGAACTATCAGAAACTAAATATACCCTAGAAATCAAATACAAACACTCCATGTACAAAGATCTTATGACAAGATGCGATATTAGCTTTTTAATCATATGACACAACCAACGTTTCAGAATCTTTGCCCTCAAAGCTTTAATTTAAGTTCGATTACATTTTCAAATGCTACTTTTGACATGTTGTATATGTGCGGTATAGCAATGAAACAAAATCTTAGGGAGTAGCAATATATTTTGTTCGTTTTAATTTGTGCTCAAATAATTTCCGAAAGTTATATTTTCGAAAATGTCCCACAGCTTATTAATACTATAAATTCTTGGGCTTACTATTAGAATTAAGAGATCCGTTTGCATTGTAATTATGCAGCATTTCTGATTTAATGCATTCAAATATCATTGATGGATTTTTTTTGTACTATACTCTCATGATTCTTATTTCTCGAAGGCAATCCCAAATAACCCACAATGATATATCTTCAATAGAGAGACGCTGTAGAGTATAAACAACTTGAGTTACGAATAGTCAAACATAAACACTCATAATTTTAGGTTACGCGACATATTAAAATAACCTTAAGGGTTAATGTTTTTAATCTAAATGAATGTTTTTGTTATATTTTACTGTACGTCCCTCTTTATCGATCTCGAGCAACGTATATGGAGCACATATATTTAATATAGGCCTATTTTCCTTGATAGGGTATTAAGGGAACGTTTTGTTTTCCTTATGTAGGAGGAATTACAATTACTCTTTCCTTCTTTAATAAAAACCACAAAAACCATTTTGTCAACTTACTGTGCAGTTATGCTGCTCAAGGCTCTTGTGTTTTTTAACTTTCTAAGCTCCTGAAGAAAGGGACAAGGTTTCCAGAAACGTTGTGTGGTATTTATATCATAATTTTTTGCCTGTATTTGGCTATTTTTCCTATTATTAATTTTCAGAACACGTAAATTTTCTGATTTGAAATCATTTAATCTCTAAGTAGTAGGGTGGGTGTACAGCATCCCAGCGTACTTCTAAGCCGTGCAAAACAAATTACTATTCTCGTAAACCTAGGACCCTGTGTACCTTTCACTCGTATTTTCACCTACCTTCTAGGAAAAATAAATCTGAGATACCGTTAGCCGTTACTGACGTAGCAAACTGATTACGTTTGATGACTTTTTGCATCTACATGCGAGTACTTATATGCTAATATAATGCAAGCGACTTTTACATCGGATAGGATAGCAAACATATTGGAATAAAAATAGCTTCCTCTGCAGTATGTTTGGGCTGGAAAAGTAAAGCCACGTCCAGACTACATGAGTCAGTGAACATGCCCTAGATAAACCATAGTTGCTCGCCATGGCTTTTTCGACTCCTGTACGTTGTTGTGTGGACGCAGACCGAGCCGAGCCTATCAAACATCTTTGACTTGTATCAAAGAGCATAGTATAAACCATATCAATCTTCGAACGATATTATTTCAGTTCATGAGCAAACTTTCAGCCACTTTTAGACCATTCTAAAATCTGTGTATATATATATATATATATATATATATATATATATTGTAATAAATACAAATGAAAGAAAGCTAAAATGATAGTTAGCCTCACGTTGAGGTGCCAATTTGTGATACTTGCTAATGAATTAAAGGTTAAATCACCAAGTTAATGCATCAATTTAAATTTAAATTTTAAAATGAGGATGATTTAATAATCAATATTTTTAATATAATAAACAAACAAAATTAATTTTATTAATGCACCAATATTTAAATTTACAAAAGTTATCAAAGAAAATTTTACAACAGTTATCAAAATTAACTTTCAATTTTATATTATTAATTAATATTTTAAATCAAAAATTACTCCTTCTCAGGGACTTTACTGGGCCTTTAATAAAGAAAATATTAGTTAACAATTAAATTATTATGAAGCTATTATGGGCCTACTTCATCAATGTATTATATTTACAATGCAAACAAAACACACAAAATGTTAACTTTAAATTCTAAACGACACTCGAAATCTGAAATCTGACGATAATGACCTTTAATTAATGGTTTACAAATATGAATTCAGTGAAATTGTAACTTACAGCTTCTGGTAATCAGGGCAATTTGGCTCGTTCATTCACTTACACACACGTTACACTTTATAGCAGGCCATTTTTCACACTGACTAATTAATACTTTTTAGTTTACCAAATGTTGGTTCTCTGTTATGAAAATGTTGTTCACTCGTTCTGACGATTATTAGACGCTGGATGAAATTACTTGCTATCCAAAATTAGAAACAATGGTCTAATTTGAGAATAGAATAAATTAGACTTCTGCACTCAAAATGTTTATCGATGAATATTTTTATATCTATTTTGGAACTTATAACAAAACTGTTCTAACTGATCTCGCTGTTCTACTACCGGTATCTGGACTCTTTACGAATATTTTATTCTTCGTCCGTCCACAGCAATCTTTCTATGACAACCGCTCTCTCCTATATTTCTACGAAGACTAACTCTGCTATATCTCAACGACGACTGTCTACACAACGCCTCTAGCAAAACCAACAGCCTACTATACCCCAAACATGTGACATTATTGGCCATTCTTGTGTTTCTGCCGCTAACAATTCGAGTCCAAATTTTTGTTTATTAATTACCACAATATATATTGTAATGAATGATTTTATAAATGAAAATATATAAATTTTACAAATTTCTCTTTCTCTTCAGATTTAATTTTCGCGTGGGGAGATAGTGGCAAAACCTTTGTGGCAATATAACGAAAACATTCAAGTAAGGAACGGTTTTTTAATTATGGGGTTAATTTATCTCGTTATCCAAGCCTTGCAGACTCCTCACTGGTCCACTTCCTTAAGTAAAAAACAAAAAAAACATTTTGCTCTTCTTTTAACAATTATTCACTACACTTTTCTCTTAATCACTTCACATTTTATATTTGAGTTGACGTCCGCTTTATACGGACAGTTAGCAGCTATTCCTCTCTCCTGGTCTGCCAAACAGATGTGTGAGTGACCGTTGTAAATTTTCTTTATAAAAGGCCGGCCGCTGTCACTCACACCCCAGTAACCTCCTGTGGTCTCGTGCGTCCAAGACGTTACAAATTCTTAACGAATTATATTTAGTTTAGAATATTTGAGGAACTTAATGTTTCATTACAATATATATATATATTGTAATGTCAATTAATTAGGAAATTAATTGTTTGTATTAGAAATTAAATTGTTAGCGGTATTTTGAGCGACAATAGCGCTGAGCTCTGTTGCTTTGAGAAAATGCCGAAATGGAAATGCGCGCTCAAACTCGAGAGGCACTAGGATAGTTAGTTGGTGCCGAAAGATTGCGAAGTACGGAACAAGTAATAAAACTTGAGAGTTGGTGCCGAAAGATTGATGTGAACGGATGAAGTTTGGAGTCAGCATCCAGAAAGGACAGCAAGTGGTCGTGTCAGAAACATAGTCAAGACGATCTAAAGTATTTAAAAGTAAAGTTAGTTTCGGTCAGCAGCAAGGAGCGGAATAGCAGAGTCTAAATTTAGGACCAGCCTCGAGAGAATAAACATTTAAAACAAATCTTCACTGAGCTACGTTGCAGTTTAAATCCAAATCAGTAAAATACTAATAAATTAGCAACTCGTAAGATTCCTGTAAGACAAGCAGACATCAGATAACTAATAATTAGGAGAATCATCCGAGTTCTTGGGAGCCAAGAAATTTCATTTCGATTCAAATAGTGTAGAATCTGTGAGTCGACATTTAGAATCAGTGTAAAATTTTGTAATAGTGTACTTCTGAAGCTACAGAGAATGCTGACACCAGCCGAACAGTATGTAAGTAACAAAAACCAAATCTATGATAATATTGTAAACGCAGATTTAGTTCGTTCGTTAGCTTTCTTCTAGTTTTCTTTCATTGATCGACTTCTTGTTTTAATTTTAATATTTAATATTTTGAATTGTTAATTAGTCAAATTATCGTGTCCTAATCATCAAACCCAGTAAAGACCCTGAGATATTAAAATTTTAATTGTAATTGTTTTGATTCTTGAAGCCACAATTTGATAATAAATTATATTTTATTTGTACATTCTTGTTTCATCATTCATTTAATTAACGCCTAACCATTTGATTAATATTTCATTTAATTAAAGAATTAGTTGATTATTACATATATATATATATAATGTGATGCCAATTAATTAGGCCATTAATTGGTTTTAATAAAATTTAATTGTAGTGGCAGGAGTTTCCAAAGCGACAATAGAGCTGAGCTTTGTTACTTTGACGGAAGGTAAAAAAATGGCGTATGCGCGCGAATACTTGGGACTACGAGAGCAGTTAGTGGCGGGACATTAAAGAGAACGGAACGAATAATACTAGAGCAGACTAGCCGTGGTTTAATGTATTATTACTAAACAAAGTTGTGAGTTGAAGACAAAGTAAAAACATTCACGGAAGCATTACATCGAAAATTGCTAAGTAAAAGCAGTTTTACGTTTGTAGTCAGCCAGGAAAGGAAGTCAGCAGTTTACGTCCATAGCCAGCCAGGAATAGTAAAGTTGCAGTTTTAAGTCCCAAGCGGTAAAAAGACTTGCAAATCTATTAATCACAGGATTCATACAAGGCAAGTGGTCACCAGATAGCTGACAAAAAGGAGGATCATCCGAGTTCCTGGGAGCCGATCAAGGTTGATTAAAGAGTGTAAAATCTGTGAGCCGATACTAGAATCAGTGTAAATTTTTTTTGCAATAGTGTACTGGAACCAGCTGGACAGATGTGAGTAAAAAATTACGAAATAATGATTTATGTAAACGTAATTAAAAGATAGAAGTCAGATTTCGTTCTATTTTAATTGTCAAGTTAATTTCTTTTCTTTAATTTATTTCTATCGACGTATTGTTTAGGTAAATGTGATTTGTCTGTTAATAAGATTTTTAAATCAAATTGTTGTGTCCATTATCAAACCCAGTGAAGACCCTGAGAAATTAATATTTTAAATTGTAATTGTTTGTGAGTTAAAGCAACAAAGTGGAAATAAATAATTATATGTTTTAAGTTCTTGTTGATCGTTTCATTTAAATTAAACGAGCTATTTTTTTGTTTATTACATTTTGGCTACCACAACGTGGGGCAAATTAAAGGCTTTTATTTAATTATTACAATTACAATATATATATATATATATATATATATATTGTAATGATAAAAATACAAATTAAAAGAATTAATAATTAGAGATTTGAAATAAATTGTTATCGGCGAACACACAGATACAATAATGGTTGAGAATACTGAACAGGCAGGACATTGTTGTTGGAGCGCGCTTAAGCTACGGACGGAGCAGTTAAGTCAGCCACAAAATCTTGATATATGCAGAAGGAGTAGAAATTTGTTGGTCAGCCACAGGACATTGTGGAATACAGAGTAATTGAGTCTGGCAGTTGGTGGAGCACATTAGTAAAGGAGAGAACGAAGTTTTGATTTGGTCGGTAATTCAAGACGAGAGCATCACTCTACATTTTGGCCGGAGACAATCGTGGAGTTCAAAGTAAAGTCGTCGGATATCGGTGAGACGAAGGTTTCGGAACAATTGTGTCCGGTGGTCAATAACAGAAAATTGCAAAGTGAAGTAAAGTGGATTCAGCGATACAAGGTCTGTAATGTGTTCAAGGTGAAAAGTGTGTTATAAAACCCCTACAATTGCCCTGGTACCGGTACAACAGTAAGTAAAGAGTAACATTTTAAATTCATTTTTGTAAACGTTAAATAAAGATAGTACATCGTCAGATTTCGATTTCAATTTCATGTTCATTTATTTCGTTTCATTTTGATTAAATTTTGAAGGTTTATAAATTTATTTGTTAATAGCGAATAGGAAAAATTTTATTGTTCTTTATTTAAAAAGGCACAGTTAAAGACCCTGAGATGAGAGGAAAGGACATTTTGTATAAAAAATTGATGTAAAGTTTCAACAAGTAAATTTGTTATAAAATAAATAATTGTGCAAAATAAACCAATTGTTTAAGTGAATTGAACCAATGTAATTATTTTCATGCTTCTTTCAGACAATAACTTCTATAATTATGTCCATTTAATTCAATAATTAATAAACTGTTTATTACATTTATGGCGTGTCAACGTGAGGCAAAATCATTTTAAATTCATTCATTTCAATTCATAATAATATATTGTAATAATCAAACGGTTCCTTATTAATTTGCCCCACGTTGTGGTAGCTAAAATGTAATAATCAAACGGGTGTCAAAATAAAAAGATTAAATTCACAAACAAACAAATTTTATTTATTAAAAATTTGCAATTATACAATTTAAATAAAAAAAATATCTTTTTCTCTCAAAGGTCTTTACTGGGTTTGATAACGGACAGAACATTTAAATAATCAAAGAACCCAACATTTATCTTTAAATGAAAAAGAAATATTTAATCGTCTATACATAGACGAAATTAATGATCGACGAACTTATTCTACAAGGTTGATTCTAAATTTAAAGAGTTTATTTTAATAACACAAAAGAAAAGAACGATATCTGACTATCTTTTAATTCCGTTTACACATATTAATACCATGAAATTTCAACTTACGATTACTCAGGAAAATTTGGCTCGTTCGTACACACACACTTTATATACTGGACGTTTTAAACACACACGGTTGGTTTGATGAAAGCTGGTTCTCCGTTCGTGAAGGACATATCACTTGCTCGTGGTGAATGCAGTGTCGACGCTGGATGCAGTGTCCTGGTCTCCTACCATCGAAGACAGTGGTCTTATTTTGATATTACAACAGATTAGACTTCAGCATACAAAAATGTTTATCGTTGAATATTTTGCTATTTCTCTCGCAGGCTGTAACTTATAAAACATTCTCCTCCATTAAACGATATCTGTCTTAGTCATTCTTCGGTGGTTGCAGCATAACTAACTAATTCACAATTCTCCAGTCTCGGTGCTCACAGCACCCCTCTCCCACTCTAACTCACTTCTCGATGATTGCAGTACGGCTCTCTCACTCTAACTCTAACTTCTCAAAATCTTATCTTTCGCTTATATACCCCAGTCTTCCTTTTTCATTTGTTCCAAAACTACGTCGCAACTGCCCGTTGTCAGTTTCCTCCATTATCCCGAGATTTATATTATGCAGATGCAGTTCCTTAGTTAGCAAATAGCTAGTTACTCTGTCTTGTCCCAAAGCCGACCATCGAGACAGGTCTAATTTGTTTTTGCACCCTCAATTACTTTGGACTTGTCTTCTCACCCCCACACGCACGTGCGCTGTTCTAAATGCTCCAGACCGCCCAAACTGCACCCTCAAGACCTGAGTAAACATGCTACCAAAATTGTCCTCCGGCAGTCCACCCCATTAATCAGCAACAATGCCTGTCTTAACAGATTTATTTTGCGACAGGCCACCCGCATGTGCATTGCTCTGAATTCTCAATACCAATCCTAAGTAAGCACATTACAACTTCCTCCGATTGCCCAGACCATTAATCAGACACAAACAATGCCTTACCTTCAAGGCATTACAATATGTTGTTTATTACATTATGGCGCCCAACGTGTGGCAATTTTAAAAGTTATGTTGTTTATTACAATATATATATCTATCTATCAAGGTGTAAAAATTTAAAATTGGCATGCCTGTACTAATTTGAAGACAAAGAACCATATTATTAATATCAAACAATTCGAAAACAAACACTGCACTTCTTTGAAAATATTTCATTTTATGAGCAAATTTGTCAGATCAATTTCATCCTAAAGACATGAAATATTACACAAGATAAGTTTAATTAATTATTGTTATATAAATTTTCTGTTGTATATTCAACAAACTTTCAATGATATTGTGAATAACCCTTTTTATTTTTTAAAAAAAGTATCACATATGTGTTTTCGGATTCTCCCAAATGCCCTAAAACAGGTTGAAAGCTTGAAAATCTCCAGTAATTACATTAATGGTTTTTAGTAATTCAGGTTTTATTGACTCTTGTTGCTGCGTTTATGAGCGTTATCTATCCTTTTTCAGAGTTTAGTTGTAGCTCTTAATTCTTCGTGTAAATGCTCTGCTCGGTTCTGGAGTCTCCGATGGAACTAGAGCGCCGAACCGAGCCAGGATGGGTTCGTTGCTCGGTTCGTGCTCGGCAGTCTAGACGCGGCTTAAAACGCGACGTTTCGACGACCACATGCTCTGTTGTCATCTTCTAGGCGAAGAACATTATGGCAGAACTTGTGATCGTCGAAACGTCGCGTTTAGGAGACGAAGCGTCCCGTTTTTATCGCTTCTGGCACCCGTCTGAAACCCGAGAACTCTCCGCATCAACTACACCGGGAAAGTCTTAGATCAAGAAAAATGAATATTGTCAGTCAGAAACTGGTATAAATTGAGCTGGAAAGGATGTGAAATCACCTTTTAAGTGTTTCTTCTTGTCTATCGATGAAATTACTACAAGAAATATTAAATCATGCACATACATTTAGTCACGATTACAGGAAATGTTTGAAGAAAAAGAGACGCAATATGTTTAAAAATGCGATAACTGAACTATCGTAGTCTCGAGTTTTAGCGCGCATACGCCATTTTTGACTTTCCGACAAAGTAACAGAGCTCGGCTCCATTGTCGCTTTGGAAGCTCCTGCCGCTCCAATTAAATTTTATGTCCAAACAATTAAAGTCCTAATTGATTGGCATTACAATAGGTTTCCTAAAATTAAATTATTATACACAAATCCTTAAATACCCACTATTTCAATCATGCTACAATCAAAACTGTTATACGATCAAGCACCTACTTGATTATTTCATGAACAAAGAGTAAAAAGTAGACTTGAAAACAGACGAAAAGTGCACACCATCGTAAATCATCTAGTCATTTCAAAATAATGGTTAGCTTTAACAATCAAAGACTGTGTCAACTCGCCGAAAACCTGGAGTTGGAGATTTATCGAGAAGCTGGTAAAAATCAACTTATTGTCTGGACCATGTGAGTAAAGGTGTTTTCCCAGTTCGGGATTTTAAGAAGCTTCATAATTATTGTGTTTTAACAGTAAGAATTTCTGCTTCAATATCAAAGACTGTAAAATTCCCGTTTTATGGCATACGTGCTCCCGCTAAAGCAGCCACCTGGCCATGCTACCACTATAAGCATCTAAGCACAGGGTTTCCCAATGGAATGGCATATGAGCAGGCGCAGTATACCTTTTCACTTCCCTGCGCCACCCGTAAAGAATGCTCTACGAACTGCCTCTTTTTGCGTTACAAATCGAACAGAAATTGGCCTCCTGAATCGTTAATTAAACCCGGGGACCCCGACTCGAATTTCACCCCTAAGTGTGATCCTCTCCCATTACGAATGAGATTGAAATTATATGCAAACAACATCGGTAGAAATACTATCAATGACTGACAAATATTTATTACACTCAAATATCGACCCTTTAATATTTTTGAAAATTTCCACCCCATGCACCCCTGCCCGCGATAGTTAAACGGAAATTTTGAATGTCGTAATTAAACTCAGTGAAAACCATAACCTCTGATTCAACTCCAACCCCGCTTGTTTCTGCGTTATTTTTATGTAATGCCACTCCACCCCCACCCATAATGGTGCTACCCTCCCAAGCCCGAAAGGGGTTGAAATTATACACATAAAACAACGGTAGGGACTCTATGAATCTCTTTGACCCCGATAAATAATTTACCCGACTGAAATATCGGTTATTTTAGCTTGTTTGAAAATCCCCCCCCCCCCGCCCACTGGGGGGTGGTACATGCGTCTCACCCCCACAGTGTTTGTTTCGCTGTCGCAAAGAACAGATGTACGAAGTTTGGTGTAAATTCCTTGGGTGTAAATTTGTATGCGGAACATACACATAGTCAATTTTATTTAATACAAGAAGATATGTATCGATGAAAAATACTTCAGTGTTAGAATTGCGTTTCAATTTGTTGCTAAATTATTCCGCTTTTAAAAATAGATATTGTTGGAAATTAGAAATGTTGCATATTGGTATTGGTATTACTATCACTGATGTAGTTTTATTATTTTACATAGTTATCAACGTAAAAGTGGGGTGATGTAGCACATAACTTCAAAAACTAACGAGTCGCCGCTAGTAAGAACGTAGGATCGGGTAGGATAGTTTTTTCAAATATCGCAAAGAATTGTCATACTTCATCACGATAAGTATTAATATGTATCATTAATAGTTAATTAAAAACTTTTCCATGTTACGTATCGCATTTTTAAACACATTGCGTCTCTTTTTCTTCAAACATTTCCTGTAATCGTGACTAAATGTATGTGCATGATTTAATATTTCTTGTAGTAATTTCATCGATAGACAAGAAGAAACACTTAAAAGGTGATTTCACATCCTTTCCAGCTCAATTTATACCAGTTTCTGACTGACAATATTCATTTTTCTTGATCTAAGACTTTCCCGGTGTAGTTGATGCGGAAAGAGTTCTCGGGTTTCAGACGGGTGCCAGAACCGATAAAAACGGGACGCTTCGTCTCCTAAACGCGACGTTTCGACGATCACAAGTTCTGCCATAATGTTCCGTCAATAATTAAAGCCAAATTGTTATTTCTTACAATTTTGATTATTTATTGACGAAATTTGGAAATAAAGTAGGTAGGTTGATGAATCTGATAGCCTGTATGAGACAGATGTTCGTATTTAATACGACTTCTAAACCAGACTGTACTTTCTTTAAACACTCAGGAGGGTTGGTACGTATTGCAAATTGTGAATAGATCTATTAGTTATATTGTTAAATACTAAAATAAAAGATCGTGTTTAAGATTGTATACATTGTGATTCTATATTGCTTTATAGGCTGGAAGATTGAAATGTTGCCGGAATATCTCCCTGAGCTATTAATATGTCATTGTGATAATCACAGTTAAAAAGCCAGGAGTAGTAATAATTTTTATGTAGTGTATACATATAAAATTAGTAATAAGGTTTTGATGAAGGTCTTAGCAGTGATATTAGGAGTAGTACAATAATTGTTGGATTTAAAGATACACTGTGAAAAACAATGGGGTTATTAGTTTTATTTAATGCGTACAACACATCACTTACGAACAGAAAATGATGAAATATGTGATTTGACTTAATTTATGTCATGATATATTAACCAATAAGTATGCTTTTTAAATAAATAAATAAAGTTAGAAGATAAATTAACAATTATTTAATTACATTACTGTATTATTTTTACATTGATAACGACGACTTTATTTATTATTTATAAATATATATTATTATTGATTATCGATGCATTTCTTTGATGAATTTTCGTATCTGAGGACTCGCGGAAAAAATTTAGTCATCTGAAATATTTAAGATACTTTTGTCTCTAACTTCAACTCGATGTAATTGAATTTTCATCAACATGTACTGAAGAATGCTTGTAGATAGAGATATGGAATCCACCTTATCTTATATACACTAGCTGATTATCCAGCGTTTCCCGCGGATTTATTCTTCCCAATCTTATATTAGATGCCTATAGAGTAAACTTACTAAAACTTTTTTTTAGAGTTACAGGCTATATGACTATAATCTACGTGGTGACAACTGTCCTTTAATAGCATAGGAAGTGATTTGTAAGGAGGGGGGATGCGGAAGGGTAGAGGAATGTAGCCAATAGTTAACTAGGACTAGGGCCCCCGGGCTATAGTTTAAGGATCCTACCCGGCATTCGCCTAAAAGGTATGCAGGGAAAACCCTAGAAAATCTGCATCAGGTAGGTCGGGCGCTTGGTACTTGTCCAACGCCATGCTGATGGCAGGATTGGGGTTTGCTGTGGAGACGCAGCATTCCCTTCTCCGTGCCTCGACCAGTTTAGGAGGCAGCTTGCCGACTGTCCGAATGGAAACAACGAATGACTCTTACCGTCCAACGTCTGCGACCCCAAAACAAACATCTCTCAAAACTGGCATGCTCCACACTATAATTAATATCTTTAGTTTCAATTCTAGCAGCAAGAATAAATATTGTCTGTGGTGAATCCACCAAGATAAAAATATCCATGGGAGAACGTAGGAAGCTTATATCAAATGCGCTTTACTTAAAACGTTTCACCGCCTCCAAAATGACAGTGATCAATTATGTAAGTTAAAAGATGATCCCTCAGAATGAGTGGTTTTTGAGAATAGCGTTTACTTTAACTCTCCCCATTTATTTTCAAAAACACCGAGACTGTGACCAATAAATAAAAACATTCCGAAACGTTTGGAATCGACTCCATTCTCGGTCGATTTGGATATTTTATTATTAAGTTAAATTATCGAGAGTGGCACTATTTATCTCTATTTTTTCGACTACACTGTCATTTATTTTCTCACTAGCTGGGTGCCCGGCGTTGCCCGAGATGTCATTTATCCGTAACCCTCGATTTGACTGCAATGTAGGTTGCTTTTGCATTATTTTTATGTAACGCACCTCGTCCCTATCTCTAAATGTGCTAACCTGCCCTGTCGAAAGCGGTTGATCTTACTGATGCTGAAAAATTTTCTTTCGACGAATGTATCGGTCATTTTCAAATGTTTGTAAATTTGTTCCTCCGCTATGGGTTAAACAAAAAGTATTTATTCAACGCAAAAATCGGCCGGTTACGATGTTTATAAATTTTTTTATCCCCGCCCACCGGGGTTTGCGCAAGTTTTCATAAAGTCGTCGACATCCATATCCCTGATTTGACTGGAATCTGGAATGTTTTTTTCATTATTTTTATATAAGTACCCTCCTCTGCTATTCGTAAAGGATGCAGAAAGGGGTTGAAATTATGCACAAAAATATTTAGAGAGACGGTATCTAAGTCAGAGCCCCCGGAAAAGTACATTTGGATGAATATATCAGCCGTTTTAATATGTTTGAAATTTGCACCTCGTCCGCTTGAGGTTAAATGGCAAGCTGAATGTGATAATTAGACTCGGAAACATCCTTAACTTCGGATTTGACGTCATTCTTGGCTGTTTGTTATGCCCATCCATGTCCATCGCTAAGGATACTCCCGTATTATACCAAAAGGGGCTGAAATGATGTGCGTTAAAACATCTATCAATCTAATTGATTCAGAAATATAATTATCCGACGCAAATATCGGCCGTTTTAGCATGTATAAAATTTTGCAGAACGCCACTGGGGGCGGTAGACGCGTTTTATCCCAACAGTTCCAAAGGTTCCAAATAAATAATACGTGTAGAAAATTTGATGATATGTGCTAGACTGGTGTAGACTTCTACACACAGAGTAAATTTTATTTATTTGAAGATTATATTTCTCGGCGCCAGATGTTTTGCGGTCATTTATTACCATAAATATGGAAAAGTATTGAATTGGAACTTAATTTGTAGCTCAAGGTGTAATTTATCCGGCATGGACAGCGTCAAAATTTTGTCCATTTGCTTTTCACGCCCCTGCGTAATGGATGATGACGGAATGCTAATTTAAGGATAACCGGAATGATGACTCTGTGTGTGTTAATGGAGGGAAGACGTTTTGAGAGGTGCAAAAATTATTTAGTACTCTAACAGTGTTAGATGTATACGTTGTATATAAAAGCCTAAAACAATCTCTACATCCTTGAAAAATAAACCGGGTAGACTAAGATAGTCAAAATATAGGAGCATGCACTCCTTAAAAGAATATAAAATTATTGGGGTACCTTCAGAAAAATATAAATATATTTGTTAAAGGAAGAGTTACTTTCCGTAGCTCAAGAAATAGAACAATATTAGTGGTACCCTAATAGAATGATTATAGTTATGGAACCTTAACAGAGTTAAAAATAATTTTAATTCCGGTACCATAATAATTCAAAAAGTATTTCCCGTATGTTTAAACAGTCAAATGTACTTCCGGTACTTGACATAGTATAAAAGAATAGCAGTTGGGTAAGACAGACAGTATTTTAATTACATCGGAAATACTCAGGGTAAATTAAGATAGTTAAAAATACTCTCGGTATATTAAAAAATTAAACAAATTCAGCCAAAATATTGAGAGTGCGCTAATACTGAGGATAGGGTAAGATTTTTAAATTTATTTCGGTAATTTGTGAGTACTTGTCGGCACAGCTTTTGGTAGACAATCATATTGCTGGTAACTTAAGAGAGGCAATAAAATTGCTAGAATTTAAGAGTGTTCATAACTGCGGCACAATAAAAGAATGAATAATACTGTTGGTAACTTAAATGAATCAGAAAACGTTGTGGTAAAAGAATACCATACATATCAATGTAGTCGGAAAATAAAGCATGTCACACTTTCAAAAATTGTTGGAATTGTAAAGGACAATGAAGTTTTAAAACGTGATACAGGGAAATACGAAATTTTTGACTAAAATATCAATAATAAAATTAAAATTTTAATTATTCACAGGAATTTATAGGCAATTTAAGTGAAACAGAATATTATAAAAATATATATTAATAAATATTTTCATAATTATATAAAAATGTATTTTATTGAAACATATACAGTTCAAAACAAAATATTATAAAATATAATATTCAATGGGATAATAATAAAGACATGTGATTAATGATCTATTACCAAAGTGCTCGAGTCGCTAATTTAATTGACACATATTTAAGGTGCAATTGGTTTAAGAGGGGATACTTGTGGAGACCTGCACCATTGCGAAAATAAAACCATAAAATATATTGTTAATGTTTATGTAATTTAATTTGTTTTATTTTTAATTTTTTTTAAAAAAAGTAATAAATTGTTACTCACGAAAAAAATTGTACGTATGAAATAAACAATGTTTAGAATCAGAGAAGGGCAAATGAGTCCGAACACTCCGTAACGAAATAAACCCACTAAATTCAGCTTATTTCAGAGTCTGCTGTCGGTGCTTTCACAAATGACTCTAAACACAATTCTCAACGGTATAAAAGTATAATTAATATACATATTTTTATTGGGAAATAAATATAGTATAAATGTAATTATATTCTTAATTTTCAAACCAATTAATTGTATGTCTTATTAATATGAAGTTTTTAAAAGGAAATTATGGAAAGAAAGATTTTTGTCTGTACCTTTCAGTAATGTGTGTAACATTTTATGATTCCTTTGGCCGATAACTGGAATTCTGGGCGATATTTCAGGTGGCTTGAAGCGAGCGGCTATTTAACTGTAAAATATTGAAGTTAATAGACATTTCTGATGAATTAATAATTTCCAAAATTGAATATGACTGGCAATAAATAATATCCACGTTATTTATTCTGATATTAATGTGAAGTAAATAAAATTATTTTACTAAAGTTCAAAGCAATTAAATGTTTGTATTATTAATATTGAGCTTTTAAAATGAAATTGTGGAAAGAAAGTTTTTTGTCTGTACCTTTCAGTAATGTGTGTAACCTTTTTATGATTCCTTTGGCTGATAATTGGAATTCTGGGCGATGAAGCCACCTGAAATATCACCATTGATAACAACATTTCAACTGGGCAGATTGCTACGGATCTGAACATGTGACTCATTAGGAATGTCACTGTTTATCTGAGCAGCACCGAAAACTATGTATTCGACAACAATAAGGGCTGTTTTGAAAAAATTTCTCAACTTCAACCCTAGCCGATGGAGACAACTTGAACGTAACCGGCTCGGAGAATCTCACTATTCTCCTCAACGACCCCAAAGCTACGTCTTAGACCTCCAATATAGGTAATTTTGAACATACTATATTCCCCTGTCCCCATCGAAAAGCCGGTGGAGGCTGATATTGACCTTAAATAACGTACGCATTGTTACCAATCATCTTATCAACCACCAAAACTATGACATCAACGCCAATCTCGGTCCTTTGGGATATTAATAATTGACCAGTTTGTATCTCTGCATACCTCGACGACACCAAAAACGATGTATTTGACAACCACATAGTTCAATTTGGGAATCGTTTCATTATTTTTCCAAACTCACCCCACCCCATTTCCCGAGATCGATTTTGGATGAAATCGGTCGATCATTTTGGACATTTTATAATTATTCCTTCCTTACCGCCACCCCAACTTTGAAAGGGCTGAACTTAACTGACTTTTCGAGTATTAATTTAATCGATTCCAAAATCTATTGTTTGGACATAAATAGCGGAATTTTGTGATATTTTATTTTATAACTCTTCCCCACTCCCCGTTCCATACTGACATTCAAGCTGTTTAACTATTCTCAAAAATCCCAAACTGTTTGGTCAAGGATTGGTTCATGTCAGAATTTATTTTTTCATGATCTCGGAGTTGAAAAAAAATTGTTTCTAATCAAATTTGGAGTTATCTGCACTATAATTCAAGGAAGCCTGTGAGGCTACTCTCAGCTCTCGCAGGTAAACCTTCCAGTAGAGCGGGAGGGGTATGCCTCCTCCTCTCTCTGGTTTTTAAACAATGGTTCTCACAAGCCGAAGCACCTCGGTTAGTTTTGAGAGGTGTATGTTCCGGGGTCGCAGACAGAATAATTTGTCTGCTATTCCTATTGGAATAGTCGGCCAGCTGCCTCCTAAACTGGTCAAGGCACGGAGAAGGAATGCTGCGTACCTACAGCAAACCCCTCTCCCGCCATCGGAAGGGCGTGGGACAAGTACCTACTGCCCGACCTACCTGATGCAGGTTTTCTAGAATTTGTCCTGCATCGGTTTTAGGCGAATGCCTGGTAGTATCCTTAAACCATAGCCCATTTCATTCTATTTCCTACGCTTTAAGAGGGGAGTGGCCACTATTTGGATTACCCTACATATAGCCTTTCTACACCTTCTTCTTTTCGCAGAAAACGCAACATGTGGAATACCCTATACATGACCTGCCAAAGTACCAAAGAACTTCAAAGTACCTTCTATCAATATGTTTAATAATCCTTGATTTCTTAGCATATGCCCCACTAGCTAGTTTACAAAGCATTGTTTCTTACTTATACTTTTGAATAATTTCGAAATTCGTATTTAGTCGTAATAAGTTTTCAATACTTGCATATAGTCTACACGTGTAATTTGATTAAGGTTTCCAGGTTATCACCGAATTGCTCATATTTACATTTACCACGCCGCGTTAAAGATGTTGGAGGAGAGTTGTACAGAGCAGTGATGGATGGAGGTGTTTGATATAATTGGGAAGCCCCAAATTTTAATAATGATTGCCTAGATATCGTTCAACACCTCCTGTGCAATCCGGAAACGCATCCACCAATCGCTTTACGAAGAACGCCGACGAAAGTAAATACGTTTTCCCCTTATGGTCCTGAATATCTTATCTATTTCTCGCGTACAATTTCCGCGAAATTGGCTTGTTATCTGCAAGCCAAACCGATTTCTTGAATTCATTGCTTGCCGTCAGTTTCAAACACGATCTCTAACTCCATCAGGTAAATTATTATCTCTTTCTAAAGATTCTCCATGGCAATTTATATAACATTGTGTCAGATTCATTATGATACTTTGTGATGCGTCTTTGTCACACTTGACAAACAGAACAAACAGCAGTCCAGTGTAGGCTACTGGAAGACTACAGATATTGTGTAGGAAACCATTCAAACAGGCAAAGAGGATCCTGGGGTTAGCAATCGATGGCAGTTGTATCACAGAAAGACTGGGCTGAGACGTTCATGGAATTTGGATAATGGATGCAAAGTGTCTGGAGAAATAGACAGCGATTTAGCATGATTCGAACAAGCGGTGTTGAACGAGGAGAAGACACCCCACATTTTTCAATATAACTTCTCAGGTAGACTGCGAAACATGAAAGCTTCTGGCCTAGACTGGATCCTGGGGAAATCAAAGTAGCGGCTCGAAAAACAATTAACTTCTCAGAATGTTCAATACACGTCTGATAGAGGGTATTCTAAAACTTGTGGAATAAACCAAAATTAGCATAGACTTTTGTACACGATTGAGAAGTTGGAAGATAATTTCCTGAAGCAAGAACTTTAAAAGTCATTGGAGAAAGTACAAACACTCCCATGAATCAATTAGGATTTCCATTCTTTTCCTTGTATAAATTAACATCATGATATTTTTATAGATAAAACAGAAGATGGTTGTGCTAAAAAAATTCATGTGTTGCTAAAACTTGTGGAATAAACCAAAATTAGCATAGACTTTTGTACACGATTGAGAAGTTGGAAGATAATTTCCTGAAGCAAGAACTTTAAAAGTCATTGGAGAAAGTACAAACACTCCCATGAATCAATTAGGATTTCCATTCTTTTCCTTGTATAAATTAACATCATGATATTTTTATAGATAAAACAGAAGATGGTTGTGCTAAAAAAATTCATGTGTTGCTGCCAACTTCGGACTGGTGGAGTGGCTATTGGTTGGATCGGTTTGGTAAGTAACACCCATAATCTCATTCATTTTACCAACTATTGTAAGTAATAAAACAATTAAAGACCTTATACAGACACTTTATTTTTTATTTATATTGTAACGATGTTTCGATACATATTTGTGTCTTCCGGTATTTTCCTAAAGAGGAGGAAGTTACAATATAAATAAAAAATAAAAACTATCTGTATAAGGTCACCAATTGTTATATTAATTCAAAAACAGACGTTAATTAAAACGTTTAACTATTGTAAGTTTTGTTTTTACATTACAATGCCAATGAATCATTTGATCTATTTCCTCTGTCAACGGTTATTTTTATTAGCATAAAAACATTTCACTTACAATGAATTATTGGTTTCTTCATGCATTACCATTATTTTTTAGTAACAGTGCACTAAAATACGTAATTTTATTATTAATTAATTTTTTATTTTCAATATTTGACGTACACATATTAAATACTATTCTTTAAAAGCACCACAAAAGTTGGTTTGAAAAAATAGGAAAGTGTGAAAGAAGTTGACAAACGACAAGAATCATGAAAATTTTTGAGGAAAGTTTCCTCTTTTTCAGTAAGTGTGATATTCCCATCACTAGAACTAAGATAAGGATAGATATGTAAAATAATAATAGTACAACAGTGATAATGTTACCAATACTATGAGCCGAGCCTTAATATGCTACATTTCTAATTTCGTCTACACAATTTCCAATAGTGTATAATTTTTTTAAGCGGAATAATTTAGCATCAAATTGAAACGGATTTCTAACACTAACGTATTTTACTTTGTACATATTTTTTAAATAAATTTAATTTTTGGAACAAGCCACTGAACAGTGTTGTATGTAGGGCCGTGTGGAAGATCTTCACACTATGGTGACTCTTAAATGTTTTCTTTAAAATAACCTTTGATTCTAGTTTTTTTAAATACCACCCGAGATGTACGATACTATTTTTGTTTTTAAAATAAGAACTACTTTAAAATAAGATTTTTAATTATTGAATGGTTAATATTTATTTTAATTATTATATCGAAGCATAAATTCGCACCATTAAAACACAATTGTTATGAAGATTCTTAAAATTAAGAAAAACTAATTGTTCATAAATTATGTGATTAATTTATGTGCTGTAGCACATGAGCACAAACACACCATCTGCCACTGGATGTAGAATTGAAAATTTAAGTCACAGCAAAATAGTTGTACTAATAAATGAAGCAAAGTACTGTCATACTTGCACGAGTATAGGGAACACTTTAAGAGAAAAGTCAAAATTCGAAAATTTATGCACATAGATTATATACAACATTTACAAATCCGTATCATAGAAGAAATAACACTTTTTTACACCATCACCTCTTTGTTTCTCCCTTGTTACACATTAACATATATGTCGTAAACCACACAAATGATTTCAGCAACTTTATATGATTAATTGTGGTGTATAGTGTAAACGATTCAAGAAATGTTCTTGTTGCAGATAATTCAAGTAATAATTCTTGCTGCAGAGTCTACAATTTTAGTCAATGCTGACAGGATTGCCACAAATGAAGATATTAGTGAAGGTAATGACAAATATCAATGAATCTGATATATTATTGAGAAATCATAGGTGAATGCTTAAAATACTTACTTATACATTAATAATTGACTCTTAAATATATGTCATATAAACATGAGCCATGTTCACCTTAGTTTTCACACATGAATATGTTAAGTATCAGTTTTCCAATAACTTATTATAGCCAAATGTTTTTGTGAAGAAATAAGTAATAGATTATTAATTTTTTGCTATTAATTTATTTTCCAAGTCAAAGCAACCTATTTATTAAAAACAGTTGTTTTTATTTAAAAAGGATTAAAATTACTATACTTAACATAAATTTCAATATATCGTGAGTTGACATTATGATTATGTTACCACACTGTTTTAAAAATCAGAATCATCATTTTTATATTTATCGGTATATTATGTATAACTGGCATCAAAACAATTTAAATAGGATGTCATTTTACCTCATGTCACAACCAACATTCCAGCTCTTCATGTTAACATTAAGGTAAAACAATTGTAAAAAAAGAGAACTTGAAAATAGTTTTTCTTAATTCATTTAAAAAGTTTTTTGAGCAATTATACTACTGAAGAATTGTGTTATTTCTTTAAATTATTGCTGGTTTCTGTATATGATTAAGTTATGTTCTCTTTGGTTTCAGTTTTAAAGATAACACTTCCAATTGTTTTGGCATGTACTGTTATTTCAATAATTGCACACATACTGTTGATTTTGGGATCAAATTCGGTGAGTATATGGGAGTTTTCACATTTATTCTTAATATCTGGAAAAATAATAATTCTTAGATTCATAAAGTTTTGATGGAATTTTTTAAAATAATGTATTTAGTTTAAGCTATAACATATTAACAACAAGAAATAAATTATAAAGGACTGCTGAATTCTCCAGTCATAGACTTGAGTAAAATTAGAAGTGCTTATAGGTTCTGTGTTGTTTAAACATGCCTATAATTAATTAAGACTGTGCTTAGACAGTATTTTTATCGGGGATTAAAATAAAAATATGACAACATACTTCTCCAGGTATTAAACTGAATTGTTACATTTAATTAAACACTCCAGAATCACAATATAATTAAAATATAATTGTACTCAATTTGTAACTAATAAGACTAATTAAAATATTTCAAATATATAGTCAGAAATTAATAAATTTTGATGTATCATTGAGATTTTCCTAGGCCCATTTTCTTGAAAGTGCACAATCAACTTCGTCATACACTTTTTCAGATTTCCTTTACAGTTTCCAAGCTTTTGAAGTTTCTAAGTGTTCAGATTAAACTTCCATGCAATTCTTTACTCCGTACATAGACTACAGTTTTAAAGCAATTAAACTATTACTTTATTTCTATTCTGTAAACCATTCATTTTCACTTTTGGAAGAATATTTGTTTCCAATGCTAGCATCTGGAACCTTGGCGTCCTTACTCCAACTCTCAGTATGAATTTATGAAGCATATAAATTTTCGAGTGCGTAAGCCCCCATCCTAAAGACTCATGGCGGCCGACCGGGCATAGTCGGCGGGACAGCCGTTAAATAGCAACAATTGATACCCAACAAAGCTAACAACCATCATGTGTTACCCATAAACTTAGATATTGAAATGGCCTTTGGCAAGGGGTGAGTATATCGTGTTATAACAAAATTAAAGCAAATCTTTTATATTCATGTTTTCCAATGGTTTACGGTCTGAAAATACTGTGAATTTCCTTCCAATCAGCCAGTGTTGCGAATACATTATTTCTTCCTTGATTGCTAGGCATTCTAAATAAATTTCTATTTTCTTTTTTGTGAATTATTCAATTTTTTTGAAAAATATGCTACTGGCCTTTCTTTACCATTATTTTGTATCTGTTTAAATACTGCACCAATGCCTTCCAGTGATGCATCTGTATAAATTCTTATTGGTAAATCCTTATCAAATATTTCCAACACTGGTTGAGAACATAGAAACTTTTTTATGTTATATATTATGCAGAATGATAAAGCAAACGAAAATATGTTTCTCTGTAAACAAAGAAACGATAATTACAGTTTACTTTCATCACTTCTCTATTTACCCTACTAATTTTGTTCACAATGTATCTTTCTTATTATTAACTTTATTTCTCTGTATTTTTCACGTGTGCTATATAACGTCGTGACTATATTTGTTTCTCTTCAATTGTTCTACTAATCGTCACTCCATCTGACCGTGATTCAAATAAACGGCGCGCGGAGCATGAGAAGCGCGGCAACTTAAAACCAAAGAAAGTATACTTTCTTTACATATATATACCACTGTGAACAAAAAGTAAGGTGAATTTATTTATAAAATATAAATTCTTTATTTATTCTTCCAAATCAATTTCATCCCCTTCAAAGTAATCCCCGTCTTATAAAACGCACGTTTTCCGACGCTTTTTCCAGTTTTTCGACGCTTTTTCCAGTCCTCCAAACAGTCGGAATAGTCTTTTTCTGGTATAGCCTTCAAGACCTTCTTCGATTCGGTTTTTATCACCTCAATCGAGTCAAAACGACGTCCCGGCGTTGGCCTTTTGAGTTTTCTGAATAGCCAGAAGTCGCACGGAGCCAAATCAGGCGAATACGGTGGTTGCGGAACGATATGAGTCGAGTTTTTGGCAAAAAAGTCGCGAAGAACCAATGCAGTATGACATGGTGCATTATCGTGATGAAGGAACCAAGAGTTGTTCGCCCATAATTCCGGCCGTTTCAGACGAATTGCTTCACGCAAACGACGCATAACGCTCAAATAATATTCTTTATTGACAGTTTGGCCCGGCGGAAGGAATTCATAGTGCACCACACCACGATAATCAAAGAAAACTTTCAACATGACCTTGATTTTCGATCGACTTTGCCGTGGTCTTTTCGGTCTTGCTTCACCTTTTGCACGATATTCGCTGGATTGGTCGGTGGTTTCAGGGTCGTATGCGTAAATCCAAGTCTCGTCTCCAGTAATGATGCATTTCAAATGGTCCTGATAGTCAGACAGCAAAGTTTCACACACATCAACGCGACGCTTTTTTTGAGCGATTTTGGCACCAATCGAGACTTGACGCGTTTGAGACACAAAACATTCTTCAAAATGGTTTCTGCTGAGTCAAACGATATTCCAACACTATCAGCGAGATCTCTAATTGTCCATCGACGATTTTCAAGCACCAAATCTTTGATTTTTTGGACGGGGCCCTCGTCGGTAGACGTTGATGATCGTCCAGAGCGCGATTATTCTTCAACGCGTTCTCGGCCCTCTTTGAACTCGTTGTACCACTTATAAACGTATTTTTGTGCCATAGTTTGATCACCAAAGGCCTTCCGCAACATTTTCAACGTGTCCGCACAAGAATATTCGTTCCGTAAACAAAATTTGATGCAAGTTCTTTGCTCAACAAAATCACCCATTGCAAAAATCGAAAAATTCACTTTTGGTTGTTTACAAAGACACGTGTAACTCGGAGATAATTAAACCTTTTAACAAACAGACGCTTGGCAAATATAGACAGTCCTACCAACCTAGCGAAAAAATTTTTTACCTGCCTTCCTAATATCCGGGAATTTTAAATGACAATTTCACCTTTCTTTTTGATCACATTGGTATATGACATTGGTGGTATGGAAGAAATTAAAATTTAGCATTCTGGTTTGGAACACAAGTTAATGCTTGGTAACTGCTGATATTGGTCGTATTTAATCTACCATATTAAAGAACTTTTAAAGTAAAGTCGACAGATAACAAAAGTTATTGAACAATTGTGTCCAGTGGTCAATTGGCCGGAATTTAGCAAAGTGAACCAAAGTTGTGAACAGTGAATGGCCTGTTCGTAATAGTGTTCGAGGTGAAAGTGTGTTGCAGAATCTTTACAATTGCCCTGGTACCAGTACAAACAGTAAAAAAAGGAAACATTTAAATTAAAATTGTAAACGCTAATAAAAGGCAGAATATCGTCAGATTTCGATTTCATTTTGATTTCATTTCAATTTTATTAAAATATTTGTCAATAGTAAAGTGTAAAAATAATTGTTTAAAAAGGGGAATAAATGTTCATTATTTAAAATGCCCAGTAAAGACCTTGAGATGAGGAGAAAATTTCAGTTATTTTTAATAAATTGTTGTAAAGATCGTCGAGCAATTGGTTTGTAAATATAAAGTATTTGTGTATAAATAAATAAATTTTTTTGGGTCAGTTGTAATAAATGTTTTATTCATGCTAGTTTTTCATCATATTTATTTCCTTTCAATTTTTGTTAATTATTATTGCATATTACATTTATGACGCCTTAACGTGTGGCCAATCAATTCACTTAATTTGATATTTATTTATTACTTATTATATAAATGGCTTCATCAACGTGGGGCAATTCAGATAAATAAATTGGTATTATTTTTGTTTTTGCAATATATTATCAGCTAATAAAAGAAACCTCATAAACATAAACAAGGTCTCAGAATATCTACAGCGTGCTTTCACACCAGGCCCATCGGTAGAATCATTTATCGAAGCTAAGGAACCTAATTTAGCACATCGCAGAGAGAATCTAATCATCAATTTCCTCAAAGCAGCAACATCCAGTAAGAAATAACGAAATGAAACATTTTTATATACAGAAGTGAATGTATCAAATTAAAAATATTTATAGGTATTTATTCTGTGGCGGTTTGTGCGTATGTGCTCATGTGCTACATCACATACATTAATTTAGTAAGAATTAATTTTTCTTAATGTTAAGAACCTTCATAATAATTGTGTTTTAACACTGCGAATTTATGCTTCGATAAACTCCCAACATTGCGGCGCATAGCTCCTGGTACAGCATTGAGCTGGACATTACAGCTATAGCGCTTTATTCACAACTGGGCTTGCGCACTGTACCATTTCATCCTCCAGCGCCACCCGTGAAGCTCAACCAACAGTTTGCTTTGTGTGCTGCGATGCGTAAAGCATAAGGAAACAGAGACCCCCCCTCCCTCGCCCGCTATAATACAGAGAGGCGGCCGCATCAGGCGACTAACGACATAAAAATAAATTTGAACCATTGACTAATTATAAATCTTATTTTTTAATAGCTTATATTTTCTAAACAAAAATAATATTTGTTCGATTTTAGTAAAATAAATTCACAATCTAAGGTTATTTTATGGAAAACAAAATTTAAGAGGTATCATAATGCGACAATCTACCGCAAGACGTTGAATATTAAACTTCTCAGTGGGTTGTTCCGAAAATTAAATACTTTCGGGTACTAAATTATTCCGTGTTTAAAAAATAGACACTTGGAAATTTTGTAGAGAGAAATAGAAATGTAGCGTATTATGTGCGGGGTCAGAGTATTGGTAACACTATCACTGATGTAGTTTTATTTCTTTACATATTTATCATCGTTAAAATGGTGATGTAGCACATAACTTAAAATCCTTACGGGCCGCCATTGTCTTTATTGAGCAGTTATCAATTGTTTACAAATTGTCCAGTGATTTAAAAGAAAACTTCGTCACTTACGGAATTATTCATCTTAACATCAATGACTACGTTATTCGCCGAGAATTTCATTGTTCCTCATGCGTTCCAATGTCATTCATCCGATTGCGATGAATCTTTGGTGAGTTGTGCGCACGTCGGCGAAGATTTCTGTCAACCTCTAAAACGTTTTAAAAGATTCCAAAACGGCCGATATTGCTTCACATAATTATTTTTCGGTGTCAATAGGATTGATAATGTTTCTCCGATGTTTTTTTGTGTACAATTTAAATCCCTTTCGGTATGGGAGCAGCCTTACGGGTGGGGGTGGAGGTTCGTTCAATAAAAGTAAGCAGAAAACCACCAAAATTGGTGTTGAATGTGGGGCTTTGGAAGTAGCTGATTTTAATTGATTAACATGATGATTAGGTTGTAGTTCAGCCCTTAGGAGCGTGGGTGTAACGGGTTGAAAAAAGTTAAAGTACAATATTAAACACATGGAACAATTTCTAACAAATTTTGTACATATGTTACATACGATCCTGGAAAAAACACGGTTGGGGTACAAAACACCAAGCACTTGTAGGGGTGGAGCTGGAGCGGGCGGCATTTTGATAACATTCTAATACGAAAATTGGTAAGATTTCGGGCATTGTAATAGTGTGATTCTGTAACACCTCCAAAAACCCTATGACCTGAGTGCAAACGCCGGGCTTCAATTTCAGGTAAGTCAACATCATTCTCTCTTTCTTTCCCATTATTTTAATTATCTTGACAAATTCAAATCTTGTATGTATATATATGTATTGTAATATACACAATTAATACCTTCATTAAATGAAATTTGAAGCTATTAATGTAATAATTAACTGGAAGGCGTTATTTAAATAAAAGAATTTATAAAATTTACAAACAATATTTATTTATTTTGTGGCAATAATTTAAAACGATTACAAATTTAAAATATTAAATCTCAGGGTCTTCACTGGGTTTGATAATGGACACATCAATTACGTTTAAAAATTAACAACAAATCACATTTACCTAAACAATACGTCGACTAAAAGAAAAGAAATTAACTTGACAATCTTATAAATAAAAAAGAGTGTATGTATGTTTGTTTGTATGTTTGTTGGAATGTTTGTATGTTTGTATGTTCGTTATACAAATCTACACCTATAGAGCAAATTTCACCAAATTTCGTACACGTGTTCTTTACGACCAGGAAAAAAACACTGTCGGGGTGAGACATGTCTACCACCCCCAGAAGCGGGGTTGCACGGGGGTTGAAATATAATTTCGTACACGGGTTCTTTGCGACCAGGAAAACAACACTGTCGGTGTTAGACGCGCCTACAACCCCAGAAGCGGGGGTGGACGGGAGTGGAAATATTTTAACATGCTAAAACAGTCGATATTTCAGTCGGGTAAATATTTTTAGTGGTCAAAGATATTTGTAGTCTTTCCACTGATGATCTCTGAATATAATTTTCAACCTCCACAGCCTGGGGAAAGAGAACCCCTAGCGTTTAGGGTGGAGAATACAAATCTTTACCGCTGGAGCAAATTTCACCAAATTTCGTACACGGGTTCTTTGCGACCAGGAAAACAATACTGTCGGGGTGAGACGCGTCTACCAACCCCAGAAGCGGGGGTGGACGGGGGTTGAAATACTTAAACTTGCTGACACAGCAGGTATTAGATTTGGATAAATATTTTCGGGGTAAAGATATTTAATGTGTTTCTACCGATGTTATCTGAATATAATTTTCATCCCCTACACCCTGGGGAAAGAGCACCCCTAGCGTTTGGGGTGGAGAATACAAATCTATACCGGTGGTTAAAATTTCACCAAATTTCGTGCACGTGTTCTTTGCGACCAGGAAACAAACACTGTCGGGGTGAGACGCGCCTACCACACCCAGAAGCGGGGGTGAACGGGGGTGGAAATATTTAAACATGCTAAAACAGTCGATATTTCAGTCGGATAAATATTTTTAGGGGTCAAAGATATTTATAGTCTTTCCACTGATGATATCTGAATATAATTTTCAACCTCTACACCCTGGCGAAAGAGCACCCCTAGCGTTTGGGGTGGAGAATACAAATCTACACCGCTGGAGCAAATTTCACCAAATTTCATACACGGGTTCTTTGCGACCAGAAAAACAAAACTATTGGGGTCAGACGCGTATACCAACCTCAGAAGCGGGGGCGGACGGGGGTGGAAATATTTCAACATGCTAAAACAGTCGATATTTCAGTCGGATAAATTTTTTTAGGGGTCAAAGATATTTATAGTCTTTCCACTGATGATATCTGAATCTAATTTTCAACCTCTACACCCTGGGGAAAGAGCACCCCTAGCGTTTGGGGTGGAGAATACAAATCTACACCGCTGGAGCAACTTTCACCAAATTTCGTACACGGGTTCTTTGCGACCAGGAAACAAACACTGTTGGGGTGAGACGCATCTACCAACCCCAGAAGCGGGGGTGGACGGGGGTTGAAATACTTAAACATGCTAAAACAGCAGGTATTAGATTTGTATAAATATTTTAGGGGTCCAAATTATTGATGGTGTTTCTACCGATGTTTTCTGAATATAATTTTCATCCCCTACACCCTGGGGAAAGAGCACCTCTAGCGTTTGGGGTGGAGAATACAAATTACACAGCTGGAGCAAATTTCACCAAATCTATACCGGTGGTTAAAATTTCACCAAATTTCGTGCACGTGTTCTTTGCGACCAAGAAACAAACACATATCGGAGTGAGACGCGCCTACCACCCCCAGAAGCAGGGGTGGACGAGGTGGAAATATTTAAACATGCTAAAACAGTCGATATTTCAGTCGGATAAATATTTTTAGGGGTCAAAGATATTTATAGTCTTCCCACTCATGATATCTGAATATAATTTTTAACCTCTACACCCTGGCGAAAGAGCACCCCTAGCGTTTGGGGTGGAGAATACAAATCTATACCGGTGGATCAAATTTCACCAAATTTCGTACACGTGTACTTTGCGACCAGGAAACAAACACTGTCGTGGTGAGACGCGTCTACCACCCCCAGAAGCGGGGTTGCACGGGGGTTGAAATATTTAAACATGCTAAAACAGCCGTTATTTTAGTCTGATAATAATTTTTAGGGGTCCAAGATATTGATGGTGTTTCTACCGATGTTTTCTGAATATAATTTTCATCCCCTACACCCTGGAAAAAGGGCACTTTTAGGGTTTGGGGTGGAGAATACAAATCTATACCGGTGGATCAAATTACACCAAATTTCGTACACGTGTTCTTTACGACCAGGAAACAAACACTGTCGGGGTGAGACATGTCTACCACCCCCAGAAGCGGGGTTGCACGGGGGTTGAAATATAATTTCGTACACGGGTTCTTTGCGACCAGGAAAACAACACTGTCGGTGTGAGACGCGCCTACCACCCCAGAAGCGGGGGTGGACGCTAGTGGAAATATTTTAACATGCTAAAACAGTCGATATTTCAGTCGGGTAAATATTTTTAGTGGTCAAAGATATTTGTAGTCTTTCCACTGATGATCTCTGAATATAATTTTCAACCTCCACAGCCTGGGGAAAGAGCACCCCTAGCGTTTGGGGTGGAGAATACAAATCTTTACCGCTGGAGCAAATTTCACCAAATTTCGTACACGGGTTCTTTGTGACCAGGAAAACAATACTGTCGGGGTGAGACGCGTCTACCAACCCCAGAAGCGGGGGTGGGCGGGGATTTGAAATACTTAAACATGCTGAAACAGCAGGTATTAGATTTGGATAAATATTTTCGGGGTCAAAGATATTTAATGTGTTTCTACCGATGTTATCTGAATATAATATTCATCTCCTACGCCCTGGGAAAAGGGCACCCTTAGGGTTTAGGGTGGAGTTGCTTTACAGAAAAATAACGCGAATACAACCGAGTTTGGAGTCAAATCGAAGGTTATGGATGTCAGTGAGTTTACTTCGGATAAATATTTTGAATTGCCCATTTAACCGGAAAGGGTGGGCGTTGGGAGGGGAGATAAATAGTCAGTTCTTGCGCGTTCTTGGAGGAGAATTACGTGAATACTATTTCAACGGATGTTGTTGAAAATATAAATCCCTTTAGACATTAGTGGTGAGCTTGCTTAGGGCTGGGGGTGAGAATTGTCTATTATTCTAAAACTGCCAAAATGTTATGTGTTTATGGGTAAACTGTATTTATAGTGTTTCTACCGATGTGATATGAGTAAAAATTCAACCCTTTCCACCACGGGAAATTAACAGATTTAGGGGTGGTGTTGTTCATACTATTTTAACCGATGTTAAATTTCGTACACGTGTTCTTTGCGACCAGGAAACAAACACTGTCGGGGTGAGACGCGTCTAACACCCAAAGAAGCGGGGGCGGACGGGGGTGGAAATATTTATACATGCTAAAACAGTCGATATTTCAGTCGGATAAATATTTTTAGGGGTCACAGACAATTGATAGTGTTTCTACCGTATGTTGGGGTGAGACGCGTCTACCACCCCCAGAAGCGGGTCGGGATTATCAGTAGAGCACTTTTAGGTGTTGGGTGGAGGAACGCTGCAATAAAATAACGCGAATACAACCGAGATTGGAGTCAAATCCAAGGTTATGGATGTCATCCAGTTCAATTATAGCATCAAATTGGCCATTTAGTCCCAATGGGCGGGATGGGATGGAAATTTTCTAACATTTTAAATCATCGATATTAGCGTGGAATAAATAAATGCCGGGACCATTGACGTTGATAGTATTTCTACCGATGTTGTTTGTAGGCATGATAGGGTTGGGGGTAGAGACGATTTCCTTGAAAATAACGGGAAAACAACCGAGATTCGTGTCATACCGGAGGTAATGGATGTCGCTGAATTTATTTATGACAATCTGGACAACGCGCGGGTATCGGCTGGGTTGGGATGAGTTGACCGGCTGTTTTTTGCGTCGATTAAATATATTTCGGGATGAATTAGATTAATAAAACTTCCCTACATGTTCTCTATGTATAATTTTAACCCCTTTCTGACTCATAAGGGTGGGCGTGAAGTAGCATTACATAAAAAGAAACCAGAAACTATCGGGATTGTCACTGAGTTTAATTAATTTCCTTGAAAATAACGGGAAAACAACCGAGATTCGAGGCAAATCGAAGGTAATGGATGTTGCTGAATTTATTTATGACAATCTGGACAACGCGCGGGTATCGGCTGGGTTGGGATGAGTTGACCGGCTGTTTTTTCGTCAATTAAATATATTTCGGGATGAATTAGATTAATAAAATTTCCCTACATGTTCTCTGTGTATAATTTCAACCCCTTTCGGACTCATAAGGGTGGGCGTGCAGTAGCATTACATAAAAAGAAACCAGAAACTATCGGGATTGTCACTGAGTTTAATTAATTTCCTTGAAAATAACGGGAAAACAACCGAAATTCGAGGCAAATCGAAGGTAATGGATGTTGCTGAATTTATTTATGACAATCTGGACAACGCGCGGGTATCGGCTGGGTTGGGATGAGTTGACCGGCTTTTTTTTCGTTAATTAAATATATTTCGGGAAGAATTAGATTAATAAAATTTCCCTACATGTTCTCTGTGTATAATTTCAACCCCTTTCGGACTCGGATGGGTGCACCCTTAAGGGTTGGCGTGGAAATAGCATTAGATAAAAATAAACCAGAAACTATCAGGATTGTCACTGAGTTTAATTATGACATTAAACTTGACCGTTTAAGTCCCCGAAGCGGGAGTGGTCGGGGGTGAAAAATTTCAAACATGTTAAACGGTCGATATTTGCGATATTTATTTCCTGGGGTTAATTACTTTGATAGTATTTATACCGATGTTGTTTGTGTATAATTTAACCCCTGTGAGGGGAGCAAGCTTAGGGGTGGGGTGGATGTACGTTAAATAAAATCCCGCAAAAACAACCGAGAATCGAATCAATTCCGTGACTATGAATGTCGCTGAATCTAATTGTGACAACCTTGGTTAAGCGACGGGTTTGGGAGGTGTTGGGCGGGGGAATAAATTTTCAGACAATGTAATCGGCCGATTTTTGCGTGGAATACATTCTTTTTCATTATCGCATATTTGTGTGGGTGGTCATCTTCTAACCTGTAAAAACGGCTGATATATTTAGTCAATGTCTTCATCCCCCTTCGGCATGGGAGGTGAGCACATTTAGGGATAGGGTTCGAGAAACTTTACATAAAAATTGCGCAAAAGAAACCAAAATTGGAGTCTTATGGATGGTTACAGATAAATGACATCTCGGGCAACGCCGGGCACCAACGCTAGTCTTATAAATAAAAAAGATTGTATGTATGTTTGTTTGTTTGTATGTTTGATGTTTGTTTGTATGTTTGTATGTTCGTTATACAAATCTACACCGGTAGAGCAAATTTCACCAAATTTCGTACACGTGTTCTTTACGACCAGGAAACAAACACTGTCGGGGTGAGACATGTCTACCACTCCCAGAAGCGGGAGTGCTCGGGGGTTGAATTATTTAAACATGCTAAAACAGCCGATATTTTAGTCGGATAATAATTATTAGGGGTCCAAGATATTGATGGTGTTTCTACTGATGTTTTCTGAATATAATTTTCATCCCCTACACCCTGGGAAAAGGGCACCCTTAGGGTTTGGGGTGGAGAATACAAATCTACCGGTGGATCAAATTTCACCAAATTTCGTACACGTGTTCTTTGCGACCAGGAAAACAACACTGTCGGGGTGAGACGCGTCTACCAACCCCAGAAGCGGGGGTGGACGGGGGTTGAAATACTTAAACATGCTGAAACAGCAGGTATTAGATTTGGATAAATATTTACGGGGTCAAAGATATTGATTGTGTTTCTACTGATGTTATCTGAATATAATATTCATCTCCTACGCCCTGGGAAAAGGGCACCCTTAGTGTTTGTGGTGGAGTTGCTTTACAGAAAAATAACGCGAATACAACTAAGTTTGGAGTCAAATCGAAGGTTATGGGTGTCAGTGAGTTTACTTCGGATAAATATTTTTAATTGCCCATTTAACCCGAAAGGGTGGGGGTTGGAAGGGAAGTTAAATAGTCAGTTCTTGCGCGTTCTTGGAGGAGAATTACGTGAATACTATTTCAACGGATGATGTTGAAAATATAAACCCCTTTATACTTTAGTGGTGAGGTTGCTTAGGGCTGGGGGTGAGAATTGTCTATTATTATAAAACTGCCAAAATGTTATGTGTTTATGGGTAAACTAGATTGATAGTGTTTCTATCGATGTGATATGAATAAAAATTCAACCCTTTCCACCACGGGAAAGTAGCAGATTTAGGGATGGTGTTGTTCATACTATTTTAACCGATGTTGTTTCCATTAATAACTACGTTTAATCAAAAATAATAGTGTTTCAGAACCATTGTATGTAGGTATGTTTGTATATTTGTATGTTCGTTAGACAAATCTACACCGCTGGAGAAAATTTCACCAAATTTCGTACAAGTGTTCTTTGCGACCAGGAAACAAACACTGTCGGGGTGAGACGCGTCTACCAGCCACAGAAGCGGGGGTGGACGGGGTTGAAAATATTTAAACATGCTAAAACAGTCGATATTTCAGTCGGATAAATATTTTTAGGGGTCACAGATATTGATAGTGTTTCTACCGACTGTTGGGGTGAGACACGTCTACCACCCTCAGAAGCGGGTCGGGATTATCAGTAGAGCACTTTTAGGTGTTGGGTGGAGGAACGCTGCAATAAAATAACGCGAATACAACCGAGATTGGAGTCAAATCCAAGGTTATGGATGTCGTCCAGTTCAATTATAGCATCAAATTGGCCATTTAGCCCCGAGGGGCGGGATTGGATGGGATAGAAATTTTCTAACATGTTAAATCATCGATATTAGCGTGGAATAAATAAATGCCGGAACCATTGACGTTGATAGTATTTCTACCGATGTTGTTTGTAGGCATGTTAGGGGTGGGGCTGGAGGGGATTTCCTTGAAAATAACGGGAAAACAACCGAGATTCGAGTCAAATCGAAGGTCATGGATGTCCCTGAATTTATTTATGACAATCTGGACAACGCGCGGGTATCGGCTGGGTTGGGATGAGTTGACCGGCTGTTTTTTCGTCAATTAAATATATTTAGGGATGAGTTAGTTTAATAAAATTTCCCTACATGTTATCTGTGTATAATTTCAACCCCTTTCGGACAGTTAAGGGTGGACGTGAAGTAGCATTACATAAAAAGAAACCAGAAACTATCGGGATTGTCACTGAGTTTAATTAATTTCCTTGAAAATAACGGGAAAACAACCGAGATTCGAGTCAAATCGAAGGTAATGGATGTCCCTGAACTTATTTATGACAATCGGGACAGCGCGCGGGTATCGGCTGGGTTGGGATGAGTTGACCGGCTGTTTTTTTCGTCGATTAAATATATTTCGGGAAGAATTAGATTAATAAAATTTCCCTACATTTTCTCTGTATATAATTTCAACCCCTTTCGGATTTTGAAGGGTGCACCCTTAAGGGTTGGCGTGAAAGTAGCATTAGATAAAAATAAACCAGAAACTATCAGGATTGTCACTGAGTTTAATTATGACATTAAACTTGTCCGTTTAAGTCCCCGAAGCGCGAGTGGTCGGGGGTGAAAAATTTCAAACATTTTAAACGGTCGATATTTGCGATAATTATTTCCTGGGGTTAATTACTTTGATAGTATTTATACCGATGTTGTTTGTGTATAATTTAACCCCGGTGAGAAGAGCAAGCTTAGGGGTGGCGTGGAGGTACGTTAAATAAAATCCCGCAAAAACAACTGAGATTCGAATCAATTCCGAGACTATGAATGTCGCTGAATCTAATTGTTACAACCTGGGTAACGCGACGGGTTTGGGAGGTGTTGGGCGGGGGAATAAATTTTCAGACAATGTAATCGGCCGATTTTTGCGTGGAATACATTCTTTTTCATTATCGCATATTTGTGGGGGTGGTCATCTTCTAACATGTAAAAACGGCCGATATATTTAGTCAATGATTTCATCCCCCTTCGGCATGGGAGGTGAACACATTTAGGGATAGGGTTCGAGGAGCTTTACATAAAAATAGCGCAAAAGTAACAAAAATTGGAGTCTTATGGATGGGTAAAGATAAATGACATCTCGGGCAACGCTGGGCACCCAGCTAGTAATACAATAAACGATGGCTAGTCTCTGCTCAAGTATCACTTGTTCCGTCCTCCGAAATGTCCAGGCACTAACCAAGTCTGTTAAATTCTGATCACCAGCTGAACTATCGTCTTGAGTTTTATCGCGCATACGCCATTTTCGACTTTCCGACAAAGGAAACAGAGCTGGGCTTCATTATCACTATGGAAGCTCCTGCCGCAATAATAGATTTCTCAAACAATTTAAATTTTTATGTCCAAACAAATAATGTCCTAATTAATTGGCATTACAGTATATATTGTAATACTAATTAGAGGCCATTAATGGTTTTAATAATTGGATTGTTATGATGGGGTATTAGCGGTACCAATTTTCAAAGACAACATTGTATAGGCGAGCTTTGTTGTGGGCTACGAGCGCTGAGAGCGGGCAATGAACAGCGTGGCCAGCGTATAGATCAAACCGAGAAGGTTACAAGTTTTAGAATTTGAGTATAAAGTTTGGACAGCGAGATACTTTGTTAACTGCAAAGAGTAACCTAATAACCAGATCTACATTAAATTTTCTACGAGTACCGAGACCATCATCAGTTTCCACATAGAGACAATCTTGCAATAATCTGTCTAACTAATAATCCGGAGTGAGCAGCAGTTCTAGTTCCCAGAGGAGAAACTCGAAAGCTACGACCGTGTTTTGTACAATCAAGTGTAGAGTCAGTGATTCATGGCATTTTTAGTGTGAATTGTGAGCGAGCCCAGGAGATCTAAGTCTGGTACCAGCCAAATATTTTGTAAGTAGAAACCAATTTAATTAAGTTTTTATAAACGACAATTAAAGGTATTCGTCAGATTTCGCTTTCTCGTTTTGTTTTGATTGTTTAACTTTTTAGTTTGTAAATTATATAAATATAAAGGTTGTTTCTTTACTTAGCAGGCCCAGATAAATGACCCTGAGAAAAGAGTTACAATATCTCTAAACATTGAAAACGTTAAATGTAATTAATCTCATATAAAATATTATAAATTTTTATTGAATAAAAGTAAATTGTATTGTAAAGTTTAAAGAATGTTGTCATTATTTCTCGATCCTTCACTTTAAAATAAAATAAATTGTTTCATAAACAAACTATCGATTTAATAAATACAAATTAATTGTTTAAATAAATCATTAAATTTTGTTTGTTAATTAATCTCTTTTTTAATCATTACAATATATATATATATATATTGTAATGAGCAGAATGGTAAGCTAATTAATTAAATTGAAATGAATAGCAAAATGTATAGATTAAAAAAACTTTTAATAGCCAAAGATTAATTTAACGGGTGTTTTTAGTTTAGGTTTTACAAATGATTTGCCCTAGGTTGGCACGCCGAATTCAATCAAAATTTACAAACAAATATTTTTATTTTATAATTTGTGGCATTAAAGGTAAAATTCAATCTTTTATATTTTACAAACAATCAAATTTTTAATAACTCTTCTTCTCAGGGTCTTTAACTGGGTTTTATAAGTAAGAACAATCAAGATTAAATTAAATAATTAACAATTCAAACAAATTGAAACGAACGAAATCTAACAAAATGAAAAGAAACGAAATCTGACAATACCCTAAATTACCGTTTACAGAATTTAATTATTTTGGTTTGTACTTAAAAATGTCCTGCTGTTACCAGACAACGTTTTCGGAGCTTGGGGACACAATTCACTAAAAGGCCATTAATCACAGACTCTACACTTGAACAAACATACGGTTATATTTCTTGGATTATTCCTCAAGGAACTCGATTATCTGCAACTCCGGTCAACCGTCGGACGTATTAATTTTCAATGCCTTTTTTGCGGAAAAAGTTATTTCGGAGCGCGTATGTATCTGAACGTGGCGCTAAAGCTTTTGTTTCAGCTTTGCAGGTTTTTATATAACTTGTCTCTCCGTCCATATCTTTTTACCAGTGAATGATTAACATATAAGTTTCTCAGTTGAAGTTCTACGTTGGACTACGCTGTTCGTACTCTGAAATTTTTGCTCCCTTTCTCGTTCAAATGTTAGCCAGACTGCTTCTTCAGCCAGTCCCAGCGGCTCACAACAAAGACTGCCGACAAAGAGCTGCCGTCATTGTTGTCTTTTAAGAATTTGTACCGCTGAACAATTCAATTTAAACAATTAATGACCTCCTTAATTAGTATTACATTACATATATATAATTATTAACATATTCATTAATAATATTGGTTGGTAAGAATAAGGAAATAACATAAACCACTATGCCAACACACATATTTCTCTTTTACAGAAGAACAGGCTTCTCATATTACCATGGATGATAATTACAATGATAATCATATGGGGCATATTTATTGCCTGTATCGCTATTGGGGTCATTTTGTGCAATAACCCATATATTGCTGGATTCGGAGTGGGTGTCATAATTACAGGATTGTTTGTAACAGGTAATAATGGATTCGGTTTTGTACATAGCCATTGACATTTTATTATGATATGTGTTAATTGTTATGTGTCCGTACATGGGACATATTTATCTGATGACTAACAGTTGTAGATGTTGAAACATTTTATGTTATTGAAATGACTGACTGTTTTAAACCTGACAACTGTTTACTTAAAAACATCAGGAAATCTATTATTCTCTACTAGACAATTAGTCCTATTATTATTATTAATAGGCAAATGGCAGGATATTCAAAATGTTAATGGATAAATAAATAATACTATTGTTTGTAAACTATATATTGAACAAATAATGAAGCATTTACAACAACAATTTAAAATAAAATCTGTGAAAATATTTTCTGTACAGGATAAAAAATACATTAATTATAATAAATATTTAGTCACAGGTTAATTTACAAAATCAACTTAGTTAACTAAAGTTATTTCATTGCAAATTAGTGACTTAATTATACAACAATACTTTATTCACATGAGTCCCTGAGAACCTTCTCCACACAGGGTTTTTGAAACATGAAATGAATTTTTAAAAGACCTCGTCTCTGTTCCTGGATTTAGTGTTGATTTATTAATTTATTACATTTTTGCGAAAGCTGCTTGTTTGGCAGAGACAGGCTCTCACATGCAAAACAGACACACATACTTTTAAAATATCTGACTAGGATTGTAGTAAGGTATGACCTTGTAGGAGAGACAGGAAGGGGTTACCTTTGGGGATGCCTTTTCCTCTCTCTGTTTTTGAACTAAGGTTCCCACAAGCTGAGGCACCTCAGCCTGATTTGAGGTGTGTATGTTCCGGGGTCACAGACCTTGGTCATACGGTAAGAGTTGTTTGTTGTTCCCATTGGAACAGTCGACCAGCTGCCTCATAAACTGGTCGAGGTACGGAGAATGGAATGCTGCGTCCCCACAGCAAACTCTTCTCACGCTATCGGAAGGGCGTGAGACAAGTACCCAATGCCCGACCTACCTGATGCAGGTTTTTCTAGGGTTTTCCCTGCATTATTTTTAGGCAAATGCCGGGTAGGATACTTAAACTATAGCCCGGGGGGCCCTAGTTAACCCTTGGCTACTTTCCTCTACCCTTCCGCATCCCCCCTTTCAAATTCCATCCTATGCTATTAAAGGGGACTTGCCACCATGTGGATTACCCTCATGTAGCCTGTTACCCCCCCCAAAAAAAAAGGTATAGTTTGGTTACTTATGGGATTGTATAAGAAAAAGAAAACTTTTAGAGTTCAACTATTTATTGTCATTATGATGTTTTAAAATAGAATTTTCAAAAATCAATGATTTAAAACTTGCCTATTTACTGAAAAAATGAATGGGTACTATTTAATTAGCCTAATTAATAAGGTATACCTAAGAATAATATATGTACTAGCTACTATTTTCCTAAAAGCAAGAAAATTTCAATTCGTGTACATTTTTCTTAGTTTATGAATAAGTTTCTTTATATTTTAAGACATAAAATAAAACATAGTTGTACCAACAAAAATTAAAAACCTATTTCTTTTACATTTGCGAAATCTGCTATTATTTGTCTATTATCCAAACTGGATAATATTGAAATAATTGATAGTTGACCTTCAATAATTCTGTATAATTTTTACCTCAGGGAAAGATCTTCCCCCTGATTCAACTATAACTGCCAGATTAAGAAATATTCTTAATCGTAATGTTTTGTTTGGAAAAGTTTACCTTAAATTTTTTGTGAAAAGATATTTCAAAAGTGTGTGTGGATCGCTAGACTGATTTTTTTTACATTAAATGCAACTTTAAAGTGTTAATTTAGCGGCCCAAATCAATACTGTCAAGTCATATTCATTCCTTGAATCGTCTTTATGCTTCAAATGCAAATCTTTACAATGTTGAATCTAGAATTCTTTGGGGTAACTAAATAATGAACTACTGAAAAGGTCAAACACTTCATCAAAAGTTTTTAACTCTTTAAATCTATTTTTTATAAGGAAGCAAATGTCTGATATAGGACTGATTTATTTTTTAAAAAAATCTACTTTGTAATAGATTTTAGGGTCTAATATAACTTCATCACGTTGTTCATATTGAATTTGTGCCGGTTTTCTTCTTGGAAGATGTGTATATATTGGTGGGAAGTGGCTCACACTTCGGTGGCTTCTTGTAAATTAATTTACAAGTGTTCATCCGTGCGATAATGTGTAAACTTGGGTTAAACATGGGAATTTATGGCTAATAAAAATGTATAATTCTCTATACACAGACTTCAAAATGCTTTTAAATTTTCTTATTTAAAAATAGAATTTAACTTCTATCTTTGGAATTTAATTTTCTGTTCTTTGTTCTTATACTATTGTCAATGATTGATCTTCTTAAGTGGTTTGAATCTGCAGATGTTTTCGATTCATTCTTAATAGAAATCAATAGATTACGTTATGACACAATAAAAAACATAGGTAGAAATGATGAAAATGAGTTCGAGGACGAGATTACTATTTTCCGCCCGCTCCCGGCAGCCCTGGACAGTGAGGACCATGTAGGTGGTACATGCTTGGGCAGGTAGGCCTATATACAAACTGCATGATGTCGGCTGCTTCTTGTAGATCTGTCTGTTTTTCTTCAGATTCAATAAAACATTAATCTTATTTTGACAACTTATCTTGACTAACCTTTCGGACTAACCTCGCACACCTTAGAACGACGGTGTTCCAACAGACTGTCTGGTGGACGTTCCCCTGGTCAATTTTATTTATAGACAGGCAAATTGTCCAACATCTGCCATTCTTCCGGAACTCAGGTTCCTTTCCCACATAAATTGCTAATTATTTACAAAATTAAAAGGAACTTCTCGTATATGAAATGAATTAAATTTTACTTCATTACATGAAATCATTAGAAAAGAATTACATAATTAAACACTATTTTGAAGTCTTTTCACTTATTAAAATGGGAATATCATGAATACTATATTTAATAATTTATTATTACAATCTGAAATAAATTATGTTGACATTATTTTTAAATCTAGTAGTGCAAAAATGGTTAACTTTGATTTCAATCTGAATCATTATGAATAATTTTTTTACAAAATGAACCCTTTCTTCTTTAGGTATCGTGCTATACTTGTGGATCTGCATCCTGAGTTTATTTCAAGAGATGCGGGAAGTACCTGGAGCAGTAATCAATATAGCTCCTTTCAATAATGATACCAATTCAATCCCATACTCTCCACTAGAACAAAATTTATGATTGAGTTTCTATCCAACATTCAAATTTAATTAAATAGTTTGTTATGTCAATGCATGTAGACGTTTTGTTAACTTTAATTAATTCTGAATTTGTTGATTGTAATATGGTTATTAGATGCTGCTTTCAATATGATAATAAATTAATTATATTTATTATTGTTCTATTTTAAAGACTGTATCTCATACTACATTTATAAATCACAGTTTATGAAAGAATTTTTATTTTGTCTATTATTTTTTTAGAGTAGCATGCTACATGAGTGTAATCCACAAGGTGTCAACTCTACTTAATAGCATAGGAAGGGATTTGAGAGGGGGGTGTGGAAACGTAGAGGAAGGCAACCAAGGGTTAAGTAGGTCTCTCGGGATATGGTTTAAGTATCCCACCTGTCATTCCCCTAAAATCCTAGAAAATCTGCATCAGGTAGATCGCGCACTTGGTACTTCTCTCACGCCCTTCGTAAGCCGGTAGAGGGGTTTGCTGTGCCTCACTCTCGACAGCTGGCCGACTGTTCCAATGTGAATGGAAAACAACTCTTACCATATATATATATATATATACACATATATATGAGAGTGTGTGTATTGAGTTGAATTCATTTGCTGCTATAGATAATATTTTGTAACGAACGAAGCACGCGTCTTGTTGATAAATTAAATTGAGCTAATATGTGAAAGAAAGAGACAGTTTATATTATTATTATTATTCTGTACCTACATTATTTATTTAAATAATATTTTGTTGTAATGACCAGTCATTGTTACACTGTTTTTACAATAAATATAATATTTTCTTCACAAACCTCTAATAGGCTAAATGAAACTATGCTGCCATAGTTGGAATTAAAGAAATCCATGTATCTGTTTCGAATACCATAGGCAGGATTGGATCCTCTGAAAACTGTTTGAGAAGGATCAATGTCATCTTCCTCAAGCGCAAACAGTTCTCTCTGAATTTCTGACATGCTTCCCTCTTTTGCTCTAATCATGTTGTGAAGAACGCAACAGGCAAGAATGATTATTTTTGCTTTTTCTGGATTTACCAGCATCGCATTTTCGAGAACCCGGAATTTCTTTGTTAGTATCCCAACACCAAAGTGTCGGCAATATAGTCGAGGAAGAAGACGTGCCTGCAGCTGTAGCTATTAGTAGATAACACACAATCATCAAGTTCTCTTGATTCCAGACCCCCAACTAAAGAAAGAAAAAAACTGCAGCAGAAAATATGCATTTTTTAAAAGGGCTGATGTCGGTCACTGAAAAACTCTCAATAAGACGGCAAAGAACTTTTAAAGTAAAATTATTAGAATTAGTTAATAATCTTGCAGACGAGGAAGAGGCAGAACTCGTAGTATTCCCGCAATATAATAAGTTAAAATAACAATGTATGTAATAATATAAAACCGTTTATATTACTTTTAGTATTAATTGGGTGTAAATCTCGAGAGCTTTTGTCTTCTTCCAACAACATATAACAATAAATAATAATAGCTATTTCGTCGTCACGCTCCATCTTCACTGATATTAAATGAGTTTGGTTGCTAGATACAGCTCGAAACAACCTGAAACCGTCTCGGACAGCTTGAAACATTTTGTCGGCGACGATTTTGCCTCGAGTCATTTTGCTTCCGACTTTTTGACTCGAGTCATTTTGCTTTAGACAGCTTGCGACGTTTTGACTCGAGGCAAAACGTCGCCGACAGTTTCGTTGCTTCCTGTGTGCGGCCTGCCTTAGGCTACTGTTATTATTTTATACTATTTCAGGTACCGAGACATCGGAAGAAGATGAAAAATGTATTTTGACCATTTAAACAACTTATTTTGTCATACAATTCCAGTTCTTATTTATTACAATCATTGTATTAATTAAATATATAATCTAATTTGTTATATCATCAATGAGTGACAGGCATTGGATAAGTTATTTACCAGTTCGTTGCATGCAAATTCATTTTGTATCTAATTCGACATTAATCTTTTGGTCAACACGTGATTAAATTTATATCAAGACTGTCACATTTTTACCATCAATTCATTCATGAGCATACCTCGACACATGTCGATTGCAGATAGAGTGTAAGCTTCAAACTAACCGGTATGATGACAGTCTCCTGGTACATTAAATAAGCACGGTACCTTAAGACATCTAAAAAATTCCCGGTGCATTAAGAGAGTGAAAACTGCAAAATTTCCCTGGTACTTTAAAAATCATTCCCGTATCTTAAGGGTAAAAACGGTACCTTACATAAGTGAAAATACACTCGATACCGTAAAGGAGGTGAAAATACTGCCAATTTCTTAAGAGATTAAAAATTACTGTTCCTTAACGGACTCATGATACTCCGTACCGTAATGTCAAAATACACACGATATCTGAAGAGAGTCCAAAAACCTATTCGCTCCGTTGACGATACATTCGATACCCTCTTCACACATAGCAACGTCGTTGAAACTTTTGTAAATCACTTCGAACACTTTCTATCCTTCATGCTTGAACAGTGAACCACTTTGTCGTCGAGACAGGGATGTTCATTTCGGTCCGGAATATCGTACTGACGAACATGCACTCATCTGGGCTTCGTGGGCTGCAGCCATCTTGATCAATGTATACGAGTGAGGCATGCCTTACTACAATAATTCGATAATGTCGACATCTGCGGCTGTTCTTCAGAAGATGCCCTTTTCCAACCCTTCAGCATTCGCGTTCTTGGCTCGGACGTTATAGCACGTGTCAAAAAGGACGGCGTGTGGCGCAGATTAATGAAGGGGGGTTCCATTCCCTCTATTTTGGTTAACAGACTTCTTCGCCACTATTATTGATCGTTGTCATTATTCTTCGCTCTATTTATATAATTAATTAATTTCTTCTGCACTTAGTTGGACCGCGAAATTTTTCTCCGTTAGAAAATGTGCCACGAGAGTACAAAAAGATTTAGAGAATAAATTCCGAAGAAGTGGGCAAAGAACGGAAACGGAATGACACGAATGCGGAAGAAGACGAAGTTGACCATTACTAAAAGTGGGTAAGTGGTAAAAGTGAAAGAAGTAATGACAGACCAACGTTTGGAGCATCCGGAAAACATGGTGCTGTTGAGAGAATGGAGGGCATCAATTCTTACTGCAAGCGCGAGTCCAAAGGCTGAACAGACACGGACCTATTTAGTTACGTTTTCATAGAGGCATACCTCTCATTTTTCTACGAGAATATAAATAGCACAATAAAAATACGAAAAAATTGCTGGGCTCTGTTGGGACATTGAAGTTGATACAGTTTTTAATCTATTTATTATTGTTGACAAAGGAAATTAACATATATGCACTTATTATTAACCCCGTATTCGATGTCAGACGTTTCACACCATACGTCACTCCAAATATATTTGATCAAAATTAACCAACTTCATTCGAATTTATCTTATCAATAATTGTTCAGTATCTCAGATTTCTGCCATTAATTTACTAATTTTACTCACATCAGATTCATATTTACAGATAGTAAACACTTTATTCCACAAAAATAGAAAATACGACCGCAATAGAACACCACAAGAATAAGACAAACAGGAAATTAATGTAAATAGTCTCGAGTGGTTTCTGGAAGTCTATAAATGGAAACTATGACTGTTATTTCTGTGACGAAAAATTTACGTTTGTTTGAAAATTAATAAGAACGATAGCCAAATACAGACAAAATAAATGACCATATAAATACCCCACAACGTTTCTGACCAGTGTAGTTGTGTCGCTCTAGGCTCTTCTTAGTACCTGAACACAGTAACAAGGATCCCAGAAACGTAGTGTGGTATTTACTTTCAAAATAAGTCCGCAAGACTTGTATTATGTTGTGTGGTATTTACTCTCAGAATAAGTCCGCAAGACGTTTATCTCCTTTCCGTGGCATACGCCACTATCCGTAGACTATTCATTTTAATTCTTTCCTTGTATTTGTTTCTATAAAATTAATAAAAGTTTATTGTTGCTCAGAAGTTATATAATTTAGTCGAATTAATATAGAATGCAAAATTACGACCATCACATAAATTAAATAAATATCTTCGTATTAGTTTGACTCTATGATGATAATATAATGAACATTTATTGTATTATTTTTAACAATTCAATGTATTTATAATATCTTGCATTCAGTCAACATAGATCTCCTAAAAGTAATTGACAAGCAGATTTTGTAATTTTACACAATATTATTATTTAATGTTAATTGCGATGATAAGCAATGCATGATAAATTTATAAACGTATCATATAGAGCAAACGTCTTTAGAGTTCTTTACAAATAATATGTATTTTTATTTATAATCTAGAAACATTGCATTAATATGAGAATTAATTTCAGGGCTTTGTAACTATATGATGGAAGTGTTTTACGGAAAGATATATTCCTGTATCGGAAGATCTGTGGTGCTGGAACATCCTTGAGGGTAAAACTCTTTCCCTTGCTGGGTAAAATGGCTGACTTACCACCACCAGTGAGGGTTTCTCCTCTAATAAGGGTAATCTTTATTATTGATTGGTGCAATGTACTAATAAATGAATTATATATTTTATTTCCTTACGTTCTTTAGTGATTATTTATATAATAATAATGAGATTTTTTAAATTTCAATTACTGAAACTGATTGTTATCCAATTAATTGTAAAATTCTATTTAATAGCGAACATTGAATTCTGGACACATCAAATGTTATTTTAATATAAATGGAAATCAAAACAGCTTTCAAATATTAACTACTTTGTGCAAATTTTTCTACTGCGTTCCTTTTATTCCATGGATACTTTTGCTGTTTTCTGGTTGAGATAGTTTCATTTATGCATTTCGCTTTTGTTTCTGTCAAAAGAATATTTACTTTGGTACTGATCTCAGTTTTATTATTATTGTTATGTATTAAAAGTAATCTCTACTAAAAATTTATCCATTCATTGGAAATGAGCAGAAAGTCTTTGAATATACCCTTTTGACAGTTGTAACTGTGTATTCTGAGTAAATATAATCCGCACTAAACATTTAATTTTTTATTGAGTATGCGTTAATTATTCCACCCTTCTATGGTTACTTATATTTAAACTTTTTGGTGTGTACAGTTTGGGCGATGGAGCTTTCTCATAGCTGGAGTATTATATGGAGCAACACGTCAAAGTCGCCTGTCCAAGAAAGAAGCTATTCTCCGTGAAGAAGAAGCTAAGACTAAAGTAATTAGAGAAGCTAAGTTGGCAAAGGAAAAGAATAGATTGGCTAAAGGTATTTGAATTTATTTAACTTACCTCCTTACTGAAATTCTTACATAAAAAAAACCTTTTAATCGCTGTGAGTTTTATTTCCACCTTTATGGATGATTTTGTGATATTTAAATTATCCTTAGTGAGGATCGTTGTTGACAATTACAATGCATTAATTATCAGTTTAAAATTATTCACAATGATTAACTCTTTGAATAATGTTTAAACTTGGGTCATACAATCAAATTACTTTTTAACATAATTATTGATATTTTATATCTAGAAGGAATAAAATTTTACATTTGTAATGTTTCATTATTTTTTAACTTTCAGAGGAACTTCGAAGTTTAGCAAAGGCTGCTGGGATTACAGATTTATAAAAACTTTTTGATTTGTAGACACTTTAATGTATACTTACTGTAAATAAACAATTTATTGGACTCATAATTCTTTTATTTTTTTGTATTCAACTGTATGATAACCCTGCCATTCTATTTTGTTTTTGTACTCAATTTCTATAATTGGTCAGCATATTTGAAATATGGTGAAATTCAGTAATTCTATCTTAGGTTAGTAAAACTTGATCTATGCAAAAGGTGTATCACATAATGTTCTTTCTAATATTTTCTGTTAATTGTAATAAATATTTTACTGTAATTGTAATCATTTTGTACCACATCCCAAAATCAGTACTGTAATTTTAGTAAAATTAACAGTAAGCAAAAGTGGATAGTTGAATGATTTTGAAAATTCTCATGAAACACTTAAATAATAATTCTGATTTTTATATCTTGTTTTAGAGTATACTAGAATTGTTGAATTAATTTTCCCATCTTGGCTTTTACTTAAGTTTGTATAACAGACCAAGAAATAAATCCATCATTTCTGGATATCATCTGTGATTCATATAGCCCATGAGAAAGAATTAATGTTTCATGTGATATGACCTCTCTTAATTGTGGAGTAATATGCAATCCCTTAACAGTTCCCATCAGATGAAAAAAACTGCAGCCTCAAAGAAGTTGAATGTTTCCTTCATTTAACACTTTAAAATATTGTAGCTGGGACTAGGTTTTAAATCCTGAATGAAGAAAACCTTTAGAATAGTGTGGTATCAATGTGATGTCATCGCTTCCTGTTTGGCATTTACTCAAACTCAAGCCAAACCATTGTACTTAATTAGGTGTTGTCCTATTCTTGTTCAGATGTTAATTTCTGCATTAGTATGATATTTTTGTTTTAATGTGTTTCTAATATATATGAGTACAAAATTTATGGTTTTAAATTGGTTATTTTATATACTTTATGTAGAAAGTAAAAAAAGATAGGTCTTCATTGAATGTTGTAAACTTATTTCTTGTAGCATCATAAGTGGTTTTTCTATAAGGGCATAGTTTTTGTAGAGATAGTTGTCAAATTATTTGTATAAAAAAACTACATTTTATCCAGAACTTTTTAATAATTTTCTCTTGAAATTCAATGGGAGTGTCAATTGTTACTGTTTAATTCTTGGAACAGTGGTACCCAGCTGCAAAGAACATTATGGAAAACAAATATTTAAGATTTTGATGAAAGGTTAAGATAAAAATGAAATTTTATTCTTGGTGGATATATGAAGATAAGGAGTTCCATATTTTTAATGTAAAATAATTGCAGATTTGAGAGGTATCGGAACTTGGTCATGTACAGTTCGTCTGCTGTTATTGGAAACAGTTATGTTTCGTTTAGCTGTGTGGTAGAGGTTAGGTTATCAGATAAGGCTGACATCACAACTACTGTTGCTCCATGGAGGACAAAATTATGCAAATTACAACAGTGTCCTAAAGAAATGTTCCAGTCGTAGAGAAATTTCAGGGAAATAGCTTTTTATTGTGCAGTGAAGCTTTCTCAGAGAATAGAATTTGTAAAATAGGTTGTCAGAAGATTACTCATTGTGTTTGGACTGAGTTTAGTTACTAATAAGTGTTTGTTATTATTTGAGAGGAAGGTGGGCGATTTTCTGTGTCCGGACTTATAAACGTGATTTTCCACCACAGGTTTATGTTACGTACAGACTCTGTAAGCAGATTGAAATTAAGTGTGGAAAGGGTTGCTAATTATAGCTGATTTAAACTGATGCCCACATCTAGAAAGACAGTCTCTGCTGAAAATAAATTTTTATTTTGTAAAATATTGTCAATTTTCTGTGCACTGATTTGGGTTTTTAGTGGATATGATTATATCATCCATAAACATGAATATTGTAATGATTTAAGGGAGAAGCAAAATATGGCTAACTGGTACACACAACAAGTGGTAAATTTGTTTATTGAAGGTGAATACTTTTTGTGCAAATCAAATTGATATAAATGTAAAGTCAAGAGAAACAAATTTTTTTTATAATATGACTTTAATCACATCTTCACCGACAGCTCTGGAGTAGGTAGCTCATTCTCTGTGACAACCTCTCCAATCTACCTCACTCATCAGCGTCCATACTAACTGCCAAATTATTCACCATACACATGTCAATGATTCTCATATCTTCATCAACCAGAGCACATCATATTTACCAATTCCTTCACCAACAACAAATCCAAAGAAAAATTCATTCTCCATAGAAATTCAAACTCACTACTGGAAAAGCAGTCACCTGGATCCCTGCCCATTATGGCATACAAGGTAATGAAGTAGCCAACCAACAAGCCACCCCCCCTCCTTACCCCCCTGAAACCACACTCTCACAAATAGCTGGAAGCTAGCTCACAGCAAATTACCTCTACACTGGAGCCAACTCAACACACGTAGAATCCACAAGTCAGTCAACAACTTCCGATTCATATTCTTCAACCAGGAAAAAAGAAGAAGATACCAAGTTGTCATATCTAGAATCAGAACAGAACACACTAAACTAACCCATAGAATAGATCTCCCCTACTTGCAAGACAAATTGAATTCTGTATTAAATATGCAAATGTCAGAGAACATACTCTCAACTCGATTACACACACTGCAGCAAACCAAAAAAGAATCATTGAGCACACGAAACATACTAACTACTGTGACCAACTATAAATCCCCAACAAATTTAATGTTATATCATGTAAATGTATCTTATTTAACTGTCACTAATGACCTAGCACTTAATGTGACATAAAACAAAATGAATAAAAAAAAATATCTTAAGTAGTTAATTCAAATACACATGGTGTGACTTCTTTAATATTCTGCTGTTTGTCAAGTGGAAAGGGTTTCATAATTTCTACAAACAGCACAAAGAAGCAGTTTATGTTGAAAGTGTGAATAATTTGTGGGAAGTTGGACAAATTTTAAAAGTGGGCCGTGTATTTTTGTGCTGTGGAATTTAAGGCAGCACACTTCATGGTAATATGTTATATAATTAAATATTAGTATAGTCTGTTTGAATTTAGAAGGAACTGAAGGTTGTTCTTCAAATTTTCGGAGGCTCTCAGCCTCCTTTTTCAGGAAGGAGTGTTACACCACTCCATGCACCATCCTCGTGGCGGCACCGCGCTTCACTTTCCAGTGGGCCACAACCTGTGTCTCTGTCCTTTCCATACCAATATTGCAATTATTTTTGACAATGTCACATCCTTACTATTACAATATATATATATATATATATATATATATATATATATATATATATATATATATATATATACAACATAAGAAACTTTAATTTGGTGATGAAGTCACATTTTTATTTGGATAGTGAGGAAGGATAAAAATAAATAGGAGAAAGGTGGAAAAACACTTTTATGTAAATGCATATGCTCAGGTGTAGAATTACACAGAAATAAAATCATATGTTCAAGGCATGGAGAAGGAAAGAAAGACTATTTGGCCAGGACGGGATATGAACCCACAAATTCTGCTAGTACAGAGACACATTAATCACTTAAGCTAACATGTCTAGTACCGAACTGAGCAATTATAGACATCTTGATTAGGTGTAGAAGGGGAATGGATAGAATAGAGAATGAAGAGTCAGGAGCATCCATTAATGAATAATTACAATATAAGGAGCTTTAATTTGGTGACGAAGTCACATTGGATTTTGATAGTGACGATAGATAGATCTAAATAGGAGAGAGGTGGGAATATGCTTTTATGTGAATCCATATGCTCGGGCATAGAATAATGCACAAAGAAAAGATTAATACAATATTAGTAAGGATATAACATTGTCAAAAATTGTCAGGAAGGAGGCTGAGAGCCTCCAAAAATTTGAAGTACTACCTTCGGTCTATAGCTACACCATACTTCACTTTCAGGTAAGCCACAAACTGTCTCTCTTTCCTTTCCATACCAATACTACACTTATATATGTATATATGTGTGTAGATATATATATATATATATATATATGATACTTACTGTATGTATATATATATATTGTAATGCATTGTTTCGGAACGGCGCACATGTTGGGAAGAGGACGCAAGGGCAAAGTAATTACGGGTCCTGTCTCGATGTGACAAGACAGAGCGCCAAGACATTTATTTCGGATGAAGGGTCTGGGCCGGCACAGGAAGTTGCAAGCGCAAGAGGTATCGGTTTAAGAAAGGCATTTGAGTAGCCGGTCCCAAAGTGATTTTAGGGCAGGCTATTGTCTCTGATTAATGGCCTGACAAGTGGTGTATTTACTTAGGATTTGTAAGGAAGGGTCTTGTGCAAGTCTTGTGAGGACGACAAGTCCAGAGTAATTGAGGGTGCAAAGTAATTGCGGGTCCTGTCTCGATGTGACATGATGGAGGGGCTAGCTATTTTGCTAAGGAACTGCAGCTGCAGATTGTAAATCTCAGTAATGGAGATTCTGTCACCACGAAGATGCGACGTGGGTCTTGGAACAAAAGGGAACGAGGAGGCTAGTAGTATAAATGCAAGCGATAAACTATTGTGATTCAGTCAGCGTGGGAGAGGGATACTGTGAGCATCGTGAGTGGAGTCAGCGTAAGAGAGAGATGCTGTGGGCATCAAACTTGGAAGTTAGTTGGAGTTGAGTGTAAGAGTGGAGGGAATGAAGAAAATTTGCAGCCTGCGAGAGGAATAGAAAATTATTCAACTATAAACATTTTCATATGCAGAAGTTCAATCTGTATAAGTATCAAAATTAGACCAGTCTTCAATGGTAGGAGACCAGTACACAACATCCAGCGTCGAGTAGTTTTCTCCACGAGAAACTGGGATATCCTTCGCCGGGTATGGAGGACCAGCTATTGTCGAACCAGTAATATGTGTTAGAGTCAGTGTGTGTAAACGTCCAATCTATAAAGTGCGTGTTTAATGAACAAGCCAAAGGTTCCTGAGAAATCGTGAGTTGAAATTTATGGTATTAACATGTGTAAACGTAATTAAAGGATACAGTCAGATATCGTTCTCTTCTTGTGTTAATAAAATAAACTCTTGCAAATTTAGAGGCAATCTGTAGAATAAGTTCGTTAATAAGTTTCGTCGATACTTCTGTTTAATTTAAAGATAAATGTTGGGTTGTTTGAATATTTAAATTCTGTCCGTTATCAAACCCAGTAGAGACCCATGAGAGAAAGAGATCTTTTTTATAATATTAAATATTAAATTCTGTTGTGAATTCTGATAATTGTCAATAAAATTTGTTTGTAAATATATAAATATATTATTTTTTATTTATACGCCTTTATGTGTTTATTACAATATATATATATATATATATATATATATATATATATATATATATATATATATATAGTAAGTATCAGAAACAAAACATTGTTTAAAGGGAGAATTTTCATTTTATACTAATATAATATATTTTATAACTTTTTAAGAATACTTACTGCTTTATATTGTTGACTGAAATTGTACACCAAATTTCTATAGCATAGTTAATATGAGAAAATATGGAACCTTAGTATTTATTTTATAGATATCTGGGACTAAAATATGTTGATTACCTTTCAAAGCTTATGAGTTTCTGTTTATTTTGCTATTTCGTTAGTCCAAATATATTTATAAAAATGTTTTACTTGTGATCAATTTACTTTCACTTGATTACATAATAATAATTATATTGCATAAGTACACAAGGGCATCAGATATGTTGCATATGTCAACTTAAAACTATAAGTATTATACACAGTGTAAATAAATAATATAAATATTTTCAATTGGGCTCATAATAAATAGTAAAGAAGTCCAATAAAAATGTAGATAAAAAACTCATAGCAGTAAAAATGAAATAAAAGTTAATTTAGTTAATAAATACAATTCAAATTAGTAATAAAACATCAAAGTCTTTGTTCACACAATTATGCCTATATAATGCTACAACTATAGCACTTGTTTATATCTAACACATGACAGGCAGTGACAAATACCATTTCAATAGACATGGGATTGGCTTTAACAAGTGATCTGCGATAAAAACTACCTTTAACAAAATTGCACATCCATCATGTTTTCTCACAGGCATAGAGTATTTTTCAAAACAATACAAATTGATTTCCCTAAGTTCCAACCAATGTTCAACAAAGCATACCATGTCAGGATTCAGGTCCACAGTAACCCAACAATAGAGTCAATTTTGTTAGGTAATCGTTGAACAATCCTGAACAAAGTAGAATTTTTTATTGAATGAAAGATGTATTTACTACTTTGGTAGATACAATTCTTGGTGACTTTTCCATACCTAGTCAATTGGAAAAGTTTGATGTTTGATTCACTTTTTTTCACAATCAAAGATTTCATTAGAACAAGATAGTTCAAAGCTGTCTGATAGGATCTGCCTTCCTTTATTCTCCCACAAAATACCCCAGCTTCTTTGGGGCACTATTTAATTTACTTCTTTCTTCACTGGTCCCAATGATAGTATATCAATGTCCCAATCGGCTATCCATTGCTATAATAAAATTATATTTGCTTTTATTGAGTTTACTTATGTTAGTTAATCAATTTTAAAATATACCAGCATTTCATCAATGTTTTGTTATATATGTAGAAGCAATTGATTTGTATTATAAGCCCAATTAAAAATTGTAGTATTGTTGGTGTATGTTTTAACTGTACCACTTGTGAGATTTATTTTAAGTTTGTTATTAACACATAACTAATAAATAAAATTGCCTGTATGTATGATTTTTTTAAAATTGGGTAGGGCCTCAGTACTTGAGGTTATGTGGGACTCAATCAGATTAGTACCCACTAAAAACCCAAACCCATTGCAATCCATAACCACCCTACAGAACTGAAATTTCTTCACAGGGTTGTTTGGCAACATGCCTTCATCATGTCTGGGCGGAAATTAATTTTGGCTCTATGGCCACCCTTTTCTTTCTCACTCTTCTTGTCAGAGCTTTTCTACCATGCATGTGGTGTACCTCAGTTCTCTTTCAACTTAATCATTTGGATGACTAGTATCTTAGGTGACATCTGTTGTTGTATATGTATGTTTATCTCTTTCCTTTTTAAGGGAATACAGTGTAAGGAAACATGTTCTGTGTTTTCAGTGGCAAGATCACAGACTCTCCACATCACCCATCCTAAATTGACATTCATTAGATCTGAAACAACCATGTCCTGTTGGTAATTGTGTTAAATAGTGATCCACCTCTCCAAATTTCCTATTTGTCCAAATGTTGAGGTCTGGGATGAGGTGATCCGTCCACCTTCCTTTGGTTGATTTGTCCCCCATTGTTGCCATTTCACCATTGTCACTAATTTCTCTTGTCTTGTTGCAACTAAGTGGAGATATAAATTTTTTATCCTGTTTTGGTCATCCGCTAACAGATCAATTTGTGGTATATTCACTACCACACCCACGGCATCATGCGATACAGTACAGAATGCCCGTACTACATGAGGAGCACTTTTGTAATGCCTGTATGTTGTATGTATGCATACAGATCGAAACCTGTAGAGCAAATTTCACCAAATTTCGTTCTTTGCGACAAGGAAATAAACACTGAAGTGGGTGAGATACATCTACCAACGTGTTAAAACGGCCGATATTTGAGTCGAATAAATATTTATCGGGGGGTCAAAGAGATTGATAGTATTTTATGTCTGCATAATTTCAAACAATAATCTACTACTGAACGCACCCCCCCCCCCCATCCGCGACATTACCTTATCGATAAACGACTGCTCTCAAAAAATTTAGATCCGTTTGTAAATTAACCAGTCTATTTACAATATGTTCAAAGTAAAATACTTACGCTTTTAACAATTATACACGATTGGAAACTTCTTAGACGGCATTAGAAATGTAGAATACGGGTCGGGTCAGAGTATTGGTAACACTATCGCCGTTGCAAACCTTATTATTTTACGTAGTTATCCTCATAAAAATGGTTGCTTGTGATGATGTAGCATATAACTTCAAAAACTCGCGAACGGCCACTAAAATTAATACCCAAATATCTACAATTATTTATTATTACATGCATTTTTCCTCAATTTTAGGCGGAAAAATAAATACAGATCTTGTTTTGCATACCTGTGGCCTGTTTGTCGGATTGATTTAAATCTCATTTTTACCGACCAAACTTGAAAGCTATTTTTTCCACGCTGATCAAACGAATATCGACTTCCTTTATATTCACCTTTCTGAAGAATACGAAAAGATCGACAAAAAGTCGCGTCTTTTATGAACGTCGGGTATAGTCGTGAATGATCTCACTTCCCTCAAGAATACTGGAAGAATTATAGACAATAAATACTGGAAAGAGAAGACGGCTGTGAATTAAACCTTTAGTGAATGATTTTTAGAATTTTTTTAAACTAAATTTTTTAAGATGTATTTTTGTAAATACAACACGGAAAAAATAACAAACGTGACAAAAGTTGATTTGGCTCATGATGTTACACATATTCAACATAAATATAATTAATATTAGTTGGATAATTATTTTTTCAGTACAATTAGAAAATCCTGAGACTGACGCTTAAATTTGCTTTCTTGATAAAAAAAACCCACTGAAAGTAAATATTTTGAGGATGATAGGAGTTGACTCACAGAAATGAAGGACAGGCATAACCTGTACACGGATGTCAAAAATTTCACATTTCCGTAAGTGTATGTTGTTTCATACCTGCATCACAAATTTGCTGTCTTAGAAACCAACCTCTGAGGTGATAATACAATTTATGTTGCATATATGCTACACTATGCACTAAAAGGTTAAATGTGATTGGAATGCAATGCCGCTTATAGAGGGATAGGAAATTCATAAGTGAACTCTCAACAATTAGTTCATATTCATTTTTTTTAGGGCAACAGGCTACATGAGGGTGATCCACATTGGGCAACTCCCCTTTAATAGCATAGGAAGGGATTTGAAAGGGGGGATGCGGAAGGGTAGAGGAAGGTAGCCAAGGGTTACTAGGGCCCCCGGGCTATATTTTAAGGATCCTACCCGGCATTCGCCTAAAGAAATGCAGGGAAAACCTTAGAAAAACCTGCATCGGGTAGGTCGGGCAGTTGGTACTTGTCCCACGCCCTTCCGATGACGGGAGAGGGGTTTGCTGTGGGGACGAAGCTTACCCCTCGCCATGCCTTGGCCAGTTTAGGAGGCAGCTGGCCGACTATTCCAATAGGAATAGCGGACAACTCTTGCCGTATGCCCAAGGTCTGCGACCCCGGAACATACACCTCTCAAAACAGGCCGAGGTGCCTCGGCATGTGGGAACCTTAGTTCAAAAAAAACCAGAGAGATGTGAGAGCATCCCCAAAGGTAGCCCCCGCCAGAGCTCTCTGGGAAGGTTTAGTTCATATTCATTTGTCTGCGGGAATATATATCAGTGCAGTTGCCTTTCCAACGGGTGGCAGAGAAAAATTTGGAACAATCATCTCATACAGTACAATGAATGTTTTACTTCCTGGTAAGAGCTGAGTACATGGACTTCTGAAAAAAGGATTCTTCGGGATCAACTGTAATTTCAAGCAAATCCTTGAAGAAACCTCCCCCTCTCACTTTCAGAATAAGCGATATTATATTAAACAAACGCAATAAAATATTTAATAAATGCTAGAATAAATTCTTTTATGGCCGCACGGATGAGCGGCCATGCTCTAGTGGCGAATCTTGCCTTGACCGATGCCTGGTTTCTGCTTGGCTGGACACCACGCTCTAGTGACAGTTCCCTGACCTGCCGCGCTCATCTCGGACGAGAAACGATAAACCGGTTAATTCTGTAAAAGTAGAATAGGTAATGCTAATACATAATATTTCTCTACACTCCGAATAGCTAATAGGAAAATACGGCCAAATTTCGATTCTCTTTAAGATGGGGACAGAAAAGGAAATATTTGCCGTTTGAATATTCGAAATACATAAATTATAAATATCAACGTGCAAATTGAAATTAAGAACTTCACGGTCCACGTTACGTCGGAATAGGATACAAAACCACAATCTCGCTATATTCTTCTTAGCCGAAAGGCCCGAAACAACGCAAAGTGTTTAACGAGAAGCAGAAATTAACAGAAGTTTTGTATTTCAATATTCATTTGGGTATAAGAAGCTTTTAGTTGGTCCCATTAGTCTCTCTTCGGGGTTGGAAGATTATCCTGATAGGATATCGAACTTTTATAGATACACTTAACCGTCATGGGTTGGCAAATACTGTTTGTAGGGTGTGTTGCTTCCAGTTCACAATTTCTGTTATCTATAATACAATTCACGATACGTGTGAATTTGTGCGTTCCAATGTATTTTGTTAAAAGAGGTTCAAGTACTTACTGTATCTGTGCAACGCTACCCGGTTGGAATCCCGAGAAAACTTCATCCAGCAACTACACCGGGAAAACCTCCGTTCCTTAAAGGTAATGTGGTTTTATTTCTCAGGATTGACTTAAGAAGAGGGGCGGCAGTTGCATATGTGTTACAGAACTTAAATAAATATACGGAGAATTTACTTTTCTTAACTTTAAGAACCTTGTTCATAATTGTGTTTCAACAGCGTGAATTTCTGCTTCTATTGCAAAGGCTTTAAACGACCCGTCCAGCCCCTTCTCCGCTAATGTAGACAGCTGGCTGTCTTTGTGTTGAGGGCACAAAATATCTGGAATGAAAAATGCGCATGCACCGTATTTCGTTTCATCCCCTGCAGGTCCCGTAACGCTCTACAAGCTGCCTCCTTTTTGTGCTCAGCGGCTGTGAGCACATACAATACTGCCAACATACGTGGGTTGTTCCTACAATTAACGTTATTTAAAATATGTACGAAGAAAAAATACTTTCGTGTCTCAAATGTCGGATAAATTCTTTTCGGGGTCAAGAGATTGATAGTGTTTTTTTCGATGATATCTGTGTATAATTTCAACCCCTGACAGCATAGGAGTAGAACATCCTTAAGGGTGGGGGTGGAGGGGCGTTATAAGATAATAACGCGAATACAACCGACATTGAAGTAAATCCGGGGTATTGGTATCGCTGAGTTTAATTATGACATTCAAATTGCCGTTTAACCCCCATGGATGGGGGTGGAAATATTCAAACATGGTAAAATGGCCGATATTTGAGTCGGATAAAAAATTTTCGGGGTCAAAGTGATTTGTACCGATGTTATCAGTGTATAATTTATAACCCCTTACATTATGGGAAGGGAGCGCCCTTAGGAATGAGGGTGGAGGAGCGATACATGAAAATAACGCGAAATCACTCGAGTACGAAGAAAAATTACTTTTGAGTTATAAACGTGTGTCAAATTGGTTCCTATTTTTTTCGTTTTTGAAAATTAGATCCTATTACAAGTTATGTGGACAGAATTATATATAATATATTTCCGGTTAGTTAATTTGCCGCAGAGTGTTGGTAACACAATCGCTGTATTTGTGTTTTTATTATTTCAAATAATTATCCTCGTAAAAACAATGTTAATGATGCTTGGGGCGATGTAGCACATAACTTAAAAACCTCAGTAGCCGCCACAGCTTCAGAGTCTAGATTACTTTTTTTTAGTGATAGGATACGTGAGATTTATCCGCTTTCATGGGTCTTCCCTTTAATAGTATAGGAAATAGTGAAAAGGGGAGATGCGGAAGGTAGAACAATAGTGCCAATCCTTAGTTTAAGGATTCTACCCGGAATTCGCCTGAAAGTGATACAGGGAAACCCATAAAGAAACCAGCATTATGTAGGTCGGGCTCTTGGTACTTGGCCCACAGCCTTCCGATGACGAGTTGGGTTTGCTGGAGAGACGCAGCATACCAGACCCCATGCCTCCAGCAAATTTGAAGGGCAGCTGACCAATTAGTCCAATAGGAACACCAGACAAGTCTTGATGTGTGCCAAACGTCTGCGAAGCCAGAACCTACGTCGCTCATATCCGGACTAGGTGTCACGGCTACGGGAACTTGATTTTAAAATCACTGGCTTAAAGCCAGGAAAGGAAAATCCCAAGGAGGAATATTTTTTAAGGTAAAGTAATTCATCACAAGATAACTTGGAGAAGGCGAGAGTTAGACAGACAGAGCGGGGAACACAACTCAGTGACATTTTGTGACATCATCTCACACTCCTAAGACTCTTAGACTGGGACAAACGCAAATCGATTTATTGTAAAGTATAGTAATGGATATTCTTGGTAATTCTTATGAATTTGGAGACGCCTCTACACTTTAATTTTCAAACCATATGAACCGCTAATTGGACCTTGCCACTAGTGAGGTGGAATCTTTTTACTTTGTAATAGACCTTTCCGAATAATTATATCTCGTTGATCATTTGTTAGGTTTTACTTCCGTTTGCGTTACATATTTTTAAATGCTAATTACTTTTGATGCAGTTCTTTCCGACACAGGAGTTACGCAGAAAAGCCGTGTAGTCGTACTTGAAAGCTGGCCTGTAGACAAAAATAATTATGTATTTTAATTAATATGAAAATACGTAGCCAAATGTTTTTATTTTCCGTTATACTAATAGAAAAAAAAAGTAAATTAATTGCATAATTAAGAGCTTTCTGAGATTTTATTTCAATACAGGTACAATGGGAAATTTAATTGGTCCCGAAGCAAATAATAGCACACAATGCTTAGCACTCGCTATTTGTAATGAATTCTTACGAATAACTAATGTACATTTTTAAAACATACTGTACATATATAGAATGTGAAAGTTTTACTGTAAAGAGCTGAAGAAAGCTGGCTGGATTGCCGGATAACCTCTCCTTTTATGGAATGGAAGGCGCTTGGGGAGTGGCCGGCCTGCCTGAAATGGATACAGCTTATACAACACTATGAGCAAAGACACTGCCTTAACATCTCTAGCCTCCACAGGATCCATGACGAATATAGATAACTTAGTCATCGTATGCGCAAATATTCTAGTTATTTGGGAAAATAATCTGAAAATGAATATTTACCGCACCACTGGATGAAACCTTGTTTACGTGAAATTATATCCTTAACAGAATAATAACTTTCTTATGGAAAGCAAGTTGTTTAGTATATATACATCTTTGCAATTTCTAATTTTAAAGCAAACAACTGTAAAAATTTAATTTTGCAGTTGTATTTTTGAAAAATAGTTTCGATTTAAAGAAAGAAATACTGTTAAGGTTTTTACTGAAATGTTGTGAATGCGTCACAATACATCACATTTTCTACAACTAAGTAAAACCTCACACTGGATTCTCGAAATAACTAATTTGGTGGAAAGTTTCAATCAAGTTTTAAAACTAGAAAAAATATGAAAGCCGAAATTCAGCGTCTCTATATTTATATTTAATTTCACCATTATGTCTTTCGTAAATCATATTTAGAAATATTTTTTTAAAAGTTGTAAGTACCTACCGACATTTAAAATTAATTTTTCTTTTGCTAATTCTCGCGTTTAATCAAATATCATGTAAAATTTAATATGCTAATTACTAGATGGGAATTTTGTTTGTAGAGTTTCAGTGATACAAAAATTTAAATTTAAAATTGAATTTAGTATAAATATATCGACAATTTTTAAAATTGAATTATATATAAAAAGTTTCAGTAATAAAATGATAATGATTTACTCGCTAACTCAGGGTTCTTAAAAGAGTAATTGTGGGGTGAACTGAAACGTGGTTAGACATTTTATCAGTTCCGATAAATTGCGATACTTGATAAAACAAATTTTATTACGTTAGCGTGCCGGCGGATGTCGTTTCGTTGATGTGGCTGGTGTGGTGATGCGTCACGCTCATCGGTTGTGGCCTCGTTGGAAGGTGGCTGCAGGCTGTAAACGTTCACACATGTCTTCAGCTGTCACCGAGCATTTAATTATCAGGGACATTGTGATGTATCTTGAAGATCCAGAGAAGTACAGGATACTAGACGCAGCGGCTAAAAGATATGCAGAGCTAAGGAAATAATAAGAGCTTCACACATATGTGATAAGAGACTTTAGGAGAAGGAGGCTTAACGCCTCATACAGGTTTTTTAGTCAGGTGGAAGTCCTACACTAACCCAAAGGCCTCAGAGTTCTGCCCTGAGCTGACGGCAAATTAAGCCGAAGAGGGTAGTGAAAAGAAGAGTGATCGCTGTTACCTCCCTGGAGTAACCAGCAGCCAAAAGGGTGTTTTACCCTGCTTGGCCGGAGTGATAACCTCAATTCTGTAAGGGAAAAGTGTAGAAAAATAAGAACGACATACAACATATTGTAATGATTAAATAAAAATTGCTTATTTTAAAAAAACATAATTTTATTTAATTAATTTGCCCCACGTTGGCACGCCAAAATGTAATGATTAATTAATTTTAATTTAATCGGCCCACGTTGAGTCGCCAAAATGTAATGATTAAATAAAAAGGATGATTAATTAACAATTGGATTGTCCCACTTTGTGGAAACCATTAATTAAACAAAATATTAATTATTATTTAAACAATTTATTTGCAGTTTTATTAAATTGATAGTTCGTTATGAAACAATTTATTTTATTTTAAAAAAATGAAGGATCGAGAAATAATTACTACTTTAAACTTTACAATACCATTTATTTTATTCAATAGAAATTTATAACTTTTTCTATGAGGTTAAATATATTTAAAGTTTTCAATGTTTAGAGATTTGATAACTCTTCTTTCAGGGTCGTTTACCAGGGCTTGATAAGTAAAGAACAACCTTTGTATTTACGTTACACAATCATAGAATTTATAAATTAAGAAATTAACAATCAAAACCAAAACGAGAAGAACGAAATCTGACGAATACCTTTAACTATCGTTTACAAAAACAAACTTAATTAAATCGGTTTCTACTTACAAAAATGTTCGGCTAGTACCAGACTTAGATTCCTCGGATCGGGTTCACCATTTACGCTAATAGGCCATAAGATCACTGACTCTGCACTTGATTGTCCAAAAAACAGTCGTAGTTAACGAATTTTCCTCCGGGAAGTGGAACACCTCCAGATCATTAGTCAGACATATTGTCACACATTGTCTCTATGTGGAAACTGATAATGGTCTCAGTACACGTAGGAATCTTAATGTGGCGCTAATTATTTGATTACTCTTTGCAGTTTTACTAAGACTCTCGCTGTCCAAACTTAATACTTGAATTCAAAAAACTTGTAACTTTCTCGGTTGGATTTATACTCGAGCCCACGCTGTTCGTTCTCCGCTCCCAACTTATTTCTTTTAATTAAAGATTTTATTTGTTTATTACAATATATATATATTGTAGCAATAGTTAGGCCATTAATTGTTTGAACATAAAATTTGAATTATTTGATAAATCCATTATAGCGGTCTGATCGAACAAAGCAACAATGGCTGCTTTGTCGAAATGTCAAAATGGCGTTTGCGCGCAGGTGTAATATAATAGTCTACACGTGCCCTCTTATCATAACGTCTCTTCAGCATAGCGGACCTAAGAGGGCGCAGCTGCAAGAACGCTGATGCAGTTAAAGACATCACTTTAGATATAGCGAGTAACTAAACACAATAACAACACATAAGTCGTCACCCCTTCCGCCTAGGCAGCTGTGATAACGCTGCGTCTAGACGGACGTCAGCATTTTAAGTACTTTATGCAGACATGTACACGTCAGCAGAAATCTCCACCCTGTAAGAGTTCTTCTCTTTGGAGACTTAAAATCATCAGGGAGGGGGAAAGGAGTCTTCGTATTGTTCAGAGCTTCTTGGGAAAGTCAGTCGTGATCCAACCTCCAGACGGGTCGGTGGCTCCTGGTGCTATCCGCCAGTTTGTCTTACTTTATTTTATTTCTAACTATTAAATCTATTGATTCTTCATCAGCTCTTATTTGACTGAAGAGCAGCGAAACACCAACCACTACGCCTAGGTTCAATTAGTTGAACCCGAACCCTCACGTTACCGACTTTCCTATTTCCTGTTCTTAATTCTTCCTTTATCCTCTAGATCGGTAGCCAGGTGAGCTAACGGAGGTATAGTTCGGTTGGTGAACGATCTGGACTTCCCATTTCCAACTGCTGGAATGTTACATGTTCACAGTGGTGGAGTGTTACATGATGGCAAGCGGGATGTTACATCGCGGCAGCGGTTGGAAGTATGTTACACAGGAAAGTCTAAGTCAGTTTTATGTCTACAACACTAGGATAGTTGGTTGGCGGAGAAATATTACGAGGAACAGAACAAGTAATATAACTTGAGCAGAGACTAGACATCGTCAATGTATAACTAGTTAAAGTTGTGAATTAATACAAAGAAAACATTCACGGAAGTATTGCAGCGTAAATATTGGAAAGTAAGAGCAGTTTTCGTCAGAATAGAACTTTCCAAAATATTCGTGGAGAAATTAATCCAGGAGAACATTGGTAAATTATTGTGGAGCGGAGCAATTAACGGAATACAGCCAATCTTCCCAAATTTTAATGTGAAGAATCAGTGAAAACAAAGGCCTGATATTAGATAATTAAAGAGTGTAAAAGTGTCCGAACGAGGTAAAATTGATTGTTCTGGTACCAGACCGACGGTCCGTAAGTGAATTAACTTTGATAAATTTGTAAACTATAATTAAAAGGGTAATCAGATTTCGTTTAGAGTTAATTTAGTTCAGCTTTCATTCCACTTATATTTCATATTGTTTTTAGGTTAACTTTTTATATATTTTGAATTGTTAATAGTCAAATTATACATTTATCGTGTCCTAATTATCAAACCCAGTGATGACCCTGAGATTAAGAGATTTTCATTATATTGGATTGCAAATATTGATGTGTATTTGCTAGAACAACATAAATTGTAAATAATTAAAGTAAAGTTTTGTAAATTTTGACCAAAGACCAGCGTACAAAGATAGGGCTAAAAATGTGCATTTTTTAAGAAATAAAAAAATAAAAACTGTAAATATTAATAATTTAATTAATCATTCCTTTAATTTAATTAACGCCTACTTGTTAATTATTACAATATATTTATTCCAAACCAAAATAACACAATAAAATCAGGAATCATATCATTAACTTTGCTTGAAAATATTTTAAAAGTACTTCCATTTTTTACAGCAATCTGATAAACAACCTTTATACAACCAAACAATTCTTGAAGTCTCAATCTAATATTATTTATACTCATGCTGATAATGACTCTATCACTGTTGCTCTAGACCGTAATGAATACATCAGTACTGTTAATCTGCTTCTTTCTGATATTAACTCTTACGTCTTTTACTGCTGTAACGTAATTGGTTGGGATGTACATGATTATTTTGGAACTGACCAGCTGTTGCAAGCCAATAGCAATGGAATTAACTAGGCATTTAAGCTATTGTATTATATGAGAGACGATTTTAAATAAATAAATATAATTATTGTACTGTAACGCGTGTATTTAGGTTTTCGTTTTTCTTTGTCTCGGAAGTGTTGTTTGCTGTGGTCTTGAGAATTCGAAACCGTGCTCGTGCGTGGGGGTGGAGGAGATAAATATTTCCATCCAAGTAATTTCGTGTCCTGTCTCGATTGTTGGCCTCAACATGACAGAATAGTTAGCCATTGTTGACTACGGAACTGCAGCTGCGTGCTATAAATTTTGTGACAATGGAAGAATCAGTCAACTGGCATTTCGACGAAGTTTTCTAACAATGAAAAAAGTAAAAGAATTGGAGGATATAATGGAGGGGACGGAGATAAGCTTGTGAAACTGGACAGTTGTGCTGCGCTCACCAAAACTGGTGGATGTGATTAAGAGAGGCTCCGTAAAGTTGTTGTCTCTGATATTATTCGAGGCAGAATCGTCGTGAGAAAGGAGCCACAATTTGTTAGTGAAGAGTTCACGGAATAGCACCACACAATTTAGTACTTTTGCTTGCTAGCATTAAATCCCGGAGGCCGACGCCTTAGCCAGTGATCAACCCCTGAGTCGACGCCAGTACGTCGGTACGAGTGCTACAGCAGGCAACACAACACAGAATAGCAGTACGCATTTGGTACGGGCAGCAGATCTCTTCTATATAAAAACCACAGGTGCCTGAGATAAGAGTTTTCATGTTTAACTTTAATAAACTTATATAAAATTTCTTTATTGGTCAAATATTTATTTTGATTTAACGTAAAAACCCAGCCCACAAAAATAATTCTCTACAGTACACACATTAATTTAGAAAGGAAATTATATTACGCTTGACATGGATTAAAAAATATTTATTTCTGCGATTACTTACATATCGGCTTCGAAGAATAAAATTACACTATAATAAATTTGCTTGGTGTTCTTTGCAAATTGAGAGAGATTCATAATCTCGGGGTCACATTTATTAGGGCTTCGACATACAAATATAACGGAAACATGCCGCAGGTAACTAAGAAATAAGAGGTTCGCCACAATAATTATAAAACGTAGAGATACCTGAATATTAAAATGAAAAAAATTACGTCTGATTGAAAATAATGAATAAGAAATATAACCAATTCAGACAAAAAAGTGATGATATACATACCGCACAACGTTTCTGGGATCATTGTTTCTTTCGTCAGGTGCAAAGAAGAGTCTAGAACGACACAACTTTTGAAACTCAAAAGCGACGAAAACTGAACAACAATGGGAGAGCCGAAGTGTTGACGTAACAATAAGGGAGCAACGACAACGGAAAAGCAGAAGGTTTAGCGTAATAAAAAGGGATCGTAGGAATTGTTCAATTTCGTAGTGTTTGTACATTAATTGCTGTGATGTTTGATTTAATGTGAAGCATCTCTGATAAGAGTCTGGAATTGTATCTGGTGTCAATATCTAAAATCTTAACATTTTTCCAATCAAATGTATGTTTAGACTTGATGATGTGTTTGGATACTATAGATTGTTTATCAGTGGGAAGTTTGATGTTTTATATATGTTCCTTTGTACGCGTATTAAGGGAACGTTTTGTTTGCCCTATGTAGCTGGAATTACAATTAGAGTAAGAGATTTTGTAAACAACACAATGTTTGCAGTAGGTGTCAAGTGGTTCCTTGTGATTTTTAATCAAGTAGGAAAGGGTAGGGGATCAGTAAATGATGTATACTTGATATTATTTAATATTTGGATAAATTTCTGATGTAGAAATTTCGCTAAATAGAATTTGGGGCAGTAAATCGATGTAATAGTCTCACATACAAGGACAAATTGCATGCATATTACTATGTAGTAGTATTCCTCTTCTTCCAGCACAAGTCTCCGTCTGACGAATCTAGCTTCTAAGTCAAGTAGACTCAAAATCACAGAATTATGGTTCTGTCTGCACAATTTAACGAAGACAGTCGCCGACAAATCGTGACAGAATATTCTGATAAACATCAGAATAGTATTCCTATTGTAAATAAACTTTCTCACAGTTCGAACGAATGTCACTCCGAGGCATATCCTAAAATAAAATTTCCTGTCGCGTCGGTTGTTCAGGGCGCCGTCCAGTCTGCCCTTTATGGCCCAATCATTAACCCGTCCCGACGCCGAGTCTCGCAATGACCACTCCCTCGTGCCATTTCCCTTTCTTAAATAATTAAATTTCATATACACGTGTGTCACTGGTATTTAACTGTCACGGTTGAAAGTAGTCAAAGACTTGTTGAAATAGACGAATGGGTTTTTTCAAATCCCTTCCTATGCTATTAAAGGGGAGTTGCCCAAAGTGGATTACCCTCATGTAGCCTGTTGCCCTAAAAAAAAAATACAAACATTTACGTTTAAAAGAAAATACTAAAAATTCTCATATAAAAAAATTTCCTTTTTCGGAAGTAGTTATCAATAATAGAGTAATGAAAGTAAATGAGATTTTTGTCATATCCGTAATTTATAACGAAAACATTGGAAATACCATTTAAAAGAAGTCCCTTGGAATAAATTTCTCCTAAAGTAAGATATAATTCTTTCGTTATTATTTAGAAAATAAACATGCACTTCTATAAAATTGACATTTAAACCTCGTGCTGTGAGTTTTAAATGCTAGCACCACTTACGATACTATGAAGGACAAGAAAAAATTGGTAAAGGGACTGGAAAAAGTTTAAATAATATTTTTCGGGGATATGAAGAGAGAACAGTTAGCGATGAATGACACGAGATTCCGTGGATAGAACCACTCCGAAAGAACGTCTATACAGTATGTTGTAGGGGAAAGCCGGGAATTTATCATACTAGCCAAATAATTGGAGATGACCCATACAGAATTAACGTAATATTACAGAAAATATAACAGTACAGAATAAGATTGAGAAACTCATCGCAGCAGACTAAAATTCCAGCCCTGCTAGTGAATATAACAATTTATGTTTTCAAAGCAGTTTTATTTTCTCACATAATGACATTTAAGTTTGATACATTTCATCCAGCGGTGTTCCAGTGCTATTATCCTGTCACTGTCGTGTTCTACCGAAAGTTCTACAAAGTATCCGAATACAGAGTCAATAGTTACTTGATTGGACAAAGAACTTAGACCAGCGAGGAAAAGTTTCGGTTTCGTTCAGGACTTTGGAGCAGGTGGAGCAACAGATTTTTAGTCGGAGCAGGAGCGGAGCCGGAGCACAGAAATTTCTACTGCTCCACTGCTACGATATCTATTTTTTATATTCTATATAATAGAAGATTAAAATCACTATGGATAGTAATACTGGCCCCGGGGGACTTGTGATGGTTTGTATGACACCTCTCAATACGTTCACATTAAATAACAAAGGACTTCTAAAGAAATAGCTCAGAAGATTCATGTACCGACTTGGCAGGATGCTGTTCGTCATTTAGTAATGAGTAGAAGAGTCTGTTCGCTTCAATCTGAGACAAATTTTAAGAGGACAATTACGCTATTAAAAGCTAAATTCTGCAATTTGCAGAAATAGAAATATTCTTACCATCAATATACAATTTTGTAAGGAGAAAAACCACAAAACTGAAATAAAAAATTAGATATTCTCGACACTGAAGGACGACATAACTCTATATGTGTGAAAAATCAATTTAAATAAACTTTAAACCAATCTGAAAATGATGAATATCAGTTACTAATTATTTGTGTAGATAATGCAGAGAACATTACAGGTGCTGTAAATAAACATGGCGAATCAACGGGCAATTACTAGTTATAATTATAATTAAGAGACAACAAATGTTTAACTCTCACAGCCAACATGTCATATAATAAATATAGATACCGATGGTAAGGACCATGCAAGAAGGCAACACAACCTTCCCAGAGAGCTCTGGCGGGGGCTACCTTTGGGGATGCTCTCACATCTCTCTGGTTTTTTTGAACTAAGGTTCCCACATGCCGAGGCACCTCGGTCTGTTTTGAGAGGTGTATGTTCCGGGGTCGCAGACCTTGGGCATACGGCAAGAGTTGTCCGCTATTCCTATTGGAATAGTCGGCCAGCTGCCTCCTAAACTGGTCGAGGCACGGAGAAGGGAATGCTGCGTCCCCACAGCAAACTCCTCTCCCGCTATCGGAAGGGCGTGGGACAAGTACCCAATGCCCGACCTACCCGATGCAGGTTTTTCTAGGGTTTTCCCTGCATTTCTTTAGGCGAATGCCGGGTAGGATCCTTAAACCATAGCCCGGGGGCCCTAGTTAACCCTTGGCTACCTTCCTCCACCCTTCCGCATCCCCCCTTTCTAATCCCTTCCTATGCTATTAAAGGGGAGTTGCCCAATGTGGATCACCCTCATGTAGCCTGTTGCCTTAAAAAAAACAAAAAAAAACATGCAAGAATAAAGAAAGCCTGCGAGAGGATTCTCTCGCAGGTAACCTGCGAGGGATTTTCTCTCGCAGGCAGAACCTTTTAGGAGAGATACGTAGAGGCTACCTTTGGGTATGCATTTTCCTCTTCGTTTTTGAACTAAGGTTCCCACAAGCCGAGGCACCTCGGCCTGTTTTCAGAGGTGTATGTTCCGGGGTCGCAGACCTTGGGCATACGGTAAGAGTTGTTCGCTGTTCCCATTGGCATAGTCGGCCAGCTCCTAACCTGGTCGAGGCACGGAGAAGGGAATGCTGCGTCCCCACAGCAAACTCCTCTCCCGCTATCGGAAGGGCGTGGGACAAGTACCCAATGCCCAACCTACCTGATGCAGGTTTTTCTAGCGTTTTCCCTGAATTTCTTTAGGCGAATGCCAGGTAGGATCCTTAAAATATAGCCTGGGGGCCCTAGTTAACCCTTGGCTACCTTCCTCTACCCTTCCGCATCCCCCCTTTCAAATCCCTTCCTATGCTATTAAAGGGGAGTTGCCCAAAGTGGATTACCCTCATGTAGCCTGTTGCCCTAAAAAGAAAATAAAAAAGTATTGTATAGAATAGGAAATAGACTTCGAATTTCCACTATACATAATTAAGATGACGACGTAATAGACAAACATATTGAGGAAGACTGATATGCAATAGAGGGTGTGGGGCGTTTAAAAGTAAAGTATGCGTACTTATATACGAAAGAAAAAATTAATGTAATTCCTATAAGAATATTTTAACTGGAGCATGGAGTTGAGCTGGAGCTGAACCAAATACTTTAATATCGGAGCGAAGCTGGAGCGGAGCAACTCAAAAACTGGCCGCTCCAAAGCCGAGGGAGCCAAATATGGGGAACAGGTTGGATGTTCCTACACTTAATAGTGTAAAACCCTGTTTTTTTCCATCGACATGACGCGTTTTTGGAAAGGAAGGAGCCTTGCCGTGATCTAAAATGATTCTTTTTTCCCGTCAACCGAAATTTTGCATTAAGTTCCGTTAGAAGGGTATAATAGTATTTCCTAGTATTGTTTTATCTTCTTCAATATGGTCGTTGAACATAATTCCTTTCGTATCCCCAAAAACTGACTCTATGAACTTCCCTTTCTTTCGATCAAAGGAATCAGTTTCTATCCAATGCGTGGGATGTTGCTTCCATTCTAGTGTGTGATTGTGAATCCATGTTTCATCAATTGTCACATATCGGCGCTGAAAATTAATCTTTCTCTTAGTAAAATGCGCCAAAAACTATTAGGAAAGTGTCGTCCGAATGAGTTTTCGATTCTCTGTGACCATGCGCGGGGCCCATCTCGCGCAAAGCTTCTCATGTGCAATTACTCGTGCATAATGTAACCGACGCCTTATTTTGATATCCCCACAGCATTATCAGTTTCACGCACTTTCGTACATCGATCTTCTAAACTCATATCGTGTACTTTTTACCATGATTGAAGGTATGGTTGCACTTTTCAGACGTCCTTCACGTGTTTCATCTTGGACTTTTAATCTCGGTCGCCCATTTCTTAACCTTAGAAATTGAAGACGAGTAACCATACACATTTACTATACTGGAATGAACTTCGGTCAACTGTGAAGCTTCGAATACCATTAATTTTATCACTGCAAGATGCTCCATTTTTCATTTCTAACAACACGTCTTCCGCAAATGATTTAATGAACTGTCCACAGCTAACTACTGGATGGAATCGCTTGTAATTTCACACGGCGTCTACTAACAATTGTATCTATATGAGAGATAAAAATCATTCAAGTATTGCTGCCATATGAGGGCGAGGTCGAAATTTTTTGAGAGAACCCTCTTATGCCTCATGCCTCCAAAAAAACTTCTGCTAAATCTTTATGATCATCGATTTTTTAAGAGTAAAATTTTCGATACCGCTACATTTATGTAATATATATGGGAACAAAGAGCCAGTTCTGCTCTGGTCGTAAGCATTGGCCTTTGGTCGCTGACCTAGTATTGATTACGAAGTGAATCACGCTGCGTAGTAGCTAGATTTTATTTTATACTCTGCTGTATATTATATGGATCTTATTGTCCTTGAATACTTTTAATAATAATGTACTAATGCCTAGTTCTGTGGTGCTAACCTCGATAAAGAAAATGAACTGTTATAATCTTTGTGAAAAATATAAATGAATAAATTCGTCATGGAAACAAAAACTAATACGCGTTCCGAATTTACATGCACTTTAAAACCTAATCATTACTTTATATGCCTAGAAATATGGTCTTTCACAAATGACGTCACGTTATTATGATTGCGTTAGAATAATAAATGAAAGTATTTATAATTACTGAAGTAGTGAAGATTCTCGACTATGCGACCTAATGTGGCAGAACGATAGGCCATAAATAACATCCTTTTTATACAAAAAAATTGATCGTAATCAAATTCTCTAACCTAATTTATATCTCCTATAATATTTTCTGTACTGTACAGTGCGCGCGGCTGGAACATTGACGCCCACTTGCAACGTCTTGCCAAAGAAAATTACGGTATTCCTTACTTAATAAAGGAGATTTATTTTCTGTGTAAAGACTGCGTAGTATAGAGACCAGATAGTCGCGAACAGGATAGTCATGGCGGTGCAATTGTAAAGGAAATTTGACGCTGGAATGTTCTAGATCCACCAGCCACATGGCACAAGAACGGATAAATAGACGTAAGAGTTTAATCGGAAAGCAGTTGTAGTGAGTTAAGTTAGCAGTCGTTTGGAATATGTAACGGTGCAGCACAGAGAGTTAGTTGACGATAGTAATATTAGAGTGGTTAGTCGAGCTAAGGTTTATAGTACGCGTGAAACTATCTGTGTTCCTATATGTGCTGCCCGAGTATTGCAGATAATTAAAGTACAGGTGTAGCCCAGTTGAGACTGTTTAAAAGTATTTTTAGCACGAGGGAGGCAAAACTTTGTTTCTTGGTTTTCTTTGGTTTCCTGTTCTTCCTGTGGACCTCCTGGTTGATGGTTCCGGACATTGTAGCACCCAAGCCACCAAACTGTTAGATATTTCGTGAATTTTTAATTATTATAAAAATATTGCACCATTTTCAATATTTGCTACCGGATCTCGTGTTATCTTACAAGAATCTTAAAGTTGTGTTTATTGGTGGCCTTCAATACACCGTGAGAAAGTATGATGTTATATTTTTCTAATCAAATCAACTGATCATTTCAGGAGTGGCGATTATATCATGTTTCGGGATTTTTTTAAAATTCCAAAATAAATGTTAATTGTATATTAAACGTCAAAAAATGCCTGTCTAGCCGAACCCCTCCAATAATTAAGCTTTAAATAACTGGACAATTTTGGTTCACTACAACGTGGAGCTGTTACATAAAATCGTACTAATATTTAAAGATTTAAAAAGTGTACTTTACACTTCTGTAATTATAAAGAATTATTGAATATAATTATTTATGAATGTACCATTATGACCGACCTGGTAATTTGAGAGTAACACATTACTATTAGATGATAAATGATTAGTTACTAAAACTACTTTATGCAGATAAATAATTGGAAATTAATGGACCGTAAATAATTGACTTCACTCGTACAGCCTGAAACGTACAGGCTTCAAAATGTATGTACAAAGTAATTTAAATATATAAGCGTAATTTACCACCCATAAATATTGCAATGACATAGAAATAATTTTGCACACATTGCATTTTACACTTATCCATTCGTTGCTGACATCTTTAGAACGACTACGTACTGTTTCTTACATATTTCGTAATTTTATCATACTGTTGAAAAAATAGTCCTATATCCAGCTAATCTTGAATATCACTACATTATTTTCAGGAGTCAAATACCGATTGGGACTTCACATTTTGAGCAGTCGCTCCTTCTGTTTATTCTGTACACACAAATATACGGAGTTAATCAATTTAATCTTCATTTAAGTAAAATTTGGAAGATGACTAATTAAATAACATTTATTTGTCACAAGCGTACAAAACTAACATCAATTTCTGAGTTATGCGTTCATGAAATTTTACTTCACTTTCAAACAACCTCCTCTACTTCAATTTGTATTTCCCCGTGAAGCGGTTTCCCTCAGGCAATGAAATAATTAACTATATTGATTTTCCAGTCAGCGCTTCTGTCCTATGCACAACGCTACTTCTTGGAAGAGTGACACTTCGATTACCTCAAACACGTTCAAGTCGTAAAACTGCCGAAATCTTTTAGCTATTTATTACGTAAATAAGGGAATAATAAGTGTACATTTATTAATTTTTTAAGTCAATAATAATAAATAGATTAAAAACTGCATCAACTTCAAGATCCAAACAGAGACCAGCGTTTTTTTCGTGTTTTTATTGTGCTATTTATATTCTCGTAGAAAAATGAGAGATACGCCTCATGAAAACGTAACTAAGTAGGTCCGTGTCTGTTCAGCCTTTTACTCGCGCTTGTAGTAAGAATTGATGCCCTCCAATTCTCTCAACAGCACCAGGTTTACCGGATGCTCCAGACGTTGGTCTGTCATTACTTCTTTCACTTTTACCACTTACCCACTTTTAGTAATGGTCAACTTCGTCTTCTTCCGCATTCGTGTCATTCCGTTTCCGTTCTTTGCCCATTTCTTCGGAATTTATTCTCTAAATCTTTTTGTACTCTCGTGACATATTTTCGAACGGAGAAAAATTTCGTGGTCCATCTAACTAAGCGCAGAAGAAATTAATTAATTATATAAATAGAGCGAAGAATAATACCAACGATCAATAATATATAGTGGCCAAGAAGTCTGTTCCGAATTAATTTCAACCAAAATTTCTTTCACATTATTATAATGACAAAAAATTGTAATAAACTTCGTTTCGTTCCCAATCCGTGGTCCTCGTCAGGTGTGCGTTCTACAAATAAACTGAAACTAAGATAAAACAAAGGAGTACATAAGAGAAGAGAAGACCAAGGAGGGTATTTGAGAATACAGTCATAAATGCTGATGATATTATTTGAATTGGTTTTAATATTAATGGATGAACAATTTGATGTTCAGACAATAATCTCTCAAAATTTTTGATTTCAGAATTGAATATTGCTACAATTAAAACTGAGGTTATTTGAGTTGACATGTTTACTGACTGCTGAATGTTTTTCACAGGATTGTTTTATATTAGAAATATGATCTTTAAGGGGAGGATTTTATGCCCTTTTTGTTTTTCATAGGTAACAAATATTTCAGGCTTCACAGAATAATTTTTTGTATTCCATTTATATAATCTTTGCAATTTTTTATAATTATTTATGAAGCATTAGTTGATCTATGCATGATATCAATGTGCTATTTAAATAATACAAATAATTTAATATGTAGATTCTTTATAAATGGATGATTGATAAAATCCATTGAAACATTCGTTAGTAGATTTGATTTTGTGCAGTCTTGTATTTCGTCATACAGTCTAACCGAATAACCATCCATTATTTCTAAAACGCGGTATGGTCTTCATTTTATTTGACAAATCGATTCACAGAAACACAACGGTCATTGCTTATAGAACTTTAGTGCTACCTAAGGGACACCTTGTTGGAATTCGTACAGGCATGAGCACATTCAGGCACTGGACAAGATTCAGGGGGAAAAAGCGTTGAAATTATCTTATTGTCTTGTGGAAAAAGACTTTGAGACACAATAACTAACAGTTATTTTTTTCTTCCTACTTTTATATCTTAAGTCGATTAATCAAGCAAGATTATACCTCTGGGATGCCTTCTTCTCTCTCTGCTTTTGAACTAGGGTTCCCACAAGCCGAGGCACCTCCGCCTGTTTTGAGAAATGTATGTTCCAGAGTCGCAAACCTTTGGCATACGGTAAGAGTTCCCGTTGGAACAGTCGGCCATCTGCCTCCTGGTCGAAGAACTGAGAAGGGAATGATGCGTCAGCTCATAAAATCCCTCTCCCGCCATCGGAAATGGCGTGGATGGAGTACCAAGAGCCTGACCTGCCTGATGCAGGTTTTCTAAGGTTTTTCCAGTATCACTTTTAGGCCAATGCTGGGTAGGATCCTTAAACAATAGCGGTCCTTTCACATCTCTTCCTGTCCTATTAAAGGGAAGTTAACACCGCGTGGATTACCCTCATTTACCTTATTGCTCTAAAAAACGTTCAAGATTAGTCAGAGGAAACAGCGAACTGATATACGGAAATTTTCATTTGTAAATAGAAGCATTCGAGCTTGAAAATGTGTTGTATATAGTATACAACAATTCAAAAGAAAATTAATGACTTAGGATGTGGAGTAATAGGAAAAATAAAACTGAGTGAAGTGGAAAATAAAATCATATTTTAATAAGGGAATGGTGTTTGAAATTTAGTTTAAACTTAAAGAGCTTGCTGGGAGGAGTGCACATAGTTTCAGTGGTATATAATCTTTATTAGTACTAACAGCGTTCTCTCAGTCACCCGTTTACAAACACCATAATAGCAACAGATTACATAAATGCCATCAAATCAATAGTGAACAACAAAATACAAACTGATAGAATATTATACTATATTAGAGACATCATCTCTCAATCCAACATAAACAACTTCACAATTAGTCTACTATGGATCCCGGCACGCTAGAACGTCAAGGTAACGAAGAGGTAGACAATATCGCCAAACAGGCCATACATCAAAGGTAATAATAAAAAACAATATCTGCACTAGTAAAGACATCTGGATAGTAATCAGTGACAAACTGGAAGACAAAGTGAACACAGGAAAAATCAACAAAAGTGCCCGTTCCTATCGACAATGGAAAACATTAAAGATCTAAATACTCTCAAGAAAATCGGTGGTGTTAACCCACGTCAGAATTTACCACACTAAATTAACCTATAGCTTTTTTTTTTTGCGGAATCCCTCCACCTACTTTCCAAAGCTGCAATAGAACCCAGATAATATACCATATCATATTTGAATGCACCGGCTACAAAAAGCAAAGAGACGAAACCCTTAGGAGAAAGTACCACTAAGAAAGTTCTCATTACATCAAAAGAAGCCATAATTAAAAGCATAATATATTTAACGTAATGTATTTGACATAATATAAAACGTATATTGTATGTAGATTACGAACATGTAACATTGTTTAAAAATTTCTTGGTCGCTAATAATAGTTAAAGCGACCTAAAATGAAGGATATAATAAAAAATGTTTCATAGACGAAATGGAGCTATTCTATTTTCTGTTCTTGTTTGTCAAGAGTTTGTGTTCTATGTGCTCATGTGAATATTGTCAGCGGGTTTTGTCGTCGCAATTGAATAAATCTATCTAAATAACAAAAATTATTACATGCCTTACTTCTCTTTGAGAAACTCAGGTTTAAATGTACGTAAATAGGGGTTGTGTTTGAATAAATAAACGTCATACGCAAGTATTAGTGCTTGGATATAAGTGGATAAATATGTATATGGTATTCGGCTTAGTTTTCCGTAGAAAAAGCATCACGTGACCACGCAGGATTATTAATTCAGCTCCTGTATTTAATCGATTTTCCCTGCACGCGAACAACAAAAGAGAGACAGAAATAGCCTCTGGGGAGGATATCGAGTCTCAGTTAATCGCTTTGTTTTTATTCAACCATAATGAACACATTAGCCCTAGTTGAGTATTATAATAATAAATAGTTACATCATTGTACAATTGAAAAGGATTTTATAACACACCAGAATATACAATTCACTGTAATATTCTCTGCTCTGATTCACATAAATACTACTCTGAATCCAAACTACACTCTTTAATTATGTCCTATTCATTTGAAATTGATTGTATTTCATTGGAAACGAATAATGTTTTTTATTATTCAGTTTCTGTTCAAAATTTTTCATAAAGCATCTCAAATTATGTTGTCTATCATTTTTCGTTACTTTTTCTTCACATGTTAATAATTTATGATGACTTATTTTTGTTTTATTGTATGTATACCTTTCCCAAATTCTTTTCATCACTCTGCACATTTTTATAGATAACTGTAGAGGTCAAAATATTTGGATATATGATTGTATGAATTGAAATTATTTTAATGTATTAGAATGGTGTTAAAAATTGCCGAAAGATCTTCCAGAATAAATTCAAAATGAAATAACTTTGGAAAGAATAGTGATAATTTTTTCTTCTTAAAAATGTGACGCCTGACGAAAACAACTGAAAAAAAAACAATTTCTAGTTTATAATAGTTGAATCAATTAATATACTATTGTTGTAGATAGATTATTCATGAAAATAATTCGAACTCTACTGGCATTGTAAAATTTGTTAATATGTTTGGAGCATGGCAATAGAATATTTGCACCTATTTTAATACAAATATAGCTTTAACAAGATCATGAAGTGTTTTTGTTGGATTCCATGGGTTTAATTTAGGTCTCGTTTTTAAATGTTATTCGTACAATATCTGATGATGTCTCAATCCTGAGTCGAAACGTTGTTCTTCTTTTTCCCTATTTTCATTAAATGTAATTCCCTAAATCAATAGTATTTCATCAAAAAAATTCAGACCATTGGTTGATTTATTTATTTTGGATACAAAAACATTCAAATAATACAGTAATTATTTCTAAGAGAGAGTATGAAGTGAAGGGGAAAAGAGAAGAGCTGGTATGATTTTTTTTTAAAATTTTTTTAACCAGAATCTGAATAATATTCTAAAGGGATATGAAACGCGTTTTAAATTCGATAGCGTGTCCTTTGTATGAAAAAGAAATTGCATTATAAAATATTTTATATATGTATGTAACTGAATTAATATTTCCATATCAGTTTCGTTGAAGATTTTTAAATTTAGTGTAAGATTTGGGATTAATTTGATATGGTGTTTTTTATGGAGTTTGAACTTTGTCCAACGTGTATAGAATTGACTCTACGTTTTTGACGCAGCTTCGTTCTCGTGAACGCCAATATTAGTGGAGACCTGCGCAGAACGAAGCTTTATTCTGTCCAATCAGATCCAAGCTAAAATTCGCTTTGCTGGAGGGTATAAATACCACCGGGCGGGGTGTAGCAGGCAATATACTTCGGGGAAAGCGTCATAACGGCTTCTCTGAATTATTAATTCTTTCTATATATTAACCCGTTACAAAATCGAGTAACAATATGGTAAGCCTATTTTTTTTAACTATGTTGTAGGACTGGTGTAAGTTTGTTGCTGAAAATTGTGATTTGTAATTTTTAGCGTGAATGTATTTCAATCCACGTCGGGCAAGCAGGCGTCCAGATAGGAAACGCGTGCTGGGAGCTTTATTGTCTTGAACATGGCATTCAACCCGATGGACAGATGCCGTCAGACAAGACCATCGGCGGAGGCGATGACAGCTTCAATACTTTCTTCAGCGAAACTGGAGCAGGGAAACACGTCCCGAGGGCAGTCTTCGTAGATTTGGAGCCTACTGTTGTTGGTAAGTTTTGTTCTATTCTCTTTCTCCATATAGAGGCATTCTAGTTGAACAGCAAACAGAGATTTCTTCCAAAATTCAAAAGTTGAGTCAATCAGTATTCACGCTGGTGGAATTATTTATGACCAATTATAAGTAGTAATGTTAAACATAATGCGTTATAGCTCCGTAAATATTCAAAATATTGCGATACATTTCGATACGAACCAGTATAACAAATTTGGTTTAAAAATAGAACCAAGCAATACGATTAGAGGACTTCAAAAATTCAACTTTTCATTTGTTGTTGTCACTAATATATAAACCTCAAAATATTGAACTACTGGAACTAGAAAACTGTACTCGTCCTGTTTTTCTTCTCCTGTAAAAATTAATGCCATTGTTTTGCAATTCAAAAATTTTAGTGTTTTCCAAACTTATATTATTAAACTTTATTTAGCAGGTTCTGCAAGTAAAATTCAATTCACTGCTATGATATAATAAGAAATAATATGGCTAATAGTATTTTGAGAAAGGGTTAAGTGAATATTTTCACACCTCTGGCTTATTACATTGGGTTAAAGTATTTGCAGGTTGGCGGTTATTTGTGTAAGTCTTGCGGTAGCTTTCGTTTGAGTCTTTTATGGGTGTTTTTTTTTGTCCTAGGTTTAATTTCTTTGCACTTTACTATATTTTTGAAAAAGTTACTGGTACGTCTGTAGATGTAGTTTGTTATAAGTGGAACCTTTAATTCTTATTTTGACTGTTTCGTATGGACGACGGACTGTTAATTGCAATACGTAGCACTTTATTCTGCATGGTTTGAAGTTTCTTGAGCGAACTTGTAGGTGCGTTGCTCCAAGCTGGGCAGGCGTATGTAAGAATGGGTCGCAGAATCGATTTATAAATTAGGAGCGAGGATTCAACTCGGAGATGAGATTTTCGGTTGATAAGGGGGTAGAGCAGAGAGAGTCTTGCGTACCACTCATTTAGTTTTTTATGAATGTGGTATCTCCAGTTGAGTTTTGCATCTAGGTGGACCCCTAGATACTTTATCGCTGAGTCCTTCGGATTCCATGATATTTCATTATTGTGCAGTCGGAGTGTCGGTAGTTTAGTGTAGCGCTTCAGTGTGAACATCTTTGCTTGTCATTTAGTAGTGTTAATTTTTTTTTCCATTTTATTATACCAATCACTCGTTACATTTATTGCAAAACAGAAATATTGGCCTCGCACCTGGAAAACGTGTTTACAACAAATGCAGACGAAGACGAACCTGTACTTGTCATTCGTTAAGGTGTAAAGCTTGTAAAATAGTGAGTCTGGGTTCGCATCCTGAGAGGGTTTAATTAATTTGAAAATAAACATAATAATCATTACGTTATTAAAAAAAAGTTGTTTGTGTTACAAGTATATTTTTCAAAATAATAGATTAAAACCATTTGGTTTCAAATGATGAAGAAAACAAAATTAAACGCAAAAAGATACAAGTATAAAAATATGGTTACATGAAATTAAATGTGAAACGCTCAAATTTATGACAATTTTAGGTTACCTTACAAGTTAAAATCATTGCGGTATTCTACCAAAATTTATGAAATTTAAATATATATTTTTGTAAAACTTTAGATTACGGGTGGATATGCATTTAGAAAATGATACAAAAAACGTTCTCCACAGTACTCTTTAATGTATCAGAGAACAGAGGGGGAGCGGTATCTTAATAAAACGGGGATTACTAACATGGATCGATCGTGTGCTGCTGACGTCTGCTGTATAACAATTGTAAAATTCGTATGATAACAAAAATATCACAGTTTATGGCCACATAACTTCCAGAATATGCAATACACTCCATGTTGGTAAATTCCGCAGTACCGGAGTATGGATTTGTGCAAAGAGTTTGTTAGAGGAAGATACGTTTGAATTGTGAGATATCAGGCTGGATAAATGTTCACTTACTTAAACGTAGTCCAGCCAAATAATTTAGAATAATCATTAAAAGTAAACTATTATAAATGTCAGGAGATGCGAAAAGCTACCGGTCTGTCAAAAACTGAAATGTTTACAATTAGCAATATTAATAATTATTGTATGCATAAAAAAATACGCACCACAAGAGTTCAACTTGAAATAGTCTCTGAAAAAACTTTCTTTTTCTGTTGCGGGAGGAAACTTTTGGGGATTTATCACGTCGTATTAAACGTAGGCGTACATAATTCATTCAGAAGTATTTGATGGTTTATGGAATATGATTGATAAATGTCGTTTTATAATATAGAAGTGCTGAAATTAAACAAAATAATTTCAATCAGTCAATTGGTCGTCTGCTCTTTACTATCAATTATTCACATTAAAGATAAAATACTTTCTGGGTGAAATGAAGTTAAAAAAAGCTTCTCCGGTCTCTAACCAGGTATTATTCGCAGGTAGAAACGTATCGAAGACTTGCTCCGTCATTACCTTCTAGCAAACTATCCATTCCAGTGTGCGGAGTTGTATTTATATAAAGAACCGGAATATCAATCCTTTTTCTTGTTTAATAAGTCACCAGCTTCTCATATGCAAAAGACAGACAATGTCATATAAACGGAGATTACCTCATAATCTTAATTATATATTCGATAAATAATCCATTTTTAGACTGATGGGCTACATGACTGTAACCCTATTGGCGGCATCTCCTCTCTTTAGTATATAGCATTTGAATTGGGAGAAGAGGAAAGGAAGAGCAATTTAGAGTAACTGGTTACATGAGGGTAATCCATGTGGTAGAAACTGCTCCTTAATAGCATACGAAGGGATTTGAAAGGGGGGATGCAGAAGGGTGGAGCAAGAAACCAAAGTGTTAACTAGGGCACCCGGCCTCTAGTTTAAGAATCCTACCAGGCATTCGTCTAAATGTGATGCAGGACAAACCCTAGAAAACCTGCATCAGGTAGGTCCGGCATTTTGGTACTTTGCTGCACAGAAAAAAAATTGGTTCATAATAACTAGACTGCAAGAGCGATTCTTGTACGTTTAAATCTACCAATTGATGTGGCGACTTATGATTTGTGCTCGTTCATTAACGTTGTAGACTGTGACGTCACTTCCGTTGCACATAATATTGCCTAAATAACATTTTTAATTACATAAAATAAAAGTTAACATTTATGTGAATAGTTAACTCACAACATTGAATTTAAATAAATTACTTTTTAAAAAGGCTCTTACTAAATTAATACGCCTGGTAGAACATTTCATATTCAAACGTTCAATAACTAACATATACCTTATTTTATTGTCGTATTTGTAAAAGTAGAGGGTAAATAGTGTCACACTGTTAATAGAATACATTAAGCGTCAACATGATAACATATAATTTGATGTTATTCAATAATAATTACAATTATTTCGTTAGTTACGTACTTTAAAATATTTTAAATAATTCATAATATTAAAATAAACATTTTTTTCATATATTAGCAAAACTGAATTTTCTCCAGATTAACTTTTGATGATTCTATTAATTATTGACCGTATATTAATGTTCAAAATATAATATTTTTAATTGTATAAATGAGAAGCAAATTATCAGACAACATTGAGTGATAAATTCAATACTTATCCTAAAGAGTCCATCTCCTGGTTTCCATGGTGTCGTTCTTGTGCCTCTTTAAATTTTAAATCGAGTGACGGAAACAACAATAACTGCAGAAACGTACTGTGATATTTATTTAGTCCCTTGATTGTGTCTGATAATTGGCTAATTCTTTTTCTAATTAGTATATATTTAACAGATTTCATATTTTCAATATTTTTTGTTGCAGATGAAGTACGCACAGGAACCTACCGCCAGCTGTTTCACCCCGAGCAGCTCATAACTGGCAAGGAGGATGCCGCAAATAACTACGCAAGAGGTCATTACACTATCGGAAAAGAGATCGTCGATATTGTTCTGGACCGGATTCGCAAACTTGCTGATCAATGCACAGGTCTTCAAGGATTCCTCATCTTCCACTCCTTCGGAGGTGGCACTGGCTCCGGTTTCACATCCTTATTGATGGAAAGATTGTCTGTCGACTATGGCAAGAAAAGTAAACTCGAATTCGCTATCTACCCTGCTCCTCAAGTTTCCACCGCTGTTGTCGAACCTTACAACTCCATCTTGACCACACATACAACCCTCGAACACTCCGACTGCGCTTTCATGGTTGACAATGAAGCCATCTACGATATTTGCAGACGTAACCTTGATATCGAGAGACCCACCTATACGAATCTGAACAGGCTGATTGGTCAGATCGTGTCTTCTATCACTGCCTCGTTGAGGTTTGACGGCGCCCTCAACGTTGATCTGACCGAATTCCAAACCAACTTGGTTCCCTACCCCCGTATTCACTTCCCCCTCGTCACCTACGCCCCTGTGATCTCAGCTGAGAAGGCTTACCACGAACAGCTGTCAGTTGGAGAGATTACTAATGCATGCTTTGAGCCCGCCAATCAGATGGTGAAATGTGACCCCAGACATGGCAAATACATGGCTTGCTGTATGCTCTACCGAGGCGACGTCGTCCCGAAGGATGTCAACGCCGCCATCGCTACCATCAAGACCAAACGTACCATTCAGTTCGTTGACTGGTGTCCCACAGGTTTCAAAGTTGGAATTAATTACCAACCTCCAACGGTTGTTCCCGGTGGTGACTTGGCGAAAGTTCAAAGAGCTGTTTGCATGCTTTCAAATACTACAGCCATCGCAGAGGCGTGGGCCAGACTGGATCACAAGTTTGACTTGATGTACGCCAAGAGAGCTTTTGTACATTGGTACGTCGGCGAGGGTATGGAGGAAGGTGAATTCTCAGAAGCCCGTGAAGATCTGGCAGCTTTAGAGAAGGATTATGAAGAAGTAGGAATGGATTCTGTCGAAGGCGAAGGAGAGGGAGCTGAAGAATATTAAGAAACCTTCATTGATGTTACTAAAATTTTAAACTAATTTTCCTTACACAATACTATTTTTGAAAGTTGTCTTATACAAACTCTCAATGCTTATATTGTCAATAAATGTTGTATTATGTGTTTCCCAATTTTTTCACTTTACCATTTCAATATTTTATTGAACAAAACAGTATTATAAATGGGTCATTACTCGTGTAAAAATAGGTAGCCGAACTCCGTATACAAATAAGTTTATTTTCTGTGGGCAAAATATAAAAAGTCGATTGGTAAAATGGTGTGTGATTTAAACTCAAAATATAAGAATTATTCTAGCATAGCTGATTTTTGTGGGGGCGTTACGTATCTCCCATTAATTTCCTCTCGTGTACTAAAGAAGTGAGCATATTGATATGAAATCAGAATTCAAACTGTTTTAAAAGTATTGTTGTGCTTGTATAATAAAACGTTAGTAACTAAATATCAAGCTCCTCTTTGAAAAACAATATTTCGTCTGCTGACAAATTAGTATGTTCAGGTATTCATTTGAAAGGTAAAGTAAAATCGTGAGTGTTGACACCAGTTAAAACGTTCAGAAATACTTTGTATTAAATATAAAGTAAATGTAATTAAGGAACAAACTGATTCATTGAACTCTATAATAATTGTGATCATTTACTTTGATGATAACTTCTTTGCTCTTCTGTTAATATATTTGCTTTTATTTATCTTTAACTAGCTGAATCCCGAGTGTAACCATTTAATTTTATCATAATCAAAAGCGTCCGTGTCAGGAGTACCCATTCACGTTCCGTTCCACAAACAAACGGTTCGACATCTAACTTAAAATTAACCAGGATGATGATGGACGGTACTTTAACAACTTGGGAATTCTCCTACTGCATAAAATAACTGTCTTAAAAATCACGCTGAATTGAAAGTGAAAAATACTCGCTCTCTTAATAAAGTCTAAAATACTCCTGGTAACTTAAAGGAGTAAAAAAATATAGCTGGTACATTTTTTAGGGTAACAGGCTATATGAGGGTAATCTACATAGTGGCAACTCCCCTTTAATAGCATAGGAAGGGATTTGAAACGGGGGGGTGCGGAAGGGTAGAGGAAGGTAGCCAAGAGTTAACTAGGGCCCCCGGGCCATGGTTTAAGGATTCTACCCGGAAATTCGCCTAAAAGTGATGCAGGGAAAACCCTAGAAAAACTTGCATCAGGTAGGTCGAGCATTTGGTACTTGTCCCACGCCCTTCCGATGGCGAGAGAGGGGTTAGCTGTGGGGTCGCAGCTTTCCCCTCGCCGTGCCTTGACCGGTTTAGGAGGCAGATGGCCGACTATTCTAATAGGAATAGCGGACATCTAACAAAATCAAAAATATACCTTAAGAGGGTCAAAACAGCTGCAGATAATTTTTTTATTAACTACGTCCACCTCAACGTCGAGGAACTATAATTAATGCGAGAATTAAACCCAGGAATCGACAACAATCTCGGTATCTTGTGAATTCTTTTTTATGTAAACGACTTCCTTCACTCCGTGTGTTTTCCTCCCTATTAAATTCAGCGAAACGGAAAATGTTTTATTCGCCGTTAATAATGGCCGTTTACGAATGTTTTTAAGAGCTAACCGTCCACCTTAGCCCTATAGGTGGTTAGTGTCTCTTAACCCTACGGATCGTAAGTTACATGTGAAAAAAGTTTGGTAGAAATTCTTCTACGCGTTTAAGATTATGTACGGAAATTTGTTTCGATCACTTCCATCCACACTCCTGGAGATTTAAATACATCTTAACCAGTATGTTAAATATCAGAACTAAAGTCAGTGACTTCCATAACCCCAGATACAACAGAAATTTCAGTTGTGTACACGGAAATTAGTTACATTCCTTCCACCCACACTCCTAGGGACATAACTATACTTTAAATGACATAGTGAATGTCAGAATTAAACTCGTTGACTTCTATAACGCTGTATTTGACACCAATCTCGGTAGTTTCACGTTATTTTTATGTAACGCCCCTCCACCCCCTTCCTTAGAGGTGCTGACGTTCCACGCTGTAAGGGGTTGAAATTATACAATCCAAACATCTGGAGAGCAACTATTGATCTCATCGAACCTGAAAACTAATTATTCGACGCTAAAAATGAAAGTTTTAGCGTGTTTTTAAATTTCACGCTCGTTCACCCATTGGGAGTTTCCTAACGCTTCGAAAGGCCGACAGAAACATTTGCGTGCGCAAAACTCACCAAAGTTTCATCGCAAGCGAATAAATAGTTTAGGAACGCATAGGGGACACACAGACATTTGGTACTTGTCCCACGCCCTTCCGATGGCGAGAGAGGGGTTAGCTGTGGGGTCGCAGCTTTCCCCTCGCCGTGCCTTGACCGCTTCGAAAGGCCGACAGAAACATTTGCGTGCGCAAAACTCACCAAAGTTTCATCGCAAGCGAATAAATAGTTTAGGAACGCATAGGGGACACACAGACAGACATTCATTTTTATATAAATAGATTGTACTGTAACTTATTCAAAAACTTTACTAATTTTAATTATATTTTACAATCTGAAAAGAGCTACAAAATTTGCGCGAATATTACGGTTTTGATTTTTCACATCAGTTATTGGTCTGTGTCATTTGTTATCTTATCATTTAAAGTTTTTCTTTTAAACATATGAATATATTTTTTAAATAAAAATGTAGTGTCAATTGGTAAATATTTTGTTCAAAATAATAATTCAGAAACCAATTTCTTACTTTTCAACAATATATTTTTCATTTTTTTCAATCGCATTTCTCAATCAGGTTTGTTCTAACAAAAAGTTAACTGAATGAAGTAAAATAAGTCATGTAAAAAATAACACGCCATAATTGTTTTACATAGAATGACAAACACCTTGGCGTTGCCTGTCAGGGTTAACCAGTGCAATTGTCGTAGGTCTGTTCGCTGAAACTGCTAGCTCAATTTCTATCCATCAAACCATAGTTACCAACTTAACTGAACTGTTCTTCTCTCTACGCTCCAAACCTTTTATATCGCCTACCTCCAGTTGTGAGAGCAAAAGTCTCCGAAAACAGAAATTTCATTTGCACACAACAAGCAGCTGTGTCAAATCACCCACTCCCCCGAGTTGGCTAAACTGTATTTTTCTCCTATTTTTGTTAATGAGTGTTTGTCTACCCACTTTCTCAAATATATTGTAATAAACAACAATTTAGTCTTTATTTAATTTAATTTATTTAATGAATTTGACTCACGTTGGGCGCCAAAATGTAATAATCATCCGGTTGGGTTTAATTTCAATAAAAGAATTAATAAAATTTAGTACATAAAATTATTTATTTTCACTTTGTGGCTTCTAACTCAAAAACAATTACAATTTAAATTTACTTTTCTCAGGGTCTTCACTGGGTTTGATAATGGACACAACAAATTGATTTTAAAATCTTATTAACAAACAGTTCACATGTCGATAGAATGGAATTAAAAAGAAAAGAAATTAAGTTTGATTGACAATTAAAAGAGAACGAAATCTGACTCTATCCTTTAATTACGTTTACAATTAATCATTAGTTTGGTTGTGTTACTTATATCTGTTCAGCTGGTTCCAGCATTCTTTTTGGTTTCAGACGTACACTATTGCAAAATTATACACTGATTCTAAAATGTCGACTCACAGATTTTACACTATTGAAGTCAAAACTGATAGGCTCGCAGGAACTCGGATGGTCCTCCTGAATGTCAGCTATCTAATGTCTGCTCACCTTATACGAATCCTACGATCGTATATTTGTTAGTATTTTACCGCTTTGGACTTAAACTGCAACTTTACTATTCCGGCTGGCTATAGACGTAAACTGCTGACTTCCTTTCCTGGCTGGCTGTAGACGTAAACTCTCTTAGACTCTCCTGGCTGGCTGTCGACGTAAACTGCTTTTACTTAGCGATATTTACGTTGTAATACTTCCGTGAATGTTTTTACTTTGCCTTAAATTCACAACTTTGTTTAATAATACATTAACGACGGTTAGTCTCTGTTATAGTATTATTTGTTCCGTCCTCTGAAATACCCGCCACCAACTGACTCCTAGTTCTCTCGAGTTTAAGCGCGCATACGCCATTTTGATTGCCGCTTGGTTCGATCAGACCGCTATAATGGATTTCTCAAACAATTCAAATTTTATGTCCAAACAATTAATGGCCTAATTAATTGGCATTACAATATATTTTTTTATTCCTGGCAGCACGTCCTACTGACAGTGACAGTGGTGGATCTGCAACTACATGGCACATTTCGATACTTCCGCGTAAACAATTAATACATATCAATACATTATACTTTTAAATTGTTCTTAAAGTATTCGTCATCGATTCACCAGTAGAGACACATTTAACTCAACCTCTTATCGAAGTCTGAGATGTGTGCTTATCATTAGATTTTGTGAATGTGTCTTCGGCGTGACTTTAAAACGTCCATCCGGTTATTTTGTCAGGATCAGGTTTGATTACTATAGAATACCTTCTCAAAGGGAAGATCCTAATTTCTATAAATGAGACAAGCAGTGAGAAATGAATAGATATTTAAGACTAAAATATAATGTGATTTTACGTGTTATAGTGGTCAAGTCCATTTATCCTTTTACTTGTGTCAGAGAACAGTGATAAAAATTTTTTACGAGCTTACATATTTGTAAATTGTATGAACATTTCTTTTCCTATTTAGTTAACGCCGCCTCCTGATGCTACGATCAAAACAGGTTAGGAAAATGGAAGTCGGCATTAATTGGCTCCTCCTATTGTAATATAAATTGTAAAAATATTAATAAATTTACGACTGGAATTACTTGCCTGTTGACTTTTCCGAATAGCATTAATGAGTTTGTGTAGGCTAAGAAAACTCCAATGATCATTATAGATTTTTATGTATTTTTTTCCGTATTCCTTATTATTAAAATTTGGATCTGATCAGCGTAATTATATACAATAGGAATTGTAATATTCAACATGACTTAATAACAAAAATGTCACCACGTTGGAGACAAATTATGTGGTATACACTGTAGTAATTAGTAATTAATTCATTATTATAATTATAAAGTTGGATTGTAGAGGACTTATTATTGGATATAAAGCATACGCCGCAACACATACGCGGCGACAAAAAAAATAATGTATTGTTGGAGTTGAGAAAGCGGTACGCGCTCAAAAATCTACGAGACGAGGAAGTTCAGTTGGACGGCGGACACAGTTGCGGGCAGATATCCATTCAGAAAATTTGCAGTATAAAAAGTTGAGCAGCGGACATAGAACAGTTCAAAAGCAATCTTCAGTCAGCGGCAAGACGCGAAAGAAAAAGTCTACGTCGAGAACTAGGACATAGTAGTTCGGTCCACATAGAGAAATAGAAACAGTAAAAGTCTGTGGATCCAGAATTATGAATAGGGCTATCTAGGAAGTCCAACGGCGAGCTAATCGTTTACATAAAACGCAAGTAACCAGTTCTGATAGAGAGACTTATAAAATCGCAGTTTGGAAGCAGAAGTTTTGCTTCACAAACTGAAGAAATTTTAGACATAGAGAGACTTTGAGGAGACCTACGTCCGGAAACTGGCTGAGGGTGAGATGATCGAGGTTCCAGGATAGCAGAGATCCAGAGCAACTACCGTGTGTTTAAATTCTAATGAGTAGAATCAGTGATATCCCCAAATCGTGTGCACAGAAAAACCAAAAATGAGTCCTGGGCGGCCGTAAGTAGAAAACTTTAAAATTGATTGTAAACCACCATAACAATTCGTCTAAAAATTGCAGGGAAAACCCTAGAAAAACCTTCATCGAAGAGGCGATTTCGGTGAGATCGCAGCTTTTCCCTCGCCGTGCCTTGATCAGTTTAGGAGGCAGCTGGCCGACTATTCCAATAGGAATAGCGGAGAACTCTGCGACCCCGGAACATACCACTGTGATCAAAAAGTAAGGTGAAATTGTCATTTAAAACTCCCGGGTATTAGGAAGGCAGGTAATTTTTTTTTCCTAGGTTGGTAGGACTGTCTATAATATTTGCCAAGCGTCTGTTTGTTAAAAGGTTTAGTTAGCTCCGAGTTACACGTGTTTTTTTAAACAACCACAAGTGAATTTTTCGATTTTTGCAATGGGTGATTTTGTTGAGCAAAGAACTTGCATCAAATTTTGTTTGCGGAACGAATAATCTTGTGCGGACACGTTGAAAATGTTGCGGAAGGCCTTTTGTGATCAAACTATGGCACAAAAAAACGTTTATAAGTGGTACAACGAGTTCAAAGAGGGCCGAGATCGCGTTGAAGACGAACCTCGCTCTGGACGACCATCAACGTCTTCCGACGAGGGCCACGTCCAAAAAATCAAAGATTTGGTGCTTGAAAATCGTCGATGGACAATTAGAGATCTCGCTGATAGTGTTGGAATATCATTTGTCTCAGCCCAAACCATTTTGATGAATGTTTTGTGTCTCAAACCCGTCAAGTCTCGATTGGTGTCAAATTCGCTCAATTTTTTGGAAAAAAAGCGTCGCGTTGATGTGTGTGAAACTTTGCTGTCTGACTATCACGACCACTTGAAATGCATCATTACTGGAGACGAGACTTGGATTTACGCATACGACCCTGAAACCTCCGAATATCGTGCAAAAGGTGAAGCAAGACCGAAAGGACCAAGGCAAAGTCGATCGAAAATCAAGGTCATGTTGACAGTTTTCTTTGATTATCGTGGTGTGGTGCACTATGAATTCCTTCCGCCCGACCAAACTGTCAACAAAGAATATTATTTGAGCGTTATGCGTCGTTTGCGTGAAGCTATTCGTCTGAAACGATCGGAATTATGGGCGAACAACTCTTGGTTCCTTCATCACGATAATGCACCATGTCATACTGCATTTGTTCTTCGCGACTTTTTTGCCAAAAACTCGACTCATATCGTTCCGCAACCACCGTATTCGCCTGATTTGACTCCGCGCGACTTCTGGCTATTCAGGAAACTCAAAAGGCCAATGCGGGGACGCCGTTTTGACACGATTGAGGAGATAAAAACCGAATCGAAGAAGGTCTTGAAGGCTATACCGGAAAAAGACTATTCCGACTGTTTCGAGGAATGGAAAAAGCATTGGAAAAAGTGCGTTTTATCGAACGGGGATTACTTTGAAGGGGATAAAATAGATTTGGAAGAATAAATTAAGAATTTATATTTTATAAATAAATTCACCTTACTTTTTGTTCACATTGGTGCACCTCTCAAAACAGGCCGAGGTGTCTGGGCATTTGGAAACCTTAGTTCAAAATACCAGAGAGATGTGAAAGGTAGCTTCCTCCAGAGCTCTCTGCGAAGGTTCACCTGCGAGAGAATGCTCTTAATACGCTTTTTCGATAACACTCGCTGAAGCAACCTCTGCTTTCTTACGCCAAACAATGTGGTTCTTTACAATGCCCTGACCTCAAAGTTACGCGGCCTATAATTAAAAGGAAAAATTTAAATATATATATATATGTATATATATATATATATATATATATATGTTGCAAATTATTTCGCAAATTATTTCGCTTTCCTCTCTTGTTCTCATTTGAAATATATACTTCAAAAAACCCGTAAAGCTCAATATGAATTCTAAATTAATATCACCTACAACAAAAACGCAATTTGCGAGTCTATATGGACAATTTATAACCTGCTAACAATTCAACTCCGAAACAAATAAGTGCCTCGTTAAAGGCAACTATATTTCAGTTTAAATAAACAAGTCTATCCGCTTGAGTAGGGTTGTATTACTATTATTATATTATGTTATGCCCCTTGACGTTTTTTGTCAAATTATCTACGATTATCACACTGAAGTCGTTAGAGGACCAGATATAAAAACGAAATCAGGTTATTTACAGTAGAAGTGGTTTGTTTCTAAAGCGGGTGATTTAACAGCCTTTCAACGTAGATGATTGGTGGCGCACGGAACCTTAGAGCGAGTACCAGCGTAAAAGATGCATTCGATAAATGTTCAACCGCAATTGTGGTTAAAATGTTTGAACACTGGACTGAGAAGCAGAAAATTGAGTCTGGTTGTTCAATTTGTGGCCAATTGTGACAAGCTACCGAGACTGGCAATTTGAAGAGAAGGCCAACAGTGCATCAAATTACTGCAGATATAAAAAAGGGATCCTGCCGAATGATCTCTGAGATTAAGTTAAAAGTGTAATTTGGATATGCACACTGGAGGCATATACGTTTAAACTTCAAACACATCTGCTGTCTGAATTTAACAAGAGAAAAACGTCTCCAATTCGAACAGGGACATAATAATTGGATAGTTGATTATTGGCAAAAATCTAGTGATTCGATGAATCACGTTTTCAGTTGCCTCACAAATATGGCAGAGACAGAATTTGGCAGAAATAACAACCGTCCCAAGGATCCCAGATGCACTTCCAGCTATTTTTAAGGTTTGTGACCTTTTAAATTGAAAAAAATTACGTCTGACTGAGAAGAAGACATGTGAGGGCTATTCTCTCGCAGGCAATACCTGTGAGGGATGTTCTCTCGCAGACAGAAGCTTGTAGGAGAGATACGAAGGGGCTACCTTTGGGGATGCCTTTTCCTCTCCGTTTTTGAACTAAGGTTCCACACAGCCGAGCCACCTGGACCTGTTCTGAGAGGTGTGTATGTTCCGGGGTCACAGACCTTGGGCATACGATAAGAGTTGTCCGCTATTCCCATTGGAATAGTCGGCCAGTTGCCTCCTAAACTGGTCGAGGCACGGAGAAGGGAATACTGCGTCCCCACAGCAAACTCCTCTCCAGCTATCAGCTATCGGAAGGGCGTGGGACAAGCACCCAATGCCCGACCTACCTGATGCAAGTTTTTCTAGGGTTTTCCCTGCATTACTTTTAGGCGAATGCCGGGTAGGATCTTTAAACTATAGCCCGGGGTCCTTGGCTGCCTTCCTCTACCCTTCCAAATCCCTTCCTATGCTATTAAAGGGGGGATGCCGCCATGTGGATTACCCTCATGTAGCCTGTTACCCCAAAAAAAACGTCTGACTGAAAATAATTAATAAGAAAGATAGCCAATTTAGACAAAAAAGTGATATTATAAAGTTATAGAATAAAAGGGATAAGGATCCCAGAAACGTTGTGTAGTATTTATATTATCACTTGTTTTTAGTTTCGGTACAGTACAGACCTCCGTAGGGTTCGGACGTGTTTTCCTCATTGTCCGTAGAAGGAAAAATTTGCAGATAGCATGACCGGGAAGTCTGCCACTCATCGTTTCCGAGCTGAAGAAGCGTCTTAAAGCTATGGGCTTGCCCACGACTGGTAAGAAACCAACCTTACGCCGAAGATTTGATGATAACGAGCAACAATATGAAGAGAGCCAACATAAATACGAACGTTGCAAGTCTCTGGAAAATCGAGTGAAGGATCTAGAGAGACTGATTAAGGCTCTCCGTCCAACAGAACATCTCAATCCAATTGAACATTTGTGCTGTATCCACAACCGTAAAATCTCACACAAATAACCATTTCTAATCATCAGGTCTTATGTCAAAATCCACGAATCACCTTTCAAGATGTCGTTTTATAAAAAGGAATGCTCATCGTCTAATTCACAAAGGACATATAATTATCTTTCTAAATACATCCAAGCTAATTTTCCTAACTTACTAAAATATTATGTATTTTTTCTTCGAAAAATACGTTAATGTGTGCCAACCATTACTGTCAGATGCGAAAAACTTCTCCCCTCCAGGAAAACGAAAACAAAACATGACTCAGAGGAAAGGCAGCAAGGAAATGGACATAAGAAGAAATAAATGGTGAAAAATAATTCTAAACTCAAATTCTGAAGGAATTAAAATGTATAACGTATGTTCTAATTAAATAATAAGATTTCAATCATAGTTTCATTCCTTAAGAATAGATAGCCAGTTTTTTTAAGTAAATTTTAAATACTATTCGACTTCCAAGATGGTCTATGTCAAAAAATAAACCATTTAAACTTCAGCATCACATACATGGACGTCGTATGGTTTCAATTGTGTAAATATTGTTGGTTATTTAATATAAATTACATGTGTCACTTATTTTCCTGATCAATACGTTTCAAAAATTTTAAAATATCTACAAGTGAGGGATTAAAAATGAAACACAATATGACATTACTCAACCAATTTATTCTGTATCATTTATTCAGCAAAATTTAATACTCTTCTCCTCCTTCTCCTTCGGCATCAGCGGAGTCCATGCCGACTTCTTCGTAGTCCTTCTCCAAGGCAGCAAGATCTTCACGGGCTTCTGAGAATTCACCTTCCTCCATACCCTCACCGACGTACCAATGGACGAAAGCTCTCTTGGCGTACATCAAGTCAAACTTGTGATCCAGTCTGGCCCACGCCTCTGCGATGGCTGTAGTATTTGAAAGCATGCACACGGCACGCTGCACTTTAGCCAAGTCGCCACCGGGAACGATGGTCGGAGGCTGGTAGTTAATTCCAACTTTGAAACCGGTGGGACACCAGTCAACGAACTGAATGGTACGTTTGGTCTTGATGGTAGCGATGGCGGCGTTGACATCCTTCGGGACAACGTCGCCTCTGTAGAGCATACAGCAAGCCATGTATTTGCCATGTCTGGGGTCACATTTCACCATCTGATTGGCGGGCTCAAAACAAGCATTGGTGATCTCTGCGACGGACAGCTGCTCGTGGTAAGCCTTCTCAGCTGAGATCACAGGGGCGTAGGTGACGAGGGGGAAGTGAATACGGGGGTAGGGAACCAAGTTGGTTTGGAATTCGGTCAGATCAACGTTGAGGGCGCCGTCAAACCTCAACGAGGCAGTGATAGAAGACACGATCTGACCAATCAACCTGTTCAGATTGGTGTAGGTGGGTCTCTCGATATCAAGGTTACGTCTGCAAATATCGTAGATGGCTTCATTGTCAACCATGAAAGCGCAGTCAGAGTGCTCGAGGGTGGTATGTGTGGTCAAGATGGAGTTGTAAGGTTCGACAACAGCGGTGGAAACTTGAGGAGCAGGGTAGATAGCGAATTCGAGTTTACTTTTCTTGCCATAGTCGACAGACAATCTTTCCATCAACAAGGACGTGAAACCGGAGCCAGTGCCACCTCCGAAGGAGTGGAAGATTAGGAATCCTTGAAGACCTGTGCATTGATCAGCGAGTTTTCGGACTCGGTCCAGAACAAGATCGACAATCTCTTTTCCGATAGTGTAATGGCCTCTTGCGTAGTTGTTTGCGGCATCTTCCTTGCCAGTTATGAGCTGCTCGGGGTGAAACAGCTGGCGGTAAGTTCCTGTACGAACTTCATCTGCAACAAGGAAAATGAACGTGTCGTTACACATGTTGAATTTATACTAATATTTAAGTGTCAAACTGTCGCACTGTACATTTTACAATTTCATGCCGAGGTGATAGTAGATACACTATTAAAAACTAACGATTGTACATAATTAACGTATGTATAATAATCGCAACTGAACGGGAACATTATGTAACTTCCGAGTATTATCTGAGTTACGGATAATGCATGCATTTTATTTCTATAACGGGTTTAGGATTTACCAAGTTAACCGACGGTGAACCGAAGCGTATGGCGAGTGTTTGTCTGAAGTCTATAGAGTCAGAATATTGAAATATTGTGTAATAATTTATAACCTTGTGAAAACAACAGCCACTTTATTAACGTCTCGGTTCCAATCGAATTTAAATATTAAACGTAAACAAATGTGAGTAATGCGAGATTTATTTTGGAATTCACAGCAAGCGTGAAATTGCAATCCTGTACTTTTAATCTGAAATTGTGTTTCTAATATAAAGCTGTACCTCGATTTATAACTAGTATGGTAACTCAATTTATAACTAGTATACCTCAATTAATATCTGTAATTTTTTGTTAACAATTTGCTGTATCTAAGTTAATGGTGACGTGAGACCATAGGGTTTAATGATGACGATTGAAAATCTTTTGTATTATATTTCTAACAACGATTTCTATGAACAAGTCGAACCTGTACGTGTTTTTATTTATCTTGTAGTCATTAGTGTCAGTATATTGACTATATTTAACTGTGGCGTCGTTTGTTAATGATGACAGCGTCCCTGTATTCACGTAGATATCCAAGTATGGTCCTTAATAAATTCTTATACAATTCTATTAGGTTTCCGGCAGTCGTACAGTTTTTCTGGTAGCATAGCATGAGAAATTTAATCGCGTTGCGATTGGTGCAAGGAATGTTACATCAGGTGAGAAATAAGATAAAATGTTGTGCTATTTTTTGCAGTTTCGGTTCGGAATTTTCCTTACCCACTACAGTAGGTTCCAAGTCCACGAAGACCGCGCGAGGAACGTGTTTCCCTGAGCCAGTCTCGCTGAAGAACGTCGTAAAGCTGTCGTCGCCTCCACCGATCAATTTGTCGGAAGGCATCTGGCCGTCGGGCTGGATTCCATGTTCCAGACAGTACAATTCCCAACAAGCGTTTCCGATCTGGACTCCGGCTTGGCCGACGTGGACGGAGATACACTCACGCTGAAAACACACCGGTCACAGTTTACGAAGTAATAAACAATGTAAAAAAAGAAGAAGAAATAATATTGATTTAAATTTTACCTTAATATGTACACAGGCTTCTCATTTCCATTAAAGTAAGGGTGAGGTTGTAAGAGATGAAAAAATATAAGTATCAATTTTTTTTAAAGAAAGTCTTGAAAAAAGTTCGTTTGTATAGATAGATACTTAATTTACCGGAAGTGAATTTCAGCAGCTGTCCTCAAACATTCTTTAAAATTTTTAAATAAATCAAGTAAACAAAGGAGAACAGTCGAAGACTTCTCGAGATTTTCTGCCACTCAAGTACTGGAACAATTTTCCTGAAGCTTGCTGAACGAATTCTTCCCAAGGAAACAAAATATTTCGTAACTTTTTTGTTTTAATCACTCAAAGTACGTTGTAACATTTTAAGCAACTGTCATTAACCAGTGTTGGACCCCATTTTCCGAACTTTAAGCTGTCGACATTGTCACAAAGGTGAATCTCTACATATTTCTAATTGTAATTAGTTATAAATGCCTAGTAAATCCAATATTTTCTATGAAAATATAACTCAAATTGACAGGTATCGATGACAATATAACGTTCGCAAGATAATTTATGTTTTCCAGGGTTCATGACGTATCTCAATAATAAAGTCGGTGTCCAAGCTAGTGGAAATAAAATTTCTAATAATTTTGGAGCTTCATGTTGGTTAATAGAACTCGAAGAGTGTTCTGCTGCCCTCCAATGTTTATTTGACTTATTTAAAACAGAACGTTTAAGAATATTTTTATAGACTGCAATATTTATTTATTATAACATCGAGAGCTTTCGACTGATTTGAGATCCTCCGCCTATGGGAGAATCATTCTACAGAAACGTAAAAAACACAGTAATAATTAATAAAACATTCTCGTGTGTTCAATATTTATTAATGCACCTCCCTTGGCATCGTTGTCTTACAATTATTACAATTATTTGAGTTTACAGATTGTAATAATGGAAACACAAGTAGCCGCAATGCGCCTGAAGACGATGCCAAGGCACGTAATCGAAACGTTGTGTATTACTAAATATTTGACGTGGTTGGAAACACGAGAATGGTTTATTCATAATTTACGCTGGGAAAGTCCTCACTCTCTTAAAACACAAAATTTATATTACACATCTTAGGAATACGTTTCTATTGAATTCTTTTAATTTTTGTATGAATTGAAATAATTATAGTTCTAATAAGGCTATAACCAACTTCGTGTCAACTGAAATTAATCGTATCTCCAATTATCGATGAATATCACTTCTCATCGATAACAGAGCGACGATTTTCAGTCAAACATGGACTAAGAAAATTGTTTAGTTTTTAATTAAATAAATCTCTTTAAAATATTTGCGTAGTGTGATTCAATCTCAATTACCTCATTTTTCTTATTCACTAAATCACAGGTATATAAAATTTTATAAATATTTTCCGTGAATCTAATTGAAGAATCTCAAAACGTTAAATTGTGTTGTTAGTTTTGTAGTCTTGAATTGCAAGTAAAATAACTTTGACTATGGATAAACAGCGTTAGAGTGTTAGCCCTATTCTTAGGCCTTTAATAGTCTCTTGCAGTACTAGAAGAAACTTAACGACGAACAAAGGAACGAACACCCAAATTAGTATTGGCATTAAAAAACTTTGCTTACCATGATTTATTACAGTTGAGGTAACAAAGGAAAAAAGAACTGGCGCTGTGTAGCGTTCAGAAGAAGCTGTGATGATGCCACCCGAAACGAATACTGGAAGTCTGTCCCCGTCGCACTTGTATTTATCGAGGTTTTGTCGTAGGCTGGTGCTCGCTCACGATTGGTCCATTGGCTCGTGCTGTGTGATGTCACTCCCGCCCATACACGCCTTGCCTCGTTCCTAAACAGGGCATGGGATCTGCTTTTCTTCACCAAACCAACTTGGGAAGCTTCCGTAGCTGTTCTGACGCTTCAGTGCCCTACGAATAGATTTTAACTGTAGATTAATTTCTATTTTCAAGTTAAATGCCATTCATATATATATCATTTTATATTTATATATAATTTTCTCTCAATCAGATGATGAGTAAACACAGGACGTTTCAAATATCTACTTGACATGAATTTCATCGAACTCATTATTATAATAGTTTAAAAGTACCAAAATTGTCCTTTTTTAAATCCACTTAATTAAGTTGGGAGTTTCAGCTACTGCAAGTCTTACGTATATTTGTGGGTGCCCTATTGTCAATAAGAATTTATTGTCAAATATGAAATTATTGTTAAAAAAATACTTTTTTTCGGACGACCTTATTTAAATTCGTTTTCGAGTGCACCTAAAGTTGGAACATAAACAAAGAAAATACTTCCTTCTATTTTAAATACAAGATATTTCAATAATTACAGACCCTACGAAGGTGGTCAACGTTTCTTTATATAGTTTAAAATTAAATGATGGTCAATGTTAAACTATAAAATATATACTAGAAATTAAATAAACTGCCCATAAGTAAGAAAATATTTAATAATTGACAAACAAGCCTTTTAAAATAAATCTAATTAAATTTTACGTCTCTTATGGCGACTGGTAAAAATTATTTATTGTTAGTACTCGAATGCTATTGTTTGAAATATTTAGAACTTTTTTACGGATTCTCACACACACACACACAAATTAACGCCTAAAACAACCGAAAAAAGTGTAATGTTATGGCTATAATGGTTTTTTTTTGGAAATTACTTAATCGGAATCTAAAAGTGCATTTAATTTTATTGATGTCACGAGAGATAGCCGCGATTATCACGATATTAATTTCAAAATTTTTCGTAATATTTTCTACGATTTCAACTTTAAGAAACATAATTATCTCCTGAAAATTTAAATTGTTACATATTACAAAAATAAATAAACTGGTCATATGTCGGGAAATATATATATATATATATTATCACAACGTTCCGTTCCTTAATTTGGGACTTCATAAAGTGTAGGCTACATTAATTGTTAAAAAGAGACAAATGTGACTAATTATTTCTTGAAGGACAAAAATTTCTTTAATTGAATAATATATGATGAATTTAAAATTTAAAGAAAATATTGTTATCGGCAGAGAGACACAAGAATGGACTATAATGAAACAGGCAAGGTATTGTTTAGATATGGCGCGGAGTTGGTGAATTTTACAGTCGGCGGTCAGAAACGACAGAAGGTGGTCGTGTTAGAAAGACTATTTTAAATATTTAAAAAGTAAAGTTAAATAGCAGTCAGCGATAAGAAAATACAGCAAGCGGTCGTAACCTAAATAAACGAGACATTTTGAAAAAATAAAGTTGGACGGTTTTCACGCAGTTGGTGACTCAGAAAGATTTCTGAGTGTTACAGGTTACGACAAACAATCATAAAGGTCTAAGAGGAGGAATCCCCTGTATCACAGCGAAATTGGCATAATTGGTGGTTTAGTTCATCTACGAGGTGCCGCCAATATTGTAAATCAAATGTGAAGTGTAAATTCAGTGTAAGAATGGCCTGTTTTATTATTTTTTAAAAAAATTTAAAGTGTGTGTCGATGAAAGGATTCAATTGCCCAGGTACCAAGGAAAACTGTGAGTTTTAAATCATTTAAATAATTTTGTAAACGTTAGATTAAAGATAACATCGTCAGATTTCGATTTTTTTTTGTAAAATTTGTAAAATATTAATTTGTAATTTGATTGTTTGAAAAGGGAGTAAAATATTCATTATTCAAAGGCCCAGAAAGGACCCTGAGATCAAGAAAAAATTTATTTGTTTGTTTAAAATAAATGTAAAAGGTCGGCGAGTAATTATTTTGTAATTTGAATTATTATAATATAATAAATTAATGAGTTTGTGTAATTGAATAAAATTTTATTATTATCCTTTCATGCAAAATTAAAGTATTTTAACGCGGGCTAACTTTAATATAATTTCATTTTAAATTGTTTCCATTCAATTTTTCTACATTTTGGCTTCACCAACGGGTGCCTGAATCATATTAATTATTGTTCTTTTAATAAGCATTACATTTTGAGCACATCAACGCGTTGCCATTTTGATTTTGTTTAATTAATTGTTTATCACATGATTATTACATTTTTGCGACCTTCAACTTGAGACACTGTTTATTACATTTTTGGAGTGCCAACGTTTTGGCACCCATTTTTCAATAAGGGAATAAAGTTAACCAGCAAGCATATGTGCAACTTATGTAAACATTTAACTGAGATAATGGCATTATTTTTTGTCAATAAATTCACATATTTATAAATACATAAATAGGTGTCAACCATTCCAAACAAGAAAGAAAACATCATAACATATAATCAGTTTCTGTAAATTAAAGGCTAACTATTTCTAACTTTTCATAGTATTATGAATTATGTAAAGATGAACAAACTTGGAGTGTACTGTTCTGATTCTTGATAATACTGTCTGGTCTCTTCGGGTGGGTGTGGAGTAGGTTTTATGGATTAGAATTCGTTGATTAGTGGATATTGCTTTCTTTTACTTTTCACCATTTGTTGATGCAATGGTGTTGGAGTTTAAATGACCGGCACGAATCCGGAAAAAAAATATATACTAAATAGGTCACTTCTTGAACAAGCATGTAAATATTTGGTTCGTACTTTGCGATTAGAATAGTTTTTCATATGAATACTTTCAAAATACTGATTTTATTAATATTTCAATTAAGTTTACGTGCTTTAATTTGGCTAGTCAAAGTTTCGAAGGGATTCATTGACACTCGTCGTTTCGAGACCTTCAAGCAAGGCATCAACCCACGCGCCAGAGGTGGGTTTCTAGAAGGTTAAAAGTAGGCACAGGTATAGCTAGGTGTTCATTAAACCACGGATTATTATTCGTAACAGAAAAAAAATCTTACAACTGGTAGTCTGTTGCCTTTTCCTTTGAAATAAATTTAAACCTATAATTTAAACAACGAACTGTCGATTTTTAAAACATAGAATGTCTGTCTTAAAAGCATACTAATTAGATAAATAAATAGTTAAATGACCAACAAAAATAAGTGTTAAAGTAAATGCAACACAACGTTTGTGCAATCCATGTTGCTGTCGTCAGGTGATTAAAAGAAACGTAAGAACCGTAAGAAACGGCACACCGCGCATACAAAATGTGCAAAGCTAGGAGGTTTTGTTTGAATCGCCTGACCAAAGGAACAAAAATTACGGAAACGTTGTGTGGTATTAAATTTAGCGCTTATTTAGACTGTTATTTATCTAGTTAGTTTACTGTCAATTTTTGAAGAATCTTATTCAGAATCCTATTATTAATAGAAATCCCCCTTATCTTTAATATCAGATCCAGGGAATTAAAATTATAATTTTAAAGCTCTTATTTTGTTGAAGAAACTTTCGGCGCTACCAGAATCAACTTTTGTCTCCGAAGGAAATTTTGAAGAAAAAAAACCATACAATTTAACATATATTATCAAAATTTTAATAAAAGATTATTGAGTTATAATAAATCCAACATATATTAGATTAGTCAGTATTGTTAATTTGAAAGCCAGGGCTAAGAGCACGTAATGATTTTTATACCCTGAAGTTGCAAATTTAATATTACGTATACTGTTACCACTTTGGAATATATGTCGTTCTGTGGCCATACGTGTTTGTCGCTGAGATTTTCTTATCAGCTGGGAGAAAAAATGAGGTCGGTTTCGTTAAAGAATTCATGAGAAGGAAGCTGACAAGCATCATTTATCTGGAAAAGGAGTTTTGAGAAATTGGAGTGATATTTATGTCATCTGCTTAAGAGTGTTTTTTTTATAATAACAAGCTACATTAGGATAATCCACATGGTGGCAATTCCCCTGTAATAGCACAGGAAGGGATTTGAAAGGAAGGATGCGGAAGGGTACTGGAAGGTAGCCAAGGGTTAACTAGGGCCCCCGGGGTGTAGTTTAAGGATCCTACCCTAGAAAAACCTGCATCAGGTAGGTCGGGCATTTGGTACTTGTCCCACGCCCTTCTGATAGCGAAGAGGGGTTTTCTGTGGGAATGTAGCATTCCCCTTCTCCGTGCCTCGACCAATTCTGAGACAGTTGGCCGACTATTCCAATGGTAAGAGAGAACAACTATTACCGTGTGGCAGAGTAGTACACAACTTGAAGTTATTCTGTTGAGTTGTATCTGCAGGAGCCTGCCGTTTTTGCATCCATTTAATTTGTTTGTTTTCACCGGAGGTCCTATAAAGACGCTGTAATGTATGTAAATTAAATTGACGTTATTGTTATAAACTTTGTTTGAGAAAATAAATATATGTACATAATAATAAAATAGCTTGTTGCAAGCATAAAATATCGAGTAACAAATATGAAGATCATAAAGTAAAAATTGGTCTTCGAAACCAAATACGAATTTATGTAATGTGGGTGGGCAAAGTGATCACTAGTTAAAAGATAAACCTAACGTAACAGCGTTGGGAGCATTCATTTCAACTCCGGATGTCGGTTTGTACTTGTAGGAAGTTCTGGCCTTGGTTGTCTCCTCCTGAGTAACCGGTTTCCTGCCTACACGTCGTCGCTTTCATCGCTCTGAGTCACCACGATTTCATATGCTGCATTTAAAAGACACCGCCTCCAGCCCACGTAGGTCAGAACCTTCCGCAATTCAAAAACGCCCCAAAACCAAAGGGTGCAAGATAATTTTTACAGATCACAAATATTGACAAGATGGTGTAACGTGGACTCTATTTATTTAATAACCAGCCGCTAGTCCGGCGTTGCCAACGTATTTATTTATCCCAATCATATAAAATACCGGAAAATGAATTAATTGAAAAGTAATCCCTTTGGGTATATCGAATGTTTTGTAACTAACTCCTACTCATCCTCTGTTGAAGCGACTGAACTTGACATAACTGACATCGGGAGTGCCGTTGATCATCTCAGTGACAACGACACTAACGTGGGCCAATTTTTAACAATATTTTCAACCCCTCAGCCACCTCTGTGCCGATATAAGCCGAGCTTCAACTTAAACGTCATGGTGAATGTCAGTATTCAATTGAGCTGATACATGGATTCGACACCAGTCTCGGTAATCTCATAAATCCTGAAAACAGTTAATTCGACTGCATTATTGGTCGTTTTCGCATTAGTTTTGAATGGTCCCTTATCACCCCTTCCCCTACGGATGTCTTAGCCTCACAGTGATTTTCCAAAATTGTACAGCATATCTGCAAGAATTGCTCCTTGTGTTTAAGAGTGTATACGAAACCTACCCACAAATACCAATGCAGATATGGATATGGTTATGGATATAGATATAGGCAGTTACATAGTTATAGATTATATCTTGATTTAGGTGTAGATATAGATCGATTGTTTGTGCGTTATTAATTGAAAACTTTATGAAATTATTTATTATTATTGGTAAATCAATTTTTAACCTTATACAGACACTTTATTTTATTTAGAGGGTATCAACGTTTCTATACATGTGCGTATCTTATTCGGTTTTCTTCGAAATTATTATAACAAAGTAGCTCCAAAATCAATTAACATGTTAAGTTCACAAAATTTAGAAAACGGGTCCGAGGAACACAATTCAGTTTTACGACCTCGTTGGTGCCTCACACCACTTTTCTAAATTTGTTGAAATTAATAACATTTTGGTGCAAGTTTGCTACAATAATTTGGAAGAAAACCAAAAGAAGATACTAACACGTATCCAAACGTTGTTACGCTCTACATAAAATAAAACATTTGTATAATGTCAAAAATGGATTTATTAATTCAAAAACAGGCGTAAAATAAAAACCTTTAATTTTATTAACTAATTCACTATTTAAATTCGATTCTATAAATTTAGTAAAAAGTTATTACAATATAATTAATTTTTCTCAAGATTTCTTGGCGGTTATTAGACGTAAAGTGGTATGGCATATGGTACTAATTCTGTATTATAACATTCTAATCTTTCACACCACGATTCTGATTCTCGTCTGCGATCTCCTGGCTGCTGCTTCACGGCTCTAGACCGAAAGTGATAGTTGCTGCACAACAGACTGGATACACGTTTCATAGAAGGCTGGACACGATGTATGACAGTCTATGGCCAGTTTTAACTAATATTGGCGTTATCTCGACTAACACATCTCCTCTGATACTCGCATACCTCAGCTAGCAACTTCCAGCTTGATTCACTTCTAACATCCCTAAATTTTCTCCGAAGAATACATTCTCTAACTTCATTCACGCCACGATAACAAGAAATTGGGCCCAAGTTAACCCTTATCTTCCTTCCTCTCGATTCCAAATCCCCCTTCTATTATTTATTAAAAGAGAAACAGCACGAGTAACCCATTTCTTAAATAAATGGAAAAAAAAGTAATGGTTACTTCATATTCTAAATAATTGATCCTGAAAAGTTAAAAAGTAATTTATTTATGTATAAAGAGTTCTCGGGTTTCCGGTCGGACAACGTGATTTAAACACGTTTCAATGGCTGACACCGCCATCTTCGTCAGCCATAGAAACGTTGTGTTTAAATCACGTTGTCCGACCGGAAACCAGAGAACTCTTTATACAGAATATACGTCGGGAAAACTTACGCTCCTTAAGTAATTTATAATCCGAAATTATATTAAACACCCTAGGCGCAGCAGTCTCGACATTGTCGGTCTCATTTACCAACAATTCAACTAGGATCATATGTATTCCATGTCTTGAATAAAATCGGTTACTTTCGGGATTGTATCAAGGTAGAATAAGATACGTAGAATTAATGAGAAATGAAAAGAATGTTTAATAATTATTTGAACAATTAGCAGGATTATTCGAATCGTTGCGGCATTTCCAAACAATTTACTAGCACTTCGCATTTTTTATTCATTACAAGTTATGAATTCTTGTCACATACTTTTAATAGCGCTAATCATATTACGGTAGAAACAGTTAGGAGTAATGAAGGATACAACACCGCTACGAAATTAGAATTTTATTTTATTCATTAAAGTCAAATAAAATGAAAAAAATTCAAGTTCAAAAGGAGGACAAGACTAAATACTGCAATTAATATTCCTCGGCGCCTTCTCCTTCGCCGTCAGCGGAGTCCATGCCGACTTCTTCGTAGTCCTTCTCCAAGGCAGCAAGATCTTCACGGGCTTCTGAGAATTCACCTTCCTCCATACCCTCACCGACGTACCAATGGACGAAAGCTCTCTTGGCGTACATCAAGTCAAACTTGTGATCCAGTCTGGCCCACGCCTCTGCGATGGCTGTAGTATTTGAAAGCATGCACACGGCACGCTGGACTTTAGCCAAGTCGCCACCGGGAACGATGGTCGGAGGCTGGTAGTTAATTCCAACTTTGAAACCAGTGGGACACCAATCAACGAACTGAATGGTACGTTTGGTCTTGATGGTAGCGATGGCGGCGTTGACATCCTTCGGGACGACGTCGCCTCTGTAGAGCATGCAGCAAGCCATGTATTTGCCATGTCTGGGGTCACATTTCACCATCTGATTGGCGGGCTCAAAACAAGCATTGGTGATCTCTGCGACGGACAGCTGCTCGTGGTAAGCCTTCTCAGCTGAGATCACAGGGGCGTAGGTGACGAGGGGGAAGTGAATACGGGGGTAGGGAACCAAGTTGGTTTGGAATTCGGTCAGATCAACGTTGAGGGCGCCGTCAAACCTCAACGAGGCAGTGATAGAAGACACGATCTGACCAATCAGCCTGTTCAAATTCGTATAGGTGGGTCTCTCGATATCAAGGTTACGTCTACAAATATCGTAGATGGCTTCATTGTCAACCATGAAAGCGCAGTCGGAGTGCTCGAGGGTGGTATGTGTGGTCAAGATGGAGTTGTAAGGTTCGACAACAGCGGTGGAAACTTGAGGAGCAGGGTAGATAGCGAATTCGAGTTTACTTTTCTTGCCATAGTCGACAGACAATCTTTCCATCAATAAGGATGTGAAACCGGAGCCAGTGCCACCTCCGAAGGAGTGGAAGATGAGGAATCCTTGAAGACCTGTGCACTGATCAGCAAGTTTTCGGACTCGGTCCAGAACAATATCGACGATCTCTTTTCCGATAGTGTAATGGCCTCTTGCGTAGTTGTTTGCGGCATCTTCCTTGCCAGTTATGAGTTGCTCGGGGTGAAACAGCTGGCGGTAAGTTCCTGTACGTACTTCATCTGCAACAAGGAAAGGGGATTTTAATTTTTTTTAAAATTTATGCTAATAACTCCGTTACTAATTAAAAATCGAACTACTATTGCTTGCATGTATGTATGTTATTCAATATTGCGGATGTTTATGTATGTATACAATATTACATATAGTACCATATATATATATATATATATATATAAATTTCAGTTTGCACTTAATTCTAATGTGTACAAAATTTGTGACTCAAGGGAAGAAGTTAATAAATTCTGTAACGAATTTGGAATTTTTAAAAATTAGCGAAGGTAAACCAAACCCTGTGGTAAACGTTGATCTGAATCTTCTGATGTAGGACTTAGTTTCAGGTAGTTTTATTACGTTAAGTTTTAACCATTAAGTATCCTAGTATTTAATTCTCGTACATGTATCGTAAACTTGTGAGAATAGAAGGGCAAAATATTAACCTTATGCGCTGTAAATCGAATTTCATAGTCATAACTTTTATTCAGTCGTCTGCATCTTTAGACGAACTGTTTTAAACAATGTTTCTGACGTTATCTGTGGAAGACTTCTATGCGATTCTTTTGGTTCCTTGATGTTAATAAATTGACTAACCTCCTTTTGTACCCGTCATTACATACTAGAGTGTAATTAAGACCGAAATATTATTTATCTAAGGCCGCACCTAACCTTGCATAGGATAAATCGCTTGAAGAAGCCGAATGTTTCGCTTAACCCAAATTTAGCCATTTGATTTACATGTTTTGTTTTACAAATATAGCTCTTTAAACTTTTACTCAACGGAATATTATTCCAAGTTCATTCAATTTGTTGTAAGTGGTAACGCAGCGGAGAACAATATTTTTCGTGACAAATGTGGGCACGACTATACTTTTTTTAGGTTAACAGGCTACATGAGGGTAATCCACATGGTGGCAACTCCAATTTAATAGTACAGGAAGGGATCTGAAAGGGGAGGATGCGGTAGGGTAGAGGAAGGTAGCCAAGGGTTAATTAGGGCCCCCGGGGCTATAGTGTAAGGATCCTACCTTTAAGTAGTAATGCAATATATATATATATATATATATATATATATATATATATATATAGTTTAAACTGTGATTCTAACTTAAAAATGTAGGTTTACACACACGTAACTAATTAAATTCACTCGCAGTCGAGGATTAATATCATTAAGCCATCCTCACATTTCCCTTAACTCTTTATCTTTAAAAGAAATAAGTATATTTCATATACTATCAATTAATGATCAATGTTTCACAAGATCCGATTAATACCCGAAATTTTGCCCTCTTCCGCCAGAGAAAAATTTTATTCTTAGATTACCAACTTCTGTTGAGCGTCATTTTTGTGCTCGCAATAATTTCTTAAATTAATTAATAACACTTTATCTTCCAGTCATTGAATCAATTTGAAAAAATATTACAAGAATAGTCAAATTCCTAAATCAATGGTAACCAATTTACCTAAAGACATTCGTCTCGAAGGAAGTCAAACAACGATACTCAACTCTGTTCCCCACCCCCACCTCACGGGATAATTTTGTTGCCTACTATATTTGATACGATAGGTAGTTTTGGAGACATTTAACAGTCTTCAGATAAATAGGCCACTCTTTATAAAGGTTTTATGTGATGGTAAACAGAATTTACGGGAAAATTCTACTCTTCGTGCGCATTCTGTTGACAGTAATCCTTGCAATCCTCCTGGTGACAGTGTATTCTGCGAGCAGTTATATATTGCAAAAATTTTAATATAGGCACAGAAGTAGCCTGTGGAAATAGCTTAACGTAATAAAAGCTATATTTTGGTTGAAAAAGCGACCATGAAAATAAAGGGAAGAACCATATCGGAATACTTTAATTAGATACGCTAACCTAAACTCGAGCTAAGTGAATATTTTTCGTCGTCATAAGAACGGATTTAAGAGATTGCAGATAGACTGTCGCGACGGTATCAATAATCAAATCTCGAAACATTTTTCCTCTGAACGCATTTTCTCAGATTTTAACTAACACTCTACAGCAAGAGAGGAAATAGTTTGGTAGAAGAAAGTGGAGCATTGTATCACGGAAGCAACAAATTGATTCTGCGTGAAATAAATTTCAAAAAGGATAGTTAGTACTATCCCGTTTCGCTTCAGTAAAATATTAGTTTCGGAAACTCAACTCACCGACTACAGTAGGTTCCAGATCCACGAAAACCGCTCGAGGAACGTGCTTCCCTGAGCCAGTCTCACTGAAGAACGTGTTGAAGCTGTCGTCTCCGCCGCCAATAGTTTTGTCGGACGGCATCTGGCCGTCGGGCTGGATTCCATGTTCCAGACAGTACAATTCCCAGCACGCGTTGCCGATCTGGACTCCTGCTTGGCCGACGTGGACTGAGATACACTCACGCTGCAACGGACACGATTTTGCGATTAAATTTGCCGATCAAATCCAGAGACTTACGAATTTAGTTGTTTAAACTTACCATGGTAGTAGAGTGGGGGCAACTAGTGAAAACGTAAAATAAATAATAATAATAAGGTTTAAGCGGTTCAGGAGGAGCTGCAACGTTGCTATCCCAAAACTGCACTGATGAGATTCCGTGGAAGGCTCTTGCATTTAACACCGCGGTGACGTTGCTGGGTCAGTGCTGCGATTGGTCGGCGGCGTTCCTTGCGTGACGTCACGACAGCGGCGCGCCCGTTCTTCCTTAACGGGAAATGTAAGTTTCTGCTCACTCTGTACCGAGAAAGGAACATGGACATAAAATAACGAGAATTAAATTTAAGCTTTTTCTTTACTTATTAATAAATTAATACGTTTGTGTGACCAATCAAGTTAGATACCATTTCATTATGAACTTTATACACGTTTCATCCCTTCAAGTGTGGTAAAATTCTTTAATCTAAACATAATAAAAAAATGTAAAAGGCCAAGGTTAAATTTCAAAACATATTACAAAATTAAGTATCATTGAAGCAATATTAATTTAAATGAGAGCAATGTCAATATTTTCAGATAAAATGATTTTTATTGTACGGACTTTCCAACACAGCTCCTAGAAAAATGTGGAAATATTAATTCAGAAAATTATTTTCTCAACATATTTAAATTTAACATCTTACTATGAAATTGAGAAGGAATTTTGAAATTATATCTTTTAAATGTAAGTTATTACAATGATTCTTTAATTCGTAATTCTTTTGAAATTTAACCTTACTTTGTACAATTTCTCATTAGTTTTAGATTAAATAATTTTTCAACAACCGAAAGAATGTGTATTAAATTTTATTCAATACATCGATTTAATAAATTTGTTTCTGACTAGAATGGCCACACATAATCTTCTTAACATCAATTATTAAAAATATATCAGTTCTTAAATTATGTAATTATATACTATTGCTTTGCTTAAATGTATTACTACTTAGCGTTGTAAATAACATACAGCAATATTGAAAAGTAGAATGTTCATATTCCTTTAAAAAATAACTAAATACTTTACTTCGTTTTGTAATTTGCAGAAAATATTTTTCTTGAATAGAACGGCTACCGATATAATTAATAAAACAGGTAAATGTTCATAGCTAGTTTATCGTTAATAAAAGATAAATGTACGAATCCAAATTATTAAAGCGTAAAACATAAATACTGTTCATAATGCCTCCAAACAATTTTGATGTTGCGTCTCTGGGACTGCCTCATTTGTCTCCATTACATTTGATTGCATTAATGTAAATATTCTGGATGTAGAGAGTAACTACTGTCCAAGATTGACGAGTTAAATGCTGCACATTAAATCGAACACAAATTAATGTAAAAAATATATACTCACATTTAAATTTCCGATTTTATTTTATGATGATTTAATGTCTTCTTCTATTGTTTATTGTTTTCTTCATTTATGTTATGTGTTATCAATTCAGTTACAACAATATAAGTTATTTTAACTGTGTGTATTGACTTCATGAGGATGTGAGTTACTATTGTGACTGTTAATATTGAATAATGTAATTATAATTTCACTATTTTTTATATTTAACACAAAAAGTGGTGCTAAATTAATTTTTCTTTGAATTCTTATTTTAAACTGAAACTTTTTAATGTAAATATTAATTCATTTGTTGATAAAATTTGTTCTGAAATTTCTTGGCCATATTGTATATTTTATATATAGTCAGATCTTGTTCACTTTCAATTTATCTTCATTGTTTCCGGTTAGATTGGGGGACTAAGTCCTATTGCCCTATAAGAATACCGCCTTTAATTTGCAAATACAATTTAATCTGCTCTAAAAGTTCTGTTTGATGTTTCTATGAATGTTTAATTGAACCGTGTGCTGTTTTTCTTCCCTTTCTTTCGCTTTTCCTTAACTCGAATTATGTCAAGTACCTGAATACTTGACCTTAGAACACTTGTAGGTGCTCAATTTTCGTCATCGTTCTGATTGTATGAGAGATCCAGACAACAGGTGTCCTTGAAGGTGTATAACGCTTTCAGGTCACGCACCACAGAAACGTCATGCTTGCATGAACATCACAGGCTAAGACAGAGAGACAATTCCTTAAAAAGTGTGCCTCGTATAGACACCAAACAACGGACCGTTTGGAATCGTTGCCGAAGAAAGTACACAGCACCATTTATCTATTGTTTTTACTCAGATTATTCGACGAAAATGTAAATGAAGAGTATTATGCTTTTACTTGAACTGCTTAATAAGTGTTAATAAGTTTTATTGAAGAATTCTTTAATGCATAATTTTTTTCTTTAATTTCATCCGTAGCTATCGATCGTGTTCCTCTGCATCAGTACTTTAATTTTAATCAGACTAATCAGTAAGTCTTTGATAATTATACTAAAAAAATTCCGTCCAATTTTTTTTAATTATCTTTTGAGCGATCGATCTTGTTTAGCAGAATCATCCCAAAAATTATTCTTAACCTCTTTAATCACACCATCACATTTGAAAACGTTCGTACGTATACGACTTTATATTACAACGTAAGTGTATATTTACAGTAAGGCATCAGTCTCCTCAGCATCAAGTATAAATATATTTTGGTATAAAATCATTTAAGTCTTCAGACGAGTACTAAAATGGCCTGCTCCTCGTAAAATAATGTTAAAAAAATCCAATATATATGATTTGAATTAATGTTTATTGTTGGACACATCAATTTTTAAATAACATAACGATTTATTTGAGACAATAATACCGTAGATATATGTCTGCAAACATAGTTTTGAATGCCACGCTTGTATTTTTAATTTCTTTTTTCAATTGCAAGTGAAGGCTTCTGTAAACCTCTAATGAAGTCATGGGAGGCAATAATTTTGATAACATATTTTGTATTTTATTAGATTCTTTGCTGAATTTGTGTTGAAAATTAAGTTGTGAGAAGAGCTTATGTTACACGTGTGTCTTATAAGTGTAAAATATAAGTCATTTCGTCATCTTTTTCAATATTTTATGATTGATTGTTAAACAAATAACTCAAAATAATTAATATGAAAGCATTCACTTTAGTTGTTCATAAACTAACCCTTACTGGTTCAAAGCAGTTTATATCGAAATCCTAAATCGCAATTCATGATTTTTCTGTAGATTCGACGGAAATGACAATATATCTGGAATTTCGTATCATACGTTGATCATAAAAATAATAATTTTGGGAGCATATGCTGACGTTTGTGTCTCTGACAAGTTTACCGCAAATGGCTTGCCTTTCTCTGGCAATGACCTAGTTTTACGCTGCTACTCCTTCCAAAGGAATAAAGTCGATATCAAGTTCCGCACTTTAGTTTCAATTAACTGAGCAAAATTCAAGTAAACTAAGATTTACTTCATTTTTTTTCATCGTGTTTTTTCTGGACGGTGGATGGTTGTAATTAGTTCATCTTCTTAAAATGGCATATAATATGATTTCATATTACAGGGTGAAAGGAGAAGAAGAAATTCCATAGTTTAAAACTATTCGGATTATTTGTTAATGAACACAGGATCAACGCCGGCTAACCACATATCATATTACTTTTATTTCAATTAATTACACCAAAAATATGTAAAACTCAAACAAAAAGAATTAAGTTGTTAGTTATATCGAGTATCATTTTAGTAAGTAAATAAATTAAATTACAACTTATATAATATTTTATATTTTCTGTAACAGAATAAAAAAGATATAAATGTTTACAGGAACGTATAATAAATATTTTTATAAAATAAATAAATAATTCAGCCTTTATATCAGAAAAATTTATTAATTAATTAAACCAAAAGAATCAGTTCATACGACGTTTCGTCCACAATTGTGGGACGTCTTCAGGTAAACACGTAATGTGGAGTTTTGAATGTATGCAATGTATGCATATATATATTGTAATAAACAACAATATTTAGTCTTTATTTAAATTAGTTTAATTTAATGAATTTGAAGAATTTACCTCACGTGAAGCGCCATTTAGGTAATAATTAAATCGAAGGCGTCAATTAAATGAAATAATAATCAAAAATTAACAATCAAAATATTTTTATTTTATTTTGTGGCAATAAAGATAATAACAACAAAATTTGAAATCTTTCTCTCAGGGCCTGTTCTGTGTTTGATAATGGACACAACAAATTGATTTAAAAATCTTATTAACAAACAGTTCACATTTTACCTAAACAATATGTCGATAGAAAGAAATTAAAAGTAAAGAAATTAACTCTGATTGACAATTAAAAGAGAACGAAATCTGACTTTATCCTTTAATTAAAGTTTACAATTAATCATTAGTTTTGGTTTTGTTACTTACATCTGTCCAGCTGGTACCAGAATTCTTTTTTGTTTCGGAAGTACACTATGGCAAGATTATACACTGATTCTAAACATCGACTCACAGATTTTACACTATTGAAGTCAAAACTGATACGCTCCCAGGAACTCGGATGATCCTCCTGAATGTCAGCTATCTGATGTCTGCTTGCCTTACAGGAATCCTATGATTCGTAGATTTACTAGTCTTTTACTGTTTTGTACATAAACTGCAACGTAGCTCCTTGAAGATTTATTTTAACTGTTTATTCTTTCCGAGCGAACTAACTTTTCTTTAGCTCCTTGCTGCTCTTACTTTTCAACTATTTACCCTGAAATACTTGCGGCGTGAATATTTTCTTCGTATTAATTTACAACTTTAACTAGTTATACATTGACGATGTCTAGTCTCTGATCAAATTATATTTCTTGTTCTGCTCCTCATAATGTATTTCCGCCATCAGCTCCTAACAATAGACTTAATAACTGCCTTTACATTGGTCGACTATTACTTTCAGACACATTAACTTGGGTTTTAAGCAATTCTAACAACATTCTGACTGCCACATACGATAACGTTTTCCGATCCACCGACCTTCACTGTTTCAGTTCAAATCACAGACTGACTGTGTTTTTCTTCACCGCTATCAACATTACACATTGCCGACAATAATACCGTCTGAAAACTCGACATTCTTATGCAACGCTGACTGCTTTCTACAATACCTGGGCCTCAATATTACGCTGACAATACAAATATCAAATAATTTATAAAATCGTTCCATTACATATATTAGTGGTCACTACAATATGTTACGCCTCAATTTTAAATTCAGTCTAATAATCATGGCATTACAATTTTTAAAGCTAAATAACATTAGAGCAATGAGCTCTATATCCCACGTTAACCATTGTATGGCTGGTTGCTTTGAGCACTTGCAAAAATGCATCAATCTGCGCTGCACCCAAAGCCGGCTGTTTGGCATATAAACTGCGGTATTATAAAGAAGAACCTGTCCTGTGGCTAATCTAGCTGTCTAAGAAGTGGTGCGTGACTCCTAGTCGACGGTTTGGAAGTAACTTTGGTTGTCGAGTTCCTTCACTATCCGTCGTCTTCAAAGGCTTCTAGTCTTTCTCTGCAGCTCACAATCAACATCTTTAATCACTTTTATCGGATCAGAATCAACTAAAATTGCCTCTATTCTTTGTCTCTGCATCAACTTTAACTTTTTAACTGATTCTCCCACTTTTCACATCACCTTCAACACTCTTCGCTGACCATATTTAACTCTCGGGAGACTTTCCTTGCATCCCCATTCAAAAACTTGGAGAAGTGACAGACACGCACCATAATCCTGTCTCTTTGAACGAATTTCTCTCGGGTTTCCAACCGGGTTGTACATATAATCCGTGACGATTATACGGCTGACATCGTTATCTTCTTCAGACTGAATTCTCTTTGCCTTCCTGTCCAATACGAGTTTGACGAATTTCTCCACGATAGGATTCACACCGATTAATTTCACGCCCTTGCAACTCCAGATACTAGTTTTTCTACACAATCCTTGCAAAGTCCAATAACTTTTTGTCAAGACGGATCGTGAGTTTCTTTAAGTTATGTGCTACATCACCACAAGAAACCATTTTTATGTGATAACTATGTAAAATATTAATACTACAACAGCGACTGTGTTACCAATACTCTGACCCCACACGTACTATGCTGCATTTCTAATTCCTTCTTCCTGGTTTCAATAGTGTCTGATAATTAATCAATTAACTGGTAAAAGACTGTTATATTTTACTATTAATATTATAAATAATAAAACCCTTTATTAACAGACACATTTAAATCAGTTGGCCTACGTAAATGTTTTAATTAAATTTATCAGGTATGGAAAATATAATTAAACCTCTGTGACATAATGAATTAACATATATACACACACTATTTAATCTAATATTGTACTTAACAATTTTACATATGAATTATGGTTAAAATTAACCGAAAGTTATACACCTGCAATTTTAAACTTGACATATTTTAATTTAAATACCATTAAAATAAATTATATATGCGAGTGTTAATAAATGATTTTATTATTTATAATATTAATAGTGTCTAATTTTTAAAAGCCGAATACTTAAGCTCCAAATTGACACGCATTTCTAACACAAAAGAATTATTTCCTCGTAAATATTTTAAATAAAGTTTAATTTTTGGAAAAAGTCAAGCATGGTGACAGTATTGTACGCAGGGTCGTGCAGTACATTTTCTTTAAAATAACGTTTTATTATGATTTTTTAAAAATATTACCCAAAATATTATTTTTGTTTTGAAATTATTAACTACTTAAAAATAAGATTTTTAATTACTCATAGGTTCAAATTTATTTCAATTTCGTTGCTGATGCCGCCTTGTATAGTCGCCTCTGTGCTTTGCACGTCATAGTCCTGTGTTGTCCGATCTGTAGCAGAAAAAGAGACAGAGTTTGTTGAACTTCAAGGGTGTCGCAGGGTGTTTCTAAGGTATACTGGGCTTGCGCATTTGTTATTAAAGACATAAATCGAGCACAGCTGCTTTAGCAGGAGTGAGTGCAGTTTAAAGTCTTCGATATAGAAGTAGATATTCGCAGTGTGAAAACACAAATATTTTGAAGGTTCATAAAATTAAGAAAAATTAATTCTTCCTACATTAATTCCTGTGCTGTAACGCATATGCATCAGGCGGCACTGGTGTGAAAGGAGTCACAACAATGTTTCTCTGACAACAATGACGTCACGTCATTTCCTTGTGTTATCTGTGGTGGGACGAAGCATATTTTTTACCTCTCCGCATGTAGTATAATTATAGGAGATATTGATGGAGGACATGTTTTCATATAACTTGTGGAAACCAGACCAGAGCTGTGGGACAAATTTGACGACAAATACAAAGATAAGAAAGCTAAGAAAGATGCCTGGCGTGAAGTTTTCGTGTAACTACTCCTATGCTAATGATAAAAATAAAATTACCTATTTCATGAGTAAAATATAAGAAAATGTTATTACACAGGGTCTGATAGATAGATAGATAGATTTATTCACCATTAGCCCTCTAAAGAGGAAATAGGATTCGTCACAAATGTACAGTAGATAAATTACATATAATACACATAAAAAAACACAAAAATTCATATCTGTTTACATTTTTCTAGTCACTACAATCATACACACTATCTTTAGGAAACACGCACACGACACTAATCACTTCCTGGTATTAATCTCCTGTCGCTAGGTACGGAGGGATGTCGTCATAGATATTTACTAAAACAGAAAGCAGAGACAGGAAAACAGAACCAAAAGGGGAAAACTGGACAAACTATTTACATATTTACAGCATATTCGGCAATTTTGTAGGCAAGGCAGTTCAACGAATGTGAGACCGATTCAAAAATTCGTATACGGAGTAATGTTTCATTTACAAGGAAAGTTTTACACTCCTTGACGAATGAGTTGTTCTTTACATGTTCAGGAAGGCTGTTAAATAGTGCGATACCGGAATAATGAACGCTAGACTCGTAGAGACTGAGGCTGTGCTTGTCAGACCTGAGAACTTAACGGTTTCTTGTGTCGTAGCCATGATTGTCCCCGTTACTTGCAAAAAGGTTCATGTTGCGTTTAACAAATTTTAGTACTTCTAATACGTAAGCGCTAGGTAGAGTCAGAATATGAAGTCTTTTGAACAGCGGCCTGTAGCTTTCTCTAGCATCTGAACCTGATATAATTCTAATGGCTCGTTTTTGCAGTTTGAAAGCATCCACACTACGAGAACAATTGCCCCAGTTGGCAAAACCGTAACACATATGTGAATGAAAGTAGGTAAAATAGACTAGTGAAGCATTTTTGGTATCAACTTGTTGCATCAATAGTCTCAATGAGTAACAAACAGAACTAAGTTTACGCACGAGGCGATCAATGTGGAAGTTCCATTTTAATTTACTGTCGACCTGCAAACCGAGGAAAGTCGCATGATCTGAGAACTTATCCGTTACGATGTTGTTGGTTTCTGTTGTAAAACGAACTAACTTAGTTTTCTGTACATTGAGCGTTAATTTATTGGCGGCGAACCAAGTATTTAGGTCTCTAGATGCAGTCTCAATCTTAGCATTGAGATTATTTAAATCAATGTCCGTAATTAACAAATTAGTGTCATCTGCGTATAAGTCAGATTTTATAGGGTCCATATATTCTGGAACATCATTAATATACAAAAGAAAAAGCAGTGGACCTAATATTGAGCCCTGAGGCACGCCACAAGAAATGCCTTCCCATTCTGACAAGTGCACCTCACCAGCTTTGTTTTTTAAGGCAACCTTCTGTTTCCGATTGTTGAGATATGATTCAAAGAGTGCCAAAGCGTTGCCTCTGATCCCATAATATTCTAATTTTGGAGGAGTATGCTGTGATCTACAAGATCAAATGCCTTCCAGAGATCAGCAAAAATTCCGGCTACTTTCAGTTTTTCGTCAAGGAAATTTTGTATACTTTGAATGAACTCGTACATTGCAGTGCTCGTGGATTTTTCTTTGAGGAAGCCGTGTTGAGCCGGAGTAATTACTTTATACATCGTCAAGAATTCAAGTAACTTTTTGTGTAAAATTTTTTCTAGTATTTCTGCTGTATAAAATTCCTAAATTGAAGAGTTTGTAATGGAGTAATAGTAAATTAATATTATAAACATTGCTTTTGGTTTTGGCTGCCTTAAGTTTGCGTGACAAAGGAATTAGATGTTGGGGTCATAAACTCTGAGCGACCGCAGGGATCCGGTCGAATGCCCGACACACACTAAAGCGTAGCATGTTTTCCCGATAACAATATCCCGATTGACATTTGCCCGACAGTACATTTTACCGATTGACGTTTTCCCGTCAAGCCAATATTGCCCCCGTCCAAGCGGACACGCAAAGAGGCTTCTAATTTTACATGAAGTATAGTATTATTACTGTGTTGTATTAAGTTTTGCCTACCCCTCTTTCTCTCTTGCTATTACAGTGTTTCGTTGTTAGTTTGTATACTCTCTGAAGTTTTTCTGTTCTTTCTAACATGGAAAATAATACAAATCTGGAAGAAACATGTACATTCAACCCATGAGCAAGATTGTATTTACGCTGAAACAGGGTGGCCAATGAATTGATTTAAAAATAAGATCTTGGGGATCGCAGGTAGTATTCACGACGTGAAACTCAAATGAGGAAAGGAAGCGTAAATATATACAGTATATAGTAATGAACTGGTATCGCTGATATAAATAATTATTTATTATTTGTATGGTAAATTAATTTATTATAAATTTTATTAATATCCCTAGCATTAATTGTTAGGCATTGTTTAGGCGACAGATAAAACAGCGGTTAATAATGAAAGTTTTATATTGGTGTTTTGGCGCCACAGTTAAATTCTTACGTTCGTTTAAACAAGACAGTTATTCGATGCCTCAATATGACAGAAATAATCTAATTGGTGAAGTCCTCAGAATCTTGGAACCCATTTGAGAGCAGGACGACTGAGAATTAAGACGTTTTAGCGCGCAAGGTCTCGCTCTTCGGAGCCATGGCCATTAACCCACTAATACTACAGTGAAAAAGTTTTTAATAGTTGATTTATTAGTGCAAATCAGGAAATTGTATTACAAGATTTTGAAAGTATTCTCAGTCTTCGGTTAAAATTGGAGGAGCTGCTACTACGCAGACGAGCGGAATGGAGCCGTCTACGCAATAATTCGCACGAGGCAAATTATTCCTTCCTGTTCGTTGTGATGAGAAGCCCGAACAGGAGACCTGCCCGGGAGCTGTGGTGAAAACAGTTCCACGTTGCTGTTTTAGGGACAGGAAACTTCAAGCCAAAAACATTGCAGAAGAGCATTCACGGACTTTTTTCACGCCAATTTTCAAGGATGGAAGCCAAAGAGAAACATTCACAGTTATTGAGGACAATTCATAGAACTGTAAGCTGTAAAATTCACAATTTCTTTTTTTGTCATTATATGCAGTGAAATCTCAAATGGATTAGCAAATTTCGATTCAAAATATGTTGATGAAAGAGATCTCACGAATTTAAAGCGGAGTAACATTATTTTTGTAAATTCATGTATAACTATCGCTGAAAAATTCTGTAGTTTTTTTGTATGAATTTGTAAATTTTGTTAGTGTTTAAACCTTAATTTGTTGTCTTACTATCCACGTTAATAAATCAGTTGATTGTCTTCGAGCAGCCGAGTTGCGAAACAGCTGTCGAATTTGACTCTTCTGTATATTTATTATAATTGTCGGGCCAATGTGGAGCTTGAAATTATCGATTGCATCCAACTATAATTTTGTTTATATATGTTACAATATCTTGCTCACAGTTGAGTTAAAAAGTTTCTTCCAAAATTTTTATTATTTTCCATGTTTTTAAAGAAAACATGAAGTAATGTCTTAGAGATGAGAAACATGACAAAAAATCAGTTGTTTCAATGTTGGTGGTCAAACTTGCTGTCTTTCAGAGGAACTACATGGACTTTTCGCATGAGAGGCCAGTTATTGAAATTCAAGACGCCCAAGTCTCTGCGGCGTATCAAATGACAGTAACCTAATCTTACAAAATGTTTGAATATTCAAGCAAGATTCGTACATTTCTCCAATATAAACCAATGTTTCGCAGGGACACCGAAACAATATTCAAGCTCATGAATTTAACAAAGTTCGAACGCAACTTGTAATGTAAAATTTGTAAATGTTTTGATCATGCTAATTAAATTTATACCTCCTCGAATCAAAATTTGACTTCAACTTGGTCTTGAAGAGTTTTTGTTGTATTACAAGGATTTAATTTTGCCCAATTTGTTTATTTTTTATTACATTACTACCTTGTAAAGAATTATTTTTGTGGGCTGGGTTTTTACGTTAAATCAAAAAATATTGACCATTAAAGAAATTTTATATAAGTTTATTACAGTTAAGCATGAAAAACTCTTATCTCAGGCACCTGTGTTTTTTTTTACGTAGTGGAGATCTGCTGCCCGTACCAAATACGTACTTCTATTCTGTGTTGTGTTGCTTGCTGTAGCTCTCGTACCGACGTCTCCGTATCTCACAGCCGGCAGAATGGGTTAAGTGCAGTGATGACTTTAGTCAGGACCATTGCAAGGCGTCGACTCAGGGGTTGACCACTGGCTAAGGCGTCGACCTCCGGGTCTGATTGCTGGCAAGCCGTCATACTAAATTGTGTGACTTCGATAAGCTCTTCACTAACAAATTGTGGCCCCTTTCTCACGACGATTCTGCCTCGGACTATATCAGAGACAACAACTTGGAAAAGTTTACAGCAGAACTCATAATTTTTGTAGATCGGTGACACTTAAAACGTATACACGTAACGCAATACGGAGCCTCTCATAATCACATCCACCAGCTGCGGTGAGCGCAGAACCACTGCCAGTTTCAAAAGCTTATCTCCGTTCCCTCCATTATAGCCTCCCATTCTTTTAATTTTTTTCATTATTATAAACTTCGTCGGAATGTCAGTTTCACTGATTCTTCCATTGTTACAAGAGTTATAGCACGCAGCTGCAGTTCCGTAATCAACACTGGCCAACTATTCTGTCATGTTGAGGCCAACAGTCGAGACAGGACACGAAAATTACTTGGATGGAAACCCCCACGCACGTGCACGATTTCGAATTCTCCAAACCACAGCAAACAACACTTCCGAGACAAAGCAAAACTAAATCAAAATACACACGTTACAACCTTGTGAGGTTCAAAAGTCGAATCGTATTTTCATGAAATATAATTTTCTAATTTAATTGAAATCAAATTATTTTGATTGGCTGATTTATTAATTTTTTTGTACTTATCAGATAATATCAGTAAGAAAAAATAACATTAGAAAATAAAACCCAAATAATATCCGCGGAACATAGAAGAACATGTGCTATAAATGGATGTGAAGAAACGCACACGAATTCACAAAGAGCATAAAACTACAATCTTCTGCCAATAAGAACCACACGGCAAGGACTTACTGCTGTGTACTATTTTTATGGAGCTGTGCACATGAGTCGCGTCACTTGCAGGAACTATACCTCTCTCGCCTTGTGTCATCACAGTCGCATCCGTTTAACGACAAAATAGGAAAAAGACCAGCAATATGGTGTGGACTTCAAATTTATAATATCTATATTGTTAAATTATAATATTTGAAATTAATATAAAAATGACAAATAAATTACATAAAGATTAATTCAATATATACGACGTTTCTACCACCATCTGTGGATATTAAAGTGACAATGATGCTGCGGGCATAGTTAAGTATCACTGGAAACACTGCGTATATTTGTTTCCGCCAAAAATTTAACGAGGGTAGAGAATATTTATTAAAATATTCCCGCGGTTGAGCAGCAAAGCGGTTAAACAGCGCGTATAATTGAGATTCTACTGTACAACTGAAGTAAGAAAAATGAATCAGAAGTAAACTGTCAAGGTGAAGATAAATTATTATGTTCCAGATGGGGCTCACATACAAAAAAAATTAAGTACTTCAGGTTATTCAAAGATTACAGGCTTTAAAAAGTCAAAAATTTTTAGTAACCATAAACACGCCAATCCAATCAACATAATTTTGTTCCAAGTCATGGATTAGCATACCTTAGCACAGACAACAATCGAAGCATATCACAGGCAACAACTCTCTCTCAAGGAAAGGTCACGGCAATATATACATATATAGTAATAATCAACGATTTGGCTTTAATTTAACAATCAAAATGATAGGCTTTATTTAAATGAAAAAGATAATCAATTTTTTACAAACAAAATTTATTTATTAATTTGTGGCTTCTAAAATTTACAAACAAATACAATAAAATGAAAATCTCTTAATTTCTAAGGGTCTTTACTGGGTTTGATGATTTACAGTGAAAATTATTGAATGATCTAATTAACAATACAGTTTAAAATGAATGATAAATGAAAGAAAAGCTACAAGAAAAGCGAACGAAATCTGACTTTACCCTTTTAGTTAGCGTTTACAGATTTTATTAAAGTTTTGGTTACTTACGCATTGTTCGGCTGGTACCAGCATTCTTTTGTTGCTTCAAAAGTACACTATATTGCAAAAATTGTACACAGATTCTAAATTTTTCTCACAGATTCTACACTTATGAAGTTGAAATGCGATTACTAGGCTCCCAGGAACTTGGATGATCCTCTTAATTGGACAGCAATCTGATCTCGTTTTCCCTCAGCACGAAAATGTTCAAGTTCTTTATAATGAAGCAAACCCTTGCTTCCGTTGGCTAATTGTTAGCACATCTACTCGGTCCAACTAACTGCTTGCTTACAGAAATCTTATGAATTGCAGATTTTTGTCTTTTACCGCATTATTTATCGGTTTGGATTGAAAACTTCTAAGTAGCTCTGTGAAGATTTACTTTTACAGTGACTCTCCTTTCGTGGCTGACCGTAGACTTCGACTTTTCTCTTTCGCTCCTCACTGTTAAATCAAACTGTACTCTTTTGTTCCTCGCCGTAGACTCAAACTGTACTCTTTCGCTCCTCGCCGTAGACTGCCAACTAACTATGCTTTTGCGCGCGTAATCGCCATTCCGAATCCTCAATAATAGGAACAGAGCTCGCCACTCATTGTCGCTTTTCTCGCTCTCGCTATAATACAAATTGTTCGCTAACAATTCAAATTATTTAAAAACAATTAATGGCTTAATTAATTGGCATTACAATATATATAGTGGTAATTAAGAGGAAATAATTAATTAATAAATAAAAATTTGGACTCGCATTGTTAGGGGCATAAATCACACAAGTCGTACACAAGAATTTGGAAATAATGGAATTCTTGCTGGTATTGTAGTTGTTAGTTTGCTTGACGCGGTGTGATCTTCAGTCGTCTCGGGAATATAGTAGTGAACAAACGAAAAGCATAAAATCCAAAAAGTGTCTGGATACATGAATCTAAATCAGTTAGAACATTTACAAGTTGCAGCCTGTGAGAAAACCGTGTAATATTCAACGCTATATATTCAGAGTGTTGAATCCAAATCATTATATTCTCGATTTAGAACACTTTATTCGATTTTGGGAGTACAGGTAACTGCTTCCAGCAGTTAATAATCTTAGAAACGAGCTTATAGGATTTTGTAAACGAACAGTGAACCAACTTTTGCAAAACGAAAAGTGTTAATTAGAGTCAATGGATAAAAATGGCCTGTCTATAAAGAGTGTGTGTGTGTGTGTGTACGAACGAGACAATTTCTGTGAGTACGAGAGACAGTAAGGTAAATTTCCACAGAATTACTATTTGTAAACTCATAATTAAATACATTGTCGTCAGATTTCGAATTTCGCTCAGTATTTAAAGTTCATATTTTATGTTTTTGCATTGTAATAAATCTATTTGTGAATTAAGTCCATAATAGCTTCATAAATTTTCATTGTTAACAACTAATATATTTATTAAAGGCCAAGTAAACGACCCTGAGATATAATCATTTTATTCTAAAAGATCAATTGATAATGTAAATTAAAATTTATTTACCTAAATAAATTGTGTAAATTATAATTGATTAATAGCTGAATAAATTCTAATTGTTTAATTGTCATGTTGAATTTTAATGGACGTCCGATTACTACAATATATATATATATATATATATATATATATATATATAGTGGCGGATGGTGCATATGTTGCTACATCACGTAAATTAATTTAGGAAGAAATAATTTTTCTTAATTTAAAGAAACTTCATAATAATTGTGTTTCAACACTGCGAATCTATGCTTCGATATCGAATACTTTAAACTCCCTGCTCATGCTAAAGCAGCCAGCTGGCCATTCAGTTAAAAATGCGCATGCGCAGTACACCTTTTCACACTCGTGTCACCCGTAAAGATCAACAAACTGATTGTTCTGATAGAGATCTTACAGCACTTGGCCCCAAACAGAGTCGTGCCGCGCAATTAAACAGACGCGTGACCGCATCAGGAGACATGCTACGAAATCTAAATAAAACGGAACAATTCAGTAACTATAAATTTTATTTTAAAGTACTTAATGTTTTCAAAACACAAAAAATATTCCTTCTTTTTTGGGTAATATTTCAACAAATCACAATGAAAGGTTATTTGAAAGAAAACATCGTTTAGGGGACATCATAGTGCGAATATATACCTCAGGACCTTTCATACAACACTGCTCAGACATCATGCGTGGCTGGTTGTAAAAATTAACTTTATTAAAAATATGCTTAAAACTATTACACACTATTGGAAATTATATAGACAGAATTATAAATGTAACATATTAAGGGACGGTCAGAGTGTTGGTAACACTGTCGCTGTTCTAGTATTACTTTACAGTTATCCACATAAAAATGGTTGCTTGGGTGATGTAGCACATTACTACAAAAAGTCACGAGTCACCACCGTTTGTATATATATATATTGTAGTGAATAACATCAGTAAGTGGCCGCCCTTTGCCCGTGGGCCTGAGAGGGTCTCGGCGTAACAAATTAAAAGTGCACGTACGCCGGAGATGCCCTGAGAAGCCGAGGATATCCGTCCCTTTTTTTTTTGCCTCGTTTGGCGGAGTAAGGGTATATAGTCTGCACCCGGGAGACTGACTAGAGGACTGAAAGTGAAGTGAGGAAGGTGATAGGGTGCAAAAATTGGCTGCCCGGTGAAAACAAAAAGTTTGGAGTGTGGACGTTCATCGCTTGAGGCCGAAGAAGGAGATCGTTGGGTGCTACAAGACTAGTGATCCGCTGCTAGTCGGCTAATGCTACAAGATAAAGTAAGGGTCATCATTAATGTAAAGTGCCTTCAGACGTTAAAGATTTTTTCACAGTACGGAACTAAGCTCTGTTTATGTGAATAACCACCGAGCCGCCCTCATTACCTTGTAGAGAAGGAGGTTTTCATTCACCAAGCCGGAGCTAATTATTGTTTTTTTTTGCAGACTATATATATATATATATATATATATATATATATATATATATATATATATTGTAATAATCACTTATGGTGGGCTTTTTAAAATGAAAAATTAATAAATTTTACAAACAAAAGATTTATTAGCAATAAATTAAAACAATTACAAATTTAAATATATCTAAGTCTCTCAGGGTCATCACTGGGTTTGATAATGGCGAATCATTATATTTATAATCATATCAACAATTTACAATTAAAGAAAAAGAAAGTTACTTGTCAATTAAATTAGAACAAAATTTAATTGTGAACGAAGTTAAACTAAAAATATTGACTCTTATTAACAATTTTAATCAATAAGAAGAGAACGAAATCTGACTGCTATCTTTTAATCAGGTTTACATAATTAGTTGTTTTTATATTGTTACTCACGGCTGCCCAGCATTCCAGGATACCTTTAACTTTTGAAAACACTATTACGGGTTTTGCACTGCTTCTAAAACTCACAGATTCTAAATCAATATTTTTATATGTCGACAGGAACCCAGATGACCCTCCTTTCGTCTCTATCGGTTGCGATTCGTCGATTGGGTAGTCTTTATTGTTCTGCTAACTCTGGCCGGCTATGTGCACAAAAACTGCTTTTTTACTTAGCAGGTTTTGTCGTTAATGCTGTAGTGAATGTTTACTATGTCCTGATAAAAATGTTCAGGGACCAATCAACTCTGTTGAATGCTAATTCTCAATATTTCCCTGCAAACTGAATTACACCATGCCTTCCTGCGAGCTGCTCTATTGTCTCCAATTAACAGTTATTACTTCGACGACGTCTTGATGCAGACTCTATCTCATCAAACCTTGCGAACTGTACTTCACCATATCATAATGCGAACTGCATCTCACCAAATCATAATACAATCTGACTACTCCTCAATATCTTAATGCGACCTGTATGTATCTGACCAAATCTTCCTGCCAACTGACTCCCGTCTCGCAATTTTAGTGCGCATACCATTTTGCGGGCCTTCCGACAAAGGAAGCAATGCTTGTCTTGTCTATTCTTATTATGTTCTGGACCGCCGTCACAAAGGATTTCTCTAACAATTTAGATTTTCAAATTCACAATTAATGTCTTAATTAATTGGCATTACAATATATATATCTGCTGGCACCAAAGTAATTTTTTTATGTATTATTATGTAATAAAGTTTTTTCAATATGTGGTAATAAAGTCTAATTATTATATATATATATATATATATATATATATATATGTATATAGAACCAATTTTCAGAGATGTATTTTTTATTTTCAAGTGACTGGGTAGATTTTTTTATCCATTCCCATTGTAACGAGTGGGAAATACGACAAATATGGGCGTGTCTGCAAATGACACCAAAAATTTCTCTTTCCATTCAGATGATCCATTGTCAATGTTGTCAGTGTTGCTGAGTGCCAGTCTAAACATGAACTGTCCAGGGATAATCTTAATATCTCAATCCTTGTATTATCTTGATTAATTTCAAATCTTATACACTCTCTCTCAAATGTCCCCAACCATTATTTTGTGTTTGAAGGTTTACATACAAATCTTTCAATCATAAACCTCTCTGCTGTGTGTTTCAAATTTAGTTGATTTTCTTTCTTCTACGTGGCTTCTGCTATACTTGCTTCCACTATCTGTTCTAGATACAAATCGTTAAACATATTATCATCTTGATCGAAATAAATATTTTCCATTTCCTCTGTGCATGTAATCCATATTATCCTTTCTTGGCCTCTTTGATTGAAGATTTTTTTCACTCTTTTATAGTTGTTTTTTAATGCATTATGATGACTTACCGATTTTTCAGCTTCTGGCAGCACATACTTCTCATTGTCCTCTGTCGTAATAGAAGTTATGGTAATTACACTTGTCTTTTTGTCGATTGGTGATGCCACATATTTAATATATATATAATTTGCAGTGATGTATTTTTTCATTTTCAAGTGACTGAGTAGATTTTTTTATCCATTCCCATTGTAAGGAGTGGGAAATACGACATATATGGGCGTGTTCAGTGGCGATTCGTGTATGTGAATTACAGCACATGAATTACTTTTTCTCAATTTTAAGAACCTCCATAATTGTGTTTTGACGCAGCGAATCTATGATTCGATATCGAAAAATTTAAACTACCTCATTGCTCCTTAAGCACCCAGCTGGCAATCTGAGTGCTACGCCAGCAACAGTACTAGATCTGGCACTTTTTTGACAACTGTGCATGCGCAGTTTAACTTTTAATCCCCTGACGCCACCCATAAAGCTCTACAAACTCACTCAGTTTCATGCTACAAATCTGAGAGCACTCAAAAAAGCGCTGTGCTGTGCAATGACAGGGAGGTGGCCACATAAGGAATTAAATTGAATAAATTTGAACTTTTCACTAATTATAAATCTTATTTTATAATAGTTTATATTTTTTAAAAAAATATAATATTCGTACATTTGGTAAAATCACAATCTGAGATTATTTTAAAGATAACATCATTTAAGAGGCATCAAAGTGCAAAAATCTATCACACGCCCTGCATATAACACTACTCAGTGGCTTGTTCCAAAAATTGAAACAATTTAAAATATTTACTGAGGAAAAATACTTTCTGGTTAGAAATGCTAAATTATTCCGCTTTTAAAAATTAGACACTATTGAAAATTATGTAGACAGAATTAGAAATGTAGCATATTATGGATCAGATATTGGTAACACTATCGCTATAGGAGTTTTATTCTTTTACATAGTTATCATCGTAAAAGTGGTTGCTTGGAGTTATGTAGCACATAACTTCAAAAACTCACAGCCACCACTAAGTGTGTTTGACATTTTGGTCCCATGCTGCAATAAGAACAGTCCAGAAGTAGACCATCTCTATTAGAAGGCTTCACAGTTGAGGAGTTGGTCAGTGTACCCTAGTCAGTTGTCCAGTTAAGCTAATGTAGTTATGCTGCCCAGCCCAGAGTACATTCATTGCTTGAGTCTACTTAAATTATGGGAACTATGTTTATAAATATTTGAGAATTAGTTGTTAAGTGAGTAGAGTAAAATTAATAAATAGTATTAGTGTTAAGTAGCAGTCATCTTATTTTAACCCTTTGCACTCGAGGGATCCAGAGCGGAGCCATTTAAAATTGTCTTCAAGCTCGAGGGCTCCGCTATGGAGTCCTCGAGTGCAAAGGGTTAAATGAACTAACGCCTGCACTCATTGCAATTGTACGCAACATAATCCTGTAGTATGCAATCTGTAAGATGCTGCATACAAAAATTAAATATGTGAGATTTATTGAAGACTCAGTTTATTTAATTTTTGTTGACCAAATGTTCTGCCTTTTGAAATTAATCTCTATTCACTGAAATAATAGAGAAACACAGGTTTAACATTATAAACTTTTATTTACATTTTCTCAGAAAATATAGTTAATGCGAATAATTTTAAAATAATCATTATTATTAGTATAAAATTAGTATTGCACACAAACTAAAAATCATGCTATAGAACATAACACAAGGTACGTAGAAGTTAAAGTTCATATTGTTTGCAAATATAAATATTTGTAGTTGTTATTCACATTAAAATATTACAAATTGGAAATGAAATTTTGTATATAATAACAAGTCATATGACGAATGATGCATTTAACAATTGTTCTAAACAACTTCATACTCTAAACTATCAGAAACTGCACTTGGGCCACTTGGCGAATACGAAAACACTACTTCCAACTGAAATTTCCGAACTAAGCACTCAATATCACCTTTACATAGATACATTACAAAATTTATAAACAAATTTGAAGTATGGTTATCAACAGTCTCTGGAGCATGAATGACCAGATCAATTTTTTGTTTATATTTTCCATCTAAGTACTGTGCAGACCATCTATCCCCTGAAAAAGAATGAATCCATAAAATATTGTCATTTTAATATTCAAAATCAAATTTAGAGTAAATCAATTAAAAAATTGCATTAACCTTAATTAAAATTTAGATATATATCCAATATACAAAACTATTAAGACCAAACCTACATAGTATTCAAATTAAGTAATAAATAAATACTAACTTACCTGGCAATGATAAATACCACAACTGAGGGGCTCCAGAAGTAAGTGAAAAACCTTTAGGTATTGAAATGAGCACTGATAAGTTGATTGTGCAACCATCTGAATTCAATATAATTTCCTTTCTCTTAACAACTTTCCTTGGTGTTTCATGTTCCAATTTTTTTACAGTTCTTATTTTTACTTCTAGCTGAAAGCATTGAAATCAGAAATAAAAGTAAAGCAATGGCTAAAATCTAAACTAATTTCACAAATCAAAATTCACGATGAATAAAACTAAATTAATTTGTCTACATTTTGGCTATTTACTTATCTAATTAGTATATATATCTGTGTGTGTGTGTGTGTGTGTTAATGATATTAGTAAGGATATGACAATATTGCAATATTATATATATATATATATATATATATATATATATATATATATATATATATATATATATATTGTAATACTAATTAGAGGTCATTAGTGATTTTGATAATTGGATATTTATGGTGGGTTGTAATCGGCACCAATTTCAAGGTAACAATGTACAGGCGGGCTTTCTCGTGCTGAACCGCGGGGTTTACAGTTGGAAGTCAGACAGAGAACAGAGTGGCTGACACATATCCATCCAGAGATTCTGCATATTGAAAGCAAGTAAAAAGTTTTCAGTCTGTAGTTCGTCGAATACAGTTACAAGCAGTAAGCTAAAAATCACACCACAATAAAAATCTATAAGTATAGCGACCGTCACCAATTTCACAGCGAGACAATTTGTAACAATGACACCTATGTCAGACTGGACCAAATAATGATTCCAGGTAAGTCAGCATCACTGTCTCTCTTTCTGATCCAAATGTGTTATTTAATTTGATCTCATAACATTTTTCTTATATATTATATATTGTAATGAAAATTTCTTTAGAAGCATGATACTTTGGATGGAAGACATTGTTTGTCCAGTTGGCGAACTCTGATGGTGGTCTTAGGACCCTTTTAAATTAAAAGAATACCCTCTTTTGACAAAGGTGACAAAGAGGACTGACAGCTCGATGGGACACCAAATTTATTAGCCATGGATAAGTGATCTCCCGAAGCTTAAAATACTGAGCTGACAGATGTAGAGAATTAGAAACAGATGCTGGAGGAGTTTTGATGGCTTCGAGAAAGCAAATTCAGCAATTAGTAACCAGAAGCTTGAGCAGTCATTGACCAGGCTAAAATCAGAATCTGATAAAACTTGGAAGTTTGTGGGGCTCACACAATCCATTGCCAACATCGAGATGTGCTTGGAGGTCCCAACATGATCGGACTTTTGCACTACTACCAGTCTACACCAGTTACACAGCACGGTGTCATTTAAATTGTGTAAATACATTATCGTAATGCCAGGTACCTCCTTTTGTTTTACTTTTAACTAAATTCAAATTCATAGTATCATTTATTTGGTCATGTTAAGGTGACAAAACATACCTTTTCAACTGAATTTGTATTCAAGTTGACAGATTTAATGCAATGGTTGTTTGTATCCGCAATGTAGAGTATGGAATCTTCTGGACTCCAGCATAAACCCCCAGGTTCATGGAACTGGAAATTGAAATTAACAGGTAATGAGAAGTGGTTTTGGAAAAAAAAATTGAGAAAATCACTCAAATATATTAGCCACAATAATAATCATTGGTTCACCAGTTCTATTTGAGAATAATACAGTGTATCAACAAATTTTATATGTTATACATTGATAGGAAGCATGTGCCACAGAACAGAAAACTGTTTTTCCTCATGTTTTGAAGTACAGGATAACTTCATGTGATAAAATACAATTGAATATTAATCTCATTTAACAATATAAGAATGATGACATTCCCCAGAGGATCCCAGTCAAAAAGTTAATTTGAGTCAAATGAATGTGGCTTGTATTGTATGATCCACACTTCTGTGACTCAGAATATGCAATCATGAAAATACAACTGCAAATGTGCATTTGGAATGATGAAACATTTAAAATAAATAATATTAGAGATATGAAAAACTAAAAGACAGGAATTCTATATTGTTCAGTTTGTATAAAACATTTACATGAATAATAATACCTGCACTCCACATCTGAATAATACTAAAACAATATATTATGCAAACTTAAAAAAATTAAAAATCAGTCACAAATGTTAATTAAATGTAACCAAACAAAAAATAATTATAAATTGATTTTAAAAAACTGTAGGAAAATTACCTGATTATTAGCAGGATGATTTACTGAACCTGTAACAATTCCTGGATGTCCTGTTCCAAGGAAAGTTTTGCAATAGTTATTTGAAATGTCAATCATTTTTATTTTATGATTATATGAATCTGCCACATACAACAAATTTTCACTTGAATTAAAAGCTACCCCCAAAGGATGCTGTAATTTTGCATCAAACTGTTTACCATCAGCATCACCAAACTTAAACAGATCCTGAAATTACAAAATAAAGAAGGATAACTGAATCTGAGAATTAAACTTAGAAAATATTGCTGTTATGATAGGAACTACCAGTTATTACTCTAATTAATTTTTATTTACTTTATATAAGTATTAAATTATATTTAAACAATACAGCAAAGGAATAAACTGGCAACTTTGAGAAACATCAATTCTCAGTTGGTCAAAATAATGGGTGAAGTTTGTTAACACAAATTTAAATTTATATTTCAACTATATATATATATATATATATATATATATATATATATATATATATATATATATAATTGCAATATTGGTATGGAAAGGAAAGAGAAATAGGTTGTGGCTTACCTGAAAGTCAAGTGCAGTATCGCCCTAAGGAACTGAAGTGTTTTTTTCAAATTTTCGGAGTCTCTCAGCCTCCTTCTTCAGGAAGGAGTGTTACATCATTCCGTGCATCGGCCAGTTGTTTACTCATTACATTCATAGAATAGCCTTTCACCCACTTCCCACACATATAGGGGCTGAACTACATGTCAGAATTAAACTCACCGACTTCTGTAACCCTGGATTTGACACCAATCTCAGAAGTTCCACGTTATCTTTATGTAACCCCACTCCACCGCTTTCCATAGCTGTTACGGGTTGAAATTATACACTCACTATTAATCTTATCAACCTCGAAAACTAATTATTCAACGCAAAAACAGGCCATTTTACCATGTTATTAAATTTCACCACCATTTACCCCTTGTAAGTTTCTATTGCTTTGAAAGACAGAAACCTTCGCAGGTGAGCACACAAAATTTCACCAGAGTTTCATCACAATCAGATTAATGGTTTAGGAACATGAACATTATTTTATTCAACTCAGAACTAAACAGATAATGTTTAAAAATATTTTTTGCAGAAGGATATATTTCAAGACATTTTGAAATGCATATTCTACCTGTGCCAAAAACTAATGATAAATTTTCATATTTCTATTATAAATTTTGTTTTAAACACATTTAATTAGCTGTTATTTAAAAACTGTGTAAAGTTACAAATGTTTAAATAAGTTATTATTTTACAAAACATAACAGTACTGAATTCAATAAACAAGGGAACTATTTGTTACTCCACTATACATTTCTTTGTTTGGGTACATATTTATTTTTCACCAAACTTTAATGGATTCATTAAAAAGATTGGTGCAATAATGTTGAGCTATCAAAACCATGTATAATTTTTGAAAATATGGTGATCCAAGTGTGTATTTTTTAATTATGAGTCCTTATGAACAGAGTGTAATTAAAGGCTATGAAAACTGGGAAAAGATAAAATAAGGAAAAACACAAAGTTTATCACTAATTTAATTTTGCAACTTCAGGTGTATAAGCTCCAATGTGATAGACAAAAGATCTTTTAATATGAGTGGCTGACCCCAGCCACAAATTACTTTTGGCAATACCATATGTGAAATGAAGCAATGAGGGTTCACACATTAACCATAGTTTAAATGTTTATATTCTGCCATTTATGCTGAAACAAGCTTATTTACATTATTTCTCCAATGCTTTATATATTTTGTAAAGTTTATTAACGGAAATTCCTTTACTCCTTGCTCCTTTCATGATAAATTCATTCTCTACAATCCAAAGCTGAAGTGTTTAATACAAATTTTCTATGAAACAGATTTGAAGAAACTGTTTTTGTTTTAAAAGAATGATTGCAGGTTAAAAAAAATTATAATAAGCACTGAAGCCAAATGAACTATGGTTTTGAATTTTTTTTAATTCATAATAAGATCATGTCATTTCCTTCCTCTTAATATTGATTCAAAATAATTAAACTTACTGTAGGACTTCTGTCACCCCCTGCCATAGCACTCACTTTCCCATTGCTCAAAGATATTTTCCTGATGCTTGAGCTTTCACTGTCAGCTATAAATACAGAATCATTTTCCTCTGAGTAGCAAATTCCTGATGGCTGAGCAAATCCTGCAGCATGGGGGTAGGAATTGTTTCGATTTTCTTCTTTCCCAGTACCAGCAATGCATATGCAGGTTCCAGCTGGATGTTCACTGGTGTGGCAAAAATGTTTTACATTACTGGCAAGTACTTATTTAAGTCTCACTTCCTTAAAATATTAATAAGGTAGTAATTAAATTAAATTTTAGAAAAAAATAACTCACATTCCTTTCCACCACATTGTATCACTCAGAAACAAAGCCCAAATCTGATGTACACCTGCCATTGCAATTAACAATACTTCATTATTTCCTCCATCTGGATCAAAAATTTGTCCATCAAAGGTTGGCTTTTTTACCATACACAAATCCCAAGGGGATGAAAGGCCTTGATTATTCCACTTTTGTCCACCACGCGTGTCTTTAGATTGAAATCCATTGCCAGCAACTGTTGATACTTTCAGTTGTACTAGATCTATCTGAAATAATAAATGTGTTCACATTTATTTCATACTAGTTCAATCTCTTTGACCCCAAAAAATATTTATTCAACACAAATCTAAGCCATTTTAGCATGTTTGAAAATTTCCACCCCCTTTCCTGAGGATGGTAGACGGTTCTCACCCCCACAGGGTTTATTTTCTGGTCACAAATAACATGCGTACTAAATTTGGTGAAATTTGCTCATGGGTGGAGATTTGTATGTGGAATATATACAGATACATACACACACAGCTATTTTATTTATTAGAAGAAGAAATATATACATTGTTAGGAACTTTAATTTGGTGAACAAGTCACATTGGATCTTGGACAGGATGAAAGATAGAAATAAATACGAGAAAGGTGGGAATGCACTTTATATGAATGCATGGTGCTCGAAAGTACTGGGCTGGGAAAATATACACATGTGTGTGTGTGTATATATACGTATATATATTGTGGTAATTAAAAGGCAATTAATTATTAAAAATATTGTGGACTTGAATTGTTAGTGGCAAAAACACAGAAATTACACACAAGAATAGACAATAATGACAGGTCTAAAGCATTGTAATAGAAAGAGACGAGACGTTGTTCAAAGTATTGAAAAGTAAAATTGTTAAATAGAAGCAGAGTTCAGCATTCACTAGGATATTGCTGCGCAAAGTTTTCGGAGTATACCAGTTTTTTCCAAAATATAATTGCGAACAGTCGTCGTGGAGGAATTATTTGAATTACCACAAATTGGCATATTTGCAGAAAAGTTGTCTTCGAGATATAGCAAATATATAGCTATAGCTAAACCAACAGTGAAGTGTAGTCAGTGAAAAGAATGGCCTGTTTTTAGAAAGTTGAGTGTGTGTAAGTGTTGCTGAAAGAGTTAAAATTGCCCTTGGTACCAGAGAAACTGTAAGTCATAAATCCATTCAATTATTGTAAACCTTTAATTAAAGATAAAATCCTCAGATTTCAGATTTTTGAATATTGTAACATTGTGTATTGGCATAGCTTCACGATAATCTGATTGTTTTAAAAAATAAAAATAATAACTTTTCTTTATTTAAAGGCCCAGTTAAAGACCCTGAGAGAGAGAGAGTAAAATTTCTTTATTGTACATGGTAAATTTTGTAAAAGTTCAATGAATAACTAATTTTGTAACTCAAAATCTTTGTGCATCTAATAAATTAATTTGTTTATTTAGTTAACTAAAAATTTTATTTATTAACATCCATTCATTTAAAATTTAAAATAATTTAAAGAGACGTATCAACGTGGGTCAACTGTTGTATTAAATTGTACTTGAATTAGGAAATACCACAATATATATATAATTGTTTAATTTAGTAAGTACTACAATACATATATATAAGACAAAATTTATGCCACTCATGAATATGTTTGACTGTATGTTTACAATGAATTATCAACTAACCTTAATTTTAAACTTGATTTTATCAAAATCATAAACTTTTTTTTTACAGAGGTAAGTTATTAATCTTGCTACAAACCTTTCTAATACAGTGATTTTCTGTGTCTGCCACATAAATGAAGTTGTGATTCTGAAAAATCAATCCTTGTGGACAGTTAAATCTTGAATCTTCAAAGCTTCCATCAACCAATCCTGGATCTGTACCTCCAACAACATGCTGTAAAAAAGAGTTGTTCTCTGTATGATTAAAAATATATAAAGAACGTGATGATGTTTCCTGGTCCAAATAATTGATATGGATAGTAAAAATGGCCTGCTTGAAATTGAAAACCAGTGTCACCATATTAGACACAACAAATACCTTCAAATTTTCAGTTTGTCTAAAGAGACGATCATGGTGTACTAATTGACCAAACTGTGGTTGGCCAGCATGCATATCCTTCTCTCCTAAAAAACAAGGTTCACTATTGCCTGCTATATTTTTATATGCTCCTTCCTGTCCAATATGGCAACACCAGCCCTTAATTTAAGGAAAGCCCATAATTCACTGTCTCTCTTACATCTCCTTATTAATTATTCTGACAAAGTCACTTCATCCTCAGTTACAAATTTTTGGAAGGGCAAGCCTCCTGTAGGAAATAGTACTGCACCTTGTAACAGTCTCTGATTTGAAAGAAATATTTAAAATAAATTAAGTGTCTAACACAGGTAACATAGCTGTATTTAAATCCAGTAGATAGAATGGCTCTTGTAAATGTAAACTGACAAGTCACATAATACATAACAAAATTGGTGCTGAAATGCCTTTGTTATGTTGTAGAAACTAAACCCTTTTTTTATTCCATGTGGTGGCAACTCCCATTTAATAGCATATGAAGGGATTTGAAAGGAAGGGGGATGTGGAATGGTAGATGAAGTTAGGTAAGGGTTTACTTGGGTCACCAAACTGTAGTTTAAGGATCCTACCTGGCATTTCTGCAACCCCAGAACATATACCTCTCAAAACAGGCCATAACATACTTAATAAGCAAACCGTTACCATTCTCACCTATGTACTTAGATGGTTAGTGAATTAAAGTATCCATACTGACATAAATGGTTCAAATCAATATAATTCAAGTACAAAAGTTAAAAATAATTTAACTTGAGGAGATATCAAATTGTATTTCAAAATTTTAGACCCCCTTCTTTTAATCAATGGTAATAAAATTACAGTAATCCATGAAAAAATTGTTACAATTATTTGATATTAATTTACTTTAGAAATTGAAATCCATTCTAAAATTTTGTTTCTTAAATTTTCAAATCAATTTGTATAATAGTTTCGTAATGATTTCTTCCACAATAATTCAACTGTCCTTTAAATTCATGTTAATTCTTGACAAATCCAGTTAACAGACTTCTATGCTTGCTCCATGTGAATCAAAGATTACATAATAATAAGAATTGTCACTGAAAATAATTGGAAAGAATTATTTACATTTGTGATTACATAAAATGAGAATGTTTTACTCCTTATATGCATAGCTTATTCCCACTTACAACACTATTCATAATGAAAGCTCTATTATAAAAATTCCTTAGTTAAGAAACTTACACATAAAAAGTACATTAATTGAATTGAAATCAAATTAAGAAATTTTTCAACCAAATTAGTTAGTGTTTTTCTTATTTATAATTATTTGTTACCAGTTTTTCAACTTTAAATTTGGAGTTATAATTGGTCTAATCAAATTAATTTATATTATGGAAGAAAAACAGAGTTTCATGGCTTATAAAAGAATGAAGAATGGTTACTAAAATGATCAGAGGTTCTCCCATTGTAATTGTTGTACAAAATCTTCTCAAATAGTCAACTAGATAGTAGAAATTTTAGGCAACTGGCACCAGGTGAAGATGGCAGGGGTGCCAGTTGCCAAAACGTCATGGAAAATCGATACCACCCGGTTGAATGGTTACATGTGTGATACAAATTTTCAGAGGTGGTATTCTCCTTCTCCAGAAGATAGTTTGATTATTCATGTTACCTGACTTGTCAGTGTACACTCAGGTACAACTTGTAGACAGACGTCTCCAATCCTCAATTTCTAATAGATGAAGCTGGAGCAGTGGCATGATACGCTGTCTTTAAATTTGTAAGTAGTATCTTCAGGTAGGTTGTGAAGAATTAGACACGGACCAAATAATACTGCAGGAATAGCATCCTGAATTTGGTAGGGTGATTGATGATGAAATTTTCTGGGATGTTGTGGAGGTTATATGATGCATTCCTTTTGTCTTGCACACTAAGATCAGCCATGTCTGATCTTTCTATCATTCCTTATCATATAAATTAATTGACTAATTGCAACTAAAGATAACATACATACACACATATAAGTGAACACATTAGAATGGAAGGTAAACACTAAAGAAAAGAATAAAAAGTTCAAAAGGAAAAGATTGATAATAGGGAAAGGATAGAACAGATCTATAATACTAATCATTATAACAATTATCATAAAATTATGCTGAACCAATATTTCAAAACAACATAACGACCACTGCTACAAAGACCACTATAACAAATGTAGAGGAGGTTGAGTCCAGGATTTTGCCTAGACTGAAAGATATGCTGGAAGGAAGATGGTGTTAGGCATCCGAGGAATCAGAGGAGGGGGGAGGTAATATTTTAAGGAGGGTTAATGTGTAGCATGGGTTGAAATTGTTGGAGTTGTGACATTGGGCACGAGCAGCTATTGGGTTTTGGATAGTCTCACACTGCTGTGGTGGTTAGCAATGCATTCAGAGAGCGGCCGTTTGATTTTGTCGATAGAGAAAGCAGGGCAGAGTTTGCAATTAATTTGATAAATAATGTGGGAGGAGAGGTCGGTAATGTTTTCTTAGATTTTGTAGCTGGCTATTTGAGGAGGATTTTGGAGGATTGTAGTAGGTTCGAGGATGGCACCTGTTCCTCCCACAAGGTAGGCAACCAGGCTAAGTTATGGAGTTTTAGGGTGGGGCCTACAAGGGTGGACAAGGATACTGCCAAGATTGGGAGGGCACCTGAAGGTAACCCTTGCACAGGTGGGGATTATAGTGGGAAGGATATTTCATTTTATATAATTTGTAGACTGTGAAGTCAACATCCAAGGGGATCATAATAACCAACTGCTAATTATATCCCTGAAAAGTTTTATAAATAATCTGCTATCCATGTTTTTTAATCGCTTTCTAATTAACAAGATTACAAGTATATTTTCAGGTATTAAACATTAATTAAATCTACAGGGAAATGTTGAAAACATATAATGAAGAAGAAAAAACTGAGACCACATAAGTAAAGAAATAGTTTAAAAATATGAACATAATGGTAAAGGAGAAATATTTGTGGCATTTGGACAAGAATATGAAAGATGCTAGTGGGATATTTTACAACTGTACAATACTGTAGCATCTGAAAATATTTAGTTTTAAGAAGAATATTAAAAAATATTTTAACTAGGCTTTGTTCATTGCAAATTACAAAATGCTGACTTAAATTTTATTAATAACATAAGTTGTACTTCTTCTTTATGTTTTTATTACACACTTAATTTTTAGAAGTTACATACACTATTGCACTGTAACACATTTATGCTGAAGCACCCAAGACAAGTGAGCAATTATAGAATGTGGAGGCTAAGAGAGTGGGCAAAGAAAACAAATATCAATTATGTATATTGGATGTAATAAGTACCTCCTGGAATGTTAAGAGAATTTTTTTCAGTTATGAAAAAGATGGAAAACTTTATACAATCACATGTAATACAGATGAAGAAAAAAGCCCTAAAAGATAACTTACTTTAACTTTGCCACATGAAGAAATAATAACAATACGATGATGTCCTGTGTCAGAAATAGCCAACATTCTGTCATTGTTGTTTCCTGAATTTTGTTCATTGGTGCAGTTATGACAAGGCTGGTTCGTTGTACTGCTTACAGCTATTTTCCCTGGGTATAACAATGTCTCATTTTGGGGTAAAATATGAGTTGTATGGTCAAGAGGAAGTGAATGATTAGATAATAATCCACGAGTTTTGTAGTACTTAAGGACAGTTTTCACAAAAAAAGTTAATTTTTCTATATTTGCTTCTCCTATGTGAATGTATAATCCTTCTCCATTGGGACCTGCAGAAAAGTAATTGTAACATTTTGGTAATAGTCTACTAATGTAAAATATACTTACAATGCAAAATTCACTGCCGTGGTAAGTTTAAAATACAATATAGTTTCATATAGGTTAATAGAAACTGAATTTGAACATAAAATCTATTTTCTTTCATAGATAATTTACTTTAGACAAAAATGTATTAAGTAAATTTTTGAATATTACAGGTACTATGATTCAGCTGCAGATTTTATAATGATGAAGTGATATGCATATTACTTACTATATCATAAGTAATACATTATATTCATCCACAATTTTAACCTGCAAAATAACTGTTATCAAATTTTCAAGGTGAAAATAGAAAATAAAGTTCAAACAAACTCATTATGATACTATATACATGTGCTCAAATTATTCTTCATAACGATAATATTTTATGATTATTTATTCTCTTTGGATTTTGTTCACAAGTAGTCTATTATGTTTCAATTTCATAGAATGAAAAATGAGACAACTTACCTAACACAACTAAAGTTGGCCAGCAAGGTATTTCAAGAGCTTGAAACAAATTACCTTCTGCATCATTAACAACTGGATGTTTAATGTTGTATCGTTGCAAAGCTGCAATAATATTTGCAGAATCTTTTTCATTATCAAATTTTGCACTATGAATTCCAATCTGAAAATAATATTTATTTGATGTAACAACTAATCAAATTCATTAACCATAGTATTAAGATTGGTGGGAAATAACAAAATACATAATTTAGAAGAATGTACAGTTTTAATTCAATATACATGAAAAAATTTGAATATCTTGTCAGCTTCACAGATACATACTCATGTTTTAGCTCGACTCAATTAATTGAAACTACAAAATGTAAAACCAAATTTTAACATTGTATACTTACAATGAAGTGAACTTTTTTCTTCACTTATACTCATGAAAGATGTAAATCTCAAATCAAGAAATATCCAGATTGGTGTAATGTATCAATTTTGGATGAAAAAGGAACTACTTATCGAGATTAATGTGGAATAGACCAAGAAAACAGCCATCAATATAAAATATGTCACTAATAATTTGAATAAAATTAATGGCAGTTTATTTTTGTAGTTCTTTAATGTATATAATTATAATTACAAATTCTAAATTGTGGATTGTGAACTGCTCTATCAATTAAACTGAGTTTTCACTGATCATTCTTGTTTAAATTATGCATTTCGGCCAGTTTTAGCAACTTTGAAAATTCCCACCCACACCCTGGGGGTTAAACAACAAGTTGAATGTCATAATTGAACTCAGCAACATCCATAACCTCATACTTGGCTCCAATATCGGTTGTTTTCACATCATTTTTATGTAACGCTCCTCCCTTCACACTCCTAAGGTTGCCCCCTTCCTATGCTGAAACAGTTTGAAATTATACACAATCATAATTGGGAAAAACACTATTAATCTCACTGACCCTGTAAAATATTCATTCAACACAAATACTGTCCATTTTAGCATGTTTGAAAATTTCCACCCCTGCTCCTAGGTGTGGTAGTCATATATTAACCCTACAGTATTTGTTTCCTGTTTGAAAGGAAAATTTGGTGGAAATTGCTCCACGAGTTTAGATTTGTATGTGGAACATACACATATAGTCTATTCTATTTACAAGGAAAAGATAAGATTAGAACAAAAGCCTTCTCACCACCACAAATCTCTCATTTGAACATTTGATGAATATAAAGGCATATATATCTGCCCAACCAGAACGCAGTTCAGATCTTCCTTCCTGACGAAGGGAGCTTAGGGCCTCAAAAATTTTAACTTCCACCAGAATTGACCAACTATTGATTTCAGGTAAGTCAGCATCGCTGTCTCTCTTTCCTATCCAATGTTATTTAATTTGACCTCGTCACATTTTTGCTAAGTGTTATATCACATTTAGATAGGAAAGAGTCATTGTAGTCAAACAACCTGAAACCAACAGTTGGTAAAGGCGTCTGTGTACTAAGCAGAATACGTGGGTTCAAGTCCCGCCTGGGTCAAATATTTTCAGTCTTTCCTCCTTCTTCCATCCTTCTCTCTGCTTTGAACATATGCTTTTCTATGTGCGTAATTCTTCACCCGAGCATATGGATTCACATAAAGCACAATCCTCCTATTTCTCCTATTTATTTCTATCCTTCCTCACTATCCAAGTTTGAATGTATATATGTATATATATATATATATATATATATTAAGGAAAATATGACAAGGTCAAATTAAGTAACACATTTACAAAAATTGTAGTGAATATTAACAATGTTAAAATTATAATTAACTTTATACAATATAGTAACTTACAATTATTAATCCATCTTCAACTGAATTTGACTCCTCAAGATCCTTTAAAACTGGGAAAATGTGCATGCAGTTAATGCAGCAATATGTGAAGAAATCAAATATAATAACTTTTCCCTTTAAATCTGTATCAACTTTTAAAGGTTTCTTTACATTGAACCACTCCAAGTCTAAAAGAAACCAAATGTATATGAAATAATAATGCCTATTAGATGAACAAATTACAGAATTCAAAACTGGTTATATACATAAAATCATTACAACTACATATAAAAGACTGTTTCTTCCGTTATGTTGCCTACCAATACCACATTGGTTCATAATGGCACATGGCACCCTTAAAACCCAAGGGGCTCATTAACCTATAATGACAGTCAGAAAAATCCCTCATTGAAAGGATATGTGAAGTAAGAACTAACCGTCTACTCCTAATATATATCAAGCGTATTTTTAATTGATTACTCAGATTATGAGGTTAATACAAAATGAACATAGTAAAAGACTATTATTTGTGTTGCTTGTGTCACAATATGTATCCATAGATTACTGTTTATAAACTGCTACATAATAGGAAAGTTTGTATTTCTATGTATAAGCATTTTTGTGTCCAACTGATCAATCTATAGCATTTCTGATACAGCAAATTGAATTGTGTGGCTGCCTATACCAAAACGTTTTTGGAAACTATTCCCTAGGAGTGTGTGATGTCTTACAATACTGTGTATTTATTCAGTAAATAAAATAGCCAAATAACACAGAAAATGAAGTGATATTATAAATTCTTCACATTTCTGGAATACTTGTTCCTTTCATCAGGTGATTGAAAACACAAGCAGTGAGTATGTCATAACCACACAATCCAGTTGATGAACTCAAAAGTCGTAAACGGGATTGTGCGGTTGTCATACTCACAGCTCTTGTGGTTTCAATCACCTGACAAAAGGAAAAAGAATTCGACTTGTAAATGGTCGGAAAAAGGTTTACGATGGCTGGTATTTTAATCATTTCCATTTACGTATGTTGGATATTAGCCGTAAATTTTTAGCAGAGATGTATTTTTATTTCCATAAAATGTATTTACTACATTAACAAAACCAAATACTTGTAGACAATGTTAATGTTTCAAAATCTGTCGTCACACGTAAATTAGATATATTCCAAATTTTTTAGCAGGATCAATTCTACTTGTGACTGTAATTATCTTTTGAGAGTAATAGGCAATGAATTTATGACCAACTGTCATCTTCAGTTTAAGACATTCATAAATGGTCAACTACACAAAATTAAGCTAATGTGTACGACTGGTAAACGCTAAAAATCCAATTAGTTTGATTAATTCAGATATTAAAATTGTGTAATAGAAGAAACAAAATATTTGGAGAAATATAACTGGCAAGTTATAAAATAATGTACCATATGAACACCGGAAATTGTTTTGAACAAACAATTTGTATAAATAATATTACTGACTTACTGTATAGATAATTGTCCACAGGGATATTTTGCTTTGAGGTCCCAACTATGTAATTAATTATAACTTCCTCACATTGCTCATCATCTAGATTTAAAGAGTTGCTCAATTCTTCAGCAACAATTAAAAGATTTTCCATATTGCTCATCTTAAAAATATGTGGTGCATAAGTACATCGAAAACTTAAATATAAGGTGAAACTTGTTTATTGTAATTTACTGTCAAATATTAGTCAATTGTTACGTTCTACACATTCAAATTTTGATTGTATCGAGCCGTCGATCCTGGATATCGAGAATACAGTTTTATCATTCGAGATAAACGTTATTAATGTATACTTTTCAATTGATAATATTTACTGAGATAGATGGACAAAGAAGTTTCTCAATCGGTCGAGATCATGGTCATACTGAAGAATATTGTTTATTATTTTATATAAATGAAAAATCAAAGGATGCGTGGTTGCCACACACGATAAAAGTAAAACTTAAAAGATAGATGGCTGGGAAATTTGTAGGCTAATTAATATAAAAATTGAGATGTTTGAAATGCATTATTTCACCCGAGATTTATAAATAAATCACATTTTTATTATTCTAACCCATATTCGTATTTATTCGTAAGTGTTCCTGGTTTCATTAAAATAAAAAATGAAATAATGGATATATGGAAGGAAATGCATTAGGGGGACCAAATAAAACCGAGTCAGATACCAAAAATTATAATGTAGCATTTAATGTTTCCAAAGGAATCCCCTAGACTTTATAAAATTATCCCATTGTGATCAATTATCAATTGTGAATATAAAGTTCTTCTGTGTGAAATACTCTATGTTTCCATTGTTGGCTCTGCAATTTGCTCTCCGGACCAAAATAGTGGAATCACGATTTGCTTCAGTGGCAGAATGGGACAAAAATACATCTTTCTCGAAATGACGTTGCAATTGACCCAGACAGGCGGCCGTATGGTTTGTTTAATGTTTCTCCTTCAGTTGATGTGGAATCAATTGTGCACAGAATTTTCTGTAATGCAGGTGCATTGTCAAAAAGTCTATACAAAGTCTAGACCATAACTGCTTGTAAACTAAAACATAATTGTTACAGGTTTTTTTTACTTCTGTATTTCATATGTAAGAGAGTGGTATATTTGAATTATATACTGTAAACTAAAGCGTTTAGTTCCAGATTCAGGTGTCTCATACTCGATCTTGAATTTTATGTCAAATATAATTAACCTAACAAACTTAAACGATTATATAACATTTTGTGAACGATATTAACTTTGTGTTTTGGAAATAATTGGATCAAACAATATTTTAGGCTATAGTTGAGCGTATACCCGTTTTCTAAAACTTGTATTTTTTTTACAAGTAAAGGAAGAAATTACAGAAGAAAAGAAAAATATATAGCATTGACCAACCGTTCGCAAATAAATGTGGGTTAAATGGGACAATTGAAATTTCTAACTCATATCACTACACGACTAGCCGTAATTGCACATTAAACTTCTTCCATATATTTTCGAGGCGATATTATTCGTCATAAATTATAAAAAGTTATATATCATTCAATATGATGTCATAAAATAAATGTATAGAATTCAACACATTAAAGAATAAAATATATAAAATCGCGAATAACATACTCTTGTGTAATAATTGATTAACATCAAATGTTATCGCCTATTCTACATTGCGAATGGAAACATCTAAATAATACTGTATTTGAAAACCAAATACTACACAAAGATATGTTTTATATTCTTAAATATTCTACACATAACTGAGATATAATAAGTATACCGGAATGAAAATTATCCAGTATTATATTTTTTGAAGATTTAGCACCTACTTTTTCAATGTACCTGGAATTATTTCAAGTTTCCAGCCGGGTGGTGTTTACTAAGCATGTCGTTTCGGCGACTAGCACCGTCGACATCTTCGACAAAACGCCGCGCTTAATAAAGTCAACCCAGTTGGAAATTCGAGAACAATTCCAGCAGCTTATTCACCGGGAAAACATACGGAAATTAATTTTTAAATGTAGTTAAATAATTTATGCTTGAAATTATAATTTATATTACATTCATGTCATTAAGTATTTTTAGCTTTGAATAAAACACTCGACACTATCGGCTCATTATTTTTCGTAGACAATTCGCGTTGTTTTAAATGTCAAACGAGCGTCTGCTTGCAGGTTTGAACACGTCATACCTTACAACTCGCGGCCACAGACAACAACCAATCACAATGCTTGCTTTGCTGACATGACGTTTTGTATCAGATTAAATTTTTAGGTGTTTGGATATGGTTCCTAAGTGGAGCCTTGTAAAGGTGTTTTGTTTACAGCCTATGTGTCAATTTTTCTGTGATGGGTGGTTTGTTAATACGTGGTAAAATACGAGAAGTGGCTGTGCTTTTTATGTGGTTTGCGCTTGTAAGTGGAAATGAAGATGAAACACTTGAACTACCATTCTGTAATCCTGAGAAACCAAACAGTGTTGACACTCGTATAAGGTATTTCAAGGAGTAATTATAAAACTATTTACTTACAAGAACAACCAATGTCTTACATATTTATTTATTTACAGACCTTTGTTCGTTAGCACTTTAGATGGTACATTTTCTTCTTTAAATGCTGTAGATGGATCATCATTGTGGAATATTGACACTGGTCCAGGACCATTGTTATCTTCAAGCATTCATCAGTTAGAGGTGACAAGCCAATAATAATTATTCTACTAGCATTTGATGGTAGATAATGTAGCAAGTGATGCCCTTGTTTGGCAAGTCAACCTTTTCACGAATTAGAATTAATGATTGCTCTTAAACTCAACTGCAGAGTCTACATTCCACTTAATAGTAAATTATTAAACTTGTGTTTGGTATAATAGATGGCTAAATTTTAGTTTAAATTGAAATTGAATGTATCATATCAGATTGATATGGTGATATCAAATTGCCATTCCTCCTAATACTTATTATGCTAATTTTGCAGTTTTGCACTAGGTTTTTTGAAATTAATACTCTAACAGCATTACAAGTCTGATTTGGGTAGAAATTAGGAGGCTATTGTTCTTGTGGATTATGTATTGCTTTCTTAACCTACATCAAGACATGCATTGTGATTTCACATCCACATCAGGGCATAATCATTTTTTCATTCCAATTTACTATTCCCAAAAAGTGCTTTAAGCATTATGATAATGTCTCAAATTCTGTTCTTTAAAAAAATTTGGTTGAACTATTTCCATTCATATGTAACAAGAGTGTATATACATTAGCCAACAACAGCCTTTTGACTAGCCTCCAAATATAAATATTCTGTTAAAAGGTTTGTATATTTTGTCAGGAAATTATTTCGATTTACTTTTATATTATCTGCCAATCAGATTGGTTTGTTTAATTATGTTAATAAATCATATTTATGTTAGTAAGTTTTCATTGACTATTCCTAATTTTATGTTAAATTGTACATGATCAGTTTTAATTAGTTTTTCTTACATATTTCTATAATTGAAACTGATTGAATAATTAGTTTCTTGCTTATGTCCGACTTTCTGCTTATACCCGGAATGTTCCTCCTGAAAGATGAGTAAATTACTATTAGTATATGAAATGAAGACAGTTTGTCCTCCTTTCTTTGGTTATTTTTCACCTAAATATTTTAGATTTTAATTTTATTTCCCTTACCTAATTGCCTTACCTCTGCGAGTGTCTGCCATTAAACCACCTGTTTTATATTTTATCCTTTGGATATTAGTGTGTTGCAAGTATTCATAATATTATGCAAAAGCTTAAATTATAATTCTTGACTATAAAAGTAGTTCATGTTCACATTACATTGTTTTAGAATGGTATTAACTTAACTTTTTTTTCACAACATATTTCATAGAGATCCTAAGTATATTTTATGTTTATATATTTATGATGTATATTAAAATCTCATTGTTCAAGTTAATGCTATTTTCAGTTATCAAATGATGCTGAATGGGTACGTTTAATACCATCTTTGACTGGAGGTCTATATAAATTTAATAAGAAACATATTGAGGCAATACCAATATCTGCTGACAAATTGTTGGAGCCATCACCATTTATGTTTTCAGATGATTTACACATTGCAGGTATGATCCAAATATGATTACATGTTGCATTGTTAACTTTTGTCATGTAAATGGTTTTAATTAAAATTTATGGGCTTAAGCTTTCATCATACCATTCTTTATGCATACTTAACTGGCAAATAAGCTTATAAGGGTTATCATAAAAATAAATTCCAATGACTACTGTTAAAGCAGATCTATTGAAATTATTTTTTATGTAGTTGTGTTGCATAATTTCACTTAATTGCAATTTGGAATATGAGATAATTGTTAATATTTAACTAATGAGTGTAAACTTAATATTTGTTTATGTCTGTGAAACTTCCCCATAAATATATAACATCTTAAATATTATTAAATTAGTTATGCAATGTTTTAAGTTTATGGAGTATCTAAAAAGTAACATTTTTTTACATTATTATGAATCAACAAAATTTAAAACACTAAATAAACATTAAAACTAATATTTTGTTTTTAATTTATTATTCATCATTACATATCACTTATTATATATCCATACATTTGTAATCTATGATTATAGGAGGTAAAGAAATTCGAACATATGGTGTTGACATTGAGAGTGGTACAGTATTGTATGAGTGTTCTATGAGTGGTTGCATTAACCGCACCAATGGCTTATATTACAATCAAGATGTCCTTGTGGTGCATCGCTACACACAGACAGTGAGAGCTGTCCATGCTCGCTCCGGAGTTGAGAGGTACTAGTTTTTTTTTGTTTTCTCTCTTGTTTTATAATATCTTAATCATTTTTATTAAACAACATGCCATTCTTTAACAACATTTGTGCAGTTGTTTATAGGGTCATACTGAATAAATAATTAAGTAACTGATCAAAATCAAACAATTTGGTGTATTGAAGTTGGCAAAACTTTTTAAAAAAAACACTGTGTGATATGTTATATATAATTCAACTGGATAGGAAAGAGGGACAGAAAAAGTTGTAGTCACCAGGTAGGGAACCAGTAATATGACAAATGTTCAAGGACCTGAGCCCTCTTGTTCAGGAGAGTCTTGCCAGCTATCCATTGAGATGTTCAGACCTACTCTCCTGAAGAAATGTCTCAGGCCCTCAAACATTTGTCATGTTACTGGTGCCCTACCTGGTGACTCCAAATTTTGATTTAAAGTAAGTCAGCTGCCCTCTGTCCCTCTTTCATTTCCAATTGAATTCAACTCAGTTGTTAGTGTTTGTTTACAGAAAAAATGTACCTGTGTTTGATTCCCGATTGTGCTGAATATATATTTTTTCCTCTCTAAACCTTGAACATATGCTTTCCTTTGAGTGTATTACCTGAGTATATGCTTTCTTTAGAGCATATTCCCACATTTCTCCCATATTTTAACTTTCATCTCTGTCCTATTATCCAATGTATTAGAAATATATATATTTAATCAAGATCTTCATTCAGTCCTAGGAATTATGTAATTTCTCGTGTAATATCCAAACTGTAATGTACATGAATTCCTAATTCCAAAATAATCTTATTTCTTATCTTTATCATGTTATTTTTATATATATTTGTAATTGATGACATGTATTAGAAATATATATATTTAATCAAGATCTTCATTCAGTCCTAGGAATTATGTAATTTCTTGTGTAATATCCAAACTGTAATGTACATGAATTCCTAATTCCAAAATAATCTTATTTCTTATCTTTATCATGTTATTTTTATATATATTTGTAATTGATGACATGTAATCTTGAGAGAGTTCAGAAAATTTTTATGTAAAAAAATATATTCTGAAGCAAGTGGCACAAACAAATGTAATAGTTCAGGCAAAAAGTAAAAAAATTAAATAAATTTTTGCTCATGCAATCAACTTCATAAAATCACAAACTTTGGCTATACCTTAAAGAGCTATCTGAATATAACACTCGTAGATTGTACACATCATTAGAGGATTCAGGGGAAGACATAAACATTCACAAGTGGAAATGGCTGAAACTTATGTGTTGATTTTTGAATCTTGTTTTTAATTGATTTTAACAGAGTTATGTTGGTTTTTGCAGTTAACTCAGTTATTAAATTAAATCTGTGTGTATTAAAATAAGTGTTGCTTTTTAATATATGAGTAAATAAAACTACTTGCAGATGTCTTTATTAATAATTAAATAAATGAATAGCCAATTATGAGCCAAAATTAAGTAATATAATACCACACAATGTTTCTGGAATCCTTGTTGCTTTAGCCAAGTGATTGCAGAAACTTTGTGTGGTATTTATGTTAACACTCAATTTTATCCATTATTTGGCTATTTATTTATCTAATTAGTATATTTTTAACAATGATTTTATTAATGTTCATTTGCTTTCCTAAAATAATTAAACACAAAAACAAATTGCTAATATAAAATAATATAGCAATGTTTCTTTTTTTCAGATGGAATTTCAGTGTTGGACAACATGACTTGAATTTTATGTCCGACAGAAATGTTGGTTGCAAAAATGAAGTTGAACAACAAATTACAGATAATTTTGAAATAAAGGCTATAATTCCTGATGGTATCATTTGTGCAGTTAATAAATTAAACCCAAATGAAATTATTTGGAAATATAAGGTAAAGTTACATAATGGCCAAATAAAAAATATCCAGTCTCAGAACATATTATATTAAATTAAATTCATAATAATCCTTTGAAGTTTTTGGTCTTTTATGGTCGTAATCATCTAAACTGTGTGTTAAATTGGATAGCATTTTATAAAACATCCACATTTTTGTAGGTTAGTGATAATGTTACATCTTCCAAATTGTAATCATTGTTTACCAAAAAAAACATTACTCATTTTAAAGAAAAAATTATCATGTTAATTATATCTAGATAGAGAATTGGTGAAAAATTGCTTTTATATACAAATATGTATGCAAAATATTTGTGAGAGTGATGAGAAGGAGTAGGAAGGGACTTAAGTTGTCAAGTAGATTCTGAGGTTGCCTTGAAACCCAAAGTGGATTGAATGAAATGTATTGCCTATAATAAAATAATATTCATTTAACATAGGTTTTCATGGTGTATTGATTTAATATTGATAATATAATATAAAGATAATATAATATAAAGAATCTTTTATTATATATTCATTCTATTTGTACTGTGCATCATTTAATTTATGTAATATTTTTGTAGCTAATTATTATTTCATTAAGTCATGATGTTAAGTTTAAAATTTACATAAGAAAATCTATTATATTACATTAATATTGAATTTAATGTTTTTGTAATTGTTACAGTTTCAAGCACCTATTGCCTCTGCTTGGATACTAGATGATGGGAAATTCCAAAATATAGATCTCTTTAGTGGAACATTAAAAGATGAAAATAATGGATATATTACTCCATCTCTTTATATTGGAATGCATAAGAAGCAGGTAATCACGTAGTTAAAATTTTGTTCATTAAACAGTTATAACTCATTTCAGATTGTCAAAATTTAAATTTATTATATATTATAATTATTTTGCTATAACATCTATATTAAATTCCAGATGAAGTGCATGTCTACTAGGAAAAAGTCACTTGGTTTTAAGAATTATTTGAGTACACAAAATAAACTGCAGTAACAAATTTGTTGAGAAAATATTCTCCTTTCAACCTCCCAAACAGAAATAACTTTCAAATATTGCTGCTTTGAAAAAAAAGCTTGGACTATATACTCCCACAATATCCGTTACTACTATCATCCCCATATCCTCATTATTGCACCTCATAAACACAAAGTTTCCTTGATGTGCTGTTCTTTCCAAAGCAAAATGACAACAAACATTCATTAAAACATTATATTCAATCTCCTTAGTTTATCTCATCTCTAACTTGGAATGACAATGGTCATTTTCAAGACCCCAAGTTTACAAGTTATATATTTGCAAATTGTAAATACTACAATAATGTATTTGTATGTTATCAAAGCTGTAAAGTTCCTGGGCTATAAATTTTATTAAAATAATAAAAATAAAATTTAAATAAACATGGGAAGTCACCTTTCTGAAGAAGCCTAAACTTAGTATGTCTGTAAGGATTTTGGATTCGCATTCATTTGTTCTGATATAATGCTCCTTACATCTTGAAGACCAATAATTACTTATTCTTTTTCTATTACTACTTTCTCTCTTTGAGTTACCATTCTTCCCACCTAATTTTTCTCTTTACCACTTTCCAAATAGTTGAAATTGAACACATGAACCATATCTCTGCAAACCATAATGTATTATTGAAATTTTGTAGACATGGCCATATCTCTAACAGTTACACAGTTACTTGCAAAAGTAAAATGCCAACATTATTTGCTTATTGATTGTCTGAGGCTTTCTAGTGTAATTTTGACACTGTCAATTTTTAAAAAAATCAAATTCCTCACGTAGTAGTTATAATTTTTAACTTTACTCATATGTATGTAAAACATACATGGTTAACTTTCTAAAAGCAATTAAAATCTTCATTCTTCCATTTTTCCCTGGGCTCTATTGATTTTGGCATATTAATCAAATTGACTTCTTTTTGCAATAAAGTAAGTTGTTTTATAATGGTGCAATGGTATTTTACCCTTGGGATTTGTTAATATTTTTCTTTATATTTTAAAATCATATTCTCTAAGGGCTTTTGCTTATTTTGATTGGAATAATTTTTTTTACTGATGTATATTTTCTTTTAAACAGTTATACATTCAAGAAAGTTCTATGACTCAACGAGATGTTGTTCACATGACAAATTTTTTAACTGAGGAATCAAATTATCCTAGGATTCCGTGGAATCCCATACCAGCCTCAGGTAATAATTTATTAAAATTATAACCTCATTTATTAAAAAACTTATTTTTAAATGTTGCATATTAATTGGTATTATGAAATGTCTTAAATCTTGGGATATGTGTGAAGTGTTTCTGGATGGAATTTTTTTGTATCAAGATTTTATTTAAGCTCAGTTGGAATTTGTAATCCAGGAGAGCAATAATTTAAACTTCTGAATGTTTTTTTGCTCTGTTGGTAGACTTTGTTTTATCTTATTTTTGCATTTTCATATTTGGAGCTTATTTTATTGTTGGCAGTACAAAAAGTTGCACATTTTGATATACTTGCTAAGGTTATGCTCATATAAAGAATTGAATAAAAAGTTTGCCTTAAGAATGTGTAACATGTTGAAAAAATTAAATGTTCATTTTTATGACTATTCTGTTATCAAAACATGCCAACCCATGCAGTGGGAATATTTTCAAGAGGCCATGCAAACATTGAAACTAATGAGCAAATTGGGTGTTATTTCAGATAGAAGTTACCAGGTATTTTGAGTTAAAGAATAGATTAAAAATGGTTTGAGTCTCTTCAGCATGAAAATTTGTATGAACCAAGAAAAAAGTAAGATAGTATTATCTATGGAATACAATAAAAAGTTGTGCCTAGTGCTGAGCCACATAAAAAATTTGGAAGATGAAAAAATTATTTCAATTAAACAAAAAAAATTGAAAAGGAGTGTAATATCAGAGTTAAAGTAGGAAGATTATTTCATTACCATTATGTGTGGGCACCATATATGCACAAATTGTGATTAATGGTTTCATTTGTGTACATACATAGATCAAATTTAAAACAGTTTAATTAAATAAGTATATTATTATATTGGACATAATGCACAACATATATAAGCAGAATACGTGGTTTCAAGTCCCGCCTGGGTCAAATATTTTCAGTCTTTCCTTCTTCTTCCATCCTTCTCTCTGCTTTGAACATATGCTTTTCCAAGTGCGTAATTCTTCGCCCGAGCATATGAATTCACATAAAGCGCAATCCTCCTATTTCTCCTATTTATTTCTATCCTTCCTCACTATCCAAGTTTGAATGTGACTTTGTCACCAAAATATTTCCAATTCCTTAATGGATTCTCCTAATATATATATATATATATATATATATATATATATATATATATATATATATATATATATATATATTGTAATAGTGAGAATGTGACATTGTCAAAAATATTGGTATGGAAAGGATAGAGAGATAGGTTGTGGCTTACCTGAAAGTGAAGTACGGTGTCGCCATGAGGAACTGAAGGTTGTTCTTCAAATTTTCGGAGGCTCTCAGCCTCCTTCTTCAGGCCGGTGCACGGAATGGTGTAACACTCCTTCCTGAAGAAGGAGGCTGAGAGCCTCCGAAAATTTGAAGAACAACCTTCAGTTCCTCATGGCGACACTATATATATATATATATATATATATATATATATATATATATATATATATATATATATAGCAGAAATAGGAGGATTGTGCTTTATGTGAATTCATATGCTCGGGCGAAGAATTACGCACATAGAAAAGCATATGTTCAAAGCATTTCCGGTCTTTCCTTCTTCTTCCATCCTTCTCTCTGCTTTGAACATATGCTTTTCTATGTGCGTAATTCTTCGCCCGAGCATATGAATTCACATAAAGCACAATCCTCCTATTTCTGCTATTTATTTCTATCCTTCCTCACTATCCAAGTTTGAATGTGAATTAGTTCCTTAATGGATTCTCCTAATATTGTGTATATATATATATATATATATATATATATATATATATATATATATATATATATATATATATATCTGTAGGCTTTCCATATTTTAATGAACTTGATATACATATTATTTTAATTTATAGAATTCATAAATTATGATTTATGACTAGTCAGTTTTTGCAGTATTATATTTGTGTTATTGGCATGTTTTCTTTTATGATGCTTTCAGATAGTCATTTGAGTATAGGTGGACCTCTATCTAATGAAGATTCTACAGCTATACAAGTATTTGATGCACCTACTACTGCTAATTCTGTGCTTTATGCTTCAGAATATGTTAATGGTCAGTGTTGGTTAAATATGTCATAAAATCAGTTATTTTGTCAAAAACAATGTTTGCAAAATTTAGCAAAGTAAAATTTTACAGTATGTTTTTTTAAAAAAATTAACTATACTTTTAGTTTATAAATAGTTAAAAATAACAAGTTATTCCTTATTTTAATATCAAAATCACCATTCCAATTTTCATTAACCAGAAGTTCTCGTGATTCCAACCAGGTAAATATATTATCGTTGCACGACGTTTTGACGGCGTTCACTGCCATCATCTTCAAGTGAAATGCTGATGCCGAGTTTTGTCTGGGCTTTTATACTCTTCAGTGGTTTGTTGAACATCACCACTATTGGCTCAAGCTCTTGTGTGGTGGGGAAGAATGAACACAGCTCACTAATAGCTTTGGCTGTTGCAGAGCGTCCTCCCGCCTGCGAGGGACACCTGTGTCCTTGCTGCCAGCCAGTTGCTGCTCCCCCGCCTGGTGTTCCTTTTTCAAAATCTTGCATCTCAGTGTTGGGTTGTTTCTTGTTCCTTATGTTTTGCAGTTCCGGATCCCATGCCCTGCTCAGTTGGAGGCTAGTGTCCTGGTTTAATAGCTTTAATTTCATGGTGCCGATCTCTATTGCCTCCAACATGACACTGTCCCAATAATTATTGGCTGTATAGAGTATCTTAATGTTGTCAAATTGTATCTTGTGACCCATCATCAGTGCATATTTGGCTACTTCATATTTGCACGGTTGTTTGAGCCTGATGTTTCTCCTATGTTTTCTGAGGCCTATGTCCGCTTTTGTGATTTGGAGCAAGTTCCTAATTTTAGTTTGTGGGCAGAAAACGGTTCTTATCTTGTGTTTCAATAGTACAATTTTCATATTTAATCATAGTACTATAACAATAAAATTTATATTTGGAGTTGTAATGATAATGATTTTTCTGTTTCAAATTGTATGCCACTATTGCTTATTTAATTTTGACAAGTTTGTTTTGCAGTATAAATATTCCTTACAAAATTAACTTTTTGTGTTCAAGCTCTAACATTTTAAATTCTGTATTTTTATTTACTCAGAATTACTCTCTTCATTTATCCATGCCTAAATATCTGAGTGCAAGGTGAACACAATTTTTACAATTTTGAGTTTACGATTTTATGAACTTTATTCTGTCACATGAAATGGAACATTATGTGATTGCCTTGGTATACTAGTTCACAATTGAGTAATGATTACAATATATTTTCAAATTCATGTATTGAAAGCCAGAGAGCATAATACAAATAAATAAAATTTTACTGTTTGGTAATGCAAATTTAATTCAGTAAGGTTTTGGTTACATCATATTTACCATAAACTGCTATTTGGTTTTATTGTTATTTGTTTTTTGCATAATAGATTAACATTCCAGAAATTGAAACATTCCTTATGAGTCAGTTATTTCTTAATACATGTAGTGTATCATGTGGATAACATCAATATGTAATGCATCTCCATGAACACAAAAATTGCCCATTTAAATTATGATAGAAAATATGGGACTGAGAAAAAAGTTAGCATGTGGTCACATATTTAAATGCGAAAATTTTGTTGATTGTGTGACGCAATGTTTTCAACAATGTGAGGATTTTCCTATTGTTGTCCCTCTTTAAGAAAAAAAAACAATGTGCTGGCAAGTAAACTTTGTCATTGAAGATTTTAATGCTTCTTTAGTGTTGCTATATAAGTTAAAATGTCACTACAAAATCAACTGCATTAATATTTTTTGAGAGGTATTTTGGATGAATGGAAGATTAGATTAAAAATAAATTATAAGATATTCTCCTCTCAACATTATTTATGCCACAGAAACGTTTCTATTTATAATTTAATTCACAAGGAACGCTAGAATTAAAGGGATCAACTGTCTCAGAAAATACAGCTAAGATGGAACACAGCTTTATTATCCTTATAATAGAAATTAAAATTGCCAAATTTAAGAAGAGTTGCTGCTTCAAAATGTTGAGCAAGTTCACATAAGAGAAGTGTCAATCATTGGTGTTGACAAAAATGTCATTGTTTCATGAACACCAACTGATTTGCAGCTTGACAACTAAAGTGATTAAGATTTGATGACATTATTATGAATTTTAATTGTGCAGTAATGTGTTATAAACAATTGAATTTATCACAATTGCATATGATTTTAAGCCAATATTGTGTCTCATATCTGAGATTTAATTTAAAATTCAACAATTACTGATTTTTGAAAATGGTGAATGTTTGTTTGTATGTATGTAGGTATTTTTTTATTTATCCCAAAATAATTATCCTAGGATTTTCTGTTGTATAAAAATTTGTGCAGGTATATCATTTATATGATGTTATTTTGTTTGTTTATTAAATAGACACTTTCAGTTGTTCATCTCTAACTTGCAAATGTATACTGTAATTAGATTTTTACAATATTTATATTTTTTAAAAAAGCAGAAAGTGACTCAATTTTTGTTTATGGAAATTTTTAGGGTATGGATTCTTTCTACACTCAAAAGATGATCGGTTTTTGGAATGTTCTACTTCTGATGATGGTAACTCCTCAATTACAACGCAAGAAAATACTGATGAACAAGAAACTCCTGTAGAGATTATTATAGTTTCCTTGTGGTACTGGTGGTAAGGCATTGATTTACTGTGCAGTTTAATGATTTAACTAATTCTACAATAGCGTAATCATGCATTATTTGATTTTATGTTCAAAGGCCAACTTGCATTTACTTGTAGGTTTTATATAATTTAATTATTTATACCAGCATTTTATCCTGTTTTAGAATGAATTTAATTATATTCATTATTGCCAGAGAAGAAAAATGCCTGTGTTTGGTATAGAAAACAATTTTGAGGTTACAGAATACTTGTAATGTTATGGGGGCAAGGATTTTCCTATAATATGACAAAAACCTGCATGTGAAAGTTGTAGGAAAACTTCAGTTAAATTTTCCGTATGTTCCTTCATATCTTTCTGGTGATGGTAATGTTATATATATAAGACTGGATTTTGTGCCTTGCAATTTTTTTGTCTCATACTCTGCTGCAAAATTGATTAAGTTGGTTTTGGACCAAAGGGTAAGCTTGACAGCATAGATACCTTAGAGTGCTCCAAGCTAGTAATTTATTTCATCTGTATCTACCAGTTTAATATATGCAGATAAAAGATCCAACTTAGTATAATGTTCGCCTCCTCCCAGTTCTGAAAATATCTTCAATAGATGGTAATGGTTTCTTGAATTCTTCAACAAATTTATTAATTGTCACCTCATAGTTTCCATAAATCCTTATATTTCTATTTGTCTTGATGATTGGAGCAAGGGGTGTTACCCAATCTCTAGTGTTAATATGTGTTATAATTCCGTCCTCTTCAAGCCTGTCCAATTCTGCATTGACCTTACCCTTCAAGGCAAATGGAATCTTTCAGGGTTTGAAATAAAGGCCTTGACATTCTCTTTCCCACTGAGTTCTATTTTTCCAACCAGTATAACATCCGAATTTCCTATCAAATAAACTAGATAAGTTTTATAACAGATTATTTAATTCCTCATCATTGGTTTGTAAAAATATTCATTAAATTTATCAAAAATCCAAATTTGTTCATCAAGTTACGACCTAACAATGTTTGTTAACAATGGTAAATGTGCCATCAACTGCAGTGTCCTTGTGTTGTATGTATTCTTGCTTTGATTTGTCTAACTGGTATAAAGATGCTGCAATCATACAGTTTCAATTTTGGATTTCAACTTTACAACTGTACTTGTTGCAAAATTTCTTTATACACATGCTTTGGCATTATTTATCTCTAGCACCTGAATCAATCTTGACTTTATACAGTGTGTCATTTACCAACAACTCAATAGTAGTCTGTTTCAGGGCCTCGTTATCAATGTTATACATGTTGATGAATTTAACACCATCTTCATTGCAGTTATCTAAATTTGGAATATAATGAGCTTGTTTGAAGACATTCTTCATCTTCCTACAAATGTCCTTTAGTTTTACAAATTTTGCAAATATACTCCTTATTTTCACTTTGTAAAATCATGTAGGCAGCCTCCTCAATGGTTGCCGTTCCTTTGAAGATTTAAAAGAATTCTTACTTTCTTTTATTTAACTTGCATCGGCCTTTGATGTAGCTTATATTTGATGAATTTAGATATTTGTCTGTCTAAAGAACATAATGGCCACTTCTTTCTTCTTTGTCACATTCAAAATACATTCTAAAGTAGTTGTGTGTTCTTCCTCACAAACTCAATCTAATATTGGTCCTCACTGTAATCTCATAACAAATTTGTCTTTAAGCCCACTGCCAAGCAATATAAAAAATTTACAATTCACAACTTTACTTTTTAATCTGGCAAACCATTGATTGATTGATTGACTCTTGATCTTGATTTAAACTAGTCTTTATTTGTACACAGAAACTTTTTAAAAAGTCATTCCTAATTCTTATTATGCTTTATTTTGTGAAGAAACAGGATCATTGTACATTGCAGCACCTACCAGTGGGATTAAAGTTGCTACTTTCTTCGTGTCAGGAATGTCACTTGCAATAAAATATTGAGTCATGCAAGCTTTGTACAATTCCCAATCTTCTCCAATTTAAAATTCTGCCATCAATTAACATTTATATACAAGCTGACAAGTAAACTGTATCTCTTGTCAGGTTTCTAAGTACATGCTCCCATGTTCAGGAATTTTATCATTCATCTGTCAGTACTAAAATTCTATGCAATTATATACAGTCACTTTCTGCTGTTCATCACTATATTCTATTTATTTTCAATCATCAATAATGTATTCAAATTTTGTAATGGATTATATTAAAAAGGTAAATGATTAAATTACAAGTTAGACATCAATTGATATCCTCTGCCATTATCTTAAATTGTTTAAATCAATTTGTAAACCTGTATAAATTAATTATGTACAGTTATTAATACATCTTTTTTTTTATTTTCAAATTAAAATTCAACCTTTTAACTTATTTATGCTATTTTTATATTTGCAGGAAAGAAGTTCTGATTATCAGCATAACAACTGCCTTGTTAGTGAATCTCTTTACTCAAAGATTTATGCATTCTTGGCAAATTAGGGATCATCAGGATGTCAGAAAGGTTAGTTTTGCATTTAGATGAAATAATAGGTTTAAATAAATCCAGCAATAAAAAATTTTAAATTGCCATGTAACTTGGTGGACTTCTGTGTGTTCTGTACTTGCTAATTATTAACAAAATTGAACATTACTACTCAAGATTCTTGAACCAATATTTTCTTGAAAAGTATTTCATCAATATAAATTTATCATTTGTTTTTTGAGTGATTTATTCATATTTTTTTTCAGGAAATCATATTTGTCGAAAAGCATGTTGTCGCCAATCCTGAAAATGATTCAGGTGTTGTTCTTCCAATTCAAAATAGTTCATCAGAAATTAATCAAGTGAACAGCACTTGTAATTTCATGTCTCGTTACTTAAATGACTTTGATCCAGTTCAGTGTCTAGGAAGAGGTGGATTTGGTGTTGTCTTTGAAGCTAAAAATAAAATTGATGAATGCAGTTATGCTGTTAAAAGAATAGCACTTCCAAACAAGTATGTATGAATCAATTACATTTAACATTTCTAAGTTTATTTTCAGTACTTTGTAAAATAATGAAAAAGTAGGTATTTCTGATTAATCTTTCTTCTTGGTACCTGTTATTATCACCTTAATTCATTCTTCTTGTTCTTAACACCTTCCCCTTACTATATTGTGGAACAAGCATCCTTCTCAATCTTGTCAATCTGTACTTTTTAATGCACAGCCTATTAACACTTTCTTTCTCTTTTTGCCCTATTATTTGATTTCAATTGTTTATTTAATTTATATGTTTTGCATTTGTGTAAAAATAGAAACAAACTTTTTTACAGTAAAGAGTCTCGTGAACGTGTGATGCGTGAAGTGAAGGCATTAGCAAAATTGGATCATCAACACATTGTAAGGTATTTCAATGCTTGGGTCGAATTTCCACCACCAGGTTGGCAAGAAACTCAAGATAATAACATATTCAAAGGGTTGGTAGCTCCTTATTATGCTTTCTGCAGACCTTACTTAGTACTCCATTTATTAAACTATTAACCACTCCGTGGAGAATTTGAAATGTGATTGATGTAACCTTGATGTATACCTTTTTATGTATTGTACTTGCACTAATTAAGAAATATTTGTACACACTTGCAGCTATTATTATAATAAAAAATTGTGTGTAGTTAAATATTCATAAATTAGTATTCGACTAATTCAAACACTTATTTGTATATATTTTTTACAGTTTTAAAGATTCTACCACAGTTGACTTGTCTGAATTAAGCAAAGGGTATACAAGTGATGTCAGCAAATCTTTGGCTGATAGGATATACAATTCTGCATCATCTGGACAATCTTTGCACCACAATGATCCAGAAATTTCAGATTCGTTTATTGTATTTGATGCTTCTCATCATTCATCAAAATGTTCTCAAGAACAAGGACATTCTTCTGCTTGTTTAGAGATTGTGAAAAATAAATATGATGATAGTCACTCAGTTTTTGACAAATGCAGCCATGCAACCCTCAATAACAATTATAATGAAAATGGAGAATTGGCAAAACGGCCTAGCTCTTTAAATATACAAAATGATTTCTCTTACATGCCTTCTATTTCAAGTACAGTTTATTTGTACATCCAAATGCAATTATGTCACAGAGAAAGTCTTAGAGAATGGCTACGTGACAATGTAATTTCTAGAGACACTCAAAGGGTTCTGCAAATGTTTGAGCAGATAGTCCAAGCAGTGGAATATGTTCATCTTCAAGGATTAATACACAGAGATCTTAAGGTAAATTTCACCTGATGTGTATTCTGCATGTTTAGAGAGGGGAATTGACACATTAGTAACATACTTCCCCAAATCTAGATGTGTTATATAATTTTATGATCCAGCAGTATATATATTATTAAGACTATCTATATTTGCCCTGTTTGGTACTTCACACTGTATCTTAAGTGGTTAAAGCATCTCTGTATGGGTGCAAGTCCTGCCCTAGCCAAATATTTTCCATCTTTGTTTTGCCATGCATTAAATGTATGCTTTTCTTTGTGCCTAATTCTAAGCTTGAGCATATACATTGACATAAAAAGTGTTCCCACCTTTCTCCTAATTATTTTATCATCACCAAATTAAAGTTCCTTACATTTTGTGTGTATGTGTGTGTGTATATATATATATATACGGTGTCTGTGTACTGAGCAGAACATGCAGGTTCAAGTCCTGCATGGGTCAAATATTTTCAGTCTTTCCTTCTTCTTCCTTTGAACATATGCTTTTCTATGTGCGGGATTCTACACCTGAGCATTTGAATTCACGTAAAGTGTAATCCTCCTATTTATTTCTATCCTTCCTCACTATCCAAGTTTGAATGTGACTTAGTCACCAAATTAGTTCCAATTCCTTAATGGATGCTCCTAATATTGTATATATATATATATATATATATATATATATATATATATATATATATATATATTAAGTGATTATTCTACTGTAAGTAAAAGTAATTAAGCAATTAATATCTAAGTTGAAATAAATAATTTTTAATTTCAGCCTTCAAATATATTTTTCTCCTTGAATGGTCAAGTTAAAGTTGGAGACTTTGGTCTAGTTACGGCCATGGTTGAAGACGTTGCTGATCAGAGAACACCGTCTTCTGAAAAGAAATTTAACCCTGAAGACAAACATACTGCACAAGTTGGAACTGAAACATATATGAGTCCTGAGCAGGTATCATTTTTTAATTAATTTTGAACATTATTTATTCAATTCAGGAATTATTAATAATAAAAGAATTATAAATATTTCATTTCTTCAATATATAAAAATCCTTATATATATATATATATATATATATATATATATATATATATATATATAACTCCAATCTTGGTATGGAAAGGAAAGACACATTTATTTATTTATATATCAATAGTTGGTCCAGTCTGGCTGAATTGGTCAATTCGTACCCAGCTTCTACATATCTCAGACCCTGTCTCCTGACAAAGGGGGTGAAGTCCCTTGAAAATTCATACTGTTTCTTCACATCAGCCAGACTGGACCAACTATTGACTTCAGGTTAGTCAACTTCACTGTGTATACACACACACATTTGTACAGGAAATAGAAACAGGGTAAATGACTTACCCTAAATCATCAGGCTATGCAGAAAATTTTGAGGATCTGAGCCCCCTTCATCAGGGTAGTAGGTCTGAACTGTGTGCCACCCAACCACAAATTGTTGAATTCAATCCCTGGAACACCAGCCATTAGACAGCAACAATGATTGTCTCATGTCCTTGAAAATTTGTTTTTTATTTCCACACAGCCTGACTTGATCAACTATTGATTTGAGATAAATCAGCTACCCTGTCTCTTTTCTATCCAATTATGTTCATTAATTTGTCTGTATCACATTTTCTGAGTAAGAAGAACAAATAAGGGAACAAAAAAGAAGAAGAAATTAAGTCAACCGTGGAAGTAGGAAGAAAAGAACAACTAAAATCTAATAACAAAAGAATAAACCAAAACATAGTATTAAAAGAAGAATAAAATACTTAAATGTTTCGAAAAGCAAGGAGATTTCTGTTTGGTGTTCAAGGACGATCGATGTACATTCAGAGCTAGTGTACAAATCTGAAGACTCGTCTAGTTGTAACCTTACTAAATTTGGCCATCCTATCTTTAGATTTGATATCCTCCTTTTTTATCAATGCTTAGACAATGGAATACCCAATTATCTTCCAATAATATTATTTCTATAATAATTCAACCATTGTCATTAAATTCAAATCTAAGAAAAACATATTATTGGTTATTTTGCAACAAGTAGAACACACATGGTATCTTCTGAATGAAGAGGAAGAAACCTCAGGAAAGAATTCTGTACTGTATGTGTCCATCTTTCATATTTAGATCATTCACGGCAGTTATGCTTTCCTATCTCTATAAATTATTTTACTTTGCCACATTATCTGTATTATATTTTCCAATGAACTATAATGTGTTCCTGTTTTTATTCAGCTGAAAGGACTACCATATGACTACAAAGTAGACATTTATTCCTTGGGGTTGATTCTGTTTGAGCTCTTGGTTCCATTTTCTACACAGATGGAACGTCATAAGACTTTAACAGATCTGCGGAACAATAAATTTCCTGCTGATTTTCAACAGAAGTTTAAAGATGAGGTTTGTTTCCTAAAATTTATTCTTAAAGAATTTATAATAATACACAGATAATGCTCTTGAAATAGTTATTAAATTACTTTAAATATTTGTCAATGACAAAGCACAATTTTATGACTTTTTAAAAAAATTGTAAACCATAAATTAATTCAAATTTACCATCATTTAAATAATGATGATTTAAAATTAATATTATAAAGAACCTGCAGGTTTCATTTCACTATATATCCTTCTTTCTTTGTTTATTAATGTTTTAGTTTGAACTGCTAACGCTGATGTTATCTCACTGTCCTGATCAACGTCCTACAACATATGGTATACGAGCAAGACCTCCTTTAAATTTGTCTAATTCCACTGAAGATTATGAATGGCACTTTGAATTGCCATCAAGAAAGAGGGCATCAAGCCAATCTGCATCATTTTCTAACAGTTCTAGTGTTGAATCATGGGAAAATGTTTAACATTCCCGTCTACCTTTTTTGAACATGTATATAAGACATTTCTTCTGTGATTTAGATATTATTAAGTATTATTATTGTAGTTAGCATGCAAGGCATAGTTGTACATATTTTTGTATATAAATAGGAATCACTGATAAGTGTTATTGAATATTCTTCCATAAATGTAATTTATTTGTAAATATATTTGTCAGATTTTTATACATAAGACTGATTTATTACTAAACCAAATAATTTTGATGTGGCTTTGAAAGCAGATATTGCATCTGGGATAAGAAAATAGCATGTATCATTAAACAATTCATACATGTAATCCAAATATTTTCTTAGAAACAAATTACAAAAAAATTTTCCTGAATTCTTATGAAATTAAGAACCTTAAATTTGTAAAGTATATATTTTACAATGAAATGATAATATTATTATTGTAATATGGCCAATATTTATTTATGTAATTAACTGTAACTGAATTGATGAAAACTTGTTTTCTTGAATGTACTCAAATTATTTAGATTTTAAACTACATTTTGATTTCTGCTTCATTTTGGCCTCACATTTATGTATTACATTCCAGAATATTGTATGCAAATACCTTTGCAATTTGTGTTTACTAGTGTATTAAGCGTTTTAGTGATAAAATTAAATTCTTACATAACTTTTATTTCTATGCTGTTACATATACGTGTTTTATGTACATTGTTTTACAATTATGTCAAAATACATCAATTACATTTGTAATTAATTTTTCATGTCAAGTTTTATTTTCTTTTACCTTTAAAGACAATAAAAATTGTCATTTTTTTCTGAAATTTTCAATTCAAGAGATTAATTATCCAACTACAATAATGGTAAAATTAACTAATACAATAATATGAGACATCTGCTTTTAAACTCGACAAGTATTTCAGGATTCTTGAACATCATCTTCAATGCTGTCAATAATTTCTTCACATTTTGTACAAGCAGCTTTGCACGAAACCACTTTTAGGAGAAATTCTGGGTCAATTAGAGAACACATTTCAAGCTCCAACTCTGAAACTCTAACTAAAAAACAATTAAATAAGTTTTCTTTGGCAAGGGAAGGATGTGTATACATGCAATGTCTCAAAACATTTTAACAGTAAATTAATATGTCTTGCTGAACCAACTAAATGATTAAGTGTATTAGTTACAAAGAATGGATAGGAGAAATTCACTCTGGATATAGTTCTACTGGCCAATTAGTCCAATACACAATTAAAGCAGTGAATGAGGCACATGAACAAGTGCAACCCATTGAACAGTACACCAAAACTTGGCGCTTATTGGTTGACCAATCAATCCCAAAAAAGCTGCTACTCTTAATTAGATGCAACTTTGCCCAACTATGCTCAGGCTGGTGCAGCCTATTACAAAGCTTTGGAAACAAAATCAACCCTGCTGTTGACAACATTTGTACAGCAGACAACTTGGAGACGATATACACCTCTCTACATGCCCAATTCATTCCAATGTCATTATGGATCACTCCAGTTGAAGTGGCCAAAGAATTCCATATATCATGTAAGTAATCAACTTCAATAAATCTGCCTGTATTGTGCAAACCTGAGACGAGTTAAAGGTACTGCACCCAAAAATATCTATTCTCCTACAGCAGTGTTTCTTTAAATAGTTAATGTCCAATTTTGTTATCTTATTAAAATTTTGTTGATACCGCACTTAAACAAGAAGAATGCCATTTTTAATGTTAAGATCCTTTAAAAAAATCGTGTTTTAATAGTGTTAATTTCTGCTTTGATTTCGAAGATTATAAACTGCCTGCCTTGTGACGCGCATTCACTCCCGGTAATGCAGCCAGATGGCTATCTCTGTGGTACCCAAGGCTCAGCACAGGATCTATCTCTGGAATGAGAAATGCGTATGTGCAGTATTCCGTTACATCTACCCGCACTACCCATAAAGTTCGACAAACTGCCTCCTTTCGCTGCTGTAGATCAATCAGCAAAACATTACTATAATGTGTGGCTAGTTCGTAAAATTAACTTTATTTAAAATATGTACGTGTTAGACATGTGTGCCTAGTTGTTGCTAAATTATTCTCTTTTTAAAATTAGACACTATTCGAAACTATTTTGACAGAATTAGAAATGTGTAATATTACGAGTCAGGTCATTAGTCGCAGAATATTGGTAACAATATCGCATTTTGCTATTATTAATATGTTTCATAAATATTACGTAAATATTCTACATTTTTAATTATAAAATTATATATATTTTCGGAGGTTTAACCTCCTTCTTCAGGAGTTATATAGTGTAACAAGTTTTCAATATATAAATTTTTTCTGGCTATGAAATAAACAAGAAATTGATGATATACTTTTGAAATCAATTAAGAATTAGTATTGAAGCTAACATTTAACGTATTCTTCATGGTACGGTAAGCAATCACAACCACTGAGTGTTAGCATGAGTCTCCTGTATTGCGTGAGTCGGATCTCTTATTTTTTCATATCGGAATGATCTTTTAAAAACCCGAAACAATAATTCACTTTTCTTCTTCATTATTGTTAACATATTTAAAAACTGTGGCTATTTTGTATTGTATTGATTACTTACATGACGGAAAAATTTAATGTTGTGTAATGTTTTATATTCAATTAAACAAAAAAATACTAATAGTAAACCAATTTTACCTCTCATCTCCAGCACCTTATCAATGCATTTTTTATTTTCTGCTAATCCATCCTCTAAATCTTTCGATATTTGCTCGTAAGAGTTGTTGGTCGATTTTGGTTCCATTATATTCAGTTGTACTTTATTTTCCAGTGAATACAATATATTCAAGTGTGTTACCTGAAAGTTATTTCTGTTACACTAAATTATGCTGTGATCTCACAGTTTGATACATAGATATTAATACAATATTTTTTTAGACACGAATTCATTTAATCTGTGTTTTCTTTATACAAACTCAATGGTGAAATTCATGTGACGTATCATATTATTGAAATAAACAATTTCTTGAATTCCTTATCCACGTATTACAAACTTTCCAATAACGCTTTAATGCTCGTAATGCGCGCTTTGAAATTAAATCCGGCGCCTGCAACCTAGCCCTCAGTGAGTTTATCATCTCTGACGTAAACATTAAATACAATGCAGACGATTCTCTGTGTCAGAAAATTTCAAATTGAATTAGTTGTATTTAAGTGCGGTCGTGGGCATTGTAATAATTGGTAACTGAATTGTCTTCGCAATGCCACATATGAGGAAAAAAAATTTACTTTCCAAATTTACATAGTTGATATTTTCAAGAAGCAGAAGCAAACAATAAAACATACATTTATTTTGTTATTAGAGCTGATGGTATGTAATATAAGTTGATAGAATTACAGTATTAATTGAATATTGTTTGACATTTCATAATTTATTTACATGTTATTGTTAATCGTTCCCCCAATGTATTAGAGGATATTTCAAGAATCTCACTTATGTCAATGCCATTAATGGTGTTCTTCCTTCACTTACTGTATACTTCATCCAATCCCTTAGACTCTTCTGTAAATTAATTTTGCCTACAGAATCTGAAGTGAGCAGCCTGTATGCCTTCCTCATACGTTTTCAGAAAGAAACATGCTTTTTTTATATAGCTTAGGATCTAACTATGCAGAAATTGTGAAACTATGCACTATTGTGGTTATGTATACCTTTCCCTACACTTCTTAATAAATAATCTTCAAATTAAAAGAAAATTAAGATGAACCCTATGTCTTTTTTGGTAAGGGAGAGAGAACTCTTTTCAGTAAGGTTATTATTTGTAGGAAATGTTCTTGGAGGATCTGAATAAGTTGTAGTTTTCAAACATATAATACTGTATGGTATAAATTAACATACTGCTGCATTTTTCTACATTAAATAGAACTTTTAAATGTTATATATTGAAGTTGTTGTCAAGATGTTAATAAATTTCTATGTCTATGAAAAACCAATTTATATCAATATAATTTTCTTTTAACTGTTTGTATTGCTTTTTTTGTACTAACCAGGTGATGATTCCATACTATAGATATGTGAAAATTTATTGCATCTGTGACTTATGACTGTAATCCTTGCATTAAAATAAATTATTACTTTTAGATTGCAGTGAGTTGCTTATAATATAAATGAGAAATAAATTCAACAAATCTGACATTATGGTTCGAATAAAATGGAAAGTTACATCAATTCCTAGCATTGTACAGTGAGTGTAAATTTATTTTAATTAATATATATGGTATGGGAAGGAAAGACAAAAAGGAGGTAGATTACATGAAATTAATATTTAGTGTCACCATTCAGGACAAAAGGAAGTTCTTCCAATTTTTGAAGGTGTTAAATTTCTACTGAAGCAAAACACTATCTTTCTCTCTTTCCAGTCCATACCAATTCATTTTAATTATTTTGCTGATGTTCCATACTTACTTTATATATATATATATATATATATATATATATATATATATATATATATAGATATAGATATATATATATATATATATATATATATATATATATATATATATACACACACATACATGCATCATGCCTGGCTGGCTCACAGTTCTTCGCCCGAGCATATGATGAATTCACATAAAGCGCAATCCTCCTATTTCACCTATATATTTCTATCCTTCCTCACTATCCAAGTTTGAATGTGACTTTGTCCCCAAATTAGTTCCAATTCCTTAATGGATTCTCCTAATATTATATTTATTCCTTAATGGCAGCTCCTAATACTTCATTCCCTCTACTCTACCCATTCCTCCACTCAAACTACTAATTGTCCACAATAAGACTGTCTATATTTGCCTGGTCAGGGACTTGACCCAGTGGCCAAGATGGTTAAGGCGACTATGTACTGAGCAGAATATGTGGGTTCAGGTCCTGCCTGGGTCAAATATTTTCAGTCTATCCTTCTCTCTGCTTTGAACATATGCTTTTCTATGTGCGTAATTCTTCGCCCGAGCATATGAATTCACATAAAGTGCAATCCTCCTATTTCTCCTATTTACTTCTATCCTTCCTCACTATCCAAGTATATATATATATATATATATATATATATATATATATATATATATATATATATATATTTGTTCATGCATTGACATTTTCATACCACTTGAACAAAAATGTTGAAAATAAAGTTTGCTTTTTGCTTCAACATGTTTCATGTTTCAGTAGCAGTCTGTGCTGCTGTGGTGAACAGTTATTCTACTTAATTTAAATATAAGCCAGGATGTATTTTATATTATTGCATAGTGATAAACTGCAGGGCAGCATATCAATATTAATTGGTATAGTGTCATCCTTTCTTTATAAGGAGGTTTGTAATAGTGTTGTGTTTAGTGTTGATGTGTGTTCATATTATGGTCATGTTGGCATATGCTTGAAGGTAGTTGAGTGAATTAAATATATTGATTTTTAGTGAAATAAACCGTGTGAAGCACAGACTTAAATTTTATATGTCTAATTTCTCTCTCTCCCTAATATGATATATTTTTGCAGGCATTATGTTGTATGGAAATGGAAGAAAGTTCAATTAAGTGGAAACTCTCTTTTTTATAACGATTTTATGGACCAATCATATGTGATAGATGTATGTATGGAACCAATATTCTGGTTTGTTGACAATTTTACAAAATTCTTAGGACCAGTGAGTAAATGTTTGTGTTACTATTATGCCTTAATTTAGGTATTAGTTAATAAAAGTTCTTCTAATTGAACTCATTTCTTAAAACTTAAATCTTCCAGACCAATTTAATATTAAGAATTATCTCATTTGCTTAGTATAAAGTAAATAGTAATAATTAGAAGTATTAGAGGTTCAAATGAACTGATCAAATGAACGGAAGTCACACTTTCTTCTTGTTAATTCAGAGGAACACCAAAGTTGATTATACTACTTTGGTTTTAATCTGACTCATAAATTTTTCTTTAGAAGGAAAGCATTGGTTCTGAATCACCTGAGTATCATACCAAGTTTGAATTCACATAATGATTGCTTAAAAAATAACTATGCCTTTTTTTATGGCTGAAATCCAATTACCTGTGGAAACCAATGCACACTGTATAAATATAACTAGTACATCTGTTTTCGTTATATGTTGATTGGTTCCACTCATTAACATAGTCACTAAGCATAACATAAAAGCTTCACATGGCTTTTGAGTTCATTTCCTGGTTTGTGTGGTGTGTTACAGCTCTTACAATTTTAAATCATTTAATGAAAGGATTGCAAAAACATTAAGTGGAATTTATTTATCACTTATTTTTTTCTGATAATTGGCTACTTCTTTATCTAATGTGTCTTGAAAATGGTTTTGTTGAACATCTTTGAATTTTTATTTCAAATAATTGTAGTGTCAAGTTTTTCAATAGATAGAGTATATAGGTCATTAAGTTTGTTTGGTTTTTAATAATTTTCTACATCTTTTAATAAGTAAGGAAATTTTATTCATTTTGTAATATGATCTTAAGTAATATAATCATAATGCATAATTAAGAATCAGAATGACATTTTATTCAATATGGAGTCGGCATTACAATAATAATTGCCAATCAGCAAAGAATAATACTTTCAAGGAAACTTATTAAATTATGTAATTTCAAACAATAATTAACATAAAATGAATAAATGAAATACATAACAATTTGAACAATTCAGTACAATTACGAAAAAGTTTTATGTGAGTAAGATGTTAAGAATTAAAAATATATGTGAGGATAAATTTCATTGGTGAATGATCAGGTTTTCTGATTTTAAATAAATAATTTAAAAACAGAAGAATTTTATATTATGTAAATATGAATTACTACCACAGCTTATTTAAAATAAAAAGAAATTTTCCATACACTAATAAGATAAATTAATGTCCTCATAAAATGCACTATTATTTTTAATTACAGAAAGGCTGTATAGTATTTTAAGTACTAGTATGCTACTTTTTAAAAGAAATACAATATTGTATTCCATCTTTAAGAAAGCTGAAGATGTTTATTGAGAATAGGTAGACCATTTTGTTAAAAAGAAAATAAGCAGCAACTTGTTTCTGTTTAATAAATTTCATGTCAAGATTTATTTTTAACCCCACTCCATTGTTAATAAATTTGTTTAGTTTGGACTTACACAATTATGAATTTCTAAACTAATTTGTATATATTTTCTTTTCAGTTTTTTGTGTTTGCTGTATGTAGCCTTACTGCTTCAGTTGTTTGCATTGCATATTGGCTTGGAATACCATATTGGTGGGATAAGAGCCCCACTTGTACTGTTATTTTAGTAACCATTGGTCACTGGCTCCTTTTAAATATTTGCTTCCACTATTACATGGCAGCAGTTACAGCACCAGGATATCCACCAGAGGTGTGTGTTTATTAAAATTCATCAGTGTAATAAAGTTTTAGAGAGCAAAGTTATGTAAAAACCATAAAATTTTACTTTTCTAAAGAATACTTAATGCACTGAGGCATCTTTATGCTCAAATAGCCAAATTGTATAATGAGCTCCAATACATGCCTATCTCTTTTTTAAAGTGATGCTTATAATTTGATGAGGAATGAGGTCATTTAAAGTAATTATTAAATGTATTGTTTCAGGGTTCCTTAATTCCAGAAGCTGCCAGTATTTGCAAAAAATGTATTGCACCAAAACCTCCAAGAACCCATCATTGCTCTGTGTGCAATAAGTGTATTTTGAAAATGGACCATCATTGCCGTATCCTTCTCATATTTTGTGTATATTAAATTTATGACCACAACCCTTAGATGATAATAATTTTATATCCTTAATGAGATAAACAGCATGGTTGAACAATTGCATTGGACACTTCAATCATAGATATTTCTTTTTGTATATGGTGTATATGTGCCTTGGCGTTTTATTTTTAATTGTATTTGGATTTGAATTAGCGTATACTGAAGTTTGGTTGGAAGATGAAGATGAGGACAATATTGAAGGACATCCTGTGCGTTTCAATAATTCTATCCTAATACCTGTGGTATGTGCTTGTTATTAGTTTATGCCTTGATAAAATAGTTTTGAAGTGTATTCTTATCATATTGAGCATAAATATGTTTTTTTAAATGAATACGTTATGATAAATTAAGCTCTGTTTGTATCAAGTTTTGTTACTCTCCTAAACCTTTATTAATGTTATTAGGTATTCCATTGATTAATTTTTGACAAGAAAAGGAGGAAAATTATATTTAAGTAAAGGAGGAATGTAATGAGAAAACTTTCACTTCAAACAGTAAATATATCTATCCATCTTCAGGGATTAAGGAGCATCAGTTCAGAGCATATCTGCTATCCTTAAAGACTTGGACATTACTCTTCACCCCAACTTGAAGACTTTCGGCATTTAAGTCATACCGAGGGAAGGTAGATAGGGGTTTTTATAATGGGTGACTGGGTTCAAAGAAGGAGCTGAAATAATCATCCTATCTATTCAAAATTATGAGTTGTGAAGAGGGAAAACTTGACTTTGGGGCTAAAAACAAGTAAGTTTTGGATGTTGGGGATGTTAAAACTTGACTTTTATATTACAGTGGTATTGTTAATTGAAAACTGATTCCTTGGACTTCTATTTTATAGAGTTACATTCAGAACACGGAACTGAAAATTTTTCACGGAGGAATCTGTGACTATTGTCTGTCACACGATCTTCCTATTTAGATTTTTCAGTTTATATTTTTTGTTGATGCACACTATGTTCCTTCAGAATAAACCATTCAAAAATTATTTGAAGTAAGAATTCCGAAATAAACAAAACTGTTTAAGGGCATATATGTTTTCTCTAGTGACAGAGATAGTCACTGTTTGAAACTTCTTTAAACCAACTTACCTCCTTCAGTTAGATCTAATTTTCCCCATATTGTTTTCTAAGAAAACATTGAAACACTTGATAAGCATTAACACAATATTAAATACACCATTGTCATAAAATTTCAAATCCAATTTAAACATTTATTATTTTGCACTAATTTCAGAGTAGTATATTTGATTTATAAAGAACACTTAAATTAAAATTAAAATAATAATTATGAACCACTTAAATTAGTTTCTGCCACCAGAAAAAGGTAACATAGTAATTCTTAAAAGTATTTTTGAGGACTGATAAACAAATAGGGATAAACTAAGGGTGTAGGAGATTAACACGGAAATAATAAGTATAGATATTCAAAATGTTGAAAACAAACTGTATTAAAATATACATAAAGGAAAATGTCCTTTCCAATAGATTCAATTTTTTAATATGTGAATCATCAGTTATGACTGATTTGATCTCCTATCTGAATTTTTCCATATTGACTGTTACAGTGTTTACTAAATCACACTCATATAATTATTTGGCATATACACAGCACCTGTTTCCCTGACTATTCTTAACTTTCACTGTAGCTATATTAATTGTGTATTACTACTACTTAACCAGGCTAGTTTTGGGGCTCAACTGCATAGAGGAGGAGTGTCATAAATTCACCAATGTGCAGTGACATGGAGGAAATACTTGTGTTTCTAAAAATAATTAATTTCTAGAAGATACCGTGTAGAAGTGGAAATGATAAAATATGTTCAAGTCTTGACACACACACTGATAGAGACAGTCTATAAGAACATTGGTATGACTATTATGTGGAGAATAAGAATAATTTGTGCTCTTAGCATCATATTGAACTTCTTTTATTTGCAAACTTCTGAGTTCCTGATTGTTAATTTGAATATAATGAATCTTTTCAGATCTTTATAATCTTAAATATTTATTGCAAATTTTCATGTATTCACGTTTTCAAATACCTGGCCCCCTTCATCAGGAATGTAGGTTTTAACTATGAGCTGGATGGGCTATGTAATACTCTGCTTTTTTACTTAATACCACTTAACTTTTCCATCCAACCATCACACAATAACTTCCTCTTAGACGACTCTTCTCATTTTAGATACATCATCTTGCTCCATGGAGCCCAGCAAATAACTTTACAGTTTATATCTTAGTTTACATCCACATTACACGGATGCTTAGCAGCTATTTTTCAATCCTCTTGTCTGTCAAACAGATGTGTGAAAGTGACCATCATAAATTTTCAGCCCCGAACCCTGTCAACAAAAGGCTGGCTGCAACCCCCAGATTTTGTTTTCCAAGACGCTCCAAGTCCTTGACAATTTTATTTAATTTTTCATACAATATTTTAGCCATTAAAAATTTTGCCTCATTAAATATATAACACGTTTGGATAGGAAAGAGAGACGGCTATACCAACTTACCTGAAAGAAATAGTTGGTCCAGTCTGCCATAGGTGAAAGTTCAAATTTTCGAGGGCCTGAGCCTCGTTCGTGAGGAATGAAGATCTGAACTGCATGCTGGCCAGACAAATTATTTAATTTGACCTTGTCACATATATAAAACACATTAGATAGGAAAGAGTTATAGCGAATTCAACTTACTGGCCAGTGCACGGAATGGTGTAACACTCCTTCCTGAAGAAGGAGGCTGAGAGCCTCCAAAAATTTGAAGAAGTTCCTTTGGTTCCACCATACTTCATTTTCAGGTAAGCCACAAGCTATCGATCTTTCCTTTCCATACCAATATTGCAATTATATGTATATAAAAGGTAAATTTGACAAGGTCGTATAAACACAAGTAACGATATGACATTGTCAAAGTGATTGAAATAATTTTTCTGGAAGGATGGTAGCTTACTGGAAATTGAAGATCAGTGTTGTCATTCAGGACAGTAGGAAGTTCTTCTACACCTTCAATAGCTTAGACTTAGAGCTTTAGAAATATAGAAATTATTTATGTAGTCATTTGTTATGAGCCAGTATTTAACATGATAAACATTTTTTATTTTCTTGTCATAAGGATTTATGTAATATTTCATGACATCTTGTTCAATTTTCTGAAGAAGAGCTATTTTTTAATCTATTCCTGTTACCCAGTTAAAAAATGTTATTTGTAGTGCATGAGTCTTTATTCTTAGTTTGTTAAAATAAGTTGGGTTTTAGATTTCATAACTCTTTTTACAGAAATAATGTGTTCACTATTAGTTTCACCTCTTCAGTAATTTTAGCAAGATATTAATGCTTGTTATTTTCTAGACAGAAATTATGTTTGAAGACGATATTTCTGCACCAATTACTGAATACAAAGGTGGACGGTCACTGAGAGAATCATGCATAACTTATATGGCTTTTATAACATCTGGTTAGTATTACATTCATATTCTAATTTCCAGAGTATGTAAGAATAACTAAAATACAACTATAACATTTTATTGTTGAAATAACACTTTATATTATGCATTCTGCTGAATTTCATTAGCCAATTCTTGCATAAGGTTTCAACTACCCTCTCATATGTTCAAAACAATTGATTATAATTACACATTAAATTTTACCATAATACTTATTTATTTTATTCTTTTCTATGTATAATAATTATAATACAAGCATAAAGTCTCAGATATGTTCTAATTATTCAATTATTTAGTGCTTTACTGATTGTGTTTTAGGTGTCTTAATAGCACTGGGCTCATTAACATTGTGGCATGCTCAATTGATTGGCAAAGGAGAAACAAGTATTGAAGGAAATATAAACAAAGCTGAAAGAAAAAGACATGCAACAATTAATAAGGTAATGAGATTTCAAAAAAAAAAAAAAAAATGAATATATTATAAAACATCTCATTTAACATACATGTATATGTGTGCACACACACACACTAGGGTTGTTTGATGAGTCTGGTAAAAAGTAACGAAAAGAATTTTTTTTAGAAATCTTCTCAACATAGTCTTCTTTCTTGGCTATACATTTGGCCCAGTGAGTTTCCAATTTTTTCAACCCATCACAAAAATAGAATTTGTCAAATTCTGCAAAATACTCCATCACAGCCTCAACCACTTCTTCATTTTATGAAAATTTCTTCCACCAAACAAGAAGAAGTCACTTGATGCTAGGTCTGGTGAATATGTTGGATGAGAAACCAATTTGAATCCCAACTCGTAAACTTTCGCCATTGAGACTGCTTCTGTGTGAACTCGTTTCAAATGATCCAACAGAGCAGTATAATAGAACCTAGTTATTGATGTACCCTTTTCCAAGAAATCTATGAATATTATACTAATCCCAAAATATAGTAGTCATCACCTTTCCAGCTGACAAAACGATCTTTGCCTTTTTCAGTGCATTTCCACCAGCTTTTGTCCATTGTTTTGATCATTTTTTGGTCACTGGAATGAAGTGATGGATCCAAGTTTCATTAATGGTTGCAAATCTGCACAAAAAGTCTTGTGGGTTATATCCAAACATTGCCAGATACTGAGTTGAAATGTTTTTCTGAATCCATTTTATACCCAATGTCAACAGTTGCGACAGCCACCACACACAAAGCTTTTTTATGGCCAGATTTCATGGAGGATGAAATGCAATTGACAATTTATTTCCATTGTCTCTCAGTGACTACACATCTAACACTATAGAAGGCTCCAACAATAAACTACGACTGGGATATGTTTAAAATTTTTGATGAATATCTTTGAAAGAATCATGTTTACCAACAATGATGTGAAAGTGAAAAATTTCCCGCTCTTTCATAAAAATTTACCGAATAGAGGATTACCTAAAATCAACTGTTGGTACAATCAGGCTGTGCAGAAATTAAAATATTTTTTTGAAAACCTGAGCCCCCCCTTCATAAGGAATGCTAGAGGCTGAACTTAGTGTTCCCAAAGATGGAGGTCTGCATCTGATGAACCCAGGGTAAGGCTTTAAGAAAAGTCAGTGTGAAGCATTCATCAAAATTGTTGGTGTTGTGACTTTTGGCATGGACAACAATTGGGATTTGGGTTTTGGACTGTTGATAATGTTATGGTTGTTAGAAATACATTCAGGAAAAGGTTGTTTTGTTGGACCAATATATAAAAAAATTATACATACAAGCAGTAAATGCAGCAAGTGTCCATTGGCCCGATTCCCTGTCCAAATTTCTCCAAAAGTTCAACACACAGTATATTATCAGCTATGGTGACTTAGTTCCTACAATTACCTCTTGATTGGCTTGTTTTTGCTCCACTGCAAAGATTTTAATTTCACAATTTAAATATATATTATTTTTTTTACAGATTTACACTAATCCATATGATTTTGGGAAAAAGAGAAATTGGAAATATTTTCTGGGCCTAGTAAACGGTAAAAGCTGGAGACATATACTGTTACCTTCTAGACACAAACCTCCAGGAAATGGTCTCAGTTGGCATACAACACTCTGTTGTTATGACAGTGATTGTGATGATACATCCTGTTCCAAAGATCCTTGAACTGTTTTATTATTATTTATTAAAATATTTTCATATTTGTATAATTTGTAAGTATATAATAAAATGTTTTATAAATTTTTTAATGTCTTTGTTGTAAGATATTGAATATATTTTGATAATTATCTAAATGTGTAGTTATTTAGACTTTACACAAAGAATTGTTCAGCCATTTTTAGTCTTCCATCAGAAAAGTTTGCAGATTATCTGTATAATGTGTAAATTATTTGTATTACATATATTAAGTGACAAAAGTTGGACCTCACATGTGCATTAATGTAGTACTTTTTGCCTTAGGTTGGCTTTTGTTCTTTGTTGAAGAAATTTAATGGAATTACCTTTTCCTTTGTTAGTTTATCTGTTATGCACCCTCATGAAATGAAGTGTATGAAAAAGGGAATTCGCTTCTGTCTAATGTCAGTTTCCTTTTTTTCAAGTCCTCCATTTTAAATGTTTTCTAAGGCTAACATTTAGATAAATGACACTTTTGTCAATACAGGTGATAATGATAGTATAATTTTAGTTATATAATTATTGTAATGATAGACAATGTGGTGTAATTGAAATCAAATAATGCAACAAGCAGTTCAGCCTCCTTAAGGAAGATTATTCTGTAAATATGAACTAAGCTTATGTATTATGTTCTGTGATGATGACCTATCTTTATTCTCATGTATAGCATAATTAAACATGTGCTCTAAAAATTCACAGTAGCATTTAAATTATAAAATTATTGAACATGTTCCAACAATAATTTGAAACATATTGGTGGCAAGTTTCTCAGGCTGAGCCATGAAACTTTTAAAAGTAGTCAGGCACTTGTGAAACAACACCTCATTACATTCACTTCATAGATTCATTACATTTATTCTTCCAAACTCAAGCATTAAGATTTAAAGACTCGATCCAAATTCAGCACTCAAAATTCAGAGTATAAAACTGGGGATGAAACAGATATTTGGCAACTCTCTGGTATCCGGCCTAGATTTACTATCTGGTCAGATATTGGATAGTAGGTCAATATCCAGCAGATATCAGATTTTCAATAAAGTACTAAAATTTCATAAAATCAACATTACTTAATTCACATTTAATTCTAAGCACAAATAAAACCACTATATCTTAATATCCAAATACTGTTCATTATTATTTTTAATAAAAAAAATAGTTCATGTACTGAAGAAGAAAAAAATTATGGTGAATTAACACCAATTTCTCTGCATAAACAATACCAGCTTCAGAGAAGTCTTTCACTATATACATTCCTGCAAGATGCTGAAAGATAAATTCTGGCAAACTTTTTTAACTTCACGAACCGTGTCGCATTAGCTGTACATTACGATTGTGATTGATTCAAATAAGTCTATAGTCATTTTCAATTGCTATCTCATTAAAGTAATCCCAGAACATTCATGAGCTTTGCCAGTCTCAGTTGATTTTGTCTTTGTCTCTTCTATTCATAAGCAGTGATTGACGACAAACTACTACTGGTGGAAGATTCTTCACAAGGCATTCTCATAAATTCCAGTTTGATCTTTCATCTTTGGCTCTAGGTAGGTTGCAATCAAATAGCTTGATTCTTGACTTAAAAAGCTTAAGCGACTTTCTAATTCAGCTTTTAATGAGGTTCTCATCTGTGATAAGCCAGGGTTCTTCGTGCTGTTTCATCCTTATCTAAATATTTTTTAATGCAGCAACATGTGGTATTACTTTGTAAATATAGGAGAGACCAGAGCTTGTTATTTCCTCAATGGGCTTCAAAACTTAACAAACTGCTTTATACGAGGGATCAAATTGGTGAGTGTTTCATAACCATCCACATATATCGACATAACTAGTTTGTTAGCAGTAACCTGAAATAACGACAACACATTAAAGTGATCCTATTCACAACAAATAAAAAATTGGCTCACTTCACTCATGAACGACAAAGCCCGAATTCACTAAAAACCTCTTAATTGTCTGTGTCTTAACTCCTTGAGCTCGCTCAGATATATACGTTATGACATGCCAATGGCAATGTTCAGCCAAATTTCCAGTTTATAGGGTGGCCGGATGTCCAGTATCCGATGAAACAGCTATCCGTTTCAACTCTATATGAAACACTTTAATTTATTAATACAAATTAAGATTTGGGGTGACAGAATGACAGCATATGCAATTTGTGTTGAAGGAAATAAGTCCATACATCAACCTGTGTCAGCCTATAAATGCACAACTAATGGAATCTAGTGTCAGTAGACTTAAGATTGTTGGAACAACCAGTAATTTGAATAAAAGGCTGAATCTGAATTCTGTGAATAATAATTAAATAACAAGACCAGTAAAATGGTAAATTAAAACTCATCAATTTATTTTTACAGTTTTTAACATTTGTATAATTTTCCAGTTTATGTATAAATCATATTTATATTGTTAGCATACACACATTCATATATTTTCATGTGTTTTTCTCAATTTCAAATTGTCTGTTTTATATATTTTTTATTTATATGAATTCCCATCTGCACACAGTTCTATGCTTTTGGCTGCCACTCTATGGTAATTAATGCTATATGTTGTTAATATTGTTTTCCAGTTTCATTTGAAGGTTCAGAGTAAATTTTGTCATGTCTAATTAGTGTTTCAATGGATTTATTATGAAATATGATAAAATTAATTATTTGCTAGTCCTGTTTAAATCATTTATATAAAGCAAAATAATTATTTTTGTTAATTGGTTTTTATTTCAGTCATTGCTTTCAATCTTATCTTATAAAAAATGGATGTGTGTATGTTCTCAATACAAATTTAACCATAGTAGCATGTATGATGATGCAGAACGGATTTTTTGAATACACAAGTACTATTAAAACAGTTTAATTTTATAAAATTAAATTAATTACATAGGCCACACTGTGTAGTCACTGGCATTTAAAAAGACAGGGAAATTTTATTTCCATAAGTACAAGTCCACATTCAATACAGTATGCAAATTTGTACTAGTTATTGAAGAAATAAAGACCACTAATTTTTGTGTATGTCAAGTCCATGTGGTAAATTTTCTCAGTATGATGCAAGTATTCAAAATATTCTTTATTTAAAATAACTTGGTTGTAGTTTTAAGAAAACTGCACAAAATGTGTGATACTATGTCTATTTTGAAAATATAAACTACTTGAAAATATTTATAACTGGTGAATTTTTATTCAATTTTTAAAAGTGGGAAATTTTTTGAGGGGCCTGGACAATGTTGAATTGCTAATCTTTCTTTTCCTTTTTGTGTTCTTAACATTTCCAATGTTTTTATTGTGTTCTATAACGAGAATAGTAAATAAGTTAGCATAAATTTTCATGGTAGTTTTGTTTTCATAATTTTAAGACCCTGTTCCTTAATTTCACATTTTTTTATTCATTATTCTCTTTAAGAAAAATAAGTTCTCGTGTCATAACTTAAACATTATAATTGTCTGATAAGCAAGAAAATATTTGAAAAATATAGATTTCAGATAATTAAAATTGTATAATAAATATAACCATTTAAGAAAATCTAACCATTATTAATAACATTATTTATTAGAACTGTACAAGAAATGCTGTCAAACACGATTTCAGAAGATTGTTTCAGATAGTGAATAAATTAACAATAATCAAGACCCAGCATAAAAGTAGACCAAATTTATTTACTATTTAATTCAAGTATGTAAAAAATTATAAATAAATTTTCTTTAATTAATTGTTAAATAATAAGTGTTACTTTATTCAATATAATAAAGAAGCATAAATTAATTTAATACTATCTGCAATAAGAATATATAAGTAACATAAAGACTAAATATAATGGTACCATAAACATACAAATTATACACGAACACTAAAAACTTTAAAAAAAGTATATTATTAAAACTTAGAAACAACTTTTAATTATTCTTCATCATCACAAAAATGTATCTAATACTATAATTTTTTAAATTGGGTGTATGCATTATTCTGAATAATGTATACTTTGGTTACCAAACTATTCTTTCTATCCATGATACATATTCAGAGACTCTAGAGTATACTCCTGGAGTGTTCCTTGCTGCACAATATTTTCCAAATGATGTTACTCCAATTATATAATACATACATTGATTTTTATGGCTCTGTATTTGAATTGGGCCACCAGAATCTCCCTATAAAAAGGTATATTATGTATATCTAATACATATTAAAATGTGCAATGACATTATTATGTAAAATATATAATGTAACATTATCAAAATAAGTTATACAGACAAGAAAGAGAGAGAGAGTCAATTGCTTACCTAAAATTGAGAGTCAGTGTTGGGCAAGAAACAGTTCAAATTTTTGGAAGCACTAGCATCCTTAATGAAATAGTTGTGCTCATCATACTACAGTGTTGAATTCAAACTCTGATGGGATCAATCATTAGACAGAGACACTTCACATCAAAAGAAAGGTCTTTAACTCCCTTTTTTCTCAAAGAAAGACTATAAATACATATTATTGACCAGTAAAAATTGTAGCCTCCAAAAATTTGATGTTTCATCCACATGACAACTACAAGCATTAATTTTAGGTATGCCATCAAATTGCAATTTAACATCAATAATTATTCTGGTTATCTTGAAAAAAATAGATATTAATATAAAATTTACCTGGCAAGTATCTTTACCCCCAGTTAAGGCACCAGCACACATCATGGTTGAGGTAATGCCACGTGATAAAATATTTTGTTTAGGACTTGTATGCCACAATTTATTACATTCTTCATTGCTTATAATATCCAATGTCACTTTCAGTAAGATATCGCTTGGTCTTTCAGCTGTGAACAACATAAGTTTTGAATAAAAAATTTATAGGAAAGAACCATTATTATGCCCTGAATGAACTATCCCATTTTTATTATTTTTAAAACAACATTTATTAGATGATCAACTGTTCTTTTAGCTATTAAAATAGTTTTAATTATTAATTGTGAATGTTAGTTGTCACGTATCTGTAACACATGGTACTGAACTAATTTTTTGCTTTCCAGAAACTAAAGTAACCCACAAATACCTCTTGACTGTCACATTCATCATCCCCTGTTGAATTGTTTGACTTGATTCTCTAACCTATTTTTTATATAAAAAACATATTTTACAAAACAAAGTTATTGAATTGAACGGAAGAAAGGTGCTTATATTTTATTAATATTCCTGCTTATTACTTCTGGCTTGGCAACAATCCACACACACTGTTCTCATTTAAGCATACATTAGCTGGGAATAATCAAATTTCATGCTCATTATCCAAGTGTGAACATCAAATTTAATCTAATATATTAAAAATAATTGTTTTCCTTTCATATAAAACAATCTGTTCATGAGATATAGATAAAGTCTTACCCAAACCTAAAAGTTAGAGCTACTGCAGAGAAGTATGAACAAGTGATACTTAAAATATAATGAAAAATATCTCCAAGTTTCCACCTGGGTGCTTCCAACTCTCTTTCTTCTCCCTTTTTCTTCTTTATTCACCCATCTTTAATTCTTCTCCACCTTTTTCACACCATGTAAAAATAATTGGATTGTTGTGTCTTCTAATCTTGTATCATTATTATTGATGGGAAATTTTAGTTGAAACTGAACCAACACACTCAATTAAAGATATTTCAGGTGAATGGACAAGCCTTCATAATGTGAAACAGTGAGGCATGCAATTATATTTTAGTATTTGTTAATTCAAGAGTAGATAGAAAGCTTTCACAAGCCAAAGCCATAGAGGCCATCAAATAAATTGAATTGAAGGGTGCAAAAATCTCAGGAATCGAAGCCAGAATCTCTGCTTACCTGTTGGAAACTGACTAACTGAGCTGCCTGTATTGATTCCAGATCCAGCACTATGGTGTTAGATTGTGAAAGCTTTCTCTCTATTTTTTAATTGAAAATTCTGAATCCCTTAATCAATTTATATATAAAAATCCATTCTTCATTGAGGTCCTAAAAGTTACATCATGTAAGAATTGTGATTTAGTAAACTGTATGTAAGCCTGCATCCAGTTAGTAGAAAGTGAACCAACACACTCACTTAAATACACATCAGGTCTATTGATGGACAAATTTAACACCGGATCTTGAGCCGACATGGGTAACTCAGGTGGTAAAGCTTCCACTCGGTAAGTTCCAGGTTCGATTCTTTGATGCTTTTTCATAAACTTTAATAATGACTGATGACATAACAATTATATCTACATGTGTGGTTTATGTATGTGAATTTTAAAACACTATGCTCAATACAAGGTGATTCTACAGGCATTAATGAAACAATTAGTCCAGTCAGGCTGGGCAGAAATAAAAACCAAATTTTTGAGGACCTAAGTCCCATTATCAGGTTAGTAGATCTGAACTGTGTACCAGTAGAGCACTAATTGTCACATTTTCCTTAAATGCTTATGTTGTTTACATTAGGAATTAATGCCCAAAATATAACATTCCATTAATTTTCAAATTTGTTGTGTTAATAACAATTTCAGTGTATTGAATTTTTGGTTTTATTTAACACTAGCTGGTTGAGCAACATTGCCCGGGTATTTATTTATATAAGACCGATAAATTCCACATTAATCCATTAGTCAAGATTATGCTTTAATGTTTGTAATTGTCAAATGTTAGAAAATATTGCAAAAAACTAAGTGTACTTGAGATGGTAAAATTGCAAAGAATATAATTGCTTATTATTGATCAAAACAAAAAGTAAAATGTCATAATACATGGAAATCTATAATATAATTTCCAATAATATGCTATTCATATTTGCATTATTACAGTAGATTATGTGTTAGAGACTTACCATACTCAACTCTACCCCATCCTGTTGCAATAGTTTTGTTCACTGTGAAGTATTCTTTTAAATATAAGCAAGCTGGCCGAATTAAATTGTTGAATTGCACTTTACGATCTAATTTTAGAAGAGCTATATCATTATATTTTTCTGGAGGATTGTAGTTTGGATGTCTGATAATATCTTTGATTGTATAATCAACAGGATGTGCTCCATCATTGTCATTTTTTAGATTATTTTCTCCGAGCCTTACAACAACTGGTTTGCCCCTAACAGTAAACATGATCAATAAATTTTATCATTAGTACACTTTTTGTAATTATTGAGAGGGTACTGCATAATGACATTAATAATCATAAATTAAAAATATTTTTTATACATCATGCAAAAATAATAATAATGATTTCTATAAGAAGAAACCAAAAATGAAAATATATCATGTCTTACATTTTTAAGTTTAGGTAGGAAAAAATAGGGAGAGATTAATTAGTCTCATCCAAAATTGGAGTGATTGCTACTATTCTAAATATTTACTTCTAGACGACTTTTTAAAAATCTTATCATGGTGGCCGTAGTAATAACATCAGTTGAGATGAGAGCAATAATGGTTACAAAAACATTCTGAGGTTTTTTTTGTCTGTTATTTGGCTATTTATTTATCTAATTAGTATACTTTTATCACAGAAGTTTTATAATTTAATTTGAGTAAGAAATAGTTTTAGCAATACATTATGCATGAAATAAAATTTTTATTTAGTATATTACATTATATTTAAATTGCATTTAAAATTTACCATTACAGCGCAAAACATAAAAGTATAATGCTTGTTGTTACTTTACCATTTAATTCTTAGAAGCTCAACAATGCAATCTTACTAACTTTGAGGAATATGTGCAATGAGCTGCTGTTAGAACAAATAAATCACTTATAAGAGAACCTCCACAGTTCCATGCCAAATTTCCACTGTCTGGAAATCCTATAGCTGCCTGAAAATCAGACAAGACCTCAATTATGTCCATGATTTTCTATTGCTAATTTAGGTGCACATATTTTTCTAAAATGCCACATTATTTTAACATTTATAATACTAATATATACATGTGAGAAGCTATTAAATCCTAGTTTAATTTATCAATAAGACCTAAGAAGTAAACAACTGTGGAAAGGTGCACTGTAAAGAAGAATTAATGATTAGTCATAGCTATGGCAAGGTGGGTATGAATAGTGAAAAAGCACCACATCCAGGATCCAAAACAGATCTTGAAAAGCTACTTCATGGTCTCCACCTTTTCTTGATCCAGATACAGCCTTAAAATAGTTTTTTCCTCCTAGCCAATTTGTTAACTTTGAACAAACAAGTCCTGTTTTCAATATCTACTACCACACACTCATATTATTAGTCACCTTCTTCCACATACTTTACCACATACTCAACAGTATAGAAAATATTTCTCCAGTACATGAAATGGTCGACTCCCTGTTCAAGGTCAATAAGAAAAATTAAGTAAATTAAAAGACTTATCAATAGTTTAAGGCAGTTCAAACTCAGTATTGGTCCAAGTAGGCATGCGGTGCAGACTTTATGATTTAAACAGGTTTTTTGTGCTCATCTTGATCTACATGCAGCTTATGTATTACAAGAAAGTGATTCAAACAGAGATTGAAATGGATCTTTGGAAACAAATGTTGCTATATTTTCTAAGGCACCGAAAATAAGGTGCATCTATTGAGACAGGTGGTCAAATGGTTGTTAAAATGGAGGCTCTTCTGGTTAAAAAAGCTGCAACTGTTGGAAGTAAAATAAAATAAAAGACCTATATTATAGAACGTTTAAAATTGAGCTTAATAACGTCAAGGTCTAGAAGCTTCAAGAATTGTTGATTCAGAACCGCAGTAAAGTCAATAGTGATCTGAGTTAAGTCCAATTTACTCCAAAACAATACATAACAAGTTAGTACAGATTGTTTTTTATATATAAAAGCTACAGTATGCCTACAATTAAAATTAGTAAAATGAAAAATTTACGTGATTTTTTAAAAATAATAAAAAGAAAAATGGCCAAATACAGAAAGATATAAATAACGCACATTTCTGAAAACCTTGTTCCCTTCTTCAGGTGTGATAACAACTAGAAAACACAAGAGCATAGACTAACACAACTGCACAGTTTAGTTGACAAAACTCGGGAACAAGGTTTCCAGAAATGTTGAGTGGTATTTATATCATCACTTCTTTTGTCTGTATTCTGCTACTTCATTTTATTAATTAAAAATATTCTTTACAGACCAACCATTAATTTTCAACTTACAAATACTAAACTTTTTATAATTATCAAAGTCATTGTTGATTACAGAAGTTAACAGAAAAAGTAAATAACAAAATCTTTAATCAAATCAATTTTATTTTATTCCAATAAATGTTTTTCAGATAATGTTTCTAGTCTTGCCAATTAACAATTTTTACTGGATAATGATTGATAATCGCCTTTGTCGGCATCATTGTTGTCGTCACGTTTGTGTCGCACTCGTGGATTATCAAGTCAGTCTCCAGGGGGAAATCAAACGGTGTGGAGCTAGTAATCGGAAAGATCAGTTTTGGATTTTGTAAGTCAGTCCATGGAACATCGTCGTTAAATTAAACCACGCTTCTTCTGCCTCGAAGAATAAAATTGTTAAAAAAAGGATCTAAGTTTTGATAATTTATTTATATTAAAAAATTATCTGGCGCCCTATTATTGAGAGGACTGGATGAATCGACGAACTTAAAGCACACTCTAACGCCCATAACAATGGGGGCTATATATACGAATTCGCAACATTTTGTCGCAAATGCTCGAGGGACAAAACTGAGCCAAGAGTAACTGCTACATTATGTCGCCCAAACTTGTGGGGCCCAAGAAATATTCTACAATATGTCGCCACATCGTGGGGCGTAAAGCTATCTACTATATTATAACGCCCAAAACCGCGTTGCACAAAAACAATACGCTACAATGTATATTATAACATTTGTTTCCTAATCGGCATGAGATGAACTATCAAAAATTGTTTTTATTATCAACTCTGGAATTCTCCTACTACTTAAAATAAGAAGCCGAAATAAAACAGCGAAAAATAATAGCTACCTTAATAAAGTCTGAAAATACTCCTGATACCTTAAAGGAGTAAAAAATGCAAGCTTTAAGTTTATAGATACCAAACATATAACAGCTACCCTAAGAAACAAAAATACACTAAGGAACTTCTGAGAGCCAAAAATACTTATTGTCAACCACGTCCAGCTACACGTCGAGGAACATAAAATTTTCTTAACCATCATGGTTATTGCTAGAATTGAAGTCCTTAATTCCTATAACCCTGGAATCGATACCAATCTTGGTCTTCTTTGCATTATTTTTTTTATGTAAAATCCTTCCATATACCCTTATAGATGCTTCCTTCCCTTTCGTTTTGAAGTTGAAATTATACACTTAAAATAACACTGTCGAATTCCGAAAACGTTTTATTCCCGTCTAATAATGGCCGTTTACGAATGTTTTTAAATGCCACCCCATTCACCGTAGAGATGGGTGTGCTTTAACCCCTCGGTGTTTCTTCCTGTATCTTGGGTAATAGACCTATATATAATACTAGCTCAGTGGTCAGCATTGCCAGGGTATTTATTTAAATAGTAGTAACTGATTCGACATTCTTCTTGGTTAACATTTCATTTAACCAGTATCAATAGCGCCAGTGTTTGGAACATTTACCCATTATGTTCTCCTCCCCGACCTAACCCCTACGCATCTAACTTCAAATAAACCAAAATGATGACTGAAAGTATTCAAGAATTCTCCTACTACTTAAAATAAAAGTGTCTAAAAATCACGATGAATTAAACTTAATACAGTTTAAAAATACTCTTGGTACCTTAAAGGAGTAAAGAAATACTAAATACAGAACTCAGAAAATAAAAAATTACACGGTAACTTAAGAGGGCCAAAACTACCTTTTGTCAATCACGTCCACCTCAACGCGGAGGAACATAAAATATCATTAATCGCCCATGGTTAATGCGAGAATTAAACTCAGCGACTCCCTTAACCCCTGAACTGACACAAATAATCGTCTATTTTTGCATTACTTTTTATGTAAAACCCTTCAACCACCAATATGGGTACTTACCTCCCTTGGCTTTTGGAGTTGAAATTAGACGCTTAAAATTGTGTAATGACCCTATTAAATTAAGCGACACCGATATCGTTTTATTCGACGCTAATATGGCCGTTTACGAATGTTTTCAAATTCCACCCCTACCCCTAGTGTTTTGTAGAAATTGGTCTACGCATTTAACGGAAATTTGTATCGCCCCCTTCCACCCCGCTCCAAGGGCCTGAATGAACTACATCTTAACCAGTATGATAAATGTCAGAATTAAACTCTGCGACTTCCATAAACCCCAGGTTCAACACCAGTCTCAGTTGTCTGGTCATTACTTTTATGCAACGGCCTTTCACCAACTTAAAGCCCACCCCCACAGGCTGAAATACAACTTAACTGACATCTAGTGAATGTCAGAATTAAACTCATTAACTCATATAGCCCTGCATTTGACAACAATCTCGTTTGTTTCCCGCTAATTTTTTTTGTAAGGCCTCTCCATCTCCACTCTTAGTAGTGCTGCCTTCCCATACTGTAAGGGATCGAAGTTATATACTAAAATATATTTGTGAAAACAATATAGTTTCACGACGTTTCGTTGGTGGTCGCTGCCATCATCTTCCTTCCCCACTAAGAGTTTAATTTTCTTAACAGAGCTTCTTATTAATCAAAGAATAGAACTTTGGGGGGAGAAATTTTTAAATTACAGATAGCGTGGGACTGAACCTAAAATCGGGAGTCAGACACCATCTACAGAAAGATAAAAACAGACGAAATACATTTGTATGACAAGAATACTTCGGTAAGATCAATGTTTGGGATAGGAAAATAAAAGGGAAATTAATTGTAGGGAAATCATTTCAATCTCGTTTGCAAAACAGATTACGATACGTGAACCTGAAAATAGGCCTACATTCATCAGATTAGGGGAATTCCGAACGGAGCGATTAATTTTTGTGGCGAGGAGTAAACATCGATTAGTAATCGGCTGCAAAATATATAAGGCAGAGAGAATCCAATAAACAAGTTTTTGCTTCTAATTCTATACGTACTATATATGGTCTCGAGTAATTGTGTTAATCAAAATTTAAAAAAACATTAGAGACCACCCAAAAATAAATGGGACACGTCTGTACTAGGGACAGTCTTAACTATTACTCAATTAGGACAAATAAAAAAGTACAGACAATGACCCATATTTTAAGGGAACTATAATGTTCAATAAGCTTATGGCTTGAGAGAAATAGCCAGTCGCCCACTGACCAGGAGTTGTAGTGGTAGTAGACCGGAACTTAGTTTATCAACACAATTTGATGGTGTAGAAGCTATTATACATTGCCGCAAGAAAGTATATTGTGTTCCGTTCAGGATGTGTTGTATGTCAAAAAACTCATCCGTAAAAGTTAAGAGATAATAAGTGCAGGGTGCGGATGAGGTCCATCCAGTTCGTAAGAATATAATGAATATTTTTAAGAATGGTATCAGTCTAGCTTCCCTCTCCAATATCGTACCCGCTAAAACGAAAAGACCAAAATGCGGAGAAAGTTAGTCAATTTGTAGTTTAGAGCAAGGGTACAGAAACGATCAAACTGAATAGGAATTCGTCGAAGGAAAATTCAGCGAGGCGAGGAAGAAATGTAGGAAAGGAAATAGTAAAGACGATAACGTGTGGGTTCTTGGTAGCTATACGATAGTTGTATATTAAAAATGTTACAAAAAGATTTTGTTTTAGAAAACTTACTTTATTTCTCAACATAGTCTCCTTCCCTAGCTTTACACTTGAACCACCGAGTTTCCCATTTTTTCAACCCATCACAAAAATAGGTTTTGTCAAACTCTGCAAAATACATCGAGAAGCCTCGATCACTTCATCATTTGACGAAAATTTCTACCCACCAAGCCAAATTTTCAAATTCGGGAACAAGAAGAAGTCACTTTCTGCTAGGTCTGGTGAATAGGGAGAATGAGACACCAATTGACGCCAATCTTGGTCGTATATCAATCAGCACCAGTTTAAAACGATCCAACAGAGCAGCATAATAGTCCCCAGTTATGGTTGTACCCTATACCAAGAAATCTATGCATATTGTACCCTGATAATCCGAAAATACAGTGCCATCACCTTTCCAGCTGAAAAAACGTTCTTCGTCTTTTTCGGTGCACTTTTACCAGCTTTTGTCCATTGTTTATATTGTTTTTTGATCACTAGAGTGTAGTGCTGGATCGAAGTTTCATCGACGGTTTCGAATCTGAGCAAAAGTCTTGTGTGTTACGCTTAAACATTGCTAGATTCTGCGTTGAAATGATTTTCTGAATCCGTTTTTGGTCCAAGTCAACACACAAAGCTTGTTCGTGGCCAGTTTTTCATGGAGAATGAAATGCACTCATTCAGTTGAGAAACCTATGGCATCTGCTACCCTCACGCACTTTTTTTAGTCTGCGATCTTCCATTACGATATTGTAAACTTTTTCGATGTATTCCTGAGTGGTGACCTCAAGTGGGCGGCCGGAGCCAGTTTCATCTTCTGTGATTCTGCGATCTCGTTTAACCTCATTAATCCAGAAGTAAATGAAATTCAATGCTGGTGCAGAGTCCGTATGAACTTCATTCAATACGGTTTTTACTTGTGCTGCTGTCCAACCCTTCAAGTGAAAGTGTTTAATCACATTGCGAAAATCGTTGACTTCCATAGTCTTCTCCTGACTAGACATATAACACTACAGAAGGCTACCAAAAATAAACTACGACTTGGATATGCTTAAAACTTTTAGGAATATCTTCGAAAGGATCATGTTTCTACCGACAATGGCGCGAAAGTGAAAATTTTCCCCGTTGTTTTATAAAAATTTACCACATTTTTCAAACAATCCTCGTTCTATCGTCCAGAGACTTGGAAGTTAAAAAAGACTGAACTGTACTGAGTCTAAGAGCACGAAGGGACACAAAAAACGAATTCGCGAAATTCGCCGCCCCTAAAAAGTTCCGCCCGGTACGCGGCCCACAGCCCCCGCTATGCTTCGCCACTGCCACTATATCCTAATATAAGTAGTATGGGTTCAAATAATTTGATTATTTTACTTTTAAAATTGACCATTTAGTACAAAGCAATACTGCTAACTAGCAGGTTAACAAAAATAAAAATCGTAATACTCAGACGGTTATATTTATACCAAGAGTCGAACATGTAGACCATCGGGTTTATAGTTATCATACAATTTTCAGACAACGTTCAATAATTGAACAATCACAAATCACAACATGCACTTAAATAAAGTCATGAAATGTAACAGGTCAATTGAGTCAATGTGAATTGACGATCGATAATATAATTGAAGGTGCGTCAAAAATATTAAAAGAACTGGTTGAAATTTTTAGTTCCGATTACAAGGTATTATTATTGATTATGAAATTTTGCCGCCCCAAATATGTGCTACCAGGGGCGGAGCGTCCCCGCCGCTCCCACCACGCTACGTCACTGATATAGAGCCCTATTGGTCTTTGGCGGGGCCCCTACAAACCGGATAACACTGAGTTTCAACAAAGTCTGCAGAGTAACCCAAAACAGGCTTAAACTTGTCGAGTTTCCAAGTAACCCAAACTACGCCACATCCGTTCTCGACTACTGAGACGTTACTTTCTATAATCTAATGTTAAAAAATAAAAAGAATACAAAATAACATGAACAAGACTATATGACACCTCCAAGTGGAATTTCCCCAAACGATAATACTTTCCTCCATCTTCACCCAACTGTCTCATACGACTTGCTATTTCTCACGAAGTATAATCCTGTACTTTAGGGTGTAAGATTTTCTTCTACTTAATTAACCTATCTCTTACAATCTTTATGTAAACATATAGTATTTAATCTAGTATATATTATCAATATATTTTAATATTTCACACGGGTTAGTTGGCGATCTGAGTTGATTTCGACTACGTATTTTGGATATGATATACTATTACGGTATCAATAAAAATATTTTTTGTATGACATTCGGAATTACTGTGATACAGCGCAATCTACTATTTCTCATACCTGCCAATAGTATTGTTTTCTAATGCTAGTAGTGCGTGTGTTTTTTGACCCGCATCGGACCCGCAGCTTGCTGCTGGAACTCTTAATTGAGTTATCAACTAGCATAATAGTTAAATTAATCATGTTGATTTCAAAATTTTATAATATATACTATTTCATAATGTTGATGTGTTATTTAAGCATTTTAATTTTAAAAGTTTATAATATTGTTCATAAATGATTTGCAATTTTCTCTCAAAACTTAATCCAATCAATACCGAAACGTTGTCGTTTAAAATAAAATTAAATTAAAAAAGAAGGCCTGATAATGGTCGAAGTGTATCCTTTGTGTTTAAAAAATATGTAAAATTAAAATCAAGAATGATAAATGTTAACGAGCTTATCCAGACGTGGAGATGGATAATCGGACCAATCACGTGCGATCGTAATTGCAGTGTAATAATAAATTACTACTTATTGAATGTATATATTTGTGGCGTATACTATTTCCTTATTTCTAATCTAAATTACACTCGAGAATAGCTGATAAATTGGGCTCCACATCATTAAATTATAGATTATTATCATTCATCTTATAATGGTGTGTATAATTCATAACTTGAATCTTTTTATTCGGTCTCTTGATTTGACCCAATAAGTGGAAAGTCGCCTACGAGTGTGCGGCGTCCTCGAGATTTTGACCCGCACCACGCACCTCACCCGCGAAATGTGCCATCAGCCACTGCAACTTACGTGCATGAAACCAGGGAAGGTATTGTTGAATGATCTCATTTTATTTTTAAAAAGTATTACTCACCATATGAGGGAATTCACCAGGAAGTGTCTTCTCCCCGCCAACAATAAGTGGAAGTTGCTCAAAATCACATTTGGCTACAGTCACTGTAACTGGGTCTGGATTTATGGATATTGGTAAACCAATGAGAGTAGATGTTATTCTTTTAGAGTATTCATCGCACTCTGAAAACATATTAACAATAAAATGATTACTTGTTGCAGCAAGATGAAATTCTACTTATTAATTGTGGTTTCCTTACTTTCTTCACTGATTCTCCTTCCAACAGGTTTGTTTGTTTGCCCTGGAAAACTACTTGCTATTGTTCCTTGCGTGTTGTGATTATGACTTCCACCTAGTTGGTTGTGTCCATCAAAGTAATTATTCTGATTTGAATGAATGTGTTGTTGATTTGGTTGTTGCTGACTTGAATAAGTATGTCCGTGATTAGATTGTTTCTGATTTGAGTTTGAATTGATATGTCCTTGATTAGGTTGCCTCTGGTTTGAATTTGAAGAACTTTGTCCATGATTATGTTGTTTCTGATTTGAGTTTGAATTGATATGTCCTTGATTGGGTTGTTTCTGATTTGAATGAATGGGCCCTTGATTGGTTTGCATGGGATTATTCTTAGATCCTCCATGAGCTTCTGAGGAGCCTGTATGCGGTTTCCTTGTGAACTGGTATGCAGGTTTTTCTGTATACGCATTCTCAGAAGGATAAACCACTGGTAACGTATCCTCGATTGGATTCTTAGGATAAATCACTGCAGCAGTACTGCTAGGCCTATCTTCACAACAAATTACAGCAGTTTTGTCTTGAAAACTGCATATCTCAGGTATGATACCTACTTTGACCATGGCTACTCCTGTAGGACAGTTCCGTATTTGCCTGCAAACTCCCCTGTTCCCACTTTTGCTGAAACACCATTGCCCAACTGAAATAGAGGTCAAAATATAAGCATTACGTATAAGAAGTTGAATCACAATTTTTTAAAATTATTGTATAATATAAGATTCAATTAAATAATAAGAGACAAAATATCTCACATGTGGGACGTTATTTGTGAATTAAGTTAACTTACTAAAACATTTATAATTGTCGGACAAGGTGGAAGAAAAGTTAAGACATTTTTGTAAATCCTTATGAAGTGAAACCAATAAGACAACAGTCTGCGTTAACTGACGAGTGCTGTTGTGTCACTCTATGCTCTTCTTAGCAAGAAAGGGACAAGGATCCCAGAAACGTTGTGTGGCATTTATATTATCACTTATTTTGTCTGTATTTGGCTGTCTTTCTTATTATTAATTTTCATTTAGGCGTAAATTTTTTTCTTTTAATTTTAGCATTTTGCCTCTCAATTGTATGTTTTGAATTGATGATATGTTTGGAGACTACAGATTGTTTATCATTGGGAGGTTTGATATTAGACATATGTTCCTTGATGCGGGTATTAAGGGAACGTTTTGTTTGCCCTATGTAGCAGGAATTACAATTAAAGCAAGAGATTTTGGAAACTACACAGTGTTTGCTGTAGGTGTCCAGTGGGCCTTGTGGTTTTTAATGAAGTAGGTAAGAGTATTACTAGATATATAACTCATGGATATTTGATATTCTTTAAATATTTTTTTTAGGGTAACAGGCTACATGAGGGTCATCCACATGGTGGCAACTCCCCTTTAATAGCATAGGAAGGGATTTGAAAGGGGGGATGCGGAAGGGTAGAGGAAGGTAGCCAAGGGTTAACTAGGGCCCCCGGGCTATATTTTAAGGATCCTACCTGGCATTCGCCTAAAGAAATGCAGGGAAAACCCTAGAAAAACCTGCATCGGGTAGGTCGGGCATTGGGTACTTGTCCCAAGTCCTTCCGATAGCGGGAGAGGAGTTTGCTGTGGGGACGCAGCATTCCCTTCTCCGTGACTCGACCAGTTTAGGAGGCAGCTGGCCGACTATTCCAATGGGAATAGCGAACAACTCTTACCGTATGCCCAAGGTCTGTGACCCCGGAACATACACCTCTCAGAACAGGCCGAGGTGCCTCGGCTTGTGGGAACCTTAGTTCAAAAACGGAGAGGAAAAGGCATACCCAAATGTAGCCCCTTCGTATGTCTCCTAAGAGGTTCTGCCTGCGAGAGAATAACCCTCGCCTTCCCCGACCCGGGGTACTCAGGTAGTTTGGACGAATTTGTTATGTAGAAATTTGTGATAAGTGAGTACGAAAAAAAATTTTAATTGAGGTGTTTGGGGACGAGGAAATTGGATTTTGTTCAATCTAATGTTTATGTGTTTATTAATAGAATTTAAAGGGTACTGATTTAAATGTTTCGGACAATGTTGTGTTGATGGAACTTGGAGTTAGAAAATAATATCTATAAGATTGTATACCGTGGCTCTCTTTTGGTTTGGAGGATGATCAGAGTGAAATTTTTATTTTTCGGAATATTGGGATGATGGAGATGGGAGAAACATCTGTTGAGGAAGCTTTGTCTGAGAATATCCAACGGTAGAAACATCTGATAATTAGGAGTTTTACTTACTCCGAATATGTTTGTCACATTTGAAATTTTTATGAAGTGATTTATAATATGAATAATTTAGTTTTCCTTCACGGGTTGAATGAATATAGATTTTCTAAACGGTGTTTTAGATTTGTGTAATAATATATATAAATCATGCCCCTTGGTTTCATTCCCTTGTACCATAATACGAGAAACATTAATATAGTACGAGTTAAATCCTTGCGCAACTTCTTCATTTTAATCTATATTTCCACTTTTAGAAAGATTTATTTCAGGAAAACTTTGGGATTTGACGGAAATATTGTGCATAACATTGCAAGTCGCTTTTATTGTAGAATATCACATGTTGAACTCAGCATTTTGGGAGGGAAAATAGATACGAATAGATAGGAGCAGTGAGACTGGGGAGGGGGTGAGTTAGATTTAGTGGACAGAGTGTAGTAATGCTGATACACTAAATGATATATGAAAATGAAAAATTTACGTCTGATTGAAAATTAATAATAAGAAAGATAGCCAAATACAGACAAAAGAAGAGATGATATATATACCACACAACGTTTCTAGAAGCATTGCTCCTTTCTTCAGGTACTAAGAAAACAGAAAAAAAAACAAGAAAAAAAGAATTGATCAATGTAAAATTAAACAACGTTTCGTCACTTATTTTGCGTTCTCGTCACGTTCAAGTTTAAAAAAAATGATAGACAGTCTACTGAATGCGGTGGCCGAATAAATTATTTTTTCTGATTTAAAATTGGCTGATGTTTATTTATTAGTTTTATCTATCTATCTATAGATAGATATATATGTGTTTATATTGTTGTCTTGGTTGGAAGAAGGAATGCGCGCTCAAAAATTACGAGACGAGAGCAGTCAGCTATGGAATTCAGTCGAGGACGGAACTAAAATTAATTGAGTTGGAAATCAGAGGCGAGAGCATTAAGTGGGTGGACGTTTGGCTAGAAGTCTGCATTTTGGCTCCTCAGCGATCGAGTGGTCGTAAAGGAACTTTTTGAAAATTGGAGATTAAACACGTACCGAGAGCGAGAATCGAAGGCAGAACTACAAAAACTTGCTAAGCTGGGCAGCCGTGAGCAGGAGTCAACCGAGTGAGAGAGAGACGAAGAGGAGGTTCCTGGTTCCTGATTTTGATCTAAAAATATTAATTTTAGAATCAGTGAGTTTTAGTAGAAGCTGTGAAAAAAACCGTCATAGTGCTTCGTAAGTCAAAAGTATCCTGGAATGCTGCTATGAGTACCAATATAAAACAATTAATTATGTAAACCGGATTAAAAGATAGTCGTCAGATTTCGTTCTCTTCCTTTGATAAAATTTGTTAAGTAGAATCCATCTTTTGAGTATAATTTCTTCGACAAGTAAATTTCGTCTTTGTTAATTGACGAGAAAATCTATTTATTGAAATTTGTGTTGATAAGATTTATAAATAATTGATTAACCATTATCAAACCCAGTAATGACCCTGAGAGAAATTCTATTTGTAATTATTTGTGTAATTGTTTTTAACTTATTGCTTATAAATTCGTTTGTTTTTTAAAGTTTATAATTTTTCATTGAAAAAGCCTTTTTTTGTATATTACAAAATGGCGCCCAACGTGGGGCACGAATAAATCCAAATTCATTAAATTAAACTCTTCTAATTTTAATTATTACAATATATATATATATATAACACGGGGTTTTGAATGAAAAATTATAGACTTTAAAACAAACAAATTTTATTTAAACAATTCTTGAAACATTATACAATTTAATAAAAAACATAAATCTCTTTCTCTCATGGGTCTTTACTGGGTTTGATAACGGACAGAACACTTAAATAATCAAAGAACCCAACATTTATCTTTAAATTAAACAGAAATATTTAATTGTCTAGACATCGACGAAACTTATTAACGAACTTAGAATTACCAGATTGATTCTAAATTTAAAAGAGTTTATTTTATTAACAAAAAGAAGAGAACGATATCTGACTGTATCTTTTAATTCCGTTTACACATATTAATACCATAAATTTCAACTCACGATTACACAGGAACATTTGGCTCGTTCATTACACACACACTTTATAGACTGGACGTTTACACACTGACTCTAACACATATTATTGGTTCGACGATAGCTGATTCTCCATACTCGGTGTGAAGGACATCCCACTTGCTCGTGCTGAAACCACTTGACGCTGGATGCTGTGTCCTGGTCTCCTACCATCGAAGACAGTGGTCAAATTTTGATATTACTACAGATTGAACTTCTGTATACTAAAATGTTTATCGTTGACATAAATTTGCTATTTCTCTCGCAGGCTGCAAATTTTCTCCATACTGGGTGCTCACAGCTCCCCCTCCGTTCTGACACTCAACTCCAACTAACTCCAACTATTCACCTCCTAGCTCCACACTCAACTCACTCCACTCCTCGACAAACTTCTAAAATCTTCTCTTCCCTTTATATATGACCGTCCCTTCTCTCTTCTCCTTTGTTCCAAAACTACGTCGCAACTGCTCATTGACAGTTTCTCCATTATCCCGAGATTTACTCTCTGCAACTGCTGCTCCGCAGCTAGAAAATATCTAGCCGCTCTGTCTTGTCACATCGAGACAGGACCCGTAATTACTTTGCACTTGTACCCTCACCCCCACATGTGCGCTGTTCCAAAATTCTTCAGACCTCCCAACTGCCCCTTGATCCTAAGTCAACATTGCCACTTCCTGTGACGGCCAAGACACAATGCCTTTCCTAAACCGATTTATCTTGCGACAGGCCACCCGCGCATGTGCCTTGCCCTGACTCCTTCATACTGATCCTAAGTACACATTGCCACTTCCTGTGACGGCCAAGACCATTAATCCGAAACAATGCATTCCCTCAATGCATTACGATATATATTATAAAAAAAACAAGAGCCTAGATCGATACAACTGCACAAGTCAGTTGACAAAATTCAAAAGAGGTTGGAATTGATCATGCGAATCTGTAAATTTCACATTGATCAGTCCTGTGGGAATTAATTATTAATGAAAACACGTTAACAATAATAAAATTTAATTTATAAGGATTAAATTAAAATTTTATACTGCCTTATCAGCTACAAGGCTCCTCAATCGTTGAGTGTTGCTACGGGATTCACACTGTCATTCGTACTACTTAAATCGAAATCTCAATCTAGGAAAACTATATTTAAAATTCCAAATTTTTATTATAAATACTTCACCAGAATTGACTCTTAACTTTCGAACGTCTTTGAGGACTGCCGCAAAATATCTCATACCAGAGATGGTCACACGGCTTACTCCTCGTAGGACTCGACGCGGCATACCCCCAGTGTACAGATAGACGCAGATTCGGGCATTTTTTTCGAGCCATCCAAGGAGGGAACGGGGATACTTGGTTTCCAAAATCCCGGCGGGATGGGTCCAGTACCTCGACTCCAAAGTGCGTCGGGCTAGGACGTGGGCAAGCCACCATCCAGATGAGCTTTTGTAACTCTGACCCTGTGGTATTTTTTCGAACCCTCCAAGTAGGGATGCCCAGGGTCGCCCCACAGGGTTGTGTTGCACTTGCACAAAGAACTTTGAAACTTGTCGCCATATTCTACGTACCAAGAATGGTTCTCAAGTTAGGGCTATCTGCCTCTGATAGCAAAAGGCTATTGCTTTCAGGAGAATTATGGAAAGGCGGTTTCGTCATCGGAAAATAGCAGATGTTGACAAGTCTCCAACCCTAGACACCTTAGCCTCCAAGGATGCGGTTGATTCTGGTGTCACCAACACCTTCCACACCCTCGTCGGCTGGACTACCGCCTTGAGTCAGTCTCCACTAGCTCCTGACAGGACATGATGACAGCTTCTCAGAAAGACCCCCAAGAGAACCACACGCCCTCCCTTTCTCCTTCGCCTTCCCTACATGCCGCAACCGTGAGGAGGTCGAGGTCTCTTATCCCAGAGTAATATTGTTATTCCTCCAAACAACCGAGACTTGTCAATATTCGAGAATGCTTTCTCAACCTCTCCCACACATGACTATTGGGAGCAATGAGACTGTTACCCTATTACGAGGGATTTGAAGCACTGCAGCCAGTTTTATGGGTGGGCGCTGTTTGGTCTTCCCCTGAGGTCGACGATTCGGATACTATCATGGGGATCAGCTTCCCGGACGACACCTCAGACTTCTGTTATCCAGCCGTCTACTCGTTAGGACGACTGTATGTGTCGCACGCGGTGCTATAAGTGGTTTAAGCCATTTTAACACGGCAGAATGTCGGCTGGTGACGATTCCCAGCCTGTACGGCCTTACACATCAACAGATACTTACCTTGTGGAGAGAGTTCGTGCTGTGGGTCGTGGAAATAGTCGTTTAACTCATCCCAATAAAGAACAGGCATCAGAAGTTGCTGACGAAGTGGACATGAGCGTAGGATCATGCCATCAAATTTTGTGTGACTAACTTGAGATTGTTGTGTGTCAGTGCAAAATTCACGCCGCGGTTGTTGACTGACTGTCAGAAACAGGCCCCCGTGTTGAAATCAGTCATGAACTTCTTGCCATTGCCAATGAAAACTTCCTTAGAACATCAGAACTGGCGATGATGTGTTTATGGCTATGAAGGTGCAGTCGTCGTAGTGGGTTGGCAAAGGGTCTGCTCATCCCAATAAAGAACAGGCATGACTTGGTCAAAGGTCAAAGTAATGCCGGATGTGTTTCTTGACTGCAAAGACATTGCCCATCAGAAGATTTTTACTGCGTGGTAAGATGGGAAATCTAGCGCTTTTGAGAAATGCCATGCGCAAGACGGGAAAACCGACTTGGATGGTGCATCTTGACAATTCGCCGGGCTCACGCGTCGCTCCTTGTCCTTCGCTATCTAGCATAACATCACACTCCCATTATGCCCCATCCACCGTATTCTCCATACCTAGACCCAGCAGCCTTTTTTCTGATTCCCTAACTTAAAACCGCGTTGAAAGGACGCCGTTTCCAAACCGTAAAGAAGATTCAGGACAATGCGACAAGAGACCTGCGTGACATCCCAGAAAACGCGCTTCGGGAGGCTTTCCAAAACTGGAAGTAACGTTGGGAACGCTGTATAGCCAATAGAGGGGACATCTTTGAAGACGACAGTTCTTAAAATGTTGTATAGTGAGTAATAAAGATCGAAGGCTTTCCCGGGGTATTTGTTGAAGGAAAAGTTTTCAGGTTTCCACCCGGGAAAAACAGCGATTGTAACGCGACGTTTCGACGACCAAATGCACTGCCGTCATATTCTAGGCGTCGAAACGTCGCGTTACAATCGCTGTTTTACCCAGGTGGAAACCCGAGAACTTTTTCTTCAGTAATAAAGATGTTGTAGCGAAATTTCGGTTTCTTTTTTTAACACACCTTGTATCTATATAAAAACTCGGTCGATCACTATTGTTTTTCCTTGACCTGCTTAGGACACGATAATGACCTGGCTAGGGACCTCCTGAGGCACCTCACGCAACACTAACTTAATTCCAGTTGCACCTTTTTCTTATTGTCCCAATGAGCGACGTTTTAATAATTTCATATAAAATTATTTTTTAAAAAAAGACACAAACAGACCTTAGGTGTTTTCTCACTTATTCCCCTATAATACAGTTTATGTTTATTTTTATATCATTATATTGAAAAATTCGACTGAATTTGTATACCAATCTACGTATATTATTTTGACAAGTTTTGACAAACTTCAGAATCATATAAACATAAAAGTTTTTATTTATATTAAACGAAAAAATATAGGATACAAATATGTGTAACAAAAAATTGTTTTAACGTTTTTTTATTAAATTACTCGATATTTTTCATAATTTTCAACATTTATGGAAAGAGCGTGTCGCTACAAAAGAGATTATTGTAATTGTGCAAATATGATTTTAACAATTACTGTTTGTTTCCCAACAACTATTTTTTCATACTAGTTAATGAATGATTTTGTATTCAATGCTAGCTGATTGTCAGGCATAGATGGTGGATTTATTAATTCCAATTTTATATTAGACAGCAAAATGAATTAATTCTGTCTATGACGTAAAATTGCTCCAAACTGGATTATGAACAATATTTTCAGTTTCTATTCCGGGAGCAAGAATACGTAAATTCTGGGTTGCTCAAGACATCGCAACATTTCAAATGTTACTCGTGTGATCGATGAAGCTAGTTGGAATGAGTGGTATTCGAGAGAAAAAAATTGTTTCACCCACTCTCTTTCAATAACGTCGGGGCTGTTACCAACCAACTTAGCGACCTCGACAAACATGAAAATGGCACCAATCTCGATCAACTTGGACATTTTATAATTAACCCCTTCTTACGCCCGCTGAAGAGACAGAACTGACCCTTTAAACCCGTAGGAAGTTTCACTGATCCCCTCGCCGACTCTGAGAGCATTGGATTTGACATTAATATGGCCCTTTTAAGACCATTTTTCACCCCCTCATCGCCCGCCTTCATACCGATTGGGGCGGAAGTGAAATTAACCGACGTTGTGTATTCAAACATCAATATCGACCATTTTAAACATATTGTAATGCCAATTAATTGAAACATTAGTTGTGAAATTCAAAATATAAATTGTTTGAGAAATCCTTTGTAGCGGCAAGAGATTTGAAACAACAATAGAAAATCCAAGCACTGTTCCTTTGTCGGAAGGTCAGTCAAAATGGCGTATGCGCGCTCAAATTGCGAGACGAGAGGACAGTTTGCATTAAGATATTGAGGAGTACAGTTCGCAGGGAGATTTGTTGAGAGACGGTTCACGGAAAGACCTCGTCGAGGTATAACAGTTTTGGAAGGAGAATTCAACCGGGTTGGCAATTAGCAGGACAAAGTAAAACATTCATAAAAGTATAACGTCGAAACCTGCACACAAAAGGCAGTTTTTGTGTCTATAGCCGGCCAGATATAGCAAAAGTTTCGGTTTAAGTCCGGAACAATAAAGACTACCCAATCGACGAATCGTAGAAAGCACCTAAGGCGAGCGGTCAACCTATAGATGACGAAAGGAGGATCATCCGAGTTCCTGACGACGTATAAAAATTTTGATTTAGAATCTGTGAGTTTAGAAGTAGTGTAAAACCCGCAATAGTGTTTTCTAAAATTAAAGGTACGCTGGAATGCTGGGCAGACGTGAGTAACAATTAAAAAAACAATTAATTATGTAAACGTAATTGAAAGATAGCCGTCAGATTCCGTTCTCTTCTTTTTGATTAAAATTGTTAATCAGAGTCGATCTTTTCACTTTTAAATTTGGTCTCATTTTAAATGTTCAAGTTTAATTGACGAGTAAACTTCTTTTTCTTTTAATTGTAATTTGTTGTTGATAAGATTATAAATATTATCTATTTGTCCATTATCAAACCCAGTAAAGACCCTGAGAAATTCAATATTATAAATTTTGTAATTGTTTGAGTTATTGCCACAATAAAAATATTGTTTGTAAAAGTTTATTAATTCTTTTACTTAAATAACGCCTTTAATTTGATTATTACAATATATTTTGCCAGTCCTTCGAAGGGGATGAAAATATGTTTGGACTTTTACCAACCAAGATTATGAATATTGGTCACTTTTGTCACTTCCCTCCCCAGTGACTTCCGAAATTGTGGTTTCGACATCTCGGTTTTCGCAGTATTGCCATACCTTCGCAGTTACCATAATCATATTTTGGAAGAAATGTGTGTACGAATTTTGAGCGAAATTGCTCCATGCACTTTAGAATAAACATACTGTTACACACACATACATTTTAATTTATTAGACAATCGTCTCCTGGCAGATTGTAATTAATAATAAGGTTACTGGAATTCGTTATCGTCAACGAATGAATCTTCTTTATTTCTAGACTCCTACTTATCAATTGTATTAACGATGCTCAAACACCAATCACTTACAACAACCTAATAGAAAGGAATCGCGTGCTGTGTAGTCGTGCATTGAATATATAAATTTAATTGGAATCAAATGTATTACAATTTAAATTCCTGGTTTTACATAAATAAAGTTTATTGCATTCGAATAGTAGTATTATAATTTTTTTTATGCGGCATATTTCATTATTTTTTACAGATCGGGTTTTCGTAAAGCACTGTAACATAAAAATCACGTGATTATTATAAATCATAATTCAAATTTCACATTCGGATATTGTGCACGTAAAACTGAGAATTACTACAAATCAGGAGTCAAGAGGCGAAAGGAGATATATTAGCCGACATTTCGCGTTTTCCACTTTCAAATCAAAATAACGCATTGAAAATCACGATTTGCGATGTAAATGACTATTTTGTTTAAAAGTCTTCTTATAAAATTGAAATGTTTCCCGTGGGCAAATTTCTACATCTTCTGCAAAGACGGAAACGGATATCGGCCGATGATCTTGTGGTTCACAGTTCAAGGTAATCTGGTCACAATTCTTGGAAACATTCTACAGAATTCCCTCAACGAGATGGCCTTGAAAATGTAAATAACGCGTATCCTCGGGTTCCTGTTTTAACTGCAAGAATGCATATAGATTAGGTCGCCTGTAGCAAATATCAATTTGGTTGTCATGCTTTAGCGGTCTTATCGTCAAGATGCCTTTCTTACTACAATCTTCACGCATCTTTTGGAAATTTTCTTACGAAACGAGAAAAAATATATTTTTATTATGTGTGCTATGGGATATCAGTGTGATATTTGGAAGTGTACCTTAACTCTTTTATTGGATTAATAATTTAAATCTACGAGTGAGCAGATCTAGTTTTCATTGATAAAGACTTAAAGGTGCTAATAATCGATTGATCAATATTTAATAATCGTGATTCACGCGTGGTTTCTGGTACCAACAGAAGCTCTTAACCTCTTACTACTTAAATTCAGAAATTTAAATTCACTGTACTCACGTTCCTGCCCTGTTAGTAATCAATAAAGGAAACAACGAACAGACGAGGAAGTCCCCTTTTCTTATGGTTAACTTGGTTAGTTCATAATATCCCATAATTCAATTCGAATACAAGATAATTAAAGTACATCCATCGCCGTGTCTTTCTCATAATTGCAACTCGTCTCAGTTATCGTTAATTCTGTCTGAATACTATTTAGTCTCATTTTATGACTAAAAAAGGTGGTTTCCAGGTGAATTATTGAACCTGACAGTAAATTTCCTTAAATTGTAAAAATTACAGACTAAAATCTATTGATAACATAACGACTCATGACGGTAATCATACTACCATCCCGATTTTCCTGTTTCCCCCAAGCAATTTAGCTTGAATGAAATCAATAGCACAATGCCACGACCACGCCCTTTCCAATTTTCTAAAAATGGCCAAGAAAAATCTAGGGTAACCGGCATATTAGCCAGAATGTGACGTCTAGGTCTGGCAGTCATCTTTCACTAACAATCCGCCATTTGTGTGAAACACGGATAGTAACATCGTATTAGGGGCAAAGAATTATGATACGAAATACTGAACGTGTCTATAGGTCAACTAGAGATTACACTAGATGTAGATGTGGTTTAAAAATTATTTTCTTCCCATTCGCGCAACTGACGATATTTTAATTTTACACATATTCTGACCCAATAACAGAATAATCTGCTGCGACAAACGTGACTGCCATTGAAATTATCTAAAATAATACAACTACAATGCTCGAAACCCAATTTGTGATTCAGTATATATATATGAGTCGTGTATTACCATGTTAATTATTGCCGACACGATTTAGTTAACTCTGTCAATTTGGTAAACTTAAGTCTCCCAACAACGGAGATACAAAACAAATGTTTACTCCATGGCACTTGGTGGTGAGCGGGCAGGACACTTAAAAGCCGGTATAGATTGTTCAAATTCCCCACTTCTTTATCGTGTGCTACAATATTAATGGAAAATATCTATTTTTGGGTTAAATAATTTTTTTTTGTTCAAGATCGTGAAAATCTGTACACGTGGGCAGTATAAATCAACACTAAAGGAAAGGTATTAAAATATTAACCATGTCATATTGAATTTCGATGAGTATATGTATCAATGTTTTATCAACAAAGATCCAATATTTTTAAATACTTCATGAAAATGTTATTGAAATTCATTTGCAAGCAAGCACATCAGTCTGCAGAGATACAATTTGAAGAACTTGGTGCTACCTGGTTTCACTCATCACTCACCTGTTCTTTGGGCACTGAAGCCGTCGAGCCCGAACAAAAGCAGCAAAATCAATCCTTTCCACATGGCTGACCGTTCAACACTGACAAGAGCAGGGAGAATACCACTGTATGACGTCACAATATACCTGCTCCTGTCTGGACATATATATATTTTATAGAACCTGAATTGCGCAACGGAACCTCAGTCAAGGTCTTACCTGCGGCACACGCACTGCGTCTTGGTTGCTTTAGAAGTGGCCGTAAGTAGGTGAAGCATTGGAGAAGAGGATCGTCGCATCTGTTAGTCAACGTGAAGCGAATTACAGCGAACCTTCAATACAATGAACAGATACTGAGCTCAAGATGTGTCACATACTCATAGTTAGCATGACGCTTCACATAAAATCATTCTTAGCTTCCGTTGTCTCAATAAAATAGCTCTTCTGTTAGTGTGGTTGAGTACAAATGCAATACTATGCGCATACTTCAAAATCGGAAAGCTTAGGGATGACATCCTACCACACAAAAACATTCAAATTTATTCCGAGAACTTGGCGTGGCGAATCAAATGTGTTTGGCACCTCATAGTAATGGGGAGTGAAGATATAATTGTAGGCAATATATGTAAATGAACTGGATATTGTGAAATGCCTTTAAATTATTACCTCCCACTTTTCACTTCAAAATCATTAAATCTGTACCTAACAGTTTACATAGTTTTTTTTTAAAAAAAAAAGCACATGAGATTTCTATCACTGGTGTTCTGCTATCCCAAGATTTTTGCTTGTGCTGACTTGGAAATCTAATTAATTAAAAAAATATTTAAATAACACTGCTATTTAACTAAAATTGACTTTTCATTTCTTTTTGTACTTCAAGAAATGGACCTTTAAATTTATATTGGCGACCTGCATATTTCCTCGGTGCAGTTGACATGTTTGAAGAGTGAAAAAATGGAGTGTGATTAAGAGAGGGGTGGCAGTGAAATGGTTTGGGTGTCAGAAAAAGATGTGCCACAGAGCTTACATGTGATCACATGAAAATAGTTTCAGAATCACGTGGAAAGCTTGCACCTTGTACAGGGCACATTAATAAATTGTCCACACAGAATAATTTTATGTTCAACCTCCTGCAAGTATTATATACATTTCTGAACCAACAGAGGTATACTACTTAAATTATACGATTAAATTTCTTCTTCTTCTTGTGCAACAACCCCTTCCCGGCAAAAATGTTTGAAGATGAGGAAACTGGAAAGATTGAATGAACTTAATATATTCAAAATGAATACTGAAATTATTGTTTTTCACTTTATGCGAATACTTGAAATTATATTTACTTCACAATTAAGCCTGTTCACAAAAATGATGCTATATGTAGTATTATAAAATATCAAGTGTAATAGTTTGAATAGTTTTAAATTGGATTTTCCTAAATAATGTAATAACTAAATTTATTTTATAACTGTCAAACAATTTACACAATTATTTTACTATATATACTTAATTATAATGTACAGAATAATTTAGACTGCAAATAATCAATGGAATACAATAAACTATTTTTAAAAAGCATATGCTATCCTATCTGATCTTATCAATTTTCTATCACAAGCTATTTGAAAAAGGATAGCTCCTCATAAAATTCAGATATTTTATATTTTCTAGCTCAAAAATTATATTATATGAATCCATAAAATAATAATCGGGTGGATAGTATTTATAATAAAATTGTGCAAGTGAAATTTTAAGACCAAAGCAGTTATCCCAGATGTTTTGCGAATAAGGTTCCTCAGAGTCAAAGTGGTGGCAGTTAAATATTAATTACATATACTCCTTCATAGAAATATTAAGAGTATTAAAAGTTATCCAAAACACAACATTTAATTTTAGCAGCTTATTTACAATCAGACTTTGAACTTAATTTAGACGGTATAGAAATAGTTGGTAGCAGTGGTGGCTGGTGCATATGTACTCATGTATACAATGCATAAATTAAATTAGGAAGAATAATGTTTTCTCAATTGTAAGAACCTGCATAATAATTGTGTTTTAACAAACTGCCTGTTTGGTGTTACCGAGCAGACACCGTAGGACTATGAGGTAGACAGGATGCCACATCTGATGACATAAAATGTGATATTTTGGGGTGAAGAAAAAGAGAGTTAAGGAATGAAGGAAGTTTCAAACTAAATATAAATTTTATATTCAGGGATATGACAAGAATTTGTAAGTACAGCATGAGTCTACAAACTTCTAAAACTTAGTACAACCTAATAAATCATTCAGAACCAAAAATTTTATGAGTGCACTATAAATTAGTTCAGTATAAAACATAAAACTCTACACAAGTAGATGAAAAAATAATAAAAAGGCATGGACAAATTTGTAACAAATGTTTACTGTAAGTGTTTGTAATTACTGCAGAATTTTATGATATATCCTAAAAATTAAAAATTTTACTTTTCTACGTAAAGTAGTAGTAGAAGTTACTTATGTTGTACATGATAGTAACTATAATTTATACTTATGCATTTATATGTTCATTTATACTCTTCCTCAATGGAGGTGTAGTGGACAATAAATTTAATGCAATCTAATGACAATGTCAACCTGTTGAAACCATTTTTATATTTTATTCAGTGCTTTGCAAATTATGAGAAGCAGAAAGTCAATTAACATAAATTGAAATACTCAGCAAGTTGGAAAAAGAAAATCAAAACTAGTAGAACACGCAAGGATGAAAAAAGGAAATAATGTAATGTAAAATGTTATAATTTCATCTGATCCTTGTTATTTTTTTATATATAAAAAACTTTAAAAGTGGAAGTACATATAATTTTCCCCATACAATAATTAGCATTGCAAAAATATATTCTCAAATAAGTAATAAGACATATGTTTTATTAGAAAACATACAGTCTGCCACAAACTTTTCCAACCACAGTCCCTACTACCCGCAAATAGTAATAGCAAAATGCCATTTCACCACATTATAGTATTAAATTCAGGTAATCAGATATCTTAGTTTGGATTAAGTTAGGCAGGCTTCCACTTGCATGAACTCTCTTGCTTTAGTACTGATCCCTTCTATCTGTGATACCAAGCAGGGTTCTTCTCTTTGGTTACAACTCCTTTACCTTAACAATGTATTCTTTACTACTCATATTCTTCAGTTCTTATTTTTAAGCATTAAACTGTGGAAAGTCTATTAACTAATCGATACCTCGCCAAATTTTAGTTATGCTGGAATGTTAGTTCTTCAAGATGATTATAAAATACAGAAAAGTATAACATTTTTTCTCCTGACACTTTAAGCACTTAAGAGCATTGTGTAACTTTCATAATATCTTCACTACTTGTACACAAAATAAATTTATGACTTTCAGATGAGTAATGTACTTAATAATTAATTTTGTGGCCATACAATGCTTTCAATCCAAGAAACATATGTGGATACTCTTGTATACACTCCTGGTGTGTTTCTTGCAGCACAATATTTTCCAAATGATGTTACACCAACTACATAGTATATGCATTGGTTCTTTTTGCTCGTTATTTGTATTGGTCCTCCTGAATCTCCCTGCAAAATATATATATAACATCTCATATTTAGAAATATTTCTGAAAAACAATATGTTAATAAATGGCATACATATAACATTTCTCAGGCATTTTCCATATTTTCCATAATCTGTATGATAACTTAAAGTTAGAAATCAGAGATTGAGTAGATTGAATAATAAAATACTTTTTCAACGTTATTTACAAAATTGTTATTCACCAAAAAAAAAACCTGTTTTAATGGACCATTTCTCCTAATATGTACCTATTATATCCCTTATGTGACCTATATTTTTCACTCATGGCTAAGGTTGGCTCTGTATTAACAGTAATGTGATAAATGTAAAACATTGAGGGATATGGTCTCATGCATATAATTGTCCTATATTTTGAGATTAATAACAACCTAATTTGGTCCCAAATTTTACAGTACTATACAGTTGACAATTAACAATTGTATTACAAAGAAATATACTAACTTGGCAAGTGTCTTTTCCCCCAGTCAGAACACCAGCACACATCATGGATGGCGCAATGCCATTTGCAAGATTAGTTTGGCTAGGACTGATATGCCACAAGCTATTACAATCATTATTATTGATTATATCCAAGGCTACTTTCAGAAGGACATCACTTGGTTTTTCAGCTGGGAAGAAAATGATTGTTTGCATATGAATTTATTACTGTAATTAAGTCTACTTAATTCAGTACTAGCTATAATGAAGAATATGTTTTTTTAAAAAAGAAAATAAAATCTTATAGAAAAATAATGCTATTCTTTAAAGTATTATTATTATTATTATTTCATTAAAGATAAACAACAGATGAAAATGTTTCCAACATTTCCACATAATCAGTGAATAGAGAATATTTAATACAAATTTACTGTGACTCACTATAACTTCACCATTGAATTTATTAATCTACACTACATTGGAAAATGCAAATAATAGGCCATTAAATACCATACTCAGTGATGTTACTTATAATTCCTACACTTTTTTCTTTAAACTACTTTATCTTGCTTAAAGTTCAGAATTTTTTTCACAGTAAAGTAATAAGTACTTTGGCAATCACTCACGATTAATCTTTGGATTGATCACATTTAGAAATATAATTTGGTTCATTTGCAAGGTTTTACTCTACTTTCCAGATCAGACATAAGATTAAATTTTCAACAATACACACATTTAGATGCATAAAATGTACATTAAAATACTATTCAATGTAACCCCATCCCGCAAATTTAACTTATGTCAAAAATTCTCACTTTTTCTGTCCATATTAAATAAATTATATACATTAGTTTTTTAAATTATTATTATTATTTATATGTTTATATATATACTGGTTTATTAACTTAAATTCAAAATTCTGAATATTGTACCTCACAAATGATCCTATTTTCATCAACGATGTGCTCTTGCTACTTATAATTTAAATAGAATATGAAGATGCAAAAGGATCCAGCAAATAAATGAAACTTACCATAATCAATGCTGCCCCAACCAGTAGCTACAGTTTTATTTACTGTAAAGGTATCATTTGTGTATAAGCAAGCTGGTTGGATAAATTTGTTGAAGAACACTTTACGATCCAACTTTAGAAGAGCTATATCATTATATTTGGCTGGGGGATTATAATCAGGATGTCGGGTTATTTCCTTTATTGCATAGTTAACTGGTTGTGCTCCATCATTATCACTTCTAAGATTATGTTCACCAAGTCTGACTACAACTGGCTCTCCCCTGGAATATAGTAAATATTTTTCAAGAATTACAGTTTGAAATATTAAACTAAAGATTTCTAAAGTACAGTTCACATTAACCAGCACACTTTACCTAAATATAAACAAACCTAGTATAGTCTCATATATTTTTACACACTCCAAATTTTTGCATTACACTTATATTTCATATATATTGTAATGCCTTGAAGGAAAGGCATTGTTGCTGATTCATGGGCTGGGCCGTCGGAAGCAAGGCACATGCAGGGTGGCCTGTCGCAAGATAAATCTGTTAAGGCGGGCATTGTTTCTGATTAATGGCCTGGACAGGTCACTTGTTGACTTAGGATCGAGGGGCAGTTTGGGCGGTCTGAAGAATTTAGAACCGCGCATGTGTGAGTGCGGGGGTGAGAATACAAGTGCAAAGTAATTACGGGTCCTGTCTCGATGTGACACGACAGAGTAGCTAGCTATTTGCTAAGGAACTGCTGCTGCAGAATGTAAATCTCGGGATAATGGAGGAAGCTGTCAACGGGCAGTTGCGACGTAGTTTTGGAACAATGAAGGAAAAATGAAGAGACTGGAGTTAGTTAGAGTGGGAGAGGGAGCTGCGAGTGTTGGTTGTGAAGGCGTACGACGAGCACCGAGTATGGAGAAATTTTGCAGCCTGCGAGAGAAATAGCAAAATTATTCAACGATAAACATTTTTGTATGCAGAAGTTCAATTTGTTGTAATATCAAAATTTGACCACTGTCTTCGATGGTAGGAGACCAGGACATTGCATCCAGCGTCGAGTAGTTTCAACACGAGCAAGTGAGATGTCCTTCACGAACGGAGAAGCAGCTTTCATCAAAACAACCATGTGTGTTAGAGTCAGTGTTTAAACATCCAGTCTATAAAGTGGGTGTGTAATGAACGAGCCAAATGTTCCTGAGTAATCGTAAGTTGAAATTTAATGGTATTAATATGTGTAAACGGAATTAAAAGATACAGTCAGATATCGTTCTTTTCTTTTGTGTTAATAAAATAAACTCTTTTAAATTTAGAATCAATCTGGTAGAATAAGTTCATTAATAAGTTTTGTCGATGTCTAGACGATTAAATATTTCTGTTTACTTTAAAGATAAATGTTGGGTTCTTTGATTATTTAAGTGTTCTGTCCATTATCAAACCCAGTAAAGACCCATGAGAGAAAGAGATATATGTTTTTATTAAATTGTATAATTGCTAAGTTTTGATAAATAAATGTTGTTTGTTTTAAAGTCTATAATTGTTCATTTAAAAGCCCATCATATTTAATTATTACATTTTGGCTACCACAACGTGGAGTAAATTAAGAAGTCCCCGGTAGATTATTACAATATATATATATATAGTAACATGATTATGTTACATTGTCAATTTATGAACTTTGTCAGTGTCCCTTTGCCGCACCACATAGAGCATTATTGGTGTAAGGCACACCGAGACGTAACGTAGCAATGCTTCAATTCTGCTTAAGACTCGACAAGGATTGGAAGATCCCAGTGGTTTAACAACAAAAATGTAATCAACAACCACGCCCTGCAGATAGTAAATGTTCTCAATGCTCGAGAAATAAATTAATTATATCAAAAAATGTTTTGTTAATTTCACTCAAAAAATTACCTGGCGCCCATATTCTAAATGGAGGCTAAAAACGAATGGACGAATGGTCTTTTGCCACAATGTATATATATTTTTTCCTATTGGCTGATTGCGGTAAATATTTACTTTACATACTTTTGTGGATCTAAATTCCTGTCTGCCTGTAACACTGAATTTGGTTGACTTTACATGTAAATGCTGTAATAAATTTCAAAGATATTTTACATTGTTGTTATATAGAGATGTTAGAATATTTTTAGCAACATAAAACTGACATGTCATATTGTGACAAAGCAGCGAATGCTCCAAAACCTGTTTTTAACTGATTTGACAGGGATGTTGTTCATTTTATAGGAAAATGGCTGAAGGTTTTTTCTCTGAAGTGATAAATAACTCTGAGGCTAATGTAAACTGCCATCCACCATTATAAAAAGTATAAAATTCAGTCTGACCAATATGCTTATTGATAGCTTATCAAAATCCTTTATGCCAGGGGTGGGCAGCCCAACTGGACTGGACCAACAATTGATTTCAGATAAGTTGATTTCACTGTCTATCTAAATGTGTTTTTCAACAATCAATAAGACAGATACTCAAAGGATAAAATAAAAAAGATTAAATTCATAATTAATATATTTTCCTATTTAGCCTTATAAAATATGACGACACTTAGAATGTCTGTGTTGGTGATTCTAATATTTTCTTTGCAATACAATAATATTAAAGTGCATAGTTTTTGGGGACACATTGCAAATTTCATTCTATATTAATATTTGGAATATAATTACCATTAGAACTATTAAAATCAGTTTCTTAAATTATTTATTGTATGTTATGATGCAGAATTTTAAACTAATTTTTTCTCAGTAAATTTTTTTGTTATCTACTACATTGAGAAAACATTTTAATTTATGGACAAATATTTATAAGGGTTATTGTTAACACTGTGAGGCTACAATTGTAAATAAATAATCTCCATAAATAATAGTAGAAAACACTCCCATAAAAAATATTTTTTATATGCCATTACATGTATGTAAGATGATGAATCTTTGAAGTTGTTAAGCATCAAATACCAGTATTTAAGTTCAAATAATTTTTTCAATATGTTAATTATTTAACTCGAGAATAATAATTTTTCTAATTTAAAAATATTTTTAATGGCACTGATTTATTTAATAATGTTTTTTTGATCATATAAACTGAATAAAGAGTGCAAAAATATTTTAAATTATACTTATGCATATCATATGCTAGAAAATGAATTTGAAAATGTAGTTATAAGTGATGTTACTTTACCATGTTATTCTTAGAAGTGCTACAATGGTACTAACTTTGATGAATGTGTACAGTGGGCTGCTGTTAGCACATAATTATCGCTTATCAAAGAACCTCCACAGTTCCAAGCAAAGTCTCCACCATCTTGAAATCCTATTGCTGCCTGAAATAAGAAAATAACCAATATGTTATGTACAGAAATGATACATTATAAATACTCAATTCAATTTGAATATATCAACTTTATAATTAACAGTTATAAATTAAAATATCAAATATGCACTCACTTTTGTTAATGCCATTAAGGTATAATAATAATTGCATCATATGCATTTTAAATATTATTAACACTTATAAAATTGAATTATTCAGGTTTCACATCAAACATACAATTGATTTGTGAAATCTCCAGAAGCATCAAATGCCAACTTTTATCCATCATAGGATTTAAACCACAGCCTTGTATATCATCTTCCTATAAGAGGCTACTTATCAACAGTTAATTGGTAGTGACTCTTTTATAGTGTTGCCTATCAACAATGTCCAAGGTGACATAAATGCCAAAAATGCATGCCTCAGAACATCTTTTATGCTCCAAAAACAGCTTTATCATTACTTGCAACATATGGTCTCACATGTCTTGCTGGTATATAACATCAGACATGCACTGAATTGGGAATATTTCTTAAAACTATATTTCTTCTTCAATTTACCTGTTGCTGCTAAATCCTCAATTCATAACAGCCCAATTGTAAACTGGGTTTTAATTTTTTCATTTAAACTGGATTTCATCAAAATATACATTAAGCACTCTATTCTGTTCGTTCATGAGACATTTGCAGCCAAATATGTCAATCAACTTGGGGAAAATGTTAAAAACAGATGTATATATAACCCTCTGTAAACGCAGACATTTACAAACACTGGACATAGTCAAGCCACATTTGTTACTGTGACCAATCATTGTCCAATTATTTGTGATGAAGCTCAACAATACATTATTGCCAAACAGAGGTGTCATGCTGAGGTGCTAACACATATTTTATCTACTGCCAAACTTCTGGTTAGTCCAATTATTTTCAGTCTACTGCTTCCACACTCTCATTACTGTTGAAGCATGATACTTCCCATGAGAAGCAATGGGGTAATTTAAAAAAATTCACTTTCATGCAGACCAATCATTTGTCACTATTTAAATTCTGTTGTTTGCTTATAATGCAGAATTTTTATTATTTCTTGCAAGTTTTAGGTGCTTATTGAGTTTTACTTGTGATATTCAAAATTTCTAAAAAATTAGAATATTTGAATGGCAGAATTGTTCTATTTATTTGTATAACTTTTTCAAACATATTTTAATATACCCAATCATAAAAAAAATAGCATTAGATACATAGTTAATTTAACAACTACTTAATACTATTATTATCACAAAAATGGGCAAGAGTTCATGCTAATTAAATATTCACTTGTCTGTTATTTGTCAGACGAATTTATAAGCTTGAATAATATTTATTTAAATACATTATCTGTCCATTAATTTTAAAAAAATAACTGACCTATCTGTATTTTCAAATACAGATAATGGATGCACCACCTGATCCTATTATACAAATTATATTGGGAAAAATAAAAGTAAGCTTGCTATCAATATTCTTTCAATATATTTATTTACCATATGGGGGAACTCTCCTGCCAGCGCTTTCTCACCTCCAACAATAAGTGGTAGCTTTTCAAAATCGCATTTTTGTACAGTTATTGGAACTGGGTCTGGCCTCGGAAGAAGTGGCAATGCAATTATTGTTGTTGTTGCTCTCTTTGAGTACTCTTCACACACTGAAAACATTACAAATACAAATAATTGATTTGTTTATAATTAAATAATAATTTATCATAAATAGTATTTTAATCTTACTTTGCTCACTAATTTTTTTCTTTCTATGCATCCCACTTGTATAGTCAGCTTCAGTTTCCAATTTAGTTCGTTGTGATATATCTTGACTATTAACCAGAGATCCTTGCATATTGGAGTTATCATTACTGTCTTTATGATTTTCTGGTCTGTATCCCTCACTAGGGCTTCCAATGACTACTTCAGAATGTTCAGAACTTTTTGTTGTTCTCTTTCCAGGATCTTCTGTAAATGCAATCTCGTGAATGTTTTCAGATGGCCTGAATACAGACAAATTTCCTCCATATGGTTTCTGTTTCTGAGATGATACTGTCACAATTATGTTTCCAACTTTCTCTTCACAACAAACTATGGCAGAATTACCTTGAAAACTGCAAATATCGGGTATAATTCCATTATGAATAAGTTCCATAGCTTTTGAACAATGAGCTATTTGCTTGCAGGTGCCTTTCACCCCAACTTTTGTATGGCATGACTGTCCAACTGTAACCAACAAATGAATGTAATTTCTGTGGAATGATAATATAATATAATATTTAATAGCTTGAAATACAAATTCTTAATTCTTAGTTTTAGTAAAGGAAAAGTTTAACAGCATCTACACCCACTTCTCATTGTTAATCTAAATAATATTTTTCCCCATAATTTATTATTTAACTTTCAATGGACACTTTCATCCTGCATGTAGCATTTCATTGTTTTTTGCATACTTGTTTCTGAAGTATGCAAATAAAATAAGAATAATTAAAGTATTTTTAAAAAATATATATTATTTCATATGACTATGCAGAAATCAATTGTGTTTCAACATTATTTTTGTCAAATAGTAAATGGAAATGTTACTCAGTGTTATTATAGAACTAAATAATTGGCTTGACCTAATGAAAGAAAAAAAGCATAAATTTTCACTGCATTATCTTTAAGTAGTCATTACCAAATCTGAATTTCTCATTTTTCTAATAGAACTCACAGGTAGTTGCTTAACTCTGTGCATATATGGTGTTCATGTGTGTACATATTTATGAATATTGCCAAAGCCTGTAAATATGAGAGTAATTAACTGACTACATTGACACAGTTTTTTGTTGGGTGAGTGTCCTGTAAATAAGTTTTTCCAAGATGGAAAATTGATTTAGGTGCTGTTGCACGTATTAAATTTGGAACTATAATTTGGAATTATAATGAGCTATTGAACTTTTTCTAACCCTTGTTATTGATTTTCTATTAGGAAAGTGAACGACTGATTTATTAGAAAATGTAAAACATAAATATTCTTAAAAAGTTTGAATAGATTCCAGCATAAACATTAAAAACAATCTGTAAAATTTTAGATTCTCAAAACTCCCTTTTTACACCAGCTACCTGATTTCAATATGGTGGTTACACTGTTGGCTCAGATTGCTCTACAACTACTTGATGTAATACCACTTATGTACAGAACAATAAAAATACCATATTTGTGAATTTGTGCAATTGTTGACGAAATACGCAACAATTTGTTGATCCAAACCATTTGAAAGGTAACCAATTATAATGATCGAAAAATATTCAAAATTTCACGAATGGTTCGCCAGTGGCAACATTAAGTTGTCAATTTTCCTATTTAAGACAACTTTATTATATTATTTTTATGACAAGCTACATGAGGATCATCCAAATGATGGCATTTCTCTATTGATAGCACCGAAAGGAATTTGAAAGTGGTTGCGGGTGGCAGATCGAGCTTGCCGAAGGTTAACTAGGGCCTGTGGAGTATAGATTAAGAATCCTACCAGTCATACGTCTAAAAGTGATTAGAAAACATGCATCAAGTAGGTCTATGACGACTGGAGGGGGGGGGGGTTGATGTGAGGACCTTCTCGGAACAGCGGACAACTCTTGCCGATTTCCCGACATCATCTGAGAACCCGGAGCGTCAACCTCTTAAAACTGGCCGAGGTCACACACGGCAAAATAAACATTTCAACTGTGGTAGAAAAATTGTAATTACTAATTCGCCTCTAATATGTTCAGAAATGAGTTTCTAAATACACTTGATTATTCCTTAACTAAACTCAATAAACAGTACTTCCACAATTGTCTCTAATTTGTTATATTTTAAACACCCTAATAAATAGGCACGATTAACCAGGAGAACCAAAACCAGTATTTTGGATGATCGTGATGTTTCGCAGATTTTGGGCGAATCCATCGCCTCTAGTGAGCATTGATCTCTGTATCACTTGCATGACTAATTTTGCCATTATAATTAGTTATACAAGGATTTAATATTTCCCGTATAGTACTACAATAAATGGAAGTAAAAACATTATGATTATTAATATATAAGCACCAATGTATTTAACTGTAATTATTTGCTGTTAATTTTGAATAAATATTATATCAATGACACTCAATAATATCTACTGGTAGATTATTCGTTTTGGACGCTAAAAGAGACATTCGATTATTTTCACTTTGTTGACTACGTTTTACAAACGAAATATAGGGTGACCTTGCCAATGGAAATTTCGTCAGATAATAAACCAATTAAATTAAATCTGAAGTCCAATATAAGTCATGAATTTAATTTTGTCATTGTAATATCTATATTCGGTTAAATAGTGTCTATTTACTTCCACGCAATAACATATTGGAATCATCAGATTTGAATTGTTTCAAGACTTTGTAATATTAATGTGTTTTCCATGGACGATACGAGCCAAAAACTTAAATACTGCAACGAATGTAGTTTCCTTACAATTCGTAAAATAAATAAAAACTTTCATAATGAAAGGTAACACTCGCACACAGTCCGAAGTTAGTCCTTGGACAGGAGTAAATATTTGATTTTGACTTTATCATTAGTTATGCTAATTAGTGTCCCTCTGCCATTGGTCGGAGTGCCCCACTATCATAAATATCAGTATCTTCGGCCTCTCATGGTTTTAGGATGAAGCACCTGAAATAAATATAATAACGCAGTCTTTTAACCATTTAACCCACATATAGTTTAGCCAAACTGGGAGTAATTTCATTGTTAACAATTATTAATTTGAAACAGTCCTTCTCCTATTACAGGTATCAGGTAAGTGGTTTACCTGCTGTGGGTGAATGGGACGGGGAAAACCGTTAATGGATTTCTGAGAACATCTGCCCACTGTTTTCTTGGAAGCGGACCGCCCGACTGCTTTTACTTTTACTTGTTTTCCTCATCCCAAAATCATTGGAAATGGTAGTTAAGGGCTTAGCATTCTTTCAAGGATATAGCCATTTATAATGTAGATGTTAACGCCTGTTACAGTAATAATAATACAAATTACAACTTTTATACAGACAAACTTTAAATAGAGAAACAATAACTAAAAGAATTTAAATGTAAACGTGCCGGAAGTTTAAACACGGATTGGCGTCTTTATCTAACGGCAAAAAAATATCGCCATTTATTATAATCTATTAATCACTCAATTCAAGTTCAGCAATCGAGTTTGGAAAATTGTCGAAAATGGTGAGTTAAGTTTTTTTTCTGGTATTCCATTGTCTGAGTAATAAGGAAGAAAAACGGAGGAGGAACTAAAGGCCATCAATTTACTCATTCTTCAATATACCTTTAGATATAAATCGTATTACTTTGGTCTCTTTCGAAATATCCAAAAGATTCCTTAACGAATGGTTTTTGCATTTTACCAATATTGTAGTTATTTATATTATAAGAATCGAAACATATGTATTTCATTTAAAAATTATCCGAGCTAGATTCATAAAATTGTATATTAAAATAAATCAAAGCCCATGATCATTGACCAGAAGTATTTAGCATTTGCTGAAGTTACTTTCTTTTTTATGATCGTAGAAAAGCTTATTTTTGTAAATTTTTGTTATTTACTGTATTGTTAATTATTTGTTAAAGTCTAGTAAAGTTCAAAGTTCCAACCCGTCTTGTCAGAGATGTTAGTTATAGATACAATTGTTTACTATACAGCTCCTTTGAGTAGAGTTATGAGAACTGATTTTTTTAAATACTAGTTATAATCATTTAAAAATAAACTGAAATAAATGTAACATTAAACCCTATATCTTGTATTGCTTATAGTCATTTATCATTTTTGCGTCAATTTTTTTTTGTAATTCATTTCTTAAAATTAAATGTACTCATCATAATAGACATTAGCCCATGAATAAACAAATTAACAAACACTGGCTTAAAATGCGTAAGGATTAACTGTAAAATACCACGGTAAGAATAATTTCAGGCATGCCAAAAAGCAGCTCTATTTTTTTTTTTTTACAAAAGTGTCATTTAAATCCCTCCATATTAGCTGCGTTTGAGAATGAAAACGTGCACGGATTTTAATGTTACAGTTCGTTTTGGACACAAAGATTCAACTACTTAGTACGAAGGATAGGTTAGGATTAGAGTCTGTCTTCTTTGAGGAAAATTTCAATGCCCCTTAAAAAAGAAAAGTAAATTAAGAACAGAAAAAGTAATTAGGACTGCACATTTATCACTGGATGTGAAAGAAAAAACAATAGGCATTTATATCAGGATAAATTTGAGTTATTCGAGCACTGCCAATTATAATAAAGGAGCTTTCGACAATCGAGGGTCATAATCATGTGTAAAAAAATACGGTATGTTTAAAATAATAATCAATGCAAATCTCACGTCAAATTTCGAATAACGTAACTGATAAAGCACACATCACAATATTTGGTATCTTTCTTAAATCAACATTTACAGAATGGAATCATCTTCATCCTCTAAATATGTCAGACTGAATTTTAAGTTTTAACTTAACTATAGTGTGGGGGTGAATGTTTAAGATATTCTCAAAGAAACTTACCGATTCAGTCTTTTTCCCTGTCAAACGAACAGAATCCCTGTTCAATCACGTTTTTTTGAAGCGTATGGAAGGCGACCGTTTAATATAGCGAAAAATCCTTCTTACATATATATACACAGCTCATTTTAAAATATATTTATTGAAAAAAAAAATACATACATGGTTAATGTGTTTAAGAAAAAAGAAACATCCAAGTTTCTACCAATCCGTTCTATGGGTCGATGTGACTTCCGTTCGTTATACGACATATATTTTTGTATATAAGCTTGTAAAGTTGTAAATATATATTAAAGCACTTTATTATAAGCAATTTACAGACAAATATTCTATTTATTTATATGGATTCCTAGAGATGAAAAGTTTTTCCATACATTTCATACGCTGAAACTAAATTTACTTTTTAGTGTGTGAAAATACTTTCGTCTAACAAATCCATCAGTTATAAGATTTATATTTACTAATATATAAAGGGTCGGACTACAGAATGCGACACCGTGAAAGCAATTCAAGCTCTCGTTGCTTTGTTTTGTCAAACAGATTCTTGAGATCCAAGATTTTGACACTCTTCCACACGTGTCGCGTGGTAAATTTATGGTGCGTGTATTTTTTCTCTTGAATGTGACGGATCGTTGGCGGATTATTCTCGTAAACCTGACATTACCATTCTGTGAAATAACCCTCCCAAAAAATCCTGCAAAAAACGCTCAATCTCGCGTACTGTGTGACGAGTAGCACCGAACAGTTTCGAGAACGTTGTTCGAGTCGAAATTTGGCCAATTTTGACCACAACGCACGAAACGTGTCGCATCAAGCATTTATTTTAAAAATAAGTACTAGATTTCGACCCTTTGTTGAATTGTTATTTGTCAAACAATAATAAGCACAAGTGTTACCACCAATTTTTCTAGAAATGTCAACGTAGCCGTTTAAAGTTCTGACACTCTTATTAAAAACCCCTTCATTATCCTACATTCAGACATTAGACACCAGGGAGCAATATTAAACAAATTCCAGATAGCCAACGAGAAGAAAAATTTGAGAAACAGCTCAGCCAATATAAGATGTCAAAGATGAGCGCCTCCTGGTTACCCACCACAAAAGTACTCAAGGACAGCTTTTGTTCTACAGAAAATTCAACGCTGCATTGGATGAGAATGGGTTTTCCTCAAAGCTCCGACCAAGCGTAATAAATACAGTGTGTTCCGAAACGTCATTAAGCAAGAAAAAATCCATTATTCATATCGACACAGATTCTGCAATCTTGAAATAACGAACGCGTTATGAATACAAACGATAGTTTCTTTCCGGACAGTAAAAATTAGAAAACCTTAACCAACACAATAGTTGATGAACTAATTGAGCAAGATTTCTTTCCAATTCACAAATCAGTGCCCATGAGTACATAAATAAAAATGAAGCTTCAGTTATATATTTTCACGTATGACAATGAGGCTGGAAAACGAAACGAATGGGGTGAAGTCGATGTTGAGTAAGTATTTACAAGAAGCATTTTAAAAATAAATTGAATTGGATAGCCCAGGCAAATACTCTACAATAACAACTTACCGTTGGTTATATCGAGGTGAAAATATATTTAATACACAGACTACAGCGAGCTGGTGTAATAACAAACAAGGCGACGGAAAGAATAAAAATTATATTAAAAGTTAAATGCTTTCATAAATAAATAATATGAAAGGAGTGAACGATATCATGAAAACGCTGGAAACCAAAGAAATGGCAGTAGTCGGAGAAATAATAATTTCGTCAAAAAACAAGATACTAGTCAGCGAAATTATAGCGGATAATTAATATGTATGAGGAATGGAAAACAGTTTGAGCCATGTACGACTAAAAGAAATACAATAAAAGAAGGCAGAAAAAGTTATAATTATAAAATGTGAAGAAAAAAAGAAAGATATAGTCGATCAGATATTATTGAATACACCGAAGATTACTACCACAGATTTTGCTCTGCAATGGACAGAAGTCAAAGAAGTTCTTCACAAGAAGAGTATGTAGCAAGCGCCACTGTCTGTTTGATACATAGGAAACGGTTTTCCGTAAACCTTTTGTCTAAAAGTGTACCAGGAACTGTGATCCACAGAAGACTTTCGGCACAATAAAGCGGCCGAGCAAGCGTGAAGGATGAGGAAAGAGCAGGACGTCCCAGCTACGTCTACTGCTGATGACCACATTGAGGAAGTACGTGTCACGATTCTGAATAACCGAATAATTTCTGATGAAATTCTGCTTACGAAATTTTCGATAAAATGGCTCAATCGTGTAATAGAAATTGTCCATATCCTTAGCCGAAACAAAATATCGAACGTTGCGATGATTTTATCGCTAGTCGCAGTCAAACGGTTTGTACTTATTTACTTTATATATGTACTTTATATTGTTGAAATATGAAGTGTCACGAGATCATCCATTACTTGAGACTAAATGGCGAACAGGCTTTTGTTCGCTTCACAGAAAATGGCTTAAAAAGTTCACTCTGAAGTGGTAAACAGAGACTCAACGGCCATTGTCAATTGTTATCCGCGATTTGAAAAATTTAAAATTCAGTCTACCTAATTTACTTTTCTTTTTTAAGTGGCCTGTACTGATTGGAAAAAATATTGGATATCAAGATAGGTGAAAAAATAATCTGATAGAGCGGAGTAGTAACAAAAATCCTTGCATTAAAAATAATAACTTGATACTGGAACAACGATTTGTAAGTAGTGTAATAAACTAAATAGTCTGTCAATACCACACACTGTAAAACAAATGTTTTTGGCAAAAGCTAGTCCTGACGTTAAGAACTATGCACAAATTTTTCATACCCGTATGAAGGACGAACATCCCGCAAGTACTTAATTACAGATGCGGAGACCGAGTGTGCAATATTCACATTAATTTCTATCTGTCACGCTTTTAATGCAACTTCACTGAACTCGAATGACCTTCGTTTCACTCTTCATGACTAACTAATACGTCGGCATTTAATGTATTTATTTTCGTAACACGGGATGGAAATACTTTTGATACGAATAGTATTAACAGGTTAAATAAGTAATTAAGCTAAAGTAATAATTTTAATGGCGTAAAAAATTACTTAGGAGAACTTATTTTCTGTGTATAAATTACAGATAAATATTTTGTAACTTCACTTAAAAAAACATATTGTACAGACTTTAGCAACTACTATTTAGACTACCAATTAGACGATTTACTGCTTTAACAGTTCACGATGAGTGCGTGCGGGGTTATTTTTTAAATTTTATTGTATTAGCAATCAGAATATTACAATAGAATTCTATAAGCTAATGAGCTATCCTAAGAATTAGGTAGTTCTACTTGGACGTTATGATGTGTTCTCTAGTCACAAGTCCTGCTTAGATATTCCGTACATCACTTGGCCATTTACGTTTAAGCTTCCTTGTATTTTGTATGTCCAGAAGGGAGCCCAGGAGTGCGTTAGAGTGGTTTTCTAGGTTTGTGTGGTGATTGTTACTGCATGTCAAACGATTACCGCTCGCCGCTACTATCTTACCTTAGAGATCATACGTAATAGTTTTTATTGGTTTCTCTGTATTATTGCCATATTAGATTTGGTAGTGCAACACCAAAGCTAAATACCATAAACTCATATTGGTTTAAGAATTATTTTATAGTATCTGCCGTCAAAAGTACTATAAATTATTTTAGCAATCAATTGAAATTAATTAAAAAGGTACAAAACGACTATATTATTAACCTGAACAGATCTTTCAACTAAATCTGGAAACCGGTAAAAATCTCAAAAACAGGAAGAAGCAGATCCTACCTCACAATGAGAAAGAAGTGATGAGGAAAAGGCGAATTTGTTTGCAAAGCATTACGGAAATCTTAACCCTCAACGATGTCCCGGATGATGAATAGAGACGAAATGTTCCTGGAATTAAAGGTTTTCACTCCTAGAGAAGTGCAAGAGCAAATCAAACTGTTACATCTCCGCAAAGATCCTGCCATAGATGCTGAGAAGTTAAAAGGGTAGCCAAAAAAAGAATTAGTATTGCTTACATATATATGAATATGTTGTGGTAATTAAAAAAATTTTAAAAAAAATTATTTAATAAACAAAATTTTACGATATTTATTGTCGGCGGCGTAAATATATGAATTGTGTACAAGAATATGGAACCTATAATGCTTGCTTGCTAAAGTTGCATTGTCGAGAAGGCATGGCTAGACGCGTGGAAAGTCAGTGTTTTGGGAGACTGACGAGTGTGTTTGTCAGAGATAATTGGAGAGTTGCTTGGACCAGGAAAGCGAACCTGATTCAAAGTTCCTGTTACTATATTCAAGCAAGTGTATAGAGGCAGCAGAGACGTAAAATATTAAAGTCCCGGGTTTATGAATTATAAGTCGACAATCTGAAGTATTTGTCTATTGGCATATTTATGCAAGCATCAAAGATTTAAAATTACGTTATCAACTGTAAAGAGCGGTAAGTGTTGCGTCTGAAAATTACAACCACATTAAATTAATTGAAATATGGCCTGTCTGCAAAGTGTTTAACAATAATCGAGTGAGATCGAGCCCCCGACGAACAGCTAATGGTAATGTAAACTAAAAATAAAATTTATTAATTGTAAACCTAATGTAAATAATAATTATCGTCAGATTTCATATTTCAATAATTGTTTAATAATTTTTCATATTGTAATTTTTGAATTGTCTTGTAACATTCTTTATTGGAGGCCCGATTAGTCGGCCCTGAAATTAAGCCGTGGCACTTTACCAACATGTAACAAAATTGTCAATAGTGATAAGAATTTGTTTTTTTTTAATAAATTAACTTTGTTTTATATTTTGAATTCTGATTTTTCATTTAAAAAGCTATCATTTCAACTTCAACATTTGTTCATTTCAAATCTAAATTAATAATGTGTACTACATTTTGGTGCCTCAACGTGGGGCTTGTTTTAATTTAGAAATAATCATTTAATTGTGAGTACTACAATATATATATATATATATATATATATATATATACGGCACATCAATTAGATTTAAAATCTTAAAAAAAATTTACAATTAAAGAAAAAGAAAGTTACTTGTCAATTAAATTAGAACAAAATTTAATTGTAAACGAAGTTAAACTAAAAAGATCGACTCTTATTAACAATTTTAATCAATAAGAAGAGAACGAAATCTGACGGCTATCTTTTAATCAGGTTTACATAATTAGTTGTTTTTATATTGTTACTCACGGCTGCCCAGCATTCCATGATACCTTTAATTTTTGAAAACACTATTACGGGTTTTGCACTGCTTCTAAAACTCATAGATTCTAAATCAATATTTTTATATGTCGACAGGAACCCGGATGATCCTCCTTTCGTCTCTCGGTAGTCCGCTCACCTTGGGCAAATTCTGCGATTCTTCATAATGCAAACTGTATCTGACCAAACCTTCCTGCCAACTGACTCCCGCCTCGCAATTTTTAGCGCACATACCCCATTTTGCGGGCCTTCCGACAAAGGAAACAGTGCTTGGCTTGTCTATTGTTGTTGTTATGATCTGGACCGCCGTCACAAAGGATTTCTCTAACAATTTAGATTTTCAAATTCACAATTAATGTCTTAATTAATTGGCATTACAATATATATGTATATATATATATATATATAATGCTATCCTGGAGCATAATTACTGACCCAAACAATTGAAAACTGCTGAAATTATATTAATCCCTAAATCTGAGAAGACTTGAGCAAGGTATCATCTTGAATAAGCTGCTTGCATACAAATTCAAAACTATTAGAAAGACATATATTGAAAAGAATAGCCGCCGATCCTAACATTAAAGAATGGGTTCAGCTGCACTAAATTGGCTTCTACCAGAATAACTTTACGATACAGCAAACCCATACAGTTTGTCACATAATTAATCAAGCACTTGAAAGCAAATTATATACATATGTATTCTTAGATGTAAGCAGAGCGTTCTACAAAATTTGGCGCTCTGGCTTATTATACAAGTTCAGAAAATCCACAACGTACTGTAGCATCCGAAAATCTTGCTTAAAAGACAGGGAATTCAGAACGAGATCCAATGAGCGTATCTGGCACTAAACCGTACCTCAGGGTAGTGTATTGGGTCCCTTACTATATGAACTGTACACATAATATTTACCAATAAAGGACAATATTGCAGTTATCCTTTCTACAACTAGCAACCCATGCATTACACAATCGGATAAATGAAATACAAGCGCCGACACACAAGTAGAAAATTAAGATCAACGAAGATAAATCTGAGCTAGTCAACTTCAGCCTACGAAAAGACCAGAGTCCATATGTTTATCTGACTGGCATGCAAATACCTACATCTAGTACAAAATACCTAGAGATGCATTTAGATAACAGGTTAACATGGAAACAACATGTAGTTAAAAAACGTAAGCAGAAGTTGGTAGGAAGTTCAAACTACCATTTGAAAATAAAGTCGTCTAAAAATGTGACTATGGAATAACATTTTAAGTCCAAACTTCCCTGTAATGTAATATCTCTATTATAAAGAGTTCAGGCTCTGATCAGAACTGCAAAGTTTCAGTTACAGCAGCTACTTGTGTCGAAAACTACTTAATTTTCACAATTTTAATAAAATTGGTAATAGATTCAGTTTCATCTTTTGTTCATAAAGTACGCTAAATTTATCCTTGTGAATATATTGCATTTACTGATACTTCTTTATGTTATAACAGACAGAAATGAATTACGGTAAATTTATTCTAGTAGTCTCTCATTTAAAAACACAGCATTTTCGAAGGACGTTAACACTTTCACTTCACCTATTGACAATGAATCGTTAAGTTCCTTTGATTGTTTTTCTCGTCGAGTAAGTGATTCAAAAACCAATAAAAGAATTAATTTCTGTGTTCTGACATTGAACAACGATCACGAACCTCTGAAATTAATTAAATTATAATATCTGGTATCAGTATAGTATTGCGAAACAACCGATGAAAGCTTGAAGATTCGGGCAATGCTCCTGAAACCAGACCTCCAAGGTAGTCAGGTTGCAATTTGTTCCGCCAAGTTACTAGTCTTCCTGCCTAACCTTGGCACTAACCCTACTAGTAAGTGGGCCACGGTCAGCTCTGAACAGAGTCAACAAACAGCTTTAAATACATATTATTTGGAAAAGTGAATTCCTATCCCCCATCACACGTCACCTAGATCATTGGTCCAAACAATGGCGAATCAGCATAAATCCCACCAAGTCAGTAACCGTCCCATTCACACTAACCAAAAACACTCCTCCGCACATCACCCTCTATCTAAACAACGCAGAAATACCCACAAAAACAGAAACCACCTACCTAGGACTCCTCTTCGATTCAAAGCTCTCTTGGAAACCCCACATTAAACACATCCTCTCCAAAATCAACCTTAAATTAAGAACTCTATTTCCCCTCCTAAACAGAAAATCCCCACTCACCCTCAACCCAAAACGCCTAGTATACCTCTCCATAATACAACCCACCTGGTCCTACGCCTCATCCATATGGGGAGCAACAGCCAAAACCCATTCAGCCAAAATCAAAACAAAACAATCCTTCGCACCATTACTAACTCTCCCTGGTACCTCAGCAATTTCATCATTTACCACGACATCAAACTTGCCCAAGTCAACTCCATAATCACCAAATCCGTAACCTCACTAATCAAAAGCACCTTTACCATCGTAACACCACGATCCAGCAATTCCATAGCAATCCACCACTACACTCACGTCGCCTCAAAAGAAAACGCTCTGTCGACTTCATCGTTCTCCCAGAACACTCTGGCACCTCCTAACCCACCCCATCTTCATACCCACATACCCCACCCACCCATTCCATCCAACTCATCAAATTCAACATCACCAATGAACTCTCATAGCCCAACAATGTATGCCCCTCAGACACACAAATTTAGATACAAGAATAAAAATCTTTTGCAAAATTTACGTTAATTGTTGGATTAACCGAATTGCCATGCTACCATGTGAATTATGTACATATTTTAAATTTGTATATACTGCATTATATATAACCAACAAATAATCTTTGGATAAAAGTTTTGTCAAATAAATTTTTAAAAAAACACACGTCACAATCTTTTCTGACGAGTATATTTTGAAACCAGTAATAACACGAGGAAGGAATTGTGGAAAGTAGAGCACGAGTTACTGACGCAAAACGTATTAGAGATTTTAAATTGAAGAGGGCAGTGCACATTTTAAGAGGAATAAAGAACCATTGGAGGAAGAACAAAATATTAGCGATAAAGAATCCGTCATTTGGTAGTTGCCTCAAGGGTATTAAGAGACCTAGGAGATGAAAGAAGTCCAATTAAAGGACGAATAGTGAAATTGAGTGGGTGGTATATGAAAAATGCTGCCGCTTCATTAGAAAATGGAGCTGATAATTATGAAGAATAATTAAAAAAAGGCTGACCGGAACAGAAAAAAAAACAGAAAATTCCTCAATGGGATCATAATTCCCCATTCTTCTTGCTCAAATGTGTGAAAGTGTGTTACAACTACAGTGTTCGTCGCCTCATTTAGATAAAACTATCCCTATAGGTCCGGTCAGGGAATTGGGTTGGTGAGTTTTTGCGGTGCTGTCATTTAGGGCTGCCGCAGGCGACTCAAAGTCATTCACCCCTGGCCGCGACTCCAATTAATCAGAAACATGTATCTGTCTTACCAAATACAAGAAATAAACAAATATTCGCTTTAAAATTATTAAAGTCAAATATGCTTAAGAATCTTCGAGTAATTATGATTTCACGGAATGATCAGTCACTTGATTATCACCAAACTGTACACACTCTACGACAGCTCAAAATAAGCCATGACTGGTATTCTCAGAGGATGCTTGCGTCTAACTAATTGCATGTTTCAGCCATGTAATTTCACGATAAATACTGGTTGTTAAATTGGCCATGAGATGGGAAGAATTAAATTAAAAAAAACTTAAGGAAACACTTTCCTGCTTCAACCAAGACTTTCCAAATTAAACTTATTTTAGCCGTGTTATAATGGCGACAAACTCCACACAAATACTTATCCTATAATTTAAATTTGACAGTAATTGCACTGTGGTACGTAAAGAAAAGAACGAGACTGTGCAACAAATAAAGTTGGATTACAAGACAAATTCTATAACCTTAAGTCTAATCGTCAGGTTCTTTTGTATTCTTTTTCCCCATTACATAAACATAGATTATCTACAAGAAACAATTCTAATAAAATTTGTAAAAACCTTCTAGACCTTGTTAGAATTTTGGTTGTAAAATAAGTCATAAGACCGGAAGCTCATTCAATAAATGCTTTGAAGATAACAAAATTATTAAATTATAGTACCAGGTGCACTTCTTAAATAAAATTTATCGAATATTTAAATTAATAATCATTTACCTATTAAAAAAACGGTGCCACAAGAAGGAACGAGAGTTAAAGATGGATCACGGTAACGAAAAGTAAACCAGTATATTCATATTCAGTAAAAATTTAATATTATTGTATTTCATCCCCAATTTTTTTTAGTCCTCAACTAATTAATAATTTTTCGGTTTTCAAAATTAAATATTATAAAAAAAATACTTTTAATATTAAAATTGCGACTGATTAAAAATTTATTAGGGATAAAACGCAAAAACTTAAAAAAAACATCAGTTCCATATAACATTTAAAATTCTTGAATAAATATATTTAATTAGCAATAACTTCAACAACTGGAGTTAAACTTGTTATGATCGTGTTCTGTGACAGATGCGAAGACAAGATTTCAAAGAAGTACGGCGAATATAATCCACAGCCACTACACGTATAAACACGACAAAACAAGTCTGGATTAAGTACATGATTGCTAAATTATATCAATTGATGAAAAGATAAAAAAAAGGCTGTATATAATGATGACTAATTAGATAAAGAAGTTGACTGTGTAGTTCAATACGACAAATGCTGTCCACAAATTCCTATATAAAAAAGTGGGTTTAGATGAATGACAATTTCACAAATATAATTGTCGTGACTGTTTTTAGTGAAGTTCTAATCTCGTATATATACCTCTATATTTTATGAACGACAGTTTGCGTTTCTATTTATAGAGTATAGAAAAATATTAAAATTATTTGCTAATTTATTTATAAATAAGGAAATGAACACACAAAATAAAGATTTCTGGAACGACCAAATTATTGGTAATTACGTGAAATGATTGTTATTAGAATATAATTCTGGTGACCGACAATGATAGTGATGCAACAAGCAAAGGTCGTAAAATTTAAGAATCTCTACCCTGCCCTGTAGGCTCTGTTACAGGAAGAGTGAACAAATTTTTCAAATAAATACTCTATTGAAAAATACAATACATCTGTTTTAAAATATAATAATTAGATAATGAAGCCAAATGACAGACAAATTGAAATAATGATATAAATACCATACGACGTTTCTGGAAACTTACTTCATTTCGTCATATGATAAAAAAAGAGCCAGGAGTGACAAAACAGCACAATTCAGTTTTTTGAGTTTGTCAACTGGATTTTGCGCTTGTGTCACTCCTGGCTCATGTGTTTTTAACCACCTTACGACAGGAACAAATTTCCAGCAACGTTGTGTGGTATTTATATCATAACTTCATTTTGTCTGTCATTTGGCTATTTTATTTAATTATTGGTCATGTAGAAATTAATTTTTAAGAGAAAAGATTCTGATCGATTTTCAATCTAGCGCTTCTAATTTGTATCTTAAGAGCCTTGTATATTAATTTATTTTATCACAGTCTCGATGTTTGCAATTGTGACAAATGATCTGTAGTAAAATTGATTTTTTTATCTGACATTTAATAATAAAAATCAAGTTTTATTTGCCAATATGTCAGAACATGACAATTTAATTGATTGTTAAGTTCGATGATGGATTTTCGTTCAAAAAATTTAACGAATTTTAAGTTTTCTTTAAATGACTGAATTTAATTGTAATTTAACAGCTGAAGAGTTCTCAATCAGGGATGAAACATTGTTTTTTAAATATTATGTTTTAATAATAAAGATAGCCAAATACTGACAAAAGACGTGATAATATAAATTATTAATTGAGTGGTATTTATATTATCATTCATTTTGTCTATATTTGGCTATCTTTCTTATTATTAATTTTCAATGTGACGTATATTCATAATTTTTTATGATTTATATTTGATAAAAAAAATTCTAATAGGCTGATGATTTTAACATTTATTTTAAAAAGAAGCGAGATTATTATAATTGCTAATTTGTAACTTAATCATAATATTAATTAGAAAATATAAAGCCTAATATAATACATACGTTGGATATAAAAATTTATTTATTTATGTAAAATTATGATTCTAACATTACCAACTACATATTTCGTGGACTGACTTTCATACCAGCTATAGCCGAGAAACATTTGACTGATCAGTAAAATAGATTTACATGTTCAAACTTATTTGCTAATTTATTCATTTTGTGATCAGGAGGTAAAAGTCGATTTGTATATTTGACCGCTAGGTAAATCACAAGGTCACTCAGTGCTCATCGCTCATAAAGTTTCCGAACACGTCCGTCGACACGAACGCAATTTCGAGTGCGAAATAACTTTGAATAGTTTACAAGATGCCATAAACGCATTGATGTGTTGTGGACATACGTTCAGAGGTGTAACAAAAATCTGTACGTAAACAAGAGAATTTCCCTATTTGCAGCAGAGTCCTTTCGATGTAAAAGGAAAAGACGTATTACGTAAGGATATCAATTGTTCTTTAAATTTACAGCAATTCGTACTGGCACATACATATTAAAAATACTTGAAAATCACTTTTTAACGAGCCGACAATATTTAAATACCAAATTCAAATTGTTGTGCGTCATGTGTATATAAACGTGAATACGTACGTCGAGTTCCTACTTCCATAAAAAAAACAGCGTAGAATTTTCCTTTTACCACTGAATTAAATAGGAAGGGTTTGCAATCATTAAACGTAAAATTGTAAATAAAACAAAATTCTCTGGAAAATAAAATTTACTGTTTACGTTATATAACCTGACTAAATTTGCGCAATACACTGCACTTTCGCTTCTTCACAACAAATATTTACAAGTCACCATTAATAAGCAATTGGATACGTAGAACAATGACACAGCGAAATATTTCACGAAATCACAATCAAAATCCCATCAGTAAAATACATACATTAATTCTACCTATTGAACGAGGTTAAAAATGCCATCAGTTAATATACTAAAAAGTAGCAAAACTTTTTTGTTGATCAGCAACTGGGATCCCAGACCTCAACAAGACCGTGAACGCTTTCACTGTCTCAAAAGTTATTACAGGATTTATATCAGATTGTAGGACATTGTTGCGCACCGCGCGAATCGTAATTTTAGACTGTATTGATTGAACACTATGGAGGGTAATTGAAATAGGAACACATTTACTTCACACAACTACTCAGAATAAACAGTAACAGAAACGTGAGGGTAATGTATGCGTAACACAATTAATATGAACTTTTTTGTGTTGTTTCCACAGGTTTAAACAGCGACAGCCCAATTGTTTTTTATTCAAATTTAATTTTTTATGCGCATAATACTGCACTGTGTTATTTTTTTTATTGATCGAGGCAATTGACAAATCTTTGAGGAACATTATCAAAACATTGCGGGAGAGACATTGTCTTTATCTGGTATTATAATAAGAACTCACCTTTTCCCTCGGCTCGGGAGCTAACCGTTCCGAAGAGCAGCAGCAGCAACACAGACCTACGCCACATGGCTGTGCGCACAGCACTGAACAACTCTCGCTTCCTCAACCGTGACGTCACGTTTCTGCACCGTGACGTCAGACACTACCTGCTCCGGATACTGCTAGCTTCTTTACCTTCCCCCAGAAGTTCTCTTGGTGTTTATCAATTCTACCGATGAAAATTATGAAACTTAGGTAATGAACTGAAGCAGCAAATGAAGTGCGATCCATCAGAATTCACTTAGAAAGAAAAGATATGATATAAATTTAAAGTAATTTAAATCACTTATGCATAATTCAACGTAAACAAAATCCTTTTATTTTACTTGTTGATGGTATATTCAGTAACGAAATTAGGTTGTAGAATACGAAGAAAGTTTGAACAGCCGAGATAAGTAGGAGTATACAGAATTGATGCCACACTACAGGTTGTTATCCTCCTCCACAGCTGACGAGGACGAGGATAATTTTTTTCGCCGAAACCTTATTCATCTTCCTTCTTTACTAATTGATACTTCTTCTTCTTCCATTGCGCTACAGTCCGTAGTGAACCTTGGCCTTTCCAACGAGTGTCTTCCATCCTTCACGGTCATATGCTGTCCTCTTCCAATTTCTACATCCCAGCGTCCGTAGATCCTCCTCCACACCGCCCAACCATCTTCTTCGGGGTCTACCTCGTTCTCTTTGTCCTCCTGGGGTTTCAAGTAGAATCTTCTATACCACCTCAGACTCCTTCATTCCTGCTACATGATCGTATGATTTTTGTTACTGGATCATCAGCGTATATAGTATAAATTCTGTATTGTACATTTTACTACATTATCCCTTATCGCACCCATGGCCGATTATCCTTCTAAGAACTCTTCTCTCGAATCCATCCATCAGCATTGCGTAAGATCTGGTCTTACAAAATTTTATAAATAGTAAGTTTTGTTGGGCGGCTGAGGAGTCTTGACCTGAATAAATTACTATTTGATACATTAATGGCAAAAATATCCGATATAATATCGTGTTTCTGTTTCAGACTACTTTTGATAATACATTTAATAAATTTAACAATTGATTTTCCAGTATTCGGAGTAAACCTGATACAGTAAATACATGAACTTTAATGTAAATATAATATACCGTCAGATTTCTCTATATTTGTCAGATTTCTGTTTTGTTAGATTATTTTATACAATTTTTGATTGTAAAATTTAATTTGTATTTCTTTTGTAACTCTTTTGGTGCAAATTGCAAATTACTATCATTATTTGAGGCTCTGAGGTTATGAGTATCATTAAAGCTGTGGCGTTTTAAAAAAAATATGTACAAAAATTAAAGTAGATCAAAATTGTAATACATAATTTTTTTTTGTTTAAATTCATGGAAAAACCCTATAAATTATAATTTTCTTTCATTAATTTGGATACCACATAATTTGGCTGCAATGTGGTGGTATTTTGTTATCATTAATTTTGAATATTACATAATTTGGCGCCCAACGTGGAGTATTTAATTTTCATTTATTTTGAATATTGCAAAATATTTAAATTTTTCTAGGCCAAAACGAGGTTTAGCATTTTTTCAACAGAACTAAGTCACATAAATATTGTGTCTATAGATAGATAATTTTCCAGTGTTGTTTCATCGGCTATGTTCGATCACCTTTAGTAAACATCAACCCACTTTGGAAATATGTGGCACTTCTGATAGCATGTGCGTTATATTACCTACAACTAATAAAGACCAGCCAAAAATAAATTACTTCGATTGCCAGCACCAACACACTGATTCTCAACATCCAACTGGCTGGACAATTATATTTCCCTTGATCGTATTTAAATCCATCCTTAAGTTCTGCAAAGTTTCTATTTGATTAAAAGCTTGACTATAAAGTCATCGAGATGTGACTACGAAAGAAGTAAGTCAACCATGAGAGGTGTGACGTGACCATTGGAGGATAAATGATGAACTTGGAAAGAAATCGCGGTGTTACCACCGCTTAGAGAAGTAATGGAGCCAGATTTTTGCACCTCCTGCCAACTGATGCATTTTTCGAGATCGCCACGTTTTCAGTATCACCGCAGACGCCTACAGCATTTGTTAAGTATTTTGTGTATTGTTAAGTTCTCATTTGGCGGCTATAAGCTCAACAATCGGGGCTGGTGCGCGAATGTTGATGTTTGTACGTGTAAAATTAGTCCGCATTTCGAGGCACGGAGAGCGTAAAAAGTGTTAGTACAAAAATAGTACTTTTAAGCCACATGTCGTGTTGGTCAAAACCACGCCTGAGTAATTTATCATGTCTCGATCAATAAATTATTAAAATCACCAAAGTAATAAAATAACCTGTTGCCCAAGAATCGACTAATCTTATGATTCATGCTCGTACGGTAGACTCAGAAATTATTCTTCATCACAGAAATAAAGAGTTGTAAATTATCGTTACAGTTGTACGTCCAAAAACAGATGGGCAAGCTAATCGATTACTACAATACATGTATATGCACCATGAGAATTACCCTCATAATGCCTGTCCCTCTCAATAAAAAAAATCATTCGCGGCATCTCAGTCGGTTTTGATCTACCACTGTGATCAAAAAGTAAGGTGAAATTGTCATTTAAAACTCCCGGGTATTAGGAAGGCAGGTAAATTTTTTCCTAGGTTGGTAGGACTGTCTATAATATTTTCCAAGCGTCTGTTTGTTGAAAGGTTTAATTATCAGCGAGTTACACGTGTTTTTGTAAACAACCAAAAGTGAATTTTTCGATTTTTGCAATGGGTGATTTTGTTGAGCAAAGAACTTGCATCAAATTTTGTTTGCGGAACAAATATTCTTGTGCGGACAAGTTGAAAATGTTGCGGAAGGCCTTTGGTAATCAAACTATCAAAAAAACTTTTATAAGTGGTACAACGGGTTCAAAGAGGGCCGAGAACGCGTTGAAGACGAACCGCGCTCTGGACGACCATCAACGTCTACCGACGAGGGCCACGTCCAAAATATCAAAGATTTGATGCTTGAAAATCGTCGATGGACAATTAGAGATCCCGCTGATAGTGTTGGAATATCATTTGGCTCAGCCCAAACCATTTTGAAGAATGTTTTGTGTCTCAAACGCGTCAAGTCTCGATTGGTGCCAAAATCGCTCAATATTTTGGAAAAAAAGCGTCACGTTGATGTGTGTGAAACTTTGCTGTCTGACTATCAGGACCACTTGAAATGCATCATTACTGGAGACGAGACTTGGATTTACGTATACGACCCTGAAACCACCGATCAATCGTGCAAAAGGTGAAGCAAGACCGAAAAGACCACGGCAAAGTCGATCGAAAATCAAGGTCATGTTGACAGTTTTCTTTGATTATCGTGGTGAGGTGCACTATGAATTCCTTCCGCCGGGCCAAACTGTCAACAAAGAATATTATTTGAGCGTTATGCGTCGTTTGCGTGAAGCTATTCGTCTGAAACGGCTGGAATTATGGGCGAACAACTCTTGGTTCCTTCATCACGATAATGCACCATGTCATACTGAATTGGTTCTTCGCGACTTTTTCCCCCTAAAACTCGACTCATATCGTTCTGCAACCACCGTATTCGCCTGAATTGGCTCCGTGCGACTTCCGGTTATTCAGCAAAGTCAAAAGGCCAATGCGGGGACGCCGTTTTGACACGATTGAGGAGATAAAAACCGAATCGAATAAGGTCTTGAAGGCTATACCGGAAAAAGACTCTTCCGACTGTTTCGAGGACTGGAAAAAGCGTTGGAAAAAGTGCGTTTTATCGGACGAGGATTACTTTGAAGGGTTGACATTGATTTGGAAGAATAAATAAAGAATTTATATTTGATAAATAAATTCACCTTACTTTTTGACCACAGTGGTATATAAGTATTGAGGTCGCAGAAATTGGGAATACGGAAAGAGTTGTCTCTTGTACCTCCCATTAAGACGTTCTGCCAGCTGCGTCGAAGCATGGAGTCGGGACCCCACATCAAGCCTCACCTCTGAAGAGTCATGGGGCAAGATCCAAGGAACCCGACTTACCTGATGCAGAGTTCCGTAAAGTATTCCCAGTATCACATGAATGAAAATGTTGGGTAGAAATATTAAACTTTAGTCCGGGGTCTCTTGGTCTCCTTTCTGCGTCCTCTCAGTATATCCGTTCCTATGCATGACATGAATGAACATCGTATAACCTGTCACAGCGAAAAAAAAATAGACAATCGAAATTAATTTTATTTTATATTAATATAGAGTTGTGAACAAATGTGGGAATATTTCGGTCATCTACATTATCCACTGCTATACTTGAAAACGCCTCAGAAAATTAAAAGGTGACAAAACAATAATAGTAGACTAGTAATAATAACTTAGTGGTTCCTAGATATCATTCTCAATACTTACTATTACTGAACGGAAAATATATTCAATAGAAGGAATTGATTAATAACGAATATAAAGAAAATGTAGATAATGTTTAAGGAATCTGTAAAATTGGATCGTATTGTTTGAAAAAACACCTGGAATATAATAAGTATAATTAATAAATGCAAAGGAATACCACGAGTAAGACTTTGACAGAGGAAAAAACCTTATATATAAGCTTATTTTTACGGATTAGTTTTAATCTTTATAACTTATGAGGGTCCACGCAAAAACTAAAATATTATTAGTAATATTAATACAAATTGTTTTTTCCGTCTGTTTAAAATACTAATATTTTTGACTAGTTTTCCAAACGAAGATATGATTAACTTAAGAAATAATAATTTGCGGGAGTTATATACGTTCCAACAGCTCAAAATAAATTATATCTGGATTAAACCCACCAGTTTCATAATTTTTTTTAGGTTTTATTGTACGGACTGAATACTAACAGCTGAATAATAAGTATGATAGAGATCGAGGAAGAAGTCGTTAAACATTATATTAGAAAAATTGAAAACAATTTATAATGGATAAAATTCTGTATATGGGGATATAGACTTATATTTTTATTAATGGTATACATTGAATAAATTGTGTGGGTGGTGGGGTAAACATGAAAATAATATTGAGAACATGAATAGTCAGCAAATAATTTGATTTGTAGTGATGTCGCCGGATTGTGCCAGTAATTTTTGTTTATAATTAAATCATGTAAAACAATGTAAAATATTAATAACATTTTATTGTACGGGTTTTATAATTACGCTTTCATTTTTAAAATAAATCATATGGTGAAATCTATGACCCATCAGTTTTAAATTTCTAGAATGTAAGGAACTGCTAGCGAGAGCCCGAGGCTCTCCAGCTCTGTAACCTTGGTTTTTTCGCTGTTGATCTTCCGCAGGAATTGGTTGCCAAGGTTAGTGTGTATCAGATAACGAATAAAATCAACAAATTCACTGATTCCTTGAGAATTTTTCAATTTAAATGTTATACAGAAGCAAAAATTTCGGAGAGTTACTTGTTATTCAAGGCCAGGTATCGGACATAAATCCACAATTTTCGCGGGGAAATGTGGACATAAACTGCAAAATGAAAGGTAGATGATGTCATAATATTTAAAGAGACTCTCGTCAATATTAAGTCGTCCCTATGTCATGAAGGTCTACGCACAATTGGAATTTTTGTCTCATTCAAAGGAGAATTCATACAATTATTTCTTTTCCATAACTTTTTTTTAGAGTAATAGGCTACGTGAGGGTAATCCACGTGGTGGTAACTCCCCTTTAATAGCACAGGAAGGGATTTGAAAGGGTGGCTGCGGAAGTGTAGAGGAAGGTAGCCAAGGGTTAACTAGGGCTCCCGGGCTATAGTTTAAGGACCCTACCCAGCATTCGCCTAAAAGTCATGCACGACAAACCCTAGAAAACCTGCATCACGTAGGTCGTGCATTGGGTTCTTGTCCAACACCCTTCCGATAGCGGGAGAGGAGTTTGTTGTGGGGACGCAGCATTCCCTTCTCCGTGCCTCGACCAGTTTAGGAGGCAGCTGGCCGACTGTTCCAATGGGAACAGAAAACACTTAAACTTTGACACCTCATACATTGTATAATGTTACTTTTTTTGGAGACAGTTTGACGCTTATTTTCATATGACCTATGAATTCTAACTTGTAGATGTTGGCTAACTTCCTCTACCCTTCCGCATCCCCCCTTTCAAAACCCTTCCTATGCTATTAAAGGGGAGTTGCCACCACGTGTATTACCCTCATGTAGCCTGTTACTCTAAAAAGAAGAAAAACGGCATCACATTTAGGCGATATCCGGATAGGATCCTTAAACTATAGTCCGGGACCTTAGCCAACCTTCGCTCCCTTGTTCTCTCTTCCGTATCCATTAAAGGGGAAAAGCTGACCCTGGAGCATCACGTCGCCGCCAAACAAGAACATCTTCCTAAACATCAGCAAAATTACTGAAATAAGTGACTTTAATAAATATTATATAATGCATGTTAAAATAATTGACTGTAAAACGTTTAAAATTTGATTTATTGAAACGATAAACGATATTTTACCAAAGTGTAAGATACTAATTTAAGAGTTAAATAAGAACATTGAGGATTATTACAGCGTACAAAACAAAACCCCAATAGTCATTGCTTGAGTTCGAAGTTACGGTAAACAAGTTGACGGGTTGGGGTTGGAGTGAAACGCATCGTCCATATACGCAATTCCCCAACCGAGTTTTGTATACGCAGTGTCCATTCTCCTTCCACTGACGGAACCAGACGTGGAAGCAACTCTTAGGTCCGCACAACTCGAGTTTCTTGGCGAGGCCCGATGGAGGTCCTTGTGGTGAGAACCGTTGAATGTCCAGACTGTCTTTCATCTCATCCGCCAGGGCATATGCACGGACGCAGCTGCCGTTGTGCGCCTTGCAGCACGTAGAGCAATGGTCGTCACTCTGTCGGCAGGAACACTCGGTCAGGTTTAGCCATGCGCATTCCTGCGACACGCATTGGCGGCCCTCGCACGTTCCCAGGAGCCCGCATTCGCAGCGTCCACCAGAATCCGAACAAGGACAACCCTGCGCCACCATCTCACATCTCTGTCGACAATGACCGTCAGTTCGCAACACTTCAAGAAATCAACAGCTAATCACGTGAAAAATTCTGTTGTGATTATTCAAGCAAGTCGTTCCTGTTGTCTTAGGTAGACAAATAGCACTATTATTTTCTATTATTCTGTTTTACACTGGTATTATAAACTTGGTCTTTCCAACCAAGCTAAGATTCGAAACACTTTCACAAATAATTACAACAGAATCGTAGTAATATATTCAATTCCATAAGTAAAACAAAGATTTGTATTGGAGTAGGTGTGTAACAAAAAGCGCAGTGTTCAATAAATCTTAATTATAAAAATTCGATTAAATTTATACGGTTTTCTCATTTTATTCACCGAAACTCAAAACAAATAATAAGTAGTATAAATGGTCTCGTTGGTTTATACTCAGAACTCCCTCTGTGCTGTATTATTTTCACGACCACGGCATACGTCTTATTCGTACCGTTGAATCTGTAATATACTCGTAATATAGAAATATAGTTACAAGAAAATCATTTACCGAGAAGTTCAAAAGCACATTGGAATTTCCAGGATGAGACCTTCGCAAAGTATGAAAAATATGTACAACGAAAGTTGTAAGTATAAGAATGGAGCAAATTAAAATATCAACAGGAATCTCCTAAAATAAATTCAATTATGGATAAATAGACTATGTTAATAAGTAAGGTACATATTTAAATACTATGAATTACTCTTTAAAGGTATTGTTGAACATCGTCATCAACACTCTACTAACTTTTAAAGTTGTGATGTGCAATTACATTAGAAACAGCAGCATGTGATATTAGTTTATATGCATACAATTGATTAACTAGATATACAAAGAATCGTTTGCTATGTATGACGGTTTAATGGTATAGAGCTGATGGACACTCACCAGACCTATTCTAGATAGATCCTTAAACTGACATTTGTCTGAGCAACAATGTCCTTGGTCTGGATGGCACTCGTAACCATGATCGCGGTTCACCATGCAGCCATTGTCCCTGGATCCCCTTGGAACGCAACAAGGATCAAAAGTCACACAATCCGCTACACTGCCACAGTCACATTCCTCATCTTCTTCCACCACACCTAAGGAAGCACAATTGGTCAAACACCGCGTGAATAAACGACAGTAATCCAGGAAAAAAACTCACGTTCCCTCATTTCTATCAAGTTATTCCCCATTTGTTGTTCCCTATCCGCTGAATAAGCTCATATGGTTTTTTGCTTTTTGGTAGGTTTCATGCCAAGATATACTACGATAAATGCAAGTCGGTATTGAGAGACACTAAAGGAAATTACGGTGACGCATATTGTTTCAACGGTCTCCTGTTGATTCGCAGCAATTCCCGACCCTCACACAATTAAAACAACCTGACAACTGCTCGACAAATTTTGGGAGGATTTTAGTCTTACCGATTTTTCTTCCTTTCTCTGGCCTGAAACAGGTCTTGGGCGGAAAGCGAAAAAAATTGACGTGAATATCTGGCAGCAGTAGATTACAACACGAAGAATGTAAATCAGTTGTGATAAATTTCTTAATAAATGTTATTGACTATGTGGAGAAGTAAAGTAAGCTTCGCTTATGTTAAGAAAATAAAGTATTTGATTAAAAATTTTATTTAAAATTATTAGAGACAAACGGTCGTTAGTTCCTGGACTACCCTCGTAGTTGATATTTTAGCTTAAATAAGGTACATGAGAAAAAACACTTCAAGACACTTTATAAGTATACTGAAGGATGTAAAAATTCTAATATTAACTCTATATTTGAGATGAAAATAAGGCATACTCCATTACTGCCCAACTCGTATTATGTGTGAATAGTATTATTTGTACTTAATTTTTTTATATATTACGAGATAACCAAATATGCAACAGGTCGGAAAATGAGAATCCATAATTGAAAGCCCTTTCATAATGCTAAATGTTTGCAAAAGAAGATAACTGAACGTGGAGTAAATCTAGTATAAAATACTGAAGAAGACCATTTAAAATGAAAAAAAAATACGTCTGATTGAAAATAATGAATAAGAAAGACAGCCACTTCAGACAAAAGGGTAATATAAATACCAAACAACGTTTCGTTAGGTGCTAAGAAGAGCCTAGAGCGACACAACTGCCATTTAATTTGAAATATTGAAATGTGTGACCTGCGACGTTGACGTTTGATATTAATTACAGATAGCTATGAAAATTAGTATATGATCTTGCAGACAAAGTTAACGGGTTTCCACACAGGTGCGACAGCGATTAAACCGCGACGTTTCAACGAACGCAAGCTCTGTTGTCACGTTCCAGGCGAAATATCGGGACGGACTACGTCGGAAACACCTTTGATCGGGATATTTCTGAAGCAGTGAACAAAGGTTCTGAAGAAATTGATTGCAAACAGGCAGGAAATATGTAAATCTCAAATCGTATGTGTCTGTATTGTAACGCGTGTATTTTGGTTTAGTTTTGCTTTGTCTCGGAAGTGTTGTTTGCTGTGGTTTGGAGAATTCGAAATCGTGCACGTGCGTGGGGGTGGAGGAGATAAATATTTCCATCCAAGTAATTTTCGTGTCCTGTCTCGATTGTTGGCTTCAACATGACAGAATAGATGGCCATTGTTGACTACGGAACTGCAGCTGCGTGCTACAAATCTTGTGACAATGGAAGAATCAGTGAAACTGACATTTCGACGAAGTTTTCTAATAATGAAAAAAAGTAAAAGAATGAGAGGCTATAATGGAGGGAACAGAGATAAGTTTTTGAAACTGGACAGTTGTTCTGCGCTCACCGCAGCTGGTGGATGTGATTATGAGAGGCTCCGTAAAGTTGTTGTCTCTGATATAGTCCGAGGCAGAATCATCGTGAGAAAGGGGCCACAATTTGTTAGTGAAGAGTTCATCGAAGCCACACAATTTAGTACGACGGCTTGCCAGCAATCAATCCCGGATGCCGACGCCTTATCCAGTAATCAACCCCTGAGTCGACGCCTTGCAACGGTCCTGACTAAAGTCGCCACTGCTCTTAACCCGTTCTGCCGGCTGTGAGATACGGAGACGTCGGTACGAGAGCTACAGCAAGCAACACAACACGGAATAGCAGTACGTATTTGGTACGGGCAGCAGATCTCTTCTATGTAAAAACCACAGGTGCCTGAGATAAGAGTTTTTCATGCTTAACTGTAATAAACTCATATAAAAATTTCTTTAATGGTCAATACTTTTTTTTGATTTAACGTAAAAAACCAGCCCACAAAAATAATCCTTTACAGTATCCATGATACAAACCTGATAAGAAAATATGAGAACAAGTACATCAATTCTTTAGTAAATTCGGTTATGGATACTCCGCCATCAGGCAAAAGTACCGTAATGGCTAAAGCAAATTTTCATATCAATTATCTTGAGTCAGCATAATATTCAACCGGAAGAGTCTTTGGTGGATTCCATGGTTCATGGCTGGCAGGTGAGTCAGGAAGATGGAACAGAGCGGCTGGGAAATGTGAAAAACTGAAAACAATGTCGTTGCACTTCTGGAAATGATCCAAGGTTTTCACAGAACGCCAAAATTTTCCTTCGGTAGGGAAAGAAAGATGGAAGTAACATAAGATGATGGACGAAATACATATTCATACGTATTTTAATAACTTTAATAACATTTAATTATCATATAATAATAATGTATTGGACAAAATTAACATTGTTGTTCCAATAGTTTTAGATCGTTGGGTTGACCTATACAAAAGTTGCAATATAATTCTCCTGTCATTGGTTACAACTTTTACGACTCAGTTAGTGTAAGGGTCGTTTGAACATGTAGTTCATACAGAAACTGTCTGAGTAATATAGAAAAATAAGCCGATAAGGATATAGGTTATTAGACACCTGTCAGTGAGGGTGGAAAAAGTGGACGGCGGCCACGCGGATAGGGAATCAAGAGTGACTGCGCGGTTCTATTGCAAACGATTCGTTGACCAAAATACCTTGAGATGATATGGAGTTAAGTATATTGTATGGGGAGGTGTGCAGCTAGAAGTGATTTAAGGACAAATACGAAGGAAAGCAGAACACTTTTTTTAGATCGAAGAAATTAGAGGATTACGAGAGTTAAAGATCGGCCCTCACCATAATATCACTGGGAATTAATCTGAGGTATGTAGCAGAGGAATGAATGAGATATTCTATACCCATAACTGTTTTCAGTATAAAGGGCTTTGGAGCGGAGTTGGAACAGGAGCATGGAGCAGGTGGAAAAACAGATGTTTACTCGGAACAGGAGCAGAGTCGGAGCACGGAAATTTGTACTGCTCCACTGCTGTAGCAACAGTTAATTAGGCCATTAATTGTTTGGACATAAAATTTGAATTGTTTGATAAATCCATTATAGCGGTCTGATCGAACAAAGCAACAATGGAGAAGCGAGCTCGCTTGCTTTGTCGAAAAGTCAAAAATGGCGTATGCGCGCTCAAACTCGAGAGCACTAGGATAGTTGGTCGTTGTGGTCTGGATTGTACAGAGGTCACACATCGTCGAGCATAGTAATGTTGGCGGAGAAACATCGAGAGGACCAGAACAAGGAATAAAACTGTTAGTTGGAGGAGAAACATTACGAGGAGCAGAACAAGTAATAAAACTTGAGCAGAGACTAGACATCGTTAATGTATAACTAGTTAAAGTTGTGAATTAATACAAATAAAACATTCACGGAAGTATTGCAGCGTAAATATTGGAAAGTAAGAGCAGTTTTCGTCTGAATAGAACTTTCCAAAATCTTCGTGGAGAAATTAATCCAGGAGAACATTGGTAAATTATTGTGGAGCGGAGCAGTCAACGGAATACAGCCGAACTTCCAAATATTAAAGTGAAGTGTAGAATCAGTGAGAACCAAGGTCTGATATTAAATAATTAAAGAGTGTAAGTGTCCGAACGAGGTAAAATTGATTGTTCTGGTACCAGACCGACGGTCCGTAAGTAACATAATTTTGAATAATAATGTAAACGCTAATTAAAGAATAAAGTCAGATTTCGTTCCCTTTTAATTGTCAATCAAAGTTAATTTCTTTACTTTTAATTTCTTTCATTCTATCGACATATTGTTTAGGTAAATTGTAAACTGTTTTGTTAATAAGATTTTAAATCTTTTTTTTGTGTTAATTATCAATCACAGTAGAGGCCCTGAGAGGACAGATCTCAAATTTTGTTTGTAATTATCTTTTATTGCCACAAAATAAATAAATACTTTTATTTGTAAATTTTTGATAATCATTTCCTTTAATGTAATTAACGCCATCCATTTGATTATTACAATATATATATACATATATATATATATATATTTACTTTACATAATCGAAGATTTAAATCCCTATGGATAGTAATACTGTCCCTGATGGACTTGTGATGGCTTGTATGAGTATGCACCACTTACTACGTTCACATTAAATAACAAAGGACTGCTAGAGAAATAGCTCAGAAGATTGGTGTATCTACAAGGCAGGATGCTGTTCATAATTAAGTAATAAACACAGAAGAGTCTGCTCGCTTCAATCTAAGATAAACTTTAAAAGGATAATTACGCTAGATTCCGCAAACCGCAGAAACAGATATTTTTGTACCATCAATGTGCAATTTTGGAAGGAGTAAATTAGAAAACTGAAATAAAAAAATTGGATACTGTCGATACTGAAGGAAGACATAACATTACATAAAGAAACTTTAAACAAATCTGAAATCGATGAAAACCAGGTGCTAATTATTTGTGTAGATAATGCAGCGAACCGATGGCGCTCTAAATAAACTTGGCGAATCAACGGGTAACTACTAATTGATTTGGCTTAAGAGCCAGAAAATGTTTAACTCTCACATCAAAACGGTAATGTGATAAATGTAGATTCCAAAGACGATTTTGAAAAAGTATTATGTATAGAATATACATAATAAAGATGACAACGTAAAAGACACATATTGAGGAAGACTGCAATACAATAGAGAATGTGTGACGCTTAAAGGTAATGTATTCGAAGCCATTGATCATTATCCGGAAAAGATTTTTTTCAGAGTCACAGGCTACATGAGGGTTATCCGCTTTGATGGCTACTGCCCTTTAATAGCATAAGAAGGGATCGAAAGGGGGGATGCGGAAGGTAGAGCAAGGTAGCCAAGGGTTTACTAGGGCCCCTGGGCTATAATTTAAGGATACTACCCGACATTCGCCTAATTATGATGCAGCGAAAACCCTAGAAAAACCTGCATCAGGTAGGTACTTGTCCCACGCCCTTCAGATAACAAGAATTTGGTCTGCTGTGGGAAGGCAGCATAACAAACTCCATGCCTCGGCCGAATTTGAAGGGCAACTGGTCGACTTGTCCAATAGGATCAGCGAACAACTCTTACCGTATGCCCAACGTCTGCGACCCCGGAACATACACCCTTCAAAGCCAGACAAGGTGTCACGGCTTATGGAAACTTTATTTTTTAGATTCCTGCCCGAGGACAGGAATGAAGCAAATACCGAACAGGAAGTTATTCCTCCTCTTATTATACATGTCGACCCATGAGTTATGTCTTTTACCGAACATCATCTAATCCGGAAAAGTGTGCAGAGTCCCTTTAAGCGTGCCAACTTCTCAAACAGATTAATTTTAAGTGATAATATACAGTCAATGAAGGACGATTTGCTGCCTATCATTTTATTTATTAACATAAAAGAATAATATATAGCATTCTTTAAATTTTTTGAAATTTAAATAGCATTTCAAATTATTTTATTATAAAATTTTAGGTTGTATGTTATTAATAAATAAATTATTAGTAAATAAACATGTTTTTATGTGTACTTATATATGAAAGAAACAATTAATGTAATTTCTATAAGAATATATTAAAGGGGAGCATGGAGCGAGGCTGGAGCAAATACTTTTAAGTCGGAGCGGAACAACTCAAAACGAGGCCGCTCCAAAGCCCTGATATAAAGTGTTCTGAACAAATTCAGAAATCATCGTGGAGCAACTACATGAAACAAACAAACAAATTTATTTATGGCCTATCTGTCCTTCCCTTCTTTAACACATTCTGTTATCATTTTCTTAGTCTCCCTACCATCATCATTTAGTCAAAATTCTCTTTACGTGTCTCGTATCTGAGGAAGAAACAATGGAAATATTTCTAATTATCTACTCGCGATTATAGGCCTAATTCATCTCCATATCATGATACTTCATTTGATATTAGATAAATAAAAAAATTGTTGAAATATATACATAAGAATTACGAATTGCAGAATAGTCAACAGGAAGTAAGAGATAAGAAGTCTGAGACGCGGATATCCTGTCCTGAGCGGTGTCAAACAATAGACAGCGAGAACAAATAAGCGATATGATTTCATTTAGTACTTACACTATTCACCTTTAACACAAACTAAGCATGCATACCATTTATGAATGTAGGCCTTATAATGTGACGGTGAAAACGAACCGTTACCATATCCCGATCCATATCTGGATGACCGTAAGCAATCTCCCCTGTAGTTGAGCGTGGCAGCCATCTCTCTCAGCGACTTGGAGGAGAAGTAGGGCTGTCCCTGGTGCTTGGAAACGATGGGGGCCATGAGGTGTTGGTCGTGATGGCTACCGACGGCGTGCGCTAGCTCGTGAGCCGCAACCAACTCGCGTAACCTGAAAGGGGCTGCGTCTCCGCTCCGAGATCGAGAGGTCAGGACCACTGTGTTCAGACACAGAACCCTGTTCTCTATCAACATTGGTTCCTGGCACACGCCTCCGGGAGAAGAACCAAGGTTTGCCTGCCAGGCGGCGCCCAGCGCCATGTCGGAGAAGCGAAGGTGAGTGAAGGACACAGCCAGGCACACTTCTGCATGCCACAACTCCGAGAATTCCTGGCAACAAGACGCTACCTACTTCAGACCTTCAATTACAAAGACCGGATGCTTCACTCAGAGATTTCGCTCGCAGCTAAGGCCATCACTGATATTTTGATCATAATTAGATAAAATTATTGGAAAACGATAAGATATTTTATTTATTGAAGTAACTCTAATTCGACGTTAGTGGGAAACAAAATTGGCTAGTTCAGTGAGAATTTCGTAGACATCGTTCGTGTTTACAAAACACTCGTCGGTAACAGTGTACTGCAATACTTAAAGATGCTCGTCTTTTAGACAATACTGATACGATTAAAGAGCTACCCTGTCCCCCAACAAACTGGGTAAGACTTCGCTCTATGTCTCACGTTTCGTCATAAATTACAATAAAACCAAAATGAAAAATTTACGTCTGATTGAAAATCTATATAAGAAAAAAAGGATGTATGTTTGTATGTATTTACGTTAAGCTGCATACTGATTTAAGCGCGTGGACAGATTGGAACAGAAATTAGTATATATATTCTTCAAAACACGTGAAACAGTACTGTGGGGGTGAAAACCCTCTAGCATAAAGCTGGAAAGAATTATAATTGAAAAACATGATAATTTCGTGTTAAATTACTATGCGGCAAGATACCATGACGTCACACGAGAGAGAGAGAGAGACTAACAAAGAAAATAGTTCCTTTTTCGGTAATGAAATAAAACAGAAATATTTTCTTCGAATAAAAAGTATAATTTTGTCGGTAATAACTCCATCGAATTATGATAAATAACAATACGAAGTACTTTACAATCCATACAGAAAATGTATGTTAATTTTCGTGCCATAGTAGTGACTCTAATTTGTTTACATTATGAATCCAGCCAACAATTTCATCAATTTAATCTTTCGTAATGTCTGGAGACGGTGGGACAGTTATATCCTGCAATACTCACGGAGTATATTTAAGTATTCTATTTGTAAAGAAATTCGGAGGCATGATCAAAGATTGAAGCCTTTCCCGGTGTAGTTGTTCAATATATTGTTCTCGGAGTTCAACCGGGTTTTGCATAATTATATTAGAACGCAACGTTTCGACGACTAAAAGCTCTGTCGCCATCTTCTAGGCGAAGTGAATTTATATATTGAATTCGGAGTCATGTTTGTTGGGATTGATGCACTGAAATGCAGTGTATTTTATAGCTGTTCAAATTATGCACTATCGGTCGAACGTATGTACGGAACTAGGAACATTTAGATTTAGGTTAAATCACTTCTTGACTTAAGATTAATGATGAATTAAATACTTTTTCGGGTTTATATAAATAGGTACACGGGCAACGCCGGGCACCCAGCTAGTTAATAATAAGAAAGATAGCCAAATACAAACAAAAGAAGTGATAATATAAATGGCACACTACGTTTCTAGGATCCTTGTCCCTTTATTCAGGTGCAGAAAAAAACGGGAGCCTACAAGTCAGTTAACAAAACTCAAAAGTCGACTTGTATAGTTGAGTCTCTAGGCTCTTCCGCTTTTTCTTCACCTGAAGAAAGTAACAAGGATCCCAGAAACGTTGTGTGGTATTTATATTATCACTTCTTTTGTCTGTATTTGGCTGTCTTTCTTATTATTACTAAAAAAACCGTTTTGTAAATTCTTGGTTTAGGAAATTAATAGAAACATTAAATTTAAACTACACGATTCATTGACCATATAAATAAATATTTCTATATAGCATAAAAACGTGTTATAGAAAAAAAACATTATGAGGATAACTGCTTATATTAATTAAAACAGCTTAGATTTGCTTGTCTAGCGAAGAGGAATAATTGTATTGGGAGAGACGAAGTAATAGTTTATTTTTAGGCTGAGCTGACCCCTTTTTGACGCAAGTTTGTAAAAGTATCTATGTAGCTTTGCTTATGTTCTCGCACAGGGCAGGCTTCACCTATTATTAAACCTTTCGTCTCGTGTGGTGTGAAGCAGTATTGTACGCGAACAACCCAATAATAAGAGAACAAACCATCACTCCTCGATATGCAGAGAAAGAACCACCTAGAAACCTAACCCCGTACTACAATACACTAAAGAAAATATTACGAAAGGAAGGAATGACTTTTCCAGAGATGGACCACAACACCACGGCAAGTATTCCCCATGGAAGCTTAACGAACTTCCAATCGATACATCGCTACGTAAACTTAAAGTAAACAATCCACATAACACTAACTGGAACGCAGAAATCTATCAGTTGCTACAAAGATATAATTCTCCCAGTCATTTATACCGATGGGTCCAAAAATTCAAATGGAGTCGGGTGCGCAATAGTTACGACAGGCAAAGGAAATCTATCGCAATAAAAACCATAATGCGTCGATAATTTCAGCAGAATTATACGCCACCTTCATGGCCACGGAACTGTGTCTGGAAACACCGGAGGCCAACAATATCATATTAACAGATTCCAAGGAAGCAATACACAGAATAACTAGTACAGTGCACAGAAATGGTTGCATAAATCGAATTAGAGAGAATATATTGAAAATACAAGAAAAAGGAAACCGTATCACTATAGTCTGGCTACCGGCGCATAAGGACATAGTAGGACACGACAGGGCAGATCTCCTAGCGAAGATGGAAGCTGATCATCAAGGAAGATCCAGCAACCTGCCAGTTTGCACCAGCAGGGACTGCAGAGTAGGGCTCTACAAGGAACTGGAGGAAAAGTGGAGTAGACCTGTGAAACCAGAGGAATGCGGAGTCATCCTCAGAAATGTCAACAGCATCAGAGAAATATCGCACCCGAAAGAACTATCTCGAAGGCAACAGGTTGTTGTAGGCAGAATAAGAACATTGCACTTCAGTTTCACTCATTCATTCTTGATTTCCAGATCTCCGCAGCCGGTATGCAGCTCATGCAAGGAGCCCACAACAATTCCTCATGTCCTCTTTAACTGCCCCAAATAAAGCGAGATAAGAAGATCAACCATAGCCGCACATTCAATGATGGAGATTTGTAACTCATCAACAGGAATAAACAACCTCATAGACTTTACGATGAAAACTGATTTGTTTAAAGTAATTTAAATGTTATACAAATGTAGAACTTAACAGACGTAAGTCGCTAATGACCAAAAGGTTAATGCGACGTTAAATTGTAAGTTGTTTTTTTTTTAAAAAAAAGAGAAGTTGGAGTTGTGAGGGAGACCGCGAGCATTTCTGACACGATGACGGACGTTTTCTTCGAAAAGACATTCATTTGAGAGTAAGAAAAATAGCCAAATACACACAAAAGAAATGATGACATAAATACCACACAACGTTTCTGAAAACCTTGTTCCTTTCTTCAGGCGCTAAGAAAAGTAAAAAACATACGAGCATAGAGCGACGCAACTGCACAATTCAGTTGAAAAAACTCAAAAGCAAACTAAGAAACACAATGACCTATGTGTTTTTTAGTCTTCTTAACACCTGAAGAAAGAAACAAGGTTTCCAGAAATGCTGAAATCATCACTTCTTTTTTCTGTTTTTACCTATTTTTCTTATAATTAACTTTCAAAATTAACATAATTTTTTCAATTTAACGTAGACGTGCTTGTTGTGGGACTGTGGGTGGCTGCCGTCAGTTGGAGCCGAGAGTTGAGACGCAGAAGGCGATATTCAGCGTCGCAACTCTCGGCTCGTTGTTCGACGCCCACAACGCCGAGCTAAACATTTAACAGTAAGACATCGTGCGAATAATGATCAATGAATGAAAAAGTAATTGGAAAACCATTAATTATTGAAGCACAAGTATATGGATTCTAAAAATTGTACAAACGTTCTGTTAAACGTGTTTTAAATTTAATTTCTCTCACAGACCAATAATTTTTATATTTGTGAAGTATGTGTCATGTTTGCGGCGAGACTTTTTTGTTTAAAGATTTTAATAAAAATAGTATCTCGTCTAGAAATAACTGGGAAACGATGTTGTGAGGCTGGAAAAATATTAGTCTCCTAAATCTAGTAGCTACTTTCTTTCCTGTGTATACGATCACACATGAGCTCAGCGGAATAAATTTTGAGACAAACCTAATGAAATACTCTGAGTGAAAGACCCGCAATATTATTGCGTATTGCATACAAGTAATTTTAGTGCCTCTATAATCATATCTTTCGCAATGTACACTAAAACTTTGATAATGTAATAAATGAAAAAAATTACGTCTGATTGAAAATAATGAATAAGAAAGATAGCCAATACAGACAAAAAAAGGTAATATAAATACCACACAACGTTTCTGGGATCCTTGTACCTTTCGTCAGGTGCTAAGAAGAGCCTAGAGAAACACAACTGCACTCGTCAGTTGACAACACACATACAATGGGAGAGCCGTAGGGATGGCGTAACAATAAGGGAGCAACGACAATGGGAAAACAGAAGTTTTAGCGTAATAATAAGAGATCATAGCAGTTATTGAGTTTAATAGTATCTGTTTGTACATAAATAGCTGTGATGTTGGATTTAATTTGAAGCATATCTGGAATGAGTCTGGAATTGTACCTGGTGTCAATATCTAAAATCTTAGCATTTTGCCAATAATTCACAATACTTCCATTCTCACCAATTGGTACGAAAAACCTACATACTCTGGGCGTGTTATAAATTATCTTTCTGATCATCCTCCTAACCAAAAGAGAGCTATGGTATACAATCTTATAGACAGAGCTATATTACTTTCTAGCTCCAAGTTCCATCAACACAACTTAAATATTGTCCGAAACATTTTAATCTCCAATGAGAACCCTTTAAATTTTATTATTAAACACACAAACAGCAGACTGAACAAAATCCAACATCCTCTTGTCAATCGTCCCCAAACACCTCAAGCCAAAGTTTTTCTCGTACTCCGTTATTACAAATTTCTACATCACAAGTTTGTCCAAATATTCAAAGAATATCAAATATCCATCATTTACAGACCCACTAATACCCTTTCATACTTGATTAAAAACCACAAGGAGCCACTTGACACCTACAGAAAACATTGTGTTGTTTACAAAATCTCTTGCTCTAATTCCTGCTGCATTAATACACGTATCAAAGAACATATATCTAATATCAAACTTCCCATTGATAAACAAGCTGTAGAATTCAAACATATAAACAGTTCTAAACATACATTTTATTGGCAAAATGCTAAGATTTTAGACATTGACACCAGGTACAATTCCAGACTCGTTTCCGAGTTGCTTCACATTAAATCCAACATCACAGCTATTAATGTACAGACACTATTAAACTCAGTAATTGCTATGATCCCTTATTATTACGCTAAACCTTTTTTTCCCATTGTCGTTAAGGATCCCAGAAACGTTGTGTGGTATTTATATTACCCTTTTTTGTCTGTATTGGCTATCTTTCTTGTTCAATGTTCGAAATACATCGCGTTTTATATCTGTAATACATGAAAAGCAATTGAACTCGCCTGAAGGTACTCTAGTGCACTAATTTCTTCAGATCGTTGGAAAATCTCGTCCGGATTTTTGATAAGAGCGACACTACTGATTCTGAACTGCAAGTCGCACGGAAAACCGTCTCCATCAATGTCGGCTGTTTTGAAAATGGAGTTCACGCCTTGAACAATCATCAACATTTCTCTGAACGCAGAAGTCACGCTGCCGTTGTTCAACAGTTCTACGAACATGGAGTCACCGTAAAGCGCCAGACTGCACTCCTTCACTCTGAAACCCACCATTCAGGCAGTTCTCACTTTTATGGAACTAGATTTGTGATGAGATTACCTATCTATATAAATCAAATAGGATTAGGACAACGGAAAGCGATGTCATCCAAATTCCTCTGTCTGTCAAGCTGACTTGGTTTCGATGAAACTTTACATCGTTGTAATATAGACCTGTAATATCATCCTCCATATTGAAACTAAATGGCTAACGTTCCAAAACCTTAGTTGGGCAGAGATTTAGTTCGGATTACAGAAAAACGGGCGATCGATTTCCCCTTAAACCATAAATATCTTTGAGACTACCTTAAAAAGTCATCCAAGTTAAAATTTAAAATTCCGTCTGCATAACTTAATTTTCATTTTAAAGGGGATGTAGTAACAAAATTTTTGTTGCCAATATTAGGCCAGAACATATACGTCTAGCTGTAGTCAACAAGCAAGGAAAAATATTAAATCAGACACTTTATATTAAAACAATGAGTTAAAAGTAACGCGAAAAAGAAAAGGCCCTATGCTATCATTAATACACCGCTTCGAAAAAATTGCGAAAAGTTGACCCTGACGTTATGAACCTTGATGTTTTAATCCCTGTTTGAAGGGCGGGAACCCAGATAGTATGCCTATGAACAGGTTGTATGGAATGTGGATATTATGACTAAGTTTTATGGAAAGATCTTCAGAAAGTTATTTGAAGTAAAAATATTACGTCAAATCTTTTTTGTAAATAATATATTACGGAAAATTGTCTTTAGAATGCAAATGATGAAAACCACAACGTGTTATGGTTTGGTTGGAATACAATTAAGATAATATTAAATGTCAATAACAGTATTTGCATTCATAAAAGGGAGACAAACTATTTACGTCGAAAACTCCGATTATTTATTTTAGGCCATCAGAAAACATTAAAAATTCCTCCCAGAAGTTGTTTGGTCGTCAAAACAAACTTCGTCGCATCGATGGAATTTTTTTCGAAATTTTTGTGGTGGTGTATAAACAGGGAGAAAGCTATTAAAAGGTTATAATAACAGTTTCACGTGCAAACGTTTGAAAACTTTATTTTTTTTCGCAAAAAAACAAGGATGGATCACAAATATATTTAGTTAAGGATTACAGGCTTCATTCAAATTCATTTGAGAGTTTACAATAATTATTATGAAAAGAGTTTAATAACGTTAATGGCTATAAAATTTAAAACATTCCTCGTTATTTAATCATACAACAAAGAAAGGAATAACTTCGGCATTGTTTCAGTGTTAAAGCCTTGTTCGTTTGTAATATTTCGATTGGGGCAAACTGCATTAATGTGTATTTGTAGTGCGATTAAAAACAGAAGGCTTTTACTTATTTTCCTCGAGGTACGTGACTTAGGACCCACCAACCAGAACGTTTAAAATGATGGGCGGGACAAGCAACGTTGGCGACAAACCCGATGTTTTCAGTGAGGTTTATACGAAGTCCATTTGCGACATCGGGTGCGCCACCCTCCACGCGGAAACACCCAGTACCTTCTACTTTTAATCCCATTATCGGAGACTTTACTTATTTGTGCGGAATGTTAAAATTATTATTTAACGATCATGGAATTTTGAAGACTCCAATAAAGGAAAGTCAAAGGAGTTGCTAGTGGTATAATTTATATACACAAGCTCGTTACGTTTGAAGAGCAGACAGGAGAGGGTAAATACAACAGCAGAGGAGATGGAGTTGTTTGCCGCAATGGACCAACGATGCTGAGAAGATGAGCCTACGACCCAAGTAAACCACAATAAATTTTTCGATACTGGTTGATTGTTTGCTTGTCTGATTCCGTGTTTCATAAATTTCGCACCTGCTTAATTGAGTTGAAAGAGAACAATTACCTCATGAGTGATGATAACAAGGGACTAACCATTTTTATTTACATGTAGTGGTGTAACATTAAGATAAACAACTTAACAAATTGTTTATATGTATGTATACATAAGTATTGCATTTGCTTGAGTCATTTCGTAATCCATTAATAAAAAAGTCTGTATCAGATGAAAATTATCAAATCAATAATTAAGTATCCAATAAACGGACAAAATTAGGTGTTCAAATATATTACACACGCTTAATTTTGTCTTTATTAGCTATTTATTTATTTAATTAATATTCTAATATGAAATACAATTAATGAAGGGCCTCCACTGAAGACTACCATAGCAAATTCGTTTTAAAAATGAGTGGAGTATTATTTATTTATTATTAGACATTTTTTAAAAAATGCATTGGTGTACATTTTCATCAGATGAGACAAAGCTGAAATGAAGTATGAATTCCTAAAGGCTGGTCGGTCGCAGGACTTGCGAAGGACTTTGACATATCGTTACAACTTTATCATCCACAAGTTATATTCGGTCAAATAATGGAATGGAACATTAGACAAAACATCTATCCAACATAAAAAATACTACCTTTCTTTATGAAAAGGCAGGTAGATTAACCCCCTCTTATGTCTTCCTGATCATCATGCCATAAAAGGTTTGCTGATAATAAAATACTGAACCATACTTGCGTTCCTCTAATATAGTTTGCTTAATCTCTAGCATTTAAATATTTTATAACCACACTTTGTTGCATCTTTATTTACCATTGCCACAGAACGACTCCTCGACTGCAACGAAGCAATCAGATTTCTTGCGCAGCACGGCCATCACGTTTCTTTTGCTGCATGAGGAGAAGCGAAAATGGTTCACCATCGTTCCGTCCACACTGAAGGGAGACATAATGTAACCATTGCACGTCTTTCCGTCGTGATGGGCACCGAAACTGTGCCCCAGTTCGTGGACCAGCGAAAGTACAGTTAAGGGCCACGGAACATGAGTCCCGTTTTCAGTCACAAAACTTATGGCCACAAGATTCACTGCCAGACCTAGAGGATGATAGTACTCGCAAATTCCTGAAAATCCAGTTAATTGTACATTAAATCAACTCTTTTTGAACAAACATCGACAAAACATACTATTTTTCCCTAGAGAGATAGTCTCACCAATTACGCACTTCCAACACTTCAACAATTTTGGTAAATATTTGAAAGCTTTTCTAGCTATGTTTATGAAGTTCTTATTATAAGCTTGTAAGCTTATCCGCCTTCGAATTGTAAGCAGGCTTCTACGATTGTGTACTTCTTTTCTATAAATCACATTTCAGTAAACAATAGTATTCTAGATATGGTCTCCCGCCAGTCAATGACCTAATTAAATTACAGAGTGCAATTATAAAAGACTGAGTTGTATAACGCAGCTGATATTTGGTAACCACTATGGAAACTTTTACTCAGTTGCACTTACGTCATGACAATGACTCTGGTTTTGACATGTAAATTTATATTTCGAGTTGATAAAAAACTTTTAGTCTAGTGTGACAGTCAGTAACATAAATTTAGGTGACGGGAAAATGAGTTTGTACAAATCGCGTGACAACAGGCTGTGTAGACGAAAGTAGTTTCACTAATGTTCACTTTTCTTTGATCTGTTCAAACCGAGAGCGGTAAAAGAGAGTGCTTTTACGAAATCTGAAGCGTGTAAGACCTAACATATGTTGCATTTTACTTGTATTATTTGCCATGTATCAGTTCGTGGATCTTAAATTCACACACAGTTGAGTATCAAGGCAGATCCATAAACAATCTGAGAGTCGACAAGATGTAGAAATTATAATAAAGTTATCTCACAGTAAAGTACGCTAGTAAGTGGCGGCCAATATTGCATAGTATTTTGTCCATGAAATCTCTGCCTGAATTAGGCTCAGGATAATATCATAAGACACGAGTCCGTTCATGCGAACCTTGCATCTCATGCTGGCTTGCGCGAATCTGCAACTCCTCAGTGGTTGTAGATTTTCAACACCTACGTTCATTACTCCTGAAACTACAAATTTTTAACGTGGAAGCTAGTGCAATTGTCATAGTAGGCTTCTTCTATATAGCAATTACTATTTTAGGAATCGAATTCAACGTACCTCCCGTTGGAGCTGTGTAGCTAACACCAAGCACGCGATTGATGAACGACAAGCTGGTAAAAGTAATGCCCAGGCAGTAATTCTTCAAATCGTCGGCCATGAGGCCCATCGTCATGAGGTATTGGCGACCGTCGATCCGTTGTGATTGACGTGTTTTGGTGGGGAAGAGGTCGTTGCTTTGGCTTCTGAGGATGAAGATTCCACCTAGTTTGAGACCCACGTTGTCAGGCGAGCCGTCTTCGTTCCAGTCGACCGTCCTCAAGATTGCATCAGCCTCCGCTATGTGCAACACCATGCGGGCCACCGCGTTGCGCTGATTCCCGTTGTCACGAGTGAAGTAGTAGTCGGCCACCGCAAGCACGGAGCACAGCCATCTACCAGCGGGTGGCTCAGATATACATAAATCTGTATAAAAACCTGTCAGCGACAAAGTTAATCAACGAATACCGACTTAAATTCGAGGAAGATGAATTTTAGGTTTCAGAACGTAAACGAGTACTAATCGATTATTTAAAATATGCTAGACGAAGATGAATGCAGAATTGATGTTTATCAACAAGTGTTTTTCAGTTTATAGTGATCGCCAAGGTTGTGTGCTACTATTTGACACAATCTGGAATTCGCAAGGGCAGAAGTGCTGCGGAACGAAACAGAAAAAGTTAGTCCAGATCAGGATCATAAACAAGATTGTCAATCGCTTGTATGTCAGAGTTAATTAAGGATACTGCCAGTTACATCATCATCACATTCGGTAGAACTTATGACCTAAGCAACAAATTTCCACTCACTGTTGTAATTCATTATCCTCTCCCTCATATCTCCTGCTTGATTGCCGGCCCGGGCGCCACTGAATTTGCAGAATTAATTTCTTAATCTATAAATACAACAATCAACTTCTTAAAAGTCAAATTAGGTGAGCCAAGCAGGGAGCTGGAATTTTTAGAGAACTGTAGCTTTTGGGTGTGAATGACCAAAATTTAAATCTGACTGTGGCTGATTTATCTTAAATCGACAGTTGGAGTTGCAAGGATGGTAAGTATTAAAGTCAAATTTTCGAGGGTCGAAGCTCCCTTCCTCAGGATAGTAGGACTGGACATGTTGGGGTCGGCCAGTACAATTTTCAGTACCGTAAGTTTGTATCATTTCTACAGCCGTTGCATATAATGAAGCAAATTCTAGTCAGAGGGGACTGTTATATAAATTTCTTAGTAGATAATACCTCAAAACAGCAGTTACAAACATTAACAATTACATTTGATTAATTTTTCTACACAATTTCAATTTGATGAGGCACGACGATAGTTAATACATTTTTAAAAATTCTCATTTCCCAAAGTACAGCATCAAAGCAGTTGACAATGATCCATCCCAACATTTTGTTCAAGTATCATTGTAAAATATACATCACAAAACAAAATATTTGAATTATCATTTTTCAAATGAAAAATGTATGTCTGATTGAAAATAATTAATAAAAATTAAAGCCAATTCAGACAAAATAAGTGATAATATAAATACCACACATTTCTGGAATCCTTGTCCCTTTCACCTGGCGCGAAGAAGACCTTCGAGTGATGCAGCCGCACTTGTCAGTTGACAAAACTCTTCTTTGCATCTCATGAAAGGGGCAAGGATTCCAGAAATGTTGTGTGGTATTGATATTATCACTTATTTTGTCTGAATTGGCTAGCTTTCTTATTAATTAAACATAACTTTGTTACTACTTACTAGAATCTTGGCAGATAATATAAAACATGTGACAGTGATCATGATAAAACTGTTCCTCAGTTTCACTGTTGTCAGTAATCATTTTAATCTATGACAAAGTTATTTACAATAATATATCAAAGACTTAAAAATATTTTTTAACTGACTCATAGATTGATTTCAGAAAGTAATATTTAAAGGAAAATATAATTTTTTACTTTTCTTGTATCATATTAGAATCACTAACCCCAAAACAGTATCCACTGGGTATGTTCTGTGCACTCATAAAATTATTGTGTTGATAAATGTATTGTTACAAAAATTGTAGTGCTGTGACATTACTGAAACCTTCAATTATAAAAAAGGGGCAACACTAAGTTTTTTATTCTGATCAATAATGTTCTGGGTCCATTATATAACTAAATATGTATTGTAACATGATTGTTGCGAGGTACGGTCGAGGGCCCTTGCCGGGGGAGACTGCAGTGTGTATGCACGTGCAGGAAAGGCGATGTTGTTTTAGGCGCCGGCCAAGGGGACAAATGTAGGGTCAGTTCCAAGCTGGGCTCGACCAAGGATGGACGTGCTACCACTAAATACAAAGTTTGATAAACCACGCCTTGAAGTTAACTTATGTGTCATGTTCGATTAAAATAAAATTAAAGAAGTATTAAAAAGTTGTTTTGGTGATTTTCTCCCAAAAATTACCTGGCGCCCAAACAGTATGAATAATCAACGGAAAAACGCAAGAAGGGTAGCGGAGCGGCTACATTATGGCGAGCCAACGCGGGTCTGAACGGTAATTAGATGGAGCACGCGGGAGCAGGGAGCAGAATTGGAGAACGAGTTTGTTGAGTACACGTGGGATCGAAGTTCTGGAGCACACGAGGACGAGATCTGATACGTGAGGAAAAAATAAAAAAAAAACTTGGTTCTTCGTCGTCGGAAGAAAGTGAGTGAAAGTGTTTGTGAAGTGCTGCAATAAGTGAACAGAAAAAAAACAGGTTGGTGACAATCTAATTAAGTTTTTGGTGTTGTGGGATCATTTATAGTTCTAATAACAATGGCAGAACGAAATAATGAGGCATGTGTGGGATATGTGGGATAAATGCTTAAAATTATTAAATGTAAATCTTGAGTTATTAAACGGATGTGTTGATGTAGTAAGTGGAATAAGTAGAAAGTTTGATGTAATAAATGAAAGAATGGATGTATTAATTGATGGAAAGGTTGACAAGGTAGAGGAAGATGTAATTGTAAAATGTGATTTCAGAGATAAGGTTAAGGTTGAGGGTGCGAAGCCGGAAGTTGAAGAAAATATTTTGCAGGATCAAATAGTGATTCAAAATGGAAAATGGGAGGAAGGGAATAATAAATTAAGTGTAGGAGGTAAAGAGAATTTGGTTCAGAAACAGCTGATTAACGATAGTGAATTGCATAAACTTGCTAATAATTTAAAAGAGAAAACGGTAGAAAATGGGGAAATTGTGAAACCCATTAATGAGGGAAAAAGTAGTGGATGTAGATCAAAGAACATCTCACAAAATGTAACGAAAGGTAAAATTACAAGAAATAAATCCAAGTGTGTAAACGTTAAGGAGGAGTATTATAGATTAAGACCGAAAAAGAAAATTTTTGTGTGTAAAGAAGGTTTGATTTTTATCACTCCACACAGAAAAAAGATGTGTAAGCTTGAGGAATGTATGAATAAAGGAAGTAATAATTGGTATGGTGTGGCTGACAGGAGAGTGAAAAATGTCATTCAAACACCTGTCAATTTGGGTTGTACAAATAACCGAAAACTAAATGTATATGATGAGTATTTGAGAAATGTATGGAAGGATATAAAAATAGATAAAGACTGTGAAATGTGGACGTTGCAAAGAAAGTGTAACTATTTGGTGAAATATTTTTGTGTGGGAATTCCCTGGAAGCCTTTTTTTTTTTTTTTTTTTTTAGGGCAACAGGCTACATGAGGGTGATCCACATTGGGCAACTCCCCTTTAATAGCATAGGAAGGGATTAGAAAGGGGGGATGCGGAAGGGTAGAGGAAGGTAGCCAAGGGTTAACTAGGGCCCCCGGGCTATGGTTTAAGGATCCTACCCGGCATTCGCCTAAAGAAATGCAGGGAAAACCCTAGAAAAACCTGCATCGGGTAGGTCGGGCATTGGGTACTTGTCCCACGCCCTTCCGATAGCGGGAGAGGAGTTTGCTGTGGGGACGCAGCTTACCCCTCGCCATGCCTTGGCCTGTTTAGGAGGCAGCTGGCCGACTATTCCAATAGGAATAGCGGACAACTCTTGCCGTATGCCCAAGGTCTGCGACCCCGGAACATACACCTCTCAAAACTAACCGAGGTGCCTCGGCATGTGGGAACCTTAGTTCAAAAAAACCAGAGAGATGTGAGAGCATCCCCAAAGGTAGCCCCCGCCAGAGCTCTCTGGGAAGGTTCACCTGCGAGAAATCCTCTCGCAGGCTTACTTACTCCCTTGGAAGCCAGGAGAAGGCAACAGTTATTATAATTTGGTTCCATTCCTTCAGAGAGAAAATTTGTAAATTTTATTGTTAATTTATAAGTAAACAAATATTGTGTATGATCCATGTGTCTAACTCTTGTAAAAATTGTATTGGTGGAAGACGCTAATTAGGTTGTAGGTTAAGATTATGGTAAATGTGTGTTGGTTTTAAAAAAGTATTGATCAAACAGATGATTCATAGAAACTTTGTAATTTTGTCATTTAAACATGAAAAGAAGGTATTGTACAAGTGAAAAGTATTTGTAAAACTTGTGTATTTGTATTAATTGGTTATCAGGGCGTGGTCGAGTGGTTGTTGATGTTAGTATTAAGTGAAAAAAAAATGAAAATGTGGCTGTATTTTATGGATATCTACGGTCAGCCAATTTTTTGTTCTTTGAAGGGGGGATAATGTAACATGATTGTTGCGAGGTACGGTCGAGGACCTTTGGCGGGGGAGACTGCAGAGTGTATGCACGTGCAGGAAAGGCCATGTTGTTTTAGGCGCCGGCCAAGGGGACAAATGTAGGTTCAGTTTCAAGCTGGACTCGACCAAGGATGGACGTGCTACCACTAAATACAAAGTTTGATAAACCACGCCTTGAAGTTAACTTATGTTTCATGTTCGATTAAAATAAAATTAATGAAGTATTAAAAAGTTGTTTTGGTGATTTTCTCCCAAAAATTACCTGGCGCCCAAACAGTATGAATAATCAACGGAAAAACGCAAGAAGGGTAGCGGAGCGGCTACAGTATATATAAGGATAATGTGATCTTGGCAAATTAATCAAACAATTTGATGGGAAAGAGAGATATAATACATCAATTATGTCAGAGGTTTCCATGAAATATTTAATAGTCATAGTGGATGTAATACTTCAGAAAAATATTTATTGATTACCTTTAAATCACAAGATCACATCCTTAAGAATAAGATAACCTGAATATTTTGGGCGTTTATTTTAATCCACAAGTTCTGAAGGCCATGGTTACATTTACACTGACTGTATTTGGTATTAATTGTAACAATGGTTGTAATATGTGAGAAATGAAGTGTACATCTCGGTATATAAACTATGTAATTTGTGCACAATCAGTAATTACAAGCTTTAGAATAGAAATAATTCATAAAAATGAATTCATAAGACCAACAAGAATAAAGGAGGTTTCTTATTAGAAATGGGGATGCTAAATTTAAATAATTCAACAGAAGAAATAAATAAATAAAAAGAAAGGACTCAAACAAATTACTATTTCGTAAAATGGGCAAAATTCATGGCGTTTTCATGAGACTCATAACGTTATTAAAACAATAAAAAATGGTGTCGTATATGTGTACATATACGTGCGGCAGAAATCTCAATTGTTTTCGTCGCAGTCGGAAACACACGATTTTCTTAAGCCATTAGAATTAAAAAAACTTGGTTTTTCGCTAATGGCCACAACATATACAAGTTGAAAAAAATACCCGGACCTTTTCCTGGCGAATGCTTTTTTTTCAACATAGTTACTGGGCTACCACTGCAATTCACAAAATATTTTCATACTAATTTCATAAACAAAGGAAGCCAATATATAAATAAATTGCAAATAAAATTGAAGGCAAACAATAATTGCACGAGACGCAGACAATTAACAATATTAAATTTCAAAGCTCTAAGGCTGAGAAGACTGTCCACGACAATGTATGTCCCTTTTAATAGCAACAATGGTACGTCACAATTTAAATGCCGTGCTAAGCGTACCTACAACGACGATTTGCCAACTGATTTTTTTTTTAGTTTTGAAAAGAGAATATAATACGTCCGTATAAAATATAATAATTAGATGAAATAGCCAAATACAGACAAAATTAAAAGTTGACATAAATACGACACAACGTTTCTGGAAACCTTGTTTCTTTCTTCAGGTGCTAAGAAAACTAAAAAACGCAAGAGCCTAGAGCGACACAAGTGAAAAATTCAGTTGACAAAACTCAGAAGATTTCGTCATGTGTTTCGAAACAAGACGAAAGCCTGGAGCGACACAACCGCACTTAAAGTAGTCTGTCAACTGGCTCTCATGTTTTTACCAATCACCTGACGAAAGGAACAAGAATCCCAGAAACGTTGTGGTATTTATATCAACACTTAATTTTGTCTGTATTTGAGTATTTCAACTAATTATGATTTTATGTTTCCATTTCTATGTATCTATTATATCTCCATACTGCAGTATTGAGTCGGATTTTTTTGCATCAGTACTTTGTCAGCTTTGTCCATTCCTAATTTCTTTCAGACTACCGCGAACGACCGAAGTGATTCGTAGAAAACGACTACCGGAAAATATTACTTTATCTTTACATACGTTCGGTATGTAACGTAAAATAACAAATAATATGACAATAACATGGTACTCTTTTTTTATGCGGGGGATTTTCGGATCTATACATGGAATATAAAACTACAAATAAAAAGTACGTTCAGTAATAAGTAATCCCAGTGTCGCTGTTCGTTGCATAAAGTTATGATATTTTTTTTCCAGAACGTTGTGTAGTTGCAAAATAAAGAATCGAAATAGGTCTTTGTTAATTTCTTCTTTAACTGTAGAACTTTCAATAATCTGTCCTACGCAGATTCGACAAACTATTTACAATCAGATCATTCAGCAAAATGTTAACACTAGGGTCATTCCATGCCAAAGTGACCAAATTTTCAAATAAAATTTTAAGTCACCATCTCCAATCTTGCTGAACTTTTGTGTAGGGACAGATATGCATCTGAGACAATTCTGTGTAAAATTTCACTTTCATAAGTAGTATAGGGGGGCGCCAGGGCCTCCTGAAAAAAGTCACCTGTGCAATTCAACCCTGCGCGTGAATAGATTGTGAAGTTTGAAGTACTACTGCAGCTAGCTTTCTGAACAATGCTAACTACAGACAACTTTTTATGCTCTACACGATGGTTGCATTTTCAAAGTTTTAGTTTTATTGCTGTTATATCACAAAAGTTGCTAAAAAAAACCGTCACGTCAATTTGAGGCCGAATTTTCGGACTTATAACTTTGAAACAAGACGTTCTACAAACTTAAGCTTTGGTAAGATAACTAAACCCATTACTTATTTTAAGCTGCCAAAGTATCAGCTTTCAAGTTCACTTTGTTGTCGAGATATGTGTTAGTTAATATGAGGTTCAAATTTTATGTGTCAAATTTTGTGTATTTTCAAACCGAAATAGCAAAAAAGCATTTGCTACAATCAAGTTATTTTTTTACCATTGAAAATAACAGACTTTTTTCTTTTAGAGTCATCTAATTTCATTTTAGAGACTCATCATTTAAGGTCTCCAGCATAAAGGTTACTCATGCGCCACTCTTGCACGTTCTAACAAATTGGCAAGTTCCAAGTACCAGCTTCCTGAAAAATGGTAACTACAGACAACTTTTTATGCTCTACACGATGGTTGCAGTTCCAAGGTTTAAAAAGTTTTAGTTTTATTGCTGTTATATCACAAAAGTTGCTCAAAAAAACCGTCACGTCAATTTGAGGCGGATTTTTCGTGCTTATAACTTTGAAACAAGACGTTCTAAAAACTTATGCTTTGGTAAGTTAACTAAACCCATTACTGATTGTAAGCTATCAAATTATTAGCTTTCAATCTCACTTTGTTGTCAAGATATATGTTAGTTAATATGAGGTTCAAATTTTACACGTCAAATTTTGTGCATTTTCACACACAAATAGCAAAATAACATTTGCTACAATCAAGTTATTTTTGTTACCATTGGAAAGAGCAGACGTTTTCCTTTTAGAATCATCTAATTTCATTTTAGAGACTCATCATTTAAGGCCAGAAAAATTACTTTGAAAATTGCACACATGCCGGTGGCTGTCAGACTCGAGTTAATCTTTTCATAAAGCACCACTTCATCATAGGGATCATATTCTGAAGATGGCGATGGAATTGCTGATGCTTCTTTACGGTTTTTCATTTCCTTTCTACATTTTGGGCATAATTTTTGGCCAGGCTTCACATATTTCTTCGTTAGCTCCGTTAGGTAATCTGCTATTGACAAGTCAATGGGTTGCAAACCTTTCTTTGGTGCATGGTTTTTCTTTCCAAAAGGGTTACAACACTTTGACTGCATCAACTTGAAATTCGTTAACAGACTTGATTCGTGATGTAGGTAAATTGTAGATCCTTCATCAAATTTAAATCCAGATCGTCTACTTAGAAGTTCATGTTCTTCGCTACTAAGCTCACTTATTAATTTTAAGTCAGCTGTGTGATAATAGAATCTTGTATTGTGACACACCGAATTTTCACTGTTCTCTATTGTGCATTTAGGTGGGTTCTCTTCGGTTTCCATGATAAAAGGCACACACGTTCGGTGTTTAGTCAGATACTATTAAAAAATTATGTAAACGAAGCATAACTTTGTTTTGATGTGGTAGCTGCAAATGACTCATTGTTGATTAGACTTGCCTTTGTTGAAGTGCATTTTATAATTCAATTTGTTATTTAAAATGTTACATTAAATATTGAGAAAATTATTGTACAATTACTAAATTGGTTTTAAATTTGGAAGATTGTTTTTTACCTTACTTTGAATATAGTTCTTCTTTATCACAAATTTCAATAATGTGTCTAAATATGTATCACAAATTTCAATAATGTGTCGGGAAGATATTTCACAAATTTCAATAATCGTATTATAAGTAGGCAAATTGCAGTAAATAAAAGAAATTTTTCAATTCGCATACAAACCAAATACTAGCAAGTAATAATTGTCTAAATAAAATAATAGTATATCGTAAACTTTATTGAGCAAAGCAAGTGTACGTTAAACTTATAAATAGACCCTAAAATCAAAAGTATGGTAATTTCAGTCTGATTGACTATCAACTTCCTGCAGATTGTTTGTAGAATCATATATGTATGTCACGACACGTAATTAAATAAATGCAATTTTCAAAGTAATTTTTCTGGCCTTAAATGATGAGTCTCTAAAATGAAATTCGATGACTCTAAAAGGAAAACGTCTGCTGTTTCCAATGGTAACAAAAAGAGCTTGATTGTAGCAAATGTTTTTTTGCTATTTGTGTGTGAAAATGCACAAAATTTGACGTGTAAAATTTGAACCTCATATTAACTAACATATATCTTGACAACAAAGTGAGATTGAAAGCTAATAATTTGATAGCTTATAATCAGTAATGGGCTTAGTTAACTTACCAAAGCATAAGTTTGTAGAACGTCTTGTTTCAAAGTTATAAGCACGAAAAATCCGCCTCTAATTGACGTGACGATTTTTTTGAGCAACTTTGTGATACAACAGCAATAAAACATAAAACTTTTTAAACCTTGGAACTGCAACCATCGTGTAGAGCATAAAAAGTTGTCTGTAGTTACCATTTTTCAGGAAGCTGGTACTTCGAACTTGCCAATTTGTTAGAACGTGCAAGAGTGGCGCATGAGTTACCTTTATGCTGGAGACCTTAAATGATGAGTCTCTAAAATGAAATTAGATGACTCTAAAAGAAAAAAGTCTGTTCTTTTCAAAGGTAAAAAAAGAACTTGATTGTAGCAAATGCTTTTTTGCTATTTCGGTTTGAAAATACACAAAATTTGAACCTCATATTAACTAACGCATATCTCGACAACAAAGTGAACTTGAAAGCTGATACTTTGGCAGCTTAAAATCAGTAATGGGTTTAGTTACCTTACCAAAGCTTAAGTTTGTAGAACGTCTTGTTTCAAAGTTATAAGCCCGAAAAGTCGGCCTCAAATTGACGTGACGGTTTTTTTGAGCAACTTTTGTGATATAACAGCAATAAAACTAAAACTTTGAAAATGCAACCATCGTGTAGAGCATTAAAAGTTGTCTGTAGTTAGCATTTTTCAGGAAGCTAGCTGCTACAGTTCCACAACAGTAGTTCTTCAAACTTCACAATATATTCACGCGCAGGGTTGAATTGCACAGGTGACTTTTTTCAGGTGGCCCTGGCGCCCCCTATATACTACTGGTGAATCTTAGATTTTGCACAACATCACTTGAAGATTTAATCAACACTATCACCAAAATCGAAGATGGTACCCAGAACGCGGTTTGGTCACTTGGCATGGAATGACCCACTACTATCATTCGTTGCCGTGGGGGGTCTATGAAGATAGTTGGTTATGATGCGGTGAGGCACTGAAATATTAATACCTCTTCTGAAATGTAGACATTTACAGTGCTGATACGTTGTTCTATATTAGAAATATTTGCTTAAATACTCGCACAGCATGAATTTAAAATTTGTCTAAACTCACCCTTTTGAGTCATTTAGTTTAGATGTTGAACTTTTCCTTTTGAGGTCCACATTCAGGAAATTACTGCTTAAAAATGTACCGACGTCTTCCTTTTTCAAATGTCGAGTATTCTCTTTATATATTTGTTCAATATTTTTGTACATGACTGCTACCTTCGGGTTTGCCTTAATCGAGTTACCATCGTAATACTTTTGAAGACTCGGAAACCTTTCGAGTGGTTCCAAATAAAAAATATTATTTTCAAACTGCAGTTTTCCATACACTCTGTCGTCATCAAGATAGCCTTCTAGGGAACTTGAATAAGGCATCGAAATATCATATCCGTACACTAAAGTTACATTCATATCTTTCAATAAATAACGCTGTGATTTACTTTTATAATGTACAGTCACATTTATATCAGGCGAAACAACCTCATTCCACTTAAAATCTGAGTAGACACAAAAATTTCGCGTGACATTGCTGATGGGTAAATGAAGTATAGTGCAAAAGTTCACGTCTACATGTCGACGACTTCTGTCTTTTGGTTTCAAATTTTCTACACGTGTGTTCACTAAAGAAAATGTCTCAAAACTTTTACTACTAAATTCCTTCAACAATGACGCCGCAACGAACAATGTTACGTATATATTAAAAAATATTAAAATAACGTAAATTGATAACACAGAAGCATACGATCTCTTCATTGCATGATCATGTTATGAATACAACTCGTCAGCAATGTCACTGACCAGGTACACCTCACTTTAATTCATGTTGTTCATTTGTTTTAAAGCAATAACATCTCCGTTCCTATACAGATATTGTTCCGGGATGATCGAACACAAAACCTACGGCTTGCTTGGTACATTTTGAAAAAATACTTTGCAACTATTTTTTTTTTCGTTTAATACTGAAAATATTTATCAGTTTAACGTAGTTTCTTCAATGTCTTATTTTATTGTGTGTGTACTTTAATGAGAAAATACACATTAAATAAAGTTATGTAATAGCTAGTCAGGAAAGCTTAATTACTTTAAGTGGACATTTTTGTAGCCGAATACTAATGTGCAAATACTAGATTTTGAAAACTAATATATAAAGTTTAATTACTGCAGGTAACCAACATATTGCCACTTGTAATGCAAAATATAAAGTGAATTTTTTGGGAACTGTTAAGACTGGCAACATTGGACTGAGATTCCCTCATCACACAGTAGGATTAAGCAGACAATCCTAAACATCTTGGATTTTACTTAGACTTCAATTTTACTGCGAATTTTTGAGTACAAAGTCTGTGAAATTAATTCCAAGACCATCTCACCTGAATTTTCTTCACTCAGTCATTTATCCACATAGCAGTTTCTGAATTACTGCTTTATTTGTTTTGAGATTTATCAGTCAGCAATAATTCTCTCCTAACCATTGCTACAACTCTTCCAAAACATATACAATGAACCCCCCCCTTCCTAAATCTTTCGTCAAACAAACATTGGTTCTCATTCTCTCACATTTTAAGCCAAACATTGGTTCTTATTATCTCCCATTTTAAGTTGACAATCCTTGGGTGTAATGCTAGACAAGTTGCCAAACAATTGACTTTTCATACATAATTGTTTATGACATTAGATATTACCTCATGTTTACATTTTATGTATAGGTTTATAATATGAAAAATTTATTACATAAATTCATTTTGCTCATAATTTTAATTCTGAGGTATTATTGCAGTTCAGGGTCAAGGAATTGAGTGGCCCACTCCATACTTCTCAGGTGAACAACCCCCTGTCCTGTCTTTTTGGGAGCTGTCTGTTTTGTCCCTTCTACTTCGTCTTTTTACAGTTCTCACCCATACTTTGGTGTTAGTGGAAGATGGACTGATGTAGAATATTGTTATTAATTAACATAACTTAAAATATTTTAATCTGTTCAGAGTATTAATTGTGGCAGTCACTACTTCATCCACCTTCCATTAATTTCTTTTAATTGATCATAAACAATTAAGAAAATCTGTTAAACTTGGAACTATGGGAGAAAACTAATTAAATACCCTATTAATAATTCTGAATGATTCTTACTGAAAATGGATTATCTTACATGAAAAATTAAAACAATATTTTGCAGAACAAATTATTGTAGAAAATATATTTTTATATAAGTTGTATTTGAAATATCTAGTAAAACACATGTATATATTATATGATGAATATCTTAAAATATAAGTAATAGATATGCATGCAATCGCTGTTGTTAAATTGATCAATGCAGGTGTTATTCAACACTTTGAGGGTTTTATCAAGGCAGATTCTTATAGAAAGTGTTTTAAAGATTCCAGATTTCAACAGCATGAACTGCAGATGATCAGATTGGAGGAAAGTACTTTCTCAGTAAACTCTGTTCACCTTGTGTTTGTCTGCCAGTTCTGCAAGCCATCAGTGACTACAGCACACCATGTGATCCTCCTGGCCAGGCATTATTATGATTCTGTGATGAGCGAGATTTTCTTGAACAACTGTTCAAATGGTTATAGTTTTCTCTGAAATGTCCACTTTATCTCCCTGAGATAGATTGGTTAAAGTGTATTTATTTTAAAATAAAAATGGTATTTTATTCTCAGTATTAATTTAAAGTCCTTTATATAATTAATTTTTTAATATATTACAATTAATGATGAGAAAACAAAAGTTATAAATTACTTAAGAATATTGCTCATAATTTCTAATCAAGTTGTATTCAAAATCAGTCATTTCTCGCTTCTCTTTACCAATGTCTCTATATATTAAGTCCGATGCAAATTTCAGTATCCGTTTTACATCACTCTTCTTCACACGAAGCTAAAGAGGAAAGATGAAGTAATATTAGCTATTAGAATATATTATTTGTAACATTATTAGGTAATGTAGTGAAATACTAACATAATCTGTGTCCTCTGAAAGATTTTCAAATTTAATTATTGTACCGTTCTCAGCCATTTGTACAAGAGTTTCAGTTTTTTGTACTAATTCAGGTTTTTCATTTTTGCTTGATTTCTCTTCCTTTTCCTTATCCCGTTTAGGGCAACTGCAAACCTTTACTTCCTTGATACACCGACCAATTACTTCACCACTAAAAATTATGGAAGAAAACTACTGTTAAGCATAACAATAATAGTCAAAATTTCTTAGACAGAGAATTATAATTCAAAACTAGTATAAAATGACACTGGCAACATTTCCATGAAATAAAGATGAATTTTGAGAAATACATGAGGAATTGAGGTGATACATATTTTGAAAGGTACACCATCATAAATACTTCAAAATAAAAATAATAATCTACCTCTGTCTTTCCAAAGTAAATATAACCCCAATACGATTTCGTTGAATACTTCCATCACAGCTGCTTAAACATTTAAATTTGTACTGAACTTGAACATCATCACATTCTGGTTCAGAAAAAGCTAAAGGTATGCGCACACTTAATCTATTACTTTTTTCATCTGTATCATAAAAAACTGATGGATGGTCACATTGAATAAAATTCTTATTTACAGAATCTGGAAAATAAAATTTGCTGTAAAATTTCTAACCACACTAGAAGTATACATTAATGAAACATTTAATTACTTGGTAATGAAGAATAGCACTATTACATCACTCTCTTTAATACACGAACACACTGACATTATTTTAGAAATTTAGAATGAAAACCACATTATTCAAGTAATAAAATACACAAACAAAAACAGAATTATCTCAAACTCATTTCTACATCAAAATACCTGAAGTAAATTATAAAAAATCTGTGTTAAAAGTATGCTAATTGGATAAATAAATATCAAATTAACAGAAAAGTGCTAAATAAATACCACACAATATTTCTGCAATCCAATAGCCTTAAGAACTACAAACTGCACAAACCAAACCAGTGATAAACTCAAAGCAGTTATTTTTGTCTGTTAACTGGCTATTTATGTAGATAAAATGTCAGAAGTATTAAAAGGAAGGTGATTAAACAGCAACATTTCGGTTACTGGGAGCTCTATCATCTGAGCTTGGGGTCGTCGAAACATCACAGTTTAAAAGCTGATGAACCTATATAAAAAACCCAAGAACGCTTTAGGCAGCAACTACACAGTTAAAAATAAAATTAATGAATTGCAAATATTATTAGCCAAGACTGAAATGGGCAATAATCTATTGATAGTTATGTTTTCTGAACACCACCTTAGAAGCCCAGAAATTGGCTTAGTAAATTTTTCCTCGCATCTCATTTTTTGCAGATCTGTAAAACAAAGGAAAAGAGGCTACGTAACATTTGAAGAGATTTTGAATTTACAGATATTGAGTTACTAGATTCTTGAGATTGCCTAGAGAAAGATTATAAATGCTACGTATACTTAGCAGAACTAAGAAAATACCAAATTGAATCTGCATACTGAATAAATATCACCGACAGAAAACTTTCCCAATTTCTTACATAAAATAGATTTATTATTACAAGAAATTTGGAAAAGCAATTTAAAAGTTATAATCAGAGGGATTTTAATGTCAACTTCTAAATTTACAGTCTTAGAAAATATGAATTATATAAAGTACTAGTTGGGTGCACAGCATTGCCCGAGATACCATTTATCTATAACCCCGATATGACTCCAATTTCGGTTGATTTTGCGCTCTTTGTGTGTAACGCTCCTCAAATCCTATCCCTAAATGTGCTCACCTCCCATGATGAAGGGGGTTGAAGTAATTGACCAAATATATCGGGCGTTTTTACATGTTAGAAGATGACCACCCCCACAAATGTGAGATAATCAAAAAGTATTTATTCCAAACAAAAATCAGCTGATTAAATTGTCTGAAAATTTCTACCCCCACCCACCACCTCCCAAACCCGTCACGTTACCCAGGTTGTCACAATTGGACTCGGCAACATTCATAGTCACTGAATTGATTCGAATCACGGTTGTTTTTGCGTTTTTTTTATTTAACGTACCTCCACCCCACGCCTAAGCTTGCTCCTCTCACAGGGGTTTAAATTATCCACGAACAGCATAGGTATAAATACTTTCAAAGTAATTAACCCCAGGATATAGTTATCGCAAATATTGACCAATTAACATGTTTCAAAATTTCCACCCCATGCCGTAAAATGTTGAAATTTTACTGACATACATTTGTACAAACACTTTTACCCGGAAAATATTTTTCCGACTCAAATATCGGCATTGTTAGCATGTATGAAGATTTCAACCCACAACCACCCCCGCTTGGGGAAGTTAAACTGTAAGTTAAATGTCACAATTAAATACACAAACATCAGTAGGAATACAATCAATATAATTAACCCTGAAAAATATTTATTCAACACAAATATCTGCTGTGTTTACATATTCCAAAATTTCTACCCTGCTACCCCTGCACGAGGGGTAAATGCCAAGTTGAATGTCATAACTAAACTCAGTGACATCCATAAGCTTCAATTTGACCCCAATCTTGATTGTATTTGCGTTATTTTACGGTAAAGCATCTCCACCCCAAACCCTAAGGGTGCCCTTTTCCCAGGGCATAGGGGATGAAAATTATGTTCAGATATAACATCGATAGAAACACTATCAATATCTTTGACCCCTAAAAATGTTTATCTGACTGAAATATTGACTGTTTTAGCATGTTTAAATTTCACCCCGGCAGTGTTTGTTTCGTGGTTGCAAACAACGTGTGCGCAATTTGGTGAAATTTGCTCCATCAGTGTAGATTTGTATAAGGAACATACAAACAAACAGACTGCTTTATTTATTAAATTGTAGTTGTAGAGACTGAAATTACTTATAACTATTGATTTTCAGGTAAGTCAACTTCGCAGTTTGTTTCATTTCTGAATGTGTTTTATATATATATATATGTGTGTGTGTGTGTGTATATATATATATATATATATATATATATATATATATATATATATATATAATCATTGTGTTCTAATGGGTAACTTTATTATTAGTATTTGAACACTAGCACTTAAGTATTAGTATACCAACCTACTAATCAAAATAATCACAAAGAAAAACAATTTTTTTTTTACCATTTTCCAAATTATGAGTGAAGCATGTTTTGATAGGATTTGCAAGCATTTGAGGAGATAAAAAGACAGGTAGTGCTCGCACAGTTAAATGAGGCTCCCAGTGGCCTACCTTGAAATGAACAAGCATCTTTTTCTCCAATTTGATAAAAACTTTATTCAAAATTGCTGAAAACTGAAAATGAAATTGATTTACAATTCAGAACAACTCTCAAATGTACGGTAAGATAATATTAAGCAATTTAACAAATTGACGAAGAACTGTATGTAACTATAATTTATATTTATCCAACGTAAAATATAATAATAAATAAAATAAATCAGCCAATGAAGTCAGATTGAATTATTTATTAATTTTATATTGAAATTAAAAAATGCAGTTTAGGTTTGGATACTAAAAAAAAGAAATTTCTTTTGCTGCAGTAAACCATATCACTACTATTACAAAATATATCATCCTTAATCAATGAAGACCTTGACACTAGAGAGAAATAATTGTTTTAAGAAAAGGACTTAAATACTTACCAAACAATCTTGAGTGTCTTCAATATGAGTTTGGAAATTTAAATCTCCTGGAAAATTTTCAATACAAGGTACCTGACATGTAGAAGATGGAAAATCATTTATATAATTCATATCAAAGGAACACGGAGAATTGAAAAGTTGACTTAGGGACAATGGTGTGCAATCAAAGCCAGCTAGTATATTATCCTAGAAAATTAAATAATTTTCACAAAAATGATATAAAGAATTAAACAAATAATAATTAACCTTATTTAATTAATAATGGTATTAATATAATCATAACCTATTCAATTGTAAGTAAAATACGAATAATGTGTAATACAATATTATTGCAGTCATTTGTCACACTAAAATATTTAACAGATGTATTATAAGAAATTTGAAAATGGGTAATCTTTAATGTCCATAACTTCTACGAAAAAAATTTTTCGCTCGTTTTTTGGATACTTGACGAAATTCTAAGATCCCTTTTGAAAGACTTACTAGGTTCAGATCTGCACAATCTTGTGAAGACAAAAGTCTGGAAAGAATTAAAATACACATAAGTATATGAATGAACTGCAAAACTATGAAATTAAATTACCAAAATGTACTTCAATGAACTATTTAACATTTCAAAAGCATTTCAATCAATTCACTTACTCTGTCATATTTTCCTTGTCTAATTCTACGCCTGTCATTGAAATCTGAAAAGAAAAAATATATATGTTGAAGACTTTACAAAAATTCGGGGGTCATAATGAATAGTTTAAAACAAGATTGTGTCAAGCTTGGTAAGCTTATTTTTTTTTAAAGGTGTAAATATACATAACTTTCGTAACAAACGTTCACGATTAGAAATTTTTTTATTCAATCCCTTGCATCCCTTACAAACTTCAGAGTGTTAAGAATTGGATCATGAGTGACATTTGAAAAAAAGGCCCGTCATTTACTGTTCCTACAGTAATTCTTTTTCACTTACATTATACAAATAAAGTTCTGATAGCAAGTCGTTGACCATGTACTTTTCAATAAAAACAACGACATACTCAAAAATACTTCTCAAATATATTATGACACAGCAACAAATCATGACTATATATGTGAATCAAATTCAGACATAACATTCAAATTAATTCTTTGAAGTGTCAAGTAAACAGTATTACCTGTATTTGTCTTATAGAACGAGATCACAAAGTTTTAATGTTTGAACCTGTAGAATACTGTAAGACAAAGTATAACTAAGGCACACACTACTTATATACGGCACAACGATTTCCTCCGAAGCTACATATCCACAAAATCAACAACGAAAACAATTAAACATTTCGGCTCGCGCTAGCAATCCACAAGTTTTCTAAAGCGCATGCGCTCTGATTCGTAAAGCTTTGCCAACATTCACCTGAAAAAATATACCAAAGTGCCTAATCATTTTTATTGCAGATGTACTTGAGTACATCAGATATTGCAAATGTCAAATAAACAATAATAATAATATAAAACTAGTAAAAAAAATAATTAGACTAAACCAAATTGCTGATATCAAAGTAGTTACCAATAGAATATATACAGTTGTTTGGAGGCATATTCTTTTAACTTTAATCTTAAAAGAGATGAGGGCAGCGCTTGTATGTAATGGATTAAAGAATTTGATTGACGCACAATAAAGAGTTTTCTGTTTCTTGGCATAATAACACCTAAGTAGACCGACATTATCTCTGTTTCTGAGAATCACCTAAGCGATCATAACTCGTTTGATTCTCCATAATACATAGTAAGCACTGCTTAACAAGCAGGCAGGTACAGTGATGACACCACCAAAGTTTTATGAAGTGCGTCCTGCAGTGACTCAGGTAAGAGAGACCTCAAATTAACCTGATAGCCTTTTTTTTGGTTATCTTGACAGTCTTTCATGAGAAGGTTGGTGTCTGTACAGTTGAGTTCCATAGGAAAGATGAATTTGGACTTGGGTAAAGTTAATAACTCTTAAGACACACAATTTTAGGCTTATCAAAAAAAAAACCTCTACTTATGTTTGACCCAATATTTTGGATATGTTGATCCCAGTTTAGATTAGCATATATTGCAAAACAGAGGAAATAGACTGAGACATGATCAGTTTTTCGACCACACAGGGCTGAATTTTGTTCCAAATTTTGGATTTTTTTCCTGGTTTAGATACAGTATCATCTGCAAACAGGTTTGGTTGAGTGTTTTGGCCAAGGATATTGTAATGTAAATCATTTATTTAAATAATGATCAGAATAGGGCCCAATGTCGAACTTTGATTGCCTTGTAAGAAGTTAGATACACCATCACCAAAGTCAACTTTTTGAAACCTGTTGGGCAAATAATACTTAATCAGATGTAAAGTTTCTTCCTCGAATCCGTAGAATCGCAGACCTTGGGCATCCTATTCCCATTGGAACAGTCGGCCTGCTGCCTCCTAAACTGGTCGAGGCACGGAGAAGTGAATGCTGCGTCCCCACAGAAAACTCCTCTCCCGCTATCGGAAGGGCGTGGGACAAGTACCCAATGCCCGACCTACCTGATGCAGGTTTTTCTAGGACTTTCCCTGCATTTTTCTTTAGGCGAATGCCGGGTAGGATCCTTAAACCATAGCCCGGGGGCCCTAGTAACCCGTGGCTACTTTCCTCTACCCTTCCGCATCCCCCCTTTCAAATCCCTTCCTATGCTATTAAAGGGGAGTTGCCCAATGTGGATCACCCTCATGTAGCCTGTTGCCCTAAAAAAAAAAATTGTTGTTCGCTAAAAACCTGCGAGAGGATTCTCTCGCAGGTAACCTGCGAGGGATTTTCTCTCGCAGGCAGAACCTTTTAGGAGAGATTCGCAGGGGCTACCTTTAGGTATGCCTTTTCCTCTCCGTTTTTGAACTAAGGTTCCCACAAGCCGAGGCTCCTCGGCCTGTTCTGAGAGGTGTATGTTCCGGGGTCACAGACCTTGGGCATACGGTCAAAGTTGTCCGCTATTCCCATTGGAATAGTCGGCCAGCTGCCTCCTAAACTGGTCGAGGCACGGAGAAGGGAATGCTGCGTCCCCACAGCAAACTCCTGTCCCGCTATCGGAAGGGCGTGGGACAAGTACCTAATGCCCTACCTACCTGATGCAGGTTTATCTAGGGTTTTCCCTGCATTTCTTTAGGCAAATGACTGGTAGGATCCTTAAAATATAGCCCGGGGGCCCTAGTCAACCCTTGGCTACCTTCCTCTACCATTCCGCATCCCCCCTTCCAAATCCTTTCCTATGCTATAAGGGGGTAGTTGCCACTATGTGGGTTACCCTATACATAGCCTGTCTATACACACACACAAAAATCGACAAAAAATGTATGCGAGGGCTATTCTCTCGCAGGCCGAACCTTGTAGGAGAGACACGAAGGGGCTACTTTTGGGGATGTCTTTTCCTCTCTGTTTTTGAACTAAGGTTCCCAAAAGCCGAGGTACCTGGACCTGTATTGAGAGGTGTATGTTCCGGGGTCACAGACCTTGGGCATACGGTAAGAGTTGTTCGCTGTTCCAATTGGAACAGTCGGCCAGCTGCCTCCTAAACTGGTCGAGGTACGGAGAAAGGAATGCTGCGTCCCCACAGCAAACTCTTTTCCCGCTATCGGAAGGGCGTGGGACAATTACCCAAAGTTCGACCTACCTAATGCAGGTTTTGTCCTGCATTACTTTTATGCTATTAAAGGGGAGTTGCCACCATGTGGATTACCCTCATGTAGTCTGTTACCCTAAAAAAATCTTTTTTTTATTTCAAGACGTGGATAATAAATGTTTCTAGTGTTGTTTTTTTGTTTTTCAAAGATGAAATAAAAGGGGTGGGGATAGAATTGGCTGGACCGTAAAAACTGGGTTTGTCATGTATTTTTCGGCCAATTTTATCCCTTTGGGCGGGGCGGGGGGGATAATGTAACCTGAAAACCGGCATCGACGGGTTCTTTGTTGTGTCGGCATCCTTTGGCACAGTACCGCGTCGAGTATTGTTGTGTTACATCACTCCTGTTGGCGAAATCTGGGTTAAGTTTTAGTTACCTAGTGGCATTTGTGGAGTGCGATTAGCAGTTAAGTCTCTGAGAGGAACTGGTAGGAAGAAGTTCAATGTTTAGTCTCCGGAATTAAATCTCAAAACTTGTCTTGCATAGGCAACAGAGATCGCGGTGCTACGAGCTATAAAGATGTCGCATCAATTTATAACCAAGTCCTGAGATTACTGTAATATCTCATGTCTCTTAAGACAATGAAGTTGATGTTTAATCTAAGTTTTTATAATTTCTTCATTCAAAATTTATATGGCGCCACAAAAAAAATTATTCGACGTGAGAAATGACGCATCCGTAACATTATATATTTTGTAAAATTTACTATCATTTTTATTTATTTAAAATTAATTGGCTTGGGTTCTTTAAATTTATTAGTTCAAAACAACAATGTTATAATTGTTCAAAATTGAGAAGTTAATTACAAACAAAATTGTAGAAGGTTCTACCTCAGTTAAAAGTATTCATCAGGGAGTTAAAGGAGGGTGCTATAAATATCTCCAGAAATTGCAGTCTTAACTCTAAATAACAATAAAAACCTCGATATTTGAACTCACACTGCATATAAAGTAAATTGGCACACACTTACTTTTACTGCTCTCGAACCGACGTACGACAAGCAGGGTGGATCGGCACAGCTGATCAAGTAGCCACGTGGCATTGTGTGTTTCTGGAACTTCACTTCGTGCTCGAAAATTAGAATTTACACTCCAATTCCCCTGATTATCGCTTCCGATTATTGATTTGCATTTTTTTATTACAATAATTAAAATACAGAATTTAACAGTAACAAATAGAACTTTTTCTTCCTTTCTCAATAATGTTCTTCCTCACTAAAATTCATGTTATATAGAAAATAATGAATCATATTTTCTTTTAAAATTTACTTCTCCAATTTGGAAATACTACTAGTAAGAAATCAACAGTATATTAACTAATAATATATCATGTTCAACACAATACTTTATAATTGTTTATTATGAAAATCATTGTTACATCATACAATTTGAATAAATAATTATTCAAGAACAGGAAAAAGCTTTCAAACAAACTTCAGGACCTCCACGTCATACACAGCTTACAATTGTAGGTGGGTCTATACAATGGATAGAGACAGCTCACATATAACCAGGAGTTAACAAATTGACTAGGATAGCTAATTGGTAAGAGCACTGCATACTAAGTGGAGGTTCTATGTTCCATTCACAGTCTGGTCAAGATTTTTCTATACAAATGCATTCATAAATAATTATTCAAGTAATATGGTATACAAATTTCTACTTAGGATTATCAGATAAATACTGATTTATCAGTTCAATAAGCTCTTGTTTTTTCTTATTGGGCACTTTCATTCCTTCATCTTGCATAAACTTCTTAAGTTGAGCTACTGTTAATGTAGCAGCCTGCAAAATATGAAAAGAAATCATAATATGCTTCCAAGAATTTATTGAAATAGAAATAATGAGCAAAGGAACAAGGATTCCAGAAACGCTGTGAGTTATTTATATCATCACTTCATTTTGTCTGTCATTTGGCTATCTTACCTAATTATTATAAATAAATGTTTGTGTAAAAATATACCAATTAGATAAATAAATAGCCAATTAACAATCAAAAATAAGTGCTAAATAAGTATCACAAATGTTTATGCAATACTTGTTGCTTTTATCAGATGATTCAATAAAGGAAGAACTAGCTTTTCTTTTGAGTTCGTAATCTGGTTTGTACAGTGTCATTCTTATGGCTATACTTTACTTGAATCACCTGATGAAAGCAACAAAGATTGCACAAACCTGTGGTATTTATTTAGCACTTATTTTGGTCTGTTATTTGGGTATTTATTTATTTCACTATAATGTAGTGAAGTAATTGCTTGTTATTTTAATAACTGTAAAGAAAATTACACCCAAGCTAGAGAGGTCAAAGGGTAGGCAGCCAGACAAAGAGCAGTCAACTGGTCGTCCAGTGTGCCTTATAAAATGGCCATAAGACCTGTACTCACACCTCAGAAGCATGGTCCTTAACAACAAGTAGTATAAAAATAATGGATGCCTTTTAGAAGAGAATACTGTGCAAAATAATAGGCCCATTATGTGAAAAAGAAAGGCGGAGCAGGTGGCACAACAATGAGTGTACTCATTGGCAGGATTATAAGATCATCAAGACTGAGATGGGAAGGGTACATGACAAAGATGGGGGAAACAGGAATACCAAAAAAGTTATCTCTCTCTCTCTCTCTCTCTCTCTCTCTCTCTCTCTATATATATATATATATATATATATATATATATATATATATATATATATATATATATATAGACATCCTGGTAGGCAAAGAATCAGGTGGTTGGATGGAGTAGAGGGAGATATACATAAAATGGGGTACAGGGAACGGAAGGTGTTGGCACAATATAAAGATATGTGGAGAAGGGTATTTGAAGAAGCCAAGGTTCACCAATCAAGATGATGTGTTTCTGAAATTTTTAATATAGGAACAAATTTTATCAGTAGACCACTGTTAGTGTTAAATATTAAACAGAAAAATGAAAAATGTGTCAGTAAAATGAAACAATCATCCTTTAAATATGTAGTTATAAGATATAAGGTCATTCACAAGTTATAGGTCTGTAGTTCATCTACAATGTAGATGCTGCTTAAACTGCAAACTTTGAATTACAGTCCTTTGGATTAAGACCTATAACTTTGAACCACAGTATCCTTGGGACTAATGTTTGAGATATGAGGCATTGTTGCGAAATGTCGTGGAAATGGTCAACTGCAAGCCATGCTCGAGTTGTCATGGAATGACCCCATAGCAAGAAAATAGTTTGTAATTGGGATAAAGTGTGAATATATAGTATTGTAAAATACCACTGTCCTGAAGCCCTTGATACACATGAACATGTATCGAAATGTCGTTACACTATAAATAAAAAATAAAATGTCTGTATAAGGTCAATAATTGATTAAAAAATTAATTAAAAAGACGTAAAATAAAAACTTATGCTTGTAGTATGATAAATAAAATTCATAATCTTGCACATGGAATAAAAAACTTAATGATTACCTTTCCATTCTTTATAACCTCCAAAATATCACTTTCAGCCTTTACTTTTTTCTCGCCCGACACACTAGGGGTTGCTTTTCTTTTTACTCCCGGCATTATTTCATAATTACCTAAGTGTGTTTCTGCAAAAAAACTCTCTGTGATTGAGCCAAGTTTTTTCTTAATTGCATCATGATTGGGCTCTGAAAAAGTAAGAAATATAAACTAGTAAAATTGCAAGAATGAAAATTGTAGATAAATTAATAACTGTTTTTTTTTTCATAAAAAGCATTAAGGAAGAAAAATATATTTTTATTACATTAATTTTCCTAAGCAACAGGATATGTTGAAGTGTTACATTTTGATTTTAAAATGATTTTTTCTCCTTTTTACTGTTCTCACACTATTTTCAAGTCAATGAACAGTTCACTTTTATTTTACATACCTACATAATCCACAAATTCTAAAGGTTTTTCATATCCCATTGCTAAGGTTTCAATATTCCTCCAGTGACACTGCAGCTTGGGATTATCAAATTTGTGGGGAGCATATTTGAATTTTAATTTCTTTACAAGTTCCTGGGCAATATCCACTTGAGATGGTGCAGCTTCTTCTATCTTTGGAAGACTAAGCTCTCGAAGATTTTCTAAAATAACATTTTCAATTGATTAATATTTAAGAAATCGCAAGAGTACCACAACATGTAGTTTGCAGGTGTTACTGAAAATATTTGTATATTCAATTAAATGATATAGAGAAAATCTTCCAAGCTCAAGCCAGGGGGCCATGAAATTAAATCACCAGGATGGAAAAATGTTGACCAGACAAAGAATCAAACCCGAGACCTCCCGTTTGCCGGGCAGCAGCTCTACCAACTGAGTTATCCTGTTGACTCCAGATCTGGTGCGAAATTCCTCCAACCATTAATCCTCATAAAGGTTCACCTACTAATTGTAGGTCAACTTATATCAGGTTGAATGAATGGAGGGATAGCTCAGTTGGCATAGCTTCCGCCCGGTAAACGGGAGGTCCCAGGTTCAATTTGTGGTCCAGTCTACATTTTGTCGTCCTGAAATTGTAATTTAATATTTGTATAATATGTTAAATAAAACCATTCAATTTACTATTTCACAATTATCTTGGAATAAAAATATATACTGGATAGCAGTGGATATATGCAATGGCACGTAATAAAATGCAAATGAAAAACAATAAAGAGCACACAATGAAACAAGGCTGAGTAACAAGAACATTTGAATAGACACATGGTTAAGTAATTTTTGACACAATCTCTCCAAAAATAATTTTTCACAAATCAATTAACCTTGTTAAAAAAATGCTTCTGTAAAAAGGGCTCCTTGGCAATTTTAAAAACACAGCAACTTTAGAAGCGATGAAAAGATAATGCTGATACAGGCTAAGATTAAAGGACAAGGCACAAAGAGAGTTCTAGCACCAGAAATTAAGTCAAATTGAAAGGGAAAAATGCTAGCTTTGCAGACTTTACGTCACCTAAAATAAAGGCAATAATCAAAACTCACATTTGAATATTCAAAATGGCAAAAGTAGCACACACTATCTTTTGCTACAGTTCAACATGCTTAATAGTAAAATTTATAATCTTCATGTTTCCGGAGTTATTTGTCTTTTGAGTTCTTGAATCATGGATTGACGAAATCTAGCAGCAACAGATACAGCAACAAATATGATTGAAGAGCTTTACGTCAATGAACAAGTTATTTAGCATGTCTATTTTTTAAAAGAACACTAAGATTTCAGAAATGTGTACAAAGTGAAAAGCAAAGTGAGGTTACAATGAAGTGATATTTATGAGAAAGTAGGAAAGAGAAGTAGTATAAATGTAAGAATGTTATAATCAGTTTTCAGAATGTTCACAGAAAAAAATTATGAACATACAACCTCCTAGCTCTGCCATCTCCTACAGAGATGCTGTCACAGCATTCTGCTCATACACAACTTTGTAAACCGGATCTTAACCTAAATTATATTTGACAAATAAAATGATTTAATGTGTTCATTTACACTAGGAAACAAGTAACTACTTTGTGATCTAAGCTCACCCACAGAGTAAAAATTGAATAGAAATTGATTACAACAGACAGTTTTAAGTGTAAAGAAATAACTTACCCACACTCGGTAGGTAAATAACATGAAATCCTGGAGGGCGCAACTGAATATTTGTATCATTAAATATTTCCTTTTGTGGTATTAAAAATATAAGTTTGGGAGTTGCACGGTCCCTCTCTGAAATCCAGCACAATGGAGCAACATCTCGATCCAAACATCTTTTAAGAAGAGCTGCAAATAAAACACGGCTACCTAAAACAAAAAATAAACAAACAACCAATTTTGAAGAGGAATTTTACAGCTAATTAAAATAAAGGTTGTACAGACTAGATTAAAAAAGTGATACCAATTTACAGTCTCAATTAATTTGTTGTTATAAGTTTATAAAAGACAATCATTTACTTACAAATACAAAGCTCCTTATATTTCTGAAATGTATAAATATGCTTTTATTCTAGAATGTAAGGTAAATTTATCTTGAATTTGAAATAAGAGCAACTGCTGAAATAGTTTCAAATATCATCAATATAAAACATTTGTCATTTGAGAAATGAAAATAAATGATAACCTGTAACAAGATTCTCAGCAGGATAAATAAAAGAAGATGCTTTGTAATGATCATAAAGTTTCAATTCTTTTATTGGTTTGAATCCAAGCAGTACAATTCCAGGGCCATTCATTGAACGCATCTTTTTGATTTCATCCTGAGAAAAGTATATTTGTGATATTTGGTGGCACATAATTTTAAAAAAATTAACAGTTAACTTAAAATTGTTAAGATTATTTAATTAATACATATATACTGTAAGATATTTTAAAGTAAACATTCAAATGTGAATATTATCTGGAGATAACATATGTTCATAAATGTCCAGATCAATCTTCAGAAGACCTACATTTATAAATTCCTCTGCTATCCAATGATTTTACAAATCAATTACTATCAAGCACACTGCTGTTTTCACTGCATTATTCATTCCTCTCGCATCCCTACATAATTTTCTGATTCTCCAACCATTAATGCTGTTTTTGCACATATTTATATAAAAAAGGCTTATTTATGGGAAAATAATTGTTATGCATTCAATAAATGTGTATTTGAAAGGGAAGTAATTTCTTATCTGATATCTACAAGTAAACAGATAAAATAGATATATTTAGTTGGTTTAAATTGAGATTTGCAAAGCATGCATCAATTAATTGCAGAACTATTTCAGGTCTAAATGTAAATTAATTTCTTAGTAAACTTACAGTTTTTAGTATAATTTTTCTGTCTCCAAACATTAAAAACATAGATACATCTGACTGCCCTACTATTTCACCAGTTTCCTGTAAAGACATCAATGTATTACTTTGAGGAAAGGTTTTGCACATTTACACATTTTGTCATCTACATCTGTATAGTATAAATTGGAGAAATAGACAGCCAAAAAAAAATACAGTTTTAAATAAACTTAAATTAAAAATAAACATGTTTTGATTCTGATGTGGATGCCCATCAGGCATATAAAGATAGAAATACTTATATTAACCATTCATCTTATAAAAAAATTCAAAATTTCTAATACAAAATTTTCAGTATTGCATTTAAAGGATCTTTCATCCCTTCTGTACATATTAATCTCAACTTGTGAAAACAACTACAAGTCTTGGCTGCACCATTAAAATGTATTAATAAACAAATTGTAGTAATTTAAATTGTAACTAATGAAAATACAAAAATAAACCAGTGAGATTATTTTTTAAAAAGGTTTACAATTCCTGGATTATAAGATTGTAAATATATGAATATGTGTCAGTTTTAACATTGTGAATGTATATCATTCTTTGTATATAACATGTCATAAGCTATACTGGATTTATAATTGCTATCTATATCTAAAATTTGGAAATTGCCCCAATTGTTAGTGTCCAAAATATATTTAGAAATGACTTAAAATTTATCATGTTGGAAGCCTGATATTTATGTTCCTTAACTCTAGTTATAATGGCCTTTTGTTTTAGTATATGTATGAACACTTCATGTGTAATTTGTTTCTGTATCATTAAGTACTTTGGAATTATATAAAGATTAAAAATTGATTTAGTTCTTAGCTGAATGTTATATGATTTTTAAAAAGGTTGTAATTTAAATTTTATTTAAATATCTGTCTGTTTATTTTGGTCCATTTCTTTGATTATTACATTAATACTTGAGCCAGTCAGCTTTTTCAAAAATATTCTCATTGAATTATGTAAAAGAATTAATGTTTTAATAAACAATATTCTATTAGGACAATAAGAAATTTGTGCAAATTTATGTTCCTAAAACCAACATGATGCCAAAAACTAATTAAGAATTTAATTTACATTCATATAAATTAAAACTAAAAGTCACCTAAAAATTGAAAAATGTAATAACAATAAATTCAGTATATTTCAAAATGTTAAAAATTGCATTTACTCCACTTCTTACTCGAATTCCATACAAATAAATAACAAATTCACTTCTAACTTGCTTCCTTGGTAAACTCTCACTCACTTCTAATTAAAAAATAATGAAGTAATTGCTAACTGAGAATTAGTACTTAGTATAATTATTTAATATTTTTTGAACAGCATAATAAAATAGGAAGTGGTTTATATTTATTAAAACTTAATAAATAGAACTTACACTATGGTACATTTTGGTTGAAGTTTCCAACTTCTCATTTGTTTCTCGATGAAGATTAACACTTTTAGGCATTTGTGTTTGTCTGAAATTAAATATAATTGTAATGTGTTTTATTATGTGGAGAACAATCTAAGTTTTACCTAATAAATAAAGCAGAGTGTTTGTTTGTTTGTATATATGTATGTATGTATATATATTTGTATGTTCTTATACAAATCTACACCGGTGAAGCAAATTTCACCAAATTTCGTAAATGTGTTCTTTGTGATCAGGAAACAAATACTGATGGGGTGAGACACGTCTACCACCCCCAGAAGCGGAGGTGAAAATATTTAAACATGCTAAAACAGCCAATATTAGAGTTGGATAAATATTTTTAGGGGTCAAAGATATTGATACTGTTTCTACCGATGTTATCTGAATATAATTTTCATCCCCTACACACTGAAAAAGGGCACCCTTAGAGTTTGGGGAGGAGATGCTTTACAGGAAAATAACGCGAATGCAACCGAGATTGGAGTCAAATCGAAGGTTATGGATGTCACTGAGTTTAGTTATGACATTCAACTTGGCATTTACCCCTCAGATGCAGGGGTAGCAAGGTAGAAATTTTGGAACATGTAAACACAGCAGATATTTTCATTGAATAAATATTTTTTAGGGTTAATTATATTGATTGTATTTCTATTGATGTTGTTTGTGTATAATTTCAACCCCTTTCGGCATGTGAGGGTAGCACCCTTAGGTGTGGTGGTGTAGGGGCGTTTCATATAATTAACACCAAATCAACAGAGATTCGAGTCAAAAAAGGGTTATGGATGTCACTGAGACTATTTATAACAAACTGAGAAACACATGGGGTTGTGTGGGAATTGGCGGTAATGAGAGGGGTGGGCGGGGAGAATTAATTTTCAAACATGCTAACCGGCCGATTTTTGTGTTGAATCAATATAATTCGGGATCAATAGCATTCATAAAATTTCACTACATTTTATCCGTGTATAATTTCAACTTATTTTAGGCATGGGAGTGATCCACCCTTAAGGGTTGGGGTGGAGTGGCATTATGCAAACACATTCGAGTTTTGAGTCAAATCCGGAGTTATATTTGCTGCTGTGTTTAATTATGACATTTAACTTACAGTTTAACTTTCCCAAGTGGGGGAGGACGGGGTGGAAATTTTCAAACATGTTAAGCAGTCGATATTTGCGTCGAATAAATATTTTTCTGGTTCAATGAGATTTATTATATTTCTCTACAGGTTCGTTTTGAAATTTGGAGTGGAGCACCCTTAAGAGTGGGGGTGGAGTAGATTTATATAAAAATAACACAAATCCAGGGTTAGGGTTGTCAGTGAGTTCGATTACGATATTCAAGTTGCCGTTTTAGTCCCCCAAGCGGGGATGGAAATCTTCAAACATGCTAACATGGCCGATATTTGAGTCGGATAAATATTTTCCAGGTAAAAGTGATTAATAGTGTTTGTACCAATGTATGTCAGTAAAATTTCAACATTTTATGGCATGGGAAAGGAGTGCCCTAGGGGTGGGGTCGAGGAACACTACAATAAAATATTGCAAATACAATCGAGATTGGAGTCAAATCCAAGGTTATGGATGTCGCCGAGTTCAATTATAGCATTCAATTGGCCATTTAACCCCCCAGAAGCGCGAGTGGATGGGGTGGAGTTTTTCTAATATGTTAAACGATCGATATTTGCGTTAAATAATTAATTGTCGAGGTCAATGGCAATGATAATATATCTACTGATGTTGTTTTATAATTTCAACCCCTTTCGGCATGAAAGGGAAGCACACTTAGGGGAGGGGGGTGGAAACATTCAAACATGCTAAAACAGCCGATATTTAGGCAGATAAATATTTTTAGGTATTGAAGAAATAGTGTTTCAACCAATGTTATCTGAGTATAGTTTCATCCCCTATAGAATGGGAAAGGAGGTGAGGGAAAACGGGCCTTACAGATAAATAACGTGAATAAATCAGAGATTACTATCAAATCCAGGGTTGTGGATGTCGCAGACTTTAATTATGATATTTAATTGGCCATCTAACACCTAAGGGCAGGGGTGGATGGGGCATGGAAATTATCTAACATGTTAAATGGTCGATATTTGCATGGAATAAATATTTTTAAGGCATAATCCAATTAAAGTATTTCCACCCATTTTATGTTTGTAAAATTTCAACCCCTAAGGAAATGAGTGACTTCACGCTTTGAGGTGGGTGTGGACGTGAGATACGGGAAAATAACGCTAATACAATCAAGACTCTATTAAAATCGAAGGTAGTGGATGTCCCCGAGTTGATTTATGGCAATCTGTGGTGGTGGACTGGGGTGGCAGAAGTTGGGCAAAGGTAGGTGGGGTGTAGAGGTTTTAAAATATGTAAAGCTCCAAATTTTGTGTCGAATAAATATATTTTGGGAACAATGAGATTATTAAAATTTCTTTACACGTTCTCCATGTTTAATTTGAATACATTTCGGGATTGGGAGGGAACTCACTTTAAGGGTGGGGGACAGCGGGAGTTACAAATAAATAACGCAAATAAAACAGATTAGAGTCAAATACATAGTTATGAATGTGGCTGAATTTAATTATGATATTCAATTGGCCATTTAACCCCCAGGGACGGGGGTGGATTGGGTGGACGGGGGTGGATTGGGTGGACGGAGGTGGATTGGGTGGACAGGGGTGGTTTTATAACATGTTAAACAGTTGATATTTTCATTTAATAATGTTTTTGCTTTGAATAAATATATTTCGGCATCAATGAGCTTCATAAAATTTCTCTCCCTGTTCTGTGTGTATAATTTGAACCCATTTCGGGCTTTGGAGGGTTGCACCCTTAAGGGTGGGCGTGAAGTGGCATTACATAAAAAGAAAGCAGAAACTATCAAAGATTGAAGCCTTTCCCGGTGTAGTTGTTCAATATATTGTTCTCGGAGTTCAACCGGGTTTTGCATAATTATATTAGATCGCAACGTTTCGAAGACTAAAAGCGAAGATTGCCTAGAAGATGACGACAGAGCTTTCAGTCGTCAAAACATTGCTTTCTAATATAATTATGCAAAACCCGGTTGAACTCCAAGAACAATATATTGATCAGAAACTATCAAGATAGTCACTGAGTTTAATTATGACATTCAACTTGACCTTTTAAGTCCCCGAAGCAGGAGTGGTCAGGGGTGGAAATTTTTAAACATGTTAAACGGTCGATATTTGCGATAATTATGTCCTGGGGTTAATTACTTTTACAGTATTTATACCAATGCTGTTTGTGGATAATTTGAACCCTTGTGAGGGGAGCAAGCTTAGGGGTGGGGTGGAGGTACGTTAAATGAAAAAAAAATGAGGTTCAATCAATTCAGAGACTATGAATGTCGCTGAGTCTAATTGTGACAACCTGGGTAACACAATGGGTTTGGGAGGTGTTGGGTGGGGGTAGAAATTTTAAGACAATGTAATCGGCCGATTTTGTGTGGAATAGATACTTTTTGATTATTGCACATTAGTGGGGGTGGTCATCTTCTAACATGTAAAAACAGCTGATATATTTGGTCAATGACTTCAACCCCCTTCAGCATTGGAAGTGGCACAAGTAGGGATAGGGTTCGAGGAGCATTAAATAAAAATAGTGCAAAAGTAACTGAAATTGGAGTGTATCGGGGGTTATCGATCCATGACATCTCGGATGTAGAGGATGATGATTTTATTATCATGTTCTTAAATTTTACTCCTGTTCACTTCTTGCGAGTGTTTTGAAAGGTTGACATGGGCATGCGCACTACGACTCACCAAAATTTCATCTCAATTGGATGAATGGTTTAGGAATGCGTAGGGGATACAAGACAGACACACAGTCATTTTTGGATTTATAGAAGATATATAGTGCTCTTTCAAGTGTTTACATTGTGTATATCTTTTATTGTTCTGCTTTACAATTTATAAATACATTTATAAATATCTGTACAAAATATAAAATTACTTAAGGTCAAAAATATGAACAAAATTATTTGAAAATGTTGGATGGAAAAATTCTAAATTTCCATTAAGACATTACCAGTACTAGACATAGTGTATACAGCAATTTTAATAAATGCAATGATACTAAGTCAAAATTTAATAAAGCTATATTTGGAAGAACTAGGTAAAATTTAAATATTTCTATGAGACTATATCCTTACTTACCTAACAAGATTATAAAGGCTAACTCCAAAATTTGTATTTTCATCCAATTTAAACAATAAAGTACCAGTGCTTCTTTTTTTGTGATTCAAACAAAATACTCTCTTTAAAAGCTCGTCCTGTTTGTAGGATGAATCTGGAACATTCCACTCTGAATTATCTTCTTCCCCTTTTACAATTTGTATAAGTTCCTGAAGCAGATTATGTATTCCATAATATATATGGTTTGAATCAAATACAACATTATCTTGTACAATTTAATGTTTTATTTAAAAGCACATATATTCATTTTATTTAACTATTATTGATTTTTATGTGAGAACATAGTACTCAGTATAAAACAATACAACACAATTACAACCTTATTAAATGTATGGTGGCAATGTTTGTGACAGGATATATAAACTTTGACTAATAAATCAAAACCCAGAAAATACACATGAATGGAAAAAAGGAAGAAAGAGAAAAGGAAAGATACAGATTGGAACATGGAATAAACAGACACTTTTGCAAGTGGGAATACTATAAAACAGAAACAGGAGATCTTATGGATTAGTTTAATGTAAAACGAAATGGAGAAATTGAAGGTGGTGGTTATAAGCTCTCCTACTCAGGAGAAGAAATGAATGGTGAGAATGGTGTGGGAATACGAATAGGGCAAAATTGAAAAGAAAGATAAAAGATGCTGCAATATATTTATGGAAGACTTATGATTATAATAATACAGGGGAGTATGAAAGGTGTCGTATTAATACATGTGTATATGCTAACCACTCAGCCTTGAGATGAAGAGGTGGAGGAATGCTATGGGAATATTGAAGAAATTATTAAAAAAGAGCTAAGAGATGCATGTGTTATAATTGAGGCGGTTAATGCCAGGGTGAACTATCCCATTTCTGAACCTGTTGGAGATAAAGGGGTTTTTAGTTTTTGCTTCACATTTATGTCAACGTGTAACTCAAAATTCTTTCTGCTGACAACTTGTGGGTGTCTAAAATTATTCAATGATCAAGGACACTCAATTGTCTGCATTGACTCATTATGACAGAAAACTTAAATCTATGATATTGCATTTTCCCTTAACGTATATACTCTCAAAAAAACTAATAATCATTTCCACAACATCCCTGAAATAAATCATTTTGACACTAATAGTAAGTATTAAAGACAAACCTTATAAAATAAAGAGAAATCAAAGTTTTTTCCAAACTGAAGAATTTCAATGTCAATATCATTCTCTCTCAAATCACTAGCTTTTACCCTAGCATTATGTTGCTTTTCCACAGAATTCAAATGAGGGTTGTCTGTACAAGTCATCAAAATTATTCTTTTATATGCCAGCTTCAAAGGGCTGTAACAAAATAAAAATGTTCTATAAATTTAAAACAATTTGATTAATTCTAATATTACAATTTAATTAATTCTAATAGAATACTCAATTTCATGAAAAGGTTTAAAATTTTAAAAAAAATACAGGTTCTTAATATTTAATGAAAGGACTGAAAGTAAACACCAAAAAATTTAGTTAATACAAACCGGCCACAAAATAAACATAAACTTTAATTCGACTCAATAAAATAATAATTAAAATTAACTCTAACAAAATATTAAAATATACATAAATTTATGTAATACAAGTTGAAATTATGCAATATTTACAATAAATTATTAAGGTTTACTAAATTACATAACAATTCCTAATTAGTTAACCTTTGTTAACACCACACAATTCATACAAACCAAGATTTTATATACAAATGCCCCTATCTACTAATGAAACTGATGAGATTAAAATATAAAGCCATGCAAGTTTTTGAAAATTTAGGGAATATGGATGGTTTAAAATCTTATAAAAAAAATTACCAACTCTCATTTCAAAACACGTAGCCAAATATAGACATAGCATTAAGGATTTTCATAACAATCTCTATAACAAGTTTCCTGCAAATGTTCCTTTAGTAAATTAAAAATCTCACCTTCGTTCTTCGATTGGATAAGAGTGATAAACAAACATGTCTATAATATCAATAGAAATAGATTTTTCCAAAACATTTAATTATTACGATATAAGAAAAGGTGCAAAAAATTACTTTGTAAAATATGCTGAACTGTTTTATGTTATTATAATATTTTAATATACCTATGTTTGTATTTATTTATTTTGTTGTCATTGAATTTGAATAAAAATTTGTTCTTATTTAGGTTATGCATTATTTATTCATACAAATACCTCAATAAACACTTTATTGCATACACAGGCAACTCATTTTGATGAGGTAAATAGTATATAATATATTGAATATTGTAAAATTTAACTATTTACATTAAAATGTTTAATATTTTTGACATTATTGGGTTACAGGGAGGCGCAAGTTAGACACTTGACATAGGCACTTCATAATGTCATTTTGGTGATGTGTGTGTATATATATATATGGCCAGCCATTACCTCTTAGAAAAAAGTGATAAACAGACCCAGAGACCATCAGAAAGTGAAAAATTTGATGAACTACCATATGTTGTTCGGAAGTTTTGTAAATCACCTGAAATAAGGTCAGTTTTAGTACATATTTGATTGAACAATCTTATATTTACTACTTAATTTATGAAATTTAAATTTAAATTCTTAATTGAAAAACTGTACTAATTCACAAATAAATGTAATAAATAATATATCTTTAGAAAGATTTGTTTGCTGTATGTGTGTATATATATATATATATATATATATATATATATATATATATATAACACTCCTTCCTGAAGAAGGGGGCTGAGAGCCTCCGAAAATTTTAAGAAATATCTTCAGTTCCTAATGGCGACACCGCACTTCCCTTTCAGGTAAGCCACAACCTATCTCTCTGTCCTCTCCATACCAATATTGCAATGATTTTTGGCAATGTCAAATCCTTACTAATATAATATATATATATATATATATATATATATATATACAATATTAGGAGAATCCAGTAAGGAATTGGGACTAATTTGGTGACAAAGTCACATTCACACTTGGATAGTGAGGAAGGATAGAAATAAATAGGAGGATTACGCTTTATGTGAATTCATATGCTCAGGCGAAGAATTACGCACATAGAAAAGCATATGTTCAAAGCAGAGAGAAGGATGGAAAAAGAAGGAAAGACTGAAAATATTTGACCCAGGCGGGACTTGAACCCACGTATTCTGCTCATGTGTGTGTGTATATATATATATATATATATATATTGTAGTAAACACTTATTTATGAGGAATACTGCCCCAATATAGTAGTAAACACATATTTATGAGGAACATAGCCCCACATTGGAGGGGCAAATTATGTAGTATTTATAAATTCTTATAGTAAAAATGCTCCATATTTGAGAGGAAAAATATATGGTAAACTCTGATACCTATTATTTTCTAAATTACACACACTTAAATTTAATCAAAATCAATTACTATTATTTCCACAGCTATTCAAGTTCTTACGATCAGGGCTGCCTATGGGCCTCCAATAAAATATAGGAATTTACAAAAATGAAAATAGAAAACTATAGAACATTTTACAATGTCTATTATAGAAATCTAATGCTTAATTATTATACACAACTAAAACTAAACAAATACCTTGGAACGTTAAAAGCAGTTCTCAAGTGACCCAGCACACCTCAACGTATGCTTCCAACTTCGTAGTTTGTTAATGCTCAGAACAAACTTTGGAGATCTTGAAATAGATTGAATCAATCTGAATGAATCGGCTAGCTGCGAGCAAAATGTAGCTCAACTCGCTTAGTTTTAAAGAACCAATCTCACAACCTTAAATTAAACACCCTTCTCCACTTTGCTACAACAAGCTGTATAGCCCAGTGCCACCATAGGAGGTGTGTAGATAGGATTTGTTGACAGAGCTATCATAGATAGATGGCATTTCACAGGATTACCATCTCCAGTCGCCTTTTACCAACCTTTGGCAAATATATCTAAACCTCGAGTGAGATTCGTTATACTAAATCACATGCAAAAACAACGACCTTCAAAAAATACAAGTTGAATCCACTATAACACTGAAAATTGCTTAGGATCAGAATGCTTTTACTCTCAGATAAAAACAGCAGCCAAAAATCAATGCTGTACCTGGCGGAATGTCCAACTTTAGTTTACTAGGCCCAAAATCTGGCACTCGACTGAGCTTTTTCAAACAAAATGTAAATAACACCAACAGCCACTCAACTGAGACTGCCCTAGGGCTAGCCTTCTCCACTACTGCCTCACACTTCACTACTGAATGTAAACAAGATCGCCAACCGCTCTGTTGATGCTCTGCTACTGCACTCGACTACCATCTGTGTTTACTTCTCAAGGCTTTTATACCTTTACCTCAGGACACATTTTGACCCAGGGTTAAATGTTTGTAAACGTTTGGCATAAAGGAAATACATCATCTGTATTGCTGAACTGAAGACAAAAAAATCTTAAATAAATTAATTCCTTAGTAATTTCTACAATAAATAAATAAATATATATATATATATATATATATATATATATATATATATATATATACACACACACAAACTTGAGGAAAATGTTACGAGGTCAAATTAAATAACATAATTAGATAGGAAAGACTCGCAATTCAAATTTTCTAGGGCCCTAGCGTTGATTGTAGGTTTGAACTGCATGTCGGCCAGCCATCAAGCAAGGGTAGCATAATGCCAAATTAATTAATTGGATAGGAAAGAGGACTTAAATCAACACTTTGTGTAGCCTGAATGGGAATAAATATTTTGTAAAATTTTTGTAGGCCTCATCCCCATTTCTTCAGGACAGTATCCAGTTAGCATGCAGTTTAGACTTTCTTTCCTGACAAAGGGGCCCAGGCACTAAATAAAAATGGAATTGTTTTCACTCCTCAGTCGAACTGGATCAACTATTGATTTCAGGGTAAGTAGACTTCGCTGTCTATCTTTCTCATATATATATATATGTATGTATGTAGGGAAATGTGCAGCTACTGGACACTGCATTTTTGTAAGTTTGCATATGCAATGGTTGGCTGTTCATTCAGAGAGAGATCTTTCAGTTTGACATCTGTAGAAAAGTTCATACTTATTTGTGATAAGAGGTTGCATTTTGATTGAAAACTGATTGTGTGTGTGTGACTAGCATGAAACCAGTTTGAAACTGGAATTGCAAAACAGTTGCCATGTACGGAGAGCCTAAAGTACAATTTCTAGAAAGATATTTTGTTTAGGTTTTTATGGGGTATCATGGGCATGATATGGAAAATTTGTGTGAATTTTACATTGGAAAATGTTATTTTATATGCAGTGATGGATACAGTCACTTGCTGTTTTTGAGCATCTTAATCTGCTATTGTTGTCCCATAGGGGCTTTACCAAAGTATTCTCGTAATATGCTCTCCAGCTTATTTTCATCACAACCAAACAACTCATTTTATTTTGTGGACGCTTGTCTTACTAATCAAAGATACATGACTAAAGAATGGTTGTTCTCCTCAGAGGGTCCATTACATAAAGTATACTTTTTCAAAACCTTCACTCCATCTCCTGAAATGTCTGGCATGGCGCAACTCTGGTTCCAACAATTAGTTTGTCTCTCTGAAAATTTGAAATTTCAGGGGCTGCAGTATTTATACACACAGTTTGCTTCAAATACTGGGAAATTTGTGAGTCCAGAATACTGGTAAATTCAAGAACCCAGTATATTTGAAAATGAATTCCCTAATAACAGAGTTTTCCTTGTTGTTTGAAATATTGTAGTATTCTTTCTGCTATCGTTTGGCAAATTTGTTGTGAAGTCTAAATTCAATTTATCACTTTCACTCAAATCATATTTGGTTATTCAACTTATTGTATTTCTCTTCCAGCTGCTTCTCTACTGTCTTCTTTGTTGATTTCTACTGCCATTCATTGTCCTTACCCATACATTGGAATTCCCAATAATGTCATTACATCATTATTGATAATTTCAAAATTGTAAATATTAATATACACTAAACTTGCTACACATATAACTAACCTTAATTTTGTTTTTTTCCTGTTTACACATAAATAAGATTATGTTATTTATATTCTGTGCAACACAAATTTGGGTATCCTGGTCTGATTGAACTTGGTAAAAATACTAATTCAGCTTTATTACTGAATTAAATTAAAAATAATATAATATAAGACAAAAAGGTGAGGTATGAAAAAGAGACAACTTGGTTAAAAATATGGTTTGAATAATTAACTATTTTTTTAAAAAAAACACTATATTCAGAAAAGAAATACTTACTTTCAAGGATTGTGTCTATTTCTTTTATTCTTTCAGCACTGGGTTGCATCAAATCTTGAAATGTTGAAATACATTTAACATCCATTAAATTATTAGATTCTTGAGTACCAAAAAACACAATTCCAATTACATCATGATGGGAACCTATGACTTTGTTTAGTAAAGTATTCCTGCAGCACTGAAATGGATATAATTACAGCACAAAAATAAAATATTGTCTACATAAGACAGAAATAATACATTTGTTTCATAATGACATTGTGAGTCTGATTATGGTTTATATTTCCTAAATTAATAAAGGGCAGTCAAAAAATCTTTCAAAAGGGGTCTTAGAATTTCGTATATTATCCAGAAAACATAAGAAATTTTTCTTTGAAAAAGTTACGTTAAGTATATCTTAAACGATTATTATAATAAACAATTGTACCATAGTATTGAAATGAAAATGAAGGGAGGACGACTAACAGTCAATATTAGTTACAAAGGTTAAAAATAATATAAATATCTGCAGCTTAAATCTTTGAGAACTTAGCCTAAAATAATGTTTAAAGGTTATTTTGTGCAAATAAAAAATTAAAATGTACCTGTATGCAAGTTCTAAATGGTATTTCCCCCTCATCTTCTTTAAACATAGAGTCAGTAGCATCAATAAAAAAAAGTAATCCATCTCTACCACCATATAAAAATTCCTTTTCTGAATCTTCTTCATCATCAGAGAAAGTAAATGTAGTGTAGTCACTCATGACTCAATCATTAAAAACAGTATTGCTATAGAAACCTGAACTACTTTTAATATTATTTTTAAATTAACTTGAGTATATTATAAACATATCACAGAACCATTGAAAATATTGTAATGCCAATTGATTGTAACGTTATCAATATAAAAATAAGAAAGTTCTAGAACATTTAAGCTTGAGGTATGATATAAAAACAAACGGAACGAAAATATTTTATCATAATTGATGCATAATTACTTAAAGGTAAGAAACAACTATGTTTTCAACAAGTTGAAGGACCAGATAGTAATTATGCCTCACAAAAACTATTCCTATTAATCGTATACGTATCCAATCAATAATAATGGCTCGAAGTTTTATGTTGTATTTTATGAACTTCTTAGCAAATTATTAAGTGAACAATAGTTGAATAAAATCACAGACTTGGATAAATCGAAATAGCAGATTTCAAGACCTAAGGTCTTTGGCCGGTTTGTATTTGGCGCTCGTGTGCAATTCAAAGTATTTGCAACATATCAACGTGTCTGGCGCTACCGAGGACGAAGACTAAGGTCCAAAGTGTTACTTTACAAAAATACAATTATATTGTTAAAAATAAATTATAGTACATGTAAAACAGCATAACCTTTTAGTTTAGGGGACCATTTAAATGAACAAACATTTACGAAAAGTTCTTTATATATTTTAAAAAAAAATTATTATGCATAAAAATACACAGAAATGCATTAGATTTAGTGTCATATGAAACAATATTTTTTAAGATTAATCTAACAGGTGATTTTTTTTCCCGGTTGGTTCGTATAATGATTTCGGCTAGATACGAATACAAAAAGTTTGTCCGTTCATGGTCTTTAATTTCCCCGTTTTACTAAAATCCATAACCTTTATACCTCATTCGTATATTCCGGTTACGCATGATTAACAAAAGGTGTTAACTTTTTAAGCTTTCTAGCAATCTGACACGACGATTATACACAGACGAATTGTCATCACTGCTGTTTGTCTTTCGTCTCTCGACAAATGACCACATCATCTTTCTCGCTTTCAACAAATATTCACGATATTGAATGCGTGTTGAGTAGCTCTAGTTTATGAACACGAACTACAATCAACAATAAACATATCGAGTTTTTAAGTATAAAAACGAATGGAGGCATTTATCGTGATAATAAATATAAAATGCACTATGTTTTCCAATGGTAAAGTGGAAAGGTTTTCAATCAATCTAACAAATATTTGACGCTGTTTTGATAATTGGTTATTTCCCTAGTCAATGGAAAGTAACTCACATTATCATGGAAAAATTTTTCATATCGATCAATAAGCCTGCTACCTGTTCTATCAATAGTTTTTGAAATAATCCTCTTAACGGACTGTAGGGGACAAAGAACTGATAACGGATCATCAATTCGGGTTCAGAAAGGTACTGTGGAACAAGTGCACCGGTCACTCAGGGTGATTAATAGGACCTCTGAATACAAAATGTATTGTTCAGCTGCTTTTATGGGCACAAGATCTGGCATGAGAATCTAATATACAGCTTTCAGGAGACACTTCTTGGGAAAGTTCCAGGAATAACATACGGAAATATTACAGATTTATTCCGAAATGTCCCAGGGTAGCATACTAGGACTCATCGTCTATTCATTATATACAACATGCCCAACTGAACTGAAGTTCAGCCGATACGGAGATACTTGCTACCCACGTCAAACCAGAAATAGCATTATAATACGCACAGAAAAATTTAATGAATTAGAACTCTGGTTAGACAAATCGAGAATTAAAACAAACGTATCAAAATTAGCACATATAACATTCACTTTAAAGAGAGGTAAACAAAGAGAAAACAACTCGATTTAAAACAGAGGCAAATGTATTGGTGGAAAACGGTCTTAAGATCTTGAAATTCACTGACTAGGCACTCCTTGACAAATACTGGCCGTATGGATCAAATTCTTCTGTGACGGATGGTGAAAGCTACTGGTTTTAAGTACCGGTCAGTACGTGAGGTTGATGAAAACTACTGGTTGTAAGTACTGGTCAGTCTTTGTGGCTTTCAGGTATACAAAGTGGCCTAGTCCCCCAACCTGTTTTTCCCTGATTAAAATGTCTAAGAAAATGAAAAGTAAAATCCTCCAATTTCATTGTGAATTTAATGTTCGAGTGCAGACCGTTTAGATGTTCCAAGATGTTGAATCGTCCGCGTGTGTCGATGATTAAGCGTTGATTGGTCCTTGTAGCACGATATCTAATTGACCATTCACACTCCTACGCAGACGACACCGCATTTCATTGCTGCGTCGCACGACCTGCACATCGTGGGAGCCCGTCTGAACACGAGCCTTGAAAAGATTCAACACTGTGCCACCAACTGGAGGGTCAAGATGAACGCCACTAAGGGCCAGGCGCTTATGATCACCAGGAGAAGAACCGGGGATAGTAAACCCGATCTCCGACTATTTGGAGAGGTCATCCCGTGGACCACGAAGGCCAAGTACCTGGGGATAACCCTGGATACAAGGCTAACGTGGAGGTACCACGTTAAGGAAATAGAGAGAAAGGTTGTCAAGACTCAATCTACTATACCCTATTTTTAATCCTAAGTCGAAGCTGTCACTGAGAATGAAGTTGTCCATTTATATTTCACTCATCCGACTGATCATCGAGTACGCCTGTCCTGTGTGGGCCACCATTGCAGAGACACATCTAAGGAAGCCGATGGCGCTGATGAGGCGGTGCCTACGGAGAGCTCTCCACCTACCACCGAGGATTCCAACGCAGTGGTAAGAGAAATGTCGAGAGTCGAGCATCTGTGGGAGCGGGTTCTCAGAATCTCCGAGACATTCCACCGCAATGTGCACGATTCTAGTAATGAGCTGGTCTCATCATTAGGACGATATGACCCTGTCAAAAAGGTTAACAGGAATCGACACCTGTCGATCTTCCTGTAAAGGTAAAAACCGGTGCAACAATATATTCGCTAATTAGATACCGTACAAATCAATTTACAATTTGTACGTCATGCTTAACAATTATTTATTTACAATAACTTATTAATTCGGTCATTTCCTAATAATCCTAACCCCATATATATCCACTTAACTTATGACAGAAAGAAGAGGGGAACGGGCATCAAAGGCGGATCGAAGAGGAAGCAGCAGCACGAAATGAATGAATGGAAGTATGAATGAGTGAGTGAATGTTTCTTTTCAGTTAGGACGCCATTAGGCAAACTATTACCTATTATGAATGTTAATAAAAACAAAAGTGCGATGTTTTAATAATGACAAAAAATTAGTATATTTCAGGTCATTTTATACACCATCATAGCAGAGTAGATTCCAAGAGGAAGGAACTCTGGCAAATAGCACAGGAGGCTGGACCTCCATCTAGACGTCGCTGCTGCTGCTGCTACACTCCTGAGCTCCCATGAATCCAGAGGATGTATATTGTAAAGTCGCGTGACATATGCAACAGTTTTATGAAATTCAGTTGTGTCTGGTTTATATGTGCTACAACACAAATTAATTTTGTAAGAATTAATTTTCTTAATTTTAAGAACCTTTAGAATAATTGTGTTTTAACACTATGCTTCGATATCAAAGACTTTAAACTCCCCACCTCGCGGTGCACTCGCTCCTGCTTAAGTAGCCAGTTGGCTGTTCATTGCTATCATCGCGAGAGCTCATGATTTGTCTTTAATGACAAATGCGCCCTATAACTTTCCAGCCTCTGCGCCACTCCTAAAGCTCAACTGCCTCATTTTTGTTACACAAATCGGACAACACTTGGCCTCCAAAAAGAGTTGTGGCGTGCTGTGAAACAGATAATTAGACACCATTGGTAATTATGAAGACAGAATTAGAAATGTAGCATATTACGTGTCGGGTCAGAGTATTGGTAACACTGATGGAAATGGAGATTGCTGATCAGACAGATATTAACGTTTTTGGTTGTAATAGTAACAACGGAGTTATAAATACTGGGGACATGCCGAGCTCAAGGTATGACGGGCAATCGGAGAAAGCAGAAGACATGACGACTTTGTTGCGCAGCCTGTTAAATGGATTTGAGGAATTGAAGGAGAGTCAGGCGACTAAGTTTAGGAAATTTGTCGAAATAATAAAAAAATAGATAAGCGAATTGACGTCGCGGTTTCTAGAATAGAACAAGCCAGGGAAGAATGGAAGCAAGATTTAAGGCAGAAAACAGAGGAATTACACAATAGGGTGAACGAGAAGATAGGAGGAGAAGTAGGACTAATAATGACGCACGCGAATGAAACGCGAACTATGACTGTAGAGGTGAAAAAACAACAGGAACAACTAGGTCAGAACCACGAGGCGTTAGAGCGGCTTGTTGAAGAAATTGAAAAACGGAAAAGTGAAGCAGAAGATTGCCGCAGTGAGTTAATCCAGGTAAAAAGCAAAGTGGATAGCATAATGGCAGGCGTGAAGATTATGACAGTCAATCAAGTCCTACAGGAACGCAGTTCGTCAGCGGTCCGCCATTGTTGTGGAGGTGGATGAATATTGTAAAATGGAAAATATTTCAATAGAATATAGGGCGCTCACCTTCAAGTCATTCATTGCACCGAATTTGTCGTTGTGGAAGGACACATACTTAGATGAGGCGAGCGAATACGATGAAGCAAAAGAAACCTTCCTAAAAAGATTTTGGGATGAAACTCGTCAATGGAAAGTTAGAGAATCACTTTGGTATGGAAAATTTTGTCCGCGTGGAAGTTTGTCAAGAGAAGACTACGTAGCAGATAAAATTCAACAGAATAAATTTTTAAATGAGCCTATTGAAGAAAATCGGATTATTTATCTACTCTGTAGACACTTTGAGGCGAGGTTTGCACAGCTACTCTACACAAGGGATCCGAAGACGGCGATAGACTTGTTGGCATGTGTGCGTGAATTTGAGCAAATTGAACGTCAGGCTGGGGAAGGCACTGAACACGACCAGAGGGTCCAGGGGTGGAGAAATTTTCCGAGAGTGGACAGACAATGCCACGCGCCGGAGCGGGTGGATCATAAATCACATCATAATGAAGCGTGCAACGAAAGAGGACCCGAATTTCACGGAAGTGAAACGCGTCAAGGCTGGGGTCGAGGAAGACGTGGCAGAGACGTACCTGGACGTGAGGAATGGGATGCCGTTAAACGGAACAAACACCAGAGGCACAGCTGTGCCAGAGTTGCATGATAATTCTCAAGAGGGACAGAGGGAGCAGGAAAACTAAGTTCGCCGACCATCGACGCCCCAGATTGGTTTTCGAGGCATAAGAGGGGTAATTTCCAGGAGAATGCGAGGGTACTGGTGTCATCAAGTGATTTAGTACGTGAAAGGAATGATCATTCAGAGGAAGACGTTGAAGGACAAAACCCGATGTGGTTGAGGGTGAAGATTGGGGGAGCAGAGGCCATAAATGCATTCTTGGATACACGAGCAACGTCGAACTTCATTGACTTGAAATTCTTCGAAACAATTAAGAGCAACCCGTGTTGTGCGGCTATCTTACCCGTTACTGGAAGAAAAATATATACCGCTTTGGGAAGGAAGAATGAAAGTATTAAATTTCAAGTTTTATTGAATGTGAGACTTTCCGGTTATCAGCTTCAGATACCGTGTCTCGTGATACCCAATCTTTTCACTAACCTGGTTTGGGGTTTGGACTGTATGCAGAATGTTAAGGCAATTCTAGTGCCTATTGAACAGAAGGTCTCAGTGGAGTGGCCAGACACGGTTGGAAATGAGCGGAAAATTACAATGCGAACAGACGGCTCCGAGACTCAGTGCATCGGGTTGAGACCTATATGAATACTCATATGGGCAAGTCATCACAGGAGTACCAACTGGAAATAGACCACGTTCCAGGCAAGGCCAATCCAGCAGCCTATTATTTCACTAAGTGGACGGAAGAAGTCCATAACCCGCATGAGAGCGGGGGCACGGAGTTAGTTGCGATGCTACGTAAGCTTGGGACGGTTCGTAATAGATGTACGCTCACGCATAAGGAGGTGCTCCCTGGAGAGCGAATCGCCTCAGCCATTGAAAGAATGATCAAATTCCCCGACGAGCATAAAGTAAATTTTGACCAATTATCTGTAAGGGAAAAAGCGCGTGATCGTCTTGTACGCTTGGCCGACTCACGGTCCCAGCGGAAAGTAGTACGGAATTTACAACGAGCGGTTGGAAGTCAGGTCATTATCAAAAAACTTAGTGTCTGAAGCAGGCCGCACATTGGAAGCGACGTAACTGTCGGCGACGATTTGCCTCGAGTCAAAACGTCACAAGCTGTCTGAAACAAAATGACTCGAGTCAAAACGTCGGAAGCAAAATGACTCGAGACAAATCGTCGCCGACAAAATGCTTCAAGCTGTCTGAGACGGTTTCAGGCTCGTTTCGAGCTGTATCTAGGAACCAAATATAACTCAAAATATCAGTGAAGATGGAGCGTGACGACGAAATAGCTATTATTATTTATTGTTATATGTTGTTGGAAGAAGACAAAAGTTCTCGAGATTTATGGGTACACCCAATTAATACTAAAAGAAATATAAACGGTTTTCTTAATGAATTACAAATTTTTTAATTTCACCAGGATGAGCTTCAAAAGTTTCGATTTTCTTTTGGATTTGATTGGTGAAAAAATAAGAAAGCAAGACACTAATTTTCGTAGGTAATATATTATTACATACATACATACATACATTCATTGTTATTTTAACTTATTCTATTGCGGGGAAATACTACGAGTTCTGCCTCTTCTTCGTCTGCAACTAATTCTAATCATTTTACTTTAAAAATTCTTTGCCATCTTATTCAGAGTTTTTCAATGTCCGGCAGCAGCCCTTTAAAATACATAGGCGAATCGGGTTCAGTGCACCTAGATTCTAGTAACTTTTGCATTGTCACTGCCAACATTTCTGCTGCAGTTTTTTTCTTTCTTTAGTTAGGGGTCTGGAATCAAGAGAACTTGATGATTGTGTGTTCTCTACTAATAAAAATTCTTCTCCATCTACAGCTGCAGACACTTCTTCTTCCTCGACTATATTATCCAGAAAAAGCAAAAATAATTATTCTTGCCTGTTGCGTTCTTCACAACATGATTAGAGAAAAAGGAGGAAGCATGTCAGAAATTGAGAGAGAACTGTTTGCACTTGAGGAAGATGACATTGATCCTTTTCAAACAGTTTTCAGAGGATCCAATCCTGCCTATGGTATTCGAAACAGATACATGGATTTATTTAATTCCAACTATGGCAGCGTACCATGGCAATATAGTTTCATTTAATCTATTAGAGGTTTGTGAAGAAAATATTATATTGAACTGGGACTTGGATGACGAATTTGTCGCCCCTGTTTCCAAGTGAAGAATAAGTATCAAAGAAGGTGGGTTCACGTCATATGTTCTCTCTATATAGTTTGGTGAATTAGTAAAATAAACTATTTAAAGCGATTCAAGGTTACATATTTTGTACTACGAGCCTTGGATGAAACTATTGGAATAATATCGCTATACTGAATGTGAACAATGATGCGTAAATATTGATTTAACTTTCAAATTACATAGATTAGTGAAATATCTAGAAATTTATGTGTGAATCACACCAATCATACTAATATTAATTTTTCTGATTGTGTAATTGTTGTTCAGGTCTCCCACATCCAACTACATCCTGTTCCTCAGACATCGAGGTGCGAAACATCAATCGGCCGACCCGAAGTCATCGCTGCTGTTAAAAACTCAGCAGATTTGCAAAACATCTGATTTGGATTATTTTTATATTTAAATAAATGGTCTAAACGTTATTTCACTTCATGGTTATTTTGAGTAATTAATATGTTCACAATAGGGGAATGTGGTCAATGAAATTTTCTGTATTATCTACGTTAAAAAAAAATATTTATTGAATTAAATTGCTCGAGTTTCACTCTTGATGTGGACCCTCAAGAGCTGTAGATATTCCTATCTATAAATTAGTTATTAATTAACAACCATTAAACCATTTTTACCAACACATCGATGTTTTTTCCCTATTTTTGTCATATCAAGTGTAAATAATAAACAATATATTTTAAATAGCTGGATGACGGCATTGTCCGGGTTGTCATGTATGCATAACCCCGATTTGACTAAACATCTGTTACTTTTGCTTATTTATATGTAACGCACCTCGACTCCTATCCCTTAATGTGCTCACTTGTCATGACGAAAGGGGTTGAAGCCTGAAAAAGATTCTTTTGACGAATATATCGGTCGTTTTAACCTTTCGAAAAATTTTCCGCCTGTCCAGCCCCTCTACTGTGGGTAAAACATATAGTTGAATGTCATAATTAAACTCAGCGACATCCATAATCCCGATTTGACTCGAATCTCGATTGTTATAACATATAGTTGAATGTCATAATTAAACTCAGCGACATCCATAATCCCGATTTGACTCGAATCTCGATTGTTATTGCGTTATTTTTATGTAACACCCCGTAAGTGTGCTCGCCACCCATGCCGAAAGGGGTTGAAATTATACAAAAACATCGGTAGAAATACTATTAACGTCATTGACACCAATAATTATTTATTCCACGTAAATATCGACCATTTAACAAGTTTGAAAAATTCCACCCCCGCCCCTGAGGGTTAATGGCCAAATGGAAGTCATAATTAAGCTCAGCGACATCCATAAATCTAAATTGACTCCCATCTCGGTTGTATTCGCGTTATTTTCTTGTAACACTCTGAGGGTGCTCCTTTCCCATTCGGTAAAAACACTATCAATCTCTTTGACCCCTAAAAATATATATGCGACTGAAATATGGGCCAATGGTTGAATATTTCCATAGCCCGAACATCCCCGTTCCTGGGGTGGTAGACGTTTAAATTGTTTGTTTCCTGGTCGCTGAAATTTGCTCCACAGATGTGGATTTGTATGCGGACCATACATACAAACAAACATATAATCAAACATACATATATACACACTGCTTTATTTATTACATTCCTATTTGCAATGCAAGTGCTGAACGTTCTTTTTCTGTTCTTAAGAGAGTGAAAAAGATGTCCTAATCTCAACTTCACTTAGTCACTTGTCTATGATGTTTATAGAAAATGGCATAGTTATGTTATTAGATTATGTAAATTTTAAATTGATAAATTATGGTTAGAAGAACGAGATGAACCCATCAAAGATCCAAACGAAAAATATAAAATTATTTTATTTTATTTTACAATCGATCAAACACTAAATGCTAGATTTAACAACTTTAGTAATCGTAGTAACTATTTTTAATTCTGATATAATATATACGATTTAAATACCATGTCAGAATAAATGCTACTGAAACACTGTGTTTTGAATGTATTTTAATCGATGGTGATTCTGTTGACATTAATGGGGTAAAATTAACCGAGGAAATTTCAGCGGTAGCTGCGTTTACAGGACAAAAAAGAAATCAAAAGCAATGTTATAAGCTTAATTAAAAGGTTAAATTTTGCCCTAATCCTTACTATTGCTTTAATAATATTGCTAACAAAACCAAAAACTGTAGCGAAAGGAGTTTCTCAAAGTTAAAATCAATTAAGAACATTTTACGTTCGACTACTACACAAATTTACTTTAATGGTTTGGCCATTATTGCAATTGAACATGTAATTTCTGATGACTGTCTGTGCGAAAATATAAATTTTAGTAGTATTTCAAAATGTAAATAATTATATGCTTAAAAATTTGGGCTAGGTATAGATATTTCTTAATTAAATTATATTGCTTTGTTCCGCTTGACTATGAAAGTTATGTTATGTTTCTTTCTAAATATATGCTTTTATTGATATTGAAATTAAATTATTTGATTTTTATTACAAGCAAACAATATGTAACTATATATATATATATATATATATATATATATATATATATATGTATATGTATGTATGTATGTATTTCAATTTATTATTTGTGGCTGACTCACTGACTGCTGTCTCTTCTCCGGGCGCTCCTGTCATCTTTCTACATCCTCTCGCTGTCGCACTCATTTTCGTAATTAAAATAGGTTGCTGCTGGAAATACACACAAATAATTCCAAGTCACAAGTTCTGCTGCAGAATACCTATCTGAGCCGACTATCTTGCGCTACTGCCTGCCAACAATGCCCACTGCGTCTCCGCTAACAATAGATCGGCAACTGTCGTTAGACCCAAAATGTTACATGGTTAGTTGATAGATGGCGGCGTAAGTGAGAGACAAATTTTCAACGACAAATGTATTGTCGATGCGTCGAGAAGGCGTGTTTCATCATTTGGGGCCATCCCAGATGTTGCTCTCCTCCCCCCTTCCACACACCGCAACTAAACCACTGTTTAGGAACCTGTAATCGAGCACCTTATTGCTCTAATACATATGACCGGCAATACTGAAATATTTTGAGTACTGGCCAGCGTGTTTCAGGTGACATCGGCCCTGTGTCGAAAATACGAAAGCATTACCGAGCCACAATAGTTCCCAGACCTCACCTGGAGTTCTCTAGTCGATCGGCTGTGTTATCAATTAATATTAAAACCTGAATACCCTTTCTGCAACAACTAAACTGAGAACGACTTCGATCTTTGAAAGGTAACTTATTATTTGTCGAACAATACAAATATTTAAAATAAACCAAAGGACGTTCAAATCTGATTTTTTTTACACAAATTTAATCCAGACCTCCGTGAGTAATATTTGGTTACTTATGAGTTTTATATAATTCAAACGAAATTCTTCGGATTGAAAACAAAGCTATTGGCTATGATTGCTTTTCATAAGTGCTCACTGTGATCGGCCCCGGCGTTTAACCACGGTGGAGCGACCTTCGACTTTCTCCAGATGCAGCTGCAGTGAAATACGTGCACTCCAATTTAAACTTGCACCATGAATGCATGACAGTCTACTCCAAACTCCTTTTTTATGTTCACTTGTTTCTAACCCACTTTTTCCGCCGTTTTAAGCAGCATTTCCCTGTATTTATCAATATATTGACCGCGTGCGAAGTGGATTGACATAGATATTAAAGTAACCTGAGGAATATTGAAGCAGATTAAAGTTTTTAGATTTATATTGACCAATATTAGGGGGAGTGGCTTAAATATTGATCAATATATAAACTGTGTGATGTCGTGCTTCAATATTTTTCATTAATATTCAGTTCGAGTGGTGATTGTTCACTGTGAGGTTACAATTTATGCTGTCATTACAAATTGAGGAACGAGTTAAACCTACGCCATTCCCCGCCTAAACCTTCTTGATCAAATGAAGGAAAATTCTTTGCTAAATTACATATATTTGAATAATTAAATCTGGAAAACGATGAGATATATTCAATATTGAAATGAATATAAATTATATGGTTTTCTACACGCTAAATTAAGGTAACGTTACGGACTGAGTAGAAAGAGACCAAGAATACACTGGGGCAGTATTGGTGGAGCAACAATAACTTTACCACAATTTAGTTTACGATTGTTTAGTACCAACCAACCTGTGTGATTGTAGTATTGTGCTGTTATTTTTTTATGTATTTTCTGTACTTGATTTATTAGTTTTGGTTTTGTCGATATGGATGAAGATGATTTTGAAAACGAACAAGGTTTGAGGCGCTTTAATGAAATATATGAAACACCACCTGTACTACTGTAGTCTTGCATATTATAAAAATAAAACTCCAAGGACCAATAGTAGAACTGTTTTCTGTGTATCAAATTTTGAAACCAGAAGCAACCGTGAAAGACCTGGCTACGAGAATTAATATGCAGATCAATTACAGAAAGAAACTTAAAAAGGCGGTACCCTGTAAACCCGTGTTTGTTCAGGGAGGAATTCGAAAATTAGCAAGTCTAGGGTTTGGAAACAGATAGCTATGATTTAATTTGGACAAAACGATTGGCGATCTCAGATTAAAATAAATAATTACTTTGTTTATGCTTTGAATTATTTTTTAACGGAGAACCGTGTTACACAAGTTTTAATTAGACCTTTTCTCGAATAATTCAATTTTTGAATATAAAAAATGTGTGTATGGTTTTTTGGAACACTCCACACCTGGTCGCTAATATTCAGAAGGCATTTTCAACATTCACTGGGGTGGAGGACAGTATACGATTGGCTGGGTCAGTATTTACTTCTGGATGTGGTCTAATTAAATTTGGACGAAGATTAAGTCCGCATAAAGGCATAGCTGATAGTTCGTGGTATCATCAACCCAGAAAACTTGAAATCCTCGAAGGTTCTATTAGTTACGAGATATCGTCACAGCTTGTCCCATGGTCGTATCTTGACGCTTTAAGTAAGGTTCAACCATTGATAGAAATTAATCAAATTTACCTCTGTCCATTCGAAAATAGTTTAAGTAATCATTTTCATCGGTGATAACAATTTCTTTCAATAACTGTATGCGGCTGTAATGTTCTTTTTTACGTAACCACTGTTTCCCGTTCGTGCAATATTATGTTCTGTCCCACAAGTAAGTAGGAAAGCTAAACAAGCTTTTTTTCTTACAATTCATAATTTATTTAAGAAAACACAACTATTATTTAATTCAAATTGACAAATACATCTGGCACGGACAGGCACAGCGAACAGCAAAAATGAAAATGAGAAGAAATATTGATGGATATATTGGTCGTGTGCGGTTGTAAAAATATTGATAATGGATTGACACAAAATATTGACGTTCCTATATTGATCAATATATTGACAGTGTGCGGACTGCTTTAATCACGACATTGTCGTCTCAACCACTGCTTTATATTTACATTGTTTCTTTTCGGTCATATTTAAAGTTCCCCAAGTCGGTCTGGCAAGATCAATTCTTATGTCATACAAGAATTTTAAATTATTTTTAAACCATGTATTTAAATTGTTTATATACGAAATATGATATAATTTTCTACCCTTAAACACACAGAATTTCATTACTATTTAAATGTATGTTTTCAAAACTTATAATAATTTATTAGTTAATTATTGCGATAATGGTTCTTTTTAATTTTTTGCTACCTGAGTCTAATCCGCGTGGTGCATAGGAATGGATGGAAAGGGAAGATGCGGAAGGGGAAACAAGATAGCTACAGGCAAATTAGTACCCCCTGGTTATAGTTTAAGTATGCAGTTTAAACCCTAGAGAAATCTGCAACAGGTAGGGTAGGGCGGGAGTTTCCTTACACACCCTTCCGATTACTGGAGCAGGTTTTTTTTAGTAATTGGTGAGCTTGCGGAACGGAGAGAAGGCAGCGAAGGATTAACTTTGGTTCCTGTGCAAATAAATAAGGATCCGGCTACCCTTAAACCTTACCTAAGTAACATCTAATTTCATCTTAGAGAAAAACAAAAAACTATGTGCAACATAACAGATACAGAGTGTCACAAAAATAATTATAGCTGGACAGAAATAGCTAGTCGTCTAAATACCTGACTTGTAATTGTAGACAGGGTAGACCGGAGTTCAGTTTAACAAGAAACTTTGTTACGGTAGTGTAAAAACTATTCTGAAATCATTGACGCCAGGAAACATTGTGTTAAACGTATCCGTAAAAGTTAAGAGATGATAAGTGTGATAAGAATGCATTGCAGCTGTCTGTACATACCGTTAGTAAGAATATAATTAATGTTTTCTTAAAATGATAGTGGCGTTGCTCAAAGAGGGAGCTCTCACATGTCGACAATACTCCCTCCATCTTATCCATTCTCCTACTATGCATCCATGCTATTTCTCGCGACCTATACTTATGTTTGTTAAGAAAATAGGCAGTTAATTATGGGAAAAAATATTTCTGATACACTCCTCACATAATTAAAAACTAAACCAGGGTTTGGGGCGTTCTAAGTGCTGATACAATTACAATTATGCATAAAATAATAAATGAAATTAAAGAAAATAAAAAGCAACAAAAAATAGGCAAAATCGTGATATGAATATGCAACTGTTTTTTGTTCTCGTACTCATGAAGTATTGGTGCCCTCTGGTTGTGGACGTCGAGCTGAATCGGCGTTGTTGGCTGCCGTCCTGTTGGTGACCGCCATTGAAATTGTTGACGGTTGGATATTTCATTGCAACGCATGCAGTTACATTAATGGTTGTGGTGAGCAATGTTCTATTCAGGAAGGCATAATGAATAAGTTATTCATTACATACTGTAAATATAAATAGAATGGAGAATATTATTAAAAAATTGTAAATTTAGTTCAAGTTAAAATAAATGTTTTTTGCTTTTCGTAAATTTACTAACACCATTTTATAATTCTTCATGCTTCTAATTTTTGCAAGTAGATGATTCATCCTCTTTATTTATTTTATTATTTTTTTAATTCAGAAAACTTTACAATCTAATGATTTTACATTGTAAATTTTCCTGAATTGAATATAATTTCTGAAACAGTAACAAGCTCATTGAACGCCTTGGTTGTGTTCCCTTAAATGAAAGAACTAAGTTTTAGGATTTGAGTGTGACTGCAAATAACATACACTTGTAGGTTGCATTAATTTACAGAGGAAAATTAATTTATTAATTAGTTTCATTTGAAATAAAAATAAAAATATTTACCAAATCGTTTATGAAAAAAATATTTATAGTAGAAACTCCGGTACAGCAAACAATTTGCATGCTAAGCCATCAACGAACTCAAGAAATCAGAAAATTCAGCCAGAACCGAAATAATTAAGATGATTTGAGTGAAAAATGATTCCAAGTAAACTATCCAAATTATGCGTAACCAAAACAACATTCCAAAACGAAACATTGTAGGCTATACAAAATGAGTGCGATTACTCCATCGCTAGATTTCGTTCTGTTATTACTGGCCACTGGAAGGAGCTAAATTATCCGCCCTTGTGAGTGATGAATTCAACTCGAAGCGTCTAACCTTCAACTGATTCTCCTCGAATCATTTCGTCCACCAAGAAAGGACGACGACCTCATTATAGAGAAAACAGGCGATCAAGAAGACAACTTAAACTCTTATCAACAACGTTGGTTATGAAAAGGAACTGCAAAAAACTGTTGAAGTTGCCGTGTTTCAATCTCAATTTTTAAAGGACTAATATGCACGTCTTAATATGTCGCCTTCGAAGCCATTGTTTTCCATGCCGATCTAGGCCACACTGCTGTCCTTTCTTCCTCACTCTACTACATTATTATTGCAGATTTATTCTCCTTGGAGTTTTTATTTGTTTCGTTATAATGTACTGCTGTCTGGTTTACAGTTCTTAAAACCTCTTCTGCGTAAATATTATATAGGAAGCAAGTTAAACCTGATGTTGAATAAGAAAGATAGTCAATTCGGTCTTTTTCGCACCTGACGAAAGGCACAAGGATCCAAAAACGTTGTGTGGTATTTATATTATCACTTATTTGTCTGAATTGGCTGCCTTTCTTATTCATCATTTTCATTCAGACGTAATTTTTTTCATTTTAAACCTGATGTATTCTAGGAAAATAATTATTTCTCTGTATTGGAAGAGAAAAACTTTCAGCAACAAATCTTATTAAACATGTAGATATAATTTTTGACTGTGTAATGCCAATTAACTAGGACATTAATTGTTTGGACATAAAATTTAAATTGTTTGAGAAATCCATTATAGCGGCAGGAGCTTCGAAAACAACAATAGAGCCGAGCTTTGTTACTTTGGCGGAAAGTCAAAAATGCCACACGCGCGCTAAAACTCGAGACTACGATAGTTCAGTAGGCTGCAGAACATTACGAGGCGAAGAACGATTTTGTTATAAGTTGCATTCTGTGAAATAAAGATCCAAATATTCATCGATAAACATTTTGAGTGCAGAAATCTAATTTCTATTCTCAAATTAGACCATTGTTTCAATTTTGGAAGACCAAGTAATTGCATCCAGCGTCTAATTATCGTCGGAACGAGTGAATAACATATACTTAACAAACAGAGAACCAACATGTGGTGAGCTTACGGTTAAATTAACTATTTGTTGGGCGCCACCTGCAAGAATTGTTCTTGCAGGAAAGGGAAATGCAATATTTAGTTATTAAAAAAAACAATAATTCATTTTCTCAGAATTTATACAAAACGAAAAGCTCTCCAGCCTGCCAGGGATGCATGTAACCCCCTCCCTTTCTCAAGATTAACCGTGGTTTTTCTCGTGGCAAACCGACGCGATACCCGGAAGCATGGAACGCGACTTACCAGGTCTGCAGCTCGGACAGGGTCGACTCCCGTTGGCGGCTATCTGTCTCATCAGCATTCGCAGAAGACCGGAGACCCACGTGCAGAACCAAAATCTTTCAGGATCAACACTCCCTGACCACTCTCACCGACGGTCCAAATTCATCTCTTCGACCACTCTCTTGTTCGCAGACTTCTTTCTCTGCCTCCTCAAAACCCTCTCTCCTGATTGGTCCTTGTGCACACGTGACCCTCTTCCATCTATTTTAGGGCCATAGCCTTCCGGTCATCTACCCCTTCCTTGGCCGACCCTGACCTTGCTTGCGGGACTTGCGGATTTTCCAACCCACCCCGCCATTGTCTTGTGTCTGCTGCTCGACCCCGGCAAGCCACATTCCCATGCTTCCAGGCAGTAATTAACAGTTATAAAAAAATATTTTGTACAAATCGCTAACGAAAAGCGCACCATATAATATTCCCCCTTTGAAATTGGATGAATGGAGGATCCATTCGAACGATTTCAAAATAATTCGCTTGAAGTTCGCGCATGCTCCCTCGCATCTGGCAAAATACAATCTTGTGATACAATTTAATTTTTTTTCTATGTGGTACTTAATTAGCAGATATATTTATAGTTCAATTTCTCACAATTCTAAATGGTTTCTAAGACGGTATGTAATCGTAAACAGTACAGCATTACATTCACAAACAAATTATTTAGATATTATATTCAGATTTGAAACAAAATTACAACTAACTCAACAACGAAATGATGAATCATATACAAATCTAAGAGTAACTTACAGCTAACTTAATAACGAAAGGTAGGAATATATACATCTGTAACACTAACTTATAACTAACTAAAACCGAAGAGAATAATTAAATAAAATCTACAACTATCTTACAACTAACCATAGCAAAATGATATGCATTTACTTATCGATATCTTTTCTCCTAATCTGATATTAGATCTTTTATATTATTTTACATCTACACATACTACTGTTCGTATCCTACACATACTACTTTTAATTATATGCTCACCGGTCCGTAAGGCCTACCCTTTAATTTTAACAATTGAGCGCATCCTAAATATAAGTATTTAATTTAAATTAACCTCCATAATCGTCCTTTATTTACTATGAATGTCATTTTCAATATTTAATCCACCCCTTTTTTTAAAAATTAAACTTAAAATCACTCCTGTGAGCGTCTTTTGATAGCACGACACATCACCTTTTTTTTTAGCGTCTGTTGTAATTATAACCTTGTCACTTCTCGTCCCCCTTTTATTGTGTCTGTGGTCATCGGACACTTGCATTATATGTACAAACACCTCACATTAGCTTCTGCTGTACCACTTCGCGCCGTTGCAACCGCATCGCGTAGTCGTGGTTGTCCGCCCGTTCCACTTGTGCGCATCTGGTCGTTGGTCCGCCTCGTCTTCCTTTTACATAAGGTGCGAAAATAAGAAGAAAGAAGAACATAGATGAAAGACACCCTCAGTCCTCGAAACCTAATAACCATTGTTGGGGTCGAAAAATCAAGGGTTGGCCAAGAAAGCCTTAGTGACAGTTTTACAGGTGGTTTTGACCAAGCAAGGCCGAATTGAAGAAAAGTAGAACGTGGTAACAGATACCACGTACAGCTCGGGTTCCTGGGTCCGCAAAGCCCAACATGCATTAGTCACATGCCCTGGGATTATCCTGCCGGCCGCTGACGATGCTTTGATGGTTGGATCCTTCTGGCGAGCCTAGCCTGTAACAATGTCTGGAGGCAAAGGATTATCCGCCGACAGTGCCTCTTCCGGGTTCCTGTCCGAGGCTCCAGCTACTGGTACACTCATTATTCAATCAAACAAGCACACAATCCTTGACCTGGCCCTATCCCTGAGTATACTTAATCTACTACAAAACTACAATTAATTACAATATTTTCCGCCACCCTTCTGTACCTGCTACACTTATCTTTTACTACCACTTACTTGACCTACATCTGGCGTCTATATATATTACGTTTACATGCTCTTAATCCAGCCTATTAAGCATGTCATTTCTCCGATGAAGAAACATCAAGAATGAACTTCCGCCGGGATCAAACGTGAACCTACCCTCCATTTTCTGAATAAATGAAGTTAATTTAAAACGGTCCGGCGTTCGTCTTCGGGAAAAATATGACTTTAGCCCGTTTAAGAATTCACGACCGTTCTGACGTCTTCGCCCCCGAAATAATTTCAGCGTAATTTCTAATCGCTGGTTTACGCCTTCCCGGCGAACTACCAATTCACTGGCTTCCGAAATCCTAATATACAAACTGACGGCCTTGGAACTCAACTGTTTCCATAAGTCTATTTCAATATCAACAATATTCACCGCAATTGTGCATTCGTTCATCTCTTCCCTAACTGCCTCTGCGTCACTGACTAGCTGATTCTTCGCACGTTCAGTTTCTTCTCGCCGAATTTCCACATCTGCCCCGACAACAACTTCGTCTAATCTGTCTGCCAGACTTTGATGTTCTTTATTAACCAAATCGGTTACTTCCCGTTTCTGTGCTGCCACGTGCTCTCGTATTGCGCCTAATTCAGTATCTACCCTTTTATCAACAGATTCTGCTCTGTCCTGCAATTCTTGGCCTATACTTGTGAGTTTATCATTTGTGGCACCAATTTGGTTCTGAATCTGATCCCATTGAACTTTGCTACACTCCGTGATTATTTTGACATGCTCCTGAATCTCACTGCGGATCTCCCTAAACTTATTCTCAGTTGCTTCTTGACAGCCTTTAATCTGGGCCTGCAATATATTAAACCCCTTGTTATTTTCGTCATTATTTCTTTGAATCTGTTCCTGTAAATTAGCCTGACTATTTTGAATGGCTTGCATCAACTGTGCCATCATAGATTCGAATAAAAACTGGTTTTCTTTTGTACCATTGGTTCCAGGAAAACCACTGCTTGCCTGGCTCCCTAAATTCTCGGAACTACCCTCCGTCTGCTCATCCGTGCTTAATTCCCTTTGTACCGTATCCATTCCGCTCCTAAGCTTCATGAACAACCAGACGAAATAATCAGAAGAACTCCGTTTCTATTTTACACAAGCAATTTCTCTAACACACTAAAATAAACGATAAAGAAAACAGCTCAAAATTCACACAACTTAACATTAAACATATAGACCTCAGGCTCCAATCCACATTAGATAACAAAAGAAATCCCAAAATTTATCGAATTAACGCTTATCCTATGAAAAAAAAACTCCTGCTCTACTCAACGCTAGAAATTAAAATATATGGTCCGCGTCTAAACACCTGCATCTCCAGCCTGGAACGTATTGCCCGAAAACTAAATTTCCGCAAAATACATATTACAAAATTATTCCCCCAAAATACACGTTAAAATAATCAAGTCCTGAATTTCTGCTTGAATGGCTGACTAGCAAGTGTATATAATCCGCTAATCCTGTCCCCGTAGTATCGCTCCAGTTTGCCACTTCTTCGTGCCCCAAACGTTGGACGACATTTTATAAGTGGTGAGCTTACGGTTAAATTAACTATTTGTTGGGCGCCACCTGCAAGAATTGTTCTTGCAGGAAAGGGAAATGCAATATTTAGTTATTAAACAAAACAATAATTCATTTTCTCAGAATTTATACAAAACGAAAAGCTCTCCAGCCTGCCAGGGATGCATGTAACCCCCTCCCTTTCTCAAGATTAACCGTGGTTTTTCTCGTGGCAAACCGACGCGATACCCGGAAGCATGGAACGCGACTTACCAGGTCTGCAGCTCGGACAGGGTCGACTCCCGTTGGCGGCTATCTGTCTCATCAGCATTCGCAGAAGACCGGAGACCCACGTGCAGAACCAAAATCTTTCAGGATCAACACTCCCTGACCACTCTCACCGACGGTCCAAATTCATCTCTTCGACCACTCTCTTGTTCGCAGACTTCTTTCTCTGCCTCCTCAAAACCCTCTCTCCTGGTTGGTCCTTGTGCACACGTGACCCTCTTCCATCTATTTTAGGGCCATAGCTTTCCGGTCATCTACACCTTCCTTGGCCGACCCTGACCTTGCTTGCGGGACTTGCGGATTTTCCAACCCACCCCGCCATTGTCTTGTGTCTGCTGCTCGACCCCGGCAAGCCACATTCCCATGCTTCCAGGCAGTAATTAACAGTTATAAAAAAATATTTTGTACAAATCGCTAACGAAAAGCGCACCATAAACATTTGGCAAACTAAAAAGTATTAATTAGAGTCAGTGAAAACCAAGGCCTGATGAGTAAAAATTAAAGTGTAAAAGTGTCCGAACGAGGTAAAATTGATTGTTCTGGTACCAGACCGATGGTCCGTAAGTAACCTAATTTTGAATGATTTATGTAAACGTAATTAAATGATAGAAGTCACATTTCGTTCTATTTTAATTGTTAATCAGAGTTAATTTCTTTACTTTTTAATTTCGTTCTATTTTAATTGTCAAGTTAATTTCTTTTCTTTTTAGTTTATTTCTATCGACGTATTGTTTTGGTAAATGTGATTTATTTGTTAATGAGATTTTTAAATCAAATTGTTGTGTCCATTATCAGTGACGACCCTGAGAAATTAATATTATAATTGTAATTGTTTTTGAGTTATTGCAACAAAATAAAATAAATCTTTTGTTTGTTAATTTCGATCTTTTCATTTAATAAAAGCCTCCCACTTAATTATTACATTTTGACGCTTAACGTGAGGTAAATTCATTTAATTAAAAAATAAATTAAACGACCAATTTTTTTAATTATTACAACTGATTATGTGATATACATGTTTCTTATTTGTAACGGGCAATGACTTGGTAATCTGCGACGTCATCTGGTGTTTACTGAAAAGAACGTCGTCTAGTGGGGTAACTATTGCTTACGGTTCTAAAAAAACTGGAGATCTCTGTTACAAAGTATTAGCTTTTGTAAAAATACAAAAATATAAAAGGAGACATTTAGGATTAGTGACGTAATCCAGAGATATTCCTATTTTTTATGTTTCAAGTAGATCAGGGATATCCCCAAATGTATTGTAATGCCTGTTAAGTAAGGCATTGTTTCTGATTGATAGTCTGGACTGTTGGAGGGTCATTTTGTAACGTGTTTATTTAGGTTTAAGTCTTTCTTCGTCTTGGGGGTGCAGTTTGGGTGGTCTTGGCCATTCGAAACCGTGCACGTGCGTGTGGGGGTGGAAGAAGACAAGTAATTGCGGGTCCTGACTCGATTGACGTGACGGAGTAGTTAGCCATTTGTTGACTACGGAACTGCAGCTGCATAATATAAATCTTGGGTTAATGGAAGAATCTGTCAACTGTCATTTGCGACCAAGTTTTCGAACAATGGAAAAAGTAAGAGACAGGGAGTATATAAAGGAGGAGATAAGCTTTTGAGGGGTCAGTTGTGCTGCGATCACCGAGGCTGGAGGATGTTGTTAAGAGAAACATTGTTTAAGGCAGTAGTTGTGCTGCGATCACCGAGGCTGGAGGATGTGATTAAGAGAGACATTGTTTAAGCGGGAGAGTTGTGCTGCGATCACCGAGGCTGGAGGATGTGATTAAGAGAGACATTGTTTAAGCGGAGTAGTTGTTCTGCGATCACCGAAACTGGTGGATGTGAGTAAGAGAGACATTGTTTAAGAAGAGTCGTCGTCGAAAGATTGCAGTTTAAAGTCGCAGCCAAAGCATAGGAGAGAGGACTTGTTAAATTTACAGTAAATCAGTCGTCGTCGAAGCAGAGCAGAGTAAAGTCGTCGAGATACTACAAACTTTCTTTTTCAAACCAACAGTATTTAGTAAAATCTGTGAATTTAATAGAAGCTGTGAAAACCCCACCACGGTGTTCGAAAGGTGAATGTATCCTGGGCAGCCGTAAGTAGCAAGAGAAAAGTAAAATGATTTTTGTAAACCGACTTAAAAGATAATGTCAGATATCGTTCTTTAGTGTTGATAAAATAAACTGTTTAAATTTAAAATCCATCTTATAGTATAAGTTCGTCGATAATTAATTTCGTCTATGTCTAGACGAATAAATATTTCTTTTTAAATTAAATCTAAATTTTGTGTTCTTTCATTATGATTAAATGTTCTGCCGTTATCAAACCCAGTTAAGACCTCTGAGAGAATGAGATATGTTTTTAAAATTGTATAATTGTTTCAAGTATTGCTAAATAAAATTTTGTTTGTTTTAAAGTTTATAATTGTTCATTTAATTAATTACATTTAATTATTACATTTTGGCTACCACAACGTGGGGCAAATTAAATTAATAAGTAATTATTTGATTATTACAGTATATTAGGTTACTTGTTCTTTAATTCAATTTCTTAAGCAAGGAGTAAAACTGTAATGTATGTAGTCTCCTGTGTGACGGAATTGAGTGCGCCTTCGTCTTAGCCTACTACGCCAATGACCATTTATAAATCGCAGCATTAACGGATTCTAAATTTAAGCATTCAATACGAAGTAATCTCTTATCCACGAGATATCACGAACTGATTAATACACACTTATTCTTCAAGGAAGCGTCAATCAAGAAAGCCTGTGAGAGCTTTCTCTCGCAACCTTCCTGGGGAGCTGGGGGAGCTACCCTTGGGGATGCCTTCTCCTCTCTCCGGGATTTTTTGAACTAAGGTTCCTCGGTCAGTTTTGAGAGGTGTATGTTCCGGGGACACAGACCCTCGGCATACGGTAAGAGCTGTTCGATATTCCTATTGGAATAAGTGCACAGCTGCCTCATAAACCGATCGAGGAAACGGAAATGCTGCGACCACGCAGTAAACGCCTCTCCCGCCATCGGAAGGGCGTGGGACAAGTACCAGGAGTTCGACCTGCCCGATTCAGGTTTTCTAGGGTTCGTCCTGCATCACTTTTAGGCGAATACCTGGTCGATTTATTACTCTATAGCCCCGGGGCCTTAGTTAACCCTTGCTTGCCTTGCTCTCCGTTTCGAATCCCCGTTTAAAAATTATCTTCCTTAACTCTTATAGGAGAATGGCATCAACGTGGATAACCCTTATATTGCCCGTATCCAAGAAAGTAGCAGTATAATTAATATTTACGGTTATTTACGGTGTGAGCTGATGGAACCTTACAGAAAGGTTGGTGCATTCTATGAATGCCTTCTCTCTTTGATTTTGAATTAATCCGAGACACTTCGGTCAGCTTTAAGAGGTGACTGATCTTGGTTCGAAGACATGCGGCTTACGGAAACAATTTTCCTCAGTTCGAACTGGTATCGGCATGGAGATAGGATGGGATAGCAAACTCAATTCCTCAAATCGAAAGTACCCAGAACCCGATCCAGTTGCATATTTTCAGACTTTTTCCCGAATACCTTTAAGCTGAATCCGAACCCTACGTATACCTTCCACATGCCCTATATTTATCCCTTCCTATGCTATTAAAGGAGTGAGATTACCACGTGGATGACCTTTAGGTAGCCTATTACTAAATATATAAGTATTAACTAGTTTATTCTTTGATATATAGACTAAGTAATAAGTATATTGGATATTATTAAGTTTCTATTGTATTATTTTTACATGAATATTAAAACATTTTCCCTATTACGTCTTCAAATTTGTTTTTGGCTACTTCAAATGTTAGTTTGACAGTTTTTAAATTATTTTCGAGAATTTTATGTTCATATGCCAATGTGGTTGTTGATGATGTTATCTGTATCCGTAACCGCAGCACAGGAAGGGAGTAAGGAAGAGATCAGGAAGCTTAGTTGAATTCAAAATGGACTTCGTCGTCGTTCTCCTCGTGTCTCTGATGATAATGAACACAGCAACTCCAGCTAATGGCAATCTAACAACGGTAAGTCCAATCATAAAGAGTTCAGATCTGCGTAATCCAGTCACAATTCCCTTCAAAATGAATCACGTCACAGTCACAATTCTTTCGCCATTTCGTTGTGAGAATTTACGGACCGTTCCGAAATATTTTAACTTGTTGAATTGTTTGTATCCCTGGTAACCTACACATTTTATCCACTAATTTCCTTCGGCATTCTATGCCTAGTTTGCAAACTTATATTATTTTTTGCATATCTTTGAATTAAATTTAAATATATCGGAAGCCTTAAATCTAGTATCACTTTGTGGTGCAAAGGGCTAGATTTTAGTCAAAATTTCACTTAAAACGTTAACATTTGGTGACTAGTAGTTTTAGAAACATATTCATTTCCATTGTTGTAGCCGTCGTCGAACAAGTTCATGTCTTCTTCAAAGAGACATCTGTGGAAAAGTACAACAACATATAAGCCACTGCCGTGTAAACAGATTAACGTTTCCGTGACCGTTCTTCCCAATTTACCGTCATATCAAAAAAATTCATGTTTTAAAACAAATTCAGCTCTTATTTCCGTGAGTTCAATTCATTTGAAATAGATGGAACTGAGCTAGTGAGTGTTCACAGACGGAAAACCTCGAGCTAAATCAAGAAAAATAAACTCAATTATTACTCTTATTAATAATGGGGTGAAGTAGTCGATAATGTTACATCTAAATGCCAAAAATGTATTTCTAGTTACTTTGCACTTCTAAGGCAGAACTTACAATTATTTTAACATGAATATTATTTTGAAGAATATATGCCTGTTTTGAATAATTAATAATAAGAAAAATAGCCAAAAACAGACAAAATAAGTAATGATATAAATACCAAGTTTATGGAAATCTTGTTCCTTTCTTCAGGCGCTAAAACGCAGCCTATGAACGACACAACCGTACAGCTTATTATTAACATGAATATGTTTTGGGCCTCTTATCAATCGAACAAACAGTAATGTCGGGTGAAAATACTCGACATAAAGTACCTTTAATTTGTTTTTAATTACGAACTTCTTCCTAGCTGCAAATAACGAAAACGTGATTATATATATCGGATTGAGATCAGATGAGTTTGGTGATCAAGACATCACCTTCAGCTCACTAACATGCTCCTCAAACCACTGCAGCACGATTCTGGCCTTGTGACACGGACACTTATTCTACTGGAAGATATCTTCGCCGTCGGGGAAGACATCAAACATTAAGGGATGATCAACAATGTGCGCTGAACAGTGCTCTACTAAACTCTTGTGACTGCACCAGCATTGTAATCTGCCGTCAGACCTACATTACAGAGCGGGAAAGCCTCCGACCTCAGTGTTTTTCGATGCGTAACTTGTCGCATATTCGTAGTTTCATCATACTTCAACCACTTTATATAGATGTTCACGACAGTAGCACGCGAGCAGCCGACCAGCTTCGCCGTTTCGGAGATTCTAATTCCTAGGCGTAGGGTCATTAACAGTCTGCTTTTGCCAAAGTCACTTGTCTGTGAATTTCCCTATTTTCGTCATGTGTTGAAATTAGAATGAATCCTCATTCGTCGCTGCTACGCTTATATATCTGTGTATGTGGAGTTTGCTTGTACGAAGAGATAAACTTCGAAATTAGAATAATCTTCTATGGAATATAGAAACTAATGGGACAGATTATATCAAAGAATTTTCTTTTGTGTTCCAGCTAGATGAATTATTCCTTGAAGAGTACCAACAACACATACATGAATTATCATTAAATGTATGGGCAGTATTCATGGTTCAATTAGATCAAGCCAGGAAATCATTTTATGAGAGTTTGGTTGGAAAGTCCACCCCGCTGCCCTTGACAGACGAGGTGAGTCCAACCATTAATGTCGGAAAACAAAACTGCACGCTTGTAGAATAACTAAGCCTTGTAAGTAATACTTTTTACGCTATATTTATGCTTACCATGTTGTATGTAGTTACAAAATATTCATTACCGTCATAGCGCACGCCGACGCAATATATGTGTACGATAACAGGTTCTTCTACAGAAAAGTTCCCAAATTCGACCTATGTGCTGTGTCAAGGCGTTAGGGTAACCTGTCAGGACGGTTTTTTACAGTTTAGTTTTAGGTAAAAAAACATTGATTTCTAAAGAAAAAGACTAAGGAATATGGTTTACTATAAATAATTACCCGTTAATAAATACCACAAGGGTTTAAGTATTAAAGGAAATTTTTCGTACAGTTATAAATAATAGCAAATTAATAGTTTCAAACTATCAACCTTTCTTTACAATATTTTCCTTTAACTTGCTTATCATCGATTAAGTGACATATTTCAAATTTATTTTGGTACTGATTTTACTCCTTAGGTTTGTTTTTTCCAGCTTATGGAATACTTAAGAACATTAAAAACTATGGTAGCATTTCGATTCGCAACCGCTTTGGAAGACGTAACTGCCCAATCAATTTATGAAGACCTTAATGATCATTGCCATGATTATTTGGGGACTCCAATTGTGGATTTCAGAATCGAATCCAACGTGAGTACGAAACAATTCAGTGAATCCCCGAGTACATATTATCGTTATTCTTTAGTTTTTATCTTAGTCTTTGAAATATGCAAAGTTGCAAGTCACTTGGGATTCTTAATATCTTGCGCAACCCTTGGCGAGATTTAATATATACATATTTATAAATATATATCTAATAACCCTCTCATTGATAATTATTTTTATAATTTTATTTAGAAACTTGAAAATTTATTAATTTGCTCCCATTTATCCTTTTTTGATATCCCGACTCCTGACTGCTTGCATGGACTAAAAAGTTTATTTTAATTTTAGTCACGGCCACCATTCAATTTGGCCGACTATTTATCACCGCCTTCACGTCTCCTCCTTTGCGTTCTATATTTCAACTCCTTTGTCTTTCTCGTTCAGATCCTGGCACCACACTCCAACATCCTTCCCTCTTGCGCTCTGGCACGCGACTCCACGTCCATCTCCTCTGAGGTCTCCAGTCCAACTAACTTTTATCTGCTTCCCCCTCTCCAGAATATTCCTTTTTTTCACCGTTTTTGAGTTTCCACGTTCGCCAAACAAACACCAACTGTTGGCTTTCTCACGCTCCGAGAGCCACTCAATACAATTAAAATAAACATTTCCTTTTAATATAATTGGATGTCCACACAACTTCTGTCATTATGCCTTTAGGGTTTCGTCCCGATGTCTGTCAAAACCATTAGCTCTAAGAGCCGCTAAACGTCCAATTATAGTCCTCCCCTTCTCTAAGAGCCGCTTATCCATCATTTTATTATTATCTTTTTTATATATACAAACCACTCAAGAATCTCCAGTCTGAGTTGGTAAACAAATCTGATGAAATAAGAACAAAATTTATGTTCTTCTTAACTGGGTATTACAATATATATATATATATATATATATATATAGTAATCCATAAATTTAAACTACAATTTTTTAATATGTTTTACCCCACGTTCAGCGCCAATTTGTGGTAAACACAAAACTACAATTTTTATTCGTTTTGCGCCTCGTTCGGGCGCCAATTTGTGGTAAACACAAATTAATTACTATTATTTTTAAATGTTGGACGCCAATTTATAATAAATACAAATAAATTCTCAGTTAAGCCCCACTTTGTAGCGTCAATTTGTAGTAAACCAATTATAAATACAAAATTTAAATGTTTTGCCCCACGTTCTGGCGCCAATTTGTGGTAAACACAAAATTAAAAACTAACTCTTAATATCTTTGCCTCACGTTGAGGCGCCAATTTGTAATAAACACAAATATTAAAACTATTGGATGTTTAGTAAGACCTCCAGATTTTTAACTAGACAAACAAATTAAATTTATTAATCACAAACAATTGAATTTAAACAAGTTATGAAATAAACTATTACAACAGTTAGTAATTAATGTTTTACAATAAAATATTCTATTTCTCAGGGTCGTTTACTGGGCCTTTAATAAAACAAATACTTGTTAATTTTACAATGCAATAAAGAAAACAGATACAATAACCAGATTCGAATTCTGAAATCTGACGATTATACCTTTACTCAAAAATTTACAATATGAATACTGTGAAATATTAACTTACAGTCTGGTAATCCCTGAAATTCGGCTCACTCGCATAACAACACCCACTCACTTTATATACCGGCCATAATGAGCACCAAGTTGTGCACACACTTCACACTGAACACTTTTGTCAGTACAACTAAACAGATTTTTCACCTAACGGCAGAATATCACCACCCGACTTTCTTCTCACGAGTACTCCTTACGACGACGACTTATTTCTATCTCGGCCACATAACTTGGCCCAATGTGCATTAAGACTACCACCGACGAACGCTACTAACAGACTCTTCCTCTTTCTTCTTACGACGACTTATATCTCTTTCTTTTGCACACCTCACCACGATTCCGGGCGCACTTTTGCACACCGCTCCACGGAGTTCGGGCGCACTTTTTTCCACACCCTCGTCTAATCAACTACGACTCACGACGACCTTTTGCACTCCTCACCACGGAGTTCGGGCGCACTTTTTCACACCGCCCTACAGAGTCGGGCACACACACTTAACTCACCCTCCTCTAATTTGTCATCTACCGCTCAATAATACTATCATTACATCTTTGGGTACAACTAGAGTGCCTTCTGCCGTTGACTACGCGAGTAGTTGACTTATGTCTCATGTTCGATTAAAATAAAATTAATGAAGTATTAAAAAGTTGTTTTGGTGATTTTCTCCCAAAAATTACCTGGCGCCCAAACATTATGAATAATCTACGAAAAAACGCAAGGAGGGTAGCGGAGCGGCTACAATATATATATATATATATATATATATATACATATATATTGTAATAATTCAAATAAAAGCCTTTATTTATTTTGTTTAAAATAAATAGATTACCTCACGTTAAGCGTCAAAATGTTATAATCAAATGGATCAATGAACTTTACAAACATTATTTTATTTATTTTGTGGTAACAACTCAAAACAATTACAAATTTAAAATATTAGATCTCAGGGTCTTCACTGGGTTTAATAATGGACACATTAATTACGTTTAAAAATCTTATTAACAAACAAATCACAATTTAAAGGAAAGAAATTTACTAGATAATTAAACTAGAACGAAATTTAAAATGAGAACGAAATTAAAAAGTAAAGAGATTAAAACGAATTAACAATTTAAACGGAGAACGAAATCTGACTTCTATCTTTCATTACATTTACGTTATTAATTATTTTGTATTTTGTTACTCACATTTGCCCAGCATTCCAGCATACCTTTCGTTTTCGAAATACACTATTGCGGGTTTTTACAATGATTCTAAGACTCACAGATTTTACACTGATTCTAGCCAAAATTGTATAGGATGTCAGGAACTCGGATGATCCTAACTTTTTGTTGTCAGCTATCTGTTGACTGCTTACCTTAGGTGAATTCTGCTTGTCTTAGGTGAATTCCGTGGTTTATAGGTTTGCCAGTCTTTACTGCATTGGACTCAAACTGAAATTTTACTATTTCTGGCCGGCTATGGACACAAAACTGCATTTACTTAGCAAGTTTCGACGTTATGCTTTCGTGAATGTTTTACTTTGTCCTCAGAAATGTCCAGGCACCAACCAACTCTGTTAAATTCTAATCGCCGACTCTGTTGAATTCTGCTCCAACAAACAGTTATACCTTGACGATGTCTTTCCGCAAACTCCTCCTCACAATGTTTTCCGCGCACTCCTCCTCACAGTGTTTTTCGTGAATTGCTTCTCACAATGTTTTTCGTGAACTGCTCCTCAATGTTTTCCCGCGAACTGAACTATCATCTCGCATTTTAGCGCGCATACGCCATTTTCGGACCTTCCGACAAAGGAACAGAGCTGGGCTACATTGTCGCTATATTCTGGAAACTCCGCCGCTACAAAGGATTTCTCAAACAATTTAAATTTTTATGTTCAAACAATTAATGTCCTAATTAATTGGCATTACAATATATATACGTGTGTACTTTTAAAATGAGACATTTGAAATGAAACTACAAAAAAAACAGGCGGTTTCGTCATCGGATACTAAGCGATCGAAACGTCTCCATCCCTCGACACCTTAGCCGACAAGGATGCGGTTGGTGCTGGGGCCACCAACATTTTCCACAACATGGACGGTTGGACGACCGCCTTGAGTAAGTTACCACTAACTCCTGGCAGAACAGGATGGCAGCTTCTCAGAAAGACCCCAGAGAGAACCACACGACTTTCGTTCCTTCTGCAAATTCTCAATTCCCTGTAATTTTATGCATTAATTGTTTCACTTCCTTTTGTGTTTATAGGTCTACTGATAATTTAATTGGAAATTAATGACTGATTACTTCACACGAGTCTCTTCATTACTTTCCTTCTACTAATTCTAAATCTAGTTAAGTAATGCACATATTACTGAGTTTTTTTAAAATAAAATAAACGATTTATGTTACAGACTACTGACTGTGTGATGACGCGGTTAAGGAAAACGCTGGTATTAAAGCTGAAGACTGCCATCGAGGTTGGCCTGCAGCAGTTGTCGCGTCAGTGCACCCAAAAGCGGCTTGCCTTCTGCTCGGAAGTGAATGCCACTTGTACTCTGGCTTATGAACAACGAGTAGGAAAACTGATTAGTGGTTTCATTGATGATGCGAATGACGTAGAACCGGCGACTAATGAATCCTTTCTCGGGATAATTGAGGATATCGTGGTCACAAAAACGATTCGGATGTCCCAAATTTTCACATCTGTGGACACGTTATTCAAGTTCAAGTCATATTTCTCTTCTTACGTACGCGCTGTCGAGCCTTTTGCCTTCGAAAACTTAATACATCCTTTGACCAATCAGGCCATCACAGCAGATTTGGTCAATACAGAAAGCAACACCAAGTCACAAGATGAGTTGACTTGGGGGATAGTCAGGTCCAACACGGCAACCGTGGACCTTCCTTGTTCAAACTACAGACATATCTACTCGGCTAATTTCGAACAGTTCTTTTCGTACCTCTATCGCTGCTACAGTCTGAATATGCTCAGATCTAATTTCGAGCTTATGAGATGTGCTTACAGGGATCCCACGTCGAGTCCATTGACCTGGTCGAAGGTTCCTTCCATCTACTTCAACTCCCAATGTTTGTGTCTCGCGTCCAACGGCAACGACTGTGGTGTCAAAACACTCGAAGGTGTCGATAGCCGTTTTCATTGCTTATTCGTGTTACTCAGAGACTTGCAGAGACAAGTCTTTTACCGACCGGCGGTCACGTATCTGGACTATTCTTTTAAAACACGAGTTCCCGTCTGCACATTCTCTAACTTTCTCCAAATAGCCTTCAGAAGCGATTGCGAGGACGCTGCAGTAGACAGCAACTTTGATTTTATCCTATCAATGCAATGTTACTTTAATAACCTCGTTAACAAGCATCTCAAATGTGCGGATACTCTTCTATTTAATCCTTACAACCGCACGGCTCTCTGCGGAGCTAAGTTCTTCATGCACTCTGTTCTCTGTGACGAAGTAACCGACATCGAGGTTCGTGTGCCTTACTACAGAGCCGGTGATTCGACCCTGGTGCTGGTTCTGACGTATATCGACGTCGCTGTACGAGTCTTCACACTTGTCACTTACGTGGCCTGTCCGCAGCTACGGAACCTTCCCGGGAAGCTGCTCATAGGCTACCAGGTGACGGCGCTGTTGAGACTCGTAGTTGTGCGTGCGAGCCTTGCGGACTTGGCGCTGGCTGTGCCCCTCGACGTAGCCTCGGACCTGGCCGCCACATTGTGGTTAACTGCTAATCTGCACTTCCTCACAGTCTCTATCGAAACCTTGCGACCTCCAGACACGCTTAGACCCGATGAAGTCCGTATGGTTCTTGTCCGTTATGTATTGTTTGGATGGGCCTTGCCGTCGGTGTTGTCCGTGGCCTTCTTCTGTGTGGACGAGGCCATCGACAGCCGTGTGCAGTTCGGCCAGCTGGGATTTGTACTGTGCAACTATGTGGTGCTCTTCGCCAATCTTTTCATGTTTTTCAAAAACTGCCACTTTTATTATGATCTCAAGAACAATGTCCGTCACATTCAAGAAGACGTTACGGCTCGCAGCGTCTTTGCTTGCCTCTTCAAGTTCGCGATGAAGACGTCGTTGCTGTCGGGAGCAGGGATAATCTTCCGGCTGCTCTTTATCCAGATCCAAGGCTTGGAGTACCTCCTGGGATACTACCACGTTCTGGGCACGCTTCATGGGCTGTTGCTCTTCGTCTTGTACGGCTGCAATTGTGAAGCACGCGTCTTCTGGCTGCGTGTCGTCCGCTCCACACTGCCTCGTCGTCTTAATACTTCTGCTTAGTAATTCACAATACTGTTGTTTTGTGAATCAATATTGATTTATGGTAATCTAGCAGTATTTCGAGAACTTCCTTGTATATATGTTATTGCATCTTACAAGAAGAATTGGAAATTAAAACAGAAAAAGAAATTACTTGCATAAGTGATTAAATAACCATACGCTAATTCAGGACAGTAGTCACAAATTTTAAATAAAAAACAACAAAGAATCAGATCTTTTTAATTCCCTCGTCGATTGTTACAACAGACGCTTTCGGTCTCTTGTGGCCATATACATCTGCAAGAAACATGCGTATGTTAAAATGAAAAATCATTTACAAATTAGCACTCAAGAAACAGAAATAGAGGCTAATAAATGTACACCGGGAAAGCTTACATTCAGAAATAGAGGTGTAGGTGTACTTATGTGTAAAATGCGTAGTTGGCAACACTTCGATTTGGATGATCGAGTGCTTTGAACAAAGACAATAGAGCAAGCAGAGTTGAAGAAATAGCCGGACGCTCAACAGTAACGTCCCGTGCACATGTATTCTGTTTACTGGAAAATAATAATGTGGTGGTGAATAATCATTTGGTGTATTTCTTTTAAAAGCCAAACAACCCCCCTATAAGAATTGGTGACCAATGACGTGATTAGTGCAGTTACAGCCAGGATTCAAACGGATTCTAATGGAGCACGTGGACGAGAGAATGCCGAATGAAGATTCATCGCAAACCGTCTCGTTGAAGTATACGGATGTGGTGAGTGTAAAAATTCCACCATTCTGGGTAGAGAAACCGGAAATTTGGTTCTATCAAGTCGAAGCTCAATTTCTTATAAGTAATATTGTTCGCGAAGAGACAAAATTTAACTACTTGATAGCACAGCTCGAACCCAAATTTATAGAGCATGTATGGGACATTATTCAATCGGAAAGACTAGATAAATATACAGCAGCTAAAGAAAGACTTCTAAATACGTTCCGAGAAAGCGAAGATACGCGCATTAAGCGTTTGCTGACATCGTTCGAAATCGGAGACGAGAAACCTAGCCAATTCTTACGTAGAATGCAGACCTTAGCGGGATCAGAGGTTACGGAAAAAGTTCTGAAAACCTTGTGGTTACAGAAATTGCCTGATCATGTTAGAAGTATTTTGATAATAAGCGACGAGAACCTCGAAAAATTGGCAATAATGGCCGATAGGATTGTTGAGATGAACCGACCATCGCACATTTATGCGGTTTCGGGAAGTAAGGAAACGGACCTAAATCATAGAATTGCGGAATTGCATAGAAACTTTAATGCTAGACAACCAAAAACGTCATAGAAGCCGAAGCCGAAGTACGAGTAGAAATCGGTATAATCGGAATTATAACCCGAAAGGAAAATATTGCTTCTACCATTTTAAATTTAGGGATGAATGTCAGCCTAATAAATGTAAACAACCTTGCTCATGGAATGCGGAAAACTCCAGCCAGCAGTAGAGATTGCGGCTGCAACTGCTGCTGAGAATTCCCCAAGTAGCCGCAGTTTTCGACTGTTTGTTAAGGACAGAAAAACTGGACTTAATTTTCTGGTGGACAGTGGAGCTGACGTTTCAATTATTCCTTGCTCAAATGTAGCTAAACCGAGTAATACGTCATATAAATTGTACGCTGCGAATAATTCAGAAATTCCTACGTATGGATTCCAAATTATGAATTTAGACTTGGGCTTACGTAGACAATTTCAATGGCCATTCATTGTCGCAAAAGTCGGAAGAGGAATTTTAGGGGCAGATTTTCTAAATAAATATGATTTAGTTATCGATATCAAACGAAGAAAATTGGTTGATGGAGTGACACAGCTTTATGTTCATGGTGAAGTCTCTGCCATCAATACCAAAGAAATTGTTTGCTCACTAGCACAATCTAAGTTTACAGACCTGCTATCTAAATATCCGAGTATTACAACACCGACATTAATTCCAAATCGTGTAAAACATGATGTTAAACATCATATTGTGACCAAAGGACAGCCAGTTTATTCTAAGGCAAGACCTTTGGATCCTAAGAAATTTGCAGAAGCGAAGAAAGAATTCCAGTATATGCTGCAGAATGATTTAGTTCGTCCTTCATCATCGCCGTGGGCCAGTCCTCTCCATATTGTGCCAAAGAAGGATGGTTCGTTTAGAGCTTGTGGTGATTATCGACAATTAAACGATAAAACTATTCCGGATCGATATCCAGTTCCTAGAATAGAAGATTTCCACCAAATCCTTCCAGGAAAAAAAGTTTTTTCTAAAATTGATTTGTTCAAAGCGTATTACCAGATCCCAATAGCAGAAGAAGATAAAGCAAAAACAGCTGTAATAACACCATTTGGTTTATACGAATTTAATGTAATGAGTTTTGGATTGCGGAATGCACCATCTACATTTCAACGCTTCATAAATCAAGTTCTCCAAGGTTTAGATTTTACTTTTCCGTACTTGGACGATATATTGATAGCTTCTTCATCGTTGGAAGAACATCGAACGCACCTTGCCTTGGTTTTCGAGAGATTGCAAAATTATGGTCTTCGTATTAATATATCCAAGTCCATATTAGGCCAAGACAAGATCGAATATTTAGGCTACTATATTACGGAAGAAGGATCGGAACCACTGATGGAAAAGGTGAAGGCTATCCAGGAATACAGTTTGCCTGAAACAATTGCAGAATTAAGAACATTTTTAGGGATGGTTAACTATTATCGGCGTTATTTGAAGGATGCCGCACAGACGCAGGCTATCCTGCATGAATACCTGCGTGGTGCTAAGAAGAGAGATAGAAGAAAAATAAATTGGACAGAAGAAGCCAGAAATAATTTCGAAAAATGCAAACAAGATTTGGCAAGCACTACACTTCTGACATTTCCTAATCATGAACTACCTCTCAGCTTAAGTACAGATGCATCAAATACCGCTGTCGGAGCAGTGTTACAACAATTAGAAAAAGGAAGTTGGAAACCGATCGCATTTTTTTCAAAAAATCTGTCAAGTGCACAACAAGCATATAGTGCATATGATCGTGAATTGTTAGCAATTTACCTTGCAGTGAAACAATTGAAATACCTGTTGGAAGGTCGTAATTTTACCATACTGACGGATCACAAACCTTTGATTTTTGCGTTTCAACAAAAAAATGAAAAAGCTTCACCGAGACAACTACGACATCTACAGTATATATCTCAGTTTTCGACAAGAATTCAACATGTAAAAGGAGAAGAGAACGTAGTTGCCGACGCGTTATCCAGAATTAATGAAGTGTCACTTGTTGATTACGAGAAAATAGCGGAAGCTCAAACTTCGGATGAGGAGATCGAAAAACTATTGCAAGAAAAGACGTCGAACATCACATTGAAAAGGTACCCGCTTGCTTCAGGGAAGTTCTTGTGGTGTGATACATCCACTTCAAACATTCGACTAGTAATACCAGCAAAATTCCGAAAAACAGTGTTTCACCAAATGCACAATTTATCTCATCCAGGTGTGAAAGCGACTGTCAAACAAATAACAACGGTTTTTATGGCCAGAAATTAAAAATGATGTCAGAAAATGGGCGCAGGCATGTATTAATTGTCAGAAGAATAAAGTAATTAGACACACAAAATCGCCAATTCAACCATTTTCAGAACCAGACGGAAGATTTCAAGTAATACATTTAGACATTGTAGGACCACTACCACCATCAGAAGGGAACTCCTACTGCGTTACATTTATTGATAGATTTACTAACTGGATGGAGGTCGTACCTACAAGCAACATCATGGCGGAAACAATCGCAAGAGTTTTTTACGAAAATTGGATTGTGAGATTTGGAGTGCCGATACAAGTGATTACGGATCAAGGAAGACAATTTGAATCGTCGTTGTTCCGTAATCTAGCAGCCATTTGTGGAATAAAAGTACAACACACTACGGCATATCATCCGCAAGCAAATGGAAAAGTTGAGAAACTCCATAGAACCATGAAAACTGCAATCAAAGCTCATAACAACGTAAAATGGACACAATCACTACCTACGATTCTATTCGGACTTCGAGGAGCTATCAAGGAAGACGTACATCACAGCATAGCACAAATGGTATACGGGAAGACAATCCGCCTTCCTGGTGAATTTTTTGAAGAAAAGAAGTTTCCAGACAGCGCAGAAACATTTGTCACCGAGCTCATCCGGACTATGAAATCGCTTAAGCCAGTGCCTATAATGTACAAAAATAAGCAAAATGTATATGTGCATAGAGACTTATGGACCTCAACGCATGTATTCATTCGTAATGATCGCATAAAGAAAGGGCTGGAACCTGCATATGACGGACCATTTTTGGTCAAACAACGTAGTGGCAAATTTTTCACACTGCTTGTTAATGGCAAGCAGATAAATTTTTCTGTTGACAGGTTGAAACCCGCTTACCTATTGGCTGAGGAAGAACCTGCCCAAATCAACCCAGTTCCAGAACCTGCAGCTAGTAATGGACCATCAACACCATCGCCGCCCTGTGAAACACAGAAGACAAGAAGCGGCAGGGAAATCAAAAAACCTGCTAGATTCCTGAAAGTTGTTTTTTGTAAAGACAGTGCGGAACTGAACTAACATATGTGATGTTTTTACTGAGAGGAGAGTGGTGTAGGTGTACTTATGTGTAAAATGCGTAGTTGGCAACACTTCGATTTGGATGATCGAGTGCTTTGAACAAAGACAATAGAGCAAGCAGAGTTGAAGAAATAGCCGGACGCTCAACAGTAACGTCCCGTGCACATGTATTCTGTTTACTGGAAAATAATAATGTGGTGGTGAATAATCATTTGGTGTATTTATTTTAAAAGCCAAACAACCCCCCCATAGAGGTTATTGTAACGTCAGCAATTTCGCTCCGGACGAGCACAGCACAGCCAAATACTGCTTACGGACAACACTTCGCATATATACGAGTGGCGCAAGAGAACCAATCAGCCAGCTTACATCATTCAATCAATACAACACAAATTGAAACAATATAATTGCTTGTAAATAAGCTGGCTGTAGTACCAGTACCTATTCTCTAGTCTCCGTGAAACAACTCTGCCATACTAATATTCTAACGACATCAAATAAAAATTCTAAAACTCCCTCAGTCCTATGATATTCAGTGATTTACCAAACGACAATTAATCTGCGAATGTATATTTTAAGATGAATCTGATGAATACGACGACGATTGTGGAACTAGCTATAGAAATTTTATGTTCCACACAAGATATAAACTGAGATTAAATCTTAAAATTATGTATTAGACAAATAATCAGTTAAAATATTTAAACGGTCCACTCAGTCAAAAGCATGTTAATTTGTTTTTCTACAACAACAATTAAATTAATTAATGTACATATATGATCCTCTCAGACAAATTCATATTTCTGCAATGCTCTTCAAATACAATTTAATTCAAAATCTTGGTTCGAAGGTGATATCTATGGACCAAACCGAATACCTATAAAATTACTTAACACTTTCTATGTTATGAATAATTACAAGTATAATCAATATGTAATAAAGAAAAACTTTATTACTTGATCGATTTTTTTTCAACTTGGCTTGCAAGGAATAATGGTGATATAAAAATTATACATGTATACTGAAATTTAAAAATCTTAATACACATTACTGGGATCCCAATCCCATATTATATATCAGCGAGGAGGCTATTTTGAGCAAATTATAATACAATTCTGAAATTGTGTGGTATTTATTTAGCACTTATTTTTGACAGTTTTTAGGCTACTACTTTACCTACCTACTATTTAAGATTTACATTTGTGTTTGAGGTATGCATCATAAGTCAGGTTCTTCTCTTTTAACCCATTAATTTTCTTTGCAAGCTATGTATTTTCAGATTGACAGAACTTCCTTTAAATCTTTCTTCAAGGTCGGCTTGTTTCTTCATAACAATAGTCAACACTGTAGACAGGACTTGTACAAATTGCCCACCCTATACATTTAATTATATTTGTAGTGAAATAAACAGTACCTGATCAAGCATTTCCTTCAGAACAATATTTTTCATAGTGTTAACTCAAAGTGACTGGAAAAGATAATTATGGTAGTCTGAGTTATAGATAATCATTAAGAGTGTGCAAATCCCACACTCTGTTACATTGTGTCCATTATTTTTATACTTGAGAAAAAACTGTATTACATATTTCTGTTCACTTGATACTTCGATATTAAATTTTGGTAAACTTATTTGTCATATTGGTTTAAATGATGGAATTAATTTTGTCAAAAGTCATAATTCATTTTCTTTGAAAAGTAAAAATCTTTCTGCAGTAATAATATATAATCTATATTTATAAATATGGATGTGTGTATGTCTGTCTTCAGCTATGTATGTTCCACATCCACTCTTAAGCACATATAAAAATTCCATTCAAACTTGGTACACACATTACATATAATCTTATTTAAGTCAAATTTAGTTACCCTCAGCTTTATGGTGTAGTGAGAAGTGGTTGATAATAAAATGTACAAAACAAATAAGATACATACCTAATCACTTAGCTGATGAGTGACAGTCCTGATATCACTTAAGCCTTAGGATAATAAATAGAATACACACATTACATATAATCTTATTTAAGTCAAATTTAGTTACCCTCAGTTTTATGGTGTAGTGAGAAGTGGTTGATAATAAAATGTACAAAACAAATAAGATACATACCTAATCACTTAGCTGATGAGTGACAGACCTGATATCACTTAAGCCTTAGGATAATAAATAGAAACCTCTTTGACAATTGTGTGTAGATTAGATATAGGGAAATGTAATTCAAGTGGCTACCTTAGCAGGAAAGAGAGAGTAGATAAAAAATGGGATACAACTCATTTTGATTGATCTTCCTTTATTATTGAAAGAACAAGTCATAGGGACAGTGTTTTAAGTATTTCAGAGTTGATTTGAGACCACCATGTAAGTGTTGTATGCTTGAAGATAGGTTCAACCAAGCATTTCTTTATTTTCTTAGAGTTGAAAAAATATTGCTAATGAACAAGTTTGCAGAAATTTTATACTAATTATAGAATCTAATGAGTGGACAAAGCTAGCAAGAAGCTGGTTATGTTATATCTAAACTCATGTCTGAAACTTAAAGACACATTTCAGGTGCCAAGCTCTGAGTAAAATTTAAATTTTTACTTGAGCAGGATAAAACATTATTCTGTTATCAAAGTGATTATTGTTAAATTATTCAGTAATTTTTAAACTTCATTTTGCTGTGTTAATGTTTAAACAGAATATCTTTGGGTTGTTACCTCTTACCTGTCAACGAGAAGAAACAAATATCTATCATATTCTTTAATTTTTCTGCTGTTATATAGGTTTTATTAAGAGCTTCTTGGAGAGGTTCATTTTTTTTACACATGACCTATTCCAAAATAAGGACTTATACTTTCAGAAAGAATACAATGAAATGAATCGAAAACAGTGAAATTCTGGTATTATGATGGACAATCAGAAGATGAAAGAGAATTAAAGAGCATGACAGCGTGAGCAAAAGTTATGTGACATTGATAAATTAACTAACTCACTCGGACTCTAAAGCGGAATAGAGCAATATTGGGAAGTAATATTGTGACAAATTTTCGAGGGCCTAAGCGCTCTTCAACAGGTAATAGGACTGAACGCGGTGCTGGGCTGCAGCGTAGTCAAGACAGGCATTAAAATTATTTGGCCACTTAAGTGGAAATCTATAAATGTCCCATCGAGCAATGACTTCTTGAGAAGAGGGGCGATAGATACAGGCTTAGTGGAACATGCTGAAGACCTATAAGAAATATGAAATGTACATTACGAGATGTGTATTTGCGCAATGGACAAATAGATTTCTGAACTTGGGGCGGTCTGCCATTGAATAGTTACAAATAGCTTCTAAGCTGATGATTGTAGAGAAGATTGGAAGTAAATGATCTTGAGTACTTGAGTAAAACTTCAAAAAAGAGTAATCGAGATGTAGAAATACTGATGATACGAAATACGTTTGTCTATTATGAAGTTATCTTAGAGATTGTGCAGGACATGTTACTGATCAGATTTTTTATTTTATTTAAGGCTTGCACACCTACCAAATACCATTCTGCTGGGTTGAATTACATCAGCGCTGACTTAATGGCACGGAAGGAGGACACAACAACATTTCAGCAGCAAAACACCGGAACTTTCTCCTCCACTTTCTCTTCCGCCTTACACCATACCGCATAACACCAGTAGCAGTTCAGTCTTGCGCCAGACCATCAAAGAGATACGCGAAGTTTCTGGATTATCCAAATACATTTATTCCTTCGTTAAAAAATAAATATATATATATATATTATTTGTAACCAGATACATTTATTTAAATTTACTAAATTCCTAGTTGCTTCATACTAGTGGCCACAGCATCAGTTTCGACGCAAAATTTATTTTTGATCTATTCTAATCACAATCAGACTTTTGTTTTGATATTATATTCATCACACAACGCAAAAATTACTAAGAATCCAGACACTGATATCGTTGCAAAGTTTAAGCCGATATATTAATTTATCCGTTATGAACTATAGACGAGAACGAACATATATTATAAGAACTTGGTAATCTGATTAGACATCAATTGATTAATAATATATTATTACTGTGGTGGATGATCAAATAAATATTCTGATTAGGGGCAAACGATTGCAAACAAACCGTTGTTAATATTCGAATGCAATCTAGATAGTAACATATTTATTTCTACGTCCATTTGGAATAATTAATTTTGTCTGAGATGCAATATAGATATAAAAAATATTGGACCAAGTTTGAGGACTAGATAATTACATTTGGTAATGTCACTCCAATTTATCTTAATTGGGTACCTTTAGTATAATCGAGTAATGTTGGGTAATTATCTTTTTTTTGCTGTAGTTGAACATTGACTTTTCCTTAATTGTTTAAGTTCATTTAGTCAGGAATAATGTTTTAGGTCGAATTTAACTTCAATTTTGCTTTCTCTTTACATATCTCTACCCTTCCGCATCCCCCCTTTCAAATCCCTTCCTAAATGTGGATCACCCTCATGTAGCCTGTTGCCCTAAAAAAAAACAAAAAAAACCTGCACTGTTATGTTTGCAGTGTGTGAATGTGTAAAACAAACTAAACAAATTAAGTATACATATCTTTGTTTTTAATAAAATTGACGAGATCCACTAATCATCACTCTATCACAAAATAGTTGCAGAATCATGTATTCATATAAAACAACTAAGTTTTTCAGTCTGACGTTTCCTAAGTAGTTTCCATGGGTCCGGTTAAGAATGTTCATATTTTGCAATGCGTGTCGACTTTTCATTGTCCCAGTTGGATGCAGGAACGACTTCAACGTCTTCATTCGGCGTTGAAATGCTGTCTGATTTACTGTGATTTCTGAAATGTAAAATTGATTAAAAGTTTTTATTACTAGTTAATATTAGTGTGCTAAATTATTTATTACAAAAATAATATTGCCATTGATGGATTTATTGTTATTTCAAAATTGTACTTTACCTTGAATTTTTCAGAAAATAAATCTTTATGTTTGACACAGAATGTTGCATATTAAACGACCAAGTTGAGAATGAATAAAAGAGCTATGAGAATCATTCACATTCACTTAATCACAAAGATGCGTTAAACCAACTTCCCTACTAATAAAAAAAAGTCTTGCTCCATACACATTTCTGTTTTCCGTGAAGCATGTACGCAGAAGTGTATCGTACAACCCATGACTTTATTAATAATTTTCAATTTAGTTATTTGTTGACTCATAAAATTTGTTACAGTATCAAATGGAATATGACTTTCTGCCATACAGACCGTGCAGTGTTTGCCATATATAGGATAATAATCATATAATGGGCATTTTGTTCATTTTCACTCCACTTATATTTGTAGTTTATAATATTTTTCTATCGTTTTCATTTTATTTTTTCCCAATATTGTATTTATGTATATATTGGTATTTTAAACTAATCCTCTTTCCTCGGCACTGGACTTGAGAATTCATTGCAAAATTTAATTTATATAATAGAAGAGACGCCTGAAATTTATATTTCTCTGAAGTGACTACATGACCATTTTTTTAAGGACCTTATGAATAAGAAAGAACGAGAGACTCGAAATTCGTTCTTTCCTCGGGAAATCTATCATTTGATATAAATCTATATCGCTCAATATTTACGGAAGGGAAGTATTAATCGTATTCAATTTGATATCAGGTAAAATAATCCAAAAGGAATTCAAAATAAACCGGCAGTCTAACATTTCATTGCTCTGATATTGTCAACCGTGAAACTGTTTAAATACGAAGATCCTCGAACTGAATAAAGGATAATTTACACTCTTTCAAAACCCATTTCATGTCAATAATTTGTCACAGTTTCTGGGATTCGAAATTCGACCAGGAAATTTCTGTCCCACAGAAACTTGGGATTAATTTTTTTACGACTCGGAAAAGTAGTAAAGAGTAAGACGTACTTCATCACGAAATGACCTAAATCGAATACTTCGATAATCATTTACATGCGCCAATCTTAATTAAGAAGAGAGAACATAATAAATTAAGTATACAATTTTGTCTATTATAAGCAGCCTATTGGAATAAAACATTAATTATAATACATATAGTCTCTGAAATTAATTTTCTCTTTGCCATAAACGAAAATGGTAACGAGAGTATCATATCAGAAGTTATCGGCTTTCTTTATTAATCACTCGTGCAGTTTTCGTGCCTGTCTTGGTCATCCCATAATAACCCGTAAAATCTACATTGAGGATAGTTTCCTAATGGCTCATCTCAATTAAATGAATATAATTTGTGGGAGATGAAGAACTGTGACATATTCTTTGGTCTCAGATAACTAGTTGAAGCAGCATTAAACAAGAGAATTGTTCCTGAAAATAATTATGTTTAATATTGTTTAAATGGGAATACTTCAAGATGAGCACGGTATGAAGCCCATTAAAACACGATGACAGATGACATTATTCAAATCAAAGGTTGGAAAGTGAGATGTTACTCGTATAGAGATAAACATCGTGCAACACGTGCAACGTTCTGAATTTGGATTTAATTGAAAATGACAGAAAACAGAGTTTAACTAGTAGTGAGGGGGGTTTAGCTCTTCAAATGTTTCATTGTCAGTTTCACGGAGTAAGCGATCAGCGACCCAAAGGAAAGAGCTGAAGATCATTGATCACTCTCAGAACCGAGCTAAATATAAAGATCAGCCGCCACATGACTCCTTCCGAATTTCACGAAACGAAACGCGATATTTAATTATTTCCGCTATACTCCGCTATATCAGATTATTGTTTTTATCTTTATTCGTTGTTTTCCCTCTGAAGTTCGACGTTATTATATATATATATATATAATAAAAATTATATATATATATAATAAAAATTATATATATATATAATAAAAATTATATATATATATAATAAAAATTATATATATATATCTACTATATATATATAAATACTATATATACATAAAAAATTATATATATACTATATAATAATTTATATAAATACTATATATATGTAGAGATAGATATATACTATATAGTATGTATATATAATTATTATAAATATATAAATACTATAATATATACTGTAATACATATATACTATAATATATATATATATATATAGTACGTTTGAGTGTTTTAACCCCTATCAAAACTTTAATTATTTTACTTCATAATATATGCATCATATAATTATATAAATAAATAATACATAGAAATAAAATTTATATTTTAAATAGATGTAAAGTAACGTAATTTCAAGGTAATATTTATGTAAATGTAAAACCAGTCTTAACAATTTATTACTTTATGAACTTTCGAAACGTTGCCCTATTTTGCTACTAATACTTATAATAGTTTTGTCGGGTAATTACTCATTAATTTCATTTTATTAATTATACCAGAAATATTTTCAATTAATATAACAATGAAGTTTGAAGAAAATTTTATGATTTTCACCGGTGATCAGTTCTTGGATATGTGAGAATTTCTGCATACATTTATTATCTCCTAATTATTGATTAACTCATCGATGATTTTAATCCAGTATCATTATCCGAATCAAGGGTGTTCAAGTCGAAACTATAGATTTAGATGAAAATTCAATGAAGCAGATATTAATGCATTCTCTTATTTCCATTGTTACCGTTCAAGTGAGGTCCTTGGATTAAGATAATTATTTTGGCTGTGTCCAGCGGATATATTTGATTTAAAATAAAGTTTCCATGGGACGTAATATATACTTTCCAGAATTTGGGTCCATGAAATATAGATGCGAATGGACGTATTAACCTAATACAAATATACATCACCTGCGAATTACTGGTCGAAGCAGAGACAGCAGATGATCAGCCAAAAGACAGCGAATGTATCTCGGGCCCATGGTCACTCTGCAAACCGGGCACTTGTCCGTTCGAGCCCTACAACGAGAGCACATGATGTGACCGTGGACGCACTGCAGAACACGATCAGCAGGGGGCTCCAGACAGACGGGGCACTCGAAAAGGGGTACGGCGGCCGCGAGACGAGCCACTCCACCGGCTGTACCTCCTCGCCAAACCTGCGTCCAACAAACAAAGTCACGTTACAAATAAATCGAAAAATGTTTAATAAGCCTCAGTCGACTTCAATACTTGTCAAGTGGTAATTGCATATGGCTATCTCGTAGCGTTACGGGTCAACCGATGATATAGGATAGAATTAAATGTTGAATATTAATATATTACTTTTCCTTGCATTACAATTTGTTCTCAGTTCGAGAAGCAGAAGAATGTGTAAATAGGCTAAATATAGGGTAATCCACATAGTGGCCACTCCCCTCGTATAGTATACGAAAGGGACTGAAAAGGAGGGATGCGGAAAGGTAGAGGAAGGTAGCCAAGGGTAAAATAGGGTCCCCGGGCTGTAGTTTTAAGGATCCTACCCGGCAATTTGTCTAAAAGTGATGCAGCGAAGACCCTATTAAACCTGCATCATGTATGCCGGGCATTTGATACTTCTCGGTGTCTAGACCTGTTTAGAAGGCAGCTGGCCAAGTATTCCAATAGGAATAGAGAACAACCCTTGCCGTATGCCCAAGGTCTGCAACCCCGGAACATACACCTGTCGAAATTGACCGAGGTGCATCGGCTTATGAGAAACTTAGTTCAAGAAATCAGAGAGAGGAGAAGGCAAATAGATAAATATTTATGTAGCACCGGAGTCGGGAACGCCTGTGAGACCTGTTCTCTCGGAGACTAACTCTCACAGGTGGAACCTTAAACGAGATTCGGGGAGACTACCGTGATGCCTTCTACTCTTTCTGGTATCGTAGCTATCGTAAGCCCCCGATCGATTTTGAGAGGTGTACGCTTCGTGTTCGCAGACCCTGGCATACGGAAAGAATTGTATTATTTTCTCATTGGAATAGTCCACCATCTGCTTTCAAACTTGGACAAAGCATAATGACGGAAATTCTGAGTTTCCACAGCAGTCCAACCTACAGTCATCGGAAGGACGTGGGACGAGTACCAAGATCCCGACCTACTTAGTTAAGGTTGCCTTAGGGGTTTCTGTGAATCATATTTTAATCAAATATAGCCCCGGGACCGTATTTGATATCTACCCTTCTATCTCTTCATATGTTATTAAAAGAGAGATGCCAACACTTGCATAATCCGCATTAATCACATCAGATTTGTCTGCAGACGTGGCTGCACCGTCTCGATGCAATAACAATAGCTTATCAAAACTATCCAATAAAAAGTAAAGAATTTTTAAATTTAAAAGCTACTCTTACGTTACATTAGTATAAAGATTTCCGGTTTTCGATTTTAGTTAAAATTTAGAACTATTTGTTTTTCCAGATATTCATTTCATTAACTCTTCTTTGGCATGCCAATTAATGGACAAGCACGCTGTTTCAGGAATCACGATATTGGAATGGATAAAGGGACCTTGGCGTGAACTACATTTCTCAACAGGTTGCCAAGGACGCATCCCTTTCAAGGTTTTGCAGCATGACTGCATCTGCTCAAATTTCATTGCGAAAATATTTTGCATTAATCTAATGTTTTGGTATGAGTTCGAGAAATCGATAAGTATTATTATACTTCTTAATTGACAAGTCCCGGCGTTTTAAATAACGCAACGTGTCCTTCCGTTGGCCACCTTTACTTTTATTTTTTGCAATCAAATAAAAACTGAGTGATTTTTTATCAATTGTTAATGTCAAAATATAACTAAAGCAAAATTGCAAGATTAAGAACGTGTGATCAGATTCTCTTTTTTGAAACACTTGTTTGTTGCTGCTATAAGAATTTATTTTATATAAAAATTCCTAACTAACGGCGAATAAGAATTATACTGTTAACTCGAAGCAAAGTCAGAATAAAATGAAATACGCTTAACTTTTGCTTTTATGTTTCGGATTAGAATGAAAATATTCATGGTCTGTCGATGTAAATTTCGGAATTAAATCACCAGTTTCTCATCCTCTAGAATCAATCGGAATGTTGTCCTCCATTTAATACCCACCACTCCTTCGTCGCCAAGAACACGAGAATTCCATGGTTAAAGCCAGCAGCTATTCAAGGCCAGCTCATGGTAGTTCTTTTCCGGCTACTAAGCACTCCAGAAAAAGTGCTCTTGCTACACAGCGGAATTGGTCATATATTTTAGACCACGTGACGGCAAAAGCTAAAAATGCTTTAAATGTTTTCTTTAACTGATTACTTTAATTTTTCGTGAACCCACTATCAATAGTTCCAATGTCGAAATCGCTCCTAGACATTTTTTCTATCAACTTATAGAATAATTAAATCAGATGACAATATTCTTTAATTTAATGATAACGGATGAATTTTTTGCATATATTATTTAACACGACTTAACGAAATGAGATGAAAGGTAAAGTAAAACATTAAAATGCGCATTTAGCACCTTTCTCTACATTTCTCAAAGAGAATCGTGGTGATACGCAAAGAAAAATTTTTAAATCTACTTTTGATTGCTCTAATTCCTTTACAGTACCTAAGGGTATACTCGGTAAGAGTATATTAATACGTGGAAGGCATACAAGAATGTTAAAATTATTACACATCTCGTATGTAATGTCACGGTCATTTTACAAGCAACGCTTCTATGTGCTTACGGTAGAACGTGCGGAAAATGTGGAACCGATAAAGCAGTTGACCTCCAACTCCACGAAAGAATGAATTCCAGACATAAATAACACATTTAACTTATTATCTAACCTTCTTCATTGTACGTAGTGGTGGTTTCAGAAAGATGTGCGTCCTCTTTCTTGATATATCCCAACTCTTATCCTTCCACATCGTTTACCAAGGCTTTACTTCGTTAGTGGTCCATAGATTAACTTAGGTGTACTACAATAGAAGTTTAAGAACACATTAGGGTTGTTTCACGTTACTGGCTGTGTGTTACGTTTCTTGTAATCAACTAGAAAACCAACGCCGTCAGTAATGATTGTCCTAAATTTTCAGCCGAACCCTTAGAAATGAGAAGTAAATTCATAAATTAAAGCCGGTCAAACAAGTTTATGTTTTTTCATACTATAAGAAACCTTATTTATTAATACAGTGCTTTTGATATATTTGTATCTTCATATTTAATTTATTCGGATCAATTGGGAAGGTACACATTAATTTCGTAATTTACAATGTAGATAAAACTCACTTTATCTCTGTTTACTCTTCAAAATTATTTATAAAAGTAATATAAATTGATTACTATAATAATAGTAATTAATTGGAATAGATTGAAAATTCAGTAGTGAATAGATAGAACATTTTAATATTCCCATGATATTGTTATTTCAAAAAAAAATCTAATGAACCACTTGAAGTGCATTCATTCCATAGGTTTTCAACAGCAGAAAGTACCAATTTTAAGAATCATTTAGTTTTTAATAATTAATTGCGTAACTTCGGAAGTAAGGTTACTCGCCCACTTTTTTCTATATTGTTATATCATTTAAAAAAAATCCCGTTTACATGAGCTTCAAGTTTCTGAGCATTTCAAGTCATATCTTTAGAATCAAATGTCTGGATTATCTCCTCATTTCACCTTTAATTGTCACACATCGTCATAATCTTTCTGGAAATTCAATTCTATTTTAATATATTAAAGATAATGTGACATAATAAAAGTAATTGATATGGTTAAGAAAGGGAGGAATTCGCGAGTATTTCCTTGCCGCGTTGCACTGAATAATACACAATTCAAATTTTCACAGGGGCTATCTTCCTACCTCAGGAAGTAGACTGTATGCTCTTCAAGTTAGCCGACTTTATATATATTGTGGTAATTAAATGGAAATAGTTAATTAATGAACAGAGATTTGGACTCGCATTGTTAGCGGCATAAAACACACAGGTTGTACACAAGAATGTGGCAAGAATTTCATGTTTGTGGGTAATTGTAGGCTGTTTGGGTTCGCGAGACGCGCATAGAAGAGTCTGTGAGGAAACGAGCTCCGGGAAAGTTGTCTTAGAAATTTAGCAGTGGTCTGACGAAAAGTATAATATCCAGAAAGTGTCTGGATACAAGTAACAACAGCTAGAACAGTTAGAAAATTTTCCAAGTTGCAGTCTGTGTAATAACCACGTAATACTCAAACGCAAAATATTTAGAGCGCAGAGTCTAAATTGTTATATTTTGAATTCGACCATTGTCTTCGATTTTGGGAGCCCAGGCAACTGCATCCAGCAGTTAATAAACTTCGGAACGAGCGTATTTCCTAAACGAACAGTGAATCATTTTGCAAACTAAAACTGTTTATTAGAATCAGTGTTAAAAATGGCCTGTATATAAAGTGCGATAAGTGTGTGTGTGTACGAACGAGCCAAATTTCCTTGAGTACCAGAGACAGTAAGTTAAAATTTCACAGAATTACTATTTGTAAACTCATAAGTAAAGGTATTATCGTCATATTTCGAATTTAGTTCAGAATTTAAAGTTCAAATTTATTTTTTTACATTGTTATAAATCTACTGATGAATTAAGTCCATGATAACTTCATAAAATTTCAATTGTTAACAAGTATTTTCTTAATTAAAGACCCAGTAAACGACCCTGAGATATAGTAATTGTATTGTATGAGATTAATTAATAATGTAAATTGAAAGTTAATTTCTTAATAACTGTTGAAAATTTATTTGATAACTTTTGTAAATTTAAATGTTTGTGCGTTAACAAATTAATTTGTTTGTCTATTTTAAAATTTTGATTCTTATTAAAACATCCTATCATTTTAATATTTAAATCACTATAAATTTACCCCTCAAAATGGCGATTTAATTGTTTTTCATTAGTGATTACTATAAATTGTCGTCATCAACGTGTGGCTTTTTTTTATAAATTCTAATTGTTTAATTGTCATTTAATGGACGCTTAATGATTACTACAAATTGTTGCTCTAACGTGAGGCTTATTTTCCTTCGATTTAAGTGTTATATTATATTATTACTACCCTCTGTTTTCTTCTTCTGGTGAAAAATTGATTATTTTATCCTTCATTTATTTAAATTTTCTCTTTGTGATTTTTTAATTGATTTTATAATATAACTTCGGAAATTTTAGTTCAATTGTGTTTGTGCATGCCCCATTATTTTTTGTTAGTGTTTTGTGAGGAGTTCGTACTGTAAATTGCATTCAGAATCGACTGTTAACTACTTAGTCAAACAATTTGTTAGAATTTATTTATTTTTTATTATATAATTCGTGTAGAACTTACTATAATCTTTAGTTTGCGTTATAAAAAACGTTATAATATAAACAGCGATGAACTATGTTATAACTTTGATTATTTTAGAAAAACACAAATATGTGTCAATTATATAAATAAATACCCAAATAACAGACAGAAATAAGTTCTAAATTAATGTGTTTGTGCGATGTGTCGTTCTTACGTCTATTGCGTTTTTTAATCATCTGAAGAAAGCAACAATTATTGCAAAAAACGTTGTATGGTATTTAATTTAGCACTTATATGGTCTGCTATTTGTCTATTTATTGCTATAACTAGTATACTTTTAACACACACGTTTTGTATTTGATAATTTATACAAATAAGTGTTATTTAACATTTAGTCTTTATTTTATAGTATCTAAGATACCGTAACTTTCAGTCTTACATCAAAATAGAATCTTCTGATGTTACTAGCCGACGATATTTATTAAATTAATCTTCTTATGAATATACTTTAAGCTCATCTTAATCGCTTATACAGCATAGGTATCACTGTGTGTCTTCAAGTAGAGAATACTTCATCGTGATTTTTACGGTGGCACGAATTGTGATGAAACGTGCCTGTTTAGAATCTGGTGAAACTCTTCCTGGCAGGGATCCAAAATAGCTGCTCTGCGATGCTCGCTTTTTAGGCACTCAACTCAATTTATTGAATATTTCCAACTGTCAGATAATACACGTACATTTTGTAATTTAAGCTTTCTGCTCTAGGTTTACGAACATAATAATACGTAGGAATCAATATGTAAGCCTTTTTTTCTAACGAAAATTAGGTAATGCTGTCTATCTATTATACTTATCATTTTTCTCGCGAGTCCAAACCTAACGATACGTTTCTTTGTACCTTCTTACAAATCTGTATATATTGAGTTTAGGCAATTTATTAAGTCACTTATTTTTAGGAATACAATATTTATGAAGTAAGCTTTAAACTCTTTGGCAGTTTTACAAATATATTATAGTTTTCGTAAATCTGTAATCTGTTACACTTCAGATTCACTCGTTTCATTCTGACCGTTCTCAATGTATTATAATAATGTGATGACATTGCATTATTAACACATTGCTGCGTGTACTATTTATGCCACTTGAATCTATGGATTGGCAACATAATATTCGTCTTAGATTGATACCCACTGAGGATCACGTTAATCGTTATTATCGGTGCTTCATGATGTGGTGATTTCTATATTCTGTTGTAAAGCTACATATTTATGTGTTAAAAATCTTATTCACAGCAAGAGAGCCCGAATCCTCAGTATTCTTAATTTTGAGGGGTCCATGGAATTGTTTTCACTGTTATAATAAGGCAAATATGGGTCAGAAGAGATAGAACTGCTTTGAAAACTCCTTGTAAAAGGTAGAGTTGTGGAATATCGGCCTATAATGCCTTATAACGGTTGATTCCAAGCTTTTGATACAGGTATAGGTCGCGAGAAATAACAAGTCGTGTCAAGATAAGATGTGCAGTGGCCCAGAGTAAGGGGAAAGGGGCGGGGGTAGGCTGAAGCTCAATTTACCATGAACCTTTGTTACGGCAAGTTGGTAGTGTAAAAACTGTACTGAAAACTTTGACGCATGGAAATATATTGTGTTCAGTTCAGGATATGTTGTACACCAAAAATCTAATCCATAAAAGTTAGATGATTAGTACGGGGTGTGATAAAAATAACTATATACCAACTGTCGTCAATGCTCACCTCCACCTTCTCCCTTCTTCCACTGGGCACGTGTCACGACTTGCTATATCTCACGACCTATATCATGTTGTTCTTTCCAGACCTGTTTAGGTGTGCTGTATATATATCGTATATGTGCCGACCTGCTGTGGTTTAGAGGTCAACGTCATTTCTTCGTAACACAGAGGTCCCGGTTTGGAGTCCCGGTGTTTGTGTGTGTATCTAATTTTCAGCATAAGCACAAAATCCATTGCGGATCTCCTGCTGCCAGGTTCACATGGTAAAGTACTGCTGTGGGTTCATCGCTCTCATCATACCAGCGGAAGGCAACGGGAAACCACCGTCGGCAACAATTTCCCTAATACACGAAAAAGATTCTCCTCAAACCAGTCTCAGTTCTGATAAGTAACATTATTATAATAATATATGTATATGTTGTTGCTTTCGACTCGTACATTCTGTAGTTTTAACCTACACCGACGTGATCAAGTCCCTCGTTTGAGCGAATGAAAAACTCCCATCCAGCTGCTCACGTGCCACTTTATGTTTTTCTGCTGGCTTAAAACTATGGAACATGTGTCGTCTGTAATTGGACCGAGGGATTTATCGATAAGCAGAAATTCTCGTCGAAGGCCTCTACTAACGTTTCTGTCTGTCTTCTGCACTGTAAACTGTGCGATTCCTCGTCTCAAGGTAGGCTAGTAGAGAGCTTGTTAAGGAGTTTTCGAGTATTCTATAAGGTATGAGGTCTCGGATGTCTAGGTTAAGGAGTCTTCTATATGGTATGAGGTCTGGATGTCTAGGTTAGCTACCCTCGTCTCCTAGACGCTATCTTGTGGAAATGTTCTACATCCTATATTTATGCATCTTGTTGGGAAGGAAATTAGGAAAAATCTGTGGTTGGTTGGCAATGTCTAGTGCTTTTCAAATTTTCTTTTCCAACTACGGTGCTCGCCGTCAATAATTTCAATTTGTCAGATTTATTCACTTTGCAGTACTGTTCGGTAAGAGGATAATTGACTACAAACTCAAATTTAATGAGATTTGTTAGACACAAGAAAAGTTGATAATAGTACAATTTCTCAGCCATTACATTTATTGTCTACTATTTTTCGTTCTCCTTTAAATCACTTCCACTGTAACCAATGATAGAGAGAGAGAGAGAGAGAGAGAGAGAGAGAGAGAGAGAGAGAGAGAGAGAGAGAGAGAGAGAGAGAGAGAGAGAGAGAGAGAGAGAGAGAGAGAGAGAGAGAGAGAGAGAGAGAGAGAGAGAGAGAGAGAGAGAGAGAGAGAGAGAGAGAGAGAGAGAGAGAGAGAGAGAGAGAGAGAAGAGAGAGAGAGGAGAGAGAGAGAGGAGAGATGAGAGAGAGAGAGAGAGAGAGAGAGAGAGAGAGAGAGAGAGAGAGAGAAATGGTTCATCTTGAAATGTGATCTCCGTCATTCAGAACTTGATCAGATGTAATAACCGAACAGTGACTTGGTGGTTAGGTTGAATCCAAACTCTTGCCGTGTTCTAACAAAAATGGTTAGTCTTAACTATGATATTGCACATAATTTGAATTAATCCTAACACAGACGAGTGAGAATGGGTGTTTATGTAAAAAATGGAATTAAACAAGACCATTCGCTTTTTATTCCCGACAGAATGGTTCCTTTTCATTCATGACCAATTTTTCTCACGTATATATAGTCCACGTGTCACTCCTCCGTCCAGAATGTGTCATGTCAGTCGTCTCGGTAGGTAAAGGCCCTCAATGGGCTGTAGAGCCAAGGAGAAAAAAAGGTTATATATATTGAATTATAAAAGTTAGATATAAATTTTTCTTGAGAGATGAAAAGAGGTTCCAATGCTGAGTACAATGAGTCAATAGATCATTTTGATCAATTCAATGTCAAATGGTTGAAATAATATTTTTATTACCTGTGGCAATCGCATAAAAGTAATGTTAGTTCAGGAAGAGCAAATTTCCATGTGACAAAGTGTAACGCGAAATGGTGTCCATTTTGATAGAAGTAGGAATTAAACACTCTACAAAAAATATCTTAACGAATACGACTTTTGTGTCATGTTTGGCGACGCCGAAAATCTCTGTCTACTACATCCGACTACAGATGTCTAATTTCCATTTCTTTGAAGTCTGATATAAATAGAGGGAACTTGGTTAACATTTGATGACGTCCTTCGGTGGAGATGTATAGGGAACATTCATACCAATATGTTTTTTCCCAGGAGCTGTAAAAAGCGTTAGTCGGTGACGAAATGTGATGAGCTCAGATCGGATTGTTAGTAGTTGCGAAATGATTGAATGACTTTAGCAGAATTATTGCATCAAAAGCTTGGTGAAACTCAAGTGGAAAACATTTACTAGATCGAACAGACGGTGAGTATCTACCGGATAAAGGAGTGTTACAACAGCTTCACAGATGGACGCACATCAGTGATCGGCGAACCGCGTCCTGAAAGGCTCTAGACGAGAAGGAATGAGAAAATGCACCGGACTGTACTTCCCATCAGATACAGCCTTTCTTGGTCAAAAAACTTCAGTCCCGTGGTTACACAGGTTCCCCACCCACTCCAACGTAGCTCTGTGTGATTTCTGGCTCTTCTCAGAATTGATATTGACGCAGAAGGGATCAGATTTTATTGAAGATCAGACAATGCAGATGCTGAACATCATGTTTCAGAAAGAGTGGCGCGGCCGCATTTTAAGGAAAGTATGGTTATTGAATTTAAGTTTTATGCCGACCAACGGTCTGATTAATTTTTGAAAACATAATCTATTACTTAACGAGTCGCGAAATATTTCTCCGAAGTTCTCTCGTGGAAACGAAACTCGTAAAACTATTCAATGGTGAAAAATTATCAAAATTTTTGTGATAGAGTATGAACTGACGCCAAATATCCAAAATTTTCTATCTGAATTGATACGTAAAATTATATCTACTGATGTTTAAAGCATCAGTCTTATCCACGATGACAAGTAGAATGTCTTTGAATCCTGTGATTTCACGGACCAGAATAATTTTAAAATTATTTGCGACCGGTTTTCCTACACGAAAGAAAGTGCTGTATCTCGGTTGTAATCGGAAAAAAGTATGAAAGAAAAAGTTGTTGAGACGCGTAGCTTACCGAAGGCGGCGCCTCGGCTCTCCAGAGCAGCAGCGTGACCGTGGGCTGCGCCCTGACGCGGCTGGCGACGCTGGTCATCCTCTGGCCCAAGACGTCGTCGCCGTTCACCTTGAGCACGCAGTCGCCCGCGCGCAGACCCGCGGCCTCCGCAGCGGACCCGGCGTCCACGGCGCTCACCCACGGGTACGGGTCCCACTGGGTACGCGTCACGTGGAATCCGGACATGGACCCGGACGCAGGACGATGCACCTTCACTTCCAGTACGGTACCGGACATCACAAAAAAAATCACAAGTTACTTCGTATTTCTGAGAACTTAATCGCAAAGACTATGCGTTGGTGCATGGCGTAGGTTGAAATACTGGCTGACGGAAGTGTCTCATGCTCCACTTTAATGATCCTTCAAACCGGAGACGGGAAGAAGGCTAAATCTACGAAGCAAGTCATACTTGTAAGACGGTGCGACGGTACTGCTGCTAACTGTATTGTTGAGACACAGAAAGGCAGCGAGCGTGCACCACTTCCGCGTGTAGCGGTGAAACTGACGCTGCTGGCAGTCCTTGGTAGAGAGAGCCCGAACAGTGGAAGGGGCAACGAGCTACAAATAACCACCTATAAATAAAAAATCCCTCATATATATACTTTATTTAATTTCAACTGAACGTAAGTATAGTTGAACTTACAATAAATACCTCAAGCACAAGTAGGCCTAACGCCATCAACAAACGACAACAAATGAATACTTGATGTATGTTAAAAAATTATTGAGTTTAACCATTGTTTAATACTCTAGTGGAATGTACTTATAGGAATTATATTCACGTGATGCCGTCTCTTAGAGATAGTGCCGATTCAAGTCTGGTCCTTTCCAGTGTAAATTTCGGCATGGGAAATGGATGATACCTTTTTAAGCTTGTAGAAACTAGATGAATCATGGGAATTAAAAAAGTCTGGATTAGAAACAAAGAATGATTTCCCACGACATCGTAACCGAAAATCTGTTCATTTGAAAATAATTCTTATTTCGGTATAGTCAAGTTTCGAAGTTTCCACGTCGTGATTAATTTATTTATAAATTTATAACTGCGATTCAGAAAAAATTAGCGTTCGTTCCTGAATCCAAAAAGCACTGTTTGACAGTTATTGGCTGTTAAAGAAAATAATTCCGCCAATTTCAAGGTATCTATCGAGTAAATCACTTAGATCATTTTGATTCTCGTTATTATTTTAAGGTATGCAAAATAAATACCAGTAAAACATAAAATTGAACTTAAAAAATAATGTAGTTTATAACAAAACAGTTACGAGTATAGTTCATGAAGTTCAAACAAATTAATTATCAACCAAGCGACTTACTATAGTTGCACGTTTTTGTTTCTTTCCTAATTACATTTAATTAATTATTTTTCGTGACTTTCTTCATAAATGGTTGTTAAAATCTATCTGAATTGATATGTAACACGTATATAAACATTGTAGACCCTACAAAACGTTTTTATAATTAAGGGCTTCTGTATCTATCCAAACCTTTATATCGATATTGTGATGTAGTATTGGCATAATGTATACAAAATTTTTTTTGTAGATATGTTTCCAATGAAAATTTCCAGAACGGGCTCTGATAATTACTATTTGGATGAAATATGTACGTATTTGTCTACGGTTTTAAACGTAATCGACATTTTAACATAATAACTAACATTCTTTATGTAAACTATAAATATGAAAAACTATAGGAACACCAGTCTTTTTACTCCCTGATGTTCTCAAGTTTCTTAAAAAGTCTTGAATAAAGATTCACCAATATTCCCATAATTATTCTAGTAAGACATCGACAGGTATAATGTCGAATACTTAATAGAAGTCCTGTGAGTGTTTTTTATCATCTCACAGCAAGTAATTTATTCAACGCTCAATCGAAATTTAAAAGTTTTGTAAATATAAACAAAACGATCAAAATCATTTTAATTGAATACATTAATATAAAGCAGAATATGTATGTTAACTGTCATTGTAATACATGTTTCCAACAAAACTGAGATATGTCAATTGCTAAGGATCTTTGAATCCAAAATACGGTTTAAACATAAATTTAATTATAAAAACATGTTGATTTATTTTCATAACTGGCCTGGTACGAAATAATATTTTTGTATATACTTATGTATATTAGAAGGAATTAGCCTGATCCTATAAAATAATAAACGATCTCAAAAATATAATTTTTGAGATCGTTTATTATTTTATTATATTGGACGGAAAATCTTAGTTACTAATTTATATAGTATAAAAATTTCAAAATGATATTTTTCCGTTTTCAGTATACAAACGTTTCCCCCGTGATGCTCATTTTTGTAGGGCTCATATCAAACGAAGGTATCGTCCAGAGAAGCTTCCAAAATGTTTCTATGAAAGCCAAAAGGCTTAAATAACAGTCGTAATTATTTGGTGTTATATACACATACAGACACTTCATACGACCAGTAATTTTTAAAATTACATATATTAATGAGCATGTAACGTGGAAATATTGATGGTCTGACCTACTGATATATATCGATCGTTTACACTGAGTTCTCCGTTATTTCCCAATTCCTAAAACTATAGCGTTTGACAAGGAACAAAATTTCAATAGGAAGAAAATATCAATATTATGGATCGCGTAATGTTTAAGAATGTTGATAAAGATATTGACTTGAATATTATTGATGAAAAAACGACTGTCTATTAAGTTAGAATTTTATTATGAACAAAAGTCAAAAATATTATAATAGTAAAAAAACACGTTAAAATCGTACCTTACAAATTTACATTCCTCTACATCTCATGTAATGCATTTCAAGTAATGTTCTATAATTTTTTTTCATAATTTTATATAAATTCTCATGTTTGTAAATTTTTGTTTCGTTGGAAATTTTATATTTCGAATATGAAATTTAATCATCTTATTGAATTTTACAACACCTGAAAAGGTCCCAAAAATTTAGGGATGAAACGTCGAGCCTGTTTTAATGTTTTTATATTACAATTTTTAAAATTATTCATATTTAATATAATATGACAATTATTATTTGATAAATAAGAATTCAATCTATAAGACTGAAAAATTTAGTAATTAACCAAACGAAAAATCGGGTCATACGACGTTTCGTCTACAATTTTGGGACTTCTTCGGCTAAATAGGTAGTGTGAAGTTTTGAATGTAAGCATATAATAATATATACATGTATTCTGACATATTGTATGAGCTTATATATTGAATATATTAGCTGAATTGTTAGTTTTTTAAAAATATTTTTTCATAAAATTTCTCAGTTAATAGTCCAATATTTATTCATTTATTTATAGAAGTCAGATTATATATTTATTCAATATTATTGATTATTACACTTTTTTGTATGTCATAAAATTATTTTTTAGGCTACTAATATTTAATAATTGTGGTCAAATATTTGTAAGAATTGGCAATTTAATTAAATTCTATAATCTACGTTGTCCGTATACTCGAGTCAGTAAAAAAATAATATTGTTTTTCTCTTGAAGGGAATAAAAATGAGCCATGGGCCAGAGATCTTTGGGAATAAAACGTGGGAAAAACTGTCAAAATTATACTTTTAGTGTGTCACCGTGACAGGATGTAACTGTTTCCCATGCTCAGCGAGACGAAGAAAATGCTACAGTATTCAGTGAACGTAATGCAAATAATGGAGAGAAATCTAGATTAGAACGTGTTTTTGTTCATTTTTGCGTGTACTTGAGAAAGTTTGACACAAATTTTAATTTTTCACACAGCGTCCTTCGTAATGCGTCAAGTCAAGTAGGTACCACCATAAAACGATTGTATATAAAAGCAGAATTTTAAATTTAAGTTGCTTCAGAAATTAATACACACCAGAACAACATGCTTTGTTATCACACGTTCAGTTCATCATAATTTGAATATTTCGTCAAGTTTCATGTTGTTAATTTTTATTTTTACTCTAGTAAAACGTATTGCTGCATTCTAATGGTTCTCGCAGCCTTGCAGGTAGGAAATTAATTTCACACAATTCAAATATAAATCGAGCGTAGTAAATAAATAAAGTTCAAAGACAAGTTTTATGAAATTTTATTAATTTATTGCAAAATTTTATAAAAATTAATATTTTATTTATTGTCGGAAATTAGACTACTTTTTGTGTGTCACTTTTTGACAACAGCTATTGTTACCAGTCCAATGGTGTAAACGTACGGAATCTCAGTAATCAGTTTGTTCACAATTGGACGGGGGTTTGACCTCCCAAAAGCTCCACCACCTCTATTTGTAAATTAAGATCATTTCGTTCATTAAAATTTTTGTTTATGACTTCGTCAGTAATAGATATCACTCCACGCGGTGATTTGAGAACTTCTTGCCAACTTGTGGCCAATGAGAAAGCTGGGCTCACAAAATGAAGTTCCTTATCATTTGGATTGCTGCTCCGAATGGAAACATGGAGTTGTACAGAATTTGCTTGAGAGACTGATCCCAATAGCCACAACCATACAGCCAGATCGCCGCAATCATCTTCAACCTACGACAAATATATATTTGTTTAAGTTATTTCAAAGAAGAAAATAATATTGATCATGTCAAGAATATTAACGAAACTCTGAATTAAATTTCAGCAGTAAAACATATTACACATTAATTTTCAACAATATACTTATCTGAAAAACATAAATAAAATTATTGTAATATCATTTTTGTAACCACGAGGTCTCCAGTCTTAACGTTGTAAGGCAAGAAGGTTATAGATACATACCCAACAATAATAATAGTTAATTAGCAAAAACTTTACACCATAAATTAAAAATATTGTCTTTTAATAAATATAATATAATATAAATAATATCATATAAATTAAGTTTAAATTCTCTATATTTGGAAATAATTGTAATAAAATAACAGAAAAACTTCTTATATCAGGCTACAGTCGGCATGTAATGATGAGCTTTTCAAGTTCCAAGACAAGTTACAAGAATGACGTAAGAAAAAGTGGAGACGCGTATGCTGTAATCATAAGTTCATGTGAGGCCACATTGAAACAGACGCCTTTTTAGTCCAGTTAAGAATAATAAGTGTTACCAAAGGAAACTATAATATAATGTTCCAGATGTATTTGCTGCCTGAATAATTTTTGACGCTCATCTGACTCTTGCTTACAAGAATAACTTCTATGAGGGTTCAGGCTTGCTTTTGTGAACGTGCTGGCATCGCTAAAAACTGTTAGTTGTACCTGTATCCTTCGACTAAGAATAATTAATATTTCTGTGACTTTTGACTCGTATGGAGTGTATTACGAGAATTTTGAACTCTACATAAGTGAGAGTAGTTGGAGTTTAAATCTTTGAGAAGCCGCGAGCAGTTCTGCCTTGACAGATCTGTGAGAAAGACAGTTACCGGCATTATACTATTATGTGCTTATTGTTGGACTATAGGGTTCTGATGTTGAAAGTAGCCGAGAGTTGCGTCCCGGCGCGTCGTGGGATGATGCCTCACAACACAGAGTCAGATACATGACAAGACTGCACTTGAATAATCAGAATTTGCGAACATAGCTATCAATAAATAATATAGAACTTTGAATAAATGGTAAAATTGAAAATAAAAGTTAATACTCGAAAAATCCGTTAACCACATAAATGTTTGTCTTAATTACTGCTATTATCTCATTTCGGTTACAACAGACATGAAAGCATAACCATTATTTTAAAATTAATTCAAAATTCTTTTATATAATACCTAATAATTTTTGGAACCTAATAATTGAAAATTTTAGAAGCATATACAGTAAAATTGTAATTAAAATTTCACTAGGGTACTGTTGACTATCAAATACAAAGTACACTATTTTTTCAGTCAACAATTGCATCTTTTAATCTCTATTTCAATTGTTAAAAGGTCACATATAATTAACAGAAGCTTTCAATCTTGAAATCATAGTCACCTGTAACATGAAAATCATACAAGAAGTGAAGAGAAAAGAACATTAACTTTTCATTCCATTCATGAAGCCCAACCCACACACATGGAAGTGATAGAGAACATGGTGAACACTCAACCATTACCACCCCACTGTTAACGTTTAATTGTTCGCCTGATAAAGTCACAAATTAGGTACGATACGTAGTGATATATTGTTATAATCGTATAAATTACATGATTAATTAATAAATATTATCGGACTATTTAACCGTTAAGTTTATTAATTTATCGTATATAAATCTTCAATTAAATTAGTGATATAACATATACAAATTAGAATTAATCTGTGCTGCAATTAAAATGTGTAATTATTTGATTTATGTGGTCTAGAAATGAACAAATCCCGACTTAAGCCGATAAATGGAATAGGAGGCCTAATGGAGGGGAAATTTCTCGCCTCGTATAAAATGTTATTAAAAAATGAATCTGGAGATTTTTAAGGATGAGTATTAATTTTCATATAAACGATTTTCGTGAAAATAACATTAAACTACTAAATTCTAGACGCAGGAAATTACCTTTCTTTCAATTATAAATGAAAATAAATTATTTTAATTTAAATTGAGGCATGTGAAGAGTTTTGTTGTGGCACGTACATTTGTCGTGTTAATTAGTAAATACAAAATGTATATTGTGCCCCTCATCTAATATTTTATGTCTTTAACTAAAACGCTATTTTGAAAACTCCATACACATACAATTGTTTGCTGTAATAGTAATAATAGCAAAATATTGTATCCAAAAATGGGGTTTTTAGACGTAATAATATATGAATTATTGTTATGAAATTGGAGTTTAGAACGTTATTTGTGACTATATTCTTATGTTTACCTTGAGAAAGTAGGTAGTACTTGTCACCGAGATGCACAACAACGCCCACGGCTCAATTTGCGGCGGCAGTCTAAGGCTAACCTGTGGCTTGAAGTACTGCACCAGAGGTCCGCCGTGACACGTACGAGCGTGTTGGAAAACTCCATTCGCTGGGAGTAAGGCAGGGCAACTGTACGAGCAGGGACAGTGGTACAGAGAACCGCACTCTTCGTCTTCAGACACCAAAGATTCCATAGAGCCGTGAACCGATGACGGAGCTGAAGAAATCGCGGGCCGGAAAATCTCACTGGTAGACAAAGACTTGATCCGTAGCTCTGATCCAAAATCTTTGCCTATCGAGGACAAGTTCTCGACAGAGGACGATTTGCCCATGATCCTCGCCAAGAGTTTATTGGTGGGACCCCCAGCCGGAGTTTTCCTCTCGGTTTTCCGTTTACCGAAAAGGCGTTCCCGGAGCGTGGCTGGTTTCTCGTTGTCCGGTTCCCGTTGAGTCTGGAACGCGTCGTTCAGCGCTTGGAAGATATTATCGGCTAATAAACTTCGTCCTCTTGCCATCCGCACGCGGCACACAGGGCAGCGGTCAGTGCGGGGGCGACACCGGGGACAGACCAAGTGGCCGTTGACGCACTGGTGCGTGGGCGGCTGCACCGTGTCCAGGCACACGGGGCACTCCAGGGCCACCAGCATCGCCGCCACTGCCTGCGAGAGGCGCTGCAAAGTGGCTGGCATCGGCCCACAGCATACAGACTGAAAACATAAACACGACCCCAACCATCACACCAAACTACCACTTAAAATAATCCTTAAATCGATATGGGTTTTTGGTATTGATCTCTGGGCTTGCTCGAGCAAGTCAAATATGTCATAACTGAAATAAGTATCAATAACCAGATAAAACTAGAAAAACACGCCTACACACTGCACTTTCTACTGGAAATACAAAATGCAAGAAAGCTACAACAAAAATGGTCAAGTGATCTAAGGACGTCTTGCCACTGGATACGTAAAACTACTTAGTTCTTAGACCAGCTCAGTTTCTTGTAAAATTGTATTGTGAAAAGAGTTGTGACATACTCAACATTGAACTTAAAAACGCATATATTTCTGTTATGAAAGAGAACTTCCGCGTTTTTCTTTTATTTCTTCATAATTCCTGCTGAAAATTTGAATGAGAGAAAAAGCCGTTTCTTGCTTTACGAACTAACTTTTAATGTAAAGTGTGCAGGAAAATTTGCTACTTATACAAATATCTTCGCAAAATATCCCACCTAAAATCCATCTCTAACGCACCATAGTTTGTGTCTAACTTCATCCTGCAAAATGATATGAACATCCCATTCAATACCGAGAAAATGAACAGGCTCTCGGTTCTCTACTTAGAACGTATCGAAGGACACGACAATGAACTGGTAGAAGAACTAATCATTCCTCCAGAGGTAGACAGAGGACTCACAAGAATGTGGCCTACGGACATTAAGCCATCACGAACTAACGAAACCAAACCAACAATGGTATAGTCGGGATTGCTCAATGGACGATTACTTTATTCACGCTCAAAGAGGGAAGCCTTTCGCGGTGAATTTGTTCCATACAAAATTGCCGGGTTTCAACCAGGGCCAATGTTTTATTCAACAACGTTTCGCCGGCAAGTCTTGCCAATGTCGTCAGGTTGCCTAACACAGACGGACCGAGATTTGTATCTGGAAATCTGTATAAAATTCACTTGTTGCAATGTAATTGTTTTATATTGTGAATTAGCAGCCAAATAAAATAAATTTACTTTGTATTGCAAGCCCTCAAATATTCCCCGCTTTTCCCCCTCGTTCAGAAACCTAATGATGTGAATGCTAATTAGTCCTAAACCCAGCGATGAAAAATTAATTTAGTTGGATATTATTTGACTGGCACTTGAATTCCACTACCAAAAAATAACAAACACGAAACCCCGTTAGAAAAGTCATTTTATTAATTCCTTAACTTTTCTATAGGCCTACTGTACTCCCATTTCATAACACAAATGTACATATGATTAAGTCTACAAACCTAACGAGAATTCGCCTTGCTGAAATGCGAGAATCATAACGAGAAAAACAAGATCAAGGACATCACGATTTGGAAAAACAGTTCAGCCTTTTTTCTGACAAATAATATAGTTTTTAGATAAAAATCATGAAGGTAAACTTAGCCCCGTTCAAATATATAAAAAAACTTTGATACTATAGACACTTCTCTTACAAAATTCTAAAGTAAATTCGAGTAAAGGTAGAGTAGGAAATGATTTAAACACAAAGCAAAAATGAAAATGAAATTTCATCAATATTAACAAATTATTTAAAAAATAATATGATATTCAGATATATTCCCGTTGACTGAGACGATTGTGCATCTTTGTAATTCAAAGAATGGAGCATGAATGTTATTTACAGATTCAAAATATTAAAAACGATGAAACTGTGATAGAGTAAATGCGAGTATCAGTGTTTAAGAGTTGGATATCCGAACAAATTAAAGTCTTCGGTATTTCCATTTGACACAAGTTGTAACGGACGGATATAGACACGAATTAGGTACAGTAAATAGCTTGGTAACATTGATAACGAAAATGTTTAGATAATATTAAAATAAATTATAAATTGAAACTCATTTTAATGAAAAGAATAAACGAAATATACACATTTCCAAACGACTTATTTTTATTATGATACAGAGCGATGCATTTCACTGGTCTCATTCGGATGAATTTGGATGAATGCAATAGACCGCTTTCGAAGTGGCTGAAACGTGATCACGACAACACGAATCTGTCCAGACAGTGCTTATTTGTCTGTGCTTAATACCATTCCTCAATTTTGTTAATCACAGGTTGCAGGCCTTTGTGGAACTGGAATCGATCATTACCCAGGAAATGTTGCAAAAGTCTCACTTACGGAGGACCACAATATATATACGAGTATTACAGTCATTGTGTAATATAAATATTTTATTCAAAACTCACAGGATATAATAAAAATTTGTCTTGAGAAAAGGAAATTTAGAGGAAGTCAAAAAAAACATGAGAATATTTGTTATTACTTTTTCTGGTTTTTTTTTCATGAAAAAATTTATAAGACCTTTTTTTATATACCTTCGATGTTCAAGTCAAATAAAGTGACCTATTATTAGATTTATTTTTATTTTATCAAATTAATCAAATGATAATTCAAATAAATTATATTTTACAGCGTGACATATTTTTTACTAGATTATTTCGTGATTGGCATAAGTAAATATTTATGTCGAAAGTTCTTATTTGAGGTGGTGATCGATAAAGACTGCCAACAGCTTACTTATCACCTGATCGGTTCCACTGACGAACGAGAATACTGAACGATAAAACTGAATACTTTGTCTCTGTCGCAACCATTTTACTATATTACAATTATAATGTAATTTCTCCACCTACTAAACGTATCATTTCTATAAAACTTGTTCTTCCTAATAACAGAAAAACTGAACTTCTGAAAAGCAGTCTCCTCCACCGCGAATCTTCACTGCATCTCCTGTTAAGTCCTTCCTGGCACAGACTTGAACTCTTACAATGCTAATCTGCTCAGCCGACCGCGCAGTCAACAGACGCGTATATATTTGCGTAGCAGATACTTTACAATGGGTCTTCACTGCATTTCTAGTAACTATAAGTATAAGTAATAAGACAGGGAAGACACTGTTGTTTCTGCGTCTTGAGTTTCAACTGATTTCTACTACGTATTTTCATAAATCTTTTAAAATTTTGAATCATTACGAGGTATGGTTCAGTTTCCAAAATTTCCATTAAAAAACGTCTATAAAAATGATGACATAAAAAAACACATGGAAGTGGTGTGCCAGAATCTTTCCTCTTTCTAAAATAAGCTTTTTTCGTTGCTGGGAATGCTCCCTGTAAATATTTTATTATAAATTAGGTTTTGTTTGAAACAATTTTATTAAATTAATGGATTCAACACCACATGAAGAAGTTTAAAAGGAATTCTGAAATTATCTAATTTAAAAGTAAGTTATTCCAATTACTCTTAAATATGTAATTGATTTTGAAATTTATTCTTTACCTTATACAATTTTTCATTATTGTTAATAATATTGATTTTACCATACCTGAAGCGGTATCAAAATAAATTAGGGATGAAACGTTGTGTATTTTATTATTTATTAAATACTACGTCTATGAGGTTAAAAGAAAGCTAACATCTACTTCCATCACTTCATTTCAATCATGTTGCATATATACTTCCTTGTATCAGCCTGGAATTAAAGTTAATGGTGTTTCGCTATGATGTCTACAGAATTGACTATGTCAAAAACCAATCAAGCGGCCCCAATGGTAACGAGTGCACAAGAGAGAGGAATTGTGGTCCGTAGTTCACCAACGAAACCAGTTTTCCAAAGTATTATTGCACAGTCCAGCAAACTCATTTTATGTCTTCCTCTCAAACGTGTTTCATGAGTTTGGTAATGGAAATTTCGTTACACTTTCCTCAAGTTGTCCATTATTTTTAGTAAGTAACAAGCTAAATTTGAGGTTTATATATGAAGGCTAGCCGGTCTTTCGAAGAGGAAAGTTTTCAAGTAACATATGACAGTAATATAGAATGTTACATTTTTAATATGCCTCTGCCTCCAACAATTGGAAATTTCTTTAAAATGTTCTATATCTAACTGAAGTTTTATATATTAGAAATTCTTGGCAAAAGTTTTTGTTTAATGCAATTTTGAAAAACGTTCGCTATTTAAATTTTGCTGTCTTTCAAATAATTTGAATAAACACAATGTTGTGTGCAATAAAATCATTCAATAATAACATTGATTCAGGAAAAAGGCAAGGATTTTAGTGGTTGATGGTAAATAGCTGAAAATGATTTTTTTTTGTATATTACTTATTTTCTGTAAATGTGCGATATGGCGTGCTGTCAGGAGAGAGTAGCGAGTAGGGAACTATGAACCCTACAGTTAGTAATGATGACAAAAACTTCGCAAAACATAAATGTCAAAGTTGTGAATGCAACTTAACTAATCAGAAAAATATGGATTTGGAATATTATCTATTTTGAGGTGTAATGATTACAATTGTTTCATTACCATGATTCTTATGGATTTTCCGTGGAATCTGAAAACCACAGTTAGGTCTCTCATTTCAAATATAAAAGTAGGCTCATGCTGAAAAATTTGAATTAATTTACTGGGTCAAAAATAAAAAACTTTATGACTCGAAGTTCAAAATTTCGACGGTAGAATTGAATTTCATTTTTTGATAAGTTATTTTTGTCACATTGTTATAAAATATTTTCTATTAATTATTAGAGAACAATTTATATTTCTAATATATTACTGTAATTTTAGATTTCTAATTTATTGTCTACATTTTGTTTATAGTTAACATCACGAAGAAATTTATTTAAACCTCTTTGCTCTTGTGCATTATCTAAGATAGAAGACGAAACATCTTAATTATGGAATTATTTCATTTTTTATTTTTAGTAGCCTAACTTTTTCAGATAAATAGGCTGTTTTGCTGTTTATTTATCCAATTATCCGAATTTTTGTCTTCCTAGTGTATGGTGTACTCAAATCCTAAGGAAACGTGTTTTATAATTGATACATTTTCGTCAGTGGTGTTCTATGTCAGATTGCTCCCCGTTATGATGTAGAGAGAATAGAAGAATGCACGCTCTTTTACTAAAAACATTGTAAATTGGTAAGTACTGAAATAGCTTCCAGGTAGTAAGTGAATTATAAAAATTCTGGAGTGGTTTTCGGTGCTCCTATTTTCCTTACGTATATCCGAAGAGAATCTTCGTTCTGAGTTTAACCCTATCTACTTACCTCAGTGCAGTTGTCGGTGTGTTGCGCCTCGGCCCTCCAGAGCAGCAGCGTGACCGTGGGCTGCGCCCTGACGCGGCTGGCGACGCTGGTCATCCTCTGGCCCAAGACGTCGTCGCCGTTCACCTTGAGCACGCAGTCGCCGGCGCGCAGACCCGCGGCCTCGGCGGCGGAGCCGGCGTCCACGGCGCTTACCCACGGGTACGGGTCCCACTGGGTACGCGTCACGTGGAACCCCGACACGCTCCCGGACGTTGGGCGGCGCACGTCTACGGCGAGGATTGTTCCAGTACTGTGGTTGGTGCCGCCATTATTCTTCTCTACCATAATCACTTGCGATTCCTGGAATTAAAAACATATATCATAATTATTTAATGTCTAAGTAGCAGCGCGTAACAGTCATTTGACGGGCTTTTAAATAGCCGAACTAGTAGCAATAATAGGGAAAGTAACATTGAGCCAAAGACAATGCAGTTTTCTGTTTTGAAATGACAATAAATAAATCAGAACAGTATCGTTATTTAGTGAAATAAACAGAGAATAAGGGAAGAAAAAATAATTTCTTATGCCTCATTTGGTCAGCTACACAGTGTTCACGTGCGGTTAAATGTATAATCCTTTATTATATGTACTGAATTTTTTTATAGTAACTAATTCTTCCTTGAGCGTTTTTCTGTGTCCTTTTAATGACGGAGAATACATCATCCATTCCATTATTAAACGAACATTGCACTTTCCATCACAATGGCACAATGACTTCATTACACGCAGCTTTATAATATAATTATTTTATATAAATTTTGTTATTTCAACCATACTACATATTTAGCAACAGGATTGGCGGGGTTATGTGGTCGCATATACATTACTTTATATCTACAGTTAATACTGATTTAAAGAACGGTGTTTCCTGGCAGTGTGTCATACACATAGCATCTTCAAGTGTTGTTATTTGCAGATGACGAAGTTATCCGTAAAGAACTATTCGAGGATTTGCTTTTCTAACAACCAACTTTTGACTACAGACTCCTGTGAATGGACAGATTATGACAACCCTCGGTACTTGGTTCGGCCATCATTTTACTTCAGTCCTACGATTCTTCTCGGAATTGATTACACGGAATGTTGACTGGTGATGCGAGGAGCCTGCCTCCATACCTGATGAATAGCAGTTGTGTGAGTTATGCTGGTTTTGGATCCAGCTGCCCGTTGGGTTTTCAACTTCGTCTCACAAATGTCCAGTTGGATTGAGGTCAGGTGATTGTGGGGGCAACCTAAGCAAGGTAAAGTCTCTCTCATGATCCAGGAGCCACTCCTGCACAAAACGAGCTCTGAGGCCGGCGCATTGTTTTGTTGGAAGAAGCCATCTCTATTGGTATACGTCATCGACATGAAAGAATCAAAATTGATAAGCAACGATAATTAGGTATGATGTGCTTTTACAGATATTGGAATTAAAGGGCCTATGTCATATCATAACTCTGCCCACCAGTTTTAAAGGTCGTACTCATGGCTGTGGATGGCATGCTTTCGTGCTGTTTACGCCACATTCTCATTTTGCCATCTGCGTGACGCAACTGGAAACGCGAACCTCCACTTTCTTTGGTCCTCTCGTACCCATTGGCTCAGTTTTTCGTAGATCTCTCTCAAGCGCATTTCTAGTTCCAAGGTAACATTTATAACTCATAATTGTACTAGGCCTCCCTGAACGTTTCCCGTATTCTGTTACTAACTAGAAAATCAACCATACTTGAGATTCGTCACTCAGATATTTCATGGTTCGAGCAGACTAGGTAATGAAATTTCAAAGAATAACATATCTGGCACATATCGCTGTAAATGCTGAGTGATTTGGGAAGTAGGTACAACCAAACTAGCGTGTCAATCTGAAATTCACACACACAAACACACACACACACACATATATATAAATATGTATGTATGTATCTGCGTGTATGTATATTATTAGCTGCGATTGGGATCGTTCCCGGTGGCAGTTTAAAACAAATATATAAATAAAAAATTAACAAATAAATAAATCCAAGTTTTGAAAGAAGAATAAAAAATAAGTCTTAGAAATTTGTCCTGAAAATTTGTTCACTCTTTTCACATTTCACTAAAGAAAAATATAGACATAAAATTATTTATATTATATAATAAAAAATACACTTTACTTTTCTAATTTATTTATATTATTTTTAAACCTACTTTGTGTAAAATTCTCCTCAAGCTCTGCTTCAGGTAAATTGTTCCAATCGTCTATCGATCTGTTTAAGAATGAGAATTTCCCTACCTCGTTTTTTTTTAAAATTTGTGATCACATCTGCCAATGTAAGTTGGTTTTTCGATCTTATCCCGTATAACTTTCCATGCTGTGTTACTCGCACATGATTTAAAAAGAGCGCAAAGTGTATCTTTCTTCCGTCTGGTTGCCGAAGATTCGCACGCTAATTTCTCTACCTTTTCTCGGTCAGGTCCCCGAATTACAAATTTTGCTGACCCCTCTGAAGTTTTTCTAGGCCTTCTATATGGTGTTTTTTTTACTAGGAAACGATATATATGAATTTATATGAAACGATATATACGGAAAACGTTCAGGGAGGCATTTTTTTTGGTGGGGGAGGGGGGGGGGTAACAGGCTACATGAGGGTAATCCACATGGTGGCAACTCCCCTTTAATACCATAGGAAGGGATTTGATAAGGGGGGATGTGGAAGGGTAAAGGAATGAGTTATAAATGTTACCTTGGAACTAGAAATGCGTTTCATAGATATATACGAAAAACAGAGCCAACAGGTACGAGAGGACTACGATATACTGTGTGAATGGGAATCATTCTTGACGAAAATCTACTTTACTGTTTCATCATGATCTATTGTTTGGGTACAAAGTAAAGAAGAAGTTAAATTTATCGCAAGAAATATGTTGAAATTATAAATTTCGCGGACTTAAGGTTAACATGAAAGAAAAAAAAATTGTTACTGGCAGTAATACCGCAAAGAACCATTTAGGCGTAAAATAATTTCTATACAAGTACCTTGGCTTTATCCTTCATGAGAATGGAAGTTGTGAAACAGAATATAGAATGCTGCAAGGAAACTGAGCATTAAATATTTTAAATGGAGGCCTCCCTTACGGGAGAAAGAATAAGATTATAAAAACAGTAGTGGAAAGCATATTTATGTGCAGAGAATTGGGCATTTGGAGATTGTAAGAAATGTGTAACTCGAAGGAAATAGGAGAGTATAGAGAATATTCAAGTCAGAGAGGAGTAGAAATTATAATATTAGGCAGATTAACGATTTGGAACAAAAAGTCATGTAATCTTCAGTGGTACGGTCATGTCCGACGGACTATGATGATGATCATTCTCAATAAGGACCTGAGTCATTTTCAGTTATAGAGGCAGCGGATCTTCAGCATAGACGGAGAAGGGCAAATGGCCCAAGAGGACTTGCAGTTGAGTGATCATCAGTAAGGCAGAAACGCAACCGGTCTAGAAGGAAGTGAAAAAAAATGGAGCACATATAACGATAAAAGGTAAAGGGATGCAAGATTAATGGCATGCATAGAAAACAGAAATACACTTGAAAATGAGAATAAGCTTACAAGTAATTATTTCATATGAAAACTTGTATTCCATTATATAAATAATTTTCTCCAGAAGAAAAACAAGTTTCTTAAGATAAAAATGCATGCTTACTTTGAGTATCACTTCACGGCTAATCCCCATCTGAGCTTCTGACTCAGTAAAACAGTAAAATATACCTTCTGTTCAGCACGTCACTCAGGCCCACTAATCGCCTCTAAACGGTGATTAAGAAGTAATAATTACCTGAACGCGCGTTCGCAGGAATCTAAGCGAAGAATTTTAAAACACCTGAGTCACAAAATAATGACAATTAGAAAAACGTTTGACATATATTTTTGTGAACTGATATATATTTTTTATCTAGTATCAATTTTACTTTCGTTTTTGGCCTGTATAAATCATTTAACGTTAGAAGAACAATCAAATAAATAATATATTATTTTCTGCAGCACTCGTTTTATTGTTAATCAAAGTGTTAATTCAAACAGTCCGCGTTGTATTTATAAATGATACGTCTATTAGAGGATAAACGCATTAGAATTATTAAATTTTCATTCCCATAAAGCACTTTCTGCTTTCGTCTAATTTATAGAAAGAAAAATATAAAATATGCAATTTTAATTAACCTCCAATTATTCCAGTATTTTAATAATTAAAATCTTGGTAAACATATTCCGCTTCTAGATACAAACCTAGACTTGACAAACAGAATACTTTGAGTAACTTTGGATGACGCAACGGCTGTGGTTCAGACAAGCAACTAATAAAAGCTACGATACAATGTCGGTTATGCTCCAATAACTTCTAACTTCACGCTGTCCTGAATTGTTCTTGCCGAGCGCACCTCAAATGCCACAGTAAAAAGCCGTTGCAGGATTTAAGTATTTAATGGCATGATTTTAGATAGCTTAAACCATGCGATAAGTGACATCTTTGAGCATTAACGCACACATTTGGTATATGGTGATACTTTTGTTCTGGATTAAAGTAGAATTTTAGGATTAATTTTTTCATATAACTGAGACTAATATTACAACCTCAACTATCTCATAGATTGCGCAATATTTTAATTAATCACACAAATATTACACACCCTTGCTAAGTTATTATTGTTGTAGAAATTGTGCATATACAATAATGTAAAGTAAATGTTATAAATAAACAACACTCAATTTGAAGTCAGAAAAAATATATTTATTTATGAAAAATTAAACTACGTTTCGTCGCTAACTTTGCGACCTCTTCAAGTGGACTTCAACCTGAAAAAGTCGCAATGTTAGCGACGAAACGTAGTTTAATTTTTCATAAATAAATATATTTTTTCTGACTTCAAATTGGATGTTGTTTATTTATATGTTGTCTCAATAATCAGAATATATTTTGTAAAAATTAAATATTGAGCTTTATTTAATTAAATTTTAATTTAATGAATTTTAAAGAGTTTGCCCCTCGTGAAGCGCCAAAATATTTAATAATCAAATAATAGATCTTTTTAATTAATTTAATGAATTTATAAAATTTACCTCACGTGAAGCGTTTAAATGTAATGATTAAATGGAAGGCTTTTTTATTAAATGAAAAGATCGAAAATAACAAACAAAAGATTTATTTATTTTGTGGCAACAAAATATGATTACTAACACAAAATTTTGAGATCTCATTCTCTCAGGGCCTCTACTGGATTTGATAATGGACACAACAAATTGATTTAAAAATCTTATTAACAAACAATTCACATTTACCTAAACAATAGGTCAATAGAAATAAATTCAAAAGAAAAGAAATTAACTTTGATTGACAATTAAAAGAGAACGAAATCTGACTCTATCCTTTAATTACGTTTACAATTAATCGTTAGTTTTGGTTTTGTTACTTTTGTAGTGTCCAGCCGGTACCATCATTCCTTTTGGTTTCAGAAATACACTATTGCAAAAATTTACACTGATTCTAAGATTCACACATTTTACACTATTGAAGTCAAAATTGATAGGCTCCCAGGAACTCGGATGATCCTCTTTTTTTGTCAGCTATCTGATGTCTGCTTGCCTTATACGAACCCTATGATTCGTAGATTTGTTAGTCTTTTACCGCTTTGGACTTAAACTGACTTCCTTTCCTGGCTGGCTACGGACGTAAAACTGCACTCATTTACTGGCTGCTGATAGACATACAAAACTGCTAACTTAGCGATATTTACGGGGTAATACTTCCGTGAATGTTTTACTTTGTCTTAAATTCACAACTTTGTTTAATAATACATTAACGACGGCTAGTCTCTGCTCTAGTATTATTCGTTCCGCCCTCTGTAATGTCCCGCCACCAACTAACTCTTAGTGCTCTCCAGTTTTAGCACGCATACGCCATTTTTGACTTTCCGTCAAAGCAACAGAGCTCGGCTGCATTGTCACTTTGGAAGCTCCTGCCGCTACAATTAAATTTTATTAAAACCAATTAATGGCCTAATTAATTGGCATTTCAATATATATATATATATATATATATATATATCATGGTGAAGTAAATGTTTTTTTAGGGTAACATGCTACATGAGGGTAATCCACATAGTGGCAACTCTCCTTTAATAGCATAGGAAGGGATTTGAAAGGGGGGATGCGGAAGGGTAGAGGAAGGTAGTCAAGGGTTAACTAGGCCCCCGGGCTATGGTTTAGGGATCCTACACGGCAATTCGCCTAAAAGTGATGCAGGGTAACCCCTAGAAAAACCTGCATCAGCTGGCTGGAGAGGGGTTTGCTATGGGATCGCAGCTTTTCCTCACCGTGCCTTGACCAGTTTAGGAGGCTGCTGGCCGACTATTCCAATAGGAATAGCGGACAACTCTTACCGTATGCCCAAGGTCTGCTACCCCGGAACATACACCTCTCAAAACAGGCCGAGGTGCCTCGGCTTGTGGGAACCTTAGTTCAAAAAACCAGAGAGATGTGAAGGCATCCCCAAAGGTAGCCTCCGCCAGAACTCTCTGGGAAGGTTCACCTGCGAGAGAATTCTATCGCAGGCTTCATCAAAGTAATTTTTTTAACAGGCTAGATGAGGGTAATCCACGTGGTAGAAACTCCCCTTTAATAGCATAGGAAAGATTTATATAGTGAAATGTAAGTAAATTAATGTATTTATGGTGAAAACCTTATTTGAGGATTGATTATTCATGTCCTCTTTACAGAAAATATTCATACTAATGAGACTTCGTTACTTAAGTAAACGAGGAACGATGTATTTCTGAAATATTGCTGCAGTGATAATCGAACAACTATTGCCAACATTTAAAAGTAAACCTGCCTCGTGTATATATTTTTGTTTGACCTTTTCAATACGTATAAATACAGTAGTATAGTATATAGATATAACAAGTCGCGTCTGTAGCACAATTGAAGAAGAATAGTTTTTTTATGGCAACAGGCTACATGAGGGTAATCCACAATGGGCAACTCCCCTTTAATAGCATAGGAAGGGATTTGAAAAGGGGGGATGCGGAAGGGTAGAGCAGTGAGCAGGTTTATATCGCTTTCTCACTGCTATCAGATTGCTGGATATAAAGTGCCGAACGTTCCAAAATTTTGAATTTGTTCGCGTTTTCAAGAAAACTGTCGAATCGGTTTTGATGTATATTTATTTCCTTTATTTGGCGTCGTCAGAATAATTTTAGAAATATTTAAATACCACCCATTATATAGAAACTTATTAACGAACGTTCCCAAAACGTTTTCTAACTGCTTCTTCAAGAATTTTGTTCTTTTTACAGAAAAGCGGTTGAACGGTTTTCCTCTGAAGCGGAAAATAACTTTTCAAGGTGTATAAATTATTTTTAAATGAAGTATTTGGTTAGTATATTATAGAATTTCTTCCAAATATGCGTTATTAGCCGACTGACTTCTGACATAATTGGTTCAGGGATGTCTATTACATGTCTTACGTCTTTTATATTATCATTATTCTTTTGATTGATTTATCTACGTATTTCTAGTAATATATATTATTTTCGCATTTTTTAAAAGTAATAATTAATACCACGTGGGATTTATTAGCGTCAATACGGACACATCAGGAAAATGTAGTTTTTAATCGGATTTTCACCTTACGTACATTAATTTACGCTCATTTAACTATATATTTCTTTTACGCATTCTATAATACTGATTTTCCTTTACACGTTTATTTTCATTTACAAGTGGAAAAACGTCTTTGGTTCTTATCATTAGTTCTTATCGATATTTCTGATCTCCTATTATACTATTTCCTCGTTTTAATTTATGTTCCCGTTTATATTCTTTCGTATATGTTTTACAACTCGTCAAATTCTTCTTGTCTTCCAGGCATTTAATATTTTATATAACTTGCTGATAACCCGGCCTTGTCCTGTCAGTTTACTTATCGCAATCATTTATTAGACAGGATAATGAACCAAGCAATTTCATTTACAGGTTTATAGAAGTTAAAGTCTAATATGTAATTTTTGTTTATCGACATTAGTATTTTATTTGAAATCAACTGCAATGTACGGAAATATAATGCAGCCACTTGAGTGTCCTATTGTAAAGATATAGGAATTGTGATAGCAATAGTATGGTTAAAATTATTAAGTGCGCCAGTAATTTTAAATGATTTATTTAATTCATTGGTCAATTAAAACATTTAATATATTTATTTTACTAAATCTAATATTTTTTACGCCCATGTCCTTTTCCATGACGATGAAGTAAAACTAGTAGTATTTGGTAGTAACACTGTTCACTTTATTGTTGATTTTCGCATTAAATTTGCACCACCACCATATATGGGTGAAAGTCTTACCCCCAAGCTTTTGTTTCAGATTGTAAGTTATATCCGAACCTATATCTGGTTAAAATTGCTCCTTGTGATTCAGAGTTATGCAGGAAAATACAGACATTTTTGTTTATATAGATCAGGAGTCACGAAACAGTTTTCACATTAGATCGGATAGCTAAAAAAATGACAATCATTTTGTACAATACTTGCCATCCAGAACGAAAGCTCTGGGAAAATAGGCGAAAAACTAAGTTTAGCATTCCAGGTTAATCACGTGGCGTGCAATGTAGAAAAAAAAACAGGTAAACCACATATTTATTTACAAAAAAAAAATATCAAAGAAGCGGCGTTATCAAAAAGATTATTACATCACACCGATTCTTGTACGTATCCGAATATCACAAACTAAGCAGTACAAAATTTCTAGTGAGATTTGTTAAAATGATGTTTGGCTTACAGGTTATCCTCAATGTTAGGTTTGGAATTGCAGCATTCTTTTAAGAGAATTGCTTTCAAATGGTTCATTTTTAAAAATGTTTGCCTATAGACTGATGCGATACCAGCGGCAAATTTCTTCAGTTTCGGGAACTCAATATCAATCAGATAAGCAGAGGTAAAATTCAATAAGTTTTCCTTCTTATGCTTCCCTTACAACAAGTCATTTGCTTGCAAATCAATCAGCAACAACTGTAGTTCATCTGGCATATTATCAAGGTTACAAACGAACGGATTCTGGAACAGAAGAACGCCATTCTCAATCCTGTCAAGATCTAAAAAAAATGCTTCTTCGAAACACGAATAATGTTTTAGGAAAATCGAGGTTGACATCTACGGTGATTGTAGCGCAAAACTATTGAAACTGCGAGAACGAGCAATGTTTTCTCCTTCCAGTTGTTATTCCAACAATGACAGCTTTCAAAATTAATAAAATTAGGTCAGATTGAAAATAATGAATAAGAAAGTTAGCCAATTCAGACAAAAAAGTGATAATATAAATACCGCACAACGTTTCGGGGATCCTTGTACCTTCCGTCAGGTGCGAAGAAGATACGAGAGCGACACAACTCGCACCTGACGAAAGGTGGTATTTACATAATCACTTTTTTGTCTGAATTGGCCAACTTTCGTATTCATTAATGACAGCTTTCTCCGAAGTCCTTTGACGATTCTGTAGAGATCACAGACGAGGTTATCCTTTCCTTGAAGTTTCAAGTTCAGTTCATTCATGTGGGATATGATATCGACTAAGAATGACAAGCTTGATAGCCAGGTAGGATCTGACAGCTGTGGATCAGATCTATTATTTCCAGTGAAAGACACCTATTTCGTTTCGGAGGTTGTAAAACTGGAAATAGTAAATTTAAGGCACATAGTAGCCGTGTGGTCACCGTAATTGTGAAGTTCGTTGGTATTATAAATATAATGTTTAAATTATTTCACAACGTTTACTTTCCAACTGGTATGGATACCGGCACACTCGGAATCATGGGCAATGAAAGGGCAGATGCACTGGCGGCGGAAGCGAACTCATCTCAGCCCTCAACCTCAATACTGGTCTGCTTATTCAAATAAGCCAGACAAGAAATCAAAAGAACCTGGCAACGAAGTAGGAAGGCTGACTACAACGGATCAATCCACCAGAAACTTCAAGACAGCACCGACCATTGCCATATAAACAACGCTGCCTGTAGACAACAAATTATCATTTCCCGGTTGAGAACCCTCAGCACCTTTTGTTTTTTATTTGTTTTAGGGCAACAGGCTACATGAGGGTAATCCACGTTGGGCAACTCCCCTTTAATAGCATAGGAAGGGATTTGAAAAGCGGGATGCGGAAGGGCAGAGGAAGGTAGCCAAGGGTTAACTAGGGCCCCCGGGCTATATTTTAAGGATCCTGCCCGGCATTCGCCTAAAGAAATGCAGGAAAAACCCTAGAAAAACCTGCATCAGGTAGGTCGGGCATTGGGTACTTGTCCCACGCCCTTCCGATAGCGGGAGAGGAGTTTGCTATGGGGACGCAACATTCCCTTCTCCGTGCCTCGACCAGTTTAGGAGACAGCTGGCCGACTATTCCAATGGGAATAGCGGACAACTCTTACCGTATGCCCAAGGTCTGTGACCCCGGAACATACACCTCTCAGAACAGGCCGAGGAGCCTCGGCTTGTGGGAAGCTTAGTTCAAAAACGGAAAGGAAAAGGCATCCCAAAGGTAGCCCGTTCGTATCTCTCCTACAAGGTTCTGCCTGCGAGAGAACATCCCTCGCAGGTTACCTTCGAGAGAATCCTCTCGTAGGCCAAGTACCCCTCCACACCAAATTATCACGCTCATATATGTTTTCCAGGGAACCTCAACCCACCTGTGTGACATGCGCCACCCCCTTCACCGTACATTTTGACTGCAGCAAGTACGCTCACACCAGAAAGACTACCATAGACAACGCGTCCAGAATAAACCTATGCACCAACCGTAAAGCCATCAATTGATCTCCGACTTCGCCGAGATAACTGGAATTGCCTACCTCACCTGATGGGTACAACGATATTATCACCCACTGTATTTATTATTCCTGCCTCTATTTGCTCCAGCCTATCAACATTGCTCCCATGTAATCATTCCAATTAGATAAATAGTCGATTATGTTGCATACATCAACAGATATTTTTGTATATTTATTATTAAAGTATGTAATTTTACATATTGAACGAAGAGTTCAATTTTCTGGTCATTTCAGTGTTATTTTGTAATAGCGTAACGTTTTTCAATCTTCTCCTAATGTTTTCACTCTTCTTCAGATTATGCTTCCAACATTCCACATAGTGAGCTCGTAGTTAGTAGGCTCGGAAATAGTATTTTATTAACAGAGGTTTAACAGCACAATAAGTATAACATTAAGAGCATCCTGTTTCATAACTTTCTTCCTGTGAATGGAGTGAAACCTAACCTTGGCATACGAGTGTGCAGTTCTTGACCCCTTGCCGCTGATAGCCTTGACTCACAACACTCACGCTTTTCTTCAGCCGCCTCCGATGCTATCCATGACGCCCAGGGCTATTAGTTGGTCTTGTGATATGTTTACGGAACGGATCGAATCGCCTAGACCAGTGTTTCTCAAAGGGTGTGCCGCAGCACATTGACATGTCTCAAAATAATATTAAAACCTTGGAGTCTTTTTTTATTTTAAGACAATAGTCCGAATACATATACAATGCCAGTAATAAAAATAAAATGCACGAATGATATTTTTATTTGAAGATAACATTTAAATCTCGATATTTCATTTGGATATCAGTTAGAGATGAATTTCCAAAGTTATCTGAAACGTAAATAAATATTTGACTCCAATTTTCCGCGTCGTATTGGAATTTTCAATTTTTACTAACATGTCAAATAAAAATTGATCAAAATGATTAAATTTACGTCGGATTGAAAATTAATAATAAGAAAGATAGCCAAATTCATAAAAAAAAGTAGTAATATAACAGTTTAGAGACACAACTGCACGAGTCAGTTTACAAAACTACCGAGCCAACTAGAGGTCATGTAAGCTTTTGAGTTTTGTCAACTGTCACTGGTCTAGGCGATTCGATCCGTTCCGTAAACATATCACAAGACCAACTAGAGGTCACGTAAGCTTTTGAGTTTTGTCAACTGACTCGTGCAGTTGTGCCTCTCTATGCTAATGCGTTTTTCTTCACCCGAAGAAAGGAACAAGGCTTCCAGAAACTTTGTGTGAGATTTATATTATCACTTATATTGTCTGTAATATTCTTTTTAAAAAACTTTGAAATTTTGTTTTTTGTAAATTATTTATTAATTTCATTATTGGTCATAAGAATTGTTCGCGGAGCACATATATAAGTATTGATAAAATAAAATAAAATCACTTTTTGAATAATAAAGATAGCCAATACAGACAAAAAAGTTAATATAAATTCCACACAACGTTTCTGGGATCCTTGTCCCTTTCGTCAGGTTCTCTAGGCTCTTCTTAGCACCTGCCGAAAGGGACAAGGATCCCAGAAACGTTGGGTGTTATTTATATTAAATTTTTTGTCTGCATTGGCTATCTTTATTATTAATTATTTTCAATCAGACGGAATTTTTTTCTTTTTTAAAGGACTTTTTCTTCTGTGCCTTTAATTTATAATTTTGTCCTTCTGTATGTACGTAGGCGCAATTTTTCTTCTTCGGCAAATTTGTCACGAAAGAAAGAAGATTGAGAAACACTGGACCAGAGTGGCGTTGTACCGAGCATAGTAAATATTCGGATTACCTCTAATTTTTTAACATTTTTTTACTCAAAAAGGAAGAAAGGTAAAAACTTTTGTAATATGTGCAATTAAGTGGCTGAGAATTGTACTGTAACAAAAGGTTTTGGGCAAACATCAATCGGGATATTGTCGTCGGGAAAACGTGCATCGGGCAAGTGTCTGTTGGGAAAATTAACCGTTGCTTGTAGTAAGGCACAACACTACATCAACTAAGATATTATTTTAAAGCAAATGAGACCATTGCCCCTATTATGGAAATATCAACGAAATGGTCAACCTTGAGCGTTATTTAAGGCTACTGAGGAAAAGAGGCATTATAGCATTAATAAAATACCACATCTGTCTGGAAAACGTGTAAGCTGAGGCGTGTGATGAAATGTTAATCTACCGTGCGAGGCCTTTTTTCGTAGGTAGATGGACAACTAGAGGTCACGTATGCACATTCCTCCTTCTCACTTGTCATTCCTTCTGATTTACGTTAACGTCTGTTCTCTTGGAACGTTGGAGAGTTGCAACATATTGAGTAATTCTGACTGCAGTCCAAAGAAATAATGTATGTACTCGTATTTATGAAACAATTTATTTTCCTGGCAGCTTGCTTAGAATGCTGATGTCACTTAACTGAATTATTTAATCATGCCGTTAAGAAATGTATATACAACCGCTACGACCTTTGTTAACGACAATGTTGCTATACTCATAAAAATTAAAGAATCTATAATGATATTTTATTGTGTAATGTTATTTGAATTAAAAGTGATGAAGAAATAATTCAAAATAAAACCAAATATACAGTCTGTTGTTAAACAGCCTATAATTCACTGGTTTTAAGGAACTTTCAACCAATTAGTCATATTCATCGTTCACTAAGATACAAATAACATGATAATTTTCATTACATAGTTTAGTTACTACTACTTACGATATTTAATATACGTTAAATTTTTTTTTGTTATTGTTATTGTTATTGTGAAAAGTAAAACAAATTCTTAAATATCAGTAATGGACGAAGTGACATGGAAGCAAATTTCTTGAAAATTAAAAACACCAATAACTAACACATCCAGAACATTCGTTCAGACAAATCAATATTAACGACAACTTGTCTTCATGTAATAGTTGGTGGAAAAAATGTTTGCATGATAATACAACACGCAGTGACCAGCTAAAAGAAAGTCACCCATAATGGGTCAATTATTGTGTATTATCTGTTTTACTCGTTCTTCGGTCGTTTTTTCTTGATCAAATAAAGTTTGTAATGTGGCGACAATTTCTTGTATAATGTCCGTTTTTGTCAACGTTGATCGATTTCTTCATCAGCGTTTCCCACGAAATGAATTTTGTAGAAAAATTTGTGGCCTACATTCCGCAGTGGAAGTAGTGATCATGCACAATGATAAATTTGCTCTTGCACTTTGAATGTTGGCATCTAATTCCCGCGTACGGATTTTGTCCTTTGGAAACATAAATTCTACTGGCGTATCTTTGCCAAGAAATGTTTTGACTTCTGTCATCTGATATCAACTCTGACAATGGTTCTGGCGGTGAATGTAATTCTCGCGATTTCTCTTTTCCACCCGCGCAGAACATTCCTGGTGTTTCATTCCTAAATTTGAGGGCACTGCAATACAAGCACAATTTTTACAATAACAACACTTGGTTGAAGACTGTAATCATAATTAGCGTCGTAATCAAATGCATCAAGATTTAAATCAGCGAGCAGTGTTCGTCTGGATCGAGCATTGCGTAATTGAAGGGTTTCCAGTCTTGCGTCCAGTTGCTTGTCTGTTTCTGAAGCTCGTGATGTCTTTTTATTTCGTGTATGAGGTGTATCGTTTGTCGTTCGGGTGGCTTAATTGGAAAAATCAAAGAAGATGCGTGTGATATCTATTATCAATTGGAATACCACAATCAACAGCACGTCCATGTCACACACGAACTGAAATGTCGCTGTTCGTATATGAATCAATTCAATTCTGTCAAACGTGCGCACTCACACACCGAAAGCAAATGAACTGCCACGAAACTAGATAATATACTCTCACTTGTTGAAACGACTCGCACGCCACATATTGTCCTAATTCAGAAACCTTCGTGATGGATAGCGCCCCACATATTGTAAAATGCTTGCAATTGTGTTGAGGGTGAGCATGTTGCGGTCTAAAAGGGGGGAAGGAAAAGGCCTAACGTTTGGAGAGAAACCCTAGCGGGCGTGCACACAACAACTCACAAAGTCTCATGGTAATCGGATGAATCGTATACGAAAGCATTCGGGATAAACAAAGATACATTCATTTATATATAAATATATAGATAGATAACCGTTATGTTCGAGAGTTGTATAGATTACGTACTGATCCTACTATTTTAATTAACTATATGTGACAGATATTAGGTAGATACAAAGAGACATTTTTAATATCATTTTCTATATTAAAATCATGATTATTATTAATAAATACATTGACAACATTTAAAGTTATATATAAAACTTATAGTCTTAATGTTGCTGAAAATAAATTTGTGTTTAGGCCTATATAATTTTTGCTATGAGTTTACAGTCAGTAAACTAAGTCAGTCAAACAAAACTACCAAAAATTGAGGCAGCACAATATGTCGTTCTATACGTTTTTTGACTTACACCCTGTTTATTAGGCAGTACGAACAACTATCGAGGTGATAACATACGCCAAGTGTTATATATAGTTAAAAATTTTAATTTAACGTCTGTTTTGAATTAATAAAACAATTGATGACCTTATACAGACACTTTTTATTTCTATTTTTATATTGCGGCGAATAATAATTGGTAAATACCTCCTCTGTAGGAAAATACCTGAAGAAGACATCGATATATACCGAAACGTCGTCACAATATAAATAGAAAATGCCTGTATAAAGTCATCAATTATTTTATTGTTATATAAATTTTTAAGTACATTACGTACATTAACAAAGGAAATTAAAGTATGTTTACCAATACTGACTTTCCATTATTGTATATAGAGGTAATTAACCATTTAATGAAAATTGTCATGTTTTTTATATTTAAGCGAACGATGAATATGTCGAATTGCTTAAAAGTAGTTAAAACCAGTGTTTATGTAAGTTAAATATTTTTGCTTAAGAGACTATATATCGGGTTTTAGTTTCCTTCCTTCTTCAACACGAGTAAAACTCTTTCCTAAATAAGATACTTAAAATATTATATGCTAGTTCTGGATAAGCTTAAATTAAAAATTAAATTGAACAAATTGTATAGCATTATACAAATATATAAACAAATTGGTTTGCAATTCCGTCCCTGAAGTGTACATCAATGACAATTTTGTAAGCAAAAAGATTTTTTATCGATAATAAATTTCATCGATATGTGTGAATTGCAGATTTGTATTTCTCTGAAGAAAATTTGCTCTTTATTATGCGGAAGAATTTCTGCGTTACGTATATGATATATTACTTTAGAAATAATCATTATTAACGCATAAATAAATCTGACAAATACAAATTTAATTTCCATATACATCAAGCAGCAGCCATTATGGGGAAAGATTCGAAATTACAATTATTTCAGAACTCTCCAAAAATCCATATTGCCTTATGTTTCTTGTTGAAATACCCTGGTATTACAAGAATTGTAATGATATTGCAAATACAATTTATCATTATTTGTTCCCTAACGAATATCTTGCTACACAGTTGTGCATTAATATTTCTCAATTTTGATCTAGCTTGGCACAATTTTAAAGAAGAAATCAGTCGCGATAAACCTACGCACTCATAAAATAACATATATAAATTTTAGAAGTGTAATGAAAAATAATATTTATTTATATTATGTTATGCAAACAATTCTTAAAGACAATATAAAAAAATTACATAGATTTAAATTATTCATATATTTAGTAGCGAACACAAAGGATTTTTTTTAATAACTAGTCACATGACTTGATGTTATGTTCTTTATGTTTTATTATGTCTTTTTTCCGGCACATAAATTCGCAGTTGATTTTCGTCACTTTCCAACACTGAACTTTTTATTTTTCCTGTTAGTGAGTGATGAAAATTCTAACTCACGTAAAGATTTCCATAATATTGGAATAAAATATTCATTCCTCTTTTAGGTAACTTCGTGTATTAATCTGTTACAAAGTATCCAAACGAAATTACGAATTACAGTTATATTTATTCGACTTTTTTATCAAATGAAATAAAAAAGCATCAGAAAAAAACATTCAGAAATTTAAAACATTATAATAAAACGTTTCTTCCTTAACTTTTTTGGGACCTTTTCTGGTGTTGTAAATTTCAATCAATTCGTAGTAATTAATTACATGAAATGTAGATGAACTTAAAATTCCTCGCTAAGTTTTGTACACAAGTTAGGGACATAATTGAGCGCCATGATTTAGATTAATATTTTTTACAGTACTAGTTGACATTTATAAATGCCTATAATATTCTACCTGAAATTATTACCCAATATTTACACTGTAACATAATTTTATGGTCAGTGTGTCATTTAAAATGTACTGTATCAATATGTTAAAGCCTTCTTCGGAAAGGTAGTTTTTCTAATGATTAAAATGATTAAAAATCATATTCCTAATTTAATCACTTTAATCCCTAACTTTGTGTAAATGTTTCGCGGTTTGTATTAAGTTTTCTTGCCTCTGAATAATTTTCACTTCAACATGTTTTTTTTGTGTGTGAATTTAGTTATCAATTTGTAAACCACATAAAAATTACTGTTTTTGAGTTATCGTAGGCATTTCTGTGATTATCCAGATATTCCTCAATTCATTAAATTCTTCTTGCTTGTTTTAACGGCCCTGAACTTTATAGGCTTATGATGACAACTGTTCGGTGGTGCGTAGGATTCAATTTTCGGGTACGTTATTGATTGCTGCAACTGACGCTACCGCCTCCAACATAACCATCACCGTCGCTGCTGCCACAGATAATAGTGACGCTGATTAATGTTATTTTTATTAGAGAGAAACAGAATTGTACCAATGTCTTTGTCGCTGCGTTACTATATATAGCACCCAACGAAATTCATTTATTTGTTTATTTTGTACACTTTCGCCTGTTAAGAAGAAAAACGTCGTCCTTCGAATTTCAAAATATGCCGTGTTATTATTACATTAGTGCTTTCTTTTTTGTATATCATTTTCGCAAGAAAGATTTCACTTCTTCAAGCAAGACCATGCACCTCTTAAGCTTTAGTTATGAAATACGGACTTCGTTTCTCAACAGCGTGATGCTAACTATGGAAATGTGGTATATATTTAGCAAGTTTCTGCCGTTGCATGTCTATCTCCATAACATAAATAGTCCAACGCTTCTAGAGCATAACTCATCTCATGGTTTCATCAATTTTCTGTTGCACGTTTTAGCAGCTAATTTTTTATTTAATCAGAATGTGATTAATAATTTCTATTACTTAGACACAAACAATTGCACATAGATATTTTCAGTACAGGCTAGTCCTCCAACTTCAAGCGGTATTGTATTAAAAATCACCGTCGGTATAAATATTGGTTATATTTAATTAGTGATGGAGAACGAAACAATTTCATCAGTTATATAAACTAACTTTTAAAAAAAAAATTACAATGAAATTGTATCAGAATTCGACATAACCATGGAGTGCGAAAATATTCTTCCGATCAACTATAGTGCGAAATATCTTGAATCCATATTATATTATTGTATATAGTGTAATAAATATTACGTTAAACATTCGAAATTTTAAGTATATATATATATTTATATATATATATAGCCAACCTTCACTTGAAAATGATGGCAGTGACCGCTGTCGAAACGTTTTCACCCGGTTGAAATCCCGAGAACTGTTTGCTAAGTCTCGTTTTACGTTTCCACTTCACGCTTCAAATAGAACTCATTTCAAATCCTACATTTTTATGTTTGCCGTTACTGTTTTGTAGATTTATTGAACTTTAAAGTGACGTGATATTGCAGCGACCATCGTGTAGTAGCACTTAGTTGGCTCCCTAAACGATGCTTTGTAGCAGTTGATTTTACGATAAAAGTTGCGACTTCATACTTGTCGCAGATCCTCAAAACTTGATTTCTGTTACACTTTTACAAACCATTTTCTTCACACTGCACTGTGTTGCAACATATTTATGTTCTTCACCACAAGTAATTTATCCTTGTTGTTTTACACCTACGAAAGTGTAATTTACGTGATTCAACGATTTATTAAAGCAAATATATGTGGATACGATAGTGATCTCACATTAACGATATACCACTTTATCCATATAGCCTTCACGTATTTTCTGTAGTCGTAGTTCTGAGTACTCGAGTGCATTTCTCATTCTATTTTTATTGTGCGTCGGACAGGCGAGCGAAAAAAGAACGCCAAGAGGTCGGATGAAGCCCCTTAGTTGACACAAACACTCACACACATACACAAAATATTTCAAATTCATAGTCTCATGACAATAAATTATTTTCGCAATAGCTAACTGGCATTACCAACTCGCTCCAACATCTGTTTTGGCATTTAGCGGCGCAATCTTCACCGACGAGGATTTATTTTTATCATATTTAAGAATGGTACGTCCAAGTCTTCAAAGCAGAACACGATACGGAACAAGAGTATTAATGAAGGATTTACTATTGGACGAACTGAATCTCTCGTATACAGATCTGGACTTCTTTCGGATGTAAAAATGTGATTTTGAAGTTATTCTGAATTGGATTGATCCAAAAATTTTGAAGGAAGATTCATAATATAGAAGAACTATTTCTGCCTATGAATGTCTAGCAATTTCTTTGCGATTCCTAGGGACGAGAGATTTCGGAGACCATTACATTAAGTTACACGATAAACATTTCGACCCAAATAATTTCAACAATCATTCCGGATGTTTGCGATGCCATAGTCAGTCAGCGTTCTACAAGGTTGAGAAACAACCTATTGTCGAAGCACAAACAATTTAATTGTGTCTACATCATCACTTCCCGCGCGGATACTTTCTCTTCCTTTTTTTCACGTCCCGCGATAATGGTACACCAAGATCTTGATTTTATTTTAATTTCTTCTTTTTTTACTGAAAAGTTAACTGCGGCATCCAATGAAGCATCTTTTCCTTTTTTTATTCCTGTATTTAGTGTTTTTTTAAGACGAGAATCCCCCAAAAACGGCACGCTCTCTGTATAAATCAAGTAGATAAATCACTACGTCGTTTGCCCACTCCAACAGAAAGTAAAGAAAATCTAATTTATTTTGTTTATTACAATAAAATTTAACAACATAAACTACGTTACACATCGACAGTCAGATTCGCATGAGGCCAGTTGGCACATCCTCACCTTTTCTTTTTAACGGCTTTAGTAGACCTCCATTTGAGCGATTCGTTTGGCATGCCCGTTGGCATGTCCACATTTTGTCGCATAGAAAATACTACTACTTTAGAACGCATTTATAGGGCTAGGAGTCGTCCGCTTTTGGCGGGACAGTCCCGATTTTTAACAATTTGTCCCGCCTGCCGTGGCGACGACGAAAACATTTTGTAACTGTCTCTCAGACGATACACGTCGTACTTCGTGCTAGTGCTAGTTAAACAAGTGATGTCAACAAATCAGATATTGAGATAATTTAGATAAGTAATTTATAATTGGTAACTGATTACAGTCAATATAAAATTTCAGTGTCAAGAGCGGTTAGAAAATAATTTTCTTCCGTTAACTATCCGTAATAGTATATGTCAGCTAGAAGAACAAGGTGCAATAAATAGTGCAGATATCATGAATCACGTTAAAAAGTTCTATAGTAACTGAATATATTATTTAGAAGAGTGGACGGTACATTACAATGATATTGAACATTTTCATTAAGTTACATTAAAACAAGAACTTAATTGGAATGATGTGAAAAAATCCTCCGATCATATTAATCAAAATTTCCCATATAGCAATATTTCCGAAAATGATATTTTTAATGAGGTATCATTATTAAAAAATATATTGATAAGGGGAATCAGCAAAAATAACAATAGAGAACAAATGGTTAGAAATATTTAATTATTTTCCAGCAAACCATGTTCCATACAATAATGCACTAAAAATTTGGAATACGCGCTGATATTCCCAGGAACACAGAAAAATCACAATTAAGTGTTGGGCCTTTAAAAGCCATGTTATAAATATAAATTAGCAAATTATTGTGGAAAATTTTATGACCTTTAAACGACAGCAGTGTACTAAAAAAAATTCACTCAAATGAGAAATATGCCAAAGAATAAAATAATACTATACATAATTTTTAATGTATAATATATTTGTAAATTGTATTTATGTTGAAATTTAAAAAAAATATTACAATACTATTTTTGCGTTCTATGAAAATTTTTGTTGCTGCATATAAACTAAATTTTAATCCAGAACCCCCCGATCAATGGTGTCCCGCTTTACCAATGTTAAAATATTATCACAAGGGAATTAACTGGAAACGAATTTTCGACGAGGAGAATTCTAGAGAGCCGGTATAATATTAACCACTAACCTATTGTGAACGACCAAATAAACGGGTTCTGTGGGGTGGCGATCGCGGACTGGCAGCATCCACGTAACACTAAGTATCGATTAATATATCATAACAATTGAGGAATTACAGCTTTTACATGTATTATTAAATATTAAACAAGAGTATCTCAATTTAAAGTGTTTTAATTTACGAGAGGCAACGTTATGAAATACCTATAAGGTGCTATTACGTCGTGAAAATCGAGGAGTATTTCTCTGTTTGAAGGAATGAGTCACGAATTATTCTAGAAACAGACACATCATTCTATGACTCAGTTTAAACAGAATATCTCGGAATTGAAGACTGTAAAAGATAAATCCAGAACTGCCTATACAATTTAACGAGTTTTTATATATCTTTTGAAAACAGCAAGTTTCTACGCCAGCATAGCGTTAAATTTATATTCTTTGTTTATTTATGTTTAATTAAATTTTGAAATGAACCCTATTTTAGAGAAGTCATATTCAGACACCTGATTAAACTTAGCAACGAAAACCTGCCTGGTTTGATTTACCCAGTCAAAAAATATTTTCGCGACAGCTGACGTGGCAGATAATTGCTATAACAATAAATGTGTGAATTTATACGATGTAATCTACTTTTACCAGAAAAAAAAGTGAGTTGATATTTATTTGTGAGAGTTAATAAAAAGCAAATGATAGTTATTACATACTATTACATACCATACGTATGACATATATTTACTGCGATAGTGTACTTCGATTGTAATTTTAATATTAAAAATATTGAAAATATCTTAATTTATTATATCATAATTAATAAATGGCCTTAAACAGAAAAAATTATAATATTTTACAAATATTGCATCCATTACAATTTAGTTTTACACATATAATAGACCTTAGACTTAAACTATTATGCAAAATTATAAATATTGTCATACCTGGAGAGGGTCTAGAATATGACGAAACTTCGCATATTTAATACCTATTCTTGCAATAATCTTTATAATTTCTTTCTAACTAAAGGCCATTTATTTATTTATAATATTTTAATCTTAAAATCTTGTCAAAGTGCCTTTCGAAGTAACAAAAAGATTTGCTTGAGTAAACCTGTAATACTAGAAACTACCTTCGTACATACAAACTTCAAATAGAGAAACAAAAACAAAGAAAATTTTAATTTACAACTTCCAGACGTTTCGAGAAGGATTGGCGTTTTTTTCTAACGGCGAATAACGTAACCCTTTAATGCATAGTGCAGCTTATATCCAACATAACGTTTAGTATAACCCCAGAGGCACCTGTTGGTTTCTAAGAGAGCTAATTTGTGATGCAGATATGGAACAACATGAAATATAAAACTTAAGAAATTTTTGGTATCCGTGGGCATGTTAAAACATGCATTTCCCAGCTTTCTGTGAGTCAACCCCTTAAGTCAGATTTTTCTACTCGCCGGTCAACTATAGAATTTTTTTTTTCTGTGGCTTTTTATGTTTTTTTCAAGAATGAAAATTTAAGCGTCGTATTATAATTGCACTAAAATAATAATTATCCAATTAATGTAAAATATTGATAAATCTGACCTTATTATATTTATGTTGAATATGTGCAACATCATGAGCCAAATTGATACATTTTTGGTTAGTTTTTCAGTTTTGTATTCACAAAAATACATATTAAAAAATTAGTTTAAAAATACAAAAATAATGCACTAAAGTGTAAGACTAAAAATTAAAACTTTACGTCTGTTTGAAAATTAATAAGAAAAATACCCAAAGAAAGACGAAAGAAGTGATAATATAAATAGCTGAGAACGTTTCTGGAAGCCTTGTTCCTTTCTTCAGGTGAAGAAATAACGCAAGAGCCTAGAGAGACAAAACTGCACAAGTCAGTTGACAAAACTCAAAAGGCGGATCGTAGCAAGCAATTTCGTGATGATACCGTGGAAGAGGGCAGAGTTTACGTCAGCACACCCCGTTATATCTATATTTGCGTCTCTTAAAAATTCTATTGTTATTTTAGACTAGTTTGCTTCGGAAATCAATAATTTAGTATTAACCCTGAGTTACTTATTATTTTACGATGACATTTGGCTCGTACTTTGTATATATGAATGAATTGTAGTTACAAAACTTTTGGCAACATTAAAATGTAAATTAAATAATTTTTGTATAATAAATGGATGTAATTATACATCAAATTTAACGATTCATTACACAACCTTGCCACTACACTAAGTAATTCATATTCCATATATTCACTATATTCCAAATAGTGAAGTCATCAGCACGTACATGAAAATTAATTGCTGAGGAATTTATTTCTGTAAATTTGAACAGAATTTTTGTTCTTCATCTAACAGAGTTTTAAAGACTTTGTTCTCTTTCACCATGCAGTGGTCACTAGTTTAACTGGAATTTCTTCGTGGCTGATGAAATGGTCTTCAAATGGTAATATAATAAAAGATTCAAACCCACCGAAAAGTGAGAGTTTAAGCGAACGAAGATATATCCAAATGTCAGGGAATATCAGCCAAATTCCGAATATAATACGTCACAGACAAATGCCACTGTAAGTAAAGTATGAAAAAGGTATGAATCACAAAATATTTTTAGTATGTATACGTATAAGTAACACATGTGATAGAGTCAAAGTTCAGAAAAGGTGTAGGAATCCCGTTCAGATTTTTCAGACAAATACTGTGATGTATCTAACAGCAATGTTGGCTTGAGTCTTTTGAATTATTCCACGTCAACTCATATTTATCGACTTTCATCTAAAATTATGAATAAGTCAATATTTGGCTATTAAATCATATGGTTAACGTAGAGGTTACTGGATACTGGTGAAACTGTGAAGATTTAGCATACGATGGAATCACCCGTCAAGAATTTCGAAAATGGAAGAGGGGCAACGCCAGAATCAAAGTCTCGAACGTATCAATACTCATAAAAGTGGTCTATAGTTTAAAACATATAAAATGATGTGCGAGTTCCATACAAATAGTCGCATTAGTCGAATTCAATCAATTTAAAATCGATTCGAGAAGGCTGAAACCATATCAATGTCATCACTGAAGCTGCCTCTATGTTCCTCATCGAGGGCCAGAAAGGGGAAAATAGAATGATATTTAGTGTGACATACTTCTAAAGTAAAGTGTAAATACAATACCGTTCTTATTACGGTTCTACCTACGTTTAAAATGAAACAAACAAACATTTGCTTGTGGTAAACATTGTACGGTGTTAGCTGTTCGTGTGTCCCGATCCATCGCTTGTCGTCACAATCCGTCTAGGGAAAGCTTTCATCTCATGCGCACCATAGTTAGTTTTAGTGCTGATAACGTAGACGTTAGTGCTGTACTCACCAATTTACTGTTACTGCACGAACTCGGGAGAAGACTGGCCTAGCCCCTGTCTGTCGATTCTGGGCGAGAGTGGGTCACCTTAACCCACATAGGCAGCCTCCAGCCATTAGCGCTGACAGATCGAGCCATGACCTCGTGCATCGCGCATTTATTCTGCTGCAACTAAGGTTTAAACAATACATCAATTTTATCATGAATTTCTTGTATACATTTAAATGTTTCTTGGTTGATATCCCACTCACTTCGTTTAGTCCAACTGTAATGTCTATCATCTTTCCACAACTGACGATGTTTCCCTCTTCACACAACAGTATAAATATGAAGTAATCAGAATAATCTACAAAAAAAAATTTAACACAATGTTACAAAAAACAACTTTCGATATTTTTAATAATGCAAAGAAAATGAAAGTTGGAATAAAAGTTATAGAACTTGAAGGTAATATAGAAAGAAGGCCACATGAAATTAGAAATCATTTCCACAATTTCTTAATATGTTAAAAACCCATTTAGTAGAGTAAACATAAGCCAGTTGCAGATCTATTTGCAATAACGAAACATAAGGTACAGAAGTCTATACTTTAATAATTCCATACATTCGAAAACAAATTATCCAGATGACGAGATGGAATAAATTAGCGAGGTTGGGTTTTGTGACATGCTATTTTACGCCAGTCAGTTTTCTAAATTGACTTTTTTCCTTCCGTGTTGATTTATTTCGCGCGATAAACAAATATGTCTGGGATACTAACCTCGTTGATGTATTGACATCGCCGGCCGCATATGGAGATTCTATATGCCCCTGTGTTTTTTTTCTAATATGATGATGCGAATAATTTGGTAATAAATTTAAATTACTGTATTTTGAAGTATGCAGCTTACAGTTTAAATTTCTGGTGAGAAATTTTTTTCGGTTGAATTATATTAACAATTAATTAGCGCGAAGTGTAAACATCGCGGCTAGACATTGTTTCTTCTTGGCCAGGAAGATATGTTGTTTTTTTATTACTAAGATAAGACTGTTGTTTCTCGTAGTCAGTAATAAGACTACTCGTACTTACATTTAATTCAAACGAATTATTTTTTTCGTTTTTGCGGTTAAAATTCTTGTTCTTATACTTTTGAGTACATTGACCCTGAATTTTTCTTCAAAGTGTGCAACAATATTGCAATACAAAATATATTAATATAATGAAAAGCGAATTTATGCATTGCGTAATTTAATTTATTTATGTTTACATTATTTTAAAGGAAATGTAATTAATTTTCTTGTCCTTTCATACTTTTATATGTAACTGAAAAAATATCTGGTTGTGTGACAAACCCGGGCGTCATAGGTGACGTCATCAGTCAAACTCTTACCCACCTCTGGATCCCGCTGAGCCTGCTGCCGTCACCAAGCCTTCGTAAACAGTATTGTGACTTTCTATTGGTGCGTGTGGCAAAACTATTCTGTCGATTTTGATAAGAAGGACATTACCCTCCACGGAACCAAGAATAAGAGTTGTGTGAAATTTTCAGCGGATCGCAATGAGAACGGGATTTATTTTTATTTTTACGTTTTTGTAAACTAACGTTGTGTATTTGTATACGTACCGTGTCTGCATTATTGCTACACAGTTGTGAAATAAATAAGTAGCTGTTTATTTAAATAATAAATGTCGGAGTTTTAATGTTAAAAAAAAATTAAAGGAAACGTTTAAAGGTATTTATTGACGATCATTGATTTGAATTACGGAACATATTTATATTGATATTTTGTCCCGCTAACCGGAGATACAAACACATCTCTGATCTCAGGGTTTATCTATGGACGTCGATACCCCCCTAGGCGCATAGAGGATTGAGAAACTTGACAGTTACCTTTCTTACATCTATCGCACCGCTCCGTCCGTTGATCATACAACCCTGCCGTCGTCTCTGCTTAGTAACATCTGTATCTCTCAATGACACGTTGAAACATGATGATAACAGCAACTAGGCTGAGCGTTAAATTTCAATCTTATCGATCTTTTTGGTACATCTCCCTTGACTACAAAAATCATTGGCTAAGGGAATCACGTGACATTTTTTTTTACAATTTTGGAGACGTCTCGTTCCCATGTATTCACACCTAGGTTAAAACCAGGTGTCTGTCTGCTGCGTGCTTATACACAGACTCCCGAAAAACCTGGCGCCATGGCCGAGCTAGTTCTACTTTGCCAAGTTGCATATTTCTAATAAAATTAAATTGAATATATTCATCAATTACTAAACTATCGAGCTACAATAAACACTTTTACTGCAGCTTAATAGAGATAAGATAGTCATACCTTTAATATATATATTGAAATGCCAATTAATTATGACATTAATTGTGAAATTAAAAATCTAATTTGTTAGTGAAAGCCTTTGTGGCGGTACAGAACAGAAGAACAATAGACAAGAAAAGCATTGTTTCTTTGTCGGAAGAAGTAATGCGCGCTCAAAAGGGTGAGACGGGAGATAGCAGGAAAGCTTGGTCGCAGGAAGATATTGAGAAGTTTGAGTTGAAAAGCAGAAACGACAGGAAATAGTCGTATTAAAATAGACGAGATATTCTTTTAAAAAGTAAAGTTAAGTACAAGCAGTTGGCAATCAGACACGACAGAAATTGGTCGTGTTGGAAATAGACAAGACAATTTCAAATATTTAAAGTAAATTTGCAGAGAAACATCGAAAATTACCAATCAACAGCGTTGATTGGTCCCTGAACATTTTAGCTCAAGACGAAATATTCACTCGAGCAGAACTACGAAACTTGCTAAGCACAAACAGACTTGTGAACATAGCCGGGCAGAATTAGCAGAAGTCAACCGAGAGCGAGACGAAAGGAGGATCATCCTGGTTCCTGAGTTTTGATCTAAAAATATTAATTTAGAATCTGTGAGTTTTAAAAGAAGTGCAAAATCCCGTCTTAGTGCTTCGACAATTAAAAGTATCCTGGAATGCTGCCGTGAGTAACAATATAAAAACAACTAATTATGTAAACCTGCTTAAAAGATAGACGTCAGATTTCGTTTTCTTCTTTTGATTAAAATTTGTTAATTAGAATCCATCTTTTTAGTTTAACTTCGCTGACAAGTAAATTTCGTCCTAATTAATTGACGAGTAAATCTTTTCTTTTTTAAATTGGATTTTGTGTTTAAGTTGAGAAATAAAATGATTCGCCATTATCAAACCCAGTAGAGACCCTGAGATATATTTTTAAATTGTGTAATTCTTTTAAAGTTTTAAAAATAAATCTGTTGTTTGTAAAAGTTTATTAATTTTTTATTTATTAAACGCCTCTCGTTTAATTATTACAATATATACATCATCCATTCAACGTTATGAATTCCCCTGTTGTCTAAAGATCGTTAGATCAATACAGATCTAAAAGGATTTGTTGTTGTGAGGATATCACAGATTATTTTGATGAGTGATGTAGAATTGTATCTATGTTCTGTATATTATTTGTCCTGAAAATTTGTCCACACTCTCAAACACTTTACTAAAAGTAAAGATAAACATAAAAAACTTACGGTTGTAAATAATTTCTCTGCGGCATTTGATTTTGTACCGCATGACAGACTGATAAAAAATATTTCTCAGACTTGGATTGTATAAGATTGTATCTGGAAATGGAAATTCTTACGAAATCGGGATCAGAAGGTTATTAGTAGGAAAAATTATCTTCCATATGTATTGTGACATCGGGAGTTCCTAGGGTAGTGCTTTATGTCCGTTATTATTATATACTATATATTATTATTATAATTAAATAATATAGAGATCGGTATTTAATTATTATTTTTTAAAAAATTATCTATTGGCTTACGGCTGTATAATTTATCGAGAAGTCACAGGAGTAAATGATGTCAGAGCGCTTCAGAATGACCTACAAGTACAAAAAGTACATCAACGAGCACCTAATTAAGGGGAAAGAAAATTATGTTGTTTCAAAATATTGGAAATTCATTCATTTCGTGAGAATAATACTGAAGAAAGCGAGTGGTAGGGCAAGTGAATTGGCTTACATTTACTTCGATCGCCCAATTTTGGAATGCTATGCCTGCTGGGACTCTTACAGTGGATGTCACATAAATGCACTGGAAAGAGTGCATGACGTCACTGAAAAGTTTAACGTCCGGCGAGAGAAAGTGCTACTATTCGCGATTTCTAAAGCATTTCAGAAAGATCCAGCTAGAAGGGAAGTAAACGATTAGATGGACCGACCCACAGTGGAAGAAATGACCACGTGAAAAAATATGCAGTAGGAAACGAAAATGAGTTGAAGGTAAATTTTTATTTATAACAATCGAAAGTTGGAACTGTTAACCTGCATAACTCGTGAAGACCTACCCTTAAAGTGACAATAAATTTAGAAGTAAATAAAACCAAATAAACTATTAATATTTGAACGGGGATGAAAACATATTGTTTAACTTGTGTAATTTGATTTTTTAACGATATTTAAACAATTTTTCTCTTGACTCAAGAGCCCATTAAGGCCCGTGGCCTGCCAGGTCGGCTGCCAGACCTTTTCATGTCTTTCATGACAGATTCAGGATTTTTTTTGAGTGGCACGTTGTGAATGTAGCGATTTATCTTCAGCCGCGCACAAATAATCATACCCATGCCAGGATTTGAATCCGTGATCAATTTGTTTAATATGTATCTAATTAGTATACTTTTAAAATAGACATTTTATAATTTTTAAATGGGATATTACTTGATTTTTTATGCAGCAGAATATTCATATACCTCAAAAAGGCACAGTTATAAATTACACATTAAACTTCCATTGTTTTAAATTATAGAACATAAAATGTTATGTCATAAAATAAAATGAATAATTTTTTAACTTAATTTTAGCTTTTCTTGTAAATACACTATATTTACTCGTCGTATTAATATGACAAGTTTTCTTCAACTTTTAATGATTTACTTTATCTGTAAGTAATTACATGCAAGGAGTAATTTTTTCTAGCCCTTTCATAATATCTGAGAAACTTAGTCAAATGACTGGTTGAACCGGTGTGAGAAGGAATGCGAATTCCAAATGACTAAGCAATTTTAGGGTATTCAACATTCCTTAGCAAGCTGTTTCATAACTACACATTGCGCCTGTCACCTGCTTTAATTATATCTGCCTCAGATAGACTCAAGGGAGCCCTGATCGGCAAACTATTATTTTTTATATAACGTATTTCAGTCATATTTTTTCCTTTTCGAATTATTTTTACTGTAAATTGGTTTTATCAACACGCTGTAGATAGAAATAGGGTAAACGTAAATAGAAAAATCCTTCCAATCTATTCAGTGTATTGAAGAAACTATGTCTACGAGATTATGACTAGCCGTATAATCTTTATTTAATTTACAAAATGGACAATATTCCTATAACACTAAGTTTGAATTGGGAGCCACTTTCAGGAACAAAGTTTACAGTAATTCTATATCAAGGAAAGAAATATTATTATTATTATTATTTGAACACGTATAACTTTATTTTTAAATTTAAGTTAGCGTCTTGAACCATCAGATCCATGAAATTCGTTTGTTGATTCGATAAGGATTTGAGATTCTTAGCGTTTTAGAGTTTCTAGAATGTATCCATCCTTCCCAATAATTTTTCCTTTGGTTTTTTGTCTTTTTCCCATTGTCTTATGAAATCATCTAAATAGATGGTAAATTCTGTCGGTGATAAACTACAACCTTGGATAAAGTTTCCTCGGGATTCCAACCGGGTAGCGTCGTTTAATATACCTGAAGAAGATGGCAGTGCAAGCCATCGAAACGTTGTGTATATTAAACGACGCTACCCGGTTGGAATTCCGAGAAAACTTCATCCAGCAACTACACCGGGAAAACCTACGTTCCTTATTGAACTACAATCTTGTTTAACTCATTGGTTTCTTTGGATTTCAGATGTTAGTTCAGTGTCTATCTTTATTTTATTGTTATTATATGTTATATTATATGTTATCTCTTTATTATTATTATATTTTAGGGTTATCTCTTTATTATTATTATATGTTTAGGAATTTTTCTTTTTTCCGTTATTGACCATAGGTCATTTCTATTAATTCTGTCAAATACTTTTTCATAGTCCACGGAATGTGTTCCCAAATTATATTCTCGTCTCTTGTGTATATCAGTTTCAATGTGAATACATTGCAACTTTCGGGGAACCTTCTCTTTGTCGACGACCATGTTATAATACGAAATAGTGTAAATAAACTATAAATAGAACTATACAGATTAATATACTAAGAATAAGTTATAATCTGAAAATAATAAGTCACAAGAACATATACCACATTCCAAAATCTAGGATGTGATATATCGTATGAAAAAGGCAATGAAATACAGAAAAAAAATACCAAACTAAATGTGGCACAATAAGAAGAACGTTAAAAGGAAGAACAAGGAAATAAATGCAATTAAAATTCTATAAAGTTGATGGCACTTTTTGCACTATAACATGGAGCAGAAAGTTGGACGATGAAGAATGAACACTGGAGACAATTGGAAGTTTCAGAAATGAAGTTTCTAAAATCAGTTAAAAGCTGCATCAGAGAAGATAAAATCAGAAACGAAAGCTTAGTAGGCGAATTAATAATAAAGAATAAATAATAGAATTTATTTATTGATGCAATGCAAGAGAACATTTGGTACAAAGGAAATATCATTTTTAGTGACATATGCATAAAACAGTTTTTCATAGTTATAGATATTCATCAATCAATGAACCATTTCAAAAAACTCATCATCTTTGAATGAACAGTTCCTCGTGAAAAAATTTCTTAATCCTGTAATTAAAAGTAGATGTTGTTAATTTTTTTATACAACTAACATTCATAAGTTCCACACAAATGTAGAAGAAAGTCTTTGGTGTTTTACTACAGTTGGATCTAAACAATCCTAAATTATTTCTAATTCTATTGTCATGATTGTGAATCTCCCCCAAAACTTCATAATTCTACTGATTTTCCTTAATGTACATTAGACATTGGTAAACATACATTGCGTGTAGGAATTTGTATCTGCCGGTGTGAAGTCAAATTATATAAAATTTTATACTACAAATTCTCCACCGATGGTGTCTCTGCCTTATCGTGGCGGAGGAATTTGTGTGTTCTAATGACCTCACGAGCTATGCCGGCGGTAGTACAACTACTGGCAGGTCTCCCTTGCCGGACAGGTCTTGGGGGAGAACCTGACTAAAAGAGATACCCTGGTCCTCCAGGTTGGGGGTTAATCGTGGGGTTAACAACCCTACCTCGTAAAACAAACAATTGTTACGAAATCTACAGAAGGAATAGCCGGACGGATGACTGTACGACGAAATTACAAACGTTTTAATGACTTGAAGATGGAGTGATCCAGAATATCAGGATGTTGAAAGTGAAGCATTGGCGGACCATAGCCATGAATAGGAAGGAATGGCAGGAACTTAAGAAGAAGGATAAGGCCCACACCGGGCTGTAATGTCAATGATGATGATGATACTACAAATTATAAATGAGGAATACGATCACAACCACAATAATTTGACTCGAAATCATTAGGATCATCAAGTAAAATTCAATCAATTGGATGGCATTTTCATCAAAGCCATAGAATCCAAGTAAACTATGTGATACTGTATCGAATGCTCTGGATACTTCCAAGAATTTATGGATGTAACGAATAAAACAAATTGGCGATACAACTTAAAAAGAAACTGAGAGAACGTGAACATCATATACCGCCACAAATAATTTCTAAACAAGCAATGGAATAAACTACCGTAGGCAAGAAAAGTGTGGAAAGTAGAGATGTGAGACCAGAACAGGCTTAGGGTCCTGGAAATGCAGAACAAGAAGAAAAGTTTCGATGTAGAAAGATTACTGAAAACTGTTCTCGTAAAAATATTTTTTATGTAACTATTAATTAATTCATTGAATAAATTTATTCTGAACGTTCTTGACTACATCTTATTATCAACAATTTATATTTTCAAAACAGTTTTATTTATAACATACTAACCTTTAATATTTATACATTACATCCAACCGATGTTACATTGCCATTATCACGTCTCTTTGGTTTTCTGCCGGAAGTGGTTCTAAGAGCCCTACTATGTTAAACTTGCCGCAACTGATTGAAACGACTGCCTATAGAAAACTGCGATGCCGTGAACTTCACAGAGGACACTCCTATTTTTCATCTTCCATTAATTAAACATAAGCCGATGCTTAATTAACTACTTATAACTTGAAAATCAGCTTAGCATTAGCTTCAAAAACAAGATTTTAAATCATCTAACTTCCTATATAAGTAGAAAGTATTAATTCCATATATTATATTCGGCTAACATCGCTATTGAAAGTGATATTAGTGCTACATTATTCAATATTTCTTATTTTTAAAACCAAAAGTGATTTTTATGAAGTCGAACCTAATTGAAGAAATAACTAAAAAAGTGTAATGATATTACTACGATCATAGTTATGCATGTTGTTATGTTTCTATCGTTAGGTTAACACAATCTATTCATATTATAATTTAAACGATGCAAATTTTATTGCAATTTTACACTGACGATATTGGAAATAAGTAGTTACTCTACATTTCAGCTCTATTGGCTTATTGTTAGTGAATGGTGAAGGAAACATTCGAATGAGGGTCGTATACTCATAAATTATTCTCCATATTCGTGTTTCCGAGCAACAGGTTCGAAATCAAACATCGTACAGTAATTTTCATGTCATGTCGGCGAAACACAAACAGAATTTTTTATCACATTAACAGAAACGACTTGTACCACATATCTATGCAGTCCTCAGAGTAATAAAATGGTTAATATATGGAACATTAATTGTGAGGATGAACGGAAAATTAATGGAACACACAGAGGGCAAAAATTACATATGTTTATCGTCCCGTTTGTCTTTCTCTTCTATCCAGTGATCAGAAAAAGTTTTATGAGACTGCGTATGTGGAAGACTTGGGAAGGGGTTGTGTTTCGTGAGGATAACAACAAATAATTCGCTGGAACACAACATTCTTCTTGGTTTGTAAATTAATCTGAGAATAAAATTATTTCAGCATTTTGTTGATAACGAGTGTAAAATTTAACTTTTCAATTAAGTTGGAAAACTATGTTACAGGTCAAAATGATAAATCAAGATTAATTACTCTATAAATCAAAAACTGAGTTAAGTCGCAGGAAAAAAATTTTCTCTAGACAAATAATTCCAAAAAGAAACCCATGAAAACGTTAATTAATCGCAAAATGCAGAGAAAACTAACGAATACGTTAGTGGTCATTAAAAGAAACAAAGGAACAACTCAGTTTACGTTGATAAAAATAAAGATAAAATCCTCAACTTCGTTCTATCATACTTATTATCTGGAAGCACGCAACTGACACGGAAGGAAAAACTACAGTTGGCTGTGCAAATCAGTCTCATGATAAGCCTTACAGAAATAAGTTGGGAGTGCTGTAAATTAATAGATTGTTTTCTGAGAATCTTGCTCTTGAAACGCGAAGTTTAGGTTAAAAATGAATAGTTGCTTGTAATTCTTATTTTAGGACTAAATTTTATAAAGTGAAAATAATTGGTAAATAAACAAATACTTAACAAAATCTCTACATAGGCCTACTCAAAAAATATTTTAGTTGTACTATTATATATTCTTTTCATTGTATATCAGAGCTACATAATTGTCTCCACTACGTTCACGATAAATATGGGATACACTTAGTAGGGTTTTCTTGTTGTTTGATTCCTTAAGTATACTAATACTTTTTGGCCCCGGTTTTGAAATTTTTCGACCCAACTGAGTACAGATAATTAAAAATGTACTTAACGGTCAATATAATTAAATTAATTATAATCCAAAGTAAGTCATTGTTGCCATAAAATATATAGAATGGTGTCAATTGATACTTCAGCAATTTGATACCTAGCCTGTCACATTCGATGACACATTCTGGATTTTTTTTTTAGTGATACGTGGTCAGCGTAGCTATTCTCCAACAGTCTTATCCCCTGTTTTTCTGACCACGACGAGTAATATATTTTTCTCAAAGTGGGCTATGTAAGGTTAGGAAATTGAATTCATACAAAACACGTTTATCCTGTGAGATATTAAACAAAAAAATGTTTATTTTTAACAAGCTATGCGAATGCACTAAAATGAAATATGTGTTTGGAACCTATATGACAATTACTAACCGAAACGATTTTTCAATAATTACAGAAGCTTAAATTTAAATTACAACAATAGATTAAAGGTGAATAAATTCAAAGTTTTTGTGGACCTTTCAGATGAAGGGTCAGTGAAATGGGAAAAAGAAATATGGAAACGGAACATAAATAGAAAACTGCGTCGTTGTTTTAAGATCTTTCGTGATGTGGACGGCTATTTGTCAACGAGTTATATCGTCAATGTTTCAGTTGAAGTTCCGATGCTGACGTTTCGTGCTACACGTTTTCTGTTGCCGTGGCTGAGGCTTCGAAACAGTTCACGTCGTACGAATTGTACGCAGATTGTATTTATGACATTATTTATGCATTTACAACACATCTATTTGTGGATATTGTTTTCTGATAGCTTAGTCGTAAACTGTGCGATTAAGTTCGCACAGAATTCAGAAATTGAAAATGTGATTGGTAAATTGGCTTATGAAATTGCATCAGAACAGTTTCCTCACTTGCACTGCTCAGTTTTGATAAGCGGTAATAGCCAAGATGTTTTTAAATATTTCCGTAAAGAAATACCTGTTTTCAGGATTAATTTAGAAGTGTCCTCAAGGCTAAATAACCACACTTCGTCGAGAATTAAAAATTTATACTCTGTCAAGAAAGAAATATTGCAAGCATTAAACGACGGTTGTTTACTGTTTCTAATAATTTCAGATGCAAGTGAAACTATTATTAAAGATGTTTCGTATGTTTCTCAGTTGGCTGTGATGAGGTCTACAAGAAAATTTATTATACTACCTTCATTAGCAAATGACACAGTCTATACAAATCCCGATTATGAATCCATTTTTGCGATGAATGAAATGAACTTCATGCCTGATATCATAGTCTGCGTTATTGACTTGGAGGGAAAATGCAGGCTCACTGTAGAGGACAATAAAAATGTTAATAATAGTCAATCTGAGGGAAACACTTCTGACTGTGATGGAGATGATTTCGTCATCCCTGAAGTTGATGGTCAGTTGTCGAAAGCAGAAAAGGCGATAAGCCACACATTTCTTGATTCAAGCGTTGACTCTGGTTCAGTATTAGAGTTGTGTGTCAAATTAGTTACCCACGCCTTCGTCGGACAAGAACCAGATAAAGAGGTAATTTTAGACATTTGGATCCCCAAGACTGGCTTTGTTTGGTATTCCAACCTGTTCCCAGACAAAGTGAAAAGTCTACAGAATAAAGTTCTGCGACTGGCGAGTTTCGATTATCCCCCGTACTCAATAGTAAAGCCCCCGCTCTACGACGGTACCGAATTCCGCCTTCTGCGTGAGTTTTGCGGAAAACACGGTGCCCAATGGCGACTGGTGACAGACGACAATCTCTGGGGCACTGTTTGGGACAACGGCAGTGGCGTAGGTCTCTCTGGCATCGTGGCTAGCGACTCTGCGGATCTGGGCTTCGGCTCTATGTACATCTGGCACCATGAGTTCCAGTGGCTGGACTTCTCGGCTCCGTACTATCGCACGGCTGTCACGTGCCTCATGCCAAAGCCGCTGCCGTTGCCTGCTGCTGTCGTGCTGCTGCTGCCTTTCTCTCCTAAACTGTGGCTGGCTGTGTTTTTCACTCTCCTTGGTGCTTCTATCGCTTTAGTTGTCGTGGCGAGAGCATCAATACTCATCCGTCCTCAAGTGAAAGGTATGTGGTACTCAACAATTTAATTACCAATTAGGTATGCAAATCGCGGTATTTGTTTACACAAGTAAATAAAACAATTTTTTAATACTGGCTTATCACTAAACCTCTTTATTAGTCTTTTTAATTTAGTGACAAGCAAGTATTATATCATAAAGTTTTACATATAAATATAGATTTTTAATTTAGATAATAGAAAACTATACCAATGAATGTAACATAAATACTCAAGTGTTGCTTTAATGTCTCCAAAAGATACTAAAATATTCATATTGTAATAAATACATTTAAATGACAATTAAATTTAAAGTTAATTTGCCTCACGTTGAGGTGCCAAAATGTAATAATTACAATTAAATGATTAAAATAAGCACAAAATGTAGTAAATACAATATTAATTTAAATTAAATCATAAGTTAAGGTACCAAAGTAATATTCAAAATTAAATGAGATTTTATATAAGCAAATTAAAAATTAAAATGATTGGATTTTAAATAAAAAACAGTTCAAAATATACAAAAAAGTTAATTTATTAAAACAAATTATGATCACCATTGAAGTTATGTTAGATGTTGGTAAAAATTGCCACGGCTTGATTTCAGGGCCGACTATCGGGCATCCAATATGGAATGTTACGACAACTATAAAATTAGAAAGTGAGAAATTCTTAATTTAAAGAATCAGTGAAATCTGACGATAAATATAATTTACATTTAGGTTTACAGATAATAAATTCTTTAATTACCATTTTGCTGTGCTCGATTATTGTTTAACACTTTCACAGACAGGCCATGTTTCACTGAATTTAATGTGGTTATTATTTCCACACACAACACTTCCTGCTCTCTGTATTTGACTACGCTAATTGTTTTGCTGTTCTCTCGTTACATACTCAACATTTACTGCACATTAGCTTGATATATCCGAGCATCTAACTAACTGATGTCTCTCGCAACATCAGACAACCATTGCGAACTGTAGGCTGGAGACTGGCGACTCTTCACACACTCCAGGTCTGACAAATACATTCAGCTCTGTATCCTGATGACTCCCAAAAACACCCTCTTAAAACTTTATCAGCTGAGCTCCCAAACCACACTCAAGCTTTTTAGATTTATTCTCCTCTCTCCACCGACTCCCAACACACACTAAAGTTCCGCGCGTCCAGCCATGTTTCACGACAATACACACAGCAAGCAAGCATTATCGGCCCCATATTATTGTACACAATTCTTATGTTTACGCCGCCGACAATGCAAGTCTCAAAATCTTGTTCATTAATTAATTACATGTTTCTTTTTAATTACCACAATATATATAATTTTGCATTTCGCAGAAGACATGTCTCTGCACGAACATGTTAGTCTCCATACAATGAGTCATTTTATAATTTTCTTATAATTAAACTAGCTAATTAACGAAATGCCCGGGAATTTAGCCCAATCATATATGAGACTGGAAAACATACAATTTCGATCTACCGTGTAAAATCGTTCTAAAATTGATTATAAACAATTTTTAGTTTCATACGAAGAGTGTGCCACATACCGAAGTCTATTCCTTGACACATATCAAGCATTTGACCGTGTCTGGCATGAAGGCCTGGTAGCCAAAATAAAGGACCATCTTCCGGACACATATATCAAAATAGTTCAATCTTATTTAGATAAAAGAATATTTACAATTAAATGTGGAAATTGCACATCCTTAATTTAGAAGTCACTCCGGTGTCACCCAGGGTAGCATCATAGGACCATAATTATAATTAATATACTCGTCTAATTTTCCGATGACAGCTGACATAAAGATGGCCCAATTCGCAGATGACGTGGCAGTATTATTTAAGGGAACATGCCGTGAGACTACCGAAAAAACGGAGGAGTATGTGCATCTGGTTGAGAACTGGTGCGAAAGGTGGAGAGTTAAGTTACCCTTGCAAAAGTCTATATTAATCAAATTTACATGCAAAAGAAACGTAACTAACTACCCCAATAAATGATATGGCGGAAACATAGCGCAGTCAGAAGTTAAATTCTTGGGCCTAGTATTAGACGCGAAATTAACATGAGCTCCACACATCAAAGCAAAGGTTCAAAAATTAAGATTCCGATTAAAACAATTAAAATTCATTTGAGCAGGAACTTCAAGTCTCCCAATAAAATTAAAAAGACTTGTTTAAATGACAATAATACGTCCCATATATGGATGTGATACATGGGGATCTGCGGCACCATCTCAATTTAAAAAATACAAACGGTACAAAACAGAATACTTAGAATTATTGCCAATGTACCGTGGTATATAATGTTCGACAACATCCACAGAGATCTAAATATACCATCGTTCGTTGACTCCATACAATCCAACTATCGGAGGCTTCACGTGTCACAGGAACCAGTTAGTGAGACCTACGGCAGTTAATCTCCCGAAAAGTAAAGCTGAAAGAAGACAAGCTCAAACCGTCATCAGACTTTCTAAGTGGTGATACGTGATAAATAAGTACCTGCAAATTGTATTTATACGGCATTCATTAAACAATACTTCAATGTTTGCATTGTCAAATACCACACCATCACATTTGTAAGCTGGGGCCTGCTAATGAGCAGTTTTCCCTACCATGTGTCACGTGAATTAGTGGTTACACTATCAATGTAACTAACTTACAAAAACTATATTGTAAATTTTTACAAATAAAGTTAATCAATTTAAAAAACAAAACACTCATGAATCAAGAATAATTCAGTTATTTGGCAAACAAGGCAAATTTTCCCACTGGAGAAACATCTCAGGCCCGTTCCTCAGCTATTAAAAGCCTACAAAATGCCCTTGTAACTTTTTATTTCAGATAGAATATGCAAGTCTCAGTATGTGCTGAAATCTCTTAAAGGTAAACGGGACATCAGCCGGAATGTGGATTAAAAACTGTTCATTCCTTTAATTTCAATTACATTTTCTTGCATTTTATCTACATAAATACTTCAAGAACTTTCAACGGATATATATTTGATCAAATTTGGACTTCAACAGCATCGTGACTGTCACCAAGCTACAGGTGAGCGAGTCTCAAAACAATGTATTTGACATCTATATAAGATTTTTTAAATATTTTATTATAAATCCCTTTTCACTGATCTCATGTACGTCTCATGGTTCTCTGAATGATGTGGGAGATAATTATTGAAATGAAAATATAATACGTGTTTTAAAATATAGTAATTAGATAAAATAACTAAACGACACACAAAATGAAGTGATGATATAATACCATTCAATGTTTCTGGAAACTTTGTATCTTTCGTCAGGTGCTTAATATCACAAGAGCCAGAAGTAACAAATTCAAAAGCCATCCCTGATTTTAAGTTTGTCAACTGGATTGTGCGGTTGTGTTACTCCTGGCTCTTGTGTAATGAACGTAAAGAAGATGGAAAGCCCTTGGTCGAGCACCCCAGAGCGGCTCTCCCGATTTTTCAGAGCTTCCCGAGGACGGTATGGTCCTTCAGTACATCAAACCCAATATAGTGTTCCCATTCATAAATGGACGATGTTATAATATCATCAGATATTAATGTAGCTTTACATTCCCACGCCAAAGATGAAATGCAAGGGGAAATTGGATTTTAGATGAGGTAAGGCTGATAGCCGTCGCCACGGTCATCCGGTCGACTTTGCTTCCATCCTGTGTCGTCTAACTCTCATCCTCTCCGAAGATATATACAATTATCTACGCGAATTAAATAATTATCCTAAAGTATCATTATAAATATAGGGTTCTACATATATAACTGTAGCGAGAATGTCGTTTCTAAAGTTAGTGACCCAGAAAAATATTGATTCGACATTCATATCGGTAGTTTTCACCATATTTTTACAAGTCCCTTCGTCCATACTCGACGACGTCCCCCCCACCACCACACTTTTCCTCCACATTGTAACTCACTCTGCATAACTTTTAGGGAAATACAGAGTAGGATTCTTCACATAGCCCGGGGAACCTAGTTAACCCTTGGCTACCTTTCTCTCCCTTCCGTCTCCCCCCTTTAAAATCTCTTCCTATGTTAATGAAGGTGAGTGGGTACTTCGTGGATAACCCTCATGTAGCCTACCTTAAGAAAATGTATTCACATTTGTCAAAGATTAGCTTACAGGAGAATAGAAGCAGGTTATCTACAAGGGATGCCTTCTCTCTCTGCTTTTGAATTAAGGTTACCATAAGCCGAGACAATCTAGGTCGGTTTTCAGAGATGTTCGCAAACCTTGAGCATACGACAAGAGTTGCTCCAAACAACCGGCCAGATAAAAAATAAAATAAAGGTTTGACATTGTTTCTCATTAAGTGTTTTATGGGAAAGGTTTAACACATAAAATAATATTTCATATTTCAGGTTCAACTGCACGAGGATATAGAAAGTTGACCGAATGCTTCCTATGTGCTCTTGGTATGCTCACTCAGCAGCCACCGGGGGTACATCTCATCCGAGGACCGATTCGTCACCTCATAGCATGGTTCTCATTCGTTTTCCTTATGATTGGTACGTGTTACAGCGGAGGTCTAGCGTCGGTACTAACTATTCCCCTGTAAGTAACGGAACGATTTAACATTGCTAAACGTAATCTTACAACAAAACATATTTTCCTTTTGTAGCATGACAGTCGTTAAGTACCGCAAGATATCTGATGAAAGTGAATTCTTAAGAGGTGCTCGTACTGATTTTTCTAATTCGTGATGCTGAAATGAATTTACATCTGTGCATTAGTTTTTTTTAATATAAATTTTATTTTTTGTATTCTTTCACGTTTTTTCAACGCTTGCGCTATGTTTATAAGTTGTAAAGAATTAAAAGACTGGATGTTTAATAGCACTGACTTTCTTTTCAGAACACCAATTCCTACGCTAATTCCTCGCTAGAGGGATTATTTATAATAATACATATAATTATTATTATTATTATAACTCCGTAAATATTCAGAACATCGCGATGTAATTCGGTAAGGCAGTTAATAGGTCCAATATGTACTTGTGTCCCAAATTTCGTTACAGTAGTACCAACCTATACGAAGTTAGGGATTTTTTTCCCCCCGTTTTGACCCTTGAAGATCACCTAGCGAATTACTTCACATGCCGTAGTACTGAGTTGGGCTATCGCACTTGACCTGCCGGGACTCGAACCCGGGAACTCAGTAATGTGAGGCAATGACGCTGTTGACCACAATAGCAGAGGAGGTCGACACTTTTCACTCATTATTACATCATTGTTTACACAGTCAGCTATATAGTCTGAACCATCGGCCCTAGAATAGTCAAAGAGACCTTCAATTAATCGTCATAATTTGAGGATAATTTTTCCAATATCCTGTCTAACTATTGCTACCAATTCAGAATTTCGTTTTTTATTTTCAAAATGCGCTTCAGCTAGTCAGATATAGAAGGATAATTATTGTTTTTATAGTAAAGAAGACACAAGTAAGATAATTTCATTATGTTGGTTTGATAATAGCAATATTTTTAACTGAATAACAGTTTCAAGTTATCATAGTATCATATTTAACTTTATATGCCCGTATTATAATCCCTGTATTTGTTTGATTGTAAAACCATTGCCAATAAATACTTTCTTTTTTTGCTTATTACAAAGAATTTTGTGGTAATTTTATAGTTATAACTCAATACATTAGGATCTAGCATTTATGTATGCATGTATTTTAATGTTTTAATCGATGCATTTGACACCCACAATTTAATAAACATTTTTTAAGTGAAATTTTCAAATATACTTCAGTTTTACCATCGAACTCTGTAGATAACTTTTACATTTTATAAATTTCTTTATCGTTCACAATGGGCAATTACCTACTACTGTCAAAACTTCCCCAACTTTATTTGCTCTACAAGACATTTAAACTTATTTAGACCGCTCGCGACGGATTCTAAGCATCTACTGTTTTAAAATCTTGGATGTGTGAAAACGGTTGTCTACAATTTGCTAAATTTTCACTTCCGGACCCTCTGCGTCTTTTGTCTTTCGACAATAGTTGCCAATAACTTACGTGCATGCGCCCGGACATCCTGCACTGCTTTACTCACCTCACCGTCTCAAAGTCGTAATAATGCATGACGAAGCATTAAATTTTGCTAAGTAATAAGATTTGGAACTTCAAAACTTTACGTTGTTCAAAAATATTTAACTGTGATCAACACAAAAAATGATGCATTATCGTGATGGAGGCTCATCGATTATACCAATCCCCGCTCCAAATTCATCCTGCTGATACCGAAGTCCGCATGATCAGTAATATTTTCATTTCGAATAGCTGAGGGTTTACCTCGCAGGGTCTGTTGTTAAGAGACGTTTAAGCGTGATACGCAAGACGCATGTTGCTTAAACTGTAATGGATCTTATTACATTTCCATGCCGACCTGCTTTCAATGTAAAATCAGGGCTCGATTAGTTTCAAAATGTCCTCTTCTGACGTTTCACTTCCCCACACATAAATTAACAAACAGCCAACACCTGACACTTCCTGCCGAACATTCAAACATTACCTAGTATAAAACATCTCCACCTCGTTTATTTACATGGTAACGTAATTATTAAGTAGTGTTACTTTGATTTACCCGTATTTAACAGTAGTATAAATTTGGCCCTAACGATATTCTACATTTTTGTATATATCATAAGATTTGAAAGCCCTGTGGATACTATGGAGCAATTAGCAGCGAGTAACGTACCTTGGGCAGCCAATCACGAGGCATGGCTATTCTCCATTAGAGATGCCAATGAAACATCCATGATTCGAGTGAAAAACAACTTCCTTGTTCTACCTGATGATCAACTAGCGACGTTATCAACAAGTGGAAGAATTGGCTATGGTGTTGAGAGATTAGCTGGAGGTAAGCAATAGAAACTTACTTGTCCCTACGAAAAATTAAGGTATCCTGGTGATGACACTATTACATTTTTTAATAAACATATCCTTTATCTGTGGCTTTTTTATTGATAATGCGCAGAGACCACGATATAGACCGGAAAATCCCTCGTCGGTTTGCCACTATGGAGTGAGCATGTACAATTGGCACCATGATTTTTGTTCCTAAATGACGTTAAAAGAGCGGGTGTCGGAATATTGAGTAATATTTCCTTTCAGCTACCGAGACACCTCAGAAATATTAGACAGAACAAATTAAATGTTCCGGTAGCATCGCTTGTGAAGAAGATCATGCTAAATTGTAACCATCTAGCCAAGGAATATGTTCCGCAGATGATGTGGTATATTTCATATTGACTGAAGGTTACCAATGACAGTTAAAAATACTCAGAAATTGGCGGTTTTAGAATGGAGGCGGAATATTTGGCATTTTGGAGCCGAAATAGGAGGAAGATGGAAAATTAAGCTTTCTGGTCCAGCTAGTGATCGTAGAGACTACTAACTTGGAAAGTCTGACAATTGTTAATCTCGAATACTTTCGTTAAAACTAAAATGGAGTCCGGACGAATACTTTCGTTAAAACGAAAATGGAGTACGGACGACTACGTCCCGACTTCTGCGGCCGCTAGCCGACAACGATCCTCTTATGCGACGACACGAGCATTTCGACCACCTAGCATCCTGTTTCACCACAGTTCCTGCCAAACACCAAAGCTACATCCGCCTTCAATGTTCAACACGCGTTATCGTTAAAAAAATTTTCTATCAACTTATCGACTTGGCAGTGACCAAACTTGCCAAGTAGCACAATTTTAATGTAGCTTCGACCAGGTTCACTCCACTATTTGTTTATTTATAAACTCCTGAGATTTCAACGTAGCGTTTCGTTGTAATATTCTGCAGTGTCCAGTTGCGTCAATATGACCCCGTTACGAATTATGCACCACATGTACAGCACATATACTATTGTGCTCTGCAGATCTAAAAATGCACTTTAAAAACTTATTCAATGGCAATTGTTTTGGTGGCCTTAAATCACTAATGTCACAAGAGACATGAAAGTCCATGTTGAAGAACTTTAAAATTAAACCAAATGAATCTCTAGCTTTTATAGCTATTATTGATATAGAAATAGCACACAACGCTTCTGCAATCCTTATTGCTTCCGTTTCGGGGCCTGTAAACGAGCAACTTTTACGGCAAGATGTGGCCGGCAATACTGGCCGGGCAATATTGGTCTAAATCCAGCAACATTTTCGGCAATACATACATATGGCCCGGCAATATTTCAGTATTGCCGGGCAATGTCGCCAGCATTTTAAGCACTGGCCGGCGTGATGCCGGTGATATGGGTCCTGTGTCGAAAATACGGAAACATTGCCGGGCCACAATTGTTCCCAGACCTCAGCTAGAGAACTCTGTAGTCAATCTGCTGTGTTAGTAATTAATATTACACTTTGTTCTCTGGGTAAAATTATTCAGTATTCCACTTATGAATGGGTCCAACGAGAAAACTATTGAATTTATCGATGAAGTTCGCAGAAATCCATCATTATGTGACGAGTAATCGATGGACTATAAAATGGAGCTCGCCAAGATGGTTGGCAAGAAATAGCCAACAAATTTGACATCGTACGCGAAAAATGAAAATAAGAATAAAAGTTAATTTCTAATTTTTAAAATTAATATTTAACAAATAAAGAGACCTAGCCTGTACTATGTGCGAAATTGAACAATCGTATACTCTGATTACAAATTATATATTAATACACCAAGAATCGAAGGGTGATCGGTATTGCTTTACTCTTCATCGTGCCATTTTTCTCCATCATATATTGCCGGAAATGTGAAATTTTTGTTGCGAATAAACCACGCGAATAACTCAAAAGCAAAGCTAAAACGAAGTTAAACGGAACGACAATGGAAGAGATGAGTGGTAACAATAAGAGGTCATAGCTATTGTTGGGTTTCAAAGTATCAGTTTGTATTTATACGTTATAATCATTAGATGAAATAGCCAATTGCAGTGATGTTAGATTTAATCTGAAGCATTTCTGATATAATTCTGGAATAGTATCTGGCGATTGGAAGTGCGGTTGTGTCGTTCCTGGCTCTCGTGTTTTTTTTCCAATCACCTATCGAAAGGAACACGGATACCAAAAACTTTAAGTGGTATTTAGATCATCACTTAATTTTGTCTGTATTTGGTTAACTCATCTAATTTTTATATTTTGTGGACAAGTATTATATTCTCATTCCAATATTTTGTAATGTAAATATGTCACAGAAATGTGTAAATATAGGCCATGTCTCACTCCCCACGAAATGAAATTTTGAGAAAATAGTAACTTGCTATAAATCGTAAATTATTATTTTTATAATGTAATGTTAATTACAATTGATATTATTAAATTGAAAATAAATTAGAATTAACTAACCAAACTCTGATAATTAAAAATATGACCTTACAATACTGAGTTGTGCCATTAAGTGCAATTCTACAATAATTGGAATTATTCCAAACTACGTAATTCAAATGTAATTCCGTATCAAAAACACAGGTTTACTCAATTTTTTACCATTTACATTAATTTAAAAACTAACTTAAATAATTATTTACAGATCTTCTTCAATCTCTCCCTCCCTGTCTGCCCCTCCCCTCCCCCATGTACTTTCGTATACTAAATTACTGTACAATAAATAATATGCCATTATGTTTCCTTTAAGATTTTTAAATTTAATAATTCGAAACTTACAAAATATAATTATGTTTTAACACAATGTTTTGTTTTAGGTAACTTTGCTCTTGGTAAGTACTTGAATGAAATTTCGATCAATAGGCTTAGAATCATGAGTCAGGATCTCTATTGGGACCAAGTTGCTCTGATTGCTCGCAAGGGATCGCCTTATTTACCAGCTGTTAATAGTTTAATTCACAGACTGATTCAGTCAGGAATACCTTTACACTGGGAAGACCAAGTAGTACGCCAATTTCTTTCTCCGAGGATTCAAATTGCCGTGAAACAAAGTGGCGCAACAGTTTCCAGCTCTGTTCCAAAGGCTCTAAAAATCTCTCACGTGAAAGGAGCACTCACCATACTTGTTTCAGGACTTATTTTGTCATTCGTAGTGTTCTGTGGTGAACTTATAGCGGATAAATACGCTACACCAAAGCGCGAAAAGTAGATAATTGTATTAGCAATAAACTTAAAAGGCTATTGATTGTAAAATAAGTTTTTCCTAATGATATATAATATATTATTTTCTGATTCGATCTGTTAGAAATTTCAATGACTGTACTAAATGTGTCCGCATTAATATAATTATTAAAATGTATAATATTAAAATATGTCAACTTGTCTAACGCGTTGTCATTATTTATTTACAAAACGACAATTTACCACAAATTTGATGGTATTTCAATTTAATATGCCAAAATTATGCTTTATTCTTAAAATTATGTTACATCTGCGGCCACATTTCGCCGCACAGAAAGAAGAGATGAAAATCGTAAAGTTTTACGCAGATGTCGGTCGGCGTTTGGGACGTCCAAGTGTATGAGGTAGAATACAACTTGGGAACAGAGATTTATGTAATGAATGATTTGTTACTGGATAAATTGAACGAACTAAATCTCGTTGTATGTGAGTTTAACAACGTTTTTATCGAACAGAAAGTTGTGAAGTACTACTGAAATTAATTAGACCATAAAACAAGAAAAAAGGTACAGTTTTGTTGTATAAATGCATCAATAAGTTATTGCCATAATATTTTTATAAGTATCTAAGTTATTAGATAGAGTATCTTGACATAACTAAGGCTAGATTAGATTTAAATAGATAGAACATTTTATAAAAGCTTAATAGTTGCCGAATGTAATTAGAAATTGTGATACTATTAATAACCTTAAGACTTGTTTCATTTGATTTCAAGTAATTAAAAACTAAAATTTGTGTTTTTTTACATTCATAATAAGTATATTTTTCTGAATGAATTAGTATTATATAATTTCAATCAGGAGAACTATTGCTGCTATAAAAATATTATAGTTGCATCGCGTTTCCCAGCGACGGAAGTTTTTTTTACCAGTCGTCAGAATAACCACAGTTTCAATATTTCGAAGCAAATAATTCTAACAATCATTCCAGATGTTTGTGATGCCACAGTCAGTGTTTTACAAAGTTACATTATGGCCGTAATAATTACAAGTGCATAGGTAATAAACTTGGAATTATTTATTACGTATACGCTCAAATCTGATTAAAACCCGAACCGAATTAGTATTCACATCAACATGTCAAAAATAAATGAAAATGTTTATTAAAACACATTGTAAAGAGAACTATACTTTTTATGAAATGTTGTTAACTTGAAGATGTGAATATATTTATTCGAGTTTGGGACACGCGCAAATTGCTACGAGTTCCTACTTATCTGGGGAAGCTTGTCAATTTACTGCTGCTGTTTTTATTATCTATGTATGTAATTAATCCAATTTTATTATTCAACATTTATTTTATTCCATATAAAATTCTTTAGACATTTAAATGTGTAAATAAAAATAGATATATGTCAGACATGTACATTTATTGTCCAACCCCTTCAAAATAAAATAAATAATTGATGAACAGACGAAATACTCCCAATCTAAGCAAAACAGTAAAGTATATGAAACATAATTAAAGGATCATGACAGAATAATCTGGACCAGACCCGGAATCGAATCCAGGACTTACACTTGGTATATGGCAAATCTGTGCTACTCGGGTCGACTCCTCGTCAATCGTTAACTTTCTCCGTCCATTGTATAGAGCACAGACTCACCCACAATTTACCAAATCACATTCTTCACGGCCTAATTAAATTTAATGAAAGAAAAAATAATAATTTTGCCGTAAGTCTCGTACGGCTCATATAAGTGTGGCTGCGCGACTTTCTTTGTTACTCAGCTATACGGGTCGGCTTAACCTTCAGTACTCATTATTCTTGTTACCTGATATGAATGAAACTTATAATAGCTATCTGGACAACAATGTATCGTTCGCCCAGGAATTTATATCACACCCGTTACTGAGCGATATAATATGGCTATACTTATGAACAAGTTTATGGTGTCTCGATTTTTATGCGTATAAGCAAGAAATTTAAGTTTCCGCGTAATGGCGGAAATTGAAAAATATAGTCAGGTTATCGTAGTAGTGAGAACCGAACATTATTGAATTCTAAAATTCTGGAGTTTAAATAATTGAACGGGAGATTCTATTTCTGTACTCATAGAAATTTTAATATTCAAATATATATAATATTTAAAAGTTTCTTTTCTGGTGCAACACACGTTCGCCCACTTTCATGTTAACAATGGAAATATTTATCTTATTGTCACCACGTTATCTAGTATTGCATGAAACTAAACATATTTAAAGCAAATTTTATTACAGAATTACTTAATTTTAAATGTATCTAACAGCGTACATAGAAATGACCATAGTTTAGACCGCCCATACCTGTATAACTCAAAATATAAAGCGGCCCGGATGAGGTGGGGGTAAATAAGAAAATAATAATAATAAAGAAAATATTTTGATACTTAGAAGTAAATTTAATGTGACACGTTGCATCATTTTTCTTTAACAAGTTTGCGTATTCAGGAGATATATTGGTATGATTTATATCGTTAATTACAGTAAAGTGATTAATAGATTTTAAAAAATGATAGTTATAAGAATATGCTTATACATTATTGTGATAAGAGATGGTTTAAACTTAAAATTTCATTATGATTGAAGTTTGTTGAAAAACATTCAAAGTAATATTTGTTATTGTGCGTACACTATAAAGTCAATTTTACTATCAAAAGGTAACGTACAAGCCTCACCATAGTATCCTTACCTCGAAGTGGTGGTGAGGCTTGCGTGTCTAATGATCCTAAGAGCTATACCGACGGTAGCGTAGCTATGGTAGGGCCTCCCTTGCCGGGCAGGTCGAAGGTGATGACCCAGACTAAATGGGATACACTGGTCCTCCAGGTTGGGGGTTGGTGTGTGGGGCTAACAACTCCACCATCATAAAAACTTCATATTGTTCAGAAACCTTATCGAAAGAACAGGACGGTCCCAAACTTCGACGAATACAGCGCGCTAAATGGCAACGATATGGACGGTTGGAGTAAGGAGGTGACGTACGCGGGACCAAGGTTAATGGACCGTAGATCCATGGAGTAAGTAAGTAAATAACGTACAAGTAACTATATGGAAACCATTGAATGTAAATGAAAATGTAATCTTACAAATAATTTAAGTAATTGTATAAATGAACTAAAATGATTGTTAATGAATAATATACATTTAATAATATAGACTTAAGAAGTGATGATGTAAATACCACACAACAGTTCTGAAAAACAGACGTAATTTTTAATTTTAATATACACAGTTAAAGTACACACAGTTAAAGTACACATTAAACTAAAATTTGCAAGTTTCACAGAAAATAATAAAACCTTGACACTTAAAACAATAACAATGCAATTCAATATCTAACAAATATAAGCACTTTAACATTATTTTCTGTCTATAAGCATTCCCAAATAAACTGATCATGATGTAAAGGTATAGAGTGTGCAATTGTCGTTAACGGGTGTTAAGAGGAAAATAACTTGGCAGTTTGTAGTTAAACTAAATTACTTTGCAATCCTAATAATCCGTCAAGGACCAATGATATTACTTACATTTGGTTTACAATCTTTGGATGAGAGCAGTCTTCAAACGTGGCATTTGTTGGCCTAAAACACGGTGAAGGACTTTGGACACGTACATGTGTTTGGTTGTGCGGTGACAATCATCTGGCTCTGTGGTGGTCACATACTGTTTGAAAAAATGAAGCAATTTACTGTGGCTTTTCTATTCAGCGTTTTAACATTACATTCATTTGTTTCTTCTGAATCTTGCTCAAAACCAGAGGTTTCTGCAAATGCGTATACTTCTCCAGATGCGACTGTCCTTACCAGCATTGCATTTGTTGCTGAATTCACGTTGAAGTGTTCCAATAATGTGAAAGGAATACCTCTTTATGCAGAAGTTAATGGAAAAACTGTTCCCGCTGCCAGAATTGGAGAAGACAAATACCAAGTTAGCTGGGCTGAAGAAGTGAAGAAAGCAAGAACCGGCGACTATGTTGTAAATGTTTATGACGATGAAGGTTTTGCTGCACTGAGGAAAGCTTCAAGAAGTGGTGAAGATCCGTCTTCGGTAAAGCCCTTGGTTACAATATACGTAAATTATCCTGGGGCATATCAAGGCCCATGGGTTAATTCTGAGTTTATGGCTGCTGTGCTTGCAATAATTGTGTGGTATGTTGCATATTCTGCCAAGGCAAAGTTGTTGGCGTAGGAAAATATTTGCCTTCACCAGAACCTAAGACATTTTTACAACACCATTATTTATTATTTCGATGTAACAAGTCATTACATTTGTTTGTTCTGGTTCATATTTTATTACATTGCTTTTATGCTTTGTTAATAAAAGAATTTTAAGAAATCTTTTTGTTTAACATCATTATCCGGCTATTCTATTCTAGAAAAGTTAATTTGTCTGATTAAATATGAAATATTTATCTTAATGCCTCATATTTCGATTTTGTGGTTAACTTAGATAAGCATTTAAGGGAAGACTTATTAAGTAAGAGTACTTTCAACATTGTACAAAATCTTCTCAGGAAGTCAACCTGGTGTTACCATCAATTTGCCCAGACTTTTCAGCAACTAGCACCATTGGCTTCTGGAGAAGATTTTGTTCAACTACAGGAGAACCTCCTTCATTAATTTTTAATGTTGTTTATTAAATCTGGTTGAAGTGATTGATTTGGTTTGTAAGTAAATGGATTTTGATTTTATTTTGACTGGTTGTTTGACTTAATGTCTATAGGTATTTGAAAATATATCTTACCATTAAAATGACTTGTGCAGTTATGTCTCTAGGTTTTTGTGTTTTTTCTGAAGAAAGGAACAAGACTTCCAAAAATGTGTGGCATTTGTATTATCATTCCTTTTGTCTGTATTTGACTATCTTTTTTATTTTATCTTACCATTGTTGGCACCATCATAAGGTTTAATGAGACCAAATTGTACTATAAGCTCGTTCATAGCTAAAAATTGCTGTAGTAATTTTAGTATTTGTCTTGTCTATCAGTAAAACAAAGTTAAGTATAAACATCAGGAATTGAAATGATTTTGGGTGCCAAAAGCTGGTGAAAGTGAGATTGTACATCGTCTACAGGAGTGTATTTGATTAATTACGTGATGGCAGTAACGGTGTACTGATCAAAGTTGAAAGTTGGTCAGTTAATTGCTTATTTTTATCATCCTGTTACAATTGTACTACCACTGGCTTTAAGAAGCTTGAATATAGTTTTGTAAACAATTTTATATATAAATGTTTGTGTTTTTCAGTCATGGTATATTCTGCAGTATTTGTAGATATTTCTGTTTATATTATGGCTACAAAACAGTCAACTGCTTTATGAACAATTGATTTTATTCACACACTTTTATTATAGTTTTTTTATATTTTTGTAAATTGTATTTTTAATGAAGGAATTATATGGTAGCTGTCTGTAAGTTCGGTTCTGTAAAAATTCTGTCTTGGTGCTCACATTTATTATTATTCCATCAAAATTATATGTAGATTTAAGTACAATAGGATACTTATAATAAGAAAGATAGGAAAATACAGACAAAATTAGTGATAATATAAATACCACACAACCTTTCTGGGATCCTTGTCCCTTTCTTCAGGTGCTTAGAAGAGCCTAGAGCGACACAACTGACATGTGCAGTGTGTTCACGTGCATGTCGCGTCAGCATTCTCCATGGGGAAACCCCAAGTGCAATCTAATTTTAATCACACTATAGTTCAGCATGTGACTAAGAATACATGTTAATGACAATATAGATCACCTAATTTACCAGAACTCTATGGACACTGACAAGTAAAACCTCATTCTCGATTAAGTTAGAACCAAATTACTCTGAAAAGTGGAAAAATAGTGGAACTTTTTTTGTCCAAAACAAGATAATTGTCAAGCATATGTTACACTACTATGCCAAATTTTACTTTATGTATGCATTTTTTTATCTTACATTAAAATAAGGTTTAAAAAATTCTTCGACACTAAACACAGGTTTATTACATGAAAACATTGGAGAGTCTGTATAATGTGTGGTTGGGAGTTCTCTTAGATCTAGAGAGACATAAAATTTGACAGTCGGCCTATCAGGTTCATAGTTGGTCTTTTTGGACTTCAGTGTGTGTATGGTGAGGTCTGGGCAATGTTTTGTGTCATGAGAAATTATGATATTGTTGCCGGTTTATTCTAGTATGGAGCACCCACTCCAGACAGGATATAATGTGAAGGCCTTTTAGCATCAGTATCTTCATCTGCTGGAGGAGTTTTCTGCAGGTCTCATGGGACCATTCCAGTCAGAGTGCTCTCTTTTAGACAATGAATACTGCCTGGCTTGATGTACCCCATTCATCAATAAAGTTTATATTGTATTAAATGTGTGTCCATGGATACTTGAAAGGGATAAATAAGAAACACTTAATGCATGGAATTGGAACGAGGAATTCATTAGGCATTTACCACAGGTCTATGGCACTATGTATGAAGGTTGCACTCGTTACCCTCGGTATGCAGGGTGTATTTGATACGTGCTCTCCCAGATTTATTTTCTACTTAAATGTTGGGCAAGTTAGGTTTGTATTATCAGGTTATTTTAGTGATTAATGTGTTTAATTTATTCCTGTATTTACAGTATCATTTATATTTACACAAGTGATGGAAGAAAGTAAATAATTATGGACAAAAATTAAAGTTGCACTACTAATTGAAATGTGACAAGCTGCACTCGCATGTTGGGACGTCGGAATAAAATAATACAGAGACAGAAATTTAAAATATGATGAACTGTACTCTTGCAGTTGTGCGAACAAGGATCCCAGAAACGTTGTGTGATATTTATATTATCACTTATTTTATCTGAATTGGCTTTCTTTCTTATTAATTGTTTTCAATCATATGTAAATTTTTTTCATTTCCTGCCGAATGTTGACGAGAATACACCACATTGTTGCTTGTTAATGGGATTCAAGACAGCAACAATGACAACATGTTACCAACAATTTAGTATCACAGTCTGGAAACACGTAAACCAAAAGCTATTAAAATGCGTGCCACACTGAATCGGAATTTGTCATCATCATTAAATTTTTATTCTGAAAATGGACCTACATGTGGTGCATTTTCTATTTGGGCAAATTTTGATTATTTACCTAGTTTCGCAAATAATCTCAGATATTTTTTAGATTTTTGCATTGTTTAGATATTCAAATATATCAGTTATTTTTCTGAGCGGTAATGGTGGAGTACGTTACAGAAGAATAAAATAAACATTATGTTCAGAGGGTAAAGAGAATTTATAAAAACAATTAAAACGTAGAAGTGTAAATGAGAAATACTATTTTTATGACTCTTAGCTAGTAGTATATCCTTTCGTTCCTTTGGGAACATAGGGTAACTGTGAAACATTTCCACCTAACTCTATTCTTTGCCAACATTTTAACTTCTTTCCAGGTCTTGCCACACTCCTTCGCCTCCTCCATGATCGACCTCTTTCAGGTATGTTTAGGTCTTCCTACTTTTCGTTCACCTTGTGGATTCCAGTCTAATGCTTCCTTCTCAACTGACCCTTCATTCTTCCTCAAGGTATGTCCTATCCATCACCATTTTCTCACCGCAGGCTTCCCATAATGCAGAGTTACTTATTATTTCGGGTTATCTTATACCAATTATTTTTCTTAAACATCGATTTATAAATGTTTATAATTTCTTTGTAATTTGATTTGTTACTTTCCAGGTTTCGCATCCGTAGAGCAGTACTGATTTGACATTGCAATTAAATATGCGAATCTTGTTTTTTTGGGAAACATTTTTGTTCTTCCAGAGGGTGTATGGTTGGACAAACGCTCCATTTGCCTTTTTAATTTGTGTCTTGACGTCTCTGTGGCTCCTCCACTTGTTGCTGCTATGCTTCCTAGATCAGTAAACTCACTCACTATTTCAATTTCCTCCTTTATTTTTGTGTTTGTATTTTTTGGCTTAATTTTGAGTTTATCCGCATGTCTTTGGTTTTCTTAATTTTTAATCCAACTTGACTCTTAGCTGCTTAATGCTAAATTAGTTAAAACATTGTGATGCAGGCAGGGAAATATCGACGAAGGAATACTGGATAAAACTTAAATGTTTTCAGAAGATAATACGAAAATGTATCAATATCATAGAAGATATCATAGAGATGGATCTGGGAAATTACTTACGAAAAAAATATGTGCAACAGGTCTGGAAACTTCGACGACGCACATATCGCGTGGCGCTGAAATGGAAAAAAAATTAAAGAACCCAACGCAAGAATGGAGCGCCATGTACCCTATAAAATTGTCAAGATTCTGAATATAACACTAAGATCAGAAGAAAATCATACGGGACAACATTTACATGGCTATCTACGAAAGTTCCAGATCAAAAAAGGATAAGGTTCAGGAAAATTACTTGTGGAAAGTTTAAACGGACGAAGCGAAGAATAGAGAATCTTTTTATGTAAGCACGAAGAAATAGGGGGAACAGGGAAGAAATTAGAACAATTAATGATCCCAGGAAAAAGCTTGTTAAGGATAAAGAAAGGCTGATGTATTCAACAGTGTTTGATAAAAAAAAAGGACTAACATTGTGAGATAAGTGCATGCAAATCACGAAAGAGAATTTCTAAATTGGACGCAATAAAATCATTGGACCCGATGGTGTACCTGGGGACTTTCTTAAAGTATCTGTTACGACTCTTTGAATAATACACCCTTGCCTCGGGATGGGAAAGAAACAACGGTAGTTCCAATTTATGAAGTAAGCGGAATATTTATTGGCTACCGGGTTAATCGTTCGGATGTGCTACCCCCTCCTTTGCACAACCAATCAACTTCAGTAACCGCCTAGAGCTTGACCGCTGCCTCCCCTTCCTCAAACTGTGCCACCCGTCTTCGCTGCTGACTGCAACTGCAGTCCGGTTAGCGTAACATTAGACGTATGTAAGCAAATAGAACATATAATTAATGTAACATGGCCTCAAGTCAGAATTTATTAATTGAAACCCATATATAATACGTTTCCTCCCTATGATCCCAATTTTATTTATAAATGGAACATATGATTGGGGATTATTTGAGGGAATGGGAGAGATGAAACTAGAAAAATCAGAGGCTAACACGATTTTAGAAGAGGTTTCTCCTTTGAGATTAAAACGGTTTCTTTTTTCCAGGATGTTGCAAACGAGTGTTGCCGAATGGTTGCGATCGATATTTACTTCTCAAAGGCTTTTTCCTAGTGCCACATTACTTGCTGATAGATAATCTGGACGGAATAGTGTTGAATAAGGTAGCCGTAGCCCGGATACATCAATTCTTAAAATAATCAGGGGCTAAGAAACACTATCATCAAGGAATGGCGTATTAACTGGGACACGCCAGGGCAGTGTTTTAAGGCCACTGCTATACTTGGCGTATAAAATGAGATTTGTGTCACAATTAAATAAATAATTAGTCTCTTTACAGATGATTGTATAATTTATTGCAAAACAAAGAGCTAATATAATGTGTGGGCTGAACAGGGAAATGTAATAAGTTTAGAAATGTGGGCGAAAAATGTCATGAGGTTAAACCCCGAATAAATGTAAACTAGTTTCACACATACATTTTAGGTGGGAACATTATATCTTTGGAGAAAAACTTTATAATCATCAAAGATCAGCTAAATTGTGCACAAAAAATAAATGATGAATTATCCAAATATTGGAAAACATTACATTTTGTGATGAGGGTTTTTAGGGAAACTAGCAGTAATTCGCGTGAATTGGCTTTAAACCAATTTTGGAATTCTATTCAGTTTGTTGGTATTCTTATCGTTCTGGACAAATAAAGACACTCTTGAGAGACTTAGGTAGAAATAAATGTTTTTGGAGCAATCACCACTGTAGGAAAATTCGTATTAAAGGGAATAGAACAGTTTTGGGTTGTAACAATTTACCTTCAGCGCTCCTCACCTCCAAAGTGTTGAGGGCTTTAAAAATAAAGTAAACAGATGTCCATTTGTATATTAAGGACCATTTGGTAAATTTGTAAAAAGCTGTTGTTAAAAAATCTATATATCTATCTAAACCAATGTAACTAGACAATTAAATTATATTAACAGTTTGGAAAAATAGTTAGATAAATGCAAAGTTATGAGAAGTAAAATTTATTAAATTACGTATATAAATTTTAAAAAAACTTCATATAATATTTCAAGAATTTGGAAAATGGCTAGCCAGAACAAAATATTATGTTGACATATTGTTCGCAGAATTTTTAACACTAATAAAGAAATACGAGTAGGTAAAATACCATAAAAACTATTTAACTAGAGGAGGGTGACATAAGATACTATTGTATATGGTCTCTAAAATATGTATTACTAGATAGATCTATTAAATTAAAATATTATATTGGAAGAATAATTTTCTAACCACTGTTTTACGTCGTAAGCAAGTTAGATCTTACTGTAAAAAAGTTTGACTCTCAAAAGAAATGAAACGATTGCTGCTTTAACTAAATGAGTTTTTCGAAGAAAGAATTTTGACCTTGCATTTACGTAGACAAGAAACGATTAACAAGAATCTGGTCTTACTTGCATTTATTGAACCGGAAACTTTTTCATTTTTTTCAATTGATTAAATTAATCAAATTAGAAATAATAACAATCTGTTTGAGCTTGTTCGTCTTTTATTGAACTGGGAAAGATGTAAAGGTGTAAATTGTAATTCGATACTAGAGTCTTATTTATTCTTTTAACATTGTGTCATTAATTTGTACTGTAGATAGCTTCTGAAGAATATATACCACCAACGTTAACTTCTTTCGTTTAAGACCTTTGGTTCTCGTTTGAATTTAATACACGTGATTTGCACACTGAAATCTTTGTTGTCTTTCACAAGACCGGGTAACTTTTTTTTAAAAAAAATAATCGCATAAATTTATGTAAAGCGTTTGCATACATGCTTAGCATTTTTCAATCACTGCTCGTTACTCTACTTTTTAGATATGGATAATTATAATTGGGATCCTAGAGAGGATGATTTCAACGATTCTGAATTCAACTCCTATAACAGAGGCCCTGGCGCAAAGCTGGATCGTGATTTACAACCATGGTCTAAGTATGAGAAATAAAAGTTCTTAGCAATTCTTTTTACTAATTTAGATATTGCGATTTTTGTTCAGTTAAATACTTTATTCAACGAAATCAGCATGTAGATATTTATTGAGGAAACGATTGTCGTTCATTTTCTACTTACTGATATACATTCACTTACTGATATACATAGCAATTTTGTTTGTGTGTAAATGATGTACAAAACGTACGTATAATCTCAAATGTTTGTGCAAAAATTATTTCTGTTTAATATTTATTTATAAAGGATATGAAACTGTCTTGGGATGTTTTGCTATATTGAAGTGGCCTTTTTTTTGTGTACATACTTATATGTATATCTGAAAATTTGTGGATGAAATAGGAACAAATCTATTTAGTGATTTGTTTTTAATTTTATGCAGGTTCTATCTGGTGTAACTTATTTAATCAGAATTCTATAGTTTTTCTTTCATGAGCATTTGCTTGTAAGCTTAAAATAATTCATATTGTGATACATTACTTAAGAATTTACCTTAAGCTCTTAATACTCATTTGTAAATGAATGCTCTGTTCCTTAATTTTCATTCTATTTTTCTAAACTGACCATTAATGATTGAAGTTCAGGTAATGTATACATATTGATAGAATGATGATTTTATCACCACCTTAAGTCTGCATCCTAATTATTGCCTAAGTATGTTCAGTTTACAAATTTGGAAGGTTGGGATGTTTGTGTTCCTGTCTTGGTATACTATTCTTGAGGTAATTTTTGTAATTGTAATTGTCTCATGACTTACATTTAAGAGTTACATTTACATTATATGAGTATTATACACAAAGAAAAAATATTCATATACATTAACTTAAATAACAAAACTCTCTCCACTGAACCCAATCCTATTTTTACTGAAATAGACAGGGTTGCTTGAAGACAATAAAAAATGATCACTCCAAAAACGAAGGCTACAACTCCTCCACGGAAAGGATTTTGGCTTTGGGAGACGAATCCCTTCAATAGTGGAAAAACTATCTTCAGTCATTTAAGACATTTCTTTGGCCCTTCAGACCCACTTCCATCTGAAGCCCCACCATTTGCTGTAGATGTCTTGTGTACACTAAAATCCCCATGTTAGTGGCCCGACAGAACTTTTGGATTTCCATCACTCTGTTCCATCTAAGACAAACGCACAGCTATAGGCACCCAGATAGCACCCTCCTATGTCCACCCGGTCATAATTAAAATATTTCAATTTTTTTAGGATGTGAGCCCTCATCATATGTATATGTATTTTTCGGTTATTTTATATTGGTTTGACCTTACCTTGAGAGAGAGAGAGAGAGAGTGCTGTTGGCTTTGTTGGGTGTCAATTGTTGCTGTCTAACAGCTGGTGCACCTTAGTTTGAATTTGCATTTCAGACCCTCTCTCCTGATGAAAGGGGCTCAGGCCCTCAAAAATTTGTAATATTCTTTGACCTTAGCCAGACTGGACCTACTATTGATTTCGCTGTCTCCCTTTCCTATCTTAATTCCACCTATACACATAGAGCCTTAATAATTTAAGCTACCCAAGTGAATAGTGTGTCTTATTAGACACTTCAACTAATATGACTGATTATGTTTGCTTGGGTTGGTAGTTGGCTCAGTAGCTTAATTGATAAAGCTTCTGCACTTAGAGCAGGAAATTTGGGTTCAATTTCTGGCCTGGCTGAATATTTTCAGTCTTCTCTTCTTCTTCCTTCCCTCTCTACTCATTGAATATATGCTTTGTTTTGTGTGTAATTCTACTTTGATAATATGCTTTCCTTAAATAGCTTATTACCACATTTCTCCTATATTTCCTCACTGTCCAAGTTTCCAATGTGACTTCATCTCCTAATTCAAGATTATATATAAGGGAAAAGTGACGAGGTCAAATTAAATAACACATTATGATACGAAAGAGAGACAGTGATGTTGACTTATATGGAATCAATAGTTGGCCCATTCTGGCTGAGCTGAAAGAACATTATGAATTTTTGAGGGGCTGGGCTGAGCCCCCTTCATCAGGACAGAGGGTGTGAACTGTGAGTGCCGACTAGGCACAATATACATATATACAAATGTTAGGGATTGTAATTATAAAGTGACGAAGTCACATTTGATATTTGGTCAATAGTAAATGTATAGGAGAGAGAAAGCATAGCCGACCTACCTACCTGATGAAATTGACAGTATATATATTTAAAATAATTTGTATAGAAAGGAAATGAGAGAAAAGTAACGGTGTACCTGAAATTGATGCTCTGCCTTGCCACCCAAAATTGAAGAAGTTCCTCCTATTCTATGTTGCAATGCAGAGTTCAATTTCAGGTTAGCCACCAACTTTCTGTCTTTCCTATCCAGACAAATTATATCTGGCATTTAGTTATCTACAATATTCATCACTGTTTATTTTCTTTAATCCATAAAATTTTATTTTACTATTACAGATCAGTAGAGAAAAGGAAGGGTCCTTACAAACTGCATATATCAAATATTCCCTTGAATATAAGTGAGGTGAGTAGAAATTACGTTTATGTACATAATTGTTCTGACCACTATAAATGAAAATAACTAGTAAAAATGGGAAATTATTCACCAAAATCATTTTTAGTGGTAAAAAGACTTTCCAAATATGGATTTAATTTGTAATTTTTGGACAACTGTTAATTTACCAATTATTAACTTTCAGAGAACAATTTATTAATACTTGCTACAGTCTTTGTAGTACAATCCCTACTATTGAAAATTTAATTATGTGCCAAATATTTCATACTTTTTTCAGTTGTGTAACTTCAAATATAATTAATTATTTTTAATGGACTAGTATTTTATATAACCAAAGAATGTTTACTTTGAAAGTTTACTATGAATGATTATAAAATGGACTTGCAGTTGTGGAAAACCTAAAAGTTTGTTAGAGACGAACTTTGATATATAAATAGTTATTTAATTAAGGTGGCGAATATTACCCAACTATTTTGATATTAAAAAATGTAATTATTGTTTGTAAAATTGATTGGAAAATTGAGTTTTATTATTCAATATGGTTATCAATATAATTAAAATTATCTCTTCGTTGGTTTATATATGTAAAATACTGTATATACTGTCATTTTTTAAATTTCAGAATGGATTCAAAAACATATTTTCAAAATTTGGAGAGGTTTACCGTATCAAAAAATCTATACCTGAACCAGGGCATAAGTACAGCTATGGATTTATTACATATGATACTCACAGGTAAAAGTTATTGAAAACAATTCAGCATTATAATTAAAAGAATTTCTGTCAATAGTTTCCAACTAGATATTTGATCCTCCTTTTTTTATCTTTCCACTTTTCGTTACCTTTGTTTATCTTTGCATGTTCATTAGTAAACACTGACATGTTTTTATATCACCTCTGACTTTGCAATTAAACTGAGTATGGTAAATTCTGGAGTTTCTGTTGTTCGAGGTTGAACTGATGTAATTGATTGAGGTTGTCATTGATCTAGAAAATACTTGACTTGGCATATTTCCATTCTTTTTTTTTATCATATATTATATTCTGGCACAGACAAGGATTCTGCTGATTAAAAGTGTGTTGTCCAAACAGTCGGGGTCACTTCATGAATCTTTTGTTGAAGTCTTAAATAAATAAATGGGATATTTTTAGTCTGTTGTGTGTATACATTTCAAAATAAATAAAGTTCAGATCTTCTGATAGCTTAAGACAAAATATAGTTATTTTTCTTAGGTATAGATAAAAAAGAAAATATTACCAACTTGCCAAAAATTGATATTTACTCCAATGACATTCCTAAATTTATGTAATTATCTCAGTTATTTCAATAACACTCATCTTAACAAAGGAACTTTACCTGTGTGTGGGCCAATTTATATATATATTACTTTCACTATACAGATTCTAACTATGCTTCAGTATGTGAGAGCTCCTTATTTATTTAATGTGAATGTCATCTTTACTTTTGCAGCCAGTAATAAATAAAACATTTACTTGTTATTAAGAAATATTGAGATTTAATGTTATTATTTTGCTTTTCATAGAGTATGCATTTGCTTTAAACTTATCATTAAGGTATGTTGAATACTTCCTTGAAAGTGGTGAAGTCTGATTCTACTATTAAACTGATTGCTTATTTATTTCGATGGATTGTGTTTCACAGTTGTTGTTTTTTCTAAGAATTTGTTGTAATGAGATTTTGTGAGAAATTAATTTAAATTATATTTAACATTTTCCAGTGAAGCTGAAAAAGCTATTAGAGAACTTAATAATCAGAAACCTCTATATTTGAAAGTTCAATTTGCTCGAAGTGATTCTGAAAGAGAACGATTGCGTAAGAAAAAAGATGAAGAAAGGTTGTTTGCTGATGCTGTTGCAAGTGCTGAATTTAATGAACATGAATTTGAAGTGAAAAGGTTTGTTTAATTGCAGATTGAACAATGAGCATTATCCTAGTTGTAATAATTTTGATATAATAATAATTTTGTTCAAAAGTACCATATTTGAAAAATTCTGACTAATCAAATACACATTATAATTTTTAGTAACTATCAAGTACTTATTTAGTTGGAATTATATATGTATATTATAAATTACCGACACATGAATGTCTACTTTAAGGAGGGTCAGTGTGAAGCACTGGTAGTAGCTGTGGAGAATTGTGTTTGGTGTTGCTGCTGTTAGCAATGTGTTTGGGAAGAAGTCATTTTGTTTGGCCTATATTAAAAACAGAGTAGAATCTGCAATTAATCTCTTACATGATTTAGGAGGAGAGGAAGGGTAATGTTTTATTTGATTTTGTAGCTGGTTCTTTGAGAAGAATTAATTAGGAATGTAGTGTAGGTTGAAGGATAGGACAGTTGGGGCACCTGTTTCCACTGCAAGGTAAGGGTGAGGCCAGAAGGGTGGTGTTAATTAATTTTAAGTATGTATATGTATATATGTCCCTCTTTCCTATCCAAATGAGTAATATACATATATGTACATCTATTTGTAGATCTACTGGTGTAGGACGTGGCAGATTTGTGGAAAGTATGGAAGTTAAGAAAGGCAGGGAGATCAAGTATGGGTCTTCTGTTCTCTCCCCCAATTTTCAGAATGAAGCCGATTGTTATTCATCTTATGAAGACCATAGATTTGATGAAGCAAATAGACTTATGATGAATGTTATTCATTACAGCAAAAATTCCAATATGGGACATCGAAGAGTATCAATGGGAAGGGGACATTTACATGAGAGGTGAGTCATTGTGTAGCAACTGTCTGAATTAGTGAATATTCAAAATCTAGAACATTTAGAAAACATGGTTAGTATATGTTTGAATAAATTACTGCACTTTAATATTACTATTTATGTTTACATTTTATGATCGGTGAATGTAATGTTTTCTTTAATTTTGAAATATTTCCCATGTTGTGCAGTGATTGTGCTTGAAAGTTTCGTTCAGGTGTATTATCACTGTCACAAGATTATCTGTGTCCGATACAGCCAGCACCTTATGAAAGAGCATAGAAAGTATGGAATGCTTCTGTGCTAGGCAATGAAAACTACTGTTGTTGAGGTAGAAGTCTGTGTATGTCTGTTTTCTATACACCACATGTTTTACTTTTCCATCTGGCTCTCTCTAAATCTGTAGATCCAGAAAGGGGGTCCTGTGCATCTTGACTTCTGTTGTGATATTGGCTTTGATTGAGTTGAAGTGAATGTGAATTCCTCCAGTGTGTGATGTGTTCCAGTGCCCTGGTGGCCGTATTATAAACGAGTCTTCTACATAGCAACAGAAGCACTTGGGCTTCAATACAGAAGTGTCTTAACGCTTTCCCTTTGAAGGTCTCCATGAAAAGTTGGCTACCAGAAGAGGCAATGGTCACACCAGGGCCACTCATTCTTCAAGTTCATAAAATTCACCTTGAAAATTCTAGGTGTTATAAGCACGTGTTCTGAGAATTCTGTGTTTTTGGGTGTAAACTGCTTCTCCAATAATTTGCTTAAGAATGCCATTTATATGAAGCTGAGTTGGGACTCGATTGATTTCCATTACCTGAAAAGAAAAAAGTTAATTAATACAACAGGTCTGCCAAAGGAGGTTATTTCTGAGTTATGTCAGTAAGCACATGTTCTGCATGGAATCTATTTTTGCCTAAAATTCATAGACATGCCATTCCTTTTGGTTACGTACAGCTCTGCCAAATTTCCTTGCCAGGAAACTTAGTGGGAAAATGTATCCACCATGTCAAATACTACAGAATTAGACCAGACATTACAAAATGTAGAGCTTGGGCTACAGGATCTAATGGTTCCGGTCATCATATGAGTACTGATAGATGAAACCATTAAATTATAAATTATTTGCTTAGCTTCTTGTAATGGTGTTTTTCTTCTTGGCTGCCCCCGCCCACCTTCACCACCTCTATTCTAATTGCAACTTATCTGTTATGTTGAATGTTGACATTGAACTATGAGAACTGCATAATTTTTTATTTGATTTCAATTTCCGACATTTTCACATTACTTTTGTCACTCCTTGGGTGTTCTCTTCCTATGCCAGCAGGAGCTGAAAATATACTTTTACTGGATTTAGAGTAACACTATTAAACTCTTCAGCCTCGAAAACTATTCAACTTGAATTGTTTTTTGATTGTTTCACACTGATTTTAGGATGTAATCTAGTTTATATTTAATATATGATAATTCAATTTTTCAAATAAAAATCTGAATAGTTTTTAATTCCATTCCTCCTAATGGTGCTGTGTGTGTTTTACCCCACATTGAAAAAATGTGTGGAACCTATTTCATTTATTTATTAGATAAATTATTTTACAGTTAAGTTGGGTTAGTTAGAAATGGTTATATAGTGATTAATCAAAATTAATTTCTGTTGCAGATCTCCCCCAATTAACTCAAGACATTCATTAACAAATGTTTCTCATAAAGATTTCTGTGATGTTGAACATATTTCTGAATCAAACATTTCCTTCAATGTAAGTGATTAATGTAATGCAAATTTGATTGTAGGATGTAATCTAGTTCATATTTAATATATGATAATTGAATTTTTCAAATAAAAATCTGAATAGTTTTCAGCTCTTTCATTAATCTGTTCATGCAAATTTTAATTATAAATATTATAGTTACCAAATAGGCTGTAACAGTAATATTATTTACTGTTGTATGCAAACTAAGTTTTGAAATATTTGTTGTTTACATGACCTTTATGTAATATTTAATAAATTTCATTTCTATCTATTGCGTAACGAAGCCTTCAACACACTGGCATTAAAGGTCATTGCTATGGAAAAATAATGGAATAATACACATACACAAACATGCATGTTTGTGACGTTGCTTAATTAATTCAAATGGGAAGATAACAAGGGCAAAATCTGAAGCCATTTGCCCTCACAACTCCAACCCCAATAAAAACAAAGGCGCTAGCAGACAGACTGAACAGTTGGAGGGAAATCCATCAAATAATAGAGGGAAAAAAGCAAATAGAAACACTAAATTTGACAAGCAGAGTTTTCCAAAGGAACATTATCTTAATTTGAAGTTTGCATTACCACACTGCACAGTTAGCAGACTGCCAATTATGTATATGAAAATAAAGTTTAAAAAAAGCAAGATTTGGTGATTTATTAATTTGAATATCATATTTTGTTAGGAAAAACACCGATTTGGAGCAGCAGTTCATTTACAAGCACAGAGAGCTGGACCGTGTCTTAATTGTTCAAAAACTACTACATCTGTGTGTAGAAGATGTAGAGATTTTTATTGTTCCCAGGCTTGCCAAGAATATGATTGGCATAATCATAGGCCACAATGTTTCCCAATTCCGTAAGTATGAATAAATTAACTTCAAAATATTTTATGTATTCTTTGCTCTTTATATATGTAACTTTTTTCAGTCTGCATTTATCATAATGTTGAAATTAGAATCTATTTGGGTTTTTATAACATCGAGGTTTAGAAAATTGCTTGATAAGTGAAAAAAGTAAATTTCATCTTAAGACTCTTGCATCTTTGTTTGGCCTGTAAAATACCACTCTCTGCAACTGCAGGGTAGTGCTCCTCAAAGCAGCTGAACATTGTCATCTTGGGTTGAATGTTGTTGTTTGCAGTCAATCTGGAATACTTTCCCAACTGTGTACGATCATGGTTCCAGAGTGACAACTCCTCTTTCCTCAAGTTCTCGCAAATTGCAGATTCGTCTGTTTTTCTATTTGTGTTTATTTTTTAAATTATTTACTTCCTGGATAATATGTCATTTGTTTCTGCTAATTTGTGTCATTCCATTACTTATGAATGCTGCCATTTATATTCATGTGAACTTCCCAAATTATTTACAACAAACAAAAATATCAAATTGTTTTAATTTAGATGGTTCCAAATTCACATACTATGAAGAATTCTATAATCTTCATAGCTTTATTCCGAAGTTAAATGGACCATATTTTCAACAGTGATAAATAGTTGACCGTACCATTAGATGATTGGGAAATTATCTAGCTTTCTTGTAGACTGCATTACTTTTGCTGCAATTGGTAATTTTACTCAAATACTCAAACTGCAATAGTAAAATACCATTTAGCTTGGGTGAATGGATGTTTCAAAATATGATTTCTGTTCCTGTTGTACATGTATAATCATATATTTGTAATATTTTTATGTAAATACTTTGTATAAGTCTATTTATTTGATTGTAGGGGTGTAATGGATACTTCAGAGAATGGTCAAAATAGATATTCTGGAAGTCCTTTTGGTATAGTGTCTGAAACTTTACCTAGTTCTATTAATAATGTAGAAATGGCAAGTGACTTAAAGAATGTGAAAAGTATATATCCTGCAGATAATCATAGTAAACATTGCCCTGAGATATTTGAATACAAAAATGAACCACGAAATAAGAACTTTCAAGATGATAAATCTGTATCTCATGAGAATCATACAACAAAGATAGGTCTAAAGAATGCAAAATCTGAAGCCATTTGCCCTCGCAACTCCAACCCCAATAAAAACAAAGGCGTTAGCAGACAGACTGAACAGTTGGAGGGAAATCCATCAAATAATAGAGGGAAAAAAGCAAATGGAAACACTAAATTTGACAAGCAGAGTTTTCCAAAGAAACAAAACGTATTTAGTGATACCAGAACGACACACAATAGTAGTGTAACTTCTGAAATTTTGGAATCTTTAAACTCTGAAACCAACGTTAAAGAAATCAAATTGTTTAATTTTGAAGATTTATCTGTTTCAGAAAAACGGGTAATTATGATTTAATTGGAACAAAATTTTGAAAATATATTCTTTCTGCCAGTGTTATTTTAATATGGTATATTTTCAGAAAAATTCTGTTTCAAGAAGTGATTCATCGTTGACAAATTCTACAGTTGATGATACAGTGCCACTAGGGTCCATACCACATATTTCACCAATAGAAAATACCACCACTGGCATGGATGAATGTCAAATAAAGTATGAAAAATTAGACAAAAATGATTTTACTGAAGTAAGTAAATGCAATTTTTTTTTAAAAAATTGTAATATTAGGTCTGTGCTTATATGAATTAATTCCGGAAAATTGAGGTAATTTTGATTATCTTAAATACCATTGTCTTCCACATAGTAAATTGTTGCTACTTTACGCTTTGAGTGCAAAATACACTAACAGGTAGATAATTTTTTCTTCCCATTATTTATTTGCTATATCAAAACATACTTTGCTGTGAAGTTGACAGAAGTTTCTGTGGACAATTTTTTAAAAACAGTTGTGTTTCTTTATTTCAGAGCTGCTTATTGGCACATGAATTTACTCTTAGTTCATTCTCCCTCACATGGACTTGCTGATGGCTGTTTTCTCTTCAATTAATTTTTATTTCAAACAACAGATACTTTGCAGTTTTTCCTCAAAATGCCTTGCAAGTTTTCAATTTTGGCCCTGTTCCTCCGATCTTGTATACAAGATTTAGAAATGTGACAATTACTACCCACAGCATGATTCCCTTCTACTTCAGCTTCAGCAATTAGTTTCTATTTTTCATCTGCAGTCAAAGATTTTATCTTTATTGAGTCATAAATTTTGCTCACACATGATAACAATACACCGGTGTAGATTTGTATAACGAACATACAAACATACATACACTCTTTTTTTATTTATAAGATAAGATTGGGTAGATACAAAATTTTGAAAAGATCTTTCAGTTAAGGCAATTTGTATAAAATTTAATAATGCAATTCATTTTATTATCATTATGTAATCAATGTGATGCAATGAATGACAATAAATATTAGTATTTGTGTTAGTATTATGTTTTATATTGTAAATTTTTTAATTGTGATTTGTTCTAGGTCAATATTGCTTATAGTGTTGGTAATAAGGTCTATTGGATTCAAAAAAAATCTCTTCTTTCTGACCTGTACAAAGTATTGCAATTGCTACAGGATTGTGGTAGGAAGCCATTATATACTCCACAAGTTGGAGGAATTTGTGGAGCTTTATTTGAAGATGTCTGGTAAGTTACGTCATTACCTCTCTACTTACCTCACTTAAGTTTATTTTGTTATAATGAAGTATTCCTAGTAATTTAATTTTATTTGTATTTGACATGAAAGATGATATAATAATATATTATTTTCAATAGAACATTGTCCCATATTCTTATTTCATAACATTTTTTAGGTATAGAGCAGAAATCTTGAGTATAACTCCAAAACTTAGGGTACGTTACATAGACTTTGGGAATGAAGAAGATTGCTCCAAGGACAAATTACGTGTACTGCCATTAAATACACTGAGTCTTCCAGCTCAGGTATGATTATTTTCTTACAGTTCTTTATTGGTTTTAAGGTCATAACAAAGTTTATGTCCCTGTGTTTGGAAATAGAAATTCATTATTTGGCGTTAAAAATTAGCTTATTTTGTATACTGCCGATATAGAGAAAAAACTCACCTATTTTGTTATTATCCTTGAAAAAAGCAGTCCTGACTAGTCGTTCAATTACCATAGGCAACAAAGGGTCTGATAACATGAAGTCATTTTTTTTATTCATGTAAATTTTATTTCCACTCGAGTTCAATTTGAACATGCATTGGCCTGGCACTTTGAGTTCCTCAATTTGTGCCAAGCCAGCATGCAGTTCAGATCTTCGTTTCTGACGAAGGAATTAATTCCAATTCCTTAATGGAAGCTCCTAATACTTCATCCCCTCTACTCTATCCCCTCTACTCTATCCCCTCTACTCTATCCCCTCTACTCTACCCCCTCTACTCTATCCATTCCTCAACTAAACAACTAATTGTCCACAATAAGACTGTCTATATTTGCCTGGTCAGGAACTTGACCCGGTGGCCGAGATGGTGAAGGCGTCCATGTACTAAGCAGAATACGTGGGTTCAAGTCCCGCCTGGGTCAAATATTTTCAGTCTTTCCTTCTTCTTCCAGCCTTCTCTCTGCTTTGAACATATGCTTTTCTATGTGCATAATAAAGTGTAATCCTCCTATTTCTCCTATTTATTTCTATCATTCCTCACTATCACTGCCTATTGGAAGTGTGCAACTTTATGTACATTATGGCCTGTTAAAAAAGTTAAGTTATATTAAATTTTGGTTGGTGTTAATGGTTTGATGTGATGAAGTACATAATCAAATGATTATGCAAGGATTGGCACATAAAATTTATATTAACCCTTTGCACTCGAGGGGTCCGTAGCGGAGCCCTCGAGCTTGAAGACAATTTTAAATTATTTCTCTCCAGAGCCCTCGAGTGTAAAGGGTTAAGTGTTTATAATAAATTATTTGTAAATTATTGCATAGTTTTGTAAGTCTACTTTTTCTTGTGTTACATTAAATTGAAAATATTTTGGTAAATACAATTTTAAATATTTATCTTAATTTCCATATTTTATTTTGTTGAATCAAAAGTATGTTAAAAGGGAGAGCAATTTTCATTCCACAGTTTGAGGCCTGGTAAAACACTCTGAGATATAAAATTATAAAAATTTATGATACTATTTAATCTTGTATTATCTAAAATTCTTGGACTGTCTTAAAAATTTAAACATTTTCAGAAAGTGTTATATTAGTTGGTTTACTTACTTAGTTCAAATTGGTTATTATAATAATTGGTTTTCAATTGGGGAAAATTAAATTAAAATTATTCAGTAACTTAAAAATAGGTTATTACACACACACACACACACAAACCTTAAAGCCTACATGTGCCTAAGTAGTATAGTGGTGTTTAGACATTTCTGTTTCAAATATCATTTGTGTTTTAGGCAATTAAGGTGAGACTTGCTGATGGAACTCCACATACTTACAATACGTTAAAGGAGGATACTTCTCTTACTGTGATGCCACAGATCGTGGTATGTGAAATTAAGTTGGATCTACATTTATACTTCTTGAAAATTACATTTCTTGTTATGATTTCACAATAAATTTAATTCTATATTTAAAAAGAATCTTTTATCTGTCTGTTTCATAAAGTTTCTTGAGAATTTTTAGGTTCAGTTCATGGCTCTTTTATTAACTCTAAATTCATTCTTGATAATTAGTAACAATGACTTTGATTAAAATTACTGTAAAGTAATTTATAAATTATAAAAGTCCTGAAAATATTTGTTTATGAATTATTTCATAATGAAGAACTCCCCTCTCCAACAACAGTTGACTTTTATCCAGCAAAGTTAGGCATTACAATTTTTTATGATTACAGTCTGAAGATGGTTGTGTAGTTGTTAAAGTTAAGGGAGTAGATTATGAATCCCCTAAAGTAAAACATGATAAACTGCCAGAGTATGCTACTGAATCTGAAAATGCAGATTCAACATTAGGCAGTCCATTGAAGATTACACATAGTAATGAGGGATCTGCAGAGACTAAAAGCTTTCGGTATGTATTTTTTTGCCCTGAATTTTGTAATGATTGAATGAAAGCCAGGCATACAATTTCGTTAATTTATAATGCCATTTGATTGCACTGTAAAGTTAGTAGTTGCAAATCTCAGCTTCAATGTCTGATTTATAAAAATAGTCATCGGAATCAATTTTGAGTAATTCTTGCAATTATTAATAATAGAAGTGCAAAAACTTGTGATTGTTCACATAATGAAAGCTATATCCTTTTCCTGTTCTGATTACTCCAAATTTGATTATTACATGGTTTAATATTTGGTGGATGGTTTAGACCAGACATGGCCAAATATGACAAATGTTAAATTTTTAATTTTCCCTGCACAACGCACTGTGGAAATTAAATAAGTGTTATTTTTAAATCGTTATACATGAACTATGATATCTAACCATTGTTGTACAACAATGAAAGCTGTTATCACAGATTTTCAGAAATGGAAACGTCTTTGTTGGAAAGTTATTTAGGAAGCACTATAGCATGGACAATACTGTAGCTGCAGTTGATAACTGAAATGTGTGCAGGCTGTTTGTAAAATGAAATAATTGTTTTGTGATTTAACCATTTCTATCTCTGTCTGTTTCGTAAATATGATAGTTTTCCAACGTTAGAGTACAAGTTCAAGATTGAATTATTTACATTTGGAGGCAGTGTTAAGAATGACTACTACCAGTATAGAGCTAGATATTAGAAAAATAATAGGCAATGCAAAGTGTCTCAACACGACTCATTGGTTTAATTTGTTGTACTAAACCGCTTAAATTTATTATTAATAATAATAAATTAATTAATAACAATTACATAATTTTTTTACTTAAATAATCATTCTTTTTTAATTTTATAATTATACTAAAGTAAATTCTACTTCAGTAAAAGCAGATGCATTTCAGTTGTGGCCCCCAAAATGCTCCAATTTTTATGAATATCTACCTTTTGGTGGAATTTATAATTTTTTCCGGATGTAAGCTAGGTTGTAATAAATTTATAAATCCTGTACAATAGCCTCCAATTAAAATTTTGATTTTCAGCCCATGCTTTTGTGTATGAAGGAATATACTTGGGGGCTACTTTTGGCACATTATTCTCTGAAATTACCATTAATGATAATACATAGATTGCTTTCATAACATTATTTAATACATACTTTCACTTTTCAGCCCTACTGGCGATGCTGTAAGTGAACTATCTGTGGGTATGATAGGTTTCATGCAAATCAGAGCTATATTGAATCCAGAATCATTTACAGCAAGTATTGTACATGAAAAGATTGAAAATGCATTTCTTGAAATTTATAATTTGAATGATTGTTGTGAGAAATGTGATCATAAATCACTTATAAAGTAAGTAAAACCTATAAATTAAGTATAAAAAAGATTTCGTTTGGACTGTTTAAGAAACTAACTACCATTTTCTTTAGAGCACAGGTTGGTGATTTTGTTGCTGCACAGGTACACTCTGAGTGGTATCGAGCTTATGTTATTCAGGAGTATGAGACGATGCTAGGGGTTGCTCTCAGTGACTTTGGTTACTGTGCAAAAGTTTCTAAAGTTATGACACTGCCTGATGGTTATTCTTCCATTCCAGAACTTTGTGTGAGGTGTGATATATCAGAATTTGTTGAATGTAAAACAAGTGTGTGGGATAATTATTTCAAGGTATATAATATGCTTATATTTCTAAAATTAGTTAAAATAACAAAAGTGAATTAATTTTACTAATTTTCCAAAAATGCTTCTGAAACTTGAAAAATATTTTTGTCCACCTGTAAAATTTAGTGCTATGCCCTTCTAATTATGCTTCTCATCAACCAGTTTTTCCTATTCTGTATTTCTTCAAACCATATATTCTGACCTTCATTTCTTTATTAATTTTTCTTAAATCGATATTTTGTGATCACCTGTCGAAGGCTAATCTCCTACCTTTTTTATTTCTTACTAGCTGGGTGCCCGGCGTTGCCCGAGATGTCATTTATCTATAACTATCCATAAGACTCCAATTTTGGTTACTTTTGCGCTATTTTTATGTAAAGCTCCTCGAACCCTATCCCTAAATGTGCTCACCTCCCATGCCGAAGGGGGATGAAGTCATTGACTAAATATATCGGCCGTTTTTACATGTTAGAAATTGACCACCCCCACAAATATGCGATAATGAAAAAGAATGTATTCCACGCAAAAATCGGCCGATTACATTGTCTGAAAATTTATTCCCCCGCCCAACACCTCCCAAACCCGTCACGTTACCCAGGTTGTCACAATTAGATTCAGCGACATTCATAGTCTCGGAATTGATTCGATTCTCGGTTGTTTTTGCGGGATTTTATTTAACGTACCTCCACCCCACCCCTAAGCTTGCTCCCCTCACAGGGGTTAAATTATACACAAACAACATCGGTATAAATACTACCAAAGTAATTAACCCCAGGAAATAATTATCGCAAATATCGACCGTTTAACATGTTTGAAATTTTTCACCCCCGACCACTCCCGCTTCGGGGACTTAAACGGTCAAGTTTAATGTCATAATTAAACTCAGTGACAATCCTGATAGTTTCTGGTTTATTTTTATCTAATGCTACTTCCACGCCAACCCTTAAGGGTGCACCCTTCCGAGTCCGAAAGGGGTTGAAATTTTACACAGAGAACATGTAGGGAAATTTTATTAATCTAATTCATCCCGAAATATATTTAATTGACGAAAAAAAGCCGGTCAACTCATCCCAACCCAGCCGATACCCGCGCGTTGTCCAGATTGTCATAAATAAATTCAGCAACATCCATTACCTTCGATTTGACTCGAATCTCAGTTGTTTTCCCGTTATTTTCAAGGAAATTAATTAAACTCAGTGACAATCCCTATAGCTTCTGATTTCTTTTTATGTAATGCTACTTCACGCCCACCCTTAAGGGAGCAACCTTCTGAGTCCGAAACGGGTTGAAATTATACACAGAGAACATGTAGGGAAATTTTATTAATGTAATTCATCCCGATATATATTTAATCGACGCAAAAAACAGCCGGTCAACTCATCCTAACCCAGCCGATACCCGCGCGTTGTCCAGATTGTCATAAATAAATTCAGCGACATCCATTACCTTCGATTTGACTCGAATCTCGCTTGTTTTCCCGTTATTTTCAAGGAAATACCCTCCAGCCCCACCCCTATCATGCCTACAAACAACATCGGTAGAAATACAATCAACGTCAATGGTCCCGGTATTTATTTATTCCAAGCTAATATCGATGATTTAACATGTTATAAAATTTCCATCCCATCCACTCCCGCCCATTGGGGCTAAATGGCCAATTTGATGCTATAATTGAACTGGACGACATCCATAACCTTGGATTTGACTCCAATCTCGGTTGTATTCGCGTTATTCTATTGCAGCGTTCCTCCACCCAACACCTAAAAGTGCTCTACTGATAATCCCGACCCGCTTCTGGAGGTGGTAGACGCGTCTCATCCCAACAGTCGGTAGAAACACTATGAATATCTGTGACCCCTAAAAATATTTATCCGACTAAAATATCGACTGTTTTAGCGTGTTTAAATATTTCAACCCCCGTCCGCCCCCGCTTCTGGAGGTGGTAGACGCGTCTCAACCCGACAGTGCTTGTTTCCTGGTCGCAAAAAACACGTGTACGAAATTTGGTGAAATTTGATCCACCGGTATAGATTTGTATTCTCCACCCCAAACGCTAGGGGTGCTCTTTTCCCAGGGTGTAGAGGTTGAAAATTATATTCAGATATCATCAGTGGAAACACTATAAATATCTTTGACCTCTAAAAATATATATCCGACTGAAATATCGACTGTTTTAGCATGTTTAAACATTTCCACTCCCGTCCACCCTCGCTTCTGGGGTTGGTAGACGCGTCTCACCCCGACAGTGTTGTTTTCCTGGTCGCAAAGAACCCGTGTACAAAATTTGGTGAAATTTTCTCCAGCGGTGTAGATTTGTATAACGAACATACAAATATACAAATATACAAATATACAAACATACATACATACATACACTCATCTTTATTTATAAAATTAAACGTCGTTATTAATGGAAACACCATTGGTTAAAATAGTATGAACAACACCACCCCTAAATCTGCTACTTTCCCGTGGTGGAAAGCGTTGAATTTTTACTCATATCACATCGGTAAAAACACTATAAATCTAGTTTACCCATAAACACATAACATTTTGGCAGCTTTAGAATAATAGACATTTCTCACCCCCAGCCTTAAGCAAGCTCACCACTAATGTCTGAAGGGATTTATATTTCCAACAACATCCGTTGAAATAGTATTCACGTTATTCTCCTCCAAGAACGCGCAAGAACTGACTATTTATCTTCCCTTCCAACGCCCACCCTTTCGGGTTAAATGGGCAATTAAAAATATTTATCCGAAGTAAACTCACTGACATCCATAACCTTCGATTTGACTCCAAACTCGGTTGTATTCGCGTTATTTTTCTGTAAAGCAACTCCACCCCAAACCCTAAGGGTGCCCTTTTCCCAGGGCGTAGGAGATGAATATTATATTCAGATAACATCGGTAGAAACACAATCAATATCTTTGACTCCGAAAATATTTATCCAAATCTAATACCTGCTGTTTTAGCATGTTTAAGTATTTCAACCCCCGTCCACCCCCGCTTCTGGGGTTGGTAGACGCGTCTCACCCCGACAGTGTTGTTTTCCTGGTCTCAAAGAACCAGTGTTCGAAATTTGCTCCAGCGGTGTAGATTTGTATTCTCCACCCCAAACGCTAGGGGTGCTCTTTTCCCAGGGCGTAGGAGATGAATATTATATTCAGATAACATCGGTAGAAACACAATCAATATCTTTGACCCCGAAAATATTTATCCAAATCTAATACCTGCTGTTTTAGCATGTTTAAGTATTTCAACCGTCGTCCACCCCCGCTTCTGGGGTTGGTAGACGCGTCTCACCCCGACAGTGTTGTTTTCCTGGTCCAAAGAACCCGTGTTCGAAATTTGGTGAAATTTGCTCCAGCGGTGTAGATTTGTATTCTCCACCCCAAACCCTAAGGTTGCCCTTTTCCCAGGGTGTAGGGGATGAAAATTATATTCAGAAAACATCGGTAGAAACACCATGAATATCTTCGACCCCTAAAAATTATTATCAGACTAAAATATCGGCTGTTTTAGCATGTTTAAACATTTCAACCCCCGTGCACCCCCGCTTCTGGGGGTGGTAGACATGTCTTACCCCGACAGTGTTTGTTTCCTGGTCGTAAAGAACACGTGTACGAAATTTGGTGAAATTTGCTCTACCGGTGTAGATTTGTATAACGAACATACAAACATACAAACAAACATACAAACATACAAACAAACATACATACACTCTTTTTTATTTATAAGATTGATTGGTTGCCGAGTAGTTTTGTGCTAAGAAAGTGTTTTGCATACCTTATTTTAGTTTTTGGCCACTTAATGAAATATTTAGTTAGTCCTTACCAATTTTAAATTGCATCAGGTAATCTTAATTTCTCTTTTATTTTTAAACAAATTTTGACAAATATAATTAACAATATTAAATTTAATCAATAATGAACAATTAACAACAATCAATTGTGTGATGGCTGGATAATACCTTGTGTGTCCTTCTCAAGCGGACTCTTATAGCATAAGGCTTTAATTTATCCCTGAAATATTATTTTTCCTTTTGGGTTTTTTCTTGTCCTTCCCCACTTAGTACTTACACATGCAAGTAGGAATACATTTACTTCTTTTGGGGTGGTTCTGCATTTAGACAAAGGGATTTGTTTGGAGGCTCTTACATTTGTGTTTTCCAAGAAGGTGACCTCTGACAACTGTTGCAGTATTGTGAAATATAGTGTGCTGGCAGGTAAATAACATGTCTTATTTTCCTGAAAGAGGCATTAGCCTCTTGAAGACCTTCCTTATGTCCTGAATGACAATTCTGAGCTTCAATTCCAGGTAAGCCATCACCTTTCTCTTTCCATACATAAAATTAATGTGTTTAGGAAAGATGGAGGTCAATAATGGCATATCTGAATGTGAAGAATATGCACCATGTGAGATAGAATAGTAGAGTTCAATTTTTCAGAGGAGCCATCAGGAGATTGATTAAATGTTCCTTGAGTTAACACAATTTACAGTTGTCAACTGCTACTTCTTTACTACTAAGCAAATGTAGATCTATCTGCTCACATTATTCTCTTCTTCTGAGGCTCTACAACTTTCCTTCGAACATTTTCACCTTCTGCACAGCAAATTTGTGGAGCGTTTAGCAGTTTTCACTTTTTACGGGTGATGAGGAGCTGACCCAACCCCCAATATGGAGGACCAGTGGACTACTCTTGGTCTGGCTCCTACCCTTCGACCTGTCTGACTTGGGTGGCCCTACCAGGAGCTTAATCTGCCGCCAGCATAGCTCTCCGGGTCATAGGAGCACTCAAACCTCCCCGCCACGATAAGGCGGTAGTCCTTGGGGAGGACATTATTCTCTTAGATATGAGAAAAAATGTGCCTTTATCCATCTTCTTGTTGTTCATTAGAGAAAAATTTATTGTTATAATGATAATTATAAAAATGTTCAAAAATAAGATTAATGAAATTATTAGAAAATTAATGAGATAAAATTAATTTATTAATAGACGTTTCGTCTTTGGATTAGGACATTTAGTTTTTAGGAAATTACAATTAAGAACATTAAAAAAATTATTAATAAATTAAATAATGGCAAATTTCAAACAAAAAATTGACAACAACTGACACTTAACTTACATTTAATCAAACCAAAACAACATTGTAACACTCAAATCTCTTCATTTCTATTTAAAAATATCCATTTCAGATTAAAATACTGGTGTCTGTCAGCCATTAAGCGCTGAATTTAAATGAAGTAAACAATGAAATTGAGTAAAGTTAAGTTACATTGTTGACGTGACAAAATATTTGAATGAGCATAATTTGTAATTTAACAAAAAAATTATAAATCCAGATTTTATAATAAACACAAATTAAAAAGTCTTACAATCATAATCTTATGTTCAACATGTCCCTCGTCAATCTTGAACAGTATTTACTATTCTCATCAAAAATCTTGACATTAACCCAATCAATATTTTGATTATGAAGATAACCATGCTTCGTCAAAACTGAATGTTTTTGGACAGGATATTTCAAATTGGAAAACTGTTTCTTACTCAAAGTTTTAAAACCCTTTTTGTCTGGTCTATATATCATGTTTTGCAATCTAAGCAATCAGTATTGTAAATAATATTGTCTGTCACGATTGGCAAATAGGTCAGTCAATTTATTTCGTATATTCTCTAAGTAAGGTAATACAATGAAGCTCATGTTCATTGTATTTTCTTATTAATTGTCTAATAATTTCATTAATTTTATTTTGGATTAAATGACCATCAAATTTTATTATAATGATAATTGCCATAAATATGTAGATTATTATAATTTACTTAAGTAATTTATATTGTGAATCATTGTAATTTAATCTAGTAATTCACATTACAAATAATGTTTATTTTATAATTATATTTGGTGAAATATTTTTTTAGATTAATGAAAAGCTTAAGTTTTGTGTAGAAGAAATTTCATCAGATGTCAGGGTTGCTATACTCCATGATACAAAAGGAAAATTATGTGAAGCTCGCATGAAGCGTTGGCAGCCATTGGCAGAAGAAGTTGGTTTTAGATGTGTTAGCTTAACAAGCAGCATTCCAGTAATTCTGAATGTGGTCATGAATCATAAAATTTTATATGTAAGACCAGCAGATAAAAACTCTGTTGAAAAATTCAATAGGCTTGTTCAGGATGTAGGCTTACATTGCCTCACAGGTAAATTAAGTTTATAGTTTTGCTGACATTAAATATGGGAATAATTGTCCTAATTGGTTCAATAAACTTTTCATTTGATAGTTTAGGGTATAATTGAAATTATTGGTGTAAATGGTTCCATTTATATTTAATGAATAATAATGGTAGTGGAATGTATTATGTTCTCAGAATTATATAGATTGAGCACTTTAACATTGAGAAAACTTGTGTTGTTGACGGAGCCATATGTAACAAGACTTGTTCAAATTATCGTGTGTTAATGTCATGTTGCACAAATTTGTTTTTTGGTCCTGTAAACTTGTTTATTTTTTCAGTAATTGACATAAACTACATGCCAGTGAAAGGTGAACTGGTAGCATGTAGATATGATAAAGATGGTAATTATTACCGAGCTGTAATTGAAAATTTTGATAAAGAAGAAATTTTAATATCATTTGTTGACTTTGGGAACCGTGAAAAAGTTTCTTTGAAAGACATTAAGGGTTTAAGTGAGGATTTAAAAAAGGTTTGTTTGACCAGTCCATTTATTACATTGTTTACTTTTTATATGAATTTTTATTCAAATTTAAATTTCTTTAGGTACCTGCATTTGCTGTGAAAGTTTCTCTAAAGGATGTTGTGGAGAAACCTTTGACACCAAAAGCACTAGCTTATCTTCAAGAATTGATCTTAAATGATCAAATTTTAAAACTGGTATGTATACATTTAAAATAAGGATAATGTGTCATAATAAGAATAATTTATACATAATGGATAGGAGAAACAGAGCTTTATAATTACTTGAAAGTAGTGAATAATTGTTATTATGTTGATTAGAATAAATAATTCAAATTTGTATAGGTTTTATCAATTTTCCTTAGAAGCTAATTTGCACACTCCCTTTAGTTAACTGCAGGCTGTTGCAAAACTGACATAACATGTGTGATTGCATGAATACATACATATTATTGTACTGTTGTGGAGAAACCCTTTATGTGAAACAAACTAGCTCAAGTGTCACTTAATTTGGTATGAAGCGAGTAAGGATGTGATGTCAAATTAACTAATTTGGATTGAAAGTAGGATAGAGAGTGGCTGACTTACCTTAAATTGACAGCTGATGTTCCCAGGCTAGATAGCAATGAATACCTTTAATTTTTAAAGGCCCAAACCCCATTCCTCACTATAGTACAGGAGTGAATGTTGTGCTGTATGGCCAGAGTCACGTGTCATTGATTTCAGATGGCACTTAGCACACATCTCTCATGAACTATACCACTCAAAATTTTAAATATTTCTTTGTGTCCAGATGCAACAAACTGTTGTCAGACAGAAAATGTGTCGGAAAAAATGTATCAGTAATTCTTTAAAATTCTTTCAAAACGTGTATGGCTATCACCTCCACTGAGTTTTTGGCAAACTATATCTTCTCTAGAAAGCAAAGACTTTCTTGGTGAATTTTTCCAAATACAATTCTCGTGTTTCAACCCAGGGCAGTATTTAATTCAACATTTAGATGGCAAGCTCTGCCATCATTGTCGGTTGACTACTCTAGTATATGGCTCCAAACACATCATTTTTGTATGCACCCCCTGTGTTATGTAAGTGCTTTTGTATTAATTTCTTAATTTGGCATAAGGCTATAGCAATATCTCAATTTGTTTGTCATACTTTAGATTACTGGTCATGTCAGATGAGATCTCTGCCAAAAGTGTAAAAATGAATAGTATAGATGTAAGAAGTTAGTTTATGTACTAAAAGGGGTAATAAAGTTCTCTCCCTATTTTAATAAGGCTTTGCCATTTTTATCAACTTTTTAATTTCATTTGATATAAATTTAAAAAACACGAATAAAGAGAGCTTACCTAAGTATCAGGCTTCAGGCCATGTTAAATTATTTATTTTAATCATGAGGATAAATGTCAACCTGACCGGGAATCGAACCCAGGACCATCCACTGACCGAATGGCTGCTCAGACCACTAAGCCATCCCTTGCCAACACCTGACCTGGTGTGACTTCCTCCTAAGACCTCAATTCAGCTCACCTACAATTTACAAGTCACTTTCTTCATGGCCTAATTCTAGGGACTAATGAAGAAGTGATATTTAATGTAAATTGATGATAGGTTTTTGGAGTATCAATGAAAGAATAAAGAGAGCTTACCTTCGCATCAGGCTTAAGGCATGCTGAGTTATTTGTTATAAAACTCATTTAAGAATGAGAATGGAAAAATGTCGATCGGACAAGGAGTTGAAACCGGGACCTCTTGCTTACTGCTATACCACTGAACTATCCATGTCGACTCCAGATCTGATGTGACATTCCTCCATCCATTACTGATTCTGAAAGTTTATAAATTATGAAAACATTTGGGAAATATTTTCAAGGAAATGCTCTGGTAATATGTTTTGTTTCTTGAAATGTTTATGGGACTAATACAATTTCCTTAATTTGGACTTGTGTATTTTCAGGATTTTAAGGAGTCTTTGAAAGAAGTTGAACTATTTGAATCGGATGGAACAAATGTCAACTCTAAAATTAATTCTTTTATTGATTCATCATGGAAAGATGATTGTAACTCTGGTGAAACACTAGGTAATTTTTATCTGGTTTTACAAATGCCAATTGATAATTATAGACATAAATAATCATAATACTTTTATGTAGCGGCATCCAGTTATTAGCAGAAAAATAATGATAGTGATCTGCATATTTTATATTTACATTTAGAGTTGATATATTTATGATCTGGCTACCTTGAGATAAAATATCACATTTACAGATTTTTCTGGTGCATAAAGTGGACAACTTATTTGTGTTAGTTATGTAAAAGATACTAGTTCATAGTAGTAATCATATTTATAATGCAATATTTTTCTTTATTTTAGATGAAATTGCTTACAATTTAAATGATGCTCAATGTGTGGAATTACCTGTTGGAATGGCTATAGATTTTTATATAGGCCATTACAAGGAACCTGACAATATTCTGGGTACATACCCAGGTTGTGATACATTTACATATGTTACATCTGAACTACAGAAAGAAATAAATAGTTACTGCAATCAAACAAAAGAGACTTTTCTACCAAGAGTGGATGAATTATGCCTTGCAAAATATGAAGGTTTGTATACAAAACTAATACAAACTTTAATTATCCTTAAAATGTAAATAAAATATCTTAGTAATATATGAACGTATATATATATATCACACATACACTTAAGGAAAATGTGACAAGGTCGAATTAAATAACGCATTTAGATAAGAACGAGCGGCAACGAAGTCAACTTAACTGAAATCAATAGTTGATCCAATCGGGCTAAGGAGTGAAAACATTTCAAATTTTCGAGAATTCAACCGTTCATGCCCGGTCAGCACTCGGTTCAGACCTCTCCTGATTGTGGGTGCTCAGGCTCTTGAAAATTTGAAACATATTTGCTCCTCAGACTGACTTGACCAACTGTTAATTTCAGGAAAGTTGACTGTGTTGTCTCTCTTTCCTATCTAAATTTGTTATATGTATGTATGCTTGTGTGTTTATAATTGCATATTGGTATGGAAAGGAAAGAGAGATAGCTTATGACTTACCTGAAAATGAAGTATGGTGTAGCCATAGGGAAGCGAAGGTTATTGTTCGTTTTTCGGAGGTTCTCATCTGCCTTCTTCAGGTACGAGTATTACACCGTTCCGTGCACTGGCCGGATACGGACAATGTCATATCCTTTCTAATATTATATATATATATATATATATATATATATATATATATACATTCTTCAAATCGCTAGCTTGAAGACTTGAGATATGTTAATTGGATAACACAATCCAATAATAGACAATATTATGTGATAATATAAATACCACATTTTTTCTGGAATCCTTGTTCCTAATTCTAAGTAGTAACATTTGTATTCATATTTATAAATGTGGTATATTTATTTTTCTATACTGTTAATGGTATTTTAAATTTTTTATAGATGAGTGGTATCGAGCGGCATGTGTGGATGTGAAGGTTAACCAAGCAAAATTATTGTTTGTTGACTTTGGAAACATTGAAGTAGTATCTTTCAAAGACATAAGAAAAATGGTTCCAGATTTCAGTTCATCACCAATCCTAGCAGTTAGATGTGTTTTTGAAAGTATGTTATATTTGGTTCAATATATATTTACAATCCAATGAAAAAATCTACTTTATATTATCACTCAATATATCAAATTTGAACTGAAGGATGATGATAATATCTGTTCTGCATTACTCTTTCCCAGCATACACGTGCCTTTTTTTATTCTTGGTTTTCCTTATCACTATGTTATAATAGGAGAACCTTTGCACTTTTCAAAAAGAAATCTTTGATCAATTTTATGTTGCATGTTGGAAAATATTAGAAAACCAAAATATTATGTTTATTAATATATAATATTGAATGACTTCACACTATTACACAACAAAAAGAAATGTCATTATGTTATTCTTAAATATTTACGTAGTGTGATTCATACAAACTGTATCATAATTAAATTGAACTTACATAAATAATTAAATTTAAATATAGCAATCGTTGACATTTTTTGTTTTTTGTTTTATAGAAAATATTACAGAAAACTTAATTAAACTAAAACTATTAATGAAATATTTTAATTTTCAGAGCCTCCGGAATCAATGGATGATATTAATAAGTTGAAGACAAAGTTGTCAGTTGGGACATTGCAAAAAATTAAAGTATTAAAATATGATGAAGGGATATATATAATTGAGCTGCTATAAATGCTGAAAAAGGTACAATTGACGGTAGGTTTAAGTAGTCTTTGGAAGATAAGGTATAGAAATTTTTGTTAACGTAATGGTTTCTTCTGAAACAATATATAATTCAAACTTTTCATTAACTCTTCTTGAAAGGTATGCCCAAACCTTTTATGAACTACATATTATTTATATTTCTTGATATATTGACATATATAAAAGCAATAAGGATGAGACATTCTCAAAATAATTAAATAATTGATATGGAAAGGAAAGAGTGAGAGACAGTGTTTTACCTGCAATTGAAGCTCGGTGTACCCATTCAAATTGTCAGAGATGTATATCCAATGGGTCAGCCAGCTGTTAAGTGTGCACAGTTTCATATATAACTGCAATATTGGTATGGAATGGGAAGAGAGATAGGTTGTGGTTTACCTGAAAGTGAAGTGTGGTGTAGCCATAGGGAACCAAAGGTAGTTCTTCTATCAAATTTCCAAACACTCACACCCACTCTGTACCAAAACAAGAAAAGTAGTCCACCCCTCACAACGACGTAGTTCCCTGGACTATGAAAAATCAGTTCAATTCTCTGCCTAGTGTACAGTGGACTACAATCCAACCCCAACCTAAAAACCATCCTCCCCACAATACTTCCCAAGGGTTGCCTTCAGACACCCAACCAACCTCCGCAATTTACTTGTCCACCCCTCCAAAACCCACCCATGCCAGGTTGCAAACCTTGTGGTAGGAACATATGCCATGTCTGCCCTATCTTACAGTCCACCACAACCATTCAGAATAACATAAAAACATACAAAATCAAAGAAAACATTACTTGCCTCTCCTCCCACACCATCTAGCAAATTAACTGTAGACTCTGCTCTGCATTTTATATAGGCCAAACATAAAGACCCCTCCCTGAACGAATAGCCAACCACCGCAGCACTGTCAAACTTTCCAAAATTCAAGTCCCAGTAGCTGCTCACGGCCAAAGTCACAATATAAACCATTTCGACCAATGCTTCACACTCACTATCTTTAAAGCTCTATGCCCTGATTCATCAGAGGCAGAACTCTGTGGGGACTCTCTTTCCAACATGTCTCACAGTCCAGGCAAAGACCTGGACTCAACATCCTTTAAATTGTGCCCTTCCTACCTGTCATCCCCACTTTCACGAGACCATGTGAGCAAGCTTATGCATGTATGTATGTGTATACATACATAATACACACACACACACACACACACACACATATATATATATATATATATTTATATACATATAATAAATTAATCGTATCAAAAGGAAATAGTTTGTATAGTTGTGATTACATGATTTTATTCCTTTGTAGTTATAAATTTATTCTTTTTAACAACCATTTATACTGCTATGCATTATTTTTTCTTCTAATAGTATATGTGACTTATAACTCACTGTTCTAATATTAAATGTTCAATTTTTTATTGCAAATTTCAGATTCACTTTTGGTCATATTGTGGATGCATGACTAACACTTGTTACCAACCAAGTATTTACTGTCAGGAGTTAATTATGTGAACTAGACTGAAATACCTGTATATAAGTGTCAGTTTTGTTGAAAACTACTACAATCTTCAAATTTTCACGGTTATTTTCCCAAGACTGATTACAGTTATATGTGCATTGAACATCATTGTGAGAATATAATCTAGTAAGCTAAAATATTATTTAAACTCCTATTGGTTTGATTTGTACTCATTTTATACAATTATTAACATATTTTTATGTGTTGAATGGGAGAATCGTACTTCACCTGTTTAACTATGATTATTTAATACTAGTAATGGCTCTGCTGTTACAAATCTTATGTCTCATTAAATTGCAAACTTTGTCAGTATATCGCCCATTTGCTTAAGTTGTAATGATAATTTTACTTATTGCTGAATGTAAAATATATTTTGTAATGTTTTATTCTCAAGTGAAAATGAGTCTTTAAAATGGAACATAATTGATACTTTTCACATTTTGGCAGTTATTTTATAAAATTGTCAAAATCCATTTTCAAGCCCAGACCAATGGGATGGAAATTTACATAAAACTAGGTGATGTAATTGTCATTAGTTTTAACAAAACAAGGTGTGATTTCCAAAATAAAATTTTATTAAACATTTATCCTGAATTCTGTCTAATGAATGTGAATGTTGTTCGCCACAACACAATCTTTAAGGCAACCAATCATCTAGAAAGTATAATGAGTCAAAGAGATGTATGCAATTTACAAATTTATGATTTAAATTGGAGTAAATCTCAATACATTCTCCATCCTGTCCTTTATTTAATATAAAATATAGTTGAATATAATACTATACATGTTTCATTGGATTTATACATGTTTCATTGGATTTATACATGTTGAATAACTCATTTCAAGTCTAGTCTTGTATTATGTAATTGAGGAACTTCATTCTTCTATCACAGTGTTAACTGTATATCGTTGTGAATAACTTATATTAATGAAGTGGTACACACTGTCTAATGATGTAAAATGTATGTTTTGATTTTACAAATGATTTCATGTGTATGAAAGACTTATGAAAGTTACTTCAGTACTGAAGGAACTTTATCCGTGTTACACTTATGTTTGTTCTCGACCACAGAAAACTTTGCTCACATTATTGTATTACATATCATTGATGCAAAGTTGGTCAGCTACAAACAAGTAATTTTTGTTGATACTATTAAAATTGTAATTTTTTTGTATTTTGTTGGCTTTTGTGAAAATTGTTATTGTAAAATTGTGTTATCAAGTAATGTTATATGCAAATAATTATATATTGATTACAAATAATGTTATTAATATTTCATTAATTTTTGTGTAGACTGATTTCTTTAGTAAATCTAAAATAAAATGGCTGTGCACAAATCAAATGTGAATTAAATTTCTTTTTTTGATTAGAATCAAATCATCTTGAAAAACTATTAGTTCAAGAACTGGCTCATTCTCCTAAAAATTTCAAGTAACATGGGCAGAAAATTCTTTTGCACTCACTTTTAACTAAGATGATTTTTGTAAGTAGTGCAATTTTTGAAGTCCTGAATGCTGAGATGAATTTTCTCTCTTAAATCTGATATAATTTCTAGCACCTGTGTGGTTAAAAAAGATTGAGAACAACTGTTTTTTCAAGACACGATACTTTTTATTGTCTCTGTTTCTTAAGTTTGTCTCCCAAACCTCCAATTTAACTGAAAACGATATTATGTTTGATATCATTTCCACTAATTACTTTTCCTTCTATTCATGGCACGAAGTGTCATAATAAACACCATGATACAGATGAACCAAATTAATAACTATGATAACTGAACAGAATGTGGATTCGTTATTCTCTCTGGTTTAATAACCTTTCATGATCTACAGTTTGGCGAACTCTGATCTACATGAACTTACTTGGTTCAACAACTTGATATGGATTTAGCGATATGTAAAATACAGGAAATGTATGCAGTTCATGTAACTAAACTGGGCAATAATAAAAACCAAGCGGTGGTTGAAGAAATAAGTGCAATAAGGTAAAATAATAATCATGGGCCTGAATGGATATTTCACAAAAATGATAGTGAACTGAAGAAAACTGAGTAGATTTGAAAACATTAAACTTCAACATTTTGGGGCCAAAAAAAAAAATTTAGAATTTGAGGTTGGTCAATGAAGCATATGGAAATAAGACGAGGATAATTGAGAGAAGAATGGGATTTAGAAGATCGAAACTTTTGGTATTAGCCCACAGGCAGAGTTGTTTTGTTGTCTCATTTGTGGTCAGTCTCAGAAGAACCTGACGTATCAAATAAAAAAAAATTGGGAAAAAATATATTTATTTCTTGGCGCAGTCTCGTTTCAGCTCGATAATCTTTTCAACTGTTTAATAGCTTTGATCGAAGTGAGCACAATTGAGTTCTTCAAAATAGTCATCAACTGCAGACTACTAATTCATTACGGCAAACCTTTTACAACAGAACAATATTTTCATATTTGGAAATAAAACAATCCCAATCTGAGAGAATATGTTGTGGTTTTTTTTTAAAATGCCCATGAACATTTATTATTCTACAATCTGATCTTCATAGGTCAATGAGTAGTTTTATAGGTTGCGTGAGGAATCAATTCGAACATTAACTCATTGTTTTTTTACCATCGCGATAATGGATGTGTGAACTGATGCATTGTCGTGATGAAACAACACTTTCTGTTTCGCCAAATGCGGCCTTATTTTCTTAATTTCATCACTCAAACGCTGCAATAAATTCGCATAATACTCGCCATTGGCTGTTTTTCCTTCTTGGAGATAACCAATGGAAATTCAGTACCTGCGAGGGATGTTCTCTCGCAGGCAGAACCTTGTAGGAGAGACAGGAAGGGGCTACCTTTGGGGATGCCTTTTCCTCTGTCTGTTTTTGAACTAAGGTTCCCACAAGCCGAAGCACCTTGGCCTGTTTTGAGAGGTGTATGTTCCGGGGTCACAGACCTTTGGCATACGGTAAGAGTAGTCTGTTCCCATTGGAACAGTCGGCCAGCTGCCTCCTAAACTGGTCAAGGTAGGGAGAAGGGAATGCTGCGATCCCGCAGCAAACTCTTTTCCCGCTATTGGAAGGGTGTGGAACAAGTACCCAATGCCCGACCTACCTGATGCAGGATTTCCTAGGGTTTTCCCTGCATTACTTTTAGACGAATGCCGGGTAGGATCCTTAAACTATAGCCCGGGGTCCCTAGTTAACCATTGGCTACCTTCCTCTACCCTTCCGCATCCCCCCTTTCAAATCCCTTCCTATGCTATTAAAGGGGAGTTGCCACCATGTGGATTACCCTAAAAAAAATCTACGGAGATCCCAAACAACAGAAGCCATGACCTTGTCAGCAGAAGGAATTGTCTTCTTCGCAGGCGATTCTCCTCTTTCAGTGCATTGATTTGACTGTCCCGTCGTCTCAGGTGTGAAGTGATACACGTATGTTTCAACCATAGTAATGAATCGACGCAAAAACTCTGCCTTATTGCTGTGAAAGATCGCCGAACACTCTTGAATTTTCGACGCAGCTTTGGCAGTGTTTGGAGGAAGTACTCCACAGAAAGGAAATCTCTTCGGTGAATATAGGTTAGGGTAGTGATAGTACTCCGTAAAATCAATCAGATACACAACCGGGTAATTAATTTTGGTGTAATTTTTTTTAACATTTTCTTCGTTCACTTTAAATATCTTTATTAACATGTTAATGTGTTACGAAGTTTATATTCATTCGTTACTAAAATAGTGTTAGTCCTTCTGTTAACAATTACAACAATTTGAAACGTACTCATAAATGGAGAGATTCTCTATATTTCCTTGACATTATAAATGATACAATTCTTTATTTTCTGATTAATTACATTACTCTGGAACAGCTGCAGCAATCCAATTCAAATACTCTGACACTCTGGTGTAAATGTCTGGAAATGATGCTATAACAGCGCATCCAGTAACTCCAAAACTAACAATTCCAATTAAAGTGTCAGCACCATCAGACCTTTGGATAACAAGAGGCCCGCCGCTGTCACCCTAGAAACATTGAATATGTTTTATTGGCTATCAGATTAGCTTAAAACTAAATATGCATGGAAAGCTAAACCTGGGTAGGCCTATATTTGGCGTTATTTAATGTGCAGGAGTCGCAATTTAAAGTAATCATAACAGATATCGCGTATCAGGATTGTTTTTGCCCACGGAAATGTACTTGTATGTACTACGCATCGCCGGTCACGCACACAATTAACACGACTTTACCTAACAATAAAACATATTCATGTTAAAGGGGCTTTCTGGCAGACAAACTAGTCTCATCATGTGGTATAGACATTTATGTATTTTATGTATTTAATCAATGTCAGTTTTATAAAACTTTTTTTCACGGTGTTGTTTCCAATTCGGGTATGGATTGACTCGTCTCGATGGCCCAATGCATAGTTATCTGGACATGCACAAACGTTATTCCATTAGGAAAACAAGTGGCTCCGACAGAATAATTCCGAAAAGCGCGTACATTAGCGGGAGCCATGAAAGTACAGAAAAGAGGTCTGCTCAAATGAAGCAGCAAGAATCTTTTCAAAATCATATGCGTTAGTGGGTGTTGACCACTACATAAAAGTTGAGAGTGGTTCTCCCCTCTCTCACACTTGGAGTGGAACGTAGGTTTTCACACACAAATTATTCGCCCAGTTCCCGTTGTACAATTGAGCCGTTATTCTGCACGTTTGTGTAGTTCGGAAGGCGTTACATGAATCACGAAAGGAAATTCATCTAATTTTTATATACACTTGTGTTTATTAATTTGTTAGAACAACGGGTACAGCTATTGTAATCGTTTGCACATAATTTTAAAAACGATTAAAATCGTGATGTTTCGTACGCTTAATGTACTATTCCAACTAAAATACCTGTAGAGATATTTTAATCGAAATTTTCAAATTGGTGATTTTTGTTTTCTTAATAGTGATGATAAAAATATAATGGAAATTAAAAAATAGTGGACCATCTCTTGATGCGCAGTATGTGCCCAGTATCAATAGGTCTACTGTGACTTTTTCTGTTCACTACAGATCAGGAACAACAACCTGATGACAGTCGTCACAGTTTGGCAAATTAAGTCACATCAGAACTGATGTAGATCTGAATGTATCTTTTGAACGAATATATTCTCTTGGGGCTTTTCATAAAACCTTGGTGCCAAGAAGGTAAGTATAGCAAAAAGATAGAGATGGAGTTTTAGCTGAGTGTTAAAAATATATTGTACGAATAGAGAATTCAGATAAACTTTTAATAGTCTTAATATATAGTGATTACAATGAGTAGAACTTACAAAACATGTTCCCTGGCGCGATACTGGTGCTGCACATATCATACCGGTACCAACAGGTTCCTCGATGATTCGAGAACACTGGAAGTTTGATAATGTTTCCACGCCAAGTTTTTGGAGAATAGGACTTGGTTCTCCATTGGGAAATGATGTGATACCCCATCCAACTACTGTTGCTTTCTTTTCAGTGTATGAATTTTCTGTGCCACAACATGAATAATTTGTTTTTAAATTCAATGGCAATTGAGTGGTATGAATGTTCAAATACATTGTTAGCATTATCCATTGCCTAATTTCATAAGTAACTATAAATGATAGGTATGGAGCATTATATAAAAGTATAAAAAGATTAAAATAGAAAGTGAATGTTTCAAACAGGTATAATAACTGTTAGTCTTTAAGGTACAAAGGCATGTAAAATGAGTCTGAACTGTGAAAACTTGATCAGTACTATTCTTGTTTGGATCCACATTAGTTCTCTATAAGTTTGTTTTCTGATAAATAATTTTTTAATAGACATAATAGAAATTTATTGAATAAACTTATTAATTCAATTATATTATCTTTCCCAGGATTCGATTGTTTTTCAGGGTCAATATTACTTCTTATACCACATGGCATATTTCATGGTACTTATCATTTATATTTTTTCCCTTCAAGTATCTTTCTCCATCCACTCCCTTAATTACTCACTGCTTTAGAGTCATTTTGTGATTTGCCCTCTTTATCCTTAAATAACCTAATTTGCAACAAAGACAGAATTGAGTCAGTGAACAGTTTTATAACACTATTCGTCTATAAGACTCATAGTTTGGTCCTGTGAAACTCTTCACAGATGACAGATGAGATGACAATCCTTCAGTATGAGTTTATAAACATATAATTTACTGTGGACTAATTCAATATTATATCTACTTCTCTATTAATGGGTTCATAGCCAAATGTATAACTGTATAATCTATGCATCCTTCTTTGTTACAAATCATCTATTTTGACAATATGCTATCTGATTTAAAGTATAACAAAAGTACATTGTTAAAAAAATAAAAATATCTAAGCTAGTTTAAAATAAACAAATAGGTAATGAAGTAGCCAATAAACAGAAAAAATGTGATAAAATAAATATGACAAATCATTTCTATAATGAGTTCATTTTATTTTATGGCTATGGATAAAATAAATGTTGATTATAATAACTATTTGATTCAGATGTTGATATGTACCTGAATTCTGAGCTCTGTACTTTGTACAAGATTGCAGAGCAATTGGATGTATGTATACCTGAGACCAAAATAATCCCTGCTACATGCCCACAGATATCTTGTGAATTTTATTTCGAATCCCATGAGGGGTAAAATAAAGATCATTTGATATTTTATGTAGTTCTCATGCAGTGTTGTAAATATTATTCTAAATTATATTGTAAAATAAATTAAATCAAATCTTTTACTTACACAACAAATTATCTATTTTATATTTCCCATCAGATATCATTAATGAAATTAAGTAAAAAGTTAGGAATGTCAATATGATTTAGTTTTTAACGGAGCTTACTCAATATTCTAATTATTCATGGCTAATAAGTACCTCCTCCATAAAAAATATTATCCATTTTGACCTCAATGAATGAGAACAGTTTCTTGAATGCACATAAATTAAGTTTTAGATGAATTAGTGTTTGAGACTTTTGTTTAGAAATATGTTAACACATTTTGTTGTTAATTTATATTTATTTGGGCCCAAGATTTTAGTACAAAGAATTTCTGCAACTTTAATTTTTTGTTTGTCAACTTTAAAGGTTGGACAGTCATGCTTGGCATTTAAAACTGGATGAATCAATATGATCAAAGTGAAGATGCAGAAAGTAAACAGTTATTAACATTATATAATGTATTGTTTTCAGCTACATATAGTAAGTAATTTAATTATGTGAATTGACATAGCTTGTTTTTTCCACTTAACTGCATAAAATACATGTATGCCTATAAAGTATTATAATTACCTGGATTAGGAAGACAAACTGGTCTGATACTGTAACTAATTTGCACTGCTTTGGTCATTATCAGTATGGCAATATCATTTGATAACAGAAATGGATGGAAATGTGAGTGAAATATTACTTGTTTTACTCTTCTTGATACATGTTTAGTATCACTTGTCCTGGAGAGGTCATAATCCCCAATTTGTAGCAGAAGTCCATTTATTGGTGTATCACGACTGCAGAAAGAATTCTTCTCAGTTGACTTAGTAAATTTAGGTAAATAAAGTGGAATCACATTATAATCTTTAGAATAAAACAAGCATCTAAAATAATTGTGTTTAAGATTAGATACATTTTGAATCTATGGTACAGATTGTGGTTGTCTGGTTATTAAATGTCATGCCTATGAAAGACTGATGCACTTTTTTGTTTGCATTGTGAAGTAACAAATAGTAAATATGAACCATAAACAAACCCCTCTCCCACCATCAGAAGGGTGTGGAAAAATACCAAATGCCTGACCTACCTGATGCAGGTTTTTCTAGGGTTTTCCCTGCATCACCTTTAGGCAAATTGCCAGGTAGGATCCTTAAACCATAGTCTGGGGGCTCTAGTTAACCCTTGGCTACTTTGCCAATCAAGATTTATTTCAATTAATTAAATGCTATACTTACGTTAACAAACAATGAGCTGCTGTTAACACAACCTCTTCGTTTAGCAGGACTCCCCCACAAAAGAACAAACTATCCAAAAATATAGCAATTTGCCAAGGAAATTCATTTATTTCAGCATCTGTACCTCCTACAATGCGATCCACTGTTGTTTCATAATGCCTTCGATATGAAGAAAAACACATTTCCTCTTGGTGTTTCTTCATTACATCTAAAATATAAAGATTGATATCAGATGGGAAGGTAAACTCTGTACTATTTTTAGAAAGCTTGTCATTTGTACTTATATATGTGAAAAGTATATAGTTAAATCAAAAAGAAATTTCAAGAATCTGTTGTTAATTCAAGTGATAGTTTGCATTCAGCTAGATATCGTCTGTAAATTAATTTATATTTTGGTTCATGATAAAAGTGTTAGTTATGGTTCTGTAAGTTTGAGAGAATATTCAGAAACCGTATTAGTGATTGATGATGGAAAATTTAAATTTATTTATTTTATTCATTTCGTTATAGTTATTAACTATTTTTTATTTGAGAATGTTCTGGAGTGACCAAGCCGCAAGGATTACCCTCACCAGAAATCCCCCCCCCCCAAATAAATTAGAGATGAAATGTTGTGATAGTTTTAATGTTTGCTCTATTATAATGTTTTTTAAAAAATTATTAATAATAAATGTCTAACTAAATAAGCTGATGTTTACATTTATTTAAAGCAGCCAGATAAATATAATTGATAAAATATTCTTAACTTATTTTATCATTTCTAAGCATATTTTGGTAACCAATCACTATCATTGAAACAGCTTCCATATTTTAGATATAGATAGTATTAATTAATACAGATAAGTTTCTGAAATGTTATACATTAAACATGTTATACATTTGGTTAATGTTAAATACAAGCCAGAGTCTTTAAGAAATATTTACTATCTTATAATCTTAAAAATTTATTATTTTTGACATTTAATTAATTTCAACTTAAGTTGTCACATACTATGATAAATTGCATTCTTATATCTATAAGTATACATTAATAATTTTGTCTTTATATGCCTGTTGAAGGTCTTCATAGGGACCGAATCCAACTTAATTTCTTAACTATTTCTAATTTTACGAAAATTTCTACCTGCTCACTTAGCGGTCATGTAGGGGAGACGGAGGTAAAATGGTCATTGGCCCGTCGTCGTATGACATCCGTTTCTTCGCTCATCGCACGTCCGGACATAGCACGGCCCTCCCTCCCCCCAAAGCATTATTTATTCAGGAGCACCAGCAATGAAATATATTAGTACAATAATTGAAAATATTTAAATATATATATATATATATATATATATATATATATATAATTATTCTATATTTTACTTATGTTGGGTGCTTTAACGAGCGTAAAGCCCGTCATGTGGTCGGAGAGCGAAGTAAACAGGAGACGGAGCCCCATAGGTAAAATAAACAAATTTTGTATATTTCCCGCATCTTCGATTTCATTCTACATATCCACCAACAAGATACTCCCTTTTTATTGTCGATCATTTTTCCGTATTACAATTTATTTTAAATTGTTTTATTCTTCCTCTGAATTATGAAATATGAAACATAATACAACGACCTATCAGTTTAATTTTCATATTTCAAAATTGTGTTTAACTTATGGTGCGCTTTTCGTTATCGTTATCGATTTGTACAAAATATTTTTATAACTGTTAATTACTGCCTGGAAGCATGGGAATGTGGCTTGCCGGGGTCGAGCAGCAGACACGAGACAATGGCGGGGTGGATTGGAAAATCCACAAGTCCCGCAAGCAAGGTCAGGGTCGGCCAAGGAAGGGTAGATGACCGGGAGGCTATGGCCCTAAAATATCTGGAAGAGGGTCACGTGTGCAGAAGGACCAACCAGGAGAGAGGGATTTTGGAGAGGGAAGAGATGAATGTGGACCGTTGATGAGAGTGGACAAGGAGATGAATTTGGACGGTCGGTGAGAGTGGACAGAGAAATTTTATCCTGAAAGATTTTGGTTCTGCACGTGGGTCTCCGGTCTTCTGCGAATGCTGATGAGACAGATAGCCGCCAACGGGAGTCGACCCTGTCCGAGCTGCAGACCTGGTAAGTCGCGTTCCATTCTTCCGGGTATCGCGTCGGTTTGCCACGAGAAAAACCACGGTTAATCTTGAGAAAGGGAGGGGCTTACATGCATCCCTGGCAGGCTGGAGAGCTTTTCGTTTTGTATAAATTCTGAGAAAATGAATTATTGTTTTTTTTAATAACTAAATATTGCATTTCCCTTTCCTGCAAGAACAATTCTTGCAGGTGGCGCCCAACAAATAGTTAATTTAACCGTAAGCTCACCACATATAAAATGTCGTCCAACGTTTGGGGCACGAAGAAGTGGCAAACTGGAGCGATACTACGGGGACAGGATTAGCGGATTATATACACTTGCTAGTCAGCCATTCAAGCAGAAATTCAGGACTTGATTATTTTAACGTGTATTTTGGGGGAATAATTTTGTAATATGTATTTTGCGGGAATTTAGTTTTCGGGCAATACGTTCCAGGCTGGAGATGCAGGTGTTTAGACGCGGACCATATATTTTCATTTCTAGCGTTGAGCAGAGCAGGAGTTTTTTTTTTCATAGGATAAGCGTTAATTCGATAAATTTTGGGATTTCTTTTGTTATCTAATGTGGATTGGAGCCTGAGGTCTATATGTTTAATGTTAAGTTGTGTGAATTTTGAGCTGTTTTCTTTATCGTTTATGTTAGTGTGTTAGAGAAATTGTTCGTGTAAAATAGAAACGGAGTTCTTCTGATTATTTCGTCTGGTTGTTCATGAAGCTTAGGAGCGGAATGGATACGGTACAAAGGGAATTAAGCACGGATGAGCAGACGGAGGGTAGTTCCGAGAATTTAGGGAGCCAGGCAAGCAGTGGTTTTCCTGGAACCAATGGTACAAAAGAAAACCAGTTTTTATTCGAATCTATGATGGCACAATTGATGCAAGCCATTCAAAATAGTCAGGAACAGATTCAAAATAGTCAGGCTAATTTACAGGAACAGATTCAAAATAGTCAGGCTAATTTACAGGAACAGATTCAAAATAGTGAGGCTAGTTTGCAGGCCAAGATTAAAAGCTGTCAAGAAGCAACTGAGAAGAAGTTTAGGGAGATCAACAGTGAGATTCAGGAAAGAAATCGAGTTCAATGGAACCAGTTACAAAGTCAAAGCGATACAATTAATGAAAAATGCGCGCGTATAAGTCATGAAGGGCAGGAAAGGACAGAGGATTTTGAAAAATTAGTTGAAACAGGCTCAGGCATAAACGTAGAACAGGTCGCCGAACAAAAAACCGATGTAGCCGATTTGGCTAATAAGGAGCGCCAAAGTCTTGCACACAGATTAGACGAAGTTGTTGTCGGGGCAGATGTAGAAATTAGGCGCGAAGAAACTGGGCAGGTGATTAATCGGCTAGTCAGTGAAGCAGAGGCAATTAGGGAAGAGATGAACGAATGCACAATTGCGGCGAATATTGTTGATATTGAAGTAGACTTGTGGAAACAGTTGTATATTAGGATTTCGGAAGCCAGTGAATTGGTAGTTCGCCGGGAAGGCTTAACCCAGCGATTAGAAATTACGCTGAAATTATTTCGGGGGCGAAGACGTCAGAACGGTCGTGAATTCTTAAACGGGCTAAAGTCATATTTTCCCCAAAGACGTTTTAAATTATCTTCACTTATGCAGAAAATGGAGGGTAGTTACACGTTTGATCCCGGCGGAAGTCCATTCTCGATGCTTCTTCATCGGAGAAATGACATGCTTAATAGGCTGAATTAAGAGCATGTAAACGTTATATATATATATACCGCCAGATGTAGGTCAAGTAAGTGGTAGTAAAAGATAAGCGTAGCAAGTACAGAAGGGTGGCGAAAAATATTGTAATTAATTGTAGTTTTGTACTAGATTAAGTATACTTAGGGATAGGGCGAGGTCAAGGATTGTGTGCTTGTTTGGTTGAATAATGAGTGTACCAGTAGCTGGAGCCTCGGACAGGAACCCGGAAGAGGCACTGTCGGCGGATAATCCTTTGCCTCCAGACATTGTTACAGGCTAGGGTCGCCAGAAGGATCCAACCATCAAAGCATCGTCAGCGGCCGGCAGGATAATCCCAGGGCATGTGACTAATGCATGTTGGGCTTTGCGGACCCAGGAACCCGAGCTGTACGTGGTATCTGTTACCACGTTCTACTTTTCTTCAATTCGGCCTTGCTTGGTCAAAACCACCTGTAAAACTGTCACTAAGGCTTTCTTGGCCAACCCTTGATTTTTCGACCCCAACAATGGTTATTAGGTTTCGAGGACTGAGGGTGTCTTTCATCTATGTTCTTCTTTCTTCTTATTTTCGCACCTTATGTAAAAGGAAGACGTGGCGGACCAACGACCAGATGCGCACAAGTGGAACGGGCGGACAACCACGACTACGCGATGCGGTTGCAACGGCGCGAAGTGGTACAGAAGCTAATGTGAGGTGTTGGTACATATAATGCAAGTGTCCGATGACCACAGACACAATAAAAGGGGGACGAGAAGTGACAAGGTTATAATTACGACAGACGCTAAAAAAAAGGTGATGTGTCGTGTTATCAAAAGACGCTCACAGGAGTGATTTTAAGGTTTAATTTAAGAAGAAAAAAAAAAGGTGGATTAAATATTGAAAATGACATTCATAGTAATTAAAGGACGATTATGGAGGTTAATTAAAATTAAGTACTTATATTTAGGATGCGCTCAATTGTTAAAATTAAGGGTTAGGCATTACGGACCGGTGCGCATATAAGTAAAAGTAGTATGTGTAGTATACGAACAGTAGTATGTGTAGATGTTAAATAATATGAAAGATATAATATCAGATAAGGAGAAAAAAAAATATCGATAAGTAAATGCATATCATTTTGATATGGTTAGTTGTAAGTTAGTTATAGATTTTATTTAATTATTCTCTTCGGTTTTAGTTAGTTATAAGTTAGTGTTACAGATGTATATATTCCTACCTTTCGTTATTAAGTTAGCTATAAGTTACTCTTAGATTTGTGCATGATTCATCATTTCGTTGTTGAGTTAGTTGTAATTTTGTTTCAAATCTGAAAATAATATCTAAATAATTTGTTTGTGAATGTAATGCTGTACTGTTTACGATTACATACCGTCTTAGAAACCATTTAGAATTGTGAGAAATTGAACTATAAATATATCTGCTAATTATGTACCACATAGAAAAAAAATTTAAATTGTATCACAGGATTGTATTTTGCCAGATGCGAGGGAGCATGCGCGAACTTCAAGCGAATTATTTTGAAATCGTTTGAATGGATCCTTCATTCATCCAATTTCAAAGGGGGAATATTATATGGTGCGCTTTTCGTTATCGTTATCGATTTGTACAAAATATTTTTATAACTGTTAATTACTGCCTGGAAGCATGGGAATGTGGCTTGCCGGGGTCGAGCAGCAGACACGAGACAATGGCGGGGTGGATTGGAAAATCCACAAGTCCCGCAAGCAAGGTCAGGGTCGGCCAAGGAAGGGTAGATGACCGGGAGGCTATGGCCCTAAAATATCTGGAAGAGGGTCACGTGTGCAGAAGGACCAACCAGGAGAGAGGGATTTTGGAGAGGGAAGAGATGAATGTGGACCGTTGATGAGAGTGGACAAGGAGATGAATTTGGACGGTCGGTGAGAGTGGACAGAGAAATTTTATCCTGAAAGATTTTGGTTCTGCACGTGGGTCTCCGGTCTTCTGCGAATGCTGATGAGACAGATAGCCGCCAACGGGAGTCGACCCTGTCCGAGCTGCAGACCTGGTAAGTCGCGTTCCATTCTTCCGGGTATCGCGTCGGTTTGCCACGAGAAAAACCACGGTTAATCTTGAGAAAGGGAGGGGCTTACATGCATCCCTGGCAGGCTGGAGAGCTTTTCGTTTTGTATAAATTCTGAGAAAATGAATTATTGTTTTTTTTAATAACTAAATATTGCATTTCCCTTTCCTGCAAGAACAATTCTTGCAGGTGGCGCCCAACAAATAGTTAATTTAACCGTAAGCTCACCACAAACTAGTCTCCATTCATAATAAAGAGAATTCACTCTGTGCGAATGATAAAAATATGTTTATGTAGATAAACGTGATAACTACACTTCTTACCCACCCAGAAAGTTTAACATTTCATTGGAAACTTGGCTTTTTAAAATAAAAACAAAGAAATGGAGGAAATTATTATAATATAGATAATTGTGACCACGGAGTGAAGTTCAGTTAGAATAAATACTGGCATAAATTGGGGCAATGTGTTTAATGATGTATAAATGACCTATACGAATATACTCAGGTAGTAGTTCATATAAGAAAAATACATTCAAATAGGTATTGCCATTTCTCACTCGGAACTAAATTATTTTATTCACTTGAAAACTACACTAGTTTCGAAAACGAAACTACCAAAACCTGAATATATATATATATATATATATATATATATATATATATATATATATATACATATATATATATATTCAGGTTTTGGTAGTTTAGGGAAATATACAAAATTTGTTTATTTTACCTATGGGGCTCCGTCTCCTGTTTACGTCGCTCTCCAACCACCTGACGGACGTTACGCTCGTTAAAGCACCCAACATAAGTAAAATATAGAATAATTATTTACATCTGTTTATGTTTTAATTGACGGACACTAACGTAAAATTAAAACCAGTTAGGAAGCGGAAGATATCCATATAAATTTTAACAGAGATACCGCTATAAATGGTAGGAATGAAATTTGAGACATTGGCACAGAATATGCCGAGATCATTGATAAAATGAAACATAAAAATAGCAAATAATGCCCAGAATGTTATTGTTTAGAATTTAATCATGTTTATATTTTAGAAATTAAAAATTAAATAATTATGCTATTATTTTTCGACTATAATCGATATCAAGACCAGTCGATATCGTAAACAATCGTTTTTATCCAGACAACAACATACCTTCCAACGTGTTTTTTTAAATAAGGAGTAACCTTAAGGCTACAATCCTAAAATAAGGTAGGCCCTATATTTCATAATTATTAGCCGATTATAAGGGAGGAATGTGCTCTTGAATGCCATTTGTATTCCATTTTTTATTAAAAAGTACGACATTGTTATGATGTCCACTTGGATGCTAACTGATACATGGCCATACTGTTTTTATATGCTTCAAAAGGTAGGAAATGAGCCAATAGGTCGAAACCTTCTACAAAAATATACGAGACTGTGTGTGATTTTTAATATCAATCCGTGAGCAGTCTTTATCAATCAAATGGATCATTTATTTCTACTTACCGAAATTTCTCCAAAATTACATTAAACAAAAACGTTAGCAAAAAAAATCAGCACATGATCAACGGTATAAGTTATCTAAACACTGTTGCAAACTTTTGAAATCCGAAATTATATCATTATTACTAATACGTTTCTATTATATTCAGTAGAAATGAGTTTTTAAATACACCCGATTATCTTTTAACTGAACTCAAGAAACAGTCAATCACGTCCATAAAAAGTATGAGAAGTATTTTCGCAATTTATTTATTATCAAAATAAAACACAAAATATGCACACTTTTATTTAGGACAACGAAAACCATTCTGGGCGCTTTGAACTATCGAGTGTTGTAGAACTTGGGGTGATAACACGCGTCCCAAACTGTGCGCCTCTGGCGGCTGTTTTACCCCTCACGTTACTTCCATGACACGTCTGGCCATTTTACTATAGATTTACACTGTACTGTAATATTTTTAAGCAAGTATATGTTGAAAGACGATCACATTAGGAAGCATAATTCGATCATTGTATTTTTGAGGCGTAAAAGTCTAACACATTGGTGAGTATAACACCACCAAAGCCGGCAGCAAGAGGGTTTATTATCGTAATCATCAATAAATTACAGCGTTTTCAATCGAAAAACTTTTTAATTTGCACCTGGCGAGTCTTTGAGACGAGTTAGTGTAATGAGAACGCGATGCTCGTTAATGCTAACGGTTCACCTGATTATAGGTTAGTGGAGGAAAGACAGCTGTAAACAGCAGCTGCCAGAATTATTACATAAGTTTTCACAGTTCCTATACTCAGTAGACAACTTATTTTAAATGTATATAAAATGAGTGAAAATTTTTAAACGTTCACATGTTTCGAGATTTTCAGACTAAAAACTGATAATTACGGTATTTCTATAGACAGCACCCGTAGTTTGTCTCTTATAAAATTTATCTTCAAAAATAACTTCAGTCGGTAGTTCTGAGAATCAGAGAGTTTAAGTGAGAAAACTTTAGATTTGGTTTTACCTAACTAAGCTTTAATAGCACAGGTTGGGAATACTGTCACCAAATATTTCTTTCCAGATGTTTAGACACGTTTATAGTTCCATGTTTAATATAAAAACATATTAACTTTATCACAATGGAAGAACGGTAAAAGAAACTCACCTAGAGAATCGCATTCAATCTCTCTATATGAACATATATTTATATATTAATCTACATTAGCGTATATACCGAAATGAAACACATTGAACACGGGTTCTGGAAAGCTCCACCATACTGCATCTTGATGCCTCCTCTGAATGTAATCAAATTGATGTAAAACACTTGGAAAATTTTCCTCGAACGTGACGTATGCCTCCGCAGAAGTATCTAGGTCCATGCGTCCACATGTTCTGGGAACTGAAATATTAATTAATTGAAAATACGCATAATTTTATTCAGAAGACTTAACAATAAAATATATTACCTTTAAAATGCTGTAGTTGAGTACATTTAACTTGAGTTGCCTTTATATTCCAAAAATAATATGCTTCGTTCTGAATAACAACCACAATTTTGATAGGTTTTACTTGTCCTGGATTTACTGCAACGATAGCTGCAAGAATGTGTTAGTATTTACATAAACGTTTGAGAAAATTACTGCGGGTAAATTGAGCATGGAGGGTAAATTAGTAATAGATTAATAACCTGTTTTTAGAATACTCACCCGCGGAGCAGCTAGTTGTCCACAATGAGCGATGTCAGTGGAATGATAGTGTTATATAGTTTTTACTCACTGCTGTATCCTGTAAGTGGCCCACATTGTCCAATAGTCGGTCCGTCTACAGTGTTTAGTACATATACTTGATCAATATCACACATTCCTCCAAGGCGTCTTGCAAGGTCCGCTTTAACAAAATCAATCCTACAAAAACGAAACAAAATAGAGATCCTGGTACATTACTCACTATTTTTAACTAAAATATTCTCAAATTACCCTTCGTTGAATTCTGCACCATGTTAATTCATTTGGTATCAGAAATTTATCAAATATGTATATTTTTACTAAGCATATTTAAAGAAACGTGAATATGATTCTTGCGTTTCCCATTTAATTGTGAAAAATATATGAATATAAATTATTATTTGATTTTAACGCAAACAATGTTACATTTAGCAGAAATGTAATAAATTCAACTTTTATACCGTTATATTTAGATGCAGCAGATGGAAAAAGCTTACGAAAAAGTTATCTTTATGATTATAAATTGATATGATGATGTCTGATATTGACCACGATCATTTCTTTATTAGCATAAAATAAATATAGTTCAGCCACAAAGAGTTGGGTTGAAAGGAGGTGAAACAAATTTCCGCGTACAGAACCCAGATTAGTGGGATTTGGGCTTATGTAAGGCACTGACTTTAATTCTATCATTTACTATATTGGTTAAGATGTAGTTAAACCCCCTGGAGCGGGGATGGAAGGGAGTGAAACAAATTCTATGTACAATCTTAAACGCGTAGAGCAATTGCTACCAAACAATGTCCACATGTTACTTACGATCCAGGAACAAATACCGAGGGATTAAGGCACCCTTATCACCTCTAGGGGTGGGGGAGGAGGGATTCTAATTTAAAACTTTCCTAACCGGCCATTATTAGCGTCAAATAAAACGTTATCGAGGCCGCTGAATTTGATAGTGTTATTCTAGAATTTTTTAAGTGTCTGATTTCAACTCCAAAAGGCAAGGGTGGGAAGGGGTTTACACAAAAAATAATGCAAAAAATATCGAGATCGGTGTTGATTCCAGGGTTATAGGAGTCGTCGAGTTTAATTAACCATGAACCATGGTGGTTAATGAATTTTTATGTACCTCGTCGTGGAGATGGACGTGGTTGATAAGAAGTTACCCGAAGTAGTTTGACCCTCGTATTTGATATTTTCTTAGGGTGTCAGTTATATTTTGGTCTCTGTGTAGTTAAATGTTGTATTTTTTTTCTCATTTAAGGTACAGGGAGTATTTTTACACTTTATTAAGTTAGTGAGTATTTTTCACTTTTAATTCGCCTGATTTTAAAAACACTCTTATTTTATTTAGTAGGAGAATTACAGAGTTGTTAAGTCATCATCCTGTTTTATTTGAAGTTAGACGCCGAGGGGTTAGGTCGGGGAAGAGAGTGTTAATGGATAAATGTTCCCAACACTGACTCTATTGGTGTTGATTAAATGAAATGTTTAGGAAGAGATTAGTGTCGAATCAATTCCTTCTCCGGTTTAATTTAAATAAATACACGGGCAACGCTTGGCACACGGCTAGGTCTTCATAATTTTATTGCGCTTTAAAATGGGATGTGAACGACGCTTCTCCGTATTAAACAATTGCTTTGAACACAATATAGAACGGCTGACATTAATGTGATGAAATTAGGAATGCAACTTTATATAGTACGCTTAAGAAAATAAAGGCATATTGTTTCCCAAAATTCTTAAAAAATCTGTGGTTCCCCCCCTCCCCCTAAAAAAACTTCTAACCAATTACAAATATTTTTTCGGTATTTCTATATATTAACCAGTGATTTTAGCACGGAACACGTAATTAATTAATTAATTGAAAATACTGATATCCTCCGAAAAAGTACTTAAAAATTACACCCTCAGTTGTATTACGCCTCACAAACGGGAATTAAAAATATTAATAGTTATATTTATTTGACAGAATTTTAAATAATAACCAAATAAAATTGCCAATGCGTCAGAAACAATTTAATAGTTCGCAAATGAATTATTAATTAGGATTGAATACTTTTTTGAACTAATAATTTTTTGACGTATTGAACAGTTTATTTATTAAAAATAAGTAACTGATTTGGCATAATTAGAAGAATGAACCCTACCCTACGTATGAGGTAATCAATATCAACACACGAGGAAACAGAGACGGCCCAGATTATTCCAGAGTATATTAGCATGCAAGTGAAGGAACGTAAATTAATGCATAATTCAGGTGAAGAAATAATTTGAGTTTTGACGATTTAAATATGAGGGACTGTTCCCTCTGAATTTATTCACAGTTGTATTTGATCATTCTCTTGATTTTTAATTATTTCAGTTATTGTGGGTATAGGACGGCGGGTAATGTTTTTTGAAGAATTTTTTGGGGAGGATGAGGTTTGTTGTCTGGAAATCATGTCTCCTGTTGATATTAAACGGTAAATTTTGATACTAATAAAAGTAGTCGGTTTTATTGTTTTTGCCAAATTATTCAAGCTAGCACCAATTTTTATCAAATGATCAAATTGTTACGCAACACACGTAATATTGAAATGAAATTTAGATAATGAAAAAATTGAGCCCTATGCGATTGAAATGACATATTGCTGTTTTTTTGTTATGTATGTCTTGTAAATATACTAAATGAGTTTTTAATTATAGAAAAGTAAAATATTATACTGAATGTATTATAATCAAATCTGATACGAAATGCTTTATAATAAATTTTAATAAACATGAAAAATGGATTCTAGTTGTATATTGATGGATTGTCACTGCTATAGAACTCAACTACAACTGTTTTCGTTATTCTAGGAGCTATAGATGATTTGAATGTATTATTTACTATATTTAAATGTGCAGGGAAATAGATAATAATAGTAATAATAATACAAAATAATATTTCCGGTCGTACAACTTTTAGGAGTGGTTGTAATGCTTACCTTTGGTTGTGTTGTTGCGGAAGTTCAAATTTCATTCGAGAATTTTCATTTAAGTAATGGATCCGTTACTAGGCTAAATTATAGACTGGTAGACGGAAATTACAACTAAGCCTTAATAATGGAATTATTCTTCCATAGACAAATGAAAATGGGTTATTACGTCATTATTACAGAAAGAGGAACACATTATCAATTCACTAAGGCATTAGCTCGATCTATACTAACTCTAAAAAATACAACTGTAATTGGTCAATAAAGAGATATTATGCAGAAGTTTTAAAGGAGTGATTAGGTGTATACCAAAGAACTTTTCGTGTTGAGTATATCTATTTTTACAAGCTTTAATACGTTAAATAAGAGCTTAAAATATAATCGCTTCAAAACCACAGCCAATTCCAGGTACAGGTTGAAACAATGCATTTCATATAAAATAAATTTCATTAATTCGTTTACTTAATTAATATTATGTATTACATAAGCAAATTGAATCCCCTTTTTCGATAGCTGATTCAGAACATTGTACTCAAGACAGCAGGTGGATTATGCAGAATAAAGTAAGTTCTTTAAGAATGATTTCCTGATTAAATAAAATAAAAATGAACGTTGTATCGTCAGAATGTGAATGAATCAAAAAAACTCCATTGCGAGCGAGATTTTGTTGAACAATCCAACAAATAACACACAAGAGAAGAAATATTGGTTTCAATCCCCATTTGGTACGCGGGTACTCCTCTACCATCTGAACTATCTTAGTCGACTCCATGCCAGACACGAGATTTATCCCTCCATTATGAAGCCTTAGCCAGCCCCACCTACAACTCACTAGATCACATGCTTCACGGCCTAATTCTAAGACTTCGATTAAGAATGGATATTACGTGAAATTAATCAAGGGTGCTATGAACTAATTGAAGAACAGAAAAAATCGAACCCGGGATGGATAGAGAAGTCTCGTGCTGGCCTAGGGTCAACTCGGATGTCTCACATTGTAGGGCGCCTCACAAGGTAGAGCACCCGCGTACCACGAGGGGATCCCGCGCTCGATTCTCGGTCCGGCGAGATTTATCGATCCTGATCCTTTAATTCAATTTCATAGCATATATGGCTGACATTCGTTTGGAAGCTTTTCTACTCTTCTTTCTGTTTATGAACAATAACTTTTTCATCTGTATAGTTGAATTAAGTAAAGAAGCCAAAACAAATTATATATATATTGTAATAATTAAAAATAAAAATAAAGGCGTTAATTAATTGTAATAAATAAATGAATGGCTTTTTATTAAATGAAAAGATCAAAATTAACAAACAAAATATTTATTTATTTTGTGGAAATAACTCAAAAACAATTACAAATTAAAATATTAATTTCTCAGGGTCTCTACTGGGTTTGATAATGGACAGAACAAGTTGTTTTAAAAAACTAATTAACACACAGTTTATAATTCACCCAGACAATATGTCAATAGGAAGAAATTAAAAGAAAATAAATTAACTCAGATTGACAATTCAAAATAGAACGAAATCTGACTTCTATCTTTTAATTACGTTTACATAAATCATTATTTTTGTATTTTGTTACTCACATCTGTCCAGCTGGTTCCAGCATTCCTTTTTGTTTTCGGGAGTACACTATTGCAAAATTTTTACACTGATTCTAATATCGGCTCACAGATTTTATACTCTTTAAGTCAACCTTGATAGGCTCCCAGGAAACTCGGATGATCCTCCTTTTTGTCAGCTATCTGGTGACCGCTTGCCTTATATGAATCCTGTAATTCATAGATTTGCTAGTCTTTTTACCGCTTGGGAATTAAACTGCAACTTTACTATTCCTGGCTCGCTACAGACGTACACTGCTTTTACTTAGCAATATTTACGATTTAAATGCTTCCGTGAATGTTTTTACTTTGTCTTAAACTCTCAACATTTTTTTAAATAATACATTAAACAACGGCTAGTCTCAGCTCTAGACTCATTTTTTCCGTCCTCCGAAATGTCCCGTCATCAACTGAACTATCGTCGTACTCTCGAGTTTTAGCGCGCATACGCCATTTTGACTTTCTGACAAAGTAACAAAGCTCGGCTCTATTGTCGCTTTGGAAGCTCCTGCAGCTACAATTAAATTTTATTAAAACCAATTAATTGCCTAATTAATTGGCATTACAATATATATATATATATACAGTCTCATCAACAGCTCTGGTTAATAGCGAATAATTAAAGCAACTCATTTTACTTTGTCAGGGACCTCGACAGGATTCGAACCCGGGACCTCTGTGATTCTAGGCAGTCAAGCTGACCCCTACATCACAGTAGGTCGGCAATTAAATTATAGTTTGCCTTTTTGCACATCCTTATTAATAAATTTTTTGAATGATATGCTGACATAATTAATTGATTATTTTTCTGCTTAAATAAGAAGCAAGAAAATGCACAGAAGGGAATATTATACAAAAATGATCAAAATTATATACTTTAACACAAGCTGGAACTAATTTAATAAATATACGCGAGAAATATTGTAATTAGCGTATTTTTTAGTGATCATGAAAACTTTTTTTTGTCGATTAAAGTAGATATAATTCAGTTTGTGACAGTGTGACGGTGAACGAGGAACGACAAAATGCACAGGTGGTAAATTTTGATGCCGGCGAAGCAGAGACGAAATACGTGATCATTGTAGAAACAAGGGGATTTAAAGTTGAGACTCTTCGGCGCCCTCAGAAAAATTCCCCAACCCTGTGAAAATAAGTGAGGACCATTGTTCATACATGTTGTATCAAATAAGATACAAAGTGCCGTCCGATGTAAGTATGATTTGCTTGTACTTATTAATTGACATTGATGCTTAGCCCGCCCTCTTCATATGAATGAATTGTAGTTACAATATTTTGGCAATATTAAACTGTGATTTAAATCAATTTTGTATTAATAAATTCACGTAATTCTTTATAATATTTAACGTTTCATTAAAAAACCTTGAGACCTTTGAGAAAAAAGGAAAACTTGCGATTGGTTGAGGAAAGGAGAAGTGGGACCAATATGAGTTCACGAGGAGCAAGAGGATTTTTTTAGAAGCCAGTTCTCAGTACAATAAATTTTTGGAGAAGGTCGTTCCGAGGACAGACATAAAATTATTTTGGAGAGTATGGAAATAGTTTATGAGAGGAGAGTTGTTCAGTTTTTAAAGTAGTATTTAAGTGAGCGTTGAATCAGTTTCAAAGCTGTTTCGAGGAGCAGTATTAAAAGTGCTTTCGAAACATTTTTCTTGAGAATAATTGATGATATAATTTTTGAGAAAATAGTTTTTGATAGATAATTTTGAGACGTAATTCCGAATGAGTTCTGGACGAGTCTTTTTGTCAGAGGTGTGGTCAACTGTCGTGAAGGAAGTACTGGCGCCCACCCACGCGGCAAGTGGTAAGCGTGCAGACTGCTTTCGAAGAAAATCACCACTGGGACCCCTACGGAGGAGTGATAACTCAAAGCTGTGAGGAGTAAACAGTGTGAAAATTCGATTAAATTTATTTAAAAATGATGTTACTCAGCTGTACAATTCTCATGAGCTTTTGAAGTAACCATTTTTTACGGAGATAACTATGTAAAATAATAATAATACTACAACAGAGATAGTGTTACCAATACTTTGGTCCTGCACTTAATATATTACATTTATAATTTTTTCTACATAGTTTATAATATTTAAAAGCAATATATATTTTAAATAAAGTTAAGTTTTGGAACTAGCCATGCATGATGGCAGTATTTATACATGATCTTTCGGTAGATTTTCGTATTATGATGCCCATGAATAATTTTTAGTTTAAAATATTTTTAAATACTATCCAAAATGTACGAATACTATTTTTGTTCTAAAAATATAAACTACTTCAAAATATGGTTTTTAATCTCTAAATGATTCTCATTTATTAAGATTTCATTGCTTATGTCGCCTGACGCGGCCGACTCTCTGAGTCACCGCACGACACGGACCTGTGCTGTTTACTCCGTAGAAACACAAAAACTGCGCATGCGACTTTGTCATTCCAGACAGCCGCTTGTAGCACTTACATGCCCAGCTGGCTGCATTAGCGGGAGCGAGTGCGCCGCATAGTGGGCACTTAAAAGTCTACGATATCGAAGCAGAAATTGGCACTGTTAAAACACAATTATCATAAAGGTTCTTAAAATTAAGAAAAATTAATTCCTCTTAAATTAATTTGTGTGTTGTAGCACTCGAGCACATATTCGCCTACCGCTATTGCCAGTAAACATGTCTGTATCGAGTCGTATGTAAGGGTTTAACATATTTCTACGTTTAAATAAAATTGTCCCAAAATAAATGAAAATTTTGTTTATAAAAAAATAAACAATTTTGTTACAGTATCAAATTGTAGTACTTACATTTTTTGAGAAATAGTACCACTGCGAAAATGTAAATTAAAATGATTTAAAAATTCAACATATAAATGATAAAATTGAAATACGAACGTCAAAACAGGATAAATTGATTTGGCATTAATCCAGATCCATTTCAGTTTCTACACATTTAGTCACTTTCATCTCCAAGTGCATTCTGGTGGCAGCACATCTCATCAATATACTATCCGCTTGTGGTAGATCAGATTAGTTCGGTATATTTCATTTTTAACCTTTTTGAAATATGAATAATTTGCGCCGGTGAAAATCTGTCATTCAAAGCAAATCCTTTGATAGTATTTGTAGGAAGAATAAACCTAGCTGGTCTGATTGCTTTCGTTACGTGGAAATTCTAATTATGTTGCTAATGGGTTGAAAATATCAAACAATACTGATGAACTTATATTTCATGCCGTGGAAATTCTACGCTGAACATACCACGTTTCACTTTACTAATAGTATTCATAGAATGTTTTTCTCTTATAAAATTTTTAGGATTTCCGCAACCATTTTAGAGATTAATTGTATACAATTACATCCACATATTTTCCAAAAATTTTTCAAGAATATAGAAAAACCAAAGAAATAAAGTATTATTATTATTTAATTAAATTTTAGAAAATGTTTCGTCAGTTAAAATAGTTTATTCAAGTATTCATATATCTCAATCCTGTATTATATAGGAAAACGAATGATTTTTTTATCTGAAGTGTGAAATCGAAGTTTTTTTTACATATATTTTAAAGTGTAAATAAAGAACACGCATTATAAACTAAAGTGTTTTACATATTCACAGTTACATTAACTTCTAAAATTGATTATAAACCATATTTTTAGTTTTATGTTCACGAGCAAAAATAAATAACTTCTGGGAAAATAACATAAGGTTGTCTATAGCGGAAACATGGCGACATCAAATCCACTCCTCCAGGCTCTTCTCATACCTTTTTGATCGTGATCTATAGTGTAAGTCTAAGTAATAATTGCATTCTGTTCATGTTAAAAGATAGAACCGTCAAAATGAGATAGAAAACCGTTGTACTCTTTTAATTTTTTTACTATTAAGAAAGCTGATTAAATAAAAATTGACTGCATCTTATTCAAGAAGATTCTTTAGAGTTAACGAAATAAGATAGAAATGAATGAAGTAGACTAGAAAAAGTCTCTATATAACCGGGAATAGTGCCATGAAAGAATGTGATTAGTAATACAGGTATGAAAAAAAATAGGGAGAGAGAGAACTGGTACGAAGCTTGAATCGTCTGGGTAGTTCAGATGGTAGAGCAACTAGTTCCGGATTCGATTCTCGGTTCTGTCGAGTTCTTACTTCGTTAATTCAATTTTACCAAGCTAACAAGATGAACAATAATTTCTATTCATATATTTACAGTTATTTATTCATATATTTACATATACAGAGTTTTATTTTAGTAAATAATATAATCGGGATCGTCACCAAAAAGTTTTCTTCTTTTTCTTCAATAATTTGGATATTTTATTAAAAACCTATTTTTAACCTTAAAATACATCGGGTCAGGCAACAAAAGCTTAGCGACTTGAATCTATTAATTCGGCTCCTATCTCAGTCACTTTGAGTATTTTATTATTGACAAATTTTTATTTCCCAATTCCATGAACGTAATTAAGTATCATCACTTGCTTTTCCTCGGCGGCTAAGAAGTATTCGTGACAAATTTAGGAGGAAACGCACCAGTGTCTCAAAAGATGTGGGAACACAAGTTATACAGACCTTTCTTCCTTTTTTATACATATTTATGTGGATAGTTATACGTTCATTCTGTTCCTATTCTCATTCTACGCTACATCCGCATTCCATGACTCTATTGATTTGGTCAACCCTATCCGTTGTTCTATTGTACGTCCTGTATATTGACCGTAGGTGCTACCGCTACTGTATTGGAATTACGTTACTATGGTAATCTAATTCATTTATAAGCTGCTCGTAACTGAAAAAAAATTTTCTTTTACGTAACTAACTTCCGGATTAAATTTTGTTCATATTACTACAACTATCATTAAATTTATTATAATTCTATTTAAATATTAGTTTTATTCAAGAATAAGCAAAGTTTAACTAATTGTCAGGCCGTAAGGCCATGTTAAGTTTTTATTTAAGAATGAGTATGGAAAAATATCGACGGGACCAAAGTTCGAACCTCATACAATTTACATAAAATGTCCATTCTTCATTAGATCTTAGAATTAGGCCATGAAGAAATTGTGTGGTTTGTAAAGTGTAGGTGAGCCGAATTAGGTTTAATGGATGGAGGAATGTCGCACCGTTATGGATTCGACATGGATAGTTCAGTGTCAGATCATCCGCCCGGTAAGCGGGAGGTAACGGGTTCGATTCCTCGTCCGATCAACGTTTTTCTATCCTCATTCTTGAAATTAGTTTTAACAGTAAAATTTGATGAAAAGTGTACTTTACTAAATTTTGCAACCTATTCTCAATATAAACTTCAGTTTCTGAGCCAAATTATAGTAATATTATGTGTGATACTGCAAATTATTTTTTAATTGCTTAAAAAATTAAAAAAATATATTTTTACATCTCCTCCTTTCCCACTCCACCCATGACTGAAGGAGTTGGATTTAAACGACACCAGGACTATTTGTCTCAGTGACATTAATCTTGTTTATTTTGGATATTTTATTAGCATCCCATTCCCCTTCCCCGGAGAATAATGTCGGTAAATTAGGATATTTTCCCCTTTTCTACTAAACCTCGTTGCATAAGGGGTTGAACTAGACCTTAATTAGTATCGCAAGGATCTCTCTTCATCTAACACTAATTAAGTATAAAAAATAATCTTAGTTATTTTCGATATTTTATCATCCAGTTCCATGCTGAGTGGGATTGAAATTGGTCTTAAACGACACCGGGAGTACACCATTAATGTCATCGTCGCAGAAATATATTGGTTAGACACTAATATCGCATTAGTTTTAGATGTCACACTGTGCTACCCTCACCTCTAGGAGTATATTACCCACCACCGTTTTTTTACCTTTGTGTAAGTCACTTATATACACCGAGTTTGGTTCAAATTTCCCCATGCGTTTATGCAGAACATATTCGTACATATATAAATCAATAAAAATTCAAGAAAATAAAAAAATTATATCAATCAAAACTCAACTCTAAAGTTTATGAAACTGAAATAACGGAAGTGGAAAAAAAAATCTCGCCTGGATCAGAAATCGAACCAAGGCCCTTCCACTAAGTTGATCAGTGATGAATCTTGTCGACACCCGGTCTTACGCGATTTATCTTTATTTGTCTTAAATAACACAGGTTCACATTTTATGGAGAGACGGAGATGCTTTTTCCTCACTCTGTTTTGAACTAAGATTCCCAGAAGCCAAGGCACCTCGGCCTGTTTTTAGAGATGTATGTTCTGGGTTCACAGACTTTGGGCATACGATAAGAGTTTACTTTGTTCCCATTGGAACAGTCGGCCAGCTGCCTCCTAAACTGGTCGAGGCACGAAGAAGGGAATGCTGCGTCCCCACAGAATACCCCTCTTCTACCATCGGAAGGGCGTGGAGCAAGTACCCCATGCCCGACCATCTGATGCAGGTTTTCTATGGTTTGTCCTGCATCACTTTTAGGGGAGATCCTTAAACTATAGCCCGGGGCCCTAGTTAACCCTAGGCTATCTTCCTCTACCCTTCCGCATCCCCCCTTTCAAATCCCTTCCTATGCTATTAAAGGGGAGTTTCTACCATGTGGATTACCCTCATGTAGCCTGTTACACTAAAAACAAAACAAAAACCAAGCAATTTACAGAATAACATTCTTCTTGGTCTAACTCTTGACGTTGTTTGATGTTGAAAGTATGTATTTCTTATTCTTACCTTATGGCGCAAACAGTCTTGTGAACGATGATGTCAAGATCACATGCCAATGAACCCATACTTTTATCAGGATAGTTTGGTGACTGGAAGTAAGTCACTGCCTCCCTTCCGGTTCCTCCGCATGACATTTCAACTGTACCGAAGAAAAAAGTGTCTTTAGAATGCAATAATATTCAGCAGCTAAGATACTAAAATACTAATTATTTACCTAATGCTGGTACTCAAAGGAAAATTTCATGATAAAACGGCATCTCTGTAATATACATCAATCAATGGCTGGCTGCCCATTCTGACTATCTGATCAGTACTATGTTCGGTATCCCTTTCCCTATAATTACTGTGGCAATTCTTATTGGCATTCACGCCACGACAAATTGAAAGTTAATACGAGGAAACACACCATACATGATGAGAATCAGTGTAAAACTATGTGAGATTTGCTGGTTATGGATCACTGCCGGATTACCCAATTCCGTCATTGCTCAATCAGATTGATATATTATGATCCTTGGGACGATGAATGTAAGGTAAAGTCTCCCTGATATTCTTAGAAGCACTCATGTACAATACGAGCACAGTGGGCGTTTTATCTTGTTGGGACTAGCACTTCTGTATTGGACTATACCATCAGCAGCATAGGATGACCCTGATCAGCATCGTGCCATTCAGACGTAGTAACAAAAAAATTAAAGGACAAAAAAATCAGTCCATAACATTGCAATAGGGGATTGTGCTTTCTTGCTTTATCAGCCACATTCTCCACTCTGCCACGTGTATGATGTAACTGGAAACGTGTCTTATTAGATCACATGATTTCCAATCCTTATGTTTCTGTGCGAATTAACTTTTTAACTGCAGACAAAGAAGTTGTCCGAACAGACCTTTGGATTAAATATCTCATACAATGTAGCTTAAGGCGAACAGTGCGTTCACTGAACACCTCCATTCTTCTGAGCATTGACTAGCCGCGGTCGGCCAACTAGCTCTTCCAGACCCGGTATTCTGGCTGACAGTTCATTCTTTACACAGTTCAGCTTCAGTTGAATATTTAACGGATTCATCTTTTTCGCAGACACTCGCTCTGTGGAACTCGGAAGAATGCCAACGTTCTAAGGCTGGTAAATCGCGACATTTACCCATATCTTCAGCAACAAATCACTTTTACTATCCCTTATTTATTTATTCAGCAACTTAATATAATATCATAGCTAATTTTCCTAAAAATACCAGGTGATGATAATAATAATATTTGAGAAAGCCTTATGTATTTATAGATTAATTCAGTTGTCGCCCAAAATGTGATCAAACAAGTTCGCACAATTTGGTCACTCACTACCAGAACTAATCTGAATGACGATTTTATGATTAAGAACAAGACTGAATTTAATAAAGTTAATAAAATGTATACACCTAATTATTTATTGATTTTAAAATATCGTGTTAAATATGAATTGTTTTTGAATCGCGAGTGTAATGTTGGGACTTGCGTAAGACGCAAAGATATTAGAGTCTTTATTTGGTTAATTAATCTTCGTATCTTGTCTGTTGTGTATTGTTGTTAAAGTTCGAAGTTTTAAATAAAATTTATAAGATATCGGAATAATGTACTAGATAAATATTTAATAACAAATAACAATTTAAACTTTACAAGAGTATAAAAATATATTTAAAGTAATTACATCCATGATTATGCTGCCATTTTTAAGCTAAACACTGTTTCCCAAAACCCGTTTTTCTGGGTCTATGTTACTATCGTTAGCTATACGGCAGAATAAATTCCTACAAGCTTGTAGGAACCTTTTTTATACACTTTATATTTTGAAACTTTTAATGTGTTTATATTAACTTTTGTTCAAGTTTTTGTTTTGAATTTTATAAACTTTAAATACGCACTATTTATGAAGTTGACCAACATCATGACGACTTTCTTAAAGCAGATGAATGATAATATAATCGGAAATGCTTGCAATTCTCCTCAAAATGTTGTAATAGCAAATAAGATGTTATTTATGATAGGCAACCACATGCAGTTACTAATGAGACTGAATTATTTGTATTACATATAATTTTATTTTTTAAAATTCACAACTTACAGACGCAGCAAACGTGTTCGTAGTCACATATCCCTTTCACTTGTCCTCCTTTAATTTTACAAAAATATCCAGTGTAGCAGACTCCTTCTGTGTTGTCATATTGACATCTGTCAAAAGAGATTTGCCTTTTGAAGTGTAAAGCTGAGGCGTTGGCTGAAAAAAAAAATAGAATTTATTTATAAGAGAAAATGTTGGCTTTCGCAGTGAACATGGCGGATTACAGCCGTTGGAAAAACGCACGTTTCTATGTCTATCGTAAGTGGGTATATTATTACCAGTGTGATGAAGTATTATATACACCAAATGCTATTCAAAGACTTCTTGAGTTGTAAACCGAAAACTTCATAAAATGTAGTAACCAACTGTTTTAGTCAGATATTGGGGCACGTTCAGGATAAACACGTTAACAAACAAATCTTTCGCGAACAACCGAACATTTTAAAGACTGGTATCCATCCCGTTCAGCCACCTATCTCTTCCGGATTCACCTAAACAAAACCCTCAGCCTAATCTCACATGTACAAATACTCAGAAAACGCGTCATCCAAAGATTTAACCTTATCAAATGCTTACTCTTCACAACCGGCTCCTCTCATCCTTAAACCCTTCTTCATATGTAAAAAAGCTTATTCATTCCAGTAACTGACTATAGTCACATCGTTTCTACTCTCTTTCACCTTCGATCTCTAAGGGCCGAGGAAAGAAGAAACCTCTGTTCGCGGTGTCGTATTCTGAGCGACCGTGTCCTGAGCGGACAACAGTCCCTTCCTCAATCCTGACCGCTGAGCGAGCAGGTATAAAATTTTCCGAAGAGCAACTTTATCAGTCTTGGTTTTAACTTTAAGTGAATGTAATACAAGTTAATTTGTTAACATTTCTGAAACTTATCTGAATTTATAATTTCTATCTATATCTATAATATGGAAACTGTTACAATTGGTAGAGATTCGTTTCATTAATATACTTAGAAATGATCAATTAAGATACAAATCTTTTAACAGTTATATTTATCTGACGTCCTTAAATAAATGAAAACATTAACCTGTTTAGTAATAAATTTATTATTAATTTAAATTTTTAAACATTATAATAAAAAAATAATTCTCAAGCACTAATTTACTAGGACCTCTTCAGGAGTTGTAAAGTCAATTAAATGATCTAATTTAAAAATCTCCAAAAATTCCAACTAAGCAAGATTTTACAAAAATGATAATTTATAATAATTGTTAAAGACTGATTTTCTTCGGAAAATTTTATACCTGCTCGCTCAGCGGTCAGGTTTGAGGAAGAGACTGTTGTCCGCGCACGGCACGGTCGCTCAAAATACGGCACCCTGTTCGTTCACTTCCTGTACTAATCCATCCATATTTTCCAACTCGTATCGACTTCTAAATTTCCATCCCGTCCACCAACATATAACCTATATCCAAGCATTGTATGACCACCAACAAAAAACTGCATCCAAGAGGTCGTATCCATTTTCCTCCATCACATAAGTTTTGAAAATCCAAATATACCTATACCCCGTAAATCAACCTCCATAACCTAATTATTATTACGCTAAACATTCTACTTTCCCATTGTCATTGCTCCCTTATTGTTACGCTAACCCTTCGACTCTCCCATTGTAGTTGCGTCTTCGTCGCTTTTGAGTTTTGTTAACTAACGATTGCACCTGAGAAAGGGACAAGGATACTAGAAACGTTGTGTGGTATTTATATTTTCACTTTTTTGTCTGAATTGGCTATCTTTCTTATTAATTACTCCATAACTTAAACCAAAATTGCCAAGACTTTACAACTCTCCAATTTCCCACAACTCTATAGCCGACCCATCCAAGATCAGTTGGAAATAGAAGCTTAAAGACGATATTCCTTAGCAAAATATATCTTTTATTTTTTCTAACAAAATACAATGCATTCTTTCACAATAAAAGAACCCAAAACAAACCCATAGAGACAAAAAATTAATCAAAATCACAATTAAACCTTCCTCCTCTTATTCCTCTGGATTACTTTTCTCCTCTCCATAAACAATTAAAAAAGTCTGTGCCATTCACGACCCAAATACAATAATAAGTAATTAGACACGACTGCGCAATTCTCTTTTTTAAAAAATAATAATAAAGAATCTCCTTCCCAAATACCTTGTTGAAGATAGCCTCTGGCCCTATAATGGCAAAAGACTTATGTCTTTTGATCAGTGAAATCACCCTCAAGACTAGCCCTAGACTGATAAAACATCACGTTCGTTTGTATACAATGCTGAGAGTCCAGGGTACCTCCGAGTCCGTCGGATTTGCAGTGTTGTTAAAATCAGAGGAAATTTTTTTAATAGCCTTATTTAAGGCCGCATTAACAGCAAAGATATTAGCGACCACTCTTTTCTGCCAGTAAATGACAGACTGGATAAATTACTGGCGCGAGTGAAGCGAATATTATACAAGGTGTTCCAAAATTCCTATTAAAGACTTCTAGGAATTGTAGATGGGACCTTTCAGTTAAAGTTTTAATACGGAACCCATGTGCAGAAATGTAGCATTTGGATGCAAAATAAGTTTGAATCGATTTAAAATCTCCTGCTTCACGGTAAGCAAACAAAATGGGCAACTGCTGATATCATGCTTAATGGTAGAAACCTATCATCTTGCTAGAGCAACACTCTTATTAATGAACGCCTTTAGCTGTTAGCAAACAGTATATCAGAGCTATTCAAATATCAATAAAAAGAGGAGTAAAAATCCATTGGGACAAAGATGCTAGAACCGTGGTAAAGTTAATAACATGATGGATTCCGATAATTGAATTACTTTTATTTGTAGAACGTATTCATAAATATGTTGAGGAATTAATTTACAAATGGAATCAAAATAAAGCGCATTGTCCACCTATGATTTACAGGCGTCATTTAGTTAAATCAAAATAGGTTAAAAATATCTGAGCCCTAAAATTATAATAAAAAGCTGACACCTGTGTCAGAATGTTCGCGACACAATAAATATATCAAATCGTACTGAAATGTAACAAATCCTACTCAGTAAATCCCAGTGTCAAATCCTATTAAATGCATATTATTAAGTCATATCAACGAGAAACATTTATTTAAATCGTTTAAACCTATTAACTGTTGTATTCCGTTAATATATCATGAATCATAACAAACACTACAAAAGCTTATTAAACTGTACTAGCACTGTCAACGTTTCCTTTGATGTAGTTCTTAATTTACTTAGTACATAAATGCGTTATTATTTTATATTTACACGGGTTGCTCGAAAATTCGCCTTACAATCTTTTAGGTCTTGATGAGTGACTGACTAGATAATGTTTTTAATAGGTACTGTTTCCGTGCGACAACAATTTCAGTACCGATTTTGAATGCGACTGTTTTTGCTTAATTAATTTAGTAAGGTATGACTCAGTACATTCCTTACAATCCAACTCATTAAGCAGAAATACCAAAGAAACAAAAATAAAATTTATTCATTTTCCTCAAATACTTTTGTTACATTTTTTAAACTTAATAATCTGTTTTCGTCTTCTTCTACGTACGGTTAGCATTATGATCCACTACTACGTCGTTGCTCACATTGATTCTACTCGTTCCATCACACCTGTTGTCTCTCAAATTAGTTGTGCAGTGACCAGAAATGGCGACAGCAGATCTTCCTGTTTCTACAGGAGACACGTAAGTCAAACTCTTCATACGAATCCACAGGAATAGGTCAATTGGAGTAAAACCGGAGATTGTAATGACCACACAATTGGTCCACCTCGGATTACCCATCCTTGTCCAATCGTCGGTCCAGATCTTCCCAACATCTTAGGGGGTACGTCGTCGTGCTGAAACAGCATGTCTTGACGGACATTCAACAGCCCAGCCTCAAACTGCCTAACCAATACTTTTTGTAAGAAAGTCAGTTACACGGTACCCATTAGCTTGGGTAGCTGAAAGTAGGACCCAGTCACATGAGGGTCTGGTACAAAATCCCGAGAGACAGTTTCCCGAAAGGAATAAACTCTAAATTGGCGCCTAATAAATTAGGAAAAATCATTCGGGATAATGTCTTCTTGGGAAACCGAATCCCACACTACCCAAAAGTGCGGACCCTTTCTGATTTCCACAGTCATAGTCGTTTAAAGAAAATATGCATAATGTCGTCGGGAAAACGTGCATCGGGCAAGGGTCTTTCGGGCTTATGACCGGATCCCGTCACATGATCGTTTTGAAATGATTGAAATATGGGAAGTATGTTTCCGGACATGGGCTCCTATTCAAAACATGAGTTACTTGGTCCTCTCTCTCTACACGTCCCAAAAGTTTGAAGAGGAATTTTCGAGTACTCTGTATAATACTGGCTTATTGAGCGGGTATTTATTTATCCCAATCTTATATAAGACAGTGAAAAGAAGAAATTCTACCTATAGTGTAATATAACTCCAAATTGACTGTAAATAAACTCCACAATAAATTTACCGATGTGATTTATGGATTGTGATCGATTGAAAAGAACATACGTTGGAATGATTAGTATCCAATGAAGAAAAACTAGTTTCAAGCTCTACCTTTCTTTCACTAACTTTGGGACTGTTACCCCCAAAACGATGGAATCGACACCAATATCGATCATATTGGACATTTTATCTTTAACTCCTTCTCACACCCTAATTTTCTGAACATGGTTCAACCGGCATAAAGAGTATCACTTCATCTCAGTATCCCCGAAAACGATTTATTTTATATACCAGTCTATGTCGACTTCTTATTTTCAATCGGTCTTATCCTTCAAAGTGGTTTTTCATAGATTTTAAGTCATATGTGAACAAATTGTGGTTGGTGTTGCTCCATGCTTTTAAGAGCGTATACGGAACATAAACATTCATCCATTTCAGACTACATTATGATAAACTTTGAAGTTTAAGATATTATTGAACTAACGATTTAATAATCTTTAGTGATCTTATTTAGGATTGTTCGTGCTTCGAACAACCTCAAACGACATTTCATTTTCAAAAATTTCCAATTTCAGATTTATGACTAAATAATTTTGATGGTTGCGCGTAGCTTTTCCGCTCGATCATTGAGACTTTCATTTTCAGCATTTGTGAGAATTACTCAACTTAATAATATTGTTTAATTTCAATTTACTTAAAATTAGAATCAAAATGTAATAAATTGTGATACGTTTATTCTCATAAATGAGTTGTCAGAATTAATAATATAATTACTGTATTAGGGCAAGAATTCAGAAATTATTAATTAAATTTTACATTTATTATTATAATAATACAAAACATTCATGGACCTCTTCAGTTGTATATAATTAAAAAATGTGAACTGAATTGATATAATCCAATAAAAAGGAAAAAATTGAGTTTTTACAACAACCCATTATAATGAATAAGAAAGTTAGCCAATTCAGACAAAAAAGTGATAATATAAATACCACACAAAGTTTCTGGGATTCTTGTTTCTTTCGTCAGGTGCGAAGAAGAGCCTAGAGCGACACAACTGCTCTTGCCAGTTGACAAAATTCACAATATAAGCTATTGAGTACAGTTGTGGCGCTCTAGGCTCTACTTCGCACCTGACGAAAGGAACAAGGATCCCAGAAACTTTGTGTGGTATTTATATTATCACTTTTTCGTCTGAATTGGCTATCTTTCTTATTCTTTATTTTCAATCAGACGTATTTTTTTTATTTTTAACATTCATTATATCAACTTAAGAGGTCCCTGAACATAGAGATGAAAGGGTTTTAGTATTATGCTAAATATAAATTTTAAATAATAAATTCTGACTTTTGGCCGTGATACATTAATAAGTTGTAAACATTTTTTACTGTTTGGCAAATGTTTCTTAGATGAAATATTGTTCTCAGGGTTTATTGTTAATTACGTTTCAGCATTATTGATATATGTCTTAAATATAACATCTTCATAGTCATGTTACACTTAATATATGTGAAAAAAAAGTGACAGAAATCAGGATGAAACTAAGTTCCCAGCATGCATGTCCTCAAAAATGATTTACTAGTAAAATAAAATTAATTGAATAGATAAAGAAATAACCAAATATCAGATAAATGAAGTGGTTAAATGAATACCACAAAAACGTTTCTGTAATCGTCATGTGGTTGTTTCATTGCGTTTCTTAATCATACGAGAAATCAATAAGGATTGAAAAAACGTTGTATAATTATTTTTGTTTGTTATTTAACTATTTATTAATCTAATTATTACACTTTTAACACGGACGGTTTATATTGTATAATTTAAATAAATTTTCCACTCTTAGTTTATTATACGTGAATTATAATTATATTATTTCCTAATGATTATATGCAACTGTTATTGAATTAAATTATTGGTTGTTCTAATATCACGTGTGAATAGAGGTTTTAAGTTCTTATCGTTAGTTAAATACAATAATATACATTTTATAATAATTAATTACTCATACTTCTACACGATAAACGATCAAATTTCACAAATAATCATTTTCTCGAGAAATTTGTGGTAAATTTATAAATAAATTTAATTGTCAAATAATTCATATTTCTTTAATCGAATCGACGACAGTTGGCGACGTAATGTTTTTGGTTTATGTACGTAGATGAAAATTCATTTTGAATGAAGACCATCAGCAATTTCAAATATAACGTCCAAAATTAATTAGTTGTGTGCAAACATATTTATTTAAAAAACATACTTTAGATTGGCGTAATGTAAATATTTAGATGCAGAATGCAAATGTTATTCCAGATTGAGGAGCGGAATGTTGCATGTTAGATACAAATATTAGGTCATAAATGAAAATATTTTTGCTAATAAATTAATTAGAATTTATGATGACTTATTATAGAAATAAATTTATTGCATTATAAATCTTTTATTTACATTGTTAACACTCTCAACTGATGAGTAAACACAAGCCATTTCAGTGCAAAATCGCACTTTATAAATCTATGTCCCCCACATTTCATTAAATTATTTGTAAATAACATAATTGTGTGATAAATCATCATGTCTGTAATATTATTTTCTTGGAATTTTTAGATTACGAATTTGAAATTATATAGATTAATTGAACTTTTTAATCACCTGAATAGAATACAAAAGAATTAAGGATGAAACATCCTGTTAGTTTTAATTTTTTTTGTAATGTTTTAAATTTTTATTTCTAAACAAATTCTGGTTTAAATTAATTAATTAATTTAAAGAATTCTGATAAGATATTTGTTAAAATTCATTAAGATTATTAATTATTAAATTAGTAATTTAAATTAGTTTTTTTTATTTCGTATATGTTTGATAACCTGTGTATGAAAATATTAAAATAACAAAATGAACACTTTTCTTACCTGAGAGTTTCCAGTGGTTGTCATTTCCGTCGAATTGTCTGGTTTCATTTGTGTAACAAATTGGCGAAATCTTCACAGGAAAAAAGGCAAACCTGAAAACCCCATGAAATCCGTTAATTTTGTGCATAGTTGTGTCACTATGAAGCTTCTCTTTAAACTATACTAACAGACATAAGAAGGTAGCGAGAACGACCAGTAATAGCCCTAAGTACGTGTACGTGCCGATGCGCATCCTCTCACCATACGGCTCAAACTGTAAACTGCCGCGACGTGCAGCCGTTATTACACGCTCACGTGCCCTCACGGAAACGTTTTCATATAAAATTTTAGAAGCTGTCCTCAAACGAGGGAATTTATAATATACTAAGTTCAAACAATGTCGGCTGTAATCAAGGCATTAATTTCTCTTTGAAAATAGCCATGACCGCTGGCGAAGAAACGCGAAGAACTTCCTGGCGACGAAATGGAAAGTAAAATTCTCATCCAGAAAGTCATTCTCTTCGAAAAGCGGGTTATGAAATGCTAGGTCCAAAACTGTTGGAATGAGGAGGGAATGATTTTGTTCCTCGCGTGGAATACTTCATATTTTTCATCGAAATAATCAAAAAACGTCTCGCAAACTTGAAATTATGGAACTATCCACGGTAGAGGGTTTGGTCGTACTTAAACTTTTTGAGGCGAATTAATATTCGGAACATTGTATTAGTTATACTGGACTGAAGAACAATACCAATAATAAAATACCGAATCATCCGATTCCTAAAATATTTATGTTAACACATTTATAATTTCTAGCGAACCTCCAAGACTTAGAAAATTTTAAAATTATATCCTTAAAATTAAAGTATATACACTTTACTGATATAAGGGTCACTGAGATAAAGAAAATCTACAATATACGAGTGGGAACTTTTCCTGCACTGGAATCGCACTACTCCTGTACGATGACATAGAAACGTTTGTTTTAGTAAATGCTTTAGCCGGGTGCAAACTCGAGAAGAAAATATCCACTATCTTATTTTACCTTTTATTCACTGCAGGGACCCTTATAAAAATACTTGTGCATGACGGATATTATTTAAAAGCCTTCCACGTTTCGTAGTAAGGCTATAAAACATCAATGTGAATTGCTGACTTATTTTCAGAATCGCATGGTTACTACACTATTTTACTGAAAGTGTTCTACAATCAAATATAAGTAAAATAATATATTAAAATATTATAATTGACAAGCAACTGAAGCTCTACTCAAATGCCCGGCCTACCTGATGCATATTTTCTAGGGTTTGTCCTACATCACTTTAAGGCGAATGCCGGGTAGGATCGTAAAACCTTAGCCTTGGCTAACTTCCTCTACCCTTCTGCATCCCCCCACCCTTTCAAATCCCTTCATATGGTATGAAAGGGGAGTTTCCACCACGTGGATTACCCTCATGTAGCCTGTTACTCCAAAAAAAATTATGGGCAGACTTTTAAAATTTTATAAAACGTGTACTACTGTTATAAAAAACTAATCCTGTTTTATTATAACAATTTTTTTCTTCAAGTTAAGCGTCGTTTTTGTAGGACTGTTGCCTTGTATGGCGTAAACAGTATCCTGCCATTTTTTGTAAATAAACTTAATATATACATTTTCCAGTGCTCGTTCAAAGTAAAAAGCATTTGATTTCATTCTACAAATTTACTTTTTAATTTCTTTCTTTCTTTTGTTTTACAAACGTGTAAATATTATTAGAAATATTTACCAAAAATATATCATTTTTAGATAAATATTAGCAAAGAGCTCTATAATTAATAAGAGATAGTTTAATTTAACATACTACAGAGATGCGTTTGTAAAAGACCATTACTTAAGAATATAAAACAGATCACTGTTTTAATTTTTGTCCCAAAAAATAAAAGAAAGTATCTCCCTGTGTATGGACAAACCATTAATGAGATTTGGGAGCTAAGTCTAAGTGGTGTTGATTTCTCCAGAGTGCTGATTAAACGAAGCAATTAACATACTCGGCGTTGAGTTTCGGGGGTTTTAAATGGAGAAACTGGTTGGCTGGAGATGCAATTATACAAAGCCAGAGGCAGAGTGGGAATACGAGGAGGCGGGGAGAGAGATATGGCTTGCGAATAAGGGTGAGTGAGACAGTAGCGAGGGAGAAGGAGAAAAAAAACGGAGAGAGGGTGTTCCGTAAGAGGCGAGATCGCACACCCGACTTTGTACTGGCTCCAGAAAGGAAGATAAAGGGCAAATTATAGTTGCGTTGAGGGGTGTGGCGGCTTCTGTTGCAGGCATGTAACAAGATTTTTGTGTCAGAAGAGTGAATTCTTGAGATCAGCTGACCGCAAAAACGTAAACACTACGTTAGACACGGGAAATTCTTTTTTGAATGTGCTATACGGCCGTATTATTAAATTAACGAGTAAAATTAAAATATTATTTAAGAAGCGAACATCTACGAAATATTTCAAACTACAAATACGACATAAAACAATATTTTATAAACATTTTAGTTAATTTATATTTAACCAATGCTGGAGAAATCAATCGAAGAAATGACTTTGCATTACCCGCAGAATTTCTAGAGGTTTAATCCTAAGCGAAGGAATGAACGTAAAAGTTAATAGTTATCGTTAAGAGGCACAACTCGGAATATTGCTCCATTATTCTGTAACAAGGAAACGGTAGCTGCTTTGGGAAGTGGATACAGCATTATCGTTATTCCTGCATTTGCTCTTCAAAGAATATCCTGTAGTAAAAATTAACACCATCTCATATTATCACTCCGGTATTCAAAATTACTTTGTTTAGGATGTCGAATAATCATTTGAGAGACAGAAAATTAACTATTTCTCAGTGAAGTGTAGAACTGATTCGATATGGAGAGTCTGCAAGGCTTAAGCGCAACTAGTTTCATATAATTCTAATCACAGCTTATACTATTTCTTTATCGAGCAACTGAAACCTCTCTGTCTCTTCTTTCCGATACATAAAAAAAAAGCGTGAAAGAAAACAAATAAATGGCCATTAATCATATAAATTTCTAGAGAGTATGATATATGCACAATTTAAAACGGGTATATCCTCTTATCAAATCTATATAGTAGAATATATATATATATATATATATATATATATAGTAGAATAATTTTTTATGAGTGCCATTATTTTAAAAATATCTGCATAATTTCAAAACGAATGATTAGTAATATTAAAACTTCAACATTATTAACTAATATTTGGATTGAAATTTTTTGATAATCCTAAATTATAGATTAAAATTTACTATTTGAAAGCATTAGTGTTTTATATTGACATTTATTTTTTTTAAATTAATTTAATTTCGCATAGATTGAATAAAAATACCAACTTTCTATCTTTTGCACGATCTTTATAATTTATAATAATAAACAAATGAACTGACTGTAAATTAATCTAAATCGATAAAATGGGAAAATAGTTAAACGATATTATATGATGTGTAACTTAAGTAAACGTAAACCATAGTGTCTGTTAAGAGTGCAGGCGTCTGCTCCAGATGTAGGCGCGTCTCTTTGATGTCAGTCTTCGTGATGGAAAGTCCCAAATTCAATAAACTCCCTTTTTTCGGTTTAATCAAGACTCAGGCGTTCGTTGAAAGATTAACTATTTGGTCCACATAACTACTTTTTTCCAGACTAATTATTTACCTTCCTCTTCTCATCCCTGTTTTGATATCCTCTTTTTTTTACGGATTTATTTTTACCACCATGTTCTATCAGACTGTTATTTCTCATTTCGCTTTTATAGTTTCCTTGTCACACATATAAGTATTATTATCTAGTTTAGTGTTGGTTATCGCACTCCGTTACCCTGGTCGGGTAATCATTGTGTTGCTCAGTTGTCACTCAGCATTATTTGATCAAATTCAATTTCGTTAAACAAATTGCAGCAGTCAGTTACCCTTAGAGACGCCCATTCTGGGGCTTACCTGCTATTAAAGCTTTGAACTTCTTATGGAGACAATAGCTGCCTTACTAAGAAAAAGCTCGTCTCGGGCGATGAATATGTTTAATCTAGTGTTGGGAATCTAAAGTGGTTTCCGTTAATTCATGAATTTTTTAATTGTCTCTTTTATCTACCCGCTTACAGCTGGTCTCAAATTACAGTGGCACTGCATTGAAATGTAATTATAATATTTAATTTAGCACGTAAATTAATACGAAATTTTTAATATCTGAAATATACATTACAGTGGACAGTCACTTCCTAAATTGGATATTTAGCATATTTAGGATACATAACATTGACAGCATTAAATTTTTTTACAAATAAAAATTTTATGGTTAACCAGATATTCCCAGTAGATAATTCTAGTTACTAGATTTTACTTGTATAACATTGTTTGAATTTTATGGTGCAGATGAGAATTTCCCCTTCGTACAAGTTGGCACAGTTAGTTGGTAAAGTATAACCTGTTCCAAACTTTTTTCACAACTATCAAGGAAGTAATTACGTGTTTATAACTTTACAAGGTTGCCATTATTATTATTATGATTATTATGAAAAAATGAAAAACATTACGTATGATTGAAAAAATGAATAAGAACGATAGCCAATTCAGAGAAAAAAGTAATAATATAAATAGCACACAATATTTATTGGATCCTTGTCCATTTCTTCACGTGCGAAGAAGAGCCTAGAGCGACACATCTACACTTGTCAGTTGACAAAATTCAAAAGCGACGAAAACGCAACCTTGGGTTGTCGCTCTAGGCTCTTCTTGACACCATAGCAAAGGGACAAAGATCACAGAAACGTTGTGTGCTATTTATAGTATCACTTTTTTGTTTGAATTGGCTTTCCTTCTTATTCATTTATTATTATTTTACTTCAATGAAACATCGGACTCTTTGTTAACGAGATGGCACGTATATTGGAAGAGTATGTGAACATAACCAGCCGGATCCAATAGTTTTTTCCAACAGAAAGGTTTATAAAAATAATCTAGATGTATCGCATTACACAAGACATTACTTCATGTGCAGTATACAGGATATGAATATTTATGATGACGTTGCTATATCATAAAAATTAATAAGAATACCATTAATTGCATTTGTAGAGAAAACGAATAGTTTTCCAGGAGAAACACATAATTTGGAGAATGAGTTCATTACGAGGGTTGTTCGATAAGGCTGGTAAATTTTTTTATGAACGAGCGGAAAATTTTTCACTTTCGCGCCATTGTTGGTAAACAGAATCCTTTCAAAGATATTCCTAAAATTTTTAAACATATATCAGTCGTATTTTATTGTTGGCAGCCTTCTGTAGCTTTAGATGTGTAGTCAGGAAATCAACTTAATGGAAGATCGCAGACTAAAAGTGCGTGAGGTAGGTGATGCCGTAGGCTTCTCAATTGAACGCGTGCATTTCATCCTCCATGAAAAACTGGCCATGAAAAAGTTTTGGGTGCCGCGACTGTTGACATTGGACCAAAAATGGATTTGGAAAAACATTTCAACGAAGAATCTAGCGATATTTAGGCGCAACCCACAAGACTTTTTGTGGAGATTCGTAGCCGTCGATGAAACTTAGATCCATCACTACACTCCAGAGACCAAACAGCAAAACAATGGACGAAAGTCGGTGAAAGTGTACCGAAAAAGGCGAAGATCGTTTTGTCAGCTGGAAAGGCGATGGCCACGGCCTTTTGGGATTCTCAGGGTAGAATATTCATAGATTTCTTGGCAAAGGGCACAGTCGTAACTACGGCTCTGTTGGATCGTTTGAAACGGGTGCCGATAGAGAAATGACAAAGATCGGCGCGCAAGGAAATGCTGTTTTACCAGGAGAATGCCCCAGCGCACACAGAAGCAGTCTCAATGGTGAAAGTGTACGAGTTGGGATTCGAATTGGTTTCTTATCCACCCTATTCACCAGACTAATCAGCAAGTGACTTCTTCTTGTTCCAGAACTTGCAAATTTTGGTTAGTGGGAAGAAGTTTTCATCAAATGAAGAAGTGATCGAGGCTGTGACGGAGTATTTTGCAGAGTTTAACAAAACCATTTTTGTGATGACCTGAAAAAATTGGAAACTCCCTGGTTCAAGTGTATAGCCAAGGAAGAAGACTATGTTGAGAAATAAAGTAAGTTTTCAAAAAAAAATATTTTTGTTACATTTTTACCAGACTTATCAAACAACCCTCATATTGTGAAAATAGTCAGAGAGAATTAAGAAAACAAAGTATGTGACGATACGATTAGTGTGGATCTGGAAGATACAGGAGATTTTGACCATTTATTTTGGTTTTTATATGGTTAAAACATTTAAGACATACAGACCAACACTTCGGTTCCTGGAGTATCATCTAGAACTAGAAGTTAGTACCGGCAATGTGTCGATTACAATATAACTACTAGGATTGAAGATTGAAAAACGATGTACTATATGCTTTGTTGCTTACATGACAACTGAAGAAAATATGGCAGTAAGCATAACTTTATTGGGTGGTAATAATTTGAAATTAACAAACTTAAATAAAAAGAATTCGAAGAAAGTTGTAAACATAATTTTGAGTGGTTTTTATGTAAATAACATTTAAATTGTACTGAAAAGGGGAATCACTTCTGGTCGTATTTTTATATAAAAAGCTTTAAATTATATACCAATATGAATTTATTAATATATTAATTTTAATTACTTTTTCAAATATTTTGAAACTTTAATTTCTAAATTTCTTTTCTTAACATATTGTTTTCAAATCCAAATCCAATTTATTTAACAAATTAATTATTACATTTTTATATAAAGCGGGAACCACAATTTGAATGCAAAATAACATTTATCTCAGGTCTTTTAAAGAAAAATCGCGATTTTCGAATAACTGTAATAAAAAAAATAAATTGCATCTCTATCCATAAGAAATGTAATGAAAGAATTAATTGCCGGGTTTATTGGGGAAAGTTTCCCTGTATCTCCAGGAATTTAGCTATTGGCGTCATCTGCTTCTATAGTGTTCAGTACAGAAGTCATTTTTTCCTATTGCTGGCACTCTAGATAATGATACAACTTTTTCTCTTTTTCTTTGGGTTTTATGTGCAAAAAACAATACTAACTACACAGAATGTCGCAGATGAAGCATTTCTCTGACATTTTATACGACATTGCCACTCCTTGCAAACGTGATCCTTTACCCACGTGATCTAGGCAATAGTTGTTTTTACCAAATATGGGGTTTCCGGCGTCGGCATTGCTTTGGTTATTATATCAAACCATTCTTTTTACATGTCTGGAGGATTTACGATGGTGGACACTTTGCATCGTCTTTGAAGGTCAATTTGGATAATTTTTTGTTTAAACTACAAAGGAGGTTCTGGATTGTACCAATTTTTTTAATGATAACATTTGATATAATTCATGTTTCAACGTTATGTTGGTCCATTTCTCACGAATAGCATGGTACATCTAACCCAAGGTTGTAGAGTTTGATTATCCACATAAATATTCCTTTATTAATTATTGATACATTTGTTTATACGACTTTGGAATTTAATCAGAAGTGATACCATTTTTCATCAATAATACAATAATTAACGAATATATATCAGTTCTTAAAAAGCGGGTCTATCTCTCAGTGACCAAGTTTTATTTTTCTGTATCTCGTTATTTCATATTAAATAGTTAATGTATTTTATTTAAATCCGTATGTTATTCACGAAATTGCATATTAATTTTAATCTATTTACATGTCTGCATCACAAAAAATAACTATGGATTCATTCATACATAATTAATTCCGGAAATAAAGGAGAGAAAAAATATGGACAAGAAATAGAATTTTTCCTAATACGATTTTTGTCTTTTTAGATAATACCGTCTCGATCGTACACGACGAAATAAATTGAATATTATATATTTTTTGAGAATCTCTATATAAAAATTTCCAAAGTTATGACTTTCAATCTTATAAATACTATTTCGCGGTGTACCACTACTTCCCGTTGGAATTTACATAGTCTACTTCATTTCTTACGAAACGAATATTCTTTACTGCTGCATATTTTTTTTCCAGAAGGATTCACATTTATTCGGACCACCCTCAAGTAATGTTGATAAGAATGTTTCGAAATATAAATATTTTGGAGGTGAGTTATAAAACCATTTGCTGGATGCACTTAGCATCGTTTCCACTGAGAACAAGACAAACACTTAACAGTCTCTTAGTTGTAAGAGGTCAACGAGCGAATCGGCAGTCAGCAGGCGGAACGTACGAATGGCTCAACTTCTTCCCGGAGTTGGAATAAAGCCCAGAGAACAGTTGAAACGAACTCAAATTTCTGGAAAATAATATTTTTTTGCTTAACATGCAGTATGTACATTTTTTATTATCTTTGTTTCCTTAGCATTAACAAAGCATTTTAACGTATATTAAAATTTTTCATAATTTTTCACAAGACATTAAAATTACTTAATGAAGAGCAGAGATTGAAATAATAATTTTGATGAAATAATGTAGGTCTAGTATAGCATGAGAAATTTTTTCAGTTTCAAATTGTGAGTAATTATTTCTTACGTAATTTTCCGGGAATTCCTTAAAACTTTGGAAATAATTTTCTTGGGTTGTGTCTGATATGCGGCCAGTCGTATTTGCGGTTGCTTCAAAATCAGTCTAAAATTATCAGGTATGTAGATTATTTTGTATAATTTTTCTTTTAATGTTGCGTAAAATTGATAATATTAAATATAAAATAAATCGAAGTTTGATAGACTGACGTCCATAGCGTAAATAATGAGGCCTTTACTAATACTCCGGTCCAGGCGAAGATTAGTGCGGTAGCCGCATATGAAACTGACTGCAAATGAGACGTTACCATCTTCTACTAACTGCTTCAGCTCCATTAAAATATATTCTTTCTTCATATTTAAAGTACAATAAAAAAATTCTTATTTATTTATGCTTCTATCTCTAGGATAATTATTCTCTAGTAACAACAAATATTTTCCTATACGATTTTGCGAAATAGAACCGCGAAAGCCAAAACTTCCTGCAGTAATTTATTTATCACGTTCTTAACTCGAAATCAAAACAAAACAAGGACTTTCTGTAATCCAGTTTGTAACTAAAGCAGTGGATATTTAACGTCATCATATTAATAAATATCATGTTAAATAATGTCTGGCATTAATGCCGCTACAGAATTCAATTATGCGTGCGTCATAGTCAAGGAAGCTGGATTGAAAATTCGATTCCTTTGTTAAGAAGCAAACAATTTTCTCTCCAGGGTTAATTTATTTGTGTAGCAGTGCTTAATACTTTACACAACTTCAATTATTTTATGTTATTAGAAGTGTGATAGTTGTCTTCCCCTACAATTTTTGCATTCGACTGTGTGCACGATCAATATATACTACCCCTGCATGCATAAATGTTTGTCCATTTAATTGATTGAATTATTGTCTATATTAGCCAAAGATTCGTTTTTTGATCCATATTTTGTGACCCGCAATGTAGCTAGAAGCCAATTTGATATATTTTTATTGCTTTTTAAAATATAAGTATGATGGAATTAAAAATTGACACATACGTGGAAGTTATGTATTGAAACATAAAAGTAAAATACATATTTTACACAAAATAGAGCCAGATACAGAAAGATTTTAACAAATGAAACTCGTTCCCGGAAGATAAATTAATTTATTATTATCCAATCTAATATTTTAAGTTGAAATTGTTGTATCTAGTATTTTTTTAAAAATATTTAAAAATATTAAATGAAAAGAAATTTTAATATTAAAAAGTTAAAAATTAGGAAAAAGTTAAGGGGTAGGTAAAAAACGAAAAAACAAGTTCTGAGGATATTGAAACTGAATATGAGATATTAGTATATCAATAATGAATCAAAATATATCTCTATTTTTGTTAGCTCCCATATGGATAACAAAAATTTCTGAACTAAATTACGTGTTAAATGAAGGAATAGTGTTTGCTTAAACCACGAAAATTAAATCAGCGCGTCATGATTAGTACATCTAATGGCTGGAAGATGAATAAATTCTTTTTAAAACACACTGATCATTAATATTTCAGCGCGAAGCCTGTTGTCTCACTTATACTTATATTTTAAAGTCTAATAATTTTTCCTTAACTTTTTATTTATTTCTGTCCTGGTTTCTCTATAAATCGGTTGCCTTCTAGTTACGTTAATAATCATCTTTGTCCAATGATCACGCTGTTTTCTCCAATCAACGTTTCATATCATGTCAATACTAAGCGTTACGACACGTCGGTAAAGTTCTCAAACTATTCATCGAGTCGTTTCTTTTGTAATACTTTACAAATTTGATTGTCCAGTCGTGGTATGAGAAACATGCATGTTGGGACTGTCGACTAAGTTAATTAGCCTTGTATATCAATTATATAGTCCGGCGCAATTCGGAAGACGGGTTGTCTGCTGGCACTGTGCATAGAGACAGACGATGCCACACTCGTCAGATGCACTTCTTACGTAATTAAGGGATTGAAATATTTTGTTTATAATTCTGTGTACAGTCCTTCATCCAACACCACACCACGATGAAGATGTATTTTCTTACTGTGTAGCGTAGTCGCAGTTCGAAGATTTTAATGTTGCAAGCTAGATCACATTTTCTCCGGCTAGCTTATAACAGACTTTTTATATTTGTCCAATAACTAGTTTTTGATCTCCAATAAGCTTGTTCTATTGGAATTGCACAAAAAAGTTCTTCTAAATGCAGTAAATCCAAGTTTGATTGAACTGTTGACAAAGACGACATGTCACACGACTTTTAAGTATAAATTGCTTTAAATCGGAAATGATTAAAACTGTTAAAAATGTGCCGGTGATCTTGGATGAATTGAAAAATATATAAGGATAATATAGGCATGATAATTAACTTCAATGTTTATCAAATTCATGCTACATAGTACAATAAAGAAATAATCACTTATGAAATAAGAAGAATGTATTTCAGTAGCGATTATTTTTTGTTTTGTTAATAATATATTTCCCATATTTAAATATTTATAATGCTTCTGCTGATTGCAGAGTTATTGTAGACTTTATTAGTAGTATCTTTATCTCCACGATTGTATTTGAATAAACTTGAAAGGCTTAAACGTTCGATTTTAAAGTTTGCATCAGAAGTACACGTAATTTATGAACAAAAGTTTTATAAAGGTAGAGTTTAGGTTTTTGAAATAATATCGTGAGTGTTAACGATGCCGTCAGAGATTTAAAGCCGAAGGCGAGGCGAAATAGAATCTCGTTGAGCAAAGAAAGGGCGTGGTGCAGAGCGAGCATGTATTTGCGGCGGAGAGATTTAATTAGTGTGCTGACTCCGGGGGGAGGATCTCACATGCAGAAAAAAAAGGGGGATCGGGGGACGGCAGGCCGCAATAACAGGCCGCGTTAACCTAAATCTCGACGCCCATCGCGCCAAACGACCGCCGCTCTCCCAGGCTGGCCTTTACGGCTGCTCCGACTAACAGTGAAATAGTGACGTAATAATATTACGGGCCTGCTAATTGCAGATAAGCAAACTTACATTTGATTTACAAGGTTCGCGTCCAATCCGAGCATTACTCGGAATTTTTACCATTGGTACAACAGTATTATAATATCTGCAGTATGGACGATGCATTACGATCTTACCAGTTATATATTGCCTATTTTTGACAATATTGACTATATTTCGCAATTTATGTATAATACATGATCAAACAAATAAATTTTAGAAATCAGCTAAGTATTAGTTTCTAGAACCCATATATAACGTTAAAAACGAATCACAGCTAGATTATCGTCATACTATAAGTACTATAACTCACGTCATGGAGTAATATAGGACTATGTTGCATTGTTCGTATGTATTGTAATTGACAGTCCGAACTTCGAAATTGACAGTGTTCGTAAACTTAAAATGTTGTGAACATTATCAGAGTACATTTTATTCCATTGATTAGTGGACAGGGTGATCTAGAGACTCCGTGCCGAATGATTTCAGGTCAACTGCAAATTTTAAAATACTTCCAGTACGCTGACTAAAAAACTGATTATAACGTGGGAGTTGTTCAGTTAGTTGTACCAGTATATTACAGCTAATATCTTAATCATTGGAAAGGAACAGCAGATTCTAGCATGAGAGGCTTTAAGAGGCTGCTCGATTAATTATATTTGAATAAGGTGTTGGAATTTTGATCTCTTAGTGATAAAAATTAATACGAGAAAGCGAAGGAGGAAATTATTTTAAAATATTAATTTATCGGTGAAGTATCTACCGAGGGACAAGAATAAACAGAGCTATCATGCGGCCGGAAGGTAATATTGAATCTCAAGCGCAATTGTGGCATTTAGCAGGTAGTCAGACTAAATAATTAATAAAATAACAAATGTTACAGGGAAAATTTTTGGGGGCAACTGGAGGTTGATCCGCATGCCAATATTGTTGGTGTGCCCAGATTTAAGGATGCAAGTTCTACAACAACGACGCCTCGACAGATGAGAGATTCTTTAAGTGGAGTTTGGAGAAACGGAGAGAGATGATAAGGTTGATCAGTTTTATGAAGACGAGAAACCAGAAATTTTTTTTAGAGTAGAGAGAACAGGAGAACGAAGACTAATAATTACGATGTTCGCTTAAGAGTTAAGAGAGAGGAACTATGTAAAATATTTATTTATGCCTCTGAAGCGAAAAAACTTTCGCTTTAACCTGGGACTCGTCCAATGAAGCCATTAAGCACACCTACATGGCCAACTCGACCACCAAACGAACTGCTGCCATACTGTCAGCGCATCTATTTTGTAATAATTTACGCTAAATTAAATAAATATTTATTTTGCAATTATTGGGCAATCAGTATAGATACAGTAAAAATAATTGAATTAGCAAAGAAAGCATAACTAGATACCATAATACAACCAACATAATATATACGAGATGTAAGGAAATAATATAATGCCACATATTAGTTACAAGAAGAACCACATTAATATAACAATTTTACAAAAAATAATTAGTATGTCGTATTAACATATCTCAATAAATTTTAATGTACGAGAGCACTATAAATTATACCGCAAGAATAAATAATTTCAATGGTAAAAATTAACCAAATAGTCCCTACAAGTTGTATCTTTTCAAGGCAACCTACGCGACCGAGCTGACTTGCAGCCGTGAACCAAAACATTTGTCAGTACAACAGGGAAGCAATCAACCACGACAGAACTGTCTTGTTGCCGTGCACCTCAGCATCCGACATCATAATAGGTTGCTGCTCCCTGTTACGGAGACAAATCACACACACTGACGGACGACTCAGCTCCGAAGTTCTGTATACAGACAGGATCATCATTCTTCTTTGCTCAGATAGCCCGTCTTTATATTTCTTTTAATAATGTTCAACACGAGCCAAATAATATTAACGCACAGCGGTTAAATACTATTAAATATTTCAATGTAAAGATTGTCCCATCATAAAATATTTATGCGAAGGAAAAATAAAATAAAATATATTTGAATATGTGGTATAATATTAATAACTTTAAACACAAAACTGCAGCTTTCAAATAACACTGTCATTAACCCAACATTCCAAAATAAGTCATACGAAGCATTCTGAATAACCACATAACTGTGTCTTATTTTGATATGATGGAGAATAATTAACTATGCAGTAAAGAATAGCCATTACACACCACATTAAGACAGTAGATTGACAATGTAATGAACAAATATAGTCGCATTGCATTATTTAGATTAATGGGCGACCGTTGGGACCTATCCTAATACATGTGTTAATATAGTTCCTGATATTCTTTTTAATTTATCATGTAAAATATTGCATAAACTTTCGTTACTTTTTAAAAAGAGAATACAGCGAGGTATTGGCCTACTTAACGGCACGTATTAATAGTTTCCGGATCATACGACTGCGGACTTTGTCAAAACGATTGTTTGTACAAGAGCGTATTGAACCATAAGAGCGACAAGTTGGCGCGTAGATCGTGACTATTGTTGTTTTGTGTATTGGAGGGTGAAGGATAATGCTTCTTTGAAGTACTTTTTGCGACGATATAACTGTCCGAAAAGAAGCCGACACTTTCGCTTCGTTTGGTGATTGGGAGGCAGGAAAATTTAACGCAGAGTTTTGTTGTTTCACAGTATCAGGATCAAAATAATGACTCAGAACGTCTTCTTTAGTGATAATTTTCGAGAGAAACTCTTCATATTGCCGTACAGTCAATTGGTCCAGATCGTGAAAGTACATATGTTACATCTTGCATTATTTATGTATTCATTATTAAAAATATAAATTATAATGTAGAAATAATGTCAAATGTTGAAATAAATCATAATTTAATAGAAATCCTGCAATTATTTATTTCTGTATTTAGGATAATCTATTACAAATATAAATGATTTATTGATTGATTTATTAATACCATAGTCCTTGGTTGAGGAAATAGGATATGTCATAAATGAAAATAAACTAAAACTCAAAACTTTTTTGTACAATATAAATAAGAATAAAATATAATAATAATTACATATTAATTAATATCCTTAAAATATTAACTTACAATGGAACACAGAAAACGGACTTAACATTGATAAGCGTACAGTTTAATATCTACAGAGTATTCTTACAATTCATATAAAAAAAATCACTTTCAGACAAATATGAAATATGAAGAAAATAAACAAACATACACAAACGACGGAAAAATCACATCTCGGATCTGAACGATGAGAAATCTTGACTTCCGTGGTAGCTCCATCTCGAATATGAAACAAACAAAGGAACGAGCAGAAAAACTGAAGAGAAAATATTCAAGTTATCAAATAAAATATTTTACAAAGCAACATACTGAACACTTTTTTCAGAAAAAATAATTTCAACTATTAGGGGAATAATCAAGAAATTCCTGTAATCAGTAAATCGTGCCTTTGAATAAAATATTTTTAATTTGATTCCCAAAATTCTGGAAGTTATTATTTTTCTTTATCTTTGGAGGAAGTATATTATATAAAATTAACCTTGTATGGTGCATAATTTCCTGGCAGAGACCAAGGTGATGATGATTGCCAGATCTTAAAGTTAAAATATTTATAGACTCACGTTCGTAAAATTCGCTATTCGTTTGTAACATATTTATGTTCCGTTTCACATTTCAAATTTAATGAATGTATACACTAATACAGAAATCAGAAGATGTTGAGAGCAACCGCAAGTGTTACTGAAATATGGTAATTACATTTCGGTTATCTTTCTTCATTCTTATAGGGATTAGGACTCGACTACACGTTGTGTAGTCCATTCGCTACCAGCCGTAGCATGTCTCCCACGATCCAATTCCTAGAACGGCTTACCTGCGGTAGGAGGAAGTAACATTGAGAAAACAAAAGCCCTTTCCATAGTTAGCTAATTTATTAAAATATAAATATATACAATTATAAATTTTGCCCCCCCCCCCCGACTAGGTATGTTGTGGCAAATTAGGCCCGGGAAACGAATTTTATAAAAAGTGCTTTACGCAACCATGAAATATGCAATACTCGTTACCAGACTGGGGTCTCTGCGACACAGCGACGTCACTCGCAGCTGATCATCGATATCTGTCTGGTGGAGTCTCGCTGATAAATTCTTGACAAACCAAGAGCAACCGCTCACTGCAATTTCTCCAGTCAGAATGCCTGACCAGGCATCCACTTCTCCCGACCTGTGAGACCAACTGTTTCTCTATTGGTCCATTTAATTTGTTATGGACCTATCACAGGTCTTAGGCAAACCGACGTAGAGAATTTTAACAGCGAGACCCTATGCACCTGCTGTTTTCTGACGGGAAAACCCCCCGATGGAGGTACAGTTTCAATCCCCAGCCTGACTGGCACCAAACGGTACTTTCTGCTGATGTTGGCTAAACATGGTTGCTCACGCGTTTAAACAAACTGACTAAAATATCAGTATAATCAATGATAACGTAGTTAGTGGTTCTCTTGAAGCGACCGCAGTTACCTCTTGGAAATATAATTTATATCACTATTTGTCGGTTAGCGAGAAAAAAGCCTTCGAGAGCTGTTCTCTCGAGAGACGGAGAGGGCTACCTTTCGGGATGCCTTTTCCTCTCCCCGTTTTTGAACTAAGGTTCCCACAAGCCGAGGCACCTCGGCCTGTTTTGAAAGCCGCATGTTCCGGGGTCCCAGACCTTTGACATATGGTAAGAGTAGTTCGCTGTACCCAATGGAACAGTCGGCCAGCTGCCTCCTCAACTGATCGAGGCACGGAGATGGGAATGCTGCGTCCTCACAGTAAACCCATCTCCCGCCATCGGAAAGGCATGGGACAAGTACCAACTGCCCGACCTACCTCATGCAGGTTTTTTGGGTTTATCCTGCATCACTTTTAGGCGAATGCCGGATAGGATCCTTAAACTATAACCCAGGGGCACCAGTTAACCCTTGGCTATCTTCCACTACCCTTCCGCATCCCCCCTTTTAAATCCCTTCCTATGCTTTTAAAGGTGAGTTATCACCATGTGGAGTACCCTCATGTAGCCTGTTACTAAAAAAAAGCGACAGTTGCCCAGAGCGTTGCTAAGAATACAGCTGAAGAACGGTTTGTAGAGAAGGGTGCACGTGTTTGCGGCTGCTCAAAGTGTGGCCAGGCTAGTTGTCGACAACGTGTTTACATGTCGGCGTGATTACCACGCCCGGAAGCGCACTCTAAGGTGTAGGAAATGCGGTGTCAGCTAAGCGTTCACCAGTCGCAAACAAACTAGAGCTGCCTCAAAGCAGGAAAGTCGCTCCGTTTTCGCTTGCCTCGCTCGCTGACAAATGCTTACTGTACTGTAAACACTATATATTATAAGAAGTCGTTACTTCCGGCGACTCTTATGCGCAACAGAAACTCGAGGAAGTTCATACTAAAGTTATGACTTTGAAGACATGGTAATTATTAAACTCATAACCTAATAATAAACACCTCATCGGTAAGTGACCGCGCAATATTTATTAATAAGTACAAAGCCTAGATGATGAATTTTTTTTTACTGAAGTGCAACTTAAACAGAAGACGTCTTCTGTACGAAATTATTGTTGCTATTTCGCAAGAGGACGATTTCCGTAATGTTGCTGGAGAGAAATAGCTAGTCGTGCCTAAATACGATGCGCAGTGGTCCACTGTCCTGTAGTTCTAGACCTGAGCTCAGTTTAACACGAACCTTTGTTACGGAAACGTGGCAATGTAAAAACTATTCTGAATACAATTGACGCAGGGAAACATATTGTGTTCAGTTTAGGATATGTTGTACGTCAAAAAATGGTTCCGTAAAAGTTAACGGAATATATGTACAGCTTTGTGATAAAAAATACCTTACCAATGTCTGTATATCTCGATCGTACGAATTTAATGAATATTCATACGAATGATAATTTCGTTACTACAAGATGGAGTTCCCACTTCACGACAATTCACAGCCCTTCATGTTTTCTCTTCTCCTACTGCGCATCTAAGTCCCCATGTTATTTTTCGCGACCCATCATCGTGTTTTAACAATAATGTTTCGCCGTCACGAAACCCAGTACTGTTTATCAATCAGTGACACAGAAAAAAATATTAATTAATATTCTAATAAATAAAACAGAATGTTTGTATGTGTGTATGACCGCCTACAAACCTACACCTGCGGCGCAAATTTCACTAAATTTCGTACACGTGTTCTTTGCGACCAGGAAACAAACTCTGTGGGGGATGGGGGGAGTTACGATACGTCAACAACCCCCGGGGGCGGAGCAGAAACTTTTCTGACAATCTCAAACGACCGATATTTGCGTGGAATAAATATTTTTCGGGGTCAAAGAGATTCATAGTATTTCTACCGATGTTATCTGTGTATAATTTCAACGCTTTTAGGCATGAGAAGGGAGCAGCACTCTTACGGGTGAAGATGTAGTGGCTTTACATAAAAAGAACGGAAAAAGAATTTATATTGGAGTCAAATCCGGGGTTATCGATGTCCCTGAGATTAGTTATGACAACTTGCCGATTGAACATCCCAAGCGGGGATAAAAATTTTCCAACATGTTAAACGTTGAATAAATACTTTTCGGGGAGAGATTGGTAGTATTTCTATTGATGTTGTTTGTGTGTAATTTAAACCACTTTGAGAATGTGTGGGGAGCACCTGTAGGGATGGGAGTGGAAGGGCGTTACAATAAATAAAGCAAACCAGTCGAGATTGGAGTCGAATTTAACTATTACATTCCACTTGCGGGTTAACGTGTTCTTCTACCCCCTATGAGTGGGGATGGAAGGGGAAAACAATGTATATTCCGCATACAATTCTACACCCGTGGAGTAAATTGTACTAAATTTTGAGCATGTGTTTCTTTAGATCCGAAAAAACTGTGGGGATAAGACACGACTACCAGTCCCAGGGGTGGATGGGGTGGCAATTTACATTCATGCTAAAACGTCCGATATTTGCGCCGAATAAATATTCGAGTTTTTTTAAAAAGTTTGTCAACTGACTTGTGCAGTTGTGTCGCTCTAGGTTTATTAGCAGCTGAAGAAAGGAATAAGGCTTCCAGAAACGTTGAGTGGTATTTATATCTCACTAATTTTGTCTGTATTTAGCTATTTTTCTTATTAATAATGTAAGAAAATTTTATTAGACTGTCTAACTTGAGAAGGTCTGCAGTTGGGCAGAAGAAACGTCAATTCTAATTTTTGTCTGTAATTGGCCATTTTCTAATGTTAATATTTACTAACAGACATTAATACTGTTCAGAGTAGAAGGAACGTCGTAGGGGTTTCAATTCAATTTTTTTACTCGCCATTTTCTCTTGTTAAAATGAACTAGCTGACATTATTATTATTCATAGAGAAGGAAATTTCAAGAAAACCACTAAAAACAAATAATTAATTTACACGAAGCTGTAGGCAACTGTTTGGAAACCTCATAAATAAAATCCCTTAAAGTCACTAGAAAAACAGCATGGTGCCTAGCTAGAAATCTAAATTACTCCATCGGAATAAAACCTGAACTGAGGAACGGTTTGTGTGCCGAGTGAATTTTCCTCTCGACTCTTCTAGAAGAGGGAGAGCTTTGGGAAGTTATTTCGTTGGAGAACCCTGCTTCACCACAGATAAGCCACCGGCGATGTCTGATATTTGTTTGGCACCTCTAAACAGAAACTGCCTAAATCCATTCCAGGCCTGAATCGCCATAAACTTCGATTCCATTTTAGTCTCTGTTGAACTGCTTCCCGGCAGCTGATGCTAGTGTGGAATTTAACGCGGCGGCGTGGCTGGACACAAAATTACAGTGCAGATCGGTATTACGTTTTTTTTATTATAGTAATCCTTGAATTATTAAACAATATTTTTATCGGACATTTTAAATAAATGAAATAACATTATAAATAATAATTAGTAGTTAGAGATTTATTAACAGCAATTTAAAACATTATAAAAACAGGACGATTATTACACAAATTTTGGGACCTCTTTAGGTGAAAATTTTTTAAAAATTTAAAAATAATTAAATTAAAAATACATAATCTATAAATAATAGAAAACAAAAATATTAAAAATAGTTTAACAGAAATTTATATAACATAACTTACAATTAATTACATGAAAATTAGTGAATATGAATTTACAGGTGCGATTTGCACAAACGTTGGGAGAGAAATGACTGTTATATTTATACAGCTGTTAAGGATATCGTTGAGTTTAAAATTTCAATGGAGACAAAAAATTATAATACAATAAATATATTACAATAACAACGAGTCATAAATACTGAATTGAATAATGAAAATATAATACGTCTGTTTTAAAATATGATAATTTGATAAAATGACTAAATGACAGACCAAACGAAGTGATTATATACATACCACAAAAATTGTTTTTGGAATCCTTGTTCTTTTCGTCAGGGGATTAAAAACACAAGAGCCATGAGCACGACACGACCGCTCAATGCAGTTGACGAACTCAAAAGCCATTTTGTCTCGCATTTGACTATTTTATCTATTTAATCATAAAAATACTATTTAAATTATTTGTATAATTTTGTGCGTCAATGGACAAATAATGTGATCTAATATGTAAGATGTCGCTCGTTAACCTGGAATAATATTTGCGTTCTTCGTCTAAAATGTTTACATTACACCAATCAAAATTGTTTGTTTTAAAAATAAATATTTCTGAACTTTGCTAAACAATTTTGGACGTTAATATTTTAACTTGTTTTTGTGTTCTGTGATACGAGTTTTTAAAGCGCGTTTCGTTTGAACTACGTAGCAAGAATTGCAACGAATTAATTTGGTAAATAACGTCAAGTTTGTCTAAAATGTTAATTTTTTTGTAATATTTTTGAACAAATTTAAATTGTTGGATGTTTTAAACATAAACCGAATGCCATAATTATTAAACGAGTCACTAAGTTTATATTATATGTTTTCAAAACAGGGTATTTCAACAGAAAACAATTTATTAATAGACTTTTTAATTTGGTAATTGTTGTTATCGTACTTAATTTTAATCAGTTTAATTTTTATATATTTCTAAAGAAAATGTAATTGTTAAGAATTTAGAAGAAGTTTATTAACAATTTTGCATGGATTAACTTCATGATATCAATGATGAGATAATTAGACTTTCTTATCTATCAGATTTTAAACTATAGCTTTTTTCGTGGGAAACGGGTTGATTAGACATGTAACTAACGACTCTTCAGAATATGTAGTTTTTTTATACAAATCGGTAAATGTCTTATTATTTAAAACAATGACCAATACATCCCAAAATTGTGAGAGTGATCCTTCTAATTTTCAAATGTCAAGTTTAATTTAGGTTGGTAATTATTGAAAATATTGAATAAATTTTTGTTTTGTAGTTTGGAGATGATTCAAATTGTCATCCATGTATATGAAATAGTTTAAAATTTAATAAGTACATATATAATAAATACCTTTCCAACAAAAAGGTTAAAGGATTTCCCATTGGTGAATCACAAATTTATATTTTAATTAAAAATTTTACATCTGAAGAAGACCCAAAATTTAGCAACGAAACGTAGTGTTTTTATAATGTTTTAAATTGCTGTTAGTAAATTTCTGACTAATTGGCTGATGCTATTTGGTAATCTGAAATTTGTACCTGTCATTACTGTGATAATTAACCATAGTATAAAAGAATTAAAGTGAAAAAATATTCAACATATCGGTAATTACATTAATTTTACTTGTGATTTACTTGTCTTTGTTCGTTTGCTTTTTAAGATGAAAAATTTACTTATCAATTCTATTATTGTAATTTACTGAAACATTTAAAGAATCAGAATCAGTCACTTGGACATATATTATTAGATAAGTAACTTCCAATTTGGTTTAAAGGGAAAATATTCAACAGAAAACAAATATGTTCTCTCATTTATTCTGAATGAAAGTGTGAGCGAGGGATGGATGGAGCGAGGGGCGAGGGAGCGATGTAGCAGAGAGCGATAGAGCGTGGGAGTGGGGGAGCGGGAGAGCGTTGGAGCGAGGGAGAGAGTAATGTGTGCAATAGAGAGATTTTTGAATTATGTGCGGTGTATGAGCTTTTGAAAGGAGGTGCATCGCAAAAAGGATTGTTCTATTGATTAGTTACTAGGAGTTGGATCATTATCTTTATTTATTGTGAAATTAAATTGGAAGTAGTGTCTGAAAGTAGCCTATGGAAAGTGGATGGAGCAAGAAGTTCGCGAAAATTTAGCAGTCATTGACACCGAACTTTTCCCACAGTACATTTTCTTTTCGTAACGGTTAACAAGTGCTTAAAATTCTCATTGCTCAAGTTTTATATGTACAGTAAAATAATAATTATATATATTTTTTTAAATGTTACTATATTGTAAAAGTAAATAAAATATTTCAAACTTGCGCTTTTAAAAAGTTTTATTTACCTAACACTGAACATAAATGCTTATGCAAATTATATATATATATATTGTAATAAATTAACAAAATATTTAATTAAAAGAATTTCTTAAACAAAATAATTAATTAAAATTTGAATTATAGTTAGCCACACGTTGAAGACGCCAAATATGTAATAATTAATAGGGGCTATTTATAATTAAATTGCCTCACGTTGATGAAGCCAATTATGTAATGATTAATAAGGTGGTCTTAATTAATAGGAATAATTAACAAAATTATTATGTATTTAAAAATTTATTATTGATAATTACACATTATATGCCCTACTTAACACGCCGTTTTCCGTCAATTTAACAAAAAAATATCTCAATTTTATTTTAATAATTCGTGGCGTTCTATGAAAATATAGCTTTATATTTTTACAATTAATTACGTGGAATTTCTCATTATCTAAGGGTCACCACTGGGTTTGATAGGAAGAACAAATACAATGAGCTAAAACTTTAATAATCTAAACTCATTGAAGTTAACGGAATACATTATTAAATAGAAAGTAAAAGAAAACGAATGATAAGGAAAACGCAAACGAAATCTGACTATACCCTTTAATTATCGTTTACAGTCATTAATAATTGTTTTGTACCCACGACAGTGCTACTGGTACCAGTTCGGACTCTTGTATCTTGAAGTCAACACCCACTAAACAGGCCGTTATACACTGATTCTACACATTGGATTTTGAACACACGGTAGTTGCTCTGGATCTCAGCTATACTGGAACCTCGATCATCTCACCCTCAGCCAGTTGCCGGACGTAAATCTTCTCAAAGTCTCTCTATGCGAAAATTTGTTAAGTTTGTGAAGCAAAACTTCTGCTTCCAAACTGCGATTGTATGAGTCTCTTCGTCAAAACTGTTTACTTGCGTTTTATGTAAACTATTATCTCGCCGTTGGACTTCCTAGATAGCCCTATTCATAATTCTGGGTCCGCAGAATTTTACTGTTTCTAATTATCTATGTGGACCGAACTGCTATGTCCCAGTTCTCGACGCATACATTCTTTTCGCGTCTTGCCGCTGACTGCCTTCCTCTAGGCGCGCGGTCTCTAGTCTCCCATTGTTAACAAAGATATACCCTCTGCGATTGTTGTCTTTAAGCACCCGTTCCGCCAACTATTAAATTATATTAAAAACAATTAATAGCCTGTTTAATTGGTATTAAAATATATAGCACACATTCATAAATTTAGCAGGTAATAATTTAACGTACAGGAGAAACAATAAACGAACTAGTATACTAACAAATTATTTTACATTTGACTAAAGCGATGCTTTATCCGGTCTTAGAGCTCAGAGATTTGTAGTGGCATATTTGTGATATGCGCCATTGGTTTGATATGAATTTATGACCAGTTTTAAAAACATTATCCGCAATGTTTAGTAGAAAGCACTATAAGCAAGCCGAACCAGTTTCCCACCAAGCGCATTGTTAAAACGGAAGTATTCTCAGTCATGGGCCCTGGCGATGTGTTCATGAATTCATGTTACATCCAAGCACTTTTCAAAAATTTAATGCACAGGAGCAAATACATTATTCATAGACTACATCGCGTTCAATTATAAACAAATGGTCGAATAGTAATTTATCACCCAGTTATGCTCTCACTATAACATCACGCCGCAAGGAATATAATAAGGTTTTATAGTACGGGGCATTCAGTGTGGATGTGCCTCGGCGACCGTAAAGGAAATTTCATCCCTGAGGTACAAGAACCAAGATACGGCTGTTAACATGGGCAACATGTAACGTACAATTTCCAATAATAGAGGGAGTTAGCAGCAGCTGCGCAGGAGGATGTGTAATCATCATAAATAATAGAAGAATTCACAGTCGTTGTCCGCAAGAAATATTGCCAGTCAGGAAATGTCGGGGAAACTCGTGATTTTGGTGTGTAGAAGGCTTACCAACAGTAGGACAACCTAATGGACATACGAAAATGCTGGATCCTGACGCCAATTGTCTCTGAGAAATCCAAAAATTTCTCTATTAATTTACGCAATCCTTTTCGGTTTTTTCCCCCAATAAACGATTTTCTGCGTTTCAACTAATAATGCCACGAACGGTTACCCGTTTGATAAAACAAGAACAATTACTCAAATTCCATTTCGCGAGTTATGCAAAACGCAACAAATTACAATAAGAATTAAACCTTCACACCCAGGTTCAATTGTGATACATGAAGTATCATCATCTGATGGTATTTTCAAGTTCTAGACAAACCTTTAACAGTTTAAAGAAATTTCTGGAACTTTTGTATAGCACCTCGTATGAAATTCAGTAATTGCATGTTTGGATAAACGTTTTATTAAGTGTAAAGTCGTATATATATTGTAGTTATTTTCAGGTAAAAACCAAACTTGGATAATTTTTAATATTTTATTTTTCGAACATGAAACAGAGATTCCTCAAGGCGTGGTTTGAATTAATTAACACGTGTATTCACTACACTTTTGTAGGGCGTCCACCCCCGGCGGCAATCGACGTGGAACTCTTCCTTTAATGCGCCGACAATTAGGCTCGCCCGCCTCAATTGTTAGAGCTCAACAATACACATAAATACCACAAAAACACACACACTCATATGTATATATATATATATATACATATATATATATATATATATATATATATATATATAAGGTGATATCACCCGTGTGTGGAAAGGTCGGGGAGGGAGAACTTTGGAATTTTAAAATTTGAACTCACATTTTTTAAAATGATTAAAAAAATAATGAATGATAAAGGTAGCCAATTCAGACAAAAAGTGATTGCCACACAACATTTCTGGGATCCTTGTTCGTCAGGTGCGAATAAGAGCCGAGAGCGACAAAACTGCACTTGTCTGTTGACAAAACTTGAGCACCTGACGAAAGGGACAAGGATCCCAGAAACGTTGTGTGGTATTTATACTAACACTTTTTTGTCTGAATTGGCTATCTTTCCTATTCACCTTTTTGTACTACAGGTTAATTTTATTCATAAAAATTAATTAGTTGGATTAAATTTATTTGTTTCACAATGGATAAAGTTAGAAGTGAAACGCGTTTCGTCTCATTACAGGAATAATTTACGATAAACAAAAGCACTTATTGTCTGAAATTCTAGATGGCAATGAATCTAGCGTCAAACCAAAGTTTTATTTCTTTTTATATTTTATTTTATATAATGTTTTGTAATTTCATAATTATTTTTCAGAAATTGAAAGAAATATTTTATGATAATCGGTCGAATCGCAAGACAACTGTCACAACTACGTTCATTTGAATTATAATGGTTCAAAGTATTGAGTTGCCACGTTAAAAGTTAAATCTTTGTTCCCTGCGGTTCCTTGTAGTTATTAAAGAACGAAGTGTTAACGTATATTTACCAACTTGTAACTTGGCTAACTACCTTGGATCTATACAGTGTAACCGAACTTTCGCAAAAGTTTCAAACTTCATGAAATTTAAAATTCATCTAAAACAGAATTAAAATTATGCCTTCATATAAAAACGCTGAGTTCGCTGCCTAACATCAAGCAAAGAGAAATTTAAAAGTGGCTTCAGGGCTTGCTCAACCTGGTCTTTGGCGGGCCAACAATTTCTTTCGCGGGTGTGGCGATTTATTTACCGAATAATAAAGATAGCCTTCAATAAATGGAGATATTACATAGACAATTTACTGGCCGCTGAAAGAAAATATTCGGGACTTTATGACATTATAGTGAAATAATAACAAATATTTTATTCATGTGCGTAATATTAATGTTAATTGCCATACACAAATACTAGATATACTAATTTGGCCTTAATAATAAAATTGTCTGCTGAGATTGGAATTACCACCATAAACACATAAAAAATAGTGCTTTGTGAAGTACATCTGATTTTTTAATGTGATAAAATTCTTTTTGACCATTAAGTATAATATTAAAATTTTCACCTTTGACAGATAACATGATAAATTCTATTGGCGGTATGCCGGGTCCCGGATCAAAAGGTCGTGTGTTAAATTCAGTTGGCCCAATGATGGATATGAACAGTATACGGAAAAGGTCTTCGGAACGGTCCAATATCTCGAGAAATACGTATCAGATCCCAAAAACAAAAACACGTATTTGATTGATATTACAAATTCGACCCCACCTCCACCACCCCTAAAGGGTAGTGCGGTGGGCCATTTTAATCTTAAACGGGAGCCCTATTTTTATTGAATATTGAGATTATCCAAACAAATAAGTTAGGTTTTTCGATTCGTGGTAGATGGTGCTGTTAAGATTATTAAAAAAATGCTGAAAACGGTCCGCAACAGATCAAAAAAATAAAATCAGACGTGTTCAATAATTTAAAAAATATTATCCAAACGTTTCCAGAATTAATACCCCGCAAAACGTGGGCGTAAAGCGGGGGAGGGGGGACTTTAAAATCTTGCCTATGTTGTAGTTCGCGTTGCTGCCACAGCACTTCTCTCATCAATCTATCAGTGATGTAAAAAAAGTAAAAAAATTGGAATGATAGTTCCCTTCTAACGCCCAAGGTGTTTTGGATCAATTCTGCTGACATTGAGTTAATTTTTTAAAACGACGTTCACGTCTACTTTTATTTTTTATCTGTTGTAGATTTCTATAGATATCTCAATTTTTAAACGTTTTTTTTCTAATTTTTATTTTTGTCGCTTACAGCTCGAATTTTTATTTTCAGGTAACACTAACATTTTTTTATGAAGCTCTGGAATAAAAAATGGTGTTTTCCATTTCAGATTTGAAAGTTGCCCCCCGCTCCGCCCTCGAAGGGGGGGGGGGAGCGGCTCAAGTTTAGTTTCATTATCTTTTTGAAAAATATAAAAGTTGTTTTTTTCTGGATCAGATGTGTATTTTTCGAGAAATTTGAGCGTTGTGGGACTTTCCCGCTCCCGTTGTATTCAGTAAGCGGTGACACGTTCTCTGGAGAATCCAATTCATTTTATTGTTTGACGATGTTTACAAAACCGTACCCAAATAGTTTCTGAGCGGATAAATCAGAGAATTATCTATCGTTTGTGAATCAATTGTGTCGTGAACTACTCAAGTTGGCTCGTAATTAATTGCAGTTCAAGAAACATATTGACGCAAATTATCTGTGGAAAATAAAGACAATACGTAATGATTGCAGTAACGATGCAATATGCGTTAACAGAGGCTGTAACTTCAATGAGGCTAGTCACTAATGCAATCGAACCAAAGCAGTAGGTTCAAATGGAGGGCCTCCGGGAAGGAACTTTGATTCAAAGCTAGTGTGCTATTCAGTCACAGACTGATGTTGTCGGTTCAGTTCCATCGGTAATAGTCTATTATCAGACAAGGTAAACTTTAAATAGAAAGAAAATTACAAGCTTGTGTGGTTCTAATACACGAGTTGTGGCTGATATTGGAGATATGTGAATGGAAACGATTAAAATATATACCTACATAATCGCAGAGATACTTGATTAATGTTTTACAAATATGATACAAAATTATAAAAAAGCTTAATTTACAGTAAACTTAGCCAGTAGTAAATGTCAGTCTACTTATTTTCGAGCAGAAGATTACGTAAACTTGAATGACGTTCTCGTCTAAATTAATGATTAGACAGAAGTGATAAAAATTAATGGTTTGCATTTATCATTTATAGTAGTCTTATATACGCTTACATATTATAGGAAAGTACGATAAAAATATCATTCTATTGAAAATGATTGTTTGGAGGACTTACTTGTTTTAGTATTGCACTGAGATTAAGTCGTAGCCTGGAGCCTTTCGTGTATTAAGATTATTTAGTCCTTTTATGATTCCTGCAGGTCGAACAACTTATTCCATCTCTTCTTCAACATATCTTGGTGCGGATGCTAAACAGTGCATCTGGACTTACAACGGCAAAGTTCTTGTATAACAATGATATGATGAAGACATTCGACAGAAGTGTAGCGAAAGTATCCGTTTTTTCTTTATCACTACGGGCCCATTCATAGTTATTTTTCTTATTGGAGGACTTTTAAATTTTTTATGTGGTCATTTGCAGAGAGATACAAAATTTTCAAACAGTTGTTATTTTTCTCTATTATGGCGGACCCTGATTCTCTCCTTTATAAATGTGTTGATCTTTACTTAGTATATAAACGCATTAAATGAACAACGGTCAAATCATAACATTATTTTTATTTGACGTTCAACTGCGCTGTTGCAAGAAAAACTGACCCCCACTGTAAATGATATTGGAAGATTGTTTCAATAAACAAATTGATTATCATATAGTTAGTATAATATATACTAACAATGAAGTATAGTTTTCTATTTAATTATCTAATGACAACACTGAATTTGCACGACAAACTTTGTGTTGTTTTGTTATTGTCATGTAATAAAATTAACTGATAGTTGCCAAATGAGCAGCATTGTTAGATAACACTAGTTTGATTTTAGGTTTAGTTATTTCTGATGTTCCGTGAAATGTGAATTTACTTGTGTGAGTTTTAAAACCCATGACGGTTTTTATTCTGGTGCTTCTCGTCACACTTCTGATTCCGTAATGAGTTAAAGTTAGCCGTCATGACCAACCAAAGTTGTCCTAGGTAGGCTGAATTCTACTTTAGACGTTTCGTGATAATGAAATAAAATATTGGGAATTTTTCCAATGTTAATGACGTTAACAGAAATTTACGATGTATTTCGGTGCGAAGAAATTTGTTGATGATCGACTGAGACTAATCTTGTGAGCATTAAGATGAATAACGTTTAGGATCAAACTCTCATACTGCTTTATTACGTTTTCCACTACTTAGGAATTTAATATTATTATAATACAAAGGATCAGAATTGTTAAGCCTACTCAGATAAAAGGACAAGAGTTTTGTTATATATAATAAATATTCCATTCTTCAATTTCGGTTTTAAAAAGTTTCTCGATCTGGAATTTTATTATTTCCTTTAAGTAACATAAGTAGGGTCCGGATTTAATGCAATTTAAAATGTTTACACTTCCTTTTTGATACCTGTTTAGGTGACTCAACTTCCAAACGTCCTAGAATTATGGCAGCAAAGTGTAGGTCAAGTAATGTCCTATTACCTAACAAATGTCGTAACTTTCCTATTATAATTCAATGTTAATCCTTTTAAAATCAGATTTAGCTCTCAATTTCTCCTCTCACTCTCATTAAATACTTAATAATATGTACTTTTCTTTTTTTCCCTCAGCTCTTCCACCTTCTATATCTCTACTATCAACTTACTAACAACTTTTGTTCTGCATTTCCCTGCATTACCAAATTGTTCCTAAACTCACCATTTCCAATATCTATACTGGAGTTGAAATTTGTTGACAATGGTGATGTAACATTCTTATTTAGATTGCCTCTTTCTTTGTTGCCTTATCTGTCTTTTTCTTGCTCACCTTTTTACTTCCAGACAATGCAATGCCCGAATAATGTAAATGATAATATCTCTATACTATCTCTCAACTAACTAATAACTTTCGATCTGCAGTCCCTTGCCTTACTACTTTCTCTTATCGATGCAGTAGATCTGTACTTCATCTCCAAATACTGACTCCCACTAACTTTTCAACTTTAACTACAATTAATTCTGATTAAATCCATTATAACTTTCTTTTTTGATCAAAGGAAGAAGCTTAAAGAATTCTCTCCCAACTCTTCCATAACGTCATTAGCATGTTAACCTATAAAGCATCGTTTATCAGAACTTGGTGATATCCCTCGGCAACAAATGAATGATAAAAAGAAAGCAATCTTGGGTCAGGTTTGCTGGACTAGAAAAAATATGTTTTCGCATTCTATACTGTGGAAAAATAGCAGTTGGTATTTATATTATGTCATGTCTAGAAAGTCACCGCTTATACTAAGTATTTAGACCAATTGTTGCAATTTTAGACTCCTAAATTTTATGGGTTGAATGTTCACAACAACTTCAAAGTAATTCGGACGTAGTGATTTATTCGGTCGGAATTTTTTTAGGGTAACAGGCTACATAAGGGTAATCCACATGGTGATAACTCCCCTTTAATAGCATAGGAAGGGATTTGAAAGGGGGGATACGGAAGGGTAGAGGAAGGTAGCCAAGGTTTAACTAGGGCCCCCGGGCTATCGTTTAAAGATCCTACCCGGAATTCGCCTAAAAGAAAACCTGCATCTGATAGGTCGGGCATTAGGTACTTGTCCCACGCTCTTCCGATGGCGGGAGAGGGGTTTGCTGTGGGGACACAGCATTCCCTTCTCTGTACCTCGACCAGTTTACTAGGCAGTTGACTGACTGTTCCAATGAGAACAGCCAACAATTCTTATAGTTGTGAGGTTTGTGACCCCGGAACATACACTTATCAAAACAGGTCGAGGTGCCTCGGCTTGTGGGAACCTTAGTTCAAAAACGGAGAGAGGAAATGCATCCCCTCCGTCTCTCCTAAAAGGTTCTGCCTGCGAGAGAACATCCGTCGCAGGTTATTTTCCTGGGTAAGAAATAAAAAACGGTTTGATATAAGAAGTGTATAATATTTAATGCCTGCAAACTTTAAGAAAAAACATACAGAATAAACTCGTAGATCTGGATAATTTTCAGAGATACTGACCATTTCGAAGCAGAAGTTCGGGTTGTTGTTAGAAGATAAGGATGAAAGAGGAAACTCTCAATTTAATGCTACTATTTCGTCGAACATAAATGGATATTTGTAGCTTATTAATTTCGCACTGACAGGACATATCTGCACTGCTCAATTGCTGTCATTTCCTCCTTTGAGGTAATTAAATGTGATTATCTCCCTCTGCGGGGAATTACAGCCAGGTGGCAGTGGCTACAAATACTGAGATGCGGCCCTATCTCACGCGCCTTGACGTTTATTCTGTGTTGCCGTAGGGCCCGCAATCGTAGATAAGCTTATCCTACACCTCGGGACCAGATTACACCGTCGCATCCATTGCTAGCCATCCATTTCTCCTTCGCTATCTTCTGCGAATGCGAAATGTCGAGTCAGCGTTTAAGCGCCAGTGTGCTTAACAATGTTGTCAGTCTACCTTCAGCCGACCCAAGATCGTATGATATCTCAGTAATTTGCTTTATAACAATTCCGTTATATTTATTGTAATACGAACAAATAATTAATTAATTAGCCCCACGTTGAGGTACCAAAATGTAATGAACAGAAGACAATTATTGAATTAGATTAATTGCCTCACGTTGGTGAAACCAAAATCTAATGAACAACTTTAATTCAAATGAATTTGGCCTACGTTGAGGGTGCCAAAATGTAATAAACAACAAATAATTGAAAGAATTCAATGGTTGGCCACACGTTAATGACGCCAATTTGTAATTTATTGAATATTAACAAAATTTAAGGAATTGATGAATTGATTAATTTTATTTTTTGTTAAATTTAAACGAAAAGGATTCAAAATAATTTACCAAATTTTAAACTTCACAATTAATTTATTCCAAGTAAAATAACAACGGATAATTTACATTTGTGTTCTTGCAATTTTACAGATTTTATCAACTCTCATCTCAGGGTCGTTTATTTGGGCCTTATAAATAAAGAACCAACCTTTTTACATTTAAATTAAACAATAAAATTTTACAACATTAGAGTTAAACAATGAAATGAATGTGAAACCGAAATCTGACGATTTGATCCTTATTTAACGTTTACAAAACCTTTATTGAATTTCTTTCTACTTACAATCTCTGCTGGTACCAGGCTTTCGTTTTGGGTTCTGATGCACTATACACTTTTCACATCTAACAGGCCATAATTTCATAGAATTTAAATTTATTTCGAAAACACTGTCCAAACTTTGATATCTATCCACTGGAACGATTACTCCGTACTACTCCTGTGATTCTCCGCATTAAGTCTCTCTCTCACCAGCAAATATGGTATTTCTCGTTCTAACTATTGGTCAGCCAGATTGTTATCAACTCCGGATTCTCTCGCAGGTAACCTGCGAAGGATTTTCTCTCGCAGGCAGAACCTTTTAGGAGAGATACGAAGGGGCTACCTTTGGGTATGCCTTTTCCTCTCCGTTTTTGAACTAAGGTTCCCACAAGCCGAGGCACCTTGGCCTGTTTTGAGAGGTGTATGTTCCGGGGTCGCAGACCTTGGGCATACGGTAAGAGTTGTTCGCTATTCCCATTGGAATAGTCGGCCAGCTGCCTCCTAAACTGGTCGAGGCACGTAGAAGGGAATGCTGAGTCCCCACAGCAAACTCCTCTCCCGCTATCGGAAGGGTGTGGGACAAGTACCAAATGCCCGACCTACCCGATGCAGGTTTTTCTAGGGTTTTCCCTGCATTTCTTTAGGCGAATGCCGGGTAGGATCCTTAAAATATAGTCCGGGGACCCTAGTAACCCTTGGCTACCTTCCTCTACCCTTCCGCATCCCCCTTTCAAATCCCTTCCTATGCTATTAAAGGGGAGTTGCCCAATGTGGATTACCCTCATGAAGCCTGTTGCCCTAAAAAAAAAATTCTTATCAACTCCTTTTAGATGAAATTCGCGACAGTCTTTTTTCACTTGTTGAAATTTTACTGTGGCTTTACTTATTGAATTATATGTCCTAACTTTATTCGATGAACTTCTATGTGCCACAATTTTTCCTCGCTGAATTTCTGTCCGCCACCTTTACTTGATCAAATATTTCCCACGGCTTTACTTCATGAATTCCTGCTCGCGACTTTTCTCGAAGAATATATGCCCGCAACTGCCGCCGTTAGACTGGAGTTTTAGAAATGCCTGCCTCCGACAAAGGCCCGCCTATACATGTGTACCCATTTTTGTTTTATATTTTCGCCGATAACAATCCACCACAAATTTCCAATTATAAAATCACTAATGGCCTCTAATTAGTATTACAATATTTATAATGCGCTTTTCCGACAATAACTTATGATAGTACATCTTTTAATTCCAAACAGCCATGTGATCTACTCATAGAATTAAAAAAAATTCACTAATCTGTTCACGGAGTTAGCCAAAAAAATCATGTACATGTGATACTGTTTCTATGATGTTTAATTTAAGTTACCGTTCTTTGGAAATCTCAAATATAAATAGGCGTCCAGTTTTTTTACTTCCTACTCAGCATATGAAGCAATTTAAAATTTGCGATTGTCGTTATTTTCATTGATTTAGGTTACTCCTTCGTATAAAGTGAAAATTATCTGACAATATTTTTCACTTTTTTAATATTTTGTTTACTTATATGTTGTATAGACTTGATTGGCATGCAGCACAGAGACTCTTGAAATTTTAAATTCAACTTTGTAATTTTTTATTTTATAATTGGTTTTTATTCATGAAGGAGTTATTGCACATAATTGAATGCAGATTCAATATTTGAAGGTGTCCTAATTAATTAATTTCTGAACATATCATAATGTAAGGACGAAACTTCGCCTAACGGATTTGTGTGAAGAACTTGTAGTTTTTTTATTATGATTTATTTGACCATTAACATTTTTATTATATACCCATTTGAATATTATTAATTGAAATTACGTACATGCACTACAACTTTTTTCTCAGTTTTAATATACTTATTATTTTTGATGTATTATTATTGTTTTGAACTCTACAGTTTAATTAACGCTGTATGTTATAATTGCTATTGGAAATATTTGTTTCAAAACGATATTGCAAATTTTGTAGTGGATATTCTTTAATGAGTATTTGTACGGTTTCAATATTTAAGTATGAACATGGTTAAAATATTTGATAGAATTACAAATATCGTAAGTGAATCAATTTCATCTGTATTTCGCCAGTATTTAGTAAACGCAGAGCAGAAAACGAGTTCCAGTTCACTAATTCTGTTCCAAATAACATTTAAATTCGTCTTGAAATATTTAATTGTAATTAAAGAAAGTGGGGGTTGTTATTTTATCATTTAATATTAAAGACTTTATTTAAAGGATATTTATGTGTCATGTAGCACAGTATCTCATTTTAAAAAAGTTGATGAGAAAGTACCTACACTTGTGGTTCGCTCTGAGACAGCATACAGGACGAAACGGCAATGGGTGGAACGTCAGAGGTTGTTCCGGCAAGCAGGCATGGACGAGAAATATCTATCGTATAGGTAAACTTCCGAATCTTCTATCTTTTTATCCCTTCCTATTTTTATCTCCTCTCCAATGTTCCTTTCCGACCTCTTCGCCTTAACTCCATTCTAACATCTCAACATTAATTCATCATTCTTCAGTTTCTGCAGGCCTATTTCAAAACTTTGGCCGCGTTATGCTACGTCATGATTTTCCACTTCTTCTGTCCTCCATCATATCCAACCAATCATATTTCCGAATTTGCAAGCCAGGTGTTCTTCGTTTCACCCAAACCGCACCTTCTCACGCAGTCAAGTCTGGGGTGTAATCAGAATCTCTTCTGGGATCGCGTCCCGACCCTCCAGTTCCGCAAAATGATAAGGAAACGGGGAAAATATCTTTCATCCAGCGCACTGTCACAAAACGAACATGCTGAATAAATTGGAATTTAAACGAAAAGCAATATTTTAATCACTTATGGTACATTCATCTATCATGTATAAGAACAGATTTACTGTACGATTATTTCATTATTTAGATCTTACGTCCACATTGCATAATACATACATGATTCATATGTACTGCAGCTCTGAGTGAAAAGAGAAGAAGAAGGTGTAGACAGGCTACGTATAGAGTAATCCACTTGGTGGCAACACCCTCTTATAGTATAGGAAAGGGAGTGAAAGGGGGCATAAGGAAAAGTAGTGGAAGGTAGCCAAGGGTTAACTAGGTCCCCCGCCGGGCTATAGTTTAAAGATCCTATCCGGCATTCGCCTAAAAGTGATGAATGAAAAACCCTAGAAAAAACCTGCATCAGATAGTTCGGGAATTTTGTAATTGTCCCACGCCTTTCCGATGGCGGGAGAGGGGTTATGTGTGGGGTCACAGCTTTCCCCTCACCGTGACTTGACCAGTTTAGGAGGCAGCTGGTCCACTGTTCCAATGGGAACAGAGAACAACTCTTACCGTATGCCCAAGGTCTGTGACCCCCGAAACATATACCTCTCAAAACAGGCCGAGGTGCCTCGGCATGTGGGATCCTTAGTTCAAAAACGGAGAGAGGAAAAGGCATCCCCAAAGGTAGCCCTTTCCTGTCTCTACTACAAGGTTCTGCCTGCGAGAGAATATCCCTAGCAGGTACTGCCTGCGAGAGAATAGCCCTCGCAGGCGGTTTCTAAGAATCCTATTTTTTTTTTAGGGCTACAGGCTACATGAGGGTGATCCACATTGGGCAACTACCCTTTAATAGCATAGGAAGGGATTTGTAAGGGGGGATGCGGAAGGGTAGAGGAAGGTAGCCAAGGGTTACTAGGGCCACCGAGCTATATTTTAAGGATCCTATCCGGCATTCGCCTAAAGAAATGCAGGGAAAACCCTAGAAAAACCTGCATCGGGTAGGTCGGGCATTGGGTACTTGTCCCACGCCCTTCCGATAGCGGGAGAGGAGTTTACTGTGGGGACGCAGCATTCCCTTCTCCGTGCCTCGACCAGTTTAGGAGGCAGCTGGCCGACTATTTCAATTGGAATAGCGAACAACTCTTACCGTATGCCCAGGGTCTGTGACCCCGGAACATACACCTCTCAGAACAGGCCGAGGTGCCTCGGCTTGTGGGAACCTTAGTTCAAAAACGGAGAGGAAAAGGCTTACCCAAAGGTAGCCCCTTCGTATCTCTCCTAAAAGATTTTGCCTGGGAGAGAATAGCCCTCGCAGGCCTTGGTCCTTCAAGAATCTTAGTCTCTAGTTAGTCCTCTTTACAATTCTAATTACAGAAAACGTCTGTTTATTTCGTCCATTATCCTTGTAGAAGAGGATATTTATCTGAAATGATATTAAAAATATTAGCCAATATTAATTCACAGGGAAACATATTTAATTTTTGTATAAAATCTTCTCGGGTAATAAACCAGATGGAATAGTCAATTCGCCCAGTGGCGCCGTTAACACGTATAACTACATCGTGAGTGATATATTTAATCAGTCCGTTAATACAAAACATGATAATATATTGTATATGTATAGGGCCCATACTATAAAATACAGTGAATTAAAGTGCCGCTAGATGTCACTGCGTTCTCGCCCGAAATCGTACAAGGCTTCGATTGAAATTCAGTTAACTTATATCATTTTACACGGTAACAGTTTAATAATTATAATAGTACTTTTCAGTGTAAAAAATAACATACTCAAGGCCAATTTAGAAATTTTAATCCATTAATCAGGAAACGGTAGGCTTCATATAAAGTGACGGACGTATTATGCTCAGTAATAACTAATATAATTTTAATATTTTTGTAATAATAAAATGAAACAAAATCAACTTGGCAGGTGATACATGTTCATTACATATTATTTATTAATTGTAATATATAGGTTAAGGACAGACACTACACAATTTTACGACACGATATACACGTAAAAATTAAAAATTGTAAAATATAAAACGTATGTGTTAAAAGTATATTAATTAGATAAAAAAGTAGCCAAATATATGAATTAAATGATAATATAAATATTTATAAATAAATCAGTAAATATTTTTAGAATAATACTATATTCAATACTATATACAGGAGGACTATTGTAACCTATATTGGTAATAAAGATTAGTATTTATTTTATCACTTAGTTTTGTCGGTTATTTGAATACATCTTTATCTAATCACTTAATTTTATGTTATATGGCTGCTTCTTTAACTAATTAGTATTAAAAATTTATAATAACATTGAAAGTTTAGCCTGTATTCAGAACACTGTTCATTCTAACACTAATGTGTACATACTTGTAAAATAATTACAAACATGTTTCTCTACGTGATTAAGAATAAATTACTTATTAAATTAGTAAATTTCATATGCCACTATTTGAGTAATGTATTTGATCAAAACCAGCGATTGTAATATACGATGGACAAAAGATCCCAACAGGAGTAAGTAAGAATTGTGTCTCGGGTTTTATGTTGATGTTTGTAAGTTTTTATAAAGGAAAGATGATAAATTTATCTGCTCAGCGATGCAGTGGAACATAAATTCAGCCGTGCTCTTTATTTTCGGCCTACATATCCACTGAATTCTCCACGACGATAGAGGAATAAATTTGTAGAGGTTGATACAAGAAATTTCATGGTATTAACAAAAAATGCTTAAATCGATTCTTGGAATCGTTTCCAGGAATTCGTTTCTTTTCTGGGCCATTGCAGTATTCTATTAACCAATACAAAGTATCTTGTTTATTGGCTTTCTTGTTCTACACTCGAAGCATCTTGCAGAAACTTTCTCTTGCACCCCATTACTCGAGATTTATGGAAGCTTCTTATTCACGACTTGGTGTTCGCGCAGAACTGGGTGAATTGAATACTTTAACTTTTGAACCACACTAGAGTAAATAGGTATTTTTCGTTATATAATTGCTCCTTTTTATAATCACAAAAATTGAACTACATAAATATATTTGTCGACGCTGGATTATATTTTTTAAATATTTTCTTTTACACATAACTGAGAATTTATCTGACTCTATAATAGAATGGAGGTTCTAATGTTAACGAAACCCAGTGTAAGTCCCAGATTTTTAAGATTTATATATTATATAAATTTTCACCGTAAAACACATGTACAACTGTTCTGAATACGTGAATAAATATGTTTCATTTAGGTTACTTGTATAAATATTATCTTACTATAGATCGAAAGTTCAGTTTTAAATTGTAACAATAAAGGAATTGTTCTCATTCTGAATATATATATATAGTAATGATCAATTAGGAGGTGATTAATTAAAAGAAATGATTAATAAAATGATCAAAATTTTAAGTTTTTTTATTTCTTAAAAATGCACATTAGCCCTATTTTTGTACGCCGGTCTTTGATCAAAATTTACAAAACTTTACTTTAATTATTTACAATTTTTGTTGTTCTAGTGAATACACATCAATATTTACAAACCAATATGTTGAAAATCTCTTAATCTCAGGGTCACTACTGGGTTTGATAATTAGAACACAATCAATGAATAATACGACTAGTAACAATTCAAAATATAAAAAAAAATTAACATAAACCATTAAGAAATATAAGTGGAAAGAAAATTAACGAAAAGAACTTTGAACGAAATCAGATTCTATCCTTTTAATTATAGTTTACAAATTTATCAAAGTTTTGTTACTTACGGTCCGTCGTTCTGGTACCAGAACAATCAATTTTACCTCGTTCGGACACTTTTACACACTTTAATTTTTAAAAACAGATCTTGGTTTTCACTGATTCTACACTTCACTTTAAAATTTGGCAAGATTGGCTGTATTTCGATGACTGCTCCGCTCCACAATAATTTGCCAATGTTCTCCTGGAACAATTCCTCCACGAAGATTTTGGAAAGTTCTATTCTGACAAAAACTGCTATTACTTTCCAATAATTACGATGCAATACTTCCGTGAATGTTTTACTTTGTATTAGTTCACAACTTTAACTGGTAATACTTTAACGACGTCTAGTCTCTGCTCAAGTTTTATTATTTGTTCTGCTCCTAGCAATGTTTTTCCGCCAACTAAACTATCGTAGTGCACCCCGAGTTTTAGCGCGCATTTCCATTTCGGCATATCATCAAAGCAACAGAGCTCAGCGCTATTGTCGCTAGGGGAAGCTTCTGCCGCCACAATTAAATTTTATTAAAACCAATTAATGGCCTAATTAATTGGTACAATATATATATATATATATATATATAATATTCTATTGGAGCACATTTTAGTTTATTTCGCGCTTTCGTGTATAAAATATGAATGCAATAAATATTATTAATGATGTTAGACGTATATTTACGAAAATGTAATAATAATATTCTGAATTGAATATTCAGTATTATTATTATTCTTCAATAAACTTTTACTTCTTCAGTTTTCGAGTATAACATAATATGTATCCTATAAAATATAATTTAAAATATTAATGACATAAAAGAATATTATATAAAAATAATATACAGTAAAACATATTCGTAACTATATTTAGGTATCACAATATTTGTAACATTTGGTTTAAAGGACTGGGAACAATAAGAGTATGTAATACAATACAGACTTTACAGTTAGAAAAATTAAGAATGAAGGAAAAATTAATATTGATGGAAAGATACCGTGAAAACCGAAGATATCACTGAAGGAACACGTAGCGGAAGTCATATTAGATTACGGTCCAGCCTTCTTGGGACTGTAACTCCAGAAGTTCATATTATGTCATATGGTGTACGCTACAAATTAGATTTAACTATAATATGGTAAGTTAGGTCTACGGATGGGATTGGAATCTATTATTGGTAAACTATCATAACAATAATAAAACTTTCAAATTACCATTTGACATAAACGAGTGACAGCTTTTCCTTTCATTAAAATAAAATTGGGGTGACAGTTGATAATTTGAGTTTACGTTTGTCACCTTCCTGTACTATTAAATTATTTCAAGATATAAATAAAATTTCTATAAACTTTAATAAAACATTGAAATGAGCTTTAAATATCTCGTTTCTGATTTGTCATCGGCTACCGTCTTCAGATATCCGTGAAATTTAATGCGTTATTTGAACACACTGTCATCGAATACAGTAAATAACTTATTTATAACGGTATGAAAACAGTTGTTATCTAAAACAATTGTAAACGTTATCCATTGACATTTATTTTTAGCGTGAGACGTTGTCAGAAAGGCATTTTCAAGATAAAGGGGAATTTCAATCGAAGTTCAAGTTCAGCTGAGTTCTGTGTCTGGTTGATATTGATTACCTGGCTTATGACTTCATTTCGCAGACATTTATTGCTGAGCTTCAACAATTACAAATGAGGCTGGAGATTTTAATCCGAGCAACCGCGCCAGGGTAGAATATTGAAGGGAATCAATGGCTAGTCTTTTCCGTTATAATTGACAGAACGCCAGAAACTTAAGAGATATATCATTTAAAAGATATATTACTAAAATATATAGATTCTAACAGAATATCGGTATCAAGGAATTTATAATTCATGAAATTATAAAATATGAATATATACTAATTAAATAAATAAATACCCACATAACCGACAAAAGTAAGTGATAACATAAATACCACACTACGTTTTTGCAATCCTTTGAGTTCGTCACATAGCTTTTTTTTGGGTGTAGACAGGCTATGTATAAGGTAATCCACCTAGTGGCAAATCACCTCTTATAGCATAGGAAAGGGATTTGAATGGGGGGATGTGGAAGGGTAGAGGAATGTATCCAAGAGTTAACTAGGGCCCCCGGGCTGTAATTTAAGGATCCTACCCGGCATTCGCCTAAAGAAATGCAGGACAAACCCTATAAAAACCTGCATCAGGTAGGTCGGACATTGTGTACTTGTCCCACGCCCTTCCGATGGCGGGTGAGGGGTTTGCTGTGGTGTCACAGCTTGCCCCTCGCCATGCCTTGGCCAGTTTAGGAGGCAGCTGGCCGACTATTCCAATAGGAATAGCGGACAACTCTTACCGTATGCGACCCCGGAACATACACCTCTCAAAACAGACCGAGGTGCCTCGACATGTGGGAACCTTAGTTAAAAAAAACCAGGGAGGGTATCCCCAAAGGTAGCTCCCGCGAGAGCTCTCTGGGAAGATTCACCTGCGAGAAAATTCTCTCGCAGGCTTCCTTGATGTCACATGGTTTTTTTTAGGGCAACAGGCTACATGAGGGTAATCAACGTTGGGTAACTCCCCTTTAATAGCATAGGACGGGATTTGAAAGGCGGGATGCGGAAGGGTAGAGAAAGGTAGCCAAGGGTTAACTAGGACCCCCGGGCTATATTTTAAGAATCCTACCTGGCATTCGCTTAAAGAAATACAGGGAAAACCCTAGAAAAACCTGCATCAGGTAGGTCGGGTATTTGGTACTTGTCTCACGCCCTTCCGATAGCGGGAGTGGAGTTTGCTGTGGGGACGCAGCATTCCCTTCTCCGTACCTCGACAAGTTTAGGAGGCAGCTGACCGATGGGAATAGCGAACAACTCTTACCGTATGCCCAAGGTCTGTGATCCCGGAACATACACCTCTCAGAACAGGCCGAGGTGCCTCGGCTTGTGGGAACCTTAGTTCAAAAGCGGAGAGGAAAAGGCATCCCCAAAGGTAGCCCCTTCGTATCTCTCCTACAATGTTCTGCCTGCGAGAGAACTTCCCTGCAGGTATTGCCTGCTCTCACATGGCTTGTGCACTGTGTTGTTCTTAAGGTTCTCCCGTTTCCGATTCACCTGACGAAAGCAACAAGATACGTGTGACATTTATTTTAACCCTTTTTTGTCCGTAAATTATATATCTAATTTACTTTACTGCTTAATGTTCATTGCAGTTATGCAAAACGTAATGGAAGTGTGAAAGGAAAATAAATAACACATACATCCTTACACTCTACTGTCAACAAAGGAATCGTGAGTGGTGAAGCCTTTCGGAAAGTATCCGAGTTTCAATGAAACGTAAACTCGAGCAAATCCAGGAAATTTATTTCAAACCATAGTCGATTTCCAATTGCCTTCAGTTGTTGTTTCGAACACTTAGATTTGACTGACATCTGTTTGTACAGGAAGAGGTCAATTTATTTGATTAATTAACCACAATAATTGTTCAATCGTCGATAATAAAAATTTTATTTTAAATTTCTGGTTTCAAAGAGTTATACTGTAAAACTATTTCTTTTACAACTATTAACTAACACTTTGACATGATCTAACTAATCCGCAGACAATGGTTAATTTAATAAGGTAAAGATGTCCACGAAATATCTTTTTGTTCCGGGTTTCAGTTTTCGTTTCAACCTTTCTGGAGAGACGGAAAAGGCTACCTTTGCGGATGCGTAAGGTTACCACAAGTCGAGTAATTTCGGCCTGTTTTGATAGGTGTATGTTCCGGGGCCCCAGACTTTGGGCATATGGTACGAGTTGTTTTCTGTTCCAATTGGAACAGTCGGCCAGCTGCCTCTTAAACTGGTCGAGGGACGGAGAAGGGAGTGTTGCGTCCCCACAGAAAACGCATCTCCCGCCATCGGAAGGTTGTGGAACACTTACCAAATGCCCGACCTATCTGATGATGGTTTTTCTAGTGGTTTCCCTGCTTTATTTTAGGAGAATTGACGGATAGGATCCTTAAACCATTGCTCTGTGGCCATTTAGCATCCAACCTTTCAAATACCTTACTATTCTATTAAAGGGGAGTTGTCACCAAGATGGCCTCATGTTGAATATTACTCTAAATAAAGTTAATAAACTATGTATTCATTTTTATTTCTTCGTCATTATTATGAAAATTCCATCCAAATCTATAAACTGTATAAATGTTGATTGGTTTGAAAACTGTTATGACTCCTAATTAATAAAACGTCTTACAAAACTTAGCGTCGGTTAAAGTTAATATTAAAAATTTTAAAAAATTAGTCAAATAATATTCGTCGACGACCAATCGCTCATATGAAAAATAAATACTTGAGCTAACTGTTGGAGAAAATCGAATGCATCTTCGAATAAATCAGAGAGGATTTTAATTTAGGGGTGGGACATAAAATCAGCTCTTGATTGAGTACAAAGTGTTCTGGAGAGAAATTGATGAGGAGAATTTTTTATTTAACTCATAGTTCATTATCTATTGCAGACAATGAATTCCCACTATGAGTAGAACTTTAAAAATAAATTAAAAGGTGTAGGAAAAAATAAATGAATCACGTTATATCTATTAAAAAATGACATGTCTAGTTTTCGGTGACGAAATGAAAGTTTCACATGAGTTTACTTATTGAAGGTTCATATTTTCATAATATTTCGCATTTTATTAATCGCAAATCTAAATGTATCTAAATATATATTTTTGTATTTTAATTAAAATTTTCTTACAAATAGCAATAACATTAAATTTTCTCTATAAATGCACAAAACTGTAGCGGTTAATACTGCATTGGTTTTAAATTGTTTTTTCCTTGTCATGCTATGTGCATAAAAATAAATTTAAGGACACTTCGATAATATTACGATGAGAGCATATTATGTCTATTGTGCCATAAAAATAGCTGCTCTTATTTTATATCTCCCATTTTATAGGTTTATAAGGTGGTGTAGATAATGTATTCTTTATGTCCTCTCGTCTTTCAGTAGGTGCATGCACTTAAATATATCTTTTATATACATGGTTAAGTTTTATTCCCTTATTGGTGGTGCATTGTTCAATTTAATAACTTTATTTATAAGACACTTTATGTCCTTTTTTAATCTTTTTGGAACATTTTACAGCTAAAACCAAACATATACTACTGATATAAAATCCATTATATATTATAAAATAATGCTTTTTTGTGTTATTCTTTTTTAACTTTTTGTAGAAATTAGGCTTCATTCATTAATTAATTACAACCTGAATTCCCTACTTTCACTGTTTTTCATCACTTATGCCAAACAAGACGTTACATGATATTTGGAAATGTGTAACTATTAAATAAATTTACTGGTCCAGTAACCTTATATTTTTGTTTATTTTGACTCAGTTACGGATTTATTATTTGTCTCTGCATTAGATTACTGTCAATTCGTTTCAATCAAAGTGCTTATAATTTTTATATTGTATTTCACACATGGCTAGAATTAGACATTATTTCGTGTTTTACGTTGAACAGTAAAAGGATGGTGATTTATTGCCCAAATTTTTTAAATATGCAATGACGAACAAGTAACGATTATTTTCAAGATTTTTTACTTCATTTTTAATCTTGAAAAGAAAATGATCTATTTTTCAACACAATCTCATTTTTGGTCGATCAATTTTTGTGTAAGCGTTGTGATAGTTTTTTATGTCCATATCTTTATCGTTTTATGAAGTTGAGAAAACTTTTAACTTCACGTGATTGTTGTTTTGCCTGAGGTGTGAAGTGAACGCCCACGTTTCGTCAACCGTAGCATTGGAATAGAAAAATTTGTCATTTTCCTCAGAAAGGCAGCGAAGAAATTTGCTGAAAGAGTAAATTGGTTGCCGATTATGGTCTTCTGTAATCATTTCGCAGACCCGTCCCGCAATACTGTATCTTTTTAATCAAAATCCTATGAATGGTGCTGCGGGAATCGGCGGGAACCAAAATGTATATATCATCCAGAGTGATCCGGCTGTCTTTACGGATCGTTAGTCAACGTTTGGGACTGTCTCGTCGTAAATGGACTGTTTTTCGTCCTCTCCTGGAACTTTTTGTCATTCATGCACGTTATGCCATATACTTCTGTCAATTGGAGATGAATTCAATCAGTTTCATACATGTTTCTAAGTATTTGTGTGAACATAACGGAAGTGCTAAGCAGGAGCCCAATTACAAACGGCTGCGAGACCGAGACTGAGCGTTACAACGAGAAGTCGACAGGCAACAAAAGAAAAAGGATTATCATCAGCTGCACGAGCAATTTCACTGTGTCCCCAGTGCTTCGGAGAACTTACTTTTGAGATTAGCCTAATATAATTTGAATTATTCGTGTGAAAACGTATACACTTATACATGATTATGTGGGCACATAAATGAGTCTATATTCAAAATAAAGATTTAGTCAATGGTATAACGAATATATTTGGCGTATTTACTGTCAATGCTGTGAAAAACGATAAGATAAAATCGGTGTAAGCTTTATGAACACTACCACAACACACTGTAAGATTTATCTCGGTGCTTTTCTGAGCGTTATGATAGATTTTATAAAACTAGTTGCATACACCATGCATTAAGGCGTGAATTATGTCAAACATCGAGGTGAAGATATAGAGAATAAAAAGTAATACAATTTATTGCCTGTTTTAGAGGCTGAAAAAATTATAAAAAGAGTAATATTAATTAATCAATTTAACCATTTTATTCATTCCGTAATATTCTGTCATTCCGTATTCCATAAAACTTGTTGCAGATGTTTATTATAAGTCTCAACCATTTATGTCACACTCTATAAATTTAGCAAATAGTTATTTGAAGTTCTGGCAAAGATTTGTGCTAGGTTTTTGGAGACTAAATACCTATCTATTTTTTCTTAGGAATTAATCGAACGTCTATATCTATTTGTAATATGAATGTTTGTGTATATGTTTTGCATACACACTGAAAGGCATGAAGCATGAAACAACTTGGTACACACAAGACTTACAATTTAGCAAATACTTATATGGTGAAAGGGGGTCACATGTAAAAATAATTCGAAAACGTCCTATATTTGATTAGAATTCATAGTTTTCTGAATTATTCTCGATGTAGTTAGTCTAATTTCTACACCAAACGGGTTGTTGAACGGTGTCGGAGCGTAATTAATAAAATTTTCAATATGACCTAGAATGTTTTCGGGAGTGGCACTCACTTAAGTTGAAGTTCAGCCTCCACCAGCATGAGGGGAGAGGAAATACGTAAGGGGTGAAAAATAAAAGCATAAAAAATACGGATATAAGTATCGAATGGATAGTGAATTTCCAGGTGTTGGATAAGGCTAAGTTTAGCCCCTTTCATATAAAGGTGAGGGTGATAATGGTTAATAATAAAAACTATAAAATGACAGATTTTGGTATTGATTCAATATATTTTGGCGTCGCTTATTTGATTGGTAACGTTTCGAAGTTATTGAGGAAAGGGAGGAAAAGCAACAGTGTTTATCTCTCGATTGCCACTCGTTTCAGCAGATCTTTCTTTTTACTTGCACTGCCGATCAGAATCAACGAGCCACAAGGAATAGTGTTTCAAGTATTTCGAAGTTGATCCAAATTTTTTCCCCAAGGATAACTTTGTTGTTTGCTCAGGTGTGAATTCACCCAAGAATTTAGTTATTCCCGCTAACTAGATATTCCATTAAAATATTGTTTACAATTAAGTATACTGATATTTTATGCTACAGAATGATATATTATTCCTGATTGGAATTTGTAATTATCCGCGCCATACCGGCCAATCCTCTGGTAGAAGTTATATTTGCGGATGACAATATTTTTCTTCCAAAGATGTTTGTTTTTTTGGAAAATAATTATGAAAGATGTTAGGGATTAAAAGAGACATACAAAATTATATAATCGAAATGAAAGAGAGTTTTTATAATATTTGGAAATTATGCCTCGTAATAAAAGTGACTTAGCCATGATGTCCTGGGTGATAACCTTTCTTGAATCTTTTGAAGTAAAGTAATTTACAAATACATCTAGATCGCAGAAAAAAAAGTGAATGAAAATTATACGTACATCATAAAAATCAAATACTGAGATATTCTGGGAAAATTAAAAAACCAATTTATAATGGATGATGCAACTTTTGGACGTATGGGTAACTAGTAATATAAAATTTAAAGAGAATTTAATCAGGTTCAAATCCAGAGATATATATTCAATGATAGTAATAAAATAGCATATTTAAAGTGTTATACGTATCAGCTTATATTAATACAGCTGGAAATCGTATCAAAATAATACTTTCAGAATGTCAAACGCCGATGAAACAATTAGTTTATCTGCTAATTTAAAACATGAATCAACAAATGTTATTTATTTAAAGAATACCCACGAAGAAACACGATAAATAAAATGTTTATTTACACAAGCGCAGTGCAAACATTTTAGTTCCAACTACGCGAGATTAAATGCAAACCCGTTTCAATGTTTAAAAAAGAGCTCATAAAAATTCATGCTCCAGTTGATTATTTAATTACCGCAGTCCAACTGACACTGATTTTGTCATTAAACCAAACGAAAGGATATTTTAATTGGATGTGGTATAAAAAGATTACACGTGACAGTAATAGCTTTGTCTTTCTTTATTGTGTCTTAATTAAAAGTACATAACTTTAATTTATTAATAATATCGCAGTGTGCTAGTCTTTACTCAAAATCAACCAAAAGGCTCTGAAATATTAACAACGATGAATATTTTAGTATCTTTTATCCTTCGTTTGATTATTCTACAGTTATTGTATTTTTGTATTTTTTTTTTCGTGCTGAGTTGAATAAAGGCACATGTTTAGAAACTAACATTCAGGCTACAAGGTAAAATATTACAGAAATCATTATGAATATTCTATCAACTATGTAATGATATTATACAGTGTTACTTATCATAAGGAAAATCGGCGTTATCTATATATTTTAGCTTTATTGGAAATTTATTTACAAACATAATCTTAATTCGTATGTTTACAGTTGGAGATACGCTTATATACGTATTTGAATGAATTTGCGTGTATGTATCACGATGTTGACGAGGATGGAGTTAATTATTTTCTACTCTACGTAATCTTAAACCCTTTCTAGGGGATAAATAGAGTGAATCAGTTTTCACGTTACAACTTGCAAAATAAGAGCCTATATTAATCTTAGCTGGGAGTAATTTTTCAGAAGACTCAGTGTGCCACTTAGTAGAAAATGATTAGTTGAATTTATTACATTTTGATGAAACTTAATCGTGAAGCAGAGGGGAATCTGAGAAAAGGGGCTCAGCTGTGTCACACATAAATTTACCAAAGTAAGTTTTTATATCGCTCTTGGGAAATTCCGCTGAAAATGCGTTCGTAAGATGCTTATAATTCGCTTTTGTCATTTGCTCATAAATTAAAACGTTTGACTCCCAACACGTTTGATACTTTGAGTTTTTCTCTGAAAGCAATCACTTTCAACGAAATGTAATTCCTGCTGTTGTAAGCGTTCATAATAACTTATATCATTTTTATGTTATGTATATATAAAATAACTACTTAGGTTACTTTTATTTCCATTAATAAAGTGGAATATTTAGAATAAAATGAGCAAAATATGTATGTATTTCAACTTCTGTAATTATAAGTGAATATTACTCTATATAGGAATTTTTGGATTTTAATATTTTTCTATCTTGAATAACAAAGATTCCCGTATTTAAAGCCGTATTTAAGAAAAAAATCATTGTACCGACTGTTGCTTACCAAGTTAATTAATTAGCAATGTTTATCAAAAGTTTCTTCTTTCTTATAATATAATCTTAAACATTAGTCCTTAAATTCCCACAATTAATTACCAACCTTTTTAAAACTGACTTACAGTTTCTGAGTTTGACAAATATACAACGAAAGTCGGAATATATATTTACAAAATATTTAACTCCGAGAAAATATTGAATTTTTCATATATACATATATGTACGTGCGATTGGAATCAAGATAATTAGCAGACTGCTGAATTAAAAGACGTTAAAAATACATGACATTATAGTATTGATTTCTAAATACAAAAATTTTACTTATTGTACTATTTGATATCATAAGTAATTGTATTCATATAAATAATTGTAATACTAACATACAATATGGATTAGTATGACTTACCTGTTAAAAAGTAATCATCTAAAGCAAATTGCTCTCTCAATAATTTTAATTATTCGAAATTATTCAAAACCAATGATTAAAATGTAATGTTTTAAAATAAAATTATCCATCCTTTGCGTTCACTGTTTACAGCATTACGACACTTTAATATGTTTCACTACTCAAATTATGTAATATATTACCATTTTTGAAAAAAAATATTAAATAATTCTATGTAAATTAAGAGATCGCGTAACTAAAAATGTTTTTAGCGTAAAGTTTAAGGTACAGTTCAAAAGTTATTTGACGATAAGTGGTTTAGCGCTACCACACTAAATAATTTTTACGTATCCACGAAATGAAAAATGGACTGTCAATGCGCTGCAGTGCGTTTGATGACCTTTAAACGACTCCGAATCGTCGACGGGGCTTTCCACTATGAAGTGCATTAACGGCTTAGCGAAAAAAGAAAGTGGAAGCAAGATGTAAATTCTGTCGCTGCCGGAACACTTTAACAGGGTTGATGGATCGTTTTGAAGTTCTAACATCAATATCTCTCCACTGAAGCACAAAGTTTTCTTACAGAGACATAATGCTTTGTATAATGTTACTAATATAGTTTCTCGAGCGCATCATTACTCAAGAGAATATTCTCAAAGTCAAGTAGTCGTATTTATGTTGATAAACCAATTTTTTATGATTAATTTTCAAATAAATTATTTTAGTTGCTTATAAATATCGAGAATTATTATAAGAAATATCACCATTTATTTGAAGAATATTCAGCTTATAATTTATTGTTGAACCTATTATTTAATGAGCTTGATTTAACAATGTGAAACGTTCAAGATTTAATAATTACACTACGCCGAATGCCTTTATTTATTTATCTACGTTATTAATAATTACAATGAAGCTATGAAATATTATTCACAAGGCGTTTCATAAATAAAGGAAAATGTTGGTAAGTTATATTATTTAATTCACAGAAGTGTATCGAAAATCAAAAATCTTTTTAAAAATGACGAAAAATGAATTCATTGTTACGAAAACATATTTGTAGACAAATGATATGCTTAAGACTACAGTTAACGTAATATCTTTTCGAATGATAATTAAACATATTATTTTAAAAATAATTTGAGACTTACCAGTTCTTTCGGGTTAACATTTTTATTCTATTTCAAATTTATTAATTTATTATGTCATTTAAATTAGTTAATTTCTGCGGCTCAAAATTATAGTTTAAAGATAACGTGCTTCACCTTACTACAAAGTGACATTCTCGCCTGAGTCAAATGTCTTTGTATCCAACACGTTGATCTTAAAACTGTTTGGTAGTGAATACAAATAAACGGCGTTTATAGTGAAAAAGTGACGTGATATATAGTAATTACATTCACAATTATAGAATTAATATTATGGACTGAGAATCCGGCTCGATGTATTGAAAATGACCTCTATAAAATTAATGGAGTGGTTGAATACAGCGTCGTTCATTTATAACTTTATATATTTGTAAATATCTAACAACTCCAACGTTCTGAATGTAGCCGAATACCGAAATAACAGCGTCAACGTGAAAATACAAAAAATATATATAAAATATCGAGTGAAAAGTCTGAGCAAAATATATTGAGAATAAATTAAGGGAACTGCTATTATAAAATCGAAAGGTATGAAACATAAATGTGACAACGGAAAAAATTTAAATATGAAAAGTATTAGAGGAATGCAAACAGCGGTTACACAACGCAAAAGTTTGTACTGCTCGGGGCAACAAGTAAATGAGTAAATGTCTTCTTAAGTAGTGAAAAAGAAAGAAAAATCTTTAAAGCCCGGAAAAATTCACGTATACTAAAATATTTTTAAACAATTCATTACGCCTTGGTATGAAAATCAAAAATGTTTTAGTGCGCAAGTAAATATTCGACACTTGACAATCACTATTTTGATTGAATGCCACATAAAAGCTACGTAGGATCGGAAGGTCGTAGGAAAATTATCGAGTACTCGGCAGCTCTTTCTAGGGTTTCCTTGTGAATTGTGCGTAGGATCTGTAAACTTTAGCCAGGGAATCCTATATAGTTAACCCTTGAATACCTTGGTCCTCTTCCACATGAACACGTTCTATCCCATCATATGCTATTACAAGGAAGTGGCACCAATATTGGAATAAGAATATGGACTAAAAATTGTATCGAAAAAATTATAAAGAATATTGCTTGTTTTAGAAACAGTAAAATGTGTGTCGTCGATGTAACATAAAATATTCTTAATTTTTAATGTTCATGGTAAGGTCGTAGCGAAAAGGTTTTTATAGTGTAGTTTGTATTCCGAAGTAATATTTGAAGAAAAAAGTGTTATTACATTTTTACAATGTCTCGTGATGTAAATATTGAATTATAATTTTTTGGGGGTTTATATTTTAAACCTATAAAGAGAATTAAAATTAGTTAACTGTAAAAAATTTACATGAAAACAAAAAACATACCATTGAGTTAGTTGAAAACAGTTTCAGCGCATTTTACTCCTTGTACATAAAACAGAACAATTTTTTAATTTATACTAAAATATTTTTTGAGGGTCTTTATTTTCTGCTTAAATTAAACTAATTGGTTAATAAACTAATGCAACTTCAAATAACTCAAGGTTATGTACTTGGGCCTTTCAATAAGACAGAAATGGGATTTACTTTAAACATGATTTTGACACCGGGAGTCGATGTGATATTATAATAATTAGATAATGAATTTTTCCATACATCGGTTAAACCTTACTGCTTTGTATCATTTACCACAAGGTAGGCTGCTTCATGGTCCCTGGTAACGCCAGTCACGTGACGCCAAGATCAGCAATAAATTGACCCTAAATGGATGTTGCCTGCACGTCACTTCCGGAGGTCGCAATGGGATTTGTGCTATATTTGAACTAGTTTCGAGTTGGATGATGGATGATGATACGTTAACAGAGCAACGATCTATCTCCAGTTAACCATAGCTCAGCGTGGATGACTGTACCCAGATTTCTGACAACTCACTTTCTCACTTTTGTTTTCACTTCTCTAACTTTATAATCAATTATCATAAATGATCGTAATCATATACCGTATGAAAGTATATTCTGAGCTAATATATATTAAATATATTTCTATGAATTGAGCCCGCTCTCCGTCATCCACGTTTCCATACATTCTTCCTCTCAGCCTTCTGGAATTCATAAGCTTTCATGATTTTCTGCGGTCATCCGTGTTTCTCCGTGGAAATAGGCGCAAAAAATATTTCTACGATTCTAAGTCTTCATTAAACTCACACTTACAATTATGCGTGGCTTTGTCGCGTTAATGAACATTTGGCTACCACATTGTCGTCTTAGGCTCTGTTTAGTTCCGACGCCAAATTCGTGGTAAAAGCTTCTGGTATTTGTTGTCTTCGCTAATCTCTTTATTCGCGTTTTAATGGATTCCTGTATTTGAAAACGGTCACTTTCAATTTTTATACTTCCGCTGTGACCCATACATTTAGTTAATTTGTAGTTAAGTTTTTGGCGAATGCATATTGTTTATATTTTTTTTTATCAAATACCGTCACGCAACCGTTTTGTATTTTACAATATGATTATCATTCCCTACGCTTTAAAAAGAAATAGGAAGAAGTAAGTGAGTTCTAATTTATTTATTTAAATGATTGACTTTATTCCATTAGTGGTAGAATGAGGAAATAGTATGCGTCATTATATAAAATTGTAATATAATTATTAGGAAATACAAATAATATAAATTTTAAGTTAACATGCACATAACTAAATATGAGGAACACAAATCTACCTTCCAATATAACTAAAAGTACTATACAGTAAAAATATTAATAAAAAATCTTTACGTTATATTTACAGTATTCAAACAAATTAAAATACGCACTAGGTAATATATATATATATTTAGAGAATTTACTATCGTAAATATCCAGCTATACCCACTATAAGGCCCATACACTCTGTTAATCTCGATTAATTATCATTTAGATATTAAAATTTTTTATTTGAAATAACGCGTTTTTACAGAAACATTGACAACAATCACATATGGGAAACAAGTGTAGCCGATAGATTGTTTTATGACTTTCATTACTTTACTGCCACGAATATTAAAAATGAACAGAGATATTCAATTTAGCCAATAACAGAATGACGAAAATTAGCCAATGTAAAAGTCGAATTTAGTGTAGACGACGTGAGAATCACGCGTTGGTATTATGAATTTTGTAGCCGAATGTTTCTAAACATAACGATGTGTTATTATGTCGATAATCAGAGCAATCCTACTAATATGCTTTGGCACACATTATTAAACATATTTATTAAATTATTGAGAAACAAAAACCTACGTCACACGAGGATGTAAGTCGATGATTGTGGCGAAATATCAGATTCACCAAAATTTCCTTTCAATGTAACGATTTATCGATGTTTAGTAATTTGATAAAGAAGTATCCAATTAAGAGACAAAAATTAAGTGATGAAATAAATGCCACACAACGGTTCTGTAAGCATTGTTGCTTTAACAAGGTGATTCAAAAACGCAAGAGGTGCAAGAAATCAGGCGACCAACTCAAAAGCTCAAAAGTATTCCTGAGAGTAAAATAAATCTCTGCTACACGTCCGACAGTCATTAACTGAGTAAATGTCTATATACCATGTACAAATTTGTAATTGATAAATTCAATCAATGTATTGGAAATTTTAAATTAATATATAATTATAAAAATATAAAATACCAATTAATTTTTTAATACAGAATAAAAACCGTAAACAAATTATAAAGTAAAGTATTTTACAAACTCACTCTAATGTTAATTAAATTCCAAAATTGATGATAACACTAATTTTAATGAATAAAATCTTCTCGGGCTCTTAGAGAAGATTTTATTCATTATTTACACATAGAAAGACTGGAGTCTGTAATAATTTTAATTTCAAACTCTAGGAACAAGTTCTTTGGCGAACCGAACCTTCAGAAAAAAAACGTAACGTTGTCCACGGGAAGACCATGGTAAATAAAATCCATTCAACAGCTTCTTGATTGTGATCGATAACGGAAGTCTCACTGAAAATAAGAATTTATTCGAGTTAAACGCGATAAGTCACAAGGAGTGGCATCAGAGAGGATAAAATCTGTTTCACATTCTCACTTTCTTGTTAATAGAGTCACTTTTATTGCATTGCATCTTAATTACACACAGTTGCCTAGAAGGTTCTACATAGTTCCAGTTGACTAAACTTGAGCTTAAACATGACCATTCAACTCTGCGATAGTAACAAAGAAATCGAGATTAATGCCGTTTGGGAAAACATGTAAATAACCACTTATTCTCTTTTGCCGTAGATATTATTAACATCTATCAATGGTATTTTCCGACTGCTCAAATATATTTGTGCAAACTTTTGGACCAATCACTTCAGTGACCTAAAAGTTGCTCGAACATAGTTACATACATACAGATAGCTATATAGATGGTGCGTTTTCTGCAGAAAAGTATGAATATTTTAACTTCCCTCAACACGTTCCTGTTTTATTTTTTATTATTTTTAAGGTGTGTACAGGCTACATGAGGGTAATCCACATAGTGGCAACTCCCCTCTTATGGCATAGAAAAAGGAGTGCAAGGGAGCACGCGGGAAGGTAGAGGTAAGTAGCCAAGGGTTAGCTAGGGACCCCGGACTATGGTTTAAGGATCGTACCCGGAAATTCGCTTAAAAGTGATGCAGGGAAAACCCTAGTAAAACCTGCATCTGGTAGGCTGGGCATTTGGTACTTGTCCCACGCAATCCCGAAGGCGGGAGAAGGGTTTGCTGTGGTGTCTCAGCTTTCCCCTCGCCTTGGCTTGATCAGTTTAGGAGGCAGCTGGCCGACTATCCCAATAAGAATAGCGGACAACTCTTACCGTATGCCCAAGGTTTGCGACCGCGGAACATACACCTATCAAAACAGGCCGAGGTGCCTCGGCATGTGGGAACCTTAGTTCAAAAAACCTGAGAGATGTGAAGGCATCCACAAAGTTAGCCTCCTCCATAGCTCTCTGGGAAGGTTCACCTGGAGAATCCTCTCACAGGCCTACTTGATGAAACGTTCCTGTCTGCAGTTTGATCCTTGAATGATGCACTGCACACACACGTGCGTGTGTACTTCGATTTTAACGAATAAATTATATATTTATATATATATATATATATATATATATATATGATGCTTTTACATCATTCCTCTGAATTCAATGGAATCTGGGTTTCTGTTTTTTATATATAAATGGGAATATTTATCTACGTTCGTTCCGAGAATTATGGATTTATCCATTTGGAATTTCCGTATACTGGACTTGTCATTTGTTAGTATCAAAAACAAAAGAAAGTTAAATTTATATTAACAGAAATGCGCATATCGCAGAATGTTATATTTGCACGTTCTGCTGTTATTTGTTTGACTTAACATTTTTCTTTTCCATTACATTTTTTGAGCAAAGCGTGAACTATGTGTGCCGAGAGCGATTCTTTTCCTGACAGCTTAGTCGTTGGTCCTAGCGATAGAAGGTCTTCTGTTTCGTATTTTTCAACGTTGGGGACAAGTGCCGCGGTAATTTTCTCCTCCGTTTGTTCCATTGTCGCTCGCAACATTACTGTAATCATCGAGCCCTACGGAGCAGTCGCACTCCTCTGTTCATCTTCTTGATGAGTTGTGTACGGCGCGCTGTCAAGGTTTCTGTTAATGACACCGTTACAGTCTGTCTCTGAGCACTCTGCTCCTCGCTCCCTTTGTAAAATTTATCTAGTCAACTTGAACACGGAGGCACACACTTTCTCTAGTACCCTCCCTTTGTTATATTAAAGTCGCCAAATCTACACAGGAGAACGTAATCTGGAACACAATTAAATCTAATTTAGACATTAACCCAAAGAGCAAACAAGAAATCAACCGCAAGTATATTAGGAAAGGTTATTGTTCAGAAACAATAGCTTATAACATAATACTTGTTAATATAAATATTTGTTCACAACAGTTCTTCTTAGAGACGTGCCTTTTATTTTTTACATTGAGTCTTGTCTCTTCTCATGACTTTTGAAATAATGTCAACTGGGATGAACGGATGAACGAATAGTAAAGTAACTTTAGGCGCGCACTATGTGCAATGCGGAGAATGCAAATTTTCGAGGGTACAGTTTGAAAGAGCTTTTTGATTTATTCTCATGCATTTGCATTTGCTCTTTGCAGAAAGGCACAAGAAAGCCAGATATTCACACCTTCAAGCAATCCTCCAAGTGGCTTATTTAATTTCACTCCTTCAATATATCCACTTCCAAACATTTTTCCACCTGAGGTAGCCAAGGCAATGAAAGTTTCATGTGCCCTAATAGATATAAACTGCTAAAGGAAAGCCTTGTATCACAAAGAGGAAGGCGAGGTATGTGTAACGCACTTTCAACGTCTGGCCAGAATTTGGGATGAGGCTGAGTGTTTGAAGTTCCGGATTCCCTTTGTCCCGGTATTTACCGACCTCGGTTCCGTCTAGGTCTGGAGTGGGGGAGTAAAGGGCAAAGTGGAAGGTAGTGAAGCTTCTTATGCAAGATTCCCCGCTTCGTTTATGAGCCAAAGTGGAATAATAATCGCGAACAAAAAAACTTCACAGCCTTATATTGTATACGTATATAGCGTTTAGCATCAACACTTCCTTACTTGAATGTAACTATATTTATGTATAGTAACTCATTTTTATTAAAGTGAAGAAACTGAAGTTCAGCACTAAACTGATTAAATGATCTGGATGGAAAAACTCGACCGGATCGGGAATCTCTCCAGTCGAGATTTTTCCATCCTAATTTATAAACTTAATTCACAACCAACTAACAGCAAATTTTGAGACTAACCAAGGATTAAAGCAAGGATGACTGTCTCCGATATTATTTATTTTGGCTCTAGAGTATGCCATTAGACAAACAAAAATAGATACAACCAAAACTATAGCCTACAAGTCATCACAAATAATGCCATATGAATGCTGATGAAGTGGTAACAATATCAAGAACAACTAAAGCAGCAGAGGAGGCATATAAAGAAATAAAGAAACATGCCAAAACGGTTGGTCTAGAAATAAACTTTTAAAAAAATATGATTCAGTCGCGCAGGCAATTTGGAAAAAAAGGATGGATGGACATAGATGGAGATGTGATAGAAATAAGCGATGACTTTATATATGTGGGATCCAAATTCCACAAAGATGGAGATGAACGGCATGAAATCAGAAAAAGAATGAACTTAGCAAATAAATCGTATTTTTCACTACTACCAGCTTTCAAACTAAGAACAAAAATGAGGATATATAAAACCATGATTAGACCAATACTATATTATGGAAGTGAGGGCTGGACACTAAACAAGAAAGAGGAGATAGCGATTAACATCTTCGAAAGAAGATCCTAAGAAGAATTTGGGGCCCAAAAAATGAAAATGGCATATGGAGACACAGATATAATAAGGAAATATATGACCTATATAAAGAAACAAGCATCGCAACAGCTATTAGATCAAAGAGAATGGAATGGATAGGATACGTGCTACGCATGGGAAAGGAAAGACTGCCTTTCAAGGCATTATAAAAGAAAGGCAGGAAAACCAAGGAACAGACGGATGGACGAAGTAGAGAAGGACATAAAAAGGATTTGAGGAACTGGAGGAGAATAGCTTTAGACAGAGAAGTTTGGAGGAAGCTACTACTGGAGGTCGAGGGCCGATATCGGGCTGTGGAACCATAGAAGAAGGAGAATTTTTAAACTTATTTTTATCCATTATTCTCGCAATCGCCATTTATCCACTAATCTTTTGACTGTTTTTGGTTTGGTGTTTCCATTTCAGAACTCTTATCGAAATTTATATTTTACATTCCACTAGGTCCTTAGGTCACGCCCTATTTCTCATAAGGCCTTTTTTATAGTTTGCAAGTAAAAACAGATTGGTACTTCTTTCCGCACAGTTGTACGATTTATCGTGAAGGCTTCTTATCAGTCTGTTGACTAAACATTGGTAAACACATACCTACCTCTTATTTTCTAATGTCGTATATGATTTAAATGCTATTAAATTTATTACAAAAGAGAACTATCTGAGTTAATATTTTTATTAGGTTATGATTTTAAATTTCTGTTGTATATTATGGATACAATCTTTTTCGTGGCTTTAATGTAGACAACACGGCATAAATATTATCTTTTGTTCTTTTAACAAATCATTATTTATTCAAAGCGTTATTTAAGTTATTTTTTTTAATGAACTGCCAAATCAATTGAAAAGATTTTATAAGCCTTCGTGTTTGATGAAGGACTTTGTTGGAACTAGGAAATATTCGGAAATTCATCGCCCAAGACATCACAAATTAATGTTATTCCCTATAATAATTCATCCGTTTCCTCAGTGTATTGAAATTTCCTTTCACATTCTTGGCTCTTGCAGCGAACAGTGACTATTAAGATTAATTTATAGAATATTTCTTTGAAAGTTGTTGAAAGAAATTGAAATGATATTAGTTTGGTGATCTATCTACTGATATTAAAATTGTTTCCTCCTCTTCCGTTGTTATGATATTTAAACCAAATGAAGTTCAAGTGCTTCAAATTGTCGAATGATATGTTATAGTTACTGAAGGTAATCGTAAATGCTTCTTTGACGCTACACACAACTTCAGTTGATAATCGAATAAATTCCTTTGTTCAGTATTATTATTTGAATTACACTTGTTCTAAGGGGTAATTAAAACAAGTTCGTAAGTCAGTTTGTCAATATATTTGTGAATGTGTACCCCACTTTCATTATCAGCCTCCAATTTCAGAAATTCTCTCTTTTTGTGGATATCAATTTATAACATTTCTTCTGAAAACTTGATGCTTTAACCTTTCTCTGTACGTATTTTCTATAAATATTGAAATATGTTTGGCGCAACACCAATAAATATGCAAGAAACGCGACAACACTATACACCATTCTGAACTTCGAATATAAATAAATCACCTCACGGAATTTGAAACAAGCATTCGTTAGGTGGGTATAAAAGTATTATTCTCCTAAGCCATGTAGGCAACACACAGAATTATACGTCAATAGTTGTTAACCTTTTAGCTATTTTTTGTGCACAACGTGACTCGACACAATAATTTATTTGGAAAAATACGCGGTATGAAAACTCGTGTATTATTATAATTAAACCAGTGGAGAACCCTACATAATGCTTGGTGATTAGTCTTCTCCTGTGTTTCACGTGTTTTGTATTACGGATATAAAATGGGTTTATTGCATTTTTATATTTTGCTGAATATTTCTTTGCCACTAACATTATAGTATTTTTTAATATTTTGGATTTATTTTTTATTTGAATGGATAAATTCCTGTAACTATATAAAAGTAAGTTATTTCTCTAAATAAGCACTAAATGAATTAGGTTTTTACTACTTTCAATTTCTTTAAACTTTAATTAATTTTCAGCTTACATATTTCTCATGTTCCGATAATTTGAAATTATCTACTATTATGCTGCCATGACCTGAATATTATTCATTTTTCTTATAACAACTTACAGACATTTAAAGCCATCTTTTCATTTTATATGTTTTTGTCGAACATGAAAAATCTCTATTACAATTTAATAACCTTTGTCGTATCTTTAAAGTATTGATATATCCCAGATCACGTATTTGTACTGTCTTAATTCTTTTACGTGTGGAATACGGTGGAGGTTTCAAGTAAATATATTTTTTTATTTGATTGTACTCTTAAAAAGTGTCACAGCTGCCCGCTTTCAACCTATCTACAAACTCTATGTATATCATTGTGTGCTGCTTATTTAACTCATCTTTGTGTTTTAATCCTTTACTATCAGATTTTTCGTGTCAGTTTCGTGTTTTAAATTATTCTTAAGAACGTATTAAGTATTCATATCTAATAAATAAAATAGACTTGCGCATGTGTTTCTGTGTATGCTCTGCATACAAATTACACCCGTAGCAGCAAATTTGACCAAATTTCGTATTCCTTCCGAACCGGAAACAAACCCTGTGGGGGGGGGGGGGAGTAAGACACGTCTAACACGCCCAGGGATGGAAGTGGAAGGGGTGGAAATTTTGAAACGTGCTCAAATTGCAGTTTGTCAAATGTTCATCATCCAACGTCGGGCAAATATTTTTCTGCGTCAATGTGATTGATAGTATTTTCAGCGATGTTATTTGTGTATAATTTGAACCCTTTAGGAGTGGGTGGGGAACACATTTAGGTTTGGGGATGAGGCGTTATATAAAAAGAATGCAAAAACAACCGTGATTTAGTCAAATCGGGGTTATGGATGTCGCTGAGTTTAATTATGACAACCCAGGAAATGCCTAGTACCCTGCTAGTTGGTAATAATTGACAAATTTGTTCTTGTATTTAAATTTCTTGATCTGATTTTGACCGTCCACGTTATTTTTTTCGTGAGATTTACCTTTGACCTCTTTTCAGTAATTTGTCAAATGTTCATCTGAGAACTTTCACCTCCATTTATATATTATGTATAAATATTAATTATTTCATAAAAACAAGAATATTAACATTGTTGTTAATAAATAAATATGAACATATGAAGTTATGATTTTTGTTTTTATTTTATTTATTTATAGTCACTTCAAGAGCTAAGGTCATTGGTGACTTTTCACTCTGTTGCAATTGTCTTTGTCTGTCAACTACTTTATGGGAGTCGCTCAGTATGGAAACAGACGCACACAACATCCATGCCATCGCCGGGATACGAATCGGGGAAAACTCTGTGAAGCGATGTAGTGACGCTAACCCAACAAAATAATTATTTTACAATATTTGAAAACCAAGTCTAACAATTTATGTCGAAGTATATGTCAAACGTAACTAAACAAACCTCTTTGAAGAAATTAAGAATAGGAATAACGAACTCGTGCTTACGTGTTTGTGTGAATGTAGTCAATACGACTTAGAGTACTTACGATAACAAATCTGTGATAAGTACGAAAATTTAAATATTGAGTCAAGCCTTTCGAGAGACTGGGTTCGCAAATCATTGGCGAACAAATTATGTATTTATAATTTTTGTCTGTAGCGATGTATTATTATGATTCGTTGAATATCCTTAATAATTCTAAATGCCGATCATTTAATTTTCAATAGTTGAAAAATTACCTGGAACAAATTATATTCATCAATCAAATTTCCATTATATATTTTTCTAGCGAAATTTCTTAACAAATTGAATTTATCTTACAAACAGAATATAGACTTCTTAAGAAAACGAAAGCATTGAATATGCACATTTCAGAGACCCTTTTATATGTAGGCTCAACTACTTAATTTATATTTATATTGTAATAAACACAAATTATGCTTTAATTAAATTTTGCCCCACATTGTGGTAGCCAATTATGTAATGATCAAAATGATAGGCTTTATCAAATGAAAAAGATAAGCAATTTTTTTAACAAACAAAATTATTTATTATCAATTTGTTTCTTCTAAAATTTACAAACAATTACAATAACATGAAAATCTCTTAATCTCTCAGGGTCTTCACTGGGTTTGATTATTTACAGAGAAAATGATTGAATGATCTGATTCACAATTACAGTTTAAAATTTACTTCAAAATAATGTGCTGATAAATGAAAGAAAAGCTACAAGACAAGCGAACGAAATCTGACTTTACCCTTTTAGTTAGCGTTTACAGATTTTATTAAAGTTTTGGTTACTTACGTATTGTTCGGCTGGTACCAGCATTCTTTTAGCGCTTCAAAAGTACACTATATTGCAAAATTTTTACACAGATTCTAAATTTTTCTCACAGATTCTACACTTATGAAGTCGGAATGCAATTACTAGGCTCTCAGGAACTCGGATGATCCTCCTAATTTGTCGGCTATCTGATGTCGTTTTCCTGCTGCACGAAAATGTTCAAGTTCTTTATAATGAAGCAAACCCTTGCTTCAGTTGGCTAATTTTTAGCACATCTACTAACTACTCGGTCCAACTAACTGCTTGCTTACAGAAATCTTATGAGTTGCAGATTTTTACCTTTTATCGCATTATTTATCGGTTTGGATTAAAAACTTCTAAGTAGCACGGTGAAGATTTACTTTTAAAATGTCTCTCCTTTCATGGCTGACCGTAGACTTCGACTTTTCTCTTTTGCTCCTCACTGTAGACTCAAACTGTACTCTTTCGCTCCTCGCCGTAGACTTAGACTAACTTTTACAATGTCTCTCCTCTCGTGGTAGACTGAAAACTGCCTGTACTTTTTCGCGCGTAATCGCCATTCCGACTCCTCAATAATAGGAACAGAGCCCGCCGTTTATTGTTGCTTTGCTCGTTCTCACCACTATAATTAAAACTGTTCGCTAACAATTCAAATTATTTAAAAACAACTAATGGCTTAATTAATTGGCATTACAATATATTGAACATAGTTTTGAACTTTGTTACGTGTTTTAGTGAGACAATAAAAATTTAAATATGAGAATTCAGGAAAACATTTCTAATTGGGTTTTAGGGCTGAATTAAAATTATTTTTCTTTGTAGCAGCTTTATACTTGGGAAGAGGTCGTCCGGAACGCTGAATTAAAGACAATATCCAATATCCATATTTGGATTTTGGTTCAGTAACTTCATGGTAGGGACTTATTTAATATACTTAATAGAGGAATTGAAAAAAGTATTTCAATCATTAACATTCAACTGTCTTCCTAACGAAGTAGTCGTGTGTATTCCTTGAAAAATATACGCATTTATAGGTATTCATCAAATAAGGTTAATAAAAAACAACAATAGGTTATATATCATTTTTGAAGTTGAATTTGTCTTATAATTATCTCTTAGAGAAACGGTTTGCAAGATGGAGGTGTCAGCTGTGAATTCTAATTCGAACGTCCTCCTTCGTGCTGGGTGGAAGTATTACCAATATTAACATTCAGATTGAGCGATAAACAATTCTTTGAATGCGACCCTAATTTGCATTTGCTCCTCCCAAGACGCCTACTGGCGCTCCAAGTATCAATTACATATTCAGGCCGCTTGTTCCAAAGAGTTTAGTAACAAAAACTGTTATGGAAAGCAGTTGCAAAAACTTTCCTTGTCTCTAGATCCCCTATTACGCGTATATATTTTCATGTATAACACATTTCAGGTAATGATGTCCTGTTAGCATAATCTATGATGTACAAGAACATACAAATTTTGAAAACAGAATTTCAATAAACAAGGTAAGCTCTCGTATAGTGATTGTAAATCGTTTACTGCCATCATATTTATTATATAAGGTCCTTTATGAACAACTGATCTTCTCACAATGTATATGTGAGAATATTGTCATAAGTGTTTGGTGAAATGACTTGATTATTTATTTCTTATTAACATTTAATATAATATCAATAATTTTATTTTTATGCGACCGACTTTCTATAAACAAATTAATTTCACATAATTTTTCTGATAAATAAGTTATGTTTCTTATAATACTGAATAATAGTGGTTAATGCAAAAAACAGATATCGATGAACATTTGTTGTTCAGGAACATCGGTTACTAATATTATTAACTAACATATAATTGATCGGTTGTAAACATTATTATGGAAAATTGTCCAGTTATTGTATTTGTTTTCTGGATAATTGCTTGTTTCAAAATTCAGTACGGGATTTATTAATTTTCACAAATGTATTTTCTTACTCTTTTCTTATTGGCTTTTGAGAAGTAAATGTTTTCTTTTCGGCATGTTTATATAGAACCAATGTAAGATTTTTTTGTTAATGATGACCGCCCCGAGAGGTTATCGAAGTGTAGACGTAATTAAGCCAATATTGCTGTCATGTGCTAGTAACTGGAATGATTTTGTTTTGCAAATCACTTCAAAAGGGAATAAATATGTTCATACAATATTATATTTTTTTTTTGCAAAAATATATATTTTTTCATTGGCATCAATACTCACATGAATACTTAAAAATTGAAATGCATGTTTCCAAGATTATATTTTGATAAATTTGGTTCACATTCCATTATAAACATGAAAATTGATGATAAACCTCTCCTAAATGTTGTAATATGTATAAAACGTAAAAGGGGGCATTTGTATACTTCAAGTAATTCGCATTAAAGTTTGAAAATGGCGTGCAGTAGTTCTGTTGGGAATTATTATGAGCTTATTTGTTCGACGATGAAAGTTTCTGGACCTGCAGCTTTGGCCTAGACAGTCTCTGACTTGACAATAGATGTTTGCCATCGTTGCAACGGAGGCAAAAACAATGTGAAGTTCTTAGGCCGTGAAAATTCAGCCGTTGCTCTAAACGTCGAGTTATATGGGGAGAGGATATAACCTTCTATTGCTTCCTTGACGTCTACGAGGTTTTAAAATGAGATACAGAGCATGAATTTGGAGTTTTTTTTAAAAGTTGCTATAGGCTGTTTGAAGTGGTGATTGGAAGTTGATATAAGAAGTTGCTGGATAAAGTTAAAAGGACAACGAGCATAGCTGTCTGCGCGTGCTATTCTCTCGCAGGCAATACCTGCGAGGGATGTTCTCTCGAAGGCAGAACCTTGTAGGAGAGACAGGAAGGGGCTACCTTTGGGGATGCCTTCTCCTCTCTCCGTTTTTGAACTCGGAAGCACCTCGGCTTGTTTTGAGAGGTTATGTTCCGGGATCACAGGCCGTGGGCATACGGTAAGAGTTGTTCTCTGTTCCCATTGGAACAGTCGGCCAGCTGCCTTCTAAACTGGTCGAGGTACGGAGAGGAGAATGCTGCGTCCCCACAGCAAACTCTTCTCCCACCATCGGAAGGGCGTGGGGCAAGTACCCAAGGGTTTTCTAGGGTTTTCCCTGCATTACTTTTAGGCGAATGCCGGGTAGGATCCTTAAACTATAGCCCGGGGGCCCTAGTAACCCTTGGCTACCTTTCTCTACCCTTCCGCATCCCCCTTTCAAATCCCTTACTATGCTATTAAAGGGGAGTTGCCACTATTTGGATTACCCTCATGTAGCCTGTTACCCTAAAAAAATAAAAAATAATAAAAAAAGTAAAAAATGGTGCTAAGGGATTAGAATTTGGAGAATAAATGGCCGTTATAAGGGAAACGGAGGAGTTATGCACCTCCGTTGTTATTTTTCAACAAAATAGGTATTATTTTATTAAAAAACATTCATAACTTATATAATGGGTAGTCCACATAGAAGTAAGATTTTCCATTGCCCAAAATAGCCACATATTCCACGGGTTCCATGATGTTAAGATTATTATGGCTCTATTCTTTTTTAAATTTAAACTGCTTACCTAACGTACGACTTTTAGTCCTGAAAATTAAAATACACAAATGTAACAATGATTATAGGTTGAATATTCATTATGAGAGTTTTTATGGTTTTATTGAAATTAATTATTGCAAATCTTAGATTTATATAGCTTTATTATTATTAATATTCAAGAAAATATTAAATATTAAATACATGCGGAAAAAATCTGAATATATACCTTTATTACTTCAATATGAAATATTTTGTTTTAATTTCGTATTTCGCTTATAAAGGACGATTAGTTGTATATAAACAAGTAATTTGATTTATTTGATTTATTGAACTGATTTATTTTATTCTTAAAATACTGAGAATATTTGAGTATTTAATATAGTTGTGGCGCAACTTATGATTCGTTAATTATAAACCATGAGCGCCTTTCGACTATAACATGTGATTTGTTAATTACGCAAACGACAGTCCGTCAGGTTTAGTTACAAAGGTCAACGCAATTGGCGATAATTGGATTTAGTTTACAAGCCACAATACTCGTTACGTTCCAAATCAAACTAGAAAAGCGTCACATTTTATTTGGTGTTAGGAGGAAATAGGGTCGTATTGATCAACGAATGACCGATGAAAATGGAGGAACTGAAAAGGTCCTACGTAGAGGCAGGAACGTAGGAACCTAATGATATGTGCGGGAAACAGTAAATTTCCGCTGATGTTTAATCAGGTGTTCTCACGTCCGTGTAGCAGGTGTGCTTCGACTTCACGTAATAGATTGCGTGGGACTAGAGTCTACAATTACTCTGGCCAACGCAATCAGCCAACGGGGACAACAATAATTGCTTGGGTCTAATCGAGACGTCTGCTCAAATTATAGGTGCACGTCTAGTAACATGTTTTGTGGTTTCCATGATGTTCAAGATCTCTCAGGGTGGTATTTAGATGTTTCTGAAACCGAATAGAAATAGCTTCTTCAAATAATAAGAACAATATACATTTTCGACACGATAATAATATTTACAATGATAAAAAGTTTCTCGGATTACTGATAATAATAACCATAAGTGAAAGAAAAACAAATCCTGCTAATAACGAGAAATAAGTGGGTGTAGATTAAGTTTAAAATTAAATCTCGATACACCGGAGTTGACACTTAGCCAGTAAATGATGACGGAAAAAGTCATTGAAACGTTTCAACCTAGGGAGATAATCCGGATGGTTTATAATCATCAGAAAGCTTTCGATCTTTAATAATCAGAAAGGACCTTTGCACACTTTCTGTTCTTATTGACGTATAGTATGCATTTTTGATGTAAATCTTCAGAAGAAGAGAAAAATTGTATTTTTCAGAAAAGGGGTTTTAGATTTGAGTCAAGCTTGTCCAAGATAATCATGCAGGGGCTTTTCTTTCCTCGACAAGTTTAGGAGGCAGCAGGCCGACTGTTCCCTTAGTAAAAGCGAACAACTCTTACCGAATGCCCAAGGTCTGTGACCCCGGAACATATTCCTCTCATAACTGACCGAGATGTCTCGGCTTGTGGGAATCTTAGTTCAAAAGCAGAGAGATGAGAAGGTATCAAGAAGAACTACAAGAAAGTGTACATAGGCTATATATATTAAAAATATTGGGTATTCTATTAAATGTCAGCATATATAAAATAATATCGTTTGTGGTAATTTTACGTAATCCAGAGTTACTCAGATGTGCAATATTTTAATAGAAACAATATTTAAAACACGGCAAATCACTATCAGTTGCACAGAAACATACACTTATTAAGGATATTATTTAAGTTCCAAAAAACATAAAATGTTAAAAGGTAATGAAAACATAATAAAAAGAACTAATCATGTTTTATCGTAGTCAATCCATTTATATAAGCGAATTGACAGACGTAGATTATATTAAAATATATCATCAGGAAAAAAGTCGTACATGATAAAAATGTTATTTCATAGCGTTTAATTTTAAGACTTTGTACGCTTCTTAACTGATTGGACACACTAAATCCTCAGTTTGTCTCTAGGGGCAACGAAATATGTCCTAATACTACTAACAGAACATCGTTTGAATATGTACGTAATGACGAGTGATATTTCCTGAATTTATAATTGATGGAAATAATAAATAATGTATTATTTGTAAGTTTATTGAAACAATAATCATAATTACACATTCTATTAGCTATTTTGTTGTTTTAGAATTCATTTTGTACAACTACCTACAGTACATACGTACTGATGAGGTCGTCTCCATTAGTCAGACTCCTATTTGCATACTTTCAGGTCAATTGGCCAGATACGTTGTAATATTGTATTGTTTCGTCTTGTAGAGCGAGGGGATTTGAATGAATTTCCTCTCTTTAATGATGTTTATTACTTTCTCACATCCGTGACGAAAGGTATACCTAATTCATGAAGACGTTGTTTGATTACTCTCATACCACCGAGCACTAACCATAGCTTGGATTGAATTATTAGTATTATGAAAGTGTTGGGTTTGTTTGCACAACCACCTACCTCAATACCGAAGGTCCGTATTGGATTAATGACGGCTCCATGTAATAGGATTTTGTTCTGTAATAACACCTTAGATGATCTACCGAGTAGCTAGTAAACATCTCGTAGGAGCAAGTGAATTTTTTATTCATTTTAAAATGAAAAAAATTACGTCTGTCGCAAGGAAGCCTTCTTCTTCTTCGACACCTTCTCCGCCGAAAGGAAGCCTGTGTGAACATTCTCTCGCAGGTGAACCTTCACAGAGAGCTCAGGAGCAGGTTACGCTCGGGGATGCCTTCTGGATTTTTGAACTAAGGTTCCCATATGCCAAGACCTGTTTTGACAGGTGTATGTTCCGGGATCGCAGACCTTGGGCATACGATAGAGTTGTCCGCTATTCCAATTGGAATAATCGGCCAGCTGCCTCCTTAACTGGTCGAGGGCCACGGAGAGGGGATTGCTGCGTCCCCACAGCAAACCCGTCATCGGAAGGCCGTGAGCAAGTACCAAATGCCTGACCTACCTGATATATATATATATATATATATATATATATATATAGCCTATCTACACTTTCTTGTTGTTATTCTTGATACCTTCTCATCTCTCTGCTTTTGAACTAAGATTCCCACAAGCCGAGACACCTCGGTCAGTTATGAGAGGTACATGTTCCGGGGTCACAGACCTTGTGCATACGGTAAGAGTTGTTTTTCTCTTTTCCTATTGCAACAGTCGGCCTGCTGCCTCCTAAACTTGTTGAGGAACGAATAAGGATATGCTGCGTCCCCACAGAATACCCCTCTTCCGCCATCGCAAGAATGTGGGACAAGTACCTACCGCCCGGCCTATCTGATGCAGGTTTTCTAGGATTTGTCCTGCATCACTTTTACGCGAATGACGTGTAAAATCCTTAAAACATAGACCGGGGGCCCTCGTTTCCCCTTGACTACCTTCCTCTCCCCTTCCACATCCCCCGTTTCAATTTCCTTCCTATGCTATTAAAGAGGAATTGCCACCACCTGGATTACCCTCATGTAGCCTGTTACTCTAAAAAAAGTCAGTTTGAAAAGTAATAATAAGGATGATACCAAATACAGACAAAGAAGTGATGATAGAAATTTTTTCAGGTGCTAAGAAAACTAAAAAAACACAAGATGCTAGAGCAACACAAGAAAGGAACAAGGCTTCCAGAAGCGTTGTGTGGTATTTATATCATCACTTCTATTTGGCTATTTTTCTTATTTTTCTTTACTTTTCTTTCATCTAATAGAATTAATCGCAATTACTAAAAGTAATTCAGATAGTCCGTTATATTTTCCATTTCGTTTCAGTATTAGACCTTTTTGTAAACTACAATGGTCAGGAAAGATTTAGATTTATTTATTGAATACATTAGTCCTTTATGGAGCGAATAGGAAAAGTAAAAAAAATCGAATTGTATGTATATAGAAAAATGCATTTATCAGAAAAATGCAAAAATACTATATTCTACTAAAATAAAAAATATATAAATGAGAAGTTACACGTAAAAGATTAAATAAATTGTTCAGATTGAAAGAAAATACTTGTAAAATAAACTAAACTTCACAATTAACAATAACGTACACCAGTAACACTACACTTCTAAGTGAATTCGGACGCATTTGGGTGCTCATAGATCTCGACAATTGATGTATAATAATGTTACGAAGGAAAAGAAATCATGAGATAAATTAGTCAGGCAATAAACATTTCTAGTTTATATAAGATTATTTTAACAGTAAGGCAAGAAAATGTACTTAAATTGGTTGCAGAACGATTCATAATTTAGGAATTATAGTAATAAGTGCTTTGTAGAAAAACTTTAAAGCTTTGAATTACTGGTCAATATTTCGTATTCTTCTAAAGACTTTTTTTTAGGGTAACAGGAGACATGAGGGTAATCCACATGGTGGCAACTCCCCTTTAATAGCAAACGAAGGGATTTGAATGGGGGGATGAGAAAGGGTAGAGGAAGGTAGCCAAGGGTTAACTAGGGCCCCCGGGCTATAGTTTAAGTATCCTACCCGTGATTCGACTAAAGTAATGCAGGGAAAACCCTAGAAAAACCTGCATCAGGTAGGTCGGGCATTGGCTACTTGTCCCACGCCCTTCCGATAGCGGGAGAGGAGTATGCTGTGGGGCCGCAGCATTCCCTTCTCCGTGCCTCGACCAGTTTAGGAGGCAGCTGGCCGACTATTCCAATGGGAATAGACCCCTTTCAAATCCCTTCCTATGCTATTAAAGGGGAGTTGCCCAATGTGGATCATCCTCATGTAGCCTGTTGCCCTAAAAAAAATTTTGGGATTCACTGAATGGATGAGAGAAATATTTGCTATTCATATTAATATAATTCTTTTCTCAGTTCCATATAATTATTTCCTTAGTTTCCTGCACGAGTAATTGCGTTACTGTACCAGCAAGTGAACCGTATGCAAGATCATGCAATATTAACACAACATTGGAGAATTTAGTTTATTCGTATTGTTTTTTAAAAACGCAACACTTGCTTTTATAATGTTTGTAAACGAATGAAAACACTGAATAAATACACACGCTGCTTGAATTACCTGCTGTCAATGGCTGTATACACGACATGGATTAGTAATACCTTCGCAAAGCGGAAGACGAAAATATTTAACCAATACGTAATTGTTGAGTATGATAATTATCTTCGCATTACCGTCGAAAATATCAGCTGGCGAAACTGTGTTTACCAAAGAAAGCTATCTATATTTTAAATATAATCGTATATTCCTGTGTCCGGAATGGTGGAAATAAAAATAGCCGGAGTGCGGCAGGGATAATCCGCAGATGTGTTGAACCAGCTCTGGATGCGACTATAAAGCTTTCAAAATAAACCTAAACAGAACAAACAAGACCACCCAAGTCTGTGCCTTTTGCCGATGACATGTTGGTTTCATAAAAACGGATAGAGGTACAGAAACGGGCAGTAAATAAATTATGAAAATTAATTATTAATAAATGTCATCAATTGAAAGAAGAATAAAAAATGCTATTTTGATTATGTTATTGTAACTTGAAGCATTCTGTTTATTAAAAATATTTTTAAATATTTCAGGAGTAATGGAGACGAAATTTGTAATAGAAGAGTACGCTACAAAAGAATAAGAGAAATAGCTGGTGCATTAATTGGAATTTAAGTCTGCGTTAATAATCGTAAGAATTAATATTAAAATTAATTACATATGTAATTGATTAAAGTTCTTCGGATGTGAAGATTATATCGTGTAAGATTATTGAAAAATTGTGAGGTCAGAGCAAAAAAGTATTACTCCATTAGGAACTCCATTTATGGATAAGAATAACTGTTAGTAAAATTAAAATCATATTTCTAGGACAAGCTAGCGCTACTATTTTATATCTCGCGCGAAAAAATATTTACAAAATGAAAACAAAGACATAGATGAATTGCTTTGTATATTGGCAGCATTGGAAACACATTAATTTAAGATTACCTGGGTGAGTAGCAGAGAAAATATCCTGTGTAATCCGAATTATAAACCAATATTGGTTTGGTATTTTTCCATGTTAGACCAGATTATCGCTTAGGATGTGGAAAGTGTCAAGTGATTCAGGGTTCTTCACTTATAATTAAATTGTTAGAGTGTGAAACGAGGCTCATTTCTGCTCATATCACAAACGTGTTGTAACACGTTTAAATTACAGTAAAATTATACATATTAATTCTGGGGAGCCTGCGAGAGGATTCTCTCGCAGGTGAACCTTCCCAGAGACCAGAGACCTCTGGCGGAGGCTATCTTTGGGGATGCCTTCACAACTCTCTGGTTTATTGAACTAAGGTTCCCACATGCCGAGGCACCTCGGCCTGCTTTTAGAGGTGTATGTTCCGGGGTCGCAGACCTTGGGCATACGGTAAGAGTTGTCCGCTATTCCTATTGGAATAGTCGGCCAGCTGCCTCCTAAACTGGCCAAGGCATGGCGAGGGGTAAGCTGCGACCCCACAGCAAACCCCTCTCCAGCCATCGGAAGTGCGTGGGACAAGTATCCAATGCCCGACCTACATGATGCAGGTTTTTATAGGGTTTGTCCTGCATTTCTTTTAGGCGAATCCCGGGTAGGATCCTTAAACCATAGCCCGGGGCTCTAGTTACCCTTGGATACCTTCCTCTACCCTTCCGCATCCCCCCTTTCAAATCCCTTTCCTATGCTATAAGAGGGGAGTTGCCACTATGTGGATTACCCTATACATAGCCTGTCTACACAAAAAAAAATACATTAATTTACAATATTTATAATTACTTTATTCTGACTATTTAAACTGTCCTTAATATGTTACGATTATAGTTGAAGTAGCTATTAGTTCATGTTAACTATGTATAATATAATTAATTTTGAATTTTTATTTAATTTGTTTGAAACAAAAATTTATTTAATTTACTTATAGTGACAATTTTCTTTTTCATTACAAATATTTGAAACCCAGGCGTGAGAGTCTATATAAAAGTATTTCGCCGTTATTTGTGAGGCATATAGCAACGTAACATTATTTTTTTATAAATCAGTTCGACGATACGTACTGTTTACTCCCCACTCCTTTACTTCTAGTTTTCGCTCCTACGACATGACAATCTCCGTAGTAGCTCGGTAGGTGAATTTAACGGAGAGCATTCAGTACGTTGACCACCTGCCGTCCTTCCAGTAAAAGAGAAGCTTCTACAGAACTCTTTCGGTACTGCCTCTCAAAGTTCTATAATCAACTGTTTTCTCCAAAACTATTTCCTTACTGATTCCCACACACTGCCTCGAAAACTCTTACAACGCTGATGCTCAAAGATTGCTTTAAACTGATTCAATACGCAGTTAAATACTGCTTCAAAAACTGTATCAACTATCCTCTCATAAAATATGATTATACTTCCTAGACATTATTTCAAGACCGAAATGTCTTCTCCAGAAACAACTTCATCACCCCTTTCCATAACTGTCCTCTCAAAAGTCTAAAATCTATTCCATGACTGTCCACTGTGGTCCTTACTATGGTCCTTAAATGTCTCATACTTCATCCCTTCTCCTACACCAATCCCAAACTTTCCTTTTTCTCGAATTAGCTATTCTCTAAATGTGTCTGACCCAACGTCGTCACATACATTCACAGGTTGGAGTTCTTTGTCCGAGGTCGGTGACTTTTTCTGAGGGCTCTGTATAATTACAACACCTTTGTCCCTGCCTTTGGTTTGCTACTAAATCGCCATATTTTACCAACTGGTTATTTCGCAGTCTCCTTGTTTGCCACGGCAGTCACAAGAAAATTCTTAAATTGTACCTCAAACGACAAAAAATGATTTTTAAACACGAAAGAATACAAAACATACCGGATTTCTAATGGATGACTTAATATTATTTGTGGTTAACATTTTTTAATGTGGAGAAATGTGCTCTACAACATTTTTGAAAACACTGAAACGATGAGAAAATTCAATTATAGCTGAATGAAGAAAAATATTTCCATTAATTTTACCTAATAAAAAGTTGAATAAAAACAGAATTTCAATGAAAACAGTTATTACCTCATGAACTCGACAAATGTTGAATAGACACACAGGTGTGATTCTGCTACATTTCAGAATTCTTGGAAATCCTCGTAAGACATATTGAACACACAGAAAATAACGATAATTGCCTGAACTACGTGAACTTTTTCTGTGTATGTAACGAAAATAGTTGTGACATTTTCAGTTCCTTGGGTTTATACATTACAGCGGATTTCCGTGTTTCATGTCGTGAATGAATTCAGCAAGCTCGTAAAACGGTTTCCTACTGGATTTTCGTGACCAGAAAACTTGTGGCAGAAATTTATGGGGGTATATAACATATGCTGAGGGTTTACAACTGTAAGATAGGCGGAGAGGGTCGACGACCGCTCGAGGCTGATAAAATCAACATTCTGTTTAACATTTGTTTAGATTCGACGTGCGAACTTTATACCGGTTGAACCGCATACATTTAATTGAAATTAAATTTAGATACGAAACCGGGTAATGTTGAAATATGCATTACTAATTTATTCAAAGTTTCTTCGAAAATAAATAAATATTAATAACTGAAGTGAATATATTCTGACACAATGAATTTTTTAACACGGAAAGAATTGGGGTGGTGAGGCGAGCTGTGGTAGGATGAGAGGAGAAATATGAATGCCCCGTATAATTAATATTTTCAAGACGGAATATGTAAAACCAAAGCAAACCGCTACCTTTTAAGTAGCCGAATTTCTCTCAAATTTTGTAATCTTATGTCAGTGGCATGAAATAAAAATTCAACTTTTCAAATAATTTATTTTGTAGGAGAAGTTTTCGCCAGTGTCATCATCAACTTCAAGTTGAAAAAGTTAAAACTTAAAATTCAGTCTTACCAGTTCAATTTAATTTTTAAAGCACATGTATTGCTGCGTAAACAAAATCTAGGTTGTCAAGATAGGCCAGAAAATATCTGAAAAATAATCTTATATGCGTAGTCATCAAATAGCAATTCTTGAATCAAAATAATATTTATACAAATTCACTTAGTTATAAGTAAAAACGTAAATAGAAACGACCCAAGACCTATCCATAGTATACATAATAGGCAGGTCTTTGAGGAAAAAGATAATGCTTATGTTAAAAACTTCACATAATGTTTCAATTATCCTTATCAACGATGTACACCAAACTAGATTACAAGCATATACATTTATTCAGTGGCAGGTTACTTTAATTCTGAAAATTTTGTTAGCGGTATTCCTCGACATTATACGAAATTCTAAGGCCCGATTGTTTTTTATGGCAGTGTATACTAAATGGAAATAAATTATTAGCAAGTCGTAGTGAACCTCCAATATTATTGAGATATACTGAGTGCATGGGTCAAGCGAAATATAATGTAAATTAACAAAGGGAAAAATCAGTTTTACTAAAATACGCCTAGAATACGACTTGAAATATAAAACAGATAGAGACAGTGGCCCAAGGGACCAACTGTAAATACCTAGGCATTTATTATAAAACTAAGCTGGTGTGGGAAGAACAGGTAAATTATATTAAAAGGAAGGAATGGAATACATTGCGCTTTGTAATGAGAACTCTCAAAAAGTCTAAAGAAATGGCATATACAGGGTGATTCTACGGTCACGGGAAATCATTGACTGGTGGTACAGCTTACTGAAAAATACATTTTTTATAGGACTATATGGTCGGAAAGTGACGCGATGAGACTCGAACATAAAAAAAATGTGACTTGAATTGAAAAATATTTTATTTATTTATTTACCCCCATTAATCGAGTATCGATTACTTTTTATGGGGACATCTGAAGACCATCATTTACGAGATTCCACTTGACTCAATTGAGTATCTCGTTGCTCGACTATCCAATGCGGCTGTAAGCGTGCGCGAAATGCCTGGCGTCTTTGTAACTGTTAACTAAGCACTTTTTCGACGCTGCCAATCATGTATTACTATTGGTTGTGACAATTTTGAGCAATTATTGTAAACATTTCTGGAAAGAAGCACTTTGCGATGGTGCTGTAAATAAACAATGTGTTTATTTTTATCTGTCATTTTTGTTTTCGTGCCTCAACGCGATAATTTAGACCGTACATTCATATACAAAATTTGTTTGTTTCAGTAAGCTGTACCACCCTTAAAAGTTTACCCCGTGACGATAGAATCATCCATGTTGATCACTTGTATGTCCACTAATTGAATATGGTGCTACTTTCTGGGATCTATATAGGAATCATCAGATAAACTCAATGATAATAATATTGTAAAATTCAGCCAAAAGAAGTGATAATATGAGTACCGCACAACGTTTCTGGAAACATTGTTCCTTTTTTCAGGTGAAAAAAAAAACACGCAAGAAACAAGGCTTCCAGAAACGTTGTGCGATATTTATATCATCACTTATTTAGTCTGAATTTGTCTATGTTTCATGTTATTAATTTTCTATCAGACGTAAATTTTTTGAATCAGATAAAACCCTTAGCAAGGGCGCAGAAATTACAGAATTGATTGGGCGTGGAAGCGAAAAAGTAAAGCTGCTAGGTTTGGATACGTTACAGGCAGGAAGGAAAAGATATTCTACATGTTTACTTTAAAGGGTTTGCAGGTCAAACTTTAGTAGTGATTAATGCAAGACTTGGTACGGGAAGACTGACCACATTACAGAAATAAAGACAGGGCAGCAAAATATTTATCTCGACAAATACTCATTCTTTAAAAGAACAATAAATTATCGGAACAATATAGTTTCAAGAGTGAAAACAAAATTTAGACTCGATATGAACTCTCTACTGAATATAGGTTAGTGTAGTGAAGTGATAGTGCTTGGTAAAATAAATAGATTCAAAATATGTAAACAATAAACTAATGTGTTAATATAGTTTTGTCTGACTATTTTGTATCTATTTTCTGGTATAATTCTATTGTTTTATTTTTCAGGCCAGAATATATTATTCTTACATTTCTATATTGTAAAGCGTGCATTTTTGTTTATTTTTGCTTTGTCTCGGAAGTGTTGTTTGCTGTGGTTTGGAGAATTCGAAATCGTGCATTGACGGACGGATGACGGGACTTGTTTTCTGTGAAATGTTGGACGAGGTGTGCGTGGGGGTGGAGGAGATAAATATTTCCATCCAAGTAATTTTCGTGTCCTGTCTCAATTGTTGACCTCAACATGACAGAATTGTTGGCCATTGATTACTACGGAACTGCAGCTGCGTGTTATAACTCTTGTAACAATGGAAGAATCAGTGAAACTAACATTTCGACCAAGTGAATAATAATGAAAAAAAGTAAAAGAATGGGAGGCTATAACTAAGATAAGCTTCTGAAACGGTGGCAGTTGTTCTGCGCTCACCGCAGCTGGTGGATGTGATTATGAGAGGCTCTGTATTGCGTTACGTGTATACGCTTTAAGTGTCTACAAATCTCATGAGTTTAGCTGTAAACTTTTCCAAGTTGTTGTCTCTGATATAGTCCGAGGCAGAATCGTCGTGAGAAAGGGGCCACAATTTGTTAGTGAAGAGTTCATCGAAGCCACACAATTTAGTATGTCGGCTTGCCAGCAATCAATCCCGGAGGCCGACGCCTTAGCCAGTGGTCAACCCCTGAGTCGAAGGCCTTGCAATGGTCCTGACTAAAGTCATCACTGCAGTTAACCCGTTCTGCCGGCTGTGAGATACGGAGACGTCGGTACGAGAGCTACAGCAAGCAACACAACACAGAATAGCAGTACGTATTTGGTACGGGCAGCAGATCTCTTATACGTAAAAACCACAGGTGGCTGATATAAGAGTTTTTCATGCTTAACTGAAATAAACTTATTACAAATTCATTAATGGTCAATAATTTTTTGATTTAATGTAAAAACCCAGCCCACAAAAATAATTCTTTACAATATAATATATATTTTTTTAATTAAGTATCGATTAATATTTTTATTTTATAGACTTCTTTATAATTTAAATAATGTTCACACGTCGGGTTTATACTTATAGTAAATTTTGTTATTGTAATTTATTGTATCTGCCACTGGGCAAATTTTCCATTTTCGGATAATATAAATACATACTTACAAGTGTAAAACTGGTTCATGGCCCATGCCTCAAACCATTATTTATTTTATTTCTAAGGGTTTTGATAATCATAAACTACCTGCTTTATGGTTATTCGGATTTTCTGCTTTCAATATAACTATACAAGTAACAAAAAATCGTTCATAAATGACTTAGACATTTATCGGAGTTAATCTATGATTCCAAACTTTTTATATATTCTATAAAGTTATATATTGACAGCTTTTTGCTTCATTTAATCAAAAATGAGGCTAATGCCATTTTGATTGGGATACGAAAACCGTCCAAAATGTGTAAATTAACCAAAAAATCCAGATGCACTACTTGATGCGAGTAAGTCACCTGATATCTCAATTAGTAACTGAATTTAAGATATTAATTTTCTTGTAATTTTAATTTTAATTTTGCAAATCACACCAGGGTTTATACGAAATGTGCGGGAACAGCTACAAAGATATTTGTCCTGGTTTGAGTCTGAAGTGTGTTTTGGCGTAACTTTGGACGGCTTCAGAAGTAATTATAGTGATTTGTAGCGGCTTAGGGACGTGCGAGACGAAGGTTCGCGTGACCTGGCAACAAGTGGCGCTCTACAGCAGGTCTCTGATAATTAAAATTCGTATCTGTGCTCCTCACCTTAAACTTCATTAATTACTTCCAGCTAACAGTGTTTGTCTCATCAAAAAGTTAAGGTTGAACATAGGATTGTTGCCTTCTCGTAATTAATAGGTCAAAAACGATTAAAACATTACAATGTTCATTGATTAGAATTGTTAGAGGTACTTTACTTTAAAGTGTACATAATTGTGAGTCAAGTGTATTAAAATAAAATATAAAATTATTTTACTATTTGTAGCGGTGTTTCTCGGATATTAATTCAATTGCTGTGGTACGAAATAAAATGGTTAAGCAGGCGATAGCCCAAAAAGCTAAATGGAATAATGTGATTGGTTGTGATTCGATACAGTCGCTAGTAAAACAATAATTCATCGAAGAGAAACGGGTAGTAAAAATACAGGGGTGACATAGGTACAACATTAGTAAAACTAACAGGTAAAATGAAGAATTCAGAACAATTGGAGTAATAATACTCATAAATAATATAAGTTTACGTGCTTCGGTCTAGGAATAAATTTAATTTTTTCTCACACTCTTATTTTTCTTAGCCTTTTCTTCAACTTTCCCATTAAAGACGCGATTGATTTATCTAAAAACGTTACCAAATCATTTTTATTTTATATCCGGCTTGTTTTATGAGATATTGAATTAGTGTCTCCAAGGCAGAAGTTATGATACCAATTCATTCACAATAAAGATGATTTTTAATACAACGAAACATAGAGTAATTATTATGGTGTATTACAAAAATAATTCCTCCGTTACGAGTCTCGTTGAGCAATCTTCAAATGTAATACTTTTAAATTGTTAATTTAGAAATTAATTTCATATAAAATTTTACAATCATATCGAATTTAGCTAATTCTGTAAAAGATTTGGTAATTAAGTTTTGAAATACCTATTAGGTTATGTTCCGATTTAAATAAATGTTAAGCCGGCATATTTTCTAAATTATCTTAAAGGAAACTATCTTAAATAAGAAATAATATATTGAACATTTACCATCACATAAGAATTGTGTCAAATTCCGTAATACATTGAGTTTCATTTAGAAATTACTCAAAAACTCTGGCACGGTATTATCCTATAATAAACATTAATACTGATATTCAATATAGAAAAACACAAAGATATAATTCAATTTTAATATATTAACTAAATTTTAATTAATCACTTTCATGGAATATTTTAATCGTATTGGGAGTAAAGAAAGCATATTTTTACTTGGTGTTCCGCGAGCTTGTTTCACAATTATATATATATATATATATATATATATATATATATATAGTGTTGATCAAAAATGTATTAACAATTTAATAAAAACCAAGCCCCACGTTGAGGTTCCAAATTTGTGGTGATCACAAATGTAAAGACAATTAAATAAAACAAAACTAAAATGTGCCACCCGTTGATGACGCTAATTTGTGGTAATCATCAATTAATGAAAGTTAAATGCGTCAAATTTTAGTAATTTAAATATTAAAATGATAGGATGTTATAATATTAATCAAGATTTTATAAAAAACAAACAAATTTATTTATTAACGTACAAACAATTAACTTTACATTAATTATCAAATGACTTTACAACAGTTATTAAGAAATTAACTTCAATTTATAGTATTTATTAATATTTGACAATAAAATTTTACTTTTTCTCAGGGTCGTTTACGGGGCCTTTAATAAAAAATACTTGTTAAGAATTTAATTTGATCAAGTTATCATGGACTTACTTCATCCAAAGATTATTTACAATGCAAAATAATAAACCTAAAATATGACTTTAAATTCTGACCTAAATTCGAAATCTGACGATAATTACCTTTACTTGTGGGTTTACAAATATGAATTCAGTGAAATTTTAACCTACGGTCTCTGGTACTCAAGGCAATTTGGCACGTTCGTACACATGCACACACTTTATATACGTTTTTATCACTAATTCTATTAAACACTGTTGGTTTGACAAAGTGGCTCACTGTTCGTTTCGGAAATACGCTCGTTCCGTAGTTTATTAACTGCAGGATGCAGTTACCTGGCTCCCAAAATCCAAGACAAAGGTCTAAACCACGAATATAATAGTTTCGACTCTGCGCTCTAAATGTTTTGCGTCGAATATTTACGTATTAATGTCACAGGCTGCAACTTGCAAAAATGAACTGTTATAATTGTTTTAGCTATTTTACTACAAGTATCCAGATACTTTCTGGATATTTTACTTCTGGTCTGTTCACAGCTAAACTTCCAAGACTACTGGCGCACACAATCCGTCTAGCGAGCCAACCTACAATACCCCAAAAATGTGGCATCATTGCCACATTCTTGTGTTCAACTAGTGTGTTTTCTGCCGCTGACAATGCGAGTCCAAATTTTTTTGTTTATTAATTAATATTTCCTTTTAATTACCACAATATATATATATATAAATATATCATAGTTTTAAAAAGTTTAAGTCGTGAGATATAGCAAGTTGTACGAAATGCGCAAAATCTTACATGAGTATCGTTTCCTCTGAAATTATATCGGCGGAATCTGTACACAATATTTTTAGACATAAATAATATGAGTCAAGTTAGTAGCTAATTATTTTGAAAACCCAATGAAAATAATTCTTAATGCCATTAGACATTGTCATAATATAATTAAATTTGATAAATATGAAATACGTTTTTATTCACACAGTAATAATAAAGTTGAAGAAATACTAAGTAACAGATAGATAAATAATCAAAAACGTAGACGATTACAGATTGTTTTTCTCCCTTTTTACGGAATGTATTTGGTAATCTTCAGAGTAATGATTCATTAATCATTAATTTACGAGTTTAGCACTCTAGCTAATTAAAAATAATGGAAAAAAATTATAATGTGCTCGGCACATTTTAAAATATTTTTCTTGGAATACGTCATATATATTTATTTCATTGAAAGCCGAACATGCGAATTTGATGAATTTCAATTATAATAAAGTAATGTTGAGGTATTTTTTCTCAGTACATACTAAATTTAATTACTTAATTCCGTTAAAATATTAATTCCGTTAAATTATTAACGACATTGCATCTAAATTTTATGATTAATTTATTACGTTTCCTGCGTTAATTATTAATCCCATTGCGATTTGGAATTTGGTTCAACTTATCCGGGGTGTAATCTTCTCATAGGAATTTTATTCTTCTTATAGCGAGGTGCATTTTTAATAAATGTTCAAGAAGATAAACTTCTGAGCGCGAGTTCCTTACTTTCAAATGACAATAGAAACTTGAAGGACTTTCTGGAAAATTGAATTGGGATTGAATTCTCTGTTGGTGTCTAACTTCTAAATTGTTTCTCTTAATTTTAGGTTGTAAAACTGTTACGTTGAAAAGTTCTAGCAACTTTTATTTTATATCAATTGGTAATATACGGCCAGAAAATAAGATCAGATTTTAAATCAAATAATCTCTTACATTGGGGGACAATAAAAGCACTTTGCGTACATGACAAAATATTTTAAGTCAATATTTTTTTCACATTCTTATATAAGACAAGCGCTTCATATCTTAGGGCACATGTTCTTCAAATTAAGAAATATTTTATGCTAACTGTTAGAAGATATTTAAACTAAGCTTGGGGATAGGCTGTAAAGTTTATAAAAAATATAATTGATTGGTTTTAAATTTAATTATGGGTTTAAAAATTTAATAAGGTCCTTTTAATTGTGCCTAAGCAATTTCAATTTATTCACTCGTGAGTATTTCCTTTCATCAACTACAGTCAAGACTGAAACAAATTACTAATGGGTTAAATAGGCAAACCTCAGGGCGATTACGTGAGACTCCGAACATCAGCAAAGAGGGTCGTATTTGTATGGGAATATACGTGCGGCAGGAACCTCAAATTGTTTTCGTCGCAGTAGACTAGAAGTTTCCCAGGCAGGTATAACGTTGAGCAACCGGAAAATTTTAGCAGAAAATCTATAATCAGTAGGCTGCTTCCTCCTTCTCTCGTCGGCGTAATAATTCTCAGAATCGGCGAAGTTTAGCTATCTTCTTCTCCCCACGTCTATCGGGCCTTTCTTTTTTCAAGAGATTGATTTGAACTTTACATTTCTCTTCTACCCCTTACACTTCCCAGACTTATTTCTTCTTCTATCTCGCCTATATTAGATCTTAACATTTCACTCCTACTCTCCCTTCCCAGACTTTCTCCTTCTCCAAGTCGTATATCCGAACTGCACTTTTCGTCGCTAGACTTTTCTCCGTTCGCCACCACAGGGTGGAAAACTCTACACGTGTTTTTTCTCAGCCAATCTGCGTTGATTTTTTAATTTTGCGGGCTTATTCTCGCCTGATAGAGGGGTTGACTTTTTGGAAATTACGGTGAGGTCGTTGCCTCCTGAGCCAGCGGTCTTGCTTCTTTCCCATATTCCGCTGCCTTTTGTCCCGAGACACGATTTCTTCTGGACGCATCCGTCACGCCGGTGCTAACTTTTATGACCTATTTTCCCAGCAAGAACCCACCTCGGGTCTGGCTATATATGCATGTTACTCAAATTATATAAAAATATTCAATTAATTTGGGGGTGTTCGTATTCGCTACAACATGAATAACCGAAACGTTTGGTCCGACGTTTACCGGATATTTATTTATAACAAACGGGAAAATAAAATAATTCCACACTAATCTCTGAGTCATTTCGAAAATATTATAATTAACCACTTGTAACCCAGCCGCATACCGTCCGGGGCTTGAACACATGACTTAACCGACATCCGAAGTGTCACAAATTATCTCAGTGACACAGAAAATAATGGTTACTAGGGACTAATGTGGAACATTTGGAAAAAATTTTTCCTTTTTTTTTAGGGCAACAGGCTACATGAGAGTAATCCACGCTGGGCAACTCCCCTATAATAGCGTACGAAGGGATTTGAAAGGGGGGGATGCGGAAGGGCAGAAGACGGTAGCCAAGGGTTAACTAGGGCCCCCGGGCTATATTTTAAGGATCCTAGCCGGCATTCGCCTAAATAAATGCAGGGAAAACCCTAGAAAAACCTGCATCAGGTAGGTCGGGCATTGGGTACTTGTCCCACGCCCTTCCCTAACCGGGAGAGGAGTTTTCTGTGGGGACGCAGCATTCCCTTCTCCGTGTCTCGACCAGTTTAGGAGGCAGCTGGCCGACTATTCCAATGGGAATAGTGGACAACTCTTACCGTATGCCCAAGGTCTGTGACCCCGGAACATACACCTCTCAGAACAGGCCGAGGTGCCTCGGCTTGTGGGAACCTTAGTTCAAAAACGGAGAGGGAAAGGCATCCCCAAAGGTTGCCCCTTAGTATCTCTCGTACAAGGTTCTGCCTGCGAGAGAACATCCCTCTCAGGTATTGCCTACGAGAGAATAGCCCTCGCAGGCCTCTCGACCTGGTAGGGGTTGAATATCTACTTAAACGGGTGCGAGTTTTTCTGCATTGAACTCAGCGGCTCTCTGAACCGAGGATTCAACACCAATCGGAGTTTTTTTTTTCGCAATATGTATTTCACCCACTTCCACCCAATAGATTACATTTTTAGTTATATCGTATACCGTCAGGGGTTGAAATTAGACTTAAACTAACATTCCTTTGGATTATATGAATAAGTATTATTTAGTACCCACGTATAAGAAAAAAAATGAATTAGTTTATTTGTTTTGTGAGTCAATTTAATAGTTTGTGTACGCATTTGCAACTTTGAGGTAGCATAATTGAAAACTCAATTTAGTTTTACAAACTATTATCTCTCGAAAAATCGGTTAATGTAAAAGTATAAAAATAAACGTGGACTTTCCCGGTGTATTGATTTATAAAAGAGTCTCGGTTTATCAGCCGGATCAATGGTTTATTAAAACACAACGTTCAAGCGAAATTCATCCCAGCCGTCGTTAGGTTTAAAAATACTAAGAATTTGAGAACCCACGAGTCTGGATGGTGTTTTGACGGAAGCCATCGAAATTAAGAGTAATTAGAGTTTCATCAACAGGGATCTGCGTTTCAAATTAGCACGGCAAGGCATCCAATCATTAGCTGCAATCATATCGGATCCTCCTGACAGCAAGACACAAATAGCATCGGTGAACATTTGCATCAATTACAAAACGAAAAGGACAAAATTATCTGCGCTTCGGCTGGCTGATCACACTGTTCTGGCACAAGTCTACAGTAGGCCTACTAACTGATAAAAATTGGCTCAGCACACCAGTCAGCTAGCGGAGATTAATTTCGGTGAAACGTTGAGCTTTAATAAACAATTAACTCACTTGATAAACCGATAATTATACTAATAATAATAATTATACTAAAACTGTATATGTGTCACCTCACGCTTATTTCTGAGAATTAAATGGGTACAGAATACATCGAAACAGTACTGAGAAGATGGATTTTTCTTCGTATATGTTCAAATTTACCGTGCGAGGCTCTTGCTTCCAGAGTTACGTTTGAGAACTACAACACCTTCCGCCCACTAAATTAGTGCTTCCACTCCCTCACAACCAGAAAGCCACACAATAATTAGGCTTCGCAGGTAGTTAGCAGCGGTTTTGCCCTACTCGGAAGCCTCGTTAACACGCGTCATGGTGGCCGATGTGTTTGCATTACAAAGAAGTACTGCCCAAGTCCAAATTATAATTGAATCAGTTACTTTTCATTGATACAGTTATAGAACGTACGCGCAAATATTTCGATACTTTAATTACTGGATATATGGAATAGTTTAATTTTCTTAGGAAACACTTCAGGCTGCTAAAGAATTTAATTATTATTCAATTACGGCTTCAAATTTTGCTATTTTTAAAACGTAGTTGAAACTTTGCAATAACTTATTTGTGTCTGTTATTTGACTATTTATTTATCTAAATTTAACACAGTTTTATTAATTTGAGGTGTAAACAGTCTATGTGTAGGGTAATCCACATATTAATTATTAATTTGATTTTTTTAGGGTAGCAGGCTACATGAGGGTAATCCACACGGTGGCAACTCCCCTTTAATAGCATAGGAAGGGATTTGAAAGGGGGGATGCGAAAGGGTAGAGGAAGGTAGCCAAAGGTTAACTAGGACCCTCGGGCTATAATTTAAGGATCCTACCCGGCATTCGCCTAAAAATAATGCAGGGAAAACCTGCATCAGATAGGTCGGGCAGTTGGTACTTGTCCCACGCCCTTCTTATGGCGGAGAGGGGTTTGCTGTGAGGACGCAACATTCCCTTCTCCGTGCCTAGATCAGTTGAGGAGGCAGCTGGCCGACTGTTCCATCGGGTACAGCGAACAACTCTTACCGTATGCCAAAAGTCTGTGACCCCGGAACATACACCTCTCAAGACTGGCCGAGGTGCCTCGGCTTGTGAGAACCTTAGCTCAAAAATGCAGAGAGGAAAAGGCATCCCCAAAGGTAGCCCCTTCCTGTCTCTCCTACGAGGTTCTGCCTGCGAGAGAATATCCCTCGCACGTACTGCCTGCGAGAGAATAGCCCTCGCAGACAGCTTTTTTTATTAATTTGATTAAAGCTTTTAATATATTATTATCATAAGATGAGTAGATCAGATGTGAGAAAGTAATAAATTGTGAATTATGTAGACTGTTAACGATATTATCTAACATTTATACACATTTTTCAGTGTCGCATCTGTATTGGGGATGGGTAAGGAATACTCATTTGTGATTGATGTTACATATTTAGTTATATCTTATAAAAATGATAAGGATTAAAAAAGTTCGTACAGTCTCAGTTCTTAGCTGTTTAATCGGAATAAGTTTTTGAGTACATTGTCATATTCATCTTTATACCTTAAAAATAAAGCAATATTGAGTGTTATAATTTTTAAACGAGTTTGTATAATGTTAATTATTCGTCACTTCGAAGCGATATCTTTACGAATTAAGGCATATCGATATTGAGAACATCCAGTAATGTGTTGTTTTTAACCAGTTGACTTCACGACGTTAGACGTTAACTGTGCTTTGTAAACAAACTGAACACAAACGATTTTAACTGTTATATATCATACGTGGGTAAAATTTGTCCACATGTGTATTTAGAAATATGTTGTTTTAAAATGTATATGTGTAAATTTGTACAAATATTGTTTTCCATTTAATATAAAAAAATGAGTATGTCAGTGTGGTCTTCCGATTAAACAACTAAGAATTGAGACTGTACGACGTTTTTAATCCGTATCATAAATTTTCAACACTGTTTAAATGTAGTGCTTATAGAAGTTACTACATATAGTACAAAATTGCGGACTTAACTACGAAAAGTAAGAACTGTCCCTAATATATAGGGATATATTTTCACAGCTACTTTATTTTCAAGCTTGAATGAAGCAAGTGTTACTCAGGACATACAAACAAATTTTCAATATACAGAAAAATAGACCACATGAAATATTAGCAACGTCCTGTTAAAATTCAACCGCTACTTTCATTTTTACACAAGGAGCTTGAATGGCATTGTGATATTAGTGCATCGAATTACATGATATTAATCAAGAAAAGTGATACTGCGCATCATACGGTAAGAGACAGAATAAGTTATACCATATTCAGGATTACTTTGTCTTAAGGGGGATTTTGCTGAAGTTGGCAATGGTGGAAAACGCACCGAGGTTGGTACCTGTGATGTAACAAATTTTTCGTCACACCTGCTTTATCGTTGGCGTTCTTTAGGATTTATCAAATGCTCATATCTTACAAATTATTCGTTATCCTACCCTTTTTTATTTGTCGTTCTTAAAACGGCCATTTTAGGACATAAATCCCCCCCCCCCATTTTAAATACCTTCGATTCCTTCCAAGTGTTACTAATGAGCATAAATAAGTACGTAGAATAAACGACGCTAAGCGAGATAATGATCGTATGAAACTTCTTAACGATAGTTGGAAGATTTATACCCGTAATGTAGAGAACTTTGGAAGAAACGAAACATTCCCTATTCAATTAAACTGATCACATAATTTAGTAGTTAATAATTAATTTTATACAAACGAGGCTAAATATTACTAATTGTTCTTATTATTAACGATGAGCGGTGCTTAAATACTCAGATGTTTTTAGACTTTTATTTATCTATATTATTTGGTCATAAGTATTAGATATTGATAGCAGAACGTCATAAGTACATAGAAAACTCCTTCGACAGACATACAAAATCTTGTAATTCTCTTGTAATTTAAATTTTACGGACGAGAAGTTCATTATAACTGATTTTATAAAGCAGGTTTTCTTGATATTTGTGAGATAAAAACATTAAGTCTCAAAGAACATTTTTCCTCTCTCTAAATGTGCAGTTTTATGGAACAAACATTTAAGGATGTAATTCAATGAACGGTACCTGCTTCGTAACACAGTTACCGTACAAAGAAAGTTTAGAGTTATATAAATTAATGAATTTTAAAATGAAAAGATTGTAAATATATTTTAATTGATTCAGAATCTACTTATACTTTTAAGTACGATACGTTCACATGATTAAAATAAAGCTTTGTTTATCGATTAATTCTGCTTTCGCACATATTGCTTAATTTAAAATGAGATTAAATATGCAATATTATATGATAGTTACATTTTAAATTACAAGGATAAACTTTGTTTATGTAGTTAGAATTTACAGTACTCCTTGATTTAGTTTGATTTTCTTCTTCTTCTGCATTACTGAGTAAAACTAATTTTATTGAAAATAATTTCGTTCCCCATCTGTAATTATTGTGAATATTTCTGTCTGTCTTCCTCACACGACACTCAGTTTCTCTTCAAAGTGTCTCCTACCCTCTTTCAAAATGCCTTAATTAATGCTCCTGTGCTATGGTACAGCTGTCACCTACTAATCAAATTAATCATGGCAGCGCTAGTTAGTTAGTGTACATAATCAGATTAAAATGCTTTCAGATTGTGTTGACGAGGTCGCCCAAAATCAATAAACATAAAATATTTAATATGTTTATTCAACCGCTGGAATATCAGAATATCGGCTAATGAGTCGTAATCATCATCACGCTGTTATTAACGCTTTGAACACTCCACCTTAGGTCTCGTTACAATTTTTTTTATGTGTATTGTAAATAGTTTCGGATATGCGTATGTGCTCAACGATCTCAATAGTACTTTTGTCTGTACATTGTATTGAATTACGTTTATGTAATAGGGATTCTAAACCGATATAATCTGAATTCCTGTCTGGCATTGTTTGCTTTTCACAATAAAACAATCGAAGTGATTTAAATTAAGCTTTATTTAATTGTTATTTACAGGTATTTCGGCTTTCGAGATATATAAAACTGCCGTCCGCCTTACTGAGGCTATATAGCGATAGTTCCAAGACCTGATTTTAACTGCCGTGGCAGACATATTGTTTTATTAGACAAAAATGATTGAACATGTTTCTTCAGAACTGATGAATAACTTTGAAGCTACCATACATTGAAAAAAAATTAATTCAGTGTTCCTAAATTCCTTTTTTGTTAAAAGAATTGGGAAACGAAATCCCGTACGACTATATTCCACGAGGATATATGTATCTGTACAATAATCTTATAGAGTAAAGAATTAACAAAATTATTATACAAAAAACAACTTGAAACTGTAACACGAGTTATAAGTAACCTACCATTATCGTAAACAATTATTTGTGCCAAACCTCTAGCGTTAAGAATTTGGCTTAGTTTTCTCGTAACATATCACTTTTTTAAGATGTCTACCTCCAGGTTCTTAGAAGTGAACGAAATGTAACATCTTAGTATGACTTCGATTTGTCTTAAAAATATGTTTTTATTGATATGATTTGTTTAATATATGCCCATATTTTATAGATGAATATGATTTAAAGAATCCGAAAGCTTGCTAATTAGATAACTAAGTAGCTAAATAACACACAAAAATAAGAAGAACCAAAATGAATTGTTTCTATTAATAATATTATTAATTATTAATAACTTCGTATTACTTTTAACATAGACCTTTTATATATTTTCAAAGGTTGAAGTTGAAAGATTTGAAATAAATTTTAAAATATTGATGTGCTAAAAGTGTAAAATATGTGTTAATTGCTTAGACAAGCACATACAGATTATAAGCGTAAGCAATCAGTTACAAATTGTTCTTGTAAACGGCTAAATTAATTATTTCTCCTATGTGATTTTAATATTATATTGAGTTAATGAATGAATCTATTAATGCGATTGGGTCGTACTCGGTAACAATTACGAAAACGTTTGAATTTATTTTCACGCTTTCACTGAAATTATCAATACAAAACTTCAATAAAGTTTGGCAGTAAAATGATTCCATCACTAAATAACTTGTTGAAAAGTTAAATGAATATCGATTATGTGGAATTTATTTATTTTACTACTTAATTTTGACTGTTAATTAGCTTCTTCTTCATCTAGTTATTAAAATAATTGTAATATATATTGTAGCAATAGTTAATTAGGCCATTAATTGTTTGACTATAATTTGAATGGTAGTGAACAATTTGAATTATAGCGGTATTGAGCGACCAAAGCGACAATAGCTCTGAGCTCTGTTGCTTTGTTGAAGAGCCGAAATGGCGATTGTGCGCGCAAAAGTAAAGTTAGTCTGCGATCATCCACGAAAGGGTAGACAACCAAATCTGCATACGAGGAGTCTACGTCTACGGTCAGCCACGGGAGGAGAGACATTAAAACAAATCTTCACCGAGATACTTAGCAGTTCGATCCAAATCGATAAATAAATCAGTAAGAGTCTAAAATCTGCAAATTGTGAGTTCCTGTAAGCAAACAGATAGTTGGACAGAGAGATTTTCTAACAACTACCCAACGGTGAAGCAAATTGAAAAAATTGAACAATTTTGCATTGAGGGAATCCAACATCCGATAGCTGACCAATTAGGAGAGGATCATCCGAGGTTCCTGAGAACTGAGTACGTGCATTTCGACAGCGTATGTGTAAAATCTATGAGGAAATTATAATCAGTGAAAAATTTTGCATTTAAAGTAGTGTTGAAGCTACAAAAGAATGCTGGTACCAGTCGAACATTATGTGAGTAACCAAAACTTTGATAATAATATTTTTAAACGATAACTAAAAGGGTAGAGTCAGATTTCGTTCAAGTTTAATTTCTTTACATTTAACTTTCTTTCATTTATCGACATATTGTTTTTAGGTGTATTTTATGCTTGATTTGTTAATCAGTTTATTAAATCACTTTTCTGTTAATTATCAAACCCAGTTACGACCCTAGAGAAGAGATCTTAATTTGAATGTAAATTGATTTAATTTTTGGAAGCCACTAATGAATAAATAATAAATTATTTTGTTTGTTAATTTCTCATAATCTTTTAATTTATTTAACCTTTTCATTTTGATTATTACAATATATATATATATATATATATATATATATATATATATATATATAAGTTCACTTTTCAGATTTTTCTCTAAAGACGCCAGCGTTTATTCTCTAATTTTTCTTAAAAAATACACGACGTGACTTTGTTGCATGTCGGGGACTCAACGCTGCTTATTCAATACAGAAAATAAATAATTTTTTTTCGACCTTTATTCAAGCATGAGATATTAAATAATCAAGTAATTTATTTATTTATTTAAATAAATAAATAAACGTAATCAATTCTACATATTTTTACTAATAAATTAGCGGTAGGTATATCGTTTAACTAATAAATTAGCGGTAGGTATATCTTTGGTGAATGAAGCAAAAGACGTATTGAAATTTGCCATCCTTCTCTTTTTTTCTTCTTCTTCTTCTTCTGTTTTCTACTCCTGGAAAGCTAGAAATTGCTTTTTGGGGAACTTCAAGAAATAATCTTTTAATTTTTTGAAAAGTATATTAAACATAATTAAAAAATAAAACGGCACGAAAATTGAGATTAAGCTACAAAGTGTCTCGGAGCGGTACATTATTCAAGTTTCCAGGACGACATCAGCAAATAGTGACCGCGGCGGACATTCTGATCCTCCATTGCCTCCATCGCGGAAGCTGGTCGGATCAACCAACAGTTCGTCCGGATCATCATAGCCAGGACGGATTGCAGATTCATTGAGGTACCGAGTGGTTACTTTAAAACACGGGAATCGATTAATAAAGTGAACTGGTCCAGTAAAAACATTAACCGGCGCGAGTTCATAAAAAGAATTGTTTGAATAAAAATTTAGTTGAACGTACTATTTGTTTTTTTTGTTTGGTTTTGTTATGATTAAGTAATGTGGTTATTGTCGGCCTTTGAAATCATTCAGCCGCCATTTACGAACCATTATTTTCATTGCACAGGTAATGCCAACCTAGTAAAATAAAAACCACTAATATTGTATTTTTTGAACTGTGATTAATAGTGTTGATGGGCGCGGTTGGCATCAACGTCTGCCGCACAACTTATTTCCAAAACCGATTATAAGTTTTTGGTGGCGTCCAAACAAAGTTAAATTTCATTACTGAAATGTTGTTTTTTTAAGTTTCTTTTTGTGAATGCGTTAAATTTTTAAAATAAATACTTTAAATTGAAAATTGATGGTACATTGTTTTTATTTTGTGTGTGTCAACCCCAAAAAACCTATAATATATGCTCTATCGACTGAACAGGTTGCTGCTGCTATCTTTATCAGATAGAACGAAAGGTCGTACGAAGTATTTATCATACGTTCTTAATGTTGAAGATGTACGGCCTTTATAATATACATACATATATATTTATATATTATTTGAAAAGAGCCCTGCTACGTAACTTCTGTTAGTTAGCTAAGTGCTGAACTTCGTTGATCAGGTTATCGATTCATAAAATTTACAGCTGCCTTCTGCCTCTCTATGGATCGAAGCTGATAGAACCGTACTGTAATGTAGGGCGTACCAGAGATTTATTGGCAAGATTGCGTGATTCAGCGCTTCCCCGTTTTAATATATTCGTAGCAAAATATAACGAGTTCCATGCTTTCCTAGCCTCATAGTGGATTTGGGTGTTCCCGACCGGTGTTATCAGGTACTCACAGTGACTTACACGCAGTGTTACTGCAACACTTCTTCCCGCCGCAAGTCAATGCCTTGCTCATATTTTCATTTAATTAATTGATAATCAGTAATCCAATTGTAGCAATTATTCTTTAATGATTCTTTTAATATCTCAGCCATAAGCGAAAAGTAGCACCTGCTCACAGCAATTCTGCGACAGAATCACACAGAAATAAACCAACAACAAAAATTCTGAAGAGAGGTGAAAACAGGAGCACACTCTTTAAACTCGACAACTGAAACGGTGCGGTCGTTATGTGCCTTCCACAAATGGGCCAACTTTGGCCTCTGTATGGAAACAACTTGACGGTGAATTCTCAAGAGTATAACCGAGGTAAAAAAACCCAAAAGAAGCAACTGATACATTATTCGAAAACGTAATTCCGTATCGCGTCCGGAAAATAACCATCACAAGGCTTTATTAGCTCATTATGCCTGTTAAGATTCATGAATAAATTTCTGTATTTTTGATATATTTCCTAGGCACATCGTATTGATTTGAAAAATTTTATTTCGAAGAACATGGTCTATTGTCCATAAAGTGAATTGAAGAATAATTAAATACGTTGAATATTTCTATCTATAATCGTCAAACATTATCAATATTATCCATGTTTCTTCAAATAAATACTTCGTGATGCAAATTTTAAACCTGTACACGTAACGTATCTGTTATTATACTAGATATATTTTCATTAATCGCATGCCTAACACACAAATACACACACGCGTATATATATATATATATATATATTCATTGCATTAAATTTATCGTCTTTAGCTGGAATTCTTTCGTTTCTATCTGTTCGATCGTTCTTAGCAGTTAATAAAAGCGTCTACAGAACCTGAAACTGAATTTCTCTTGCGTTAAATTTTTTCTAACCCCCCCCCCCCACCTTTCCCCACCCATCAGCTTTAATGGATGGACGATTTTGATGTCACAACGTTCTTCTGAAAGCAGTTATATTCCGCAGAGACGTGAACATTTCCAGTCCTCGCATATATTCGTAGACTGGAAATGTCAACTCGAACTACCAGTACTTAAAAATTCACTACAGCTCTCATCCAACCAGACTGTCACGCTTTTGAAAGTTTTTAATATGTATATGCATTTAGCTTGGCGTCAATCACCAAAATCCGTCAGGCCGCACGAACACCGTTATTATACACTTGACATTTCTTGACGACGGCAATGAAAAAAATTTTTCATCTACATTTTATTCATTAGAGTAAAACTTGCTAATTAAGTATTGTATTCATAATAATTCAACTCGTAACGAGTTTTCATTGTGATCATTTTTATTTAATTATTAAATATAGCAACATTATTTTTTCCCGTTACACTAACGTTCTGTATACCTGCATGATGCATTATCAAGTACGGGAGAAATGGGTACAATAAATATTTAATACTAATTTGTTAAAGTTTCTTCTGTGATCAGCTCATATTGACAAAACCATCATAGCTTTGATAACCAGTTTATAATGATGTATCCTTAGAACATTCGTATTTGCATTCTGTCTCCGGGCGAACTAATAAATATGTTATGTATAAATATGTTTTCTGACTAATGAGAAAACTAAATGGATCTAGACAGATAAGCAAGCTGCCATGGTCGAATATATATTGTCTATCCAACCTGACATTTCCAGCACTGTCATAATCAACACCTGGCCGATCACTCTTAATGTCAATAATATGACTTCTGAAATAATTACAGTCATTTTCTTTTCAAATTATATCATATAAATTCAGTTGCGATAAATTTATGTGAGAAATATACCTTGCTAACATTTTTAATAATAAATCTATAATTCAGTTACCTAAATTAATTGAAAACCTTTTCAAACTAAAAATGAATTTGCAGAAGTACAATTATGATCATCATCTATAATCAATAAATATTTTGGTAATCAATGATCTTTTTTATAGAGTAACAGGCTACATGAGGGTAATCAACATGGTGGCAACTCCCCGTTAATAGCATAGGAAGGGATTTGAAAGGGAGGGTACGGAAGGGTAGAGGAAGGATGCCAAGGGTTAACTATGACCCCCTAACTGTAGTTTAAGGATCCTACCCGGTATTCACCTAAAAATGATGCAGGACGAACCCTAGAAAACCTGCATCGGGTTGGTCGGGCATTGGGTACTTCCGATAGCGGGAGAGGGATCACGATCTTCACAGATACCTGGCTGTAAGCAAAGGTTTCGGTCTTATCAACCGTTTTGCTCGATCTGTTTGAACCACGAAATTATTGGTCCAGGAAATCAAGTATCCTATAAAATTTTAAATTTTAGGAGTCATTTTGTCCTTCGCAGGACCGGATAGACAGCTCGGAATAAGTAAAACCAGGTGTTTGTCTGATTCGTGCTTCAGATTCCAGGGGTTACCTGCCGGGAAAACTGGCGCCATGGAAAATTATAAATTGTCAAGTTCTTCACCCTTGATAATATCTGTAGGAAAGCTAAATTCAACAAAAAGAATTAAGTAATTCTTAAACTACCACGCTACAAGCTTTACGTAAAGGTGATGCTACTGAGAAATGTAATTTTTGTACGTACTATGTTGTTAAAGAAAACTCTATAGGTACTAAATAATTAACATTAAGAGTGACATAGATAATAATGACAAAAATTTTACCATTAATACTTCACGAACTACTATTCGTAAACTCAGAACTCACATCACGTCATACTTCTCCAAGAAATAACAACAATAATTTTAAAGAACAATTCTAATGATCTGTTTATTAATTGTTCTTTTAATACGAATGTATGCATAAGTTTGTACTCTGTTTATATAATGTAATCTTTTAATAAATTACTCGAGAATAAGTCTTGTAGTGTGGTCTCGTACATTGTGAACATTTTTTGTATAGTTCCGCATTGTTCCTAGCAGCACATATTTCAGCGGTTCGTTTCATTCTCCTAATTTACAGTGACACTCGAAGCTTTAGCTTTCGTCTCAGAGGCAAACCGCCAAAAACAGCTCTCAACGTTGATAAATAACCTCGGTTGTGTATTCGGAGAGGCTTAGTACAGCTCGAGACTTGAATTTCGAAAGGAAAACGTGCAATAGCAACACTTTCGGTATAAATAGAAGTCGAACCGTTTATAATGGTAGGATTAAAAATAATGGAACCATAGTAATTATAAATAATAATATAATGTTATTACGAAGAAAGATTGAAAAAAGCTGAGAAATTTATGCTGGCCTTAACATTAATTTAGTGTTTGAACCTTGACAGGTATTCGAATATACATATTCACATCGCAGAAAAAATTATTTTTCCGTTTTATCGTGTGGAAGAATTATAATCATTTAAAAAATGTCACAAATGTTCATTTAATTTTAAGTTTAGTATATCATATTTATTTCATATCTATATTATTCCTCAAAATTAAAAAATGCACTTATTTGTTGTTAATAAAATTTAATTTGTAATATAAGTAGATTTCCTGCAATAGTTTACTTCGTATTGCTTGAAATTGTTTTCGAATTGAGATAAGTGCATTGGGAGAAACACACATATGCGCAACGATACTTGCAACTCGACAAACAAAAATGTGGACCAGGCGATGAGGAATAGAGGCAAATGAAGGAGTTCGAAGAATTACAAAGTGTATCATTCAACAGGGGATTATATCGAGAAGCTACACAAACATTTGTTCACCGTCAATGAAATAAATTTATCTGACTTCATGATTCATCGTCTTATTTCAAAATAATTATGGAAGTAATTGATAGTTTTAAGTAAATATACAAAGAGCATCATTATAACATTTAACTTGACGTTTCAGTCATTTATTATAATATGTTTACTATATTACAATTATAATCTTATAATGGATACAGTCATTGATCCTAATTAAATCTATAAATATATTTTAATATAATATAGATATAATTCGATAAAAATTTGGACCTGGTACAACCGTTTAATAAAACATTTATAACCAATAATAAGTCCTCAAGCTTTGATGTTTTTATTTCACAAATATAAGTTATCGTCTAAAAAATTACTGGAGCTTTCGGTATTTCAACCATAGTCACCTGAAAGATAACATAACATCAATCAGCGTACAAATATTACGCAAAACAAAGTAAAATTACTTTGTGCACAGGTGAGAGGAAAATATATATGTTGTAATTACTTTTGTTTCGATTAATAGTTGTACGTTGATTGATGTTACGTTATCTTTCGGATGACTATAGTTGAAATACCGAAAGCTCCTATAATTTTTTAGGCGATAACTTATGTTTTTGAATTAGAAAACAGCAAAGTTTGAGGACTTGTTATTGGTTTTAAGTGTGTTATATATTTAATTTTACTCACCTCAACCAGTTTTGTTTTTAATATGATTTATTGCGAGACTTATTTGACTAATTCTACAACAACTCTGCCGGTTTATGGATCCTGGCCATTCACTGTTTACTGTCATATTCAATGATAATAAAAACTACAAATATTTGGCAGAATATAAAATCTGTTTTACTTATTTTTTATATTTTTCGTTATTATATTTATAATATGACGAGTCGAAGGAAAAAATAATGGGTGAGATTTCTAAATTGGGAGTTTTATGACACTTAACTTGGCAAAAGCGAGAAATTGGATGATAAATACTGAAACGCTATTTTAAGAAATTTTATTAATATCTGGATCATGTTACTTTACATTTATTTCATATTGAAATTGATGTTGATATTTAAATGCGGCTTCAATACACGCGTTGAAAGGTTTGAGTCGGAAAGATGTAATTTTTAACAGATTTGGATATAAATTAATGGATAGACCGGGAATCGAACGATGAATCACACTATGAATGCGATCAGTCTAACAACTAAGCTATCCATGTCCACGTAAATTTCGAAACGATAAGTTTTAAAAAACGGTTTCGATTTGATATTGCTATACGTCAAGTAAGTTTTGCTTGTTTTCATGTTTAGTAACTAATATTATGGGAAGTTTTATGGGTCAAGGTTGTTCACAAGTATTTAGTCGGAAATGTTTATACACACATACACACATACGCACACACACACTATATATATATATATATATATATATTAGTGAACTGGCGGCTGACATAAGGATTGAATAGGTGGCCGACATGCTTTTAACAGAATTGTACACACGACACTCGTGACTAATTGGGTATGTAATATTTGTGGTTGAAGCTGGCTCGTTTATCACAGGCCACTTCATAAACCTGACAGGCCCATTCTTCATTGCAGCACCGCCTGATGCGTGACTAGATAGCAACTCGATGCTTGCTTCTGTCTTGCCGACTACGCCTCTTCCACCCACGCAGTGATCGAACTTCCCATGGTTTGCCACGCCAGTTCAAAGTACAGTGTATGTATTATTTATGATAATAAGAGGTAACATACTAATTCGGCATAGTTTTACGCAAACATATTTTCTCATAAAAATGTTTAGGATATTCTAATTTTGAAATTGTAGACTGAAATGGTGTAAGAATCGCACCAGGCAAAATTTTTCCTAGGTTTGGTATCAACAATGGCTCAATGTTCCACTCTATTCCTTACCCATCCTGTTTTGCTCTTCTTGTACATTATCACTCTAACAATTTAGTAGTTTATATACAACCAAATTAATTAGTTTTCAAATATTTCATATCTATTTTTTTTCTATAATGCAACTGTTATAACTAAATCATCAATATTTCTACCATACTTCTAATCTAAATTGAAATTCATTTATCAGTTTCAATCATAATTAATATATTTAATATATTGTGATATAATCTTTAACGCCGTTTGGTAAAAACGAACACATTTCAATAATATCTCACAAATACTTCTGAAATTACCTCTATTCACTCAAACGGAAATAAATATATGAAGTAAATGATATATACTTAGTGGAATCATCCCCCATTTGTATGAACCAAGCGCTCTATAATCCAGGAGGTCTCATACTTCAAAAAATTGTAAATCAATTCGTCTTCTGAAGTATTCTTTAATTGACATTCATACGCTTTCATACTAATATTATTATTTAATTGAGGCTGTATCAAGAGAACATAAGACTGTATTTTTAACAACTACTGGATACAGATTTAAACAGCTGAGAAACATTAATTTAATAGACTACAAATAGGTAAAGAAAGATGGAAACATGAAGAGGTATTTTGTCAAAACAATAAAATAAGTGAGATTTTTAACTGGACTTCGGACTTTTATCGGATATTAAATTTACTATGTACAAAGTTTATTAATATTATTTTACTTTCCGTATGTGTTTTATTAACAGAAAAATTTCACGACAATTATAACAGACTTTTTAAAAGTTTTTTATTCAACCACGTTTCTATACATCGTTGTTTATGTTATGATTGTACGGTAACAGAATATATTATAAATTTCTCCTTCATAAAACAAATTGATATTTGTTCTTTTACTATCTACACATTTCCTACGTACAACCCGATAATTTTGGTTAGTAAATAATAATAAATCAAGCCAGAAAAAGCCATGTAAAAATTACGAGAGGTGGAGAGAATGATACAACATTTCAAATTACAAATTGATATAAAAAATGTACAAAAGCAAAACATTTAAAACAGAAAAATATTTTTCTTTTTTAATTTTATAATTTTTGACGAAAAAATATTGGAAATATTAATTTGTTTTTATATGAATTTGTAATTTCCCTTCACCTCTTGCAATTTTTACATAACTTATGTTTACCTGATTTGTTAATTATTGAATGACTAAATAAGAGTGTTATACCACTGTGATAAAAAGTAAGGTGAAATTGTCATTTACAACTCCCGGGTATTAGGAAGGCAGGTAATTTTTTCTTCCTAGGTTGGTAGGACTGTCTATAATATTTGCCAAGCGTCTGTTTGTTAAAAGATTTAATTATCTCCGAGTTACACGTGTTTTTGTAAACAATCAAAAGTGAATTTTTCGATTTTTTGCAATGGGTGATTTTGTTGAGCAAAGAACTTGCATCAAATTTTGTTGGCGGAACGAATATTATTGTGCGGACACGTTGAAAATGTTGCGGAAGGCCTTTGGTGATCAAACTATGGCACAAAAAAACGTTTATAAGTGGTACAACGAGTTCAAAGAGGGCCGAAACGCGTTGGACGACCATCAACGTCTTCCGACGAGGGCCACGTCCAAAAATTCAAAGATTTGGTGCTTGAAAATCGTCGATGGACAATTAGAGATCTCGCTGATAGTGTTAGAATATCATTTGGCTCAGCCCAAGCCATTTTGAAGAATGTTTTGTGTCTCAAACGCGTCAAGTCTCGATTGGTGCCAAAATTACTCAATTTTTTGGAAAAAAAGCGTCGCGTTGATGTGTGTGAAACTTTGCTGTCTGACTATCAGGACCACTTGAAATGCATCATTACTGGAGACGAGACTTGGATTTACGCATACGACTCTGAAACCACCGACCAATCCAGCGAATATCGTGCAAAAGGTGAAGCAAGACCGAAAAGACCACGGCAAAGTCGACCGAAAATCAAGGTCATGTTGACAGTTTTCTTTGATTATCGTGGTGTGGTGCACTATGATTTTCTTTCGCCGGGCCAAACTGTCAACAAAGAATATTATTTGAGCGTTATGCGTCGTTTGCGTGAAGCTATTCGTCTGAAACGTACGGAATTATGGACGAAAAACTCTTGGTTCCTTCTTCACGATAATGCACCATGTCATAATGCATTGGTTCTTCGTGACTATTTTGTCAAAAACTCGACTCATATCGTTCCGCAACCACCGTATTCGCCTGATTTGGCTCCGTGCGACTTTTGGCTATTCAGAAAACTCAAAAGGCCAATGCGGGGACGCCGTTTTGACACGATTGAGGAGATAAAAAGCGAATCGAAGAAGGTCTTGAAGGCTATACCGGAAAAAGACTATTCCGACTGTTTCGAGGACTGGAAAAAGCGTTCGAAAAAGTGGGTTTTATCGGACGGGGATTACTTTGAAGGGGATGAAATTGATTTGGAAGAATAAATAAAGAATTTATATTTTATAAATAAATTCACCTTACTTATGTTCACAGTGGTATATAATACGTATTTAAATAACTCATATCGATATTTTCTGTTACAGAACATAACAAACAACCCATAACATAACAAACAACCCGATGAAAGTAAAAAAAATGTACAGAAACGACGTTGAATAACTTATTTACATAATAGTTGTTTAATTCATCTTATTATATAGTTTATTGGCGTCTTCAACACTTTCACTAATTTTATATGCTTATGTCGAAATCTAATACACTTAGCAACACACGGAGCTCGCATATGAGGCAAATTTAAATTATTTTGACAATTTGGAACTTCAAATTTTGAAAGTTATGTCATTTTTCATAACTTATTATTTTTAAAATAAATATAACGCTCTACTTGAAATTTAATCATATTTCGCTTCCAGATGTCACAGGTTTCCAAATATTCAAACACTCAGGGTAATATTTTATAATCATGGCCATGATGTTCACATCTAATTTAAAACCCATCAAATTTATGACGATCATGTGTATTACATTGTTTTGATACAATACAAACATTCCAGGAATAATGCGTTGGTGGCATACGCAATTAGTAAGCGAAGCTCGACCGCCTTTCGTGTCGTATTTCATTTGTGTCGGGGAAAATGCGGTGACACCGCGATCGCTCTACTTAATATCTTGACGATTGTTTGTAATGGTTAGGGCATGCATATAAATTTGAGTCTCCTGTTCCTGTTCTTGCTTTGATATTGCTTGAGACAGTTTGGCCTAATAATTAATTAGAAAACATATTACTTATATTGATACTTTTTTGAAGTTTTGGTTGAAATTATTCTTTAAGATCATTCGATATATAAAATTCACAGATTTTAGAGCTGTACCTAAGTTATATTACAATTTTTGTAAATCGCGGATGATATAATTTATGTGATTGAATATCAACATTGATCACAAATGAAATGAAGAGACTAAGGAATTCCTTTCATGAACTACTTTATTTGAATCTGGTAGTTTACTGGATTTTATTAACCGTAATGGAAGAACTGCAGCCAAAGCTGAAGGACTACGTTTATTGTGCAATTTCTCCGTAATAATTTATTCATTTTATCAATATGCTATCTCTCTGTCCAATTTTTTGTGAAAGAAGAAGAATGGGACACATCTGACCTTTACTTACAGATTTCTTGTTTACGTGGGCTTCTTGCCTCCCATATATGAGTACTCTATGATTGAAGTCAGAGCCGATTGGTCGCTGCCAATATTGGGCCGCAGATAGAAAGTCAGAACGCAAGGTGGGCGGCTGTTTCTTGTGAACGAAAAGTGTAGGCGATGCGTTCTTTCAGAAAGTCGGACGGAAACGCCTTTGTGTAGGTAAAAAGGTAGCTTGCCTAGACTTTACACGTTAAAACCATAAAAAGATATTATGAAGATTTACGTTATATATAAAACCATAAACATATATAACGAGGATTACCGTTATAGCTTGTATTGAGACGCCATGAAAATAAAATTCAATAATTAGACAATAAGTTTGATTAAAAAGCCCAGCGAGCTTTTACCTTACCAAGAAGAATAGATGGAATAGTTCTGAAGCAGAACTGTAAAGCTAAATATCAATACGAAAGAAGACTAGTGAATGTTGAAATTAGTTGTTTTACGTAGAGACTAGTGAGGAGAGCAGCTTCAAAAATATTAATTTTTACACAAAAACTAATTAAATATTTATACACCTATACGTATAAAAATAATAAATATAACGTGTAAAGAAGAATACTTCATTCTGACAATTCTAACCGTCGTATTAAGTTACTAAAAGTTAAAATAAAACAAAATTTATTACTCTTATGAAATAAAAAATAAGTATTAGTAATGAAATGTGACAAATAATCATGCTGAATATTTCCATGCTATATTCAATAATTCATCTACAGAACAGGAAGCGTGGGCTAAACGAAATTTGTTTTTCAGGTTTGGTTTTAATCGCAGTGTTTATTAATTATTTTATGTGTCAATCAATTTGGTTAAAATGTTGTTCCTGTATATTTTCCTCAACTTTGTGCAACTTATAATTGTTTAAATTTATTTTATATGTTAATATTAAACATATTAACTACGCCTCGGCTAATATGAAATTTAATGGAATTTTTGGCAGCCAAAACCATCAATGAATATGTAAAGGGATAGTATACCCAATGTCATAATTTTTTATTATATTTTATTTAGGATCGCATCAACTTCAAGGTCTTTAGCGATCAAACAGTCATGATTTAGCGTGGCATATTATTCTAATGACTCGATTCTGAACTAAAAAGTCGTACCTTCTCCTGTAGAATTGCTACAAAATACTGGGCCTTTCAAGAACTATGAGAATCAATAGTGAATATTATGACCAATTTCAGATTATTTATTTATTAAATTTAATATTATTAAATTGTCTGAAATTGTTCATAAACTGGATTATCGATTTCGTATAAACAGAAGTATGAGACTAATTTGTTTTGCAACAAACTTCGATTCGGTAGTCTATATATTGCCAAAACTAAGTAAGTGATACGTAGTTTTTCAATTCAGTAATGTAACAATTCCAGATTGAATATCTTGAATAGTACGAGGCATGAGTGAAACATACAGATTGTCTTTTATGTACCCCTATTGATGAAATTGTAATTTTCATACCTGGTGACCTTTGAAGCCACTGGGAATGGACATGATCCTCGTTCCCACCTCTTCCAATCTATATTCCTGGAACTGAGTTATTCAGTTAATGCCGTAAGGTGAAGTCAGGTGGACCAAAATACACCAAAATGAAATCATACCGATCTTCCTGAAGTCGGGAATAACATGAGTTTTGTAACGAAATTATAGCTACAGATTATTCTAAAAAAATGAAAGGTCTTAAAGCCACTATTGGAATTTTACTTACGAAAAATTGAGAAACAGTGTTGATGAACTTCACCAGATGGATGAAATGTTGAAGAATCTGAATAAATTAATCGTTAAAAAATCTGTCGTCTCCCTATTCCTGCAAAATTGCAGAGATAATTATAGCGTTCCATGATGATCTTCAGGATGCTATGTATACGACTTCAGATGCAGGCATTTTTAAGAACTCGTCATATCGTCGTTTGTGGAATTAGAAGATTTTTGCTTGCTTGGTTTATTGATTTCCTACGACTCCGAAACCAGCTAGAAAACGTTCAACACTGTAATCAGGCTTACGAGAACGACTTTTGCATATGCGGATAACCGCATATATATATATATATATAACCATGAATATTTTATGCCAGACGTAGATCTGTTTGTTATACGAAGGCTATTTGTTAAACTGATGACGACCGCTACCCTTTAACAGTGGATTCAAACTGCAACACAAAACGTCTACTCCTGGGGCGTCATAGGCTTTGTACAACTAAGACTGGAAAATGGCCGGGGGATTGAAACTTAGAACGTTTCTGTGTCCATTGATGTGTTTATATCATTTACATTTCGTGAAAATTTGAACTTGAAAAGTTCTCTGTTTTATATAAACAATCTGTAAAATGTCATACAACATTAAGTAGTAGAAATGCGCTAAATATACTGTATAGTTTGTCCCCGGTGAGCAGGACTCTAACTCTCCGTGTAATTTTCGAACTTAAGGTGTTACGTGCTTTAAGAACTCGTCATATCGTCGTTTGTGGAATTCGAAGATTTTTGCTTGCCTGGTTTATTGATTTCGTACGACTCCGAAACCTGCTAGAAAACTTTCAACACTGTAATCAGCCTTACGAGAACGACTTTTGCATATGCGGTTATCTTCCATGAATATTTTATGCCAGACGTAGATCTGTTTGTTATAAGAAGGTTATTTGTTGAACCGATGACGATGTATTTATGAAACCCGATTCAAGCTTCTGATATTTTCGATGAAAATTTTCTGTAGAACCTTAATTAATTTAGTTATGTTTTCAGTATTTTCATGACAGAGTTAATTAATGAACTTTATCACAACAGACTTCAAAACACCTTTAAATTATTCGAGGACAGCCCAAGAAATTAAAGAATAAATACCGTTTGGTCCTTGGTCACTTCCATCATCAAACATTCCGCAAACTGCAACACCTTAAAACGCAGCATATACAACAGACTGCAAGTTAACATAATGAATAAGTATAGGAATTAGGATGAGGTAATATTCCTAGGATAACGCACATGCTTGGATGTAACAGTGTAATGAGCTCCGAGACATTATATTAAAGATGTCGTTCACATTTTTGTTGCCCCGTCCGGAATGTTCATAACATTTAATACTGTTACTTTTAGCGATGCGGAGGAAAGGAATAGGGAAAGATGTGAAACGCTATACCAACACTTGAATACCAGGCACCTCGAAGTGAGGCTTTCGCTTCTTCCTCTCCCTGCGTCGGCCCCTTTGAATTCCGGGGATATTAAATTCGTCGAGGATTTCGCGTTGCGCCTAACATCAGTTAAACTGCAGAAATCTTGGCGAGTGTTCAGCTGGATTCCACGTGGGTCTACGTCTCTGTATCGGTGTTGATGTTTGGCATATTTGAGAAAATAGTATTACTTGATATATCAGACATATATCAATATTTTGTTTGTATGCTCAGTTTTCACAACAAAAAAAAGTTGAGCAAGTAGAGAACTGAATGTTTGACCCGACATCAAATTTATTTTTCTATTTATTATGTGTCATTGCAACAGGAATAATATTGAGGAAAACAAATATACCGACACGCCTGAAAAATTATAGAGAAAACCTAGGTAAATTTAATAGGTGTCCTCGTTCTACTCGTCGAATAAACACCCCAAAATAATTAATTCATCCGAGTACGGAGAGGGCGTGATGATCTTCCAAAAACATTACATTTCTGAATACAACCTGGCATGTGTATTATTTCCTGGGCAACTTAACTTCAAACGACTCTGCTCAATATTGACCTTATCGCGCCCTTTGTTTTAAGGACCTCATTAGTCCCCACTTACCCTTTTCACCCTTCTTCCTCCGCACATATTAAAACTCTACAAAAATCTGTTTAACTCAGTGTCCTTTCTTAACGTGTTCATTCTATGACCTTCATTTGAAATTTCGAATTCAGGTTTCCGTTACTTAATTTTCTGAAGCTCATCACAACAGATCCATCTGTTTTATCCAATTTAATCAATTTACTGGATGTCTGGAACCACAATGTATTAAATAATTACCTTTTTTATTAATATATTTAATTTATTCTGACTATATTTTAAACCCCACATTCTAATTATCGAAAGTAAGTATATTAGATAATTATTTTCCAAATTTTATTAATTTCAATTGTCAAGGAAGCTTTAACTTTTAAAAATTCTGTGAAATTTCGGTTTTCCATGGTTTGTTTTTATTTCTTGTTTTCCAGCATTATTTCCTGTGAAATGCGTATTTATCTTACGGAACTTTAGTAAAATGTTTCATACTAATTATGATGGAAATACTAATGTTCAAATTTCAAGCAGGGACCATTATATAAAAAATTATCCAAAATTAAGGAATTTATCGCTACATTTATTAAATTACCACGCCTTAATTATCTTACTATGGAACATTGGAACCATTTTTTTTGTAGGTGACTATGGTATTTGATTAAAGCTACATCGAAAATCAGCTTTTTAAAATTTTGGAAAAAAATGGTATAAAATACATTGTTTGTAAAATTTTGACTGATTTTTTGAGAGCTGTGGAGGTTTAAGTATTAATAGATAATAATTCTCATCCCTAGATAATTTTTCCGTCCTCGGTTAACCTTATCATTTTGCCTAGAGTTATATTTACATTTTAATCACGTACAGTAAATGTTTTTTGCAATATATAGAAATCTGTCTAATATTCAATTGTTCATAAATGCTTACACAACCAAGATTCAAAAGAATTGGCACTTAAAATATATTTTGTAGAGAGCTAAATTAAAAATATTCTTAATTATTTTTCTTTGTATTAAAGAAATTTTATTGACAGATATTGGACTATAAATTAAACCGAACAATTAAATATAAAGACAGATTTCAATCATATCAGAACATATATAGCATTCGTTATACAAAACTTAAGAATTTTTCACACAGAGTTGATTAAATCCCTGTTAATAGATGAAGACATTAGTACGTAATACATATTAGAAGATATGAAAATCAAATTGTATTTAGTGCAAAGAACATTTAATGGAGCTGGTAATAAGCTATAGTCAACAGACTTGTATCTTAAACACTGATAGTATATGTAAAACGAACTTCAAGATATTCGGATCAGGAATGTTACATAAGCTTTGCAATGTATTAACAAAAGTGTAATTCATAGGGAATTGTAAAACTTAAATCAATTAGAAAAAATTGAATAATTCATTTAATATGATGAAAAAAACAATTAAAGTGAGAATATAACTTGAATTTAATTAACAAAAATTTGACATTCAATAATAAAGTTAAAAAAGCCAAAGAATGTGGTGTAAATCGTGAAAAATACTGATATAAAATTGTACTCTTTAATTATCTGAAATTATAATTAGCATACAGTAAACCTGTGATATGACAATCATGTCAGTCTAAGGTAATTGAAATTCGTATCAGTTTTATTTTTGCCCAGTGGATTAGAAGAGAATATATATAGAGTAATCCAAAATGTGGCCACTACCCTCTTATGGCATAGCAAAGGGAATGAAAGGGGGGATGCGGAAAGGTATAGCAAGGAAGCCACGGGTTAAATAGGGTCCCTTGGCTATTGAATAAGGATCCTACACGGCAATTCGCCTAAAAGTGATGCAGTGAAAACCCTAAAAATACCTTCATCAGATAGGTCAGGCATTTGGAACTTGTCCCACGTCCTTCCGATGGTGGGAGAGGGATTTTATGTTGGGACGCAGCATTCCCCTCTCCGTGCATTGATCAGTTAAGAAAGGCAACTGGCCGACTATTCCCAACAGGAGTAGCGGTCAACTCTTACCAAGATCTGTGACCCCGAGGTGCCTTTTTAATTGTTTTTTAGGGTAACAGGCTGCATGAGGGTAATCCACATAGTGACAACTCCCCTTTAATAACATAGGTAGGGATTTGAAAGGGGGGATGCGGAAGGGTAGAGGAAGCCAATCGGCTTGTGGAAGATAATATCCTTGAAGGAATGGCATCGAGATCTCGAGCATAATTTCTATTACGCTATTTATTATATATGTATGATATTGTAGTAGACGAAGCGAAATTGTTTAATATGTTAAAGAATTGCATAATTAAGGATATGGTTAAATTCTAAATTGTGTGTTGTGAAGTTGGATTATTTGTATGAAGCTAAGAGGTTTTTTGTAGACCAATGAATAAAGCATTTGTTACACGTTGATGCTCTTTGGCAATGACGACAGTGAGTATTACGACGATTTTATTATGATCACGAGGACGTTTTTTCTATATTTCGTCGATAAAGATTATCCGACGAGCTTGTATATTCTGATTACAATTTTTTAAAATGATATAGCGATATGGAGAGACAAATACGTAATGTGTGGCTTATATATTAGTTGTCAATATTAATGCGTAGGTATGATAATAGTAAAATGATTAAAGAAACGATGTCTCCTGACGTAATCTTTTGAAGCTTTATATCCAATTGGAGTTTCTGATTCATGACACAATCCGCCATAACTTTTAATCACCTGCAACTGAGAGGAGACGACAGCGTATTGTAATTTTCGCTATGATACGGGTGGCAAAAACTTTATTAACAGTTCAGAAATATTCCACGGAACGAGATTAACTACGAGGCCCTGAGATTAAGAGAGTATTAGATACTTAAGTGGAAATTAGTAACCGGTATGGTATTTTAGTTTTAAGCGGACAGTTTAAAATGTAATGTGAATATCGGTGTGATGTTATGTATTTGAATGCTGGTACGGAGAAACAACATTATAGTAATATTTTCTATCTGTTATAAGAAAAATAAATGTTGTTATTGAAAGGTCAATACTTACCTTCAATTATTTGTGTGTACGATGGTTGATATTATTTTGTGCCCCGACCGATTGTCGCATAAATAAAATGTCGCACCAACGTACTACCTCGAATTAAAGACACGTTGCAAACCTTAGCATACAATTTCTGTATTTTTCAAATTTTACGCAGTTTCTTCACATGCCACGTGCTCTGAAATTTTCCTGAGATGGTACAATTGTCCCTTACATTACGTTCGGATCCCAGTTTTTATGAAAGGACGGACTGTATAAGCAGTAGCTAATCACTATTCCGTTGCTTCCATACAGTATCTCAGTAGTCCTCGAAGTCTTAGTTGCTTTACAATCAGGCCCTGGTAGGGTACAGTTATAAGTTTCTATCCAATAAAAAATAATAAAGTGCATCGGGAATAGCACGTCGCCACTGACCACGACTTCCATCATTGATGTGAGTGATATTTCCAAGCACTTCTTCGTGGAACCTATCATCCTTTACCACCAGCCTTCGCACAAATCCTCGCGTGCAACAATGAACTTCTACTTTATGAATTGTTGTGAAATATACTGGTGATTCGTCGTTGCTGTTCTGGCGATTCTCCGTTTGCAAAGTGAAATGTTTGAGCATTGTCGCTATCGATTTCGTGAGGAATACTGCGCCTGTCAACGAAGCTCTGTGAAGCCTGCAAGAATATTGCTGTACTCATACCTCTCGAGTACCCACGTAGTAGCACTGGTAACCAGGACGAGGTATAAAGAGAAAAATCAACTCCAGAGAATTTGCAAGTTTACGCGTTGTTATGCGGGCAACGGAGCTTTAATGTTCACTAACAGAGCATCATGTCTTTTTTCAAGGTAGGTAGAGATGCAACTCTATTTTAATGGAACGGCGAGCAGGTGGAATCAGACATGCGTTCGCGTTATTTACAAACGCGTGAAATGATCTTTAAATATTGATCATCAAAAACGGTAAACTATTAAGTCAATATGGGCACTTTTCGATTATTTTAAAAATGATTCATCCTTCAACCCCCACACATAGGGGTACTAGATTTGTCTCACATCCACAGTGTTTGTTTCTGGATCGTGACAGGTGTACCTAGTTTGGTTGAAATACTGCGAAGGATTAACTTAATTTTCAATAATAATCAGGTAGAATAAGTTAAATAACATATTAAGTGTTCTATTAATATTATTCTTTATTTAGTAAAAACGGACCTTTAGGGAAGTGACCCATCTGGATACTGACCTGTCGAGCAATCGGAATATTGGCCTGTCGAACAAATTTTAATCGGGATATTGATCTTAGCTCAAAAACTTCTATCGGGAAAATGTCTTGACTGGAAAACGTCAATCGGAATAATTTCGCAGGGAAAACGTGTATCGGGCAAGTGTCTGTGGGGAAAATGACCGGATCCCCCGTCGAGACACAATTCCGTCTTCTAAAAGGCGATACACGCGTTTCATTTTGTTCTTATCTGGCCATGGTGACTTTCGATTGGGAGCCTCTAGTTCCGGAAAGATTTCTCTATGTGTTTCCAATAGGTGCTAAATTATTTTATTTATATTGCTGCGAGTTCTCCCTTAAAGCTATTTTGGCGAATTAAAATGTGGGTGGAACGTAGGACCCAGACGCTTTCGCGTCGGAGACTCACGTACGAACTAAACTTAGTAGCATCCATTAAAGGGTCTCGACATTCTACGTGGAGAACTCGAGTCAGGTTTCTGCCCGCAGGAAGACGTGAGAATGCTTGTGTGTTACTTCACCATCTTGATTCCTCTTCCTCGATCCCGAGGGGTCTATCCCACAAACTCACAAAGCCGTAGTCAATCACAGTCTCCACATTTGGTTTGCCAAATTATTTCCTCGCAATATATCCACTTTTTAGGAGATGTGATAATTAGTTACACACAAAATGAGAGTTTGCCATTAGTATTCTGAAGTTGTCAACAAAATGACAGGCCTGGAATCAAAGGACGTTGACAAGCAAACGTATTTGAGAAGCAAGGTCTTACAACTGTTGCGTAACTGTCGATATACTGCAGACAAACTGTGTTATGTGGTTAGGCCGTCATCTGTCATATAAATTGGAAAGCGTCAATATGCAAGAGTTTCATCTTGCGCTAAGATCGTGGGGCAAAAAGTTGGCAAATCACAGTTTTCTGTCTATAAATAAAATATTTCCAATTATTTACGACATTAAGAAGATCACAGAAGTTGACAGTTTTCGTAATAAAATTCTATTAGTTTCCGGCCGTTTAAACATTTCGGCCAGCTTTTAATGTGCATAGAGAATCGACCTGTTGACATGACTCAAGGAACTTGTGTTATGACATGAAAGGTTTCTTCTTCTAAGGGACAGTTGACTGTCACCAATATGAACAAAGACAGCGTAATTTGTTCCAAGAGCGAGAAATGTTCATAATAAAGTGTTAACCCGCCATTTCACTCATAAGCGACTCTAGTGTAATTGGTATCACGTCATTTTCCTCACTGTGATTCCAGAAAAATTTAATTAGGTTACTATGTGTAGAGATGGCTGAAGAAAGGCTTGAACATAACACATATTATGGAAACAGGGTATATTATAATTCATACGATTATTGATCTCTGACAGCAGGTTTGTACCCGTCATTCAGTGATGCGATATTAACTTAGTGGTAGCTTATGTCCTGACACAGCTATATTTCTTCAAAAGATGATGCGGTAAATAGAATGTGCTGAATATTGAGTAAAAAAATAGTTTTGCAAATTCCTTGCTTAGATTGCAATTTGCTTCGTGAAAATATTCCCGAGTTCTTCGTTCTATTTAATGCAAAAAAAATTACAGTATGCTTTCACGGTGAATGCGCTAAACTTAAATTTCTCTGGGTTTCGACCAGTTATACCCAGGAAACGCCATGCTTAGCTACTCACCCGTCTGGAAATCAGAGAACTTGATTTTCAAATTATTTCACAATATAATATTTATCATATAATAATTTTGGCATGTCTTGCGTGAAAAGACGTCATCGTCATTTCAACGTTTAATTTCGAACACTTTTACTATTCAGCTCAGAATGACCACACACTTCCTCGGTTTATCGAATATTTGGATTGTCTTTGACGACAATCAGAGTAAATTGTGGTAAGGTTGGTTACTGAGATTATCACTTTCATAAATAATTATTTCAATTTATTATTACAATTCTTTCGTATTAATTAAATGAATATAATAAAAAATTATTGTTATAAAAAAATTAATGATGCCAAATTATTAACAAAGTTCGCACTGTAAAATAATAAATGTGTCAGGGTGGAATGCGAAACAAACTAGAATGAAAATTACAATTAAAATATTTTTAAAGAAATGTAATAAAAGATATCCACGGGATTTACTTACGTAAAGTACAGCAGGTGTGATCAGGAAATGGCGAGCAGCGTCCCATCTTCATTTATCTCCTACAGAAAAATCCTTCATCGTCTGGTCAATTTTTTTTCCACACCAGGCTCGTTGAAATTCATCACCTTCAGAACTTATTTGATCGGAAGCTCCGCAATCTGGATGAGCATACTGTATCCAGACGCACCTTCCCCAAACTCGATCCTCTGTCTCCGACTGTCCAGTCCGTTTTACAAACAGATTCCTTGCTGTCTCCCAAACCAACAACCTATCTGCTGACCCTTTAGTTCCTCTGACCACTGACCAGCCGCTGCGTGTGTGAGTCAAAAAACGGTCCCTCCCGCTTCCTGAGAATTTACGAAAGCAAATTATTGTTCCCTTTGTGTGCTCTTTGTATCTGGTGTTATTGCCAGTATAGAAAAATTTATTCTCTTAATTATAAATAAGGGACACGATCACACGACAAAATACTTTTGAGTAAGACTAATTTATGAAAGTCCAAAATGTGGTTGTCGACGAGCTTATCCTCTCGTAATATATTATAAGAGCGTGGAATAGGTTATTTATTTATCATTTAATTTTCTGGACTCTAAATATGACTTTACCAAATAGTATATATATATATATATATAATATGCAGTTAAACAGATCATATATTCAAAAAATCTAAGAGAAATTGATAAACCTTATATTAGAATGACTTTCCGCGCCTGCAGTTTAGTTCACCGTCTTCCAAATTTCGACTCCACCGCAATGGAGCCACCATCCCACACTAACGCTACAACGTCACTACAATCAATTTTCTTAACATAGATATGAACTGACCAATCAAGGATAAGACAGTAGTAGCGACTTACGTATTAATAAACGTGTTTATATGTAGCTGCTCAGCGATTTTAAGTAATTAATCTGTAACTGAAAATCGTTGTTAACAAGTAACAATAATTCACATGACGTTGTGTGTAATAATAAATATTTCAAATGAAAAAATTTACGTCTGATTGAAAAAAATGAATGAGAAAGGTAGTCAATTCAGACAAAAAAGTGATAATATAAATACCACACAACATTTCTGTGATCCTTGTCCTTTTCGTCAGGTGCGAAGAAGAGCTTAGAGCGACACAACTGCACTTGTCAGTTGACAAAATTCAAAAGATTTTAACCCGATTAGAAAGCAGAGAATATTTTATTCTTGATACATTTTTCCTTGGCGTAGTCAGTTTTCGTAGAAACTTCCGACTGTAGAAATTTCTCGCTGGAATTGAAAAGCACTTCGCACCTGAATGGCAGCTGTTCGACCTCTCTGAAATACTTCTCCAGTACCCGAAAATAATTTAATAATCTAAATTTAATGTTTTAATTTGATCACTACATTCCTAATAAACGACTTTTGTTCTTGGAACTCAGCTGTGCTCATCATCAAGTAGACTAACATACCAGACAGGAACATGGTTGTTTTGCGACGCTACCCGCCATACCGTATATTTTCTCAGAAGCGACACCAAGTGCTTGATCGTTAACGCAAGTGTAAAATTTTAATTGAACACACCGCAACTCATTTTAATCACAACTTTCCTACACCTGATGTCACTTACACATTTCATGTTGAAGCTACATTCCCACTTACGAACCCTGGTTGAACTCTTAAATTTTTCTGCTGTGATCTTTAGTATTTCATTTAAAATGAATCACTAATATTACTAGGAAAGTTATACTCTTAAATATTTTTGAGAGCTTGCAGGTAAGTTATTCATATTTCAGATGTTTCATTCTCAACTAAAGGATTATCTCATTACATTCCTCTTATGTTTATATTATATTGAGTGAATTATATAATGTAGTTGATGACTAATTACATCAATTTATTTAATTAATTACAAAAAACGCAACGTTTCAGTACGTATCTTCTTCAGGTCTTCATATACAACAGACGTAGAAATAAAACTTTTAATTATTTAGGGAATGTTAAATTCGTCAATGGGAATTTTTTTAAACTCACTGTTCGTGATAAATTTGGTTCAAATGAAGAATTGAAATAGGTGGCCTTACTTTATTGAATTTGTGATCAGTGAAAATTTTAACAGATAATCTTAAATTTTCTGTTTCTAAATACATAATATTTTTTTTGGCATGTATGAAGACGGATAATGTCTTGCTAAAACTGGAATACTTATTTCATCAATACGTTGGCTCTATTTCGTGAATAGATTAATAATTCACAAATTCACCTGAACGTCTCTAATATATTATTTAACATTTATTTCTCTTTACAATTACTAACTTTCGTAATTCATACCTTTTCGAACATTGTGTTGCCCCCAAAAATATTATTTCTTCAAACGAATATCTTCGTATATAGTTTCCGCGAAATCTGTATTTCTAATTTGTATTACAGCTTTTTACTGTCGTCAGAGTGCGTGAAAAGTAAAAGACATTCCACGTGTGTTTCAATTACAGGATAAATGAAACGATTACCTATTTGCATCATCAACAGGTTATGGATATTTAACCAAAACCTTAATTCCCTTCTCTGACATTCAAAAGAGTTGTGCATTAGAATAAGTAAACCTATGATATCTATGGATATGAGTGACATATGAGAATTTAACGCAACAGTTTACAGAAAATATGCTATTTTAAATTCAAAATAATGAAATTTACTGAAAAATACTTGGATTCCATGCGACAACTTGCAGTATAAAAATTTCTTGACTTGTAAAAAACCGGATGTTGAATGTTATGTCCATTGGTAGTATATTGGTAAATATATAACTTGAAACTAATAAAATCAAAGATAAAATTCATAAAGCGATTGCGGAGTCCTTCGGTCTATCTAAGAAGAGTTATCAGCCAGATTATATCCTGATGGTAACGTACTCCGTGACAAACACTACAAAGTCAGTTCAAAAAGCTACATAATCCCTGTATTTCACCCTACCAACCCTTGAGAGAAATGGTTTCATAGTTGTTATTAAAATACGTTTCAATATTATATACGAAAACGTTGCAAACTATAACTTACTAGCACTTGAAAGCATAGTTAAATTTCTTTTCCTTACAAATTATAAAAAATCCAAATAATTTTAGGAACCTGAATATTAATTTTTTTTTTATAAATATAGACTCATAATACTGGTACCCATTTGTCATAAATGTACAAAATCAGAAATATCTTTCTGAGATAGATCCTTTTAAATTCGTAAAAGGACAAATTTAATGAACATAAGAAAAATACGGAGTAATGCACATTTTAAAACCGGCTGTTCCATAATACAACCGTGCATGGGTCTGTAAACTGTTTATCTGTTTCGCAGCTATTGTAAATACGAAGTTTGATTAAAAAAGTTTTGCTTTAACAGCAAAAAATGTTTATTTTATTTTGTACCGTATGTGCTGTGCCAGGTGGTAGTGAAAAACTATAATGAGTCCTAATAATAAACAAATTTGCAGGTTAGTAAATGTCAAAGGTAGATCGAATGGATTTCAAGCCTTGAAGTGCCATATTATGGGAGCTAGTATAGAATATTTGTGAAACCATCTCAGTTATTTTTGAGCAACATGTTTCATGTGTACGTATCCAATAGTGGTGTACATATTATTTTGACGTAAAACATGCACAGTTGGAAAGGTAAAAATTAAGACAGATAATATTAGAAACAATTTGGGAAGCTGTGACTCTTTGGAACAATGTAATCAGACGAAGGGACTAGTTTCGGAGTTAAGTAATGAGGCTCCCAGAATTAATAAGTTGAGGTACATTGGTGGCAGGGATATAAGAATAAAAAAGAGATCACAGTACATAAATCAGTTTATAGCTGCCTTTACATATTATTTGTATAGAATGAAGAGATCATTGTATGAGATAATTTAAATAATCGTAAAACTTCTCTTTTAATTCCTGTTGTCGCTGGATTTGTCTCTTTTGGAGTAGGAGGTATTCTATTAAAAACTTTCATACCATATGTTCAAAATTGAACTGATCACGCCTGGGGAAAAGTTGAAATTATTATTGTAACGTGACAAAGTTAGTCCCTGGAAGAATCTTATAAGTGGGGTGAAGCGCCCAGGTTGGTCATTGGTGAAGAGGATGAGAATGGTATTTTAGGACAGTTGGAGTCGGATGGAGTGGAGGCTGGAGATATGTTACAAAGTGAAAAGTGAAATAAAGCAGAGTCCAGTGAATAAAAATTAATCAATCCTGTAATGATGTGAAGCAGTTCGATGGTGACATTCCAATCGCCATGAGAGTTCGAGTGACATCCCGTGGCGAACGAAACGTTCCGTCACGTGACGATAAGTCAATCTGAACTATATTAGACATTTAATTGACTCTTATATAAATTGTTTGTGATTATTTGAAATGATGGAATGGAGTGAAGGTGAAAGCGTCACTGAACAACAGCATTCACGAGTTTTTACACTCTTACTTTCCCCTTGTAAATAAATATTTTATTTGATTATATTTTTTTAATCACAAATTCCCTGTTGTTACAAGTCGTACATTATTGAGGCATCACATCAAATGCTATGTCAGCGACAAGGCAAAAGTTTTTTTCAAGCATCCACATGGGCGCAAGTGTAGATGAAAAACTGCAGAAATTTTGGTTGTCTATCAATGATTCGAACGTGGGATTTTTCGTGTTATATCTTAATAATAAATGAGTAATTTTATGTGAAATTAATGAGGTGACTGTACTTCCTTATTGTCCTGAGAAAACTGTTGCCAATGTTTATGTTCTTATATACCTTCCAGATGAATATGGCCTGAGGAGGATGAAAGCTTCTGTTTATTTAATTTATACTAACAATTTACAATTACCTGTATTGCAGGACATTAATAAATGGTTTTTTATTTGAAATAAACTAAATGCCATGTGCAGCTGTTTTCTAGGATTATTATCGCTTTTCGCATAATTGTCTTTGTGAAATTAATGGATATTGTACAAAGTGCATTTATCATTTCAGCTACATGCACGAGTTATTTGGTTTCAAAATACGTCGAGAAATTTGTCAATTAATTCCGACTGGAAACTTTTAAGTAAAATAATCGTTTATTTCTATCAGTTTCTACGTAACGGCGTAGGTATAACAAACATATAAGGCGGTGGAAAAGTAATAAATTTTTCTGTCGAGTTGAATTGCAAATTGCCACGATTACTATGTAATACCAATGCGATGAATAATTAATCGTGAGTGTAATGACGCCGAGAGGCGTGTAATTACACGTGTTCATTGCAAGAAAGGAGCTCAAGCAAGCTTGTCGCCATAAATCTGGACACGTTGTGAGTGTTGCCGTACAGCACGGACCGTACAACTAGTATCTTCACATTTGGCAAACAGTTTACGACTGCCTCGCTACAGCCTAATTACAGCAAGACAGTAATTATATAGACAGAGCTGGTTATCGATCAGGGCCATTAATTGGCTCTTTCCCACAGAGACACACCGGCAGAGAGGTCTGTAACGACCGGTAGGCATGAATTCTACCATTGCAGTATGGAGGCAAAAATATTTTCACTTATAGAGTGAATTTTTGACCATAAATGAACAGAATTATAAAAAAAACATTTTTATAATATTTGCAGTATGTATTAGTGTGCTGATAATTAAATTATTTGAGAGAATAAAGTAACATGTGAACTTTTCAAGTTGTTCACATAGGAAGTTTATATATAACAGTTTCGAAGTTAAATATAAATATTTCGTTGTACATTTTCTAAGAATTATTAAAATTATCCTCCCGAAATACGTTAACTGTGCTCCTTTAATAATATTGATTTGTTTTCCTACAATCACTTTTCCGAAATTTTTGGATACGTCGAAACTGTTAAATCAATCCAAAACTTCCGGTATTTAAAAGTTGTTTATATTTCAATAGATTATAAAAGTCAGCGGTATTATTCCACGTTGTTTCCGCGATGAAGTATTCAGACACTTCGAATCATTTATAAGCTATTAAATATAGATTCTGAAGAAAAAAAGTTTTGTATCCACTCCAAACCATTTACCCCCTGACGATAATTTTGGCGCACCACAAAGTCGATTTCATGTAAAAAGCAAATGACGGTTGACGATTGTGAACACTTGGAATCAAACAACGATACCTAATCCATAGACTCAATACGGTTTCAATTAATTTTTTTTATAATAAAGAATATTTTTTTCTAATCGATTAGTATAACTCACAGAATTTAAGGGCTACGTGAGGCACATCTATATTTTTGGGATTTTGATTATGTAACTTTTGAGTTCATCACCTGGTTTTCTGCGGTGTGTCGTTCCTGTGGCTTTTGCGTTCTTTAATCAGGTGACGAAAGAATTAAGAACTGCTGTGGTATTTATTTTGCCACTTTATTTTTCTGTAAATTGCCCACTTCCTTATCTAATTAATTTACTTTTAACATAGAAGTTTTAAGCTTTATAACTTCAATTAATTGTATAGTTGTTGCGACTGCTCCACGACTTTTTTTTTTGGGTGTAGACAGGCTATGTATAGGGTAATCCACATAGTGACAACTCCCCTCTTATAGCATAGACAACGGATTTGAAAGGGGGAATGTGGAAGGTTAGAGGAAGGTAGCCAAGAGTTAACTAGGACCCCCGGGCTATATTTTAAGGATCATACCCGGAATTCGCCTATAGAAATGCAGGACAAACCCTGAATCAGGTAGGTCGGGCATTGGGTACTTGTCCCACGCCCTTCCGATAACGGGAGAGGAGTTTGCTGTGGGGACGCAGCATTCCCTTCTCCGTGCCTCGACTAGTTTAGGAGGCAGCTGGCCGACTAATCCAATGGGAATAGCGGACAACTCTTACCGTATGCCCAAGGAACATACACTGTACCTGCAATTTAATATGGTGAAACATGGATAAATTAGACTGTGAGATTTATCTGGGACATTTATTTATGAAGCACAATGTATGTTTTACTGGACTTCTATTTTTTCGTCACGTCTTGCTGAAACCGCGATTGTCATACAGACAGGGCAAAAAATTATTGTTTCGCAACACCTGGACGCATTTAATAATTTTGCCAGCGATGAAATTTTGTCTTCTGGAGAAAGATATAAAATCCGACAGATAAGAACATGTTGATGTTTTTTAGTTCAGTTAACATTAATTATAAAAATAGCTTCCCTTGCTTTCGGGATTTAAAGCTTCATATACAACAGAAGTTTCTTTTGTATCAGAGGAATAATTTTTTACATGTAATCCAATCACAAAACTGCGGTTCTTGTTCTAGGTGCACATGAAATAAAAAACAGAAACTTACGATACTTCATGTTCAACAAACTTCATAAATGGCATACTACCTCTGCGCGTTTGGTTCGCCTTTGCGACAGCATCATCACGCTTGGAGTTGTATTCGGGAAGCAAGCCTGGCCGTCTATTACCATTGGTGAACTTCGACTACCGGTTTTCCTTCCAACCTCTCCGATATTTATAGATCATATCTATACCATCTACTTCATCCATACATCAAATCTCCACATTCAGTTCTATCCACAAAACAACTGCCTTTTCCCTCCAAAATGGCTTCTCTTAACACATCGGTTTATGCAACGTCTCGAAATTTTTACCTCTCCTTCTATTCTCCTTCCATATCAGCTTTTCTTCGGGTCCAAAATTTCCCACCTCCTTCTCCAAACATATCCGACCAACCCTGACCAGCTTCGTTTGAGGTCCGTGTCTGCTTATTTTTCTGACAATTATTGGGAGTCTTGATATTAATGTCCGCCCCTGTTGTGAACACGACCGCATCATCTGTTCCAAAGGGTCTGACGCAGATCCACCTGGGAATTCCGTTGATCTAGTGCTCTGACACAAAGAGAATTCTACATACTGCCTACATAGAAATTCAATAAAATATTTATGGTTCAAACTATACGCGATAAAGAGTTATACAATACGAATAAATATTTTTGAATTCGTTGACTCATAAAAATGTTTAAAAGCTGTATTTAGTGAACTCAATAAATTATTTGAAGTAGGAAATAAATTAATTATATTTTTTCTGTTTCTACATTATTTTTAATATCTGGTAAACAATGATGCAAATATTTTAGTTTTCAAGGAATGAATGCGACTTGAATAGTCTATTAAAATAAATTTAAAACTATAAATTTACTATATAATACTTTTTCGTGTATAACATAGCATTATATGATTATTTAAATCTAAATGACAACCTTCTGAAACTTAAATCTCGGTACGAAAAACCAACCAATTATTTGGAAGTCAAAACAATTACTCCTCATCGAAGAAGCACTCATTAATCCAAGTAAGATGTTAAAAATGTTTTCATGGTCTTCAGAATTACGATTCTATATCGAATATTAATTTTTAACGGAATAGCTTTTGTAATCACTATTTGGGTAGTTTCTTTATATTGTTTAAGAAGTCTTAAAATGCTCCAGTATTTCACTCAATTAACCTCATAATCAACTGCCTAAATTCCTTAACAGTACTTATTTTAATTTATATGACCAAAGGAATCTGCATAATTGAGTGTTAACATTATCTAGTCCGTTCATTTTACGTCTCGTTGTTCAAATTAAATTAACCGAGGCATACTTTCGAGGAAAATAAATTACCTCGTGTATTAAATGAAACGGATTACACGCAGAAGACTACACTTCATACATTCCAAAGAGGGCGAAGTTTTCCAGTGGCGCAGTTGCAATTAGTGTCAAGAACCTCATTGGATCAATAATGCAAAACTGTTATCCTAAACTGAAGCTCAGACAATTTTTTCTTGTTCGTTTCGAAGCTGCAGTTTAGTCTTATAAAACATTCATATACCTTGGAATAAGAAAACAGTTAGTTTTGAGAATTTTATGATAGGAACGTAATATATAAAGCCGTAAATATAGGAATATTTGATAATGTTAAAAAATTACTTATCTTCCTTCATTCTGAAGAATTATACGATTGAATAAACTGTGGAAAATTACCATATTTCTTACAGTAATAATAAAATTTATGAATATCTGAACAATGTTACATATAGGTATGTGAATAAGAAATAACGCGACAGAATATTTTTCATACAGTCTTGAGTGAAATATGGGAAATATGTATTTTAAGTTTGAGTAGGAGCTAAGAGATCTAAGTAAATGTACGAATTTTCTGATAATCTGAACTCTTCACTCTGAACACATAGACTGTCCAAAAAGCAGCTTTTTCTTATTCTTGCTCTATTTAGTTTTTGCCTTAATATTTTATACATTCACATATCTCTATTTTTCACTACTGGTGTAAAGTTTGCAAAGTAATTCTATATAATTTCACTTTCGAGTTTGTTAAATCTGTCAGAAGATGGACTAATAACCTTCCAACTTTACAATGTATTTTACGGTTAAATATTTTATCATTGTAAGGTATATATACAAGTCAGATCATGAATCTCTTAATTAATGTCAGACTATTCGTTCTGAAAATTTCATTAGGCGATTGAACTCAGAATTAAACAATTCGGAAATATTAATGGAATTAACGAAAAATTGCTTACTGATGGCATATAAATAGATAAGTGAGGATCTAAAAGGCCGCAGGTTTCTTTAAAACTATGTTTTAACCTACTATAGTAAGAAATTAGCGATTGAAAGACAATGACTAAATACAAATATGGGTGTGTGTAAGTGTGTGAATATGCCTTGAGCATATAATTTAATATTAAATTATTTGTTTCTAAGTGGAAATAGTTAAAAGATTGATGATTGATGGTTATTGATAATATTAAGAGAACCCTGACAGAATTACGGTAGGCAAATGGTGACGTATGCACCACGAGGCGTGCTTTACGAGAGTCTAGGGTTTACACAAATGGATTTTTCCAAATAGCACTCAGGGGACTAAATTAGCATTTATACACTGATGATCGAAGGAAGGTGACGAATCTAAGGTGGGTCAACGGACCCAGAGCGTCATGCATCGATTTGTGCTGGGCGGTGGCCAGGTTTTGCTGCCATTAAATAGTTTCTTACTTTACGCCACGCATATATGGTGAAAATTTTCAACTCGAGTATGAAAAAAACATTTTGGATATTTTGGTATTGTTTATTATTACAAGATTAAAATATAACTCATTTTGTTACAATAATCTCTAAAAACTTGCATTTAGATGTCAAACTGATCTTAAAATTTTTCAAAATGCACAAGTATAAAATCAACGTGAGATCATTGATAAAATGGAACTAAACCACTGCCAGTAAAAAGTGCATTCAATTTTCCGGTTTTCTTCTGTAGTTGTCATAATTTTATACACATATTTTTTCTTATTCTATAATATAATACAGGTTACCAAAATTTCTAAAACAATAACTTCAAAATTTTGAATATTTATATCATAACGTTTCTTGCACATAATAGTTTTCTTCGGAGAAAATACGGAACATTTGTGGTTTAATGTACATTGTGAATTTGTTAGCAGTGAGTTTGTTCAACTATATATATATATATATATCCGGCCAGTCTAGTGCGGAGTTGGTCAAAAAGAATGTTTGGACACGTGCGTACTAAGATGAGATGATATAAAGTTTTCGAGTCTTAAAGAGGCACAATTTATTGTTGCTTTGCATCGTGATTTTTCAGTGACAGGATACATGAGGATTATCCGCTTTGACGACTCTCAATTTTAATAGCATAGGTAGGGATGGACAAAAAGGGGAGATCTGGAAGGCATAGGTAGGTATACAAGGGGTGACTAGCATTCCCGGCAGGGAAAACTTGCATCAGGTAGGTCGGACTCTGGCTGACTAGTTCATTAGGAACAGTAAACAGCGGTTAATAAGGTGAAAGTCTCTCCAAGGGCCTCATACTCCTTCACGACAACGCGCGACCACATACAGCCCAGACGACCACCACGCTGATGAGTCAGTTTTGCTGGAATATCATCGACAGCCCAGACCTCGCACAAAGTGACTTTCATCTTTTTCCTCACTTGAAGGAAGCGACAAGTGCCTAAACCGATATGGAGACTACTGCATATATATATATATATATATATATATATATATATATATATATTGTAGCAATAATTAATTAGGCCATTAAATTGATTAGGTATAATTTGAATTGTAGTGAATAAGTTGAATTGTAGCGGTATGAGCTATCAAAGACAACAATGGCGGCGAGTTCCTTTCCTTTGTCGAAAAGCTGAAATGGTGACTGCGCGCGCAAAAGAAAGTCAGTCTGCGGTCGGCGACGAGAGGTGAAACAGTAAAAAGTTTACGCCGAGATACGTGGCAGTTCGGTCCAGATAGAGAAATGAAAACAGTAAGGTTCTGCACTGAGCCTGGGTCGAGCAAGGAGAAACAAACGGCCTAAAATCTGCGTCGAGAAGAAAGTCTAGACTCTGCATATGATAAGCAAAATCTGCAAACATAAACTACAAATCACGAGTTCCTGTATGGAAGCAGGAGTTTGCTTCACAAATTGAACAATCTTCGCGTTGAGGGATCCGGTAACGGTAAGCTGACCAGAAAGGGGAGACAAAAACCGAGGTTTCTGGTAGCTGAGGACGTGCACTTCGACCGCGTGTGTGTAAAATCTGCAAGGAAGTTGGAATCAGTGTAAAAATTTGCATTTTTAGTGTAGTGTTGAAGCTACAAAAGAAAGAGCTGGTACCAGACGGACATTACGTGAGTAACCAAAACTTTGGTATAAAATTTGTAAACGATAATTAGACAGGTAATAGTCAAATTTCGTTCAGTTTCTTTACATTTAGCCTTTTTTCATTTATCGTCATATTATTTTAGGTGAATTTTTTTGTTTGAATTGTGAATCAGTTTATAAATCACTTTTCTGTTAATTATCAAACCCAGTTGTAACCCTGAGAGAAGAGTTCTTAATTTGATTGTATTTGTTTTAATTTTGGAAGCCACAAGTGAATAAATAACAAATTATTTTATTTGTTAATTTTTGATAATCTTTTCTTTTAATTAACCTTTCTTTTGATAATTTATTAATTCTTTTAATCAAGAGTGAGTCGGGTGATCATTATATAAATGGCTACTACAACGTGGGGTAAATTAATTAACCCTAACTTGTTGATCATTACAATATATATATCGGGTTGCTGTATTGGTTGTATGAAATAAAATGTACATGATCCACTGTAGTATTTGTAACCTGTTTTTCTGATTACCCCTATATAGTTGTATCACATGGATGCAAGAATGTTGGTTATAGTACCTCAGCCAAGACTAGTACTTCTGTTATTATTTATTGAGGTCGCGCCGACATCGTGGTCATTGGCGACCCGTTATTTATGTTATAAAGGACGTATTGATTCTGTTCACTTCTAAAGGCACGTTTACCCCAAAATTTTGTCAACTTTTTTGTCACCAACAATGTTGAGAAACAAAAGTTGGCAACAAGATCCGTCAAGATTGTTGTCAACAACTCGATAAAATTGGTGCCAAGAAATTTTGCCAACATGTTGCCAACAAAATCCCCTAGAATTCTTCTAAAAGTTGTCCAAATTTGCTGGTAACTTTGTTGACAATTTCGGTATAATAAAGTAACTGAATGACTTGTTAGGGGAACGGCTATAAATAAACAACGTGGTAGTGATTACGAGTTAGTTTTAAAGAATGGAAGTACATTCGAGCAGAACATTTACATATCTATAACTTTAAAATTTAATAAATTTGGAATTAAAATTTTGTAGATGTATCCATATTACATATCTAATTATTCGTGAATCGGTGGAATTCATCACATTAATTAAAAATATGCGCATTCATTTAGCTTGAAAAATACTAAAATTACATTATATGTCGTAGATAAAGTATTTTACGTCAAATTTAAAACATCAGCTTTCAGAAATTCAATAATGTTTTTTTAGCTTTAAAACTGAGCGGATGTAATGAGTTTCAAAAATTTCTGTTGTTGACAGATTAGAGATAATGAGACGGAAATGAGAAGGAAATTGCTCTCGAGGGTATCAAATCGTTTCTCTGATCTGCGAAAGGGAAAAGGCAGAAAATTCTTTGTAGTTAAACATTGAAATAAACTCAGTATACAACCAAAATTGTGTAAGATAGGCTCGTCTCTAAGATTTAATTCCAATCTAATTTTTCTTTTGTAGGGAAACGTAACAAAAGCGTCATTTGCAATGCAGTTAATACATTCCATTGTGTAGTGAATATGTGTCAAATTTTTCATTTTTACGAGTTTTTGCAGCCTTTTTAATATTTCCCGTTACAGATTTGTCTTAATATGTTGAACAATTATGTAATTACAGTAAGCATTTAAGTACGTTAGAAGTATAGCACTCGTAGTAACAAATCTCAATTACAAATTATAACCGTTTAAAATAATCGTTATGACCATACCTCTCTTCGATATATCTGCAGTCCTTGTTATTATGAAATGTTTACGATTAATGTTGTTCCTTTTCCAGTTTAGTCTCTTTATTTTTAGATTTGAAACCAGCATGTGTTCCAAATTCTTCCTAATTATATAAACTATCAAAAACAGTATTTATTTACATGGCGTTGTTTTTATTATGTTACAATTCTGTCAAGGAGCATGTCCAGAAGCCGAAGTACACACTTTCAATATAGCGATGGTTTTCTAGAATTCTTTAATAACTGAGTAAATATTATCATATTTATTTTTCTTGTTATTGAATTTCACTGCTGTTTTGTCTCATCTTGTTTACATACACCGAGAAGCGTAGCAAAAATAACTGTTGAAGAACAAGCCTCTAGGACACGAAAAACATATATAGCGCTGTGGACAAAAGTTCGTAAAAAATAACTATTATTTACTAGTTGATCTTTAATTATACTCATAATGTTGTGTTATTTGTATGTGTTTAGTAGTAAGTTGTGAATTATTTAGGAGAATAAGTACATTAATAAATTCTTTATATATATATATATATTAATTGGTTAACAGATCGATCCTACTTACAATTTCGAGGTCAGATGGAAAATAAATAAATCCAAACGAACTTAGTTTGTTTTAGCGTGAGTGATACGAATATAACTAATAGCATTTTAAAGAATGTGAATACATAATTACATGTGTAATGTATGTATTATATCACGTACACATAGCCTTAGCCTCACCAACCGCTTCCGACGCTCTGAGGTTTTGTCTTCATGCTTCTCCAAAGCTGCATTTGTGTAATTAAATGTCCACCCCCCCTCCACAAGAACTGTACAGAATGTACTGAGTAAATTGTTTTCAATAATGTCATGTTAGATGATTAATCGCAAGTAATTAATTCAGCGAATAGGTTATAACAATACGCCGGCAACTGTCATCTAGAATAAGTTATGCAGGAAATGTCTACTATATCCAGAGTGTTTTAATCTCTCACATAATGAAATATGAGACATCTGTAGTTACAAAAGACAAAAATGATTTAAGCACAGAACCGCAGAATTCAGTATATTAATAATGTTTGACGATCGAGTACCTCCTTTATAGTTCTGGCCTTAAAAGCAGATGCAAAGTTCCCACGACCATGCGTCCTCAAAATATTTCAAAAGAATGGTTTTCTTTAATAACAAAGCTGTGTTGACGCTGGGAAACTCATAACTGGTAAAAATCAAGTAGACCTCTTGGGTAAAGGAGTTTACGTTTATTCTCATGTAGGGGAAGTTGTTATAATAAGCCAGAGAATAAGGCTCGGGGATGGTTTTTCATCTGAGATATGTAGTACCGTTAACATTGTTTTTGAGAAGCGTAGTATCGTCATAGGGAATCGGGTCAAAAGTTGATGTCCCATACATTTTTAGGATAAAGATAGACGAACACAGGAAAAAAAACAAGGCTGGTCTCATGTTAGTTACATTTTTTATGGAATGGAATACAGTTGGATTTTTCTTTAGTTGTTCTAAAAACGCAATTATTCTTTTAAAAAAACTTAGAAAATAAAAATTTTGCTTTAAAAATGCGACTCGCACTTTGAATAGTTGAAAAAGTTAAATAATTATTTTGTTAAGCAATATTGAATTGCAATTAAAAATATTTATTTAATAAATTTACATTAGATTATAATTTAACATCAGAATTTATATACAAACACCAGAAATGAATAAAAGTGAATGTCTGTTCTATTTTCATAAGAATATTTCTTTATATATATCTGCTAAAATTCATCTTGAATTTTTTTTATTAAATTTAAATGTATCGTGTGTTTAATCATGTCCACAAAAAGTTCATCATGAGCTAAACTCATGTATACAATAAAATCCGCGAATCCTTATAACAGCATATTCATTCGGCAAGTAAATGAATCATGGCGATCGCAGTGCCACCGCCCACTCCCTAACAAAGTGAATACGACACGTCTCCCGCTATGCTTAATATACCGTGCTGAACTCGGTTTTGTATTTGCGTATGCCGCCAACACATCATTATCAAACTGTATGCGTTGTATCTGGAAAATGTTTTAATTCCTGTAATCAGCAAGAATGAAAACATTTACGTATAATATGAAACACAGGAAAACATTCAGCCGAAGTAAATCGAATTTTATGCTGGCTGCAATACATTTGAGTGGTTGCAATAAAAGTTATTTTTGTAAATGAAAAGTGAGGAATAACTACAACCAAACTTCTTTTAATTCCAAATGCCATGGCAGTATTTGATTAATAATGAGATTATATGAAGTAAATGGTGCTAGATGGTTTTGCACATGAAATGTTACTGGACCAACTCATTTTTAAAGAAAAATAATTTACAGAGACAGGTCTTGAATTAGTTAATTTACTATTTTTAAATGTGCTATTTATTTTCTTAGAACAAAATAGTTTTTTTTATAAACCTATATTATCCCAAATTAGCGGACTTCTATGGCAAGTTTTTTTATATAGTTTATCTGATGTAAAGTATGAATGAACGATATGGGAGGAAACACCGATCTTTGTCCCATTGGCCTTTGCATTATATTCATTGATATAATTGATATATCATCATTGATCAAGTGTTTCGCGACAATTACAGATATCACTATCGATGCGTTGTCCATTTTTTTAGAGTACCAGGTCTCATGATAGTAATCCACGTGGTAGCAACTCACCTTTAATAGCATAGGAAGGTATTTGATCTGAGGCACAACGTTTTCGAATAATAAATCCTGTGTTAAGGAGAAGAGGTCGCACACTTTTCATTGGCAGCCTTTTGGGTGTCACATAAGGAGCGACGGGGCTGTCTTCCTCTCGTTCTAGTCCATCTCCAGCTCGTAGACTTCCTTCTGCAGCACCTCCAGGTGTGACCAATTTGTGCTGAGCGTCAATGGAAAACGTCTCCCTAGTGCTGCCAATGAAATTATTATGTCCTCTCCGTACCGACTGTATTTATTGTCCGTAAACGTTCTGCGACGACGCAGCGATCCTAATCTCTTAATCAGCGCGGAACAGTTGTACTATTAACTCAGAATAATACTCTCGGAATATAATGTAAAACCCAACGAATGTAATGGAGCAAAGCGTTAGATTTGCTACAATAACCGATTTGCGCAAAAGGCATTAAGTTTCATCGCTCTGACAATTATCTAAGGTCGAACTCGGATGCTAATTACTTACCACCTGGCACGATGAGAGAAAACCAGATTTGAGACAAAAATTAAACCAAGTAATACTCGAAACTTTCATTGAAATAATAATTTTGACCAAATGTAGTTAATTATTACGTTGTTAGTTAGTTATTAAAATCTATTAAAATTACAATTATTCTTACTAAAACTGTCGAATTGGAATATTTAAATGAATCTAATTCATAAATATGATTTCATAGTGAAATATCAATAATTAGACGAATAAAGTTAGCAGGATAAAAATATATTTTTCATACTCAGATCATATTAAATACTTTAGGACAAGAAAATATCTTTCGTCAATTTATATCCGTTATAAATATATGATAATTAATAGTCAATTAGTGAATAATAAATTTAATTTATAATTTTATTTTTTACTAGGGTTATTTTGCAAGAAATTAAATGATTAATTATTTTTTATTGTATATATGAACAGAGAATTTAATAAAAGTAATAAAATATTCACAACGGTCATTACAAACGAAAAATCAGTTAAGCACATACGATTATAAAGATTGTTAAAAAGAATTTATTTCTGAAAGTTTTTAAGTCTCTCTCGCCAAATAAACTTCAGTCGATTTATGTGATTTCAGAAATTTCAATTTATCTATAAATAAAAATGTTACCACGTCAAAATTATAATGTTTTATGAAATATTTCAAAGAATTAAATTTTATTCTTTCTTCATTGGGCATAAAAGGTTTTTTGTTTGCTTCCATCGCAGTGTTATGGCCACGTCATTGGCTTCAAGCCAAGGGTACGTAAGAGATAAGTGCTAAATATTCCAAGAAGTGAAATATAAGCTTCTAGCTCGATTAGGCATTAGCTAATTGCTATATTACTGGGAATACATTGTTTTAGGACCGTGGATAAATTCCAGTAGGCAATGTGAAGTAAAAATTTCGGGTTAAATATGTGACTGGAATTCAAAAGATATTTCACATCGAGAATTTGGTTTGGAATTGTTAAAATACCAACTTACATTTATTAGGACAGTCTATTTAAACCACGTACTTGAAAACCTGTCATTATTATGTCTGAATATTTGAAATAAATTATAACTAATTTTTATTTCAATTACACAATTTTATTTTCATTTAATTTATTTCCGTCGCGTGGAAAGCTAGGGTCATCAATTTCAGCTTACTTAACAAATATTGAGATCTGCATTGGTTTTATTATTTACAAACAATTTGAATGTTCCTTATTTTTCTAAGTTTCCATTCTAAATTGGATCCAGTATGACGAATTAATATTTTTAGACTGTATGTAATATTTTTACATAGATTTTCGTTCAGTGTGAAACCTACGAATGTTAAATTATTATCCGTATAATTCAACTAATCTCTAAGAACAGTATTTAACACTCCCCCAGTTACTTGAAATATAATAAAATATTTCCTATTCTTAAATGTAACATAATAACCTACATATGATAGTATATGACACATATTTGATTATTAAGTTATGTTTTCATTACAATTATTGCGGTTAGTCCTCTGCCTCAGTTCAACATGAAAACAAAGAACACGTCTTCATAAATGAAAAAAAAAAAACCAAAGTAAAATACGATCCATAGATATTCTATCAGTAAGAATGAAATAACGTTCTGAATTTCGGGAAGATATACCAGCGAATTTTCAGAGGTCGTAACGCGATCCGCTTATTAGATATCAGATACGTTGTATGATTATTTATCGGGAAACCTCAAAGAATACAGAATTCATATTGTGCGGTTCAGTTTATTATCCTTTTAAAGTTATTGAATGTATGATATTGGCTTATTGACTTGAGTCAAGCTACGCAGTGAAGAGTTCACATTTTAATTCGATATTTAAACCTAATCTGGCATCAATATGTAATTACATTTATAAAAAATACTAAAAATATTCTTCCTTTATAAAAGAGACAAGATTTCAACGAAAAATAAATTTTTTAAGTACTTTCTAATATTACATACGAAATAATTGATTACCAAAAGAAAGAAGAATGAATAACATTATTGTTAAATTCTGCAGATTCAAGATATGATATCTAATATTATCTATTGGCATAATTTATTTTGAATTTAATACACATTTTCTATTGTTTCAGTATTTATTTAGTACACCACCATGAAATATACACTATAATATTAGAAAGTATAATAACGTTTGAATATATATATATATATATATATATATATATATATATATATATATATATATATATGTATGTATACTTCTATTCGATGAGAAGTTCAGATTAAAATAATCGGAGGAAACCTAAAGTAGTATCAGGAAATATAAATATAGTGACCCACCCAATTAAAAAAAATTGAGTTATTGGAGAAATGACACTTATTGAATGAATTATTATTTAACTCATCATTGATTAATAAATCAATAATATAATATGAACTAATTTACCTCACTCCATTAATTTTCTTGGTTAGTTGTAAGTATTCTCAAACGTGATTTTCGTACATAACTCCGATTTATTTATTTAATTATCAATCACAATGTCACCAATGTTCTAAAATTGATAAGATATTTTATATATTTGGCTATATTTACTAATTTTTATTAAATTCGTATGTAAAGAATGATATTTTTGTAGAAGTGACAATAAATTTTCATTAAAGAAGATTAAGAAGACGGTGTAGACAGGCTATGTATAGAGTAATTCACATAGAGGCAACTCCCCTCTTATAGCATAGGAGACGGAGTGAAATGGGGGGGGGGGCGGAAAGGTAGATCCAGGTAGGCAAGAGTAAACTAGGGTCCACGGGCTATGGTTTAAGGATCCTACCAGGTAATTCGCCTAAAAACGATGCAGAGAAAACCCTAGAAAAACATGCATCAGGTAGGTCGGGCATTTTGTACTTGTCCCACGCCCTTCCGATGGCGGGAGAGGGATTTTCTGTGGGGTCGCATCTTTCCCCTCTCCTTGCCTTGACCAGTTTAGGAAGCAGCTGACCGACTATTCCAATAGGAAAATGAGACAACTCTTACCGTATGCCCAAGGTCTGCGACCCTGGAACATACACCTCTCAAAACAGGCCGAGGTGCCTCGGCATGTGGGAACCTTAGTTCAAAAAACCAGAGAGAAAGGAAGGCATCCCAAAAAAGTAGCCTCCACCAAAGCACTCTTGGAAGGTTCACGTGAAAGTAAATTCGATAGAATAAAAATGCAAGAAAATGAGAAACGTGAGATGGAGAATCGAAAAAGAGAGTCAAAAAATTAAATCCATAGAATTCTGAAGAATAACAAAAGCGTTACACAGCAATAAAGCCAGAGAACAAGGACAGAACAAGTAATATCGATGTTGCCTACGACACCAGAAGGCACTAATCGATGTGCCTCATCAACAGTAGAATGAGTCCTATTAATGTGAAAATATTGTTTCTTAGAACAGGTAATATTTGAAGTTAATTTCTTATTTTTGGAAGGAGGTAATATCTTGGAGCATTTTATATTCAGTGTCTGTATTCATTGAAAAATTCTCAAACGGGCGTAACGGTTGTATTGTAACCGAATCGCTGGTTTACTATTCCACGGCTGAAGCACTGAAACGTGTAGCAAATAATGTGATCTGAAGTGATCGGCCCAGGACAGAGCAACAGATTAGTTACTTCTGATACACACTAAAAATTTTGTGCCGTAATAAAAAGTACAGAAAATCTGAGTTTATTCAAAAGAAAAATATTTGTATATTAATTTATTGCGAGACCACAGTCTAAGAAGTCAAACAAAGTATTGTATATATTTGTTGTGTATCTAATTAAATGAACTATATTTGGTGTTTTAATTGTCTCTTGTTTTGTTCGTATAATACGCGTAAGGACAAGTTAACTACTAAATGAAGAACTATTGAATAAATAGGATTATCTTTCATTTAAAATCATTGGAAAGAAGTGACAGGTTTTACACTACAACTTCGTTACAGTAATAAGCCGAATGGATGAGGGAAGCAATGGAGAACGCGTACATTTCTTTAGAGTAAATGTACGGCATATTCCATGATGATAATTAAGGCGTAGATTTGTTTGAGGGTATGATTTTAATTTTAAAATCATATTTTAATTAGAGATTCAAATAAACTTAAAAAATAAATTAATATAACTGTAGTAAAACAATCAAAATACAATTATTTCATGTAAAAATATAAATACACATAAGTAGAAAAATGTAAGGGGAATGAATATATATCATACTTATTTGAGGCAGTATTTCATTGCTATCAACTCGACTATACAATGCTCTAGTGTAACGTAAATCTTTGTCAGGCAGCTCTGTGGCTCAAGCAGCAGCAGTGGCGGAACTCCTAAGTGACAGGCAAAGTTGGTACGCGTGCGTGCCGCATGTGTGAGTCCTTCCCCTTTATGCGCCGGAATCCTCGTCCGCATTCCGCAATACTCGTAACCACGCGGGCCTTTATGGAGCCGAAACAACGTGCCAACTTGGCCAGGAACTAATCCCAACTGTCTGATGCCGGCCCTGACAACTGAATCAGCGGTAGCCACCACCGTATGCCCACTAAAAATTAAAACCCTCTGAATATGAATAATGGGCAACGCTGAATCTGTATCCTGACCGTAATAAGTTGTTTAAAATTCAGATTTAGCTTTAAATGTAATTAAATATGAATTTATTAATTTACTAATACATTATTCCAGGAAAGGGATAAAATATTATCAAAATTAATTTAAGCGCTATATACATTTTACACTACTTTACCTTATGTTCGTGACTATTTCAATAGAAAAAAGTAAAGTATCAGAATGTTATTACGCACATATATGAGCCAATATTTTAATGATAAACTCTAAAAAGGTGGAGTCCCCTTTACAGTGTTTTTATTCTACGCTATTATTTTCAATTCTAGATTAGTATCGATTTTTAATACTAAATTCATATAATTGAATATTTTCAACCTAAAATATTTTTAGAAAGAAGTTATTGCAAAACATTTGTATGGATCTGTATTTATAGATGATATACTAAATCTGTCGATTCTTCAGTCGTATATGTAGTTTTATGTATTAGAATGAGACGTACGCCTCAATTACGACAAACATAAAATGAGCCTCGGAAAATTGGGAAGACGATGGTAAGTCGTTACTAGATTATAAATCTAATCTTCCCAATTACTAATCAGCAACGTTAGACTACGTTTCCTATTTGATCTGTAAATTTGAATTTCGAAGTGAACAGGACAGCGTTAACTGATACTGATTTAGATTTGCGGGGAACTGTCTGGTTGAAAAAATTATCTTGAAGTTATCAATCCATACACATAATTTTTATTTAAATTAACTACTAATGTTTAACAGGGAAACATCTATTTAGAAGCTAGAGTATCACGAGTCTGGAAACTAATTGTAAGTAGTGATATATGGTTTTGTAGCTGTTTGTGAACCCTTACGTGTAAAAGTGATTGATTAAGTCTCTAAAACGCCGATAGGTACTATTGGGCCTAATTTTGACTTGAAGCGTCTAGCACAAACACCAATTTTTTTTTCATGGATGTTTATTTCGGATGAAAGCTGAAGGTTTTCTGGGTGCAGATCCTCGACAACCACACATCAAGAGTTCAGGAGAATGTTTTTTTTTAAAAAAATAATTCATTGAAATTTAGCGAACACAAAAATATATCAGTTCAGGATGGTTGCAAAGTAAGGTACAGAATTCAAACTTTTGGCTGATAAGGGTAGTTGCCAGTTTATATTTAGCTGTAGCCGAGGGGTGAGCGAATCGAATTTTTATTTACCTCAGCCAGCCGAAACTCTTGTTTTCACGCGATAACAACGAGAGGATGCAAACGGATCTGACTAGCTACTTGTACCGCTAGCTTAGGCAGCCGACGTGAGAGGATCAGGACCTGCGCTCCACAAGCATGACGGTTTTTATCACTCAATATGCGTTTTTTTTACGTCGCAACATTTTCGGTATAATAAAAATATGATTGTTTAAATACAACTATTAAAAATAATAATAATTATAAAATGGGTAATAAAAATAACCCAGGATTTTTGAAGTTATATTTGTTCTGACAGCCCAACAATTACAGTACTAGGAAAAACTCAACCAAATGTTAAAGTAAAAATAAAACATACAGAAGTAAATAATTTATATTTACATAATAAATTTGACATAATAATATAATCAGAGAATATATTTTACATTGAAATCTTCAATAAGTCCAATGAAAATCAATATACTGTATTATGAAATGTTTATTAAATTACGTTAACTCGATCTTTAGATTTGGAGATTAATTATAAGAAAGATAGGCAAATACAGACAAAATAAGTGATAATATAAATAGCACGCAAAGTTTTTGGGATCCTTGTTCCTTTCTTCAGTTCCTAAGAAGAGCCTAGAGCGACACAACGTTTTGTTTGCAAACATTGTGAAGTTTACAAAATATCTTGCTCTAATTGACATTCCTGTTACATACGGCAAATAAAACGTTCCCTTAATACCCGTATCAAGGAACATATGTCTAATATCAAACTTCCCAATAATAAACATTCTGTAGTCTCCAAACATATCATCATTTCGAAACATTTTTTATTATTTTTGATTGGCAAAATGCTAATATTTTAGACATTGACACCAGATACAAAATCCAGACCCTCATGAGATGCTTCATATTAAATCAAACATCATAGCAATTAATGTATAAAGAGACCCTACGAAACTGAACAACGCCCTTGTTATTACGCTTGTAGCGCGATAGTTTTATTATTGATATATATATAGAATTTATTTTAATTTAATTAGATATTAGCAAGGGTTGAGGGCTTGACAAGTTGGAATTTGACCAGACGCTGCCGTGACGGAGAGATAATCCATAAGGTCTGGACTTAGGCACGTAGGATGTTGACCTTCGGAAGTTACCTGGACTGTCGCACCGTGGAAAACGTCTCTTCAAAAATCCCATAAATTTAAAACGGGACTGCCTTAACCAATCACATTTCTTGGTTCAGGAAAGATCAATCGAAAATTGGTCCAGAACATCGATATTTCACATCCAGCGAGGGGGCTGTAAAGAAAGTGTAGAGAGACTCCTCGACGAACCGTCGCCAGGGACGGACGTATAGCCCGAAACTTGCATCATCCAGAGGACTCGGAGAGAACGAGGGTGCATCATGATCACGGCCAGAGATCAACGCGAGGTAACTGCCAAGTGTCTCAATCCTTGACGCGCCTGGGGGAATTACCGCAAACCATGGTTTAACTTGGGATTAAGGGATCCGATTGTTTTGCGTAGCTGAACACACGTAATTTGTATTTATTTTATTTTATTTTTCTCATGTTCAGTTAAATGATTATTAAATTCTGTAAAATATCCATTTACTTCATCATTTAAAAAAACCTACCACTACACGCTAAACCTTCTGCTTTCCCATTGTGGTTGTTCCATTATTGTTACGCTAAACCTTCTGCTCTCCCATTGTTGTTGCGTTTTCGTCAGTGGTGTCGCTTTAGGATCTTCTTAGGAACTGAAGAAAAGAACAAGGATCCCAGAAACGTTGTGTGGTATTTATATTATCACTTATTTTGTCTGTATTTGGTTACCTTTCTGATAATTAATTTTTCATTCAGACGTAAATTTTTTCATTTAAATTTGGAGATATTAAAATTTTATTTATATTTATCCTCTTTCACCTCAAAAATACAGTTAAGAGACATTTAATCATTGAAATATTATTTTTGGGTTTATTTAAATAATGTAATTAACAGAAGCAATCTGTTCGTATTGAAGAAAGGGAACTTGTTATTCATAATCAGTGGTTACGAAATAATTACTTTGATAAATCAAAATCTTAGGTGATGAACTTAAAAATTATTGGTTGCTGAAGAGGAAAGCATGTTTCATAGAGCAAATAGTATTTGTCTGGATATTATAAATAATCAATCTTTGTAATGCACTCGGGAAAAATGTTAAGGGGACAAATGTGTCGTGGATCAGGTTTGGTCAACAGTTGATTTTAATGTAGAGCGTAGCGATTATTAGCTTTTAAATTATACGCTAGTGGATTATGATTCAATTTCACAATATTATGCCGGATGTCGTTTGGACCAGCGGTAAGAATCGCTGTACTTACGAAAATATACAATTTTATTAATCGTACCCAGGGGCACCGAACTGACTAATTGAACTACGGTGACTGAAGATGGTTGATTCAAATTAAATTCCCAGAAGCCGGGACTGTTTGCTGTGGGTTGGCGCAGCATTAGTTTGAAATGAGAATCACGTTGACATGTCATCTGCCAGAACTAAAGCTTGGCGCGAATCCAACAGACGCCCAGCTCTTCAGGCTAGTCTGCTCGCCTGTTACATATGGAGATGTTCTGCGAGACAGTTGGCTTCGTGTAATATCGTCCGGGAAATACGTCTCTCTAGCTTAACATGGCAGTACGCAAAATCTCTTGGCGTAGCACTACATTTGTGGCAGGTTTGCGTCCTGGAAAATCTCCAGAGCAACGTGCACTGGTTGCTTCAATAGTGCTATTTTTACTGAAAACGAGAAATGTGCTGTTTTTCAGACAATTTTAAACACATTAACGTTATTCAAAGTTTTCTGATATAGAAATTTTTTTTACTGTACTTTGACGCAGACGAGTCTCAAATGTGAACAGTTTCAAATCTGCAATTCAGTTGGCAAATGCTCGGTGTTCCGTATCGCTTTCGGTTAGAAACATAATATTCAATTAATGACTGCTGGAGGCTACTTGCCCGCAAACCCCAGGGCTCCCCAATCTAATTCCGGAGATGCGCGAGATAATTTATATTAACAATTTAATTTACTGCAAAGGTTCTCTGCAAGCATAATTGAAATTGTGTCATTTTATTAAACTGTTGCTATTTGTTTATTGAATGAGAAGAGAAAAAAACTTAGTCTTAAGTGGTCATCAAAACCTGAGAAAACTGTCAAATGAAATTATAAAAACGGTTTCCTTCTTTTAAATTGGTGTCAATTTATAAATATTGCTAAAAGTTGGTAAAATTCGTCTCTATATGCAGCATAATTGAAAATTAACTTAAGAGCACAGTTTTTTTTGTGGAAAGCGAACAAAATAAAGGTTTTAGAACTTTCACCATTTAACCTCAATATGACGATGGCGGAGATGAATTTCGCTGAAACGTTGCGTTATAATAAAGAATTGACCCGGTTGATGAGTCAATAAATGTTTACTAAATTCTTTCAAATGGAAAGCTTTCGTTATTGCAACACAATAAATATTTATTAATAAATTTTCCACGGTTAAGCAGCAGGTTCAGATTTCTCGATGTTAACGTTTCTGCGGTCATTCTTTACCGCTGTCTTTAGACTATTTCGCTGCGTGACGTGTGCGTCGTATTTGTAGGGTGGGACCCCAAGTCTCCATGCTGCGATCTGATTGGCCGTCGAGAATCGCCTGACGACAGTGTCAAGGACACATGTGTTTCCATGTCAAGTACATATTTTAATAATTGAATTCCACGCGTTACTAATTTCGAAGCCAGAGTCTTTTTTAAAAGATTGTTACGGATTTTTATTTCTATGGATTCCAACATCACACTGTCGAGCCACTTTTCAGCGTGTTTTAATTTGACAGTGTCCGAAAAACACATATTGTGTCCTGTCATAAGAGCATGCTCAGGTTGTTTTAGACGAATATATCTTTCGTGTTGAATGCAGCGTTGTTTGATGGTCCTCAAAGTATCTCCGATATATTTTCGGCCTAAAATGCAAGGAATCATATAAACCCCAGCAGAATCTGTCTTATTTTGCTCTGTGGGCGAAAAACTGTCTTGATATTAGGTTTCGCCAATATCCTGCCAATCTTTGACGTTGTTGGACCTGCATAGGGAAGGAAAGCTAAGGTTATAGGACCCAACTCAGGTTTTCTCTTCTTTTTCTTATACCTAAGGGCCTCGTAAATTTCCCTTTGAGAATGTCCGTTTTTAATTAACATACGCCATAGATATTCAGTTTTTGCCGAAGAGGGCTCGTAACCCTATAACGGCTAAGGGATACTCTCCCGGATAAAATACTTTTATTTAAAATTTAATTTACGCAGCGACATAGTCTGAAGACAGCGGAAGAGAATGACCACAGAAACGTCAACATCGAGAAATCTGAACCTGGAGCTTAACCGTTAAAATTTATTAATAATTTACACCGGGTAAGGTTACATTCATTAACAATAAATATTAGCAATGAGACTCGTCTCAGGGTAATTGGTCAGTCACACAAATAAACAAAATTAATATTAGTGGTTTGGCAATACCAAAATGATGTAAGACGTCGACACAGATATCAACCCCTGTCAAACATGTGCACTTCCTAAGATAACGGCATCCAATGCCACAAGAATATTACGATCCCTGGCCTTACGATACCTAGCAGTGGACAATTGATTGAAACTGGCATTAAACGAATTTTAGAAGAGAACGTGGTTTGTGACATATGGGAGGAATGTGGGCTTATTATTGGCTGATTTTAATTAATGTTATTTGTGGTTTATGATATTAAACTTCTTGGTTAATTAACAAATTGAAAGAAAAACGAAAAAAAACATATAGAAGAAGTGAAACATTTGTGCTTACATTTCAACGGATGTAGGGCGATATTACCGGCTCGCAACTTAGTAATGAGCGCAAATTAGTAGATAAAATGCGTGCGTACTATCGGAGTTGAGAATGACATGAATGAGTTGTGAATATTGATCAGTGCACGTGGTTAGCGTGACCACCGACACACTAATAAACATGCCCTCGATTCGTATGCAAATTGATACAATCAGAACAATTATAGACTGGAAAACACAAATGAAGGCACCCGAAACGCAAATTCACGTACAATTCAAGTTACATAAAGACGGCATTTCCATATTAATGACCGTCTGTACATTTCTCCGGAATTGACTCGCGGCAACTGTACGTAATAGTGGCCGTTACGTTTCGAACATAATTTGTTTTAAGGACAAAACATGTTGCCAATATAGAAAATCTATATGGGGTAGGAACAAATAACTATAGTTATTCTCAAATGGAAGACGATTTGGCTGTCAGCGAATGAGAGCAGAGAATTAGACGAACGTTGCCACATCGCCAATAATGAAGGGCAACAAACCATTAGTCTGGCATTAAACTAGCAAGAAATTGCAGTCAGTGTTTGCTGTAATTACTTGCAGGCCATTTACACTGGCAAGTGCAAGAACTCGGACGCGAGTCCTTTCATTTTTCCCGTGCAAATATTTACAGATAGCATTTACACGGAGAGGTGCAAGTAGAATCTCGTGACTCGTGACGTCGCATTTCTGTTTTCAATATGGACAGAGGTCAGCTGTGCTGAGCATGTTTTGTGCCTCCCGTTGTGTTGTATATTACATATTTCGGTTATTTATTTATTTATTACAGTAATATTTATTTGTCTGAAAAATTATTATTTATAATGAGTAGCAACGGAGAGTTGGAACGTGACGCTGCTGCAGTTATTGTTATGAAGTATCGAGAGAAGAAACGGAGAAGTGTTTGGTTGCGCAGTTGGCTCAGCAGGAGAAACGAAAGAGGAGCTTTCCAGACCTTAATTCGCGTACTAATTCTTTAAGATGCCATCGAGTTCCAGAATTTCTGTCGTCTAAACGTGCGAGATTTAGAACATCTAATTAACTTTATTGGATCGCTCAATTGAAAACAAGAAACGAGGTTAAGGAACGTTGCTTCTAACTCTATTTTTTTGACAACTGGTAAATTAAAAGTGTCAACAATATGTGTCAACGTCGCACGAATTTTATTCGTCAGCGCAATGAAGAGTTTCAAGGTCAAATAGGCTCCCATTTGAAAAGGACTATAACTAAACGCATACTGATAAACAGAAATCGCATCCGACCCAAATACACAGTTCTTTAAAATACCGCATAAACAACAGTTTCAACTGTACGTTTCATAAGGCCAGCCTACACTACCCTCAAGTAAAGTCTGCTAATAATTCAAAAGGAGAATTTCATATGTGCTGGCAGGATGAAATATAGTTTCATATATTTTCATGCTTCAACTATATCAACATAGTATTAACACTGTTTAAGGAAATTTAATTATTATTCACGATGCGATGTATTTCGAACTTGGAGAGTTAATATATTATATAATAGCATATAATGTGATGCTATATGAATGTTATTGTTGAATTTTATGTTACATCAGCAATAATTTTACGTTACATCAGCAATAATTCCACTTTACGTTAAGAAAAAAATCAGAGTTTATTCACCGGCGGAAACGTTATTTTTCGTTTTTAACTGTTTAAATGATCTACGTAAAACCAATATAAAAATGTAACACATTGATTTAGATTTATTACTCATCAATAGAGGAATTAGGATATGACATAATATTATATTACAAGAAAATAATAATATATTAGAATTACAAAAAATATATAATCAAATTAACGTTAAAGATACTAATATAAGAGTAATTAATGAAATGATAACTATATTGATCTTCAATTTTAATTCGACGGAGTTTCCAACAACAAATCTTACTTATATTTCCGTCGAACAAAAATAAAAGAGTCGGCAATTAAATTCTACAAGATTATAATCATAAAATAATAGCATAACTTGATAGGATTAAATGTTTAGGTAAGTTAATTATCTATAATTTTGTAATTATAGGTTTTTATTAATAAACAGGTTATAATCTAAACTAATATAAGGGGAAAGTATTAAAATTTTTGTTAATTTTTATGAAGACTGAAAAACGTCTTGGCAATGTCACGTACGACCTCGCGGAACCAAACCACGTACTTTGCAACATAATAGGGTTAATGTTTATACAATTAGTTGCCACAAAGTTTTGAACTATTGCTTGTAAACAGAAGCTCCTAGTCGGTGACCGCAGGCGGGACTCCGAAAGTTCCAACTTACAAACAAGTAGGTGATTAAAGTACTCAAACCATCTACAAATATATTCTCTACACGAATGTAAAGTGTTGCAAAAAGGCACGTAGTGACTTTTCATGGATATTTCTGTAATTTTTGAGAAATGATATACGGTTACATCACTGCACACTTCTTACTTTACCTTATTTCTGGTACATATGACTGTCATAATATGAAGACGTACATCAGCAATAATTCTCAGTTAGAAAATTATTTCACTTTGACACCTAAAAAATAAATTTACTTTGGATTAATGTAATACTTTAGACATATGAAATTTTGTATATGGATTAGCAGCTAACAGGAAATTGTGTCGTCCCAAAAATACTTAAAAAAATTACACGCAGTCCAATATGTCGAGAGATGAAAATATATAACTGTAGTTTACAAGAGTTGTCCGCTATTCCTATTGGAATAGTCGGCCAGCTGCCTCCTAAACTGGCCAAGGCATGGCGAGGGGTAAGCTGCGTCCCCACAGCAAACCCCTTTCCCGTCATCGGAAGGGCGTGGGACAAGTACCAAATGCCCGACCTACCCGATGCAGGTTTTTTATAGGGTTTGTCCTGCATTACTTTTAGGCGAATGCCGGGTAGGATCCTTAAAATATAGCCCGGGGGCCCTAGTAACCCTTGGATACCTTCCTACACCCTACCGCATCCCCCCTTTCAAATCCCTTTCCTATGCTATAAGAGGGGAGTTGCCACTATGTGGATTACCCTATACATAGCCTATCTATACCCCAAAAAAAAGATTGATAAAAGTATAACACAACGTTTCTCCCCTATATTTGGATATCAGGTATAATAAATAAAAATTATTGATTGACAGAAATTTGGTGATAATTTTGGCCTCGAATCGATATAAAATTGAACAAGAATTGACTGTTTACAAAGTATAATATAATGAAATAGGGAAAATGAACCGTATAATTTTTTCACTTGATTAATTCAAATTACATTAGAAAGTTAAAATTTTAGCTTAAAATAAAAATTAATCTCTGAACGTAAGATATAATTTAGTTTTTTAGAATTTTCTTTGATATAACACCATAACACTAAAATTTAGGGAAGAAACGTTTTATATTATGTTAATTTTTATTTTAAACTGCCATTTATTAACTTTTTTATAAATTTTTAATTAATTCAGTGAAAAAATTATTCTGATTGGGTTTGGACCATATTTAGTTATTTTATATTTCATAAATAGTCACATCTTGTTAAATTTCAGCGAATGTTTCTTTTGTTTTAATGATTAATTGATTCAACCTTAATGTTATGAAAACAGTATACGGAATATGAATTGCGATTTCAATATGGCAAGTACACTTCAAATGACCATCAACCAGCAAGACAAGTATTGGTGCACTATCGAAAAAAAATATTGACTTTACTGGACGAATGTATCGAGGCTGCTCGTTGATATATCGAAGGAAAGCAAAGGACCCCATATTCATCGAAGAGGCTCGGTACGGAAAAACGTTATCAGCTCCTAATCGAAAACATAAATTTATATTTCCTGATGCTGTCCTACTTCCGAATGCTCAGTTAAATTTAATGTTTATAAAACATCGTTTCCTTATATATCTTAGTGATATAGTTTAATTAATAAGTAATTATGTTAAATAAAAATAATCTCCGAATGCCTTGATTCTTGCCAAGAGCTCACTAACGTAATCTCCCTGACGCCGCGGAGCGCCATGTCTTCGAAAGAGATGAAAATATAATACTAAATTTACAACTTCGGCGTATATAAATCACTAAAAATGTTAGTATCCAGGATAGATATGCTGAAAGCAGTTCAGTTCACCCACTACGTCAGCGAAACACGATACAGAAGAATATCAGCCAAAACATCCGGAAGACGAGATTGACGAATCCGAATGCAGAATTAATGAACTGGAAAAGTTAATGTGAGTGATAGAATACAAACGGCTGCGTAAACAAGTTATACGATAAACCTTAATTTGACATCGTTGTATTTCAAATAGATCAATGAATGTATTTTTCTTTTAATTAATTTTATGATCCATGCCACGACACAAAGGAATTTAGTTAAAATTATTTAAATTCGAAATTTTAATTGATATATTTATGATCATATATCAGAAAGAACACTAAGAAAATTATTTAAATTTATTTATATTTGAATGAGATATATTTTAATAAACTTTTGTAATGTAATATTTATTGTATACTAGCTGGGCGCCCGACCTATTTGTTGATATAAGCCCAGAAAAGTATTTAATCAAACATTAATCTCGTAGTCAAAAAGTGATTTAACCTAACTATGCGGAAGGCATGCTAAAATCATCAGAACCCATCAGTACCTTTAGAGAAGCTTAAATATTCCCGATACCGACCCATAAAAATTTTCTTACTACGAAAATATCAGCCGTTTTAGTTATGTTTGAAAATTTACATCCCCGTCCACCCCTGTACTTGGGGGTGATAGACGTGTATTCCTCTCACAGTGTTTGTTTCCAGTTTGCAAGTAACACGAATACGAAATTTTGTCAAATTTTCTCCACGGGTGTAAATACACACATTTTTTCCCCTTCCAGTCCCATTCATAGAGGTAGAAGTACAACTTATAGGGAAAGTTTAATGGCATAATTAAACTCAGCGACATCCGTAACACCGGATTTGACTCTAATCTTGGTTGTTTTCACGTTATTTTTATGTAACGCCCGTCCACCTCCACACCAAAGACTGCACCACTCCTATGCCGAAAGGGGTTGAAATTATACACAAACAACATCGGGAGAAATACTATTAATCTCGTTGTCCCCCAAAATATGTATCCAATTCAAATATATACCGGTTCCGCTTGTTTGAAAATTTATTCCCTATCCGCCTTAGGGTGGTAGACGTGTCTTACTCTCACAGTGTTTGTTTCCCGTTCGCCAGAAACACGTTTGGTCAAATTTTCTCCACGGGCGTAGATTTGTTTGCGGAACATACTCACAGACAACGTTAAGGCTATTTTATTTATTAGAAGAAGACAATTTTTAAAGACGTTAAGGAACAAATATTTTAATCATGAAATCTAATAAACAAATGTTTAGATACTGTTACATATTATATATAATGTCCAGGAATCCCCTATGTTAAAAAAATGTGAAAGAAGGCAGGGTCAATGAAATTTGATAGTTTGAATATATTTTTTTACAATAACACAGAAAAGTGCCATTTAAGTTATATAATATAACATGAATTAAGAAATAACATTGTAATAGGGGGTCATATGTGTAATAGGAAAAACTTAAATAATTTTTACGATGGACAATATGATAAGAAAAGGTAGAGGTACAAAGTAAAAAATAGCAAAAGCATTATTAATTCTAAGTATAACATTCACCGAATGGCTTATAAATTAATTGATATTTGTATAAAAGATCTAAATAAATATTCAAAAAATAGTATTTTCTTTTACATGTTATACCGATGATCAGAATCTTTGCAAGATTTTGTAGGACAGGTACCTTCGCTTTAAAATATATAAATGTATGTAGCTGTTCCGAAGGAATATTGCATTGTTGCCAATTGTTAAAATACTCAATCGCAAGCAAATATACGGATCCATTACACTCGTGATGCTTTCGATTTATGATGTTATGCGTACGGAAACGCCTAAACGCAACGCGAATCGAATAAGCACCGTACCAGCACCACGTGTTTTGCTAATGATGACCTAGTAATCCAACATGGGGACAGTAATACCGTCCCGAGCAAATGTTGGCTGCGTGGAGTGCATTTATTCACCAAATAAGCGACACAAATCTATTTATCCTGCGGCGTGAGATTCTGTATGCGTTTCTCTGATTGCTGCTGCACAACGCAGCCAACAAAAACGCGGTTGCAATCACCGCTCTCTGCTTGCAGTGATAAATTTATGCGTCACTCACGTGAAAGGTAATTCATTTTATCTGCTGCCTGCCAGAATAGACCCCACACAAATATTAACCGCCGGTTGGTTCCGTGGTGACGTGAGGCGTGATTGTCAACTTTTATTCATCTTGGATTTAAAAATTGCGACGTGTCTGTTTCTTTAGATCTTCATTAAAAATGCACCAGTTCATGTAAAAAAATGATTACTTTGCTCATAATGTATGTAGACGTAATTGTAAAATTAGAATTGGACAGTAAAATGTTCGTACCTGAGCATGACTTCAGTGAGTGTAATGGATGTGTAAATTTAATAAATCTTTAAGGGAGTCAATTAAGACGCTCGTCACGTAGTTTAAATGTAGTTTTTGTTCCTTTTATTGAAAAAGATACTGCAGGAGAGTTCATATTTGCCCTGTAATATTAATATATTATAGTAATATAATATAGTATATGAAAAACAAATCTACTGGACGGAACTTAATAATTTGAGTGAGTTAATAGAAAATCATTCTTCAAATTTTGAGTCGCCTAAGATAACTTTTAAACATGAAATCCAAATTTGGCTTGAAAACACAGCTGAGACTGTTTAAAAGAGAGATAACTAAAATTTTAAACTTATTCTTCTTCTTGGAAGTACATTAACCACACTGCCGATGAATCTCCTTGCATTGTCCTATACATTTGATATGGAATAGTAAACGAGATTTTTTTATTTATTGTTTATAGTCGCGTCAAAATAAAAGTCATTGGCGTTTACCATACCTACTACATGAAATTATTACAATTAGTTCATATAAACTATCCATTTTATTCTTTGTCTATTTAGATTAGACCTTCAATGCCGGTGTCATTGCTAAACTTAAGTACGTTATTTATTGCCGCTGATGAGGTACATATCTCCTTTCTCGTGTATTTCTGAATTGTGGCTCTTCTTGTACTGTCGTGCTTTGGGCAGTCGTAGAGGATATGCTGGATCGTCAGGGCAGCCATGCATACGTCACATGTAGGTTGCGGTGATCTGGAGAGTAGTATCGGCATATAATATTACATTTTATCGTTGTCAGTGCCTTCTCCTATTTGAGATTTAATGATTGTCTTACTAACTCTTATTCTCCTAGAGAAGTCATTTAAGGAGCCTGCGAGAGGATTCTCTCGCAGGTAACCTGCGAGGGATGTTCTCTCGCAGGCAAAACCTTGTAGGAGAGATACGAAGGGGCTACCTTTGGGGGGACGCCTTTTCCTCTCCGTTTTTGAACTAAGGTTCCCATAAGCCGAGGGTCACAGACATTGGGCATACGGTAAGAGTTGTCCGCTATTACCATTGGAATAGTCGGCCAGCTGCCTCCTAAACTGGCCGAGGCACGGAGAAGGGAATGCTGCGTCCCCACAGCAAACTTATATCGGAAGGGCGTGGGACAAGTACCCAATGCCCGACCTACCTGATGCAGGTTTTTCTAGGGTTTTCCCTGCATTTCTTTAGGCGAATGCCAGGTAGGATCCTTAAAATATAGCCCGGGGGGCCTAGTTAACCCTCGGCTACCTTCCTCTACCCTTCCCCATCCCCCCCTTTCAAATCCGTTCCTATGCTATTAAAGGGGAGTTGCCCAAAGTTGATTACCCTCATGTAGCCTGTTGCCCTAAAAAAAGAGAAGTAATTTATTCTACAATATCTTCTAGAATTCACCAAGTAGAACGTTTCACAAGATTTAAATGTTGCACTGATTCGTTAAGTTCATCTATTATTCAGTTAATATACAATATAGTTTTTATATTTTTTATTTTCCGAAGTACATCATTCGATCAGAATTTTCTACCAACATAGCAAATGAATTATATTTAACGCCATAATCCTTTAGAGCAGTTTTTGTTTAACTGTAGTTACTTCTTCACTGAATTTGTACATAGGTCGTGAGTAATAGTAACTCGGGTCCAGATAAGATGAGTAGTGACCCTCTGGCTTGGTATTGTAGTGGCTATAGGCTGGAGCACAGGTTAACACGAGCTTTTGCTTCTGAAAGTTGGTGGTGTAAAATCTATAATGAAAACATTGACGCAAATAAATTGATTGTGTTGAGTTGAGGAAGTAATACACGCACGCACGCACACACAAAACGCATCCGTAAACGTTAGAGATAATAAGTATAGTGTATGATAAAAAAGACCTTAGTACTGTCTGTATATACCGTTGGTAAGAATATAATTAATGTATTTGAGAATTGGAGTGGCGCAGTTCCCGGTTCTCCTCACGGATCTGTTCCCTACTGACGACAACGCTCTCCTCCACTTTGTTCTTTCTTCTACTGCGCATGCGACACGACTGGCTACATCTCTCGACCTATACTAGTTTCTAATTTATTAAATCTATATAGTTGTCTGTAGTACAATATTTGTCTTCCAAATATGGTTCCAGAGAGGTATCGATGATTTATGCGGTCTTATTTTCAATTGAAATATTTTTTGTTAACGAAACAACTGTCAAAATATTCAGGGTATGGAATATATATTCACTCAATATATAACTCACTCTTGAAAATGGATCTATACGATGTATTTCTACATACTGAAATATCGTAATACGCAATAGGTCTAGACTAGTCACAACATACACTAAGAGAAGCATCGTAAAATATCATAAACAGAGCAGATTATTTTGGTTACAACTTAGTACGATTTTAACTTATTAGAATAATTGGTATACCTGTAGTTTGTAATTCGGTTATTCGTTGAAAAAGAGGGTGTATGAATTACGCATTTTTGCAGTTAACACTTATTTGGTATTTCTGTTTTCAATTTATTGATTATTTAATACAGATTTAAATTGACTAATTAAATAGAATAATTAATTATCGTAAAATAATTTAATTAAATTGATAAAAATGCCTCATATAATATTATTAGTTTCTTAAATATGTAATAAATGTCTTGTATTAAATCTATTAAATAATAATTTAATTAATTTTAGCTATATCACGAGCACAGCAATTAACATGTTGACTATGGCAAAACACGCCATGCAAACGTTGTGTGTTAGTAAATATTTAACATTGTTCTAAACTCAAGAATTTTTTACTCAGTATTTGTAATCAGTTGATGGAATGTGAAATTGATAATATTTCCGAAAGTTGTTGAAGGATGTTCAAGGTGGAGACAAATGAAATATTAGAAGTTCCGTTATGTAGTTAAAGGTTGAAGGTAGATTTGAGTAGTTCGCAGATTAAGCAAGAATAAAGTAGGTCAGGCGATTTTACGATAAAATGATTCCGTACCAAAAACTGATTTCCAAAAGAGTATATATTTAAAAAAACAGTCAACAAATTCTGAACCATATTCAAAACTCATAGCCGAAACTAGACTTCAAATTATTATTATTTTTTTAGGATAACAGGCTTCATGAGGGTAATCCACATGGTGGAAACTCCCCTTTAATAGCATAGGAAGGGATTTGAAAGGAGGTATGCGGAAGGGTAGAGGAAGGTAGCCAAGGGTTAACTAGGGCCCCCGGGCTATGGTTTATAAGGATCCTACCCGGCATTTACCTAAAAATAATGCAGGGAAAACCCCAGAAAAACTTACATCAAGTAGGTCGGGCATTGGGTACTTGTCCTACGCCCTTCCGATAGCGTGAGAAGTTTGCTGTGGGGACGCAGCATTCTCTTCTCCGTACCTCGACCAGTTTAGGAGGCAGTTGGTCGACTGTTCCAATGGGAACAGCGAACAACTCTTACCGTATGCCCAAGGTCTGTGACCCCGGAACATACGCCTCTCAAAACAGGCCGAGGTGCCTCGGCTTGTGGGAACTTTAGTTTAAAAACGGAGAGAGGAAAAGGCATAAAAAACAACCTCAAATTATTATTATTTTTTTTAGGGCAACAGGCTACATGAGGGTAATCCACTTTGGGCAACTCCCCTTTAATAGCATAGGAAGGGATTTGAAAGGGGGGATGCGGAAGGGTAGAGGAAGGTAGCCAAGGGTTAACTAGGGCCCCCGGGCTATATTTTAAGGATCCTACCTGGCATTCGCCTAAAGAAATGCAAGGAAAACCCTAGAAAAACCTGCATCAGCCCCTTCACTATGTTACTTAGTTTTAAAAGGAAGCCTGCGAGAGAATTCTCTCGCAGGTGAACTTTCCCAGAGATCTCTGGCGGAGGCAACCTTTGGGGATGCCTTCACATCTCTCTGGTTTTTGCCTCCTAAACTGGCCAAGGCATGGCGAGGGCTAAGCTGCGAACCACAGCAAATACCTCTTCCGCCATCGGAAGGGCGTGAGACAAGTACCCAATGCTCGACCAACCTGATGCAGGTTTTTTAGGGTTTTCCCTGCATCACTTTTAGGCGAAATGCAGGGTAGGATCCTTAAAATATAGCCCGGGGGCACTAGTTAACCCTTGGCTACCTTTCTCTACCCTTCCGCATCCCCCCTTTCAAATCTCTTACTATGCTATTAAATGGGAGTTGCCAGTATGTTGATTACCCTCATGTAGCCTGTTACCCTAAAAAAAATCAAAAAAATCTTTAGTTTTATAATTTTATATATTAATTTGGAAACAATATCAATGTAATCACTTTTAATATTTAAATATTATTTTTATTATGAACGTTAACATTATTAAAGGAATGCATGGAAAATGCAATTGAATAATACATAATTTTACATTCGTAATGTTGTGAAGTACATATTAAAACGTAGAAAATACAATATCTTTTTTATAAATTAAATAGACACTCCTCATTGGTATCCAAAATTTTTTTATTGTTGATTAATAAAAATATAATATAAAAAAAATAGAATGTTATGCAGGAATTCACGACATAAGAATAATAACCTTCGGGATCAAGTTGTTATTGTATGTTTATGTTGTGTAAAAAAACGAGTTATCAAATGTTCTTACATCATCTGTTTCAACGTCGACCGCACAGTAGACCACACGGTTTCATGCACAGATAAATTTTATATGTAAATTCATGTATGCCTACGTGCGTCCAGCGTATGAGCACGCAGACAAATTATTACACATCACATACTTCACGGAACTCGGCTTACCGTACGGGCAACTGCAAACAGTTTTCAGCAAATCTATCAATTCACTACGTTCAAATTTTACAAAACCTATCGGTGTTCTATTGAATTCGTGTTTGCGGGAACTTTGGGTAACTGCAGATGTAATTGTGGAAACCTGGTAACACATTGGTTTAACACCAATTAAACAGGACTTTTGGTGTTGTGTAGAAGTTGATTTGGAATAATTTCATAAAGACGTGTCAACATTGTTCAGTAACTGTAATTGTTTTGTAATGTTCAGTATGTTGATTATAACTCTTTTAATAGCTAATACTGGGCATGTAATAGTAAATAAGTTCCCTCTCGTCGAAATTAACATTTAAAATATCTCTCGAATCACCCGAAGCGCTTATTTAGTGACAAGGAATTGTATACTGTGTGAAATCTATTAAATTTGGAACAACTGGCGAAATGCTACTATTTCTATTCAAATTACGAAATTTTTATCCCTCAGAAAATAAACTTTTATGAATAATTGTCGAAATGTCAGTTATAAACAGTTACAAATTCTTTACTGTTCGTTAAAGTTTGCTTCATCAAATGTAGATTTTAATTTTTTACGACATATTTTTCTTTTTATTGTTCTTTCCCTAAGGAATAAAAGATTCTATATGTCAGCAGAGGAAGAAAAACACGTAGTTCGGTAACAATGTTTTTAATCTATTCGTTTACAAAGCCGTGTCATTGTTGTTCTGGTTTTCTACGAAATATGAAAGCTAATAATATTTCCTAACCACACAACACAAACCCAAATTCCTAAAAAAATTTTGACTGACAATACGGAAACCATAATTTATTTATACGGACGAATGAAAATATTTATATTAATTGATGATCCGTAATAAAAAAAAACTTTTTGGCAGGGTATAATTTGCTTTTACTGTTGAATAAAATGTTGTTTTTTTTTCAGCAAGAGGGTTTAAGGTGAGACCTATTTATCATAAGTAAAATAAATTAAATGATAATTAAAGGAATGTAATATTAGTTTTCTTTTTTGATTGACAACTCCATTTTAATAGGATAGGTCGGAATTCGAAAGGGGGGATGCGGAAGAGTAGAGGAAAATAGCCAAGGTTTAACTAGGGTCTTCGGGTTACAGTTTAAGGAACCTTCTCGTCATTCGCCTAAAAGTTATGCAGGGCAAATCCTAGAATTCCTGCATCAGGTAGTTCGGGAATTGGGTACTTGTAGCACACCTCGACTAGGGGAAAACCAATTAGTACATAGATCAACCGATTCATCTGTAAGAGAACAATATTCGTTTTATCTGCATAAAACTGTTTAACAGTCTACAGGGAGATATAAAATTAGTGAACAATTGTAACAATATTCTAAAACTTGCAATCTTACGTGTGTATGTTGTTCTCTGGCGGAATTTATTAATCATTTTGTAAATAATTGGTGTTTATTTCCTGCAATACTGCTGAATAACTTATTTATAGAGGCAGTATATATATATAGTGAAATTACCTACTATGACATTCTTTTTATTTATTGCATTATTTAAAAACCTTTAACAATTATAAATTCAAACAACACATTTATTAACACATTATTTAAAAAGCTACAATTATTATCATAGCTTAAATTGAAATGTTAATTACAAACAATATTGTAAAAGGTTCTAGCTCTGTTGGTAAACATGAAAACACATTTTTATTTTGGAGTTAAGTGGGTGCAGCTGTAAATAGCTCCAGAAATTTCAGGCTGAACTCTACCGCAATAAAAGCTTCGTGATTTGACCTAACACTGCATATAAATAAATTGACACTCTTACTTTTTCTATTCTCTGTACGGCGTGAGGTAAGCAGGTCAGATCTCTACAGCTGTTCAGGAACTCTGCTGGGGTAGCGTGTTTCTCGAGCTTCACCTTGTACTCAACAATTAGAATTTTCGCTCTAATTCACTTGATTGTCGCTTCCGATTATTAACTCGCGTTTTTTATTACAATAATTAAAACGCAGAATTTAACAGTAACACTGATGCAATAGTTTTCAATTATAAACAGAAAAAATCGGTCATAAAATTCTCAATGTAATTATTCTGAAGGTGTAAATACGTACATAAATGTTTATAATTACAATACAAGTGTTTTAAAATAACGTCCTTCATTCTTGTAGATCCAACAATACCAAAAACACACAAAACCAATAACTAAATCGAATTCACTTCATTACATTTAATATATATATATATATATATATATATATATATATATATATAGGCGTCAAAAACAAATTTGTTCTTTCTGATGTTATTGACGAAATGTCTCAAAGTTCTTTCATCTAATAACAGTGATGTATTGTGTTGTAACCAGTCATATGTTAATAAAATTCTTTTTATTTATCGTGAACTCATATTATTAGAATCATGCACGCTTATTCATTATAACATGCATGGTACACTATTGCAGCCATAACATGTGTGTATATGTTCTCATACAGCTATACATGGGAGTTTCTAAATAATTTATTTTCCTACTTATATAATACATTTTATCATTAAGCAATTTATAAGTCTTGTTATTCCATTTTCTCAATTAAAATGCAAAGCCTTTTAAAAAATCACAATAATATGAATTAATCTTCAACATTGACTATAAACAATATTTTTGGGTAGACCAACCAGTAAGCACGCACGATGAAGTTGCCGGTATAAGAAACACAACGATTTATAATCCACTACGTATTAGACTTTCCCTGTGATTAGTGATCGAGAATCACAAGTAGCACTGAACATTACAGTTTATTAAAGTTTAATTCAGTACCTGTCAGAAGACTTTCCTTCAGGGGAATAAAACTTGTTTATCCTCTCTATTTCCTATTACGACAATCTTACACCTACACTGTCCTGCATCTTATTTACACATTATTATAGATTGTTCTATATAAATGTATTTTAGTATATGTAGACAAACTGACTTTGAATTCCACATAATTCATTTAGAAAATTTTATTATTAATTCCTTGTCCTCCTGAAAACTATTGCACTTCAGATGATTATCCCCCCATCTCTCTCTCTCTTATAACATGGGTGAAGAGGTCTGCGAGGGCTATTCTCTCTCAGGCAGTACCTGCAAGGAATATTCTCTCGCAGGCAGAACCTTGTAGGAGAGACACGAAGGGCCTACTACCTTTGAAGGTTCCTACATGCCGAGGCACCTCGGCCTGTTTTGAGAGGTGTATGTTCCGGGGTCGCAGACCTTGGGCATACGGTAAGAGTTGTTCGCTATTCCCATTGGAATAGTCGGCCAGCTGCCTCCTAAACTGGTCTAGGCACGGAGAAGGGAATGCTACGTCCCCACAGCAAACTCCTCACCCGCTATCGGAAGGGCGTGGGATAAGTACCTGATGCAGGTTTTTCTAGGGTTTTCCCTGCATTTCTTTAGGCGAATGCCAGGTAGGATCCTTAAAATATAGCCCGGGGGCCCTAGTTAACCCTTGGCTACCTTCCTCTACCCTTCCGCATCCCCCCTTTAAAATCCCTTCCTATGCTATTAAAGGGGAGTTGCCCATAGTGGATTACCCTCATGTAGCCTGTTGCCCTAAAAAAAAAAAAAAAAAAAAAGGGGGATGCCTTTTCCTCTCCGTTTTTGAACTAAGGTTTCCACAAGCCGAGGCACCTCGGCCTGTTTTGAGAGGTGAATGTTCCGGGGTCACAGACCTTGGGCATACGGTAAGTATTGTTCTCTGTTCCCATTGGAACAGGCGGCCAGCTGCCTCCTAAACTGTTCGAGGTACGGAGAAGGGAATGCTGCGTCCCCACAGCAAACTCTTCTCCCGCTATCGGGCGTGGGAGTACCCAATACCCGAACTACCTGATGCAGTTTTTTCTAGGGTTTACCCTGCATTACTTTTAGGCGAATGCTGGGTAGGATCCTTAAACTATAGCCCGGAAACCCTAGTTAACCCTTGGCTACCTTCCTCTACCCTTCCGCATCCCCCCTTTCAAATCCCTTCCTATGCTATTAAAGGGGAGTTCCCCAATGTGGATCACCCTCATGTAGCCTGTTGCATTAAAAAAAATAATAATAATAATTTGAGGTTGTTTTTTTATGCCTTTTCCTCTGTGTGGATTTCTCTCATGTAGCCTGTTACCCTAAAAAAATAAAAAAAAATATATATTTGTTATTTTTCATATTTTTTATTTTTCATAATTGTCTTTTAGTACATAATTTTTCCTAAATTATTTTTTTCAGTATTATATTCTACGATATATATTATTTATGCGTTTAATTCATCATATATGCTATTACTTCCATAAGTGAAACCCAAAAATTGGTAGTCGCGGAAAAGGGTTAACTGAATGTGTGATGCCTACTGACGAATTCGTTATGTTTTTTATTATGTATGTTTAAAACTAACAGGTAATAGTGAATATGGTTACTACGTTTGTTCAGCCTTTTCTCGTCAAATATTTCTCGTTACGATGGGTTACTGGGGTTCCCACTTAATCAGAAAAGTAAGTTTGTACGTAACAGCGTTTTGAAACTAGGGGATCACTGGGATCATAGAGGTAGTGAAGAAAAACAAAAAGTATTTTGTAATTAATTTCTGTTATTACAAATCTAAATTTATATTAATAAAATGATAATTTCTCAAATGTTGCATGTAAGCTAAAGCACACCAACATCTAGTGACTCGCAATGAGCCAGCGTGACAGGTAAACACTCGACATATATTAGATGCATTGCAAGTACTAGTTCAAGTATGAGTATAACGCCGTTATTAACCGTAGGATTTAATAGCCCTTTTCTGTTTATGATTCATGAAACCATGAAAATAGATCGCCATTAAACATAAATGACGAACGGCTATGAAAGGGTAACTACACTTCAGACGAGGCTCGCTGACGGTGACTAGCGATATATCCAAGAAAACAAATTCAAATAAATTAGTGAACGAAGTAACAACAAAAGATACTTATCATATCATTGAACAAAGGAGAAACGTGTGATGCAAGTATCGCAGGGATAATTAAATGATAGATGTCACTGTCATCCAACCCAAACTATTGAGAAGTTTTGATTTCCTTATATACTCCGTAGTTCTATTACAAATAGTATTTTCCTCTCCGTTTTTGAACTAAGGTTCCCACAAGCCGAGGCACCTCGGCCTGTTTTGAGAGGTGAATGTTCCGGGGTCACAGACCTTGGGCATACGGTAAGTATTGTTCGCTGTTCCCATTGGAACAGGCGGCCAGCTGCCTCCTAAACTGTTCGATGTACGGAGAAGGGAATTGTATTCAGTTATTCGGAATGCAGTACACTTCATCGGAAATAACGGAAGCATAATTTTTTAAACTGATTCACATGCAGTCAGAATTAATTTCTCTAATGACAAATATCAACTATAATACCCAAAGCCAGCTGCCTCCTAAACTGGTCCAGGCACGGAGAAGGGAATGCTGCGCCCCCACAGCAAATCCCTCTCCCGCCATTGGAGGGGCGTGGGACAAGTACCAATGCCCGACCTACCTGATGCAGGATTTTCTAGGGTTTTCCCTGCATCACATATACCACCAGCGTTTCTGGGATCCTTGTCCCGTTTTACAGGTGCTCAGAGGTTCTTCTTAGCACTTGAAGAAAGAGACAAGGATCCCAGAAACGTTGTGTGGTATTTATATTATCACTTATTTTGTCTGTATTTGGCTATATTTCTGACTATTATTCAAAGATTGTTTTAAATTTCCAAAATATTCTTTAATTTTGGTTCCAGGCAGAGCCTTTGTTTGAATGTCTCTGCAATATAAACCCTTAATATTGTATACAACATTAGTTTATCAAAATTTTGTAACATTAATATAATTTTTATATAAATTTAAATAATTAAACGATTTAAATATTATCATAACACTATAATTGGCAATCAGGTTTATTAATTAAATTGTACATTTTCAAGATTTAGTAAAACGATATAACCCATAAATATTTGCGGTTGTGGGTGAATTATTTTTATATATCAATAAGTTTAATCTATTTTTAATGTGTTTATTGATGAAACTGGGGGAAGAATTTTAAATTATAATGTTAAAAATTTTGTTTAATCGCTTCTTTTTGAATTTTTGGTGTGGCGTCAACTAAATTAAAAACCATAACCCTTTTATGTTGGGTGGGGTGATTTAAATGATGTAATATTCAACCTGAATAGGAAGGTTTCTGAAACCAATTAGTGTAAACTTTATTATTATAACGGAAGATTGTAACTTCCAAGAAGTTAAGAAAATGATTATGTTCCAATTCATAAGTGAATTTTAAATTAGGGTGAAAGATGAGAAAAATATTCAGAAATTTGTTCAGTTTTGATTTTGGCAATTTTGCAAACATTATAAAATAAATATGGTGCATAAACAAGCGGTTGGAAATCAAAAGAATAAATGCACGAGTTTTCCAAATCTCTCTTCTCTATTTCTACAAAGGATGGGGAAAGAGGATTGACATATTGAAAACATTAATCTGATAGTAGATTTTATCCTAAATTTGAATTCAAATTTAAATTAATTAAGATATCGGATAGGGAAAAGTAATTAATTTAGAAAATATGTCATTTATTTTAAAAACTTTCAATAACTAAATTATTAAGTAACGAATTAAATAAAGTTAGAACATCTAAAGACATTAAACTGTGATCATATGACAAATTTATGTTGTCGAATTTATTAAAAAATTCCAAAGAATTTTTGACAAGTAATTATTCAACCCTTTTCTAAATAAATTTGGAAGTTTTCATATTTTATTTAGAATGAAGATATTTCACAGACAACTTTTATTGAATATTTATCGTTCAGTTCACTGTTATTACGCTCTATTTTTCACGAGACCGCGCTACAGTACGGCTTTGACAGGAAAAGGTTCGTACACTGACGACTAGGCAGCTTCCAGCACCTCGATGGTATATCGCCACCCACACAGGAAAAAGCACGTATGATGACGACTATGTAACGTCCAGAGTTCAGCTCCGCTCACACCAGATAAGCCTCAAACCGTGGTTTCAGGAAGATTCACAGTTGCTCGCAGGCCCAGAAATCTAAATTTCTTTCAAACACGTGACAACTCGGTTCCTCCAACCACACGAAGAGGCACATCTACACGTTATCTGTGACTTTAAAAAAATAAATTCTAATATTTGTACCACCACCGGACAAGTTTGAAGAAACACTGCCAATTTTCGACCGAAATCGTCGCATCTCAAATTGGAGAGGTTGACTGGAATGAGTCCATGCTAACTCTGAATTTCGCAGGAAACTATAATTTCGGATGCATGGATCTTACGAGATCAACCAGCCGACTGACTCCAGCCCGTACCATCTCTAATTGCCGGAATGTATACAAACTATGAAGTCAAAAAATAAGAGCCTGCACAAACACGCAGACTATCCGTTGTTTAATGTATTATTAAACAAAGTTGCTAGTTTAAGACAAAGTAAAAACATTCATTGAAGCATTTAAATAGTAAATATTGCTAAGTAAAAGCAGTGTACATCTGTAGACAGCCAGGAATAGTAAAGTTGCAGTTTAAGTCCCAAGCGGTAAAAAGACTAGCAAATCTATGAATTACAGGATTCATACAAGGCAAGCGGTTACCAGATAGCTGACAAAAAGGAGGATCATCCGAGTTCCCGGGAGCCTATCAAGGTTGACTTAAAGAGCGTAAAATCTGTGAGCCGATATTAGAATCAGTGTAAAAATTTTGCAATAGTGTACTTCCGAAAACAAAAAGGAATGCTAGAACCAGCTGGACAGATGTAACAAAATACAAAATAATGATTTATGTAAACGTAATTAAAGGATAGAAGTCAGATTTCGTTCTATTTTAATTGTCAATTTAGAGTTCATTTCTTTTCTTTTAATTTCTTCTTATCGACATATTGTCTGGGTGAATTATAAACTGTGTGTTAATTAGTTTTTTTAAAACAACTTGTTGTGTCCATTATCAAACCCAGTAGAGACCATGAGATCTAAAATTTTTAATTGTAATTGTTTGTGAGTTAAAGCAACAAAGTGGAAATAAATAATTATGTGCTTTAAATTCTTGTTGATTATTTCATTTAATTAACGTCTCATTGTTGATTATTACAATATATATGCCGCAAGAAATCAGAATGAATAAAAAAAAAGGAAGGGAATCATTCACAGAGTGACATCGTAAATATCTCTATAGGTTCAAGATAGTGGACAGTCCAATGTGCTTGAACTGTGGTAAGGAAGAGGTAGATGTTGAACACGTTTTTTTTCAAATGCCCTCATTCTGAAAATCTAAGAAATCTTCTTACAGACGAAGTAAAAATTAAAATAAACACTTGTCAATCTGGTTTCTGTGATGCTAGAGTCAGCAGACAAGTGGAAGGGCATCAGCAAACACGCAGCTATTGTTATAAAGGAGCTACGGAAAGTAGGAATGGAGAATAGTCCATAATAGGAGGAAGAGCCACAGCTAAGACCGCTTCCTACGAAGTAATACTTAACTGCAATTCAGTAGGAAGCAATAATTGGTCATCGATGGAAAAACAGGTGCTTTTTAGAGGATAAGAATCTCACACTACCGTGTAGTGCGGACTGCTACCGGTGTCTTTTTGAAGATTTTTCACCTATCCTCGATAACAATATATATATATATATATGTTACAATGTGTATATAATTATATTAATGATAGGAATTACGTCGTCTTATTGGATTCCTATTCTAAACCAATGATTTAAGGTGTATGAAAATATTAATTAAATAACTAATGGGAATTCAGGTTCAGTGAATGCATACTCAAGATTTTAACATTAACCGTATGCATTATTTTCTGAACTAATTTTTCGATGTTAGAAGATTAATTTTTATTCCTAGAAAGAGTGAAACACAAATTTAATTGGGGGAAAAACTCCATGGTAAGTAATCAATTCTTTGCCACAAATGTCTCTGATGTTACAAGAAGTTATATCCAAAATTTATCTAGTTATACAATTTAATAATTTACGAGTAATTCATTAGTTAAGTGCAGTAATAAGACAGTTCATAGATTCTTTGAATATTAGATAAATTTATGAGTTAGATTACAATTACTTATATCTTTTCTCTCTAACTTTTGACTCATGAACTATTTCCTAATGAGCGCTTTGACGGTTAGTTTTGGCTGAAATAAAAGTCTTATGATATGACTTTAGAGCCTATAATTTACATTTTCTTAATTTTTATGTTCGGAATTAACTCGTGGGGGGAGAGTAATTATTCTAAGAAGTCTCCAACGATTCACCCGACCATGGATTTGGCAGAGAACACTCCAATTTCTTTCTTCCGAAAGCCCATCCGATTTCTCAGGGGCGTTATCATGAATACATTCATGGTACAGAATACGACACTGGGCCGGAACATGCGGGAATGTTTTCGAAGAGGGTCGATATCCCCACGAGTGCTCTTACTCAGAAATAACATGGGGGGAATATTATACCTTAAGACTGTGAATCCTATTTATACAGCTTGGTTCAGGTGCAGTAATTTGCAAATATCTGTATTTACTATTTACAGAACTTTTGATGTGTTTAATTGGATAACCCAGCGCAGGGAAATTTATTTTATTCTAAATATACGGATTTTTATATTAGGCACAAATATTTAAAATTATTTAACATTTTTATTTTATGTGTTTATTTGTGTGAATTTATATTACTTAGTGTGCTTAATGTAAACGTATATTTACTTAAGAAGTTTTTTAATGTATTTAATGCCTACCTGGTGTGCATATACGTGTATCCAAATATGTTTGCAGATACGAGTGGCATTACAAGTGTCAAATGCCTAGTGAAATTAATTCAACCATATTTGTCAATGGAATCGGAAAATCGGGATTATTAATGGAGAAAGGAAAATATCACATCAAATTAAGCGTATGGCATTTAACCGAAAAATTCACGACATATGATAAATGGTAATTAGTATAAATTACTAATTGTTGAGAAACGAATTTCTAAGTTTCTAAATATTGAAAAAATTTTATGGACGAGTTAGCATAACATATTCAGCGAAGATCTGATGGAAGACAATGTGTTAAAGTAAATATCGGTAGGCTATATAATGATCGGTAGTAAATTCAAATGACATCATTTGAATTTACTACCGATCTTTTCAAGACAGTTAGATAGATTTATTCACTATTAGCCCTCTAATGAGGAAATAGGATTCGTCACAAATGTACAATAGATAAATTACATATAAAATGAATTAATATTAACAGTAATAATTAATAAGTTACACAAAAAATTCATAACTGTTCACATTTGTCCAGTCACCACATTCATACACACTATCTTTAAGAAACAAGCACACAACACTTATCACTTCCTGGTATTCATCTCCTGTCGCTAGGTACGGAGGGATGTCGTCATGGATATTTACTAAAACAGAAAGCAGATGCAAGAAAACAGAACCAAAAGGGGAAATCTGGACAAACTATTTACATATTTGTAGCATATTCGAAAATTTTGTAGGCAAGGCTGTTCAGCGAATGTTAGACTGATTCAAAAATTCGTGTACGGAGTAATAAGTTCCATTTTCAAGAAAAGTTTTACACTCCTTGACGAATGCGTTGTAGTTGTTGATGTTCTTTACATGTTCAGGATGGTTGTTAAATAGTGCGATACCGGAATAATGAACGCTAGACTCGTAGAGACTGAGGCTGTGCTTGTCAGACCTGAGAACTGAACGGTTCCTCCATGATTGTCCCCGTTACTTGCAAAAAGGTTCATGTTGCGTTTAACAAATTTGAGTATTTCTAATATGTAAGCGCTAGGTAGAGTCAGAGTATGAAGTCTTTTGAACAGCGGTCTGCAGCTTTCTGTAGCATCTGAACCTGATATAATTCTAATGGCAGGTTGAAAACTTCCACGCTACGAGAACAATTGCCCCAGTTGGCAATACCGTAACACATATTTGAATGATAGTAGGAAAAATAGACTAGTGAAGCCGTTTTGGTATCAGTTTGTTGCATCAATAGTCTCAATGAGTAACAAAAAGAACTAAGTTTGCACACAAGGCGATCAATGTGCAAGTTCCATTTTAATTTACTGTCGACCTGCAAGCCGAGGAAAGTCGCATGATCAGAGAACTTATCCGTTACGATGTTGTTGGTTTCTATTGTAAAACGAACTAACTTACTTTTCTGTACATTGCGTGTTAATTTATTGGCGGCGAACCAAGTATTTAGGTTTCTAGATGCAATCTCAATCTTCGCATTGAGATTATTTAAATCAATGTCCGTAATTAATAAAATAGTGTCATCTGCGTATAAGACAGATTTTATAGGTTCCATATATTCTGGAAGATCATTAATATACAAAAGAAAAAGCAGTGGACCTAATATTGAGCCCTGAGGCACGCCACAAGAAATGCCTTCCCATTCTGACAAGTGCACCTCACCAGCTTTGTTTTTTAAGGCTACCGTCTGTTTACGATTGTTGAGATAAGATTCAAAGAGTGCCAAGGCGTTGCATCTGATCCCATAATATTCTCGTTTTTTGGAGAAGTATGCTGTGATCTACAAGATCAAATGCCTTCGAAAGATCAGCAAAAATTTCGGCTACTTTCAGTTTTCCATCATGGGAATGAATGAACTTTGAATGAACTCGTACATTGCGGTGCTCGTGGATTTTTGTTTGAGGAAGCTGTGCTGAGCGGGAGAAATTACTTTATACTTCGTCGAGAATTCAAGTAACTTTGTGTGTAGAATTTTTCTTAGTATTTTTGAAAATATCGGAAGTAGGGAAATGGGTCTGTAATTTGATGCGTCGGTATCGCCTACCGACGCATCAAATTACAGATACATTTCCCTACTTCCGATATTTTCAAAAATACTAGGAAAAGTTCAACGCAAAAAGTTACTTGAATTCTTGAATACTTGAGAATACTTGAAGAGTCTAACAATCACAGAAAACACAAGCATTTGACACCTCGAATATTAATTTTTTCCCGACAACAATTTCCCGTTTGACGTTAGCCGGAGAGGCCATTATCCCGATTGACATTTGCCCGACAGGACAAAATCCCGATTGCCATTTACCCGACAGGATATTATTCCGATTCAAGTTTTCCCGAAATATAAGCAGGGTTTTTGGTCACCCCATATCATGCCTGCCGTTAGTAGATGAAACTCGGCACTAAAAGCATCGAGCATGAATCTGAATGACTAATTATTCAGTGCATATATAGGCCGTTATTGAATAATTTGTATTTTGAAAATAGGGGTGCTAGAGTTATTTTAAATCCACGGGGTTTGTTCCTGAATCATAATTGATACGTGCACCAACTTTGATTTAAATTATTCCACGCATTAATGAATAACTTAATTTACAATAATAATCATGTTTAATAACTAACATATTAAGTGTTCTGCAATAATTATTATTTTCGTCAATTCCCTTCTTACCACTCCATTTGCTATACATTACAATCGCTTCGGAATGATTGTGAAACATTTCTATCAGGCATAAAACTCGACTGTTCCGTAATTAAAATCATACTATGTATATTGTACTTTTAATTCCCTACGCTACTTTCTAAAAATAATTTATGTAGACTGTCTTTCAGACTTTGTAAAGTCGTTTGAACTGTCGCTGGCAACTGGCTCCAATCCATTATTGTTATGTCTGCCCGTTGCTCTCTTTGTTTAGTTTTAAAATTGTGGTCACGTTTACTGACATAAATTGACGCGCTTCCTAGGTTGCGTATTTCTTTCTAGGAAAGTTTTAAACGCAGAACAATTTTTTTATGTCGTTTCTGAAAGTGATTCCCGTATTTGGGATTCATTTTCATAAGTTCTTCGACATATTTTACGCGTCCTCGCCTGAAAGCTATGCAATGCTATATTTTATAATGTTCCCAGAAAACAACTCAGTCTTCTATGATGGATAAAACCATGATTCGGAATGCAGTTTCCTTCGCTCCTTACGAAGGTTTTCAACATTTTTAATCCTTACTCAAATAAATTCCACGATATATACCAATTTTGGTTTTATCCACTTTCTTAACTCAGATTTTGTATATTACACGGACTACCATTTTTTTTTGTAAAAGTAAAAACCATACTTTGTCGAATCGAATCTGTTTAAAATATACAAATAATCGGCGACTAAATTATATTTACAACAAATCATGTCGAATATATCGTCATTACGTAAGATGTCCGAGTTTTTTTTGCGAATGTAAAAAATGTGTTTAAGAAAGTGCCAAGATCTTAAAAAATTACAATTGCATATTGTGGATGGCATCTCATGTATGGCTCATGGAGTTAGTTTGCTTGAAATAAGATGCCATTAGTGGCTAAAAAATAACTAAAATTGAAGGAAACATATAGAGAAATATATGAGGCAAACAAGTGGTCGTCTAAGTTATAATTTCAAAACGACCAATATACCAAAAAAAGTTTTTGTGGAGTTACCTCACACTGATCATTGTTTGTGGAATATATTAGCGTTCACCACAGTAATATTGCTTGCGACGTCAACCCATAAAATTGTGTTCTGAAACATTTGAGCGGAATTAAATACAAGAATTATTATTTATATTTTCATTGGATCCAGAGACATATTTGAAAATTTACGGCCCATGTTTTCTGTTTGACGATCTCTGTGTATCATCTTTTCCTCAGCGCCTGTGAAGACGCGGTTTACGACTGTGTGGTTTACCGCAATAAACTCAAGCCAGGCTTAACTGGAACTTCCATTAACAGTCGGAAATTTTCGGAGAAGGGAAAACTGTAATCTAGGGTTTTGTGCAATGAAACGGACACAGGCGAATGTAATATTTATTTTTAATAAGTAAACGTAACATTTTGGACATTAAGACTTGAAATGCGTTTAAAGTGTGGTGCTTATATTGGCTTAAATCCTCAATTTCTGACCATTATTTATAAAGTTTTTATTTACCTTGGATAGTATCTGATGCTAAAATTTGAAATTAGGTTGACGATCATTGCAGAAATTGGGTATTTTTTAAATGATGATTTCAGTATTGTTTTATAGAAGAAACAGAAGAAGCGTACATTCGAAGCTCAGCCACATAGGTCGTGAAATATTTTTAATTAAAGAATCAGGAAATCGGACCCGGGACTCCCTATGGGAAGAAGAAGAAGGTGTAGACAGACTATGTATAGGGTAATCCACATAGTGGCAACTCCCCTCTTATAGCATAGGTAAGGGAGTGAAAGGTAGAGCAAGGTAGCTAAGGGTTAACTAGAGCCCCCGGGCTATAGTTTAAGGATCCTACCAGGCAATTCGCCTAGATGCAGGGAAAACTCTAGAAAAACCTGCATCAGGTAGGTCGGGCATTTGGTACTTGTCCCACGCCCTTCCGATGGCAAGAGAGAGATTTGCCTTGGGGTCGCAACTTTCCCCTCTCCGTGCCTTGACCATTGAGTTACCCAAGTCAACTACAGGTCCGACTCGAGATTTTTTCCTTCCATTATTCCCTAGCCAGAGTTCTACAATCCGCACAGCCAAACATTTAGGAATGAAATAAATCCGGTCGAGATTTTTCCATCCTGATCCTTTAATTAAAAGTATTTTTGAGAATGGTTGTGTGATTGATAAAATAGAAAGAATTCGCACGTGTGAAGGACGGAATCGAATTATGTTTGAACTAAACTACTGTTTTGCTCAGCATAATACCATTACAGAAGCTTTCTCATTATGACGGAAGACTTCAAAATGCAGTCCCTTAAATGTTTTCTTTTCTTTAAAATAACCTTTGATTATGATTTTTTCCGAAAATATTAGGCAAAACGTACGAATAATATTTATGTTTTGAAAATATAAACTAATTTAAATAAGATTTTATTTGTTTAAATATATATTTTTTTGTGATAAAATAATAATTTAATAAAAGATTCTCGGTTCTTCCAATCTCGTCAATTATTTAATTAAACGTTGTTGATAAAACGGGAATCTTTTATCAAATAAATACACCGGGAATATCTGCGTTATTAGGTTGATTAATAATGAAAATGTCGCCGGACGAGAGACCTATTTGTAGTATATGTTTCTGCTGTTTTTTTTCTTGACCTTTTATACGGGACCTGGACAGAACACTGGAAGAAATAATTTTTGTTCCTAATTTTATTTACTATTATGTTTTGGTGAAGCCGCGTTTTTTAAATGAAGGAATAATTGACATTTACTTAGACCAAATTTTATTGTTGATTGACACTTTTTACTTTTCTCGTCGGATATTGAGAAAATTGACCGTCGTTTAGGGACACTTATACGATGTTAGACTGGATATTGTCAAGGGAACCAAGCATTAGCCATGGAGGCCAGTAAGGTTCCCGAATAATTATGGACGGTCTAATTGAATATCTTACTTAGGCAATTAACCCTAGACCCAAACGTCCATCTTCATTGGATTAGAGTGGCTTAACCGACAGATAGAGTTAAATTCAAAATTTAAAGTATTTTTTCAGGCCGATCACATCGGAATACTAGATTGCAATTTATCTTGTAGCTTACAACATCTGTGTTTATTAGTCGAACTTCAGTGTTTTTATCGACAATCAATAATTTAGGTCTACAGTCTGCGTGTGACATACACAGGGGCGCGTTAAGTCGATTTATAATTGGTACTGCCAAACGACCTGGACGTTGTATTGCGAGATTCCTAATTAACAGAAACAATATGAGTATTCTTGTAAATATCAATGCAACGCTAATCGCCTGTACTATTATGCTGGAAACGTGAATAATGCACCTGTCGTAGAGGAAACAACGGGACTTCGTCCGCTGTGTTTCCCATTCTCAGTCCTAGTCTCATGGTTTTAATTAGAATTAACTGAATATGTTCACACATCCCTGTAAACTTTAGTTTAAAGAGTTAAAGTAAAAACGGAGTCATTCAGACTTCATTTAATGCGTACCCATAAATTACACGTTCTGTTGAACGGTTTAAAAAAATAGGATTACGACCAAGAAGCTTACAATCGCTTACACGCATTCAGTGTTTGTAATGAAACCACAAATTTAATTAATTTTTTTACATCTCTACTGTCGACGTGGAACAAATTAATCTCGTTTAGCTTCAGAATTATGACCAGAGAATTTAATTAAACGTTTCGAATCAATAACGCAAAATATTCAAGCGGCAAAAATAAATATCATAAATTAAATTTGCTCTTTTTATGCACAATTGGGCCGTAACTAACTCTTTTTTTACTATTTATCTCACGAGTTATCAAAATAATAACGTAGTCAGTTGGGTCTTCCAAGTATGAATTTCAGAATTTTGAAATATTTTAACATCTGTTGTGTTTCAGTTACGAAATTTTTTGTTAACAAAAGATTTTATGAAGCAACATGATACGATTAATTGAAATATAGGATTTTTGTCAGCGGTTTACAATAAATTATCGCTAAACGGTCGGTTAATAAGAAAATATGTCTTCGATATATAGAAATTTTTTTCTGCATAATGAAACAATCGTATTTTTCACTCTAAAATGTATATAATTAAGTAGAGGTTAAAAAAAATACCATTACAGAAGTACAAAATACGCATAAAAAAGTAGACGAATAATTTAAACGTTTTGCGCATGGACGTAAGATGGGAAAAATTGGGAACGATATCTGACTCTCATTATTATAGAAATAAATCAGCTGCTAAAGATAAAAAGGAGGCACAGGATAGAAATTGTTGAAATATTAGTAAAATTTTGATTCATTTATTCTCATCGTATTTAAATGTAATAATTTACGAATATTTACTCAAATTATCTGCCTCCAGTATCTGTTCGCTTGAAAGATAGAGGGTTTTGCTATATGAAAAATAAACACAATATTTGTGAAGTATTTTATTTATCACACTGCACAGAAACTCTAAACAAAACAAAACCAAAGACATCCACCTTAGACATCATCCAAAGATAATTTCCCGACAGTTCTATTATTAAATTTTTGATAATAACTTATTACATGAAGTTTGAAACAACAATTTTTTTCATTTGCACATTTACAAACTAACAACGTTTCTCTGTACAAAAACAAAATTTAAACACATAACTAACATTTTCTATCACGTTGTATGACGTTAATTCTAGTTACACTCCACTGACGTGAATAATAATTCGCCAACTGTTGGGTTTAACCGTGAGAAGTACATCCGACATTAGCAGAAGTTTAAAAATACTATTTACTACAAGACGGACGATTGCGTATATTCATGCTTTAACAAAAAAAAATATTCAAAGAGTTATCCCCTCTGCTCTGAAGATCTAACAATCAAAGAAGTTTTATGTGGATATACCTCTGTGGTAAAAAAATAAGGTGAAATTGTCAATTATAACTCCCGGGTATTAGGAAGGTAGGTAATTTTTTCTTCCTAGGTTGGTAAGACTGTCTATAATATTTGCCAAGCGTATGTTTGTTAAAAGTTTTAATTATCTCCGAGTTACACGTGTTTTTGTAAACAACCAAAAGTGAATTTTTTGATTTTTGCAATGGGTGATTTTGTTGAGCAAAGAACTTGCATCAAATTTTGTTTGCGGAACGAATATTCTTGTGCGGACACGTTGAAAATGTTGCGGAAGACCTTTGGTGATCAAAGTATGGCACAAAAAAACGTTTATAAGTGGTACAACGAGTTCAAAGACGAACCGCGCTCTGGGCGACCATCAACGTCTACCGACGAGGGCCACGTCCAAAAAAATCAAAGATTTGGTGCTTGAAAATCGTCGATGGACAATTAGAGATCTCGCTGATAGTGTTGGAATATCATTTGGCTCAGCCCAAACCATTTTGAAGAATGTTTTGTGTCTCAAACGCGTCAAGTCTCGATTGGTGCCAAAATCGCTCAATTTTTTGGAAAAAAAGCGTCGCGTTGATGTGTGTGAAACTTTGCTGTCTGACTATCAGGACCACTTGAAATGCATCATTACTGGGGACGAGCCTTGGATTTACGCATACGACCCTGAAACCACCGACCAATCCAGCGAATATCGTGCAAAAGGTGAAGCAAGACCGAAAAGACCACGGCAAAGTCGATCGAAAATCAAGGTCATGTTGACAGTTTTCTTTGATTATCGTGGTGTGGTGCCCTATGAATTCCTTCGCGACTTTTTTGCCAAAAACTCGACTTATATCGTTCCGCAACCACCGTATTCGCCTGATTTTGCTCCGTGCGACTTCTGGATATTCAGCAAACTCAAACTGTTTCGAGGACTGGAAAAGCGTTGGAAAAAGTGCGTTTAATCGGACGGTGATTACTTTGAAGGGGATGACATTGATTTCGAAAAAATAATAAAGAATTTATATTTTATATATAAATTCACCTTACTTTTTGTTCACAGTGGTAACTTCCCAACTGTTGCACATTTGCATCTCCAAGTCAGACACACCGCCGCTGGATTGGCCTGAAGCTTATAAATATGATGTTAATTATATAGCCACAAACTAGGCGCTACGACTAAAATTTTCCAATACCATATTGGCTTTATTACTAATGGTCAAAATTAATCAAAACTGGTATATGTAGGTATTTTTAGCTCTTAATACAATTGATATACACATCGTAATTTTTTTTTACATTCGTAAGCATTTTTTCACGCCCAATCAGAGATATATTCACCCCACTGATATGTTTTCAACGATCACCCTACTGTAAAAGAAAATCTTTATGTCCCAAATTAAATATTTAATAAAAATGTTACATGTGCTTTATTACACTACATTTGCTTTGGGGTTTCGAAAATGAGACAAGAAGGAAAAAAAATAATACTGAAATGTAAAGAAAATTCTACACTCTTCACTTTCAATCATGACACTGTATTATTTAGAAGATTTTTTTTTAAACAAATAATTCACTTAATATCCACAATTTTTTTTGTATTTCTAATATTATCAATTAACCCTTTTTCATTTGCCGTACCTTTGCAGGTAAGGCATTCCAGTCCCTAAGGCGGATGAAAAATTTATTTATTGACTACGAAAAAGCAAATTCTTGATATGATATGATTTGATTCAGTAATATAAAAACTGTATTTATATTATATAAAGATAATCTTGGATTCTAGTTTTTTATTTATAAAACAATAATACATATATTAGAAATTTTTAGAAACCATTGTTTCTTAACAAAATGCGCAACGCATTATATTTTATGCCTCAATTATATTTTAACCAATCATTTCATGGTAGCCCACACGAATTCAAATGTCAAATATATTTCACGGGACGTGAACCGATACATTTGTTCTGTTCAGTTGGAGCGGAAGGTAACACGCTTGTTATTAAACGTGGTCCTGGGACCAGTTATGGGAGCTTCAAAGCTACAACCGGTTTAATGATACGATCTTTATTGAATCGAATTGACCCTTCGCGATGATAGGGAGTAACATGAAACCTACAGTTATATGTTATCTGGTCTACAGCGTAAATTGGTTCAAGGTCTGTTGATTTGAATTCACTCGCATTGTTGTGGTCATTATCAATTAATATCACGGTCCAATTCACATATTATGCTAAAAAAGAACGCGGTATTCAGTGATTTCTTCATATTTAATGAACAGCGTTTTTCATATATTAAAGTTTTGAGAAAATGTTTCAAATGGATAATAGTACTGTTGTAATTACTTTTAATTACGTTTGTGTCAGTAACGTTCCTTATCTCGCGTGGTGGTGTACTATTGAATGTGTTTAAAAATTTGTAAGAAAATTAATTTGTCAGAACATGTTTCCAGGACAAAGCACACAAAATAAATCGCATTACTTTATCTAAATTAAAGAAACATAATATGAGAAGTAAACTCTGGATCAACGATCAAACTTATTGCACACTTATCCCATAATTATTTGTCGATCAGCGTATAATTAGTGTTACATAATATTGTGAAATACGTGTTTCATAGATGGAGGAACAAAAGCAAAGTAATTTCTGCCGTTCCTTTCTTTTCTCACAATATTCTTATCTTTTCCCCTACACACTTAAACGACAGAACGTTGCATATAAGTCTATATAAAACTAAATCAATGTTACAAATTTTAACAATGGTAATTGAATAATTTCTGCTAGGTCCACTGCGTGCAGCATACAGAATTTTTCTGTGGTCTTATAACATGTATGCTTGATAAATGAAGCTATTCGGAGTGATCTCTATATTGGAATATCTGCAATGAACCACTTTGTGTCATATCATTTTTTGCTTTTATATTACAATATTTTGTAACATTCTCGCAGATACACACCATCTCAGTGAAACTGAGTAATCGTTTACTTCGAACGCTTTAACCTGTTACGTTTTACGTAAATTATTTTCACTTTTGAGGTAAAACCTTACGATGGCGGTAATAGAGATGAATGGAGGCAGGAGGAACTGCCTTTATACCTTCAATAGAGTTTATTAAAGTAGGAGAGAAAAATTGTAGACAAATTCTTTTCACGATATAACCGTCAACAATTTTTCCAGATTATCGGGGAGCATGTATGATCAAAAAAAAAATGCCTGGCTCATTATTTTCAACTCTCTCTGTATATGTATAACCTCATATTAGCTTTTAATTTTCCGCTTCCTCATTTCGGTATTTATTTTAATGAAAATATCCAAACACGAACGTGGTAATTATTATCTCATTCTCACTGCAAACGTTCAAATTAATCAGTACGATTTATCAAAAATGTTTTTAAGGACATTGACTAATTTTAGAATGACACGAATTGAGTAGGAAAAGTAAAAGTACGGAGAGCAGGGTGGAAGAGGTGAACGCAGATCTCCACCTGGAATTGAAATGACTTACATTACAACTTGATATATTGTGTTTCAAACTGAGAGAAGATAGTATTAGTGTATATGTGAATTATCATTTAATATGTTGGTGTTTATAAATACGATAATATCTAGAAGTTATTTAACCCTAAGTTACCTTGCTCTATCAACAAACATCCTATTCTATAAAAGGAAAATTGACAACATGTCCATTACTCTCATGTAGCCTGTGACTATAAAAAATATGTCATTTAAGAATCGGATGGGTTAATTGATCGGTTCAGATCTAAACGCTGGTTAATATTTGCAGAAAACGCATAAATGAAGTTAATAATAATAATAATATTAATATTAATAAAATAATTGTCCGTACATGATATTCTTCGTGGTAAGAAGCTGCAAAACGATGCTAAAAAGTATAAATAGTGGTTACTGTAGAACTCGGCAAAATTGAATAGATCTATGGGTCTCAGTATTCCTTGTTCATGTTCTGAATCGAGTCACCCTATTCTTTGAAGTAGGAAATGTTTCGTTCACATCAAAACGTCAATCAACTATTATGTACCTTATATCCATTCTTATGAGCCCCGATATGATTCCTTATATTTAACGTAGTTTATAGTAATTTCTGACTAAGTATGTTATTTTTACCGAGCACAGAGAATAAAAGCTGCAAATTATTCTTTCACAGTAATCTCTTGTGTTTTAAAATTTCAATACCAATTTCAGTCACTTGTAAGTATACAAGAAAAATAGCAGAAATACCAAGGCGAAGAAATAAACGCATTCGGTAACACTCCATAAAGAATATGAATAAATATGGCGTGTAACAATTTATCAAAATTCTCTTTGACATTCAACATTTGTTACAGCCAAATCAACCGCTGAACATTTAAACGTCACCTTTAGATGGAATACGTTTCAATTAATATTTTGTTCTTTATTATCAAAATCCGTGTTCTTCTCACCGTAGATCTTTGAGTCTTTTCTGCTAGATAAAGTCGTACGAAGTTTTTTAAACTTTGTTTCAAATTTCTCACCATGGTCAACAAACTTTAAAAACATAAACGAATGAAGTCCACAGCATTTCTATCATGCCTCAAATATAAGTTTAAAGTCACGTAATGTACCTGTTGGTTTTTTCCGTCAACATCGATTGAATAATGATATGATATGTTTGAGAAACCATTACGCCGCTAGGAAACTTGACGAACGTTCCTCAAAACACTGAGGCCGTAGGTATACAGTTATAACGACATTTTGTATGAAATATCTATTTCCAAATTCATCCAACTTTATTCCACGTATTTAGTCACATTCTGCGAGTCCTGAGCCGTAATTGATTCAGCAGTTACGCCACACTTCCGCTAGATCGTAATGTTTTATGGATGACGAGCTTGATCGCCAGCGAACGCGAAGAGTACCTCGTATCCGTCGTCCTCGTGAGCCACAAAAATATATTTTTTATGTCGTGGTGCGAGACCCTCTCTGGGAATAGACGGCGAACATCGAAATCAGGGTCGGAGCATCACGTGCGCATGCGCAGAACCACAGAGAGACGAAAAGCTCGCAGTAACGCGCCGCTGCCGCAACGGAGCGCACGCGGTGTCAACAATCCGGAGGGCGATTTAACAATTTACCAAGTAAAAAGAAAAAAAAAGAACAAATAGTGACATCTCTTTGATATGATATCGTACACGCTGTTAGAGATCGCAAAAATACTTTTTCTCTTGTGACTAATTTTTGGACTACAGTGGTCAGTGATCAGGAATGACATTATGATGGTGCAAATCGTATTCCTCGTGTACGGACTACTATTTTTGGCGCCTCATACGATGGCACAAGGTGAGAAAACTAACTTCTGGCAACCCACATATATGTCCAAAGAATTTTGTGAAAAGACAATAGATTCTTCAAATAAATAAAGGGAAAAATTCACGGGAAATACGCTTTCAATAATAGGAAACTAATAATTATATTAAGTTATAGTGGTACGTAGTTTTTATACTATTTATTGGAGAAGATTGGTAATCGTAACCTCGGCTGGGGATTATCCACTTTTTTTTTGTAAAGATTAAAAACCATGGAAGTAATATTTAATCAAGGAAAATAGTGGTACTTCCCTGTTATATAATTGTAAACCAAACTAGTAACCAGGGTTGGTTATTTATTGCGTGACTAGTTTTCAGTGGTTATTGATAGTGAATATTTTAAGGATGAAGAAAACTGTACAATAGGTGCTAGGTTTCTTATCCAGAATTCGGTGCCCTACTGTCCACGGCCTATTTTCTTGTTCAGTTATTTATAAAATAAATAAAAAGATATTTTATAAATAGAACCAACATAAAAAATATATTTGGGAAAATGTCTGCAGTGATAGGATATTTCACGCGGGGTGAGGGTCTTCCAGCGCTGATTAATTTGAGGGTAGCAGCTAATTTTTCCACGATATTGGGGAGTGATTAAGGACGGCGTCAAGATGCTTAAAGTATCAATCTTCATTTGCGGCGTTCTATTTTTTTCTTCAATGGCACAAGGTAAGACTTAATAAAATTAAGTTTTAGTTTCGCACTTTTAATTTTCATATAATATACTATACTATTTTGTATAAATAATATTCAAAAAATTGAAAAAATTAACGCAAAAATACTGGATTAATAATAATTGGAATATAAATAATAAATACTCTCATCGTGAAATACAATTACTTATTGTGAAATGAATTAATAAGCCGGAATAATTATTACTTGTTCAATTTTTGGACTACGTCGGTAGTTTATTTAACAAGTCAATTTTTTCCCTCGAATTGAATTACTCATGTTTGTACATTTATTTTTGGCGATACCTTCTGCGGCTGAAGGTGACTAATTTTTCAACGGAAACGGCTAGTGTCATAAAAATACATCTTTATCTGCGAATAGAAGTACTCGTATCCGGGCTACTATTTTTGGCAACTCATTAAATGTCTCAAGATGAGAAGGGTTTCTTTAGTTAAGACAGTGCCACGCCTTTCACATTCCAATTGCTTTTTTTTACAACTATAAGGAGAAACTTTAATACAAAAAGTATTACAGTGCATAAAGCTGCACTGCCAAATAAAATTTTTAGTATATATATATATATTTTTTGGTGAAGCCATTCTCGAAGTTGTGGCACATGATAATGTCATCAGTCTGGAGTTAATTTATTCTGGATGAACGTCATAAGTTCAAACAACGATATAAAGAGTAACATATTTTATCAATTAAATTTACCTACCAGAGTTGTACTTTCGAAAAATTTTAAATAAAGCTTACGTGAATTGTTTCTCGAGCCTAATGAACTCTGAATTAATTAAAACTGGTCTCTAGCTCAGCGCCTGAGAAACTGAAGGTGTTCTCACATGTATAAATAGAATATTGAAACCAGTTGCGAAAGAGTGGAACTATTGTGAAATGTCACAAATAAATCAGATGCCAAGTTGAAAGGACAAAATCATTAACGTAGTATTTCTTTATACGTATTTCGATCTTATTTCATGTTTTAGATACTTGAAACTGATTTATGGAACGGGAAATATGGTAAAATAATATATAAAATAAAGCGGTAAAATGATTAATTTTTATTTAATTAGTTTTATTATGTCAGTAATGCTACTTCTTTCGAGTATCGAGTAATGCAAGTAAATTTTATATTACTGAAATTCAGAAATGTGTGTTTTAATATTTATTATGTTAAATTTAAAATGTAGAATTGGGTCATTTCAATTTGTTCCGAATTCGGCATTCAATAAAGAACAACTTATAAACCTGGTGTTCTATGTGGCGAATTAATTGATTACTAGTAATCTCAGCTATGCTAATATTTGGTTTTTGTCGTCGGGTCCGGGAAAGGAGCAAACATTTAACGGAGAGGATAAAGGCCTCAGAAATTTGATGTTTACGCACATGTGTTTGTGCACATTTATTTAATGGTGAAGAACTCAACTAAATCCATCTGATAAAGAGCGAAGTAATTACATCTTTTTCCTTCTGTAAACTTTCCATCCCAATTTCCATTATACACCGAGAACGAGCTGACCAGAAATGAGGCGAGGATATTATGCAAGTAATTGCACGCACAGATGCGGAAGGAAGTCGGGGCCATCAACGGCGCAGGAAAAGGGAAAATCAACGGAAACTCATAGCAGAGGCAGGCCCTTCTCGTGGATGGGGGGAACTTAATCACGGACAATCTGCAATCAGACCGTGCAGTGAAGGAAAATCAATCTTAATCTACTTTTGCGAATTTAATATATATATATATATATATATATATATATGTATAATATGAATTTATATGTAAACGTTGCATTCTAATAACAAATTCTTAATAATTTTGTTCCATATTATAATTAAAAATACATATATATTCGTGGTTGAAAAGTTTCACGAAATCAATTACACAAAATTCTCGGACCAATGAGCATTTAATAGATCCTATCAGCAACAAAACCACTGCATTAATCTAGTCCTTGTGTTTTGTTATAGTTTAAATAGTAAACTGAACATGCGTCTCCTTGTTCATAGTATATATACTTGCATAGTACGTGAGCTCCGATCTATTACCGATAACGTCACCCAACGTCGCTGAGTTGCGTTCGTACCGTGCCAAATGCTCGCATTTCCCATAAGCTTGGCTCCATAAGCAGTATTGTTTTATTATTTTCTGTAAATGTGTTAGATCGCGGTGAAAATTTTGAAACAAATGTGTAAAGGAACAAATAATATAATTTTAAAACAAATTGTCATAGAATTGTGGACTGAAAGCTTTTACACTGCTTTAAACACTTCCCCTTCGTTAAAAGAAAAGATAGACATAAAATAGTTATTATTAGAGGGATAATAAAAAATTTCACCTCACTTCTATATTTAGATTATTTTAAACCTTCTTGTTTCTGGGAGATTCTTCTCAAACGGCGTTGCAGGTAAATTGTTCCAATCGCCAATCAAATTGCTTAAAAAATGGAAGTTTCCTACCTTTGAATTTTGTGATCTCGTTTTGGTTTTAAAATTTGTGGTTACCTCTCCGAATGTAAGTTGTTTTTTTTAACTTTATGCCATATGTCTTTCACCTTCATGTTTCCTGTGTACGATTTAAATAGAGCGAAAAGCTTATGTTTTTTTATTCCTGTTGCCAAAGATTTCCACCCTTATTTCTCTACTTATCTCGCCCTTCACAAGGTTCTCTTATTATAAATTTTGCTGCTCTCCCACTCTAAAGTTTTTCTAGGATTTCTATGTGATGTTTTCTATGTACTTATACCGAAAGTGTGCTAAAATAATGGTTTCGACTTCAAAGAAGTTATATCCAAATTATCATTATAAAAGACATTTATTGTGTAAAGATAATTTCTTTAGTGACAGAAAATGTTACCGGAAAAGGCTTTTTTTCTTAAAACGCGTCAATTCTGTCACTGAGAGCGTTGTAATCAGTTCTGGGAATTAGTACCACATTACCATTTGTAGATGCATTAAATTATTGAGCCTCTATCACGTTGTTTCTTAACTATGTATCTATCAATTTTGTCCAATTTCACATACCTGAGTTTGAGTGCATTAAACAGCTACTTATTGTTGTAAACAACGATCATGACTTCCGTACTAACCCGAATTCACAAATTAACAGGAACGGGGTTTTACATAGTGAATTACAACCAGTCTTATTTTCACCGTACGCATTGTTCGCAATTTCCGCCTTTACTATACTATTAATAATTTTATAGACATTAAATACATGTGTTGACATCTAAAATTTAAAAATGTTTGTTAGCGTTATAATAAAAATTGAGGCACATTTGCCTTGCGTTTACAATTAGTTTTGTAATTCTCCTGAACAATTAATAGTTTTGGAGATATTTGGGAGACAAACTTGCAATATTTTTTTCTTATTATTCTCTTATTTTGCACGTAAGTACTGCTTTCGACTCCTTTCCTTACACTTTTTAATGTCACTGATGGAATACCCGAAAAGTGTGCTCACAGGTGCCACGACACGACACCAATATGAACAAATTAAAAAACTGCTTGACGATACAACACTATCTCACCGAGAGCCTCCGGTGAAAAATGCAGAAAGAAAATTGGTTGCATAAGAATGTGCATTGTTTGAACAGCATTAATGAAATTATAGCTCATCAGGTACATCGCCCCGATAGTTTATATTGAACCGCTCGACCTCGGGCTTTGTCTTGTCACCATTCCTCAGGCTATTCTCTGAGGTCCCCGGAGATACGAGTGGAAATTCCGATTTGTGGTTGCAATGGTCTTAGAAGCGATTGAGCACTTTAGCTCAGACGTTAATTAGTGATTATTTGAGACTGTCTCTGGAATATCATGTATCTCGTTAAGAGATACGAATGTCAAGTGACTGAGACTTGTCTTTGAGACTGGCACGTCATGGAAAATGAAATTGTTTTTAGCAAAATTGCATGACACATACTTTTATATAAATAAACTTGTGAATAGTTGGTCGTTGTGTCAAAATATCATATCCCGATCATTTACTAGAATAAAGGGTGCTGTGTTACAGAAATAATGTGTGAAATTAATCGACTTTCAGACGGTACTTAGACCAATAAGTGTTGAAGAGTCGCATTTGTTAAGAAATATGACAAACGATTGCTGTTATTGAATATGAAGTGAAATAATAAAGGCAAATATACTTCTCTCTGGTTCAAAACCTCAGAGAATAGATTGAGGAATGGTGACAAGCCAAAGCCCGGTGTCGATGAGCTGTAATTTCATTAGTGGTGTTCAAACAGTGCACCTTCATATGGATGAAATTTTCTCACCTTAGGCTCTCAGTGAGACAAAGTTGTATCGTTAACTAGTTTTTAAGTATGTTCATAATGGTTTCAGGGCACCTGAGACTACAGTTTTCAGGTATTCCAATGCCGGTGACTGTATAAAAAGTTTAAGATTAGAAAAACAGTACTTAAGTTCAGAACAAGGGAATAATAATAAAAACTGAAAGCCAAACTTTTAAATATCTTCAAAATTATTAATTGTACAGAAGAGATAAATAAACGAATTGTATACGCGAGACTAATAAGACTCAATTTTTAGAAGGCGCTAGAATATGGGGATTAAATTCAAAAAAATGTTAATTAGACGTGCATAAAATTATTAATGGTATAGTAACTCTTTCAGTGTCGTGAGAATAATCCGTATGTAACAATTATAATGTTTTTATCCATAATATAATACGCAATTTCTGTGAAATTGGAATAGAACGGAAGGGATACGCTAGTTTTGAACGTTGAAATATATATATATATATATATATATATATATATATATAATAAATAGCTGTTTACATTAAAATCGTAGCCTGTGTAATTTGACAAAATTAATAGATGCGTATTTAAGAAACCACGTGTCAAAGGCTCAATCGCTTATTGGATTTGCAATTCCTAGAATTGACTTGAACGCTCTCAGAGACAGAATTGATGCGTTTTAAGCCGCATTTCCCGGTAACATTTTCTGTAAGACGATAATTCGTTAATACGAGGTAATGAGCGTTGAATCACGTCAATGATAAAATACTATTTCGTGTTAAAATAGAAATTGAAACATATTAATCGGTAAATATTTTAGCTTCACACACTTATATATCGCAAATTTATGTCATGTAGACGAAAATACTTGCAGATATTCTAATCCTTAAAAATTGCGTAAATTAAACTCCCTCTAACTTGACGGCAGTTCCTGCTGGAATATATTTTTATATCTACAAACTCTGTAAAACATTTAATACGTTACCCGTGTCTATCGGGCCTGCATTATTTGTTTTCCTAGCTTGTTGAACCCACGGGATCCGATACGGTTTGGAGCCAAGGCCTCGGATTTCAACAGCCGACGCCCTAACCAGGAGACCACCGGGCTCGATCAATCAAATTTTAAAACCTTTCTTTGATGTGTACGGTTTGAAAAGTGATGTATAGTAATACAAAAGAAACGGAGTCGTAAAGTTCTATTCTGATTTATTTCTCACTTACATAAAAATTTACGCCTCCTCCTTCAAAATTGATTGATGTTCGGTGAATGGCTGCATAACCATTTATCACACGGCGTCAAGTCCAGGTCACGTCTTTTATAAGTTTATAAAATTGGCTTGAATCTGTTGGTCTCTCTCATCGATTTGAATTTATAGCCAAATTTAAATTTCTTCGGAGACTGCAATGTAACCATGGTGTTTGGCAGATTGTTCTGCAACGGATTATATGTATCATGAAAATGATATACTATTCTCTATGTACTAACAGTGGCGCAAGTTACATTAAAATAATTTTGCATTCACAGTTCTAATTAATTATGCCTTTTGTAGTACTTCCGATGGCTGATGACAGGGGCACTATAATAATTCAGGTAGAAACCTATGCTATTTCATTTTCAGGACCAACGCATATTGAAATCAATGATTTTCAGTAGACTTACTTTCAAAGCTCTAATTCAGTTGTAGATATTCCTAGAACTGGCAATGTTTCTGCCCTCATTTATTTTTTCCGGTCTGCTGTGGTGTAGTGGTCAACGTAATTGTCTCGCATTTAACAGGTCCCTGGTTCGAATGTCGGAGAGGCATGGAGGCTGTGTGCGTTTTTACAGCATATAGCTGGAGAGTTTCCTGCCAACCACATTAAGACAGAGCACCTTTTTTTCGTAATTCAGCACATTGACCAATTATGATTGTAAATACATAATAAATGAAAAAATAAATTCCTAGTGAATTTTTCTCATGCACTGATATTTTTATGTGTAAAACTATACTGTTTGACAAAAAATAAATTTTTAATGCTTCTGAGAATAAACCCACAGGAATTTCCACCAAAAATCCTATAACCACATATATACGGGACTATTACCCTTTTAAGCTTACTGTCACTTGAACTTCCAAGTTATTGACAATTACAGATTGTGAAAGTTGTTTGAAAGTAAAATTTTTGGCGTTTACATATAATTTAATAATTTTTTGGAATATACTTTAAATTTGATATTTGCCTACAGACAGTCAATATTAACTATGAAAGGATTCTAAATTAAAATCAAAGTCGGAGAGGCCAGGGGTAGAAAAAGTTATGTACTTTATTATATTTTCCAAGCAATTTAAATAAGGATCTTAAATGCTGATATATGTGTAGAGTGACATTTTTCATTTTGTAATTAAAATAATTTATATTTTTATGTGCCTAGAGTTGATTTAAAAGATTTCCTCTTTTGCCGGTTCCTGTTACAATAGAAGCCTTTTGTGTTTTTACATATACAAATAGTATCCAATATATTTTCCATTAATATTGTCCGTTAATGTTACAAACTACTTGCTTTCTACAGACAGCAATGATTTTGATTCGATATGTTTAACTTGAAAGAGAATTTTCGTTGATAGAACAAAACCTGGAGAACACGTGTCCGTCTTCGGCCACCTTAAAACATTCAAGTACCACAACAACACGTGGTTTGTGAGTTAAATAGTTATCACTTAATAAGTTGCCCAGTTAGAGGCTCGTAAATAGCTAGTTTTTCACAGACCACATTAATTTGGAATTTAAATGTAGCATTTTCCGGGTATTTATTATGCATAGCCTATCTTTAAAATGAGAAGGTAGGTTAGTGAATATTTGAAACTGTGCGAAAAGTGATAATGGGAAGATTATTTTCGTTCTCAGCCCATAACTGCTGAATATCCTGTCTATAGTCAAGGTTCATTGTTTTTTTTTAATTTAGTAAGGGGTTCTAAACTTTAATGACAGGGACTGTACACGCTTTATCTTGTGACCAAATATGTTTTTTTTTCAAATAAATGTCCACTTATATTGGATACCTTAGATTTGATCCAAAAGTACCTTATGTTACGAATTGATAGTTCTTGAAAAGAGAAAACCAGTGATTGAGGGTAAGTAAAACACTGGTTCACTGTAAATTTAGTTAAGAATGAAAATTTAACGGTACATCAGTTAAATATTATACAAAGTTTTCGGACTTTTTATTACTAATATATAATGCTACTGTCAATTTTTAATTTAATTAGTTACATTGTTCATAGAAACGATCGTGGTTCACTCATATGAAAAGTTATTTCTTCATCGCAACAATAATTATAACAAAAAAGCAGTATGTTAAAATGAAAAATTTACGCCGTATTGAAAATAATGAATAAGATAGATGGCCAATTCAGATAAAAAAAAGTGATAATATAAATACCGCACAACGTTTCTGGAATCCTTGTACCTTTCGTCAGGTGCGAAGAAGAGCATAGAGCGACACAACTGTGCTGATGCAATTTGACCCGCTGAAAACCAAAACGTCTCTAGCGTGAAATGTTTTACATCGTAAGATAATACTAACATGCGTCATTATTTTTATTCCTGAAAAATATGTCCCGACGTTTCGTCGTCTTACGATTTAAAACAAAACCGGCAAATCGTTCAAACTAGAGCTTTGTAATTTTGATATAGAATACGGACAATCACGAAAATCAGTAAATTAGTATTTTAGACGTCTGTTATTACTTGTAGAACTTTTTGATAAATTACCGTTTTTAAGACAAATTAACGAATTTAATTGCAGATTGTCGAAAATCTAATTGAAGTTCACTAATATTTTAAATCATCTCATTCTACGTTAGGAAAAATGTCCCGCAACACATACGGAGTTGTGCGCCAAGATTCTCAATAATTACTTGATCGAAATTTGGTTCCAGTGCAGCAGATCATATAATTGCACTATTGCAATGTTTATATTTTAAATTTTACGAACTGAGTGAATACAACGCGCAACTGAATTACAGTTTCTGCTAGAGCGATATTTTTCCAAAATATTGAAATATAAAACGAAACTTTAACCTCTGCATGTGGTCGTCCTGCTTAGATGTTTAACAGTGCTTCTAATATTTATAGATTAAAGAGTACGATTTAAAGCCACGAATTTTTTCATTTACATGTGATTTAGTGCTATGAGAGAAATTTGAGTGCATCCAATACTGACTGAAAGTTTTCGGAATTATAGCTCAGATATAAATTTAAAGTTGTATTGAGTCGAACACAATGTATTATCGAGTTCATCAAGAAGTAAAATAAGCATTTGATACTCTTTTTGAAGGACGGTGACGCAGAAATTAAGTAAATTACCAGAAAAGAAAATTACTGACAATATTCACAAACATTTTGTTTATAGAGACACTTGGAGAGTGAAACAAATTAAATATAATTGAAATTTAAAATTATAAAAAGGCAATGTTAAAAGTGTAATAGTCAGATAAATATGTAGCCAAATAACAGACAATAATAAGTACTAAATAAATACCACTGTCTTATGCGATGTGTCGTTCTTACAACTTTTGCGTTTCTTGAATCGCCCGACGAAAGTACCGAGAATTGCAGAAACTTTATGTGATATTTATTTAGCACTTACTTTTGTCTGTTATTTGGCTAATTATTGATATAAAACGAATATAAATTGCGCTGTATTCTCACACAAAGCTTCCGTAGTTAATTATTTAAAGTAATTATCTGTAACATGTATATTTTAGTTACCTCAGAGGCATGTAGAATCGTACTATTTTATTACTTTCACATGCAGGCTACAGATTTAGATCACTGTTATTAAATCGTGTTTAATAGTAACCTTTCTGTTGGGGCTAACCTGTCGCTCACAAAGCTGGATCTGAGAGACGATGCCCTTGGGCTCACGGCGTTACCCTTACAAATGTAATTTGGTAGAAGCTCGAGAAAAACTCTGAAACAAAATAATCTTCTCTAAACTCATGATAATAGTGCTTTAGGTTCTTGTCTAGGATAAATTTACCGAGTATCGTTCAATGAAATTAATTCATAAGAATTGACAGTTTCTGAAAAGAGAAACTTTTGTTAATAATGAAAATTAAACGGTACATCAATTTAAGTTTTAACAGATTATCGGAATTGTTCTTTCTTTCTTAGACATTATTCTCCATGTTATATGATTTTTCTTATAACTAACGATAATTACGCCTTATAAAACAAAAACTGTACATGACGGATCTGGAAATGATTTCCATTAATATTATCCATTTCCTTGGCAAACCCTGTAATATTTGCAAGTTTTAATAATCAATTGGTGAACGACGTATCAAGAAACTCAAATAGAGTTTAATCCATCTCACTAGATGGGGAACACGATAACATTTCTAATATCATATTCACCACTAATACTTACGGAAATTAATTAAAAATAATTTTTTACGTTATAACTCAAATTTATAATTAAATTATTTAATTTTTATTTTTATTATATATTTAATTAATTTCGTCTATCGTGAATGTTGAGTTTTTAATTAATATATTATATTATTTTTTATATTTTTAATTCACATTAATTTAACCCAGAAATATTTATCAATTGGTATCAGGTACTAAACTCCTTACAAATGTGGTAAAAAATTTAATCGGTTGACTCTATTCGCCTTAATCAGTTGTTAACTGCCACTGTTTAATAATGTAAATTGAAGGATACTTATTTATGTTTTGGGATAATCAGACAAGCGAAGACTTGGTTCCCTTTGAAGACTTCTGTGTTGCTCCCAATGTAATGTGTAAACGGCAACTTCAAAAGAATTAATAGGAGTTTATTGTATATATTCTGATTATTTATCGAGCTATTTTATTTTATTCACTTAAATAAACCACACTGTATATACTCCATGTATACTCCATGTTTTTCCCCAATTTGCATACACAGTAATTACCTGAATAAAAAATAAATTTATAAAAATGTATATACACATGAAAAAATTTAATTATTGACTAGTAACAAAATAAAAAATGTGATACATAAGTAAGAAACTCAAATTTTTCAATAGAGAAAATTTCTTAAATATGACAGAAAAATGAGAAAATTTAATGCTGAATTAGAGCTAATACGTATTTTTATCTCATTTCTGAAGGTCTTCGCGGTCAATATGCCCTTGGAAATGTTGTGGAGTTGCCAACTGGGCTACGTTGATTAAACACGACGTTTCGTCGCCTCGCAACGTCAACATCTTATTCACCAAGGAGATGTTGACGGTGCGAGTCAACGAAACGTCGTATTTAATAAACGTCACCTAGTTGGAGACTGGAGAAGATTTCCAGCTTGTATATTTAATACAGTATGGGAAGAGATTGTACATACGTCCCCTCCTAAGCCAATGTATGGTTCAGAGAAATTTAAGTAAACACCAATTAAATATATTTTATTATTACAAAACTAAAATGCTCATGGAGCTGTTTAGTCGTCATAACTATTTTCAGTTTGCAGAAACACGAGAAATATGAAGAAAACCAGGAGTGATTTTTTTAAAATTATACTTTTACCGACAATAAATTTTCAGTTACCATACGTGACCAGAAATTTACTGTACAAGTCATATAAGTAACCCAAGTGTTCAAATAACTCGTTATTTGAGTACTAAGATCAGTTTAATATATCTGTAACTGATCAATACGTCATCGTTCATTATTTTCATGTTTTATAATGACTGTAAAGAGATTATTTAGATTTATTTTAAACAACTGAATACTTGACTCTAAAAGGTGAATTCTACGTAATCAGCAAACTGGTGTTTTCAGATCCCGGTATTTTGAAATGTCTTGTAAATTAGTTTTATTTTTCTGAAATCGTATGAGAATTAGTTTCGTAACAGAGGCGGTAAACATAAAAACACGTTTTTGCTACTTGATGCATCATGCTTCTAAATCAAGTTTTCAGCACACATTGTTAACAAGTCTCTGTGACGGTTCTCATTTAAATGTTTTACTTTATATTCCTTTTAAAATGAAACTGTGGCGGGTCAACCTATTAATTATGGACGGCCTCATTTCCCGAGTTTCATCACTCTACTGTCCTTCGTGTTATAACAATGACAGTATATGTATAAAATTTCTCCATATTTGAAACTCAGGCTGTTATTTTACAGGAAAATAATTATATGGCACTATGTATGGTTCATAATAACTTATACATCAGAGTTAAAATGAAATCTGCTTTTAACATCAGTTTCACGAAGATAATAGATATTTTATATTATTATAACATTTCTGAAATTATTATTTTCAAACTGCATAAGTAAGCTAATGTTCAAAGACATAGCTCATATATTAATACTGACTCTAGACGTACATGTCACTGAGATAAATAACAAGGATCATTAGCAAGGTACAGGTATGCCAGTTAATGCAGAAGCAGATGATACTCGTGTGCAATTATGGTAAGAAGCATGAATGCAAATCATTCACATGCTCTTTGCTTTATGTAAAGGACAGCTAACATTCACGTAATGAATGAAATTTCGCGTTTTCATTTAATTAAACTGAAAAAGTCAACAAGAGAACTTCCTAGATTTTAATGTATCCGTAATTTATTTATGACTGATTTCACTCTAGTTATGCATGAACAAACACTCAATTGGCTATGCTGTATTAGTAGTTGTAACTGAAACTGTTCCAGGTCTATGAAATTACAATGTGCTTATGGAAAAAAAGACATAACGATAAAATTGTAACGTAGGAAAACTGTGTAAAAAAGCCTCTAGATGCACTGTTCTAATGAAAATGTTGCATAGCTCAAAGAGTCGAAGTCTATTTTATTTTGTGCAATATCTTTAATTTTATTCTTTAATGTTTGTTTTGAGAATACTTTTACATCGAATAATATCGTGTGTTACACAAGACGCAAAATTGAATGATATAATTTTCGATTGTTCCAAATTTTATTGTCTCTTCTTCATTATGCTGAAAATGTTTGGTTCGGTAGGTGGTCATAATATGTCCAGGACTGATAATTCTAAGGCACGGGTTTCTTAACATGAATAATGTATAAATCTCATGCCTTTATCATACTTTCAAAATAGAAGGTTATCAAGATATCAAAATACAATCGCTTTGTTTTTAATATACTGTTTTCATGTATCCAGTTTTTTCCTTGTAATTTTCTGGAAATGGACAATTCGTGAGTTGGCAGATGTGACCTGTAAGGGACAAATTTTAAGTTTCCTTGACGAGTAGCTGTAGCGCTTCGGGATAATGGACTCCTGACAAGAGGGTGGATCATGACATTTTGTGTGTCTTGTATACCGTAGTTGTCGTAGAAAATATGAAGAACATGTGTTGTTCAACGAGAGAAAAAGAGGGAAACGGCAATGTCTGAAAATGGACAAACGAGGACGTTAATATCTATTACAATACTATCAAATTGGGTACGAAGGAACTTATAAATGAAGACTAGTTGACAGAAATATTAATAGATCTTGTTAGAATGACAGGGGTCAAGTTGCCCGGTTAAATATTTTGGTAAAAAATTAGTGAAGTCTGTTGGGTCAGGAGGGAGAACCCAGTTTCAAGTAGCGAGGAAATGAATAAATACGAGGAAAGATCATTGAAGAGGAATTTTCGTGGATAATCGTCGTGAAATTCTGGAGCAGAAAGCAGCCTTAGTCTAAGTTATCAGTTGAGATTGGGAGAATAAATTAAAGATTTGGCAGTGAAATCACTTTACCAGTAGAATGTTACGAACTTTTGTTGATGATAAAGAGGAGGGAGAGTTGGTCGATAAGTGGGGCCAATTATCGAAATGAGGTCAAGAAGTCTCCAGCATCTATTCAGTCACTCGACATCAATTCAAAATTTGGGATAAAAACAATCTCGCAACTACAAAGTAACATGTACAATGACAGTAGATTACGGTCAACCCGTGTCGAAAAAGATGTCTGTGATATATTAAATATATACCTTCGCACAACAAGTGTCATTTTTTGCTATACTTTTTTCGATACTGCAGTTATTTCATAAGAGGTCAAGATCTGTACATATTAAATCTAAAATAGCAGCAAGCGTTTCAATAGTAAATGTTTTTGTTTTATAGAATTAATTATAATATCTTTAATTTGTTATTGCTATAAAATGCGTGTTAAATTATATAGTAATACTTTTTTTAATAATACTTTTTTTAAAAAATTCCAAATTTAATTAACAAATCATTTATTTTGGAAATGTTTGGTAATGCAGAATCTCAGGGTTTTAAAGAAAAATAGGGATTTTAGAACAACTAAAAAATTAATTGAATTCAATTGAATAAGAAATGTAGTGAATGAATAATAAAGGGGTCTGCTTACATAAACTTACTCATTCTAGTTGAATATTTCTCGCTGATTGGCGCCTCTAGGAACAGAGGATGCGACTTCCTCTGCTCCTATGTTCGTACAGTCTTGTAGTCCGTTTTCCCGGTGGCAGCTATGGAGACATAAATCTTGACTTTACAATGTATTACCATTTGAACTTGAAGAATTATAAAAGCCTCGAGTGCCTACTTTTCTCGCTTTTTCTACTTCCTTACCCCACCAAGGAAAAACGTCATCTACTGTACCCACGTGTTCTTGACGGTTTGGTTATAGCTTTCCGTGAAATCCCAAATTCTTAACTTTCCACTAAAGCAAACTATTATTTTGAAATACGATGGTGGGTACTTTGCATCTGCTTTTAAGTCTACTTTATATTTTTCGTCGGCGAAATAATATACGAGGTACTCGATGGTGTGAACCTTTAATGAAATTAGTTTAATTTAACCCTATCTTCTGTTGATGTTATAGCACCATAAAGTAGCCAAACAACCAAATTTAACTTTAAAAGTATCAAAACGTGTTGGTATTGTAAATTTATAACGCGTATATTAATCATATTAAATTAAAGAGATTTTATGAATTAAAAATATAATAAAATCGTCCGAAAATTTGTAGTCGTCATCAATTTATGTTTTACGAGGTTTCACAAGTAGAAATTCAACGTTGTAGGATTACGTATTTTGAGTTCAACGCTGTTGTTGAAGACAACAATAACTCATGAGAAGAATTAGAGTAATGAGTTATTAACATAATTTAGAGGAACTACTGATGTCCAATTTTTTCCAAACTGAAAATGTTACTTGTCTATACATTTGTAGGGAACTTCAGTTATAAAATAATATAGGATCATTTATAACGAGATACGTTCACTTTTGCTAAGGAAACGTTATAAGTCCTAGTAAAATAAAATAAAAAATAAAAATAAAAATAATAAAAAAAAAGAGTACAAAATTTCCGTGGATTCGAACCCGGGGGCCTTTGAATATTTATCTATTGATCTTAAAGTTAATAAACAAGATATATATAATTATTCTAGACCGTATATGTTTGTATTTGTAAGATTTAATGAAACTAATGGAAAACGATTGGTGCAAAGTCAGCACATGCAGTAGAAGTGAAACTTAAAAGGTAGAGGAGTAGGTTGTCTGGGGAAAAATTGAATTGTTTGTAAGACAATTTGAGTTATTATATTGGGTGATTGCCCGATTTGGTTCCCGATTTACAAGGAAAACCTAAATTACACAAATTTTGAATAACCATGAATGAAAGGAGCAAAATAAGTATGGAACAAATATATCGCAATACTATAAATAAATAAACCACCTTGAGTCAGAAAATTGATTGTTAACAAAATATTAAATATTCCAACGATTCTTTCTTGTTTTATGACAACTTCAGGTTTAATAATTTTATATATAAATCAAGCAAAAAATTTAGAAACAAGGATTTGCTGCCTTGCCCGTCGCAATTAATCTCGGTTGCAATGTGAAAGGCAACAAAACCTTGCCTCTAAATTTTTTGCTTCATATATATATATATATATATATATATATATATATATAATATATAAAATTATTGAACCTGAAGGGATTCTAAAACTCGGATGTGGTATATTTGATATTTTGTTAATAAACAATTTTTTGACTAAAGGCTATTTATTTATATCGCAATATTATTCAATATGGTGGTGATTAAATTGCAACCGATAGGTCTTGCAAAATATAATCAAATGTGACGTCACGCTGACCAAATACTCGAACTCAGACTGTGACGTTACTTCAAAACTCTCTAACTATTACGTCTTAAGCAATTTTAATTGAGTCATTAGCATGCATTAGAATTATCTCGGTACTTGTCTATTTTGATAACGTAGGTCGTGGTTATATAACTATCATAAATTTTGGTGAATTTATTATTTATCCAGGAAGAAATCTCATTTTGCAACTATCAGTACACGAAAGTAACATTCGTAATGAGGCGATTAATATGCCTAGCAACAGTTACTGAATACCTTGGCAAAGTTCCTGTATAAAAATAACGCGTAAACAGAATTGAAAGTCATCTGCAAGGTACCTCGCGGCTTTTGGAATTAGATCAACATTCCCGCTGTAAATCCAACAAGATATAAAACACAACAAGTTACATTCACCATTATATTGGAGAAACAAGTTAAGGACTATTAGGAAATCGAAACAACAGACTTGAGAATACTTAACATATTCTTGTAATAAAGAGATGGGGTAGATAATTGGGAATTTGCTGATCTCTGCGTTCACATTGACGAGATATTTCTCTTCAGAAATCGATTACATGTTTGAAACAAAGTTAAATGAAAGAAATAATTCAATCTGATATTTAAAAACACTGTTACGTTTTTTGACCACCTTCCGAAAATTATGAATGAAATGTTAATTTTTATTTGAATTAATTTGAAATTTAAATATTTTAGAAACAAGAAAGGTTTTGCTTTAATTTTTATAAAATATTTAATCAAGCTTTCGGAAGTAATAAGAAATGATAGTGATGTTTGTCGGAGAGAGTGTTCAGTCCCTTGCTCACGTTGAAGAGATTCCCCAAGTGTATTTATACCAGGAAGACGCTGACCCCATGGTCTTGGCCTCCGTCCACTTTAAGTCCTGGGAGACCTTGCTCTTATCAACTGTAAAGTTTTGCCTGACCCTATAGAGTAACAGAGAAAAACATGCATTTTGAAATGGTATATCTACATTTATGGAGAATGTCCTTAGTTGAGCATTGCTTAACTTTTTCATTTTGTGCTCTTATATCCTACATTCAAGAAAATTTGTTTCCTATTCTTGGTGTTTTACGTAGTAACATACTTAACGAGAAAATATCCTTCTGAACTTGATGCTTCTTATTTCTGTCTCTCTTCTTATTGAAACAAAGTAGGGATGTTCTCAAAAGTTTTCGTTGTTGTGATGTGACATTGTTAGCAATAACGTTCTTAAAGAAATAAAAAAATTATGTTATATTGTTCGGGAAATGTATTTCAGTATTGACGGAATACACATAATAGTTTATAAAACATGCTTCTTGACAAATATTAGTGTAATTAACAAAATGCGAGTAATAATTCTGTTGGAAACTATTCGTTAGGCGAACTGTTAGGTAAAGTTGTTTTAGAGAAATAGATTGAAAATAAGTCTTATTTATTGTTAAATTTGATTCAGGTTTTTTGTTTGAAATTAAATCTTACAAGAAATTACGAAAATGTTAAAAATAATGAAATTTCAGCAACTCGTTTTTCTATATAAAGAATCTTATTATTCTTAACAGTGAAAGGATTCTTAACAATATTCTGCTGACTATACATCAACTAAACTTAGAGCAAGCAACAAATTCGCTAAACGTGACTATATTCGAGAAAGGAGATTGCACGAGGAGATTGTCTTGGAGTTTCGTATGAATAATGTAGAGAATTTCACGACATGGTCAGTAGAAAACTTCCATTTGCTAAGGATTTACTTTATCAAGTTTTTCTAAGTTACTCAATAACTAAAGACTTGTTCGGTCAGTTATGAATTTCAGAAATAAAACAAGGTAAAAAACGAAATTTATTTTTGAATAAAAAAATTTGAAAAAATTGTAGACGTTTCGATCAACTGTTGTGATCCTTGTTAGTACTTGTTGGCAGACTTAAACCCTGTACATTGAAGGTACATACTTATCAGGGACAAGAATAGTAAGGTTTACACTAGATTTATGTTTATACAAGGTTTAGTCAAAATGTGTTGTTAGTTCTGGTGGTTTGATTTTTTTCAATTTTCTAGGTAGGCGAAGGAATACGGACGAAGAATTAAATTTGTATATGTCATGAGGATGCAGGTTGATGCAAAAATCAAACAATTCAATTTCATTATTTCCCATCTAAGGTAGGAATAACGTTTCATTAAAGTTTTGAATGTTTAATTAATATATGTATGTGATAATATGTCGGTTAAATTTGTGACGTTGGATTTTATGTGACGAAATTATGTAATTTTTCATTAAATGCGTCTACTACTGTGACATTTTGCTATATTAAGCCTGGAAAGATTTTCTGCCTGGGGTGATTGTGTCCACATGTTTACATATACTGCACTGTTTTGAAATATGTCTGTAGATTTTTACAATAATTCTATAGATGAATTCTAAAATTGAATTAAGTGGCAAAAATAAATAATGCCGAACGTGCCTGTAAGGAAATATATCTACGGAGCATCCTGAAAGTAATAAAAACATATATTTATTTACAGAGTACATTTAATTTTAATAAATGAATTATAAAAAAATATGAAAAAAATGACTATACGAGATATTATTTTAAAAAATAACAGCTAATATAATATTTAGCAGTTCTCATAAATCTACTCGTAGGAGCTGTATAGTAGGCAGAATTATATCTGAGATAACATTAAAATTAGGGAAATCTCGGACAAGATGAATAGAACTTAGAACTTAACTGAACTGACCAAATTCGGAGACTTAACAAATAATTAACAATAGAGTAGAAAAATAACATATAATTAGTTTTTCTACGAAAATACGAAGAAGGTAACTTTAGGAAATAACTTACAAATTTATATTCTCTTAAGGTATATACAATTCATAAATTACTTTCTACACACCTGAGGAATTTATTTCGTACTTTTTCAATACGATCAATAGAATTCTTACAATATTGATTCCAAACTACACTAACATGAACCAATACAATTATTTTAGCGTATTGAAATTCATAAAGTTTGTGATATTTCTGTAAAAAGGACCTTGTTTGCTAGTTACTACTTTGTGTATATGAGTATCAAAATTGATATTACTACCAAACTTTAGTCCTAAATCAGAGACAGTATCAACTTTAGTAACCGACTGGTATCTCAGTCATAATGTTTTACATTCAAAATATAATTTCAAAACATTTAAATAGTTTAATTCCATACAATATTTATTCCATCACTCTTGCAACTAAATTAAATTCTCTAAAAAAAAATTATAATCTATGTACTAAATAAATTCTGATATCTGCAAATGACAAGCATTTACAATGTTTAAAATTTTTAATAATATTCCTTATAAAAGAGAATGATCATGTTAGGCCCAATATTGAATCCTTGATCCGATGTAGACGCAAATTCATTAGATGCGCAGTTTAGAGAGAGATTGACAACAAAGTGCTATCTAAAAAAAGTACGTTTGAATGGTGAGCATTACTAAAATATTAATACGAATTTTAAACCTGCAATTTTACGTCGAAATACGTAATTTTTACTTTCCACTTCCATCTTATCTTTCTGTGGATGTTGACAAATGGGAAATCCTTCACAGGAATATATTTCCAAAACTGAAGCAGATCCTCACTGTACTTTTCTTTTAATTTGGCGTTTGAAGTCTTTGTGACTTGCAGTTATTGCAGGGTTTAGCGAGGCATAGCAGCTTTTGTAAATAGCGTGCCGGTATGCGTTTCTTTGATATTGACTCTGATGCGGAATACGTCTGTACGTGGGCTTATGAGCTGACGATTCTGATTAACGTGGATTTCAATAAGTATATTGGAAGGAAAGCTTAGAGTAAAAATCAAAAATTAAATTTAACGTTTTCTTCCGCAAATACTTTCTCAATTTGAGTTACTAGTGTAAGTATTTACATGCGCTAAATTGACCTAATGTTAAATACTATGAGTTATAGCTCCAATAGATTGAAAAAAATGCATTGACAATTAGAAAGGTAATTTATAGTTCCAATATGTTCCTGTTTATCAAAATATGGTTAAAATAGAACAAACAAATACGAAATTAGGGGTTTAAAACTTTTACTGCATCTAGTAACATATAGTGACGCCTATAAGTCTCAGATAGGCATTAAAGTAGTAATCTAGGATTGAGTTGGAGTTCTGTCAATAGTTGTTGTCTTTCTTGAAATTAAAAATGTTATTATTTTCTAAAAATGATGTACCAAGTAAACAGTAAAGCTAATTCTGTTTGAAGTGAGACGAAGAAGATAGTTGCAATAATAATTTTTTTCGATAAACAAATATCATAAATTTGAACAATAATAAATGCATAAATATAATACATCAGAGGAGAGACTGAAATAATAATAGTAGTTAGATAACAGGAATAATTTCAATCCAAAATGATTATAAATTTGAGCGTTATTAATACTTTAATCATAGGAATTTTAAGTGTTTAAAGATAAGACCATTGATTTTAAATATAGCCTGTTTTATTTCATATTAGCAAACTTTTTGGTCATAATGTTGCTGTTGGTTGGAAAACTAATCTTATAAATAAAAAAGAGTGTATGTATGTTTGTATGTTTGTTTGTATGTTTGTATGTTTGTATGTTTGTATGTTTGTATGTTGGTATATTTGTATGTTCGTTATACAAATCTACACCGGTAGAGGAAATTTCACCAAATTTCGTACACATGTTCTTTACGACCAGGAAACAAACACTGTCGGGGTGAGACATGTCTACCACCCCCAGAAGCGGGGGTTCACGGGGGTTGAAATATTTAAACATGCTAAAACAGCCGATATTTTAGTCGGATAATAATTTTTAGGGGTCAAAGATATTTATAGTCTTTCCACTGATGATATCTGAATATAATTTTCAACCTCTACACCCTGGGAAAAGAGCACCCTTAGCGTTTGGGGTGGAGAATTCAAATCTACACCGCTGGAGCAAATTTCACCAAATTTCGTACACGTGTTCTTTGCGACCAGGAAACAAACACTGTCGGGGTGAGACGCGCCTACCACCCCCTGAAGCGGGGGTGGACGGGGGTTGAAATATTTGAACATGCTAAAACAGTCCATATTTCAGTCGGATAAATATTTTTAGGGGTCAAAGATATTTATAGTCTTTCCACTGATGATATCTGAATATAATTTTCAACCTCTACACCCTGGGGAAAGAGCACCCCTAGCGTTTGGGGTGGGGAGTACAAATCTACACCGCTGGAGCAAATTTCACCAAATTTCGTACACGGGTTCTTTGCGACCAGGAAAACAACACTGTCGGGGTGAGACGCGTCTACCAACCCCAGAAGCGGGGGTGGACGGGGGTTGAAATACTTAAACATGCTAAAACAGCAGGTATTAGATTTGAATAAATATTTTCGGGGTCAAAGATATTGATTGTGTTTCTACCGATGTTATCTGAATATAATATTCATCTCCTATGCCCTGGGAAAAGGGCACATTTAGGGTTTGGGGTGGAGTTGCTTTACAGAAAAATAACGCGAATACAACCGAGTTTGGAGTCAAATCGAAGGTTATGGATGTCAGTGAGTCTACTTCGGATAAATATTTTTAATTGCCCATTTAACCCAAAAGGGTGGGGGTTGGAAGGGATGATAAATAGTCAGTTCTTGCGCGTTCTTGGAGGAGAATTACGTGAATACTATTTCAACGGATGTTGTTGAAAATATAAATCCCTTTAGACATTAGTGGTGAGCTTGCTTAGGGCTGGGGGTGAGAATTGTCTATAGTTCTAAAACTGCCAAAATGTTATGTGTTTATGGGTAAACTAGATTGATAGTGTTTCTACCGATGTGATATAAGTAAAAATTCAACCCTTTCCACCACGGGAAAGTAGCAGATTTAGGGGTGGTGTTGTTCATACTATTTTAACCGATGTTGTTTCCATTAATAACGACGTTTATTCAAAAATAAAAGTGTACCAGAACCATTGCTTTTTATACTCTTTTAAAAAGACCCCCAGAAGCGGGTCGGGATTATCAGTAGAGTACTTTTAGGTGTTGGGTGGAGGAACGCTGCAACAAAATAACGCGAATACAACCCAGATTGGATTCAAATCCAAGGTTATGGATGTCGTCAAGTTCAATTATAGCATCTAATTGGCCATTTAGCCCCAAGGGGCGGGAGTGGATGGGATGGAAATTTTTTAACATGTTAAATCATCGATATTAGCGTGGAATAAATAAATCCTGGGACCATTGACGTTGATAGTATTTCGACCCATGTTGTTTGTAGGCATGATAGGGGTGGGGCTGGAGGGGATTTCCTTGAAAATAACAGGAAAACAACCGAGATTCGAGTCAAATCGAAGGTAATGGATGTCCCTGAATTTATTTATGACAATCTGGACAGCGCGCGGGTATCGGCTGGGTTGGGATAAGTTGACCGGCTGTTTTTTGCGTCGATTAAATATATTTCGGGATGAATTAGATTAATAAAATTTCCCTACATGTTCTCTGTGTATAATTTCAACCCCTTTCGGACTCATAAGGATGCACCCTTAAGGGTTGGCGTGGAAGTAGCATTAGATAAAAATAAACCAGAAACTATCAGGATTGTCACTGAGTTTAATAATGACATTAAACTTGACCGTTTAAGTCCCCGAAGCGGTAGTGGTCGGGGGTGAAAAATTTCAAACATGTTAAACGGTCGATATTTGCGATAATTATTTCCTGGGGTTAATTACTTTCATAGTATTTATACCGATGTTGTTTGTGTATAATTTAACCCCTGTGTGGGGAGAAATCTTAGGGGTGGGGTGGAGGTACGTTAAATAAAATCCCGCAAAAACAACCGAGATTCGAGTCAATTCCGAGACTATGAATGTCGCTGAATCTAATTGTGACAACCTGGGTAACGCGACGGGTTTGGGAGGTGTTGGGCGGGGGAATAAATTTTCAGACAATGTAATCGGCCGATTTTTGGGTGGAATGCATTCTTTTTCATTATCGCATATTTGTGGGGGTGGTCATCTTCTAACATGTAAAAACGGTCGATATATTTAGTCAATTTATAGTCTTTCCACTGATGATATCTGAATATAATTTTCAACCTCTACACCCTGGGAAAAGAGCACCCTTAGCGTTTGGGGTGGAGAATTCAAATCTACACCGCTGGAGCAAATTTCACCAAATTTCGTACACGTGTTCTTTGCGACCAGGAAAACAACACTGTCGGGGTATGACGCGCCTACCACCCCCAGAAGCGGGGTTGGACGGGGGTGGAAATATTTGAACATGCTAAAACAGTCGATATTTCAGTCGGATAAATATTTTTAGGGGTTAAAGATATTTATAGTGTTTCCACTGATGATATCTGAATATAATTTTCAACCTCTACACCCTGGGGAAAGAGCACCCCTAGCGTTTGGGGTGGAGAATACAAATCTATACTGGTGGATCAAATTTCACCAAATTTCGTACACGTGTTCTTTGCGACCAGGAAACAAACACTGACGGGGTGAGACGCGTCTACCACCCCGAGGAGCGGGGGTGGATGGGGGTTGAAATATTTAAACATGCTAAAACAGTCGATATTTCAGTCGGTTAAATATTTAGGGGTCACAGATATTAACAGTGTTTCTACCGACTGTTGGGGTGAGACGCGTCTACCACCCCCAGAAGCGGGTCGGGATTATCAGTAGAGCACTTTTAGGTGTTGGGTGGAGGAACGCTGCAATAAAATAACGAGAATACAACCGAGATTGGATTCAAATCCAAGGTTATGGATGTCGTCAAGTTCAATTATAGCATCTAATTGGCCATTTAGCCCCAAGGGGCGGGAGTGGATGGGATGGAAATTTTTTAACATGTTAAATCATCGATATTAGCGTGGAATAAATAAATCCTGGGACCATTGACGTTGATAGTATTTCGACCCATGTTGTTTGTAGGCATGATAGGGGTGGGGCTGGAGGGGATTTCCTTGAAAATAACGGGAAAACAATCGAGATTCGAGTCAAATCGAAGGTAATGGATGTCCCTGAATTTATCTATGACAATCTGGACAACGCGCGGGTATCGGCTGGGTTTGGATGAGTTGATCGGCTGTTTTTTCGTCAATTAAATATATTTCGGGATGAATTAGATTAATAAAATTTCCCTACATGTTCTCTGTGTATAATTTCAACCCCTTTCGGACTCGGAAGGGTGCACCCATAAGGGTTGGCGAGGAAGTAGCATTAGATAAAAATAAACCAGAAACTATCAGGATTGTCACTGAGTTTAATTATGACATTAAACTTGACCGTTTAAGTCCCCGAAGCGGAGTGGTTGGGGGTGAAAAATTTCAATCATGTTAAACGGTCGATATTTGCGTTAATTATTTCCTGGGGTTAATTACTTTCATAGTATTTATACCGATGTTGTTTGTGTATAATTTAACCCCTGTGAGGGGAGCTAGCTTAGGGGTGGGGTGGAGGTACGTTAAATAAAAACCCGCAAAAACAACCCGATATTCGAATGAATTCCGAGACTATGAATGTCGCTGAATCTAACTGTGACAACCTGGTTAACGCGACGTGTTTGTGAGGTGTTGGGCGGGGGAATAAATTTTCAGACAATGTAATCGGCTGATTTTTGCGTGGAATACATTCTTTTTCATTATCGCATATTTGTGGGTGTGGACATCTTCTAACATGTAAAAACGGTCGATATATTTAGTCAATGACTTCATCCCCCTTCGGCATTGGAGGTGAGCACATTTAGGGATAGGGTTCGAGGAGCTTTACAGAAAAATAGCGCAAAAGTAACCAAAATTTAAGTCTTATGGATGGTTATAGATAAATGACATCCCGGGCAACGCCGGGCACCCAGCTAGTATTTAATAAGAACGTAAAGAAGATAACCACTTCTCCGATTTGCCAGAACGAGTTTTATCGATGGAAAACGTTTTATTTTTAGGAATTCTGACGAACATTTTAGTCGATATTAGCTAATTTCAACTAGTGGAGGTGAAATTATAGAATACTGCAGAATTATAAACGAATAAGAATGGGATGTATCCGGTTTCAAAGAATGAAACTGAAATATTTATTGAAAGATTAGGACCGGTCTAAAACTGATTCATATTTTATTAGTAAACATAACTATAAAGTTTCGGCATAAAGAGATAAATATTCCAGTTTTCCAGGCTTAATCACGAACTACCAAAAAATGTGTCAATTATTCTGAACTTTAAAACCAGACACAATTAAAACGACACGTAATAATATTTATTGTATTGTTCATAATAAAAAAAACTATGACAGTTTTGTTTTGAAAAAATAGCATTAGTCCAAATTTTTTTGTCAACTTGACTGTTTAAAGTTCAAACACCTATTACAAGAACATATTGTATAATTTAAAGATTACATAGACTTATAACATTTTCCGTCTTCTCTATATGATTATTATTTAACATTCAGCCATAGAAATTAATTTACCGGACTCTAAAACAGGTTTATTTCTACGTTTTATGACATACAATCATGCAAAACAAGTTATTTGTTCCTGTATTAGCTATATGGATATCTGTTTTATCTTTGGCAGCGTCTGTCACATCTACTCTTTTTATATAGTTGGATTTTATTAAGCGGGTAATAGAGTCTTTTCTGGTCCGATATTTTGAAAATGTGTGGTTTTTGCAACTTTCTGGTTTGTTCTCCTAAAACGCGTTATTTTATACTTTCTGCTTTACTAGTACTAACTCGTTCTAGAAGCAAATCGTGAATAATTTCCCAGCGAAACTGTTTGACCGACATTTCTTCTAACGTTGAAATACGTCAATCTTGGTTCTCTTGGTAATTAATCTCATTCACTTCTTGATTTTAGCAAGTTTTTGGGGTGCTTACAAAATATTTTAACTCGATAGACCAATGTTTATATTTTAAATATGTGATATACTATAGATTTCTGAAGCTAGAAGTTCGACTGTCAACCGCGGAAACAAGCCTGTAGGACATAAAATGACGCCAAAAGATTTATATTTGTGCTGCAGGGTAGCATATGTCGAGTGATTGAAATCAAAAAGAATATCATCGCGTCAAACAGGTTTTCTTGTAAAATAAAAATTAAAAAGTTCCAAAATAAATACAATTACTCTCCAATATAAATATTCCACGTGTTCCAAAACTGTCGGAAAAAAATCAGAAGAATTTTGAACAAGCTTTATTTCAATATCACGTTTTCTTACCACAACAAGCTACGCGAAACACTGATGAACGAAAGGTTTCGCAAATATGCCCGATAAAACCGGAGTTATAACTCCCTTCCATGAGAAAGTAGAACCACATGCTGTACATAAGAGTAGTAGGAAGAAAGGTTTCCATCACAGTAACTGGACATAGAGTGCACCGGTAAAAAAATCGGAACACAAAATCTAACTTGGGTGAATAAGTATAGGGCAACAGTCACAGATTTATCTTTAAAAAATTTAGAATTCAGTGTACCTAAAACAGCCCTACAAAAATAAAATTCAGAGAAGCAGTTATTAGGAACTTAGCACTATCACAGCCAAGTATCGCAAACCCTTGCATTTAGAATTCATTATCAACCTCTAGTTGAAGACAACTACTCAGTCCGTGACTCAGAACAGACAGGACGCTATATATTTACAGTTCGTTGCTTTAATCAACTGATTATTATAATAATATCGCAGGATCATACCATCCTGTCATTCGGATGAGGAAAGCCGTAGACAGCCGTGTCTCTAGGCTGGACTACACCGAGTACGTCTGAACTCACGCTCTTTATTCTCTGGAGATGAACAAAGGTATTACTTTTAGAAACGTAAGACTCTATATTCAACCTTAATTCAATATTCTCCTTTTATTATACGTCAAAAAACACATCCGTATAGGTATAGGTAAAGAGGCCTGTGGCTGTACATCCCGTTCATAATAATATAATAAATGTTTTTAAAATATTAATAGCGAAACGTGAGCTTCTCTCTAACGGCATTTCCAGCTTGACAATAAAACTCCATCATCTCCCAGCTCATACGACTGATACTATTTTATCTTTGATACGGTAGTTGCCGCGTATTCATAATCCTTGCTGCTTCTGTGATTACATACATTTTTTAAAAAAAGTTCAGGTTAATCATCGGCTAGATTTTGACTATTTTTGAACTACAACATTAGTTAAACAGCAGAGTAAGAGACAAAATCAAGTGATAAAATAAACACGACACAACGTTTTTGCAATCGTTTTGGTTATCGCCAGATAATTTAAAAACGCAAGTGCCGTAAGAACGACACACCGCACAAATCATATGACGAACTTAAACTTAAGGTGCGTCGTATTTTTTTTATCTTGTCTTTTAAGTTCGTCACTTGGTTTGAGTGGTTTGTTGTTCTTACGGACTTTGCATTTCTTGAATCATTTGACGTAAGCAATAAGGATTCCAGTTATTTATTTTATTATTGGGATATTTATTTATGTATTTAGTATACTTTTAACACAGGGGTTTTATATTTCAAATTACGAGTTTGGTTTTAAAATGGTTTGTTGTTATTAGTTTCATAAATGATATATCTTAAACATAATTAGTGAGTTATTTCATATTTTCACGCCCAAAACAACTAATCTATAATTAGTTTAATAGTAGACTGTATAAAATCATTGATGAGAGTTCCCGTAAAATCGCCATCTCGCAAATTAAACAAACAATTAGTTATCGAAGTTGTTCTAAAGAGTAATAATGTAGAACGTTAGGCTAACAATTAAGGACACCTGATGGACGTAATTTTATCTTACACTTCTCCAGTAAATTCAGAGACGAATTTCTAAATTTACCCGATTATTCAAGAAAGTTAACTTCAAACAGATTATAAATAGTAGTTTCAAAATTTTCTTTTAATGGTATAATTAAACACCTAAATAAATACAATAAAAAATTATTGTAGAAGCTCTTGGAGAAAGCCTCCGATTATACTTTGCTTCTTTAGGGGTTCATTGCTCCCTCCGTTACTTACCTGACACGTTTGACCTTATAAGTTATTTCAGGGTCCCTGTATTTGATGAAAAATTAGAAGGGTTTCTGGAAACCTCTCTAAGATTAATGCCTTCATTATATTTCTTACTTCCGTAAATCTTTGTTGATTCCGCGTTCTTACTACGTTTCCTGTGATATTTTAGTTCTGTTTCTATCAGGTAGCGCAATCCTACGTCATAATACCTGCGTTATTAAAACCTCACAGACGGTATTATTTTCTATTTTGATCAGAATAAAATATTTTGTAAATATTTTTTCAATATTAGAGGGTGAAGTAAGTATCCACTTTACACGTCAGATCAAAAGTTACAAAAGTAAACTTATTATATTTATGTATTTTTATTAATAAAAATAGGGATTAATGATGAATAATTCACTAAAATTATTGCCATGAATAATTTGCTTAATTATACCGCAAATCGTCAATATTTTAATCAATTACGTACATTTCTCTAAATGCTGCTACGTTGCCAACGATGATGAATTAACCTTACTAATATATATCGTTACCTGAACATATTTAACTTTCAACGTACGTTACTCATGGAGTAGTCGGTAAATTTTTCAGGTTAAAAACCTTTTTGTAGTCCGTCCAGTTCACTGAATTAATTCTACTTTTTCGCTGTAAGTTAATTTATACGGCATGGTGCTGCGTTTGTCTCTCTACTGTTTATTCAAGCTTTCCAAAACAGTGAGCTATTTATTTATATAGTTAACGTACGGCCGGAGTCACCTGAAGCCCTACATCAACATTTGACGAATTACTGCTTCTGCAATTACTATCAACTTATTGAGAATTCTAATGATATTTGTAAATACGATATTAAAAAAGTTAATATCAGGATATGATTTAGATTTATTGCTTCCATTAATCCACTACTGAGGAAATAGAACAAGTTAAAGAAATATTTCATACGTAGATAACAAACACATCAAGCAATGCATAACAAAAATTCATATATCAGGAAAAATACGAAACACGCACACTAAAGTAATAATTACAAATATAATTATATAACAAACACATAAAAGAAAAGAGAAACATAAAAACGAAACTAATAATCATATAAATAGCTACTTTAAAATGAAAATGCAAATAAAAATAAGTAAATATATAAGTGAAAAGAATTTGTACATTAAAGTTAAAATCTTAAAAAAAATCAAATCTATGAGTTTTAGCTTAATATTTCACTGTTATTATTATTTACTTCCTATTAATAGAAACTGAACCACATATTCTCTGTTTTCACTCATTTCACCACTGTTTACTTTGGTCTACAGGAAACCTCGCCGTCGTCAAAGTAATGATTAGATTAGATTTATTAGTTCCATTAAATCAATGATTGGGGAATAGGACAAGTCAAATTGATATTGATTGTAAATATGAGTAGAATAAAATATAATAGATACAGAGTACTACACATAAATACTAATGCGAAGAGTTGAAAAAATACTTATCTGGAAATACATGTAAGAGAGAAAATGTTAGGATTACAGCACATTACAAAGAATAAACTTTACAGAAATTATATGTTAAGTTTAAGGATTATTATTTGCAATATAAACATCACTTCTCAAGTAGTAATAAATTTCGCAAATAACACTGCACTGCATAAATAATACACTTTGATAAATACAAGATGATATACAAATTCAAAATGTCGTCTCAAGTAAGAATTTAACAGGCAGCTTTTATCTGCAACTGGAAACCTCGTGCGATCGACATTAAATAAACGTTTGTAAAGTAGCAGTTGGACATACAAACAATAGAGATTTATATTAAAATTCCATAAATTAACCAGTCATCAAGGAAGCCTCCGAGAGAATTCTCTCGCAGGTGAACCTTCCCAGAGAGCTCTGGCGGAGACTACCGTTCGGGATGCCTTCACATCTCTCGGGTTTTTTGAACTAAGGTTCCCATATGCTGAGGAACCTCTGCCTGTTTTGAGAGGTGTATGTTCCGGGGTCGCAGAACTTGGGCATACGATAAGAGTTGTCCGCTATTCCTATTGGAATAGTCGGCCCGCTGCCTCCTAAATTGGTCAAGGCACAGCTAACCCCTCTCCCGCCATCGGAAGGGCGTGGGACAAGTACCAAATGCCCGACTTACCTGATGCCCGTTTTTCTAGGGTTTTTCCTGCATTACTTTTAGGCGCATTGACGGGTAGGATCCTTAAACCTTAGCCCGGGGACCCTAGTTAACCCTTGGCTACCTTCCTATACCCTTCCGCATCCCCCCTTTCAAATCCCTTTCCTATACTATAAGACGGGAGTTGCCACTATGTGGGTTACCCTATACATAGCCTGTCTACACCTAAAAAAATATTAACCAGTATTTTCAAAGGAAGTAAAGGCTCAGGTCGATTGACAAATTCGTCAACAAAGTAATACGCCCGGTAATGAGCATTTTTTTAAAATAAATACGATTTAAATTCTTACGCTTCTGATGCTAAGAAGAAGTCGACAATTAAATAGCTTTATTCCTGGATAATGTATACTTATTTTTCAAAAAAGTGAGTGATGATGTTAATCTTTCTGTAAAGTCGCCCGGATTATGGAAATATAATCATAGAATTTCCCGTTGGTAAGAAATATATTTACTTTACATTTTAAGAATTTTAGTGTTTCCAATATGTGTGTAATAGATAACGTTAAAATTTCAAGACCTTTGAAGAGAGTTCTACAACTTTCTCTATAATTTTTGCCATATAATATTCGGATCGCACGTTTCTGATGTTTAAAAATTTTCACAGATGATACTGAAGGTCGTTAAAGAATTTATATTGTATTTGAATTATTTCTACTAGACCAATATTGCAATCTCGTTTTCAGGCCATCTCTGTGCAAAGGAATGAAACCGTGATTATATTCGAGGGGAATCGAGATATTTAGATGTCTGAAGTACAACGACGGATGCATTCATCTCAGAAATCTATTTAGTTTTCTTTAAAGCATGTACTGTACATTGTCTGTCTGATCCTCTCTATGTTGTATTATAGTCTAATTACAGCTGTATAAGTATTTATCAACATTATTTTCCTGGATTTAATTATATGTAGAATTATTATTTGCCCTTTAGAAGAAAATTATCGTCTGCTGACCCATCACTGTCAGAATAATGTTTCTCAATATTCCTACTCTCCATGGTTGTCCAAAAAATTCCTACCATTCATGTACGTCCACCGTAGCATTGAAATTTACATTATGTAACGTTTAAATAAACTGTACTGACTCTTCGGGTTATATGTTCATCACTACATTGCAATGAATGTAATGTTATGTAAGTTGTATTGTATTGTGGACGTTGAAAATTAAACACGTGTACTATATTTTCCACAAGTTTTTATTACATTTATGGAACTTTGGTCTAGATGCCGCAATCGTCGACTTGATCAAAAATAAAAAAGTAAATTACGTGCAAACCTAAAATTCAATATGTTTGAAATTATTAAATCCAATTTTGAACATTTGTTAACCTAATTTACAATATTTTTAATTTAATTTAATTGGTTTAAAATATTTCTAATTTAATTAAAGATTAAAATTTATGGTAATTAACGCTAAACCACGCAAAAAACCAACAGAACTTTTAAATAACTAAACATCAGCCAATTTTAAGTCAGATAAAGAGAATTTTTTAAATTAACAAAGTTTCATCGCTTAATTTGCGACCTCATCAGGCTCAAGTTAAAAAATTTAATTCGACTACGGCAATGAGCATAGAATGATAAACTGTCCATAATTTTTTTTAAAACTTGAACCTTTTACGTTGAAAATTAAGCGATGAAACGTTGTTTAATTTATAAATTCTCTTTTTTAATACCTAAAATTACTGATGTTTATTTATTTATTGTTTTTATCATTAGTCAGAATACATATGTATAATAGAACTTTATCTGTGCCTCATTTAAATTTAAAACTATGAGAATTTAAAAGTTTTACATAAAAAAGGAAAACACTCGAGTCTACGTGTATCTATAAAAATAAATTATAGAAAAAATGCACAGAAATGGAAAAATATTACATTAAAATTTTAGCGTTCAGCTGCAAATAAAATTAGTGTTTCTGAATTTTAGTTATGAATTATATTTTTCTGCATAACGTCACTCCCGAATTCAATACATACATTTTAAAAATGAATGACAGAAGCGTATAACTTTTCGTATATCTATAAAAGTTAATTATGACGTGAGTACAAATTTAATCTTTAGACGTGTTTAAAAATTGATTTACAGGTGTAGTAATAAAAATAAATTTCGGAATTTGGTCCTACATACTTAGGATCAGGATGGTCGTCACTAATATATTCAGGAATTCCGACTGAACTTCGAATTAGTGGGTTACCGGGAATTTTGCAGCAAAAAAATGTCAGTTATCCATGAAATAATATTAAAGCATGATTTAGGCGTGTATTTCAAAATAATTTTACATATTACCATGTGAATTTTAATCTTGAATTGATTTTTAAACAATATAAATCACAAGAATTAATTTTATATACGAGATTTAATAATTTTAATTATATATTGTGTATTTGAATTTTAGGTTTCCACCACCAAAAATTTTTTTGATCAAGAGAATGATTATTGCGTCTTTCCGATAGTTACTTAATTATTATAAAATTTTAAGGAAAATTTAGAACAAGTGTTTAACTTTCGAATGAATGAAAAATTTTAGTACGTTTATTTAACCAAAATTAAATATTCAGTCCTACACAAATAATTCAAAATCTTATTTTCTTACCATAAAAGACAACATCTGAGAACCAGGGTAGATCGATGCACAAACTTGCTACACTCTAAACTTTTGGGGGGTGCTACATAATTAGCGCGACCGAGTCCCACAGTAATTTCAACGTACTCCATGGCTGATTATAAATCCAGTTAGCGGTTTGCATCCCTGTGAGATGTATGTTATTACAACAGTATTTTCGTGTCTTGAAACCTTGTAATACCTCGTGGTGGTGTCGGGATTCGAACTTGAATCGCAGAGATTCAATCAAGGGAAGGTATAAATCGAGTTAGTAATTCAAATTAATGTGTTTTTGTTGCTGTATATTTTAGTAAGAATACATTGCGCTTTCGAATGAAAGGTTTTCAATTACATCCACTTAAATAATATAGTTCTGACGCTACTACAAACTTAAGACTTTTTCTGACTTGTTTATAAAGCAACGTCGTTTGTTGCGGTTGAATAAATATAAAAAGTTTTGATAATAAAAATATGGTATGAAATTTGATTCCTGAGACAAATCGATTCATATAAAGTTGTTATGATTCCAAAGTCTAGTTATAATGTTTAACAGGGAAAGGCTGAGAATATGAATAGAGTATTTCTAATAACGAAAGGAACTTAGTTCCGCCCATTGGGTGTAATTCGTATCTGTAAACTTACGAATGGTATAATTAGGTTTTAACATAGTTAGTGCACCTGATATTAAAAACTGTAGTGCCGGAGTAGCTATGATGTTTCTAAGGCAGGGTGACCTGATCTCCCTAATTAAGTATTGATTTCATCTGAGGCTTGGACAACACTGTCTTATATCTGCATATAAGTAAAACTTAACAAAGTTTTACAATTTGAATTGCAATCCCTACAAGCTATTATTATCGTGGCTCGTTTTGTAGTGAGAATATTTTCGAGGCGTGAAGGGTGCTACCTCAGTTTGCTAAACCCTAAATAATTTTCGAGTGAAAGAAGCGTGGTATACTATTTTTACGGTATTAATATAGCTCTGTGCATCAATTGTCTTAACGTATAGCAGATTGAGCAGTATTCTTTCTAAAAGTTAAATGCTTGGAGGCCCTATTTTAATTTAATAATTAATCCCCAAAATCTCAGAAAAGTCACGTGTTATGGTAAATTATGATCATTAGGAATTGAATTAATAGTACCTGTAGGAAAGATTAGTAATATAGTGTTCTCTGGATGAAGATGAAATGTATTTGAAGTAAAAAATAATAATTTTAGGTGTTTAATGGTAGATTCGACGTTCGCCTTTGACTTGTCCGACTCTTTTTTCTTTTTTTTTAAGGTAACAGGCTACATGAGGGTAATCCACATGGTGGCAACTCCCCTTTAATAGCTTAGGAAGGGATCTGAAAGGGGGGATGCGGAAAGTTAGAGGAAGGCAGCTAAGGGTTAAATAGGGCCCCCGGGCTATGGTTTAAGGATCCTACCCGGCAATTCGCCTAAAAGTGATGCAGGGAAAACCCTAGAAAAACCTGCATCAGGTAGGTCGGGCATTTGGTACTTGTCCCACGCCCTTACGATGGAGGGAGAGGGGTTAGCTGTAGGGTCGCAAGTTACCCTCTCCGTGCCTTGACCAGTTTAGGAGGCAGCTGACCGATTATTCCAATAGGAATAGCGGACAACTCTTACCGTATGCCCAAGGTCTACCACCCCGGAACATACATCTCTCAAAACAGGCCGAGGTGCCTCGGCATGTGGGAACCTTAGTTCAAAAAACCAGAGAGATGTGTATCCATAATGGCTAAATTGTAATCGTCTACGTGTAGAACATGCGAGTGGAAATAACTAGTTAGATCATTTATATATTTGATAATATGTAATGGCCTCAGAATAGACTCTTGTGTTTATGGTTTCCCATTCTAACAAGTGAATATTTCAGTCCGCGATTTCAATCTCGACTTTCTCAATTCTGTTGTCCAAGAATGAAACTATTAACTAGAGGCGGTTCCTCTAATTCTGTAAAGGAAGTCTGCGAGGGCTGTTATCTCGCAGGTGAACCTTCCCAGAGAACTCTGTAGGAGGCTACCTTTGGGGATCTCTTCTCTTCTCTCTAGTTTTTTGAACTAAGGTTCGCACATGCCGAGGCACCTCGGCCTGTTTTGAGAGGTGTATGTTCCGGGGTCGCAGATCTTGGGCATAGGGTAAGAGTTGTCCGCTATTCCTATTGGAATAGTCGGCCAGCTGCCTCCTAAACTGGTCGAACTACGGAGAAGAGAATGCTGCGTCCCCACAGCATATCCGTCTCCCGCTATCGGAAGGGCGTGGGACAAGTACCAAATGCCCGACCTACCTGATGCTGGTTTTTGTAGCGGTTTCTCAGTATCACTTTTGAACACATTGCCGTTAGGATCCTTAAATTATAGGCTGGGGGCCCTAGTTAATCCTCGGATACCCGCATCCTCCCTTTCAGTCCTTTCCTATGCTAAACTAGGGTAGTTGCCACTATGTGAATTACCCTATATATATATGTACATATATATATATATATATATGTATATATATTGTAGTAATTGGTAATTAAGACATTGTGCTAATTGAAAAGTTGGATTGTAGAGGACTCATTATTAGTGGATATAGAGTGAAAAGAAAGAAAGTATTGTTGTCGATCGGCTGAGAATTACGAGCTCAAAATTTACGAGACGAGGAAGTCAGCCGGGCATAGAACAGCGAGGTGTAAAGACCTGAAAATTCATGTTATAAAAAGTTTTGCAGTCGGGCTTAGAACAGCGAGGTGTAAAGACCAGAAAATTCATGTTATAAAAAGTTTTGTAGTCGGGAAGGAGAGAGTGACACTAATGTTGTAATCGGTGGCCGAGCATAAATTCAACCTGCTGGCCATAGACAAACCAATGAAGTACATTTCCAACTAAAGTCACGAGATCTGCAAATCCAGGTTGCAGCAAAGCATCGAGAATCTACCAGTTTGTGTTAGACCAACTAACAAAACTACGCCAATTAGAATTTGTTAACATTTAGAGTCTGTGAGTACTAGAATCAGTGATATCTCCAAATTTTGTGCACGAAAAACCTAAAATGAGACCTGGGCGACCGTAAATAGAAAAACTTTAAAATCATATTGTAAACCACTTTTAAAAGATAAAAGTCAGATCGTTCTTTAATTTTAATTATTTAATTATCGATAAAATGAGATCGTTAATTCCTGATGAAATTTAAAACTGTTTAAATTCAATCTGTAGTAGTATTTCTTCCACAACAAATTTCGTCTATGTTTCAGACGCATTAACTTCCATGCAAGGTAAATGTAATTTTGATTGTATAAATTCAGCCATTTATCAAACCCAGTTTAAGACCCTGAGATCCCAAATATTATTGTGTATTTAAAATTGTTAATAAATTTGTTTAATTGTTTTCCCTTAATAATCTTTTTATTTTAAAGCACCCACCATTAATTAATTATTACAATATATATATATATAATTAGGCCAAATAGCCAGAAATTTCGTTACTGGGTCATAAATTCGGATTCACAGCTTCGTAATGAAGCAAAATGAGTCGATAACGTCCACGTAATCGCGACACAATGAATAGCGGTCTCGAGTCAGATCTTGGTGTGAATTCAATATCACACTTTCGTTGTCATAAATATTGAATGTGACAGGTCGTGCTTCATATATATATATATATATATATATATATATATAGTCTGTTTTCACTTTCTTCTTCTTCCTTCTAATTCCGTAATTCTAGTTTTCTAAGTAAAATTTCAGGATATACTTAATCAAAAGCGTTAGACAGGGTGACTGTCCCCGAAGAATGGGTTTATATAGCTGATGATTGTCTATCAGACAGAAACGCAGGAAGAGTCAAGGAATAACTTCTTAATGTGATATCTTTGAACCAATTATAAACAACAAGGATCCGCTTGGCACCTATAGCAAACATTGTGCAGTTCACAAAATCTCTTGCTCTAACTGTAATTACATAAATAATAACATAGGGAAAACAAAGCATTTCCTTAATACCTGTATCAAGGAACATATGTCTAATATCCAACTTACCAATGATAAACAATATGCAGTCATCAATTCGATTTGAGTGGCAAAATGCAAAGATTTTAAATATTGACGCCAGGTACCATTCCAGATATATCAGAGATGATCACAGCAATTAATGGACATACAGTTGAGGAATTTTGAAATTAAATAATCGAAGCTTCAATTGATTACTGTTGTAAACCGCAATAGTTTGCATTAAGCGAAATATTTCCAAATTGTCTTTGTAACTTGTTTAAATATATTATTATTTTATGTAGATTCTTCAAATGTATTTCTGTTCTTCGAATACACAGAAAGAGAAGATTTTGTTTGGGGCTATAGTGTGAGATCTTAAATGGCAAACGCTTGTAGATATCTGCTAGCCATGGGCTATGTCGCCAGGCTTAGTAATCGAAGGGAAGCTATGACGCGGGGAGACGGAGAGCCCTAAATATATGCACGGCTAACCTTGGCAAGGGAGCCAAACCTCACACGACCATACATAACCGGCAACTACCGCTAGTAGACCGCTTTATTAACGTCTGCTGGATTTAGCGACGAGAGACGGCGTGTATGTGGCCAGCGAAACGTGAAGCACGACCTGTCACATTCAATATTTATGACAACGAAAGTGTGATATTGAATTCACACCAAGATCTGACTCGAGACCGCTATTCATTGTGTCGCGATTAAGTGGACGTCATCGGCCCATTTTGCTTCATTACGAAGCTGTGAATCCGGATTTATTACCGAGTAACGAAATTTCTGGCTATTTGGCCTAATTACTGATGAAATGGTACAAGAGACCTACCGAAAGCTAAGTAGTAATAAAACAATATCTTACACCGGTATTCGTGAAATAAAGATCATTTATAAAAATATAGGGCATTTAAATTTGATGATTTAATAATGGTTATTGTGAAGTTTTAATAATTTTATTTTTATTTTTACGGAGACGGACAGGACATCTGGCACATTAATTACATGTCTCCATATATAAGAAAATCTTAATTTCCAAAGATTTTTTAAATATATTAAAAAAGAAACAAAAAGCATAACCAAAGGTAAACTTCAGTTTTGTGCTGACAAAGTTCAATTCCTAAAGTCATGGACTAGGTTTTCAGAAACCCACAAAAACCAATACAAAGTAATAAAATTTTCATTATAGTCCCAAACAAAATCTTCTCTTCCTGTGTATTCGAAGTACAGAAATACATATGAATAATGTAGATAAAATAATAATTAATTTAAACGAGTTACTGAGACAAAATTGGAAATATTTCGCTCAATGCAAACTATGTATGTTGTCCGGATAAATCGATTAGTGTTTGCACTCTATTTTCATAATTAATAAATGCAACGTTAAACACGAAGCAATAATTTTTTAACTCTTTTTTATAACACAAAATTGCCGTTGACCCCTACAGTTACGTTGTTACCAAATATTTCCGTACAAAACATTTGAATAAACGTAGAAGCAACAAATCAATATATTTTGCTGAGTTCAAACAATTTTATTTGTACAACAATATCATTCATTTTTTTTGTTCTGAAAACTACCTCAACACAGTACTTTAAGTGAGTATTTTCTGTTTAGCATATTTTAATTCAGTTTTATTAGTCATTTAACTTCCCATCTGAAGTAAAATAAGAAATGTTTGTCGGCTAGTCCCATTTCAGTCTATTACTCTAAATTAGAGGTAAACTGAAACAAGGTTCAATTTATTTGCATTTCAGAGACAATATTTCGTCAGTTCTACAAACTAGCATCAAATGAACTGTATGTTTCTTAATTAATATTGAAATTAAAAGAATCCTAGCTTAGATCATCCTTAGATGTGTTTAGATGATAAATTTTGTTCTTTTTCAACAGTCAAAGGTTTGTCTATATTCACATTCATGGTATTAAAGAATTATATAGACTTTTAGTTATACTCTGAAAATGTCTCCAAATCTAAATAATTAAAATGGAAATGAAAAAACAAAGGTAATGAATGCTGAAAATAGTTACATAAAAATACTAATGCAGCAGTTTTTCAAATGAAGTGTGTTTTACAGTACAAAAGCCGTAAAAGGTAATAAAGTCTTCATTTTATTGAACACGCTGGTTTCGCGTGCTTCACAAAGGGAATGAACCCAGTGCACGTTTCTTAGCTTTCCGGTAAAAAGTAGTCTACGGTGAACATTACTGATAACTCACGATCAAAGATTATTTTCTCTTTAATAAGTTACTTATATCGCATTGTTTCATTATCACGATTTTTGGATTTGATTGCTGTTCGTCATTTCTTGGAACTTCTTAGGTTATCTTTTAACTGGTTGTAATGGGCTACATATACGTGAGATGTTTACATGTATTGTATGTCATATAGTAAGAGTATAACTTCTGGATTAGAATTAAGAACTTTAAAACCCAGTTAAATGTATTCAGTGTTCAAGTCAGGTGATTCAACAATCATAGATTTAATTTCAATTTACTCTTTATTGATTACAAAATTAGGTAAAAATTTAGCTTATAACTGCTAATGGAGGATGAAATTTAATATAGCCTCAAATTTATTTACCGCTTCTGAGGAAAACTCTTCAGATTTTTTCTGTAAAGTAAACAAAAACCCTGAAGAAGCAGTACAAATAAAATTTTGTAACATTTTGTCTGAGTATGGCGGATGGCAAATTGATGGGCATCATCATAAACCTTATTACGGCTCTATTAAACAAAGAAAAATGTTTCGTCGTAATTAGTCGGAGCGTTTTCTTGGAAAAGCATTCAGAATGAGCGCTGTAGACGTTTAGGTATTTAGATGAAATGAGTTTTATGATTTCCTGTTACATGAGACTTCATACTAAAATCAAATACTCGATTCTAGGCCGCACAGATTTTTTGATTTTAATAATAGGACAAAAACTGCTTTTGTATCTTTTCTAAGTTAATTTGAGGAATATAAACCAAATTTTAGATTAATTTTAATACACGAATATTTGTGAGCAATATTACAAAATTTACTTATTTAATCTTGTAAGTGTACATGTACCTATTTGTATGTAACTTTATGAGTGCAAATACCGGATCTTATAATTTTAAGGAATAGTGATACGCAATCCATTAAAGTAATATTTTAGGTAATTATTAATGGAAATTAAATGGTGTGTGCGTGAAGTATTGTGCTTTAGATCTTGCGCACGTCAGAGTAAAACCTTTCTTTCCACCCGCGAAGTGCACTCATATTTATAATTAATGTGTCTTCGTTCCTTATGCTAAACATGTTGCTTCTTGCGTAAATGCCACAGGAAAATTCACCAGACCTATGTTTACTGCCATATAAACATTCGCAGCAGCTGTAGAGCATCGCGAGGGAGAAAAAACTTTTCTCCCGCACGTCTCCGGTGACCTATGGCTGCGATGTTTTGTGACTGCTCTCTGCTGAGGCCTCAGTCTCACAAAAGAATGTCGCGCTGGCTGCCAACTGTTACACTATCGGTGCGAATTTCTTTGCTAAAAGAAAGTTATTAGTAATTACAAGTACTCTCCTGGCTTAATAATTCCGCTGTGCTAAATATTTTAAAGATCAAGCAGTTACTTAAATAAATGGTGAAACAGAATATAGAGAAAAGGACGGCAATAACAAATGTCCTCAGGAGAAGCTTTAACTAAAATTATGTGGCACCATCAACTGACCTTTTACTGCATAAAAATTATTATATAAACGATCCTATACGTAATTTTTTTTTACAGAATTCACTTTAATCTGATAATGTTTCATCAGCTTAAATACAAAAAATTTTAATTGTCGATTTTGAGCGTTAATTTCAATTAAATATATTATTTACATAATTTTAGACATTTTAATAAATGATATATATTTTTCCTTGTGAATCATATGAATTAAATAGTCTTTGGTTACATGAGTACGATAAAAGCGAAAGCCATGAAAACATACAAGATTTACAAAGTTTGATATCGATTGAAAGCAGAGAACATTTTTCAGTTTGAACAGAATGAATTGAAAATTAGTTAACAAATTTTATTGAATTATTTTATTTGCATTTATTATTTATCAAGACAAATCATGGGGCATATGGTGAGACAAAATACAAGTAAAGAGGGATTTTTGAACAGAATGAATTGAAAATTAGTTAACAAATTTTATTGAATTATTTTATTTGCATTTATTATTTATCAAGACAAATCATGGGGCATATGGTGAGACAAAATAAAAGTAAAGAGGGATTTTTGAACAGAATGAATTGAAAATTAGTTAACAAAAATTATTGAATTATTTTATTTGCATTTATTATTTCTCAAGACAAAACATGGGGCATATGGTTTGACAAAATACAAGTCAAGAGGGATTTAAACGAGCGTAAACACTGTCTTTGGATTACTGACACTTTCTTTGTATACTTCTTTATAAATTTTAAAACCTATTGTCTTTGAATTTAAAGTTAAAAGGTAAAGCTACAAAGATACTGTTTAGTTTCATAGAGTAGAGTAAGCGATCATTGACAATTTCCTAGTACACCATTGGTAGGTTTGGTTTACTTAGTTCGGCTTCAGGTCATAGAACAAATTCTTCTGAGTCATCTATGTGGAGGGTTGATAATTTCTTCTACTAGTTCATTATCTTGACCTTCGAAACGTTCTAATTAAAGTGCTGAGAATTTAGTTATTTCCTCCGTAATTGAATGGGATATTAAGATCACTGTGCACGGTGTAGTTTCCATGGTGCGTACTTGATGGATTTTGGACTGTATTATGTAGTTAGAGGGCTTTGTGCATCCCTATAATTGTATACCGTAAGTTCATATAGGGCTAATAATACATTTGTAGAACAGTGCTTTATCATGTAGTGATAGTTTGGATTGTATTCCCATTAATCATGTCATCATTCTGAGTTTTAGATTTTTTTTAAAATTACAATTTAACGTCGCCTTTTGGTCATTAGCGACTTACATCTGTTAAGTTCTACATTTGTATAACATTTAAATTACTTTAAACAAATCAGTTTTCATCGTAAAGTCTATGAGGTTGTTTATTGCTGCTCATGAGTTGCAAATCTCCATCATTGAATGGGCGGCTATGATTGATCTTCTTATCTCGCTATATTTGGGGCAGTCAAAGAGGACATGAGGAATAAATTTCATGTCAATACATGTTTCTTCCAGTTCAAGTTTCGGTATAGAAATTATCGTAGCCCGAGTACTTATTTCGTTACTGGTATTTGAATATTGTTTAAGAATTCTGGCGGGCACGCTACTCGTCTGGTGGTGATTGTAACCTGTACTGACTTCATCACGTTTATCTTAATTTTCCATTTAACAATCCGGTAATGTTAAGTGTTACAGATTGCGAGCTCCGACTACTATGTCAGCATTTACAGACAGCAAGACAGTATCACCCGCGAATGTTGCAATAGTAGTGTTGTTTGTATTAGCCAGATCAGACGTATAGATCAAGTAGAGAAACGGTCGCAAAACACTCCCTTGAGGCACTCCTGATTGTTCTGGTTGATAATTGAAGTAACTGAAGTTGCGTTTTATTAGGAAGTATCGTTTTGATTTGATTTGATTTATTGTTCTGATATGTATGATATTACCAGATGGTTGTACGGACTAGGATAAACGTTTTTGATTTTGCATGAGAGACCAATGTTCCAGACTTTATTAAAAGCCAATGCAACAAAAAGACAGAATGACAAGGTCTCTTTTTTAAAGGCTTTTGTTGAAACTATTTATAATTCTATGTGACTGTCATATTCTTGAGTGTCATTTCCAAAAGATGAATCGGTGGTTCCGTATAACTGTTGCTAGTTTCAGGTCTATTTCGATTTTTTATCCACAGTTTTTCAAAGTTTTAAGAAAAATATTGAAGAGGCTGATTGTTCAGTATTAACTTGTTTCTGTAACTGGTTTGGGAAAATTTGCAACTTATGAAATAATACGATATTTCATAGTGATTGTAATCTGTACTTCTGCTTTTCTTGGCAGCTGTTTAAATACCGGGTGTTTCAAAATTAATATCAGGGTTTCAGGGCTTCTTAGTATTTATTAAATTCAACTTACAATTATAAACAATACATCAATGATGATCTACCGAACTTAAGAAACAGGATCGAAAAAGTTGTTGCAACAATTTCTCCCGGCACACTGATCAAGGTTTGGGAAGAACTCGCCTATTGACTGGATGTGTGCCGTGTGATGAAAGATACTCACACTGAATAATTGTAACAAAATCGGTTTGAGTTGCTCTTTAATTTGATGTATTATTCATATTTGTAAGTTAAATGTAATATTATTAATAATAATAATAATACTGATAAATTTTATTGCTAGTTTTACTTGTACATACAAGTTTTTAGCATGGTCATATTTATTAACTATAAAATACTGTTTTTACTTATTTATTAGTATAAAAGAATTACTGTTCAGATATCTTGTAAAGAACCTTATTACAAAGATATGTTTTTAATCTAATTCTAAGTATATTAGTTTAAGTAACTTGGAAGTTTGTTGTGAAACTGTAATCCAAGTACAAATTACTAAAAATATTTTGAACAATGATTCCTAAAATAATAAGTTTTTGTCCTGGTGTTGTGATTTTGTATTTTTTCATTTGTCACAAATGTTTTCCCATTATGTCTAACTAATAGTACGACCTTATACATAAATAGGGAAACAACAGTCATTTTTTTTTCATTTCTAAAAACTGTTTTACAACTTTCCGCCCTTCTAAGATTAAACATAATTCTAATACATTTCATTTGCAGATATTTTGAGGCACATAATCCCCAAATTTCCTTACTATACAAAAATAAGGATATATTACTCCGTAGTAGATTGTTTTTAGAATTTTCTTTCTAACACAGTTTCTTAAACTCAGAATGAAGTAAATTCCTTCAGTGATTCTTTTACATACATGATCAATTTGTAAATTAATATAAGTATTTATCAACATACAGACCTAAAATATGTCGGTGTTTACTTCCTGAACTATATCTGAATTTATATCCATACTAAAACTATTTCTATTTTTACGTCTAAATATGCCAAACTTGATCACATCTTTTTTATTTATATTTGTTTTTAAATTATTAGGCTTATAGTTTGAAATTACATTATTAGTTGCTTGAGATATAAAATCATTGAGCTGTTGATCAATCTTTCCGCAGCATATCACTGTAGTGTTGTCTGCAAAGTTGAGAAATTTTCCATTTTTGATTAAAATTATGTCATTAATGTAGATGACAAAGAATAGTGGTCCAAGCACAGATAAATACTACAAAGCCTTTTCAGCGTCGCTTTTAGCCCGGCTTCCGGCCAGCTTTCAGATTGGGTTAATATCGGTCATCGTTTTCCTTGAGATTTTTTGCGGCCTTCCATATCGTACGATGATCTTTGGAAAGATGCGTTTTGAGCTTCATTAAATGGTTTTCAGCAGTCTTTGTTTTAGCCTGCTGTACTCTGGACGAGATCGAAATAACGAGAACGTTTTCAACCAAAAAGAAGGTCCTCTTTACAAAATAAGACCATAGGTATGGGAATCAGCCTATATTAGGCGTGTTAAGATTTATAGGTGCTTATTTTTTACGACTAAGAAACAAGACAGAAAGAGATTTGAAATGTTCAAGACTTTGAATTACAGAAGGAACATGAAAATCATTAGAGTTACGAAGTAACTAGCGGAACACATATCGGAGAGCGAAAGACATTCTTTTGATTCAAATACAAGCCAGTAGGGACAAAATGGCGATCCCAATCAAATTATTAGGGCTGTAGTCGAGTGAGCCTCCGAATAATTTCCGACGATACATTATGTATTTGTTTGTCTTGGGTTCCTTGTATTACGAAAAACTTTTCATTTCATATTCATCCTTGACCTCCTGTGGTGTAGGGGTCAGCGTGACTGCCTCGCATCACAGAGGTCCCGGACTCGAATCCTGGTGAGGGCATGGATGGATGTTTGTGTGGTTGTGAGAAAACTCTCGTCAAAGCAAAACATTTCAAAAGGCAAAAATAAGTTCCCATATTGAGGCGCTAATAACCGGAGCTGTTGATGCGACTGTAATTAAATCAATATTAAAAAAAATCATCAGCTTGTTGAACACCTCATCATCCAGTCATGTTTTTTTAGGGGGATGCGGAAGGGTAGAGGAAGGTAGCCAAGGGTTAACTAGGGCCCCCGGGCTATAGTTTAAGGATCCTACCCGGCATTCGCCTAAAATTAATGCAGGACAAACAGTAGAAAACCTGCTTCAGGCAGTTGGGCATAGGGTACTTGTCCCACGCCCTTCCGATAGCGGGAGAGGGATTTGCTGTGGGGACGCAGCATTCCATTATTCGTGCCCCGATCAGTTTAGGAGGCAGCTGGCCGACTGTCCCAATGGCAACAGCGAACAACTCTTACCATATGCCCAAGGTCTGTGACCCCGGAACATACACCTCTCAAAACAGGCCGAGGTGCCTCGTGGGAACCTCAGTTCAAAAACGGAGAGAGGAAAGCATCTTCCGTCTCTCCTAGAAGGTTCTGCCTGTTAGAGAATAGCTCTCGCAGACATTCAATTGCTTAGTTGACCAGTCAAGTGGATCGTATATCTATAAATATAAGAATTTACAGCATACAACTGCTATTTTTATTTTTGAATATTTTTTGTAAATTTCCTTCAATTTGGACCTTTAAAATATGAAAGTAATATTTTTACAACAAATTTATTTGTAATTAATAATTGTCTTTTAATTAAAAATATTTTTGTATTCGACAGAAATGCAATCTTCTCACTTCCGTGCGCAATTATCTCGATATAATAGAACACATAATGTCACAAATATTTTTAATAAGATTCATGTACTTTAAATTCCTTGTTCCTACGTTTCATAGAGCAGGGAAGCGTGCATTTATTGGATTATTTTATTAAAATTAAATTCTTCTTCTTATTAATGCGTAATGAAAACTATTTTCAAATATCCGGAGAGCATGTGACCTCATACTGTAACGGTAACATTTTTATTGACAGCTACCTCCATTTTTGTATAATGATATTCAATATGCATACTGTATTTGGGGACATAGCGATCACAATATATTTTGGGATGGCTTAACAATTCCCTTCGCTGGATATAAAGTAAAGTATTCGTCATTACGGAAGATGCCGGTCGCGGTGGAGACACGCCATGGAGCGTGCAATGTTGCTATAAAGGAGACCGAAGATGGGACAGAATTTGTCAGTTCCAGCTGGAACGGTCCCATGTCCTGTTCATTCTCCACATCGGCTCATGTCGCTCTTAGTTGCGCTTGTGCGTCATCGAAAAATAGAACACTTATAAATCCTTTCTTCAACTTTTCTAATAATAAGATGGATATATGTAGCGTTCAAAGTTAAATGCTTTTATTTCCTGGTTGAATACATCGCAAGCTAGTCGGTTTAAAATACTTGCATTTATTAATGTTACGTAGACCTTGAAGAGAATGTATAGAATATTATTAGAATTATTTGAATAATAGAGTTATTATTATAGAATATGGAATTAACGTAAAATTGTACATAAATTAGGAAATAGCATAAATAAATGTAAAATAATGAGACTAAATACATAATTAAATAATACTATTGTGATGCAGTGTACATGAACTACACTATTAATATTATTGGAATTTGTTGATTTTTACTAGTACATATATTTACATATATTTTTAATATGTTTGCCTCAATTATAATATTAATTCCATGAAATTAATGAACTGAATAAATAAGATGGATCAGAAAAAATTAATTAATAGCGGAGATATTTGCACTTATCAACTGTATCCTAAAACCTTGGGGGGTTATAAAAATACTTATAGCTTCATAAATTTAGGAACTGTTTTTTTGATAAGCAGAGTGAAATGATGGCCCATTTAAGACACTGCAGTCCGCAAACAACTCAGTGATAAGGAATAACGCGGGTTTTGGAACATTAGTTAAAAAGTATAAGACAAACGCTCTTTTTAATGTGGTTGAAATAGATGCAATGTCCAGGGAATATATTGACTAACATATGTAACATCCCCTAAACTGCCATCATGTAACACTGCACCACTGTGAACATGTAACATTCCAGCAGTTGGATAGATCGTTCACCAACCGAGCTATACCTCCGTTAGCTCACCTGGCTACCGATCTAGAGGATAAAGGAAGAATTAAGAACAGGAAATAGGAAAGTCGGTAACGTGAGGGTTCGAGTTCAACTAATTGAACCTAGGCGTAGTGGTTGGTGTTTCGCTGCACTTCAGTCAAATAAGAGTTGATGAAGAATAAAGAGATTTAATAGTTAGAAATAAAATAAAGGAAGACAAACTGGCGGATAGCACCAGGATCCACCGACCCGTCTGGAGGTTGGATCACGACTGTCGTTCCCAAGAAGCTCTGAACAATTCGAAGACTCTTTTCCCCCTCCCTGATGATTTTAAGTCTCCAATGAGAACTCTTACAGGGTGGAATGATTTCTGCTGCCGTGTGCATGTCTGCATAAGGCACTTAAAATGCTGACTTCTAGACGCAGCGTTTTCACAGCTGCCTAGGCGGAAGGGGTGAAGATTTATGTTGTTGTTGTGTTTCGTTACTCACTATATCTAAAGTGATGTCTTTAACTGCATCAGCGTTCTTGCAGCTGTGCCCTCTTAGGTCCGCTATGCTGAAGAGACGTTATGATAAGAGGGCACGTGTAGACTATTATATTACACATACGAGAATGAATCAATAATTAATGCCTCCTATTTTTTTCTTTTAATTGTCAAGACAATTAAACAATTATACAGCATAAACCCACAACATTAACGATTTAATTGTCACCATCCAATACAGTCTCCTATGAACAGTTTGTGTCCACCTTTTAACAAGGACATGTATTCCACTGCAGTGGAGTCAATGCAGTAACCGGTCAGCCGCTTCGCTTTTAATAAGCCAACGGTGTTTGCTCTTTACCTTCGTTATAGCAACGAATCATTCGCCGATCAGTGCTAACATCCACTGTTGCATCACCATACATATTTTTCAGTCTATCATGAATGTTTGACCTTCCGTATTTAAGAATTCAATTGCAGAATGCTGTCAAACACGTAAGCCAATGTAAGTCATTTTACAAGAGGGTGCAGTGCTGCCACGAGTTGACTTAGGAAGATGTTACTGCAGTGGATTGCAGAAGAATGTTTGAGGAATCGCGCCAAATTCAAAATTTTCACATAACTAACTTATTTAAGGAGAAGAAAATAGGAGGCATTACTTATTGAACCACCCATGTAATACGGAACATTTTCGTTCATGTTGACAGCACTGATAGGACGGAATTAAAAATGACTAATTTATGTGTAGCAAGTCAGCTAACGTAAGTGACAGTAACGGATGTTATGAAAGTCAGTGTGATCATGTTAACACGGAAGGAATTTGTTACTTTACCTTGTATTTGTTTTAGTTATATAAGATAATCGCATACCCTCACCTTTCAATTTATTTGGCCGAAGTTGGCCGATATTTACCAAAGGTTAGCGAAGTTTTAGGCTGTGCTAATATGTTACTTTTTACCCAAGTCCATTATGTTTAGGGAAATGTCTGGGGAAAAATAACAGCTGAGAAAACACTGAAAAATGATATATACCATGATAATTCATTTATAGAGGTTAGATTTGCTGCGTGCTAAAAGAGAAATAATACATGACATCTCAGAATTATATTTGTAAAAAAATTGGGCGCATTTGAATTGTTTATTAATGAATTGCTCCAATTCACTACGAATATCATACTGAGATGTAAGTGAAAGTATTTTATTTTAGGAAATATTTTTCTTATGAAACGAGATATATTAAATTTTTTTTTCAGGAGTAAAATCTTTTCTTTTCTGTGCAGTAAAAATTATAATATAGGCCTCTATTGCAACGTTACAGATTTCTGAAACACAAAAGTAATTATGAGAACATGTATTTAATACTATTTTTACGTCCATTTCAAGACAATTGGAGCTTAGAAACCCTACAGTTCAGCATTTAGGTTAATCAGTCCATATAATTAACATTAGTGCTGCACATTATTATTGTGCTGAAAAATAGTTGTAAATACAGAAAATACATAAAACTGTTCTGCAACCTCTCAATTTATTTTATCCATAATACTGCCATTTTATTATATATATATATATATATATATATATATATATATATATTAACCCAGACTAAATAGAATATATATATATATATATATATATATATATATATATATATTCTATTTAGTCTTGGTTAAAGTTCTGGATCTCCTTAAATGAACTAGTGCTAGCATCTACTGAATGTTCTTTCAAAAGCTGAATCACGGAGACCATTCTTCATCTAAATTCGGCTTGGGTGGTATGAACAATTCATTTTTTTAAAATTTTTTTATCCTGTGTACCTGTTGGCTTAATAAGATTTTTTTACATTTGGAAACATCCGTCAGAATGATACAAAATAATTGTTTCATTCAGAAACAAATATGACTGTTGATTAACTTTGTACATATTCCGGGGGGCATGTCACTCCAAAATGTTTGGCTCTCGGAAATGTTTACCGACAGTCATCTGATAATGCACGTAGCTCGTTAGACAGCGCTCAATTATTTAATTTTTCAAAGTTTGCGTCCAGAATATTTCATTTTAAGCAATTAAAAATCGTTCGTTTTCATGTTGTCTTTTCCTGCGCAGGATGTGGTGCAAAAATATAAGCCCAGTTTCATGGTTTAAATTTCTGGGGCAGTCTATTAAACATTTGTATATACTCGAAATATATAGCAGAAAAACGACGTTTAATGCTTACAAATTTGTAAAGTTATATTTTACGCACTTAATTACCACATAAAATTTTAATTTAAATGGTTTTTCAATATTATCGAAAAATAATAATTGATATTTTCTTCAACAGCTTAAGAATGTTTTGTTTAACTAACGAAAGAATAACAGTCTATGAATTTGGAACTAGAAATTTTTGAGTGAATATATAATATAATTAAAATGAAAAGGATTAGAAATTTATTATGAAACATTTAAACATTATAATAATAGAGACACGAAGTTTCGCCCTAGTCTTCTTGGAACGCTTTAAATGTTGTAAATTTAAACAAATGATAAGTTCGTAATAATTAACTACATGAAATATATTTGAACATAAATTGATAAGATGCACTTTATACACAAGTTGTGCCGTTTTTTGTTTCATTCATTTAAATAAGTCAGAGAAATGTAAATATTTAATTGTAAATAATTTTGTATCCAACCTTTCTGCTGAGACGGAGGAGGCTACCTACGGGGATGTCTTCTTCTCTCTGTACTTTTAAACTCGAGGCCCTCGCCCAGTTATGATGTTTCAGACCTTGGGAATACGGTAAGAGTTGTTCGCTTTTCCTGTTGGAACAGTCGGCCAGCTGCCTCCTAAGATGGCCGAGGCGTGGGACAAGTACCAAATGCCCGATCTACCTGATACAGGTTTTCTAGGGCTTGCCCTTCATCAATTTAAGCCGAATGCCGGGTAGGATCCTTCAAATAAAGCCTGCAGGCCCTAGTTTAGCTTTGGCTACCTGGCTATATCCTTCCGCATCCCCTTTTCATATCCCTTCCTATGTTATTAAAAGGCAGTTACCTCCATGTTGATTGCCCTCATGAAATTTTTTTGTACAACTGCATTTATATTATCTGTAAATGCTAGCAACTGTAGCTACACATTTCTAAACCGCATAAAAATCGAAGAAATAAATTTAAAATAAATTTATAAAATAGGAGACACTAAATTGATAATTCCTCAAAGGGCGTGTGTATACGATTGCGCAAACGCGTTGCATACTGATAGAAATGGAGTTACTCATGTAATACTACTCAGTCAGTTGACTTCTAGAACTCGTTTGGGATGCATAAAAACCTAATTTTACAGTATTCGAATGTGGTAATAAGCAGGTCAGCGATCTATATGTGCAATAACATCAGTATATACACTTATAATGAAGTCATATTTATTGTACGTTCTTATGAGTTACTTGTTACATTGACATTTTAAAGACATTTCGATCCGAAAAATTAATATTTGTACGAATACTTTTATATTTTTAGTTTCTTTTTTGTGAAGTAATTTAACCGACGATATTACCAACATTTTTTCTCTTTTATACAGGAATTTTGCGTATGTTAGACTTAGGAGTTTCCCAAATGTTAGGATATCTATTGATGTCACATGTAAATTACTTTTTGATTCTGATTTTTATGTATAATCATTTTAACAAAATTTGAAGGTAAAATCCTGAATGTAACACGCAAAAAAGTTTGGGTTCGAAGTTTTTATTCGTGTCTGATTGTATATGACTCATAGCTACAATCACCCTTACTTACAAAAATGTCTTGTAGAAACTACAACATTCATAATATAGTTAACAATAATAAATTTCCACATAAATTTGTTTCATAAAGTAGGGTCGTTATAGTCAATCACATCCTCAATAATTCTCTATTTTAGGTAATGTCTTCTTAATCTAGCATATTGCATTTCAAATTTTTTGTACAAGGTCTCTGGAGTTAATGCAATAATCTGGTTTTCAAGATTAATGCGATTATTTATAATAAATTTAATGTAACAATGTATGTCCTGAATTTCATAATTCAATAATTTAATTTGTAAAAATAATACATTATTATTGTATTTGTGTTCTACATTCAGGTTGAAAAATGTTATATTCTGTTCTACAAGATTTATATGATTCGGTAAGATCATCAAAAACTCTAATTGTAGTTTAGCTGTAACTAATTTGTTGATAAAATTTAACTATGATTTTAAAAAACTTGTGTCAAAACACCATATGTGAACTTATATAATTTAAAAATACATGGTAACGTGAAAGAAATATAAATGAAAATAAAGAAATTAAAATATTTTAAAAAAAATTTAAGAATGAAGAAAACAGCTGCGAAAATTATTTCAGGCCTAACATCTATTTAATAATAATAATATCTAAATATATATTCTGTCTATTGAGAAAACTAATAAATAAATAAACATCAGCCAATTTTAAGGTCGGAAAAAAATAATTTCTTAATTAAATTAATAAAAACAATATCATACCTAACCATTTATTACATATAAATCTTGCAATACAGATTATTAAATTTTTCAACCTCAATTTAGAACACAAATACAATAAGAATGTATTATTTTTACAAATTAAATTATTGAATCATGAAATTCAGGCAGTATATACCACTGTGAACAAAAAGTAAGGTGAATTTATTTATAAAATATAAATTCTTTATTTATTCTTACAAATCAATTTCATTCCCTTCAAAGTAATCCCTGTCCGATAAAACTCACTTTTTCCAACGTTTTTCCAGTCCTCGAAACAGTTGGAATAGTCTTTTTCCGGTATAGCCTTCAAGACCTTCTTCGATTCGGTTTTTATCTCTTCAATCGTGTCAAAACGGCGTCCCCGCATTGACCTTTTGAGTTTGCTGAATAGCCAGAAGTCGCACGAAGTCAAATCAGGCGAATACGGTGGTTGAGGAACGATATGAGTCGAGGTTTTGGCAAAAAAAGTCGCGAAGAACCAATGCAGTATGACATGGTGCATTATCGTGATGAAGGAACCAAGAGTTGTTCGCCCATAATTCCGGCCGTTTCAGACGAATAGCTTCACGCAAACGACGCATAACGCTCAAATAATATTCTTTGTTGACAGTTTGGCCCGGCGGAAGGAATTCTTAGTGCACCACACCACGATAATCAAAGAAAACTGCCAACATGACCTTGATTTTCGATCGACTTTGCCGTGGTCTTTTCGGTCTTGCTTCACCTTTTGCACGATATTCGCTGGATTGGTCGGTGGTTTCAGGGTCGTATGCGTAAATCCAAGTCGCGTCTCTAGTAATGATGCATTTCAAGTGGTCCTGATAGTCAGACAGCAAAGTTTCACACACATCAACGCGACGGTTTTTTTTCCAAAAAATTGAGCGATTTTGGCACCAATCGAGACTTGACGCGTTTGGGACACAATACATTCTTCAAAATGTAGGGAAAAAAAATTTACCTGCCTTCCTAATACCCGGGAGTTTCAATTTACAATTTCACCTTACTTTTTGATCACAGTGGTACATTGTTACATTAGATAATCACATTAATCTTGAAAACTAGGCAGTGTCTTCTCTTTTTAGATACATAGGATCTTCGAATGTTGCAGACTTAGAATATTTTGAAGAATGTCTCCCACTATTTGTGTAATTATTTATATCTAAAAATGGTTCTTTAGAATAAATTCCTTTAGTCACTGTCATCACTATACATCTCCACAGACGTAATTACATTGCAACTCCAAGAAACACTCTTCAATTCTAACTCCCTTCTCTGTCTCATTCGATGCCGATATGAGAATCGCTCCTGTTTATATCGAACTTTCTTGTTCTCTTTTCATATTTGTCAGTAATATTATGTTACTCATGAATGTTTTATAGGCCTTCATTACTGTATTCCAAAAGTCATGCTTTAGTGTGATTTTGAGTGTATTATTAACGTATTTTAATTACAAAGTCTTCGGATTCTGTTCTGATCATGACTATTCAAGTCTGTAAACTAATGGCGATTTCGTACTTTCAGGCTTGTAAGGTGTGGTAGTCCGACACTTGCGAGGCTGATCCACAGCGAAACAAGATGCGAGTGTCTGTGCTCGTAGCCGCTCTCGGAGATAAACACTGTTGCTAGTATTTGCAGTGGAATGCTCTTTACTCAAGACTCAGTCAACAGAGTTATAGGGAGGGGGGCGGGGTAGAATCGAAAGAAACTCTTCGGGGAAAGGAGTGCATCATTTTAGAACGTAAAAACACTTATTACTATCTAGCCACAAACAGATTTCATTTCGTTACCAGAATGAAAAAAATGGAAACATGTTTTTGCCTCTGCCGCTTTATGAGTGCCGAGCATCGGTTTGTGATTTCTTATCTTAGTTAGGACACGAGTTATGAGACGAAGAAAACTTCACCTAAGAATCTGCTAAGTTTTCCAACTTCAATGCTGAATGAAATGCTAATGCATTTCAAGAATTATTTTATGTTTGTCACGCTGCATATTATTTAGGCAACTTCGCAGTACAGGAGAGATATTCTATTCTCCGCAATGCAGAACTTCCCTAACACGAGTTGTGAATATTTTGTGAGGATTAAAAAACGAGTGTCCAAAGCAACAGCCAGACGCGCAACTTTGCTAAATTTATTTTCGTTGATTAACTGTATTATTTCCAGTGGTAAATAAGATTTAATTATATAGCTGCCTATTTAGTATATTAAATTTTCCTAATCCCACTATTGTAATAGATGTTTTCTGGCAAAACAAGAACAGAAAATCTATCGTTTCGCTTGAATCAGATTTCAATAAACATTAAATAAATAAGTATTATGTTTTGAAGGTATTTATGTCTAACTTAAAAAGTTAGTATATTTTTATTCAATTGCTTATCATAGCATCTATTTATTTGATTACTTCATCACATGTTTTCCACAAATATTTAAAGCGGTTACATTCTATAACGAGGTTCTGGAATATTTTGTTCGTAATTGGTATCCACAATGTTTCGTGTCATTTAATGAAAATAAAAATGAGCAACTAAACCATCTCCCTGAGCTGCTACTCCATCATTATCTTGCGGCAGGAGCGCAGGAGTATAAGCTACTCCAATTAGTCTTTTTGTCATTACAACGTGCCTCGTTTCTCGATAATTTAACTACTCTATAGAACATGTGCCTTTATTATAAAAGAGTTTCGAGTCTCCCATAAATTTATTTAAGGTTTTATGAAAGAGCACTTCGAATGCATCTGAACCGTCAAATGAAACTTCTTTATAATTTGTCTTAATGTCGTCGACTCGACAATTGACGAGAATTGGGTTTACGATTTAGTTTTATAAATTCCGTTTGTATTTACAATCGTAATTCTTAGAAAGGTTACTGGGTTCCATTCGAAGATGATTGGATTAATCTTACAGCTTCAATTCAGAGTATAAAAACATTGCATAAAATAGGTTTATCCGATCAGATTTTAAGCTTTTTTTTTTTTTACTTACAGGACTGGTCTCATGAAGAGTCCGGAAATTTGGTATTAATAATAGACTCTTCCTTGTTGATACTATGGTTTGTAGTTTACCAATTCATTACAGTTTACCAATTCTGTTTTGGCAACGTCACTCTGCAAGAGAGTTATTCCATTCTCTGCAAGTTAATTAACGTGTTGACCAAAACTAACTCCAGATTCCCTACATTCACGCTTGCGTTGTGAATTCTACACTTCTGTATATTGATGTTTAATTGTGTTAGTTGTGAAAGTACTAAAGTGAACTGTTTATTGACTTTATTTAAGAAATAATCGGATGTGTTTATCGATGTGTTTATTTGTGCTAATTACAGTGTATAGTGAAAGTATTCTTTTTGAGCTTAACGTTCGATAAATGAAGAGACAATAGAATGCATTATAAACGGTCTTACATTGAGAAGCAAAGCGTTGTGATGTTATTTATAAAAATGAGCTTAAATTTATACTGAAAAATGAACATTATATACAATTTATAATTACTAAAATTAATTAACCCATTTTTTATCTATTCAAAATGCGAGTCGCCGTTTGAAAATAAAAAATATTAATTATACGTAAGGGTTTTTAAGAAAAATTGCAGTTTTAGAACAAGTAAAAAAAGTCAATGATCCCATTTCAGAAGAAATGTAATGAATGAATAATGTCGGCGTTTCCGTACATAACCTTTCGTATTCTAGTGGGATATTTCTGGGTGTTAGGCGCCTTCAGTAGTCGTTGGGAGTCCAGACTCGTAGTCCGTTTTCCTGGTTGCAGCTATCGGACATACATTTTTGTCGCTGTTTGTCTTGGTGTGTTACAATACGGATAAAAAAGAATACTAACATTACAAATGCCCTCGATGTTAAAAAAAAATTCTCGCGCGTCTTTTCGTCTTTCTTATTATACTTAGATCCCCTACCTGGGAAATGTCATCCCTTTACCCACGTGAGCTAGACAATAAACTTGTTTTTGACCAATTCGGCAATGGCACGGCTTTTGTTATTAAAACAACGTATTCTTTTGAAATATCTGGAGGATTTACGATGGATGGTGGAATTTTTATTCATTTTTAGACTGATTTGGAACTTTTTACGGAAACATTTTTAAGGATGTACTCGATCGTATCACAACCTACTTAAGAAAAGCAATGGAGAAGGTGAGTACGATTACGTTGGGTGATGTCATCTCTCACTGTTCTTAATTATGTATAAATTATTTAAATTATTTTTATTAATAATAATTTTTTGTGTTTGTGTTAAATACAATTTTGAAAAAATAATTGATGGAACCATGTGTTTATAATTGTCATCGTCAAAGACAGGAACTTTATTTTATATTGAGATAATATCCATTAAAGGTTTAAATTTCCTATTATTGAAACTAAACATTTACCTGTTACTAGCAGATAATATGATCTTTTATAATTACAACTACATTGATTGTTTGGGATGATCAAATTAGTTTAGGAATCCACAGGCTGCTCTCTTAAAGACATCAAAAGTATTTATTTGCCAAGTGGTGGATTATTAATTCTCATCGGAGGTGATTTCAGACAAATTTTACCCGTGTTTAGACATGGCTGCATTGTTTCCTGTGCTTTGAAACATTGTAACATTTGGCGAAATGAATTAGAATTATTATTATTAACATGTGAAAGGATCGACGTCAAAATTAAATATTTTTGGATTTATTCATCCAAGTTGTTGAATGTCAAAATAACGACTTGAATTAATTTTTAATTGAAACAAAAACTTAAGGTAGATTCATTGAATTATATTTGTCGAATTATTTACATTCAGTACATAAACTTGAAAAAAATATTCCTTTTTTTCGCTTTTGAATAAATATGTATAAATAATTAATAACCTGTCCACTTTTCGCCACAGATTTTGTTGTAAATGAGAATCAAGATAATTTTTATTCAATTGAACATTCGAACAATGTAAAACCAAATGGAATTCCTCAACATGTTCTGAAACTTTAAGTTGGATTTCCAATAATGCTGTTAAGGAATCTCAATCTCGTTTTTAGGGCCTTTACAAAGGAAAGAGATAACAATATGGATCAATTGAAGCCGAAATTACATCAGGAACACATTTTGGTAATCGAGTATGAACTCCGTGAAAATATATAGATATCTTGAGGTATGGAAACATTTCTGAACTTAAATGAATACATCTTTTATTTACTGGACTCGTTGGTAAGGACACGAAAAATACTCGAACACAACTTTACATTGTCTCGAGTAAAATATCGACAAAACATTAAAATTTGTTGAAGTTTAAATGATTTCATTCAGTACAATGTTGTGTTCAATGAAGTCCTCCATTAAATGCAATATTTTTGAATATGGTATCGACAATGGCGTTGTTAGTGCCTAAATTACATAAATCGTTTTGTACTTCCCCTACGTTTTGTAGCATTGAAAGATGGGGGGAGTCATCAGTTAGGGAGCGAAACCGCTTTGTTTTTATGGGAAACCACATATTAAGAAGGAATATTTCTACCATACATCAACAGCTCTTCTCTGTAATTTCCACCCCGTATCGTAATACAACGGAAATTTATCTTTGAAACATTATTAAGCAACCGAAATATTCCTCAGGTGTGCAAAGGGTAATGTCTGATATTTTAACACGTAGAAACATTTTACGTGTTGCAGATATGACGGAAGAAAGTCATCACCGTGGTTCATTATTAAAAGACGTACAATTTAATTTTTATATATTTTTAAAGTTGCGTTGGTTGAAGGAATAACTCTTTTTAAGCAGCTATGAAATTATATTCCTTACCCTGCTTAATGGAATCCCACATATAAAGCAATAAGGTTAAATCAGGTTTGTATTTTCATTATTTCCATTAAGCACAGAGGAAAGTATTTATTGTATTACTAGTAATACAATTAATTTTTATTTTTGGAAAAAAACACGTCGCGACCATACAGGAGCTATCGACAATTGTTTTGGCTTATTTATCGGTAATGAAAAATTTGTGTAACATCAAGCTCGTGTTTAAAATAGCAACATAATATAAGCGTACTATCAAAATGGTTTACCTCTCAATTTAATCGTTAATCACGACAACGTCCATTAATCCTCCATGAATCCATATTGCGCAGCAACACTTCGTCGCCTACTAAACTTGTTTAAAATTCGTAAACCCATATTTGCCAATTTAACAATATATATTAACCTATTTCATAATTACTTTTCTATATAAATTTGTTATTAATTCATTTAAATCTCAAATCCATTATTATTACATTATTGCAAATTAATTAGAAAAGTAATTATGACATTGGTTATTATTTGTTATATATTGTAAAGTTGGTATAATGGGATTTATATTGGTACTAATACTCCAAGTCCAAGTATTTATCAATAATCAGTATATTTTGTATTCGAAACCAAACAATTTATCAGTATATTTTGTATTAGAAACCAAACAATTTATGATCATGTTTTTATGAAAATTGCGCACTAGTCGTCAGTATATGAATTATTTCTTCTTTTTATTACAAAAATTAAAAAAAAAACTATGGAGTGATGAAACGGATTATGCTTTATTAACTTTAACGATGCTGGTGCTGAGCAACTTGTTTGCTTCGGACCACATACACTCCACTTTTTTTTTTTGTTTTACTGGAACAGGAGTGGCATTGTAGCCCATAAATTTCGATTTCGTTTTGTGAATTTATGGGCCATATTCCCATGTCATCCACGTTACTTTACCAGTCTTCTCTGCATGTTATGTAAAGCAATTGCACGTGTCGTAATCAAAATATTTTAAAATACAGTTGTACCGTTTAAAAAATGTTCAGTTATTAACTTAAGCTTTTCAAATGGTTGGTAATCGTTACAAGTATGAGTTTTTATATAAAGTTCAGCGGAATAGAGATAGATCATTTTGATAAACAAAAATATAATAAAAGTTATGGAAACAAAGAAATACTACAATTTTCAAATATAAATAAGCCGGAGATGGAATAATGGAATATATTAAATGTATATATACGAACCTTCCTGATCCCTACTCGTTTCCAGGCTCTTGCACGACTAACTAAAAACCAAAAATGTTCATTCAACGGTTGTATCTGGGAATATCGACGAAAAACATGTCTTAATTGAAATGAAAACTTAAAAAAGTTGGTGACGTAGTTGCAGTTATATGCTTTAATGGTGACTTCCCTACAAAGCTTGAAATTTTAGAAAAATAGAATATTGTTTCTCGATCCAACATGAAAGCAGCCCCAGAAAAATTGGCTGTTAACGAGTTTCCAAAGATGCAGATATAACAAAAGAAACTAGTTCGTTAAAAAAGCAGAAAAATCATAAATAATATCGAAAAAACAACAGTATTATACTCCTGGAATGTGTTAAAAAGGGAGGGTACTATTAATTTGAATTTCATTTTCCCACAAACTAAAATTTTGTATATGTGGGTAGCTATATATACAAACCATTTAGCTATTAGAATGTAATTTTTTATGTAGCTTAAAAATCCTATTTTTTTACGATAAAGCTTACTGTCGTAGATTTATCAATATGCTTTATTATTTCTGTCTATACCCCAAGCTGATGAGAAAATCTTCTTCACTTAGCCCCGAGAGGATGTGCAGGTAACGGGTGGAAACCCTGTGATAACTTGTTTTGAGGGGCCCCAGATCACTTGGGCTCATCTGGATCTTTTGATATGTTCCTCGCCTTGTAGCAAGTGGCTCTTTACTTGGGAGGCGGTTTTTCTCTCAGTCACTGGGGCTCCTTTTGGAATTATTCTTGCAACTGCTGTCTTTGAGGTTGTAAAGGTTCCAGTGCGCTCTCTGCTAAGTCTTTCTTTCTAAATTAAACTATATATTTAAATTCATAGCACTATCTGATTTTTTTCAAGTCTCTGGAAGGTACTTAGATACCAAGAAACCCACGTTATCGAGTTTTCTATTTTCATATCCTTAAGTCTTCCTTTCGACCTTTAAGAAGAGACGGCGCTGGATTTTCCTCCGATCTGGTCCTATTCGTCTCATCATTTCAATACCATACCTGTAAATAAGTCGGCCTGCTGAGGTGTAGTAGCCAGAGACATTGCCTCGCATAACACACAGATCCTGGGTTCGAATTCTGGCAGGTACATGGATTTAAGACTGAGAGAGAATCGTCAATGACCATGTGTAATGTAAGATGACAGTCAGACCGTAGTTTCGGTCAGCTAAAGACCTCAATAGGCTGTCGAGCTAAAACAAAAATATATTGACATCCTCCTTACTTTAATATCTGAGTTTTCGTAGGTACGCTATATTACGCTACAGTTAAGTATCACAATAAACTCTAATTAACATTATGGTAAAACTTTAAATATTTTTTGAATTTGTTGAATTAATTTTATTTTTTATTTTTACTACATAAAATAGAATAAATTTAAGGATATTTGAATCCTCTGCTAAAATGATTAAAAAAAGTTAAATAAAACATTTTGTCTTATATTTACATCCGGTTATATACCTAATTAAAAAGGAAATTAAATTTTTACTTTTTATTTAGCTTATGTTATGGAGGAATCATGTGTTTTTCTTCAAACTTCAAACATATGATTTCTAAACACGTGTTCAAAACTTCAATTAAATATCTTATAAACATTCTTAGATATGTTCATGAAGACACATGAGTCGAAAAAGGACATACCTTCGCGGACTGGTCTGATTTATAGGAAGATGATTCACTTCACTTCAGTTATTTAAGTTATTAATGAAATAACATCAGCCAATTAGCCAGATATTTATTAAGATAAATTTAATACACTACACAACACAACGCTTCGTACCTAAATAATCCGTGCAAAGTGCATATTTGAAAATCAATTCACAAATCTTTAAGTAATTAATTATTAGTTTTTTATTTTAATTAAATTATACACCTGAAAAGGTCCCAAAATTTAGGGGCGAAACGTTGAGTTATAAATTGATCTTAATAAATCGATGAATAATTGGCAGAATTTATTTCATGAATTTGAAAAGTCAGATTAGTATAATTATTTAGGTTATTTTTAAACCTTATTGTTGCTGGAAGACTCCCTTCAAACAGTCGTGTAGGTAAATTGTTTCAATTTCTTGTTGATCTGTTTAATAATGAAAAATTTCCGACGTTGGTTTATCCTGGTCTTATGTTTAATTTTAAATTTGTGATCACAACTCCCGATATAGATTGTTCTTTTAAGCTTATACCGAATGCCTTTCCAAGCTTCTTTTTTACCGTGTCCATCTTCCTTCCTTCTGGTAGCCAACGATTCCTATCCGGAGACCTTTATCTTATATGTCAGAAGTCAATAAATTTGTTAGTAATAGTTACTTAAAATTTGTAGAATTGAAAATATTAGGACAATATTTCATTTCTATTAAATGAGGTAACTGTATTCATTATAGCTTATAACTGGAATTTACAGTTTTATGATAAATAGTTTTGTCTGAATGTAATTTGTTCTTGATGAATTGTAGTACATTTGATGAGTGTACGAATTCTATGGAGCAATAAAAATTAAAATTTTCCGACAATGTGTAGAAAACAGAGCCAAAATTCGTAAAATAAAATTAATGCCATATTTCTACATATAAATATTATTCATATTAAATGATGAAAACACTTTTCAGGTCACTTGATCCAAGTGCACGCTGTTCTGAAGGGAACGGCACAGTTGCCGTGCAATATTGAACCACCGACGAAGAACGACTCGGTAATCCTTGTAATCTGGTTCAAGAATGAAATGACGAATATATACAGGTACGTTTTTAATTCATGCTTATCTTAATATAATAGAGTTAATTTTATACAGTGCTAAAGTTATACATTTCGGCAACAAACTTTAATTAAAATTAGCATAAAAATGTTACGATTAAGTGGCGAGATTAATTTTATTGGTCACGTCGATGTTCTTTTAAATGAATTACATACAACGTACAAATATTTAACCCATAAACAGTCGGGCTGAAAGTATATTTAATTAATTATAATATGCAAGCAACGAATCTGGGATCTGGCTATTAGCTGCGTTTGATGAAATAACGTGATGGTGAAATGGGTAGAAATTACGTAAGCATTTTCCTATGCAAATCCATCACTTCAGTTAAAGAACGTACTATTATAGTTTCCAGTGGTTTTTATTTTTTAATCTTTAAAGTAACAGGCTACATGGTGGCAACTCCCCTTTAATAGAATAGGAAGGGATTTGAAAGACGGGATGCGGAAAGGTGGAGGAAGGTAGACAAGGGTTAACTATATTAAGGATCCTACCCGGAATTCGCCTAAAAGTGATGCACGACGAACCCCAGAAAACCTTCTTCGGTTTGTCGGACATTGGGTACTTGTCCCACGCCCTTCCGATAGTTTGCTGTGGGGTCGCAGAATTACCTCCTCCGAGCCTCGGCTTGCTTAGGCGGCAGCTGGCCGACTGTTTCAAGGACTGTCTTTAAAAAATATAGTAAGAATAGTGACTATGGGGATAGAGAATAAATAAACAAGTGTAAAGTTTCCCAATCTAATATTAAAATGAGACAGCGAAGCAAATAAGTGAAAACTGCATCGAACTCCACTAATTCACTTGTTGGATAAAAGTGTAATTAACTGAAGGTGACGTTTCGAATGTCTGTTCAAAATTATGAACAAAACATTTTTTTGGCGCTGACGAAATCTCTTTCTTTTATGTAAAACAGGATCACTTTCATTTTTTCCAATCATGCTCGATGTTTTTCTTTTCTCTGTTCTGCGGAATAATAGGATTTTCGTAGTTCTCTTACATTTTGAAACCATTTATAAACTCCGTAATCAGATCATTAAAAAATTCTCTTTCGCACACCCTTTGAAACACTAAAATGAGAAACTCATTGCAGAAATCATAAATATTCTGATTTGACGAAAACCAACTTTGTCTACCCTCTAGTTTTTAATCAATATTTGAAATCTCTGGAACGAACTTTTCAAAAGCGATTTATGACTGCGGAGGTAGAAAATACGGACATTGAAATCAGCCTGCACTATAAAGTTTTGATTACAGAAGATAAGTAATAACTGTTCCAAACTAAGCATAAACCTACATCTACGTAACAGAATGTGTTCGTTAAATGACTTTAAGTGAAAAGGAATATTAATATTTCCTCCACGTGAGACGGGTTTGGATATAAAACTAGAATTTCAAATCAGACTGCGGTTGTGTGTGAATAAAGGTGTAATTATATTGGCATGCTATGTATTATTATGAAGGAAATGGAACAATAACCTGTATTCAAGAATCTAAAAATATCGTGTCATTACTTATACAATAATAAGTGTACAAAATACTTCTGAATTCAGTTCACAGGTATTCATTGATATTATCAATAAATTAAATTATATTGGCCCCTCTGGTAAAATATTCATCTATATCACGAGATATTTCAGTCATGTTTCCATGTCCTGAAATGCATAGGCATGTAGTATATGTTTTTTAGAATATGAAGTTGCATATGGTGTTGTATATTTCGAAGATCTCCTTTATTGAACACGCAGATGAACCAATTACTTGTAATGCATACCAACTGACATTAGTATGATGTAAATGGAAAATGAAGTGGTTTTATATTACATTTTAGGGTTTACAAAGTAAATGGTGAAATAAAAATGAGGAAATATTATTTTAAAAATATTTAATCACATTAGAACATTTACGTTCTTAATAAATACGTTATATTTCTAATTTATTATAAAATGTTTGAAAGTTCTATTCATGTGTTTTAGTCTTTTTATTTATTCGTGAAAGTTTTTTATTTAAATAACTTAAGTTTTGTATTAAATTTTCTCTAGAATACGATGTTTATATTTTCCCTTTGATGTATTAAAATGATTAATTATTTAAGAATTTATAATTGTTGTAGTTAAGATCATTACGTATTACATACTTTTCCCTTATTTGTATTTAATGTTTTTATTTAATATAAACTGATGTATAACTATGTGTTTCAACACATATTTTGTTCTTTATTTATCCATATTAGGAAGTATTCGATATTTTTATTTCGTCAACACAATAAATAATTCAAAATTAATTAAATTTGATCATTACAGATCTACTTCAATATATTATTGTAATACCAATTAATTACGACATTAATTGTTTCAACATAAAAATCTAAATTTTTTGAGAAACCCATTATAGCGGCAAGAGCTTTTGGAACAACAATAGAAAAGCCAGCTCTGTTCCTTTGTCGGAAGGTCCGACAAAATGGCGTATGCGCGCTCACAAGGTGAAACGAGAGTTCAGTTCGCAGGAAGATATGGTGAGATACAGTTCGCAGGAAGATATTGTGAGATAGAGTTCGCAGGGAAATATTGAGAGAAGCAGTACGGGGAAAGACATCGTCGAGGTATAACAGTTTTGAAAGGGGAATTCAACAGGGTTGGCAATTAGCTGGACAAAGTAAAACATTCACAAAAGCATAACCTCGAAACCTGCTAAGTAAAAGCAGCTTTTGTGTCCATAGCCGGCCAGAAACAGTAAAAATTTCAGTTTGAGGTCAATGCAGTAAAGACTGGTAAATCTGCAAGCCACGGAGTTCACCTAAGGCAAGCAGAAGTCACCTAGGGCGAGCGGTCAACCGATAGATGACGAAAGGAGGATCATCCGAGTTCCTGACATCATATAAAATTTTGGCTTAGAATCAGTGTAAAATCTGTGAGTTTAGAAGCAGTGTAAAACCCCGCAATAGTGTTTTCGAAAATGAAATGTATGCTGGAAGCTGGGAAGATGTGAGTAACAATTTACAAAACAATTAATTATGTAACCGTAATTGAAAGATAGACGTCAGAATTCGTTCTCCTTTTTTAAAAAAAATTGTTAATCAGAGTCAATCTTTTTACTTTTAATTTCGTTCTTAAGCTTCTTAGTTTAATTGTCGAGTAAATTTCTTTTCTTTTAATTGTGATTTGTTGTTGATAAGATTTTAAATATAATAGATGTGCCCATTATCAAACGCAGTGAAGACCCTGAGAAATTTAATATTTAAATTTGTAATTTTTTAAATGATTGCCACAAAATAAATCTGTTGTTTGTAAAAATTTCTAAATTCTTTCATTTAATTAAAAGCCCTTTTTATTTAGTATATTACAGTATATTAAGCGATGAATCCGGAGATAATTTCTATTTTAACTTCGAGACCTCTTGAAGTAACTAAAATCAAATAAGCTTCATAATTTATTATCAAGTTATAATTACTGCGCCGTGTAGTGCGCAATAGGGGCTTCTTAAAAATGCATTGCAGTTCAAATTCCTTCACAGCGGCTTGTTAAAATTTCATGAGATCGAAATTACGTATTTGAAGTACAGGAAAAAACTAATTACGAAACCGTTTTTAAAGAACACATGGGTTCTCGCTTGTTTGATCCGGCTTCACATGTTATAACGTTAGGCTAATAGTCCCCTTGTTCCCTTTTCTGCCTTTGACCAATTTCCTCTTTGTGCGTAGCCCTTTTTGTTGGCTTCTTGTTCTCAATATCTCCTTCAGCTTTTTTGATCCACCGTTTTTGGTTGAACGATTATAGAATATCTTAACGGCAACAGGAAGTGTCAGTTCCCTGACTTTTGTTCGAATTTCGAGCAGAGGACGGTTTATTTATAAATATATCTTCAGTAAATAAATATTTACTTATTCAACTTCAATTCACATATTTGGTTTTCTCACCTAGCAATAATATTAAGAAACATTGTAGATATTTACGACATACCACAATGTATAGATACAAGACTAATTCAGAGTCAAAACATAGCAGAGTACTTGGTATAGCAATACTACGAAATTTTCAAATAAATCTGGTACTCTTCTTATTACAATTAATTTTAATTAAATTTTATCGTTATTTTATGTAATACCGTTTTATATTGACGTCAATGTTTTTATCAGTCGCTATATAAAATATATTTTATCTACAAAATTTTCAAACTCTTTATTAATTAAAAATTTTGAAGTCACTTTCGGCAATTAATAAACTTAATTCAGGCTAATAATGCATATTTTGTACCTTCATAAATATAATTGTTCAAACAACCACTCATAAATTTTTATTATAAAATAAATAATAAGTGGTAAAATCAACTATTATACACTCTTTTATCTTATAAATAAAAAAGAGTGTATGTATGTTTGTATGTTTGTTTGTTCGTTATACAAATCTACACCGGTAGAGCAAATTTCACCAAATTTCGTACACGTGTTCTTTACGACCAGGAAACAAACACTGTCGGGGTGAGACATGTCTACCACCCCCAGAAGCGGGGATGCACGGGGGTTGAAATATTTAAACATGCTAAAACAGCCGATATTTTAGTCGGATAATAATTTTTAGGGGGTCCAAGATATTTACGGTGTTTCTACCGATGTTTTCTGAATATAATTTTCATCCCCTACGCCCTGGGAAAAGGGCACCCTTAGGGTTTGGGGTGGAGAATACAAATCTATACCGGTGGATCAAATTTCACCAAATCTCGTACACGTGTTCTTTGCGACCAGGAAAACAACACTGTCGGGGTGAGACGCGCCTACCACCCCCTGAAGCGGGGGTGGACGGGGGTGGAAATATTTGAACATGCTAAAACAGTCGATATTTCAGTCGGAGAAATATTTTTAGGGGTCAAAGATATTTATAGTCTTTTCACTGATGATATCTGAATATAATTTTCAACCTCTACACTGGGTAAAGAACACCCCTAGCGTTTGGGGTGGAGAGTACAAATCTACACCGCTGGAGCAAATTTCACCAAATTTCGTACACGGGTTCCTTGTGACAAGGAAAACAACACTGTCGCGGTGAGACGCGTCTACCAACCCCAGAAGCGGGGCTGGACGGGGTTGAAATACTTAAACATGCTGAAACAGCAGGTATTAGATTTGGATAAATATTTTTGGGGTCAAAGATATTGATTGTGTTTCTACCGATGTTATCTGAATATAATATTCATCTCCTACGCCCTGGGAAAAGGGCACCCTTAGGGTTTGGGGTGGAGTTGCATTACAGAAAAATAACGCGAATACAACCGAGTTTGGAGTCAAATCGAAGGTTATGGATGTCAGTGAGTTTACTTCGGATAAATATTTTTAATTGCCCATTTAACCCGAAAGGTTAGGGGTTGGAAGGGGAGATAAATAGTCAGTTCTTGCGCGTTCTTGGAGGAGAATTACGTGAATACTATTTCAACGGATGTTGTTGAAAATATAAATCCCTTTAGACATTAGGGGTGAGCTTGCTTTGGGCTGGGGGTGAGAATTGTCTATTATTCTAAAACTGCCAAAATGTTATGTGTTTATGGGTAAACTAGATTTATAGTGTTTCTACCGATGTGATATGAGTAAAAATTCAACCCTTTCCACCACGGGAAAGTATCAGATTTAGGGGTGGTGTTGTTCATACTATTTTAACCGATGTTGTTTCCATTAATAACGACGTTTAATTTTATAAGTAAAAATCAGTGTATGTATGCATGTATGTTGGGGATTTCCTTGAAAATAACGGGAAAACAACCGAGATTTGAGTCAAATCGAAAGTAATGGATGTCCCTGAATTTATTTGACAATCTGTACAACGCGCGGGTATCGGCTGGGTTGGGATGAGTTGACCGGCTGTTTTTTGCGTCGATTAAATATATTTCGGGATGAATTACATTAATAAAATTTTCCTACATGTTCTCTGTGTATAATTACAACCCCTTTCGGACTCATAAGGGTGCACATTTAAGGGTGGGCGTGAAGTAGCATTACATAAAAAGAGACCAGAAACTATCGGGATTGTCACTGAGTTTAATTAATTTCCTTGAAAATAACGGTAAAACAACCTAGATTCGAGTCAAATCGAAGGTAATGGATGTCGCTAAATTTATTTATGACAATCTGGACAACGCGCGGGTATCGACTGGGTTGGGATGAGTTGACCGGCTTTTTTTTCGTCAATTAAATATATTTCGGGATGAATTAGATTAATAAAATTTCCCTACATGTTCTCTGTGTGTAGTTTCAACCCCTTTCGGACTCGGAAGGGTGCACCCTTAAGGGTTGGCGTGGAAGTAGCATTACATAAAAAGAAACCAGAAACTGTCAGGATTGTCACTGAGTTTAATTATGACATTAAACTTGACCGTTTAAGTCCCCGAAGCGGGAGTGGTCGGGGGTGAAAAATTTCAAACATGTTAAACGGTCGATATTTGCGATAATTATTTCCTGGGGTTAATTACTTTGATAGTATTTATACCGATGTTGTTTGTGTATAATTTAACCCCTGTGAGGGGAGCAAGCTTAGGGGTGGGGTGGAGGTACGTTAAATAAAATCCCGCAAAAACAACCGAGAATCGAATCAATTCCGAGACTATGAATGTCGCTGAATCTAATTGTGACAACCTTGGTTAAGCGACGGGTTTGGGAGTTGTTGGGCGAGGGAATAAGTTTTCAGACAATGTAATCGGCCGATTTTTGCGTGGAATACATTCTTTTTCATTATCGCATATTTGTGGGGGTGGTCATCTTCTAACATGTAAAAACGGCCGATATATTTAGTCAATGACTTCATTCCCCTTCGGCATGGGAGGTGAGCACATTTAGGGATAAAGTTCGAGGAGCTTTACATAAAAATAGCGCAAAAGTAACCAAAAATGGTTATAGATAAATGACATCTCGGGCAACGCCGGGCACCCAGCTAGTATGTCATATAATTGTACCTTGATTTTTATTATTTAAAATTTTTATATATATAATAACCGCTGGATTATTGAGCCCATCGGCTATTCCAGAAATGTACGTAAACGTTTACCACGGCGCTGATGGAAACACAGTGTTTAACAACTATCCGAATTTATCAAAGAAACATTGTCAAATATTAAAAATAATTTGTTTTGCAACATTATGTTATATATTAGAAATCCATATAGTACAATTTAACTAACGAATCTAAATTATCTTATTTATAAGTTCTGAAATGACGAGTAAGTCGACGCTAGTATTCAATATATATCGAATTCAATCAATTTGATTCCAAAAGTCAAGGAACAAATATTCAACATATAAAGGTGTGTATAAAACTATATGTTGTCTGTTATTATTGATTTTATAATAAAAATTTAGGAGTTGTAATTTAAATAATTACATTCAAAAATGTATACCTTCATTTTATCAGTATTATGTTTTATAATACAGACGATTATGGAAAATGCCAACAGATACTTCGAAATTTTGAATTAATAAACTGATACTTATATTTACCTGACATAAATGTAATCAATCAATAAATAAAACGGCCAACAGATAACAAAATTTAAGACCAAAATATATATAATCTAACCCTCATTTTTTGAAACTTCTTTAATTGTAAGATAACAAATTTTGTATCGATGAACAACATTTATTTTCTGTAATATTATGTAATTTAAATAAATGATTCAATTTTGATCGTTATTTCTAAAAGCGTGTGCCTAAAAAGACGTTGCAAAATAATATAAGAAACTAAAGTTGTGTTATTTCGTATTAAAGTGTTCATGATGTGTTAGCCGTTTTATTTATTATAGGAATGAATGTAAAAAATGATATTGCGATTTATGAAAACCCCTTGGGTATATATAAAATTATTTAAAATAAATCTGGTTTGATCCTGTTTTTCATTTCTTAGCAGCTCATTATGAACAACTAAACTAAGTAAAATTTAACGTATTGAATGGATATTATGAAATACCACTCAAATTTAACAATTTTTTTTTTAAAAAAATAATTATGTACTTTTATTTTCGTACTTAAGCACATATCATGGAATAAATATTTAATAATATTTATAATAAATATGTTATATGTCTGATTTTCAGCTTAGTAGGTTGAATCGAGTTACAATGACAACAATATTACACTGCACTTACCAATTTAATTAGTAAGGTTAAAAAATTGTAGGGATGGAACATAAAACGAATTATAAAACTTCTCTTTTGATCTTTATTAATGATCACAACGTTGTTTGGCAAGTAATGTATGTGATGACAAGCTGGTATTGACATTAATTCTTCAAAAACGTCAATCAATGCATGTTGTAAAATTTAATTCGTTATAAATTACACACTGAACGAATTTGTATCTGCTCTTTTTCAAGTTAGAAGATTATTACTGTGAAACATTTGTGATCATACAGTTTATGGAGTGTTCTGCCATATTTTAATCCAGAAGATGAATCAGTGCCGGTCTTAGGTCTATCGAAATCATAATGATTATATTCAGTTTAGTAACTTCGAAGTTTCCTTTCTTCATCTAACATTTGGTTATAAAATATACAGTACAAGATCCATTGACACACAAAAAATAAGTTAAATATATATTTATTGAAACTAATGTAACTATTGAAATACTTGTTCAAATTCAAAAAGTTACCAAGAGGATACAGTCACATCTACATATTTCCAGAAGCCACACACAAACGTATATATATATATATTAGAATTTATTTGTAAAATAATCTATTGTTGCATTTGCTTAAAACTCTGACTATTGCTGGAAACATTTTTTTTTTCATGTGAATTGTTGTTTCATGTTTGAGAGTAATGTAATGAAACGGCATGAACTTCAACCAATCAGATTTTACATTAAAACACGATATTTGCAGATATAGTCATTACATTAATTCTTGATGCTGTTCCATTAATAACGATGAGCAAATAAATAATTCTCTCTCTTAGCAGCAGTGATAGATTAGAGATGGCCTGCTAAAGTGGACAAAGCGTTAGTTTGAAAATCAAGTTATATGTACATGAAACGAATTCATTATAAGAGCTGCAAAGAGAAACGACATGGAGTATTTAAACAACGAGAAGATGACATACACCGTAATAACGTAGTGATATAATTATTAATCATGATTACAATAAAACCAGCATGCAATGAGACAGATGAAATAATTTATAATCACAATTTACATATATATATATATATATATATATATATATATTAATAATTAACAATGAGGCGTTAATTATTTAATTTGAATTTAAAGATTTTTTTAAGAGATTACCTCACGTTAAAGCGTCAAAATGTAATGATTAAATGGATAGCTTTTTATTAAACGAAAATATCGAAATTAACAAACAAAAGATTTATTTTATTTTGTTGCAATAACTCAAAACAATTATAATTTAAAATATTAATTTCTCAGGGTTTGATAATGGACACATCAATTATATTTAAAATCTTATTAACAAACAAATCACATTTACCTAAACAATACGTCGACTAAAAGAGAAGAAATTAACTTGAAAATTAAAATAGAACGAAATTAAAAAGTAAAGAGATTAACTCTGATTAACAATTTAAAAAGGAGAACGAAATCTGAATTCTGGTTTAGAAAATAAACTATTGCGAGATTCTAGTCAAAATTAATAGGATGTCAGGAACTCGGATGATCCTCCTTTTTGTCAGCTATCTGTTGACAGCTTGCCTTAGGTGAATTCTGTGGTTTGTAGATTTGCTAGTCTTTTACCGCTTTGGACTTTTTTTTCGATGTAATGCTTTCGTGAATCTTTTACTTTGTCTTCAACTCACAACTTTGTCTAATAATAATACAATAAACGACGGCTAGTCTCTGCTCTAGTATCACTTGTTACGTCCTCCAAAATGTCCAGGCACCAACCAACTCTGTTGAATTCTAGTCACCAACTGAACTATCCTCGTCTCGAGTTTTAGCGCGCATACGCCATTTTGACCTTCCGACAAAGCAACAGAGCTCGCGCTTTGTTCGATCAGACCGCTATACTTGATTTCTCAAACAATTTACATTTTATGTTCAAACAATAAATGTCCTAATTAATTGGCATTACAATATATATAATGGTTGTGTGTACGTATGTTCCGTATGTTTTCTGAAATGCAGGGAGCAATTTCAACCAAATTTGGAGTTCATGTTGTATGGCTGATATGGCTTTAGCACCCAAGGGATTCGTGGTGGAAAGTGGCTTCAAGTTAAAATAATCCCAAAAAAATCGATACGAGATTGGAATTAATATTTTTATGAAGCTATCAGACTAATAAATATTCCCAAAATAGTTTAAGAATAATTTGAACTTGTAACGCAAATGGATGTAGTTGACATCGGAGCGAATAAAAAAATATCCAAAATGACCGAGATTAGTTTGAAATTAATAGTTACGGGGGTGTTTGAGATGAACAGTGACACACCTCACATCCGTTGTCACGTGTTCAGCATCCGTCAGCGTCATTCAGGGTTACAAGCGGATTCAGTTGAGATTGTAATCTTTAGTTTTTGGAGTCATTATTCTGATTTGTGACAATTACTATGCCATTAAGGCCGTAGTTTAATTAAAGAAATGCATTGTAGAACCTTCTAGAAGGGTTTGTGTAAATAAGAGACAGAAAAAATAATTGAAATAATTGAAATAAGAAAAAGATAGTTTGAAACTGTTTTCATTCCTTGGATACGAATCATAACTACGGATATTTCTTATAGATTACATTACCGCTCACACTCAACACGTCACGAGGTGTTTTTATGTACTACGAAGTTGATTTGAGGCCTCCATGTTGCCCCTATGTATGACTTTAGGTTAGTTTGTCAAGGCGGCGTTCACATCAGGAATTGGTTTATTCTTGTTCCTAGAGTTTGAACTAAAATTAAAAGTTATAATCAAGTTTGGAACAATTTGACGCTATAGTAAGAATTACTTCAATTTCCCGTCCAATCTAAGATTGGGGTAACAAAATCCCGGAAAATGCCGAAAAATCAGCTAGTATCAAATACAACTTCCTCAATACACGCAATAATTTTATGAATTAACATTAGTCCTGTTCATCCTGTTGTTTATTTATTTTTCTAAGGTAGATGTGAGCATTTAAGATTCTGGAAATACGATTATCAAAACAAATACTAGGTTTCATTCCGAGGGGCGTGGTCATTGTTTCACAACGTCAACTTCTATAGTTAAAATCGGTAAATTTTCAATATATATAGGAAAATCTGTCTGTGTGTTTCCTATGCGTTCCTATACCATTCTTTCGGTGATGAAATATTGCTGTCGACACACCCTCGAATAGTTCTGTCGGCCTTTTGAAGCCTTAGGAAATTCATAAGGGGTAAATGGTGGTGAAATTTTAAAACACTAAAACGGCCAATTTTAGCGTCGATGAGATTAATAGTTTCTCTGTAGATGGTTTTAGTGAATAATTTCAACTCCTTACAGTTTGAAAAGCCAGAACCACTAAAGGACGGGGAGGAGGGGAGTTACATAAAAATGATACGATACAACCGTGATTGGTTATCAAATGCAGGGTCATAGAAATCAAGAATTTTAATTTTGACATTCATCATGCCAGTTAATCTGTGGTTTAGCCGCTAGGTGTTTGGTGGGGGAGGAAGGGGTTGGAAATCCGTTATATAAAAGTCATGAGTAAACAACCGACACTAGGATTGAATCTAGGATTATGGAAGTCACTGAGTTTAATTCTGACATTTATCATACTAGTTACGATGTAGTTTAGCTGTAGGAGTGGGGGTGGAAGGTGGCAGCTGGCCGACTATTCCAATAGGAATGGCGGACAACTCTTACCGTATGCCCAAGGTCTGCGACCACGTAACATGCACCTCTCAAAACAGGTCGAGGTGTCTCGGCATGTGGGAACCTTAATTCAAAAACCATAGAGATGTGAAAGCATCCGCAAATGTAGCCTCCTCCAGAGCTCTCTGGGAAGGTTTACCTGCGAGAGAATTCTCTCGCAGGCTATGATCCAAACACTGTTGCTATTGTTTCTTGTTCAATGAAATCTCCTGCTATCGGAAGGGCGTGGAACAAGTACCCAATGCCCAACCTACCTGATGCAGGTCTTTCTAGGGTTTGTCCTGCATGTATTTAGGCGAATGACGGGTAGGATCCTTAAAATATTGCCCGGGGGCCCTAGTTAACCCTTGACTTCCTTCCTCTACCCTTCCGCATCCTCCCTTTCAAGTCCCTTCCTATTATATGTGGATTACCCTCATGTAGCCTGTTACCCTAAAAAGTGTTTATTAAGAGGTTAGTGTCTAATCAATTAATAAATTCCTTCTCGGGACTAATTAACCGGGAAACGGCGGATACTCATCTAGTAAATGTGGCTGAAGGAGTGAGATACCAGACTGTGAGGTTATAAAAATGATAAATAGAGGGAGGATGAAGACCAGTTACCAAGTAGATCTGAAAGAGTGTGAGAGGTCATTTAGATATAATTTTGACATGTAAATATCAGACAGATAGTAGAGTTAGACGAAAACGTCCTACGAGATACAAGGAAATATCAGGAAACCTAGCAACAAGGAATCTATTTGCGAATTAATTACATTGTCAACATATATTTGTAAATATTATATCGCTGTAAACAAATTATTAATACGTTCAAAAGCAAAATTTCCTTTTTAATATACCCCAAATGTGTTACTATTATTATCCTTCCGCCTTCTGTCGCACATCTGCATAAGCTACTTATGAGTTAACTTAAATTTAGACTCTCTACGTACGAATATAAACAAGCAACGAGAACAGAACAAACCCACGCAGACAATTATTGGGACTTAAAAGTACGCATACGCAGTGAAACATATAATGGGAAAACTTTTGGAATGCTATCCTTTCTGCATACATGGACATGTAATGGACTGATTCTAAATATTCATTTTAAAATATCAGAAAGTTATATTTAATGTCGTAATTATTCGTGTTCTGCCTAATGTATATTTATCATTAGTTGCAAAATGTTTACAATTGGAGGAAACCATTTTCTTCGAATGAAACTATAATCTTAGCACACAATGAATTTTTGGATTGTGAATTCATCCTTGTTAACATAAGTTTCACATTAATGTAATATAGTAAATATTTGAATACTAAGTGTCGAAACCATTTGCGCGTAAACTATTCAATGAATATATTCGCTTTCCGATAAAAATGAAGAGATTGAAGCATGTTCAGTGATAAACTTGTAAATCATTATGGGAGTTAATGCCATGTAGATTCTCTTTGTCCGTGAAGGAATTCGCAATTGTTAGTGTTGGCCATAGTGTAAAGCCTCCGATGCGTGTTATTCTTGACAAAACAACGTACTCGTACAGCAGTTACCAAGCCTGTGCTTTCGCAGTACGTACATGTTATTAACATTTCTATATCCCTTTGTTCAATATTTCACGTAGTAGCTGATTTATGTGTATGATAAAGCAGGTAGTCTGCTGACATATTTTTTCAGAGTATTAATAATTAATGTGTTTTTAAAATTTTCAAAAAAACGTTGACATTTTTCATTGTATTATATAAAACGAACTTATTAGAATTAATTATAAATCAAAATTACTTGCAAATTATTATATTAATAAAAAGTTTCTTCCACCTCATCAGGTGAGCACTACAAATAAACTGAAGCTATAAGACAAGGATCAAAGAAGTTACTTGTGAAAAAAAATTGTTTTAAATTTAAATCGAACATTAATATATATAAATTAATTAATTTTTTTCATGTAAAAGCTATAAAAATAATTTAGGTTACCATAATATAATACGTAAAATGCCCTGTAAAGACTGCATAGTTTGTTTCATAGGACAAACAATACGTCAATTAAAACTCGCCTTAAAGAACAATTTCTAATTGTAAACAACCTTGTGACAAACTTTCAGTTCTCACTAAAAATACCAACTCAGGTAACCACAGTTTTAATTAGAATAATAAAATAATATTTGATTCAGAATTCAAATATTATGCGAGATTTATGTCTGTTACTTTACACATTAAATCTAATTGTTCATCCATTAACGTTAATTGCGATACTAATAACCTCAGGAGTATTTATGATTGCATTATAAAATAGCCTGTTTTTGTCACCTCTTGTGTATGCCTGTCTTATATCCTTCTTTTAGGATATTTGGAGTGCACACCTGCTGAGGTCCTTGGATTGTGGAAAAAACGTAGTGTAGTAGAATTTTTTTAAAAAATTTAATTTAATTTATAATTAATTCTTAATTGGCTTCTTAACCATTATGTATTATTAAATATAAATATAACATAAAAGTATACATAACATTGTGATATTTCTTATCCTTTCTTTCTAGAATTTCGTATGTGTTTGAAGATGGTTCTACTCATGTGAATGCATCGTTAACTAAACAGAGAAGGGATTTTAATGGGGGAATGGGAGTCAATATTTGGGTGAAAACACATGTTTATCCTGATTAGAACCATCAAGTTCATCAGTCTCACTGATGCTAACTGCCAGTAAGAAAGACTATTAAAACGTTAATATAAAAGGTATAATTGCAAAATAATTGCATAAAAATAGTAAATTTTTTGAACATGTTTTGAAGTCGATAAAACGCTTCGTAGAATTTTTTTGTTGGTCGATAGTCAGAATAATTGCGCACATAGGCCTAATGGGACAGTATGCGGACTGCAAAGGCATAGTCACGTCTATGCGAAACGTGTACATCTCAGGGGTGAGATTATCAGTGTCACTCAGGAAGATTGAACGCTGTGCTTAGCGGCGGAGGATTATTATCATAGCCTCAAAGGGCAAACATATCGTGATCTGAGGAGGAGAAATCGCGATTCAATGCCAGTCCTACACATCGTGGATAACGGAAAGTATCTTTGGCCGCATCACAGGCAGGCAGTGTTAGGAATTTCAGAGTGAGATTCTTACAATTGTACCGTTTGTTCAGAAATAAAATTTAAGCATAAATACGAATTTGGCATGTCGAACTGGAACTGTAAGGCTGTAACTGTAATAGGTTATGACTATACATTTGGGGTGGGGGTGGAGGTGTTGCTGCGGATAAACACCAACGAGAGGGCATCGGCGGCAGAAGCTTCATATAAATATACAGAGTCTTCCTTTGTGCCTGTGTGGAGGCTGAATTTTTGGTAGAAATATAAATAAATAGTTTACATTAAAACTAAGAACGTGAAATTAGACGGGTGAGAGCTTTAGAGATCCGACAGGCGGTTTAAACCACTTGCGCAGTAAATTTACTAACGCAAATCAATGTCATTTTCTTGGTGGGAAGAACTTGCGTCGATTTTCGAGTCGCACATTTGGTGGCGTTGTTAGATTTTCTCACTCACCTCATTTCGTGGTCACGGTTATAAAACAGTTGGAACAAATAGATTCCTCCTTGCATATTTACGATTCAAAGCCAATTAAACACTGATAGTTGAGTCGATTTTCTCTTCAAAAACTGTTTCGTAGTCCTAGGATTTAATTTTTTTTGATTGATATTTCATTTTAAATCAGTAACGTTACCATCCAGGATGAACGTAAAATATACAATAACGTTCTAACTTTCACATTAAATAATTTAATCTTGTATCTGTTTAATAAATAAAATACTGCGTTTGTTTGAGTATTTGTGTGTGTATGTATGTAAGTAAGTAAGTAAGTATGTATGTACTCGTATGTATTGTAATATTCAAAAATGGACATAAATTAAATTGAAATCTTAAAAAAAAAAATCACACTTAAATGAAAAAGAAATTTATTCGTCAATTAAACTAGGACGAATAATAATTGTGAACGAAATTAAAAGTAAAAAGATTGACTCCGATTAACAATTTTAATCAAAAAGAGAAGGAAATCTGACGGCTATCTTTCAATTACGTTTACATAATTAATTGTTTCGTAAATTGTTACTCACTTCTGCCCAGCATTCCATCGTAACTTTATTTTCGAGAACACTATTATAGGTTTTACACTGCTTCTAAACTCAGATTCTAAATCAAAATTTTTATATGTCGTCAGGAACTCGGATGATCCTCCTTTTGTAATCTATCGGTTGAACGCTCGCCTTAGGTGAATTCTACGATTCGTCGATTGGGTAGTCTTTTTTGTTCCGGACTTAAACCGAAACTTTTGTTGTTTCTGGCCGGCTATGGATACAAAAACTGCCTTTTGTGTGCAGGTTTCGACGTTATACTTTTATGTATGTTCTACTATGTCCTGCTAATTGCCAACCCGGTTGAATTTTCCTTCCAAAACTTTTATACCTCGACGAGGTCTTTCCGTGAACCGTCTCTCAACAAATCTCCATGCGAACTGTACTCCTCAATATCTTAATGCTAACTGTACTCTCGTGTCGCAATTTGAGCGCGCATACGCCATTTTGACGGACCTTCCTACAAAGAAACTGAGCCGGTTTTCTATTGTTGTTTCAAAGGCTCCTGCCGCTAGAAAGGATTTCTCAAACAATTTATATTTTTAATTTCACAATTAGTGTCTCTATTAATTGGCATTACAGTAAGTATGTATGAATGTATGTATGTATGAGTGTGTGTATGTATGTTCCTTATACAAATCTACCACCGTGGCGCAAATTTGACCAAATTTCGTGTAAGTATTACTTTTGAATCGGAAACAAACACTGTGGGAGTAAGACGCGTCAACCAAATCCAGGGGCAGTGATAGACGGGGGTGAAAATTATTAAACATTCTAAAACGACCGATATTTGCGTCAGACAAAATTATTTCTGGGTCAAAGAGATTTATAGTGTTTCTACCCATGTTATCTGTGAATAATTTCAACCCTCTCCAGCTCATAGGTTGCGGTGAAGGGGATTTAAAAAAAAATAACGAGAAAACAACTGATTGGGAGTTAAATCCGGGATTATAGATATCTCTGAGTGTAATTATGACAACCCGGAAAACGCTGGGCACCCAGCTAGTAGAAAATAAAATGCATGTAAAAGTTGACACCTACTACGTATACTTCCCAAAATTTATGTTAAATAAAATAATGTATGTAAGTTGAGGACAATAATTTATTCGCAAAATGTTGACACGCATTAGTTTTGAACTAAATAGTTTTTATAAAATGTTTAGTCGTACGTGACTGTCTTAACTTTACGCCGAAATATATTCTGTACTGGTCAAGTTTTAACACATTATGAGAATTACCACTGAAAGTTGCACGAACGGATTTAGGGTTGTTAATTTGACAAAGCTCCAGGAGCAACTTCATTACATTAGGTATGGTTTCGTCCCACAAAGGTTAATTAGATCCCTGTGCCTCCTTGTTTAGCGTATTCTGTTTACCTCTGCTGAACAGTGTCAGCGGAATGTTCACAAGTTACGGGAAGAATACGTTAAAGTTCTCTGAAACAATTTCCAAAAATAAGGTGCGTTTTATTTATCACGAAGGAAACAACTTAGTTTCAATAAAAATGAGTGTCTAATACAGATTCACAGATTACATTTTTAGAAATTAGTTTCGGAAATTATTGTTCGTTAGATTTAACTTTTGACACAATACTGTATACTAATGATATGATATGACCTTTTCATTGAACGCATAAATTAAATATAATTTTTGCAGAAAAAAGTTTTCTCAATTTGCGAATCCGTAATCTATCAATAAAATTATTTTACTGAAATATTCTCGTGTATATTGAAAATAAAAGTAAAAACTTAATTTTAAATTTTAACATTTAAAAATAATGGATGACAATTTCGAGCCACAATTGTTTTTACCACTTCAGAGTTATTTTTCTTAAAACAAAAGATGTTCAAGCCTAAGCAAGTTTTGGAACTTTCACTATTTTGTCCCAATAAACGGATGGCAGTTTTCATACTTGTTGAAACCATGAAATGATAAGTTTCATCGCAATTAGTTCAAGCGTCATTTTGTGAAAGACAAAAATTCATGATTTTGGAACATCTGCCATTTTGTCTCTCAAGACGACAGGTGACAGCTTTATTTACTAAGAAACTTCGCACGGATCTGAATAGGATTATTAAAATGTAATCGTATTCATTGGATTTAATATAGTGCGCCATTATATAACTTGTCTCAATTTCTGCATATTTACGTTCAAGTTCTTAAATCTCGCTTGACGCACGAATATGATTCTCGACTACCTTTGTCTGCAGTCTTGCTGTTACGTCACGACTCCAGACCGAAATTGATGCTTCATACCAGTTTGCATTCAGCTATCCCAGAAGATTGGACACCATCAACTAAGCTTATTTCAAGTTTTAACGAATTTTTAGATTGTCTCGTCTTTCGTAGCTCACATCTTGTTCATGTCATCCAAATAACATCTCTCCACTATGTGCTCTCGTAACTCAACTAACTTATTTTACTTGTTTCCCAAACTCTCAATTCTCCACTAAGTTCCTTTCGCGCTGATAACTGACATTTTTATACTCTAAAAAATCTAAACTTCTCCTCGCCGCGATAGCAAACTTCTGCCTCTTTGTGATCCCTAACACCTTCATTTAATTCTTTCTGAAATACATAACAATTTATTATACTTAAATATCAAGAGTGCAGAATTATAATTGCAGCCTCATCTGATATTATGCAATGTTTTTCTGAACAGAATTTTATTTTAATATGTGTAAACAAAATCAGCTGCCTTTTTCTGTGTTGTTGAATGGGTAACAATAAGAATAAAGTAATAATTTTCCTAAGCCTTAATATATAATTAGTATAAAAATTCCTAGCATTTCAAAGAATGTCTTAGACTCGGTTTCTGGGGACTGATAATATTGAAGGAAGTTTTATAACCCTCTGGAAAACGATATGATGTTGAGGAATAGCTGGACAATTCGTAAGTAGAATTATAAAAGTTATAGATGTTTAAAAGAGTGGATCTAACGAGGCTATGTTTTACTGTTCATATTGTAATAATTATTTATAAGTCGTTAAATAAATAAATGACTAATTATTCACAAACAAAAGATTTATTTTGTAGCAATAATTTAAAAGTTATAAAGTTAAAATATTCAATCCCTCAGGGTCTTCACTGGGTTTGATAAGGGACAAATCAATAATATTTATAATCTTATCAACAACAAAACACAATTAAAAGAGAAGAAATTTACTCGTCAATTAAACTAGAACGAAATTTATTTGTGAAGGAAATTAAAAGTTAAAAGATTGACTCTGATTAACAATTTTAATCAAAAATAGAACGAAATCTGACGGCTATCTTTAAATTACGTTTACATAATTAATTGTTTTTTTTATTGTTACTCACGTCTGCCCAGCATTCCAGTATACATTCCCTTTTCGAAACACTATTGCGGGTTTTACTCTGCTTCTAAACTCACAGATTCTACACCAAATTTTTAAGCCAAAATTTTATATGATGTCGGGAGCTCGGATGATCCTACTTTCGTCATCTATCGGTTGACCGCTCGCCTTAGGTGAATTCTGCGATTTGTCGATTGGGTAGTCTTTATTGTTCCGGACTTAAACCGAAACGTTTGCTATTTCTGGCCGGCTATGGACACAAAAACTTCTTTTTCTTAGCAGGTTTCGACGTTATACTTTCATGAATGTTTTACTTTGTCCTGCTAATTGCCAACCCTGTTGAATTCTCCTTCCAAAAACTGTTATACCTCGACGAGGTATTTCCGTGAACTGTATGTCAATATATCTTCCTGCAAACTGTCCTCTCGCTTCGCAACTTGAGCGCGCATACGCCACTTTGACGGACCTACCGACAAAGGAACAGAGCCGGTTTTTATATTGTTGTTCCAATGGCTCTTGCCGCTATAAAGGGTTTCTCAAACATTTTATATTTTTATGTTGAAACAATTAATGTCCTAATCAATTGGCATTACAATATATTTAAATATAATAATGTTTAATATTGATGTCAGGAATTATTTTTTCGGTCGATACCTTTTACGTGAATCTATTTAACGATTTTTAAGAATTTGGTTCCTCATACTTAAATCGGGACTTATTTTAGACATGAAATATACAGCTTATTGCTACTATTATGTTTAAAATTAAAGGATCATTATGATATATACATCCGACTATTAAGAGTAGACTATAAATAACGTATATCCTTTTAAAGTCAGAAAAAAAAATTAAATTTAAAATATACGTTTCGTTGCTATTTGCTATCAGTCCGGTCGTTCACGTTTAAATGGTTTATTTCGGTTACAGCTGTAAGGGAGTAAATCCTTGACTATCAAAATTTTTTAAAACTTCATATACCTGAAGAGGTTGCAAATAGTGACGAAACGTATTTTTCAGGTTTTTTTTATGACTTTAAAAGGGTGTAAAATGATTAATATTTAAATGATTGTACTTCATTTTCTATAATAATTAGTAAAATTTCCGTAAATATATATTAATCGTGTTATTAAGCGAGCCAAGTTTGATTCTTCTTTTCCATGAATGCTTTTGTTTAATCCGATATTACTGATACTTATAACTCATTCCTTATAAGTTTATATGTGAAATGCTGAAGTACAGTAACTTTTGTATTGATCCTTTATCGCTACTAAGTAGCAGTTTTCGGGAGGTACATAAGCCTGGAGATATATTCAGATGAGAGGACAGCAAGCCAATCGATCCAAGGCGCCACTGACTGGAACTCGGAGAGTTCAGTTGTCCCATTAACAACAAAGTTGACTTACGATTTCATTATACCATCAGGCACATGTGTTTGAAATTAAACTCTGTATCGTTCCCAAGTCCGCTCTTCAGAATATCTAAAATCAGTATATTATACGAGGTGCCAGTATGATACTAGTTTATTTCATCTGGTTGAATAAATATATATACTTTTTCTCAACAACAAATTTCTTCGGGAAATCTCATGCCATTTTCAGGTCTGATTAAACGCTCCAGATGTGGAATTTTCGTGTAATACAAATCTATAGTTTTACAGCTGGACTGTCATCATCTTAACAATTCTGATTGTTCTTATTATTTGAAGGAACATCTCTGAAACTCTCCTAAGAATCTACTGTATTTAAGAATATGCAAGACTGTGTTTTTCAATAATTTCCTTGCATTAAGCTTCACTTTAACCAATTAAAACATGTTAGAAAAATAATTTTTTACTTACGTGTGGAGTGTGATAATTTATATCGCTAGATTTGATAAAATTTGCTTAATTCATGAACATTTTTACGATTTCTCTAAACATTCACGAACAAAATTACTCTTTAATTATGGGATGAGGTTGCCGAATTACTTAAAGAGTTGTAGAAAATTATTTGAAAAATAGGACAACATAGATTTTTATTATTCTGCTATTAATTCGTTTTCAATTAAGAAAAGTAGCCAAATGTAAATTAAGTTTGTTATAAAGATTTTTTTTTCATAAAAGCAATACAAACTTTAAAACGTGCACTTGAAATGTAAATATTAAATTTGACGTTTTTCAGAGGTAAAATTTCATATTGGCTGCAATATTACCATAAAGTTGACATGCTTCTTGAACTCAATGCAGGAACTAAAATTCAAAAATGTTATTTATTAATAATATTTTCTACGTACAGTTGGTAAGATACACTCGTAAATGCAGCTTAATGAGAAATGCGTCCGTATAAAGTTATGTGAAACATATACAATTGAGTTATTATTAAACATTTCAAGGTTTCATTAATGCAATAAGGCTTTATTTAAAAACTTGTTATACTTACGAATCAGTGTAATATAGCGTACTTGCTGAAACTCAGAGATGAAAATAAGGAGACTGTCAATAGCTTTTAGTTTGAGTTGAGGTACGGATCAGGTTGGAGGAAAATCCAGCGCCGTCTCTTGTTCAGCTTCGAGAGGAAGACTTGTAGGATAGGAAAATAGGAAAGTAGATAACGTGGAGTTCTTGGTATCGAAGTACCGTCCAGAGACATGAGAAAAATCTGAAAGCACTATGAAGTGAAAGATATATTATAATATAGAAAACTAAGTCGGAGCAGTGAGCGCCCAGGAGCAGTTAGAACCCCAAGGACTGCAGTAGCAAGACTAATTCGAAAAGTGCTCCGGAGACTGAGAGAATAACCCTCTCTTAAGTGAAGAACCACTTTATAGAAGCCGGGGAACCTATCAAAAGGTCCATATCAGCCTACGTGATCTGTAGTGGGGCCCTTGAAAACCGGTTATCACAGGATTTCTACAGCTTTTGCGTAGTAACGTAATACCAGTCGAAAACTATTTGCGTTTTGTCTCCACCCGATACTCACACATTCTCCCAGGGACCGAGTGGATAAAAATTTCACTTTGGTGGGCGGTATAGATCGAAATAATAAAGCAAATTGATAAATCTATACGACATCAGGAGACAAATGAAGTTAAAGTCTCAGAAACATCAGTGAAGGGAAAAATTGTTCATGGGCGGCTTGCAGCTCTAACTTTGATACGAGCTTTTCAAGTCTACGGCGCTAGAATGTCCAGTTGAGTAGATTATGGAAGTTCAAACATTGTTAGACTTGCGCCGATTCATTACATGAAGTGTAATGAGAGACACCGGGGTTTAATTATTTTCATATCTTTCTGTTCAGTCGTTTGTTTCAGAGTTAATAATCATTATGAAAGACGTGTTAGTAACGCGGCAACAACGAGAACCCTTCAGTGGAGCAAATGCAGCAGCAGACAATAGACGACACCAAACATCGAGAGTTATATATATGATTATACAGTTTTCAATAAAAACTTCGCAGAATTTGAAATGCATGGCATTTTAAATTTTCTTTCTATGAAAATCCTGAGAGAATGAAATATATTTAAAATGTAAAAGGGACGTTTACATATATATGGATTTTAATTGTGGTCACGTTGCGGAGGACAGTTGTACTGATATCTGGAAATTTATCTGCTTGTTTGTTGGAGCCTTTATGTCTGGTCAGTCAATACACCTGGTGGTTGGTGCCAGAAGGTGACAAACGGTTGCTATCGACGTTAATGATCAAAAATATCACTCTAACCCGAGCAAAGTTTAGCCTGAGAAAATAAAATCAAGGACGATACAAGTTGAGTTAATTAAGGATAGGAAGAAGCAAAATTCCAATTGGTGAAAATCCTGAGAGATTCTTAATTTATAAAACGGAGTTTTGCATCCTGATGTAGGGCCATTATCATTATTCGGAGTGATTAACTTTCGTGATTAGTATGCTGGAGTTGGATTATAACCATTAGTTCATTTGTGTTTTTTTTCGACGTGATTAGTAGAGGAGCCTGGAAGCTGAGAGTAGCGGCTGGAAGTTGGAGGAAAACTAACCGTCCGTAAAACCGAAAGTTCTCCACAGTTAGTTTCTTTGTACCATTGGAGAGAATCTGGTTGTGGCGTCAATACTGATTCGATTTTACCATTTCTCTGACAAAGATGCCGAGCTGAAGGACAATATGTTGTTAAAGTCTCATTGATAGTTTTTGATTAAAATATTCAAATTTGTAAATTTAAATTGCAAATAAATAAAATATTATTTTATAATAGAAGTAATATGTTAACAAAACCCAAATATTACGTATAGACCCTGAAACCTGAAAAACATTACGCCATTGTATATTTTTTACAGTAACAGACTACATGGGGGTAATCCACCTGGTGGAAACTCCAGTATAGGAAGGGATTCAAAAGGGGAGATGCGGAAAGGTAGAGGAAGGTAGCCAACATTTACCTAGGACCTCCGTGCTACAGTTTAAGGATTCTACCCGGCATTCGCCTAAAAGTGATGCAGTACAAACTCTAGAAAAACCTGCATCACGGTAGGTCGGGTACATGCCCCACGCCTTTCCGATAGCGGGAGAAGATTTGGGGACGCAGCATTCCCTTCTCCGTACCTCGACCAGTTTAGGAGGCAGCTGGCCGACTGTTCCAATTTTTTTTGGGGGTGTAGACAGGCTATGTATAATCCACACAGTGGCAACTCCCCTCTTATAGCATAGGAAAGGGATTTGAAAGGGGGGATGCGGAAGGGTGGAGGAAGGTAGCCAAGGGTAATTAGGGTCCCCGGGCTTTGGTTTAAGGATCCTACCCGGCATTCGCCTAAAAGAAATGCAGGACAAACCCTAGAAAAACCTGCATCAGGTAGGTCGGGCGCGACTGTTCCAATGGGAACTTTGTTTGTAATATGTATGGTAACTATAAAACACCAGCGAGAAAAATAAATTACCATAAGAACGTTTAGAAGTTTTAAAAGGTCTAAAATATGCCTATAATATTTCCCTTTTCATTGAACACTTACGTTCAATAAAAATTTTGAGTTAAATTTGATATTAAGAAAAATATACTTTGTCGTGTTGAATTTATCGCTTCTATACTCGTAGTCCACGGTGAGATTATACGAAATACGGTGAGGTCGAGACGAGCCTAAGTGAAATAATCACGAGATCTGGTTTTGCTACAGCGGGAGTCTGCGTGAAAAGAAGGATAAGGGATATCTCGTAAGTCTTTTCAGTATATCTTGCAGGCTGTTGCCGTGGGGATAATCTGCCAAGAACGGCAGCCTTTTTCAACCAGAGCTTTAGAGGGGCGTATAAATCTTTAAATCTCATTTTGTTAGCGATCTTACCTTGAGGTTAGAATTCTCATGTCGATTCTGACCATGTAACATTGTTTTAAAGAGATAATTTGGAATTCGCCTTGTATAATATTGACTGAAAGTAAAACAAAACCTTAAAAATTCGTCAAATTTTATTCATGAAACAACTTTTACATGTCAAAATCATAAAAACTCAGGAGCTTTCGTTCATTCGAACATAATAATCTGAGTGTTTTACATTAAAAAACAACAGAGTCTCGCTCAACCTCAACAACAGTGCAGAGTCAACACGAACATGCGTCACTCTCACATTTTCCACGTACACTAGCGCCTCTACAGGTGCAATTTAGTGTCACAATTTTTTTTAGATAAAATTGTTTACAATATATCAATTTTTATTTTATTTAATACTATTGAATGTATCAAAGTAGATACTTCCACTAAACCTACATCTCTTTTCTCTTTTAAAGCATCTTTTGGCGAATATATATATACACATTCCAAAATCTTCCTTTTGTAGAGATTGGTCTCCATATGTACAATCATAATTTCTTTCCAATCAATTGACTGTTACAAATTTTTCACATCTACATTTGAGCTTATCTGTAAGGGTCCTTCATACTATTTACACATTTCGCTATTTTGTTATGCGGTTTCTAACAATATCAGTTCCACAAAAACCATTGGCACGTAAAAATCTCACTATTGAATGATAACATTCAATTATTCTACACTATTATCCTTTTGTTTTATATTATTTAAGTACAACAACATTCTTTATCTTTTCCATCCCTTTCAAACTGCTTGGATTATCAGGTAATTTATACAATGATTTTTGTTTATTAACATTATTACTTTTATTAATATTTAAATATTTATCCCATACTTTTTCTATTATGCCTCTTGGATACAGTTTTTATTAAATAATACAAACATTCTACGTTTTACCATATTCAAAAATTCTGACGAATTTTTAAGTTTTATTAAATAACTGTATTTACCATACAACAAAATAAAACGTTATTTAGAATTATATGTTGTAAAATTTACTACTATTTTATTATTTATGTAGTAATTATTTAACATTAATCGGTTCGGGTTCTTTAAATTCATAATTTCAAAACAATAAATTGAATAACACAAAATTTAAAAATATACAAATATTATAATTGTTCTAAATTGAGATGTTAATTATAAACAAAATTGTAGAAAGTTATAGCTCAGTTTTGTATACATGAAAACACATTTTCATGTGGTTATGTTATTATAAAAGAGCGTTGAATGCTATAAAGACATCCGGAGTTGTCTGCGAGGGTTATTCTCTCGCAGGCAGTACCTGCGAGGGATGTTCTCTCGCAGGCAGAACCTTGTACGAGAGACACGAAGGGGCTACCTATGGGGATGCCTTTTCCTCTCCGTTTTTGAACCAAGGGTCCCACAAGCCGAGGAACCTCGGCCTGTTCTGAGAGGTGTATGTTCCGGGGTCACAGACCTCGGGAATACGGTAAGAGTTGTTCGCTATTCTCACTGGAATAGTCGGCCAGCTGCCTCCTAAACTGGTCGAGGCACGGAGAAGGGAATTCTGCGTCCCCACAGAAAACTCCTCTCCCGCTATCGGAAAGGCGTGGGACAAGTACCCAATACCCGACCTACCTGATGCAGTTTTTTCTAGGGTTTGTCCTGCATTTCTTTAGGCGAATGCCGGGTATGATCCTTAAAATATAGCCCGGGGGCCCTAGTTAACCCTTGGCTACCTTCCTCTACCCTTCCGCATCACCCCTTTCAAATCCCTTCCTATGCTGTTAAAGGGGAGCTGCTCAACATGGATTACTCTCATGTAACCTGTTGCCCTAAAAAAAAATAAAGACATCCGAGGAAGAACATATTTGAGGTATAAACTTCAATACCTTTGTGGGCACAGCAAGTTTCTGATTTTCAAAAGTATTGTTCGCATGAGTTGTCGTTACGAGGATTTTGAGAAATTGAGGTGTGTATCATTTAGCTATAATTTTTATTAAATGGTCCTCCGAAATCAAAATTTATTTCAAGTAAATAAAAATTTGTATCTATTTACTGTGAATGCGTCATGAATTTCGTATTTAACTCTTCCATGAAGATCCTTGAGGAGGTTTCTTTACAACGACATTATATTATTATCTGAATTATAAAAAAGGAACATTATCAGAATATTTTTAATTTTGGGAATTTATTTTCTCAAAACTAAAGGATAAAGTGATGAAACTGTATCAGGATTTGCCGAGTAGATCGGAAAAGGGTTATTGATTCAGATAAATTGTAATTCAATAATAACATCGACTGTCAGAGTAATACACAGAAAAATTGACAAGACAGCAGTCATAAAACTCGATTATTGTCCTGTTATGAGATCAATGAGGAGTTTTTATTGACTTATTGCAACTGGAAACATTTTCAGACTGGTGTGCGTTATGTCCATCACAAATCGTGAGTTATCTTTTCAAAAGATATTTTTTTATTTTCTTGACCCCACAGTAGACAATTTTGCAACTTATATCATGTGTTACTACAGTAATCTCAAATCTGACAATATCAACACAGTTAATTTAAGATATAGTAGGAAATTCTCAATTTAATGTAATATTCATGAATGGAAAATCCATGATACAAAACAAAGGTGATATTTTCATTTTTGTTCATTTGACACTCATATATTTTATAACTGAGATGAACTCTACATATCACAGAATATTTATGATGTAACCGACGCCTATCATATCGAACTGAATTTGAAGTTCAGTTTGGTTTAATTCGTGGCACGTGTGAGTTGTAAAAGCCTGAACAAAAGAGGAATGAACCACGCTACATATTCGTGAAACAAAAAATTCACATCTATAATATTTACAGCGCTAAAACACACAAATCACAGTAATTCACATCGCGTGCCTGCGGCGGTTATCTGTGATGAACCGTGGAATGTCAACAAACTCGTAAATCAAACACGGCCGAAATAGCCCCCGCCACAGACTTACAATATCCGCCAATCCGCAGTGCTTCCAGCGGATCACTTAAAGGTTTCTGTCGGTATAAAAATATTCATACCGTGTTACGACCGGCACGCTATTGGGGCGGAGAAATGTGCGGCGGGAGGGGGGGAGGGAGGATTTGGCGGAACGCCAGACCTGGAGGACAAATTCGCAAGGCAAGGCAAGGTTTGGTTCCGTAAGTAGCAGCTTGAACCTGAATTAGAACCTCAACTCAGCCTTGTTTTATGAGATGTGTCTGCGAGGAGTCCAATTACTTTTATGAACTAATACGGAGGCTACTTTCGTCGCGGGGCTCCAAATAGACTACCCTCTTTTGTATTCATGAACCATACGACTGGTTTCATTTTTTGTGCAATAATATTGATTTACAAATACATAAAAGAAACACCAATTTGACACGTATTTCTTATTTAGTATATACACTGTCTCTATCGCATTTCGGCACGTCCACTATAACTTTCACCAGACATCATTTTTACAGTTTATTTTTCACTATTTCGTATTTAATGTATTTTCACAAATTACATGCTCACAGTTATTTTTTTAAAGCTCACCTCCCTGGATTATACAATTTTATAAATAACAGAATTTTTTAGCAGGATGATCAGATATTATAATGTTTGATTGATTAATGTTTTTTTTTCTAGTGTAACAGGTTGCATAAGGGTAATTCACATGGTAGCATACGAAGGAGGTTTGAGAAGCGGGCTGCGGAAGGATAGAGGAAAGTAGGCAAAGGTTAAATGGGGCCCCCGGACTGTAGTTTAAGGATCCTACCCGACATTTGTCTAAAATTTATGAAGGACAAACCCTAGAAAACCTGCACTATATTGTTTATTCGGGCACTTGATATTTGCCCCACGCCTTTCCGATGACCGGAGAGGGGTTTGCTGTGGGATCGGAGCATTCCCTTCTTCGGCATCTCCTTCTCTTAAAAATGGTTTGGCATGCGAGAGCTAACAACAGCTCTCACAGGATATTGTTACTTATTTTTATTAATATTTGTATATAAGATGATAAGTATAACTAAATTTTTAATTTAATTTACTTAAAACTTTAACAGTTTTGTGCATTATTTACTTAAAACTTTAACAGTTTTGTGCATTATTTATCCAACTTTATACACGTATTTTATGGAAGCGTATTTTACTGCTTTAAAAGCGCGGAATCTAGTTAAATAGTCGTATTTATATTCTTGGTTTCATTACATTGTTCAGTGTGATCCATTGTTACTGTTACGATGAAACGAATAATTTAGTTGCTTGGAGAACTTTTATATTTTATCCTTTTAATTGATAATTTTTTATCCAAGTGCCGTACGATGTGTACTTACAATATTGAGAAATTGATAGAACTACATTTATTTATATGATTTAGAGCGTTATTAATAAATAAATATTATCACGTGCACCAATAAACTATAATCATGTGGTAAAACAAAAGACCACGTACCTTCTATAATTGAAATTATAGGCGGATGAACAATGGAAATACTTGTTTAAACACAACACAATTGATGGAAGTTGTTCAAGTTTGGGGTAGAGATATTACTGGGATTGAGAATAGAACTTCAATCTAAAGCGATTTTAAAATAAATGTTAAAGATGTATGGCTCACCCCGGCTTTGCATTTATGTTTTAGACTGTTTAAGACTAAAATAACTAATTATTTCTGACAATTATCCAATACATGAAATCAGCGTTTAATATGGAAGTATGTTGACTGTAAATGGAGCAATAGAAGTAATATCAATCGTAGAAGATCAGAAGTCGATCCTTTCGATTTTGAAAATGTTTCTTGAATGAAACAAAGCAGCAATAATCCAAAAACTTACCAAATTTGCAATTATTACGTTTCTTCAATTACTGCTGTGAGTCTTCGCCGTCGGTTCTGACATAACGACCCGATGCTTGTTTGTATTTATATTCTCTTGTCATCAGTGTTTGTGAAATAAATAACTGCTGCGAACTTTCCTATCTGTGAAAGTGCTCTCGACGTGCTACATAAATCATATACAGTGCAAAATTTTATTCTCTACTTTAAGGATGTGTAATTTTTTCTATTATTCACAAATTCACTATCCCAAAACATACTGCGTACTATACTTTCGGAGACGATCTAGAATAAATTATGTAGAAGTTTAAGGATTCAATTATTATACCAGACCCTTTTTTATTTTATGATTTTTATTCCTATTTCTGTTGGTACGGGCAGGGGAGCTGTAATAATTTTTAATATTTATGGGAGCATGCCACTGTTTTTAAATTATTTAGTAATTAATTTTAATTATTAGCGAAAAGTTATATGTAAAAATCGCAAGGTAATGCAGAAAATTCGAAATCTAGTGTGGTTGAACCATTTTTTAAAGCACGGGAGATCGGACTTTAGTCGTGCCGCTGCAGGGAAAATATTATTTGAATACAATATAAATGAAAGAAATTAGTCAAAGTAACCTTACTTTGGAAAGGGGCTACAGATATTGATCTAAAATTAAAATATTTGAAATTTAATATCTACATAGAATATAGATATCTTTAGTCCTTTCCAGTAATCCTAAGTCATTACAGATTGCATCATTTTCGCGCTTAAAATTTAATTTAATATAAAGTTTCATTAAACTTCGAAAATTTCTGCACTCAATTGGAACTTTTGGATTGTGGACAAATCTTTAATTGTAATTTTTATCAGTTAACACTAAATTTGAATATAGACATTAACTAGTCTGTCTTCATAAATAAATTCATAAAGTATATGTGTTTATAAAGAAAATATTCCGGTTAATTCCGTACAAATATATGTTTAGAACAATATTTTTTTGGGGGATTTACTAGAAATTATTTCGTAGGACTTAAAAAAACGAATATTGGATAACTTATAAATATAATACTTGCCTAACCGCTAAATCCGACTTTATGTAGTCTGAAAGGTTTGAAAAGTGTGAAAATTTTGAAAGCGCCGGAATATGCGTATTCACTCATAGTAATCAAGTAAACACGGTTATTTTATTGTAAAATTCTATATTCAACCTTAAAGCGATAGAAAAATGTACAGAATTGATGCAAAGTAACATTGGTGTAAATAGGTAGTATATTTTACTACCAAAGTAGAAAACACGTGAAAATAAATTATTGAGAAGGCTATTAGGAAATATAATGTATAGTTCGCTGAATGAGTCAAAATCGGATAAATCAATATTTGTTTACTTGTATCGTGATTTACACTCTGTTTTTCTAATATTTTGGGATCACGATGATGCCTCACCCTTTATATAGATTTAGATATAGTTATTAATTCCGTTGTCGTCTATAAAGGAAATTGGATAAGTCAAAATTATCATTGAATACATTAACATAAAATACATGAAAAGAGACCTAATGAAAGCTGCACAAAAATAATTTAAATACAAGTATAGTAAAATACGAAAATAAGAATTTATATAAAATAATCAGATGAAATGAAAAGTAACATTGGATGAAATTGGTTTTTATGTAACGATACACTTCAAAATTAACACAACAGAATAATTTTGTTGACAGTGAAATTTTCTCGGCGTCATACAAGAATTAGCTGTTATTTACGATTTAATTTTATCATAATCAGTTTTCCCTTGAGTCTGTAAAAGCCTTCCTACGCACTGGAGCGCACGATTTTTAATTTCTGAACCTTGCACAGAATAAGTTTTCATGTTTCGTAGCGACGAACAGGGTTTTAAACGCTAACGAAGGAAAGCTATTTGAAGCAAAATTTTTGTTCTCCTCAGAACTATTTTCCAACTACTGTCCGTGCTACTTAGGGGAATCAGTAAAAGAACACTCATTCTCGTCATTTCGATTTGTTTTTAATTCTATTATTTCTTTTTCTGCTGCCCCATTTGTTGCAGAAATTAGGATGCAATTTTCCCTTTTGCTGACAGGGATAGTGGCTGAGCGTGCGGCAATTTGTTCTGAACTACAGGCGTGGGCTCTGAATTCTTTATGGATATGCCTCAAAGCTCCGTCGTGCCTTGCCTGACGATATCCTGATGAGCTGTGCGTACTCTCGGCTGGAGATGGGAGAAACCTTCCGGTTATGTGTGTATGGGGTTATAATGCGGAACAAAGTGTTTCTGTTGCCTTAATTGATAAAGTAATTAAAGTGTAGTGAAGTAAAACGTAACCGAGGTTCCAAACACAGTCCATTGTCTGGTAATCATATCAGCTTTAGGTTATTAGTTCAAAAACGGATGTGATTAATATTAGCCTTATTACTAATTGTGATACAGTAAATTGTAATAATGGTATGTTTCCATCGTACAAATAAATCTATATATATATCTATATCTATATCTATATCTATATATATATATATATATATTGTAATAAATAAAAGTGATACTTTTAATTTGTCCCACGTTGTGGTAGCAAAAATGTAATAATTAAATATGATGGGCTTTTAAAAGAAAAATTATAGACTTTAAAACAAACAAAATTTATTTAACAATTATTGAAACATTATACAATTTAATAAAAATCATATATCTCAATCTCTCATGGGTCTTCACTGGGTTTGATAACGGACAGAACATTTAACTTAATCAAAGAACCCAACATTTATCTTTAAATTAACAATAAATATTTATTCGTATGGACCAAATTAATTATTGACGGACTTATTCTATAAGGTTGATTCTAAATTTAAAGAGTTTATTTTATTAACACAAAAGAAAAGAACGATATCTGACTGTATCTTTTAATTCAGTTTACACATATTAATACCATGAAATTTCAACTTACGATTACTCAGGAAAATTTGGCTCGTTCATTCCACACACACTTTATAGACTGGACGTTTAAACACTGACTCTAACACACACGGTTGGTTTGATGAAAGCTGGTTCTCCGTTCTTGAAGGACATCTCACTAGCTCGTGGTGAAACTACTCGACGCTGGATGCAGTGTCCTAGTCTCCTACCATCGAAGACAGTGGTAAAATTTTGATATTACAACAGATTAGACTTCTACATAAAAAAATGTTTATCGTTGAATAATTTTGCTATTTCTCTCGCAGGCTACAAAATTTCTCCATTCTCGGTGCTCGCCATACGCCTCCACAACTCTCACTCCCCTCCTGACTCCAAAACTCAACTTTGGTGCTCACAGCTCCCTCTCCCACTCTAACTAACTTCCAAAAATCTTATCTTCTCTTTATATATCCCAGTCCTTCTCTTTTACTTTGATCCAAAACTTCGTCGCAACCGCTCGTTGACAGTTTTCCTCCATTATCCCGAGATTTACATTCTGCTGCTGCAGTTCCTTATTTAGCAAGTAGTTCGCTACTCTGTCTTGTCCCAAAGCCGACCATCGAGACAGGTCTAATTTGTCGTTGAACCCTCAATTACTTTGAACTTGTATTCTCACCCCCGCACTCACACGTGCGCTGTTCTAAATTCTTCAGACCGCCCAAACTGCCCCTCGTTCTTAAGTAAACAAGTGACCTGTCCAGGCCATTAATCAGAAACAATGCCTGCCTTAACAGATTTATCTTGCGACAGGCCACCCGCACACGTCTTGCGCTGACTCCTCCTTATCAATCCAAAGTACACATTACAACTTCCTCTGACGGCCAAGACCATTAATCTGAAACAATGCCTTTCCCTCAAGGCATTACAATATATATATATATATATATATATGTATAAATCTATATATAAATCGATATATTTGCAACCGAAAATCTGTTCCTCTTTTTCGGTTAACTGATCTTCATTTTCTTGACCCGGTTATAATTTAAGAATACAATAACTAGGTTGAAAGCCGGAAAATATTTTTTAATTAAAATAAAACTTATAGAATAAATCCAAATAAATAACAATATATATATTAGTTACCAAAGAGATGTTTTTTTATTTTTTCCAATAATATGATTAAACTTGTAACAATGTGTGATTATTTAAATCGAATGCATTATCGAAAATGATTTTTTTTTCTCAATTCGAGATGCAGTAACAACAAGCTGAGGACAGTTGATGGTAAGTGGCAAGGTGTGTGGAACTGTCTCGAGGAGAGAAACGAAGAAATGTAGAATAGGATCTTTCAAAGTTTCGACTTAGAAAGAAAATCCATTCATTTTCGGTAAGGTTAAGTGCACAGTTCGCGAACTCCTATGGTCTAGGTGTACGATCTCGCTTTTTGTGCAAAATGAATAGAAATAGATTATTGCTTACTTTGTACGTATTTCTTTTAGTTTTTTCCGTTTTCTCGATGAGATCTATAAACATAGACAACCATAATTAAAAATTATAGTCTCCACAAGAGATTCAATTTACTGTTACTTCAAAGTCATACTACAACCGTTTTAAATTATGCAATCTGTGTGGATGTGTATCGTCTCCAAAATTAAATTAAATTTGGATATTTAACACGTATTTATATAAAAAAAATTCTAAGCTTAAATGCGTTAGTCTCTCATCTGTTTTGGAGCCAGGAGCATCCTATTTCTGTCTCCAAATTGAAACTCATAACTTTACTCGACTTCAACGTAGAGTCTTTCATAAAATATTATTTGTAATATTTAATTTTTGCAATGGTGTAATTCATTCTCAAATTAACAGGATGGTAAAGATTTGAAAATTACGAAGAATAGAAATTTGTAGGTATTTTCTTAATACAAGTCTACGAGCAAGGTATCGATGCCATGTTTTTGAGGTTGCGGAACTTTTTGATAGATGGATAAATTTATTATTTGAATTAGTCCTCAATTTAAACGTCAAATACGATATAAAAATAATTGAAATTTACACATATTCTCACCAGAATATGATATAATATAGAACTATATCGTTCCCTCATTTGAGGGCTAATCGAATAATAAATCTATAATTATATATCAGTTTTGCAACCTATGGTTATAATTGCTAGTTGGTAACAGTAACGATGACATTGAAGTCCCAAGTTTAATTTATTTAAGGTAGTCTGGGAATACATTTTTAAATTTAGTTGTGGATAAAGGTAGCAAAAGTCCAGGAAGGGATTTTCCCCCGACATAAATAGCTTGCAAACAACGGATAGCTGGCTCACGGTTCCAGGGAATCCCTAGGAATACGACGCTAGACAGACGCGTCCCTGTAGCGAATAAGAAACCCTATTACTAGTTAGGAAAATTTCTGCCGATAAAAGAATAGTTTTATAAAACGAGATGAGATGTAACGACGTTGGAGAAGGAAGCAGAGAGAGAAGACACTCGATGTTTAACTCTGGAGGCCGGTGGTGCTGAAGAGGGGCGCCAGCCTGATAACGGACCAACACATGGCGGGTGATTCCAACCGCTGCAACTCCTGAGGCAGTGAATTTTTGTTAAACGGTAAACCGTTGGAGTTTATTTTCTGGAGTATTTGCGTTTAAATGTTGGGGTATTTCAAGTTCTACTTAAACACAGGGAACCTGAGGTGCAGTTCATGTTCGAGCAAGCCGGTAGTATTTATTATTTAATTCTGTATTTCTATGTATGTATGCAGGTTCACATAATAAATCAAATTTCTTTTATGTTTTCTTTTTTTGTGGTAATTTTGTCATATTGCGCCCAACTTTTAAACTCCTGATAAATTTTTATTCATTTGCAATGATAGTTTGTGTTTTTATTTTGAAATTAGTAAGAACCACTACATGTGTAAATAAGATATAGGACAATATAATTAAAGTGACAGTCTTAACAGGAAAGTGAGAGGGTGAAACATTTTTAATCCTCAGATACAACCATTCCGACCTATCTTCCTTTCAACCTTAAAATACTACAATTTTAAGTGCTCGCTGCAAACAAGTGCCAGAGTTATTCTATTAAGTACTGCGGAGTCGACTTGAGACCCCATCGTTATATGGACAACTTAATGTTGTTTGTTCAAGTGTGGGTTCATCCAACAATTTCTGTGGAGAAACCAGGGATAGCAAGTCTCTCGCTGTTGGAACCTTACAGAAGAGTCGCAGGAAGCAATGTGCGGGCTACCTACGGGGATTTATTCTCTCTCTGAAGTTGAATTAAGGTTCCCATAAGTCCCATAAATTGAGAGTTGTATGTTCAGGGATCGCAGACGTTGGGGACACGGCAAGGGTTGTTCTCTGTTCCTAAACTGATCGAGGAATGGAGACTGGAATGTTGTGCCCCCACTGCAAACCAAATACAGATTTCCGATGTGCGTTTGACAAGTACAAAGAGCCCGACAACCATGGTAAAAGTTTGCTAGAAATTAAATTTAAAAATCTTTATTTTATATCAGTATTTTTAGATTTTCGATAATTACATCAATGAATTTTGATCTTGTCATTAATTGATTATTTAAACTACAAAACCAATTAATGCGAATGCCTGTAGAATCCTTAAAGTATATAGTCCGCGGGTCTTATCCCTTGGTTGCCTTGTTCTCCCTTCCGCATCTCTCCGTACAAATTCCTTCATTTTTACCATTAAAGCCTGTCACTCTGAAAAAATAAACATTTTATGTATTTTTGAGACTGGAGTTGAAAAATAAATTATTTTCGATTAATATCATAGAGGGTTTGAAACTGACATTACTTCATTTTTTTTACACTTACACTTTTAGATATCTGTAAATAAAATTACTTCGGTTTTACAATAATATTTAAATAAATTAATTTTTCTGTCAAATATAAGCTAAATTAATAATTGGTAAAATTTCAAAATATAATAGGAATTAATCGTTTTTATATACGAAAATAACGTTTTTTTAATAACAGAATTGGTTCAGACTGTGGTTATAACAAGATAATTAATTATACGATTAAGTTTCATTAAAATCACGAATGTCTAAGAAATATTATTAATAAATATTAATACGAAATACATACTTTTTCAATTGTGTATAATAAATGTACTAATTACAAAAACAAGCGTCAGTGATTTTATTGAGGGTGTCACATACAACTACTAAATGATTAAATCTGTTTTTGCTTGGTGTTGTCAGCTATGACGTACGACGCAAGCAGCAGGACGTGGCGTCACACTGGAAGGACAGTGAGCTCCTGGGTCAACGCGGCTACTTCCGTACAGTCACGACGCCTGCCACGCTGTCACTCAGCGACGTCACGGAGCGGGATGAGGGCGTCTACCGCTGCCGCGTCGACTTCCGTCAATCGCCATCCCGCAACACGAGGGTCAGCTTGTTCATTGTGGGTAAGAAAATGTGTCGTAGATATGTTTTTCTATTCCGAATGTAAGCTCGGTAATACAAATGCTGCATTCTCCAAATAGTTTATCATTAATTGAAAAAAATACGATAAATATTAGTGTAAGAGGTTCGACGCATGCAGAATATTTGTAACATCTGAGGACGGTGGCGACTTCATCTGGTTGTCAAGAGCGTGCCACCTTTTAAGTAAGGGTGGTCAGTGGTGTGTTCTAAATTCTAGTACATATAAATATTTATCTCGACTCATTTATACACAGTTAAATACTACAATATTCGCGCGGTACAAGAAATAAAATAAGAAGGCCGCTTCAAATAAACAAAACATAAAAAACGAAGCACCTACACTGATGAGATAAATCGATATGGTCATTTTTACAATAATAACGTTTTGGTACATTTGGAACTCAATACAGCAACGATTCGGCATGGCCGTATTGTCCTCCATAGTTTTCCATAGGTATCTAGATGTCTATGCACAGGTCACCAGAATCCCTTAATTTACGACCTGGTATTCTGTGGGCGTGGGGTTGGCGTCCCAGATGTGTTCCATCGGATGGAAATGCCATCGCCATCTGGAGAAGGCTTCAAGCATTAAACAATTTTCAACAATGTGCGCAGAACGGAGTGCTCCTAAACAGTAGTGTATGCAGCAGCATTTTATTCTTCCGATAGATCTGCAAATGATCACAGCCCAGGGTCTTTACATATTGGGGAAGCTTTCAACCTTCACGTTCTTTAATGAGGCGTGGGCATCAAACAACTTGTCGCCAACTCGTTATTTAATCTTTCCTTCAGCCTCTGTCCGTGGAAGCGCTTGACAGTAGCACGTGAACAGCCGACCAGTATTGCCTTTTTCCAGATGCTCGTTCCAAGACACCAACCATAGCAATCTGCTCTTTGTCAAAGTCACTTGTGTCAGTGGATTTCCCCATTTTCGGCACGTATCGTTGCTAGAATGATTCCTCGTTTCTATTTGCTCCGCTTATATACGTTGTTTACCAACGTCATCAGGCGGCATTCATTCTCGCGGTGGGAAGCAACCTTAATATTTTTGCTCAACAATGAAATTCTTTAAGCGAACAGTGGACTATTGAACAGAGAATTAACATGTCTGGGCATCGCATTTGTTTTACTGTATAATATTGATTTTTTTAATTAACAGAACGGCTTAAAGTAAATGGAGCATTTACAACCTTGATAATAGTCATTGGAATGTCAATCAATACAAATCTACGAGCCTTCTTTTCTGTTATAACCTATATTTCCGGAAAGAAAACACCGTACAGGGGAAGGTAATTTTCCTAACCTTCCGAAATACAGTATAAATTGTAATTATAATGAGATAATCAGGATACTCGTCTTTGTTGGTCAGATAATATTTAATGGACGTTTCCTGATTCGGATTCAGACTCTTTGATAGGAATTATGAACGCGGGAAGAAATATTTTCATTTGGAACTTTGTGGGAACGTTGTCTTGGATGGTCGTGGTATGGTCCTTCATAGCCTGTTGGAAAATTGTGACTAGTTTTAAATTGTATGTTGCTAACCTTGAAGTAATATCGCTTCTCATGTAATTCTGTATTTTTACACCAATCTACATTTCATCTTATAGACGCGTGAGAATTAGTGATCCTAGAACCGTGGAGGGACCGAGGACAAAGAGTCCCTCAGATTGCAAGTCCGGTCTAGAGTTCGAATATCATATTCTGAGGAGAAATAATTCATAAGAAAAATTTTCAGTAGTTGTTTTGCACCTATCTTTAGCTCATATAATAGCCACGAAGCAAATGTGGGCGCCGTCACATAAGAAATCAAAAACAGGAATCGGAAAACATTGGCCCGCATACGAATATTAGTTATGTTTTGTTTATTTCTATTCCTCAAATAGTGAAGGAACTCGCAAATAAATATTTCCTTTATGCCCTTCACTTATTATAGCGATGGAGATTTGAAGAGCTATTGATGGATCAGTGGTGTGAGGTATGGAAGTGGCAGCCAATCGAAACAGGAAATAAGTCCATTCACAAGTAAATGCTACAAAAAATATTAGCATGAAATATTGTGTTATGAAATTGGTTACGTAAAAAGTTGAATGAATCGTTTAATGCCGGAAATGTGTGTTCCTCTTTTTTCTATTTTGAAGTGGGCCTTTGCTCAGCGGAACGTGTTAACTCTGCAAGCGGACGAGATTCTAAGTTTAGATACAGCCTGGAAATAGTTTTTTTTGTGTGAAATATTATTTCTGAGTTTATGGGACATTCATTTTAATTTCTTATACTACACATAAATATCGAAAACGGCACTTGCTGTTTCGCCTGTGCGTTGTTGACACCATTTGGCTTTGTTTAATCTATTAGATACATACGCGAATCATTGATAAATTAGTTTTGAAGTATAAAAATCATATCTACAGAAATATTTGGTTTTCGTCTCTCATGAACCCATCATGCATGCGGATAGCCGTATATGTACATTCTTCTACTTAATCCGTTACATAATTCAATTCCATAGTTGTGTAGTTTTGGATATATCAAGGCGTCATGAAGTGTGATTAAGTTATGTTAATTTCCTAGCGCAAATTTTTAATTTTTGCCGAGAAAGTTAAAAACTAAGTAAAAAAAATATATTCCCTTCTCCGTGCCTCGACCAGTTTAGGAGGCAGCTGGCCGAACTAACCTATCTTGGCATTACACAAGTAAAACCAATACGAACAATTGTATGACGAATTTGTTACAATACGTAAAGGACTGAAATTGTACTTGGCAGTTCACTTCTGTCGATTGGAATAGTCTGCAGTTACTTAGCGAATAGTCATGGTTAAATTCCAGATCATATTAAAATATTAATAGGCCTCTCCATTTTTGAACTAAGGTTCCCACAAGCCGAGGCACCTCGGCCTGTTTTGAGAGGTGTATGTTCCGGGGTCACAGACCTTGGGCTTACGGTAAGAGTTGTCCGCTATTCCAATTGGAATAGTCGGCCAGCTGCCACCTAAACTGGTCGAGGCACGGAGAAGGGAATGCTGCGTCCCCACAGCAAACTCCTCTCCCGCTATTGGAAGGGTGTGGGACAAGTACACAATGCCCGACCTACCAGATGCAGGTTTTCCTAGGGTTTTCCCTGCATTTCTTTAGGCGAATGCCAGGTAGGATCCTTAAAATATAGCCAGGGGGTCCTAGTTAACCCTTGGCTACCTTCCTTTACCCTTCCACATCCCCCCTTTCAAATACCTTCCTATGCTATTAAAGGGGAGTTGCCCAATGTGGATCACACTCATGTAGCCAGTTGCCTTAAAATATATATATATATATATATATATATATATATATATATATATGTGTGTGTAGACAACTGAGTTTTTTCAACTGACCAGTGCAGTTGTGTAGCTCTAGGCTTTTCTTAGAACCTGAAGAAATGGACAAGAATTACAGAAACATTGTGTGGTATTTATATTTTCACTTCTTTTGTCTGTGATTGGCTATTTTTCTTATTATTATCATATTGAAATATATTAAATGATTTCAGTAATATCATTATAGCACTTTTAGAGGTGCAGATCAATATATTATAATTTTCCTAAAGTAATTATATTTATTAAAAAATGGATCAAATTATAGAATGTTTCAGAAGTAATCAATGGGCCCAGAATATTGCGTCAAATCAGGTATCTCATTTTTGATTTTCTTATATAAAACTGTTAAGTTTCAATATTCAAAATATTAACTCATTTGTTTGTAAAGAAATAATCACCGTATTCTGAAAATGCATATCACACAGCTTGGCAAATGTGTTGGTGAATTTTCTCTTTTTATAATTCGCCGTCCATATAAAAGTAACTTAACCGTTTGATTCGTTTCGTGCCCCAAAGGTGCATTATTTAAGATCTGAATAGTTATTTATGAAGTACCTTAGTTTCTCATCTACGAATAAAATATGGATTTCTATGTCGACAGGACGTGCAGCTATACAAGTGACTCATTAAATATTAAAAGTACGAAATCTGTGTTCCGTGTTTCGCGAACCGACTGCTGCGTCTGGGCCATTCTTCTAAATTTAATTTCTTAAAAGGGGAACGTTATTTTTTTTTACGGCTGTCTCTCGGGGTCTCCAAACTATGTCAACGGGCTTTACTTTATTAATACTAGCTTGGAGACATAGTTACAAGATAATAAAGAGTAACTATGATGCATTATTACCTTTATGTTGCGATATGCCGAGATCAAACAATATTTTATAATGAATAGCACATGGTTGGTTGAGATTGTGAACGGTGTGATTGAAACTTTAGTTAAAAAGGAAAATAGTAGTTCTATGTGTGTCATATAGATGGTAAATATGTTTTTATGCAAACCCAAGCAATAACCCTATGGTTGCAAATTAAGGACAAAGCCGCAGGTGCGTCTAATGGCAGTATATCAAAAGATGAGTGAATGAATGAGTTTATTACAGCATATAAGAGTAAACTTGGAGACATATGCAATAATTAGGAATTTGAAATTTTTATAAATTCAAATATAGTGCTCTAAATATATTGTAATGCCAATTAATTAGAACATTAATTGTTAGGGCCTAAAATTTAATTGTAGCGGCAGGAGCTTCCAAATCAACAATGGTGCTGAGCTCTGTTGCTTCGTCGGAAAGTTAAAAATGACGTATGCGCGCTAAAACTCGAGACTACGATACTTCAGTTGGTGAGGACATTTCGGAAGACGGAACAAATGATTCTAGAGCAGAGACTAGCCGTTGTTTAATGTATTTATTAAAGAAAGTTGTTAGTTTAAGACAAAGTAAAAACATTCACGGAAGCATTTAAATCGTAAATATTGTAAAGTAAAAGCAGTGTACGTCTCTAGCCAGACAGGAATAGTAAAGTTGCAGTTTAAGTCCGAAGCAGTAAAAAGACTAGCAAATCTATGAATCACAGGATTCATATAAGGCAAGCAGTTATCAGATAGCTGACAAAAAGGAGGATCATCCGAGTTCCTAGGAGGCTATCAAGGATGACTTCAAGAGTGTAAAATCTGTGAGCCGATATTAGAATCAGTGTAAAATTTTTTGCAATAGTGTACTCACGAAAACGAAAAGAATGCTGGATCCAGCTGGACAGATGTAAGTAACAAAATACAAAAATAATGATTTAAAGGATAGAAGTCAGATTTCGTTCTATTTTAATTGTCAATCAGAGTTAATTTCTTTTCTTTTAATTTCTTCCTATCGACATATTGTCTGGGTGAATTATAAACTGTGTGTTAATTAGTTTTTTTAAAACAACTTGTCCATTATCAAACCCAGTAGAGACCCTGAGATCTAAAATTTTAAATTGTAATTGTTTGTGAGTTAAAGCAACAAAGTGAAATTAAATAATTATATGTTTTAAATTCTTGTCGATTATTTCATTTAAATAACGCTTCATTGTTGATTATTACATTTGGGCTACCACAACGTAGGGCAAATTTCATTTAATTAGTACAATATATTAGATGACCTTCCTGAAACACATCATCCCAATATCCTCCTTGTTGCACCTCATGAACACCAAGTTTTCCCGATGCTCAGATGTTTCCAAATCATAATTCCTGAAAACGTTCATTAGTACATTATAATAAAGTTCCTCAGCTTCTGTCGTCTCTAACTAGGAATGACAATGGTCATCTTCAATACCCCAAATTACAAGTTAAATATTTGCAAATTGTACATGTTAGAATCATATATTTACCTATTATAAAAACTTTTGAACTTTAGAAGTCTCCGGTCTGTAAGATTTTTAAAATAAAAAAATAAATAAAAATAATTTATGATGGAATTTATTTTAAAACTCTTTGCAGTAAGACAGAGTGCGTGCCTCGAAAACAGCTTGCTGCAGGCAGACTAGATGGTCCAGTCCTCTATTGGGTTAATTTTAAAAATGTGATCGCTTCTGTCATATTATTCAGGAGTTTCTAATCGACGGTTTATGTCTCCCAAGAATTCTCGCCTGAAAATGCCTTACAAGGGAGGTGTAATCATGCATTACACTGTCTAGTTTTTGGTGAATCCCACCCTAGCTCTCTTACATATTCAACAAATTATGCTGCTTTTTCCTAAAAATTTTCGAATCAGTTTGATTTTTCGTATGGATTCCATATTGGAGAATCGAACGTTCTAGTGCATTGCGGGAGTTACCTAGTCTTAGCGTTAGCCTTCTTAGCAGTCTCATAACAAAGTGTAGTGACGCCTTACAAATCAGTTCCATACGGTAAATAAAAATTAATCTCTAAGTAATTTCAGGTGTTATATTGAACTATAGATTCAACTACAAAGTAGTTGTCGTAAATTGGGGAATTAGACTATTTATGAATATTTAAATTTATTAAATTTCTAAATATTTCAATTTACATTAAAAATATTGTGTGGTTGCACGTTACATATTAATTACTGTTGAAGTTTATTACACTGTTGTGATGAATAATAAAATGGAAAATATGAACCTGGCTTCATCCGCATAAAATGTTTTTAAATTATCAATTTTTTCGTTTTTATAAAGATAATTAATAAAATATCTAGTGCCGTTTTAACGTATAATAACCAAATAGCTTTTCTTTAAAGCTGCCTGTTCATGTTACAACGCACTGGACTTTTATAAACAACTATGAATTTGCATGAATACATTTCACAATAAATTAACGACACGTATAACAGAAATTAATTTTGAACTACAAAATTTAAAAGAAAGAGTATTGACAAAGATCTCAAAAGTTGATCGAAACGTCTACTAAATCATAAATTTTATTGTAAAAATTAATTTATTTCATTGTCGTTAATTTATTGTGTTACAAACGTAAATTGTAAACTTTAAGCTCTGTTAAACGATGAAGCTATAGTAACAGTCTGCTATTTTTTTTAAGGGTAACAGGCTACATGAGGGTGATTCACATTGGGCAACTCCCCTTTAATAGCATAGGAAGGGATTTGAAAGGGGGGATGCGGAAGGGTAGAGGAAGGTAGCCAAGGGTTACTAGGGCCCCCCACATGCCGAGGCACCTCGGTCTGTTTTGAGAGGTGTATGTTCCGGGGTCGCAGACTTTGGGCATACGGCAAGAGTTGTCCGCTATTCCTATTGGAATAGTTGGCCAGCTGCCTCCTAAACAGGCCAAGGCATGGTGAGGGGTAAGCTGCGTCCCCACAGCAAACTCCTCTCCCGTCATCGGAAGGGCGTGGGACAATTACCCAATGCCCGATCTATCTGATGCAGGTTTTTCTAGGGTTTTCGCTGCATTTCTTTAGGCGAATGCCGGGTAGGATCCTTAAAATATAGCCCGGGGGCCCTAGTAACCCTTGGCTACCTTCCTCTACCCTTCCGCATCCCCCCTTTCTAATCCCTTCCTATGCTATTAAAGGGGAGTTGCCCAATATGGATCACTCTCATGTAGCCCGTTGCCCTAAAAAAAAACCCGTCATCGGAAGGGCGTGGGACAAGTACCAAATGACCGACCTACCCGATGCAGGTTTTTTATAGGGTTTGTCCTGCATTACTTTTAGGCGAATGCCGGGTAGGATCCTTAAAATATAGCCCGGGGGCCCTAGTAACCCTTGGCTACCTTCCTACACCCTACCGCATCCCCCTTTCAAATCCTTTTCCTATGCTATAAGAGGGGAGTTGCCACTATGTGGATTACCCTATACATAGCCTATCTACACCCCCCCAAAAAAATTACGTTTTTAAAAATCAGAAACGACAACGGGAATCTGAAAATTTCTCCCTGGTGTGGTGAACTGAAAAAAAAAAGACGCAAAAAGTAAAGAATTGAAATTGTAGAGATAATTGAGAACTGAATTAATGTTTTTTAGTAATGAATAATAATATTTTTAATTATACGTTTTGTAAAAGAAATCTAAATGTTGGTTAGAATATGCTATTTCCATTCTGTATTCATTTTTCCAGATATGTAGACTGTAGCTAAGCTATTTTCGTGCGTGATATGATGGTATGATTTATACGTGTTAATACGTGAAGGTTCGTAGTCACGATTTGTTTTTAGAAATAACACAAAAGGCTTGGAATCTTGCTCTACCTTTCCGCATGCCCACTTTCAGTCTCTTTTCAATGTTATACATAGCCTGTCTACTCACGCACACACACACAAATTGTTTTCTGCAATATTAAAACTTCATACAGTTAATTAATTTTTTTTAAAAAAAACACAAAAATGACACACTTTCCGAAAACCGGAATCTGACATTTTTTCGCTGCGAGGTGTACTGAATGGACGCAGTGGTACATCTTCAAAGAGAGAATTTCTGCGCGCATCATTTCAATTTTAAATTGAATCAACGAGCTGGTTGTACTTTTGCAAGCAGAGATCAAAAGTCAATGGAACACGTAACCACCCATGGGATAGCAAAACTATTTCCCTAAATCATATACGCCTAGTTGAAACTAATATATTTGTAACTTCATTACGAACTATATGCCATTGTTACATGGGTTTACTTTCTTAAATACATATTCTCAATGTACTTCAAAATTTCAGTAAAGCTTTAAATCTACTGAATTAATAATTACTTTATTGGGTAGGAGGAAATATTTTATTAAAATTATTTGATTATATCATAAAAGAATGACTAGACAACATTTAATGTTTCATAATTGATAGACCGGAACTTCATGTTTCGACGATAAGTGTTCTTAAATTATTTTTTAAACGTACAATCACATTTATAAAATAACCAATACCAAACAAGTAAAATATTTCAACAAAAGTCTGGATTTAAGTATAATTAATTGCATTATAATACGCTCGTTAAGTCGAAAACAATTATATATAAAAATGTATTTTATAATTATAAATTTGGCTTACAAATAAGGGCGTACAAAATTACAAACATTCAAAAATAATATCCTGTTGTTCAAGTTCCCCGATTTACAAATTTTATGATTAAAGGAGCAATATATATTATATATGATTAGTAAAGTGTAGCTTGAAGAAGAAAATTAATTGGCTTTTAGATTTTGTCAGTGTGACACCAACTTAAACTCGCTCGACCTTTTACGAATTCTTTTGTTCACGATAAGAATAATTTTACTATATATATTTTATCTAATAAATATAAAACAGACTTTTTTGTATGTATGTATATGTTGTAGTGATTACAAATATGTCATGATTTAATTAATTTAATTATTGGCGGCGTAACTTGATTGTTTATTTAATTAAAAAGTTTTTACCACATAATTTGGCACTATACGTGGGGATTTAGAATATTTTGTATTACATAATTTGGGTGTAACGGGTAGGCATTTTATCCTTTAGCAAATATTTTTCTGGATCAATGAGACTCGATTTGGGAGGGGAGCATCTTGAGGGCAGGATGGAGTGGCATTACATAAAAATGTCGGAAAAACAACCGAGATTGGTGTCGAATCAATGGTTATGTATATCGCTGATTTTAATTATTACATTCAACTTGTCGTTTAATTCCCCATACGGAGGTAGTCGGGGTGGAAATTTTCAAAAATGTTAAATGACAGATATTTGCGTGAAATAAATATTTGTTGATAATATTTCTTCAGATGTTGTTTGTGTTTAATTCTGCCTTTCGGCGTTGGAGGGGACCACGCTGGGGGTGTGGTGGATGGGCGAATAAATAACCGAAATTCGTGTTAAATCAGGAGTTATGTATGTAAGTGAGTTTAATTATGACAGTCTGGAGAATACGCTGGTTTGGGCGGAAGTGGGTAAGGGCAGAAATTTTCTAACAATGTTACCGGACGATTTTGCGTCGAATAAATACTTTTATTTTTTAACTCACAGAGGTTATGGAAATTTTCAAACCTGTTAAAACGGCGGACATAATCATGGAATGAAACCTTTCGGGCTTAATAAGTTCAAGCCCTATCGACATGGGAGGTGAGTATATTTACAGATAGGGGTCGAGGTGCGTTACATAAGAATAACGCAAAAGCATCCGAGATTGGAGTCAAATTTGGGGTTATGCATGTATGACAAACCAAGCAACTCCAGCACCCAGCTATTACTTTAATATAATTAATTACCTGTCAATTACAGGAAAATACGAAATTCATTATTTAAATGAGAAAACTCCTAGTTCAATGATTAAGTGTCTAAAAAAAGTAAGATATGTATTTCTTAAATGACTATAATATATAGTCAGAAAACATGGTACTCAGTATAAACAAAATCTATCACAATATAAAGACAGAGGAGCCAAAAGTAAAATTATTAGGCTGACCAAAGTATAAAGAAGTAAACAATAGACATTAACTCCTCCACATAACGGTGCAATCATTAGTATGTTATTAGTCTAATTGAACACCATCGGGAAAAACAGAAGAAAAAACAACATTAAAAGAATAATAATATGTTACAAAACAGATTTAATCACCCTTCACGAAATTTAATGTAAACCAGGAGAAGAATCAGATGGTAAGTAAAATGCTGTATGTGTGAATGTATATATAACTTGGTTAATTATGTATATTGAATAAGAAAGATAGCCAATACAGACAAAAAGGGTAATATAAATACCACACAACGTTTCTGGGATCCTTGTTCCTTTCGTCAGGTGCTAAGAAGAGCCTAGAGAAACACAACTGAACAGGTCAGTTGACAACACTCAAAAGCTTATTAAAACCTTCTATTAGTTTACAAACGTTTATTGCCTTATTAAAGCCCAAATATATATTGGTAACATTTAAACTACAAGATTAGGGCTTCAAAATTTACTCTTTTTATTAATATGCAACATGTCAACATGTGTTTGAGTGTTCCACACTCTCAGTCTCTCCACTAATTCAAAATTATTTAATCATAACCATAATGACACTCCTCTCCCGCTATCGGAAGGGCGTGGGACAAGTACCCAATGCCCGACCTACCCGATGCAGGTTTTTCTAAGGTTTTTCCTGCATTCCTTTAGGCGAATGCCGGGTAGGATCCTTAAAATATAGCCCGGGGGCCCTAGTTAACCCTTGGCTACCTTCCTCTACCCTTCCGCATCTCCCCTTTCAAATCCCTTCCTATGCTATTAAAGGGGAGTTGCCCTAAGTGGATTACCCTCATGTAGCCTATTGCCCTAAAAAAAACAAAAAAAAACAACACATTTTCTAAGAATAGAGCCTGCGAGAGGATTCTCTCGCAGGTAACCTGCGAGGGATGTTCTCTCGCAAGCAGAACCTTTTAGGAGAGATACGAAGGGGCTACCTTTGGGTATGCCTTTTCCTCTCCGTTTTTGAACTAAGGTTCCCACAAGCCGAGGCACCTCGGCCTGTTTTGAGAGGTGTATGTTCCGGGGTCACAGACCTTGGGCATACGGTAAGAGTTGTTCGCTATTTCCATTGGAATAGTCGGCCAGCTGCCTCCGAAACGGGTCGAGGCACGGAGAAGGGAATGCTGCGTCCCCACAGCAAACTCCTCTCCCGCTATCGGAAGGGCGTGGTACAAGTACCCAATGCCCGACCTACCCAATGCAGGTTTTTCTAAGGTTTTCCCTGCATTTCTTTAGGCAAATGCCGGGTAGGGTCCTTAAAATATAGCCCGGGGGCCCTAGTTAACCCTTGGCTACCTTCCTCTACCCTTCCGCATCCCCCCTTTCAAATACCTTCCTATGCTATTAAAGGGAGTTGCCCAATGTGGATCAGCTTCATGTAGCCTGTTGCCCTAAAAAATAAAAAAAAAACACATTTTCTAAAATATATCTTTCCTTATTTAGTGTTTACATTTAATCCTCAATATATAATAGCACCGAATTACATAAAGGTAATTCACTATCATTATCTGGACCTTTCATTATTCCAAGTCATATCTTTGAACTTTATTTTTAACAGATTCTTCCCCAATAACAATTAAATTGTTTTTTTTGTTTGATTGTTTTATTCCCTCACTTGCCTTTTCCTACTTCTTTGCTGCTACCTTTCTATTAATAATCTTGATAGTTAAGTATGGATACAATCACTTTTTCTGCACATCGGAACCAATTTTAATATTAAGCGATTAAGTAATTTCAGACTTATTTTAGCCATAACATTATGTAAAATATTTCTTATTTTTGTTTCCATTGAATGATGGATAGAATCGATGAGATTGTGAAATTGTGAATAAATAAGGAAAGTAATTATTTATGTAACAGGAAAGAATTTATAAGTCGCAAAAAAAATGTCTAGGGAGAAACTAAAACAATAAATTGAAATGAAAGGTTTGAAAAAATTCAAACTAAAAAAGAAACTGTTATTATTGAGGGGAGTCATTAAGAACATCTTATGTGTTTCAATTTTACGTTTGCTTTTAATTAATAAAACAATTGAGGACCTTATACAGACACTTTATTTTTTATTTATATTGTAACGACCTTTTGATATCTATTTGCAATCTTTATATTTATTCTTTTTCACTCCACATATCCACAGAACTCTTGAAAAGTCTAAACATATTTTTATTATTTGAGAAGACGAAAATATCACAAACACTTCATAGGTGTAGTATTATTATTTTAATTTTCTTCTTTTGCAAACATTCTTTGACAACCCTTGTTTGGTAAAAATACGTCTATATTTCGATGTTTTCTGAATTTTGCAACATGGTGATTGTCGTTGTAAGCGATTATTCTATATCTCACCTAAGTTATTGCATATTGAGAGGCTTAAGAATTCACTGTCAGCAACTAATGATGATACACAATTAAGAAAGGCATTATACATGTATTATTTTTCATTGTACACAAAATTTACTGTTGTCGTTGAAAATTGTTTGTGAGTTAAATGATTTTGAGAGTAGTATGGTTACAGACACACAGTACGTGGAACATCTAGAACTTAAATACTCGAGAAGAACAGACTCTTGAGCTAAGTTTAGATGACCTATCAACAAAACATTCTGGTGTTAACTCAAGGCATCGTATACGTTCAAGACCAACGACCGCTTAAGAGTAATAGGGAAATGAGAAAGGAAATAACTGGAATTAATACGCAGGGAAAGGGGAAATAACTCTGTAATAAATAAATAATCTAACAGTTTACTGGGAACTACAGCGTATCTAATGATTTTAAATAAATATTAATGCTGAATAGAACAATACATAGCTGTTGTGTAAATATTTACTATAGATTTGCAGTGCAATAATAATACGCCTTTATATATATAGAAATGAAATGGCTAAGAGAAAAATAGTTTTTCTGATCATTCAGTGAAATTATCCATTGAGTATATGTAAATAATAAAATACTTCCACACAATCAAAAATTCATATATTTACATATATAAATATATATAAGTATTTTGATGGTAAGAGGTTATCTACTCCATTATAGAATATATTGGAGAACCACATATTTAGTACAAAGACTCTAATTTTATTATTAACACCCTAGTTTAAAATCAATGTACACTTCATAATAATTATGCACCACCTGCATAATTCACCACGCAAACTACCTTTGGTGAGATGTGTTCATTCGACACTGATTGGGTATCTAACGAGTAATACACTTTTCGCACACTTTCTCTCTCTATTAGAATAATCTTTTGCCTCCTATTTAAAATATATGCACCATAAATACCTGAAAGGTTCTGCATTTATCTTCCAAAATAATGTAACTCTTTTAAGATGGCATTGATTTTGCATTAATATATTTAATTTGGATTCATATATCCTGGGTAATATTTGAACCTGCTTGTTACCTTAACCCATATAGCTACTGAAAAAATCGAAAGTAGAAGAAGATGTAGGCAGGGAACTTTAAATAGAGCATATTAGTGGCAACTCCCTTCTTATAGCATAGGAAAGCGACTGAAAGGGGAGATATGGAAAGGTAGAGCAAGGTAGCCAAGAGTTAACTAAGTTCCCCGGGCTATAGTCCTCTCTCCGTGACTTGATCAGTTTAGGAGGCAGCTGGCCGACTATTCCAATATGACAATTCTTACCGTATTTGCAATGTCTGCGATTCCGAAACATACACCTCTAAAAACGGGCCCAAGTGCCTCGGCTTGTGGGAACCTTAGTTTAGAAAACCAGAGAGATAAGACGGCAACCCTATAGGTAGCCTCCTCCAGCTCTCCGGGAAGGTGCATATGCGAGAGAACGGCTCTCACAGTCTTCCTTGCGGAAAAAATCAATTTCTTGAAAATTGAATTACTTGAAAAAATAACGAACCTTGTAGGAGAGATACGAAGAGGCTACCTTTGGGGATGCCTTTTCCTCTCCGTTTTTGAACTAAGGTTCCCACAATCCGAGGGACCTCGGCCTGTTTTGAGAGGTGTATGTTCCGGGGTCACAGACCTTGGGCTTACGGTAAGAGTTGTCCGCTATTCCTATTGGAATAGTCGGCCAGCTGCCTCCGAAACTGGTCGAGGCACGGAGGAGGGAATGCTGCGTCCCCACAGCAAACTCCTCTCCCGCTATCGGTAGGGTGTGGGACAAGTACCCAAAGCCCGACCTACCTGATGCAGGTTTTTCTAGGGTTTTCCCTGCATTTATTTAAGCGAATGCCGGGTAGGATCCTTAAAATATAGCGCGGGGGCCCTAGTAACCCTTGGATACCTTCTTCTACCCTTCCGCATCCCCCATTTCAAATCCCTTCCTATGCTATTAAAGGGTAGTTGCCCAACGTGGATTACTCTCATGTAGCCTGTTGCCATTAAAAAAAATCTTTAAAAAATGTTCTCTGAGAAACTAGAAAAAACTGTGTTGTGTTAAAGATGTGACATTCAGAATTTACCTGCTTATTTATTATCCAAATGATAAAAATAAGCACAAGGGAAGAAACTGAATATTCGATTTGCTCGATAAGTGCATTACTTGTTCTGCAGCTTGTAATGGGAGGCGGTACTATTTCAAACTTATCAGAGTAGAATGAACTCATATGCGTTATACTCGAAGGGGTTGTCTATTTATCAGAAGAAGAGTATATATGCTTGATTCTCTTTCTTTTAAAATTTGGCTAAAATTTTTATATTCTGGCTTATACAGGGTGATTCTACGGTCATGAGATACAAATTATGGTGTGTTACAGCTTACTCAAACATTTATTCTTTTAGGTGTTTAACCACAATCAGAGAAGTGAGAGATGAAAAGGAAGACATACTTAATTTACAACATCATAGCCAACTGCTCTTTTCCGGAAATTTTTACAAACTAGGCCATCATTTACGAGACACCAGTTGACTTAATTGAGAGCCTCGTTTGTCGACTACCTATTACGGCTGCATTTTTCGGAAAAATTGGCAGTTTTGTAATTTTTAGCCGATCACTCCTTCGACGCTTTCATACGTGTATTACTGATGGTGGTCTAATTTTGAGTATTCATTGTAAACATTGCTGGAAAGAAGTACTTTACAACAATGTAGTAAATAAACGATGTCTCATTTTCCGTGTTCGCGTCACATCCGTCCATAGAAACTCCTTCACAATAAATGTATGTTTTAGTAAGCTGTACCACCCGTCAAAGTTTGTCAGATGACCGGAGAACGTCCCTGTGTAGTATAGAAATGTGAAGTCATAACTCACAGTTCATAATGGGAGCTTAGTAACGAATTTGAATGCTCATGGATACGAAACGAAATCAACGCTTGCGCATGAGAAAGTGTGTCGTGTAGCTGTCCAGCCTCTCGCCCGAGTCTGCCAAGTTAATACACAAAGTCTTGTAACTCAATTTCCCGGACGGCAATTACGGTTCACTTTTCTCTCAGCTCAGAATCCAATTCAGCCTCAACCTTTGTTCTTTGTCTCCAGCTGCCGCAAAGGCTAAAGTCATAAAGATGATACCATGTGCGACTGTAACACGTTTCGTAACCTCTGCTTCTGCAGCCAACGGAAAATAAACTTTGGGAAGTAATCTTTTCTTTTGTTGAATAAATAATTGTCTTGTATCATTTTATACATTTGACAGTTTTGTTAATTACAAATACGCCAGACGAATTAACATAGTTGGTTTAAAAGTATTTAATGTTATCGATATCAAATCTCAGTTTGAAAGACAACTGTTGCAAAACAATTAAAACAGAATTAATATATTGAGCATTCGTGAATATATGTAATTTATTTATATTAAGAATTTGCAATTTTTCTACTTCTGCGAGAATCAACAAATCAATGCGTCAATTTTCTTACCCTTATTTTGTATTAACTACAATTTTTCATTGTTAGAATTACGAGGTATTGTTTCAGTGTGGAAGGTTATTTGGCAGCTTCTTCATTCTCTTACAAATTACTACAAATATTTTATAGTTGAGGTTTATAGGTTTCTTGTACAATTCAGTTATTTGGGTTCCACCTTAAGAAATTCTTTAGCCAATAACACAATAATAATTTTTTAAGAAACACTTAATTATTTTAAGAGTCTTTAATATTTTCGTACGTTAGTTGTACATAGAACTCTCCCCAAATTAATTCAACTATTAATTTTTTATATTTGAATAAAAACACCTGTGTACCAGAGTCGAGCTATGGCTTTCTGGAAATTACGGCCATAAAAGTTGTCGTCGGGGTGACGGGGCGTCTAGGAGACTCGTGGCGTAAGACATGTGATTGTGGGAGAAACCTGCCTCAAGGGTAACGACCTGACCAAAATCCCCAAAGGTCAACTTCTTCAACAGGCGAGAGTAAGCCCGCGAAAGTGTAAAATAGAGGCAGATTGGCTGAAATCAAACACGTGACGGGGTTTCCATCCTCAGGTGGGGAACTAAGAGGTGGAGCTGGAAGGTGGACAAGCAAGGAAGCAAGTCAGTTCATATCTTCATATTGGCGAGGAAGGAAGTCTGGATAGGGGAAGGAAGCCTGCGAGAGAATTCTTTCGCAGGTGAACCTTCCCAGAGAGCTCTGGCGGGGGCTACCTTTGGGGATGCCCTCACATCTCTCTGGTTTTTTTAACTAAGGTTCCCACATGCCGAGGATCCTCGGTCTATTTTGAGAGGTGTATGTTCCGGGGTCGCAGTTCTTGGGCATACGGTAAGAGTTGTCCACTATTCCTATTGGAATAGTCGGCCTTCTGCCTCCTAAACTGGCCAAGGTACGGAGGAGGGAATGCTGCGTCCCCACAGAAAACTCCTCTCCCACTATCGTAATGGCGTGGGACAAGTACCAAATGCCCGACCTACATGATGCTGGTTTTTATAGGGTTTGTCCTGCATTACTTTTAGGCGAATGCCGGGTAGGATCCTTAAACTATAGCCCGGGGGCCCTAGTTAACCGTTGGCTACCTTCATCTACCCTTCCGCATCCCCATTTCAAATCCCTTCCTATGCTATTAAAGGGGAGTTGCCACCATGTGGATTACCTTCATGTAGCCTGTTACCCTAAAAAAAAGTCTCGGTAGGGAGAAAGTGTTGGAGTAAGGAGAAACAATTCGAAAGATGTTCTTGAAGTTTATACTTACAACTTGAAGAAGAAAAAAGGTCCGACCGACGGAAGAGGAAGCCGTCTAGATATGCTGAAAATTGTTCCACCAACGAGGTGTTGTAAAGGAGAAAGATGCCCAAAAGTTTCCTGTGACGCCCTCCTGGCGTAGACGATTTAAAACATGAACATGTGTGTATCTGTCTGCGGTGTTAAGAATCGTGATATCAGTCCTCGTATATGCCCTTTTCTTTTTGGCTTATGTTCAGGTCTCATAAAAGCGCCCTGAGGTTTGGCAATTTATCGTACCAGAAATTTATTTAATGTAATAAAGTAAATTATCTCATGTTTAAACTCAAGAGTGAGTAAATTTTAATTAGCTTATGGCATTGAAAAGGACCCTGTTGAATTTGTGTAAATCCTTAATTAATTAAATTTTAAAACAAATCAAATTTTAATTTTATATAAAAGAAAACCCCTGTTATATTACATGTGTTTATTTACTTTTGAAAACAATGACTGTAAATTACATATTAAATTCGTTTGTGTGAGACATACAGTTCCATATCCCCATGAATAATTTATGAAAATTTCAGACAGAAGGAAAATAAGTCTTTTTTCGGATCAGGTTTATGTAAAACTGTGCAGCTAATAAATTTTCGATATGGAACGTGCTTTTTGGCAGCTTTGATCTCTCCACTGTGGCAGGAAGACCGAATGTGATTCCAGCCTTTCGGTGAAATCTCATGGGTGATGTTATTTCATTAACTGGAAACGACATTTGAATTTTCATGGGACGTTTAAATTGAAATACGTAATTTGGTTAGTACTCTACGTTTGTTCCCGATACTATAATTCCATTAGAGGGCGGAGTGAGTGAGGATTTCGTCTCCAAATAAAGCAACAGTCGAACAGTCAGAATCGTGCAAACTTTTTATCGGAACGTTTGTTTCAAATTAAATATAGCTGTATTGTAATTGTTGTGCATTATAAAGAATGCAATGATAAGTATAATTATTATATACAAAACTACGCCTAATAAATAAACAATAGCCAATTTGAAGTCAGAAAAATATTTTTATTTGTGAAAAATTAAACTACGTTGCGTCGCTAACTTTTCGGCCTCTTCAGGTTGCAGTTTAACACTACAAAACCAAACAAAACAATTATAAAACTAACAGTAAAAATTTAGGTCGACTTCAAAATTTTGATAGTCAGGTCATTCCTCCTTGACTTCCGTGGCCGAAACACAATTTAAATCGAGATCGACCAGTAAAAACTAATTTACATTATTGAATGCGATTTACAATGGAAATTTATTTAGAATTTAAAATTATAACAATCTGTTACAGAATGTATATATCAGTATAAAAACATTCAAAATGAAATATTGAAAATTAATAAGAAAGACGACCAAACAGAAAAAATAAGTGATTATATAAATACCACAAAACGTTTCTGTAAGCCCTGTTCTTCAGGTGCAAAAGAAACACAATATTCGTTTTAATTAAATGAACACCAGATGAAATTATTGTCGGATTTTAAAAAATGCATTGAAGCACACAAAATTAAGGATTAAATTTGCTATATACACAAAGTATCGGAAAATGTCTGAAATAATATAATAATTAGTTTAGTTTATTCTTTCAGTCGCGAATTCTTAATTTATAACGCTTGATTTTCCCACCAATTAAAATAATTCATACAAGACTTGTTTCTCATATAGACTCCGAGATGGAAGTCTTTACGCTTCGTTTTGTCATTTGTAAGCCTTAGTTCCAGAATCTACTTAATTCGTTTCACGTTCCTGAGTACGTGATATGCGAATCATAACTTCCTACAAGATCCAAAGGAGCGTCATTCCCATCAGTTTAAATACATCAATTCCCATTAATTTTACGCAACAAATATAATGGAGCGTGAAAATCAACATAATTTATGACAATTCGTGACGTTTACTACGAGCGACGTCCTAAAATTGGTATATTTGTTTCCAGAATTGACCAGAATGTAAAATAACGGGTTGCAGCCATACCAATAGTAATTATATTGACAGTAATCTCTGGGTGTATCGTTGCAATTAATGCACCATGACCAGAGTGTCCTTTAAAATTAACAATTTGGCCTGCCGCAAATTAAATCACAAAACCCCCGTTGCAAATACATTCACCGACCAAATATTGCCCCAATAAATGTAAGAGATTTTTTGTCGTATGAACGCAACGCTTCTGTTCTCTTTGTTAATATTCTACCACTGCTGAATTAATAAACATTTTCCAAGCTACTGTATTCTTCTATAAATTAAATATAATTTAATATTTTGGTTTTTAATTGTATTATTCTTTATTTGTTTGCTTGAGCTTAAAAATCAATTAAACAATTTAAGCAACATGCCATGAAATAATAAGTGCAATAAAGGATGAAAGATGTATTTGAATTTCAGATAGATACATATAAATATTTAAGTTTATAACTAAATCGTTATTTTATATTGTATATCTTTTAAATTATCAAACGAAATGAAAGCACCTTATTCATTTTCCTTTGTTTATTTAGAAAACAATTTCATAAATAGTGTTAATGAATGAATAAACAATACTAATGTTATGCCAATATATAAATACTTCAAATATATTTAACGACCATTAACATTTTTTATAATTCAAAATTTTTTATTGCCCATAAAACCTTTAATTAACAAGACAACAACGCTTCTGTGCATATTTGTGCACTCTTCAGGCTGTCTGAGAGAAAGAAATTTTTGTTATTAATATTATAAAAATGTTAATAACATTAAAATAAATTTTTTATACGAATGTTAATGAAGGGTTTCATTACTTACAATATTAATAGTAAAATATAACAGTCTTTTATATAAATATATATTCTGACTATTGAGAAAACTAATAAATAAATAAACCTCAGCCAATTTTAAGTCAGAAAAAACGAACTTATGAATGATGAGGTCGCCAAAAAAGAGACGAAACGTTGTTTAATACTAAATTAATAAATTTTATTTTCTGACTTAAATTTGTCTGATGTTTTTTATTTATAACAGTCTTTTCTCGGTTAATTAGACACTGAAATGTTTGTTTTGATGTTGTAAAAAACGTTTCCACAGTCTGCTTATGAATATCAATAGTCAGCGAGATAATTAAATAGTGAAATAACAGACCAAATAAGTGCTAAGTAAATACGAGACAAAGTTTCTGCTGTATTTATTGCTTTCATCAGGTAATTCAAAAAACGCAAAAGCCGAAAGAACGAAATACCCCAAAAATAGCGAACTCGAAACCACAGGTGAAACTAGAATTATAAATTAGAACGATTTGAAAGTGCTTAAATATGACTGCGTAATTATATATTATTATTATTAATCACATTGTAATGACACCAAAACATCTTCATTATCGGTTATTGGGACACAGGTAAAAGAAAAACCGAATATCTATAAAAAATGGTGAACATTATTTTCACTTTATTATTTAATTTTTACTGCTTTAAATTAAATCAAATAATTTCGTGTTATGTAATAAAAATATTTTTCTAAGTGTAGTTTTAATTACTTAATTGATCTTTTCATCATCTGTGATAGTTGTTACTAGAATTACTCAAATTGGAAACATCAAATGTTTCTAAGCCGTAAAATGCCTTTAGAAATACTCTAATATAGATAAACGAAACTGACACTCTCCTTTCTTTTTTTAAAAAGGCCCATTAAATTTTAGTCAGAGCAGTACGAGGTAAATTATAGTGATAAATATCGATTACGTTTCACATTTTACGACATATTTTATTATGGCATTATTCACGCCAGAGAAAGGGAAATTGACGGCAACAGTCGCTGGTCTGCGATGATAATGGAAACGGCTTCAACCGCATTCGTTTCACTGGCGTCGGCAGTATGGCTTCATAATGGAGTTTTACGCGATCCGACAATGCTTCACCAAGAGCACGCGGCAAGTGAAATAGCAGCGTTGGAGCTTTCAGATGGATGATTTGCGGCCAGCTGCTGCCTCTGAATCAGTAACACCGCTCAGAAAAAAAATACCGCGTGCATTACTACCGAAAAAATTAGTATCTTCAGCGCACAGAACTGCTACTAATCTTTCGATATCAATCTTTAAATTAATTTATTTTGATTTTTAGTTTGTCACTTATAATTCTTTGGAACTATTTCTGATATTATTGAAAGTATTAAATGATTAATCTTTCAAACGAGTATTTTCCTTTGAATGACCATCTAGCAAAAAAATAAACCAATGCTTTGCACTTGCGCCTATTAAAAATAAATAATGTTGGTATTTGCTCCAGCGCTGTTATAAAATCTTTAGTAATGTTAATATCATTGTTTATTGTTGAAGAGTTTGTAACAGACTCGTTGATTGATTGTTTTCTATTAAATTCGCGCCAGAAATTGGTAACACAGCGTGGTTTTGGCTATCCAGGAATATTTCCTCGTCCCTTCAACGTTAAGGCTATGGCACGATTCATGGGCATGGTCAATTTTTTGGATGGTTTATTAGTGGGTTTTCTGAGTGTGCGGAGCCGCTTAACATGCTTGGAGGAAAGGAGTTAAGTTTATCTGGAATAAACAACAACAAGTTGTTTGATCAACTGAAAAGTTTTCTAATTACTCCACCCGTATTAGCCATACCCGATTTCAATAAGGTGTTCATTCTTAAAATTGATTATTACTGACACGCCGTTGTGTTGCCATAGGAATTTTATGACGGCGTATGACTCACGAACTTTGACGAATGCCAAGCGTAAATACTGTGTAGGCGAGCTCGAGACTCTGGCAGTGTTATTTGGAGCGGTTCGCTCTTTATTTGGAGCACCGAGAATTCATATTGGAATGTGACAAACAGTAGTTAACTTACGTGTTAGGGGAGGGTCGTAGGATAGCACGTTTGCTGGATTGACATTACGGCTGTCCGCATTCAAGTTTGTGATGCGACCACATTAATTCGAAACAAAATGCTGTGGCTGATGCTTTATCGCGCGTCGAAAGGTTTAGAAGTCCAGCGAGTCAGTCCAGTTGCTCTTCAGTTATTCGACGGATCTGCCACCGTTAGCTTGCATTGGTGAGGACCCATTGGCAGATCCCTGGCTTTGGAAGGCCATCACTAATATTTGATCGGGAGGGAAAATGTACCGGGTTATTCCTTAGCAGAAAATTTGCTGTATGTGGTTCCCCCACAGGTTCAGCGATCAGCCGTACCTTGTCTGAGAGGCTGGTTCCAGTCGTTATTAATTTTTTTCATAATTCCCCATTTGGAGGACATCTGGGTTTTGACATAACAAGATCTAAGATATCAGGTTTTTTTTATTGGAGGGCATATAAGAGTGTACGTCCTGTGTGTACTGGATGTGCTATGGCGAAATCTGCTTCTTCTACCAAGGTCGGTCAGTTGGCGTCGACTTTACCTTCTCTACCAATGGAAAAACTTTATGTAGACTATATCGGTCCACTTCCCGAGTCAGTTAGAGGCATTCTATGCTCTCGTTATTCTTGATGCATTTTCCAAATTTCAATAATAATATTCAAGCGGTGTGGAATGCTACCACTGAAACCACCATACGGGTTCTTCGGGATAAGGACTTTTGGACTACCGAGGGTGATTGTTTCGGGCAATGTTAAGCATTTTACATCTCATTTGTTTGCGAAAGTCTGATTTTCGTTGGGAATAAAGCATGTCATGACTTCACCATATATGCCTAGAGCTAATCAGGCGGAGAGTAAATCGAAATCTCAAAGCAGCGTTGATACGTTATCATCATACGAATCATAAACATGGGACAGTCATTTGTCAGAATTGTCATTAGCGTTCAATACGGCTAAACATGAAGGCACGAAGACGACAGCTTTCCAGGTGATGTTTGGCTACGTCCCGAATAATCCGCTATCTAATTTTTGGAAATTATAGCGGACCGACCTCGCAGTTCCGACATGCGTGAGATTTGTGGACGGTCATTCGACAATCTCTCTCTGGCTCATGAGAAACAAACAGTTCCGTTCAATAAAGACAAAATTGCGCCAATTTGTGGCGCGAATTTAATAGTTTTATTTTGATATCCAGAAAAATGCCTGTATACATCTTTAACAAAAAAAAACAATCAATCAGACAGTCTCTTACAAACTCCTCAACATCGAACAATGATAATAACATTACTAAAGATCCTATAACAGCGCCGGAGCAACTACCACCATTATTTATTTTTAATAGGCGCAGGTGCAAACCATTGATTTATTCTTTTGCTAGATGGTCATTCAAAGGAAAATACTCGTTTGAAAGATTAATAATTTAATACTTTCAATAATATCAGAGTTGGAGATTTAGTAATTTTAAAGAACTACCCTATTAGCAAAGCTTGTAGCGGGACTGCTGATAAATTATCGATTCGATTTCTTGGTCCGTTCTAGCTCACAGAAATCTTCAACTCTGTTAATGTTACTCTGAAGCATGAGTCTCTAGGTTTTAAGGGACGGGTCAATGTGACTCAATTAAAAAAAAATCATAGACGGGATGATTGGATTTGGTGTGTAGTTGTGGTTTTTTTAACGAGGGGGGAGTTTGCACAGGCGGCTATTAAAATTAAATAATGTTGGTAGTTGCTCCGGCGCTTTTACAGAATCTTTGGTAACGATAATATTATAGTTTGTTGTTGAGGAGTTTGTAAAAGACTCATTTTTTCTTTTTTAAAGATGTATACATACTGTTTTCTGGATATCAAAATAAAAATTTGAAAAACTGAATCTATTAAATTCACGGCACAGCTTGTCTTAAAAATCATCGGATTCGATTTTTGCTTTCGTGACCCACAGTGAAAAGTGATACAATGTTTTAAAAATATTCCACACGCCAGAGTTTTTTTATTTGAACCTACTCTTATATTAGTGAACTAAAAACTGCTTCTTAATCATTTAATTAACATAAAATAGGTGATTAAGTGCAGCCCCATCTTTAAATTTGACCAATAAAAAATATATTTTTATGTGGAGAAAGTATTTATATTTATTCATTTACGACATTGTTATTTTAATGGTGTAGTTGAATGACGTTTGGAGGAAAACAACCAGTTGGTATCGGCAAATGTACCAGTTGCTGAAACGCCGTAGCGAAGGAACCGTACCACCAGAATTATTTCCCGAGATGACTTTATATGACATTTAATTTTAACAATACTAATAATTTAGAACAAAAAATACAAAATCATTGAATATCAGAATTTTTCAAATAATTTTTAAATATTTATCAGTTGCAAAAAAATCAGTGGAAAATGCATGAGTAAATTTTTTAATCAAACCTTCAGCTAACATTAAGTTCAATCCTGAACTGAAATGAAAAAAATACTACACTATATATATTATTATCCTTTTTGTTTGAATTGGCTATCTTTCTTATTCAATCCTGAACTTCACAAATTTCAGATTAAACATTTATATTTTGTAGAGTACTTCTTAGACAGTTAAAATGGGCCAGCTTAGTGCATAATATGAAGTACTTCTATTTTCATCTGTAATTGAGAATAGTTTAAGAATAAAAGTTATAAATTTAAAATGTAATTAAAATAAGTCATGTAACTGATATTGGTTACTCATTTCGCATTATTACTAAAAAATTACCTATAAATTAAGAACCTTGGATCACGACAGAATTCATTACACTCTTTTTCCATTAAAAACAGTGAAATTTTTATATTTACCTTTTTACCAAAATACACATACTCCAACGTTTTAATATTTTATTTTATTTATAATTACAGTCGTTTGATACTCTTATGTCCAGTAATTTATTTTTTTAAAGCCGTTAATCAACTAACGTCATTTAAAGACACAATTCGATACGACGAGGTATGAGAACTCTTCTATCTCAAGGAATGTGGGCGCTTATTAGATCTGTCTTTAATGAAATTGTTCTTTGGAATTCTAAGACTTTTGCAATATATCAGGATACCGACTTTTTGCTGATATATCCTCCTCCGACTAGTTAGTCTAGATGCTGGTGGACCGGATGGTTAACCAATTCGCCTCCGGTATATTTACAGTTACGTTATTCAATGTCGTCAACACGTTCTTCCGTCGACACACAATATCTCCATGATATATAACATGAGATAATTAATCATTATTAACAAACTCAGTAATATTCACTAGTATTACACATAATAAATATAATGAATAAGAAATATAGCCAATTTTTTCATAATAAATATAAATTAAAAACCACAACAAAACTGTATCATAATGTGTTCATCAACAAAACACTTCTTTTTATGACGTCACCTGATTTTCTACAGCATCTGAATAATTGAATTTCTTGTGTAAATATGATACTATAATATATGATATTAGATTGTACCTACGTTTAAATGCTCCATACACTCATATACAACATCATAATGTACAGATTTACTGGTATGATTGTGTGATATTACATCTGGAACCAACGTCTCTCCTCATTGTTAATTGTATTGCTACCCCAAATTATACTTAAAATATGTCGCAACTATATAGAATTTCATCTACCTCTTGAAATATAACAGTCCTTAAACTTAAAGGGTTACTAGCTTAATTCGCGATCACAAAAATATTACTGTCAGATGCATCATTCTCCGGCCAAAGATAACAACAACTAACATTTGGTCAAAGATAACAACCAAGGATATTTTCATAAAACAAAGTTTCTTTTAATACGCGGTCGTAATTACGATTTGACTCAGAGAAATAAAAGTACATAAACGAGATTCCGAACGGCATGTCTCAAAAGGACACTTTGGACATATTTGAAGCCTTTTTCCGCCTAGAGTTCAATTGAAAAAGACATCGAACCTAATATAAAGTAGTCGATGTTTCTGTAAGGCAACGCAAACGAAATGGCAATTTGGAGACGACGTACAACTCCTTCCGTCTAATGCATTATAAAATTAATATGCTTAATTGGAAGATAAAGTCGTATAAGCCATGACCGTAATAATGTCATGATAGTACGCTTCCGTCAATTGGCGTGGTCTCAGACCATACCCAATTATTTACTTTTTTTCGTTATTGTTATGTTCTGTAATGAGTATAATATAAATTTCGATAACTTATATAGTACCACTGTGATGACGTCATAGGAATAAAAAATGTTTTACATACGAATTCCAAGACAGGAAGATTGTTCGAGAATAATTATTATGCTCAATGGTGACCTTGAGACACTCTATGATGCCCACCACAGAACATCGATGGAAATAAAATTCTCTCAGTTGGAAAATTCAAATTATATTTTAACAAAAACGTAACGTAGTTACCATGTGCATATTTACTGACAACATGGCTTGGTACAGTTGGATGTTTATCTGCATCACTATTTACACGTCCTTGTGTAGTTTGGCTTTGAATGGTCAGTGAAAGCGGAATGGAGTTTTTTTCCAACTCACGCCTTCGGTTCCTGATGCCACCTCTCACGTTGGAAGCTAATGGGCTATTTTTCTGTCTGACGATGTTATGTTTCATGTCTCACGTCTTGGGTTAGAAAGTCCGTACCCCGCCTGCGGCTAGGCTGTCCGCCTCTCTTCCCGTATGAGGCTGTAAAATCCTCCAAGGGTAAGCGTCACTCAGGGAAATCCTGTCTTTAGAGCAGAACTATTTCCGCGTTTCCCATCGGCTGACTCAGCCGGCTGAACGTTTGCGACGTTTATGAACCCAAAAATTCATAATCTGGCGAAATTCCCCAGCTTTACGCAATCTTTATACCACGTAATTTTCATGAACCCTAACTAAACATTCTTTGTTTCTAAAATATATTAAATTTATTTATAAATAGCTGAGTGGCCGTCGTTGCTCGGGTATTTGTTTAAATTAGCCCGACGAAGGAATTAATTCGACTCTAACCTGTTGGTAAACATTTCATTTAACCAGCATCATTAGTTCCAGTGTTCTCATTTTACAACACGTTGAAAATAATTTATATTAAAATAATTTATGTGTTCATGCAGATTATTATTAATGTATTTTGAAACGGTTATCATCCCAAAAAGGACTTTAAAACGAATTTCAAACCACGCTCTACCCACAAAAACGAAAAGAAAAACTTGTAATAAAAATGGCATGTTATATTAATGAAGAATCTGGCCTCCATTGTTTCATTTATTCGTTATCAAACTCTCGGAAATTGGGACAGCATTGTACTTCATTACATATATATTTAATATTTTAATATTCAATTTAGTCCTTATACATCTAAACGATGTTACACAGTTTGGAATGAATGAGGTTAATTTTCCTGATCCTCCTCAACAATGTTTTGACAAATATCTGTCATCTTTGTAGTAATTTGAATAATTATTATTCACATTTAATAATGCTCAGGTTTAATTTTTAAATTTCGGTGATACAACACACACTCTAATGGCCTCTAACAGTATTAGTATCCAGAGAGACGAAATATATGGATATATATGTTACAGACTGATTCATTGCCGTGAAATTCGAAACCTACGAAAAATTGCGTAGTCTTTTCCGCGTACTACGTCATTGCTAATGTTTTGCCAATATGAATATATAGTAGCGAGACTATAGAATTAAATTACCATTTGTTCTTTTCCAAGCGAGTAGTTTTATTGCTTTGCCATGGAGTGAAATGAGAGACTAAAGGCACTGGAAGTGAATTGAAATTACATCGTTGCATATTTCTCCAGGAGAGCAGTTGCGTGAGCGCGAAGATAAATTGACGTAGATGCTTCGCATTTTAATTTTTTTAAGGTACGGGAGAGGATCCGCAGGTCTCTGGAATATATAACACACGCACTTTGAGCATTTTCAATTTCTCAAGATTTCATAATAACTATTTTGATTTAACAAGATTGCAGTGTAATCCTGTATGTTACGCCAATAAATAGTCGCAAAATTCCAATATTAAGAGTTATATTTTGATAGCATAAAAAACAACGAATATTTAAATAATTTGGCATTTATTAATCCTTTTGAAATAATTTTATGAAAATTATTGGGAAAAAGTATTGTTGTTCACGACGTTACTTTATTCTTACCAATAATTAGTTATAATTACTTATGGTAGAATTGAATGTAGTTTATTTGGAGGAGACGACATTATGTCTCCGATTTACTAACAAACAGTTCTAAAATATTAAGATTCCTAATTACACCACGAATTATTGAATTCGGTTCTAGTTGGACGTTCTTTAGCAAAGTTTCTGAAAACGTTTATAGAGATTTTAATTGTCTATGAGGTAAATGAGAAATTAATGAATGATTTTTCAGATAAAAAATGATCTATTAAAGAAATTCTGATGCGAATCTCCCGAACATTTCTAAATTTCATGTGCAGAGGAAATGTATTAAAGTTATGCCTCATAATCAATATGATTATACTGATTTACACAAGACAGTCAAGTGTGAATTGTCGTCGAAGATCTACGGTTATCTAAGTTTTCACAGATATAATAATAACATTTATTAAACAAAGCAGAAGTTGCGCTATTTATAAATGTGTACGTGTCGGAACGCACCATTTTCTACTAGCAGCTGCTGCTTCATAGTTTTATGAACGCACAGACGCACACATAATAAAGTAAAAATATATATCGGGAAATTAATATTATAGAATAATTTATTTTTATGTCACTTAAAATAAAGACAAATCGTATCTCAAAGCCTATCATTAAAAACAAAAATATGACGTCACTGTACAGGAAAGAACAATATACTATAGTCAAAGTTCGAAATCAGTAATAAGATAACTTGTCTACAAAAGATAATTTTTTTTAGGGCAACAGGCTACATGAGGGTAATCCACGTTGGGCAACTCAACTCCCCTTTAATAGCATAGGAAAGGGATTTGAAAGGGGGGATGCGAAAGGGTAGAGGAAGGTAGCCAAGGGTTAACTAGGGCCCCTGGGCTATAGTTTAAGGATCCTACCCGGCATTCACCTAAAAGTAATGCAGGACAAACCCTAGAAAAACCTGCATCAGGTAGGTCGGGCATTTGGTACTTGTCCCACGCCCTTCCGATGGTGGGAGAGGGGTTTGCTGTGGGGTCGCAGCTTACCCCTCACCATGCCTTGACCAGTCTAGTAGGCAGCTGCCCGACTATTCCAATAGGAATAGCGGACAATTCTTACCGTATGCCCAAGGTCTGCGACCCCGGAACATACACCTCTCAAAACAGACCGAGGTGCCTCGGCATGTGGGAACCTTAGTTCAAAAAAACCAGTGAGTTGTGGAGGCATCCCCAAAGGTAGCCCCCGCCAGAGCTCTCTGGGAAGGTTTCCCTGCGAGAGAATCCTCTCGCAGGTCTCTTTTCCTTCTTACAAAAGATAATTAAATTCCAAGTAGTTGTCCGCTATTCCTATTGGAATAGTCGGCCAGCTGCCTCCTCAACAGGCAAAGGCATGGCGACGGGTAAGCTGCGTCCCTACAGCAAACTCCTCTCCCGTCATCGGAAGGGCGTGGGACAAGTACCAAATGCCCGACCTACCCGATGCAGGTTTTTATAGGGTTTGTCCTACATTACTTTTAGGCGAATGCCGGGTAGGATCCTTAAAATATAGCCCGGGGGCCCTAGGAACCCTTGGCTACCTTCCTCTACCCTTCCGCATCCCTCCTTTCTAATCCCTTTCCTATCCTATAAGAGGGGAGTTGCCACTATGTGGATTACCCTATACATAGCCTATCTACACCCCCCCACCCCCCCTATTCAACAACTCAAACTACTATTCCAACTGCAGCCTATGAAAATAATCAAAAGACTGCGTTAGTCAAAATGTGTTTCGTGCTTTATATCCTATCGTTTAAGTACTTATACGACTCCCTCAGTCAGTAAGATGCTGCTTCGTTGCTCTTGCAACGATGAATAACTTTAATCATAAGAAATTTAGCCAAATACAGACAAAAGAAGTGATAAAAAATACCACACAACGATTCTGTAAGCCTGGTTCCTTTTTCAGGTGGATTTTGTTAAATCTATTGTCCATTATTTTATTAGTAATATTTAAATGATAGTTACTCGTTCCCAATCACCACCAATCCAATGTTTTTCTCGTACTCCCTTATGACAAATTTATACATCACAAATTCACCCAAAATGTTTAAAGAATATCAAATATCCATTATCTACTAATCTATTAATACTCTTTCCTGCTCGATTAAAAAACCACAAGGACCCACTTGACAACTACAGCAAACATAATGTAGGTTACAAAATCTCTTGCTCTTATTGTAATTCCTGCTACATAGGCAAAACGTAGCCTCCAAATATATCATAAATTCGAATCACTCATTTGATTTGAAAAATGATAAGATTTTATACATTGACACTAGGTACAATTCCAGAAGTATATCAGAGATGCTTCACGTTCTTTTGCCTGTATTTGACTATCTTTCTTATATTTAATTTTCAATCAGACGTAAAGTTTTTATTTGAATAATTTAATCGTTGGTACCAGATGACTAGGTAAACCAAAGTTAAAAATGACTTGTCTCGGTAAAATTATGTTTTTCAAAAAGAGTTCTCTCACCCAAACTGAGTAATAATTTTATTTAGCAAAAATTAATATATAATAATCAATAATCAATAAATTTTTACATTCAGCAATATATAAATTAATATATAAATACAATTAAAACAGGCAATAATGAATAGAACACAATTATTAATCAGTCACAACGATTAGAAATTTATGTAAAACCAATTTATCAAACATAATTCTCTTAAAATTTTCCCTAAATATTTTTATATTGCACAGTTATAAATATTTACGTAATTTGTTGTAAGTCATAACTGCCTTAAGGAAAATAGAGTTTTGGCTTTTTATATTTCTCAAATTTGCCAATACAACATCATAAGTTGTGATAAACGTTCCTGCGTTTTGAATAATTGCAGTAAATAATTGATAACCAGTCAATCAATTATAGACGAAAACTAATTGAGAGATTTTTTATACTGACAAAATGGGAATTATTGTAAAAAACACTAATGATAGGTTTTTAAATGAAAGCTTAATTTAATTTTACAAACATAAGATTTTTATTGTGGCAATAAATCAAACCATTAAAAAATTTAAAGTATTGAATTTCTCAGGGTCATAACTGGGTTTGATAATGGACGAATAAATAATATTTATAATCTTATCAACAACAAATTACAATTAAAATGAAAAAAAATTACTTGTCAATTAAATTTGAACAAAATTTAATTTTGAACGAAATTAAAAGTAAAAAGATTCACTCTTATTTACAAATTTAATCAAAAGAAGAGAACGAAATCTGACTGCTATCTTTCAATTTACGTTTACATAATTAATTGTTACTCACATCTGCCCAGCATTCCAGCGTACCTTTAACTTTCGAAAACACTATTGTGGGGTTTTACACTGCTTCTACTCACAGATTTTACACTGATTTTAAATCAATATTTTTATGGTGTCAGGAACTCGGATGATCCTCCTTCCGTCATCTATCGGTTGACCGCTCGCCTTAGGTGATTTCTGCGATTCGTCGATTGGGTAGTCTTTATTGTTCCGGACTTAAACCGAAACTTTTACTATATCTGGCCGGCTCCTCAATGTTTTAATGCAAACTGCTCCTTCAATATCTTCTGCGAACTAAACTCCTCAATATCTTAATGCAACTCTTTAACAATTTGTTCCTGCGAACTGAACTCCTCAAGATCTTAATGCAAAACTGTACTTTCGTCTCAATGTTTCTTACGAACTGAACTCCTCAATATCATACTGCGAACTGCTCTCTCGTCTCTAATTTTGAGCGCGCATACGCCATTTTGACGGACCTTCCGACAAAGGAACAGTGCTTGGCTACATTGTCGGTATATGTTCTGGACCGCCGCTACAAAGGATTTCTCTAACAATTTAGATTTTCAGTTTCACAATTAATGTCTTAATTAATTGGCATTACAATATATATATATATATATATATTATAATGACCACCAATGTATCTAATGATATTTGTATTATCAGCGTAATATTGAGGCCAGGGAGTTGTAGGAGGCAACAGTCATCGTTGCATAATAATATATAGAATAAAGTATTGTTGTCGGTGGCATGAATAAATACTTTGGGCTCGTCAGTTTGTAATATTGAAAATTGTCTGTGCAACACCAGTCTGTGAATGGCAGTCAGACAGTGAGAACAGATTATTATGATAGCTTGTAGACCCTGCTAATAAGTCTGCATGTAGAAGTCGACGTGTAAAAGGTTGGTGGTGTTTAAGGGATTTATAAATATTGGACGAGACAAACGAATAAGCTTTGATTGGAAAAGTAGTACTGGGTGTCGTTGGATTGATCTCAATGGTACAATTTTTTGAGAGCTGAATCTGACTGATATTTGGAAAGTGTAATTCCAGTTTCATTGATATATTTATTATCACTATTCGCCGAAATATTGGAAATAAACTGATGATCCATGGTGTGGTAGACGTTTAATCGCATTTGTTGACTGAAATGGTGTAGTAAGTGTAATATTATGTTTAAGTGCAAGAGTCATTTAAATAATTTGTGATCTAAACCAAAAAGTTCGTAAAATTTGTGAAGTGAAAGATTTGGCGTGATACGAAACTGCTCCCACGTCTGGAATGTAGCAAAATACTTTCTAAACTTAGTATAATATATCTTACTGTCAGATTTATTATGTCAGTTTCTTAGTGTTTATATTTTAGGAAATATTCAAGTAAATCTTGTAAATTAATTTCAATATTTTCCTAATAATCTATAATTTTTCTATTTCATTGCGGGTTCCTATTACTGTTTCCAGGCCCTATAAGCGACCCTAGAGATATCAAGAATCTCATAAAAGCCGTGGCACTAATGTGAAAAAAGTGTATAATAAGTAATTAAATTTAAATTGATAAAATTATGTATTTCAAATTGAATTTGTGAGTAATCATTTCTTTCACTAAATACGTCCACAGTTTAAAGCATCTGTTTAATGAGTTGTTTAAAATAAATTTTAAATTTTAAATCTTAAAATATTTGTATAGTTACCTTATGAATTGACACAATAACGAGGAACTTTGATTTCTCTTAATTGTTTACCTATTAATTGACTTAGAACCGTGGAAATATCTAATAAAAATAATTGTAAATTCATTTGTTTTATTAAAATTAAATTATTAGATTGTTTACTACAATATATATTTAATTGCCATTATAGCAATCAGTCAATTTTATTTTTGTTGTTAGAAAATGATTCCTTTACCTAAAGCGTTAATCAAAGAAAATTCTTATAATTTGTTATACACTGTTGCAGTTCCTCCTCAAAAGCCGGTTATCTTTGACGAGCGAGGAAAGGAGCTGGGAGCTACGGCAGGACCTTACGAAGAAGGTTCAGAGATGAAGCTCACTTGTATCGTGTCTGGCGGTAAGTGACCCAAATTCTTCCTTAGTGTTTCGGTAAATATATTTGAAGTAGCTTATAATGCTGGTGTTTCTACGATATTATCACTAAATTAACTTCTGCAAATTTGGAAATGCCAAGCTGATATATTTTTTTTTCAATCAGTTGACAGATGACGTTAATTAATGAAGAACGGTAATTCAAAAACGTGTCCGTTATTATTAAATTAATGATCTTTCACTGTTGAACGAAATATATTGGGCAGGAATTGCATAGACTATATTGACGAGAGAATAAATTGGTTATTGGTGTAACTGAAAATCAGAAGATGATCTAAATACCCTAGCAAAATATTCTGTACCTGTATTTGCATGCGGGGTAGCAAAGAAATACAAATGCAGTGTATGAAGGTAAAATAGAAGGCTGCATATAGATCTATTTCAATATGTCCGTAAGAAATACGACGTATGTATGGCATCAGCTGACACTAATTGATATTATGAATGTAAAGAACTAAAGTAGAAATATAAATTGTTGCAAAACTTTCAAAATACAATTATTCTAAGGATTTGGTGGTGCTTAACGAGTCAGCATTTCATATAATTTATTACAAAATAAGGAACCTGAACATTTACTTTATTTAACTTAAGACAATTGAATGGAAGTGCGTTATCTTCTTTAAAAGCCACAATTAAATATTCTATAACTGTTTTACCTAGAAATAAACATGTGCATGACCTGTCCGCATAAATTTTTCGGTCTTAAGTTAATTTCCTGCAATATTGTGAAGACACAGGGAATTTTATTAACGAAATATTATTGTATTAATTGAGTCTCCATCTTGACAGTTTAAATGTTGCATGCATTAAAGCAATGCAATGTGTATGTTTGGAGTGACTGTTAAAATTGCTTTACATGATCAAGGGTGACAAACATTAACATTTCTCGCTCAGCGTTTGTAAATTTAATCATGGCCTACAATCAGGGTTTGATTGGTACCACAAACTGTGTGGTTAGTTCTGTGTTTCTAAATACCACTACTGATCCGGTCGAGAACGAGTACTCATTTATGTGAAGATAGTCCCCGTATGCTGGCGCTCCAACTGCTAACATTATATAGACACTTTATATACATGCATATTATATGACCTTAGTAACAGTTTGGTAAATAAAATTATAATTCATGAAAATATAGTTCGGATTCTTATTAGGCTTACACTTCCAATTTTGTGATTTTAACGTAATAATACAAGAAAAAATATACAGGAATGAGAAAAATTTTACAGCAAACAACAAGAAACAATGCAAAAACTAAATACTGTTTTACAGTAACATTATTTATATTTATTAACACCATCCCCTAGGCCCTTAACAGAATCTAGAGGAAACTGTCAAAGTATTGTATTTTCATACATGATATACACTATTTCCCGTCCTCGGTATACGATTAGTTTTTTGTCTACGGTAGTCTACATGCTATTGATAGGATACGGTTGGGACTATTTTTTCGCAATAACACGTTATTAATGTTTCATTCGCCCATTCTCACGTTTTCTATTTAATACTAATTGGCTCTATCTATAATATGATAAACAGTCAATTGTGAATTATCTGGTTATAATGGGCGGCATATAGGTGTTCACATAGCGTGTGAGAGTGATACAAAGGTCAGGTGACAACCTGTGTAATGGTGAGTTGTGTGCTAGTGTTTTTAAGAAAGAACATAAACAGAGAGCAGCTTTATTATGCCACTAGCTAGGGTTTTCATATATCTATAACCCTCGATTTCACTGCAATATCAGTTACTTTTGCGTTATTTTTATGTAACGCACCTCGACCCCCATCCCTAATATGCTCATCTCACATGCCGAAAGCGGTTGAACTTATTGATCCAGAAAAAGTTTATTTTGACGGATATATCGGCCGTTTTAACATGTTCGAAAATCTCCACCGTTGCTACTGTGGGTTAAACAAAAAGTATATATTCGACGCTACCATCGGCCGGTTACCTTATTAAAAAAATTCTACCCTCGACCACCTCCGCCCAGCCGTACCCACCCCGCTAGTTACCCAGGTTGACATAATTTAACTCAGCGACATCAATAACCCCGGATTTGACTCGAATATCGGTTGTTTTTAGTTAATTTCATGAAATGCCCGTCCATCCCCACCCTCTATAAAAACTCCTCTCCAATGCCGAAAGGGGTGAAAATTATACACAAACAACATCGGTACAAATACTATCAATGTCATTGACCCCGACAAATATTTATTCCACGCAAATAATAATCGTTAACATGATGATATCAGCCAAAAAATAAAGAAACTGACGTTTTGTTGACATTCTGACTTCAAGTATTTAATTTTTTCAAACTGTGGATGACAATACGAGGTATACGTTTATATTTAAATCAAACAAAATCACTGTCCAACCGGGAACAAAAATAATTTGGAACCTCCTACGTTTTGTCTCAAGATTTTACAGCTTTGAATATCTAAAATGCTTATATTGAATTCCGTCCGACAGCCAGGAATTTAGATAACTTCTTTCTCATCCTGTAATACGTGAAACTGAAAGTACTCAATTCTAATCCATGCACAGGCAAAACTATTAATTTTTTAAGTGCATTCCAGATATTGCTGTCTACGAGGCCAGTGTCACGATTACCCTTGAACTATTCCTATATCTTGTTGGCTATTTTCGTAACGGTGAAACTCGGCCTTCATACAGAATTTTCTTATTTTTATATCAGTATAAGACAAATATGTTTTAGCTGCTGTTAGCGTCAGATAGAGACTAATTGAGATCATGTACAGTGACAAAATTATTAAGATGAAATTTGTATTGGTGGTAGATACGGATCTTAATTAGCTACTTGATTCTGCAAAATAGATTGATGCAGTGTAAAGATATTTGACGTGACAGAGCTAGGAACCGTTGAATTTCACTTTGTAAATTTACATTACATATGTTACGTCTGGTAAAAGAATATAACGTTCACTTTTAATAAACCAGTTGTGTTGTGAGGAACGAAAGTTTTAAGTCAGCAATTTACGGACCTATTAACAAATCCATATTAGCACGTTCCACAAAATAGGATATTTTTCTATTTTTATTACATTTTCTAACATTATGAGCAATTTTTTTATCCATTTTTAGGTTTTTGAATAGTAGTATTTACTAAATATATCTGTTTAAAAGGACTTGTTGGGGAATACTATAAATTTTCCTACTTTGGGCGTAGAAAATTAGTTTACGTTTTAACCTCTGTCTCACATAATTTATACGCTCATTTAATTTAATTTTATTGACTCATGAACATACCAGATGACGTCATCAATTTTAGGAAGCATTTTAAGGTGCGCTGTTGAAGGGCATGGACGATAATTTCGGACATAGAACAAATATTTCCACAGTTACCTGTTTGAACAGCGACTATGCAGCTTTCTCACCTGGCTGCGTTCAAGCTTTCTGTTTGAATGGCAAGCAAAAGCGAATAACAGCATAGCAGCTACTAGTATAGAAACAAAAACTTATTTGCTTAGATCATCTTCTTAATAGGGTAAAGAATAATTTCATTCATCGTAGCTATGCTTCAGCAAAAATTATTTGTAGCACATTCTCGTAAGTTTTTGTGAAATAAAACTCATTTTGTGGGTTTTCGGTACGAGAGATGAAGGAGACTACCTTCGGGGGTGCCTTCTCCTCTCTCTGGTTTTGAACTAATGTTTTCACAAGCAAAAGCACCTCGACCATTTTTAGGGGTGTCGCGGACCTTGGTCTTACAGTAAAAGTTGTCTGCTATTCCTATTTGAATAGTCGGCCAGCTGCCTCCAAAACTGGTCAAGGCATGGAGAGCGGACTGCTGCGACACCGCAGCAAATCCCTCTCCGCTATAGGAAAGGCGTGGGACAAGTACAAAGAATCCGACTTAGCTGATGCAGGTTTTTTCAATGAAGCCTGCCAGATGATTCTCTCGCAGGTGATCCTTCCCAGAGAGCTCTGGCGGAGGCTACCTTTGGGGATGCCTTCACATCTCTCTGGTTTTTGAACTAAGGTTCCCACATGCCGAGGCACCTCGGCCAGTTTTGAGAGGTGTATGTTCCGGGGTCGCAGACCTTGGGCATACGGCAAGAGTTGTCCGCTATTCCTATTGGAATAGTAGGCCAGCTGCCTCCTAAATTGGTCAAGGCACGGCGAGGGGAAAGCTGCGAGCCCACAGCTAACCCCTCTCCCGCCATCGGAAGGGCGTGGGACAAGTACCAAATGCCCGACCTACCTGATGCAGGTTTTTCTAGGGTTTGTCCTGCATTTCTTTTAGGCGAATGCCGGGTAGTATCCTTAAACCATAGCCCGGGGGCCCTAGTTACCCTTGGCTACCTTCCTCCACCCTTCCGCATCTCCCCTTTCAAATCCCTTTCCTATGCTATAAGAGGGGAGTTGCCACTATGTGGATTACCCTATACATAGCCTGTCTTTGATGCAGGTTTTTCTATTTCATTCATGTATCAATTTTACACAAATTTCCGGTAGTATCCTTAAAACTACAACCATAGGGCGGTAGTTAATCCTTGACTACCTTGTTCTACCTTTCCACATCCCCAGTTTCAGTTCCTTTACTAAACTATAAGAGGGGTGAGAACAGACCATGAATTATCCTGTACATAGCCTATCTACACACACGGGATTACTGTAAAGGAAGAAACCAGTGAGAAAATAGTTCTCGTGCGTGAATCGTTCCAAGAGAGTAGGTGGCGACTATCAGCAAGGATGCTTTATTATTTCATTGCTTTTTTCCTAAGGTTCAAACTAGCTGAAGCACCTGGGTCAATTTAGAGAGGTGCATTCTCTGCACATAGACGTAGACGTTGGGCAAACAGCAAGATTTGTCTTTTGCTGCCATTGGAACAGTCGGCCGGCTGTCGCCAAATCTGGGTCGACGCAAGGAATAAGAAATGTTGCGGCCCAATAGCACAAACGCTTATAGTTATCGGTAGGGCTTAGAACAGGAAACCGAGAACCTGACATGCCGGATACATGTTTGTATAAGGTTTATCCTGAATCACATTTAGAAAAATGCTGAATAAACAGTAGGCAGGGGTCTAATGTTAACCCTTGCTTTTTTACCAAGTCAGTTCGTATCCCCTATTTCTATTCTATCGAATGCTATTATAGAATATCCTCCAGTAGCCTGTTTCCAAAAATAATAATTCTGAATGTGTAAAATGAATAACCATTTCACCTGGTTTGCTTCTTTTCCCTATCGGACCTCATCGTTGATATAATTAATATAATGTTGCCGATTAGACATTTGGTCCTTATAACAACAAGGCTAGTCCACGTCAACAAAGACAGCCAAGATGAAACATGTATCCCTCATCGCTTCATGAAGAATAAAACAAAACAAATAATAAGCTTAGCGTATTGCTAAATCATTTTCATGCTATTACATATAAACAATGTTGTAGATACTTTAGATTTATAAATAATGAGGTTAATTTTTTATGAGTTGTAGTCATAGGGCAGTAAATCACATTTTTCATGTACATAATTTTAAATTTTATTTTTGCGTCTGGCTAATGGCATGGAACAATACCGCTTTGTTAAACATATATATTGTATAACAGTATATTTTGATTTCCACTCATGAGTATTATTTTCGTTATTAATGATGAAATGAAAATGGCCCAATGTCAATACTTTTTGGTTAAATGCCCAATAAAGGGATTAGAGAAACTAGAACGAGTCTTATAGTTAATCTTCCACTGACAAACTTTACATTATATAGGCAACCAAGGTTTTCCATTTATCTTATTGCACTGTATTCAAACGTTTTGTTCCCTTCGTCATAAACGTCTGTCTTATCTATTTGGGTTTCAATTTACAGTTAATTTTACTGTCAATCGGGTATGAAAAGTGTAATGCATTTAATTATGCTGCTGTAACAGTAAGAGGCTATCACCCTCGGACTCGTAATTATATAAAATAAAAATAATTACATGTTTCTATGATTTTCAGCAAAGACCAAGTTTACGTTGTAACACATGTTGTGATATGATGCACTCCTGCTTCCGGCGTTCCCTATCGATCTCTATCTCACACCCACGTGGCGCAACAATGGCGTTCTCTTTCCCACACTGGCCACTCTCGCGGCACGCCCCAAGCTTGCGGTAGCTAATCCCCACTCGTTGCACTCGCACCCGTTCCTGCATTTATATTCAATTAAATCTCAGTGATATTGTACTTCTCTCCCGCTATCGGAAGGGCGTGGGACAAGTACCCAATGCCCGACCTACCCGATGCAGGTTTTTCTAAGGTTTTCCCTGCATTTATTTAGGCGAAAGCCGGGTAGGATACTTAAAATATAGCCCGGGGACCCTAGTAACCCTTGGCTACCTTCCTCTACCCTTCCGCATCCCCCCTTTCAAATCCCTTCCTATGCTATTAAAGGGGAGTTGCCCAATGTGGATTCCCCTCATGTAGCCTGTTGCCCTAAAAAAAATATCTGAAGAATTGGATTAAAAAGTGCGAAATATTTGGCAAGAGTCAACAATAATGCATCTATTGTTAAAAGGGAGACCAGAAATAAGTTTTTTTTGAAACATTTATCTCTGAAGTTTAATTATAAAGTGAGACTCGACATGTTTCCCGAACGATTGTAAATGTAGAGGAACCCATCTCAGCATGTAATTCTCTGAAACATGAAAATATTAATATTGGATAACTATGAAATGAAATCTGTTTTCAAGCAGGCGCACCATACGACGTATATAATCAAATATATTTCGTGGTCAATGAGATTGATAGTGTTTCACCCGTTGTTTTTGTGTATAATTTAAATCTTTCGGCATGGGAGGGGAGTCCCCTTAGTGGCGTTACAAGAAAAATATAGCACAAATGCAACCGGGATTGGAGTAAAATCCGGGGTTATGGATATCGCTGATTTTAATTATGACAACCCTGATTCGCCGTATTAGTGCATTATTATATTATTATATCATTGCATTGCTAAGGACACAACGTAAATACTGACGAAGATTGTATAATATTGGTTTTCTGGATACCAAATATCCAAGTAGGAGGAATTTTTTGTGTGCTAGAAAGGGAAATGATTGTGGATGCGGGGAAGCTAGGGTCCGTCAAAATTGATACAATAATTATAATTATCTGGCATATTTTAATTTTACAATGAATAAATTTACGGACTATAAGTAAATAAAATTCAATAAACAATTGATAATAATATAATTTAGGAGTTCATCAGGTGTGTTCTGGAGTAGTTGGGACTTGTAGAATTATAAATTATTTTTATGGAATGCCAACGTCTTTCATCAATTTCAATCAAAACTAAATATCATGTAAATAAATTCTGAGTAAAATTTCTTGACTGAACTGTATAAAAATAGTTATTTATAATACCGAAAGTATACCTGATGAAATAAAAAATTAAGGACGGATCGTGGTGAAATTATATTTTTCTCTTTCGTTTTATGGCATATTAATTTATTTATTATAAAGTTGATAGAAGTTATAAGTGTTAAAGGAATTAGATAGTTTAAAGAATATTTGATATTGTTATGAGACAAACCTTTACTATTTTGACTAGTATAGTGTTTTTTATGATTAAATAAATATTCAACATTCGAACTTCTTGTTGACCCCTTTTGAGAAGTGTTGAATTATAATTCGAATACAACCTCTGGGACTAGAAGACAAGAAGTATTATTAATACCATTTATGGTTTTTTAAATTCATTTCAGTGAGTTGCAATCCATAAATTTCTACACTTTTGAATTCTGTAATTATTGTCATGATACTTTCTCAAAGACACCCGAATTCATTCATAAACTAATGTTTGGTCGATACACGACAATCTTTCTGTCAAATATTGGACATTTTCCAACTCCAGAGACGGTGTTTTACGCGTTCGTTTGTCTGATGGGGAGATTCTGTGGGTGAATTCTGAGAGGGGTTGATGGAGTGAAAATTTATACGAAGTGAATTAGGGTGAGCTGAGGGAAAAGAATGATAGATCGTTAGAGTGAGAATTGAACCACGCGGCATAGGTAAAGACTATGAGACTGTCGATTCGAACAGTAAAAAATAAGTGTTCGTCTTCATGAGAGCTAAGTAAAACTGTGACAGTGTTAAACAAACAAATCATGCAAACACCACGGTACAAGAAGCTAAGATTTTTCACAATTATTTCATCAGTATATATAAATATAGAAAATGCTGATGAGTTTTTGATGATAAATGTAGTCACGCGATTAACCTCACAACAAGCCCATAATATATCCTAAATTTGTAATCAGTTCAAGAATATATAAATAGAAAGTTTTCACAAAACTCAAGCCGTGGAAGCCATGGTTAAATTAAATTAAATTATCCGGATGGAAAAATGCCATCCGAACCCAGGACCTTCCACTTACCAGGCGGAAGCTCTAACGATGGAGCAATCCCTGTCGCCTCCAGATCCGGTTCCAAATTTCTCCAGCCATTATACTCGATGAAGGCTCATCTACAATATTTTACAATCACAATTCTTCATGGCCTAAACATTGGGACCTCAAATGAAGAACGGCTTTATGCAAATTGATTATCGGTTTTAAAATTTTCAATTCAAGAATATAAAGAATGGAAACTTTCACAAGGTTCAAGTCTTGAGATCCTAAAAATTTAGGTCATGAATAATTGTCAGGTCTGATGGATGAAGGAATTTCCAACGTATCTGTAGTCGATAGGGATAGTTTGGTGGTTAGTGTGATCGCCCGGTAAGCGGGAGTTCCTGGGTTCGTTTCCTGATCCGGTCGAAAATTTTGCATACTGATAGTTCAATTTCTAACCAGTTACAATCACCCAAAATTTTATTTCATCTCCCCGAAACACTCCCGAAATAGACAACTGAAATTTTCCATAAATCTCTCTACTTTCCCTGACTTTTGGGTGTGAAACACATTGATCAAGTTAGATTACGCAGAAGCAGTATGGCGTAATACTAACTTTCTTCGGCTGTGTTTGTGGACGTCCACGCTTCAACTCTGTTCCGATGAGCCTCCTTAGCTGATATTTCTTAACAAAATCAACAACAGACTTCCTACAGATGAAGTAACACATTATAGTTGGCAGGTCTTTTGGTGCGGTAAGATTCCCACTCTACCCAAAGGCCATGCTTAAGTAATAATGATACTGGGTGCCTAAAGCTTACGGCTTCTGGAGCCGAGGAATGTAACGAGTTTAACAAGAGGTAACGTTATAACCTCCCTTACATGGCCGGAGTGCCAAAAGAAATCAGGATATATCATATTCGAACCCACAATCCTAAATATAAATTAGATAGGAAATTTAAGAAAAATATGATCATTTCGACCTGTGAAGCCTATAAGTCACACACAGGTAACATGGTAATGTGGAAAAAATCGAACAGCGATTTATTATTCTTTTCTGTAGCAAATATATTAGTACATCATTCTAATTCTCCACTTCTCGGTAAGAAATCTCATTCCATTCGACCTGCGCTCATTATTTAGCCATCTATTCTCCAAACCAGAAAATGGATTAGTATCTGAATCTCTACTTACCATACATACTATTCAAATTAAGAACGCAATTGAGTTGTACTCTCCGGAAATAGCCTTGGTGTGTTTCGTGAAGTGAATGATGTGCTGTTTCAGGGAAACCGCCCCCGACCGTCCGCTGGTGGCGGGGAGAGCGGCTGCTGGATTCACGGGAGCTGGCCAGCACCTTCGCCTCCGGGCGCCAGAGACAGTTGTTCGTGTCCCGCCTCTCCCGTAGTGACCTGCACAGCGTCTTCACGTGTCAAGCCGCAAACAGCAATCTCAGCCAGCCCTTGTCCGCTAGTGTCTCCTTAGACATGTATTGTAAGTATACAGTACTTCTCCAATTGTTGACGGATGTAGGGTCCCTTACAGATCAACGTAGAGCATGTTACGAGGCGTGTCTGGAAATTAAGATACGTTTCGTAAAAAATTCATAAAAATATTATTTTTTAATCCAAATTTATATTTACGTGAAAGAACATTTCGTTAACTATATTTCTACATTGTTCAGACAATTTTCATTGAGGGAAATCAACTTTTGTATACCCTCTTCATAGAAAGATGACGCCAATGAAGATAGCCACTGTTCAACACCATTTTTTGCGCCTTTAAAATAATTCTTCAAGTTGAAGAACAAGTGATAGAAGGTGGGAGATTGGGGCTGTACGGATCGAACTGCTTGCTCTCAACAGAATTGTTGAATGAATTTTTGAGTGGCACCAGCAGAATGGAGACGTGCGTTGTCATGAAGTCATGATCTCTTGACTGTTTTGAATTACGCGCCGAAGTTTTCTTAATGTTTCACAGTATGACCGCATTGACGGTTTCACCTCAGGGAAGGAACTCAGCAAGAAGAATGGTCCCAGAACACAGTGCACTTTTTTTTTTGGTGCTGACAACGTTAATTTGAATTTTTTGCTTTTTTGGGGATCCTGAGTGCCTCCACTCTGATTCTGGAGTGACATGAAAAACCCAAGTTTCATGATCGGTCACAATTCTGTTTAAGAATTCATCTTCGTCATCACTGTATCGGGTAAGAAACGTCAAAGTACTGCCAAGTCACTTCGTTTTATGAACATCCGTAAGCAGAACCCAACGGGTACACAATTTGCGATGATTTAAGCGATTTCGGACAATCTCATGCAACACAGTTTTTGAAATTTTGTGGAAACTCATCACAGAGCATTCTTATTGTGAAGCGTCTGCTTTGACGAATTTTCTTATTCAAGTTTCAAACAAACCGTCATTGATAACAGAAGACCACCCACTCCGTGCTTGGTCATGATCATTGGTTCGTCCATCATTGTATTGTTTAATAAATTTTTCTCCATATCACTATTTCAGCATCACATTATGTCATTACATTTTCATAAATCTCTACAAGTTTACGATGAATTTTAGCTGGCTTAACATTCTTTGCGCTCAATAACCATATTACAGAACCAACTTCACAGTGGGCGGGATCAGAAATTGTCTTCAACATTTTGAACGATCAATAACAAATGTAAACAAACTCTACTTTCTGGACACGCCTTGAACACTACAGCACATATATTTTATACCTGTGTTAACTTTATAGATAATTTATGGGGTATTACACGACCTATAAGATAATAAATGAAGATCTAATTAAACTCAAAGAACAAAGAAATTCAGTACGTAAAAGTAAGAATAAGGACTAGAACCATAGTAAAAATATAGACATTCAAATTTCAGTCATCCATGTTGTAATACATCGTGCCTGATAAAACTCAGAGATCAAAATAAGGTGGATGTCAATAACTTTTGGTTTGAGCTAAGGTACGGAAATCAAATCGACTAGGATCAGGTGGAAGGAAAATTCTGCGCCGTCTATTATTGAGCGTCGAGAGGAATAGTTATAGGACCGTAAAATAGGAAAGTCGATAACGTGGATGTTTTGGTATCTACGTACCGTACAGAGACATGAAAAATGCGCTATTAAGTTAAAGATGTAGTTTAGTACAGAAAAGTAAGATTGAGCAGAGAGCACTCAGGTGCCTTCACAGTTCCAAAGACAGCAGTAGCAAGGCTACTAGAACAGTTCCAGAGACTGAGAGAAAAACTCCCTCCCAAGTAAAGAACCACTTGATAGAAAGCGGGGAACCTATAAAAAGGTCCAGGTCAGCCCACGTGAACTGTAGTGGGGTTCCGCTAAACCAGTTACCACAGGGTTTATACAGCGTTTGTACTGTAATCCGAAACGACTGAAATTTTTTCAACGTATTCTCATGATCTGAGACGTACACATACCCCCGACGCCCAAGTGAAAATAAATTTCTATATGATAATGTAAAAGCTGTGTATAATCGTTCGTGTATCTTGTACGTATATTATTACCAGCAGTAATTGCTGACAATATCTATTTATTGATTTTTAATTACATATTAAAATTAATACCTGTGAATTACTTTCAGTCGAGCTTGATTTTATTATTGGTCCTGTTACAACTCTCCTGGGTAAAAAATATAACTTTTTAAAATAATTACATTTACGAATGAATATAAGATAATATAATATATATATAATTTGGTTACATAATTGCACATTTTTATGACTCTATGCTAGACAATCTCATGCAACACAGTTTTTGATATTTGTGGAAACTCATCACAGAGCATTCTTATTGTGAAGAGTCTGCTTTCACGAATTTTCTTATTCATGTTTCAAACAAACCGTCATTGATAACAGAAGACCACCCAATCCGTGCTTGGTCATAATCATTGGTTCGTCCATCATTGTATTGTCTAATACATAATATATGCCTTAACCATATCCTATCAAATAATAATTACTATACATTTTAATTGTGATTATATGTTCTTTACTACAGGTGATAATGAGTAAATAAGCTGAAATAATAATAAAAATTATAAAGTAATTTCTGACTTTGGAAGTGTTTATTTTCCATAAATACTATATTACACCACACTCTTGACAAAATAAAAACAAATTACTCAACTCAATTTTATGCATTACAGTTGGAGTTGAATCTTGGTTTAAAATTGTGTCCGTTGCGGGAAACGCTCTTGTGTTTGACTTAACTGACTGCTTCACGAAAAACGGTGTTCTTAAACTTTTTAAAAACATATAAATTAAGAACGATCAAATTCAATATTGAAGCATTTATGGATACAAAAAATACTAATTGCATGCAGGTAGAGTTAAATTGGTAAACTTTTGAAACTGATCTTCAATTTACTTTTCAAGACATATCATTTAAGTTTGATTAATTTATTTTAGAAGCTTGACTTCCTTGGTTTTGATGCACCCGCAAGAAATATGTATATCGGGGAGAAAATGAAGTAAGATCCTCTACATCGTTTTGGAATTCATTGATTTAGATTACGTCAACTGAATAAACACATAAATGAATCCAGCAGTATTGTTTTTTCTTTGTGTGTCAGTTTTGTCCCTTGTTAGTCACAATTTCACGATAAATTTCTATTATAGAATTGGAAATCCGTATTGATATGCAAATGTACTATGCCATTATCGACTATTTTAACCTATAGTTCAAGATGAACCCTGCTCTTTACATATGTGTTGTCGAATCATATTTCTCCATATTTTTTTGGATTATTTTATTTTTATCCAGGTCATTAGCCATCTATCAAATAGCCTTCCTGTTCGTTGCTTGTTGTCTGGCGGATTTCAGTTGTGAACTGTCTTGGTCCATCGACCATTCGTTCTCTGAGCAGTGTCGCCTGTCGACTGCCCTTTCAGATTTTTCAAACGTTATATTACGTCTGCTCCTACTTCTCAACCATGTAATTCATGAACGGATTTTCACCGAACGTGGTACTCGTATACATTCTTGTGCACTATTTATCAATTTAAGATCTACGTTACCGGGTCAAGCGCTATTACTGGGTGCACTCATGTATGCTGTTTGCATGGAATATTTGATTTGAATATAATACCGTTTCATCCGAATGTTCGTCATAAAAGTTTTATCCTTATTCTGACTTTTGTTATTTAAGCTCGTGTTATTTCCATTATTTGTTCCAGGTACGCATATTGATTTATTTTTTATATTTTAATGCTGTCCATTGTTACTTCTGTTAGTTCTATGTATGAATTGAACTTTCGCCTTTGTGTTTCCAAAATTAAACTGAAGACACGAAAACTTACAGTATTCTGGCCCTAGTTCACTATTTAACATTATTCGGCACTTTAATGGAAAAGAGAAATCTCATCTCCGGTCGTAGGCATTTTCCTTCAATTTTTAGTCCACGGTGTTCTTTTTCCCAGCTTAGTTTTCGAAACACTTCCTCGACTGCCCTTCAATTTGGGTGATATCGGTTGTCTTTGAATCCTCTATTTGTATCGGATTCCTTCATATCTTCCTGTAATCTTACTACTTCAATTGCTGCTTTGTATAAGTTCTTTAACAATTCTATCTCGATCTTGGGCTTTATGTACCTCATTTTGAACTGACGTTTTAAAACTACCTAATGTCGTCTCAAAGTCTATGTACGAGTTTGCTGGAGTTATTCGTTGTACTATAGCCTTAATGTGACTCTTTACTTCTCTAATTACTTGACTTTTATCACTTTTGATACTAGGAAGCACTAATTCGCCCTCGGTTTTCTAATCCTTATTACATATGTTAACTTGAATTTGTTTTACATTTAACACAGCTCATCGCCACTTATGTTAAGGCATCGTGCATATGCATTTGCTAGAAGTTTCCAAATTTCTTCTCCCGCCAAATTCATGTTCAGGTTAGTTTGTTGTTCATCAACTTTTTGTAGCGTAAATATCTCTGTCTGATAATATTTATGGAATGCCTTGTTCATCATCTTCATAAGCATATGAGCTCGACACGAAAATAGAGCACCCCTTCCAGAATGCAACCCGCAAAACACATATTTCCGGATTTTTTATTCGATTACGATCTCTATGGTAGAAAACTAACTCCTCCCCATACAATGCGTATAAGAAGTATGATCCTTTTCGCACAGTTTCTTAATTCGAATATTCCCTTGTTCATATTATAGACTAATGCATCAGACCAACAAAAATGCCGAATTTCACTTCCCAGATAATTAATCTTACAACAAAATATCAATTTCCGATACTTTTAGTGGATATTTTACGAACTTAAACAAACAGAAGATCTGAGGCAGCCAAATCTTTTCATGTCTAACCACAAATTTATTTTTGTATTAGAATTATATTAAAGTTAATTCATTGCTGTCTTTAAATTGAAAATTGTTTTATTAAGGGACAGACATAAAATGAAATAATTGAAAAAGGCTTCTTTACATAACTACTCAAAAGGTTCTATTGTAACTAAACCGGACAGAATAGATTTTATTAATCGAGTCCATGTAAATGAAGACGTAAATTTCAGAGTTATGGAAAGAAAGAATTGCTTTTATAGTTTTTTCTGTCCTAAATACTTGAATCATGATTAAAATATTCCATCACATACAGTTTTGTTTTACAAAACACAGTACGAATTTTGAATATTTAAGGGAACTTATTAATTGCTAAGCATATTTACAGATTTTAAATAACAACTTCTTTTCAAATAGAATATATTATTGTTTATTGAGTATTTTACTCTAAACAGGTTGGAGGGAAAAGAATTTATAGTATCTGGTATATCAATTTCATGAAGACTTCGCTTGGTTGGTGAAAAGGGACAATCCTTTACATGTGTACAAGCAGAAAGAGGAGTTTTGGTGTTTTCATTTATCATTTAAATAATTACGGAGTTTAGGTATAAATGTAAACGCTGTTTTTATAAGGGAATATAAAAATTTAAGTGATATCAAAAACTGGATTTAATATTTGTAATCGGTACTAACAGTAATATAAAAACCAGTTATTAAATTTAAAGCAATATTCGAAGCGTATTTTTTTTGTTGGCCTTCGTTATTTGTTAAGTGAAATATTGTCAAACACTCACGATGTGTGCCAATATGTAATTTCGTTTTTAATTAAATTGTTTGAAATAAATAATTCCATTACGGCTGGAACTATTTTATTATAAAACATTATGAAAGCTACTCGGTATATATTGCTTTTTATAGTTAACATCCTTCAGCAATATGTTTACTAACTTTCATCCGAATTCCAACTAATATCATCTTATCTTAAATAAAGTTAAGGATTTGGCTAGCCATAGTGACCCTTAGTATAAAATTGTTTTACAGAACTTGTAACAATTTTGTAATTAAACCAGTTACAGTGAACTAAAAATAAAACCGATATAGAGATTATATTTTAGAGTTTTGAATTCTCATTATACTGAATATGCAATATTTTTTTAGTGTATACATTTTACTAAACAAATTTGTTACGTATTGTAAAATCTCTGATTTATCGTTTATACGATTATTTTATATTTTGAGAAAAATAAAATATTTAGTTATATCTGCCTCTTCCCTTTTATTTACATTATAACTTCTAATGTCTTGTTTTATCTCTTAGATTAACACGTCTCTATACATTATACATGATTATCATGATCTCTATTCCCTGCATTCTCCTTCTTTTATGGGGGCAATTTTTATTAAATTCTTACTGTTTGTCTGCCACATACTTTATTTCCTTGCCTTAGTTAGTTCTTCTTAATTAATAATTATGTATATAGTAATGATGTAAGATGTTATTTAGTCAGGAATGAGTCTCTCTCTATCTCTCTCTGCAGGGTGTGCGAGGGGAAAACAAAAGGGAATTGAAATGAACGTACTTAATGTTGAAGTAAATTTCAAACGATTTACTTACTTTGTTATAACTTTATTCACATATATATATTTGCACTCTTCAACAACAAAGGACATACTATTTTTTTAAAAACCAAAGATGTCGCTCATACAGAGATTACAACCCCGCATCTTGTTCTCTCTGATTTAAAATCACTTCACCACAGTTTATATATATATATATATATATATATATATATATGAATGTATTTAATTATTGGGCCTGCATTTTCTTAATGACGTATGTACAGTATCTGTATTACAGGAACGAATTAAAGCCATAGAAAAAATTATGTGTTTTGTTATTTTTTTACTAAATCTTTATGTAGTGTTTGACATCTAAATAAAAACTTATATTAACCAAATTTTTAAAAGCAAGTATACTATTATTAAATGATAAATTTAAACAGTCAATATAACCCAAGCATACTGCATGTGACGGATAGAGGTCAAATCTTCTGGGAGCACTGTTGCATAAAAGGCGGTTAACACAAACCAATCAGCAGTGGTGTAATTAAGTGGCCTAATTGTTCGTGGCACGACTATGCTCTAATAGACATAGCAGACATCGTGACTCTGGCTTAACTGGCGGAGGTAACATGAAGCTCATCAACCTTGGGAAATAATCAACCACTCTGTTGTATCCTACACAGGAACTCTCGTGTGTGTACTACACACAATCATTACAATTATTTTATGAGTACATTCACGACGGTCACCTTTGCTTTACTTTTGATATAGTAATTTCCTTCCTAATAGTGTTGTACTATTCGGAATATGTTTTTTACATTTCGTGGAGCTCTCTTATCTATTGTAATACATCAATTACAACTTTGCATTTCAATACACATATATCAAATTACTTTAAAATCTCTTCCATAAATTTGTTACAATAAGGAAGAAGATAACCCAAATTATTATTTAATACATATTAAAATATTAGATTTGATTTGTTGTTTCCGTTGTTATTTAGCAATTACGACATGCAATATACATAAGTTAAATACTCTATATATATATATATATATATATATATATATATATATATATATATATATATATATATATATATAAGATAATAAAATTAACACACAAATTTTTAATTGAAGTTAGGAATTACAAAATAACTGAATGAGAAAATAGGTTGTAGAAGAAATATATGATTCTGAATCTTCAATAAATAGTTTTGATAACGTAATACATAATTTAGAAAAAATAAAGTAATTGAAAAAATCAATAATAATAAATTATAATGGTTCGTACAATACCTGCGTTATTATGAAAATAGTGCAATAAATAGACGTACTCTTATACAAAGTAAAGAAAAACGAGGTCTTAGGACAAATCTCCGGACACCTAATTAGTTTGCTTTAGTGGAAGCTCCAACCTGCCTCATTATTATTAATTACACAAAATTGAGAGTTATTAATTAGGTTTTAAACGCTTGAAGAGTCTTCCAAGTAATTAATTAATAGTATGAAATTACCCAATGTTGGCATGAGGAACAACGTAAGAAATTAAGTCTTAGCTCCCGGAGCTATTTGTTTTAGTAATTACTGAGCAAAGCTGGTATTTAGTAGACATTGTTTCATTTGTGAGAAACTATCACCCACAGAAAAACATGCCAGTTCCTTGGAATGAGTTATAAAATTGATCAGACTGTAATAAATAATAAATATTGTTTCTCATTTTGAGTCAGTTAAATTTGTCTGTACAAATGTAAGTATAGCTTTTTCAATCGTAACTGTTGTATAAAATAAATCGTTTCAGGAATGAGATAAAGTAAACGACTGTTATAAAAGACTTTTTAAAAATATTAAATATAATTCAACCAATTTTCTGAACACTTTTGTGCTTTCTCCGTGTTAATTAATAATTAAATAAAATATTAATATTTAAAATTATTGATGAAAATATAAAAATGTATATGAACGTGGTTTAATAAAATATTTGTTATAATGAACCTTTAATCTTATTAATAAAAAACAGAAGTAAAGTAAAATATTAAATATTTTCTGTTTCATCATCGGATACTGAAAGTAGATTTATATTTCGGCATAACAATATTGTACGTAATGAATGAAGTAGAACTAATGAATGAAAAAGTTCAGAGAGTGAAATTGAAAATATATAATGCCTTTCGATTGTAAAAGCAGAATTAAGTAATGGCCAAATAATTGATGGTACAAATCTCTAGGGAAAAGTAGGAAATCGATTCTTGAAATTTTTATTCTTCTGAACTTACTGAAAATTTAATACACTCATAAAAAATTTCAAATTAAAGATTCAAACGCTTGGGGAATGTAATATGTAAGGTGTTCGTCTATGATATGGTATGGATTTATTATTAATTAAAACTACGATTCAGGAACCAATGTCTAATAAGGTAATAATTCCAGGTAGAACTAGCATTTGTACCTTTCACAAAGACCCGTTGATTGTAACTCTTTCTAGATGCACCTGCCATTAACTGAAATTCGCTTCATGTTACTGAAGGTTTCACAGATTACTTTTCTTCATCAAATACTCAAAACTCATGAATACGAAATCCTTCTGAATGCGAAACACTAATCAGGAACTCTAATTGAAGTGAAGCAAATGAATGTTTTAAAATGTAACACACTGAGGAACATAATTAAACAAATCGGCTTAAAAGGGAATTCACAAACGAGCTACACAGATTTGTGTCACGACGTGGAAAGTATCTGAAAAGTGTTAGTACGTCAAATTGCTCTGGCAGTTTACAGTCAGGATGAAATACAAAACGTTATTGTATGCCCGTCCTTCCTCAAATCATTGCGCAAGATTCTTAACATTATTGTTTGTTTTTGGTACAAACATTTTTCTGCAATACCCTTCTTGTTTAACGAATTACACATAATTAATTGCTCCATCATCACGCTCTTCAGTTTAATATTTTCTGTTCGTAATTGTCTATATCTAATAATCTTATTAACTACTTTTTGCAGCACATATTTTGTTTACGTACCACAAAAAGAAAAGTAAATTAGGCATTCAGTATTTTAAATTAAAAATGATAGATGTCAGTTATTTGCAAATTCAAAAATACCTTTCAATCATTCTTCAGAAAAGCGAGCAAAATACACGCTCAAGCAGAAAAAAACAAGTGTAGAAACGACGTAATACAGGGAATGGCAGATATATATTGTTAAAACGTAAGTTTCATCCATATCTGTTTCCCCATTCTTTTGCAAGAAGTGAAGAAAACTGTTCGCCAATTAGTCTCAAGATGATGTATGAAAAAAGTAAAGTGTCATAAATTTTGTTCAAATTGTTAGTATCATTTTTAATCCATAAAACTACGTTTCGTCGCTATTTTTGCGACCTCTTTAGGTTGAAGTTTAATAAAATGTTGATAGTCAACTCATTAACCTTTGACTGCCGTGGCCTAAATACACAATTATTATTATTTATTCAAGGATATTGACCTAACTATCAAAATGTAGTTAATTATGTAACACTACGACTCTTTACCACGGGTCTGCATAACAATCACATGAAGTTTAAATTAGTAAAAATTAGCAAACTCTAAGAAAATTTATTTATAAACAGTGTAAGTTACAATTTTTTAAAATTTTTAAAATAAAAAAGGGTATAAACGTAACGTTATACCCTTTGAATATAGACCTCTTTAGACGTTTTTAAAAATTATTTTATAAATACAATTAATAATAAAAATTCCATACAAATAAATAAGTTAAGTATAATAGATCCTATGGTACTGAGATTATAAAAGAAACATTTTAAAACTGAATAAACAATCGAAGAGAAAATATTTAGATCACCTCCATTATTTGCAATTTTTACACACAAGAATTAAACAGGAAAATATGCAAAAATAAATTATTTTCAATGATAATAACGCGGAATCATATACATAATTTAAATTTGGTGTATATTGTCTAACATCAATTGAATTTATATTAGTCCTAATATATCATAATATATTAATATCATGTTAATTCAGCATTGGTACGACATATTTTGTGTTTTCAAGATAAAAGTACTATGTTAATCACATAGGTACTGATGAAAATAAAATAGAATTTTCCTCTGTATTTAAAAGTAGTTATATATAGTGTCTGTGTGTTTTAGTATGAGTTACTGTTTCGGAAAGAAATTTTCATCGTAGAGTCAATTGTTTGTAATACAAATCCAAATAAAAACAGATTTTAAAGATTTCTGTACCTATCATAGCTCTTTTTATTACGATACATGAAGTTTATTGTATTAAAAAATGATACTCTAATATCCGGAAACGTTAAATATAATGTATTAAAATGGTTATGGACGAGTAAATACGCCAAACAATTATATTTCATTGATTAATAAATTTTAAAAGTAAATAATATATTATTTTAATAAACTGTGAACGTAATATGTTTACCACAGACAATATCTATTAGATTTGGTTTTTTCTTATAACAGGCGCAAACTTTTAATCCAAGATTTCGTGTGTTATTTGGATGAAAATAAAGACATTATAACAAATTGATTAAAACATCAGTTTCGTGATAGTTACGACGCCATAAAATTATTTTTGACAGTCGTATTTAACATACTGAATCGATCCATCGGTAAACGCAATACTTTGGAATTATACGACTGTCCCAATTCGTATAAAACAACTTTTGTAAATTGGATCGGAGGCGCCTTGGTAAATATCGGATACTGTAACACGGTAAACAGGTATAAGAATTTTAATTTTCAAGAACTTGTAAACTGCTGATTGATCATAATAGACGATCCAAATTTTGAAATTTGTGCCTTGGAAAATTTAAAATGTATATTTGCGGGAACTCCGCTGGTAGTGAAAGTTAAGATTGAAAGAGATGCTGTGATTCATAAACCTCCTGTTTTTGTGTGTACCAATAATAAATATTTTATAGGTAAAGCGTGGGACATTCGTATTTGAATTTAATTTCCGTATGGAAAAGGTCGGAAAGAAGACTAAAAACATAATGGTATAAAAAACTGAAAGTAAAGATACCATTTTAAATTAAAAATCAAATCATACGTTGAGATACAAAGAAAATGTTGTGAGGAACCTAGTAAAGAAAGCAGTCAAAGTTAGTGAAGATTAATACAGAAATGAAATAAAAATGAAGTGCTTTAAAATATTAGAAGAAAACTGGTATCCGGAAGAATTCATATATTACATATGGAAAATTGCGAAAAAAATCTAACGGAAATGAAGATACTAAAAATAACAAAAAAGGAAAATGCAGCAGGGATTGAAAAAGAAGACTTAAAAATTGAGGTCAATGTAGAAGAAACGAGGAGGAGAAAAGATCGATATAAATACTTCACAATTAGTAATAAAAATAAAGAAACAGATGTTAACGAAGATGAATCGCTGAAGTGTCAGAAAGTTGTTGAACAGGAAAAAAGGAAAAGTGTCGACTATCTGGGAATGACTTATATAAGGGGATTATCGGAAAAGTTTGGGAAATTAATGAAAGACAACGGATTTTTGGAAGAGAAGATTGCGTGGAAACCGACGAGTAAAATAAAGAATATGATGCACAGTATGAAGGATAAGAATGATAAGAACAAAAGAACGAATTTCATATATAAAATAAAATATGAAAGTAAGCTAGAAAAATATATCGGTATGACGAGTATGGATATTGATAGTAGGATCCATTACCACAAGGGCAACCGAAGACAAGCATGTAATTATCGCAACATTTAATGGACACTGGACATAAATGTGAGTTGCCTAACTATGAGTTGTTAGATATTGAAAACTCAAGATATAAAAGAGGGTTCTTGGAATATTAAAGAGCATTTAGAAAAAATTGTGAATAAGAGAACGGATGCGGAATATGTGTTGTTTTCTATGCCAGTATAATCGAAAAAATAAAAGAATGGGAAATGGGTAACAATTCTCTTGTAAAAAATTAAAATTAGTTGCGAGGAATAAAAATCTTATTAGCAATATATATTAGAATAAGTGGGATTTAAAAACTTTTTAGGAAATAATTATTAATTAAAATTGTAAAATAATGCAATAGAAATGCACTAAAAAATATTAAGTCGATTATCGTAAATGAAAGAGTGTGATAAAATTGAAGTATGAGAAATTGACTAACCAGATACAGGGTAACCGTAAAAATATTCTATGTTATGAATGAAAGAAAAAAAATGCACTTAATAAAAGTCAGGGAAGGCATTTTACAGTAGCTGACAGGTGTGAAAATACTAATGAAAATGTAATGTAAAAAATAATAATTATATGTATGTAAAATTTTGAATGTATGATTGTTCTTTTTAAAATAACAGATGATTATGGCAAAGGCGCCGAAAGCTCCCGTGGTTTAAATATAAAAGAAAATAAAGGTATGAAGAGAACTTATATGTGGTTTGATACATTTACAAGTATATGTACCCAAAAACGTTTTTGTTACTTCACAGTGTTGTATTGAAATGGTTATGGTCGACTAAATACGACAAACAATTATATTTAAATGAATAATAAATTTTTATAAGTAAACAATATATTTTTGTATTAAACTATTGATGTAATATGTTTACAATAGACAACATCTATTAGATTTAATTTTTTCTTATAACAGACGCAAGCTTTGTATCCAATATTTCGTGTGTTCTTTCAATGGAAATGATCCCTATGGACGCAAAACTTTTCATTGATTTGAAGCAGCCAATCTCTGAAATAGGATTTCGTGTCAGTAAACCGAAGCTCTTTTTGTTGGCTCGTTCATAATCCTTGCATAATTGACAGCAATTATCTGACAACACCCGCACTAGCCAACCGTGAAATATTAATAGGATTGTAATCCGTGATCACCCTCCACGTCGGCTTCACGGAAATGCCAGTGACCATTCATTACCTCAGCCAGGTACGAAATTGGTTCGTTGCAAGATTTTCCTGATAGTTTCGCATTGCATCTGCCGGTATTTGGTCACTTCATCCTTCCACAATCCACCGTAACCTTTAATACTCCTCTTCTAAACCCGCAAAACATTCATAATCTCGTCAATTACTATTCATTACGAACAGATTAATCGCCTCGAATGAACACAAATTGCCGTACCACTGACAACAAAATCCGTTAATCCAGCTTGAAATCGGAATAGCTTTTACCAGAAACATTGCCATTGTTACTACTCCAATCTGAGTTGTGAACAAATAAACACTGATTGGAACAATCAATAAATTTAAGGGGCATTTGCGTCGGTTGCATATCACTTAACTAAAAACTCTAACAATATAATCAAATCATCTGTAAAATATTCAATATTTAATTTAAGTTATATTCTCTAATTGAAAAAATCAATAAAGACACGAATTAACATGTCATAAATAGTTTTAAAAAATAAAAGTCTTGTCACGTTTCGTTTCTTTACTTGGAACCTGCTCAGGTGCACTAGTATTTAATGACAAAGTTTGTATGGATGAAATTTTGGAGAGACTTTTTATTCAAATTATAAAATCTGTGTTAAAATATTATCATTCGATAAAGAAGGAGTCAAAAATTGTGTAATTAAATAAATATCTTACAACACTTCTGCAATCTTGTTGCTTTCGTCAGGTAGCAAGATTTTAATTCAATGATCTGATGAAAGCACTAAAGATTGCAGAAAATTTTTATTACTTATCAAAATTACAGGAAATGAATTTTATTCATATTTGTAGGGTTAATCATAAACTGTGGAGAGAAAGTTTATTATTTATTGAACTTATACTTGTGCACCTGAGGAGTTCCCAAGTAAATGAGTGAAACGTTGTTTTAAGTTTTCATCTAATTTATTAATTTTTTTACGTTTACTACATTTAAGATATAAATAATAGATGTCAATATAAATATATAAAAAATAATAAGATAGCTGTGGTACGCTAGTAAGGTAAATGACATGATATGATACGCTTCTGGCAAAATTAATAATTTGCATCAATATACCATAAGCTTAACCAATTAATAGGTGGAATAATCAAATTCATAAATAGTTTCCTGCTTGTAGTGGGGTAAACGATTCGTTGATAGAAAATATTTTGCTACTCGTTCCTTTGAATGACTTTAACGATGAAGTATTCCGCATTAAACCGACGCAACCCTCTATGATCAAGATGTGGCTATTTATTTTCTACATCGTGACTACCGGAAGCCACATACGTCAACGTTGCTTCGATATCTTTAAAGAAAATGAAAAATGGTGCTAATTTATGAATAATATTAATAGCGACGACCATTCATATAAATAACTGTTTTTTACTTTGCTAGCAATTTTTTAATTTATAGTAATTTAAAACGTACAGAATGATTGAAATTTTTGATTCTTTTATTAAAATGAATTGTGTATTAGTGAAAGTATTTTGAACGATTCTAAGGATTTTTGCTGTCTATTGTAAATAAGTAACTAGTGAAAAATTATTTGCTATATTTTTCTGAATCTCTGGTATAATTTTATGTATAAATTTTTGTAAGTGCTGCATCAGGTAAAGACCACTTTGCCGCCCGCAGAGCCTCAGGAACAGCGTGGGTAGACTTACTCACTTTCGTATTGCACGACAAACAAATATACCTTGTTTATGTAAGACCGTAGGATCATTGTAATAACATGATGTATTATTTGATCGAGCGTCGTCCGTTCCGAGTGAAGAGAAATATTTACAGTAACGTCCCTTTATTCCACATGAGCAAAGACATGGACAGCGAACTTCGCTCGCGGGAACACGCTTTGTGGTCTCTGTGCGTTGTATCACAGCTTGAAGTCATTAGACCGTTGCTCATAATTTTCTGAAGTTTGCTTTTGCTACAAAAAATAATTTAACAAATTAGGCATTGACCATTATATTTACGACTCTATTTTCTCCTTATCGTAAACAAAAGGTATAATATTCGAACCTGAGGTAGAATAAAATTATCGCCAATTAATAATATACTAAGGATTTCTTGGTCACATACTGAATCGTACAACAAAGAAGTCGTTGCTTGCTCGCCAAAAACGGAGATACGTTTGTTAGATTCTATGATTTGGTTAAATTGTCTTTATTTAATCTATTTAAGGAAGTAATACTGTTTTGTAGATGTTATCGTATATGTAATGATTATTTGAACTGAAATTCTAATTACTCAAAACAATTAAAATATAAATTTAAAAAGAATAATTATATGAATCGACATGTTCAACGGCACTTTGCTCTCTTTTGGATAAATTTATATACATAGAGCTGTATCAAGTATGAAATAAATTAATATGCAGACATGGAATAATGTACGTGACGTCCTGTTTGAATTTAAGGATAAGACGGTAAGAGTTGTCCACTATTCACATAGGAATAGTCGGCCAGCTGCCTCCTAAAGGTCGAGGCACGGAGAAGGGAATGCAGCGTACGCACATAAAACCCCTCACCCACCATCGAAAGAACGTGGGACGAGTACCAAATGCCCGACCTACATGTTGCAGGTTTTTCTAGGGTTTTCCCTGCATCAGTTTTAGGTGAATTGCCGGGTAGGATTCTTAAAATACAGCCGGGTACCTAGTTAACTCTTGATTACCTTACTCTACCCTTCCGCAACCCCATTTCAAATCCATTCCTATGCTTTTAAAGGAGAGTTGCCACCTCGAGGATTACCCTCATGTAGCCTGTTACTCTAATATATATATATATATTCAGAATGTATGCAAATATAAAATTGACTTATTCGTCTGAAATAAAGATGAATAGACATATAGTAATTACTACACAAAAATTATTGTTTTATTAACAATTTTTTGAATTTATCAGCTTAATTACGTATTTAATTTTTATATTATTTATTTTTTTCCTTAATTTATTACTGATTTTACAATTAATGTGTCGTTAAATGTTCTTTATTCATGTTTTTACAATTTTTGAAATATAGCAGGCACAGCCGTCAATATCCTTCAGCCCCGTTTTTGGTTTTGTGTTTTTGGGTATTGTATCACAGTGTTCCACTTTAAACTACGGTCATCCGTGTTGACGCCTAGATTAATAATAATCCGCTGTAACCAACACCATTATCACTACTTTTCCGCGGCGCCTCCAAGATCACATCTTTACGGCGTCACCAAGCTTGCGACTACTGTACATACTATATTAGGGTTAACATTTATTTATCGGCTCTGTCAGCTTTGCATCAAAGCGATACTCCATCTCTCTAAAACATCCTCTTAGCCAGACAAGCAAAGCGCAGCAGTTTGTCTACAAAAAAAAACTTATAAACTAATATTTATTTCGACCTTTTCACAATATTCGTATGCTACTTTCCACGCTGAATACACTCGTTTCTACTGAAGAGATCTGTACTGCGATTATCAAAACGATTAAATGACTATTTACTTACTTTTAACATCGGATCGTAATCTGAAAGCAATGAATGAAACCTGAAACGAGCATTTATTAAATCTCAAATCATTTTAAATTAATGACATTTTTAATTTTTCAAAAGGGGACGTATGATGCGAATATGTCGCAACCGTGCCCTATACGTTTTTGAAAACACGGTTTGGCAATTTTGAGTGACAAAGTGGGCGTTGTCCGTTAGTAGACGTTTACATAAAGCAGCGGTTGTGTGAATGTTATTAAAACCAGAAAAATTACTTCTTGTTATTTACAGACCTGTCATGGGAATTGGATTATCATGCTGACGACCTCTATAAATAAAATAACGTGTTAATTATGCTCTAAAGTGGAGTCACTCATTTATTAGCGCAATATTTTATGACTTTGCTATTTACTTCGAATTTTTTATCGCGTTAGAAGTTTTTATATTTTTGGTTATATTAACAATTTTGTTTTAGTCTACGGGCCCAAATAATATAGACTGAGTAACCGATATTTTATATTCGGGTAATAATTCATAGAAATAATGTTCTGTGGTTACATTAGCATATTTATGTTACGAGCAACCTTACAAAAGTTTGACATTCTTCACTTGAAATTCTAATTCCATTTTTATAATGATTTAATTCAGAATTTAATTGGATTTTCGCGGAAATTTTGGGCACAATATTCCTAGTTTCTCTGATTTTGTCATTGGAATTTGAAATAAACTTTTATGTAACTTGCCTTTCTTCTGCAACTATAACTTCTGTATAAAAATTTTGAGTTTTTTAAAATGAAATTGTGCGGTTGTATCGCTCCTGGTTCTCGTGTCTTTTACAATCACGTGACTAAAGGCACAAGGGTAACAGAAACGTTGTGTGGTGTTTACATCATCACTTAATTTTGTTTTCATTGGCTATTTAATCTAATTATTATATTTTATACACACGCATTATACTATTATTTCCATAACTTAAGTACCTGTGGTATTAATGTTTAAATTGAGTGAATAAATAGATTTGGCGTATCTTATGTATTTAGCAGAGATTCTCACCCGATAGTTAACCTTATGTTTTGTGTTGATATCTTCCTCATATTTAATATTATTGGTTATATTTCGTCAACAATGGTTAGAGTGCGTCTGAGAAAGTTAAGCAAAATTTTTTTTGGATGCATGTCAGTTCTGGGTTTACAATTAATAGTGCCGGAAGACGCACAGATCTTTTCAAAAATATTTTTCAGAGAATTTTTGACACTGACGTCTTTGACTTGTTCTGTTGTGGAAGTGCTCGTAAAAATGTGTACATAACTTTATATCAATTATTGGTGGTGAATGTACCATAATATTCAGGAGCAAAGGAGTTTTCCAGGAAGTGAATACATGTTGAGGAAGTGCTTATTCACTTTGGATTTCAACTAGGAACTATAAGTTCACTTCAGGAGAGTAGCTTCTGTAATTGAATCTTTTTCCTTGTTTTACATGGAAATTAAATATTGAAATCACCACAAATTAGAATTTATTTGCCCCTTTATATGCGTGTTCGACAGGAAAGACTCACGAATCACAGAAGAATAAATGTATCTATCTATCCGATTACCTATAAATATACAATATACAAAATTTTCGTACCCTTTTGAGATTTAATATCGTCTCTCGCGGTTCTAGATAACCACCGTTTTTAAGGCCAGTTTTACTAAAATTTTCCATTATTTTGTAGTCATATGGTGAAAAATTGTATGCTTATAGACTTCTTTTGCAGTGTTCGGTGAGGGTGAGAACGTTTACTGGAACATCTGGAGGTAAAATTGTTCATAATCTGAACTTCTTTCACCCAAGATTCCGAATGCTTTGATTACTAATGCAAAACTCTGTATTTAATATATTTTGCATTTATTTAATCTCTGATCTCAGACACAAGTTTTGAATTTCAGTTTACCATTTCGTCGAATTAGTACAATATACTGTATAATTCGGTCTTATCATGTTATGTTCACAATTGTTTTTTGAATGAAATAATTTAATGAAGGGGTCGATTTCCGATAAGAATAGAGTAAAATACGACGAATCTGTACCGAAATATTCTATATAAATGGTTGTTTACCCGTAATGTTAAAATGAAGCTGGTGTCTGGTATGAGTTCATCAGATTAGGTTCATAAGAGGATGGGCTGTAATCACATTTTAATTTTCTCGCGTTCCACGATCAGCAACCGCCGGGTCTCGAAGCCGGTACACCAAAGAGCAGCTTGATCTTCCTTCCTCCCTGGGATAAAAGCGGTTCAGAAGAAATGTCTTTTGTCTATTCGTCACGGTGATTATTTCGCTTTTGACAATAAAAAACGATTTAAAAGAGCTCGGTACAGAGGAATTGCTTTATAAGACATCCCTACAAGAAGGAGGGTAACATATTGAATTAAAAATATTGATAATACAGCTGTACTTTTTCATTTATTATTATTTTTTGTTCTTATCTTATAAGGCATTATAACGTTGCGCGTAAATAACAAACACTTGTCAATCCGATTTAATGGACTAATTCAACATGTTACACTAGTCACGCCACGACATTTCATGAAGTTTGCGTGCGGTGTGCTGTTATTGAGTTTCGTCTGCAGACCAGACCGTATGATAACTACAAACATATATGGGCCCAAATTATTATTTACTGCGATTATTTTCAGATCTGTTATACGAGGTTTATTCGGAAAAGAGGGTAGGATTTTTTATAAAACATAAACCAACATAGTTTTTTTTCAAGAAAACTATTTTCATTTAATTCCATACACGTTTCTCTGATTTTGTACATAGTTTCCATATTTGTTTAAACATTTATCGTAACGTTCTACAAGGTTTGTATTCCTAAGTCATAGACGTCTGCCGCCTGTGAGGACAACCAGTCTTCACCTCGTCATCTCTGACGTCATGTGAGAAACCCACGTCTCGTCCACTGTGATTATCTTCTCAAAAAATTGATCATGATATCCATCTAAAAAAAATCAGGAGCACAAGCCATTATCTTCATTTGCCTCTGAAAAGTTTCAGCGTGACAATTTGGGCATGTTACATTTGCATTGTCGGCATTTTTCAGTCAGTTGCGTAGTGGTACTCAAGTAGGTTGTATAGCAATAAGTCTCCATGTAGCTCTAAAGCGGTATGGAACCGATAATTTAAAAGGGAACAAGAACAGTTACAAGCTATGGAACATTATCGTTAGATTATACCACGTCCTGCTATAGTTGTATATTCATGTCTCGAAGAATTAATTAATTAAAGAAACCTTTAAGTTTTGATAATTTATTCCAATAAAATAATTATCTGGTGCCCTATTTTTGAAAACTTCGGGAGAGTTGGGTGAGTCGGCGGATTAAAAGCATAAATAGACTACATATTATCGCCAAAAACTGAATATAATATTATTTTCTTCTAAAACCTGAAGTTTCTCATGTTCTTGCAAACTTGCATAATGATTCTAAGTTTTCAAGTGTAGTCGTGTATTTATAAAATATTTCCATATGATCAAATACATGAAAAAGATTTTATAATACCTAGGTGTGAAGAACTCAAACGTACGTATATTTGAATAAACGATTGTGCTCAAATTTAAGTGTTTTGCTTGCGCTAAACTAAGGCTGTTATCCAAATCCACGCAACCTCTTGTAACTCCTGTTACCTTAACGAGCAAAGTTAGGAAAAGTACATGTATATGTTGTTAATTAAAAGTTTTGTAACGAAGTGAGTACCGTTGTAACACTTTATTACGCAGGTAATGGAACACCTTACAATGTATCGATACAATTATGAATGAAAAATATAATTACACATATAAAGCTTTGGTTATTATAATGTAAATACGAGATAAATTTGCACATTTCTATGTTATCTTGTTGTTCAATTACTGTTTCGTTATATATTGTTAGTATAATATTTATTGCGTAAATATCAATAACAGTTGCTAAAAATTTCGTATTGGGTCTAAAATTTTAAATCTTCAGCTCAGTTATCTTTTTATAAATTTATATATGTGCTTATACGAAATTCACTCCCATAATTTTACGACATCTAAAATGATTTTTAAACCTTTACTCCTTTCTTGTAACGAACTATTGTGAAAATATTAAATTCAGTAACAGAAAACAGAAATTATTCCCAAGTAATGTTTCAATTTATTCCATTATTAATTAATGCAAGGTTTTTTTATTTCATAACTTAGTGTAATTAAATTGTTAAATTATGTTTTTGATTTTGTAGAGTAGACAGTTCGTATTGTTTATAAACATAACTATCAAACGCATCAACATCATTGTCAGTATATTCAATAATTAATTCTGCATTTTATTACATTAACAATAAATTGCAATCAGTGGTTGCTGCAACTACTTGCAGAACATTTACACTGGTAAGTGCAAGCGAGCGCAAGAACTTGGACGCTATTCCTTGTTTTTTTTTCAGATAGCATTTCCATTGGAATAGAATCTCTTGACTTAAGCTGTCACATTTCTGTTTTCAATAATGTGATCAAAGGACAGATTTTCTGATCGTGTTTTGTGCCTCCGTTGTGCTGTGTCATGTATATTTGTGTTTTTATTTACTATAGTATTATTTATTTTTCTGAAAAATCAGTATTTTTAATCAGCAGCAGTCCAGAGTTGGAACGTGTTTTGCTTTGAAGTAATTTTTCAAAAACTGTAAAATAATTGGTATTCTTCTAACACAGTCGTATTAAATTTTATAGCCTATCCTATGATTTAATGTATGATCATTTCTTTGTATATGTTTATTTAATTTGCCAACGTCTTAAATTTTTTATATGGAACAGTATTAATGAACAATGAATAATTACAGGTTATATTGTAATGAATATCTGATTCATTGGCCATTTATTTTATTATGAAAAAAATAAGTATCGCGTAATTTCAAATAACTATGAAGAAAAATGATTTTAAATATGTCAAACAAATGTTCATAAGGAAAACAATTTTAAAATCACATTCCTTTGGCGCCGAAACATTTTTTACTCCGTCTCCCACGATACTTCTTCAAATCTTGAAAATATAATTAAATGGTTTCTTTTCATGCAAGAACTTGCACTACCTCTAGTGGCGGGCTCCTACACTACTTATGCAACTATTTGCATGTTTCTCATTGCAATAAGTGAATTGCAGCAATTTACTGCTAGTGTAAGCCAGCCTAAGGCACATAAACAACAATTGCACTAAATTTATCTATCTTTTATTTGAGACAGAAATATGAATTTTGTTGTTATTCAGCGCGATTTTAATAATTTTTATTACCTATCCTCAATTGTGTTTTAATATTTTATAACATGATAATAAAAATAAATTACAGAGTAACATGTATAATTTTCTGATAGGTACTAAATACTTATTTTAAGATTTTATTTAATAAGTTCTTTTCTGTGGGTAATTCTGAGTTTAACAATCTGAAAGCATTTTTAAACATTGAAACTTGGGGTACTTGGACGAAAGTGGCTTTTGTTAGCGCTTTTCTCCTGGATTCGGTTTTAGCTGCAACATTAAGTGTTTGGATCAGGGTTTTCCAATTTCTCCCACTTGAGGCAACTAGAACATTTCGTCGTTTTAGTTACTCTTTTCTTACTGTTGTCTACTAGACACTTAACGTAACAATAATATTCCCTGAATCCGTCAATGTAGCCATATTACCAGGGTAATTATTGGTTACAACTGTACTACCGGCTTCTTTATCACTACTGACAGTTTTAAAACTTACTCTATATTTCAGATTCGACCTCCTTTATTTTATATAACTTCTAACTTGTTTATCTACAAAAACTCAATTTACTGAATTGGCTAATCGTTTCTTCAGTTTCCACGGGTTATCTCACGGTTCTTCTCTCTGACCACTATCATTTTGCGACGTCTTTCTACTCACTCCCATAAGACGAAATTATTACTAAAAACCGCTCCTGTGGTGGGTCATTTATCTTTGACCGTCAGTTATCATGTTCAAGATCCTATTATCAAAATAAGTCATGGATTGAGTTTCCTAAACCAAAATATGTTAACAAACCACCAGCTGCCTTCTATTAATATTTTTAGACACGCAGAAAGCCCTCTTACAACCAAAGTATAGCGAAGAAACGTAGTATTTTTAACAACTAACATTATAAAATAATTAATTTTTTCATTATAATTTCAATCTCGGTAGACATTTGTAAGACTTACAAGAAAGAATAATAGACTGAAAATAATTTTTAAATGCAATACTATTTCTAAGAAACTTCTTAGATTAACATTCATATTTTAACGTATTTGACAAAAGTTTTCGGTTCCATATACAGGGAAACTTAGATATTAAAGTTTGTCTTTGCTTATATGAATAATAGTTTAAATTTATTATTAGAGATTATACTGAAACTATTTTCAGCACGTTATGATGTACACCACATTAATCATAAAAGCTTACTTATTGTACATCTCTATTTTCAATTTCAGCGAAAAAATGCAGTGGCCAAATAGACCTACTTCGAAGAGCGCATTTTTTTAAAAAATTAATCACTTAATTAATATTTTTCTCTTACTGTTTTAATTTACTTTCAGTCAGGCCTTTGTCAACCTCCATCCTGAGCAGCGAGCAGCCTTTATCCGCAGGTCGGCAGTACGAAGTTGTTTGTAGAGCTGTGGGCTCGAGGCCTCCGGCCAAAATTACTTGGTGGATGGACAACGCGCGCCAGCACTCGAGTATTGACTCGGTAATACATTCAATGCATTTAATTATTTTTTAACGTGATTTATCTTTTCGTTCAAAGTTTGTACAGTTGGGATGATACAGTGTTAGCAAATATAATTCAGGTGGAAGGTGAGACTTGGTGCAATCCATTTACTTCCCGAAACCAAATATATGCTATGAGTTTATTTGAAAGGTCTGAATGTGGGGATTGAAGTTTAATATTTAATCGGAGAAACTGGTGATAAGGTTTGATAAGGGAATCAAGGAATCTCTTCCGCTTTAATCTTCTGTTTTCGGGTGGAATGAGTGGAACTTCCAGGATTAATGGGGTTGTTATATCCAGATAACTTTTTCGTTATGGATTCATTCATATGCATTGTGATTTCCTTCAACCCCGTTATTGTCACGTCATTATTTAGTGTGGAGTTTCTTACAAACCAGTGTGCTCCAGATATGAGTCGCATTACTAGGTTTTGCGTCAATTATATGCGTTTGATCTGACTTTCTGCGGCAGTGCCCCACAGTCCACAAACGTAATACCAAGTCCGTTTTATTAGCGATAAGCATGTATTTTTGTCTCCAGTAGGTAGAGGCGTCAGCTTTCGCACTCTCTGCCTTATCCAGAACGAGATATTGGATATGGGCTGCTCATGTTAGGTGATGATCGAAGTGGAGACCCAGATATCGAATTACAATATCAGTTGGTATGTGCTGGTTATTGATATGTACGTTTGGTGTCCTAGCATTCATTTTAATTCTTTATTTATTGCTCCGTACTTTTCTTGAAAGTTATCCTGAAGTTTGTTATGTTCTGTTGTAAAAATGTCATCGTCTTGAAAAACGGCCAGGTCATGTGCATAAAGTGCCATTGTAGATAACCGTGGGAATTTCAGGCAAAGCGTTTAAAGTATACTAATTACTGATTTTATTCACATTATATGGAAGCAAAATAGTTAATATATAAAAATTTAAGAGTTAATGATCCAAATGTACCAGGTACCTCATGCCTACAATACTATGTATGTAATTTTAAATGAGAACGTTACTGTTATTTACCATTACTTTTACTTTTACTTAAGACTTTCGAGTCACGAAAGCAAAATGTAACTTTCACTATTTAGAAGTTTATTTTCTTTGCAATAACAATTATGTTTGGACAGAGTTCGAGGAAAAACACCCGATGTTCGGTAAATGTTGTTTTCCAACAACCCTTGAATTATTTATTGGGGATTCTAGAAAATTACTGCATTATCATGTTTAAATAAAAGCCCAATTATGACATTGAATTTTTATTAACTTTAGCTATGTGGGAATGGATTTTACACAATAACTGAGATGAAATCATCAAACGAACTTTACATTTATTACTTTGTATAAAATTAATCATAACGTAGAGTAAATATAACTCAGTATCATCGTATGACAGGCGAAATAATGTGATAAGTATTTGAAAGGTTGAAAAACGAGAAATTTCCAGCTGAATGTAATTTTGGAGTTACATAGACAATGGACGGACTTATTCCCAGTTCTGCATTCTCTTGTTCAGACCATCGGAGCAATCAGGTGAGCGCTGCTGTTTGCTCGTATTGGTGCGACGGCACTGGAACGTTATAGTAGGACTTCGTTACTCTGTGTTCGATGTAGAATGAACTAATCAGAAAAAAAAGACCGCTGAGCTCTGCTACACTTTTGAACTTCTGTCAGAATGTTTCTCTGAGAAACGTGAAGTGGACAGCCGAAAGACTAAATGCCGAATACTAAATTTCGTTTCTCTTATATAAAATTAACTACGCCTTCTGATCTCCACATTTTGCACATCCTAGTAATTTTCACCTCCCAGTCCACATATTCTACACCAATCACCCTTTTTCTGGATTTACTCATGTCACATCGTCGACAAAGCGTGTCCAATTTTCTCCAAATTTAGCCTTTATCCAGGTCTAAAGTTATTAATCGTATTTCTTTTCATCGATGATGAAAATTCCAGCCAGCTTGTCTATCTTAAACTCCCAGGTGTGCAGACTGAAGCACTGTTCACTAATCCATTTTATTTCTGTCTTTGAAATCCTCCGCCTCGCTGAACTTTTACTGCTGACTCTCTGACGACGTCAAAACAACACCTGAGGCTTTGCGGAAACTTCGCTGAACCACTTTGCCCTAAAAATTGTATTTCATTAAAATTATCCTCTTTGCAAGCCACAATTCATTGTCAGGAATGAAGGATAAATGAATCTCCAAAATTTGTACCGAATTTTAAGATACTAGATGTAGGAATTTACTATCTCATTTAATTTATGTCCGTTATTAATTATATAAACGTTCACGTACGTTCAGATGTATCTTTAAAAAAAATATTACATGTTTTAATGCCGTGAAAGTAAGTCTCACTTCTCTGACTTTGGAAAGGCAACATATGCTTCTTCATATAATTTTAATTTTATTCTTTAACAAAGTCGGGATAGTTTTTGTTGTTTTGTAAATATTCAAAAAATTTGGTAAGTATTTATTTATTTATTGAATTTCGCTTCACGCATTATCTACTTTCCCCTTTACAACAGCAATAAAGTCCTTGCGTGTTAACGCTGTTCTTGGGCCTGTCCAGCGTTCTCGAATTTATGAGAAATTCCTCTGTGCTCATATAAATGGTGCTTTTCATTAAACAAACAGAATTATGCCAAAGGGAATGTTCAAAGACACATCTTCACCCTTATCCCGGCAGTCCAATTATGTTTCACCGTATGCGCTCGCAGTGCCTCTAATTTCCAGAGTTCCTCTTCTCTCGCCAGAGAAATAGCATTAAACACAGCTATGTCCATTTAATTACAAATGTACTGTGTCTCTTTCATCAATATTGAAGTGTATTCATAAAACACTTAGAAATTTCTCATTTTTTCAATATTTTCAACTATTTGTATCGGCGTAAATGTTAATTGTTACATGACCTTCATCTAAACAGGTAAAATTAATTAATTTTCTGTTACAATGGTTAATGGTCAAAGAAAACGTTGGTGTCACATGGGAAACCAATATAGAACAAACTAAAGTAACTTTCATTGATGTTAAGTTCACTTTTTGAAACACATTTGAATCGAACAATTAGTTAACAGTCTATTGCATATACAAGAGTGGTTCGGAAAGTTGACGAGCAGAGAAAACAAGTTACTTACCAATTTATTTTATAACTTTTAATGAGATTACTTTTGAATCAAAATACTTTGTCTATTTATTTTCTGTTTTTTTTCTTACCTACAGAATAAAACTATTTCTCAAACTCCGAAATATGCGTTTGCTTACTTAGACTTCTTCAGTTGAAGCAAATCTTCTTCTAGAAAGCCGTTTATTAGGTTCGAGAACACGTAAAAAAAACGTGTAGCTATATCTGGCGAATCGAGAGCACGTGGAAGCTGTTAGAAAAGTAGTTTGTGGATTTTAGAAACAACACCCAAAATGCATGTTAGCGGGCGCATTGTCGAGGCGAAAAATAACTTTCTTCGTCGCCGAATGTGGACGTTTGGTCTCAACGGCCTGCTTCAACTGCTCCAATAATGCTGCGTAATGTTCTGCGATGATTATTCTGCTTTTGCCCAGATAGTCCACACCATGATCGTCCCAAAATACATTTACAATAATGTTTTCTGTCGATGGAACCGATTTTTCCTTCTTTGAAACACTTCCTCCCTTTTCAACCCACATTTGAACTGTTACTACGACACAGCGGTAATAACTAATCAACGTATCGTAAACAGATTAATTTTATCTGTGAGCGTTCTTGACAATGGTTAACACATGGTAACCATCGAACTGACTCTCATACCAAAACGTTCATGCAAACTGTTTTGATTACAATATGATTATATCTTTGAAATATTTGCAAGCTTGAATTCATTCTATTTCATCCTTGGTGTTTTGAACGGTCCATAACTGAAAATGATAGTGTTTTAATTCAGACGCCCTCTTTTTTGCCAAATTAAACGATGCTTAGGTTCACTTAATGTCAAATATAATTCCTGTTTCATAGCTATCGGGAATAAACATTTTTTAAAGAAGTATTTTGTAAGTATTCTGATATCGAAGTTATTCAATTTTTTCACAAAACCAGAAACTTGTTTACTTCTCTTTGTTACACAATCAAACAATTGATTAAATGCGGTTGAAACTTTATTGTATAGAATTAAGAATAATCATTTACACATGTTAGCGCCATCTGTGTCAGGCCGAGAACTTTCCGAACGACACTCGCATCAATAATCCACGCTTAGTAATATTGAAAGCCAGGGCTTAATGTAGTAACGATAAAACGATAGCGGAATTAGTGAAAATAAACAAACAACAATTAAAAGGAATATGTGTTAGTTCCAGGGCTTTGGAACGACTACTTTTTGAGTTGTTCCGCTCCAGCTCCGCTCCAGCTCCGCTCCGTGCTTCGCTCCATGCTCCGGTTAAAATATTCTTACAGAAATTAACTTAATTTTTTCTTTCATATATAATTACCTATAAAAAATCCTGTTCATTTACAATTAATATATTCATTGTTAAAAATTAACAGTGTCTCTAAAATTTTACAAACAAATAATTTTAAAAATATAATGAAATTTATTTTCAAAATAATTTAAAAAATACATGATATTATTTGTTGACTTTTAAAAATAAAATGGCAGACAGCAAATCGCCCTTCAATACTTATTATCACTTAAAATTTATCTTAAACCGCTCAACATTTGTTTGAGAAGTTGGAATGCTTGGAGCGATTCTGCACGATTTTCTGATAATGGTCAATGGCTTAGACTACATTCACCTTTAATCTCCCCACATCCTCTACTGAATTGTAGTCTTCCTCAATGTTTGTCTATTTAGTTGTGATCTTTATTATGCATACTGGAAATTTGACGACTGTTTCCTCTTATTCAATTATTTTTCAAAATCATCGTCTTCCAATTATATTTTTATTATATTACAGGTTTTTCTTTTCAGCCAAATCAATTACTAGTAGCCTTTTGATTCTCCGTAGAATCTACGAAAGATCCATCCTCGCTTTTAATCTTTCTACCACACTCAATAACATTCAATACGTAGAATCAACATGCACTCCAACAATAAAATGTATGTTTGAAAATTCTCCAAATTCTTCCATAAGTGTCCATGTTCCTAGTCTACACTATATTTTCATAAACATCCCCAGTGTAAGGTCGGCAGCTTGAAGGGCATTGGTCAAAATATTTTTTAAAAAAATAGTTGCGATATCTTTTACTTCATCCCATTCTGATTTTCAAAAGTTCTAGGTCTTGTGTCCAAACAGAAACTACTTATAGTCTTATAAAAAAGGAGACGATCAAGCAATATATAAATATTTTTATTATTCTTTCATTCTTAAATCCGTCTCAAATTGCCAATTGAAGAGCGTGAATCGCACAACGTCATTATTTGAATTTTTGTATTACCATTAGTCCATATTATGTAAGGATCTTTCACACACTGTTGCGACATTTTTAAATTCATTTCTTCAATATGTTTAAATTTTTTCATCTACTTTACCCTGGGAATGATCGCCAAGTTTATTTACATCAACTGTCACGTTCGCTAAATTACCCACACAAATACGTAGAAAATGTTTTTCATCAATTTCAAATTTGTTTAAAGTTTTGTTAATTCTATTTTGCACAAATAGAGAGTTATGCCTTGCTTCAATACCCAATGTTTTTATCTTCTTTTTTTTTAATTGCACATTGACAGCAAAAAATTCTATTTCTGTGGGTTTCAGAATCTTGCTGTAAATAGCGTAGTTGTCATTTTAAAAGTTTGTCATAGATTGATGCGAGAAGATTCTGCTGTGATTATTGCTAAAGGATGTACAACATCCTTTCCTGTCGATACCACCAAGCTTCCGAGCCATTTTGCCAGCAATTCTTTTTTATTTTATGTCGACGTAGTGATTGGTGTCATACTCATTCAAACCATCGCAACAAACCCCTCGCGGAAAGTATTGCTATCCATAGTAATTGTAATCATAGATGATGGAAAATAAAAAAACAAATATATGGGAACAGTACAAATTTCCGTGTTCCGGCTCCGCTCCTGCTCCTGCTCCTGCTCCTGCTCCTGCTCCTGCTCCTGCTCCTGCTCCTGCTCCTGCTCCGCTCCGCTCTTGCTCCGCTCCTGCTCCTGCTCCTGCTCCTGTTCCACCTGATCCATGCTCCTGCTCCAGCTCCAAAGCCGCAGTTGGTTCTACTGCAGAGGAAAAGGATTAAATAGAAATATTAACGGCAAAAAATAATTCTCCTTAGGATATGTACACGAATTTGAATGAGGTGGAAGCGCCACAAGGCCAGGTTTTCGACCTCGAATAGAAGTTTTACCTTACATTTATTGATCTTGAATATTCAATAATATATTCATGCTATAAACTGATTTTCTCCTGATTTCGTAGTTAGTCGAGATAGACAAAGGTTCCTTAGGAAATAATAATGATAATATGAAGCATACATCAGAATATTTTTAAAGCGGTTTTAATGGAATTCTTAATACAAACGAAAGTTGGTTTGGAAAGCAGAAAGTTATGATGATATATATCTTTATTAAGATAAATGCATATTCCGTTACAAGCATATATTATTCGTGTTTGTTTCACACTTTCACACCTTCCTTATGCCCTTCGTGGAATGAATGTATTGGTCGCGCTCGTTTCGGAGCTCGTTCTTCGCCAACTGATCAATGGAACAAGCTTCCACAGCCGTTGCCTCTTGGTCTGAAAACAGACATAAGTTTCCAACGCAACTGTTCCGCTGTCTTTCTTTTCTTCCATTTTTTACTGTTTTGACAATAACAGTAAACGGCAGAATTTATATCTCCTCGATATATAACCTGATCTTTTATGCTTTTCGTTTCTATGTTCGATGGGATAATTCATTTTTCTTGAAACGTTTGACTGTCGTGCACAAGCTGAAGCCTCCATAAATAATAATCCTGTCAACAATGAGCCTTGGATATGAATGTGATTGTAGATAAAATGGGAAATTATTGGCAAATTGTGTTTTAAATTATGAATATTGAATTGAGGCTATAATTTTAATTACATTTAAACATTAACAACTTAATACGAAATTAAATTGTAAAATTAAGGGAATAAATTAATTGGGGGTTGTTTTTTATTTTATTTTACGAAAAAAAATTCAGCAATTTATATTCTGACGCGTCCGGTCCGAAAAATTATTGTACGGGACTCAACTAGTGGAGGGAAAACAAACTGTTATCGTTATCGTTTAAAACGATTAAAAGGAGCCCATTATTTTTATACGTTCGGGAAATATTCGCCGTCAGCTTGGGGCCGTGATGAACGTGTGTTTCCAGGACTTTGAAATGAACGATATGACCCCATAGTGCGTGTGAATAACAAGAAGATTGAGATTGTGGGGGCACACATCAGATTCTCATTGGTAAATATCATCTAGATTTCAAAATTATTGGGCTGAAATTTTACTCATGGAGTTTCAAAGAACGTAGGAAACGCAGTTTTTTGAAGTTATAAGAAAGTCTTGAAGACTCGGCTATTTCCGAGTTTTTCAGAAATTTAGTTCTGGGGAATTCATGAAGTTTGCAGTTTTTCAGCAAACAGAAAACTAAACAGTAGTGAAGTTCGGAAGGTACCTAGTAGTCGGGAAGTTGTTAGTTTTTCAGTAGTCGTAAAGTGAGTCAGTTATTCGGAAATTATGAAGTTATTAAGTAATCGTCAAGTTATTAGTTATTCAGAAGTTGTGAAGTTGGAGAGTAGTTAATTATCGATTGATGAGACATAGTAAAATTAAGAATTGTAAGAGAAATTTTAATTAAACCAGCCCCTGATTCCGGCTCACGTGAAGAAGACTGTGCCACACTCTTCCTGGAACGCGGAAAATCATATGAGAGTTTGTGCTACCTGAGTCCCAGAAGTCGACTTGGTTGCCGGAAGTAACCGGAAAAGTATTGAAACAATATACCCGTCAAAGTCAGTGTTATGAAAGCCTCAGTAGTCAACATCTACAAAGATTTATGGTCACAGTATTTTGAGCTCACAGCCCTCTGTGAGAAAAAGTGTGATTGTTTTGTTTTTATGTAGGTACATAGCTGGTAGTAATTATAAATTGTAATTATATCAGTAAGTTTAGGAATTCTTTTTTATTAAATACATAAATTGTTAAAGGTCGTACTATTTAATTTTTCCCTTTTATTATTTAATCAGAACTAAATAAGTAATTACATTTGGATATTGCAGCTTACGGTAAAGAGATAAGTAAAAATCCCCTTAACGATAATAAAACATTACAATTTATTAGACATTAATTGAACTTTGCAGAATAAATTTAATTATTATTGTTTTGTGGGATTCGCAAGTATATTTATATACTCAGGGCTTATATTAATAAAAGTGATCATGTTTACTTTATGTTTAATACGTTTACGTAGGACGGGTATAGGAACTAATTAGTTATGAATGATTTGAACTTATTAGAATTTGTTGGTTTAATTTAAATTAACCATTTCAGAATTGTTTAAAGCTTAATAGTTTATTTCCAGTAAGATTTGTCATTAACTAAATACAATTTTATTAAATATTCAAATGAGATGATCAGAACTATATGGATCATATTTATTCTAGTGGTTCATTAAATAACTGACATTGGGAAACCAAGTGTAAACGTAGTTATTGTATTTACTAACTCGAGTCGACATTCTTGCAGCTGTCAAGCTAGCAGAGATAAATATCAAACAATATATATATTTTTATTGTTTCCAGTTCTTTTATATAGAATAAAAAAATGCAAAAAGCAATATTGGATTCTGTGTGTTTAGGTGCAGGAAGCCGAGTGTTGTGGAACACATTGTGTCATTGCATGAAAACGGGCCCTAAATCGGTACTAACTGCGACGCCGACGTCGGGTCATATCCTAGTAGTTGTGGAGGTCGCCGTTGACAGGAAACAATAAAAATAACAATACGCAGATGATGTTCACATTAAAAGCGACTCCATGCCTACGCTACTAGCAGAGTTAAGCGTTTACCACTACTACGTCTCGTCCATTGCCTACAAAAATAATAATTTTTAAAATAAATAAACGAAGTCGTGATAGAAATCACCAGAATACAAAACTTCGAAACAAATATTAGGAAAAGTGTTTTCTATAATGAAATTTTTAAATCTAACCTATTCAATTAACGTTACCAAACACAATGCACAAAATGAATTCAACATGAAACGTTTCTCTGTTACATTAATCAGTATTCGTGTTACTATATCCACATAGGAAACTCCATTTGAATTTGACTTTTATGTTGTAAATTTCACTGGGCAGATATCCTCAGACGAAAATGAAACCATGTCTACTTTATCGTTGACGCCAGCCGTTTCGGACGAGGGCAAGGTTCTGACTTGTCGCGCAGAGAACCCAAAAGTCAGGGCTGCTGTCGAAGAAGACTCGATTCGGCTCAGTGTATTTTGTAAGTATCACCAAAGTTTTAATCTATTTTCTTTGCATTATTAGTTTCATATTTCAAATTATGTAGTAAATACAAAAATTAGAATGTTTCACTATATTCGGCATCAACGACTATGCCGCTGTTTATTGTGTGAATATAAGTGTAGGTAACTGCGTTAAGAACATAATGATTAGAAGGGTAACATCTGTTATCACTATATATTAAAACTCTGCTTTATTAAAATGGAACTATGAGACTGTTGACTTTCAGACATACATTACGCCGTTTATTGACAGTCAGAAAATTAATATCTCGTCCTTCAGTTCAGCGTTAAAACGTTTTATGTGTGTCGTAAACGCAAAAAGGGTGAATTTAAAGACTAAAAAGTTGTGTAATCTATAGCCATACATTATTCAGTAGTTAATCTACAAAAAATTATAGTTTCATTGGAATGAATTACTGTATTTGTATAATAATCTTTACACAGAACACAAAAATTGTTATGATAATATATAATTAAGAACTATAGATTAAATAACATTTTATATTATGTACTATATTTGTACAGAGGATATATTTTAACATAAATTTAATTCTGTCCATTAATTAATCGAATTGAAAGTGTAGATTTCTATTAGATGAAAAATAAAATCTCTGTCGAAATGTCAGTAATTTATCATATAGAACAAGTAATGAAAAGTAAGACATATAAATTCTGGATACTGATACAATGCGAAATAAGTACGACGAAAAAGAAACATAAATTAACAGTAAACACGTCGACGAGGGCAAATATTTGCGTTAAAAAAATTTACACAGCTTTAATCCAGATATTTTATTTGTAAGTTAATAATTTTATATGCGTTTTTTTAAAAATATTACTGAAACTGAATTATGAATAAATATTTATTTTGCTTATAAGATATCTGTAACAGTTACGTCTATTTACCAAAGATAGTTTTATGGATCGACCAGAGCTCTATTTTAATGACACTCATCATCGAAATGCATCTTACCTTACTTACATTAACTTTTGACTTTTATTTCCACTGAAGTTTGCTTTATAATTATTTGATCAGAATAATTACACCCATACATTTTTAATACGAAATGAATACATAAAATTAATTTACTGTAAGGAAGGTCGATTTCTAAAGCTTATAAAACCTTAGAAAATTAGTAAAAGTCCTTTATTACTTTCACCTTACTTAATATTCGTTTGACAGATAATTAAAAGTACATTGAAGAAATTTCGGTTGAATTCTCTCAGCTGTAGTTTGAAGATTCGAAAATATTCCTCCGCAAATAAAAATATAGAGACAAAAGATTGTATACAGCACTTCAGTATTACAAGGGATAAATATAAAAGCACAACTAATTATTCATAATTTCTTGTCCTTGAGAATTGGTGACACTCATTTTGTACCAAATGTAATATTTCTATTTAACCCTTAAGTTCGAAAATAGCATAAAGGCAAAAAAAATTTTAGTATCATCCCAGAGGCGTTTAAGAGAGCTAATTTGTGATGTAGATATGAAAAAAAAATTCCCTTGAGGAAATTTGGGGATCTATGTACATGTTAAAACATGCCTGTTCTTGCTTTCTGTGAGTCAACCCCTCACGCCAGACTGTTTTACACGCGGTCAACTTCAGACTTGTATGTTCTGGTTTTTTTTCTAATTGCACTAAAATCATAATTATGCAATTATTGTGAATTATTTATATTAATGTAGTAGGATGCATTAAATTCACTAATTGAATAGTTTTATCTTATCGATGGTTAACTAACATTAACTCAATAAGGAATTGTTCGCTCAGAAATCTGTAAACGATCTACTATCGTATTATCTGTTGTGTCCTGTTCTCAAAGTAGCGATGTACAGGATTTGGCATCAAGCGAACTAACATTGTCGTCTAAATTAAGTCTTTCAAAAAATTAACAGGTTTCTGTCTATCAATTAATAATATGGACAGCATGGAGAGATGAATTACCGTTTTAGAGAAAACAACAATTACACTGTAACGAATTATTTAAGTCTGAAAAATTATAAATAGAATATTAAATAATGTTCTGACACATAATTGGAAGATAATAAAAATTTATGTCTAAGTTGACCGTAGATACGTGTCATATCGTCTTACAGGACTAACTTAAAACTGATAAGTAACTTAATAGAAAATACGGATGAACTTAAGTCTTGCATTTTTTTATAAATAAAAGAACAAATACTTTTTATAATTTAAAGTTGCGTAAATAGCTATGTATTGGTCGTTAGTGTTCGTAGAATAAAATTATTTAAATGGATCTCAATTAAATTAGAAGTATTTTATTTTTTAAAAAATGTCCCTAACGTATTAGTTTTACTATAACATATAAATATTATAAATTGCTGAAAGCTCCAGGGAAAATTCAAAATTAATGAATAATTGGAGACTTAGTTCATTAATTAGTATGTTGAGATATGTGAAAGTATATGTAAATTATTCTGTACTTAACTTTACATAATTAGAAAATATTAATGCAAGTAATCGTCAATGGTTTTACGTATTCTTTTATCCAATTAAATATTCATGAATTAATAGCAAAATGTATCATGACATTAAATAAACTATTTGTTTAAATAATTGGTTTATTTTAAACTGAACATACCTATACAATGAAGGGATGAGGTATTAGTTCTGCGAGCACGTTGTCGTAGTATTTTAGGGAGCGTAATAAATCTTGGAAATGTTTCAGTCGTTCCGACAACTGTGCTGCAGCTGGGGTCCAGTCTCAACGCCGACGACATAGAAGAGGGGGACGACGTGTACTTCGAGTGCAAAGTCAGAGCCAACCCCGCTGCCTATAAAGTCACCTGGAAGTATAACGTAAGATGAAAAAATAAAAGTAGTGCCTTACGGGTAGTGATGGGTAAATATTCGATTTTAGAATTACGTCTTAACTATATTTCTACCGTCAGGGTGCTAAAAATGAAACGTTCATCACATGTCGTTGCGTATTTATGCATTCATGAGCTTAACAACGCAATTTGATTTTTCTCCTCTCATATTCGGTACTAAATTAAAAATCAAAATGCAGTCTCTATGACTACATATCTGAATCGATCAATGTTTCATCCTAAGTCTTATTTTGGATAATTTTCTCGTTATGATTAAATGTCAAGAATTGTATAATTTCAAATTGCTTTGTAAATATTAAATTTCATATAATATTTTTAAAAGTGTTCTTGTCACATGAACGCAGTTCTTGAAAGGGCTTACCCAGCAAAGAGGACCTAAATCAAATTTATTTCTCTAAAGATATATACATCTGGCAGCGTAAACGTACAACTCGTGAATGTATTCAATTAGGGCGCATATTTTGAATAATTGTTTTAATACCCAACCTCTCTTTATTATTTATTTTGCTGTCGAAGAGGGCTTATTAATTTTAATCCCATTTAAGTGGAATGATGAAGGATTTAATGTTATAATGAAATGAAGCATGCTACCTTGTTTTCTTCCATACTGACCGACAAGTGGGAGCATTACTTGTCCTTCATAGGCTTAAAAGGATTATTTGTCGACATAATTTCTTTTAAAATTACGGAATCCACGTTTATTCGTTGCCACATTTAGTGGGAACTGTTAAGTGGTTGCATTTCAGTATGTCATCAATGTTAAAAAAAATTCAAATCTTCGCTTTATATTCATTTTAGTCTAGAGCCGTATAACGTTCTCTAGTTAATTATTTTGTGAAGTCAGCATACTAAATTGTGATTCTGAAAACTGGAGTTTAATTTTTCAGTTTCTATAGAGATATAGTCTTCCATTTACGATCGATCAAAATAAATACAGCGTCGAGATCTGATGCTACGACAGAAAATTATTTAAATACCACCAAAATACAAATATCCCATGTTGAAGTGGATCACCATTAAAATATGTTTCTTCATGATGTTACTTAAAATTTCATTTTTTAAACGTTCATTCGTTTACAAATGTTTAGCATGAGTGAAATAAATGTTCATTTAAATACGGAATACGAAACGTAAAGATTGATATAGTTTAGCTTATAAAGATGCACGTAAGTTTATGAATTGTAATAGAAATAACTATTTTATAATCTGTATATTTCACTAAAGAATTTTTTAAAAACTTCCTTGGGCTGATGTTGCCGGCGTGTTTTTCAAACTAATTTCAACAATCTTTAAAGCAGAACTATCAGTTGTGACTAATTATAGTGACGTTTGCTGATGATTTATCTAATTAATTCGTTACATCGAGTATGTACTGACGCAGAAAGGAGTTTTGTTGGAATATAACAAAAATTCTATACGGTACTTCGCGTGTCGCGTGGTTGAAGAGGCGTTAATTAAAGCTTCCTATTCGGTCGATGTGACCTTTTGAAATGATAATTGAAATGCTTGTTTCACCAACTGATTGGATTATTATTAATTTTTCTTCACGAAATTGAATTAAAAAAGCTAGCTTTAATGACAATTTTCGTTTTATTTGAATGCTTGGCCATTTATACACTTTCCAATTTCATATGATACATTATGTGTATCGTCGTCTAGTTTATTGGTAACATTTACTGGAAAGAAATGGTAATAAATGTAAAAATACAAATTATTCAGTTCGGTATTTGCTTGAGAAAAGTAAGAATTATAGTTTGTATTGCCAATTATAGTATATGTAAGTACATTTATAAAAGTGAAATGTTAATTCTGGATGTTTCTTGAGACCAGTGGAAAATAATTGTTCTAGTCTATGACGTAATGCTTTTATTTTGATATAATTTCTGATTATGATATTTTATTTAATGATTATCGTCTTTTCATAGATGACTCCCATAAGAAAGTATTAAGTTATATGTATGCTTTTCTCACATCTGGAACGACGTCAATAATATAATTTTTTTTGAGGTGTAGACACGCTATGTATAGGGTAATCCACATAGTGGCAACTCCCCTCTTATAGCATAGGAAATGGATTTGAAAGGGGGGATGCGGAAGGGTAGAGGAAGGTAGCCAAGGGTTAACTACGGCCCCGGGGTATGGTTTAAGGATCCTACCCGGCATTCGCCTAAAAGTGATGCAGGGAAAACCCTAGAAAAGCCTGCATCAGGTAGGCGGGTCATTTGGTACTTGTCCCACGCCCTTCCGATGGCGGGTATACTAGACGAAATTATATATTCATAATTACAAGTAAGGAAACCTGCAAGAGAATTCTCTCGCGGGTGAACCTTCCCAGACAGCTCTGGCGGAGGCTACCTTTGGGGATGCCTTCACATCTCTCTGGTTTTTGAACTAAGGTTCCCACATGCCGAGGTACCTCGGCCTGTTTTGAGAGGTGTATGTTTCGGGATCGCAGACCTTGGGCATACGGTAAGAGTTGTTTGCTGTTCTCATGGGAAAAATCGGCCAGCTGCCTCCTAAACTGGTCGAGGTACGGAGAGTGGAATGCTGCGTCCCCACAGCAAACTGTTCTCCCACTATCGGAATGGCGTGGGACAAGTACCCAATGCCCGACCTACCTGATGCAGGTTTTTCTAGGGTTTTCCCTGCCTTATCTTTAGGCGAATGCCGGGTAGGATCCTTAAACTATAGCCCGGGAACCCTAGTTAACCCTTGGCTACCTTCCTCTACCCTTCCGCATCCCACCATTCAAATCCCTTCCTATGCTATTAAAGGAGAGTTGCCACTATGTGGATTACCCTCATGTAGCCTTACCCTAAATGTATATATATATATATATATATATATATATATATATATATTCATAATTAAACGCATGTAACTTAATAAAAATTTTAACAAGTGAAATCATTATCGTAATTCAAACCCTTATAATAGCATACGGTACATTATTGGCCTGAACCCATCTCAAGCAACACATGATGTAAATGACATATATTAACGCTTCAGTATGTCCGTATATGATAAAAATCACAGGAGGCGTCGAATGTAGTTAAATTCCTTATTTTTCTAAATATGACAGTGATACAGTATAAATTCCCTGTTTTCAAGACACCAACTCTGTCGGTATATTCGAAACGCGAATTAATTTTTCTATACCAAAATATCGCACAATATCCTTTGAATTGTTGCTAATAATTTCAAGATATTCATGATGAAACAGTATCTGACAACTATAGTTTTATGAATAAATAATCGGTATTGAATCAGAAAAATGTTTGTTAACAAAATAATAAATATACCAGCGTTTCTTCCTTGTTTTGTGACCTCTTAATGTTTAATAATTTTAAATATATATCATGCAAAGCATTTTGAGGCAAGGTTTTGCTGCCTTGCCTGCTGCAACCGAAATGAAACTCATACTTGACGACATTGTGTGGGATAATATTACTTACTAGAGGTTGAAGTCGTCTCAATACCCCCACAGTGTTTGTTTCCGGTTTGGAAGGAACGTGTGTACAAAATTTGGTCAAATTTGCTCCTTGTGTGTAGATTTTTATGCGGAACATACACACATAAGAACGAACTAAAATGGCGAATTGACCATTATAACAAATGATTAATATTGGAATTAATAACAACAATTCTGTTAATGAATAATGAATAAGAAAGATAGCCAATTCAGACAAAAAGGTAATATAAATACCACACAACTTTTCTGGGATCCTTGTGCCTTTCGTCAGGTACTAAGATGAGCCTAGAACGAGACAACTGCACTTGTCAGTTGAAAGTATTCAATTATTCATTATTTTCAATCAGACGTAAATATTTTCATTTTAATTCTGTTAATGTCTAAAGTGATACTGAAGCTTTTAGTCAAATTTACGCTCTTTTGCTCAGTAAATGATGTCTTTTTGTTGTCCTTGTTGGGTTGAATACGTGGTACCCTACAATACTCAATATATTTATAGTGCAGCACTTGAAAATGTCCGTCAATTGTTGGAGGAAACGTTGTGTTTCCGTGTTTATAATTGTCAACTGTCTGTTAAATTGGCCATTTTATTTCGTTATTATGAGTTGTGAACAAACATTATAAATTAATTTACACATGCACACCAACAGTCAATTTTATTTATTAGAAGATTTTTGTAGATTAAATTCTCGGGTCTCAACCCGGCCCAATTGTTTGTTGAATAACAACGTTTCGACAGGAAGGTCAGGTTAACTGTTAACCTTATGACGATGACGGAGCTTGGTGTCGAAACGTTGTTATTCAACAAACAATTGGCCAGGGTTGAGACCCGAGAATTTTATCTACAACAGATTCACCAGGAAAACCGTCGTTCTCTAGAAGATTTTTGGTTGCTTGTCAAATATTTACTAGTTATTTAACAACTAGATTTTCAAATACGAATTTTCAAGTTTAACTCAATAAATTATTCTGAGAAAAGTATTTCTTACGTTTATGGAACACTTGACACCTGAGCATTAAAACGGGTAAACCTTATTCTGGGTACGAGAGTCTAAGTTAAATTTATTCTGGAAAAGTAGTTACGTCTGTCCTCTCTGTCTGGAGCCTGGAAAGTAATTTTTTGCATTCTCCTGATATTAATTTTTTTACATATAAAAAGTTGGATCGTGATTCCAAGCTGATGTGAGTTCCGGAGTTGTACGCGGAGCTCGGGGGAGAACGCAACAGAAATGGGGAGAGTTAATAAGTGGGGAGGAGCAGCAAGAAGTGGAGAAGGTGGGTCAACACAGCGCTCGCCGGTCATGGCCGCATGTTATTACCAGCCTTGATCGCAGTGATGGAACTGTGCGGTACAACAATCATATTTTACAGGATTAAATTATTCCGGTAACACTGTTACGTGGTAGCGCCATTCAGATAAATTGGAAGTAGTGTGGGCCGAGTTTCTTACAAACTTATCTCCATTCCGTGGTACATAAACACTTACCCAGCAAACGTGCAATATTCTCATTCTAACCAGTTATATATAATAGAGATGATAAATGTCCAAGTTTTCGAAGATATAGAGAAACACAGTGGCTAAATTCTATGAAAATACGAGAAAGCTCTTCCAGTTACCGATTTTATTCAAATACAATATATTGATATGCAGTCCACTATATGTCAATCATCAGAATTATACTTTTTTTTAGGGCAATAAACTACATGAGGGTGATCCACGTTGGGCAACTCTCCTTTAATAGCATAGGAAGGGATTTGAAAGAGGGGCTGCGGAAGGGTAGAGGAAGGTAGCCAAGGGTTAACTAGGGCCCCCGGGCTATAGTTTAAGGATCTACCCGGCATTCGCCTAAAAGTAATACAGGGAAAACCCTAGAAAAACCTGCATCAGGTAGGTCGGGCATTGGGTACTTGTCCCACGCCTTTCCGATGGCGGGAGAGGAGTTTGACGTGGGGACGCAGCATTCCCTTCTCCGTGCCTCGACCAGTTTAGGAGGCAGCTGGCCGACTATTCCAATGGTAATAGCGGACAACTCTTACCGTATGCCCAAGGTCTGTGACCCCGGAACATACACCTCTCAGAATAGGCCGAGGTGCCTCGGCTTGTGGGAACCTTAGTTCAAAAACGGAGAGGAAAAGGCATCCCCTTCGTATCTCTCCTACAAGGTTCTGCCTGCGAAAGAACATCTCTCGCAGGTATTGCCTGCGAGGGAATAGCCCTCGCAGATAGCATCGGAATTATACTTTTTTATTTTTATTTTTTTAGGGCAACAGGACATGAGGGTAATCCACGTTGGGAAACTCCCCTTTTATAGCATAGGAAGGGATTTGAAAGAGGGGATGCGGAAGGGTAGAGGAAGGTAGCCAACACTGTCTGGCCTAAGTAATATCAAAACAAGAAAATTTTCTACCCTGAGGGTTCAATGGGTGATTAACCAAAGAATCTTCGCCTCGTCGCGACTATGAAACATAATTTCTTTATTGAATTACCACAAAATAATACGTTTAAATCTGTTTATGAAGTGTCATTGAAATTTGTTATATCTGAATTCCGTTTAAAATCAATGCTTTAATTTTTCACAGAAACCTGCTCTTTTAAGACTCTGGCAAATAGACGCTTCCGCTTAGATTCGAGTGTTTTGAATATATTTTTATTATATGCACATGTGATGAATTTATAACTCATCTTTTTCTCTAAATTAAAATATAAAATGTCAATGTTAAAAGTAGAATAATTATATAAATAAAGTAACGAATTCAACAAGAATTACAGAAACGAGTGATATTTATTTAGCACTTATTTTTGTATGCTATATGGTTAATTACTTATATAATTATTAATTTTTTACTCTTTCACACTGCCATTTGTAATAATTGTAGACCTTTCGATTATTATAGACTGTTCTCAGATCAATATTCAGGGAAATAAACCCCATACAGTGTCATATAGATCGAATGGCGAATCAATTTAGCTAAATAAGAAAATACAGCAATAGTTTAATTACAAAGAAAATGAAATTATGATTAATGGATCATTATGACTAATGACATTTAACAATAAGAGTCGAAAATGACCAGAAGGTCGAATGATATTTCCTATTAAAATTATTAACACTATGAGACTGTGTGTGGTTTATTTCTCCGATTAATTGTAGACCTTAGCCAAATTAACAGATTTCCCTCGTGGAATACCTTCCCAGCGTGTACCAACCCAATCAATATGTGTGCACCCAGTTGTAATAATTCCATTTTCTTACTAATCATAAATAAAGTTTTATTGTTAGTTAATGTTAAATTAATTTTTTCCGGACTAGTTTTACCATTTTAGTATTTATTTAGTATATAGAATTTTATAAATTTATTTTTGCTGCGAAATTTCCACACGATAAGAGTGCATGTTAAACATTTCAGTTAAACTTCAGTAGTCTTTAAACTCTCCTTTAGTGTCTCTTTCTATAAAATTTACATGATTCTTGTATTGTGGGCCTATATTTGTAATTAATTACAATATGCTTCACGTTATAAAACATTTTATTCACTGTTTAGCTTGTCGAAGAATGTTATCAACATAATATTACTATACGTAACTCCACATTCTTTCTAATATCGCCCTTATAATATTTGATGCAATTCTTTACTGGTCACCGTCATCGCTTCTTCAACTTTGAATTCTTCTGTGGAATTGTAATAATCGGACAGTTTTAAATGAAATTTTATTCAATAATTAAAATTAAATGCGAGAATGTCATTGAAATCATGAATGAAACTTGTTTCTTTTGAATTGTTTGAAATTATTAATCACCACTCAACAATATAAATTTATTTTATTGTTTTAAATGTTTTAATTCCCTTTATACATATAATAAAAGTTGTATTGCCTCCATCATCTTGAATGGTATCTGTTCGGAATTTCAATCCAAATTTTATACAATATATGCAACATCAGTTCATTATTCAACCTTAACCATTAGCTCCTTCATTATCAACCTTTCTTTTATTACACTACATTATATTGCTGTAATTGCATACATTTGATTTACATTACACTCGTTGAGACGTTTTAAATTGCATCTTATTCCTCCATTGTTCTTTCATTATTATTTTCCATGGAATGCTGCATTAACATGTTGTGTTATTTACTTTTTTTACTTGTCAACCTTAGATTAATACATACTTGCATTTCCTTTTATGGTTTATCATAATAATTTTTTCTTTAAATTTAATAATTTCTATGTAATATTGGTCATAAAATTTAATTATATGATCTCATTCCAAATAAAGCTAATTTAGTCGTTATCTGTGTGATAAACTATCATTTCTTTCGCCAATTTGAGATTTAAGAAATCTCAAATTGAACGATTTCCTCGATTTATTAATAGTACTTGTTCCCTTTCTGTCTGTAAACGATGTTTCGACGGGAAAAATTGAATTTTTTCTGCTTTGAAGAAAGAGTTTAAATTATAGTAACTGGAGTATATAATATATTTTTTTGGAATCTGACCTTAAGTCTTTCACTCATGAGTAATACCTATACTAGGATACTAACGGTAAAATCTAGGGGAAATGTCAGATCTGGGCTTCTGCTTAACTTTAGTCGTAATTTGAGCACATGAATAGAATAAGCCAAAGAAATAATAAAAAATGAAAGCATGTAATTTTGAAGTATTTAATATGGAAGCAGGCTACAAGTTATAGCTGAAAACTGGTTTAGTTTGTTTCAGTTGACCGGTTATTAAATTACTTTATACTCGTGCTGTAATTAGTTATTAATTAAAATTCCAATAACATTGGTCATTTCATAAATATTAAATAAAAGTTTAAAAAGTAATTCACCGGCCGAAAATTTTTTTTAAATAAATGTTAAATTGGTAATACATTCTACATTCTATATTGGGAGGAATGCGTCAAAGTAAAAATTGCATGCAGAGTTTATCATTCATTGCACAAAAAATAATTATCGCCAGTCTGAATTTCCGTTGTTGTCGTTAAATGTTGTTTCGGATGAGTTGAATACTTCCCTGAAAGGTTTTCATGAACCGATGATCACAATCCTATTGTATAGAATAACATTTTAATTTTTCTAATACGAATTATGCAGTTTTGTGAAAAAATTGCATGTATCAGTATGTAAATTTAAATAAGCTCTTATTTGGAGCAATAATAATCATCCGGTTAAACCGATAGTGAGGAAACTCAAAGAGGAAAACAAAGCTTGGTTTGTAGAACGTGTTTTACGGACGTCGAAAGTAATTATACTTGAGCTTGAAGCAGTTAAATGGAAGGTTTGGAGTGTGGAAGCATTTTATAATGAATTCGAGGCCATGGCTTATTTTTTTAACCACATGAAAACAAGAAGTGACTGCCTATTGTTTATTTAGCCTGTTCGAGGCACGGGGTACAGTTAAAAACCATCAGGAGACTACATCGAGCTGATTAATTGCAAATAATTACTTTAATTAATCTCTACGAAAGAGAGATGTCAACCAACTCTTACGTAATAGCTAACAATTCTTTTCAGTTTTCACTCATAATTGAACATATTTAACTTTCGTTTAAATTTAATTCCATAAAAACGAATGTTTAAATTAATTTTACTCAAAATTTAGTCCACAACAATTATAAATAAATAACTCTGGAATATATTTATTATTGTAATAATTATGTAAATGTTGAAACTTTAGAAAAAAATATAGTTTGACAATTTTTTTTTCAAGAGTGCGTGAAATAATACTCAAGCATGTCAACTTTGTTTAAGTAAAATAATAGGATATTGAAGAACCGTTCCTGTCTTACGATTTAAAAAATTAATGTCTACCTGAATGTCGGCTAGCGAATAAAAATGGGCTTTAATAATGGGAAGTGATATAATCAGAAATATAATTAACATATTGACCTTTAATATGAGCCAGGTGAGCTACTTCTAAATGAAATGAAGGGACGAAATAAAAAATGCTTAGTGATGGCAATAAAATACCGAATTGAAATAAACGTGTTTGTTACGATTACCAGAGGATTTTTCTTCTTGATTCGTTTTGAGGTACATTTGGAAGCAAATTTATGAGGAACGAACAAACAACATGAGTAAATTTCTGCATGAAAATAAACGAAAGAGCAACTAAATTCATCGTCAGTAGCGTACATAAAAATACTGCAACACCAAATACTAGAATTTTCATTTTAACAAAGTATTTAGAATATACGAAACAATATAAACAGTGCTTTCCCGGTACAAAATTGATTTTTCATATATATTAGAAGTCTTAACTGACCGCGACGAAAAAATCGGCATTTACAAAATGGAAACCAAACACTGTAAGATACTCACCTCATATATATATATATATATATATATATATATATATATATTGTAGTAATCTGTCTTATATTAAAATAATACGTGGCACAAGCAGTTTAAAAAACAATTTTTATTTATTAAACGCACAATTTTACATTTATACGAGTTTTCAAATGAAATTTTACAACAGTTAGTAATTAATGTTATATAATTAAATTTGATCTTTCTCAGGGTCGTTTACTGGGCATTTAATAAAACGAATACTTGTTAAACAACTTTTACAATCCAATATACAAAAACACATACAATCACCAAATTTGAATTCTGAAATCTGACGATTATACCTTTTACTTAAACGTTTACAACTATGAATACTGTGAAAGATGAACATAAAATCTCTCTGACAATCCATGTAATTTAGCTCACTCGTATACGAACACTCACTCACTTTATACAGGCCATAAAGAGCACCAAGTTGTGCTCACACTTTACACTTCCACATCCACCTATATACGACGACCTTACTCTCACAACGATTCACGACGAATTCCTCCAAACAATTTACTTATTTATTTCAGCCACCTAACTCGGCCCAATGTCCGCGGATGATTTATCCTGACAAACTGCTGACTGATGACCGATTCTTTCCACGACGAAACTCATATTTATTTTGGCCACCTTACTGGGTCAAATGTCCACCGACAATCTCTTCTGACAAACTGCTGACTGATTGAGTTATCTCGGCCACCTAACTTGGCCTAATCCGGTCTCAACGTCCACCAACAAACTCTGCTGACAGACTGATTACTCCTCTTACGACGCCTTATATTTATTTCTTTTGCGCACTTCACAACGAAGCCGTGAGCACTTCTCCCCACACCCTCGGCAATTTGCAATCTGTCTCCCAATTATCCTCCATTACTTCGTCGTTGTGAGCCGCTTGTGTACCTTCTGCCGATGATAATTCGAGTCCAAACTACGATTCGGGCTGGTCTTTTTCACTTGGCACCACAGAGTTCGAGCGTACCTAGAGAGTTCTGGTGCAATTTTGCTTCTCCCTCCAGAGTTCGGTTTCACTCTGGGTTCTTGTGCAAATTTGCACACGACCCCACAGAGCCGGGCGTACACACATTTAACTCACCCTCCTTTAGTTTGTCATCTGTCGCTCAATTATTCCATCATTATCTCCATCTGTCTAACCTGCGTGCCTTCTGCCGTTGACCACGCGAGTCCAAATATTTGTTTATTATTAATGATTTCTTTTAGTTAATACATTTATGTCCCAAATTTAGTTTTAAGGATGTTAAAACATGATGAAAACTCAATTCTTATCAATACAAAATTATTATTTACTGCTATATCGTCAGATAAATTTCAACTCACGATTACTCAGGAACATTTGGCTCGTTCATTACACACACACTTTATCGACTGGATGTTTACACACACTGACTCTAACACATATTATTGGTTCGACGATAGCTGATTCACCATACTCTGTGAAGGACATTCCAGTTGCTCGTGCTGAAACTACTCGACGCTGGATGCTGTGTCCTGGTATCCTACCATCGAAGACAGTGGTCAAATTTTGATATTACTACAGATTGAACTTCTGCATACAAAAATGTTTATCGTTGACATAAATGTTTTATTTCTCTCGCAGGCTGCATTCTTTCTCCATACTGGGTGCTCACAGTTCCCCCTCCGCTCTGACACTCCACTCCGACTAACTCCAACTCCTCGACTCCAATTCCTCGACTCCCCTAACTAATTCTTATCCTCCCTTTATATATGACCGTCCCTCCTTTGTTACCAAAACTACGTCGCAATTGCATTGACAGTTTCTCCATTACTCCGAGATTTACACTCTGCAGCTGCTGCTCCCCACTTAGAAAATATCTTGCCGCTCTGTCTTGTCACATCGAGACAGGACCCGTAATTACTTTGCACTTGTATTCTCACCCCCACATGTGCGCTGTTCGGAAATTCTTCTGACCGCCTTGATCTCAAGTCAATACGCCGCTTCCTGTGACGGCCAAGACACAATGCCTTTCCTAAACCGATTTATTTTGCAACAGACCACCCGCGCATGTCCCTTGCCCTGCTTTACAAATCCTAAGTACACATTGCCACTTCCTGTGTCGGCCAAGACCATTAATCTGAAACAAATATCTTGCCACTCTGTCTTGTCACATCGAGACAGAACCCGTAATTACTTTGCACTTGCATCCTCACCCCCACATGTGCGCTGTTCCGAAACAATGCATTCCCTCAATGCATTACAATATATATATATATATATATATATATATATATATATATAGAGAGAGAGAGAGAGAGAGAGAGAGATAGATAGAAAGATATAGATATATAGATATATATATATAGATAGATAGATAGATATAGGGTTTCCCAGCACTTTTTAAAGCAGAAGCGAAAGAGGAGATTAGAGGTGGGAACAAGTTACGAATTTTGTTTTAAAGAACGTAAGAATTATGTGATGCTTTTGACTGGTGCTGAGTTAAAACTTCAGACCTGAGACTTCTGAAGTTAACTTCACATTTTACTTTCCAGTGCTCTCCGACACATAATCTTGAAATGACTTAATATTCAGCTCACCGTCTGACTCCTTAATATATACTCCTTAATTTTATGGTTAGTTTCATACTTCTTTTAGATACACCACTCACTAAAATTAATATATTTAATGTGAACAGGGGATATGGACATGGTTTTAATGTATAGCTAAAACCATCCATTATAAGTTTCCATGCATAGTGAAAGACTTGTCAATCCAGTGAGAATTGATCAACGAATTCAAACATCTGCGGCACACTCAATTTCCTTGCGAGAGCACGAGCAACTTCGCATGTCAAAACTTCGCAAGTCGTCCATTATTCGTGCACATCACAATACTGGTACAGTTCATTACACAGAGCGGTCATGTGCTCCCGTTTCTGGTGCACGAGCTGTTGTGGAACACCTGTCACCACGGACGTATCATTTAGTTGAGTCGATTCGGATTGAAAATAAAATTAAAAATTAAATGAAGGTAAGTCTCATACACACTTCCGTTACCTTCGTGCAACAGAATCCTGACAAGCGGCCTTCGAATAGCTGTATTCTGAATTACATTCCTTATCTTAAGACGCCGCGCCGTCGAGATAATTGTGACTGCTTGAAATTGTTTATAAACGACACGTTAAAGCGTTTCGTTTGAATCATGTAAATTTAATGTTTGTAGGACAGGCAATTTTCAAAATAGATAACATATTTTTCATGTTGTGTTTTATTTTGATTATTCGAGATTACGAAATTGCCAATTTATTAATCACATAATAGTAGAATTCTGTGATCAAATATTAACGAAATATTCAAAGAATTTATGGACTACAAACAAAAAGGGGAATAATAAAACATTATATATATATATATATATATATATATATATATTAGGGCAACAGGCTACATGAGGGTAATCCACGTTGGGCAACTCCCCTTTAATAGCATAGGAAGGGATTTGAAAGGGGTGATGCGGAAGGGTAGAGGAAGGTAGCCAAGGGTTAACTAGGGCCCCCGGGCTATATTTTAAGGATCCTACCCGGCATTCGCCTAAAGAAATGCAAGGAAAACCCCAGAAAAACCTGAATCGGGTAGGTCGGGCATTGGGTACTTGTCCCACGACCTTCCGATAGCGAGAGAGGAATTTTCTGTGGGGACGCAGCATTCCCTTCTCCGTGCCTCGACCAGTTTAGGAGGCAGCTGGCCGACTCTTACCGTATGCCCAAGGTCTGTGACCCCGGAACATACACCTCTCAGAACAGGCCGAGGTGCCTCGGCTTGTGGGAACCTTAGTTCAAAAACGGAGAGGAAAAGGCATACCCAAAAGTAGCCCCTTCGTATCTCTCCTAAAAGGTTCTGCCTGCGAGAGAACATCTCTCGCAGGTATTGCCTGCGAGAGAATAGGCCTCGCAGACTTCGCTATCACATTATATTTAATATCATGTTGTATTATTTATTTACGATTTACATTATACGGCAGAAGGAAACTGTCATTATGTAGTTTACTAAAAACAATTACAATTAATATTTATAACTTATTCCTAAAGTAATTCGAATAAGAATGATACTTCGAGCTTGATAATTGATAAGTATTGTTAAGTATTGATGCTGGACAAGTTCATTAATTAAGTTTAACATCTACACAAATTATTAATTACTTTTATTCGCTTAAAAGTCATTTTAATTTTTTGCATTGTCACAGGAGTTTCCTCCACACGTTTCGACGGGAACAATCATGTTCTAAATAAACTGCAAGAAAGTAATTTACTCGGTGATAAAACGATATTGTTAGTGTAATAGTCCATTGCCACGCCTTCCGCACCTCTCTCGCTTTCCAATCCCTTCCTATGCTGTTAAAGGGGAATTGTCACGACGTGGATAACCCCCATGTAGCCGGTCACTCTAAAAAAATGTCACTTTGTTGCAAGCGATAGTCTAGTTCCACAGATAGAAACTTAAGTGAGAGTCGAAGTAAGCTATTAACATAGTTGTGGCATGGAGACTGGAATGTTGCGTCTGCACAACAAACCCCATTCGTATTATAAGAAGGGGGTGGAAAATGAACCGAGAAGCCGACCTAACTGATACAGGTTTCTCTCGGGTACACATTTATGCGAATGCCCGGTAGGATTCTTAAATTATAGCTCAGGGCTCCAGTTAACCCTTGACTACCACGCTCTCCCTTCCGCATCCTTTCCTATTCTATTACAGGAGAGAGTTCACCACGTGGATGGCCCTCATGTAAAAGTTCGCCGCACGAAAAATAATGCAATTATATTCAATATTTTCTGTGTCGCAATTATATAAACCTATTTTTTGCCTAAATTTTGTCCTTATTTATATAGAGTGGTGTAGAAAGGATTTTCGATTGTTTGTATATTATAATATTTTCAACTAGAAGTCAATTAATTATCAAAACAGTTAATTACAAATTTTATGTGTAAAACGCCGTTTGTAACATTTATGATACAATAAAGTTTCTGAACTTTCAAGAGACTTCTACTGGCCAAATTGAAAATAATTACTGCAATTTTTTCCTGCAAAGCAAATAACCGGTCAATTAACATTTTGTTCCCCACTAAAATGATTATTTATATCATACAAGTTGCTATTTTCATTACTAAAACCTGCCCCATAATTTTATTTACTGAACTTTCGCAAAGGATTTTAGACCATTCGGCCTTATTGGATACTATGATAGTATGAGTAAATCTTCGTAACGTGATCAGTTACTAACACACTGGATGTATTATTTACATGATTAGTTTGTGTCCATTATGTCTTATGAACTTCCACGAACTTCTTTCACACTATTGAAAACACGAGTGTTACTGTTTCCCTTCTGTTTTGTTTCAGGGAAAGGCTCTTGTCCAAAATCACGCTGGTGGAATTATTATGTCTAAACAAGCACTCGCACTCCAGGCGGTGAATAAACGACAAGCGGGACTTTACACGTGCACGGCTTCCAACGTGGAGGGAGACGGCGAAAGTAAACCACTACAACTCAAGATCATGTGTAAGCAGCACCTGACTTACTCACAGAACAAGTTATCTACGAATCTTTAATGAAGCAGAACTCACAAGTTATACACTTCTCAATTCGTGAGCACTAAAATTTCCAATTTTCATATATATATAATTCCCACATGCCTGAGTTCCATTGTTTGAACGGAAAATCTCGTGATATAAATCTCCAATTGTTGTTGCGTTTTCGTCGCTTTTTAATGTTGTCAAGTGACAAGTGTAGTTGTGTTTCTCTAGACTTTTCTTAGCACCTGACGAAAGGCACAAGGATCCTAGAAACGTTGTGAGGTATTTATATTACCTTTTTGTCCGAATTGGCTATCTTTCTTATTCACAAAACATTTCTAATTGTGTGTCAATGAATGTGACCTACGTGTTCGTTGTTTTCTAAAATTATATTATTGCAAGCTTTATCTTAGGTATTTTTCTTTACATGTTCTGCAGACAAGCCCCTCTGCAAGGCTGGCCAGCAGCGAGTGTACGCCGTGGCGAGGCACGAGGCAGCGCACGTTCTGTGCGAGACCGACGCGTTCCCGGCTCCGGACTCCTTCCGCTGGGCCTTCAACAACTCCGCGGAGAGCGTGGACGTGCCACAGTCGTGGTACAACTCCTCGCTGTCCGCGTCCGTGCTTCGCTACACGCCCGTCGTCGACCTCGACTACGGCTCTCTGCTCTGCTGGGCTGCCAACGCTGCGGGCAGGCAGCACGCCCCCTGCGTCTTCCATGTCATACCAGCCGGTACAATACAAGTATTCATTATGAATTAAATTATGTGAAAGTGCTGACGTTATATTCGAAAATTACTCCCCGCATCCTAGACAGATGGGCAACGCATATATGTCCCGGTCAATTTTGATGGTCGAGCAAAAATTTTCAAATATGCTTGCTAATAACTAGATAGGTGTAGTGGGCAAATATCGCAATTTTTTCCCACTGGAAATGCTCGATCTTGAGGATTCTGTGCAAAGTTAAGGGTATACAACTATTGCTGCGCACCCAAGAATTATTTTCATTTAACAGCAATTTCTTGAGGAAGATATCGATATTGTCCGAATGGTACTTTGTCAGGATTTTATCGTCCCTAAATTTTAAAACAATTAGTCGGATTTTCAAGATTATATTTTTCTAATTTATTATTCTCATAAAATCTATATAAGTGTACCAAAATAATATGGATTATTCAATTTTATACTTTTAATACTTAGTGCTAACATTTAAAAAAACCCTTACAATGGAGTTGATATTTAATACAAATTGAAAATATGATTACTTTTCTTGTCGAAGTCAGTCTGCAGGCAATTTCCTAGAATTTGGTTGATGGTGGCTACTAGGAAGTTAGGATCAATTCTCCACAGTTACAAATGAGCATAGATCTCGTTTCAATGATCAAAAATGATTATCTTCCATTACTATCACTAATCGTTACTGGTAATATACAACACTTTTCCGATATGTTCACCAAATCCTACTCTATTAAGCTCCTTAAATTTTTTCGATGAATTTTTTTCACATTATAATAGATATGTTACACAAATTTAAAGTTTCTGATATAATAAATAAGTTTCTTTTACAATAAATATCATTACAATGACGAATGTTCTTTTAACATGGGTTAACTTAATATTGTACACAATATCATGTTGCAGCACACTTTTGCTATTATTTGAGATTTATACATTTTTGCACTCGCTTTTTTTACGGATGGATTTTTAAAGTCAATATTTTTGAATTAACCAACTCTTTGCGAAATCAATGAAATTTGTATTTCTGTCATAATATTCATACTATTTCGTATTTAAAATTCGTATTGACTGTTCTTAAAGAAATTATATATTTGTTATTAACTAAATATGCACTCACATCATCGTGTGTATGATTCAGGACAGCCTGAGGCTCCGTTCAATTGCTCGGTGCAGAACCAGACTTCACACTCCCTTCAGCTACATTGTGTGGAGGGTTTCGACGGTGGACAGCAGCAAACATTCCACCTGGAATTATTGGATGCACAGACCGGCAGGATGCTTCTCAACTTATCGTCAAGAATTCCAGTGTTCATTATCGACGGGATGGCTCCCGGTCAGCAGCTACAACTTCTTGTGTATTCAGTAAATTCGAAAGGGCGGAGTGAAATTTTACAGTTGGAAGGGTATACTTTGAAGGCTGCAGAGAAACACACAGGTAAAGAAAATTACCGAAATATATTTGCCACTTGTTACCGATTTGTCTAGGGAAACTGAATTTGTAAAGTTATAATAAGGAAAAATATTTTTCTATAAATATGCCACAAGTTATTTTCAATAATTAAAAAATAATTACACATGAATAACATGTAATGTTAGTGTAAGAGGCATAAAATCAGGTATATCGTAACTTCCTCAATATCATACAATTAATTAAGGAACCTTATACTGCATACGTTAGAATCGTGAGTTTTTATAACCTCAAAAGAAGAAAATATTAGTACCTTATTGATTTGAATGGACGTTAAAATGAAATCAGAATGTAAATGTATTAATTTTGTTTTGTAGTGAAATTTTGTCTCTCCAGACAAATATACACTATAACAAGAAAACAAACGTCAATAAGGTAATGATTTATTATATTTCCCGTACTTCAATATTTTATGTTGACTAGAATTTGTATTTATTCAAGTATCATATTTCTATGCATAAATTATATACTAAATGTCACAGACACGTCTTTTCAGAGACTTTTCGGCGCTCATTACTTTTAAATTTATTTTATTGACAGATATCTGTTCCAATTCTTGAAATGTTTTTCCGATGCTTTTAATATAGAATTCCTAGGTGAATACGAGAAGTGAGCTACCATTTATCTCCACGCTTGATTTAACATCAGATAATTGAATAGCGCCCCCTCGATACTTCACATTTTTCTGAAGCATCTTGTCCGACTCACGGGATTTACAGTCCTCATCCAGAAAATTGAGCGCCCCTTCATTCCAATACGATAAATACCTTTGGATCCGAAATTTTTCTCGAGTCTGGTTATGAAAGAAAATACTTCCTTCCATTTCAAGGTGCCGCCCAGTTTCTCCATTCGAATAATGACTTGCTTCCGTTGTTATAATTATGGATCATAAACTACCAAAATAATGGAGTTTATATGCAAAACTTTCAAATGAGTGGAGATATTTTCTTTCGTAACAGGTAATTTGGAGCCACTGATGTTTTACGTGTTGCATTACGCTGCTGGATTTTTATAATGAGGGCTATAACACATTACTGTTAATCAAATGTTCGTACGTTATCCTGCTGTTCTTGTCAGTCGGCCAAGTAATAAGAATTGTTTTTTGTCTGTGGATAAATGATCTAAACGTTACTGGAGCGAGAGAAGTGTATCATCTGTTTGCTACGTGTAGTAGAGTTTCCTGCATTATTGACAGGTAGTGCATTGTATATAACCTGGGTAATTTCCTTTGACATTGGACCCGTTACTGTATAATCTAAACTCGTCTAGCGTGTCTGAGGACGAGATAACCTTTGAAACAAAGACAGGTAAGGCCACTGTAAGACCTTACAAGAAATCCTGGAAAAGACGGAGGCAACATCCGACGGGGTACATCGCGTAGAAACCACACGGGAAAATTAGAGAGATTAACTATAAATACAATATCTCAAGTCTAATCTCAGGTCGCTCTGCAGTTAATAGAAATGATCTCTGTGAATGAGAAACGGAATATCCAATTGCAATAGGATTCAAAAAAATTCCTATGGAATAGCATTTGACGCCCACTCCATCATTGTGGTAAGAATCAATATCGGTAAACATCTTAAATACTCCTATGATGACGGAAGAAACATTTGAAATTAATTCATAAGTACTATTCAAGAGATGAAGAAGTATTTGGATAGAGGAAATAATTAGAGGGAATACGCAACTTCAGTATCTGGTTGACATAATAAAATTTTGTTTCATGGCTTTTTAATTTAATTAGGGGATTATATTTAAGGGAAATTTAAATATTTGAATCTACTTTAAGTATTTGAAGGAATGATACTATGGGCGTCAGTGAAATCTGAAACCTACTAAACTACTTTATTTATACACAAAATTACAAATGTAAAGGTATTTCCTTGAATTTATAGAACTTTACATAAGACTATTTCATCACAGGGTCATTAACTGTTGGTTGAGTAGCATATTTAGCTAATGTATACATAATTTTGTTGCGAGCGTCTGCGTAACTTTCCCGAGCTGGCTTTGTCTTTGGACGCATAACAACGGGCTCCTTCCTGGAAGGTCGGCTCAAATTCTCTAATGGGCTGTGGCTGGAAGTTTCCATTCTTGTCGTGGTCTGGTTGGTTGTTAAGATCAATCTCTCTAACGTCTGGATCACAACTGCTTTCAAGTATCATTCACTAGTGTCCATCTCTCTCTGAGAAATATTTTGCTCGTCTCCGAGCTAGAAAAATTTCTTCCCCTCCCCAAGGCTGAAATTTGTGCCATGTGATCATTTCTGCCAATGTATGTCCCGAACCTTGGATTTTATTGTGAAGGGGAGTTTATACTAGTCGTCCTTCAGAATTTATTAAGGTTAATGTCCCGGACTTTTCACAGGGGTGAGTTAATCCCTCATAGTTGCTAATTCGCACGTTTTCGCCTGGCCGAGGTGACTACGGAAAACCAGATTTTATGGTGGGCAATTCAAAGCCCCTATCTGTCGTGGCCACGCGCTTCTAAAATATTTTTAAATTTATGTATAAATTGATCATTGGCCATGCGCTTCTAAAATATTTTTAAATTTATGTGTTAATTGATCCCTGACCTGGAGTTATTTCCACGTTACAATGGAATCCCCAAAAAAGTCTTAATCAGTTTCTAGAAATTTTCTGATCTGGAATGATACAGGACCTAATTTCTTGTGTATAACTGTGGGTATCACAGTAAGGATTTTATTTATTTTATTAAGATGTTTTATATTGTTTCTAAAGTCAATTTTAAATCGAAAACTGACTTATTGAAAATATTCCTTGCACTTGTACAGGAATGCCGGTCAAGTTCGAGTTGACTGCGGCCCTGGGGGCGCTGGTAGGGATCGTGGTAGTGTTACTGTTGCTGGCCATCGTGGCAGTAGTGGGAGCCGTGCGGATGCGCAGAGGCCAGCCAAGGCCGCTCGTGAGACCCACGGACCTCGCGCTGAAGAAAACCAATGCGGTCCCTCAGAAGGCGGACGACAAGGACGACCGCAATCCCGACATCATACCCTCATATGATGGTGAGATATAATTACGTCAAAAATGACATGACTATTATGTAAGTTTCGTAAGACAAGGATAATTATAAATAATGGCAAGGCCTGAATCAATCCACTATTATTGCGTAACGTACCTTGCATACATTTAAACTTATTTCCATTAAAATGTTTTCCACTCTAAACTACTAATGTTTTCTCTTTGGCGACGCAAAAAGCACGATAATTAGCTGCATTATTTAAACTCCCTAGATATTTAATTGCACCAATTATTTTCTAACTTACAAACTGTCTCTTTTCTCTGCTGTGTACAATTGTGATTTATTTTTATTAGAATATTATTAAATCAAATAAATTAAATATTTGTATAAAAATTGTACAACTGCTTCAATGAATTGCCTGTAATGAACATTTCCTTAAAAACGCGCTATTTCGGACGGAAGCCAGCTGACGGAATCGGACGGTGGGTTAAGACCGTTTTGGTGACAAAGACCTAAAGATTGCTGAAAACTCTAAGGGACACCAAATTAATAGGCCTGCATAATTGATCTCTGGAAGCGTCCCTACTTAGCGGGCGGGCATGGAAAATTTAAAACATATGCCGGAGGAATTTGGAGATTTCGGGAGAGTGAAATCGGGCAGTGAGTAGCCAGCCAAAAAATTGACCGAGGAATTCTGAAGAAATTGTGGGGGAGCTGACGATTCATCAGTCGATGCATTCGGGTGTCGCAGCACGAGAGGGCGACGCTTCCAACGCTACCAGTGTGCTCCAGCTGTAACCACAACGGCACGATATCGTCTGAATTGTTTAAATCAAAGTATCGTAATGCCAGGTCCCTCCACTTATACATTTAAACAATAAATTAAATTTATTAATATCAATAATTTCAATTTTTCTATGTTGAGTTTCACCCCACGAAATTCATGAAAGAGAGAGAGAGAGAGAGACAGAGAAAGAGAGAGAGAGAGAGAGAGAGAGAGAAAGTGGCCATGTCTCGTTATTTTTTATTGTCAAATTGGATTAATTCAATTTTAATATGATTTATTTTTATTAGCATATTATTATATCAAATAAATTAAATATTTTTATTTTTGAAAACCCACCGTATAAACTTTGAAAGTATAAATAAATGTACTCTTTTTAATCTATAGAACTCCATTTCGACCTTTACTTGACTCCCTTTAGTCATCCTTGCCGCACAAAATGGATTAGCTGAACATTTTTCTATCTAGGACATCATTATGTTCAAGTCAGTTCATTCACTTCTCGTATCACGTCCACATAATTTGGCGGTACTAGAAAATTCCAATACCTGAGAATCCTCAAGTCAATTTTGATTTGTTCAACATGAAGAAGTTTGTCAACAGTCATACACACACCAACGCCGACTTCGGCACCTGCCTTGCTTCGCACTACGGTTCGCACGTCCCTTCCGATATTCTTCGTCTGTCCTCAACTCAAATTACTCTTAAAATAATTTTCTGTTTGCATTTATTACTTGACAACAATTCTTCTTAACTTATGGACGCGCCATTTAATGAGAATGGAAGAACACCAGTTCCCAAAGAAGGTTTCTTTACGAAATTTTGAATGAAAAAGGTCTGTGGGATTGCCACGCAATAGGTTGGAAGATGGAGTACGGCGGGATGCATCATATATCCTCAAGATCAGAAATTGGAGAGAAGCAGCACAAGAGCGAAAATTTTGGAGGAGGCCGACTGGCTGGGCCATGACGCACCATAATTGGAATTGGAAAATCGGAAATAGTCGTGATTTTTCATGTACCATTCTGAACATTTAATTCCATATTAAAGTATTTATATAATTTTATGTTTCTTAACTTGTAGTACATAATGTATAAATTTGATTACGTGAACTATACAAAATCATATATTCAAAAAATCGTTATTGAATTAGCTTTATAATATGTACAAATTTCAAGGCACTAAATTCTCAGTAATTTGAAACAGTAACTTTATTTAATAATTGTTGAATATATTAAAATTCTAACGCAATTATCAATTTATGTCTCATAATATTTTTTTTAGCGTTGATTTCTGAAATATATATTTTTAATAGCTTCATACGATTTTTTGTTTTGTTTTAAATCGATATATATATATATATATATATAGCTAGAGAAAAAAAATGGTTGTAATTTAATTTAAAATCGTTTTCAGTAATACGGCTTAGATATGTTTTGGATAGTCTAATACGTTCAAGTTGATCCGAAATCAAAATGATAACCATAACATAGCCTTCACTGCTGGCATAACCATATATTAATAGACCCAGCGGTGTTGTTTAACATTGACTCCTGCACTTTGATGGATGAGATAACACAGATGACGATGATTTGCATGATGACGTAATGGTGAACTTTGGTCGTTGATAATTGGAGAATTCCTCATGCATCTATAATACGAAACGTTTCTCCTCCACAAACGTCCTGATTACTGACAAACGTTACACTACTGAAACTAACCGTTAAAGGAAATAAACTATGAAATCAATGGCTCGCTAAAATAAACAAAATATCGTGAGTAAAACAAAAAAAGAGATTTCTTCGCCGGAAGCAAACTTTCTTCATCAAAATACATAATAAATTCAGAGAATAAAATGAGTGCCTCGTGTTATTTAATAAATAAATCTCCGTAGTGGATTAATGAAACTAATAAATCTAATCTCAAACGGAAACTCTTATTTTACCTCATTGAGAAAATAAACTTGACGTTCCAAATCTTCATAAAGAAAATAAGTTAAAATGAATAATTTACCAAATTATCCTAGTGTAACAATTGTGAGTTTTTTCTCCGCCCGGAACTCGGTTTAATTTATTTTTACAGGTAGGAACCGTTGACTTCCTAACTAAATCATTGAGAGATTCCTTCAGAGACCTAGTAGGTTTTATAATTATTTTTACCAGGGATGTATCAAGTTTTCTTTGACTACAACTAAATAACAGATCTGCTTTATTTATTTATATTTCCATAAATGCTTTCACCGAATCATATGTTTGTGTGTGTATAGACAGGCGACACCATAGAAAAACCTGCATCAGATATATTTGGTATTTGACATTTTTCTCACGCCATTCCCGTGACGGGTGAGGGCTATGGACACGCTGCATTCCAGTTTAGGAGGCAGCTGGCCGACTATTCTTGCCTATCTCTTGTCGTATGCCCAAGGTCTGTGACCTAGGAATCTACACCTCTCCTAATTGACCGAGGCACTTCGGTTAGCATAATTTCTTTTGTTTGTATTCCATCTCTCTAGTTGTAACTAGAGGCAACCTTGGAGGCTGAAGAATAAGTGCTATGTATAGGGTTATACTCGTAGTGGCCACTCTTCTCTTGTAGCAAAAAAAGGGAACGAAATACGAGATGCGTAAAGGTATGTAATAATTACAAAAGTTGGACTTATATCCTTCGTCCGCAAATTGATCTCATTTCAAAACGTTAGACACCAAACCATTTTCCTCAGTGAATGGCCAGTTACAAAATAATTATAAAATAACAAGAAGTTAAATTTAAAAGTATTAGTCAACTTATCCCATTAACTTTGCTTTAATGTTTTATTTTCAGTTCAATGTCGTAAAATATATATAAAAAATTAGAAAGTAATTTCCAATTGAGAACGGATGTAGGTCCTCAAAGAAAGGAAGAAAATGTGTGCAGTAAAATAGTAATGTTAATAGATTTAAAGATTTTTTCGTCGATTTTATTTAAATTCGTCAGTCATTTGTTCAGAAGCTTTTCAGTTTTCCATTGTATTTCTTTTACTTATTTGAATTTTCAGGTTCAGAAACTGATCCGTCGTCGATGAGAGGAACTCCTGCTATTCCTGTGTCGGACGTGCCTCCTAGAAGTCGGGAAGCAGATTCTTCCGCTGTTGGAGAGCCGTTTAAAGTCTTCCATTGTGGATGGGACACTTACGTACCTCATCCTGTGAGCATTCTTTTACAATTGTTTGAAAAGTGAAAAATAAGCAAATATTATTACGGAATAATATCTATTTTTCTGAGCTATAATTCATTGTTCTATTCAACTTTTAACCGTTTCCAAACACTTAAACGTATTATTTACAACATTACGTCCACGTTGTTTCCTTTTAACTGTAATACAAATTCAACGTCACAAACTTCACGTTAATAATTTTTCTTCTCTGGTACATGTAAAGGGTAAGAAATATCAGAACTTGTCTTAATAAGTTCATAAAAACTTGACACGTAGAATATAAATCGTTACCATTGATATTATTTATGTTCTGTAATTTAAATTCTTGTCTTGTAAATTAACATAATTTATTAAACATTTTGCATTAATATAATTAATACCTATTTTACTGCCCAATGATTTTCAATATCAATAACAGATAATAGTAAAAAACTAATTAAAGATTACATAAGCAATACTTGCAACTTTATTATGGTAACGTAATTGAAGTATTTAAAAGTTTATTTATTATTATAGCTCAAGAATAAATGTTCTTAGTGCCTCAATATTCTGTAACAGCGTTATATTGAAGTGTGGCTAACCTTATTAAAAAAATTTATCACCCTTTAAATTAAATAATATTTGCAGCTTTGCATGCAATTATGCACCCTAGTCCTTCAGGGTATTAAATCATTAACTGATACTCCATTACTTTCATTTAATACAACTATTATGTCTCCAGTTGGTCGTGAAGAGTCTTATTTCGGAACCACGACTGATTTTCTACATATATCTATATAGTAAATTACAATTCAGAACTTGAAACAGTGTTTATCAATATGAAAGAATCCGAAATATTCGATAGGGAGCTTCAATATAATTTCAACAATAAATAAACAAATAATAATGCGCTATTGTGACGATAGAATTCTATTTAGCATACTTTCTGGTCTGGGAACAAATGAAGAACGTATCTGTTTTGAATGCACGTTAGATTTCTCCGAAAGAATGCATCAATGGACAAATAAGCATATATAACTCACACGTGTTAATGTTACCTGAAAGTTTTCCTTTTCTGTCAGCCTCAAATAAACGATTCATTATTCAAGGCCAGATAGATTAAGTGCTTGTTTGTAATCCTCAGCCGTGAAGTTTGTGCATTCATCATTCCTAAAATACCCTACTCGCTATTGTGATCCAAAGAGAACAATGTATACTTACCCGTAACACAAACAAAAACATTCTCCGAGAGAAATGGAAAGCTGGATACAAACTTATATAAATAAAACGTAATATATATTAAAATTATTTTGATTAAATATTGATTTATTTATGAAATAATAACATTTGTGAGTGTGTACATGAAATATTATAAAATCTTATTCTTAACAGTATACAGTGTAACATTTAACAAGGAAAAATGAGAATTCCTCTTTTGTTCAAGAAGTAAAATACGTAAATATTTCAAACAATTATATTAATTTAATTAACTATAAAATTTTAGCTATTCTATAATATATGAAAATAACATAATAACAGACCACAAAACTTTTAAATATTCGGAAGATATGTAAGCTAATATTTTGACCTTTTGAAAGCATCTTTTAGACGTATGTTATATTTAAAGAAATTTAATAATTATCATAAAAGTTAAAGGCATTTAAATGAAAATGATGTTGACTGTTTTTGTGTATACTTTCTTTGTTTTATGTCTCACATAAGTCTGTTAATCTTTAATAAATAAAGTATAACAACTTTTTAGTGATCCATTCGAAACATCTCCTATTTTTTAAATGAAAAATTTAAGACTGATTAAAAACTAATAATAAGAAAGATAGCCAAATACAGACAGATTAAGTGATAATATAAATGCCACACAACGTTTCTGGAATCATTGTCCCTTTTATTCAGTTGCTAAGAAGAGCCTAGAGCGTCACAACTGCACTCGTCAGTTGACAAAACTCCGAAGTTATTTTAAAGGCATTTGAATTTTGTCAAAGATGACAAATTTTTATTAATAATTACAAAAAATGTTGCATTTTCTGTTAATTTCTTCCTATACAAATACAACAATCGTTTAATTTCATATTAAATTATTTTATTGTTTAATAATGATTATCTGTTGTGTTTCCAAATTGAGTAAAACGTTTCGAAATGAATGATTAATCACGTTATAATATTTCTATAACAATTAACTGATTTTCATATACAAATGACTTAATTTTATTATTTAGATGGGCACTTATTATTTAAGACAAATAATTCATATCTGTGATGAAATTAAAAAGCCTATAGTGGATATTGCTGAAATACTGGACTTTCAAAAATGAGAGTTTTGAGTTATAAATGGAACTCACATACGAGTTCACTAATTCTGAACCTTTCGGTATGCTTCTTATATTACTGTGAAACTATTACATATATTTTATGAATAATACTCTAATAAATACTATTTCATATTGTAGATCTGATACTGATGTTATATGAGTTAAAATAAGGTTTATATTTCAGCGTACTTATTGTGTTACATAGATTCATCGTTAACATTCTACGTACACACATCCCAGACCTCACCAGACACATTTGTTATTTAAGTATGTTTTTATTTCCCTTTACGTATGTATCTCCAATGTCTGACTTACTCCTTATTTTCCTCACGTGACTGTTATGGTTCTTTGTGTTTGCAATGTTCTTCTAGTTAAACAAACCTCACCCACAAAATTTCCTCAGCATTAGTTTATAACTAGAGTGATTCTCTTCACAAGGCTCAACCAACTTTAAACTGGTAATAGAAGAAATCACGACCTACAAGAAAGCAATTAAAACGTTTTACAAACGCTTTTAAAACATGTTTCATCCCTATGTGGACATTATTCAGTTCCATTGAACATAAGAAGAAATTTACGTATTTGTTACCAGGTTTTAGCTGTCTGTAATATTGGTGTAAATACTAAATTTATTTTTTATTATAATTATATCAAAACGTTTTACCACAAAAACTAGCCAGTTTTCCAGTCGCAATTATTTATTATATATATAATATTTATTTCGTGCTTTCGGATTAATGAGCCATTATATTTTCTGTTTATAATATGTAACTAATGATAGTCTCGATAAAATTTCACAATACAAAATTATTATTACGTTATGAACGCAGAGATCTCGTGGCCAGTTCATAATTTTATATTGCAAAAGCCAACATTAATAATATAGATAAATTATGTATACACCGCTGATAATGGCTAATTAAGTCGAAATCACGAAATAATAATATAATATATATAATAATTGCGACAGTAAAAGTAATCATTTTCTTGTTTTGAAAAAACTATTGACTAATCTTAATGTAACTAAAAACATTAAATATGTTTGAAAAAATGTAATCTGATGATATCGTAAATGATTCATTTTCTTCACTGATATACATAATACTTTAAGTCTATATTTACAGAATTTTTTATATTTAGTTATTAAAAATTTATACTGACTGTAAAACAAGTGATTTCAGTCTTTACTAACGTTTGAAGAACAGTGAATGCCAATCCGTACAATCAATCTCTGCATCCCAGACAGCTGAGGGATTAACAAAGTTTCAGAAACTGCGAAAGACTTGTTCCGAGGGTTCCTATTGATCTAGGAAGAGAAACATGCTTACTTTTGTTACGTTGTGAATGCTTTGCTCTAGAAACGTATTTATGAAGTACTTCGTTTCGGAGAACAAAATGTCTGAAATATTTAAATTTCATATGTCTAACATTGTATATTTATCTCCTATTCAACCATATTTTTAATTTACAGAAGTTAAGTGAAAAAATAAACCATTTTACCTCAACAACATTTTAGAGGAGAAGTTATCGTTTACAACCACAACATGAATACAAATATTAGTAACTTTATCTTTCAGCCATCATTATTTATCTACCTAGGATTTAATTATTAGTATTTAAAGCGGATCAGTACACGTATTACAAGTAATTATTTACAAGTATACAAAGCCGTATATTTGAAATTAATGAAAACTTCGGTTTGTATTTAATATTTTATGAATGGAATTAATTCAAGACACCTAGTTTTGAATGTAAAGGTACAAATGTGGATCTCAAAAAGTAAGCCCACTCCATGGTTCAGAGGGACAGTCAATTTATTAGTTTTGTTACTTTTTTCTGCCCTAAATAACAAAATAAAGTAGTTAATAATCCTATATCATGTTTCAGTCCTACAGCTCCAATCCAGACTTGTCCCATGTGACTTCTTTCTTTCCCAGAGCTGAGTTTCCACCTCCAGGAACTCCATTTAGGTCGGTAGAAGACATTGAGAAAGGTGTAACCGATAAACTAAACGCGATTCCATTTACAGACTTACAGCGCTCTGCAAGGAAGAGTTGGAGAAACGCCTCAGACCGGGAGTTGCACTCGTAGGAAAGTATCTAAGGTGATACTGACCAATTGCATGTGGAAGATAATCGTGATATATTTTCTAAATCACGTAACTATCAGTCTTGTAAGATTTTACAGGACTTAATTTCTTATTCTTATACATGTTTTGTTGTTTTCTGAACATGTCCACTTTATCCAGATTTTAATAAATTATGTCTTTTTATAATATATTTATAGTGGTTTCTTAATATATATATAATATATATTTTAACTGAATTAATATTTATTAGCAACGATATGAAATTATTTATAGGAAATTACATATAAATTAATTAATGCAAACATAAATAAATATTTTCAGTGTGAATGTAAAATCTTCAGTGAGTTTAATATATAAGGGAGCTGACATGTAACAAACGCAAATATATTCGCTGGGAAAATCGCCTTGAGTCGTTCTGGGGCAGTGTAAATTGCAAAACTCACGTAAAATTTAAACATAGTAGCTATTCAGCGTTCGGGTACCGGTTTACCAGACGTGGGCTTCGATGTCGGCCTCCAGCTGCCTAACTGAGGAATATTGCCAATTTCAATTATACTCCACCTGGCAGCTGATTACATACTCATGATCGTTAAATGATTAATTATTTGCGGAACACACCATTTTCTCCTGACTAATTATTCTTCTGTGCCCTCTTTGTTTTTCGCGTACGGTCAGTACTATTATTAATTCTTTTGCGTCTCTGACCTATCTTTACTTAATGTTTCTTATAGGGTGTAGCACACTGAAGTCAGTGTTGTCCCATTCGTTCCTCGTTAGTTACCGTGTAGGACAACTTACCATTTGCCTTTTTTGGCTCCCTGTTGTAATCCAAACGTTCAGTTGCAAATCAATAGACATCTGCTTTGTTTCTTTAGTTTACCCGCCTCTTAATCCCTTAGTGCGTATGGTTGCATAAATACAAGTATCACCCCTGAGGCATCTATTGGTTTAAAAGAGAGCTGATTTGTGATATAGACATGAAACAGCACATGCACTTACGGAAATGTGAAATTTTTGGCATTCGTGGACATTTTAAAACATGTCTGTCCTAGCTTTCTGTGACTCAAACCCTGAGGACGGATTTCTGCTCGTCCGTCAACTTCAGAATATTTATTTTCTGTTTTTAATGATTTAAGCGTCATTATCAGGGTATTCTAATTGCACTAAAATAATAATTACCCTATTAATGTGCATTATTGATAAGTCAGGCATAATTGAATTTATGTTACATATGTGCAAAATCATAAGCTTTGGTCACGTTTTATATATTGTTGGTTATTTTTTACATATTGTAATAACAAAAATACATTTTCAAAAATTTAGTTTAAGAAGATACAAAAAACATGCATTTAAGTGTTATTACTGCCAACTGATTATAGAGTCAATAGTTGGCATTCCTTCTGGTTGGATGTGACAGTCTTGGGTGAATTTGTCTACTATATTCTAAGTTTAAGCTATTTTTTTTTTTAAAAAAAATATTTAGTTTATTGTCACATCAACCGACATGGTTATTAGTGACCACGATTTACATTACAAAATTACTACTACTTTTTTTTTTACATTGTGGTTTCATTATTTACAGGATGTTGGCTGCGTCTTAGGTACAATATGGTTTACATTCTTTAATAATACAGATTGTATAGGAAAATCTAGTATGGCTAAATTAGATAGTATCAATCACGTTTAGGTCCCTAAGATAGTCCATGATTGGGTTAATATATTGAGGTTCGTTTAGGCATTCCTTGTAGCTGTCTGGGATTCCATAGTCTCTTCTTTTTTGTAGCGTGTACTCATGTGTCGGGTGGTAATTTTGGAGTGATTAGGTGACCGTGAGATAGTCTAGAATGACCAATTCTTAGACGGGTGAATACGGTTTGAACACGTCTGTTTAAATTGTACTGATGCGGTTGGGTTTCGTATACACTGTCCCTTATTTCGTGAAGTTTTGTCTGTTTATTAACCCATTCGTTGTTCCAGTTTTTCTTTAATTTGGCTTTTACAGCTTTGATTATGTTCTTGTGGGAGCTTTTATTTATTCGCTTTCCGGCAGTTTTTTCATTAGGTGTTGACTGATCGCCTCAAACTACAATCACACACACAATCGATGCAGTTTAAAAATTCAATTATAGTATATTTGACAGCAAAATATTGATGCCTAGTAAATATGCATTAAATTTTTTTATACGGTACATACATATGCAACAACATTCTTAATATTATCACGATCATTCCCAGATTAGCGGCCGGTACCAAACATGACACATTCTGGATTTAGTTGTGCCACGTGGCCATTGTATCGATTCTTCTTCAGTGTAAACCCCTTTTCTCTTGACACAAACATCTATGTTATACCGGGATTCGTAGCCGCGGCCTCGTTGATGCTAGTTGACATAATACGCGAATATGATTATGCCACAGGCATTTAATTATAGGCCTCATTCAGAATATAAGCTTGGTTACATTATATCTACTCAATTGTGACAATTTGGAAGTAAGAACTACAGACTTGTATTTGTACGTATTACTCGGTCGTCATTTATTTAGAGAAATAGATTTAAAAATGGGAAACTTAGAAACGCCGATGATAGATATCGTCTAAGATTTTAAATTAAATATAAATATTACAACAGTGAAATATACATTTCTAAATAAAACACTGAAGCCAATAATCCGTTAACATTCAGTCTTCGAAACACAAAACAATACTACAATTTGCAGATCTACATATTCAAAAAGCTTTTGTTTATTTCGCTTTAAGTGTGAAGCGCGTCTATAAAATGCTCCTATCAATTTTACTACTGAAACTGAGGAAAAGAACAGCAATTTCATAAACGGGGTGGTATTCACACTTAATCATTACCTGTTTATGGCTACTTATTATTTAATTTCATTTATAAGAATGTTAAGTAACTAATAATTTTATCAGCTACTGAATGAGTATTATTTTGTTACATTGTAAAGTTCATGAATTGGCTTCCTTATAATTTACCTTTTGTAGACGTGCGATTTCAAAAATGGCTTACAATATAAACCAAACAAGTACAGTTTACAATCTCTCAATGCAAGAAGTGTTAACCAGCAGTTGAAGTGTATACTGTGTAATTTTTCTGAAATATCTTATGAAAACGTAACGAATTGTAGTTAAAGTGTGAGTTGGATTGTTTAGTTATTTTACTCCGCATATATAATACGAATGCCCATTCCAAGAATTTTAAAATTAAAAAAATTAATGTCTCTTACCTGGAATAGTAGCTGAGAAGTACGATTTTTATTAAGTACCCGAACCATACTTTAGACATATTTTCCCCTTTTTTATGGTGTTCTACACATAAAAACTCGGTGACTAGAAAATGTGTAAAAGAAAATTGTTATCAATGAATGGTTAAAGTGAAACCTGTAAATTTTATTGGAATTATTTAACACGAATCTTAAAAGTGCATTTATTTTCATTGTTTAGACATGGTATTCAGGGTTCAAGTATTGAAAGGTATTTAAATCAGCAGATTTGGGTCTGAAGATACCTTATAACTAACATGAAATATTATCTGTGCCGTTCGGGGCACAGGAATACTTGGCGCTGCGGCAGTGCCGAAGAGCTCGTAGAAAATGAACGATAAACGACCATGCGTTTACTGAATTCGCACTCGAAACAGTTACTATTTCCTTAAATACTGTTAAGAAATTAAAATAAAAAAAATTATATCTGATTGAAATTAATGAATCCGAAATATAGGCAATTCAGATAAAAAGATAATTAAGATGAAATACAAATACCACAAAAAGTTTCTGGGATCCTTGTGTCTTTCGTCAGGTGCGAAGAAGAGCCTGACGAAAGGAAAAAGGATGCCAGAAAGGTTGTGTACTATTTATATTACCTTTTTGTCTGAATTGGCTATCTTTCGTATTCATTCGTTAAGAAATTAAGTTGAAGACATTGTCAACCAAAAAACAGGCAAACATTTAAATAAAATTCAATTAAATATACAACATTTTTCGGCCGTGATGTGGACCCATATCTGGCACATACATTATACACACTTAACGTTAAAACCAAGACAAGGCTTTAAGAAATATAATATAAATTATAAATGTCATATATTTAAATACCGTAGCATCACCTTTAGTGATGCTCGAACTTTGTTTCCTTCCAACTTCTTCAAAAACGTATGTTAGACACTTTCTTCCGTAGTACTCTTCTGCAGTCTACACCATAATCAGGGGGGGGGGGTCTCAAGAGGAGGTTCAAGTGACTCACTAAATTTGAAAGTGTGATATATTTAAATACTTTTCTAATATCTCCTACGGGACATACATTAACGTATTTCCTGCTTGTTTTTCACAGGCTATTTATGGAGTGTCACGTGGCTACGCGCCGTCGGAGGAAGTGACGTACGCGGAGCTGAGCCTGTCGCCGCTGGAGGCGGGTCCTACGTTGCCTCGGTGGTGCCGCCACGAGCCTGTGGTCTACGCGCAGATAGACCACGCCACCCACGCGCCCAGGCCCAGGCCAGTGTCGCCCCAGCATCGGGAGGTGGTTACTGTCAGGACTCCGCTCATGGGCGGACAGCAAGAGAGCTGCGTGTGAAAATCACCCAATCTAAGTTCGAAATCACGTAATACTTACAATTCATCGTCGACTGGATTGGTTGAATGGAGGACTAAAGATGATGGAAGTAAGAGAGGAAATTTAGGAACTGGGGAATAAAAAAGTTGTGGATAGAAATAATCACATAAATTATAGACACAGATAATCAGGATGATAAGTGAGAGACGTAAATTCCAACACACATGAACCTACGTGCTATCTCCCAACGCTGCACAAACCGTATTTTGAAAATATGTAGTTGACCACGAAGAACGTTCTTCCTCCATTTGGACCACTTATTCCATCCTTTTAAGTAAAACCAGATATGCTAGTCGGCATTCCGCAGACCATATTGGAAGTGATGGGACGTGAGGGAATACAAGAAAAACAAAGAGTTGAGGTATATAAAAGACAGCTATAGGATCTATGCTGATGCAAAATTTTTTGTTTTTTTACAGAATGTTAACGGGAATTCCGGCATTATTATCAGATCAAATAACTACTTAAAACGCTTATACCTAAATTTTAATTCCCAAATCATAAAGTAATCCAAGAATGCTAGAAAGACTTGCTACTATCCTTTGTCGCATTTCCACTTCTTGTGTTTATCGTTGTTTTTCTGTTCGTTAACTCGAACAATAAAGTAAAATACAATGAAGAAAATAGTGAATAAATGAGAGTTTTGATCTGAACAACAAATTTTTATATAGTAATGATAGATGTAGCAAAATCGCTTCTAACAATAAATCAATTTGACATCATGGTGGCAGTAATTGTTCACTGTATACAATCAAAATAACCTCATAGAAGCGTATGTTTATCTCTTCCATGTTAATGTTTTATCAAGAAGAACGCTATGTCGAGTTTTTTCAACTTGCACTGGGATATTTGGAATGCACTTATTTTGTTTATGGGATACTCTATTGTTTATTATGATCAGATAAGAGGAAATGTGTCGAACTGGGGTTGCACAGAGGTAAAACAATCAACATTAGAAATTAAAGAAACATATATCGTCGATTCAATTTGTAACACTGTCGAACAATATGGTAGCAGGAAAATAGAAATTTAATAAGAATACTACAGCTTGTTTCAGCACAAATGTATGAAACACACAATATTTGTTGTTTCTATTTAAATCTTGTAATAAAATATACGGTGCAAATTAATAAGATACACTCTATTTATTTAGAGCGATTAATATTTCTAGAACGACCTCACGTTTTCCAATAAGTATTCGAAAAAGGCAAATTAACCAATATAGAAATAGAAAACGCTGAAGAACTGTCAAATATTTGTGCTATAATTTTCTTAAAAATGTTTTGAATTCACTGTATGGAATGACAATTTAAATGATTTTTTTAAAATTAATATTTGATATAATTAATACTTAAAATCTTTTCCCAAGAGAAAGAATTGGTATCTCGATTAAGAGTAAAGAGTAATATTTTGAATGTTTTTATTGTAAAAGTACTAAACATAATTTTTATTCCGACTAGTACTTTAATAATTATAATAATCAGTTTTTGAGTTTTTGGAAGTATTCAGTACGATCGCGTTTGCCAACTTTTTGCTCGCTAATTTGCGAGAATGTTCCTGGAATGTCGAAACAACTCCAACCTTACACAGACAGATCGTCGTCCAAAATCAATCCAATCTGGTCGATTTGGAGTTCGCTTAACTCCCAAGAATTTTCCTGTTTGATCCTGAAGCAAAAACACTACATGGTTCGCAGGGCATATCCAAAATTTTTGTTAAAATTCTGTTGCCTTAATGGACCACGAATATTTTTAGGCCTGAAAGAATTTTTTAATAGCAGGCACTGTTCTGCATTCCTATATATTATGATCTATGATCATGTAGTGTACTGAATTTGGTGGAAAAATTTAACTGCCGTAATCGGATTTATTTTTCGTGATCCCTATGTGGGGTGCTTACGGACCGGCCAGTTTCTCCTACGATGGTTCTTAACGTGAGGGAAAATCACAAAACTCATAATTATTATTGAAGTTTCACCAGATTAAGAAATTATTAATAATTGCATAATAAACCAATTAATATTGTTCGTTCATTGTGGACCACAGATTATTCATTTTCCATGTTATGTTTGAACTCAAAAATTCCCACCAAATCACAAAATATTTTTTAAATTAACTGAATAATTATTACAGTTAATTTTAAAAAACATTTTCAGCCTGTTGTAGTACAACATGAAAACGTCGATCATTTTCGTTTGTTTATCGCATTGGAAGTTATCTTTAAAATAATGTATTGCTTGAATGGTGTACAATTCTGTTACTTCAGAAATGGTACAGAACTTTCACTCCAAAGTATCATAAGTTACACAGTTATCTAGGAAGACAAATCACATTAGTTCGACGAAATTGACATAATAAACATTGACGATAAGAATAAACCGATAATTAACACACCTTTTAATGACGTTATAAAAAGTTATGTAAAAATGTAGTAAAATGTTTTAGGACTGCCTAAGTATTTACAACATTTCAATTTAAACTGTGCAGTTAGCAATAATTAAAAAAATCGTTTTACAGTCGTTTTAAAGTACTTCAAAGTAATGTACATATAAAATTTGTTAATATACAATTAATAACGGTAGCTAAAATGTTTTTGATTGAAAATGAAACACTGTTTTGAAGCATCTAGGTATTAAGTACCATAACTTTAAAAACAATGTATGTTATTGGTGTATATGCCAATATTATGTATTCACTACGTAATTTTGCTAATTTTCCATTTATCTGCCATAAAAGGTAGAAATATGTATTTTTAATAAAAATTATATTCGAGACCATCTCTAATATATAAATCAGGATAACAATTGAATACCATATTAGATCTGAAAAAAATTTCTAAAATGGTATGATTCAATTTTTCTGCTGACAATCTTAAAAGTTAACATATACGCATAATTTGAATTTAGGTATAATTAAACTATATCTCCGGCAATATTATTGAACTATTACATTTAATTTCTCTGATTTTGTCTTCCACACATCGCGTTTTCTTTTCCAACTCAAACTATGCTTGGTTCTTGAATTATTTCTAACCAATACAAAAATAGTCACAAGGATTTTAGATAGGTTTCGTGGTATCAAAGATTATGAGACCATTATTTTATTTCCTATTTGATCACATGTAAAACAGCGATTTAAATTCTATCTGCCTCGACTTAACTCCAAAATCACAATAAAAAGACTGAAAGCACAAAATCTTGACTATTGTTTCGAAGCTCATTAATTATTATTCAAAGTATACAAAAATAATGGCTTAACAATAATACATTACCTTAGTAAAATGTATGGCTAATTTGTGTAAAAGAAAAATGGAACAGCGAATTCACAGGAACAATGAAAAACATAGTATTAATGGTCTTTATTTCAGAGTATTGTTATATTGAAAGTGGGTATCGAAGCGGCGAAGCTACAACCAAGACATTAATTGAGAAAATCGGTAGAGGTTAATGTTTGTTTATGAGATGCCTTGAAAATAACCGAGTAAGAATTTATCGCTTTTAAAGTTAAGAAATATCTAAAATGAGAAGGGAGTGTACGAACCCCTGGAAGAATTTCTTAGATAAAATAGTAGCATACAAGATACCCGAAATAAAGTAGAAAATTGCTACTGACATTTTGAAAAAATTGCATTTAAAAAAAATTCATCTTAATAATTTTGGAATTATAGCTCTTTAAAACATGTCTTTAGAACACATAGTATTTGTTTTAATTTCTTTCTTATTACGTAAAATTTTGAAACATGTTTCTAATATAGGCGTATATTACAGAATTTATTAAAATTTGTGAATAATATGTTTTAATGGTCTAAGTAGTCATTAGTATTTATTGAGTGCCATTGATCAATCTCAAATCATAATTTTTTCAATATTTGTTTACATCTTATCCGACGATAGAAACTTTATGTACAGACCAAAGCATGGCAATAATCAAATTGCCGAAGTATATCAAAGACCTTCAAACACTTTTTCATATAAATTTCCGTAATAAACAACAGGTTTGACAGTTGCCTTTTAACTTTCCTTGCCTCTATAAATGAGAAAGAAGTAGAAGTAGTAGGAGGAACTCCTCTTTAAATACAGCTCCACTTCCAGCTGTTCTTAGACTTCTACAGGGCTTTTAGTTTTAATGTCATATAAAATAATATTTTGTAAAATTAATCCTGTCTACCACAACTTTAAACCAAAATAAGTTAGAAATTTAAAATTTTATTTAAATATGAATTTAATTAAATCGAGAACCAATATTTGTAAGTTGCAATAAACAATCTGAAGAATAGTAGCTTAGTGCTTAAAATACAACAATACTGTCTCAGGAATTGAAATTGTTTTAAGAACGAAAACTGTTACCTGTGATAACACACATTCAAACTTCTACTACTACGACATGTTTAGTTGAGCAACTCTCCAATATTGTTTATATCTTTTTGTGACATATGGTATTGGTTTCCCTTACTGTATAGGGATATATTTGATACTTCTATAAACGTTTTACACTATATATAAATGTGAAAAGAATTTAATAATTGTGTTTAACTTCTAACCAACAATGATAAAGAACTGTGTTGTTATTTATTAAATCTCATGCATTTGTGTGAATACAATAATAAATTATTTTTTATTAAATCACTCTCTTGTGTTTTTCTCAAAAATTTCCAGAAATTTAAAGAAAATTTATAAACCTAATCAATAAACAGTACATTCAAAAAGACACTGAGCAAAGTATTTATTTCAATATTTTTTAATTAAAAACATGGTTATTGGCGACCCATAAATAAATTACAAATAGTGCTTATTTACATAAGAATGCTGCAATTCACAATGATTCCAATAATATACATACAAATTGAACAGCTTGAAAGAATAATTAATTGTTTGCGACCAAAAACCCGCTTTAATGTTAGATTCGGCGAGAATCATTCCAAGTTTCTCCGTTGTGGTGTCAGAAAAGAGAAGAACTGCAATCGTAGTCGATTAATCCTCTTTCCTTTTACATTGTTAATTTTTATGTATGTATTCCATTATTAAGATATTATATATATTTTATATTATTATGCATGACGAACTCGCCCATTTCTTCTCGCCCTGAGAAAAAATTTAAACGCTTGATTCGAAAATTATTTGAAAATACTAAATTTCGTAAATATTGTTAGTATTAATTTATGTAATTATGTAATACTGGAAACAGTTCAGCACTTAACATTGACTCTATCTTCATAAAAAAAGTGTCCGTTGTTTTCTTATGAGCAAAATATCTATTAGACAAATTCTGTTTGTTAATGACCATATAATTCAGTTGAATTAGCGCATTTTAGTTCTGAAGAATGTACTAGTGACTAGAGTGTTTTAAAATGAACATAAACAATGATGTTTTGTATGTTCAAATGATTTATTTGTTACTAGCTGGGTGCCCGGCGTTGCCCGTGTACTTATTTATATAAAACCGAAAAAGTAAATCTAACTGTTCCGTACATTGTTTAGACCGATAGTGCATTAATTGAAAATCTATAAAATACATTGAATTTTATTGCATCAGTCGCAACAAACATACCTCCTAATTTCTTCTTAAATATACTCCTTGAGTTCAGCAAGATAAAGGTTGAAATTTTACACACACAACATCAGTAGAAATACAATCAATCTAATTAACCCTTGAGAATATTTATTCTACGCTACTAACCGCCGTGATTGCATGTTTCAAAATATCCACCCCTAACCACCCAAATCCTGGGGGTTAAATGAGCAAATTGGTTGTCATAATTTAACTCGGCGACATCCATAACCTTGGTTTTGACTCCGATCTCGGTTGTCTTCCCGTTATTTCCTTGTAACGCCCTTCCATACCCACCCTAAGGGTGCTCCTTTACCATGATCTAAGGGGTTGAAAAAATATAAATTGCTAGAAACATTATCAACTCTTTTACCCCCAAAAATATTGATCCGAATCAAATATCTGTTGTCGTAGGATGTTAGAATATTTCATCCCCCACCCTTAAGCGTTCTCCCCTCTCACGCTGAAAGGGGTTGAAATTTTACAAACAACATCGGTACAAATACTATCAACGCTAATGGCCCTGACATTTATTTATTCCACGTTAATATCGACGATTTAATACTTTTTAAAAATTCCACCCCGTCCGTGCCCGTGCCAGGGGATTAAAGAGAATGTCATAATCAAATTCAGTGACATACATAACCCTGAATTCGACTCCAATCTTGATTGCTTTTGCATTATTTTTATGTAATGCCACTCTACCCCAAACCCGTAAGGGGAGCTCCCCTCCCAATCCCAAAAGGGGTTGAAATTAAACACGGAGAACATGTAGAGAAATTTTATTAATTTCATTGTTCCAGAAATATATTTAAACTGCCGGTAAACATGTATTTTTCGGATATTTTTATGTAACTGAACCACATCAACATTCATCATGTAATCTGATCTCTGTACTTTTTTACTTTCCAAATGGGATAGTATATAGAATTTCATAAATTTTATCTAAATCAGATGATTTTTGGACATAGTAAACATTAATTTAGATTCCAAATTTGGGAAGAGCCTTTTAAATTCACATATGTAATTTTTTACAATACTAAGCAACAATGCAAAGTAAACAATTGAAAGCATAACTTTGAGCTGGAAAAATTATTTATATATAAGTTTTGGAAGTCTTTTAAGTAAAATACATTAATAAATTATATATACTGTATATATATGGTATGCCACCTATCCAAATAAGTTAGTGTATATATATATATATATATATATGTATGATGAACATTATTATTAACTGCCTAATATTTAAAAAATATTTATTTCTAAAATGAAAATTTCACATCTGTTTGTAAATTAATAATAAGAAAAATATCCTAATACAGACAAATGTATCTCATCACTTATTTTGTATGTTTCTTATAGTTAAAATATAAAAATTCAAAATAGAGCTATATGAATAATAAAACAACCTACTTCATAAAAATGAGGATATGTGCCTATACCTAATATATATATTTATTGAAAAATATTATTAACATAACTTTCAGCTGGAAAAATTATATATATACAAATTTGGGAAGTATTTTAAGTAATGTATATACATATACCTTATACAGATTTATGGTATGTCATCTACTCTCTGGCTGATTATCAATCCAAATAAGTTAGTGTATATATATGAATTTGTAAATAGCCATAAGTGATTAAATAATCCTGAATTGTTACAAACCACTCACACACTGCTGTTGCCTGAATGTTAGTCAGCTGATCATTTGTAACCAAATGAGTTAATAATTTTGACTATGTCACATTTGAAACAACTTAATTTCAAAAATTTCTAAAATGATAAATTTACATCTTTTTTTTAAATTATTAATAATAAAAGTATTATCCAATTACAGACAAATGTATATCATCACTTCTTTTTGTCAGTATTTGGCTATAAAACCTACTTCATAAAAATGAGGATATGAGCCTATATCTAATATATATATATATATATATATATATATATATATATATATATGTATAAATATTAAATATTGAATATCACTGTCTGCTATTTAAAAAAATCATATTTCTAAAATGAAAATTTTACATCTGTTTTATAAATTAATAATAAGAAAATAGAGTAATGTATATCATCACTTCTATTATGTAAAACATACACCGCTACATTTGTGGTATACAACCAAAACCGTTATGAATATAACCATATATAACTGAAAGGAGTCAAAGTACCCTTTGGTGGATTCTACTCTCTGACGTTGATAGCATTGTATAAGGAATGCAATACATTACGATATGCGTCAACTCTCAAATAGAAAATGTTAACGATATTGCACAAAATTTATTTTACAGTTCTCACTTGGAATTACTCCCTTAGACTTTAAACATTTAGAATGAAATATGTGAAATTATAATGATACATACATAACCAAATTTTTTTCATGAATTTCACTTCAAGAATACGTCAGTTTATGCAGATTTAAAATCTATCAAATTATAATGATTAAGAAGTATTAGGGATTGTGTTTTCCATCATTCTTAGTCTCCTCCAGTGAATGTAGAAATATATAATTGGGCACAAGATATAATTGGTCCGTGATCCCGTTAAATATGCCCCGTTAAAAGTCAAGTTTTTTAAAATAACATTAGTTGGACGGATTGTATAACCTTTCATATTGTTGCTGGTTATAATTAAACTTATTATTTCGAGAAATACGTTGCATAAAGTACAGTAATTACACTTATAATTCAATGTAAATGTTCCTAGTCCCGTACATACTTTCGACCGATGCTAATTTAAAGGCTAAGAAATTCATTGAATTTTATAGTATCATTACCATACCTTGAATCTCTTTACGAATAGAATACTTAAGTATACTCTTGTGTATACTTGTGTATAGCAAGATATAACTGTCCATCTGTATTCAGTCATTACGAAAGATTATGCTGATGAAATTGATGTCTACATCCACAATGTAATCAGCTGGTGGTCTCACTTAATATGCGCACGAAAATTAACTTACATTTTCTGCAAGGAGAACAAAGTAGTATTATCACAGTTTGATGCAGTATTACTGAATAAAATTATACTTTTTATTCAATCAATATATTTCAGCTTTATTTCATTACGAAAAAGGGAACTATATTTTATGTCTCGCCAACGTACGTGACGTCAGGGTCTCTTGGCGCGCAGTAATTTAACACTAAATAATAACATTAACTCTTATGGGAAAATTCGCAAAAATAATTCAACTACAATTCTTTCCACCTTTATGCTATGGGTTTGTCACCCCCACAGTACCGGTTATCGATTTTGGCAGAATATATATACCAATTTTTGTTGAATTCTGTCCACGCGATAAAATTTGTATAAAGAACAACGTAAATACATACATACATACATACATACAAATATACATCCTTTTTTATTATATAGACTAGCTGGGTGCCCGGCGTTGCCCGTGTACTTATTTATATAAAACCGAAAAAGTAAATCTAACTGTTCCGTACATTGTTTAGACCGATAGTGCATTAATTGAAAATCTATAAAATACATTGAATTTTATTGCATCAGTCGCAACAAACATACCTCCTAATTTCTTCTTAAATATACTCCTTGAGTTCAGCAAGATAAAGGTTGAAATTTTACACACACAACATCAGTAGAAATACAATCAATCTAATTAACCCTTGAGAATATTTATTCTACGCTAATAACCGCCGTGATTGCATGTTTCAAAATATCCACCCCTAACCACCCAAATCCTGGGTGTTAAATGAGCAAATTGGTTGTCATAATTTAACTCGGCGACATCCATAACCTTGGTTTTGACTCCAATCTCGGTTGTCTTCCCGTTATTTCCTTGTAACGCCCTTCCATACCCACCCTAAGGGTGCTCCTTTACCATGATCTAAGGGGTTGAAAAAATATAAATTGCTAGAAACATTATCAACTCTTTTACCCCCAAAAATATTTATCCGAATCAAATGTCGTAGGATGTTAGAATATTTCATCCCCCACCCTTAAGCGTTCTCCCCTCTCACGCTGAAAGGGGTTGAAATTTTACAAACAACATCGGTACAAATACTATCAACGCTAATGGCCCTGAAATTTATTTATTCCACGTTAATATCGACGATTTAATACTTTTTAAAAATTCCACCCCGTCCGTGCCCGTGCCAGGGGATTAAAGAGAATGTCATAATCAAATTCAGTGACATACATAACCCTGAATTCGACTCCAATCTTGATTGCTTTTGCGTTATTTTTATGTAATGCCACTCCACCCCAAACCCCTAAGGGGAGTTCCCCTCCCAATCCCAAAAGGGGTTGAAATTAAACACGGAGAACATGTAGTGTAATTTTATTAATTTCATTGTTCCAGAAATATATTTAAACTGCCGGTAAACATGTATTTTTCGGATATTTTTATGTAACTGAACCACATCAACATTCATCATGTAATCTGATCTCTGTACTTTTTTACTTTCCAAATGGGATAGTATATAGAATTTCATAAATTTTATCTAAATCAGATGATTTTTGGACATAGTAAACATTAATTTAGATTCCAAATTTGGGAAGAGCCTTTTAAATTCACATATGTAATTTTTTACAATACTAAGCAACAATGCAAAGTAAACAATTGAAAGCATAACTTTGAGCTGGAAAAATTATTTATATATAAGTTTTGGAAGTCTTTTAAGTAAAATACATTAATAAATTATATATACTGTATACAGGTTTATGGTATGCCACCTATCCAAATAAGTTAGTGTATATATGTATATATGTATGATGAACATTATTATTAACTGCCTAATATTTAAAAAATATTTATTTCTAAAATGAAAATTTCACATCTGTTTGTAAATTAATAATAAGAAAAATATCCTAATACAGACAAATGTATCTCATCACTTATTTTGTATGTTTCTTATAGTTAAAATATAAAAATTCAAAATAGAGCTATATGAATAATAAAACAACCTACTTCATAAAAATGAGGATATGTGCCTATACCTAATATATATATTTATTGAAAAATATTATTAACATAACTTTCAGCTGGAAAAATTATATATATACAAATTTGGGAAGTATTTTAAGTAATGTATATACATATACCTTATACAGATTTATGGTATGTCATCTACTCTCTGGCTGATTATCAATCCAAATAAGTTAGTGTATATATATGAATTTGTAAATAGCCATAAGTGATTAAATAATCCTGAATTGTTACAAACCACTCACACACTGCTGTTGCCTGAATGTTAGTCAGCTGATCATTTGTAACCAAATGAGTTAATAATTTTGACTATGTCACATTTGAAACAACTTAATTTCAAAAATTTCTAAAATGATAAATTTACATCTTTTTTTTAAATTATTAATAATAAAAGTATTATCCAATTACAGACAAATGTATATCATCACTTCTTTTTGTCAGTATTTGGCTATAAAACCTACTTCATAAAAATGAGGATATGAGCCTATATCTAATATATATATATATATATATATATATATATATATGTATAAATATTAAATATTGAATATCACTGTCTGCTATTTAAAAAAATCATATTTCTAAAATGAAAATTTTACATCTGTTTTATAAATTAATAATAAGAAAATAGAGTAATGTATATCATCACTTCTATTATGTAAAACATACACCGCTACATTTGTGGTATACAACCAAAACCGTTATGAATATAACCATATATAACTGAAAGGAGTCAAAGTACCCTTTGGTGGATTCTACTCTCTGACGTTGATAGCATTGTATAAGGAATGCAATACATTACGATATGCGTCAACTCTCAAATAGAAAATGTTAACGATATTGCACAAAATTTATTTTACAGTTCTCACTTGGAATTACTCCCTTAGACTTTAAACATTTAGAATGAAATATGTGAAATTATAATGATACATACATAACCAAATTTTTTTCATGAATTTCACTTCAAGAATACGTCAGTTTATGCAGATTTAAAATCTATCAAATTATAATGATTAAGAAGTATTAGGGATTGTGTTTTCCATCATTCTTAGTCTCCTCCAGTGAATGTAGAAATATATAATTGGGCACAAGATATAATTGGTCCGTGATCCCGTTAAATATGCCCCGTTAAAAGTCAAGTTTTTTAAAATAACATTAGTTGGACGGATTGTATAACCTTTCATATTGTTGCTGGTTATAATTAAACTTATTATTTCGAGAAATACGTTGCATAAAGTACAGTAATTACACTTATAATTCAATGTAAATGTTCCTAGTCCCGTACATACTTTCGACCGATGCTAATTTAAAGGCTAAGAAATTCATTGAATTTTATAGTATCATTTTAAATGAAACGAAAATAGCACCACAAATTATTGCTTTAAGTATGAATAATAGTATTGTTTTTACCATCACCCGTAACCTTTACACATTTACATTCAAATTGAATTTGTATATACGCACATAACCAAATATTTAATGAATCTCGCTTGAAATAATTTGACAGTTTTTCTGATTAGCAGCTCAGAAATTTGACACTTAAAACGTTGTTCCCAAACATAAAATAAATGCAATATGTTCCCGTAATCTTTACACATTTACATTCAATGTGAAATTGTATATACGCACATAGCAATATTTGAAACGAATCTCGTTTACACATTTACATTCAATGTGAAATTATATATAGGCACATAACAATATTTGAAACGAATCTCGTGTGAAATAATTCGTCAGTTTTTCTTATTAGTAACGTTCTTCCCAAAAATGGAATATACGAAATTCTGTGATCCTAACCCAAAATTTTGTTGAACGTCACATATTACACACATTTATTTTTTACAGTTCTCAATTTAGATAATACGTTGCGTAAAGTACATTAATTGCACTCTGTAAATGTTCCCTATTCGATAGTGCATTAATTTAATAGCTATAAGATACATAGAATTTAATTGCATAATAGCAACAAACATACCATTGTTATTCTTTAGAAATATAATTCTCCGCGAACAAATAATTTTCAGTAATACTTCTTGAGTATTGCAGGATATAATTGTCCATCAGTATTCGCACATTACGGAGGATTGAAGTGATCAAATTGATAGCTACATTCCAAATGTAAAGAAATGGAGGCCATATTGCACTCACTAAATTAACTAACATTTTCCGCAACGATTGTAAAGTATTTTGTACTGTTTTCTAGTATAATTCGATGGAACATTGCTGGATATATTTATACTTTTTACTCAATGAAAATATTTCTGCTTTTTTCGTTACAAAAAACAGGAACTATACTTTTATGGCGCGTGAATATCTCGCGTGAAAGTCTCGTTTGTATCACGCGCCAACGGATAAATGTGACGTCACGGTCTCTTGGCGCGCAGTAATTTAACACTAATTCGTAACTTATTTCAACTATAATTATTTCCACCTTTACGCTATGGATTTGTCACCCCCACAGTACCGGTTCTCGATTTTGGCAGAATATATATACCAATTTTTGTTGAATTCTGTCCACGCGATAAAATTTGTATACAAAACAACGTAAATACATACATACATACATACATACATACATACAAATATACATCCTTTTTTATTATATAGATTCATCGTAGTCGTTGAACGAGACTTCCAGAAACTTTTCTCCTCTTAGATCAGCTGTCAGCATAATTCTTCTGGAGGCGATAAAATGTTGGGTTCAAATATGTAGTGAAATATATTTGTATTCCTAAAGCATACTTTATATTACAAATAATGCCATTTTTTTAAACTTTTCATTTAATATTTCTCTCTGTCGTAGTATGTTTAATCCGCAATTTGTCTTACTTTCATATATAGTATTGGTGCGAATTTTGATTCACTTGTTTTTGTTAAGTATTTTCAATGTACGTACTTCTAAATATTTTTTTCTATTAGCAATGTATGTTAAAATATATTTTGTTATATATATATTATTTTAATTAAAATTATTTATGACTTCTCACAAATTCTAAATAGAAGACTAATGCCACTACTAAATATAAATTAAATATGTCTACATCCAATTGTTGAAGGGTTCCAGAAAACTATCAATTTTTTAACTGAATAAAACTTCAGTGAACAGATATTAACAAAAATTGAAAAATTCTTTTGTTTTCTACGTCGATGTGCAAATTAATATTTAAATAAATTAATAACCATCTTCATAGCCATTAAGTGTATAATATATTAACTGAATAAACGGCTCAGACAGTGAACAATAATTAAAAAAAACACTTTCATATTTTCTTCATAGCCACTAAGTGGATATATTCCATTGGAAGCCGAGATTTGAATATTTAAAAACAAAGATGAAGAACATTATCATTGTATCAACATTTTGTTTCTAGAGTACTTGGATGATTTGTAAATGGCTATGCACAAGCTAACACTTTCAAGTGGAAGGTAAATAATTAATAGCGCTATAGTATTTCAAATTCTTACGATTTTACTCTAAAAATGCTGCGTGGCAGTATCTTCTAAGTAATCCAGATGATTTTGTAGTGATCACTAAACTTGTTAACTCTTTTAAATCTATCCACTAAGATTTTTCGCAGAAGAACCAACCACAAAACCATGGGAAAAATAAATAAATTTATTATATTTAATTTCAATTAATTTACCGTGTCCTGTTTCTCTTGAGCCGCGTTAAATTTATTGGTTTAGATTAGGTGCCATCAAATGGTAGATATTTGTAAATGAAAGAATTTACTTAAAGAAAATTACAAAATTTATTTGAATTTTATATTTACAAAATCAATTAGCACTGACTCTTCCTCTCAGGTTATCTGGCGGGATGATTATTTCATTTAGCGCACCGAGCCATCTTATTATAATTAAAGTTATAATTAAGAGGCCAAGTTTTTAGTTATTATTATTTAACGTACACGCTATTAAATGCAATTACAATAATTCAATATGTACAATCATTTTCGGTTATAAAATTCACGAAATTATCTTGATCTTACTCAAATCAACCTTTAGATCGTTCGGGTGCTGCACCGTTACGTATTAAATCAATTATTCCATTTACAGGGTTTCAGTACCCTTTTATTTCATTTATAAAAATCCAATACAATTCTCTCTAATAGTAACAACACAGCCTATGACGTATTTTCTAAGTTTTTGTGCAACTGTTGTTTTGAATCACTTACGATGCATAGGTTGAAATCAGTAATGTGCGTCACTGAATTAAACACAGGTCAGTATTTGTGAGAAGGGGAGGGGAGTGGGGAGGAGAAATGCTACGAGAAAGAAAGAAGCAGAGAGAATTGCCTGCTCTTATTATTGACAAAGTTAAGCATATTTGTTTCTGCCCGATGTGTTCATTTTATGGTTTCCTCTGAATTATTCCATTGTTAATGTTAAATTTAAAATAGTACAAATTCCAGAGTCCTATAAAATACTCACTGATGATTCATATACACTATGTAGATCGAAGAATTGAACGAAATATTTAGAAAAAAGCATTTCTGACAATAAGCCTTTATTTAATTGAAGACAATGAAAGCTCTTCTTCTGACAAATTACGTCACCAAACTTAAACTCTTAAAACTGTAAATTATGTGAAAAGTTGAGGGTTATCTGTTTCGGCTTATATCTAAGTGAAACAACAAGGACAACTTAAAGTTGATTATAATTTTCCACAATAACGTACGAATTACGAATGTATTTACGGAAGATGATTTCATTATGCATCTTTTGATTTTAACTACTAAATTCTGTCATTATTAATTAGGTCCGAATTACCTTGAACTTACAACTTGTTATTTCCATTATTGCCTATAAGCACGAAGTGTTATTTGAAAAGTGTATAAAATCCACTTACAAAATCTTGCACTGTCTTAATTAAAATAAGACTACCTTTTAATATTAATGAAAAATCAGAGCTATGATTTGTTTCTGAGGTCTCGGAAGCACAAATCCGTAGCCAATATTATTAGCAAACGGTATTGTATAAAAATTGGTTTGCTAATCACATTAATTCATAACTTTGTAGTTAATATCAACGTGAAAACCATTGAACGTTCATCTTACTGGTTGTTTAATTACGTTAACTTTGGATTTCCTGACTATCGAAGTTGTGTTAAATGCGTGTAGCGTGGACTGGATTTAAGTCTCTTGTTTATTTCAGAGGTGAGATGAGCTAGGCATATGAGAAATGCAGCTCTCATGAATGCCATAGTTCACATGGAACTCGGTTCATAGCTTCTTCTCACTTTAATTAATATTGAATGAACAATATATTACATTATTCCTACAAAAGGGAATTAATTATAATAAATAAATTTTGGATTACCATTCACTGAAACTAAAATAACGGATATGATACATTTACTGCAATGGTTTTTAAGTAGGAGATAGAGACATAAAACTGTTACCAAAGCCTTCTATTTAAATGTAATTTTAGAAATATTTAGTTAGTATATAAATTACTTCTTTGAATAATAATATTACAAAACCAAAGAATAATTCAGGCATATTGAAAACATAAATATTGTAATAATCAAACGGGTGTCTAAATAAAAAGATTAAAATTATAAACAACAAATAATTTATTTATCAAAAATTAGCAATTATACAATTTAATTTTATAAAAAGGATCTCAGTCTATCAAAGGTCTTTACTGGGTTTGATAACGGCAGAACATTTAAACATAATCAAAGAACATAAAATTTAGCTTTAAATTTAATAGCAATATTTATTCGTCTAGACATAGACGAAATTAATTACCGACGAACTTATTCCATAAAATTGACTTTAAATTTAGAGAGTTTATTTTATTAACACAAAAGAAAAGAACGATATCTGACTATCTTTTAATTCGGTTTACACATATGAATACCATGAAATTTCAACTTACGATTACTCAGGAAAATTTGGCTCGTCCGTACACACACACTTTATATACTGGACGTTTTCAACACTGATTCTAACACACACTGTTGGCTTGACGAAAGCTGGTTCTCCGTTCCCGAAGGACATATCACTTGCTCGATTTGAAGACTACTCGACGCTGGATGCAGTGTCCTGGTCTCCTACAATCCAAGACAGTGGTCTTCAGCATACAAAAATGTCTATCGATGAATATTTGGCTATTTCTCTCGCAGACTCCAACTTATAACACCTTCTCCTCCCTTAAACGATGTCTGTCTTAGTCATTCTTCGGTGATCGCAGAATAACTAACTATCAAATCCTCCAGTCTCGGTGCTCGCCGTACGATTCACTAACTCTAACTAACTTTACTCCAAAGCTTATCTTCCGCTTATATACCCCAGTCTCTTCCTTTTTCCTTTGTTCCAAAACTACGTCGCAAATGCCCGTTCACAGTTTCCTCCATTATTCCGAGATTTATATTATGCAGCTGCAGTTCTTTAGTAAGCAAATAGCTAGCTACTCTGTCATGTCACAAAGCCGACCATCGAGACAGGACCCGTAATTACTTTGGGTAAGACTATCTGTCTTTGCACCCGCACACACCCAGCTTTTCAAAACGAAGAAATACTTATTCCTACTCTGTCCTAAGTAAACAACATTACAAACTGTCCTTTCAACCGTCCAGGCCATTAATCAGAAACAATGCCTCAATTACGAGGCATTACAATATATATTGTAACGTAATTTTATGTTAGTGGGTTGTATTGTGAAGATTATTTTATACAAAACATTTATTTTTTAATTTTTTTTAAATCAATTAATTATTAAAAATTTGATTATTAGGGCGATTAGCTCAGGGTAGTATATACAAGAGACTCAAATTAAAACATTATTTTGTTCAAATCAAAGAGTCATGATTCGTAGGCGTCGTGAAGTAGAAATCACGTGAAACGCATCAAGATTCGGAAATACAGACACTCCTAAATGTTTTTCCCTCGTTGTGGAGGGAGGTATCCTTCGGAATATTTCAATGTCCGCTGGGTGAAATTGTCCCAAGTGACCTTCTTAATCTCTTTTACTTGTATTTTGACATGTACGCATTCTGTCTTCCCGACACGACGGCGCCAAAATGTAACGATCAGAAAATCCAATCTCAGACTTATTGCTGGCATCTGTTTACATTCCAATAAAATAAATTAATCAATAATTGGGTGGCGCGCTTCTTTTCTATAATATAGTTATGTAAAAAAGAATTCTACATAGTTATGGCACTATTATTTGAAAGTTTACATGTTACATGATGTGCAGTAAATACAGTTTCTGGAATTAACAAGTTTATCTTAAACTTCAAATATGAATGAATATTACCATTTCTCCAGTAATTCTTTGGACTCCCAAAAAATGATTTGACACCTAATTACGCATTTTTACTAACATGTAATATTCACTTGCTCACTAAAATATTTCACGCCAAATGTGAGACGTTCAGTTATAAAATATTTTTCAAAATTTTATTTACACTTGAGAAGATTAATCAGAAAGTTCTAATAGTCCATTTTAATTGCTTGGACAAAGATTTCATTCAATTTCTCGTAAACGCTAAATAAATTTTCAGGTCAACTTAAATTGTTATCCACCATTGAAAGACTTATAGTGCAGCGTGAGCACTTTACTTGCCTTTCTATTAGGAAGTAAAATATCTTTATTTTTAAGGATAAACCAGAAGATAATCTTATAGATATAGTCAAGACGTTGCAAACAATAGCATATTTACCGCCATGGAAGCTCAACGAACTTCCAATTGATACATCACTACATAAACTTAAAGTAAACAATCCACATAACAGTAACTGGAACGCAGAAATGTATCAGTTGCTACAAAGATATAATTCTCCCAGAGTCATTTATACCGATGGGTCCAAAAATTCAAATGGAGTCGGGTGCGCAATAGTTACGACAGGCAAAGAAAAATCTATCGCTATAAACCATAATGCGTCGATAATTTCAGCAGAATTATACGCCATCTTCATGGCCACGGAACTGTGTCTGGAAACACCGGAGGCCAACAATATCATATTAACAGATTCCAAGGACGCAATACACAGAATAACCAGTACAGTGCACAGAAATGGTTGCATAAATCGTATTAAAGAGAATATATTGAAAATACAAGAAAAAGGAAACCGGATCACTATAGCCTGGCTCCCGGCGCATAAGGACATAGTAGGACACGACAGGGCAGATCTCCTAGCGAAGATGGAAGCTGATCATCAAGGAAGATCCAGCAACCTGCCAGTTTGCACCAGCAGGGACTGCAGAGTAGGGGATCTACAAGGAACTGGAGGAAAAGTGGAGTAGACAAGTGAAACCAGAGGAATGCGGTATTCACCCTCAGAAATGTCAGCAGCATCAGAAAGAACTATCTCGAAGGCAACAGGTTGTTGTAGGCAGAATAAGAAAATTGCACTCCAGTTACACTCATTCATTCTTGATTTCCAGATCTCCGCAGCCGGTATGCAGCTCATGCAAGGAGCCCACAACAATTCCTCATGTCCTCTTTGACTGCCCCAAATATAGCGAGATAAGAAGATCAACCAAGCCGCCAATTCAATGATGGAGATTTGCAACTCATCAGCAGGAATAAACAACCTCATAGACTTTACGATGAAAACTGATTTGTTTAAAGAAATTTAAATGTTATACAAATGTAGAACTTAACAGATGTAAGTCGCTAATGACCATAAGGTTAATGCGACGTTAAATTGTAATTAAAAATATAAATAGCATATTAAAAAAACGATAAGAGAGCAGTTAAAGGGAAAAGGACGTTCAAGAGAAAAATAGACCCAAATATTATTCTATAAATAAAAACAGCTTTAGAAAAATTTTAGCGCCAAAATCTATGCCAAGTGTTAAGAAACGTACACAATTATTTTATTCCCACCCGAGAAGGACGAGCACCAAGTTAGCACTGTAAATTAAATTTCCTTAATGATACAGAATTTGCCAGTTGAATTTACGTGATAGGAAAATTGGTTATTTATAAAAATATTGGGGTTACCGAACGCGCCGATTATGCCGTACACTTTAAAGGCATGGGAATAGTAAACGTATTCCGGTTATCTGCACCATACACACATAGTTTCACAAAATATGACAGATGTTTCAAGGTGGTTGGTTGCAACAGACGGACAATACCACTAGAGAGTTTAAGAAAAGAGCAGATATACAACAAGTGTAGTTCAGAAGCCAACATTAAATGTCAGTTTTCAAAACTGTGAAGTAGCACGGTAAGATTGCGGGACAATAAGAGAAAAAAATAGATTAATTTTTTCTGGTCCGTCTGTTATTTAATGGATGATTTATACTTTACAACGTTTGTTTGAGGATTAAGGAAATAAAAAGAATCCAAGAACAATTCAAACATCTCGTATAGAATCTCATTCATAAGCCGTAGAAATTTCGTATATAATATGTTGGCAAATTTCTCAAATTAAGCATATAAGATGTAATTAATTAAACGTAATTCATCTTATGTATACAATAAAAATAATAATACGTAAAATAAAATAAGAAGGTAGACTTCATTTTTACTGTTCTGTATGTCCCTTACGTAATTCCTTGGAATTATTTACGTTATTTACATTCTTCAAATTCAAATCCGTACGAAAATTGGTTCTGTAAATGAATAGGGAAATGTTATTTTCTTGAATGCAACCTTTGTAATTTTAACAAAAAAAATCAAATCCTCTGCCAAACATATTTTATAACGGTTCCATGCAGAAGATTATAATAATAATAATATGTTAATAATAATTACGTAATGTTTAACGATGGTTTTCAATATTATTATAATTTAACTTACAATTTTTCTTTCAGATGACAAATGGTTTGGTTACGATACCGGCTGTATTAGATACAACGTCTTGATACGTAGGTGATACTTTCAGACGGGAATTTTATTCTAACTATCTAACCAAAGTTAACATTCTGGAACTGTCCAATGTCAATACAGCAATTTTAATATTATGTAAGCATACCATTTCCTTGGTATGGGAAATTAAATGGTGAAAATTAGTTATTCTGATCCCAATTAAGCTGTATATAAATAATTCAGAAAAAAATATAAGCGAAGTACCAAGCAATTCTTGTTATATCGTTGGATTGCATATTTTCAGAGAGACTCATAAAACGACCTTTACATTTTCTTTGAAGTCTTGAAGGGCAATTAACATGAGCGAAAGCTTATTACGTAATTTTGAAGGGACTGTAAATTAAGCAAGTTTTAACTCTTGGTGCAGCAGGCTGTTTACTAAGTCAGTTACTTGAATCAACATTGATAGATCGTAATGAGGTTATCGCAGGCAGTAATTAACTTAGGCGCTTCTTCCACCCGAATTACGCAGGCCGTTCGGTCGGGATTGTGGAGGGATTGTGGCAGCTCAAGAGGTAATCCTATTGCGTGGGACCGAACGCGTGGCCTCGCCACCAAAAGGACTCACCTGACAAAGATGTCAAAAAAAACTGACGAACTTTCTGAACAGTTTTCATAAACTTCTGCAAACCGTATTTGAAGCACATGAAACATTCTGCGTTTTGCAATAATGTTTATCATAAGGGCTATTTGGAAAAAATGTCGGTCATTAACCTCAGTTATTTGCATATCAGAGTTTCTAAAATGAATTTTGAAATTTATTGGCACTGATGTGATGCAATTGGTACTGGTAATTCGTTGTCTGTGTGAGAGTAAAACAATTTAGATATATAATATAAATTTTTTTTTGAAAAATCCCCAGATTTGTTACTTAACTGTTACCGTCCTTAAAGAGGAACAGACTTTTTATTGTTCGAAAGTTTGGAATTATCTTTCATTTTCTCAGCTTCTATCACTTCTTACACTATAGTATTTCATGTCTCTATTTTTATGTAACGTAACGCATACACATACAAGAGATATTCCAGTGAAAAACCTTTGTATATCCAGAAATGTGAAAATCGGTTTAATTTTTTTAAAAATTACTTCACATTAAATTTTAAATCTCTAATACATGCAATTACAGTTAACCTTGTGATTGAAAGTAAAAACTCATTATATAACAATATTTCATTCAATACAACGTTTCAAATTGTCTTGGGAGATTCTTCTTTAAGAAACATCCGAAATGAATTGAACATATTGTGTGTAATTTTATGGTCATTAATGTGTCTCATCTTTGAAAATTAAATACACCTTAATTTTTAATGCAGAATATAAGTTTCTCTAAAGTTCAATTTATGAAGGTACGTTGATTGTAATTTATCTGATTACATATCGAAAAAGCATTTCTAAATTGTGGAACGTGCATTGTGTAATTAACGTCAAACTTTCGTGGCATAAATGTCATTTCATTTTAAAACTAAAACTTCGATTCCTTCTTTTAGCAAAGATTTTGTAATAGCAGAGATTAAATTAATTTGAGCCACGGTTTTAGTTTACCTGCTTTAAAGTTGAAGGTATAAAAGTGACATATTTTTAGGAGATTGTATAAATAATCAGTATTTAATCTTTCAATTGGGCAGATTTAGGCAGTTACAATTCAATGATTTTATAGATGAAAGAAGAAGCATAAATTAATCATGAAATGACCAAATAAACAAAGATGCAATAAAATAAGTATTTGAATAAACAAATAAAATATAACAATTCTATTAGATAAAAAATATTGTAGAAAATACTTGAAAAATAATTACAATTTACTAGAACATGTTGGCATTCATTTATCTATTCCTAAAGTTATTATTCTTTTCGAAGTAGTTTCAATAGTATTGATACCAATGTGTTGTTTACCTATGAGTTTCAACGATAATTAACCTTCCTCACATACTCTCGTGAACTTGTCTGTTCGATTTTAGAAATTGAGATAATTTTTCCAGCAACGTATATATTTGAAAATATCAATTATATAACAATTGAGACATATTAGAATCGAGACCTCACATTATGCTCATCTGTTCAATATGAGAGACTTCATTCAGTCCTCAGTGAACAACAGTAAAAACAAATATCAGACAAAGAGACTGTTCAAATGTGAATAATTTTTCTTCTAAGCCAATTAATCTCAGTTTTAAGATAAGCCTTAGTTGGCGAATCACTCCGTATTGTCTTTTCGACGATCGCTGTTGATGAGAGAAGCAATTTATCATTTCTGGCGACGAGATGGCTATCCTGGAGCCTTCATTCCTCTTCCTATTTGCCGGAACCAAGTTGTAAATAATTTATCCAAAAGAGACCTGCAATAATGTAACCAGATAAGTAATAAAAGTTTTAATTAATATTTGACGAAATCTATGTATAATTAATTTCTGATCGATTTTCAAGAAGTATGAGACCATTATTTATTATAGCAGAGATAATGCGGAATAAAACTGATGATCGCGTGTTGCGAAACGTTTTTAATCGTGTTAATTATTCGTAGCACGTTCCGTTAGTACATACATAATTAAATAAGTAACACATTTTCCTATTCATAAATTCTCTCAATAATATTTGTAGAAAACATTGGATCATATCATTAATCTCAACGGGAATAAGTATTCGCTTTTAAAGTTTTTGTGATGTAGAACGTTTATTTCGCCTGTTACAAATTGACCCAGAAATTTAAAATTCGTTTAAAAAGTATAGATCAAAGAAGAATCTGTTAAAATAAATGTGTATTGGCAATATTACGACGATTATACTACGAATCACCAAGGAAGGCGGGGGACGCATTTCAAGGAGGGGATGCAACTAGGAAATTGTCACGATCTCCGCGAAATAAACTCACACACGTCGAAATGTAACGAGGTAACACATTAAGTGCTAACTGTAGCTGATTGGTTGCGCGGCGAGATGGGATATCACATGCGAAGCCGCCAGCGTTCGCGTCACTTATTATAGTAATTAATTACTAACATTATTTGGAATACAGGCTTTTGACTTCAATAAAGTTACCGATTGTTAGCGGTACAATTCTTTAAAGACGACAATGGGTAGGCTACCTTTGTTGTGAGCCGCTAGCACTTTCTGAATACAGTTGTTCGGTTGTTGTGGCCGCGTGAGGAAATCAGAATCTGGGAGCGGAGAACGAACAGCGTGGCCAGAGTATAAATTCAACCGAGAAAGTTACAAGCTCTTTTTTAGAATCCAAGTATTAAGTTTGGACAGAGACATACTTTGTAAAAAACTGCAAAGAGTAATCAAATATTTAGCACCACATTAAGATTACTACGCGTACTGAGATCATTATCATTTTCCACATAAGGACAATGTGTAACAATATGTCAGGCTAATGATCCGGAGGTGCAGCAGATCCAGTTCCCGGAGGAAAATTCAATAAGTACTACAGTGTATTTGACAATCAAGTGTAGAGTCAGTGTTATATGGCCTATTAGCAAAAATTGTGAGCCAGAGCCCAGAAATCTAAGTCTGGTACCAGCAGAACATTTTGTAAGTAGAAACCAATTGAAACGATAATTAAAGGTATTCGTCAGATTTCGTTCGTCTCGTTTTGGTTTTGGTTGTTAGTTTCTTAATTTATTTCTATATTTATAATCAAGCCCAGGTAAACGATCCTGAAAGAAGAGTTATCAAACTTCTAAACATTGAAACTTTAAATGTATTTAACCTCAGAAAAAATGTTATAAATTTCTATTAAATAATAAATGGTATCGTAAAGTTTAAAGTAGTAATTATTTCTCGATCCTTCCTGTTAAAATAAAACAAATTGTTTCAAAACGAACTATCAATTTAAGAAAACTGCAAATTAATTGTTTAAATAATAATTAAAATTTGTTTAATTAATAATCGTTTAAAGCATTACATTTTGGCTTCCACAGTGTGGAGCAATCAAATGGTTAATTAATCACTTTTTTTATTCATTACAATATATATATATATATATATTATTGGCGAATGCGTGGAAACTATTGTTGTGTTCAGTGTTAAAAAAATTTCCTTTAAAAGAAAACTAGTGAAGTGCATAAGTAGTGTGGAACAAGAGCGGCAATTATAATGTGGTGTGTAAATATCTTCTATTGTAAACCTCATATAAAAATGCGTACCTTCAGATTTATTTAAAATTATATAAAGTTCACATAATTTCAGGTATATTTAGATTTTGTATATTAATTGCTATTGTTAATTTAATTATTATTCTCTTGTAACTCTTTTGATTTTTTTTTCATTTGGTGATAACTGCAAATTACTATAACTATTACAGACCCAATAAGGCGGTCTGAAGAATTAACAATTACTTAAATTACTTAAAAATTATGTTCAACCCAAATTAAATGGGAGTTTGTAATAAACATGACATATCTTAAAAAATGGTTATAATTCATTTATAAAATCCTATTAATTATCATTTCCTTACATTTTTTATCACAAGCACTCAAACGTGAGTTTTATTTAATTAAATTTACTTATATATACGGAAACCTGTTAGAGCTGCTCTGTCGCAGACGGAGGGGGCTACGTTTGGAGATGTCTTCTCTTCCCTCCGTTTTTAACTAACGTTCCCACAAGCCGAGGCACCTTCGCCGGTTTTGACAAATGTTTGTTTTGGGGTTGCAGACCTTGGCTTACGGTAAGAGTTGTTCGCTGTTCCCACTGGAACAGTCGGTCAGCTGCCTCCTAAACTGGTCGAGGCACGGAGAAGGAAATTCTGTGTCCCCACAGCAAACCTCCTATAGCCCGGGTTCCCTAGTTAACTATTGCCTACTTTCCTCCACCCTTCCACATGCTCTCATTCAAATCCTTTCCTATGCATGTTGCCTTTTACTCTCCAAACACTATATATATATTCTTCATCCTGTTGCATAAATCACAAACCTTAGATGAGTATCTCAGATGATCTTTAGGGAAACGTAATTGTAATGAGATTCTAATCTATTTGACGGTATTGATCTACAAGAACTTCTGATAAATTAATATTGATAACTTATTTTGGAGGATTTACACGATTATCTATATATTTTGTGGGGGTGTAATTAATTATAATGATCACTTGCCTTCTTTTTTGTTTCTTATGACTGCCAATGGTGCACCGAGCCTATTATGGAAGAAATGTAACAGAGTCCTAATTCTGGAGATTTTATGGGTTTAGCACGGGTTCTTTATCGTGCGGATACATCGTACATCACACGGATCCGTAGACTTAACGCCCTGTACGAGCGACGGTCCGGCCTCCTTTTATCCGGTCACGATAAATAGCTCAGCTGGTGTGCGTTGGAATCCGCGATAATGGCTTTTGGAGACTGTTATGTAAAAGTGCGAATAAATTATTTGAGATACATAGGCCTATATGAGCCACAGTGCGACCATCCCAAATGAATCAAAGTTACAGTTTTATTTTACGTAATTGTTTCCACATTTTAGATGTGACCTTACGAAAGAAATCTCACAGTAACATATGAGAATTTCCTGCACTTGGTAGAAATGCGATTAGCTAACTGAGCACTGCTAACAGTAATAAAAATAGCTACGAAAGAGTGTAGTCTTTCTCGTTGTAGAGAATGAATAAAGTCTTCTCGGGCGTCTAGCAACGATGGCAGTGAACGTCATGGAAACGTCGCAAATACAATTGTTTACTCGGCTAGAACCCCGAGAACACTTTTTTCAAAACTAGCTACCTTCAAAAATCTTTAGGTATGATTGTAATTCGTGTTACACTGCTCAAACTAAAGGCTACTAAATAAACGTATTAAAGAACATAGGTCCCATATAAAACATGTAGTTGACCAACCATCAGCAGACTCCCAATCATCAGCTCGAAATATTCAGTTGATTGGAAAAATGAAAATATTTATGTGTTAACACCAGATTCAAGAATTATATCCGAATTGACTTATGTTAAATCTAACATAACTGAACTTAACGTACAAACTGAATCAATGAAACTGATCAAGATCCCAGGCTGAATCAATGAAACTGATCAAGATCCCAGGCTTCTATTATATTCTCGTATGAGTTCGTTTTAGCTTTGTTTGACTTCGTAATCTGATTTGCGAGATGTATCGTTCATGCAGCTGCCATTTTCAATCACGTGAAGAAACAAAGAAACAACAATAATCGTATAAACGTATATGTTAGTTAGCTACTTCTGCATCTAAAATAACTATTAACTGACTAATCAAGGAAATGTCGCTAAAGTAAAACGTTTTAAGTTCATATTCTGAATGATACTCCTTAGTTTTCCCAACGATGTCAGTACTTTAACAAATATTCTTTTATGGTGTGGAGCACGGATATTTATGAATAATAATTTAATTTTGGAGTAAAATTGCTTTTGTCACGCAAGAAAAGGTGATGATAGGCTTCCTATTTACGCAGTCCATTTCTCCCAAATATACTGCTTCATCCTTTAGAAATTTTTCCAGTGAGCAGGAGGTGAATTTATCATTTTGGCGCAGGATACATCGCAGGACATAGAAGCGGGTGTCAGTTTTTGCGGCGTCTGTCAGGTGGGTGTATGGAAGTGCTCTACAATGGCTGTCAGCATCGGCAATGATTGATGCGGCGATTCGGCTCTTGCTATGCAAATCGCTGCCTTGGCTCTACGTTATTGACTGCTGAGGGCATTCTCTCCAGCCCTCAAATTATAGACTTAACCTCGTCTGCATGCCATCTGCACCAGCCACTTCGATATGACCTTCAATTCGGGTTACAGAAATTGCTTTAAACTGCTTAGTTAAGTTCAGGGTAGTTTGCGCGTTCAAGCATACCTTTTTTTCGTACGATTATCAACATGCAATAAAAATTATTTTTCTTGTCTCTTCTTTAATTACCTGAAATATATTTCGTTTATTAGGAACTTCTTATATACGATTTACCAATTAAGTATTTTATCCAACCCGATCCTTTAATTCCGATTCATGTCTTTCTAGTCTTGAGTTTCATTTGAAACCATTTCTTCTTCTCTTCTTGAAATAGTGTGCAATAGTAATAAAGAATCTATCTTATATAATAAAAAAAGGATGTATATTTGTATGTATGTATGTATTTACGTTAATTTCTATACAAATTTAAAATCGTGGATAGATTGCAACAAAAATTGGTACACAAATTCTTCAAAACACGAGAAACGGCACTGTGAAGGTGAGAAACGCCTAGCATACATGTGGAAAGAATTATAACTAAAAACCGTGATCATTAAATATTAAATTACTGCGCGCCAAGAGACAATGACGTCACGCGAGATAAAGACGTTACTACGCAACGAACAAAGGAAATACCTCCTTTATTAGGAATGAAATAAAGCAGAAATATTTTTTTTAAATAAAAAGTATAATTTTATACAGCAATATTCCATCAAATGATAATAAAGAAGAATACGAATTACTTTACCATCCTTGGGGGAAAATGTAAGTTAATTTTCGCGCTGTATTAGTTCTGAGTCTAGCTAACAATTTCATCAATGTAATATTTCGTAATGCATGAAGACTGAGTGACGATTATATCCTGAAATACTCGAGGAATATATTTAAGTAATCAATTAAATACTTTTTCGAGTTTATATAAATAAGTACACGAGCAACGCCGTGCACCTAGCTAGTATAATAATAAAAGCCCCGCGTTGGGTGCCATTAAATGCAATAGGAATACACACACACATACACACACACACACACACATATATATATATATATATATATATATGTGTGTGTGTGTGTGTGTGTGTGTATGTGTGTGTGTATTCCTATTGCATTTAATGGCACCCAACGCGGGGCTTTTATTATTATATAATATATATATATATATATATATATATATATATATATATATATATATATTGTAATGCCAATTAATTAAGCCATTAATTGTTTTTAAATAATTTAAATTGTTAGCGAATAAATTAATTGTAGCGGTATTTGAGCGACCAAAAGCGACAATAGCGCTGAGGTCTGTTTCTTTGTTGAAGAGCCGAAAGGGTGATTGAGCGCGCAAAAGTAAAGATAGTCTTCAGTCGACAGTCTAAGTCTACGGTCAGCCACGAGAGGAGATACATTAAAAACAAATCTTCACCGAGATACTTAGCAGTTCGGTCCAAATAGATAAATGAAACAGTAAAAATCTAAAATCTGCAAATCGTGAGTTCCTGTAAGCAAGCAGATAGTTGGACAGAGAGATGTTCTAACAACTAGCCAACGGTGAAGCAAGGGTTGCTTCATTATAAAAAAAAATTGAACAATTTCGCGTTGAGGGAAAACGACATCCGATAGCTGACCAATTAGGAGAGGATCATCCGAGTTTCCTGGGAGCTGAGTAATTGCATTTCGACTTCGTATGTGTAGAATCTGTGAGGAAATTTAGAATTAGTGTAATAAAATTTGCATTATAGTGTGCTTTTGAAGCTGCAAAAGAATGCTGGTACCAGTTGGACATTATGTGAGTAACCAAAACTTTGATAATAATATTTCGTTCACTTTTCATTTAGCTTTCTTTCATTTATCGACTTATTGTTTTTAGGTAAATTTTAAACTGAATTGTTAATCAGATTATTAAATCATTTTCTTTGTTAATTATCAAACCCAGTGAAGGCCCTGAGAGAAGAGATATTAAATTTTGATTGTAATTGTTTTTAATTTTTGGAAGCCACGAATTGATAATAAATTATTTTAAAAATTTGATTATCTTTTTCATTTAATTAACCTTTTCATTTTGATCATTACATAAATGGCTACCACAACGTGGGGCAAATAAATTAAACGCATAAATAGTTAATTATTACAATATATATATATATATATATATATATATATATATAGTTCAACGTTGGACGTTAATTGAATGTAAAGGTATTCAATTTAAAAACACACATTACAAGTGTAAATTTTATTTTCACTAAATCATAATATAAATTTGATTTAAAACTACACTTCACAGGATAATTAACAGAGCATGAATTAGTAGTTTATTTTCAGAAGAAAAATTATACACTCATAATATCTACAAGGTATTGTGGGTCAGTAAATTTGACAAACGTTTGTATATACGGGAATTTTTTTTTTCTAATTGGATGCGTAGAATGCAAGAAATAACAGTGTGCATCAGACATGAAAGAATGGAAATGTATTTGGACAGCTTACAGTTTTTCCCCGATATGTCTGCGACGTGACGATGTAGGTACGCCCTGCGATGCCAAGACACGACCCTTGGACTGCAGAAGCCAGAAGATTACGATGTCCTGGTTGCCAAGACAGGATCCTCCGACAGCGGAAGTGTGTTTTTGAAAATCTGAGTTGGCGCTTATAATTGATACGTCCGCAGACACAGACAATAATGTAGTCCTCAACAATCCTCAAGATGCGCACCATTATAACGAACAACGAAGCTGGCTCCATAAATAAGACTCGTAATTAAAATTTAAAACACCAAATTAAAAGAAAAGAAGCGTGTTCATTACAAGTGTTCAGTATAAGTTCATTAACGCGAGAAATTATGTACTACAATAGAACACATTAAAGTTGGTCGTGTGCATATATTTTACACACGGTTCAAACATATCAGAATTTTCGGTACTATCACAACGATTATCTATACAGTCTACTATACAAAGGATATGGCTTGGATCATTTTTAGTTCCTTAACGCGTTGTGCATACTACATTTTTTTTTAGGGCAACAGGCTACATGAGGGTAATCCACTTTGGGCAACTCCCCTTTAATAGCATAGGAAGGGATTTGAAAGGGCGGATGCGGAAGGGTGGAGGAAGGTAGCCAAGGGTTACTAGGGCCCCCGGGCTATAGTTTAAGGATCCTACCCGGCATTCGCCTAAAGAAATGCAGGTAAAACCCTAGGAAAACCTGCATCGGGTAAGTCGGGCATTGGGTACTTATCCCACGCCCTTCCGATAACGGGAGAGGAGTTTGCTGTGGGGACTGTGCATACTAAATGTTCTCAGGCATTTTTTATTTAATGATCGTTACTTCTTGACTATATCTGTAATATGATAAAACGCTTCCTCTTGATTAACTTGTTGATTTTACTGGTGATAATGGGCGGCATATAACTTAGCACTTAACATGTTTGAGAGACAGAGATACATACGTCAGATTCCAAATGAGTAGCAAATTGTGAACCCTGCTTTCAAAACCTTTTTAAGGAATATAAGGATAGTACTGACGATGATAGACTACTTGAGTTATTCACATAAACTTAAATTTATAATTAATCAAGCATTGTAGAGAAAGTGTTCTCTTAGAGACAACAGATATTTCCAAATTGTACGCAAATAATTCAATTTATTACTTTATTTTACATGTTAATATTCTATTGTGCGTAAATATATGTTGCCGATTAACGTTCCACAGTTAGTATAATATTAAGAATAAATCGTATGAAGGAAAATCAAAGAGGTTAAATTCAAACTTGGGACGTCTACTTGTTTGTATTACAAAGTAAATGTAATTATATAAGAACATCGAAATGCTCTGGAATGTTAGAAAGTTTGGGATAATTTTCGTCGAGAAGCATTGGGTAAACAGATCGCTTTATAATGCTATCAGGATTTATTTACAGCTATCTTATATTTTTAATTTAATTTCCGCAGTATAATTGAGTTGATATTAATATGAAATAAGAGGTATAGTGATCCAAGGATTGATATTTATGTCTGATGTAAGTTATAGTTCGCCTAATCAAACAGAAAATCAGACAAAATTAAGTAGCTGTTTGGGTTCATGTAGAAAAAGAAACGTTATGAATTTCCAGCTGAGTACAAATAAAATGAAGGAACGCGTAATAAGGAAAGGAAATAGCATTTTGTTATATACAGACATAATTAAGTAAAGAAACTTATTGATAATGAAAAATTTTTTTTATACAATCTTCAATTTATTTATAAATCTAGATAAATCGACTTGTCATTCTTTAAAAACGGAGTTTTGAAAATTGCTGAATATTGTTATACTTAACTTAAAAAATTCTTCTATTACAGTAAAACAGTACAATTTTTTAAAAGAACAAGAAGTTATAATTATATAACAGTGAAAATACAGGCATTCGTCACTGTACAAGTGCTTTCTCTAACTCTAATGACGATGACTAATGAATTTGACATAAGTCGAAAATTCTATCTGAATTAATAAATAAATTTGAGACTTTATAAAAGGTTTTTATTATTAATAAATATTGTGAACTGTCCAATATTACTTAATAGTAAAATATTTAAGTACACGACGTTTCCTCCGACATTGCAAAACTCGTAAGGTGTACTAAAAAAACTTGTGAACTTCATAAGGTTTTAGTAGACCTGAAGAGTTCTGAAAGGTCAGAGGTAACGTGGTGTTATTAATTTTTTTAAATTATTCTGTCTGCACATAACAAAATTACAAGGTTATTTCTCAATTTATCATAAACAATAATTCCAATAACAACATATTTTATTTTTTTGATGCAAAAAGTAAAAAAATTCTATTCCTTATTTATTATCTAACTGAGCCATGATTACACAAACGAAATTAAGTTTTACGCTTTACAATTTATTGAGGACAGAAAAAGTCGACGAATTCAACTTAATAACAGTCATAGGATTAATGTAACATTGAAGCAGATGAGCACGTGTGAATAAAAAAGTGATAACTTGATATTGCCAACTTAAGCAACGCAAGTGCAGGGCGTAGTTTGACAGAGGTATCCCTCAGGGTGAAATTGTGCCTGGCCTTTGTAGTACCCTCGAGTAGCAGCGTAAAGGGGAGAGAGAAGATGAGGGGATTGGACGAGCCGAGCTAAGTCAAGTTATGGAACGAATTCGGGAGTGAACTGCTATATAGTCTGGAAAACAACGTCGGAGCCTTCTACTCCTCGTTGCTCTTATACAATTTGGTTCTCTGAGGACACTTTATCAGTTTTCCTCTCAGAAACTGTTTAAATTGTTGCAATTCGTCATAAATAAATAAATATAAAATATGAATCCCAAATGATAATAATGCTGATTATTTCTTTACCAATTTCGAAGTAAAGAATGTTCTCTTTACATTAAAAAGTTAAACAAGAAACCCATTAGCTTAACAATAAATTTCTATATTAAATAAAATTTGAATTCCTAATCCGGGGTATATTTAACAGTATATCGACGGACGCGAAAACAGTAAATAATCTAAAATTTATTAATAAAAGTTAAAATATTCTATTAATTTGCACGGACTCCTCAATCAATGAATTTATTGATCGGTGTGTATACAGTTGATTTGTACTGCCACTTCCAACAAAATTTCTGGCATTTTCAAGATCTTCGTGATCATAATATTTATAAAATACTAGCTGTTTGCCTGGCGTTTGTCATAATTACACTCAGAAACACCCTTCACCCCGGATTATTTTTGCGTTATGTTTATATTATGCCTCACCTCCTCCACCCCTAAGGGTACACCCACATTGCCACGTTGGTCACCAAATTATATATGCGACAGTTATTATTTAAATAAACAACTCCTTATTTATTTGACAACTGTGTTGCAGGAATACAGACACGGCACGTATACAAATACACAACGTTAATTTACAAACAAATAAAAGAAAAATCCATTCTCACTGCGATCCGCTGAACATTGCATTTTAAATGCTATCTCGACGTTTCCGCACAACTCTTAATCTCAGGGTCCCATGGGGGATAATGCCTTTCTCATCAAAATCGTCTTGCCAATAGTTTTGCCACCCGCACCAATAGAAAGTCGCAATACCGTTTCTAAAGGCTTGGTAACAGCAGCAGACTCAGGGGAATCCAGAGGTGGGTTTGAGTTTGGCTGATAACGTCACCTATGAGGACCGGGTTTGTCTACAGAGATCGTATGAAAATTATTCTTTAAAACTATTAGATTAGAAAATTATTCCATGCTGTTTCGAATATTTAAGAAACGGTGTTTTTATTTGTAAAAATTAAACTGTAAATAAACATTTTTAATTTTTCTCATATAATTATTGTTCAAATGTATGTATGAAAGATGAACTTATACTTACTTTCGTATAAATTTATATAAAAATTGTTACCTTACATGATACCATTCCTTTATACAGAAATAAATTAGGAAATTCAAATAATATATTATTATATTATACAATTACTTAACATTCCAAACGATAAAAGAATTACAAATATTTAAACAGGGTACATTTAATACGAATGCTAAAATAATTTCAATCATCTGAAATAATTTATATGTATTATTACAAAGGTGGTATAAAATAAAAAAGCGATTAATGTCTAAATTCATTTTAATTTGAACCTTATGGAGATTTAAACTACTGTAGCAAATTAAAGCATAAACTTTTAATTAATAAATAAGATACATAAGATAAAAATAATATTTTTTTCTCAATACATTGTTCGCTTTATGTATGAATTTAAGTTTACTTCAAATATGTTCATTCAAATTTTAATATTTACTGTAGATAAGTTGCAATTAAAACAAATAAATTCCTTAAGTAAAATTTAGTGGAGATCAAACGCCTTTCTGGAAACTAGATTGAGTTTCTGTTCATTCTGGCAAATGAAAATTTGTTTGAGGTGCTTGCTGGAGAAATATGAAAATTTATTTATAAATATTTAAGGGACCGGGGACTTTGAGCCTCTGGGAAGCGAGTCTTATAACTAGACAAGACGAAATATTGGCACTTCTGCAGTCGTGACCTCACGCTTATAGGCGTGACATGAGGGGGAAGACTAAACTGAAGACAAATGAGGTTTAAACCATATTTCTAGGGCACAATAGAAAATTGTAGACTGAATTTGTTGTCTTTCTATTATATATTGTGTTACGGTATTGTCTTTATTTGGAATTGAAATTATTCTTCTGTTTATTCTTAAAGTACCTCAACTACAACCAATATAGGCAATGGAAATCACGAGAATAATATTTATTAATCAACAAGGCTACTCTACGTTTTTGTAGTAATAGAAATATTAATGATTCTTTGATATTTGCATTTGGCTAAATCAAAATGTTTGCTGATATTGCGTGTAGTTTTTTAACGAAATTTAATTAGTCATATTTTTAAAATAGAGAAATTTTTTATCTTATGGCTTGCCCATATTCTGTTACAATCTTCAACCCATGGAATTACTGCAGGTGTCGGACCCTCGTGTTCATCAACCTTCCTCTTTATATTTGTGTGGGTCCGTGGCCTAATTTCTCCGGAATATTGCACTGACGCCCCCGACAAAGCACCCTAGTATGGCGTGGAACAGCCCTTTGTGACGTCAGGTGTATCGTATTAATATGATGGTGATTCTGCACAGTTACTAGCCTCTAGAATTAGGGAAAAACAGATTTGTCCTTCAACTGGTTTCTCGGCCGAGACTAAAACATTGAACTTTAATACGATGAACTTAACTCTACTCATTTAAATATTTAATAAATTACAAGACGATTTGATGTTCTGTATTAAAAATAATAAAAAATAAGTCTGGATGCTGTTCTACATCACAACGATTCTATAAGATGTAGGACAGTAATAATGAAAGAATTTATATTTGAATGTGGCCAAGATGACATACAAATAATACGAAAGGGGCATATATCGAAACCTGTAAATTACTCTATGATCAATGGACTACGGGTAATAACTTCTAATCGGACAGTGTGCTAAAGGAAGGAACTGGGATCAGACAATTGGGATTATCAGGATACTTAATTCTTGAGCAGTCAGTGAAATCTCAGCCATCATAAAACTTGTTACTGACGTTGGTTTCTAAACACGAGTTTAACACATTTAGATATACTTTAAAGATATACCATAGTAAAGGGCCTGATACCGTAAGCATCATAGAACACATATTAGATAATGTCATATATATATATATATATATATATATATATATATATAATGTCAAATATTTTATACTTAATGAGTTTGACATTATAGATTATCATCTTACAATTTTCTAGAAAAGTTTACTGCAGTGAGTGAAGTTCACCAGAAAATTAATGAAAAAGATTAGATTTAGTAGAAATAGAGGAAAATAATTGTATTATATTAGGAAGATCGCCTGGCAGACCCTGGATGAAAACAATAACACACTTAAGAATCTGAACTTTCTCGGATCTAAAAAATACAAATAATTAAAAAAAAAGCTGTCTTACAATTTTTGATAATTCATTTTAATTACTTCCTCGGTATACTTTAAATTGAATAAATAGAATAGTCTAAAACAGATTAGACGATTTATTTTATATTATTAAAGCTCCAAGTTTCCGATTTAAAGGGGACAGTTATGACGATTTTTTTAAAAAAGATAATGAATTGCAGATAAAAGAGTAGAATGATATTAAACTAAATTCAAAAAGAAAATTAACAAACTAAACTAATAGAGAAATATAATTATGTAGACCAAATTTTAGAGTTTGATTTATAAATTTGAAGAATTATTAATCATGAAGTGAAAGCTGGTAAATAGTACTTAACAAAATCAGTGTCAGATTTGACATTAAGTGAATTTACATAATGTTTGGTATGAAAAGTCTGAGAAAAAAATATTAATTTATAATTGTTGTCTTTATCTACATTTTAGAAACCTTCCAATTTTTTTTTAAACTGATGATGTCCAAAATACGTTTCCATACAACTGTTATTTTTGACGAAAAATTTTCGGGCTACCCTGTGGGTATCGACGTTAGTTAGCCACAACGTTCCGATGGCTGACGACGCCAATTTATTCAACTTATAATTTGTCCTGTAATAGTTTGGTATTATGTTTCCTGTTTGCAGTGATGATGGCCAATTTATGTTGGTCTATTCACATAGATTAACTATTATTACAATTCAATTGATCAATAATATTTATTTGAAAAACTAATTACATAATGATACTTAATTAAATGATAATTCGTAAATTTGTTTCTGGATATTTAATTTATTCTATACAATTTATTTATTTATTGTCGCAATTCTTTGAAATTATCCTTTATTTTCGTCGTCACTATGGAAAACTTTAGCGGGGTTAGGGTCAGGAGTTAAAAATTGATTAACTCACTATATCTGTAAGAGTAAAAATATCTAGAGTGGATCAAAAAAATTATAAAGTATTTTTTCGCAGATCTGTGTTATTAATTACAGCTCGTAAACTTTTAACGGCCCTTCCTCCGTCCTGCTCTTGGTCATGCGCGATTAAATTGCGTCAGAAACTTCATTCGTGAGTTAATTCTGACGAGAAATACTTGAGTGTAAGACATTACAGTCTCAGTTCCAAGACTGATGTTCTCTGTCGCAAGCAATTAGAGCCGACGGTAATAGATCGAAGGACATCGTATTTTATTGAACCACGTGCATATACACGTTTGTTCTCGACTTCCCGAAGTACAGTAAGCAGCTCCTAACATAATACTAAATTATTTTGTTTCATTCCACATTTTTTTTATTTCAATAGTGACTTCAGAGCCAGTGAATGTGAGACTGATCTCTGAAATAAATGAAAACATTCTTCATTCGGCCTAGTTTAGGTGAGGAATTTTCGCACATTAAAATAATTTTCGTCAATTTTACAACTCTCCAGAACTACCATTAATGCTATTAGTAAAATATTTTTATTAAGAAAGAAAGGTAATAATGAATTTAACTTAAAAATTTATTATTTTGTGTTATTACTATATTCGAAACGCCTTTTATGAAGACCAGTAGAAACCAAATACGAAACCTAGATTAAAATGAAAAAATGTTCGTATGATTGAAAATAATGAATAAGAAAGATAGACAATTCAGACAAAAAGTGTAAAATAAATACCACACAACGTTTCTGGGATCCTTGTGCCTTTAGTCAGGTTCTAAGAAGAGTCTAGAGAAGCACAACTGCACTCAACACTTTTGAGTGTTGTCAATTGACAAGTGCAGTTGTGTTTCTCTATGTTCTTCTTAGCATATGACGTCAGGAACAAGGATCCCAGAAACGTTGTGTGGTATTTATATTACCATTTTTGTCTGAATTGGCTATCTTTCTTATTAGAAACGTGTATTGCTACTACAATGTATAAATAATAAAATGATATATTTCTACCAATGTGTGACAGGAATATTTTTAAATTAAGCACTACTGTACATGAGTTCCTTAGTATTCACGAAGGTTAAAATTAACAGTGATATTCAGAGATTTACTGTGAATTACGTTTGAACATAATACGCTAAAGTATATTGCATTCTGATCAAAGGATTATAATTTCTAAATTGGACCGGAACACGATATTTATTACGCTATTACAGAATATAATCATATATAATAATGTAACTGAATGGGAGGTCCTGTAGAATTTAGGCCACTACAAGCTCCCTGCGTTTCTTACATGACACGTTTGGCCTTTATAGTACATGTTTTATTTCAATATCGTATTTTTAAATATATAATTGGGATGATTTTCGCACAGTGTAAATGATATGTGCTGATCCCATTTATGCGGCAAATCATTTACGAGTCACGCGATTTTTAATTTCTAAGCACTTCAAAAATTACGGGTGTCTTTTTGAAACGCGTAAACACACAGTGACAGTTGAAATGTGGTATCCTGAAAACGTAATTAGTGATGCTTCGAGGGCACACAATCGAAAGTCACGCCTGCCGAATGCGGACAAAGAGAGGCGGGAGCTATTGATGAAACCTGCGTGAGTGAGATGAATTTTCACAGCACATCGATAATAAGCTGCTGGGTGCACCTGGCACGGGGTTCCCACAATCGCTCAAAATATTTCTATGCCAGGTCGCGATCATTCATGTAACGCCAAATATTGAACGTTTAATGCCACAATAATTACTCAAATATGCTTTTGAAATTAAGGGAATGAGATTCAAGTGACCTTAGTAGTAATATCATTACTAAAATCTGTAGAGTATATAATCTGATAGTAGACATTATTTCATAACATTAGAAATCATAGAAACTAATTACATCTTCCTTTAACATTTATCTCGTTTACTGTTACAAAATGACAATATTTATCAAGGAATATGAATGTCAATAGTGCACTGTGTTTTAATACACTTTCTAAGGACTAAGACTTCTTCAATATTTTAATCTATAAATGGAGATAAATAATACACGGTACAAACGATGACGAGACTTAAATTTTTATAAAAATATAAAATTTTATAAATGACTCTCACTCAATTTAGGCATTTTTTGCGAATCAATAATTAGAACAAAAATTAAATAAAAATTATATCGGAACTAAAGAATCACTGAAAATAGATGAATGGAAATAAACTGTAAATCGTTAAATATTCTGATCATAAAAGCGTTACTAACCTACGAGTTATCAAAATATTTGTTTTATTTAAGAAAACACTCCACTCACATTAAGTTTATTTCTAAATAGATTAAATAATTCTCATTTCAAACAAAATGTCTTTAAACAATTATAAAAGTTGCAAAATTTCACGTAAATAATAAGTCGATATTAGGAAATTGTTTGGATGACTGTTAAATGAGAAGGAAATTCAACTCCATTCTCCTTGAATAATATTTTACTTTATAAATCGTCGACTGGGTGAATTAGGAGGAACGAGAGAACTTGTCCCATTTCGTGTGAAACATTGCGGGATTGTGGATTCAAAGTGAGAGCAGAAAGATTCATTTTATAAGGGACTAAAAAGACTCATATTACTAAGATATTTTTATGGTTTCATAGCGCAGGTGATACAGTGCGCCAATAAAAGTCTGCCCGATCGTTGTTTTAAAATGTAAGTAGTGATTTTTAAAAACAATAAACGATATTATATCAATTGGTTGAAACAGTTTCGTTTGAGATAAACCATGGAAATTGTTTGGGTAAGTTGAGATGACCATACGCCACGATTAATGATGCATAAATATTAGCGACAAAGTAAATAAATACCTTTAAGAGTTGAGTAAAGCATATTTTTAGATATATATTTCATTCATATACTATAGCATACAAATAAAATTTACGGTTTATACTGATACATTAATTAATTAATGCAGATTTGATACGCCCAAATGAATTATGGGTTTCTTGTGACATATTTGCACTTTTTGTCCCATTAATAGTATTCTACAATAACTCAGAAAGATTCATTACCTTTAGTCAATCATGTAGTCCAACTCATTTGAGATCTTCACAGCAGCCTTTACGTAAATATTAAATATTCTTCTTCTCAATCGTACATGGCATTTGGATTACATTTACAAACATTCGCCTCGTATTTGACCTCTAATTCTGAAACACTCGAGTTAAATTGTCATTTAAATTATCTTTACTTCTCACGATATCTTACATATATGTAGAAAAGTTGTAGAAGTACCCATAGGTCTGATAACATTCTTCAACTGAATTCTCCTATATGATTTAACTTCCCAGTAAAAAGGATGAGGTTTCTTATGTAAAGAAAACGAATTCTTAATTGTTTTATCTATTAGTTGAATTTATTGCCACAAAATATGCTCAGTCCATTTTCTTATGACGGTGACAATTTTAATTTTTCTGATGGCATTGAGCTTCCAGCGAATAAAGCAATGTATTTTGTAATCAGTTTGACACTAACATACTACAAACAATTATTATTATTATTTTAATTCCCAGTACAGTTTCCAGAACACTTTCTCTAATTATTACGTATGTGATTTTGCTACACTGACAACAATTCCCAGAGGCTTCAGTCCTAACTCTTTTGTAAACATACAGCTGTCGAACTTCGATATTTTAATGATTTAGATGTCACCTCCAAAGCAGTGAAAGATATTAGTTTGATATTGTTTGAAACAATTCATTATTCCTCTTCATAAATAATTACCTTTGTATTTTGTACATGTATTTATACGAATCTGAATCTTGCTTTTGCGGTCATTACCTTCAGGCTTTATTAGTAATATTCTAGTCAATAATACCGGTAGGAATTTCAAATCCCTTCAAGACTCCGATTGCTGTCTGCGAGGGCTATTCTCTCGCAGGCAGCACCTGCGAGGGATGTTCTCTCGCAAGCAGAACCTTGTAGGAGAGAAAGGAAGGGGCTACCTTTGGGGATGCCTTCTCCTCTCTCCGTTTTTGAACAAAGGTTCCCACAAGCCGAAGCACCTCGGCCTGTTTTGAGTGGTGTATGTTTCTGTGTCACAGACTTTGGCCATACGGTATGAGTTGTTCACTGTTCCCATTGGAACAGTCGGCCAACTGCCTCCTAAACTGGTCGAGGTACGGAGAAGGGAATGCTGCGACCCCACTGTAAACTCTTCTCCCGATATCGGAAGAGCGTGGGAGCAGTACCCAATGCCCGACCTACCTGATGCAGGTTTTTCTATGGTTTTACCTGCATTACTTTTAGGCGAATGCCAGGTAGGATCCTTAAACTATAGCCCGGAGGCCCTAGTTAACCCTTGGCTACCTTCCTCTATCCTTCCGCATCCCCTCTTTCAAATCCCTTCGTATGCTATTAAAGAGGAGTTGCCACAATGTGGATTACCCTCATGTAGCCTGTTCCCCTAAAAAAATCCCTTCCTATGTTATTAAAGGGGAGTTTCCACTATGTGGATTACCCTCATGTAACCTGTTACCCTAAAAATAATTGTTCGTCAGCAAATTATTATCATGTTTCTATACATTTTACGCGTATATTTACAGTGCCAAGCCCAACGGAAATTTTATATATTTATCGCATAACACACATGACCGCACTACTGTGAAATTAAATTAATCGTGTTAATCCATTGTATCCGTACTTCCGTTTTCTTTACATACATACTAATATATATATATATATATATATTTGTGCGTGTGTGTGTATAAAATAAGTACCAATATGACAAGTAATAATCAATATTTTTTACATGTTAAAAATCTACGTTTTATTCAGTATTGGAACAAGTTTTCTGGAGCTACAGTTCCTATATATATTATCACTGTATCCAGTTTTTTCTAAGTTAAATAGCCACAACTTGGTAAGTAAATCACAAAGAATATTCAACAGAAAATGTAATCTTTACTCTTACTCATATCTTTTCCTATTAATGTGTCTATTAGGTACTTTCTGTGGCCTATCCAAAGCATTAGAATGAGATTAATATAATACTGTACTATAAAATACTATGGATTTACATAAAACTACAATTTCTGATTCAATCCTTAAGTATCGCGAAACGAATCGTTTTAATAAACGACAATTTTTCACAAATTCAAACAAATGGCGCAAATTTTAATTCTAATTGGGGACAAAGAAAACAAAAGTTCCACATGGTTCAGTTCTGAGTCCACTCTTATCTTTAATATTTATGTAAGACGTAGTAAAAAGGGTAACTCCATTATCTGCTGTTTTATTTGAATGTAGGTGGCATAAGTTTTTTAATAAGAAATAAACACGATGAATAACATAAGTAGCTATTGTTGCATTTACTAAATAGTTTTCAACTAATGGCTTATCCATTAATTTGGATACAACACTTTTCATGAAATTTTAAAGAAAATTATATAGAATTAGAGCGTCAAAATAATGAAATTTGTGAAACTAAATTTTTAAAACTCCTGGGAAAATGCTCATTATTTTACTTTAAAACAAAAATTAACCACTTATACGTATGATGTTATAAATAATATAAAAGTATAGTGATCTGAAAAGTACAAAATTACTGTACTTTGCATTGTTTGGTTCTTTATTGGCATATACTTTCTAAAGTAATTCTTCAGGAAAAGAGAAATTTTTCGTTGTAACCATTAAAATGATGAAGGGGAATTTTTAAAACAATTGGGACATCTACCTGTTTCATCAGTTTATACGATCATTATTTGATGTAAGTAATATCTATTCACCACCAGTTCTGATGCGCACAATTTTAATACAAGAAAGACAAGCAAACGATACAAAGCCATGGCCTTAACTATACAGAATGTAGTTAATTATAATAGAATTACCATATTTAATAAACTTCCCGTCAAAATCAAGTAGTTAAAAATAATGATACCAAATTATATAATAAGTAACCAAATTTTTAGCACTCCTTATCTTATTTAGACAATTATATTTATACAAAAAGACTACGTTGCTTATAATATTATAAATATTTCTAAGATAGTAATTTAACTTTTATATAATTAATAGCCATTGGGTATTGTGAAATTTTCTATATGATTAATGACTCAATACACGCTCGATAGGGTCAATGGAACATGGCATAAATTAATATTTAGAAATTTGTATTTAGACTACAGCGTAATTCAAATGATACAATTTCAAGTTATGTATATTGTGGTAATCACAAAGGAGCGTCCATCACCATGACAATTAAAAAATTATTATTTATAAAGAAAACTACACGTTGAAGACGCCAATTTGTAATGATTTACAACTATTAAAATGATAAAATGACAGTTAGCCTCAGGTTGAGGTGCCAATTTGTGGTGATCACTAATGAATTCAAGGTTAAATCGCCACGTTAATGCATCAGTTTAAATATTAAAATGAGAGGATGATTTAATCTTTAATTCATTAGTGATTACCACAAATTGGCACCTCAACGTGAGGCTAACTGTCATTTTATTAGTTTAATAGTTGTAAATCATTACAAATTGGCGTCTTCAACGTGTAGTTTTCTTTATAAATTATAATTGTTTAATTGTCATGGTGAATTTTAATGGACGCTCCATAGTGAATACCACTATATATATATATACATATATATATATATATATATATATATATATATATATAAATAAGTAAACAACTATTTAGAATTTATTTAACATCATGTTTTTAGCTGATTTTGTGCAAAGGAGCGAGAAAAAGAATAGTTAAATTCTAAATGGTCGTTTGTAATATTTTATACTTATCTAGTCTAATACCTCTCATTTAATTATAACAGTTATTTAAGACTACTCGAACTGTTCACACGATAAACAACTGTTTTGTCAAATTTCATAATATTGCTTTACGTCGTTTGCATAAATGGATATAACGTTAAGAAATTGGTAGCCCTAATAGAAAAGGAAGGTGTTTGGTAGTTATCGGATTTACCAGAAAATATTATTCAGTGATTAAAAATAATCGGTTTAAGTCAATTATTTTCAACCAATACCTGTCTGATCTGTATTAACTTATAACATTTACTTCAGTGAAAACATTATTATTAATAATAAAAGACAACGTAAATAATTAGAAATTTGGCCAAAAATAAATCGTATGAAATGTCGTGAAAACATTATTATTAATGATAAAAGATAATGTAAATAATTAGACATTTGGCCAAAAATATATCGTATGAAATGTCGTAAATAATTGCAAAAATATGACACGTTAAAATTATAATACGCGTTTTTGGACATGTAAATGGAACTTTAAATGAAATTAAAATAAAGCAATTTGAAAAATTTACAGTATAAAAACGTGGTAAAATTAAATTTACAGGAAGGGACTGTACCGTTTATTTGAAGCACATTTTTCAGGTTTAGCTGTATTATTTTCACGTGACACGACACAGACGGCCTTTCTTTGGAATTAACGAGAAAAGTGAGAAGAAATTCCGTTTCTGTAGCGTCTTCCCTTTGAAAGGCGATTATTTGTTTCCGTAATGCGTTCGTGTTTATTTGCCTGAAACATGCCCTGCACGTCTGGCATTGCTCTATTTGTCAAAGGAAAGTTTTGAACTAGCAATATCCTTCGCTTTGTGGACGTCTGTGTCTTTAGCACCAGACGTCTCCGTGGGCGTCGGCGGGGGAGGAGGAGAAGCGTCCAAAGTCTCGCTGAACAAACGACCCTTGTGTATACTTGACACTGTTCTGTTTATTGCTGTCAACAAACACCAGCAGTTTGAGCATTCGAATTCTTCACAAATCATAAGATCAACAAAATTGAAATGTCCGGAATTCACAACTTAGCAAATAAACAACAGAAAAGAATTTGTAAGAATCATTTGTTTATGCAAGTATTCCAGAACGATTATTATACATATTGTATCATACATGTTTCGCATTATAAACCGTAAAAATTATGTTACCGTGCTTCCTAAAATAAATAATACTGAGCAAGATACGATAGGCATGATACAAAAGATTTTACATAATATTAATCAACTAAAACTGTTTATTAAAATACTTCAAGCAGCAAAAAATTCAAAACCGAGTACTCAAAAAATAATTAGTCCCAATTATATTCTTCTTCTTCAACTGCAAAATGCACATTATTGTAAAATCTGAAACTCTCAGGAGTGTATGACTAGAAAGACTTGAATGCTAACGCTTTCTTGAGATGCTTTAGGGGCGGAATGCTTATGAAATATTAATATTACCGTCCATTTAAGAGCGAAAGTACTCTGAAGAGAACTTAATATCATATACACAGCAAATTTACGTAATTTTTAATCACCAGAAGTAACCTGATGTAAGATTATTTGTAAAGAGGAAGGAAAATACTATATTAGAGCACTAAAGCATTAATAATAATTATCCTTAAGGCGATACCGAATTCATTATATAATTTTTAATTGGTTAGAGATAAATAAAACATTTCGTAAAGAATTAATATATCTTTGTATAAATAAATTTCTCGTATGAAAATTTATATAGGAAGTAAGGGACAAATTTCTTACTTGACATTCTTAAAAACATCTGAAATAAGTTACATTTTTAACATCAAGTAATGTATACAATTTAAGGGTGTTCCATGAAAAGTACTAGGCCAGTCATTGATAATGACAATCTATGTTTCGAAAAAGTTATTTTGGAACACGGTTATATTTCATTTTAATATATTTCATCAAGCGGTATTTTTGTAGCATTATCCCGTCTATACAGTGTTCTTTTGGAAATGCTGAAAAATACTTGTCTGCAGCTGCAATCCTGAGGTGGTCAAATCTGGGGAATGGAGAGGATGTTCTTTCACTATTCATTAAAAATTATAAATTTTTCCATCAACAGTGCGAGTTATTTGGCTGGAAAGTTATTTTTATTATTATTATTATTATTTGTTGTTACATAAAGTATTAGAGTATATACAATTAAAATCCTGTACATAATTAACCTGGGAACTTGTCACTTAAGTTAATCCAGCAATTAACATAAATTTGCAAATTTTAAAAGTTATTTATTTCCACAAAACCTGTTTGTGAACAGTCGTCATAACACAATTGCTCAGTTATCGTTTCAATTTGATCAATATCGACGTTCAACAGCATTCTGACCTCTTGTTAAGTTGGCGCCTTGTTCGATTGAACACTGTGTGGACTCAATAAATAGTTCTCGGAAATCACACGGGTTTTGAATATTTATATTTAGACGCTAAATAAATAGCGTCTAAATCTAAATATGCAAAACCTGTGTGAATTCCGAGAACTATTTATTGAACAACTTCACCGGGAAAGACTTCAATCTTTGAACTGTGTGGACTATTGCTTATTTTTCATTACATTATGGTGTGTCATGGTGAATCCATTTTGTCCAATGTTATATATCGACGCTGGAAATCACATCTTGTTTATTCTTACAATGTGCCAAGCACTGTTGTGAACGTGTCGTCCGATTGAGTATTTATTACCGAAATGTAGCCTGTGAACATGTTGCATCAATTTGGTTCGCTTAAACCTCGCACCCATTGTAGCAAACGAGTGTTTGAACGTTACACAGATAAGATAAATTACAATTTATTTGCATATCTGAGAACAAATGGATGCACGCGTATGCTTTAATTGACAAACTGTGAAAATAAGTTAAAATAATCGGTAGACACTTTCTATTTGTGGTTCTATCTTCATCCATAGTCAATAATAATCGAATAAAGAATCTGTAAAATGCAATATGATTGCTACTTAAAGGTTGAGGTGCTAACGTTTTATGTCAATGAGCCTAATGGTCAATCTCAACTTTTCTTAGAGTACAGAAAAATATATGTGAACAGGTTGGGAAAACAATTATGACCACTTGAGAACACGTGAGAACTAACGCGATACATACTGGAATAAGTCGTGGATGAAAGGCGCGAAAAATTCCAAAAGAGTAAATATTGTCCAATACAGAATAATAAAAGGATTTTTGAAGTAAAAGAACCAACCATTCAATATAATACATTAAGTGGAAAAGAAATTTTTTGCCAATATGTAATTTGTAGCAGAATTAGTAATGGTTATATCATTATACCACTGTGATCAAAAAGTAAGGTGAAATTGTCATTTAAAACTCCCGGATATTAGGAAGGCAGCTAATTTTTTTTTATAGATTGGTAGGACTGCCTATAATATTTGCCAAGCGTCTTTTTGTTAAAAGGTTTAATTATCTTCGAGTTACACGTGTTTTTGTAAACAACCAAAAGTGAATTTTTCGATTTTTTGCAATGGGTGATTTTGTTGAGCAAATAACTTGCATCAAATTTTGTTTGCGGAACGAATATTCTTGTGCGGACAAGTTGAAGGCCTTTGGTGATCAAACTATGGCACAAAAAAACGTTTACAAGTGGTACAACGAGTTCAAAGACTAACCGCGCTCTGGACGACCATCAACGTCTACCGACGAGGGCCACGTCCAAAAGATCAAAGATTTGGTGCTTGAAAATCGTCGATGGACAATTAGAGATCTCGCTGATAATGTTGGCATATCATTTGGCTCAGCCCAAACCATTTTGAAGAATGTTTTGTGTCTCAAACGCGTCAAGTCTCGATTGGTGCCAAAATCGCTCAATTTTTTGGTAAAAAAGCGTCGCGTTGATGTGTGTGAAACTTTTATGTCTGACTATCAGGACCACTTGAAATGCATCATTACTGGAGACGAGACTTGGATTTACGCATACGACCCTGAAACCACCGACCAATCCATAAAATATCGTGCAAAAGGTGAAGCAAGACCGAAAATCAAGGTCATGTTGACAGTTTTCTTTGATTATCGTGGTGTGGTGCACTATGAATTCCTTCCGTCGGGCCAAAGTGTCAACAAAGAATATTATTGAGCGTTATGCGTCGTTTGCGTGGAGCTATTCGTCTGAAACGGCCGGAATTATGGGCGAACAACTGTTGGTTTCTTCATCACGATAATGCACCATGTCATACTGCATTGATTCTTCGCGACTTTTTTGCCAAAAACTCGACTCATATCGTTCCGCAACCACCGTATTCGCCTGATTTGTCTCCGTGCGACGAAGAAGTTCTTGAAGGCTATTCCGGAAAAAGACTATTCCGACTGTTTCGAGGACTGGAAAAAGCGTTGGAAAACGTGCGTTTTATCGGACGGGGATTACTTTGAAGGGGATGAAATTGATTTGGAAGAATAAATAAAGAATTTATATTTTATAAATAAATTTACCTTACTTTTTGTTCACAGTGGTATGTTTCGCAATTTTTAATAGAAATGGATTAAACAGAAAGAGGAAATGAGAAATATGATTTCTATTTTACTTGAAAAATCACATTCATCCTCTCTGGCCGCAGTAGGGTTATATTATTTTCGGAATGGAAGGTATCTCATTCACTTCATGTTGTAAACCAAACGAGGTTAGCTAGCACGAAATGAGATTCTACAGGAAGCGTTGATAGGTCACGCGGACTTAAATGAGGTAACGAACTCACAGAATATGTTGAAATGAAATCTCTTTACATAGAATTTCTTTTACTCAGAGTATATTTGATTTACTGTCAATAAAAACGAATATTAGTGAGTGGATATCGTTAATAAATTACTACACAGAAAGTACAACCTTCATATTGAACAATCATAGTATTTACGTTCGTTCTGTGTTAAGATACTGTTCTATTAAAAACTTAATTTGAAGATAATGGATCACTTTGATTGTTTAAATAAACTATACTTTCAGGATAGGAATTCAATGAACGGACGTACTTAACTATTTCAAAATATTATTTAAGATTAGACTGAAAAAAAATTATGATTGATATGTTTCAGTGTTGTGGTACAGATATGCTAGAATGCCACCTTTCAGAACGTAATATGAGCAGCGATAAGCGAGAAATAAGTATATTGACTACTAAAACTCAATATAAATTGTTTGTCAATACGTGACGTCCGCAAATCGAAATACAGGAACAGTGTACAGAAAGAATGACAATTTTTTCGACAACTACTAAATCCTTACCAAATTCACGACTGTGTATTACTTGATAATATTAAAATATTAATATTACGTAATTGGTCCGAAAGCAAGTTACAAAAACGGAACAATAAAAAATCAATTTAGCTAATTATAGTCAAATAACAGCGCTGAATGAAATATCACACCACGTTTTTGAAATCCTTAATGATTTTATTTTTGCGTAATATTTTTCTATTTATTTATGTAATTAATATACTTTTAAGACAAAGGTTTTATATTTTATAATTTAAACATTAAGTTAGCTTTGATTACTAGTTTTTTATTTAGGTACAGTTCATCACTTTCGTTATTGAATCCATAAATAATATTTCGAGTATATTTAATGTGTCAGTTTCTGCCTTTTATATTAATGTTATAGATAGCATAAAACATATTTATGAAAAGAAGTTGTATGGTTGAACGTTATAATTTGCAACAGGATTCGAATGATGATCTTTTCAGTTTTTCTCCTCGTAAAATCTACTTCGGTGGGTTCCAAAGAACAATCCCTAAGAGCAGAAATTTATTTAAGTGACAGGTACTAATAAAAATAATTTACCATACAAAGGTGAAAATACACAAAAGGCAAACCGAGGGCTAAAGAACAATAACTTTCCTTATTTTCATACCAAACACGTTTTATCGGATCACTTATTTCAAACCGTTTAATTATTATAATTTAATTAATTATTACTTTCATATTGACGCCCAACTACAAAGCTGAGTATTTGACTCTTTTTACTTTATAATACAAACAATTAAAGTTTTTACTGTCGCAAAACAGATGCATAAAATCTCATGTGTCGGTCTCAGTTTCTATTATAAACTTATCTTAAATATTTACCTTTAATATCAGTTATTAATGTAAGAACACGCTCTAAAGACAAAAATGCTCAGAAATGAAAATTTGAGTTAGTAAATCAAAAAATTACAATTAATGCAATCGGAGGCGATTACTGTGTATTGTATCCTTTAACAATGTTGTCACATATGCTACTTCAAACTATCTCAAAGTAATGATTATTAGGTAAACAACTCTTACAATAAAGTCTGTGGTCTCATTTTAGTATCTGCCATCTCTAAAAAAAATGGGTTGATTTCTATAAATATGAAAGGGCAAGATTTAATTACCTACAAACTTTTTCTTTTGGTGAACTTGATCACCCTATAACTATTTTTCATAGTTCATCTAATTTTCCAACAAGGCAAGGAAATTTATACTCTGCGTTCTTAGTTGTCCGAAAATCAAAATTGAAACGGTGTTGAAATGTCACTTATTAGTCTAGTTGAATCGAAACGCAAACTCGATTACTCTAATAATGGAATTCCGTATTGAGATAAAACATTCTACAAGATTAGGAAGTTTTAAAAATTGGTCTTGTGAAAGGTGGGATTAAGCAGAAAATGAGCCGGCTGTTGCAAGATAAATGAGAGGGAAAGTGTCTGACAGGAAAAGCCGTGCGGCTTTTAAACCGTCAGCCCAAAGCGCATCGCTTACTTTAAGTAATGGTTTTCTGCACGGGAACAGTTTAAGATTAATGTGAAAACGTTTGCAATTTAATTTCTGCCGTTGTTTGCAAAATTCTTAGGTACAACTTTCCGGAAAAAGAATGGTTGACTAATTTTAAAGGAAACAATCTCAACGAGGCTTTTTAGAAGACTAATCTATAGGGATAAAAAAAATACTTTTAAAATTTCAGATAAAATTTTAGATGGTGGTAGTAGCAACGGAAAGTTTTAATATAGGTTAAGAATATTTATAAAACTTTTATTAGATATAAAACTGTACAATTATAATACAATTTGAATTTCCTTCCACACATGACTTGATTACAATCATACAGATGGAAAAAATAAACTGGAATAAATTGACAAATAACACATGAATTTACGATTTTTTTGTATTTAAAAGAGAACAGTTCTGTGAATATTCATGCGGGATTATAATACGATAATTTTCTTCACTTCTATATTTTTATTTGCTAAGGCACAACACTCTTAGAACATACGATTATAAATAATTTTACTTATTCTTGAACATCACAAAGTACAGTCATTTTCCATTCAGTACTGTAGCAGAACGTTGAAGTTAAATTTTTCAAGTATCCACACAGAAATGGTGAAGTAGTACATCGGCTGACTTATTCTTGGATTTCAAGATGTCATTTAATTTTTTTTTAATATAGTTAAAATAATGTGTTTAACATATCTTGAATACAGTGGCAACCATCTTGATTTACACACAATTCTCAACAGATTCACGACTAGTTAATTTTCATTAGAGTACACGTCATAATCATATTTACAGGTGTATTACATTTTATCACACGGTTCTCCTCTGCATCTGATTACTTTATGACACAATTAAGACATTTTGTTTATAATTAGGTTAAAACTAAGTTTCAGGTGAAGATAACCTGATGTTATAGGAAAGAAACCACGCTGAGAGAAGTTAAATCCTTTCGAACTGAAGGTCCTCTTTTCGTACTTTCTTGAGGCGAGTTCGGTGTGTAAATTTTCTGTCTAATGTATATAACAGTAAATAACTTCGTCTTCATGATTAAAAGTTCAAGTAAGGAATAGACGTGTACAATAACATTCCGATAATATATCCGGTAGAAGTTATTTTTATGGACTTACAAATAATGATATACGTAAATTGTAATAGTGGTATTAGCCAATCAAAATAATTTGGAGGATCAGAATTTCCCAATATCCAATCGAACTGCTTCGGCGTTCTCATACTACAAATAAGTTGCTGTATATAAACTAAAAAATAAATTGGTATGAAATTCCTTTCAACATTTTAACTTGTGATAACGGTATGGCATTATTAAGTTGCTAAATAATCCGCATAAATTTCATATGCGAGAAGAAGAACATCTTTGGCTTTCATTCATTTGACACTATCAACATTGTATAGTACGCTAATAAATATTATTTTAAAATTATTAATGATAATAAATTAACTAACCGACAAAACAATGAAAATAGATTAACCTGCGTTATGTATACGTTGTATAAAAATATGGTTTCGCCGTCAGGAGTTTTTCTCCTCAAGACGAAGACGTGGGGGCGTTTCAGAGAATTGTAAATATCTGGAAGCGTCTATACACAACTCTCGAGGGAACTCTCTAACTGCGGGGATCCGGCAGTAACCACGGCCTGGTGGTTCATCTGGCCAGGGTTAACAACTAGCGGTTGTGGAACGATCTTGCTCCTGGGCGACGGCCTCAGTGTGGCGTACGGGACACTCTCAGAGCAGCTCTGGGAAAGAAAACATAGTCACAAATTATACGATAGCATTCTGGCCACGTACGGTATGTTTACAAATTATAGTCACGAGTTAATACGACATTTACAGGCGCACATAAAGGCTTGTGAAAGGTACATCACAAAAAAGGGGGGGTTTATGTTTTGTTGGACCAAGTTTGGATATATCTATCCAGAGATAAAAACATATTAGGCCCCGAATTTTTCTATTTTTCGGGCGTGGGGTTTTATGGATAAACAAACAGAAGAAGATGTTTTAAAATTTCCCAAACTCATAGGTCAGAAAAGAAATGGAGCAACTCTGTAATTTCACTCGGCAATATTCTGCGTGTCGACATAAGTAATTGTTCCAAATATTGATACATAATATTAGCGTCTCGTTGCGTTGGTGGTACAATTGGAACTATTCCTTTTTTTTAATAATTTTATTTTCTAAAGTGCGGTCGAGAGTGCCACCTAATGAATACAGTGGTCAGCGGGAGGAAAAATAAGTACTTTAAACATCTTAGGGCTATAAAAGGAAAAATACATTCTGGCGGTAAACAAAGCTTTGTAATCCTAAAGTAATATAGTGACATTTATTAACACACAAAACTAAAGTCTTTTCCTGATTAAATTAATATTAACCTTTCTAGGTAGGTAATATTGTGGATTTTTAGACTTGTCAAAAAACTAAAATAAAACTGAAGCTCTTCTTCGAGAATTTAAAATTTAAGATGACAGATATATGATTTATTAATATTTCTGTATTTTCTCCTGACTGGTATTATCAATCGCACTTTTAATAAGAAAAATAATTCATAATTTTCTGAGGTATTTCGTTTTCAAAATCCGATGTTTTTGTCAATATTTCCAAATTTACTGCATAAAAATTATATAATTTGTAAACATATTTTAAATCAAGAAGAATTATATATGTATATATAAAAAATATAAAATTATTATTTTAGACAATTATTAATCAGATTCGTCATTAAAAATTGCAAATAGTAGTAAACATTAGTGGTAGAATACAAAAATATCAATAAATAGATGATTTAACACTTAAGTGTCTGTAAGTATAATTTACATTTATCAAAATTATGTTCGGCCTATTTAGACATTATTTACGCCAAGAGTTGTTTGTTCTTCACATTAGAATAATCGGCCAGCTGCCACATAAACCTGTCCAGACATGGAGAATAGAATGCTGCGTCCCTGCCATCGGACGGGAGTGGGACAAGTACCAAGTGCCGACCTACCTGATGCAGGTTCTGTAGGGTTTGTCCTCCAAAACTTTTAGGCGAATGCCGGGTAAAACCCTTAAACTACAGCCCTGGGATCCCAATTAACTCTGGGCGGCTACCTTGATCTATCCTTTCGCATCCCCACTTTTAAATCCTTTCCTATGCTATTAAAGTGGAGTTGCCACCACGTGGATGTAGCCTGTTACACTTACAAAATATATTTTCTTTAGAGACGGACTACTTTGTAAGTTCGGAAGACAATACTTAAAACTGTAATTTAACATAAGTTAATGCCAATGAAACTTTCATAGGGCTACTATTTTTCTCAATTGATAATAAGTTCTCAAGATTGTGTGACTTGTATACGTCGAACATTTTCTGTTAAAAGGGAAACTCGCCTTAGGCATTATAGAATGTTTTTTTTATAATTCTAATAGTCTCGTTTGGAAGATGTATGACTAGTGTGAAAAGTTATATAAATATTAAATAGCACTATTTTTATTTAAATTTACTGATATTTGTTTAGTATATGCCATTATATTTAACATTTCAATTTAGTATGAAAAATATTAATGTTTTTCAAATAAATTTTTAGGAAATACTATAAAAGTCATGTGAACTTATAAATGCAGATATTTAGAGGTAGGTATGAAGTGGGGCAGTAAATTTTCTCGCGATACAGATTATTCTCCAATGTTATATATTTCGGGATATCCAAAAGATAAAGGCAATTATAAGGAAATAAATAAAGATACATTACAAATATTTTTTAGTTATGAATGACATATAATATAACGTTTTATATTTTTATTAAAAATTAATGTCAGCGAAAGGTCAATATTCTTTATTCTCGTGTGTTTTTCACACCTCTTGATGAGAATTTCAGTTGCATGAAGGCTGTGAAGTGGTCGTCGGTGAAGTTCTCGAGGGGACCGTCCAGCTCAGTAGCTTTAATATTTCTTATATACAGTAGTTTGACGCGCCGTTAACGCATTTGGTGTGTTCCGCACTATTTTTGAAGATGACCTAGCTATAACGGCACTGTTAACTGATAGTGTTTTTCCTCCGGCTGAAGAAAAATCACTTCGTTGCGCACCGTGAAAGAGGAGTTTGGTTCTGACAAGACAGTCCACTTTTCTAAATTTCTCCGAGAGTTGTTTCCTGATCGTCTCCTCTCCTTGAGGGGTGGCTTTGCCTGGTGTACACTATCGCTTGATTTTATGACACGTGAATTTTTTTTCCTTTTGGGGATACGAGAAGTCAAAATTGTATCAACATATCACTCGGTATCTATTCAGGTGATTATATTCCATACACTTGCTACAATCCCGTCAGAATTATCCTCCAGGAAAGGTGGTCAATAATGGAGACCGCAATTTAACTGACATTGTTTATAAAACACTCTAATATGAAATAATATATGTTATTAGGAAGTAAAAGAAGTTCTCCTGTAGCTTTCTGTGTTTGTATTAGGGGAAGTTATTTTCGTAAACCCATATAATTGGGACTGTTGACGGAATCATTCAATGTCAGGGTATACAACTACCGAGCAAACAGCTCTAATGGTGCCCTGAAATTACTTTTCCGTCAATACTTTTGTTGGTATTTTTGTTAACACTTACTATATTTCACTCTGTTTTTTTTATTATTATTCTTAAAAACTTTTATTTTTCGATTATACAGTTTGGTTCATAAAATTTACAAGTATTTACAAAAATTATGTGTAAATAATTCATATGTTAGCTTGTGTAGGTGGAGAGTCCTGTGACTTTCCAGGCCTTGAGTTCCTGATTTGTTGTTCTGAGGGGTTTGGGGTGGAAGATGAGATGGGTGTTTACTGGAATATTAATTTGGGAAGGTTGTTGGGTTATGAGAGTTCGCTGGTGATGTTGAATTTGATGGGATGGATGGAATGGTTGGTTAGGTGGTGTCTGCGAGTATGAGGATGAGGTGGGTTAGGAAATGCCAGAGTGTTCTGGGGGAAGGATAGGGCGTTTTCTCTTGAGGCGACGTGCGTGTGGGGGTGGGGAAGGGTTGCTATGGAATTGCTATGGATTGCTATGGATCGTGGGGTTAGGATGGTTGAGAATGTTTTTGATTAAGGAGGTTACGGATTTGGTGATTATTTAGTTGACTTGGGGAAGTTTAATGTTGTGGTGGATTATGGATTCTGAGGTACCAGGGAGAGTTAGTGATGGTGCGAAGGATTAAGTTTTGTTTGGTTTGGATTTTGGCTGAATGGGTTTTGGCTGTTCCTCCCCATATGGATGAGGCGTAGGACCAGGCGGGTTGAATTATGGAGAGATATACTAGGCGTTTTGTGCTGAGTGTGAGTGGGGATTTTCTGTTTAGGAGAGGATATAAAGTTCTGAATTTATAGTTAATTCTAGATAGGAGGTGTCTAATGTGGGGTTTCCAAGAGAGTCCTAGGTCTGGCGTTGTTTAAATAGAGGGGGATGTGCGGAGGAGGATTTTTGGATAGTGTGAATGGGACGGTTACTGATTTGGTGGGATTTATGCTGATGCGCCATTGTTTGGACCAGTGTTCTAGGTGGCTGAGCGCTGACTGAAGTGGTTGTATATTGAAGGTGAGAGAGGAGGTATGGTAGGAGATGGCAATGTCGTCTGCAAAAAAGATTGTGCTTGTGGCGGGATGTTGTGGAATATCGTGGGAGAAGATGTTGTATAGGAATGGGGCAATGACGCTTCCTTGGGGGACACCTGCAGCGATATTTCACTCTGTGAGACTGAATTTTCAGTTGTGGAACTAAATGTACGAGTTTCTTTTATGCTAAGGTGTCGGAACACCCTCAAGTGAATGAACATTGTTACATATAAACTAGAATATTATGAACAGTGGAGAAAATTCGATGTTCCTTGAGAGCTGAAATAGTTTCACTTGAACCCTAAAGATGCCATACAGTCAGGGTTTTTTTTCGGACTGGTGAATTACTAATGAGGGCCAACCTCCTGTAAATTTAGTGTTATTTCATTGCAGTGTGGTTCATATTTTTTTATCAACTTTATTGTGCTATTTTTAAATATTTTATGTAAGTAATAGTGTTTCTTAGTAGTCAAATTACTATTTATTCACAGGATTTACTTCATTCACTGTACATTTTTACAGATTGTATTTTAATGTTTTATAATAAATTTATTTGTAAAAAAAACATTTTGTGCATAAGGAAGTACCTAGCAGTACAAGCCGTTAACAACAAATTTGATGGTATTGGGGAAGAATAAAATAATTCTGTAAACTAAAATCTGATATACTTAAAATCAGATCTTAGACAAATTTTAATATGCAAAACAAATACTTATAAAAGAATCAAATATAACTGGACGGTTCGACGCTAAAAGACGCAATGCTGCATTGAAACTTACAACTATTTTTAAATAATTTTATTGTGTAATTGTTTCTCATATGAAAGATTGGTCTCGAAACTAATGTCGTATAATTAAGTATTATAAAGTCAGATGTTACTTCTATATGTATTATCAAATCTTAAAACCCGAATGCAAAGTGATCATTCACTGAAGTGCTCATACGACGACTTAAAAAATCATTTTCCATTATAGATTTAAAAAAACCTACGCAACGAAAGCAAGTAAAATATAGTTGATAAAATTATTTACACAAATAATTTTTACATCATAAAATTCTACGGATTTCAAAATTTCTAATTTGCTAAATTCTTATTTATTTTAAAAATAGAAAAGAGGTTTTGAATATTAAAATTTATCATTTTTAATTGTGCGTCTTCTGAATTACTTACGTAAAAGCAAGGAGTGCTTATCTGATGTTGAACAAAGTCTTCACTTTCTATCAACAAGTGACTGGAAGAAATTTCGTTTTCTTCTTCTAGAGGAGTCATTACTGCCCTGAATGTGGAGCAATTGGAACCTGCGACATATGAAACAGTATATATTAAATAATTTTGAAAATATCTATTCAAACGAGTAACTTTAATTGAATACTTAACGATTTTAGTTGTCTCTTAATTTACTATCATAAACGTTACGCAAATTAACCAAGAATATTATTTTTATTTTCTATTAGCCTCTAATATAACGCAGAAAATTCTATTCAATTCGGGAAAAAGTATTGTACGCATCTTTTTTTTTGTTTAAAAAAAATGTGATTCACTCACTGTTAGTCATACGTATGAGTTCACAGGCTTAACATTCGTTTATAACAGACGTATATTTTTAATATACAGTCTGTAGCTTTCGACCTCTCACCAGGTCATATTCGTAAAACGAATATTGATTTAGAAGCCTACGTGTTTAAAAACTCCTATTGCTGAAAATTTTCAAATGCAGACAAGTAACAACTCTAATATTAATATGCACAAATAATTGTAAGTCAACAACATTTTCTACTTTAACTCAAAAAAAGATAGTCAAAAGAAATTCACAGAAAGTTAATTCACCAGAAAGGGAAATCAATTGAATAACCAGTTCATAGGAAAATGCAGTGAAATATTGATATTGGATAAAATTGCGTGTTCTGTGGTAGGAATCTAAAGGTTGTTTACCCATGCAAATTTTCCCTAAAGGTAATATTATACGCAGTCTCGGCTTTCGTCTCGGCATGGAAGAAGCCGGAAAATTATAAGAGAAGTGTTGAACGTATTAAATTCATAGTGAGTACCAACACTATAAATGAAGATATCATAAATTATATGACGGGAATTTCTGACAAATTATGATTTATAATTCTGTAACATTTTGTACAAAGTGTCAAATTTTATTACAATGTCACTGACCGCATTTTTATAATGTAAAATAAATTTTATTCGATAGATTATATTTTTTATTATTCCGTATTTATTTATTTCCTCCGTTTTATTTCATTGACCGATTGTTTACTACCCATATAATATTTAAAAACACATTCATATTATAAAAAATTCTTAAAATTAATAAAATACAAGATTTGGAACAAATTGGTTTAATACAGTTCACTCAAACTTTTTAGCCTGTGCATTAATAATTGTATCCGACATGATTTGAAGTCGGCAGTTTGTGTCGTAGAGAGAGATAATGCGTATAGTGATAACATTTGAAATTGTTCCATTCTAGTCCTTTCGACTACTAGTACAAGATATGTATGAGAAAATAAGGGAACATTCATAGTACGTGAATGAGGCAACTTTATGGTCGTACGTATATCGTAAATGTTTATTGCGTACAAAAGCTCTTTTTTCTCGAAGTACTGTCTCTTTTTACAATACGCTCTTACTGTGTAGGTGGAGAAAATAAGCATTTAACCGAACTAAGTATCTGATATTTATACTGGTAAATAACACGATTCCGTAATTTAATCCTTAATATCTTATCTTATAGTAAGTAGCCAATTAACCGGTTTTAAATTAACGGCTTCTCAAATAAAAGCAAAAAAACACTTTTTTAAAAAAAATGTGAACCAGAATGTCGCATAAAAACTCACAAAACTTTTAGAGCTAAATTTTTTCATGTATTCTAATGGGCAATAAATACAGGATGATATTTAACGTAAAAATTCAAACAATTTATGTTTTCATTCTAATTAATGTGATTTCGGATTTAGTTACAATATAACCTCATGAGAGTTTTCATAATGCAATAATGTCCATTCATGGTAAAATTACAATTGTCTTTTAAGGCCGTAAATAAGTTTTTCTTCAGTATATTAATATCGGAAATGAGGAATAATTTACTTGAAGCATCAAACATAGAAATATACTGTTTGAAAGTTACATTATTAACACTTCATTGCCCAGTTAGAGATTCATAAATAGCCGTTTTGTTATGCTGAAATATTTTCGGAGATAGATTATAATTTATAATGTATATCTTCAAAAGAAAAACAAGGGTGGCACGCGAATATTCCAAGTAAGGAACAGCTCGAAAAAATTAAAACTAATGAATGAGAGGTACTATTACTAGTATAGAAAATAATGGAATAAATACTAAAGAAATGTATTTTGATTATTCACATTTTTTGTCACAAACCAAAATAGTTGAACTATTACCCTGAACTGCGTACAAGACTTTAAATTCCAAAGAAAACAATTTTGTTAATCATTAAGTAAATTTATCTTTACATTTTGTATCACTTAAAGTTGCATACTGTCATTTCTTACCTTTTACATACGGAATCACGTCGGGATTTCTGTCGTCTTTCCCGAACGAGTCTCGTATGAAGACAGATGACTGTTCCTTTAGCTCGAGATTTGTAGTGAGGGGAACTTTATGGCAACAGTGCTTATAGGCAACCGTCGCCACCGCAATCATGATAATTGCAAAAACAGACGCAAAAACAATGGATAGAAGATAAGTCAAATTTAGTGGTGAATTTGTCCCTGCAACACAAAACATTTATTATTCTAGTGTGTATATATTTACAAGTTTAAATGAACTGTAAGTAATAAAATTAAATTTGTTAAGTAAACAATTATTGACATTATCCAGTACGTACAGTGTCTAATTTAATAAATGTGAGTGTTCAAATGTTTAGTCATATTGCACATATAGTGTTTTAAGATAAATTTTGAAATATATTAAAACTATTGCTATACCATGGAGTTTTATGCATTACAAATAATCTGAACAATTATCAATCATATTAATACTTTTCTCTTGCTCTAAACATGAGTCGGAGCAGTTCAATTTTACTCCAGTAATTTTCTATTAATTTTACAGAACACTTTCAAGACCGCTCTTATTATAAATATAATTCAACAGACTACGGGAAGAAGTTATCGTTGCTCGAAATTTCTCACCTGTCTGTTTCTCTGGTTCTTTCAAAGTAAATCCATCAAATTCGATAATTTCGCTGCGTCCTTTCCCGTTGATAGCATATACAGAAATTTCTAAAGTTTGCCCTGGTATCAATTGGTCTATTGTAAAGTCAACTATTCTGGAGGTTACATTTGCTAGAAGCTTATGTGTTGTTTTATCCGTAACTTCAAGTTGGAAATATTGCTGCCGACCTCCATCAAAGCCTGGTTCGCACTTTACTTGGATGGACCTGGAAGTCTGGTTATATAACGAACAGTTACTGGGAGCTTCTGGATGGCCTGAAACAACAAAATATGGTTCAGTATATAAAAATGTTATTAATGCAAAGCAATCATATTTTTAAAATGAATAATTGTTGTCAAAAAAGACTTAGCTTGTCAGATAAGTTTACAAAATCACTGTTGAAGATATATTTTCTGATCTAATTAGTGTGTTTTAAAAATACACAGATACTTCATGAGCGACAAGGAATGAATACTTTATTGGCATCCTTTTCTCTCGGAATGGAATTTTAATTACACTCCAAGATCCAGAAATTCCTATCTAACCGTGAAATATTCTGAGGTTTGAATGATCGGAAAATAATTATGGAGATTTCATAGGGCGGTAATGGTTCATCTTCTCTTGAGGCCCACCAAAGATAATAAGCCGCGAGCTAGAGATGAACATAATCCTCAACACCAACTGCTGGTTTCCTTCACACGATGCCACACAAACACACCGAGATTATATCACAGATATCTTCTGCTGTCGGTAATGTTCCATTCCAGCTCCTTCTAAACTTATGTCGCATTGGGCATTAACCATTGTTGGTTGAATAAGGAACATAAGGAATATATTCAACATTTTAATCCCAATAACAATTTATTGTATGGCTAAAAATTGACTTGAAAAATAGTGAGTGAAGTGTTCGACAGTGGAGTAGATCGAAATGAAAACCATTAAATGACATAACATTAGAAAAGTTAAGTCCGTAATATACCTGCAACACCTAATATATATAAAAAATCTTTAAATTGCAATTTATAGTATGATAAATCAAGTATCTCATTTATATTTTCCTCAAAGAAAAACCATAAAATAAAAAAAGTATATGCAAAGTGCTTTCAATCCTGAATCCTCCAGATATTTCAAAACAAACTTGGTGCCGTCCAGAAACGAAATAACCTTATGGTTTGGGGGTTTCCCGTAAAGCTGGACAAAACAACTTAACAAATCAGGCCACGTGCGTAAAGGGGTGACGTTTTTTCCGGGGTGGGAGACCGTCATATAAAAATAAGGGGAGAACGAGCTCTCATGATGCTTCTCCTTCTGGAAATTTTAGGATGTTAACATGGTTTTGCTTACACGTATAATAATAGTTACGCATCGCAGAGTACCAAGAAAAGCGGGGACTAAAGTTTATTGCCAATAGCTCTTTCAGAGAAAATGTAGCAGAAACAACATAAACTGATTTCGAGACTGGAAGAACATGGAAGCTGAGGACGACGATTTCCAACTTCCTTAAGGACCCAATGCCGGATCATATTTCGCCAGAATAATAAAGTTATGCAAGAAACCCGTTGATTTTTAGTTTATTGTATTTCGTACAAAGTGGAAATCAAATGACTTTTTTAATCTAATACTTCGATGTTTTTACCTCAGATTGACTTAATAATTTACATTTAAATAGGGCTTTCCTCTTTCAAAATTAAATAAAATCTGTTTGAATAAAATACTTGTTATCGTATTTTAATTTTAAATGGTTAATTTATCATTATTTTTTAATAAATAAATGCATTTGTATGTATTTAACAAGCAATATAAGCAAAATATAAAAAATATTAGTCAAGATATAAAATAATATAGAAATTCCGCAGGCACTATTTGGATACAGTTCTAAAACATAAGAAATAAATATTTTACCTGCATCTGTCAATACTCCCCGTTCTGTCATATTGATGGGGAAATATTGTGCACTAAATATAAGATGAGCGTAGACATAAGGAACGACCTTTGTAAAAGTGATGGGACCAGAAATGACTTATTTAGAAGTTGTATTAGAGTTTCATATGTAGTTGAACCGTTAAAAATACAAAACGGCCCCTGCAGCGAATATTTCGAAACGAGAAGATATGTGCTGTAACTTTTACTGGCTCAGAGTTATTGTTTCCTATTGGATTTTTTCCCCTTGCTCAAACTGAAGCCCTCTCAGAGAAAATGTTTTTGGAAAATAAAGGCAGTCTGTTCTATTTTAACCGATTCAATTCACACGCGTATGTAATTTTATAACAACAAAAATAGAGTAATTATTTTAAAAAATATACGACTAGAGAGCAGTACGAAGGTAACTGGTAGCTAATTTAACTTACTAGAGGAATATAGTTTTTTTAAGTGAGTCGGCGAAATAGTAAACATTTATATTTATTTAAATAATAAGTCGTTGGAACGTTTCAAATACAAATTTAGCCAAATTAAGAATGACTCTGGACCAGCCTTTAAGAGCACGTTCTTTTCAATAAACAAATTTAAACGTGGTCTACCATATACGAAAGTGAAATATAGAAGTAGTTGAATAAATCTATCTTTAGAGAAAATGGAACTACATGAACCAGCACAGTTAGTATACTTTGCAGTAGGAAAATTTCACTCTAACTCTGAAAAGAAAAAGCTGCACATAGTTGCTTCATTAATACTGACGACCATAAACGCATAATAAAAGACTATTAATTATGGACAGCGTATATTGACACTTAGGAGCAATCCTCAGGATCATTACCGTCTATTCGTGACCTGAGATGTGATTTAGATTCAGTACCCCATATTCGTAATGATACAGTAAATAGGATCAGCGGATAGATAACACAGAATGAAAGATTTGAACTTAACGGCGTTTTGTCATCCGGTAATGGTCATTGATTTTTTAGTATAGATACTTGTGGACTATTTGCAGAATATTAAAATTCATTAGCGGTTCTGATCAGCTGGGATGAAGGTATGTTTATAAACGGTCAAGGTTGGAGCTCTTAGGAAGTCTTCTATCGCAACTTTTAACATATTTTGAACACGATTAACGTCCTTAACGAAAAATTAACACAATAAATAAACGACCCGTATAACAGAAAATAAAATTAATTAATTTTGAATAATACATAATTTAAAAGTGAGTAGACGGTTCGATCAACTGCTGCGTTCTTTGTCAATACTAAATCTAGACTGAAATAATATGGCCAAAGGGAAAAACTTTATAAATAATTTAAAACAAAATATAAACTAAAAAATAATCATGATAAACAATATTTAAATGAGACGAATCTTGTTTTGTATTCAATGAAAATTTGTTGGATTTAATATGGAGCATTTTCGACTGCTGATAATTTCAGATGGCCAAGCAACATTACCCAATTAACAACTTCTGGTCGTATTGGAGATAGAAAACACGTCACTAGACCTGAATTTAATTTAATATTTTAATATAATACTTATCTACAAGAACAATATTATCAAAATTGAAGGAATTATTGAGATGAAATATTTACTCAATTTAAAATCAATGATCTATTATACGAGTCGTTACTTCCCAGTGTTATTATTCACATATTTGATTTCAACATGTTAAAATTCCAATAAATGCGATTTAAATGAATAATTTATTTGTACGGAAAGTGAAACCTAGTGCATAAGAGAAAGTGTCGATAAGAATAATATTTTATTACTCCTTTCCCTATCAATTTTTACGAATTCGGTGTGAAATTTAATTTTAAAACTTATCTTACGCTTTCAACAAAGTACTTTGTATATAATGCTGCGATAATTATCCATTAGAAGTCAAGGAATTTAAATATATTTTATTTACTCCAACCATTTTAATAAATCAATTCATAATATACGTGACGTGCAGTCCTTAAATATCGTGGAAAATGAATTAAGATAAAAAATGAATCACGAAACGTCCGAAATTGTAGAATTATTTTAGTTATATTGTTAATACTTTTATCAACATTCGGCAAACAATATCACATGTTCGATACCTTCTATTTAATACAAGTTTTAATTTATGCAGATCTAAAGATTTGTCAATTAAACGTAACAAAATCTGGGATGAAATGTGGACGAAAATAGATTACATGTTTAGCCGCTTAAGAGAGACAGAGGGGGGGGGGGAGGCGTTGAATACGATTATATTAAAATATTAGATTAACATGAGGTCTAGTGACACATTTTGAATCTCCAATGCGAACAGCTGTAGTTAATTGGGTATTGCTACTTCTTGACCATCTGGAATAAAAAGCAGATGGTTCTTTAAAGAACCACTTTCAACGGTTAATATACACACCATATGGCGATGTCATGGGAATGACTAAACATGAGAGTGAAAGAGTTGGAAGGCAGTCACAAAGAGTGAAAGTGACTAGGAAGAAAAGAAGTTAGTCGGGGACGATGTGGCGATGGAAAGAAGTCTGTAGTCGGATGATAGAGTAGATGTGGATCGTAATGGAAAATTAAAATCACGTGAGCTGAGCCCTATTTTCCCGAAACAGTCCGTCAGAACATCCGTAGACAAGTTAACATGGAATATTTCCGTAAAAATAAATAATGTCACAAAACCTAAAAACAACCAACAATGGGAGGAAGAATTTACTATACTCCAGAAGGAACATAATTGCCCCACGATTATATACATTGACGCCTCCAGGACAAAGGAAGGAGTAGGCTGCGCTTTTGTCACTGCAGATACCTCCAAATCCACATCAATAGACAAGGATGCATGTAGAACCACTGCTGAAACCCTTCCCTACTCATGGCAACCAATTTCTGTGAGGAAAGGCTCTGTAAAGACACCCTCATTGTTACTGACTCCATCGCCACCATCAGTTCACTAAAAAACCAGTTCAGCACGAATGAAAACATCAACCTAATCATATGGAGGAGCAACCTAAACAACAACAAATTAAGGATAGCGTGGATTCCCACACACGCAGGTATAGCAGGATACATGGAGGCTGACCAAATGGCAAAGAGAGAGGCCTCACAACAAAGAAACATCCAGAATTCTCCTGTATGTATAAAAAAGGATGCCTGCGCAACACTCTCTGGCTTCTTTGGAAAAATAAAAGGTCTACCAACCTAACTGGAAGAAATGAAGGGATATTCTTCAGTGAGCTGGAGAGATACTACGACTTACCTAACCCAAGAATCATCACAAGGAGACAGGAAATAATAGTATCAAGAACTCGCACCTTGCACACCAAATTAATCCATACTTTTGTTTTTTCTAGTTTACCTCAGCCTGTATGTACGATTTTCAGGTATAAAATAACTATAAAACATCTATTTTTAGAATGCACTCTGTACGACAGGCCAAGAATAAAATTTCTCACAACCCATACAATAAGAAAATTTTTCACATCGTCTGCAACAATTCACACACTGCTCGAATTCCTCGCAGACTCAAGACTCGATAAAGAAATAAAATCCTCTACAGTTCTTAACTATCTATTCTAAGATCATGAAAATGTTGAAATATATGTTTCAATTTAATTATGTACAGTCGCCAAGAACAATTTTGTTGTCGCGACTCTAAACCTGCCAATAATAATAATAATAATGCCGCGTCATCATCTCTACATTCCAATAAAATCTAGAAGTATTATTTATTTCAAGTTGAGTAGGCCTAAATATTTTTTAAACTATTGTGCTAAAATTGATCGTTGATAAATGTGTGTACGTTATAAAATCAATTATTAAAAAACATTTTGTTTAGCACAATAGTTTTTAATTACCCCTAATTAAAATAAAATCACTACCAATTGTTAAATATACTACGATTAATTGAATTTAGAAGTTCTAAAATGTGTGTTGGTTTTAACAGAAATTTACGTACGACGTTTTAGTTGAAGTATGGCGCTAAGAAATTATTACACTACTGTCTACGACGTAGATGTTTATCTGTAATTAAATGTATTTACGGACCTTTATAAGCTACGTTTTTCTTACTTGTAATGGTAAATCGGGTATTAAGTAACCAATATTAAAAAAAAAGTGTCTTTCTTAAAAATGAGTCGAATCAATGAATAGAGCGCAATTTATTAGAAAACGCGGTCTCACAAAATATACGCTGTCACATTGCCGAATATTTGTATTTGTTTTAAATGAAGAGGACTTCTTCCATTTTTTTTTAAAAAAAATAGAAGTTTCATGAAGTGTGACTTACTTTGCGTGATGACATGGAAGACGCAGGGGTCGTGCTGCCTGCCCGCAGCGTTGGCAGCCCAGCAGAGCAGAGAGCCGTAGTCGAGGTCGACGACGGGCGTGTAGCGAAGCACGGACGCGGACAGCGAGGAGTTGTACCACGACTGTGGCACGTCCACGCTCTCCGCGGAGTTGTTGAAGGCCCAGCGGAAGGAGTCCGGGGCCGGGAACGCGTCGGTCTCGCACAGAACGTGCGCTGCCTCGTGCCTCGCCACGGCGTAAGCTTTTTGTAGGCCCGACCTGCAGACGGGTTTGTCTGCGCACACCAAAATCAAACAATGCATCTCTTTAACAACACTGTATAAATTTTTTGGAAATTCTGTGGAATCATTTTGTAGGCGATTATATTACAGGATGGACATATTATATAGGGAAGTACATCGATACAATGCAACAAGCCGTTATGTAAGAAACTATTCGTTGTCAGGTATGGAAATTAAAGCACCGATCTGAACAACAAGAAAACTAATACTACAGATATACTGTAGATTACCTTAAGTCATTGAAAGCAAACAGCATTTCTTACTGTACGAAAAATTGGATTCAATCGCCCAGCAACTCAGCGGCTATCCTTAAACGAGATTCAAAAATTCATTAAATTTTTTAAGTTCGTAAAGCGGAATTTGAAACTTTTTCAGACGAATGGCGAGTCTCACGATTATGAGGCTAGAAATCCCTCAGGTCTAAGATCTGACAAGCATCGCCTTGCTTTCTTCCAGAGAAGTATTCACCATTCAGCGATAGTTTTACACAATAGTCTTCATCGAAATGTGAAGAACAATAATATCTACTAGAGTTTTGGCATTCACTGTAAAAATATTCTACTGAAAGGCGCGTTTTACTCAATATAGGAGTTTTTTGATCGTTCCCCTCATAATTAATAATTTTTTGTTATACTGCGAAAGTATTGAATGTGTTCGTCATAAAACTTGGTTCGTCTGTCTTGTTGTTTTCTGCACTTTTTTTTTGTTTGTTTCATGTACGCCTTGGAGTTTCTACGTAAGGGCAGATTCCTCGTCGTTCTGTTTCATGTAGTGAATTGTCTGTCGTGTGTGTTTCTTCCTAGTGTGCGTGTATCACTGTGATGTGTAATTACATAGCTTATGATGGTTAATTCTCGAAATTTATATTTTTTATCTAGTGCGAATTGAATTTGCTTGAATACTGTAAATATTATATTTTACCATTAGTGACGTTAAAGAATTTTTATTTTTATTATTATAACTATACAGAACTTTTAGTTATCTTGGACAGGGAAATTTCTGTTCCCGACTTTTAGTTATATTTATTATAACTTCTAATTGTTATTAATCAGAGCATTCAATAATTATATTGTAATTTTATGTCATGACTTATCCTGTTTCCTCATACGAGGAGTAATGGAATAAGATTTAATTCAGCGGCTACCATAACACAGGGACCAACAGCAATCTCCGACGTTTTTGCATTATTTTTGTCACTTCGTTTCACTCCACCTCATGCCGTTAGGGGATTAAAATTAAACAATGAAATCGAGAGTGATATTATGAATGTGAGTGACCCCGTAAACTATTTATTCGACGCCAATTTAGGCCGTTATCACATATTTTTAAAATGTTAACCCCTTCCAGCTAACCCCCTTTATAGGGGTGGTAGTTAACCTTAAATTCGCATGGTTTGTTCCTGAATCTTAGTACATACGTGAACAAAATTTGGTTCAAATTGTTCTTCACATTAATTAATAACTTTATTTACTGTAATAATTAATATTAGATAATTATCATTAATTGTTGTAAAGTAATAATATTAAGTTTTATTTCGTACAAACGCACCCAACGGGATAATGACCTGTCGGGGAAACGTCAATCGGGGCACTGGCTTTACGGGTAAATGTCAATGGAGATATTAACCTGTCCAAACAAGCGATTATCGGGATAGAGTTTGTCGGAAAAAAGTGCATCAGACAAGTGTGTGTCGAGATTTGGTACTAAACCCGGGCCATGCGGGACAAACCCTAGATAACCTGCATCGGTAGGTCGGTTTCTTAGTATTCGAAGACTTGTGTGGGATTTTCTGTGGGGACGCAGCCTCAATCAGTTTAATTCCCCAAACATATTAAAATTATTACAATTTCACTTCCAACTGTTGGACATTATAAAATTGTAACCCTTCTCTTACTAATTCAGGCCAATTTGACTTTCAACTGTGTGTATGCATTTATTTATTTATTTAATCTACAAATGGGCAGTTTAGCCGGTGGTAGTTGCATAAAATTACAATTTAACTACAAATTAAATTAATAGGTAATAAAAGAAATGAGAGTGAATTAAATATAACTCCTTAATATCTAACGTGTTAAGAACGAAGAAAACGTTTCCTCCAGTAACCGCGGAAATATGCACGCAATACAACATTTATGAAATCCCTATTATAAAGTTATGATAATCGTACATAATTCAAATCTACTTTCGTGTAGGGCCTACAACCGAAATATCTTTCGTCTACTAAATTAAATAAACGCTTTAAGATAATATAAGTGCTTAATTTCTGTCTGATTTAAGACAGGCGTTTTGAATGAATTAATAGAAATTAAAGTTTACTTTAACCTCGTCAATAGAATCGTTTATCTGAAAATAGTGGTAACCGATTACAAGTGTGTACAAAAAATATAATGTAACAAGTGGTATTGTTAAGACTGTATTTCCATTTGTTTTCACAAAAAATGAAACTTGCGTATGTGCTATTATGAAGTGATTTATTGACTGTTATAAATGCAGCATGAAACAATATAAAAAACAGAATAACGGACTAAGGCAAAACATAAACAGCTTTCCAGAGAATACCTTGTGCTACAGATGTGCTACACCACACAAAAATATCAAGGCGTGATTACAATAAGTAATTAACAGGTATTCTATCCGTCGTAATTAGAGTGTCCTGAAATTGTTAAACTGAAACAATTGTCAGTGTCTTTCAATCCTGATATTTAATATTGCAAAATAAACTTTACATATTATTTATTTAATGTTTCACATCGTTGCCCAATCTACGTCATTCACGACAACCAATTTATTCTTATTCTCAAGAAATCTGGGATATTCTACTTTGACGCTCTTGCAACAACATTGGAAGGCAATACAGACAAGTAGAATCAGGTGCTTCATAAATTAAGTTATGTGATGCTAACTTTCTTGAAATTTTAACGCTAATAACTCGTTACTCTCATTGCTTGACTTGACTGAGTCCCTTACATTTACAGTAAACGACTCCGATATTAATATATAGTAAATTATAGAAATACAAAAAAAAAGCAATAGACTGAAACCTAGTGAAGGTAAACAGTCACAATTTCATAACGTAACAGAGAAATTCTAGTTATAGAGAGAACACAATGCTCTGTCTTCTGAATGAATATGGAGTCGGGTTAATAAAGCGGTATTTGTATGTTTAAGAAAGGGAACATACTAATAAATTGAATAATTTTGGTGAATTTGAAATTAATTCCTTCTAGAACGTTATTAAATATTATTTAAAGGAAAAAGTCTCTTCAATTTAACGCTCTGGTGTTATGAAACAATTAACTAGTTACACGTTTGTAAGCCGTTATATTGGAACGTAATATAATTCGGTTTAACGATATACTTGGTAAAGAACAATTAAAATAAATACTTACACATGACCTTGAGCTCTTCTACTTCGCTGACACCGTCTCCTTCGACGTTGGATGCAACGCAAGAATAGAGACCCGCCTGCTTCTTCTTTACTGATTGCATTTCCAGAGCAGTGCCCATCATGCGCACGCCTTCAACATGGCTCTCTTCTACGGGGATACCCTAACATTAAAAAGTAATAATAGTTAAAAATTCAATATATTGATTAAAATAATAAATTCTGAATTTTGGAAATGTTAACCGCATTGCGTTCATTGTTACGTCTTAGTTACAATTTCAATTTTCTCATAGTACTACACAATTGATACGAACTTGATATTTAATTGTTATGGATATAAAAGAAACGAATATAATGTAAGGTAAACGTATTTCTATAAATTGGCGTTATGAGTGAATTCCTGAAAATAAGTTGTAATAAAGATAACATTTCGTACACGTGTTCTATGTGATTAGAAAAAAACACCGTCGGGTTCGAGACACGTCTACCACTCCCAGGAGCGGGGGTGGACGGGGATAAAAAAATTTCAAACATGCTAAAACGGCCGATATTTGAATTGGTTAAATATATTTTAGGTCAAAGAGATTGATAGTGTTTCTATCGATATTATTTATCTGTGTAGAATTTCAACCCCTTACAGCACGCAAAAGGAACACCCTTAGAGGTGGGTGTGGAGGAGCGTTACAGGAAAATAACGTGAATACAACCGAGAATGGAGTGAAATCCAAGGTCACTGAGCTTAATTATGACATTAAATTTGTCATTAACTCCCACGGGTGGGGGAGTGTAGGGGTGGAAATTTTGGAACATGCAAACGGTTGACATTTGCAAAGAATAAATATTTTTCAATGTTAATTAACTGTCCAAAGCCAAGGGTGGTCGTGCTTGAAAATATTCAAATATGTTAAACTGTCGATATTTGGGTGGAATAAATATTCGTCGTGGTCAGTGGCACTTATAATATTTCTTCCGATGTTTTTTGTGTATAATTTCAACCCCTTTCGGCATGGGACGGGAGCACATTTAGGGATAGGGGCGAGGTGCGTTTTATAAAAATAACCAACAGCAACCGAGACTGTAGTCAAATTATGTATATATGACGTTCCGGGCAACGCCGAGCACCCAGATAGTATGAAATGAAATTGGTTTGCCCAGTACTATCTATCAAACGTGAAATGCACTTTTCACACAGTTTCTCAATTTAAATGTAATCTGCGGAATATTGTTCTCATCTTCAGGTTAACCAAAAAAATAAACTAATCCTAAATATACATTCAAAATTAATGTAAACAATATTGAAAGATTGTTTATAAGAACTCCAACTAAACAATTTATGATGTCTAGGAAATTAGCTCTCAATGTACCGATTGTTTTGTAACCAAAACCGATAGGAAGGATTTTGCTAATCACACTTAAAAAAATTTATTTTGAATACTTGCAAAATACGTCAATGTGCCAATGAGTCTTTAATTAAACTGTTTGAAATAAATACTATTTTCCGGTAAGTTGCAATTGATTATAGAAAAACAAGAAAGCAACTTTAACATCAACATTTTACCCAGAAACAGTCAGCAGGGTCTTTTACACCCTTAACCTTCGTTTATTTTTTGTATTTTTCATCTTATTCGGCTAATAAAATTAAGTAGGATTGAATAGTAACTTCTACATTTTAAAAATTATAGACTTTTCTATAGCTAAGAGCCAGTATTGTTTAATTATATTTTAAAATACTCTCAGAGCCTGTTGTCGCATCAATATTTTCCCCCATTTCTATTCTATTACAAACAATAATTGTCAACTATACAATTCCTGCGTAGTTGTTAAAATTTTAACTTCTCAGTCTCTTGTACTAACACGATTTCCTTTTTCACGATGTAATTTGATTTAACAGGAAAACCAAAACTAACTATTGGGAATGTGACTGATTTGCCTAGTTAGATAAAGCTGTAATATTCGTAGGTATTCTATGTGAATATTAATTCTGGAATGATTATAACTCAATAAATGGTTGAACAGAAATAATTCTGTTACCGTTGCAACCAAACGTGTATATATATATATATATATATATATATTAAAATAAAATAATTTATTGGTGTTAACAATGCTTGCAATGTTTCATATAAATATATAGTTCTCTTAGGTACTTATAAATAATTATATATATATATATATTAATTGTTTTTTGGGGTTAATCTGCTGTTTTTATCAAGTATGTGCGGTTGATTCAATTAATTTAATATGCTTTCATTTACTTGATGCTTCCAGGTGATTTTGTAGGCACGAGGGTTTGCGTCGACATCGCACTGCAAATAGACGTAGCTCCCTTCCTTCACCAAGTGGCCACTTTGGCTCGTTTTCACCTTGGCCGTCGGTTTATCTAAAATTGAAAGTAATTAATATTATTAAGGTTGCAGATGGTAAGAAAATATAAATTAAGGAACTTTTAAATTTTTTTTAATATATTCACTCTAAGAAATTTTAAACCATATTAATTTTAAAATTTTAAAGTAAAAATTGTTTACATTATGAGTATTCTGTATTTTCTTTTGAAAAAAGAAATATTATACATACGGAAGGCATTTCAAATTTTAATGCTCTGAAGAAAACACTAAAATAATAGAAACGACAATAGAATAGAAATTTTTATTCATAATGTAGTCGTAAAAAGAAATTTTATTATTAGGAATGTTTCTAAAATATAAGAATAGACCTATTAATACAAAATAAAAGTGAAATCTTAAGACATACACGAAATTGAGAATTTTAGTGTTAATTTAGTTGTTTTACGGTAATAGTCTGATTATGTTGTCGATTATTTGAATAGAAGTCTATTTCCACATCTCTGTCGCAATTCGTAAATGTATTACTCTGATATGAATTCAGCTGTGAAACGGATAATTAATATAAAAATAATTAAATATAAATGGAATGTCTGTTAAACAATATTTAATAAATACTCGTTGGCATCTACAAAATTCATATAAAGCTCACAGAGTCTGATAAGTAATAAGTTCAATGAAAATTCCCATGAACTTGGACTCTTAACTAGCACTTGTTCTACAATCTCTAGATGTATTATAAAAACTGTTTCTTCTCTTACATTAAAATTAATAACATGTTTTAAAAGGAAGTAATACTCGTACTGTTGATAGAATATTTAATACACTTCACTAAGTAATGGAGTATAACTTTTATATTGATCCCCGTTTACTTTTACTATATAGAAGCTAATGTTGTTGTAAAATAATAATCGTATAAAACGATGGATAGCCTACAATGAAAATGTAACACTATGTGAATTAGTCGAATAGTTTGCGAAATTTGTAATTTTGAAGGTATTATTTATAAAAAGATACTATTAAGTATAGAAAATATGGACGGGTAGATATTAGAACAATAATAACAAATACAGTTAACTATTAAAATATAATGTATGTTTTGAATATAAATTTACTTACGTTAGTAAGTAAAATGTTCACTTACAATAGACAGTCAGGATTATAGTATCTTCTACGACCGAACCGGGAATTTCCTCATTTTCCGCACGGCAAGTAAGTAATTTTCCGTTATCTTCAGGTTGGGTCACGAGGTAGATTACTGCTTCTGTTTCATTATCCTGTACAGAAGTCATCTGCACAAAGATTATCCCAAATTATTAATTAAATTTCTTCATCACAGATGAAAATTGTAATGAGAAGTAACTTAGAGAATAAAGACGGTTACTTGTTTAATTAAAATATAGATCAATTGCTCTTGTTTTGAAATAGGATACTACAAAGAAATGAAAATCATAGATTTCGGGAAAATTATTGTAATTGCTTATTATTTTGTAACAAAACTTTTATATTGATGTATTGCGTGTGGTTATTGTAATTATTTAGAAGTATATTTTTTATTATACGTAAAAATAATGAATATTTTACCGTTAAAATGTCATAAATATTGGAGAATTTAAATTTCTCGGATTTCTGGAAGCATATATATATTTAAAAATTTCCTATTTATTAATGAAAATAATTTTTTATGAAAATGATCGAATAAAAAGGCTTACGGAGTATTTAATTATGTATCCCTTATATAATATGTTGAGTTTTAGTAATAATAATATTATCCATCTCTTATTTTTAAATCTGTAATTTGTTTTTAACCCTCATATTTTAAATCTGATTTCAAAGGGCAAAAATTCGTCTTACAGTAAGCAAAGGGAATATATAAAGCTTTTAATAAGAGCTTAAATTCTTAATTGTAGGTCCAATACGGATGACAGCTTAAGTTATTAACGAGAAAGTAATTCATTCCTCCATCGGAGCCGAACAGAAATTGTGTCCAGAGATTTATAAAAATAACTGTTTACAATATTTTTATATTTAAAATACCAGACTTATATTCGGAATATGGTTTTCCTTCAGAAGAAATAATAAAAAAGCTTGATCCCTAAATATATCAATTTACTTTATTTAATAAACGTGCAGCAATGACTGTGATATCAAACCTGATGGAAAGTGGCATTAAGCCTTTGACTTCCGAGCCACCACGAGATTCTTGGCGCAGGTCTGGAGCCTATAGCTTTGCACCAGATCTTATAACGACGACCTGCAGATAACGGCTGCTCAGGCTGTAGGAGACGCACCCCAGTCACCGTTACTAGAATATCCAAGAAAATGTTCCGCGTTACCCATTAGCGTCAAGTGTAACAGTTTCTCGGTTAAATATACATTTATAGCCACGGTATATTAATGATGTGGACATGATTTAGAAAGTTATATATAAATAATATTATATAATTCCATGATAATAATTGTTTAATAATTAAAATTTTGGAAGAATAAATTTCAATAGTTGATAAAAATTTCTGTAAAAAATCTGATTTGCTAAATTTGTGACTGAGCTCATAAGATTCATAATGCGCAATGATTTCGGTAAAAGTACTTCTGATATATTATTTTTTTATTGTAATATAAAAGTAAACGAATGAGGAATTCATCTATATTTTACGTTAGCACAAAAAGATTAACACATAGAAATAGAGAGAATTGATAATTTTTTTTAGGTATTTCTGTGTGTTAATCTTTTTGTGGAATACGTAACGTATATTGTTAGTAAAAATTTATTTTGTCATTATTTCCTGTCCGTGATAAGACAACTCAATCACGATTTTGTCCTAAAAGAATATATTTAATTATAATGTTTCTGAGGTATTGATTATAAATTTACAGTTTGGGTTCGTATATTCTGTTATTAAATGAATTTAAAATTTCCGACAACAAAAATTGTGGGTTTAACCGTTCAAGAACGACTTTTAGTTCTTTATCTTATTATCGGCACAAACTATCTGCTTCCGACTTATTTTAATGATTTATTATTTTTAAATATCAAATTAAGAATTGTTAATTATTTATAATAAATAACCTAAACTAAGTATTTATTCAGTAGACACGCGATTACCCTGGCGGAAATATAGGCTGGATAGGTTACTTTTTGCCCCCAAACAAAAAATTAAATGTATTAAATTAAAGGATCAGGATGGACAAATCTCGGCCGTACCGGGAAACGAACACAAGATGGAAATATAGCGACCGGACTGGGAATCTAACCCAAGATTTTGTGATCTATCCATCTGAGATACCCGGGTCGAATCCTCGTCACGAGTGAGTTCTCTCCACCCGTTGTATAGACTTGTACACAGGAAAACCTATACATTCTTCACGACTTAATTTTAAGAAGAATGGATATTGTGCGTAAATTGATCACAGGTACAGTGATTTAATCAGAGACTCGACTATCTGGCCTAAAGTGACGGAAGTGCAGGCCGGATAGCAAAATTTCCATATACGGCCAATTAAAAGTAGACTTTAAATACTAAAACTCGGTATAATGCATAATTAATAGAGGACAGTGTGTGCCGGACAGTACACTACGGTTCAAACACAATACAAACAGCGATAAGCAGGTGCATTTCATTTCTCAACTTTTGAATTTCACGCGGTAAGGATAGTAACAGCCGCCCGCTTACAACGGCTTGTCCCAGTAACTTAGATTTGTCCATTTTTTATTTTGAAGAATTGTTATTTTATAACAACGCCGGATAATCGAGAATCTACTGCAGTTTGTTTCACATTTGAAACATAGAAAATATAGAGTTACTATGGAAAAAGTAAAGTCTTAGGACTTTGCTATAAGTCAGGATGAAATCAGATTGCTCCGAATAAGAAACTTACAATGCATGTCCAGTTGCACGCTTTTTGACACTGGCGGCACGAGATTGCTGTTCACAGCTTGACACGTGAAAATACTGTGTAGGTCTGACCTCGAAAGGTTTGGAACTAAGAGCTGCTTGTGCGTGACGGTCGGAATGACTGTGGTGGAACTCCTGGAGTCCAGCAGACGCTCGTTTCTCCACCATCGTACGGTTGGCGGGGGCTTGCCTGGAACATATCAAAACCATACAAATGATGATTACATTTCAGAGTTACTTTGTTTGTTAGTAATCAAAACTATATCTTTTATTTAGTCAGAATCCAATTTAATTTCATATTGCAGTATTCGGCATAATGACATGAAGGATTCATGTTGTCTCTATTTATTGTACATTCTTTTCTCGATCATTAAGTATTACAAATTACTGTACTGTAAACATGTTTACTTTGACGTACGACTTGAATAAATGTACTTCCTCCTGTTATGCCAATGAATTTTTAAGTATCCGAATTCCTCGTTTCTTCTCCTTGACATGGCATGCAATTAAAATCTTACATAGTGAACGTAACACATTTAAACTTACAACCTTGGAAGGGATATATATTTATACAGAAAGGAAATTGACGATGAATGCAAGGAATGAAGTGCAAATTGTGGGGAAAATATACGAAAATAACCTTGATTCTAATTATATTGGAAAGAATGTCTAGTCCAGATCCTGATGCACAGTATCTATAGCAAAATTATACTGTTGTCAGTTAGAGTATTTGTAGTTTAGTGATTAATAGAGAATTCAAGGTATGATGAGCTTATGAAATGATAGTATTGATTCCGAAATATGTGAGGCGCCACTGTGGTGTGCAATGTTGTTTATATAACTGGTTGGAAACCGTGACTCCGTTTTGACGCGAGGCCTCTATGGTCACAACACGGATCAGACGATACATACGTAACACGTTGCAGAGAAGTAATCGTATGGCATAAGGTATTTCTCATTTTAAATTTCTAACATTATATGGAATTTATGGGATTTGTACAATTGGCTGTTTACTATTTTACAGATGACTACGGTCGAGTTGCTGAAAGGTTCTTTTGTAACTTTATTACTGTGAATATATTTCTAACAGAAATATAAAAGCTTGAGAACTTCAATAGGTGGCTGTTTTTTTATTTATCAATGAGGTATAAAAAATATTAGGTTAGAATTAGTTCTCACCAGTATACTAAAAGTAGTTAATTAGAAAAAGAAAGTTATCCCTGTTAAGTGTTAAGTTCGATACACTGTTCGGACGTCATTTTAACTTTTGAAAGAGTGCGAAACTTTCACTATATACAGCGCATTGTGGAGAACGGGATGAAATGATGCCAGATTCAGTGCGTGTGCCACGCAACTACATGGCAAATCCACCGACGTCCACCCAGGCCTAATAAAATGCAATTGAAGGAAGGGTAAGTACAATAAATTTTTCGCATTACTGTAAACTATCGAATTGTCATCCAACTGTGAAATAAATGTACTTGAATAGATTTTACTTCTGCTTAAAGAGCCAGAAAGTTTATTTTATTTTATAATACATTTATTATATTATATTATATAATTAATTATTATATTATATTATGTAAATAATTATTATATTATATTACATTATATTATTTAAATAATTATTATATTGTATTATATTATATAATTAATTATTTTATTATATTATATAATTAATTATTATATTATATTATATAATTACTTATTATATTATATTATATAATTATTATATTAATATTATAAAATTTAAAAATAATTATTTTTGGGATGTGAAAGATGTTTTAAGCTAATAAAATTTATTCCATAGCATTTTTATTAATTCATTAACAATAAACAAATGCTAATGGTATTTATATGTCCGATATATAAAAAAATATTTAAATAACTACATAACCGTCAGCCGAGTAAAGGAAATTAACGTTAAAAATATCATGGCTGATTGTTTAACTGGGATTTAACTATGTTTGCTCATTATGATGTGCTGTGATCGTAAGTATGAACATTTTAAAGGTTCACGTACAATAAAAATCTAGCGAAACAATTATAGCTAACGTTGATCACCAGCAACTTCTCTCCTGATAGAACGTATTCTGCTTCGGGAAAACGGTATAAAAAAGACATTGTAGCTTACTGAAAAATATTCCCTGATGCGAAAGACGTTTTCTCATTATTGTTGGTATTTCTGAAACAGCGAACAGATTACACCATTTAGAAAAGAATGAAAGCAGGAGATTACTGCCTTACGGAAGTAATTTTCCCTCGATTGCACCCAATCTCAGTTTAAAAGGGCCCAATGTATTTAAAGCTGTGCTTTGCTCAATCCTATAACTCGAAATTCTCAAACATTTTCTACATCTTATATATCGCAGGGAAGATTGGGTGGTATGCTTGAAATATAATTATTAATTTGTTTGTGAATGTACTTAAATAATTTTATCTCGTTTTATTGATCGAAAAATTTGGATTGAAACTCATGTGTAGATAAATGCGTTACCAGATTGTATTATTCTAACAATTACGTCATATTTATTGGCATAAAATAGTTTAAAATTTTTAAAAAAAAAATCGTATATTTTTTTTTTCAAATGAAAAATTGCTTTCGGATTCTAAATGTATTCTGTACTTACCACCGACCACAATGCATGTAAGACTTAGAGTGCTGTCTTCCAGATGAGGAGAAGTTACGTTTTTAAGCTCTTTGCCATTTACGTCCGTGATAACGATCGATCTCGGTGGCACTGAAAAAAAGTTCAACGTAATAGTCTTTAACCTCAAGAGTCACAGCGGTCAACATTACAAGAAACACAAAACAACATAAACTAAAATAAATTGACTTGTAAAGGGTCACTTTCAGTATTATATAAGTGAATAAATATAAAATAAGCTGCCAATAGTCGTTTCTAAAATTTATTCTGTTGACATATTTTATGCTTATAAATATGTTGCAATTTATCTTGCTCGATTGTTGCCTAATATCATTATGTTACATTTTCTCTACTTTATTGATGAAACTATTATAAGTATACAGCATATTATTTCAATAAATTATAATTATTTTAAGTAAGTATGTCGATATGTATATCACATGGCCTGTGTGTGACGGCGTCTACTTTCTCAACTCGATTAATTCATTACAAATTCTCTGACGTGATAACCACCACCATCATCGGCCATGCTATTCACAGTTCACAGTTCAGACATTTTTTGTGCATTGAATTACGTTAGATTTTTATAATTTAGAGATCTCATTTGAATTATTAAATTTTTTCGTAAATTTCTTCGGTCTCTGTATTAGAAACCGCGACCCTGCCAACAGACATAATGGACGGTACCAATCTGGTATTAATCCATTTTATTTCATTATAATAAGCTACCAAACTTGCTTATTTTACATCTAAAGTTCAATGTCAGAATTAGTTTAGGACTGACGCTCTAAATATTCTAACTGTCTGATATAGTCGGCTTAATGCATAATCATTTATGAAATATAAACAAATATACGGCCTTGAGTCAGAAAATTATCAAACTATACGGCGTTTCGTTCCTTATAGGAACCTTGTCCCTAAATTTTATTGCGTGATTTATAAATAAAATTATTAAGTGTCAATCCTGAAGAGTTCCCAAAGACGGACCAAACGTCGTATAAATAATTATTTTTAATAATCGTAAATTTCTGACTCAATGCCGTATATTTGTAGTATTATAAATTTCGGATAATATTTCATCACTAGTGTGACTTGTGAAAATACTTCAGTGTATTGTTTAAATCAATAAATAGCATAAACCTAAAATCTTTCACGCTCGATTTGTTGGTTCTACTCCTATTATTCAGTCTATCCTGTTACCATTAAATATATTATTTCACAATTTTAATAACGGGTTTTCTCAGTTCTTGTTTCATAGTTCATACGCAGTTTAAAGAATAGTTCTGTGATAATTCCTTTGTTTACGTTTGTGTAATGAACTGGGGATGCAAACCTGTGACTGAGAGATTGGCCTTAGTGTTGCGGGATGGAGAGAACTCGAAGTCGACTCTGCACCTGTATACCCCTTCATCGTCGCTACTGACGTCGTGTAGAGACAACGCCGAAGGGCTGAGAGCGTAATGTAGGCGCCGGCTCTCGCTCCAAACTGTCGGTGACTTGGTTAATTTTCGCCGCAGGTCATAGCTGAAATGCGTGCACAAAACCATTGGTTAAACGTGGAATACAGGTAGGCACAACATAAAATATTTTTACAGATCGTCAAAACGTCACCGAGGTCTCTTGTTCTCTTTAACGCCTCTACACAAATTCTTCAAATAAAGCAAATTCTTCGCATGAATTATGCATTAATTAACATTCCTACGCTTTCATTCTAATATACTCATTAAATATACAGCACCCTTCCATTTTCTGGATGTTTAACATTGATTTAATCGCAAATTAACGAGAGGGGTTTATTATTTTAATCACAACGGTGATTGAATTATAGTTAACGTTGATGTCGTCGTAAGCAGCTTGCATATTTCATATTCGCTCAGTTACTGCTAGTTTCTGTTATTCTACATTACGACCCAAATTCGTTCTCTCTGTATTTCATACACACACGAACGCGGTTTTTAATGTTTTCCCCTCAAGTGTATAATTTATTTTTGTTAAAGGTTTTAAAATGACTAACAGAAATATAAAAATTACAATATAAAAAATTAATAATCATGAAACATAATAAATATAACAGAATTGCATTAAAAAATTATTGCAACATTTAATTTTAGTAGCTCAAATAATTGAAGAATTGATAACCAATATTTCCATATGGAGTTGTTTATAAAATTCATTTTTTTTAGAAAATAAATAAAAATTTACACACATTAGTGGAGATAGGTAATTAATAAATATTAAAAACGCCAGCCTCTTTAAAAAATTATAATTTAGCAAACGCATGATTTCATTCCTATTTATGTCCTCTTCATTTTGTACATTAAATTAATTATTTATTAATTACACGAAAAGTTTGATCAATATAGATATCTGAAGTATTGTTTGAAGTCACGTTTCAATCTAAAGAACTGTTATTTACACAAAAAATTCTATATGATGTTGATTTAGTTGAAAAATTTATCTCAGGCCTTGCATCAATATTAACAATTATATTAATCTGATTGTTTTAAAAAATAAATTTAAAAAATATCACATTAAATTTATTATAAAATTTAAAACAATATAATTTATCAAAGAAACGTTTCGTCCTAATTGGGATCTCTTCAAGTGAACTTTCATTAAATTAATCTGCATTTTCGTATAATATATTGTAACTAATTAAATTGAAATGTACAATTGAAAAGATCCTAACTGATCCTGAAACGTTGTTTGTTCAATAATGTTATAAAATATATAATAATTTTTCTGACTGACAGATGGCGCATTTCACATTTGTTTAAAAAGTATGATTGATATAATTGTTAACAATTTATATTAAATTATTTATATTTCAATCTTGAATGAGTTAAATTATAATTTATTTAAAAAATTTCACTTTTGGCGCGTGGACCCACAATCGTGTTATTGTTTCAAGCTTCACCTTGCACTAAATTAAGGCCTACTAAAGTAGGCATAAAATGTACTATTTCTGAAATTGGCTGAAACACTATATTCGGTGAACAATCATTTTTCGTAATTTCATTTATATAGGCTAGAAGTAAATTACTTAGGTTTGCTGGTATGTTTTTACCTAAATAATATATATTATTTCAGAAGTTTATCTATATTAAATCTTGATTCCTCTAAGCTATTATTTATGGATTCTATGCGAATTATAAGTAAATTGTTAAATAGATTTCAGATCCTGTCTACTTTCATGGGAACCTGTAATGTTGCAAGTATAAATTTTTGTTATTCTACTAAAGTTGCACAATACAAATTTTCACAATTCTGTTCCATATTTTCTAACTCCAAAAGAGCAAGGTCTAGAAATAGATAATTTACAAATAATTTCAATTCAATATTTATTACAATACTCGTGTAATTTAGTATCTGGAAAATAACTTCATGAATGGATTTATTTTCTATTCTGCCCGCAATAATTCTTTTAATACTCTAGTAAAACAATTTGGTAAATGTGTGAAATATATTAAAAATGTTTCTAGATGAGCATTCGTTATTTCATTATTTGAGATAATATTGCGCTGAATGATTGGTTATCTTTAGAAAACAAAATTAATCGGTAACAATCTTGAAAAAATTATTTATATTCAAGTGTAATTCTTTGTTTGTACCGAATTCATATAACTGCTAAGTGAATTATGCAAAATCCAAAACCAAATAGCTGAGGGGTTTTTTGTCGAACAAATAAAATATAACGGTATGGTATTTATTATCAGAAGTTGTATAATACTTTAAGAAGAAACTGTTATCTGGCAATCTTGGTGGGTTTCCCTAGCAGAACTGCGTGCTGAGAGCTTCGACCCCGAGGGTGAACATCCGTCGTATGTTAGGGGATATAGATCGCTTTCACGCTCACCTCGACACTGTTTGGCTTCTTTCATGTTCGTAAAGACGACTTTATGACGTGAAAAGCCGGTCGTCAAACATAACAGGGGAGTACTTATCGGTATTAAACGTGTCCGTCGGACACGCCGTTTTATGTATTTCTATTTTCCCATGTGGGTATCATATATCGTTCAGAAACTTCTTATGCTTCGCGAGGGAGAAAATATTAATCCAAACTGAGACATGTAATGTAACATTCTCTTCATTCTTCACTAGAATTATATTTTACTAGAATAATAAATATTAACACACGTTACCATGTGGCACCGATTTCCGTAAAGGAGACTGAAATTCACATTGACATAAGGAGTATTATGTGAATTTAATAGTATAAAATCGCTGAGAAATTGAATTTCACTATTCTGTTGTTGTTCACGGGTAATATAAACTATGCTATCGATTATAGAATTGTGCGAGTGTTAAGTAATACTATAAAAAAAATAGCTGAACTTCTTCATAGCGAAATAAAATATTTGGAAAGTCTTAATTTTCAGGCTCCTAAGGTAATTTTTTTGTAGCCTTTGTTTTACGTCCTTGTAACACTCACATCTGACGTTGTGTTTCGTCACGTGCGTTGAGTCTGTCGATAAGGAGGTTTGAACATCGTTAAGAAATATTAATCTGTTTAGCAATTTAGATTATAAAGAATTATTTGATAGTGGTGTTGTGATACTTGATCAAGACTACATCAGATAGATACAAACCTGTGTGGTGTTAACAGTTATAATAGTAAAGGCCAAACTTCTTAAACATTAAGAACGTATGATAAATACTTCGTACGACCTTTCGTTCTATCTGATAAAGATAGCTTAACCAGCCTGTTCAGTCGATAGAGCATATATTATAGGTTTGTTGGGGTTGACACACACGAAACAAAAACAATGTACCATCAATTTTAAATTTAAAGTATTTATTTAAAAAATTTGACGCATTCACAAAAAACACTTTAACTTTGTTTGGGCGCCAACAAAAACCTATAATCGGTTTTGGAAATAAGTTGTGCGGCAAACCGCATCCATCAACACTATTAATCACAGTTAAAAAAATAGAATATTAGTGGTTTTTATTTCATTAGGTTGGCGTTACCTGTGCAATGAAAATAATTGACTTTAAATGGTGATCGAATGATAAATTGGCAAAGGCCAACAATAACCACATTAACTAATAATAACAAAAAAAAACTAAAAAACAAGCAAAAAACAACAACAAATAGTACGTCCAACTGAATTTTTATTAAAACAATTCTATTTAATGAACTCGCGTTGGTTAATGTTTTCACAGGATCACTTCACTTTATTAATAGACTCTCTTGTTTTTAAGTCACCACTCGGTACCTCAATACATCTGCAATCCGTCCTGGCTATGATGACCCGGAAGAGCTGTTGGTTGATCCGATCAGCTTCCGCGATGGGGAAAATGAAGGACCGCAATGTCCACGGTCACATTTTGCTGTTGTCCTCCTGGAAACTTGAATGATGTACCGTTCCGGAACACTTGGTAGCTTAATCTAAATTTTCGTGCCGTTTTATAATTTTTGATGATGTTTAATATACTTTTCCAAAAAATTAAATGATTCTGTTGGGAGCTTATCTATAAATTTCTTGAAGAGTCCCCAAAAAGCACGTCCTAGTGTTTCAGAAGTTGGAAACCGAAAAAAAAACATTTTTTTTTAGAAGAAGACAAGGACGGCAAATTTCAATGCGTCATTTGTTTCATTCTCGAAAGATAAACCTGCCGTTAATTTATTATTAAAAATTAATTTATTATTAAAAAGAATTGATAACGTTTATTTAAATAAATAAAAAAATAAAAAACTTTATTTTTTCAATCCTGAATAAAGGAATAATTTTTTGTAGAACGGTTGACAGCACGACTTGCAACAATGTCACGTCGCGTACTGTTGAACAAAAGTTAGAGAATTAACGCTGTCGTCTTCAGAGAAAAATCTGAAACGTTCGCATAATCGGTGAATAACATATGGAATCTCACAATAGAGGGGACTTGGTATATAGAGTTTTGATGATGAAATCATGCTTGGAAGTAAAATGCGTTTGAAAGTCGAATTATTTAAAGGTAAAAGACGAGAAAGTATACGATGGTAGAATACAAGTTTGAATATTAGCTTACGGCGAAGCTGGCCATAATGATCGAGCTGCACAACGTCTGCATTACGAACGTTTTCAACGTAGCAACAGTCGATCTAGGATACAACGACTGCGAGGAACGGGTATCTTCGAAGCTAGGAGATCCGGCTGCGGTGCGGTACTTCATCACGTAGAAGAGAACAATGACTGAATGACAACTTATGTGAACGTCGACTCAGCAGAACTGATTATAAACACAAGACACACGATATCCGCAGTCCAACTCAGCAAGTTTTTTTGCGGACCGTGAAGCGGGAGATTTAAAATCGATCCAATCTTCAAATTTATTTTTAATTTGTTAATGTTTTAAGCTTTCTGGTGAAATGACTCTTAGCCATCTTCTTAAAATTTGTTTTTTCTACTCCATATTTTTCTTGCTTGATTTAATATTTTTGCACAATACTAGGTGATTTTCACGAGTTAATCAGGCCTATTTGAATATATGGCGTGTAATGATTGTCGATTGGTTGGTTGCGTTTATGGTCGATGAATAGATCTTCCATATTTATAGTACAGTATAGTAAGATATTTAAATAAAATTTTGTGACTTTTACCGTTTCGTTAATTATATTTAGTGTTTTGTGTTATGTATGCAAATCGATTCTAATAATTTTATTTTGTAGAACTTTTCCACGAGTTACAGTATTTTAGCATCGATATAAAGTGGAGGAGGATACGAAGGATTCGTGATGCATAGATCATAAAATATTGCGGTCAAACAATGAAACATATTATTTCCATTATATTTGCTTCAGAGTTTTTATTTTATTCATCTTGAGAATTTTTCAGCCTCATAATCTTATAAATAAGTTAGTGATCTTGAGCTAATATTATGGTGAAAACACAAGTGCGCGGCTCTTGTAGCTACGGCAAGGGTCCTGCGGATTCTGTGAATGAATGTCAAATTTAGCTGTATCCATGACTTCGGGAAATTCCGGCAGTCTGTGAAATACCATCAGGCGGCATGCGACAATCAGACTCGCAGTAGGCTCACGGAGATACTTGCAAGTTTGAATGCCGAAAGGAATCCAATTAAGGAGTACGGTGTACCTGAGTGAATCCATTCCATTTTCCTGAAAATTTAAGCTTATTTTTTACTCACAATTTCATCGTGCTCTTCGTGCAACTTCGGGTATATGTAGAGAAATACACAATCAAAATGCTGCTAGATAAATAAAAATAAAAATTTGCCTTAGGGTTTTAATGACGCTATATGTAATGCTAGGAAATACAGCGATAAATACGGTTTTCATTTATTGAATCGTGAATCACCATCATATCTATTGTAATGTAATAATAATTGCACGGTTCACTGACAGACGTCATAGGAACGTTTTTGAACATTCTTAAGTTAAATCTGCTGGAAACATTCTTGGAATAATTTTATGAAGTTGAATTTGTTTGAGTATAGAATATCATATACTAGAAAGTTGTATATGTAGAACATAACTTTTGGTTCAGAATATATTTATGCTTGTCAGCAGTCATTTTCGTTTCGGTTAGGTAGAGATATTGTCTGCAACATATTGACAAAAGAATTAATTAAACTAACCTGGATAAGAGGTCGGTGGTTTCTAATCTATTTTCATTTGTATGTAAAAATACTTAAAATAATAATTAGCATAAAACGTAAATGTGAGTTCGTAAATTGTTCTTCAATTGAACTCCGCGCTGTCTAAACATTTCATCTGATAATGATTATAACGTAACAAAGACATGAGTTGTTTATAAGTTATTTCAACAATCTCCAGTTTTTTATTGACATTATTCAGTGAAAGGCGTACGTTTGGCGTCGAAATGAAGCCGGGAACACAATTGAAGTTCACAATCGTCAGCGAAATTTTTAATAAATGGGAAGACTTTAAAATATAATGATTTGATCTCTGGATTAAAGATATAACCTATTAAAGCTCTAATTATGATATATGGAACAATACAGGATAAACAGAAATTTATCAAATTAATTAATTGAATTATCAAATAAAAATTTATCGTTAACATGGAACTCCTTACGACAATTACATTTCTTTTCATGGTGCGAATGTATCATTGTAGATTAATCAGTATTTTAATTTTTGATAAATATTTAATAAACCCATATAGAATTAAATATCGTATTTTAGTATTTCTACAAACTTAATCTGATTATCCGAACGTTGCTTCCAGCAAAATTTAATAGCTAAAGCAGAAAATTTAACAGTATTAGATGTTTCAAATATCTGAACCAAACGTGTCGTATTTAATGTAATTCAATGTTATATTGAAAGCTGTAAAGTAAAAAATCCGTTTAATGTTTTATTCAGTATACTTTATAACTTGAAGCGCTTTTACAAAGTATAGAACTGTAGATATTTATAATTTTCAATTCAGTATCACGCATTTGTGAGATAGAAAAAATATCATATGGTAAGCTCTAGAACATGTTTATTATGATTTTAAAATTTAAATAATTTTTAGACGTCCACTCCAACATACTGAAAGATTTAATGCAAAATAATGTTCTAAGTTAGTAAATGTATTCTTTCAATTATACGGAATTGAACAAGCGTAATTCCTGTGGTACGAATGGTTCATCTCAAGACCTAAAGGTTTATCTTTATTAAAGAAAGTTATAAGTGAGTTTGGCCAGAGAAAAGCAAAGACAAGGTTAAAGCCAAGAGTAGCCCCGGGCGCGAAAACAAATATTTCTCTCCAACAATTTGAAGATAATCTAAATTAGACGATGGGAAACTCTCGTAAAGAAAAATAATTATTGACTGGGACTGCCGAATATTGATTTAAAAATTCGGTATGAATTTTGAGATCACCGTTTGTTTGAACTAATGGAGTATGAAATTATAATTGTAAGGGAAGAATAGTTGCCTTGAAAGTAAAAGAGAAAAAATTTATCTTAGTCAATACATAAAAAGTAATTATGCAATTAATTGCATAAATACATTTAAGTGAACAAATTTTCTTGAAATGTTTTAAGAAAATCTTGAAAATGTGAGATAGGATTGTAGTGTGTAAAAGTATACATTTTATTATACTTACTATTCATACTTGTATTGAAAATATTTTCTTGATGCATGTATTCATTCAAGAAGTATCTATTATTTTTTTAGGGTAACAGGCTACATGAGGGAAATGCACATAGTGGTAACTCACCTTTAATAGCATAGGAAGGGATTTGAAAGGGGGGATGCGGAAGGGTAGAGTAAGGTAGGGCCCCCGGGCTATAGTTTATGGATCCTAATGCATCAGGTAGGTCGGACATTGGGTACTTGCCCCACGCCCTTCCGATAGCGGGAGATGCTCATGATGTGGGAACGCAGTATTCCCTTCTCCGTACCTCGACCAGTTTACGAGGCAGCTGGCCGACTGTTCCAATAGGAACAGAGAACAACTCTTACCGTATGCCCAATGTCTGTGACACCGGAACATACACCTCTCAAAACAGGCCAAGGTGCCTCGGCTTGTGGGAACCTTAGTTCAAAAACGGAGAGATGAAAAGGCATCCCCTTCCTATCTCTCCTACAAGGTGTCTGCCTGGTATAAACTCTTTTCTACAAAAGTGATTTTCTTTAGAAATTACTTGCGGGAAATGAAGATAAACTCGAATAACTGATGGTATCACTACTGTACACAGTTCCAAAAGCATAATATTTTTATACCATACTCAGTCGGTATGACAAACGTTTTGATGTTCCATATTATATTGGAATTATGTTTTTTAAATAACTGATGTAAAAATCAAGATTTGGAGAGATCTGTGGAGAAGTACAGTTATGTACATTCAACAAAACATTGTGTTTTACAGCTATAAACATAACAAATATGATAAATTATTATTATTTGAAATTATTGAAACGTAAGAACTATCACTTCATGATGCAAGAAAATCTTGTGAAGGTTTTAAGTAAAGGAAGGTGAAAATTCGCATGAGACGATAATTATACAGTTATCAGTTTGGGATGAAAAATTAATTTCTATAAACCAATTTTGAATAAGCCTGAAATACATATCGCTCCCATGGTACAATTTCCACCCAAGAAAAAAAACAACTACTCTCATATTTACTTTTGCAAATGGAATATTAAGAACTGTCTTGTCAATTTACATTTTATTTCAATTAAAATTATCTAATAATGTACTACAGTGAATAATGGTCTTCAGTATTCTTTTACTTAATCACGTCTTTAGCAAAATTATTACTTTATCATGTTTTTATGTTTTAAATAAACAATAGTCAATTTGAAGTAAGAAAAAAAAATATTTAGTCACTAACTTTGCGACCTCTTCAACTTGAAGTTTAACACTAAAAAACTAAATAAAACAATTACAATGATTAAAATAAAATTTTTAAGAAAAATTTGGCAGAAAACCATATAAATTTAGGTGGACTTACAAATTCTTTTACTCAGATCATTTTCCCTTGAATATATATATATAGTATTTCACTAATCTATTTTATGATTCTTTAAGTAAATATGTTTTGAAATAACAAAATAATTTTGAATATTACTTTTGATTTTATTTTACTGTTCTTTTAACCTAGTTTTTAATGAGATCTTGGTTTGTATATGTGGCTCGACAATCAATATAATTAATTTTTTTAATTACATTTTTCTTATCTACATTGCCAATTTTGTCCTTAATATTATTTACTATTGTTTAAATAGTCATGGGACTTAAAAATAATTTCGACACCATACTTTTCTAACAGTCCAATTGATTTATGTTGTAGACTCTGATTATTTAAAAGTTGTCTGAATTATCAGAGTATATAGAAATATATATAATTGTTTTTATTATCATTGTAAAACGTACTAATACAAATAAATAGTTGTTTTAATTAAATAAGATTAATGTAACTTTATAAACAGGAGTCACTATGTAATTACAATAATTTTGTGTTTTTTTGTACGAACAGTTTTTGAAATTAGTAAAATGTGTGTTTCTAAATTCAGTTTGATAAATATTCTGCACACTTCTGCTTCTGATTTCCTTCAATATTTATTATTGAAAAAATATATATAATATCTAAACGTATGTTAGTTATACCTGTACACCATGTGGTCGTCTTTGTACCAAAGTATTACCAACAGGCGGTCGTTACTAATCTTGGGCTCGGTTATGCAAGGCAACACTGCAGTACCACCAAGTACCGCATGGATTTGATGAATCGGCCCTAAAATATATGTTAAAATATAATTAATATAAATCATTTCTTAAAATAATGTGCAACATCAAAATTTTGTATTAAAATAATTAATATAAAATATTAATGGGTTCTGAAGGTATTAAAATATATTAATTTAATCTCACTTTCTTTTCTTAATTAAAATAATTCTAAACTTTAAAAAACTGGATATTAAAGGTTACAGCCTATTAGTCAGAAAAATTCATTTCAAGCCAAATCAACCCTTTTTGCACAAAAAGCCATTGTTTATAATATAGTAGATAAGGCAGTGAAATAATCTCATTATTGGTATCAAAATGATAATATTCACAAAATTTTTAATAACATTTTTGTAAATTTTAACTCGTTACAACTTATTTACAAATATATCACAATTATATTGGTTAAAATCAAGTACGATAATAACAGACTAATAATTAATGTCTATGAACAAATTTTTATCGTACTACTATTTTTGAAAGTATAGATTATAAACTTATTGATTTGTTCACTAATTATAGCATTCGTATTATTTTTAACACTTGCAATAATTTAAAATTAGTTAAAAATATTGAAGACAAAATTAGCACTTCAGCTAAATCTTAATGCTATATAGAAAATTAATTCTTGTTATATCGGGCAAACTAGTTACTGAACATAAACATAATTTGAAATCATCATCAAAACTTATTCAGATGTACTCAAACATGTTTATTTTTTTAAAAAACATAATTTCGATTACCAACAATGTAAAGATTTTATATGAAGGATACAAATATATTTTCAGGTTGATGAGCTAAATGTTTCACATTAGATCTAACGTTTCGACCATTAATGTTAAAAAAGTCTCAATTTGAATAAAATTTATGAATCTTTATTATTATCATCTATTTTTGTATAATTTTTTATTTCCATTGTTATCTTAAAATACCATAATACTTTTAACTGCTGTGTCAATAAGTCATTTCGGCCGCAACGTGTGGACAAATCGCAGGTTAGAAATTAGTTTATCTAAATTTTCATGAAATAAATTGTAAGTAATTGTACACCTGAAGAAGACCAATCAGGAACGAAACGTTGTGTCTGTAAATCTTTTGTTTTAAATAGAATTTTTCTGACTAATAGGCTGCTGGTTTTAATACCTCCTTTAAAAAGATAAGATTATTACAATTATTAAAAAATTGTATAAAGTATGATTATTTAATAATCAGTTTTAATATTTAAGTGTTACAATGTCTCAGACATTTTGTAAAGTATTCTTTGTTACATAATTTTCCTTACACTTTAAATTATACAATTCCAATCACTTTGAACAATCTTAAAATATAATACAATATTAATTATTGGTTTCAAACTTCCAAGTTTGCGTAATTGAAATTTGTTCAGGAATATTTTTGTCTCATCTCATAAATATAATAATACTCCAACTTAATTCATTATATTGGGAACGGTAATAGAATAAGTTATCGCAACACGTTCTGTCTTCATCGAATTAACACATGTTTTACTGGTGAACTATTCCCATCCTTCAATAGAATAAACTCGGAACTATTTTAAATCGCGATAAATTATCGTTTCAAGTAACACATTTATTCAGAAATTTATCAATAAGCTCGATATTTATATTAATGAATTCAATTTAAAGGACCACTCAAAAATGCCAAAGTAATTCCACTTAATACATAATTTTTAGCTGGTCAATGACTTTGTCATTTGTAGGTAATGTATTAACATATACACTACGACCTATATATCAACCAATTAAATGCATTCAGACTTTATAATATGTCCGGATAACTATGAATATATAAATAAAATATTCTGGGGTTTCTAACCGATGTTTCTGTGACTGCCGCTGTCATCGTCTTCTAGCAAAGTGTTAGTTTACTCAGTTAGAAACCCGAGAACATTTTATTCATTCTTTATTTACTATGAATATATTTTTAAAAGGTTTATTTTTTCCTCACGTTCTAGAAAAACATTTAGAGGTGATGAAACTACTGCCTGGAATGTCAATAACAAACAAAGTTTTGCTACTTAACACGTAAACTGAATTTAGCAGTTCAGGCTCAGAGTATAGCTTTTCTAGATGCTAAGCGAGGTCCTCCAATCGATTCCTGGTTATTTATGGAGGTGACTGTAGGGCTCGAAGCTAATGATGGCACAGACTAAGGACGAATATAATTTTCCAGTACATATTGTAATAATTTAGCGATACAGTTCAATTAAAAGCGTTGACGAAGATTGTATAAATTCCTTCGCCATGATCTAATACTTTCTTAGTTATCTTACAAAGATCTCATTTCTCCCCGATGAAATGTATTGTGTTTTGCAGACATATCACGATTTTATCGCGAGTTTTAACAGTTTTAGCGGTTAATAAAGTTTTACAAAAGTGTTGAGGCATCTGATTATTTGTTAAGAACTATCCAGTCTAATAATGAGACGTCGTCAGCCAACGTCACTAGGTCTCGTCTTCTCCAAAACCGTGGCTCACTGAATGGTTTATTTCATATTTCACTTAATATAATCAACATGTATCGGATATATAAATAATGTGTCTAATTATTTATTTTAATTAATTTCCAATTTTAAGTAAATGAATTTACTGTAAAATTAATTTAAATTTGTGAACATTATATTTAAGCCAATTTTTGGCGATAGTTTGACTCAACATCCAATTAGTAAAATGCAGTAATATTCGCGTTATCCAGAACCACGTGTTCGTTGTTAAACTACAAAGGATAAATCAACATTAAATCTCGAGGTCAATCCGACAAAAACTGAAAGCTATAAAATTCACAATCAAAAGTTTTCTTTACTGTGAGATACTTTTATAAGTCTCCGTTATATGCAGTGTTATTTCCAAAGTTCTGCTTTGAAAACAATAAATAGCGACCCTAAAATACCTTGATGAATGAGATGTCTCATAAATGTAGTAATAAATTTCAACCCACAAAAAATGTAATATTTTTGCGGAAATTTATTTGGTGGAAATTTAGAAAAAAATTTTAGGTTTACAACTGGCGCCCAACAATGTTAATTAAAATTCTCTTCCCAAATTCATTTGTGAAAGCTGTTAATTTTGTGTGTGAATTTGTAGCAGCTTGTGTGTTGAAAAACCTTGATTCCTGTGATCCCCCATATTCACGCTAAGTCAGAAGATTGTGTCCGGCGCGTAAGAATCAGAGTGGCGTGACGTCATAAAAGTGAAACAACTGACATTTTAACCTTCAACGTTCTCCATAACTTATTACAATAAATTACTGTAAAATGTATTATTCATTTATAAAAACCAACGCAGGCTTAGACTTCAAAGAAGACAAACATAAAATTTTCTGATAAACTTCTCCTGTAACGATTTTTTCCCCAGAAACCATCAACGCTTAAATCCACATTAAGAGAAAGTCTCTGAAGATGCCTACGCAGATCTGTTAAGTGCTTGACCCTCTATTACGTAATTTCTGAAATCTGTACCTATTTCCGTTCTATAGCACAGGCTTGTATTTGTGTGTGTATACTACTGTTTATTATATCAAACATTCAAGACCAACGTATATCTGGCAAACTAACTCCAACGTACCCAAATACGCAAACTCTTTCTAGCAGAGTAGGCCTACATATGGAATTATTATTGTCCAAGAAGGAGCATAGTACGATCTTGGAACGTTTTTCTCGTTGAAAGTGAGGCCCGTTATACACACTGGGATTATAATCGTGTAGGTAAAATATCGTCGGCGTTCAAAGAAATCGGGAGACGTACTAAATCAGCGATTATTATCGCGGATGTAAAATTATTGTCGTACTATTCTCAGTTGAGAGTGCTGTGAACAGTGTTGTTCGAAATAAACTAAGAGTAGATTCTAGCATTACTATTATTTCGTCGTCGAATGAAGATTTGACTGATTTGGGCTCATCCAATTAATGAAAGAAGAAAGTTTGGATCTTTATACATATATAGGTTGAAGAGTTGAGGCGAGGTTAACGCGAAATATGTTCAGGGTTTTATCCCATAGCAAACAGGTCTTTCTTGAATTAATTAAATAAGTATTTAATTATCTATGATGTCATCCAAATTGTTCATATTCGAAATATGCAAAAAAAAGGGGGCAGAAAAGATAGGATAAAAAAAACAACTTTGCATACGAAAATTCAAATCAAGAATGAAAATAACTGCAGCGGTATAAAAACCGCCCTGTGTGCAAACATGCATTGGGTTGACGAGTAGTTCAAGGTGGCGATAAATTAGTCGCGCCGCAGCGGAACTGAACGACTGCTCTACCTGCCGTCGACAATAATATCGTTGCCAAGACAATATCGTTTTCACGACAATATCGTCGCCACGATTCGGACTACTGCGGTTACGAATTCAGCGATTAATTATCGTCGCGTTTATAATCGTTATGTATGAAACGGTCCTTAATGTATCTCTTCAGTTGAAATTATGATGAAACATCAAAAACTTTTCTATGCTATTAAAGGGGAGTTGCTACCACGTGGATTACCCTCATGTAGCCTGTAATTCTAAAATAAATGAAAAATTTGTTTCACCTATGAACAAATGTTATTCGTTTTTTCTTTTATTAGTTACGATTTTCACAGAATATGAACTTGACTTTTTTTTTATAGGTTTCCTCATAAATAGATAAATTGACGAGATAACAACTCCGTGTCCTTACAAAGGCAATTACCATATTATCCATTAGATTATTCATAAGTTTGGCTATCGTTATTGTATTCATAGTGCTGGCAAATATTTATCCATCAAAGATCAAGAAAAATTGAGCTCATATGTTGAAGAATTCCCGTGTAGAAATCGTAAATCGATTACAGTAAACAGTATCCGCGTGATAGCAGTGTATCACCAAACACTCGGGAACAGGCTGGCGCTTGCAGATCGTGAACGTTGTTGCATTTAATCGTCAGGTGCATCCGGAATATCGCAGATAGGATGCATTAATCTTCCTGCTAAAGAGACCGTGTACGAATCTGACATATTTAACAGCTGCTCAGGTACATCATAACGGGATGACGTTCCTCGATCTAATATAAAGCGCACATTAACAATCGCATCGTTACAAAATGTAAAACACGGCAATCCTTAGTAATAACTCCATTTCATTTGTATGCTTTTAATCATATTTTTGCCTCGGATAGCAGTGGTTTATTATTTTACACGTAATACATAATATTCAATTCCGTGCTACGGATACGTCATATATTTGTGTTAGTTTGTACTGATTTGGTTAGACTTTCTTCTTCAAGCTATTTTTTTATTTAAACAATAAATTAAATCTTTTTGAATTTCGACTTGATCTTGAAGAAAGATAGAATAAATAGTTTCTCCGTGGATATTTAAATACTGTTCTCTCGATTTCTTCATACATTACTCTTGAAAATGTTTCTAGTGCTGTCTCATTGTCGCTAAACGAAAATTACACAATAATGCGTTAATATCTCAGACACCTATCTGTCTAATGTCTGTCCCTTCTTCCAGCAATTGGCCGTTTATATAAGAGTTGTGTATTCAGGTACAATTGCTTATAACTGTTAATTTTATTTTTTGAACACAAATAGTTGTTTCTTTTTTGTAACTTACGTTGGTCCTCTCATTACAATACGACTTTGATAAAATATGATTCTGTCAATCCTTTTATTCCTTTTCTTACATCATTAGACTTTCTGGTATTTAAAAGGACTGATTTAATAAAATTTTTGGTAAAATCCAACTCCGACAGTTGAGTGTCCTCGAGCGTGCTGTAGACGGAATCCTTGTCCTTTATAATTATTTTTTAATTATAATAATTAATGTCGCATTATCCTTTTGGTCCTTATCTAGACGAAAATTCTGAGTTTGGGCATGGACAGGAACGAAGCAGAAACGTCATGCCAGAAGAACCTTAACATTCCCTCCATTTTCTGAAGACAAGTCAACATATATCGAAAAGGCGAGACACCTCGAAAAAGAAACGACTAGTGAACCAAGGAATAGAATATCGTTCACGAGCTATCAACACCGCCGTCGAATTAAATGCAAATTCCACTACACTCCGGTACATATACTCGATTAGGATTTTGCTTGGGAAAGAACAGCCTTCAACTTTCAACATTCCTCCAACCCCAGCTCCGTGGGAAAGTTTGTAATCGGAAACAGTAGATTTAAATTCTTTTTCAGCCTTTAACTGTTTACATGTTTCTTTCACAAACAGACAATCCAGCACCAAAACTAGTAGATAGTTTCTCTGTTTTGATGGCCTGAACTTATTTTTATTACGGTACTAGCATATAGATAACGTTTAACACATTATGATATGTTATACATGACGATTACGTGAGGTCATAAAGTGTCTTAATTAAGTACAATTTATTATGTACGTAGTACTTCTTTAAAACGACGAACCATCATTAGACATATACACTCTTTCACGTGGTGCAACATAAGAATTCTACTATTCAGCTCATTTAGAAATATCCATTTAAAAAAATATACGGAAATCGGTTGGTTAAGCATTTATTAAACATGTAGAGTAGTTTTAAAAACAAAATTTAGAGAACGACCTATGTTAGTGGTGAATAACTAGTTTTATGGATCGGTCAGATTAATATTCTGGCATCATGCTCATAGCGACCGTGCGTTCAGCCACCCGACTCATATTGTGCCAACAGCGACTAGGTAAAGAAGACCACTGGCCCTCTTCCGTTTCCGTATCCTTTGTCTTGAAGCACACTACTAGTATAACAACACAAGTATGTGAATATGATTATTGATTATTCGATTCAGCAATAAATCTCGAAAATGTAACTGTTTCCTAAACGCGAAATATGTAATAAATTATTTTATGTAGAAGAAATTAACAGACATAAAATTGACAAATATTCAAATAAACTTCACTTAAAATAGAAACTTATCAGCCACATAAAACAATAGTATTTATATGTGAATATAGCATTACAGAGATATTAACAATTATTATCGATTCTAGAGACTTAAATAGAAACTAATTAAATGACAGAAATAATATTGTATTCTGAGAATGTAAATATTGCTTAAATAATCTGAGTTAATTTTAACATTAAGTGAACATACATCAGGATTAATGAGTAACATTTCAGAAATTAATTGTAATTAATTATTACTATATATCTGAAATATTGAAATTGTCTCAATTGATAGTGTTATTGGTGTCCAAAATATATTTCTAATTGATAATTTATCCCTGAAAATCTGATGGATTTGTGTTACTTGTAACAAGTATGAAACTTAATGTATGTACTGAATCTTATATTATCCCGCTTCATTTTTTTTAATTAGTACTAGCTGGGTGCCCGGTGTTACCCGAGATGTCATTCATCCATAAATCCCGATTTGTTTCCTATCTAGGTACCTTTTGCGTTATTTTTATGTTACGGAACTCGATCACTCAATGTGTTCACTTCCCATTCAGAAAGGTGTTGAACTCATTGAGCTTGAAATAGTTGACTCCAAACTCGGTTGTATTATCGTTATTTTGTTGTAACGTCCGTCCACTCCCACCCCTAAGGGGTCTCCTTTCCCGTGCAGTAAGGGGTTGAAATTATGCTCGGATAACATCAGTAGGAACACTATAAATCTCTTTGTCCCCGAAAAATAATTATCCGACTAAAATATTGGTCGTTTTAGCTTGTTTGAAAAATTCCTCCCCCACCCATCCCCAGTCTAGGGGTGATATGTGCGTCTCATCACCACAGTGTCGCAAACAAGACGTGTACGAATTTTGGTGAAATTTTCCCCAACTCTGCATATTTGTATAAGGAACATACAAACATACTGCTGTATTTATTGGAAGGTTAAAGAGTTTTATTATTAATTTATTATTCGTATGACTTTTATTATTACCATTGTTTTCTTTGTATTATCATATCTATAAATAAATGTCCGATAAGGCTCACATCAGGAAAAACCGTGTTCCGTTTTTAATTAAATTTATTTAAATTCTTCTCATTGTTTAGATGCCAATTTCTTCAACTTTACTTAGTTAAAAATTACTCTTTCGAGAATGAATGCAGTAATCTCATGATGAAACAGAATATAATTTTTGTAATTCACATACTTTATTTATCGGACTGGCACTAGAGAAAGGAAGGGTGAAGTGAGTATGAGTGGTTCCTCTCTTCCTGCTCTCTGTCATCACTATATGACACTGGTCTGATCGAACTTTCATTCCTGCTGCTGTTTAAGACTAAACGGCATGGGGGGATGTGACCTGGGGTGAAATGATAATTTCCTAAAATGGACCATTTAAGTGTATAATCCATTTTTACTACGTATCTCCCGTTGTTGTGTAATCTCCGTCAATATATGACGGGATGAGAAAGGGTTCATCATAAAATATTCAAAATGATCAGGAGATTGCTGACGAATCCATTATCTTTCACGTCACTCAGCTGATTGGTGACAGTACTTAAATATATCATCAGCCTCCATCATAATGAGGATAGAGTGAATATTTACATAAGAAAACTATAAAAAAATACCTAAGTTTTGACTCGTTAAGTTAATTGGAAATTCTGCGATGACATTTAAGTCTAATAGTTTTCTAGAAAGCAATGTAATTCAAGCGTCTACCAGAACATGGCAGAGAGGGGGGAAATAGTTATCTTTCCCTTGGATACCATTCATCACATGGATTTTCTTTTTATAGTTTCATGTTGTTTGATAGAGTTGGTTAACCTCAAAATTTATTCTTGGGCGTACACATTAAAATTTGTTTCTAATAACGTTAGAATTACTTATTTATTTCGTATAAAATAACTCCTTTCTCCAATCTGGTGAAAAATGGTCTTAAAGAAATACCCGGACAATAATAGCATAAGAATGTCTTTCAGGGATGATTCATGAAATATCTCGAAAATATTGCAAGTTGTGATTTTGAATCTTATTTCATCCTTATTAGTCCTGTATAGTTTGAGTACATCATTGTATAAGTGTAGAATGCTTTGGCTGATGATTTTTTCCCCTGAATGACTTTAATTAATATGAGTCGACCAGCTGGGTCAGGGTGAGAAGGGGCCAGATGGTAATAGGATCCTGTAATTACTGTTACCTTCCCTGACACATCCCATGGCGCGTCAATTGAACGAGCTAATTGGGAAAGAGGGTGCGCCAGAGGGGACGAACATCATCTTCAACTGGTGGAATCTATTAGGTACACTTTATCACGTTACCACTCTGATGGCTGAATTAATAATCTAGAATTCTTCCTGATCACTGGAATCTGCATTATTCTTCAACTGGTTAATAAATGTTTAAAGGAAAAATACAAATATTTTGGAGGTATTGTCCAACATTGTTTTAAGCAAGAATGGAAGATGATTATATCCAGGTATAGTCATATGCAGTTTTCCTATTGTCTATGTCCCGTCTATCAGTTAATCATAATTGCACTACATTACTGTAAATTTGAGTACGCACTTAATAAATTTGTAGAAATCATGATGTAAAAGTATTAGTAATGTGCATAGTATTAAATGTGAATAAAAATCTAATTTAAAATTATAAAAGTTTGGAATATGATATAAAATTAATGGAATTATAACAATGTATAATTACTTATTATAAGTGTAATTAATAAAACTAGAATAGTGAAATGGAGGATAATAAATCTGGAAAGAAAAGATGTGTTTTATAGAATTTAAAGGATAAAATTTAACAATAAAATGAAATAATTTCATTCAAAACGTGGAGCAAATAACTCCATCGATTTTATAGCAAATTGAATTTATTTTGTTTGTGACGTGGCAAATTACTATATTGACGTTATCAGTAACGTAAAATGACATTCCCATATTAACACACGTAAACAGTGTTAACAAAAATTAATGTTTAGCACATTTGTAATTAAGCCTTTATCATTTTCTCATTTTACATCACTCACCACACCAAAAATACAAATATATGCAATTAGCAAGTAGCAACTGAGCACAGAGATTGGCTACGCATTAAAATACAATTGAATTATTTATATCTGAATACTACATCTGTTATCAGCTGTAAACATCATCAGATAGTAGAAGTAAATTGTCTTTAGAAATTTCGCGATAGTACAAGTCCTTCGGGTAAGGCGGAAACTGTGTGGAGAGGTTCCGAGGCACTCTTTTAAAATGACCCGTACGAAAGAGCTTTAAAGACCCAGCCAAGTACTTGAGAGAAGAAATCAATTCACAGACGATGAGAGAGACTGAGGAGTACTTGCGGTTCAATCAAAAGTTTCCTGAAAATAACCCGAATGGGGTTTTTGACACGAGTATTATGGAGCAAAAAATCCGCATTGAAAAGAACGATCCGAAATATTCAGCGAGTTTAGAGGGACAAAGAGAGGAGAGATTATTAGGTAGTTGGTATTAGCGAATTAAATACGAAGCAGTCAATAAGAAGGAAAAGTCAGAGAGAGGGAGCATTCAAGTGTGCCGTTGTTCCGAAGTAACCCCAAAGTTGTAAATTGACGACGCCAACGTTACAGTAATCTGGTCGTCAGGATCATCCTGGAGTGACGCGTTCTGATGGCAGTAGGTTTGCCATTTTTATATTTATGGTTAATTTTAAATGTGTTTATTGTTTTAATACTATTCCGATTCAGGACCCCAAAATCGTAAATTAAGATGTATTTTCATATTTTTAATCTAGTAAATTGTAATGACATTATTTATTTTGACAATAAAATAAATATATCTTTCACTAGCCTGACAGAATTTTTTGAACAGAATAAAATAACGGAACTCCATTTACGATGTATTTGTCTTTTTTATTAATTATTTTTAACACTTCATATTATTGAGAACAGAGCTTCGGACACAGGAATAGAATGTTGAACATTTATATTTTTTAACACATTTTTATTGATTCTGTACCATTGGTTTGGTTACGGAAGTCAAAATAATTGTGCTAAATTATTTCTGGATTAATAAATGATGTATAATGTTTAGACTTAACTAGTTTTATTTCTTAAATATTTTCTTATAACACTGACAGTTGATCCTGAAGTACAATATTTTCGTAGTTGCAGAATTATTCTCAAATACAAATATATTTGCCTATTAAAATAGTTTTTTCAACAATGATATGAAACTTTCTTGCTTTGTTCATATTGTTTGTTGATATTACATTTCTGTTCGTCTTAAGTTCGCGCTTTTTACCCTTGAATTTAACTATTGTTACCTCAGTTATAGTATGTATGTAAATAATAATGAAAAGTTATGCTCTTTTATTTTGCTTAATTGTATCACAACGTATTCAAAAGGCTTGTTTATTTTACTCACCTGACTAAAGCAACAAAGACTGTCTAAATTTATGTCGTGTGGTTTTAATTTTTCACAACACTTATTGATATGTCTTCTAGAAATTTTAATATTTAATATAAATATTTTAATAACCGAATAATAACTGTATCAGTTGAAAGTTTCTGATTTATTTTAATGTAGACGAACACTTTAAGTAATAAAGTGAGAAGATTGCAATGATGACGTTTTTATTTAATTATAATAATTATATTGTATTTACAGTAATTGTACCATTATATTAAGTATAAGGATTTTATTTAAGTAATTTTACTCGTTGTATATATTATATTTTATATATTGACATTTTATCTTCCATAGCTTCCCGGAAACTGTTAATGTTTATTTTTATTCTTCTCCGATTGTACAAAAGTACATATTTCATTACAAAAATCTGAAAATTATAGAAAGGGATATTTGCCATGTGGTTCATTAGGACTTTTCCGACCCGCATAACCCGACATTATACCGTTATATTGGCAGGGGCATATAATTACTTTGGCCAACAAAAAAGGTTCTGGCTATTGGCAAGGTTTCCTCTATAACTCCCCTGCTGTCTCCGGAGGGGCATTTTCACAAACAAAGATTCGCCTACAGACTTGCAATTGTCACTTTAATTAGAGCTGCTCGAAGCGTTGCTTGAGAGCTCTCGACTATCACGAGACAGTATTGCTTTTATTTAGCCGCACTTGAATCTAAACCAGCGCCCTCTTCGTTTCTCCCTTCGTAGAGCACGTTTCTTAATTAAACATAAGATCGTCATTATTTCAGATACGAAACACGTGAAAGCATTATATCTGAAAATGGAAACTCAACTGTATCATTAGTATGTGAACATTTATGTGGACTAACACATGGAACTTCATATTCAGTTTCGAAATTTTTTCGTGTCTTATAATTAAAATAAATGTATAACAAATAATTCTTATAAAAATAACAATTGCAACCTTCTACTCTTCAGGTCATGAAAATAAATCAAAATATTGTTTACAATTATATTTTTGATTTTACGCCATTATGAATGTCTCGATATTATTGAGAAAATGATGTATGAATGGCACAAATCATTTATAAAACGATTACCAGAGTAAACATTAATATGATAGGAAATTATGTGGGGTTATATATCAACGTGTTTCTCCTTGTATTAGTTTTTATAATACTTTTTTACTCAGACCAATCGTTACAAAATAGTTATAGTATTATTTGATGTGTTCCTCTATCCGCAATATTTTTACATGAACTCTATAAGCCGACTGCCATTTGAAGGTTTTTATAGTCCAATTTTTTTCACATAAACCGATAAATATTATTTTTTCCTACATTTACGTTTTAATTTAAAATTCGTACTTTCTATTGCATTTTACGGCATTAAAAGTTATAACTCGTAAATGTATCCAATTCTTAAACAAGTTATTTAAAATTTATCCTCAGAATAATTGAATTAATAGATTTATTTTGTCGACAGTAGAATCTATTTGTTTCACTGACTAATTTCCTCCATTCCAATTTCGGACAGTTCTCAAACACAGCCGTGTAACTCCATCCGCATAGACAGTGACTGAAAAGGACTGGCAATCGAGTTAAAACAAATTAAGGCAAAGGGAGAATGAATGGGACAGACAATGACAAAGAAATTGGAAACAGAGTGAAGGGAAAACGCACGAAGAGAAGAAATTATCACTAAATTAGTAAGTCGTAAAGCGGGGTTATACGACATATAATGTAATAAGAAGGTATATTTTAGCATCATTTATGAATTTTAATGGTTTTTCATAATTTTTTGAGAGATTATAGAGTAAATATTTTATCTTTATCCATTTCTTGTAACTCTTCTTCCTGAAGCACGTTTTCACTATACTGCGTTTAATAAGCCATCACTTTAGATTTAACATCTAGTTCTCCAATTATATATATATATATATATATATATTGTGGTAATTACGAATATGTAATTATTTAATAAACAAAATTTTACTATTTTCATTATCGGTGGCATAAATATGAGGCCATTTCATTATAGCTTAAGGATTGTCTAGAGTTGCATTGTTGCCTCAGGCAGCACCGAGACGTACTTGAGAAATTCAGAGTTGCGTGGACCAGGATGGCGGAAGGTGTGTTTTGAGGAGTCCGTATTCAGAGTTCTTGGTACGAAGTGTGATTCAGCAAGTGTGATTAGGAACCAGAGAAATGTTGTATGAAAAGTCCCCGGGTTTTGGAATTACAATTCGACAGTTTGGAATATTTCGTCTATTGCCATGTTCATGCAATTATCAAAGTTGTAGAGAACAAAGCTATCAACGGTGATTGTTCAAACAACGGCAGCAACAATTACGAGCAGAAAGTGATTTGTGTTTGAAAACTAAAACATCTTTAAATTCAGTGAAATATGGCCTTTTTGTGATGGGTTTAAAAAAATCAAGTGAGATCGAGCCAGGTGAACAGACAAGGGTAAAGTAGATAAAAAGGAATTTTATTATTTGTAAACCATATAGTGTAAATATAACTACCATCAGATTTCGTATTTGAATCATTTAATTTAAAATAATAATTATTTAAGTCAGAAATATTTTGCACTGAAAGATTTTCATTTTGTTAACTATCTTTATTGGAGGCCCGATAGGCGGCCCTGAAAATTAAGCCGTGGCACAACAATATCAACTTGTAAAATTTCAACTGATTTAAAATTTGTTTTATTAAATTAGTTTAGTTATATTTTAAATTCTTGTTTTCATTTAAAATCCTTTCATTTTGAATAATAATAAATATTGATTATTATATTTTGGTGCTTCAACGTGGGGCAAAATTAAATAAAATTTATAATATTATGTGATTATTACTATATATATATATATGCACCGAAGGAAATTGATTCTAGCGTATTTTACAAGTTACGTATATTATTTATAAAGACACAACGTCTCACTTCTTGACATATTTAATGACATAACGTATTTTAAATGTAACATATCTTACTGTCATTACGAGTACCATAGTCGCTGAGTTGTCGGAGTTGTAAGAAGCTAGGAGAAGGAATAGATTCTACAGTAGTCTCTTTTTAAACATTTCATTTAACCAACATCATTGCAATAATAACTCATTTACGGTCTCCTCCGTGACATAGCCCCTCGGCAGCTTACTTCAAATAAATCAGGATGATGACTGACGAAACTTTAATAACTCGAGAATTCTCGTATTATATAAAATAAGAGTGCCTGAAAATCAAAGGACATCAGTGAAAAATACTCTATAACTTAGTAAAGTCGAAAAGTAATTATTGCTGCTTAAAGGAGTAAATAAATACAACCTTAAATTAAATAGATACAAAACATTTACCTGGTACCCTCAGAAAATTCATTATACACGCGGTACCTTGCGAGGGTCAAAACTACCTCCGGGTGACGGTTTGTCCATGATGTCATTCTCCACGTCGAGGAACATAAATTTTCCTTAACCGTCATTAATTAAACGCCACGACTCAAACTACACCGCAATCGACACAAATCTCGGTAATTTTTGCATTCCTTTTTTTATGTAAACCCCTTCCACCAGCACCCGTACGAGTTCTTTACTCCCTTACCTTATTAGGTTGAAATTAAATACATAAAACTTCTAGAAATACATTATCCAATTCATCGACCTTATAAACATTTAATTCGACGCTAATAATAGCCGTTTACGAATGTTTTTTAATTCCACCCCCTTATCCGCCACTCCTAGATGAGATACGCGTGTCGTAACTCCTCAATGGCAGTTCCTGGATCGTGAGTAACGTGTTTATAAAGTTTTGTAGATGTTTCTCTACGCGTTTAAGATTGTACGCGGAAATTTGATTCGTCCCCTCTTCTCCCACTCCTATGGGTTGAACAACATCTTAACCAGTATGGTAAATTTTAGAATTAAACTCGGTGACTTCCATAACGCCAGATTCAACAATAGTCTCGTTACTTTAATGTAATGGTCTTTCACCCACTTCTTCCACCACCCTCACTTCTAGTTGCTGAACTACGGCGTAGCTAACATAGTGAATGCCAGAATTATTCATTGACTTCTATAATCGGGGATTTAACTCCAATCTCGGTTCTCTTGCGTTATTTTTATGTAACGCGTCTCCAACCCCTTCCTTAGTGACGCTGACTTCCCATGCTTTAAGGGGATGGATTTATTCACTAAAATATCCGAAGTGAAATGCTTAATCTCATTGACCCTGAAAACAAATTATTCGATTCTGATATCGGGCGTTTTAGCATGTTTTATCATTTCACGCCGGTCATCCTTTGGGAGTTTCCGAACACTTCGAAAGTCCGACTGAAAGCTTTTGCGGGTGAGCACACAACAACTCACAAATTTTTCATCGTAATCAGATGAATGGTTCAATATATACATTGTAACATATCTTATTTCACTAGAAGAAACACTCAATACTCGATTTATTCCTTTTCAGCACATTTTACTCCAGATGGCAGACAGAAAATATTAACTTTCCGATTGCGGAGGAATTTATTTTTGTCCCACCGAGCTTTCTATATTTTCCGATGTAAAAGTCACATTAAATTGAATGTCAGAGGTCCAACAATCTCCAGCATTGTTTCACTTTACAATGAAATATTCGTCAACTTAACCAGAATATGACTCATCAATATTTGTTCCGTCATTACAGATTTCTACAAAAACTTTTCGAATTATTTTCAATTCATAATTACACATATTAACGATATTATTGCACAAAAAGCTTTTTCAAAACAAGCCTTCATTAGTATACCACCAGAATAACAGTAAATGGAAACTACTAACGTAAGCAGTAGTGCGGGGTTTCCGATATTCCCCATATAAGTATATAATGTATGCTATTTCAGTAACGCCTAACGGTATTTCTGATTTACGTTTCCTAGAAAATTGGTCAATGTTCGGGCGAAAGGAACGCAGGGTCCCAGATGTGTGATAATAGTATATTTCGTTTTTAACAGCTTATAAATATGTTGGGATTGCTGGACACTCCACGCGCAATCTAATATATATATATATATATATATATATATATATATATATATATATATATATATATATATATAGACTAGCTGAGTGCCTGGCGTTGCCCGAGATGTCATTTATTAATAACCCCCCCGATTTTTTTCGTTATTTATATGTAACGCAACTCGGCCTCTATCCCTGTGTTATCGGTCAGGATGCATTGTTTGAAAATTCACTAAATTCAATTAATAATGTGGTACTTAATTTAGTAATTTTCGAAATTAAATAATTAATTTTTATTTAAATTAAAAACTAATTATTTAATTTTATTTATCAATTTTTTTAAACGGAATGATTTTGGCGTTCCCATATTCATTTTCTTCGAATTCTGTAACTATTTTTTTAAAATCAATAATTACTATACTTACAATAATTACAAAAGTAAAATTATAGTCAATCGTTTTTTTATTTGTACCATAAGTTTTCAGATAATGTCCATATTTCATACCCATAAACACAATTAATTGGCTGTCTACAGTATGAAAGAAAAAAGTAGGTGTCTAATGCAATTTTCGCCCAGTACCCAATATTCACGTGCGTTTCTTGTTCTCATTTTAAGGATATGCATCTTAAATAAAAACACTGATAAATTTAACTTCCTAAATAACGCACAGACTCGCAACGGAAATAATTTTAATAAGAAAGACAGCTTTCCCAGTGTAAATAATTAACTAATTTTTCATGGTTACGTAACCGGTTCAGATTTCTCTATGTTGACGTGTCCATTCTCCACGGCTGTCTTCAGCCTGTGTGGCGCTGCTTGCCGTCTGCGAGCTATATATAGTGTTGGACATGCTGCGACCTGATTTGCCGTTGAGGATCTCCTGACATTTACTACGCGACATGGAAAAACATGTGTCCTTGACGCTGTGGTCAAGCGATCCTCAGCGGCCAATCAGGTCGCAGCATGACCGAAACTATATATACCTGGCATACATCACGCAGCGCCACAGAGTGGACACAACTGCAGAAACGTAAACATCGAGAAATCTGAACATGGTGCGTAACCGTGAAAAATTTATTAAACATATAAATTGTTACATTAGAAGACGATATTAGCAGTCATAATGTACCAATATGTCACATAATGTATCAACATTTAAATTAGAGATTAATTACACGGTGACCAAGAAGAAGTATTTAACGATCTTCAACATGAAAATAAAGACTGAAGAAACGTTGAAAACATAAAAAAAACTTTCTTCCACTCACACAGCCTGAAAATTTTACAAATATGTACAGAAACGTTTTCCTGTTGTTAATTAAAGATTTTATGATTAATAATTATTTTAAATTATATAGATCGACTGTTAATGGCCGTTAAGGATATTCAGTGTTAAAACAGACATGAAAATAAAATATATGACTAATATTTCAGTATAAAGAGCTGACAATTTGCAGAAAAATAAATTATTCCATATAAAATAAATAAAGAATATTTATACAGATCAAAACATCATAGTTACACAGGTTTTTAAAAATATATGTCTGGTTCGACAGCTTAAATTTTTTAAGTTTTAAAAATGATAATCGTAATTGGGTTATTGTTTCCTAAACCCTGTAACTTCTATTACAATTTTGCTTCTAAGCTAAAATGGTGACTATGCACCAATTATTATCTGTGTCTGTGACACGTCTATTTGTAAAATTTTTATCTGATTTATATTCCAATGTTCTAATTATTTTGACTATGTCACATCTCATAAACCGACATTTTCACAACTTGTTTCTATACGTATAGATAATTGATGATTTTTATCTTCAGTAATCATTTATTAATTGGAGCTGACATACCTAACCTCCACAGATGGTATACTTTAGATGGGATTAAAACGTAATTAAGACCACTTCTTCAGCACTTATTGTTCATAGGTTAATGATTACTATGTACCCATTTTTATCTGTATATGTGACAGGTCTATTTGTAAAATATTATCTGATTTGTATTCAAAATTTGATTTGATTTTTAAGACTTGACAAATATTGTTATAATTAGATGAATTTTGACATAGTAAACATTACTTATATTTCTTTATGGGAATAGCTAGTTACATTTACATGTGCAATATTTTCCCATTTATCAGCTACTATGTAATGCAGACAATTTTCAGCTGGAAAAATATTCAGATTTAAATATCTTCAAATATAAGTTAAAAATATTGCTAGTGAAGATCTGTTATTCTTGAATAAATGAATTTTTTTAATGTGAACTGTACGATTGATATGAATACAGTATTTCATAATGAAAAATACTTTAAAATTATCACTAATTTTCACTTTGTATTTACTATATTTCCTAACATTACTTATTCATTCTTCATGATCATGTACATAATTTCGTTTCGACTCAATGTATCTAACTACATTTATAGATTACAGTCAATTGTAATAACCTAACATCAAAATTTGGTTCACAGTTAACATTTGTATTTATGTTATCACAATTATTCACAATTTGGATATATATGATTTTTTTACTGGAAATAAATGCTGAAAGTAGCTCAGAAATTGAAATTTACATACAAATATGTGAAATGATAATGATATACACACAATTTTTTTTCACAAATATCGATTCAAGAATTCGTCCGTTTTTATGATTAATAGCTCAGAAATTGTACACTTACGACCTCCTTCCAAAATATGAAATATAAATTAGATGATGTATTATTGCTCACAAATATATAAAAAAACATTCTGTTATCCTACTGAAAAGCCAACTTTGTTTAATTACACATATTACACGCACTAATTTGTTTATATTTATATAAATTTATGGAAATACATTGCATAAATTACAATTAATTGTACTTTTAATTCAATCTAAATGTTCCTATTTCTTTTCATACCTTTGATTAACAGTGCATTAATTGATTAACGACAATAACAAAATCTTATCGGGGGTTCCGTAAGTCATTTACAATACTTTATATACACATAACTTTTCATCCGTACGTTATACAACTCTTATTACCTCCTTAAATATTATACAGGATACAATAGTACTTAATGATCAGCAGTAGAGAATGAAATTTTATAAATCTCGGCCGACATACATTTGAATGTATTATAAAGCGCCAAATTGGCGTTATTAAAGATGGCGACGATAATTATTTTTTCAAGGATGGTAAAGTATTTCGTATTGTATTATATTACCATTCGATGGAATATTACTGAAACAAATTATACTTTTCATTCAATCAAAATATTTCTGCTTTATTTATTTACGAAATACAGAACTATATTTTATGATGCTTGAATGTCTCGCCTACATATGACGTCACCGTCTCTTGGCGCGCAGTAATTTAACACTAAATTATAACATTAACTCTTAAGGGAAAATTCGTAAAAATAAATCAACTACAATTCTAGGGGTTTGTCACCCCCACAGTACTGGTTCTCTATTTTAGGAGAATATGTATACCAATTTTTGTTACATTCTGTCCACGCGATAAAATTTTATTAAGATTACCGTAAAAACATACATAGATACTGACATACAAATATACATAATTTTTTATTATATATATATATATATATATATATATATATATATTGTGGTAAGGTCGTTTACAGAGACTCCTTTTATGTGCATTTTTAATTTATTATAAATTTTACTTTTGTACATTTATTTGTGTCAAATATTATGTCTTTGAGTCGTAAGCAAAGTGCGCACATTTATTTTATCATCAGGGGTGGAAATCGAAAAAAACTAAGTAAATAGCAGGCAGCGTCACTTCTTTTCTGCAGGAATCCCGGAACCTCCGTCGCCAACCGGTTGTCGTAATGACTCAATTATTCAAAGTAAATTTATAAACATTTTCCTCATCGTTATGAATAAATCGTGACTCAAATTCCATGGATTTTAATTAAATTTATTCATTTTAATATTCCGTACACGAACTTTTACTCAGCTGCACACGTAAAAAGCTTCGCAGAAGAAATTCGTTGTTGAGCGATACGGCTTCTACTATAGTAGAGGGCAGATGTTTTGTGGCATTAAATCAGAGGATATCAATTCGGAAAGATTAGGAATTTTTATGTTCATGCCAAAAAAAAATTTTTTTATTTCAAAAGTGATTATGATTATCACGTAAATAAATGCCGATTAGTTCCGACTACTATGAAATTCCTAATTTCATGATCACATAATCCACAAGCCGGTCCAGAACATGCGACACTAAATGTAATTTTTATTTTCTGACTATGTTAAGATTAGGCGGATCATTCAGTGTGTACATCTATCGTTTGTCGTTGTTCTAACTTCTCGGATCATATACCAGAACTGAATTTTATGATAATTATTTTCTTCGTTTGTAATTATCGCAGATTATGCGTAACCTAATGAAAATATAGGTAGAATAGAACCTTTTAAATAGCATTTGAAATCGGTTGTTTCACGAAAATGTAAATTTTGCAAGTTTTATTTCTGTCAATACAGGCGTTTGTCTATCTTGAGGGTAGAGTATTCTTTTGCACTGTAGAAAATTTATGAGAGGATCAAGGGGCTTAGGGGCCGTAAACCCGGCGTTTCCCTGAGATCAGTGTTGTTCTGCTTTGAAAGAAGGAGGAATGTTTCTAGAGACATTTCAATGGGACTTTCTTTGCATTTTTTCCCAACAATCTGACGCTTTTTGTAACTTACAATAAATGTGTTGCTCTTGTGTGGGGACGCATTTTAGTGCTGCCGTCATGGCATGACATTACTCCTGTCACATCTGCAAAACATGAAGTGGTTTCATGTATTAAACGGCGCCTGCTTGTTATGCCTTTCATGTTTTCAGCATTGTATATGTTAATGAACGTTGTGTCAGCATAATTTAAATTTCTGTGGTGGTCTGGAAAATGCTCATGCTACTGCCACCGATACGCAATGAGTTCCGTGTCCCGGAAACAGGTTCCTACATATATAGCTGCTGCAGGGAAATGAGATTCCCATAATTTATGAAACCATCTGCAAAATACGATTCACTGTGAACATGCGACACGTTTGTGTATACTAAGATCCGCTAACAGTTTGCGTGTTTCACCTGGGAAGGGAAATTACAGGACGTTCAATTGTAACGCCGCTCAGCAAATAAAAGAAAGTCTAATATTTGGAAACACGAAGGGAAAAAAGAAAAGGGAAGCAAATAAATGGAACTGAAGAAGAAGAAAGGGCGAAATGTTATATAACTGATGATATCGCAGTCTATGGTCATCCAAGTTCAGTATGATTTCGTTCTTTATTGACATCGAATTTTTTTTTGTAGAAAAATAACCATATTACACTAACAGAACTGATAAACTTAATAACATATGATCGAGGGTAAAACAATCAAAAACGTAACGTCTACTGAAAATAGTAATATGAAAACGACCTTTATAACTGACAAAATTAAAAAACAGAACTCTTAAAATAAGTTAAATTTAAAGCTGGCGGACGTTTAGACGCAGATTATAGTCTTTTTCTAACGGCGAATAATTTAGTGCTATAGTCTTACACGCATCGAAACTTCCGGAAGCTTTATTTTAAGAGTATTTTAAAAAATTTAATCTGTTATAAAGGTCGTTTTAAATTTATTAATAATATATGCGTCGTATTGTCGAAGACGCAAATTATATTATAATATTAGAAAGGTAAACCCAGGACATCTTCTCGTAATAAATATCAAAATATACATAATACGACGAGTCAGAATAATCAGCAATGTTTGGATTTTCAAATGCTATTGTAATTTGAAAGAAAAGTTTTTATTTACAATTGTTGCGAAGGCCGATGCGTGCTCCGTTATGCACACGTATTACGAGATTATTTTAAATATCAACATAACTTGCCGTCAATATTTTATAAACTATTCCATCGGCACGTACCTTCCTCGTCACAAAAATTAGGCGCCCCTTCCTGAATGCAAAAAGCAATACATCGTTGATATGGAGGGTTTACCCATTATTTTTCCAGTATAAAGAGCTCTCAAATTAGTGCCTTTTTATATGCTAAATTATTTTGAAAGTTATATTAAATGTTCTATGGGTATTTATGATGCACATATTTAAAATAAGAACGAGGAGAGAAAATGAGTATTTTATTAGGGATAATGTGATACGATCTCGTAACGTTAAAGACTAATTAAAAGTTGTCCATTTCAATTGAATATATAGGGCTAATATTTTTTTTAGTTAGATAAATAAAAAAAACAAATAAAAGACACAAGTATGTGTTAAGTTAAATACAACACAACTTTTCTGTAACCTTATTTGTTTCGTCAGGTGATCGATCACAATGAATGCGGAAACTTTGTGTGTTATTTAATTTATCACTTATTTTTGTTTAATATACGGGTATTTCATTATCTAATTAGTATGTTTTTAGCAAAGACGTTATATATTTTATAATTTCAATATTCTTGCGTTGTTTCCAAATATTTGGCAGTTGAAGCAGATACGTAACTGAAAAGTAGGGCATTTTTATGACAACTACTAGATATTTAAATTCAATTGTTGGTGACGGATCCTATTTGGCGAGTCCATAATTTTCGCAAAATTCAGCTACATACTAGAGATATTTACAATGTTCCTGTAAATGAGAACTTGATTACATCTACTATATTGTATACTGTGTTATGTTAAGGACAATACCAGATATTTCTGTTAAATAAATGTACTGTATATAGGTGATTAACTATAATAAAAATTATAAATTCAAGTAAGAGCCATAATTTTAACATCAGGATCACAGTTTTTCTGTTCACTATCGATTATAACTGTTAAGAAAACAGAAATATACTCAATTTTCAGGACAAAAGCCGACGTAAAATCAAACAAAAATACCTGTTTTTGCAAAATAACATGGTAGATCTTGTCTGAACTGGAATATCCGGAGAGTCACTCACTCTATCGCAAGAGCAGTAAAATGTTAGAGGTTGTGTGGGGTGATCACATTTTGCTGTGATATGTGAAGATTTTTTCTGTATTGTTTTACGACCATGCTGTAAAATTGTAATTGACTAGTACTTTCGTTCCTGTAGCGGGAAACAAATGTGTGGAAAACTTTCAAAACACCAAGTAATATTTTTTAATTTCAAAATTTATAAGTTTGATAACATTAACTTTAGTAGTAATTGCGTTCATGTATAACTTTATTATTTTGTCCATTTTACAATACGAATTGTATCGTTTATGTTACATAAACTGTAATTACATCTAAAGAGGATGTAGAAATAATTCTGTTGTGATCTACATATACTACGAGTGATCTTTAGTAAACATTTTGAGGCCATATTTAATTATGTAATATTTATTCTACTACTAAATTAAATATTAAAAACCAAGAATAAATTAGATAATACATGCATCAATAATTACCTGAGTTTAAAACATATTTTAATATTGTATGGAGCATATTACCACGGCTATAAAATTACAAATGTTAATTTACTGTTCTTGTATAAACGGTCTCATTTAAATATTATCACGATAAAAGAGCAATGGTGATCATAGAATCCAATTTAAAATTCAAAGTTAAATTTACGTCGTCAATCAGCTTAATAAATATGTAATTTAATGTGTTCAATCCTTGAATACGGAATGGGGAAGTATATAAAAATCAATTAAATAAGTAAGAAGGCGAATAGGACAAACCTACGACTACTATGAGCAGTAGTGAAATACTAGTTGGTAAATGAAAAATCAAACGTCCATATAAGGCTGTATCACGATTGCGGATATAATTCAGTTATAATTATGGTCAGGACTCGGCCCCTAAAATAGTCATAGAACAATTGCGGTCACCCTAAAAAAATTCTATAATATTCCATCAAGGCGTTTCTAAGAGGTGGATAGGCGAGGCAAACACTTTAGATTGATGTCAAAGTGTAAACAATTAATTTAATAGTGACATACTGATATTTTCTGCCAAGATGATTCCAAAGTGACAAAGATCAGTCTGGTACGATGAAATGATATCACCATTACGAATTTTATTAGACTCTAAACTATGGAGCTCCAGAAAAGACTCGTGCAAGACATTTATAAAGACTTTTATTAATGGAAGAACTATTATGAAAGAGGTATTAATACAAAACCATGAAACAGTAAATCAAAAATTTACGAATTCTGTGAAGAGGAAGGCAATTGTTGAAAACTTTATGAAATAAGTAGCTTTAGAAATGCTATTTACAATCCAGGATATCAATTTTTTCTAAGCTGGCATCGAACGCTACAGAACTTCGGGATTCATCAATGTCACTGCAAGTGGTCTTTTAGAGAAATTTGTTATTGTTTATAATAATATAAATATATAATATAATAATATAAATAATTGATATTTATATAAAAAATGAAGGATATTTACGCGTTTCCTTGCTTTGCGCGGTTTGGCTAATCGGCATTCATAACACTTGCGTTAAAAAGAGTGAAGTTTACAGATGTGAATTTGCTCATCTATAAAAAAATCCAGTGAATACAATTTTATCTACATGCCAATCATGAAGATTTGAAACTGTCGATTCACCTTACTAAAATACTTATAAAGGGCTGTAAGTTTCATTTGAGAAAAGCGTTGTATGGCGGCTGACAAGCTGGCGAAGAGAGAGACCTCACAACAAAGAAACATCTCGACTACTCATGTATGTACCAAACGGATGCCTGCGCAGCCGTCTCTGGCTTCTTTGAAAAAAAAAATGTCTTCCAACCGAACTGGAAGAAATCAAGGGATATTCTTCAGTGAGCTGGAGAGCTACTACGACTTCTCTCCCCCGAAACATTACAAGGAGACAACAAATAATAGTATCAAGGATTCGCACCTCACACACCAAATTAACCCTTAATTTTCTTTTTTCTAGTTAACCTCAGCCTGTATGTACGGTTTGCACGACTGCAATAACTATAAAGCATCTACTTTTTGAATGCACTCTGTCCGACAGGCCAATAAGAAAACTTCTCGCAACCCATACCAAAAGAAAATTTTGCAGCAATTCACTCACTGCTCGAATTCCTGGCAGTCACAAGACTCGATAAATAAATATGAAGAAGAAGAGGTAGGTGTAGACAGGGTATGTATAGGGTAATTCACATAGTGGCAACTCCCCTCTTATAGCATAGGAAAGCGAGTGAAAGGGGGCGATGCGGAAAGGTCGAACAAGGTAGTCAAGGGTTAACTAGGGCCCTACCCGGCAATTCGTCTATAAGTTATGGAGGAAATGACCTAGAAAAACCTAGATCAGGTAGGTCGGACATTTGCTACTTGTCTAACGCTCTTCCGATGGCGGGAGAGGCGTTTACTGTGGGGTAGCAGCACAGACCTTGGGCATACGGTAAGAGTTGTTCGCTGTTACCATAAGAACAGTCTGCCAGCTGCCTCCTAAACTGGTAGAGTCTTGAAGAAGGGAATGCTGCGTCCCCACAGCAAACCCCTCTCCCGCCATCGGAAGGGCGTGGGACATGTACCCAGTGTCCGATCTACCTGATGCAGGTTTTCTAGGTTTTGTCCTGCATTATTTTTTAAGCGAATTAATAAATAAATAAATTTTATATACATCTTTATGTATTGATCACAATTAAGATATGGATAAGAAAGATAACCAATACAAACAAAAAAGGTTATATAAATACTACATTATTATTGTGTGATATTTAGATTACCTTTCTTGTTTCTATTGGCTATCTTTCTTATTCATTATTTTCAATCAGACGTAATTTTTTTCATTTCTACAATTAAGATATTTTAACCGGAAATTTAGGTCAGTTTTATCACATAACTATGCGTACAGTTAGGTTTTTGTGATTTCATAGGTGATCATTTACATCTACGGAAAACATTTTTTTCAACTGTGGTTATCCAATGCTTGGATTATAATTTAATTACGGTTTTCGCCTTCCAAATTGAATAAATTGGTTTAAAAACTTTGAATTATGTATGCTGAGGAAGGTGTCAATAATATAATTTATGGAAATGATCGTACATATTGTTTTAAATCTTTAATGATAGGTTTGAAAATATTTTCTAAGTATGTACGGCATGTAGTCTTCATATATGAATGTTTTTCGAAGCTTATGTGAGAGTATCAGGGACAAACCTCTAAGAATGACTTAAATTAATGATTGGTAGAGTATCGCCGAAGTTTGAACGAGACTAGTTAGCCCTACTCAATAATGATTTTGTGTATCAATATTCAGTAGGATATTAAGGTAGCTAACCATTATAGCATTTTTATCTAACAGAATAAAAATAATCTGTAATGACGTGTGTGCCACACAGTGTAAGGCTTTCCTTTTTCTTTTTTATATTGATTTATTTACAGTCGTATCAACAGCTCTGGTTATTGGTGACTCAGTATGGTAATAATTTTTTCTAGTCAGGGGACTGATTTGCCGAGAGTTTCTCTCACGCACAAAAACATCCATACCCTCTTTGGGGTTCGAACCTCTGTGATGCGAGACAGTCACGCTGGCTCCCACACCACAGGAGGTAGGCAAGAATTTCTTTATCGTCCTCAAACGGGCAAATTATTTTCCTGCAAATGTGTAAGATGTATTCCCTTTAGACAATTCTGATACGCTGTTTGTTTAATGATTTACTTTATATACTTTCCTTTGTTTTTTCATATATTGCCTTGAGCGCCGGGTAGTGCAGCTCTGAACAACGGCGAACGGAATGAAGCTTAGAGATGGTTGGAAGAGTAGTGGCCGAAAATTTTCTCTGATTTTTCTCACGATATTGTGCGCAATGCAGATATATCTGGACTGTATTTCCGTGCTATATTCGCCTATTTTTATCAATCTGTCAATGTTAAATTATCTGTGGCCCAAAGAGATAACAATCAGCGACGTATGTATGTGGTTTGAGTCACTCATACTTCACTCTAACCTGAAGAATTGTCTGTAATTAGAATTCGTGATTCGACATGTTTCTTAGGTGAAATTTCTGTATTAATATACAATTTATAAAAATTATTTTCTTCATAATTTTCCGGTGAAATATCTTAATTGTGTTGAATATAATATTATTTAAATGAACATTTATAAAATTCTTAATTTCAAATATTTTATTATTGTGTATTATATTCATATGTGTTTGTGTGTAACGATATGCACAATTTACTTCACTGAGTTTGAAAGGAAAATTATAAATTATAAATTTAATCTCAAATTCTGCCGACTTTACAAAATCCTACTTCTTGACTCAGTCGAAACATTTATTAATACAGTATTGGTATTTCTACTGTCCAATTTTGATCAGATTAACGTTATACACAAGCATTTATATATGTAAGTAAAACCCGTGTTGTACATTTATCTTGTTACAGCGATGTGGTAGAGATGCATTAAAACTTAAATTAAACAAAATTAAAAGTAGTTAGAGTGTTACTATTTGCTTCAGTTCTGGTAAACGTTCGTCGGAAGCTCTCACCATCTCTCTCTTTCTCGTCTTTCTCACGCTTACGCTATTTGCTCTCACATGTTTGACCCAAGGGCTTATAAAAGCAAAGCTCACGCCCGGGTCAAAGGGAAGCCTGTTAACACACAAGCAACTCTACGTACATTACATTCGGGGAGTCGCGTCACCACATGCCAGAGCGAGGCTCGAGTCTGCGTCGGCGCTGCATGCTTTAGCCAACCAATGCGGGCTCTAATGTAGGTCTACACTCCAACTTCTATTTACATCTGCTTCCTCAGGGAACAAATCCTCGTGAATAAACGGCAAACTTGATCAAATATTCAATAGCGGGATTGGAACGCGCGTATTTTAGTAATGAAAATTAATTACTAATAAAATGTAAGAAATTTATGTATATTCGATACCCGGAATTTTATCAAAAGGTCACAAACATATTTTTTTTATATCACAAATTAAACGATGGCGTCGGCGTAGCGGACGGGTGAAGCGCCACTCGAAGTATATATGTCATCAAAAGTGCTTCCGTAATTAAAATGTTATCAGATGACGCCATTTGCACATCGTATAGAGCATAAAAAGATAAATTAGACGATTTATGTACAAACAAACATATTTTGTCTGTAACCCTCGTTTCTGTTGGCCATGCGAAGAGCCTTGAGACGTTTTGGACAATGCGAGGAGATGCCTGCTGTGGCCTAATACCAGCCACCTGCTGGGCGTCGAATCGTCTTTTAAGCCTAGGTGTTGTTCCACCACTTTTATAACCCTCATAACCCCCTTGTTTCAAGTTATGTGAGGCTGGGACACAATTTTCCGAACCACTTGGAATAATTCGTCGGTTACTTTAGCAGTAAAGGTCGTGCCAGCACAGCAGAGATTTCTCGTACGTTATTGTTTGGGTGTATTTGTTACTTGACAATTTTCAATATTATATTATCTTGGCATGAAACTCTCCAACGACAGTTTCTCTGTAACTTTTGACACACACAACGACCATGCCCGTCAAGGGATTCAAACATGGGACCTCTTCCATGCGAGGCTATTCCACTGACTAATACAACACGTCGGCTTTATTTTGGTTGTTACACATTTAACATGAATCACTCCCATTTCATTTCGCTTTCTTAGAGTGTGCTTTTTCTCAGAAATTTTCAGGCGTTATATATATTAACCCGCCGTTTAGTCGCGTTAGGTCTAGGAGACCGACGCAATTTAATTTCTTTGTTATCTCCGGAGCCTGGCCAGATAAGGGATGACATCTCAGAGGAATCTGTTTTCAACATTCTGCCAAGGCCACACTCCAAAAGCCACCGCAGTTTCTCGGAAAATGACTTTTGAATAAGGGAGTAGCGTATCTTCCAGTCGATGAGATCTACTGCGATCACTTACGTCAGTATTTTTCTCGTCCTTAGCGCAGTAGTACGGAGTGATAATATAGTTCCTTTTCGTAAAAATCGTTGACGATTATTCAATTTTGGTATCAAATATTTCTCTTTTGATACTTAAATTTTTATTGTCATAAGTCGATATTATATTTATATTTTATTATAAATATCCGTTTTTCTGTTTGTGAACAATTGTGTAAAATCAGTAAAAATATATGCAATTTAAATAATCATCAATATGTAGATTAAATTGGTCGTCTTCGTTTTGAAGAAGATAATTGTGACACTAATGTTGCGCCAGACGACGAAATTGAAGAATCATAAGATGAATCGGAAACTGGTATTTTAGGAACTAAACCTGATGACTCGTATACGGATCATGAAATTAACGAACTAGGTTTAGAAAAAATGCTGGACATGTTTAAAGGAAACTGTGAAAGTTTTTTGTTTGCGTGTACACACTAATTTGCCAAGAATGCCTTGTCACAAATTCAAAAAACATTGAAAGAGACTGTGATTAATTAATTAATTTCTTCTTCTTCTAAGAATAGTTAATTATTTTAGATTATCATATTATCTTTTTTATCAGCATTTCGTCTTCATTTTCAAGAAAGTCGAATACTTTAAAAATTCACTAAAAATTAATCATATAAATAAATAACTACATTTTTAAACAATTATATTTCAAGCACACTGGAACTGTTTATCTGGCATCTAACTGATGTTTGGTTTATATAATTAGAGTATCAATATTTTATGATTATAATCTTGTTTAATCTTGAACGTACATTCCTTTTCAGTTATAAGGAATGTTTTCGTGCTTCCGATTATTTGGTCTGAAAAATAACAAATATTTTATTATGTAATTATTATTATTATAATTTTCATCGTCAAATTTCAAGAAATGCAACGTACTATGTAATAAAAATCAATTTAATAATTTTTTAGAAAAAAGATTGCTACATAAGGGTAATGAACGTTGTGGCAGATCCTCTTTAATAGCATAGGCAGGGATTTGGAAGGGGCATGCAGATGGGTAGAGCAAGGTGGCCAAAGGTTAACTAGGACTCCCGGGCAATGGTTTTAGGATCCTCCCCAGCATTAGCCTAAAAGTGATGAAGGACAAACCCTAGAAAACCTGCATCTGGTAGGTCGGGCTCTTTGTACTGAGACGAAGAAGAAGGGTGTGTGTGTAGACAGACTATGTATGGGGTAATCAGTATTGTAGTACTGGCTTAGAGAAGTGATCACATTTGAGACAACCGAATTTTCGTCTTTTCATTCCATATTGATTGGTCATACTATTCAAAGAGAACGTTCCTATTTTTCGGATATTATTATTATACACACACACACGACATCCGCGCTCACGTATAAATTCGAAACTGCTTCATCAGATGCGAGATTATCTATACTGCATTTTTATTTACATACGCACACCGTATCAAATTTTATTAGGTTAAATTTTTCAAATATTTAATCATAATAAGTCACCTAATACTCCAGGCTAATCAAAAAATTAAAAAGAAAAATTTTGTTTTTGTTTTCATTACCATGCTTTATATTGGGCTTCATATTATATTAAAATATTTATTCAGAAAGAACAGAAGAAGCTCCAATCAAAGCTCAGCTATGAAACCGTTTCAAGTGTCAGGATGGAAAAATCTCGACCAGACCAGTAATCGGCGTATGGAGAAAGTTCGCACCTAGCAGGTTGTTGACCATGGTAGCTCAGATGGTAATAGAACCACGCTTCAGATGGATTCCAGGGATCGACTCCAGGTTAGGAGGAGATTTTTCCACGTTTAATTCAGTTTCATACTCTAAGCGCTTAACTCCGATTGAAAGATATTCTTGAGTCCTTGAAATAAAAAGTTATAATTATCTCATAAATGTAACACTGAGTGGTGCTCATCGTCCAGATCAGACGCATAATGCGTTAATTCCAAAAATTATGGTAACGAATAAAAACAGAAAATGTTAATACGGAACTAATAATTGATTTTTTTATCTGTAGATTATTCTTGGAGGCCTACATATATAATATTTCTGTATTGCATCAGGACTAACAAACAATATTAATAGGAGATAATGTGGTATATAGTCACAAACAGGTGTGTCCCTCTGATTTTGTCTTTCAAATGTATCATTTGTGCGTTCAATCAGATTATATTGTTTACACAAACCAGTATTATGCGCATGAAACGAAACCGTTTTCAATTAAATCATATTTTGTACTGATTACAAATTTAACAGTAAGCTCAATGATACTCAATTTAAACCCATTCATTCTGTGGTTAAAAAAATTCAGTGAAAGACTACAGTTTTGGGATTACAATCACAGTGGTCACAAAAGGGAAATGATATATGAAGCCACAAACAACGAATTATGTTGTTTTGCAATTAAAATAACATTTATCTCCTTTCCGTATTGTATAATTTATATACACTTACTTACAGACGTTATACAACGTTCAATTTTTTTTGTGAGGGTAATTATGACCATACAACAATAAACAGCCTTACATAATAAGGTTTTAATTTGATTATATAAATAAGTAGCCAAGGACAGAAAAATATTAGTGCACATAAATACCACACAACGTTTCTGCAATGCTTGTTGCTTACGTCAGGCGATTCAAAAAACGCAAGAGTCGTAAGAACAACACGCCGGAAAAAACACGGAATGAAATCAAATGTTTTCTATAAAACATTCTTTTCTATAAAATGTATAAACGTATGATATTTACGCTTGAGTGTTTCTGACTACTTATCTAATTATTTAAGTTTTAACACAGACGTTATATTTTTTTAATTTCAATGTTTTTAATAATATTTTCAGCGACTATGGGAATACCAAACAGTAAATAAATGAATATTACGACCTCATATTTCCCACAAAGTGTAACTTTCAGATTAAGTAATGATTTAATATTTCACTTCTTCAATTAATTAAACATTATGCGAATTTTATTGTGACTGGAATTCTGGGAAACAAAATTAATACAATGAATATCAATCATTTTAATTCAAATTTTGGGGCTGATAAATGGTAACATGTCATCACCTAAATACATAGCACATCATATTATGTTATAATAAGAAAATTCAATTTTAATGAATGCATTGTTCGATACATTTTGTTTTGGAATGTTGTTTACTTGCACTGTACGCACACTAGTTCTGAATTCTAAGTATGACGTCACCTCTGACTACATTCGAGCACAATTAGGGACGCATGACGGGCTGCTTACATTGTAAAGGACACGTGTTGTGTTAATACTCTGTCCCACGTCCTAAATTCCGTGAAAAATGACAAAGTATCGGTGAGTTACAGTTTCAACAAATTCACACATAATATGTAGTGATGAATATTAATTAAACGTAAAAAAATCGGAACAGGAGTATTGACATTAAGTAAATATTATTTCAATGCCCGAAACGCTATTGAATATATTTTAATTGAAATTTAAAGGCATTATAATCAGTTTTAAAAATTGTATACTGGTATCTTTACATTAAGAGAGACATAGGAAAATAATAAATTATTCGTGATAAAGAATTTGTTTTTTATTGATTTGACTCTGAATATTAATTAAAAATCTATACTTAGTAATACAAAATACAAATTAAAAATTCTGAATGTGAAATACGCAACTAAATCGTAATTGTGAACTTGTGAAATTATGTATCTCATGCAGTAAATGAATCCTGATATTTTTTAAGAAACAAAACGAAATAAAACAGAGTCGATTCAGAGGGATACTACATAGAACTAAACGCAAGACAGCCAACGGATGATAAGAATTACAAAATACCTTGTGCACACGCCGCTTTCCACGTCACAAGACTTGTCAATAGTAATAAACTCAGCGAGGAAGTCATAAACCTAAATTTACTTGATTCACAAATACACGTTTTTGCGGGGTACTGTTTCATATAAAACATCACAACTGTGTGGAATTATGTTTCACAGCCTCCAAATTGATGTCGTAAAAATACGATACCCACAGATTGAAGCTGTGAACGCGGAGGAACACGTTTTTCACATGTGCCGGCTACAGCACGGAACATCAAACGGTGCACTGCCGTCAGTATTTTTCCTTTGGTCTTTTCACAAACACATACACACGTGCACGCACAAACACACACGCGGGGGTTCTAACAGTAGCCGCACGCTTCCCTTCCCTTCCCGAGGGATGCTAATGGAGTGCGCGCGCAGGCCAGGGACCCCCACCCCGCATTTCCCGCGTGCAAACACGGCCTGTCCCGATAATCCAATAGCACAATATTCTCTCTCATTATTCCTCTTATGTCGCGAATAAGATACAAGAGCAACTGCTACCGATGCGGGTGCCTCACGCTGCCGTACTGTTGGGTACTAGCGGACTCCACTATATCCTCAGCTTCCTTGCAGCAACTGTCTCGAAATGCTATATGTTGTCCTATAACACACAGGTGAACTGTTCTCGTGTTCAGGATTCGAGCTTAACTCATTTATAGCTTAAGTTATGAAAATTAACAATATTAACAACGCGTAATTTTTTATTTCCTTCTGCCTGCGTGTCCGGAAAAGTATTTAATTCGACGTTATTCCCTTGGCCAATACGGATTTAACCGACATCGAGAGCGTCACTTCTTGAACTTTTACATTTCAAACCACGTACAAAATACATGCAGAAGGAATATGAATTTCGTCATAACCGGTAAGATGACTCAATGTTTCATAATCGAATTACGAAATCTTCGAAGAGTCAAGTAAATATACTCCCGATACACAGAGAGCGCCTCAATCACTATCCGTACCCTTAAAGAGTTAAAAAATACTACCGGAACCTTGAGAGGCTCAAATACTTCCGGAACCTTAAGTTACTAAAATACTCCCGGAACCTCAAATACTCCCAGAACCTCAAATACTCCCAGAAACTCAAATAATCCCGGAATCTTAAGTCACTCACATACTCCCGGAACCTTAAGTCACTCAAATACTCCCGGAACCTTAGGTCACTCAAATACTCCCGGAACCATAAGTCACTCAAATACTCCCGGAACCTTAAGTCACTCAAATACTCCCGGAACCTTAAGTCACTCAAATACTCCCGGAACCTTAAGTCACTCAAATACTCCCGGAACCTTAAGTCACTCAAATACTCCCGGAACCTTAAGTCACTCAAATACTCCCGGAACCTTAAGTCACTCAAATACTCCCGGAACCTTAAGTCATTCAAATACTCCCGGAACCTTAGGAGAGTCTAAAAAATACCGGTACCCTGAGAGAGACAAAATAGACTCGGAATTTTAAGAAATGTAAAATTACATTTTGTTCCTTAAGAGAATAAAATATACTCCCGGTACCCTAATTGGGTGAAATATAATGCCGGGATATTGAGTCCAAATTACTCCCATTACGTAGAGAGACTTAAAAAAAATTTCCCATACCTTAAGAGAGACAAAAGTATTCGCCATACATTAAGAGAGACAAAAGTATCCCCGATACATTAAGAGAGCCAAAAACATCCCGGGGCATTAAAGGAACCAAAATTAGTACCCAGTTCCCTATTTAAGATTGTACAAGGCTTTCTATTTCTCTCCTACTCCTAGGGTCTGAACTACCACAACCTGAATATTGAATGTCAGAATAACTTCCTTGACCCTGGGTTCGACAGCAATCTCGCTTGTCTTAGCGTATGTGAAGCCATACCACCCCCACCCCTACGGGTAGCCCTCCTTCAATATCACGAAGGGTTTAACTTACGCATTGGCACCTTTGAGAATGACACAAAACGGAAAATAATGTGTATCTACTTAATTATTATATTCTTGTCAGAGTTGGAAAATTCAACAGTAACTATTTTTCCTTATAAACATATTTTAACATGAATATGTCATACGCCAGGCATTATTTGAAATATTTATTACTCCACATATCTGTGGGTGACATCAACGCGATCTCTATTGAAGAATTTTCAATCATTTTTTTAAATTTTTACAATCTATAATATATAAATAATATAATTGAGAATAATATAAATGGGAAATAAACAAATCATGTAACACAGTTATGATATAAGGGGGTAGTTGGACCGACGAATGCGGTCATTTGGCCTCATTTGGCCTCATTTGGCCTCTTGGTGCGACTGGTTCTTCGGCAAGCTGATGTACGAGATCGGTTTTCGTGACCCTGGCGAGTGTGTTGGTAACGAGTTGCTAATCTTCTAATTTCGGTGGTTACATGCGGAATCCTCAGGTCTTCGGGGAGATTTTGATTTGTTTACGAACAAAGGAGCTGCAGCTGGAAACGCTGTAGCATTTTGGTGTTGGACGGTTTTGTGCAACCCCATAGTGGAATGCTGAAAGTCCAAATTGGCTTTAAAATGACGAGAAGTATATTTTCTAGGGATAACTGTGATTCCCAATTAGCCAGATCATTTCTTTGACTTTAAGGTGTAGATGTTAACTTTTGGTCTTTATACGAGTCTTCCAGGTGAGTCTGGTCGAGGTACATTCCTAAGCATGTGACTTCTGAGTTTACTGTTATAACTGTGTTGTTAATTGAGATTAGTGGACATACATTTAAGATGTTGGTAAACGTGACTTGGATGGATTTGTCGTTATTTACCGAAATTCTCTGCTTTGTGAACCATGAGGCAAACATTTTCAACTACAACGTCGATTACGACTCATTGTTTTTGTAACTATTCACATTTTTCGTAACAACAAACAAAGCTTAATACTGAAAACATATTGTTGCTTTCAACTCAAATATGAAAATCAAAAAGTTTCTCAAATTATTTCTTAAAAATTACACTTTTTCACTTCCTCAAATAAAACTCTTCCCATTCGTTTTAATTCTTACATATCCGGCGCACAATATGTTTATACAGACTTTTTACAGTTTCCTTGCGTCCTAACACTCAGTCTCTCGCGGTCAACCACTAGCGACTACGAAAGAAATATCTCAAATTAGTTCATAGTGTATTTAGACAAATGAGACATTCACTTGCATTATTATTTCAAGAACATCTATTGAATCGTTGGAATAAATTAATAATTGACCACTGTTGTTATTATGAAACGTTAAGCCTGCGAGAGGATTCTCTCGCAGGTAACCTGCGAGGGATGTTCTCTCGCAGGCATACCCTCATGTAGCCTATTGCCCTAAAAAAAAAAAATCTTCCCAGAGGACTCTGGCGGAGGCTACCTTTGGGGATGCCTTCACATCACTCTGGTTTTTTTTAAAAAACTAAGGTTCCTATATGCCGAGGCACCTCGGCCTGTTTTGAGAGGTGTATGTTCCGGGGTCGCAGACCTTGGGCATACGTTAAGAGTTGTCCGCAATTCCTATTGGGAATAGTCGGGCAGCTGCCTCCTAAACTGGCCAAGGCATGGCGAGGGGAAAGCTCCGGCCCCACAGCAAACCCCTCTCCAGCCATCGGAAGGGCGTGGGACAAGTACCAAATGCCCGACCTACCTGATGCAGGTTTTTCTAGGGTTTGTCCTGCATTTCTGTAAGGCGAATGCCGGGTAGGGTCCTTAAACCATAGGCCGGGGGCCCTAGTTACCCTTGGCTACCATCCTCCACCCTTCCGCATCCCCCCTTTCAAATCCCTTTCCTATGCTATAAGAGGGGAGTTGCCACTATGTGGATTACCCTATACATAGCCTGTCTATATAAAAAAAATCATAAAAAATAATAATAAAAAAATATGCCTTTTTCTCACCGTTTTTGAACTAAGGTTCACACAAGCCGCGACACCTCGGCCTGTTTTGAGAGGTGTATGTTCCGGGGTCACAGACCTTGGGCATACGGTAAGAGTTATGTGCTATTTCCATTGGAATAGTCGGCCAGCTGCCTCCTAAACTGGTCGAGGCACGGAGAAGGGAATGCTACGTCCCCACAGCAAACTCCTCTCCCGCTATCGGAAGGGCGTGGGACAAGTACCCAATGCCCGACCTACCTGATGCAGGTTTTTCCTGCATTTCTTTAGGCGAATGCCGGGAAGGATCCTTAAAATATAGCCTGGGGGCCCTAGTAACCCTTGGCTACCTTCTTCTACCCTTCCGCATCCCCCTATCAAATCCCTTCCTATGCTAATAAAGGGGAGTTGCCAAACGTGGATTACCCTCATGTAGCCTGTTGCCCTAAAAAAAATTTATCAAACGTTGAGTATAATTTATGTGGCACGATGGGAGGCTCTGTGTGTATAGGTAATGGTTAAGTTGTTTACAGTCATAGCATTCGCTAACATGTTGCAAAAATTTCAGAATCTGTATTATCAGAAAATAAATTTTGACTTTTTTTATTTTCTCCATAAATCATATTATTTATTATTTACGTTACATCACATCTTGGTGTTCGTCTAGATGTATAAAATATGTTTTTAAATTATTTTAAGTTGCTCCGTTGAACGAAGTTTTGCTCAGAAACTGTAAACAAAGATTAACGCCACCCTCCTAAGTAATACTTAGACATGTTTCGAACTACTCCATCGCCTGTAGTAAGCACCCTGAGGCACCAACTGCAATCAGATCCCCTACCTGGTCATGTAGAAAATCCATTTTCAGTGGCGGTGATACGGAGAGGGCCATACGTCTCCTCCGCAACTCCCTCATAAGCTGAATATGTAACGAATATGGGGACGGACAGGCGAAGAATCCTGTCAATATCTCCTACACCTATTTTAGCCTCGTATATTTAAAGAACATTCGCATTTATTTTGCGACGGTATAGCATTGTTATAACCAACTATCAGAAATAAAAATACAGATTTACTCTCAATAAATCGTTAGACAATTATATTACGCCATTTATAAGAATTTAATTTAATTTTGCGACGGTATAGCATTGTTATAACCAAATATCAGAAATAAAAATACAGATTTACTCTCAATAAATCATTAGACAATTACATTACGCAATTAATAAGAATTTAATTCACAATACATAGGTCCATTATAACTTTAAATTATTCGATAACAAAAATTTAGCATAAAATTTAGTTTAGATTGCTGTGTACATATGCACATATCACTCATTCGCGATGTCGTTGGAAAAAATTTACTCCTCCGTAGAATCAAAGTATATTTGATAAATATATATACGCTTTGACTCCGAAAATTTTAATGTTTATCAATAAAAATTAATTTTACGACGTTTCGTCCCGTTTTAGCACATCTTCAGCTTAAACAGATTGTCCCATTTCCTCAAATCGAGAAGAAATTTTTTTGAAAAACGTAACCAGGTTTCGATGTAGCTATGTAATAAATTTCCTTTTTTTTTTTATTTTTAGGGCAACAGGCTACATGAGGGTAATCCACTATGGGCAACTCCCCTTTAATAGCATAGGAAGGGATTAGAAAGGGGGGATGCGGAAGGGTAGAGGAAGGTAGCCAAGGGTTAACTAGGGCCCCCGGGCTATGGTTTAAGGATCCTACCCGGCATTCGCCTAAAGAAATGCAAGGAAAACCCTAGAAAAACCTGCATCGGGTAGGTCGGGCATTGGGTACTTGTCCCACGCCCTTCCGATAGCGGGAGAGGAGTTTGCTGTGGGGACGCAGCTTACCCCTCGCCATGCCTTGGCCTGTTTAGGAGGCAGCTGGCCGACTATTCCAATAGGAATAGCGGACAACTCTTACAGTATGCCCAAGGTCTGCGACCCCGGAACATACACCTCTCAAAACAGACCAAGGTGCCTCGGCATGTGGGAACCTTAGTTCAAAAAAAACCAGAGAGATGTGAGAGCATCCCCAAAGATAGCCCCCGCCAGAGCTCTCTGGGAAGGTTCACCTGCGTAATAAATTTCCGTAGTCATTTTGGATTAAATTTAAAATTGGAATAATTACGAATATGAGAAAATTACGAAAATACTTGGATGTTAATTATCTACGGAAAAAATACTTCCGGCCAAACATGAATTTCTAATAATGAAGAAGAAATATCTGACATTTAAAATCTAAGTACAATTAGAATATCTTATTAATTGCAGGAAGTATCAAATCAGTCCAACCTCAAAAGGTCCAAATATTTATTCATTTGTATTACTGTATATGTGACATATTTTTTCTTCATTATTAAAGTATATTTGGATGCTCTGTCCTTTTGAGAGAGCCGAACAAACAATAGTCAAGGCTTTCTTTAATATTGCATAGTAATTTTCGTTGACATGAAATCGAAGAAATGTTTATTAAGCCTCTCAGTTGATTTTGGTTATGTATTGATTTAATAAACTACTGTATGCATTCTACCCTTACGAAGGGGCTACCTTTGGGTATGCCTTTTCCTCTCCGGTTTTGAACTAAGGTTCCAACATGCCGAGGCACCTCGGCCTGTTTTGAGGGGTGTATGTTCCGGGGTCACAGACCTTGGGCATACGGTAATAGTTGTTTGCTATTCCCATTGGAATAGTCGGCCAGCTGCCTCCTAAACTGCTCGAGGCACGGAGAAGGGAATGCTGCGTCCCCACAGCAAACCCCTCTCCCGCCATTGGAAGGGCGTGGGACAAGTACTAAATGCCCGACCTATCTGATGCAGGTTTCCCTGCATTTCTTTAGGCGAATGTCGGGTTTAAAATATAGCCCTTAAAATATAGCCCGGGGGCCCTTGTTAACCCTTGGCTACCTTCCTCTACCCTTCCGCATCCCCCCTTGCAAATCCCTTCCTATGCTATTAAAGGGGAGTTGCCCAATGTGGATCACCCTCATGTAGCCTGTTGCCCTAAAAAATAATAATAATAATAAAACATTTCCCGGGTCTTAAAACAAAATTACAATTGTCCGTATTATATTCGGTATGTTTTATTCCTAACATTAACATATATGGTTTAGTTCTGTCATTCGAAAGACGTTGGACAATTACCAAGAGCCCAACTTGCGTTTTCCCTGCATTGCATATAGGCGAATGCCGGCTAGGATCCTTAAACGCTAGTCCTCATTTCTACTTCATATTCCTTTCTGTGCTATTACAGGAAAGCTGCCACAGCTTGGTAAACCCTCAAGGAGCCTGTAACAAAAAGAGAAAACGTTTCACCTAAGCAAATTGTTCTCTATTCAAACATTTTGACGTTACAAGATGAGAGGTTAATGTACACTATTTTCGTGTATTGCAATAATCAGTATAATACGCAACACTGGTTAAGCGTTTTGTATTTATTTTTTAAAAAAACAATAGTTCCATTTTCATTTTTGTTGAGCGTTAAGGTGCGCTTATACGTGCGAGTTTTTGACTCTCGAGAGTGGCAGATATCCTCTCGAGAGAAAAACTCGCAAGTGTAATGGCCTCTGAGAGTTCTCGGCAAAAGTGGAGAGGAAGCTCTCCGAGAGCTGCATTGTTGCTTCATTCTCGCCCATGTAAACGTTTTCTCAGTGCTCAGGCATTCAAGAAATTCTGAATTAGCTGAGAGTAATATGGTCAAAAACAATATAAAATTAACCCACGAGGATGTTTGCAAGCTTTGTTTCACAAAAAACTTTACATTTTTTTACAAACATTTACAACATTATCATGAACTAATTCAATTTCAAATAATGTCTCACTTTGAGCGAGGGTAATTACTGAGGTGAATAAGAATTTCTGTAGACATGCAGCATTCTGTTGGTTCAAACAACTTCTTTACAAAACACATTTTCTTTTAACGATAAAACAAAAATATTCTCAGGAAATAAATAAGTTTCACATAAAATATAATGTACAATTTTATTAAATATCTAATGCAGTTTTTTAACCCATACCTGACAATATTTTTATTTAATTTTTACGACAATGTTTCGGTATGTGTTTGTACCTTCATCAGGTCTTCCTGCGCAGAAATTGTACAAAATAAATTTGTATTATCAAGAAGCCAATGAATTTATAAAACTGGTTGAACAAAAGTTATTATACTATTAACGACGAACAAAGAAACTCTCACATAAATATGCTAAATCTTAAAAACTATTTTCACATCTTATTGAAGTTATTGTAGTCTGCTGCGACCGCACTTGTGTTTAGTTTTGTGAATAAGTGCCTTGGAAGAACTTCTAAAGTTTGTGCTTTTTCAATAGGATGTGAAAATAGTTTTTACATTTAGTATATTTCGGTGAGTGTTTCTTACTTTATTTGTGTTAATTGTATAATATTTTTTGCTCAACCACTTTTATAAATTAATTGGCTTCTTGATAATACAAATTTATTTTATTCAATTTCTCCGCAGGAAAGACCTGATGAAGGTACAAACACATACCGAAACGTTGTCGTAAATAAATAAAAATATTATCAGGTATTGGTCAAAAAACTGCATTATTTATTTCATACAAACAGACGTAAAAATACAATCTTTATTAAATACCATTAACAGATAACATTGTCGTAGCTGTCCAATGACGTCATCGCACCTCGCAGTCGCAGTGCATTATCAATGCTTTATAATAATTATGTTCATTTTAATTACAGGGTTCTCAGGAGCTTAAAAAATTAAAAATAAAAAGTTCGGAAGTGGACCTGAAGATATAAAAAAACTAAAAAAGCTGCTGCTATTTCTCTTTTTCGTGTTTTTTTTAGAGTAACAGCCAACATGAGGATAATCCACATGGTGGCAACTCTCCTGTAGTAGCATATGATCTGATTTTAAAATGAGGTATGTGAAAAGGTAGAGAAAGAATGTTTTTTTTAGGGTAACAGGCTACATGAGGGTAATCCACATGGTGGCAACTCCCCTTTAATAGCATAGGAAATGGTTTGAAAGGGGGGTTGCGGAAGGATAGAGGAAGATAGCCAAGGGCTAACTAGGGCCCCCGGGCTATAGTTTAAGGATTCTACCCGGCATTCGCCTAAAAGTAATGCAAGGAAAATCCTAGAAAAACCTGCATCAGGTAGGTCGGGCATTGGGTACTTGTCCCACGCCCTTCCGATAGCGGGAGAGGAGTTTGCTTTGGGTACGCAGAATTCCCTTCTTCGTGCCTCGACCAGTTTAGGAGGAAGCTCGTCGACTATTCGAATGGGAATAGCAAACAACTCTTACCGTATGCCCAAGGTCTGTGACCCCGGAACTTACACCTCTCAGAACAGGCCGAGGTGCCTCGGCTTGTGGGAACCTTAGTTAAAAAACGGAGAGGAAAAGGCATACCCAAAGGTAGCCCCTTCGTATCTCTCCTAAAAGGTTCTGCCTGCGAGAGAACATCCCTCGCAGGTACTGCCTGCCAGAAAGAATGTAGACAAGGGCCCCCGGGCTTATAATCACTCGCAGAACTGACTGCGAGCGTGCGTGTAAACGGTCTCTGCGGATTCTCGAGAGTTGGCACTGCGAGTTGCTCTCGGAAAATGAACTCGGCCGAATTTTACTCTCCCGTGTAAAGAACTCTGAGACTAACTCTCGAGAGCTCCGGTTGGGAGTTGCTATCAGGTGTAAACGCACCTTTACTCCACATATGTAGAAGGGTTTTTGTAATACTTAAGCTGTCTACGTCTATATCGCTCTTATATATAATTTAGATTATTCACGTGTTGAATATATCAAGCTATAATAAAAAAATTTGGAGCCCTAAAATATAAATAAAATTCAATAAGTGAGATTATAACACTAATATATTATTATAATTATAAATTCTGAATAATTAAAATTCTAAATTCAAACTTGGGTTATATTTACTTAGGGAACATCAGTGAGCCGTGTAGCAGAGATTATTTTCTTTAAATTCAGCAATACTCTCGCCCGTCCTCACATCCGTGTGGGTTCCGGTTTCCATCTCCGGGAAAACAACACCGGCAGAAGGTTCTGCCATGTCTATGTCACCGCTCTCCGGATCTCTCAGGAACTTACTTTCTACACTCTTATTTCAGGCTGCAATTTCATACTACGAATTCAAATTTCAAACTCAAATTTCCGCCTCCATAAACCTCTCTATTTATCTTCTCACCTTATTCTTCTTTTGTTAACTTCAACTCCTACTTTCCCAATACCATCTTCGGGCATCATGTAAACTATTTCGGATTAATCACTTTTTGATAAATTAGCTTCATCTACTGGTGACAGCGCGGTCTTGGCGGTGTTTACAGGTATCGTTTCTCTATTTAACTTGAACCTAGATTTTGGGCTCGTTTCATCACGCGTCAAAATGGCGGTTTTTGCGGCCAGCTAATCCAAGACGCTTAGAGTCCGTTATGGTAACATGGAGTGGACTTTTTCCTACTTGCTGCCATGATTGCTGGCGTATAACATCATTATTATGGGTAAATTGTTTAGATACATTAATTAAAAGAAGTAGTAGTTTTAAGAATAAATATATTTATTCAAACAAGTGACTTATTCAGGCAATTGGTAAAATGTATAGTTTGTATGAGGAATTTTTTTTAGGGTAATAGGCTACATGAGGGTAATCCACATGGTGGCAACTCCCCTTTAATAGCATGGGTTTGAATGGGGGGATGCGGAAGGGTAGAGTAAGGTAGCCAAGGGTTAACTAGGGCCCCCGGGCTATAGTTTAAGGATCCTACCCGGCATTCGCCTAAAAGTAATGCAGGGAAAACCCTAGAAAAACCTGCATCAGGTCGGTCGGGCATTGGGTACTTGTCCCACGCCGTTTCCATAGCGGCAAAGGATTTTTCTGTGGGGACGCAACATTCCCTTCTCCATACCTCGACCAGTTTAGGAGGCAGCTGGCCGACTATTCCAATGGGAATAGCGGACAACTCTTACCGTATGCCCAAGGTCTGCGACCCCGGAACATACACCTCTCAAAACAGGCCGAGGTGTCTCGGCATGTGGGAACCTTAGTTCAAAAAAACCAGAGAGATGTGAATGTATCTGAGTTGTATTTATTATGAGATATTCTTTCGTTGAACTATGAGAATGTAATTTACTTACATTTAGAACAAGACAGGAGCACATCTGACACGTGTTACTTGATTTTCCCCTCTCTTTTCACTCATAATATTGCTGGCACCGGCAGAAATCTGTATATTCTCAATATCATTAAGTATTCTGCTAATTTGTTTGATTTATTGTAGTAATTGTAATCAACGGAATGCGATTTTATGTGAACAAAGTGAATTTTTTTTAAAATTATTCACATTTATTTTAATTTTTTAAAATATGTGAATGAACTTACAAAATCGAAGAGATTGAGCTGGTGATATTGAATAAAGTCGGTTTCTGAGGAGTACCATCTAGCAATTCTCTCTGGCCATGCCCAATTTTACATTAATATTTGTATCTCAAAAGCATTCACAACATGGCGTTTGCTCACAGCAGAGAATAAACGCAAACACGTGGTCGATTCTGTGGCTGGTTTGGCGCTTTACCGTTGCAATCCCGGTTGTTTGTACTTGATACGTAACTATTTATGTAACAGATACAGTACAGAGATAAAGCGACAGTGGCGAAACAGTGTGTTTCTGCATGCGAGCAGGCTCAGAAGAAGCTGAATTATCCACACCTACTAATGGACTACGAACAATGGAGACTATTTTACGTCCTTATTGAGCCGCTTCAGCCTACAAATACCGAAAAAGCGTCCACATTCGGTCATGAAGAATCTGCTCTTCCATCAAGACAGTGCACAGTTGTGGCGCTTCAACGGCAAAAAATTGTCTAATTTCTATCTTTCTTTTTTCTATTCTGTAGAAATAGCTCAAAGGAAAAACAATAACTGCGGAATAAACACATATTTCAGACACTATTACAGGCTCATCAACGTCATCTTAAACACACCAGCAAGAATCTCCCCAGCGAATGGTAATGAGTAAACAAAATTGGTTTAATTTCTCCTCATTATTTCACGGTGTAGCAAGCTTTACAAACATTAAGTGTATCGTCTGCCATAAAAGATGGCGGTTGTACGTAGCGCATCAATTGGTTGAATCTCATCCAAGTGATTGTGACACTTCGCAGGAGTGTCAGTCCTATAGACCGAACTATTTGTAAACCATCGTTTACCGCCATATTTCTAGAACTCACCGATCTTTCAAGTACATTGCAATAAAATGATGCTTTACCTTCGGTGAATATATTTTAATATGCACAAATTAAATGAAAGAAGGGATGGAAGTTAAACCGTAATTTTAAAAATATAACAAATATTATTTAATTGACAATTTTGATTTACGTTGACTTTAAATTTTATGTTTTTATGTAAGTGCCTCAGCTTAGATGAGAATATAAATTTCAGGGTCGCTTATAGGGCCTCTAATAAAGACAGTGATTTGCTATTTTTACCAACTTAGAAAACCAAAAATTTACAAAAGTTGGTAAAACAACAATAAAAACTATATAAATCTGATAAAACTGATAAAACTAGAAAATCTGGAAAAATTCTAGAAATCTGGCGGTAAACGACATTTACATAAAGGTTTACAAAATTTACGTTTATACATACGATTTTGTTTAAACCTCCTCTGGCTTGTGCACACGTGGTTATTTTGATTTTTGTAGAATAATATTTTTATGGACAGGCCATAGCACTAATTTTATTGTAGTCTCACGTTTCGTCGCAACACTTTCGGCGTCTTTCTGATTTAATGCCGTACGTATCATGACAATCAGTTTGCTGCGGAAAATCCCTTTAATACAAAAAATGATATATTAGCTTATACTTTGCTGAATTCGGCCAGCTTTGGCCATGCTCCCAGAACACACATGACTTTCTCACACCATACAGCTCTCTCACTGGCTGTTTTGTGACTCTTACCGTTAGTCCTTCGAAACAATCCCTATCTAAGTGCTCTGCTAAAGTTCTTAGCGTCTTATATACGTAGCAACCATTATAGTCTCTGCATTCTCGCGCCATACAATGCTGGTCCTTACAGTGCTCGGCCTCAAAGTTACGCCACCAATAATAAAAGAAATAATTTTAATAAAACATTTATATTACTCACTGTAATCTGTACAATATATATATATATATATATATATATATATTCAGATTAAATAAATATATATATATTCAGATTAAATAACATGAGTGCTTTTTATTTTATTCTACTGTTGGTTGCTGTAGTTTATTCACAGCGGATCTATATGATTTTCTTTGAGTATAATTTAGTTATGGACGGTTACTGCTAATATATGTAATGTCGTGGACTACTACTTAAGTTGTGTCTTGAGTTTGAATGATTCAGTAAGTTGAAGAAGTCTGCCTGGTCTCAAGGCTCCGTGCTTCATAGCGGTAATCCTGTTAGAGTAGCGTGTGGATATCCCTGGCCGTGTTTATTGGTGCCCGGCACACGTCACTCTCCGTCCCCTGGGTAGGGCATGGGTGACTCACGTTGGCGAGGCACAGGAAGTGCCCTACGTTATTCAAGATAGAAAATTTCTTCCCCTACTCGATGCCACAACAGATAGCATAATTTAACCCCGTGTCCGTGTGAATATAAATCGGTGAAGTGACAAAAAGTCAGTTCAACGTTGACGTCATCATTACGTGTCTTCAGACATACTCACATGCACGTACGTCTTCAATATATAGTGGTACGCATGATTGTAAGAGATTGTCTGTGAATCCTCCGGGTGTCCGAGTGTTGCTGTGTACAATTGCCAAACCATTTCGCGCAGTTCGAATTATTTCGTTATTCTTAATGTTATAATACTGCCTTAGCTGCATACATAGTAGATAGTCCACTATCTGGATCACCCTTATCAACCTAGTATATATTTGTAACGTACCTGAGTAATGGACACATCATAAAATATTTAAAAAAAATTGTAAAACAGAGAATCTTAATGGCCACAAATTTATCACAAGTACATATTTGAATTTATTATTATTAATAATTATTTTTGAATACAATATGTACAAATTATTTTCTTAATTGAATTCTCAGAACAGACTTTGAGATATAATTTTAGATTAACAAATTTGAGTGTCTGGAACGCAATCTTAATCTTCAGAATCAGTCTGAATAGAAACACAATTTTAATTATCACTCTCTTGTAAAGCACGTCGAATATCTTCATCAGTCAAATCCTTAGCCAAATAGATTACATTGACGCAAACTAAAGTACATGCGTACTACGTGTGTTACTATTGAGAAGTACGTAGTTCATAAACAGCAGCAGAAATTATGGAACAAACTCTAAAACAAATACAAAACGATTTACCTAACATCTACAACACGTATGCAAATACGCTACTGATAATATGAACAATAAAGGCAACAGTTTACTCAGAAACCGATTACATGAGAATTTCAAACTCGAAAACTCTAATTTCTAGTGTCTGACGGATACAATGACGCATTTTCAACAACAGTTGAATTAATAAACAATGTGCTTATAGAAACATTTATTTACGATCACCCTCATGTAGCCTGTTGCCCTAAAAAAATACTTCATTGTGGAGTTCAAACAATGGGAGAAGAATAAATTAAGCCATTCCGTTATAAAATATCTATTTGATTAAGTATTCTGTCACAGCCATACTAAAACTCTATTTTGTTTAATAATTAAACATTTTAGTACAGGTCAACATTTTATAATCCTTTCTTATATACTGTATAGTACGTTTGAATAATTTATTATGCTGAAATGACGTTCAAAAATTATAAATCAACATTACACACACATTTGGAAAATTCCTTACTTTTTCCCTTAATCATAAACTGAGTAGTTTTTAATAAAAAACCTTCGAATATCAAGAAATATTTTACCCTTAAATTATTAATGAAAGCAAAATAGACAATTATAAATTAAAGATTGAAGTATTTCCCGGTGTAGTTGTTCAATAAATATAATATAAATATTAATTATAATGTAATTTAATAACATGTTTCAATCTGAATGTAGACCTTAATCATGGTTACAATAAGTATATTGAATATCTTTAATGTAAACCTAATGAGTTACGTGGAATAAACACACACATGGCATGGTCTATCGAGGTCGAGCTCTACGCGCTTACTGACACTGTTTGGCTGAGCACGGGGGCGGGTTGGCAAATGCAAAGAAAAAGAATAAACTGGGCCGCAAAGAAATTTGACGATCTTTGTAGGAGAACAGTTTTTCACAGGTTCTCCTTAAAATCCTCCATTGCTAAAGATTTCACGGAAGTATGCTAGTTTTTCTCTCCAAAAATAATAACTCAATTTCTCATTCGCCTCAGAGGCTATTTAAAATTCAAGAATAAACGCTATATTTTCCACAATAATGTTGTTTGTATGCTGAACTCAGGTTTCAATTACATGAAGATTTTAAGACATGGGTATCAGTACTTCTACTGACCATTTCCGAGGGGAAAAAGGACACGGAGACAGGGAAATGTTTTTATTGGTAATTTGAGTATTGAGTTATGCATCATCACTGCTATTACGGAATTTAAGAGTTAGATATTGCTGACTTTGGCTTTGCTTATCGGCGGTTATTAGAAATATTGTAATGGGAGATTTTAATATTCCATTCGCGAATTTCAAAACTACGTAGTTATTTTGCGCAGTTGAAAAAATATTAAGTCTTTAATTTCTACGATAAGGATTTTACAGGTATAATTCGTATATAAGTCATGATTGTTAGTGTACTAATAGTTTTAATGTTTATGACTGGAGGTCGATAAGACGCTTATTATTAAAATACGAACAATTTATTCTTTTTCTCATAAGTCGATTTACTCTTAAATAATTATTTTCAATCTACTAGAACTTGTAGACCGTGACATATCATTATACTTTGCTTTCACCAAACGTGTATTGCGAAATTCGGACCTCGCTATTTAATTCCTCAAAGAAAATTACAATGAGTTTCTAACTTCCAGTTTACTTGGAAATCTAAGTCCTCATGCAGCTTAAATATGTACTGAGATACTTACAACTGTTATCTCGTGGACTACCATCCGGCTTAGGTAATAATTAAATTTAGCGTCGGCTCATCCTAAGTAAATATCCCATTTGGATGCTAATAATTTGGAGCTTAAGAATATTTAACATTACTTCATACAAATTGTTTTGAAAAGTTTTTCATTGGGACATATCGGTGAGGTTCTTGAAACTGCAGTAAAAATTAAATTTTTAATTTAGATGATTTAGTATTATATCCGTTATGAGCTATAGTAATAATTAATAGCCGTTCTGTTATAACTGGAATTTTAAATTTTATTCTAACGAATTCACTATTTTTTGGAATCTTGGAAATTTATGCAATCAAATTTGTACAAGAATTCAATTTAATTGAGGAAGTTTTTATCAAAAAACATAATTGATAAGATGTCTTATTTAACAACAATTAATGATATGGAGTCCCAAATTAGAGACAAATCGTAGCGGGTTTCTTTTTTATATTTGGATTAATTACATTGTCAATGTTACCATAGAAGTAGATATTTCATATTGAACATGATTAATGGCGATTATATGTATTTATTTTATTATCATTCGTCGGTTAATATATCAACTTTAAGAAGAACTGAAGACTTTTAATCATAGTTATTCATTTATTGATCCCACGATAAATATATTTTTTAAATGTTGCTGTTGTAGAATTTCCTAAAACATCCCACACACTTTAATAAAGCGTTGTACAAAGTTTACGGAATCAGAAATTTTCTAAAGATTACCTACGGTTCTTCCGCCATAATTCTTACATCGCGTTGAAAGTGTTCAAGATGTTTGTAAAGAACTGAAATTTTCCTGCGCGTTTTTCTCCTACATAATTACATGGTATTTTTCAGCGCAGTTTATCCCTGTTCATTTCTTTATATATTCTCTCCTCATAATTAAATAAAAATTACATTTCTTAACAGCTATTGGGAAGCAAGTGACTTAATAGATCGTTATCTCATTTACATTTTGATGTACTGGGCAGCTGCACACAAAGGGTTTCAAGAACAGCGCCAGTTGACCCGACGAGAGACACTGGTATCAGGTTCCAGCTCTGCTGCTCGCTAAGGCTTCTCTAGATAAAGCCCAGGGAATGCCACAATGAAGCTTCTACCCAATCCTCGTGTTCAGTGACAGAATCTGTATTAGCCACCTGATGAGGTTAGTGATCCTGTACGAAAACCTGTAACGACTGAACACTAGTGAAATAACATCACCTGAAAAATATTTTCAATATCAATTTTCTTACCAGAAACTGTTACTAACGATTTAATTAAAATAAACCTGAAAATATCATCTTGTATCTATATGAAAAATATTTTACATTTGTCAGTACATTGCCAGAAATAGCGTGATTTTACAAAATCGTTACCTTTAATGTATTAATATATTCGACAACAGATGTCTTCTAAAATTCATTTTCTAATTCTAATTATTTTATTTTCACAAGAAATCGGTCAAACCGCAGCTGTATTTTTGCTAAAATTAAGATCCGTAAGAAGGCTTTTAGCAATATTAAACTGCTATCCGCCAAAGTAAGATTTTAACAATTTGGTCTAGGACGTTGTTCGCTTAAAGGGTTTTCTGTGAAGCGGTATATAACTTAAATTGTGATCAACCTTATGAAAAAGTGATAACTTAAAACACAGTCCGCCAAATTTACTTTTCCCTGAGAGTAACACTAAATGATGTACATTCTGGTAAAAGTTTTAATTCTGAGTGGAGACAAAATAAGGCAGGGGTTTCACAAAACATTAGTAATAATGCTAAAAATCTTACAGACAAACTTAATGTATATAGGAACAAAAAAGAAAAAAATCAAACTTAAAATTGCTGGACGTTTTTATGTGGATGCCGGTTTTTTTTTATAACGGCGAAAAGTTTAAGACTGAAAATTGAACACAGAACTAAAATCTAAGATAAATGAATAAGGGTCAAATAATTTAAAATAAAACATCGTATAACTTATTAAGATTTTCTGTGTCGTGTTTAATATTAACAACATTAGGTGTATTATTTACTATACAGCTTTTAATAAATTAATCTTTTCGAATAATGTGTTTCTTGTGCCTTGATAACCTCCCTACAAAGTATACGTAATATGATCTAATACTTTACATTTAATTTGATTGTATTGGCAGGTTCAAAAATCTGTTGTCAAGAGTTGGCGAGGTTGAATGAATTTCTTAACTGTAACTAATATTAGTCTTGGTGACAGCTATATGTAGATATAAAAATATATCTCAATTTAAATTTAACTACGTACACAAGAAAAGCCTGTATGTATGTATATACTCTGATTTAAAACATTTATTTGGAGTCTCAAAAAATTTAATTCATCCTTATAAGATGTTGTTTTGTTTTAGAAACAATTGTTTAACAAATACATAACAAATATCAAGTCAACTTAATGTTATCATATTTTTATCTTATTTTTCCACGAAATAAAAATACTTTCAATTACTCGCTAGTATCAGCGAAATTTATTATGAAACACATTTCCATTTATATGCTTCACTCCGGTACACTAAAACATTAAACATATAACATTGGCATTCTAATTCATGGAATACTCTTCCTCTTATCCACAACAATTCACTATTATGCACATAGACATTCCGAAATTGTCGATTATACATTTAAAACACATTATACTTTCTTAACTTGTCTAACCTGTGTAACCTGTCAGAATTTTACTATTATTAGGTAAAGTCGTCAGTATTTTTCCTGGAAAATCATTAAATCCACATCCATCATTTTTTAATTTTAAAATAGTTGTAACAAAATAATAATAATATGGTGGGCTTTTAACACGGTGTATTTCACTCCACGTAAATTGATAAGTATATTTTTTTTAAAACGCAATACCTTATTATTAATTTCCGCTCTGAAAGTGGTGCCCATGTTTCAGGCCGCTTTTCCAAAGTTCTATTCAATGTCTTCATACGATCGCTTCTGAGCAAATCAAGTATTCCATAAACAGTCTAACCAAAGATCGGAACATTTCCTTTGCACCCTTTTAAATTTTCTTCAAAACATTATTAATAAAATGTAGTAGTCTTCACCATTTACCTACCACTTTACTGATATGCTCACTCCAATTTAGGTTTTTATTAAAAAATAACACCCAGATATTTGCAATTATTTAGATTTATTTTAATTTAATTATTTAAAGTTGCGTTAATCCTGTCGTCATACCAAACTGCTATTGCATATATTACGGGTAAAAATTTATCTTCTATTGGGCTGTTGGTTACGATTTGTTACCGAGTTTTGGCTCGGTATGTGTTTTATTGCATGGTGTTTAAATGTGTTTTGCATTTAAGTATGATTTTATGGTCAGTAGTAATTTGGTTTGTATTTCTGTATTACATTTAGATATATGTCGGTTTTGGATAAGATTTATTCATGTGGTAGTTCGTAAACGTGTGTAGATACGGTCTCGTATTTTGTCTAACAGGGTTGGTTTTTCGGGTGTAGTAAGTATGTCTTACGATTTTCTCACTACAGGAATACCGATTTTTCGATTTTTGTATAGTATAGTATAGTATAGTTGCCATTCACTGCAATTGTTACCGACTATTTGTGTACTTTATTCCATGTTTTCTGAAGTCTGACCACCTCCCCCGCCACTTTTATCTCTCGGTGTATAATACAATCATACGCGAAAAGTCGCATGTTTCGGTTTACTTCCTCCGTGACATCGTTTATGTACAATAGGAACACAAGAGAACCAATCAGACTTACCTGTGAAAACCTTGAAGTAATTTCCGCTAGTGAAGAAAATTCTTAATTTACTGTAACTATGAGTTTCCGAACTTAAAGTAATGAACTAATACAAGTTAATAATTTTCTTATATTGAGACAAGAATTAACAAAAAATATTAAGTCATATATCTTGTCACTTATCTATCACTTAGAAGTAATGATTTAATGAAATGAATGATCCAGCTCTATGCAAGCAGTTAGTACACACCGTAGAAAAGTCTTGGTACCGAAAGCTGACTCTGCTGTTGTGAACACTTCACAATTTTTTCATTCCCGTCTAAAGAAGAGGCATTCAGATAATTAATTACTTGGAATAGTGAATAAATATGTAAATGAATTATATATATATATACACGACTTTAGTTTGATTAAATTTTAACAACAATATTTTAATTTCTTATAAAGTATGTAAAGCTACTAATAAACTAAATGTCATTAATCTGTACGCTCATAATTACTCGGAGAAACCATAGCAAACTCACTCTACTACGTTAATTACCGACTGTCTATAGCTTAATTTGTTTCATTTGTACGACATGACCGTTTCGGAAAATGCAATTTGAGGTTAATTGCCAGCTTTCGCTTTCTTCAAAGAAGACCCGTTCAAGTTTTCTTTACTCAACTTTCCTCTATATATCGACAGCGACTTCCCAGTGGATTGGATTAACAGTTCTAGATTTAATCAATCCCGCCCTCACTTTTTCCGGTGAGCGCCGTTCTCTACAACCCAACACGACTAAGCGTGTGCAATAATAATCATTAACAGTAATTATGGGACTCAAATTACACATTAACAACTAATTTATCTACTTATTTAAAATAATATTTATTTTGTATCCGGGACATAACTGTAATCCACATAATTGTTAAATATTCTCCGTAAATGATCCTGTATAATAATTCTCGTATTAAAAATCTTTTTAGCTAAATATCAAATGAGGTTTTTTCATCCATCCTTTAATTATCAATCAGAATTAATAGATGAAGTTTCGTATGTATGGATAATCATGTTTCAGTTTCACTATCTAAGCCATTCTTTTTCTCTACAAATATTGAACAGTAAAAAATTAGCATACTACAGAACAAAGTTTCAGCCATTCGAAAACGTCTTGTATATGAGGGTTATATTTCCTTAAAATATCCTGAAAGTGTAGATGAAAATAATCAATCGCCATTACGATCGCTTTAACTTTCAAAACATCTACCTGACTGTTATTAGACCCTACCGTCTTGAAAAATTGTCCCTTTTTCAGGTTGATTGCCGTCTATACTTTTATTAAATCTTGAACATTATTTCTGAGTGGTGAAGAGAGTGATATGGAATTAAATATAAAAATGTAAATAAATACATTATAAAGAGCTAGAATCGTTTTAATATTGACTGTATATTATTTATGGTTGTACATTGGAAAAATGTAATGCCTTTAATAACTCAGGAATAATATTTTATTCATATTGACACTTGAAGCACATATTAATGAATTTATTAATAAAGTTAAGCAAATTCTATGTTTTATTAGAAGAATATTTAAATTATTATTTTCCACAACAACTATTTGTTAACTAAATGTTATATGTATCAATGGTGAAATGATAGGATATATAGTTTTGGCGACCCTTCACAAATAAATTAATCAAGAAAACAGAAACTAACTACATTTTTAGATTCATATCTTACAGAGTGAATTTTCCAGACATATTTTGTAAATATTTAAAATATATTTTTAAGTTAGTTAATATATAGAACCTTTACATTGAAATATATGTTTGCGGTAAAGAATTATAGAACTAATTATACTTTATGCAATGAGAGTGTGTCATATATCATCAATTCTTTGGATATAGATTTATTTGTCTTAATTTTTCTGAATTATTAATGTTGCTTAAAGATAAGATTTTGATTTACTAATGATTATATATAAATATTAGGTTAAAATATAACAGTTGTAATTTTGTTTTAATATTTTATTAATAGATGAAATAAACAATTGCCCGTAATATATAAATAATACAACAATTTTCAAACAAAAGGATACTAGTTGATTTTCTTTCCTCAAATACTGTAGTGAAGAATTGAACGCTGCATAGCAGAAACTTGAACTCTACATAACTTCTAATAATTCTATAAGCGTAACAGTAGTTCGAACTCATCTAATTTCATTCGTGAAATTAAAACGTCAACCTGCAGAAAATAGTGTAAGACGTTGAACTATTCCAATTTTAAGTTGAATACCGAAGTTTAATTCTCTTTGTAAGATATTTTGAAATGGCATAGATATTAGTTATTTATCACATAAGTATAATTTTGTGGAAAACTTCATTGACGTTTATGTAACGAGACAGCGAATGTCGAGTTTTCGACTAGATGTTGTTACTGTAATGTTTGAGAATTGTCAATTATATTTTATAATTAAAAGAAACTCCGCTACTAGTGCGGATTAAAAATCCAAAAATAAGTGGTATAATAGGTTGAAATAGACTATGAGAATACGAGAAAGAATTCGGAGGCAGAGAGACGCAGTCTATAAAACGGGAGTTCACTGAGGAGTTATCAGTTTGAGAAAGTCAGGCATGTCAATTATACTGAACCAATACAGATATAATGAAAGCAGTAAGCAGAGAGATATGTTTCTAAAAGCAGTTGAGTCCACCGAATCCACAAACAACAAGTAGAAGAAAATTAGCAAACAAATTCTCAAGATGAGATCAAAGTCAGCGCACGCAGAATTAATCACCTTCAAAAGTTTTCGTAAGTGATACAATACAAGCGATTGCATATTCAGGGTCAATGATTTACCGTTTTATAGAAATAGTTTTCTTTCAAATCGTTTCAGATATGTATTTTATTTCAATTCATATTATGGTTAAATCCCTTTATTCTTTTCTACATCCACCTATATCCCAGAGAAAAGTACTTGAATTTATTTATATTTGAATTACGTAAATTTTAATTAACCTATGTAAAAATTTATTTATAATAAACAAGTTAAGAAACATAATTTAAACAAAACACATTATTATTATTACTAATATTAATGTTCTCCTAAACATATAATTTATATATTATATGTCGATATTGATAACATCTCGTTTGCAGAAACCTGACTCATGTTTATCATGTTGCATTCTTTCTTCCTGTTATTGACACTTAAGTGCTTGTAAAATTTTATTTCTGTCTAATTGTAAATAGTTTAATTAAATTACAACTAATATTTCGTAATGAAGACATCCGGATTCACCATACAGAAAATATAAATTTGAAATAAAATATAAAAATAACTAGAATATTCCCAAAATTTTGTTTTATATTTGCGTAAAAACATCTGTAGTATTTAAATATTATATATTTGCTTCTTTCCCGTGTCCCAGGTGGCAAACTTTAATTTGTTTCATGGTATCACGCTATTCTCTTATACGCGATGCAACACTTACAGTAATGAACTTATCAGATACAAAGGCCACATAATTACTCTGAAAGCTTTATATTTACTAGTAAAATAATTTGAATTTCCAATATAACTCTAACCTCCGAGCAATGAGTAATATCGGGAGTCTAAAATTAATAAAGTTGACGGAAGTTGATTTCTGAAAGAAATAAAATTGGACTTGAAATAATTTAATTTCAGAGACAACACAAATTGAGCCGTTTTTTGTATAACTATCCTTACTAGAAGTGATGCAAAACTTGTCTATGGATGAATTTTCAAGTAATTATAATGTTTCCGCCTTCTTAATGTCCCTACTCCATAAAATTTTGTGCTCCATTTCTTTAAAATTAGTGACATAATAATATATTTGTAAGTAACAATTCCTCTAGTACGTGCTATATTGCTGTTACAAAACATCGTTCTTGATTCCAGATTTAAAGTGTTATAATGTACAGAAACATTAGTCAACTGATTAACGCTGAAAAACGGCTCACATTTTCATTTATCTTACTTAGCCGAAGCGTTTCATACTCGATAATAGCTCAATTAGGCATAATTGGGATATGTTTTCAGTGTATGAGATAAAATTTATATGTAAAATAAGTACTTGTATGCATGTAGAGCATTATTAGCGGATACTGTCGCTTTATTTACGAGTACAGTTACAATTGAAAATAAAATAGAAAAAAAAGCACTACCACGTGTGAGGAGAAATATTGAGATAAATTCTTGGTTGACAGGGCAGGTAGCAAAGGCGACATGTGCGGCTTAGCACAAAGCAGATTAGCGATGCGTGGGTGGGGCGGTGAATCACAGGCCACGTGGAGCGAGGGCCACCTGGGTTGGGGGAGTTGCTGATTAATTATTGCCCCGATAGTCGAAGGGGCTGCAGCGTTTTGTTATTATTTATGGATACAGAAAGCGTGAAAATAACATTTTCTACGCCCAGGAGAAAAGGGGCATGAGTAATACTCTTACAAATTCAATTTTGGTGTGGTTTCTACACGTACAAAAGGCACAACTGACCGAAACATATAGGAATATAGTTAAGGTAACAGGAACATTAGGATTAAGATACTCTAGCATACTATATTTGGAATTAAGGATAGTAAAGGATGAATGTACGACGTAAAATCCGCCATACAAGTTACATTTTCCTGGCGATTTAAAAAATTCAGATACCGCATTATACTCTTGAATTATTGTTCCAATATTGGATATAAATTATTATGACATTCAGATCCTTTGATTTTGTTTTAGGGTAACAGGCTACATGAGGGTAATCCACATGGTGGTAACTCCCCTTTAATAACATAGGAAGGGATTTGAAAGTGGGGATGCGGAAGGCAGCCAAGGGTTAACAGGGCCCCCGGGCTGTAATTTAAGGATACTAACCGGCGTTCGCCTAAAACTAATGCAGGATAAACCCTAGAAAACCTGCATCAGGTAGGTCGGGCATTGGGTACTTGTCCCACGCCCTTCCGATAGCGGGAGAAGAGTTTGATGTGGGGACGCAGCATTCCCTTCTCCGTTCCTCGACCAATTTAGGAGGCAGCAGGCCGACGAACAACTCTTACCGTATGTCGAAGGTCTGTGACCCCGGAACATACACCTCTTAAAACAGGCCGAGGTGCCTCGGCTGTGGGAACATTAGTTCAAAAACGGAGAGAGGAAAAGGCATCCCCAAAGGCAGCCCATCCTGTCTCTCCTACAAGATTCTGCCGATTCCAGATCCTTTAAATTTTTTTGTTTTATTTTTAGGGCAACAGGCTACTTGAGGGTAATCCACTTTGGGAAACTCCCCTTTAATAGCATAGGAAGGCATTTGAAAGGGGGGATGCGGAAGGGTAGAGGAAGGTAGCCAAGGGTTACTAGGGCCCCAGGGCTATGCTTTAAGGATCCTACCCGGCATTCGCCTATATAAATGCAGGGAAAATCCTAGAAAAACCTGGATCAGGTCCTTTTTTTGGGGGGGGGGGTGTAGATTGGCTATAGGGTAATCCACATAGTGGCAACTCCCCTCTTATAGCATAGGAAAGGGATTTGAAAGGGGGGATGCGGTAGGGTGTAGAAAGGTAGCCAAGAGTTACTAGTGCCCCCGGGCTATATTTTAAGGATCCTACCCGGCATTCGCCTAAAAGTAATGCAGGACAAACCCTATAAAAACCTGCATCGGGTAGGTCGGGAATTTGGTACTTGTCCCACGCCCTTCCGATGACGGGAGAGGGGTTTGCTGTGGGGACGCAGCTTCCCCCTCGCCATGCCTTGGCCAGTTTAGGAGGCAGCTGGCCGACTATTCCAATAGGAATAGCGGACAACTCTTGCCGTATGCCCAAGGTCTGCGACCCCGGAACATACACCTCTCAAAACCGGCCGAGGTGCCTCGGCATGTGGGAACCTTAGTTCAAAAAAAAACAGAGAGATGTGAGAGCATCCCCAAAGGTAGCCCCCGCCAGAGCTCTCTGGGAAGGTTCACCTGCGAGAAATCCTCTCGCAGGCTTACTTGCATCAGGTCCCCAAAGTTATTTCCATATTTGATCGAAGTTTCTAGAAAAGGTTGCGAGTGCGCTATGTGTCAAGCGATTCAATTGGTCACGAATTCTGAGTTTTCAGCTGTATTCTATTTCTTGATTGGCTCAGTTTGATCATCGGATGTAGGTAGAAGCAGCTTCAAGGCAGTTTATTTCGATACAATTCTTTGATGTATTTTGTAACGAGGTATCAAGCTGTAAATTGCTTAGTAACAAAAACCTTACTTGAAATTTGTGTTGTGAAATCAAATACCTTATATTTTATTCAATACACCAACAGTATTGGATTCAAAGCTGGTCTATAAGACAGAAATGTATACCTTTTTTCTTCAAGGGGATCAGCTGTTTGTATTCTAAGCTTGGCATTATTTGACACTAAAGCGTGGACATTTATTTTCATTTTATTTATACAATCAAGTACTTTATCCATCATTTGTATGTTCTTTACATATTGTACCATACTGACATTTAATTAATAGATCTTAATTACATTCCTTCAGTTTTCTGAAACTGAATCCGCGTGTAAAGTCTAATTATTTTACAGTTTGGGTCACCTGGCTTTGTGATTGCTATTTTTGTTACATTTCTTGTGTTTTTAATACGTACGTAGTAAGATAGAGAGATACCTTTAAATACACTCAGTATAATTGATATATTCGCCTGTCGATGAGTGGGCTTGCGGTCAGTTACTACTGCCACTTGGCGGAGCCAGTAATATTTAACAATATTCGTGGACGTTGGCTTGACCGAAGTAGAGATTTATTTCTGGCACTAAACCTCTGTTGATTTAATTCACCCCACTTCACAGTAAGCAATTTCTTTGTATGTGTTCATAAAACATGCACGTGCATCTCTCAAATTCCAGCAGCGATCACTTCAATGCCAAAAAACATCCTGCATAATGTTTTGGATACGTTTCATTTTATATATTATGTGTGGTCTGAAGTTAATACGTTAAAGTGTGCCAAAAAATTGAGTTATGGCGTGAAATTTACAAAGAGATCTTCAATCCCTTCCGGGGTAATGCCTGCTTGGTAATTTATTTATATACCCACAGTTCATCGGTGTTGGCTACAGGAGGATGTTGACGGACAAGTTCTCGAATGTTTAAATTTCATAGATGATCGACAGGTGAACGGACATGGCTCGGAAGAAGACGTTTATACTGTACGTTTCTGGCTACATCGTCTTGCTCCAATACAGCGTCAGGCTTTAATTAAAATAAAGGGATGTCTTTACAACTCCCGTGATGTTCTGATTTCAAGTTATTTTATTCTCATTACATAGTAGTCGAGATCGTGAATAATACACAATGGCGCCCCACGTTATCATGCTTGTCTGTCGCACACTATGGCGTTGGACAATGCCGTATAGATTATACCACAAACCACGATACCATCTAATGCGTATACGATCAGGACTGTAGTCCAAGTTAATGAGAGATTCGTCCGAAAACTGGGCGCGTTTTATCCAACATGGACGCTCTCGGAGCCTTCACTAGTTGTTAGTGCTCTTGTTTGAATGAAATTAAACTAAATGTTCTTCGAGTGACCAGCTTCGATCACTAGTCATCTAACACTGACGTTGAGCTCTCACTTGTACAGAACCTGAACGATCCGTTACTGTCATGCATATGACCTTTTGGTGACGTAAAAGATCCCTTGATGGATTTCTGGTTTGGCAGATTGTCATCGGTCCTACTATCCAAAAGGATTTGATAGGCTCAGGAATACGGAGTCATTCAATACCATATTTCCAAACCCTGATTGATTTATACTATCAGCTGGCTACTAACCGTTTTTCTACCTATTACAGATAATTATTTATTTTTACTTTGTATCGTATATAAATTTAACTAAACGAACTATAACCATCTTTTTAAATTATTTACAGATAGTTATATGAATTAACATACACATAAAATATTAAGAATGAATTGTTAAATTTTAATTTAAACAGTTCACACCAAGTTCGTATAACGCGAAATTAAAAAACACTCAATATGTAACATACTTTATTTAGTTTTGGGGAATTAGGAAAACAGCATTGCTATGTATTACACGAAGTGATTAATGGTTTTTATATTTTATTTCGTCTATTAGTTTTAGTTTTTTCAAAACCGCAATGAACTATTTCTAATAATACACAATATATCTATTCTATAGTGATTATAATTGAAAGAATGTAATTAAATAATTTAAAAACATAATATATCTGAAAACAAATAAAACCCAGTTTTCTTAATTTATGTGTACGAAGCGTAATAAATTTCTGAAAAAATTTCACATAAAGAAGTATAGGAATTTTTCAACTGCATTCCATATAAAATTTAATTAAATATGCACTTCCGTCTGACGGAACGATGTGAAGTAGAATTTGTCTCTGGGAATACAACTGACCAACGTATTTTTTTGAGACGGTACTCTTAGAAACAAACGGTGATTCGTAGTTCTAAAATTCTATTTGAGATGTTACATGAAGTTTCGATCAGGTTCATTAAATTGATTGTTTGTTATAACTTAGATATCGATATTTGAACATTTGTCAAGGACTTCGTTATACACTTTTTATACCCTACAGATATTAAAGAGGAAATAGGTTCGAAATTAACCGAGTATTTAGCATAGTTTTCAATGCTATAGAACTGAGCAGCTGAATTAAAATGTGACTGAACTTCCCTTTTTTACATAGAACTTTTAGGACGGGAAAAACCGATAGGATCAAGAGAGAAAAAAGTATAATTCACAATTCAACTCGCAGCTACGATTTAAGATACCCGAGCTTGATGGGATTAGAAATTTATCGGTAGATTATGCACCTTCGGGCATGAAGAAACTGTCGGCGCGATGGCAAACGCGGTTTAAACGTATGCAGAAACGCACTCGAATCAACATTTTTCGGCATCGCTCACTTCTTATCAAGGCAATATACTTATGATACATACAATTTGGCGTCATTTAATTATTTTTTCTGAAACGCTGATTCATTATTACAAAGCAACAATCGAAACGGCTGCACGATGCACGTGAAACTGCTCCAAATAAGGCGAAAACTGATCCATAAGGCTATCTGGTAACAATAAAATAATCATAGAATATTACACAGCATTATTTGAGCAGTTGATGCAAGCAATTATGACCCTTACATTCGCCAGGTTAAGTTCCTAAGGGAATACTCCTGTTCCAGAATGTAAATAAATAGCTAGTAGAACAACACTTTCTTGGACTAAAGTAGACATCAGCGCCTATTTTTGCGAAGTTTTAGAAATAATTTCTGATTGGATCTATGAAGAACATGGAAAAGCCATTAAACAAGTGAATTTTCCAATGAATTCTCTTGTCTAATGGCCTACGAATGTGCTAATAAATCATTCTTACCAGACACTGCGTGCCTGTTTCCCAGTCGACGGTAGAATTCCTTGGAATATGAAGTTGAAACCGCAGAGAATAACTGACGTTCTGTTAAGTGGTTGACTAATGTGATAATTATACAGTTCCGGTGCAAAACAAATTCTTCATTAGTACCGGACGTAATTTGTACACTCTGAATTAGTAACCCTTTCATACTGGTCTGTCATCCGCAAACTAATTATGGCTCTCAAGAGGGTACACCGACCTTCTTTCTGCCCTATTGTTTAGCATTTTAATGTGAACTTGAATGTCATTCCCATTAAATGAACTCACAAACGATTCGTAGATTCGAAACATGATTATTATAAGAGTTAATTTCGTAAGCTGTTCCTTCTGATCCCACTACACATAAATCTATTAAAAGTATTATTAATAGTTGGATCTATGGCGAATAAAAATGAGAAAGTGACCCTTTAATTTATTACATCTAACTTGTATGATTTCTTTAGAGTATCAGGCTACCTGAGGATAATCCTCGTGGTGGCAACTCCCCTTTAATAGCATAGAAAGGGATTTGAAAGGGGAATGCGGAAGGGAAGAGGTAGGTAGCCAAGGGTTAATTAGAGCCCCCAGGCTGTAGTTTAAGGATCCTACCAGGCAAATCGCCTAAAAGTGATGAAGAAAAACCATAGAAAATCCTTCATCAGTTAGTTCGGACATTTGGTACTTGTTCAACGGCCTTCAGATGGCGGGAGAGGGGTTTTGTGGGGGCGCAGCATTCCCCTTTCCGTGAATCGACCAGTTTAGGGGGCATCTGGCCGACTGTTCGAATGGGAACTGCGAACAACTCTTACCGTATGCCCAAGATCTGTGACCCCGGAACATACACCTCTCAAAACAGGCCGAGGTGCCTCGGATTGTGGGATCCTTAGTTCAAAAACGGAGAGAGGAAAAGGCAGCCCCAAAGGTAGCCCCGTCCGTCTCTCCTACAAAGGCTTTGCCTACGAGAGAACATCCCTCGCTACCATACATACCTTTGAGCAATAAACTGCTTCTTTATCTCTTTTTGAAACCAACTCAATAAATTTCTTTAGGCGTGAATTTTTAAAATCGATACGTAGTATTTAATTTGTACTTCATTTTCTTATCACGATTTTAATGATGAAATTTTTTCTCATCGGGAATGGATCAGAAAATAATCCTGGATTTATTTCTCTATTTTGTCGCATTAAAATTTACTTAGAGTATGACGAATTCAAACTACAGTGTATATTAAAATTGTATAGTGATATTTTTTTCAAGGAATATAAAATTACGTTTTGTTGAAAAGTGTAAAAGTAAGAGGAACAAGACTTTGAATCGAAATTCCCTCGCGGAAATTAAATATTTACTGCGTTACGGAGGGAACCATGATAAAGCAGTAGACAGAAATGCACACTTGAGATAAAGCATTGAGGTATTTCCATGATAACGTGTCTCTACATAACAATTTAAAAATCAGTACGGTCCTTTAGGTAAATATTTAATATTCTTTTGTAACTAGAATAACTTATCTACATCAGTGGTTTTCATTGGTCATCGATTGAAGACAGTGTATCTGTAACAAAATAATATATTGATAAAGAATCATATGTTCTGTGAATGAAATGGTCGGATTTAAGCATAAAGATTTATTGGTCAATAAATATTAATTATAACTACAATTTTATGAAAACTGATGTATAATAAATACTGGAAAATAACTAGTGTTACTGTCACATTTATTGTGAAATATTATGAAAGCTATTATTAACATTATATATTAATTATCTAATCACAGATCATAATGCATAATTAAGCTGATAGCTGAAAATAATATATATATATATATATATATATATGCGAGTGTAAAATTTATCTTATTGCGAATAGTCAATGATTACTATGAAACAGTTTCCACACCAAATTTAAAGTCAGTAAATTCATTTACTCATGTTGTGTTTTATCCTGCATGCAGCATTTATTCAGCTCAATATTAATCAGGTTGATAGTCCTGTTTTAGCATTATTTAATGAGGAATGAGTTAGTTAGTTCGTTCATGCGGAATGCTTGTCATAAATATAAAAAATGTGCGAATATGTATACTACTCATATTCATGTTACAAATATAACCGTTTGCATATTAAAAACTTCCTATGAAAACATGACATCTACAATAATATAAACAAATAAATATACGGCATTGAGTCATAAAATTATGTTTATTAACAATAATTAATTATAAAACATTTCGTTACAACAGGCAAGGCATCTGAACATTGCCTCTAAATTTTATGTAATGCTTATATGTGAAAATTATTAAAACTGTCAAACCTGAAGAGTCCTTGAAAAATAACGAAACGTTGTATAATTAATTTCTGTTAGTAAACATAATTTTATGACTCAATGCCGTACATATATATATGTTTATATTAACAATATATTTGAGAGAATATTTTCTGGAAGCTAATGACTGTTCTTGTCTTACTGATTTAATGTACGTAGTAACTTTTGTTTAACATAATATAGTCTAATTATAACATTAAAGCATAAGTCTCTGTGGTATTAACAGGTTGCATATTTATTACAATAGTTCTAATTTGCATCACTCCACATTTCAACAGGACTAATTATTCTGCAGTATAGAGGTATAGTTGGCAGACCTCGTTATCGTTATCGACTACTGGTAATGTAATCTTATACCCTTTGATGTTATTGTTATGGAAATTTAACGCGTGGCTTTGGTATGGTGTGAGTAATGAAAAGAGTAATCTTATTTCTAGTAAACACGTTTCGAAGATTTTGCACACAGAATGGAATAAAAAGTTTTAATACAGTGTAAGGAAGTGATACCATCGAACTTTAAAAAGTATATATATATATATATTGAAATATTCAAAATTATTAATTAAAATAAAAGCCAACAGGTTGCGGCGCCAAATTAATTAATATTTAAAATTATATAACAATAAAAATGAACACGTTGCAGACAAGTTATGTAGTATCAAAATTAATGAATTTAAAAGATAGTTTATTGGATTTTTCCTTGAATTTAAACAAAAAATGTTAAATATTAAAAAATTATTTATTATAATTTGAATTTACTTCTTGTACGCATTTATTTTTTTAAAAATACCACAGCTTTAATGATACTCATAAACCTCAGAGCCGCTTACTGGGCCTCCAATAATGATAGTGATTTGCAATTTCCAGTAATAGAGATACGAAAGAATTACAAATTAAATTTTTACAATAGCAAAATGTATAAAAGAATCTACCAGAAAAGTAGAGAAATCTGACAAATTTTATTTACATAAAAGTTTACGAAATAATGTTTCTACGTACCGTTTTATTTAGCTCATCTCTGGTACCGTATTGTGCACTCCACAGTTATTTTAATTTAAAGAAAGTACATAATTACAGGCGTAACCCTGATTACTATATCGTTTCACCACATCATTCCGACGTCTCTCTAACAACTGTTCAAAAACTTTACGTCGTTTATTTTTTTTAGATTGGTTAAATCCTCAAAACAAGCTACTCTCAAAACATTATCGTTTGCACTCTAACACAGTCCCGTACTTCATGACTAACACACACTTTCGCCATGACCAGCATTGGTCAGGCTCCAAAAACACACTCGGCAGGCACCCACAACCCTCTCAAATGTTTCCGCCAAACTTTACGACAATCTTTAAAAAGAGTGCTTTAAAATGTGTTTATTGTGAGAAAAAAGAGCCTTGATGGTTTAGAGTATACCTTACATTTGAATTTGATTCCTCCAGTTATTGAAGCATAGTCTAGAATTGTTCCTTTAAAGTTGAGATAAAATTAGCATCTGCATTGTTACTGACCAATAACAGATTCATAAAAAACACTCCGAAAAAAAAGAACCGAAACTTATACTAATAAACGAAAACAGTTGTATCAGCTTTTTAGGGATTCCCGTTAGAATTACGGGTGGCTAAATCCGTAATTGTAAAATTACGTTTGTAAAATATTTAATAATTTTGTAAACATGCAACCGTGTTTACGGAAGAAATTATGAACGTTTTAACTGTTACGACAAGTAGAAATAATTTGTAATTATATATAATAAATCTTTTCGGAATAATAATGGCACAATGTGTTCAAAGGTCATAAGTGAATAAATTGTTGAGATGGTTTTCTATGGACATAGAACAATGATATTATATTCGTAACTTCCCATTTATTATGAAGATAAAAATTGTGATAAAGTACGTCGATGGTTTAAAAGGTCGAGAGTTGATATTCTCACAAATTAAAACCTTAATGCGGAAACTGCGGAACGTTGCAGGAAGTTATCGCAATCAAAAGGACTCTTGGAGGTCGGGCTTTTGATGCACTCATTCGTCCAAGCTAAGCAGTGTATTGAAATGGCAGGAAGAGTAACTACAAGAATAAAGCTATTTGTAAGTATTTCTATTCATAATGTTAATATCCAGGAATTTACATTATAATTTTAAAATGATGTGAGAATTAATTAAAAGCAAATGATTTTAGAAACAATCAAAACCCCTAAGAGTGGTTAGAATACCTGTATAATATATTTACATCGCCGTGCGGCTTTAGAAACGAGGACAACAGCGCCCTCATTAACACAAATTCTATGAAATTGTAGCAGATGAGACGCTACAAGCTACGAGATCCGGTACTTCTCGCACAAGTGCTCTCTCTACTGGAAAAGGACAATTTAGGGAGCGTTTTTGATTCAACTTTACGATTTTATCTGGTTACTAGCGACTGAACGTTGTTTGAAATGTGTGTGCTCGACGTAAGAGGCACTCAGGCATTAAATGTATCATCTAATAAGTATGTTCCCTACTGGTTGAGGGTAGAATAAATGTTTCGTTAGGTAGGGGGCGAGGGGAATTCAGAAAATTCTTTGTTCCTGTAACGGTACATGAAACGCGTATACTTTTCTTGCAAATAAAGAATATCCACAAACTTTAATTACTGCGTGGAATGGTAATAAAAAAACTTACGTGATATTTGCGTAACATCTAGGAATAGAATAAAAGATCAGAATATTTTTATGCTCTAGGGTTTTTATTATTATCTAGATCTGGTTCATATTTTCTGAGGTTTTTAAGAAATCCTAACATCAGAACCAGAAAATCATATCAGACCCCTCTAAAACCACCGTCATTAATAATTACCAGAAGTCAACCGCAGTAACCAGTCAGTGCCTTATAGTATTTTTTTTTAATTAAAGGTTTATAATGGTCGCGTTAACGACTTGGTCATTGGCGACCCATAAATAAATTACAAATTGTTCTTGTGTACGTAAGTATGCTGCGATTCAGAATTATTCCAGTAATATAAATACAATTATAGGAAAGAACAATTATACATTTCAAATGTGGGTTTCTTACATTTACAGTTTACAATTCGCATTTGTTAATCCTTTAACATAATAATTGTATAATTCACTATATTAACTTCTTTGAAGCTGCGACTGTTGCATATTCCACTTACTGTGGTCATAGTCGGTTTTTATTAGGAGGAGGCGTCTGCTTCTGAATATGAATCACTCTCTTCTTTCTTGACTAAATTTATGAGCCTTTTTATTCTACTTTTTGTCGTTTTATCATGTAAGTGTGGGTAAAAAGATTCCAATATATTTATGAATGATGTAGGGGATATTTTGAAATCTCTAATAATGGTCCTTGGGTTCTTTGAGTCCGTAGCATTTAGTATGAGTCTTTAACTGTTCCAGAGGTATAGGTGGAGCACTGTTTTCTTCTTCATATAACATTTTTACCGGACCTAATTATGATATAATTATATTTCTGATCCTGAATGTTTTGTTTTGTTTCGTTTTCTTGGGTGAATAAGTGCTTGTCTTCTGTACATAATTACTGACTTCTTTATTATCAGCTTGGCTTGTCGAGATCGTTGATGCAGTTATTTTTTTGTTTGTTGTGAATTATCCATGTCCGTTTTTTGAGGGTAAATTATTTGAATTGCGTGAATTACACGGAATTTGGTCACAATTGTCATTTTCAGTCAGATTATTCTTCAGTATTGCATTTCTATTAGGACAATTTATCGCGATATGGCCGGGACTTTTACAATGATAGCAGTTATAGTTCTCCGATGCAAGATACACCCTATAGTTAGTGTCTTCATATTGCTCCTTTATCGAATTCGGAAGGGAATTTAGTTTATCCGGGTTAATGAAGAATTGTCTTCTGAAACTTTTAATGTGAGAAAATCTTAGGTCACCAGTACTTATTCTAATATCCTATATTTTAGAATCTGGAATTATATTTAGCTTTTCTAGGTCTAGTACAATAATCTCATTTGGGATAACTGGGTATACATTTGACAAGATTACACAGCAGTATTATTTCATTAAAGGTCTTATATTGACCATCTCACCCTTTATGAATTTATGAACTTTTATTATGTTTTCGTCATCCTCCTTAGATGTTAGAAATGCGCATATTCTGGAATTGACTATTTTAAAGATGTACTTAATTCTGATAAGGTCAATAATATTAGCTAAACCTATTAGGTTCTCATCTGTATTTAAACTTGCAACAGCGTCCATAATTATGGCATGCATTTTATCCGGTTTATGCTTCGTGGCCATCACCTTCGAATAAAATCTAGTCTCCATATTCTGTGTGGACGTCATCTTGAGATATTCCTCTTCTTTACACTTTCTGGGAGTAGTGGATTTTCCTTTATATAACTTAGATACCATACACTTACTGGAAGAGTTCTAGACACTGTTTACCCTACCATGGCTGGCAGCGAACTGATAGTCTTTTTGTTAATAACACTTATTAAGTATTAAATTTAATTCGACGTAATATGCGCAACATTTCTCATTTTATACAACTATTGTACACACGACTCGCTAATTAGTGATTGTATACTAAATTGATTTTGAAAATGTAACATTCAGTTGAAAATATAATTTGACTTCATTTTTCAATGGTAACGGTCTACGATTCACAAGGTACCAACTATTTGGGAAAGTACCGCGCACATGGATACTTCAGATGGAACAAGAAGACGTAAAACTGGTCCTATTACTGGGAATTCAGAATTTGAGATGAAAGAAGATAAGCCTCATGCATTTATAAGGAGAATAAATCTATCAAAAAATTCATTTAGATCTTGTAGTAAACAAGAAAAATGAAGAATATTTTTATCGGACACAATGGCAAGGATAAAAGCGTCATAAAGAGTGCCAACCAATTTCTTTCGTCAATGCGCCAAAGACTGGCCGATCAGAAAAATATTATTAATCTTAAAAGAAGATGGTGTAAAATTTATAAAAAAGGACAATTTCGGGCCATATATATGTATAAAAGGGGTGAGACAGATAATCAAAGCTGATAAAAGCAATTTAATCTGAATATGTGAGCATGGTAAATATTATGATAATAGAATTCGAAACTATAATACTGATTCCCATTGTCCCCGTTAAAATTATAAATAAAAAATAAATGTTATTTAATGTGAAAGCCAATCAAGTTTGATAAATTCAAGTCTCACTAATTTTACTAATAAATTTTTAGTCTAATCACAACCTGAAGAGAGTACAAATATGTACCGAAACGTTATAACTTTAAACTGAATTAATTTAATAAATTATTGGTGATTGGTCATAAACTACATTTTTTATATAATTAAAAACGGGCATTAAATAAAAATAGTATTTAGTAATTGATTTCAACTTAACGTAGCATTGAATAAACATGACGTGGCGGTTTTGCCTTTGCGCTTGTTCGGTCAATAACGTGACTCGCTTTGACTTAGTAAGTGATTAGTCACCGGGAAGGGTTGCTACTATTTTCCAGTTTTTGTGTTTTGAGACACATGTTTATTCCCATTAGTCATTTTAAATACGGTAAACAGTAAAATTACATATATTCATCAACTTGTAATTTTCAGTTGTATGTACTTACTAGCTGGGTGCCAGGCGGTGACAGTATTCATTTATAGAAACCTGAAAACTAATTTAATTCGACATTTATCTCTGGACCTGCATCGAGAGCGTCATATTTTTAAATACCCAAATAGTAGCTTAATAATAATAAGCGTTATGATGACTCGCTGCAAAGAAATATTGAGAGTCAAAAATACTCTCGCTAACTTAACAGAGTCAAAATTTCTTCCGGTACAATCGAAAGTGTAAATAATATTGGTTTCCTATGACAGACAATATTACTTCCGATACCATAAGAAAATCAAAAATACTCCTGGTAGGTTAAGCTAATTCAATATACTACCGGTACTCTCTGATGTCAAAATTTCTTCCGGGAGCTTGAGGGTCTAAGAAATTCTGCGGCTACCTTTAAAGTTTCAAAACTATTTTCCGTTTCTTTAAGAGAGTCAAACATTCTGTTAGAGAATTAAAACGCTCTCGGTATTTTAAGAGAATTAAATATACTCACAGTACTTTAAGAAAAAAAATTACTCTCGTTTCGTTGAGTCGGCAATACTCCCGTCCAAAGAGCAGGCGAGTTTGTTTCTCAATGATTGTTTCCTACTGGATAGATGAGTACGAAATTCCTTCCAATTCCTTAAAAATGTCAAAAATTATTTATTGTCTTACACAGGTAAAACATATATTCTCTATACCTAAAGAGAGCCAGAATTATTTCCGGTACCCGAAGTGATTCCAAATACTGTCGGTACATAAGAGAGAATCAAAAATACTACCCGGTACCTTACGAGACTTAAAAATAGTTTGGGCACCGTAACGGACACGAAAATATTCCTTAAGATTAAATAAAATCGGAAGAAAATGATCGACGCGTTTCAATTGTACGCTGAACTTTGTATCATTCTCGTCCACCCGTACTCCTCGGGGATCAACTACAACTTAACTCGTTTAATGTCAGAACTAAACTCAGCGTCCAAATTAGACACCAATCTTGGTTGTTTTCGCGTTAATTCTATGTAACACCGCTCCCCACTCCTAACAGTGTTACCATCACATTCCGAAAGGTGTTGATATTATTCACGAACAACATCGTGAGAAACACTATCAATCTCATTAGTCCTAAAAATATTTATTCTAAGCAACTATCGGCCTTTTATGGATGTTTCAAAATTTCCACCCCCCGATTCCAGGGGTGGTTGTAGTGTCTAATCCCCACAGTGTTTGTTTCCAGGTAGAAAGGAAAATGTGTACAAAACTTGCTCGTAACTGCTACGTGCGTTTAAATTTGAATGCGGAACATAAAAACATACACGCATTATACAACATCTAATTTTATTTATAAGATTGAAGTTATAGACGTAGAGAAATTCCCGTACGATTCATAATCGGTGCTTAATTAAACTGAGGTTAAAGGCGAGATATTGGTTTTCATGGTATTGCGATAAAACAGTTCTGAGTGTGTTTGACTGTACAGACTATTTTCTGATAATATTCGACAATGAATGTGAACTTGTTTCTTTAGCATTTCGTTCTTTTCTTAATGTGTTATTCTCCTCTGTGATATTCGCTGATTCTTGATTTAAAACCCATATAAATTCATGGGATCGAGTGTGAAATTGCAACAGCTGAAACTAAACGCGATCGTATCGCAGCTCTTATCGGAGGAGCTCTGTTGGTCTTGGCTCGGGAGGCCACATCCTGTAAGCCGTGGGGACTGCGGGTGAGGCTGGAAGGGGGGAAGCACCAAACCACGGGCTCAAGGGAACAGCTGCTGCTCCGCAATGTGAGCGCGAATTAACAGCTGCCGGGGGCGCACAAATCGTATGCTAATTTCGCGGGACAAAAAATCGGGAGCCCACACAATAGCCGTAATCCGCCATCTGCGCAAAGTCGTTCGTTTCGAGAGCAAAGGTAGCAGGTCTCGGAGTCAAGTTATAACTACAGGCGTCAAAGAAATTTGAATCAAGTAGTATTTGTACTCGTGAATCTAATTTCTTATTCATAAACTGTAGTAGTTCTTTTTAGCAAAATTGTGGTATTTAACGGTTTGGAAATAATTTCGGATAGCAGTTTTAATGAACGCATGAAAACTATAATTATTATATTATAAATTATGATAAAATATTAAGCTACAGGTAAAAATGTTGTTGCTACAGTTTTTATTTTTCGTTTTCCTAAAAATAATAGTCAAACCAATGAAATTTTTCTAGAGAATACCTCGAATGACTTACGTGACTTCTAACTTACGGTATTTATGCAATTTTGTTATACACAATAGGTAATGAACAAAAGAAAATTACAATAAAGTAAATACATTATAAAATGAGTTATTTCTGTAGGAACTACATTGGGAAAGCCTTCGAGTTATATATATTAACAAATACGTCAGGAAAAATAAGTTTAATAATAAAATGTGAGTACAAAAAATAAACACAACGATCCGCCCCGATTTTATTACTTTATCAGGTCATGTACATTAATGTATAGAGGGAAAGAAGTAAATAAATCGATCTGTAGAGTACCTTAAAAAATATAAATCACCAACAAAAGCCTACTAAATATTTTGAAACGATCATTGCATTAGATTCAAAATTTTCAGGCAAAAATTTAATTATTATTGGGGGACTTTAATATGTTTTTTTAAAGTTGATATATAGATTTATTAATTTATTTCCCCTCTGTTAATTAACCTATACCACCTGTTGCAGTCCTAAAGTTGGAACGAAACATTTTTATATTTTATATTCATATTTTATCATTGTACTTAGTTCTTATTTATTGGTTAATATATTTAATGTATTATAGTTTAATGTCAAATAAATAACAATTGTCTAACACAAATTTGTTCCCAAATAGAATAAATTCTTTCAATAGCCTGCAGTACAGGCTATGAAACCGAATCAACAGATTAGGATCGATAAATCTCGACCCGACTGGAAATCGAGCCCAGGACTAACGCTTAGTATTAAAAATATCGCTTTCAATGTTTTATTCCGGGTCCCACAGACATTTTCTATCCTAATCCGTTAATTAACTTCAGTTTTAATGGAAAATCTCGGAGGATTAAAATATTTCATTGGGTTTGAAACGAACGTGGTGTTAATACCGTGATGGTGAAGAATTTTAAAAAACGATAAAATCACAATATAATGTTCAGGAATCGTGATTTTACGTAGTCTCAGTTCAACTACCCATAATACGTAGCGCTGTCACGATCACTATTTTTACAACTTACCAATCCAATAAAACTTTTCCCAGTTCATACCGTAATTACATTAAAACTTAACGTATTTATAACTCATAGAAGTAAGTATTCATGTTACAAAAATTTGAAAAATTATTAATTTCTGCCTAGAATATAGTGAGATTTGAGATAAACTCTGAAGTATATCTTCCGTATTGTATTTGTACCAAGAGAAACTTTCAAGTTGTATCATAAACCGTAAAAATTACTGTTAGTTGTAGAGTATATTAAACTTCGAGAAATCACAGATATAATCCATAAATGTAACAATTAGTATGAGTTTCATTTCAACATTAGACGTTGTGGAAGCTGAACAAAATTATAATTGGAGAATTATATAAAGGAGTTATCATGACAGTTTCCGAAATGAAGGTTGAAAATTATATTATAAAGACGCGGTACAAACATATTGGTTTTGCTATTTTACAAACCAATCGTACGTAAACATCTATTTTAACAATTAGTCTCGGATGCTCATATTTTCATGATAGAAATATAGTAATGTCAAAATGTCAAAATACATAAGACTGTATCTGCACATTTCCAGTGATATTGCAGATCGCATAAGGTGGACAAAAAATGTAAGAACCAACAGATGTTAATAAGATTGAAGTTTTAATCCATTATCAAAGACGACAGAAAGATAAAATTGTATCATAATGTAACGATATCCATGTTTGTTAATTAATTGAAATTGGTATTTTTCTGTGTTTGTGTGTTCTTTGAGTAGAGATAGATATTATTAGCTTGAGGAGCATCTCTGAAAAAGTTGTTAGTTGCATCTTTGGCGTTTATGTTGTTGAGTGAATACAATTAAAGAAATTGTATTGAAAGTGTTGTATCGTATATTTTATCAACATTTCGAAATCGTACATTCAATTACCATTATATTTGGCGCCCAACGTTGGGCGCCAAATGTAATGATATTCACACTTCCAATTATATTTTTAATTTTAAGCTCACAGCAACATAAACGCCAAAGATACAACTAACTAATAGTTCAGAGATACTCCTCACACTGTCAATATCTATCGAAATACAAAACACAAAAATATATAGAAATTTGAATTAATTAACAAACGTGGATATCATTACAATAGATATTAAGCAAAGAGTTTGTATAATTCAGAATACTACTAGAGTTGAGTAATTTTGTGTGTTTAATTTCAGAGATTAATCTAACCTGATATATAGTTCATGACTTTTTTTTTCAAAATCTTGTAATCTCAAATATGTTTGGAGCGATACAAAAATTGTTGATGTGTCAATTACTAAGGTTTTTTTATAAGAAAGTTCCGTATAAGAAATACAACGTCAGACGAACCGTAGTGTTGTTAAATTTTTCTTTATTTTGTATTTTACCAAATTTGTCATTACTAACCAATTTAACAGATTTTTTTAGTGTATCAGGCTACATGAGGCATAAGAAGGAATATGAAAGTGAGGATGTGGAAGGGTAGAGGAAGGTAGCCAAAGGTTAACAAGGCACCCGGACTGTAGTTTAAGGAACCTACCCGGCAGTTTCGTAAAAGTGCTGTAGGACAAACCCTAGAAAGCCTGCATCAGGTAGTTCGGGCAATGGGTACTTGTTGGAGGGAGAGGGTCATGATGTGGGGACGTAGCATTCCCTTCATACACGTATCAAAACAGGCCGAGGTGCCTCGGCTTGCGAAAGCATTCAAAGATCTATTAATTTGTAGAAATTGTTGAATGGAGTGAAGAATTGTACATTTTACTGAATGATGTCGTATTTATTTATTGGTTGAACAACCTTTTTCTTGATAACATTCTTCGATGAAATATTGTGTGAAGGTATTAAAATTCATACACAGCAACAGTATTTAAAATGTTGACCATCGTACGTTAAGAGTTTTGTATGCGGAAAGTAAAATATTCAATTTGTAGTTATTATTGAATAGTTAATTTAGAGTATTATTTTACTCTAAAATTCAAGCAACAATCGCAATTCATGCATTGTTAACATTTAGTCTTTGAAGTTTTAGATTTTTAAAATCATTTTAAATAACGTATTTTATTTATTCACAGGACAGTGTAAGTGAATTCGGTCAACAAACGTTTTAAAAATATATCAGGGTTTCAATAAATTGTAAAAATTATTTTAATGTAAGTAAAACTCGACATGTAAAATATTAAATAATGATTTCGTAACGATGGAAACAAGTACTAAAATATTCGTGTTTCATAGATGTTATAGTGAAATTGAATCCCGTTTTCTGAATCATAAATTACGTGATGGACTTAGGAGGGTTGTAAGCCATATGGTGGTGCAGTGCAGATGGCAGTATTGTCCGCTTTATTTGAACGAGCGTGCAAATCCAGTATAACAGTGGCTGCTCGTTAAATCCGATTTATTCCTGAAATCAAACAGAAGACTGAACTACAGGCCCACAATGCAAACGAATTTAACTTAAGCTGCTTTGCAGTTCTACTAACATTAAGTTAACAAATTACTTTTTCATGCGTCCTGACTTTTATCCCTGACAGCCCAAACTCATGAAATGTCTCGGTACATTAATGCATTATAAACAATAAGGAATTACGTGCTTCAGACTCGAGTACAGTAATTCAGATGGAACATAAACACGCAAGTTAATCTATGAATGAATGAATTTGCCACTCTGAACATTGTTAAGTCTTGATATATATCTGGTAACAAACTAATGATTTGTGCTCGCTCTGAACTTAAATCAAATTCCTGAAAATAAAATAAGTTTTTCAGTATCATATGAAGGATACGAATGGCCTGCTTAATACAAATACGAATCACAAATTTTTTTTACAACGTCAAATTTTCTTCGTGTCAGTGCAAAACATAAAGACATTTGTCATCAAGGAGGTATTTAATTTAAAAAAATGCATTTCAGAAATTATAATACGGGGAGATGTTATATTTTGTTAGGCTACCGTGTAATATGCCATTAAAAATGATTAACTGTTGTAACAAACAAAACGCAAATTTACTGCAAAAACAATAAGAACGCATTTATAATTTTAATTTGATTCCTACAGTTCTGAAATTGAATTTAAATTTCAGGGTTGAAACTGCATGATTTTCCGTTTTAATTGAGACAACTGAGTTAAATTAATGGACAAATAGACACACTATAGAATCTAGCAGTTAAATTATGCATTTCTAAACAATACATCACGTTTCCTCAAATTATCGTTGGCGTCATCAGGTGAACACACCACATTAGACTAAAATGGACAATATTAACAAATATTTTAAACAGATTGTAATGCGCCATAGATACTGCTGAGTACCACTTTAGATTTTGATAGTGTATTTATTTAATTTTATCTGAATAATTTCAAAAATAATCTGGCATGATATTTACACTTGTCATTTAAAATATCGTTTTGTTTGTCATTTATAAACAGCAGGGCAATTATTGCAATACCTCTTATACACCATATAATGCTTGCAAGGAGAATTGATACGTTCTTCAAAATTTTTAATAATTATAAAATTTGTAAGTGATGTTGATGTGACCGTCATCAATAAACTCCTGAAGCTATTGTGTAGAAAATATTTCACAAACTGGAAAAACTATGCAAAATTTAGGTTTGTCTATCGGTTTGGGAATAAAACAGGGATTTTAGTAATTGTGTTGCAATCAATGTAACCCTTGGAGTTTCAATTCGTAACCAAAATATCAACTACTGTTTTTAAATGAATTTTTAATTCAATTTATTGAAATATTGTTTATGAAGTAGAATGTATCCCTCTACTAAATTTTGCACCATGGAATTTTTTGATCGATGGGATGATTATAAAACTAATTAAGGACTCTCCCTGAAAAAGCCGGATTTGATAACATTTGTAAGATAAAACAGAGTCATTAACTGTAACAGTTACGTCAAGGAAAATAAGAGACTTATTGATATCCACTTCATGAGTAAACTGTAGTATAGTATTGTGTTGATGAAATAAGTCAATAATATGCTAAATTTTCGAGTATTGGGTAACCCAAAAAATATCAAAATTGTTGGACTTCCGACACATACAAACAAGTCCAGTCTTGTTAGAGTTAAGTGAGTTGTGTGTCTTGGACCCTCTTTCAAAACTGTGTGAATAGTTTTTGTGCTGGTTTATTATATTATTTTCTAAAATACATGAAGATACAAATATACATGGAAACATCGTTACAATATAATCGATCTATATAATAAAAAAGGATGTATATTTGTACGTATGTATTTCGGTTAATTTCTATACACATTTAAACGCGTGGACATATTGCAAAAAGAAATTAGTACACATATTCTTAAAAACTCTAGAAACGGTATTGTGGGGGTGAGAAGCCCCTTGTATAAAGGTGGAAAGAATTATAATTGGAAACGTGATCATTTCTGCGCGCCAAGATACCATGACGTCAAGCGAGAGGGAGACGTTACTACGCGACGAACAAAGGAAATAGTTCCTTTTCCGTATTGAAATAAAGCCGAAATATTTTCGTTGAATAAAAATTATAGTTTTATCCAGCAATATTCTATCGAATGATGATAAAAAACAATACGAAATAATTTACGATCCTTGCGGAAAATGTAAGTTAATTTTCATTCCATATTTAGTGACTCCAATATGGTGACCGTTGTTATTTTTCACACACTCAACATACCGGGAGTATTTTCGACGCTCTAGAAGTACTAAGATAAATGTTTTATATTCGATATCGGGAATATTTATGATTCACTAAAGTCACCGGGACATTAGCATTCAATATGCATAGGTAGGTTAAATTACTTCTTGACTAAAGATTATTGTAGAATTTAAATACCTTTTCGGGTTTATATAAATAAGTACACGTGCAACGCCCGGCACCAAACTAGTAAAAAATAAAAATTGTCTGTACAAGGTCATCAATTGTTTTATTAATTCAAAATAGACGTTAAATTAGAACTTACAAACATAATTTCTGTAAAACCCTCATGACAATTTCAGCGATTAGAAGATAAAATTGGACTACCACTGTAGTCGTCCTTGCGTGGTATAAATACTTTGAACAAGTGCACATTAGAATCTGATAATACTATGATTGTAAATCATACTAAAATATTATGTCAAAGCATTCAGATTTAATTAAATAAATAACCTATAAATGCCCAAAGTGATACAAGAGGACACAGAAGTATTTACGACGAATTATCTGCCTCTTAAAATCTTTGTTTATTTTAATTGACTATGTCCTTTGTTCATTTTAGTCCAATGTATTATTTTTTATTATGAGGTCCTCGAAACGTGGAAGAAACGTAGTGTATTGTTTAGTAAAGCATTACTTTAACATCTAGACTATATATTGTATGAGACCATTTATTTAACTTAAATCAGTGAAACAGACAATTTTTAACATATTGCAACTAATAACTTTGTAGAATTGATTCAGAGAAGCTTATAGGAAGCCAGAGTTTCTAGGGCCTTTGTTTATAAAAATATTTCTAACTGTACCATTAAAATATTCTCGGTATCTTCCTCGTATTAGTTAAAAATTGACCTTGTCTGTTTTGTATGTTTGTTTTATACTGTTGGTCATACTCCAGAAACTTATCAACCAGAGGCGAATTGGTTGTAATTGTAGTGCCTCGGGGGCAGCTGTATCCGTGACTGAGTCGGCGTCGCCGTTGATCAAGGCGTCGCTTAGTGCCGCGATATCCGCGTCTCCGCAGCCCCGATAACGACGCTATGCCGGAGGCAATTCCAGCCTGGGGAAAGAGAAATGGCGTGCTCGAGGAAGCTGTGTTTTGGCACCAACTGCTTCATTAGTGCGGGGAGACTGGGTGACGCGCCAATCAGCGCCAGTATAAGCCGCCACAATAATTCCTTACTGCTGTATAATTTACCAGGCTCGATGAATAATTTCGAATAATCTGAATTTCTCTGAGTCAGGTTTGGAAAGTATAGCTGATGTATGTGCAACACGAAATCCACACCATTTTATAATTTCAGTAACATGCTCCAGCTCACTAAAAATTCGGCGCTGGAATAAATGAATTACAAACGCAGCATGGAGAAATGAATATTAATAAAAATTATAAAAAACAAATTATTTATTTAAATTAATTTGGTACTATTTGGAAACTCGCAAATATAGTTTAAAAACACCTACAATTCCAATTTAATTGTGTCAATATTATATTCAATAGAATTAAATGGGTTTCTACGAATTACAGTGAAGAACACAACAAAATAGCAATCACTGTGAACTTAGTCTGTCATCTGAAATATTTAAACGGTTGATATCTGCTATATCCAGGAATGAGCAATGCATGCAAGCATTAGTGCTATTTACAAAGAAATTACGTGTATCGTGGGGGAAAAATATATTCGTCCAAAACACTTAGATCTACAACAGACGCCGATTGGTACGATTCAAACAACACCATTCACACTGACCCTGGATCCATTAATGCAATCTCTCCTGACTCAACAGGGCAACAGAAGACTGTTAAGGCGCATCCCCATTGATAGTCAAGAGGATCTCTCCCTGCACTGGATCTCAATCATGCCATATGTTCGAATTATCTGTCAAATTCTTAAGTGAACATACAAGCATATAGTAATTATAATTTTATATATTTTTATTAAATAAATACAAAAAAAAAGTGGAAAAGTTACATCTTCGCGTCTCTCCTTAATTAAGAACAAGTAAACCCTCGGTAGCAGGAGCGTGATATTGTTACAAATTATTCTATCCCCTTGGCTACAGATAAAAACTCTTGTAATATAATAGTCTACACGTTCCCTCTTATCATAACGTCTCTTCAGCATAGCGGACCTAAGAGGGCGCAGCTGCAAGAACGCTGATGCAGTTAAAGACAGTACTTTAGATATAGTGAGTAACGATACGCACCACCACATAAATCTTCACCCCTTCCGCCTAGGCAGCTGTGAAAACGCTGCGACTAATGAAGTCAGCATTTTAAGTGCCTTATGCAGACATGCACACGGTAACAGAAATATTCCATCCTGTAAGAGTTCTCATTGGAGACTTAAAATCATCAGGGAGGGGGAAAGGAGTCTTCGAATTGTTCAGAGCTTCCAGGGAACGGCAGTCATGATCCAACCTCCAGACGGGTTGGTGGCTCCTGGTGCTATCCGCCAGTTTGTCTTACTTTATTTTATTTCTAACTATTAAATCTCTTTATTCTTCATCAACTCTTATTTGACTGAAGTGCAGCGAAACACCAACCACTACGCCTAGGTTCAATTAGTTGAACCCGAACCCTCACGTTACCGACTTTCCTATTTCCTGTTCTTAATTCTTCCTTTATCCTCTAGATCGGTATCCAGGTGAGCTAACGGAGGTATAGCTCGGTTGGTGTACGATCTATCTGGACTTCCCATTTCCAACTGCTGGAATGTTACATGTTCACAGTGGTGCAGTGTTACATGATGGCAGTTTGGGATGTTACACTCTATTCATGCCACATTATGAAATCTTCAATAAAAAAATATTATGATGAATAAGAAAGTCAGCCAATTCAGACAAAAAGTGATAATATTGATACCACACAACGTTTTAGGGGTTCTTGTTCCTTTGTCACGTGCGAAGAAGAGCCGAGAGTTACACAACTGCACTTGTCAGTTGACAAAACTCAAAAGCGACGAAAACGCAACGACAATGGGAGAACCGAAGGGTTACCGTAACAATAAGGGAGCAACGACAATGGGAAAACAAGGTTTAACGTAATAAGGGATCATAGCAATTATTGAGTTTCATAGTGTTGATGTTAGATTTAATGTGAAGCATCTATTAAATGAGTCTGGTATTGTACCTGGTGTCAATGTCTAAAATCTTAGCATTTTCCAATCAAATGTATATTTAGAATTGATTAGATGTTTCGATACTACAGATTGTTTCTCAATTGGAAGTTTGATGTTAGATATATTCTCCTTGATACCTGTATTAATGGAACGTTTTGTTTGCCCTACGTAACAAGAATTACAATTACAGCAAGAGATTTTGTAAACAACACAATGTTTGCTATTGGTGTCAAGTGGCTCCTTGTGGTTTTTAATCAAATAGTAAAGGGTGTTAGTGGATCTGTAAATTATGGGCATTTGATATTCGTTGAATATTTGGATAAATTTGTGATGTAGGGATTTGTAATGAGGGAGTACGAGAAAAAATTTGGCTTGAGGTGTTTGGGGACGATTGCAGTAGGATATTGGATTTTTTCATTTTAAAAATATTATGAATTCCAATTTTAATCTCTCAGCATATGTATGTTGTCAGCAGTTAAACTAAGCTTTACCCAAACACGATAGGATAGTGCGACTTAGCTATAGTCACTAATAGAGTGCAAAATCTCTCGGTACAAGGATATAACAATGTAATACAATTTATGCAAGTTTTGTCTCTTTTTATAAGTATTTAATTATTTATTAATTTGGATTAATATTACAATACTGTTTACATCTTACTCATTTTCTCGTAGTGGTAAGTGATAATAATGGCGGATATCAACATAACGTACTGTCTCCAGCTATCGGAAGGGCATCCCCCCTTTCCTATTCAATGAGAGGAGAGTTACCACTATGTGGATTACCCTATGTATAGCCTGTTTACTCCTAAAAAAATTAACTAACAATATTCTCTCTTCGTTTCTCCTGCTAATGTGCGAAAGCGCCTAAACTTCAAAATGGGACGAGGATAAACACTTGTTAAATTTATTCAAGTAAAGTATAAGCAGCGGTTATAAATTATTTTATGATAAATATACAACAGATAATGAATAACTACTGTATTTTTGTCAACCGAAGATGAACATGATAACGCTGAATGTTATCGAAACGTCACGTCGCGAGTTTTCGATGAATTTACCTGTCTGGAATCCCGAGGGTATTTCAATACCTGTCCCTTTCGTAGTACACTGTATAAAAATATATTCACTGAGATGGATATCACTTAATATATTTTTGTTTGCTGATATTTAAAAATTAAAACATGATTTTATTTAATTATAATTTATTATACAAAATGCAATGCACTAATCTGGTCTATATTACTCAAACTGTAAAACTTGAATTACAGAAAAAGAATCCAGAATTTTAACCACTCCCTAACTAATTACAAAATTGAAAATTTATTACTATTTTTAAATTGTAATAAACTACAAAACTACAAAAAAAATGCATGAAACAAACATACATATTTTTTTCTACAATGACTGACTATTCGAGTACACACAAATAATTTCCTTTATAAACAAGACTGTATAAACCAATTCAACAAATGTTTAAGAATAGTAATTACAAGGTGACCTATAATATCAAACCCGAAACACTAGAGTTTTAACTCACTCAAAATTATTTATTCCAGAAAATTTTTATCTTCGTAAGTTTAGTTACTGCATTACCCTTATACTATACTTATTACTTACTCCTAATATATTTATAAACTAACATACATGAATTACAGTGGATATTAGAGTTAAATTATTTTAATGCAATTACTTCCAATAAATTAATTTTGTGTTAAATTCCATTGTGAGTCATATGAACCAAATAAAATATTTTATAGTCATTAGTATTATTATCTTAAAAATATTACTTGTAGTCACTTTAATTGTGAAGAAAATATTTAATTTATAAATTTTAAATTCTTAAAAATCCATAAAATTTGATTATACTAAAATTACTCTAACCACAATTTATGTTCAATGTATCAGTATAAATATTTGTAATGATTAACTATACTTTGTACGCTCATTAAATAAGCGATGATAAAAATACTTATTACTGATATCCAGAATATCAGTTAACATAATAAAATTAGTTTTTATTAGCATTACATCTTTTAGTTAATTTTCATGCCAACATATTCATTATTTAGAACTCGACTCGGACAAAGAAATAACAGCGTTTTCATATTTACTGAAATTTATATCTTTGTAATTTATGTCGAGCTTTAATTACGTGGTGACATGACAAAAATAAAATACCTAATGGTTATGGGTGTGCTATTACTACGTTACTTTGTAATTACTTCACAGCTATTCTGGAGACAATTTACGCATATCTATTTTCTATCTCAGTGAATATATTTTTGTTCAGTGTACCACGAAATGGACAGGTATTAATTAAAACTTGCATCCAGATAAGCAATTCTCTGAAACATAATAGAATATTTTAACGGAAATAATATTTATTATCGTACACAGATATCACAACCTTATACGAACAAAAGAGTTTTAAAGAAGCGAAGCTGTTAACGAGGCAATACTTCTTTAGACTGCAGGAGGTCCACGATAAAGTAGCTAAAGCAGTCCTCAATAACTCAGTCGGCTATCGGCTACGGTCGGCATTCGTTCTTAAAGCAGGTAGACTCAAGATACCTTGAACATATTTTTAAAGTTACATCAGTACTCGGATCATTGTTTTCTCAATTGTTCTCTGGAAGCAGAATAATGCCTGAAACGTCTTCTAACGTCACTCGGTAAAAATAACAACTTCATTAATTTTAATAAGCGACACAAGAAATATACGATTGGTTAATAGAGAAAGATTTATGGCTGACGAATGCATACACCAGAAGAGTATATAAGTAAGGGGAATCACCAAATACTATAACAAGAACCAAGATTGGCAGAACTCATACCATGGTATTAATACCAATTAAACAATTAGAGTTAAGAGGCTTTAATCGATACAATTTTAAGATAATTTTAATCAACGTCTGTAATTATATGTAATTGTAATTGGTCACAAACAGACAACTAAACAGAAAACTCTTGCAACGTTTCTTCTACCAATTACCATACCTTCTCAAGCACCGAACGTAAACAGCTTGTTCAGTGATTGAGAAGATCTGCCAAATTGGCAGAATAAAATTTGCACGAATTTCCTGTTAACTTGTCTGTTTATGGCCAATTAGATGCAAATTCCATCGCAGTACAGATAATAAATTTCTCTACAGTGCACATAATACATGTTGCGTAAAGGTATGAGAACGGGTAATGGGAAACAATTGTTAATATTGTATGAGGAATAGGTTTATGAGAAAACGAACAACCTTTTCATATCTGCGAAAGGATAGTTAAATTTTGTTTTTGAGATGACAGAATGTAGTCCAGGAAAATATTCAGTTCAGACCAAAAGCAACCAATAAATTATTACATTTAAAAGGACATGACATTTGAAGTTGAAATATTCATGTATTAATTTACTTTTATGAAAAAAAATCATGACGTCTGTGGTAATAACGTTAATTAGATAAAAATGAGGATAGTGATCTCATTTACAAAATTGGGCATTAATATAAGACTAATAATTTGTGAATCTTTCATTTGTAATAAGTCCTGAGACTGGTTTGAGGAAATTTTTCTATGTAGAATCTCTTCCTATTCTACTGAAATTATTTATTGTGGTGGTTTCCCGTCTCTTTTCTCCGATATAATGATGGGAGCGATGAATCCATTGCAGAACTGTGCCGTGCGAACGTGGCAGCGCAATTTATTTTTGTGATTATGCAGGGAATGTATTAAACACATACACATACATCCATGACATTTGCCGAGATTCGAACTTCTGTGATGTTAGACAATGGACGCTGACCATTTCACTACGACAGGAGAATCTACACTCTGTGAATATATTTACTTTTCCCCTCTAGCAAACCAACGAAATTAATAAAACTAAATTTTTTTTTGGCGTACCAGACTACGTTTCTATAATTAGTTCTAAATACACGAAAACTTATTACTCATACAATTGCGTGAGGGATACTATTCAACTACCTTTAACAAGATGATAAATTCCGGTGCGCACTGAATTGGTTCTACTCGTCAATTAGCAGCCATCTATATCAATAGAACGCTAACGAGTTAAAAGTTTCAACGGCATGTATTTAAAAACTCTGAACAGAATGAAATAAATGTTAGTGTAGGTATTATTTTACCATTTCAAAATTTTATAGTTTGAAATGAAGTCGAAACTCAAATTCATAAAATAATATCAGTCTTTTCCCGGAGACGAATCAGAGTCCAGTTACTACGTCACAGTCAGCCAGGCCACTCGGGGAAAAAGCACCAATCAAAAATCAATATGTAAACGTTTGATTTCATGCTACGATCAACAGTCTTCAATCAGGAGAAAACTAAAACACTCACTGCAACAAGAGAACTGAACGCACAATATATCCATATAAATAAAAATGCTAACGTAACTATTTTTGGGTTTTTGAATTGTATAAACCCAAAAATGGTTAAACATTCATCAATGAATCTCAAAGTGCAAAATAAATTTCACAGTTTACCGAATTTCTAGTCAGTATTGTGGGTAGTATGATAATTAAGGCATTTTAATTATTATCTACAGATTATTTCATTGTTTAAGTATTCCTATTTAGACTAACAGGCTGCATGAGGATAGTCCACGTGGTGGTAACTCAGCTTTAATAGCCTGGGAAGGGATATGAAAGGGGGAATAAGCAAATTTAGATCAAGATAGTTAAAGACAAATATTAAGTGGTTTGGAAATAAAACAGTATTAAAGCAGAATTATATATATTGTAATAAACAATAAATGAAGTTTAATTTTCCCTACGTTGTGGGACCAAAATGTAATAATCAACAATTGGGCGTTAATTAATTAAAAGAATTTGCCTCACGTTGATGCGCCAAAATGTTATAATCAATAATTAGCCTTTATTTAATTTAATTTTAATTTAAAGAATTTACCTCACGTGAAGCGTCAAAATTTAATGATTCAATGGAAGGCTTTTATTAATTGAAAAGATTGAAATTAACAAACATTATATTTATTTTATTTTGTGGCAACAAAAGATGATTACAAACACAAAACTTGAGATCTCATTCTCTCAGGGCCTCTACTGGGTTTGTTAATGGACACAACAAATTGTTTTAAAAATCTTATTAACAAGCAGTTTACAATTCACCTAGCCAACATGTCGATAGAAAGAAATTAAAAGAAAGAAATTAACTCTGATTGACAATTAAAAGAGAACGAAATCTGACTCTATCCTTTAATTACGTTTACAAGTAATCGTTAGTTTTGGTTTTGGTACTTACATCTGTCCAGCTGGTTCCAGCATTCCTTTTGTTTTCGGGAGTACACTATTGCAAAAATTTTACACTGATTCTAAATATCGGCTCACAGATTTTACACTATTGAAGTCAACATTGATAGGCTCCCAGGAACTCGGATGATCCTCCTTTTTGTCAGCTATTTGATGTCTGCATTTTTACCGCTTTGGACTCAAACTGCAACGTAGATCCTTGATGATTTGCTTTAACCGTTTATTCTTTTCGGAGCGAACTAACTTTCTTTAGCTCCTGGCTGGCTATAGACGTACACTGCTCTTACTTAGCGATATTTACGCTGTAATGCTTTACTTTGTCTTAAATTCACAACTTTGTTTAATAATACATTAACGGCGGCTAGTCTCTGCTCTAGTATTATTTGTTCCGTCCTCTGAAATGTGAGGCCACCAACTAACAGTTATATTACTTGTTCTGCACCTCACGATATTTTTCCGCGAACTGAACTCCTAGTGCTCCCGAGTTTTAGCGCCCATACGCCATTTTTGAATTTCCAACAAAGCAACAGAGCTCGGCTCCATTGTCGATTTGGTAGCTCCTGCCGCTACAATTAAATTTTATTAAAACCAATTAATGGCCTAATTAATTGTCATTACAATATATATATATATATATATATATATATATATATATATATATGTATGTATGCGCGTGTAAGGAAACAATTTTAGACTTTCATCTTAGTTTTACTTAATTTATTTCATTGTATACTGTAATGAATCACATGTACTAGTAGTACAGCACAAAAAAATAACATATTATTACACTTAAATAATGTATTTGTGTTAATAAAATGTTTCTGACATTTTCTTAGTTATGAGGTTTTGAAACAATAAATAATTATGCTTCAGGAATATTTAACGTATTCATATCCGATAATCGAATAGACATTAATTTACGTATACTTACGAGGGAGTGTTTTTTTCGTCGAAAGGTATATTTTATTAACTACTGCGTTCATATTTTATATTCATATAAGTATGATTTCATAATGCGTTAAGAACTAGAAATCATTATGTAATGTAGAGTAAATTGCCTTCCACGTGCCACGGCCACTTATGAGGTCCACGGCGTTAATGTATTATGTTACGTATCAATAGTGATCTAACTTGTCATTAGTTTAGCAGCAGGAGTCCAATATAATCGCCTGAGCACAGTTGTAATGCTGAGGAACAATGGAGGAGCCTTGTTCTCCGGCCTTCCTGAGAACGGATTCTCAGATTACAAGCTCCCTGTGTTGTAGGATTACCAACTACTTGAATGCAAATGTCCTACCCGGAAGATATGCGTGCACAGATATCTGGAAATTAATGCCTTTAATTTTGCAAACCAATTAGTTAGCGATCGCGCGCAAAGAAATAATTCTATAATTGAATTAAAATTTTGATATCTTAGAAAGTTATACTCTGATTCATTTCACTTCTCTTACTTAGGAAGTAACAACAATAATCTACTTAAACGTATGTCAAAATATTACCGGAGTGATAATAAATATGTCCTCCGAAGAGCAATTATATTAATCACACATTCAAATCAAAATTTTTATCAGATTAGTTAGTAATTAATGAATAGAAAATATAGCCAATTCAGACAAAATTGTTTGGATATTTAGGAACACCAATCTTAAAATGACTTATAGAAATCGTAGGCTATAAATCATCAGAGTACGTTGAATTATGGTTCGAAATAGCTATGTAAGACAGTGAAGATGATCAAGATTACAAAATTGAGGCGGTGAATATTTATCCTTTGCGTTTGGACAATATCTGCCACTGAACATGGCATGCAGATCCAGCAATTCAAATGAATTAAGCCATTTATCATTTTGTGATAAAAAAACATGCCTTCAATGGCGTTTGCTGGTGTCCATTTATTTTATTAAAGTCTGATTTAAAGTATCTTAATTCTCTTAAAAGCATACATTCAACCCTTCAAAGGAAAATTTCCGACCCCCAAGTACTTTAATTTTTTATCGTCGATTTTATACTCTGGTCACTCGTTTAAATATTTGTACAACATTTCTTTGGCAGTATATTGACAACTTGAAAACACACAACTTCATTCTATTAATTGGGGATCCAAATTTTTATCTGGTCACTGCCTTTCTTGAGGTAAATGTAAATATATTTAATGCATTGGTCACTAAAATGGGGTTCAACGCTTGTGTCAGTTGAAAATTCTTGTTCAAAATGGATGTACAAACTTATCGTCAACTATATTCTGATATTTTAACATTTATCTGAATAATAAGAGTTCTGATACTAAATATTCCCAGCGACACGCGGAACAACCATTCTTGTCAATAACTGTTGATACAGGAGTACTTTGAAATACGTTTAGAATATCTGCCGTCTTGCAAAGAATTTTTTTTATTAAGTGTTCATCCGGGACCGCGGATCATGCGAGTCTTTATGACATGATGCAGTCCGGGGTCATGCCTAGGGTTCCTGGAGCTCAGCACATATGAAATCGTCAATCTCCTCCCACCAGAGTGGATTATGAGCGAGACGAAGACGTAGCTTCTCGCCTGTATAGATATGAAACATAATGCGTTTTCAAGTAACTTGCTTAATAAGCCCATTAGGAATTTTAATATCAAATTATAAACCTTTGTGACGTTATCTGTACGGTTGTGTCAAGAAGAAGAAAATTTTCAGACTAACGTATATATTAATGTTATTAAATTATTTGTTGGTAATACTAGTTTATTGGCAGCCTCCTTCTTCATTATGAGTCGCAAAGAGCATTGAACTGTTAATAATCCCAGAACAATGCAGTTATTCCTATAGAATAATTAGAAGATATCTTGAACTTCTTTTCAGCCTCCAACGTTGATTAGAAATTCGAAAAATTATGTATAGTTTATTCTGTATCTTAAGAAAATTTAAATAAAAATATGAAAATTCATTGCAATCAAAACCGACATGTTGGCGTTTCATTTAAACAGGGTACCCTATAATTATTGGAACAAACTTTAAGGTGTCAGATTTACAAAAATTAAAGGTCACAAGGCAGATATTACCAGAAATATTTATTTCACTATGATCTGTATTAATTTGGCATATTTTTATCAATAATAGTTGTTAGTTAAAAACTAAAAATTCATAATTAACACGTACCTCTCTCTCTCTCTGTATATATATATATATATATATATATATATATATATATATATATACATATATTGTAATGAATTATTTTATTGGGCTGGGTATTTTTTAAATTAAAGCAAAAAATTATTGACCATTTAAAAAAAATTGTAATAAGTTTATTAAAATAAGCACGAAAAACTCTGATCTCAGGTACCTGTGGATTACGTAGCAGAGATTAGTTGACTGCACTAAATAAGTACTGCCTATTCCTGTGTTCTGTTGTCCGCTGTAGTTGGAGATCCCGGATTTTCCTTTTCTGAATCCTGCAGCTGGAGGAGCGTCTCGGTCCTTGTTCTCCAATATTCGGCGGATTACATCGTACAACCAGTTGATGGGCAGGTGTATTTGCTATTTGCTTTTCCCTTACTCGGATAAGCATACACTTCTGGATCCTATCACCCAAACGTTCTTTCTGCCAACTCTTTCCTCGTCCTTCTCACACTCTCCTTGACGTCTTTATTTCAACTGTCCTCCTCAACGTCTTTACTGAAACTTTCCTCCTAAACGTCCTTACTGCAACTCTCCTCCTAAACGTCCTTACTGCAACTCTCCTCCTAAACGTCCTTACTGCAACTCTCCTACTAAACGTCCTTACTGCAACTCTCCTCATAAACGTCCTTACTGCAACTGTCCTACGCAACGTCTTTACTGCAACTGTCTTACGCAACGTCTTTACTGCAACTGTCCTAAAATCTATCCTCCTACCCCGGAGTTGGACGTTTTCCCGCCCTTAGCGTCACGGGCATTTGTTGTTCTTAGCCGCATAGGTTTTTCCCATGGGCCGATTGTACACTACCCTGGTATTAAAATAGCCACGTGCGTCTACCTGAGACGCGGAAGGTCGGCGTCTGGAATTGAGAAACAAAATAATTATCCAAACTACAGCAAACAACATTTCCGAAGATAAAGCAAAATTAAAATAAAATACGCATATATTGTGTGTATATATATATATATATATATATATATATATATATATATATATATATTGCGGTAATATTAAAAAAAACTTGTAATTATTTAATGAACAAAAACTTTCATTGTCGGCGAAGCAAGTATAAGAGTTGTGTACAATAATATGGGGCCTATAATGCTTGCTTGCTTGCTAGCTGTGTACATTGTCTCGAAGGAATGGCTGGACGCGCGGAACTTTAGTGTGGTTTGGGAGCTCAAATTATAAATTTGTAAGTTTTTCTTGGGAGTCAGGGAGAATGTAGCAGAATATATTCTGCAAAACTGGAGTGTGTTTTTGGGAGACGTACAGGATAATAGCAGAGAGTATTTTCTGAAAAGCTTTAGTGTGTGTTGGGAATCGGCGCAGAGAGAACTTGAAATGCAGAGTTTGTTCTGGAAGGCAGCAGATACATAATATTTTAAAGTCTCTGGTTTGGAAATTACGAGTCGACAATCGGAAGTATTTTGCCATTGACAAACTTATGCAAGCATTATTGGCAAATTTATGCAAGCATCAAAGTTTTTAAAATACGATATCAACTGTAAAGAGCAGGAAGTGTTGTGTCTACAAATTACAACCACATTAACACATTAAATTCAGTGATATATGGCCTGTCTGAGATGTGTTTTAACAATTATCGAGTGAGTTCTAGCCCCTTCGAACAGCAAAATGATAATGTAAACTACGTTACCATTGGCATTTTACCAACTGGTAACATAGTGTTCAATGTTGATAAGAATTTGTTTTAATAAATTAACTTTGTTTTATATTTTAAATTCTGTTTTTCAATTGAAAAACCAATTTTTTTTTAACTTTTAAATTTCTTATATAAAATCTCATTTAATTTTGAATATTACATTTTGTGCTTCAACGTCGTCTTCATTTAAATTTAAAATTTACTATCATTATTATAGACCCGCTTTTGTAAAACGTGTTATTACAATATATATATATATATATATATATATATATATATATATATATTATGCATTGCAAACAGGAAGAACGTGACATAGTTGTATTTGTGTAGAGATTGTCAAGCATACCTAATCGTCAACAGAATAAAACTCATCTCTCTGAGACTCCCGATTTTCTGTCTCGGTATGAATTTAGTATGACAAGGAGGATTCGTCGTCGCTGTATGGCCCACAAAGCAGATGTAAATCCGAAGGAGACGTCTTGGGCGCTTATCCGCGTACGGTTCCACACCAACAGCCCAGAGCCATCTCGATCTGCAACAAATATCGGGTAGTCGTGCAGAAGGCGTGTTTGTATGGCCGCTTCGCTTCCTCTCCGATTTCCGGCAAATAATCGTCAGAAGCTTCCGGGCAAGCATGGGGACGGAAATAAAGAGGAAGTGTTCCAGTTAAGCGTTCATTAATCGATTTACAGAAACTTCGAAATTTGTAGGGGTGGCCAAATAAATTTGAAGCCTATTCCCATCTGTCCGGCAGTTGTGAATGAACGTTTAATCAAAATATTTAGTGTTTGTCATTTCACTTAATTAGTTAACGGCCGACTACTTTACATTTCAATTTTCCCAAATTAAAGCAAAAACCTGGATAATAATTCCCGTTTCTATTTCACTGATTTACAGTTATAAATTAGTCTATTATCACTCTTTTATTTTTCAACATAACACGTAAAATATAAGTTAAAATTTTGGTGGTGAAACATTGCTAAATTGTTATGAACTTAATCTTCTTCGTCATGGATCTTCATTATAATTCTTATTTTGACGACTGCTGATGGCCTTCTCAAATAATGTAAATCACAATGAACAATTTCTCGACGTAAAATCTTTCGGCAAGCAGGTATATATATAATGTATATTATTGTCTACTATTCCCATTGGAATAGTCGGCCATCTGCCTCCTAAACTAGTCCAGGCACGGAGAAGTGAATGCTGCGTCCCCACAGAAAACTAATCTCCCGCTATCGGAAGGGCGTGGGACAAGTACCCAATGCCCGACCTACCTGATGCAGGTTTTTATAGGGTTTTCCCTGCATTTCATTAGGCGAATGCCGGGTAGGATCCTTAAACCATAGCCCGGGGTCCTAGTTAACCCTTGGCTACCTTCCTATACCCTTCCGCATCCCCCCTTTCAAATCTCTTCCTATGCTATTAAAGGGGAGTTGCCCAAAGTGGATTACCCTCTTGTAGCCTGTAGCCCTAAAAAAATTAAAAAATAAATAAAATAAAAATAAAGCGCCAATACGGAAAGTAGGTATGATTATAGGAAATATTCCAATGAAATTCAATTGAATTGCCATATGTTTTATTTTTCTCGACCTGTATGCGTTATATATAGCCTGCGTAAATTATTATTATTTACGATAAACGTGATATTGTGATTAATCCTGATTGAAATCTAGATAACATATAAAGAAAAATGTTATATTAACCTTTCACCGAGACTTTAATATTTTAATAAAAATAATATCTAATTAAATTTAAGTATCATATGACATATTAATAGCTTAATATGATTGTGAGGCCAATCAAATGAAAATGAATGTATGGAATAATATATAAAATCAATCCAAAACGTTCTATCTGTTTTCAAAATTCTTTAATCCAAAAATAATGAAAAATTAATAATCTAAAATAATAAAATAAATGTTAAATTAGAAAACAAATTTCAAATGTATGTACATTGGAAAAAACTACAATTTTTTCTCATTACTCTTAAATTCAACATTTAATAATTAAATTTAGAAGTGATTTTGAAATTAAGCCATGTAAATATAAATTATTCTCATTATTATTATCTTACTGTGTTAAATTAAAACGGTGTTATGAAGTTCAATGTAAATTTTATTTAATAAATTCATTGAGTTCACTTGTTTTTGACTTTATTAGCCTCACTTAGTCTTATTAATAATTATATCTATCTTCAAGGTATAGTTAATAGCTTGATGTGAAGTATTTTAATAGTTAACTTCGGTCAATATCTTTGATTTGAAATTTGGCGCATATATTAATCGGTATTGGCTCCTTTATGATCTCGTTTACAGCTGTTAGTGAAGTTATCTGCCTCTAAAAACAGCAACGTGGAAATGTTTTCACCACAGTTCCCGGGAGGCCTACGCGTTGATCTGCGGTTCGGACCCTATGTACAGAATTACATAATTCACCCCGCGCGAATTACTGTGTAGACGGCTCGATCACGTTCGTCTCGCGGAGTAGTAGTTCCCTCAGTTGTATGCTGATAAAGGAAAGTATTAAAGGTTTCCACAGCAGAATCTAGTGATTGCTCGCTCAATTACTCATCTCAGTGTCTTCTCTCTCGTAATACTGTGTTATGGGTTCCAATAAACTCACCAATCACATACTTTCAATTAAATTGCGGCATCGAAACATTTTCCAATAAAAAAAGTCCATTACACTCAACGTAAGTCGTAGCACCAAGCCGACATTGTAATACTGATATTATTAACCACTTTTTAATTGATGCCAAACTATGCCTGACCGTTAATGCTTACAATATTAATCAAATTTACAATAAGTTAATTTAATATGAAAATAATTTAAAAAATATAAGTAATTATTTATATTTGTTCACTACTATATGTTTGTAACTGTATCAATATATGGGTACTAATTAGTATTCACTACAGTCCTCAAAACAAAATTTATAAAGAATCATAAATCCTTGCGTCACTCAAGTTTAAATTAAATATAATAAATTTTTGTATTATAAATAAGTATTTCAATTCTTTTTATACTTATATATAAAATATATTATGTATATGATACTGAAAATTAATATTGCCCTGGCTAATGATGATTGTATTTTGTTTGGAATGATACTGAATATGCCAATGGCATTTTGTATATGAAGGAGATAATAAATTCAAGATTGTTTTTATTCTTAAGACATTCTTAATCCTTGGATATATTTCCTTGCACTAATAACTCGCAGGAACCTTCATGGTGCACAGTAAATTGTTGAATGAATGAAAGGAAACAATTTTCTGCCGTTCAGGCATATTGCCAATAATCCGATGTGAAGCAAGTTTAATTCCCGCTTCCTACAGCAGAGTAATGAGAACTGGCAAGGAGAAGATTAGCCGTTTCTTCGATGCCTTGACTGGCGGATACAAATCACGCCAGGGAGTCCGGTGTTTGCAGCAGCTGAAATCTGCTCTCTGGCGGAAAGAGAAGATGGACAGAGTTCCCGTGTCAATTGTCTGAGTGGGGCGTGACTGGAATGCCAATAGCACTATCGGGACCGCCAGAGTCAATTTCACGTGGCCGCCATCCTGCTAGAGAAAATATTTCGTCGCGTCCCAGTATTGAGCTCTGTCGTAGAGTAGGACTTCGTGGCGCTATGTCGGCATGCAACATTCACGATATTGCGCGATTCGTGAGTAGCGACGAACGCCTATGGTGTGCCACTGTTCGCGGATTCATCATGAATGTATTGCATTAAACTCATTCATTTCTTCATTTCTGTATCTTTAATGCGTCTGTAAGTAAATCTTTAATATTCGGAACAATAGATAAGCCCACAGAAATTTCATTTCCTGTTATTCCAAATTGCTGTATTGAAATATTTCTTCAATTTAGTTTTGGAAATTTTTTACGGGTTTTTACGTTTTTTACGGTAATTTGCATGATTTTGATGTTTATATCGTTTAGAGAAAAATACACACCATTCAATTTTTTATTTGAAGTTAAAACCTTTGACGTGTTTTGTCAGCTCAGAATACAAATAACTTTTCTACGTGTATTTTGCAATATCTTTGAAGCTCTATATTTTAAATATAATTAAAAATGATAATTTAACAGCAACAACTCATAGTTTCTACGAACAATATATATTTTTTTAAAGTTAAATAACTGTTTAATTAGAAAGGACGGGTGACGAACCGTAGAATTGAGCACAGCGAACGTCTTATGCATGTAGAAGGTAGGTTGACGTTTCTAATGATCAACAAATATATTATTTCTATTAGGCCGAAAGGTGTTTTCTGCAAGAAAATTAACCACCGTAAATGTGATATCTATGGATAGATAATATTTTAGTGCCTCTGCCTCGGTCATTCCTATTTTCTGTACTTTTATCTAAAAATAATAAACTTTGGATGACAGACTGCAGCAGGCTACAGAACAAAACTAAGGAAATCTTCGGCAAGCATCTTAACAGTTCGATGAACACGACACGTGTATATATATTGTAATAAACAACAATTATACTTTTATTATTTTATTTAATTTTAAAGAATTTACCTCATCGTTGAAACGCCATTTATGTAATAATTAAATGGAAGGCTTTTTTATTAAGTGAAAAGATCGAAATTAAAAAAACAAAATATTTATGTATTTTGTGGCAATAAAAGATGATTACAAACACAAAATTTGAGATCTCATTCTCTCAAGACCTTGACTGGGTTTGATAATGGACGCAACAAATTGATTTTAAAATATTATTAACCAACAGTTCACATTTACCTAAACAATATGTCAATCGAAAGAAATTAAAAAGAAAAGAAATTAACTTTGATTGACAATTAAAAGAGAACGAAACCTGACTTTATCCTTTAATTAAAGTTTACTATTAATCATTAGTTTTGGTTTTGTTACTTCCGTAGTGTTCAGCTGGTACCAGCATTCTTTTTGGTTTCGGAAGTACACTATGGCAAACTATTATTAAGTATTACCAATTTTCCAACTTTAATAGTTTAAATTGCTACAAAAATTCAACCACTCGATTTGACTGCTTCAGCCAGTTCCGTTCACGTTTTTTTCTGTCACTATGAGACGTATCACAAGTTACAGATTGATAAATAAATCATTCCCTGTTAAACCAAAGGTTTTGTTTGTTCAAACGCGTATATCGTATCTAATAAATCTTAAAGATCAAAATATAGAGGCTGTTTATAGCTTTTAGTTTTGAGCGAAGGTAATGAAATTATCAGACTTCATACGATTAGGTCTGAGGAAAATCCAGTGCGGTCTCTTCTTCAGCGTCGAGAGGAAGAACTGTAGGAAAGACAATAACGTGGGGTTGTCGTATCCATTGAACCGTCCAGAGACTTGAACAAATCAGGAAGCGCTATGTGGTTGAAGATAAAGTTAAATAGAGAAAAATAGAAGACTGAACTTTTAAGACCCAGCAGTCTTCACAAACACCAAGGCAACTCTTTAGGGACTTCAGAGACTGGAGGATAAAACCCCCTCCCAAGTGCAGAGTTACTTGCAAGGAGGCGGAGAATCAATCAAAAGGTCCAGATAATTTTAGGTGGTCTGGGACGGGGCTCCTATAAACTGAAAGCGAGCCTAGAAAGTAGACGTGTTATCGTAACAATAGATGCTCGCATCCGTTAGCGTCCAAAACGAAGTGAAATTCTCATGCATATACGATATTGAACATAATAAATAATAAATATCAATGAATCTATATGACACGTACTAGGATAAATTCAGTAAATTATTTGCATAACAAATACGGCAGCCTATTCAGAATTTTGTGATAAATCGATTGTCAGAAAATTATATTACGGCTCTCTGCTGTATAATGAACTCATCTATTCTATAAATAATTTCCTGTTGTTCATTTATAAATTCCTAGCTGGGTGCCGGCGTTGCCCGAGATGTCATTTATCTATAACCCCCGATATGACTCCAATTTCGGCTGCTTTTGCGCAAATTTTATGTAACGCTACTCGAACCCTAATCATTATAATTAACTCTGAAAAATATTTCTTAACGCAAATATCTGCCGTGTTTGCATGTTCCAAAATTTGCACCCCGCTACCCCTGCATCTGAGGGGTAAATGCCAATTTGAATGTCGTAACTAAACACAGTGACTTCCATAACCTTTGATTTGACTCCAATTTCGGTTGTATTAGCGTTATTTTACTGTAAAGCATCTCCACCCCAAACCCGAAGGGTGTCCTTTTCACAGGGCGTAGGGGATGAAAATTGTATTCAGATAACATTGGTAGAAACACTATCAATATCTTTGACCCCTAAAAATATTTATCCGACTCAAATATCGGCTGTTTTAGTATGTTTAAATATTTCCACCCCCGCTTCTGGGGGTGGAAGACGCGTCTCACCCCAACAGTGTTTGTTTCCTGGTCGCAAAGAACACGTGTACGAAATTTGGTGAAAATTGCTCGACTGGTGTAGATTTGTATTTTATTTAGAAAACGTTTGTATGGGAAATAGAAAAGGGCTGTTTTTAGGGGTTTCCTGGAAATTATTCGATTTTTTCTCGCCTTTTAAACCTTCCCTAGACCTCCACAAACATTTCAAGACTAAGATAAGATAAATCCGTTCAGCCGTTCTCGAGTTTTAGTGAGACTAACGAACAGAAATTCATTTTTATATACATAGATAACGTGTTTGTCGAACATAATAGTTTGTGAAATACACTTGGCAAAGTGATGTAGAGGCTTCATCAGTTAATGATAGAGGAAAATATGAAATATTTTTTTGTAATTCGGTAATATTATTATGAAGGTACAATTATATTTTGAACATAAATATCATAAAGAGTCCAAACATTTCGTTCACAAAATGTGTGTTGTAATTAATTACTCTTAGTTTTAATATATTTCAACAGTATATTGGGAAGTAGTTTTGGATTTTCGTAGGTAACTTGAGGGTGAAGGACACAGTCGCTATTTTCGACTGTCTGAGGTCTGGCCAATACTACACTCAGGAGAATAAAACTTCATAGGAGGACTCTCAAGTCCAAATCCCTCAAAGCCATCGTGTATGGTGAAGAGCCGTGTCCTATCGACGTCCCCTTTTCTCTAACGCAACACGACGGATGTGGGACTTTGTTGGTCGATAAACAATCTAGCTGACTTGAGGGCGACTTGCCTGTAACTTCTGATGCTCGAAAACTCGACAACATTACCCAGCCGTAGGGCGAATAAATTTTATGAACACAGTTTTTGGGAAGGATATATTGAATTGCTAGTATTTTTATATAGTAACTTCGGCTTAATACTGGTTTTAATAATGAGATTATAATAAAAATAAAGCCAATTTTAACGGGATATCAGCCATATACTTACATATTACTATATCATTACTGAATATATATAGTTTCTAATATGGCGTAAAAAAATTCTTTTAAGTTTTACTTCTAGACCAAAACACGATTAATACTCATTTTTTAATATTTGGTTATGTTAATAAAAAGTTTACCTATTTTAATTTTCGCATGTAACTTTTAAAATTCTGAGTAATATTGGCTCATTGAATTATTCAACGTACATTTCCATAATCATGTAAGCAATTATGTGAGAAAAAAATGCCGTATGATCTCCCTATTTGGCTTAGTTGAAAATTAATAGTACAGTATATTCCGTATTTGTTTAAATAAATATCGTGCAAGTTACAAATTATAAACTATTTATCTCAATGCAGTTGATCTCATTAAAATTAACGAACGTAATATGTTTTAAGTCACTCCCAGTCAGACTTTAATTTCTATAATCACAAACATCAATTGTGATATAACATGAATAGTGAAGAATTACTTTAGCAGATATACTGAATTTAATTATATGATGGTTCGTATTTACGTTTCGGAGGGTCATTAGAATATTTCTATACATTTTATCGCTACATTCTGCGTGTAAAAATTAAACTTTTATTTTTGGACAGTATTCCATTTATAATCTGCGTGCCATAGTTTTACCACGTTTTTTTTTCATTAAGGATTGTCATGGACAATTTCGCTTGCGAAGTTCCCGTAATATTGGTTTCGGTATATTTATTCCGATTTTTAATTGTGCTAATTGGAGGATATTGAGAAAGTACTGTTTATTTAGTTTATTTAAATATGATTTTTAGTGTTAAATAGGAATTAACCAAATGATGGACATCGTCCTTCTCTCTGGCATGGGCGACTAGAAAGATTAAGTGAATATGATAAGAGATCAGGATGAATAAATATTCGATTAGATGCTCGGAGAATGAGACAGAAAAATGAGCGGAAGAGACAAAAATAAAGGAATAGAAAAAGTCAATAAATTAGAACAGAAAATATAAGAGCAGAGCTTCCTAGTTTACAGACAGTGTTTTATTTCCTGTGTACTAACTAAAGACAAATGTAAAATGTAATAAATACAACGTCTGAGCAATATAAATAAGTAAGTTTCATTTCTTTTATATCTGTACACATAAATGAAAATATTTCAGTTATATAGAAAAGGTTTCATCATTCTCATATGCCCTTACAACTCCTCGTAAGCTTTATTGCATCATTTTATTTGATCTGATTAGATTATATGTCCTGATTTGAAATACGATATTGCATGTATTGAGTATGACACTCTTTAAGTTTTAAGTTAATTTCATTTTATCACAATGCGCTTAACTTTTTCCCAACATGTAGGTATTTCAGAGTGAGACTTCGTTCGTGTTTCATTTAGTTCTCTGATCATACGTGATCCATTTTATGATATAAGTTCCACAAAGTTCTTAAATTATGATCGTATTACTCGTAAAATGCTTATGGTTACAAATATGAGTGTAGAAGGAACATGATTTATTTAATTGAGACTTTTATAATTCATTACCGCACATTTTGAGTGCCGAACAAAACAGTACGAACTCTGGAGTACGAAATTAATTCAGGGACCCGTCAGTCGTCTTGGGAGTAATGAAGCTTTAAACTACTGGTCGACAGACAGCTCATTAAGTTTCTACATCCATTACTCAACAGCCTTCAGCTGGTTTTTGTAGTTCGCTTGAAGGATATGGGGGCTCAAGAAGCCGAATTTCCACTGTATACAATGTCGCATTTCTTTCTACAAAAAGAATCGTTGCGACAATTCTGATATCGCGTATCAAATTTTGGTCTTTTTCCCAATTGGTACATACGCATATCATATAAATATTAATTAAAAATGATACTTTTAACTTTAAGTATTTATAAACTGAATGTTAGATGGGTTTCTGTAACAATTTCAACGGGAAAGACATGAGGACATTTTAGATTTGTAAGATATATTTTTATTTAGCGATTCCACTCCAAATCTAATGAGGAAGTAAGATAAGGCAAAGAATTATTTCATATATAGATAACAAACATAACAATAGAGTACAGACATAAAAATTCTAAAATGAGAGACACACTCATTTCTCACACAAAAATGTAAGAACAACACACATAGAATCTAACAAACAGATGTAAAAGAAATACGGAATAAATAGAAAAAAGAAACAGCAAATAAAAATGCAAAATGTAAAAGGGTTTATAAATAAATTTGAAGGAAAGCCAGTGAGAACTATTCTCTCTCAGGTGAACCTTCCCAGAAATTTCTGGAGGGTGCTACCTTGGAGATGCCTTCTGCTCCCTTTGGTTTTTTGAACCTTGGCCTGTTTTGAGAGGTGTACGTTCCGGGGTCGCAGACCTTGCGCATACGGTAAGAGTTGTCCGCTATTACTATTGGAATAGTCTGCCATCTGTCTCCTAAACTTGTCAAGGCACGGGCAGTGGAATGCTGCGCTACCACAGCAAACCATTCTCTCGCCATCGGAATGACGTGGGACAAATACCAAATGTCCGACCTACCTGATGCAGGTTTCCTAGGATTTGTCCTCATCACTTTTAGACGATTTTAGTAGGATCCTTAAACATAGCCCGGAGGCACTAGTTATATCTTAGCGACCTTCCTCTACCCTTCCGCATCGCCCCCTTTCAACTCCTTTTCTATGTTATTAAAGGTGAGTTTCCACCACGTGGATTACCCTCATGTCGCCTGTTACTCAAATAAAAATTTGAAGGAAAAATGTGCAAATCAAGTTTTAAATGAACATTTCACTACTGTCATTTATGTAGCTATTAATCGGAAAACACAACCACACTGTTAAGACCTATTTCGTCACTGGTACTTTGGGATGCAGTAAACCTAGCTATTGACAGATTAGTGATGTGTTCACATCAGGTGATTCATGAAATAAGAGAGAAAGTGAAAAAAAAAAAATTATATATAAAGTATAAATATCACTCATACCTAGATCCTTCCAGTCTTTCTCGTGGAATTGTAGTCCAAATTAACTGTTTGCAGACCCATTAAGAAGTTAATTAATTGTGTAGTACGCACACAAAAAAAGGATACTTTAACATTTTTTAATAAAAATTAAAAAATAATTTACTGATTATATGTCCTTCGATAGACTTTTTAAATAGCTTTATCGTGGAATAATGTATGCTCCATTAATAAAGCTTAAACGAATATTTCGCAGTTCTTAGATACGAGCGATTTATAGTTTCATATTCGTTGCTCTCTCCGTCGGTCAAAAACAGATTTTCATTACGTTTAAAGAATTTTTTAGATTTATAAAATCAAGGAAGCCTGCGAGAGGATTTTCTCGCAGGTGAACCTTCCCAGAGAGATCTGGCGGGGGCTACCTTTGGGGATGCCCTCACATCTCTCTGGGTTTTTTTTTAACTAAGGTTCCCACTTGCCGAGGCACCTCGGTCTGTTTTCAGAGGTGTATGTTCCGGGGTCGCAGACCTTGGGCATACGGCAAGAGTTGTCCACTATTCCTATTGGAATAGTCGGCCAGCTGCCTCCTAAATTGGCCAAGGCTTGGCGAGGGGTAAGCTGCGACCCCACAGAAAACCCCTCTCCCGTGATCGGAAGGGCGTGGGACAGGTACCAAATGCCCGATCTATCTGATGCAGGTTTTTCTATGGTTTGTCCTGCATTACTTTTAGGCGAATGCCGGGTAGGATCCTTAAACTATAGCCCGGGGGCCCTAGTAACCCTTGGCTACCTTCCTCTACCTTCCTCCACCCTCCCGCGTCCCCCCTTTCAAATCCCTTTCTTATGCTGTAAAAGGGGAGTTGCCACTATGTGGATTACCCTATACATAGCCTGTCTACACCCAAAAAAAAATTATAAAATATATAGAAAGAATTAATAATGCAAGGGCGGTTTACAAGTTGCTCGGCTAATATTCTAATATTCCGTTCTTGATGTTAAAAATTTCCACGTTACGAGGAAAAGAATTGTACAATTAGCTAAGGGTTAACTAGTGACCCGTGCTGTGTTTTTAAGGATCCTACCCAGAAATAGGCATAAAAGTGATGCAGCAAAAACCATAGAAAACTGGTTTATGGGTCGGGCCGTTTTTACTTGTCCCATGCTCTTTCCTTGGCGGATGTGGGGTTTGCTGTGGGGACGCAGTATTGTACTCTCCATGCCTCCACCAGTTTATGAGACAGCTAACCGACTATTCCAATAGGAATAGAGGACAACACTTACCGTCTGACCAAGTTCTGTGACCCCGGAACATACACCTCTTAAAACAGGCCGCGGTGCCCCGGATTGTGGGAACCTTTGTTTAAAAACGAAGAGAGGAAAAGGCATCCCCAAAGTTAGCCCTCTCCGTCTCTCTAGAAAAGGTCGTAGGGGTATGCTGAAGAAGACGAGATGAAGAAAGTGTGTATATAGGGTAATCCACATAGGTGCAACTGCCCTCTTATGGCATAGGAAAGTGACTGATAAGGGGGGATGCAAAAAAGGTAGAGCAAAGTAGCCAAGGGTTCATTATTGTCCCAGAGTTACGGTTTAAGGACGCTACCCGGCAATTCGCCTAAAAGTGATGCAGGGAAAATCCTAGAAAACCCTGCATTAGGTAGGTCGGGTATATGAACTTGTCCCACGCCCTTCTGATGGCGGAGAGGATGGGCCCGATTCTCGTTTCTGTTGCGTATTTTTCACCTGACTTCACAAAAAAATAATAATATATGTAGCCTAATTGAAAACATTAAAAATTGTAAATAATGGAATTTTAACACAAAATTGTATAACATTTAAATGAGCTAATCCATAATTATGGAGTTGTCTGTCGGTCAGTATTTTGTAGAACATTCAATTTTAATTAATTTTTTAAAATTTCATTTATCAATGTTAAAGTTTCCAATATTATTCAAAATATTGTGTGGTTCCATTTTCTACTTAAATTCAGTTTTCAAAAACTCCGTTACCTTTACTTTGAAAAAGAATTCCTGTCCTAGCAACCATACTGAGTAAATTAATTTGTTTCCTAGGATTAGTTTTCATGTTACTTTTTAGTCATTCGTTTTATTTATTACTTGCTTCCATTTCCAATAATTTTTGTCCTTTTAAACTGCCTTTAGCTCAAGCTGATGTGTTCTGCTTACCTGAAATCAGATCTGGTCGTTTCGAAGTAATTGGACATCGTATTTTACAGAAGTTGATGAGAAAGAAGTGTAATATGTTAACTAATTTTGATGTCATATTTAATGAATGCATAACTGTGTTAATATTCTACGCTTTTAATGAATAATTCATTCAAGTGCCCGTCAGGTGTAAAGCGGGGTTGATGTCTCATGCTCATACGGTGTGACTCACGTCAATTTCGTGAGTCACTTTCTGTAGGCTTTCATCCACGCAATGTAAACCGTGAGACTCTTTAGTAGATCGTTTCAAATTAAACACCAGCGAAACAGCACGCAAACGTAATAAATATCACACTCAAATATTAACTGCTATTGCCAACATTTGATTCAACTGTTTGTTACACGCGAATGATTTTCACGTAAAGACGACTTGAAACCCTTCTCCAATGAATGCATATGATAAAAGAGGGAAAAGAGGGAAAAGAGAAGTCGACAATTATCCCGCGTATTAAGTAAAGTCAAAAAAGCTTCTAATTACAAAACACATTAGTTAACTCCGAACCGCGGCTGAAATGAGAATGTCGGGGCTATTTGCGGACTTGAATATTGTAGGATCGTCGAGAGAGAAGTTGCAATGAAGTGTGGGGTTAACCATCGGATAGGGAAATGAGATGCAAGGGACCGAACCTGTTTGCAGCAAGAACTTCCGAACGATATTGAGCTCTGCGATTCAGAGTAAACAGACCATTTCCGTGGTTCTGATGACTCTCTACACGAACAAATATCTCCGTGTGATCCTTTGTCTATTTCTCGAGTTCGAAATAGTATAGAAAGAAACCTGATTTTATTGAAGACGAGGCTTTAAGCCAAACGCGACACACACATCCATCACTATATGCAGTAGATATGAGTTACTGAGAAATAAATTAACATTAAACAACCAGAAAATACTTAAGTAAAATATTACATCGAGTAGCAGTTATAACTAAGTTTACACAAGGTTTCTACGAGCTTCGATACTAAAACGAAAGGCTAGTAACGAAAAAATTACCAAAAAACATTTCAGTTTATAAATTGACTTATGCCAAACAAAAAAAATAGAATTGTAAATTATGCGAATGTAAAATACAAGCAATATTCGTAAAGAATTCTTCGAAAAAATGTAAGAAACACATTGAAATATTGTTCACGGAAATAACCTTCATTATAATTGAGCTCCAATAATAAATTACGATGATTGTTAAAGAACTTGTACGAAAAACTAGTTAAAAAGAAATAAAAAATAATAGTAGACGAACAGATTTAAGCATTACACTGGGTTTAAAACCGGCAGGAAAGATTATTTGCAAGGAGAAAGAAAAGCGATCAGGAGCGTTTGTAGAAGATTCCGGTTACAAGAAAAATATATTTGCACTGCGCATATTACAATATACTTAGACGAACTAGCCTGGAACTTTATCGAAATTCGTACCAATTCACCTAATGGCTAGTAAAATAAAACTGGATTTCAGTGAAATGACGCAAGAAAATTTTATTTCTCCATGAACCATAATATAACTTAATTATTTACCTGTTATTTTTTGTAACGCGAGTATTTTTGCGCGAATAAACTCTATTTTTTTGTATTAATCTTCAGTTTACATGAAGTAGTCATAATTCGATTTGCCACATTGCGACGGCAAATACGAAATTCCTATGAGTGGAAACGGCAAAATCCTCAGATGGTAAATTTTAGTGCCACTCTGGCGGATCACAGCCTAAGGCGTGACTGCTGTAAGGACAAGGGAATTAAAATTTAAGACTCTAACGGAGCCCCAAGGAAAGGTCACCGACCTCAGACAGACTGTAAATAAGTGTGAGGACGATTGGTCAGACATATTTGGATATGTGAAAATTCAAGATAAAGGAAAGATAGACTAGAGGACATATTTGACGCCACATTTGAGGCCACGTGGTTTTAAAATGGCCTACTGAGGAACATAATAATCAGTCATGCAGTTTAGACAGTTTGAATTCATGTTAAAATTACGTATATATATATATTGTAATGCCAATTAATTAGGCCATTAATTGTTTGGACATAAAATTGGAATTGTTTGATAAATCCATTATAGCGGTCTGATCGAACAAAGCAACAATGGAGAAGCGAGCTCGCTTGCTTTGTCGAAAAGTAAAAAATGGCGTGTTCACGCTCAAACTCGAGAGCACTGGGATAGTTAGTTTGTCGTTGTGGTCTGGATTGTACAGAGGTCAGACATCGTCGAGCATAATATAATAAAGTTGGTGAATCATTGAAGAATAGAAGCGGCCGACGGTGAAAACATTGCAGAGAACGGCCTTTATAAAATTGAGCAGAGAAAAACATTCACCGAGATATTGAAAAGTGAATATTGAAAAGCAATACCAGTTTCGTGAAAATAGAAATTGTACAATCTTCGTGGAGGAATTGTTGCGGAAGAACATTGGTAAATTATTGTGGAGCGGAGCAATAACGGAATCCAGCCAATCTTGCCAAATTTTAAAGTGAAGTGTAGAGTCAGTGAAAACCAAGGCCTGATATTAAATAATTAAAGAGTGTAAAAGTGTCCGAACGAGGTAAAATTGATTGATCTGCTACCAGACCGACGGTCCGTAAGTAACATAATTTTCAATAATATTGTAAACGCTAATTAAAGGATAAAGTCAGATTTCGTTCCCTTTTAATTGTCAATCAAAGTTAATTTCTTTACTTTTTAATTTCTTTCATTCTATCGACATATTGTTTAGGAAAATTGTAAACTGTTTTGTTAATAAGATTTTAAATCTTTTTTTGTGTGTGTTCATTATCAAACCCAGTAGAGGCCTTGAGAGAACCGATCTCAAATTTTGTTTGTAATTATATTTTATTCTTTGAAAGCCACAGAATAAAATAAATATTTTTGTTTGTTAATTGTTAATAAGTTTTTCATTTATATAAACCCATCTTATTTAATCATTCCGTTCAATTAATTAAAGCAAACTTTTGTTTATTACAATATATATATTATTATTATTAGGATTATGAACAGTATGGCCAAAAAACAGGCCCCACAAGAATAAAAACAAGTACATAAACAATAAACCGGGAAACTTCTGTGTGCTTACCAAAGATGATAGAAGGGTAGTGGGTAGCAAAAAATCGTAGACTTTGCTCAAAGAGTCAGTGTCACTTTAAATATAGAGCATTGCGTTGGTGGATTTTGATGTGAACCATTTCAGAAATTATTCTTTGATAATGATTTGGTTCATCGACAAGGATCTTAATTTTGCTCCAATTTATATTATGGTGTTTTACATATATGTGTTTCGTAATTACAGAATGCTTGTCGTTAAGTAACTGATAATTCGCTATGTGTTCTTTGATCTTCGTCCTAGAGCCAGTTTGGTCTGGCCAATGTAAACAGAATTGTAATCACTGGACCTGATTTTGTATTCTACGAAGTGCGTGTCCTCGCGTTGTAAATGATCTTTGCCGTTCTCGATACAACACGAAAGCGAATTGGTGGATTTATAAATAATACCTACATTATACTCGTGTAATAATACATCTCTAATAGATACAATAAGTAAAATAAATATTTATCTCACTAATATTCCCCATCGGTCGTTTACTTGTCATGAAAATTTCTAAGCGATGTCGTGAACGACCCATTAGTAAAACTAACGCAGAACCTGGTGGAGGGAAGATAAGAATCAGCAACTATCTAAATTGTTTTTATCTACTCGGTGAGAAATTAACGCGAGGATCAAACATATGTAAGGAATCCCCGAAACGTCAACAATGTACTTAAACTATGGCATCCTTATAACAATATTTAGTTGAATTTCTTTAATGAAATAAATTTTAAAGGAAAGCTAGAATATCTATGAAGGAAATAAATTGATCTATTGAAGACCTCTCTTTCTTTGTCATTAGTTTTTTTTATAGAATACGTAGGATTACGTACACTTATTTTAATATTATTTAACTCGGCACCTGAGCTCACCTACGTACGTTTTAATATACACACAAAAGAAGAAAATCCCTTGCGCAAGTCTCTCCTGGCTGATTTTGGCTCCCATTTTTACCAAGCCAAATATAATTTTGCTGGTCTGTAGCGCACTGAGCTAAAATACATTTTATTTTGTTTATTGAACAGTCACTGTCGATATTATTTTATAAACTGGTGTATAAATAAATTTACAATATTTTGTTTATGCTCACTTCTACTTTTAACAGAAGTGGATAAAATATAAGGTAATATTTTTAATATTGAATTGATATGAAAAACTTGTTAAATGAGTATCGTTGTAGCTTGTATGAATTGTTAATCCCAGTGTAGTTGCGTACGATCGTTCAAAATTTTATTTCTATTTTTTTAAATTTAATTTTATTCACAAACGCACAAACAACAAGGTCATATACATTTGTTGTTTTACATTTCTGGGTACAGATTACTTATTATTGATATTATTATATCTCATTGCTTACCTGCTTCCTTAAGGTATATAGAAAAATCGTCTAAAATATGTTCTGACTTTTCTGCATTAATATACGACACTATTCTGATTTGGTGAACCTTATAACTTCTGAAAGTCATTTTCGTCGAGTTTTACCGGTAAATCTCAATATTATTAATTAATTTAAAATAATTTTTATGTTTCTATTATCAGTGTCTTTAAACAGTCAAAATAATATAAATAACTTGAAAAATTTAATTCAATAGCTTAATAGCATTATAATGTCGATTAAGCTATTAATTCTGCTTCAGTTTTTATATAGTAAGATACCCTTAATACAGCGATGCATTTAATTATCTGATTCTTTCTTTACGAATTTTTAAATGATAAATATTTCTGACTGTTTAAGCGCTTTAAGCAATATGGACGACTAGGGGTATGAGACCGCAACTCGTGATGTATTAGTTCCACGAGCAAGCTTCAGATGGCAGCAACGTATCACTTCGCTTTCTGCCGATGGAGCGTGCAAGTGCGTGTGACCTTAGTTCATTGTATTTACTGCCCCGATACCTTCATAGTGGCAGAGTAAATTTGCTACAAAATGTCACTAACCATGGCGGCGTAGTAAATGACAAAGTTGCGGTTTAAAATATCGTGGACCCCGACGAACACTACCAGATCCGTAGAATTCAAATCATAGACTGCGTATCGTCAGGTTAAGGGAAACATCCTTTATTATATACGCTAGAGACAGTCAGGAAATAATACTAGTAAAGGAATTAAAGAAATGCAGCACTTCGGAAGGCGACGAATATAAATGATAATAATTCGCGTATGAGATACTATCCAAAAATGTCTTCCAGAATACATCGTTTGAGTAAAGAATAGATATTTAGGTATCAACGTAATTCTATTTAACGATTTGTAACGTTTGCTAAAGATAATTTGATAATGCAAAATAAAATGGGTATTTGGTAACACACAGACGGAATATACATGGCCACGCTGTCCTATATTCATATTACATTTATTATAACTTAGACTAACAAGAATTAACCTTATATCCTTAATAATATTTATACCGTAAAATCATTGCGTGTAATAAATTAACTTAATAACTGTTAAACGCTGCAAATTTTTCGGACGGAATATTTAAATTATATTACGAGATTTTAATATTAATTCAATTTGAGGAAAACCAATGCACTTAATTAATTTTCTTGAAGAGAAGTTTCTACAAAACCTCTTACAGGCAAATTATTCCACTTCTTGATCGTCCTATATGAAAACTTGCCAACATATGTTTTTTTTTGTTTCTTACAACATATTTTGTATTGACGGTACCACGTACCGATATATCCGGCTATTTGAATCTTGGAGCTAAACTCAATCAATAGTTTCTGTACCTATTAGCTTTGAATTGTAGCTTTGAATTGTAACCGCATCATCATCTCTCTCTCTCTCCCCCCCTCCCTCCCTCCCTTCTGCAATTTTCTGAGCTTTCTTCAACGATTCTATTTAATTTTTTGGCGATATAGACCCCAAAAAGCCCCGTAGTTCAAAATTAAAGTAATGTATGCCCCGTACTCTGTATCATTTACTTAGAATTTAATTTAAATTACATTTAAAAATTAGTTAATGCATTTTTTGTTCTTGTGGAAAGTGCGAGCCATTGTTTTAAAATGCAAATTATTAATTCTATTTCACGGTTATAAAAATCGTTGTTTTAGAACCACGGAAGAGAAAACGTCAATTGAATTCCACTTTATAAAAAATATAACGAAGGAATAAATTCCGTGGTTTGTTTTTATAACCTCCGGATTTGTATAGAATATTTGTTTGGTGCCTTCAGGAAAATAGAAACCGACTAACTCGTCTTCAAGGTTCGAAACAACTCTAACCTGTCAAAGAAGAAGGAACCTCCTAAGCCTTTTTCTCTCGCTTTTTTATGTCCTTCTTCCACATACGAAAAGTCATCTCCTTTACCCAAGTGGCCTTGACCAGCTTGCCAAGAAATTACAACTCTGGATTTCCAAGCGGGTCGGCTCAGCCTTTGATTATTAAAGCAAACCATTATTTTGACATGTATGGAGGGATTTACGATGGTGGGTAATTTGCATTTGCTTTTAAGTCTACTTTGTACTTTTAGTCGACAAAATTATAAAGTCGGTACTCAATCGCGCCACAACTCCCTTCCTTTGATTTTTAACTTCTGAACTTTTAAATTCCTCATCATAAATTGTGACGAATTCATTTTGTGCCTATGCTAGCCATCAAACGGGTTCGTAAAGTGAATGAGTTAAAAAGAAGATGTCGATATCTGTTAGAGGACTGAGAAAAAATAATTATATTTTACTAATAAGTAAAAAAATGTAATACATTTGAGACATTAAGAAAATGTTAATGGATACGAAACTGCATCGACACGTAAATGACGCTTGCTATTTCAAAATCATTAAAATTTGAGGTTTATATAGTGGGATCGAAAACGTGGAAAACGTCAGAAAGAATTAACGATAATAAAAATCGCAGACGTTAATTACGTTAATACTGTTATGGTCTTACATTTAAAAACAATATTAGATTTTAGTTATATAACTTTAATAATTGTGAGAAAATAATGTCACATAGAAACTAATGACTATTTAATATTGAATTGCGCTTGGTGAAATAATGTCACAGGTTCTAAATTAATAAAACTTTTAACCTAACCTATCAAAGTTTACATGACGTATTTTTTATTTTTTATTACTATTTGTATATTCAGTAAAAATTGCCATTACATATATTAGCATTATTTTTCGAAAACTAACGCGAAAGCCTCGCCACGGTAGCATCGGTCTCTACAAAAAAAAGTAATGTGGAGTCATAATATGTTAGAGAAAAATATTGTTTTAAACGACAGTTTAATAATTGGTTTACATAGTTTTGTTTAATTATATTGTTATTATCAAGGGCTGAGAACTTGACCCATTCACCACCGTGTCGGGGAGTCGGGGCATGAGCACGACCTGATCAAACATATGGACTTTAGGTAGGGTGTTTCAACCGTGGAATAGCGAAGTCTCAAGAATTATAAAATTTCATAGGGCACGGGAATTTCAGGATCAATATTATTTCTTGGCCCAGAAAAATGGTCAGAAAAGATCTAGAATTTGGCACGCAGCGAGGATACTGTTGAGAATAATTCTGCTATGTGACGTCAGCGACTACGACAAAGACGCACACGATTCTTCAACGTGACGTCCGCTACAGAGGACTTCTTGAGATTATGTCCTTCTTAGTCTGATTTCATAACATCCTCATCGCTCTATCCTACTGACCTATATTCCATAGTCTTCTGCTATTTATGCAAAATTATAGCAAAAAGTTTCTATTTCACTGGGACCAAGGTATAAAAGTGCTTGCAGATCATACAATTGGCTGGGAATTTTAGAAAAATATGTCAAAAATAATATTTGTGATTAAAGAGGCTGAATCCGAAGTTGTAAAATTTCCAATTGAAGAGGTCATTTATATAAATACTACAGATGCTTATAGTTGGACTTATTTTCACTACGCTGCACAGGAAGGACGCTTGGAAATCGATAAATTTCTACTGATAAGTGGAGCAAATCCTGATTTATCGTCCAATAATATTGAGCTGTAACCAATTTTTATGTATCATCCTTCCTGCACTTTCTTCAAAGGAAAAGAAGACTAAACAGAAGGCGATTTGAAACTATTCTCTGTTGACAATAACATTTTTTTACCAACAGCCAGTTTGTTCGCCAAGATCCAGTGAAAAAAATTCATTTCAGTAGTTATATATATATATTGTAATGCATTGAGGGAATGCATTGTTTCGGAACAACGCACATGTTGCAAGGAGGTTGCAAGTGCAAAGTAATTACGGCCCTGTCTCGATGTGACAAGACAGAGCGGCAAGACATTTGTTTCGGATGAATGGTCTTGGCCGGCACAGGAAGTTGCAATGTGTACTTAGGATTTGTAAAGCAAAAAAAGGACACGCGGGTGGCCGGTCGCAAGAGGTATCGGTTTAAGGCAGGCTATTGTCTCTGATTAATGGCCTGACAAGTGGCGTATTTACTTAGGATTTGTAATGAGGGGTCTACGCAAGTCTTGTGAGGACGACAAGTCCAGAGTAATTGAGGGTGCAAAGTAATTGCGGGTCCTGTCTCGATGTGACATGACGGAGGGGCTAGCTATTTGCTAAGGAACTGCATCTGCAGAATGTAAATCTCAGTAATGGAGATTCTGTCACCGCGCCGTTGTGACGTAGTCGTGAAACGAAGGGAAAAACAAAGAGGCTAGTAGTATATAAGCGAGAGATAAGCTATTGTGAGCTAGTCAGCGTGGGAGAGGGGTGCTGTATGCATCGAGGAGTCAGAGTCAGTCAGAGCCACTCAGCGTTAGTCAGCGTGGAGGAGGGATGCTGTGAGCATCGAACTTGGAAGTTAGTTGGAGTTGAGTGTCAGAGCGGAGAGAATGGAGAAAATTTGCAGCCTGCGAGAGAAATAGAAAATTATTCAAAAATAAACATTTTCATATGCAGAAGTTCAATCTGTATTAGTATCAAAATTTGACCAGTCTTCGATGGTAGGAGACCAGGACATAGCATCCAGCGTCGAGTAGTTTCACCACGAGCAACTGGGATGTCCTTCGCCGAGTATGGAGAACCAGCTATCGTCGAACCAGTAATATGTGTTAGAGTCAGTGTGTGTAAACGTCCAGTCTACAAAGTGTGTGTTTAATGAACGAGTCAAAGGTTCCTGAGAAATCGTGAGTTGAAATTTATGGTATTAACAGGTGTAAACGTAATTAAAGGATACAGTCAGATATCGTTCTCTTCTTGTGTTAATAAAATAAACTCTTGTAAATTTAGAAGCAATCTGTTGAATAAGTTCGTTCATAAGTTTCGTCGATGTCTAGACGATTAAATACTTCTGTGTAATTTAAAGATAAATGTTGGGTTCTTTGATTATTTAAGTGTTCTGTCCGTTATCAAACCCAGTAAAGACCCATGAGAGTAAGAGCTCTATGTTTTTATTGTAATGTTAAAAGTTTTGATTAATAAAATTATTTGTTGTTTATAAATCTTAATCTTTTTATTAAAAGTCGCCTTTTAATTATTACAATATATTCGAAAAAAATTGGTTCAAAAAATCTTCAATTTTTGAGATTTTTTTTTTAGCAAATGAACATTTATTCTTCATAATTTGGTACAGAACTACCACTAGGTAGTGTCATTTTCATTACACTTTTTTTTCACTGTAGCTAAAACTCAGAAGCTTTAAGCTTATTAGATCATTCTGATGTTTTTAGCAACTATATAGTTCAATTTCTTGGACAGCTGTAGTTAACGTTTTGATATCAAAATGGATGCTGAGAATTCTTTACCTAATGTTAATTAATGTTTGCTCTGTATCACTACTAGATATAATTGGTAAGCCTTCGATAACTTAATAAAAAAGAAATAATAAAAATGAGAGATGTAGAAAGTGGTGAGATAAAAAAACCGGGCCTATAACAAGAACTTATGTACGTATGTTAGAAAAAGTCATAGATCACCCAAAAAAAAAATATTACTCCGAGAATTATGCTGCGTGGCGACAGCCACGTATACACGCAAGGAAATTGCGAATTATCACAATTCTTGACTCGCCGGAAGTATCAAAGTCTACGGTAAACCCTGAGATTAGGAGATCCGATTATTTCTCCAGTGAAATGAAACCCATATAATTTGAAAACATATAGCCATGTAAATATTTTCCTTTTTAATATAAGAGTTGGCAATAAATATCCTGAATCATTCTCTTGGCTTTTTTTTATCATTGATGTACCCAACCTCGCTTCAATATAATAAATACATTGTTATCGGTATTACTAAAGATCTCAAGGGGACGCAAGAAAGAGTATTTAAAAGAATTTTGCATTTGTTTTCCATTCAAATTCACATCATCACACGTCTTAAAGTGTTATTATCATTAACTCTTAGGTTTATGAAGAATTATGATTATTATATAAATAAATTAGAGTAATACATAAATTTTCAAAATTAAATTTCAAAGAAAACCTAAATCATATATTTATATTTATAATGAAAAACTAACGGCGCCAACTAGTATTACTAATACAAGGATAAATAAATTATCTAAGTTAACAGGCTAAAAATAATACGAATAACGTTTCTATTTAATGAGCTCCATTCTTAACGTTTTATCTTTCAATGAAATAGGAGATCATGCACACTTGCCTTTGATTTTAATTTTCGTTTAGAGAAGCGCTTTAAGTGGTTTGGTGTGGAGGGGAATCGGTTTTTCTTTTTCAAGAGGGGCTGAAAGGACGACAGAGGCAGCACAAGCTACCGCATTGCAACTCAATTAATATCCACCGAGTGATAATATAGTAGCCAGATACGAGACGGCAACTCTGCGATAATAAAGAGAAGCACACGAGCCAACCAAATTTAATTTACAAACCAACCAATGATTCTAAGCACAAATTGTTCCCAACTGCATTGTTAATTCCGAATTAAGCAATTTATACATATATTTCTTTCTGTATCCAGTAAAAAGACAACCAGTATATTATTCAATATTTATGGTAACAGTAGTCGTTTTTTTTAGAATATTTCGGTAAATAATTCTCTCTTTAATAAAAATAGATATATTTATCTGACTTATAATAATTATAAATGCCAAATATGTCAGGAATGATTTATTAACAAGAAATCTAAAATTCAAAACTGGTATGTTTCAAAAATTGAAATAATTATACTTTTAACAATTGTTGACATTATTTCAGGCTTAATTACATCTGATAATTTTGCCTGGTTTGATACATTTTTAACTCTCTTAATTGAAGTTTGTTGCCTCTAATTTATAATAATACGCCAATTTTGTTTCTCATTATGACCTCCGCTTTTGATACTTTACTTTCCTATGTAGGATGAGTTATTATATTTTTATTTAATAAAATATCCCATTATATATATATATATATATATATATATATATATATAGCAACAAAAAATGAATACAGAAGAATTGAATGAATGAAAAATATTGATTGTTACGTTTAGACCCCCCAAACAATAAAAATCATATAACTTAAGACCAAGAACAAATTAAATTAAAAGTGATTAATACAATGATGATTCGTGTCAAAGAGATACAAACATAAGAGTATATACTGTTATATACATAATGCTGCTTAATATTAATGTTGTTATAATTGATTTTTTCAAACACAATTCGTTTAGGGAATAAATTTAATTGTGTTATAAAAAATCAATCTTGGGATTAAATTAATAGAACTGTGTTTATAAATGAGAAATTTTAAATATACTTTATGTTTATTAACGTTTTGAAACTTAGAATGGACTAGATGGAGTAAGACATTTTTAAAAACAAATTCCATTATCGTTTAAAATTACGCTTTCGTCAATGTCATTACGTTATTATTAAATTATATTACTGAAGTGTTCATATCTTAAAAATTTTTATTCGATTTATTTATGAGGATATTTATTACTAACTAGATGCCCGTTCTTTATACTGAAATGATAATATTGAGCACGGTCTTAACGTTAAGGTTACTTTTTGGCACAAACATTTATCAACGTAGTCTTCAATTGATAGAGTAGGAATTTCGTATATTTTTTCTCAACTGCGTTATTTATTTCGCATAATGTGTCAAGTTATTTGATTTAATTCGCTTTCTTACTTAATGTCTCTATCTATAATTTTATCTATTGCCAATAAAGATTTTTCTTACCATAACAATGAGAAAACATTTATTCGTAAAATTTTAATTTTTAACTTTTTTAAATAATGCACAGTAATTTAAGAGAGCCTCAAATTTATTTAGCGCTGCAAAGAAATCCCGTTCTGTTAAAGCGAACAATATCAGACATTTAGTCTCCATATGGCCGATGGCAGATTGATACTACAATCAAACCAATTTTGTCTCTATATAACAAGGATATAAAGTTTTATTCTGAAAATAGAACGAAAAAAATTTTTTAGAACGTCCGTCATTTTCTCTGAAGATAGCGGGTGGTATTTTTCTATCGCCAACTTTTGTACGTAAAAAGAATATAAAGTTTCATGGTAACATAACCAAGCGTTTTATTGTGTAAAGCGAAGAAAAATCAGCGTGAAAGAGAGAAAGGAACTTAGACGACATCGATTTCAGATAGCCTGGTGAATGAAATTAAATATATGCTAAAATCTCTCGATTCTAAGCTATGAAACTACTACTTTATTTATGTGGATGTTTCGTGCAGTTATTGTTTACAAATATTAACTACGGTTTTATTTTCAACGTTACTGGTTTATATTGTATTGTACGCTTAATATTAATTGTTAAACACTGTCAACTCTGAAAAATATTTCAAAGACATCTATGACCTACATTACAGTTCCCCAGTCTAGCGTTTCTTTTTTGTTAATCCCCTAAAAGCTTTTTTATGAGATTAACATTCTAAATATTTTAAAAAACAATTCATTTTTTAATTTCGAATACTCAAAGAATTTAGTTTTATTATTTAATAATTTAAGAAAGAATCCAAATTTAAAACTGCATACAGACTATTTAATTACAGAACACTGAGAGAATAATTTAAAAGTGCAGCATGATAATGATGTAGTGACAATATAGACGATGATTTGTTTGTATGCTAGTAAACAAGTTGTCAATACAATTTCCAAGTTTATTTGTACGGCCTTCGTGTGTTTTCGAAAATTGTAGTTGGAAATTATCTAAACAAGAAATAACTGGATATTAACTGTTAGTAAGAACATAATCAATCGTAACGTCAGATTTCAGAAAAAAATACTATGTTAATATTTTAACAATACTCAAATCTACAATTTAAATTGAAGAATCGCCGTTTAAAAATTGTATTGTAATACGGAACAAATTAAATCTTATCTTAATCATATTCAAAACACGTTAATAGCTCATTTTCTAAATTTAGCAATTCAAATTGGGGATCCCAAGTCATATGCACATAATCATCATTCGACTTCCATGCGACAACCATCCGTTATATAAAAATTCCCTCTTTTATTCTAGTTATGCTCCTTCTTGAATTGTAACGAATGTAGAGACGCTACTTGTTATATACCTAGATTTAAAATATGATTTTTTTACTGTAACGTTGTTTTTTAATTGTGTGTACCAAAAATAAATTATGGACGATGTATCAAAATATTTTTTTAGTATCATCTATCCAACATAAATTTCAGAGAATAACTTAATTGCTTGTTTTGCTTTATTTTGCATGTAATTAAACGTCCTAACTGCTTAACGTTACTGAATCACAGTAAATCATGTCTTCTCGTGACTTGTTGTGTATGGTTTAGCGCCGTTGTGTTCTCTCGTCATTTCCACTAACCTCTGTTCCCATAATGAAATTATATATATATAAATTATATTATATGCACTTAAATTCTTAAACATTACTGTAAAATTTATTGTACATTAATTGAAGTTCCTTTTAGATGTCATTTCGCGTGAATATGATATTTTTGTTGCGGTAGAAAATAAATGTGCTTTAAATCTAACGGATATCCGTCCTCAAAGTCAATACTGGATATTAGTACTGCATTTCCATTTCCACATCAAGTTAGTGGCTGAGTATCTATCTCGTGATTTCCTAACTCTTCGGCTATTAATCTTGTCTTATTGCACAGGTCTGCAGTCTACAAAACGAATATTCATTCCAGACTGACGTATGACTCCCCTATTAACCTGTGATTACCTGTTCGCCAACCCTAATATACCAGAATACACAAATTAATACAAAAAGCGTATTTTATTATAGATATAATATTGATCCTCGATAATAATGCGATAATAATTAAGTCGCTCTTCGCGGTTCTTTCCGGCGAGGAACCTTTCAAATTAAGGTAGGGACACGCAGTGTTGCCGAACAATCGCAATTTATTGAACTGCTTTCAGTGAGTCGTATACGAAGTCCATTTACAACCACTTGTACGTGGTATCAGAGCCTCCTTGTACCTAATTCCACCACTGTATAATTTTAATCGCAATATAGATCTAATTATTTAAACGTACTGTTAAAATCGTGTCGTTTCATCATAATTAAGATAATTTAAAAACATTTAACTGATTTTGATGTTCTTTTTGGGCGATTGCTTCAATTGTTGATTCATATAAACTCGTTTCGAAAACGCATTTGGTAATGACAGCCAGGCGATTATCGAATTTTGTAATTCAGCAGGGGATCAATGGTCGCAAACCGTTTGACACAATGTATCTTTGGTGTCTGAACTTTTTGATTCAAATAGTATTTACTCAATATTGAAAATTTTGATGAAGTTTAGTGAGAAAAAATGTAAACTTCATATTTTATTGCCAATATTTTTTCCAAATATGCTGACAATGTGAATGCTTTTGTTAGAAATTCAGTCAATGTCACTATGCTTATTGTCTTTCATTATTTAAGAATTTCTTCTAAAAAATATGTTTTTTTTATAACAAACGGATCGCATTTAATACTTGTAGTTAATCTGCAAGTGACACGTACAGATTCTTAACTAGTGATATTTTCGGGTAAAATTTAAGCATTTATAAATGTAATTTGGAGGCTTGCGGCGTTCCCCAGGCAGCTGCGGTAATAAAACGCCGTCCGCAGCAGACTATCAATATTGTGCACGACATAAAAATACTATCTCGTCGGAGCGGCTGGGCGCAGTGGATCACTCATTTACACCAGCGCAGAGCCGTAATCTGGCGGCGAGGCTTTTCATTACGGACTAACCGGCCCACAAAGAGCTGCGGACGTACCTTCCCGAACCCCAAAACCGTAATGAGCCCGCTTAACGCTTTTATTACGAACTCCGACCCGGCTAAGTGTCTCCACTCTAAATGGGAATCCTTTCGATTCTAGTTCATTTAGTAAGAAACTTGCCTATTGAGGATCACCGTATGAAACTTCTTGATCCTCGATTCTCGAGTTGGAGAATGTCTGCCTTGTGCCGTTCAGATCAAAAACCGAATAGTTTGATTTCTGAAATTTTCATTTTCTGTATCCTCTTGTTAACACTACAACTTTATCTGTTTGGATGGAATCTATATTAATATTAAAAAAACATTTATTTTTGTCTGAAAATAATATTATTTATTGTATCTTCTCTAGGTTAAACTATTATAAATTTCAAGCTTTATTTAGATTTATAAACATACACGAGAAAAAGAGGAAATCTGTGACAAACTTTGTTAATACAATGTGCTTTACAAAATATTTATTCTATTTAGCTACGAGTTTAAGTATATTTCAGATTATTCGTAAAGATATTTTCAGCTACTGTTCAGATTTCAATAAAAAATTTTATGTTAATTGGGTAATTTATTTTATTCTAATTCCATTGACTACTTGATCTTAAGTGTTTATTACACAGAATATGTGAAATATTTGGACATTTAATATATCAACAAATTTAATCATGGAAATAAATACAAGATATTATAAATTGATATTTATTATACCATTTTAATTAATGAGGTATTCAATTATTAGAAATTAATAACTTTTCTGTTCAGGGTATTGAGGTCGCCTGTTTAATAACAGAGTGATTTTTTTTTGTTAACTTCAATTGGGAAATCCGTAGGTACTTCGGTGGTAGTTCTTACGATCTGTATCTCTGATAAATTCTAGGCAAGGTTATTCTTTGGCGAGGCAAACTATTTCAGGCTAGTTAACCATAATAACTGACCTAACGTTTAGGCGACGTAAATATATATAATTTACTTCATTCATGTCATCCGATCATAGGCTGGTCGGTTCCACCGTCAACTTACCCTTCAGTTTATTCAGTCTGTCGAATCCCTCTCACAACTTTCAGTTCAACTGCTACCTCACTTTCATCTCAAAAGTCTCTAAGAGCTTTCCCACTTTCTTTCCATCTCTCCAATGTCGTTGCAAGCCCTCTTGAAATTTCCCTTTCAACTCTCGATGCATCTTCTTGGGAACCCAATCAGCTTACAAGATGAAATTGGTCAGACCGTCAACAACATTTGCGTGGGTGCAGCTAACACTTGGTAAAACTAAAAACAATCAGGTCAATGTATCTGGTACCAAAACGGTATACCTACTTACTAAAAGTCATAAATGCATGCATATCTTCAAAATTACTTAGACACCGAGTGACAGATGTTCGCCCTCGTATCTTCCAAACTATTTTGCCGCTCTGCAAGGTAAATAAATATTTTTAAATAATTTACTTGAGTACTTTCACACATTAATTTAATCACTAAAATATTACCATTAATAAAATGACTGTACTAATTGCAAATTTAAAAATATTGATTTACAAGCGGATATTCACTCAAAATATTCTAAAAGTTAATATTTAGTATCGGTTTAAATACCCTTTAAAGTGCGGAGGATTTACTAGAAAAAGTATCCAGTTGCTGTAAAATATCCTACTGGAGTACAGAAAGATGTACCGTGCATAATGGAGTTATAAAGTTAAACTTTCAAGCAGAGGAAACCTACAGATATTTTTCTACAGACATTTTCTATAGACATCACCACTATTCAAACTATTTCTTACTTGTAAGTGTATTTTGATGAAAGGAATATTGTAAGACAGTTATATAATTAAAAAGCACGTTGGTGTTAATATGAATGTTAAGTGCGAGTTTAATTTTTATTTTGCGCCAGCCTCTGGACCATTTGCACAGCAAGCAAGTTGTTGGCGTTAACGTCTTTCTGCAAATATTGGCACCCGAGTCTCAAATTCGGATATTTATTTAACAGGTTACGTTAAACATAATTATAAACGTAAAAAAATTAAGTGAGCATAAGTTGTATATATTTTTATGACATTACACGCAGCGTTTAAAAAGTTGTGTTAATGAAATAGCAACCCCAATTTAACTCGGCCACAACGCGGCTGTCCCGCAGTACATTTCAAGAGACTTTAAAATTACCAAGTTAATACCGCACTTCAATTACCGATCAATTTCCATACAAACTTCGATACGGGAAATATAAATAATTATACTTATTAAATTATTATATACATTAAAAAATTGGAAAATCAAGACGGACCGAAAATTTAACCTGGGTTCAAATATTTAATTAGTCACAATTTACCAAATAATGAAAGAAATGTTAATATGAAGGATATATTAATATTTTTAAACAAAATTACAATTAAATAGAACCTTATTTCAATTACATTTTAAAAATATACTTTATTTGTTTAATGTTGGTACGCGGCTTTCTCAGCTTTTAATCAAATAATTTTTAGGTAATGTGGGCTTCTATGTAAAACAGAGGCTCGTATATCTTTTGCCGGTCTAAAAATTATTTTGCGTGTCAATTTTAATACTGGAATTACATATTATAATTTATTGAATATATATTTGAGATGACCCCTACTTTCTCATTTTAAGGCTAGCTGAAAACAAATATAATAATCCTTAATGTACTTTGATACAGTTAGACTTAAACATTAAGTTTAAAATGTGAAACGTGTAATCTGAAACCGTCACAAATGTGGTGTCAGTAGGCAATTTTTAACGTGTTAACAACAATACATGGAGAGCCTAAAAACGAAGAGGTAAATGTTTCACCAAATACAGATATCAAATATAGGTATTGTACACTGAACATCACGTTAAGTAATTTATTTTGTAGTTATGAATTATATCTCGATGTATATTTATTTTATTGACTCCAATTTATTTTATTACGTTTAAAATCACGCTATCATCAAAATTATTTGAGAAGTTAGGTTGACATATAGTGAAATATTGAGGAACTTCATTGCAAGTAAGTTTTACGAAGGTTATATTGATTAAGTTATTGTTTGTAAACGAAAATAGCTTCTATGCAGTTATTGAATCATAAGAAAAGCGAAGTGGAGACAGACGGCGCCTTCCTACATAAACATAGACTCCTCCCCCCATCCGAGAGCGGTTGTTTGCGAGTCTAAGTTAGGCCTTGCTGAAGAAGTGCACCGATTGGCGTTGACGCTAATGGATCCCTCAAGTACGACACAAGCCCAAGTTGAGACCAACCACAACGTTCAAGTTTACCTCAAGGATACTTAGATGTATTTCTATGATAAGAACCCCGTTGGCTAATTCGTTCAGAGAAGCGAACTTTAATAACGGGTGGTGGAACTTATTATTAGTTAAATACTTAGAACTGTTGTTTTTCGAAGTTAGTTCAATTACAGACACGATCAATAAAATTCAAATTGCACATATGTTTGATTTACAAACTTATGAAAGTGTTGATTTAATCTGGCACTTTGCTAAGATTAGCTAACGAAATTAGTTAAATTATATTTAAAACATATGAGATAAAGTTTTATCTACAGCATTCATTAATGTTTTTAAAAAATTTAATCAGGGTGGTAGTAATATTTTATTCGTACTTGTGTGCAATTCGTTTACTCAGTTTACGAGACTCGTCTTAGACGTCTATGAGAATAAAAATAATAAAGAAGAATGTAGTAAATTATGTATAGTAGAGAAATTTTCGTTGAATGAATTGGACTGAATATTAAATTGACATAAAACAGCTAATTTGTCGGAAAAATGTGTGTAAATCAAACAAAACAAACTCATTTCGTTAACAATGTTTGGACTTCCTGACGTAAAATTTGATTTGAATGATTAATATTTAGTTTGGAATATAAATTTGTATTTGAATTTATAAATTTAACATTTAAGAATATGAATACTTTGAAAACAATATATTACTTGAGGAAGACACAAAATTGGTGAAACGTCTTATGGTAATGATTTTTTTGTTTTGATTGATTAATAAAAAAAAATCCGGAAATTGGCTGTTTTTATGTTTATTTATTACATAATAATTGTCATATTGTATTAGGTTTTTAAATAAAAAAGCAGTTGTTCTATTTTGCCGTAATAATGCAATCTGAAGTCATTTTGATAGAGGGAAAGCATTTATACAGTACGACTCAACGAAAAATTACCAGTTTCTAAATTTGACAAGAAAATAGAAACAGTTCTACGGTTTGGTACTTATTTTTGTCCACTTTAGACAGTGTCTGACTAAAACGTTTTTTTATGTTATAAACGTTCCCCCATTCTGGATATGGACATAACTTGTTAGTTTTCCATAAAAGTTGCCGCAGTGGTGAAGGGACGTCGAGGAGAAACCGTGCCTTCAGACAAAGGCGGCGAATTATGGAAGAACCCTGCAAGAGTAGTATTGAGGATTATGAAACTTAATGCTATGTGTGATTTTTACTTACATTGCGCTGTCAACTAAAGACTTTTTTGATTAATATATTTTAATAATCAATTAACTCATTCTTAAATATATCTTACAATAATTAAAAACAGACGCTAAAATAAAATATTAACTCTTAACTATTTTTAGTCATTAAATGCCATAGAAAACAAAACAAATTATGAGTACCCAGTTCTTCTACCTATTTACATTCATATATCATAAACACAAATCCTCAGAAGCGTCTTTAACGTGTTTCCAAAAACCGTAGTGTAATTATCTAGATTTAGTTTTAAGTAGTACGACACTATGGCTTAATATTCAAGGATATACCTTCGTTTAAGTTCGCCAGAGATCTCTTCAATATACGTTGCAGATCATATGAAATTTGTTACTTCTGAAACTCCGTTAGAATTATCTACAAGTCGTTTCTTACAACTGTCTAATAGAGACATTCTTTTCGTTTCCAAAGACGTGTAACAAGGAACAATTTGTCGTCGAGTGTCTGGTGACTACATTAGGGGATATCAGTCAAGCGCTCTCTAAAAATGTAGTATTTGCATAGGTTTCACGGGTCATGGCGCAGGATGCAGTGGGCGAAGGAAGGCTTCGTGGATCCATGTTGACATTGGTTACAATTATGTATTAAGAGTAATGATATATGCAGTGGTGATCGAACCAAAAATATTCACAAAAGCAAACCAGATATCAATGTTCCAATATTGTTCTTCTTTAAAGCCCTTTAGAAATCACACGATTACGATTGGCTGATATATATTTAAATTTTTGCATTCTCTCCTAAAAAATCAATTTCTCTTCTACTCGCCTATAATATCCATACAAATAAAATAAAAACAAAAAACTAATTTCATATCAAAAATATACATTTCATTCAGTTAAGAAGTTTGTGGAGAGGTCAAAGAACCTTTTTTCAAACAATCACGGTGAAATTGTTTTTCTTATGCTTTGCATTATTTGTGTTTTACGTGTGTTTAATGAAAAATATATGTCAGGACAAATAGTTCACCGAAAAACTTGAGTATAATTTTTTATTATATTATGCATTAATATATAATCCAAATTTACACAATTTCGTACGTATTTGTAGATATATTCTGTTTCAGTCTTGGAGAAAAATGTAATAAAGACAAGTATGAAATTGAGCCACTTGACTAGATGGCTCAAAATTTCTTGAAATCGTCTCCCTTATTTAAATTTTATTAATAATATAATGATATTTATTTCATATGAGAGCGTTTTTGTGATACTCGGTATGAATTCTTGGCCATACTTGCTCCAGTTTTGCTGACGTTTTCGTCATAACGAATTGTAATAATTACTTTTCTGACTTCTAGGATATGATTGTATCTAATTCGTAATAATGCTAGTTTAACTGACTAACATAATTTCTGTGATATTTGTGTCTATTTTAACACGTGAAGTATTACTTGAAGCATCCCTTTTGGTCTTCAATTCTTCAAGACACAGTAGCGCAGAACAACACCCCCAAAATAAATTCAACATTATTTTTTAATATTTGAGTAAAAACGCCTGTCTACCCAGATCCGATCTGTTGCTTGCTGAAAATTACGGCCATAAAAGTAAGCGCATTGGTGAAGGGACGTCGAGGAGAAACCGTGCCTTCAGACAAAGGCGGCGAATTATGGAAGAACCCTGCAAGAGTAGTATTGACCTGACCAAAATCGACGTAGATTGACTGAAATCAAACACGTATGGTGGGGAACGAAGAAAGTCGAGCTGGAAGGTGGACAAGCGAGGAAACATGACCGTTCCTATATATAACTCGGAGTGCGAGGAAGTCTGGGAAGGGAAAACGTTTCGGAGAAAAATGTAAGGATTCGAAATTGTTCTTCATAGCTACAACTTGGAATGAAATTTAGAAGTTTAAATCTACAACATATAGTGTAATATATAGTTCGCATGTACAACTTGCACAAAGATAAAAGCCCCTACCGACGGAAGAAGGAGCTGTCTAGAGATGCTATGAATTGTTATGTCACGAGAAATTCCAGTGAAGATTTTCCGGTTAGCCTGGGAAAGCTTGTCTTCCTGTCTGCGACGTAAATAATTGAGATTTCTGCCCCACGTATATGCCCTCACATACGATCCCTTTTATTTACAGTTTATGTTCAGAGTCTTATAAAATTTCCCTGAGATTTTCCCATTTAACGTATCAGAAATTTATTTTAATATTTCATGTAGTTAAAGTCAATATTCTACAATTTAAACTCAAGAGTGAGTAAATTTTAATTACCTTGATGAAATTTAGAGGGCCGTGTTGAATTTGTGTTAACCGTTAATTACACATAAATTAAATTTTAATGTAATCAAATTTTATTTTCAGCATTATATTACATTTTATGTTTTCGTATCATGCAGATAATGTAGAATTGCATATCGTCTGTTCACAGACTGTTACAGTTTCATTCCATTTAAATATTGTGAATTTCGGCTCCTGAGGTCTACGGTAATCGAAATTTTTGTATTATTCATATATCACACAGTTTCTCTTAAATTTGGTTGTACTGATTTGCTTTATGTTAATATCATTATCTGTAAACAATAAAGAACTGAAATTGGTAGCATTTTTGGTTTGTTTATAATTTTTTTAAGAACAGTTATGATTAAAGCCGTTCATAAGTCACTGAATAATGTTTTTTTACATTATCGTTTTTATGAAATGCTTTTTGTTTTTTAATCATATTTTTAACTTTATCTTCTTTTTCGTAATCTTACGAAACTTTCAGAAAAACTTATAATTTATTTCCAATATATTATTCTATTTTTCATCTGAACGGCGCGTGATAGGCGCGTACATTGAAAGGAAATCCCATTATATGTTTCTCATATCCGTAGTGTCAGATAATCCGTTCTCGCGGAAATTCCATTATATCCGATTAAACGGACTCTGAATGCTTTATTTATTAATAATTATACATTCACTGTTCCTTCGCCGTTTCGGGGAGAGAAAATATTGTGATTTAGCCTCTTTTTCGTATATCAACATTTTCTCGGTTCTGTTGCATCATTCTTAAATTCTTGTTTCTACTCCTCTAACAGGACAGGTTCATTACTTCATTTTAATCGACAATATTTTGCAATTTGCATGTGTTACATATTGTATTAATTTCTGATGATCCCAGTGTTACCTGTATTCTGAAAACCATCAAGATAGAATCACTTAAAACCACTAGAGGATGAGATCGTCATCATAACTATACTTTAGAATCTTGTGATAATAATTCATATTAATTATATAGTTACATATTGGTCACTGTTTTCGACTTATAAGACTAATTAAATACATCAAATTCTTTGTGCAGTTATATTTTATAAAAGTTTTGTTATATCTATAACCATTTCAAAAGTATCGATACCGAAGGAAGACTGTGAAAACGCTTCTTTCGCTAGTAAACCTACCAGGAGAGATGGGGATGCCTTCTCCTCTCTCTGTTTGGTACGAGCCTTGGGCACCTCTGCCTGTTTTGAGATGTGTATGATCCGGGGTCGCAGACCTTTGGCATACGGTAAGTGTTGTTCTCTATTTATATTGGAACAGTCGGTCAGCTGCCTCCCCAACTGGTCCAGACACGGAGAAGGGAATGCCGTGTCCCCCATAGAAAACCCCTCTCCCGCCAAAGGGACAACTGTCAAGCGCCCAACCTACCTGATGCCGTTTTCTTAGATTTATCCTGCATCACTTTTAGGTGATTGGTGGTTAGGATCCTTGAAGCCTAGCCTTGGAGCCCTATTTAACCCTCGCTACCTTCATCCCTCCCCTTTCAAATCGTTTCCTATGCTATTAAACGGGAGTTTCCACCACGTGTATTACCCTCGTGTAGCCTGTTACTCTAAAAATAAAACAAAGTATCGATACACCAGTCTTTTCAAATACCTATATACATTATTCTCATTCACTGAAATTATAAAATCCTGAAGTTTTAATTATTTATTATAATTATTTTAAATAGTGTCATGTGCTGGATATTTGCCACTCCATTCCTATTTACAGTTTTTATTAGGCGTATTTATATTTGTATGTTATGTTCAAAGACTAATCATATATAAATTAAATAAAACTATTTCCCTTACAATTTCACAACTTTCTCCTCCATCTTAATTTACGTTTCAGGAATAAATTACCAAGTAAAATCTTCATTGTTTCATTTTGAAGTCACTTTCCTACTAAAGCATAAAATATTGCTTGGATTCCAAATTGAGGATGCATCACTAGGTTATTCACTGACTTTGTAAGGCGTTATCTTTGAAAATTAGTAATTATTAAGTACCTGCAGTTAACGATAATTATAAATTAATATATATTAATTTTTGTGAAAAGTATAATTTTATGTATTTCATAACGCCTATCTGAGAAGCCAGTCATATATGTTCTATAAATTATCAGGTAATTAACCATCTGATAAAGTAAAGCAATAAATTGATTGAATAAAATAAATTAGTCTTGATGCATAGAATAAAAAGCTGTTCTCTGAATTACATATGCATAATACGAACCACATTATTCATAATTCAGGGTGGCATGGACGCGATAAAGTCTTAGAAGAATAATTATATTTTAATTATGGACATTATTCTTCCTTTATTTCATCAGTATAACGTATTAACTTTCCGCAATATAGATTATATGACACATTATATCTAATCACTTATCCAAAAACGTAAGGGTTACATTTTCATATAAATTTAATCAATCCATAGTACCAATTATCATATATTTTAAGATACTATTAATGTAGTTTTTAAGTAAAGCCTCAGCACATTAAAAGTAAATTAAATTTGCTAGCGTTATATTTTAAAATAACTTAAATTTATATCAAAGCTAATAATTTCTAGCAAATTAATATTTTTTGATTCCTAAGCATTAAAAACATGAAGTATACTGATTAAAATAGTCTTCTTTTCCGTGAAATTAAATTTTTTAATTTTTCTAGGACTTTTAGCTGTAATAACCAGATAAACACAAAATATTTAAACTTCCCCCTACTGGTATATATATATATATATATATTATTTATTGCAACTAATATTTACAGTTAAGCCGTTTGGAACTTTACTGTAATGTAGCAGCGACTCCGTGCCACAGTTTTTATATTACCTTCACTTTACTAAACCTTGATTCGATGGAGCTACTCAAATGCCTTCTCGGAAACGTATGAATTCTTTACTTGTGACAGTTGGATAGATTGTGTGCCATCGATCTTCTGGGAGCAGCTTCTACTTATAATCCTCTGCAGAGGCAGTCCTCCAATGTGCGTGCAAATTTGTTCCACTTCATAAGGCTTACGCCAAGGGCTTTTGATGTACTTAGCGGTGCTCGTCAACATGTATTTACTTGATATAATTTCACGCATTATAACCAGCCATTACACTCAACTGACTTAGGAGATAATGATATAACAAATTAATTCATTTGTAATTATATAAAATGGTTAATGGAGAATTTAAAAAAACCGTGTCTAAAAAATATATTAAAAATTAAATTAAATTCTGTATTTGTGTGTACGAATGGTTCTCAAATTTATATTTTACATATTTCACAGTGTGTACCTCAAGAATTTTATTAAACAACTTTGACAATATGCACGTATGTTCCTGACAGTGTAATGTATTAAACGTTTCATTGGTGTCAATATTATGTGACAAGTGGTGTCGTCGTGTAAGTTGTCTGCTTTCAATACATATATTAATATGTCCGTCTAAAAATCAATATGCGAATTCTTTATAAATCCTTAATTGTAATGAATACTCCTTTAAATGGTGTATTTATTTGTGATACTTAATAATTATCACTGGCGAAAATGTTATCGCTGGGTAGAAGAGATTGTTGAAGGAGCTTCTTCGCGAGATTGTTGGCGAAGGATCGTTTTTTTTTGTACAGTTGTTATTTTGAATTTGAATGGCAGACAGAATAAATTGAAGTATAAGGTTAGATTTCCGAAGTTTTTGTACAACAAACAACAACCTGGAAAACAGCGGAGATCGCTGGACGACAGAACAGATTGCCAGGGGCGACACCAGTGTACCATTGTAAGTTGGATGTGTTCAGTTTTCTTTAAAACAAACACTATTAATTCAGGGAAACCCTAAATTGATTATTACTTTTTTTTAAAATTTCATTGGCTATTTTTAGCTATTTTGATACCCCCACCGTACCCTGAGAAAAAATCTCACATCTTTAATAAACATTCTTTAGCCATCATTATTATTGTAATTGTTATAGAGAGATATTTTCATAATATTATATTTTATGTATATATTACTAAAACTTCGTACTAACTTTCTACAATACTAAACTATCTTGTCTACTTTAATAACTTTTAATCTGTTGGCTACATACTCCACTCTCAGTCTCTCTTACCTCTCTGTGTGTCTCACTTTACACTTCATATTGTTTACGTATCGGCTTCTAGTATCCATTGTCTATTTTTTTATACGGACTATCACAATTGTGTCTACACACTCCTAGCTCTCCAGGCATTTACTCACTACTGCAGGTGATGTGTAATGCATGGTTCTGCTAGTGTGTAGGATCTATGAATATTTACTTGTTTCCACTTTCAACCTTGTCAGAAGCTTCAAATATATTATAATATAAACAACAATTGAGCTTTAATTAATTTTTATTTAGAGAATTTTAAAGAGTTTTACCTCACGTGAAGCGCCATTTATGTAATAATCAAATAGTAGGACGTTTATTTAAATTAAATAATAATCAAAAATTAACAAACAAAAATATTTATTTATTTTGTGGCAATAAAGAAATTTACAACAAAATTTGAGATCTTTCTCTCAGGGCCTCTACTGGGTTTGATAATGGACACAACAAATTGACTTAAAAATCTTATTAACAAACAATTCGCAATTTACCTAAACAATATGTCGATAGAAAGAAATTAAAAGCAAAGAAATTAACTCTTATTGACAATTTAAAAGAGAAAGAAATCTGACCTTATCCTCTAATTAGCGTTTACAATTAATAATTAGTTTTGGTTTTGTTACTTACATCTGTCCAGCTGGTACCAGCATTCTTTTTGGTTTCGGAAGTACACTATTGCAAATTATACACTGATTCTAAACATCGAATCACAGATTTTACACTATTGAAGTCAAAATTGATAGGCTCACAGGAACTGGGATGATCCTCCTGAATGTCAGCTATCTGATGTCTGCTTGCCTTATACGAATCCTATGAATCGTAGATTTGTTAGTCTTTTACAGCTTTGGACTTAAACTGAAACTTTACTTTTCAATTGTTTACGCTGCAATACTTCCGGCGTGAATGTTTTCGTCGTTTTAATATACAACTTTAACTAGTTATACATTGACGATGTCTAGTCTCTGCTCAAATTATATTTCTTGTTCTGCTCCTCATAATGTCTTTCCGCCCTCAGCTCCTAACAATCTTTCTCCGCTAACTAACAGTTATATTACTTGTTCTGTCCTCACGATGTTTTTCCGCAAACTGACTCCTAGTTCTCCCGAGTTTTAGCGCGCATACGCCATTTTTGACTTTTCGACAAAGCAAAGTGAGAAAGCATCTCTCAGTGTTGCTTTGTTCGATCAGACCGCTATAATGGATTTCTCAAACAATTCAAATTTATGTCCAAACAATTAATGGCCTAATTAATTGGCATTACAATATATATATATATATATATATATACATTTATGTATATATAAATATATATATTTATATATAAATGAATGTCTTTCTGTGTGTCCCTTATGCGTTCCTAAACCAATCATCCAATTGTAATGAAACTTTTTATAGGTTACATGCGCACGCCCACGAAGGTTTCTGTCGGCTTTTCAAAGCGTTAGAAAAATCCCAAGGGGTTAAATTTAATACCCTGTTAAAACGGCCGACTTTAGAAGTCCAATAGTTATTTTTCGGGGTCGATGAAATTAATAGTTTCCGTCCAAATGTTTTTAATGTCAACACTTTACAGCATGGGGACGGGTGGGGGGCCTTACATGGAAACAACCGAAATTGGTGTCATATCCAGGGTTTTTGAAGACAATGAGTTTAATTCTGACATTCACTATGTCAGTTAAGCTGTAGTTCAGCCCTTGTGTGTGGGTGTGGAGAAGGATGTGGGTGAAAGGTCGTTATATAAAAGTAATCCGTAAACAACTGAAACTGGTGGAATCTGGGACTATGGAAGTCACAGACTTAAATTCTGACATTTACTATACTGGTTAACATGAAGGTTCAACCCTCTATAAGTGAAGGTGGAAGTGGCGATTTAAATTTCCACGTACAATCTTAAATGTGTAGAGCAATTTCTACCCAATGCATGTTACTTACAATCCAGGAACAAACACCAATGGATTCAGACACACCAAAATTCTTTAGGGGTAGGGGTGGAGTTTGTAGCATTTTAAAACATTCCTAAATTACTGCTCCCAGCAAATTCAAAAAAATTACCGGGCAAAGACAGGCACTCGGATAGTGCTATATAATTCGAATTCAATCTTTCTGAACAGGCAGAAGAGTGTTATTTCATTATTTTAATGACACGACCACAGCTGACGTTCACGGAATTCCTTTCATTGTCCAGCTTACTGATCAACTTTACTATAGCAGACGTCCTATTAAAATGCCAAATGTCAGTATCAAAACACCTCTCTAAATCATTACAGTGATATACGGTCAATATACAATAGTGGATTTTATTCAATAATGTCCTAGAGATACATAAAATCTGCACATATAAAAATAAGAGTAATTCTGATATGTCAACAGCGCTCGAGGTAGTCAGTTGAACTTCATACAAACCGATCAGATACGGAAGTTCGAATAACTCTGTAATTATGCATTTTCGAGCCCATGTTGTACTACAATTATTTTTATCATATTTGAGAAATGAGTTACTGAAATTTGGTCGTTGAGTTTTGTTATTCCCTGTATAGTACCACATTTTTTAAATACAATCAGTATTCATCGTCCTGTTTCTCTCTTCTCACTCATCCAAAAAATCTACAACAACGTTTATAAAATGAAAAGTGACTAAATGAAAGATTGGATTAGTTAGTGAATCACAATACTTCAAATGATAGTTATTCTACATTTCATCAGAACAATTGCAAACTATGCAAAGACATTTACTGACACCGAAGCAGAGTTCGGTTGAGACTAGTCTACGAAGACGTGTCTGGATATTGAACACCGAACACCAACAACGTAAACCTCTCAACGATAAGACAGGGTAAGACCTCAGCTAGGAATCCCGGCGGAGTGGGTGTCACCATCGCCCCAGATTTAAGAAAAGATGTATTACGTCGGCAGAGAGTTGTGCTTACTCTCGACAGGAAAAGTAATCAACGATCAGATATATCATATTCCCTATCAGTACTTCTAAATTTATATTGTTCACCCTTTAGTGCATAATTTTTGTATTTTTTAATAATAAATTTATTAATATATATATATATATATATATATATATATATATATATATTTGGGAATACACTACGGAAAAAATAACGAAAAAAATTTCTAACGTGACAAAAGTCAGTTTGGCTTATTATGGTGCACATATTCAAGATAACTCTAATTAAGTATGATTTAACAATAATTCACATTAACTGAATAATTCTTATTTTAGTGCAATTAGGATACCCTGAGAATGACGCTTAAAATTTCTGTCTTGATAAAAAGAAACTGAAACTAAGTATTCTGAAGTTGACCGACGGGTAAAAGAATCTGGCTTGAAGGGTTGACTCACAGAAAGCTAGGAGAGGCATGTTTTAACATTTCTATGGATGAATATATTTCACATTTCCTTAAGTGCATGTTGTTTCATATCTGCACAAATTAGCCTTTGGGGTGATACTAAAAGTTATGTTGCATAAATGCTACACTACGACCTCAAGGGTTAATCTTATCGTGATAGAAATTGACATACATGCAAATTGTTTTAATGCTCGCAAATTGTAATTGTTTTTTCAGCCAATATATCTACACAAAATAATTAAAATAATAAGTGTTGCCATGCAGTAGGTGAATGTGGTATTAAAAACAAAAATGTTTAATGCTGCCACGTTTCCAATGCAAGTTAATTTAATAAATGTTTAACCTCGTGAATTTACTATCCGACATATAAAATTATAGTCTCAGTTTTTTTGTTTCTAATTTTTAAAATTTAATTCGGATTATATGATTCAACTTCCGAAAAAATATATTTTTGATTCGTCAGAGGACGGCTTCTTCTGAGGAAAACCTCCAAACAGCGCCAACTAAGATTTAATAATTAAAGCAGTACTCAGGATTCGTTCCATGAAGGTAACTAATATATTTCATAATATATGGCATTGGACTCGGTAAAAGCAAACTTTATTACAAAAGTTAGTTGAGTAGACTATATTGGATATGTTATATTAGTAAGAAACAAACTACTTAACTGTTCATCACCTGAACGTTAGCAAAGATCCTTTGTTCATGCATGCTATTTTAAACATAGTATATTTCATTCACACTTTGTACTTGGAAACTCATATTTTAAACTAATATGTCATACAATGCCACTTATACATTTAAAAAAGACAAAGATAAATAATGCATAATTTTTCCCCTTATACTCATTATGTATAATTCATCTGTATATATATGCTATATATTACTGTCATCTGTAGTTAACTTCGATTTTGTAAACTAAAGAAAAAGTAAGAGTTGTTAAAAATCTATTAATTGATTTGATTGATAAATGTAACCTTTTTTTATTGGATGGACTATATTATAATCTCAATCTTCCTGAAATTAAGAATATTGTAACTATAGTATTAAAAGTTATAGATAATATTATAATGATTGCTAATATTTTACGATTGTAAACGTAATTGTACCGGTTCCGTGTATCTAACTTCAAACTGCCATTTGATGCCTTTAATCAACTACCGCGATCCAAAAAATATTTTGTACAGTTATTAACAGTTTTAATACAAAATACTGTTAAAAGATCCGTATAAAGTAGACTGTTAAGGGTAGCATTATCATCTTTAGCATGAATACTCTGGCAGGCGATATCCAGTTCCCAGGAGAAATTATAATTTGCAAGCAGAGACTGTCGTCGCCATAAGCAGCCGGAAGAATATGACGAGATACTTCCTTATATCTGCGCCTTCTATATTTATGTAAGAGCTTGTAGCGCTGCTGGGGTTTGGGGCTTATTAAACTACCTCCTACTGGGAGAAAGACAGTTCGTTGAAGACTACTTCATCGCGTTCCATCTCGGTCTCATCTTTTCTGCTTGTTAAATAGAAGGAAGGGGAACCTAAATCTTGGAGAATCCTCTCATAATATTATATTATTGAATTTCATTGTCCAACATAAATCGTTTCCAATGCATTCTATAATAAAAGGCAAACAAAGCAGATTTAATATTCGGAAAAATGAAAAGTTATTTTTCGTCAAACGAAATTAGGATTAATTTTCTATTACGGATATTTCATAATAAAATAAAAACAAAAAGTATATAAAAATTAAATATGACCTCGAGAACGGACGACGAATTTTATAAAGATAGATAAAAGTAATATGTCAATACATATTTTGGATTTTATAAATGGTCCATTAGTGAAAATTCAGCCTCGAATCCTATCTTTGTTTATTTGTACAATTAGCACGAAATTTAATTATTATATAAATCACCATATTAGATTTTGGTTATTTATTTTATATTATTTTAATTTGATAGACTATGTATATATAATTATATTAAAATTAAAAATTATTAAAGATATTAGAAAAGACATTTTTTTAACTTTATTTAGCAGGTTTTGCAAGTAAAACGCAATTCACTGCTATGATATAATAAGAAATCATATGGCTAAGAGTATTTGGAGAGAGGGTTATGTGAATATTTCACACCTCTGGCTGATTACATTGGGTTAAGGTATTTACAGGTTGACAATTATTTGCGTTTAAAGATATAAAATCTATTATGACAAAAATAATTTACAACATTTCAGATCATTTTCTATCTAAATAACACAGGGTTTTATGTAATTTGATATCTCCCTATACGCGAGGATCTAATAAATAAGAGTACCATAGGGTAATTTTGCACACAAACACACAAACACACACACACAGAGACACACGCACACACACATATATATATATATATATATATATATATATATATATATATATATATAAGTAATTCAAAGTCGAGAATTATCATCTTGGCTAGCCACGAGCGTGTTGAAAATTAAATCAATTGTCATTCGTTCGGAAGAAACATTATTTGACTGAGGTAGTTTTTTTTTGGTGTAGACAGGCTATGTATATGGTAATCCACATAGTGGCAACTCCACTATATATAGCATAGGAAAGGGATTTGAAAGGGGGGATGCGGAAGGGTGGAGGAAGGATCCTACCCGGCATTTGCCTAAAAGTAATGCGGAACAAACCCTATAAAAACCTGCATCAGGTAGGTCGGGCATTTGGTACTTGTCCCACGCCCTTCCGATGGCGGGAGAGGGGTTTTCTGTGGTGTCGCGGCTTACCCGTCGCCATGCCTTGGCCAGTTTAGGAGGCAGCTGGCCGACTATTCCAATAAGAATAGCGGACAACTCTTACCGTATGCCCAAGGTCTATGACCCCGGAACATACACCTCTCAAAACAGACCGAGGTGCCTCGGCATGTGGGATCCTTAGTTCAAAAACCAGAGAGTTGTGAAGGCATCCGCAAAGGTAGCCTCCGCCAGAGCTCTCTGGGAAGGTTTACCTGCGAGAGAATACTCTTGCAGGCTTCCTTGTGACTGAGGTAGTCGTTTTAGTACATGTTTGAAAGCAGTTGTCATGCAAAAAGCAAGTGAGAAATACTGTATTAAAATATCACTTATCTTCATTGTTTTCAAATGTGTTCCTGATTGATTTTATACATATTGTTTGGAAAATAGATTAATCACGGGGCTTATGTTATGTAACATGTTCACGGTGTGAACCAACCTGGACAGACATTTTTTGTTTCTCGTGAACTAGCAGCGAAGTAAAAAACTACCGTAATATCTTTTTATTTCTGATGCGATTATAATACTAACAATTTATTTTTTTTCACCGAGAGGCCCAAATTACGACATTGAGAAATGTTTTGGGTTTATTTCTTGTATTATATAAATTAAATGATTTTTATTCTTTTTCCCTTTATATAGTATTATTTTATTGATACTTAAATGAAGTAGTAGTGATCAATGCAATATAATTTGGCGTTTGTTCTTAAAGAACTGATCTCGACAACTAGGCTCGATCTTTCTTCTGCAGATCTGACTGAATTATTTCACGTTAATCACGGGCAAGGTCTTGTTCTTCCAATTAATCTCAGTGGATCGTTCTCTACTTATTACGTACTTCCCCTTTTTTTGCATTCTTTGAGAAGAGAGCCGAATCGTGCTATCATCCTCATTAACTTACGTCCTGAAGATGTTTATGTTTGCTATTACATTTAACGTCCTGGGTGTTGAGCCAGCTTCTGAGGTTTTCTACACAGATCACTGTTTTTTACCTCAGTTTTCAAGCATTTATTCTCGTTTTCCTTTAAGTATTTTCAACTTGTCGAAAGACGCTAACAGTTATTGGGTGAAGATAAATATAATGAGTAAAATTTGTGTCAACGAAAGCAGCTGTTTATTTTTTATATAAAAGTTTATTTGCTTCAAATTGGTATCAGAGGACTTACTGGGGACTGCCTATTTCTTGTCTGGATTTCTCAGTTTTCATGCATCTCGCGACCGATGCATTAATCAGTCTCGGGGACGTCTCAGGAGAGCAACTAACGAGAGCGCCGTCTGGGAACCATTAACGGCCATTTGTCTGTAACTATTGCTTGACAAACTATGCGGTGTAGGCCAAAACTTGACTCCGGCGCAAGAAATTGCCAATTAACACGCAAGTTAATTTTGAAATTGTAATATGCTTATTCAATAAGTCATTTATAGTCTGAGAATTAAGGTTAAATTGAAGCAGAAAAGCAAGAACTGACAAACATGTAATTTCTGTGTTAAGGATCCCAAGGCCAACAATAGATGATGTTTAGAGCTTATTAGACAATTTATGTGTGTTAATGGCTATTAGTTTGCTAATGCTTCTATTTTTAATGTCATGTTTGATTACGATCTACGAAAAAAGCTAAGCACGAGAATTAATCGACGAAAATAAAATCTATTCAAAATGTTGTAAATGGTAATCTGTAATATCAGCAGGCATCTATATTTACACGGAACTATTATTTATTATGTTTAATAATTTTTATATATCATGCTTAATAATAGGACAATAATGTAATGACACAAAGATTTAATACAAAGAGCCAATAAGTAGCGATTAAATTTATATAATTGCCTTTGAAAAAAGTTACTAGAAATATCATGTTTATTGAATAGTAGAGGATTTTATCACGTACTAGATTAAATGCGATTACTTACGTGTTAATTGTCAAAATAACGTCAATTAATTATGTCGTGTATCGTAAATATGACACCATAGTTTTCAAAATCTAACGCATAGGATAATATTGCACATGTCTTGAAAGTTTTATTATTAAGCTTTCGGCATTAATGAAAAACGCTGTGCTCACACATATATCATACTCACTGCGTGCAACCTGCTCTAGTGATTTAAGAGTTTAATCAACGCATCATAAAACAAAGCGGAATAAATATTACTAGCGTCGAGCCCTGTAGATAGTTAATAATGACCTGCACTGAGGGATCTAAACATTGACTCCCAGCCCCCTTATTGCTATTAAAAAAATAATAGAATTTCAACTGTTATCTTAAACTATCCTAGAACTAAAATTAGGTCCTCTAAAGTTTCGTAAACAGTGACATTATATCAGATTAGTTCAGGGTGACAAATAAATACCACCTACGCTATTTGCATGAAAACTAATGCACGTTGACCTATATTCCAGTTTTTATAAATTGATGGTTGTTTCTCTCTTTTTGTAGTGTTCTAATTGTAATGCAACTAATGAAATGATATACTACTGGTACCATCATAAGCAGCAGAGCATTACAAGTACTTGCGATATATGTATATCATGAACAAGCTACTTTATTCCGGATTTGAGAAGTACTTAAATAATTTATAACTAAATGAAATAGGGTGTTTGCTAAAAATCGTAGATATTAGTTGCAGTAACATTTCCGGAGTAGAGCAATTTATTAAAGGAAGTTGAAATTGAACAGAAGTTTTAAAGATATCACAATTTAATTTATTAAATAAAATTGAGTCTTCGTTGATTTACAATAATATTTTTATTTTGCCTCGGCAATTTGTGAGAAACCAATTTCAGGGTCACCTATTGGACCTCCAATAATGATGGTACAAAAAATGAAATTAAAATTTTCAATAAAACAAATATTCCTAACTTGAAATTTATATATAATTTTAATTAATTGAAATCTTATTTAAATCTCAAGGTAGAAATTTACAAATAAAGTTTAGAGATGAGAAATTTTGTTTATATTGCATACCATTGTCTAGAATTCTGGGACTTGTGCACATGTAATTTTTTTTAACACTTTTCTCTGACAGGTCATTTGCACTGATTTTATTTTTATTATTATTACATTAAAACACTGCCGACGTCTTTCTGATTTTGAATTATACAATTGTTTGTAGATTAAGTATCACTCGCTGATGAATCGCTGTTTACAGTTCACTCTCTACTTTCTCCAAATATATGATTATTACGCCTTGAGTTCTGTATTTTTTTAATATACGAAAACAAAACACTGTGACTTTGCAACGGGCAACTTGCAACTGAGAACTGGCGACTACTTACACACTGTCATCAGCCTCCCAACACACTCAGCGTCGCTAATTGTTTTTTCGGGTAACAGTCTACATGCGGGTAATCCACATGGTGGCAACTCCCCTTTAATAGCATAGGAAGGGATTTGAAAGGGGGGAAGCGGAAGGGTAGAGGAAGGTAGCCAAGGACTAACTAGGGCCCCCGGGCTATGGTTTAAGGATCCTACCCGGCAATTCGCCTAAGAGTGATGCAGGGTAAACCCTAGAAAAATCTGCGTCAGGTAGGTCGGGCATTTTGTACTTGTCTCACGCCCTTCCGATGGCAGAAGAGGGGTTCGCTGTGGGGTCGCAGCTTTCCCGTCGCCGTGTCTTGACCGGTTTAGGAGGCAGCTGGCCGACTATTCCAATAGGAATGACGGACAACTCTTACCGTATGCCCAAGGTCTGCGACCCCGGAACATACACCTCTCAAAACTGCCCGAGGTGCCTCGGCATGTGGGAACCTTAGTTCAAAAAAACAAGAGCGATGTGAAGGCATCCCCAAAGGTAGCCTCCGCCATAGCTCTCTGGGAAAGTTCACATGCGAGAGAATTCTCTCGCAGGCTTCCTAATCCCTACCTTGCTAAAGTTATGCACGTCTATTCTCCCAGAAGGGCGTGGGACAAGTACCCATTGCCCGACATACCTGATGCAGGTTTTTCTGCATTACTTTTAGGCGAATGCCGGGTAGTAACCTTAAACTATAGCCCGGGGGCCCTAGTTAACCCTTGGCTACCTTCCTCTACCCTTCCGCATCCCCCCTTTCAAATCCCTTTCTATGCTATTAAAGGGGAGTTGCCACCATGTGGATTACCCTCATGTAGCCTGTTACCCTAAAAAAAATTATCCCTTTTCGACAATGCCCTTGGTAGCAAGTATTATCGGCTTCGCATTTTCGTCGACAATACCGTAAGTCACAATGTAATGGCCTCACAGTTACGACGCCAGTAATGAATGATAAAATTTATTTATTAATTAATTACATAATTGTAATTACTTCAATATATATAAGTACTGTTTGTCTTTAAATATTTTTTAAAAAGTCGGATAAATTTAAATGTGTTTTGTAAGAAAACAGCCTGCATATGTCGCGGGAAAAGTGGATTTAGAAGTTCCCAGATATTGTTTTGAAATTGTCTGAAGGAAATATGTAGACGCGTCTATCAGTCAAACGAAAATGCTTGGGCCCGAGAGATCGACTTAGTTGAGAGGATAATACTTCTTTAGTAAAAGTTAGTTGTTCGCCTGATTTCGATAGAGAATATTGTAGTTTGGCGACGGTCAGGACGGGAGTGTGGACAAGCAGAGTAGAAGAGTAGCTTTTGAAGTGGAAAGACAGAAACATATTACCGGTGAAATTGGGAGAAGGCAGACAATAGTTATATTCAGACATTAATATTGGTTTCTGTATTTTGAACATTTTATAATAATTAGTGTTCACGGACAAAACATCTTGTGGTCCGATAATAATTGCGATCACTGCAATATTGACTGATGTATAACATAAAAACATCTTGATCTTTGGTAATAATACTAGTTGCTGTAACATTTGCCGGTGTCTACGAGTAAAAATCTTAGATTCTCTTGATAATATTGGTTAATAAAAAATTGACGGTGAACGCGGGCGAAACATCTTGTATATACACATTATTGCCTGTCCAAATAGGAAAAATTATCTCAAATATTTGATTAGTGGAAATTTGTGGTGTAAATTTTTGTTGAAATCAAAGGATTTATCCAGAATTGGTTTGTTTGGTTTAATAATTAAATACAATGTAAATATTGCGCATATTTTGTGCCGTCAAATTTCATATAGTGTAATTTTACATTGGGGAACATTTTATAAGTTTTAATATTTTGGATAGATTCAGATTTAAATGTTTTCCTAATTGTCATGTTTTATTGTGATAAATTATAAACATTTAAAATATTTATTATTATATGTAATTTACCGACCCTGTAAAGCGCTCTGAGATTTTCATTTGTAAATAAAGCCGTGGTAAATTTATTTTTAAAATTAATTTCTTTTTATTCAATAAATTGATTAAATTTTTTATTAAAAAAATAATTTTTTATCATTATTATACGTTCATTAAGTATTTAGAAACCGTATTGTATTTTAATTTAGTTGAATAATTCAAAATTAATATTAAATTGAATTGTTCCCCAACTCTGTGGGAAAGTAAATTTAAAAATAATCAATACCTTTAAATGAGGTCTTTCAATATATATATATATATATATATATATATATATATATATATATATATAAAACTCACTAAATTAGTATACATACAATCAAATTTTAAGTGAATAATTACTAGGATTGTGTGGTATAATAGACATAGATAAATTCCAGTGTTCGATTTCATAATTACGATTATGATAACGTGGATTACGATAACTCATCAAACAATAGAATTGCAATCATGATTCATCTTCACAGTCGAATTACTTTCTCCAATTTTTCTCTGTTTCCTTCTATACTACTAATGACCTCGGATATTGATTACCCTGCTACGCCTGTAAGATAATATAGGAACATTCATTCTAAGATATTCTTTTATCCAGATAATAATGGGAGAAAGCAATCAATGTAGAGAAATGTAGATAATAAGGAGTCAGCAGTTCATAAAAGCAGCAAAATTCTCCCGTCTAGATGAAGATGACAGCCTGTCAGTTGTCTCGGTCGCTAATAATGTTCCAAGGGCACAGATAATAATATTGGGGAATTGAACTTTAAATATAAGTATAAATAGCTGACATATAATAAATTAAATAAATCGGCATTTATTATTGACTTGAAAAGCAAACATTAGTTGGCAACACAAAATTTATTTAAAAGTGTGTAAATTGTACGATTTTAATTTTTGGATGTTTTAATTCCATTTGACAAAGATAAAATATCATCATTCTTCAAAATATTTAGGTTTCGTTTTTTTTAAAACGTCATATATTTTTGTAACGGCAACTCACTAAATAAATACACATACATGTTCAACATTTAAGTCAAAACAATCAAACTACAGTTACGTGGTATCGCATAGTACACACTGAAAATATTAAGAGAAACATCAAAATATTCCAACGTACATGAATGAAAATACTGATTTCAACTGATCACAAATATACAGAAAGTATGACACATTTTAAATGTAGCCCTGCTTATTTACAGTATAGAAAATTAAAAATATTGTTCATAGATAAATTATTGACAATGACGTTATGGCTTGGTACAAGTGTTAGAGGCATGTGAAGCCCAAGTTAAATCCTGGTAACAATTTTTTGCACTTAATAACAATTACAAGCTAAAACAGCTTGTAGCTGTTATTAAGTGCAAAACATTAATGGAGTTATTTGCTGTTTTGTTAAGAAAATTTCACTTAACACAATCATTTTAAATTAATGAAGTTATCTCCTGTTTTTATGAAGAAACTGTCACTCCTTCATAAATATAACAAAAGGCGTATGCACTGTTAAAAGAAACTTGGGTCATTTCTGTTCACCTCAACACGAATAACTCGATTTTTTAGAGTGACAGGATGCACGAGGGTCATCAACATGGTCGCAACTCCCTTTAATAGAATAGGAAGGGATGGGAAATGCGAAAGGGAGAGAAAAATAACCAAGGGCGATCTAAAGCTATCGGGCCATAGTTAAAGGATCGTATCCAGAATATACATTCAATTTATGTAGAACAAATCCTAGAAAACAAGCATTTGTCCCACGTCCGTCCGATGGACAATATCCGCATCCGTAGAAATATATCTAGGTTCACCATAACGCCTGAAAAAACGGTAAAATGACACGCTATATTAAATTAATTTAATTTAAAGTGGATAGAGCAAAATGGTTGATTGTAAATTGGAATAAAATATTTTTATAGAAAAATATCAAACTGAAGTAAGACTAGGAACAAATGTATATCATTATTACACGTTATTATGTCTTTGGAAGCCTGCTTATTTTAACATAAACATATTACGCCATCGTAACCATAGCTAAGTTTTAATTTTATTCGTGATCACCACAAGATTGATACGATTTGTCTGGTTTCTAATGACGTTCGAGGTAATAGAGTTCTGTTCCCTTCCTCCTGTTCGCTACGTTTATGTTGCTTCATCCCCCCTGTTGAGTTCTTCACAGTTCGACACTAGTCAGCAACCCAGTGCGGCTTGCAGAGCCGGTGTTCCGTGACGAGTATGAAGTCAGCATTTTGGAAGACAAAAGCTAAGCAGCGACGCGTCAGTCGACTAAGTATCTTCCCCACTGTCTGTGGCACAATGCAACTCAAATATCGCAGCCAGCAATGAAAAGGCAAACCACATTGCTAAACTGTCAGACTCATATGCCGTTTAATTGCACTTATTTACGAATGGAAAGACAAGGTGCGATTAAACAAAACACTTTACTTCGGATGTCTGCTCGGAAGGGGTTTATTGAAAATAGGTCCTGTTTTCTAATTTTATTTAACGTTCTGTGTATGCATTTGAATATTGTGAAATAATAGAAACAAAATTAACGTATGTAAGATAATAACACAATAAATTAACGACCCATGTAAAAGACATCAAACAAAAATTAATTTTAGAACATTAAAAAAAGAGAAATACGACTCGGGTCTGGCAATAGTATTGACAGGGATCACAAAAGTTGATCGAAACATTAACAATTTTTTAAAAAAAATATTGTAAAGGTCAGAAATATTTACATTGCGCAAAAAATCAAAGATTCAAATGAAATACACAAATCTAAGTTTCATTAACTGTAAAGTGAAATTAATCAAAACCGCAAATCACATAAACTGCTGACAATGAATAATCTCTATACATATAAAAATGAATGCCTGTATGTCCCCTATACCATTCATCCCATTGCGCTGAAACTTTGCTGATTAGTTATGTGCACCCCTGCTAAGGTTTCTGTCGGCCTTTCGAAGCGTTAGGCAGCTCCCAAGGGGTGAACGGGGATGTAATTTAAAAACGTGCTATGTCGGCCGATATTATCTTTGATTACTTACTTTTTGGGGTCTATCCAGATGTATTTAGTGTATAATTTAATCCCCTAAGCACCAATAACGGACCAGATGTAGGGGCGTTACAATAAAATAACGCGGAAACAACCGTGATTCGAGTCAAATCGGTGTTTTGGATGTCGCTGGGTTTATTTACGACAACGTGGACAACGCGTAGGGTGGGAGGAGCTTTGCGGAGATGGACAGGGTTATAAATTTACAAATAAATATATTTCTGGATCAATGAGATTCATAAAATTTCTCTGCATGATCTTTTTGTATAATTTCAACCCCTTTCGGGCTTGGGACTGGAGCACCCTTAAGGTGGTGTGGCATTAAATAAAAATAATGCAGAAGCAATCAATATTGGAGTCAATCCTAGGTTATGGTTGTCACTGAGTTTAATTATGATTGGACTACGCGCAATGGCGGAAGGAGCTGGGTGGAGGTAGAAAATTTCAAACAATGTAACCATACGACTTTTGCGTAGAAAAAATACTTTTCGTTTAACCTTCTGTAGCGGGAGTAGAATTTTTCGGAGTTAATGAGTTCAACCTCTTTTGACATTGAAGGTGAGCACATTTAGGGATGGGGAACGAGGTGTGTTACATCACAATAACGCAAAAGCAACCAAAATTTGTGTCAAATCGGGGGTTATGCATATATGACAACCCGGCAACTCCGGGAACCCACCTAGTGTAAAATGGAAAATTATAAAATCATAGAATTTCTTCTGCAAGTTATTTATCAAACAAGTATTGATTATATTCGTGTCGTAGGATTCAGCGTACGCTATTCCTATTGAAATAGTCGGCCAGCTGCCTCCTAAACTGGCCAAGGCATGGCGAGGGGTAAGCTGCGTCCCCACAGCAAACCCCTCTCCCGTCATCGGAAGGGCGTGGGACAAGTACCAAATGCCCGACCTACCCTTTAGGCGAATGCCGGGTAGGATCCTTAAAATATAGCCCGGGGGCCATAGTTAACCCTTGGCTACCTTCCTCTACCCTTCCGCATCCCCCCTTTCAAATCCCTTCCTATGCTATTAAAGGGGAGTTGCCCAATGTGGATCACCCTCATGTAGCCTGTTGCCCTAAAAAAAAAATCAAAAAAAAATCAGCGTAATACGACAAATAATTATGGTCGAATAAAGTGTTTAGGTATGAAATTTTTACTATTTATGTTTTTTCGGTTTATTAATAATGCATCTTTCTTTGGCAACGTAATTTCTAAGTAGTTTCAGGACTTTATTTACTAGTAATTGCCTAATAAATGGACAACTATGCCGTTCTTGGGTTTATGTATTTAATTATTACATCTCATGCTAGATAATATTTGACGCTATTTATTGAAATTAATTACAATAATATACATTTTATTTAATATTGGTTGCGACATTACTGTGGTTTTTCCTCGGTAAAACCAATTTATTTGTTAAATTATCAATAATTTTCTAACTGCAGCTATGAAGTACAACAGCATTACTTGATAAACGAATATTTGATTAATTATTACATTAACAAGTTGATAAACTTTTATTCATTATTCTAACCTGTTAAGATTTTTTCCACATAATTTAAAAAAATCATTTACAAACGGATAACATATTTGATTTTAGACAGTATCTTTTGCACAAATATCACAAATATGTTGGATGTCGGGTGTTGGATGTCGGGTGTTGGAAGTCGGGTGTTGGAAGTCGGGTGTTGGAAGTCGGGTGTTGGAAGTCGGACGACGAAAAGAGTGGCAGACAGATCCAGCCAGAAAGGATGCTAGTTAAATTTGAGTAAAAGTTTTGGACAGTAAAATTCAACGATAAAGTTACATGCAGTAACCTAATAAATCACGCCACAATAAAATCTTTAAGTACAGTAACCGTCACCAATATCACTGAGAGATAATTGTAACAATCCGTCCAACCATTAATCCGGAAGCAGCAGCAGTTTCCAGAGGAGAGACACGAAAGTTACGACCGTGTTTTGTTTAATCAAATGTAAATTCAGTGATTTCATGGCCTTTTTAATGTGAATTATGAGGTGAGCCTGAGCCCAAGGGAGTTTAAGCCTGGTACCAGCAGATGTTTTGTGAGTACAAACAATTTTAATCAAGTTTTGTGAACGATAACTAAAGATAAGTCGTCAGATTTCGATTTCACGTTTATTTGATTGTTTAACTTCTTTGGTTGTAAAGGAATTTGATTGTTTAACGTAAATATAAAGGTTTTTTCTTTACTTAGAATGCCAAGATAAATGACCCTGCGAAAAGAGTTGTAAAATCTATAAAATTGAAAAACTTTAAATGTAAATAATCTCATTTAAAAAATGTTGTAATTTCACCGGAATAAACGTAAATTGTCTTGTAAAGTTATAAAGAATGTCGTAATATTTTGAAATCCTTCTCTTTAAATAAAAATAAATATAATTGATTTATAAACCAACTATTGAATTTAAATTTATTGAAATAATTTTTTATTTAAGTAATTTGCTTAATAAATATAATTTTGATCATTACATTTTTGTGCCTCAACGTGGGCCGAATTAAATAAATATCATTTTGTTTATTACAATATATATATATATATATATATATATATATATATATATAATTAAGTTATTTTGAAACAGTGTAAAAATCTATTAGAGCATTTGTTATAACGTTAATGTTGATAGTTATTCAGTGGACTTCAAATAAGTTTCCTTTTGCCCTAATTATGATTGACGCAGTAGCAGGTCGGAAGTATTGAAGTAGAAAATTTCAGGCATTTAAAATTTACGTAGGGATTCGGGCCATACAGTAAAGATTGTTCTTAAAGGTATTCTGGAAATTACTGGAGTCGGAAAATGCTTACTTTATTACCTCTGAAATTTATTCCGAAGTAGATTGTTCGATTGCGTCTCAGTGACAGGCCTGGAAAATTGCATCATCTTCGGAGATATTGCAGTAGATGGCGAAAATTGCTGTTTCACTAAACAATATTCCAGGTTCATAAACTAGGTAAGATTCTCAGCTGGTGTAACGTGATGTATAGATTCCGACTTCTGTATCTAGCGTCTAAATCCTAATTCAGGGAATGGACTTTTCGTCTGGGATCAACTGTTCCTCCTTCTCGACTTCAACTCTGCTCTGTCATCTCTTCATATCCACTACTTTTTATGGATCCTCCTGATCAACTTCTCGTTCTCCCGTGAATTAATGGCTCTTTCCTTTTCCGTAAAGAGCGACTTTCAAGCATTCTCTTTCGCTTGCGTGGTGGGCGTAACAGTACACATTTTACTGTTTGAGACACATATTTTTCCGTTTCACGTCAGCACCAGGCTGAACGAAATGGTGGTTATAGAGAATTTCAGGGTTAGCAAATTCTTGAGCCGAGTAAATTTGGTTTTATTTATCATTATTCATAAAAGCTTCATCGGCTACACGGTTATTAGCGACCACTGCCCTTGTTATACGAATATTAGTATACATAGATTTTACATTATGTCATAGTTACATTGAATAACTAATGCCCAGTTACTGCATATTAACATAAATGACATAGGTAATTTTTAACTTAAAGGTTACTTTTAGGGTTAAGTAAACACACAAAATACACTAAACATCTTATTTTCTTTACAAAACAATTGTGTCTTTTGGGTAACGGTCAAATTCCAGAATGGAGTCGAAATTTAGACCATGTAGTTAATTTAGTCTGTGTTGGGGTTAAATTTAAAGTGATATTGCACGGATCACATGTAGGAGGATTGAATCTATCTAGAAATTAATATGAATGGCTAAATATGCATTGCCCTGTTCTTATTAGCGTTATTGGTACCCGTTAATTTGTTCTGTAGCGCGATAGTTTTATTATTGATATATATATATATTTCATTTTAATATAATTAGATTTTAGCAAGGGTTGAGAGTTGGTAAGTTGGAATTTGAGCAGGCGCCGCCGAGGCAGGGAGATAATCCCTCCAGTCTGGAATTGGACACGTATGATGTTGACCCTCGGAAGTTACCTGCACTGTCACTCCGTGGGAAACGTTTCTCTGAAAATCCCAGAAATTTGAGTTAACACGTGACTGCCTGAGCCAATGACATTTCTTGGTTCAGGAAAGATCGATCCAAAGATGATCGAGTTTTGACATCCAGCGAGGTTGCTGAAAAGAAAGTATTGACACAGAGGGACAAACCGTCGCCAGCGACGGACGTGCAGCCCCCAACTTGCAGTTTCGAGAGGACCCGGAGAGATCGAGGGTGCCACACGATAACGGCCAGACATCAAAGAAGGTAACTGCCAAGTATCTCAATCCTTGACGCGCCTGGGGAAATTACCGTCGACCATGTTTAACTGAGATTTAGGGATCAGATTGTTTTGTCAGACTAACTGAAAACTGTATTTTTTTTATTTTTTGTCCATGTTCAGATAACTAATTAATAAATTCTGTAAAATATCCATTACTTCATCATTTAAAAGCTTACCACTACAGTTCAAATAGCTTTATTGTGCCTTAGAATATCACTTGCTTTACGGTTTTCCAGGTGATGTTCAATTGGTTTTTGTTTAGTTTTTACGTTGCTTCGTATCATCATAGTATGCAATATTTCAGGTACCGTGTTACGGTCGTCTAGTATTGTACATTGCTTGAAAATTTTTACTATGGTATTTTGTATTATGCTTGTATGTGCTGGAACCCATGCCAATACCAGTTTTTTGTTTGAGGTAGTGATGTCATGGTGCAGTTCACGTATTCTATGTAGCTATTTCTATTGAAGATTTTATTCATTGCATTTGGTTGTTCAAGAAGATACTAAATTGTTACAATTATTATTTTTGATTAGTTTCAAGGTTGTCAAAACCCCGCACACTTCAGTAATTACAATTTTGGCATCGATATTTATTTAATTGCATTGGGCAAGGCCCGGAGAAATTTCAAAAAATGTCTGTAATTAATTAATGCTAACATAAGTACAAAATAAATATGGAAAAGAGAATAAATTTTTTTAAATAAATTCTTTGCACTTGTCACTTCACTGCACTGCTTTATATATTTAGATAAATCCCAAAAACTTATTAAATATTATTTTAAATATAACTTCACTTCACTTAAATTCTTATTAATCTTATATTTAACCCATATCATATTAGATTAATCTTCTCTTGAACTGTACCGAACTCTGGGGATTTGCAGACAGCATGTTCCAATCCAGAATGGTTTTATTTAGAAACAAAAAATGTACCTATATCAGTTAGCTGATATTCCCTGCTCATTGATATTTCCATGTCAGCGTCTTTGTTTAGACAAAAGTCAAAAAATGCTACATAAAACGACTTTTACACAGTAATATTTTTGGGTGTCCAAAGAGCCTCCTTTCTGTAATTTGGTTCAGATGAACACTCCGGGCCCCATAGAAATATTGCAAAATTATGTCAAAAGGAATTATAAAAATGAATTTACAGTAAATGGAATCACTTATTACAGAAGGTATAACGGACGTTGACATGTACGTTCCGGAAAATAACAGCAAATAGGGATAAGATAAATAACATTTCTTAAATCCCTCTTTGCGTCACTCTGAGTTGTGCAGATAATTTGACATGCGACTCTAAAAGGCGTCACACACGTTGTCCTCATGAATAACGAACCACTGGTCGTGCCAATATTGCGTGAACATATTGTATTGAGAGAGAAAAAAAAAGCACACGAGGAAACATACGAGCATCCGTATCTCTACGGGGAGACTAGCAGTGCCTCGCAATGGAGGTATATCAAATTTAAGTTTGGAGGAAGCTAGCGCCCAGTGCTGGCCGATAACTCATCTCGGCTTTACGTCGCCTTCGCTAGCAGCGCTGCGAAGGTCGCTCAGACCCTTCATAATGCACGAGCTGCAGGCTCTTAGTCTGTACTGAAATATTGATACACTGTGGGACTATGCGTCTCGGCTTGCTGCGTCTGCATATTAAGCATACGAGCTGCCGCCACAAGAAACACAAAAAAGGTGTTTTCTCAAATGTGTTGCAGTCAATTCCGAGTAAGGTTCCTTATGTTTCAACGATTATTAATGATAACCCAATTCAACTGTGTTGAAATTCAATAAAGCTCATTTACCGACAATATTGATAGCCATATATTTTTTAAAAATATTCACCCGTGACACATTAAAGTAAATGTACGAAAACAGTTCTGGCATAGCACTTCAAATTTTTATGTATATACTAGCTATGAGCTCGGCGTATTTATTTAAATTATCCTGGAGAAGGAAATAATTCGTTTCGAACCTCTCGGTAAACATTTCATTCAATCAGCAACAATAGTGCCAGTGTTTGGAACATTTAACCTTTGACGTTCACATCCCCGACCTAACCCTTCGACATCTAACTTCAAATATACAAAGATGACGACTGACGGTACTTTAACAATTCGGGACTTCTACTACATAAAATAAAAGTGTCTAAAAATAACGACGAATTTAAACAGTAAATAATAGTCACTAACTTAATAAAGTCTAAAACTGCACTTGATGCCTTAAAAGAATAAATAAATACAACCTTTAACTAAACAGAGACAAAAATTTAGCTGGTACGCTAAAAAATTAAAAATGTACTCGGTAACTCAAGATGAACAAAACTACTCCGGGCAACTTTTGTACATCACGTCAACCTCCACGAAGTGGAACATAAAGTTTAACCATTATGGTTAATGCGACAAATTAACTCAGCGACTCCTATAATACCCGAATCGACACTAGAATCGGTCTTTTTTCAATTACTTTTTACGTAAAAGTGTTCCACAACCACCCGTATGATAATGGTGTTTCCCTCACTTGTCTTTCGGATCTGAAATTAGACATTAAAATTATAGTATGGCTCTATCAAATTAGTGACTCCTACAACTATTTATTCGACTCTAATAATACTCGTTTAGGAGTTTTCCCCAATGTTCCAATGCGAACAGCGAACAACACTAACCGTATGTCCAAGGTCTGTGACCCCGGAACATACACCTCTCAAAACAGGCCAAGGTGCCTCGGTTTGTGGGAACCTTAGTTCAAAAACGGAGAGACGAAAAGTTAGCCCTCTCAGTCTCCCCAGAAAATCTCGCAGGCCGATACTTCCCTTCTCCATGACTCGATCAGTTTATATGCCCGACTTTTCCTAAACGATCAGTGGCAACTGTAACCGCATGAGTTCACCTTAGTGACGCCTCCGAGATGGCCTATTAAAACGGTAGAGTGACAGACAGAGGGAATAAAATATAAAGGTAGACTGAAAATTTCTGAAGCTGAAAACTGTTAAATCCATGAGAAAAATAGCGAAACTAATTTAGTTCATAGAAAGGCAGTTCATCAAATTAATGAAATTATTGGTGAGAAAACTGTAATTCAACTTGAAAATTTAATTCGTAATCATGAAAATCTGGGGTCTCAGGGTCTAAACTGGAGAGACGGTCATTGTGATTAAATGCGCGTAAGTAAACACGCCTAAAAGTACTTGGCTTCTTAGTATATTTGAAGACCAATATATTGTCATGTTCAAAGATTGAATCCTTTCCCGGTGCAGTTGTTCAATATATTGTTCTCGGAGTTTAACCTAGAAGACTTCGCCTAGAAGATGACGACAGAGCTTTTAGTCGTCGAAACGTTGCGTTCTACTATAATTATGCAAAACCCGGTTGAACTCCGAGAACAATATTGTCATGTGCTTCTTTTACATTGTCCGAGAACAAATAATACCTGACATTTCAATTAGTCTGGCGTTACTGCTGAGGCATCCGACACATGATGCTAAGATTTGTAAACATATAAGCCTATGAATTTTTCGACTCCCATGACGCAGCTGAGTCGCGTCGTTACGCCATTTGGATTAACATCGTGTTCTACTATTCGAAGAGGAAACGATATTATTATTTTCTCTCCTCTATTACCTTTTTTTTCCTCAAAGTGATGTTGATAAAATATCTATCCCTTGATCTTGACATCTGTATGTGATTTCTGTTCTGTTTGGTAAATCTATTAGCCCATATTGCCATTTGGACCCATTAAATTACTTCATTAGTTTTACTTCCGAGACTCGATTGATGACATAATAACCGAAAATGATTGATAATAAGAAATGTATCCAAATACAGACAAAAGAAGTGTTAATATTGTAGTGGTAGGTTTTTAAATGAAGTAAAGGATATTTTGCAGAATTTATTAATTAATTATCTGAACATGGACAAAAAAACAGTGTTCAGTTAGCCTGACAAAACAATCTGATCCCTTAATCTCAGTTAAACATGGTATACGGTAATTCCCCCAGGCGCGTCAAGGATTGAGATACTTGGCAGTTACCTTCGTTGATGTCTGGCCGTTATCGTGTGGCACCCTCGATCTCTCCGGGTCCTCTCGAAACTGCAAGTTGGGGGCCGCACGTGCGTCGCTGGCGACGGTTTGTCCCTCTGTGTCTACTTTCTTTTTAGCCCCCTCGCTGGATGTCAAAAATCGATCGCCTAGATCATCTTTGAATAGATCTTTCCTGAACCAAGAAATGTCATTGGTTCAGGCAGTCACGTGTTAACTCAAATTTCTGAGATTTTCAGAGAGACGTTTCCCACGGTTTGACAGTCCAGGTAACATCAGAGAGTCAACATGATACATGTCCAATTCCAGACTGAAGGGATTATCTCCCCGCCTCGGCGGCGCCTGCTCAAATTCCAACTTACCAAGCTCTCAACCCTACCTAAAATCTAATTATATTAAAATGAAACATATATATATATATATCAATAATAAAACTATCGCGTTACAATATAAATCACCAAAACGTTTCTGGTTGCGTTGTTCTTTTCTCAACTGCATCTGAAGAAAGGAACACGAAATGTTGTGTGGTATTTATATTATCATTTATTTTGTCTGTATTTGCCTATATTTCTTATTATTAATTTTCAATCAGACGCAAATTTTTCATTTCACAAATACTTAAATTCCAAAATTAATATTTATAGGATTATGTTGCAATTAAAAAAGTTACCTTGCAATACAAACATGAGAAGAAATTAATCAAAACTTCTGAAAGTAGGAGTTATACAATAAAGTTAGTAATAGTAAGAAACGCGAATTAATTACCTATATTATAATTTTTTTCAAAATAAACATTTTAATTTGGTTATAATAATTCTTTATACAGGAAATTTGAGCTTATCTGATTAAAATCAAGACCCATGACAAGTTACATGTGGCTTCAAGCAAACGTATACAAAAAACGAATAGACAAGTTATAAATAAGGTATTAAAACAGCTCTTTATATTTATGAAGTACTAATACAGAATTGTCTTGCAGTAGTTTTTCGCTTATATTTACATCATACGTTTTAATCAACTATTACGATGTAAATCGGTCAAATTGGACCAATTTTATTATTATAGTCTAGTCTTCAATAAAATAGAGGTTGTGGTTAGATGTCAGGAGTAAGAAATGGCGGGAATAAATTGTTAAAATTATTTTTCCGTCACATTTGTCTTACATGTAGGCTTACTAGTTTACCTACAGATAAAAGTTTCCTTAACAATAATTTTATTTTGTCTATAATGTTGAATTTCGTTTCTAGTAATGACGTCTGCGTGTTTACATATTTCCATGCTCCACAATGAACCACAGGATATAGATAAAGTCAATATGAATAAAAAATAAATTATTCGTCTAATGGCCAAGGTTTCTCATATCAGAAAACATCTTCTACGTAAGATACTAGTTGTCTTAGGCTGAATTAAATAAAATGATATAAAAATGAAGACAGGATATCAGAATTTCTAATAAATCTCTCTCTTTTTTATGGCCAAATATAGTAACCGAAACTTTAGGCCATTTTTCAGATCACTGAAATTAGATACAGTAATTTTCTTATTCTTTACATGTTTCTAAACAAAGGTTGGTAAATATCGTACGAAATTACTGGCTCATGAAAGGATCTTTTGCAGCTATCGGAGGTATAGATTCGCCAGGCAAAGCCTTCGTCACATTACATGCGTCTTATGGCAGGTAATTTCCGGTTGCGCTCCATTGGCGGTGCTTAATTTGGACGAGAATGGAGCTCCCAAGCTTTACCCCTATCTGAGGAGAGTCGGGAGGCAGCCGATAGAAACCAAGCTTTGGCGTTTGGAAAACCTTTCGTGGAATTAAAGTTTAATCAAGTAACATACTTACTATGGCTGAATATTTTATATAAGAAATATGCCAAATTTAATCAATCCACTGAAGACATTCACTTTAAATTAAAATTTAATTTAGTAATGAAGAAAAATATTCTTAAATTTAGTTGCGTAACATCTAAATTACGTATGCGATATTAATTAAGTTTACGGAATCACACTAACATTCATCAGTATTTATTTGTGCCTAAATACATTGTAAAAATTTGATTAAAATTTACTTTTGGAATCATCTGATGTTCTCAACAACTTATGCTGCGCTGAAGTGAAAAATTAAATTGATTTGGTAGCATCACTCAAATATAATTATTTCAATAATCGTTGTTGACAAATCTTAAATTAGCCATTAATTAGAGAAAACACTGTAGAATAAAAAGTAATTGATGACGTGATTTATATTTTTAAAACATTTATGTGCTGCAGTTGACACGAACGATCTGTTATTCTTTTGAGATGCTAAATGTTAATTATTTGTATTAATAGTGATATTCAATCCTTTCAAAATACGACGTTAGGTTATTAAGTTATTCTAAACTATTTTTCTTTTACCTCTTGTTAAATTAATTTATTTTGTATTATTTACAAATTAATGATTATATATAGTATATCGCTAAATAATAATAATAATATTTTTATTATAAATCGTATTAAAACAAATATTGGAATTTATTTACAAAATATGTATATATTTCATATAATTTCGACTCAAATCTCAGGTTTATTTTTAGAAAAAATTATTAATATGACTCCTTTTGGTGGGATTATCTTTAATAAAAGCATTCAATTTAGTTTAGGGCTGTCTATAATAAAATCATTAAAATTTATAAAATATAAAACTTGAAAAATAAATCTTGAAATTTTATTTCATAAACCAGGCTGTGATATATCAAACTTACGAAAGTACAAACCATTTGTGTGGACAACGACTTCGCTGGCTATGTTAACAAGTTCTTCTCAGATGTGTATCGGTTATGAGTCTTCTGCTTCGTTACGAATTTACCATGACTATAGTCATAACAGTCTGTACAGACGTTCGATGAATGGTGAATTTCAACTCTTCAATGTATAGGGTAAGAACCAGAACCAAACTAGTAGTTGACTCCTTTACGATACATAAGTTTTCATTTTCATAGTCTCAGCTCCACTTAATGGCTTTCTCCGAAACTGTTCCATAGCTCTCACACCCCTCCAAGTTGACTCCTGATCTTCTCGTGCCTCCCTATTAATAAGCTTTTGTTCTCTCGTCGCGGCTCACAATCTCCTTATAAACGTCAATCACTGAATCTCCATTACATTGCCTATCAAACTTATTTTTTAAACTGTCATGTTTGTTTGGTTTCTGCATCGTTCCACGTATGGTACTCACTTAGAGTATTTATGATATCATGTCTAAAAATTATGAGCATTAATTTCTACGTATTACACTTTTAATAAATGAACAATTTCACAGATTTGGATTAGACATTTGTTCGCAATGTTGTATTTAATATTCGGTTAAATTTTATCGGGTGGTCCAATGCCGGGTCTAAAGTATGGAACAACCGATAATTAACATTCCAATATTAAAACCACTATTATCATAAAATTTCAAATCCAAGTTATGTATTCGTACGGGTTGGACTGGCATAAGTTGTTTCGTGAACGTTTCAAAATAAAAAATATTGAAAGCAAGCATGAAAAACTTCGTCCAGAGACAGCTCGTACCAAGAGGTCTAAGATTAAAATTTCTAATTAATTTACTATAATAAAACAAAAATCCTAAAACAAATTATCTCGTTCCACCGTTATAGCATCGTCATGTAATATATTAATGCATATCATTGAATCATAAATTATTCCGGAATGTCATAAATTATTCAGCAGTTCCATATGAAACTATGCAACGCAAGGAATAAAACATATCATAAACATTCAAGTCAAGAAATGTAACTCATTATCTGCCTTCCAATACAAGCTTGTCAGTGACAAACGAAAATTATTACAATTTCGACATAATGCTTCAAAACTCTCATCTAGAAATTTATCTAGTGTCGAATATATCCTTCTAAACAAAGGGTTATTCCTTACTGTCGTTCTCAGTAATACCTGAAAATTAAAATCATCAAAAGGTATCCAAACAGGAAGTACCAAAATTCCTTCCAGCACTAAAATAAGACCTCCGTTATTAAATTTGTCAGCCCATAAAAGCTCACATCACCACTCTTAGTAAATTAACCACACTAAATCTAAACCTTATAATGTCCACAAATTAACAGTTCATTCCATACGATAAATTAACGCCTGTACCCATGTTTCCATATTAAAATATTTCTTCAAGATTAAATATACTACCTTCTACACAAAGATCCAGATACAGCAACAGATTATTCAATAAACGTGGCAGTATCTTTCTGAAGAACAAAGAGATACCAATCTCTCCACAACAGTAATAACTTCCTAAGTAATATAGTTTCTCACACGCACAAATAAAGTCATTCCAGATTAACTTCAATGTTGTTTCCCGAACTCTATCTTCCAAGCTTAAAAACACTTTCATAACTACAAATTCAGTAAAAGACAAAAAAATCGCCGGTTGTCTTCCAAAATAAGTCCTAAACCCATTAAGAATTCTAATTTTTTATTGTTTAAACTTTTACAAAGTTTTACACTTTAGCTTCAGGAGTATATATAACAACTTTGACATCAACAGTATATAAAAAATTCTCTAATTTACTAGCTTTACTCTTCAAATATTACAAAGAACTTATTAATTCACATGATAAACATGATGTAATTTAAAAAATTTCTTGGAATGACTGCCCTTCTGTTTTTATTGGTCAAACTAAGAGATCTTTAAAAACTGGGATTAAGGAACATAATGCAATCTACCAACGTCCAGTGCATAAACAGTCGGTTATACCTTAAATATTGGGTCTTAAACAACCACACTTTAGATTTAAAAAGTTACTATAATTGTAGATTTTGAATTTAAATATCATGCCAGATTAACTTCTAAAGTAATTCAAATTAAATTAAACAAATGTTCCATTAATGACCAAAGTGCGATATGACTTAGCGGTATGTAGGATACATTTTCTTTATAAAATCTTTAATATATTGCAGAAATAGTTAATTAGGCCAGAAATTGTTTGGACATAAAATTTGAATTGTTTGATAAATCCATTATAACGGTCTGATCGAACAAAGCAACAATGGACAAGCGAGCTCGGCTGCTTTGTCGAAAAGTCGAAACGGCGTTTGCGCGCACGAAAGTCTAGGTCAGTTTTACGTCTACAGCCAGCCAGGAAAGGAGGCACATTATAACAAATTTTTCACCGAGATACCTTGCAGTCTATTTCAAATTAATAAAAATAACAGTATAAGTCTACAAAGAATCTGCAAATCATCAGTTCCAGTAATAAGGCAAATTCGAACAATTTTACACTGAGGGGAAGACGACATCCGATAGCTGACCAAGGAGAGGTTCATTCAAAGCTCCGGAAATTTGTCTCCGTTCTATTCGCCGGTGAGCGTGTAAATTCTGTGAGAACTAGAATCTGTGTAAATAACGATTTGCATTTATCGTGTTGTGTAGGGGAAACAAAGAATGCTGGTACCAGACGGACAATGTGTGAGTAACCAAATTTTAATTATAACAACTGTGAACATTACGTAAAGGGTAAAATCAGATTTCGTTTCCTTTTAATTGTCAATCAAAGTTAATTTCTTTACTTTTAATTTCTTTCATTCTATCGGCTTATTGTTTAGATAAATTGTAAACTGTTTTGTTAATATGATTTTAAATTTATTTTTGTGTTTATTATCAAACCCAGTAAAGGCCCTGAGAGAACCGATCTCAAATTTTGTTTGTAATTATCTTTTATTCTTTGAAAGCCACAAAACAAAATAAATATTTTTGTTTATTAATTGTTCATAAGCTTTTCATTTATATTAACCCATCATATTTAATTATTACATTAAATAGCTAGCACAACGCGAAAAATTAAATTATTTATTGATTGTTTATTACAATATTATTTGAGATAAAATTTTGCGGTTTAGTCTTAGTGTACGGTTCATCTGATGAGGTCCACGATACGTGGAATGTACGTTGGGTGAAGTGTTAATTAAAAGTATTTTTATAAACTGTCTGTATTCGGCCTTCTTTTCAATTTTCAATTTTTCCGTAAGCTTCACCTTCGTCAAAGATTACGGATACTGAATATTAATCGTTCCGAACTATATTCCAGAATTATACTCCTGACGTGTTTATAACATATTTTTGCGACTTAGTAATTTGAAATGCAAAACTAACAAGTATTGCTGCGACAAATAAAAAAAATCGTTATCAATTAATGTGTACGCTGGAGAATGACAGTGAAATTATTTATTCTGGCACTTTCGTCAAAATACCGGCAATAAACTATTCCTCCGTATCTAAACAATATATTTCAGGACTAAGTCTAATTTTTCAATACAATCTTGCAAACAGCACGGAGCTATGTATAGGTACGGATTTATTCCATGGATCCAACAGGATTTCCGTCAATCACCCTCTCTAATCGAGAAACTATTCTACACGACACGAAACACTGAAAAATAACAAAACCGATAGTTTCTACCCCAAAAACCTAGCTGTTTCTCAATACACGTACCGCATTCATTGCGCAGCCGATAAATCCACCGAATTGTAAAAAAACACAATTTTAAAAAATATTTCTAGGAATACTGTGCAGAATGAAACTTTTGTTAAACGAAAGACAAAATGGGGTTAGATACTCCATACCGTGCGGATGTGAAACGACATACGAGTTCGAGGGAAAAACTGTAATAAAGGTTTCTGTTAGAGAAACACAAGTGCATCTGCAGAAAGAAGGAACCACAATATCTAAACGGACAGAATAAGCGTTCGACAACAGCCAATGATTCTGTTCGAGAAATGTTCAGTGTTATCTTTCGAAAGCAGCTATATGACACTCAAACTCACTGAAGCAGACCTTATTAAATGTAAGAAATCAACATCACAGCCAAGTTTCAACATCTAGAACTTACTTGCAACCCTCAAAGTCAGCACCCCTTCTCCGTCGTTTTACTAAAAAAAACAGACAATGGAACACTTGATAAACATTTACCCAAAAGTTTCATAGATCTTCTTTCAATATCGGAAATTTTATGGAGAGGCAGTTTTTCCGTGCAACATTATTTTTATCCATTGAGTTTTCTGTTAAACACCTGATTTATTCTATACAGTAACAGACTAATTTCCATTTTTATTTTTATTCAAATGTTTTCAAATGCATACTAATTTTGTCACACTTCCTGACCCCATTCTCTAATAATCGATAGTTGTAGACGACCCTTTCTTTCGCAGAAAAAATATTATTCTTCGAAATATAATTCTGGGGTTTCAACAGGTAGCTGTGCTTTTGTTCTGATTGGTTCTTGGTGTCCAGGTTGGAAACTCTGCCGTTTTTGGTGGATCCCAAGTTTTACTGAGCTGGAATCTGTTGTCCCGCTTCAGTAAATTATTTGAATTTCTAATTTCAATTATTTCAAATATTATGTTATTCCACCATCCGTTTGTCCGGGACAAGATTTTTGTTTCACCTAACTTAATTAAATGCCCGGTCATGATGTTCTGTTCGGCCCGGATTGAAACCCATGAATTTGAAACGGATTCACCGGGAAAGTCTTTGATCTGTAATATTATTCTTAATCGGTACTGTGTCAGAACCATGACTATTTCTAGTTTTCATAACTGACTATTGTTTGATTGAATCTTTCAGAGTAATTGTTTTTTTTTAACAATTCCAATTTAATGTTATTTGATATTACTGTGGATGTGATTCTTTGAAATAAAACAAGTAAGTCTTATTTGGCACTGACGCTTCAAATAAATTATCTTGGCTTCTACAAAATTTTATCGACAGTTAATTAGATGAATGTTAAATATTTCATAAATTTCGTATACATAAAGTTGATATGTTAGTCTGATCTTAAGTTATTGTATGTGTTAAAAGTCTTTTCTGTTTCATTTTCGTATTGATTTTTTTATACGGAGTAGACCCTAGTCTGAAATCGCCTTCAAGTACCTTTTCCTCCTCCAATCCTCCTTACACGTGTAGAAATATCAACAGATCCAGCGCTGAAAGTCTGTATCACAAAAAATGGTTCGATCCCCCCCCCATGGCGAATTAACATTGTGAACATTACTATTTTACATTCGTCATTCCAAATTCTGCCTTCCATATAATCTTTCATTATAAAATACAAATTCTTCAATACCTCCAATAATATTAGTTCTCTTTGTTCCCAACAATGAACCTATTGCTCTGCGAAAGGCATTTCCTTTTCCTGTAACATTTGTAGGTGGAAGGTATTTCCAATATTATGACAAGCGTACTATTGCGATGAAGGACTTCTCGAACAATATAAAGAATGTTATCGTTTGATGTAATACTTTCACCACTTCGTCACTGTCAGGGTAGAAATATTTGTGAGCTATGATGATATAAAACTTTTTTGTATAACAAAGACTGTATCAAAATGAAAACAAATTTAAATTCCGCGTAACGAGTTCAAAAAAATTCTTCATTAATGTGTGACATGTATTCTAGATAAAATTCTCGGGTCTCAACCAGGGCCAATTGTTCGTTGAATAACAATGTTTCGCGGCAAGCTCCGCCATGGTCATCAGGTTAACTGTTTTTAACTAGTTTTAATTGGACGAACAACAAGCGATACAATTCTTATTCACGTAAATTTGATTTTAATTTATAACAAGTGTTAATCTGATAATTTATGACATATGATAGCGGAAGTCGATATTTGCAGCACGAGAAACAATTCTAGTAATAAATAATTTCCTTTGTTTTTCATCATTCTCAGCATTACCAGATCTTGACGTTATTTTCCATTTTTATCTATTGAACTGCAAACGAATACGAGGATACCAACAGCTGTGGTAAAATTTTCTGAGCATTTGAACAACGGGCGTCATGCCAAGGCAATTACTTCTCTGGACGAAGTCATAATTTAATCTATCCTGTGACAAATAACTAGCACGTCATTTTTCAAAGGATCCGAAGTATAATGGCTCCAATGCCATTGAAGTTTAATAACTAGTCTTATAAATATTTATGAATCCCTCAGATAACATGAATGTAGAATCTCTTTGTTTTATTCAATTTATATAAAAGATTATACAGTGAGTTCTATTTTCTGAACTAAATATTACCTATTTATAAATTTCTTTTCTCTATTTGTATGAGACCAACTGACACATCAGACTAAAGTTGTAAATCACTAAATAAATATTTCATTAAAATTACTACGGTATCTGGTACAGAAATACTGACTTTCGTACTAAACCGCTGTAGTGGTAGGTTTTTAAATGATAAATTAAGAGGATATTTTACAGAATTTATTAATTAATTATCTGAACATGGACAAAAAATAAAAAAATACAGTGTTCAGTTAGTCTGACAAAACAATCTGATCACTTAATCTCAGTTAAACATGGTATACGGTAATTCCCCCAGACGCGTCAAGGATTGAGATACTTGGCAGTTACCTTCGTTGATGTCTGGCCGTTATCGTGTGGGACCATCGATCTCTCCGGGTTCTCTCGAAACTGCCAGTTGGGGCTGTACGTCCGTCGCTGGCGACGGTTTGTCCCTCTGTGTCACCACCGTTCTTTTTCAGGCCGCTCGCTGGATGTCAAAAATCGATCGTCTCGATCATCTTTTGATCGATCTTTCCTGAACCAAGAAATGTCATTGGTTCAGGCAGTCACGTGTTAATTCAAATTTCTTGGGATTTTCAGCGAACGTTTCCCACGGTGCGACAGTCCAGGTAACTTCCGAGGGTCAAAATCATACGTGTCCAATTCCAGACTGAAGGGATTATCTCCCCGTCTCGGCGGCGCCTGCTCAAATTCCATCTTACCAACTCTCAACCCTTGCTAAAATCTAATTATATTAAAATGAAACACATATATATCAATAATAAAACTATCGCGCTACACCGCATACAAATCTTTCCAATTGTATTAGACGGTAAGTTACTGACGCTGTGTATATTTCTGCTTGAGCCTCGAATCTCTGGAAATTAGCTTGCAAATTCGTTTGACTTACATTAAAATTAAATTTTTATTAGAAAATTAGAATCAAATTTTACAAGCTACTAATCAGAAATATACTCGACCAATATAAAAAAGTAAGCCAAGAATTAAAATCATACTTACTATTGAACAGAGACTGAACAGTGGTGATAATATCCTTTCTTTGAACGTCCTGAAAGTCTGCAAAACGCATACAAACGTGAGCTGAAACAATTTGTCATAAAATCTTTTCTTGCTTAAATTCGTAACATAATGAAAAGTCTGAACTGCGAGGCGTTTTTATGATTGAAATTTTTAAGATAAAAGATAAAAAATGTCGAAATATATTCCCTGAACGTATTTCAAAACATAAGTATAACGACTGTTATAGTAAATAATCTTATGACGATCACTGGTATACAAAATAATTTATTTTGTTTGGGAGCATTTGCAATTAATTTGAGCATATTCCTCTGTTCCCTAATATGTAATAATCGAATCATATGCATAGTAAAATATATTTTAAAAATTTGTGCTGTTTCGAATTAGAACTTCGCTAATTCACAAAATTAAACTCATGTTGAAAACAAGTTGCCAAGTTGAACTGAAGGCCTAAACGCTCCCATGTAAAATAAATTATTTTGTATGTTAGTGACCGTTATAAGGTTATTCAGTACAACATTCATCAAAAAATTGTCAGATCAACCTAATGCCTCGGTATAAAGAAAATGTAATATTCCTACTGCTATATGACCCAAACATAGAAAAACCTTCGTATTGTAGTATTGTTGTTTGTGTGTTTTCTTACATAAATGTATTTTTATAGTTGTATGTAATCAGTGTTGTTTTTTTAATCTATATTTAACAAGCTGCTTTGAATTTTCCTATTTCTTTCATGTAGCCAAGTGGAATAAATAAATTTAAATCCAAAGCTTTTGCCTTCATCACCAAATATCTTCTTGTTTCTCTCTTCAAGTCGTCTCGCAGCTGCACTTTTCATTCTACGTCCAGGAACTCCGTCCATGTGTCTTTCGATTATGCCGTGCAAAAAAAATTGTCCTTAAGATGTAATTGATCCGGTTTGTCTTTCTCTTAAAAACTATGTTCGATATGGACTTTATTAAAATAAAAACTCAAGAACGGAATAAATGATGTCAATAGGAACTCAGCACTAAAGGAAATGGTAGTGAATTAAAGAATAAGAATGGAAAAATATTGACCGGGCCGGAATTCATAAAACATACAATATTGAAATTAGTTTAGTTTAGTAAATTTCGGTTGACAGTAAATTTGTTCTCGGGGTAAGAATCGAACCTGCAAACAAATCATTGTTTTAGTGTCTTCTTAAGCCACGCAGGAATGTGAAAAACTTTTTGTTTCAAGGTTCAACTCTTAAAAAATTATCAAGTGACTCTAAAAACACTGCTGACACACTTAGAGCTGTGGAATAAACTTCTGTAACAGCGAATCGACTCCCTATAAACATAAAGTTGAGGTCATATGTGTGCTGCGTGTTGCATCCTAGAAGGTGTGAATAAATAATTCAATAATTTCGAAAAACAACAACAAAGCACTACAGTATCATTAGTTAATTATCAATTCTAATTTAAATGTTTTACCTCTTTGTGACAGAAGCACGTTGGAATAAGTGATTTAACATAATTAAACAAATTACGAGCGGGCTGAAAAAATATTCTTTAATATCTTAAAGAATATTTAATTTAAGTATCAGACTATAAATGGAAATCATTTAAACGTTTACATAAAAATAACAGTAATGTTTGACTAAAAAGTGGTAGGAATTTTGGAACATGCAAAATATAGAATTTTGTGTACTAATTCGTCAATCTTTTTCTCAACGATGGGGTATCATTGGATATTATTTAATTAACGAAATTTAAGTAACGAAATTACACATTAGCTAAAATATCATATCAGAAAATTTAATTTATTTATTTATATACAAATTCGTCTAAGACCTTTCGCGCTGATTATTCTTTGTCCGCTTCAAGAAAATAACCACATTACGAAAAGTAAAGAAGAAACATTTCAATGCTTAAATTTTCTATATATTTTGACTACGTTTTAGATTCGTCTTGTATAGGGAAAGGAAATATTTGAGAATGTTCTTAATACTTTCAGTCTGAGGACAATTTAAGTCATTTTGGAAGATTATGATCTTTTAATGCAGCTATTTGTTTCAGAAAAATTTCTTAAGGTTGTTACGAATTAATCAAATAAATATGTACTATATTTATTGGTAATAAAGGAAGTTAAAAAACATGAAATATATAAGTATGAAGAAGGAAAAGTAATCATTTAATTTAACATCGACAGAACAGAATTTAGGTATGAAAAATAAATTGCAAATATATACACGAGCATTAGAATCATAAAAAATATTTGCGCATAAATTTTGTTTTTCGGGCCGGGAATTGAACCCGTACTTTTGGTACCAGATGCTCTTTTACAATATGAAGTATCCAAGTCGACTACCGTCAGGTGCGAGGTTTCTCCAACAATTGTATAGACCTGAAAACAGCTTCACCAAAAAATTAATATTCCACATTATTCGCAGACAAAAATTAGGACTTTAATGAATAATGGATATATATAAAGAGAATCTCGTAGGAAGGGGAGGTCCTAGGATCGAGTCCCGGTCCGTATCCGTCCCGAATCTTTAGCTCAATTTCATAGCCTCTGTTTCTGAGTTGTGTTGCAAAGAATTTATTCTGTTCTTGCATTAAATTTGGTTTAAAAGCGCTGGAAAAAATTTGCTTTTTAAGGATCAAGATTACAAATCATGAGATCAGCGATAAATACATTAATAATGTCAATACCTCAAACTAAGAAAATATTATTGTTATCTATAGAGTACAGAATTATACGAAATTGAAACACGTATGACTGAAGAACAGTTAAATCTGTGTACAGAAATCTTGTTAGAGAAGGACGTAGAAGACAATGAGTAGGATCTGCGTTGAGTCAACCAATATATAATCCCACATTGTTGGTAATGTAATCTCATAGAGCAATATGAAAGACTGAATCAAACAGGTCACGTGAGTGATGTATCCTTTAAACGCTTATGTCAGCGTTTCGGTCTGAATAATAAATTACACTCTTAAATAAGTATTTATAGTATGATGATAATGGAAATTGTAATTCTCAATCGCGTAATCAAGAAGCAATTCTTTTCGCGTAATACTAGTAATTTAAAGGTCCATTTGTGGGGTAATGCAGAACCTCCAGAGTAAGTGTGGCTGGAGTATCGAACGAGCAATTAGCTCTGTGACGGACGGACGCCGGGGCCCAAGGGACGCAGATTCTAGCCACCACTTAGCTGATTGTGCCGTCCTTGGTCCGTAAAGTCACTGCCACTTGTTAAATAAAGCTTTAATTTAGAAAAATCCTTGACTAAATTCAGAATTTCATTTGAATATTATTCTATCCAAAATGAAGATTGACAAGAAATTAAAGAGATGTTAAACGAATTTAAAAATATAGTCCCATAAATAGTGTCTGAAATTCAATCTAGAAATCGTATATTTCGAAAAAAAATATCATTTTAATAAATCATTATACATTATTACCATTTTATAATATAAATTTTATAATCATTTCTCATTTTTATATACTTCCACCTAACTTCTAGTAACGTTTCAAAGTAGTGCATTCAAACGTAAAAATAGGTAGCATTCGCCATGAATGGAAGTCTGGAAACCTTGAATTAGTACCTTTAAAAGCATTGTCCCTTAAATATGTAAATAATAAATTACACTATAATTATCTGACAGTATTAATTCTAAGATCTTTCGTGAATTTAATTTTGAAAAAGTAAATTAATTTATAATATATTTTTTCCTGTTTATAGAAATATAAATTTATATTTCGATCTTGAATGTGTCAGTCTTCACTAAGCATCTATGTAAAGTAAAATACGATAAGGAATTATATTAAATAATAAAAGTAATGTACGAAATTATAATTAGAAAATATGGAAGCTAACAATGTATCAATGAATGAGAAGACATCACCTTCCCGACAAACCAATAAAGAAAAAAATAGTAGTAGTAGTATTTAATAATAAAATTAATAAAGGTTATGCCTTTTCCTCTCCGTTTTTGAACTAAGGTTCCCGCAAGCCGAGGCACCTCGGCCTGTTTTGAGAGGTGTATGTTCCGGGGTCACAGACCTTGGGCATACGGTAAGAGTTGTTCGCTATTCTCAATGGAATAGTTGACCAGCTGCCTCCTAAACTGGTCGAGGCACGGAGAAGGGAATGCTGCGTCCCCACAGCAAACTCCTCTCCCGCTATCGGAAGGGCGTGGGACAAGTACCCAATGCCCGACCTACCCGATGAAGGTTTTTCTAGGGTTTTCCCTGCATTTCTTTAGGCGAATGCCGGTTAGAATCCTTAAAATATAGCCCGGGGGCCCTAGTAACCCTTGGCTACCTTCCTCTACCCTTCCGCATCCCGCCTTTCAAATCCCTTCCTATGCTATTAAAGGGGATTACCCTCATGTAGCCTGTTGCCCTAAAAAAAAGGAATTGAACGTTATTTTATATATTTGATCAAATATCCTTGCAGGGAACAGAATTTGTTTGTACATAAATCACCTTCTGCGTTTCCAAATTTATGAAATAATTACAATCCATAACTTTAATGTTGCCTCAAACATGAAATACCTAATCAACGTATATTCTAATCATATGTTTATTTAACGATGCCTCTTCAGGGTTTGTAAGAATTAGTTTAAAAAAATTTAAATTCGTAGAAAAGAATACTTAAGGTATACCGACATCAAAAATTAATAGTATATGTTGAATTCATTAAAGATATCTTGAAAACCAAAGGGATTGAACGCTTGCATTCTGATCAATGATCTTTATAAAGTTCAAATTAATGCTAGCCCCTCTTTACAAATTTTATTTACTAAAGAACTTAAACCTATTTAATACAATTCTAATCCAAAAAAGGTTTAAGGAAAAAAATTAAAAACTTCAGTTACTCAATTATTATTATTATTGACAATATTTGTTAAAAATCATTTTCTTAGTGTGCTAAAATGTTTCGTTATCAGTGACAGGAATTTTTAACACTAAGAACTGTTTTATAGTTTAAAATGCTATGTAGGTGCATCAGAAAAACTTGAACCCAAACGAAATATTCTTTAAATTTGATGACGCGTACCTAATGCGGCAAATTGTAACAGGACGATTAATACTTTTTTCATATCTCCTATATACGTATAACTTTTACAAAGTGATTTTGCTGCTATTTTTCACTTCTATTTGGTTAATTAAACAGATTGTATGATAAAATGAAATCAAGGCAGAATATGCAGAACCTCAGGCACAATGCTTAGCGTCTGGCCACTACGGAAGTTTGATGCGGTCTCTCTGCTAGACCACATTGCGCCTCTAATTGCGAAGCTTTTGCCGCAATTTCCTACCAGAGCACACTGAGATAAAATTCATCTGCATCATGTTCACACAATATTACGTGATGGATATTAAAATATGCAAATTCAAATTTAAGCTAATAGTTGACTATATAGGAAAGAGATATTTTTTTGTTTATTTGGATCGAAGGATATCATGGCTTAATCAGTTGAATGAGGAATTACAGTGGTAGATAATGCAACTAGTAAACTATTCTTTCAAAAACATATCCTTGAATGCTTAACAATTCTGGGTTGAATCGAGAAGAAGGATTACAGTAGTAAAAGTAATATAAAAATTTACCCAGACAAATAGGTAGAAATTATTTAGTGACTGAAGAGACTGGTTGGGGGATTTTTTCAAAGTCAATTATTTTCACGATGAAGTAGGATAACAGTCATTGCTTTCACCCATTATTCTAAGAATGAGGGTTATCAGAATTAAAAATATAATTAGTATATTTCTTTCATAGGTCGGAAATATATTTTTATTAAAAGAAAGTCTCTTATTAGGAAATTATTAAAAACGAAACGCGAAAAGTCGGGACAGCGATTTTATATCACAAACGGAGTTATTTACATTAATAAAGTCGCCTTACGGAATGTTGATACCACACAGTTGCATAACTGTAGGGGCTGGTGTGGAATTTTATCGTAGTAAAAAGTTGATTGACTTTTAAAAGTGAAGCTGTGATTGTAACCGTGGAGGTGGATACAATGATGAGATCCCAAATTTGGGTCGAAACGTTGAACTTATGTTATTGTACTTCTGTTAGATGAATTCTTTAATTTAATTTATTAATATCAATTTAAAATTATTTTGACTTTGTTGGCTCATTTATTTATTTTAATATATTACATAGCTGTAAGCTCCATCTTCTCTAAAATTATGTACAATTATACCTTCCAATGTTGTCAGTAAATCAATCGAAAACTATATTGTTATTAATCAAACTTTAGTTGCGGTATTGTCATTAAAATACTTATTTTTTCTTGTCTGTTCACACGTAGAAAAATTGAGGAAGTAATAAACTAACGGGAGGTTTATTATACCTGTATCAGCAGATAACAATGTTTCGGTGCATTAATAGTTTAAACTATAGTCGTGTCCAGAAAATTTGACTAAAAAATTTCATAATTGAAAAATAAGGACCGCTAAAGCGAGTCGATGTTATTCAGCCCCGGAAATAGACTCAATAGAAATGAAATTAATTACCACAACCCAAGTTAAGTGTATGTTCCACATACACATAATAAGTTTCAACCAAACTTGGGACGTAGAGTCTATCTTATAACACTGTTGGTATGTTACACCAATAGAATAGTAATTTTGGCTGTTTGGGAATGCGTAAATAAACTATATAAATGTGAAATAAACACTTTTTAGGAATCACTGAAATTAGTGTCCACCAAAATGTAATTTAAGTTTAGTTTGAATCTTTAACGACTTACATAAAAATAATGATAAACGGCGTTTAGTCCATTTATTTTTGGAACGTTGAGTTGAATTCTGACTTTATTCATGCTCGCTTGAGGTTGCAGTTGCATAAATCCAGTATTAACCAGCTTGAAGGAACTCCACCACCGACCACGTCAGTGAATCAGAATCTCTTGATGGGTTCCCTATTCCGGGCACAGGCTCCTAGACGCTAGTGGAGAGATTTTTCTCCATTAAAACAAAGTCTCTCTGACTTCAGTGGTTGTGAAGAATCCTCGACTTCGTACAGTACAGGGTTTCCATTCTATTAATCTTTAACTTGAAAGTCCTTAAGCGCGTTCTACTTTGTTGAGTCTCTGAACGCTACTGTAGATAGTTTCAACTTTCGTCATTCTTGTTTTAGATATGTATGACTCGATGCTGAATATGGGACGGCGCTGGAAACTCCTACGACCAGCTCCAACTCAGTCTGATCCTTTGAATAACCCAGCTAAAGACTACAAAGATTTTAGCATCCACCTAATTTTTTTAGTATTAGCGAGGAACGTTACCACAACTCAAGTTAAGTTGAAGTTTAGCCCATAATGGCACAGCAGTGGGGGAAGTCAAACGATGGGGAAAATGGTTTGTGAATGACCCACAGTATTGTCTAATACATCATATTATACTTTCATTATTATGAGCAATGTTTGTTTAAACATTGTTTAAATATTCGTCTCTTCAACATTGTGAAGGTGTTTTATTATAAAATGTTCAAAATCTCTGTGGCTGGTGACAGATTAGCAGTTTTTGGGTAAGCTGAGTTGAATGGTCACATTCATCATGTTGGTTAAGTTGACGTTCAGTCCCCCACATTGGCAAAGCGATGAAGGAAAACGAGATAGGAAGAAATGGACTAAAATGAACAATTAATAATTTCGGTGCCTTTGATATGAATGATGACGATCCTAGTAACGATGAAATTGCGTGTATAAGCCACGTCGATATGTGGGGCGAAAACGATTAATTATAAAGGATTAGAAATGAGGCAGAGATTAGTGTCTAATTAATTCCTTTTTCGGTCTAGTATAAGATTGAGATTAATATCCGGGCAACGGATGGCTAACAGCAAAATCAACGTGCAATCTTCTATTATTAAAGTAACGAATAAAATTTTTAATCGTCGAAACGTTTTTGTCCTACTGCTTTTGAGGAAGACTTCATGCAAGTCATCTAATCAAATTTGTTAAGAAGAATTTATCGTCCATCAAGTCAAATACTTATGAAATGTCTTAAAAATTTCTTTAATTTTTCATTTACGGAAGTAGGTCCCTTAATATGTAATGTTATAACGTTTTCGTCTTATTTATTCCTTAAAGTTTATTTCTTAGAAGACGTCAGGATATTCTCCTCTAAAGATACATGAGTAGTGTAAAGAATTGGCCGTAGCCTCTGCGCAATGCCTTATAAGATTGTTGCTGATATCTCATGTTTTTATGGAATACGAAATATTAAGGTTAATAAATTTTAATAACAGCAATCTCAGGTTGAAAAAGTATTGAATTCATAAACCACGGATGGGTTTAAAAATAAAATCCTAAAATAATAAGTGTTTGTAGTTACATATACATTTATTTTTCAATAACCAACTTTAAACCATCAATTTTGTGTTGCCATTACTTAAAATACATCTATAGATCCAATGTTTAGTATACTGTACATCCTATTTTGAAAACTAATGAAAGGATTTAAAAATATATTCTTTATTTTCAAATAAATAATAATTTCTGGTAGTGGATCTGAAGATGATAAATTATTGCAGTAAATATTAAGATATCCAATTATGAATTGAATTCATAAAAAATCCTTGGTTTGATTTTATCACTCAAGACAGCCTAAATTCGGAATCACATATCTTCGTTAAACTGATTTTTTATTCTAGATTCACCTCAAATACTATCCAGCACTAAATTCCTAACTTCTGTATATAGGAATTGTTTGAGAGACATATTATCAGTAGCATTTTAATATTCAAAATTGTAGAAATAATCTATGTTAGATTCCAAGTTTTCGTAAAATATCGCGGAATAGAAACAACTTATTTGAAATGCAGAGGATTTTGTTTAAGTTTGAAAATTTTGTGAAATTTTATTAAATAGTTGTTAATATTAAAATTTTGGTATACGTATCAAACCAATATACATCAGTTTAATATTGTGGTTGTTGGCTCTAAATAGTTTCACTAGCAAATAACCAAAGGTCTACTTTAAATAGAAGGCACGAAACGTTTTATTACACGACAGTATTTATTTACACGACAGTATTAGTAAATTACATCTCTTAAAATCTTGTAATTTCTATCAGAACACATTTCAATATATATTTTACCAAAATATGTCTACAAATAATAAAAGATGTCCAATTATTTCATTCGCAGAAGTTAACCTCATTAAATTGACGACCTACGTTCTCTTTCCCACATTTCGTCGAAACTTCCGGTAAAATTTACCCGTGTTCTGTTTCTCATGAAAACCTTGGCCCCTTACGTACGTCATTATTCAGGTACCGAAACTACCTCTAAATTAATAAATTACAACTCTTGAGAAGACGAAGAGACTTTATTTATACACCAAAAGTTAATATGTCATTGTTTACTTTTTCACTTATTCGTCATCTTTTAAAATTCAACTCTGTCACTTTCATATATACATTTATTTCAATTTATAAAACACCTTCCATCGGTACTCTCTTCTGCCATAACCAATTTTTTTAATTGGAAACACACGGTGAAGCACACATAAAGTATCTTAAATATACACATTTGTCCTAGATATTCAATATTATCGTCAATTTATTGCGCAATAATTTATATTGCACAATATTAATGACAGTCTATAGATAATATTGAAATATTTCTCAATATATTGAGTCAATCAAAAAGGGCTAGTTATTTATTGCGCAATATATTGTATCATCTGTGCGTAGTAATGCGCAATAATGATTGAGTTGTTCCCGCAGCCACGCAAGTGAACATCGTTATACAGTGAGGAGGTTCTGATTAAACATTTCGCAATTTACTTAATAAGTACAAATTAAACATCATGAAAAGAAATTTATTTTAGAATGAATAGAACTGTATCCGAGTTTACTAGCTCTGTAGAATATTAAAAGCAGTAAGTATAGTAATACAATTTTAAAAAATGAGTAATTTGAGCGTTTGCTCAAGTATCCAGTGGCTGATAATATGCAGTTAGTTAAAAAATTTAATTTGTTGCGTACTAACTTTAGAAAAGAATTGAAGCGGATGAAGAATTCTGAAAAAAAAGCAGTGCTGGAGTAGATGACGTAATAGAACTAACATTTGAACAAATTAAATTTCTAATAGGTCAGGAAGAACCGTGTACGTCACGAAATAGAGCTATAACTAAACTAATTGTCACACAAATTGCTTAATTATTGTCAATGTTGACTGAACTAAATTATTGGGCAATGTTATGTGCGTGTCGTCCCAGTAATATATTGTGAAATATTATTAACGGTATTATTGATCGTCTAGAGGTACCCTTATAGTGCGAATAATTGTTATCATATTAATTGTAATTGAGAGATTAATTGAAGAGCACACTAAGGAGAAGCAGTCGGGTTCATGCACTTCACGCGTAGTGATCGAAAGCAACAGTAGTGAATACCAGATAGAATGTATAGGTTTCACTTGTGTTTACTAAAACAATTTTCCTGATTAGACTAGGTTAAGAACAACAGCATATGGTTTGTTCGTGTTTATCATAGCGTCTCGCGCGTCGAGATTCCCTTGCTGCAGCGATGTTTGCAGACAATTAGGAGAAGCAAGCTCGTCCTCTGAACGTATGTTGACGCAGTGGGCTCCAAGAGGGCTGTTTACTTTCACTGCATTGTGCCTCAAGCTTTGCATGTGCCCATTATGCTCTACGAGGGCATGGCAATTTATTATGCTAGTATTCAATTTCCACAGGATATTTAGCAAACGTTATATGAATATTGATGATTTATTTAATATCACGGGAGCTGTTAACATTATATGCGTATGAATTAATTTATTCTTTATTGGAAACAGAGCACATACACGCTCTATAGCAAACTATTTTCATGAGTTTCTAGGAAAATATATACGATTACGCACACTCTATCGGATGTCCAGAAAATTTTGGTCCGTCGACTGTGAGAAAGCATTAATACAACAACACTAATTAAATTATTTAAAGCCGTAGGTGACGAAACATTGCATGGAAAGTTGATGATTAACATATGAAAGGGAGTAACCACCTAAGAAAAATTAATGAAAGAAGCACAAAAGTTAAGTAAATGCGGCAGACAAATGGACAAGATAACTTCCAAATAACACGCAAGGGGGTAAAACAACATTGAAATGTGATAGAGAATGCATACACTCCATATAATTATAAAATTAAATGTTGTAGATAAAATTCTCGGGTCTCAACCCGGGCCAATTGTTCGTTGAATATCGACGTTTCGACGGCAATCTTCGTCATCAGGACGGAGTATAAGTACGGGTGCCGCGGTCTCGACCTTTGTCGATCTTCCTGTAGGTATCGCCTTATTATTATTATTATTATATTAATTTATTAGGTAACCTACGAGCCCCTTTACAGCTTGTATGTTAATGTGATATATTATTCATCCTCGGATTCTCACGAGTGTTACTTATATATATATATATATATATATATATATATATATATATATATATATACAAAAACATATATTTAAACCTCTATACAAGTACTTATTTATTTTTATTTTATTTTATTTTTTTATATATATCCCCCCCCCCCCCTCCGGAAAATTAGAAAGAACGGAGAGCGTCGGCCGGAAGATGAAGCGGAAGGCGAAGAAACAACGGCAGCAGCGGTATAAGTGTGAATGAATGAGAGTGTGAATACAACAATTAGGTAGCCGTAAAGGCATTTACAATTGTTACGTACGAATGTTTTAACCCAAATGATGACATTTTAGTAATGACAGAATATTAGTATGTTTTTGGAATAATATCTCGTCATCGCGGAGCAGATTTCACGAGGAAGGAACTCCGACAACTTGATGAGGAGGCTGGACCTTAAGTTAGATGTCACCGCTGCATCACAGTTAACCTGATGACGGTGGCGAAGATTGCCGTCGAAACGTCGTTATTCAACGAACAATTGGCCCGGGTTGAGACCAGAGAATTTTATCTAGAACTGATTCACCGGGAAAGCCGTCGCTCTCTAAATTAAACGTTGTTACTCTTTGATGGGGCTTGCTTAATAATAAAAAAGTTATTAGAGGAACTAGATATGAAGACAAACGGTTTAATTGGAAAATAATATGTTTAGGAATAAAATAAAACGGTGAAAGTAAATAAATTGTATAATAGGACTGTCCTTTGACAAGCTCTCGGTCTCGTCCTCAGATGGCAGCACAAACCATGTTCGTATAGCTATCGGTATACGCCGTGTAAATTTTCAATTCCATCAAGCAATTAGCATGAATCAGATGAAGCACGTATGTTGTTATAAATGAATAGAAAGTTTAACGACAACTGAAAATAATTCGAGGATCTTAAAAAGTTACTCTTATTCACCGTTAGCCCTATAGTACCTGATTTTTTGTAGTTTTTAAATTATAATTTTTAAGATGTATTTTTGTCCAGAGAATAGAGAAAAAATATAAAAAATATATCAGACGTGACCAAAGTCAATTTGTCTCAAGATGTTTCACTTATTCAACATGAATATATTTGGATCTGATTTATAAATATTTTACATTAATTGGGTAATTATTTTAGTTCAATTAGAATACCCTGAGAATGATGCTTAAATATTCTTTCTCGAAAAAGCATAAAAAACCACATAAAAAACATATTCTGATGCTGACCGGTGGGTAGAAAAATCTGGCTTAAGGGGTTGACTCACAAAAACGTAGGACAGGCATTCCGTAAGTGTGTGTTGTTTTATATCTGCAACACAAATTAGCTCTCTTAGAAACCAACAGACGCCTCTGGGGTGATACTGAAAGTTATGTTGCATATACGCTACACTATGCACTAAAGGGTTTACGAAATGGGCGGCTTAGTCTACACGTGACCATGAAAGCGTCCAAGTTGATCCACGTAAAGGACGTTCTAAAAGAGCAACCAAAACTCAAGATAATCGAAAGAAGACACGATATTATTTTCGTAGATCTGCTTAAAAACGTTCCTGATAATTCTACTAGTGTAGGGACATGAAACGAACTCGTCAGTTACATATTTCACGACTAATGGCACTCGAAATAGTTTTGGGCAAGATGATGCTCACTCCGGGTCAAAACCGCAGAAGGACTACCCCAACAGTGCACGGAACGGTTTATGAGAAACAGGAGCGATTTTCAGCGTTGATACGTGTTAATGAATGAGGCATACTTTCATCATTTTACTCCACAATCGAAACAACAGTGCCATGCCTGGGATAGCTGTTAGTTCTTCATCTCTGAAAAATGCTGTTTCTGTACCATCAGTGAGATAAAGGCTATGGTGTCTGGTTTCTTGTAATGTGAAAAAAATTCTGTCATTTCCAATACCTCGAGAACGATAAACGATTAACTGAGGAATACTATTATAACCTTTTAACGAAACTGGATTTTAACATTTGTGAAAACAAACCCAACAAATAATTTCCACCAAGGCAATGCCTGATAAGGTGACGATAAAACTATGAATTTACCCCACTAAATTTAGTATTTTCGCACTTACATATGTTCCGAAAACTTATAACCCTTTTAAATCCATTCCTATGCTATTAAAGTGGAGTTGCCACCATGTGGATTGCCCTCATGTAGGCTGTTACTCTCGCCCTATCAAGAAGTGACTTTTAGTTTTTAGGCAGAGAGCTCCTGCATATAAACAGAATAACGGGTCTAAAACACAGCTGAATGAAATTTATCATTGTTAAATGTGATTACGTTAAAAAATAAAACTGTTTTGAAAACACAAATGATCACTATCACGCCGAAACTCTTCAGGCCACCCTCGTATGGTTATAATACTATTTTTTTTGTAGCTTGCAGTAACCTTCAATCTTGGTCTCCGATTAAAAACATGTCCACATCTTCCAGGTTGTGAGAAATCTTTTCCTACGCTTAAGCACCAGCTAAAATTTCACAACGGAATGACAAATTATTTGATATCGAATTTGTTCACTAAAAGACACTCAATAATCTATATTTGACGGTATTAATTTTCATACGTCTAGCCCGTATACTTAATTTTCTTTCTAGCGTTACAAATATTTCCATTTATATGGTTATAGAACACAGAATTCTTTAAAATTAGCTATGTAGATTTCACGTATTGCGTGTGTCATTATATAGTCTAATAAACCGATAAAACACTGTTGTATTTTACTATTAATATTATAAATGTTAAAACCCTGAAATCACAGTCACATATAAAATTTATTTTAACGTTATTTACATTAGTTTAGTTATGGCATTCTTGCAAGGTAAAGTTTAATAAACCCTGGAGGCCTATGAAAATAATTCAGAATAAATTAAATATAAATAATACAGAAATTAATCATACATTTGTCTAAGAATTTCGCTTCATATCATAAACACGTCACTCAATTTTAACGAAACTTTGTACATTAAGGATATTTATTATAATGTATTACAAGAAACTGTTACTATCCGAACAAAATAAAGGTGGCTCATTGTGTTACGTCATGTTAAAATGCAACAACAAATGAACGCAGACTGTATTGTTGCCAACTTAAGTAGACTTACATAGAGTACCGACATTACATAAAAATCAAAAGTAGTCCTACTTACGAACAGTACACGTCTATCTTAGGATCCGGAATCAAACGTAGTTGGGCTGAGACATCCCTTAGACGTGAGGAAGGGAAGGGGCTACATTTGGGATGCACCTAAAAATGGAATACCACCTTATTCAACTTCGAATAAATGGTTTAGACTTCGCTGAGTTTAATACTGTTACTCTCGATGTAATTAAATAAAATAACATATTTAAAATGGATGGGTGGTGGAGAGTTGTCCGCTATTCCTATTGGAATAGTCGGCCAGCTGCCTCCTAAACAGGCCAAGGCATGGCGAGGGGTAAGCTGCGTCCCCACAGCAAACTCCTCTTCCGTCATCGGAAGGGCGTGGGACAAGTACCAAATGCCCGACCTACCTGATGCAGGTTTTTCTAGGGTTTTCCCTGCATTTCTTTAGGCGAATGTCAGGTAGGATCCTTAAAATATAGCCCGGGGGCCCTAGTTAACCCTTGGTTACCTTCCTCTACCCTTCCGCATCCCCCCTTTCAAATCCCTTCCTATGCTATTAAAGGGGAGTTGCCCAAAGTGGATTACCCTCATGTAGCCTGTTGCCCTAAAAAAAAAAAAGATACGTAGAACATTTTTATATATGGAATTACTGTATATTATTTTAATATTCTTAAAGGTACCTTAAAAGTCCAAAATGTTTTATTCCGGATGCCATAACTTAACTCAGCGACTTCCAAAACACTGAACTATTTATTGGGCACCAATATACTCAGTTATCGCATATTTTGTATTTTAAAAAATGCCACTCCCTTCAACCCCCACCAATAGAGCTGCTGGAGTTATTTTAATTACGCAGAGTTGTTTCTGGATATTAAGTGATACGTGTACCAAGTTTGGTTGAAAATGTTGCACGCAATAATGAATAACGTAATTTACAAAGTGTTCTACCATATTAATAGTAAGCTTTATTTAGTAAAAATCACCTTTCGGGAAAATGACCCATCGGGAAAACGTCAATCGGAATAACGTACTGTCGGGCAAATGACAATCGGGATATTGTTGTCGGGAAAACGTACATCGGGCAAGTATTTGTCGGGAAAACGTACATCGGGCAAGTGTATATCGGAATTTTGTAATAGACCCTTCCAAACATGGTTCAATATGAATAGGATTTACATGTTTAATGGCCTAGCTCTGACTAATAGACAATTCTATTGCCATATCGAGCCAGTTTGGAAAATAAGTTGGTGTAAGTAAATATTTAAATTAAATTACCGGATGAATATGGTTAAAATAACCGAAAGCTTCTGACGTACAATTTCAAATCCTAACATTTTAATGTAAATTACATTAAAATAAATATGTAATTTAAAAATTTTATCGTTTACAATATTATAAATAATACATTCTAGTATTCTACAAAATTTTTACTATGCTCCGTGATTAACTTATGACTTCTGTACAATCAATCATTAAATTTTCATTCTGTATGTGAGCAGAAGTTTTGTACTTTAGTTACCCACGTCTGACTAAAAGTATTGGTGACTTTTAAAATATTTCTCTGCAGGATTGTTCTTTAGACGTCTGATGTACAGGATAAAGCTATTAGTAGCCCTTGGAAAACACGTGGCTATATAATTCTGCAAAGTCTCGAGTCAACTCATTCATCTACGTATACTTTGAAAACAACACCTATTTTTCCTCAACTACTTCTATTCCGAAATTAAAAAAATTACGTCTGAATGAAAATTAATAATAAGAACGATAGGCAAATACAGACAAAATAAGTGATGATATAAATACCACACAACGTGTCTGGGATTTTGTCTGTATTTGGCTATCTTTCTTATTATTTCTACTCCCAGTCAACCACCTTTTGTCAATTATTTATACTCGCCTTTAACATCACTAAATGATTCGCTTTTTGAGAAGATAGGAAAATTCCAACTCCCAAAAATGTTGGTAGTGCGTATTCTCCGTCATTCTTACATCGACATTGTCCTTCTTACTAAAATATTTTCCGAATTACTGCTATTGAGTTGAAATGAATATTGTAAGTCATACATGGAACATATAAAATGAAAGTAACGATATTAAAACAAAAATAGTCTTCTACCGATCAGTACAGCTATTAAAGTCTTGAACTCATTTCGTAAGGCAAGAATTTTTCATACATAAGGGCAACTGAAAATACTTGAAAATTGAAATAAGGAAACGATCTGATAGAATTAGAAAAATTCACCGTTCTCTGTATGGTTTAATTAATATTACCCACTGGGAAATTTAGATGGTACGATTTCTCACATTTCAATAGTTGAATTTCAATTATCATAAATTCTTCTCCTGAATTATTCATTAATTAGCTTATGCAAACTTGTATTATAATAAACGTTTAGAGTTATGCAAATATTTGGCCAAGTTACGTACAGAATATAAGAACGGTGGGATCGGCCACCTTTATTATTAGTATGGGTGAGTGGACCGATCGCGGTGATTATTATTTGAGGTAGTCAACTACAGCTGATATTTTAATTCTATGAATTGAATTCCCAAATTTGTGAGGTCGAAATTTGATTCTTTAAGCCAAACTCATAATATAAATCATTTTATCTAAACATATAAAGTCACATTTTAACATACTTAAAAAACAATCTGATACTACGATTATTCTGAAGTGTGTTTAAAACGGAACCGAATTCATCTTTATATTTTTAAATAATTCTGTAATAATTATAGAATCAATTCAAACTTGGATGTAAGCCCTTTAATTTCAATACAATACGCAAATATTATGAGGAATATGGAGCTAATAATACATCAGATTATCAGTTCTCATACCAATCAACTTTCTTTACGTATTGCGAATTAAATGGCATCAAGAACTTTTTATTCGGACCTTAAGTTAACAATTATTTAATTGCCCTTAATCTAAAAAACCCCGAATGAAGATTTTTTAAGTTATAAATTTCAGTGTTACATTACAGGATTTTTATCATTTTGTAGAAAATTCATTATTGAAGTAACTGATGCGAATTCCAGACAAGTATTATATATTACTTGAAATTTAATATTGAATTTACACTACATATCTGAGTTTAAGCGGAATCATTGGGATTGCAAGTTTATTTAAACGTATTTTAAACTCTAGGTTTTATAATTTAAAAATTGGTACCCGACCACATAGATACAAAAAAGATTTGAAAAGTTATGAAGTAAGTTGAGTAATAAAAAATAATTATTTATTGTTAGTTAATATTAACGTTGAAGACTAAGAAACTTGTATTTGTAACACAATTCTACAAATTTTCAATAAATGTCCAATTAATAAGAAAATTCTGATACAAATATATATACTGAAACAAGAATTATAATTAAAGTATTATTAATAAATTTGCTTTTACCGAATAAGTGCATTACATTTCTAAGAAAAATTTAACATTTGCAAATTTTTTATCTCACAAACAGGAAAAATACGGATGTTACATGTTTTAAAGTGTACCATTCGTAATTGAAAACTGGTCGGTTTTCCTCATTTAAAACAATGCAGCACTTCTCTTCTGGGTCATTTACCCCATGACAGATTGAACTATCGTGGCATTGTCAAAATTCCCATTTCTCTGCAGCCCACATTTGTTGTCCCAGGACACAATGAAATTTAACTTCAAAAGGTCAACCGCTTTGTGATAACATTGGATTAGTTCCACGGTACTACTATAATGCAAGTAGTAACTAAATTATTACAAAATTTCGTTACAACACATCTATGTACTTTTCATATATTTGGCGTTGTCAATGGAGATTTTATCTCGCATGAACGTCAAGTACATATTACACAGGATCAACTATTAAATTAGTACTTGCGACAATTTACTTTCTTCACAACGAATATACAATAAGCGTTTTTTCGAACAGTGTAGAGAGTTTTATATAACCTATAGGTGAGTGCCCGGCCATGCCATGAGTTTATTTAAATTAACCCAAAGAAGGAATTAATTCGACACTAAGAACCTCTTGGTAAACATGTCATTTAACCAGCATCAATAGAGTCAGTATTTGGAAAATTCACCCATTTACATTACCCTCTCCGACCTAACCCGTCGGCATCTAACTTCAAATTAACCAGGATGATGACTGACGGTACTTAGGAATTCTTCTACTACGTCAAATAAAAGTTTCTAAAAATTCACGACGAATTAAAACAGTAAAAATACTTGCTAACTTAATGAAGTCTTAAACTACTCTCGGTTACTTAAAGAGTTAATAAACCTTTAAATTAATAGAGATAACACTATAGCTGGTATCCTAAGAAAATCAAAAAATTAATGGATAACTTAAGAGGGTCAAAACTACTCCGGGTAACTTTTTGACAACCGTGTCCACTACCACCATGGTTAATGCAAGAATTAAACTCAGCGTATCCTATAACCCCGAAAGTGACACCAATGTCTGTCTTATTTTCATTAATTTTTAGGTAAACTCCTTCCACAAACATCTGTCCGGTAAGAGTGCTTCCCTCTCTTGCCTTTTGGAGCTGAAATTAGACACTTAAAAATTATAGAATGAGACTATAAAATTAAGTGACCCCATACAACTACTTATTCGACGATAATAATAGTAGTTTCGAAATTTTCCCCGCCCCTGGAGGTGGAAGGTTTGTCTTAAGCCCTCAGTGTTTGTTCCTGGATCGTAAGTAACATGTGTATACAGTTTGGTAGGAATTGGTCTGCACATTAAATATTGTAAACGTAAAATATTTTCAACCCCCTTCCACCCCCACACCTAGTGGATGAGCTACATATTAATCAGTATAGTAAATGTTCCAATTAAATTCTGTGACTTCCATAACCCTAGATTCAACACCAGTCTCCATTTAGTTATTACTTTCATATAACGACCTTTCACGCACTTCCTCCCCCACCTGAACTACAACATAACTGACATAGTGAATGTCAGAATGAAACTCATTGTCTTACATAACCCTAGATTTGACAACAATTTCGGTTGTTTCGTGTTATTTTTATGTAACGCCCCTCCACTTAATTATTGGCATTTTAAGGAGTTGAAATTATACACTAAAAACATCTGGATATAAACTCCTAATCACAAAGACCCTGAAAAACGCTATTATCGGCCGTTTTTTCATGTTGTTAAAGTTCACCGTCGTTCACCCCTTGGGGACTGCCTAATGCTTCGAAAGGCCAACAGAAACCTTGGCGGGGTTGCGCACAACAGCTCACCAAAGTTTCATCGCAATCGGATAAATGGTTTAGGACCGCATAGGGGACACACAGACGGACATTCATTTTTATATATAGAGAGAGATTATTTCATTTCATGCAAAAACAAACAGGATATTTTACTCTTCACACACTTGTAACGAATAACGCATCACATTATCACGTTATCAGTAACAGAATCTAATTAACACCTATTGTCACTTTCAAATTTTATGATTTTTAAAATATTTTGAAGGCTTTAGCAACCCAATAAAACGCTTATACTTCAGAGCTACGTGTCTTTATTCAATATTATTTAATGTTAAGAATATAATAAGACTACAACCAGTATTAAATACGTTATTTTTTTAAAAAATGTAATTTACCATTATTCTACTCTTACTCAGGCCGACTAAGAAACAATTTTCGTACTTGTGCGTCGTGTAGAATGACAAGAAGCATATTTGGAAAAATTGGAAACTAAATCAAAGGCAGTGGGAATGATGTTGTTCCTCAGTCTATCCGTCTGAAGTGATAAATGTATGGTTTATATTAAACAGTAACTTTGATGTGGCATATATATATTATATATATATATTAACTCAACACTTTACTTTCTTTGTAACACTTGCATTATCGCCGATCAGTATTGACTGCTACGCATCTTTATATCAAAACTCATAATACGTTCTACCTAGTAGAGTGAAGTATATTTCACACACCACTCTTTTAACACCTTGAATTACATTTACTTTACTTTAGCAGTGACTTCAACCTTCAGCTCAAGACAGTCGTATTTTAGGGTGTTGTACTCATGGTACTCCATTCTGCGACTATCTTTAAAATACTCTCGCCTTTCTCCGGAGCGTCAATAATATACGGTTACAAATTATTTATGTTGTTATATTTACAGTTTTTCACTTATTTCAAACATTAAACATTCCAATTAAATTTATAATATTTCTCTTATCTTTTACAATTCAATAAAGTAGCTCAATTTCAATAATTTTAAACAGCGTTTTCCTTTTTTCGATATTTCTCTCACCTGCCAACAAGTATTGCCATCTGTCCGTGACCCTCAGGACTACAATTTGACGCGTTAAATGTTAACATAACTTTTCCATGCCATAATACATACATACATACATATATACATATATTTATATATATATATATATATATATATAATAGCGAAAAAAATATAACTCACAATTATTTTTTAAGCCACAATTTTCATTACACAAATCTGATGAAATTTTATAAATCAAAACAATTTTATTTAACTTGGACACATTTGATAAATTTATTTGGACTCGGTACCCTCAAGGTCTTTACTGGGTTGATAAGGAAACGGAACAAAATGTTACAAATAAACAAATACAGTTACAATAAATGAAAAACGAAATGAAACCAAATTAAATTATTGAAATGATTGAAACGAGTGAAACAAATGAAACAAAATCTTTGAAACGAATGATTGAAACGAAATGAGACGAAATCTGACAATTTTTTTACCCTTTATTAGCAATTTACAATTATTAATTCAGAAAAATAAACTTACACGCTCTCGGGTCCACACACTCACTTTATACCGGCTTAAAAATCACCAGGCTGCACTCATACTCTGCTTTCACATTCACCTCCTCTTGACGATCTCACCCTCACGACGAATTCAACCCGCTCTGCTTTCAGACAGACCTCCACGATGAAACTCCCACCAACTGTTGACGACTCATGTCCAGCTGATTACTCTCAGCCCCCTAGCTTGGCCTCTGTCCTGCGTCCGCCCTGCGGACCTGCTCCAACGATCTCTCCCCGCTGACACGTCCGTCTCCTCTCCCTGCTGAATGATAATGAAGCTCCTTTAACTGTCCAACTGCCCTCTTATTTATATCCGGGCTCCAGAATCTTCCCTTGTTTTCACAGTTTTTTGCATTTCCACTTTCGCCAAACAAACACCATCTGTTGCCGTACTCCCGCTCCGAGAGCCACTCAATCAATTAAATTAAACGTTTCCTTTTAATATAATTACATCATCCAACAACCTTCTGTAATTTATGCCTTTAGGATTCCGTCGTCCACAACGAATTAGCCCTAAGAGCTGCAAAACGCCCCAATTATTAGTCCTTCTCCTCTCTAAAAGTCACTTATCCGACATTTTATCATTATTTTTTATATGTTCAAACCACTCAAGGATCCCCAGTCTGAGTTCGTAAACAAATCTGACAAAAATAAGACTTCTACTTACAGCCTCTGCTGGTACCAGGCTTTCGTTTTTGGTTTAGATGCACTATACACTTTTCACGTTTAACAGGACATAATTTCACTGAATTTAAATTGATTACAAAACACTGACCAAAACTTTGGTATCTCTCAAACGGAACGATTTCTCCGTACAGCTCCTGTGATCCCCCGCATTAAGTCTCTTTCTCGCCGGCAAATATGGTATCTCGTTCTAACTATTGGTCAGCCAGATTGTTATCAAACTCTTTCTCGATTAATTTATGTCCAAAACTTTTACTCAATTAATTTCAACCTGCGACCTTTCTTGATGGATATCTGCCCGCAACTGCCTCCCGCCGTTAGACTCCGGTTTTAGTACAATGCGTGCTGCCGACAAAGGTTCGACCGTGTCTACCCATTGTTGCCTTATATTTTCGCCGGTAACAATCCACCACAAATTTCCAATTATCAAATCACTAATGGCCTCTAATAAGTATTACAATATATATAACATTTTTATTGTAACATTTTTATTTTCATTGAGTTTTTGACAAGGTAATTGTCGTAAATATTTAACGAAATCAATATGCACGAATGAAACATTTAACCTTAGTATATAACGTTGCCCCATGCTAGAATAAAAACAGACGCAAGATTAAATTAGGTCGTGTACAGATTCTATAACCCATTGTCATTGCGTGAACGATATCGTAGGGGAAAATGTTGTAGCAGAAAGCGCAAACACGTTTTTATGTAATATATTTAAATTCATATTTTAAATAAAGTTTACCCTTAACTTTGTAATACACGGTTATATTTCTGTTATCAGTTTCATTTACAGATTTTATGAAAATATTTTAATATAAAAATTTAATAAACACAAAATGATTTACAATTAAAATTTTAGTTTAAAATTTTTCAGGTTATATAATCTCTCATTTAATCTAAGGGTCTTGTAGAGGAGCTCGCAGCAGCCGGAAACTTGTTTTTAATGTTTCTCTTCTCTTGGAATTGGCAGCCTGAAGAAAAGTGTGTGTTTATAATTAGTCATTATCTCCAACTTGTTTCTCAGAATTTCGAACTTCCAGAGACCAGTGTTAATTTCAAGACGACTCATTTAACTACGAAAGAAACATTTTTTTTATTATTATATTTTTATTAGCAATCAGATTACTAATGATCTTTTAGCTAATTTGCTAACATGTACAATTTAATAATAGGGTCTTGTACTGATGTCGTGGAGAGGTGAGGGTTCAACAACGCCACCTCAGTTTTTATTGTAGTCGATTGGCCAGCATCTCTTCAGTCTTCGGTTGTTATTACGTTGTAGTAACGGCTCTAGTAGTCTATTGGTGTGGGATTGAAGTACAGTATGGTGTTAACTATTTTTATCTTTGAAGACGTCTGCTACATATGGTATATTGAGGTCAGTATGTAAACTGAGAAAGAAACATAAATTCGAGCTATACTTAACGGAAAAACTAACTGACTACATTCCACACACAAAATTAACCACTAAGTGGGTTTTCCATATTAGTTGGGAAAATACTGTCATTGAAATCGGTTACAATCTGTCCGAACACTTATGTTTTTAAACTTTGTTTTTACACCACGTTTTACCAGTGCCGATATCTAAGAAGGATTATTTTAGTCCAGAAACAAACATTCATAGAATTCGTTTTCAATTCACTTACATTAATGCTAAGTTTTGTGTTTATAAATAGAAATTTCATCTATAATATTATCTCCCTTCATAGGGTTATTTTCATTCAATTAGTCCGAACTGTGTTCTAGGAGCCCTTCTTTTGACTGCCTATATGGCTGTTTGTGCATAACACCTTTCATGCAATAACTTCTGCTAATGACAGATGAAAATGTAAAAAAGATATTGAAAAATGAATCATTTATATATTTTTATAGATCTTCATACAACTTGCATTACGAACCAACAATATATACGTGCATACATTTTTGAACTAATTTGCAAATATTGGAAAAATATATACGTCTATATGAGGTTTTCTCGGGATTCCAACCGGGTAGTGTCGTTTAATATCCACAACGTTTCGATGGCTTGCACCGCCATCTTCTTCAGGTGAAGTGACTATCGAAGTAGTGGCTATTAAACGACGCTACCCGGTTGGAATCCCGAGAAAACTTCATCCAGCAACTTCACCGGGAAAACCTACGTTCCTTATTAGATATACGTCTGTTTGAGATAAGAAGTCATCATATGTTGTAAAGTTTCTAGTGAGCCTCAGTTAGTAAAATATTATAACGTTACAACAAAATTTACCATATCAGTTCAATATTTAATTTTTCAAATTAAATTAAAAACTAATAAATATTCCGAAAGTTATGGCTAAATTACTAGTTTCCTCTTCATGAACGCAACGTATGTTTTCTGTAATTAAATAGGCCTCTATGTAAACTAGGTTGCGATTATTTAAACGTCAAAACAAATAATTACTAACAGAGATTGAAACTATTTGTGATATTATAAAGTAGGTTAAAGTTAATAAAATTGTATTAATATGACATAAATTACAATTGGACGCCATATTACGAGTGGACATACCATTATAAAAATATCCGGCATTACCCAATCTCGGGGGAACAAAGTGCACACGCGACAGTGGTATTAGTTTGTGTGTCGCATGCTAACCTAAAAAGTTTATTTTTCCTCATAAACCACACGCATTGAGACATAACCATGGCAACGACACCTGTTCCTTAAATTCATAAATTGGCGCTGTTAAATGTAAGTAGTAACGGTAGGAAACAGTATTGTTAGAAAGAACGAAAACAGATCGTTTTTTAAACCTTGATGTCTATGTTGGGTAAGGTCAGTGCTATTATCGGTAGAAAAAAGGTTACAATTAATTTTGAGTGTTATTTTGTAAATATATTATAACAAAATACTTGCAATACATTAGAATTTTTTTATGAATTAATTAAGAAGTAATTTCATGAGACTTTCATTATTTCGAAGAATTTTCCACGACGTTTATCACAAACAGCAATAGCGTAAAATTGTATTTTCATAACATATTTTAAGTTACTAACATATTAGCATGTATTAAGAAATACGGTTATGAATACATTTTTTGGGGGGCAACAGGCTACATGAGGGTAATCCACGTTGGGCCACTCCCCTTTAATAGCATAGGAAGGGATTAGAAAGGGAGGATGCGGAAGGGTAGAGGAAGGTAGCCAAGTATTACTACGGCCCCCGGGCTATATTTTAAGGATCCTACCTGGCATTCGCCTAAAGAAAAGCAGGTAAAACCCGAGAAAAATCTGCATCAGATAGGTCGGGCATTGGGTAATTGTCCCACGCCCTTCCGATAGCGGGATAGGAGTTTTCTGTGGGGACGCAGCATTCCATTCTCCGTGCCTCGACCAGTTTAGGAGGTAGCTGGCCGACTATTCCAATGGGAATAGCGAACAACTCTTGCCGTATGCCCAAGGTCTGTGACCCCGGAACATACACCTCTCAGAACAGGACGAGGTGCATGCGTACATTTAGGGACCCGAAATATTTGATTCAACAAGGAGAGAATGAATTTGTGGCAGGTATGAACGACGGGCGCTGGAAAGTCGCGAAAACTCACAGATCCAGAAGTGCAAGTAACAATTTGAAGAGGTTTATTCAAGAAATATTTTTCTTTTACAAAAAGTTTTATAATAATAATAATAATTTTAGTCCACAGATTGGACTCGGTTTTCAAACAAGGGAAATAATTATAATTTAGTCTCTCTATGGGACTCAGAAAAAAAATTATTTTTACATATAAAGTTATATTTTAAGTCCATTTAATGGTAATATAGTTATTAAATAGTTCTTAAATTATTCGTCTCTGTCGCCTCCGACTCCAACGGCGCTCCATCGTCTCAGACTGGTGGTATAATGTATTAGGAGTCCACACGCGGTCGAGGAAGGGGACCGCATTTGTGCGTGACTTAATCGGAAACAAAGTTCACCGAACACGGGAGGATAAATCCAGGACGATTAAATAAAATCCTCCCTAACACAAATTTTGCCACCAGTAGTGTTGCACATATAAAAAAAAGTGATTCAGTAGGCGCAAAGGCGATGATGGGAGCACGAAATTAAATATGTTAGTATTGAACAGACTGCGTAAATGATGGAGATTGTTTGAAATCTGAATTTGAAATGAAAAGGTGAAACGAACAATTTGTCTTTTGAGTCGGAAGTGAAGTGTTTAAACCTGAATTTTAACGGTTGAAAGAAATGCATAGTTTAGTATTTTGTTATGTTAATTACGTGGAAGTTAGCGAGGCAGTTCGAGTAATATATTGATGAAGCCGCGAGTACCGACCGTAACATCCAATGACTTCAGAGAAACGCCACCTCGACGAGGAACGACGCTTGTCTGTATTGCCTTGCACGAGATGCCAACCTGATTCCAGACACCAGCACGTAGTACTAGATTACAGAGAGACGAATTTATTTATTCTCGTGTCTTAAATACCATCGCTACACGATACATGGGAATCCTGAAAGTTATTTTTTCACTTCAATGCCGGATTTAATAAATATCAATTTATTTTTATAAGGAATCTCGTGATGGTTTTTGTAAATCTTATAGGTAAATATTGTTGAAAGTTAATTTAGATTAAAAAGTTAGAAACCAAATATTTTTTTATTTGTTTCAAGCCATTTTAAATTATTTTAAAAGGTTTACGGCGTTATCTAGAAAAGTTTATTTGTGCTGGCTAACGTAACCCTACGCCGAATAGTTATCTGAAAATAATATCTACTCTCCGGTATGCTACGCGAAATACGTAGACGCAAGGAATGTGGCCTTCGCTTCTTGTCCTAAAAATAGATTTCTCTATTATGCAGTAACTGCACACGTAATTTTCAAATTTCTTCATTCTTCAGATACCAGATTCTTTGGTTTTACACAATTTCGTGAAACTATTTTAAAAATACCTATAATTATAGTAGATGAGGGTCAACTATATAAAAATTAATATCGAATTTTATTGTAAAATTAATCCCAGAAATTGAATTCCAGATTTTTCGCCAGTTAAAAAGTCCGTAGACTTAATATTCCCAAAAATTCATTCAACCTTTAATGCGTGCGTCGTCTTTGCTCCCAATGTAACATTGGTTTTATATTCTCTTCAAATATCCAAACAAAATTTTGTAATTAAGGAGAATAACGTGGAAACGTAACAGGAGCACATAATACGAAACAGCCATATGTGCAGCAATTTTAGCAGGACCTACTGTAATAACTTAACATTTACGTATTTATAAAAACAGAATTAGTAAGAAAGGCGTTTTAAAAAATTTTCACAGAACACAATAGTGACTTGATAAAAAAATAAATTGCTACAACTGAATATAAAAAAATTGTGCCGTATAATACTATAATAAATATTTCTTATATTTTTATTGGCTGTACTTTTATTCATTACACCAGTGTTCATGAACACAAACTTAGCGCGAGAAGCTCTGAACGTAAAGTCTATTTAAAGATTATTATTACACCTCTAAGTAAATTTATTAAATGGTCATTTTCAGATGTCATAATTGGGTTTCCTATAATTTCCCTGACAAAAGACATTCGTGACACAGTTCCTTCATTTATCTTACCTAGTAATGGTACGACAGAATTTTGTGGAATTAATTTTAATTAGGCGTGAATTCTTTTTATATAGCTCTGAAGGAAAACTATACGACAATTTAATATTCGCGGAGTGCTGAAAACATTTTAAAACTTAGCCATTACTTTTTTGTCTCATATAAAATTATATCTTTTTTAGAGTATGTTACATGAGGGTAATACACGCGGTGGCAGCTCCACTTTAATAACATAGGAATAGATTTAAAAGTAGAGGAATGTAGCCGTTAACTATGGTCTCAGGGCTGTACTTTAAGGATCCTACCCATCATTTGCCTAAAAGTGATACAGAAAAAACCTAGAAAATCTGCATCAGGTAGGTCGGGCGGTTAGTATTTGTCCCGCGTTCCTCACAGCTATTAATGTACAAACAGACACAATGAAACTCAATAATTGCAATGATCCCTTATTATTACTCTAAACCTTCGGTTTTCCCATTGTTGTTTCTCCCTTATTGTTACGCTAACCCTTTGGCTCTCCCATTGTTGTTACGTTTTCGTCGCTTTTGAGTTTTGTCAACTGAAAAGTGCAGTTGTGTCGCTCTAGGTTTTTCTTCCACCTCAGGAAATGGACAAAAATACCAGAAACGTTGTGTGGTATTTATATTATCACTTTTTTGTCTGAATTTGCTATCTTTATTATTCATTATATCACAATACTCCTATAAATATTAATCGCGTAATTAATTCTCATATGTCAGCCTTTCATCTCCCACTTCCCAAATAGCTAAAACTTCAATTTTACATCTTTCTGGTTTGACTGCTCTTTGTTGAATTCACTAATTCAATAATTTAAAAAGCACTACTAAACTCTACAAAGCGCCAATGTGTAGGTCTGCGAGGGCTATTCTCTCGCAGGCAATACCCGCGAGGGATGTTCTCTCGCAGACAGAACCTTGTAGGAGATTCTGGGCTCGCAGACCTTGGGCATACGGTAAGAATTGCCCGCTATTCCCATTGGAATAGTCGGCCAGCTGCCTCCTAAACTGGTCGAGGCACGGAGTATTGAATTATGCGTCCCCACAGCAAACTCCTCTCTCCTCTCCCGCTATCGGAAGGGCGTGGGACAAGTACCCAATGCCCGACCTATCTGATGCAGGTTTTTCTATGGTTTTCCCTGCATTTCTTTAGGCGAATGCCGGGTAGGATCCTTAAAATATAGCACGGGGGCCCTAGTTAACGGCTACATTCCTCTACCCTTCCGCATCCCCCCTTTCAAATACCTTCCTATGCTATTAAAGGGGAGTTGCCCAACGTGGATTACCCTCATGTAACCTGTTACCCTAAAAAAAAATCTTCAAAGTCCATGTTTTGAAATTTGTCCCCTTCTGTCGATTCTAAAATCACCGTTTTGGAACTACGTTTACTATCATTCACGTTTATGATACTAAAAAACAGTTGTAGATTTTACTGCCCCTTGACAAAACAAACTTCAGTCCACTTTTGACTAACTGAAAAATATTTACGGGGCATTGGTGATTCAATTATCATCTTCTCTACGTACCTATTTCTCTCTTATTTACAATTATATATTATGGCTTAAATCCTACCGCAGTGTCTTATTTAAAATTATATCAATGTGATAAAATTGATAGAGTAATGAAAATAAATGTTGTCTTGCGGCAATTATTATATATAATATATCAATTCTCTACTCCTGAAAGGGTATATCAAGACATTTAACTTCACTGATAAAATAACAAATAATACATATCATTTAAAGATACGAGAAAAGAAACACTAAATGAATTAAAACTACGTAACGCCTGTTTTGTAAAACTTTTGTAATAACTAAATGTGTTCCTTAACTTTTAAATATGGATAATTACTTCAAATACTTGAGAAACAAATTTAATTTATAAGTACTATTACAAGCAAGATTAATTATACATTTACTGAATGATACTAAAGGAATTGATCCTAAAACGAAAAAAAGTTAAGGCATATTAAACACAACATTTATATCGCAATTTTTTACTCGAATTTCATCAAGCAGGAAGCAAGTAATAAATAGGTTAATGATTTTCTGATGCCTATATTCTTATCTCAACAACATCACCTCTCTCCTCTTCAAAGCATTCACATTTTTACACGAAGATTTCCCAAGAGGGACGTTTATACGCTGCTGAATAGAAAGCCTTCAGTTCCAGGAAGTTGATGCAGAACAGGCTTTTGTCATGTGAATGACAGCTTTAGGCCTTACGTCTTTGCTGTGGATTGTGATAGGACATTTAAATTTCAGTGTCATATACGTGCAGCTCTCTTTGGAGATAGCCGACCCTCCTTTTTGTGCAAAATTGCTTGGAATAGTCAGTTGGTATTTTAAAAAAAATATTATAACTTTAGCGATTGTGGAAACTTTTAAATGGATCGCAACACGTTTGTCTCCTTCCTTTAACATGAAATTCCTGTTTGCAATCATAAATATAGAATAAATTTGCGGCTCCGTCGTGCATAATGTAAACTTTTGCCGTTACTGTCAGAACCTTTGTCTACAATTAAATAATTTCATTTCTTAGAATTTTAGTATTTTTAAATATAAATTTCATTAATAATTCAATAATTAAACAATTTAGAAATACTTCTGTTTGTTAGTTTGCTTTACCTCTATTTATTCTTTTAAAAAAAGATGATAAGATACATTAATAACTTAAAATACTGCAAAAAAATGAATGCTGAATACAAGTTTCATACCTCTCACGATTTTAATATCTTTCTAATAGTTCCGTAATGTAATTTAATGTATTAACTTTTTGCTGTAGAATCTGTTGTTAAAAATTTGGTTAACGCATTACAATGTAAAACACTACATTATTAATTAAATTAGTCGTCGTAAAGGAACTCATTTTATCTAATCAATGTCATTATTTAGTAGGCCTATGCTTAGAATGATAGAACAAAGTTTTACTGTTCACACAACAATTTCTAATTCTAATTTATGATCATATTTAAATGGTTAAATAGTTTAATATTTACTTTTAATTATTTTACAATAATTTAAATACTATATTTTGTAGTTTATTTATTTCAATTAATATGATTAATAATGTTAATTGCATAAAAATTATAATATTCAACATTATCAGAACAAAATTATTTCTTGGTTTATATTCAATGCTAAGATATTATCGTTAATTTCAGACAAGACGCTAAACTTTTATTTATTTTTCGTCGCATGGAAAACCAGGGTCATTAGTGCCGCTGACATCAATTTTCCGCTAACATATACATTTAAAAGTTCATTTTGTGGTCTGAGTCAAGCATTAGTTATGCTTTCTTCCGCTAGATAGCCCATTAAGCCAACGCTTAGCATTCTAGATGACTCAATAAGATTTATTATGTAAAATGCTTAATGTATTATTTATTTAACTCGCAGAGGTCGATTCAGAGCGGACTGTAAACAAGTTCACTCCAGTCAGTCAAATTAGCATTATTGGTTGGTTCCATTTCTCTCCGTTCCGGCGATTCGACTAATCTCGCTTCATGATTTTTCGTATTATTTAAGGTGTATTACTTGTTTATTTGAAGTTAGCATTGGTGTTATCGACATACTGCCGAAAAAATAGATATATCATTCACACAATATCTGCATCTAAACTATTGGTTTCAATTTTTTTTATATTTATTTATATTATTCTTTAAAGCACCTATATTTGCATTATGTATGGATAAATAATTTGTAATTGTTGGGGGTAATTTCTCGTCTCCCCACCAATAATAAGGTTAGAAAAATAATTTGCAGAATATAACCTTATCAATGATCGACCAACTGTGTCAAACACGCCACGCCTGATGGTACAAATAACTATTTATTTAAATTTCCATTTTTTATAAGGTAACAGGCTACATGAGGGTAATCCACATCGTGGAACTCCCCTTTAATAGCATAAGAAGGGATTTGAAAGGGGGGATGCGGAAGGGTAGAGGAAGGTAGCCAAGGGTTAACTAGGACCCCCGGGCTATATGTGAAGGATACTACCCGGCATTCGCCTAAAAGTACTGCAGGGAAAACCCTAGGAAAACCTGCATCAGGTAGGTCGGGCATTTGGTACTTGTCCCACGCCATTCCGATGAGCGGGAGAGGGGTTAGCTGTGGAGTCGCGGCTTTCGCCTCGCCGTGCCTTGACCGGTTTAGGAGGCAGCTGGCCGACTATTTTAATAGGAATAGCGAACAACTCTTACCGTATGCCCAAGGTCTTCGACCCCGGAACATACACCTCTCAAAACAGGCCGAGGTGCCTCGGCATGTGGGAATCTTAGTTCAAAAAAACCAGAGAGATGTGAAGGCATCCCCAAAGGTAGCCTCCGCCAGAGCTCTCTGGTCTTATGTTCGACAGAATCTTATAACATTAAAATTTAAATATTCGTCTGCGTTAAAAGTTAAATATATAGCCAAATAACAGGATCAGGAATGATAATATAAATACCGCACAACGTTTCTGCAATCCTTGTTGCTATTGTTTTTAAACACCTGACGAAAGCGACAAGGATTGAAGAAACGTTGTATGGTATTTATCTTATGATTCCTTTTGTCTTTTATGTGGCTACCGGTGTTTATTTTATATAAATAGCTTGGTTCCCGGCGTTGCCAGTGTACGTATTTATATAACCCTGAAAAAGTATTTAATTCTACATTAATCTCTTTGCAGAGGGACTGGTAGTTTTATTAACTCCCACAGTGTCTTTAGAGAAGCATGAATATTCCCGACACGAAATATAAATAATACTCTTAGAACCTTCAGAGCCTCCAAAATACTCCCGGTGCTTTGAGAGTGTGAAAAATAACATAACGAAAACAATATCAATCTCACAGATTCCGAATAAAATTTATTCGAAACAAATCTAGGCATTTTGTTCATGTTTTCAAATTTCCGTCCCCTTTCACCCTCGCCCTCTTTGATGGTAGACGTGTCTTACTCCCACAGTGTTTGTTTCCTGTTTAAGAGGAACATGTGTACAAAATTTGGTCGATTTGCTCCGCTTGTTAAGATTGTACGTGGAACATTGTTTTTCCCTTCCACCCTACTTCTAGGGGTTGAAGTACAACTTAACTGGCACGTTGAATGTTATAATTAAATTCAGTCTCATCCATAATCTCAGATTCAACTCCAATCTTGGTTATTATCGTGTTACTTTCTGTAATGCCTCTCCACCCCTCTCCGCTAATGGTGCTCCCCTCCCATGCAGAAAGGGGTTGAAATTATACACGAATAACATCGGGGCAAACACTATCAGTTTCATTCACCGCGAAAGGTAATTATTCGACACAAATATCGCCCGTTTTTGCATGTTTTAAAATTTCCACCGCCACCAACCCCGCCCCCAATGATGGACAGCGTTTTTCTGTCAAGAATATTCACTATACCTTAAGTGTGTAAAAAAAATTTTTTTCTTAGGGTAATCCACATGGTGACAACTCCCCTTTAATAGCATAGGAAGGGATTTGAAAGGGGGGATGTGGAAGGGTAAAGGAAGGCACGTGTGTGTGTCTGTGGTTTGACCTTATAGTTTTTTGCCGCTCAGTTATTTAACACAATATAACTCTTTCCACCTTTATGCTAGGGGTTTCTCACCACTACAGTATTTTCCCCCTTGTTTTTAAGAATATGTGTACCAAGTTTTGTTGCAATCTGGGCACGCAATTAAATCTGCGTAGAGATTATACAAACGAACATATATCATTTTATATTATATAGTGTAATAATAATAATATAACTACAAATGGTGGCTGAATAAAAAGAACTATTACGTGAAAAACTACAAACAATTTTATTAACTATTTTAAATACACAATAATATTTGGGATCTCAGGGTCTTTATCTGGGTTTGATAAATGGGTGAATTTTATACAATTAATTACATTTAGCTTTTATTGAAGTTAATGCGTCTGAAACATAGACGAACTTGGTTGTGGATAAAATAACACTACAGATTGAATTTAAATGTAATAATTAAATAATTATTATTAAAGAACTAAATAATTAAAAAACGATCTGACATATCTTTTAAAAGTGGTTTACAATATGATTTTAAAGTTTTTCTACTTACGGCCGCCCAGGTCTCGTTTTAGGTTTTTCGTGCACAAAATTTGGGGATATCACTGATTCTAGTATTCACAAAGTCTAAATGTCAACAATTATAATTGACGTAGTTTCTCGATGCTTTGCTGCAAACTGGATTTGCAGATCTCGTGTAGTTTTAGTTGGATATGGTCTATGGCCAGCAAGTTGAATTTCCACTCTGCCACCGATTACGACGTTAATTTCAATCTCTCCTTCCCTACTGAAGATTGTTTTACTTTTTCAATATTTTAGAGCATGTTTGTAACTGCTATCAAACTGTTCTATTTGCGGCTGCACATTCCTGACTATTACCTTTGTACAAAAACTTTGCTGGTCCTTCTGTCTCGCCGTTCCTTGCCTGACCCAAGATTGCTTTCGAACTGTTTGCTGTCCGCTGCCCAACTGAACTTCCTCGTCTCGTAGATTTTGAGCGCGTAGAACCTCAACCTATTGACAACAATGCATTCTTTGCGTTGCCGCCTTGTTGCGGCGTCCGCTTTATATTCACTAATAATGAGTCCTCTATTTTCTTTCCAATTATAACAATGTCTTAATTTCTAATTACTACAATAGATTGGTACTTTTATAACATTGCGATGATGATGATCATTACTTTTCAGCTACTAACAATATTCTTCTTGGTTCATGGCGAAGTTCTTGACTACTTGACGTTACATACTGATAAATATCTGAAATTTAATAAAAGGCTAAATATGTACAGTTGCATTATCAACAGATATTGATATGAGGCTGCTAAAATTTCCTGGATTTCTCGTGCATAAATCTGAAGTATAAATGTAGAGCCAGTTGTCAGGGTAATTTGGAATTTAATTATCAATGATGGACTCCGAAACTTTGGCCTTTTACATGTCGTTCATAGACATAAAAATTTGCACGTAATGTGATGAATGGTGATAAAAATGTAGATACATTCCTGCCACGCCCGTAATAGATCACAGTGGCTTTTATATTTCACCGAAGGCAATTCCCCATTTACTTGAACTATTAAACAGAATTTCGACAATTGTGGAATAACTTGTGTCTGGTCAGTAATAATGTACTTTGTACCGTCATGTTACCAATTGACGACGAATCTACAAATTAAAAATGAACGTACTAGATAAAGTATTTATTTTTTGTTAAAGCGTTATATAGTTAATAGAAGTTCATTGTCTCGCTGAATGGATAAAACTAATTTCCGTCTAATTCTAAGAACGTGTGACAGTGGAGTAAAGTACAATATGGACGTTCACACAACTTAGGGCGAGGAAACTACGGTCCGAGTTTTGTGCCAAACAGCCCTGAAGGTGTTTGTTAATGTAGCGTGACAAGACCAGCAGAGGGAGAGAACCGAATCCTTATAGCAAATTTACGCGAGGGTTGTTTGCTGATTAGTCTGGTAATGTAAAAAATGTAACAAAATGATTTTTTTGGAAAACTTACTTTATTTTCCAACATAGTCTTGGCAATGCACTTCGCCCAGCACATTTAATTTTTTTTCAATCCATCACAAAAATATGTTTTGTCAAACTCTCCAACAAATTCCGTCACGACCACGATCACTTCTTCATTTGATGAAAATTTTTCCCCCCCAAGCCAAATTTTCAAGTTAGGGAACAAGAAGTTATCACTTGGTGCTAGGTTTGGTGAATAGGGTGGATGATCAACCAATTAGAATCCCAACTCGTACACTTTCACCATTGAGACTGCTGCTGTCTGCGCTGGCGCATTGTCCTGGTGAAACAAAACTTTCTTGCGCGCCAATCTTGCTCGTTACTCAATCAGCACCCGTTTCAAACGATCCAACAGAGAAGCATAATATAGACCAGGTATAGTTGCTCCCTTTTCCAAAGAATCTATGAATTTTATGCCCTGAGAATCCCAAAAGACAGAGGCCATCACCTTTTCAGCTTACAAAACGGTCTTCGTCTTGTTCGTGCATTTTAACCAGCTTTTGCCCATTGTTTTTATTGTTTTCTGGTCTCTGCAGTGTTGTGATGGATCAAAGTTTTATCAACGGTTACTAATATGCGCAAAATATATTGTGGGTTACGCCTAAACATTGCTATATTCTGCGTTAAAATGTTTTTTCCGAATCAGTTTTTGGTTCAATGTCAAAAGTCGCGGCACCCATCTCGCACTAAAACATTTTCATGGCCAGTTTTTCGTGGACTCGTTCAGTTGAAAAGCCTACGGCATCAGCTACCTCACTAACTTTTAATCTGCGACCGTTTATTATGATATTGGGTAGTTTTTCGTTGTTTTCCTGAGTGTTTACCTCAATTGGGCGCCGGAGCGAGTTTCGTCTCATGTGCTTATGCGACCTCATTTAAACTCATTAATCCAGAAGTAAATGATCTTCAATGTTGGTGCACAGTCCACATAAACTTCATCCAATTCGGTTTTGATTTGTGCAGTTGTCCGAGGCTTCAAATAAAAGTGTTAAATGACAGCCCGAAATTTGTTTTCGTTTTTTCATTGTCTGACTACACAACTAACACTGCCAACAATAAACTACGACTGGCATATGTTGAAAACTTTTAGGAGTATCTTTTAAAGGATCATGTTTACCAACAGTGGGGCGAAATTGAAAAATTTCCAGCTCTTTCATACAAATTTACCAGACTTATCGAACAACCCTCGTTAGGTTAACGTATTTGGTTTAATAAAAAATATGAGACTAATGCAATCATGAGCAGTTTTTTAACTTTCATTCCAACTTAATAAATCCTTTTACGCCTTACTTAACCTTCATAGATTTATATTTGAAATATGAAAAAAGCAATTAAGATATACCACTCGTAATAAATTGTATAGAATTTCTTAAACTGTGAGTTACATTAAAGTTGACTAAATATAAACTGGGGTTTATTGTCGATCGACTTTGAAAAACATTCATATGAAATATATAAATAATTCTTTATCCATTAATGTGTTGAAACTAGTTTACATATTTTAAATAATATCTAAAATTATACATTGTTTTCATCTGAATTCTTGTTTTTTTTATATACTTTGCTCCATTGTTTGGAAAAAATTTAATATGGACAGTGGTATAACTGCGACAGCCAATTACAGTCTGTACTCTGGCGTTAACAATAACGTTCATGATAATCTACATACAAATTTTGTATTTAAAATTAGAATGAGTTTTATATTCAACTAAAACAAGACCTCAGTGAAATTAAATCGCATTCTCAGTTAATATTTATTGGACCTAGCACACGCATAAAATTCCATAAATATTTTGTTAAGGTGTACATTCATGTATGATGATATCGAAAACCTGTAGTTGTCTGTCAGATTCAGCTTACGATGTGCTCAGTTGCAAGCACCATTAATCAACTTAATTATTTTGAGGTATTCCGAAATGAATGAAATATTTCTAGCTATAGTAATCTACGAGAAGCGACGCGTATCACAAGGAATTTTTCTAAAACGGTGTCATTAACCGTACAAAAAGAGTTCTTTTGATTCAAATATTTAGAGCGGGCGAATCTTTATGTATTAAAGCTGCACACAGGGTTTGAAACATTCAGATCAGTACATAAAACAAGATTATAATTCATTTAAGTTATTATTATTAACATTAAAGATTTGTTAACATTTATATATTAAACTATCGGTACATATAATTCAATTAAGCTTAGAGAACGTATTTATTTACTAATACTATAAAATTATAATTAAAACTAAACCTTTATACTTTCAATAAGTCGTTTACTTTTACTAAATATAATTTTATAATTTTCTTACTTCTGTTTGAATACCAAATTTAATTTTAAGGTCCGACTTTTTATCGAACGTGTTTAGGTATGTCAATAATTGCATTGCATTTCTGTAGTTCTAGAACAGTTGCAAAGCTATCTCGCTTTTCGTGGTAAATTCAAAAGACTTAGTTACGTCTTTGTGTTCCGCATTATAGCCTCGAATCTCGTCTCTGAGTACTATTGATAATCGGATTACCCCTTGTGTTCCTGTCGCAAAAATTTCCACGGTGTAATTTCATTATGGTCCGGGATATTTACACACGTGCTATAATAGGATTTCTCATATTACAGACCCTTTCGTGGAATCGGTTAAAGTAAATCTTGTCAGAAAGGAAAACAGAAACGATCGCATAAAAATGAGACTTATCGGACCGTACGTCAATTTATTTTTGTTACAAGAAATATTTTACTTGCTACGGTTTTTTTTAGTATTGGTCCTAATTGGGTGAAGACAGTCTATTGTTCATCGTTGAGCTCCTGATAACTAAATGAGCGCTCACTACGTCTATATTATTATTTATGACAACTAAATAATAATTTTCTGCCTTTCTCATTTATCGTCACATAATAAAATTCATTAGTTTCGTAGGATTATTATTTTTGAAAGGTAAGAAAGAAGTTAAATTTACGTTATACTAAATGTAATAACAAATTTTTATTTAAAGAAATTTATTTCAAAACGAAATAACGACTGTCGTATTTTAACTTTTACTTTAATTATTTATTGAATAACAAAGATTGTCAATTCAGACAAAAATTGATAATATAAATACCACACAACGTTTCTGGGATCCTTGTCCCTTTCGTAGGTGCGAGGAAGATCCTAGAGCGACACAACTGCACATGCCAGTTGACAAGACTCAAAAGCCAAAAAATTATATTTGATGTATCAGACGTAAATTTTTTATTTTAATTATTTATTCATTTACAAACGTAAATTTAAGAAGATGTAATGGTTCTAGTGTTTTATAATGATTTTCTCTGTGTATTTTAATAGTCTACAAGAGCTGTAAATGGTCTATTTTTGGGGCCAAACAGCTGTGATCCGTTATGTTTAAATTTGCATTCCGTCACCTATTTTTCTTTTCTAAATACCTACAATTCGATGTTCCTCTACCTAATGTAAAAAGATAAGAAAAAACAAAATATTACACTAGCACAGGAGTAATGTTATATCACTTCAAATGATAACAACTATTGAAGGCATATTTTAAAGAATGCCTATAATCTGTCGACATTCTCAAAATTAACACTCGTCCATAAAAAAATAATGCGCACAACAGCTATTTCTAGTTTCCTGTATTGAAATTGTTATCCCAAACAGATTGTTTTCAGAACTAAATCATTAATTTTTGAGTTACTAATTAAAATATACAAGCCAAATTTTTTAATTAGTTAAGATTAAGTGATGTATTTATTGTGAGTAGTTAAATTAATATTGCTAAATTTAAAAATATTTATGCTAGTAAAGGAAACTGGGAAAACTACAGTAGAATTTTTGTACCATTATTCCCTGAAGTGTAGTAAAGTAATCTAATTCGGACATAAGAAAGTGTCACATATTATATGGTCACAAAATAGACAAATTAACAGGGAATTCGGATGAAGAGTTGTAGGCAGGTCTAAAAGAAAAATATGGATAGAATGCGAATTTAAATTGAAAGGATTGCACATCTTTTGTCACCAAAATACAAAATTTTCAGTTAACGTTGAATATTAAAATACATGTTCTGGCTGTAAAAATATATTATCGAGCTTACTACTATAATTTCGGTGTAATTCTAATCACTTTTAACATTTAAGTTACTCAACACCCAGAAAGCGCATCTTTTCTTTGTATTATTTCAATAACATTACCCTTGTCACTTCTATCTGTAGAGGCCAGAATCGACGCAGGTCGATATCAGTGGATGCGGCATAATATTTCTGGATTCAGCCCCGATATGAAAGAAATATATATTATAATGTAGTATATAAAGTGATACCAGCCCAGCTTTGAATGTAGGTCACACAGCTGATGTCCTTGACAAAACCAAATTTAAACACGCCCGTCTTACAGCCCAGATTTACGTAAACTCTGCTTGGGATATTGAACAAATTGTAAAAGGTATTTGAATTCAAAACACAAATTTTATCTTTACTAAATGAATTCAAATCTGAAGTTAATTAATTCATTAGGCATTGGATAATGGCAATGTGAAATGCCAGAGCATTAATTATTAAAATTCTTCAATCTACAGGGTACTGTTGCTCTGTTTGTTTAGCAAAAAGTCGTAGATCAAAACTGAACTGAATCTGCACCATGGGATACAACTAATAGAAATGTGTATCACACGTGACTTAGAAATGGATTTTGGACAGTTTGCAATGGTCTGCGAAGTGAAGACGTCGTTGCCCCGGGCTGCGAAGACGTGACCCTCATCTCAGACCACACGCCAGCTCGTCTTAGAATACGAGTATGCGATCCTCACAACAGAAAGACTCAATTCCTCGGTAGTCGTCCCTCAATTTCCTACTCTGCGAGCTCAGAAAATAATTTTGTATGGATGTTCCGCAAGCAACGACGTTTCCTGGTTGAGTGAAGCTTCCAGGGATCATCATCCGGTCTCCGTGCCAATGAGAAATTAATACAACCGGGAACACGTGATTAACATCCAATCCAATTGTTCCTTACATAACGTTATGAATAAACAAACTTGCATTAACAATAAGAGATAACGATTTCCGATTCTTGCGTTACGGACAAAACAATGATACAGTCTAACAATACCACAAAATCACTCAGTTAAAATCAAATAATTAAGCTGTCTTACTTGTCTTTACAAGTTAGAAAGTTAATTAAAATTAAAACTCTTTAATTCACAGAGGAAAATAGGTGTCCATTACAATATCGAAAGAAAAGAATTTTTATAACTCCAAGTAGTTTAAATATGTTAGGGAACACAATCACACAATTTTTAACGAATAAGTATGGAAATGAGAAAAAACTCGTCCAGTGATGATCTATGTATGAGAAATATAATTTACAACGATTGACCCTCTATGGAATTTTGAAAAAGGTCCCATTCAGGACCACAAATAAATGATAAAATAATTATAATTTAATTATGCTTAGTACACTCGAAATAATTATAACGTTAAATGCAATAAATTTACTATCGTTTGAATTCATCCACTGACCTTCCGTGATTTTTTTTGTCAAAAAACTGTCTGTCATTCAAAATTACTTCATCATTTTATCTCTCGAACTTACATAAAATAGCAGATTGTGAAAGACGTTTGAAAATAATTGTTAAGTTTTTCTGTCTCGGTTAATTATAATAATACTAACATTTAAGTTATACTTCTGGTATTGAAACTGATTTAAATGTTGGTCTCAGGGCAGACAGACTAACAGCAAATTTTCACCAAACGAACATCATGAGGAGTTAAAAGTAATACTCAATTTGGAAAACAAATTAACACTATATTTACGATGCAATAATTTATCCTGATAACACGCGGGTTTCTTTAAATTCGTACGGTTTCGTAACAATCATTTGGTTGTATGTTAAAATGTTACCACAACATAAATCTTCCACTTTGATATTCGAAAATAGATGTTTTGTTATAGATTACATTTCTTTCGAAGTTACGTTTAAAATTTTCTGGCTATTTATTACGCATATGTTTAGTATTTTCACACCATGGAATTGAAGGTACTATATTCCTTCATAAACAACAAAAGTCGAATATACAATCAGAACCAACGATGTACCGTTACATACAGCAGACAATTTTTTTCTGTTCCGGTGTGTACACATTCATCCACATCGAAGTAATAAAAATTTAAATGTTATTACGTCGCACATATTCTATGTTTTACTTATAATATCTATTTTACAATGGTTTACACATGAAATACTTAACTAGGTTCAGAATTATGAATTAATTTCACTTATTTATTATTTTTTCTGAAGTTAACGAGTTTTTCCTATTCGTAGTAATATAATTTTAGTTATAAAACACGAATTTTGAGGTTTCACATAATCAGTAATATCAAAGTTAACAGTGACCGAATAATAGAAGTGTAATTCTAGTAACTGAGTTAGTCATCTGTATCCAATATTGTCGAGGTATTTATCTTTTTTTAGAGACTTGTTATTAAACAAGCTATTTCCCAATTTATTTTAAATTATTTCTGTCTATAATGTTAAAACTTTATTTCTATCTAAAAATAGTTACTATATTTGAAATACCGTTTTGATTATGCTGAAATCTTGTGACGGGGTAGAGTTCCGCTCCCTGCAAGGAAGGCAGCCAAGCGGCGGCCTTTAATTGCCTGCAAACCTGGCGCCATTTGCATTGCAAAGAGCGTTTCACGGTGGCTGGAAGCATATCGCCCCCACGACCACCACAGGCTTCCTCTCAATTACAGACATACATTAAAATTCCTTTTTTATCTAGGAAGTGAAACAAATTCAGGGACTGAAACAAAAAAGAATCACATGAGTAGCTTTTCTAACAATAACTGAGGATTTTCATAATCATGTAATGTCTTGAATGATTAGCCGAAACAGATCTTACATATTCAGAACGAATTAAATTTATTTAGGAATAGGCTCAAAACAAGTTACCAAAAAATAATGACGTTACTCTCAGGGTATCTAATATATAAAACAATATAGGATGTTGAGAAAGGAGAAATTATCTTTATACTTTCCTATGACTATTTCATTGTTTCATTGTTTTGAAAACGCGAAAAATATTACTTAATATATTAGTAGATGGTTTAGCCTAACTGATCTTGTTTTAAATTAAACTCGTAATATTTCAAAAATCCTTTCAACATGCGTCATGAAACGTAAAACTATTTGCCTTTGTTTATAATACTACTGTTTACATTTCATACTTTATAACTGTTATAAAGATAATGAATCATCTAATTATTCCCCGGTCAATGTAGACCGAATTTGCCTTTTAGATACAGGAAATATTTTGTTACACATTTGTTGTTCTTATTGTTCTGATTAATTTAACTATTTCATTTTACTGTTAATAAGCTTATGATTCTTCCTAATTTGATTTTCCCTTCCGTTAATTTATTTATGTGATTTTTTCATGACTCTTGTTGTTTGAATGCTTCTTAAGGGGATCTGCCCCTGACGTTTTCTACTAACGTGACTTTATTAATATATCAAAGAAAGTGTTTTTACATTTCTATTGAACTTTCTTACACAAAAAGCATAAGTTTTAAAAAACGAAAAAAACATTCTATTTAGTTACCGGATCTGTTGTAAGCGTAAGAAAAATACATTTATTTCATGTAGTTTATTTTCACTTTTAATAGGAGTTTAAAAGAGACGAATGTTTTCTTTTTTAATTAATACAAATAAAAAATTTAACATTTAAAAAACACGAAAAAATAAAGTACATTTTACCATATTATCTTGGTAGTCGGTTTGAAATTATTCTGATAATCAATATAATTTTAGTCTTTAAAGAAAAAACAGGAGAAGCAGAATGGTGACCAGGAATTGGAAAATAAACAAGATGGTCCTCCTGTCTTAGAAATAAAGTAGAGCTATCTTAAACTTTATTCTCTAATAAACCACTAAAGGTAATGGAATTAAATTTTGTATGTAGCTTAAAAGCCTAATTCTGTAAATTAAAGAGTACAATAGTTTAAATTATCATAATAAACTCAAATTTTCTACTAAAAATAATATGGTAAAAATGTAGTTATTTTTCCCCTTTGTTTAATAGTCAATGGTTTATTTGTATCAATTAAACACGGAAAAATTAACATTTTTTTAAACTCCGACTAAAAGTGATTAGAAAAAAATTAATAATGCTTATAACAGAGTACGTACCTAAATAGAATGAACTTTTTTTTCAAACTTATGCTTTGGCGGAGAAATTTATTTTATTTCATTAAAACTCTACACGAATCTGCAACATAGGTTTAAAATTGCGTGTGAAAACCTTCAATAAAAAATCTAAAATACTTTCTTAGATATATTCAAAAATTCGCATGAGCCTCACTTCAGGGATAAGTCCCCTTAATTCAATTACTTCTTAGCCGGAAGATATTGAGAAAATAATATATAATATGATACTTTAAATTTGATAATGTTTTTTGTGTGGGTCTGCGTTTACGAAACAGAAATTTTAGAAAAAATTACCATTATTTAATTAAGTAATTGTATAAAAAAGCTATTAGTTTTATATCTTGAATTTAATAGAATCAGGCAGTACATAAATTGAAAAGTTGTGTGTATTTAGACATAACTACATCATTTATTTTTATCCGTATTAGATATAGATAAGATTTTAGACAAGATTACTTACTATAGTTTACCCTGTATTTATTTAACGTTTGAAGGGTTCAAAATACATTATCAGTAATGGTTTTCATCCTGTTATGTAATAGAGATCTATGAGGTGAGGCATTGAAAAGATAGGTATCACTTCGCTAGAGAAAGATGGCAGAGTACGCCATCGAAATGAAGTGCCTTAAGCTTACCTTAACCAGGGTGGAAACTGTTTGTCCAAACTTACACCGGGAAAATCTTCGATGTTTGATTATCGTTAATGTCTGAAGCATTCACAAACAACAGTGCTGCATACAATATGGTATATTTACAATTGTAAGTTCTCCAAAACGAAATTTATCTTCCTTGTATGCTATAAGTAGTATATGGATAGTTAGGAAATCTACCATTTTTTTAACCTTATTGAATCCTCACGAACTTCTCCTCAGTTCAAAAGGAAACAATGATGTAGTGGCGCATGTAAATGTTACTTTCTGCTGTACTAGATGACTATGCTGTTAAAGAAAGCCGAAAGCTTTTGTATTTTAATAATTAAACGATCTAAGAGTAAACAATTCTTATTGATATTTTAACCTTTAATAAAAAACGAGTATAATAAATATTTAATTAGAGGATAAATAAGTTTGTACTCAATTCGCGTAACGACTGTTTTCAGAATGAGTAGTTTTTGTAGTTCACTGAAAACTGTAGATGGGAGTTCGCGGAAAAAATTGGAAAAAGTTTGAAGGTATGGTCTGAGTGATTTAAAGTTAACTTCTAAAACATGGTGCGGCTGATAATACAAGTATGTATTGAAATAGAGTAATATGAGAAATTAAGTGTGGGTTTCGATTTTAAAGTAGGGGAAGTTAATAGAGAGCTAATTGGTGGGGGTTGCATGGAGACGGAAACTTGGAGAGTCCCTGAACCGGTACCAGCTAACCTTCCCGCCGCAAGCACAGGATTCTAGGAAATTGCCTGCAGTTTCACTTCCGACGAGTAAACGTAAACATTGTAAATTGTATTAAACCCCGGCCACATTTAATTTATCCCAGAATTACCCTCCGAAACAGGTTATCTTCATTATCAACCTTTAACTTTAAAAGTATAAATTAAATTTTAAATTTTAATTTTATATATATTATTACGTTTAAATAAATCATATAAATCTTTGAAATAAAATACTGTTGTGCTCTTATCCTGTAACGGAACTGCTTTAACTATAAATGCTAAATTATTTAATAACTGTGGGCCATTTAATTAAGGCACGAAGTAGCTACTACTGTTCTGGCTGAATTTATAATGACTACAACAATTTTGCTAATTTCAATTTTATTTAAACTTAATGTTTTTTTAACCCCAGGAATCAATATACACAAATATTGTTTATTGCGATTAAAGAATCCCGCTGCCCCACAAAATTGTTAATCAAAATACCTGACCGTATCAATACACGATAAATATAACTTTAAATTTTAATTTAATCCGGGAGGCGCTCTGATTAACAAGGATAGGAAAACCCATCTACTTTTACTGCTTTCCTCGATAATGTCGATGTCGGATCGTGGTATCGTCCACGAGTGTACGAAGTCCGATAATTACTGCTGTTGTTTAAATTAACGTTGCAAATGAACTAATCACTCTTTCATCTTAACCTTTTCACCTTTATTATTATTATTATTTTAACTCCACAGTATGCATATAATTCCACCCTAATCAAAAACATTTTGGCAACTCTAAAAACAACTGTTCACAATTCCTAATTATTTTTATCACTCTGATTAACAATTTGGAATATGTAGAATCTCTTCAATTAACCACATTGTCTGTTGTTTTTTTAAAAAAAACTATTAGAGGGACAAACTACATGAGGCAGCTCTCCTTTCATAGTATATTCATATTTTATACGTACTCAAATGATCTCCCTCCTTTCATTTTGTATTGGCCAAAGTGTCGTCCGGAAATATCTCTTCACATAGCTTTGCGAACCTCAACAACCACACGGCTGTAATCAAACAACGTAACAAAATGACTCACAAGAAGTATGAAAAGAATAATAGGAAGAATTTAGTGTGGTGGACTGGATTTTTTAATATTATATGTATTGAAATAGGGAAAATATGTATAGTGATTTTTGTAAAATGAGATTGGCTACGCTCCCCCTAGGCGCCTCCAAGGATTGAGAAACTTGGCAGGCTAGCTTTCGTGCACCTGTGTCACGCTGCATCGGTTGATCAACAAACCTCGCGGTCGTCTCTGCTCAAGGATTAAAATTAAAGTCTCGTTTTGTGATCGAGTACCTCATTAATAATTTTGGGAGGATACAATTATATTCATTGGCTATAAAATCAAATATAAAGAGCGTATCAGGGTGACAAGATTTGTTTTCGTAAACAAAGCACCGGAAAGCCTATTCTAGGAAGGAAAATTTGTTTCTGGATGTGCTTTGGCTAATGTTTTAATAGATCCTTCAAGATATACTGCAGAAAAAATTTGCTGTGTTGGCCATCCATATGGTTCTTATTGATGATTTCAGAGCTTCAGATAAAAATATGCTTAAATGTGGCAGTTACCAAGGAGCCTACAGAGAAAATTGACTGGACGAATGGGGAAGAGGCTGAAGTTTTCTAAAAAATTTCAATTTTCATTTTCATGCTAGTTTTTTTGGTATGAACCCTGAGATATTTCATATTTGACGGTGCGCACTTCGTTTATGTGAATGAATTGAGTAATATTTCGGTATCATTAATTTGTAAAACAAAAAAAATTGAGTTATAAATTAAAAATAAAATTACTAATAAATTAAAGTACTTATTTATCAAATTTAGAGTCTTAATAAGCAACTTTATCACAATCTTTAAGCGATGGCTACAATCTTAAAAAATATTGGTCTTCACAGCTCAATGGTTTTGCGAGAAGTCTCCTTTCTATAAACCGTTTTGGCCGATATTACTGCCCTTGGTTCAGGATATCGCGTAAATTTCTTGAGCCAACTTGTCTCTACTTCGCTAACCTCTGGTCAAACAAGGTTTCTGTCAGCTGTCGGAACGTTGAATGCCAAGAAATCTTCATTCACCAGAATCACGGGGAAAATCTAAATTTTGTGAGTATTACAAAGAAAGGTTGCATAAGAATCGACAGTAAAATTTTATGACATATACGACTGAGGTAAAAAATTAATCTGAAAATTACAACAAAAAGTATGGAAATTATAATTTGAATTAAATAATTTTACAATAATAAATTTCCACTTTAGTAGTGTTCGCACACATTACACAATTATCGAGTAATGTGTTTCAGATAGTGAAAAAGTAAGTCATGGTCACAGGTTGAAATATTAATAAATATTGTGGGTAGTTTTATGACATGTTATTGAAATATTCGATTGAGTCCCTGGATATGTGTTGTAGTATAAGTTAAAAGAGGGTTTATTGGGTACATTTCAATCAGTCGTTTCATGTCCACAGCTTCTTTGCTCTAGTGACGTCACAACAGTTGACTTGTCATAATTACGTAGAAGTAGGGACTGAATATAGAGTAGTTTGTTACTAATAATAATTAGAAGTATTAATTCTCACAATAAACAAAACAAATAAATCCCTGAATTTATTTAACAAAACAAAAGAATATTTGTTGACATCCAGTAACTTATAGCTACGAATAATGTTTATTATGGTAATATTATAGGCGAGACACAGCATAAATGAGAATCACTTTAGACTGGGGATGCTGGGATTTATATAATGTATTAAATTCAGAGCTTCAGCGTAAGACTGTGACATGAATAACAAATTAAAATACTTCTCAGGAAATTTTTTAAACGAAAATTGGTCAGTCTTACAGTTTGTGGTACCTCCTAAGACCTAGTGCACTGAAAATAGTCATATATATCAGGAGTCCCCTTAGTCTTTTCGCCCACCACCGTCGCCAAACCGTGACGCAGGTTCATCAGCCGTCCAAATATCGTCCACTCACATAAGTAACTCAGCAAAAACCAGCAGAATTCCGCACAAAGATCGTCGCTTAACTCAGATATTCCACAATCTTCTCCGTTTTGTAGTCGCCCAGGATCGCTCCTCAACCTGTGACCCAAGAAAAATTGCTATCACCCAAAACCACATCGGACACCAACACAGCCTAACTGGTCTCGGCCCGACAGAAGTCCGCCGCCCTGGTTGTCTTCCTCTCCTCGCTGTCCCAATCAAGTGCTTCACCGCCCAATCAGGTTCTCGCAAATTGCGTGGAATAATCACATTAACCAATTGAATCACATATCAGTGGACGTAAACATTACGGCCTTCGGAGACCCATCAACAACGATCTCTGAATCAAACTATCATTAATGATGCACGCCCAAAAATATCCAATTATATATACTGCTACAATAAACCATAATAATGTTAAACAATTGCAATTACATTGCAAATAATTGACAAAATTTGGCCTTACTGAAAGATGTGTTCATAACATTATTTCAAACATGATTAATTTTCTACTCGACAGATACGGAATTTCTCGGTATTTATAAATGTTTCCAGTTTTTGTAATGATAGTCAGCTTTCGATCTAATGTTACATTAGTTTTCCAGTATTCATTCTAGACCTTTAAGTACGCATGATACGTATAATTAAAAAATTAAAATGATTCTTAGATTCTTACCGATAATTGCTAAAATTTTATTCATTGTAATGGAAAATATTGTAACTCTATTTATGAAATTCCATTTGATATTATTATTAGCTATATGACCTCTCGTATATAACAAGGAGGTAGCCTACAGACACTTCCCGATTAATTCAGAAATTAAAAGGAGAATATAACGATTAGAGGGAACAATCGTCGGTAAAAATTATTTTCAGCTGGATAACATATTAATTTGATAAATGAATAGCCAAAAAACAGACAAAATTATTCGTTAAATTAAAATCAGGTTGTCATGCTTGTTGCTGTCGTCAGGTGATTCAAAAATCTCAAAATCCGTAAGAACGACTCACCGCGCAACCCGGTGACGTACTCAAATTCCTAAAATCTCATCTACCATATTTTAATTTTCAGTGGTTCATTTCAACGTATCTATTATAAAATCTATTATTATAAAAGAGCTGTATTGTTTCAGGGGATAATTTCAATATTATGCCTTTTAAAATAACACATTCAAAAATAATTCATGTGTGATACGCTGTAAAACCTTAGAATATTAAAATACTAAATACAAAGTGAAGTAATTGTCATGTTAATTATTCTTTCGTTAGTACGGCAGTATTCTCAATTCAGTTATGATTATAGAAACATATCACGTGACCATCAGATGAATAAAACGTATTTGTATTCGACATCAACAAAGCAGAAATGAGTAAATTGATTGTATAAATCAGAAATCAATGGGTTGCTTGAATGAAGTTTTGATTGTCAAGCGGGACTGAAATGTGATGCAGATTGAGTAGTAGGAATCAATGATCAATCCTAACTGTAGAATAAATATAAATAAGACCAAATACTAAACATAGATGTATATGAAAGCCATTAAAGAATTGTGCTTGTCAAAATAGGCCAGTGTTTGGTACTGATTATTGTGCGGATCATGGGGGTAGTCGTAGGTAAGAGAATACTAGCTCTTCCGATAACAATGCAGCACGAAATGAGAGTAATTCAAACGCCTAATGGCCAAATCCGTGGTCGCGGGAGATGAAAAAAGCCTCGGGTGGAACAATGGAAGTAATTAGCAGGATATATGACAGTTTAGCCGACGGAACCAACATACTTGCCGAGAATGAAAAAGAGCGACCACAGCCGCAACTTTGGAACGTTAGTTACACTTTAGTGAATTTGGCATTACCCTAGTGTATGCACTGAATAATGTGCACGTTTATTTTTTCATAATTACGTTGCAAGGCACTCATAGGTGAGATACCACCTGTTGTTACACAGTTTTAACTACTGGTCCAGGCTAATTGACAGTTGTCTCTACAACCTACAACCTACAAAAGGTTAATTAATAATTATGAAAGGTAATAATTTGGTGGAACTTGGATAAATCAGATGTTTATCATTCAAAATCCTGGATAATTCGAAGATTTTTCTCGATCCCTGGAATTTTGTATTACAACAATACAAAAAGTTGTTGTTCAGAAATGACAGTCGAAAATTATTCTAAACGGGGAATCACAAGATGCTAAACTTTATCTGTACCGATTTCCTTAAAAGTATTGTACAGAAACTTTTGTCAGGCTTTTCAACGAACGACAACCAGAATTAAAATATGTGTCGTTGAAACTGCTCGAATGCGCAGCACTGCACGACTCCCGCCACGGACCTCCAACGCCGTAGACTGGGACCTGGCAGGGATGAGCAACCTGTGGGAGCGGATCCTCGAAAACTCCGTAAGGTTTTATGGAAGAGCCCATGAGTCTACCAATGAGCTGGTCTCATCGCTAGGCTGCTACGACCCCGAAAGAAAGGTAAACAGGAACCGACCTTTGTCGATCTTCCTGTAAGTATCGCCTTGTTATTTTAAAATATTAATTTATTAGGTAACCTACGAGCCCCTTGACAGCTTGTACGTATTGTGATATATTAATCATACTCGGATTCTCACGAATCTTACTTATATACACATATTCAAACATATATGCAAATATTTATTGAAATATTTATTCATTTTTATATATTTTTACTCTTCTTTATTTTTCAGCACCCCCCCCCCCCCCTCCGGAAAATTAGAGAGAAGGGAGAGCGTCGGCCGAGAAAAGTAGCGGAAGGCGAAGAACTAACATCAACAGCAACAGCGGTATAAGTGTATGAATGAGAGTGTGAATCCAACAGTTATGTAGCCGTAAAGGCATTTACAATTGTTATGTATGAATGTTTTATCCAAATAATGACATTTTAGTAATAGGCTTAATATATCTCGTCATCGCGGAGCAGATTCCACGAGGAAGGAACTCCGACTACTAGAAGAGGAGGCTGGACCTCCGGTTAGATGTCACCGCAGCAGCACTGCACGATCTCAAATAACAGTTAAAACGATAGCGATCTGTTTCTGAAAGGCAGGGTTTATCGCGAAGCTGACTCTTTGGAGTTGGATGAAGATGTCCCTCCTCCAGCGATCGCCTGCGGTGATAGTAAGGGCGTTACATTTGATGAATACATCACCTCGGACATGACAGTGCGAGGGGAGACTTCAGATAAAGACATTTTAGCACACGTGAACATGAAAGGTGGAGATTCGTCTAATGAAGAGGAGAATGAACAACTTCAAGTTGAACAGATGCCGATCGCTTCATCATCACAGACGCCGCGTCATCCGCGTTAACTTCATCGGATCGTTGAGGGATAAGCCTGTGTCTAAATTTTGGTTAAGTCATGTTTGAAGAGTTTTCAAACCGTAACAGACTAGATTCTGTAAAACCAGCAGATATTTCTAGTTTATTTGCAAAATTGTAATTAAATTACTTTATTGCTTAATTGCCCAATCAGTCTATAGTCCTCGAGTACTATGCTCAATGCATATAACTATGTAAGATGTAACTTAAATAATTTAAATTTTTGGAAATTTTTTAATTTTACCCCTCCCCTCAGTTTCGAATTATCAAAGTTCAAGTTCTACTGTCTAATAATAGTAAGGTTTCTGAAATGCATAAAAAATTCATAGCAATTACAGGTTTTAAAAACATTTGGAATAAAAGCCTGCGAAGAATACGTAACACTGTAATTTTACGCGAAATTTAATTTGATCTTTAATGTATAAAAATACAAATATTAAAGAAATTATAAAAAAAAATCCTTTCATTACACCTTGGTGGTCTCTACAATATATATACATACATATATATATATATATATATATATATATATATATATAGTATTTTCGGCGTATTATTGAGATCATATGATTGTTGTAGGCGGCGTGTGTGTTATTGAAATATTTTACGACATAGTCAGTCTAGGTGGGTAATGGCTGATGATGGTAATTGAGATCGTAACGATAACCAACCGAAGGTGATCGCATTCAGCCTAGGATATTAAGTGTAACAATAAAGTACAATAGTCAGTTTTCAGTAATATCCAGGACTATAAAGTAAAGTCGGAGATACACATACGACGACAAAGTTCTAGAACGAATGTTGGAGCCATTATTATATTTCTTTAAATTTCATTACATTGCTTTACATTTCTTGAGATTTCTCGAGATTTCAGATTTGTTAAGATTTTTTTTATGTTTACATTTTCTTGCAAAAATTTAATTATTATTTTTGTAACCTTTTGTTTTTCAATTGATTTTGTGATAATTTCAAATTACTGTAACTATTAGAGGACCAATATTCGGTCCTGAAGAATTAATAATTTCATTAAAAGCTGATGCAATCATTTAAAAGTTTATCTAAATAATCAAAACTAAATAGAAATTTGTATTAAATGATTTATCTTCAAAAATGGTTATAATTCAGTTATAAAACCCATTAATTACCCACATCGTGGTGGCATTGTTTGTACACCATTACAGTTTTTTTGCATCATTTGGTTTCATTAAATTGTTTATTACATTAATTTGCTTCGACGTGGTGGCATTTTGCTTAATATTTGTTTACTACAATATATATTACACTCTGTATAATGAATTATTAATTTCCTTCACTATTTTACGTTGATATATGAATATTGTACTCTAAAGTCTCACTCAACTATCAATTGGCTACAGGAACCATGAATTCATGTCTATGACCACCCCCATACTGAAAATATTTTTTAATTAAATTTATATATTGTAATATTCATTAATAGTTAATTAAATGAATGATTAACAAAAATTTACAAATAAAATATAATTTATTATCAAATTGTGGCTTCAAGAATCAAACCAAATACAATTACAATTTTAATATCTTCAGGGTCTTTACTGGGTTTGATGATTAGGACGCGATAAAAGAAGAATTTGACTAATTAACGATTCAAAATATTGTTTGCTTAAAATTAAAACAATAAGTCGATCAATGAAAGAAAACTAGAAGAAAGCGAACGAACGAACGAAATATGACTCAATCCTTTAATTAGCGTTTACAATATTATCATAGTTTTGGGGTTGTTACTTACATACTGTTCGTCTGGTACCAGCATTCTTTGTTTCCCCTACACAACACGATAAATGCAAATAGTTATTTACACAGATTCTAGTTCTCACAGAATTTACACGCTCACCGGCGAATAAACGGAGACAAATTTCCGGAGCCTTGAATGAACCTCTCCTTGGTCGGCAATCGGATGTCGTCTTCCCCTCAGTGTAAAATGGTTCGAAGTTGTCTTATTACTGGAATTGATGATTTGCAGATTCTTTGTAGACTTATACTGTTACTTTTATTGATTGGAAATAGACTGAAAGGTATCTCGGTGAAAAATTTGTTATAATGTGCCTTCTTTCCTGGATGGCTGTAGACGTAAACTGACTCAGACTTTCGTGCGCGCAAACGCCATTTCGACTTTTCAACAAATCAGCCGAGCTCGCTTCTCCATTGTTGCTTTGTTCGATCAGACCGCTATAATGGATTTATCAAGCAATTTAAATTTTATGTCCAAACAATTACTGGCCTAATAAATTGGCTTTACAATATATATATATATATAGATGTTCGATTTGGTTGGTGAGGTAACAGTTTCCGTTGAAATTTAACCATATAAAGTCAGAAAAGTTCAGAAATATATTCCGATAAACATTAAAAATAAATTATAGACCCAATTGTGTCCGGAAACCAATTTGAAAACTGGGATTTAAATGGGGATTAAAGACAAATAAAAACGGTAAATTTTTAATAATTGTATTATTTATTTTTTATGTATTATGCGGAACTAATATTTACTACGATCTTTCCTTAATTTTTTTAATAGTTAGGTAAATGAACTATCAAATCGTTAACATTATTGGATGGAACCAAAATATTTGACGCTTCGTTTGAAGTCTTATTACGAAAGAACAAAACAATGGTGTCTCTACGAATTACATTTTAAAATTGAGTGAAAACTATTTGCTTGCTAGTGTGCGCTCTACACGATAGGAGCAAGTCAATAGCAACTGAACTATTTAATCACATGCCAGTGTGCGGCGCACCCAAGGCTGCAACTGAATGTTGATTGCAGTTGGTTGAAACCTGCGCCGTCTATTTTACAAACGACGTTTCATTTACGATCATTCATTGTAAACGATGTTAATTTCCATTGAAAAATTTATTTCAATAAGTAAATTGGTATAGTATTTGTGTAAGCCTTCAATTCATTTTCCTCAAAATGTATGGTTGCATCAAACGAAGTCAACAGAAATAATCTTCATTAGAATAAGATTTGAACGACGTTACTACAATGAAACATCACGATTCTACAATGACCCTCAAATATTTTTTAGACCAAATTTTTCAAGATCTGGGGGGATCTATGAGAAACGGCTTAACACTGTGCAAAAATAATTGGAATGTAGTTTTATTTGCTATCGATTATGAATTTTTTTTAAAAAAATTGACTCTTGACTCCTAGCAATAGTTTGTTAATTAATTTTTATCTTGAGTAACAGGCTACATGAGTATACTCCACGCGGTGACAGATCCCCTTTAATAGAATAGGAAGATAATTGAAAGGGGGCGGATACGGAAAGGTAGAGGAAGGTAGCCAAGGGTTAACTAGGAACCCCGGATTATGGTTTAAGACGCGCGCGGGTATGCGGTAACGGGAGCGAGTGCGGTAAAGGTGCAAGACTTGTTTTCATTGTGGAATATGGGCATATTCACACATGCACGAATTTTCCCGCAACCCGCTGTGTCCCAGATATGGTTCGCATCTTTCACGGTATTTCCGGCGTCCCACATCATTTCACGAACCGAAAACCTCCCAATTTTGATAACCATATGATTTTATCATTGTTGCTTACACACACACACACACACCTACCCCCTCCCACACACACACACACACACATATATATATATATATATATATATATATATATATATATATTGTAATGCCAATTAATTAGGCCATTAATTGTTTGGACATAAAATTTGAATTGTTTGAGAAATCCATTATAGCGGTCTGATCGAACAAAGAGACAATGGAAAAGCGAACTCACATGCTTTGTCAAAAAGTCAAAAATGGCGTATGTGCGCTCAAACTCGGGAGCACTAGAAGTTCAATTCGTAAAAAAAAAACGTGAGGAGCAGAACAAGTAATATAACTGTTAGTTGGTGGCGGGACATTTCAGAGGACGGGGCAAATAATACTAGAGCAGAACTAGCCGTCGTTAATGTATTATTAAACAAAGTTGTGAATATAAGACAAAGTAAAAACATTCACGGAAGTATTACATCGTAAATATCGCTAAGTGAAAGCAGTTTACATCTACACCCAGCCAGGAAAGTCTAAGAGAGTTTACGTCTATAGCCAGCCAGAATAGAAAAGTTTTAGTTTAAGTCCAAAGCGGTAAAAGACTAACAAATCTACGAATCATAGGATTCGTATAAGGCAAGCAGACATCCGATAGCTGACATTCAGGAGGATCATCCAAGTTCCTGTGAGGCTATCAATTTTGACTTCAATAGTGTAAAATCTGTGAGTTGACTTCTAGAATAAGTGTAAAATTTTGCAATAGTGTACTTCCGAAACCGAAAAGAATGCTGGTACCAGCTGGACAGATGTAAGTAACAAAACCAAACTAATGATTAATTGTAAACGTAATTAAAGGATAGAATCATATTTCGTTCTCTTTTAATTGTGAAACAAAGTTAATTTCTTTTCTTTTTAATTTCTTTCTATCGACATATTGTTTAGGTAAATGTGAATGGTTTGTTAATAAGATTTTAAAATCAATTTGTTGTGTCCATTATGAAACCCAGTTAAGGCTCTGAGAGAATGAGATCTCAAATTTTGTATTTGTAATCATCTTTTGTTGCCACAAAATAAATAAATATTTTGTTTCTTAATTTCGATATTTTCGTTTAATAAAAAGCCTTCCATTTAATTATTACATAAATGGCGCTTCAACGAGAGGCAAATTCATTAAAATTCTATAAATTAAATAAATTAAAACTTCCATTGTATTGATTATTACAATATATATATATATATATATATATATATATATATATATCACGAGTGTAGATGAAAAATCTTCAAAAAAACACCGGTAGCAGTCCGCACTTCACAGTAGAGTGGGATTTTTACCCACTAAAAAACACCTCCCTTTCCATCGATGACCAATTATTGCTTCCTACGGAACTTGCAATTAAGTATTACTTCATAAGAAGCGGACTTAGCTGTGGTTCTTCCTCCTATTATGGACTATTCTCCTTTTCAACTTTGCGTAGCTCCTTTATAACCCTAGCGGCGTGTTTGCTGATGGCCTTCCACTTGTCCGTTGACTCTAGCATAACAGAAACCAGATTGGCAGGTGTTATTTCAATCTTCACTTCGTCTCTAAGAATATTTTTTAGATTTTTAGAACGAGGGCATTCGAAAAAAGCGTGTTCAACGTCTTCCTCCTCCTTACCACAGTTAATGCACATATGGGTGCCCACTCTCTTTATTATATTAATATTTCATAAAAATCCAAAACTATTTTTATTACTAATTGACATATTTCGGGATTTTACCTGTTGCGTATAACAATCACATGTTCTCCATATCATATAGATTTATTTTACCTGTTGATTATTACAATAAATCGTATTCTTCACATTTTATGGAGAATATGATTTATTGTAATACGCGACAGGCAAAATCTCGAAATATGTTGAATTGTAAAAAGACTTTTACATTTTTTTTCGTATGTGAGTTGATTGTTAGTATATGGTACGTGACTGTTACAGATGTCTTTGGATAAAGCTGAAAATAAATTAATTGAAGACTAAAGACGTTTTTATTTATGAGTTATTCCGAATTAAATTGCATATTTCATTAAAACAATCAGGTGTCATCCTGAAGAAAATGAAAAATATTGTAAGATTGTTCGTAGTTTCCGTAGGTTTTCTCCTGAATAAAGTTACTTAGTAACAATTCTAGTATCTCTAAGTCGTAGCTCTGACATTATGGTGTGATATTCGTGAAAAGTTGTAAGTTTCCTATTAATTTTATGAATCCATATTCTTCGATCCTAAAAATATATACAAATATAAAAGAAACAGGGTACACCCGGGTAAATAATTTTTTATTGCTTATTATTTCGCACGATTTATCTCCTCAGGTAGAGCTAGTAACAAAAGAGCCTCTTCGTCATCTGAAGACATTATTAAACTCACTATCTTATCTGTATTAAAAACCATTAAAAATACTTAATTATTTTAAGTAAAACTACTGTGTACGTTGGACGTAGACTCGAAATTGAATTTCCGTTCCCGGAAAGTTGTGGAGGGCCGTGTGTAACGCTGTTCCCCACGTGAAACGGGTTTCCCGTTCACGCTCCCGTTCCCGCAGTCCCGCACTGATGTGAGAGGTCTTTTAATGATCCTACCTGGTATTCGCCTAAAAGTTATGCAAGACAAACTCAAAAAACCCTGCGTCAGGTAAGTCGGGCTCTTGGTAATTGTCCCACGCCCTTCCGATGGCGCGACGAAGGGTTTGCTTTCGAAACGCAGCATTCCCTTCTCCATGACTCGACCAGTTTAGGAGGCAGCTGGCCGACTGTTCCAAGGAGAACAGCTAATAACTCTTACCGTATGCCCAATGTCTATGAACCTCTCAGAACAGGCCGAGGTGCTTCGGCTTGTGGGAACCTTAGTCTCAAAACGGTGAGAGGAAAAGTCATGTCCGAAGGTAGCCTCCTCCGTCTCTCCTAAAATATTCTGCCTGCGAGAGAATAGTCTTCGCAGATTCCTGAATGTTAATTAATGCATTATTTCAGAAATAATTGATCCTAAATTGAGTTTCAACTAATATGAAAGAGTTCACCATTTGTATTTCAGTGTTTTTGATATTGATTAAATAATACAGCGGTTGATGGGTAATTCTTCTGCTTATATCAATCAGATCCTGATATTTTATATATAATTATATGGGCAGAGCTCGGTGTACGTTGTTTTACTGAAAACATTTCTGGGAGGATGGCCAGCATAATGATATTATAAGTCTTTTCTTTTATTGCATATTACAATTCAATTTGTCAATGAAAAAAAACATTTCTTGCTTCTTATTCTTGAATTTTTGAGTGTGACTTAACTGGATTTAGCCTATTGTTTAGTTTCCTCGAGCAATAAACGTCGGAGGACAACTGAAAACCTGAAAAACTGTAAATGACTCAATTACAATCACAAATCGTGAAATTTTTAAGAAGAATACGAGGATGATCTGTAAATAACTGTAATTCGGGAATAAATCAAGATTTGTGGAATACTTCTAATGTTGATTATCTAATGTTAATTATTCGCATTGTAAAACTATGTGCAACATGAATGGTATCAAGTATTGTACTATTTAAAATGATGTGTAAAATAATGTTTCACAGCTTAAGAAACTCCTTTGAAGTTCATAAAAGGCATCCACAACAAATATGCACAGTAAAAATTGTGAAATTATAAAATTTTCATTTAACAAACGTAACTTTTACCAATTTTCAGAAATAATACGGTACCTATTATTTGTTGCGTACCAATACGTTGTTGAGTAAATAATATAGAAAATTCTTGATATGAAACAATGGTACTTAAATTTCAGAAGTAATGAGCATGCAGTGAGGAAATCGACAGCCGCTCGTCCTATGTAATCTATGGCGTAGCACATTTATGAGCGGGTCAGGTTCTGCAGTAAAGCTTTAGTGGCAGACATCGCATAAGAATACTCCCCTAGGAAAACACTCAAGTAGAGAGGTTTGGCCAAACAAATCTCCTCCAAAGTACTTGAGATTTTACGATACGACAGAAACACCGCCTGTGAAAACATGTTATAAAAGAAAATAATTCAGCATGTTTTATACTTCCGGGCCTCCTGCGACATCTTATTTGTCTCGTTCGAAATATAAGTTTGTCTCGTGAATATGTTTGCCAAATGTCCTCATTTTAAGGCTGCTGATCTCGTCCTTCATTAACTGTACAAATCACAAAATAATTTTGTTGGCCACTCGATTCAACCAAAAGAAATCCCGATGTAAAGCAAATACCTTGGACTATTGGACATTATCATCAGATACACGGATTTTCAGTATGATTCTCCTCGATCTTGAAACACAAGACCTCCCATCCGACATATGCGAACGAAGCATTCTAGAAAATAATTACTTCAACGAATCAAAGACCAAATTAGCAGAGGAAGTCATGATTGCGTGCCTGATACACTGGTGTATAATTCAGATATACTTAATTGGACTCACATGAAAATTGTTCCTATATACAAATTGGGTACTAAATTTATATAGTTAAGCTGTTTTTAATATTTAGTTTTCAAAGTGTATCGTTTTATATAAGAATAGACAAATTTCTCAATTTAATGCAACCAATTTCGATAAATGCATATAAAATGATATTATTTTCAGCACCCATGATTTTAACGTAGTGTCAATCAAACCCGTGACTGAAATTTAAGTATGTATATTGTAATATTCAATTAGAAAGCCTTTAATTTGCTCCACTTTGTGGTAGCCATTTTGTAATAATCAATTAGAGGTCGTTAATTAAATAAAATAATTAATTATTCACAAACAAAAGATTTATTTTGTGGCAATCATTTAAAAATTACAAATTTAAAATATTAAATTTCTAAGGGTCTTCACTGGGTTTGATAATGGACACATTAATTATATTTATAATCTTATTAACAAGCAAATCACAATTAAAAGAAAATAAATTTACTTGACCATTCAACTAGAACGAAATTTAAAATGAGAACGAAATTAAGAAGTAAAAAGATTAGAACGAATTAACAATTTAAACGGAGAACGAAATCTGACTTCTATCTTTCAATTACGTTTACATAAATAATCATTTAGTATTTTGTTACTCACATCTGCCCAGCATTCCAGCATACCTATCATTTTCCACATACACTATTGCGGGATTATACACTGATTCTAAACTCACAGATTTTACACTGATTCTAAGCCAAAATTTTATATGATGTCAGGAACTCGGATGATCCTCCCCTTTTGTTGTCAGCTACCTGTTGACTGCGTGACTTAGGTGAATTCTGCTTGCCATAGGTGAATTCCGTGGTCTGTAGATTTGCCAGTCTTTAGTGCATTGGACTCAAACCGAAATTTTACTATTTCTGGCCGGCTATGGACACGAAACTGCTTTTACTTAGCAAGTTTCGACGTTATGCTTTCATGAATGTTTTACTTTGTCCTCATAAATGTCCAGGCACCAACCAACTCTGTTAAATCCTAATTGCCAACTCTGTTGAATTCTCCTCCAGCTAACAGTTATACCTTGACGATGTCTTTCCGCGAACTGCTTCTCACAATATCTTCCTGCGAACTGAACTCTCGTCTCGCATTTTAGCGCGCAATATGCCATTTTTCGGACGTTCTGACAAAGGAACAGAGCTGGGCTACATTGTCGCTATGTTCTGGACCGCCGCTACAAAGGATTTCTCAAACAATTTAAATTTTTATGTTCAAACAATTAATGTCCTAATTAATTGGCATTACAATATATAATACATAAACATAACTCTGGAATATGTTAATTAGTTAAAAAAGCCAAATAACAGACAGAAATGAAGTGATAACATAAATACCGCACAACGTTTCTGGAACCCTTGGTCTTTTCATGACGTGATTAAAAACGCAAGAGTCGAGAGTTCCAGGTAACCGCACAATCCTGTTGACGATCATAAAGCTTTGAGTTCGTCCCGTGGATAGTGCGGCTGCGTAGTACTCGCGACTCTTGCATCTTTCATCACCTGACGAATGGAACAAGTATTCCTGAAACGTTGTGCAGTAACTAGTTATAATTTTATTTTATCTGTTATTTAGCTATTTAATATAACCAGGATATATTTAACACAGACGTATCAGACATTAATTTCAATAAGTCTGGAATGCCGAGAGAATTTTCAAACGAATTTCTTGTAAATATGACTCAAAAGCTTTAAAAATGTATTGTGGAATGATGATGTCCTAATATCTGTAGAGGTCGGTGCATAACGGAGAAGTGTAAAATTATCCGTAAGGTCTAATATTAAATTCGAATCCTTAGTTTTCGGAGTCGCTAAGCTGACTGTTTAAATTTCAGCTCAAGTTTAGTCTGTGAAAGCTTATAGACAGTTAAGGAAATTAATATAGCTTTGTAAAATCTACTGGTAAGATTCAGAGATCATTGTGGCCCGGTCTTGGGTTTACGATTTTATGAGTAAATTTTAGCAAGTAACAGGTTTTCAAGTGGACTGATAAATAAATACTCAAAGTACAGTATTCAAGCACGGTCATTATTTCAAGTTTTAGAGATCATAGCTTACGCACTATCTCAGATAATACTATATATTTTCTGTAGTGTATCAAAGTGGGATAAATTAATTGGAGTTATTTTATTTGATTATTTATGTATTTTAATTTATTTTACGAAAGAAAATACCATGAGAAATTAATATTCTCTACTTGAGTCTGGCGATGGTCAATGCAGGCACTCAGAGAAACGGAATAATAACCGGCACGGCATCACTTTGTAAAGTTTAAAAATTGTGAGTGTATGGCCTAGACTAATCTTTGGTCATAAGATTTTATCACGTTCAGACAAGACGCTCAACCAACCGTCTCGGACGTGTCTTCTCACGGCCCAGAATTTGGCTATTTGTCGCTGTGACCGATTATGATACTGAGATTTGTGGGACCACAAATCTAATTCCTATTGGATAAAGACAGCAGAACCCTAGACCCTGTGTGGGGAATTTTTGGAAAACTGAAGGTTGAAGTTAGCATGCAGAGCAAGCGGAAGTCAGTTTTTAGTTTAGTGAGAGTGAATTTTGGAGCAAGTGGAAGTTAGTCAGTTTTGTGATGTTATAAGGAAGTCTGTTAGTGATGTTATAAGTTACCTCTCAGATGCTATCATTTAATCAGTTCTAGGATGTTGTGAGTTAGTTTTGGAGCAGGAATTAGTAAAATTAGAGGAGGTTACGAATAAGTTAGATAGTTTTCAGTTTTGGAGTGTGAAGGACAGTACGTTTTGTGATGTTATAAATTACTTTTCGGAAAGTAATAAAAAAAGTTCAATTTTGGAGACGAATATAGTTTTCAATTGGCGGTTAGTGAGCTTTGGAGTGGAAGACAGTTATTTTTTGGGAAGTTTTGAAGACGTTGACTTTTGAAGAGGAAGATAGTTTTCTGGTTTTTACTGAGAGAGTTTTGGAGTGGAGAACATTTGCTCTGACCTTCCGACAAGAACCTGTGGGTGACCATTTCCAGAAAATACGAGGGATTTCCGTGTCCGTCTGAGCCACTGACCTGCCTAACCTGCAAGTCGTAATGTATCCGAAGATAATCCCATAAAAGTCGATTTAATAAAGCCATATGGCAATCGTATTTTGGCCCACCAACCGCTGTCAGAAATTGTCTTTGTTTTTGTTCATTTTTGAAAATATGATAATACGAGCAGGTAGTTAATAGTTTTTATTTGTAATAAAAGATAAATGTTTTTATTTAATATTTATATTGTAACGACGTTTCGATATCTTTTTGTATCTTCTTCAGGTATTTTCCTACTGTGGAGATATTTACAAATGATTATAGGTACAGTATAATCGTATAAACTAAACAAAGGCAAACTAAAAGAAAAAGAAACAACTTGCCAAATTAATATAATCAACTAGCACAATTACACGATTAACAAGCTATTAAATTAACACAGTTTGAAAGAGGGTCCGAGGCACGCAATTCATTTAACGCTATCAAGATTGTAGCAAGAATGAATGACAGGCTATAGATTTGATAATTCCAATAAAAAATTAAATGTGTGTGTATAAGGTCATCAATTGTTTTATTAAAATATAAATGAATAATTATTGTAATTATTTTCACCCCGTAATATAATTGAATATTATCAGAGTGAAAACACAATTTAAAAAATTAAATATCTTAAAAGAAACTGTTTAAAAAAATCCTATACATATAAAACATTACAATACTTATTTTAAAAAAATATTCTCATTTCTGTGTTTTTATTATTTCAATTTTATTATAAGTACTTGATTTTTCTGTAAAAAATGTAAGTTGTAACGGCAAACAACCTAACTGTTAATATCAATAGTAAAAACATTCATTCGTATTCATTGACTACGCAAGTATAAATTTGTCACCTTCATTCCAGTACAAGTACAGAAGCATGGAGACCATTGAAATGAAAAGACGTTTCCTCTGCTCTCCACGAAGCAATTTACTTTTAATTAATTCTCCATTGATTTTCGGTTAATTAAAACTTTTGCCGCGCTCAAAACTCTAATTCCGTACCATCAACACCGTCTTGTTTGCCGAGATTTCAGGTGTTGTTTACACTCGCTTTGGAATAAGGAGTCACGTAAATTGCCTCGCAGCCGTTCTTAACGACTTGCACAATAATCTGTTCCCTGCCAAAACAATTTGTTTGCTGTAATTCTTTCCGAACGAGGTACAGAATAACATCCACGGCAATTTATATTGTCTCCGCCCTAAAATATTATTTATCCTCTTTGTCACTTTGAAATACGAACTGAAGATTCGGACAAACGTTAACAAAAAATAAACTTTAAATATTTCTATTCATCATACCGATATAATTATATGATCAGGACATTCATTTGTCATGCAATCCGAAATATTATTTACTCACGCATTTCTAATGTTTCTGATTTCCCTATCACATTCAAGGTCTTTTATTATATGTTGGGCAATCTCCATGGTACTTAGGGCGCACTTTCATTTCATCTCTTTTTTATTTTTCCTATTACGTATGCTTTAAAAAGTTCTACAGACCAAATTTTGTGTTTCTTTAAAGTGAATCACATCATGCGTCTTAAAATTCAAATAATAGTTTCGATGGATTTCATATCGTAACACCTGCTGTATTAACGCTTGAGGAACATCGTAACATATTGACATTCATTTGATAGTTTCCGTCTGTTTTGCTAGATGATTCTTCCTACCACCTTTGTAAATTTTTGTCTACGTAAATACACAATCCAGTGTAAATATATTATTTTATTTATGTTTGGCATGAAAACTGGTACGTATATAGATTTTTTTGTGATTGTTTTTATAGAAAATTAGTTTAATTACAATTGCAATTTTCTTATTTCACCGTTTCTAACGTTTTAGCTTTTGATTTATTGTTCGAAGCGTATCTTCTACTCCTGATTCCATATTTTATGATTTATAATAATTTACGTAAATTTGTAATCTGTCACCGAAATCTGTAGGTGAAATGCTCTAAATTTAAATTCATTGCAGATTCTTCAAATATTTGTGTACTCGTACCCTTTCATAAATTTATTCAACTTTACTTATCTCTCTGCCCTTAACAACTATTACTTAATTTCTTGAGAAAATAGAGTATTTTAGGTTATTGAACATAATATTTTTCACTGACACAATCAAACGGCGTTGATCAGAAGTTGAGTGACAATACATTATCTTAACGATCATGAAATATTTATGCAGGACTGTAAGTTTTTCTTCTTCTTCCTCGGCTTTTCCCCCTTTATGTTTTTTCCGTCTTCAATTTCCATTTCTGTATGTCGTCCCAATCTCCCTCTTCCAAATTCCTATCCTCCCTTATGGTTTTCACATGGGTTTTCCACTTTAATCTGGGTCTGCCCCATTTATTTTTTCCAGGAGGTTACCATTGGTATATTTCTTTTGGCCATCTTCCATTTTCCATTCTTTGTACGTGACCATACCATTTAAAGGTTATGATTTTAAATCCTTTTAACGACAGACGTGGTTACGTTCATTTTTTTTCCAAAGGAGCTCATTTCTAATTTTATCCCGTCTTGTTTTTTGAAGACTTATCCTCAGAAAATCTAATTCTAGTGTTCTAATTTTGTTCTTTTGTAATTCTGTCAGGGGCCAATTTTTACTTCTATAACATAGAATGTTCTGTATTGTGGTCTTATAAATTTTGAATTTTGTTTCCTTTGTTAAATTATTCCGTGTAAAATCTTGGTAGAATTCTTAGCTATTGCAATTTTATTTTGTATATCTCTTTCACATGTTCTTACATTTGTAATTATTGATTTCAAAATTCACACTTTTTTATTTTTCCTTGTTTCGAGAGTTATGTCTTCTACATCTTTTCTAAACACATGTATTCTATCTTCTGTAAATTAATGTTCAGTCCCCATTTTTTATATTCTTCCATGAGCTTATTTATCATGTGTCATGTCCTCTTCATCTCCTGCAAATTTTACCTGATCGTCGGCGAACAACAATGAATGTAGTATCCTATCTCCTATAGGAATGCCCATTCCAGAACATTTTTATACCATAAATTAAGTGCCTGATCTAAATAAATATTAAAAAGTATCAGTAATAGACTGCATCCCTGCTTAAGGTCTGTATTCACTCTGAATTCCTCCGTTAGTTTATTCTGTATTTTAACTTTGGCTTTTGTATTATTATAGATTCTCCTAACAATATTAATCCATTTATCATGGATATTTATATTTCTCATTGCCGACCATAATAGATGTCTAGGTATACTATCATAAGCCTTTTATAAATAGATAATAGCCATATGTAGTTCTTGATGTTTAATTAGCATCTTATCTTGTATATGTCTAATACAGAATATGTTATTAGTGCATGATCTTCCACTCCGGAAACCACATTGTTCATCTCTTATTTGGCCTATTGCCTCATTAATTTTCCGACAATTTATAAAAAAAGTCATTTTTTTTCTTTAATTGGTGCATCCTCATTCATTGCATATACTCCTATCATTATAAGACTTATTCCAAAAATTTTGAGATTTAGTTTAATTAGTCTTTCGTCGATTTATTCCCAGGATATTATATTTTTTATCCACTTATTTTTTTATCAGAATAGATACTCCTTTTTTTGCTCTAATACTTTTTTGTACTCCGCTCATAATAAGTGTATAATTTCCTAATTTTTCCTGTCCCTTCCCATTCGTTTTTGTTTCAGATAGCACGACTATATCTCCAATTATTGTTGTAATATCATCTATTACTTCTTGTTCTTTACTATTCAGACTCAGAACATTCCATGTCCCAATAGAAAGAGTCCGTTTTCGTAGCTTAAGTCTGTTATATTTAAATCCATCCGGCTTTGTATTATTGAAGAACGTAGCAATTGTTGTTTTTAATAGGGGCAGGTCGCTAGCCTGTCGCCCAACCCCCAGACATGGAGGACCTGGGTTTTCTTTTAGGGTTTGCTCCCTTAGCCGGGAGCTGTAAGTTTTTAAAGTTAATATTATTCTCCGAAGTATCAACACAATCCTATATTTGAGGTCACTGAATTTATTATTTTTAAGGGACTTAACAAAGGCAACATTTATTGGCATGACTCTGGAAATCGATGGCAGTAACAGTATGCTACTGAAAAAGTTACTATTAATGGTAACCTGTCTTTCTGGGTAAAAATCATATAAGTAAGCGAAATACAACACATGTTACAGCATGATATAATAGTTTCAAGGCTAACAAATCGGCCTGATGTTTGTTTATTCGCCAAGGGGGCATTTAACTAGAATTATCAGTTGTTAGGTTTGTCAAATCTATAAAGAGGACTTTTTCAGTTTCAACTAAAATTACTTTAGAGTGTAGAGAGGGGGAGCGGAGTACTTTTAAGACTTTGTAAAGTAAATAGCACGAGGAATCGTAAATAACGATAATTTGTGTAGTTCGCAGCAAAAAAATAATTTAAAACGGGTAGTCACTGAGTGATTTATGAAAAGTTCAGTTAGTTCGCAAATAAAACTGTTGGAGATATATGTAGAAAAAGTAAAGAGTGAATTCTTAAAGCTCGATTATACGGAAGATAGAAGTGATAGGGATAGAAAAATTATTGTTAATTAGTAGAGAAGCTATGTGTGAGTATCTTTACGTACAGTTGTAATGAAAATTCTAAGGAGAAAACAACTACGGGAATTTCATTATAAATAAGTAACCAGTTTTTGACACCATTTGTCTCTCCCTAGAAGCAGAAGAACCGGGAAACTTTTATACACTAAATCACAATTTGAGTTTTCTTCGGATTATAAACTTTTCTGTATAATAATAATTTATAATTTTCCTTCAAAATATGCAAATAACGTGTATTCATTTAAATAATAGTAACGCATAAATTCTGCAAACATTTCATTCGCAGAATTTCCAATGTCACTAATCCTAAGCTTTTTCATAAAGTGAATCGAAAGACTACAATTTATTAGACTACTAGAAAGAATGATTCTGATGTAACTCTGAGATAATTGTTTTCTTTCGATCCATCATTTATTTCCCATTATAACTTTATGACTGCAATCTGCTTTCAATGTTAGTGAGGCAAACTTTTTATCTTTCTATCAACGCAAACTTCGTCGAATTCCTTTCAGTCATGTAAACAGTAAGTGAAAGATTCTTGCGCTTTTATTGGCTTTTCATTAAGTCGGATACTGATTCTAAATATATCTCTATACAGAGATTATTCCTTCATTCCATCTATCACACTTGAAGGTATATTATCAGTATGGAGGATAAGTAATACATAATTTCATCTGGTATTCTATTTTTACGATACCCATAGAATCGATTTACGTTTTGGTTTTGTGTATTTAAAGTTTCCTGAATTTCCGATTATAGAACAAAGGGTGTCCAAAATTTCTGCGTTAATTACGGTGAAAAATTGGTTATCCTTTACAATTTATATTAAAAATCATTAATTAATAATTTATGTCCAACTCACAAAAATGCAGAACAATTCTCTTACCCTATATTTGGTAATAGTTTTGTATGGAAGTATTTATGAAATATGTGAACTGGCAATCACTGGAATCGAAGCTGCTCGTTCTATTCTCAACATAACTCCTCCACTTCTTGGAATGCGTGAATAATGATTAGCGCACATACCGTATATAAATAGTTCTCGCTATTTAAAATAGACATTACATCTGAAATGCTGCTTAATATGGTAATAAATTTCACAACAATTCAATAGTTGGTGGAATTTGTTGAGTTTCGCATATTTTTAAAATTAATTGTACTTGCTGGTCCATAAATCTTCCTTTTATAAAACCGAAAATAATACTTGGACTAACACGTGCTTGTAAATCGCGACAGATAGGCGTAATACCAAACAATGTATTCGATAACCATTTGGTAGTTGCATCACATTGCAATTTATAAAGCTATCTTCTGCTTATTTTTGTTTTAATGTGGAATAATATTAAATAAAACTATTTTAGCGTAAAAATATTCAATGTTATTCCATATTAAAACAAAACTAAATTGAAGATGGTTCACAATTGATTCCTATTATGTCTTATTTGGAATAAAATTGAATAGAATCTTTTTTTGAGTAACAAGCTACATGAGGGTAATCCGCGTGGTGCCAACTCCCTTTAAGAGCATAGGAAGGGATTTTAAAGGGGGGATGCGGAAGGGTAGAGGAAGGTCGCCAAAGTATAACTAGGGTCCTAGGGTTATGGTTAAGGATCCTACTAAAATCGTCTAAAACTGATGCAGGACAAACCCTAGAAAACCTGAATCAGGTAGGTTGGGCAGTAGGTACTTGACCACGTCCTTCCGATGGCGGGAGAGGGGTTTGCTGTGGGATCGAAGCATTCCCTTCTCCGTGTCTTGACCAGTTTAGGAGACAACTGGCCGATTGTTCCAATGGAAATATCGAGCAACTCTTACCGTATGCCCAAGGCTTGCGACCCGGGAACATACACCTCTCAAAACATGCCGAGGTGCCTGCGCTTTTGGGAACCTTAGTTCATAAACGGAGAGAGGAAAAAGCATCTTCAAAGGTAGCCCTCTCCGTATCTCCAGAAATGTTAACTCTACTTTATTAGCAACTGACTGAATTTGGTTCAACCCACATACTGTTTATTCTTGATCCTTATAACTGAGTTTTATTATACAATATATGATTTATTCATATTATAATAGCTAATTTAGATTTTATATATACAGAGGTTGTTGTTTATGAATCCTTAACCTTTGAATTTATATTTAAATATTAATATACCCCCTTCTCATTTTTAGAATATTATGATTTGAAACCCACATAATGTTTGTAAAATATAAAAGAAGATCACTATATTGACGTCACTTTTTTACTATCATTGGCTTTACGGCTTATTGAAGACCTTGGCCTACTATGACGGCTGACACACTCACATTCATCTCCCATAATATATAGTACGACTGAAAAGCTATCACGTTACTGTATAATCAAATACATTTAATGAATTCCTTTGCAGGGTCTTATAGAAATGTAACAAACCGACGAGGATTGTGGTCACGAGCAGGTATAAACCTGAAACTTTTAGTAATGATGAAAAAATTACTAACCTTTATAAAAAAATAAGTAAATAAATTTACGGTTTAGGATCAGAAAACTGTGTATTAATAAATAAGTAAATGAACTTTCTGACTCAAGACCATTAATCTATTTATTCATATTAAAACCTTACTACATTTCTATCGTGACAATATTTAAAACTTGTAGCCAGTTTTGCAAAGAAAGTGTTTCAGCTATTTTCTTATTTTAGCTTTGTTATTTTTATTTTAGTACACATTATGAGTGTAATACCATCGGTCACAATTTTAATTGAAACAAGCTATCATGAATATTTTATACTAAATATTTACGTAACATATGTGAAAGAATCTGATTGGACATTACTACTTTCATGTATTTCTGATACGCTTTATAGGAAGATCATGAATTATGTTGTACTTTAACATTTACTTATTCAATTATTGATGTTTCGACGCTCTCACTACTTTAACAGTATCAGGCTAAATTTAATTTAAAAGGCCTCTATTGCTGGAACTTGTGAGTGCTTTTCTCCCTATCCTTGAATACGTATATATTGAACTCCATCCTTATTTATTCAACGTAAATGCTTATAGAAATATGTACCTGTATTAATAAATTTTTACTTGTCGTTCAATTCAAAGAATACAGCAATATGAACTGCGAATAATACGTGACTGCAGTTTAATCTATTTTTTTTTAGGTTCGTTCCATACTTATTTTTGCTGTAAAAGTGACTCTTTACTTTACTTTAATACTTTAACAATATATATTGTAATGCCAATTAATTAATACATTAATTGTGAATTTGAAAATCTAAATTGTTAGAGAAATCCTTTGTGGCGGCGGTCCAGAATAGAACAACAATAGACAAGCCAAGCACTGTTTCCTTTGTCGGAAGGCCCGCAAAATGGTATACGCGCTAAAATTGCGAGACGGGGAACGAGTTGGCAGGAAAGGTTTGGTCAGATACAGGTCGCATTAAGATATTGAGAAGTCAGTTCGTATTATGATATGGTGAAGTACGGTTCGCAAGGTTTGATGAGATAGAGTCTGCGTCAAGACGTCGTCGAAGTAATAATTGGAGACGATACAGCAGCTTGCAGGAAGACATGGTGTAATTCAGTTTGCAGGGAAATATTGAGAATTAGCATTCAACAGAGTTGATTGGTCACTGAACATTTTTATCAGGACATAGTAAACATTCACAAGAGCATTAACGACAAAACCTGCTAAGTAAAAAAAAAGCAGTTTTTGTGCACATAGCCGGCCAGAGTTAGCAGAACAATAAAGACAACCCAAACGACGAATCGCAGAATTTGCCCAAGGCGAGCGGACTACCGAGAGGACGAAGGTGGATCATCCAGGTTCCTGTCGACATATAAAAATATTGATTTAGAATCTGTGAGTTTTAGAAGCAGTGCAAAACCCGTAATACTGTTTACAAAAATTAAAGGTATCCTGGAATGCTGGGCAGCCGTGAGTAACAATATAAAAACAACTAATTATGTAAACCTGATTAAAAGATAGCCGTCTGATTTCGTTCTCTTCTTATTGATTAAAATTGTTAATAAGAGTAAATCTTTTTAGTTTAACTTCGTTCACAATTAAATTTGTTCTAATTTCATTGACAAGTAACTTTCTTTTTCTTTAATTGTAAATTGTTGGTAAGATTATAAATATAATGATTCGCCATTATCAAGCCCAGTCATGACCCTGAGAGACTGAGATATATTCAAATTTGTAATTGTTTTAAATTATTGCCAATAAATATTTTGTTTGTAAAGTTTATAATTCTCTTCATTTAAAAGTCCCATCATTAGTGAATATTACAATATATATATATATATATAAAATTATTGTTTTCAAATATTTTTAATATTGTTAAATATACAATGAATAATTGTAGGCTATCTGATTATTCACTCCTTGAGAACATTTAAATTAGGCATTCAACCAGTGATTTATTCTGTTTATAATTGGAAACTCTTTATTTTGCAAAAGTTCTATTTGTCACTGTTAAATTCTGTGTTTTAATTATTGTAATAAAAGATTCTAGTTAATAATCGGAAACGTCAATCAAGGGTATTGCAGCGTAAATTCTAATTGTCGAGTACGAAAAGAAGCTCGAGAAAGACGCTATCCCGTTATAGTTCCTGATCAGTTATGGTGATCCTGCCTGCTTGTCGTACGTCGGTTCAAGAACAGTAAAAGTAAGAGTGTGCTATCTTACTTTATATGCAGTGTGAGGCCAAATCACGAGGTTTTTATTGCGATTGAATTCAGCCTGATATTTCTGGAGCATCCTACTTAACTCCTTGATGAAAAGTGTTTTAATTGAGCTAGAATCTTCTATAATTTTGTTTGTAATTAACTTCACTTTGAGCAATAATCTGTTTTTTAAATTTTGGGTTAATAAATGTGTTGTTTTGACATTATGAATTTCAAGAACCCGAGGCAATAATTTTAAATAATTAATGCAATAAAAATAAATCCCATAGTAATTTTTACAATTTATATATATATAATCTTATCGTATTATAATAGGGTAATTAATAGAGAATTTGCTAATATATTATAGTCTCTTAATGTGACTTATGAACGAAGTTTATTTTCAGTTATGAATAAATACTTCATAAATGTAACTTTTTATCGCTATTTGTTTCCCACTGTGTCTTGCCAAATATATGAATCTTGACAATTATATCATCAGAAGAACATCTGTACATTCAGAAACAGCACCTAAACATTAATGTTTATTGCCTCAAATTTTGCATCTTCCCTCATGCCTTGTGAAAGCCCCTTTTCCATTATCTCATCTTATGAATATTTAATTCTTCCGCAGTCTTCAAAAAAGAAGTTTCTTGCCGCCTTTCCCAGCTGCAGCTCCCCACTACCCTTCCCCATCTTTTCTCTTTAAACGCACTTGCACTTAGCCCCCGCCGTGATAAACCTTATCTGCTAATGGTAGAAGATTGTCAAAATGACCTCTTCAGCATAAGAACTGCTTATTTGAGTAATTTTAAGAGCAGTGTCTTTATATTGTAAAGCATCCCCATTGTAGTGAACAGTAAAACCTGAATATCCTCTGAGAGAAATTGAAAATTCTTATAAAAGGATGGGCTATTAAACTCTCAGATAACAGCGTAATGGCACAAAAGGCAATTTTAAATGATAATCGACTAATTTAAGGATGAATTTTTAGATATTTCTTAGAACCTTTCGGCTTACTATTCTAAGATGTCTTATACGGTATGCCTTCTTATACAAGTTAACTTCAAAACCATATTATTTGATATTGGCATAAATTATCGACTTTATAAATAAATTAATAATGAAACTTTTATTAAACTAATACAAGTTAATGAAAAAATGCAGGAAACGTTGCATATTTTTTTTCTTCAGCAGGAAAATAATGTTACGGGATAACTCTTACATAATGACATGACTTTAATAGTCACAACTGAATATGACATCATTTTGTACATTTTGACGGTTGTTATTCGATCCGCTATCGGTTTTTTGGTCAGAAAATTTGAAGGCCTCATCAATGAAACATAATATTTCTCGATAAATAATCCATTCAATTAATTTAATATCACTATATAGCATGTCAAACTGATGAAAGTGTTGTAATTAAAATAAAAAAAAACATTAGACTCCAATAACTAAATTAATGTTCTATCTTAGTAGTCCGGAGTGTTTAAATCCTAAAATATACTATTATTTTCGTAGTTTCGAACCGTAATAAAGATGTAGCAAACTTGAATCGTTATAAAATAATTCAATAGAATTGGAATAGTTGTTAATAATTTATTTATTTAAAAAACACGGGTTGGTATATTACATTTTTAAAACTTATCTAGAAGACCAATTATGAAATTTTCTTGCTCAATTCATAAATTCGTAAAAATAAGTTATCTGCTAAATTTAGCCCAATGACATTATATAGTTTTTGCTAACGTTATGGAACTCACTTGACACTCGCGTACAATGAACTTCAGGAGTTTAAATGGCTTGGACCTCTTCAGTCTTCTGTGAATATGCTGATTTTCTAATTGCTGAAGACGTCCGAATTTACATTGTAGTGTAGTCTGGCTTCATGTTTACCCGCAAATATTTTAATTCCTTCTTTGGCGGTTGGAATCGAAAGGTCTCTATAGGTGTCCGTGTTTCGTATGTACCACGGTGCATTAACCGTTGCACGTAAAACTTGATTTTAGAACGTCGTATTGATATTGCTATTTTTCGCACAACCCCAAAATTGAATACCGTAGAATCATAGACCCATGGCTTTAAAATTTGGTTATACACTAAATTTTTATTGTTCAGGGGCAGGTTGGGATATCTTCCGATGTGTCATCTGTGTTGTCGCTGTTTTACGTCGAGTTCTTCTTCTCTTACCTTCTTCACATGTTATTTCCACCTTTATTTGCTGTCCAGCGACATAACAAGATACTTTTATTCATTCTCGTAAGGTGCTACGGTTCCATTTATCCCCGGAGATGGTGGTCCAATCACTGTTTTATTAGAGAAGTTCACATGGATGGATATTAATTCTTTTAATTTAACTTTTCCATTTTCTGGTCCACTCATAGAGTGTTTTAGTAATTCAATGGACGTTGTCTGATTTTGTCCTGTTACTAGCATCTCTATATATCTTCGGAAAAGGTGGCAATATTCACATTTTCCAGTTTGAGGACGTTACTCGTGAATAAAATGTTCCAAAGATGTCCAAGATCACTTCCCTTCGGTACTCCTGCGCGTTTTTCTTTTAGATACGAGTTTGCTTCTTTTTGCATTGTTCCAAAGACAATACAATATTGTAATGTTTTATACGGATAAGAGTATTTTTATTGAATGTTATTAATTATTTAAATTTATGATTATTTATCTCTGAAAATATTTGTAGCATTTAATTGCAGGGTGAAATTAAAGACAATACAATATTGTAATGTTTTATACGGATAAGAGTATTTTTATTGAATGTTATTAATTATTTAAATTTATGATTATTTATCTCTGAAAATATTTGTAGCATTTAATTGCAGGGTGAAATTAATTACAATAAACCTTAATGTTATTTTTGTGTTAATAAAATATAAATGAACTCTCGTATTCGTACTATAAATTTAAATACCAACAATAAAAAATGAAAGAAATTATGGCTTTCATAGACAGACTTTGATGAGATTAACTTCCGGTGCATTACCACTTGGATGTAGACTCCTCGGGTGGCTCTAGCGGACTCTGCAATGCCTCGTATTTCCTGGAAAATGATCATCCAGCTGATCTACAGGTTCTCCTCGTCAGGACAATGCAAACATCTCTCTAATTTATAAAAATTAACTTTACCAAAACTAACTCTCAAAAATCAAACTTCTCTATAAATTCCTCAAAAAATTCCTCCAATCACCAACGTATACCATCTTAAAACCAAAAACTAGCTAACTAACTCACCAAAACCAACTTATCCATAACCTCCACAAATTTCACTAACTCGTGCTCCAAAACTAAAAATTATCTAAGTTAAAATTAAAATCTTACTAACTTCCGCTTGCTTTGCAAGGTCCCTTTAAACCTCGGGATGCCGAAATTTCCTCCACAGGGTCTTGGATTCTGTTGTATTTATCCAATGGGTTTCCGAAAATCTCAATATTTTAATTGGCCACGCTACCTACGGGGTACAAATAACCAAATACAGGGCGGTGAAAATCTGGTGGAGCGTGTTGTCTGAACGTGCTAGAATCTGGTGACCAAAGATTTAGCCTCATCCGACATTGACAGTACTTTAATCCGTACACAGGGATGCCGCGCTGTTTACCATCCTTCCTTACCAGAATCGCGGACTAGCCTGAAACGGATAATATAAAATAGTCACGATATTTAATAAAATAAATTAAAATATATAAATAAAAAAATAAAATAACGCCCAATAAATTATACCGCTTGTGTACACTGCAATATACGAACTGCCTTGGTAATATTTTATTAACGACCAGATTAATAAGATATGCCACACTTCATCGATTGTTTGTTCAAGATTAAGGAATAAATCTGAGCAATTATTTTGTTATCTAAGGTTCTTTCTATAATATCAGTATTTCAATGCGCTCGGTCAATTATAGAATATTGTTTTAGAATAACATAAAGTAAATATTTAGAAATCCAAACAAACTTTCCTCTCATAACAGCATTAAAGCAAATTCAAATCGAACATTGTCTCCTTTCCTATTTTGTATTCAAATATTTGTATGTATACAGGGAATATTGAATAAATCTCATTATTTTCGGATATTAAATAAAATATTACTCCATTTTAAATTAGTATATAATTTATTTCAAGTGAAGTCAGCATACGTGTAGCGACACTGAAATTAACTATACATAATTGTCATTCTATATTATCAAGGTGAGCTGACTTGCAAACACTTGAAAGAGAATATGACAATAGTTCATGCTAGACTTTCTATTTTAATTTCATAGTTATGACATTAATTAAGTGCTATTACGAAGTAGTTGGCAGTTAGCGCTCTTTACAAATGAACAAACCCTAAATTAGCCTACCTGACTAAAATATACATACGAGAAAATTTAATTATCAATTGTGATGAAAGGAAACACGTAAAGTGAACAACATACTGATGGAATCATTTAATATAATTCATAAGGTCGTTCTTATAAACGAATTTGCATTTCAATATGTTTCTTAATGGTCATGAATGCATAAAGTTATTTCACTCTTTCCTTACAGACCAACCATTTTTTTTCCAAGGTATTACTATAATGACTACTGCCCGCTCTTTGCTTTTTAATATTATTATATGAAACGTGTACTACCTATTGTCCTAAACGAAGCTCACGTTGTTTAAAATTATTTACTACTACAATCATATTTTTCTTTATTTAATTCATTCGATAACTCCAAGCCATTCAAAATACCTTGGCCGTTGTGATTAAATTTTAGACTGCAAAATTCCGGCTGCTTCCTTTCTCAACCTCTTCATTATATTCTATACCTACAGAAATGTGGAAGGGACAAGGTGGAATCTCACTTGACACTTAATTGTATCAAATCTTTTCATTCATGATAAATGAAAGACTTTCCTTTCACATCATTCATAAGTCTGTAGAATCATTTAACGCGCTTTATTTCGTAAAATCCGTGTAGGTATTGAAAATGTTAATTACTTTCACCGTGTGCCTTGTGTTAGCATTAGAAACAAAATAATCGCGTTTTATCGCCTAAAAACATACTTTAAATTACCTTAATGGGTACTGAGGATGAAAATATCTTAAATAAAAAATATAATGAAAAAACATTTTAATTAATTTTTTTTTCATTAAAAATTAATTTGAACCATACAAAAGTGTTTTAATAAGTCCTTTCGTTTTTGGAAGAATGACTTTTACGTCAATTTTTAATTATTTAGATACCATTGGCCCTTTGGTGTAGCCACCTCCTTGTACGTAACTAGCCTGTTTCCCGCAAATTTCCCAGAAAATTGTAAAAGAACCTGTAATCAATTAGGTATTTTGTCAAGTAATCTGTGTTTTCCATAGCATATTAATATCCGGGATCCAGTTCCACTGCCACGTTGTGTATAAATTCTTTTTGGATGGGGATTGTGGCAATGATACATTTCTCTGAGATCTCGCGAGTCTTCCTTAATGCTCTCCAAGATTTCGCCACATTAGTACGCCTCACTAGGCTCCTTAATGTCTTCCTATTGATGGTCTTTGGATCCGAGCCAGGGCGAATAACGCTTACATTGAACCACTGGAAACGCATACGAATCTAAGAAGGAAATCAGGGTGCTGAAATACTTACACGACCTAATGTGTCATACTTTGAAAAACTTTAACTTCTAAGTGTAGTTAGGTAGAAATAGATGAATGTTTAGGTAGTGATGGACAATTCCATAATATTCTAATAAAATAGCAAAGCTATTCATTATGCATGTAAAATGTAAAGCGTGTTTTCGGTCAATTTATTTTAAATAGATACTAAAAACAAAGTTTAGTCGTTAATATTTTTCTATAAAATGTGCCTAAATTAATAAGAATAACCATGAAATTTTAAACTAAATACTTTGTTATAACGGAAATTTTGTAATTGTTTTTATAAATTTTCGTTTTGGTTTATAAATCACGTAGCGTTGGCATAAATATTTTAGAAATGATTAACACAAATTCAGGAAGGCTTCGTACACAAATAGTAAACAAGATACACTTAATTTAAAATAACTGCAGAATAAAATTCACTAGCCGCAACATTCGAAGTGAAACTAAATCTTCATACTTGTCCTCTTTCGTAACAAAATTAACTATTTATACAATCAATGAGTTCTACATTATTAATTCATCTCAATTTCAATCTGTAGAAGTTAAAATTGTAGATTCATTTATACTAATGATTTGATGTAATGAACTGTAAAGTTAAATGCCCATTGTATCATTATAGTTTCTGTATCAATGTGCCTGAAACAGTGCAGGAGTATATATGTATAAAAAATAATGCAGAAACCTTTTGAATAGAAATTAAGATGCGAATACGGATAAACAATGATTTGAAAGTATGGGAAAAACAGATATGATTCGACCAATTCATTAATGCTGGATTTTAATTAAATCTTTACACGGCAGTAATTTTAACTGAATTATAGTAAATAAGTACGTAATATTAAAATTTGGCTGATATAATCATATTAACTGAATTATAATAAGTAAGTACGTAGTATGGAAATTTTACTGATATGGTGTAGCATTATAGCAGAAAAAAATACATATCACATTACTTATGAATTAAAATTGTATCACTAGTGTCAATTAAATGTTGAAAACTTAATTATAATGTCAATACTTAAATTATATTGAATAAGAAATATAGCCAATTCAGACAAAAAAGTGATAATATAAATACCACACAACGTTTCTAGGATTCTTGTTCCTTTCGTCGGGTGCTAAGAAGAGCGTAGAGAAACACAACTGCACTGGTCAGTTGACAAAACTCAAAAGCGACGAAAACGTAACAAGGGGAAAGCCAAAGGTCAGCGTAACAATATGGGAGGAACGACTATGGGAAAACAGAAGGTTTAGCGTAATAATATGGGATCATAACAATTATTGAGTTTGAAACTGTCTGTACATTAACAGCTGTGATGTTGGATTTAATGTGAAGCATCTCTGAAATGAGTCTGGTATTGTACCTGGTGTCACTGTCTAAAATCTTAGCATTTTGCCAATAAAATGTATGTTTAGAACTGTTTATATGTTTGGATACTACAGATTGTTTATCAATGGGAAGTTTGATATTAGATATATGTTCTTTGTTACGTGTATTAAGGGAACGTTTTGTTTGCCCTATGTAGCAGGAATTACAATTAGAGCAAGTGATTTTGTAAGCAACACAATGTTTGCTGTAGTTGTCAAGTGGGTCCTTGTGGTTTTTAATCAAGAATGGAAGGGTATTAGTTGATATGTAAATGATGGATATATGTACCTAAATACGGATTTTCATCGCTTTTGAGTGTTGTCAACTTACCAGTGCAGTTGTTTTCTCTAGGCTCTTCTTAGCACCTGACGAAAGGAACAAGGATCCCAGAAACGATGTGTGGTATTTATATTACCCTTTTCGTCTGAATTGGCTATCTTTCTTATTCCTTATTACAATAATAATATTTATATATCGTTAGTGTTAAAACTTTAAAAATATTAATTAAATAATAATTTTGGTTTCATATCACTGTTAAATATTCAATGATTTTCATATTAATGAAGATGTTATTAAGAGTAATTGATGTATCGCTAATATAATCATTTTTACATAAGTATTCTTAACAGAAATCATTCACTGTAGGCTATGAGTGTCGAAATTGCTCAATGAAAATTGTTAATTAAGGAACGGAACGAATAATTCTTAATATCAATGCTGAAATTAAATACACGTTTTATGGAATAATAAGTCGTTTTTAATATTATAAAAAATATATACGATATTTTACAGTCGTTATATTACATTTTATAAAAGAGTCCGATTTTCCAACAAACTATGTCATTAAAGAAGCTTATAATGCTTTTATTATTTTTTCCCCGAAACCTAATTGCAATTTCTGCTTCGTAACCTCTTCCACAATATTCCTTTAAACACAATTATAATGGGGACTCGTAATTACAGAATGATGCGCATGATGAAACTCAATTCATTATTGAATGGGGAATTGTGATGAGATGTAATTGATAATATCTGTGTTCTCTAATGATATAATCCTATTCTCGTTGCTAGAATCTTGAGCTTGTGTGGGGTTTGCTGGATAATGAGATACGCCTTGTGCTAAGTGATTGGGTTAGAAGGGGCACAAGAGATTCTCGGCTACTGTTCAGATTTAATTAGCGAGTTGAGGGCTCCATACACGGGGCATCTCCTTGTAAACTTGAATGCTATATAACATGAATGTTGTAAAGCGAGCGGTCAAAAAATAAATGTTAACCACGGACGGATTCAACAATTCACTGTTATTGCTAAAGAATTTATCATTGCTCCTTCGGTGAGATTATTGTGGTAATGCACACGCCTAAAAGTCAACTGATTAGTAAAATAAATAAATCAGCCAAAAATGTCAGAATAATTTGAATTTAATCAATAAAATTGGAGAATCACATTTTTGAAATTACAATAAACGAAGTACAACGATTCGACGCAACCGTGTGATCTTATCACACATTATATTAATTAAAAATTAATCGTATTGCTTAATTATCAATAATGAAATTATTTTTATTAATTTTGTACTGATTTGATCCCAATTTTGGGTCGAAATGTTTCATTTTACCTTCATCAGAGTTAACCCTATAACTTAATTGTATTAGTCTGATTTATTTATTTCATTTATATTGATTATTAAAAGCAGCAGCCTATTAGTCAGAAAAATTTATTATTCTACTTAAAATATAATATAATATATAAACAAAACTTCAAGTAGGATAATTTTTTGTGACTAATAAACTGTTATTTTTAATATTTAATTAAAAATAGTTAACATTATTATAATTATTTTATTTAACCTTAACGCCAGATTGATATCAATTTTAACTGAACTAACAAAATTTGTAGACTATGAAAAAAATCATCAACATATTCTATAATTTTACTTTAAACAGATGGAGAAAGCCAAAAAATTGTGATCAAATTTTATATGAAATTTTTTAGGTAATAATTTTTCCGGAGCAGAAATTCGTACATATAAATGAAACACAACAGCGTGAAGAATATAATCCAAGTAATACACAATTTTCACTCCTTAAAAATTTTATGTTAATAAAAAAATTACTTGCGATTCTAAATGTCCATTTTATGATTATTTTGTTTTAATAAACAGTTCTTTCTGGGCCAGTACTTTTTTAAGTGTATAAAAAAGTTAAATATTTTATATCTCGTAAGTTTCGACGAGGAATCGTTGATTGAATGCAATATCGGAAGGTATTGAAAGTATTAGCAAATGAAATTGTTATTTTTCGTCTGTAAAAACAATGATTCTAAATTTTCATCGCAATATCATTAGGAAACATTAAACATAATTAATATTACTTTCAGTCTCCCATCAAGAAAAATAATCAGACATTGTGGAATTTTATATTTCCTGCAGTTTGAATTTAGAGGGAATTCTAGTCACTTATATAGATAAAAACTGGAGAAATAATGATTTCTTAATTTCTAAATAGTAACGGAAACAATAGAAAAATTTAAATACATTATCTAAAGCAGAATGGTAATGAATCATATTGCAATACCACCTTTTTATTGCTCTTATTTAACAACAGAATCATAAAGTAATGTACATTATCTACTTACAAGAGCCTTGTATTTTCCCAAGAATATCGCAAACATGGCTGCAGCACAGCTTGTTTATTCTATCCTGTTTACCAATTATCATCGATATTAAGGTTTTTGTTATGCTGTTTATTTGCTCAGCTACTATTCAAACACATGGCGTCATTATGAAATACAGTCTCCATAATGTGAAATCAACCATTATTATTTTACGTTATTGTCAAACATCACAGACATCAAATTGTAGGAAAATTGTATTTTGCTATTCCTTATTTCAGTTCTTAATACCGACGTCCACTGTCAAATTATTAAATTAATTTTGATGACACGTAGTCTCGAAAAAACATAGAGGATATATATCGTACTTTAAGTACAATACTGAGTCATGTATTATACTTACGGCTTTTATTCCTCTAACATTCATGCGTCATTATTGTAATGAAGAAATATGGGACGTACTTCGAATATCATAGAACAATTATCGAACATTCATATATCAAAATATTTAATTAGATGCGAAAAATTAAGAATCAGATTAAATATAAGACAGTATAATTATTAATGTGCGAAGAAATTTGTTAAAACGCATCATATAAAGAAGTTAACTGCCAATGTGTAAAATTTTAATCGCTGATAATTGTTATATTTTTTTAGTATATCTTTATTATGTGATTTATGATATGCACGACTATAATTTTCTATGGGTGCTAACAGTTACCTTGATTGCTACAAATCGAAACAGATAGGAAAAATTAACAACACATGTTACAAAATATGTTATGATACGAAAACTTTTTTCTGGTCTAATAAAATGGTCTGAGTTCTGACTATTTGGGCAAGAGCGCTTTTGCTCTCAGCAACTTTTAGTCACGGGGTGTGATCAGATTTGAGAACTTATTGATTTCCACTAAAACGACTTAAGAGTTGAAAGAGGGGAACGGGATTCCAATCAGATCAAAAGAAGATAGTTCATTGTTAGTAGTTGGAGATATTTCCAAAGTTGGTTCGCTTATAGTTAATTCGTGGAGAGAGCTAGACATATTGGAAGTTACTTAGGAAAAAGTAAGGGAATGCCCTGTCTACGAGGGCTATTCTCTCGCAGGCAGTACCTTGTAGGAGAGATACGAAGGGGCTACCTTTGGGGATGCCTTTTCCTTTCCGTTTCTGAACTAACGTTCCCACAAGCCGAGGCACCTCGCCCTGTTCTGAGAGGTGTATGTTCCGGGGTCACAGACCTTGGGCATACGGTAAGAGTTGTCCGCTATTCCCATTGGAATAGTCGGCCAGCTGCCTCCTAAACTGGTCGAGGCACGGAGAAGGTAATGCTGCGTCCCCACAGAAAACTCCTCTCCCGCTATCGGAAGGGCGTGGGACAAGTACTCAATGCCCGACCTACCTGATGCAGGTTTTTCTAGGCGAATGCCGGATAGGATCCTTAAAATATAGCCCGGGGGCCCTAGTTAACCCTTGGCTACCTTCCTCCACCCTTCCGCATCCCGCCTTTCAAATCTTTTCCTATGCTATTAAAGGGGAGTTGCCCAACGTGGATTACCCTCATGCAGCCTGTTTCACTAAAAGAAAAAAGTAAGGATGGCGAATAGAAGTGACAGGATAAAACGTCTTTAGAATTATTCCAGAGGAAGGGCAGCAAATTTGGACATTCTTTGATTCAGCATTACCAGCAGAATTTTCGCCTGCAGTGCCGCAGTACTGAGCTCTACCCAACCATGACAAAAAAGTTACCTTGCCCCCTGTGTACATAGTAGTATTAAATAATTTGTAAATGAAAATTTTATAATTCTATATTTTTCTTTTCTTTTTTAATTAAATTAAATATAATTTTTCAATTATTTGAACCCCAATCTGAGTTAAGGGAAGTAATTAAAAGTAAATATTGTACACTTATTTGCTACAACAATTTTTGAAAATGGACAGAAGCTCACTCGTAAAAATCTTAATGTGGATCCATTTTACCGTGATGCAGCTTGAAGAATTTAAATATTTCGAACACAAAGTAGTGATCAAGAATCACCGATACGAATAATTTAGATACTTGCCTGTTTTAATTTAATCTATTGACATTTTAAAATTTATTTATTTACTTGTGGACATCATTCAGTTGGCGAACTCAAACAAAGGCACAGTTTCCAGGAATGTTGTGTGGTATTTATATCATCACTTCACTTTGTCTGTTATTTGACTATTTTATTTAATTAGTACATTTTAAAACAGACGTATTATATTTTCACTTCAATGATTCCACGACGGTTGCGATCGGCGGCCATCAGTGTTCAACGTAGCATTGTTGGATTGGCGCTACAACGAAATCTTGAAGCTGTATAAAACGGACAATTTGATTGGGCAACATTTCGAAACCGCGAAATGTATGAAATTGTGTGATTGGCTAATGGGGACAAGTTAGAAGACACAATGGACTCCGAACGGTGTGAAGTCACGTTTGATGGATTGCCGCCATTTTTAACTAAACTGCAGGATACCTTCGTGAAAAACATTATGATCAGTTCAGTTAGCTAGTAAAAGTTGTGAACGTAAATATATAATTCTTATTACTTTTTCGGAATCATAGGGTTGGAGATAATAAAAGATTATCCGCTTATCAACGGAGTCAATACTTACATAACACAACGTTTCAGCGAAATTCATCTCCACCGTGGTCAGGTGCCTGGTGTGTTACAACAAAGAATTGAGCCGGTTTATAAGCTGAGAATCTTTTATTAAATCCATACACCGCGAAAGCTTACGTTATTTGAGGGTTGGAGATATTGGAAACTGCGACTACGATCGACGGGGCAGTCGGGTGCTGCCTTGGCCGTGATTCGCACTGGGGGAATGATACAATATGGGATATGCAGTCTCTGATCCACGTCTGCGACAAGCTGTTTCGGGAACTATCTGAACAAACTGTTGTGTGTTAAATCTCATTTTCACAAGTTTTTCTGTTTTGTAAAGTACGTTTAATATTCTCCGTTAAATACAGCGTTACGTCCAAAGCACCTTTCGTTTTTGTTATCAGAAAATCTCAAACCCACATTACCCTTTATTAAAAACAAACTTAATAAGTTTACAAACATTAAGTATATAGAATAATTATGAATATCGATGTGGTTAAAAATTGATTTAAAAAAATTAATATAAAATTTATTGTAATGCCAATTAATTAGGCTATTAATTGTTTGGACATAAAATTTAATTGTAGCGGCAGGAGATTCCAAAGCGACAATGGAGCCAAGCTCTGTTACTTTGTCGGAAAGTCAAAATGGCGTATGCGCGCTAAAACTCGAGACTATGATAGTTCAGTTGGTGACGGGACATTTCGGAGGACGGAACAAATTAGTCTAGAGCAGAGACTTGCCGTTGTTTAATGAATTATTAAACAAAGTTGTCAGTTGAAGACATAGTAAAAACATTCACGGGAGCATTACATCGTAAATATTGCTAAGTAAAAGCAGTGTACGTCTGTAGCCAGCCAGGAATAGTAAAGATGCAGTTTAAGTCCCAAGCGGTAAAAAGACTAGCAAATCTATTAATCACAGGATTCATATAAGGCAAGCAGTTATCAGATAGCTGACAAAAAGGAGGATCATCCGAGTTCCTGGGAGCCTATCAAGGTGGACTTCAAGCATGTAAAATCTGTGAGCCAATATTAGAATCAGTGTAAAATTTTTGCAATAGTGTACTCTCGAAAACAAAATGAATGCTGGAACCAGCTGGACAGATGGGAGTAACAAAATGCAAAATTAATGATTTATGTAAACGTAATTAAAGGATAGAAGTTAGATATCGTTCTACTTTAATTGTCAATCAGAGTTAATTTCGTTTCTTTTAATTTCTTCCTATAGGATATTGTCTAGGTGTCTGTGTGTTAATTAGTTTTTTGAAACAACTTGTTGTGTCCATTATCAAACCCAGTAGAGACCCTGAGATCTAAAATTTTAAATTGTAATTGTTTGTGAGTTAAAGCAACAAAGTGGAAATAAATAATTATATGTTTTAAATTCTTGTTGATTATTTCATTTAAATTAAACGAGCTACCTATTTGAGTATTACATTATATAAAATTTTGTTTATATCCTCCATCCGTGCAATTAATGCTGTTGAATTACTTTCGTAATCAATTGTGCTTTGTAAATTGTATTAGAGCCTTGTATGTTTTTTTATGCATTTGAGCCCATTATTCACGTAATTGCAGCTGATTGGAATGCGGCAGCGTAGGAATGTGATTGGTGTGACGTCAGAGGTGAACCATCTTCCGGCGAGATTTGAACGTTAACGTTGAATTTTAGTTTATTTTAAACTCAAAGAAATTAATAAATCGTTTTAAATGTATGATTACAATAGTAATGGATGAGAAGCCGGTTACGAAAAATATTTCCACCACTGTTTCTCTGTTTATTAACACTGAAGAGAATACAAATCAAATTAACTGTTATGGAGGTAGGAGTAAAAATACTTCTATTCATTCCAGATGTTCCAATATACCAGCCATATGTACAAAATTACAAAGTTCGCTGAAGAGCACGTATGAGAATTGACTTAAAGAAAAAATTTCGTCTACGTCGCCTTTACTTTATTCCAGAGACTCCCTCAGCTACCTGTGGCAGCGTTTCGCATGCCCAACTTCGAATTGCGAATTGCCATTGTCATGGAGCAGTTGACAATAGCAGCGTAGGTCCTCTGGGCGAAGAACCAACCCTTGTTCTTATCGATTGCTCTCTCCGGCGCTGGGCTGACGTTCTCACTGTGTATATCACCACCTTCGCTTTCATATCGACACAACCAATTTGCATTGTATTTTAATAGCAAAAAAACTGTCAAGATTTGTCCATTCGGATTTAATTTTTTTGGCTTATTTTCTCAGGTACTTGCAAAAAGAAATAACAACGCTTTTGATTTTTAAAGGTTTTTGTATTATATCCTACATAGTAAGAAATTAAGTAAACCACAGCTTAAAATTCATTATACTGAAAATATCATTCAGACGCAGAGGAAGTTGTGAATCGGTATTACTCAAGTGGAAAGCTAAGCCATTCTGGAATGAGGATTAGATCAGAAACAGAGAATCACTTTCTCAATACTTCGTTCGATAAATCTTTTCGTAGTGAATGCTGCTCCTATCATGCATTAATCTATCTAATAAATCAAATATATTACGTTTGTGTCTGTGTGTTTGCGTATGTTTCGTACACCCGTGCAACAAATTTGGCCAAGTTTAGTACACGTATTACTTTCGAACCGGAAACAAACGCTTTGGCGGAAAGACACGTCAAACATCCCAAGGGGCGGTAGTGGACGGCTGTGGAAAGTTTAAAACATGCAAAAACGACAGATATTTCTGTCAGATAAATGTTTTTTGAGGTTAAAGAGATTGATAGTGTTTCTCCCGATATTTTTTGCGTATAATTCCAACCACATTGGCATCGGAGGGAAGCACCATTCGGGTTGGGGGTGGAGAGACTATGTTTAAAAAGAAATTTGAAAGAAAATGTCTTGTATCTTTGTTAGGTCAGAAACTTTTCAGAACTCCTTCGTATATGACGATACTGACTTATCAGAAATATTAAGATACAGTCGTGAGAAAGGTGAGCCCTTTCTATAGTGCATTCTGACGAGGCCTTTATTGCGATAATGATTTAAAAAACAATTACATTTATGTAAAAAAATTGTATTCAACAATTATACAACGAATAAAATATATTGAGCGAATAGCTGCATCACTAACGGGATTTCCGTTTAGTTTGAGAGATTGCCTGACTTACAATGTTTGAAAGCTTTTAATAACAACCGATGGTCTTCTGATCAATTTAACACAAAATTAAATTTATTTTCATTAGATTATGTGCAGCTTATTTGAAACATTGACCACTAACTCATTAACGCATGATTAATATATATAATTAAAGTACCTGGAATTAACACCTGTTGTAATTGCGTTTAAATATCCCCTCAATTATGGCTCAATAAACACATTTCGAACACTCTCTCAACATTTGCAAAAACAAGTATTTAGTTTAACTGCATATAATTAATTATGGACACGGATTCCTTTTATATTTAAAACAAAAGTTTGTTTTAATTGAAAAAAAATGTAATGGTCTAATAATAGGCCCAGTAATAATAATAAAAAATGTAATACATTAATCAGGAAATTAATAACATAAAATACCGAAAATTTATCATTTCAATTAATTAAATATATTTAATTATTACTGGACTCTTGAGTACCAATTGGATCAATATCTGTAAAACTGAAACTTGAAAGAAAGGTTTTTATCGGTTGATGTATTTTAATTTATATTTTCTTTACTGTTAAATTTTGAATTTTAAGTGCTGTTGCACATAATATGTACTTAACAATTTAATATTTAATTTAATCACATTTAATTATCGCAGAGAAATGAGAACAATTTATTATATAATAACAATATTTAAATTAGCTTACTCTTCAATCTAATTCAGGGCCTTATTAGAAATTTAAAAATATTTTTCTTCAATGTATTGTGGGCATCTAATGATAAAAATAGGGAAATTTTGAGTCAAATTCAATTTAATTCATCATTAATTCACGGGAACTGCATTTATGAGCTGTGGCGAGTCCGATGTGGTGCGGCGGCAGATTGTTTGCTGGTCTGGTTGTTCTAACGGAAAGCCATAATTCGCTGCACTTCAAAATTACTTCGCCACCGATTGGAAGCTGCTTGTCCTTGACCCATATGAAATACTTCGCCGGCAACGAGAGAAAGATAATCCTTCGAAAAATTTCATCGACCTATCACGCGTATTAATTAGTTCTTCCTGCAACAATTACACGCTTATTTAATCGGAAATTTATTTGACGCTTGTAAAATCTTCAAAATTGCACTAAGCTGTTAAAAAATATTTATTTTTAAAAACTTAGATAGCTTATCAACTGAGACGTTTTTAGTGCCGACATAGTTTTCTTTCTATATTATTGTCATTCTAATATTTATTATTTAAATAAATGAAATAATTAAAATAATCTCGGTTGGAAATAATTAAGTTTCTTTTAATACCCTTGATGAGTTTAACAGCCTAAAAATAATAAGAAAATAATTCTTTTTAGGATGATATGACTTAACTGTTCCCTTATAACGTTACTTTTAAGACATAGCAATCAATAATTTTAGTCTTATTTTAGCCCAGTTCTTATGTCAAAAAATTTATTCCAGGAGAAAATGGTTTTTATATGTTATGGCATACTTCCAGATTCGACAGACCCCGGTAAAAGGTTTTTGTTGCCTAAAAACCACAAAATTTTGCACCTGTTTTTCAGTTTCTTCTAATAACTAAAGCAGAAATAAAATATTTTTCGAAAAGAACTAAATTCCATCGTGTTTATAATTAAATAAAAGATTTATCGTAGAATTTCTTGCTCTACAATTCATTACTGATATTTTTCAATAGATACCTAAGTATACATAATGATCACACCCGGTCAGAAATTTTTGCGCTTTTGCGAAATTTCGGTGACGTAAACAACTATCCAGATTTTTTTTTCGCGTATTCAATAACAATCATAATTTGTTCTGTTTTCGCCGGAATGGTCCTATTACGAACCCTCGGGTTATTTTTATTGTTTATGTTAATTTAAAGTTTTATATGAATGAATTTTTTTTTATTTCTTGTCCCTATATATTATAATTTCATCAATTTTTGTCAATAAAGTAAAGTAGAGAGTCGCCATTGCACAGCAATAATGTATTACAGAAAATCGAGAAATTCTCATTATAAATCGCTACCTGACACGATGTTATCGAGTACAATTTTAGCGACTCTACAACCAGCCTTGGAATTGATCTTCACTTCGAGAAACAAATTGTCAGTTGGTGATTCTAAGGCTTTGAAACGCTTGCTAAAATTCCTATAACTCAACGATATCAAAAGTTAGGAACAGAATTAATTAAAAATTGTTCATTTCAAAAATATTTGTTAGGGGAAAAATAATAAAATCCTTTAAACATTTATTTGTATTTCAAATTCTGTATACAAATATAAATCAGACTTTTACAATAATGGTTTATCAGAAAATTATATGACTAAATATATTCTGAAAATACGTGGAACCAACGTGACATAATTATAATGATAATTAAATTTACTTTTAAAAGTTACCCAGAATAATTATTTTCCTATTTATATTTACGTGATATGTAAAAACGTAATAAATAAATATAATGACTAAACAATCAGAAATAGTGGGTTAACGACGGTTCAATTAGGCTATGATTTATAAAATTTATTATTTTATAGAATTTTGTTGAAAATCTTGGAAGTGCATTCAATAAAATTTATCAGAATATTCAACAGAATTGCAGAAATTTTTGATTATAATAATAATAATTTAGTTTTTAATCTATTTTCCCTTTCTTAAACCTGAGGAAGTTATAAATTATGTACGAAACGTAGTGATATATTATTATAATTGTATTAATTGCATTGACAGTTAAAATATTTCTAATTATATATATTTAGTACTAATTCAAGTACATTATTCTTCTCAACAATTATCTTTAAATATAAATATGTATCTTTATAGCAATCGGCTTTTATAAGTAATTTTGGAAGGACTATTGATCAGCTATATTACCTCAATTCTCTCGTTATCCCGTCAGGATACATACACCCTGGTATACGTCACATTCTGCTGTTGTTTTTTTTTTAAAAAGAAACGATTCTAACCATGAAACCTTATGCTGAATCCACAGGACGAAGTCTCTCTAATGAAGCACACGGTGACAAGAAAGTATTCAAATTTTCTTTTACCGTATCTTCATTTATCTTTCGTTTTATTAAGGAAACAATTTAGCTCTAATGCTCAGCAGCAATTGTCACTAAATTTTAAATTCTGTTGGACAGAGACAGATTTTCAGCGGAGGCGAGTCTCAACATGAATAATTCAGGCCCGTCAACTGCTTATCGCAGAGCTTAATTACAACTGCGCTAGCTGCACCCACTAATTCCGTGTGACGGACTCGTGGCAGCGTAAACCTCTGCAATGTTGCAATTGAAACACGCTAATCTAAAATATGCGCAACTACAGCGAAAAACATCAATCTAACGATACGGAGCAAGACAAAAACGCAGAAAAGACCGATTGAATGAACATTTAGAAGAGGGAAGTCACTCCTTCAATTTCGCGTCTTTAATAGTGACGTGTGTATTTTGATAATCGTCTTCGAATTGTTATTGGCTTCCTTATTAAGGTGGTTCAATCAGACACACTGAAAATCCTTCAAAAAATAAAAATATTTCTGTTTAAACACATATTGAGAAATGTTTCATAAATTGAAATACTGTTTCATTGGTTCAACATGGCGTTGGTTTTACGTCATTTATATTGTAAAGAATTATTTTTGTGGACTGGGTTTTTACGTTAAATCAAAAAAATATTGACCATTAAAGAAATTTTTATATAAGTTTATTACAGTTAAGTATGAAAACCTCTTATCTCAGGCACCTGTCGTTTTTACGTAGAAGAGATCTGCTGCCCGTACCAAATACGTACTGCTATTCTGTGTTGTGTTGCTTGCTGTAGCTCTCGTACAGACGTCTCCGTATCTCACAGCCGGCAGAACGGGTTAAGTGCAGTGATGAATTTAGTCAGGACCGTTGCAACGCGTCGACTCAGGGGTTGACCACTGGCTAAGGCGTTGGCCTCCGGGATTGATTGCTGGCAAGCCGTCGTACTAAATTGTGTGGCTTCGATGAACTCTTCACTAACAAATTATGGCCCCTTTCTCACGACGATTCTGCCTCGGACTATATCAGAGACAATAACTTGGAATTTTTTACAGCAGAACTCATGAGATTTGTAGATCGGTGACACTTAAAACGTATACACGTAAAGCAATACGGAGCCTCTCATAATCACATCCACCGGCTGCGGTGAGCACAGAACAACTGTCCAGTTTCAAAAGCTTATCTTATTATAGCCTCCCATTATTTTACTTTTTTCATTATTAGAAAACTTGGTCGAAATGTAAGTTTCACTGTTTCTTCCATTGTTACAAGAGTTATAGCACGCAGCTGCAGTTCCGTAGTCAACAATGGCCAACTATTCCGTCATGTTGAGGCCAACAATCGAGACAGGACACAAAAATTACTTGATGGAAAAATTTATCTCCTCCACCCCCACGCACGTGCACGATTTCGAATTCTCCAAACCACAGCAAACAACACTTCCGAGACAAAGAAAAACTAAACCAAAATACACGCGTTACAATATGTTCGGTATGACCGTTGGGAGAAGTTTGTGTACTGGCTCATGCAATTATTAAATCTCATAGTCAGTAAACAAGATTTAATTAATTGCAGTTGAACAAATAGTCGTGTCTGAGTCGATTTCTGTCGAGAGTTCTTGTTAATTCCTAAGATTTTTATTTGAATAGTTTTTATTTTGATAATCAGATTAATAAATTAAATTACGTTATCTATAAATAGAAAAAGTTTGACATGTAGTCAATTTACATATAACGTACCTTCCTTACGAGAATTAAAAATATAGGCCTTGAATGAATGGTAATGCTAAACGGTAGGTGTAAAAAGGCATTCGTATTTTCTCAAAAATATAGCTTAGTGGTTAGAGATCCTATCTGCAAAACGACGGATCCGAGTTCGATTCCGGCTCCGTCGGATATCTTGTCTTATTTCATACGTATTCAATATATTTGTAATTTTAAAAACTATAAAATTGGTCCATTATATAGGTTAATTAATTCCTGACAATTTAAGCATATTAAGTCGTTTGACTTATATTACATTACATATCTTAAAAAACAATTTTGATTCAGAGACAAATTCCTTGAACATCTTTACGTGTTCAACGAATTTGGTGAGAAAAGCATACTACATATTAATCTTTTGTTTGGTTTAAAGTTAATATATTCTTCTATTCTATCAGGACTTTAAACGTTTTAATGAATCAGGAAATTATTCGTATCTTTATAATATCTTTTTCCTCTTTCGTGTAACGCTATCTTGGACCAGAACACATGTAATTTCGATTGATAATTTATAGCTGCAGGCCGCTCCATGGAGTCTGAAATTAGTTATTAACTACGTGATTGGTTGTTAATCGAAATTATTACCCCCAGCACGGAACACACATAGAAACATATTTCCCATTACAGACATTCAAACGACGATGGTGAATAATTTGCTTCAACTAACTTGTAAATGGCAGTGAAGTACAGGATCCTCAATGTATGAAAATTGGCGTTAAAGTTCCTTTACAGATCCGAATTAGTTATAATTAATTTTATAGCAGCCGAATGTAACGACTATTTCGTTGACTATACAAATGTTCTTTGGATATAACATCCAGTGACCATTACTCTAATGCATGACGTGTATAATACGCTGTATTGTGGTGGTATAATTATCAAAATATGTAGTAAATTATATATAAAAGGGAATATTTTTAACAAATTCTTTTAAATAACAATTTAGAGTTTTGTAAATAATTATTGAATATATTTTTTATATATTCAAATTGATAACCACAGATTTTCAATGAAAAATAATAACTGCGTCTCAGACCACTTAAGAAAAAAACTTGGTTTTGGAACAAATAAAATTTCAATTCAATTCTATTTAATAAAAAATGTATTCAACTAAGTACGAGGTTTTCTTACATAATCTTCCATATTTTAGGAGGATACTTCCGGTTATATGTGAAAAATTGGCTAAGCATCTTCTGATTCTATGTTCTTCCAGTTCCTAGGCCAGTTTTTTCTTGTTTCTGGCACTTTTCCCAAAATGTAGCAGAATCAGACCTCCATGTGAGCCTATTTCATTCGCTTTTTATGTCTCGTTCCCTCAGCTCGGAAACGTCATCCCCTTGATTTATAAAATAAAGTTAATTTTGATCAGTTCTGGGTGTCCTGGTGGATTGTTACAACCTTTATTATTAAAGGATACCCTTATTTTGAAATGTCTTAAGGTTGTACGATGGATTTTCATCTGCTTTTAAGGCTAATATGTAATATTAATCGAAAATAATTTTAAAGGAGTTACACGAGCGTATTACAGTAATAAATTAAGGAAAAATGAGAAATAATACTATGTAACGGGAAATTAATTGGTCTGAAAAATAAATATGCCATATCTATTGACAAAATAGTGGCTTGTGATGTATGAATCATAGATGAGATAGAAATAAAGAGTTTTGTTAACACTAAAAATAGAAGTTGGTAAAATGTAATATTAGAAGAAAAGTAGAATATAAATTTAACATTCTGTAGATTATTGATCATACTTTCAGTATAGAATATTCACTTTATATACACCATATTCCACTATGCATGTAATTAAATTTATTTCATTATTTCAAAACGCCATTACAATATTTTCCTGAACCGTGTTTCTTTAATATTACGCACAGTCTCAGGATATTATCATATTATTACGTCTACGGGTGATACTCCTGTCACAGGAATAATGTGAGGGAATAATATAATTTCATTTCTCCTTACAGGTTATGGGCCTCATCATATTTTCCAGGTAATACTGTTCATTCCCGTATCCCATCAACAGTCCAGAAATATCTACAGGCAGGTTTTATTTTTATTTTTCAGATACCTTAAGTTAACCTGAATATTTATATCTTATAGTACAACTTGATTAAGTTTCAGAATGTTTATTGCAAAGGATATTTTTTTATGTAAATTTATGTAATTTTTATGTTAATTAAAAATAGGAGAGAAACTTGGCACTTTCCATTAGTTGCCTCTGCCTTCATCTTCCTCGTAAGTTTGTAGAACACAACAAATGCAGCAGTGTAATCGAATAAATTTTTATTTTTTTTAATTAACAAAGCAGTTAAAATGCATTTCTTAATTAACTCTCAATCAGTAAATGGTTTGTAGTGTGCAGCAATTAATATGTATATTTGTAGTATTTTTGACTACCAATGAACTTCGTTGATTATAATTTAAAAATATTTTATATCTCTGGGCTTCTCATGATATTTTAAAGAGTATATTTTATTTCGTCTAAGCAGCGATTTTAACAAATCGTATTCATCTTTGTTTAATTTTGTGGTGAATGTGTAAAGAAAAATACATTTTCTTTGCAAATTATGTATTTTTATTAGTTAAAGTCAGGACTGAAAAAGTTTTCAGATGACCGCTGTTCATTAAATAGTCGATTTTCTCTTTCTCCGTTGATTGTTTTTTTGGTGTTCTATTCATTTTAACGAAAACAAAAATATGTGAATATAACAACAAAGTAATCTTGTGTTTTATAATTATAAATATACCAATTTTGAATATTTTCTAATAGAATTTATTTAATTTAGAATAATACTTTATCCATTTTAGAAGTATTAATTTAAAAATATAAAAATAGTTAATGAGTAGATGTAAAATTAAATAAAAAACGTAATTTAAACACACATATCAAGATAAATAGTAATTTTCTAAGAATATATACATATATTTTACTTTATTATCGAATTTGGCACTTCAAAACAAATATTATTTTCAAAACCGACTATTTTTCAGAAAGTAGAGTAAATTTGCTGTTATTCCAAAAAAATAAGTTACACTAGACACCATAAGTTCTCAGAATTCTCGCTGATTTGTAGTAACACCAGACACGTGAATGTCACAAGAAACGCGTTCTCTTGTTATCAAGCAAACGTGTTTCCTGAACAGCAATGTAATTCAGTATTGCCTGCAGGGCCGCGTCAAACTTGGTGTACCGCTGGTTGTCGACAACTGTGATAAAGCGATTGAGATCTGTGCTGAAGTGTAACACAAAAAATTCTCATTTGGTTTTGTTACCTTAATACATAAACAAATTTGTAAGTAACCATACGTTAGATCCGACTTCTCGTTGAGGAAAGTACAGTTTAAGGTCTTAAAAAAATGATCTTGAAAGGAATGAGCGATTAATCAAAATTAGACAAAAACATTGCGCCACAGTGGTTTGAGGATATAATTTGTAATATAAAGTTTTCTCCGAAACTTTATAAATGATGATTTTTTACAAAAAAGGAAACAAAGATGCTAAAGGACAATTAGTAAATTGTGTTGCACTTGTAACTATGCACTAAGGCTGCAAATCGTTTCACGTCAATATAGAAAAACGTTATCCTTTAAACAACTATATCGTAGAATGTTTTTTGACTCAAATGAGACTCTATTCCGGTTTATCTTGATATCATATTTAAGGTGTTGGACACATCAGATAGTTGATGATTGAAACTGTTTCAGATTAAAGACAAGATTAGGATTGAGAATTGCTTTGTAAACTATTTTAGAGAGATAAATCCGCAGATAATGTTTATTAAAAGTTATATTTAAGTTCATAAATTCGTCCTCTAGTGATGAAATAAGGCAAGTTAAAGCAATTAAACAACAGCTAGAGAAATCTTTAATGAGAAATTAGATGTACATATCAGAAAAACTCAAGTACAAAAAATGATATATGCATCCTAAGATTAGTACTTTTAAATAAATAAATACAGGACATGGGATACATATAGAATATATTTATTTTAAAATATTTACTTTCTAAATATAAATTTTTTGCAGCTTTAGTCCCCACAGGCAAACTCTTTCCGACGAAAATGTGTTCCACTCGAAAGATAAATATAATAAATTTAATATAATGAAAATTTATATGCAGTAATATTGACGGCGTTAATACAAAGTTATTAATTGGTCACATTTAACTCATTTTATGAGGTAGTTACTAAAGAAAATTTTCCAGAACTATTAATGTGAAATTAATTTATGAACAGGAACGGCACTGTTAGCTTCCTAGAGGCTCTTAATCTCTAACATAAATGATACAAATTGTTTTAATATCTCTCCGCATTACAAATTCAATGTACAATTTAATGTAAAATTCAAATTCAGCGTCTATTTACTCCAATAACCACAATCTGTCGGCGGATGTAAATAAATAACATAAATATGTTATTAGGGAGAGAATTTTTTTTCTGGTGTAACTGTTGTGTAAATAACTCTGTGCTTTCCAACTGGTTAGGTATTGGCTCAGGACACAACGTTTGGATGGATAAAAAATGGAGAGTTTATTGATGTGTATCGTTATTTGAAACAATATGAAATAGAACAGAAAACAGGGTATTTAACACAAATTTGTATGTCAGAGTAGACGAGATGCAATAGCTGATAAAGTATATCACTAATAGATCAATAATAAATAACGAAAAAACTGGAGTGGAATAGCAGGAAAATCATTAAAATATGCCACTTTATATCTCATATTGTATCAAGGAATTAAAACTCATATATTTGTTTCTACGAAGCCATTCGAATGGATCGTAATGCTAAATGTATGAGAGATTAAGTTTCTAGATTTCTGAATAGTATATTCAAGATTCAATTCAATAAATCCTTGCATTACATATATATATATAGTTGCGTCCGCCTTCTTCCTTCCATTTCTCGACTCAATTTATAATAAGGGCGCCAGGTAATTTTTTGGAATGAAATTACCAAAACAGTTTTATTTGTAATTAATTTTATTTCTCGTGCACTGAAAAATTCAACATCTCTAGGGCGTGGTTTTTTATGACACTTTTTTCATTACAACACTTGGTTCTCCGTCCCCTGACGAGTCCTATGCGGAACTGCCTTGCCACGTCTCTGCGCGCGTTTTACCTCAACAATACTCTACAATATGCGGCCCGGCAAATGGACACCGACAAAGGAAATATATCGACAATGCAACATAATCATGTTACAATATATATATATATATTATATTTGATAAAATTTGATAATATTTTGTTTCACGACTCAGGCTAGAGGTGGACGGCCATTATTTAAAATCTGTTTACCAACTCAGACTGGAGATCTTGGGTTGCACATGTAAAAATTGATGATTGACAACGGATGAAGGCTCACAAAAGGGAAAATTATAAATTGGGAGTTTTTAGCGGCTCTTAGATCTGGTGTCTGACGGACATCGGAACAGGACCTCAAAAGGAACAATGACAACAGTTTTTTGTTGACATCCAATTATGGGATAAGGGAATGTTTATCTAACAATATTGAGTGGCTCTCTGAGTGTGGGAAAACCGGATGAGGTCCGAACGTGGGATATCAAAACTGTGGGAAAAAGGAATATTCTGGGGAGGGGGAAGCTGATAGAAAAGCTAGTTGAATGGCAGATCTCATAGCAGATTTCATAGCTGGATGGAGAAAGGAGTGTTAGGTTGAACACCAGTTTTGAACTCTGTCTTGGTGAAGGTTGAGAGATCCAGAACATTTTAAATAAGACAAAACGCTTTGGAATTGTCAATCATAATAGACAAGTTGATTGGTGGCCGCGGGCAAAACATCCATTCGAGTAGACGGAAGTCTGCAGTCTGGAGTTTGGATACTGAAAGGATAGTGTTGTGTTGTGAAAAGTGTGTCAGTAAAAATGTCTGTGTAAATTTTATGCGCAGAGTGGCCATTATTAAAGTGAAGTGTGTTCCCGAAATCAAAAGCATAAAACTTGTAAGTAGTGATTTAAAATAAATAATTTTGTAAACCGTAAATTAAAGGTGAAAGGTCAGATTTCGTTTCTAGTAACTTCAATAAATTGATTTTCTATATTATGTAAAATTCTTTCAAGTGTAATTGGATTTTGTTCTTTCTATCAGGCCTAGTGAAGACCCTGATATTTGAGTTTCATTTTTTTGTAAGAAAAATATAGGTATACATTTTCTTTAATGCCACAAAAGGTAAAATTTGATCTAAAAGTGGTGAAATAAAGAAGAGATCTAAATTGCATTTTGTGAGAATAAATTTGTTTTGTTTTGTATATATATATATATATATATATATATATATATATTGTAATAATTTATATTTTTAGCTTGCATCTTTTGACATGATATGAATTATGTGGCGTTTTTAAATGAAAGAACTATTACGTGAAAACTATTAAACAAGATTTATTAACAATTTTAAAACAAGTATTCAAATCACAAAATTGGGATCTCAGGGTCTTGAACTGGGTTTGATAATGGCAGAATTTATATAATCAAAATCACAAAAATTACATTTGCTTTATATGGGAATCAATGCATCTGAACATAGACATTTGTTGCTGAAGAAATAATACCAAAGATTGAATTTAAACAATTTCAATTCTTATCAAGAAATAAAGAATGATCTGAATAATTAAAGATCTCATTTTATCGATAATTAAAGAACGATCTGACGTTTATCTTTTAAACGTGGTTTACAATGATTTTAAAGTTTTCTTTCTACTTACGGCAGCCCAGGTCTCATTTTAACTTTTCGTGCGCAATTTTGGGGATATCACTGATTCTAAGTACTCACAGACTCTAAATGTTCACAGACTCTAATTAGCGTAGTTTGTTAGTTGGTTTAAAATAACTTCGTCGATTCTCGATGGTTTACTGCAACCTGGATTTGTAGATCTCGTGGATTTTTGTTGAAAATGCACCCAATTGGTTTCGTCTGTTGACTGTAGACTAGTTCAGTTTCTGCATTTTTGATATAACAGCGTACTGGTTACTGGAACACTTTCTCGTTCTTTAAATTAAACCTTTCAGTCTTCACTGCTGACTGACAAAGATTTTTCAAGTTTTCGTGAATTAGAATTTTAATCTGTACATCTCGCCGTTTACTGCCCAACTGTTCGTTCTTTTACTGTGTTCTACTTGCTGTCCGCTGCCCAACTGTTCGTTCTTTTACTGTGTTCTACTTGCTGTCCGCTGCCCAACTGTTCGTTCGTCTCGTAAATTTTGAGCGCGTAAAACCTTCTCGACCGATCAACAATACTTTCCTTGCATTGCCGGTTTGTTGCGGCGTCCGCTATATCCACCAATAATGAGTCCTCTACAATTCAACTTTTCAATTAGAACAATGCCTTAATTACCAATTACTACATTATATATATATATATATATATATATATATATATATATATATATGTGTGTGTGTGTGTGTGTGTGTGTGTGTGTACCGTATTTCATATTCTACAATTTTTGGAAATTCTGTTAATTGTTAATTTTATTGAATGAGTTTTGAATTGTCAAGCGATCCTTAGTTTTTGCTACGAATCTTATTCAAGATATAGAATTTGTTTCATTATATTTTCTTCTGCTGGCAGCAAACAAATTGCATACGTTTCAGTATGAGCCATAAAATTCCTTTCCCTGTCCGATCTTAATTATTTTTGTCATATCTGCAGATGACCAAATTAACGAGTGTAAATTTGCTGATGTAAACAGTTTGTTACAACTGACACAGAAAATAGGTACCTACTTTGTGTGCCCTTAGACTAAAGTGCAAGATTAATTTGTTTCAAACCAATTGACAACGGTCAGATGTATGTATGTTTCATAAGTTTAACCTTCCGTTTGTCGCCCATAGTCCAGGGGACAGATATAAGGAACGGTACTGTTAATCAAATCAGAGAAAACAATCCTAAAATGCAATAATAAAATAACGATAGGATGGATACCGGCACACAGAGCTGACAACAGTTCTAAGACGGAGGCTTCCCAACAACAGAATGAAAACAACGGCCCAATATACACTAATATGGACGGCGCACAAGCCTACTCCACATTACTGGAGGGTTAGTGGAACAAGTGTAGGAGAGGAAGGAATATTTCATAAGGAAGTCGACAACTTAAAGGACTAAGCTGGTAATCTATTACGGAGACAGCAAGTGGATGTTGTTAGAATAAGAACCCTCACTCAATTCTATTTTCTAGGTCGTCGCAACCTACATGTGACTTATGCAAGGCTGCCCGGCATGTACTCTATGACTGTCCGAAACACGACAGGGGTAGAAGAGCCACAATAGCTGAACTCACAAGAAGAGTGTACCTCAGCAGCGCCGATAAATAAACTTATGAAATTTACTATCAAAACTGGCATGCAGAATGTAATCTAACGAGAAGATGAAAATTTAGGATTATAAATATATAAATATAATTTGATCCAAATGTAATATAATAAAGCAAACGGTACGGAATGTCGCCAATGACTTTAAATGTTGACGCGACTATAAACAATAAATTTTAAGAAACCACCAATAGTGCGATATAGATTACGCAAAATATTGACGTTTCATATGGAGCATATACGGCAGTATTGTCGTGGTAGAGGGAGGATCGACGACTTAACGCATCACATGCGAAGAACTTGGAATCTGGAATGTTCTTCAAGGTTCTTAATTATAATAAGTAGGTAGAATTCTTCGTCATATTAAATAATCAACTTGTGCCAACGACGAAACGCGGTGATATATTGTGTACTATTATTGAGTTTTACACGTATCTTACATCTTTATTATTACCGTAAGGCAATCTGTAAACTGAAACTAAGAAAATAGACAATGAAGAAATGTAAATTTATGAATTAGAAATATATCCATTACAGACAAAAAAAGATTATATAAATCACACAACGTTTCTGGGATCCTTGTCCCTTTTGTCAGGTGCTAAGAAGAGTCAAGAGAAACACAACTGCACTGGTCAGATGACAACACTTAAAAGCCTTTTAATGACATTTGAGTGTTGTCAACTGACCAGAGCAGTTGTGTTTCTCTAGAATCTTCTTAACACTTGACCAAAGGGATAAGGAACCCAGAACCGTTGTGCGGTATTTATATTACCTTTTTTTCCTGTATTGACTATCTTTCAAATTCATTATTTTCAATCAGACGTAAATATTTTCATTTTAAATGTAAATTTAGTTATCACATATTCTTGCTCATGTGCAAGTTGTAGCCAGCAAAATTAGAAAGATTTCCTTCAACGTTAAAAATTTTCGAGCAAATGCTAATGACACTATAATTTCAGCAGAAAGACCCGTTTTCCCAATTGTTAGAAATTTATTACACATATTATAAGCTGACATCATGAAATAAAATTTTAGAGAAAATTAAATACAATTCAGTACATGTCAGCCCTGTCGAATTAATGTAAATAATTTAGTGCTAAACTGATATCATTTTAAAGTTCATCAGCGGTGTGACTGTAGCTAGACTATGTGTAAGGAAATTCACGTTGCTGTCATGGTAGCCAAAGGATAAATAGGGCCACCAGCTGTGGTTTAAGGAACATGCCCTGCAATTCGTTTAAATGTGAACAACCTTAGAAAACCTTCATCGGTTAGGTCACGATATTGGTACTTGTCCAACGCTCTTGAGATTTTCTGTGTGGACACAACATAACCTTTTCCGTCCCTCGATCCGTTTATAAGGCAGTTGGCTGACTGTTCCAATGGGTACAGAGAACAACTCTTACCGTATGCCCAAAGTCTGCGATCATAGCACCGGCCTTTCAAAAAAGACCGAGAAGAAGGCATCCCTAAAGGTAGTCCCCTCCGTCTCTCCAGAAAAAACTCCTCTCCCGCTATCGGAAGGGCGTGGGACAAGTACACAATGCTCGACCTACCCGATGCAGGTTTTCCTAGGGTTTTCCTAGGGTTTTCCTAGGGTTTTCCCTGCATTTCTTTAGGCGAATGCCGGGTAGGATCCTTAAACTATAGCCCGGGGGCCCTAGTAACCCTTGGCTACCTTCCTCTACCCTTCCGCAACCCCCCTTTCAAATCCCTTCGTATGCTATTAAAGGGGAGTTGCCCAAAGTGGATAACCCTCATGTAGCCTGTTGTTCTAAAAAAAATATTCTATCGTTTACATAACTGAATACAAGTCTCAAATTCTTGGCATTTAGGATAAATGTAAAATAAAATGCACCGCTGGTACGCATTTCCGTACACGCGTTGAAATGTAAATAAAGAGATCATATGGATATTAATTCATGTTTAACAAAGCAGATACCTGTACTTCGCTTCGCTGTTTCATAAAAATCTGTCACCCGACACGGAGTCACGTTCGCACTCTGCTAAATTCACCGTTTATCCATAATTTGGGCACGCTGAATGTATAATATTACGTTGTATATGCTTATCAGATAAATTACAGAATATTTTTCTGTTAGTTGAAGTTTTAATTTTGATGAGTATGCATTACACTAAAGCTTATTGTGTGATGTTTATGTCCCTGAGGATATATCTATATCTATCTATCTATCTATCTATCTATCTATCTATCTATCTATCTATCTATCTATCTATATATATATATATATATATATATATATATATATATATATATAGAATTATTTTGTTAAAATTATAAATTGGAATGATTTAACGGCTGCAGTCACGACACGATTTATTTTACGTAAGTAACTTTTATCGTAATTCTGCATCCCCCCTTTCAAATCCCTTTCCTATGCTATAAGAGGGGAGTTGCCACTATGTGGATTACTCTATACATAGCCTGTCTACACCCAAAAAAAAAATCTGCCCCACGGAACAGGGCAGTCTGCGAGGGCTATACTCTCGCAGGCAATACCTGCGAGGCATGTTCTCTCGGAGGCAGAACCTTGTAGGAGAGATACCATGGGGCTACATTTCGGGATGCCTTTTCCTATCCGTTTTTGAGCTAAGGATCCCACAAGCCGAGGCACCTCGGCCTGTTCTGAGAGGGTATGTTCCGGGGTCACAGACCTTGGGCATACGGTAAGTGTTGTCCCCTATTCCCATTGGAATAGTCGTCCAGCTGCCTCCTAAACTGGTCGAGGCACGGAGAAGGGAATGCTGCGTCCCCACAGAAAACTCCTCTCCCGCTATCGGAAGGGCGTAGGACAAGTACCCAATGCCCGACCTACCTGATGCAGGTTTTTCTAGGGTTTTCCCTGCATTACTTTTAGGCGAATGCCGGGTAGGATCCTTAAACCATGGTCCGGGGGCCCTAGTTAACCCTTGGCTACCTTCCTCTACCATTCCGCATCCCCCCTTTCAAATCCCTTCCTATGCTATTAAAGGGGAGTTGACACTATGTGGATTACCCTCATGTAGCTCGGCTTGTCGGAACCTTTGTTTATAAACGGAGAGCGGAAAGACATCACCAAAGGTAGCCCTCTCCGTCTCTCCTAAAGGTTTCCACCTGCGAGAACTAACAGCTGACACAGGTTCCACACATTAAAAATTGTGAAAGATTGGTGTATTCACTAATAATGGATTCAGCGTTGATACTCTACTGTTATTTTTACGTCATGCATGACGCGTACTTGGTATACTTATAGTATGAAGTAATTGCTTGCATGGACAATTTTTTATCCTATTGTTTATATAGCATAAATATATGCAGTTTTGCACGTGAGTAAAAGGCACGGCTAGTCCCATACATGAAATTCTTTTTAAATTAAATGCTTCCATAAAGCGGTTTTCGTTGTAAAGTCCATGCGATCGATTTCGTTTTTGTTTCACTACTTTGGACTGCACAATAACTAAGGATCATTTATTGGGAAAATCTGAATAAGAGTTAGTGATAACATTTTAATTATCGTAACTTACTAGCTACCGTTTCATCATGGCACACATCCACACAGTTGAAATAAATTCAAACAACAAAGTATTTTTGAAAACACGTTTCTTCCTGTACTCAAATTTTTCAATGTAATTTTTGCTATAGTATTATTTATTTTCACAAAGGCTCTAAAGAAGGGGAAGTCAGTTACGTCTGCGTCCGTTTTTTGGGAATCGTGGGGAATAATTTTAATTCGATTTCTTCAAAACAAACAATGGCGAGTACTATGCGAACATATTGGAGCGTTTGTGTGATGAAATCAAGAGAAAAAGCTGCCGGATTTTTTGAAGACGAAAGTTTTGTTCATCACGATGTGCATTTGGATTATTTTCTATTTAAAAACTTGAGAAAATGGATCGTTGCTAAAATATTTGCCTACAATGAAGAAGTAGAGTTCACGACTTTGTGGCACTCGACATTTCTCACATTATACAGGGTATCCAGGTTATTGAACATTTCTGAGAAGTATATCAAGCTAAAAGGAGACTACATTGGGAAATAAATATATTTTTTCCAAAATACCTTAATTTTTTATTCTTCTGGGACAAACCACGCTGTCAAAACTATAAGAAGAAATCTTGAACTAAAATACGCTATTCTTTTTCGGATTTAAATTAACACTGATCTTGTTGAATCTAAAGGGAGTTCTCGTGCAAGCTGCTACAAAATGTTTTACTACGTTTATGATAGATAGATAGATAGATTTATTCCCCATTAGCCCTCTTAAGAGGAAATAGGATTCGTCACAAATGTACAGTAGATAAAGTACAGAATTAATATTAATAGGTTACACACACACATACATAAAAAAATCATATCTGTTCACATTTGTCTAGTCACCACATTCATACACACTATCTTTAGGAAACACGCACACGACACGAATCACTTCCTGGTATTCATCTCCTGTCGCTAGGTACGTAGGGATGTCGTCATGGATATTTACTAAAACAGAAAGTAGAGGCTGGAAAACAGAACCAAAAGGGAAAAACTGGACAAACTATATACATATTTAAAACATATTCGGCAATTTTGTAGGCAAGGCAGTTCAACGAATGTGAGACCGATTCAAAAATTCGTGTACGGAGTAATAAGTTCCATTGACAAGGAAAGTTTTTCACTCCGTGACAAATAAGTTGTAGTTGTTGATGTTCTTTACATGTTCAGGAAGGCTGTTAAATACTGCGATACCGGAATAATGAACGCTAGACTCGTAGAGACTGAGGCTGTGCTTGTCAGACCTGAGAACTGAACTGTTTCTTGTGTCGTAGCCATGATTGTCCCTGTTACTTGCAAAAACGTTCATGTTGCGTTTAACAAATTTTAGTACTTCTAATATGTAAGCGCTAGGTAGAGTCAGAATATGAAGTCTTTTGAACACCTTTCTCTAGCATCGGAACCTGATATAATTCTAATGGCTCGTTTTTGTAGTTTGATAACATCCACGCTACGAGAACAATTGCTCCTGTTGGCAATACCGTAACACATATGTGAATGAAAATAGGCAAAATAGACTAGTGACGCAGTTTTGGTATCAACTTGTTGCATCAATAGTCTCAATGAGTAACAAACAAACAAAACTAAGTTTGCGCACAAGGCGATCAATGTGCAAGTTCGATTTTAATTTACTATCGACCTGCAAGCCGAGGAAAATCGCATGATCTGAGAACTTATTCGTTACGAAGTTGTTGGTTTCTGTTGTAAAACGAACTAACTTAGTTTTCTGTACATTGAGCGTTAATTTATTGGCGGCGAACCAAGTATTTAGGTTTCTAGATGCAATCTCAATCTTCGCATTGAGATTATTTAAATCAATGTCCGTAATTAACAAATTAGTGTCATCTGCGTATAAGACAGATTTTATAGGTTCCATATATTCTGGAAGATCATTAATATACAAAAGAAAAAGCAGTGGACATAATATTGAGCCCTGAGGCACGGCTCAAGAAATGCCTTCCCATTCTGACAAGTGCACCTCACCAGCTTTGTTTATTAAGGCCACCTTCTGTTTCCGATTGTTGAGGTATGATTCAATGAGTGTCAAAGCGTTGCCTCTGATCCCATAGTATTCTAATTTTTGGAGGGTACATATACATATACAAAAGAGAGTGCGCCTGGAGAATGAGTACGTGACGGCAGGATTATGTATTAAATTCCCTTGAAGAAATAAGAAAATTAACGTGACTTCCGGTTGGAACTAATTTTTGTTTTCAACGATAACACTGGACCAATCAAAAAATGCTAAAGAGTATTAACGGAAAAATATCCTCCATACAACCGAAAGACTATTATTTCTAGGATGCGACTCCTCGTCAGGCACTTCTTGTCAGAAATAAACCAAATTCTCGAGAAAGATACGGTTGGAATTTTAAAACTCCTCTATGCCACTGCAGATGAAGTAAGCTACACGAGGGATAATAAACATTGTTGCTTTGTATGCTGGATGCTGCCTTCAATCCTGCTCATTAAATGACACGTCACAATTTTTAACAAATCCCTAGAGCAAAGTAGTTTCAACTTGCCTGCTCTTCCCCCTATTCGAGAAGTTGCAAGAGCTACATTCATGGAGGGCGTTTCTTCAGATGCATTAGTCAGATGGTCATGAGCTAGGCTCGACTCAACAGTGCTGGGAAGTAGCAAAGCACGAGTTGCTCCTTGTCACTTCAATTGCTAAATATGGCGCCTGGCCCTTCTACGTCAAAGCACTCAGGTCCTTGTATAACAATGACATCATCATCATCACATCAACAGACAAACTGGCAGCACAAGAGCTGCAGAACAGCTGCAAATATGAGTGAATTGACGCTTGGGGGTTGTAGGAACCAACGAATGAAGTACTCTCCGATTTTAATATGTTTATCGTGAAAATACTTATGACGTGAAATAAACCGTTAATAGTTGCGGTATAATTGTTAAGACCCAAAGGCCAACGCCACTATTGTCGTTGCAGGACGTGAACCCGCGATAATGTTCAAGATCCAGCAGTCCCATAAAACGAAATACATTAATAGAAGTAAAATTTTTCAAGTGTATGTAAGTCAGGCAGTAGTCAGTCTGTTAAGTAGATCAGAGAGTTAGTGTGTTATTATATTTCGCCAACAGTAACATTATTAAGAATAATTATTCGTGACGTTATGCGCGCCCACGTGGCATCTGGCCATCCTCTGGACAACCTGGACGTTCGTTTTGGACAATTGTTGTAGCCAAGCCGACAAACTGTTCGGTTAAGCAGAAAATTCGTAGATATTTAATTATTGTAAAAATTTCATAGTGTTCACTATTTACTGCCAGATCTCGTGTTATTTTAGGCAAATTAAAATGATATTTTTTCTTACGTAATTTTCAAAATTCTGTTTATTAGTAGTCCGCTATATACTTTGAGAAAGTCTCTAAATGTTATATTTAATTTTAAATATTGTTCTCATCAAAAGAGCTGATTCTTTCAAACATGTGTATTGTTGATTGTTTTGTAAAATCCACAATACTTGTGTATTAATAATCAAAGTAGCATATTGTGTACTTTAATTTCTAGACAAGTGTAAATATCTGAAAAATGCGCCGTTAGTTAGTTTTATGAAACCAAAAACTGTGATTTTCGTAACACAATCAGAATATTGCTGCAAACTGAAAGTTACTATTTAAAATAAATTAAAAAGATGAAGTAATTGTTGTAAAAATCGTATTTTTCATAGCTCATATTGGAGTCACGTGAAAGGACGACAACCAGTATTGACTGCATTCACGTTTTTGGAAAATACTTGATAAACTGTTTGGATGCATCCCATATGGAATTTGATCAAATGGTAAATAATAAATTCACGTCATTTTAATAATTATTTACATTATAATATGGTACGTTACAGACGGAAACGTGGACGCATATGACTGCATTCGCGGAAGAGAAAATGTTTTCCCTCGTGATCATGAAGTTCAACAATAATTAAACACTGTGTATTATTGTAGACATACCCCTCATTTTAATTAAAATGTTCTGTGTCAAGTTTTTTTTGTAAATAATGTTTTTATTTTCCTGTTTAATTCCTTATAATCACAAGATGTTAATTTTTTGCCTTAAAAGTAATTTACAATTTAAATTAAGCAGACTTTAAAATTTACCAATATATAGTATCACTTAATATTAGGAAAGGAATATTTTATATACGTTTTAAAATAACCACATATCCACATTCAAGGAAGCCTGCGAGAGAATTCTCTCGCAGGTAAACATTCCCAGAGAGCTCTGGCGGAGGCTACCTTTGGGGTTGCCTTCACTCTCTCTGTTGTTTTTTTTAACTAAGATTTCTAAATGCCGAGGCACCTCGGTCTGTTTTGAGAGGTGTATGTTCCGGGGTCGCAGACCTTGGGCATACGGTAAGAGTTGTCCGCTATTCCTATTGGAATAGTCGGCCAGCTGCCTCCTAAACTGGCCGAGGCACGGAGAAGGGAATGCTGCGTCCCCTCAGCAAACTCCTCTCCCGCCATCGGAAGGGCGTGGGACAAGTACCAAATGCCCGACCTACCTGATGCAGGTTTTTATAGGGTTTGTCCTGCATTTCTTTAGGCGAATGCCGGGTAGGATCCCTTAAACTATAGCCTGGGGGCCCTAGTTAACCCTTTGGCTACCTTCCTCCACCCTTCCGCATCCCCCCTTTCAAATCCCATTCATATGCTATAAGAGGGGAGTTGCCACTATGTGGATTACCCTATACATGGTCATTCTATGGCATTATCATAAACAATAAAAGTTGATATGCAACAGGTTCCTCTCAAAACGTAATTAAGAAAGCTTTGCACACTGCCTTCTATCAGGACAAACTGAAGCGAAAAACATAAAGTGAGAAAGAGATCTGATATAGTGAGAATATTTACAGCTTTTAATGATTTAATAGGTACCAAGTTCTCTGAAACAAAGTCTCTCATATTTTAACAGATGAAACACATAATTTTTATCCTCAATTATTCTATGTTTGTTTCGGATCGTAAGTAAGATCTGTACCAAATTTCTTCAACGTGTTTAAAATTTTCGCGAAACATTGTATTTCTTTCCGACCACACCTCCAAGGGGTTGAACTACAACCTAACTGAAAAATTGAATATCATAATTAAATTCCGCCACTTTTAATAACCCCGATTTTGACGCCAATCTTGGTTATTTTCGTGTTATTTTACGTAATGCCCCTCCACCCTAACCTCTACGGATGGTTCTTTCACATTCCGAAAGGAATTGAAATTATACGCAAACATAATCGGGAGAAACAGTTTCATTCTCATTGATCGCGAAAAGTATTTATTCGCCGCAAATATCGGCCATTTTGGTATATATTACCCCTTTTACCTTGTTTTATCCCCATTCTGTTTGTTATGGGGTTTAAAAGAATATGAGTAAAAAGTTTTGTCGAAATTTCTGAGCATTCATACACCTAATTATATTTATTAGTTTCAGAAGGCTTTTAGCGCTACATATGACGGTTATATGAACACAATTAACGTAGTGAAATTGTTCTGAGAATGCCTGAAAGGTTCTCTCGCAGGTGAACCTTTCTGGAGAAACGGAGAGGGCTACCACCTTTTGGGATGCCTTCTCCTATCTCCGTTTTTTAACTAAGGTTCCCACAATTCGAGATACCTCGGCCTGTTTTGAGAGGTGTATGTTCCGGGGTCACAGATCTTGGACACACGATAAGAGTTTATGTTCCCATTGGAAAAGTCTGTCAACTGCCTCCTAAGCCGGTCGAGGCACGGAGAAGGGAATTTTGTGTCCTCAGAACAAATCCTCTCCCGCCATCTGAGGGGAGTGCGATAACTACCCAATGACCGACCAACCTGATGCAGATTTTTAGGGTTTGTCCTGCATTACCATATCACGTGGGCCCTAGTTAGCCCTTGGGTACCTTCCTCCACCCTTTCAAATCCCTTCCTATGTTATTAAGGGGGCGGGGGAGTTTTCCATCACGTGGATCACCCTCATGTAGCCTGTTACTCTAAAAAAAGAATTGTTATATACTACTAATTGACTTTTTTAGATAATTTTTGTTTACCTTTTTACAATAAATTCTATTAAGTATACCTACTTAAATTATTAAACATGTTCCCAAACGTTTAATTCATAACTAATAACTTTTTCGCGGTTAATAACCAGATTCAGATTTCTTAATGTTGACGTTGACTATGAAGACAGCGGTAGAGAATGACCGCAGAAACTTCAATATCGATTTATTAACAATTTATTCCAGGAAAGCTTCCATTTATTAATTTTAATATTCGTAACCAATTGTTAATATTCGTAACCCAATGTTGTCGATATTATTTTAGAACAAAAAAAACAATAACAATGCAAAAGTTAATATTTTGTAGAAATAAATTAACCGCGTAGAGTAACGACGGTAAGCGTTTTACGTGTTGTTTGAACCTTTTCTAGAAGTAAAAGTTTCGCAAGGTGTCTTTTTGTCTTGCGTTCCGACCTATCGAGCAGATTGATGCTGCTGTCTGCCCGAGCAGCTGTTCAAATGTCGGCCATCACTCGCGCTGCAAGATAGCGCCGGTGAAAATGCAGCCGTGTGGTCGCTAAGTGGATGTATGGCGCCATTACTGCCCGTCTGTGTGCCGCTATTCCAGGAGCAATTAACTATTTGATTGATGTTACACATGTTCCTACATCGGCCCGAGTGTCGTTAGTCGAAACATTTGCTGGTGCATACGCTGTGAGATACTACATATTTATTCTATCATAATTTGTTTCTTGTGTTACAATACGCTGTGTGGTATTTATATTATCACTCTTTGGTCTGAATTGGTTAACTTTCTCATTGATTATTATCAATCAGACATAAATTATTTTATTTGCACAAATAATTATTGAAGCATTGTGATATTTTTTACAGTAAATTTACCATATTCCTTTAAAATTTTTGTTTAGTAACCAGGGTTTTAATGCCCAGTCAATCAAGAGGATCCAAGTAAAAATCTGTTCATGTTAAACGATCGATCTTTGCGTTAAATAATTAATTGGCAAGGTCAATGACATTGATAATATGTATGTGGTGTCGCAACTAACACAGAGTCCGCCACATAGGGGAGAAAAATTGGTTACCCCGACGTGGAGGATTCCGTGTTAGTTGCGACACCCACACGTGAAAAAAAATTCAAAATATATATTTGACTGATAGCACGGGTTGCGATTAATGACGAGACTAGTTATTTTTAATATTTTATTTCTCTTTTCAAATGCATGGACACTGGTCAATTGCTTGGAACGAACTGAACTCAAATTGTTTTTTTACTCTATAAAAAAATAATCTTATTTAGCACAACAGTGAAAGTTCACAACGCTTCTGAGAATAACTCAGTGTTTATCCCAAAGAGATATATGAACATAGTAGAGTGGCTATATCAGCGTTACAGCGCTCTGGGTGGCAGCAACAAACAACACTGACCGCCATTTTTTAGTCGGTCCCCTTCACCTGAAACCCGATTTGTGTTATGCTATTGATGGTGAAAGTTTTGAAGTTTTTTTGTTAAAATAAATTGTTTGTTATTATAAATCATGCCAAGCGTGTGTTCAGCCTACAATTGTAATAATCGTAGTTGAAGTATCGTATTTTAGGTATCAGCATAATAATAATAATAAAGATAGCCAAATACAGACAAAATAAGTGATAATATAAATACTGCACAACGTTTCTGGGATCCTTGTCCTTTCTTTAGATGCTAAGAAGAGCCTAGAGCAACACAACTGCACTCGTCATTTGACAAAAACAAAGCTTTGGAGGTGCTGTTGTGTCGCTCTAGACTAGGAAATAGAATGACGAAGCTACACATTCAGCATGAGGCACAGAAAATGAAGGTAGCATTGGCTGCCCAGACACTAAGAAATTCTGTAGCAGATGCCATGATTTTTTGTAGAGACTTGGGTTTTTCTGAATTTGTAAATTGTGAGGGCACGGTAAAGTTCATAAAAATGGTAGATAAAGCATTTGATTTGTTGAATTCGTGCAATGTTATGAACAAGGGTACAAAAACTCCTGTGTTTAGAGGTAATAGAGTGACAATATGCAACACAATACAAAGATCTGTACAGTATTTTATGAATTTAAAGCTGTACGATGGGAGTTTAGTCAGGGAGGAAGATGGTTGTGTGTGGGATTGTTTTAGATCTTCTGAGTTTGAGGCAACTGGCAGAGAAGTATGTGTGGAACGATTCTCCAGTTCTCAAATTTATATTAAGTAGGAGAATGAGCCAGGACCATTTCTAACTCTTCTTTTCTTGCATATGAAGATGTGGGGGAAATATAAATAATCCAAATGCATTACAGTTCAGAGCAGCATGTAGGAAATCTTTGATTACACACATAGAACCATCAAAAAGTGCCAATAGTACGGGAGGAATTTTGGAGACACTGGTTGTACCAATTGAAAAACATAATTTTAAATCTTGTACAGATCACAATTTTGATCATGATTACATCCCTGAATATGAGAGATTAACATTATATATAGAAAAAGTGGTAGAATATATTTCAGGAAGTGTTGTACGGTTGGTGGTAAAAAAAACTAACATGTTTAGGTTGTTTAGAGGTTCTCCTTGCTCCTCACTCTGAAAGAAAAACGGGATTGATTAAAATAAAGAACTTTAAAGACAAGTTAATCAACGCGTCTAAAGACGTTGTGAAATTATTTACCCTTGCTGAAAAAGTATTGAGGAATAACGAAACACAAATAGGAAAGAAGAATTTACTATTAAAATTGTGTGTGGAGGTATTCCGGATTTTGGGACATACACAAATTTTATTTTGTGAATTAATAGATTCGGCCAAATTTGGTGAGGAAACTCACTACTCAATTTTAATAAAGGTTTTATTAGAACATTACTTCAATTGAAGAATTCGTTACATGTGTAAATAAAAAGCAATGGATGAAAGAGGACGCAATATTAGGCAATTGTATACAAAACTGATATTATTTAAAGGTCATTAAATTTTTCTATGATATAAATGTGTTATATTTTTTTAAACTTTAAAATATATTGTGCGTAGAGATTCAGTTTTAGGTCATTTGTGCGACAGAGTTCAAGGCTAGCAGACGTTGGGGAACGCCCACCAGACAGTATAAAACATGGCGGCTGAGTTTTCAATTTGCTTCAAATATTGCGGCGACTTGTCCGGTCTATGTTGTTTATATATGTCTTTGGTTTATCCTTTGGCTTCCGCGGCGACTAGAAGTTCTCTGCGCTCCGATCTCTTTTTCCCGTTCTCTGCTACGGCTGGCGGATGAGGCGTCAGCGATGCTACTACTAGATGCTAGCAGAGAAGTTCGTCGGCAGATCAGTCAGCTGATGTTTGCAGAGAAGTTCGTCGAAAGATAGACGTGAAGCTCAGTGGAGGCTAGCTCCACACATATCTCAAAAGGAAAGTATCCGATATTATGGCTGGTTGGAAATAGCTCTTGAAATGTAATGGATTAGTCAGAATAGTAGTAAATAAAGCATGAAATAATTTAACGCTTATTTAGCACTACTTTAGTTATTAGTAAGAGAATGACTAATAAATTCAGGAAGAGATAATATTTAGCGGGAGAGTTTTAGATGATTTTTATAGATTCTTATAGATTCTTGTTGTAATCAGTGAAATACCCATTAACATTATTTGTTTTATGAAATATTTTAGATGAAATTCTTAGCACGGCCGGTCGTTGGGCCAAAGATTACGAACGAGACGGCAGGTTATGTGTGACCATAAGGATGAATGTCCTTCCGCGGGCTAATAATAGTGACCGTGGACGACGCATAGTTGTCGGAGAGGGGTTCAAACGGGCGCAAAGTCACTTCCGTTCTATTGTTACTGAAATATTAATCTTAATGCTACATTTTTTTTCTTTATGTTCAAGGATGATATATAAAAGAAATAATTTATTGCAGAAAACTAATTTATTTGCAAAAATTAATATTTAGTCAATTTGTTTATATTTTTCATTTTTAAAGTAATTTAACTACATCAAGAATATCGTTTTTGAAATCATAAATATTGATTTTTTTCTGTTAAGTCGGTAATGTGGGGATTTAAATAAATGATTTAAAATTGGTTAAAAATATCACTTAAATTTTCTATTCTGGAAGTTTGTTCTAAACGCTTATCTTAATAATTTTTTAATTATTTATTTCTCTGTTCTAAAGCTTCTTCCAATAAAGTTACTATTGGCAATTATTTTCTTTCCGTGAAATAAAATTTTATGGACAGTAGGGGTGAGTGACCGGAACGAATATTTTCATTGAATAATTTGAATGTTTCCATATTCTCCAAACTTATCTGCATTAATATTTTGCGTTTTATTAATCACTGAAAATATAACAATGAATCGATGGATAATTTCTACATATTTGTTAATATAATTTCTAAATAAGTGATGAAATTTCCTTGTAGTATTCCATCATTATAATATCGAAATCCACTTAAGAGTTCACATGTAAACAATACAAGCCAACTACGCGCCTCATAAAAGCAGGATGATTAATGAATATTATATGAAGTAAATTGCCGCTGTTGAGGCTGTTATTACGTTGCTTAATACCTGTGATAATTATAAGAATGCTTTAAGAAATGACATTAGTGACGCGATTTGTGAATACTTATGAAAAAATCATAAAATTTGTATGTTTAAGATAGATAATTTTAAAAGACTGTCATTTCGCGAGGGGTAGTTGCGGGCGGCGTATTGTTGTCTCGAATGTTTAATTAACAAGATATGTAAATTCCAAAAAGGTTTTTCTAAATTTATCCTTAAATTTAGTAAGTTAAAATAAGATTCATTGAGTAATTCATTACCATAATTTTTATAAAAAATATAAAAATAAATGAATATTTTGGATTGAAATGTGTTAATAAATATCTAAATAATTATGCGGAATTTAAAAACGTGAAAAAGTTAAGAAATATAAAAGTTATAACCGTTTTAAGATAAGTACGTTTTTACTGTTTTTCAATGAGGATAAATGACTCAACTTTGAAGGCACTTTTTACTAAAAAAGGACCACATAATAAACGATTTCTTTTATCTTCTTATTTGAACAATTAATAATTAATATACACAATGAAAATATTTTTTTTAAAAAAAGTTTTTTTTTATGCGCGTGTATTTAATTGTATCCGACCACTGAGAGACGTGGCCAAGGAACATGTGCGGGCCGAATTTTTATAGACATAATTTCAAAAACCTCCAGAGGTTGGGGAGATTTTGGATGACCACGAAGTGGAGAAAGAAGGCTTCAACAGTCGACTTTTGTATGCAAAGCCGTCCGTCTCGGACGCGTCTGAGTTTTGGTGAGGAGTTCGGTTTGGTGGAAGAATTGATTTGGGAGAAGTGGAGACGGACGCGCACATGAGTTTTAGCCAATCCTCTTGGGTCCGAGACTGAGGGCGAGGTTCCATATAGCCGAGGATATGAGTCCTGAACTAGGACCAGCCACCTATTAGAATGTCACACAGTCACACAGCCTTTGCCTCCCCTATATTCGTTTGTGAGGAATATTGAAGCTTTGTGGGTCCAATGACTGGCGGTTCTCTTCAAGGACGTGCTTAATTTATCTATTTGGCCAAAGAGTAAACGGCTCGTTTGTAATTAGTTTTAGGATTAGATTTAGATTTAAGTGGAATGAATGAGCGTGTGCCTCCAGAATCAACATTTAACGATTGAATAGTCGTGGCTGAGTATATGGTGAAAACCCCTTTTTGTGAAATTGAATTGTATTTACATATCTGTATTTTGTGTTTATTAAATTCCCCCATACTTTATCAAAGCCAAGAACCCAGAGATACAGAATTTTCAGAGTCTCATGCTCACGTACTCACAAGTCCTGAAAAGTCGCTTTTCACTTCCCTAGTTTGAATCGCATGGATAACATAGTTAAATTTTATTAATGTGATTATCGCTTTCAAAGATAAATTAATTCTGCGTATGCAGTGGCTCCCGGGTCGGCATTCGTCAAATAAAGGGGCTGATGGAGCGGGTAGACGAATACAATATAGACTTTATTTCCGGAAGTCTACAATTTAACTCATTAATATTAAGATGACGTTTGTCTGAACGATGTTGAAATCGGTTCAGTATTCCTGACATTCACCATTGATTAACTAATATTAGCTTTCACAATATTTGAATTTTTATGTAAACGCTTTAAACGTTTCCAATATTCTCTGTAGAACTCGCCGAATAAAATTCTTAAAAATCGGAGTTTTAACTAACATTTATGCTGTTACACATATTAGAGTTAAAATGTGCATAATAATACATTTTTGATGTTTCCAACGAAGATTATCTTCAACTTGGGAGACAAAGAACAAATAATACATTATAGGAACTGGATCGAAAAATTTCGGTCGTAATGCGAATCGAACCTGGGAACATCACTTTGTACGTGGTCCTCTCTCATCTGAGGTATCCTAGTCGACTCATATTAAAATACGAAACTTCTTTACCCACTGTTAAAGACTGAGCACAGGCTCACCTACAATTTGTTATCATTAATATAAAAATATAAAGTTTATACTCTTCTTGCTGGACTGAATTTATGCGAAAAAATTCCTATTCGAAAAGTCGGTCAGACTACTGTGAACATGAAGGAATGGATAGGGGTCATCAGTGCTCCCTACTCTAGTTATCGCTAGAGCGTGGGACAAGTTCCATGAGCCCAACCCACCTGAAGGAGGTTCTCTTGGGCTTTCCCTGTTTTGCATATGGGGTAATGCTGGGAAGGCTCCTTAAACTGTCACTAAGGAAAATATCGTACATAACCATTGGTATTCCTTAATATACTATTTAATTGGAGATGTCAGCATATTTAGCATGTTACCACAAAAGAGGAAAAAAGAATTTTTCTTCTGATCAGGCTTATTTGTATATATTTCATAATAAAATATATATATTTTTTCATATACAAAAATCATAGTCAAAACTCAACGTAAAATAGCTTTATTCTAAAAAGTTGTTTAAATGTGTTCCTTCGCCCTTTAAGAAGCAATACACTTTTAATATCACCAATCTGCCAGGATTTTTACTTGGAGAGGAGCTTGTTGTTTTTTAAGTCGGCTGTAAATTAAATAATTCTAAAAAATTGCGGGTAAAAATGGTTTCCAACATCTCCACAGTCACGAATACCCCATTTTCCTAAATCATAAATGTCTTAGAGCCTGTTACGAGTTGCGATTGCAGAGTGTGGTGAAGTTGCTTTATATAAACGCGTGTTACATGATCAAAACATGTATATATTTTCAAATGATTTTAAATTAAAATTCATAATCACTCAAAAAATAATTAATATATTTTCCTTTATTTTCGAAAGTGGGAGCCACCGTTTTACAATTGCAAAATAATAACTCTTTATGGATTTTTGATAATTATTTATGATGATTCCAAGTTATTCGATCGTAAAATAAAAACTTAGGAACTCAATTCCCATTATATTAAGTCAAAATTTCCAAAAAAACAAATACTCTGAACCTTTTCATCACGCTTTGTATCCACCATTCCCCCACATGGGAAACGTCATTCCCTTTACCCAATAGGTCTAGACGGAAAATTGTTTCTTACCTGATTGCCACGAATTCCTAAACTTTGGGTTACCGGCCTTCAATTATTAAAGCGAACAATTATTTTGTAATGTCTGGAGGATTTGCCAAAATAAAAACTTTTCATTAACTTTTACGTACATGAAAATGATACTCTGTTCTTGCGGTTTGATTTTTTTAAAATTGACAAAATGACGAACGTAATTTTATCTCATTTTACGCTGTTACAAGGAACCTTATCATCTGCCTTTATTGTATCAGAATACGAGCCTCAGAATACAACTGCGAATTTCATAAGCTTACAATGAATTTCACTGCGGAACCTGACTGCCATCAGAATGAACGATGTGGTCGAGATAAATCTACTGCATATTGGTTCCCTAAGTCCGTGACTAGCAAGCACAAACATCCTATACCCACTTACCATACGAAAACGCCTTATTTAAACATCTTTAAAGAAAAAAAATTTTAGTCTTAAAATTTTTCTATGGTTGAGTCAGGATTTTCATAAATGTTGTTTCCAATAGATTCTTAATATTTCGTAAACCCTTAGTCGTATTAAATTTCCACCTTCACCATAGTGTTCCTACACCCACTTTCCATACGAAAACGCCTTATATAAACATCTTTTTAAAAAAATGTCATAAAATTGACTACGGTTGAGTCAATATTTTAATAAATATTGGTTGCAATAGATTCTCAATATTTCGTAAACCGTAAGTCGTATTGAGCTTCCACCTCCACCATCGTGTTCTTCCACCCACTTTCCATAAATTTCTATCGTTTGAGTCATGATTTTTTTTCATAAATATTGGTTCCAATAGATTCTTAATATTTCGTAAACCGTTAGTCGTATTAAATTTCCACCATTCACATCGTTTTCCTACACCCACTCTTTATTTGATAACACCTTATTTAAACATCTTTAAGAAAAAAAAATTGTCATAAAATTTTTCTATCGTTTGAGTCAGGATTTTCATAAATGTTGTTTCCAATAGATTCTTAATATTTCGTAAACCGTTAGTCGTCTTGAATTTTCACCTTTACTATCGTGTTCCAACACCCACTTTCCATACGAAAAGGCCTTATTGAAACATCTTTTAAGGAATAAAAGTTTTGGTGTTAATTAACATTATTTCTGTTCACCGTCTAGTAATACTCTACTGTACGTGTTGAAACTAGCTGTATTGCAAATATTAATGCTTTTGTCATAAGGAATGAAATTTTATTTTATGGAAATAATTTTTAAATTTATATCACCCTGAAAGGTCTACAAGAAATATTTTTGATACGAAGCAGGTATATTCTGAGCGTGAGATAATCACGCCATCTTAAACAATAAAAGAAGTACAGGGTTTCATATTCTTGGGGAACGATTGAAGAATTTTTTGGCGACGGACAGATGTTTGGATGTAACCACGAGAGATAGGAGTCACTTTTTGCAGTCGCGGCGTGGCCTCGGAGAATGTTTTAGGAGAAAAAAGTACAGTTGTAGTGATGTGAATCCTCGCTGATTAATGGAGTACTTTCGCAAATCATCCAGTTTATTTCACGCTTAAATTTGAAAATTAGATGAACTTGCACGTACAGTTCACCAAGTAGTAAGGTAACACATTATATACCAGGTCTATAAGCTTAAATCAGTTTTTTTGTCAGAAAAACGAATGTTTTTTTTTCATAGAAAACAAAAACAATACTCAAAGTACCGGCCCTCGCTAGCAACACATTTTTCCAATCTCTAGAGAAATTTGTGAATCCCACGCCAAGGAAAGCCCTTCTCTTTCGAGACAAACCATTTTCGGACGTCTTCCCAGGAATTGAAGTGCTGCTCAGCGAGTGCGTGGCCCATCAACGAAAACAATGGGTAGTCGGAAGGGACCAGGTCTGGTGAATAAACGGCAAGGATTAGTACCTTAAGTACCTACAAGTAGTGTCGGACCATTGTTGATGCTTGCAATGGTGCGTTTTTAAGGAGGAAAATTACCTTGTCATGTCTTTGCTCCAATTATGTCGAATTACTACAGAATGCTGCTAGAGAAGCTACACCAATAAGTATTCCTGCCACACCATCCACTTTCATACCTATTGAAGTTAAGAAACTAGTTGGCGAGAAAAGGAAAGCTAGATCTACATGGCAAAGAACTCACACACCAGAACACAGAAAAAGATACACGATGTTAAGTAACAAATTAAAATCGAAACTCAGGGAACTGCAAAACGAATCCTTTGAAAATTATGTATCAAATCTTACCAGGCAAGACAATACAATTTGGAAACCGATAAAGAATGCAAAAAAGCCAAAAGAAACTTCATCCCCAATTCGGCAGTATTCAAACCCACCTGGGCCTTGGGCAAAAAGTAATAAACAAAAAGCCGACCTGTTTGCAAGACACTTATCACAAGTTTTTACTCCTCATAATAACGACCTGGATCAAGAAGTGGAGCAAGAACTATCAGAACATATTAACGTGGAACAACGCAAAAATAATCCGTTTAAATGGAATCAAAGCAGAAATAAAGAGACTTAATCCAAATAAATCTCCAGGACTTGATCTCATAACGGCTAAGATGCTTCAAGAATTACCAGATGAAGGTTTCAGGTTACTCTTGTACTTGTTTAATGCAATAATAAGGTTAAGTTACTGGCCAAAATCCCTAAAAATTGCAAAAATAATTATGATACCAAAACCCGGCAAAGATATAACTGACGTCACTCTGGCTAAAAAGATGGAAAATAAAAGTAAATGCATCGAAATCATCCCACATAACATTTACCCTTAAAAAGGAACATTGTCCTATAGTAAAGCTCAATCAGGAAGAAATTCAAAAAGCAGAATCAGTCAAATATTTTGGTCTTCACTTAGACCCCAAGCTGAAGTGGAGGGATCACATCAATAAAAAGAAAAAGCAAATAGAAATAAAAACTAAATTATTAAACTGGCTGATTTGACGAAAATCAAAATTATCAGTAGGAAACAAATTACTCATTTACAAAACAGTGATGAAACCTATATGGACGTACGGAATAGAGCTCTGGGGATGTGCAGCCAAGTCTCACATCGCTATCATGCAAAGAGTACAATCAAAAATCCTCCGCACTATTACAAATGCTCCCTGGTATGTATCCAACTTCAGTTTACATACTGACCTCAATATACCATATGTAACAGACGTCTTCAAAGATAAAAATAGTAAACACCATACTGTACTTCAATCCCACACCAATAGACTACTAGAGCCGTTACTACAACGTAATAACAACCGAAGACTGAAGAGGTGCTGGCCAATAGACTACAATAAAAACTGAGGTGGCGTTGTTGAACCCTCACCTCTCCACGACATCAGTACAAGACCCTATTATTAAATTGTACATGTTAGCAAATTAGCTAAAAGATCAATAGTAATCTGATTGCTAATAAAAATATAATAAAAAAAAAAAAAAAAATAAAATGTCTTTGCTGATAATCCGCCGTTTTACACGCAGAGCTCGTTGCAATTTGATCAGTAGTTGGTGTTAGGCTGTGGAAATTGACAGTTTTACCAGGTTTCAACAGTACATAATAGACAGTACCCTGCTGATCATACCAAATGCACAGCATCGTCTTCCGTCCGAAGCGATTTGGTCTTGCGGACGTTGTTGATGGTTGACCCAGTTCAACCCACGATTTCTTGCGTTTAGGATTATCGAAATATGTCCACTTTTAATCGCTATTCAGAATCGGACGCAGGAAATACTTTATTTTTGTCTGGTGAGTAAGATTTCGCAAGTGTTTCGGCGTCGCTCCATCTGCCTATTGTTCAATTAATGCGGTACCCATTTTCCGATCCTCTGAACCTTTTCCATGGCACGTAGACGCATGGAAAGGGATGTTTGAGAAACACCCAATTTCTCGGCAATTTTGCGATTATGTATCGACCTAGTCCAAAAGAGTCTCAACCTTCGTTGGCCGGTTTTCACGCGTCTTGTCGCTCAGGTTAAAATTTCCATCTTTAAACCGATAAAACCTACCTCCGCACGTTGTTTCAGATAAAGGTTTGTCTCCATTAACCTCAACAAGAATTTTATGCGATTTGGCAGGCGATTTCTTCAAAATTGAAGCAGAGCTTCCCGCATACGCTATTCTATTATTTTTTTTCTAAAATACTCAACATGAATCCAAAGGGAAAACGTATGTTGTTGTATAAAATTGCTGATGATGTGCACTGATTATATTTGACAGACTGCAAACACATAACAAAAAATACTGTGTCCATAGCAGCTTAAAAAATTCACGCTGCCTATGAGCAAACAAGCTGATTAAATGTGTGGTAGTGTAAATTATATAAGGCAAATAAAGTCATAACGTTAGAGAGTCGAATTATGTTGTATTTGAACTTTTAAAAGTAATAAAGTCAACAGGATTTTCCCTACAATTTAAACAAAATTATTTTTTAGAGATACAACATTATTACAATTTCTATTTAATTTAAATTTGGTACATTTTTATGTTTTTAACAAATTGCCACAGCTTTAATGATACTCAAAATCTCAGAGCCGCTTACTGGGCCTATAATAATGATATTGATTTGAAATTGTCACCATAAGTTGAAAAAGAGAATACAAATTTAACTTACAATAACAAAATTGTATAAAATAATGTAAAAACAAAAAAACTAGAGAAATCTGACTGTAAATTATATTTACATAAAGGTTTACATACCATTTTATTGAGAGCTTCTCTGATACCGTATTGTGCACTCCAGAGTTATTCTATTATTAAAGAAAATATTTAATTAACAGACCATAACACTAATTGCTACATCACTTCACGCAAATTCCGGCGCTTCTCTAACAAATGTTCACAACTTTACGTTGTCGTACGTATTGTCACTCATCTTTGTGAGGTATTTTTTCCTCACAGTAATGATCCAGATATTGAAATTGATGAATTTCTAAGTACTTCATTGTCAAAAATCGAGAAAATAGCACCATTCACACCGAAGGAACTAAAAAATATGATACAGCACATTAACGTTAGAAAAGCACCTGGAATGGATCTCATCACCGTAAAAATGCTGAAAGAATTACCTGGAAAAGGTCTTTTGATTATTACATATTTTATTTAACGCAATATTTAGAATAAATTATTGGCCAGAGAAACTAAAGTTAACAGAGATAATTTTAGTTAACAAACCTGGTAAAGATCCTAAAAATGTTACTTCTTAACGACCCATTAGTCTGCTCTCATCAGTCTCAAAACTTCTGGAAAAATTATTGCTTTCAAGAATTTATCCCGACTTCACAGCTAATGACTGGATTTCACATTATCAGTTTGGCTTTCGACGGAGTCCTTTTACAACTCAGCAGTGCCACTGAGTAGCAAATTACATTAATAGAGCCTTCGAAAATAAAGAATATTGTCCAGCAATATTCGTAGACATAAGTCAGGCATTTGATAAGGTATGGCATCGGGGTTTACTATATAAAATAAAATAAAAATTTGTCTATGTTCTATAAATTGTTGGAATCATTCTTAACAAACCGAAAATTCCGTACAAGAGTGAAATAAGACGTCTAATCTATACATTCACTTAATGCAGGAGTTCCTCAGGGCAGTGTCTTAGGACCCCTGTTGTATTTGTTGTTTACCTCTGATCTCCCAATGGTCGAAAATATTGTCCTAGGAACGTTTGCAGATGATACTGTGATTCTAACCTCACATTCGGATATAAACCAGGCTTCATCACTCATTCAAAAATATATGAAGTATGGCTTCAGAAATGGAGAATAAAAATAAATGAAAAAAAGTCGTCTCAAGTGACGTTTACATTATGTAAAAAACATTGCCTACCGATCTTTATAACCAACACAGAGATACCTAAATCACCCTCTGTCAAATATTTTGGTTTACATCTCGATAGCAAAATCAATTGGAAAATCCACATAACCAATAAAAGAAAACAAATGGATATTAAACAAAAAGAAATAAACTGGTTACTAGGACGCAAGTCACACCTCTCCTTAGAAAATAAACTGCAATAATCCAAAGATGCCAGTCTAAAATATTAAGAGCCATCGTTAACGCCGCCTGGTACATAACAAATGAACAAATACATAATGACTTAAAAATACCAACTGTTATAGAAACTGCCCGTCAAAAGAGTGTTAGTCACCCCGAAAAGCTTAAATCACATTCAAATCCATTTTTACAACCACTACTAGAAAATGATGAAACAAGAAGATTGAAAAGAAAATGGCCAGCACATCTCTAGAAAGATTTAGAAGTTCTCTTCGCTGGAGGGGATCTCATCATGCCATAATGTATGATATGTTAATAACATGTCAAAGCTAAGACATCAGCTTGTAGATTAAAATGTAATCTGATTGCTGATAAATATAATATTAAAAAAAAAATTTGATATAGAACTACATTAATGCCAAATGTGATATATTCAGTCTTTGTTCAGCTTAGACTTTGCTAAATTCCTAATTATTTAGTCACGAGAATCCCCGACTGGTCTCCAAAACTATATTCACTCTATAATTTGGTTAAAGTCCCAAGACCGACTTCTCTAGGAACATCAACGTTTATGCTCCCAAGACTACTCTGCTAAGGCTCCCAAAACACACTGGCTGCTCCCGCCAAAGTTCTGCATTTCTTACATACGATTTTCCAACAATAAACTCGTAGCAACCTTTACAGTCGCTGCATTCTTGCGCCACACTGACTGTTCTTTACAATGCTATGACCTCAAAATTACGCCGACAATAATATTAACGAAAGAATTATTAAATAAACTTATATTACACATTGTTAGTCTCTACAATAAATTTGTCAAAAAATGAATTAATTTGAAACTACCCCTAGTTCGGGTCTTATTTTAAATTCAATAACAATTTATTATCTCATAAAGGTAAGAAAGTTTTGAGTTAACGAGTAATAAAGTCAAAGAATTTAATACACATTTTACAAAAGCAATTATATCTGTATATTATTTTTAATGTATCAAGCTAAAGTTGAGACTCTTTAGTAAAATTGATTTAGTAATTGACTGAATTAAACATTTTCTTTCACTGACTTCGTTTGATGTGGTTCTTACGAATTGGGTCATTAGGAAGTTAAGAGATTTCGAATTAATTGCTATCATTTAACAAAGAAGCGTATTTCGGTGATTTGTGATATTGGAATTGTTCTCTAACTTTCCCTCAGGCCATAAAGGTCATTTACAAAGTTTCCAGAACAGATTAAAGGGTGGCTGGGAAATGGGAAACAACTCAGCAAGCTTGGGTCAGAATCAATATGTTGCTTCCCAAGAGCAGTTCAGTACTGCGAACGTTCAAGAATTCGTCTTCTCGATTTCGAAATTATTTAAACAAGATAAAAACATGTCACATATGTTACTTTTCATACTTGTAAAATGATTATGAAAAGTAAAAATGTTATATTTTAGATTTACGAAACAATGTTGTCACTTTCGAACGTTTCTTATTTTGCAGCTGTATTTTAAATAAGCTATTCTAAAGGGTAATTAATATAATTTAATGTACAGAAACGTTAATATTTTTATTTCGTAAATTCACTGAAATTATTACAGTAATGTTTAATGCCCCTTTATTTCGTGTTAGCGAATATTTATAATAATAAAGAACATGTTGACTTTGATGTGATTAATTTAAATTAATAAACTAAGAAGTTAATATACCATAGATATGTGGATGATATATTTTTATTTGAAATCAGAATGACATTAATAAATATAAAAAAAAATTAATAGGTGCCTCAATATAATTCAAATTGAAAACTTTAATAAAATTAGAATTTTATCTTTCGACAATTAAAAAAAGGATTCTTGAAACCAACGAATTAAGGAAACTAACGCATTAAGGATGTGTTATTTCTTATCAAATCGATTATGAAGAATCTATGTATCAAGCATTATTATCATTATTATTAACAAATTACAAGTCATGCAAATATTGAAATTAAAATGAAAAAATTTACGTCTGATAGAAAATAATGAATCAGAAAAATAGCCAATACAAACAAATAAAGGTTATATAAATACCACACAACGTTTCTGGGATCTTTGTGCCTTTCGTCAGGTGCAATGAAGAGCCTAGAGAAACACAACTGCACTGGTCAGTTGACAACACTCAAGAATTTTAATGACTTTTGAGTGTTGTCATCTGACCAGTGCAGTTGTGTTTCTCTAGGCTCTTCTTAGCACCTCACGAAAGGGACAAGGATCCCAGAAACGTTGAGTGGTATTTGTGTCACCCTTTTTTGTCTGTATTCGCTGACTTTAATATTCATTAAATGTTGAAATTGTTAAAATATTTTAATTAATAATTAACTTATATTAAAATAATTAAATACCATAAATATAATACTAAATTTAGGAAGAATGAAACTCATGGAAAAATAATCAAGCTAAAAACGTACTAAACAATCGTATTATTATAAAATAACTGAAATTTAAAAAAATTTCTTAACTAAATTTAATTTAAAATTATAGCAAAGGCTAAGACAAAATTAAGGAAGAAAATCAAAATAAAATTGTATATAAAATTAATTGTGGACATCATAATTGTGGAAAATATTCGAGTTCATTTAATAGATTAAAAATAAACAATACCGGAACTTCAAGTCATGTTTTTACTATACATAAATTACAAGAAAAACATGAATTTTATGGGAAGTGTTAATTTAATACTAATTTTCAAAATTTATTTAAATGTATTTTGTTAACAATATTTAAAAACAACTGTAAAAAGACCAAATTCACATAATGAGACCTCATAATTAACCAATATTTATAAACCATATAACTTTTGACATATTTTTGTTAATTACTTTGAATTACTTTTTATTAGTGAAATGTATTATTAAATTACAAGGCAGTTTTATTTCTGTGGAAAAAAATTTCAGAACGCAGAAAACTCAGCATAAAAGTGTTATATCGACGGATTCATGCAAATCAAATCAAATTATGACATATTTTTTAAATTTTATTAATACATAACAGCTATATAATTCATTGTCGTTGTCCAAATACAGTACATTTCATATAGAAATGGAAAGTAAATCCCATGAAATTCTTAATTTTGTAAATGCAGTGTCAGGTTGGAATTAAACCAAAGGATGTTTTTCAGTCCAATTGTAAAGTGTAGATGCATGAGAAGTTTTAATTAACTACAAATCTCGGAGAAATTAATTAAACGGGTGGTTGTCTGTTCAACGGCGGTTGCCACGTAAAGTAAACATCGAGCGCCAACTCATGTCCGTTTTCTGCAATATTTTACGTAGAAGTTCTTTGATTACTTCAAAATTGAATCTGTAGGTACGAGAATATTTCTAGTTTGAATTTTTCGTCTCTGCCTAGTTTATTTTAGCGCTATTAATAGACAGAAACCGCCTTGCAGAAAGGATGAGTGATTGTATACCTATACCTGTTAAACGATATTTACAGCTCTTCCGTGAGTAAGTCGTAAATAATGAGTATTATAATCTCATTAAAGAGTTATTAAATTATCGCTAATTTGAATTTATTACTCAAACTCGATTAATGGGAATTACGAGGCAGTAATGTTATTCATAGAATGAGAAGGATTTATAATAATTTACTTTGAAGTAATAAATTCTATTTGAGCTAATCATCATTAATTTAAATCATCATTCAAAGTGATTTTGAAAAAACAATAATAAAACATTAAAACTGATAAGTCGAAATAAAATTTCTATTTTAAATTTCCTTTGAGGTAGGATACATTTTTATTATTCGATATTATATCACACTATTAATCTCTTTATTATCTTCACTTAGCTCAATTTAATTATTTATTAATAGTTACCTCGTGTTATGAATTATGTTTACACATCACTAATAAAATCACAAATTTATATTTTACTATTACGGAATACCTCATAATTTCATACGTTAAGTTAAATTAATTTTAAAATATATTTCTTTTCCTATATAAAATATAAAATTTTTACAATGTTCCTTGTCTTTATAAATAAGTATGGGAAATGACTATATATACTCATATTACCTCCAACGTAATTATATCTGATTTTAATTTTTCTGTATTCTCGTTCTCTGTATAGAAAATTATGTTTACTTTATGTATTGGTTGCATAAACGGCTAGATAATTAATGACTTTGTACTTTTTGAAATTTCTCTGTCAGGGAACTTATTTTTCTGGGCATTTATCGGTACACACACACACACACACACACACACACACACAACATTCATAACTTCAGCTGGATTCGAATCCGCGACCTCTGTGATTCGAGGTTGTGCCGCTGACCCGTACACCACAGAGGTCGGCGCAAGTTATTTATTTTTACAATAACTTTTCAATTTAGAATATTTTAAATGTAATTCAAAAAATGTAATAAACTTATTGAAGATAAGTGAAATAAATATGTAAATGTAATAAAATTATTAGTTTCAACGAATGTCGCACTTAACCGCCTTTGTAATATCTATTTCCGAATTCTTACGAGTATATGTACTAATGCTTTACACGAATTTAATAAAATACTTGGAAATGTGAATAGAGGATTCTGAATAGAATACTTGAAAATGTTGATGAAATTCCCGTAATCAAGTTAGTGTACTTCCACTGAAATTTTGCCATCAAAATTTACCAATTTGGACTTAAAACCAATTACAAAGTGTCATCATCCAAATTTCTCTCGACAAAGCAGAATGGTTTGCTTCAGTAACCAAATCCGAACCGACGCTGAAAAACATACAGTTCGTCAGAAAAGTGCTTTATTGTCTTTAAAATGTGGTGTTATGGAGATGACGTTTGCCAGAATAAAAATGTTCGCGTGAATTTTTTTCTATCTGAGACATGTTATTATTGATTTGCACATAAAACCGAGAGGACCAGTTATCTTATAATTCTTTTGGGGAAAGAGAAAATAACTGTAAAATGTTAGAAGTTGCCGCTTGTTAACTTCCTGAACCAGGAAATATTCAACTAGAACATGAACATGAAAGGCCATGTAAGCAAACTCAGCAATTATTCTTTCCTTTCTTATGAAATGGAAATAATTCTTTTGTTATTATTTGTTATAAAACTGCAATTTGCCTGAATAAAACTTGAGAATGTTATTATTACACATTGAAACGGTGGCTCTCACATTTTGTAAAAAAATACTTATTTATTTTTGAAATAATTTGGAATTTAATTTAAAACATTTTGTTAATAAAAAATTAAATATTTTCTCATTTTATGTTATTGAAATCAATTTGTTAATAAATTTATATTTATATATAATGTAACACACATATATATTAATAATTAAATATTTATAAGCCTTTATTTTATTTAATCTTAATTCGAAGAATTCGAGCCCCACGTTGTGGTAGCCAAAATGTAATATTTAAAAATAATAATTTAATTAATTTAAAGAATAAACCTCTCGTTGAAGCGCTATTTAGGAAATAATTAAATGGAAGGCGTTAATTAAAATAAATAATAATCAAAATTAACAAACAAAATTTTTATTTATTTTATTTTTATGCAATAAAGATAATTACAACAAATTTTGAGATCTCTCTCAGGGCCTCTACTGGGTTTCATAATGAACACAACAAATTGATTTAAAAATCTTATTAACAAACAGTTCACAATTTACCTAAACAATATGTCGATAGAAAGAAATTAAAAGTAAAGAAATTTAACTCTGATTCACAATTAAAAGAGAACGAAATCTGACTCTATCCTCTAATTAAGTTTACAATTAATCATTAGTTTGGTTTTCTTACTTACATCTGTCCAGCTGGTACCAGCATTCTTTTTGGTTTCTGAAGTACACTATAAATTATAGACTGATTCTAAAATGTCGACTCACAGATTTAACACTATTGAAGTCAAAATTGATAGGCTCCCAGGAACACGGATGATCCTCCTGAATGTAAGCTATCTGATGTCTGCTTGGCTTATACGAATCTTATGATTCGTAGATTTGTTAGTCTTTTACCGCTTTGGACTTAAACTGCAACTTTACTATTCCGGCTGGCTATAGACGTAAACTGCTTTTACTTAGCGATATTTACGATGTAATACTTCCGTGAATGTTTTTACTTTGTCTTAAATTCACAACTTTGTATAATAATACATTAACGACGTCTAGTCTCTGCTCTAGTATTATTTGTTCCGTCCTCTGAAATTTCCCGCCACCAACTAACTGTTCTATTACTTGTTCTGCTCCTCACTATGTTTTTCTGCGAACTGACTCCTCGTTCTCCCGAGATTTAGCGCGCATACGCCATTTTTTACTTTTCGACAAAGCAAAGTGAGCTAGCTTCTCTCATTGTTGCTTTGTTCGATCAGACCGCTATAATGTATTTCTCAAACAATTCAAATTTTATGTCCAAACAATTAATGGCCTAATTAATTGTCATTACACTATATATGTATATATACATATATACTGTAATAATTAAAATAAAAGTTTAAATTAATCGGTGTGATAAACAAAAGATTAATTAACAAAACTTAATTATTTATTAAACAATTAATTTGCACTACGGTGAGGCGACATTTTATGTGATTAAAAAATCAAAATTAACAAACAATACTGTTATATAGTATTTAGTGAGGCCTTCTAAGTAAAGACACAACCTTTATATTTACGTTACACATTCATAGAATTTACAAACTAAGAAGTTAAACAATTAAAACAAAAACGAGAAAGCGAAATCTGACTTAATTAAATTTGTTTGTACTTACAAAATATTTGGCTGCTACCAGACTTAACTCTCTTGGGCGAGGGCTCACAATTCACACTAACAGGCCATGAAATCACTTGATTGTACAAAACACGGTCGTAGCTTTCGAGTCTGTCCACTGGGAACTGGAACTGCTGTTCCCTGCGGATTATTAGTTAGACAGATTGTTACAAAATTGTCTCTATGTGGAAACTGATGACGGTCTCGGTACTCGTAGAAATTTTAATGTGGCGCTAATTATTAGGTTACTCTTTGCAGTTTTACAATGTACTTCACCGTCCAAAACTTTATACTCAAATTCTAAAAATTGTAACCTTCTCGGATTTATCTATACGCCGGCCGCGCTTTTCTTTGTACCCCTCTCAAATTTTGACTTCCACACCCGACTTCAACACCAGACCGACTGCCTTCCAGAAAGCGCTCGCAGCCCACAACAAATCTCACCTATACATTGTTGTCTTTGAAAATTGGTACCGCTAACAATCCATCATAACTATCCAATTATTAAAATCATTAATGGCCTTTAATTAGTATTACAATATATATATATATATATAACACCACAAAGTGGGTTATGGCCGTCTTTGAATTTAGATAGTAGATTTTTGTTATTATTGAGGCCGTTGTCGAATTTATATTAACGAATTTATCAAACGGGAAACTTGTCTTTTAAAACACACCGGAATTCTCTGACTCTCCTTAGATCGTAAATCTAAAAAAGAATGAAATGGTATTAAACCGAAATAAATTTAAATTAATATTGGATTTTATATTGTACACTCCTGTGATAGAAATGGTAAGAGTGTAATTTGTAATAACTATTGTTATGAAAATATAGCTCACCTTTAAAAGAAATTGCGTTTAGTATTACGAGAAAAATAACCGTAATTACGGTGTTAAGTCCGTTGTGCCTGCTGTTGCCGTTGGTTGAGGACTGTATTTACTCAGGAAACAGCTGATCGATAGTTCCAACAGTTGGAGTTGACGATGACACGCTGTCAGCCATTATGTACATTACTTCAGAGTTCGTGCAGAGAGCAAAATAAGAATATTAGACCTCAGAGAGTTAAGGAAGTTTTCACTCGATAAGCAGTACACGAGTCACATAAGTCACGTTTCCATCATAATGAAACTGAAACTGCAAAACCTCACCAAGAACAAAATGTAGATACAATGCGTAGATATATATTTTATGCGTTTAATAAATATTAATAATATTGTTTGAATCTTCAGGTGTACAAATGTAATTATATTATTAATTAAATACTTAATAAAAACAGATTAAATACATAAAATAATTTTTTTAATTTTTCACATTTTCCTTACCAAGCACAGATTGTTGCAATTTAGAATATATTGTAATGCCAATTAATTAAGACATTAATTGTTTGGACATAAAATTTAAATTGTTTGAGAAATCAATTATAGCGGTCTGATCGAACAAAGCGACAATAACAAAGCCGAGCTCTGTTGCTTTGTCGGAAGGTCAAAATGGCGTATGCGCGCTAAAACTCGAGGCGAGGATAGTTCAGTTGGTGACTAGGATTGAACAGAGTTGGTTGGTGCCGGGACATTTCGGAGAACGGGACAAGTGATACTTGAGCAGAGACTAGCCGTTGTTTAATGTATTATTATTAAACAAAGTTGTGAGTTGAAGACAAAGTAAAACATTCACGAAAGCATTACATCGAAACTTGCTAAGTAAAAGCAGTTTTACGTCCACAGCCATCCAGAAATAGTAAAATTGGAGTTTAAGTCCAAAGCGGTAAAAGACTAGCAAATCTACAAACCACAGAATTCACCTAAGGCAAGCAGTCAACAGATAGCTGACAAAATAGAGGATCATCCGAGTTCCTGACATCCTATCAATTTTGACTAGAATCAGTGTAAAATCTTTGAATCTTAGAATCAGTGTAAAAATCTCGCAATAAAGTATTTTCGAAACCAAAAAGGGAATGCTGGAAATAAGCTGGACAGACGTGAGTAACAAAATACAAAATAATGATTTATGTAAAAGTAATTAAAAGATAGATGTCAGATTTCGTTCTCCTTTTTAAATTGTTAATCAGAGTTAATCTCTTTACTTTTTAATTTCGTTCTATTTGAATTGTCAAGTTAATTTCTTTTCTTTTAGTCTACGTATTGATTAGGTAAATGTGATTTGTTTGTTAATAATATTTTAAATATAATTGATGTGTCCATTATCAAACCCCGTGAAGACCCTGAGATTTAATATTTTAATTTTTTAATTGTTTTAAATTATTGCCACAAAATGAAATAAATCTTTTGTTTGTTAATTTCGATATTTTCAATTAATAAAAAGCCTTCCATTTAATTATTACATTTTGACGCTTCATGTGAGGTAAATTCATTTAAATTCAAATTAAACGACGTATATTTATTTGCTTATTACATTTTGGCTTCCACAACGTGGGGCAAATTAAAGGTATATTTATTTGTATATTACAATATATATAATTTTAGCTATTCCCTGCATTAAGTTTTGAAAACGTAACAAATCACCGGTTATTGTAAAATAAATAACAATAAATGGTTAGTGGAGGAAACGGGTGTAATTTTATTCAGAGTGAGAGAGGAATTTATAAGTACAATAAATAAGAAAACACTTGTACAAACACTATAATGAAACTTTAAAAACAAGGTCGTAATTTTGGTTATAATTGAACAGTATAAATATATTCCATCTAATAATTTTCACAAAAATTTCAGAAGTGTCACAGGATAGTTAAAATGCTTATCGATGACAGTTATAGCAGGGGATATAGAATTGCCTTTGAAGGTATCGAAATAGTATCAAAATACGGGATTGCATTGTCATTAATAATTTTTCACTATATGTAGTAATTAATAGATACACACAATTACACATTGGTTTTATCGCAAAAGTCTTGAATTTTAAATAAGTTTCATTACTCAAATCTTTTAAAGCTGAACGAGAAATGTCGACCGATGAATGAATAATTTTTCATTATTTTTCGATGTTCGTATTCATTCATAGTAAATGAAAAAAAAATTGTTAAGAAGCAAAATAAATAATAATAATAATAATGGTAGATATTTCATTGTTGATTTTATGTCTAATTTAAATATGAAATTATTATTACAAACAAGGCGTAAACCAGTACTGAGATCGAAGCATAAATTACCTTTGAAAAGCATTTAATTCTCTATCACTTCTTCTTTTACATTTAGAGCTTTCCTTGGTCGACAAACAGTCTCCCTTGTTTTCGACACGGGCTTTGAACTAACCAAAAGACAGTCTATTTCTCTCTTCGTGAGAACAAACGATAATGGGAAAACCAATGCAAGAAATAGCACGCCATTCCATTCGAGTGGAACCACTTTATTGATTTCCTATGTTCGGATTTACTTCTTTCCTTACTTTATTGCATGCTTTCTAGTTGCCCTTTTCTAATAAAAGAAATTGACGGTAAGGAGTGTTTTCGACACGAATTGGAAACCACTTTACGTTTCAACTGCGGTAACATTACAAACGATCCGATCTGTTTGTTACCTGCTTTATCCCACTTACTGTTTAGAATTGATTGATAGGTGTCATATCAATTTTTATTCATTGCTCTCCACAAATAAAATGGGTTTACTTCCTTATTGTTTAAATTGTGTACTATTAATTTGAGAATAGGTAAAGCTCTGAAAACAATTAACATTAATGTAACGAATTAGTAGAACTTTAGGGCCTTTCAAAGTCAATATTATTTGGAAATAAGGCATTATAGTCACGAATTCAGCATCTGTTAAAGTTTTAAATTAATAAAAAACTAAATAAATGATGTGCATAAAAATTATAATGAATAAAGTCTCTAAAAGGAATTGAATAAGGTTTCATACATTCATTTTTTATTGATTTTGTCTAATTTTTCTTTTTAATTATTAAAAGTTTATAATGGTCGCGGCGACCCTTAAATAAATTACAAATAGTGCTTGTTTACGTAAGTATGCTGTGATTCACATTGATTCCAATACTATACATACAATTGAACAGTTTGAAAAATTAATTATACATTTCAAATGTGGGTTTCTTACATTTATGAAAATGATTAATTCATGTTTTTCCTCCATAACCTTTAATTCCTCTTTTTTAGTCCCATATAGAGCCTCGTTTCAGCTAACTCTTCTTTGTAGTTCATACTTCACTTTAGAAATATTTCACGACCTTTATTGGTCTACCTTGGAGACCCATCAATCTCCGCCTTCCTTTCTTCACGGAAACTAGCGCTTTGTTTTCAGAGCTTATTTCATTGCTTAATTCCGCCGTTTTCACCGGGTTGTTTCAGTCTTGTCATGAACTTCTTTGAGTATATAGGTTGTTTTCTTCTAACCTTTTTCCAAATTTGTATTTAGCTGTTTCAGTCTGAGTTCAATATGTTCGCGATTTTGTCCAAATCTCTGATCCACTTTCGTAAGCATCACTAGTATTTGTTCAATAAATTGAACAGAATCTGAATTATTCACAAGGTTCTCTGTTAAATAAAGTAATTAATTAAAATTCGACTCATTGATATAAATAATAAAATTTTCAAATTAAATTATAAAGACATGTAATATCTTATAATGTGCAAAAAAAACAATATTATTAAAATAACACACAAAATTTCAAACGACCCATCGTTGGGCGCCAATATTTAATAAACATATTTTAATTTCAATTAAATAAGTATTTATTGAATCACATTAAATCATTCAATGTTATTAATGGCTTGAAATTGGGTATTTACAAATAAAAAATGGAATTTTGATCGCTTATTTAATATTCCATATTATCTTTAAAAGAGAACTGTATTTTTCAAGGGGAGTTCTTGGGAGGATGTAATACGATTTTAGTCAATGTTACATCTCCATCGTTGGATGTTGACCGACAGGCAATGTCCTAGAGTTTCGGCAGGTTGTCGACAGTATGTGTTAGGATGGTATAAATTAGTGTGGCTTATTAGTTCCAATCTCTCTATATATAAAAATGAATGTCTGTCTGTGTGTACCCTATGCGTTCCTAAGCCATTAATCCGGTTGCGATGAAACTTTTCTGAATTTTTGTGCAACCTTCGCGAAGGTTTCTGTCAGCCTTTCGAAGCGTTAGGTAACTCCCAAGGGGTGAACGGGGATGAAATTTAAAAGCATGCTAAAACAGCCAACGTGATTATTATTTTCTATCCAGATCCTTACAGCTCCTTTAAGTGAGGGGATGGAGGGAAGTTATATGAAAATAACGCGAAACAACCGATATTGGTGTCAAATCCAGGACTATAGAAATCAGTGGGTTTAGTTCTGACGTTCACTAATTCAGTTACCTTTTAGTTCAGCCCTTTGCGTGGGAATGGAGGCCGTTATATAAAATTTGTGAGTAAACAAGGGAGACTGGTGTTGAATCTGGTGTTATTGAAGTCGGGCATTTACCCACTGGTTAATGTGTAGTTATGGAGTGGGGGGGGAGTGAAATAAATTTACGTTTACAATCTTAAATGTGTGGAACAATTACTACTGAACTGTATACACATGTTACTTACGATCCAGGAACAAACACTGAGAGGTTAAGAATTATCTACCGCCTAAAAGGGGTGGGGGTGGATGGATTGGAATTAAAAAACCTTCCTGAACGGCCATTATTAGCGTCGAATAAAACGTTTTCAGGATCGTTTAACTTGATAGTGTCATACTAGAATTTTTAAGTGTCTAACTTCATCAACAGGGTAGGGAGGACCCTTACCGAGCGGGTGGTGGGCATTAAAAGTAATGTACAAAAGACCGAGATTAGTGTCGATTCCGGGGTTATAGGAGTCGCTGAGTTTAATTCTCGCTTTACCCTGGGTGGTAAATAAATACCCGGGCAACGCTACACACTCGTGTAGTTTCAAATAAAAATCATCTTCAAACTCCGAATTTCACGTTAACTGCTCCTACGACTGTGCCTTAATGTACCTCAGTCGACGCGTACCTACACTTCCATATCTATATTGCAACTTTTTCTTCACTCTCGACTTCTCACATGCACTGTTCTAAAGTAACTATTCTTGATTTTTTATCACAACCTCATAGCTACACAACAACATTGTGACTACCTTTCTCTCTAACTAATTTTCGCTATCCATCGTTCTCGCCGATAATTTCCCTCACTCGACTTTAAAACTAAATATATGCGTAAACACGCACCGAAAGGTATACGAATATTTTATCACTTAATTGTATTTGAAATCTCCGGTTTTTTTATCACATCTGTTTTCAACTTCCGGTGCTAACTTTTTCCCACGCCCCTAGCCAAATGAATAATTCAGAACATCATTCATACACTGAACTTTTATTTGTTCCCTACTAAATAGAGGAAATTATTTTGAGTTATGTTACATTGTTTATCGGCATTCAGTCTGTTAATCTTATATTATATTATAAAATGGCACAAAAATCGTGAATTTGTAAGTTAAAAATAAATTAAAGTAACATTTTGAAGATACTTGTGGAGGAGTAAGATTTACTAACAGAATGACAGAAAATACCCAAGTATCATATTTACATAATTAGGAACTTAGGTACTTCGGAAAACTAGTTAGTAATTTAATTAAAAATATTCCGTTTTAGTATATTAACTTTCAATTACAATTGTTCAACATGGTTGATGTATTAAAATTAAAAATTTGTTTATTCAACATTGAAATACAATTGTGTCATTTATCAGTATTACTGTATTATATCATAAATGAACAATATTTAAAAGATATTTTACGTGAATTCTCGTGTCCGTAGATGTGGATATGTCTTTAAAAGCATTTCCTGATTTCCATTTATGTAATTTAATCTTAAAATCTATATTACTTTGCAAAAGTTTGTATTCAGAAAAAACAGCGATGATTTCAGCTACGCTTTACAAATCGATGAAATTATTTTATGTAACTTAAATAGTTAAGGCGGCAGTTTAATTAACTGTTTGTTCAAGATTTAAAGTGATTAAAAATTGTATGTTTATTGTCAACAATATACTCGTAAATAATTTATTGTAGATTTTCGAGCTAACTCAATTTACTCGTTTACATGGATGTAATATTCACTGGAAGATAAATATTATTTTATTATGGAAATAAAAAATTCTGGTCGGTGATATCACGGTAGTAAAATATTAAGCTATAAAAATGAAGGGACTTCTCATCATCAAAATGATATTTAAACTTTATGAACAATTCGAGTGAAAGGAACATACCAAGAAATATTTATCGCAACGTGAACCACCGAATTATTTTTCCGAAATGTTAATAATAACCTGAAATATATTTTTGTTCCGGGCATTTAAATCTACAATTAGTTTTGGGGAGGTGAAGTTTAAAACGCCTTGAATCTTTAGAGAAGGCAGTAGCAGTAAAGTGACTGAGTAAATACATGTGGCTACGAGTGACTAAGTTGTACATGACATTTGAGTGCTAAGAGCCAAATGGAGCTATGCGAGCAGTTGGGAAAGATGTGGGAAGCAATAATAAGGTAAACTAAGGAATGAATCAAGACTAGACTTTTTCATGTGTTTTAAATTTGTAAACAATTAACGATGGAAGAAAGAAACAAGTCATTCAGCGGAGAAAATTATTTGGAGATATAAATACAAGTGTCATAGGAAATTGAGGAAAATGAATTAGATATGCTGTAAGCGATTTTGTTACTAATTAGTGAGACTAAAATTACAAAGATTGTAAGAGAAGAATGAAAAACACTGTTTTTGCTAGAGGAACTGGTTGCTGGTAGAAAATCCCATAAAACAAAACTACAGAAATATTTATTTTTATAGGGTACCGTTAAGTTAAATGCTGAATAAAATAATGATCTCAAAAGTTCGTCCCATAATCCAATGCGAAAAGAAGTATCTTCAAAAACCAAGCACTAAGATTATACTTTGAAATTTAAATGCACATTTATTGTAATTTATTATTATAAATGCGTTAAACATATTATTAAAAAATACCCAATTAACGTTAAATTATAAACCTAATTTCTATAATAACTTTTTATTTACTATATTAACTCGTTTTAAAAGAGTTAATAACACAGAACAGCATGCGATTGTGTTCTTTATCACCATAGATCTATCAAAATAGTAACCGATTTGGCTGTCAGCGAATGAGAACAGAGAATTAGACGACCGTTGCCACATCGTCAATAATTAATGAAAATAGACCCTTACTGCAGCTGCGTGGACAATATGTGACAACGGCACGCGAATTTGATTCGTCAGCGCAAAGAAGAGCTTCAAGGTCAAATTGACTCACAGTTGAAAATAACAATAAATAATTTTATTGCCAACGAAGTTCATAAGATGTTTTTCCGAAACCTCTAACTTTGAATGACAGGTAAAGAATCCTTTAAGGAAAACTAATCTGATATTCCTTTGGGACCATTGGGTAATTATCAGGTCAAGTAAAAATTGCAGACTCTTACTTTAACCCACTGTGAGGTTTAGTTATAGTACGCTGTTCATTTTGACGCACAAGCCTTACAAAAGTGTATCAAATATACTAAGACTGAGTTATTACATTCACAGGCCATAGTTCAGGACGTAACTCGTTATTTTCAAGTAGGTATAAAAATATTTGATTCACAAAACACTCTTGAGTGTAATCTCCGTAATTTTGTTTCAAGTAGTCTTATGATTCTATATTCATCCAAAAAATAGCATAGAGATGTAATGTCCTTTGATTCAGTTAACGGCTTAGGTGAGTCATAATACTCCTGAATTCTCACACTGATTTACCTTGCACCAGTTGGTAAGAAGAGCTAAATGTTTTACCGTTAACTTTAGTAACGCCATATATTTTACTTAATATTTCATGTTATTTAAAATATGAAAACTATGGAGGTAGGAACCTTAAAAGAGAAAAATGGCTCTACCGATGCAACAAATCATAACGTTCCGTAATTAATTACCCATGTTTTTTAAATCAAAATATTTTGATAATTAGACATCAAAATATTATTTTATAAATGAGTGAAATACGTCAGTTATCAACATTTCCTATGTTTCTGTGAAACAATTACCTGCTATTTTGCATGTTGCTTAATTAGAGATTCCGCCTTCCGATAATAATGTACAACGCGTAGGTGGACAGCTAACTGCGCAGAGATTATGTAATCAGCCTGATGGCTGTCTCTTGTCAGACATTATTTTGGATAAACTTTCATGACGAAAGGCTAGAAATGAACTAAGTCTATACGTAATAAATATATTTTTCATAACAAATCTCAAATTGTATTCAGTAAGTTCAATGACGAATGAAACATTTTAAGAAAACGCGAGCATATAATGTGACATTGCAGTATTTCATTTAATTGAAAATAACCAGTATTCAAGTCAAACGATTTCAATTTATTTATTAATGTTTATTTTCTTAATTTTCTAATAAATAAAATAGACTACGTTTGTATGAATGTGTGGGTGTATGTTCTGGATACAAATCTACATCGTGGAGAAAATTTGACATTTAAAACACTTGTTCCTTTCGAACCAGGAACAAACACTGCGGGGGTAAATCAAGTCCACCACCCCAGCGGCGGATATGGACAGGGATGGAAATTTTTCAGACATACTAAAACGATCGACATTTGCATCCAAAAAATATTTTTCGGCATCAATGAGATAGATAGTGTTTTTCCCGATGTTTTTTGTGTAAAATTTCTATCCATTTCTGTATTAAGGGGCGAGAATCCTTAGGGGTGTGGGTTGTGGAGCGTTACATAAAAATAACTTGAAAACAACCACGGTTGAAGTCGAATCCGGGGTTATGGATGTCGCTGAGTTTACTTATGGCCACTCTTGTAATGCCGGTCACACAACTAGTATCCCTTGTAAGTCGTACTTATAGATATTCTTTTAAAATTAATAATTAATCAATAGAGGTAACTTTTATTCGTCTTTAATTACAGTCATTTGAATCGTTAGTGTAATATAATTAGACAATTAAAATAGACATTCGAAGAGCTTATATATTTATGATTGACCTACGTATTCAGACTCAAAAGATATCTGTAAAATGAATCCAACCAATTGTTTTAAATAATATCCAACGTTCCGTAATATAAAAATAAGCTGGAATATCGTTTTAAAGTAATACTCTTCATTACTTCATCAACAACTGGTCAATTTGACTTTACACAATAACAATAATTATTTATTATTCATCTGATTGAAAATATATAATACAATCTTCAAATCGTTTTATTCAATAATCCAATAAATGATATATTCATTTTTAACGGATATCTAGGCGCCAGATACTTATTATTACGATCTATTAAACAATACTCAAATTTAAATTAATTACCACTTTACAACCAAAATGAATTCCGGCTATGATAACAGAGGATTACTAAAGAATGAGGATTATTCTTTAATGTGAATTGATATTAATCGTTTCCATAACAAATAAGAGTCTTTACTGCAGTTCGTGCTATTATTTTGCCGTTGAAATGAAACACTTAAAAGTTTCATTTCATAGGGTTTAGATTTCGGTTTGTCATGCATCACTTTTAGGTGTGAATACCTGGGGGCCTTAGTTATCCCTTCGCTACTTTGCTCTACCTTTTCGCATTCTCCATTTCAAACCCATCCCTACGTTATTAAAGGGGAGCTGCCACGACGAGGATTACCTTCATGTAGCATGTCAATTAAAAAAAATGGGCCATAGTTACGCTTCTCATATCTGCGAATCTTCACTCGTGCACCACAGACATTTCGACGAAGCGAGTCCCTGATCGAGCAGGTCCGACCGCAGAATGTGCCTGAAACCTTGCGCCGGTCCCCGGTATCAGCAATCAGGCTATTTCTTTAAACTCCGGAGATACGTCCACCCCTTGGTAGTTCCTTCGTGGCGATGTCGCCCAGTGTTCCCTCTCTAATTTGAAACTATCACCAAACTCGCAGGGCTGCGGTCTCTAACGCAGATCTTACTCCTTTAGCCAAGTGTCTCTCTACGATTCTTCAGCCGCACTCAATTCTTATCGTTTGACGGGCAAGTCGCTCAATCAGATATCTCTTAATAGCAGGGGAATAAAATAATTGGCCCAGAAAATCTCATTTCTGTGAACCCAAACAGAACAGCCGCGTACTCCCTTCAACAATCTTTAGACCACTAATCTAAACGACTACTATTACCAAGTGTCCAACTATGCCAACGTACGTATTCAGCACTAGTAAATCTTAATTATTACGAAATTTAAATTAAATATTTTAAAAATTATCCTTAAAGATAAATGTGCTCTTTACAGCGCCTTACCAATGTCAATATGTGTAATTCTGAAGCCTAATTAAGTTTGGACAACGATGGATCATTCATAATGATTCACTGGATAATAATAAGAAACTTCGAACGGATAAAAAGAAAGAAATAGTTTTCTTGAAGCTTTGAGCTGAGGATCTCAGAACAAAAGTGTAGCGCGATATTTTAGTAATTATTTAATATTGTAATGCCAATTAATTAGGCCATTAATTGTTTGGACATAAAATTTGAATTGTTTGAGAAATCCATTATAGCGGTCTGATCGAACAAAGCGACAATGGAAAAGCGAACTCACTTGCTTTATCGAAAAGTCAAAAATGGCGTATGCGCGCTCAAACTCAAAAGAGAACTAGGAGTCAGTTCGCGGAAAAACATCGTGAGGAGCAGAACAAGTAATATAACTGTTAGTTGGAGGCGGGAAATTTCAGAGGACGGAAAGAATAATAATAGAGCAGGGACTAGGCATCGTTAAAGAATTATTAAACAAAGTTGTGAATTTAAGACAAAGTAAAAACATGCACTGAAGTATTACCCCGTAAATATCGCTAAGTTATCAGTTTTACGTCTATCAGCAGCCAGGAAAGGAGAGCAGTTTTACGTCTGTAGCCAGCCAGGAAAGGAAGTCAGTTTAAGTCCAAAGCGGTAAAAGGCTAACAAATCTACGAATCATAGAATTCGTATAAGCCAAGCAGACATCAGATAGCTGACATTCAGGAGGATCATCCGAGTTCCTGTGAGCCTATCAATTTTGACTTCAATAGTCTAAAATCTGTGAGTCGGCATTTTAGAATCAGTGTAAAAGTTTACATAGTGTACTTCCGAAACCAAAAAGAATGCTGGTACCAGCTGGACAGATGTAAGTAACAAAACCAAAATTAATGATTAATTGTAAACGTAATTAAAGGATAGAGTCAGATTTCGTTCTCTTTTAATTAATTTCTTTTTTTTAAAATTTATTTCTATCGACGTATTGTTTAGGTGAATGTGAACTGTTTGTTAATAATATTTTAAAATCAATTTGTTGTGTCCATCCAGAGAAGGCCCTGAGAAATTAATATTTTAAATTGTAATTGTTTTTGAGTTAAATTTACAAATTGGAAATAAATAAATGATTTTAAGTATTAAATTTTATTAATTCTTTTATTTAATTAAACCCAAATTGTTGTTTATTACATATTTGGCTTCCACAACGTGGGGAAAATTAAATTATTGAATAAATTGTTGATTATTACAATATATTTGATTCAATTTGACTTTATTAGAGATACTAGAAAAGTTGATAACTCGACAAGTAATAACTTTCTGAGCAAACGGCGTCAGTCTGAGAGATAGTCTCTGGAGTCTCAGAATAAGCATGAACCAGACAGATACCTGGTTTTACCCGAGGTGTGGATTTGTGCATGTGAAGTGGGGACGAGACGTCTCCATAAATTGAAAGATTTATAGAACACGTGATTGGCCAATGATATTTTGTGTTCCAGTAAGATCGACCGAAAGAAAGGTCGAAAACATCGAAACTTCTTACACACTCGTGGGGCTATAAGACAATAATTCATCTACGTGTCGTCGTCGGATACCGACTTAACACCTCGTGCAGAGTCGTCGGTAAGGTAGACTGTTCCACGGATACAGAGTGACGACGGCGACATACGTAAGAAAGGTAACTGTCAAGTTTCTCAATCGTTGACGCTGACGTCCAAAATTAAGCCGTAAGGATATCAGATTGATTCTCCGTATATTAGAGCCAAATATCATTCTAAATAATAAAACAAAACTTTTTTATGTTAATGAATGTTCACCATCCTGTAAATACTGAATCAGTTCCCTTACAAGTTTTTAGATGTTATACCACTGTGATCAAAAAGTAAGGTGAAATTGTCATTTAAAACTCCCGGGTCTTAGGAAGGCAGTTAATTTTTTTCCTAGGTTGGTAGGACTGTCTATAATATTTTCCAAGCGTCTCTTTGTTAAAAGGTTTAATTATATCCGAGTTACACGTGTTTTTGTACACAACCAAACGTGAATTTTTCGATTTTTGCAATGGGTGATTTTGTTGAGCAAAGAACTTACTTCAAATATTGTTTGCGGAACGAATATTCTTGTGCGGACTCGTTGAAAATGTTGCAGAAGGCCTTTTTTGATCAAACTCTGGAACAAAAAAACGTTTATAAGTGGTACAACGAGTTCAAAGAGGGCCGAGAACGCGTTGAAGACAAACCGCGCTCTGGACGACCATCAACGTCTACCGACGAGAGCCACGTCCAAACAATCAAAGATTTGGTGCTTGACAATCATCAATGGACAATTAGAGATTTCGCTGATAGTGTTGGAATATCATTTGGCTCAGTCTAAACCATTTTGAAGAATGTTTTCTGTCTCAAACGCGTCAAATCTCGATTGATGCCAAAATCGCTCAATTTTTTGGAAAAAAGCGTCGCGTTGATGTGTGAAACTTTTCTGTCTGAGTATCAGGAACACTTGAAATGCATCATTACTGGACACGAGACTTAGATTTACGCATACGACCCAGCGAATATCGTGCAAAAGGTGAAGCAAGACCGAAAGACCACGGCAAAGTCGATCGAAAATCAAGGTCATGTTGACAGTTTTCTTTGATTATCATGGTGTGGTGAACTATGAATTCCTTCCGCCGGGCCAAACTGTCAACAAATAATATTATTTGAGCGTTAAGCGTCGTTTGCGTTGAAGCTATTCGTCTGAAACGGCCGGAATTATGGGCGAACAACTCTTGGTTCCTTCATCACGATAATGCACCATGTCATACTGCATTGGTTCTTCGCGACTTTTTTGCCAAAAACTCGACTCATATCTTTCCGCAACCACCGTATTCGCCAGATTTGGCTCCGAGCGATTTCTGGCTATTCAGCAAACTCAAAAGGTCAATGCGGGGACGCCGTTTTGACACCTTTGAGGAGATAAAAACCGAATCGAGAAAGGTCTTGAAGGCTATATCAGAAAAAGACTATTCTGACTGTTTCGAGGAATGAAAAAAGCGTTGGAAAAGTGCGTTTTATCGGACGGGGATTGCTTTGAAGGGGAAGAAATTGATTTGAAAGAATAAATAAAGAATTTATATTTTATAAAGAAATTCACCTTACTTTTTGTTCAAAGTGGTATATATACGTCCTTATCACATGGGAAAAAATAAAAGGTCATTAATATTCCTCAATAACGAACATATATCCAATATCAAGCCACCTATTTATAAAAAAAGTCTCCAAACATATCAACTTCAAACATTCTTTTGATTGGCTTAATTCAAAAAATTTAGATGTTAATACCAGGTAATATCAAAATGCTTTATATCTAAGAATAATGAAATTATTCTATAGACTGATACATTGAGACAGAACAATGACTATCTGTTATGTTTAAGCTCCCTCCTTTGTTATTAAGATATTTTTTGTGACATAGCATATTTAACCATAATTTGAGTAACAACTTTTTACAAACGCTCTTACTAATTTACTACTACAGCTGAGAAAAGCAACAATGTTTACAGGAACGGATTTTAAATTTTATTTATTCACAAGTAATCCTAGTCCGTTTTTGGCTGTTGTATTATCTGATTGATAAACTCCTATACGTATTCAGGCATACAATCTTCATATGTTTGAGACTTTTTCATAAAGTACCACAGAGTCGAGCTTAAATAACGTAAAATTTTTGTCAAAATCACCGTTAAGCATCATATTGAACGCATTTTATGATATTTTTTTTATAAATCTTTTAAAACTTCAAAAAATGAATGACTGATCTATAGACAAATTCAGTTTTCCGATCTTTTAATTTAATTTTGGGTTGATTTGTAACTGAAAACAAAAATCATCGTAACAAATATTATTTGTTAACCTAATTACTATTTCGAGTATTAAAGAAAATTTCAATAATAAATACCGTGTATGTATAGTGAAATATTTGTAAATAGTATTTAATGTTCGCGAATATTCTATATAACTAGATTTAAGCGTGAAACAAAAATCGCCATTCGTTTTTACGAAAAGCAATCACTAATAAAATAAATTCACATGAATGTTTCTTTTGTAGGCAGGAATTATTCCATTATCTCCATAACGCCATACACAAACCACACGCGCACAATAATAATCTGTAGACTAAATACTTCAAAATATGAACATCAGTTAATCTCTTTGATAACAAAAAACAAAAATATGTCACTGTTTTGTTCGAGGATGACAAATAAATCCTGCCATTAAAGTCATCTGAGCCATTTTTCAAATAATATAGTCATTCGTGTGAATGGCAGTGTCTGATTTTAAAGCATGTAATGAATGAATTATAATTTTCAAAGAGTCTACCTAAACATAATTCCAATATTTTATGCTGCAAGCGTGCGTCTGGAAGCTTTCCTCCTCCAGAGAAAATGTGATTTTCTCAGTATCCTCAGCCACACGGGTGCTATTATGACTTCCTCGGCGAGACATTTCAGTTTATTGCCGCCGAAGCTTTCACTGGAAAACGAGCCCTATATATATTTTGCCATCATTGGAGAACGCTTATTGAATATGATGGCATGGCGCTGCCAATAGTACGAACTTCCTTTCACCCATTCGCTCACTGTGATTCACTTTTCTCGCGACGCCTCAATTCAATTGGGAAGCTTACCTGCGATAAATGTTAGGCCTCTGCGTGCACAGAAACGGAACGTGTTGTTATGTTTCACAATTTAACTGACATATCATCAGATATATTTCCTGTCAAAATGTATTTTACATATACATCTATCACTCTCATACGAATACATGGAAGAGAAAATTATTTTTCGATTTTAATTCTGCTCCCTTATTACGTTTAAAGATAAAAATTTAATCAAATCCTAACAATGATAATTTTATAAATCTCTCTCTATATATTGTGGTAATTAAAAAGAAACATGTAATTAATTAATGAACAAAATATCACGACTTTCATTGTCGGTGGCGTAGATATATAAGTATTGTGTACAATACTATGGGGCTATAATGCTTGCTTGCTGCGTGTATTGTCGCGAGGTCATGGCTGGACGCGCGGATCTTAAGTGTGTGTTGGGAGTCGGTGAAGAGAGGAGAAAAAAATAACGGAAAAGCTAGAGTGTGGTTTGGAAGCTCAAATGATAATGTTGCAAAGAGTATGTTTTGGAAAGCTGCAGAGACTGATGATTTTGTGGTAGAAGTCGCCAGTTTTTCCGTTTGAAAGTTCCCAATGATTGGCCGAGAGCAAAGAATCTAAGGCGTATTAATACAGTTATTCAGAACTTCAACTGTAAACAGCGATTTGTTACCGAGCGGTGCGTGATCGATGAACAATTAAACATACAAAATCAGAAAGACATCAACAGAGTTTTACGTGTTTGCAAACTATAATAAAATAAATTCAGTGAAACATGGCCTGTCTGTGAAGTGTTTTAACAATAAACGAGTGAGTACGGGCCCCCATTCACACAGTAAAATGATAATGTGAATTAAAGAAAATATATTATTTGTAAACCTAATGTAAATGATATTTATCGTCAGATTTCATATTTCACTAATTGTTTAAATTAAGAATTTCTCACTTTGTAAATTTTAATTGCAATTTTGAAATGATTTTTATTGGAGGCCTAAATAAATGACGATATATATATATATATATATATATATATATATATTTGAGGTGTAAACAGGCTATGCATAGGGTAATCCACATAGTGGCAGTTCCCCTCTTATAGCATAGGAAAGGGATTTGAAAGGGGTGATGCGGAAGGGTAGAGGAAGATAACCAAGGGTTAACTAGGGCCCCCGGGCTATGGTTTAAGGATCCTACCCGGCATTCGCCTAAAAGTAATGCAGGGTAAACCCTAGACAAACCTGCATCAGGTAGGTTGGGCATTTGGTACTTGTCCCACGCCCTTCCGATGGCGGGAGAGGGGTTAGCTGTGGGATCGCAGCTTTCCCCTCGCCGTGCCTTGACCAATTCAGGAGGCAGCTGGCCGACTATTCCAATAGGAATAACGGACAACTCTTACGGTATGCCCAAGGTCTGCGAACCCGGAACATACACCTCTCAAAACAGGCCGAGTTGAGTCGGCTTGTGGGAACCTTAGTTAAAAAAAAAACAGAGAGATGTGAAGGCATCCCCAAAGGTAGCCTCCTCCAGAGCTCTCTGGGATTCACACACGAATATATATATATATATATATATATATATATATATATATATATATATATATACGTGTGTGTGAATATTTATAACGTCAAAACAACCACTCTACATGTTATACATAAATTATATTATTTCTTTAATAATATATGTAGGAGGGAATTTTTTTCTGTAATTTTGTCACCTCTGACAAATTATTATTGTATAGTACCGATTCAAATTGTAGAAAGTTTTAAATTTTATTTTTATTGAGTTTGGGCCAATAAACGGAGATAATTTCTAAGGCGCAGAATGGTATTATTTGGTTTGCAAAGTCAGCTGGTGCAAAGGATTGAATTAATTGTTGTTCGCAGAGCAACAAAGCAAGGTGTAATTGTCTCAGGAAGTCGTATATATTTTAATTGATTAATTGTCCTGTAGAGAGTAACGAAAGAACATATTAAAATGAAATATTTACGCAACATATTATTGACGGAAGGAGTCTCATGTGTACTTTAATGAACGTAATTGACGTCTGAAATGTAAACACGAAACATGCAACATGTTATTTCCGGATGGTGCCACATGTAAACTTAAATGAATGTAATTGTCTTTCTGAAAGCAAACTAGATACATTTTGACAGAAGGAGACGTTTCACGCATTTTATTTATCTGAGTTTCAATAATAATTTGACTGTTACATGGTTAACTGTCACGGAGTTTGAAATTTAACTGTCCCATTTCTGGGAATCACCGGTTACCGAAGCCCTAATTCCCGACTATATATGGTATTTTCTGTGAACTAACGTGATGTAAGAAAGTGCCCTGATATTTTTATTGTTTATATACTACGAAAAAAATTGTTTTTACCGAAGGTATAAAATACGACTCTGCGATACATTTTGTGTTTATTTTAAATGTTAAAAAAATAGAATATTTTATTCTTTACCTCTGTACCTAATTTATTTTTATGAATGTATAACATTTTCAAAAAGTAGTAAATTACACTGTTCGTAACACAATTATTTCAGAATTGTCTTGAATTAGTCTTGAAACTTCTCTGTGAATAAGACGAATGGTATTTGAAATTATAGTTGTTCCTTAATCTTTCCACACTATGATGCATTTTTCAATTCGTATGACACTAAAAATATTTTTTCTGTAATAACACATACATTGCCTAATTTTTGTATTTGTGTTGTTAAAGTAATGTAGTCCTAAAGAATCATTCCTGCGAAGTTAAAAATGACATTTTAAATTTTTGGAACCGTAGAGCTGAAAATCGCAATAAGTTAAATTTATGGCTGTTTTAGACTCTTTAAATTTTTAGGTATTCATTAATACCATTATTGTATATTATACCCGTACAATTAATAAATACAAAATTTATGGTTTAATACTTCCACGCCTCATAAAGTTCCAATACTGTAAAAAATTATTTTTGTGGGCTGGGTTTTTTACGTTAAATCAAAATAATTATTTGACCAATAAAGAAATTTTATATAAGTTTATTAAAGTTAAACATGAAAACTTTTATCTCAGGCAACTGTGATTTTTACATAGAAGAGATCTGCTGCCCGTACCAAATGCGTACTGCTATTCTGTGTTGAGTTGCCTGCTGTAGCGCTCGTACAGACTTACTGGCGTCGACTCAGGGGTTGATCACTGGCTAAGGCGTCGGTCTCCGAGATTGAATGCTGGCAAGCCGTCGTACTAAATTGTGTGGTGCTATTCTGTGAACTCTTCACTAACAAATTGTGGCCCCTTTCTCACGACGATTCTGCCTCGAACTATATCAGAGACAACAACTTTACGTAGCCTCTCTTAATCACATCCACCAGCTTCGGTGAGCGCAGAACAACTGTTTATTTCAAAAGCTTATCTCCTCCCTTATATCCTCCCATTCTTTTACTTTTTTCATTGTTAGAAAACTTCGTCAGTTTTACTGATTCTTCCATTGCCACAAGATTTATAGCACGCAGCTGCAGTTCCGTAGTCAACAATGGCTAACTATTCTGTCATGTTGAGGCCAACAATCGAGATAGGACACGAAATTACTTGGATGGATATATTTATCTCCTCCACCCCCACACACGTGCACGGTTTCGAATTCTCAAGATCACAGAAAACAACACTTCCGAGACAAAGAAAAACTTAAACCTAAATACACGCGTTACAATACAAGAACGAAAAGTTTTTGTTTCTGACGTATTGGCCATTTTATTTATTATTTCTCCTACATATTATTTCTACTAACATTAAATTTTAATTAGTGATCAATAGTAAGCCAAATGTCATTATCTAACCCTCTTGTAACGGACTCTTAAAATGCTTTCCTTTACTTAATTTAACTCAAGTGTGTTCGTTTTAGCTTAAAGGTCGCTAATACACATACATACATATATTCGTATGTATGAATTCTTTTGCCTTTGAGGTCTGATGAAGTTGCAAGTGTAGGGGAGATTGGACAAAGATTTCATTAGCGAGGGAATCCGCTCTCCGAGCGATAATCCTTCGTAAGCCGGACCAAGGTGAGGGCTCTGAAGCAGCTTGCACTGCAGACGGAATCCCAGCTATCCCAACTGCTATTAATGAAATTTAATGACGCGGAAACAGCCTCAGTGGTACCGAAGCAGTGTTGTGTTTTGCAAAATAAGCTGTTTAATAAAAATTATTTCAAGAAAGATATTTAGTATAGCATTATCGTTTATTAGCAATACCACACAGTATATTATAACAGGTCATAAGCTAACGAAACTCTTAATCTTTTTTTATTTTGTGTCCTTAGTTATGTTTTACTTGCTGATTGTCCGACGTTTTGAAAATATTTATTTTTCTCAAACTTATAGTTAACTGGAAAGCGAATAAATTCTATCTATAAGGTAAAATAAAAGCCAATTTAATTACAGGAACTTATAAGGTAATTCTTTTACAAGCTAAATGTAATAGTAATTAACACCCAAACTTAATTATTAAAAATTCTTACATTAAGTAAAGTAAATAAAAATAAATTTTAGGCTTAATTCATCCTTGATCAAACAACATAAAGATGACTATTGAAGAGACTTGACGGCAAAACAACTCCTCAGAATAAAATAAAAGCCCCATTCTGACTTGTTCACCGTGATCGATAACACAAGTCTCACTTGAATTTCAGTCTCTTAAGGTCGAAGAAAAATCCGTCTAACCCTCCCCCTTTAAAATAATCGCTTCAACTTCATTTCCTTGCATCGTATTCAAACAACGTTCTAGAAGGTTAACCGCGTCTAATCCTTCCAAAGTCGATAAGGGCCGAAATAGGACTTAAAGCTACATAAAGAATGTAAATAATCTTGGCGACTCATAAAACTACTGACTCGACACTAATATGGGTCATTCTTTTACATGTTTTACATCTTGTGCATGTCTTATTTTCGCTCCTCTCTTACATCATCGGTGTACAAAGTTTGATTGAAATTGATCCATGCGTTTCAGAGAGTATGTGTAACATTTTATATATCCATTGAATAATGAATAATGAATAACTTCCCTGCCAACCTTATAGTTATCATTTAGTTTACAAAATGAATTGAGTAACTTAAAATACTTTGATAATTATAAAATGTATAACAGCTATTATTATTAGTTATGATCCTAATTGTAATTGTAAATTCTCTACTTGTTTCATCTCAAGTTTTCTAATAATGATAGACGATAGTGTACTTACAATATATGTAGTTATGTTACTTTACCGTTTCTAGTGAGTTATGCCAATAAATATTTTGTAATCTTTTCCATTATATAAGTGAAACAGTCTAAAAACATTGTTACGATATTAACATCAGTTTCACAACATTATTATCAATGTTTAGTGAAATTTTGATTTTAATGTATAGACTGGTTTCAACTAATAATATATTAAAAAGCAGAATATATTATTCATAACGTAACCCAATCATTTCCAACAGTTTCCGATATAAATGAAAGTGAATTCTTGAAAATGTTTTGCTCTGCGACTTTAGCGTTCTTGTGTAACAATGTTGACAAACGGCGTCAGCTCGTGATAAATGAATTTCTCGTAACCGGACGTGCCAAGTGGACGCCGCGAGCGAATATGACAGAGTATTAATCTCTAGCGTCAATGTCGACCACAGCGTCGCGCGCCACTTGTGGAAAGCAACGTTTATTTCAATGCGGCTTTACGAAACTTCACAATGTCTATAACACTGACGTTGGTTCTATACGATATTCACCCGGTTTCGGAAGTCTTACATGCTAAACACATTTTCTTAATTATTTAATATAACGCATTAATTATTTAATTTATGTTTATTGATTTTAGCCTCTATTTGAGAATTTTGATCAATACGAAAGAATTTCTATGATCATTTGATGCCGATACATTAAGAAATATTTCCATAAAAAATGGGTTCCTATTGAATTACAAAAGTTTCCAATTAACGGAAAAAAAGTAAGTGGTAAAATGAATACCGCAAAACATTTCTGCAATCCGTGTTGAGTTCGTCACCTGATATTTGCGGTATGCCATTCTTGAGATTTTGAAACACCTGACGTAAGCAACAAAGATAGCCAAAACGTTGGATGGTATTTATTTTATCACTTAATTTTCTGTCACACTTGCCTACATCTTTATCCAACTAATCTTCACATGTTTTCAAAAAAAGTTTTCTCAATATTTTGAACACCTGTCGGCATAAAAAGTGAGCACTATTCTTAATGCAAAAAGCAATACAGTTCTAGTCATGAGAGATGCTCGTCAATTATTGGATGTGGAAGAAAATATTTCCGCCGTGTACAAGCTATCTAACGAGTAATATAATTTTCGTGCAGTATCCCATTTGGATTATTAGCTTTGTTTCACGATCATATTTTAAAGACATCTCATTTACAGTTGAAAAATTAACAATATAAATTCCTTAATAATACACACCATAGCCATATAGCAATTTGCGAGTCTCGAATTGAAAATTTATGAAGTGTTAATAATTTAACTGTAAAATAGCCAACTGATATTATAACTGCATGCTTTAAAGCACGCACGTGGTCGCAGGTTCAACTCGCAATGTGGAGATAATTTTTTTCTTTATAAAAACACAGAAATATTTTCTTTTATAAACAATAATAATATAATATGCCGCCGATGCAAAATTTCTTTGTGTCTTTCGGAAGGCGCACTCAATTTATAGTTAAAAGAAAACACTGCTGCAGAGGCGGGAACGAAAGTTGGGAATACAAATGAAGATAATTACGCCGTTCCACTTAAAATAGTTACAGTAACCGACCGAGGTTGTTCCTTTACTGTCACGAATTGCATTAAGACTGCCGTGAAAAAGCAACCCGATTAAAGTTTCAAGCTTTCTGTGTAATCTGTTATTCGGTACTAGTTATGTTAATGAAACGCAGTCACGTATTGCGTATGTGATATCTAGGATATTAATGACTCCTGGTTGCACAAAGTATAAGTGTAATAGGCTATGTTTGCTTATTTTTCACAAAAGGACGCATATACTTGAACAAAATCTATCCGGTAAGTCATTTTAGAAAGTAGGGGCGTAACCGCAGCGCTTCTTTTGAAACTTGTGATAGGTGTTTTAATAATTATTTTTCATACTTATAAAATATTATTTTATTTGTAACTTAAAATGAATTTTTATGAAGTAAGTTCCTGTAGAGCGCAAATTGACGTTTAGGAAAAACGTATACCTTTTAGAAATTTCTTGCCAACAATATTTCATATTTAGAGTTTCGTATACTAGCACTCTCTCTTCCTCTTTGCGACACCTTTTCAACATTTCTCGACATTTTTCCTGTTCGGTAAAATTGAAGATTTTCAGAATGAATTAAATCATAAAGCATATGTCCAAACATTTACTTATTAATATATATGTATTAAGAGTAAGTAACGCGTTTATTTCGGTTTAGTTTTGCTTTGTCTCGAAAGTGTTGTTTGCTGTGGTTTGGAGAATTCGAAATCGTGCACGTGCCTGGGGGTGGAGGAGATAAATATTTCCATCCAAGTAATGTTCGTGTTCTGTCTCGATTGTTGGCCTCAACATGACAGAATTGTTGGCCATTGTTGACTACGGAACTGCACCGGCGTGCTATAACTCTTGTAACAATGGAAGACTCAGTGAAACTGACATTTAGACAAAGTTTTCTAATAATGAAAAAAAGTAAAAGAATGGGAGGCTATAATGGAGGGAACGGAGATAAGCTTTTTAAACTGGACAGTTGTTATGAGAGGCTCCGTATTGCGTTACGTGTATGCGTTTTAAGTGACACCGATCTACAAATCTCGTGAGTTCTGCAGGAAACTTTTCCAAGTTGTTGTCTCTGATATAGTCCGAGGCAGAATCGTCGTGAGAAAGGGGCCACAATTTGTTAGTGAAGAGTTCATCGAAACCACACAATTTAGTACGACGGCTTGCCAGCAATCAATCTCGGAGGCCGTCGCCTTAGCCAGTGGTCAACCCCTGAGTCGATGCCTTGCAATGGTCCTGACTAAAGTCATCACTGCAGTTAACCCGTTCTGCCGGCTGTGAGATACGGAGACGTCGGTATGAGAGCTACAGCAAGCAACATAACACATATTTGGTATGGACAGCAGATCTCTCCTATGTAAAAACCACAGGTGCCTGAGATAAGAGTTTTTCATGCTTAACTGTAATAAACTTATATAAAATTTCCTTAATGCTCAATACTTTTTTTTTGATTTAACGCAAAAACCCAGCCAGCAAAAATAATTCTTTACAAGTACATAGATGATTAGCAACTGAATTAAATACATTAATAATAATATATTCAGTCTTGCTGCAGTCTCGTGTTAAGTGTATTGTCTGCCTCGGACCCCTTATCAAAATTTTGTGAATTCATTAACATTTTAATTGTTCTTAGTGCTACTTTGTTATAATAATTTGATTAATACATGAAGAAGATACGAATAAGTATCGAAACGTCGTTACGCTACCAATAAATAAAATGAAGTGTTTGTATAACGTCAATAATTGATTTATTTATTCAAAAACAGATGTAAAATTAAAACTTTTGAATTAAATATATATAAACGTGTAGCTCGGTTACAGAAGCGCACTTGGCTTTACTTCCCTGGAGGAACCCATCTCGAACAGACGTATGCACGCACAAAGTTAGTTAGAAACCCACGTGTCTCAAGAGAAAAAAACCACACACTGAGGAAATATATTATCTCATTGGTCGTTATTAAACATATTAAACAAAAAATTAAGTTTCGGTATTTTTTTATAAAAAATCAGCGGATCGAATGAGATTCGCAAACTGAACTACGTAAGCTTAGCTGACAAATATATAAAAACCTAAAGTAAAGTGAGTTTTCTTTAATATATATCTGCCGGAATTTTCATGAATTTTGATGTAATAATTTCACCATTTTTAATTGTTACCTGAAGCTGAGTAAGTTACTACAACAGGAAATTGGCGCATCACATTTTTATGTCTTTTTTCCCATCCCAGTATTTTTAGTTTCCTGTTGTCATCCAAAATAGACGGGATTACACCTAAGTGGCTTAAATACTCATAGAACCGGATGTTAATGGGGTTAGTAAGACCTTTTTTTTGTCTATCAATGTATGATTCCCATTAATAGAAGTCTATTTTTTGGAAATATCACTATGAATTATTAAGAATATTTTACAGAGAACCCACGGCTTTCAGAAATAACATATGCAAATGGAATAAAAAATATTATTTTTGATAATAGGTCAGGTTTATATTTCAATATTAAACTAGATCTAATAGTAACGAACATATCTGATTTTTAGAGTAACATGTATGAGGGTAATCCACATGGTGGCAACTTCCCTTTAATAGCATAGAAAGGGATTTGAAAGGATGCGGAAGGGTAGAGGAAGTAACGGTTAACTAGGGACCCCGGGTTGTAATTTCCCCTGAAAGTGATGCAGGACAAACCCTAGAAAACCTGCATCAGGTAGGTCGGGCAATAGGTACTTCTCCCACGTCCTTCCGATGACGGGAGAAGGGTTTGCTGTGGGGACGCAGCATTCTCTTCTCCTTGCTTCAATCAATTTAGGAGGCAGCTGGACGAGTATTCCAACTGACAGATCGACACTATGTAATTAATGATAAATAAAATTAATATGAACAACTGCAAGATAATATTAACTTACATATCGAAGTTAGTTAATTACTTTAATTTTTTTCAGAAAATTCCGTGTGAAGGCTATAAAATGACATATTGGTATTTTTTAATTCTGCCGTTTTAAAAATGATATTTTTAGTGAGTTTAACTGTTAACTTACTTTTACCTTTTTTTTGTATTTGACGAAATGCTATGTTGCACCTAAATTTTCGAATATTTTAAGTTTCACAAGCGTTAATTTTGTAAACCGACTCATCTTTCTTATTATGGTTAATACAATTGTCCGCGATTTGTTTTATAATTACTTCACTTGAAATGTTTTTCAGTTGTTTACATCATATCTATATTACAATGACATTTTTATTCCACCCAATGTAAATTATTCACGGAATTCGAAACTTACATGTTTTCTGCAGTTTCAAAGCAGTTCCGATAACACAAGTTGATTGCCCTATTAGAGTATATACTGTTTCGTACTTGTGCTCTAGATACATCCCTTAACGTGAAATGCCACATTCTACGTCACTCGAGACCTCTGGCTAACCATTGTGCTACACGCCTGGTCTTCCATTATTTAACACGCCTGAAAAAATTACCGGCCGTGCCGGAATCGGACCATCTAAAATAAACTAGTCTGCACTTCAGCTTGTCCAATAACAGATTAATGCAATCAATCGCCACATTTTAAAATGGACAGTACGTTTCATTGGTCTGGAATAAATCATTGAAAATATACGTTATATACAACTATAATAAAAGTAAAAAAATTTCAGTTACAGTAATGGAATCACAGGTTCACACCAATTTTTGTAACTATAATACCAATAATCATGTAAACCATTGCTAAAGTTATTTCGTTAATAAACTATTTAAACGTCATTCATAACATATCCTTGTTCCTTTCACATTAAATGCTGGAGCAGTTTAATGGCAATATCCGTTAAATATGTTTATTTTTTATTCTGTACTTCTACGTAAAGTTCTGTTGAATACGCTAACATATCCAAATTTTATAGTAGACCAAAATTTTACTGCTTATCCTAGGTCGAATTTTATCTGTATAACAATTTTAATCCCACTTAGAATCAAAAATTAATATCACGCAAATGAATGTCTTTTGAGTTTTGTCAACTGAGTTGTGCAGTTGTGTCTCTCTAGGCTCTTGTGATTTTTTTCTGCACATTGAAGAAAGGAACAAGGCTTCGAAAAACGTTGTGTGGTATTTATATTATCACTTTTTTATATCTGTATTTGGCTATTTTTCTTATTAACTTTCATTCAGACGTAAATGCTTCATGTTTTTTTAAGAATCGGAAAATGTTGAAATAATATAAACCTCGGATGGATAAGAAATTTGTAAAATAATTTATCTCTGCGGACAATATTTTTTTCCGTCATTTGAACGTATACAGTCTTTTGTGTGATATTAAACGGATATTTACTTTATTAAAATTCAAGCAACGTAACATTCCAATTTTATATTGCGCAAGCGGCTTTCGCGGAAAAACTGCTTCTATATGCAAACTGTCTATCGACGAAATATTATCAGGTCATAACGAGGTTATACTTCATATCGGGATTAGGTGATAGTAATTGAATAAAAAAAGCAAAGCATTAACACCTTTCTCGATGTACGAAGCGCTGATTTATACATTTATACTGTTTTTGTGGCACTTACAATGTCACAATATTATTAAAAATTGGAAATATACCTTATGATTGTGTAGAATAAATATGTTAAAAAATAGGAGCTCTCTGATAATAGTATGTCTGTAATTAATAGGTCGTTAACTAGAAGTCCATATCATAGCATTTTTAATTTCATTGAGAGCGTCTGTCGAAGCCTGCATACGAAAAATAAATATGTAATTCAGCTATTGAACGTTATGATAGATAACCTTATTGCTGTTCTAGGTCATTCTACATCATTTTCAGGCATTCGCATACTGTAAAGAACTCCAATGACATAATTCACGGCATCATGTATACTTATAATAGGCAATATCCTCTGATAGCAATAATGTTTTATGTCCAAGTAAGTTATTTTTTTAAAGATCTATTATTTAGAATGATAAAAATCGTGGCCATTCTAGAGAAAAAATTTCTCTACACGAGTTAGGTTTATGAACTTAAATTTTAATGCAAATGAGAATATTAGGTACTTTGGATGAAAAAATTAATAAAGAAAGACTACGATCTGCTTTTAATACGTGAATACTTATAAATACAATCAAATGACTTCAAATAAATGTTGGAAGACAAAATATTTTACTTTAAAGATGATCGCCATTGCAAAGTAAGGAAGATAGCACACAAATTTTCAAACCTTAACTGGAGGAAAACTTGACAAAATTATATGTTTTAAATAAAGAAAAATTGTAAGTTGAATGTAAATGATAACTACTTTGCAGCATTTGAAACGTTTAAATATTTCTAATATACATAAATTCTCCAAAATTTGAGTATTTATCCCTTTAATGTTCGGTCTTCTGACATTATTTACTTATTATCAAAGGCTTTCCTGGTGTATTTGTCGAAGAAAAAGTTTTTGGGTTTCCCGCCCGGTAAAAAAGCGATTGTAACTTGACGTTTCGACGGACAAATTCACTGCCATCATCTTCTAGATTATTTCAACATATATTTTAATGCTAATATTTTTACAATAATCATTTCTCTTAATCCTAGCCAGTGGTTTTAACTAAATAAGAACTAATATCGAACATTCATTCAGTGTTACCATAGAATAATTCGGGAGAAATAAACTAAATATTTTGTATCAATAATCTGGACGGGATTATTTAATTCTTAATTATTGAATTAAATTATATTTATATTTGTTTTTATTTATAAATTGCATTCAATTGAAAACAGTCCATCTACTACCTCTTCTTTCCCTTCCTTCAGTGTGATCACTTCTCCTGCTAAATAATTCAACTGATGGGACATTAATTTACAATTAAATATATTTTCCAAGCTTGATATTCTACATAAAACAAAGATACTTAATATCTCCAGAATGGAACAAACATAAAAATGGAAAATTTATCAGACTGTTTATGGGCCGTGTAACAGAGAATATTTAATCTCGATAAGACGTTCTTTGATCTCGTCTTACGAGCTGAGTTAGATAACCGTGTTAGCATTTTCCTCTGGGCAGATATTGGCAGTCGTCGTGGTGATGTTTCTGGAATTCTGGGACGTCTAGATTGACACTCTTCCTCTTGATGCCTCTGGAACTTCCACGAGCTCCAACTTAAAGTCCAAACTCATATCACACAATGTTTTCACTTCTACTAAGCTTTGAAATTGATATTTTCAAACAAATTGTTCCTCTCGATCCAAAAATACTTCGGGGTCCGAACCTTACCAATTATTGTTCAACACTGATATCATCTCCTCCTCTTAATCACAACTGTTTCCATATTTCCTATTCTCCTGCTCGATACTTCTTCAACTGAAACTAATTCCACTCTGACTTCTTACCCGAGATCCACTACTCCAATTACGGCTTTCGCCCCGTCGTCTGCAGAGTCTTCATTTATTCCAATTGGTGACAAAAATTTGGTGTCTAGATAGAGTTTCCTGAGAGATTCTCAAATATTCTGCCTGGGTTAGCGAAATTTGTCTACACATAAAATATCACGCACGGACCCGACACCCACCAGACCGTTCTTCCAATTATTAATCACTTAGATTATTATTTAACTGGGTCGGTGAAGTTCCGAAACCTTGGCTCCAAAGTTTAATTACTTGACCCAAATAGCTTCACTTCTGCAGTCCTAAATTCGTTTCTTCAACTTATATTGGTAAATATATAAATTTTTTCATTCGATAGGAAACAACAAGTAAAAAATGACGCGCTTTCAAGTTTTAAGTAATAAATATTTTTCTTGAAATTATAGAATGTATTTGTCCTGATACACACTTAAACGATTTGGTTTTCTTCCACTCGTTTAATTGGTATTTCTGAGTGAACAGGATGTGTGAGTTTTTCAATTACTAGATGTAGTTTGTCGTGACACACTACGCAGACGATCCCGCTAATATGATATGCGTAATTGATCACCCGATCGAAATCTTGATGTAAATGATGAACCAAGGCAGCAGTTTGCAACCCTGTGTTAAGGCATATTTTCAGTCCGACAGGCCACATTGAAGATAATCAGAAATGCTGGCCTCCAGTGCGCACTATCACAATGCCAAACAGCAAAGAGCCACCGACGAGTCGCTATTCAATAGCATACGAATTGCACCCAGGGGAAATCTTGCAGGGCAGATACGTATCAAGTATAAACAAAGGTGACAGCAGTGTTTGCAATCTCATTGCGATTTTGTTTGTTTCACCCAGCACATTACGGAACTTTGAAAAGGAAACAAAACTCTTATCTACGTCAAAAAATAGTATTGCATTTCATTCCGGACAAAAATGACTAGCAACCGTTAAAATTCACATGTGGTAAATTGAAGTCATCAATAGTGTAACTATATGATTTTCGTCAATTATCCCCTGATCTTAATAGCATAAAATTCTAAAAATGTAAATCCAGAAACTGTGAAATGTGAATTTAGGTTTTAAGGATGAGTAAATTTTCGAAGCTTAACACAAATAATTGGTTAAATTTTCTTTAAAGTACAAATCACTAAAATTTTTACATAAATAATGAACGGTTATTGGGGACGTCGTTGTTACCATTGTGAACAACTGAAAGAAAGTAACTTTGACTAAAATTTGGTTAGAAACGTTTTAATATATATATATACATATATATACATATATATATATATATATATATTGTAATAAACACCTTGGTAGGGTCAATTAATGAATCAATTAACGAAAAATTATTTATATTTAAAAATTTATTGTTGATAAATTTACATTGTATAAGATCTATTTTGCACGCCGAATTTCATTCAGTTAACAATAAATAATTTAATTTTTCATTTATTAATTTGTGGTATTTATGAAAATACAATTCTTATATCATTACAATCAAATACGTCGGAACTCTATATCTCAGGGTCACTACTGGGTTTGATAATTAGAACAAAAGCAATGTATAAACTGACAATTAACAATTAAAATATAGAAAGTTAACCTAAAACAATATGAAGATAAGTGAAAAGAATACTGAATGAAACGAAAAATGAACGAAATCTGACTATACCTTTTTATTTATCGTTTAAAAAGTTGTATAAAAGTTTTGTTACTCACGGGCCGTCTGTCTGGTACCAGATCTCTCTCTTGTATCTTGAAAACTACCACACTAAAAGGCCATTTTTACACGGACTCTACACTTCATTGAAATTTTTTTATACACAGGATTGAAATACTCGTCCTCTGCCATCTGGAACTTCGGATGAGCCGCCCCCTTTGGTCAGCTAGCGGATGCCGGTGTCCTCTATGCGAAAATTGTTCAATCAACGTGAAGCAACCATTTTCTTCACCGTGTGCAAATTATTTTGTAAATCTCTTCGTAAAAATATTTGCTTGCTTTCATGTAAAAATACAGGATCTCGCCATTTGTACTTTATATCTGCAGACTTTACTGTTTGTTGCTCTAGGTGAACTGAACTTAATTATATCTCCCCGTCGAATTTTAACTGTTTCATCTCTCGTACGCAGAATTTAGACTTCTTCACCTTTCATCGCCGATTCCAGACTGCCGTTCTCCAAGCGCGCGGTTTTTCAGTTTCCATTGTTAAACAAATGAAAAACCCGCCTTGATTGTCGCCTTTACGCATTCGTACCGCTAAAAATTTAATTATTAAAAACAATGAGTAGCCTGTATAATTGTTATTACAATATATATATATATATATATATATATATATATATATATATTGTGTTATCATAGAGACATAAAATAAACAAGCTGATGAAAGTACCAATAAAATGTATGAAAACGTCAAGTAAAATATTTTTCAAATGTCCTGTTATAAATGCTAGGTTTCTTTGATATTTTCTGCCCATCAAGAAAGGAACAAGGTTTCCTGAAAGTTATGCGGTACTTATTTTAACACTTTTTTTGTCTGTATTTGGCTATTTTTCATATCATTAAGTTACATTCGACCTATAATTTATAACAGGCCATATGAAAAATATATTACTTGACTGCATTTCCGTATATTTTTTTGGTACTTTCATCAGCTTGTTTTCGTTTTGTTTCGTTACGTTACAATGTACGTATTAAAATATTCTTAGAATGCATTAATATATTTTCGTTTACTTATAATAGTCGAGTCGATTAATTCAATTCTCATAAATTTGAACTAACGTGTAGAAGTTGTGTACATCTTTTGATGATATATAATAAAACATTAATTTTTTTAAAGTGAAAATGAGGGTAATCCACGTGACGGCATTTCCTCTTTAATGGCAGAAATTGGGATTTTGAAGAGGGTTTCGGAAGTGTAGAGGAAGGTAGCTAAGGTTTAACTAGTGATATAGTTTAAGGATCCTACCCGGTATTCGTCAAAAAGTGATGCAGAACAAACCGTTGAGGAAGGTTGGGTATTTGGTACTTTCAATGGTGGGAGAGGGGTTTGCTGTGGTGATGCAGCATTCCATTCCCCATATCTCTAGCAGTTTAGGAGGCAGCTGGCCGACTTTCACGGTTGTAAGGGAAATGACTAATAATATACGAATAATTTGTAAAACATAACGGGAAAAGGATAGCATTTAGTGACAGAAAAGGCACAATTCTGTTTACTGACCGAATTTTTCCTTATTTTAAAGACAAAATGACCAAGGCCGCATCGATGAGGTATTTAGGAAGAGTGATACAGCATGTGGACAGATTGAAAGTGTTACTAACCATACTGTAAATTTAGTCTTACCAAAAATTGGATTTAAAACTACCAGCAATCAAAGCCAGATTAGGTAAGTTAACATAAAATTGAATTATTCTCATAATGCTTAAAATGAACTCGAAATAACAACTATAAAGCTATAAAATATAGCTGTTTTATTGGAGGAGTCTGGCAACGGGACCATAATTTACGTATTAATAAACTTTTGGGCGTAGGAAATTGGTCTCTGATAATATCATCATGATCTGTGATGGGCCCAACAAATTGCATCGTTTAATTATTGGATTTGTGATCATTTGCACGTGTTACGGATTACAACATCTAAAAAATCTCAAATGAGATTAGAGAGAAAAATTGGAGGGAGAGAAAAAGTCCCCAGTTTCTAAGGTGTAAAAGATGGCTATTTCAAACTAATATATGGCAAAATGACTCGAAGTAAGAGAGGATTTTAAAAAATACTAAATAAGCAGTAGATAAATACCATAAGAATATGGTCGTTTCTGAAAGGTTACAGTGAAACTTAGACTCTATTTTCGTGTATTCTATTTCACGATATGTAAATATAACCGTAATTTAATTGATTCAAAGCCATATTCAGTCAAAAATAGGATGATAATTGTGTCTACATAATGCTTGAAATCGAGTTGTTTTAGTATACATGTCATGTATTAGGGAATCTAAAACCAATACATTTTTGTCAGACTAAATGTTCCCTTTTCATAAAAATACGGTTCCAACCGATTTCGATAAAACATTAGACTATTATGATAATGAGCACTAATAATGTCTTTCGTAATATGGAAAATAAACGGTGAACGTTCCGAATCTTATTTCAACTGCTTCATAAGTGATTTTGTTCAGTTTAAAGAAAGTCAGCTGAATGGGTTTGGTGGCTGTTTTAAACTGTCAGCTACCATATAAAAAAATTAATACATTACAACGCAGTATTTCCAATTTACTTTTCTATTCAAGTCTCGTGTATTTGTTAGAAAACAAAATCTTTGTTGTCAACAGAATACAGCAAGAATATAGCAGCGCATTAATCTTATAGAATGTATAATATAGATAGAGTCGATAAATAGAGAAAGGTATTAACTCTTTGCACTCGAGGGTTCCGTAGCGGAGCCCTCGAGCTTGAAGACACATTTTAAATGGCTCCGCTCCGGAGCCCTCGAGTGCAAAGGGTTAAATAAAAGACACTCGATACAAGGACAATGAAGCCCCAAGACATATTTCATTAGCATCATACATTGTAGCCGAAAGCTAACCCTAACGTTCCTTTCCTGTACATCGGTTAATGTAAATAATATTATCTAATAAAAGTTAACTTGGTTTTTAAATTAAAATATTAAAATTCAACAAATGTGTATAACTAAGTGACGGAAATTAACAATTTAATTGAACATTAACTTGTAACGAATATCTTTATCGGTAAATTTATATAAGAACAAAATTACTGCCGATAGTAACGGAGAGGATTGTTATTTCTCATCAGACAAATAATTGAACGTATGTTATTATTTTCCAGTGGAAGTTGTTGGTATTTTTCTGTTGTCAAGATTTGGAACTGTTAGACTTTCCTAAATTGGCCGGAACATGTAAGGATTTCTTACGACGGACAAATATTTTGTAGCTAATCATGATACAAGGAGTAATAATTTAGATATGGAAATCGCTTTCAAAAAAGTTTTCAATTAGAATTTTCTATGAGTGTTTCTCTTGAGAAAGAAGAAACTTCCTTAGTGGTTGGCATCTGAGCCCAAGGATTGCGTGTTTGATGGATAGGATATTAAGCTGAAAGTCTCGTGTATTCCACAATGTCAAAAAATGATAAAGCGTGGCAATATTAGACATGCAAACGTTTGATGTAATGTTGTCAAACAAATCTTCAGATGTAAGCGAAATATGAAACCAAACTTAACCCAAATAATTTATCGGTGATTATTAGTGATTAGTGATTACCTTCCGACGGTTTTTTCATGCAATCAACAAATTCTCCGGACGTTAGAAACCTTTAAAATGGTTAAGCCTCCTTGCAGTAGAAATTCAGTCATTCAAATGAAAATAGTTTAGATAAATGAACATATAAATTGGATAACTAAATATAAATTTACTATGCTTAATAACATCGAAAATAAGCAAATATTCCATTGTAAAAAATATATATTACATCGGAAATAAAACTAGTTATGTAATATGATTAAAACCGTGTTAGACTAAAGCAAAAATATTCTTTGGTAACCATTAATCGTCTCGAAGGAAAATTTTCTTTGACGTTAACAATTGTTATGGCAATCAAACCTTTTTCGATCGTATGCACCATCGAAAGATTTCGACTACTACGAAATCCTATAAATCTGTGTATAAGATATTTTATTCCACATTTATATAACCGGAATAAACAAATATAATTGTAAAAATTATAAATGACTTTAAAAACTTCGTACATTTGTATGTAAAATATATGTGGCATAAAAATGTGGACATATATGTTGGTTTATTGCTTTATTACTGTTTAACTGGAGAATTTCGTGATTCGCTTTTACTAGAAAAAAATATTACGACTGCGTGCCGATCTCATACCGCCCCGGGAATGACAGCGTTCATATACCAGCATTGACCTAGATCGAATGTCTGGAGTTTCATACTGTAATTCACTATTGACAGCAGAAATTGCACAAATGGCGCTGAAAAAAATTCTCAACAGCCTAATATCGTGATGGGGACTATGGTTAACTATAATTTATTATGAATAAATGATATATTCCTACTGTATCACAAATTTCCCTTGTATCATAATGTCACATTTCACCATTCGAAGCAAAGGTAAATATGTATTAATGTTCTAAGCATATAACCAGGGATATTACAAGGATTAATATTGGTGTTGTTAGTTTTTATTATATATATATATATATATACATATATATTGTAATGACTTAAAAGGTGGTCTTAATTAAAAGGGAATAATTAACCAAATTATGTATTTAAAATTTATTGTTGATAATTACATCTTATAATCCCTGCTTTTCACGCCGAATTCCGTCAATTTAACAAACAAATATTTCAAATTTTTATTTTATTAATTTGTGGCGATCTATGAAAATATAGCTTTATAATTTTTCAATCAATTTATTTGAATTTCTCATTATCTCAGGGTCACCACTGGGTTTGATAGGAAGAACGAATACAATGAAGTAAAATATTAACACTCCAATCTCATTGATGTTAACGGAATACAATATTAAATACAAAAGTAAAAGAAAACGCGAAATAAAATGTCACTATACCCTTTAATTATCGTTTACAGTCATTAATAATTGTTTGGACTCACGACAGTGTTGCTAGTACCACTTAGGACTCTTGTATCTTGAAGCAACACACATTAAACAGGCCGTTATACACTGAATCTACTCATTAAATTTTGAACACACGGTAGTTGCTCTGGATCTCTGCTATACTGGATCCTGGATTATCTCACCTTCAGCCAGTTGCCGAACGTAGATCTTCTCAAAGTCTCTCTAAGCGAAAATTTGTTCAGTTTGTGAAGCAAAACTTTTGCTTCCAAACTGCGATATTATAAGTATCCCCGTCAAAACTGTTTACTTGCGTTTTATGTAAACTATTATCTCGCCGTTGGACTTCATAGACAGCCCTATTCATAATTCTGGATCGGCAGACTTTTACTGTTTCTATTTCTCTAAGTGGACCGAACTGCTATGTCCCAGTTCTCGACGCATACTTTTCCTTTCGTCTTGCCGCTGACTGCGTTCCTCTAGGCGCGCGGTCTCCAGTCTCCAATTGTTAACAAAGAAAAACCCGCTGCGATTGTTGTCTTTAAGCACTCGTACCACCAACAATTAAATTATATTAAAAACTATTAATAGCCTGTTTAATTGGTATTACACTATATATATATATATATATTGTAATGATAATTAGAGGCAATTACATAATTAATAATGGCAAATTTGTAGTAATTTGTTATCGGCGAGAATATAAACACAACAATGAATAGGCGGGCCTTTGTCGGCAAGTGTTTTAAAGCTCCGTGCTCACGGAGGCTGTCGCGGGCAGATTTTAATCCAGTGAAGAGTGGCAGGCAAAACTTCATTAAGAGTGATGTAGCACACAGAATTTCATCAAGTATAGTTTGGACATAGTATTCGATCAAGTAAAGGTCGCAGGAAAGTAAAGCAACAGTTAGAAATTCAACAAGAAAAGACTGTTACAAAATTTTATCGAGAAGAAGTTGATAACATTTTGATTGACCATTAATCATAACGAGAACTACAATAATTTTCTGGAGAGGAGAGAGATTTAATGCAGAGGTCCACAGGTGTTGTACGGAGTAATCGTTCCAGTTGATAGATACAAAAGTTTTGGACAGTGATTTTGAAACAATTTAAATCCTGTGAAATTATGGCCTGTTGTATGTGAATAGTGTATAGTGCATCTAAGAGCCCATAACGAATGCCTGGTACCAGTAAAGAAACTTTAAGTAGGAGAGAAAATTTATAAAATTTATTTGTAAACCTTAAATAAGGATCAAATCGTCAGATTTCGGATTCACGTTCATTTTCTTGTTTAATTCTAATGTTGTAACATTTGATTGTTATTTTGAATGTAAGAAAATTTTGTTCTTTACTTAAAAGGCCCAAATAAATGACCCTGAGATGAGATTATATGAGTTTGTAAAGTAGTAAGGGCACGAATGTAAATCAATCACGACAAGAAAATTTTGTTATTTTACTTAATTAAATTTTAATTAATTAATTGTTTCTGAGGTTTAAATTTTGTAAATTATTTAACAACTTTTCATTTTAAATTTTAATAAAATAAATTCAACCATTAATTAACCATTGATTTACTTAATTTCTTCTGTTTATTACAATTCGGCGTGCCAACGAGAGGCAAATTAATTGCTTAATTCGTCTAATTCAATAAATTGTAATTTGTGTATTACATTTTGGTCATCGGCGTGTGGCAAAACATTCATTTAATTCATTTAATCCATTTAATTCTTTTAATTATTACATTTCTGGGTGCCAACGGGAGGCAGAATTACTTAAAATTCATTCCTAATTAATTAATTTTAAATTGTATATTACAATTTGGCTTCACCAACGTGAGGCAATTCATCTATTTAATTTAATTGTAATTTGAGTATTAATATATATATATATATATAAATATATATATATATATATATATATATATAGAAAATTCCTGTTAAAACTTTTAGGATTAGTAGAGGAGTCTAAATTGAACGAAACGTTTCCACGCTACAGCCATTTTAGTTAGACGTGACTCAGTACATAATTTCTAATAAGAAGAATACCAATTATCCTTAGAATCTTTAAAACTTTAACTCTATGGCCAGTGAAGTTGTCGTCATCGCCATTTTCAACTGAAATTCGTTCCAATCACAATTATTTGAACAACAACAATTTTAATAAAATTACGATAAGCAAAACATATTAAACAAACCCATCCTGAGACAAACCTGTACGTGTGATATAATTCTCTTACTCTCACTAGGAACATTAATTAATAATAAGTAAATTAATACACGGAAATTATATCACACATACAGGTATGCCTTAGTGAGGCTTACTTAATTTGACTTATTTCTTGTAATATATCAATTTAATTAAATTGTTGTTCAAATAATTGTTATGTATTTAATTTCAGTTTATAATCGCGATGGCGAGAGCTGTTGTGGATTGTTGAAATAAAGTAATAAATTTTTAAGGATTTTTAGTATTCTTATTACTATCTACATTATAATTTCACTGATAAATAAAAAATACATCATTTCTCTTACAACTAAATTCATTTGGTATTAACAGGATAGAAACAAAAAGGAAATTTAATCATACTTTACAAACACTTTTAGTTAAAGTTTAACTTAACAATCTACTTTAGTCTCCTTGAAAGGATGGTTAATATTCTGGTCCACTATTACTCCGATTCGATGTGGTGACAAACACGCTGTATCTGCGAATGATGAGCTGGCAAACTCGCCCCATGACACCTGGTGTCACTCTAAAGTGTAAGCAGCTACCACAACTCGAGAGGTCTTCCTCTCTTTCTACGAGAGTCCCGCAAATCAAACTCTTCATCCGACCCCAAAGGAAAAGTCCATTGGCGACAAATCTGGTGATAGGTCTACCTCGGCCTATTCATCTTCATCCGAATCGTTGCTTCAGATGTTCCCGAACACAAGTGAAACTAGACGATGTGTGTCATCGTGCTGAAACCATTGACTGACGTTCAATGACACAAGAATTCACGGCCCAATCTTTTGACCGTTTTGAAATGGTTGTAGAAAGAAATGGTTACGGACGCAGGTTTCCAATGAAAACATGATATACTCAGTTCTCTCTACAAGACGTTAGGTTTTAAGGTAGTATTCTCGAGCACTATATAATATGCTTGCGTGTATGTTTCTTTCCCTCCATAACGGCAACAATGTGTGTGAAAATTATTTTCTGAATAGAATGATTATATTTAAGTGACCAATTTCACCACTGAAAACAGTTTATTTTCTGTATTTCGATTCAAAATTATTAATATTATGGGGGCAACCTTATGGTTAATAAAGAACTAAGTTATTCAAATACACCGAGAATTTTAGCAGGATTATTATTATTTAATTGATAGGCAAAGAGATGGAATTTATATTATTATTAACATTTTATTCAGTCATTTAGGCGTGTAATAATGAGGAGAAGTGGATGTACGAGTTTATCTTCGCGAGGCCAAAATTTTTTGCCCTTCGGCGCCGGTCTGACGCCGATTTCAGCCAAAAGCCTGTTTGTTTCATCTCGTAACAGCCGACCACTCACCTCCTGACAATAGTGTGACACCCTAGGGTGGATACCATGATTATAGATTTCATGAAGAATTTTGTTTAAATCAAAACAATTTATTGTACGGAATACCTTGAATATGATATTAATAAGAAAGCGATTTTATGGAAAACGAAACTCTTTCGAGATTGACAACGAATTGTTATAGTATGAAATGAAATGTTATCAGCTGATTATTAAAATCTTGTATCCAAAAGCTTTATCATTGTTTTATTTTTGTACTTATCCACATAAATTAATTAACGTATTACGTTAATCCCAAGTGCAACATACATCTGACGACTGTGTAATGTACTGAAAAATTGGAAGGAACATTTTTATCAGCACTTACCATTTTTTTTTACAATAATATGCTACATGAGGGTAATTCAGATGGTGGCAAGTCCCCTTTAATAGCATAAGAAGGGATTAGAAAGGGGGGGATACGGAAATCCTGTATCAGATAGGTCGGGCAGTAGGTACTTGTCCTACGTCTTTCCGATTGCAGGAGTGGGGTTTGCTGTGGGGACTCAGCATTCCCTTCTCCGTGCCTCGACCAGTTTAGGAGGCAGTTGGCCGACTGTTCCAATAGTAACAGCGAACAACTGTTACCGTATGCTCAAGGTCTGTGACCCCGGAACATACACTTTTCAAAGCAGACGGAGGTGTCTCGGATTGTGGGAACGTTAGTTCAAAACCGGAGAGAGGATAAAGTGGCCCCAAAGGTACCCCTATCTGTCTCTTCATAAAGGTTCCCCCTGCGAGAGAACAGCTCTCACAACTTCTATATGATGATTACGAAGCAAGAAAGTAGCTCTACAAGGAATTCGAAATAACGAGTGGGCATTATAGTTGAACATGTTATCTATTACGCCCAGTGGAAACGTAAAATTTGGTAGATGACCTGTTTCTATGTAAGACTTCGCTTCCGTTCTGCATCCGGATAGACTGCGAAGTTTTCTCGCAGGTAAACGTTTCTGGAGAAATTGTTAGGACTACCTTTGGGGATGCCTTTTCCTCTCTCCGTTTTTGAACTAAAGGTTCCGGGGTCACGGACCTTTGACATACGGTAAGAGTTCCTGTTCCCATTGGAACAGTCGGCCAGCTGCCACCTAAACTGGTCGAGACAAGGAGAAGGGAATGCTGCGTCCCCACAGCAAACATCTCTCCCGCCATCGGAAAGGCGAGGGAAAAGTACCAAATGCCCGACCTACCAGATACAGGTTTTTCTAGTGTTTGTTCTGTATCACTTTTAGGCGAATACTGGGAAGGATCTTTAAAGTATAGCCCGGGGGCCCTAGTTAATCCTTGGCTACCTTTCGCTACCCTTCCGCATCCCCCCTTTCAAATCCCTTCCTATGCATTTAAAGGGGTAGTTGCCACCATGTGGATTACCCTCATGTAGCCTGTTATTCTAAAAAAAAACTTGCTTCCTTTCTGCCGTCGGTCAATAATCATACTATTGCTCCTTTCTCCTAATTGTTCAGATAAATTTTTGATTTATTTCACTTGCTTACATTTTAATTCGCTGTGTGTCCTAGATTATGGGTTGACACCAGACAGAATTGTAAGTCGTAACTTTTGACTGACGTATCTGAGATCCAGCTCCATTCCTCATATTGAGTCCTTTAATAAACCATGTGTATTCAAATATCGTGCACACATTCCATTCATAATCTAGGCAGAGCCCGTTCTTAGCTTAAAGATTTTTCGTTTCAGCAACATCGGGAGGCAATGCAGATAAGCATATTTTAAGAAAGTCGGAATAATAAGTAAATTGCGGAAAGAGAAAACTGGTTGCGGCCAAACTATACTTACTAAATTCATTTTCAAGTTAAATTATACTCCAGGCGTGCTGATTAACTTTTTAAAATAAATACCCCACAAATTTTCCGCAATAGTATCTTTTTATAAACGATCGTCATATTTTACTCCCATTTAATTTATAGCTAAAAGTGTTCACAACAAATGTGTCATTAAAATGTCTTGTATGAGTTAATGGTAGATTACGGCTCACAGTTTCTTATAACTTAAAAAAAATTTCATTTTGGAAAAGTGTCATGGGTTATTTTTTATGTTGATGTATGACGAGCGTAAGTGTTCTTGTCTAGGAGAATGTTACACATCCTGATGATTTGAAATATTTTGTTACAAGAATGGAATCGTTTTTTATTCTAAATGAATAAGGAAAACTATATTAAAGTAATATACGCATAATACCGTTTGAATCGCAGCTAAGTCTCACAACGTTATCATTCTTTTCAGAACTGTATATGGTTTCCATGAGTCAAAATAAATTTCAGTATTTAGTGCTCATTCGCGATGCGAAATATAAAACACAATTATATTGGTTATCGTCTAACTTTTGAATAAGAGAATTCACCGCAATGCTTTATTTTAATTCACTCTGTTTAATATTTATGTTCTTCCAACATTAAGCAGTATTCATGCTACTACGTGCATTTATATTGAATCAATGATTAAAATAACATTTTTTTAAGCTTTCAATTAAACTATTCTACGTGAAATATAATTAGCGACTTATTTTACAGTGATTTCCACTTCTTCAGCTGTTCAACCTTCCCACCACCGAAGCTAATTAACTGCTGAATTTACAGTCGTGACTGAGTTGAATTAATGATCACGTTTGGGTTTGACATTCAGATACGATTTGTAATCTAATTAAATTTTGAATTAATTAGATGGGAGTTTGTTGCTTAAAAACAGATATTGCCTTGATTTGTCTGCTTTTGAAGACTGTCCTTTTGATACGCTCGCGGGTAAATGTAAACCTCTTCGTTCAATAAGGGGAGGATGGCATAATAATACGCGTCGGGCTTTATAGATTCCACACATTCGCTTTGCGGGAGTATTTTTCTCTCGATGAGGTAATATGGGTCAGGCTGTTTATCGCCGCAGACCATGCGATGCAGTATTCAAGCGTCATAGCCTTTATGTAGCTCAACTGGGGGCACTGCGCAAGAATACCGTCACAATTATTACCCCCCCAGGGGCGACGTCTGCCTCTCAACAACGCTCAACTTAGCTCGCTTCTGCTAGTTATTTCTTTAAACCTGCGGGTTTCTCAGGGGAATAGGCAGTAAAGTTATGCTCATTGCTCATAATTATGTCACATGAAATTAATTAATTAAAATAAAAAACTAGAGACTGAGCTTTTATTCACGAAGGTTTAATGTAATGCGAGACATTCTAATGATTTAGACTAAAGTTTTTTGACTATCAGTGTTTTCTTAACTCTCACAAACTGTAAAAATGAAAAAGAAATGTTTAAAGCGAAGTTCCTGTCTTTCTACATAATAAAAAAAGGATTTATATTTGTATGTTTGTATTTACGTTAATTTCTATAAAGATTTAAACGTGTAGACTGATTGGAATAAAAATCAGTACACATATTCTACAAATCATGAGAAACGTTACTTTGGGGGCGATAAATCCCTTGCTTAAATGTGTAAAGAATAATAATTTATAAAATGTGATCAGTATGTGTTAAATTAATACGTGCCAAGAAACAGTGACGTCACGGTACACGTGAGAGAGATACGTTACTACGCGGCTGCGTGACAACAACTTATTTCTTAAAGAAATACAGCAAAAATATTTTAATTGAATAATAAGTATAATTATATCCGGCAATACTCCATCCAATGCTAATAAAAACAATACGAAATACTTTACGGTGCTTGCGGAAAATGTAAGTTAATTTACGTGCCATATTAGTGATTCCACTATGGCGACCTTTTTTTACAGTATGAATCTAGCTAAAAATTTCATCAATTTAATCTTTCGTAATGTCTGAAGACTGAGGGACAATTATATCCTGCAATACTCAAGGAGTATATTTAAGTATTCTATTCGTAAAGAAATTCGGAGTTATATTTGTTGGGATTTAAGCAAAAAAACTCCATGTATTTTATAACTGATCAATTAATGCACTATCGGTAGAAAGTATGTACGGAACTAATATAATTTAGATTTAGGTTAAACCATTTCTTGACTAAAGATTAATATAGAATAAAATACTTTTTCCGGGTTTATATAAATAAGTTCACGGGAAGCGCCGGACACTCAGCTAGTTAGATAAAATCGATAAAATCAAAAGTGTAGGTAAGAAACACAAATAGTATTAAGGAAATGTGTGTCAGACAAAGGCTCGGTAGTTGAGGTAACAAAGAAAAGAAAAGAATAATATTACGTTTCGAAAACCGATAAATTGTTGATAATTACAATAAAAATATTATTTTAACGTCATAGCACGTGTACTGGCTCATTCTTCTGATTAGTGGGCTCACAATGATACAATGATGAAAATGTATCAGACTATATTATAATATTGTAAATAAATAGCCGGTTACAACAGGCAGGGCAACAGACCCTTGCCTCTAAACATTACTTTTGGATTATATTTAAAATTATAAATATTTTCATCCCCGACAGGGTCCTAGAAGAGAACTAAACGTTAAGTATTTCATTAATATTTTTGCAATAAACTTTATAACTGTTTTCTGAGTAAGGACATTTATTTATTTATAACATCAAATGAAATATTAATTTGAATAACGTACACGTCTATTCACTAAAAGTGAGTGCTCCTTCCGAAATACATGATAAAAACCGCTCAGCGACACGGCGAAGTGAGAACTTATTGGCTGTCAGAAAAGAAAGTCACTTCCCGAAAACACGTTTTTACAATCAGTACTATTATATATCAACTTTCAAGCTACCTACAGGTGCAGATCGTGAAAGGCGTTCTAGAAAAGCTTTTCTGTTTCAGCCAATTTTATTGTCATTTACGTATAATTTAAATTTAAAATAAACCTGTTGTTCGACACGCGGCAATCATGACCGTCGCAGTTGTAACACTATTTTCGAGGATCTTATTTGCAAGCGCGCCTCTAGAAACAATCGTTTTAATAAATTGAAGAGTAAGATAGTGAGTGGAAATGTGGTTTTGAAGGTTTCAGATGCTAAGAAAACAACGCTGAGATGGATAAATTTTATAAACGGGGAAAAAATTGTTTTAAATAATATCAATTAGCCTAATGAGAGTAATAGTAGAAATGAAGACTATATTTTATTTGAAATTATGACTATTGAAACGATACCTCAGCTGATTTTTACGTGTTGGGTATTGTCGTCAAAATGTCACTACCGTCACCAGAATGTCGAAATAACAGGAAATCGTCTGTAGAACAGTCTCCAACGCTAAAAGTACACGTAGGGAATATTTTAATGACACCCAACCACAGATAATTGATCCTCATAAATCCAAGAAGTTGAAGTTTAAATCGTCTCTCTTATTTTGTAAACATATATTTTGCGGTCATATTTTTTGTTTTAATAAATTATGTAAAATCAAATATAGTTAACTTTTCAAGTAAATATAACGTTTACTCAGTCCCATTAATTATTTATTATAATACTAGCACATCAAGATGATACTGTTTTATTGCTTCAATAATTATAAGTATTGTAATAACTTCCTACGTGACACCATGCTAGGAAAATCAATATAAGGAAATTAATGTTAACTCGACTTAACATGTGTTTATTCAATAATTTCTGAATATATGTTACACAGTACTACATTTGATACCGTAGAAAATTAAGGAAACAATTGTAATTTATAATTTGTGGTTATTGGACTAAGGAGTCAATATTTGAAAACAAAGTAAAGTGTTTTTGTACTCTGATTATAAATTTTCATAAGCTTTTCCTTTTTAGTGGAAAATCCCAGCAGTGTACCATCTTCTTTGTCTTGGATTATTCCATACAATGAGAGCCGTGTGATGTATTAATAATGGACTCCTCTTCACGCGGGCGACACGAGAATAGCTCGTTATAATGCACCTTCTACAAGAGCGGCGTTGTAGCCATGGTACTGAATTTTGTGGCCGCTCCCTAATCACTGATTCCCAACAGAAAAATAATAACAAATTCATATAGAACCGGCCGGCAGTATTTTGAACAAGTGGCTATAATGCATTGTAATATTAATGTAGCTGACGGCGGTAAATATTTAGAAACATTTAATTCTATTATTGTAGTGTCCGAATATTACCCAGTATAAAGTATTTTACCGTACCGGGTATATATGATTTAATTTAATTTATTTATTCCATTATTCCATGTATGAGGAAATAGTATACGTCAATCCATAAAATTACATTATAATTATTGGAAGATACAATTAATAGCAACTAGAAATTACAAATCGGGAACACAAATTTCCCTGTCCAACATAACTAAAAGTATTATATACTAATAATAATAAAAATACTTTAACGCTATTAAGTGTAGAATATAATAATTACAGTATTAAAACAAATTAATTATGCACGAGGCAAAAAATAAATATTTAGAGAATAGTATCATAAAATATGGAAATGCACATCACAGAAGAATAAACAGAAATTTTGACATACGCACACTAGGAAGAAACACAGCCAACCTTCTGTGAAGATGGGGTAAGTTTGATTGCCTCACATCACAGAGGTCCCGGGTTCGAATCCCGGCGAGGGCATGGATGTTTGTGTGCATGAGAGAAACTCTCGTCAATTAGCCCCTCGACAAGGCAAATATGAGTACCCATAATCAGTTGCTAATCACCTGAAATGTCGATGCGACTGTAAATAAATCAATATAATGCCTGTTAAGTGAGGCATTGTTTCTGATTGATAGTCTGGACTATTGGAGGGGCATTTTGTAACGTGTTTAATTAGGTTTAAGTTTTCTTCGTTCTTGGAAGCGCTCGTTGTGTGGTCTTGAGAATTCTAAACCATGCACGTGTGTGTGGCCTTTCTCAAACTAAATTTGGGGCATAATGTAATGCCTGTTAAGTGAGGCATTGTTTCTGATTGATAGTCTGGACTGTTGGAGGGGCATTATGTAACGTGTTTATTTAGGTCTTGAGGGTGCAGTTTGTGTGGTCTTGAGAAACCGTGCACGTGCGTGTGGGGTTGGAGAGGACGAGTGATTGCGGGTCCTGTCTCGATTGTCGGCTTGACATGACGGAGTAGTTAGCCATTTGTTGACTACGGAACTGCAGCTGCATAATATAAATCTTGGGATAATGGAAGAATCTGTCAACTGGCATTTGCGACGAAGTTTTCGAACAATGGAAAAGTAGAAGACAGGGCGTATATAAGGGAGGAGATAAGCTTTTGAGGGGCAGTTGTGCTGCAATCACCGAGGATGGAGGATAGGATTAAGAGAGACATTGTTTAAGAAGAAGAGTTGTCGAAAGATTGCAGTTTAAAGTCGCAGTCAAAGCATAGGAGAGAGGACTTGTTAAATTTACAGTAAACCAGTCGTCGTCGAAGCCGAGCAGAGTAAAGTCGTCGAGATACCACAACCTTTCTTTTTCAAACCAACAATATTTAGTAGAATCTGTGAATTTAATAGAAGCTGTGAAAACCCAACCACTGTGTTCGAAAGGTAAAAGTATCCTGGGAAGCCGTAAGTAGCAAGAGAAAAGTAAAATGATTTTTGTAAACCGACTTAAAAGATAATGTCAGATATAGTTCTTTAGTGTTGATAAAATAAACTGTTTAAATTTAAAATCCATCTTGTAGTATAAGTTCGTCGATAATTAATTTCGTCTATGTCTGGACGAATAAATATTTCTTTTTAAATTAAATCTAAATTTTGTGTTCTTTGATTATGTTTAAATGTTCTGCCGTTATCAAACCCAGTTAAGACCTTTGAAAGATTGAGATATGTTTTTAAACTTGTATAATTGTTTCAAGTATTGCTAAATAAAATTTTGTTTGTTTTAAAGTTTATAATTGTTCATTTAAAAGCCCATCATATTTAATCATATTTAATTATTAAATTTTGGCTACCACAACGCGGGGCAAATTAATAAGCATCATTTTTGATTATTACAATATATATATATAAAGGAAAAAATGACGGACAAGTCACTACACGAAACAGAGCGATTAGGAATCTACTCTTCTGCAGAAACTTCAGGCCATATACGAAATAAACAAACAAAAGAGCAGAAAATACTAACAGAGTCTAAGAAAATTATGAAATCAGTAGTTTTAAGAGAAACACATTCAAATCTTTTGCAGTATAAACAAAAAATTATTAATAACTTGGGGAAGGTTCAAGAAACTCCTGTACAGAGTAAAACGCGTCGTTCAGTAGAAAATGTTTACACTGAATCCGAAAAATATTGTAGTTGTTATTGTTATTTTCATCTGGAGGAAGACCATTGTATAAAACTATCCCTGAAGGATGAATACTTCTCTGGTAGAGAGAAAGACGAGCTTTTCCAACCTTAGACCTGAGCGATTTTTTGTGTTCGCACTTTGATGCTTGTTGATCTGCCAATTGTAAACGAAATCATGAATGTTTCAATCAAATTGTGCAATTTTGAAAGTCTAACTCTGAAACCATTCATTCTATCAATAAATATAAATATGATAGAATCGTTCAACTAATAATCTATTCTGAAAAACCAACAATAATAAACTGACTATTATAGATAAGTCAGGTAGTTTATGTCTAGCAACTATCTTTCGTATTTCGCAGTGAGCGAAGTGTTTCTTTCATCACGGACTTCTATAAAGGATTTCATGTAGTTAAATGTAATTTATTTCTGGACAAATATATAACACTGGTATTGATAAGAGAGTCGTGCACTAGAAGCATGAATTTCTCGCTGGTCGAAGTCAAAAATGGTCTACATGTGTGTAACTTTGGATGTTTAAGTTGAAATTCACCTCAAGTTTCTGTGATAGGATCTTTTATTTGTCTAAAATATATTACTTTCTTTTCGGAAAATAAATTCAAATATCAGATTATTTCAGTGTGACAATTTCACGGGATTAGCCAACTTGATAGGAGTATATTTGTAGACAAAATAAACAAAAATAGAATGTAAAACAACTGTCTTATTCATTTAGAAGAAATAAAATGTATTTGAGGATAACTCTTGTATTTCGTATAAATTTTGTTGAATTACTGAATATAGTACTAACTGTATTATATAAATCATAGAGAAGTAAGGTAAACTCTAAATGATTAATGCCTTCATTAGCAAAGATTTGGAGCTGCTCGACCAATTCCGTGATTTATGCATAATGAAAGTACAGTTGAACTACGACGATGTGGTTATATATATTATTTGTTTGGTGTCGGAAAACGACGTCTATTTTCATCATGACAGAATGTAACGCATGTCCGACTGAGTTTAGGCGCTTGCAACATCACAGATTGTAAACAATGATTACGGTACAAATTAAAAAGCGCTTACCGTAATTATCTCAAGCGTGTTCGAATCAGAATACTGTTTACACAGTGCCAGCTTTCAGGATCAACCATTTCATTCACTTTATCAATTACATCATTTGGCACCATTACGTGAGATTTTCACTCGCATTATATTCCCACCTTCAGAACCATATTTTTTTATTGATACTAAATAATGTCCTTCTTGAACTTCGGTTTGAATTTCATCATTATTAAGAGGCTATTACAGTAAAAGTTATATTTTGGCAGCGTTTGTCTATCTAAAATTTTGTTTATAAACCATTTCTAAAACATGATGTTGTTTCCCTGGTACTTTCATATCTTCTAATAAGCGCGTTTTTAAGATATAATCGTTGAAATTTAATTGTTTTCTTTCACGACATTGGAGCTACTGCCTCACCGCATTCCCTGGTCTATAGAGACTTGATATCCTTGCTTTTATATCCAAGGTACGGTACAATTTCACTTATTTTATATTACAAAATTAAGCGTTCTTCAATTAAAAATAAAGAATTTGATAATTCTGGGTATGAGATAATCGAAGTACTAAAATTCAAAGAAATTAAAATAGATGTCACGTAAACAGAAACTGTTTCTTGGCTGAAACAGAAGTTTGTAAAGAAGAATAAGGACACACTTCTCATCATCATATAATTCGGTGGTTCGCAATGTTCCCTGTCTCAGAAAAAAGCTGGAGAAAATATTTCTGTCCTATATGTTTTATTGTAGTACACTTAATCGATTTATTCTCCTGCTTTTTTATTCTTTCAGTATAATACTAATATTCAAACCCTTCCAAATAGGATTTTTTCTAAGCTATGACTCCTTCATTCTAGTAAATCTCCGTCCAGCCCGACATTAATTTAGAATTTGGAACAGGAGATAATCGCTTAGTTCTAAAGCTGACTAACGTGTTGCATGTGGAATTAATTTGAAGCGCTATTCATGGAGTTAAACAGCGGATGTAGAAGCGGTTGTTTTTTTGCAATGAAAAGTATTTTGTTTATTTTCCGTTTGGTCTTGTAGGCTGGCCCCAATTATTACAATAATGTTGCGTAATATTTTCCTTTTTTTAGGGTAACAGGCTACATGAGGGTAATCCACATGGTGGCAACTCCCCTTTAATAGCATTGGAAGGGATTTGAAAGGAGGGATGCGGAAGGGAAGAGGAAGGTAGCCAAGGGTTAACTAGGGCCCCCGGGCTATAGTTTAAGGATCCTACCCGGCACCTAAAAGTAATGCAGGGAAAACCCTAGAAAAATCTGCATCAGGTAGGGCGGGAATTGGGTACTTGTCCCACGCCCTTCCGATAGTGGGAGAAGAGTTTTCTGTGGGGACGCAGCATTACCTTCGCCGTACGTCGACCAGTTTAGGAGGCAGCTGGTCGACTGTTCCAATGGGAACAGAGAAAAACTCTTACCGTATGCCCAAGGTCTGTGACCCGGAACATACACCTCTCAAAACAGGCCGAGGTGCCTCGGCTTGTGGGAACCTTGTTACTGCCTGCGAGAGAATAGCCCTCGCAGACTATTCCCAGGACTTTCCTTTGATTGTTTTACCTTTTTAAGTTAGTGTATGAGATCCACAATTGACCACGACCGCCTCATATTACAGAGGTACTGGCATGGGCATGGATGATTATGTTCGTCATGGTCATAAAAACGCTGACCACGTGCCACTGCAAAACATCCTAAATGTGTCATGGAAGATGAAAGTCTTGGTAGGCCAGGACCCTCGATGGGATGAAGATCCAATGAGAAAGAAAGTGTAGACTGAACAATTTCCACCTTTATCGGAGTCCTAGCACCCGCTTGGACACACTGTTTGGGCTGTTACATTGACTAAGAGTTGTAATAATGAATCCACTCTTGATCGACAGTTCTGAAACATTTAAAAATATCCAAACACTGCTGAGAAACGTTCGTTACTCTTCGAAACTGTCCAACGGTCGAGTAACGCAGCACTCGTCTATCGGCCCACTGCACTGAAAACCTGTTGATATCTGATGCCAATGATATATTTTATGTCACTGATTTATGGACATTTTTTTAAGTAGTAGTTCAGACCAATAATTATTCGTTTTACCGCTACATATTTACATTTCACAAGAAAAATTTTGAAATCCTTTACTGTTGTTTTATGTTTACTCGCCAATTACAACGCTGGCATTTTGTAACTTCATCTTACCTTCTATGGGATTCAAAGTAATGGTTTGAGACTGTAGTTTCCAATAGCCGATAATATACATGTTGCCTCGATTAACGATTCTCGGAAAGTGACGAGCGGTTTCACGGCCCACAAACAAGAACCATGTTTAACACCCACTTCGTCCTGAAACATGAATAAACATTATTAGAAATTTAATCGATGTTCCCTTTCCAGTCTACCACTGTTTCGCAAGCTTAGTAACGATCCACTACGCCGATCCATGAAAGATTCAGTTTTTTATAAATCAACTGTCGTAAAGAAGCATCAATTAGTGAAAATTAAAGAATCGTAAAATAAAATAATGAAGTACTCCACAAGTGGATCTTACTTTGTCACTCAATAAAATAAAGGCTAGAATTTGATTATTGAGCAGATAATAATGCCGGACGGTGGCGGTAGTGAGGAATATCGCAACGCGGATCTACGAGTATTTGACATTGTAGGCGCACTTGGAGTCTGATGGACGGACGACAACCAACATTATGATAAGATGTGTGCGGGATGTAGCTCATACCTGTACATTGGAAAGCCCCTCGCATAGAGGACATTATTTAGTACCCGTCAAGCATCACGCTTTTACCGCCCAATTTCCTCCCCTTTGGCAACAGCTCCGCATTTAGCCATTCAGGAGCCAGATAATGCTTAACGTCCATTCAATGTCACATCCTAACAACACCCAAGGCCAGAATTTGGTCTTTCAGCTTCAAACATCACTTAAATATTAAACACTCGTTTTCAAATCGCGTTAGGACAAATTCTTTCTAAATGCCAGAATTATTACAGCTATTATGTTTATATTTTTTGAAACATGCAAAACGAATTCATAATTGATTGTATCGTGGCGTTCTAAGTTTTAATACCAAAGTAATTATTCGTACCTGTTTATATATACGAGGTATGTTCAAAAATTATCGCAAATTTGGTGTTTTTTCAAAAAGTATTTATTTTTTCATCAATATCTATTTTGTCCTCTTCAAAGTAATTCCCTCCGGATATAATACAGTTATTCCAACTTTCTTTCAATCCTCGAAACACTTAGAAAAATCATTTGTTTTGATCCTGCTCAGCTCCTCCTTCGATACAGTCTTTATCGCCTCAATCGTGTCGTAGCGTCGTCCTTTTATGTGCCTCTTCAGTTTGGGGAACAGGAAAAAGTCACAGGGGCCAAGTCTGGGGAATAAGATGGCTGCGTCATCACTAGTGTTGTTTTTGGTTAAAAATTCACGCACAAGCAAGGATGTGTGAGCAGGAGCGTTATCATGGTGCAAAAGCGAATTTTGGTTCTTCCAAAAATGCGGGCGTTTCTGGCGGATTGCCTCGCGAAAATTGCGCATAACTTGCAGGTAATATTATTTATTGACAGTACGAATCTGCGTCAAGAATTCGTGATGCACCACGCCACTGTAATCGAAAAAAACTGTGAGAAAAACCTTCACATTCAACCGAACTTGGCGCGTTTTTTTCGGTCTTGTCTCATGCGGCAGCTTCCAATGTGATGATTGAGCTTTGGTTTCACGTCATAACCATAAACCCATAATTCGTCCCCAGTTATGACCCTTTGGAGCAAAGTTGGGTCCTCCGAACCGAGTCCAACAGCTCCTTAACAATGTTAAAGCAACGCTGTTTTTGGTGCCATAATGGCACGAATTTCGCGGCGACGCATCTCCTGCCCAAATCTTGGTCAAAATCGAATGGCACGAGCCAATCGGTATGTTTAGGTCTTCAGCAACTTCTCTAACGGTGATTCGACGATTGACCAATACCATTTTCTTCACTTCATCAATTCTTTCCTCTGTTGCTGACGTGCTCGGGCGTCCGGCACGCTCTTCGTCATTCACATCTGAGAACATTTTGTACCACCGATAAACGTTGCTTTGGTTCAGGGTAGCTTCACCATACGCCACAGTCAACATTCGGAATGCGTCCGCGCACTTAATTTTGTTTTTCACACAAAATTTGATACCGATTCTTTGTTCCATTTTGTGGAATAGGTAAAAATCGAGGACAAACCAAAACACGCCCAACTTCAATTGTTGTCACCAACTAACTTAACATTCAAAATGGCCGACCTTGCCAGCGTAAGCGAGGGACACGTGTACCAACATACCTCCATAAAAACATCAAAAATCGAATGTACGTAGCCCGCGGAAATTCAAAATTAGTGTTACTTTTTGAAAATACCTCTTATATATACATATATATTCTTTGCCAAATAATTAGCAGAAATATATTTTTTTTTCTTTTTTTTCCCCTAATTTTAAAAATATCTGTCTTTAACTTAACTATTTTATAACCATGTACTAATTATTTATTGTAATCATGTTAATAATTTTAAATTTACAGAGCGAATCACAAAACTGTTAACAAGTCTACAGCTATTATAAAGATTTTTTTGTATAAGCACTCAACCCACAAACAGAAATGTTAGGGTACTGCGGAAAATTCAAATTAATGTATTTATTTCTCTCAAACTAAATCATTTATTGCTCTATTGCTGCAAATACATACTCCATAAATGTGATTTAAATTATTAATTTTTTTTAAAGAAAAATAAAGTAATTATAGACATACGGAACTGGACGTTGGGTCAGTCTGATGTCTTATACGAGGGTTGTTTGATAAGTTTAGTAAGAAAGCAACAACAATAAATATTTTTTTTATAAAATTTACATTATTTATTAACATAGTCTTCTTCCATGGCTGTACACTTGGCCTGGCACGTTTCAAATATTAGCAACCCATCACAAAAATAAGTTTTGCCAAGCTCGGCAAAATACTCCTCTACGGCCTCCATCACTTCTTCATTTGATGAAAATTTCTTCCCATCGAGCCAAATTTTCGGGGACAAGAAAGTCAGTTGGTGCTATGTCTGCTGAATAGGGTGGATTCGAATCCCTACTCGTACAATTTCGCCATTGAGGCGCATTGCCCTGGTCAAACAGTACTTTCATGCGCGCCAATCAGCACCCGTTTCAAACGATCCAACTGAGCAGCTTAATAGAGCCCAGTTATGGCTGTGCCCTTTTCCAAGTAATCTATGAATATTATACCCTGAGAATTCCAAGAGACAGTGCCACCACCTTCTTAGCTGACAAAACGGTCTTCGCCTTTTTCGGTGCACTTTCACCATCAAAAGCTTTGATTGTTTTTGGTCTCTGGTGTGTAGTGATGAATCCAAGTTTCATCGACGGTTACGAATCTGCGTAAAAAGTCTTGTGGATTACACATAAATATTGCTAAATTCTGTATTGAAATGTTTTTCCAAAATCCGTTTTTGGTTCAATGGCAAGAGTCGCGGCATCCATCGCGCATAAATCTTTTTCATGAACGGTTTTTGATGAAATGCTCTCGTTCAGTTGAGAAGCCTACTGCATCAGCTTTCTAACACACTTTTAGTCTGCGATATTCTCTTACGATTTTGTGAACTTTTTCGATATTTTACCGAGTGGTGACCTTAATTAGGCGGTCGGTTCGAGTTTCATCTTCTGTGTTTCTGCGACCTTATATAAACTCATTAATCCAGAGGTAAATGGTGTTTCAATGCTGGTGCGGAGTCCGCATGACCTCGACACTGCTTTGTGCTGCTGTCCAAACCTTCAAAAAGTGTTTAATGACTGCGCGAAATTAGTTTTTCTTTCAGTCTCCGCCTGACTACACATCTAACACTGCAGAAGGCCGGCAACAATAAACTACGACTGTCACATGTTTAAAACTTTTAAGAATATCTTTGAAGTGATAAAAAAAAACAAAGGCGCGAAAGTGAAATAAATTTACCGCTAATTTGTAAAAATTTACCAGATTTAGCGAACTACACTCGTATTAAATACTCGAATAGTATGAATCAAAATAGTATGAATCAAAATTAAACGAAACCATAATTTCCTTACGTACTAAATAAATTTTAGCGTAACTAATGTAATTTGGAATAACGTGTTTAAAATATTAGTGTGAAGGAAACGTATTCTTTCGTTTAAAATTATAAATGGAGTGTATGAGACAAGGTTCATTCTGTGGACAGGATTTTATTGCTGGTTTTTAAGGATGAATGGACTGGTTTGATAGGCCGGGAGGGAATTACGTCATGAAGAAAATAATGAATAATTGTTTGTACTTTTCAAATATCAGGTCATTATTTTTCTATTATGCTACCTGATTATTTTCTGGTATATAGGCTTTAATAAAAACCTCTAAAAATTATTTAAAAAATAAACTGTATCCCTCCAAGTTTCTAGATTATGCGCCTCAGTGACGCATGCGTAATTTCATATTTACATTATTAGCACTGCTAAGTAATGAGGCTGAATCCAGCGATGTATTCGTTTTTACTGCTACCAGGATACGCAGCGTCATATACGTAGAACTGCTAGATTATTTTGTTTCTACGACACAGTGTTATAGACTCCCCACTTCCACATTTTTCTAGAAAGTGTACTTAAGGAACGTTTTTATGTGACATGAATGGTTGCAAATGTTTTCCGAGGTATTTTTCTGAGTATTCTCATTACGACGGGAACGTTAGAACGACACACAGCTCCGAAGAATCTTTTTCTTTGAGTCCCGATGTGGTTAAGTGCATGTTCCTGTGTAGCCATGTTTTGCGCCGCGTGCCCCGTGATGGATGTTGGCTGCGGCTTGCCACATCATTAAAATAGTGAGCTGCCCGCCGACACCAAAATTACACAACAACGTCACGCCCGAAAGTTGTTCATCACAACTCTAGCAGCAGCCTCATTACTTTCCATATTGTATCGCTATATGGTACCTCATCCGGAATCATTAATAGCTGTTTGTCACACCCTACATATGATATCACTTTGTCCACTCTGCAAGCTCATTTGTCCAAGTATGAATTAATTAGAAGGAAAATTGAGTACAATATGTGTACCAATAATGAGTATATTTAAGCATAATAGATTTAATGTTATACGTGGATGGCTGTCGTAGTTCTCGAGAATGCAAAAAAGTAAAAATCAGAATATAAGAAGTAAATATAGATACTTGGGGGTAATTTCAATTATTAATTAAATTAACAATGAATATATAGAATTAATACGAACAAAAACAAATATTGTTACGTTAACGTTGCAAAATCTGAAATACTGTATTGGCTTTTTGCTATCATTTAACTCCTGAAGATTATTGAAAAATGGTATCTCGCACTACCATAGAGCGGTACAAAGGGCGAGCCGATTTGACCTTGAAACTCTACCTTGCGCCGACGAATCAAATTCGTGCGACGTAGACACACGTTATTGTCCGCGCAGCTGCACTAAGGGTTTGTTGTCATTCTATATTAACGATGTGGTAACATTCGTCTAATTCTCTGATTTCACTCGCTGACAGCCTAAATGGCTCCTATTTGAAACAGACTATAGAGATTTGATTGAGAGTTATCTCCGCCACTCTGTGCTGCCCTTTTTATCGCCTCTCTACTCACTCCATTCCTATGGATCAAAGTCCTTGTAACGAGAAATGTAAACTGTCCTTCCGTCGCCTCTCAAGCTGACGTCGTTTGAGAACGAAACGTGTGAGTCACAGTATTTATTATCTCTCAAAATTTTAACTATTAAAAGGTGGTTCTCTGCTTCTGACGTAATCCCCTCCTCGCCAGCCAAGCCTTTCCACTCATGCTTATAAACACGCTTGTCTCTAAAGTAGCTTCTCTTACAGCCCGTGTGCGTGTTGTGAGCTACCTGGAAAATGATAATAATTAAACAACATATTATTATTACTGAATGAGAATATATAAAATACAATTTGGAATAGAATATAAATAGAATAATGAATAAAAATGTAGGATTAAATAAAAATGTAAGAGACAGTGATGCCAAATACCATAAATTTCCAACAGGTTTGTTTGGTAATTTGTGCATAACACTCGACAATACCGGATTATAAAAAATAAAATCTGTAATTACCAAGGAAAAATCCGGGATAACACATTTGACGAACGTAAATCTATAAAGAATAATGAATAAGAAATATAGCCAATACAGACAAAAACAGGGTAATAAAAATATCACATAACGTTTCTGGTATTCTTGTGCCTTTCGTCAGGTGCTAAGAACAGCCTAGAGAAACACAACTTCACTGGTCAGTTAACAACACTTTAGAAAAAACCAGGCAAGGATTTTGTGAAAGGACCGTAAAATAAATTTAAATAATCTTAGTTTTTACGTGAATGTTCCTCTCATACAATTTACCACTTAGTTTCAGGAAAATAAAAATTGAAAAGCTAATGTAAAACGTTTAATAAATATATGGCATACATAATGAGGATGCAATTATTCAGCTTAATTACAAGAATTAGCTCAATGTGGAAGCATGGCAGTAGCGTATATAGCTGGAGAAATTTAGTTAGTCCTGTCAGATGTGCAGTAAAAGAATGGAGTTGGAGGGAAGCATTTTGACTAAGTTGATAATCCCGTTTTGGAGCAATGCCGCTATCGGCCTTAAAAGCATTCATTATATTCTCATGAAAAGGATATGCAGACAGAATCAAAGTCTTTTTATCCAACCCTGAACTCATCATTTCTTAACTTGCATCAATGTTTTCATTGCCGAAAAAAGATGTTCGTGATGAACTAAGCTCCTGCCTACTCCCACTACGCACGGGTCACTGCATCTTACGTTCACACGTCTTGCGCTTACAGATCGTGAGCTATAAGAAAATTAACATTTATTTTTTGGAACTCAATTTGAACATTACAATATATATATATATATATATATATATATATATATATATATATTATTCTCTTTAATCTAATAATAATAATGCCAACAAGTTGGAACCAAATTATGTGGTAATAGAATTTAAAAGGAAAAAAATAAACAGTATTTTAACTTTAATTTTAAAAAAATATTTTTTAAAGATATCAACTACAGTTATTTATTTCAATTTCGATTTTGTTTTAATTTTTGTAGATATTTATGTTTTAACAAATAGCTCAGCTTTAATGAGCCTCAAAACTGCAGGGCTGCTTACAGGGCCTCCAATAAATTATAGTAATTTGTAATTAGCTCCAAAAATACAAACCAAACAAAACAAATTAAGTTTACAATAACAGAATTGTATAAAAGAATCTAACAATTAAACTAGAGAAATTTGACGGTAAATTATATTTATGTACAAATTTACAAATAAAGTTCCTACATACCATTTTATTTAGAGTTGCTCTGATACTGGATTGTGCACTATTTAATTTTTAAGAAAATATTGAAGTAACTTTTCATAAGGCTGATTGAAATATCGTTTCGCTTCACAAAATTACGGCGCCTTTCTAACAAACTTTACGTCGTTCTATTTATTTAGATTGGTTAAAGTCAAAATACAAGCTTCAAAGCATTATCGTTTACACTCCCAAGCAGACTCGTATTACATGGCCAACACACATTTTCGCCGTGACCACCCTGGTCAGGATCCAAAATCATACTCATATGACCATTCCGGTCAGGCTCCAAAACCACTCTGAATGTTTCCGCCAAAGTTCTGAGCGTCTTACGTACGCTTTTCCGACAATAATCGCTTAGCAACCTTTACAGTCTCTGCATTATTGCATCAAACAATTCTCTGGCCTCATTAATTATGCCGACAATAATATTAAAGTACAATTCTTAAATAAAACTTACATTACACGTTGGTAATCTCCACAATATATTCATTCACCTATTTAAGAAAATTATGTTTATTAACAAAATATTAAATAAACGACGTAGCGTCGTCTTTTAGGACCTCATTAGGTTCAATAATTTCGTATATAAATATACAATTATTTGTACTATTTCGAAACTCAAACTCAATCTTTCTCGTCCAAGCCCAGACATACTTACTCTGTTCTTCCTGTACATCGTACGTTAATATCGTTAAAATTAATGTCGTTAAGTGAGGTAATTTGATTTTGAGATTATAATAATTTTACTTATAGTATATTGTACGTTCATTTACAACTTCATATTTAAAATTGAATTCAATTTAATCTCAAAGTGTACTGAAAAATTCGAAAGTTACATTGTATTAATAAGAAAGCAGTACTATATTATTAAACTGTTCATTAAAATAACATTAAAACAGTAAAATATTACACTAATGTATTCAAATGTTATAATAAGTTAATACTCAGTAACAACGATGTTGCATAAATTGAGTCGAATATTAAAAGGTTTAATTTATTTTATTGATTTGAAGAATAAAATTGATCCTTTCGGTAAAACAATTTTTAATAAATTGAGTAATCCCAAATATAAACCAATTTGATGGAATAGATATATATGAGAAACTAACACGAAGAAAATAACGGAAAGCTCGTCGCCATCCAACCCTGTAACTAGTGAAGGATCAGTATTGGAAATCGGAAATAGACTGTGAGCATTAACTGCAATATTGATGCCTATAATGTTTCAGGTCCGTTGACAATAAGCCATGTATACATGTCAGCCCAGATATTTATTATATTCAACAATGATGATAAATAATTGAGCTTTATTTAACAAAAATTTAAAATGTATTTATGAGTTATGATATCAACTCTTCCAAGGGTTAACAAAAATATGGCAAAATTTTCAAGTTTGAATAATGTAACCAAAGGGTTATCAGAATACATAAGAATTTGATCTGTTTAATTCAAGAAAAAGAAACTATTGAATTTAAAACTTCGTAGGAAACAAACAATTTTTAGAAAATTGCTCGTCGCATTTTTATCATAACTAACAATTTTAATTTCGCAGTACTATATATTCGCGGAAAATTAATAACTATTTCTTCACATTTCATTTAGTTTTTAACTCGTTGCAAAGATTGAATCTAATGTTCGACTTTCACCACAATTAGCCTGCTAAACAAGAACGAAATCATTGCGTAATAATATCTGCGTTTAAGAAATCCGGTTCTTACAATTTTACCTCACCAAATTATAGACATAAATGGTAGTATTAGCTAATACAATGTGAAATTGCGAACCAATACCGACTGGAATTAATTTTACCACCAATTAGTTTGTATTGATAATATTATTCCATTCAAAAGTTTTGATAAACAACATTAATTAATTGAGTTTAATTATTACTGAGGTTTAATAGTAATGGAGTGGATACTTATTGATTCAAACAATGCATTTATGTTAATAAATAACCAACAGGAAGTATAATTGGTTTATTCTTTAATAAAAAATTTTTTGTAGGAGAGATACGAAGGGGCTTCCTTTGGGGATGCCTTTTCCTCTCCGTTTTTGAACTAAGGTTCTCACAAGCCGAGGAACATCGGCCTGTTCTGAGAGGTGTATGTTCCGGGGTCACAGACCTTGCCCGCTATTCCCATTGGAATAGTTGGCCAGCTGCCTCCTGCCTCGAGGCACGGAGAATGGAACGCTGCGTCCCCACAGCAAACTCCTCTCCCGCTATCGAAAGGGCGTGGGACAAGTACCCAATGCCCGACCTACGTGATGCATGTTTTTCTAGGGATTTCCCTGCATTTCTTTAGGCGAATGCCGGGTAGGATCTTTAAAATATAGCCCGGGGGCCCTAGTTAACCCTTGGCTACCTTCCGCTACGCTTCCGCATCCCCCCTTTCAAATCCCTTCCTATGCTATTAAAGGGTAGTTGCTAAACGTGGATTACCCTCATGTAGCCTGTTGCCCTAAAAAAAATCAGCTTCAGGTCTACGAATTGCTAAAGTTGTCCATTGTAATTTTACCATTTAAGTAATACTTTTATAATGTTGTTTATGCGAGTAATTTGACTATTGATCGAACATTCCAATTTTTAAACATTTTGTTAAAATATCAAAAGCTAAATATTCATGTTCTTCTTAAATATTAATTCAATAAAAATTTACACGAGACAAAACTAAGCTTTTTGCGTAACCTAGCTTCTTTTGTTTGACTGATTCTACAATACGATGATGAATATACGAATGTTTTTCATGTTGGTCAATTAAATTCATCAGAAATATTGATAGTAGAAATAGTGGGCAGTCGGTAAAACGGAATTCTCAAAGAGTCTTAAAAATATCGCCGAGGAAAAACGTGAGTATGCGTGCTTTTAAAGACTTTCGACTTGACAAAGCAATGAATGGCATTTTTCTTGCGCCGACTTACTCGAGCACATAAATGATGACGAAGAAGAAGGAAGAGGGTAGCTGTAAAATAAATCCCTTTTAGAAATTAAAATAATCGACAGCTAAAAATGTTTACTTGTGTCACGGCGGATAACTTTTCGTTAAATTGCCGTAGGAGAAATTTCAACTAAACATTAAGGCACCGTAAGGACAGCAAGAAACTTAAATTTAGAATAATTTTTATTTTTGAGTTGATCCGATTTGGTTACGTATTTTGTAAGAATTAAATTATAATGAAATAAACACAGCCACCTGACTTGCCGAGAGCGGTCAAAGTTATTTAAAAAATGTCCTCTCCGTGTTTTTAATTACAAGACAATTATTTACATAAAAAAAGACCCCAATAATAACGTAAAAGCATTTAAATCGATTTGTCTCACATGGATAATGTATTTTAAAGTTTAGTAGGTTTAGAGACCAGGGAGATATATATATATTTCTTTTATTCTATTTACTAATCTTCAATTGTTACAAACTTCGAATTTATGGACGTGAACCCGTAATTCTGGTAACTTCATACTATGATATTTTAAGGATGGAAACGCAGAAAGTTCTAATTTGCTTGCATTCACATTAGGCCATTTATATCTCTAATTTTTCCGAGACAAGGCATTATCTTGTCAGCAAATGCGGAGCATGAATTTGACTTATGGAGTTGTATATGTTCTTTAATAAATTTAATAATCGTTTAGAGAGCAACGAAATACCACATTTTTGATTGAGTGAGTCTTATACATATTTTAATGGATTAATTGTCTTTTTTGAAAGCACAAAATATGATATGACTGAGGCAGTCAATTAATTTTATTGGATCTAGCTAGAATAAAAGTTTGGGATTAGAGTTGCAATTTTCATATGGAGATCGGAATTGCACGTTTTTAGGCACAAAAGGAAATTATTGCAGGATCATCGAGTATTAATATAACAAGAGAATAGACGAGAAGAATAGAAAAATAAATATTCTTGTTTCATAAAAGACCAATTTTAATACAGGAATGTTTCACACAATTTGCTTTTTGTACTGTTACGTATTTAAATATTCATTTTCTGACTACTTCGGTTTCTCTACTTATAAAATTTATGACTGTATAAGAAACAGAGATTCATTATATTGTAATGTTGACGTCGCATAGCATTTAATAATACTGGCGATAACAATTATAAAATAAATTTATTTATTATGTTCCCACACGAAGGATAGCAGTCAGACACAGACATGTGAGTAGGGAAATAATCCTTTAGAGATGTCATAGAATATATAGTAAATTTCTGGACAATAAGTATGACATAATCTCCACGTGCTTAAAATTATAATTCAAGTCTGTTAAGACTACGGAAACGGTCAGTTGGAAACACAGTTAAAGCAATCCTCCGCTAAAAACATTTACTGCAAATTTAGTCTCCGGAAACTTAGCTCAGATAAATCTCCTACTGGATAAATAGCACTTCTTTGCAAACATCGATCCTAGACTCAAGTTACCGTTGCGCTTTTAACGTTGGCGACACGGAAAAAAGAGAACGAAGAAAGCTTAGGCGCCCTACAAAAGGGGCGTCGACTGGACCAACTTGATATATGGTATCAATGCTTTCCTGACCCTTTAGTAAACCGAGTGTGGCATCTTACAGCTGATCGATTATCGTTCTCGGAGAATACAGTTCCATCCATCGCTGTCTCTCACACACAAAAGAAGCGAGTCGGCCCGAATAAAAGCTCTAAGAATAGCCACTGAATTGTTATACAATTACGAGAAGGCTTGTCACGGTTTCCTCGCAAAAAAAAACAACCTGCTTGCTCATAGTTAGTTATCACATACTAGATTTGATCATTTCTTCGTGTTATTATTTCAATTATATTTAAGAGTCTTATAAATAATTAATAATGAAATTGCAAAAATTGTCCTCAATATTTGAATTGAGGACATCAGGAAAGTCGCTATCAATTAATTTATACGTTACATTTCGGTCAATGCTAGTTTATTTTTAATTAAATTTTTTACAGTTAAGAATAAAATGTAAGCAATTGTCGTTACGAAAATTATAAAAAGTTTCATGCTAACTATCATTTAAGAGTTGTTCAAAATGTAAGAAAGAAAATTTTTTATTGCAGTAAATATATAAATGAAGCATTAGAAGTAGATTAGTTTATATTATTTATACTACTTGTTAAACTTCAACAGGGTATCCAGTAATATTTCTGGAAAAAAGATTTGTAATTTGTTCATATATTTTTATTTGAAGTAAGTTATTTTTTTGCAGGACCTGGTGATTGCAGCACAAGATTTAGGGTTCAACTTTTATTAAATTGTTCAGTTAAAGTTCTGGCTTTCTAAAGCGAAAATAAATTTTTCACCTAGTTTGATTCTCAGACGATATTCTTTAAGTAAAAAAAAACTAATTTGCGTATGTTTTAATGCCAATTTATAGATAAATATTTTAGTAAGGTAAATAGTACTATACTGTGGTGTAGTGGGCCGCGTCATTGTCCCCTGGTTTGTGCTCGTCCTAGTTTCCTGAGGGTAACGACTAAGATTGACCACGTGTCAGTCCTAAATTCAGAATTTGTCATGCGAGATGACAGTCTGGCAGTCGATTCGGTAGGCCGGGACTGTAGAGCCAATGAGAAAGAAAGAAATAATTCGATTAAATCAATGAAGAGCATAATGTAGAACTATGGGGTGAATGTTTATGCCAATAATTTAGAAAGTAAGATATGTTTTCTCAGTGTATCAGAATGAGGTTATTGTGAACGTAACATTTTCGACTGCTTGAAGTATCCTAATGTTCACGAACAACGGAACCAGGGCTCTAAGATTTACATGATGAATATGATCTGAGTAGATCTAAGAGTTTAACTCAAAGGAATGTTGTTTGAAGATATGGGAAATAATTGTTATGTCAAGTATCTCGGTTATAAAAATTTTGCCACGGTTTTCAATTAAACGTAATGTAGCTCTGAGGTACAAAGCAAAATTCGTAATTCTTTAGGTTATTACTAAGAATAGAGATAATTAAGTATATATTTAGTAATGAATAAGTATGGCGTGTTTAACTAAGTCAGTAAAAATACATAAGGAGCTTTCAACCGTTCGGCCATAATCATCTTATGCGGTAAAATTACTCCACTCTAACGTATTGTGGAGAGATCGTCTGACCCATTTAGTGGTCATGCGGGCGAGGATCAGACGATATCTACACAAAACGTTGGAGTGGGGTAAGTTTATCGCATAAGACGATTATGGCCGAACGGCCGAAAGCTCATTATCTAATTCTATAACTGTGATAATATTTCTAATAGAAATATATTAGTTTCAGGAATGTTTTAAATTTGAACCAAATTTTACCACTATTTATATTTTTATTGAATAATTCAATAGGTAATTACGTATTATTGTAAAATGTATTAAATTTATAATAAGGAGTATCGTTTGGCTACATGAAAAACTATAACGATAATTTTGATGTTGTTACCTCATAAATGTCTGACATCCTGATGGTATTTTTGTATGCCTCCACAAAAATAAATTTTATATTTGTTTGAATCTTCAGAAGGGCGGAGAGCCCGACTGAAGCAACCTGATAACACATCTGGCGCTTCCGTTATTCAGCTCCGAATTAGTCGAATACATATACAGTTAATATTGTTTCAGTTTAATTGACGTCAAGATGATAGTTTTTGAGTTCTGTTTTAAATCACTGGTTTCCTGTTGCACTGGATTTTCTGTGTACGACCATCACCTTACGGGAGGGGGGGGGGGGCACACACACAGTGAGTGGACCCAAACATCTCTTGAACCTCGAATTGGTTATTACAAAATTATCTCTTGAACTTACAAATGTTCCCGAATTTTATCTACAGCTTTGAAAAAAACAGTTGAGCACGTCCTTGGGGACGTCAGCCGCTAATGACAATTCAAAGTGTAAGTCTTCTCGGACTTGTCACAGAGCAGAATATTTAGGGTGTTTGCCTGTATATTCATATGTCTCGGCGAAGCATTCCGTTCCCCCCCACCCAACTGATGTCGAGCAGATGAAGGTTGGCACATCTTCGTAGGGTGCTGTTCCTGGGCACTCAAGCTCGCACGATACAGGCGTGTCCGCCTTTGCTCCGTCTCCACAAACTGACCTCGCCTAAAAAGAGACGCGTCAACCTCCGTTCCTTCTCTTGAAAGATCGCGCGTTCTTCCGTACTTTGCGATCTTCTAAAACTCCGTCACCTATGGAGGTTTTTGAAATATCTATATAATATCTATGTCTGTCACTAACTAAGCGCTCCACTCTGACCCACATAACTCTATTGTTCTGCCCCTGACCAATTCCTAACAAAACAATTTTTTTTAGGGCAACAGGCTACATGAGGGTGATCCACATTGGGCAACTCCCCTTTAATAGCATAGGAAGGAATTTGAAAGGGGGGATGCGAAAAGGTAGAGGAAGATAGCCAAGGATTACTAGGGCCCCCGGGCTATATTTTAAGGATCCTACCCGGCATTCACCTAGAGAAATGCAGGGAAAACCTTAGAAAAACCTACATCTGGTAGGTCGGGCATTGGGTACTTGTCCCACGCCCTTCCGAAAGCGGGAGATGAATTTGCTGTGGGGACGCAGCATTCCCTTCTCCATGCATCCACCAGTTTAGGAGGCAGCTGGCCGACTATTCCAATGGGAATAGCGAACAACTATTACCATATGCCCAAGGTCTGTGACCCCGGAACATACACCTCTCAAAACAGGCCGAGGTGCCTCGGCATGTGGGAACCTTAGTTCAAAAACGGAGAGGAAAAGGCATACCCAAAGGTAGCCCCTTCGTATCTCTCCTAAAAGGTTCTGCCTGCAAGAGAACATCCCTCGCAGGAATTGCCTGCGAGAGAATAGCCCTTTTTTTTGTTTTGTTTTAGGGCAACAGGCTACATGAGGGTAATCCACATTGGGCAACTCCCCTAAAGAGAATAGCCCTGCCAAACTTCGGTTTCAAACAAGCCGTAATTGTGATAATGACTGCGTGCTAATATTTGAGATAGTATTTACAAAACAAAACTTATGGGCGTTTTCACTTATAACATTTTCCACAAATCTCCGATATCATTCGGCTATACTCAATTTTTTTAGTAGGTGTAGACAGACTATGTATAGGGTATTCCACATAGTGGCAACTCCCCTCTTATTGCATAGGAAAAGGAGTGAAAGGGGAGGTGCGGAAAGGTAGCCAAGGGTTAACTAGGGTCCCCGGTCTATGGTTCAAGGATCCTACCCAGCAATTTGCCTAAAAGTGATGCAGGGAAAACCCTAGAAAAACTTGCATCAGGTATTTCGGGGAAATTGGTACTTGTCCCATGCCCTTCCCACACCTCTCAAAACGGCCCGAGGTGCCTTGATTTGGGGGAACCTTAGTTCAAAAACCAGAGAGTTGTGAAGGCATCCCCAAAGGTAGCCCCCTCCAGAGCTCTCTGGGAAGGTTCACCTTTATTGAGGTACGCACAAGCCGAGGCACCTCGGCCTATTTTGAGAGTTGTATGTTCCGGGGTCGTAGACCTTGGGCATACGGTAAGAATTGTCAGCTATTCCTATTGGAATAGTCGGTCAGCTGCCTCCTAAACTGGCCAAGGCAGGGCGAGGGAAATCTGCGATCCCACAGCAAACCCCTCTCTCACCATAGGAAGAGCGTGGGACAAGTACCAAATGCCCTCCTACCTGATGAAGGTTTTTCTATGGTTTTCCTTACATCACTTTTAGGCGAATTACTGGGTAGGATCCTTAAACCATAGCCGGGGGCCCTAGTTAACCCTTGCCTACCTTCCTCTACCTTTCCGCATCTCCCCTTTCACTCACTTTTCCTATGCTATAAGAGAGGAGTTGCCACTATAAGGGTTACCTTATAAATAGCCTGTTTACACCTTTATAAAAAAATATAATAAAACATATATGCTTGATGGCTGAGTAAATAACAAAATTAAATTTAATACCAGAAACAAGTAAAACTTATATTTCCTTGTGGATATTTCTGCTAATAATTGTGACACGTCTTTGGAAGAATTTAATTCAAGCCATTTGTTCATTTAAAGATAATAAAGTAGGAATACTATTAATGATCGTATTACTCTAGTGAAGAAACTTCCACATCAATTGGAAAAATATAAGTAAGCTTGCTTTATATTGATCTAATTCACCTGCCATGCAGGTCTACTAAAATTTTGGAGTCTTGAGGAAAATTTAGAAGGGTGAAAAAAGAATAGTGTTTAAGACGTGTTATCTCCACATAAAAATAAAATATTAATTTCATTGTAATGTAACCAAGTGTTATAATGTATAAATAAATGTTTCGGCAGAGTTCCAGATGGACTAGTTAGTGTATTCATTGAAATAATATAACAAAACAACAAGTATTGATTTGGGCTCCTCACCGAATCGTCATTACAGTCAATCTCGTTACTTGAACAGAGAACACTCAATGTACGGCGCTGTCTTTATGTCAGAGCCATTATTATTTTTCACTCCCGAGTAATTAATACATCGCATCAACAGATCCGTGTGATCAACAAAAGAAATTACCGCTGTTGCTGCATTCAGAGAATCTCGAACCTCAAAGTACAATACATTTACGACCCACAAACCACCACATCACTGGGAGCAGCAATGGCAGTCTCACGTCCATTTCACTCATTCGTATATTCATATGGCGCAGCGTAATTAATATATCTATAGTTCTGTACAAAGTACCCGCATTGTTCCATTGTTACTCCTTTTCCTTTCATTTGCCCCGTTCATTTATATATAATATTCCCTTATGCCGGGAAACATGCGGGATATTATACCTGAACGTGGAATATAAAACGTTTGTTGACTGTGTGTATGAAATAAATCTGACTTCAACCGAAAATTTCTAAATGAATAATCTGTCAACAACAATAATATATAATACGAACGAAACGATTGCTTTTCTACAATAATTTTTTTTTCTAACTTACGTTGGAGAAATACGTTTGGCTGGACATTGGGAAATAAAATGTTTAGAAACAATAGAGGTCAACGAAGTCCCGCAAATTAAAAAAACTAATGCAGATTTTTCAAGTTTAAAATGTTCAATGTAAGTCCCATTAATATCTGTCAACCTTTTTCTGGCGAAGAGAAATGATTCTCACATAAAATTAAATTTTAATAAATCATATTCCGTGGATGCTCCAATGAAGCAAATTCTTTGAGGATATGGAACGAGTCAAAAAGTTTTACATAAGTTTTATTACATTATTAAACGATGACGTTACACATAATAGTACGTGCTGTTTGTTTACATTTTTGGACTGTATTGTAGTTAACCAAACAAATTTAAAAATGAACTCCAATTTTTAAACTTACTCACTCCTATTCTGTAAATGATTTTGGAGTTGTGTAAGAATGTAATAAACAATAATAGGACTGGCTTAGAAAATTATAAATTTGATTCATTTCTGACCTTTTTAATATATTTGGGAAGTTTGGGTTGTTCCTCTATAGTGTACTCCCTTCTGTGTTATTAATAGTTTAATACATTCCACATACAGGTTATATTTATACCTGGTGTTACCACTGCTATACATAAAATTTTATTGTTAGTCACAAAGATCATTAATGAGAAAATGGTAAGTAGGGAGATGAACAACTATAAAAAAATTCATGTATTCAGAAAGAAAGTTTCGTTTAATTATTTTAGATTCTTTAATGCCGTCCGGTGGTAAGCCTGACGAAACCTAGTATTTAAATGAAAAAATTTTCGTCTGATTGAAAATAATTAATAATAAAGATATCCAATTCAGACAAATAAGTGATAATATAAATACCACACAACGTTTCTAGGATCCTTGTCCCTTTCCTCAGGTGCGAAGAAGATCCTAGAGCGACTCAACTGCACTCGTCAGTTGACAAGTTTTTCCAACTGGAGTTTGCAGTTGTGTCGTTCTAGGCTCTTCTTCGCACCTGAGGAAAGAAACAAGGGTCCCAGAAACGTTGTGTGGTATTTATATTATCACTTGTTTGTCTGAATTGGCTGTCTTTCTTATTAATTGAAACCTAGTATCCTTCTCAATGTAACTACGGATTGTTCCAAATTTAAGTCCTGAGTCCCGTTTCCTAAACGTATTCAGTACTTTTCTTACGGCATTTGTATATTTTAACAACAGGTAAGAAACTCATCAAGGGATTTTCCCCATTGGACAAACATAAATTGGATTATAACCCATCGGCAAATGGTCCGCCAGTCAGGATTTCGTAGCAGATCCATTAAAATTAAAAATTTACCTCAAAATACTTATTATTTGATTGAGAATTGCGATATTATCTGCTGTAAATATTTTCCGTATGTTTAACGACTCAGATAAATTTCATTTCATATAATTTTCTTGTTTTAAGATTAACGCCAATTTTTAAGTTACGTTATTTAACCGTAGGTCTTTGACCGTAATAATTAAAACTGTCCCAAAATACGCCAAATTTATAGAGGCTGTTTGTGAGCCAGTTTGAGCAGAGGAGTAATACCTGTATTTATGACATCGGTGAAATTATTCCTGTATCAACGTCAGCAGTTATAAACTTACACAAGTTTATTTCAGAATTTAACTAAGCTACTTAAATATTCAGTAACTGTATCTGGCAATACGGCTTCCGGGAAAATACATTTGAAACTACAGCAACGAGTATTCATCATTACCGATACATTATACATGAAGTTCAGTATTACTAAATTTGTATAATGGTCCTTAATAGTACTCATAACGTTTTTGTAAATTTGTTTTGGAATATTTATCGTATATTTGACTGTCTAGAAAAGAATCTTCTGTTGAATTATCATGTGATTACTAGATAATTATGCAGACAACGAACAATAACAATATAATTTCCACAGTTCTCGATTAAAACATGTGACATCATCAACATAAACGATTTACTATTAATTGTAATAAGATTTTATTGGTTGGCTGTTTTAAAAGTTTCAATTTATATATTAATGCAATAGTAATAGCAGTCGCAAAATGTTAAATAGTTAATTTTCGGTATTTCTAATGTTGGGGAAAACGTACTTATTAAAAATACCGTGCATGCTCGGAAAGCTCCTACGTCAAGACGGTCTACTGATATTTTAAGATCTTTACTAAATTCGTATTGTAAATTTGTATTTCTTCGGCGAGTATGAGTTTAAGATGACACTGGATGAAGAATAGACGGCTGTCTGCTTTACCTCTATTCCTCTGGCGTGATAATGCAAAGTGACAGAAAAACCTGACTCTGTTTTAGCTTTCTTAACTACTGTTGGATCCCCACTTTGGGTTTGATATATTGAGGGAATTTTTCGTTCTCGGAATTCTCTGAGTAATTGTTAGAGTCGCTCTTCGACGCTCGACCAAGATGGATGGCTTTTGGTTTTTCCATATTCTTTTTCTTCATTAAAACTTAACTTTATACTTCATGTGTTGTGTTATAGATACATTTACAGTCTCTCAGCCTGAGTGCCAAGGCAGTCACGGACCCTAATGCTTTCCTATTTCCTTTCCCAAATTCTCCTTTTCGATTTACCGTACTCCCACAACTATCCACATAATATGGAGAATTATGAGAACGATATATATATAGTTTATATGTATATATAAACGTCCGTTTTGGCCACCTTCTGTAGTTTAGTGGTCTGCGTCACCGCCTCAGCTTACAGAGGTCCCGGGTTTGAATCCCGGCGTGGGAATGGATGATTGTGATCGTCATGGTCAGAAAACTTGGAAAACCAACTCACTACCACTTGTCACTCCTGAATTGAGAATGTGTCAAGTGCAATTACAGTAGGACCAAGGAGAATGAAAGACCTCAATATTATTCGTCCTTCAGGTGTCACGGATTTCAGATAAATATTACGTATAAAAATTATGTTTCTCCAATTTTCGTGTTGTATAGGCCACTGACACGTTAACTAATAAGACCAAAAGCTTATAACTGTTATTTATTATATAACTTTGTAGCCATTACTTCAATATCCGCTATACCCAATTAAAAATTTACTCAGTAATGCTAACCATGTCTAATCCATTCCCTAAAAGCTTATCAAGTTTAATTGAATTTAATACTCAACTAATTTATATTCTGATTAAAGTCGCATCTAGAGTTCAGGTAAACCTATTTAATCCATCTACGCACTTTACCAAAACGAGTGTATGTCAATGTGCTTGCGTTAACGCTTTTCTTTAATCTTTTATTAGTGATCACAATTTGTAAAATTAATTATAAATGAAAAAATGAGTCTACCCTGGTGGGTCACACATCAAAAGTGAATCTACTTAATAAATTATTATTTCTCTTGAAATAAAATTATATATGTAACATTTACTAATTTGTAAAAAGCAAAAATATGTCTAGTTTTATTACAATCACCAACCACAATTTGGTTATTTTTCTTCTCAATAACAATATAGCCAATTATACTTGCGGCCTGTACAAAAACCTATTTAATTTTTATGTTTTTTTTATGTGAAACAAGTCACTGCCTTGCTGAATTTTATCTCACTAACAAAATCACCAAATATTTGTTATTGCGACAGTCCAAAATTTATATAATTCTGTATTCGATATTTCAGTATTTTGTTGCTGTATTTTCATTTATTTTCATTAAATATTCTTATATTTTAATTTCATTAATAATAATAATTTTTTCTACTATCCGTTAGAAACCTCTGAAATAACAAAATAATATGGGTAAAAATGAAATTATGGAAGAGAAGGGCAATAAAAAAGTATGACAACGTAGTGCAGAATAGTATAAGCGTCGTGCAGTAATATAGCGAGAGAATAGATAATATATTTTGAAACATTATATTCAAACGTTAATACTTCCAAGCGGAGTAATTTAAACAAATTGGAAGGAATGAATTCAATGTCATATTGTTTGTGTTATGTGTAAAAAGATTTATTTATTTTTAAAATCCATATATGACGGTTAAATCTTTAATGTCATTACGTAAATTCTAGGAAGCGTGAAATAGAGAAAAAGGGGTCATGTATATATATATTGTAATACCCAGTTAAGAAGGACATAAATTTTGCTCATATTTCATAAGATTTGTTTACCAACCCAGACTGGGGATACTTGGGTGGCTTGTATAAAAAAAATAATAAAATGATGATTGACAGCGGAAAAGCTCACCAAAGGGAGGATTATAATTGGACGTTTTAGAGGCTCTTAGAGCTAATGTTTTTGACAGACATCGGAACAAAACCCTAAATTAATAATGACAAAAGTTTTTTGTGGACATCCAATTATATGATAAGGAAATGTTTATTTAACAATATTGAGTAGCTCTCTTAGCGTGAGAAAGCCAGATGAGGTCCGAACGTAGGAACTCAAAAATTGTGGGAAAAAAAATATAATGTTATGGAGAGGGGGAAGCGGATAGAAAAGTTAATTGGACTGTAGATCTCAAAGGAGGAGAACGTGGAGGCTGGAGCAGTGGAAAATAGAAAATAGATGCTGAAGTATAACTAAATGTTGGTTTACTGACTTTGTGGAAGGATTTAATCAATGATCGTCTGAGAGAAAACAAGAAAGCTTGGAGATAAACATTATTGGGCATTTCGAAATATTTAAAACAAACTGAACATTTGGCGCTGGTGATAAAATATTCGGTCAAATTGAATGGTGACCGTGACTAAAAAAACCATTTTAGTCCATGCAAGCAGTCAGGAGTCTGGATATCAAAAGGATAAAGTGAACGTGTCTGTGAAGCGTGTGTGTGAAAGTTTGTGCACAGATGGGCATAGAGTGAAGTGCGTTCCTGAAAACCCAAATAAAATTGTAAGTAGACATTTAGTGATAAATTTTGTAAATTATTAAATAAGGATAATGAGTCAGATTTCGTTTTCATTTTATTTTAACTGCATTGTTTAAATTGTAAATTTTAGTGTTCCGTTTCCTTATCAACCCAGTGAAGACCCTGGGGTATAGAGTTTGATTTATAAAATGTAACTGGATTATTAGTGTAATTTAATTGTTGATGTAAAAGAATAAAAAAAATATACAGAGATTTCTTGAGTTGTATTCTGGATTAATAAAATTGTTTTGTTTATAAAATTTAATAACTTGTTTAATTTTAATTCCTATAGTCATAATTTATCTATAGTTTGGGTATTCAATGGGAGCAAATTAATTAATTTTTCAAATTGTTAATAAAAAAACAAATTTTGGGTAATAACTTGAAACAAACAATTTAAAGATTTGTCGATTATTATATTTTGGAGCGACAAAGTTTCAAAATTAATTTAAAATTAATTATCAAGAGGTGGTATTACAATATATATATATATATATATATATATATATATATATATATATATATAAATTACTGGTGTTGCACGTAAATGTATTTATCCTTATTTTATATTATACCGGAAAAAAAATTCGTTAGTCATTTTGAATATTTTATAATTAACTCACCTCACCGTATACCGGCTGGTGCAGAGAAGTTGACTCAATGACGCCGAAAATAATAGATTTGACACTAATCTGAGCCATTCTGAACGGTTAGAACACCGTTAAATTTAAACTTCAAATTTACCGGTATGACGAATTAATTCAGCGAATTACATATTTCCAAATTGGACAACAATTCCGCACATTTTATAATCCCAACCCCATCTTTAAGGGGATTAACTTTAACCCAACAGACGTCAGGTGAGTCAATGTCCATCACAATAACGCCGTAATCGATGGACTTTACATTACTTTGGACCATTTATTTGAAATTGGTTCACGTCTTCAAGCTCCCTGTCACATCCCGACCTAACTAGTATGGCGATATGAGTGGAATTACCTGTATGGTTAATACCAGTACTCAACTTACCTACCCCAAAAAGGAATGTTTCGTCGCCAACTCGAAAATTGAAGGAAATGTTTTATGTAACTCACTCCCAACTTCAACCCTGGAGGTGCTCCCTTTCCCTTTCGCCATGAGTTGTGAGGTGTTGGAACAAGAGGACACCAGATCGAGCCACTAGGCACGTCATAAAACCGCAATTTGTTTTCCCGTACTATATCAAACCCATGCTTCATAATCCACTGATAACTACACTTAAAAGCTCAGTTCCTTTGAATTTGCTCATATATTAATATTGTAGGGCATAAATTATCTTTATTTCGTGATTCTGATAATACTTCTTCCCTGATAAATTTGTGAATTAAGATGTACATAAAGGGCATTTCCGTTACACCTTTCATTCACATACACATATGCAACTGATTAAGCTGAAACGTTATATTTTTGGGGGACGCTCTCAATATTCAACACAATTTTAAACGCAAGTAATCAACTGTTTCCGTTTCCTCGTACCACAATTAAAACTACCAGCCCAGAGCATCAATAAATAAACTAACTCGAGTAAGGCCTAGCGGATTGTAAGTAAGCAGTCGCCATATTGTGTCGCAAAGTCTTAAGTATGAAACATGGTTCAATGTATAAAATAAATACAAAAAATTACGAAAAACGCAAACTCTTCAATACCAAAAAATGGAATTTTGTGCAATGTCGTTAATTCTCAATAGTTCTCACTTGAAATGATAATCTTAGTCTTTACCCATTTACAAATAATATATGTGAAATTATAATGATATATACACGCATAACCAAATATTTTTAGGAATCTCTCACGAAATAATTCTTAATTTTTAGGAAATTTATAATCAAATCTATTAAATTATAACGATTAACAAATAGTAGGTATTGTCTCCTTAAGTACGTATTGCAGAATATAATTGGACAAAATCTTGGTCCGTGGTACTGTTAATGTGTCATGTCATCCATTTAAATGTCAAGTTATTTAAAAGAAAATTTTTCTACGGTTCGTATAATGTTTCGTATTGTTTTTTATTATTATTCAATGGGGTATTGCTGGTTATTATTTTACTTTTCAGTCAATCAAAATATTTCTGCTTTATTTAATTACGAAAAAAGGAATTATTTCCTTCATTGTGTAGTAACGTCGCGTAGTATTGTCTTCCTCGCGTGTCATGTGACGTCATGGTCTCTTGGCGCGCAGTGTTTTAATAAAATTATATCATTTTTACTTATAATTCTTTCCACCCTTATGCTATGGGTTTCTCACACCCCTCAGTACCGTTTCCCGCGTTCTTAAGAATACGTGTACCAATTTTTTTTTGCAATATGCCTACGCGATGAAATTTGTATAAAGAATATCATACATATAAACATATGTCATTTCATATTATATAGAAGTCTCATTTTATTTTTCACTTTTCTTCTTTCGTTTTTCCCTCTGTCCCAGAAACTATCCACCCTATCCACATCGCTGTTCTTAGCTCAGGTCCGTCTGCTGCAGTGTGCTTGGTATAGCGCTACGACTAGTGTTCTTAAGGCCTCCCCATAAAGCCTTAATTAACAATTACCGAATATAGCCCATAGCCCTAAAACGGCTCCAGGATTTATCTCGAAATAAATACCTTGTTTGTTTTTGTTATCCGTAAAGTAACACTTATTGATAACTTCAGCGTGCCCAACATTCCTTTCTATAACTTATTGTTCATTTTACAAGCTTTCTGTTACTGTTTCAAATATTTTTCAGCCCTTTCGTCTCTCGAAAATTAACTTATGAATATTCTTCTCGGACAATCAATTTCATGTAGGTCATGGCGTATCTCTTTGCTAGTATTTGAAACGTTTTAGGGTTATTTATTTTTATTACAGGAACTGTAGTTGTTTACACTAGTTCGTTATAAAGATAGCAATTTTAGTTGTGACAATTTACATAGAATCACAGTTTACTAGTTGAACTCACTCGTCGACGATATTTATAGCTATATATATATATATATTTATTCTATATATTATATATATGCAGTTGTGTAAATTAAAAAAGATTTCAAGTAAAATTGTATGCACAAGTATAAAGTACTACACACGAATAGCTGAAAAAATATTTTTAAAAAAATTCCAATAAGCACACATGTTAATATTTGGCCGTGGCAGCTCGTATTCGGAATCTGCTCCCTTCCGCAGGATCATGGCCAAACCGCCTACCCGCATATTGATACAGTAATATGCGCGCCAGTTCTAAATCAAATCCACATCCGCTTTGTTTGATTAATCAATTACTGTGTCACAATTCGCTACGGCATCATGTAACCGTAAAATTTAAATATTAAATGCACAAATCGGTTTCTGTTTACCACTTTCTGCATATGCTTATTAAAAGTGATTGGGTATACTATCCTGAGATATCGTGTCTTGTGAGTTAAAAATTCATGATTTTCTCTTGTAAATTAAACTTTATGTGGAAGTACGCTAAGTTGTATTATTTCGGATCAATTGAATCTAATATCTTCTATATAATAAAAAAGGATGTATATTTGTATGTATGTATGTATGTATGTATTTACGTTGTTCTTTAATACAAATTTTATCGCGTGGACAGAATGCAACAAAAATTGGTATACGTATTCTGCCAAAATCGAGAACCGGTACTGTGGGGGTGAGAAACCCCTAGAATAAACGTGAAAATAATTATAATTGAAATAAGTTACGAATTAGTGTTAAATTACTGCGCGAGACGATGACGTCATAAGTTTTCAAGACATTGACGCATCCTAAATATAGTTCTGTATTTCGTAATGAAATAAAGCAGAAATATTTTGATTGAATAAAAAGTAAAATTTTTTCCAGTATTTCTCCATCGAATGGTAATAAAAAACAATACGAAACACTTTACCATCCTTGCGCAAAGTTAATTTGGAATATTTAATTATCCCGCTATCTTTGATAAAGCCAATATGGTGCTTTATAATACATTCAAATGTGTGTCGGTCGAGATTTATAAAATTTCATAATATAACGTACTATTGTATCCTGTATAATATTTCAGAAGATAATAAGATTTGTCTAAGGTACGTTTGCTGAATTATATGTTTGTAACTATAAAAGTATTGAAAATGACGTACGGAACTCCGAAAGTTTTTATGGCCGTTATTAAATTAATGCACTATCAGTCAAAGGTATGTACAGAAATAGGAACATTTAAATTGAATTAAAAGTACAATTAATTATACTTTACGCAACGTATTTCTATAAATTTGTATAAATGTAAACAAATTATTGCCTGCAATTTGTGTCGTGAAACAAAAATTTGAGGTTAGGATAGCACAATTTTTGGGAACGACGTGTATAATTTCTGAGAAATGAAGCTGAGCAAAAATATTTTGATTGAATAATAAGTATAATTAAATCTACCAATACCACATCGAGTGATAAATATAATTTATTATTAAAGGTTATACAATCCATGGCATTAATTTTCTTTTAAATAACTTGACTTTTGACGTTGAATATTTAACGGGATCAGGGACCAATATGTTTCCCAATTATATCTTGCAATACGCACTGGAAGATACATAGAATTATGATAAAAACAAATCTTAAATGTTCAAAATTGATATTTTTTTATTGAAGACAGCGTATTTCGTAATGTTTTGCATTAATTTTATACAATGCTACCAACTACAGATTGCTAAAACCACCAAATAGTTTAATTTCAGATGGAAAAATTATATGTCTACAAATTTAATAATTGTTTTAAATAGTGTATGTATATCGATCTATCTATATATATTATATAAAATTGTCTTACACGGGTATGTATGTGTGTATACGTGTGGGTATGCATATGGGTATGTTCCGCTTACAAATCTACACCCTCGAGGAGCGTTACATAAAAATAGCGCAAAAGCAACCGAAATTGGAGTGTATCGGGACATCTCGGGCAACGCCAGCACCCAGCTAGTATAAAATAAACTGTGTAGTGTTGAGTATATGCATGTTCCAAATAGAAATCTACACCCGTGGAGCAAATTTTACCAAATTTCGTACACGTGTTCCACTTGAACCGGAAACAAACACTGTTGGGGTAAGACGCGACTACTACCCCCAGGGATGGGGGAAGACAGGGGTGGGAAGTTTTAAAGATGTTAAACAGCCGATATTTTCGTCAGATAAACGTTGTTCTGGTCAAAGAGAATAATCTCTTCCGATGTTGTATGTGTATAATTTTAACCCCTTTCGGCATAGGAGAGGAGCACCCTTAATAGTGGGGTTGGATTGTCTTTACATAAAAATAAAGCAAGAAAACGAGAACGGAGTCGAATCCGAGTTTATGAATGTCGCTAAGTTTAATTATAACATTCAACTTGCCGGTTGAGTTGTTCTTCTACCCCCCATGAGTGGAAATTAAAACAAGTTTTGTATGTTTCGCATACAAATATACACACGTGGAGCAAATTTTACCGAATTTCGTACTGGTGCTCCTTCAGCACCGGAAACAAATACTGTATGGATAAGAAACGACTACCATTCTCAGGGAATGATATTTTCATCCCTAAACGGTCGATATTTTCGTCCAATGAAATGAGATAGATAGCGTTTCTCCAGCTCTTTTAGTGTATAATTTCAACCCTTTTCGGCATGGGAGAAAAGCAGCTTTAAGAATGCGCGGTGGTGTGGCTGTACGTAAAAATAACGCAAAAACAGCCGAGATTGGAGTAAAATCAGCGGTATTGTATGTCGCTGAGTTTAATTATGAGAACCCGTGTACTTAGTTTGAAATAAATGTGACTTATACGAAGTGAAGAGACATGTAACATTTTATCAGTTTAAAACATTTTATTAACCCGTCATAACATAAAATACTTTTAAAAATCTCATTAAAATTTTTACTTTAGCATTAAAATAATGAGCTTTCGTCCCTTCCCGACGTATCAATCTTAAATAAAAGAGAAAACACTGACTGCGCAATGTATCACAGGACATTCTAAAAGCAATTACATTAACTTGTTAACCTTTCATAATATGTACCTCACTACGACTACGAAGGCTTTGCCGTCGGCATCAAACTAGCACTGTTTGCATGCATTTTATGAAATAAGGTGGTGTCTAAATACAGTCGACGAATATACTCCAACGCCACAACATGTATAAATAGGTCAAAACATGTCCGGTCTATGGAAAACACAGCTAAATAATATCCATTGACTCATCGGATAATTATGGAAAGTACTACTGAAAAATATTATTTAAGGACTGGTTTTAAATTAATGAACATTTGACAGTGTAATCGCATAAATATATTGAATTTTAAAGGTGTAAGTTAATTCTTACAGCACGAGGCATGAAATGTCGAGAAAATTTTAATATAAAATATAGGAATTTTAAATGTAATATGCTCAACCGAAAGTATTTCAATATTCAAATGGAAAGTAGAACGCTGAGGAATAAACTATATTAAAATGTCTGTATATTGTCTTTAGCACATTAGGTGAAACTAAGAAAACAACAAAGTTATACTTGTGTTATAATTGCTAATGAAAAAGAATCTGGGTTCCAGCTTAACCCTAACAATAATTTACAATTACTCCAAAAATGTGTAAGCAATGTGCCGGAGTTTCAGTGTAACACATTGTGTCTTAAATTAATTGGTCGTCAAACTAAAAATTCCGTAGTTGCTTAGAAGAGTTTGTACTCGGTTATACCTTACGTCGAGCATAATTCAATTATGCATATATATATATGCACTAATAGATAAAAATAAGTCTCAAATTATGGTTTCATATTAATCGGACAAAGATACAGGCTTATAATATGGATATATACAACAAAATTTGAAACGTTAAGCTGTGATCCAAATTTAGGGTCTAATTAACAGTAACCCCATTGTTATAGATAAAAATCCTTATCAAAATTATATTATTTTCCCTTCTATTTACAGAAAAAGAACTTGACTGCTGCGTATCTTTTTATTTATAGTTTATAGTCGCACCAACATTTGATGACTTGTCGTAACTACTACATGAAATTATTACATTTGATTCATATTATACATACATATTATTCTTAACCTAAGATTCACCGACTAATTAGTTTACATCTCAAATGCCAGTTTCCTTACTAACCTTACTAAGTTATTTATTGACGCAGCTGAAGTACATACCTCCATTATTGTTTTCTTATATATATAAATTGTGGTATTCTAATCTTGTCGTGCTTTTGACAGTCGTAGATGACATGTTAGATCGTGAGGACAAGCCTTGAATAAGTCAAATGTAAGTTTCAATGACATGGAAAACATAGGAGTGAATGAGGTTAGAGTGGAAAGTTATTATCGTTGAAATAACCACTTGCTATCTCCGTGATGCCAGCGTTGGTTATTTCCTTGAAGTTATGAAATATTCCTTTCATTACTTCTTCCTCTACACTTGTTCCATTTTCTCTCCAGAATTCTGGCATAGGTCCCCATACTTTTAGTGCATATTGAACTGTTGTTTTTATTCTGCTGTTGGAATGCCTCCATCTTGTCAGCCCTTTAGTTTCCTTCTAATGTTCTGTGTGCTGATATCCATCTTATCTTTATTTTATTATTGCTTTTTAGGATTGTCATAATGATTTCTCTAGTTTATTGATGGTTACATTCCATATCTTTGGATCGGTTATTATATTTATTGCAGGCAAAGAGTCAGTTAGGATTATATTATTTTTATTTGGTTCTTCCATGCCTAGTATCGTTGCCATATATATATATATATATATATATATATATATATATATTTCCGCCGTAGTTATTGATCCGTTACTAATGCTGTTTATGGATACCGTCCTCGCTAATTCGTTCGAAATTATAGCGCATCCAACTCCATCGCAGGTTATTGAAGCATTCGTATATATTGCTCTAGGTAACTTTTACTTCTCCAGTAGGGTCTTCAGCGCCATCTACCATTTCCTATTCTTCACGCATTTCGATCCCATATTGGTGAGGGAAGTGTTTATTGGTAGCTCATGGAATTTACAGCGCCGTATCCATGGAGTATAATTATGGTCTATGTCCGGAAAATCCATATTTTCTTTATTTAGAAGTGTATTTAACGTAGTGTGAAAAGGCTTCCAGTCTCTATTTAAGTGCCTTGAGTGGATGCTTTGTTCTCTAATACATTTGTTTGTTGCCTCCAGGGTCCTTCTTGCATATTTTAATACAGCAGTTTTCCTTATGCCATAAGGGGGTTTCTTGAAATATACAAAAACTGCGAATTGCAAGAAATTGCCAAAAGTCACGTCTTAAAAAGAAGACAAATAATTTTAGACCTTATGCTGTTAACTAAACTAAGTGGTGTCGTCTCCAGAGGTTACTATATATATATATATATATATATATATATATATATACATATATATATACATATACATATACACCACTATGAACAAAAAGTAAGGTGAATTTATTTATAAAATATCAATTCTTTATTTATTCTTCCAAATCAATTTCATCCCCTTCAAAGTAATCCCCGTCCGATAAAACGCACTTTTTCCAACGCTTTTTCCAGTCCTCGAAACAGTCGGAATAGTCGTTTTCCGGTATAGCCTTCAAGTCCTTCGATTCTGTTTTTATCTCCTCAATCGTGTCAAAATGGCGTCCCCGCATTGGCCTATTGAGTTTGCTAAATAGCCAGAAATCGCACAAAGCCAAATCAGGCGAATACGGTGGCTGCGGAACGAGATGAGTCGCGTTTTTGGCAAAAAAGTCGCGAAGAACCAATGCGGTATGACACGGTGCATTATCGTGATGAAGGAACCAAGAGTTGTTCGCCCATAATTCCGGCCGATTCAGACGAATAGCTTCACGCAAACTACGCATAACACTCAAATAATATTCTTTGTTGACAGTTTGGCCCAGCGGAATAAATTCATAGTGCACCACACCACGATAATCAAAGAAAACTGTCAACATGACCTTGATTTTCGATCGACTTTGCCGTGGTATTTTCGGTCTTGCTTCACCTTTTGCACGATATTTGCTGGATTGGTCGGTGGTTTCAGGGTCGTATGCGTAAATCCAAGTCTCGTCTCTAGTAATGATGCATTTTAAGTGGTATTGATAGTCAGACAGCAAAGTTTCACACACATCAACGCGACGCTTTTTTTTCCAAAAAATTGATCGATTTTGGCACCAATCGAGACTTGACGCGTTTGAGACACAAAACATTCTTAAAAATGGTTTGGACTGAGCCAAATGATATTCCAACACTATCAGCGAGATCTATAATTGTCAATCGACGATTTTCTTTGATTTTTTGGACGTGGCTCTCGTCGTTGATGATCGTCCAGAGCGTGGTTCGTCTTCAACGCGTTCTCGGCCCTCTTTGATCTCGTTGTACCACTTATAAACGTTTTTTTGTGTCATAGTTTGATCACCAAAGGCCTTCCGCAGAATATTCGTTCCGCAAACAAAATTTGATGCAATTTCTTTGGTCAACAAAATCACCCATTGCAAAAATCGAAAAATTCAATTTTGGTTGTTTACAAACACACGTGTAACTTGGAGATAATTAAACCTTTTAACAAACAGACGCTTGGCAAATGTTATAGACAGTCCTACCAACCTAGGGAAAAAAATTACCTGCCTTCCTAATACCCGGGAGTTTCAAATGGCAATTTTCCTTACTTTTTGATCACCAAGGTATATATATATATATATATATATATATATATATATATATATATTAAGCTGCGGTAATAATAGCGGTAATAAATGATTATTTTGATTGTAATGAGTTTAAGAAATTCTTTTAACAAATTCCAAATATGAATATTTCACATTATTCATAAATTTTAAAAGTGTGTTTAGAAAATTAGGGACTATTTATTTTTAGAGCAACAGGCTGCTGTATGAGGGTAATCTACGTAGTGGAAACTCCCCTTTAATAATAGCATAGGAAGGGTTTTGAAGGGGGGGGGGGGGTTGCGGTAGGGTAGAGGTAGGTAGCCAAGGCTTAACAAGGGTCCCTGGTCTTTAGTATAAGGATCCTACCCGGCATTCGTCTGAAAGTGATGTAGGACAAACCCTACAAAACCTGCTTCAGGTAAATGTAAACAGCAGTTAGTGAAAAGTTGAAAAAGGTAGGGAGCATCTAACTTCGTATTTGTTGGTCCTACTTTAACCGAATTTTGTACAGAGGTTAATATTGTTCTATGCGACCAAACTGCATCGCAATACTGCGAATATTTACAGAGTTGTATGATATATCTTATCCATAAATGTCAGACTATTAAAGAAATAATAAATTAATTTAATTTAATCCATTATGTTTCTATCCAGCTTAACAGTAAAGGTTAACAGTAAAGAATATAAAAATTAATATAATTCTGCGAGGGTATTAGTGGATAGTCAAAGTTCATAAAACAGAGAATAAATAACAAATTAATTAATTAAACTAAATTTATCTGAATGATTATTTCTTTAATTGTCTGTTATTGGGGTTTGATAATAATTTTATCTATTGAAATAAAAATGATATGTTTACGAAATAAGTGGGTAATAATGGAGATGAAACCGAAAAATATACGAAGTCATTTAACGACAATGAATTTCTGATGGACCAACTGATTAGTATTGTGGTATAAAAATATCATCGATAGAGGGAATGGTTAACTAAGAAATCCGAATTCAGAAGTGAAATACATAGAGAGTAAGTTTTAAAATAGATGTGTTTATAAACGAGTATAGTACAAATGAAGATTAGACATTTATTGAAAATAATAACAAAATTTTCATTGTAATACATTACATTGTCATTCATTTTGAAACTTGTCTTATTTCTCACATAAGCCACTTTATCTTTAGGTGTCTTAAAGCATATCAATAAACAGATAATTAGGAAACAATTGATTTCATACGTTCGTGTTTGTATTTGGAATCTACTATAGGGAAGGCAGTGAGCGCTTAAAGTTTTGGTGTTGACTGTAGGGACGCTCCGGTCGCTGCAGGCCTGGCCATAATCTCGTGCATAAAGCATACAGTAGTGTATTAAAATATTGAAGTAGGGCTGACAACAGGGCGGATCAATGGGGTGGTCGGCCGGGTGTTATGACACGCGTGTTCTGTGCGTGTCACGAGGCCGCCGTGCGTGATTAAATGCTGGCACACGCAGCCTTTTCCCTAATAACCACGGAGGCGCCGGGTTCTCGCCGTCACGGCGCCAATAATGCCTCCGAATGCCGTTTTTCATTTCAATTTACTGGTTCTGAAATATGGTCCGCCACGCGACGCATCAGAGCGCAATAGAGAAAATATGAATCGTTAAACCCACTAAATATATATGATCTGTTATTTTTACAACGATACACCTCGTGCATAATATATTTTCTTACTGTGTATTTCAAAATCTATTATTATTTAGAAAATATTATACTCCCTTGTTTGTAATGAAATTATTAGTAGTTATAGACATTTGTTCACGAAATTTTTTGCTTTCATAAAATCCATTGCTCTTGAGCATTTTGTGTAGATTCTTAGACATTCGCTACAACTTAAGCATCGCTGTGACTTTTAAATAAATTATGGCTCAGGAATGAAGCTGTAACAAAAGTGAACTATCACAATATATTCTATGAATACACGAAATTGAATTTAGAATTAACTAAATCTGGAAAAAGTATAATTAGAAAATAAAGTCGACGTAAAGGGATCGAAATACGATTGCATAAACGTATTGAGGTTTTTATTTATTCACACCCAATTCATATCTGATTTTTGGCTATATTATTATTTGATTTTAACTTAAAATAATAAATAAGTATATATTTTTAAACAATGCTCAGAAGAGGAGATTTAGTCTTTTCATAATTTTAAATTTCACTTATAATTTTAAATTTTACTTATAATTTTAAATTTCACTTCAATCGTATGATATATTGAGGGAACTGCTCTAGGAAATATAACTCTAGAAAAACAAAATTTAAAAGTAGCTCTGTAATTTTTAATTTTTTTTTTACTTTCAATGCATTCGAATTTGTAGAGTTGTAACTGCATATATAACATTTCCAGAACAGGAGATCTAGTCTTTCTTTTATTGGAGACTTAATAATATCTATTATAATGAACTCAAATTTAATTCTGGTAATCAACAAATTGATAATACACAATAATATAATATTAATGTATTATAAAATGAAAAAATTACGTATGATTGAAAATAATGAATAATATAGATAGTCAATTCAGACAAAAAGTGATAATATAATATATAAAATCATTAAATCTTTATTAATGTATTATATTATAAAACTTATGTTGTAAAAATAGTTGGGAAAGGATGACACTTGATTGTTAGTGAATCTTTGAAGCCAGAGAGTTGGTTGTTGGTGAAAGTGTCTTTGGGAAATGTAGTTGCGATTGTGAAGTTCAGATGTTTAAAATCTACAACGATACAAAATTTATTTAAAATTATTTTGTGAGTACAAAAAAAAAAATTAAAAATTCAGTAAACTGCACACAAAAATTAACTTTAATTATCTCTGTGCGAGTTGAAGTTTACTTCAATTCATGACACAGGGTCTTTATTAAAATACTCAGTAAAGTTTTATTACACCATTTAACATATTACTATAGGTAAATTAACAGATTGTTTTTCTTCTGCTTCAGTACCGTTGAAACCTTTTTCATTTTCACACGAATTACAGTCCATACCGAATAAATTAAAATTAAAGAACTTCAGTTCATTAAACCTTGTTTACTGTGGCTTCCAGTGGTCAAACAATTTAATGAACTTCCCATTCCAGTGTCCACATATTATGTTGTATAAATTGTGTGCAGCAAATAACATACACTGATGCCTAGCGAAAACATATTTTGCTTCAGATAAAAGTACTTCTGCTTAATGTTTTACAATATGCTGAAACTAATGTATCATGTATATATAGTTTATTATTTATGCATGAATGAACATTTATCATTTGTACTTAAAACTAAGTAGATATTAATTACGGTTAACACCCTTAAATACGATATTAACTAAATTTGTTCCAATGTTAATTGACATTACAGTAAATTAAGGAATGTAATTAAATTTGATTACAGTTGTTTCCAGCTAATCTTTAAATAAATGATTCTTATTATGAGGATTATCGTTTCATTGAAGTATATAATAATAATTTTATTCATGAATTATCATGTCTATCCAATTATTGACTTTTACTAATTGTATCCACAATTGTATATCACTTTTATAATTATAATTCATTACTTTCTCGTCATAACTTCCTTATGGTTAATTTATGAATGTCTAAAATTTCTGTCTACATAATACACCTTGAACAACGTATTAGAATGTATTTTTAACCCATATTATAAAGTCAATAATTTGATCCTTACTGATAAATGCACATTAAGAAACTCGATTAGACAAAGTATCGTTTCTCAGAAATATCTCTATTTATTGTTACTGCTGAAAATAGTGTATACTTTCTTTACAGACGTTCGAACAATGACGACTGAGCTTATCAGACCGTCTTATGTTCTCGGAAATAGCAATGGAGGTAATCCATTAATTCTTAAACTGAACATTATTGTTCTATTATACACTCTAAATCAACGGAGGTTAAAGTGCTCTAGTGAATCGAAAATAATAATACTACTTGTTTAATATTCATATCAATACTTCAGTGAATGTTATACGAGAATTACTGTTTTACTTTTCACGAAGAAAATTCTGGTATTAATTATCACAAATGGCATAGGCTTCAATTTATAAAAACAAATGCGATTATAATATATTCACTTACTTAATCTTTAAGAAAATTTTACCTCAAAATCGATTTATGAATTAGTTTGATTAGAAGAAAAGAGTTTTCCTTGAAAGATCAAATATTAATTCAATATATATATATATATAATTTTTATTTTCTAATTCATGACGAGGAGTGAATTAAATTTTCATAGTTCAGGATAATAGTAAACTGATAGGGTTTAAATAATATTGAACAAGAAAAGTTTATCGATTGGCATTACACTATTAACAGAAACAGTCAATTAGGGAATTCTTTGTATTTCAAATACATTTCTTTGTCAAATGTTTGGTTTTATATAAAAATACAACATAATATCCCAAAATATTTATTATCAGTTTTCAATACAGGTATGGAAGATTTACATTTTTATTAACAGCACGCCTTTCTAATTTATGTCTTCTATAAAACATGTTTTTATAACATTGCATAACGTACCCAAAGGATCTAGGGAAGGTGTGCATGACACAAACATACGAAAACCACACGATGTATTCCTGAACACTGATAAATCTACCATTCACGTTATAATTTCCACAAAACACATCAACTTTTACTCTTTCGTATAATTATTACTGGAGAAATGATATCTTCTTTCGCAACACACACTCGCTATAAATACATATTTAACAGGTAAATTGACAAAACCAGCCGCAATCAAACTTTGGATTCTTAGGAAAATACATTTATTTGAGGGATTTTTTTTCTACATTTTAGCTATCGAATGACAAATAATAATTAAAGTAGAGAACAAAGTACGAGAAACGTAATAACCAACATTATTGCCGAAATGTTAAAACACGAGAAGTTTGTTAGAGCGGGAATATGAAACTACAAAAACATTAATATATTCTTTTAAATATGAACACAGTTACACCTCAGCGTAAATTAATTTCCGGTGAATAAATATTAAAGTTACGATGAAAGTAAGAGAAATATTACACAAATGCTGCGACATTGTAATTTCGGAGCTGCACGTGTCCGATTTTCCATAGTTTAATAAGGCACATGATATGGCACAATTTTGGGAGCCGAGTCCGCTATACACAGCTCTCCTGCTGAGCCGCGGACATCAATGGTGTCCGTACGGTGACTATTTCTCGCAGAGGATGGCCGCACACGGGGGACACTGGTGACGTCAGCACGGAAGACGACGGGTGGACAGCGCGACGTGGAGGCTCGTAAAGCTTTCCTTGGCGCAGGAACGCCGCTTCTGCTTCGGGATACGCGGGACCCGCGTACGCCACCTAAGGGGGAAAAAGCAGGTGAAAATACACTTCAAAATGCCTAACGTGCAAGACATAAAAACAAAGTACATATATTCTTTAATAGGTTTCATTAACAAATGACAATAGAGTATATGATGCTAATTTATTTATTTTACATATTCGATCTCAATAATGGTTTTTACTATTTCATTAAATTACATAATAAAATAGATATAAAACAAAGTAACAACTTCCAATTATTGATTGCTACGAGAACAGGAATTTTGCACTCAAGAATCTAGGATCAGTAATTATTTAAAATTCAAACAATGTTTGCGTTCATATTTCTGAAGTCGACTTACAGGCAATTCCCCAGAATTTCCCAGTGCATGACCGCGGCAGATTACTTTATGCAGTTGGAGAAGCAGTAACAGATCTAATCCACATTCTTCGCAGTTACAAATTAGCGTACTTATCGTCTAACTTTTACTTGAGAAGAAAATTCACTTTTCCTCATTCTCACTAAATGATCTGTTTCATGTTTCCCATCTAGCGACGGAAAAAAATTCACCACCATTTTACGAATACTACTTTTTATCCACAAATATCAACTGTATCTGTATGTTGAATTTTACTTCCTTCCTCTGTAATTCTGTCTTAGATAATTTACCACAAATAACCGTTGAGATAAAATGTCAGTGCACAAAAAAAATGTGGAAGGAGAGTAGGAGAAAGTTTTCTATGGGGATGCCTTCTTTTCTCACAGGTTTTAAATTAAGTTCCCAGAAGCTGAGACACATAGGTGAGTTTTTATTGGTACGGTCGGCCAAGTGTGTCGAGGCGTGGAGATGGTAAAGCTCCGTTCCCACATAAGACTTCACTTCGGTCATCGGAAAGGCGTGGGACACGTACCGTTAGCCCGTTGCAACTCATTCCGGTTTTCCAGGCTTTTCACAGCATCTCCTTAGGTTAATACCGAGAAGGATCCAGTAAACTATAGACCGAAGTAACTACCTTGCACTCACTTCTGCCCCCATCTTTCTATGTTATTAAAAGCGATATATCACAACGTGAATGTCCCTGCCTCTTAAAACATTGTCAATAAACATGTCTGAATTTATTTTAACTATATATTTAATTACCTATTAAATTTAATAATTAATAATAAAACTAATTAACAATTTTCTAACTTAATTAATTTTCAAATAAAGAATAGAAATATTGCTTTCACAATACTTTATTGATTAATTTATTGAAAAAGTGAATCTTTCGGAAATATTGATATATTCATCTCTACATAAAAAACAATTACTTAAAAAGTATATATTTACAATATAACAAGAACATAAATTTTTTTTACTGTATTATCATTATCGTAAAATTACCAGTATAATTCTATAACTGAAATGAAAATATAATATGTTCGTTTTGAAATATACAAAAGTAAGTGATGATACAAGTATCATACAACGTTTCTGGTGCTTAAAAACACACGAACCAGGAGTGACACAACCGCGATATATCATAACTGATTGTCTATCATTTGGCTATTTTATCTCTTTATTATAATCCTGTAACTATAATTTTATTTGCTACTGCGTAAAACCTTCAAATCATGAGTACACCTGTTTCCAGGAGGATTACGCGTCTATCTTACTGTAAAAGAATATACGGTCTAGATGTTACAACAATCTCTTCCGACTCCACATAAGAATATTGTCAATTTTGTATAAAACAAATTAGATTATTTAATTTTAGATAAACAACTACATTCTCCGAAATGGAACGTTTAGTTACTTCATATCGATATGTTGAAAAATACTTGAATTTTAAAATAATCAGCTTTAAATTTTGCTATGTATCGAAATTTAAAGCAATGTCAGTACAACTATTTTGTAAAACTCAACCTTTATTAATGTTCTAGAAATGTTGTATAGTACTTTTATGTTTCAGAAATTTCTTACCTATAATTCATATCGTTATTGTTTCTGAATATCTATCTGTCTATATATCATCATAAAAATAATGGTAAACATAACACTAAAACAAGCACCGTAGTATCCTTGCTCTATATAAATTTGAATCATGAAACACATTATGGCAATATAAAATCCTACGTATATATATATATATATATATATATATATATATATATATATATATATATATATACATACATGTTTTTCTATTGAATAACGGTATCTTGTTTGGGTTATGTAGGATTTTAATATTGCCATAATATGTTTGATGCTTCAAATTTATATGGAGCAACACTGCGGTGTTTGTTTTAGTGTTATGTTTACTATTATTTTTATGATTCTTGTCCTGATTCAGAAATTTATTAATTATTTTTGTATAAATATGCGAAAACAACCAATGAAAGTACTGTAATTTTGATCCAGAAATTGGTTCACTCATTGCGAAACAATTTGTTGATATACGAAACATCATATATTAATTCAGAGATGTTATTGTTCGGTTTGAAGAGAAATAGTTATCGAGGTTTATAACAGTTAAAAAGTGTAACACGTAGTTAAACAAGTCAGTATATTGAAGACTGAAATTATTGTAGTTAAATCCTAAAAAGAACTCTTTTGGAAAATATTTTTATATACAATTTTATCTTTCGAGATACAATAATAAGACCTCAGACTGTAATTTTCTTTCTTCTTCTCTTCTTCGGTGTATTATTCGCCGGGTTCCGTTAATCAAATTATGATGAATGCCAACGCCACAGAAGTACATGATATGGAAAAGGGACCGTTTTTTCTGGTTGTATAATGAATCAAGCATTCAATAATACAAATCCCTTTCATCGAACGTTCATGGTCCTCAGTATGAACAGAATCCCTTTTTCACATAAATACTATGAAATCTCGACGGCGTTCTGTGGTGTAGCGGTCAGCGTCATTGTCTCGCATCACACAGGTCCCGGGTTTGAATCTCGGTATGGGCATGGATGTTTGTGACCGGCTTGATAACGAAAACTTAGGTTAAGAAAGGGAGAATCGACACACTAACCACATGTCACTCATAAATCCAGAATGTGTCATGTCAGATGACAGCCTGTCAGCCGTCTCGGGAGGCCAATACCGTCAATGGCCTGTCGAGCCATCAATTAATAATATTAAATTGGATTACTTCTAATAACAGAGAGGACACAGAATATTGGGTATCGTCTAGTCCCTTCAATCTTCCTGCAGTCATCCACGATAAGTCTCATGTGCAATTTTATTAACTCTGTGATATCGTTTATGAATATTATAAATGGCGCAATAATACATCCAAGATGCAATTTCGAGTTGTGTAGGAAGTTCATCAAATGATTTTGGAACTTTCTAATCCTAAAAAAAAGCAGCTGTGATACAATTTTAGGGCCTACCAAAACTAATAATATAAATTACCCTTCATTTCGTGGAGGTGAAAATATATTTGTATCCATAAATAATTCCAAATAATCTGTTTTTATATTATTGAAAAGTAAATATATACAAGGAACTCGAAAAGAATTATTTTTAATAGTTGCTTAATTTGCATCATATCTAATATTCAGCCTTGCGTACAGTTAAAGGTAATGGTGAGGGAAATTTTCATCGCTATTACTGTCAAGGTCCTGTTTTAGCCGAACAGATTGTGCAGCTATAAATTACCTTGACATCTTGGAGAACTAGGACAATCGTTAATTTTTCAACGGGATGGAGCACCGCCCAGTTGTCATCAATCTCTTCCCCATTTACGGGACAAGGCAGTGAATCTGTTCACGAAATGTGGAACTATCTCATTACAAATGAGTTACAAACGTCGACAAAAAATTAACAGTTTCATCCTGTGACACTAAAAATTCATATTTCTTCGCATGAATAAATACATTTAAAAAATAAATAATTTTTTTCCTTAGTTTAATATTTATCATTGTATACAAAATTCACGGCACAGATTTGAGCATTAAATTGTTGTAAGGACCTGAACCAGATGTGTGACAGTGCAAAATTATGAATATAGTGTGACAAATATCTGTACCAAACAATCAAGAACAATAATAATCATTCTACTTGTAAACGGAATTTCATCAATTTATTTCTGTTACTAAAAATTCCAAGAGGTACCAAATACTTTACAAATATTAAATATATAATTACAATTTTTCAAATTACAACTATAATTAATTGTTTGAAGACGAAGCATAAGTGAAGTTATTTTTTTCGTGACTTTTACTTTGTTCTGTAGTTTTATTTACTTTGAGTCATATTCTCCAACACACAACTCCCCATAATGCAAGTAAGGTTTAGCGTAATTAGCTTAGTATAATCTTACAAGTCATTTGATAGTAACAGTAGTTTAAGAACATGGATAATTGGAAACCAAACACCCAGAAATTATCAAGCAACTGCATTTTTTTGGTAATCTTGACAAAGAATCATTCGAATAATGTTGATGAAAATCCATATCTTGCTGTAATATAAAAACTTGTTCGTATATTAAATATATTATGTAATATACAACAGATATAAAATTATTAATGTAGTAATACTTATGTCTAAAACGCAAATAGTACGGAATATAAATTTATAGATTTTATATTAATGCATTCAGATAAGGAGAAATACCATAAAAACTGCTGAAAAACTAAACTCGTTTCAAACTACCAATTATCACATATACATATTTTTAAACTGTTCAACAAGATTATTAAGTCCTGATAGTCAATCTTATGTTATTAATATGTTAAAAAATAATTTTATATCAGAGAATAGCAATTATAAATACACTGATAATTTGTTAAAACTGTGATTAAGTTGTTGGTATGTTGACTATTATTCCTGGTTTGGAACTGAAGATGACACTAGATGATTCATCATATGTTAGTTGACGTCGCGTACATTAACAAATGTGGACAAGTTCTAATCGAGTCTGTACGATACGTTTTAAGAGAGAGAAAACAATCGAATCTTCAAAATTAAGTTATTAAATGTTGTCTTGATCCTGAACCGTGCTTCTACTTTTGAAAAAAAAAATTCTCTTTTAAACGTATTATATTTGGAATGAAATTTATTTGTGAAGGGATTCTTTTATTCTGTTTCCGCGCGCATCACTAATAGGGAACAACTTCACCAGGGTAATGTAGAGATTCCAGAGCTACATCGAGAAACTTGTGCCACAGCGGCACCACCAAGTTTTCTCGTGCATAAATAATAGGCTTTGTAGCTTAACCCTGCAGCAGAGAGCAATTCCATCGCATGTTTTTTCGGTTTTACTAAAGGTACAATTTGATGCTCTACCATGATTAAAAGCACATCTTTACACTTAATCTTTAATAACGATTACTAATTCCGTAATTGGGTTTATCTTTTCAAACCCCATTTCGATAGTAAAATTGATTATATTTAAATGTTCTAACAGCCATTTTAAATGAGAATATTATGAAACAAATAGTATCAAGCATTATTATTACTATATATGAAAGATAATACAATCTAATTGAAATATATAATTCTTATTATCTTCATATGAATATATTTACATATGTGTGTATGTGTTCGAGACTGTGAGCATAGGAAACCTCAGTTAGTCTTAATATTGTAATTCTAAATTCCGGGTAATAGATTGATCTTCGACACACACGACTATATGCTCTTGAACATGTAAAAAATGACGTGTGAAGATATACTGTAACTAATTTTTAACTGCTTTTTCAATTGCAATAAGGAGACTGCTCCTAGAAATTTTGATAAAAGACAATTGTAATTTTCAGTACGTTTGTAAATTAGAAAAAATATTTTTAAGTAAGCTGTAATTGATTTCAGCGTCGGTAATGACCGAGGTTGTCCACGCGACGAAAAATAAATTAAATTGAAAAAAATGAGACCGCTGCATAGGACAATTAAGAGAATGTAATATTGTTGTATTCAAAATACATAGTTATTGGTTTGACATAATTTTCTTGTGTATATAAAAGATGAAAATGGCCTGAGGGTGAAAGCTTAGATTATAAATTCTATTTAATTTAATGAGAAGAAATTTGGTAAATTACCCTTAAACAGAAAGTTATATAAATATCCAGTGGAAAATAATTAATAAATTCAGGGATCGCTGAGGTAAATTGTAATGAGGAAAATTCTAAATGCCTCAAACATTGTTTAAAATTAAATCAAATTGTCGATAACTTGGAGCGTCTTGGAAATGACAAAATCTGGGGGTTGCTGGTGTGTTAGTGACAACGGCCGGCTTTTGTTGAGAGAATTTATGACTGTCTCTTTCACACATTTGTTTGGCAGACCAGAGGAGAGGGACAGTAGCTGGTCTGTGTCCGTTGTGAGCGGACGAAATTTAGATATAAGATGTAAAGTTGTCTACGCACCTCCTTCGGAAGAAAAATTAGTTGGTATAGAAGAAAAAGTTCTCGGGTTCCACCCGGGTAAAACAGCAATTGTAACGTGACGTTTCGACGACGAAATGCACTGCCGTCATATTCTTCTTCGACTAGAAGATGACGGCAGTGAATTTGGTCGTCGAAACGTCGCGTTACAATCGCTGTTTTACCCGGGTGGTAACCCGAGAATTTTTCTTCAACAAATTTACCGGGAAATAATTCGATCTTTGATAGTTGGGATACTTTTGAGAGCGGAAGAGACATATGAGTTATGAATTGAAGAGTGAATATAGTTAAAATTTAAAACGCGAAATTTACAGAACTTTATGTGGAAGGAATACGACGGAGCGAGAGTAATAATACGACGTGTGTATGGAAAAATTAAGTTGTGTTACAAAGTAAAAAAGGAGAGAAAAAATGAAATTTAGTGAGAGCAGTATATAGGGAAATTCAAAGTGAGAAATACTGAAGACAGCGATGGAATAGGAGAATAGTGAGCGGTAAACGGAGGAGCAGATTCACCAACGACATCCAGAAACCACTCCAGCAAACAGATAAGCTATAACTACATAAACAGTGTACCAGATATTCGTTTATATTTCCACTTACGTGGATCTCCCCACTGAAATCTACCCCGAAAGATAAAGTCCATGTTCTAAATTTAGTTTTGTACATTTTGTAATTTTATTGTAATTATGATTTATTTTTTTATATTAAAAGTAAATATTTAAATTAATAAGTAAATATTAGTTATTTATTATAAATAAAATATAATAAAAAATCATTCATTACAAAATAATATATTGTAATAAACAACAATTGAAGTTTTAAATAATTTAAACAATTTGCCTCACGCTGAAGCGCCATTTATGTAATAAACAATAATTGGCCTTTTTAATTTAATTTTAATTTAATTTGCCTCACGTTGTGGTGACATTATGTAATAAAAATAAATGGCGCTTCAACGTGAGGCAAATTCTTTAAATTAATTAAAACTTCCATTATTGTTTATTACATAATGTCAACACAACGTGAGGCAAATTAAATTTAAATTAAATTAAACAGGCCAATTGTTGTTTATTACAATATATATCTTTGTATTTTTTACACTAATTTCTGTCCCTTTCGGCAAGGGAGGTGAACACCTATAGACAGAGCGTTGGGTTTAGGTGACACATATAATGCAAAACAAACGATATCCACGATTTTCAGTGTCGTGTAGCTGGATAATGATATCCACCCTCAGTTAACGTGAAGTTCAGTCTTCCCCTTCCCCCTTCCCCACGGTTCTAGAAATAGCCAGGCCTCATGGGGTGATTGTGGTGGGCGTGAGAAGTGATAAAAAATAACGGAATGGCCTTATATCAATCTAGAACTCATCAATTTTTGTGTCATTCCTATGAACAGTGACACCCCCAAAACTGGATGTCACGTTTTTATCCCCTGTCGGTATGAACTGTGTAAAAATGAACAATAGATTACTGTTAAATAAGTTTTGAGTGTTTTAAACGTACTGTGTGTATTTTTCACTCTCTGAAGGTACACGAAGTATTTTGATATTCTTCATGTATGTATGGCGTAATTATTACTCGGAATCATTTTTCTTGCACTCTCTTACAGTAACTAGAGTTTGTTTTTTTTACAAAAAAGGCAACGAGCACCATTTTCTTAGGAGCTTCAAAAATACTCCCGATACCTTATTGACGTACAAAAACTCTAGTTACTGTAAGAGAGTGCAAGAAAAATGGTTCCGAGTAAAAATTACGCCATACATACATGAAGAGTATCAAAATACTTAATTTCAGCTATGAGAGAGAATTTGTCAAAAAATGACCGATATTGGTCAGAGTTTGTGACATTTATCGCGTGGATCCAGACGATCGTCGTCAACACCTCACCACTTTCCAACCACATCCGTCATAAATATGGAGTGGGATTTTTGAGAAGGCGAAAACGTGTCCAAAATAGCCCATATTAATGTCGAATCTATCTGTAATGGACTCGTTGGGATGAACAGTGACACTCCCAATCCCGGTTAAGTCACGAGTTTAGTCCCTGTCCATATGCGGAGGTGCGAGAAGGGGTAACAAAATAGTGTTGAATTAATTCTTTTTCGAGTATAGAATAAATAAATACGCTGGAAACTGCGGGAAGTCGCCGACTGTAGCACATAAAAATGAATGTAAGGTTTTTTAACAGTGTTATATTGAGAAAACCAAAAGTGTTTTAAAAACCGGGACAAAAACATGTTTCCAAAGTTTCGGTTCGAAAATAAATGTCTTGATGACACTTATGATATCTCCCATTTTATTACCTGTTAATTTAATACCTTATTTAATACTTCATTGGGTATCTAAATTAATGTTTCTGTTTGATGTTACAACATTAATAAAATAATATTCCTGATACCAGTTACTGCTAAAATAAATTTATTCGTTGTTTTTACTCAACCGTAATAAGCACTATTTCTGCGTTTTTTTTGTGAAACATCGCAACGGAACAGGAGTATACAACTAATACGCAAGGCATTTCCTGATTTTAAAGAAATAAATAGGTTTAATCCATGCAGCGATGACATGTGTTTATAAAGAAATTAACACAGAGAAGATTTGAAATTCCGTGCCCCTTTCATAACCGAATGGATTAAGGAAATGTAAGAAAATATCCTCAGCAGAAGACACGATTATTAGAAAGCTTTTAAAAAAAAATAAGGCAATCGTTAGAAATGGGTTACAAAACCGAGGATTCCGAATGATAGCAGATAAACTGATGAAGAAAATGAAGTGCATGAAATCAACTAAATGCTATAAAGAAGCTATATAAAATGGGGTAAATTAAATTGACGTTTCGAACACGTTCCATGTATGAAGCAATAGTAGTTACCTTCAGACTAGTGGAAGGAAAGATTTTCAAACAGAAATACATTACTCTTTGACAACCGAATGAAATGAATTACATCGCATTTGAAGCATTTCATTTCAGTAAGATTAATTTTTGAGGCGTACGAAGTATTCAAGATACAAACAAAAGTAATGGTTTGTTTCCTTGAACCAAACCAATCAGCGGACAAGAAAGAGTCAAAAATGATTACAGCACAGAATATGATATCCAAGTAGTCAGAGAAGTAGTTAGTAGGGTATGTCGAATGGCAAATAAATGAAATAAACCTTAGTGGAAGAATTTTTCTCATACAACAGCGATCATTGACATACTCGTAGTGAAACAATGTCCTTTCTCTGTTTTGACTGGTAACTCCGCGGGATTAATTGGGACATCTTCAATTCGCCAAAACACCGACAGACAGTGGCTGCCTTCGCTTTTGAAAGGACACATCTTCGATTAGGCTCTTTATCTTCCTTTCCCATTATCTCCTATTCTATAGCTTACAACTAATAATGAGGAACAGCCAAATATACTGTGTCTTGACTGGTAAAATCACCAAACTTCCGATTCCTCCCTGGAAACCCTCAGGCAAATCCATCCCCTACAATACCTTCTTTCATCAACTTGTCTACATCTGTAAACCTTCGAGATCATACTTAGACCTCCTTTCCTTTCTAAGTTTCAATAAGAACTCAACTCCAACAACATGAGCAGCTGAAATGAAACCATTCACTTTCTAGCAACGGATCTCCGTCAATCTACGTCGACGGGCGAACACGTTGCAATAGCTCAATGTGCCAAAAGCAATTCAAGGAAACAAAAAACGAACAGATACAATGGTGGTCAGCGGGAATGGTTACATGACAATTAGATAACACAAGGTTTCCCAATATACGATTAAGCGAAACTGTTATTAAAGCTCCAAAGAAGTCGATGAGTGGATCTAAGTAAATGTAATGAAGGGTTTAATGGAGTAATAAATTACATCAGTTGCGAAGGACCAGCAATCGATAGAAGGTAACTGTGTATTTGTATACGATACTTTAAAACTGAAATAATTTTCTCACAAGGAAAGACCGCTTTATTTACAATTGGTAAAAACTCCCAATTTATTATTTCTTTATAAAAGTCGTACGATTTAATTTTGTAAGCAACCGTTTTCATTGTGTTTTTAAATTGATATATTTACAGTCGTATCAACTTCTCAAGTCATTAGCGACTCATTATAAGTACTCATATACGCCATGTCGAGGGACTAATTGACTGATTTCAATCACACAAACATCCATGCCCTCGCCGAGATTCGAACCCGGGACCTCTATGATGCTATTATGAGAGACAGTCACGCTGACACCTACACCACAGGAGGTCGACACCGTTTTCTTATTTCACATTACGTTTTTATTGAATTGCCAAAATATCAGTTCATTATTGTTAGTAACAATTTAAACATTTGCTAAACAGTGGCGTCATTGAGAATTTCTAAATCACTCAAAATTTCTAAATCGCATTAGCGAATAATAATAATGTGTATTATAAGGTATGTGCATAAAGAAAATCATTTAAGGGTATTCTACTTACTGAATATAAAAAGCTAAATTAATGAATGGATAATTTCATTCATTACATAATATACTGTGACTGCCGTGAGTAGGGTGCCGTTTAGTTGTTTGAGTGGGTCAGTGCATTTCTTCGGCCCCCAGGTGGAGGTGAACTGTCAAGTTGGCAGTGTTTCTCTGCAGGTGGCGGGCAATTACATGCTGTCAGGGCGTTAGCGCGTTCCGGCTAAATTAGGCCGCCACTCGACACTGCTAATTGCGTCCTTTTGTCCCGGTGGCCGGCCGCTGCCATTTCCACTGCTCCGAATCCTAACACTTTTTCCAATAATTTGACAGCTTGAACAATTAGTACATTTGATCAATGGATAACTACGGTGTTATTGGTATTATTGTCGACTGCATGTCCCGAGTAAGGTTGTCATACATGCATCTTTCCCGATGGGTCCAATGTTTTCCCCCGACGGATAAAAATAATTTTAAACTTAATAAACCAACGAGAATTTTGAGAAAGATGTTTTAATTGAAGCTGTCTGTAATGATGATGGTCAATACGGCTAACATATAGCAACTAATTTCAAAGGATTTATGTCTTGGTTTTCCAATTTTCTCATATTAATGTCCTCTGATCTGAATCAATCTTGCATTTTCTTAAAATTTTTATCTACAGTCGCAACAAATGCTGACATCATTAGTGACTTTCTACACTGTTGGATTTCATTTTTCCGGGGAACTAATATATTGGAGTTTCTCTGTATTAAACACTCACAACATTCATTCCTTCGGTGGGACTCGAACCCGGGACCTGTGTGATGCGAGACAATGACTCCTACCACTACACCACAAGACTCATTCAGATTTAAATTCTTCGTTATCCACAAAAAGTATCCTTATTGAATAGAAATGCTTTTTAAGTCTTTTCAGGCTACTGTCAATTTATTTTCGTCCAGTAGCTTCAAAGATACTGTTGTTTTATCGCGTTCAGGGAACTAGTCTTCAGAGTTTTGTAATTTGGAACGTATTCGAAAAGAGAATTTCTCGGAGTTGCCCTGTTTGCTTCAACAATTTTGGACCCTTTCATTGCTTTCATGGATTTATTTTTCTCCTTCAGCCAACATGTCATTTGGATCGTTCGTTTTTAAAAAATTTCTGCCTCATTCTAAGAGATTTCTCTTTATCATGTCCTCTGTCCAGAATATTTATTACATTTCCTTAATTCACTCGCCTCTGAAAGAGCAACACTGTGTTACTTACCTTTTTTTTATTTTTTTATTTTTTAGGGCAACAGGCTACATGAGGGTAATCCACTATGGGCAACTCCCCTTTAATAGCATAGGAAGGGATTTGAAAGGGGGGATGCGGAAGGGTAGTGGAAGGTAGCCAAGGGTTAACTAGGGCCCCCGGGCTATGGTTTAAGGATCCTACTCGGCATTCGCCTAAAGAAATGCAGGGAAAACCCTAGAAAAACCTGCATTGGGTAGGTCGGGCATTTGGTACTTGTCCCACGCCCTTCCGATGACGGGAGAGGAGTTTGCTGTGGGGACGCAGCTTACCCCTCGCCATGCCTTAGCCTGTTTAGGAGGCAGCTGGCCGACTATTCCAATAGGAATAGCAGACAACTCTTGCCGTATGCCCAAGGTCTGCGACCCCGGAACATACACCTCTCAAAACAGACCCAGGTGCCTCGGCATGTGGGAACCTTAGTTCAAAAAAAACCAGAGAGATGTGAGGGCATCCCCAAAGGTAGCCCCCGCCAGAGCTCTCTGGGAAGGTTCACCTGCGAGAAATCCTCTCGCAGGCTTCCTTCCATTATGTGTGTTACTTACCTTTTTTTTTTTTTTTTAGGGCAATAGGCTACATGAGGGTAATCCACTTAGGGCAACTCCCCTTTAATAGCATAGGAAGGGATTTGAAAGGGGGGATGCGGAAGGGTAGAGGAAGGTAGCCAAGGGTTAACTAGGGCCCCCGGGCTATATTTTAAGGATCCTACCCGGCATTCGCCTAAAGGAATGCAGGGAAAACCTTAGAAAAACCTGCATCGGGTAGGTCGGGCATTGGGTACTTGTCCCACGCCCTTCCGATAGCGGGAGAGGAGTTTGCTGTGGGGACGCAGCTTACCCCTCGCCATGCCTTGGCCTGTTTAGGAGGCAGCTGGCCGACTATTCCAATAGGAATAGCGGACAACTCTTGCCGTATGCCCAAGGTCTGCGACCCCGGAACATACACCTCTCAAAACAGACCGAGGTGCCTCGGCATGTGGGAACCTTAGTTCAAAAAAACCAGAGAGATGTGAGAGCATCCCCATAGGTAGCCCCCGCCAGAGCTCTCTGGGAAGGTTCACCTGCGAGAAATCCTCTCGCAGGCTTACTTCAGTGTGTTACTTACCTTTTTTAGGGCAACAGGCTACATGAGGGTAATCCACTTAGGGCAACTCCCCTTTAATAGCATAGGAAGGGATTTGAAAGGGGGGATGCGGAAGGGTAGAGGAAGGTAGCCAAGGGTTAACTAGGGCCCCCGGGCTATATTTTAAGGATCCTACCCGGCATTCGCCTAAAGGAATGCAGGGAAAACCTTAGAAAAACCTGCATCGGGTAGGTCGGGCATTGGGTACTTGTCCCACGCCCTTCCGATAGCGGGAGAGGAGTTTGCTGTGGGGACGCAGCTTACCCCTCGCCATGCCTTGGCCTGTTTAGGAGGCAGCTGGCCGACTATTCCAATAGGAATAGCGGACAACTCTTGCCGTATGCCCAAGGTCTGCGACCCCGAAACATACACCTCTCAAAACAGACCGAGGTGCCTCGGCATGTGGGAACCTTAGTTCAAAAAAACCAGAGAGATGTGAGAGCATCCCCAAAGGTAGCCCCCGCCAGAGCTCTCTGGGAAGGTTCACCTGCGAGAAATCCTCTCGCAGGCTTACTTATGATGTTACTTACCATACGAACACGGAGTAATATGTATTTTGGAGGTAAGGAAGCCTGCGAGAGGATTTCTCGCAGGTGAACCTTCCCAGAGAGCTCTGGCGGGGGCTACCTTTGGGGATGCTCTCACATCTCTCTGGTGTTTTTGAACTAAGGTTCCCACATGCCGAGGCACCTCGGTCTGTTTTGAGAGGTGTATGTTCCGGGGTCGCAGACCTTGGGCATACGGCAAGAGTTGTCCGCTATTCCTATTGGAATAGTCGGCCAGCTGCCTCCTAAACAGACCAAGGCATGGCGAGGGGTGAGCTGCGTCCCCACAGCAAACTCCTCTCCCGCTATCGGAAGGGCGTGGGACAAGTACCCAATGCCCGACCTACCCGATGCAGGTTTTTCTAGGGTTTTCCCTGCATTTCTTTAGGCGAATGCCGGGTAGGATCCTTAAACCATAGCCCGGGGGCCCTAGTTAACCCTTGGCTACCTTCCTCTACCCTTCCGCATCCCCCCTTTCTAATCCCTTCCTATGCTATTAAAGGGGAGTTGCCCAATTTGGATCACCCTCATGTAGCCTGTTGCCCTAAAAAAAAAAAAAAAAGTAATATGTATTAAGGAAGCCTGCGAGAGGATTTCTCGCAGGTGAACCTTCCCAGAGAGCTCTGGCGGGGGCTACCTTTGGGGATGCTCTCACATCTCTCTGGTTTTTTTTTGAACTAAGGTTCCCACATGCCGAGGCACCTCGGTCTGTTTTGAGAGGTGTATGTTCCGGGGTCGCAGACCTTGGGCATACGGCAAGAGTTGTCCGCTATTCCTATTGGAATAGTCGGCCAGCTGCCTCCTAAACAGGCCAAGGCATGGCGAGGGGTAAGCTGCGTCCCCACAGCAAACTCCTCTCCCGCTATCGGAAGGGCGTGGGACAAGTACCCAATGCCCGACCTACCCGATGCAGGTTTTTCTAAGGTTTTCCCTGCATTCCTTTAGGCGAATGCCGGGTAGGATCCTTGAAATATAGCCCGGGGGCCCTAGTTAACCCTTGGCTACCTTCCTCTACCCTTCCGCATCCCCCCTTTCAAATCCCTTCCTATGCTATTAAAGGGGAGTTGCCCTAAGTGGATTACCCTCATGTAGCCTGTTGCCCTAAAAAAAAAGAAGAAAAAAAAAAAGTAATATGTATTAGATAAAGGCCTGCGCAGGCAATACTGCGAGGGATGTTCTCGATCAGGCAGAACCTTGTAGGAGAGATACGAAGGGGCTACCATTGGGGATGCCTTTTCCTCTCCGTTTTTGAACTAAGATTCCCATAAGCCGAGGCACCTCGGCCCGTTCTGAGAGGTGTATGTTCCGGGGTCACAGACCTTGGGCATACGGTAAGAGTTGTCTGCTATCCCCATTGGAATAGTCGGCCAGCTGCCTCCTAAACTGGTCGAGGCATGGAGAAGGGAATGCTGCGTCCCCACAGCAAACTCCTTTCCCGCTATCGGAAGGGTGTGGGACAAGTTCCCAATGCCCGACCTACCTGATGCAAGGTTTTTCTAGGGTTTTCCCTGCATTTCTTTAGGCGAATGCCGGGTAGGATCCTTAAACCTAGTAAACCCTTGGCTACCTTCCTCTGCCCTTCTGCATCCCCCCTTTCAAATCCCTTCCTATGCTATTAAAGGGGATTTTTCCAACGTGGATTACCCTCATGTAGCCTGTTACTCTAAAAAAAAGTAATATATATTCTCTGCATGGATTAAACCTATTTCTTTCATTACCAACTGAGAATGTGTTTCAAACTCGCTCGGTAGCGGTGCTTCTCAAAAGAAAACTAACGTATAAGTGTAACTGTTAATCTTCCCAGGACGCGAGACCTATGATAACCCAAATATCACTCATATTTAAAATTTAAACGATGAGTAACGTTATGTAAATTTTTACATTTCCTGGAGGCAAAGTTCCCACTCTTCCCGACAATTACAAATGATAACATCCCATTCCAAGCTTAGTAAAGGCTGAAATGTCGCTTCCTATAAGAACGCTCTGTAATATATTATTATTTTCTGTTGCCGCGCTTAGTGTCATGTGATTTATCGGTTTCAGGCATCATTTCTAAGCTGGAAAGGTGCTAATGGCAAAATAAATCTCGCGAGGATACTCTGGTAAGAATTCGTTGTTAATGTAAATTGAGCTAAAAATGCCTGACGTTTCCATTTACATGTACATCACTGACATGTTTACTACTACTACACACACACATAAATACAAAAATGCATATATATATATTAATGTGTGTGTGTGTTTTAACAAAAATTGTTTATGAAAATTCACCCAGATAATTCCATTCCCCGATGGAATTTGCACTAAATAATATTATATTACGTCAGTATCTGTCACGCTGTCAGTCAAGGCTGTTATGTTTACCCACACGCCAACAACAACAAAAATTGTTTTATTTAGTACTCATATTTCATTTAATTACGAATTACATTTTATACCAATATCAACGTGCAGTCACGGCTACAACACAAGCATTTTTAAGATTGTTTTTGACAGGTGAAAATTCCAGGCAAAACAAATGTCTTCAACAATTTCAAATAAAATTTTTATTTCGACCTTCTCAAATAACTAAAATGCTTAACGAAGAACGTAACTCTATAGTATTCAAAGGTGTATTGGGGATCGATTATAAATTATTTTTTATTAGATGTTTTAATTATTTTTAATTGTTAAGGGATGCTCTTCCTATAGATTTATTTATTTATTTATTTAATAAAATGTAAAGTAAATTACAACAAAACCGTGAACCACACTCAAACTCAAACAGTTATATTTGGGTTTCGCTCCAAAATTTATTTGGTTTATTTCCACTTTAAATGGAATATATTTGAATATTTGATGTAACTTTTTCGTGTTGAAAAGATATTATTAATGTTAATGACATTCAAATCTAGAATGAGCACTTGATGTATTAAAATAATATATCAAATCGCATTATAAACTTATAGTAAGATTAATTTCTCCGTTCTGATTAATTATAAATCCATTTGGGAGTGATACAACGAACATTGTTTTTTCGATAGTGGAATAATTGATTCAATTTATGAAAAATTTGGAACATTTAATCAATTTTCATTATACGGTTATAGCAACTTTTGTAATCGTAAATACGAATCAAGCATAACGTTTTTTTTTACTAGTTCTTACTTAATTGAAGCAAAAGTTAGTCACCTTATTGATATGTTAAAGAAAACCAGACATCGTTTAAATATTATAGAACGCAGTGATTTACGACTATTAACTTATTTTGCTCATTAAAAAAAAACGTTATTAGGAAAAGTAATCAACCACTAGAATCGTATTAATTTTTTTAAAAAATTATATTATAATTAGATATGTATGAAAAAATGTTGAACACTTATCCAATGTGCTTGATAAAAATATATATGATCGAAAAATAATAATGTTGTTATATTGTTTATTTTAAACTAATACATCATAAATTTACGGATGAATATGAACAATTGTTTCCAAAGCTTCAGTACGACATTCCTATAAGGTTTAATTAATTTTAGTGAAAATATATTTTTTAATAGGGTTTTACTTACAGTGCTAATCGATACATGGAGCTGTTTATGCATTTTAATAAATTTTGGGTGGGGGTTGTAATTAAAAGGTATCGCATGTTTAAATAATTGAGTAGTTAATTAAGTTTTATTAATATTACAATTATGAGTTAATAAGTATTGTTGGGATTCAGTCAGAAAAAACTGTAGATAATATGTTTTGTATTTTTAGAATATACAAATCTATCCCTGCATCGTCAGAGACGGGTATTTTGATTGTATTATTTTATTATGCCGCGGCAAAAAAAAATGGTTGAATCTTCAGTAGAGTGGAGGGAACTAGAGTCAATGAGATTCTAAGTCGCTTGCTGGTATTTGTTTGAGAAAGGTCATGTCTGTCACAGCCGACACCATCAGTGTTAAACCAAAGTAATAGCATTGGACTTGCTCGAACACGAGGAGTTAGTATTGCTTCAGTATGTTTGTAGTAGCATAACTAGTTTTAGTAGTTTTTAGTCGCAGTTGAGATGTTGTGCTTCGATATAAATTTATTTGCAAAATAATTCAATTTAATTAACCTTTCTGGAGAGACGGAGAGTGCTACCTATGGGGATGTTTTTTCCTCTCTCCGTTTTTGCACTAAGGTTCCCACAAGCCGAGGCTCTTCGGCCTGTTTAGAGAGTTGAATGTTCCGGGGTCGTTGACCTTGGGCATACGGTAAGAGGTTTCGGCTGTTCCCATTGGAACAGTCGGCCAGCTGCCTCCGAAACTGGTCGAGTCATGGAGAAAGGAATGCTGCGTCCCAACAGAAAACCCCTCTACCGCCATCGGAAGGGCCTAGCATAAATTCCCAATGCCCGACCTACCTGATGCAGGTTTCCTGCATCACTTTTAGGTGAATACCGGATAGGATCCTTAAACTACAGCCCTGGGACCCTAGTTAACCTTTGGCTACTTTCCTCTACCGATCCACATTCACCATTTAAAATCCCTTCCTATGCTATTAAAGGAAGTTGCCACCATGTGGATGTAACCTCATCCCCTAAAAAATTGGATTTAATTAAAAGTTTGTTTAAATATTTGCAACACAATTTCAATAATAATATTTAACTTGGATCAGTACATGAGAATTTGTAAGGACAGGCTCTAGTTGGCCATGAATGAATGTCTCGTATTTGTTCCGGGAAGCACTATTTATTGTTTAATGTTGGTTTACTGTGTTGTCTGCTGATTTGGTGGCGACGAGGACAAGGACCAGTGTGGCAGGTAACGGACCAAATGTCTTGGCAGGCACCATGGTTGCTTTAAGTACTCCAGAATTTTTTATGTAGAAATCTTTACGGTCACAAAAATCAACCTCACGTCTCTGACGAAACTGTATCTCATTCACTCACTTAGTCAGACTTCTCTTTCACAACTCTTTGGCAAACTCCGGGTAACTGCCTGGGATTCCCTTTTCACACTTCTAAGTCGTATCGGGTCCAGGTCCGATTCTTCTGAACGAGGTGGAGCCAGACCATTAGAGAGCTGAGGAAGCCTCCATAACTTTTATTGGGTTTGTGCAGTACGACGAAACGAATGCAGATAGTGTTAAAGGCTATTCGAAAAGATCAATCCAGTTTTTATTTTACTTCTGTGTAATATTACCACTTAGTCATTTTATGTACAATAGGAACAAAAATCTCCACACACACCACATACTGTAGAGATATAATATGACGTTATTTTATTTCAATTAATACCAGAACAATTGTTTGTAAATGTATTCTGAATTTATTGACACCAAATCACAGGTTTTTTTAAATGGGTTTCAAATAATTTTCTGTGCGTGTAAAATAAAGTTCGTTGAGAATTTTTTTATTATTATTATTATTAAGAGTAATGCATTTACGTAAATTTACAATCAACGGCTAGAGACTGTGTGACGTAATAGAGAGAGAAGCAACAGATGGATTAAATAAATAAATAATTTTTGTTGCAATATTTGAAAATAAAAAGTTAATATCACAGTGTATTAAAAAACGTTGTGAAGGATGTGGAAGTAGATATTTCTGAGCGGTCAAATGCTGTGAGAAAGTTTCCACGGATATTGTATCCGGCCCTTGTGACATGAGTATCGGTGAAGAACATAATTATGATACTGCATACTGTGAGATCCCTGTTGTTTAGGATCTACGAATCTGGAGGGGGTGTAGTAACACAGAACAACGCATGTGAACCCTTTTTTGTATTGGAGATTAAAGTCGTATAAATCGTGACCGTAAACGACTATGCGTCATGATAGCACATTTACGTGAATTTTCCGTGGTCAAAGACCTTAAACAATGGCTGTTATGTGACCATAAATATACTCATGATTGATATACTCATGATTGTGATATTAAAGTATTTAAAAAATCTATGCATGTCCAGCATTCCATGCTTGGTTAATTTTCAGCTGAACCCAATAGAACTTATTAATGCTCCGATGTTTTAAGCTTCGTTTAAAACTAATGTTTCTTTTTAAAGATTGCATGCAGTACCAGGCGATGTTGGCCAGGTGACGTGACGGTTTCACTGGACGGGGGCAGAGTTTTCTGTCGGTCCATTGTTGCAGCAACTTGATGTTGCGCTGGTGACAGCGGAGTCACACCGCCATCTCCATTGCCAGTGCGACACAGCTCACCCGGCGTCTGCGAGCCTGACGCAGGATTCACGTTCGTTCCTGGAAAATCGCGTAAGTCCATCAACATTTTATTTCCTTAAAACTAACAATTTTCAGTAGCTCTACGACGTTAAAATCGTTAGAGGCATTTAAAAAGTGGCGAAGAAAAGACGTATGAAAAAATGTGAATATATATTTTTTTACGTATGTTTTTGGTTAACAAATTTACTTAATGACAATTAACTGAACATTTATAATTGTTAAAATTAAAAACCTATTATGCATAAAATTTTTAATTAACAACAAAACACCGTTTTCCTCATCAGCTATGAATATTCATAATTTGACTGAGGAAACGTTTCCCACATCAAAAGAAACCTCTCTTTCGGTCAGTAAGTCCGAAGATGACACAAATATGAACACAAGCGTGGTAGTGTTGTTAACTAATAATATTAAAATAAATCTAAGAAATTAAAAATTTCTGCTATTATGAATCAAAAGACTGAATTAATTTATTTAGACACACAATTATTTAAAATTTGTAACTGTCATTAAAAACCAATTACAAACAGGAGCTTTCGGTCCTTACAATTGACCATATTCATCAGTAGCCTGCTACAGCAGGGGTTCTCAACTCACGTACCTCTTTTTGTGTATAATTAACTTTGAGTATCCCCACTAAAAACAATTTAGATTTATTAAAATGTGTAATATTAGTTAAAGTTTAACAATTAAACTGTTAAAGCGTAATTACGAATAAGTAATTTAAATTAAAAACAAGATGAATGTTTGGCTCGTGCTTGGTCAAATACAACCGTAAATCATCATCAATTACAAGCTTTTTTCAGTACTTCTTCTTCAGATAAGTTAAACTTGAAAATTCTTTTCCGCACAAGTAAGTTGTAAACCCTAGAAATACTAATTTCTGTTAGTTCTTTCAGTTAGTTTTCAATGTCAATCCAAAGTATTTCAATACTGTTTTTAAAAACTTTTTGGTAGTTAGAACTAAGGTTCCCACAAGCCGACGCACCTCGGCCTGTTTTGAGAGGTGTATGTTCCGGGGTCACAGACCTTGGGCATACGGTAAGAGATGTTCTCTGCTCCTATTGGAACAGTCGGCCAGCTGCCTCCTAAACTGGTCGAGGCACGGAGAAGGGAATGCTGCGTCCCCACAGCAAACTCCTCTCCCTTAAATTATAGCCCGGGGGCCCTAGTTAACGCTTGGCTAACTTCCTCTAACCTTCCGCATCCCCCCTTTCAAATCCCACCCTATGCTATTAAAGGGGAGTTGCCACTGTGTGGATTACCCTCATTTATCCTGTTACCGCAAAAAAAAACCTTCCAGGCAATTCATTGCGTACCCATACAGATTGTCGCGTATCCCAAATGGGTACTGTAACCAGCAGTTGTGAACCAGTGTACTACACTAAGACGTGGCTAAGTCAACAAATAGAAACAAATCATTACTGCACACAGTCAAAAGCAAAAGTAGTAAATTTAATCGCTGAGAAAATGTTTAATAAAACCCAATTATCATAAGTTTGTACTTTCAATATTAATATACATAAATAATATGTAAATTAGTATATATCACTATTACTATCATTTTAGTTAATTTTATATATATAGTTCCGTTGTAATATTGACTTGTAGTATTAGTATTGTAGTATAGTATCACTGTAACGATTGTAGTTTTAATGAATGAGAAAGATAGACAATTCAGACAAAAGGTGTATTATAAATACCACACAACGGTTCTGAGATCCTTGTCCCTTTCATCAGGTGCTAAGAAGAGCATAGAGAAACACAACTGCACTTGTCAGTTGACAACACTCAAAAGAAACGTTGTGTGGTATTTATATTCCACTTTTTGTCTTAATTGGCTATTTGTATTATTTATTATTTTCAGTCAGACGTAATTTTTTTCATGTTGATTGTAGTTTTAATCGATCCTGGATATTTTATACCACCTTGGCTATGTAAAAGTGTAAACATGTCATAGTATTCAGCATGTTGTACAGCGAAACCGTTATCTAAGTACAAACCAAACCGTACAAACCTTTATAGTACGTCTTTACTTTTACTTGGAATAACACTAAGGTATGCTGTTATGTAAATAAAATTCGTTTTATTGTACACACTCCAATTATTAACATCATTCTTGGAAGGATTGTAATAATTTTTAGGATGAATATGATACAAAGTGTTGTAAGCTTTCGTAATAACAAATATATACTCACCTTGGAGAATGTTTACTGTTTACTATTTTTACCTTAATAATTTTACAAAATATATACTAACATTTCAACTGCTCACGACGGACACTCAACAACTACTGTTTGAATCTGTTGCGATGATGCGTTCACGTTCATATACCCAAACTTCATAACAATTGTCCAGTTCCGTACATGGTCCATCATTGCTCACTGTGACTCAACCCCGCACCGGCGATCTTGCACTGCTTTTAGTCCTCAAAAATACTTGTCAAAGAATTTAATTTTACTATGTAGTTAACATATAAACAAAGTTTGGGACATTCAAAATTTTTCCCCATTACAAATCAATAGATAAACTATACATCCACATATGAAGTTCGTTACAAGAAACGAAAAAATCCACGTCAAAAACAATATTATTTGTATTTTTTGCGTCTTTTAATAGTCTATGAAACCCTTGATAAATGGAGAATGCACATTGAAAGTGTTGAAATTCTTTCGTAAGCAAACTAAATTCTGAAGTGAGTGAAATTCGAAGACTGAAAAGTTCAAATGACGGGATTAGACTGAATTAAGTGGGCGAAAGTTCACGTTTTACCATCTGGAATTTTTTTATCAATATTTTCAATCATACGTATTTTTTTTTTTCATTTTTTTTATCTAGGTTTAATTGTAATCATGCGATTACTTGGCGGATTATGCACTGGCTGTCCCACAATAAAGGTGAATTCTTTTATATTCACGTATCTACTAATGCCATTTGTGAACGGGTGCATGAATCAACTACCGTGGTCTATCAAATACCTTTAGTTTTAAATATATCAGCACTGGATTCACAGCCTACTCATAATAAGACTGTATATTTTGAACTTCGGTCGTGAAAGGAGAAATGGAGTAACGTTCGAACTTTAAGTTTTTTAAAAAATTGGGTAATAGTTCCACTGACACTTTTGAAATATACAGATTTTGTATATTTAAACATCTTGGATTATAGTTGTATAAATTAGTAAACAAAAATTTTAATGGTATTTTTAATTGACAACTATTTGATAAGTTTCGAGAACATAATCGAAGTTTCACTGGACAAATAATCTGGATTAATCAATTTTATATATTGGACACTACGTTAAATATATGAACTTACCTGTGTTGCAAGGAATGACGTCTGGATTCTTCTCGTCTTTGTCGTACATGTCTTGAGTGTAGACCGCGGTTTTATCTTTGAGAGCCAGGTCTGAGGGCCGTGAGGGTCTGTGGCGATGCCTACTCCGCAGGCGAAATGTGGCGAAGACCGTCACAGCGACCACGAGGAGCACCAACAGAAGCCCGAGGAGGACACCGAGCACTGGCGAAATCTCGAACTGCGTCGGAGAGCCTGTCAACACGACAGCACAATATTATTAGTGTCCGGTAACCAGTATTAATTTATACATATTGTGAAGCGTTCGCAGGATAATAGGGAAATGAGCATTATGTCCTAGAAATAAATTAAAATAGTAAATACTTTGAATGTACCAAATTCAGAATATTTTAGGATACTTCTACAAAATTTACAGTTTACATACCAGTAAATTAATTGAAAATAAGACGATTGCACAAAAAATTAGCTTAGTAGCAAGGAAGATGTCACTGCTAATCCAATTTCTATCTATTAACACGACCATTCAGAAAAAAAAAACGAAAAACTTCCACTACATCAATTGGAGCATCATTCAAGAAACATAATTACGCTTAAGATCTTTTAACATTTATTTCAATTATTACCTCGCTGTCATCTTGGATTATAGTTATATAATTTAAATTTTCAGTATCTCGTTTCGTAATAAAAAAGCTAAATAAGTCCTTCGTATTAAATAAACTGTATTACACTAAATACATTATGTTTGTTTTCATTCCAAGTAATTCACCTACAATAGAAATTAATATGTTACGTATTCTATTAATTGCAATAAATAAATATTTATTTAATTTCATTCAATAATAAGAGGGAGAAAAAGTACTGAGCAATTGAATAATCATTTAAGAAAGTACTATTAAATATACCAAAATAAAACATATACATATTAAAAACGTACAATAAGAATATACCCAATTGTTGAGCATGAATTTTAATCAATCAGTAACTATATAAGGAATAATTTGGATAAGTGCCCATTTATTTACAGCCATTAGAATTTTAAATTAATTTATTGTACAATTTTATTCTATTTTGAATATTATCGGTTACGCAATGTTTGGTGATAGTTAGAATAATGGTAACTGTTAGCTTTACGCCACGACGAAATTCATACGCTGTGTGAAATAGTCATATTCACCGGGAAATTTTTCGAAACCGCGAAATTTTAGATATTATCTGATTGGTAAATTTCTTAGAATCTGCTAGAAAAGAGGACTACGAGAGCAGACAGAGATAACGTATTGACGAAGTAAGGACATGTTCGGCAGAGAACCACCGTGATCAGTGAACCGCCAGATTCTGTTATGAAAAACATTTTAATAGTTCAGGTATTAGTGGGAAGTAGGAACTGAAAATAAAAAATTCTGAAGCTTATTTCAAAAGGCGTAGGCTGGAAAATTTGGGAACATCAACTACGTTATACGTGATGTCTGGAGCTACCTCTGCCATAAACTCGCCCCGGGGCGAATTATTCCACCCTGTTCGCTGCCGCGGAATGCAGTTAAACCTTTCTGTACTTGGAACAAGCAAAATTCCAGAAATCTACGTTTCAGCTCGAACGACGTTTGTGCCAATCTATTAAGGCGGATCATCAACATTTAATTTCGAAAGACATTCGAACAAAAACTGCAAGCTACAAAATTCATAATTTCAAGTTTTTCTGACAAATGGTTTCATTAATATTTATTTTATGCAGTATTCCTTTCGAAAACTCTGTTTTGAAATCATCAAATACCAACCCCACAATACCTTCATGAAAAATGACTTATAAATGTAATATTAAGTTTAAATCCGAAGAAAGTGTATTATTTTTGTGTAAATTTATGCGGAGGAAATCTAGAACAATTTTACAGTCAAACTGCTGGCATCCTACAATGTCATGGAAAATTGTGTTTTTATTATACAAAGATCATTAGTTAAAGCTGTCAAATTTGTGTTAATAAGTATGTCTGTTTGAGAATTATATTAAAGTTTGTGTATTTAAAAAACCTTTCTGTTTTGATCCAATATTCCACGTTCAACATTAATCAGATGATCGTGTTCGGAGCATACGTATGTCAGTGTTGGGACGTCAGAGATGTGAAACAGCTGACGGTTAATTTTTACATTAGGATTGAATCTTCTCCTTAATATTTCAATCACAAATTAATTAGTTCGTTAATGAAACTGCAATAAATTGGGAACTTTGAACAAAATCGGACATTTTGGAAGTTAAATACTTTCCTTCTTTACTATTTAGGGAAACAGTATTTAATACAATATATACAGTTCCATTACTTTATGAACTTTTTGTGAAGAGTCCAGAGAAATTTTAAATATACTCTCTTCGTAAAACACAGTAACAGAATTTTGTCTTGTAACGCTAACAATATGTTTAATGAACGAGTTTTCTATTTTTGCTTTATTAAAAATATATTTTATTTTCTTCCACAATTTAAAAACATATCATTAATGATAGTGAAAAGTTACATTTAAAAATGTATCTGAAGAGAAAATGGTTATTTGAATGAGACCACTAATTATTTCCCTAAAAATTATAAGTGTTTTTTTTAAAGAAATATCTGTAAACTTTTAGTATTTAGACGAAATTGTATCCTTAATATTCTCTCAACTACATGTAAATTATCTTTCGTCGTGAAGTATATATATTCATTAAAGCAATAAATGAAGGGAAAGACAAACTGGATTTGTTATACCCTTTTAATCTACTTGTAGTATTTCAGGAGTCACTTATTTGAGGCTATTACAGATCAAAAGATTGTTTTTGTATGTTTCCAGCAGCGGCGTTACGCTACGAGTTTGCTTGAGGTCAGTTATCAGTTAAATTTGCTGACGGGCATTATCCTTTGAAGCACTCGTGACTCGTATTGACTCAGCTCGTAAAAGTAAATGGCTTCCAGAATCGTTCAATTTAGGGAAAAAGCGGTGGAATTTTACGAATGTAAATCAGCATGGTGTGTTTCAAATGAAACTCAGATACTAAAAAAATCTAAGAAACCAAAAAAGTAAGCAACATAATATTCACAGAAATGTTACTAGGTTTTATTATTTGCCCATTCACAAAAGTGTGAAAGTAACATAAAATACAAAAACAATATGTTAGTAAATATATATTTTGTGGTAATACAATCCTTTCAGATTCTACACAATGAAATAAATAGGAAAGAGTCTAATATCTGCAATACAAGTAGCAATTCTATAAAATGTTTCACTACTGCATCATAGATATGTGTGAATATATACTTGCAGTAATCCATAATACTTTCTTTCTTTATAAAGCATTGAAAATACTAAACAGTATTCAACTGTCATCATAGGTGGAAATGACGTTTCATTACTTAATACTACTGTCAGATGAACCATAACTATTTTAATCAGTAATAATAATAGAAAATATCTAGCATTTATAATGATATAAACATTCTGAATTGAGTCAGAAAATTGTAGTCTTTATTAACAAAAATTAATATTACTACGTTTCGTACTCTATTAGGACCCTTAAGGTAAGACATTTTTTGATCTCCAATTTATAAATTCATAAAGTACGTATTTATAATTATTTTAGAACAATTACAAATTATTATAGTTAATTTAATTTTACTCACAATTTTGTTTATAATTCGTGCATAAAATATAGAGGCAAGATTGTCTGTTGCAACCGAAATGAAAGGTAACAATTAATTGTGGTCGGAAACAATGTATTTCTCACTAATAGTTTTATTTCGGTTGTAAAGTATATTTTATACGTGAATTATATACAAAATTTTAAGTTAAATTAAATTAATTAAAATAATTTTTAATTGATCTTGAAAACTTTATAAATTAATTTCAAAATTGTTTATTAAAAACTGTCTAACCTGAAGACGTCCTAAAACTGGACGAAACGTCGTAAAATAAAGTTTTGTCATTAAACACTATAAGTTTCTGACGCAAGGTCATACATTTATCCATTTATATTTTAATTCTTAGTTCAAATCAATATTTCTCTCATTATTTAAAATCTAGACTAAATTAACGACCGTACACCAATTTTTATATCATTGGAACTCAAAAACTAGCGAAGTTAGTTTCGTAGTTCATTTTCCCTACATCTATACTAAAATAGTAACAAATCTCTTAATATTTCAAATCGAGTTTCGGAGATATTTCCGCACTTGAATAATAATTTTAATGTGAACTGTGAAAAAAAAATTACCTGTTTGCTTCTCCGCTTCTTTAAGAGTAAAACCTTCCAACTGAACAGGCTCACTCCGGCCTTTGGAATTAGCCGCGTAGATTACAAACTGTAAATGCTGTCCTGCAGCTAGGCCTTCTACGGCGAAGCTAGGAAACTTGGAGGACAAATTGAAGAGTAGTCGACCTGATGCTGTGTCCGCTATTTCCAACAAAAAAGTTTGCTGTTGCCCTCCGTCAAAACCCTCGAGGCAATGTAATTGTAGAGATCGAGATGTTTGGTTCAGAATGGAACAGTTAAACGGTGCATCAGGAATACCTGAAATAAATTGAGACATTTATTTGAGTCGGTTAAATAAACATCGAGGTATACATACATGGTAGTACGTAAATAATGCCTACAGCCCTCACGGATGTGTGCGTAAAATTAATTCACAAGTTGACAATTCCAAAAATAGTCCTTCGAAATTTTATCGTCCAACTATTTGTATTCAATCTAAACCTTCTTATTTTTAGGAACTCCAATTGGTTACATATTATTCTATTTTCCTGGTGTATATATAATTATAGGAACTATCTTTCATCAATAATTGATATTAGAATGTTAACTATCTTTCTAATACAAATTCTGCAAAATGTCCAACCATCCTTCATGTCATCTTTATTTGCAACGTTTGCTTTTTAAACAATATTGCATTATGACTTTTCTTTCTTTTATTATCTTGGCAGCTACAGCTAGACCTTCGCGTATCGGGACGACTAATGCTCCCTGACACATTTCGGATTTTGTTGGAGTGACACGTGAACAGCGATTCTCCTTCGATCTTAACCCCAGATTTCCTGACCATGACGAGGATAAGCTTCCATCTCCTAGCCGGGATTCAAACCTTGGACCACTATGAAGTGAGGCGGTCACTGACCGCTAAACCACAATAAATCAGCTGCATGGTGTATAAAATTATCAAATCAAAACTGTTATTCCTAATGAAACCGTTTGCTTTTCGCGCCTTAAATAAATGCATCTATTACTTTCCCACTGGCTTCTACGATAGTCGGACCATTGAGAGTGAAAAATAATTTATTCAGAGGTATGATTTTAATTGGATCTGAGTTCTGAACGTGTGGGTTTTGGGGCTAGCAGACGGCAGATGAAGAGGAAAGAAGCAAACATCCCCAAGTAGATTTGAGTACGATTTTTTTTTAAGTGTTGACAGGATATGTTTAGGGTAATCCACATAGTGGCAACTCCCCTCCAATAGCACAGAAAATGGATTTGAAAGGAGGGATGCGGAATGGTGGAGGAAGGTAGCCAAGGGTTAACTAGGGCCCCCGGGCTATAGTTTAAGGATCCTACCCGGCATTCAGCTAAAAGTAATGCAGGACAAACCCTATAAAAACCTGCATCAGGTAGGTCGGGCATTTGGTACATGTCCCACGCCCTTCCGACGGCGGAAGAGGGGTTTTCTGTGGGGTCGCAGCTTACACCTCGCCATGCCGTGGCCAGTTTAGGAGGCAGCTGGCCGACTATTCCAATAGGAATAGCGGACAACTCTTACGGTATGCCCAAGGTCTGCGACCCCGGAACATACACCTCTCAGAACAGACCGAGGTGCCTCTGCATGTGGGAACCTTAGTTCAAAAAACCAGAGAGTTGTGCAAGTGAGACAAATGGCGAGTAAAAAAACACCAACGTATCCATTTTTGGAACTGACTCATAACGCTTAGATTATCACATTTGAAGGTTTACGTGAGTTTAAAGTATTTACGGTTACAGAATCTGCATATAGGTTTTGGTACTTTGTAGATCTAGTTTTCGTTCAAATGAGTTTAATTCTATATCATACAAATTTGATTCAATTTTCACTCATTACGCTCAGAGAAATTTATTTGTATTCTGAATCAATTAAATTGTAAAAAAAAATCGAAATTCAGTGTAAATGTTTTTCTAAGAATAATGCATTCATATTTTATTTACTTACTATTTTTTATTTATTATTACATCTTGTTGCTCAAACATAGGACTAATTTCTACATACGAATATAGAAATGAAAAAATACGTCTAATTGAAAATTAATTATAAGAAAGATACCCAAATATAGATATAAGAAGTGATAATATAAATACCACACAACGTTTCTGAGATCCTTATGCCTTTGTTCAGTTGATAAGGTGCCCACTCACTTTCGGCTTTAATATTTATTCTAGTTTTAAAGCTTGGTTAAAACTTTCGAACAAATTAGTTATTGCCAGGATCCAGTGTGAGATTTTACTTAATTGTAGAACATTGTGATGTTTTGCCCTTTACTAAATTTTCAATCAGGCGTCAATTTTTTTATTTATTCATATTATCACTATTTTCCCTGTATTTTCTTTAAATCAGGAAGAATGTTTTGTAGGAACATGTAGAACATTTCTTACAAATATCCTGTGCAGTGTGAATATTAGTAAAATAATTATGTAAACTTGTCTGCGTTTGAAAGTAATATAAACACGTGACATAATATTGATAATATGTTAATTTTTTTCATAGAAAGAGCGTATATGTACTGTTGCAACAAAATCAAAATAGAATTCTGTGAATAAGCTTCTGAAAATAAGTTACAGATAATATATATACTGTAATGATTCACTGAATAGCTTAATTAAACAATTTATTTAAACAAATATTACTTTAATAAATTTAATTCAATTATTGGTTTTGACTCAATTATGTTTAATTAATTTAAAGAGAAGGATTTCAAAACAATCTCAACATTCTTTAAAACTTTACAAGACAATTACTTTTATTCAGGTGAAATTTACAGCATTTTTTAAATGAGATTATTTACATTTAAAGTTTTCAATTTTACAACTCTTTTCTCAGGGTCATTTATCTGGGCCTTCTAAGTAAAGAAACAATCTTTATATTTACGTTAAACAATCAAATACATTTACACCCTAAGAATTTAACAATTAAACAAACGTTAAATCGAAATCTGACGACTTATCTTTAGTTATCTTTTACAATATTTTATCAAATCTCTTTTTACTCACAAACATCTGCTGGTACCAGGCTTAAACTCTTGGGCTCGGGCTCACCTCACAATTCACACTAAAAAGGTCATGAAATCACTGAATTTACATTTTATTAAACAAAAACACGGTCATAAATTTCGGGTCTCTCTTCTGGAAACTGGAAACTGCTGCTCCTTCCGGATTATTGGTTGGACAGATTGTTACAATTTGTCTCTCTGTGGAATTGATGATGATCACGGTACTTATAGATTTTAATTGTGGCGTGATTTATTAGGTTACTCCTTGCAGCTGTATTAGATGTGTTTGACTGTCCAAAACTTTATACTCAATCTCAAAACTTGTAACCTTTCTGGCTAAGTCTATATGCCTGCCACGCTATTCGTCGTCCGACTTCCAATTTCCGACTGTCTAAAATCCCGCGGTTCAACACAACAAAAGCTCACCTGTCCATTGACGCCTTTAAAATTGATGCCGCTAACAATCCACCATAACTATCCAATTATCAAATCATTAATGGCATTTAATTAGTATTACTATATATATATATATATATATTAGAGCCTGTTTCCTAATTTTTTAAGCCAACGTTAGCGACAAGTCGGTCGATATACACAATAGTCTGAATTTTGAGAACACGTGCGATTTTTTGTCATGTTTCTTTGCCAATTATTTAAAAAATGAGTAGGAATCTTATCTGTCTATGTATTAGGACTCTTAACACAGTATTTTCGTGAATTATTGGTAAAAAACAGTAAAATTATTTTATTCAGAGTATCGAACTGTAATGCTTCCCATTACATGACTCTTGGCTAGTTCAGTATGAATAGATACTATGTATAATATATTTATATCACACAACGATTGCCTGACAATATGTATCTGTTACCTTACTATTTTTTAACCCAATCTATTGTATCATTATAATTACAGGACTTTTACCAGTAATTTTAATGATACTTTAATATGATTACCTCTTTTGTGAAGGTTTGCAGATTTATCAAATTTGTGTTGTTATTCTAAATCTATACAAATTAGCCTGAATTCAGTTACAGAATTTGTATTATTATAAAACTGAAATCAAAAAATATTTGAAGAAATTTAAAGAATTATCAGGGTAATTTATTAATTATTTGGAATGAACTTTGAAATTCAACGCATAGTTAAAGACATTGAGATCATTTTGTTAAAAATCTTTTATTAAACATTATTGGAAAATTATTTTGTTATTGGAAAGTGTAAATTATTGGAACGTGCCAGTATTACGTTAATGGTCGGAATTACGTTTATACAAGAACTTCTTTTCTTTTCGCTCTTGTTCAGATAATGGATGTGATTTTTTGACATCTTTACGGGACCTTCTCGTTTTAGCCCCATAGCTACAAGGTGCAATTAATGGTTCTGATGCTAGTTTTTTTTGCAGTTAAGTCATTCAGACAAGTTCAGCTTTATGGCTTCCATTTACTCCTTTGTTCCAGTAGTTAATCGTTGTGTGATTTTGCTAATAAAACTCACACATATGTGTAATAAATATTGTGTACCAATTTCATCTCTTCTTACTATGGGTCATCTTACTAAAATAGCGAAATAGTCCCAAACTACAGAATTTATGCACTCAAACTTCTTTCAACGATTTTACGTGTTGTTCAGAATTTGCGAAGCAATATTAAAATGTTGCTGTATTTCCAAACTGGACTTAACGTTTTAGCCGGCCGTAACAGACGAGCGCTTTCACGCCCTTTTACTTCAGTCTTTCGGGAGTCTCAGTTAACTTTTGATTAGGTCCCCATTCTTCGCCCCATCGACGCCTCGTTAAATCAGAATCTCCTTTCCTCGCTCTCTCCTCGGACGTAATGTGGCGTGATATGATCTTGCGTATTTGGAGTTTAACGGACCTTGCTTAATAATGTTCTTATTGAGTTATGTCTTTCGCCCATATACCATTTAGTTCCATTTTTCTGTAACTTATAATTTTCAATCTTAAGTTTAAACTTTCTACGTTACATGATTTGGTCTTTTCTCGTGGACATCATGATCAATTTACAATATTAAATGTTAAAAAACCACCAGGCTATTACTCAGAAAATGTTTATGAAATGTAAAACAAAATACTTAAAAAAATAACGTTTAATATCTGAGTGGTACCTCTTCAGGTGTACAATTACAATGAAATTCAGTTATAATTTATTTTATGAAAATTCTTAAAAACAATCTTCTAACGTGCGGATTGCACACACGATGAGGCCGAAATTTTGTATGAAACTGTTGTTCCCTTCTTTTCTTTTAATTTCAATGAATGATAACATCCTTCGTATACTCCCTTCACTTACGAAACTTTAGAAGTATAGAACAATCAGAGAATGTTGAAGACAAACCCAGAAACCACACATTTTGATTTCTTATACACTCCTAGTCACAAACTATCCTTAATGAAAAAATAAATACAACTTTTGTTACTGACACAATATTATACAATTATTGTATAATGGCTCATTCCATTACAAGTTTTCTAACAAGGAATGCATGTCTCACCCAGTTTTACAATCCAAACATTCACTTCACTCTTCTACGCAGTTCTTAGTATATAGATATTCATCATGCATAACTAAACAATATTTCATATAACTACCAAAAAAGGAGAAGCCTAAACACAACGTTTGTTGTACTACTTATCCATGCAAAACAAACAAAAACACTAAAACCGACGGAATGTGTAATGAATTATGTTTCTTAATATTTAAATAAATTATTTTAATTATCATATGATACATGGTAATATATAATATGGGTTCAATATGTAAATGAATCATTATTAAATAGTTTAAAATAATTAGTAGTGAATCGGTAAGAAGTGATGATTATAAAACAAAAGAAAGAGACTTGTCCATTGTTCATATGCTCTGCCCTCGTGCAGTTTTTCCGTTTGCGAGGTTAACTGGTTGTCTGAGACGATTAATAACTTTAAATTCCACATGCCATTTAAATTGGACCACATGCATTCGCTCCTTCGGGGCAGATAAACTTACAACTTACAGTATTCGAACGTTACTGGGAAGGTCTGATTATTTTATATATTTTACGTTAAGTGCTGTAAAGTTTTATTATTAATTAATTAATTGCGAAATATTTGCGTCCCTGAAATGTTGCAAATGTTTCATAAGAATTTTAAGTTTGGAACGTATTTTCGCGATGAAATTGTCGTATTACAATGTCGTTACCATTGTAACGATACAAATATATATCGAGAAACTCACTTGTCAACATTTTTGTTCTTTTAGGAGGAATAATAAAAAATATGTAACGGAAACTGATGATTATTGATTATAAACGTATCTAAATAGATACATATTTCATCCTTATGCATATTATTAATCATTTTGAACCAAAGATTCCCTCGTCCCAATTTTATAATTTCCACAACTTTTCCCTTTTTCATTATCAATTTCCTCCTCCCCTCCCAACACAGGTAATGTAATACCTTCGAATTTACCTGCGGGTATAACGTGGAAGACGCAGGGCTGCAGCTGCCGACCAGCCCTGTTGGCTGCCCAACAAAGCACTGTTCCATAGTCCATGTCAGCCACTGGAGCGTACCGCAACACGGAACTGCTGGTTTCGTGCGAGGAGTTGTAGCGAGATTGCGGTACTTCCACGCTCTCTGCGGAGTTGTTGAAAGCCCAGCGGAAGGAATCTGGCAAGGGAAAAGTCTCCACCTCGCACAAGACCGAGGCAGCTTCGTGTCTTGCCACGGCGTACACCCTCTGCAGGCCGGATTTACACACGGGTTTATCTGCAAACAAATTGCACATATTAATTTCCTTTATTTTGAAATCCGCTATATTTACTTTAACCAGTTCAGTAATAATATCTAACATTTCAGAAATAAATTTTACGAAGCAAAATATTAAAAACAAGTGAGTTATAATATATATAAAAAATACAATGCTGCCACACGTTGTGCGCCATTTCTCTGACGTCTGCGAAATATATAGGAAAATTAAAGTAAGATTTATGCAGAATATCGCCCAAAACATACGGTTAAAATATGTAAATTTATATTTTTTAATTAAATGATAATTAATTGTTACAAGGGCAAGGCACAAGTTATTGTAGGATGAAATAGTATTAATTTATATACTCGGTGATAAGGAAATCCTACAACAAATTAACAAAGTACTAGGGTACATATATGAGAAGATTTACGGGTTGGTAATAGATAATCGAATATGTGACTAGAAAAGTGGTTACAAAAACGTGTTAAGCGGTGTCCTGGTCACGCAAATGAGAAAGCTCAACAATTAAGTTAAAAATTATTAGAAAGTGTCAGCAAAAGTTACGTCTCAGGGCTCATTTAAGAACGTACGAGGCCAACATAAAATGTGCGGATAGTGCATAGTGGTTTACAGTAGCTAATTGTTATTACAATAGAGAGAGGGGATCATAACTGTAAATAATGCAGAGATACTTTAAAACTTTTGACGGAAATATATTTTTTAAACCGGATTATAAGCAATTAAAAAAAAGGAATTGCAGAAATTTTGAGAAATTTCCTAGTACTGTAAAATTGCCCAAAAATGAATGACGAAGTCTACTTGTTAAAAAAGTTAAAGTGTATTGAATTATCAAATTAACAAAGAAAATTTTAAATTTTGATTTCAGACACTAATTGGAAAGGTTTCTATGTACTATCTCTTCTTAATAATTAAACACCTCCAAACACTACGTTTCAACTGTTATCGTCTTTTCCACTATCACATGATGACTGTTCTGCACCAAATCCCCACCATCGATATTGAATCTCCAAAGTCCATTCAATTGCTAAACATGATTCAGGTAATATTTTTGCTCACCAGGCTGGTAATTTCACAAATATTCATTCAAAAGTTGTTTTTCCTTTACAGAGTAAATCAGAGCATATCAGACATTTAATGTGCAAAATAAATTAATTTTGTAGGCGTAATGGTGTGTTTTTGATAAAAATACAAAAAAAAGTTTCTAAAACATTATTACTAGTTACTACATATTATACCACTGTGATCAAAAAGTAAGGTGAAATTGTCATTTAAAACTCCCGGGTATTAGGAAGGCAGGTAAAATTTTTTTCCTAGGTGGGTAGGACTGTCTATAATATTTTCCAAGCGTCTTTTTGTTAAAAGTTTTAATTATCTTCGAGTTATACGTGTTTTTGTGAACAACCAAAAGTGAATTTTTCGATTTTTGCAATGGGTGATTTTGTTGAGCAAAGAACTTGCATCAAATTTTGTTTTCAGAGCAAATATTATTGTGCTGACACGTTGAAAATGTTGCGGAAGGCCTAAGGTGATCAAACTATAGCACAAAAAAACGTTTATAAGTGGTACAACGAGTTGAAAGAGGGCCGAGAACGCGTTAAAGATGAACCGCGCTCTGGACGACCATCAACGTCTACCGACGAGAGCCACGTCCAAAAAATCAAAGAAAATCGTCGATGGACAATTATAGATCTCGCTGATAGTGTTGGAATATCATTTGGCACAGCCCAAACCACTTTGAAGAATGTTTTGTGTCTCAAACGCGTCAAGTCTCGATTGGTGCAAAATCGCTCAATTTTATGGGGAAAAAAAGCGTCGCGTTAATGTGTGTGAAACTTTGCTGTCTGACTATCAGAACCACTTGAAATGCATCATTACTGGAGACGGGACTTGGATTTACGCATACGACCCTGAAACCACCGACCAATCCAGCGAATATCGTGCAAAAGGTGAAGCAAGACCGAAAAGACCACGGCAAAGTCGATCGAAAATCAAGGTCATGTTGACAGTTTTCTTTGATTATCGTGGTGTGGTGCACTTTGAATTCCTTCCGCCGGGCCAAACTGCCAACAAAGAATATTATTTGACCGTTATGCGACGTTTGCGTGAAGCTATTGGTCTGAAACGGCCGGAATTATGGGTGAACAACTCTTGGTTCTTTCATCACGATAATGCACCATGTCATACTGCATTGGTTCTTCGCGACTTTTTTGCCAAAAACTCGACTCATATCTTTCCGTAACCACCGTATTCGCCAGATTTGGCTCCGAGCGATTTCTGGCTATTCAGCAAACTCAAAAGGCCAATGCGGGGACGCCGTTTTGACACGTTTGAGGAGATAAAATCCGAATCAAGAAAGGTCTTGAAGGCTATACCAGAAAAAGACTATTCCGTCTGTTTCGAGGAATGAAAAAAGCGTTGGAAAAAGTGAGTTTTATCTGACGGGGATTGCTTTGAAGGAGATTAAATTTATTTCGAAGAATAAATAAAGAATTTATATTTTATAAATAAATTGACCTTACTTTTTGTTCACAGTGGTACTTCGAATGTTTGAATTAAATTCTTAAGTCTGCTAGTTTTTCACGGGCAGTGAAGTGTTATATGCATGGAACGCTAAATGTTTTGTGAAGAATATTAATCAATGTAATAAAATTTCAGTTTTACAAGATCGTATGTATTTAAAGTTTGGGCAAAACGGACGGGCTGTAATAGACTCTATTTAATGTTCAATGAAAGTATTTTCGCTTTTAATAATATATTAGTATTTTTCTTAAATAGTAACTGTTTCTGCGAAGTAATCTAGAATAATACTAACACATGATGCTCAGAACGACTGTGTTGCTGACTCCGTCGCCCTCTATGTTGGAAGCTGTGCATGTGTAATTTCCAGATTGGTATTTGCTAACTGTCTGCAGTGCCAGAGCGTGGTTACTCACTATCACGCCCGCAGCTTGATTGTGCTGTAGAATCTGCTCCTGCAACAGTAAGTAACATTCATTAATGCACGGCATCAAACCAAGAAATTCATCGCATTTTTCGAAACAACATTCAAAACGATCAAAATATTTAATGGAATGTCAGAAATTTTATTTAAAATCAATCCAAATGGAAACCAACACTCACGCACAGATTTTATTCATCAAGCACTTACCAAATGATTTGTTATTTAAAATAAATTATTAATTAGTAAAAACATCTATCTGCATCAAAAAATGGTTGTTTATTTCTCGTGGTCGTTTCTGCCGTCATGTACTGTCCATTAGAATAATTCTCACTCATACGTTTTCTAGGTCTTCGATGTACTTATCCAAAATATAGATTCGTTGACGTCATGTATTGTCCCAAATATTGTAAAACTTATCAATCAGTTTTTTGAAAAATGTAATAAGAACGACTAAAATAGGGAACCGACACATACATACAAATTTACGGACATCTTTGTGATATTTCATGGCGGTTAATAAAGTCTCTTGAGAATCTGGACAGCATTTTTCTAGTGATTACTCAGTAAATACTAACGAATTTTTCGAGTGATTACTCAGTAAATACTAACGCGTTAGAAAGCGAGGGACGTATTGAAAAAATATATTTATATCAGGATATACGAAAATCTGGAAGCTTTATACATACGATTACAATGTATGAGGGAGTATTCACAAATTAAAGTCTCTAAAGTCATTATGAAAAAATCTAATATCGGTGAAAATACCATATGGTGGCCAATTCTTACCTATTAAACTGAGTTCAATATACATATGTAAGACATTCTGATAAGAAAATATGTTAAATTATAAAACTTCATACATTGGGATGTTACTGTAGTCACATGCAATTCCACTTTTTACGTGATTGGTTTTCGTTGAATTATTACTGTGGTTCGATTGGATACTCACATTATAATTTCGCCGACGTAAAGTACATTATAGAATGAAAAGCAGATACAAAATGCACATCATCGTAAATTATCCTGACATTTGAGGAACAATGGTTTGCCTAAGTAACAAATTCTGGTATATACTGGAGGATTTCACGGCAATCGGGATCCAAAATTCTCCATGGTTCATGACCTCGTGAGTAAAGGTTGAGAATTTGGCGAAACTCAACATTTTGGTGAGCTGATTGGAGAATCGATTGATGACGTTTTTTCGAAGTGGGGAAACCTGATATAAAATTCTTTCTTGGACTTTATAGCTTTGTTGCTTACATACGTAATATTTTAACACATCGTAAAGTGACACGGTACCGTTAATGACTATATCCACAGAGTAGTGACAAAAGTATTTTTTTCCATATAAACAGTTGTAGGAGATAGACGGATGGCTTCATGCCTGGAGAAACAACCTACGCTGAAACCGCTTGCTATTTCCTGAAGGCATCCGTGAACCGAAAATATTCAATAATAGAAGTACGACGTTATCTAAGTAAACTCCGAAATGTTTTCCTTTCATTACATTTTTCTTGAAAAGGAATCGATTGACCTTCCCTTCGCCATTTCTGATACTTTTTTTTTACAGGAGATATAATTCAAAATTTTATTTCACATTATATGATGACTCGCATTTTACTAAGTAAAGAAAATTTGTCGAATACAAGTCCATGTTGATCAATGGTAATTTTAAATGGTAATGAGTTTTTTTAACAATCATTTTGGCAAGGACTACATTTCTTCAGTAACTTCCATTACATATTACAGTTCTTTTGCATTTATTATTTTGCAAGATAATTATGTAGCATACAATTCTTTTTACAGCAGTATTCGGATTGTTTATTAAATTCTCAGTTCAAAAACAACGACGAGTGATTTAATAAATAGAAATTGTTTTTCAAAAATATTGTGGAGGGTCGATCATATTTTTATTGTTCCCGCATCAATATAAAAGAAAATATTTGAATCAGGTTCAACACACTAGTGGTATCATATGTACTTTTAACTATAAATATTGTCTTTGGACGTCGCTGCTCGCATTCGTCGTTAAATTTGTGCAACTTTAATGGCGTTTGATGGGATAGTTCATGCATGGAGTAGGAAAATACTCCATTCGAGTGTTAATATCATTTCACTGAATGCTTTGAATTATATACACGACGCAAAATGTTTAAAAACACATCAGTGGCATTAAAAATCAAAAGCATTATTATAAATTAATAAATGGCATTGAGTCAGAAAGTAAATATAATGTTTATTGCAAATAATATAAAATTAACAACGATGTAACGTCCTCGTCAGGTATGTCAATTTTTACTTTGTTTTCAACCACATTTCATTTTCGCCTATAGTTTCATTTCAGTTACAACAGAAACAGCCTTGTTTCTAAATTTTTCTCACGGACTGTGTACAAAATTATAACGAAAATTAAAAGAATTAGTAATTTTCTTAAAAAAACCTTTGTAAAGACATATTCTATTTCTTTATAAATTGTAGATTAAAAACTCTCATACCTCATAATGTCCCAGAAAAGGACGAAACGTCGTTGTTATTTTTATAGTTCTTTACAATAAACATTAAAATTACTTTCCTAAGTCAAGTTCATTTATTTATTTAAATTATTATAATATAGTCACATTTATTCATCGAAAATTTTATTAATCTATCAAACACGTTTACCACATATTAGACGCCTTCAGCAATAACCACCCATCAATACAGTTCACCTTAGAAACTGAAAACAATTACACACTTCACATTTTAGATGTTTCAGCCTCAGAGAACAACACTAAAACGAAACAGGCCTATACACGACTTGTGTAAAGCCAATATACTAAGGCATATTGTTAGATTTTCATTCTCACAATCCTATTCAATAAAAAACTTTTTTGTTCTGTAATATAGGAGTTAGAGCTATTCTTTTTTCCCATCTCAATCAATTCAAAATCCATCAAACACATTCAAGTAACAAATTCATAGCCTCAAAATTTTGTAAACAAATATGCAAAGAAAAGAACATTTTACCACCAACCTAAATAAGTCCAAGACAAACAAACAATCAAAAATCTATATCATTATGTCTTATCATGAATTCATTTAACATCCTTTGAAAAAATTATTTTCAGCTTACAATATTAGTTTAATCTACATGTACAATCTTTTCACCATAGTTCATAACATAAAGGACTTAGTCAATAAAAATATATTAAACAATGTGATTGTAGTTTATAAATAAGAATGTAAAAATGGTCAGGCCACATATGTAGGACAAACAAAAAGAATGGTGCAAAACCTGAATTGAAGAACATAAATACAATGTAAAATTAATGGAAGACAAACTTTCGGTTGCATCAAAACATATTTAGACAATAATCACCAGATAAATTGGGACAATGATCACATTTTTTATATAGAAAACAATTATTAATTTCCGAAATGTTACTCGTTAAAAATTCTATTATTACCATTAACAGATATTGATTCATTAAGGGTTATTTACAACTCCATATTTTATGGATCGTAAGTTTTTAAGTAATTTTGCAATCTGTTTGACCACTGTATATTTATTCTGTATCACTTATTTATGATTATAAATTTATATTTTTCCTACAATGATATCTTTATAATGCACATATCTCTTGCCTGAAGAGGGTCCACATGAGGACCGAAATTCAATTAATTGATAAAATAACATATTTTTTAATGTTTGTTATTGGTTGTTTTATAATAAAATTATGTTCAATAATGGCATAGAAAGTATTTCGTGAAACACGAAAATTCCTAACCATGTATATATAAAAATGTAATATTAGTAATAATTTAAAGGTATTTAATTATTATTAAGCGGTTATCAAATGTGACGATTAATAATTCTGGCTGCTGATTTTAATTTCATCTGTATTGATTTTAACAACTGGAATGGTGCGCATTCGGTAATGACAGACCAGAGAGAAATGATAAGCGAATGTCCCCCCAGTAAACACTGTAATAAAAACCCCTGCTTAATTTTGCGCTACCTGCAGCACGTTTACAGCTACGCGGTAATAGCAACACAAAACGTTAATTGGAGATTTAATGGACGTGTTTTGCAACGTTAAAATTACCGCCACTTACCTATTGGCGCTAACAATACAGAGCAACAACAGCCGTCATCATTTGTATCAATGTGGTTACAAAAACAGGTCCCGACAATAAAGCTTCCGCTCGATGGGAATTCTTGTACTTGGAACAAAGCCTCTCGTCGCCACCAAGAGGCTGTAATCGGAACAATGAAGAGCTTTTCCCTGTTTCAAGCATAAAACAGGCAATTAAGCTGTCAAGTTCATTTATAAGGGCCAAATAAATAAATCATTTTCCAATTTATTGTTCAATTGAACAGTTGTTTCAATCTGAATCAGGATATTGCTTTCCTATATTCATTTGTTTGTAGGAAGGGTTTAAATAAAAACATATTCTGCGTCATAAAAGCTAACTGCTGCCGGTGTTCCCCAGGCAAAATGATAATTTTTAACAGTAGGCTGTTCGTTGTATTTCTCAACAATCAAATCGCATTAAAATTTACAGGATTTTCTAATTTAAACTGTTGTTTTCCCAGTTTTAGTTGTAAACCAGCGTGCATTGTTTGGGAGTTTGACATCGGTGTCAACAACTAAGCTCAATGATACTTAATTTTCATGTTCCGACTCGGAGCGCTGTAAACATGAATCGAGTATACTCGTGTCCCTTCGCCCAACTTCATGACGTTAGCCAGTAATCGGAAAGAAAAGTCGTAGAACCCCCCTGAATAGCCCGTTGCAAATTCGCTCTCGATTGAAAATCTGAAGGTATTTGTAAACCGATGAATGAAGGTGTCACCTATTTGCTTTATTCCTGTTCCACAAAAGACGAATTACCAGAAGAATGATGTGGCGTACTCATATATATATATATATATATATATATTGTAATAAACAACAATTAATCGTTTAATTTGCCCCACGTTGTGGAAGCCAAAATGTAATAAACAACAATTAGACTTTTTAATTTAATTTTAATTTAAAGAATTTGACTCACGTTGGGCGCCAAAATGTAATAATTAAATGATAGGTTTAATTAAATAAAAGAACTAATAAAATTTAATACGTAAAATTATTTATTTTCACTTTGTGGCTTCTAACTCAAAAACAATTACAATTTAAAATATTAATTTCTCAGGGCCTTCACTGGGTTTGATAATTGACACAACAAATTGATTTTAAAATCTTATTAACAATCATTTCACATTTACCTAACAATATGTCGATAGAAAGAAATTAAAAAGAAAATAAATTAACTTTGATTGTCAATTAATAAAAACGAAATATGACTCTATCTTTTAATTACGTTTACAGTTAATCATTAGTTTGGTTTTGTTACTTACATCTGTCCAGCTGGTACCACCATTCTTTTCGGTTTCGGAAGTACACTATTGCAAAATTTTACACTGATTCTAGAAGTCAACTCACAAATTTTACACTATTGAAGTCAAAATTGATAGGCTCACAGGAACTCGGATGATCCTCCTGAATGTCAGCTATCTGCGGTCTGTTTGCCTTTCTTGGCTGGCTATAGACGTAAACTCTCTTAGACTTTACTGGCTGGCTGTATACGTAAAAGCTGCTCGCTTCCTTCCCTGGCTGGATATAGACGTAAACAGATTTTTCTTAGCGATATTTGCGAGGTAATACTTCCGTGAATGTTTTTACTTAGTCTTAAACTCACAACTTTGTTTAATAATACATTAACGACGGCTAGTCTGCTCTAGTATTATTTGTTCCGTCCACTGAAATGTCCCGCCACAAACTGACTCCTAGTTCTCTCGAGTTTTAGCGCGCATACGCCATTTTTGACTTTTCGACAAATCAAAGTGAGCTCGCTTTTCATTGTCGCTTTGTTCGATCAGACCGCTATAATGGATTTCTCAAACAATTCAAATATTACGTCGAAACATTTAATCGCCTAATTAATTGGCATTACAATATACACACACACAAGAACGCAACTAGGATTAAAATTTAGTCAAATGCACTAGCTAGTAGGAAGAAACTCCATATTATCTTCAGAATATAATCTTTCAAAACATAAATCCATATTGAAACCATTCTGGACATACAGATACCACTCTGGGGCAGTGAAAACAAATCAAATTTAGAAATCATATACCGATTCCAAAATAAATTACTTAGCACAATTGTCGATGTTCCATAATTTGTGCCAAATTTTTCATAGTGCCTATGTATTCCAACAGTGAAATTCAGCGTCAAATAAAAGGATAAGATATCGACACATTACAACCACGCTATTCAATGAAATAGACATGCCAAGACGATTAAAATGGTTCAAACCTACGGATCTCTCAAACCGCTGCCTTTAAACGCACTTATATACGCAATTGTCTTTTTCGAAACTACAGAGGATGCTCAATGTCGTGGATATAGCATTAAAATTAGATTGAGTATTCTCATAAACTTTATTCATAGTCCGTCAAGAGGATTAATTGTACATAAGTACATAAGCAATTCTTGGTATCATGTGGAAGTTGATTTTACGAAACACAAGTGTTGCTAAAAATATTAATATGGTATTGCCTTTCTTACAGACTGATGATACATTTACTCTAAAATATGTCAACAGATTACAGTACCATAAATTTAGAAACTTAAATACGTGCGTATGTGCTCATGTGCTACATCACTTAAATTAATTTAGTAAGATTTAATTTTTCTTTATTTCAAGAAACTTCATAATAATTGTGTTTTAACACTGCGAATTTATGCTTCTATATCGTAGACTTTAAAATCCTTGCGGCACATCGCTCATAAAGCAGCCAGCAGGACAGCCAGTGCTATTCCAGTTACAGCACCGGATCTTACGATTTATACACAAATACGCACGCGCTGTACAGCTTTTCACCCTCCTCCCTCCCACCATTCTAAATCTAAACAAACTCCCAGCTTTGTGTCCTACTATGCTAAGAGCACAAAAAAACGGAAGAGCCCCTCATTCTATGATATAGAGCGCGGCCGCATCAGGCGACATAACCAACGAAATATAAATAAATTCGAACTATTCACTGATTACAAATCTAATTTTATAAGAGTTTATATTTTCAAAATAAATATAATATTCGTTCATTTTTGGTAAAATAAAAAAATCACAATCTAAGGTTATTTTAAAGAAAAGAAAATTTAATATACGTGCCGTACGACCCTGAATACAAAACTTCTCAGTGGATTGTATCGAAAATTAACTTTATTTTAAATACTTACTAAAAAAATACTTTCGAGTTAGAAATGCTAAATTATTCCGCGTTTAAAAATTAGGCACTATTGAAAATTATGTAGACAGAATTAGAAATGTAACATATTACGATATTGGTAACACTATCACTGATGTAGTTTTATTAGTTTATATAGTTATCATTGTAAAAATGTTTGTTTGCTGTGATGTAACACATAGCTTCAAAAGCTCAGGAGCCGCCACTGCAAGGTCATATTGAAAGAAAGAAATAGGGCAGAACTAAGAAAGAGTATATAGACCTACTTCACTATTTATAATATATTATTTGTACAATATATTGTTATGCCAATTAATTAAGCCATTAATTGTTCTTAAATAATTTGAATTGTTAGCGAACAGTTTGTATTATAGCGAGAGCGAGCAGAGGGACGATAAGTGGCGAGCTCTGTTCCTATTATTGAGAGCGCGGAATGGCGTTTACGCGCGCAAAAGCATAGTCAGTTGGCAGTCTACAGCGAGGAGCGAAATAGAGAAGTCGACGTCTAAGATCAGCCACGAGAGGAGAGACATTGCAAAAGTTAGTCTTCTGTCGACAGTCTAAGTCTACGGTCAGCCACGAAAGGATACATTTTAAAATAAATCTTTACTGAGCTATTTTGCAGTTTCAATCCAAACCGATAAGTAAATCGGTAAAAGACTATAAAAATCTGCAACTCGTACGATTCCTGTAAGAAAGCAGTCATCAGATAGCTGACCAATTTGGAGAGTATCATCCGAGTTCCTGGGAGCCTAGAAATTCCATTTCGACTTCATAAGTGTTTTATGTAAACTGAACGAGCAAAACTACGGATGTTTCCCAATGTATGATATTAAAGTAAGTCATTTTCCGGAATGTAAAACCTATTTTCAAATTTCGACTCTCGGAATATGAATGGGTTTATTTAAATGTCTTATTCAAAGAAAAGCATTACATGTCTACGAATGAGATAAAAAATGAGTAGAAAGGAGCTAAAGTATTAAAAAAGAGCTTACAGTAATTTTATGCGTACTACAGAAACGTTATTAGGCTATTCGTTCTTTTGGGTATCAGGCTACTTGAGAGTAACCTACATAGTGGCATAGCGGGAGAGGGGTTTGCTGTAGGGACGCAGCATTCCCTTCTCCGTGCCTCGACCAGTTTAGGAGGCAGCCGGCCGACTGTTCCGATTGGAACAGAGAACAAATCTTACCGTATGACCAGGGTCTGATACCCCGGAACATACACCTCTCAAAACAGGCCGAGGTGCCTCGGCTTGTGGGAACCTTAGCTCAAAAACGGAGAAAGGAAAAGACATCCCCAAAGGTAGCCCCTTCCATCTCTCCTACAAGGCTCTGCCTGCGAGAGGACATCCCTCCCAGATGTAATCTATTCGTCGCTCTTAGAATATTAATATCGTGCCGATGCAGCTTAATATACTGCAAGTGAGATCCTCGTCTGGTTGCGAGCTGAAACCATATAAATGAGGATTGGATGAAGCTGTTTCACGCACAAGCAGAACAATTTCCTAATAATAGTCCATATTCCACTCTAACGGGTGGTAGAGATCTGAATGCTAAAGGGAATACAATTCGAATTCATACCAACTATTCTACTTTGAAAAGTTCGAATGCATCTTCTTGACAGTTCAGGAGCAACATTGTAATAATAAATGTTAACCAGGAGAACAATTTGAATTCAAATGTCATATTAATTGAACACAAGAAAAATCATAGGAGGCAGAAATTTTATTTTCAGGAGCAAAATTATGTACTGCCACATTCTGAGTCCTTCAGTCTATATCGGGAAAATTAAAGTAATTTTATTATTAATATCGTCAAGGCTTAAATAATAACAAAAATACTTACGTTGTGCCTCCAGGTTACTTTGTATGCAGTAGGATTAGCGTTAACTTTGCATTCGAAGTATACATCATCTCCTTCCTCAATATCATCAGGATTTAAACTTGATCCCAGTTGCAACTCCGACTTCGGAAGAACTGTAAAAGGCGAGGTTGTTTGTTAGGTTTTGAAAAAAAAATTAAAAGAACTATGCGTCAGAGGCATAGAATTTAGGAAATAGAAATATCGCCGATTTGAACTTTTAATCTTCCTGGGGTTTTAATTCAAAGTACACGACAGGACACCAAAATCATGATCCGTTGTCCAAATCCAACGAATAATCTGGCTATACCTGTCATTGTTATATGTTAGTATTTGTTAAATTGTCGGAAAAATAAATCCATTTTAAGGTAATTCAATATTTATTAAAGGGGATATGTTAATACTGTACATCATAAACGCGAAGCAGAATTCAAGTGTAAGCTATTTTGCAATGGAACCCAGTACAAAATATTAAATTTATTTTTAATTATACTCACTATGTTTGGTCACCTAGTTACAGTTCTTACTCAACCAACATGATTACAATCATTTATAAAATTGTAAAATCAAATAGACTGGGAAAGCGCGCCTCTTAAATTCAATACATTTCTTCATTCATCTACTTACAAAAGACGCTAAGTCGCCAAGAATCCTCCTCCACGGCTGCTCTAAGTTTCGGGTTTTCTGCCCGGCAAGTAAGAAGCTTGTCGTTGTCCACTGCCCTGGGCGTGAGTTTAAGCGTTGACACTGTTTCATTGCCATCTTCCACGATCTGTAACACGACCACTGTAATTGCTGTAGGTAATGGCGCGGTCGGAGGTTATCGGTGCAGGTAATTCTTACCGCGTCTACACTGGTGCTTAGGCGAGTGTTGTCCAGGTACCAGTTGACCTTTGCTGGAGGACGTGATCCAACTGTGCGACACACCACTTCGTACTGCCGTTGAGCCGACACGGGCTGCTCGCTGCTCAGTATAGTTGCTCCTAGAGGCCTGACTGCAAATATATAAAATACGAAGTTTATAAATCATATTTAACAGATTTTTTATAAACATTACAATTAACTATCATAATAAAGTATGTTCACTTTATGTAGGGCCCTATTCAGATCTATATTACTAAAGAAACAATTTATATGACAAAAATAGACATCCTTCATCAACTTCAATTGCCGAAATGATTGATCTTTCGACCATGTCAAAATTGTTTCTGTAAAATTTGTTTAATTTAAATTTACAACATATTTTAATTGTTTCTTTAACAATATAGACTGGAGAGGTCCTAAAACGAAGGGAAGAATCGTTATTAAGTTAGTTTTTGTAAATTTTATTGTTTACAAATAACTTTTGACTTGGCTAATTTCCACAAAGTATACTTAACACAAGTCATATAAAATTTCATAATAATAATGATTATTAACTAAAACTTAGTAAGAATAATCAATAAATTAAATTATCAATCACAATTAATACACGCGTTTCAGTGTTAAATTAAGACCTTAATCTGTGTTCTAAAATCTAAAAGTACCCTTAACAATGCAAAATTAACTATTATAAATAACACAAAAGAAATGATTTTCAATATCCCACAAAAATATCGCGATTGGTAATACGTTTAATATTATCTTTCACAATATCACCCCATGAAAAATCCTGATATTCAATTTTAAGAATTACATTATGTAGACCTTATCGTGGTTGGCTTTGACGTCCCTTCCGTTGCTCTATTTCCGTTATTCTATTTTCGTTGAACTACTTCCGTAGGGCTCGTATTTTCCAATACGCCAGCTTACCGTACCCCGACAGGAAGTTTCAATTTATTAAAGAAAAAGGTCACATGGTATGTTAGTAAAGGTATCATTCTCGGGAAACCTTGGTACACCTAGACGTCAGTGACGTTAACATTGTTATGAGGCATTATGTTAAAGCCAGTATTTTTGTAAATATTTCAAAGTAATGTGATGCAGATCATGGCTTAGAAACAACTACGAGATTTTCTACCCACCATCGGCATTTCTTGGAAAGATAATTGTTGCTGATGGGACCGCAGAATTCTTGCCACCCGTGTGCTTCTCTTAGTCTCTGGTCTCGATTGATTGGTGTTGTCACACTTTCAACGACACAAAGAATCACATTAGGTGAAGTATACCATTCCAGTTTTTGGCCTTATTTTATATTTTAAGGAGACAGGAAGAAATATATTTCAATCAAAAACGGATCGCGCTTTAGGTCAGTTTTTGTTAGGTATTTATCACAGAAGTTCATATTTATCAGTTGTGAATAAAGCAGTTAGAAGAATATGTTAGGTGATAGTTCACAGTTACGTAAAAAGATATCGCGGCACTGAAATGCATCAATTGAGTTGTTAGGTGTTGCTGGTAATAGCAGCCATTAGACCAGGGATCGCTAAACTCGCCAATGCCGGGAGCTATTCTCGCATTTAGATACTACTTAACGTGTTACCGCCACCCCCACAACTCCTCTTGTCAAGATGTAAGTTGAAAAAAGGTTCATATTAAAAATTACAATTTTTTAGGCCCTTCTTCGCACCCGACGAAAGAGACAAGGATCCCAGAAACGTTGTGTGGTATTTTGTCTGAATTGGCTATCTTTCTTATTCAAAAGTTAATTCAATTCCATTACAAACATCACTTAGCTCTCTGCAACCAGTTTATTTATGTCTGGTGAGTAGTTGATTACTGCCCTTCGGACGCAATTATCGAGGTGATTGTCAGTCATTGTGCTTCCGGATTTTTTAAAATGAAATTCATGTTCGAGAAAGAATATTCGCACTGTTAGTTTCAGTTGAACAAAGTGTTCACTCTCAGTGCGACACGGAGCAACGCAAAGTATTTTTATTGGTACGAGTGGCCAGATTTTGGAATTTTAGAATCAAATAATTTTTAAGATCCATTGATTCAAGTTTAAGTACTCACAAGTCTTCGTTAAAATGTTAAGTACGCAAGGAGATAATACTTCTGCATTCACTTTAACAAAGTTGATGCAGTAAGTTATACGAGGAGTGCAATTTCTTTGAGTCCTGAAAGCTGAGATGAAGTCTCTCTCTTATATCGGATAGGCCTATAACTTATAGTAATTTTATGTTTAATATCATTTTTCACTAAGTGCTTGAGAAGATGTAGACAGGATATGTATAGGGTAATCCTCATAGTGGAACTCCCCTCTTATAGCATAGCAAAGGCATTGAAAGGGGTTATGCAGAAAGGTAGAGCAAGAAACCCAAGGGTTAACAACTGTCCCCGGGCTATGGTTTAAGAATTCTACCCAGCAATTCGCCTAAAAGTGATGCAGGGAAAACCCTAGAAAAACCTGCATCAGGTAGGTCGGGCATTTGGCACTTGTCCCACACCCTTCCGATGGCGGGAAAGGGGTTTATGTGGGGTCGCAGCTTTCCCCTCGCCGTGCCTTGACCAGAGTAGGAGGCAGCTGGCCGACTATTCCAATAGGAACAGTGGACAACTCTTACTATATGCCTAAGGTCTGCGACCCCGGAACATACACCTCTCAAAACAGGCCGAGGTGCCTTGCCATGTGGGAACCTTAGTTCAAAAATCCAGAGAGAAGTGAAGGCATCCCCAAAGGTAGTCTCCTCCAGAGCTCTCTGGGAATGTTCACCTGCGGAAGAATGCTCTCACACGCTTCCTTGCTAAGTCATTTTCATGTGTCTGCAATTAGTAATTTAGTACAGTCATAGTAGTATCTCTCATTTTTACAATAAACACCTTGATACAGACTAAAAACAAAATTAATAACTATGATAACTGAATAGAACGGGGATTACTTATTATGTCTTTTGTCTAATAACCTTTATTGAGCTACCGTTTGGCGACGCCTGCAGTAGACGATCGAACTGTGAGTTCAAAATATATCGCAGTGAGGAGAATTTAGTTAAAAGTGGAAAGTTAATACAGACTGAGATGATTGTGTTCAGTCGCCGAGAATGTGTTCATCCAGGCGAGCGGAAAACGGCGAGCAACTTTTGAGCTCGAGTCGTGAAGCATCAGGCGGTGATCAGTCTGGTTACCAAATAACAAAGACGAGTTTATAAACCGTGTACCGTATAACAGTTAAAATATTTTATAAAAATTTGTGCCATAAGGCACGCCACTATACGTTAAGTCTTCCTATGCAACTCTTAAGCAAGGATCCAGGCTCATAATTAAAAATTAGTGAATTTATTATAAATTTAAGAAATTAATTTAAAATTGTATAATTAATTAAAGTTTAATTATTATAACAAAACAACATGAGTTTTACATAACCATCATCCAAATAAAAATAAAATGTTACGGAATAGTAAAAACAACAGCTTGGTTAATAAAATAAACTTGTATTACATTTTTGTTTGAAAGACTGTTGTTTAATTATTATATATAACTAAATAGACCGGGAATCGAACCTGCTTACCAGGACCTAAATTTTTCTCACATACAATTCCCAAATTATTCATGGCTAAATTATAGGACCTAATGAAGAAGAGACATTTTTATGTTAAGTGATCAGAGGTTTTCATTGTTTTCAATTCAAATATAATGAAAGCTTTACCAAGATCGAGACCGAACGGCCTTGTTCATTTTTTTATTTAAGCATGAGGATATAAAAATATCGGACAATTTATTTAAAAAAAGTTAGTGTAAAATAAAAAATTTCCTGTTTATATTTATCTGATTGATTTTCAGTTTATGAACGTTGTTTATTAATTATAAAATATGTTTAATAAGTTTTAAATTTTTGAGCGAAAAATAAAGGCACAATCTTGAGAATGTACAAATATGTACCTCAACATGATTGTTATTTAAAACTTTTTATAGAATAAACTGTAAGTTATTAATAATAAAGCGTATTTTGTTTTATACTTGCATGCTAATATAAAATGATAAAAGCCTTTAAAACCGTTTTGCGAGTCTATTTTGAACAGGCTAAACAGAAACGAAAAGTGTAGATCAAATTTAAATTATCATTCACAGTTAGAAATCCTGTCCTGGAGAGTAAATACAGAAAAGAAGTAAACTGGTCGAGGCACGGAGAAGGGAATGCTGCGTCCCCACAGCAAACTCCTCTCCGGCTGTCGGAAGTGCGTGGGACAAGTACCCAATGCCCGACCTACCAATGCAGGTTTTTCTAAGGTTTTCCTTGCAGTTCTTTAGGCGAATGCCGCGTAGGATCCTTAAAATATAGCCCGGGGGCCCTAGTAACCCTTGGCTACCTTCCTCTACCCTTCCGCATCCCCCCTTTCAAATCCCTTCCTATGCTATTAAAGGGGAGGTGCCCAATGTGGATCACCCTCATGTAGCCTGTTGCCCTAAAAAAATACATTTCGATACATTTTTAGTGAAATGATTACTTTTTAATGCTTTGCGAATATGGGAATGTTTATCAGTTAATATATTTAAAGGTATATAAAATATCCTGCTAGAACGCAATATCTCAAAAAGACATGGGGGTTAAAGATATTGGCTTCAGGAAGGTATCGATCAATGGACCGAAAAGTAAGGGTCGATTCCAAGCAATTACAATTTACTTTTAGAATAATAACCAGTAAAGTTAGCTACTTTTCTAGTAAATCTCGAAAATCAAACACAAAAAATATGAATTACGTCTGAATGTGTTAAATTATTATCCCAATGCTGAAAAAAAAAATGTTTAATGCAATTGACAAAATAAATTTTCTAGAAAAATATATTTTTATTGTTACGAATTTCCGCTTTACGTAATGTCAAACGTGACAAGAAACTGAAATTTACCTCCGACTTTTTACCCTGTCCAGATCATTTTCTAAATTTTATGTCTGATCTATGGAAACATATTACATCAATATCCTCATATTTGCAACTTTACATTTGTCTTTTTAATTATAAACTAGTGTCTTCCCAAACATATTTCATTACTAATCTCCAATAATGTGTTCCAGTCAGCTGTTTGAAATTCATGTCAATAATTCGGGATATCACATTTAGTGTGAGGCGCTCGTTTTGTTTCAGGGAGAAAACAACAAACATAATTATTATGCATTTCGCGTTTTTGAAACAATATTCCGTATGGACAAACATTTGCAGCCGACAATTAAGCTATATGTATAAAATTTGTGTTTTTTCTGCATACAACTTTAAACGCACAGAGCAATTTCAGCCATGCTTGCTACACATATAACTTTCAATGCAGTAAAAAGTAATGTAGGGTTAAGACACTTAAAGGGATCGTACGGAAGAGGGCCGTATGAGGGCGACATTTAATAATATTGCGAAAACTACTCATATTAGTGTAAAATCAATCGTTTTTGGATCGCTTGGGTTACTAGTATCACGGACGTTGTAGTTTAATTCAAAATTCATCCCCTCTACGGTGCTTGGGGAAGGGATGAAAAAAAATAAAGCGAATGCAATGGAGAAATGTGTCGAATACTTTGTTCGCAGTGTCGCTGAGGTAAATACGGACAACGACGCCTCTGATTCTGGCTAAATTCAGGTTAAGAAGACGAGAAGGGTCAATAATAAAATATCCAATAAAACAATTTTTGGTGTCGTATTCGAAGTTTTGGGGTTCGCTGAGTTGAGTAATAGCCTATATGAGTTTCGAATCAAATGTTTTCAGTATCCATGAACAATGACGCACCGATGCCGTTTAAATCATATGTTTAACTCCCGTCCGTATTAGGTAGAGGGTAAGAAGGGATTATTTATAAGATATTCAAAATGACCAAGGGATTAATTTCAGATTTGTTCCTTATCAGGTCTAATATAAAATTGCGATAAATAAATATCCAAAGAATATTGTAATAAACAATTTAATTATATAAAATAAAAATCACGTTGCGGCGTCAAATTAAAGTAATAAATAATTTAAAGAAAGGATGTAATGGTATAAAAATAATGCCACTACGACGTGGATAATTGATGAGGTTTAGAAATGAATTTTAACAAGTTATTTAAAGATAAAACATAATACAAACTTCTATTTAGTTAGGATTCTGTATATAAATCTTTAAATAATTGCCACAGCTTTTAGTGAAATTATTCTGGGCCGCTTATTGGATCTCTAATAGTTACAGTAATGTGCAATTATTACCAAATCAAATGAAAACAAAATATTACAAAAATAATAGTTGAATTTACAAGAAACTGTTGACAAATAAAACTCTGAACAAATCTGAAGTCCATGAAAATCTAAAGAAATATGTCGGTACGCAATTTTTATATAACTTTGTTTGCAATGGAAATTTATTTTTACATACCAGATTATCAGAGCTGCTCTCATAACACACTGCTTATAAACTTCACTAGTTATTTAACATAATGTTACTTAACAGGCCGTCGTATTCACGTTTCACAACTAACCACCGGACACTTCCAACATTTGTTCTAGAACTTTTTCACCATACATCATCCAGCCGACTTTATTTTACTGTTCTGTAAATTAATGAGAACGGACTACTGTACTTTACTGTTCTGAATATTAATGCAGCCTCTCCACTTTACAGTTTCACTTAAGGCCTAAGCAGAATGTGATGACCTACGGCCGTCTTTCGTTAAGACCTGTACCACAACAGACTCAACATGACCATTATCGTCCGGGCCCCAAAACAGACTGGCATGTTTTCTCGTCTAAGCTTTCAATCTCAAATATACGCCGACAATAATCAGTCTCCAGCACACCACATTCTTTTGCGACGCTGACTGTTGTTTACAATACCCGGGTCATAATTAAAACGCTGACAATTCGAATATTAAAGAAATTATAAAAAAAATCCTTTCATCACACATTGATGGACACCAATATATGGTTAGTTATTGGGTCAACTACATTACTCTTTCATTCCTGGAATTTATACGTCATTTCCAAGTTACCATTTGCTACAATAGATAAGTATAACGTATTTGTTCGTATGTCAGAAATGAAAACTCATATCGCAATTAATGTATTTCAATTATCTTAAAATAATAATATGCGTAAATATGCTTCGATATTTTGTGTCGATAGCACCAGTCACGTGTATTATATTTTGTGAATTCTTACTGTCCCACCCTCGCAAAGGAAAACATGTACATACTTCGTAAATAAATATAATCCATCCCTCCTTACAAATCCCTTCATATGCTATTAAAGAGGAATTGCCACCATGTGGATTACTCTCATGTAGCCTGTTGCTCTAAAAAAAGAAACTGAATGTATTACTCGGCTCTAAGAACTATTCGAAAAAAAATAATATTACGAAACCTGGCAGGACTTCGTCAAATTATATACCTCGCTGACGACGTCTCATTTTCTATTAACGACTAAAATAATGTTTCACCGTCAGTTTATAATGCGTGGAAAATTACTCGTACTTACCTTTAGCTATCTGACCACCTCAATGCTCATATAACTTTAACATCAAAGCACAAAAAATTAAGTTGAATAATAATATTCGTTTATATTTATACTGGAAAGATATTTTATCGTCAATTTGAGGAATTTCAACTAAATTTTCGAATTCAGCTTTTACATATTCCTACGGCTCACTAAATTCAATAATACACTACCGGATGTTGAAGATGAGAGATGATTAATTATCTAAACACTGTCAAATGAAGCTAAAACATTAAATTAAATTGCCGTTCGTGGGAAATGAGAAGTCGTCAATCAAATTTTCCTCACACAATTTGTATGATGAATGCAGATATGAATCCGTCTGACTTTTGGATTGATCAAAACCGTCAATGAAATAGAACGTCGTCAGACGTCACTCAAGAAATGTATCATGCCATGTTTTCGTCTTTTAAGGCAATCTCAAAGGAAATATGATGCGATGGGGCAGGAGGTGTGATAATCAAATATATGAGTAAATGGATATCATACACTAAAGTTTTTTTGTATGGATCTCATGTAAAAAGAGTATTTATCACACGCAGCAGTATGCGAAGGGCGTTTTTGTCATGATACAAATTAACAGAGTAACGTGCGTGTAATATGCACAATGCAGATAAAGTTTGCACAAGTGATTTTTTTTTGTATCTCTAAACACGCTAGTATGTGTAATCTGAAAAATGAGTGGTGTACTGGGGTGAATTGCGAGTGGAAAGCTCAGCAAACGTCAATTAAAAAAGAGTGACGATTGGTGCGGAACACAAATTTTGGTTAATATATTACATTGCCACATATAGAGGATATTAGCGAAGTAATATAGCTCGTTGCCTCTACGCTGCCATTGTTTAATCCACTTTTGGAGTATTCGAAATACGTGTGAAATGTTTACAGGCTTATTGGAAATTTATTTTATCAAATTCTAACTGTTACAATGTTTTGTACGAATTTGATTGACTCTTCTGGTTGGATTGGTCTTCAATGTTTAATTTTATTTTGATCTAAAACCCGCAATAGCCTGGATTGTTCATTGACCCAAAATTCTCTGGGCACAATGTCTCCAATATACCGTAGTCTATTATTTTGTATTGGAGATTAAATGCCGTTACAATATCATACGAATTTCAATACGAAAACATTAATAGAACAGACAATTAAAAACATACGTTTAGCATAATTTGTGTAACTTTTTATGGATAAATAACTCTTCAAAATTACACATTTTTAATCTATCATAACATATTGATAATTTGTTATAAATATGCTTGGGGATTTCATAAGTTATGCAATTATAAAGGCAACGAACTGAGGCGTGGCTAATACCATCTCATCTCTATCTCACTTATCAACTTGTTGCTTCTTTTACAGAAATGAATGTTTCTGGCTTATATAAATTGCGTGACGCTCAGCTATAAAAATGTTTTTAATGACTGTATTATATATTAAAAAATAAATCATGGTGCGGATGCAATCTCTGCAAGAGATTCTTAACTAAATGTATCAATGGTCGCTGTTGAAAGAAAGAAAATAATTATTCTAAGAGCAAGCGAGTTTTATTTGTAACAACTTTCAGCTCGGTAAATTCAGATAGGAGTCAATTAAATACCGGTGTTGATAGCATTAATTCAGTAGCATTGTAAATAGAATGATAAAGAAAATTATTACAGAGGGCAAAGTAATGGTTTTTTTTAAAAAAAATGTTCGAGCCGAAAGAGAAGTTGGAAATAATTCTGAAGAATATGACAGAATTTTTCTATTGTTTGGCTGAAGCAAACAAGTGCTTATAGAAGCTGTCAAATAGTCTGAGAAGAGTTAAATGCATTATTTAAGGCATATTCAAAAGATCCAGTCTGGATTTATATCAGTAATCGACTAAAAAAGGCACCAGCTAACGGATTTTGGGAAATATCCCTTTGTTAACAGAACTGTTAAAGATTGGAAAATTTTTATCTGCATATTTACCGGAGAATTTTCCCCAGAATATAAAATTACGAGTATTTAGCAAACGGTTTTGTATTTAATAATTTTTTAATTTAATTTTTTTAATAGTCGGCTAAAAAAAAGGTTATTAGCGACATATACATTTGTTGTTTTGAATTTAGTTATTTTTAAGAATTTAATGATATTTTCTGCTGACGTATTTCGAGCGCTCGGTGAAGTCGTCTTCTTTCAGTATTTGTTTCCTCTCTTTGTCATATTTGATACAGACGTGTTCTACTGTGATCAGGGTGTTCCGCTGGTCACATATCGAAGGGGTGTATTTATTAATGTTAATTATTAATATAATTTACACATTGACTGTTGTAACGTTTTTGTAATGCACCTACCGCCGTATTATGACCAATTTACAGTTTAATCACATAATAAAAATCAAGGAATGCAGCCAATAACACGTTTCCGCCTTCATTTGTAATAGAATACTTATTGCATAAATTGAATCTATTTTCAGAGTTACATGTATTTTATCTCTTTTAATAACAGTACAAAACGTTGGATAAATACTGTAGCTGTATGCAGACATGCAGACATACTTTGAAATCAATGCATTCAACTACTTCGTTTTACATTCCTTGCACAATTTTGTTCTCTTTATAGAGATATCATCTATGTATTCCACCCCCCAATTTTTAAACATACAGGTTACAATTCTTCAGTAAAGAATTTTCTCACATAATTTAACGGAGCATTAAATTTTATTTTAGTCCAAACAATGTAATATCAATTATATTTGTCATATTTTGATTTCGTATTGATATTTTTAATAAACAATTTTTCAGGTCATATGCATGGAAAAGTTTGGTATATAATACTACAGTTTTCGAAATCGTATGTCGTACATAAAATACGGCTGGTTAAAAGTTATAAAACTTCCATCTCGGTTTAAAGATTAAAAATGAAGGCGTAATACTTTTACAGAGTTATTTTTCTCTCTTTAAAATTATTTTGATTCAAATCTTGCTAAAGTTATTGACTTTCCTGTCTTATAATTTATTACAAGGAATTGAAAAGAGTCAGACAATAATTGTAAGTGTTGTTGCAGCCATAAATATTCATTTAACTGCAAATGATTTTTGTTTTAATTGATTCAGAGAAAATAAAGTTATAAATGTAGTATACTGAATAAATTAAGCTTAGTATATAGAAGTAGTACTGAAAATCTAATCGAAATCATAAATATGAGAAATTATATTTTAGTTCTCCATTATGAATATAAAATTTTTCATATAACATAACCTTTTAAAATCCCAATCAATTTTGTTGAAAATTTAAGGAAACTTTTTTTATAATGGTTTGTTTAAAGATGATCAAAGGGTGAAATATATTACAAACCTGTGGAAGAAATATATTTTTATTTATGATATCTTTTTGATAAAATTATATTTTTACAGTTAATATTGCTTTTAATGTAAACGTAATTCTCTATAAACGTCCCTTTAAATTATCGTATAATTTATGGGCCGCTGGACTTTCGAGCAAACCTGAAAGACAATATTTACCGAAGTTTATATTTTGAAGAAATATATTGAATTTCGCAAAATAAGTTCCATCCCGACACAGACACGACGGGTTGGAACAACTGATAACGACTTTGGAGCAAATTAAACCTCTGGCGGCTCATGAAGATCGATCCTGCGTCGACAGCTGCTCATTCATTACATGTCCCTCGTAACTACCAGCCTGTGAAATGCTTTGACGCAAAAATTCCTAACGAGAAGCGCTCTCGCCAGTTCTGTTGTCTCATATGCACTTATTTAGGGATTGGGTTCGCCATTGGTTCCAATGAACTGTCTCAAAGTTCGCCGAAACTTCAGCGCTTGTGAAACTTTGACGCTACATGTAGACATGATTGCGGTTCGCCGAGATTTGATTAAAATCTGCAAGAATATGAGTTCAGCGACGTGTAAAGAAGTTAATTTTTGTTACAAATATACGCTGTGATTCACAACGCCTGTTTTCCAATATATTATGGTCCGCTCGCCTTTCGAGCAAACCTGAATGACATTATCTTTACAGATGTTTATATTTTGAATAAAGAGAATAATATTGTTCGTCTTGTTCTGTATATGTTTTCAGTATCGGAAATTCTCCTTTTACTAACGTGTAAACTATGGATATTGCGACTAATAAAAAGTCATAAGGTATTGACGTGATTAACTTTCCTCACTCAACATTCCGCTGATTGATAATTAGTAGAAACGTCGCAATGCAGGCAAATGTGGTTTTATATTTGTCCCGTTTATATAATTAATTTATCATGTACACGATTTTCGTAAGAGCAGTTTAATGGAAATTTTCAGCTGCTATTCACAACATGTAACTTTTTTCGTAATATAGCTGTCGGATCAAAGTGAACAAATGCACCCCGTAATGAATTGTATATTACAAAAATTATTATCCGACCAGTAATTTAGTGAATTATATTTTATACGACGTGTTTTAAATCGACGATTCCTGACTAAATTTACGGGCCTTTAATTTATTTTCTCTAACTTGTTTTGAAGGATAATAGCAGGAAACGATTATATTTCATCGCACTACTATCAATAGCTTTTAAATGCCTTCATATGATCAGTTGGTATCATCATGTGTTTAGACAATTGGTGAGTTTATTACACGGCTTATTTAATCAACATGTTATGACCATAAATTCGTCGCAACCTCGAAAATGAGCCCGATATAGAGGAAGATAAACCACATAAATGCATGACGGTACAGTAAACTATATATCACGAAGTCGGGAATAATTTTAATTCATACGAATAAATGTTTTTCAGTTGATAGTCTTCTTATTCAGTCTTGTCCATTTCTTATTCAGTATTGTAATATGAGTTTACTTTTATTCCAATTTTTCAAGATATAAATTTCTTCATTCCTTAGATTATGTCACACAGATATCATTTCATTTTCTAAATCGTACTCTCTTCTTCATAGGTTTTCCACACAATTAGGTACTTATTATCGGCTCATTTATCAATATTACCCGTAACGCGTATATGTGATGACTTAATTTATGATTAACCCTATATATCCTGTAAGTACACTCCGCCTTGATGCTCACTACATTTTTCCCTTAAAGTGACTATGTTGTTCATGTGTTGCTACAAAAATGACTATGGGCCAAAAAATCGACCACAACGTAAATGTGCAATTGATTTCTCGGTTCCTATTACCTATAACTAAAATATTAAGTGGCATTGCGCAAGACAGAATTCACTAAAAAAAGTAGAAAATCGAATCGAGATTTACGAAATAACCTGGAAAAGTGCTATATCTGTAGCATGGCTTCCACAGCATTTCACTTCGTTTTGGACGTTGAGCATATCTTGTTGCGAAAATGTCCAGTTCCAAACCCATATCAAGCTAAAATGCTTACTCCGAAGAAACACAGTGTTAACCGGTTTGTAGGGGCCCCGCCGCGTATCACGTGGCCTGAAATGCACCTTTTAATTGGTTCCCCGCCTTCAAGCACATTCGGAGGGTTTTTTGATCTCACTCTCTGAAGCCAATCTAATAAGTAGTTCTGCTACTGACGTCTTGGGGTGGAAAGGCTACTGGGCTCTATCAGTTCAGTTCTTTATTAAAGTTTATCTGCAACTTCCTAGTGCTTTATGATTTTTTCAAGTCTCTGGACGGTGTTATAGATACCAAGAACCCCAAGTTATCGTCGTTCCGAAATTTCTTTCTCTCGACGTTGAGGAACAGACGGCGCTGGATGGTCTTTCGACATAATCCTATTTAGTCTGATCATTTCCGTACCTTTGCTCAAAACTAAAATTTATTAACATCCATCTTATTTTCTATCGAAGTACGAACAGTAACAAGAGACGGAGTTCGAAGAAAATTAAATTGGAAGATATCCATATTTAAGAAAGTCTTTAAGAGAAATCAAATTGGATCGGACACATCCTAAGAAGAAATTATTTACTGTAAGACATCATCGAAAGACGCATATTAAAATTGCAGGTCGCAGATTAAGAATACTACAGCATTTGTTGATTTGACAGAGAAAGAAGAAGATATTGGGTTATGAAGGAAGAAGCTAAGTACAGGACAAGTCGGAGAAGGAAATTTACAGACTAAGTCAAAGGAACTGCCAGTATGCATAACACTTAATAATAAAACGCAACATGACCACAAATACTTTTACTCTCATACACCGTGAACTTCTATTTCGTACATTAAAATCGACGCGTGGTTTGTCATTACACATTAGTGATTCAAGGTTATTTCATTTTATATTTTCTCTATATTCATAATCATTGGAGACTTCCTAGAATTATATATGTTTGGAGTGTTGTTACGGATAATTCTTACAATTTCATAGTTCAGTTTGGTTGAAAGTCACAAGTTCAAAATGATTTCCACTCAATTCACGGCAGTGAAAATCTGACTAATGACTACTTCGTTGACACAATGCATAAGGTATGTAAGCCTTCGGTAGTCGATTTGCAGATACGACCTCAAGGCATACGTGAATTGAAACCAGGTTTGATAATAAGAAACATTAGTTATGATGTGGCGAAAACAACTTGCTTAATAATTAGAAAACTGGATAAAATCTGCCCCGAATTCGACATCACTTTGTGATATACAAAATGGTTCGGGCATAGGAAATAAATAAAATATTGTGAGGCCCCACTGCTCAGTAAAATTCTGCAACCACTTAGACGGCCTTATGTAGGTAAAACGGAAAGTGGCAATGTTCAAAAGTACAAGAAACTACAAAGATTAATGCAGGAGAATATTTGTAAGAGCATACAGTGACCTGGGGTGGAAGGGACACGTCAGTGAGAGAAAAAATGCAAAAATTATAGGAAGACGCTAAGTTTGGGAAGTTTTGGCTACGCCAGTATCGACAAGGCAAACGAGTAAATCCAGCAACGCCAGAGAAGTGATTGGTGAAAAAGAAGTCAACTGGAATATATCAGAGACAATGAGGTGTAAAATGCGAAGATGCGGAGGCGAGGTTAAATTAATAAACGGGCATTGAAAAATTTATTATGACATTCTTATTCGATTATAAGTCACTTGAAATCAGGTCTAATATTCTAAGTCATTTATAAGCAATTCTAGCATGCTAATACAGTGTGAGAAATCTAGTAAGTGAGGCATTGATTTCAGTATTGAGAAAAGTAGAAAGCAGAGTCTAGCATTCCCTTTTTTACGTAATCGAACATTGACATCTATATATCTGGGTACTTCACGTCAGGGAAACTAAAAACAATAAGTTAAAATATGGAATACTGGATTATACGATTATTGACAAAAAAACGCACCCGATGAGTATAATTTGGGATTTCTCTACCAATGCGTTATCATTTTAGACACAAAAGATATGTCGCGTAACAAATAGAGGAGCTTTGTATATATGTATGTTTTTAATCTAAAAATGGTCACTTTTTCCGGTTATAATAAATTCCTTTTTAAACCTGTCGAAAACTATCTAGTAATACATGAAAATGAAAATTAGATGTAAGCAATCTCATGTTGAAGCATCAAGCATAATACACAATGAAGTAACTCGTGAAATAATTATTTCTACAATTGCTTCAATCAAATTAAATGTTTTCTATATTGTCTAAGAATAACTTAATATGATAGTTCATAACTGTTTTCATTATAGCTCGCAATATGAATTACAATATTAATGGTAGACGGTGTACATAAATGAATATCTCAACTTTGCAAGGCTATTAAATGAAAACAATCAAAACTAAATAAGAAGTAGCAGTTGAAGGTTTCAGAAGTTCTGGAAGATAAATAGCCCTCAGACTGACCGCTGGAAGCTTGATAAATGTGATTCATTTCTAGAAAATATGAATTGACGAATTGCTCCATCTGATTGTTGGTTTTGGAAATTTCGTGATAAAGGGTGCATTTTGAAAGGAAAAAGTTCCGGCCACCCAAGTAAGTGTGAAGAGAACGTATTCGATACCAGACCGAGAATATCAACTCGACGTGCCAGCGAGCAACTGCAGATGTCTATGACAGTGTTGCGGCGGAGATAAGCATTCAAACCATACAAGTTGCAGCTAATCCATCTGCTCACTGAAAACGAAAAAGAGGTAAGGAATCAAATTGGTGAGTTCGATAATGACGACTCCTTGACGTTCAAGATTGCGTCCAGTGACGAAGTGACATTTCACAAAAATGGTAAAGGGAACCACCAAAATATACGCACCTGGGGAACATCTAATCCGCATTCTTCCATTGAAGCGGAACGTGCTTTGTGGAATATTACATGACAAAATATTCTAACCATTATTTTTCCATGAGGCGATCGTTAATTGGATTTGGCAGTTGCATCATTTAGAAGAATAATTTATAGACGTAATTTTACAGCAGGATGGTGCATCACCCCATTGGCACTTAGCTGTTTGTGAATTTTTTAATGAAAAATAAATGCACCTGTGGATTGGTCGCTGAGCTCAAAGAAGTGGTGTCTGTTCCACTGCTACCAACCGAGGTTGACGAACTTAAGACATGAAGCCATTCAAAGTGTTACACCAGACATGCTGAAAAAGAGTGGGGTGATTTATCGTGCTGCCTCGATATCGTTCGTGCTTCTGAAAGGGCTCACACTAAGTTGAATTTAAGCTTTCAAAATTTTGTTTCTGATTTCCGATGAACAATAAGGTTGTACTTTTGTTTGGTGTGTTCATTCATTTACACCCTTTATATTAGCAGAAAGGGTGACAATTATATCGTAAATCTGTTCTGAGGTAGGAGATAGACGTGTGAAGTACTTACAATGCATGTCTATAGCTACACTTGCTTCTGCAGGTTGGCTGATGTTATTATTAGAAGCTTGGCAAGTGATTACGGAGTTGAGGTCTGCCCGCTCCAGGCGTGGTATTACGAGCTGGCTACGCTTCACGTTGACGAACGAGCTCGGAACCTCTACGGCGTCCAGGAGACGCTCCCCACGCCACCAACGCACCGTCGGCGGCGGTCGTCCTGCAAACAACATACTTTTTCGCTCGTATTGTATATAAAAGTTGTAAATTATGCGTAAAGGGTTTTATTAATTAAAATATTGTTATAGCATCCATCAACAAGAAGCCGACATAGTGAATTAAAATAATTATTTAAGTTTTCATAAAAATCATGTTCTATTTCATGCCTTCAATTTTAAAAACCTCCTTCTTAAACAGGACCGTTTTACAAGGTTAATAATACGGTATTTTAAAGACTTTTAGGGAAATAAAACCATCAGTTAGTTATTTAAAATAAAATAGAAATTACTGTATGAAACGTTAACTGTCGTGATGTAAGACTATGGGAATGTACTAACAAAAAAAAAATAACAAATTAGAAGTAAGTTTATTATTATCACTTAAACTTACCTTCAGATACTATGCAGGTGAGTCTCATTTCGCCGCTTTCTTCGTACGGCCCAGCAATGCTCGTCACCTCTTTCCCTCTTTCGTCAAAAATAGTTGGCTTCTGGGGAGGTACTGTAAAACACAAATTCAAAATCATAAATGCTGCAGCTAGAGATTTTTATTAAATACTTATTTGTAAATATTTGTCTATGTATATTATATAATTTCAAACTCATTTTTTTTCCGAATAACTCACAGAACATGACGTTAATGACCGTTTTGCATATTGTATAAAATAGCTAACGTGCTTATTTTTAATTATATTAAAAAAATCGTGATTTCACTTCCTTGATCGAATTAAATTTTGTAGAATACAGAAGTATGAATTTATACTTCTGAATATATTTACGAAAAATACATTGTTTTAGTAGTTTAAAAGACATAAACGCTCGAATATATCAAAAAACATTCCAAAACTTGAAGTCTTTCCTGTTGTAGTTGTTCAATAAATAGTTCTCGGTATTCACACGGGTTTTGCATATTTATATTTAAACGCAACGTTTCGACGACTAAAAGCTTAGCTTCGCCTAGAAGATGACGACAGAGATTTAGTCGTCGAAACGTTGCGTTTAAATATAAATAAGCAAAACCCGTGTGAATACCGAGAACTATTTATTGATCATTCCAAAACTATTTCAATATGCCAAAACTCGATGGATGAAACAAAATTAATCTTATAATGAGACGTTTATAAGATAAACTGTGACCAGAAGAATTGGATGCTTATTTAAAGAATTGTAAAATTAAACTGGTTACAAAGCGAGTTCAAATACTCACTCGATAATTTTAAGTTGAATTTAAATGTGGAAAGAAACGCTTAAAATTAAACTAGAATTGTCATCTGATTCAGTTTTATGGGGTACTTGTATAACATGTTATTATACATTAAATTTAAGTATTTAATTAAAGTTGCTTATAATGTAAAATTGTTTATTCAATCCACTTTTTGCCAAATATTTTCGTTTAGAAATTAAATACATTTGATTTTCCAATGCCACGGAAACTTGCCGCACTTTTTGATTCATTTCCTATTAGTTCAGTTTTTAGGGGCATTTAATAAGGAGATATTATAATGATATAGCGGAAATAATACACTATTTTCAGTTATGACCGGAGGTGGACGTAACACGACAAGTGGAAATTTATTTCTGCGAATAGACAGCTAGGAAAATTGAAGTTATCACATCTGCGATAAGAGACGCACCCAGTCGGGTGAGAAACAACGAGAACATTGTAGTCGAGGAGCAATAAAACAGCGGTAGCAGAGAATGCAACCCAGAGACAAAAGACAGTGAGCGTTGAAGCACCGAAAACAAAATAAGCATTTTCAAAAATAAACTTCTCATGAATTGTAACATACCCGTCACACTCGATTTCCCCACAAATACACTTAGATCTAAGTTTGTTTTACTATAGTTTAATAAGTTTAATTTGGTTTATAAATTCAAATGTAAATGGTATTATCATAATAATAATTTAAAGTAAATTAACGTCTGTATGACAATAACACAAGAGATTAACGACTGGTATAACAGACAAAAAACAGAAATTAATTTTGAAAAATAAAATTTCAAAAATTTGTAGAAGTTTTGATCAACTATTATTTACAAGAATCACAAAAATTGATCGAAACGTCTACAAATTTTCGAATTATATTGACCCAAATAAATATCATTTTTCTGTTTGTTATACTAGGCGTTAATTTCTTGTGTCAGAATAATTACCCAACCAATTATGCAAAAATCATATAAATAACACCGAAACATTGTGAATAAATATCAGAGGAAAGGCGGTTACACACACACACGCACGCACTCACTCACACAGATATATATATATATATATATATATATATATATATATTGTAATGCCAATTAATTAAGCCATTAATTGTTTTCAAATAATTTAAATTGTTAGCGAATAAATGAATTGTAAGATGCATGAGCGAGGAAAGCAACAATGAGTGGCGAGTTCTGTTTCTTTGTTGAGGAGCCGGAATGACGATTACGCGCGCAAAAGTATAGTTAGTTGGCGGAGAAACATTGCGAGGAGCCGAACAAATAATAAAAGTTGAGCAGATACTACACGTCGTTAATTTATTACCAGTTAATGTTGTGAATTAATACAAAGTAAACGGTACACGGAAGTATTGCATTGCAAATATTGGAAATTAATAGCTGTTTTGTCAGAATAGAACTTTCCAAAATCTTCGTGGGGAAATTGTTCCAGGAGAACATTGGTAAATTATTTTGGAGCGAGGCAGTTAACGAAATACAGCCAAACTTGCCAAATTTTGAAGTGTAGAATTAGTGAAAACCAAGGCCTGATATTAAAAATTAAAGTGTGTAAAAAATCCGAAAGGGGTAAAATTGATTGTTCTGGTACCAGACCGACGTTTTGTAAGTAACATAACTTTGATAAATTTGTTAACTATAATTAAAAGGGTAGTCAGATTTTCGTTCAGTTCATTTAGTTCAGCTTTCATTCCACTTATATTTCATATTATTTTTAGATTAATTTTTTTTATATTTTGAATTCTTAATAGTCAAATTACACATTTATTGTGTCCTAATTATCAAACCCAGTGAAGGCCCTGAGAGAAGAAATATTAATTTTGATTGTAATTGTTTTAATTTTTGGAAGCCACAAATTTATAATAAATTATTTGGTGGTTAAAATTTTATTATCTTTTTCATTTAATTATTCCTACTTAATTGATTATTACATTAATTGTCACCACAACGTGAGAAAATTCTTTAATTAAATTAAAGCCTATCAGTTGATCATCACAATATATATATATATATATATATATATATATATATATATATATATATATATATATATTGTAATGCATTGTTTCGGAACAGCGCACATGTTGGGAAGAGGACGCCAGGGCAAAGTAATTACGGGTCCTGTCTCGATGTGAAAAGAAAGACCGGCAAGACATTTATTTCGGATGAAGGGTCTGGGCCGGCACAGGAAGTTGCAATGTGTACTTATACGTATACAGCAAAAAAAAGGGCACGTGGGTGGCCGCGTCGCAGGAGGGATCGGTTTAAGAGAGGCATTCGAGTAGCCGGTCCCAAAGTAATTATGTTAGGGCAGGCTATTGTCTCTGATTAATGGTCTGACAAGTGGCGTATTTACTTAGGATTTGTAAGGAAGGGTCTTGTGCAAGTCTTGTGAGGACGACAAGTCCAGAGTAATTGCGAGTGCAAAGTAATTGTGGGTCCAGTCTCGATGTGACATGACGGAGGGGCTAGCTATTTTGCTAAGGAACTGCAGCTGCAGATTGTAAATCTCAGTAATGGAGATTCTGTCACCGCGAAGATGCGACGTGGGTCTTGGAACAAGAGGAAACGAGGAGACTAGTAGTATAAATAGAAGCGATAAACTATTGTGAGTCAGTCAGCGTGGGAGAGGGGTGCTGTGACCATCGTGAGTAGAGTCAGCGTGGGAGAGGGGTGCTGTGAGCATCGTGAGTTAGTCAGCGTGGGAGAGGGGTGCTGTGAGCATCGTGAGTAGAGTCAGCGTGAGAGAGGGGTGCTGTATGCATCGAGGAGTTTTGGGGACAGAGTGGAGGAGGGATGCTGTGGGCATCGAACTTGTAAGTTAGTTGGAGATGAGTGTCAGAGCGGAGGGTATGGAGAAAGAAAGAAGCCTGCGAGAGAAATAGAAAATTATTCAACTATAAACATTTTCATATGCAGAAGTTCAATCTGTATTAGTATCAAAATTTGACCAGTCTTCAATGGTAGGAGACCAGGATACAACATCCAGCGTCGAGTAGTGTCACCACGAGCAACTGGGATGTCCTTCGCCGGGTATGGAGAACCAACTATCGTCGAACCAGTAATATGTGTTAAGAGTCAGTGTGTGTAAACGTCCAATCTATAAAGTGCGTGTTTAATGAACGAGCCAAAGGTTCCTGAGAAATCGTGAGTTGAAATTTATGGTATTAACATGTGTAAACGTAATTAAAGGATACAGTCAGATATCGTTCTCTTCTTGTGTTAATAAAATAAACTCTTGTAAATTTAGAAGCAATCTGTAGAATAAGTTCGTTAATAAGTTTCGTCGATACTTTTGTTTAATTTAAAGGTAAATGTTGGGTTGTTTGAATATTTAAATTCTGTCCGTTATCAAACCCAGTCGAGACCCATGAGATAAAGAGATCTTTTTATAATATTAAATGTATAATTGTAAAGTTAGATAATTGTTAATAAAATTTATTTGTTGTTCATAAATATTATTTTTTATTTCGACGCACGTTTGGTTATTACAATATATATATATATAAACCTAGTTAGCCGATACGAATAATTTGGATTATAATCTATTTTAAGTTATTTGTATTTTGATGTATTGATGATCTGGATCTTGTTAAAAACTATATTAAAAGATTCAAACAAACTACATACAGTTCCTCAGTTTTAATGTTACTTATTTCAAAAACACATTTCAATTAAAACAATTATTACAGGAGTTTTCGACTTTTCAATCATATTCATATGTTATACTTTTCCTAAGATATAAATAGTCGCACTACATTGGTATGCTCGTAAAATAGTTGTAAAGATAAGTTTTCAGTATAACAGAACTGAAAAGTCGAAAGCTCTGTAAGAGTTGTGTATATTTAAATGTATTTTTGAAATAAATAACATTAAATAGAGGACCTGTATGTGGGTAGTTTGAAACTTGATTTTCATTCTATATTATATGTATTGTAAAAATATATTAACTTTATAGACATTATTCCTGTGGGGGTTGTTGTAACAGCTTGTTCAGCGAAAAACAGTGTTCAACGTAGAATTGTTTGTTTTGGCGTTACACCGGAATTTTGACGCACTATAAAACTGACAATATGTTAGGGCAATATTTCGAAGTCGCGGAACATAAGAAATTCTATGATTGGCTAATTGGGCACAATATTCTGGGAGCTGCTCGAGACGAAAAGACTTCTGCGAAGGATTCGGAACAGTAAAGTCACGTTTGGCCGCCACATTTAACAGTGAATCGCCGGAAGCCTGTGTAAAAAAAAATTATGAACAGTTATTTAAAAGTTTAAAAGTAAAACACAAATTCGAAAGTTCCAATGCAAGTCGCTGCTTAAAAAACTGAAAACCTGCAAACACGTGAGATGGTCAGGAGTTGCCTGGACCATTATTCACAACGGGCGATTCATTCAACCCTGGTAGCTGCCGTGAAACCATCATCGCTGGACTTGGAAACATAGAATCTCCAGCAAAATCTATATAATATTATATTTTATCCTTATTATTGCTAAATAATTATTATTTTTGTTTTTATTCATATTATTTTACTTATGTTGGACAGAGACCATTGTGTTCCCGAATTTTAGTATTTTTATGTTACCTTCTAATTATCTATAATTGTAGCATTCAATGCTTATATAATAATTTTATGTATTGACGTGTATTTCCTCATACGAGAAATAATGGAATAAAATAAATCAAATCAAATCAAAGCTATAATTTAGAACAATCCGACAAAGCTGTAATCTATAAATTTCACAAGTTTTCTGTTTGAAAAATACTTTCAAAATCAGTTATATACAGTGTTACGTTGAAAGCTCTGTTCTGTTTTTGAAATCAAAATATTTCTAACCCACAATCTCCTGATGAAAATGGGTCTCATAAATTTATTAATTAATTTCAATCCGGAAAATTTATAATAATTTTGTGAAAATTTATGTGATTAAAATATATGAAATAGTTTGCAGTCAAACTCTTGCGGCCAACATTGCTATATATACAATTCGTTTCGAATATCCACAGCTCATGTTATTAATAAAGTTTAATTTGGTATTATTAAATTGAGTGTCGTTGAATGTATTAAAATTTATATCTGTATTTTCAACCTCGATACTTGAAATCCCAGTATTGTAATAAATTTTGTGATTCTTTTCGGCACAGTTATATGAGCGGCGTGACGTCAGTTGATAGCGGATTTTAGCTTTTAACATTTGACTTAAACATAATAAATTTATATTATTATTTTAAGTATAATAATATTGTTTTTATTAATATTACTATATATATATATAACAAAAAATATTTATTTTTGTTTTGTTGCTTTCACAGAATAAAATATAATTACAAACAAAATTTGAGATCTGTCCTCTCAGGGCCTTTACTGGGTTTTATAATGAAAAATAAAATGATTTAAAATCTTATTAAAAAAACAGTTCACAATTTACCTAGAATGAAAGAAATTAAAAAGTTAAGCAATTAACTTTGATTGACAATTAAAAGGGAACGAAATCTGACTTTATCCTTTAATTTGCGTTTACAATATTATTCAAAATTATGTTACTTACGGACCGTCGGTCAGGTACCAGAACAATCAATTTTACCTTGTTCGGGCACTTTTACACTCTTTAATTATTTAATATCAGGCCTTGGTTTTTCACTGATTCTACACTTCACTTTAAAATTTGGAAAGATTGGCTGTATTCCGTTGACTGCTCCGCTCCACAATAATTTACCAATGTTCTCCGGGATTAATTTCTCCACGAAGATTTTGGAAAGTTCTATTCTGACGAAAACTGCTCTTACTTTCCACTATTTTGGCTGTATTCCGTTGACTGTTTTCTTTGTATTAATTCACAACTATAACTAGTCTCTGCTCAAGTTTTATTAATTTTTCTGCTCCTCGTAATGTTCGGCAGCCAACTAACTTTCCTAGTGCTCTCGAGTTTGAGCGCGCATACGCCTTTTTTGACTTTTCGACAAAGCAAGCGAGTTTTCTTCTCCATTGTTGCTTTGTTCGATCAGACCGCTATAATGGATTTATCAAACAATTCAAATTTTATGTCCAAACAATTAATGGCCTAATTAACTATTGCTACAATATATATATATATATATATATATATATATATATATGTGTGTGTGTGTGTGTGTGTGTGTGTGTGTGTGTGTAGAATATAAATTTGAATATTACTGTACTGGAATAAACCGTCAGGAGATTTGAAAATAATGATCTTCGATAATTTTTTTAATAAAGAGAAGTGAAGGCGATGCAAGTCCAGAAATTTCACTGTTTCACTATGACTAAAACTGCTACACGCTAATATGCATCTTTGAAAGGAAATTTATTCTTAGCATTCTCTTATTGTTTCCACACATTTTCTTTGATGCATGCCTGAGAATGAATGCCTAAGTGACGTCATCATAATCCAATGAATCTCTGCATTAACATGGCTTCATACTAATAATTAAAATGACCCTGCTACAAAGGCTTAGTTCAAATGTGGTAATTAATATGGAAAACTTTGCATCATTAAGTTCCGTGAACAAGGTTATTTCTCATTCTGGTTTTAGCCGTCTTTATTCTTTCTAGCTTCGTTTCCTAAATGGGCGACAAGTGGTGTTTTATGCGTTTTTAAAATATTCAGCCGATTTGTTTTATGGGCTCCGGTTTTTTTTCTTTATTTTCTCCACCCTCCTTCGTACCACTAGGTCAGGCAGTAAACTAAGGTCGCAGAGAGTTTTGTGTAGGGCGAAAAAACACAGGCAATTCCATCGATAAGCTTGTCAGAAGTGGGGGAAACAAGGCAGCACTATCTCCCGCAGCGATCAGCGCATTGAACATGTTGAGGGAGCCATTTGATTACCTGCTATTTGCTGCTAAGGTTCTAGCATCTATATTTAGGAAAGTTACTTATTTTTTTCTAACGTCGATATTTTTCCGGCGCAGCATATGGCATGTAATAAGAAACGAACTACGAGCAATGGATACAATTTAAAAAATAAGATTTTTTTTGCATGCATACTAAAGGACTAGTTACATGTATCCGGGAATAGAAGAAGGTGTAGACAGGCTATATATAGGGTTATCCACATAGTGGCCACTCCCCTATTATAGTATAAGAAGGGGACTAAAATGGGGGATGCGTAAAGAAAGAGGAAGATATCCAAGTAACCCTTGGATTATTGTTTAAGTATCCAACCCGGCATTCACCTAAAAAGTTATGCAGGACAAACCCTAGAAAACCTGCATTAGATTGGTCGGAAACTTGGTACTTCCCACGCCCTTCAAGTGGCGGGAGAGGGTTTTTCAGTGGGGACTCAGCATTTCCTTCTCCATGCCTCGACCAGTTTAGGAGACAGCTGACCGATTGTTCCAATGGGAACAACAAACAACTCTTTTTTAAAGTAACAGGCTACATGAGGGTAATCCACGTGGTGGCAACTTCCCTTTAATAGCATAGGAATGTACTTGAAAGGGGGATGCGGAGGGGAATATTTTTCTTGTAGTTGACGCAATAAAAACTGAAGAATAAATTGTCTACATCAGACACTTGAAATAAGATTGGTATAATTTTTCATGCTATTCAAAAGTAAGTCATATTCTTCCAATCCTAAGCTCGTACAAAGAAGATCCTATTCAAGTCTTTTTCATTTTGTCATGATACAATTTTTATTAGATCTTAGAAAAATTGGACACTTCAGACTAAAGTTTTTAATGAAAGTGAACAAATATGTTAATTAAATATCGAAGTAAAAATAATACATCGTAATATGAGGAAATATGATGGTACTGTTTAATTTTTTTATTCAGTAAGTACTTGAATTCAATTTCTTTTCATACTTAAACAAGAATGTTAGCCACTGCATTTACAAAACTCGTAAAATATAACAATTGTGCATGAAAAAGAGAGTCATCCAATGAAATATTTTTAATGAAAATTATATGATTGCAATATGAAGTAAATTTGAAAGCTAGCATTGCAACAAGAATGTCTACAAAACGGCTACAACCGTTATAGGACGCAGCCTATGGATCTAAAATCATATTTAATGTACTTAAGCAATAACTGTTACCCGAAGAAGTCTCAAAATTGTGACAAAACGTCGTATATACTGATTTTTTGATTTAATTAATTTTAAAAAATTCTGAAATACTAGCTGAAGTGTTTATTTAGTTACCAAATAATACACAGTCAAGCTAAAATAATTAATAATAATTAAAATTAAATATTTAAGGTTTAGTTATGAAAATATTATTATTAAAATTATTAAATTAAGCATATATTTATAATTAATTAATACATAATTATAGCGCTATTAACTAAAGAATTTGGTAATTTTTTAATTAAAAGTTTGTTAATTGGTCCTTAAAAATAACTTATAAATAAAAACATACGTTAATATAATATTATTTATTTAATCGTAGACATGCTGCGTACATTTATAATCGCTGCTTTTCATTAATTTTGCTTTTCCAGAGTCTTTAAAAACGATAAATGTTCTATACAAATTGTAAATTAACATTATCCTTAATGTCATCCGCAGGCTGATTTCATAACATAACACCGTTTCTGCTCGAATTACAATTTTAGGTGATGAATTACTAATTACTGGCTGGAACGAAAATATTTTTTTTCATTTCACTACCTGAGCTTAATTTATACATCTTCGCGTAATATTTATAATTTAAAAGCGAACTAAAATGTGTAGTTCGAACATCAAAATAGAAAACATATATTTCATAGAAAAAATATTATGAACTCTGTAGCTATCAGTCTGTATTTCATTCGAATGATTTTACTTAACCCATATTGGCTTGCAGACATCCGGCATGAGTTGGAAATCCCGTCATTTTCTGAAAACGTCCGAGCCTTTTACGTCCATTCATTAACAGCAGTTTCAGTCAAAGGATTTGTTTGACATAGAAGTTCTTTTGTTGAAACACAGTCCTCTTGAATACCGTGCAAATTGCAATCACATAATGCAGAGTTCATCATTTTGTTGGCTACATGTGTGTTGGGAAGCCTAATGATGTCATTGTGATCGTGTTTAGCTGATCATTATCTGTTCAGAATCGACGTCGTCAAGTAAAAACTGAACTCGGTCTTAATGGAAGCGCACATGTAACTTCGTTTTACAAGAAGCAATCGGAAATGAAGTGATAAGTAAATATACTTTACTACGGAACTTTCTGTTTCCAAATTTTAGGTATTCTATTCAGCAATGAACTGTTATGAAATTAATTTTAAAATAAATGTAATGTTACGTATTTCAGTTCCATTCGATGTAGTTATTTTAAATTACTTCATCACTGTTTTTAATTAATTTAATGAGTAAAACGCAAATTAATATTTTAAGATAATTAAATGTATTGTAAAACAAGTTCGTTTCCATACGGAGTAATGAGAAAGTTCATGCTAATTAAACAGTGTATAACCATCATTTTATCCCTGATTAAATGTCCTTATCTAATACTAAACAGAGGTAAATGTGGGCCTCATTCTGTTGCTCCTTTGTGGTCGTAAAGAGATAAGGCAGAAATCAATAGAAGCCTTGTTTCAAAGCACAAAGGAATATGTACAAAAAATGAGAGATTATTTTCGCATTGATCAAATGAGAAACAGCAAAACAAATGGAGCGATAAATCATCAACGCGGAATTAACATAAGTTCATGTACGCACAGAAAGGTTTAATACGAACATAACACCCCAAAATTTCAAGCTTCGGGTTCTAAAGTAGCATATATATAGACTTGATTTTCAAGATTAATAAAACTATATCCTCACTTTTTCTTCGAAACAAGCAATTGAGAGGCCCTGGATTCTTCTTACAGCTTCAATGCTTGAATAGATGGGAAAACCAATAAATCTAATACCAGAACTGCCGGATGATACTACGAACCCGTGTCTCCCCATTACCGATTTTTCTATTTGCTCCGACAACAGCATGTTGGTTACCACTACCAAAAATTTGGTTCTATTGTAAAGTTCGTTGACTTATTTTAGTAATGAAAAAACATTTCTATTGATCGAACGCAATGACGAAACTTTTAATGTTTGCCTATTCGTGATCTGATCAACACGAATACGTAATTGCTTTGTTTTTGAATAAAACATTATCGGGTTAAATATATGTATTGTTACACAACTTTTCCATGGCGTGCTCTGTCATAGTCGTCAGGTGACTATCGATTACTAGTGATAAAGTTAACATCTATTTGCGGTTACATATTACAATTAATCGAAAAGTTTTTTAGCTTTAACACAAGTAACCGTTAATCACGACGCTTGGAAACGTTGTATAACAATAAATGTTTAACTTGGTTTGAAAGCAGTCTCTTGATTTTTCTTACGAATATTTTAAGAGTTGCAGTTTCGTCCAATTAAACTCTAAGAAATAATATTTAAACTGTCAAGAGCACTACCTAAGGTGACTCCAAAATAAATACAATTATCTAAATTTACTCAATTGTATATCCTACCAAAAAAATTCCACGACATGTCAAACCAACTCTACAGCCAATCAAAACACATCCCAACTTCCACCCCAACCCCTTCAGAACTACACCAGCAAGGAAGGCCAGTGGACTTTTCATCTGTTTCAAGTGACCATGTTATACTTTAACCTCATTTTAATCAACTAAAATGTAAAATCTAAGGATTCTATTAAAAAAATTAAATTATAATACTAATAAAAAAAACTCAGTTGTATGCTAAATATTGTAAATATTTTATTTTGACCACTTACGTCATCTCTACACGAACACATTTGCTTTTTTATTCATTCAATTAATATATTTATATATGTTTAAAGTCAAACTGATATCACAATAATTTTCGGGCTTTTAGTGTGATTTTTAGTGATTTTTTATATACTTATTCATAATACAGTTTCTGCGTAACAAGAGGTGACTCTCTAAGTTACAGAATTATCTAAAATAAGAATTATTTACTTTACTTAAAACGTTAGTTTAACAATGTAGTCCTGCTGCAGAAGTTTGAAGCTCTGTATTACAGCTATCACATCAACTCATATCAGATTCGTTTGATTTCCACAAACATTTACGTTTCAGAAAAAAACCGTAAATGGCACAGGCGTGGAACTAATATTCGTTGCCTATATTTTGCATTTAGCTTTGAAGGTTTCGCTTTGATTGCGTCACAAAGGGTTGAGGATTATGGATTAACAAATACTAGACTAAGATCGTGAAAATTCAGAAGTTTGTGTACACTGCCGGGAGGTATTTGAGTGTATGCGTTGCGGGTATTTCTAGTGAGGTTAAACAGGACTTTAAGGTAACTACCGGGCCGTGAAGAAGCTTCTGCTGGAGTTGCTCGGTTCGTCTGAGATAACTCCACACAGGAATACTCGTCTATACATAAAAGCTTCAAGAGGTCAGAAACTTTGCTGTACTTTATGCACGAGTTTGTTGAAGAAAAAAAAACTGGATTTATTTCAAGAGCTTCCCGGGAGTGTCCAGACAAGACGCAGTTATTCAATTGTTCAATGTACAATAAAAAATATAAATTAATCATAAACATGAAACAATTTAAATTTTAAACATATATAAATTGAAAAGTACTAGAAAATGGTCTGTAATACGAGGACGCAGTAAAATTTGATTAATCATAGCTCTATAATAAGGGAAGCCAAAGTTATTTTGGCAATCAGCATTTAATTTGTTTAAATAATTAAGTGAATACAAAATTAATTGAATTAAGAAAAAAATTGTGTAATGGCGGTAAACACACTCAAACTGATTGATATCAGATACGAAACAATTCATTTGGGCCACGAGTAAAAACATCATCATATATATTGTAGAACGAAGTTTTTCCCGATGTAGAATTCCGAGAAGCCTTTATCCATCATGTATATTGATTGTTATAAGTCGAAAGAGGTTTAATCCCTTTTTTCTTTACGTAAAAGAATTGACCCCCGTAGATGTTGTATCTATGGTAAATAATTTTCAATGTTTTTTTTTTATTAAAAGTTTATAATGGTCACGCTAACAACTTGGTCATTGGCGACCCATTAATTACAGATAGTGCTTGTTTACGTAAGTATGCTGCGATTCACATTTATTCCAATACTACACATACAATTGAACAGTTAGAAAAATTAATTATACATTTCAAATGTGGGATTCTTACATTTACATTTTAAAATTCGCATTTGTTAATTATTTGTCATAATAATAGGATAATTAATTATATTAACTTATTTGAAGCTTCGACTGTTGCAAATTCCACTGTACTGTAGTTATAATTTGTAAATTTTCAATGTTGATGACTCCGAAATTCTTTTTCTCTTATTCATTTTTCTGCAAATAATTACAGTAAGAAATTAGCTTACAACAAAAAAAATCTGTGGTAAACTTCGGATATTTATGAAAGTGTGCTGGAATTTAAATAAAATATCGTAAAAAAGAATATCGGAAAACTGCAGTCACGGTTACGACCAGTTGGATGTTACGAAAGTTAGTGGGATCGTGGTAGTTTTCTAACTAATTTGTTACTTTCACCAGCACTTATTTATTGGTATGGAGTGTAACGGCATTTCTTAGAGAAGTGTCAGCTCGCAAAATAACATATAAATAATAAAGTTCATATACTTTACCAATAAATCATTTAACTGTCTTTAAATGTTTATTTATTGAACCTACGTTGTATTTAATTGGTTTCGGTACTTTTGTACTGTAATCATTTTATAACTTAGATTCTGACTTGTTTGAAACCATTGTTATTAATAAGAGATAAGAAATTTTATAATAATTTATTTAATTTTTAATTTCTTCACACTTTTCAAATACAGTGATGCCTGTGATAGATCATTCTATTATATATATATATATATATATATATATATATATATATATATATTCAATTGATAATAAAGAACTTAGTTTCAGGATTTTACTTTTCCACTGGGGTTTCCGTATTTCGTGATAAATAACTTCTAAAAGTAATCATTATACTTGGCGCCGTTCTGTTAATTGGGCCATATTTCTTCTAGCTCATTACGTTGTAAAACGTCGTATACTGAACCATACTTTTATGTATTAAATAATTTACTAAATTAATTCTGTTGTTTGAAAAGAGTTTCTCTTGCAGATATTTCTAATTATCAGCTATTTTCACTTCTCCCAAATGTCTCCTTAATAGTAAAAAGAATGGAATAAAACTTCATAGAAAAATAAAAAAAATTATATTATCAGAAAAACATTGCTTTATCAAATCTACTAACACCGCATTGAACGGCATTTTACATTCAATTCAGACATCTGTGAATGAGAGACGTAAGGTAACCGGAATATTTGCTGACCTTTCCGAAAGCATTCTATTTAGTAGATCACAAAATACTATTACATAAACATGATTTCTATGGAATTAATGGAAATGCGTTATCGAATTTCGAATCGTACTTTTGCGACCGTAAGCAGAAGTATTCCCTGGACAACGTGAAGGTAAAATCTACGTCTCTGACTGGAAATCAATAACTAGTGTGGTCCCACAGGGATCGATTTTGGGGCTTTTGCTTTTTCTTTCGCACATAAATGACCTATAGAATACATTAGCCTTATAAAGGCACTTTTATACTCGGTCGACACGAACTTAGTAATATCGAATACAAGCGTTACGGTCTTCAGAATAAAGTCGAGAATGTAATTAAGTTATTAAATGTCTAAAATATTGGTCCTGAATTTGCATAAAACTCAAATTGTTCATTTTTGTTGGATAGCTATATGTAATTATTTTTGTCACCAATTGGTGAATTTATTTGGGTGTTCTGAGCTACTACATAGGAACATCTAGCCTAAGACCTTCGAAAACCAGACTCAGTTTGCGACCGTGTGACGGGATCAGGAATTTGGTAAGACACCGTTAGAACGGTGTTCGCGGGTAGCAAACCTATGCCTGGACTTTGATGACATAGTCGGCCAGCTGACTCCTAAACTGGTCGAGGCACGGAGAAGGGCATGCTGCGTCCCCACAGCTAACTCCTCTCCCGCTATTGGAAGGGCGTGGGACAAGTACCCAATGCCCGACCTACCCGATGCAGGTTTTCCTAGGGTTTTCCCTGCATTTCTCTAGGCGAATGCCGGGTAGGATCCTTAAACTATAGCCCGGGGGCCCTAGTAACCCTTGGCTACCTTCCTCCACCCTTCCGTAACCCCCCTTTCAAATCCCTTCCTATGCTATTAAAGGGGAGTTGCCCAAAGTGGATTACCCTCATGTAGCCTGTTGCCCTAAATAAAAAAAAAAATAAGAGGGAAAAGGAACTAGGAAAAAAGCCTGCGAGAGGATTCTCTTGCAGGTAACCTGCGAGGAATTTTCTCTCGCAGGCAGAACCTTTTAGGAGATTTACGAAGGGGCTACCTTTGGCTATGCCTTTTCCTCTCCGTTTTTGAACTAAGGTTCCCACAAGCCGAGGCACCTCGGCCTGTTTTGAGAGGTGTATGTTCCGGGGTCGCAGACCTTGGGCATACGGTAAGAGTTGTTTGCTATTCCCATTGAAATAGTCGGCCAGCTGCCTCCTAAACTGGTCGAGGCACGGAGAAGGGAATGCTGCGTCCCCACAGAAAACTCCTCTCCCGCTATCGGAAGGGCGTGGGACAAGTACCCAATGCCGACCTACCTGATGCAGGTTTTTCTAGGGTGTTCTCTGCATTTCTTTAGACGAATGCCGGGTAGGATCCTTAAAATATAGCCCGGGGCCCTAGTTAACACTCTACCCTTCCGCATCCCCCCCTTCAAATCCCTTCCTATGCTAATAAAGGGGAGTTGCCCAACGTGGATTACCCTCATGTAGCCTGTTGCCCTAAAAATTAAGGGAAAAGGAACATACCGGAGGACTTCTATGCAACATCTGTTATGTAGGACAGGACATGGATGGAAGCCAACCATGAACTACGCCACATGAAGACAAGACTAGCGATCCATGCCTTTCACCATAAAGTGTGCTGCAACAAAGTATTTCATGAACCAAATGACGAGTGTGTGTGTGAGTTGTTTTTAGAAGTCCGTGGTAGATATCATATTGTAAAATGTAGGAATAGACAGAAATCTATCGTAGCCTACAGCAAGGAAAGTGTAACGTAATGTGGTTTGCACGGTATTGATGCGCATCTGATATATTATTATTATAAAGTTCCGTTCACCATTCGTCATCTCCTGGTCATAGCACGGTCTTTGGAGGGGAAATAGAGATGATTCCAGCGACTCTACGCAGACACACAATTTAGTAGGTTATTTACCACAACTGGGGGTGGTCGCTTCAATTTTCCAACGTAACCTTCTCTGTCTCTTCTTCTTTAATTCTATTTCGTTTCCGAAGAATTGTGCCATCCAACTCATCCGGAAGCTCTGTGAAAACTCAGAGGCGAACTCTGACCACTCTTCTGTCCTATTGCAGTTTCGTATCCTCTCTTCCTTTTTTTTGTAGTAGTTCGTGCTAAAAGACGACCTGATGAACGCGGTCACAAACGAGAAAATAGTACACGTAACTTTCAGTTGGCATAAAAAAGATATTCCAATCATGAAAGATGTTAAAGTTGACAGGAATCTCGGGTGGAATAAAGATATTAAGGAGTTTTTCTAGTACACTCAGTTCTGTCTGTTACTCTCAAATATTATTAATGGAGCAAGTGGATACCTTGAAAGGAAAAAAAATTATCCATGTATATTTTCATTCGAACATGCGTTATGGTATTACGAATTAGGGAGTTTCTTCTCTCTCTTCGGAGATTTTCTAATTCGAAAAACGAAAGATACGAATATTGAGTGCAAAACTTTACAGGCCTTTGATAAAAACTCTTGGAATACTAACACTACAGGATCATAAATTCTAGAAATTTTAAAATTCGTAAAACGAAATGGAAATTTACTTGTTACCTACGGTGAACTGGCAAACATCGGTTCTCACTTCGTGAAAGATGTATGTATTATTCAAGAATAAAACTATTTAATAGACTTCCCACAACGATTCAGAACATTAGTAAATATAACATATTTGTAAAGAACTGTAAAACTCTGCTCATTCATGACGCTTATTATTCGTTCGATTAATTCATAAACCGGGTTGAACCTAAGACTTAATAGTTTTATAGAAAGTATTTTGTATTAAGTTTGAAATTTATATTGCCGTTTTTTGTATGTTCGTCTCTTACTAAAATATTTCTTTTTCAATATATGTCAAACTGAATTTTTTGTTGCTAAATCTCAATAAATTAAAACAAAACTCAGAAAAATCTTTTTATTTGTTTCGCGTTTTATTATTCAAAACAAGCAAAAAACAAGTACTGCAGCGTTTGACGAAAGAATCGTCATAATCATCAGACGATACTAATATTACTCATTACACCAGAAAAATTCTTCTGGAGTAACTAAAAGTGTGGTGTCATTTGTGATTTTTAGTGATCTTTGTGCAGTGTGCATAATATTATAAAAACTTATCTCTTTATATATTGATTTAAAATAATTAATATTTGTTATATTTTCTTATATGAGTGGTTTGTATTATGTTTCTTTTTCCATTAATGATTTTTATGTTTATGTAAATAATTTTGACTCGAGCAATTTCCGTCAGTTGAAGTCTACTAGCATCAATAAATACATGTATAAAATATATTGTTTGCTTCATTAGTAACAATATATTTTTGGGCTGTTATGCCACGTTTGTTCGCGGCGAATTTTCTGAGCCTCGCCTCGAGAATGCTTGAAGGTAACAAGCAAAACCTTGACAAATTCCCTGAAAATAAACGTGTCATAACAGCCCAGAAACAGATTTTTACTAGTGAAGTTTCATCGGTCACAAAAACAATTAGTTATTTCATTTTCTTTGCAATTTTTTCCCAATTTTTTGTCGAATGAGAAAACTTTATTTTGTACAGCTATTTAAGCTGTGGGTGTTCGTTGACGGTACCTGTTTTCCTTCGACATGTTCCCATTGGAACAGTTGGCCAGCTACCTCCTAAACTGGTCGAGGTGCGGAGAAGGGAATGCTGCGTCCCCACAGCAAAGAAATTTTTGGCTTTCAGGTTACTATACGCATCAAATATAAACTTTGCGATCATTGAAACGCGATCCTACTGATTATTTTATTTCCTTCATGACTCCACTATTTATCGTCAATAAACATTCCAATGTCTATGTTTATCTCCGTAAATTTGTAAAATAAACATACCAACGGAACTAAACTAAAACTTAAACCATTTCCATGAAAGTTTGCACACTGGTTTATAAGGCCTCTTAGGTACTAAATAGATTAGTATTTTTTCAAAATTCGTAAGTGGAGTGGGGATTAAATTAAGGTAATGACAAAATACCCTAAATAAACGAGATTGGTGTCGATTCCACTGTATAGGGGGTCGCTAAGCCATCTCGATGACATTTAAGACCAATTTTAGTCAAATATAACTCTTTCAAGCCTTCCATAAGGCTGCGTGTAAATAAAATAAGATGCAGGGTTTTGTAATTGAAGCTACTATCTTAACAGAAAAGATTAAACATTTTTTTTTAGAATAACAGGCTACATGAGGGAAATACATATGTTGGCAACTCCCCTTTAATAGCATAGGAAGAGATTTGAAAGGGGGGGATGCGGAAGGGTAGAGAAAGGTAGCTAAGGGTTAACTAGGACCCCCGGGCTATATTTTACGGATCCTACCCGGCATTTGCCTAAAAGTAATGCAGGGAAAACCCTAGAAAAACCTGCATCAGGTAGATCGAACATTTGGTACTTGTCCCACGCCCTTCCGATAGCGGGAGCAAAGTTTACTGTGGGGACGCAGTATTCCCTTCTCCGTACCTCGACCAGTTAGGAAGCAGCTGACCGACTGTTCCAATGGGAACAGACAACAACTCTTACCGTATGTCCAAGGTCTGTGACCCCGGAACATACATCTCTCAAAATAGGCCGACGTGCCTCGGCTTGTGGGAACCTTAGTTCAAAAACGGAGAGAGGAAAACGTATCCCCAAAGGTAGCCCTTTCGTGTCTCTCTTACAAGATACTGCCTGCGAGAGAACGTCCCTTGCAGGTACTGTCTTCGAGAGAATAACCCTCGCAGACAGCTTCCTTTAAATAATTTGTATACCTCGAGTACCTTTCATTGTTCTTTTTAACTTTAAGGGATGGCGATTTTAATTAAGATTTTGAATACTGTTGACTATGACAAGCTGAAAGTAAATATATTGTTTATAATCAAATTTGAAGATTAATTAACAAGTTTACTTTATAATATGTGTACTGTACACACAGTTTAAAATATCTGTAAACAAAACTTCTTCCCTTTGCGTTATAGATGTAATTTATTCCTTTCGAAAAATAAGTCTCTGGACAACGCCGGACAATCAGCTGGTTAATGTGAAATATCATTTACGTTGCACCTCTTATCATTAAAAGTTGTTGTTATTTTATACTTACTTATAATTGAAAGGTTAACTCTGGTGTTACGGGAAGGTGACTGTCGGAAGTCTACCCTGCATCGGTACAGTCCTTCGTCCTCCTCTGTCACATCACTGAGGGACAGCTCCGCTGGAGTCGTGACAGTACGGAAGTATCCTCGTTCCCCCAGAAGCTTCGTGTCCTTCCAGTGGGACGCAAATTCTTTATGCTTGTTACGAGCATCATAGCTGGGGAAAAAATTTACCATTTATTTAAAGCCATTAGAATATGTCATTTGAGCAATTGTTTTTTGTGTGTACTAAAACATCAAACAATTTTTTAACAAAATAAGCTGATATTTTTCAGATGGTTATAAAAAAACATTTGCAATAATATGATTTTTCGTTTTATAAAATGTCAGAATGCGTTATCAATATTAAAATTGCAAGTTCCAATTTTATTAAAATATAAATAAAATTACATATAATAATTAATTAGTTAGAAAAAAATCGTGATTGATATAAGTCAATAATTTTCAGGATTGTCTAATAATTCTAGTCTAGCTTTATTACAGTATCTGAGAATTATTAAAAATGTATTCAAGAACAAAATAAATAGTTTCAAACGTGGCTCAGTCCGGGAGGCTATAAAACTGAATTAAACGCTAAGAATGGAATGGAATCGAATCCTAGACCTCCAATTGGTACATGGTGCTCTATCACTGAGCAATGTGAGTAAACCTCCCGTTAGGTACGAACCTTCTCCATCCGTTATATAGACCCGATTTAGGTCCGGATCTGGTCGAGCTATCTTCATCCTGATGCTTTAATTAAAATTATAATTACAGAAGCCGTAGCTATTAGTCATATGCTGCTCTTCTTTGTATATTTGATGCAGTTACGAAAACATCTATGCGTTTCCGTATGATTCTTTGTTTTATATATTTTGTCATGTTCGTGAACCTAAAGTGTTTTGTCTAAATTAAATTGGTATCCATAAGAAGATGAAAGATATTGTGAATCATATCCCGAATTGATTGTTCTTATTTCATAACAACGTAATTGGACGACTTATAATAAAAGAAAGCAACCCTCTCATATTAAAAGAGGTCATTTCTGCAAATAGTTAACATTTTAAATGTAAAAGAACCATTGAAATTAATGTTTTTCTAGTAAATGAATTAAGCCAAATGAATCATTTTGTATTATAAAGATGGAGATTTATGTCGTATTGGAAACATTTTTCATAATTTGATATGACCAAGATACTATATAAAACAGGTCTTTAAATGATTTGAAAACTGTAAAAAATATTATAGAAATAAACGTACATCGAGCTCGTCCATTATTAATTCATTATAACACAATTAAAAAATTTTCAGAGTCGAAATACCGATCACGCGGCCCACTCAATTTTTTGTCCGCGTATTTGTTTAAAAAGTATATAAACGATTGTATTCTGTGTAATTGTAAATTCCAGTGATGGAACGGAAAATGCACCAGGTAGAAACAAATTAGGTTAAATTTGATTGATTCTTTGGGACAAAATTTAACTGACAATTTTATATTATATATTGGGGAGCATTATTGTATTAAATACATTATGCTACACGTTTTCATTGCTGTGTGAAGACATGTAACATATATTTTCAATGCTGATTCACACGTGCATGCTTATCTTAGTTACCTACGTAAGTTACAAATTTACTACCAGTTACACTGATGATGTTTTTTCACCGATTTATTTTTCTATTTATAATGTATAATCCACAAAAATTACCCGGTAATTTATTTCCTTAATTTTCTATGACTTTGTCTCAAAGCTGAGATAGCTTCTAAATTCTACGTCAGTAGAAATCTGCTGGTCCTATGCTGAGGAAGTCGTCAAGAAAAGTTCGTTGACGGGGATTCCCTCTAACATTTTTGGAAAGTGAAAGCATAAGATTGATGCTCGAGGGGTGAATATTGGAAGAATATGGGAGTGAGTGGAAACAACTCCCATCAAAGCTCCTTGCTAGCAGTTTTCGTCATTTTAGCGACGGAGGGTCGTGAATCCTTGCGTCGTAAGAGCACTCAATTTGGGTCTTCTCGGCCGCTTTTCTTCAAGCTTGGCCGCTAAGCGTTCGAATTGTTGCAACAAGTATGGTTACGTATCTAAGAGGAAATTCACAGCATCCGAAGGGTTATTTATTACGAATAAGAAAGACAGCCAATTCAGACAAAAAAGTGATAATATAAATACCACAAAACGTTTCTGGGATCCTTGTCCCTTTCCTCAGGTGCGAAGAAGAGCCTAGATCGACACAACCGCACTTGTCAGTTGAAAAATCTCAAAAGCGATGAAAACGCAACGCCAATGGGAAGGGTTAGCATAACAATAAGGGAGCAACAACAAAGGGAAAACCGAAGGTTTAGCGTAATAATAAGGGATCATAGCAATTATTGAGTTTCATAGTGTCTGTTTGTACATTAATGCTGTGATGTTTGATTTAATGTGAAGCATCTCTGAAACGAGTCTGGAATTGTACCTGGTGTCAATATCTAAAAGCTTAGCATATTGCCAACCAAATGTATGTATAGAATTTATGATGATATTTTTGGATAACCTTCTTCAAGTATGGCTCAATAAATGGCGGATCAAAGTCAATGAAGCGAAAAGTACACAAGTCAACTTCGCATTAAATCGATCAGAATGTCCATCAGTGTCCCTAAAGAATATAGAAATTCCACAATCAAACGAAGTTCGCTATCTGGGTCTACATTTGGACAAAAAACTAACGTGGAAAAAACATATATTAAAAAAAGGAAGGAATCCGACCTGCGACTGAGAAAAACGTACTGGGCATTGGGGAGAAAATCGTGTTTATCGCTTGAAAACAAAATCTTACTTTACGAAGTTATAATAAAACCAATTTGGACATATGGCATTGAGCTATGGGGCTGCTCTTGCAAATCCAACGTCAACATCATCCAACGATTTCAATCGAAAACACTCAGAATGCTTGTAAATGCACCTTGGTACGTCAGCAATCGAACATTACATACGGACCTCGGAATGCCAACCGTTCAAGAAGAATGCACCAACCGGAGTGCCAGCCACTTCCTGCGTCTCCAACTTCACCCATCGAACTAGCGTCCACCCTGCAACATGACCCTCCCTACAGAAGACTTCAGAACAAGAAATGGCCGAATGACCTGAAAGCAGTATAAGTTCACAATCCGGATAACGTCATTGGATGGGTATCCGCTCACGTTATTGTCTTATTATTTCATCACATTAACTCCTGGAACATGTACTATATAGTTCCGATTGTTAATTTTCAAATAAATTTAAAAAAAAGTTTGAATAATACAGATTGTTTATCAATGGGAAGTTTGATACGTGTATTAAGGAAACATTTTGTTTGCTCTATGTAGCAGGAATTACAATTAGAGCAAGAGATTTTGTAAACAAAACAATGTTTGCTGTAGGTGTCAAGAGGCTCCTTGTGGTTTTTTAAGCAAGTAGGAAAGGTTATTAGTTGATCTGTAAATGATGGATAAGTTATTTATTCCACTAGATTTATAGGATTAACCATTATAGGTGCGCAGAAAAATTTGCTACTCTTGTTTTTTTGTTATAACTCAGGCTGATTTCAGTTTCCATCACTTAAAAGTGAAACAGTTACCACTCATCGGAGTTTGTTCACACTCCCATCGTAATGGATTCATGGTTAGAAATTATCGCTTTTATTAATGTCCTGGTTGACTGAGGGGGATCGTCATGGATTAAAAAAGTTCAGAAAGTTCTCATCAAATCCGGATGACCTTCCCGAGCTCTCGACTAATTTGATCAATTTAAACAACACAGTCGTTTTCTCGCTTTGCTTTTACCAATGGTATTCTCTCTACAAGCGGCACAAATAATTATAGACGCTTGCGTTGCCACCGATGTTCAATTGAATTTTTAAAACAAATGTATCGAAAATACTTGTTATTTTTTCATACTTGACAGACCAATTTTATTTAGCTAAACACTGGAACAATGTATCTACAAATGGGGGAAATTGCAGCTGTAGTTAGAAAAACGACGCTACGAATAACGAATGATAACTGAGAATCGATAAGTAAGTTATCAATGCTTATTTACATTAGTAAGCACATTAGAAATATGTTTTTTGTAGAATACCATTGTAACGGTTTGGCATTAACTGTAATGTTTTTAGACTTTATATCAAGCAATTGAGATAAAAATATAGAGTAGTAAGTGTTGTCACCATCTAAAAAATCTTTGATTTAGTCAATAAAAATAAAAACATTATTTTGATTGGCAAAATGCATGTTTGTACATGTAGAAGTTATTTTCGAAAATTATATTGGAAATGTGTTAAATCAAATATAAAATTAGAAATATTATTCGTAAAGTCAGGAAGCGACATTTTCACTCGCAGAATACAATAATAAGCTTGTATTGAATTTTATTTTCGTTCAGCCGGAAACGTTTACAAACAGAGAATATTTAATCTAAAATAAACATTATTTGATGCATAAGTGCGTAGCGTTTTTTTTGTTCGTTAACACACCATTGCGTTGTTTACAGATTGTGAGTTGTCATTCGTTTTTCGGACTGTTATGCTTGTAAATACGATTTGGATTTGGTCGATTTGAAGGCAGTTTGATCCATTTCTGAGATAAATAATATTGGAGTGTCAAGGGAAAAAAGCAAACAACATTTCATGTCTGGGCTTCGCTTTTAATTCAACGAAACAATGACGACGAAGGCGGCTATAAATATATTTGCTGTCTATGAGGAGAATGTCATTGATGAGAGTACACCAACAAAATGACTGTCGTTTAAAAGGGGGAAAATTCAATGCGAGTGATTCACCACGTACAGGGAGTCCATTGGGCTTCTGCTACTGAAACGTAGAACCTACGTCCTCAATACGGAATTTGAAAACGCAAAACAAATGCTGCCATAAACGCTAATTTTCTCACTACTTGTTAAGAGAAAATATTTTTTACTGATATTTTTCCGTTTATTTTAATTAATTATAGGTTTTAGTCTAAGCTGCAGTGAAAATTTGATGATTTGTCCCGTTAGCAGCAATAGACAGGAAGGCTAAAATATCAAATGTGTTTCACATCTATAAATATTGTAATTATATTAAATTCGCGAGCTAATAAATTATGAGAAAATAATTGGCCCGCTATTTTAGATTTAAATTCGAGTAGTAGGGCCGAAATTTATAAAAATAGCATACATGAGAGATGAAACAATAAGCGTGGGCACCCATTTGTGATTTGTATTCGCGCGATTTTTTAGTCGCCGAAATGGAACTCATTACTTTAAATTGGAATGCACCCACACGCGACTAAAATATCGAAACGGTTAAAAAAAACGCTACCTGTCCTATTTTAGTGCCGACGCGATTGACGCTGTCTGGAATTAAACACGTTGGCAGGCACTAGCAATTATTCAGTCGCACTTCTGAGTGATCTTGCCAGTCTACCTTTGTGTCTTCTACTCCTTACACGTATTTTTTTTTTGAATGACAGTCAATCCAAGCGACGAGTCATGTGACTGCGTTGTCATAAGCAGTCTGATTTATATCGACAGACTAATTATAAAAATTGAAGAAATAATTTCAAATTGGAATTAATGAGGCTGATCACACAGGTCTTCAATGGTAATATTATTTTTGTTAGGGTTTTCCAATTTTTAAAAAGGAGTGGGTCATTTTGATCTGTGAAAAACTAAATGAAGGCTATTTGAGAAAGACGCGAGGTAACCGTAACCTTCGCACCAGACTCAAAAAACTTTTGGGATTTCTATAAATTTATAACGTAGACGATGGGTCCGGAATGAAGTCCGGGAGTTTGTGAGATGGGCTTTGTAGTGTGAAGGAGGCACGTGAATCATCCAAAATTATTGAATTCCATATTTCTGGGGGATTTAGGCTAAATTGGATAATGACGACCTATGATCTTAAATAAAATGTTTTTTTCGTTTTCGTTTTGAAGGGAGTCGTTCTGTGCAGAGTATCAAGAACAGCCAGAGTCCAAAAACAAATACTCAACTAATTTATAGTTAGTCATATCTTCAAATTAAACGAGATTGAAGTCTTCCTTTACGAAAGTGGAGACTTTCCTCAGTGTCACACGCGTAGAAGAGCCAACACAGTGAATGGATTAGACAAAGTCAGATTTATTAGTAGTACCTTTTGATGTTGCTGCGGAGTATATTCTGAGGCGTGAAAGTGGTTTCAGTTTTGAAATTGTGTACTGTAACGCGTGTATTTAGGTTTAAGTTTTTCTTTGTCTCGGAAGTGTTGTTTGCTGTGGTCTTGAGAATTCGAAACCGTGCACGTGCGTGGGGGTGGAGGAGATAAATATTTCCATCCAAGTAATTTCGTGTCCTGTCTCGATTGTTGGCCTCAACATGACAGAATAGTTAGTCATTGTTGACTACGGAACTGCAGCTGCGTGCTATAAATCTTGTGACAATGGAAGAATTAGTAAAACTGACGAAGTTTTCTAACAATGAAAAAAGTAAAAGAATGGGAGGATATAAGGGAGGAGATAAGCTTTTGAAAAGGACAGTTGTTCTGCGCTTACCGAAGCTGGTGGATGTAATTAAGAGAGGCTCCGTAAAATTGTTGTCTCAGATATAGTTCGAGGCAGAATCGTTGTGAGAAAGGGGCCACAATTTGTTAGTGAAGAGTTCACGGAATAGCACCACACAATTTAGTACTTTTGCTTGCTAGCATTAAATCCCGGAGGCCGACGCCTTAGCCAGTGATCAACCCCTGAGTCGACGCCAGTACGTCGGTGCTACAGCAGGCAACACAACACAGAATAGCAGTACGCATTTGGTACGGGCAACAGATCTCTTCTATGTAAAAACCACAGGTGCCTCAGAAAAGAGTTTTCATGTTTAACTTTAATAAACTTATATAAGATTTCATTATTGGTCAAATTTTGATTTAACGTAAAAACCCAGCCCACAAAAATAATTCTTTACAGGACTATCGAGCGTATTTTTTCAGACAGTTTCGGAACCTTGGTCAAGTTTTCTACGACGCGACGTTGATGTTGTTTGTTTTTAGAATGGAGGTGCTTCTGACTCTTCGAGGACTTTATGGATAATGTGAGATGGATAATAATTTTCTCGTAGGTCTTCTTGTAACTGCAGAATTGTTCCATCATTACTCCTTGGCCAGTGCCAGCGTTGCCGTCGAATTGCCTTTTCACGCAGCAAAAGACCGACCACACAAATGGTTTCAACGAAATCCATAATAAAGCCAGCGAATTTTTTGTACCGTGGGCGAATCAAACAAAATCACTGCGACAGCGTTTTCTTAGTAGCAGTGACAAAAAGTCGTGAGTGGGCGCCTAGCTTCAGTAATAAGCAGTAGGAGAAATATTTAAAGAGATAGACAGTTATGGAAACTACAATAAGAGAAATTTGAAAACTTAGAAATACAATTAACTAAGTTGGAAAGTTAGAAACAGATTTTCAGGAAGATGGACGCGTATAAATAGCGTCACTTATGTAAGGATTTTTCTATAAAAAAAACCCGGTATACTAGAGATGTTAAGGTTATTATTCAAAGCGGCCAAGTGAACAGAGACACTTTATGGTCTCAAGAGAGCACACGAGTATCTCGTTTTACTGCTTTCAAAAACCGTGCCGACTTCTGGACTAGAAAATTCCAAAATTACGCTAAAAAAACTCATGATATCAAGGCCATCTACTACCAAGTAAAGTTAAATGATTTGAAAGATTGATAATTGCTTTAAAATTACAACTTCGGATTTTAAGTCCACCATTTCCTGCGAATGAGACATTTTCGTATTTAGAAATGCTGAGCCGGAGCCAATTCAATTAAAGCCTAAAAAAACATTACTTATTTATTTAAAAAATATAAAAACGACTGAAATTAACAAAAATATAATTAATTAGACGATAATCAGACTGTAACAGTGGCCTCCATTATTATTTAGCCTACACGGCACGCCATCGTATTTAGTACATTTTCAATCAGTTCTCTATCAAGATTTACGCCAGCCTGTGCATTTCTCTTGCACAAACGACAACATTTACACAACTGGAGCACGACTACCTTTAAATTCCAAGTCTCGACAGACAATATCTGCTTCCACTGTCGAAGCCGCACGTCTCCAACTGGGTTTGTTCCTAGTTGTATGCCTTTCTATTCTATCCTTTTTCTCCATCACTTACAGCTCTATGTAACTGTAAACATACTACCAATAAACTTTACATCTGTGCCTTGACTGTTAAAACCACCAAACCTCCGATTCCTCCCTGATAAACCTACCCTACACTCTTTCCTCAACTTTTAAACTGTTAAACCTTAGAGATCATTCCTAGATCTCCTTTCCTTTCTAAGTCCAAAATCAGCATTCAAATCCAAGAAATCATGGCCAGGTTTCACGGTGTGAATCTGCTGACAAGGAACCCTTCATTTATTGCAACGACTCCCCGTCAATCTATATCGACGGCATACACGTTACAAGACAAAATTAAGTGATTAAATAAATACAATACAACGTTTCTTCAATACTTGTTGCTTTCGTCGTGTGAGGAAAAATCTTGACAGCTATGACCAAAACACCACACAAACCAAAAAGCTTTGAATTCATCTCCTAGTTTGTGCGGCGTGTCGTATCAGTTTTTCATCACTAGACTAAAGGAATATGAATGCAGAAACGTTATGCAGTACTTCATTCTCAGTTTGATAATTATCTATTTTATAATTTATCAATTATTGTAGAACGTTAAATACTATTAAATAAAGTTTTAATTAAAATCTATATATAAGAACAATCAAAGACAACATTTTAATTTATTTAAATTATTAGAAATTGGGCAACAGTCAGAATAGCTAATTATGCACATTAAAAGTTACATATACTAACAAAAATACATCGTAACGTTTCTTACCTTTTATGAGGACAAACATAAAATCAATTCATGTAAATAATTATACGCTATATTTAAATTATATTATGTGTTATTATTATTTAAATTAGTATATTCATGCATTTTCCTATGTTTAACTCTTGTATGCAAATACTGCGGCTACAACATGATATACTCTGTGAAGCGTATGATTGACATTGTTTGATTTCATTTTTTACGTGGAAGTTGATGGAGGAGATCGAAATACTTTCATTTAAATTATTTAATCTAATTTAAACATTTATAACGTATTAAAATATTTTTATTATATTAATGTAAGTAACCATATTATAACTAAGTTATATATTTGTTTGTTATTCAATCCTTTTATTTTATTTTTCACTATAATTCTCAAAAAAGTTTTAGATAATATTTGAAGAGGTTCTAAATCACAGAGAAGAACCGTTACGACATATTTTTGTTAATGTATGTACCTTTTAATGACTATATATAAATATTCTGATTGTTGGCCAATTTCAACTAATTTACATTTAATAAAAATCGGATATAGTTTTAATTTTAATTTATTAACTTAAGTATTTAAAAAATGACAGCTTAAACTTGTTATTAGTGTTTATATTATTTCATACAAAAAATAATAATTTGAAAATTTTATAAGATCCACGCTTATTTATAATAATTGGTACTTCGCTATTAACTGTATAGAAATATATGCATTTGTATATTTTTTTAATTTTGCTATAGCTTTTATCTGAGTACACGTTATATTACAAAATAGTCATCGCAAAGAGAGCTAAATTGAATAAATCAATTTTTAAGACTATTAACCTTCATTACAGGCTAAAATATATTGATAACTCACCATGAACGTTGAACACATTAATTCAATTTTTCCCTTTAAACTTATTCCGAGAAAAACAGCTTGTTTCGAGTGTCGTATCTGCAGCTATTTTCCGAGTCTCACTTCTTATCTACGCCTGTCTCTTTCGTTACCTTCCTGTTCTGACTAAATTTCCGGAACACCTTCGACAGCTCCATAAATTTCAGTATTTATTACTCGCAGTCACTATACAGGTCATCGATGCTATCTGATGATCTGAAATCGGTACACACAATCAAGGAAGCCTGTGAGAACTTCCCAGAGAGCTCTGGAGAATGCCTTCACAACTCTTTTGTTTTTTGAACTACGGTTCATACATGCCGAGGCACCTCGACCTGTTTTGAGAGGTGTATGTTCCGGGGTCACAGACCTTGTTCATACGGAAAGAGTTGTCCGCTATTCCTATTGGAATAGTAGGCCAGTTGCCTCCTAAACTGGTCAAGTCGAGGGGAAAGCTGCGACCCCACAGAAAACCCCTCTCCCGTTTTCGAAAGGGCGTGGGACAAGTACTACATGCCCGACCTACCTGATACTGGTTTTCCCTGCATCACTTTGAGGCGAATTGCCTGATAGGATCCTTAAACCATAGCCCTTTTCTACTTTGCTTTACCTTTCCGCATCGTCCCTTTCACACCCTTTCCTATGATATAAGACGGGAGTTGCCACTATGTGGATTACTTAATACATAGCCTGTCTACACCTTCTTTTCTCCTTCGGCACACATAATTTTTAAAATAATGTGCATGTTTCCTTTTTTAAAAATTTTAAGGTCATGAATTTTTATTGACGACATCGATGCAACTCGCGAACACAAAATGATTTGAATATATTTTCCTACAAGGAAAAACTGTTAGTTTCTAGGAATTAGTTTTTATTTTCACACATTAATTTTCAATTTTAAAGCCCCAAATTTTTAGGTCGACAATTCTTAATCCTCAATCCGTCATATGGTTTACGTTTAACAATATTTTCCTCCCCATGATGTCATAGCTAAGAACCAGGAACCGCTAAATAGTGCCACAACTTTAAATCAAACTCGAAGCGAACTCCGAGGAAAGAGCGGTCAGAGCTCGTGAGAAGCACGTGGTGTTTATGATCCTTTGTTAAGCAGAACTTCGGAAGTAATCTTCTAAAATTAGAGTTCGCAGACATTACCAAATTACTTGCCGAAATACTGAGCGTACTTGAACTAACGGATATTGGCTTCGGCGTTTACGACTCATCAAGACGTTGAGGTCTGGCAGTGTAGATTAGAAAGTGTGAGCTCCAAGATTCTTTGTGGGCTCGATATCACAACGAAAGGGCGAATGATGAACATAAATGATTTATTACTGCCAATAAACTGGATTTTTATGTAAACACTTTCCTCAGAGAACTTTCCGTTTTCCCGATCCCTATATATTGCATTATTGTAATGTGTCGTTCACGGAAACGGGGGTTCAACTATATTTGATTTATTTTCTTATATTGTAAATTTAATACTGAATGTATTTACGATAATAATTTGCGGGTGATCGGTTAGCATTTGAAGGGGTTTGCTTGACCGACTTGTTCGCAGTTATGAGTAATTCTCTTTGAGTTCCTGACGACAAAAATTATTCACGTCAGATGTTCCTTAGGACAATATTTAAATATTCCAGCAGATGCAGAAAAATAGCCGTGTTCGTAAATAAATTCATTACGTGGTAAATGGTACTAGCAGGAAGTAGTTAGAGGTGGCTGTAGGCAAACTTTGTTTTGTATAGTTGACTGTAGTGAATTATTGTTTAGAGTAACAGGGTACATGAGGGTATTCCACGTGGTGGCCACTACCCTTTAATTGGACAGGAAGGGATTTGAAAAGGTGATGTAGAAGGGTAGAAGAAAGTAGCAAAGGGTTAACTATGACCCCCAGACTGTAATTTTAAGGATACTTTCCAGAAAATTCGCCTAAAAGTGATGCAGGGAAAATCCTAGAAAACAAGCATCAGATAGGTCGAGCATTTGGTACGTGTCCCACGTCCTTACAATAGCCTCTATGATGCAAAGTCTTCTTTTTGATGACCAATATATATATACCATATATAATATACAGAACGATATACATCAAATAAAAAAAATTTGCTTTGCATAAAAATAAATTGATAGCAGGACAATAATAACGAGAATCTTAAAATAGAATACAATTTAAATGAAACAAATTACGTCTGATTGAATTGATAACAAGAAGTATAAACACAGGCAAAATAAGTGATAATATAAATACCACACAACGTTTCTAGGATCCTTGTCCCTTTCTTCAGCTGCTAAGAAGAGCCTAGAGCGACACAACTGCACTAGCCAGTTGAAAAAAATTAAAATCCATTTTTTCAAAAGCATGTCAACAGTCCGGGTACCTTAGTTAACCATAGTCCACTTTCGACTACCCTTCCGCATCCCCTCTTTCATACTGGCTTTTGAGTTTCGTCAACTGACATTTGTGTCGCTTTAGGCTCTTCTAAGCACCCGGAGAAAGGCACAATTATCCCAGAAATGTTGTGTGGTATTTATATTATCACTTCTTTTGTCTGTATTTAGCTATTTTTCTTATTATTAAAAATATAATTTAATTTTTTATGAACAAGATTATTTATTTATTACAAAATATAATTATTTCAACTATTAAAATTAATTTTTTAATACAGTAGGGTACACTTTATTGACAGATACTCGACGGGACGTCAACGGCCATATTTGAATTCACCGACTCAGCTTATCACTACGACGAACCATCTAGTGAATGATAAGTACAGTGAAATATTGTTAATTGATTCAATTTTCAATTTAAAGTTTTTTTTTGATAAATCAGTGAATCATTATGAAGTTTAAGTTTTTTTATCTAAACCAAGAGCAACATTTAATTTAATTTAATTGTTTCTGTAATTTGTGAGTCATAAATCAAACTTAATTTTTTAAATTTCCATTTATTTCTAAATTTTATGATCAAAGTAAAGTTTTATTTAATTTAAAAGTAAGTAATAAGTAAATATTGCAAATGAAGACTGCAAAGATCAATTAAAATTAATATTTGTTTTTTCAATAATTTTTCCTTGAAAATCAATTAAATAACAAAGGTTCTATTATTTAAAAGATTTTTTTCACAAGCAATGCTATTTCAATTTTATGAACTTATCTGCACTGTTGAGGCTTAATATATTCTTAAAGTAAATTAATTAAATTTAATTGAATTTTGAATTTTAAAATATTCTAATTAATTTTTTGAATATTAACTTAAAGTTAAATTTTATTTCAGAACTTAAACCTTCATTTAATTATATATGAATTTTTAAATTAGTTTTCTTGAATTTAACTTTTGATTTTGTTACAGCTTTTAATTTTTTTACAATTTCCTGAATGTTTGTTACTATATGGTACATTAAGATATGAGCTTCAATTAATAAAAAGATTGTGTTTTTATCATTTACGCTATTTGAATTTTAGATTTATCTGCCTTGTTGAGGCTTAATCTATTCTCAAAGTCAATTACTTAAATTTCATCAGTTTTAATTTTTTTGAATTTTGAATTTTAAAATATTCTATTTATATTTTGAATATTAACTTAAAATTAAATTTTATTTCAGAACTTAAACTTTCATTTAATTTAATTTTCTTGAATATAAATTTTGATTTTTTTACAATTCTCTGAATTTTCGTTAAATTATGGTAAATATCCAAGGCATTTAATTCAATTTAATAATTAAAGTTTTGTAATTATTTTTTAAACTTGTTAATTTTATTTTTTGAATCTTATTTTAAAAGGTGTACTTGGTAATGCGTTTCGGTTGGTAATTGTTGAAAAAGAAATATATTGAGAGTTATTTCTTTGCAAATAATTATTATAAAATTTATTTATGTTTGAAAGCCAAATGGATATTTGAATTTCTTACTACGGCCGACGTAAAACATTCCAAATAAATTAATATTATATATATACTTTATATTCTATCTATAGTTATTTCTGTATACCTCTGTACTTTTGGAATTTTAACGTTGATATTCAATACCGTCTTCCTACCAGTAACACCACTGCAAGACCTATCAAATGGCGACCGTCCTATCCGTCCTATCCAGTTCAGAAGATTCTGTGCCTATCAGGTTTTCATTCTCCGTGTTATATGATCTTCCCGCTGTATTTCAGACAGAATACGCATTCGTTCCGCTACGTCTGTACATTTGGTAATAATTCTCACAAAGTCATTCAGTATAAAATATCTTCTATTCTTTCTCAATATAATTCCTTAACTCCCAAGTATTATAGCTTTTTGTCTACTGACGTTTGGAAGTTTTAGGGAGCACATACACACTGAAAGTATTGACTACGGATGAGCAAACAACACATGAACCTTTAAATTCAATGTAGTTAATAGCATAAGCTAATTTAAATTTTTCATCCCCTATGGTACATACAGAATACATTAAAATGTGAAGTAATTTTACCGCATTTCAGTCATGTCTTAAAAAACACTTATTTCGCTAAGTCCTGAATTAGTAATTTTACAATTATTATTTATTTTTTAAGGTTATAAGTATAATTCTTATATTATTGTCATACAGACAACTGTTACAAGCATACTAAATCGGTGAAATAATAATGAATCTACAATAAATTCATCCTCCCGAAATTTTTGTGGCAGATTACTCGTTATTGGATCATTTTACTATTTTTTTCTTGGCTCATATCTTAATCGAGCAAATGTAAAAGCGCCAGGTTCCAACTTTTGGAAAGTTTAGCGACAAAGTTTTATCAGTCTACATGAGAGCTGGACGCCAACATTTTAATCCCATCCGAATTGGAAACTCTATCCCAACTCTCTATCTCCGTCAGTAATGTGATTTTGTTCTCTCTTTGAACATTGCCTATCTCTTATACTTTATCATCAACTTTTTTAATCAAGAAATTAATACATATATTACACAGCGTTTAGAGTTCACGTTGGTGGAAGGAATTCTATCACTTCTTAAAATATATCTTGTTATTTACTACGCACCACACTTATATTTCTATAAACGCTATATAAAATTGTAAATTTGTTCATGCATGGAGTCGTTATAAATATATTTTCCCGGAAATGTAAATTAATATTCTGAGCTTCTCGTTCTTTTGATAGTTGTTTCAGGGGTGGCATATTATACGTGCATAAACAATTGGGATAAGAATGAATTTTGTAAAACTGAAGTACGTAACTTGATTTTAACTCCTAGCAGAAATTTTGTCTATATGTTATTTAAAAAATTAACTATGGATTACCTGTAGAACGGCACCATTTCGTTCTTGAACCAGATGACGAGAATGACGCTATCATTGATGAGAGGTGGCAATATGTCACAGGGAAGCAGCGCTGTGCCCTTCACTATGGCTTGAACCTCAACTGGGGGACCTACAAAAACAAATCAAAAAATATAGTTTAGGTCAAAAAATATAGTTTAAGTCAAAATATAGTTTAACTTTATTGTTTAACAGAACTAGTAAAAAAAATATTGCTTCTTGAAGACAGAATCACGGAACAGCATTTCAAATCGACTCTCTGTTTATTGATCACTGTAGAATAGTGACACAAGCGCGCGACTGTTAGCTATAGACGTCTCATTTAGGAGATACAAATATAAACAATTGAGCATGTGGCGAAGAAGGAGGGACCGAACCAAAATTTGCAATCAAATAATTGCTTAAGAAACTTATTTGTTACCCAGTCTGAAAAGTGAGCATCGAGTGCCTTAGATTTACAACTTGTTTGGCATGATTAAAATCGATAGTTTTTTTTAGGGCAACAGGCTACATGAGGGTGATCCACATTGGGAAACTCCCCTTTAATAGCATAGGAAGGGATTTGAAAGGGGGGATGCGGAAGAGTAGAGGAAAGTAGCCAAGGGTTACTAGGACCCCCGGGCTATGGTTTAAGGGTTATACCCGGTCTTCGCCTAAAGAAATGCAGGAAAAACCCTAGAAAAACCTGCATCAGGTAGGTCGGGCATTGGGTACTTGTCCCACGCCCTTCCGATAGCGGGAGAGGAGTTTGCTGTGGGGACGCAGCATTCCCTTCTCCGTGCCTCGACCAATTTAGGAGGCAGCTGGCCGACTATTCCAATGGGAATAGCGGACATCTTTTACCGTATGCCCAAGGTCTGTGACCCCGGAACATACACCTTTCAAAACAGGCCGAGGTGCCTCGGCATGTGAGAACCTTAGTTCAAAAATGGAGCATCCCCAAAGGTAGCCCCTTTGTATCTCTCCTAAAAGGTTCGACCTGCGAAAGAACATCCCTCCCAGGCCACCTGCGAGAGAATTCTACCGCCCAATTATCGATAATTTTTTTTAAATTTTTTTTAGGGCAACAGGCTACATGAGGGTATTCCACTTTGGGCAACTCCCCTTTAATAGCATAGAAAGGGATTTGAAAGGGGGGATGCGGAAGGGTGGAGGAAGGTAGCCAAGGGTTACTAGGGCCCCCGGGCTACAGTTTAAGGATCCTACCCGGCATTCGCCTAAAGAAATGCAGGAAAAACCCTAGAAAAACCTGCATCAGGTAGATCAGGCATTTGGTACTTGTCCCACGTTCTTCCGATGGCGGGAGAGGGGTTTTGTGTGGGGTCGCAGCTTTCCAGTTCGCCGTGTCTTAACTAGTTTAGGAGGCAGTTGGCCGACTATTCCAATAGGAATAGCGGACAACTCTTACCGTATGTCCAAAGTCTGCGATCCCGGAACATAGTCGTCTCGAAACAGGCCGAGGTGCCTCCGCATGAGCGGTACCATAGTGATACTATCTCTTAACCTTGGACCAGTAATAAATAGGAAATGTAGTAATAACTGCTGGAGGTAATTTATTCCAATCTGAAATCGTTCTGTTTAAAAATAAAAATTTACCCAAATATGTTTTTTTTGGATAATAGATTTTATTTTAAATTCAAAAGAAAAATTAGGTTAATTACTGAACTAATCTTATTAACAAGCTCCCATGTCAATTATGTACATAATTTTATTTTATATACTGAAAAAAAGACACAAATAAAATCCTAGGATAACGTTTTGTAATAATTCTTTTTCTAAAGAAAGTAATGTAATTTTATGATCTTCCCTACCGAGGTAGTACTGATGAAGATAGAGCAGTGTAGATATCTTCACAAGATCTTTGACCCGAATATGCTTTGAATCGTGCACAATGTCAACAATTATTACGCTTTGTTTGTAGAGATTCCCATTTTAATTTACTAACTTTCTCGAGCCCATGTCCCGGGCCCCGTTTGGTAAGTTTTGCAGCATGTCGTTGTACGTTTTCTGAGGATTCTATAAGAACGTTCCTATATGGATCCCAGCAGACTGCACCGTATTCGAGAATAGGGCGGTTGAGGGAATTAAAAGTTTCACTCGTACCCTTTCTTATGGTTCTCATTATATAAATGAAGTGAGTTTTATGCCTTCCTTACGACATGGTTTACGTGTTTCCCATCTCATATTACTGTCCAAATATATACCTAGATATTTGGAGCTATTTTCCTGCGTAACCATGATTCCATTTATGAGATGATTCAGCTCAATTTGTTCCCATCTCCTACAACGACTAATGGCTTTACCTCTGTTTGTCTTCATCTTATTTCGCGTCACCCATTCGTATGTCACATCAATATCATATTGAAGGGTTACTTCATCGGACTTGTCCCTCATTTGCTTATATATAACGCAGTCATCATAAACGAGCCGTACATTGGCTTAATTCCGTAGAGTAAGTCATCGACGTAAATGAGGAACCATAAAGGACCCATTACAGAGCCGATGTAACAATTCCAACTTTTGAAGGTTTTTTCTCCAAACTTTGACAATCTGACGTCTGTCTTGAATAAATTCCTGGGTCCAACGATCTACTCGTTTGTGTACAACAGATGTATCGTATTTAGTCATCAGAATATCATGTGAAACTGTGTCAAAAGCTTTTGCAAAAGAGAAGTAATGATTGAAACGAAATGTCCGATCCTTCTTAGAAATCGGCAACTTCATCTACGAAAAAAAACCAAAAAAAACGACGAAATACTTCGTGAAACAGTTCTATATTTCTCATTAATGCAATACAGAAATTTACATAATCTTGTATGTTTTATAAAATATAGTTTCGCTAATTAGTCCTTAAGCAAGAAAAATGTACATCGACACATTCGTTGAGGCACTATAAACAAACAACCCTTTGAAATCAACGAAATAATAGACGTACCAGGCGTTCATTATTTAAAAATCTTCAAAGAGATAAATTTTCAAAGAAATAAAGAAATAACTACTAAATCAATACAAAAAGAAAAATTAAATTGGAATTGAAAAATATGTATGTATCATAAATGCTGAAATGCTGAAATATAAAATTATTCCAATGTAAATAACATTTTCACGTAAATGGCGTTAAAGACGATGTGACTTAAAATAAAAAATTAAAAGGTTTCTGATTTTTTGACGTATTGATCCCTAATTTCTTGAAATACGGGTAGTAAAGAAATCAGTCGAGGAAGATTAATAAAAGAAACAAAAAAAACATTATAAGAAGTTGAATACACAAGGGTAGTCTTTACGAATTAATATAATCTATTATTTTGTGTACATTCATTTTTATATCTCAACATAATGTCCTTTCTGATGCATCCGTATTCGTCCATAGTTATTTCATCCCTTCCAAGCCTAAGAAGGAAATTTTAATACGTTCGTCGAAATTATTATTTTGATAATAATCTCATCGTCCGAAGTTAAATTTTTTCCTATATTTTTTTCAGGTTAGTAAAAAATTTGTTGAAAATACCTGAATACAGACTAATGTACAATTTAATAAATCAAATTATTCACGGCCCAATTATTGGACTTCAATGAAGAAAAAATATATCAATATATTTTATCAGAATAATTTTGTTAATAGAAATGATTATAAAAATTGTGCTTTATGTTATATTGGCCAAACTATACGGTCTTTGATCACAATAATTAAAAAACCTAAAGCAAATTTTAGAACTCCCAATTATAAGCACAGCCGCAAAACTGAAAATTGTGCTGAATTTATTTGAATTTGGAAAAGAATACATCTGGTTTGGGTAATGAATTCAGTTACAAAACTATATATATATATCTGAAATGTTGCATATTAATACTTTCAACATTACACAAGCTACTAAATGCATCAGCAATATTTATGATTTATTTTACATACGCTTTGACATCTTTGTATTTACCTCTTTGTACTTCAAATTAGTTCTCCAGTTTCAGTTTGTACTCAAACTTTTTTTGTTTGACATGGACATCAATATGCGTATTTTATTTTTTAATTATTTTCTTTTTATCCTTTAATCATCGTCAAAATCTGTTCAATTTAATGTTACGATGTTAAGTATATATTAATTTTTTTATTAAAATAAAATTTTATTCCTAATATTTAATGAAGAAAACCGATGTGATTAGGGAATTTCGCCAGCAAATACTGCAGTCTCGTGCGTGGACTAAGGCTTCGCGCGCAGATGTGGCGTTATGAATTAAGAACGACCGCTTTTTCCCCGACCTGAATATTGGATTTGGCCAGGTATTCTCTCTTTTCTGGTGCTGCTCTTTCGAATGCTGTCGGCCCCTTCAATTACAGGACCATTCAGGTCATGGTGGCCGGGACAGGCGAGTTAAAAGGACACTCTATTTGTTATTCCCAGCGACGCGCCTTGAATTTACGGCTGGGCAATACTGTGGGCCTAATGGCTAGTAAGAAGGGGAACAATAGTAACTTGAGAAGCTCCGTATTCTTCGAGGTGGTCCGATGTTTCATTAGTATGCAATGTCTTCTGGAAGCTATGGGCGTAAGGCGCCAGCATAAATACCGGGGTCTTACTCAGGCTTTCTTTGACAACGTTTGTGGTCAATGTTCTTTGAATAGAAATGGTCCAGGAATGTTGAATACCTTGTATAAACAAAACGTGAGTAGTGCGACAGTAATGAGCTTTCCAGCAACATGAGTCTCACAAGTGTTGTTATTAAATATATATACCAAAACAACGAACTTAAAGTCAATTCAAACTTTTGTGACATAATATTAGGCAATGTTAGAGACTAATAATTTTTTTTTAAAAAAAAACAGACTTTGTCAACTACGTAATTGGAATAATGCCATCAGATGACGCAGAAACGGTGACAATTTCAGTTACTCAGATTTACAGGTACGCTTCTTGGGGAGTGAATTTCCGATATCAGTTTAACTTAGAAGATATTTTGAATGGGTGATACTCGTGATCTTTTATATGTATCATCATACACGCCAGTTTAACACCATAAAACCTGAAATGTTAAATACAAGATGTGTATGAAATTACGAGCCACCTCAGCATGGTGCGATGTCTATTTATGATTGATTTATTTAATAAAAATAGAAAATTCTCAATCACATCCAGAAATGAACCCAGGGCCACCGCTTAGTACGTAATGCCTTCTCCGGCCATTTTATAGACCTGACACAGGCCCACCTACAATTTTTGCTGAGGCTCGCACGTGACAGGAAGTCCACCAAGGTAGCTTAGATAGAAAGAGCTACTGGATTCCATTTCCGGTCTGGTCGAGGTTTCACAGCCTTTATTTCTCAGCTTATATTGGAAGTATTTTTTCTGTTCCAGAATTGATTTATTTTGTAGTTACCATTTAGATTATTATTTTTTAATGTTTCCCTACCAATACAATGCGTCGAAATTCCTAGAAAGTTTCAAGAATTTTCTGAATGCAACAAATACTACACTTTGACTTAGAAAATAATTTTTATTTAAATAACTTCATTCTTTAAAAATCAGATCAACGATATTAAGCCTACAGTACGCTAAGAAAGGGATTTTCCCATATATATAGCCGTTGAGCCATAGTAAACTTTACTCATTATTACCAAAAATCAATTGGTTATTAAAATACCAAATTAACTTGTTTAAATAAATTTACAAACATCAGAATATTAGTAAGAAACATTTATTGTCAAATTTAAAATATTGCGTTTCACAAACAAACGTTTCATCCCTAATTGAGATCTCTTCAGGTGGACAATTTCAATTGAATTCAATTATAGTTTGTTATATGATAATTTTGATTCTGGTATTTTAAAGAATAATAAAAAATAGGTCAGATTAATATAATTGTAACCTTATTTAAATATAAATTTAAAGATCCTAATTAATTGTTATACTTAAACGCCAAAATACGAATGTTTGTACTTCAATATTATTACAGTGGTAGTTAATTATATATTTTAATATTTAAGTATATTTGAGACTTTATCAATTATATTGTACATTTAATGAGTAACAATATTGATAGCATTTTCGTATTAAGACTAATATAGTGCTAAATGCTCCCAAAATGATATTATTGTTATTTAAGGAACTAGAAACACGGTGAATTAGATTTACAGACTTGAGACATACTATTATTTCAATATGAAACATGTCTCTTACCGTAATTTTATGTTTGTAATTGAAAATTACTAATGGTTCGATACATTCGTACGTCCACGACGGAATAATGTAATAGGAAAGAATATATGTATTACGCTGTAAAACTCTTTTAAAACTCTGGGACAAACAGAAATACAAGAAAATATAATCTCTCCCTTCCTATAAAAAAGACTGATGTGATACATACCCAGGGGATCGGATTGTAATTGATTGAAGTTAAGTTTTCATTTAAATAAATGTAATTAATTCCTATGAAACGCTGCTCACAATGAGAGAGTCTTATTCATTATTAGTGCAGATAATATTTACCTTTTCACTCTATCTCCTTTTACTTTTCATATTTCTGAGTGGTATGAGAATCGATCACATAAATAGCGACTATACCACGGAACATAATATTTTAGTGGTTGTACGTAAACTACGAGAAATAAATTAATTTTGTGTAATGGGAAATTTCGTAAATAAATTAATCTAATCACGATCTGCGTACTCCGCGAGTAATTTTTCTATACCAACGACACTGCCACAAATATACAATGATCACGACCAAACGCTAGACCGTAATCCATACTCGAGGGGCTGACCGACAGTTTCTTTTTGTTTTAATTCACCCAGAAAATAAACATCCATGCTATGAGTTATTTCTGCATGAGAAACATTTCACTGATAAGCATGTGTCCCTATTATATGCTATTTTTTTTTAACATTGGAGGTCAGTTCTATGAGTTTGTTGAATTCATATCTCATGCTATAGTTAACTCTGACGAATCGAATCGTTCACTTATATGACGCAATGAATACAGATGCAGCACGAAGGTTTCACAGGCTTGTAACCTACGTTAGAAACCAAGCCTCAACTCAGTAGTGAAAGCTACTTAAAAATGAGAAATCAAGAAGGCTGACTGATAAATGTTTTTACATTTTGTATGGCAGATATAACACGAGTATGAAATATCTAAAAGGTTCATATGAACTTATTTTGTCTGAATTGGCTGTCTTTCTTATTAATCATATGAACATATAACAAAGAAATTAACACCTGTTAAGGATAATACTAAAACCGACCTTCATACAGACCTTCATACAGACAAATAGAGAAACAAACACTAAGAAAATTTATTGTATATTCGCAGTTAGAAAAATACGCCAATCCGCATCGAAATGTCTGCAGTTTGAAATTTAAATTTTGTTATTTTTTGTTTCTCCATTTTAAGTTTTACGAAGGTTGTTTTTAGTATTACAATATGAACATACCTAAACTATTGAAATCAACTGTATCTAGTCAGACAATTTACTGATAAAAATATTTGTGAACAGCGTAAACGAAACTATAGTTAGCAATCATTGTACTGAGGCATAATTGCAAATGGTTCGGTTGCTAGAAAACAACGCAGTTGGAGCCAAACCAAAGTCAAGAGGCAACAATAATTTCCTCATACACTAGGTATACTTTTGCCTTGGATGTACAGGGCAGGAGCGTTGTAGCGGTCTGTGACGCAAAATAAAAACTATCAACTGCAGAACATTAGGTTAAAGACAGCAAACTTAAGCGCGTTTCTGTAATAACACAAAGTTATAAGTAATTATTATTGAAGTTTAATATGAAAGTAAAAGTAAAAAAGGAAGTAGTCACATTTAAATGTGTTTGAGAAGAAGGATGAAACCAACAAAAGACTAATATTTTTATTTTCCGGTACGTCATTCAAGCAGATAATTACCGGGTAACACCCCGAATATTATTGTTTATTCATAATCTCGGTTTGCTGGATGATTATTACTACCTTTGGGGATGCCTTTTCCTCTCCGTTTATGAACTAAGGTTCCCACAAGCCGAGACACCTCGGTCTGTTCTGAGAGGTGTCTGTTCCGGGGTCACAGACCTTGGGCATACGGTAAGAGTTGTCCGCTATTTCCGTTGGAATAGTCGGCCCCCTGCCTCCTAAACTGGTCGAGACACGGAGAAGGGAATGCTGCGTACCCACAGCAAACTCCTCTCCCGCTATCGGAAGGGCATGGGACAAGTGCCCAATGCCCGACCTTAAAATATAGCCCGGGGGCCCCAGTTAACACTTGGCTACCTTCCTCTACCCTTCCGCATCCCCCCTTTCAAATCCTTTCCTATGCTATTAAAGGGGAGTTGCCCAACGTGGATTACCCTCATGTAGCCTGTTGCCCTAAAAAAAAAGAGGAAAAGACGCTTATCAGTTTATTTCTGTTGTGATGAACGTGATTCCCTAATTGCCGGAAGTATTGTTTATAAATAATTCAGTATAAATAATTTAAGTAGGATGTTTTATTTTGTTGACTAAATTATGATTATTGAAAAGAGACAAAATGTGTTTCCATTTTCTTAACATTTGTGAAGTAGTAGATATTTATGTAGGTAAATTAATTAAAGATTTTTATATTACAATTACCAGAAAATGGATTCGTGAGAAAAATAAATGCTCGACGTGCCTTAAATATTTGTGGTTAGGTTATAGTTTCCATAGCTCTTTTATTCATCTTCTATAAAGTTCTTAAAGAAAATATAATATATTTTATTACATGATAAGCATTATATATTTTAATAGGGTTTTGTACGAGATATACGGTGTAGTTTTAGTTGATAATTCATTGTCTTGTTTGTGTAGCGTAAATTCTTATCCTTCTGCTTGAACGTCATATCGCCTGCAAGCAACTTCCACGTGCACGTAATTATTCCACCTGAGATCTCTTGATATGTACCATAAAACAGACATTGTATTACCAACTCTATGCGTCCTATTGTCTGATAATGAGAGCTAAACTCTTTGGAGTTACTTTAAAGACGATATGGAACGTGAGGATTATTATACTTCATCAGAGATTGGTATGCTTGTTTATAAATATACGAGGTACAGTAACTGAGAAGAAGAGTAGTATTATAGATTCATTAAATCTGTAACCGCTTTAACGCAGTATTGTATAATCGATCGTGAAATTAGCTGTCAGAAGCTCAATTTTTTTTTGACAGCTGAATCGGTGACAAGTCTCTGAGGGTGTTACCACAACTTTCGCTTTCTCGTCCACATTTTCTTTCCATGGCAAAAATTGGTATCTACTCGACGAATCCGTATCAACGTTAAGATCAGATCATTTTCAATTAATATAATACCCTTAATTTACTAACATTTTATATAAAATGATTATGTGAAAGAATTAATTTCTCATGACGTTCTTTTTAGCTTTAAGGTTACACGGAATAACAAGTCCTTATACTGCAAGAAAGTCTCATCTTAATAAGTAACGATAAATCACAGGCATCCGGTATTTCAGGTACATAGGTAATCATACTCTCATAAACCATTTATATGCTTAAAAATTGGACTTGGAAGCAACAATTACAACAAATTTAGTATACTCATTATACTAGAAACAAAAAAAGCTGACACATTAATTTTAAATCGTTATCAGTTGTCTAAAAATCAATTAAGTAAGAAGTATTAAAATAATACTGTTAAATATATTTGTGAACATATCAAATTTTTGATTGGTCTCATCTAAATTTTACAGCAATTTATGGACATGCAACCTTAATACTACATTTCATATAATTAGATAAAGAAGTAGACAATTAACAGAGAAACATAATTGATAATATAAGTTCCACCCAACGGTACTGCAATCCTTGTTTCTTTCATCAGATGATTCTGAAACGTCAGAGCTGTAATTAAACATTTTAAAATGAACTATTAGTTATTTCTACTGTCAACATAATGAAACTAAGAACAAGACTTTTATTTATATAAAATTTAAAACATGTAATGTAATTAAAACATAAAACAGATATGAAATACGACTGAAATCAATCGCTCATCTTTTTGACTTGAAAATCAGAAGTTCCACTAGTCACTCTACATCCTTCGTGCATGGTGTCTACTAAATATCTACGGGAAAGAAAAATATGAAGTACAATATCCAAGAAGAAGAAGGTGTAGACAGGCCATGCATAGGGTAATCCACATAGTGGAAACTCCCCTCTTATAGCATAGGAAAGGGAGTGAAATGGGGGATGCGCAAAGGTCTAGCAAGGTAGCCAAGGGTTAACTTAATCCCCCGGGCTATGGATTAAGGATCCAACCCGGCAATTCGCCTAAAACTGATGCAGGAAAAACCCTACTTGTCCCACGCCCTAGAATAAGAAAGATAATCAATTCAAACAAAAAAGTGATTATATAAATATCTCACAACGTTTCAGGGATCCTTGTTCCTTTCTTCAGGTGCGAAGAAGAGCGTAGAGTGACACAACTGCACTTGTCAGTTGACAAAACACAAAAGTTGAGAAAGGTTGTGTGCTATTTGTATGATCACTTTTTTGTCTGAATTGGCTATCATTCATATTCATTATTTTCAATCAGACGTATTTTTTTTTCATTTTAAGCTTAGATACAAATGGTGGTAGCAAAACATAAGTTTATTTCTAAATTTAAATTAATATAGGACACACCACAGCACTTCACTGTTACATAATTAGACGTTCCAAAAATGTCTATTATAGTTCAAATTCCTATTAAGCCTTCTTTAATTACTTTATTTAACCTGTCAAGTCTGTCTTTCAGACGTTTAATGTTCTTCGGTAGAGTTGTTAGTATGTATGGAGGCAAGTCGTTTCAATCGATCTGTTCATTAACGAATATTTTCCCACATCAGTGCGTTGCTCTCTTTGTTTAATTTGATATAGTGGACACTTAACAAATCAACTAGATGCCCAGGTATTCAATATTATTATTATTTTGTTTCTGGTTAATTTTAATTTGTGATTTAAAATTATAGCTTTGTTATTACTATTCATATTTTTAATTTTTCGTTAATATTCTATATAATTGGAATGCATGAATAACAATGGTAATGGTACTGCTATTGCGAGGATTCGTAATGAGAATGCTAATTGTAAGAAGAACACAAATACAAATACGGGTTTCCGTCGCTCTACGAATACAGATGCACCATAATTCTGTTCTAATTATCATTTCGTTAGAAACCATCATTTTATTAACAGAAGTTATATAAGGGTGCCATGGCTGAAGTTCAGTCTTTTTGGAACAACAGCTCTGCCGGAATATGTTCTTTTAATAGGCCAAAAACGAGCCGTTGTTTATTTACCGTTCCATCAGCGACCGCAATTTATCCCTGCTGTACCTTGAATAAATTGCTGTGGAACGTATGAATAGCCCTGATTGGGATGATTATAGTCTCTTCCCTAATGCGTACTCTTGAACCACGGTTCCGACCTGCTCGGTTCAAGGTCAAGGCCGCATTCGGATGAACTAAAAGCAAGCGTAAAAGGGACTTCAATATCAAACACTGCTCCAGCCAAAAATTGACAATTTTAATGCACGTGATAATAATTATGCATAAGTTTGATACAAACTAACAGGACAGGTGAATAGGAGTCAATTAGAATAACTACTAGAACATGAGATAAAATTACTACACTGGAAATTGTGCCACCTCTGCAACGAATTATCAACCAACAATTATTTATAGCTTGAAAGTTGAAAAGGAGATTAAGTAATATTTTTAAAAAAACTAGAAATTGTTTCAAAGGACACTAGACTAATGAGAGGGCGGTGGTGATTAACCACTTGCGGCAGCAATTATTTATAACGTGAGAGTTGAGAGAAGGAATCACTAATACTTTTTTTAAAAGTAGATCAATAATTTTAAAGACATAAGGATAATGAGAAGGCGGCGGTGTTTAACCACATCAATTAGAGAAATTTCTGAGACAAGGGCCGGTAAGTGGAATAAAATTGTAGAAAATATCAAAATTTCATGCATCACAAGAATGTTTTAGGAATATGATATAAACCTTTCTATCTGCCGCTAATAGAAAGCATAATGTCACCATCCCATACTCCGGCGGAGAAATATAATTTTCAGATTGTGAAGTAAAAGAGTTTGCTGTATCAATCTTAGGCCCGAAAATGTTTATTAATTCCATTAATGATATTTATGAATTCATGCATCCATTTCATCCAGTATTACACGCCGAAACACTAATAAATAAAATAATAAAAAATGAAAAACATGATTGATAATTAAAATGTATACACAGTTGCTAAAACCTACATATAATTTACAGAAAACCAACAGTATCAATATAGAAGTTGATAAAATATTTATAGATAGTATCAGTCCGAAGCGCAATTTTTTTAAAAACAACATTGGCATAATAACATGCGTTAGTTTGAGCGGGAACTTAGTTCAATATATTTTTTACAATTTATAATCGGATAAGTTCATCTCGTAGTATCAAAATGTTTATTAATTCCATTAATGATATTTATGAATTCATGCATCCATTTCATCCAGTATTACACGCCGAAACACTAATAATTAAAATAATAAAAAATGAAAAACATGATTGATAATTAAAATGTATACACTGTTGCAAAAGCTAACATAAAATTTACAGAAAACTATCAGTATTAATATAGAAGTGGATAAAATATTTATAGATTGTATCAGTCCTAATCACAATTTTTTTAAAAAAAAAACATTGGAATAATAACATGCGTTAGTTTGAGCGGGAATTTAGTTCAACATATTTTTTACAATTTATAATAGGATAAGTTCATATCGTAGTAACAATAACCTCCCTAATTATCCTCATGTTTCATTCTGTTCGAGTAATTGTTTAACATCGATCGACACGGAATTTTGTCGTTAAATTGCGTTAAGATTATTATAAAAGTGATATGAAATGCAGTGATGTATTGTGAGTTAATAGTTGTTCATGCTAACCGATAATAATGTTTTATATTAGACAGCAAATGGATTTTCTTCTATACTGTAAAATCGCTGCAAAATTGATTATAAACAATGAATTTAGTCTATTAACAAGATCAAAGAATGTCTGGGGTGAATACATCATTGAGCACGAAAACTAAACCTTGGAAGAAACATGGCGTACAAAAAATTCACCTTCGAAATAATTTAAACACTACCGCATTCGTTGATTGTGATCGATAATACAAGTTAAAATAAAGAACGTCCGGATAAATAGTATTCGACGGATTAAAATTGGTTCTCGCTCTCCCTTACTTTTAATAACGTTGCTACTATTGCCAAGCACCTTAGGGATCCCTAAAAGTTTGGGATCGACACCTACCTTTTTTAATTTAACCCTTCTTACTCATACCTAAAAAATTTTTCATCAGAGGCATCGGGGATATCACTGTTCTTCTCAGGGACCTCCCCCCCCCCCCCCAAAAAAAAAAAGATTCGATAGCAACCTCGACCGTTTTTGTATTATTTTTAGTTATCACCCACTTCCACCCCGTACTCTCACGCTTCTTGCGGTTAGTTCTGGTTAATCGAGTTAAATTACGAAGAGAATGGCGCTATTCGTCGATTTTGAAAACTATTTATTCAACACTAAGTGGGTCGTTTACCTACCTCATAAACATTGGTGCTAGGTTTGTCTTTACGAGTACAAAATATCTATAGTCATTTTTATAACTAATCCCTTTATTGCCACACCCATGTTCCGTCGTCGCAGACCTTGGGCATACGGTAAGAGTTGTTCGCTGTTCCCACTGGAACAGTCGGCCAGCTGCCTCCTAAACCTATTCGAGGCACGGAGAATGAAATGCTACTCCCCAAAGAAAATCTCTCTCCCGCTATTGTAAGGGAGTGGGACAAAATCCAAATACCAGATCTACCTGATGCAGGTTTTCTAGGGTTTGTCCTGCATCACTTTTAGGCAAGTGCCGGGTAGAATCCTTAAACTATAGCCCGGGGGCGCTAGTTAACCCTTGCTTCCTCTACTATTCCCCAGCCCCTCCTTTCAAATCCCAGCCTATTTCATTAAAGGGTAGTTGTCACCATGTGGAGTACCCTCATGTAGACTGTTATTCTAAAAAACAGGAGCCGAAATAGGCCACTACTGACATCGCGTGTACTTCTATTAATCTCAGCGACTCAGAAAATTATTGATTTGACATTAATCACAATATATTAGGACAATTTCTCACGCCTCCTGACCTACTCCCTCCCATGACAATAGGAGCAGAAATCCACAATGTGAGTGTCGCTGATCATCTCAGACACCCAAAAAACTATTACTTTGACCGAAATGTAGATAATTTTTTATATTTAATAATAAAGCCTTATCATGGATCTAAGGGTTGATATTAGGCTTTTTCTTCATCTAGAATGAACTATTAATCTCATAAGTCTATAAAACTAAAGTGTAGCCTCTAAAGTTGACATTTTTCACATCAATTATAATTTCCACCCCGTTTACGTCCTATCCCTAGGTGTTATAGAGGTTTCGAACCCACACAAAGTGTTTCCTAGATTGTAAGACACGTGCAATATATACGAAGCTTCTATGAAATTGCTGAATTAGTTTAGGAGGGTTGGCCGAACACATGTACTCAAATAATACGCGTAATAGTGTGAGACATCAAAATGAAGTTTGGAAAGTATTTCTTTATGGTCTTTATGCTGGTCTAATCGGGCAATATCCAGACATTTGGATCGTTCATTTCTTATAAAAGAGGATCGCCGTTGTAACAAGAACATCGTAACCTGATCACACCTACGTGTGTCATTGGGAAACAAACACTGTGGCATTCACTGCAACACTCCATGTCATCCCGAACCATTGGTTGGAGACTAATAGCAGCCGTATCAATGTCCTATCGTCAACATCTCGTAAGCTTCGACAGCTTATGAGTGCCGGCGCATATTTTTTCAGCGATTAATCTTGGTTCTGCACTACCCATCGGATGACCTTCTACAAGTTTGGTGGCGACTGTGGGAGAGTATCCATTTTATTAATGGTTTGGAGAGGTTCACTGATTGATGTTGCTCCTGGCGTCATGGTGTGGGGAGGCAGGTCACGCCTGGTAGTGATTCAGAGAACTCTGCACAACGTTACGTCAATGACCTTCCGAGTCATCAACTGTTACATATCATGTGGTCGTATCTTTCTATAGGACATTGTTCGTCCACACACGAAAAGTCTCTCTACGAACTGCCCTTGGTGAGCTAGATCACCACATCTTCGCCGATGGAACATCTGCGAAATCAGAGCGTACGATATCGCGGCCCACTTACAGTTGTCGGCCTGCCTGTATTAAGTGTGGATTTTACAGACTTCTCAACCGTAAAATAAATGTATCCAGGTCAGAGGATCTGCAAAATAAAACTGACGAGGCTCGTACTGTCAACTTAGTTGTACATTATCCGATTTTTTACTACTTAAAATAGTCATATAACCACTAACAAGTAATTTAATTTCATGTCCTTCTCTCCTTCAAGCTGATTAACGTTTCTTCTCATGCAGTTTTTCAAATTATGTATTCTGCGACTTATCTACGTTAAAAAATATATTTTCCTATTTGTTTGTAATTTTTATACTATTTGGCCTGTCATATCTCCTCACAAAGGACTAATGGAACCAATGAATTAAAAAAGCTAACATATTTGCCCTCACTATTAACTACATTGATCGATAAATACTTTCATTCCTGCCAGTTTAGGTTAGGGAATAGTTCTTTGATTGCCTTAGTGAACAATCAGAGTGATACTGATTGAGCTTTCTTATGCATCATGTTTTACTGAAAGATTACTGCTGTCACCATTGGATATCCCTCGATGTTTGTTCTTATAATCTCCGTAAATGAAATTTTATCACCTAATACTTATTTACATCTTATTCTTAAATTTCGCCAATTATTCAGTTATGTTATCAAAAGTAACGTGAAATTGTAATTTAAAACGCCCGGGTATTAGGAAGGCAGGTAATTTTTTTTCCTAGGTTGGTAGGACTGTCTATAATATTTTTCAAGCGTCTGTTTGTTAAAAGGTTAAATTATCTGCGAGTTACACGTGCTTTTGTAAACAACTAAAAGTGAATTTTTCGATTTTTGCAATGGGTGATTTTGTTTCGGAACAATTATTCTTGTGCGGACACGTTAAAAATGTTGCGGAAGGCCATTGGTGATCAAACTATGGCACAAAAAAACGTTTATAAGTGGTACAACGAGTTCAAAGAGGGCCGAGAACGCGTTGCAGACGAACCGCGCTCTGGACGACCATCAACGTCTACCAACGAAGGCTACGTCCAAAAGATGAAAGATTTGGTGCTTGAAAATCGTCGATGGACAATTATAGATCTCGCTGATAGTGTTGGAATATCATTTGGCTCAACCCAAACCATTTTGAAAAATGTTTTGTGTCTCAAACGCGTCAAGTCTCGATTGGTGCCAAAATCGCTCAATTTTTTGGAAAAAAAGCGTCGCGTTGATGTGTGTGAAACTTTGCTGTCTGACTATCAGGACCACTTGAAATGCATCATTACTTGATATGAGACTTGGATTTACGCATACGACCCTGAAACCACATCCAGCGAATATCGTGCAAAAGGTGAAGTAAGATTGAAAATCAAGGTCATGTTGTCAGTTTTCTTTGATTATCGTGGTGTGGTGCACTATGAATTCCTTCCGCCGGGCCAAACTATTAACAAAGAATATTATTTGAGCGTTATGCGTCATTTGCGTAAAGCTATTCGTCTGAAACGGCCGGAATTATGAACGAACAACTCTTGGTTCCTTCATCACGATAATGCACCATGTCATACTGCATTGGTTCTTCGCAACTTTTTTGCCAAAAACTCGACTCATATCGTTCCGCAACCACCGTATTCGCCTGATTTGGCTCCGTGCGGCTTCTGGCTATTCAGCAAACTCAAAAGGCCAATGCGGGGACGCCGTTTTGACACGATTGAGGAGATAAAAATCGAATCGAAGAAGGTCTTGAAGGCTATACCGGAAAAAGACTATTTAGACTGTTTCGAGGAATGGAAAAAGCGTTGAAAAAGTGCGTTTTATCGGACGGGGATTACTTTGAAGGGGATGAAATTGATTTGGAAGCATAAATAAAGAATTTATATTTTATAAATAAATTCACCTTACTTTTTGTTCACAGTGGTATGACTGCTGTAACTGAATTCAACATCATGAGATATGGGATACCTTAGCCGCTAAGTCTCTTTAATATGCTCTTTTCGGCTGAGCTTGCGTATCGATTCCTTTGGCTGGATTAATTCTAAAGATATCTCTTCTTCGCAACGCACTTGAATGTCTTTAGGACCTACGTGCGAATAAGGCAGTGGAGAATCTGAAAAATGTTTATTTTCAATTTATTCTTTTTATTACTTCTTTTCCTGTTGTATTATAAATATCTCTATCACTTCCAGGAGATTTTTCCCATTTTAATATTTCGAATACAATATGTTACTTAGCCGCACACATACACACACGATTACATAAATTGTGACTTAAGCATATTTTGAAAATTAAACTCAACGATCACTAAAACCTATAATAATAATAACCCAAATATTAATTAGTATTAGATAAGGAAGAATTTATTTCATTCATAACGGTTTCGTTCTATATCAATTGGCGTGTATTTTCAGATTCCTTTAAGTAAACGGTCGAGACGTCTTTTTCTTCAGGGAAAAGACAAGTTCTTTTTTGCCCAGAGAGGATCTTGTCTTTCAGCGGGAGAAAGCGGTAAATGCTCTTCGTTTAGAGCTCGCGCTTTAGAAAAAAATAATTTAAAATGTGTGCTTTTGCACAGCCCATTTTTTCGTAGTACTTCTGTCAGTTGTGAAAACAAAAATTTAACGTTAAATGGGACTGTCTGGTACAGACTATACAGTATATACACCATGAATCATACATTATATTCTATACTTGTCTCATTATTTAGCAAGGTTTTTGTATTTCAAATGGAAAAATTTTAGGCTCAAATAATATCACATAATAAGAATTTATTTCTGGAAATTTTAAGAACTGAAACGGACATTAATGTGGTTTGAAAAAAGGACTTCGTAAAATATTTGAGAATTTGTACAGAAATAATAAAAGAATGTATCATAGAGAATCTCATGAAAAGCACAACTATGACTGTAAAAGTTGATGAGCAAAGTGTGCAATTTCACATCACACAAATCGTGCATCAGTAATATTAATTTTATAAATATTTGAATTGGTCCTTCGTTTTTAGCCTTTCCTGCGTTTGCTCAACGTTGTTTGCTCTTGTATGAAGGGAACTATTTTCAAAATTACTCGGTGGCCGGCTTCTGAAGACGCAATTCGAGAATGGAGAAGGCAGCTGCCTTGGCGTTTTAGCTTCAAGATCGATTTCAATTTTACTGGCAATATCGGATATCAAGAAGTAGAGCACTCAAATGTAAGGACCTGGCGAGGGAGCTACATCCAGGGATTTCAGCTGAAGAAGTTGGTCATGGCTTCTGAATTCATTATCGGGTTATATTGCAGCCATTTATCGTACAGAAATCTGCCTCCAGGTATCCTGACGAGTGAAAGTATCATCAAATAACAGCCCGAAATCTATTTTGGCTATACCGTTTCAAATCTACTACCACAAATATTTTATTAGCTATTGAATAACAGTAGATAAATTATACTTTTTTAAATAGGTCGTACAATGTTATACGAATAGCACATTAAAAATAATATCATAAACTTTGAGTTAATCGAAATAACTTTCCTAAAATAAACATAATGAATGACTGAAATAATCTAACATGAAACTCTTAATATCCTGTTAATACATACTTGCAATTTCGTCGTTAAAAATGAATATATATATTTTAAGGCTTCCCAATTTTAATTAAAAATATTTGTTCATATTTAACAAGAAATAAATGTTATATATTTTAACATTTCACACGTCAAATTCAAAAAGAATAAGTAAGAAAAAATATTAATAAATAACAGTCTGAAAAATTTATAAAATCAAAAATTCGTTTTAATACAACGATTTGTACACAATTTTGGTTTTAAACAAAATCTCGGTTTAATAAATTTTCTTACTTATTGGCTGTATTGCTTATTTATTTATTAAAAATAATTGTCAGGTTATATTAGTTAATACGAATAGCACATAAGAAATAATACCATAAACTGTGATTTTTTTAGGGTAACAGGCTACATGAGGGTAATCAACATGGTGGCAACTCCCCTTTAATAACATAGGAAGGAATTTGAAAGGGAGGATGCGGAAGGGTAGAGGAAAGTAGCCAATGGTTAACTAGGGCCCCCGGGCTATGGTTTAAGGATCCTACCCGGCAATTCGTCCAAAAGTGATGCAGGGAAAACCATAGAAAAACCTGCATCAGGTAGGTCGGGAATTTGGTACTTGTCCCACGCCTTTCCGATGGCGGGAGAGGGGTTTGCTGTGGGGTCGTAGCTTTCCCCTCGCCGTGCCTTGACTGGTTTAGGAGGCAGCTGGCCGACTATTCCAATAGGAATAGCGGACAACTCTTACGGAATGCCCAAGGTCTGCGATCCCGGAACATACACCTCTCTAAACAGGCCGAGGTGCCTCGGTATGTGGGAACCTTAGTTCAAAAAACCAGAGAGTTGATCGAAATAATTCCTTTAATGATATAAGCATAATGAATGACTGAAAGAATCTAACATAAAAGTCTTAATATCCTGTAAATTCATACTTACAAGTTGGTCGTTAAAAATAAATATATATATTTTCAGGATTTCCAATTCAAGTTTAAAATATTTGTTTATATATCACAACAACTAAGTGCTATAAATTTTAACATTTCACACGTCAAATGTAAGGTTGTTATATAGAAGAAATGTTAATTTGTCTGAAAAATTTATTAAATAAAAAATTCGTTTCGCCCGCAATTTTTGATTTAATAAATATTTCTTCATATTGGCTGTATTGATTATTTATTTATTAAAATATAATTGCCAGTTAATATAAAAAATTACATAGAAAATATTTTTTGCTCTACCAGCTGTTAATATTTTTTTTATAAAAGAGACTATATTAAATTACTCGTCCACTTAGAATATAATGTAATAGTAAATTTGTTTATTTTATATGAACGTTTAAATGTTTTATCGTTAAAAAATACTTTTAGGATTGCTATATATTTAGGTTATAAAAATCCTATTTACTTTACAGTTTCCCATGAAGAGATTGAATGCAATATAACATCCACAGGCGTATTAGACTCTATGTTGTATGTCAGTTATAAAATTACGGAACTGTGTTAACTGCTAAAGGTAGATCTGCGGCACTCGCAAATCTCATCAAAAACCACAAAAGTGCAAGTTTCAATTACTTAACGGTGGGCAAATTTAGTAATAATTGTCTGGGGTCATTCACATTTTCCCTGATAGGTGTGGATAATGCCATGTTTATAGGAGGGGAGGATTGTGGAGCTGCCGGAGATTAACCCGTAATTTAATATCCTGGCCGTTTACGTGCGCGAGGCATATTTCACTGTGTAGATAATTATTGACACCTGGTAGTTACACGATGCTAGAATTTTGTTTTTGTAACGACCTCCCCCAGAGTTCAAAAGGTGAACCGTCAGGTGCATCAAGGTAACGAATATTGATGCGATGCCTTGGGAATGCCAAATTTCGGCGGTTACGTTAAAAGCTACCTAGTTGCAATATCCTCGGGAAGATAACAGCTTCCCGGAATAAAATTTCTCTTAAACTTAATCACATATTAAAGAAGTTCGTACAAGTTCTAAAAGTTATGTCTCGATCAAAATTATTGAACAATAACGGCGTGCCTATTTCCAGATCGGTATACTATATGTAATTCAATTTTTAAATACTAAAATGAATTAAGTAAATATTTTGTCTGTTTGGCAGAGTTAGTGACCAGGAAAGATCAAGTTTACTTCAGGTTGACTTGAAAGAAAGAGAATAATATTTGATTTTACTAGTTCAATATGGAAGCTTTCACAAACAGATACAGTGGCTTCACGATCTTCAATTATCTGTTACATTCCGTTCGTGCTCTAAGAAAATGCTCAAAACAGGAAAAATCGAAACTCACAAAAACGGTGAAAGCAAAGAATTGAATAGATAAGATACGGAGTTAAGTCCAGAATATGGAATTTTTTCATCATTAAAAGAACCTGTTCTTTATAATTTACTGAAAAGATTAAATACGTGAATTAAATATTTAAAAATAAAATTTATCTAATAAAATTCCGGATTATCAGTCAAATAAAACTTATTTATTATTGTTTTACAGTAATTTTTTTTAGTAGGAGCTTAAGATCAATTAATCATAATCATTGTCTTAGATTGTTTCAATTTTTACAATCATTTTTAAATCACTGCAGCCAACAATTATTGAAATACCATTCAGGAATTCCGAATGAATTTGTAATCTGTTCAAAACCTGAATTTCCCGTATTATTGCAGATTAGCCCCAGGGAAAAAACCATAACAGATTCAAATATAAATAATCAAATTTACAACTCATTATGAGAAAACAGAAATTAATTCCAATATGTAATTATGTTAATAAAATGTTCTAAATTAAAAATGAATATTTTCAATATTGCATATTTGAATTTGAGTTTCTAACTATAAATTTTAATAATATAAGTAGATTAACCGAAAGCTCCTTCCAAATAAAATTCAGCGAAACAATGATAAATGAGATTTATTATAGTTTAGAGCTAATTAAATATACGTACAACTATTTATCAATCACTATTTTTTTTATCTCTAACAATAATTTTAAAAAAATACATTAATACTATTTGTATTCTTTGCATCTACAGGCAACTCATTATACAATGTTAATCCTCTATCTAACATTGAATTTTTTGTGCTTCTTAGATTCAGATGCTCAATAAAAATAACGCCCCCCCCCCTCTTCCTTGGTGATATATGCTTTCGGACATCTAATTTTCTTTTAATAAAAATATTGAAATACTCGGGAAACTGCTCCTTATCTATTACATAAATAAAAAATAACACATCATACAATATTTTGGTCCCTAATATTTAAAAATTCTAATTTATTTAACATATCCTGAAGCTTTCAATTTTTATTTTCATTCAATTTGACTGATAACCAAGGTGTTTCTCTAATAAGTTGTATTATATTGTATCAGTCAATTCATAAACTATAACAGCAAATTAACAAGATTTAAAAATATTTGCGATAGGTGTCTTAGATTAAAAAAATTGCCTTAATATTCTTCCAATCGAAGAGGATCGCAAACACGGGTTTCCCTTCAATGTTACTTATTTTAGTAATTTTTTTTACTTGACGAGGAACATGCCAAAGCTGCATTCTGACTAAAAGTGAGCAGGTCACACATTAAATTGCATAGCAGTAAATAATAAATTTACTTTTTCACGAAGTAACTTTTTTTTTTCAAAACAGACATAGCGATTAAACCTACGTATTAGCTGTTTTCTCTCTGTGATTCACGACTCAAAACATTGAACGGTAGTCGTTTATTTATCATTTTGATGTCATTAATTACACTAACTGGAAAATATATCGTCGCATTGCTGCAACAACTAAGCCGCTCAATTTTTTTTCTTCTTAAGCTCATCTGTGTCGAAAATTCGAGATGCTCCTGTGTATGACGCGGTAGCGGGGGTTTAGAACAGTCTGCGGCTGCGGTTTCACGTGTGCGGTGGTGATTTAGTGCGTTCGCGTGACGCTCGTGGGCGGAGAGGTGGAGGAGATCCGCGGGCGTTCTTCATCTGCTCCCGGGGACAGCGTGATCAGCGCCGCATCGCGTGAGAGCTACGCACGTCGCCAATAATTTAGCAACTGCGAATCGAAAGCGCTGCCGAGCAATCACAGCCCCTCTGATTTCTTCTCTCGCCTCGCGAGCAAAATACGAAACTGTGTTTCAGCTAACTCCAATCTCTTGCATTGATATAAAAATAAGAGGCAAATAAAAAGTAAAATTTGTGCTATAAAAAATCTCACGTTTGTTATCTAACTTTCGGCTACAGTTAATTTCCTCCTGTCCTATGCTTAAAGTACTCTGCGCTCCTAATTCGAACCGCATTATAATGTCCTGGGTTTCCCATAATTTACTCGTCGGTATCTGTTGCAAACCAATGTTGGAACATTCGTCTCTACCTAATAATTTGTGTCTTCTCTGGTTTCCGCAGTATTTCGAATGATAGTTTTAGCAGAAAAACTACTGAAGTGGCGTGGTCGTGAGACACTATCATTCGCAGAAACCAGAGAAGACACAAATTATTCGGTAGAGAAAAAACGATTTTTTCCCCCAAAATGTTCATTATATGTAAGGATCCCCTACTGTCAAGTAGATAACGGTATTTATTATTAAAAATAAAGCTAAAGTAGACCATGTGTTCGTATTCCACAAACAAACCATTGAGGTGTTTCCTTAATATCAATATTTACCTTGCATTATTTAATCTAAAGTACCTGAACGTGACGTACTTCTGTCATGGGTATAAAACGTACAATTAGGAACACTATAGATTTTTCCATTCTGCCATTCCCTTATGGATTTAACTTATGACTTCAATCGTAGCATATATAATGTATGTAGAATTATGTTATCTCTATTGTGAACTTACAAATATTTTAACAACATTCTATTAAATAACTAATTATCTGTGGAAAAGCGTTAAGATTTTCATAAAATAGAACATTGGAAACAGGGAAACAAAGTAAACTCAAAACTCTCTCTATATATAAAAATATATAAATATGTATATATATATATATATATATATATATATAAATATAAAATATATATAAAAATAAAACATTGAAAACAGGGAAACAAAGTAAACTCAAAACTCTCTCTATTTATAAAAATATTGATGTATAGTGATACAAATTATTCATACACATTTCATGTTATTATTTCGTAACTTAATTACAATTTTAAAATGAATATTCGTGATTAATAATTAAATCAGTGGTGTACACAAAAATGAATATTTGGAGAAGTGAGGCGTCGCATTTGAGGCTGAACAGAATTAGCTGAATATATTACGTGTTTAATAAATCGATATGCATTTTTATTAACTTGACCATCCGATGATTATAATATTTTTATTATTTAATATTATATTATAAAATTTTTAACGTCCCAGTTTTCAAATTATTAAATTAATCAAATAACCTCTCATCGTTATAATTGCGCAGCGCGTATTAGTATACTGTAAAAACTCATAAATACTAACAAATAGAATTATTTTGGATGGGTGAGAGGAAAGAATAATCAACACCTGTTGCAAATATATTTTCAGAAAAGGATACAGTTGTCGTGATGTCCAAAAATTTAGCATTACACAGAGTATATGGTTTCGGTATCTGTTTTATTTATTAGATGATATAGTCTTGCATGACTGTATGTTTCTTTGTATACATGTATGTTCCGCATACAAATCTACACCAGTGGAAAAAATTTCAACAAATTTCGTATACGTGTTCCTTGCGACCAGGAAACAAACACGGTCGGGGTAAGACACGTGTACCACCCCCAGGATCGAGAATGGCTGCTGGTTGAAATTTTTATCAATGCAAACATGGCCGATATTTGCGTTGAATAAATATTTTTCTGGGTTAATTAGATTGATAGTATTTGTACGATGTTTTTTCTGATTAGGGATGGGAATGGAGGGGCGCTACGTAAAAACAACCGAGAATCGAGTCAAATTCGGGGTTATGGATGTCACTGAGTTTACTTATGACGACGTGGGCAACGTGCGGGGTTGGGAGCTGCTGGCTGGAGGTGAGCGGGGATAGAATTTTTCACACAATGTAACCGGCCGACTTTTGCGTCGAATAAACCTTTTGTTTAGTAGCGAGGGTGGAAATTTTAAAACATGTTAAAACGGCCGATATATTCGTCGAAAGAAACTTTTTCGGGATCAATGAGTACAATCCCTTTCCGCATTGAAGTTGAGCACATTTAGGGATAGGGGTCGAGGTGCGTTACACAAAAATAACGCAAAAGCAACCGAGATATGAGTAAAGTCGGGGATTAGAGATATATGACAACCCGGGTAACGGCGGGAACTCAGATAGTAATTTAGATAATTTAAGCTACGTGAGTGACCAGGAATGTCTTATAGGCAATAAGTACTTTTACTTAACTGACAGATATTTTACGTGGCATTTTATGCAAAAGTCAACGAGCCACGAGCAGTACAAATCGGTTTTCCCAACAATAATTGCCTCCGAGTATGACTATATATAATATGGAGTAATGGTATTTAAATATAATAATAAAGACGAAATAAGTGATAATATAAATACCACAGAACGTTTCTGGGATCCTTATTCCTTTCATCAGGTGCGAAGAAGAGCCTGGAGCAGCACAACTGCTCTCGTCAGTTTACAAAACTCAAGAGTCTTTCCTTTTACCCAACCAAAATAATTCTGTTTGTTAGTATTTATGAGTCTCTAAAGTGATAGTAATACCTAGTAATATTGTAATTGGGTTGTTGAGCTTTTCAGTTTTAATAAATTTATCTTTTAAGAGTGCTCCAACTTGTCCTTGACGTTTGCACTCGCTGAATTATTTCGAAATATTTACTAACAGCCGTCCACCAGCCGACACGAAGGTAGTGGCAATTCACGAGATGGTATCGTGTCAGAGAATGTGAAATATTTGTGACGAAGTTACTATTCCTCCCATTAGTAAGATAGGACTACCAACTTCTAATCGCACCTCTTCTCGGCTGTCTACAGTAACAAGAGATCATTAAAAACCGACGATCTCCGGGAAGGCCAGAAGTGCGGTCTTAAATAACTACAGTTATGGCCCTGTGCGATGGAATAGCAGTCCAGTAAAAGCAAAGTCATTATTAGCTCCCTCTGAAGGGCAAGTACGTCTTATCACGAGTGCCGTAACACCCTTTGTTGCGCTATTTCGTTTAGAAGATTTGCAGTGAAAATGAATGTGCCTTTATATCCAGCCACTTTATCCTCCACGCAATTCAGGGCGGTGAAGAACCTTCTCAAGTTCCGGAACTACTTCACAAGGGTTCCAACGCGAGGAGCAGAAAAGCCCAGGAGCTGGGTTGTACTGAGCGGGACGATGTCTGTGAGGATTTTGTCCACGTACGCTTATGCTCTGCGCCAGTTCCCCAAAGATGATCACAGTTCTTTTGATTGCTGCAAACATGGGTGTATCGTTCTTTCCTCTTTGATCTATACAAATTCATCTATTTTCTCTCTAGATCCACTTCAACCAAATTATCACAATTTTAGTTATAAGCTAACGGAAAAAATATTAACTCTGAATATGACATTCCGTCTCCTACAAAAATAGAGGAGCGACGTTTCTCCGCAATTCGCTCGATTTGCAGAAATTTCAACTTTAGAAAATATTCCAAAATCACTTCCAAGGTTCCCACAAGCCGAGGCCTGTCCTGAGAGGTGTATGTTCCGGGGACACAGACCTTGGGCATCCGGTAAGAGTTGTTCTCTGTTTCCATTGGAACAGCCAACCAGCTGCCTTCTAAACTGGTCAAGGTACGGAGAAGGGAATGCTGCGTCCCCACAGAAAACTCCTCTCCCGCTATCGGAAGGGCGTGGGACAAGAACCCAATGCCCGACCTACCTGATGCTGGTTTTTCTAGGGTTTTTCCTCCATTTCTTTAGGCGAATGCCGGGTAGGATCCTTAAAATATAGTCCGGGGGCCCTAGTTAACCCTTGGCTACCATCCACTAACCTTTCCACATCCCCCTTTCAAATACCTTCCTATGCTATTAAAGTGGAGTTGCCACCTTTTGGATTTCCCTCATGTAGCCTGTTACCTAAAAAAAAGTGTGTCCCCATACGGTCCTAAACTGTTCATTAGATTGCGATGAAACTTTGGTCAGTTGTTTTGCAAACCCTCACAAAGGTTTTTGCAGGTCTTTCCAAGAGTTAGTCAACTCGTAAGAGTTTAGTGAAATTTAAAAACATGCTAAAAAGGCCGATATTAGCATAGATGAATTACTTTACGGTGTCTATATGATTAATAGTATCTATCTAGATGTATTAGTGTATAATTTAAACCCCTTAAAGCATCATTAAGGGAGAGGGTGGACGGGCGTTACATAAAAATAACGCGAAACAACCGAAATTGGTGTCCAGGGTTATATAAGTCAATGCGTTTTATTCTGACATTTACAATGTCAGTTAAGTTGTAATTGAGACCCTACGTGTTGAGGTGGAAGGGGGCGGTAGCCGTTTCCGTTCACAATCTTAAATCTGTAGGCCAATTTCTACCAAACTTTGTACACATGTTACTTACGATCCAGGAACAAACACTGAGAGATTAAGACGCACCTACCGCCTCTAGGAGTGGGGGTGGAACAAAACGATTTCGGTGTAGCTTAATTTTATAGTGTCATTCTAAAATTTTATGCGCCTAATTTCAATTAAGAGAAGCACCCTTACCGTATGGGTTGTGGTGGAAGGGTTATATTAGTGGTGATTCCGGGGTTATATGTGTCGCTGATATTAATTCTCACATTAACTATAGTGGTTAATGATATTTTATGTTCAACTACGTAGAGGTGGACGTGGTTGACAAAAGGTTACGCGGAGTAGTTTTGTCCCTCTTAAGTTGCCCGGTGATTTTTTATTTTCTGAGGATACCAACTATATTTTGGTCTCTGTTAGTTAAACGTATTTATTTAATTCTTTTTGGTACCGGGAGTATTTTTAGACTTTATTAAGTTTGCGAGTATTTTTACTATTTTAATTCGTCGTGATTGTTTAGACACTTTTATTTTATGTAACAGAAGAATTACCGTCAGTCATCATCCTGGTTTATTTGAAGTTTGATGCCTACGGGTTAGGTCGGGGAGGGGGTATTTAAATGCGTATATGTTCAAAACATTAGTGCTATTTATACTGGTTAAATGAAATGTTTATCAAGAGGTGAGTGTCGAATATATTCTTACTCCAGGTTAATTTAAATATCCGTGCAACGCCGAGCACTCAGATAGTTATCTACATAGAAGTAACAGATGTTCAGTCAATTGTTCTTAACTTTAAAAAAATAGCTTTCACGATCCAATTAGGATTGATACACTTTTCCTTGGCATTCACATGGCGGGCGATCTGCATGATTCAATCTAAACAAAAAAAATTGTCATCGTACTCGGCTGAATGAAAAATGAAGTTCTTCAGAAATTCACTATTCGCATGAAAAATAGATGTCAGAAAGCAATGTTCCAATAAAAACTGGCCGCAATGTGAAAATAAAAAGTCTGCTTCATAGTTTTGTAAACAAAGCAGATGCAAATGCCAATTAGGATTAACATTGGGATGTCTTGCAATAACAATGTGTCGCCAGCGTGGTTTTCTTTGCTCTATTACCCATGCAGCAGCCGCAGAATTTAACGTGAGAGGCCATTTTCACTAGTGCCTCACTAGCCACACCGAAAATATTTCCTTAAGCGGACACGCAGCCACAATGCTCTGTCCGCCCAACTGACCTGACCCTCACATAAACTGAGCCCATACACCCAGTTACTAATCCTTACGGTCTATTTATGGGTGAATTAAGCTCAGCATATAGCAGACGGGGTGAAATTTCTACGCCGTTGCATTTTCACGTTTTCTATATATTCTCAATTCTATAAACCTCATTTCCAAGCAGTAATAGTTTCACTAAAGGTCGGGAAGCATTTGTTTATTTTATTCTTTTCTACTTAACGTATAAGAATTTGATATTTTATTTTCATTTCTTAAAAATCTAAATAAATAAATCGGCGACATGCATATTGAAAACTTCAGTGCACAAACTTGATCCTAAATTTTGAATAAAGCGTCATGCAAATGTTTCTCTTGTTTAAGTATTTAGAGGTAAGGACTCGATACACAGGGAAAAGAAAATATGTGGGCAATTTCTCATCTGTAAATATAAGTATCGAGAGCTGAAACAGTTTGCCTGGAGCATTCCTGGATATTTTATCCTGAAGTGTTCAGAGTTTTCTATAGGCTTGCCCAAAACAGTTTTAAATAAAGTCAATTTAATAAGAAACTTAAAGTCTACTGCATTAATTTAGTATTTTTGTTATTTTACAACACCTGATATATAAGGTTACGTCTGATACTAGCAACTAAGTCAAAATATCTCAAACTCAATTTAATCAGTTCCTAACTCCACCTCCCTGTCTAATTCAAGACTAAAACTGTGTATTTATAGTTTATAAATGCTTGTGCTCCGCTAAAAAATTCCTTCTCAGCATTTTTCCCCCACGAAGGAAACAACAGGCTTTTTTAAGGTATTGGGGCTTTGAACGTACTTATGTATTTGATGGCTGTCACTAACGTGCCGCTGACAGCGACACTTCGGTCCCTCCTGTCTGGACTTCCAGGAATTTCCCTTCACATCGCACGACCCTTCAAACGAATACTTCGCCGACCCTCAAGATAAAATATTTTAAAATAGTTCCCTGTACGGTTATGGGTCAAATAAGCAATTCGTACAGTCCTTTGCCAGCGGAAGGGTTAAAACTACTTTAAAATTAATCTCAAAACTTTACGTCGGATTGAAAATTAATAATAAGAAATATAGCGAAATTCAGAAAATATAAGTGATAATATAAATTCCACACAAATTTTCTGGAAACATTGTTACTTTCTTCATGAGAAGAAGAAACGCAATAGCGACACAACTGCACTAAAACTCAAAAGCCAAAGGCTTTGTCAACGGACTAGTGGAGTTATGTCGGACTCGGATCTTGCGTTTTATCAGAAACTTAAGAATGGAACAAGGCTTCCAAAAACGATGTGTGGTATTTATATTATCACTTCTTTTGTCTGTATTTGCCTCCTTATTACTTTAAAATTAGTAGAAAAAAGTTTACTTTAACTTGGATAAATATTTTTGAAAATAGGAACGTTTTTATTTGAACAATTATTACTTGTTATAATATTACTTAAAGGTACACTCGATATTATGCTTCATCGGATAAAGGTAGCAGACAACAAAACTTTGTTTCTCGCGATCCGTTCGTCTGCATATGGCAACTCGCAAACTCACTGCATACTCAGGCAACAACAATAATATACGTTCTATGTTTGTCTGCATAAACCTATTTTCTAGGCAGGTTTACTGTTTGCTAGTGACATCTAATTTTCCGCCATATTCGCAGCCACAACGAATTTCTGCGGGGGAGTTAGACATAGCTGTTACAGCTAGAGCTATCGAAAATTCCGAACTTTTATTGACTCTGAAGAGAAGCGTGAAAGATATGAGATATCAGATCGTACAGTGTTGTTCGTGCAATGTATTTTTTGTAAGTAGTTGGCAACATTTTCTTTAATTGTTTATGAGAGTGAAAACAAACTAATTATACTTCCAATGCCTTCTTGTAAATGACACAAACAACTTCGTTACTTCACCATGGTTGAAAATTTTTGACCCGGGTGCTGAAATTCTAAATCTGATAAATGAAATGATCCTGTTGCTATTACCAATTAACCCACAGATATTTGAGTATTATTAATATTATTTACTCCAATCGGGGTTACATACTTAAACAGATGGAGAAAGCAGAAATTTTCTGGAGAGACAGAGAGGGCTACCTTTATGAATGCATTTTCCTCTCTCCGTTGTTTGAACTAATTTTCCCACAAACCGAGGTACGTCGGCCTGTTTTTTATAGCTGTATGTTCCGGGGTCGCAGTCCTTGGGCATATGGTAAGAGTTGCCCGCTATTCCCATTGGAATAGTCGGCCAGCTGCCTCCTAAACTGGTCGAGGCACGGAGAATGGAATGCTGCGTTCCCACAGCAAACCCCTCTCCCGCCATCGGAAGGGCATGGGAAAAGTACCTACTACCCGACCTACCTGATGAAGGTTTTCTATGGTTTGTCCTACATCATCCAATTAAAATTTAATTATTCGTTATTTTATTATAGTAATTAATCACAGTCGATGTCTTGGTGTTGGTTCTTCACGGTTCTGTTCCTATCCAATGAACTTATAATCACAAAGATAACTTCGTAAAATGTGTGTTGTTACAAATAACGCTGCTTTTTGTTGTTGAGGGAGGAGTTCTCATTTGAAGACCCATACAATCCATATCTGTTTGATGGCTTGAGAGAAGTTCTCCAAGAGCGCCAAAATTTATGGGTATTAACAGGCCTTCTTTTCTCAGATTCATCCAATTTCAGTTAGAAATTGAAATTTTTTCGTATTATTTTTCTTGGAGCCAACTGCCATAGGGCACTGCTATATCAATAATCCAGACACAATTTTTTTCTCGACCACTGCGTTGTTCGGGATGTGTTCTAAGTGGCGATAAGTTTGGATAAGAAATTAAAATACATATTACAATTTTCTAATAAAATTATTTTATTTTACGTCTGTTTTTAATCATATTAAATAAAATGTAATTCATGACGAATACTGTTTGTTATTGGTCATAAACTACATTTTCAATTACATTTCGAATACATTAAGGAAGAAGAGTTTTCCGTGAATACTTCTATTTAGGAAGACATCAATGTATTGATCTTGTTGACTTTAAATCAGTTGTTCTTGGAACGGGGAAGAGCGACTGCACCCTGGTGTGCAGTAAACAATCTCACATTCAAATTGAGAGCACGTAGCGTAGCGGCTAAATGTGCCTCTGTGCGAGTTCTCCTTCGCCTGTATCTATCGCTACTCTAAACATCTGGTTTGCAGTTGAAGAGTTGTCCGTGTACGTTCCGTACGCCTCGAGGGATAAAAGGAAACTGCTAGATAATGTAGCTCAGCTGGCTAAATTTCCTGGCACATTGAAGGAAGCCGCATTGTTCGCTTCACACCGACTGCAGGTGTGCACGAGTGCGTGAAAGATTTACGGCAAACATTGCTTTCAGTTTTGCAGCATTCAGAAACTTGGATCGTTGCATAACTTATCTAACTAGAAAGGTACGTATTGAATGTGAACACTGATGCACCGCTAACATACAGACATAACCGTAATATCCTGATCAGAACATAAATTATCCTAATCACTAGCAAATATCAGCTAAAATGAGAGACATTATATTGTCAAACAAAACACAATTGATTCACATTGAATATACCAATGAAATATTTATAATGTAACTTAAATATTTATTTTTACGTCTGATTATATTAAAAATAATGCAGTTTTTGTATAATCTCATAGATAAAGCCTTGATGTTATCCAATCCCATAAACCACATGCAAAACATTAAAATTGTTAAAAATATTTTAATGAATAATGCTTACCCTATAAATTTTATTAACAAACATATATCTAAAAGAATTAATAAACACAAATATAATAGCGAAATTAGTACAATAAACATTAATTATAAGAAAGTTTTGATAAAAATGTTTATGTTATTGCCATATTATGGTCATTTCAGCGAAATCTTGAAACTAAGTTAGATTTTCAAATTATTTTCAAAATTAACAACAATCTTACTAAATTTATAAAAAGAGGCAAAGACAAAATTGATAAAGAAAAGCAACACAATGTTGTATACAAAATTAATGGTAGTGAATCAAATTGTTACATAGGGCAAACAAAACGCGCTTTGTAAATTAGACTTAAGGAACACAAAAACAATTTTAAAACTTCGAACCATTATGTGGTCACTACTCATTGACTGGAGGAGAATCATGATTTTGATTGGAAAGGTGTTGAGATTTTAGATATAGACGCAATTTATCGGAAATGATATACATAAAATGACTGACAACACCATAAACTCACATAATGACACAATTAAATTAAGCAAAATTTACAATGCTATAATTTGTTGATTCTTGATTTTAATTTTTTAATATTATTTTCGTATAATTGTTTGTGAAAATGTTAGTTTAGTAATTTCTGATGATGAGAAGTTCGCACATTTGTTTACGAGACACATCCCAAATTCACAGGGACAGAGATTTGAGAATCTATTGAGGGTTCTATTTAAATGTATTTTAATCGATTTAAAATAATTGAATTGAATTGGGATCCAGTGACGGATCTAAAGTTTCTATTTAAACTATAATATATTCATGAAACAAAAAAAATCCACACATTTAATACCTAATACAATACAATTGAATTTACATTACTACTAATCATGTAAAAAATTTAATTACTACTTTAACCTCATATTTATCAAAATAGTAGCAGCTAATATTTCCCTTAGACTCAGGGCGCCTTCGTGTTTTATCGCGTATCAGACACAGACGATGACAGAGTTTACATACTTTGTTTCTGTGCACTTTTACGCACTCACTTAGTGAACAGGAGCGGTTTCTACTTCCTCCGTGCTACGGCTGCCTCCCAGGTCGATTCTAGAAAGTTATGGTGCGGAGCTGGGCTGGCCTGCAGATGGTTAGCGTTGGTCTTACATCCTTCTTTGCTTCTTGTGAGCTGGTAGTTTTACTCGGTGATCGCCGTATTTGCGATCCACGTACTTCAGTTTATTCGCTCGTTTTTGGTCCGAATTACTTAGATTACTGCATCTTTTATGGAAACCCGTAAAATTCAAGATTGTAGTGTATTTTTTCTTGAATCCGGACTGATGACTTGTTCGTAGGAACACTTACTCTTGTTTCAGAACTAAGTCGAGCCTGTCGTTCTATTTCAAAGTACTAAGATTGTTTCTCCTCCACCCGTCGACGTTGATACTAGATCAGGACTACTTCTTCGGGTGCTGGCTCAGATGCTCGTTCTACATTCTTCGAATGCTAGTTAAAAACTGTTCTTCCAACACTCTGTACACCTTTAAGGTGGACAGGCATTGTTAATTTATTGGTCAGGCGAAATTGATCACCTGAACAATTTATCCAATGGCTTTAATATATTCTCCCGAGTTTCTCTATTGCCACGCAAGAAGAGCAAGAAAAGGACACTAATTATCTGATATACCCAATCTCCATGAGCAGGTTTTTAAAATTTAGATATTGGAATTTCAACTGGGCTGTACTAACCACTTGGAATACTGGATTCCTCCAGCGTCGTTTGCTTTGGTGGCTACGTTTTCTGCTTGGTTCGGCAGGGGCTTCTACGGTCGGCAGGAAAACCCACTCAGAAACAAAAGAAAATTTTGAAGCGAATACTACAGCCTTTAAACTCCCAATTTCATATTACATACGCGTTAAGCTGAATAAATTTAATAAAACAAAATACGCGGCTAAATATTTATTATAAAGTTTGTAGAAGGTTTATTTCTAATGAAAATGCTGCAAGAATATATTCCACTTAAAGACAAGAATAACCAACAATGAGTTACATATAATACATTCTAAAACAACACATTGCTTATTTTTATGCTTTATTACAAATTTAGGTTAATTAATATGAATCGCCAACTGTTGCTGAAGTTTAAAAATTGAAAAAGATATTTAAAATTTGGTACACTCACAAAATACGAACTGCAACTCCATAATGTGTCAAGTTCTTTGAAGAACAGATATGATCTAAATTCTGTTAGAATAGTTGCACCCTATGTGCACATTAACATATAATACACAGTCTCCATAATACATTTCGTTATTTAAAGATTAAAAACATCAGCCTATTATTCAGAAAAAATTTATTATCCCATTTGAAACATAATATTTAGCAGACACCACGTTTCGTTCTTGATTGCAGCCGCTTCAGGAGTACAATTAAAATTCAATTAGCTAAAAAATAAATTAAGAAACTAAGTCTTACAAACATGATAATTGTAATAAAATTAGGTATAAATATAATTTATAGCGAGTTACAATTTATTATAAGAAAATTTAAATTAACAAATTTATAACGTGCGGTTTTTCTGACTAATAGACTGTTGTTATTAATATTTAAAGAAGTCAGATTATTATAATTGTTACATTTCGTTACGTTTTCTCGAAATGTAATTTTCTAAACCAGTTCATTTCCAATATCCTTAAAATATTTAACTTGTGAACAGTGTTTCTACGGTGATTGCCTACCGTTTATTACGGTATAAAATTAATAATATAAAACGTTGTGAATGTAATAGTTATGACGGCCATAGAAAAAAAAGAAAAAAATATGCTTGTTGCAAACAGAGAAGCGATTACGAAAAAAATTTAACATATACAAACTAATATGACTATACAACAAATTAAAATACGTATATAGGATCTTTATCAATAACATACATGAGATGAATACATCTCATTTACAGTGACAGAAACCTGCGAGACCGATGATCAACTAGAAAGTATTGACAGGTTGATTGGTTCACTTTCCATGAAAAGCTTTTACGGCTTATGAAGAGGAGATGTATGTGTCGGATGGTGACTGATTATATTTTAAGAGACTAACGCCCTCTGAGGCATTTTGTGTCACTTAGAAACGGGATGAGTGGTTGAAAGAACGCACGCTCTCGTTAAGACACGGCCGAGATAACCGAAGTTTATTTTATACACGCATACAAATATTCTAGTGTACATAAATATGATTATTTATTGAGTGAAATGGAATGTGAATATTATTAATATTTAAATTTATGTTTTTTTTAATAAAAATTGGTGGTTGTTTGAGAGAACTAACGGCGTATTCAATACCAAAATAAATTAAATATTGAGTGGTATTATTGTCGTTTTCTTGATCAATACAATATTCAAACATTTTTTTTAGGGCAATAGGCTACATGAGGGTAATCCACGTTGGGCAACTCCCCTTTAATAGCATAGGAAGGGATTTGAAAGGGGGATGCGGAAGGGTAGAGGAAGGTAGCCAAGGGTTAACTAGGGCCCCCGGGCTATATTTTAAGGATCCTACCCGTCATTCGCCTAAAGAAATGCAGGGAAAATCATAGAAAAACTTGCATCAGGTAGGTCGGGCATTGGGTACTTGTCCCACGCCCTGCCGATAGCGGGAGAGGAGTTTGCTGCGGGGACGCAGCATTCCCTTCTCCATGCCTCGACCAGTTTAGGAGGCAGCTAGCCGACTATTCCAATGGGAATAGCGGGCAACTCTTACCATATGCCAAAGGTCTGTGACCCCGGAACATACACATATATATGCCTCGGCGTATAGGTGCCTCGGCTTGTGGGAACCTTAGTTCAAAAACGGAGAGGAAAAGGCATCCCCAAAGGTAGCCCCTTCGTATCTCTCCTATAAGGTTCTGCCTGCGAGAGAACATCCCTCGCAGGTATTGCCTGCGAGAGAATAGCCCACGCAGACCTGGCTCATAACTCAAGGTACGTTTAAGTCTCACTTTGTTTGTTACGTAACAGGTATTTGTATCAGTATTTCAAGCAGTATAGTAAACCAGAAAATAGGCCACGTCAACTATGAGACATACGTGGTATTATCGTCTGCATTGCGCAATTGGGATGAACTACAATCCGAATACGGCGGAATCCCTAATTATGACTTTATATCAGCAAGAGTTTCCAGGGACTAGCCCACGAAGACCCTAAGAGAGATATTCGATGGCTGAGTGAAAGTATTAAAGTTTTTTATGCATAAACGTTGATAAATTATAACATAGCTGCTTTTGTAAAAAAAAATAGAATCATTACAACATAAATGAGTTTTTATTCCGGATCGAGTGGCTTGTTCGTGACACAAATACAATATAACCCCGACGTCGTGGCCAGCTGGTATGAAAAATAAACTGTGGTATTTCCATAAAATAAAAGTCACGAGGCGAAACTAGTACGTTCTCTTTTCATACCACACAACTAGCTCAGATGTTCCAGTTACGAAAGTTTCTTCTTCCGGCGCCGAACAATAGATGGTCAGTAACTCAGAGGTTCGGGATGCGAAGTCTCCCTCTGGCGACGTCCAGCCAAAGCACCATTGTCATATCTTTCTTTTCTCTCTAAAATTTTCTATGTGTTTATTTATAATTTTGTATATAATTTTTATCTATTACTTTCTGTCGTACAACGTTTTTTAAACTTCACATCACTATATAACTGTGGTAAATTTAATCCTAAAGAGGAGTTATTTACAAATGATTAATATAAGAACTAATTACATAAAGTAAACAAATTAACAAAAATTAACAACTTACCAAATTGTTATAACAACTTAGCACAAACAATTACAATGTTGATAAATTCACAAAGTTTTTGTAAACGTGTCCGAATCACAGAACTCACTTTACACCAACGACACTGTAGCAAGGCTGCAATTAGTTCATATATTAATCATTTTTAAATGCGTCCTCTTTAGGATAATACGTAATAAAGATAACATGTATGAAAACGTCGTAAGGCTATAAATAAAAAAGAAAGGGCCTGGAAAAGTACATTAACTTATTTATTTATTTATTCAGAAACAGACTTTAAATAAAAACTTTGTCACATTTTTTCGCATAATTTCTAATACCACATGGCTATTGACTCCATGCATAACTTTCAAGTGTTTACCTGATGTTTGCTCTTAGCTCCTGAATCCATTATATAAAACGTGTAACTCATGGCTAAAAAACTTCTCTATAAGTTTATATCCAATCGGATTTCAAAATTCTCCTCTCCAATTCAAATTATTTTTTCTATGTGGGTTCCCAGAACAACTCCAACGGACAGTATTAGTATCTTCGTATCTTGAGAAGTACGATCTCGAAATTTAATATCTTCATTGATCTGGTACGTTTCGTACTGCCAATGTTTTCAGCAAACTGAGGGCAGGCCAGCAAAATTTATGAGTCGGAACAAACAGAGTCATAAAGATATCCACAGGTCAGCTAACACCCAATATGGACAAAACTGCAATATGAATGAATAAATACATAAAAACGTCCACCTTACAGGTTTGCCTTGTATTACAATTTCTTTCATTTGTCATGTTATAATTGAGAGCAAAGGATTAATAGTACTGACATCCTCATCACTAGAACACTTTAAGTGCATTGAACGAGTTTTTGTGACACTGTCGTTTTGTTTCAACATTATACGATTTCAAATTATATTTAAATGTATGAAATCACTATATTTTAAAAATATAGGTCTATCTGAATCAATTGAAAGTATAAATGCTATGGTGACATTTAGAATAGGAAACGAATATCGATTTTTTGTGCGTACAGCCTTTCGGAGGGAAAGTGAATGGAAGAGAACGGCATCTGCCACTATCAGAAGGAGAACTAAACACATTCTGCAAGACGAAGATCTATGTTAAAATGAGGTGGTTAATGTCAGAGTGGGCATCCCCTTCGTGAACCTATTTGAGATGAGGGGGATTTTAGTTTTTGCTTCACATTTATGTCATCCTATATCCTACAATTCTTTGTGTTGCCATCTCTTGAGCGTTGAACAAACTACACTCGGACCAATACGGCATTGATAAGATGTAACCCGACTTACATAGAATTAAACAAAAATGTGGAATAACCCACTCTGGAATTAACCGTCTAAAATATGATGCTATTTGTCCAAGACATCTAATTGTCATTATCAGGTATTAAGTACCAAGAAAATGAATCATGGAGTCTGGAGAGGGTAATATTGGATTATACACGGAATATAAGTTGAATTCTGAATTCAAGAAGCATCTGCCGATCCTTTATCCACCCCTGCAACTTTCTCTTTTTCATCCGTCAGGCGGAATGGGAGGGGATGGAGGGGGAACACTGACTGTAACGACCAGCAGAGTCATCACCTTGAGCACCCCTGTCGAATTACATCGATTCTACATTACAACCGCTTGTTCACTATCCCACACTCTTTTTGAAAGTGACTGTTAAAATCTACATATACGAAGTCAAAGAAGAAGAATCTGAAAGTTAATTGGACAAAGTTGGGATAGTCTTCGTCCACGTTGACAGGACAGCGCATGTCTCTTACTCGATCTATTGGAATATTCGTTTTTAGGTACTCGAACCAAGAGTACTGACTTAATTAAATCTGGAGAACAGTAAGAAGTACATTTTGATGTTACGAATTCTAAGTATATTGAATGCAACAAATGTTAAAAATTAAACTTTCTTAAATGTGTACTGATAAATGAAAAACGTTGATAAAATTTAAATCATTACGTAAAAACAGAAAAATTTACGAGGTCAGTTGTAAAAGGAAAAGAACACTCCAAGGCCGCAATAGTCATATTACGTTATTTCTTTGAAGGATTTCGTCATTATATAATTGTTTGTTTATAACAGTTCACATTTGTTACGGTTAGAATTCATTCCATGTAACAGTTAAATAAGAAATATAGCCAATACAGACAAAAAAGGTAATATAAATACCACACAACGTTTTATTTTGAATGTAATTGTTCATTTGAAAGGTTTCTCTTGGCATATGCTGAGAGTAAACATATTGTTCAATATGCTATTTATTTTGTGTTTATATTGAATAGGGCTCGATCCGAAAATTCTGTACCGTATATTAGCGAAACATGAGAAGTGAAAATACTAGAGAGAAAAAAATTAATTCTATTATTGAAATTTATATACAGTATTGACGGGTGGTACTAAATTTATGTATTACACATTTTCTGTCTCACTGTGCTTTACTACACTCATCTGAGGTACCACATCTTTCAGTGTGAAAGTTTATCTCGGGAATATATATATATATATATATATATATATATATATATATATGTGTGTGTGTGTGTGTGTGTGTTTTTGAGTGTTGTCAACTGACCAGTGCAGTTGTGTTTCTCTAGGCTCTTCTTACACCCGACGAAAGGAACAAGGATCCCAGAAACGTTGTGTGGTATTATATATATATATATATATATATATGTTGGACAATATTCCTGCACCTGTAAAGAGCTACGAAAATTTATAATTTGTTTTACTACTCCGCTTATTGCAAATAGGCTGGAAATCTATTCAATAACTTCCCCTGATTTCGGGACGCAAGCAGAAATAAATAAAACGATTCCTCTTTGATGAATATATATTGTGATATACTTAAAAATGAATCTTTAACTTCAGGTAGTTTAACTTACTTCATTATTAGTTTTTTAATAAGGATATGGGTGAAATAACTTCAAGTAGAAGTTTTTATTTATTTTTAAAGGAAAACCTATGTAATACTAAATAGATTGTACACTTGTTAAATCCACGTAATCTTTAAACGATAATTGTTACGAAGATTTTCTCTAAATATATTTATTTTTATTATTATTACTATTTTGTACTTTTAGTTATGTTGGACAGGGATATTTGTGTTCCCGATTTTTCTTTATGTTTATGTTAACTTCTAATTGTTATTAATTGTAGCATCCAATAATTATATTGTGACGGTATCCTACTTCCTCATACGAGGAATAAATAAATCAAAATCACACTCATATTGCTACGTTATGATTTTTGCTGTGCTAAAAGGTTTGAATTCACGATTTTTACCTCATATTGATTTTAAATGGCTCCATTTGTCGATCTGCCCACGTAATACAAGGAAATATTTATGGCCTACAATTGATTATAACTGGATGAAAATATATTTCCACGTTCAGCCTTAGATCCGATAAAATATAAACTGTAACGCAGTGCAGTGTTTTTATTTTGTAACCTGATTGAAGTACGGTTATTTCAGTGGTAGATACATCAACCGGTATTAAGTCCAAATACTCAAAAGACCTACTTTAGTTCAAAAGTCGATTATTTACAAAGTGTGTAGAAGTAACAAGCAAAGTTTCCAAATGAATGCTAGTTTTATAATATTTATCATATATTGCGTATTCACCGCGGTATAAAAAAATCAGACTCTAGTTATCAATGCATCTGAGTACTTTTCATACAATTTAAATATTAATAACAAATGGACACTTAATATTGAATTTCTATTTTTGATTTTACATATTTTTATATGGATAATGTAAAATGTAATTCTTAGGAAAAATAGCCAACTGATAGACGAACAAACAACGTCTCTGGAAACTTTGTTCCGGTTAGAAGCCATGCAGTTCGCCCTCTTAATTGTGTGGTTGTGTCACTCACGGCTCTTCAGTCTTTAACCACGTGACGAAAGTTTCCAGAAACGGTGTGTGGTATTTATATCATCACTTCATGTTGTCAATCATTTGGCTATATCCAATTATTATATTTTAAAACAGACGTATTATGTTTTCATAAAATGTAATTTATCACCAATTATAGATAATTTATTTATAAATTTACATTTAAAACATCGTATCGGTTCCTATTTGTACCTTCTTAAGATTGTGACTTGACTGAAATGTTGTGTAGTTAAACTTGGTTTAAACTTTTTTTAGAATAAATTTTCTATTATTGGCTATAAATTAAATTTTATTTCATATAATTAAGGTTGAAGTTTAATTAATTATTTGGTTCACTTGATGTTACCATTTATATTACGATAAATACATCAGTGTTAACCTTTCATTTTATACCTTAATATAGATGACAGACGAACTTTATTTTCTAAGAAACCACCAATGAAACTGTTAGAATTAAACTAAAACAATAATTACGAGAAACGTTTAAAGCCATACAAGTGTTTATGTTTCACGTTTTGTGCCGTTGCACCTCAATTTTCCTTTCTTTTGATAGTCATATACGCAATTATTTTCACCGAAAGCGGTCCGATTTTTATCAAAACGAATCGATCGATGTGTATGTCTGGCTCAATATTACCTAACACGCTCACGTTCTGCCTGCATTTGCTGATATCATGCTTTTTACACACGCAAAGCTGCTTATTACACACACCAACACATGCAGGGAAGATCTTCATGTTTATTAAAGCACTAATGACGCCTGCAATTAATTACGTTTCTAATACGTAGTATTTTCATTAATATCGGTTTAAATATATCCCTTTTCTTTTCTACAATAGAAATTATGCTGTGACATAGACGCGCACATGACAATTATGAGAATAACTGTAACTACCTCAGGCAACTTCCCGATTGACGTTTATAAAATTAATTACGACCAGCTGTAATAAAATGGGAACTGGTTGTTATCAAATTTAAAACTGAACGTAATTCCTTGCATTCTTTTGACAACATAACTCATATAATTCCCGAGTCCACATCCAAAGAGTATGTTTTGTTGTCAAATTAGTCGCGATTCACACAGCAGCAGCATCGTTTAAAATTGAAATGAAATCGCCGAAAATGTTTTTGTTGTCAATTTTAATATTTTCCTGCAAGTTCCGTTGCCCTCTGTGTGTGTCATGTGAAGAGATGCGAGCGTTTGTAACGATATGGAGACAAAGGCAAGGAAAGTAGAAGGCATACTTTCCCCTTCATGAAATGAGTTTTGTAGGGCCGTTCAGTAAAAATAAGAGTTCCCCTTTTATCACACAGAATTCATTTTCGAATGTAGGAAGTTAGTGGACCTGTTACGGATGTAGGATCAAAGCAGTAGGAATAAAATTTTTATATGCAGGTTTAATATGAAGCTTAACAGTTCTTTAGTATTTCAAAGTATGAGAATAATACCAGGCAAAAATAATTTAAATATATCCTATATTTACGTTTAAATGAAGAAATCGAAGAATCTGGAATCAGATAGTAAATGTGAAGAAGAACTATAAGGTATAATAACACGTCTTATCTCTCGTTTCTTAAAAATTTAAACCATTTTTAATTAACGTTTCTTTCTTTCGTCGTTGGAATATTACGATAGAGAAAACAAGGATCATTTTACTGACAATAACGCTTCATATCTCGTAATAGTTATTGCTTGAGTAGTGATTAAATATTTTTTTTGATCAAACGTTAACACGTTTATATGCAAAATATTATATTTCATCATTGTGACTCGGAAATTGATTGGAATCAAATCATCGCTTGATTTATTTATTTCAAAAGGCAAGTGTAGACGCACAGTTGTAACTTTGTGTGCTACTATGAAAGGGGTAGGGAGATAAATGTATAAGTATCAAGGGGTGAGAAATAAGTCTAGTACGGAATTCAGTCAAACAGTTGTCAGATGCTACGTTTTCCCGACGACTTCCAGATTGGCGTTTGCCAAACAGGTCATTATTACGATTGTTGGTTGCCCGACAAGACATTATTCCGATTGACGTTTTCCCGAAAGTTCAGTGTCCCGATGGGCGTTTGCCCAACAGATGAATGTAACGATGAGTTATTATTACGAAATTTCGTGAGTTTTCACGAAATAAAGGTATTATTAACAGAGCACTTAATATGTTAGTTATCTTATTATACCCGATTATAAATTATTCAACGTTAATATCGGTAGTTTTCCTGTTACTTATAAGTGATTTCCTCTTCCACCCCAACCCCTATGGGCGCTGGTGACGCTTCTCCTTAACATCTTTCGATTCCTGGTCATAAGTTCCATGATTGCACAGTGATGTTCAAATTTCATCAAGCGTTTAAGAGAATATGCGAAAATCTTTCTCATTCATCCATTTATCTCATCCCTAGCGGCTTAAGTTCAACTTAGCCTTGTTCGAATGTCATAATTCAAACCCCGTGTTGGACGTCAATCTCAGTCGTTACCGCATTATTTTTGTCTCGACCTTCATTATCCCGCAATAGACGCATGCAGTTAGTGGTTGTAATTAGACACTATAAACATCGATAGTGACGCTATGAATCGGAGCAACCTGTAAAATATTTAATCGACGTCAAAACAGGTTGTTTTCACATATTTTACAAATGCTACGCCATTTCACCTTTAACCATAGGGGTGCAGAGTTGTCTTACCTCCACAGAATTTGTTCCTAGATCGTAAGTGCCATGTGTACCAAGGTTGGTTGAAATTTTTCCATGCACTCATTAATAGCATATTTTACATGAGAGACATGTATTATAATATTACAATTCTATTATTAATATTGTGCTTTATTTCGTTGAAACGAACTTTTCGAGACAATAATCCAGCGGGGTATTGACCTGTCGCGAAAACGCAATCGGGATAATAACCTTTCGGGAAAATGTCAATCGGGATAAACATCAATCGAGATAATTTCGTCAGGAAAACGTGCACCGGGCAAGTGTCTGTTGGGCAAGTGCTCTGATTAGGCGTGAAAAAATAAAAATAAAATTGTCAAGTTGTAGCATGTTAAGTGTACCTTAACGGAGTAAATAAATACAACTTTTAACGAAATAGTTACCAAAATATAGCGGGTACCCTAAGAAAATAAAAATTTTACCCGGTAACGTAAGAGGGTCAAAATTAGTCCGGGTAACCTTTTGTCAAGCACGTTCACCTCCACGAAATGGATCATAAATTTTATGAACCACCATGGCTAATGCAAGAATGAAACTCAGCGACTCATATAACCCCGGAATCGACACTAATATCGATCTTTTTTTAATGATTTTACATGTAAAACCCTTCCACAACCGCCTGGACGGTAAGGATGCTCCCCTCCCTTGCCTTTTGGAGATGAAATTAGAAACTTAAAATTTTTTGAATATGACTCTCAAATTAAACGTTTCATTCTACGCTAATAATGACCGATAATAATTTTTAAATGCCACCCCTTCCAACCCAATCGAGGCAGTAGGTGTGTCTTAAGCCCTCAGTGTTTGTTCGTGGATTGTAAGATGTGCATATAAACTTTGGTAGAAATTGATGTATGCAATTAAAATTGAGGAAATTTGTTTCATCCCCTTCCAGCCCCACTATTAGGGGCCAAACTACATCTTATTCGGTATGAAACATGTCAGAATTAAAGTCAGTGAATTCCATAACCGCAGATTCAATACTAGTATCCGTTGTTTACTCATTACTTTTATGTAAAGGATTTTCACCCACATCCTTCCCCACCCCTACAGATAGAAACTGAACTACAACTGATATAGTGAATATCAGAATTAAACCCATTGACATATATAACCCTGGAATTGGTACCAATCGCGAAGGTTTCCCGTTTTTCATGTAATAGCCGTCCACCCCCTCCTGTAGTGGTGCTGACTTCGCATTCTGTAGGGGCTGAAATTATACTGTAAAACAACTGATGAAGAAACTATTAATCTCAATGACCCAGGAAATTAAATATACAGCCGTTTTAGCATGTTTTAAATTTTCTCACCCATCCCCATGCGTAGGAGCTGAAATACAATTAACTGAATGTCATAATGAAACTCACTGACTTCTATAACCCTGGATTTGTCAGAAATCTCGGTTGTTTCGCGTTATTTGTATGTAAGGCCCTCCACCGCCACCCTTATTGGTGCTTTAAGGGGGTTGAAATTATACACTAAAAACATCTGAATATAAACTATTAATCACTTAAACCCTTAAAAGTAATTAATCGACGCTAATATCGGCAGGTTTAGCATGTTTTAAATTTTACTTTCGTTCATCCCTTGGGAGTTGCCTACCGCTTCGAAAGGCCGACAGAAACCTTTGCCGACGTGTGTACAACAACTAACCAAAGTTTCATTGTAATCGGATGAAAGGTTTAGGAGCGCACGGGAGACACACAGACAGACTTTATTTTTTTTTATTTTTAGGGCAACAGGCTACATGAGGGTAATCCCCTTTAATAGCACAGGAAGGGATTTGAAAGGGGGGATGCGGAAGGGCAGAGGAAGGTAGCCAAAGGTTAACTAGGGCCCCCGGGGTATAGTTTAAGGATCCTACACAGACAGACAGTTAGACATTCATTTTTATATATTGTAACAGAGGGCTATGACTGCCAGTTATGGCACATTAAAAAGGCCAGGATAAGTATATTCAAATACATAATTTAATTATCTGCAAAGAGGAATCGGTACTATCTGATTCCAACAGAGGTGCACATTCCAATTTAATAACACCCACAAAGTTATCTTGTGTTCCAAAAGGTTTGAAAATAATCGAAATGTTTTTTAAAAAGGGAAAATCGTCAGAATGACCTCATAAGATGTGTATTTTACTTTCTGACTTACCTTAAGTGAGGCATTTCGAGAGGGTTTCCCTTTAACAGGTCGACATTTTGAAATCGTAATGATAAAAGTTGTGTTAACCAACTTCTCTTCAAGAGTTGTCAACACGTGGTGTGTGACACGTCTGTGTTACATCACGGGTGAAAAAGTGTTACGGTGAATAATGAACGGTTTCATATATTGACGTAGTCGGATCAGTCACGTCACGTCAGTGTCCGTAAAATGTATTAAGTGAATGCGACAATCTGTTTTACATTTAAAGAGAAACATTTCAAATAGAGTTTAAGAAGATACTTCTAATAAATTTATATCGCATTGAAAAATACGATTATATGAACTGCCTTCGAATTTTTCCTTGAATTTCATAAGTTTTCACGCAATGTCTTCCAACGGACATAACTAAATATCTGTTTTTGTTATCTACTATGAATCTAGTAATTCTACAGGAAATAATTTTCAATTGAAATACCATCAGGAACCAAAAAAAATACGAATTAGAATACTTCGATTTCGATTGTAAGTAATAATTCACGTAATTTATAAATAAAGTATTTTATAGAAACATGACGCCAAAAATTTCTAGCAACTATAACAATTAATATACTATTAACGGCTGAAGTACTTCTTTAAATTTTCAAAAATAAAATAATTATGTCTGATTTTAAAATTAATGATACGAAAAACAGATAAATAAGACCGTGAAGTGATAATATAAATACCACACAACGTTTCTGGAAGCCTTGTTACTTTATTCAGGTGCAGACAAAACGCAATAGCCTGGAGTGACACAACTGCAGTAGTCAAATTCAAAAGCTTTTGAGTTTTGTCAGCTGACTAGTGCAGTTGTGTCTCTCTAGTCTCTAGCTTTTTTTCTGCACCTGGAGAAAGTAACAAGACTTCCAGAAACGTTGTGTGATTTTTATATTATCACTTCTTTGTCCGTATTTGGCTATCTTTCTTACCATCTTTAAATTTTCATTTTTTCTCAAAACAAGTATTATTTTAATAAAATGTTTTTCTTAGAAATAAACAATTTATTTTAATACCATAAATATTGTGTTCAAGAATAAAGAAAACACACAGATAATTTTCTCTAATTTGACTATAATTAAAGGTGTTTAGTTAGTAATAAAATTTGTAATTGTAGAGAACGTCCAGTTAATTGTGTGTGGCATTGATTTTATTTTGTGAAATTTAAAGTGAATGTTATAATTAAGTGGCGACAGTTTATGTGGCAGTCGCGTTTCCAATTGGTCTACAGGTCTGGAGCAGTATTTACTCTGGTAAAGGGGTTTATGTCAAACAGCATCGAAATATAAATATATATAGATTTTCAATATGTGTGTCACTCGTGTGTGTAAAAATCACTACAGTAGTTTCCAGGAAATAAGGCGGGTGTGAGTTTTTGCAGTGTTTTCGTTTAGGTCTCCATCAGACAATTCTACCTATAGTCAATTTAATATGAAAAAAAATTACGTCTGAATGAAAATAATTAGTAAGAAAGATAGCAAATTCAGACAAAAAAGTAATAATATAAATACCACACAACGTTTCTGGGATCCTTGTCGCTTTCTTTAGGTACAAAGAAGAGACTAGAGTAACACAACTGCACTCGTCAGTTGAAAAAACTGAATTGCCTACTATTATTATTAATTGTAGTCAATTTAACTATCGCTTCGTCTAGGCAACGGAGGGCTAGGATCTTTGCCATTTCCGGGGTGAGATGACCCTGGCTTGCTTTACCATTCTTCCCATTGACAACTGGGTAGATAATCTCATTTCCTGGATGCTTCAAATAGTGGAACGAATTATAATATTATATTCCGTGAGATATAAAACATTACCAATTTTAGAATTCATTTTCTGTCTTGCGTGCTACGTACCGGTTCGCAATACATTTCAAAACAATTATTATTTAGATCGGGAGTAAATACAATTTTAAAAGAACCGACTCCCACGTTTATCTTTAATTCAATTATGGCTTTGGCATTAGTTGCGTCTACAGACATGTTTAAGCATATATTTAACTGTTCAGTTTAAAATTAACTTTTGAACGATGTTCCTACTTGAGACCAGAATTGTCGTTACCGACTCATTCAGGATATTCTAATGAGATTGTAATAAGATGGAAATCAGGAATTCTGGTATATTCAGTACAAAGTTAAAGCAACTTGTAGATATTTATAATAGGATAATTTTTCCTTGGTAATTTTAATCTTGAATTAAATTTTTCATAATGTAAATCAGAATAATTATTGTCCTATGTTGAGATTTAATTATGTTAACTATATATTGTGTTTTTTAATTTTAGGTTCCACCTACATAGTATTTCAAAATCAAAAACATAATTATGGATTTAGGCAATATCACCATGACTTTCTAAATTTTGAATCAATACGTGTGGAAAATTCAGTGTTTAATTTCGACCAGGGGTAAAAGAACGATTTTGAATTAAATAAAACCCTACTATAGGTTTTGGGAAACTTCGAAGCAGGCAGGAATTAACAAAATGCAAAACTATAAACTTTCGTGAATTTTAATGTAGTCATATATACAAATGCTATTATTAGCAAACGCTCTATAAGGGAGTATAATTTTCGTTATAATTAATGTATTACCACTTACTGTTATTTACTTCGAAAAGGCGATCCCTCATCGTAAAATACTAATAAAATTTTCTGGCTTGTATTTGTGTGGCGAACGTACTGACGTAATGGTGGAGTGATGGCGACATTTTATTCAAGAAATGGCTGGGTAATGGAGAGAGTGAAATATTGAGCGGCACGGGGTGTCTGAAATTACGTCTGTTTGTGTGAGATACAGGGCTCTGGGGATTGTTCACTTAGTAGGAAGTAAGATGTACGACTCGTCAGGGGCAAAGTATTCCTGAACGAGAAAATATGACGACTAGCATTAATCACTTCCTTTACTCTTCCGAATCTCCGACACGAATGTAATACAAGTATTATTCAACCAGGCTCCGTTACGAGAGATAATAAAATAGCTGTTTGGAAACATTGCCATTCATTTTATTGTGACGATAGAAGATGTAATACGTGTTAATGGTAAACGTCAAAACAGGTTCAGAAATACTATTTCCATCCGTCTCACTCATTGTTTATTATTTGATAGTTATTATAGTTTTGACGTAACTAGGATGCATACAGGTTTTGTAATAAAAAATATATTCTCTTGTTTCTATTTATTCTTGAATTTTTTTTTAGAACACGGCTACATGAGGGTGATCCACATTGTACAACTCCCCTTTAATAGCGTAGGAGGGGATTTGAAAGGGGGAATGCGGAAGGGTAGAGGAAGGTGGCCAAGGGCTACTAGGGCCCTAGGATCCTACCCGGCATTCGCCTAAAGAAATGCAGGGAAAACCCTAGAAAAACCTGCATCAGGTAGGTCGGGCATTGGGTACTTGTCCCACGCCCTTCCGATAGCGGGAGAGGAGTTTGCTGTGGGGACGCAGCATTCCATTCTCCGTGCTTTGACTAGTTTAGGAGGCAGCTGGCCGACTATTCCAATGGGAATAGGGAACAACTCTTACCGTATGCCCAAGGTTTGCGACCCCGGAACATACACCTCTCAAAACGGGCCGAGGTGCAGCAAACTCCTCTCCCGCTATCGGAAGGGCGTGGGACAAGTACCCAATGCCCGATCTACCTGATGCAGGTTTTTCTAGGGTTTTCCCTGCATTTCTTTAGGCGAATGCCGGGTAGGATCCTTAAACCATAGCCAGGGGGCCCTAGTTAACCCTTGGCTACCTTCCTCTACCCTTCCGCATCCCCCCTTTCAAATCCCTTCCTATGCTATTAAAGGGGAGTTGCCCTAAGTGGATGACCCTCATGTAGCCTGTTGCCCTAAAAAAAAAGAATTTTAGTGATCCACAAAGCCTGCGAGAGGATTCTCTCGCAGGTAACCTGCGAGGGATTTTCTCTCGCAGGCAGAACCTTTTAGGAGAGATACGAAGGGGCTACCATTGGGTATGCCTTTTCCTCTCCGTTTTTGAACCAAGGTTCCCACAAGCCGAGGCACCTCGGCCTGTTTTGAGAGGTGTATGTTCCGGGGTCGCAGACCTTGGGCATACGGTAAGAGTTGTTCGCTATTCCCATTGGAATAGTCGGCCAGCTGCCTCCTAATCTGGTCGAGGCACGGAGAAGGGAATGCTGCGTCCCCACAGAAAACTTCTCTCCCGCTATCGGAAGGGCGTGGGACAAGTACCCAATGCCCGACCTATCTGATGCAGGTTTTTCTTGGTTTTTCCCTGCATTTCCTTAGGTGAATGCCAGGTAGGATCCTTAAAATTAGCCCGGGGGCCCTAGTTAACCCTTGGCTAGCTTACTCTACCCTTCCGCATCCCCCCTTTCAAACCCCTTCCAATGCTATTAAAGGGGAGTTGCCCAATGTGGATCACCCTCATGTGTTGCCCTAAAAAAAAATTTCAGTAAAATATGTCATATAACGCCTGATGTTTAATCGGAAACAAAATGTGTTTTCTGATTTCTTGCGAAATATGTAGGAGTATTTTATGTAATTGTGAATTCGTTTAATATTACAATTTTATATAACGGGGAAAACAGAAACAAAATTCTCCTGTCATACAAACTAAATTTTAGGTGGAATTCGTATCATTACACCAGTGTGACTATAATTGCACTCGTAAATTAATTAAACCTCAAATACCTCTAATCCTTTACATACGCATTTTTACATTTGTATGAGTTGCATTTAATTTATAAAAAATCCGTTTTTATATGAAGAGAAAGCGGCTGGATAATAAAACCAGTTATGGTATTCCGAAGAGTACGTAACCTTTAAATTGTATATTTCACTGACGTCAACCGAATGAAGCAGTCAGTGATCTACATTAATTTTAAACACAGATTATGTTGTAATAAAACTCAATACTTGTATAGACATCAATAAAAAATTTTATTAATGTATACAAAAAACTTTTATTAATGTTTACAGCAGGATTTATAACATATAACCTATATTTAAATATATTTTTAATATTATATTAATATTAAAACGTGAGATGTTGTATTTATTTTTATAATTGTGCTTGTTGAAGCATTATAGGGTTTACAATTGCAGAGAAAGAAGAAGAGAATGATTATAATTCCTTCCAGAAATTTATATAAAAAATTTAATCATGAACATCTGGAAACAGACAATAAGTTGAGTTATAATTTACAGTTATAAAGAATTAGAAAGTTTTATTATTATTCTGTTATTATTCACAGATTAATAGTTTTATATTTTGTAATAATTTTACTCGATAGGGTACTTTATATTCCATTATTTATCCATTCATAGGTGATTGAATACAATATTTACATATTTATTGAAGAAGCAACTACTAACTATATGTAAAACAGACCTGATGGGAAAGAGTCGAGAAACCGTTTGCGGTTTTAAGAAGTTTTTGGTAATATATTCTCGGATTGAAAAAGGTTAGGTTTTGTGCGTTAAAAGAAGAACGCGTAGAAAATGCAACCTACAATCAAATGAAATATCGTATATTCTGTGCAAACTCCTACATTTGAGGAACTAAACAAAAAAGTCTGTGAAAATATTTTATCAAGTGTTAATTAAAAATATATGAACAATGGAATGAAAGAGCGTGGAAATAAACTTATTTGGCTTTATAAGGCTTTTGTGAGTTGTGGTTAAATTCTTGGGTCTGAACTCGAATACAGTACCATATTCTAAAATAAAATCATAGCCAACTCTCAGAAGCACTTTGTTTTAACTTTAACAAAACCAAAAGAATCTGAAGACAGTTCATTTGAAATGTATATCCACAAACCTCTATAACTCTTTCCTGGTAGATATCAGGTATAAAGAAATAAATTTACTTCGCAATTTAAGTTACTATCGGTATTATTCAAATTATAACAGTATCATACGTATCATTAAGTTTGTAGGGATAGTAGTTGAAATAAATTGCTCAGAAATAAAACAAGAAAGAAGCTCTTAGTCATAGACTATTCTTGAAAACAAAAGTTTAATTACAATTAAGGTTATTATAGAATTAATCTTAAGAGATTCAGCTAGCGACTGCATGATTTTGGTTTGTTTACTGAGCAATAGTATAAAAAATTTAGATTATCGCGAATAAATAATTATCTGTGATATTGTTAATTACTGTCACTTAAAAATCATTATTAGGTATTGTATTTCTGTTTAGGTCCGTTTTTCCTCCCTTCGCGCGACTCTTTCTAAAGCCGCGAAATAAATTCGCGTGACCGACTTAGGAAATTATATATTTCAGTGTATGGAGGCTATAATCAGCAAATGTAATGTCCGGTGACCTTTGTGTATAGGCTGACCTGAAGTCGATCGATGGACAGCCTGCAACACGCTTAAATATCTCAGAATCTATGGTTAACAGTTCGACATTAAAAACGCTATGACCAACTGTCCCCAAAACTTCGTAAAAATAATGCCAACTTTTGTTTGAGGATTTCAAGTTTTTATGATATTTCTAGGCGAAGTCAACAAACACAATTTAATGAATAAATATAAGGTTGGAAACTTGCGTTCCATGTCCTATTAAGATTGATTTCTCATATTGTAAAATCAAGCAATAATTTTTACGAAAGTTTACCATGAAAGATTGGAAATTACCTGTTCTCTCCTTGAATATTCTCAGAAAGAAGTCGATATTGGATATTACTTGTTCTCCCTATTAATATCACCAGCAAAAAGACGAATAATTGAAATTGTAACAGTAAATGTTGTAGTAATAAATAACCCTTTATTATGCCAAGGAAAATGATTTACATTAATATGATTTTATACTAATATTATGTCTATTTCTGGTCACGGGTGGTGCTCATTTTCCTGCAAGGAATTATTCTTCACAATATATTACCACATATGAATTTCAAAGTACGTTCATTCATAATGATTTTCTTTTTTACCGAATAAAGTATATACTCTTAAGCCCCTTATCATATTTGAGCATATTTTCTCTTATTCGCACTTATTTACAATCATAAAGTCACATATTTTCGTCAGTAAATCCGTCTATTGGACGTTAAATGTTGAGAAAAAGTTTCATTTGACGTTGTGAATTCGCAGTTTAAGCAGTTTATTATATTATCTATTGAAAGCTGCAACATGCAGCATACTATTATCAGTTGCTGATAATGTACCACTCGTCTTAACACCAAGAATTAATCAAATTACTAAACATACGTATAGATTCAAATTACCAATATTTAGCTTGTTATATTTTAACCAAATTTGTTTTATATATACGTATTAGAGTGTGATAAATATAAGATTTTGTGAGATTGCTAATAAATTATATTTTATTACAGGTTAGTAGAAGAGTTTAAAGCTTGGCGAGGGTTCAGTTATCTCTCAACCTTGTCAAAAGTCGTGGACTGGAACTCAGCTATAAAATTCTGAGTTGGTAACCAAATGATACGCGCAGAAAAATTGTGTTTGGTTGAAAAATCGAGGTAGGGTACAGATGTTGTTTGAATATTTTCGGTAATAATATGATATGAAAATATAAAACATCTGCTTTAAAATATAATGATTCAAAACAGTTTTGAGTGTCAACTGGATTGTGAGGTTTTTTATTCACCTGACGAATGGAACAAAGTTTCCAGAAACGTTGTGTGGTATTAAAATCATCACGTAATTTTGTCTGTTATTTGGCTATTTTTAAATTAATAATATGACATCATGGACGAATGAAATAAAAAGAGACAGGCTCAGAGATAAAATAAAAAACATATTTCTCGAAAGGTCGTCGGCAAATGCTCACAAGGTAGTCGAAGGAAGAAAACCTGTAAAGTCTTGGGCGATAAATATGGTTGGCACGCAAAACACAAAATTTTATTATTTAATATTTTTTTATCAGCTTTCTCGTATATTTTTATATATTGCCCGAGCTAGAATATGTACATTACGATCTATTTCAAACACTTTATATTCCGTGACATATGTACCACAATTATTTATACAACGTATCTGCATTTTAGCACCAAGTATTTATATAGGCCTATGTATGAATTTTTGTGACGTAATTTAGTTAGTGTAATTAATATAATATAATTAAATGTGATGTCTTCTTTATTTAGCTTTCAATCTCTTTTAGTCGCATATTTTCTTATTTATCATTCTTCTAGCTACAAGAAATGTGTTTGAAGAGACATTTATATTTTTATTTAGTTTTTCTTAAATTCGGGAGCATTCAAATATACCCTTACAAAAGCCGTCTCAGTGAATAAACATTTACTTGACACAAGTTAATGAATACTTATTTATATTAAACACATTGTCTTGCAAAGCCATAGTAAATTACAGTAATTTCAATGGTTTATTTAATATCGTTGCCCCTCGCCCTTTATTATAGACTACATCTCCTCCCGTGAGATGCGAAGTTCTCTTATATAGATCTCCTTTCCCTTAGTTCAATATTTGCTCGAAAAGTTTCCGTATGCGAGCTTCACCTCATAAGGTTCGGAAGTTGTAGGTACATGAATCACTTGATATTTATCACACCGGTTTTAAAACTATCCTGAACCGTAGTTATGTCAGCTTCTAATAAATTCATCAGTGTGATGATATTACAGTGTAAGTGAAGGAGGTACAGGCAAACTCACATTTAAATGTAATTCCGTCTATAAATACTTAAAGTTAAGAAACAATTACTATTATTTAAAAATAAGATATTAATACATTTTAAGTCAAAAACGCCTTATTTATATTTGTCTGAGCTGATGACAGCAATTATAGTGTTTTATAATAATAATGGAAATATGAAAGTTTGTAGAGATAGGAACAGGTTCATAAATATATGCTTCCATGTAAATTATTATTTCTAAAAATGAAAGAGTATCTGTATTGTAAATATATTTGTCCACTGGATACGCAACTTCAACCCTGAATTTTTTTTTGCGGTTATGTAAGTTTTAAAATAAAAAACTCAAAAGCTTATGAGTATTGTCAACTGAATTGTGCAGTTGTGTCGTTTAGGCTCTTGCGTTCCTTAGTTTTCTTAGCACATGAAGAAAGGAACAAGGTTTCCAGAATCGTTGTGTGGTATTGATATAATTACTTCTTCGGTCTGTATTTGGCTATTTTTCTTATTTGCTTTTTATGAGCGTTGGTATTGTTAACAAATTGACAAATACAATTGGCTTAATATCTTTATTTACACGCCAAAATCATCAAAATCTGTGACAAGGTATAAAACTTCATGAAGTAATTTGAATCAGGAAAGCAAAAAATAACTTTTTAATGAAATAAAAACATAAAATTTAATTTAAAAAATGAATATTAATGGGAGATTCGTGTCATAAATGAGCTACAAAGCTTCAAACTGCGCTATAAAATAAATTTCCAGAGTATACTGTAGCGTTAAAATTATTGTATCGAGTTAATTATTTCAAAACATTATTTTAACTTAATGCTCAACAAAATATTCGTCATAAGGGACGTTGAATTGTACAGAAAATTTTGGAAACACTGACAGGTATAAAAGAGACGCCAAAATGTCCCTCTGGCTGCGACAAATTCGTGTTACCGAACGAAGTCATTCTGTGACGTGATTTGACGAGAATAAAGCATTCAGCACACTCGCCGTGAAGTGTGTGAAGCACATCCAGAAATTTTTATAATGTCCAAATTGTTTTCGTGGGGTGAAAAATGAGAAATTTCGCAGAGGACAGTCAACCGTCAGCTTCAAATTCTGAGAATCAGTCTTAAACTAAATAAACAATTCGACTGCCGGTACTTTCTGAAAATTGACCAGTACTAAGCACCTCTGCACAAAAACGCTCGACCCTCAACGCTGAGATCCATAACTAATTCAAAATTATACATAAATATATTCATAACGGCTCTAAAAGAAATTTATCTCTATATTACCCTCTCTTTGTTAATTATAGACAGACAGATGACAAAGGATTCTAAATATATGAATCTCCTAAGATATTTGAATGTAAAATTACTGAAATCGTGTAAATACCATTTGGTTAATAATCACAGTATTTATTTCAATGTGTTAATATGTTGAATGTCATAAAATATGGTGATAATTTAAATAAAAATTTAAAATTCTTAATTATCAGTCTCATGAATTAAATGTAATATAAAAGACATAACTTAAGTAAGATACTAAAATTTAATTGATATTATTTACTTTAATGGCTACGAAAAAATGACATATGTTAGAAGAAAACAATTTGCTGTTATACATTGTGGTGACATGAAATAAATACACGACTCGAATCGTTGCTTCGAATAGTGAGGCGTTAATTATAAATTACGAAACTTTTATTAGTTCCGCAGCCTCGTGAAAATAGAATAGATGGGATAGCCTGCTTAATTTATGCGTTCATCTGAGAAGGCGTAGCTTAAGCTCTCTGGGATGGCGCCATTAGCGACGGCCATGTGCGAGGAAATTGCCAGCGCCGTCACCATTACTGGCCACACATTGTTCTGCAGCTCAGCCTTGCGATTTCTAAAGCAGGTGGCTCAAAGACGTTGCGGGGACCGCTATTCTGTCGTTCGAATGCCAAAAATCAATTTCCCCCCGCTTCCTGCGTTTATTTATAGTAAAATGAATATTAGAAAGAGTCTCAAACACGGTCTGACAAGATAGAAACGTTTATGTTCGTGAAATTGCTTTCCTGATAACTGTATTCTGAAATTCCTTTCAGAATTGTAAAACGTAAACAGTAAAATACGTATGTCCATTAACGATGGTCGAAGACTGTATGAGTTTGAACTGCCCATTACTACAATATTAGTGAATGGTAAATAATAATGGTGTGAAATTAATAGAAATAGTGAACTTTAGTGAGGAGGAGCTGTTTGCTAGACATTCAGTGGGGAACTGGTATAAATTATGAGGAAAGTAATTGCACAATTTTTTCTACAATTATTAGAATAATAATCAAAACCGTGCCGGGTATATTGGATGATTGAGATAACAATAAAAATCGTACAATGAAGCAAGGAACTTGCCATATTGACGAAGACTACAAGTGATGAATGAGTTCACCTGCAGTGGAACGACACGAGGAAACCAATAACAAACGAGAAATGACATTAACATAACTATATTCGACTTAACAAGATAGCCACTGAAACATAAATGACCAAGAAAACGGTCACAGGCGAGAAAACTGAAAGACAGCAGTCGAGAGGAGAGGAACGTTGGTAAATACGCCAGCAGTGCAATTTAAGCAGTTAACATCTGTTAATTGTATTATATTTATATGTATGACTAATTCAAACCGTATTTAAATGCACTTTGGTTACGTTCAGTGCCAACGTTTAACTTTCTCTTGTTTTTTTAAAAAGGTTAATGGTTTGCTGCTGGGGTGTTTTATATTATTAAAAAGGAGCCACATATTTAAATCCATTTCCATTAATATACGAGGGTTGCTTTGGTAATTACATGCTAATAACATTTCCCAGAACGTAGCTAATTACAACTCTAGCTTGTAAATTAATGACTCTTGGGGTGGGTTGCAACATCAATAACTGGGCAAGTATTTAGTCCCTCTTTCAGCACGTCTGCACGTTATAATTGAAAAACGGCTCGTTCAACGCAACAACTGAGTCTGTTGTGACCTCTAATTATAGGAAATAAAAACGCCTTTGTAAGATTAACGGCCCAAAAGCGTTTGCCTTTGTTTGAACATCCCAAATAGGTAAAATCCATCGAAAGGGTCATGTTACAAGTAACGGTATAATTTAGGATTGATTTGCACATCACAAGTATTCCGTATGTAACTGATTAGTTAACTGTATTTGCATAATAATATGTACATATTTACTGCCGGAACTTTATTTATTAATTCATCACGTTTACGTGGCAGCAGTAGCGGCCCGTTTGTTGTCAATTACGTGGAGAGGAGGAAGAATAAACATTAATTTACATGATTTAATAAATTAATTTTTTTTTTCATTTTCCTTGCCTATGAATGAATTTCTAATATTACCTTTCGAGAAAGTCTTACGAGAAATATGATCACACATCAATGTAAAAACCCCTCATCAAATTCCAGAATTATTTTACATGTGACACAAAATTTGAATTTTTTTTAATCCCACGTCCTCCCCGTTCACTTGTTGAGTTCGCTGACCCGTCCTTGCGTAATGTGGCAAATTTTTTAGGGAGATATTTAAAAGCAGTTCTCGCGCAGCTCGCCAAAGTACATGCAGCGATTCTGTTCCATGAGATTCAAATAAACTCTCCCGCAGAATAGTCACAGTATTCTTTTTTTTTTGCGGGCGGACCCAGAACACTTAAAAATTAGTTAAATTATCTCCGTCTCAATCAAGAATTAAGCGGTACATGCCAGACTTAGTGCGAGTATCCGGTTTTTCGATCAATAAATTAAAGCAACACCTACCTAATGGTAGGTCAAAGATAGCCGTGGTCGCTTCTTAAGTCTGGTTATTACAAAATCCTCTGTTCTTAGAACCGTAAACTATAAAGTTACTGCAGGTAATCACAGCTTTCCCGAAACTCTACCAAAAGAAGTGAACTGGCTTACGTTAGCTGTTACACATTTCACAGCCGAATGTATTTATAGGAAAATAAATTATGTCCGTTCTACATCAAAGAAAACTTTTCGGAGAAATAAAATCTCCGTTTCAGCTGATAAACAGAGTAAAACACGATAACATTATTTGTAAACGAATAAAATTGCATATTGTACTCAAATAAATCAAATGTTTAAATTATAAATAACAGTAACATTTTTCTTCTCGAACGCAGAAATTTATCTCCACATTTCTTTAGTTAATTTGTAACATATTTTGGGAGATGAGCTTTAAAAATCGAAATGTCTTAATGTTGAAGAAGTTCAGCCAAGCATGTCGATGAAGTTAGTATTAATATGACCATAGGAAATCTGGACCGTAGATATATAAATAGATATGTACTCTATAAAACTATTCCAGATAGCATGATTTTATAATTTAGTATAGGTTGATTCCTATCTTTAAAATAGTTAAGTAAGATTGTTTAAAAACAAATGGAAATTATAAAAATAACATAAATATTAATGACTGTTAAAATATTATAATACTACCTACGATCTACATACAGACTAATTTCAATTGGGAGAAACAATAACTAAGAAATTTTAAATTTACAACTGATGGGCACTTCGACGCGGATTAGCGTCTTTTTCTAACGGCGAAAAACGTAAGACTGGAAATTAAACGTTTCTGGTTTTATCAAAGGACACAAAGATCCTATAAGAAGATTTTCACAACCGTGTTTATAAAATTAATCTGTCTCTTTGCCACTTGTTATAAAATAACTTTAAATACTAGAATTGAAGAGCATAAATCTAATTTTAAACTGTCAACTATCACTAAGCATTGTGACAAATTTAATTACTATTTATATTTTTACAACACCCCTATTTTAGACTGAGAATCACATTATGGTAAAATATTAATTTCTGAAATGGTCGATATTAAAAATCAACCTAATTGTGGTAATATTAAGCATAACACAGAAAATCTAAATAAATTAAAAGATACTTTATTCTAAATTCTATGGCCGTTAAGTATCTTTGAGTTTAGATCTTACGTTTAATTTCTAGTCTTAGGATTTTTTTACGCACAAAAATATGTAAATGAAAAAAGTTAATTGGAATTGTTTTTATTTACACCCTTTAAATCTATTCTGTTATTTCACAAAAAATAAACGTGTTTATGGGAATGAGTAAATAAGATTGAGAAGAAATATTTACGTATATTAGTCGAATTTTACGTACAATCGATTATTGCAATCCTTTTTTGTGTGTGAAAACGCATGTTTCGACAATATATTTTATTTTACCGTACTTTTAAATTAATTTTTGTGAAGTAATGTCACAGAAACTCAGTTATTATCGGAATAATATATATTTTTTTGCAATACGAAAGGATGAGAATTTTTTCTGTAATATAATAACGTACGGGCTCTCGTACAAACAACGTAATAACAATATTTTATTTAAATTGTCGGTATATAAAAACATGTTTATTGGAATTAGAACATGATTCATAATAACGTATATTATTATTGCTATAATTGCTATAATTAAATTTCAGGCGCAGTAAATTTTGATCAAGAAATGCTGTTGGGTATATTTAGAAGATGTGCTAAAGAGATATCTAATATTAATTAATGAAGTTATGGGAAAGAATGAGTTTAAAGTTCCATAAGATTTGAAAAAATGTCATTAAACCAATACCGACAGAGTTAGATGATGGCAGGTGAGAATATTAAAGGAGTATTAGTTTAGTAACTCATTCCTGAAAAATCCTGACAAGAATTATTTACAGTAGAATGCGTGTTGTGACTAGATCCGTTTGGTTTCTGGACAAAGGATTGGGACACGATAAGCAATAATAACTCTTCGTTTAATTCTAGATGACAAGATGGACTTTCAGAGCATTTGTACGACATCTGTAAAAAGCTTTTAATAAGTTCAATTGGAACTAACTCCTTATCATTTTGATGATTGGAATAATATCGAGAGAATATAGAGTTGTCTGTAACCTATACAGTTGTCATACAGCAGTATTTAGAATTGATGGAAGGAAAATAAGTCATTAAACAAGAAGACTGTCACCCATGCCATTCAATGTGAACATTGAACAAGGTGGAAGTTAGAGAAGTTTGGAAAATGAGGTAGAAGTTAAGACATTAAAGTTTGCCGACGATATTGAAATTTTTTCTGAAACAGCCGAAGACTTGGAAAGTCTTACTAAATGGCTTGAATACCATCTTCAAAATCCAGGTCAATATAAACATTAATGGTATCAAAGCTAAAGTAATAAAGTATAGACAAAAGAAGAGTTGTGGTGCTAATTACATCAGATTAGGAAATTATACTTTGATGGAAGTATTTGTGATTTGTTATTTGGTGAGTAGAATAACTATTATTGGTAAAAGCAAAGTTGATATAAAAATTCGGATAGTACAGGTATTTTGTAATAAAATTTTGATGGAAACATGTAAATTCCTAATTATATATCCCTATGAATTTTTTAATCGTTGTGAAATCAGTCGATTTTGAATACGTTTTCTCACGAAATTACTGGCATTATCAAGGTCTGAATTATTGTAAAACTTATACTGACTAAATATTCAATACTTAATAATTATTTTCCCTCTTTTATTTCCTACATGAACTGACGTTACTCGCCACTATTATCACGGAAGCGAGGTTTATTTGCCTCTTCTGATTGTGCCTCTATGAAAATTGAGTACATAAAAATACTTAAAGTACATAAAAATAATTTGCGATTCTTTTTTTTAAGTTTTTATAATTTCTGAAATTATCTCTTTCCTCCTCGTTTATGTATGAATATTAAGCCTTTTCCGTCGTGAATTTAACAACCATATTCTGTTTAATAATTTTCATATTGACTGTTTTTTAATTGTTTTTATTCTATATATCTACACATTCTCATTTTCATATCAGTTATTTTATAATTACTTTTACATGTGTTTTATATGCATTATTCGTGTTGTGTGATGTATTTTTTAACTGTTTCATTTATGTATTATCAAGTTGTGTACTTTATAGTTATGTGTGCTAATAGGCCACATTTTGAGGCACGATGGGCTCGGTAAATTAGATTGATAGGGTAGTGTGTGGAGGTAGAGGAAAACCAAGGTGAGAATATGTTAGACAAATCATAGTGCATGTGGGCTAAAATATTTGATGAGCAGAAATAACCATAAACAGTCTCCAAGTTTTTAATTTGATTAAATAATCCGTTGGAAGCTTTCAACTATTTTGTTATAATCATCCTGAATGAACAAACAAACGTTACTACTTATATAAAAAAACATCAAGTTAAGAATACCTTACAAAATAATCAGCATAACATACTTTCCTGTCCTATAATTAAAATCACAATAACTTTAAAAAATATTAGGACCTATCGGTACTTAGTCACTAATATAAAACGATATTGTTTATTCAACTACTCCATTAGGTGGTTCAGTGGGTATAATTACAATCGAAAATCGATACTATATTATGTATGAGCTACATATATACATACATATATATATATATATATATATATATATATATATATATATATTGTAGTGAATAACGACCTTAAGTGGCCGCCCTTGTGTCCACCGCGGGCCTGAGGAGGCCTGAGTATGAATACATTAGGCGTGCACGTGTTTCTGCCTGAGAAGGCCAAAAGAAATCCCGGGTTCGCGTCCCTTTTTTTTGCATCATTTTGGGGGGCGGAGTTCGAATAAATACTCCGAGCCCGTGAGACGCAGGCAGACGGCAGACGGGGACGGAGACGCAGGCAGACGGCACACGGGGACGGAGACGCAGGGAAAAGCAGGGAGACGGAGAGACAGAGAGACGCAAGAAGAGACGCAGGCAGACAGGGAGACGCAGGGAGACGCAGGGAGACGGAGACGCAGAGGTTATGAGGAACCACCATCTCGGGGAGGCCGAAGAAGGAGATCGTGTGCTGAAGCCACAAGTAAAGTAAGCATCACAATATATGTAAAGTACATTCAAAAGTGGAATTCTTTTACATAGTGCGGAAATGGACTCTGTTTTTGAATAGCCACCAAACCGCCTACATTACCCTGTTGAGAAGGAGAACTTTTTAATCAAGCCGGAGCTAATTTTAATTTTATGCAGACCAATGTATATCTGCTGGCGCCCAACAATATTTTTTAATGTATTTTTGTATTTTTTGTAGTTTCAATGTAATAAAGTTTATATTTTTTATATTAAGTAATAAAAGGCAAATCATTACAATATATATATATATATATATATATATATATATTGCTAAGATAATTGATCATATGCAGGTATGCCACCGCTTCTCGCGCTTGTACATAACACAAAATATTCATTACATAAGGATTTTCCTGAACACCTCGAAAATTTAATCAGATTAAAATATGGATTAATTACTCTAATATATAAACACGACAAGAAATTTTAGGTCGTTTAATTTAATATATATTATCTAATTGGAAGAAAATGTGAGCGCCTAATATTTCAGATTATTTTAACACCATACGAATCAACATAAATACTCATTCTAAATTTAGACAACAGTAGCACAAGGAGGAGGCCAATTTTCGCATCTAACACCGAGATAATCACAGCGTGACGATTAAACAAATTGTGAAAAGAGGGAAGAAAGTTTTGCTTTGACAGGCCACCGCTTGCGGCGCCACTTTCTGTAGAAGTAGATGGGACGTTGTTTCCGCTGCAAACAAGAGCACGCCTTCACGCGCAATTACACAGCAGGGTGAGTTTCTAGAAGCGCCCCTAACACGTTCGAATGTGATTAAAACTTGCAAGCATTAACAGCGGTGGGTCCCACCAATGGACTCTCTTTCATCCATTATTCTTAATATTTGAAAGTTCGAATATACTGCCACACGATACTTGCAAAATCAGAAACCAAATCTTCCACGTTAACAAGTTTACATTTATTTTTATGCTATTAAAGGAGAATTATTACACTCAAATACCTAAAAAAAAAACGAACCCTGTTCAGACGTGTCCATACATGGTGTGCTTTCTCTTAATGAAAGTTTTTTCCATTAAATATAACGTGTAGAAATTAACAGTTTTAATCTAGTTAATTAACAACCATTGTTATAATAAAATTTTGATGGAAACATGTAAATTCCTAATCATATATCCCTATGAATTTTTTAATCGTTGTGAAATCAGTCGATTTGACTACGTTTTCTCACGAAATTACTGGCATTATCAAGGTCTGAATTATTGTAAAACTTATACTTACTAAATGTTTCATACTTAATAATTATTTTCTCTTTTCTATTTCCTACATGAACTATTATCACGAAAGGGAGGTTTCCTGCCGACCAGATTATCTGTATGAAATAGTTGTTTGCCTCTTGTGATTGTGCCTCTGTGAAAAATGAGTACATAAAGTACATAAAAATAATCTGCGAATCTTTTTTTTATGTTTTTATAATTTCTGAAATGATCTCTTCCTTCCACGTTTTTGTTTGAATATTAATCCTTTTCTGTCGTGTATTTAACAACCATATTCTGTTTAATAATTTTCATATTGACTGTTTTCTATTTATTTTTATTCTATATATCTACACATTCTCATTTTCATATCTGTTATTTTATTATTACTTTGAAATGTGTTTTATATGCATTATTCGTGTGTGTGAAGTCTTTTTTAACTGTTTCATTTATGTATTATGTATTTTTGTATATTTTTTCGACTTGTCCTTTTCCTCAGTAGAGGAAACAAATATATAAATCTAAATCAAATTTCAGGAAACTGTGCTACCTCTTTTAATAATGCTAGCGACATTGGCCCGGTGTGCAACATACACAAATAATAATACGTAATTTTTATAAAAAAAGGCAAAGATGACGTCAATTAAAGTTCTTTCCTGTTTCATAACTTCTGCTCTCTTAACACATCTGATAAAATACAATAAATTGTATTGTAAACTATGAAAGAGCACTGAATGCTTTAAATAAGTAATTTATGTATACTTACAAAGGATTTTACGAGTAGAGTAGTTTTCTGGGCTTACCGGAAACTGTCTACGTTTTAAAACGAACAATACCTGAAGAAGCAGAGTCAGATTGTTGGAGACAGTACTATATTATCTTTCGCGGATCCCGTAAATGTTTGAGCCTCTATAACGTGGTTTCTTAACCATTTAGTGCATAGTGTATCATATATGTAACGTAACTTTTAGTATCACTCCAGAGGCGTCTGTTGCCTTCTGAGAGAGCTAAATTGTTACGCAGATATAAGAAAACGTGCACTTCAGGAAACGTGATTTTTTTTTGTTTCCGTGAACATGTTAAAACATGCCTGTCCTAGCTTTCTGTGAGTCAACCCCTCAGCTAGAGTTTTTTACTCGCCGGTCAACTCAAATATATAATTTTTGTGACCTTTTTAGTTGTTTCTTTCGAGAAATAAATTTTAAGCGTAATTATAATGGTATTCTCATTGCGCTAAAACACTAATGTTTCAATTAATGTGAATTGTTGATAAATCAGACTTCATTATATTTGTTGAATATGTGCAACATCATGAGCTAAATTGACTTTGGTCTCACTTGATACGTTTTTGGTTATTTTTTTCGGTATTGTATTCACCAAAATTCATGTTAAAAGATTTACTTTAAAAATACAAAAATAATGCACTAAATATTATTTTTACCTCCGGTCCGGGTTTAAATGTGAAAATAACCTATTTATAAATTATCATTTAATACTGTCATATGCGTTAAGTATTAAGCCGAGCTTACCCGACAGCCAACTCAAATTTACCGGATTGCACTAATACCAGCCGTGTATTTTCACGACATGGGCGTCCCATCGAACATTTTATACGTTAATTGCATTCTCCAAAATCGAAAGCCTATTTTTAATTGCAATTACGTCTCATGGTATTTGGTTTTGAACTGTAAATGTTTTCCAGACGAGTAACACTTCCGCTTGAACATGGTTTTATGGAGATACGCTAAAATATTTTGACTCTTTAAGCATCGATAATAACGCAGTGCTCTCATAAATTTGTTTCGTTCTCTGACAGCGGTAGAGATTTCTTGATGTTTCATTAAAAATATTATTCCATGATTATTCGTATTATACAAGAGAATATTAGTCTTCTAAAACACGAGCAAATAGTAAATCTGAGTAGTCATAAGGCAATAAAATAATCTGAATGATTTATTAAACTATGGTTTATCTAACGTTTCGCAATATAAATATGACTATATTCAATAAAAAAAATTAAAATTTCCAAAATTAAGATTAAAAATTAAATTAGTTACCCAATGCATTTTATACATGTACAATGAAAATATAAGTTGTACGACTGTAATGATGATTAATTAAATAATTTGAAAATTTTATTAATTCATTTCCGATAGGAAGTGATTTCGGCGAACATTTATTGTCAATTTTAATTTAGAAAAAGTAATTAAACTTACTAAACGAGTTTACTAGTAAGTTTACATCATAAGTAATAGAATAAATAACATTGGAACGGAGCACATGAAACGAATAGATTTTGTACGTATGCGTGTACAGTATATCAAATTTATTTTGTATTTTCACATATAAATCAAGATAAAATTAATTTATTCTTTCCTCATTTAAACAACTTATTACTACAATGTTTCTAATGTATCAAATTTTCCCCCATGTTGATCTGGTTGGACGTTTGAGTCTTCAGAAGCAGGAAAAAATTAGATTACATGGTCATTATTCAGTAAATACTGACCATAATTTGCTTGTTACGAGTGAGTTATATTTTGAAATTGAACACTAATTAGTGATTCGTGATCACTCCTCCGTATATTACTGGTAATAGTAATACGACAAAACGAATTTATGCAATGTAATTTTGTTCACTTATTAGCAGTGATAGAGACTTCACACAACTAATGGATACGATTTCATACTTCGTCCATTTAATATTGAGCTCATGTTGTCGACGGGATATAAATTCACACCGAATGGAGTACTAGCTATTATAGTTAAATTATTCTATTGAGGAAAAAAATATTAAAGCCATCAACTGAATATTCACTTATCGATACGTTAAGTCTCATTTATTTTATTACAAAGAAGATAAGAAATATGTTGCGCCAAGCCTTTAAATTATTAAGATTCAAAAGCACGAACTGTTTGGGTTGAGTGAAGATTTCTCTACACAAAACATCTATTCTCACATAAAAATGGAAAAGTGGTAGTACTTCCTCTGAGAAAACATTTCACAATATCTCTCCAGTTTTCGTTGCAAAGAGAGAAAAATTTTGCTTCAAACCTGATACTATATGGACTGAATTTGTTTGTATATATGCAATGACTGCAACTTTATCCTGCATCCGCCCAGTTTTGGCGGATTAAAGCAATTTGCGTAATTCTCTCAACATAGCTATGCATAATTCGGTGTAAGGTATTAGCATAAATCATTTTAGTCAGGCGGCTATGAAGTACACAATGTTTTGCCAGCAGTGCATAGCCCATTAGTGTAATGAAGCGATATATGATGTCGTTGCAATTTTTAGCTCAGCCGTGAGCAATTTATTCAGATTTGGGTAACCAATAGAGCAAAATAACTGCATTAAAAACGTAAAAGCAAATCCGCATGAGTAACGCCTGACCTATTCCGACCACTTTAATTCCGGCTGATGTTATTTTCTCGAAACTGTGCAGCGCAGATGAATGTACGGATTTCATTTGTTCAATTTAAATTGAAACTTTTATTTTCACGCACTGGAACTATTTAGGCCGATGAATAGTATTTGGGATCGAGGTTTAAAGTTAATTCTTCATTATTGTAGGATTTTTATTCGCGTGCTATTAACCCTTTCAGATGGACAAAAGGTTACACTTTGACTAAATAGATAGCGTTCCGTTTGAAGCTCGAATTACAACCACTTCCGTTAGACGTTTACCATTTTTATTCACAGATGATAAAATGCAGATATAATATTAAGTTTCTTCATTCTACGAGTATGGTATTGAATTTTACTTTCACAGAAATTTTTATAACGAAATTTATCGTTATTCATTATTCAAATTATAGCATAATTACTAAAGCAACGATTCTCAAAGTGGCTTTCGTTGAAAAGTCACCAGGGTTCTACGAATCAGTTACATTTTAGTTAACTGTGCTCAATATATCGTCGTAAAACAGGCTTTTCTTATACACAAAAAATATTTAGGTCATGTCTGGATACTGCTCTAGGTGTGTGTATATAAATGTCGGACATAAAACGGAACTTTGAAGCAATTATTAATTAAACAGCGAAAGAGTTTCATTCAAAAAATTATATTTTCTTGAAATAATACCAAGAAGGTTTTCCACTATTATTTTAATTGGCATGAATCAAGTTGTAATAAATTCGAATATTAACTAAAATTATTTATCACCACCATATGTTCGCTCGAACGATAGTGGGGTATGATATTTGAAAAATGAACACAATATGTTTCAGTATTTATTTATTACGCAAAACAAAACTTAAAACAATCCTCACCAAAGACCTCTTCTTTCAAAAAATCAACGACATACTCCATCACTCCAAAATCATTATTTCCGGACTTCTTATTATTCATATTAAATTTTTATGAATCAAATAAGTTTATTACAAAGTATTAAAATCCGATACACATACGAACTTAGCCATATTGATATTTATTTCACTGTTACTCGCCCATCAACTTTTTCTTCCTATCTAGATCAATGTATTTGATGAGGCATTCCGTCACCTAATTCGATAAATCGACTTAGTGGCCTACCCGCCCGAGGCATGCACAACAATAAACAAGATCGGATTATAAGCAATGAACATCATGAAACAAGAACAGGCGTTAATCATTCTCTCCCACTCGCTCTTCCCACAACTGAATGGCGAAACTGGAATTCGGGGATTACGTATTACGTTCTGATGAAGATAATTATGCACGCAGTTCTCTTTTTATTCCTAGGATAAAGGTTATTTAATCAGCAAGCAAAAACCAAAATATTTTCTAATTTCAAGACAATCATCATTATACATTATCAAAGTGTTTTCTTCATACTTCTTACATTGGGATGATTCTAACCGTTTATCCGTCTTCTTTAAGTTATATGGTCATTATCTTCATCTCTTTAGTTTCTGTTCAGAGCTTTCCATACCCTTTCTCTCTCAATACATCCTAAATTTTAAACTTTACGAACATGCTGCATGACTTGAGTTCTCCTACATATATTTTTAAATGATTTCCATTTTCAACACGTCATTCATGTACTTCATCCATATTGGTTCGTAATTCTTTAAAGTGGAATCCACCGGGGTTTGATTAAATATGGTCTTCTCCTCTGTTATTAAAGATTCTGTTACACCTTTTCGCGGTTTTTGATGAACACGTTTATTGCTTGCTATAAATAATGTGTGGTCAACATCAGGCTTGTTTAAATTCCCAGTCCTGTTCAGTCAAATACCTGTACTTTAATTCTATTCCGAAGAACACATAAACGTTATCTGTCATTAGTAGGCTTAAGTATTCACGAGTTTTATACCAATTTTGATATTTATTCCAGGTCAGTCATCGCTGACTATGTTTCACTACTTCCCTTTTTTCTTCTTAAGTGTCTAGTAAAGTCTTTATATTTTGACGTAAATTACATTATATGTCAAAGTACGAGTTCTCACTTTTTTTTTTACAATTTCAGCATTCTATATACTTCGTTAATGATTTGTGACGGAGGCGCGGATTATGTCACGTCATTTGCAAGAAACGTAAAGAAAATAATTAGATTGCATTTAATAGAAAATATAAGTGTTTAATTATTTTTAGTTTAATGAATGAATTAGATTTGACACGTTTCTTTTGCGTGAAACACGACCGTTGGAAACCATAACTGTCGAAGTGAAGTGGAAAGACATTTGGGAAGAAATTGCGGAAAGTATCACTATACGAGAAATAATGTGTAACTAAATAATACACAACGACTGCAAAAGTATTGTTTTTCCGCAAGGGCCCTTGATCTCTCTACAACGCTCTCGCACGCCTCTAACCAGTGTGTTGGTTGTTACATAAACTATTCTAGCGAGGTTCCGTGTTTGTCCGAGACAACAGGTACCGTTCAGTGCATCACGGTGGCAAGCGGCCACTATCAACAATTTTCTAATTATGTTCGTGCCAATGTATACAACTAAGTGTCGAGTAGTTGTTGACCAATGTATCACAATTCTCAAAACTATTATTTTACAAAAAAAAAAATTCTGGTAGCTTGTGGCTCTTGGAAGTAAAGAATTTTGATAATCATTCATTTTGTTAAGTAACTTACATTATAATTTTTTACAAAATAACAATATAATAGAATATTATACAACAAAATGAACAATTAATTCTAATATTTGTAAAATGGTTACCGAAATTTTCAGATTCGCATTTACCTTTCCCTACAGAAATGGCAGAGATGATCACAATTGTCTGATTCATGTATTAATATTTTCCTGTGTTACGAATTTTTGTATGGAAATGAAAATCAGTAAAAATACACATAAAATTTCTCCACGCGATTTTCAACAGAAAGTGGCGTGGTCAATAATTTTCACAGTAATTCACAACTAAAGAATATATAGTTTTACCCACTCAGAAAGAATGGAATATCTTTTAGAAATTTTATAGTAAGTTTTTTGTTATTACAAAAAAAATAAGCATACATTTAACATTTATACTCCAATAATGAGAAGGATGAGCGTGTTTCTCCTTAACTTGTACATGGAATCTTGGTGTTATTTTACATATTGAAAACTGTGCTTCATTTTCGATGTTCTATACTTTAATTCAATTACAGGTACTGCAGATTGATAAGTGTATTCATTTTCGGCACTAGAAAGACTCAGAAATCAAGACCGATGATTTTTAGCGCGCGCAGATTCACTTTTTATAAACTAGTATTAATTTACTCCGCTTCTCATTAGGCACAGTATTATAGTAAACGCCAATAGAATTAACACTAACCCGAAGAGTAGAAAAACTCTTTATGTATAGAAAATATTACCCCTATTGTTGACGAATGTGCGTATTAGGGAGTTCCACTTCCCTGTCACCTTCGGTACTCAGCCCTTCCTTACTTCGCTCACACTCACCTCGTGTGAGAACACAATGAGAAGCTTATATAATATGCCCTCTTAATTTGTAATAATCCATCATTATAAAGAATCGGTCAAAGTGACAGCTAGGAGATCATAGATATACCTATAACGGTTCCTGTTAATTAGTAACATAGTCCTCACATCACCTTAAACTGAATCGATAATTAAGAGTAGCTATCAATAATTAAGTGAAAAACATGCAACTGTACAAGTGATACAAAACGCGTAAATTCAATTATTAATATAATATCTATAAAAAGCGAACATTCAGTAATATAAAACCTATAAAAATCGTGACACGAAATCATAACCATGGTAATTTAATACGACGTGAAATAAAATAAATATAATGCTTATTCAATTTTAACAAAATTTTAATCATATGATCAAAGTCAAATACAATTAAATATAAAAGAAATAAAAATACTGAAACCGCGTTTTCATACAACGACCGTTTTAATGGGATGTGAAATGAAATTAAAGTAAGGTTAATTCAATTTGAACGAAGGCTTAAACCGCAGTTCTTTATATCTGAAACAATTAGATCTGGTGTGTATCTTGCACGCGATTCCTCGAATCGGAGGTGAATTCACGAATAGGCTGCATTGGGACGTAATTCGATAACATTCAAATTTAATCCGCTGCTGGAACTGAAACGGAAAGAGTTTGATCAATGTGTGTAGCCTGTTTGTAACTTGTGGATGGGAGACTCGTGCCGTAATATCGATAACCATACGGAAAAATAAAAGCGTGAAAAAATATGGAAATATTTATTTATCGTGTATTTTATGGCTTCTAAAAATAAATCGTTAAATGAATTTAGACTATATATACTGGTTTTGTTCGTCTTTTTAAATATTTACCTCACCTAGTCATTAAATCATAATTCAGCCGAATGATTAATGTTAATTTAAGAATTATAGGCTACAGGTCAGTAAAATGTTGATTCATCGTGGACGAAATGTAGTATAATATAAGTGAGTTGATGATTAAACGTGATATTTTCTACAACTATAAAATTTCAAACTTTATAAAGAAAGTCAAATTTCTCCAATATTGAAACTAGTTACTTTATAAAGGTTCTCAAGTTGAGAACTATTATGTTTCCTAACTTACTCATATAGTGAAATAACACTAGCCGATAAGTCAGAAGATTAGTAAGTTCAATTTAAAACATCTTAAAATACAGCGTTTCGATCCCTAAATTTTGGGACCTCTTCAGGTGAAAAATTTAAATAAAATATAAATTCGAAATAATTAATTACATTAGGATTGGTGAACTGATTTTTAAAAGTGCGCTTTGCATAATCTTTACGGCCGTCATGTAATTAACCATATAGTGAATTAATGTATTAAAATTGGTTTGACTCTAATTTATAAAACAGTAATTACTTGCAGAGTTCTCAAAATCATATAAAAAATATATTCCGAAAATATAAGAATGGGGACAGAATATGTCTAAAGGATTGAAACTGCAAAGGAATTTTACGAAATGATTTTGACAACCAATTTTTTTGTTACGATTTATGCAGTCAACGTGATTGGTACCCAATCATATTGAAAGACTTGAATATAACAAGGGGAAAATCCTGAGATTTTTCACGACGGAAGCAATTCGCTATACTTCACAGCAGGGGAAATTGGTCGCTGGTTTGTCCGTTCCTGTGCGATGTTCTCGTGTCTAATGGCCTGGCTGTCTGCGGACGTGAGTTATTGGCAATTAGTGGATATAGCTATGTCCGAAGGAGACTATTCTTCATTTTCCCGAGTATGCATACTATTACAATTCGGCAATCCACTTAATGAATGAAATTAACCTTTGTTCAGTGACTTAAGACTGAGAAAAGACAGTTACATGTTATTCACTGTTAGATCCTTATACCCCGTATTTAGAGCAACAGAGTGTCGTAAGTAGGACTAAACGAAACAAACCATCGCCTTTGGACTTCAGATTTGGCAATTGTCGGAAAAAATGTAATTATGTAGGGAACATCATTAGATTGTAAAGTAAAACCACAAAAACTTAAAAATATTGAATATTTATTTTGGCTGTGTGAATTCATACAAGTATTGTACGGCCTTTTTTAGTCTGGTTCTAAATTTTTAATTTACCTGGACATGGATATTGTTTTCTGGGAAACTTCTGCTTGGAACTGACAGGAATGAAACCTGCGATTGTGGCACAGAGACTCCAATTTTTTTTAACAATTTTATTCGCTTCAAACTGTTAATTTTCTTAACTGTTACCCTTGAAGTATAATACTATGGATTGTAATGTGATACAGAAAACTGAGTATACTGTTTATTCGCTTTCATATTCTCGTCTTTAGTTGTCCGTATCATGGGCCTATAGAGACAATAACTCAATTTCTCAGCAGAATATATATCTCAGTTCACGAACAAAATTAATGTAATTTTGGGTCGTTAGACTAGTAGTTTTCATTTTGTATTCGTTTCTGAACTAATAAAATCAGAAATTATTTCAAAGTGTTTCGTAACATATTGATTACAAAGCAACCGTGACTGTGAACAATTCAACTTTAGGTGCCATAAATTTTAATTAGATCCATGTTCTGTGCTAGCGTTTACCATCCAGAACTTTGGAACTGCGGCAATTGTAATGACTGACTAAATCGTAGCTAAGAAATGAGTATTTGCTCCCATAAAATTTAAGTGAATAATGTGGCACTCGCAATACGTTAAGTCCCTCTAGAACAATTTCCTCTGAAACGAAAGACTGACAACTTAAACACAAGTCATTGATATTTTTAGAAATATAACTAAAGCGATAACGGAAACTATACACATTATTTTTGTAGACTTTGCGGAAACCATTTAAAACCTAAATTAAGATCGTTGGAGAGATAAGGGTATGCCGGTTTTCTCGTTGCTAGAAGAATGCTTTGTTCAGCGCTCCCATTCTAAATGATAAATTACAGGATTTTAAAGAACATAAAAGCTACCAATGGGACATATTTCTTACGACAAAGATACAATAGTTGGTACTAATAATAAAGTTATAATTGCCTCTTTTACACGTTTTTACACGTTTTTATTATTTAAGAACATTAAGAAAATAAATAATCAGTAATTTACCTAATAGACTAATGGTGAGAATAAATTCTGTATTCATCAGTCTTTGCACAATTATAGCAATTAAATGCCAACAGTGGTGTGAAAATAGTAACGAATTTTTTAAAACATATTTGTATCCACTCTTCAGTGCAGCTAATCCTTAGCATAAATATGTTAAGTACAATAGTAGATTAAATGGCACGTTATATGCTATCAGTAACACAATACTAGAAAATAAATATTATTTTTTTATATTTTATGAACACAAATTGTCTTGGTAAACTCTCAAAGTTGCTATACTGATATAGAAGAAGAAAGCTTGCGAACTGATGTCATTATAATTAATATTTAAGACCACGGGTTAAACACATAGAGTCCGTCATGTTAGTTCTCATTCTAACATTATGTCTTGGCAGCTGTCAAGTGGAATTTCAACCACTCAAGGGGAATTTCGTGAAATACGCGAAATACGGAACATCAACTTCTACTTTACTATTAAACCACTGTCCGAGGGAACATACGAAATGCTCATGTTACAAGGGTGTATTTCGTTTCTGCTGCCGTGTGTGAGAGTTTCGAGAAATATTCGCGCGAGCCCGACCGTCGAGGTTGCGGTTGTATATTTATAACTTCATTTGAATTCTGTTGAACGGCCTACTAGTTTGTGTTGTAAATGTATTTTCAAAAATAGAATGTCACTCATATCTGCTAAACAATAAAAAATGCCATAGAAAGTTGAATACATCAAATGGCTCTAATGAAATTAGTGACAGTGTATTCTTGGATTTATAGGCAATAGGGTAGTAAAAATTATAAATGTTTGTTCTGGTTTTCCTCATTCAGAAAGTTATTTAACCACATCATTTTTAAAAATATTGTAACAATCTAATTATGTCTTAAAAGAATACTAACGGAATCAGTCAATTAAAAATACCGTACAATTAATCAATTTTCTCCCCTACAACAATTCATTGTAGTTATATAAATTCTGAACGTGGAAGTGAAATCATTCTTTGCCATTACAATTTACACACTTTGCAATTTACAGTCTTTGCAGAGACATGTCTAAGATTATTACAATTAACCTTGAATCCTGTAAATATATAATTATTTTTTTTAGGGTAACAGACTACATGAGGGTAATCCACATGATGGCAACTCCCCTTTAATAAAATAGAAAGGGATCTGAAAGGGGAGGATGCGGAAGGAGGGAGGGTGTAGACAATATAAAATTTCATAGATGTAATATATCCATTCGTTATAATTATTTAACAGAAGCTTTCGTTGTTTGTCGGCGGCTATTCGTCTGCTTTGAGGCTGAAGGCGAATATGTCGAAGATAAACGACGAAATCTTCTGTTAAATATTAATTAGGAATGGATATATTATATCTATGAAATTTTATATATTGACTGGATTGAAGTTTAATTTTAATTTTTAATTTTCACCTGTTTTAAATCATATATAAATGTGTACGAGTGTGTAAAATGTAAGATTCAGATAGTTGGATATTACGAAGAACATAAATTTATTGAAGTAGAGAATTTGTCACGAGTTACTTAAAATATTCGTATACAGCAGCATCATCCTGTGAATGCGTCACATTTAGGACCTTACTTATAATTATATTTCTACAAGTTGGAAGAAATACAGGTTTATTTCGAAGTGAGCCATATTTTATCAGTCACCATCATCTTTAACAGAATTTAGAACATCGATACTTCACGTAACAAATATAAATTTTACCGTTGAACATATTTTGGATTTCGTAAGCTAAATTTTCTATTTTTGTTAACATATGAGTACATGTTTATACAATTTGCAATTGTACAAGTATCGAAAATCATGGATAAGATGAAGAAAGAACAATTAATCGAACATTTAGAATAAATTCAAAGAATTCTGGTAGTGATATTTCTTCTCTTCACGCTACAGGAAGTTAAAAACGTATTTTTACATTGATCCTACGGGGAGTCGAAATGACAACCTTTATGTTAAGCGAAACGGTATTGAATTTCTTCTTCTAATTATTATTATTATTAAACATTTTCTCACAAAACTTTCACTTTGCTTTGTAGTAATTGATAGTTTTTCTGATTAATTTACAAATAATTGATAAATATTATTGTTACAAAACAATTCGTAACCTATGTCTTCAAAAGTGCAAATAAAAAAAATACTTTGACGTAATATTAATTATTAGTATTGAAGTAAAATTGTACTTGTTATTCTGTTTGTATGGGTATTTAAAACTATTTTAGCGGAAATTGTTAATGTGTATTTATAGGAAATTTTCATTCTATTGATGGAAGATATCGAATAAATAATTTCAAAACTTGTATAATCTTCTCATCTTAAAGGATTAAAATAAATATTAACTTATTTATTGAATTGCCTCCTACTTGCGTATCAAGATTTAGGTAACGTCTTAGTATACGGAAAGAATTGAAAAATGTCAGATATATGTATTATTTTTTAAATTATACACCATAGTGTTTGTGGTAGTTATTTAAGCTACGAAAATAGTTCATGGGGGTTGAGTTTTCCATTCACACAGTTTTATTTTTCTCAGTAAATAAATTGATTCCAAAAATCAAATAATACTTGAAAGCTATTTAGAGATAGAAAATTTGTATCAACTGAAAGCTGATTTAATTATCATAATTCATGTTTTCAATAAGTCATCCACCATGACGATAAAAATAATCTGCAAATTTTCTTATTATTGATTTTTTGGAAAATCGCAGAAAACTGAGATATTTGAAGAAAATAATGAAGTATAGGGAAAAATAGTATCTACAAGCACGTGTAGATTGTTAAGAAACGTCATGATCGTCAATTGTATTTCTCTTTGCGTGCTGTGAATAACACTTCCCAAAATATGTTTAATCTACATAGATCTAACTGTTCCCTGGGATCAATTCTTTGATTCTATCAGTATATATGTGGGTTTTCACACACCGTAACGTAGGTCGCGAGCCGGCTTCGTAATAGAGACCGGTCAGTTAGGACTTGCGAGAGGAGGTTCTGTTTGATGTGCGATGTCACTGCGTGACTTGAAACCCTATAATTAACCAAGTATCCCTTAGTGTTGATATTAGCTTGGGATGTCGTCCTTAAACAGGCAAAGCTCATTAACTATTTCTGCAGAAGTAACAGCTAGCCGTATGTGCAATGCTCGAAGTTGCTATGTGAACGATGAAATATTATTCTGAATTGAAATATCAAAGGTTAAAAATTATAATGAAATGAAAAATTTACGGATTATTGAAAATTAATAATTAGAAAGATGGCCAAATACAGACAAAAGAAGTGAAGTATATATACCACACAACGTTTCTGGGATCCTTGTCCCTTTCGCGTTTTCTTCGCTTTTGAGTTTGTAACTGACTAGTGCGGTTGTGTCGCTCTAGGCTCTTCGTAGCACCCGAAAGGGACAAGGATACTAGAAACGTTGTCTAGTATTTATTTAATCACTTCTTTTGTCTGTATTTGGATGTCTTACATATTATTAAAAAAATATATCACTGTAGAAATCTTGGGGACGGTCAGCTGAATCGCGAGCAATTTTTTTTGTGTTTTTTCATGTATAATACACTTTTTAATTTGGTTCGAGCTGCCAACACGATTTTATTAATGATAGTTTTAACATTTATCATACTAATATTCTTGTCGGTGGCCAGTGACGTTCTGCAACGATAACCCCGAATTTTTTTGTTCTTTGCCCCAAAGTTATCGTCAACTTAAGAAAGTTTTTCTCTAATACAAAATAGTAAAATAACTTAAAAATTATGCGTTATCAGAACAGTATAATGTATTGGATGAGTTCTTATTTGCAAGAATTTTTTTGTTAAAGATGTATCAGTTGCTAGAAAATAATAATGAATAAGATTGCAAGTTAACCTTGTCCGAGAGTGGACCGCACCCTTAGGACAGCAGACAGCAGAGCCACGGCGAAGATCCTCCGAATATTGAGCCGGTCTTTCTCCATCACACGCAAAGAATTCCTCGATTAAGTTCAGGTGCTATGCGACTCACAGAACGTCAAAAATACCGAGGGAAATGGTCCTCCATTTAGTCAGCGAGAATAACGCCCTTTATTTCCTCGCCGTGAAAACGTCGCGGATCGCTCGTAGGAATTTTGTCAGCGGCCGCGTGTTAGATCGGAGGCGAGCCGGCGAGACGCGCGCGGGCATCGTCACTCGCAGTTCGTCGCACGGACCCGGGGCCACTACCGGTACCGGTACCGTCGCGAGGAGAGGCTCCAGCGGAACTGCGCGCGCACTTCTCCTCGCCGCCAGGGCGCAGCGCCGCGCCGCGCCGTGCGCTCCGAAGAGCGACAGAAATTGGCCAGCCAATGGGCAAGCTCGTTATCGGCTACAGGGATGCACTCTCCGCTCTGCCAGTTACTGATTTACGCGTTTCCGAAAAGCAAACAAGACGTGATAGCAGCATCCGAATTATTTATATCAATGTTCCGATTCCATTTCCAGCGTCTTCAGCGCAGGGATTTGGAATAGTTACCACGGCTAGACTCTCAGGGGATTCATGCACCACCTTATAACTCGACCGAGACGTTCGGTGTCTGCTATCGAAAGATCCAGGGCGCCGAGTTCCATTAGACGCTCGCTATATGAAAAAGAAGAAAGAAATGATTTAAAAATAACTTTCACAAAAGAATATTGCCCTTCACGAGACCTCAGAGTTGAGATATCCATATCACCAGAACTTTCCAGACCACATATTCACATCAATTCTCTGGCGTAGTGAAATTTTATAAATATGTATTAAATTGATCACAAATGAACTTTTTTACACGTGCTTTTAAATTACAATTCAAACTTATTTAATAAATTAATAACCTTAGTTTTATTTATGAAAAGTGCGAGCCATTTTTTTAAAATGAAAAATGTTAACTATATCTCACGGCTTAAAAAGAAATCGCCTTTAAACCCCGTCAATTGAATTGCGTTTATATGATATGTAAGGTTTGATTACACAACCTTGGAATTGTTACAGAATATTTTTCTGTGATTCTATAATAGCAACCACGTTTTTGTGCTTCGATGTTAGTCCAGTCTCGCAGACCGTTTACCTTTTTGCGACCACTCTTTATCCGAAATAGGTTTCCAACTTAAATTTTCCCCAATTTCTTCAAGTTGTTATACTAAACGTGTAAGAAAAACAATTATAATATGAAAATACGTCCAAGAAGAAAAATCATCGTGGACATTTTTTCTTTTATGCTCTATTCCCCCACCTGGGAAAAAGTCATCCCCGTTTCTCATGTGGGCTAGACGGTAATTTTTTTGACCGTCTTGCCGAGATATACTCAATTATTAAATTCCCAGCGGGTCGGCTCAGCCTTTGATTATTAATGGAAAACATTATTTTGAAATGTCTGGAGGGTTTACGATGCTAGGCACGATGCTACTGCTTTTAAGTCTACTTTGCACTTTTCGTAGGCGAAATTATAAAGGCGGTTTTTGACGGTACCAAACTGGCTAGGATCCATTGTCATTCATTACCTTCTACTATAACAAAGTAACAAAGATTCGAGAAAATTGATTTATTCGCTTAAATATGTAAAACTGCCAAAAAGAATGACTAAACTCTGTCCCCAATAAAAATCCAAAGGATCCACCTATATCAACAGCAAAAAGAAAGTTATTTATTTACATGAGTGTATCTAGAAATAAATAAACGAGCAGTCAAAAACAACCAGTATTTAATTGGTTCATCGTTAAAACTGATAAATTAATTCCAAAGAAGTGACTCAAGCTGTTCCCGTAGGTCTTATATTTACTATACTTATAAAAAAATTCTGTACACAATAAAAATTAAGTCTGAAATAAAGTTTGGAATCCAAAATCTGAAAGTTGATTTTGACAAATTAAGACAAAAATGACAAGTGGAAAATACTCGTTAAACTACCAAAAAAAAATTTAAATCAAAATAATTTATTTAAAACAATTTTCAAATATTGTTTGAGTTTGGTTGTTATTTTAGTAAAATAATTTTACATGTCTAGCTGGATTTTTTATAATAAAAAGCAGCACAAATAAATTAAATTACTGAACATTCCTTACGTTTCGATATTTTATATAGGTTTCATCAAATAATTGAACATTTTTTTGATAACCACCTACATTAAAGTCGAAACTTTCAATCAATATTTTACTGGTATTTAATAGACTTTGTATTTATAACCATATTTTGTCTCATTAGTTACTTCTGTACATCATTTTCTGAGGAACCGCGCATGATCTCCGTTGTTTTTGTTTTGTACCTCTTCAGCTGTTGAAAAATGGGTCCCTTTTAGCGCCGACTTAATTTTGGGGAGTATCACCCAGTTACATGGTGCTAAATCACGGTAATAGGGAGTGTGTTCAAAGAATGTGATGTTTTTACTGACCATAAATTGCTTGACTGATAACGTATTGTGGGCAGTCGCATTGTCCTGGTGCAAGATCCACACGTTATTTCATAATTCAGAGCGCTTCTTTCTAACCCGTTCACACAATTTTTCATAAACTTTGTCATAATATAAGTGGTTAAACACCGAGTATTCATTATGTAATAACGATGTCTTGGTCATCGGAGAAACAATACGCTCATTAAAAGTGGTATTTTTTTCTGTAGCGGAAGGCAATGATTTCCAATGCACTTAATTGCAGCTTTGTTTCTACATTTTACGTAAATATCCACGTCTCATAAGCTGTTACGGCGTTATCAGTTTCACGAAAAACATAAAGCTAACGCGCAAACCACTTTTCTTCTGAAACATTTACCTTTGTGGCGTAAAGCACGCTTATATTCAACTGCTCACTCTCTGCAACTGAGTCGGTAAATCGATTTATACCTTGCCACCACATAAGAACACACCCTATTCGCACAATACAACACGGAACATAGTTCCTAAGTTTTGTTATAATCTCATTATTTTCTTTTTCTGACTACGTCTTTAGAACTGATAGTTAAACATTGGATACTCATCAATGTCATTATCATAAATACCTACCAAACAGTGACGAGTTGAACAATATTTGACGCTTCTTCTGTATATTCTTAAATTTACGTTTAATTCGCTTTTAATTGAAGGAAATATAATTTCAAACAGAAATTTTGAGGTAAGTAACCTTTAATACGTTTAATAAATTTGTTATAATACGTTTTAATCTGGCATGGCCCTTTAGAGTTCCCAGAAACTGAGCAAAAACGAAATATTAGATTTATTTAAAAAATGGAATCTACACTGAGATTAACACATCGCATATTGAAAATTCCTGAAAGTTCTGCTTGTGTAATTCAAAACGTAATAATTTTCATGACGAAATTGTCACCAATGTAGCCTTTTACAAAGTCAATATTTTATCAATGTACTGTAGTATTTTTGTAATCAGATGCTGAAGAAGAATTATATTACTCTAATTGGGAAATAATAATTGTAGGTAAATATCAGATACGTAATTGTTACTTAAAATTTCATCGATTGTAAATGATTTCGACATATTCTTACATACATATATTGATCTTTTACTTTCATACTTCTTTACCCATTGAAACATTTCTCACTATCATTATCAATATAAACGACTTATGAATTTATCTTCAAAATCAGCTCAATTGCAAAACAATATTCATTGTTTGAAGGTTTTATGTACGTTTTCTCCAGAAAATTCTCAAAAATATTTTAGCATTTGAGTCCTAAATTAAAATTTAACTCAAATTCAATTGAATTAGAGTTTATATTATTTTTAATAGTAGATTACAAGAGCATTACCGGCTTATAATAACTTCTCTATTCATCAGGAAAAGGTCGGAGTAAATTGCTTCATACAGAAACTAATTAGTTGTATGGATTGTAAATTAATTTATGAGGTTTAAATGATTGTTTTTCTCTCCTTCAAAACCAATAACATACTCTCTAAAAGTTTAGTGTTTATTGGGAATACTATTGAAATCATTGGGCGCCTTAAATTTAACGTATTTTATTGGGAACATTAATTTCAATTTGATTTGCTTGCGGCTGAGAAGGGATTATTACCTTGTCATGGTAACATTTAGCTACTAAATTATATTGGGAACCTTGAGCGTAGTAATAAAATCAATAAACAATTAACTAAGTTTATAATTACCCTTTCGAAAATAATAGAAAAAGATTCAAAAGATTAAATTACCAAAATCAAATTATATTTTAATCGAATTTCAGAGAGACAACAATGTAAAACATTATAAATAACTAAATGAAATCACATAATTTACCCTCAGGGTCTTACTCAAGCGTTTATCACTTTTTTTATAGGTCTCATAACATAAGCTAATCAAACATGTCTATAATTTGTCCACAATAGTACCATTTTGAAAAATCTTTTTGAAAAAGAATTAAATACGTAGTGTTGTTTACTAATTGAATAGTAATAATTAGTCAACTATGTACAAAGACCAGGCTAAAAAACATCAAACTTTCACAGGACAAATTGACAGTTACTTCCGAACAACCAACCGTACCATACCATTAATTGTGTGTGACAAATTTACAAATTTTAGATAAAGATATAAATTTTAAAACAATATTACTTTCTAAGATGGCACGATTTGAAACGTTTAGTACATTCACTTAATTTTTTAACCACCACTGATTTGATAATTAATATTATAACCATTTATTCCGTGATTCTTAATTCTTCCAAATTAAAAATACATTTATGAAATTATGTCTACATAATTTAAAATTTTTGTTACTTTCCTTCGTTAATATAAGTTTAATAACCGTTCACTGTTTTATCTACGATTTCTTATATTCGTATTCACAAGCCTGGGGTTCGCACTAGGAGCAAAACAATTTTAAAATCGTCACTTTCGCTGTTATTTTTATTTAATAGAAAATAATTTGGTAACAATTGCGTTTCATTGACAGTAAGTGACAAAAGAACAGTTAACGGATGTGATTAACTGTATACTTCCGTTTCCATCCGCCCCTCTGGAAGAAGACGCCTGGTTGACGTTTCGGATCGGTTCTTCGGATAATCAGATGTCTAGTTGTGCCCGTTCGGACACATGCATGTGCTATTGACACCCGCTAACACTACTCGCATATGCAATCTCTGTCTATAAATCTGAATCTACATGAATGAATGTTTGCTATCCAAATTAGAGTGCTCTATACTCTGATTTATGAGTGTTCAGTTTGGAAATGTGAATCTCTGAATCTCGACGCTTCAGTCTGAATAACCCAATCTGAATTTAATGCTGCATTGTTTCACAAAGATGATTACTCATTTACGCCCATGTTTCCCCATTAATGTGTCGTGGGTCTTCCTCGTCCTCTTTATCCCAATCACCCGTTTAGACATGAACTTTAATGTTACCCGGCTCCAAAGACGTTGCTAAATAAAAAAATATATTGGCCTTGCATCAATTAATTTTTTAGACTTATTTGATCTCTCTAGTGAAATTTACTAACGGGTCATCTGTTGTTTTCTTCACCAGCGTCACATCCGTTGCTTTCCTCAAAGAGGATCGCCGTCGGTACCTTACGCGATCAGTGATCCGAAATTACTCCCATTGGGTGGTTCACCCTGGAAAACTCACCTCTGATCTGTCGTCGGTACGTTTTTAATGAATCGATCATTTAATTCTTATTATGATTTATCAGAGCATCTACTTTGGTACTCTACAATAATTTTATTCTACGAATTCTTGATACACCCCATCAGTTTCATTAAAGTATTCTAAGAACATGATTAGGAGTATAACCTTGTCTATAACTGGTCGGTGTTGTATTGTGCGGCTAAGGTGTGTTACCTTAAATTCTATTCTTATGTGGTGGAAAGGTATAAATAATATATATATAAAATTTCGGGAAATTTAATAAACAATTAAAAGCATTAAATACTTAAATCAGTAAATTTGATACACTTTCGGAAAACGTAAGTGAAATTCAGAATGAAACAATATCTTTGACTATCATTTAAGTAGAGGTGTACTTTAGGGACTCTCAGCAGTAACTTTTAACTAATCATGACGTCATAAAAAACAATCGGTAAACTTTTTCAAAGAATAATTGAATTCGCATAAGTCTATTATGAGAGTATTATGTATGGTCGCACAATATATTTCATACCTATTGTGTTTCTTGTAACAGTGACTTTACAGAAACAGTCAATAATTGTTATGAATGTGGCCTATCGAAGTTCAACATTACGAACACACGAGCGTTGGCGTTCTATTTTACATTCAATTATTAGGTGGAATAAATTTGTTTGAGAGCCTTCGAGGAAATATGACAATATAAGTGCACCTATTCGTTATAGATAAAAACTGTAATAATAAAATTCTATGAAATTCATATTTGAAAAATATATTAGAGCAAGTGAAAAAAAAAATTATAAAATGGAATTTAAAATAAATCTTCTATAAGGTCACGGTTTAATAGCTCTATTTCACAGGTAACTGTGGGCTCAAATTCTGTGGCTATTCCTTAATTTTATGTTTACATGTAACCAGTCGTAGCAATGCAACTCATCTGGGTTGAAACGGAGGTCAAAAGATGTTAAAAAAATTCTAAGGTCCCTCTAGATTTAACTAGAACAATTTTTTTTAAAAAACTTTACCGTGCGTATTATTGACTTTCTTGGATACCAGCTATATTTTTGTCTCTATTTAGTTAAATGTTTATCAGTTTTACTACTTTAGGATTAGATGAGTAATTTTGGACCTTATTTCGTTAGCGATCTCTGAAAGTATTGGAATTATTACTGACTTCCGTAAGATAAGCGAAGTACTTGCGTCTCTTTAAAAGCAAAACGGGAATATTATTGCGTCCATTAATGCAGCGGGAGTATTTTTGATTCCCTTAAAAACTATTAAAAAAATTATAAATACAATATTTTTAATAAACTGTTCATTGTTGGTCATAAACTAAATTTTAATTTACTAATATTTTTATCAGGCCACAAAAATTACGTAAGTTACTGTATAACTTTCACTAAATACCTTGCTTTTTATTAATGTTTTCTAATATAAAATAAATAAAGAATAATTTTAAAATAAACTTTTCCTCCAAGTTTTCCTTTCCGCATATTTTCACAAGCAAAATGTTGACGAGAGGTTATACTCCTGAGAGTCCCTAAAGTACACCGCTACTTAAATGATAATAAAAGATTTTGTTTCATTCTGAATTTCATTTAACGTTTTCTGAAAATGTATCAAATTTATTGATTTAAGTATTTAATGCTTTTAATTGTTTACTAAATTTCCAGAAAGTTTTCTTCATTTACATATTAAATTTTCCAATTTTGTAATTACATTTTCTCTTGGTGATATTGTAACAATGATTTATGCATTAAATTTTCTCATTACTGTTTTCATTCATTGAATAATTCAGTTCCGTATCTTTTAATTTATTATCATTTACATATTATTTTTATATTAATAATATGTTATCTTATTTTTCCAAACTGTTACCTTTCTTCATTTTTTCCTGAGTATAGGATCAATAAATATATCTGATGAGACCGAAACACCAACAACGGGGAAAATGTGTAATAATTGAGTAAAAATTTCACAGTAATGCGCAAATTATAATTCAGTCCATACGACCATACATTGTTGACGATTTGATAACGCGGAATAACGTTGTGCGCCGTATAACTATTCGCCAGGTTATATAATTCTGAATAAAATTTAACAGTATAAAATATTCATAAATTTAGCATGCAATGAATAATGATAACGAATAATTAAAATTTTAAATAAAAGTAGTCTTTTATTTCAGGAGCAATCGATCCTACTATTAATTTTTCTGTGCCCCTAGCAGGAATTATTGGCCAGTTTGGATTGTCGAACGAAACACTCGCTATTCATCGGTCATTTCTTATCATAATTCGTTAAAAGACCATTTATTTAACAAAAAGATAAGAAAAACGCTAAACAAGTAATACTTTCCTATAATAAAAAATAAAAGTCTTGGCTTAACTGTACATTTAATGTATAAGAACAGACTTAATATTCCTCTTGGGTACAATTCAGAGCCTTCGAGTATATATATTGTAATGCCAATTAAACAGGTCATTAATTGTTTTTAATAAAATTAAATTGTTAGCGGTACGAATGAAGGCGGGTTTTTCCTTTGTTCAACAGCGGAGACCGCGCGGAGAAAACTCAGTCTGCTGAGAGAAACGGAACAGTTCAGTTCACGTGGGGAACGGAAAAACGTAAAAGTCTGATGATCTAAAAGTCTGGAATCGGCTTTGAATGGTGGCGTACGAGAGATGAAACAGTTAAAAGTCGACGGGGGTAAATAAAACATTTCAGTTCACGTAGAGCACCAAACAGTAAAGTTTGCAGATCTAAAGTACAAACGGCGAGATCCTGTATTTTTACATGAAAGCAAGCAAACATTTTCACGGAGAGATTAATATAATAACTTGCACACGGTGAAGCAAATGGTTTCTTCACGCTGATTGATCATTTATCGCATAGAGGAGACCGGAATCCACTAGTTGATCAAAGGGGGCGGCTCATCCGGGGTTCCAGATAGCAGAGGATGAGTATTTTAATCGTGTATATTAAAAAGTTTCATTTAGTTTTCTTCTGTTTCACTTATTTTCATATTGTTTTAGATTAACTTTTTTTTTATATTTGAATTGTTCATTGTCAGTTTTTACATTGCTTTTGTTCTAATTATCAAACCCAGTAGTGACCCTTAGATATAGAGATCCGACGTATTTGATTGTAACGATATAAGAATTGTATTTTCATAAATGCCAGGAATTAATAAATGAAAAATTAAAGTGTTTGTAGTTAAATGGATGAAATTCAGGGTGCAAAATAGGTCTTGTACATTGTAAATTTATCAAAAATAATAAATTTCTTTTAAAGCTTAGTAAATGTTGTTAATTATTCCTATGCTTTAAGACCACTTTTTAAATCATTATATATTCGAAGTCTTCAACGTGTGGCTAATTATTCAAATTTTAATTAATTTTTTTGTTAATTGATTCATTTAATTAAAGCCTTCCAGTTGTTATTACATTTATGGCTTCACCAACGTGGGGATAATTAATCGATAATCCTGTTGTTTATTACAATATATATATATATATATATATATATATATATAATTAAACGCTCGAGAATAATCGGACAGAGTTTGAAGGGTTTTGCGATTATTTGTACAGAAAACCCCAGGCAGAAACAGTATTTATCGATCGTTTAATTGAAAATCTCTTATTATTGAATTTTGTATGTCGGTCAAGCATTGTAGCATGTAATGCAAAATATTACTCATGACTGAAGATAAGTTACATAAACATTATTATCCATCCTTTCCTCACCAAAATTCATACGCTGTGAAGTAAAGCACCGTTCGTTAAATATAAACTAAAAAATAACATTTAAAAGAGATCGTGTTGAAAATCAAGCATCAATGCAACCTGACCCACACTTTCACACACCCATGAAGCCGGATATAGTTGTCAGTGTTTATAACGACAAATGCTTATTCGACGTGATTATTAAATATTCTTTAATGTTTTTTCTAACCTTATTATCAAGTCCGGTTTACATATTTCTGAGACGTGTTATTATAACGATAAAAGATTGAAGACTTTTCCGGTGTAATTGTTGGATAAAAAGTTCTCGGTATTCACACGGGTGCCAACAGCGATTAAAACACGACGTTTCGACGACTGAAAGCCCCGTCGAAAATATATATGATATAATATTATTAATAATAATTATAATATAATTAATATTAATGTCGAAAAGCCTAGACGATGATGACAGGGCTTTCAGTCGTCGAAACGTCGCGTATTATTCGCTGTTGGCACCCGTGTGAATACCGAGATCTTTTTATAATCCGAAAATAAGTAATCATGGTATATTATTCCACCATATTTCTTTTTACTCTGAGTTCTTCCATATTCGTAACAGATAGCGCATTACCCTATGTTTGATGTTTTGGTTGATATTTAATTTATAGTCAATACTCAGATTGAGAAATTTCGCATGTTGTGAGAAATTAGCAGGATTACGAGTTGAATATACCAACTCTAGAAAAGATGACAATTATTAGTTTCTTTATCTTTAAAAATAACACATTTACAGCAATATTCTTGTTCAGGTGATTTATTCCAGTCTCAAATTTTGCGTTATTAAATTTTATTAATCCTTGCCCTGGACATAATTATGCATGGAGTTGTTAGCTAATTTTCGAAAACTTGGTAGCATACTTAAAAAACAATAAATGTGAGACTGGATACTTTGTTTCACAGACAATTATTTCTTGGTTCTAGGTCGAGCGACACGACCAGAAAAATAGGTGGGAAGCAGTTTTGCTGTGTTGTCATTTAGGGTCCCTGTCAACGGTGGTGAATTTGGACCCGATTCTTTCCCGGTTTATTGCGGCCACTTTCAGGCACATAAATGGCGTAGCCCGATTCCTTACCTCCTGAAATCTCAGAGCCCCTGATTCGTTCCCGTCGTATTTGTAAGTCCTGCACGCCTCCTAGCCGTAGCGCCAAGAATCAATTGCGAGTATAGAAGTTTTCAACATATTACGTAAAAAATATGAGAAAAGAAATGAAAATTTCTGTGCTATTTTTTTATGATTTAGAACACTATAATAGAATGTTCATTTGATGATTGATAACTATAATAGAAGCTGTGACGAAAGTGTGGACTCAAAGTGCAAATTTCACTTTAACCGGAGCTGGTGGAGGAAGATTCAATCCAACCTTTCGAAAAAACAGAATCTAGTCTGTTGTTACATTATCTGTTCGGTCTTTTGTTGCCGGAAGAAGTTGGGAAAGTGTTTAACTGATTATTTTATATCCGTCACTATGTATATTGTAATGCCAATTAATTAACACATTAATTGTAAATTTGAAAATATAAATTGTTTGAGAAATATATTCTTACGGTGGTACAGAACACAGCAACAATGTAGCCAAGTATTGTTTCCTTTGTCGGAAGAGTAATGCGCGCTCAAAATTTGCGAGACGGTAGTTCAGTTGGCTGGAAGGTTTGGTCAAGTACAGGTCGCATCACAAGTCGAACTACGAAACCTGCTAAGCACAAACAGTTTTGGTGAACATAGCCAGGCAGAGAAGTAGCAGGAGTCAACCGAGTGAGGGAAAGACGAAGAGGAGGTTCCTGGTTCCTGATTTTGATCTAAAAATATTAATTTTAGAATCTGTGAGTTTTAGTAGAAGCTATGCAAAAAACCGCCATAGTGTTTCGTCAAGTACCAGGTATCCTGGAATGCAGCCGTGAGTACCAATATAAAATAAATAATTATGTAAACCGGATTAAAAGATAGTCGTCAGATTTCGTTCTCTTCCTTTCATAATTTTTTTTAAGTAGAATCCATCTTTTTAGTATAATTTCGTCGACAAGTAAATTTCGTCTTAGTTAACAGACCAGTAAATCTTTTCTCTTTTTATTGAAATTTGTGTTGATAATATTTCTAAATAAATGATTAGCCATTATCAAACCCAGTAATGACCCTGAGATAAATTCTATTTGTAATTATTTTTGTAATTGTTTCAAGTATTGAAAATAAATACTTAGTTTGTTTGTATATTTGAATAATTTTTAATTTAAAAGACCATTTTATTTTGAATATTACAATATATATAAATATATTTTTCTAAACTTCAAATAATTAAATTGTTCTTATTAGATTGTATTGAATATTAATTAAGAAAACATAGTATGAAAATAAAAATTAGCGAAGAAAATCATTTCACTTCAGTTTACTCCGCTATCTGGTCGGGGAGGAATTGGATCGCTTAGAGTTGTTTACCTCTGAATGAATGGAAAGGAATCGGGCTATGTCCGTGAATTTATAGCCGCGGCCCCGCAGCAAACCCCTCTCCCGCCATGGCAAGGGCGTGGGACAAGTGCCAAGAGCCCGACCTACAGGTTTACTAGGGTTTGCCCTGCATCAGTTTTAGGCGAATACCGGGTAGGATCCTTAAACTCGAGAGTCCTAGTTAACCCATGTCTACTTTCCTTTATCCTTTCTATGCTATTAAAGGGAAGTTGCCACCACGAGGATTACCCGCATGTTATTTGCTACTCTAAAAATAAGCTACATGTTGACAAAGCAGGGCTACCAACGCTTCAATTTGTGGAAGAGATTACCTTAATTCCCTTTACCAGTTTCGTATTTCGCAAAGCGGTAGATATTCTCACTTTAATTTTTTCGCAGCATTTGCAGCACCTTTAGATAAATATGTTGCAAAAACGTTCATTTTAATTTCAATCATGTGATTCAAAGAAATGTAAAAATAACGATAAGATAAAAAAAAACAAATCCATGTATTAATTCGGTACATAAAATTGTTTACATCCCCCAAGAACAAATGAGTGTAATAATTTTCAATGCATATTTACTTCATCTGCCTAATTGTTTTTTAAATGTTTTTTTCGGTGCTTGCTTTCGTAGTTATAATTACTTGATACTTTATTTTCACCATCGATTTTATGTATCAATGTTAATTTTTATTTCAGTACGAATACAAAGTGAAAAAAAGTTTAGGTCTAACGTTTTCTTAACGTCCATACTAAATAAAACTTTTATTTTACTCAGACAGCCATTAAATTCAAAGAATTCCCGATGAATTAAGTACATAAAAATTCCGCTAAGTTGATACAAGGAAATAAATTCAAACTAATTACAATTCATTTTGTATATGCTTATTAGGAATGTAAGAGTCGGGCGCCTTAAAGGAGAATGACTTTTATTAATTAAATTTCAAAATCCTGAAAGTAACTTACATGAAAAACTGGTATGTTATCAAACGACGAGTACAATCTGTCAGATACAATGTTAAACTGCATTTATTATTATTTTTAATAATAAAAAGACTTCAATAAGATTGAAGATTAATTAGATAAAGAACAAACGAAAAAGCAGGAAGTGGAAAATAAATAGCACACAACGTCTCTGTAATTCTTTTGAGTTCGCCCCGTGGTTTGTCGGGTGTGTCGTCGTCCTTGTGGTCCTCGCGACTGTGAATCACCTGACGATCCGAACAAGAATTTCAGGAACGTAGTGTGGCATTTATGTTTATAGTTTATCATTTAATTTGTCTGCTTTTTTGCTACGTCTTTCCATAACTTTTTCGTTGAATTTTCAGGTCTCAGTCCCACCAACGCGACATATTTAAATCTCAAGCGCATTACGTATTTTTGTCGTTCGCTTATTTCCTTCGGCGTCGTTTGTTCAAGCTTTCAATGGACGACGCAATCTAATACACACATGGCGCATTGTTTTCGCAGGCGTGGTAAGCTTCAATTATGTTGTAGAGGGAGGCCGCATCAACGTTGAACAAAGGAGTTCTGTTAAATACATGAACTATGAGCAAGATTTTTGATGTCAAATATTATATTTAAATAACGTATAGTTTCCATTGAATGTAATAAGGAAGCGACATTATTTTTCTGAAATTTATTAATATCTTTATAATTATCTAACAGAATAAGAGATTATTGAATTATTAAATCTAAGTCGACTGTCTGGATCCACGAGACTTGAAAATCTTGTGACATGAAGTTACAGCCTCACCAATGTTCCACATTTTAGAAATTGATATTACTATGCCCATAAAATAAAATTTACGTCTATCCAATTAGAAGGTAGACAGAATAATCAGCTTCAAGAATATTTTTGTTGAGTTTTCTAAAATTTCTAATTATTTAAGCTGCGCATTTGGGTGCAAACCAAAAATATAAATATTTATTTTTGACTACTAATAAACAATTGGGGACTTCAATTTTCTACAAATTAAACTTCTGTTCTGAAACGATGAAATATATGTATTATAAAAGTAGGGCGTTGCCGAGAATCTTTAAAATTTTCCAGTAATTAAAAGGTAATCCAATAATCTTTATTGCGTTGCTAAACACTTCAGCAAAAACCGTGCCAGAATATGTGGTTCAGATATTTGCAAGATTAGCAGTATGGCACTTAACCACGAAGATGAAAATATTTTCTTAACTTGTGTTAGCTTTTCCAACAGCCAAAGCGAACGGAGGAGTATTGAGTTGAAATAACACTGGTTGAATGGAATTTAGTTACTATTTTCTTTGTAGAGTGGAAGAATCGATGGATGTTCTTATTTGGGAAAGACTCTTTCCGTTTCCCGTTATTGACAGAAAAACGACAAAAAAAGGCAGGTTTAACAGTTTTATTTCATAGCACTGTTCACATAATGGTAACCTCTGCCTAATTTTCATATTGTTTCGGAATCATCTCTTTAAAACACCGAGTCCCTAATAAACATAATTCTTATTAGTTTTGTTGTTTTTATCCTCTACTTTACCTTTAGAATTGTCCTTAAGTGCTTTTTAAATTCTAAAAATTGTAGTCCACTTATGGATAGTGTAATAATTAATGGATTGTATTATATAAAATTATATATTATATATTTTATATTATATAGAATACAATTTAAAATAATATTAATATATTTAAAGCATAATTATTTACAACATCTTCAAACAACTGCTCCTTTAACATTATTATCAAATTTCTCTCCGCTAATTAATGTAACGGTTTTACATAAATTGAAAATTCAATCTGCCTCTATTCCTATTGGAATAGTCGGCCAACTGCCTCCTAAACTGGCCAAGGCATGGCGAGGGGTAAGCTGCGTCCCCACAGCATACCCCTCTCCCGTCATCGGAAGGGCGAGGGACAAGTACCAAATGCCCGACCTACCCGATGCAGGTTTTTCTAAGGTTTTCCCTGCATTTCTTTAGGCGAATGCCGGGTAGGATCCTTAAAATATAGCTCGGGGACCATAGTTAACCCTTGGCTACCTTCCTCTACCCTTCCGCATCCCCCCTTTCAAATCCCTTCCTATGCTATTAAAGGGGAGTTGCCCAATGTGGATCACCCTCATGTAGCCTGTTGCCCTAAAAAAAAAGCCTGTTTTGAGAGGTGTACGTTCCGGGGTCGCAGACCTTGGGCATACGGTAAGAGTTGTCCGCTATTCCCATTGGAATAGTCGGCCAGCTGCCTCCTAATCTGGTCGAGGCACGGAGAAGGGAATGCTGCGTCCCCACAGCAAACTCCTCTCCCGCTATCGGAAGGGCGTGGGACAAGTACCCAATGCCCGACCTACCTGACGCAGGTTTCTCTAGGGTTTTCCTGCATATCTTTAGGCGAATGCCGGGTAGGATCTTTAAACAATAGCCCGGGGGCCCTAGTTGCCCTTGGATACCTTCCTCCACCCTTCCGCATCCCCCCTTTCAAATCCCTTTCCTATGCTATAAGAGGGGAGTTGCCATTATGTGGATTACCCTATACATAGCCTGTCAACACCCCCAACCAAAGGGTTCGTTAAATTTATATTTGACATTTAAAATCAGTCGATGCTGGAGCTGCGAGGGCTAATCTCTCGCAGGCAATACCTGCGAGGAATGTTCTCCTGCAGGCAGAACCTTGTAGGAGAGATACGATGTGGCTACCTTTGGGGATGCCTTTTCCTCTCCGTTTTTGAACTAAAATTCCCACAAGCCGAGGCACCTCGGCCTGTTCTGAGAGGTGTATGTTCCGGGGTCACAGACCTTGGGCATACGGTAAGAGTTGTACGCTATTCCCATTGGAATAGTCGGCCAGCTGCCTCCTAAACTGGTCGAGGCACGGAGAAGGGAATGTTGCGTCCCCACAACAAACTCCTCTCCCGTTATCGGAAGGTTGTGGGACAAGTATGCAATGCCCGACCTACCTGATGCAGCTTTTCTAGGGTTTTCCCTGCATTTCTTTAGGCGAATGCCGGGTTGGATCCATAAAAAATATCCCGGGGGCCCTAGTTAACCCTTGACTACCTTCTTCTACCCTTCCGTATCCCCCCTTTCAAATCCTTTCCTATGCTATTAAAGGGGAGTTGCCCAACGTTGATTACCCTCATGTAGCCTGTTCCCCTAAAAAAATTAAAATCAGTCAAAGGAAGCCTACGTGAGAATTCTCTCGCAGGTAAACCTTACCAGAGAGCTCTGGCGGAGGCCACCTTCGGGGATGCCTTCACATCTCTCTGGTTTTTATGAACTAAGGTTCCTACATGCTGAGACACCTCGGCCTGTTTTGAGAGGTGTATGTTTCGGGGTCGAAGACCTTGGTCATACGGTAAGAGTTGTCCGCCATTGTTATTGGAATAGTCGGCCAGCGGCCTTATAAACAGGTCAAGGCACGTCGAGGGGAATGCTGCGACCTCACAACAAACCCCTCTCCCGCTATCGGAACGGCGTGGGACAAGTACCAATCCACACAGTGGCAACTCCCCTCTTATGGAATAGGAAAAGGAGTGAAAGGGGGATGCTGAAAAGTAGAGCAAAGTAGTCAATGGTTAACTAGGGCTCCCGGGCTATGGTTTAAGGATCCTACCCGGCTATTTTCCTAAAAGTGATGCAGGGAAAACCCTAGAAAACCCTGCATGAGGTTGGTCGGGCATTTGGTACTTGTCCCACTCCCTTCCGATGGCAGTTAAATTTCTTCATATACCATACCTTTAACTAATCCGAATGAATGTTTTACATATTTGTTATTAAAGCTTCCAGTCATCAATTTTAAAACAAGTTCTAACAGCTGATCAAATAATTACTTTAAAAGGTTAAGTTTACATTATGATTTACATATTTATAAATTAAAAGATTAGCCGAAGTGTACGCTTAACTAAATCGCTTAGCAAAACATGGCATTCAGCTTCACCACACCCGAATTGAAACGGATCGGTTTTACAGTTGCAGTATCGTAATGAAATAATGTTTATCGTTCGCAGGTTACCAATAACGACAGTGCAATGTGCTATTAGCTGGAACAGATAGTTATTTCAGGTGATTATTGGTGGCGACCGAGTCGGTAATGAAGTGAATCGATAGAGTCGCATGTTGGTCGACTGAGCAGAAATCCTGGCCTCGCTCCAGAGTTGGTGTTCCAGGACACTTACCATCAAGGACAGGACGACAGTCAACCTCTCCATAATTCTTGGGAGACAAATTTTAAATTCAATATTAATAATATAATAATGTTATCGCGTTGACATCAACTTCAAATCCCGAGTCTTTTGGAAATTGAGAACCGATTCCAGAATTGGAATTGTTCTACATGGTAACAATGACTACACTAAAGGCTTACCGATCTAATATAACCATAATATTAAAAAATATAATGATTTACAGAAAATTCAAAATAAACATAAGATATAATACACGAGTTATTTAGATTTATTTGTATTAAGAACCTAATTAAATGAATAAATTCAAAATAGAAAATCCTGACATTTGTAGTAGTTGATATATATATCATTAAATGTATTTTGGAATGAAATTCCAAAATAATTAATTTACCAGAGACAATAATTGATGACAAATACAGCAAGGATGAGACACGACCAGATTTACTGAAAACAATGTTAAAAGATAGCAATAAATATTATTTTATAATTTTTTAGCTAAAATATAGACATTACAATATACGGCCATCTAACAGGATGCGTGCTTTAAAAATATTACAGAAAACTGAATGAAGTAAAGTATCGAAGACGATTAATGAGCGGGTAGGTAAACTTAAATCGCATCACAGAGGTCTTGGGTTCGAAACATGGATGTTTGTGCTTGTACTGGTCTCGAAAACTGGGGTTAAGACTGAGGGAGAATCGACACGATGACCACGTTCACTCCTACATCCAGAATGTGTTATGTAATATGGCAGTCGTCTCGGTAGGTCAAGGCCCTTCAAGTGCTGTCGAGCCAAGGAGTAGTTAGTATTAGGTAAAATAAAAAGTCCGTGAGTTCAAAAAGTAAAATAGCTTAGGTATTATAAATCATGAAAAAATATTAAACAATGTGAAATTAAAGCAAATTATTTGCTTTAAACATATTAAACTTATTTTCTAACAATATATATAATGTTTTATTAATGTTTACAATGGAACAAATATAAATCAATTTTATTGCTGCATGTAAAATTTAAAAAAAATTATATTCTTAACTAAATATAAAAGCTTTGGGTGCCCAAAATATATTTCATATCTATAATACATAAGTACTTTAAATCATAAAATTTTAGTTATTTCATATTAAATTTAATATTCATGTACATATATACACAAACATTGGACAAAGGCTTAAAAGCGTAATATTTTAAACGGTTTCTTTTTATATCAAGATACGAATAGTTTTAATTGCATTAAACATATTCATTTTATCACGAGAAATGTTTATATTTATTTTCAATTATCAATATTTGGATGGAATAATTCACAGGTTAATATTAAAAAATTATTGTGCATGTTTGGACAAAATTTCTGTGGAATTATTACAGCATTTGAACATTTTCAAGATATACCAAAAATTCTTTAAAATTTCCATACTATTTACACTGGAAATATATTTAGATTATTTAATTTGACTATACACTTGATTATATTTTTATATTGAAAATTTAGTGAACTGTCAAAATGCAGTATTGTACAATTACACAATTTATTTGTGCTAATGGGATCAATCCATTACAAGGTCTTTTGATTCAGTTTTAAAGTAATTGTACACTTAAAGGAGCTATTAAAAATTTAAATGTCAGGTTATAATTTTCCGGAATAAAAAATACTCTACTAAAATTATAAGCCGAGATATTATTATTTTCTGTGGATTTTCTATTATAAAAACATGTTACATATAGTATTTAACGAATATAATTTTTTAATCATACTGACTGGAAATTGTTAACTGTAGATGGATTGTTTCGGAATAAAAGAAATACATTTATTCTATATATATATATATATATATATATATATATATATATATATATATATATATATATATTGTAATATACAACAATAATACGTTAATTAATTTTTAATTTAAAGAATTTGCCTCACGTTTAAGCGCCAAAATGTAATAATTAAAATTGAGCTTTATTTATTTTATATTTAGAGAATTTGATGAATTTACCTCAAGTGAAGCGTCATTTAGTTAATAATTAAATGGAAGGAGTTAATTAAATGAAATAATAATCAAAAATTAACAGACAAAATATTTATTTATTTTGTGGCAATAAAGATAATTACAACAAAATTTCAGATCTTTCTCTCTTTCAGGGCCTCTACTGGGTTTGATAATGGACACAACAAGTTGATTTAAAAATCTTATTAACAAACAGTTCACAATTTACCTAAACAATATGTCGATAGAAAGAAGTTTTAAAGTAAAGAAATTAACTCTGATTGACAATTAAAAGAGAACGAAATCTGACCTTATCCTCTAATTAGCGTTTACAATTAATCATTAGTTTTGGGTTTGTTACTTACATCTGTGCAGCTGAAACCAGCATTCCTTTTGGTTTCGGAAGTACACTATTGCAAAATTATACACTGATTCTAAACACTATTAAAGAATAAACTGATAGGCTCCCAGGAAGTCGGATGATCCTCTTGAATGTCAGCTATCTGATGTCTGCTTGCCTTACAGGAATCCTATGATTCGTAGATTTATTAGCCTTTTACTGATTTGGACTTAAACTGCTACGTATCTCCTTGAACATTTATTTTAACTGTTTATTCTTTCGGAGCGAACTAACTTTTCTTTAGCTCCTGGCTGTAGACTTAAACTGCTATTACTTTTCAATTATTTACGCTGCAATACTTGCAGCGGGAATTTTTTCTTCGTATTAATTTACAACTTTAGCTAGTTATACATTGACGATGTCTAGTCTCTGCTCAAATTATATTTCTTGTTCTGCTCCTCATAATGTCTATCAGCCATCAGCTCCTAACAATCTTTATCCGCTAACTAACAGTTATATTACTTGTTCTGCTCCTCATTATGTTTTTTCCGCAAACTCACTCCTGCTTCTCCCGAGTTTTAGCGCGCATACGCCATTTTTGACTTTTCGACAAAGCAAGTGAGCTTGCTTTTCCATGGTTGCTTTGTTCGACCAGACCACTATAATGGATTTATCAAACAATTCAAATTTTACGTCGAAACAATTAATGGCCTAATTAATTGTAATTACAATATATATATATATATATAAAACTGAAGTAGGCTATAATAGGTTAAGTAATTTAAATTTGTTTCTTACTATAAATTATATCGTTCATTATTTTAAATTATTTTTTTTGTACAGATGATTACGCACTGAAATGTAAACATGTTTGTGGCCAACTAAGAGTTTCACGAATGAAACCAGAATTTGGGTTCGTCTTATAAGGCAAACCTCAACTTCATCAACAAATTATTCGTTATACTGGTATAAAACTGCTTAGCAGCCTAGAGATGGGTATAAAACCGTTATTAATCTAATAAAGTTAATTATGAAGTATGCGGTCCACAAATAGTTGATTTTCATTATTATTCCCCAAAAATACGGATGTTACTCTTTATTTACTAAATATTTGTACGCTATTATTTTCTTTTTCATGCCTTATTTGACGCTAAGTAATTACTACTACTTCCAGAGCGAAAAAGAGGTGCTTTGTCACACAAGAATAGTGAAGAGAGTGGAAACACTAGGATTTGGGTTGAGTTTAAAATCTATAGAGCTGGATTTTGTGTACGAATCTATTTGCTGAGGACTACGTAAAATCTTAGAGCGGGTTGAGCCAAGTAGCGCTGGACCCTCAGTATCGTGGCTACAAAATTATCCTGTGAGCGGTGTGGTCACGCAGACGAGTGTAAATGACTTTTAAAAGAGTTTTAAGATGAACCAACTATCAAAATCTATGTAAAATAATTTCATTAATCACTTCACGCAGAGGAAAGTTTTCAATAATTACTGTTTCCCACATTACCTTGATCATAAATAATCTCATTCGGTAATTAGATATGAAGTAAATAAGCATATTTTATTACATAACGTAGTAGATTAAATCTACTGTCTCCCAAAGTAATTAATTTATAATTCATTGATCAAATTGAGTGTTTCTGTTAATAAATATATTGTAATTATTAAAAACAAATTGAATATAACCTTATAATTACGTAAATGTAGGTAAGTCAGCTGTTCGTAACGTCAGAAAGCGGGGATCTACAAAAAAGAAGTTAATAAATATTACAATGTATTTCTCCATTTTTATTTTATATTATCTGCAGTTTTTTGTACTCTATTCTTATATTTTATAAAGTAGTAGTTTGGTGCCGGGCGTTGCAAGAGTTGCCACAATTAAACTGAGCGACATTCATAGCCCCGGATTTTACTCGAATCTCGGCTTTTTTTACATTATTTTATGTAACGCTCTTCCACCCCCATCCTTAAGCAGCCTCTCTCCCACGCCTATAGGGGTTGAAATTATACACAAAAATATCTAGATAAACGCTATCTATAATTAACCCTAGAAAATTAGAATATCGGCCGTTTTAACATGTTTGAAAAGTTTTACTCCCGCCCACCATACGCCCCTGGGAGTTAAACGGCAAGATGAATGTCATAATTAAACTCAGCAACTTCGGATTCGACTCAAATCTCGGTTGGTTTCGAGCTATTTTTGTAACCCCCTTCTACCACCACCTCTAAGGGAGCCTCCCTCAAATACAGAAGGGGTTGAATTATACACAAAAAACGGCTAAAATACTATCAATCTCACTGATCCAGAAAAACATTTATCCAGCGCAAACATAGGTGGTAAACGTGTCTAACTCCCACAGTGTGTGTTTCCGGTTCAAAAGAAAGACGTATACGAAATTTGGTCAAATTTGAACAACGGGTGCAACGGTAAGCTGAACGAACAACCACTAATATACATACATGCACATACACTAACAGTCAATTTTAGTTATAAGATGCATGTAATGGTGAATTAGTTTGTCTTACATCCTTAAATATAAAACTGACATGATACAACTCGTATAATTTTATTTCCCTATTCTATTTGTCAGTGTCTTATGTTGTTTAATCAGCGTGCTATTAATATTGTCACGCTGTTACTGTACAGAACTAAAGATTACTACTGTAATGAAGTTTGCTAACAAATTAAGGTAATACATCCACGCAGAAGTTTCCGAAACACACAGCAATTAAGTTCATGGGCCTTACCTCTCGTAACTCAAGGCAGCCAACCTCTGTATTTATAAAAGTTTATTCCTAATTGTTCCGTACGCGATCGATCGAGGCGCAATTTGCATATAGATAGTGTGTTGATGTGCCTTAATGTAACGTACACATTATGCGGGACCAGATGTTATCACAAAACTGAATATTAACTACATCTTTCGGAGATTTATGCAACGAAAGATATAATTTTCTCTCCGTTTCAGTTTGTGTTTGTTTACGATTTACTTAATCGTCATTTCAATCTCGGTGTGAAACGACTTTATTAACAGTGTCGAGTTTCACACGTTAATTGTAAACGTTCGGTTGCAATGTGGGTATTAAGCCATATGTAGCGTACTAATTTAAATAACGTATTTGCACAATTTCAGGGATCGTAATTTATGCACTGAAGTTCCGGAAAATTTACTGAAGTCCAATAATTTTACTCAAAATAAATGCATTGAATATTTCAATATACATAATATTAGTTTTATATCCACTTATTTTCATAATAGTGACTTTTGTTTATCTTTATAAAAGTCACCGTTTCCGCATGTATTGTAACATAATTTATAGTTTCATATAATTTCCAAATTTACATCATTGTGTCTTCGGAAGATTGCACACTCGTTGATAATAAATATGTTTTAGATGAAGACAAGCTTCTTTTACAGGCTCCAATTTTACGAGTGTTTGCACATGGTGACAAGTACAGTCAAGATCGATTTCACTTAAAACAACGTAGAGCAATACCGCACTCCCGCACGGTCCTGAAAGCATACCCCAATAGAATTTCCAGGCCAATATGCAGAACATTCTTCTCACCTAATTTCTGTGAAATTCTGTCTACACCAGAACACGCAAGTATGTGACGCTGTATAAAATAGGAGGAGAATTGTTGGAAATAATTACAGATACTAAATAATTGTGCATTGGATATCTGTTTGAAATGGTCGTAAACGGATAATTATATAGGCCTACAAGTCAATTTAATTATTTTGAGATTAATTAGATTATAAATGTTGAATATTTTATTGCAGTGTTTCCAACCGGGACCAATATTTAATCTTTTGAATAAATAATTCAGGGAATTCAGGACACATACATTCAATCTAATTTACTATTGTCGGCTAATTCATTAGGCAAAGACAAGGATATTTTTACATTGAATCCCAAAAATCTTGTAGTTGTTATTTTTCTTTATATCTGGAGGAAGACTATTGTAGAAAACCATCCCTGAATGGTAGTCTTGTAGACAACGGGACGTTTTTTTTTTTTAGGGTAACAGGCTACATGAGGGTAATCCACATGGTGGCAACTCCCCTTTAATCTGGATTCCACTTGAATCTCGATTGTTTTGCATAATTTTAAGTAATGTCACACCACCCCCACCATTAAGGATATATGTTTAAAAATTCCATCCCGTACCATCCCCGCCCTGGGTAGTAAACGACTGATTAAATCTCATAATCAAACTCAGTGACATCCATAACCCTGGACTCGACTCCAATCTTGATTGCTTTTGCGTAATATTTATGTAATGCCACTCCACCCCATCCCCTAAGGGGAACTCCCATCCCAATACCGAAAGAGATTGAACATATAGAGAAATTTTTATAATTTAAATTATCCCGAAATATATTTAATAGACGCAAAAAGCTACCCGTCAACATTTTTTTAAATTTATAACCCCCAGCCCCGCCCGCCCAACTCCTACCACCCTATCCATCCCGTGAACGTTGTACAGATTGTCATAAATAAACTCAGCGATATCCATTACCTTCGATTTGACTCGAATCTCAGTTATTTTCACGTTATTTTCTTGTGAGTACCCTCCACCCGCACCCCTAACTATTCTCCATCCTCAGGCCGCAAGAGAGGTTAAAATATTAAACACATAACATGGGTAGAATTACTATAAATTTAATTAACCCTGAAAAATATTTATTGAACTCTAATATCGGTCGTTATTTCTTGTTTCAATAATTCCACCCCTGTCACCTCCACTACTTCAATTAAATGTCATAACTAAACTCAGCGACATCCAGAACCCTGGCTTTGACTGTAATCTCGGTTTTATTTGCGTTATTTATTTGTAACTACCGTTCACCCTCACCCCTAAGAGTGCTCCTTTCCCATGCTGAAAGAGGTTGCAATTATACTCAGATAACATACTTTGAAACACTATGTATCTCTTAGATTCCTATAAATATTTAACTGCCTAAATATCGGCTGTTTTAGCTTGTTTGAATGTTTACACCCTCCACTATAAGTGTGCTTTCTAAAGGGGTTGAAATTTTACAAACAACATCGTTAGATATATTATCAATTTTATTGACGTCGACAATTAATTATTTAACGCAAATATCGACCGTTTAACATGATAGAAAAATTCAAACCCGTCCACTTTCGCCCCTTGGGGTTAAATCACCAATTGAATGTCATAATTAAACTCGGCGACATCCATAACCTTGGATTTTACTCCAAACTCGGTTGTATTCACGTTATTTTATTTTAGCGCTCCGCAAACCCCCACCCTTGAGGGTGCTCCACTTCTAAGCTCGAAAGGGGTTGAAATTATACTCAGAGAACACGTAGAGAAATTTTATGAATATCATTGATCCCGAAAAATTTTTAGTCGTCGCAAAAATCAGTAGATTAACATGTTTGCCAATTTCCACCCCCGTCCCTTGGAGGTTAATTGCTAGTTGAATGTCATAATTAAATTCAGCGTTATCCGTAACTGTATGTTTGACTCTAGTCTCGGTTGTTTATTTTTTGTAACGGAACTCAACCCCCATCCCTATCGGAGCTCCTTTCCCATTCCGCAAAAGGTTTAAATTTTATTAACATTCATTGGTACAAACACTATTAATTACTTTTACCCAGAAAATTTTTATCTGACTCAAATATCGGTCGTGTTAGCATGTTTGAAAATTTCCACCCCTAACCAACCTCGCTTGGGGGACTTAAACGGCAACTTGAATGTCATAATTAAACTCACTGACATCCATAACCCTGGATTCGAGTCCAATCTCGATTGTGTTTGCGTTATTTTAATAGAAATCCACTGCACCCCACCCTTAAGGGTGCTCCACTCCAAATCACGAAATAAGTCAATATTAAATATATGGAACATGTAGAGAAATTTTATTAATCTCAGTGAAAAATATTTATTAGACTCAAATACCGACTGCTTAATATTTTGAAAATTTAACCTCCGTCCACCCCCGCTTAGTATTCTAATGTCGCGCTTTTGAAACTTGAATATGTAACGTCTGATACTATGGCATTCTGCATTTATTATAGTTTTTAATTATTACAAGCGCTTGAACAAAATAAAAATTATTAGATAAAGAAATATTAAAATAACTGACAAAATAAATGAGCAATCATTTTGAGTTCGCCACCTTGCTTGTGCGATGTGTCGTTCTTGCGGCTCTTGCGGCTTTAATTCATCTGACGAAAGCAACAAGTACTGCTGAAATTTTACGTGATATTCCTTTTGTCATTTAATTTTGTCCGTTAATTGGTTACTTGTGTATGTAATTTGTATACTTTCACTACAGACGTTTTATTTGTTATATTTTCAAGATACAAAGAATCTATCGAAAGAGTTCTCTAGGCATCGTTTCGCCTTCAAGTTGACGACAGAGCTTAAGATTGTCGAAACGTCTCAGTTTACCGCCGTTGGTACCCGTGTGAACCCCGAGAACTCTTTCTGCAGCTAATACACCTGGAAAGCCTTTGATCAAATATAATCGAAAAAAGTAATTTAAAGGGTTGTTAATTACACAAAAATTATTCTATTATCCAGTCATATTAAAAAAAATAATAGTTTTATAATGATCAAAATAAATTTTAAATTCAGCTAATTTCATTTTTGTAGCCAGTTCTATTCTATAAATGACTTACTCGAACAATCTGTGTTATAGAATTTATGTTATAATGCTCGTGGTTTTGTATAATGAATTAATAATATTATATGATTTTAAATAACTACCATGAGCTATAAAAATTATCTAAGTTTCTGTTAGATTGTATTAGTACCAAAAATTCAAATAATTGTAAAAAGTCTACTTCCGCTATGAAGCAAAATTAAAGATTATACTGAATGTAGCACTAGTATTTCCCCAAAAATAATGCAACAGTATTGGTTCATGTTATTTTCAATAGCTTCATTTACGGCAGCATTAACGTGATGACACATTTTGCAATTGAATTATTTAGATATTACATAGTTAATTACATACCTTTATAACAGTTAATTGTTGTTAAGAAGTTGACTATTCTTTTTTGATACTCAAATGTGTGGTTGATAAAATTAGGGTTGTCGTCTCTCATATCTGCTCTTGCGTTGTAGAATCACTTGAAGACAGCAACAAGGATTATATAATTGTTATTGTTTAGCTTAAGTAATTTTTAAAAAAATTCACACCGTGATACATTCCTTAACCTCGAATCTTATCTTTTTTTATAAAAATTATTTATTTATTTGTAGGTACTACACAGACGTAGGTCCATACACTGTTTACACATTCATATACAAAAAAATGAGCCATTGCTACATAGTACGCTTATTCAGTACAATATTTACAACTAATACAATTTTTGTCAGATTACTAATTATATACCAGAACCTTATTTTATTTCGTAATTCTAATTTGATAAATATATTATTTCTTATTTTTCATTGAATGATTTATACCGAATATAAATGGAATATAAAGGGAATAAATCTATTTCAGGTGGTAATTGATTGTATAGGGAAGCCATTCTGTGTATTGGAGCCTTTGAGGCGGTTACTGATGTAATATTAGTGCTATAAAATAATTGCTGGTCTCTGTTCGTAAACGATGGTACATGAAAATTGACATAGGAAAGCAATGTATTATCATCAATTTTACCATTACAGAACTTGTAGAGAAAAAGGATTGACGCTCGCTCACGTCTGGTTGAAAGTTTCTCTGTATTATATATTTATAGCAGTTCATCGTATAGACTGTCTAAGGTAGTTTCGATGTGATAGAGAAAATATTAGGAACTTCTTCTGAATTTTTTCTCTAGATCTTGAATTTTTGACTTGTAAACATGATCCCAAATTAATGAGACACACTTAATATTGGCCTTATCAAAGATAAATATAATAGGGTAGATGTGAATATAAATAGTTTATAACTCCTAACAATTAGTCATATAACTCTGCTCACTTTTAGTGTGTATTTGTATATATGATCCCAGAAAGTGAGCTTTTGGTCAAATATTACACCGAGGTCTTTGACAGAGTGAAAAGAAGTTAATAGTTCCGTTACCATTGTGTAATTGTACTTAAAGTAACTTTCCTTTCGTGTAATGATACACATTTTTTTGTGTGAAAAGAAAAGTTTATTTGTTTCTGACCATGCAACAATTCTGTTCAGATCTTCTTAAAGGGCTGCTCATTCAGCGTTACAGTTTATTTTTCTGATAGTCTGAGGACATCTGCTTAAAGAAGAAGATTTGAGTTAATGTGTTCAGCAATATCGTTTATGAATAGCAATGGATCAAGATTGCCTTGCGGCACACCCGAACGGGTGAAGAAATTTTCGGGGCGGAAACCATTGTAACATACTGTAATGCCAATTAATAAATTAGTTTTAATAAAATTTAATTGTAGCGACAGGAGCTTCCAAAACGACAATGGAGCCGAGCTCTGTTCCTTTGTCGGAAGGTCAAAAATGGCGTATGCGCGCTAAAACTCGGGACAACGATAGTTTAGTTGGTGACGGGACATTTCGGAGGACGGAACAAATGAGTCTAGAGTAGAGACTAGCCGTTGTTTAATGTATTATTAAACAAAGTTGTGAGTTTAAGACAAAGTAAAAACATTCACGGAAGCATTTAAATCGTAAATATTGCTAAGTAAAAGCAGTGTACGTCTGTAGCCAACCAGGAATAGTTACGTTGCAGTTTAAGTCCCAAGCGGTAAAAAGACTAGCAAATCTATGGATCACAGGATTCATATAAGGCAAGCAGTCACCAGATAGCTGACAAAACGGAGGATAATCCGAGTTCCTGGAAGCCTATCAAGGTTGACTTCAAGAGTGTAAAATCTGTGAGCCAATATTAGAATCAGTGTAAAATTTTTGCAATAGCGTACTCCCGAAAACAAAAGGAATGCTGGAACCAGCTGGACAGATGTAAATAATGATTTATGTAAACGTAATTAAAAGATAGAAGTCAGATTTCGTCATATTTTAATTGTCAATCAGAGTTAATTTCTTTTCTTTTAATTTCTTACATATTGTCTAGATGAATTATAAACTGTGTGTTAATAAGGTTTTTAAAACAACTTCTTGTGTCCATTATCAAACCCAGTTGAGACCCTGAGATCTAAAATTTTAAATTGTAATGGTTTTTGAGTTATTTCCACAAAATAAATAAATATTTAGTTTGTTAATTGATTATCTTTTCATTTAATAAAACGCCTTCTATTTAATCATTATATTTTGGCTCTTAAATAAATTAAATTAATTAAAGCTCCATTGTTGTTTATTACATATTGGCCTCCACAACGTGGGGCAAATTAAACTAAATAAAGGTTTTCTTTTGATTACTACAATACGTACTGTTTCCTGTCTTGTACATAAGATCTAATAAGATTAATGTGTGTAATTTTTCTATTAACATTTTGTGATTGACATTGTCGAAGGCTGTTTTGAAATCTACTTGGCCTCCAGTATCTAAGATTTTATGTAGGACTTCTACATCATTTGTAAGATTAGTTACTTTAAATTTACCTTTTATAAAACCCGTGTTTGTTAATACAGATTAGTGGTCTAACGTTGTCGGAAAGAAATTTGTGTAATATGCTTTCGAAAATTTTATGCTGGAGCAGCGAGAAGCGCGATTGGTCTGTAATTCTTTATGTCTGATCGGCTACCACTTTTGAATATACCCGTAACTTCCGTTTGTTTCCATAAGGTGGAGAAAACTCCATGATGGAGAAATAAATTATAAATACGCAGAAAAGGTTTGATGAGATCTTTGAGACCTTTTATTTCATGGAGGAATTTTATCCGGCTCAGCTGACACTTTTGGCTTTAATTTATTAATAGCTTCTAAAACATCATCATTCTTTTCTACTTTTGCAAATATTCAAAATGTTATTATTTGTTAAACATGTCTTAGGTATGACATCACTTTCACTTCAGAGTACGACATGTTATGTAACTGTATTATGTTACGTTATGTAATGATTCTCGGTCTTCAGACCCCCACAACAACCCTTCAAAATAAAACTACCTTATTTACAATTCAGATAAAATAGTAGTTATGTACCGCTGTTATTAAGTTTATAGGCTGAAGCAGAAAGGAAATTATTAATGCTGTTCACCAGTTCTCAAACAAAATTTCGTGCCTTACCTCAGGATAATTTACTGGAGCAATCCAAAGAAGATAAGCTTCGCGCCTTCATGATCGTTTGTAAGTTACTTTAAATTCGGCAGTGATCCGTCGGTTTGGCAGGTGAGAACGTAAATCGTCCCGTTCCTGTTACTCCATTATTAGTCGGTTACTGGCTTGCAGCCTTCCTGCTAGCGTGCTGCTTTACCCAGGATAATTTTCTGTGAGCAGTTAGACGTCTGCACGAAACTCATCCTTTTACATTCCCTATTTTTAGAAGAAATATATTACCCATTCATGGGTTGTGGCATTTCCGTTAAAGCGAATCACGTGCACTCATAATGTATTCTGTAATAACATTTTGAGATTAAAAATGTTAATGCCACTTATTAATAAACCCGCTGGATTTCTAAAGGTTCTTTATTACGTTTATCTTTTCAATGAACATTGTTTAATTCTCACGAATTATTGCATTGATAATAAGAAAAGTAATTGGGATAATACTTTATTTATATTTTTTTCCTGAGGTTTATAATAGTCGCGTCGACAACGTGGTCATTGGCGATTGTATACATTTTTCTTTAATATATATATATATATATGAATATAAATATTCATTTTAGGCTTACCTCAGGCTTCGTAACTGATCCGAATTATTCTCGTTTCGTGGTTATAAGAAAATGGAACCTTGAAAAGAGTTAATCATTTTTTAGTTTTGAGTCCTTTATTGTTTTTTTAAAATCATCCTGTGATATAGAAAAGTAAAAATTCTACAAGCACTAATAGTTTCAAACTCTAAAAACAAAATCGGGAATCGATAAAATTGCACTTACAAATGAGATTACCGCCAGTTTTACATATGTAATATCGATTCTTGACGTCACATCTTTGGTGTTCAGATTTCCCACATCTTTCCTATTTGTGTGTGTATGTCTGGAACGTTCTTCGTTGTTCAGCCTATGTATCCAGTTACAGTGAAGTGTAATAGTAATGTAGAAGTAAACCCTGCAGAGGTCTGGGAGAGTTTTCAATCAACTACACATACACAGTATTGAGTCAGAAAATTATGTTCATTAATAAAACATTAAGTAAACGGCTTTCGTCCTCTTTTTATAGGACATCTTCAAGTTTAATATACAATTTAGAAATTAATAACAATTATTTACATAGTATTTTAAGAATTACAAAACATTAAAAAACTATTTATTTACAGTTTTGTATGTAAACCATGAAAAACAATGTAGAAGCATGGTTTTACTACCTGGCCTGTCACAACTGAAATAAACTTCATACGTGATGGTGAAGTGTGGCCGAAAACAATGAATTAAGATATTTTCCTAGATTAATGAGTGAATGTTACTGTTCCGTTCCACTCCAACAGCTTTAATGTAAAATTTTATACCAATAATTTAATCAAAATTTATGAAACGTTTGTAATTTAACATTTGAGACACTATTGTAGCATAATTTGTTATGTTATTAAGATAAACAGGTAAAAATACATTTTTTTCGGCCACACTTCAATGCCATTTATGAGTTTCATTTCGGTTGCAACAGGCAACGCAGTAAAACCTAGCCTCGAAATTGTTTCGCATGATTTATAAACAAAATTGTAAGTAAAATTAAATTAATTAAAATATTTTGTATTTCTGCATAAAATTTATAAATATTTTTGTTACTAATTTCTAAATTGTGGATTAAACCTGAGGTGGTCCTAAAAAATAGGACAAAACATTATATATTTAACGTTAGGTTAATAAACATAATTTTCTGACTCTTGCCGTGTATTTTGTTTATTTATATTATTGTGAATGTTAGATATTTTCTTATTTTTTCAGTCATTCTGTAACTTTCACTAATAAACAACCTCCGAAAGATTTGATCTGCATTTGAATCAAATAAAAAAACATTTTTGATTGTCAGTTTCGTCTTTAATTGTATGCAAACGTGAAGTATATTCTGGGCTCTAAATGATGAAAACAGATCGTTTCTTTAGGGAATATGTACCTCAAGAAGAGATATAAACCGACCTCCTGTGGTGTAGTTGTAAGCGGTACCGTTTCCCATCACAGAGATGCCGGGTTCGATTTTCGATGTCGGGTGTGTTTCTCCATACTGAGTAACTCCCACTAATTAGTTCCCCGACAAGTTAAATGTATCAGTGTACAAAATCGCTAATGACCGTAGAAGTTTATGGGAGTATAAATAAAATAAAGAGAGAAAAAAGAAACAGTTATGATACCCTTATGAATATTTGATTGTAATTATTAGTCGTCAGTATTCTATACCCATTATTTCAAGAACAGAAGACTTTCAATGAAGGTCAGCATAACTGAATTAAAAAATCAGGAACAAAAAATCTCGATCTGACTGGTAATCGAACGCGGGACCTTCAAATATAATTTAGGACGTGAAGAATGTGATCTAGTAAATTGTAGGCTAGCCTGTGCTCAGTCTTATGCAATGGTTGGAGAAATATCGTACCTGGATGGGAGTTGACTTGGTTAGCTCCGACGGAAGTGTGTCCACGTACCTAGCGGAGGTCCGATTCCAGGACCGGAAGCATTTCTCTCATCCTTTATTTGAAATAATATTCATAAAATGTAATTCTTTTAATATCACACAGTCATATAATATAGGTTAATTAGACTGTTTATAACTGAACATAAACTTTTTTGTTTTTGCTTTGTGTGTAAATGAAGGACTGATCCAGTTGGTCTGCCTGTGTTTATTTCTTGTGCCTAAAAAACAATGTAAAACATATAAAATCAGTATTCGGCAGGTAGGGAAGAAAACAATCTGAATTGAATTTTTATATTTAATAAACGTCTTATTTCTTAATAAAGATGTATGTAAGGTCAGATTGGATGTTGTTTCATGGAGAAAAATGGATTTAATGTCCATAATATAATTACCTAATATTTATATCAATTAGTATCGTCTCCTATATTTTTTTTGAGGTCTTCATAAGGGCATTATAATATTTTTCAATAATCTACAATTACGAATACCACCGTTTTACGCTTGGAAGCGACGTAATTTACCAAAAGTTAAATTTTAATTTATTGGTTCACGGAAAATAGATTCAAGTGATACATTAGCCCGCAGATCAATATCTACAGCCATTCATCAGTCCTATTTGAAGACATGGGTATGATGGTTGAAACTAGAATTTATTATTTACAGCTGCTTTCCATATCAAATATATAGGATTATTCAGGCGTGCAAACGTATTAAATTTTACCAGACTCTCACTGCGCATTTCCCTAGCTTTTTCAGAACCCGATGAACATGACTTACCCTTATTCGTTTAACTATTATTCAACATCTGATTCCTATAACTCTCTGGAATGATGTATATCACGATAAATTCATATTACTCCATAGAGGATTTTCGGAAGTAATGAAATTGATTTAGGCGTGTTTTCTGATTTAAAAAATTATTCTCTTTTGAATAAAAGACTAGTTTTATTTGTTGTTTAAGTGAGATAGTAAATGTAAATTTATAATTATCTCAATTTTTATATTTCATACTTTTGAAATTAACTACAATTTTTATTTTTATGTTAGGTCAAGTCTTTATTGATATTTGCTAACTCTTAACCAATTAGTAATCCGTTAAAGCACTACTAATCCAATAAATATGTCTTCAAATTAATTCACATATCAACTGCAAAATTTTAATAGAATGTTTTCATGTTTCAGTATTTATTAGAATAAATTTTATTTTTCCCCGACATTATATTCGTCGGTATGCAATATTACGGAACAGTTAATTATGGAACGTTATATGTTGTATTAACGAAAACGTAATATGTTTATGTATAACTGAAACCCTAATAAAATATCGTTTGAGGGATTAGTTCCTTATTAACGTATATTCGACCCTTTCCCCTGGAAGCGGTCGTTGCGGTACAAACCGCCCATTCCTTTGTGTTGGCTTCACGTTGGTTTACTGCTGAAACTCTTCTACTTGAAGAATTCTCACGTGGAATTTACTGCAGACGCATTCTGAATTACATTAGAATGATGTATCTTTCAACCATTACGGTACCCTCAAGGACTGTTAAAATTCCATCAAGGTAAATAAATTTTACTGCTCGGTCATAGGATTGTAACGATCTAGTTTTAATGTTTTCATTTAAAGGTAATGTTTTTATAATCGACTCATCCTCAAACGCATTTCAGCGGACGCCATTACAAAGGCATCTGACAAAGGAGATATGGAAAATCGCTGCGTCATCTTGCGTTAAAAAAGGCAATGGTCGTCAACACCACGGAAGCTGCTCACATTATAATCGTCTCATTCATTTAGGCACCTACTCAGATGCTCTTTTTTCCAATGACCTCAAATGAATTTAAATATTTTATGAAAAATAGGAGTTGTTTATTATTCTTAATGAATTATAAATATACAACAAAAATTGTTCCAAAAGAGATTTTAATAAGATTAAACTGCATCTACAATTATATAAATGATTTCATCTCGTTGTTAAAAATTATGTGTTACAGTAAATTGTGTTTGACATATGAACAGTAAGCAATATTTTTGTGTGTTATAATAAGGCAGGTAAGTAAAGGGAAAATATAACAATCTCAATTGTAATATACCTTACTTGGCTACAGTCACTATCCTTATGAAATACAAAGCTTTAAAAACACTAACAATTAAATTTTATGTTGCTAACCATATTTCGTTTTAATCTTTTCTTTCTCTTTTGATAATTGGCTTTTTAATTTTTAAATAGGTTCACACACATTCTTAAGGGATGGGCGCTTAATTTAACGTGAAGTATTGAATTTATTTAAATATATTGTAATGTCAATTAATTAGGCCATTAATTGTTTGGACATAAAATTTGAATTGTTTGATAAATCCATTATAGCGGTCTGATCGAACAAAGCAACAATGGAGAAGCGAGCCCGGCTGCTTTGTCGAAAAGTAAAAATGACGTTTGCGCACACGAAAGTCTGAGTCAGTTTTACGCATACAGCCAGCCAGGAAAGTCTAAGTCAGATTTTACGTATATAGCCAGCCAGGAAAGTCAAAGGAAATTTTACGTCTACAGCCAGCTAGGATACAATTGGTGCCAAAAGATTGCTGTGGACGGATGAAGTATTTAGAAAGAGTCCAGATACCGGTAGTAGAACAGCGAGACCAGATAGAAACAATTTTGTTATAAGTTGCAGTCTGTGAAATAAACATCCAAATATTCGTCGATAAACATGTTGAGTGCGGAAGTCTAATTTCTATTCTCAAATTAGACCATTGTTTCAATTTTGGAAGACCAAGTAATTGCATCCAGCGTCTAATTATCGTCGGAACGAGTGAATAACATATCCTTAACGAACAGAGAACCAGTATTTGACAAACTAGAAAGTATTAATTAGAGTCAGTGAAAACCAAGACCTGATGAGTAAAAATTAAAGTGTTAAAGTGTCCGAACGAGGTAAAAATGGATTGTTCCGGTACCAGACCGACGGTCCGGAAGTAACATAATTTTGAATAATATTGTAAACGCTATGATAAAGTCATATTTCGTTCCCTTTTTAATTGTCAATCAAAGTTAATTTCTTTACCTTTTAATTTCTTTCATTCTATTGACATATTGTTTAGGTAAATTGTAAACTGTTTTGTTAATAAGATTTCAAATTATTTTGTTTTGTGTTCATCAGCAAACCCTGTAAAGGCCCTGAGATATAAAAATTATTGATTGTAATTGTTTTTGCGTTTGAAGCCACAATTTTATAATAAATTTTATTTTATGTTTTAAATTTTGTTTATTACTTCATTTAATTAAAGCCCACATTTGTTGATTATTACAATATATTAAAACACAATAAATGTAACGTAAAAGAATAAAGATTATGTACATTTTCTGAATATTTCTCCGGCTATAGACATGTGACGATCCCAGGTTAATCGTGGGCGTTGGAACATTACACCCAAAATAAAACATTAAGAGAATATTTCCCATCGTTAAATTTTATCACCATTAAGCGGTCAGATTAATGTCCCAAAATTTACATCTACTGTAAATATCTATTCACGTGAGAACAATTGCGTCTCACTGCGCAATGTTGGCCCGGTTTTCTGAGCGATGGTCCTCTAGGTCTGTGCAGGGTCACTTGGCGGGATGGGTTAATTTATACCAAGCCACGCACAGCCAGGTCAGAGAAATAAATGTCAGTAATAGGTTTGACCAGATAAACCAGACACTTTACGCCAGAAACGGGTAACTTCCTTCTTCGGATATTTCTCCTCCCACTTTAAGCCTTGGATTTTAAAATTAAAGCTCCCGTAATTCTTGGCACCTAGTCCGGATTTGAGGGGGTGTATATTACGGGGTCGCCGACGCTGGGTATACGGTAAGAGATGTGCGATGATCCTATTGGACCAGTCGGCTAGCTGCCCCCTAAATCAAGAGCGGTATGGTGTCGGGAATGCCGCATCCAAACAGAAAATCCAACTCTCGTTATCGGAAGGGCGTGGCTCCGACCTACCTGATGTTGGTTTCTTTAGGATTTTCCTTGAACTAGGCGAATGCCAGGTACGATTGTAAAAATATAGCCCGGAGGCCCTAGTCACGCCTTGGTTATGTTGTACCACCTTCTGCATCCTTCTTCCACCCCTTTCAATTCTTTTGAGGTACATCATAGTCTCGCGTATCCGATCGCAAATAAAGCACCACTTTGTTATTCCAGATTTAGCACATTTGAGGTCAAGACGATGTTAACTTCAATACGCGGCACATTTCCCGGAGACGTGTCCTGACATTTTTATTCTCACTCGGACCCTTCCCTTCATATATAATTCCATGCCATTAGCAAGAATCTAAAAAAAGGTTTTTAAGTTGGTCTACTGTATTTTTCGGTTGCATCGCTCTTTGCTATTGTGATTATTTTTGGCTCCTGAAGAACGGAGAAAGTTTCCAGATATGTTGTGTAGTATTTATGTCACTTATTTTGTCTGTATTTGGCTATTTTATCTTTTTATTCTAAAATAATCATCGCTGTTATTCCTGTTTTTAAACATATAACCATAATTAGCATTAAATACTAAAATTCAAACACATGTAACATGCTGTTTATTACACTTCTCCTGTTTAACGAACCACCAATATACCAATATACGTACTCTGGTTCCCTCATCGAGCTTTGTTCTCCATGAAAGAGAATTCCAAATAGTGCTATAAAATAACGTACTACGAGTGGCCAGAAATCAACCGAACACTTCTCCGCGCTACTGGTGAAACGATCGTTATGTTATCCACTGGAAACTCTGTATACGCCCATATTTGTGGAAGAGAACGAACAATCAGCTAAATGTCTCCGTATTCTGTTAGTTTAAAAACACCAATATTCATTCAGGATAAATAAAGTTAACACTTACGGGTAATGAAAAGTCGGTAGCTTTTGTGGTATGATTAAGTTAATATCTAATCATCGCTGCACATTAAAAAATTTTAAACACGGAATTCTTACAGTTTAATAATGGATTCATTCGTTGGGCATAATATCGATCGATAGAGACACGAGAATCGTTATATTATCCGAGAGAATTTTCCAGTAGAGTATAACCAGCATTTTTGTTTGAACTATCCTTTCCTACGACATGCTTTGATGTTATCTATCCAATATATTATAAAAATGCTCGTTTACAAGTCAGAGAGAGAATATTTTAATAAAATAATATTTGATCTCATCCGTTGCAAAAAACGAAGGTCGATATACATACATTGACGGTTAACTATAAAGTTCAAATTCATGAGGCCACTATATCAGTTTTATAATCGAACTACTTATTCATCGAAACAGCCACAGGCAAGAGTCAGCGTATAACTATGTTTTCAGAAGACTACGAAATATAACTAATTTACGACAGATCTGATAGTTAATGTAACAGCTCACGCAAGTATCATGTTTATTTTTAAACTTTATTTATATATTATATTTACTTACCAATAATCGTGTATTAAAAACAGGAAATATATAAGATAAATCGTAATATTAAACACTTAAAACACTTATCTCAAATACAATTTATTTATTTTTGCGTCACAGTCACATCTGAAGTGGTTCCTTTTCCTTCGCGTACAGGCATAATTCAGCTCTAATGATAATTTCGAAGAGCAAAAATTATTGTATGAATTAGTTTAAGTCTATGGCAGGAATCATCATGAGCCAAGTTTCATAGTATAAACATAATTATTTGTTTTTACATACCACACTCTTCCTACAGTACCAACTCAGCATATTTAACATACACAATATTTGAAGAAATAGCTTATTTACGCTCTTGAAAACTTTAACAGTAAGGTAGTGAATATGTTACGATATTTGTTGCGACTCATTTCAACGGAAATTGAGGGCGAGAGTGAGAGAGGGAGATACATACGGAGAGAGGCATCATGCTAGAGTCGTTGAAAACCTGGTTTACGCTCACTGGAAACTTTGACAGTCAAGGAGGAATTCGCATGCAGGGAGTCTGTCGTCTTGAACTTGCCTCTGAGCACTGCTTTAATAGAATGCAAACTAGGTGTTTCCCATGAAGTATCAGCGTTCAGAAGGCAGAATAGATGCGGGCGTTGCGTTTAGCAGCTACCCTACGGAAAACTATTGTTTTCTGCGGGAAATGTGAACTTGGTTGAATTTTTTTATTAATTTCCTTGTATTTATGATTTACCCTCATCAATATACAATGACTAAACTGTTGAGTGCGAGAAATAGAAGACAAATAAGAAACTGCAATCTCTTTTAATAAATAGTTGAGAAAAAATAAGATTCGTGCTAATTCAATGTAATGAATGAAGTACTCGAAGATTATTGTGAAGGCTAAGTCGCTTTGTTGCCGTTAGGGCTTGTTATTTCTCGAAGGTCTTAGTCCCTTGACGTAAAAGAAGAAGGTACAATGGACACTACTAGGGTTTACCAAAGGGAGAATGACGAAAGTTTGAAGAACCACTCCCGTCACCTACCGAGTGACGGCCAAAATAATTATGCAGAAGAAATTAAGTGTCCCGGAAGCGTCACTTGCGCAGACGGGCATGGAAAATTGTAAACATCTGGTCAAGATTATATATTTTGTTCACCAGAAGATACAGTAGATTTCATTGGTTCCGGAGGGCGGACAATGAAAATTAAGTAAAATACGCAACGATTGGCAATTTTGAAGAAGAGTGGAATGTTTGAAGTTACCGGAGCCGAAGTCGGACGAGGGCTCGAGAAAATCTTGCATTCGGGACGAAGTTGCGATCCAATGCGTTTTGGGTCTACGTCCGGACTCTGAGCAGTGAGATTCTGATTCAATTTGGCACCGTTTAAAAGACTATGAATGACAGAGATGTAGCCTTCGAGCGACTCTCCTGTGACCTACGGCTAAACCGACCATTCGGATTCGTCACCACATCGGCCACTATGAGAATGTGAAATCCGCCATCACGATATCGTTATATAAATGTGTTAAGTGTCGCAATTGCGAGGATCCTAATTTTCTTAGACTGTGTAGCCACGTTTGGTTCACCCCACAATTTTGTCCTACACGTACCTTGTTGTAATGAGTTAATTATTATCAAGTTATTACTTTAATTTTTATATTAAATTAAGTTTTACTTTATTTTATTAAATTATTATTTCTGACATAATTACATTCAGTTAAAAATTTAAATAATAGTAATAATTTAGTAAATTTAACTATTTAATTAAATAATTATAATTGAATTAAAATTTATTTTATTGAATTAAATATTTGTTTTTATAAAAGTACATGCAAGTCGAGATGTGCCTTAAGAGATGTATCATTGTACGAACTAATTTGATGTCACTTACTTTAGACCGACAGAAAACCTGATAGCACGTAGTTACATTTCCAGTTTAATAGAAATGGAAGGGATTTGAATGCGAGGATTCTGAACAGGTAGCAGGGTAGCCAAAGTTTATCTATGGCCTCAGAAATGTAGTTCAAGGATCCTACCCGGCAATTTATTTAAATTTGATGCAGTGGTAACCCTATGAAAAACCTGAATCACGTAGGTTGAGTATCCTTCGGATGACTGGTGTGAGGTTTTATGTTGAAATGCACCATTCTTGTCCCCATGCCTTGACTACTTTAGGAGGCAGCTGGCCGATTGTTCCAGAGTGGACAATTCTTACAGTATGCCCAATTTCTGCGACATCGTAGCATACACCTCTCAAAAATGACCAAGGTGTCTCTAAAGTAGGCCTTAGTTATAAAAGCATCCCCGCAAGTAGACCACAGATATTCTCCACCTACAATGACGTGGAGTGAGGTAACTTAAACCATATTATATTATTTATATTCAATGGGTTGATAATAATTTATAAAATAAATTTCACTACTTGGTTGTCGTCCACGAAACACAATTGTTTTTTACTAACAGTGGACCTGCATCAATTTAATAGCAATAATCACGTTTATTAGAACTGTTGTTCCTTTTTATGTAGCATAAAACTATATATATACTTTTCTGTTTACTTAACTGCTCTGTACTCACTGATCTAATATATTAAAACATACTTTGAAAGTTTCGTTTCAATGTTTCGATTAGTTGTGCTATATATATATATATATATATACTAGCTGGGTGCCCGGCGTTGCTCGTGTACTTATTTATATAAACTCGAAAAAGTATTTAATTGAATACTTAAATATATTCCTTGAGTATTTCAGGATATAATTGTCAATTGTCACTCAGTCTTCATACATTACGAAATATTACATTGATGAAATTGTTAGCTAGACTCACAACTAATATAGCGCGAAAATTAACTTACATTTTCCGCAAGGATGGTAAAGTAATTCGTATTCTTCTTTATTACCATTCAATGGAGTATTGCTGTATAAAATTATACTTTTTATTTAAAGAACATATTTCTGCTTTATTTCATTCCTAATAAAGGAAATATTTCCTTTGTTCGTTGCGTAGTAACGTCTCTCTCTCGCGTGACGTCATTGTCTCTTGGCGCGCAGTAATTTAATATTTAATGATCACGGTTTTTAATTATAATTCTTTCCACATGTATGCTAGGCGTTTCTCACCCTCACAGAACCGTTTCTCATATTTTGAAGAATATGTGTACCAATTTTTGTTTCATTCTGTCCACGCGATAAAATTTGAATAAAGAACAACGTAAATACATACATACATACATACATACAAATATACATCCTTTTTTATTATATATATATATATATATAGCACAACTAATCGAAACATTGAAACGAAACTTTCAAAGTATGTTTTAATATATTAGATCAGTGAGTACAGAGCAGTTAAGTAAACAGAAAACTGCAATAAATGTAATGAATTATAATTTTAACTACTTAAATACACCTTGAACTAAAAATATTCAGGTATTGTGGTATTGTTAAAATATAAATATGTTACTTTTACATCCATAAAGTACAAAAACATGTCACACATAAAACTATTTTGTTTGGGATTTACCATCTAGAGCGAATTAATATTTTGGAAATATTTCTGGCTTTGTTTCGTTCTTTGCTCTGTTTTAAACAAAAACTTAATGGAAGTACACCAGAATGGCAATAAATCCAATGTGAGATTATTGGGCAGGCGGAATGACGGAGTTTATCCGGTGGGTATTAGCATGAGCCATCGGGCGTGCTGGAGGTATTAGTCGCTCTTTCTGGCTGGCGTCACGCTGGCCGTAATTTCCCTTTGGCATGACGGTTCCCAGCTCTGGCCCTCGATAACTTTATTAAGGTTTTACAACAAAAGACGCACGGCAGCGGTGACTGAGTGACGTGTGCATAATGAAGTGCCAATAAAAGTCAGTTAAGTTTCGACGGAGCTCCACGATTCAGATTCTTGACTCAATTTCATTGTTTCGGTAACTGATGCCTAGTTAAAGCTTAAATTTACTCCATGTACAAGTGAATGTTGTAGAAAATAACCTAGATTAATGCTTGCCATGATTACATTTAAATGTCAGATATGAATCGAAAACCATTATTTAAAGCAAGCTAAAAAGCGGAACCAATGTTATTCTAAAAAGCAAAATTCAGATACGGGGGAGGGAAACATAAAAATAAACGAGTTTATCCCTTGTCAAAAGCCTAATGCGGTGATTCTATTAAGCGTTTACGTGAAACAAATGGAAATTAAACTTGCAGGAGAGGCCGGTAGTGTTGGTGAACGGATAATAAAAAATGACTATTTAACCCACGTAGCTTCCAGTAATGTTAAACGGTGCCTCCATAAAGAATGTGTAATAAAATAAAATAATAAATGGAAATACGAAGAATCTCTGACAGACCTTAGTAAATAGATAAAATAATTCAATACGTAATGTTTAAGAAATGGCTACAATTATATTTATTCCTGGTGAAGTTTAACAGAAACATTCAATTATTCTGCAAAGAGACGAATTGGCCCATCATTCAACCTTCGTTTACAATATGGAAAGATTTCAGACACTCTGCTCGATATGAATTTACCATTACTATTTATCATTATTTAAAATTAAAATTGAACTAAAACTATTTTAAAATATAATTCGTTAATTAACGTGTAACATCCTTCCAATTAGACTAAAGAGAAAGTTAGACAACCGGCGTTTCATGGCTCTTTGATAAATTCTGAGAATCTGTGTTAAAATTAGAATAAATTCATATTACAGTAATATTTTTAAGATAAAAGGTTTTTGATCAGTCTCAGTTATAAAACTAATTATTTTCTATATTTTTGTTCCAATTTTTTAATGTCTGATGGTCAAAGAAGGATATTTCAATTCCCGTAGTCACTAACATAAAAATATAAGTATTAATACATTAACATTTTTTAGCATTTTAATAATAAAAATTTTAGAACATTGCATTTTTCTCATTTTATAAAATTTATATATGTATATACATTTTATTATTCATTTAGTATAAGTTTATAGGAACTCAATATTTATACAAATTTTACGAGCTCTTTTTACAAATATTCTTATAAATTCACACAATTAATTTTTTGGTCCCTCGATTGATATTTAATTGGACATAAATTTAAATCCTCGTCAGAAAATTAATTTTCTGATATCGTGGAATATATATTGAGCACGTGTTTTATTTCACTTCTTAGAATTATCTGATGTCGGTACTCGATTACACGAAATTCCTCGGTCGCGTGTTTGTATTTGTCGATAAATTTAATTATAATATTACTTTGGTTTACATTCATAATTGTAAATTTTTGTGTGAATATAGTAAATTATACATTAATTTTCCCTTATGTGAGAGTATCAGTACATCAGTGATGTATCACATTTCCTCCAATAAGAACAATCGTAAGAATAATTATTCCACGTTCTCTACACTTTTGTGATATCATTTGCAAAGCATTATTCTTCTAAAAATTTATTAATTATTAATGAGTTGACATATTTTGAGTTGGTGTCAGAATTAGTGACGAGTATTGTGGGCCTATGTCGTAACAACGGTTTCATCCTTGTTGGTATCGACCCGAAGTCTCCTGGAATATATCTTTCGTCTCCGAAGAACAAATATTTAGTAAACCAATTATATTTCCCATTTACAAGTTCCCTTTATCTGAATTACATTGCGAACATATTGTCTAATTTCTGACAGATTGTTCAATTAAATGGAGTTATAAAAATATCTTAATTAAAGTTATTTTACTCGAAAGGGTGGCAGTATTCTGAAACGAAACCACTTTACATGCGCTGGAAACTTAGAGATTAAGCTAGTGAATGCGTTACGAAATTTGCCACGCTTTGAGGAGAAACAGAGAGAGGAGATACATGGAAAATGACAGACGTGGTTGTGCCATTGAATAAGAAACCAGCAAGTCAGATACGTCCGTTGGCATGTGGATATCGAAGGCGCTCTCTATCCCTTTCACTTTCAATCTCAAGTGTCGCAATGTATCTGGGGAGCACATTTCAGCTCTCGCATGTGGAACCTTCCTGCAGAGACGGAGCATGGAAAAGGGAATGCTGCGTCCCCACAGGAAACCCCACACCAGTAATGGGAAGGGCGTAGGACAAGCACTTAGAGCCAGGCTTACCTGATGCAGGTTTTCAAGGGTTTATTCTGCTTCACTTTTAGGCCGAATGCCGGGTAGAATCCTTAATCGTAAGTCTGGTAGCCCTATTAACATTAGTTGCCTTGCTCTACCGTTCCGTAGCTCCTCTTTCGAATCCCTTCCTATTCTATTAAAGGGGTGAGTCCACAATATGTAGCCTGCCACTCTCCAAATAATTAAATGGAGAATACAACACTGTAAGTCGCATTTCTCAAAGGACACAGAAAACGAATCGAATTAGTGGAGAGGTAAATTAATTATCGGTGAATTAATTATGCAATTTTGAGCTTTAGTTTTGTTGTGTTGTGTTGTGTAGTCGTACATTTTCAGTGAAACGCGATACCAATGGAAAAATGACAATTTTCAGGTAATTCAACTAGACAATATGATAAAAAGTGACACACAGTTACAGACAATGACAATTAAATAAGTAAGCATTTGAAATAATTATATAGTTTCGACCTCCATATAAATCTATGTCAACCAATGGTCGGAATAATACTGAAACTTAGAGAACAAATTTGAAATGCCACAGATAAATTAAAAAATAATGGATGTCATAGGTTATTTAAAAGAAACGTCCTGACATGTATTATTTTTCCATTTATCTTAATAAGTTCGTACGTCAAAATATATTTTATTAAATTAATGATTGAATATTCCATTTAATAATAGGAAAATTTCAGTGAACAGTGTAGTAAATAAAATACACAGCGTTTCATCCCTAATTTTGCGACCTGGTCAGGTGTTGTCAATATCAATAAAATTTAAATGACTATGGTCTGACAGAAACATACATCATGGTCGAAACTCTACAAAAAGATAATGAATTAGCTAACTAATTATTTATAGTTTGTAATTATAATCATGTTATTTATTTATAACAAACGGTAAATGTTCTAATAATTCAAGTAGTAAGAGCACCTGTGTGTAAACTTGTAAAATTAATTTGTAGGTGGTGCCGTCGAGCATTAACAACTTGTCAGAAGTTGGGGTCGATGATCAACGAAAACTGATAACAACCAGATGTTTAACAATGAGATAATCGTAGAGATAATCCTTGTTGAAAGACATTTCGGTGTATTGACCAACAACCTTTATTGTGTAACTGGTAGTAATGACAATGTTAGAAGTTGAAATCCATTTCATCACCGTAGTATTTTAATAACTACTTACAGCTATTATTGTACAAACAGACACTATTTGCTATGATCCCTTATTATTACCTTCTGCTTTCCCATTATCGTTACTCCCGTATCGTTACCCTAACCCTTCGGCTCTCCCAGTGTCATTGCGTTTCCGTCGCTTTTGAGTTGTGTCAACTGCACTCGTCTACGCTCTTCTTCGCACCTTATGAAAGGGACAAGGATCCCAGAAACGTTAAGTGGTATTTATTGTAATACCCAGTTAAGGACATAAATTTTGTTCTTATTTCATCAGATTTGTTTACCAACTCAGACTGAGGATTCTTGAGTGGTTTGTATATAAAAAAGATTATAATAAAATAATGGATAAGCGGCTCTTAGAGAAGGGGAGGACTATTATAGTTGGACGTTTAGCGGCTCTTAGAGTTAATGGTTTTGACAGACATCGGGACGAAACCCTAAAGGCATAATGACAGAAGTTTTGTGGACATCCAATTATATTAAAAGGAAATGTTCATTTTAATTGTATTGAGTTTCTCTCGGAGCGTGAGAAAGCCAACAGTTGGTGTTTGTTTGGCGAACGTGGAAACTCAAAAACAGTGAAAAAAAGGAATATTCTGGAGAGGGGGAAGTGCATAGAAAAGTTAGTGTGGAGTCAGAGTTGAGAGGAGATGGACGTGGAGTGTGGTGTCAGAGTTGGACAGGAGACCTCAAAGGAGATGGACGTGGAGTCGGGTGCCAGAGCGCAAGAGGGAAGGATGTAGGAGTGTGGTGTCAAAGTTGGGAGGAGATGGACGTGGAGTGTGGTGCCAGAATCTGAACGAGAAATACATAGGAGTTGAAATGTAGACCGCAAAGGAGGAGGACTTGGAGGCGGTGATAAATATTCGGTCAAATTGAATGGTGGCCGTGCCTAAAAATAGAATAAACATTTTAGTCCATGCAAGCTGTCAGTAGTCGGGATATCGAAAAAAGGATAAGGTGAACGTGTCTGTGAAGCGTGTGTAAAAGTCTGTGCACAGAAGGGCATTGTAGAGTAAATTGCATTCCTGAAAACCTCAAATAAAATTGTAAGTAGACATTCAGTAATAAATTCTGTAAATTGTTAAATAAGGTTAATCAGTCAGATTTAGTTTTCATTTTATTTAATTGCATTGTTTAAATTGTAAATTTTAGTTTTCCGTTTCCTTATCAACCCAGTAAAGACCATGGGGTACAGAGTCTGATTTATAAAATGTAACTGGACTATTAGGGTAATTTAATTGTTGAGGTAAAATGATATAAAAAATATATAGAGATTTTCTTGAGTTGTATTATAGATTAATAAAATCATTTGTTTAATAAAATTTAATAACTTGTTTAATCTAAATTCCTATAACAATAATTATCAATAAGAGGGGGATTACATTATATTATCACTTATTAGTCCGAATTGGCTATCTTTCTTATTAATTATTTCAATCAGAAATATATTTTTTCAGTTGAATGCACAATACTATCAAAGTCGTATTTGTTGAATGGTACAAAATGTCATACAGTGCACGCACATTCTCATTTGATGTCTCAACCCGTGTCGATTGTACGCCATAATTCACTTGGTACCGTAAGGACCTTTCCATTACAAAAATAATAAAACAAAAGGCTTTATTAATTGGGTATGCTTGACGAAGGTCGTAAATTAAACACGGAGCTATTATATCCCTGTACTTATTATGGTCAGTAAAAATACAGCTGCTTATGAGGGATTTACATGGGACGCAATTCGTGCGTTGGGGAAAATTGTAGGAGTGGCACAGTGGGAGGGAAGGTTATTAAGGACTCCGGACGTGATTGTGTGAAGCTCACGTGCGTGACGAGTTCAAAGCAGGTTGTTGGTTAAGAGACTTGTCATATGTATTCAAAAACAATATCAAAAGGAAATTTTAAAGTCGGATAGCAATTCCTAATTAGACTATTGTTAATTAATTGAACAGGTGAATTACACCACAGAAAGAAACTGCTGAATGGTTCATAAACAAATATTCAAAATAGAAATCAACTAAGTATTATTAAATGGTCGTATTTTGTGTAGCTTTTAATCTTTTGACTGGCACAATTATAAAATAAAAATATGTAAAATAAAATTATAATGTGATTATTGCTACAATAAGAATTTAGTAATCCTCAAAGGACAATAATTCTGTTTGAGAAGCAAAGAGTTTGTAGATTGGCATTGTTCCTAAGGTGAATTTTAACATGTAATGGTTCAAAACGTATTATGTACTAATTTAAATGTAATCAGTTCAGAACATAGATATCTCTTTCACATAAATGGATTCAAGTCGAGGTGCCATTAATTTTGTTTGTCTCGTCATAAGCGTATCAAGAAACAAATTCACTGCCATTTGGAGAGCAAGAATGAAGCATAATTGTACTGAGAGAGTCGTTTTAGTATTTTTTTAAAATTAATGGCTGTGTTGTTGCCTATTTTTTATGGAGAATGGAGTTGCGATTGTCGTCTGAGAGCAGTGAAGAAATGTGGTTTGATTGAGGGAGTCGTATATAAACTTTCGTGGATGCCACTGTCGTGGGGAAAGCAATGGAGAATCACTGGATTAAAATATCATGTATCTGTTTTGTTTCTTGCATATTTTTTGCACAAATTATGATATCCTTCTAAATAACGAGGTATATGTCATACAACCAATATTGAGTCGCCATATCAAGAAATATTATTTTATAGATATAAGGGATTGGCAGCCTAATTTCTTATCTTCTTCCTGGTGAAGTGTCGGTACAGTATCAATACGTGGTATAAATACACCCCATGGATTCCAGTGAACGCAGGAGTGTGTGTGAATGGTAAATTAGGTATCGCGCTGCGGTACTCGACCTAATTTGCCGCCGGCCATGTTGGACTCTGACCAGTTTGTGTTTTGTGATTAATCTGCCATTTTCTGTGACCGAGGCCGAGGTGATACTGACGTTTCGATCGTTTCCAGAAAATGCCAATGATGTAAAAGGTAACTACAGTAATATATTTTTCTTACTTTTACATTGACAATTATATTAGCAAAATACCCTGAGATGTGATTAGTGTTTTTTCGAGATTTATAAAATTAAAATCTGTTTTCTTCTTTATGTAATTTTATTTCATGAATATTTCTCAATAATTTAAATTACTTTTCATTACACATTATATGTTCAGATTTGAGAATAGCTGTACATTTATAAGAGATCATTTCTCACTGGCTTCCTTGTGATAGACATTTATGCTGAAAATTTGAGTAAGATTACCTTGAAGTTACCTATGAACTAAAAGAATCTTTATTTGAGTCATTCATAATGTTTAATTTATAAATCTTAACAACTTATTTCCTATCAATATTTTTAAGAAATGCATCTGAATTTTCAAATTACATTACTGGTGAAGCGTGAATCTATTAAATAAAATTGACTGTATGTTTGTATGTTCCTCATACACATACGAGCAGAAAACTACACCAAATTTCGTACACGTGTTCTTTGCGATAGGGAAACAAAAAATTGTTGAGGTGAGACACCTTCACCACCCATGAGCGGGGGTGCTAGGTGCAAATATTAAAACATTCTAAAATGGCCGATATTTGAGTCGGATAAATAATTTTAGGGGTCAAACAGAATGATAGTGTTTCTACCGAGATGGGCGAACGTAGAAATGTTCAAACATGTTAACCGTCCGAATTTTTCGTCGCATTAATGCCAGGTCATTGAGCTTAATAAATTTTTCTACATGTTCTCTGTGAATATTTTCAACTGCTTTCATGCTTTGGAGGGGAGCACCCTTAAGTATGGCATTAAACTTGCCGTTTAACTCCCCAGAGCGGGTGTTGTAGGAGGTGGAAATTTTCAAACATGTTATACGATCGTTATTAGCGTGAAATAAATATTTGTCGGGGTCAATTACATTTATAGTATTCCTACCTATGTTGCTTGTGCATAATCTTAACCCCTTTCGGCATGGGAGAGGAGTACTTTTAGGGCTGGGGGTGGAGGGGCGTTGCATAAAAATAACGATAAAGCAACCAAGATTGGAGTCAAGTCGGGGGTAATGGATGTATGACAACCTGGGCAACGCCGGCAACCAACTAGTTTGTCTTATACTTCGTATTATTAAATACAAAAGTTTAGAACTTTTATCGTAATACATTTTTATATTTCCAATACATCCTCTAAATTCAAAGTTTAGTAACTATCGTTCCTTATGTGGACATCCAAATGTAATATGCATTGCGTTTTTTGAATAGGCATAACCTCAACTGTAAATATTTTTCTTCTTGATTTTTCTCAAACAGTTTAAAACGACAATATTAATTGAGATTATATAAATTTTGATACTTGAACAGACGGTTTATGTTTGATTTTAAAATACATACGTCTTACTCTCAATTTGATATTTGTGTAAGAATTTTAATTTATTGTTTTAGATATTTATGGAAAAATTCAATTGGTTTTGTGTTGGTATCCATATATTCTTCGAAGAAGAAAATATCTAAGAATGAATTATAAGTGCCTTTTTCATTAATCTATAATGATTATATATGAATATTGTAAAACTGTTTTATAAAATTCTTTTAAATTAAAAATTTTAACCAGTCCAAAAAAATTGTACATCCTTGGAACTAATTTTCTAGGGACAAGAATGGTATGATAAAGAATAATATTTTCAGAAAGATACTTTTATTGGTTATTAATGTTAATATTACAGTTTATTTTTAGAATGATATAACACTCAAATTATTCATAAAACGCATCCATATCAAATTCATAAATAAGCAAAACTATATTAATTTCTGATGTACTCACATTTTTGGTTGTAAGGAAATTAGAGCCTTAATTTTTGATACTTGAAGAATCTGTTATCCGCCTTACGCAATCATGTAAGTATACCTCGGCATACGCGTAGGCAAAGAAGAAGAATGTTGTGCTTGATGTCAGACCATGCACATTGCCGAAACGCAATCTCTAAGGGTAGAGAGCCTTTTGCCGCTCCTTTGTAGCTCTTTCTTTTGGCCTCTTTGTTCTGGTTGAACCCTCGACTAGACCTGTCAGCACAAAAGAGACGAGGGAGAGGCAGGTGACAGCTCTGTGTGGTTTTTATAATGACTGTATACATCAACTAACCTTAATGTCAATTAGATTTCTTCACAGGTATTCAACAATACCAATGAAAGGCCAATGAAAGTCAGTAAAGCCTAAGTGCTGCTTTATTCCGCCACTTTAATTTGCTGAAGTACTTCGCTTTGACAATTAACCCATGAAAGCAAATGATTCAAGTGTGTACTAAATGAAAATAAACACACTCAGGTGTGTAAAACTTGCTTCGTAATATGCGCACCATTCTTTTAAATAATGCACCTTGAATTTAAAAAATATGGTAATTTATAAGCTAATGCTAATGACAAAAAGCATTTAGATCAGAATGAAAAATTCTGCATGTATCTGACTGTAATAGTGCTTCTGTTACCAACGTCACCACTTTTAGTTTTTTGATATCAATTTCTATTCACGCTCCCTAAATACTCTACACTAATATTTCTTCATTCTTTCACACATCTATTATTGAAATGTCTGGGGTCTCAGAGAATCATTCCTCTTTCTCTACTTACTCTCAACAAACCACTAACTTTATTTTCACTTAATTGACTCCACATCTTATAATTTGACATTAAATAATTATTATATTAAAATAAGGATAAGTAATGAAATTTCGGTAATTTAAATTACAAAAAATTCGTGACAGTAAAATAATAATAAAATAACATTAACAATTAATTAAATTTGCCATGGCTCAGTGGTTATAATAGTGATAACTGCTTCTACCAACGGTTCTGTAATCATTGTTCCTTTCGTCCGGTAATGAAAAAATCGTGAGAGCTTTACGATGAAAGGAATAAGTAGTAGAAACAGTTATCCCTTAATTTTTCTTGTTTATTGGCTACTGAATTATCTATTCGTTACTTTTCTTCTGAACAGGCGTTTTTATGTTTTCGAGAACACTTAATGGATTATGGTAACATTATCCGTGTTAATACGAGTAATTTAAATCAACGATATTAATCTTCACTCGTCGTACCGATGGCGTAATATTTTTTAATGTGGGAAATTCGTGGATGTCTGAATAGCAGTTCCGTTGACCAACTTCTTCTTTCTTCCAACGAAGGCAGGTTTAATCATGACGACATTAATAACCTATTAACTTTATTCGTTACAAAAAATCTTACTCGAAGTATGCGTAGCGATTCTGCACTATTTAATTATTCTCATCTTTCTGTATGCTTCTGCTTAACTGTTATTTCTTTATGAGATTATCTAACTAAATCTGACTTTCTCTCACTTTCTAGTTTACTAACTTTCATTCACCAATTCTTAATCCATTTCTAACCACCTTTTAAACTTTTAACCTACATCAAACACTTATCCTGCCATCAGAAGGGCGTCTGACAAGTATCAGGAACCCGACCTATCTGATGCAAGTTTTCTAGGGTTCGTCCTGCATCGCTTTTAGGCGAATGCTGGGTAGGATCCTTAAACCTTAGCCCGGGGGACCTAGTTAACCCTTGCCTACCTTCCTGTGGCCTTCCGCAACCCCCCTTTAAAATCCACTCTTAAGCTAGTAAAGAGGAGTTGCCACCACGTGGTTTGCCCTCATGTAGCCTGTTACTCTAAAAAAACAATATTTTTCTCATAACATCACTGTAAAATGCTTATTCTTAGGAATCTTCTATAACACACAGATTTCTATATATATATACTAGCTGGGTGCCCGGCGTTGCCCGAGATGTCATTTATCTATAACCATCCATAAGACTCCAATTTTGGTTACTTTTGCGCTATTTTTATGTAAAGCTCCTCGAACCCTATCCCTAAATGTGCTCACCTCCCATGCCGAAGGGGGATGAAGTCATTGACTAAATATGTCGTCCGTTTTTACATTTTAGAAGATGACCACCCCCACAAATATGCGATAATGAAAAAGAATGTATTCCACGCAAAAATCCGCCGATTACATTGTCTGAAAATTTATTCTCCCGCCCAACACCTCCCAAACCCGTCGCGTTACCCAGGTTGTCACAATTAGATTCAGCGACATTCATAGTCTCGGAATTGATTCGAATTTAGGTTGTTTTTGCGGAATTTTATTTAACGTACCTCCACCCCACCCCTAAGCTTGCTCCCCTCACAATGGTTAAATTATACACAAACAAATACTATCAAAGTAATTAACCCCAGGAAATAATTATCGCAAATATCAACCGTTTATCATGTTTGAAATTTTTCACCCCCGACCACTCCCGCTTCGGGGACTTAAACGGTCAAGTTTAATGTCATAATTTAACTCAGTGACAATCCTGATAGTTTCTGGTTTATTTTTATCTAATGCTACTTCACGCCCACCCTTAAAAGTGCACCCTTATGAGTCCGAAAGGGGTTGAAATTATACACAGAGAACATGTAAGAATATTTTATTAATCTAATTCATCCCGAAATATATTTAATTGACGCTAAAACAGCCGGTCAACTCATCCCAACCCAGCCGATACCCGCGCGTTGTCCAGATTGTCATAAATAAATTCAGAGACATTCATTAACTTCGATTTGACTCGAATCTCGGTTGTTTTCCCGTTATTTTCAAGGAAATTAATTAAACTCAGTGACAATCCCGATAGTTTCTGGTTTCTTTTTATGTAATGCTACTTCACGCCCACCCTTAAGGGTGCACCCTTATGAGTCCGAAAGGGGTTGAAATTATACACAGAGAACATGTAAGAATATTTTATTAATCTATTTCATCCCGAAATATATTTAATCGACGCAAAAAACAGCCAGTCAACTCATCCCAACCCAGCCGATACCCGCGCGTTGTCCAGATTGTCATAAATAAATTCAGGACATCCATTACCTTCGATTTGACTCGAATATAGGTTGTTTTCCCGTTATTTTCAAGGAAATCCCCTCCAGCCCCACCCCTATCATGCCTACAAACAACATCGGTAGAAATACTATCAACGTCAATGGTCCCGGCATTTATTTATTCCACGCTAATATCGATGATTTAACATGTTAGAAAATTTCCATCCCATCCACTACCGCCCCTTGGGGCTAAATGGCCAATTTGATGCTATAATTGAACTGGGCGACATCCATAACCTTGGATTTGACGCCAATCTCGGTTGTATTCGCGTTATTTTATTGCAGCGTTCCTCCACCCAACACCTAAAAGTGCTCTACTTATAATCCCGACCCGCTTCTGGGGGTGGTAGACGCGTCTCACCCCAACAGTCGGTAGAAACACTAATAATAAATGTGACCCCTAAAAATATTTATCCGACTGAAATATCGACTGTTTTAGCATGTTTAAATATTTCAACCCCCGTCCACCCCCGTTTCTGGGGGTGGTAGACGCGTCTCACCCCGACAGTGTTATCCACCGGTATAGATTCGTATTCTCCACCCCAAACGCTAGGGGTGCTCTTTCCCCAGGGTGTAGAGGTTGAAAATTAAATTCAGATATCATCAGTGGAAACACTATAAATATCTTTGACCCCTAAAAATATTTATCCGACTGAAATATTGACTGTTTTAGCATGTTTAAATATTTCCACCCCCGTCCACCCCCGCTTCTGGGGGTGGTAGACGCGTCTCACCCTGACAGTGTTTGTTTCCTGGTCGCAAAGAACACGTGTACGAAATTTGGTGAAATTTTCTTCAGCAGTGATGATTTGTATAACGAACATAAAAATATACAAACATACAAACATACATACATACATACACTCGTTTTTATTTATAAGATTAAGTGTAATAATTATTTATATTAAGACCTTTCGTTCTGGTAGAAAAGGGATTATTAATGGATTGATTTATATGGTTTAGGATTTTGAGAACAATTGTTCTAATAATGTAGATTACGTGGATAATATTTTCATTGAAGTTGTAGAAAACTAAATTATAAACTATGTTAGCATGTAGAGTTTTTGTTACATGTATTTGTCCGTGATTATTTGTTGCTTTATTTCTTCTCAATAATACAACTTCAATTACGTAATAAATGTAAAATTATGTTTATAACAATTTATAATATAAAAACTTTTTAAAAGGGTATAAAAAGCAATGGTTCTGAAACACTTTTAAACGTCGTTATTAATGGAAACAACATCGGTTAAAATAGTATGAACAACACCACCGCTAAATCTGCTAATTTCCCGTGGTGGAAAGGGTTGAATTTTTACTCATATCACATCGGTAGAAACACTATCAATCTAGTTTACCCATAAACACATAACATTTTGGCAGTTTTTGAATAATAGACAATTCTCACCCCCAGCCCTAAGCAAGCTCACCACTAATGTCTAAAGGGATTTATATTTTCAACAACATCCGTTGAAATAGTATTCACGTAATTCTCCTCCAAGAACGCGCAAGAACTGACTATTTATCTTCCCTTCCAACCCCCGCCCTTTCGGGTTAAATGGGCAATTAAAAAAAATTATCCGAAGTAAACTCACTGACATCCATAACCTTCAATTTGACTCCAAACTCGGTTGTATTCGCGTTATTTTTCTGTAAAGCAACTCCACCCCAAACCCTAAGGGTGCCCTTTTCCCAGGGCGTAGGAGATGAATATTATATTCAGATAACATCGGTAGAAACACAATCAATATCTTTGACCCCGAAAATATTTATCCGACTAAAATATCGGCTGTTTTAGCATGTTTAAGTATTTCAACCCCCGTCCACCCCGCTTCTGGGGGTGGTAGACTCGTCTCATCCCAACAGTGTTGTTTTCCTGGTCGCAAAGAACCCGTGTACGAAATTTGGTGAAATTTGCTCCAGCGGTGTAGATTTGTATTCTCCACCCCAAACGCTAGGGGTGCTCTTTCCCCAGGGTGTAGAGGTTGAAAATTATATTCAGATATCATCAGTGGAAAGACTATAAATATCTTTGACCCCTAAAAATATTTATCCGACTGAAATATCGACTGTTTTAGCATGTTCAAATATTTCCACCCCCGTCCACCCCCGCTTCTGGGGTTGGTAGACGCGTCTCACCCCGACAGTGTTGTTTTCCTGGTCGCAAAGAACACGTGTACGAAATTTGGTGAAATTTGATCCACCGGTATAGATTTGTATTCTCCACCCCAAACCCTAAGGGTGCTCTTTTCCCAGGGTGTAGGGGATGAAAATTATATTCAGAAAATATCGGTAGAAACACCATCAATATCTTGGACCCCTAAAAATTATTATCCGACTAAAATATCGGCTGTTTTAGCATGTTTAAATATTTCAACCCCCGTGCACCCCCGCTTCTGGGGGTGGTAGACATGTCTCACCCCGACAGTGTTTGTTTTTTGGTCGTAAAGAACACGTGTACGAAATTTGGTGAAATTTGCTCTACCGGTGTAGATTTGTATAACGAACATACAAATATACAAACATACAAATATACAAACATACAAACAAACATACAAACAAACATACATACACTCTTTTTTATTTATAAGATATATATATATATCATGGTCAAAAAATGGTATGGAAAGCAAAGAGTGAAATATGGTGGCTTAAATGAAATTGAAGTAAGCCATTGCGGACAGAAGAAAATTTTCAAATTTTTGGCACACTTGATGTGTTGCTTCTAATTAAGGATTATTTGAAGAACTTCTCCGTGTCATGAATGGCGACACCCAACTTCTATTTCTATAAACTTTCACTTTTTTGTTTCCATATATATATATATATATATATATATATATATATATATATATATATATATTGTAATGCCAATTAATTGTTTTGAAATAAATTTTAATTATTTAGCGAAAAGTTTGTATTATAGCGAGAGCAATCCGAACGGCAATGAGTAGTGAGCTCTGTTCCTATTATTGAGAGCGCGGAACGGCGTTTACGCGCGCTAAAGTCGTGAGTTGGTCGTAGTGGTCTGTATTGTACAGAGGTCAGACATCGTTGAGCATAGAATAATAAAGTTGGTGAATCATTGGAGAACAGAACCGGCTGACGGTGAAAACGTTGCAGAGAACGGTCTTTATAAAATTGAGCAGAGTAAAACATTCACCGAGTTATTGCAACGTGAATATTGTAAAGTAATACCAGTTTCGTCAAAATAGAACTTTGTACAATCTTCGTGGAGGAATTGTTGCGAAATAACATTGGTAAATTATTGTGGAACGGAGCAATCAACGGAATACAGCCAATCTTGCTAAATTTTAAAAAGAAGTGTGAAATCAGTGAAAACCAAGGTCTGATATTAAATAATTAAAGAGTGTAAAAGTGTCCGACCGAGGTAAAATTGATTGTTCTGGTACCAGACCGACGGTCTGTAAGTTATATAATTTTGAATAATATTGTAAACGCAAATTAAAGGATAAAATCAGATTTCGTTCTCTTTTAAATTGTCAATCAGAGTTAATTTCTTTACTTTTAAATTTATTTCTATCGACGTATTGTTTAGGTAAATTGTGAACTGTTTGTTAATAATATTTTAAAATCAATTTGTTGTGTCCATTATCAAATCCAGTCAAGGCCCTGAGAGAATGAGATCTCAAATTTTGTGTTTGTAATCATCTTTTGTTGCCACAAAATAAATAAATATTTTGTTTGTTAATATCAATCTTTTCATTTAATAAAAAGCCTTCCATTTAATTGTTACATAAATGGCGCTTCACGTGAGGCAAATTCATCAAATTCTTTAAATTAATTAAAACTTCTATTATTTGATTATTACATTTTGGCTACCACAACGTGGGGCAAATTAAATTAATTAACGCATTATTGTTGTTTATTACATATTTAAAGTTCTTTAAATTAAAATTAAAATAAATAGGATAATTGTTGTTTATTACAATATATATATATATATATATGTATGTATTAGTTTTGTATTTTTATATGAGATTAATTTGATATCATATATGCTACATAGACCCCTGTGCTATTATTATTTATGTTTCCTTCAATTCACTTTACTGTCTCATCAAACAGACCAGAAAAATTGTAATTTTTATTTCTTCAGTTAAAAAATTTCTTATACCAACTTAATTTCTTTCATTCCATCGACATATTGTTTACGTAAATTGTAAACTGTTTTGTTAATAAGATTTAAAATCAATTTTTTTTTGTGTTCACTATCAAACCCAGTTAGAGGCCCTGAGAGGACAGATCTCAAATTTTGTTTGTAATTATATTTTTTATTGCATCAAAACAAAAATAAATATTTTGTTTGTTAATTGTTTAAACCATTTCATTTAATAAAAGCCTTCCATTTCATTATTACATAAATGGCGCTTCAACGTGAGGTAAATTCTTTAAATTAAATAAAGCTCAATTGTTGTTTATTACATAAATGGCTTCCACAACGTGGGGTTCGAATTCTTCAGAAATTAAATAATTAATCCATTTGATTATTACAATATAAATATTAATGATGAAGCGATAATTGGTGGCACTTATGTGTGGATTCTGATTTTAGAGCGTGCAGATAAACTTGTGAAACTTTCGCTGCAAAACTATAAAAGGTGATGTAAAAAGGTAAAACTATGCATTCGGGTATGCATTTTCACGCTACTTTGATCTGCAAAAGTTTGGGTGCCATTTTTCAAGGAAGCAACTTCACGCCATTTTCAATACTTTTCCACACATAGAAGGAATTCTGTTTCTTATGTAACCTTTTGAAGTACGACAGATTACCAGGCAGCAGGCTGTAACAATCATCGAAGAGGGACGTGCCGTCGTTGTCACGCTGGACCAGTTCGGTTTCAGGGAAACTTCTCCGGACACCACCGCGGAATAGCGACGCCGCACAATTGGCGCCACTTTACCTAGGGAATCTGCCATCACCGAAGTTCAAAGACACTAATACGTCGGTACGAGACACTATCATACGAGGCTGCAATTAATCCATGAAATCGACACCTTGCAGTGGTGCTGCTTATTTATCACTGCAGTGGGCCATTCTGCTAGTTGGAGGTATCGCCAGACACCAGTACACAGTGACGGGGGAAAATAGCAGTAAAAAATAAGACAGTGACGGTTATCTGTGCCTTGTGAAGATGTATCACGAGGTTTTATCACGGAAGTACTTAATTTCAGTTTCTAGAAATATTTACCCTGAAAATAAATAGTACCTGAGCTTAAATGTTATTTTTCTGATTGTAACTCAGTACATAATTTTGAACAGTTTGTGATTTTCTTTCATATGAACAAATAAAACTGATAAATCATTTGAATTTAATTTAGTCAATTTATTTTTAACTACCCAAATAAATATAATAATATATTTTATCTTAACAATATATATATATATATATATTGCAGTAATTAATTGAAATCAATTAATTAAATGATTAGCCACTCGTTGGTGAAGCCAAAATATAATGATCAATTTAAAGACAAACAATTAATTATGCAAGGTTAAAAATAGGACACACGTTGATGACGCCAAAATGTAATAATCACAATTGAATTTAAAATATTCCACACGTTGAGGACGTCAATATGAAGTATTCGCAATTGAAAATTTAACAATTAAACCGTGCCCCACATTGGTGTAGCCAAAAATGTGGTATATAAATGAAATTACAATCAAACACAACAGTTAGCCCGCTTTGATTGCATTATTTTAACTTTTCATGAAAAGATGTTAATAATAAAATTTTATTTAATTGAACAAACTCATTAATTTATTATATTCAAATAATTAAAATTACAAATAATTATTCGATGACCTTTTCCAACATTTATTTCATACAACAAACAAATTTTACTCTTAATCTCAGGGTCTTCTTCTGGACCTTTAAATAAAGAAAGGTATTACTCCCTTTTCAAACAATCAAATTTCTATGACGATTACACTTTTATGAAATATTACAAATTAGTATTTACAATATTCAACAAAAAAAATCGAAGTCTGACGATTTTATCCTTAATCCAACGTTCACAATAATAATTTAAATGAGGTACGACCTACAGCTTTTTCTGGTACCTGGGCAATTTAATTCATTCAGCAACACACACACTCAATTTTTTTTTTTAAAAAAAACATGCCATTCGATCACTGAATTTACACTTCACTGTTGGACTTAAAAGATTGGCGGTACCTCGTAGACGATTAATTCCGCAATTTTGCGGTGATACAGATAATTTCTCCTCGTAGACTTTTAAAATTATTTGGCGTAAACTGGAACACTCAGCAATCTTTCTGTTGCATTATCTGGGAGAATTCTGTACAACTTTACTTTTGAAAAACGTCTCGTCTATTTTTATTACGACCGCTTTCTGTCGTTTCCGATTGCCAACTGCACCATACGATCTCAGCGCGCTAACTGTCCTACAATGCCTCGGCCTGTTCCATTATCGTCCATTCTTGTGTGTCTCTTTGCCGATAACAATTCAAGCCGACAATGTTTATGATTATTAAATATTAATTGCCCTTTATTATATATATAGGGTGAAGCAGAACTCCACCAACAAACTTTCAGAGCTTGTTCAGGGATTTCTTCTTAGTATTTGGTATAAAGGTATCTGGCGGCTCGTTTTAGATTAATATTGTAATTATGATTCATTCTGGTTACCGCAATCTGAAAATACCTTCACAATAGTGAAGATGAAGAAATATGGTATAACCAAAACGTATAGCACTCAGCACAGTGTAATTACTCTCAGACGAAACAAGTACGCTTTTATCTGTTCTGTAAGTGTACAGTACAGCACGTAAAAAATACATAGGTATTTTTTTCAAAATATCGATAGAGTACAGGAAACAATTAAGTACAGGAACGCACCATCGACTGTTTTGCGCGCTCTAGAATTCCAGGAGTTTGGCGTAATGCTTCCGCGGCTGCGATAATCCTAGTAACCAGGTCCGTCCGAGTGTCGATTTGATTAGCTTAAACTAGACTCTTCACATGCCCCCAGAAGAAGAAATCAGTTGGTGTCATGTCTAGTGACCGAGCCGGCCATGGTACAAGACCACCGCGACCAATCCACTGTCGTCTAAACTGTACTTCAATTTGGTTCCTTACATCGATGCAAAGTGTGCCGGACGCACTCATCTTGGGGATCTTGTAGGAACTGTGGGAGTAAATTGTGAAGGAACATTTTGAACACGACTCCGTTCAGTGTATCAGGAAGTACGTAACGTCCAATAACAAAATCGCTGACAATATGAGCCCATACATTCAGAGCAAACTTCTGTTGACGTGACCGACACTCCAGTGCGTGTGGATCATCCCAAACCTGGCTAATGTTACTGATGAAAATTCCTTATTTTAAGAGCAATGCAGGAACAATACCAGTTGGACCAAGAAACGTGGCTTAGGAAACGGTGGGTCCCGTTTACCAAAATACTCAGAAGGTATCCCTGAACAACCTCTGAAAGTTTTTTGGTGGAGTTCTGGCTCACCCTGTACAAGCTGCTTGTTACGAGAACAGTAAGTTTAAGGCTTAATGAAGAGAAGTCTTGAGTGCAATGGGCTGTCGAGTAATGTCTATTTCGTAATAAGAAAGTAAATATATAGGAAACCAGAGAAAAGTCAGAATTAATTAGACCTGGCGAGCGACACAAAGTGGTACAATTAAAGATAACGGTTGATTAACTGTCAATTTACAACATTATTTGTTGTAATAATAAAATTATTACAATAATAACCTAATTCATAACCAAATTCTGCAGATTTCGAACAATAAAGAGAATTTACTGCTATATACTTACATTAACCAGTCTTGAAGGTCTACTTAATATGTGTGTTCGGTTATTAGCGAGGAACATGGCAGACTTGCTTTGGCATAATAAGCCCTGAACGCTGGATGTTGACACAGGAGGTAGCTATTACAGCATTAGCCTGAAGCGGAGCAGCTTGGATCGACCTCCGTTTGTTTACCTGGTTTTACTCAGACCCTTCGACGAACTTGATCATTATTAATTAGCTATTACAGGTCCAAATGGTGGTTGTTTGCCCATTAAAATCAGAATACTGCTCCCCTGATCACCCTCGGGGTGCGAATTCTGTTACAGAGAGCTCGCTTGATGCTCCCAATAACTTCGTCATTTTCCTTCAGACATAATGGAACAATGTGGAAAATAATTAACATCTCAAAATGTATTTTTTAATTTATCATTTCTCACGTACAATCCCTGCGCTCTATCGAAATAAGGAGGTCATTGAAAGGAATGTACGCAAATGAAAAAGGAATAAAGTATTTACATATTATACAAGACTGTCGATGAAACGCTAAAAGACATTTGTTTTACAAACAGAACGGATTTCAGAAGATAGGAAGATCACAGTAACTGTTAGCAGTGACTCATTATTAATTAAGTGGTAGAAGGTAATTGGAAATTGTTCATTAAAAATTGACTGGCTCATGCTTACAGAATAATCCCAAGATTTTTGTATGAAATGTAAATACATATACTGTTGTATTTGTTCAATGTAAATTCAAAGGGTTACACGGAAACTAAAATATATAATTTAATGAAATGTAATTAAAAATATAATTATAACTAACTCATTTGCAAGAGAACATAATTTCACTTTTACCTCAGGGTCATCTGGTGGGCGTCGAAATTGTCCGAAACTTCTGTTTTTACTTTTCTTAGACTAGGCAGTCCAAATAAAAGAGAGATTTTCTCGAACTAGTTTATCAGAATACCCAACTTCCTTCTTGCTGTCTGTTCCCGCCTGTCTCCTGGTTCGGCTCGTCAGATGTAAATATGTGAACTCGTTACTTCCAGTATTGAACTTTCCCTTAGGTACATCATTAAAATATGTCCGATACTTAACTACATGTCAGTAAAATCAATTTCACCAACAAACTCAGATGACATTACAAACATCAATAATCCATCAACCAACTAAATATCACTTTCAGTCTGTGCTGTTTTTTTATTATGTTGTTTTATCCTAGCTTTTTCCCTCTTTTACTCTCACCTTGCAGCGCTTACTTAGTCTCGTATGCAGACTTCTAGTACATATATTTCACACGTCCCTTTCACATTTTGTTTCCGCCAAGCTTGTTCGGGAAATACCGTACTTTGTATCGCTAACCATCTGCCCGAGCATTTAAGTTCTTAATCCTGGTCCACTATCACGGACACAATACGTGGCTTGATTTTTCTCGAAACCACACTAGCGGCAGTTATAATTTATTTTGGATTTTAATTAAATATGTTGTAATAGACATCAATTATGAGGCTTTATTTAATTTAATTTTAATTCAAAGAGTTTTAATGAATTTACCTCACGTGATATGTCAAATGTAATAATCAAATGTAAGACTTTTATTAATTTAAATGAAATAATCAACAAGAATTTTAAACATATAATTATTTATTTCCACTTTGTTGCTATAACTCACAAACAATTACAATTTAAAATTTTAGATCTCAGGGTCTCTACTGGGTTTGATAATGGACACAAGTTGTTTTCAAAAAACTAATTAACAGAGTTTATAATTCAGCTAGACAATATGTCGATAGGAAGAAATTAAAAGAAAAGAAATTAACTCTGATTGATAATTAAAATAGAACGAAATCTGACTTCTATCCTTTAATTACGTTTACATAAATCATTATTTTGTATTTTGTTACTCACATCTGTCCAGCTGGTTCCAGCATTCCTTTTGTTTTCGGGAGTGCACTATTGCAAATTTTTTACCCTGATTCTAATATTGGCTCACAGATTTTACACTCTTGAAGTTCACCTTGACAGGATCCCAGGAACTGGGATGATCCTACTTTTTGTCAGCTATCTGATAACTGCTTGCCTTATATGAATCCTGTGATTCAGAGATTTGCTAGTCTTTTTACCGCTTGGGACTTAAACTGCACTTTTACTATTTCTTGCTGGCTACAGACGTACACTGCTTTTACTTAGCAATATTTATTATTCACATGCTCCAGTGAATGTTTTTACTTTGTCTTCAAATCACAACTTTGTTTAATAATACATTAAACAACGGCTACTCTCTGCTCTCTAAAATCATTTGTTCCGTCCTCCGAAATGTCTCGTCACCAACTCAACTACCGTAGTCTCGAGTTTTAGCGCGCATACGCCATTTTTGACTTTCCGACAAAGTAACAGAGCTTGGCTCCATTGTCACTTTGGAAGCTCCTGCTGCTACAATTAAATTTTATGTCCACAAAATTAATGTCCTAATTAATTGGCATAACAATATCTACTTTGAAAAATTCCACATTATTCATTATATTATCAAAATTATATTTCAGATTTATATAAAGTATAACCCATTAAAAACGTAAAATCACTACACATAAATCTATTACATTGATTTACGAAATTGGACGTGTGAGGGCATAAATATGAGAAAAAAAGCACGTAAAATGGCTGAAGTAGGGGAAAATTTGAAGGTGTTTGAAGGTTGAATTGCACAACTTTACGAGAAAGATATTAAGGCCACAAAGTCAACTTCTTGTAATATGTAATTATATTCACTACAAACTGATGAATATCAATTTGGAAGAAATCTATCCACAGAAACATGCGGAATGGAGAAAGAGACAGCATATACCAGTATCAAGTAATGTCTTGAATGCATAAACTGATCACTTGACGTTAAATGTTTGAATGGCAGACACAGGATTACAAGAACAAGATGAGATAAATTTTACTTCTATATAATTTCATATATATAACGTCAGGTATAATATAAAAACCCAAAAGAAAAAAATAATACATCGGTATTCAATCATAGTATAGTTTATATATTACCTAATTAAATACTCTTTCAAAGTGCTTGCCTTACAATTCTTTTATATACAGCGATAGTTTATTGTAAAATAACATTCTTTTCAGAAATTGGCCATGCTCAGATTTTTTTTATTAGTCAAAATCGCATTCAGTTTTAATTTGGACACTGTGTAGTGTAAGCACAGAAAAATTTACTGATTTCTCGATCGCTGAGAGATCTCCGCGTTCTTTTCACTACGAGTTAAAGCTTATTTATAGAAACTACCGATGAAAGCCTCAAGCAGTCTTGCTGTATAATGGAAATAAATTCGGATCGCATTAAATTGGAAAAAGTTCTCTAATTATTGGCAAAAGAAATACGGATGGTGCATGGAGATTTATAAATAATTTCACAAGCAAACTATATGTGCGTATATAATTTACTGCAAATGAAATTAATCACAGTGGCGTATAAAGAACAATTAGAAATTGTCGTAAGTATTTGTTTACGTAAGACTGTATCAATCCTCGCTAATGCAGGATCGTTGGAAGTTTTATGGTCCCCTAATGTTGCCATTATCTAACTTCCCTCTTCGACGCTTTCTACTGTCAGTCTGTCAACCTGGTGTCGCGACGAGTTTAATAATTCTACTTATTATTACGATTTTATAATAGCATGTATTCTTTCGTAAAAGTCTGCTTATCGTTCGGTTTCCCCAATTAAAATTTTAGAATTTGTCGTCCGTTCAAGGGATCTCTCTGTTAAATGAATCTGCCCTACTTTCCAACATCAATGTCTAGAGGTAACCTACTCTTGTCGTATTCTCAGTATAAAATCGGTTATATAAAAACGTTATAATGTAATATTGCACCATCAAAGAAATATTCCGACTCCATATCATATAAAACTTTACATCTTCCAATTATTAAAACAATTTAATGAACATGTCTTATCAGAAAATGTGAATCACGTATGTGACTGGAAATAAAAAATATGTAATGAGATCCTTTTGTTAGTCTAAGATTATATATAAAATAAATGTAGGATTAAAACATACGATCATATCATCACAAACAAGGAACATAAATTCAGGCAAGAGCACGTCAGTAAGATTCCAGCTTTCGGCATTAACGGTCAACTTGTTTGCGTCCTGATGAAACGAATCGATGGTGCCAACTTATTATTGTTCGGTGAGGATTTCTCAACGTTCAGCGCTGCTTGTAAAATAATTTAGAAAATGGAGCAGCAATTAGGAACTGTGGAATAATTAATCAGCTAAAACAGTTGAAATTCACTAATCTTCAAAGTTCAAAGTACACTCGCCGTTTCAACGCGGAAGTTAAACTGAGATTCCTCGGGTTGGAAAGTTCAGAAAAAAAAGTTTAGGCTGAAACAAATACGTCAGCAGTCCTGGATAAATGTTGTAGTATACAATAATTAAATCATTCTCTTGTAGCACGGAAAAATATTTGTTTTGTATTTCATAAATATATTATTTTGATAGTAATAAAAAAGATAGGCAAATACAGACAAAAGAAGTGATAATATAAATACGACACAACGTTTCTGGGATCCTTGTCCCTTTCTTCTCTAGGCTCTTATTGAAGAGCTGAAGAAAGTAACAAGGATCCCACGAACGTTGTGTGGTATTTATGTTATCACTTCTTTTGTCTGTATTTTGCTATATTTTTTAATTACTAATTTTCAATGAGACGTAAATTTTTTCATTTCAATTGATAGTTTTAATTCTTTTAATGGCCTTCCATTTAGATTACTGCTACAGTAATTTTCTGTTGGAGTATTATGAGAGAAACATGTCATTTATAATAAATGATTGGTAATCTAATAAACATAATAGTGTGTTTGTTTGCAGGTTTGTGTGTGTGTATGTATGCATGTTCCGCATACAAATCTACACCCGTGGAGAAAATTTGACCAAATTTCGTAAACAAATTAATTACATAAATATTATATAAATTATTTGAAATTCGTAATGCATTGACAGACATAATATAAGATTAAGTGTGAAACTGTGGTATTTATTTTGTCACTTAATTTTGACCGTTAATTCGTTACTTCTTTATGGAATTAGTATACTTTTAACACATATGTTTTATATATTTTATTAAGAAGTAACCAGTAAATTAGGTTTCTCATTGAATATTGGTTTCAATCCGTTTTAATATTTCCAAGAAATTTGATGAAATAAGATCCAGTCTATTTTCGAATTAGACATTCCTCATCTGGAATGGGTAATAAATTTCCTTCAGCAATCATATTTACAGAAAGATATCGCAATCAAGTGCAAGGAAATTAATATAATTATATATGCCCATTAAGTCAAAAATTTATTAAATGAGTTGAATATTAAAGTTACATTTAATTAACCACATACCTTTTCATCCCGGAAATTGGGACCTCTTCAGGTGTTACAATATTGTTAATTAATTTTAAATTACAGATATATTAAAATGAAACATGTCCGGAACATCTCCCGAATTTAATAATTATCAAAATTTGTGACCTCTTCTGGCGTTATAATATTGTTAATTAATTTTAACTTCCAGATATAACTAAAAAATAGAAAATTATAGAATGAAATAAATAAATATCCAATCAAATATTCACATTTAATTATTAAATTATGCTCAAAAATCCTCCTAAATTTCATAATTAACACAAAAAAGTTGAATTCAAGTACAATGAACATAATGCAGACGATCTACCACAACTACCATTATTGAAATTCAAGCAAACAATGCCTATATTTACAGTTAAAGAAACTTTTACTATTATAAACAAATTTAAACCAATCATGGAAAAGGAAAATATATTTATTAAATTTATAAAAAGAAACACATTTAAATAATAATAAACGGATTAATAAATACATTTAAAACTTTGGGTCCCTATTTAACGTTAATAACAAGTGTTACCCCTAATATGAACCATTTTGCCCAATAACTTTGGATAATAATTACTCAATTCATCACTAATTTTCTTATTAATCCCATAGAACGTACGAATATTCAGGTAAACATGCGAATACAAGGCAGAATGATTTTGTATTCGTTTGTAATTCTTGAAATGAATGTTCTCAATGGTCCCTAAATCTGCAATCGGCAGGAGGTTGTTCGAAGGACGGTCGCGATTCCATTGTGTAGGTTGTTTTGACAACCTGCGAAGGTAAACATAAAAATATATTCGGTGAATTGTTAAGGTGGTATCAAAATAAATATAGAAAATTGCAGAGGAAGAGGAGGAGAAACTGCGTTTTGAACAATAATTTACTAATTACATATTGAATTTAAATGCCAATGAACACCTGCTGTATTGTAACCATCCACTTTGTTTGGTACTGCTAGTATTTTTTAAATGGTTTTATTTAAGGTTGCATTAACAATACGGTCATTAGCGATCGGACCATGCAGGGATTACATATGTTACAATTGAATTATTGAGATATTACATATTTGATTATATATATGTTCATAACAGAAATATATGATAATTGTGCTATGTAATTAATACATCCTTTTATTTCTATTGTTGCGTCCTCAATCTAACTCCATTTTGGCAATTAATATCGTGTGCTCGTTAATTTTTTAAAATTTATTTACATGCTTATCAACTTTTGATTCATTTTTCAATTATTTATTTAAAGAAAATTAGATATTTTAATGAATGTTGTTATATAAGATATTAATTTTTTGTAATATGTTAAACAATACCAAAAGAACATTATATGAATTATATTACTTAACTAAAATGGGGGTAAATATGGATAATTTAACGGTGTGTTATTTTCGGTTATTATTATCTTAGCACGACCATAGAATCGCATCATATTAATGCATATTTCGAAGCCGAATTTAATTGCCCGGGTATGCTAATGCAAGTGCTTCGCTGAGATAAATTCGAGTGCGATTGAATCTCGGTTGAATTAGCAAAATCGTGGTATCTGGAGACTGTTCGCTCTTGGCTACTATCTTGGTGACGCAGATTTGAATAAACGTTTCGCAAACTCAGCAGATAGTTATGCATTCAGTTAACGATTGTCCAGCCCTCTTACAGCCTACACTCAGAATCCGTGTCGCATTATACACAGTCGAGCTGATCTTGTCTGTCCTGGGGGAATGCTCGACCCAATTATGCACCAGGAAATGCCCTCCCAACATGCCTCTTTCCTTCCGTGCCCGAATCGCTTATTTCACCGTGAAGGACTGTGGCTGCGTATTCATGTAACGGAACATTATGATGATGAGTAAGACTAAACAACCGTAGAACGATATTCTTACATACCACTGTGAACAAAAAGTAAAGTGAATTTATTTATAAAATATAAATTCTTTATTTATTCTTCTAAATCAATTTTATCCCCTTCAAAGCAATGCCCGTCCGATAAAACGGACTTTTTCCAACGCTTTTTCCAGTCCTCGAAACAGTCGGAATAGTTTTTTTTCCGGTATAGCCTTCAAGACCTTCTTCGATTCGGTTTTTATCTCATCAATCGTGTCAAAACGGTGTCCACGCATTGGCCTTTTGAGTTTGCTGAATAGCCAGGAGTCGCACGGAGCCAAATAAGGCGAATACGGTGGTTGTGGAACGATATGAGTCGAGTTTTTGGCAAAAAAATCGCGAAGAACCAATGCAGTATGACATGGTGCATTATCGTGATGAAGGAACCAAGAGTTGTTCGCCCATAATTCCGGCCGTTTCAGACGAATAGCTTCACGCAAACGACGCATAACGCTCAAATAATATTCTTTATTGACAGTTTGGCCCGGCGGAAGGAATTCATAGTGCACCAAACGACGATAATCAAAGAAAACTGTCAACATGACCTTGATTTTCGATCGACTTTGCCGTGGTCTTTTCGGCCTTGCTTCACCTTTTGCACGATATTCGTAGGATTTGTCGGTTATTTCAGGGTCGTATTCGTAAATCCAAGGCTCGTCCCCAGTAATGATGCATTTCAAGTGGTCCTGATAGTCAGACAGCAATGTTTTACACACATCAACGCGACGCTTTTTTTCCCCTAAAAATTGAGCGATTTTAGCACCAATCGAGACTTGACGCGTTTGAGCCACAAAAAATTATTCAAAATGGTTTGGGCTGAGCCAAATGATATTCCAACACTATCAGCGAGATCTCTAATTGTCCATCGACGATTTTCAAGCACCAAATCTTTGATCTTTTGGACGTGGCCCTCGTCGGTAGACGTTGATGGTCGTCCAGAGCGCGGTTCGTCTTTAACACGTTCTCGGCCCTCTTTGAAGTCGTTGTACCACTTATAAACGTTTTTTTGTGCCATAGTTTGATCACCAAAGGCCTTCCGCAACATTTTCAACGTGTTCGCACAAGAATAATCGTTCCGCAAACAAAATTTGATTCAAGTTCTTTGCTCAACAAAATCACCCATTGCAAAAATCGAAAAATTCACTTTTGGTTGATTACAAATACATGTGTAACTCGGAGATAATTAAATATTTTAACAAATAGACGCTTGGAAAATATTATAGACAGTCCTACCAACCTAGGAAAAAAAATTACCTGCCTTCCTAATACCCGGGAGTTTTAAATGACAATTTCACCTTACTTTTTGATAACAGTGGTATTCCCAAGCATTACGGTGGCTGAAATATTTCAATTCATCATCGTTGAAAATAAATTAAACCAAGGAAAATCAAATAAATTGGGCAAAATTTATAATATTTTAAGTCGTTTTAAGACTAGCATCGTCAAGACATCTAATAATTTTTAATAACACATCTAAGAAAAAGTCATGTAGATTTTCTTTCTTTTTTCATGGTGCTACAGTCAATTTACGACTGGTGTACCGGGACGGCTACCGGACTGTCATCTTTCATTTGGGATCTTTATGGAAGAGACGTAACTAATTCCCCTGAAATCCTAGTTTTCCTGAATGAAAAGTCATGCCCATGACCACCAAATAATAGATTACCACAGTTTATGTCAGGTACTTTTTAGACATAAATATATTGTGATACTATGAACGTAAGCTCCCATTTTTATGAGGAAAATTTAAAAGAGGAAATATCTGGAAATTGACTTGTCTTTTTTCTTCTATTAGTATTTCTGTCGCGACACTTGATATAATGGGTTGTAACTGTAACAGTGTTAATCATTTTTAAACTGTTAATAAGCTGTTTCTCAGTCACAATGTCCTCAGAAACTCATCACAGAATTCTCCGAAGAATTGTTTCTTTCACTATTGTAATGTTTTATGTTATAAATAATAATACGGGAACATTGCAATTATTGAGTACATTTGATTGGCAAAATGCTAAGGTTTACTTTGACACCAGATAAAATTACAGATTCATTTCAAAGATACTTCACATTAAATCAAACATAACAGCTATTATTGTACAAACAGACACTATGAAACTTAATTATTGCTATGATCCGTTATTACTACGCTAAACCTTCTGTTTTCCCATTATCGTTACTCCCTTATTGTTACGTTAACCCTTCATGTCTCTCATTGTCGTTACTTTTTCGTCGCCTTTGAGTTTTGTCATCGACAAGTACAGTTGTGTCGGTCTAGGCTCTTCTTAGCACCTGAGGAAAGGAACAAGGATCCCAGAAATGTTGTGTGGTATTTATATTATCACTTTTTAGTCTGAATAGGCTATCTTTCTTATTAATTATTTTCAACCAAACGTAATTTTTTCATTTTATGTTATTTTTGTTTAATTATTTATATACAATAATACATTCTACTCCTGATATTTTACTCCATATTTATTCTTACCAACAAAATAGCAAACCAGAGACAAATTACGTATACGTTATTTCTCTACTAAAAATTATATACAACTTTGCACTGCTAAAATATTATTATTTTTTTCTAAATCTTCTCTAATACTCGCAGACATAACAATACACTCTGATATAACAGTGCTTTCACTCACAGACAATCTTGTCAGTTTTTGAACTAAGGTTCCCATAAGCCGAGGCATCTTGGCCTGTTCTGAGAGGTGTATGTTACAGGGTCTCAGACCTTGGGTATACGGTAAGAGTTGTCCGCTATTCCCATTGGAATAGTCGACCAGCTGCTTCCTAAACTGGCCGAGGCACGGAGAAGGAAATGCTGCGTCCCCACACCAAACTCCTCTCCCGCTATCGGAAGGGCGTGGGACAAGTACCCAATGCCCGACCTACCTGATGCAGGTTTTTCAAGCTTTGTCCTGCATTTCTTTAGGCGAATGCCGGGTAGGATCCTTAAACTATAGCCCGGGGGCCCTAGTTAACCCTTGGCTACCTTCCTCTACCCTTCCGCATCCCCCCTTTCAGATCCCTTCCTATGCTATTAAAGGGGAGTTTCCACCATGTGGATTACCCTCACGTTTTTTTGTTTTTATTTTTTATGGCAACATGCTACATGAGGGTAATCCACTTCTACAGAGTATTGCCAACACATGACACTTTTTTACGTTGTTCATCATAGCTGGCGTCTGGCGTGATATGGAATTAAATTGGTAACATTTAAAGTCTTAATTTATGTCTTAATACAATCTTTTTCCTACAACGTACGATCCACTTTCTTCTTGTCTTTAATTTATTACATTTTGATTGTATGTCATTACAAGTTATAGTTATTCCATCATATCCTGGTAATAATTCGTATATATTTCTATCACTGATGTTAAAACAATCCTTAGCTTTATGCCCATAGGTATGAATCTTTGAGCATGCTATTTCGAATACTTCGAACTGTATTGCCATTTTCCTTGAACCAATAATTTTATATTTTTAACCACATTACATCTTTGTTTATCTGCATGTCGTTTGGATCCAAATCCTTATCCTTTCTCTGATTAACCATTTTCATAGAAAGTGAAATTTTATCATCGTCCTCTAATACGATAACTTGACTTTCAAGTGTTTCTTCACGCTGCCATTCTTCATAAATATTATCATCAATATATTTTGAGGCTTGTGGCTTTTTAATTAATCCTTGGTAGTTTAGCAAGCTTAAATCCATTTCTCCTACGATTTCTCCAGCTATTCCATGTTATTGTACAATATTTCCGTACTTTCTGGTGTCTCTTGCATTTCATTTTCTGTCCCTTCATGCGTCGTTTCATTAATAAACAGAGTATGTCCCGTGACATCTTTAAAAATACCCTCCATTTTTTCTTCTGATGCAGGGTTCTCGTTGTTATTTCTGTCACCGTTCCATTCCTCATAATCCACAAGTAATCTTGATGCATGGTTCGCATTTCATCATCTTGGAAAACTCTGCCTTCATTTGCTCTGAAATTTTGTGCAAAGAGTCAAACAAGCATTGCCTTCGATCTGCGTTAGAGAGTTATTAATAACTTTTACCGTGTCGTTCGCTACAGGTAACATTTGAATATCATTTGCCACATTACACAAATTATTCTCTATATCATCTTCCGTTGCCTTACTCATAGCACCAAACGCAAATTTACATCGAACATTAAGGCATTTGTTACATACATCAACTTTAGATGAACACACAAAAGTTTAGAACATAGAGAGATAAATAAAACATTCATTAGATCTATTTTGTCACATTTTCAGACCACTACGTATTTTTATATCGTGCCCCAAACGTTGGAGCGCCAATTTTGTAATGATATCATGTATTTTTGTTCAATGAATTACATACCTTAATACATTGCACTGTCCGATATTATATTTTTTTACTCACATCTAGTCTCTCCATCGAAATAACAAACCTGAGACAATCTTTGTGAGGGGCAGGTGGGCCAAACTACGTTTCAGATATTTCTCCAATAAAAATTATATATTGTCGTAACCATCTCCTTTATTTCACTTCCTCCTTCTGATATAAACAATATTCATATATAAAATAAGGTTAACCACATTTAAAGGGGATGAGATTTATATATTATGGAAAATTAAAAGGACATAATTAATTAATAAAGAAAAATTTGGACTCGAATCGTACACAAGAATGTGGCAGGAATGCAATGTTTTTGGGTATTGTAGAGGTTGGTTCGCTAGACCCGCAGAGCAGAGTCTGTGGGGAGCCGAGCTCCAGTAAAGTCTTCGTGAAAATATAGCAGTGGACAGACGAAAAGTATAAAAATCCAGAAAATTTCTGGATGCATGTATTACAACAGCTAAAGCAGTTAGCACATTTTACAGTCTGAGATATCTACGTACTATTCAACGCTAAAATATTTAGAGTGTTGAGTCTAAATTATTGTATTCTCGATTTAGACCATTTTCGTCAATCTTGAGAGCCCAGGTAACTGCATCCAGCAGTTGTCAAACTTCGGAACGAGCTAGTAATATTTCTTAAACGAACAGTAAACCAACTTTTGCAAAACTAAAAGTGTTGATTAGAGTCCGTGGATAAAAATAGCCTGGCAATAAAGTGCAATAAGCGTGTGTGTGTACGTTCGAGACATTTTCCTTGAGTACCAGAGACAGTAAGGTAAAAATGCCACAGAATTACTATCTGGAAACTCATAAGTAAAGATATTATTGTCAGATTTCGAATTTCTAAATTTCATATTTAATGTTTTGCATTGTAATAAATCTACTGATGAATTTAGTACATGACAGATTGATAAAAATTTAATTGTTAACAAGTATTTCTTTATTAAAGGCCCAGTAATCGACCCTGAAAAAATTGATAATTTAAATTGAAGTTTATTTGCCTAATCATTTTGTAAATTATAACCGTTTGCAATTAATAAATGTTAATTCTTTGTTTTAATTGATTTTGTATTCTTTATTGGACGTAAAATATTATAAATTGACCTTCAACGTCCGGCTTTCTTTGTGATGTAAATTGAATAATTGTAACGAAAATTCGAATTACTACAAATTGGCGTCTCAACGTGTGGCACATTTTAACCTTGTTTTTATTAAATTGAAAATTTGTAGAATCACTTCAATATATATATATATATATATATATATATATATATATATTAAGAAAATTAAAACTTGCAATCTTTAAAGAATAAATAAAAAAATTAATATAATATAAAAAATCTATTTACAATCTATACATCATTATTTAATGTTGGTTCGGCTAGTGGGCATGGACCGATCTCAGGTTAACCGTGGTGGATGGAAAATTACACCAAAATTAAGAAAATAATAAAATGTCGCGCCGTTAAAATTTAATCCCATAAAAATACTCTTAATGGTCTAATTTAATCCCAAAAATTTTACAATACCGTGCCACGAGAGAACAATTGGTCATATGGTTGTGGTCTTACTGTACGTGTGAGTATCTGGCGTACTGTGCTGCCTCTGTGCCTCTGAATATCTAGAAGCCTGGACCTTCGTGGTGATGACCGCTGGTTGGTGTCGCTTTCCCAAAATTGCTGTGCCTGGCTACAGCTAAACTCCTCGTTGGCTCAGCTCTCGGACCATATATCGGTTAATCTGCACTCATTGCCAACACCAGAGCTCTCCGACCGTTAACTCTGTTCAGAGAGATATTTGACTCTCCCTGGCTCTGCCGCAGCGTGTATCTCCGTTTTCCACAACTTTGTGTTCACTTGGCGGGGTGATTTTCTTTACCACGCCGCACGCACAGCCAGGTAAAATTAGACGTTCTTTCCCTAATTATTCTAGGAAATATTTGCTAAGAGCTTGTTTTGCTCGTAGTCGTAGGACCGCAACTATCCTCACGCAGACAGACCTTTAGCGGAAACTATTACAATACCTTATAGGTAAATACACGTAGCGGAACTTCAAAATAAATACTTAAAAACGGATGCCGCTGCTGTTTCCGTACGACTACCCTTTCCTTAACAATATAAATAAAACTTATAACTGGACACATAAAAAAACTTAAAATTAAATCCATTATCTACGTACTTTACTACAATATATTAATATATTGACCATCTAAAAATTATTATTTTACTCCATATATTCTCTTCCGTTCGTAGAAATAACAATACACTCAGATATAACAGTACTCTCAGATATTACACTCGCAGATATTGCTGTACACTACACTATATTTCCTTAAACTCAAAATTCTCCTTCTCCGTTCCATTTTCAATAATGCAGAATACTTAGTGTCATACGGTTTCAGTAACAAAATTAATGTTTTCTCTTACATTCCTTACAGATTAGTGAAAACTAAAAGAAAACATAAATAACAAGATTAATGAATTCGTATTATTCAAATAAATATGTGATACGTTCTATACTTCAACGGCGCAGTATGTATATCTTTTTGCAGTATTTAAAAACGTAACATCTCAAAATTTGTAATTCCCTAGTGATAATAATGGATTAAACGTAATACTATGAAAAGAACATATATTATGATTCTTAAAAGACACTATTTTGTCGTTATCCTGTTTTATTAAAAACTACTCATGTTCTTAAGATGAATTAGAAGAAGCTTTCGGTTACTGCCGGTATCACCAGAAAACTTACAATATAATTACAAAACAGTACCACAAATTAAACCCATTTTATAAGAAGTGAAATAAGTAATGAAATCAATTTCAGATTGTTTTTTAAATTATTATCCAGGAAGATTCCATTTTATAAGGAGTGAAATCAGTTATAAAATCAATTTCAGGCTCATTTTTATCTCATTATCCCTGCATTAATTTTCATAAATTGTTTTTAATTTGTGCTAGAGTGTTATATATTATGTATTTTCAGTTGTTAATGGAAGTAGTCAAAAGATTCTTCTAATTCATCTTCGATATATAAGTGGTTTTAAATAAAGCAGAAGATGGACAAATTTGTATCTTTCAACGATAATAATAATAAAAGATTTAGAACAATTCAAAAATAGAATTTTGCTAGTTAATTATTGATTTTTTAGAAATATACTTTTCTAATCAAAGGCACTTGTTAAAAAAATATAAGACGCCTAAATCGACGCAGTAGAGTATAATGGCTGCACAACAATCATTAAAAAGTGGTAGTAATCAGTCTGGTATTATTTGTAATAGCTTTAACAAATTTCAATTGAAGTAGGTTCATGTTTATCTGAAAAAAATATGGATTTAAACCGTGTCTTATAGTTTTTGAAACGACAAACTCAAGTAATTAACCACGAATTGAAACTTTAACAATACATATAGAAATAATTCATGCAATCACGAACTTAAAAAAAAATTAAAAAGGGGAATGGTATTTTAAGAAAATGTAACAGATTTATCAAAGTAGGGAAAGTGTAACTTTCCTATTATAGGTTTCAAAATTGATACAATGTTAACAAACTTACTAAAATCAGTCAAAGTGGTTTATTATTATAGCAATTATGATGCACAATTGTTTGGTGTACACGAGGAAAGAGAATAAGAACTCTGAAATATATCGTGGAGGAAGTTGTTGGTATCTCTAACGGCGGAGTGGAGGTAAACAGGCATCAACGAATCCCTCAGGAGAATCCACATATCAAATAGCCTGAGCGTAAAGTGTTCCCAAAATCCCAACAGAGGATACAGATAATAAGACTTTTGCGCTTAATGTATATGAATAAAACAATTTTAAAATTTTAAATTATCCTACCGATCAATTTTGTAACTGAACTGCATTACTTATTATTATTGGTAATGCTGGTTTAATTTATATTTGTGGCTAAAATATTATTACCTATTTTGCTCAATAAAATCGCATCGCATTATTTTAACTTGGTATTTTTTTTATTGATCAGAGTTTCACAAACAACGATTAATAAACGACAATGGTATTGAGAATAAGTTTTTTCTCTTGGATGTTTACGTGTAATATTGCTATGATCTACATTGACTTGGAGCAAAATATTTGCTTGATAATTCTTATTATCGAAAACGATATTTATATATTAATAAATTTTTCACGGTTAAGCACCAGGTTCGGATTTCTCGATGTTGACGTTTCCGCGGTCATTCTCTAACGCTGTCGTCAGACTATGAAGTCTGAAAAATTTATTAATAATTTACAACGAGAAAGCTTACATTCATTGATATTTATATAATTATTTGCAATTTAAATTAACTTATCTGTGGTTTTTGAAGTGTCTACTTGATCGGTCATGTGCGTTTTGCATATTCCATTTGCTCCACGGAAAGGGAAAGTATTCAACTTTATGATGCGGGTGCAAAAAGTTATTATTACCATCCCTTCTCAAATTTATTAACTTGACAATAACGTGTTAAAAACTGCTAATATTTTTTAAAGTACCTGAAATTAGCCGAAACGAAAAAGTTTAAAAAATCGTACTTTTTCTTATAAACATATATATTGTTCTTCGATATTAAAAAAAATTGTTCTTCTGTAAATAGCTTTGCAAGAAATATTACCCAGACAGTAGACAACGACACTTATTTCGGCGACACAAAATTGTTATATCAGTTGACATATCAAGTAATATTCTTGTCATTTTCTCATCAATAGGTGAATTATGTTCAACTACTGGCATTACTGCCGACAGACGGCTCGGGAAAACTCGTGCAGATTCCATTTTCCTAATCCCAAATTTACAACCTGTCGACCCGTGCATATATCCAGGCAATTTCTGCGTCAATCCATCCGCTCGCAAGCAATTAGCATCATCCGCAAAACCGTGCCTTAATTATAGGCCCTTCTTAATGTCAATAAAAGTTGAATCTACTGATTTAGTATTTGATGGTATCATTGGTTTAAATCTTAATCTAATTATCTATAACTTAATACCGACAGAATTGTGCGTGCGACAATAATTATAGCCATAACAAATTCATGCGATAAAATATTTTCACTTTTTCAATTGCTTATCGACTGGGAGATATATTATCAACAAAGAACAAGTTACTAAAATAAAAGTTTAATTCGATTTTATATAAAATAAAAAATAGCTACCGTAATAATTCTTATAAAATTTTTTGTTTATTTCTCAAATAGAACGTCATCAATTAATTAGAAACAGTAATTTTCGGGATATCTGTTACCAAATTCATGGGTATTATCTTATTTTATCATGGTCTCAATGTTTATGGTACAGTATTATGATGTTAAATGTAAAGAGACGATGTTAAAATAAGATAATAGAGATGAATTTGGTATCAGAAATGCCAAAATTAACTGTTTTTAATTATTTGATGTAGATTTATTTGAGAAATAAATAAAAAAATTAAAGGCTTTGCTGATTTTAACTAATTATTAAAAATTATGAACTTGTAACAGTAACGAAATACTCTTTCTAGGAATCTATTTGATATTAATATGACCTTGTCGTTAGGAAGAATTCTAACTAACATCATTGTGTGATGAGTTTTTTAATAATGGGTAATATAGAAACCTGGGAATTGTTTTTCCAATCCCTCATACCCCTATAGTCGAATATAGCGCCATTTTTCAAACCCTTCAAGAAACTCTCTTACATAATCTCATGAAATTTTTTAGAAAAAATCTGCGAAATGCACAAAACGGTCCCCTGGTCTGGAACACGAGAAAAATAGCGAATTATAATTGGAACCGTTGCTAACGATGCGTAGGAATTCTAGGCATTGTAAAATGTTCAAAACCTATACGGGACAAATGACTATGCATGTGTTTCGCGATAGTTATATAATTGGTATATATATATATATATATATATATATATATATAATGTAATTAGATATTAGCAGAGGTTGAGAGCTTGGCAAGTGGAATTTGACCAGGAGCCACCGTGGCGGATAAGTATTCCTTTCCGCCTGGACGTAGGCACGTAGGTTGTTGACCCCCGGAGGCTACCCGGACTGTCACACCGTGGGAAACGTCTCTCCAAAAAAAACAGAAATGAAATTAACACTTGACTGCCTGAACCAATCACATTTCTTGGTTCAGGAAAGATCGATCCAAAAAGTGATAGAGACCATCGATATTTCACATCCAGCGAAGGGGCTGTAAAGAAAGTGTAGAAGAGACTCCTCGACGAACCGTCGCCAGAGACGAAGGTACAGCCACAAACTTGCAGTTTTCCAAAGGACTCGGAGAGGATGCCACATGATCACGGCCAGAGATCAACGCGAGGTAACTGCCAAGTGTCTCAATCCTTGACGCGCCTGGGTGGAACGACCGTAAGCCATAGTTTATCTTGGGATTAATGGATCAGATTATTTTTCCCGGCTAACTGAACACTCATAATTTGTATTTTAATTTTAATTGTCTAAGTTAAGTTAAATGATTAATAAATTCTGGAAAATATCTCTTTACTTTATCATTTACTAAACTTACCACTACACACGTCTACAATATCCCAACTATTTCTGTAGGGAAGATCACATCTTTAAAATAAAAACGGGAATACAAAAACCAGACATATGATAGTTCTCATTTGAAAACAGAACGAAATAATATTGGAATAAATTATCTGCAGCAGTTTTTGATTTTTCACTCATACTGAACCTAGGTGCAGTGCTAATATAAAATAGTGGATTTATAGTGAAACTGTGAAATAGAAGAATCGGTGACGTATTAATTACTCTGTACTGAATTGATTTAAAATTATTTTTAATGTATACGTTAACCCTGTACACTGACTACCACCTGCCATGTTAAAGCCATTCAGTTGTTCGTGTATGGCTCTGCCTTACATAATTTTAAATTTCAGAAAAGAGTACGTCTGAGATTTGTAAATTACGCATTTCGTTTTTAATTCTGTGAAATCATAACAGGATTAATAACCCTTAAATCGAAAATTTATCAGCTTATTTAAATATGTTAGTACTTAATTTTTCATAATTTAAAATAACATTGTTTTTTGTTGTTGTGAAAGTTACTACTTTTCAAATTGACTTAACTGTGAGGTCAAAAACCATCGAATATGTGTTTTCGGACCTGAAAGTCATCATTTTGGTCGAATTTCTGCTTAAGGGGAGGTCATAAATGGACAACGATATTGTGAGACACTAAAAAAACTAAATAAATTGGAATGCTGACGAGAGGAGTGTGTTTGTTGCACGACAACGCCTGTCCTCACACAGCCTCAACCACCTTTGCGCTATTGAACTCATTTGGTTGGGATGTTTTGAACCACCCTTCGTATTCCGCTGACTTGACGCCTTCAGATTATCATCTCTTCACCTCCCTGAAAAAGCAACATAGGTGGAATTAAATTTTCAACTGACGAGCAGGTGAATAAAGAGGTGTATGAAGTGGGGGAAGGAGCTGGCGGGAGAGTTCTTAGAGGAGGGCATAAATAAGTTTGTGCCACGGCTTACCAAATGCATTGAACGAGAAGTGGAGAAATAGTCAACAAGTGTATCAACAATATCCTGTGATTTTTTCAAATACCGTTTTTCTAAAAAAATTATAAAAATCTAGTACCCTTACTTCCTGAACAAGCCTCGTATGTGCAGGTGAACTCTGCTCTCTGTTGACTTCATGAGGGCATGACATCGCATCTGTTCCAGTCTTTCTCCTATTTTCGTTGTAATAAGCACGTTGCCATTATTACATGGTGGCACCTTTGGGATTACCTCACGACGGTTACTCGTGCAAAAGTTATTACACATTTTTAAAAAAAAATTCAGCATGAAATGGGCGAAAATTTGATATAATTATAAATACAAATTATTGATAAATTGGTAATGGTTAATCCAGCAATTCGTAAATTTACGCGCTTATATGCTAAGCATTTAACAAGCAAATTCCAAACTATTCATCTAAGCGCAAAAACTCACATTCATGTGGGCCGCTGACTATCCAATCACTTAAACTCTAATTAATTTATCAACTAATCTCGCTACCATACCAACTACCAACCACCTGACTGATACCCAATGAATCGATCCATATTATATGCTGAGAGTTATTGCGTGTGAGCCGAAGTATCAGCCCACTCCCATATTTATTTTTCTTTGTACCACTGTGTTCAGAAAAAAATAATTTAGTATAACCACTTGCGTTGCGTAACATAAAACACAGTTGCTACTAAAATATTTATTAACCGCTATAAAGCATTTTCCCACCAGTGTTTGACGTAATGAACAGCGGTACCATAAAATCTTTGGAGAAAAATATGATTGTCCAGCAAAATACAACACACTCTCCCACACCATAAATGTTCCGAAAATTATAAATAATTGAAGCTTCAGATTCTTTCACTAAACTCAATGATGAGTTAACTTAACAACTTGAGAAATTAATTATTGTGTACGAGATTTTTTCTGACCGAATGAGTCATTTAAATATTAATTTTAAAATTACTGAATCTTGGTAGTTATGAGAGTAATATAATTAATCAGCCACAAATTTCAAGCAATATTACGTGAGGGCAATCTCAATTTTCGTAACATTAGCGTAACGATTGCTATATACTTTTCTTTTAAACAGAAACAGAGTGGTGAAGATAAATTTTCAAACGATACGCCATTCCCTTTGAGTTTTCTACTTGAAAATTTAAAGTGGGAAACGCAGTTCTTCACTCCATTTTGAAGCACGGTGACACAAAAACAATGTTTTGAAATGCGTAATTTACAAATCTCAGACGAAATGCTTTGTTTGCCCAAACAACTGACTGTCCTTAACATAGCAGATGAAAGAATTTACTACAGCTGCAAATAGACCTAAGTCCAGTGATAGTAAGTGTACAGGGTTAAGTATATCCATTACAAATAAGTTTAAAAAATTCAGTACTGAGTAATTAATAAGTCGTCGATTTTTCTATTTCACAGTTTCACTTTAGTCCACTATTTTATATTAGTTCTGAACTTAGGTTCAGTAAGAGCGATTGAATAAAAAACTGCTGCAGATAATTTATTTAAATATGATATCGTTTCAAATGAGAACTTATGGTATGTGTATTCCAGTTTTTATTTTAAAAATATGTGATCTTTTCTAAAGAGGTTGTTCAGATCTCGTATTCATTCGTTGCCCGGGTTGTCTTATTACCATAACCCCCGATTTGACTCCAATTTCGGTTGCTTTTGCGTTATTTTTATGTAACGCACCTCCACCCCAACCCCTAATCGTGCTCTCACCCCATGCCGAATAGGGGTTGAAATTATACACAAAAAACATCGGTAGAAATATTATCAACTAAAAAACACTGAAACAGATTTATTCAACGCAAATATCTGCCGTGTTTTCATGTATAAAAATTTCCACCAGCACATCTGAGGGTTAAATGACAAGTTTAATGTCATAATTAAACTCAGCGACATTAATTATCCCGGATTTGACTCAAATCTCGGTTTTATTCGCGCTATTTTCTTGCAAAGTATTTTCACCCCACCACTAAGCGTGTTCCTTTCCCATACCATAAGGGGTTGAAATTATGCACCCATAACATCGGCAGAAACACTACCAATCTGTTTGATCCCAGAAAATATTTATTCTACTCAAATATCAGCCGTTTTAGAATGTTTGAAAACTTTCACCCCCGCTCCTGGGAGTGGTAGGCATGTCTCACCCCCCCCCCCCCCACCGTTTCTCCTGTTTTGAAAATATGTGTACCAATTTTTGCTGCAATCGGTACACGCGTTAAAATTTGTATGCAGATTAACGTAAATTAATACATACTAATATTCTTACAGATGGAGCAAAGAAATTTTGTTTTGGTTCAAAAGCTTCCTCTACTGGACTCGTGAAGGCTGTGTTTTGTTTATTTCTTAGTATCCTACAAAGAGCGTATTATACGTTTATAAACAATATTGGTATTTAATTCAGAATTTATTACTATGAATTGTAAGTGTGTAGATTTTTATGCTATACCAAGTCGATAACCGATGAACCGTTGCTTGTGTTATAAGATATATTGTAGATATACAATAAAAAATTCTTCGAAATGAATGTGGCGTTACACGGTTTTTATTTTTTTTAAATATTTAAACGGTCGTGTAAAATGTATCCTATTTCTAAAAGTAAGGCAATTTTTATTATTAAACTACCGTATATACTTATTTAATTCCAACAAAGACCGCATTTCCAACGCAAAAGGAGTAGGTAATAAAGATAACGGTAGTAAAATATAATGTACAGTGCATAACTTATAAAAACAAAATTACAAAAATTTTAAAAATAATAATAATAATTTTATATTAAACTATAAGAAATTTTTTGTTTAACAGAAATATTAAACTATTAGCGAAATATTTTAGAGAAACATTATAGTACATTCACGTTATTAGTTCTACTCTAAGTAGTAGTATATATCAATTACTTCTATTCTTTTGCTCCTGAATTTTTTTTCAGGTTTCTTACTTGAATTAATATGGAATGCACTAATCCATGACTAAGAGCTGGGTGTTTCGTATTGTTGTTCATGACGTAGTATCTTAGTTTATTCGGCAATAATGGCGATGATAACGTGAATTGTTCTGAGATTATGCAACATGACATCAGCAGATGCTCGCAGTTGGATAAAACACTGACAGTAAGAGAGCTGCTTTACATATCTCCTTGCTAATGGTCAGCCGTTTGTGACACTCGCTATATTGTTACAGACGACGCTATCATTACCTGGTGCTGTGCTATTAGCATAAATTATGCTAATTATATTTGAACTCCGACTGGGGCGAATATATATTCCGTGAAAAATGAGAATGAATCTTTAATTTATGCGCAAATTTATCTGTGGATTTAGCGCAGAGGACACCTTAACCAGAATTATGCATGAAGCTTGCCTCGGATGAATCGCTGTGAGGAACGCATATATTTGTTAATGACAAAGCCAATAACGGGAAAGAGAAATGGAAAGTAAAAAAAAAACCTCTACTGCTGAAATAATCCCTGCATCACTCGCACAGTAATATAACCACGATTTGGTTCTGTGTTATAACTCATAAATATTCTTCGGCTAAAGAATTTTTTGTGCGGTTTTACTTAAAATATTATTATAAATGTAATTAATACTGTTTATTCTATATGCGTTAAATTGTTATTTAGCTGGCTAAAATTATTGCAACTTGTATTTTTAAATAAGCAGCCTTACCACAAGCTTAATTCTTCATGTTGAATTTGAAATTGCATCCTAATACGTCAATAGAGATCAAAAGAAATTAGTTTAATAATAATAGTATATTAAAATACTCCTTATTTCTTTATTTAACTAATTTCTAAACTGATAGTTATAGAATGATTTTGGTGAATTTCAATGCTTATAAAACCTGCATTGAAGCTAGGTTTTAACTAACTTAAAAAGGATCCACTTCTGGCGTAGTGGTCACCTTTTCTGGAGAAACGGAGGGGGCTACCTTTGGGGATGCCTTCTCCTCTCTCTGCTTTTGAAATAAGGTTCCCCAAAGCAGAGGAACCTCGGCCTGTTTTTGGAGGTGTATATTCTAGGGTCTCAGACCTAGGGCAAACGGTAAAAGTTGTTTTGTTCCCATTGGAACAGTCGGCCAGCTGCTTCCTAAACTCGGAGAACGAAATGCAGTGTCTCCACGCAAACCCCTCACCTTTCATCTGAAGGGCGTGGGACAAGTACTAAATACTCGACCTACCTGATTCAGGTTTTTCTAGGGTTTGTCCTGCATCACTTTTAGACGAATGGAGGGTAGGATCCTTAAACCATAGCCCGGGGGCCCTAGATAACCCTTGGCTATCTTGCTCTACCCTTCCGCTTTCCCCCTTACTATGCTATTAAAGGGGAGTTGCCACCACGTGGATTACCATCATGCAGCCAGTTGCTCTTAAAAAAGGTTTATACTTGACATATTCCTCCACCTGTATTTCAATATCGTATGGAGAAAAGTTGCACATAATTAGTTTGAAAAATTTACTTCGGTACAAATTTACAGTTTTTGTAAACTGAACCAATAACGTTAAGAAATGAAGACGCTCGACACTATAAAAATTGTTGAGACTCTTGATTTCACTTGAAATTAATTTAGAAGTAAATTGTATCAACCTGAATTTTTATTCCATTTAAATGTCCTGATTTACATGTAAATTTTTAGAGTTCACGTAAATTACATTCGTAATTCACGGACCATTAGTTAGAATATTAATATTGGAATAATACAGATAATTTAAAACACAGTTAGTTAAGCGACACTCTACGAGTACAGGATGATACTTTATGGGAGTAAATATTTAAGGTAAACATTATTGCGGCGTTAATGTAAGCCTTCATAAAGCTCATTAATATTGAAACACAGGGCTGTTAGTTAACTTGTTGAGTTCAGCACAATATTTCAGAGTTAATTGATGATAATTCTGTGTCTAAATAATAGTAATTAACGTTTCTCACATTTATTGCCTAATATTTTATTTTGATAAAAAAAATAGTGAATCACCAAACTAGTCATACAATTGAAAACTTCAATGATTTGCCAATTATTAACGAATCAAATACTTTATTTATTTGAATTTGAAACTTAATGACAATTATGTATTAATATATTTATTTGCAATAATATTCGTTGAAATTATTGTTTGGATGTTCCGTTGCATGATTTGTGTGAAAAGTGGTTGTTAGAGAGTGATAGAGCCAATAACTTTCATTTTATTTTATTTACTTTTCTTTCGCTACTTATTCACAATTTTTCAGACAAATTTTTACATATTTGGTCTCGTTAACAGGCAGTGGAACTCTCGAACAATAATATGCACATCTGCATATTTCGTATTGATTTAACGACCATTAACAGTTATTATATATTCACATATTACTTTAATTTCATATTTTAAATATTTAATGAAACTAAAAATAATTTGTATTTTCCGTTCTGCAATTGACAATTTGTTGGTTTCAATTTGAGATGTAACTGGACGCCTTAACATCAAAATGCAGATAACATATATTTTAATGATCTCCTAATTATTTAATTATATATATATATACATATATATTGTAATAATCAAATAGTAGGTCGTTTATTAAATGAAATAATAAACAAAAATTAACAAACAAAATATTTTTATTTTATTTTGTGAAACTAAAGATACTTACAACAAAATTAGAGATCTGGTTCTCTCAGGGCCTCTACTGGGTTTGGTAATGAACACAACAAATTGATTTAAAATATTATTAACAAACAGTTTACAATTTACCCAAACAATATGTCGATAGAAAGAAATTAAAAGTAAAGAAATTAACTCTTATTGATAAATTAAAATAGAATGAAATCCTTTAATTAGCGTTTACAATTAATCATTAGTTTTGGTTTTGTTACTTACATACTGTCCAGCTGGTACCAGCATTATTCTTGGTTTCGGAAGTACACTATTGCAAGATTATACACTGATTCTAAAATGTCGACTCACAGATTTTACACTATTGAAGTCAAAATTGATAGGCTCCCAGGAACTCGGATGATCCTCCTGAATGTCAGCTATCTGATGTCTTCTTGCCTTACAGGAATCCTATAATTTATTAGTCTTTTACTGAATTGGACTTAAACTGCAACGTAGCACCTTAAACGGTTCATTTTAACTGTTTATTCTTTTGGAGCGAACTAACTTTTCTTTATCTCCTTGCTCCTATCCTGGGAGGCTATAGACGTAAACAGCTCGACTTTCATCCGCGCAAAACGCCATTTTGACTTTTCAACAAAAACGGCTGAGCTTGCTTTTCCATTGTTGCTTTGTTCGATCAGGCTGCTATAATGGATTTATCAAACAATTCAAATTTTATGTCCAAACAATTAATGGCCTAATTAATTGGCATTACAATATATATATATATATATATATATATATATATATATATTGTTTGGAGATAAAATTTGAATATATATATATTGAAACCTCCGTCCACATGTTCTTCGTGGCTTTCTTCAATTTATTTGGGCGCCAGGTTTTTTTAATTATGAAATTACCGAAACAATTATTTATATGCAATTTATTCATCGAGCAATGATATATGTTTCTCAGGGAGTGGTCTTACTTCTCGAACGCAAACTTCATTTACAATACTGTTTACGCACCAATGTTTTGAGCTCTATCCCCGACGACATAGCAAGTGACTTTTCAAATCTTTGCGCGCGCCATGACACAACAATAAACAATATGCGGCGCGGCAAGAGGACGTCGACGAATAATCCAACAATATCACATTATCATGTTACAATATATATATAATGTAATACCATAACGAGTGAAAGAAGTTGTTTCTTCATATGAAACATTTAATCTCAATAAAAGTACGTTTAAGAATTTAGATGTCATAGTAGTAAATGTAAAAGAAATTGAATATAATTTATATTGACTTTAAATAGTATTAACAACTGGTTATAAACAGACGTAATAATTAAATAATATTTTATTTTATTGAAAACCATGAAATGTTCACAAATGTCAAGTTATAATTGTATTTCATACTTAACAGGGTAAACAAAAATGTCACTGAAAGCAAATGTGTTGTCTGCAAACATTTTATTAATTCAAACAAACTTTGATTAGCAAAATACTAAGATCGTTGCAATTAATTTCCAAAATCTTTGTTTGAAACTCAAAAGTAAGTACTATTCAATACTGTCAAACTAACTTCGATGCTCTGCGGAGCCTGTATTAATCATCGTTTTGTTCAAAAAGCTGTCAACTCCTCGTTTAAAAAATTTCTTATACCAACTGGCTAAAAATTTTTAATAGCACTATCTGATTGCCAGGCGTTTCCCGAGTATTTATTTATATTATCTAGGAGAAGGAATTGATTCGACACTAACCTCTCGGTAAACATTTCACTTAACGAGCATCAAGGGCATTATATTTAGCCATTTACGTTCCCCTAACCAACCAAACCCCTCGGCAGCCAACTTCAAATAAACCTACAACTCCACAACCGACACCAAGCTCAGTCTTTTTTGCATTATTTTCTATATAAATGCCTTCGACCGCCATCTGTAGAAGGGTTTCACTTCCTTGTCTTTTAAAGTTGAAATTGAACGCTTAAAAATTCTAGAATGTCACTATCAAATTTAGCCAATCCAGTAACGTGATTTGGTGTTAATAATAGTTGTTTACGAATGTTTTTTAAATGCCGCCCAATCCTGCCGCATCCCTAGTGGGGATAAGTTTTTCTTAACCGGTCGGTGTTTCTTCTTGGATCGTAAGCTACATGTGTATAATGTTTGGTATAAAACACACATTCATATAACACTGTGATCAAAAAGTAAGGTGAAATTGTCATTTTAAACTCCCGGGTATTAGGAAGGCAGGTAATTTTTTTCCTACGTTGGTAGGACTGTCTATAATATTTGCCAACCATCTGTTTGTTAAAAGGTTTAATTATTTTCGAATTACACGTGCTTTTTAAACAACCAAAAGTTAATTTTTCGATTTTTGCAATGAGTGGTTTTGTTGAGCAAAGAACTTGCATCAAGTTTTGTTTGCTGAACGAATATTCTTGTGCGGACACGTTGAAGGTCTTTGGTGATCAAACTATGGGACAACAAAACGTTTACAAGTGGTACAACGAGTTCAAAGACGAACCGCGCTGTGGACGACCATCAACGTCTGCTGACGAGGACCACATCCAAAAGATCAAAGATTTGGTGCTTGAAAATCGTGGATGGGCAATTATAAATCTCGCTGATAGTGTTGAAATATCATTTGGCTCAGCCCAAACCATTTTGAAGAATGTTTTGTGTCTCAAACGCGTCAAGTCTCGATTGGTGCCAAAATCGCTCAATTTTTTGGAAAAAAAAGCCTCGCGTTGATGTGTTTTGTTGTCTGACTATCTGACTATCAGGACCACTTGAAATGCATCATTACTGGAGACGAGAATTGGATTAACGCATACGACCCTTAAACCACGTAACAAACCAACGAATATCGTGCAAAAGGTGAAGCAAGACCGAAAGTCAAGGTCATGTTGACAGTTTTCTTCGATTATCGTGGTGTGGTGCACTATGAATTCTTTCCGCCGGGCCAAACTGTCAACAAAGAATATTATTTGAGCGTTATGCGTCTGAAACGGCCGGAATTATGGGCGAGCAACACTTGGCACCATGTCATACTGCATTGGTTTTTCGCGATTTTTTTGCCAAAAACTCAACTCATATCGTTCCGCAACCACCATATGCGACTGCTGGCTATTCAGAAAACTCAAGAGGCCAATGAGGGGACGCCGTTTAGACACGATTGAGGAGATAAAAACCGTATCGAAGAAGGTCTTGAAGGATATACCAGAAAAGGACTATTCCGACTGTTTCGAGGACTGGAAAAGCGTTGGAAAAGTGCGTTTTATCGGATGGGGATTACTTTGAAGGGGATGAAATTGATTTGGAAGAATAAATAAAGAATTTATGTTTCATAAATAAATTCACCTTACTTTTTGTTCACAGTATTAATAATGATTCACTTATTTAACCGCAGTCATTCCTAAATTATTCGATAAAGTGCAACTATCAGGCCTAAGCCGCTTGCATTCTTTATCGTAGAAGAAAAATGCCAAAGGAAATGAATATACGATTGACAAGTTATTGAATTAGTGATAGTTGTAATTGGTTTTGTAGTTTATAGGATTTGATGTTTACGAACCGGTCTCCTAAAGTTATATTCAAGTTATTCACATATTGAAGAAAACAGAGAGAAAGACAATTTCTAGTTTTCTCCCATATAGCTTCTTGTCAATACAAATATCGGATAAATTATTGTTTCCCAATTTTGTAACGCATGAAATATCATATCGTAAAAATGCGTACAAGCATAAATTGCAATCTCAACACATTCATTTGCACTTATTTACCGGGAGGGGGGTGGAGGAATAGGCACTATGTTACGTTACTCCAAAACCATTTTTTTATTATTTTGTTATTTTTTAGGGCAACAGGCTACATGAGGGTGATCCACATTAGGCAACTCCCCTTTAATAGCATAGGAAGGGATTTGAAAGGGGGGATGCGGAAGGGTAGAGGAAGGTAGCCAAGGGTTACTAGGGCCCCCGGGCTATATTTTAAGGATCCTACCCGGCATTCGCCTAAAGAAATGCAGGGAAAACCTTAGAAAAACCTGCATCGGGTAGGTCGGGCATTGGGTACCCACGCCCTTCCGATAGCGGGAGAGGAGTTTGCTGTGTGGACGCAGCATTCCCTTCTCCGTGCCTCGACCAGTTTAGGAGGCAGCTGGCCGACTATTCCAATGGGAATAGCGGACAACTCTTACCGTATGCCCAAGGTCTGTGACCCCGGAACATACACCTCTCAGAACAGGCCGAGGTGCCTCGGCTTGTGGGAACTCTAGTTCAAAAACGGAGAGGAAAAGGCATACCCAAAGGTAGCCCCTTCGTATCTCTCCTAAAAGGTTCTGCCTGCGAGAGAACATCCCTCGCAGGTTACCACCGAGAGAATCCTCTCCCAGGCTCCGTCACTCCAAAACCATTTTTTTTAGGGCAACACGCTACATGAGGGTGATCCACATTGGGCAACTCCCCTTTAATAGCATAGGAAGGGATTTGAAAGGGGGGATGCGGAAGGGTAGAGGAAGGTAGCCAAGGGTTACTAGGGCCCCCGGGCTATATTTTAAGGATACTACCCGGCATTCGCCTAAAGAAATGCAGGGAAAACCTTAGAAAAACCTGCATCGGGTAGGTCGGGCATTGGGTACTTGTCCCACGCCTTTCCGATGACGGGAGAGGAGTTTGCTGTGGGGACGCAGCTTACCCCTCGCCATGCCTTGGCCTGTTTAGGAACCAGAAGTCATGTAGGTATATACTAGCATCGGCTGTCACTGGACCTGCAAGTATTATAGAAATAAAAAAATATATCACAATTAAAAATATATCTGAATTGTATTAAACATAATTAGTGTCTATCACTAGGAAAGCCTCAGACTACAATTAAAGAAAAATTTTAAAAAAATAGTTGTAATTGGCCAAGGGACAAAACTCAGATTTATTAATATTAAACGTTATATATATTAACTAATTTACATTGTAACGTTTCTCCCTAGTAGATCTAAATTGTTTTACTTAAATGTAGTATTCAAATTTAAAGATAAACAACATATTTTAATTGATTCGTCAATAATATACATCTGGAGAAGTCACGTATCAATGTGAATAAACGTTACAATGTATTTCACTTAATATATGTAACTTTTAATGTTTATAATGAATTATTCTGACTTTTAGTCAATATGCATTAAATTAGGATGTCATTAAATATTTTCGAGACCTTTTTAAGTGATAAAATCAGTAACCCATTTAATGATTATAAAAAAAATAGTATTTAAATGTATTAACGGAAACAGCAAAATATGAGTGGGAAAGACTGTCTCAGAATTTTAGTAATATATTCCAATGTTTAAGAAACATTATCTTTGATGCCAATGAAAATTTAGAACCATTTTAACTGATGTTCGTCGTATTGCGTGAAATTTTGGTTGCTGGATTTATTACTAATTAGTTTTCCATTTTTATTACTATATCATTTCAGTCGTCAGTTAATTATTTTTATATTTTAAACGAGCAATACAAAAATAAAAACTATTTACTGCTGAAAAAACTAACGGAAATTACAATAATTTATTAGTATCTCTGCTTTGGATTTTTGTTCAATTAGAGCTGAAGTCATTAAATTCATATCACACGTCACAAAATATGAATATGTGATACTATGCATACCTTCGTATGTTGTGGTATTGAACTTAATTACACTTATTAATAGTTGTCATTGGGCTTATAACGTGACGTATTGAAGTGAACGAAAGGGTGTGTCAAATGATTACCATGGCTTTTAATGTATGACAGCTGTGAGCCAGGGCATGCTGGTACCTGTGTGTTGCATGGCGAACCGCGACGAAACCCACATGACAGACGTTGACAACTCAACGCCAAAATACTGGCATAGAGTCTTTGATCTTCAGATTCATTAGACTTATTTAACCCATTTCATCGTGATCCATCTTCCCACTCACTATGTCCTTACCTCTGATCCCCAACCTTACTTCATTTTGAGGTTTAATTCTAATGGTGTAGTGGACGTAGCAATAATGGCGTGCCTTTGTGAGATGGAAGTTTTAGCTGTAGATGAATTTTAAACTAGAGGGGGTGATAACAGTGAATACGAAACGATATGGGGAGAACAATAATACTAATTTGAAAATTATCTGGCATTCTTAAAATATAATATGAATAAAAATTGATAGCCATATAAGTGAAAATATAAAGTTTACTGAAAAACTACAATTTCGTCGTATAAAACTTTATAATACGAACGAAATACCTTATTAAATTTTATTGCCAACAAATATAAGAATAATTTGCTTATATTAAAATTATGACAATATGCAGCACAAAATGATAGACATATGTGAAAATTATAACATTGGATTTATTTGAAGATCATTTAAAATTGTAAATTGTTTAAATAATGTTAAAGTTGAAATCCAAACTTTTCAAAAGCACATTGTAATATAAAAATTAGGTTCAATAGAGTGTAAAGCTTGTTATACAGAACAGTCAAAACGATTAAACTTTTCTAATTTGAAACATCTTGTTAAAAAACATTGTTGTAAGTAAGCATATATGACCAATTTTTTTGCATATTGACAAATTCTCTGATAGCGTTCACTATTGATGGCTGTCAAACGAACTCCAGAGTTAAGCTTTACACCACTTTGTTTTTCAAACAACCGGCTGTCTATGCGTCTGTAGCCATGTAATCTTTTAAAGTGTGACTAATGAAATATATAGCCGTAAGAAAACTTTTAAGTGTTTTCAATCTGCACATATGTATGGCATTACAAGAAAATTATTGAAACAATGCGCAAATTAAGTAGTTAACCTTTATTGAATCATTTTCTACTCTGTCCTCCCGTATCTTTACGTAGTCCCATAAAATTGTTATCGATGCGGCGTCTCGCATTACCGACAAGCTTCCTTACTTCATGAATTTTTATAAAATATTATTAAATAAAATTTTAATATTAAATTACTTGATTTAATACTGAATTATAACATAATATTATTCTCTCAAAACGATTTCCTGTCGCAGGAGTTTACAAATATTGCGTTAGTTCTTCTGAATGGCGACATATTGCCAAAAATGAGAACACTGCAATATAATTGAGTCAAAATAAATAGAAGGCCAGAAGGCTTATATATATATATATATATATATATATATATATATATATAAATATATTGTTATAATCAAAATTATTTATTTAAATTAAATTTTTTAATAAATCCTACGTTGGAGCACGAAATTTAATATTCAAAATTTATTTACAAATTTATTTAATTAGATTTTAAAGTGAAGATAAGCCTTACATTATAAACAAATTAAAAGTTAAAGTGAATGGATTTAAATAAAACAATAATTCAAAATATTACAAATTATCTTAAGAAAACAAATTAATATCTCAGTTGAATGATTACAAGTTGGTATTGTTGTGCCAGGGTTTAATTTTCAGAGCCGCTTATCTGGCCTCCAATAAAGGTAGTTACAAAATGACAATTAAAATCTTACAATGCAAAATATTCCTGACTTAAATAATGATAGAAATGCGAAGTCTGACGATAATTATATTTACACATTATGTTTACAATTAATAAAATTCCATTTTGTTTACCCTAAGCTGTTCATTTGGGTTCGATCTCACTTAATTTTTTTTAAACACATCACTGAATATAAAGATGTTTTAATTTTCAAACACAAATAACTTTCTGCTCTTAATTTTTGATAACGTTGTTTGAACAATCACTGTTGATAGCTTTGTTCTCTAAACCCTTTATAATTGCATGAATATGGCAATAGACGAAATACTCCAAACTTTCGACTTGTAATTCCAAAACCCGGAGACTTTTAATACAATATGTCTCTGTTGCCTAATCACACTTGCTCGATCACGGTACCAGGAACTCTGAATAGGGCCTTCACGAAACACACCTTCCGCCTTCCTGGTCCAAGCAACTCTGAATATCTGAAGTTCCGTACGTCTCAGTGCTGCCTGAGGCAACAATGCAACTCTACCAAGCAAGCATTATAGCCTCCATATTCTTGTAGACAATCCTCATATTTACGCCGCCAATAATGAAAATGGTAAAATTTTGGTTATTAAATAATTAGTTTCTTAATTATATAATATATATATATATACATATATATATATATATATATATATATATATATATATATATATATATACCACTGTGAACAAAAAGTAAGGTGAATTTATTTATAAAATATAAATTCTTTATTTATTCTTCCAAATCAATGTCAGTTTTTCCAACGCTTTTTCCAGTCCTCGAAACAGTCGGAATAGTTTTTTTCCGGTATAGCCGTCAAGACCTTCTTCGATTCGGTTTTTATCTCCTCAATCGTGTCAAAACGGCGTCCCCGCATTGGCCTCTTGAGTTTGCTGAATAGCCAGCAGTCGCATACGGTGGTTGCGGAACGATATGAGTCGAGTTTTTGGCTAAAAAATCGCGAAGAACCAATGCAGTATGACATGGTGCATTATCGTGATGAAGGAACCAAGAGTTGTTCGCCCGTAATTCCGACCGTTTCAGACGAATAGCTTCACGCAAACGACGCATAACGCTCAAATAATATTCTTTGTTGACAGTTTGGCTCGGCGGAAGGAATTCATAGTTCACCACACCACGATAATCAAAGAAAACTGTCAAGTTGACCTTGATTTTCGGTCTTGCATCACCTTTTGCACGATATTCGCAGGATTTGTAGGTGGTTTCAGGGTCGATTGCATAAATCCAAGTCTCGCCTCCAGTAATGATGCATTTCAGGTGGTCCTGATAGTCAGACAGCAAAGTTTCACACACATCAACGCGACGCTTTTTTTCCAAAAAATTGAGCAATTTTGGCACCAATCGAGACTTGACGCGTTTGAGACACAAAACAATCTTCAAAATGGTTTGGGCTGAGCCAAATGATATTACAACACTATCAGCGAGATCTCTAATTGCCCATCGACGATTTTCAAGCACCAAATCTTTGATTTTTTGAACGTGGCCCTCGTCGGTAGACGTTGATGGTCGTCCAGAGCGCGGTCGTCTTTGAACTCGTTGTACCACTTATAAACGTTTTTTTATGGCGTAGTTTGATCACCAAAGGCCTTCCGCAACATTTTCAACGTGTCCGCACAAGAATATTCGTTCCGCAAACAAAATTTGATGCAAGTTCTTTGCTCAACAAAATCACCCATTGCAAAAATCGAAAAATTCACTTTTGGTTGTTTACAAAAACACGTGTAACTCGGAGATAATTAAACCTTTTAACAAACAGATGCTTGGCAAATATTATAGACAGTCCTACCACTTTAGGAAAATAAATTAACTGCCTTCCTAATACCCGGGAGTTTTAAATGACAATTTCACCTTACTTTTTGATCACAGTGGTATATGAATGTGTGAATGTGTGTTGTATACCAAACTTTAGACACATGTTGCTTACGATCCAAGAAGAAACCCCGACGGGTTAAGAACAATCTATCACCTCTAGGGATGGGTCAGGATTTGGTGGCATTTAAAAAACATTCGTAAACAACCATTATTAACACCAAGTAAAACGTTAGCGGATTGGCTAAATTTGATAGTGACATTCTAGAATATTTAAGCGTTCAACCTTAAAACACAAGGAAGTGAAACCCTCCTACAGGTGGCGGTCGAAGGCGTTTACATAGAAAATAATGCAAAAAAAAACTGAGATTGGTTTTGGTTGTGGAGTTTTAGGTTTATTTGAAGTTGGCTGCCGAGGGGTTTGGTTGGGTAGGGGAACGTAAATGGCTAAATATGATGCCCTTGATGCACGTTAAGTGAAATGTTTACCGAGAGGTTAGTGTCGAATCAATTCCTTCTCCTAGATAATATAAATAAATACTCGGGAAACGTCGGGCACTCAGATAGTGCTATAAGAAATTTTTTAACTGAAGAATTAAAATTAAAATTTTTCTGGTCTGTTTGATTAGACAGTAAAGTGAATTTAAGAAAACATAAATAATAATAGATCAGGGGTCTATGTGGCATATATGATATCAAATTAATGTCATATAAAAATAAAAAACTAATGTATATACAATATGTTTTTATTAAATAATGTCATGGATTTATTTTGTTCGGGGTAAATCTGCACGGAAAGACTAGGCCATTTCACTGATAAAACATGTCATCAGAATGAGGTTATATCACGGCAATAATAGGAGACAATTGAGTTATGTTTGGTAATTTATGTACTCAATTGTGTCATTTACTGAAAATTTAGTAACAACTCTGACGTAAACTCATTAAATCTAAGAAGCAACAACAATAATGATACAACTTGTAAGTCACCAGTTAAGCAAAAAAATACGTGGTATATGCATGAATAATATGAGTTTTATTATTAAATCCGATGACTTTCTGAGATAATATTAATATAAGACGTTTTGTGTATCCATGTGGGTTATCGAAACCCATTAAAAGATCTCCTGATATTATTATAGAATGCAAGAGACAGATGTTACGAGATTCTCATGGTTAGATACTCTAGATGGAAATAATCAGCATGTGAGAGAAATGAAAAAGTTGCACATAATCGAGATGTCATCTGCAGAACTCTTTCATCCCTGCAGGCGGAACCCACGTGGTTATATTTCTCCTCCATTGTAGTGACACAATATCCAGAGGCTTTGTAGTACAGAAAAAAAAAACCTCGGAGAACAACAGTTCGGATGCTATCACGCGGGTGCTTTAAAAAGCAACTTAATTCTCTCTAAATGAGGAACTTAAATATCAAGTTGAAAAATATTATCTAAATTTTTGTATCAGATAATTTATTATTGTATTTGTTTCAAGTAATTGTTAAGTTTCCAAATATAACGTTGTTTCACGCAAATTTAAATGATTATCCCCATTATTGTAAACTATTTATGGCATGTTGAAATTGTTGTCTATTGATATGCATTCGTTGGGTATCCCCGGATAACGGCAGTCTATTATTGATATTAGAATAGTGCAATAGTGGAATGCAGTATATGATGCAACCAACCATTTAAACGTGTTTCCTATTATTAGCGTCATTCCAAACTCAGCCTCAACTGTGGTTTTCTGTTATTAACAATTTTAATTCCAATTATCAGACATGTTTTAATAAACATTTCTGAAATAATTCTATAAAAAGTATTACATCCCACGAATAATATTCTATCGCTTTGTCCTTTATAATGTAAAAGTAACAATCAGTTTCCTTTGGGAAAAATAATTAAAAGAGACTCTGATATAAAGAAACAATTCCACGATAGTGAAAAAAGAAAGTAAATACAGCGCAACACGTAGTGTACAAGTATATTATGTAATAACCTGTAGTGGGAGAAGAAATACGTTTTTATGGATTTATTGGAGAAATTTATGAAGCCAAACTAAATTTATTAAATTCTGACTAAAAATTATTTTAATAAATTCTTATTATACTAATTAAACACGTTCGCCCTGTTTTAACTGGTGTTGGTTCTCCACAGTTCGGTTCCTATCTGAGGAACTATGAATTACAAATATAACTTTGTAAAATAAGTGCTGTTCTAAGTAATCTAGCTTTCATAGTTGTGTAGTTGTTGTTATTTTAAGACCCATAGAGTCAATACATCTTTAAGGCTTGGTGAAATTGCTCCAAGTGCGCAAACAGTTCTGGGTATTATTGAGTCATTTTCAATTTCAATTTGAAGGTATTAGTATTATCTTTCCTATATCTTACCGTATAACTGTCACTGCCCCCAGATAAATTAATAATCTAGACATTTTTTCTCGACCACAGTGATATCCGGAGTGTTGGTACTCCAAGTGGTGATCCGTTTGGATACGAAAGTTCCACAGGATCTGCACTTGTTCATTTTTATTTATTTTCTCTGGATTCTGCTGCCACCAGTGTTTGTTTATTGGGAAACAGTACCTTTTTACAATAAAATTTGGCGCTTCATAGTGACCACCATTGTTGTATTACATTAATATTTACTACTGTAGTAAAGTAATCTGATCTCTTTTACGTCTCAAGCCAACGTTTGATTTGTATACCTTCTTGTAGGGCACGGCATGGATTGAGAAACCTGGCGAAAGTGCCTTTACCTAGTCGCTGACATATCGAATTACTTAATTTCCAGTTACTTTGAAATTTATGATCTATTTCAACGCCCACCTTCCGACTACTTAAGTCGCAGACGACTTTTCAAGTAATCTTGCTCGCAGAGAACTGTGAAAGTAGTTAGGCGTATCTATCTCACTTCTCTGGTATGTGATCAATAATTAAGCCTGTTAGAGCTGTTCTCTCGCAGGAAGAACCTTTCTGGAGAGACTGAGAGGGCTACATTTGGGGTTGACTTCTTCTATTACCGTTTTAGAACTAAGGATCCCTTGAGTAAAGCCACCTGGGCCTATTTTGAGAGGTGTATGTTCCGGGGTCGCAGACCTTGGTCATTCCGTAAGAGTTGTTCGCTGTTTCCATTGGAAAAGTCGGCCAGCTGCCTTCTAAACTGGTCGAGGCACAGAGAAGGGAATGAAACGTACCCACAGAAAATACCCCTCCCGCCAAATGCCCGACTTACCTGATGCAGGTTTTCCCGGATTTTCCCTGCGTCACTTTCAGGCGAATTGCTGGGTAGTATCCTTAAACTATAGCCCGGGGGCCCTAGTTAATCCTTGACTACATTACACTAATCTTCCGAATTCCGCCTTTCAGTCCCTTTCCTACGCTATAAGAGGAGTTGCCACAACGTGGAATACCCTCAAGTAGCCGTTTACATTAAAATGAAAAGCACAAGGTTGCCTAAAATTTGGAATACCTGGATGATGATCTGTACCCCACTCCCAATCTTTGTCGCATATGCAAAGAACCTTGACATCAATCAACCCTGATGTTATATCTGTCCTCAGATATGTTTCGATCAGGTCAAGAAATTATTATTCGTTTTAAAGTAACTGGGTGTCATTTTTAAATTTCTTTGGATAATATGAAAATATTTCCGCGATCGACCGTTTGAGTACCCCTAGTCTACATTATACTAATTTTTTCATTTTATCACAAAAAATAGAGATAATTTATGAATATATATATATATATGTCATAATCACCTGGAAGGCTTTAATTTGCCGCAAGTTGTGGTAGCCATTTATGTAATAATCAAATTGATGACGATTAATTTGCCCCACTTTGTTGAAGCTATTTATGTAATGAACAACTTGATGGGGTTAATTAAAATAAATGATTAATAAAATTATTAATATTTAAAGTTTTCTATTTCCTAAAATGCACATTATTAGCCCTATCTTTGTACGCCGGTCTTTGATCAAAATTTACAAAACTTTACTTTAATTATTTACAATTTATGTTATTCTAGCGAATGCATATCAATATTTACAATCCAATATGTTGAAAATTTCTTAATCTCAGGGTCACTAATGGGTTTGATAATTAGAACAAAATCAATGTATAAACTGACTATTAACAATTCAAATTATAAAAAAATTGACCTAAAACAATATGAAAATAAGTGGAAAGAAAGCTGAACGTAATGAATTCTGAACAAAATCTGACTCTACCCTTTTAATTATCGTTTACAAATTTATCAAAGTTTTGGTTACTCACGGATCGTCTGTCTGGTACCATATCTCTCTCTTGTATCTTGATAACTAACACAATAAAAATCCATTTTTAGTTACATTGACTCTACTTCATTGCAATTTTAATACACACGCTAGAATTTCTCGTCGTCAGCTATCTGGAACCTCGGATGAGCCACCCCCTCTGGTCTGCTACTGGTTGTCGGTCCCTCAATGCGAAAATTGTTCCATCATCGTGAAGCAACCTTTTGCATCCCCGTTTGCAAATTGTTATGAAAATCTCTCCGTACAACTATTTGCTTGCTTCCATGCAGGAACTCGCGATTTGCTATTTATATTTGCAGACTTTACTATTTGATGCTCTAAGAGAACTGAACTGTATTATATCTCTCGTACTCAGATTTTAGCCTCCTTCTCATATCATCGCCGATTCCAGTCTATAACTTCTCCTCTCGCAAGCAGAACCTTGTAGGAGAGATACGAAGGGGCTACCTTTGGGGAAGCCTTTTCCTCTCCGTTTTTGAACTAAGGTTCCCACAAGCCGAGGCAGCTGCCTCCTAAACTGGTCGAGACACGGAGAAGGGAATGCTGCGTCCCCACAGCAAACTCCTCTCCCGCTATCGGAAGGGCGTGGGACAAGTACCCAATGTCCGACCTACCTAATGCAGGATTTTCTAGGGTTTTCCCTGAATTTCTTTTAGGCGAATGCCGGGTAGGATCCTTTAACCGTAGCCCGGGGGCCCTAGTTACCCTTGGCTACCTTCCTCCAGCCTTCCGCATCCCCCCTTTCAAATCCCTTTCCTATGATATAAGAGAGGAGTTTCCACTATGTGGATTACCCTATACATAGCCTGTCTACACCCCCAAAAAAACTATAACTTTTCGTATGCAGATTTTAGACTTTTTGTTTATCCTTTCTCGACCTAGGCTCCGTGCATACTGCTGCCGTTCCATACGCATTTCGGCTTTTCGACAAAGGAAAAGAACTCGCCGCCATTGTTGTCTTTGATAGATCATACCACTTCAATTCAATTTTTATCCGCTAACAGTTTAATTATTTAAAAACAATTAATGGCCTAATGAATTGGCATTACAATAAATATATATATATATATGTATATTTGTAAAATATGTAATGTAATTATATTTTCTAGCCGTTACTTTGATAAAATTATTCCATTATGCCGTGAAAGTGTTGGTGGTCTGTTCGCGCGAACGGCTTTTTGTAATACGAAAAGAGTAGCGTCTAATATGCGTAATCATTATTAAGTCGGATCGCATCCAAACAGCCCACGCTTCCAGCATTTTCCACTCCAAATCCCCCCCATCATTTGACGGAACTTTTCAAATTTATTCTTCTTGGTTAACCTTTACTCAGTCATAACCGTAATGATGCATTTCTTTTCTAAAATTTAACACCTGCGCCGTGAGGTTCCGGGACTCAGCTTGTTTCAAGTAGGATGATCATAAATTAATTTTTGTTTCGATTTTGCATTATTTAAAGTAAACATGAAATAAATTAATTCGAATTCTTAATATAAGCAGGATAAAATTATCGGAATATATTATCTCAAGAATTTTTGCTATAGTCACTTTTCGGTTTCCATGAGGGAAAATGTTAATACACATACATACTGGCACTTCATATCAGCTCATGAAATAATCGCTTTTGTACTAAATACCCACAAACACATATCTCTGATTTATAAATAAATTGTATAGTACGCTTGAAAAAAAATTTATAATTTAAAATCACAGTACCTTTTTTTTGTCATTAAGCTCGAAAATATTGGGTTTGAACTACCGCGTTTAACATTCAGATCGAATAATGGGGGACAATATCAAGATTCATAGTTCTGCGCCACCTGTTTGGTTTAATCAATGTTTATTGCATATTTTCATATAAATTCAACTAACGAGACAGCTATAGATCAGTATTTTAAGTAAAAAATAATAATGAAGTGATTTAAGCTCACTCCATTTGCCAAAAAAAAATATACATTTATTTCAAAACATTTATAGCTTAGGATTTATTTTAGAATGAAATAGTCTAAAACGATGACGTTACAGATTATTATATTATCGTGTAAAATTGTAATTACTAGTAATTTAATAGTAAATCTTAAATAGCAGACCTTTGCTTCGATATGGAAAGTTCAATATGAAATTACTTTGAACATTAAAATCAGTATATATTTCTTCTTCTTACCCTGATCGAATTCCATAGAAGTGGTAGACATTTATGTGAATAATTCCGTATTTGAAACTTATATTTACTCAAAATTTAAGTAAAGCAAACTAAATATGTTAGCTAGTTAGGCAGAAAATTTGTATATAATTAAATGAGTGAAATGTTACATATTAGAACAAATAGTTGTATTTATGTAAAACATTATAAAAATAATATAAATATATGATATATCATTATTTATCATATTAAGTCCACTAACATTGTTAGATTTTATTATTTTTAATTTAAAACTCAGTTTTACTCATTATTACAGTTTTGAGTTAATTTCAAACTGCTTTTCACCAAATTCATTATGTTCTCACATTTGGACTTTAACTTGCCAGGAGGATGGTGCCTGGAATTTGTACATAATTTTAAAAACATTATAATGTGAAATATGTTTAATTTGCTTCTTGTTAAATTAATTTCTTACATTTATTACAATATAAACGTAGGTTTTATTTTATTATATGTAATTTACTGTAATAAATTTAGTTCATCTTAATTTATATGAAATGTTGAAGAAGAAACGACTCTTTATAAAGTATAAAATAATTAAATATGGCCATAAAAGCCTTAATAAATTTATTTAATCAATTCATTAAAAGTTCAATTAAGAAGTTAATATATTTCTGTTTACAATGTAACGTAGAGAAAAATTTGGGAAGTCTTCAGGTGTTTTGTCTAAAAATTCGAGAAACTTCTAATGAAATGATTGAATTTCGAATCGATTAAGTGTTAAAATGGGGACTTATCGGAAAAAAATATTTTGAAATTAATTCCAAACATATGATGAAGTCCCAAAATCGGAATGAAACGTGTCTACTTTATATATTTCATTTCACTGAAAGTCTAATTATCAAACTTGACAATACTTTAATCAATAAAATTACTGTAAATTACATTTATTTTGTTCCGTATTAGATTAAGGATTGATTAGGTAAATTAGTGGTTCGATCGACCGCGTACTAAACGGTGATCGTGTTGTTAAATTCTCGGTCCTTTTTTTGGTCAAATAGTTAAAGTTAATTTTCCTCCATATTCAAGGTGATAAATACTACTTATGACAGATCGATAAAAGGAAATGTGTGATTTTTGAGAAACTCTTTGCGGTCAAAAAAAAAATTCATTCCTTTGTGGAACAGGTTTCAGCGAAATTTTAATGAAGTTCTATTCGGAGAGTAAAGTCTGGCGCAGGAACAGATATTTTATTAATGCGGACACTCCATCCAGTGATACATTTTGAAGGAGGGCGCTGCTATTTATCCTGACGTGGTAAAATTTCCGGTTTTCAATAAATTAAAACGAACTAAAGCCGATATATACATATTTTTCCCGTCCTCAATATTTTTTAGAAGTGTGTTGAGGATAATTAATTATACACCTACATACACCCTCTGTGCTGGTGGAAATATTAAAATTGCTACGTACATTTTAAATAACTATAATATAACATATAACATGCAATTTATATACCAATTTGAGGTTTAAGCGCGAGATACCAATGTACTCCTTCAGTGAAATATTTACGAAGCAGAATATTTTTAGAAAGGCTATTAATAATCAAAAAATATTTACGAAGAATAATGTTTTTCGAAAGGCTATTAATAATCAAAAAATAAACCAATTATTACGTATTCTGTTCTTAAGCAGCAGTATTTCAAATAATCATTCTCATTCTCATTTATCTATTAATGTACATTATGTAATAAATACGATTCTCATCACTGTCACGATGCGATTCAGGTTCACTTTTAAACATTATTTTATTCATTAGTTTTGTTGTTCATTTTCTAAAAAATTGATTCTTGATTAAGTCAATAAAGCTATTACTCTTAAAATTAGTCGGGTTTAAATTCAGTCCGAGTTTGTTGTCTAGAAAATTTATAACTATTAATAAATACTCGGAGTTATTTTTATTACTTATTTAAACTAAATAAGCAAACGATTGATTAATGAAATTTAAGAGTTGAAGGAAGCCTGCGAGAGGATTTCTCGCAGGTGAACCTTCCCAGAGAGCTCTGGCGGGGGCTACCTTTGGGGATGCTCTCACATCTCTCTGGTTTTTTTGAACTAAGGTTCCCACATGCCGAGGCACCTCGGTCTGTTTTGAGAGGTGTATGTTCCGGGGTCGCAGACCTTGGGCATACGGCAAGAGTTGTCCGCTATTCCCATTGGAATAGTTGGCCAGCTGCCCCCTAAACTGGTCGAGGCACGGAGAAGGGAATGCTGCGTCCCCACAGCAAACTCCTCTCCCGCTATCGGAAGGGCGTGGGACAAGTACCCAATGCCCGACCTACCCGATGCAGGTTTTTCTAGGGTTTTCCCTGCATTTCTTTAGGCGAATGCCGGGTAGGATCCTTAAACCATAGCCCGGGGGCCCTAGTAACCCTTGGCTACCTTCCTCTACCCTTCCGCATCCCCCCTTTCTAATCCCCTCCTATGCTATTAAAGGGGAGTTGCCCAATGTGGATCACCCTCATGTAGCCTGTTGCCCTAAAAAAAAAAATAATGAAATTTGAGTTACATAAGTGAATGTTACTCGTAATGTTCTTTCGAATCTGAAAATCAAGCATTGTGTTGATTACTTGTCTCCTTTTATTATATATAATTTGTGATATTTAATATTTGATTCTATCCAAGACTATATGTTCTAGTTAAAGGACGCGAAACTGTCAGGAACATTTGCTGTGTGGATGATTCAACTTATTTCATATTACACTGTGGTAGAACATGTGACACCCGCAGTAATACATACCAATGTTGCTCGCGAGAGATTAACAAGAACAGCAACACCATTATTAAAGTGATACATCATTAAGTAGGAACGTGCAACGCTCTCCTCTTAGTGAGAGCAAAGCATACATAACCAAAACACAGAAATATGTCAACACTTCACGTGACGAATATTAAGTAAAACATGAAAAAGTTTATAATATTTAGATAAAAAAAAGTAGCCAAATAACGGTAGAAATATGTGATATATAAATATCACACAACGATTCTGCAATTCTTGTGGCTTTCATTAGGTGTTTCAAAACACGCAAGAACTGTAAAAAACACGTTGCGAAGTCACAACATTGTTTGGTATTAGTTTATCACTTAGTTTTGTATTTTATTTTGTTACTGATATATATAATTTTTATAATTTAAAACAGACATTTTATATTTTTATTTTGATGAATATTTCAACTTACGATTCACTGACAGTAATTGTATACCTATCATACATGTTCTTCTATTCATCGATCACCCTTAGTTATTTTGTGGGGAATTTCCGAAAATTGGTTCATTTTCCTTTCCGACATGGCAACAGACCATGAATTTGAGGTATTCCATTTTTTTCCCACTCTCTTTCCTATACATATTAATTATATAGGGATATATAAAAGATAAGGTATATACTATACCTAAATTCCATGAGACGGTTAATAATTAATGCCTTAATTTTAAATTACAACATTAATTTAAAAATTAATGACGATATTTAATTAGTAGTACTAGTATTTTATTGATCCATTATATCGAATGTAAAATATGTTGAGGACAAATCCGAGTAGCTTAAACTATGTCTTTCACTCACAAATACACACAAATAATATATATATATTGTAGTAAACACAAATAATTATTAATTAAAATGATTGGATGGATTAGTAAAAACTCAAGATTTTAAAGTAGACAAACAAATTAATTTCATTAAGCACAAACAATTGAATTTACACAAGTTATCAAATGAATTTTTACAACAGTTAGTAATTAATGTTTTACAATAAAATATTCTATTTCTCAGGGTCGTTTACTGTGCCCTTAATAAAACAAATACTCGTTAAACAAGTTTTAGAATGCAATAAAGAAAACTAACACATACCATAACCAAATTCGAGTTTTGAAATCTGACGATCATACCTTTACTTAAAAGTTTACAAATTTGAATACTGAGAAATATTCACTTACAGTCTCTGATAATCCATTAAATTCGGCTCACTCGCATACCAACACACACACACTTTATTTACAGACCGTAATGAGCACCAAGTTGTGCACACACCTTACACTGAACACTTTCGTCAGTACAAGTAAACAGATTTTTCACGTAACGGCAGACTATCACCACACAATTGAAACTTTAATCTGTCCACAGCCACCTCTCCATGATAACTCACGACGACCTCCTCTCCTTTATTCTCACGACGCCTTCTTCCTCACGAAGACCTTTAACGACTCTTTTCAAACGATTTAATTATATTTATTTCGGCCTCTTAACTTGGCCCAATGTCCATTAATACCACCACCGACGAACGCTGCTAACAGGCTCGTCCTCTTACTTCTTACGACGACTTATATCTCTTTCTTTTGCACACCGCATCACGAATCCGGGTGCACTTTTGTACACCACCCCATAGAGTTCGGGTGCACTTTTCACACTGCCCCACATAGTTCTGGCGCAATTTTTCACACATCCCCACAGAGCCGGGCACACACACTTAACTCATCCTCTTCTAATTTTCAATCAGCCGTTCAATTATCCCATATTTACATCCTTTGGTACAACTCGTGTGCCTTCTGCCGATGACTACGCGAGTCCAAATATTTGTTTATTAATTAATAATTTCACATATACATACATAATTGTAATTAATATTAGATTTGATTGAAAATTTTAGTTCTACTTTTGAGTTAAATATTCATTAACAGAATAGAAGAGTGATTTTGTAGATATGCCTACAGATTTACCATAGTTTGAAGCTTTTTAATTTTTCATTCCAGTTATTTTAGTAGGAAGAATTTTATATACCATTTTAAAGGAGCTATTCCTTAAATTTGTAATATTTATGATGTTTATAAAAATATAGTCGGAAGCTTGATATTATACCTATGTATGTAAGAACATTTTTGTAACTTATATTCGGTATTGTCGAGGTTGATGTTTATAAATAATACTAATTCATATATATATATATATATAAACAAGGTAAGGGGTTAATGTTAAATCATTTAAATGGAATGAAAAAAATTACGTCTGATTGAAAATTAATAATAAGATAGATAGCCAAATACATGCATTTGAGTTTTGTCAACTGACTCGTGCAGTTATGTCTCTCTAGGCTCTTACATTTTTTCTGCACCTGAAGAAAGAAACAAGGCTTCCAGAAACGTTGTGTTGTATTTATATTATCACTTATTTTCTCAGTATCTGGCTATCTTTCTTATTATTATTTAAATAAAGTTCTAGATAATGTTATTGGGCATACTCCAGGTATTATTCTTATAACTTTTTTTTCTGAGTCAGAAAACTAATAGAGCTTTGAAAGAACTTCCCAACAAACTGATAACGTATTTCAGTAACGAATAGAAATATGTAAAATTAGCCATCTGGTATTGGTTAACTTTCTCGTGAGGACTGTAAATAGGTAGCACAATTTAATTAGTTTTGATTTTTTAAGATGTTCTCATTCCAACTGAAAGATTAATATATTATTTCTTTAATTATTATTTTCCATTAATTACAATTTATGGTCTGTGTGTTTTTTGTTCATCATCAAAGTTTATACCTTTTAATTTTTCAGCATTAATAATTGATTTGTTCCATGAATTTAACCTGCACACAGTATAAATTATTTTTGCTTTTAATTTTCCCGCCGTTTTCTATACGTATAAATTTGAATCATCAGCAAACAATATAATATTGCCATTATCTAAGGATAGTGAAAGATCTTTAACTATAGTTAAGGGGGTGGCACGTAGATTTGAAAACATTCATTTCGGCAATATATTGAATATGATAAACTGTTAAATTTTGATAGTGGTGGTCCTTGGTTCGTTTCTCGACCCGCCCGATATTTTTCCAACCTCATTCTTTAATCCTAATTTTTAACTAATGTAAACCATTTCTTAGAAAACATAAATTTCTTAACGTTTGTTTCTTGGCAATATCATTAACATTCATGAGTGTATGCAAGTGTAGCCTAAAATTTTTAAATTAGCGTTTGACTGGGCACTTAATTAAGATATTTACCAACGTTTCTCATTTGCTCTCTCAAACAGCAGATATACTAATGTATGTGAAAGGAACTGGTTGGGCAATATTTTGATGACAGGACATGAAGTAAGTTAAATGTCAATAAGGAATACTTTAACACATTCTAGGAGTTGACACAGGTGAGTGTAAAGTGGTTCTAAAGTCTATTTGCGTAATAACGTGGCAGCCATAATTGCTCGTTCCGTTCACATTTTAAGCTTTAAGGAAGTATAGTTTACAGTTCTCTCAAGATCACTTCTGCAGTAATTATAGTTATATAACTTAAGAAAAACTTCCACCTATCTTCGTTTCAGAGAATACAGTATAAAACTATGGAACAGAATCCAGAATATTGTATTTATGTTAATGCATTCCAAAAGTTAAAAAACCATTAAATCTTACAAAAGATCGAATATAAATATAGAAGCGTTTCTACGTATATATATTAACCAATAGATAATTAAGTAGTCAAGTAGCAGACAAATTAGGTGATAAATTAAGTATCACACAATTCTTGTTGATTTCAAGTGCAGATATAAGTAAAAGTTTTTTGAACGAGACTCAGTCCAACCCAGAAACGTTGTCTGATAACTATTTTATCACCTATTGTTTTCTTTTTATTTGCTACTTCATTATTGTGAGTTTGATAATTACGGAAAATACACTCAGGAAATTTTTAATATTGTTAAATGTAATATAATATATTTATTTTCTATTGATCAGCCTATCTTTCTTTAAATACGTCAAAAATATTTCATACGATAGAAAATTATGGTTATCTTCCGAGATAAAAAAAACGAAAACGTTACGCAACTTCGAATGGTTTGTATTTATAATAAATGTCTACTGCAGTGTAGATCATACTCATCTTCAACCGATTATAAATAATCTACCCCAGAAATTACAAGCTTTAAATAATTTTAAAAAATATATTCATTGTAATAATTAAAACAAAGCCTTTAATTAATTTAATTATAATTTAAAGAATTTTCCTCTCGTTGAAGCTATTTATGTAATAATCAAACAGAAAGCTTTTTATTAAATGAAAAGATCAAAATTAACGAACAAAATATTTATTTTATTTTGTGGCAATAACTCAAAAACAAAGACAATTTAAAATATTAATTTCTCAGGGCCTTCACTGGGTTTGATAATAGACACAACAATTTGACTCAAAAATCTTATTAACAAAGAAATCACTTTTACCTAAATAATACGTCGATAGAAATAAACTAAAAAAATAATAAATTAATTTGACAATTAAAATAGAACGAAATTAAAAGTAAAGAAATTAACTCATTAACAATTAAAATAGAACGATATCTGACTTCTATCTTTTAATTGCGTTTACAAAAATCATTATTTTGTAATTTGTTACTCACATCTGTCCAACTGGTTCCAGCGTCCCTTTTGTTTTCGGAAGTACACTATTGCAAAAAAACTTTATACTGATTCTAGTATCGGCTCACAGATTTTACACTCTTTAAGTCAACCTTGATAGGCTCCCCGGAACTCGGATGATCCACCTTTTTGTCAGCTATCTGGTGACCGCTTGCCTTGCATGAATCCTGTGATTCATAGATTTGCTAGTCTTTTTACCGCTTGGGACTTAAAACTGCAACTTTACTATTCCTGGCTGGCTATGGACGTAAACTGCTGACTTCCTTTCCCGGCTGACTACAACGTAAAACTGCTTTTACTTAACAAGTTTCGATATAATTCTTCCGAGAATGTTTTTACTTTGTCTTCAACTCACAACTTTGTTTAATAATAATACATTAAACCACGGCTAGTCTCTACTCTAGTATTATTCGATCCGTTCTCTGTAATGTCCTACCACTAACTAACTCTTAGCGCGCATACGCCATTTCGACTTTCCGACAAAGTAACAGAGTCTGACTCCATTGTTACTTTGGAAGCTCCTGCCGCTACAATTAAATTTTATTAAAACCAATTAATGGCCTAATTAATTAGCATTACAATATATAATAATTTTTATCATATTTCATTTTAACATGATTGCTATTAACACTACTTTCGATTAAAAATATTTTTATTTACACTGCTTAAACTGACATTCAAAATTAATAATACATAATGGCAAAGAAATCAGTTATAATCAATTATAAACAAAAATTACTTGTACAGTATTGTATTCACGAATATTTCTAATACACTACGGTTCTTCCATAATCCGTGGACGTCATCAGGTTTTCCGGAGCACGCCTGATGAGGTAAACGGAATGTGGAAGAAACGTAGTGTGTTAAAAATACTTAAATTATGAATTTAGTGAAAATAATTTAAGGGTTACTATTTAATTCAGATTAAGCGTAGCATTAAACAAGTTTATGCCAATTTAATAGTTAGAAAAATTTGATGGGTTGAAGTAACTTCATATATAAAAAAAACTGCTGTTGTCTCGGTTAGAGCCTTCTGTAAAATCACTTCGCCCACTTTCATTACTACGATTTAATCTTTCCACTGCAATAACGGAGTCTCAATGTCAATCTAGTCTGAAACTCTCATCACTACTATTTAACAAGGTATTCTGTGCTATTTACAAATGGCTCGCACATTCAATAAATTCCCCATTCCTTCCTTTATCAACCCAGTTCTGAATACTTAGGATAATTTTACAGTCATATATTTCATAGATCGAGAATTTTTTTTGTCAAGGATGCTGATATTAAACGTTTAATTTTAAATCTATAAGGTATTTAAGCAGAAGAAAGTATGGAACTTAAATACAATTTTAAAAGTTAAATTAATAATAAAAGTTACGAAAAATTAATAAAGTACATCGTAATGAAACTGTTAAGTAAAATATAGTATAAAAGTAATTTAATAATTATATTATTATCAGTGAATGAGTCTATATTTATATAACTGTAACAATATGCAAATATTTTACTGTTCAAACTATAATTTGGTTAGTGTTTGACTATGGACTGGAAGAAATAGTTGAGTTCATTGAACTATGATTTGAAGATTATTCAATCGTATATCATCTCAAACATCATTATGGAAAAAGACATTTAACTTTCGCGAGGAATAAAACAAGTTCAAAATAGAGAAAGCGAACACTCGCCTCCAGAGAGAAGATCGGGATGAAACGTTGTCTCACTCGCCCGCTACTAAAAGCTTTGTCGAGTCAGTGGAAAATTTCACTCCTCCCGACATTAAGCATACGATAGTAGTGTGGCAAATATAGTACATAGCCCCCTCAGAAAATTTAAGTAGGCAGGCGGCATGTGAATAAATAATATCACCCTGAAGTAAAGTATCCGTACTCTCTGGAATTACGAGAGATATTATCAGCTTGACGTAATTAAAATATTGGTACAATTCCGGCCATTAGAAAGGAGATCGGGAACTTTTGTTTTTATATCTATCTACATCCTAAATAATATTGATGATAGAAATTTCTTATTATTGAATCCTGAATTTTCGGTATCTGTAATCGCTATAAAAATCCTTAATAATTGATCTTATTACTGTGACAGAGATCCAGAACTCACACTCTTTAGACTTGCTGTGGCTCAGTGCTTCGAAATAGATATAAGAAACATTGAAAGTTGGCATTCATCCGCCAACTACAACCGCCAACTCACGACTATCAATGATTTTCCTAATACCATGTGATGGTATGGCGAGTAACTAATGACTGTCACTGTGACGTAAAAGTATGCCTTTCAAACGATTACCAATCTGAGAGTTGGTCCAAAGTCTTCTCTCATAATAATCTGATATTACCGTCATTTAAGCCGACACCAGAAAACTTTGGGTCAGCTTTAAGGAAGGTATGTGCTTAAACATGATTAGACTCCTACTTGTTCGGTAGTGATCGTAATCCGACTGTGCAGTATTTCATGTCCCAATATTCTGTGTTATTGGTTACGGCACCTATACACCAGACCGAAATCCCTCTTGGAGCAGATTAACCAGGCTCACAGCTTTGTACTTAATCTTAAGTGCGGTCCCTAACATTGGCAACCCCGCAATTAGCTCAAAGCCCCTCGCATATGTGATAAGTGCATCAAATAAAATTAATAAGTATAATATGAATTAATATATTTTATGATCGTATATAAACGATTTTTTCATATCTAGGATGAGTTTAGTGCATTATTGTCAGAAAATACTGTTTAGATTTAGTAACACATACTTTTTGATCTATAGAGAATCACAAAATATTTTGTAACTTAGTAATTATTATCTTTTATGGAGCTGTTAAAGTAAGTTAAAGATGAATATAAAGATATAATGAAGAGATAAATAGCATCCTAGAAGGAGAAGACATAGTTAGATTTATAAAATCACGTATAATCTCATGATTGGGACACATACAAAGAATGGCTACAGAAAGAATGCCAAAGCAGATATATAAAGGGAAAATATTTGGTTCTAAAAAAAAGGGCAAGACCAAGGTAATAATGAATCCAAGATGTGTTAGAAGACTTGAAGAAAATGAAGACAATCAGATGGTAGGAGCATGCCGAGAGAAGAGAAGATTGGAGGCAGATTGTGAAGGAAAGCAAAGCCCACATCGGGCTGTAGAGCTTTGGAAGAAGACGTAATAATGATCTAAAAACGAGTTTCAACTTCTGCTTAATGTACTTATATATTCTTCATAGTGAAAACGGTTCTTTATACACAAAAACGTTATTTTAAAAAATGCAGAGTATTATAATTACTGAAAATTAATTTATATATGCAGTATATAAAGTTTAACTTTAGTACATATCGATTTAATTTAATTTTGATTCAAAATTTATTGAATACTTTGTGTTTTGAGGAATTATATATACATTATATTTATAAAACCAATATTTTGGTATCATTTTTAATAGTTTATATTTGAATTAGGCTTCCATCTCATTATTTTGTAGAATTTATGATTAGTAATATTATTATTATTTAAATATTAGGCTCAATATCGTGATCATTCCCTCAGGCCTTAACCCTCTTCTGAGACAATATTTTGAAGTGAACGTTAAAAACACCAGTCTTCTAGCCAGTAAAATTTATATTAAATTCAAACTAAAACAATTCACAAAGACAACGTTTCGTCCTGGATTAGGTGAACAATTACAATTAAATTCAGTCATTTAAGAATTTTTTAAAAAACGTCTTACGTACATTATACATTTCTATACAAATATGAATAAATATTATTTATAGAGTGCTACGTACAATTTATTATAAGAAAATATAGATTAATAAATTTCTAACGAGCGGATGAAAACAATTCTTAATTTAAAATGTTCTTAAAATAAATTGTAAGCAACGCTTTATATATTGCATTTATTCAAAATTGCATTAAAAATTATCATATTTTTTAAATCATTTTAGATAACTGAATGTAATAAATTGTACACCTGAAGAGGATCAGGAATGAAACGTTGTGTTTGGTAAATATTACGTTTTAAATTTGTTAATGACTTTTTCTGACTATTATTATTTTAAAAATAAGTCAAATTATTATAATTGTTAATATTTTGCAGTATGGCGTGAGTAGGATTCAAGGAGCCGTATGGTAAATTTTCTTATTTTATTGTCACTGTTATTGATTTGTTTTATAATTCGCTATTATTTATTTTCCAAAATAAATACTGACATAAAGGTTAATCGTTAGTACATTTTCATGTAAACGGGGAAATAATAATTTTAAATAGCAATGTAGTAGTGAAACTGAAAGTAGGCCAAATATTGCTGACTTAAATGATTTTACCGTCTTTTTTCTTTTAAGAAGGTATACAACTAATATAGATATTTCATTTATCTTGAAGAATATTTAATCAATGTTACGTACTGTTAAATTCATTTGTAGTAATTTATCCAATATTTGTATTCCACTGAAACACCAGACTGCTGATCTGTTTGTTCTTCTGCCAAGGCCTGACAATGTTTTCGCTCCCGGGAGATGATAAGAAGAGGTCGTTGCCCGGAGCAGTGTCACCGCTTCCCAATCTTGAATTTGAGCGCCCTTGGTGCACCCAATATCCGGCCTAAATAAGCTCCGGATAGCAACGAGGCGCTCTCGTACGCCTAAGGTTGTTACCGTGGAGCGAGTGGATGCAGCCAGGGACATAACGCGCTCATTTCTTCTCTCCAGTCTCATGTGGTTTTAGGAGTACCGCGATATTTGTATCTGAATTCTAAAGGCAAGAATGGAAAAATATTCTCTCTCACAATTTCTCCCTATATATATATTTATTTATTTGTGTGTATGTTGGTGTATGAGTATACGAACGTTATAATCGTGAGGCTTTGATGAATATACTACGTACGAAGCGTATCCAAAATGTCGAGAATCACTCATTCAATTATTTTATTTAATATTAGACCTTGCCAATATAAATTACCTTTAAAAACTGTCTACTAGATGATATACGCTTGTCAATTTTTACGCTGTAAGAATATTTTCAGAATCTTCTGAACTTATACGTCCAGTGATTTTTGCTAACCACTTCTACGTCCAGAAAATATTTTCCCTTTGGGTTTTCCTTCATTTTTGGAAATGATAAGAAGTTTCAGGGATACAGTTGGACGAATAATTGAAGTGATAATCCGTTTACGTAAAAAAGAACTGCCCGATTGTCAGCGCTGTGTTGGCACGAATTTGAGATTAAGACTAGATCAATTCTAAAATCGGACACGTACCCCTTTCCTCTCTACCAGAAAAGTATTTACCATACAATTAGTATAATTTTTTTAGGGTAACAGGCTACATGAGGGTAATCCACATGGAGGCAACTCCCCTTTAATAGCATAGGAAGGGATTTGAAAGGGGGGATGGTAAGGGTAGAGGAAGGTATCCAAAGGTTAACTTGGGTCCCCGGGTTATAGTTTAAGGATTCTACCCGGCATTCGCCTAAAAGTAATGCAGGACAAACCCTAGAGAAACCTGCATCAGGTAGGTCGGGTGTTTGGTACTTGTCCCTCACCCTTTCGATTGGGGTCGAAGATTTCCCCTCACCGTACCTTGACCAGTTTAGGAGGCAGCTGGCCGACTATTCCAATAGGAATAGCGGACAACTCTTATAGTATGCCCAAGGTCTTCGACCCCGGAACCTCTCAAAACAGGCCGAAGTGCCTCGGCATGTGGGAACCTTAGTTCAAAAACCAGAGAGATGTGAAGGCATCCCTCAGAGGTAGCCTTCTCCAGAGCTCTCTGGGAAGGTTCACCTGCGAGAGAATGCTCTCATACGCTTCCTTGACAATCTGATTACAGCTAAGTTCTGAACGTAATATATGCGTTTGCGACAATACACCGTAGCAACCATTATAGTCTCTGCATTCTCGCTAAACAATACTGTTGAATGCTCTGACCTCAAAATAACGCTGCCAATAATAAAGAAACAATTTATTAATTCATGTTATATTTGTAATCTCTACAATATATTGAGTAATTCGGAAATTATTTCGCTACAAATTTTTCAGATATTCTGTAAATATTAAACTGTACTGTTAGTGATGTTAAATAAGTTTTCTTTCCAATCTTGTTTAATTGTAATTAAGATTAAATAATTTTTAATTATAATACAGAATTCTAAGTTAAATTACACAACGAAAAAATTTCTTTTATATCAAAAAACTATGAACTACAAATTTTATTTCACCGACGTACCGCAACACAAATACGTTTTACGATAGATTAGGGTTAATTTATGTTGTTCTTCAAACTTTTCCTTAACCTTTTTCTGATCATCAAGTATCCACTTACGATTCTTTGGATTATATTCCAAGAAATTGACGACATTATCTCCATTTCTTCAATTTTTCTCCTACGATCAAACAGGTTGGTATCGGGAACTTCTTCAACATGTTAAACTGTTTTAACAGTTGAGAAACTGATCGGCCGCGATTTATCTTCAAGTTACATTCAGCCACATTCACATTCACCGAGAAAAAAAAACAACTAGAAAATTAATTCCTGGCTTAAAGTTTCTTTCCATTAAGCCTCTAAAAACATCGAACTTGTTTCTTATGCTCTTTCGTTTAACGAAAAACAGAATTTGATGTTAGCGCTTTGCTCCATAAAGTTTGCCATCGTAAAATCACCGTGAGATTTGAGAAAGTCTTAAGAAAAGCCTGCTGAGATGGTTTCTCGTGAACGCTACCCGGCAAACTCAGCAGTGCGAGTTTCTAGGAAACGAACCCGGCGGGAGAAATCAATGTTGCCTACCCAGTTCCCATCTGAAAATATTTCTCGATGATTTGGGTACTTTGATAGCCATAAACTATAAACAATGAGTATCAGAAAATTAACAGAATATTTTAGCATTTTTGAGTAATATTTATCATTGATTGTGAAGTTATATTGGTACCATAAAGAGAACTAGTGTCATTCGTATAAGTTAGAGAAATATTAGGAGAGAATCAATATTTAAAAGGACCGTTATAATCACCACTCATAATTTCGTTTAAATACAGATAACATAAAATACTTCGTGGTAAATTTGAGTTTTGGAATTAATAATGTAATTATCATGTAATAATGGGAAATGATTAAAAAATTATAAGTTATTTGAGCGTGGCGTGATTTCTAAAAAGTAATGCATTAATTAAGAATTTTTTAAAGGAATTCTTAAATTCATATTAAAAGAATAATTCATCAAATAAATTTTAATTACTATATATTTGAAGTCCATTAGGCTAATTAAGTATTATTATATTTCAAAGTGATAAATGTAAAACTGGGTTGATACGTGTAAAATATTGAATTTGAATCTGAATTCAAGGTATTTTCCAAAGCTAATATTAACTTGTTTGACTGCGTGCGTCAAATATTGTAATAGATTTTAACCAACTTCCCGCAAACTAATTTTCATTAAATATCGCACGTTGACTTCCTTTCTATGGCAATACAATATTCAATTATGACTGTAACCGGCATCGATCTTTGCTAATCGATTTCCAGATACGGTTAAAGTATCTTTAAACGTATTAGTTGCTGATTAAAATACCATGAAATGAATAACTGAAGTATGTAATAAACGTTAGATTTACATAAAAAAAATGGAACGTTACTTACACAGTTGCCTGTGGAGATCTAAGTTTGCAATAACTAAGGTGTGTTACAGGCATTTCTAAATTTGACATCTCTCTCTCTCTCTCTCTCTCTCTCTCTCTCACACACACACACACACACACACACACACGCACACACACACACACACACCTATTTCCAGCGTTTTGAAATTATATTACACAGATTATTTTAGCAATTACCACTTTCCCATGATTGTTTAACAAGCCAGATACTGCCGATGCTTCTTGCGCCGTGTGACCTGGAAACAATTTGTGTATGTGGTATGGAATAAACTGGACCATAGGCATACAAAAAATTCGTAGAATACTCAGCCGTAAAACAACTCAATGTGCTGTACTGACTGAAACACATAAAACAAAGACAAAAAAATGTTATTTGTCTACAAAAGGAATAGAAGTTGCAAATTTTAATTACGGAAATTGGACTAAACAAAAATAAAGTCAAGGAAAGGACTGAGAAACAGTAAGAAGTACTGATATATTCGTGTAGAATTCGACGTTTCGTTACAGCAAAATTAATATCTAAACTATGTGTAACTTAACTACTAGGTTAAATTTAGAATTTCCCGGCAGAAGTCTAGGTGAAGAAATGATTTTCCATCGCCGAAAAATGCGTCCAGATAATGTTATAAACGATTACAATATCGTGCGAAACGGTTCGCATATTTGCCGACGCGCGTTTACGTTCATATTATAAGTAATTATGAACGCGAAACTTCGACGGAGGGGAATATTGGAGAAGAGGTCAGACTGAATGTTGTTTTGTGACAGATTGGTCACACTTTAAATTTTAGAGTAATATTTTAATTGATAAGATTATTAATCATTTTTAATATATTTATATTAACACGTTTTATTCATTTGTAATTTCAAATTATACAACGAATTGTTACAATATTTAGAATTGATATTATCAGAAAATGAATAATTATATTTACACAGAAAGTGTCAGTACAAAATAGACCCACAATATTCCCTCCATAATTTGGGACTTCATCACGTGATGAAGAATAATAGGAGCGTAATTTAATAAATCTGCAGAATATAAAAATTTACTCTCGCTACCATTGAAATTAAGATTATTTGAATAAGGATAATAAATTAATTTAATAAGTTACCATTTAAATTGTAATGCCAATTAATTAGGACATTAATTGTTTGGAAATAAAATTTAAATTGTTTGAAAAATCCATTATAGCGGCAGGAGTTTCCAAGACAACAATGAAGCCGAGCTCTGTTACTTTGTCGGAAAGTCAAAAATGCGTATGCGCGCTAAATCTCGAGACTACGATTGTTAGTTGGTGACTACAATTTAACAGAGTTAGTTGGTGACGGAACATTTCGGAGGACGGAACAAATGATAATAGAGCAGAGACTAGCCGTCGTTTAATGTATTATTAAACAAAGTTGTGAGTTTAAGACAAAGTAAAAACATTCACGGAAGCATTTAAATATCGCTAAGTTAGCAGTTTTTACGTCCATCAGCCAGCCAGGAATAGTAAAGTTGCAGTTTAAGTCCCAAACGGTAAAAAGACTAGCAAATCTATGAATCACAGGATTCATATAAGGCGAGCAGTTATCAGACAGCTAACAAAAAGGAGGATCGTCCGAGTTCCTGGGAGCCTATCAAGGTGGACTTCAAGAGTGCAAAATCTGTGAGCCAATATTAGAATAAGTGTAAATTTTTTTTGCAATAGTGTACTCCCTAAAACAAAAGGAATGCTAGAACCAGCTGGACAGATGTGAGTAACAAAATACAAAATTAATGATTTATGTAAACGTAATTAAAGGATAGAAGTCAGATTTCGTTCTATTTTAATTGTCAATCAGAATTAATTTCTTTTCTTTTAATTTCTTCCCATTGACATATTGTCTGGGTGAATTAGAAACTTTGTGTTAATTAGTTTTTTTAAAACAACTTGTTGTGGCCACTATCAAACCCTGTGAAGACCCTGAGAAATTAATATTTTAAATTGTAATTGTTTTTGAGTTATTCCCACAAAATAAATAAATATTTTGTTTGTTAATTTCTATCTTTTCATTTAATAAAAAGTCTTCTATTGAATTATTACCTAAATGGCGCTTCAAATCCATTAAATTCTTCAAATTCTTTAAATTTAAATAAAGATAATTTTTTTGATTATTACAAAATATATTCCACAATAAGAAGACATTATATAAAATTTATAAATTTAATTGACCATCCTCTTGCAAGTTAAATTCATCCAAAAATTGCATTTTTGTGTGGTACAAAATTAACATTCAAATATCTTTACTTTGTTTTAATTTACTTTGTCATTTTCTTCTAATTAAGTTATTTTGTTACTATCCCACTTACAGCGTTGTAAATTAATAAGCAAAATATAGAGTTCCGTTGTATTACTTGAGAGCAAATGTCACCCAGTGCACCTCGAGATCTGAAATTAGCATATTACCTATAGGCAGTCACGACAAGATTTCAAGTTAACCGTTAATCTTGCTAATGTGAATTATAAACCTAGTTTGTAATGCAAAACGGACAGCCCAAGGAGGCGGATTTGATGTTAGTGTAACTTATTAAACCGGAAACAAAGCGATAGCACGGATGTTGCTTAATCAAGAAATTTCCATGTTACGTTAGAAAACGTCACCCCCTGGGATATATTTTCATTAAATAAATACATGAACAATGAAACAATTTTTTATAATTCCATTCCCGTAATGATAATTTTATTACTATTTTAAATGTATATTATTTATTCCATACGAAACAATAAAATAATAATTTTCCATTTGTATAAATATTTTAGGAAATGCGTGTTTACGCATTTAGCTGCCCTAATTTCCACGTTATTTCTTTCAGCTTTATTCCATAACTTAGGTCTATAATATAATCTTGCTTTAAGGAAAAGCAGCGACCCCACAACTAACCCCTCTCCCGCCATCGGAAGGGCGTGGGACAAATACCAAATTCCCGACCTACCTGATGCAGGTTTTTCTAGGGTTTTCTCTGCATCACTTTTGACGAATTTCCAGGTAGGATCCTGAAACTGTAGCGCGGGGGCCCTAGTTAACCCTTGGATACATTCATCTACCCTTCCGCACCCCCCCCCCTTTCAAATCCCTTTCCTAAGCTATAAGAGGGGAGTTGCCACTATGTGGATTACCCTATACATAGCCTGTGTACACCTCAAAAAAAAAGATCCATTACTGTTTAAATACTGTATAACCTCAAAAAGAAACCTTCAAAATTGTGTATCGTTGCATATACGATATGCTATTTTGCAATTTAAAATTATTCATTTCAAATCGGAATTATTCCCGCCCGTTAAATGAATGTCTGTGATGATTACCTCCTTGGAACACTACTGAAGTACCCCTCGAGCGTGTAACGGTTTTTTTTAAACGTTTTTGAAGCGAATATTCGTTACTAACATTAATTTACTGACATATTTGAAGAATTATATGAAGTTTTAATTAAGCCTGTAAAATGTGAAGAGATTTGATGTTTTTTAAAAAAAGTTGTGTAACTTCTGCAATGAGTGAACAGGGAATTTTGGACATCAAGTGAAGCGATTTTTTGTCTTTGCTAGATATATTGTTAGAAAATAGAGCGGAAAGAGACTTGGAGAAGAACAGCTCTTTGAATCTCTATCATAAAGAAAAGCGTTGAAGTTTAAGGAGAAAACGGGTACATAAATCGTAAAAGATAATTACATTATTTTACGTGTTCACTATATTAGCGAGAATAATTGAATATCATTTTAATCAAATTACTTATTATTCAATTTATGTACATGTGTGTTAAAAATCCTTTGTAAAGAAATAATAAGTTGAATTATGCAGTGATTGTTTAAACTTATAATTTATTTGAAGTACTAATAAAAACATTCACAGGCTTTGTATAATTATTCAATACAAGTAATTTATAGTTGCACGTATTGCTTTACTTGTTGCTCGTGTATTATTTTGTGTTTCAATTTCATAACACGTCAATACTCGTGTGATTTGGGTGTGCTGCGTGACGTCACCCTATGACGTCACTATTCCTGTGCCCCACAAACACTAAAACGATATGTCGTGTAGGAGTCCAAGCCGTAGCGGACTTTTAATGCAGCAATAAATAAAACAAGCTGGTGGCAAAAACTTATACAAATTCATAGGACAACTTCAGCTACATTTAGAAATCCACGCAATGCACTGAGATAAGATAACGTAAAACATTTGTATTGTAATATATACATATATATATATATAAATATGTATGTATGTATGTATATATATATTGACACATGACGTTACCAAAAGTTACTAGAATTTCACAATGTGTTTTCAAAAATAAACACATTACTTGATAATATTTTCGAATAATGGTGAATTTTAATGAAATAACGAATCCCAGGTAGAGCTACAATTAAGTTTACGTTATTAAAATTATTATGACAGATAATTTTAGCGTGGTATTGTTTTAGACTTATTCATTGTATACATAAATTTACGTTCACATTATAGTAAAGAAAAAAGTGATCTATATTTTTTTAAAAAAGCAAGATATCTCGTGCAAAGGCCCTCAAGGAATAAGATTTAAATTTCTAAGAAGTAATTAATAATGCTTTAATGTTTTTTATTGTCTGTCTGGGTGACATTGAAGACTGTTATTAATAGACAAACGCAGGATTAAAATGAGTAAGGAACAGAAAATAAACGTATACTTATTCAGATGTTAAAACTAGAACAAATCAATAAATTAAAAAAAAAAAAAAAGATATAAATGATACTCTGAATTTTGTAGTGCAGGACATTCTTCAAAGCGGAGAATTCAGAAAGTAGAGGGCCTTTGAAATCAAGTAGCCAATTAGTTAATGGAACATCAAACTGAAAGTTTGCTTATAAAAGTATTCTTTGCACTCAATATTTAAATGATCAGTAATACAATGAATAAACCAAAATAAAATTCTTATTAAATATATTTAATTATTTTAAATGTCTTAGAAAGCAGCTACCGTGTTGTTCCAACGTTCAAGCGTGAACAAACGGAATGGAAAATAAGCACATTAGGCTTAGCTCTCGCTGAGCTTTTCCATCATTTTACTTTTCGCCTCTAAGAAGGATCTTTCGTAATCCCACAAACGGTTGAATTTCGCTATTTTAAAATAAATTATAAAGTGGCTCCATTGCATTATAGAGGAGGTGGAAAAAATTCTACGTTATTCTAAGCTCATACTTTGTATGGAATGATATTTATAAAAAATACATGAATATCAATTCACCAAAAGATTGATATTTTGCAATTTAAAGAGATGTTAAATTCAACGATAATGTAGGAGGAAAGTATATTTTTTCAGTAGTTGCATTTTTTTTAAAAAAAAAAAACCTGTGGCACCTGTTCTCAGCTTTCTCAGGTGGAACCTACCTGAGAGAGCTCCAACAACCCGAGGCATCTGGATCAGTTTTGAGAGGTGTATGCTTCAGGGTCTCAGACCTAGGGCATACGGCAAGAGTTGTCCTCTCTTACTATTAAAACAGTGGACGAGTAGACTCCTAAACTGGTCGTGGCATGGAGAAGTGAATGATGCGTCCTCGCATCAAACCCCGCTCCAGTCGTTGGAAAGTCGTGGGACTAGTACCAAGAGCCTGATGTTTCTGATGCACGGGTTTTCCGAGAAGAACAACTGATTATTGTCAAGTTAATATCCATTTCAATGAGTACATAACCTTCATACGCCCTGCAATATAATGTAGCTATATCGTTTCTACTCTATTCTCACCAAGTCAACTTCAATTTCCAATGGACCTGGAAAAAGGAATCCTCCGCTTCTGTATTTCACTTCACTTCCTACAACAATACATCAACCTATTCCAACGACATCACTTTCTAAAATTCACCCTGTCCACCAACGTCTTGCCCATCTCACTGAATACTACAGCCACCGATCCGTAAAAAACGACGTCCCAAAAGTTTTTCCACCATCCGATAACCTAAACTAAAATCATTCTCCATAATTATAACAATATTTCCAGCACTCCATTTTCCCACCCGTCCCAGATCAAAATCAAAGCTTAAAATGTAAAAAGCCCTTTGGATTACATTTCCCCGCTTCAAAACAATATAAAACGTCTGTAGATATCACCTTCTAAACACAAATATTGTTAAAAAAAATATAGAATGTCTGCGCCCTTCACTTATCCAGCAAAGTAATGACAATACAACCTCCAATGCAAATTCCATGCTGAAGCGGACCTCTTGAATTCTATAACCAGAGCCTCATAATCATTGAGAAGAATACGGAATTACAGTTAAATTAGTCGTAAAAGATATTATAGCGAGCCGCGATAAAAATACTTTAAATTATGCTGATGACGTAAAAGATTAATTACTTTAATCGAAAATATTAACAATCCAAATAACTGTTTTAAAACAGTGAACCTAGACGCTTGGAAAATGGTAACTAGGAAACACATAAACATAAACAAGTGTACTTACAAAGTACCTGATTTTGAGCAACCCGGATTCAGAATGTTATTAGAAACGCGACCACTTCAAACAAAAATATAGACACAGTCATAATAAATAAACCATGATTTTTGCATTTTGGGTTTGAATTCGTTTTAAATTTTTTAAAGTAATATAAGCTATTCAAATTTGTCTTTCATCTTTACAATGCGGCTTATAACTATTTTTGTGAATGTTTCATGTGATTGTCTAATCAAGATTTTTATGTCCAACAAATTAAAAAGGCATAGAAGGTCCAAATCGTAATGTTTTAAGCAATTAATTGAACCATGTGTTCAGATGACTGTTGCACCGTTTTACAACTCAGACCAAACTTAAAATTATTTCTTCTGCAGTCTGGAATTGTTGGAAACTTGGAAGTTCAACTAATCCGATTATGAAAGACTCCTAAATATTTATTTCATGGAGCCCTGCTGTAGTATTCAGACGAATCACGGAAGCTTCGTTGATCGATTCTACACGGAAGTATAATTTTTATTTTATATTAGCTGTTTTCCGGGCGATGTCCGGGTTTTCATTTATTCCAAACATATATATTAGACCTAAAAAGAAAATAATTTGACATTATTCTCTCGAACGTTCTGAATAAAATATAAATAACCCCTTTCCACCTCATCGCAAATGGAGGTGGCTTAACTGGCATCGGAAGTGTCACTGTTCAATCCAGCGAACTCCTAACACGTATCTGGATTATTTCAGACATATTAATTTTCCATTCATGGAATATACGAATAAGGCTTGTGTTCCCACGCTGCAGTAACGTATACAGTCCTATCTTAGTGAAGAATATTTGCAAAATAACGTTGTAAAGACGACATATTATTAGGAAAAGTTGTTTAAGATTCTCACGTCTCTGTTAGAGTGGCACAATGAAATTAATGCTGAAATGATAATTTCGTCAAAAACAATTGTAATGTGAAATTGATACTATTACAACTAATCGTAAGAAAATTTAGGGGTCAAGAAATGTAAATATGATGCTAAAATGAATAGATGTAAACTATTCTAAATTTTTAGTGGTTTGTGTTATTATTAAACTAATTTCAGTAATATTTTAAAAATATTAAGCAATCATTTTCCGAACAGTAGGATGTACAATTAATTATGAATTATTATTTGGAAATTATAAATTTCTGATAATGGTGTGCATTACACCCAGAGACTTTCAATGCACCGTGAATTAATATTATTTGCCACTTAGTAAATTATTTCTTAAGCCGGAAAAATTATAATTAATTTAAAAATTCAACAAATAGAATAGGCATTTACAAACAATCTACATATTGAGACCTATATTCGATATATTTACTTGTATAAATAACGCAGGCCATGGAGTAAAGCGTCTTTATGATACGCGGGCTGGAAAAGTATTTTCTTTTTAGAAAGCGTTTAAAAGTATAAAGTCTAGTTACTGCCTTCGGAATAATTTTACTTATTTTCTCACCGTTTGTTTTTATAGACCAGTGTTTCCTTTATGCTATGCCGCAGTTACCTTCATTTCAGCTCTTACAAAATTTTCTGTTCACCACAACCCAAAATCAGAGATATCTATTTTTTAAATGAATATTTCGAATGATAAATATGTATTTCGTCATTTCGGTATTTATTTAAACATTGAGGAACAATTTTTACTACATTAAATAGGAAAACTTCCGATGTTTAATTTTTTTAATGATATTATGTTATTATTTTTTGCAAATGGGCAAAGAAATCATATAGTTCCGGCTAATTCTTTGCGTATATAAATTTATACTGTTTTAAATTAAAATAAAAAAATTATTTAAAATATACGAATGTATTTCTTTAGGCACATATATATTAATTTTAAAAAATTAACAATGGAAGTTTTGGAATTTACCGAAGCAAAAAATAGTTTTTCGTTCTACAGTGTTTATATAAATATTTTAATGACGAAAATATGATTAAATAATGATAATGTAAATCTATATAATAAAAAAGGATGTATATTTGTATGTATGTATGTATGTATGTATTTACGTTGTTCTTTATACAAATTTTATCGCGTGGACAGAATGCAACAAAAATTGGTATACGTATTCTGCCAAAATCGAGAACCGGTACTGTGGGGGTGAGAAACGCCTAGCATACATGTGGAAAGAATTATAATTGAAATAAGTTACGAATTAGTGTTAAATTACTGCGCGAGACGATGACGTCATAAGTTTTCAAGACATTGACGCATCCTAAATATAGTTCTGTATTTCGTAATGAAATAAAGCAGAAATATTTTTATTTAATATAAAGTATACATGTGGAAAGAATTATGATTAAAAACCGTGATCATTAAATATTAATTTACTGCGCGCCAAGAGACAATGACGTCACGCGAGAGAAAGACGTTACTACGCAACGAACGAAGGAGATTATTAGGAATTAAATAAAGCAGAAATATTTTCTTTAAATAAAAAGTATAATTTTATGCAGCAATACTCCATCGAATGATAATAAAGAAGAATACGAATTACTTTACCATCCTTGGGGAAAATGTAAGTTAATTTTCGCGCTGTATTAGTTGTGAGTCTAGCTAACAATTTCATCAATATAATATTTCGTAATGTATGAAGACTGAGTGACGATTATATCCTGAAATACTCGAGGAATATATTTAAGTAATCAATTAAATACTTTTTCGAGTTTATATAAATAAGTACACGAGCAACGCCGGGCACCCAGCTAGTAATATTATAAAACTTTGTTTGGGAAAATTAGTGCAAAGCGCTTCACGAAAATATTTAAGTCGAAGTACGGATATTAAAGTAAAGGTTTCTTCAAAGAGTAGTCAGAAACTTAAGTCCCTTCGTGTCGTCTGCAAGTGGTGGTGACCAATTGAGAAGTTTAAGACTGGGTCGCCGAAGTAAAGGGGAAGTGGGCAGAGATGTGAATGTATATTAACAACACTATGCGGTTCATAACGCTGGTAAAAGCGGTGTGCTGATCTATAATTGTTAAGATGTGATGGTCTGTTTATTTAGCCAGTTTGTTAAAATTAATAAAACCAAAAGTCGTACAAATTGAAAACAACTAAGCCGTTTGATATAGTTATAAAATTGGGTAGTTAGGAATAATGACGCTACGTCATTTACACTACGAAATTTTGACTAAATTTGATTTGTTCCTCACAATAATATAAATTATAAAATTGTCCGTAAGAGGGAAAAATTATTATTTTTTTGCAGCAGTTGCTGAGAAACTAATAAAATATGCGTTAATATGGCCCAATTAAGGCTGTCTTCTTAAATCAAGGAAAAGATAGATTATGCTCAGTGGAATATTTTTTGTAAATAAATGTGGACGCTTATATTGCGTATTAAAGATGTTTCAGTTTTAGGTTGTAACGCAAAACAAAATTTGGTGAAAAACCCTACTCAATTTCATAGACTTTTATTCTAGAGATGCGTGGTTCCATTTTGCAGCGGTTATTAAAAGAGCGTGTTATACGAAGCTACGTTCTTTTTCAGAAAATAAATAAGTAGAAAAAAAGCCGAACTTACAACCGCAGTTCCCGAGAACTACACTCGCTTTGCGCGCTTATAAACAATGCCTACGTCAGAAATTGCATTACAATTTTTTGCAGTAACGCCTACCTATTACATTTATTTTGAAAGGGAAGTCGTGCTTTCTGGGTAACACACATAAAACTAGGAGCAGTATCTTCAATCTACTGGAAAGGTCTGGCGCGGCCGACATAAAGCCCCGAGTGGCCGCCTATAAAACTGTATGCAGATGTTTGTACTCGGCTGCTGCGGTATCTGGGGCTGTCTGCATTCAGCCTACAATGAGTTGCAATTCTCAACAGACATTAAAACTGAGACAAAATCGATAACAAAGACAAATGCACTCCGCCATAAAAGGCTGACCTCAAAACGCCATAACAAAAGGAACTGCCTCTAAGCGCGGTTTGATTCCTATGGAACTGAGAGAGAATCAACCGTGAATCTGTCCAATCATCGCCAGGGGGGTTGGTTTGTTCTTCTGGGATGAGCAGGGACGCCAATCATGTACCCATTAGTAGTAACAAGTAGACAATCGCGAATTCTGTATGAAACACAATGAAAAAGCAATTTTCGATGGAGTTTAGAATATCTAATTTTATGTTTGTAAGTTAATTATGGATATTAAATTTTCCTGTTAGTACAGTTGTCACACGTAAACTGTTAATCACAAAATCGAATAATATTTTCCCTGCTACAATGAAAAATTAAGCACTTAAATAAATATTAGATTTAAAAAATTAAATCCACATTTAAATAAATAATTTCATACCCGCAATTTAATTAGGACCTATAATAACCTTACAAATAGTGTGGCATAATGAAATATGCAGAGATACTTTTAAAATTATTTTAATTTATAAATATTGTACTACCGTTCAATTTCAAATATTAATTAGTTTTCGGTATTTTTGTTGGGTCATGATTTTTATAACATCATTTAACATTCTTATTAAGAAATAAATTCAATTAGTTATAGATATAGGTAAGGATATTTCTTATTCCGAATTGGTTACGATTTTTTGCGCAACTGTAAACAACTACGTCACCTGGTTATTTGAATTATTTTACAAATGATTATATGTAAATGTGCATTGAATGGTTTTGTTATGTAATGAGTTGTAAAGAATTGTTAGAACTGCCGGTGCTCAAATTTAAATAATATTTTTAAATATTTCATTTTAATTTATTTGAATTATTTTATTCCATTAGTCCTCATATGAGGAAATAGGAAACGTCAATACATAAAATTACAATATAAGAATTGAATGCTACAATTATAAATAATTAGAAGTTAACATAAAAATACTAAAATTCTGGAACTCAAATTTCCCTGTACGACATAAGTAAAATATTATGAATATAACAAAAATAATAATTCTTTAACTATACCAGGGGTATAATATAATATATAATATTCAATATTACAGCGACGTTTCAGTACATTTTTGTACTTTCATGTGGTTTTAACTTTAGTTATGTAATTACGTCGACGGTAACTGAACATAACGTAAAAACATTAGAACCTGACTAAAGTCAAAAAATGATGAAAATACTAAAAACATACGGAAACGATAAAATATTTTAAAATATTTATAAAGAAAGGTGGTTAATTTATTTTGCTAATAAAACAAATGTAAAGTATATCATTAAATAATATGCATTAAAATTGAATGTAGTATTGCTAAAGGAAGTCAAATAAATATAGACAAGCTGGAGCCGTAGAAGAAGGACTGAAGATACAGATAACAGAAACTTATAGTGCAACAAAAGAGTCCGTTGCTGATAAGAACATCTAAAGGGAAAAGTGGATTAATAAACGGATTGTTGAATATACAAGAATATATTAAATTCAAGAATGAAAATGATGAACATTTTGTTATAAAATTAATTTAGTGGCTTACTTTTATCTTCTCTGTGATATGATTTTTTTAAACTGAATCGTAATTACTACCTAATATATTTTCCGTCTCCGTACACACTCAAAAATATTTTAACATTAGTACATCAGAAACTAGAACAGGTTCCAGTGTGTTACACATTCTTATGCAGAAATAGTAATGGCATTCAATGACGATACGACAATAATATCTGGGGAAAATCAAGGAGATCAACTTGAATCCACGGAGAAGTTTTCAGAATTTTATATTGGATGTAAATTAACAAGTGATAAAAAAAGAGAAAACCATTCATTCGTGGCGGATGGAACAGTGACATTTTCTTAATAGGAAATTTCAGTGAAAATGAAAGAATGATTATATACAACCAATATATGATACGAATAAAAATATTGTTGCCGTAAAGTGAAATAAATGTTTAATAAAATTTTATTACGCGGAAATATGTGTCACAGTAATTAAGTTAAAAGTATATGAAAAAGTCGGAGGTAATTGCCACTGATCATTGAAACCCTCCAAACAGATTTAAAAGACGGATAAACATTACGAGGAGCGCAATTAGAGAAAATTAAATTTAATTAGCACTGACTAATCTTATGTGGAGTCTGTAAGAGAAAGATGTCGGTAGTGTAATTGCGTTGTATGATAAATATTTTAAATAGAAGTTCTTTTTCTTAATATTTAATTTTTAAAATCTGGAACACTAGGCAATATTTCCATAATCATCTTCAATAAGTTCAATTTATTTCTTGTTTCACCCAATCAAGAAATCTTGAACAGGATACGCGTAAGTGTTACGGAAATGTTGTAATACAATATGACAACGCGCCTACGGTCCAGATGTAACATCAATCATATCCCATCCTGCGTCAGAATATATTCAAACAGAATTTTAAGGAAAACTCCGTTGTCCGAAAAACACGTCGGAATTAAATATTTAGGAAATTATTTACTTCTTTTCTCATATAAATGGTGACTGATTAAAAACTTCGGGGATGGAATAGTTAAAAATTAATACATCGTATGTTATCAGTCATATTAAATTTAAAATCCATGAAGGAATTCTGTGAACAGTTAGCGTTAGAACAAATATTCAATTTGAGAAGATACACAAAATTTTCGCAGTAAGAAATTAAAATATTATGAGTACGAGATACCATATTCTCGGAACTCGTCTATCTAGATATTGTCCATAACACATCTAAACGAACAATTCACATAAACTACAGTTGTTTTTCCCGCAAAGTTCACGGAGTCGGATACCCACTAACGCCGACTAAATCTACGGTAATCTTCCTTTGATGGTGACGAACTCTGGTCTCGTCTTGGTGGATTTTTCTCTGCATCTACATAATGTTTACTTCTGCTGGTCAGATTTAATGACGGACTGTTGACTGACGAATGACGGCTCACACTCTCAAGAAATGTTATGAGAGCATATCGATGAGTGTCATTGGAATAAAGGACAAAAATTCAAATCTTATTGATCTAACAAGAAATTATATTGATCTAGGTACAGTACATAACCTAAAATTTAAAATGCAAACTCGATCACTGTTCGTTACATAGAACTACCTCAAGTTAATAAATTAAACAATTCTGTGTTAAGAACCGTGGAAACAGATAGTGCAAAGAGTGAATGAGAAAGTAACACGCCAAATGTAAAAGGTAGGTGTAACTCAAAACTAATGAATAACCAAACGGCCAGAAGAGTTAAAAGGCCATGTGTTCCATTTATGAAATAAAATATGTGATAAAAACATTTCTACTTCAGGAATCCACAGTGTCAGCGTGATGGGACTAAAAATCAAATACTTCACATATATTAGGTTAAAAAATTTCACTGGTTCTTGTCATATAAAACTTTATGAAAGCTTTCGACCTCCCATGTTTCATATTCACCTCTGAAATGTACATAAATTACATAGTAAGTAAGGAATACATCTCAGGCATACTACTCTGCATCAAATTAAGAATGTTATGTATATTCATATTGTCGTGGTCTCCATCTCTTTTACATGTCTTATGCGTGTGTCCAGATCATACAACGCTGCTTTACTTATATACCTATCCGTTAGGTTATTCAGTAGTTTTGAGTTACACCTACCTTTTACATTTGACGTGTTACTTTCTCAGTCACTCTTTGCACGATCTGTTTCCGTGGTTCTCAGCACTGAATTGTTTAATTTATGAACTTGAGGTAGTTCTATGTAACGAACAGTGATCGAGTTTCCATTTCCAATTTTAGGTTATGTACTGTACCTAAATCAATATAATTTCTTGTTAGATCAGTAAGATTTGAATTTTTGTTCTTTATTCTAATGACACTCATCGATATGCTCTCATAACATTACTTGAGAGTGTGAGTCGTCGGTCGTCAAAAAACAGTACGTCAATAAATCTGACCAGCAGAAGTAAACATCATGTAGGTACAGAGAAAAATCCACTTTGATGCCACAACAAATACGGTGTCAAACAATCTTTTTCTATACTACATCAGACATTACATTTGTTACATTAATTATTGTAATATATCAACGGGTGTGTCTGTTGATAGAAGTGTAAATTGGATATGCTGTTAAGTATTTTATACATTGTTGACTTCTCCTTTGGCAGCTAGACTCAACAATTGGGGCAAGTGCGCGAGTAGTATTGTTTGTACTGGTGATGTCAGTCAGCGTAACAGTTCCACTGGGAGTGGGTCGCTGCTGAGATGGTAGCTCTCGAAAAACGTGCTCGATCGGTATTGTAAAGCAAGTAACATATAAAAGTCTAGTTCCAAGTTGCGAGCTGAAACATTATTACAGTCTTCGAGCAGGAATAATAACTCCAGTTTTTCGGAACTATCTGCTAAGTTTTTGTAAAAAAACCCACTTTTTAAACCACTTTTATAACACTTCAGCAACGAAATTCTCTCGCTACGTGCCGGATTTCCAAAAGCCCCACGTTGGGCGCCATATATATATTGTAATAACCAGCTCAGAAGGACATGAATTCTGTTCTTATTTTTGTCAGCTTTGTTTACGAAGTCAGACTGAGGATCCTTGAGTGGTTGGTACATATAAAAAAATTGATAAAATGATGGATAAGTGACTTTTAGAGAGGGGAAGGACTCATAATTGGGGCGTTTTGCAGCTCTTAGGGCTAATTGGTTGTGAGCAACATCTGGACGACGGAATTCTAATGGCATAAATGACAGAAGGCTGTTTGGATGATGTAATTATATTAAAAGGAAACGTTTAATTTAATTGATTGAGTGGCTCTCGGAGCGGGAGAACGGAAGCAGATGGTGTTTGTTTGGCGAAAGTGGAAATGCAAAAACTGTGAAAAACAACGGAATATTCTGGAGCCAGTATATAAATAAGAGGGCAGTTGGACAGTTTAGGAGCTTCTTTAGCATTTCGTGTGGACGGGACACGGAAGTGTTAGTGGGACGGACGCGGGGCCAAGTTAAAGTGGCCGAAAACAATTGTTATGAACAGTTGGGAGATTACAAAAAGGAGAGATCATCGGATGCGAGGCCAAGCTAGGTGGCCGAGAGTAATCAGCTGGACATCAGTCTGCCAGCAGAGGTGTTTGAATTCGTCGTGAGGGTAATGTCGTCAAGAGGACGTGACTGTGAAAGCAGAGTGTGAGCGCAGCCTGGTGCCTTTTATGCCTATATGAAGTGAGTGTGTGGACCGGAGACCTTGTAAGTTTATTTTTCTGAATTCATAATTGTAAATTGTTAAAAAGATTTCGTTTCATTTGTTTTATTCGTTTCAAAGATTTCGTTTCAATCGTTTCAATCATTTTGTTTTTCATTTATTGTAACTGTATTTGTTTAATTGTAACATTTTGTTCCGTTTCCTTATCAACCCAGTAAAGACCTTGAGGGTACCGAGTCTAATTATTTAAAATGTATTCTAGGTAAATAAAATTGTTTTGATTGATAAAATTTCATCAGATTTGTGTAATTGAAAATTGTGTTTTAATAAATGATAATTGTTTGTTTAAATTGGTAGTTTTATGTTATGTATGTATTACAATATATATATATATATATATATATATATATATATGGGGGTGTATGTATATTCTTTAATTTTAAATTGGAAAAGAGAAAAACACAAATAAGTGAGGTTAAAATCCATATTTACAGTACTTAACGAAATAGGTATAGCTTACATAAATTTTTAAACTTGAGCTATTCCCTCATTACTATTTAATTTCTGTAAATTTCAGTAGTAAATATGGTCCCCTAAGGTCAATAACTTCTATCAGGTAACATACGACGACGAATACATAAATTATCTGAACATTATATAATTGAACTATTTGAATTTTTTCCCATCACAGTAAATGTGATTCACTGAAATGCCCCAACCAAAACAATCTTATATTATGAATATAATATAGTAATATTAACTATATATATATTGTAATATATCAACGGGTGTGTCCGTGAATAGATGAGTAATTTGGATATGTTGCTAAGTTTTTGTATAGTGTTAAGTTCTGCTTTGGTGGCTAGACTCTCAACAATCGGGGCTGGCGCGCGAAAGTTAATGTTTGTACTTATGAAGTCACTTCGTTTTTCGGTCCCTTAGTGACCAGGTGAGACGCGTAAATCTCTAAACACGTGCTCGTACGAATTGTGTAGAAAGTGTGTAGTACATAAATAGTATGGTACTTTAAAGCCACATGTCGTGAGGGTCAAAATGACATTTCATGTCTCGATCAATAAATTATTAAAATCTTCAACGTTGTGTTATTCACATGATGAAGCGTGCGGTCAAGAACTGACGAATCTTATGTTCGTACACGTAAGCTAGCCTCAGAAATTATTCGGCATCACGGAAATGAAGAGTCGGCATAGTACCGTCATAGTTTTTTGCCCAGAAACTGGTAAGCGAACAGATTACTACAATATATACGTAGTCTGAAGGTTTGAGATAGAAAAGTAATCATTCCAACTCTTTTCGTGGTCTAACTTCTTAAAACAGACACAGTACTTTTTATTATATTTCCATCAGTTTAATTATTTACTGCTCTGTACTCCACTACATTAGGATATTTTACAATGTCTAATACACGGAAAGTGCTCGTTCAGATCTTCTAATTGCATTATATTTATTTATTCATATTTTTTAATATACTCAGATATAAATATTGGCGCTTTTTCGAGTAAACCATTTAAGTTGCTGATCGATATAGGCGTAAATTAGTATTTACCATTTGTTTTATTCGAATATACTGTACCGTTTTAAGTGTTTGACCATAGGTAGAGTATTCCCGGCCACAGTTTCTCGCTAATGGTCAAAGCAGACCCACAAGCCACCGCATCACTTGCGCTGCCTTGAGAGGCGCGAACACGCACTCATCTCAGCTAATGCCTCCAGCGAAGCCCAAGGCGACGCCTGCAATTACAGGAGTGCTTCCCTCTTCTTCGTGTAACCTATACGCGGGACAAGTGCTTACAATTTATCAACCCACTGTATCATTAAATGTTATTTTGTTACCATCAAGCATTAAGTACGAAACACGGTCTTCATTCTCTTTGCATTGCTGGCTTGAGGAGCTTCGAAAAGGATATATTTCTTTCTGTGTACGTTGATAATCATAACCCATTTATAATAATTCATAAACACGAAATTATATTTAATTTTCAGTATAAAATAAATAAAGGAATTACAATATAAAATTGAATTTGTAAACCCGTGTTGTAGTGAAATACGTCAACATTTCTCGAAAAATCTTTCTAGTGAGTACGTAAAAATCAGATTCTATTTGTGAAGCAGGAGGACCGGCCAAAAAAATTTTCTGATCCTGTTTTCGACAAATACATTGGTCTTATCTCCCAAGGGCTCGTGGTTAATTATCGAAGGTACGCTTACGAGGAAAACAATGTTAAAGGAGATATGAAAAATAAGTCAGAAAATTATGTATGTAACATACAGGAATTTTATAAAAAATTAACATTTTCCTATTGATATTTAAACACATTGCGGTCCACTTTTTAGGTATTATATTTATTATACACACGTCATTTAGTTTAACAAGAAGCTTTCGACTTGCGTCATATTCATCTGTAAGATATACAACATTTACAGAATTAATCTTTCTGAGAAATTCAAAACCAACCTTTTCATACGACTGTTTATTTACCTTACTTTGAGCCCCATATGTAATCGAACTGTTATTTACACTTACGTCACATAAAGCTGCACAAGTCAAGTCTGTAAAGAATTATTTTTGTGGGCTGGGTTTTACGTTAAATCAAAATAAATATTTGACCAATAAAGAAATTTTATATAAGTTTATTAAAGTTAAACATGAAAACTCTTATCTCAGGCACCTGTGCTTTTTACATAGCAGAGATCTGCTGCCCGTACCAAATGCGTACTGCTATTCTGTGTTGTGTTGCCTGCTGTAGCTCTCGTACCAACGTACTGGCGTCGACTCAGGGGTTGATCACTGTCTACGGCGTCGGCCTCCGGGATTGAATGCTGGCAAGCCGTCGTACTAAATTGTGTGGTGATATTCTGTGAACTCTTCACTAACAAATTGTGGCCCCTTTCTCACGACGATTCTGCCTCGAACTATATCAGAGACAACAACTTTACGGAGCCTCTCTTAATCACATCCACCAGCTTCGGTGAACGCAGAACAACTGTCCAGTTTCAAAAGCTTATCTCCGTTCCCTCCATTATAGCCTCCCATTCTTTTACTTTTTTCATTGTTAGAAAACTTCGTCGAAATGCCAGTTGACTGATTCTTCCATTGTCACAAGATTTATAGCACCCAGTTCCGTAGTCAACAATGACTAACTATTCTGTCATGTTGAGGCCAACAATCGAGACAGGACACGAAATTACTTGGATGGAAATATTTATCTCCTCCACCCCCATGCACGTGCACGGTTTCGAATTCTCATTACCATAGCAAACAACACTTCCGAGACAAAGAAAAACTTAAACCTAAATACACGCGTTACAAGTCGTTACTACGTATTACAAACTACCTTCTTAATTTTGCATACTGCGTAAAAAAAAATTAAAACTATTTTTACAAATTTTCTTTTTATTCTTTTTTTACACTTTGAAAGATTTATGTACATATGTCATATTCAGTAATGTTCTTGCACTATTGTTTTTACAGTTGGTTTGCTTGCATAATACATGCTACTTTTTTAACATGAAGTTTAGTGTTTAAAATTATGAACAAATTTATAAGACTTTTCTATTTCATGATTGTATTATTTATTTGTGTAAATGTTTCGTGGCTTTGCCACCAATGGCGCTGAACCGAATCATGGAATGTATTTCCACCTGGCTGAGAGCCAGTGTATTTAGTCAGTAGTCCCTCGCCTGTTGAGCTAGTGTTGTTGTTACTTAATTGGTTTGTTGTCATCGACTCTGAAACGTTGCTACAGGCTTTTGCCTTCGACTAGGGCACGTGTTTCCAGCGGATTTAGCGGTTGGTGTTTCTTGACCTCCAGTTTTTGGTTGCCCAGTTTCTTGCTCCGTGAAAGTGTTTACCTAATATTCGTTATAATTTTGAGTCCTCCATAAGTAGTTGAAACCTTTTGGATAGTTCCTCGGCGAGTTTACGTGTCTGGCAGCCGTTCATCCTGGAATTGCTGAATTTAGTAGGCATTTCCATAAGGGGGTGATTGGACCCGACTTAGAGTAAACCGATGCCATTCGAGGAATTGTTTCTTTATAACTTCCGGATCCGATCCGATTGACTTTCTTTCACCGAGTTTCTACGTAGTACTCCGTTGCAAACGTTTCTAATTTGTTTACTCTATTGTCTATACATTTGTTAAATGTTTTATATACTTGTTTTCGAACTGCCACCAGAATCCATCCTATTCGCAGCAGATCATATACAGTAAAATTATTTTACATGTAGTAACTTCTGTTGGAAATATTAATTACCCACTTGAGTTTTAAATGTAACTGTAAAAGCTTTATTGTTGAGTTGTGTGAAATTTTATATAGAAGCAGCAAAAATTAATAAACTGAATAACTAGAATGAACTTTTATAATTTCAATAAATGTTCTGCATAACTTTTCAGTCAAGTCACAACCTGAAAAACATTCAAATAGGTACGTTCTAATATTTAACTGAATATTTAATTAGCTGCTGATATAGGTCAGAAACTACATTTTATCTGCTTTTTTTAAATGTGGCAATGTTCGTTTTACAACAAACCAACAACAGCGTAACGGATAAGTTCTCAGATCATACGACATTCCTCGGCTTGCAGGTCGACAGTAAAATAAAATGGAACTTGCACATTGATCGCCTCGTGCGCAAACTTAGCTCTGTTTGTTACTCATTGAGACTATTGATGCAAAAAGTTGATACCAAAACTGCTTCTCTAGTCTATTTTGCCTATTTTCATTCACATATGTGTTACGGTATTGCTAACTGGGGCAATTGTTCTCGTAGTGTGGATGTTTTCAAACTGCAAAAACGAGCCATTAGAATTATATCAGGTTCAGATGCTGGAGAAAGCTTCAGACCGCTGTTCAAAACACTTTATTTTCTGACTCTACCTAGCGCTTACATATTAGAAGTACTAAAATTTGTTAAACGCAACATAACCCTTTTTGCAAGTAACGGGGACAATCATGGAGGAACCGTTGAATTCTCAGGTCTGACAAGCACAGCCTCAGTCTCTACGAGTCTAGCGTTCATTATTCCGGTATCGCACTATTTAACAGCCTTCCTGAACATGTAAAGAACATCAAAAAGTACAACTCATTCGTCAAGGAGTGTAAGACTTTCCTTGTAAATGAAACTTATTACTCCATACACGAGTTTTTGAATCGGTCTCACATTCGTTGAAGTGTTTTGCCCACAAAATTGCTGAAAATGCTACAAATATGTAAATAGTTTGACCAGTTTTCCCCTTTTGGTTCTGTTTTCCTGCCTCTGCTTTCTGTTTTAGTAAATATCTACGACATCCCTCCGTACCTAGCGACAGGAGATTAATACCAGAAAGTGATTAGTGTCGTGTGCGTGTTTCCTAAAGATAGTGTATATGATTGTAGTGACTAGACAAATGTAAACAGATATGAATTTTTGTGTGTGTTTTTGTGTATTATATGTTTATATGTAATTTATCTACTGTACATTTGTGACGAATCCTATTTCCTCTTTAGAGGGCTAATGGTGAATAAATCTATCTATCTATCTATGAATTAATTATGAAATAATCAAAGGTTTACGCACGGAACGTTGAGAGCTTAATGTTCCTCGATAATTAAATTAAATCAGACAGATAGAGTGTTTATAAAGTGTACCACTGTTCTCTTCAGCCAAGGACAAATCACCTGAAAATTCTAGGTAAATTCAGAAAAATGTTTTTCAGTCTGCAAGACTAAGTGTGGGAGGATATGATGATAGGGGAATGTATTTAGTAGATTATAACTTAGCCATGGAGACGATTAAATTTAAATCTTCTATAACCATAATCTAAATAAAAATGTCAAGATGTATCATCCGTTTTCAAAAATCGTGAATCATCCAATAAGGTGTTACGTTATCAAAAACAAGGACGAGGAATGTTTCCTACAACATAAGAGAATTGAAGGTTTCTTAGACAGTAGACGAAATTTCTTGCATCACAATCGCGTTAGATACTGATAGATAACCCTCTGATTAAGGTGTAATTACGTGCTATAAATAAAACACAGGCATTCAACGCCAGAACATGCATCTGAATAGAAAATATATATTCGTAAAATTTTTAAGGCCACCAAAATTTATATGAATAAGTTATCTGCCAAATCAATCATCAAATTTTTATTTTAATTATTGTACTTTTTAAATAATTTAGTTACCCGTTTATTAGGTCACCTTCCACCGGTACTAGTCCAAAGTTCGAGTTAATGATCCGCAAATGCTACGACTTAATCTTTCATTTTTTCCAAAGAAAGGTTCCCATTCAGTACCTGTTGGTAGAATAATCCCACCAGCCAGATTGAAGGAGCCATCTTCCGCCAGCTTTCCTATGTTACGAATGGTTTCCGCTGTGGTTTAAAACCTCTACTACAATATCATGGCGGATACGGCAAACTGAGATTTGTAATACTTCCCCGAGGCATTCTCGGTACCGTCGTAGATATTGTGAGATGGAAGGTTTCTTGAGGAATGAGATACTGTTGAATTATTTGTCGGTTTGAAGATTAATTGTGAGACTGAATATTAGTAAGCTTTAATTTTAAAGCAAGAGCTTTGAAACGATAGCTACGATAAATTGTAGTCTGTCTCCTGTCTGCATTCAAAATAAGTCTCTGCTCAATACCGAATTCTGTGAAAGGGCCTTCAGGCTGACTCCCGTAGAAAACATTTTTTAAATTGTTAATATTAACTCACTCGCGCCTAATCTGAGTATATTAATTAATACTGATGATAATTAAAATTATAACTTTCTATTATCAATCTAACTTTGTAAAATATTATTAAAATTCTATGACAGTCCTATAAAGAACCAATTTAAGTTAAAAATTTAAAATATCGAATTATTAGTGTCAATTGAAATCTTCTATGATTATACGTTTTCAAGAACATTGAAATCATCAGCAACTAAAATATTAAACAATTAAATTTTAAAAACAGCCTATTAGCAGAAATATTTTTATTATATTTAAAACTATATATATATATATATATATATATATAAAATAATAAATTAAGAAAGTCTTATATAAATGATAATTTTTAATAAAATTATGTAAACATAAGACTATAATTTAGTGTTTCATATATTTCATTATAAAAAAAAATTGGTTGAAAAATTTTTAACGTGCGGTATGCCCACACGTTGCGGCCAAAATGACGGATATTACACAGCTGTTAAGACTATTATTGAATTTTAAGATAAAGGAAATAAAAAATTATATAATACAACAGATAGATCGTAATTTTTTTACTTTATTTGTTGTAATTTTTAACACTAATGACCGAAGGATTAGATCTAATATGCAACATTTCGCTCGTTAATCAGGGATACTATTTCGATTCTTCATCTAAATCTTTACATTGTGAAAATCTGATTTATATTTCTTTAAATAAATAAGTTTTGACAAACTGAATAATTTAAATGCCGTTAAATTTCGAATAATTTTTACTGATTCTAGTTTTAGACATCGTTTTGTTTATCCGATATAACAAGAATTAAATGACACGTTTATCTAAAGTTGGTCCTTAATATTCTGACCTAAATTTAAATTATTGGAAGCTTTCAAATAATCCGAATTCCATAATTATAAAAAAGTCAATACGATTATATGGAATATTTTGAAAGCTGGGTAGAATGATAAAAAATTTGTTATATGGATTATTAATTGGTACTCATCGTCCTTGATATTTTAATATTTAATTTATAAATGAAGTCATTATTATAACTGATACTTTGCAATTAACTAATTTTAATAATGATGGTAATCTATCTAATACATAAAATAGACTGTACGCTTGCGTACATATGTTCCTCATACAAATCTACACTCGTGGAGAAAATTTCACCAAGTTTCGACCACGTTTTGCTTACAAACCGGAAACAAACACTATCGGGTAAGACACAACTACCGCCACCAGGGCCGAAGGGGTGGTAATTTAAAAACAAACTTAAACGCCCGATATTTTCGTCGTATAAATATTTTTCGAGTCAATGAGATTGATAGTGCTTCTCCCGGAGTAGATTGAGTATGATTACAACCTCTTTCGGCGTGGGAGGGGAGCATCCTTAGGGGTGAGGTTGGGAGGTAGTTCCATAAAATATCGCAAAAACAGGCGATATTGGAGCTTAATCCGAGGATATGGATGTAGCTGAGTTTATTTATGACGTTCAACTTTCCGTTTAGTTCCCAGGGGCGGGGGCGGACGGCGTCGAAATTTTCAAACATGTTAAACGTCTGACATTTGCGTCGAATAAATATTTTTCGGCGTCCATGAGTTGACAGTATTTATGTTGTTTGTATATAAATTTCAACCACTTTGGCATGGCAGGGATGGGATGGAGGTGCTTTATATAAAAATAACGCAAAAACATCCAAGATTTGAGTATTATTCGGGGTTATTGTTATCGCTGAGTTTAATTATGACAACCCTGGCAAATCCGGGCACCCATCCAGTACATTCATAAAATGAAAAATATTTTTATACAAAATAGTTAAGTGTGTAATTGTTATATACTAAGTGTAATTTTTGTTTTAACGCTCAGTCGTGTGTACACTACGTATTTGTAAACATTATAGCCTGAAGATAAACAAAGGTTTTATTGAAAAAACTGTAAATTTTTTGGTCCGTGTTTCACTTTTTCATAATACACTTCTAAAATATAGACAATGGAATACTCATTCACTGGTCTACTTAATATCAACAAACTTCAAAAGCGGTATAATGTGATATAGATATGGTAATTTTAAAATGTGTTGCCAATTATGTAAATTGATTTTCCTAGTTATTGTAAATCTATATCACTGAGAAACATCATGTCATTGAAGAACGCAGTGAAACAACTAAGCGGATTCGGCGTCTGTTTTTTGTATCTACGCGACCGTGGAGCGAGTTGCTATGGAACAAAATTTTTAAAACATTATGTAGCCAATACGAGCCACGGTAGTTGTGTTCACCGTTGTTCTGAAAATTTCGAGGAGATCCCATGTCGCGTGTCAATCACACGTTTGCAATTGGCACGAGTGCGCGTACTTCGTGAATTGCTGATGCTTTCAGTAACAACTGCGTGTTGCACCTAAAGAACTGTATACACATAATTATTATATACTAGCTGGGTGCCCGGTGTTGCCCGAGATATCATTTATCTATAACCCCCGATATGACTCCAATTTCGGTTGCTTTTGCGCTATTTTTATGTAACGCTGCTCGAACACTATCAATACATGTGCTCACCTCCCATGCGAAAGGGGGTTGAAGTCATTGACCAAATATATCGGCAGTTTTTACATGTTAGAAGATGAGAACTGCCACAAATGTGTGATAATCAAAAAAAGTATTTTTCAACGCAAAAATCGGCCGATTACATTGTCTGGAAATTTCTACCACCGACCACCACTTTCCAAATCCGTCGCGTTACCCAGGTAGTCACAATTAGACTCAGCGACATTCATAGTCTCTGACTTGATTCGAATCTCAATTGTTATGCGTTTTTTTTATTTAACGTACCTCCACCCCACCCCTAAGCTTTCTCCCTTGACATGTGTAGAAATTATCCACAAACAATATTGGTATAAAAACTATCAAAGTAATTAACCCCAGGAAATAATTATCGCAAATATTGACTGTTTAACATGTTTGAAAATTTCCACTCACGAACACTCCCGCTTCAGGGACTTAAACAGCAAGTTGAATGTCGTAATTAAAGTCAGTGACAACTATAACCCCGGATTCGACTCCAATCTCGATAGGTTCTGCTTTATTTTTATGTAATGCCACTTCACGCCCACCCTTATGAGTGCACCCCTCCAAAGCAGGAAATGGGTTGAAATTATACACAAACAACATCAGTAGAAATACATTCAATATAATTAACCCTGAAAAATATTTATTCTACGCAAATATCTGCCGTGTTTGCATGTTCTAAAATTTCCACCCCAATACCCCTGCATGTGAGGGGTAAATGCAAAGTTGAATGTCGTAACTTTACTCAGTGACATCCAGAATCTTCGATTTTACTCCAATCTCGGTTTTATTCGCGTTATTTTCCTTTAAAGTATCTCCACCTCAAACCCTAAGGGTGCCCTTTCCCAAGGGAGTAGAGGATGAAAATTATATTCAGATAACATCGGTAGAAACACTATCAATTTATTTGGCCTCTAAAAATATTTATCCGACTTAAATATCGGCTGTTTTAGAATGTTTAAATATTTCCACCCCCGTCCACCACCGCTTCTGGGGGTGGTGGACGCGTCTCACCCCGACAGTGTTTGTTTCCTGGTCGCAAAGAACACGTGTACGAAATTTGGTGAAATTTGCTCCATCGGTGTAGATTTGTATAAGGAACATACAAATATATTGTAATAAACTACCGGAGACTTCTTAATTCACCCGCCGTTGTGGTATCCAAATGTAATAATTAAATATGATGGGCTTTTAAATGAACAATTATTAACTTTAAAACAAACCAAATGTATTTAACAAAATTTAAAACTTTAGCAATTATACAATTTAAAATTATAAAAAGGATCTCATTCTCTCATGGGTCTTTACTGGGTTTGATAACGGACAGAACACTTAAATAATCAAAGAACCCAACATTTATCTTTAAATTAAACAGAAATACTTAATCGTCTAGACATCGACGAAACTTATTAACGAACTTATTATACCAGATTGATTCTAAATTTAAAAGAGTTTATTTTATTAACACAAAAGAAAAGAACGATATCCGACTGTATCTTTTAATTCCGTTTACACATATTAATACCATGAAATTTCAACTTACGATTAGTCAGGAACATTTGGCTCGTTCATTACACACACACTTTATAGACTGGACGTTTACACACTGACTCTAACACATATTATTGGTTCGACGATAGCTGATTCTCCATACTCGGTGAAGGACATCTCACTTATCGTGGTGAAACTACTCGACGCTGGATGCAGTGTCCTGGTCTCCTACCATCGAAGACAGTTGTCAAATTTTGATATTACAACAGATTGAACTTCTGCATACAAAAATGTTTATCCTTGAATAATTTTGCTATTTCTAACGCAGGCTGCAAAATTTCTCCATACTCGGTGCTCGCCGTACGCCTCCACAACCAACACTCCCCTCCTGACTCCAAGACTCAACTAACTCCACCTCGTAGCTCCAAAACTCAACTCCCTTCCAAAAATCTTCTCTTCTCTTTATATATCACCGTCCCTTCTCTTTTCCTTTGTTCCCAAAACTACGTCGCAACTGCCCGTTGACAGTTTCCTCCCGAGATTTACGTTATGCAGCTGCAGTTCCTTAGCAAATTGCTAGCTCCTCTGTCATGTCACATCGAGACAGGACTCGTAACTACTTAGCACTTGTATTTTCACCCCCGCACTCACACGTGCGCGGTTCTAAATTCTTCAGACCGCCCAAACTGCCCCTCGATCCCAAGTCAACAAGTGACCTGTTCAGGCCATTAATCAGAAACAATGCCCGTCTTAACAGATTTATCTTGCGACAGGCCACCCTGCATGTGCCTTGCTTCCGACGGCCCAGCCCATCAATCGGCAACAATGTCTTTCCTTCAAGGCATTACAATATATACAAACAAACAAACACTCTGCTTTATTTATTAGACGAAGTGAAACTTCAAAGAATGATTCTATTAATGGTACATTGGCATTCTCTGCGTCGAAGACTAACTGGCCGATTCAACCAGAATGGCAAATCCGTCTAAATATTAGACCACATTTACGATATGTTTCTGAACTATCCATTTTATATCTTTTTTATACAATAGTTGCAATGTAAATCTACCATATTTATAAGTTATACAAATATTATTCATAATGTATATCTATGAAAAAGAATGTGTAACTGTCTTTGTATCCCGTATACTTTCATAAACCATTCGTCCGATCACGATGAATCATTGACGAGTTGTCTGTCGGCCTTTCGAAGCGTTAGGAAACTCCCAAGGGATGAACTGGAGTGAAATTGTAAAACATGTTAAAACGGCCGTTTTTAGATTTGAATAATTAGTTTTCGGGGTCGACGAGATTAATATTTTCTCTCCAGATGTTTTAGGTGTGTAATTTACAGCATGGGACTCAACACCGCTAAGGAAGTGGAGGGGAAAGGGATTCACATAAAAAATAATTCAAAAAGACCGAGATTGGTATCGTTCCTTAGGTCATAAGAGTCGCTGAGTTTAATTCTCGCATCAGCCACGATGGTTAACCAAATTTTATGTTCTTCGATTGACAAAAGTTACCCGAGGTAGTTTTGACCGAGGGTATTTTTGATTTTCTTGTGGCACCAGTTATATTTTGGTCTCTGAGAAGTTAAAGGTTGTATTATTTTACTCCTTTAAGGTACCTTGAGTATTTTTAAGTTAGCGAGTATTTTTCAGTTTTAATTCTGGGTGCTATTTTATGTGGTAGGAGAATTCCCGTGTAATTAAAGTACCTTCCGTCAATCAATCTTGATTTATTTGGAGTTATATTCCGAGGGGCTAGGTCGGGGAGGAGAACGTAAATGGATAAATTTTACGAACACCGACGCTATTGATGCTGGTTAAATTAAATTAAATGTTTACTACGAGGTTCGTGTCGAATGAATTCATTCTGCGTGCTAATTTAAGTAAATAACCAGGCAACGCCGGACACTCGGCTAGTATGAGATCAAATCAATTTTAGCGTAATTTTCCTGTGGGTAAAAATGTTTTTTATTTAACGGTGAGCATATATAGTACCCGAAATCGAAACAAATTTGACCTTTTTGTTTCAATGTTCCACTGCGCTTCAACGAAGTCTCGAAGCGCTCTTCCCTCGAGGCTAAAAAAACATCAAATAAATGATTCACATGAAAAATATACAACGGTTCTATTCATAACATACAAAATGCTATCTTTACATCATTACGCTAAATATTTTTTAAAAGGCGACCCGAATTGAAATCCATTTGAATTATTCGGTTGGAAATGACTGTTGCACGAATGCATCACATAAACAGTTTCTTATCATTTAATAAAAAGAAATGAGAGCGGCGATATGATGGGAAGTGGTCGTTTTTTAAATTCAGAATATACTAAAATTTTACAGGTAATACAGTCGTTGGCCACTGAAACGTGTAAAACAGCACGCAGAGAGGGCAGAGAAAGAAATAGAAAAGAGACGGTAGAATTAATTCGTTACTTTGCGGTTTAAACTGTGTTGTAGATTCTCTAATACGATATTATATTAACTACATCTTAAAATATTTTGATCATATTTATTTCTTATCACTTTCTATCCAAAATACAGACAATATGACAGTTGCATCAGAACGAACCTTTAACGACTTGCGAAAGATAGATTCTTTGTTACCTAAAAGGCGCACTGTTGTCAGAATGTGGGAATTTTATTCAATGGTTTTGTTAATGGTAAAGAAAAATTTCATCCTGAAACGCTGTCTCATATACGGTTTATTTGTTCATCGTAGCAATTTACTTATAAGTCTATTTGAAAAGTATTAAAAATTAAACTCACAAATAATCGGTCGTTACGATAGTTTCACAGTTTAATACCACCATATTTAAGTCACATGTTCACAGCTTTAAGTAATTTTCAGTGGAATTATGTTTTTTTAGAGTAACAGGCTACGTGAGCGTAATCCAGACGTTGGAAACTATAGTTTAAGCATCCTACCCAGTATTTGCCTAAAAGTTATGTAAGACAAATCCTAGAAAACCTGAATCAGGTAGGTCGGGCAGTAGGTCCTTGTCCCACGCCCCATCTGATGGTTTTCTTTTGGGATGCAGCATTCCCTTCTCCGTACCTCGATCAGTTAAGGAGGCAGCTGGCCAACTATTACAATGGGAATAAAAATTATTTTTGCCTGCAGCCTATTGTTCCCTATTGTCCTAGAATCTTTGTATAGCGTATTTTTTTATAAAAATGTGTATCAATAATTGAAAATAAACATTACAAGGAATTTTAAATTGTTTTCCTAATAAAGTACTATCTCCTATAGGCTTCTTTTGAGTTGCATCGAAAGAATTTCAGCAAGACTTCATTTGTATTTATTTGATTTATTATTTTAAATACCGTCTTAATGTGTCTAAAACGAAAGTTTAATCAAAAAAAATGAAATAATCCCAAAAATGCGTTTATTTTTTCCTATAAGTTTTACTTAAAAGTCGCATTAAAAAGAGTGAACCCGTCAAAAACATAAGTATTACTTTCTGTTTCAACATTCCCGTTAGACCTTGGGCATACGGTAAGAGTTGTCCGCTATTCCCATTGGAATAGTCGGCCAGCTGCCTCCTAAACTGGTCGAGGCACAGAGAAGGGAATGTTGCGTCCCACAGCAAACTCCTCTCCCGCTATCGGAAGGGCGTGGGATAAGTACCCAATGCCAGACCTACCTGATGCAGGTTTTTCTAGGGTTTTCCCTGCATTTCTTTAGGCGAATGCCGGGTAGGATCCTTAAAAACCATAGCCCGGGGGCCAAAGTAACCCTTGGCTACCTTCCTCTACCCTTCTGTATCCCCCCTTTCAAATCCCTTCCTATGCTATTAAAGGGGAGTTGCCGAATGTGGATCACTCTCATATAGCCTGTTGCCATAAAAAAAAATTAGCACTGGTAATTCTTCCGAAATGACAGCTGAGCTAAATTCACTATATTAAATTACTCTGGGTATCGATTGCGGAACAGTTATATCATATTTGGCAGTATCCATAGTTTCTGATTCTATTAAATTAAATTAAATTAAAAACCTCAAATAAGAGCGCAGGAGTTTGCGAATTAAAAAAAATTAATTTGAAACAAAATATGGGAAATAACGTAATATTTTTAAATACAGTTTTAAATATAGACCTCGTTATTGTTGGCCGAATTAAATTTTATTTTTATTTTTTCTCCATACAAAAAATTATCTTAACAGCACGAAAAACCGATAAATATGGTTGTATACATTTGTATGTAATATGAAAAAGTATAAATAAAATCTACTCGGGCTTCTGAGTAAAAAGATATATGTGCGACGTTTCGCTGACGTTCACTGTCATCGTCTTCTAGCAAACACTTTCATCGGTTAGAAGCCCGAAAGTATTTTATTCATTCTTTACACAGTGTATGACAGCGTTCTTTATTAACAACCAAGTGTTTGATATTTAAATTCATTCTTTTGATTTTACGTATTTTCGTATTTTGGTTGGATACAACTTCTTAGAGATTCCTCTATTTACCTTTATCTGGAATATAAATTGAAGTAAAATGCCGTTCCTCTCTTGAAAGCCCTTCAAAACAACAATAACTCTTTTCGGTAAAGTGCCAAAGCGGATTTAAGTTTAATGAATCCAATTTTACATAAACATTTCGTCTTTTTCGTTCATCCTAATAATTCAAATCATAATTTGCTTTTCGTTAAAGTTTATTTCGGTTATTTAGTAAGCCGATCAAAGAAAAATAATATTCTGAATACCCCACGCAGAGGCTAGAAAAAAAAAATCAATCCCCCCAGCTTCGTGCTTGTCGACGAAGTGCTAATGAAGAGAAATCATGACGGATTGACAGGTTATTAATGCTGCGTCATCCCAGCGAGAGCCGACTTAATTTTGGCCCTAACGATCACACTGCCGGCAAAACACTTCACTTTTTCATCGCGTCTGCCCCTCCTCCACTCCAAATTAAGTTGTTTGCTGAGAAGCGCAGCCGGAAATTACCTCGAGCACAGGCATCGTTATATGCAGCTGCTTCGTAGCCGAAGGAATACAAACCATTCTTTGGTTGCACCGGGAACTTTCCATTTTCACAGCAGGTTGGTCAACACTGGATCAAATCCAAAATGGATCTATTATTAATCATAAATTCTATGATAATATCGTCGAATTTCTCTGACTTTAATTAAATCTATTTAAGAACAATTATTTACAGTGTAACGCAATTATTACAACGAATGTTATCAAGATAGTGAGGGTTAAGAGATAAAGACACTATTTATTACCATTCATTAAATAATGTAATTTCCCAACATACTCTCCTGAGAGTTTACAATGTCATTTTGTGGAAAAAGTGGTATTGGTTCCACGTGTTGATACGATTTTGAATTTAAAAAGCTATGGCTACCCATTTCGTGTCAACGGCCACGGTTGCTTTGGAATTTTTACAATTTCTGCCCGAGAAGATAGAAATTGAATTGAATTTAAAATTCACTCTGCTTATTCGTTAATAATTTAATTTAATTCACGGTAAGGCTGGAGATATAAAAATAATATATGTATTGTACTAGTTGCAGTGGTGAAGTGACGGGCGAATCTTTGTTTTTGGCTTTTTATGATGGGAGTGGTTGATACGCAATAATATTTAAAACGGGGAGTGCATTCCACTTGTTTAAGAAGAAAGTAGTGGTTCAGGTTGTTCAACGTTCTTCTGTCTGTTTCACTTCTGGAATCTTTTTGGTCGATCTTCAGATTATTCAATAATATTATTTTCTGCAATTTTTGTTTTTTTTAATGGTTTCTTGCAGAACAATAACAGATTTCTCTATAATTGTATTGTCTTCCTTATTCATCTTTCTGTTACTATAGGCAAACCATTTTATTTTCATATAACCCCTCTCTCTTGTGCTGGTAGATTTTTAAATGATGAAGTAAAGGATATTTTACAGAATTTATTAATTAATTATCTGAACATGGACAAAAAATAAGAAAATACAGTGTTCAGTTAGCCTGACAAAACAATCTGATCCCTTAATCTCAGTTAAACATGGTCTACGGTAATTCCCCCAGGCGCGTCAAGTATTAAGATACTTGGCAATTACCTTCGTTGATGTCTGGCCGTTATCGTGTGGCAACCTCGATCTCTCCGGGTCCTATCGAAACTGCAATTTGGGGGATGCACGTCCGTCGCTGGCGACGGTCAGTCCTTCTGTGCCTATTCTTTTCTTTTCAGCCACCTCGCTGGATGTGAAAAATCGATCGTCTCGATCATCTTTAGATCGATCTTTCCTGAACCAAGAAATGTCATTGGTTCAGGCAGACCCGTGTTAATTTAAATTTCTGGGATTTTCAGAGAGCCGTTTCCCACAGTCCAGGTAACTTCCGAGGGTCAACATCATACGTGTCCAATTCCAGACTGAAGGGATTATCTCCCCGCCTCGGCAGCGCCTGCTCAAATTCCAACTTTCCAAGCTCTCAACCCTTGCTAATATCTAATTATATTAAAATTAAAAATATATATCTCAATAATAAAACTATCGCGCTACACTCTTAACGTGTATCGTGTTACGGCGGCCTCGAGTGCGACGATATTATGTTTGTCAATATTATGGTCTTACCAGCTGTAATGAAATAAAATAGCCTCTTATTATTAATAAATGAAAATATACTTTAATTTATTTTATAAAATTAATATTCACACACATGACACTCGATTTAAAAATTTATATACCAAATTTGTACTCAGTATGAGGCTAACAGAAAGTCGTGGAATGGCCACGTGGTGTGGCCGATCGGCATGAATGAACTCCAGAATTTCTGATTTTCCCTATCCTGGCTTTTCTATACATCTCCCTTTATCTATAAAGTCTTTCAAAACTCTCTCAGAACTAAACTCTCTGGTACTGACTAGACCTATTAAAAATTTGTTGTTATGCGAAACGCCTCTACTGTAGTCTTCTTCTTCCTTCTACAACCATAAGTTTTAATTTTGCTAAAATATTCACTTCTCCTGCTTCTCCCAAGATCACCGGCCAATCGTTGTCACTAATTTTCACGGTTCGTTGTTCTTTGTTTTGAGGTGCGTGGCTTTCATAAACAATTCAGATTCCCCGACGCCGTCTAACTCCGTGTCTGTCCAACGATCGCGACGCATCTGTACTGACGGAGTGGCTCGTTTCACTACCTGTGAAATTATTTTTATCCCGCATAAATAGGTGCTAAAACTAATAACTTCAAATTGTGCCATATTAATTAGTGAGTAATTAATTGATTCTTATATTCAGATAAGTATAGTTTCAGAAAAATTTTATTCCCTTTAATGTATATTCTTATTTATTTGTGTTTCAAGGAAAAACTATACCGTAATTTTTCAAATCGAATACACACGTAAATTTCTTACGGCGCATCGCCATCAGCGTTTATATGGTACTTGGACTTCGTAACGCTAATTTTTCATATGTACAAGCTTGCAGGGGGAGCAACGCCATTTCAAAATGAGTTAATAAATATTTTTTTCCTTATGTATCTAGTCACTTACATATAATTTACTAGAGTTAACGTCGAGGACGAAGACGGTCCAGTTTAGTCTGTGTGCACAGGTACCAACCCGGTGTACGTGCGATGCTAATTCGTTTCAGTAAGCGCTTAGAGCTTTACGTCGTTAGATCGTTCTCTTGCGTGTATTTATTCCGCGCGCAACGTGGCAACATCGGTCTTGCCTCCTTTCTCTCGATCTTCGACACCCGCCTTCGTTCGTGACGCTCACTATAATTATGAACAAAGAAACATGGAAAAAGTTAATCGCTGAGATATTCTAATTTACCGTATCCTCAGAAGATTTCCAGTCTTAGAAAGTTATCTTATTATTTGTAATTATGGTTTTGAATTGCTTCTTTGCATCCGGGACTAGCATTGATTATATCTACGAGTACACTTTTAAACAGTACTTTTAAAACCCGATAATCTTCTCGAATTTTAATTTTTTTCCGGTTACTTTCTGTACATTCCCAGAACGAATCTAGAAAAAAATATTTCGACCATCATTCCAACGCTTTCATTTATCTTTTCAATTAAAATAAAATTTTCTAAATATTGCGGCTTGATATATAATTTTCAATGACCCTATTTAAATGTTTGAATCTTCTCTTAGTCATCCTTCCGTTACACTTTCAATGAGAGATACGGATTGGAGGACATCGTAACATAAATTTCAAAACCAAGTAATCCATTAAGGCTATTCGATTTTGACAGTAGGTGGAATGAAAATACATGTAAAAATCTAAATAAAATTAATCGTTAATGAATAGGGACTCGTAAGTTGTGTAAATACTCGTCTTAGTGACAACTAACGTAATATAAATTTTAGTTTTATACAAACTAAAAATTCTGTTATATTGTTTAGAAGGAAAAAAAGAGACAGTAAGAAAATGAAGGGTAATTTAATAGATGAAATATATTTAATTGAAGAGAATCATTAGACATCAATGGAAACTGTGTAAATGTTTGAACGATCGAGAGTTCAAAGTAAATTGTTGAGGATTCGACTTGAATGGGAAAAGTGAAATAGTGTGCAGCATAGTCGATTTGCCGTATGTAGTAACAGGTAGGTGAAGCTCACGGAAATCACTTAGCACCGAACTTTCGTAATGAGCAGCCGAGCTGGTCAACCTGTGCGCCTCATTCCCCGCACTCGCCATAATTAACTGAAACTCAATTATTGCCTCATTGCTATTCAGGAGCTACAAGCAGTCCCCTCATGCGCACAAACAAACCGTCCTATATTCACGCGCGTAGACGGTGATATACACCTGCGAACTGAGAACCTGATCATAACAATAGCGGCCCTTGTAAATTGCAAAACATCGTGTTCACTATTTTTCCCATTTAAATACCTTTGTATTCTCTCTGTCTATCTTTACCAACTCAATATAATATTGCATAATATTTCATGCATTTCATTTTACTCAATATAATATTGCATAATATTTCATGCATTTCATTTTACTTAATATAATATTGCATAATATTTCATGCATTTCATTTTACTCAATATAATATTGCATAATATTTCATGCATTTTTCGACGATAAATTAAAATAAAACTTGTTAACGCTATATTACAGTTAGCTATCTATAAAACAAATCACTTTTTTGTACTTCTACCCCTGTAAGTGCGGGTGGAAGGAGAAAACAACGTGTGTATGTATGTATGTTCTGCATACAAATATACACCCGCCGAGCAAGTTTAACTAAATTTCGTACACGTGTTCGTTTTGAACCGGAACCAAACATTGAGACAATTTTTGGATGATATGAAAAGCTTCCTTTTTTGGGGCAGTTTCTTTTGCAAAATTTTACTATGAGTGTTAAATTTACAAACCATAATTTTGTATTTTAGTAATGCGTATGAAGAAAAGAGCTGAAGAAGAGTTAACAATTTAAAAGAAACAAAAACATAATAATTATTTAATATAATAAGTGATAGATTTATTTCAATTTTATAATAAATTAATCGGGCTCAAGTCACAAAAAAAATAATTAAGCAAGTGACAAAAATACATCTACACAATGTTTCGTCCTTAATTTATGACTCCAGGTGCTCTATTCGGAGTATTATACACATTTTTTATACATTTCCGAATTCTTCTACTAATATCACCCAAAAATGGAAAAGCTTGTAGTAAAATTTCAATATTTCGGTTAAATGTATTTTAAATAGTTCTCAAGATTTCGACCCTCGTTCACGCTTGGCTCTAGACGTCTCTTATCGTCACAGTGTTTGGTTCCGGTTCGAAAAGAACGTGTACTAAATTTGGTCAAATTTTCTCCAGGGGTGTAGATTAGTATGTAGAACATACACAAATACATTCACACGTGGTTTTCCCATTCCACCCGCATTCATAGAGGTAGAAGTAAAACTTAAACGGAATAGTAAAACTCAGCGACGTCTATAACGCCGGACTTGACTCCAATCTCTGTTTTTTTCTTTATTTTTTTATGTAGCGCCCTTCCACCCCTACCGTGCATTACTACGGTATATATATATATATGTACCGTAGTAATTATTCAACTATTTTCCGCACCACTTTGGACGACAAATATGGCGATAATATTCCGACTCCTTATTACCGTAATGAGGATTAAGTTTTCTGAGTCAAGCATACGCATACAAATCCAAAGATCCGTCTATTATTGGGCGCCAGGTTAATTTTTAACACATAAATAACCAATTTTTTTTGGTTTTAATAGTTTATTTAACGAGACATGACACACATGAATAACTGTAGGCGTGGTTTGATCTACAACACTTAAAGTACAGACTTTGACTCGCCTCGGCTTCCGACTTGGGACTTATCGCCGCAATGGTTCCCGAATCGGAAATTTTCGCCTCAGCTACTGAACAGGAACTGACTTTACAAGGCACCAGCAATTACAATTGCTTGCCTGACCGATTGTGTTGGTATCAAGCCACCAAAGAACAACTTAACAATATCAAAATTAGCATTCATAAACGAACCTGTTTAAATATTACAGACGCAGCTACTTTATTATAACAAAGAACCATGAAATAAAAAACAAACTTGGCCAAAACCGTACGTCGCAACAATAAGTTCAAGCTATTATTATCACAAGTATGAGTGAAAATCGTAAAAATGACAAAACGCTGCAAAAAGATACAATTGAGCACGAAGAGTCTCATCGTCAGACCATATAGAGACGTGAATATAATATCCCAGATAATGTGTCGCAGATTATAGAAAAAGACGAGGCACGTACTGCAATGCGGCAACAAATTGTCGTGTCAAATGCGGAGGTAATACTGTGCAAATAAATGACCGAGGCGCAAAACTAACGTCCTCATCTGCTGTACAATAAGTTGAAAACGGCGAGTCTCTGCTAACGTCTAACACAATAATAGCTCACCCTTTTTCTATAACAGCTCAAGACATCTCAAGCGTCGCGGGGAAATCTTATACAACTCGATCCCGACTTCCGAACTTGGCTTAAAAGGGATCATAAATCAGGGCTTGCTGCAAAGGAAGGGTTGATGACAGCCATGGAGAGGATTAAATTTAAATCTGCTATAACCATAATCTAAATAAAATTGTCAAGATGTATCATCCGTTTTCAAAAGTCGTGAATCATCCAATAAGATGTTACGTTATCAAAAACAAGGCCACATGAACAGTATGAAACCGAGGAATGTTTCCTACAACATAAGAGACTTGAAGGTTTCTTAGGCAGTAGAAGGAGCTTCTTGAAACACAATAACGTTAGATACTGATAACCGTCTAATTCAGGTGTAATTAAGAGTTATGAATAAAACACAGGCTTTTAACGGCAGAAAATGATTTAGAATAGAAATTATATATTCGTAAAATTTGTAAGTCTACCAAAACTTATACTAATAAGTTATCTGCCAAATCAATCATCAAATTTTTATTTTTATTATTGTATTTTTTGTTGTTTTATAGTGTATTCCTAAAGAGGTCGTAAATAGCGACGAAACGTTGTTTAATTTATATTAAAAATTATTTTCTAACGTTAAAAAAATGTGTTTTATTTATAAATTTCTGGGCGAAGGTGTTGCCCGGGTATTTATTTATATACGCCCTAAAAGTTATTTAATTCCACATTAATATATGTCAAGTGATTTTTGTAGCCTACGTATGAGGAGAGAATGCTAATTTCATCATAGCCCATAAATACTCCCACTATAAAATATTATCTAAATTGCGCTTAAATACATGCTCTGTATCCTAATACAGCCAAAATAGCACGGTATCCTTAAGAGACTTAATTATGCCCCGGTGCCCTAGTAGTGTTAAATTTTCTTCGTTAAACTCAAGAATGTAAAAAAGTTCTAAATGACTCTTTGAGAGTAAGACACACTCCCGGTACCATAAAAGAACCAAAATTATGTGCCATAATTTAAAGGAGTTAAAAATGAGTCAAAATTACTTTCGGTTCATACACAGACAACGTCGGTAGAGATACTATCAATCCCTTTGATCAAGAAAAATATTTATCCGACGAAAATATCGGCTGTTTGAGCATGTTTGAAAAATTCCACACGAAAATTTCCAGACGTGTCATACCTCCACAGTGTTTGTTTCTTGGTTGCATGGCACACGTATACGAAACTTGGTGAAATTTGCTCCGTGGGTGTAGAATTGTATGTGGAATAACGGAAACAATCTATTTTATGTACTGGATAGATTAAATAGTTTTTTTTAGAGTAACAGGCTACATGAGGGTAATCCACATGATTGCAACTCCCCTTTAATAGCGTAGGAAAGGATTTGAAAGGAGAGATGGGGAAGGCTAGAGAAAGGTAGCCAAAGGTTAAATATTCCCCCCGGGCTATAGTTTTAGGATCCTACCCGGTATTTGCTTAAAAGTGATGTAGGACAAACGCTAGAAAACCCGCATCAGGTAGGTCGGGCATTGGATAATTGTCCCACGCCCTTCTTATGGCGGGAGATGGGTTTTCTGTGGGGAACACATGCGTCGACCAGTTTATGGAGGCAGCTGGCCGACTGTTACAATGGTAATAGAGGACAACATTTACCATATACTAAAGGTCTGCGACCCCGGAACTCACCACTCAAAACAGGCCGAGTTACCTCGTCGGAATATATCATTATTAATAGAAGCTTGGCAGGAAAGTAATTACGAGATATGAAATATCTTCAGTCCATTTTCGTTTATAACAAACTCCTTTTGGTCTGAGACTGTTCCAATCACAATTTCCGACATGAAACTGCTTGATGGACCATTAAGATACACGCGTTCTCCTCCGATATTCTGATTCCTCCATTCTGAATTATCAATGTTTGTTTACTTTTCGAAACGTTAGTTTTTATTTTTCTCAACATGTTTCATTTTCACTAACTTGATTGGTGTCGTTATAATTCTCGGATTACTATTACGTCGTTACACGCCTGTTTATGCGGTCCTATAATTTTATCGTCCAGTTCTTCTAGACACTCGCTTAGTAAAAATTTCTGAACTTTATCCTTATATAATATAATTTAACAGAAACAAATCAATTGAAACCCAATAACTCCGATACCGGTCTCTTATTGTGTTAAGCCGACGCTGAGCGTATCACCGTGCCCGTAGATATAAGTTCGCAATCAATACATGCGTAAATTATTTTTGTCATGTCAGGGGTTTGCTTTCATTCCGTGGCTTGTTTAGTGTTTCGGAAGAGTCCATTAGCCTTTCCCCAGGGCAAGCAGACAACACGGTTAGTGCGTGTATAACAGATATTGCGTTGCGCCGGCCGTCGAGGCACAAGGGGCCTGTTTATTCCGGCTCACTCGCTAACGACACATATTGCAAAGCGCAGCACAGGAAGCGAGGGACCTCATACTTACCGCTCGCCTCAAATGCTTTTATGCGCAAATGTTGCCTGACTAAAACATAAAATGTTTAATTGGGTTTTCATTTTAAAGTGAAATTATTTCTGGAACATCATTGAAATTCGGGAGCAACATCTGCTATATCCTAGGAATATAATTCATTTTCTCTGTAATTGGATTCTGAGAAGCTCATTACACCCATAATTTTTTTTATTATTTAACAACAAACTCATTCAATTAAAAATTACTTAAAATATTAATATGTTAGTCGCAGGGTTTGATGGTAAATAATCGAGTGATAAATTATTTAAAACAAATTAATTAAATACCTCAATTGAACATTTAATTTAAATCTGAATTAACTCAGTCACTTTATCTGTAATCTCTACAATAAGGTACGGTTAAATTCATAAATAATCTGAGTATTCTGGTATGGTAAGCATTGATACGTAATTATTTCATGAATTACCATATTGATTTTGATGCGAACGAGCTGCTTCAGCCGGTTTGTTTCAGTACCCGGGTATTGAGAACGGGCGTCGTCGTGTCTGCATCAGGGTGGCTACGATATAAACTCAGAGGAAACTGCGGGCGGGGTCCTCTGGAATGATTCCACACAAACTCTTTCTGTTCAAAATCTCTGTATTTCCTTCTATATACATATAAAAACGAACAAATGACACCCAATTTCGGACAGTGTTTAAAATATCTGATAATCATTGCAACCTTGCGGTTCGCAAGATAAATTTGTGTCACGTGTGATTTTATGTCCCTCTCGACTCGCACCCTTTGTAGGCCACGAATTCGGAAGATCCCTTAAAAATTCAACAAACCGTCTGACAGTTGTTTCTAACAAACCTAAATGGGGAAGAAACACCCCGTCATCACGCTAAACAGTAACTCTTATTAAAATTTACACCTTTTATATTTGCATAAAGGCTTCTCTACAATATGATGACGCTGAATGTAATCGATACGTCGCGTGTTATCGCCGAATTTACCCGGCTAGAATCCCGAGAAGCCTTAATCCACTTTCTACACCGGGAGAACCTTCGTTCTACAACCCTTTTCACTTAATTTTCAATACAAAAGTAAAAGGATATTCATGATTTGTGTCATGCAAAATTATTATACAAGTACAATTTTATTCCAGACATACGCGCAACGGTGAGGAATATGAACTGTGATAACAATATCATATGAAACAAGGCAATCCTGATTTCGATTGTCGGTTAAAATGGGAAAGAGCAACGCCTAATAATTATTGATTATGCATCTTTCTCAGTGTTTGAGATTAAATGGAAATAGTCGAATTGTAATGTTAAAACCAGAATTTTTCAATTGACTTGTATAAATGAAAGATGAAATTAGGGAGTCATAACGTGAGTGTGGAGTCCTAAGAAGACTTGTAAAATGGTTTGGTGAGAAGTTATAAGAAAGTAATACAAATAACATGATAAGGTTAAATTTTAGAACTGGAAAAAATCTGTTCATGTTTCTTAGCGAAGGATTCAGACTGAAAAGAAAGAATCTAAAGTGATACGATGATTATAATATCGTAGGAACTCTGAGACACACTTTTTTATTCGGAGTAATCATGTATAATTCGCTAACTAAATTAATAAAATATTTTAGAAGAACGGTAAAGAATGCCAAAGCGATAAGTGCTGAACGTCTTCCGAATAACAAAATTCATTACTATCGTTAAGTATAGCAAAAAATTAGTGCCTCTTTTCTCTTATTTCTTAGAACACTGAGATAGTTATACATGGCTGTTATTAAGCAAGATCAGTAAACGTAAACAATACAAGCACACAAGTCGAATGAGAAAAACGAAGAAATTCCAAAAACCAGCAAAAAGATGAAAAATAACAAGTAAGAAACTTGAAATCAAACTCGGGACCACTTCGAAGTACGGAGCTGATCTAACCGTGTTGATCCCAAGATCCGTATGAGTCTGCTATTTGATTTTTTTCTATTTGCCTGCATCACAACTTAATCTACAATTTATTATACAAATTTTTTCGTGAGGCCAACCTTACGATTCAGAACTGATATGTAAATTAATTACAGGACTAATTTTAATTATTATATGAACAAAGTGTTTAATTATATAATAAAAATAGTACAATTTGTTTTTAATAATCAAGTTTTGAACACGACGATTCGTCCCTGATTGAGACCTCTTCAGGTGTGTGGATGTTACTATTATAAAAAAAAATTGGCCACTTAAAATTTGTTTATAATTGTAATATCTATACAGCTGAAGAGGTCACAATCAGGACCAAAACTTCGAGTTTAAAATTCTAATATTAAAATTTTTCTGATTATTATTTAATTTAAACTTGAAGTCAGGTAGTTATAATTGTTAATAATGCTTAATGTTAAGAGGAGCTCGAAGGCTTCGTGAAATTTAATTAATGAAATAAGATAAAATACTGGAAAAAGCGGGAATCGAACTAGTAATAGTAAACTGGTAACTAACAGGAAAATAGTAAATTGTAGGGAAGAATGAGATACAGGCATATAAGAAAAAGAAATAAAAAAGACTTTTGCGCTTAGCACAACAGGGTAACGCATACCTATAGTACTTTCGTACTCAGCAGGTTTGATTAAATCATTGAAAATTAAGACATTCAGTCATATTTGTTTAACACAATATCTGTAGTGCCACACAGGTTAAAATTTTCCTTCCTAATTATGAAGTGGCATTTTCAGGTATCAGTATTTAACAAACCGAAGGGAAGCTTTTTTTAATGTGAAAATTGTGTAGGGTCACGCCCCTCATAATCTGTGGAAGTAATTTTCGGAGTAATTAAACTCAGAAAACCAATTACAAGTATTAAGCTACCGGTGAATCCGCCTTCGCAGAGGTGGATTGACATTTATAAATTCAAGATGGGAGAAAGAGGAGCTTTAACGAGAACGTTTCTGCCACATTCAAGCGGGGACATCCAACGCATATGAGGCTCATAAGAGTTCTTTGGAATGTTTGCTTAGCTCCTAGTGCGTACGTATGTAGTTCTGCTAATATTAGTTTGATTTTTGGATCACTGACCAGGACCTATAAAGGTTCCTTGGAGTCTTAGACATCTTTAACTCCACAGAAATAACTACAGCGCCAGGCATTATTCATAGGATAATATAAATAGTATAGGGAAAATGTTATTTATTTATCCCATTGGTTCTCTATTGAGAAAATATGAGAAATTAGTAATAACTTTGCATACATTATTAAGGAAAGATATGTTTGATTCAGAAAAGTGAATAAAGAAAACTTAATATACATGTATAATATAAAAACAAAAATAGGAAATGAAATACATAAATTATAACATTAAATGGAATAAATATATATATATATATATATATATATATATATTGTAATCATAATTCAAGGAAATTAAAGAATTAGTAATTAAACAATTGAAATGAATTGTTATCAGCGAGAATACAAACACAACAATGGGTAAGATTACATATACAGACGGGTCTTTGTCGTTGGCGAGCATGTAATCTATTGGGCACACCAGTCGGTCGCAGAATTTCGTCAAGTACAATTGGACACAGAATTTCATCAAGTAAAATCGGTCACAGAATTTCGTCAAGTAGAGTTAGACACATAATTCCATCAAGTAAAGTCGGTCGCAGAATTTCGTCAAGTAGAGTCGCACACAGAATTTCGTCAAGTAAAGTTGTATACAAAAACTAGTGGAGTAAAGTTGAAACACTGAAAAATGATATATGGAGAAAAGTTGAAAATTGGTTAAACAGTACAGAACATCGTGAAACCAAAAACAAATTGAGTCTGGCAGTGGTGTGGAACTTTGGAGAAGGAATGGACAACGTTTTGGTTTGCTCGTAATCAGAACTAGAGCGACAATCTTGGCTGGAGAGAGAGGGGCTTAAAGTAAAAGGTCAGCAGTAATTTACAGAACAATTGTGTCTGGTGGACGATACCAAAGTTTTGGAAATCTGACGATCTATCCTTATTTAACGTTTACATAGCAATAAATTTATAAAGATTCTCTATACTTACAGTTTTTCCTGGTACCAGGCAATTGTTTGGATTCAATGATAGACTTTACACTATGTGCACGAAACAGGCCTTTGTTTCACTGAATTTAATTTTTAAGTCACTTTCCAAAACTTTGCTATCGTCCACCAGGAAAAACTGTAAGTAGAGAGAATCTTTATAAATTTATTGCTATGTAAACGTTAAATAAGGTTAGATAGTCAGATTTCGGTTTCAATTTCATTTTTGTTGTTTTAATTCTAATCAAGTTTTGAATGTTAATTTTTTTTTTAATTGGATGGTAGTAAAAAGGTATTATTCTTTGTTGAAAAGGCCCAATTAATGACCCTGAGACAAAGTAAAGGAGCTTGTATAATAATAAAAACATAAATGTAAAAAAAAAATACAATAAAATTTGTTATTATAAATAGAATAAATCAATTGTTTCTGAGATTTAACCCAGTGACCATTTCAAAATCCTTTCGTTAAATAAATTTAATAATAAATTCATTCACTTAATTAATTAAGTGGATGAATTTATTACTAACTTTAGGCGCATCAACGTGGGTTAATTAATAAATAAATTTTTGTGTGCTACAATATATATATATATATATATATATATATATATATATATATATATATTGTAGCACACAAAAATTTATTATATATATATATAACCCACGTTGATGCTATTACTAACTTTAGGCGCATCAACGTGGGTTAATTAATAAATAAATTTTTGTGTGCTACAATATATATATATATATATTGAAGCACACAAAAATTTATTATATATATATATATATATATATAACCCACGTTGATGCGCCTAAAGTTAGTATTAAATTCATCCACTTAATTAATTAAGTGAATGAATTTATTATTAAATTTATTTAACGAAAGGATTTTGAAATGGTCACTGGGTTAAATCTCAGAAACAATTGATTTATTCTATTTATAATAACAAATTTTATTGTATTTTTTTTTACATTTATGTTTTTATTATTATACAAGCTCCTTTACTTTGTCAAGGCTATTAATTGGGCCTTTTCAACAAAGAACAATACCTTTTTACTACCATCCAATTAAAAAAAATTAACATTCAAAACTTGATTAGAATTAAAACAACAAAAATGAAATTGAAACCGAAATCTGACTATCTAACCTTATTTAACGTTTACATAGCAATAAATTTATAAAGATTCTCTTTACTTACAGTTTTTCCTGGTGGACGATACCAAAGTATATATATATATTGTAGTGAATAACATCGGTAAGTGGCCGCCCTTGTGTCCGCTGGCCTGAGAAGGAATACATTAAACGTGCACGTGTGCCTGTCCGAGAGGCCAAAAGAAGCCGCGGGTACGCGTCCCATTTTTTTGCATCGTTTGGGGGGGCGGAGTACGAATATATACTCCGAACCCGGGTTAAAGAGACGCAGGCAGACAGACCAAGAGAGGACTGAAAGTGGAGTGAGAGAGGCGAGAGGGTGGAAAATTTGGCGAGCGGGAAGCAACAAAGGTTTTGGAGAGACGTCCTTCGCGGGGATTCTGAAGAAGATGTGCTGCTTACTACATGACCAATGATCCACTGCAAGTCGGCTGACGCCACAAGTTAAAGTAAGGATCACCATTTCTGTAAAGTGCCTTCAAAAGTTGAATTTTTTTACACAGTGCGGAAATAGGCTCTGTTCTTGAATAGCTACCGAGCCGCCCACATTACCCTGTTTTCGAAGGAGGATTTTATAACCAAGCCGGAGCTAATGATAATTTTTTTTGCAGACCAATGTATATCTGCTGGCGACCAAAAATATTTATTTTTGTATTTTCATGTAATATATTATTTTTTTATATTTAGTCTAATCATTACAATATATATAAATATATATATATATATATATATATATAGTACTTAAAAATAATACATAATTGAGAAAAATGTAAGGGAATGAACAATATAAATTAATCCACGTAGTCGATGCGGAATTTATAAACCGCAAAACAACTCAAAATAAATTCTTATAATTTACTCGTTAGTACAAGCACGCCTTAGAAATAATTGCGCACGTCGGGTCTGACAGAAGTCAAATTTTCACTGTCACTTATAAAACTTTACGTATAATGTAGTTAATTTTTTGACTCCCAAGGCCAGAAAATTTTTGTAGATACACTTATCTATGGTAACTTTATTGTTCTAAAAATCGTTAATTCAATTATCAGTGCATACAGTCCAGAATGCCGAAATGACTTTTCCAGAAGTCTCTGAAGCACAATTCTTTTTTTGTCTTCTCAAAGATTTTTTCAAGGATTGCTTTAGTATAAAGTTTTTAAAAATTGGAAATTACATTCTGGTCCATCGTCTGAATGAGTGGTGTGGAGTTAGGGACAAGAACTTGACAGTGGGGAAACAACTCCTTCAAAGACGAGTCTTCCAGGAGGATGTGAAGGTGTATTGTTCAGTAGTAGGAAGCACTTCAGAGGTATCTGTTTATCCTGGAGATATTTTTTTCATCCTAGGACCAAACACTTCATTTATCCACTTAATAAATATGAATCCTCGTGAGCCATGCTTTCTTATTTGCCCTCAACATGATAAGAAATTTACTTTTAATAAAATTGTATCTGCTTAACAGTCTACGAGTGATATACTAGTAAGGGCTTTTTTATTCTTAAAAACTTTGATCTTTAGATTATACAGTTTGGTTCATGAATTTACAAGTATTTATAATAAGTATGCTAACTAATTCACATGTTGGCTTGTGAAGGTGGAGGGTCCAGCCCTTGAGTTCTTGAGGTGTAGTTCTGAGGGGTTTGTGGTGGAAAATGATATGGGTGTTTTGTTATTACTGTAAAGGTTTGGAGTGTTCGGTAGAGAGTCACATAAGTGGGTTATCGGGCAGGGAGGTTATATTGGGGTTGATGGGAAGAGGGTTTAACAGGAAGTGCCTGAGTGTTAGCGGGGAAGTATGAAGTCTATTGGGAGTTTGTGTTTCGTACGGCAGTTTGAGGGCGGCTGGGGACGATGGCTATGTATTTTATGGTCGGATTTGGGTGATGTAGGGTTCTTTTCATTAGAGAGGATGTGGATTTGTTGAGTATTGTGTTTATGGCAGGGACTTGGATTTGTTTGTGGATTGTAGAGCTTCTTAGGAATCACGGAGCATTGGTATTTGTGTGAAGGATTTTGTTTTGGATAATTTGGAGCTTTTGTGAGTTGGTTTTAGCGCTGAAGGGCCAGACAGGAAAGGCGTAGGACCAGATGGGTTGCATGAGGCAGAGATTGATTAGTCGTTTAGTATTGATTGAGAGTGGGAAATTTTTGTCTAACAGTGGTTATAGGGTTTTGAATTTATTTTTAATTTTGGGGATAAGGTTATTAATATGGGCTTGACAGGATAATTTTGGGTCAAGGGTGACACCTAGGTACGTTATTTTTCTTTTTCGTGAGAATAAGAGTTCCATTAAGGGTGAGAAATTATCGTCGATGGCTACTTTCCGTACATTGAACCAATTCCAGCAATATTTTTTCCGCTCTCATACTTTTGCATAATTTTTTTTTTCGATTATGTTCCTGGCCTTCTTCGGAAGGTTGCTTGCCTTTGGAAATTTGCTTTTGTCCAACAATGATGAAGTTAACGGTAAAAGGCTATCGTATTGTTTATAAATTACGTGCGATATCTACATTTTTAAACTCAAAATTTAAAAATAATGTAAGTTTACCGAAAATTGAATAAGCTGTACACAATTACTTAAAAATGAGGCAAGAAAAACAATAACAAACAGGACAATGGATCGATGGTTGCCGACTAAATCCGAGGCAACTTTTTTTTCTCCAAAGAATCGACATAAACCGAAGTCAACGAAAACTGAGGTTTGAATGTACTTGACTCGAGTATGGAAAGTCAGTGACTCTTCGTAACATGAAACTGTTTTAGTAATAATCTCTCTGTATTACTCAAATTAAGCTAATATTTCGATTAACTAATTTAAATATTTCTAGAACATTTACGTAGGGATAAATTATAATTGGTAAGTTAGGTAATAAAGATTTCTCATTTATTATAAAAATAAAATAATGGGTACTTTTTTTACGCGAAATATTTCTATTATTTCATTATAGGTAGAAATTACTATAAAATTGAATAAAATATAGAAATGCCGTAAAAATCTTTGAATAAATAATTCTCAAAGATTTGCGAAAATTCGCAAATCAAGACGTAGCAAACTTTTATCTAGTACATATATTAATTTTGATCACTTTATCAGAATACAGAATTAAAATTGAACAATGACAATGACATACGTATGGTGTCTTCTCACGAATGTTATTAAATTTTTCCGTAGCGAAAAGGCTATACAAGCCGGGATATCTGCAACGAGATGCTCCTATGCATACTATTCATTTAATCCGAGTGTTCATCTACATTCTGAATATGTATAATTCCACACCTCTTCCCCCGTATACACCATAATTCTCTTTTATAAACCTCAATTTCAAACACACTATTATGGTTTTCGGGTTACTAAAATTCAACAATTATTAGATACTATTTCGTATATTTTACCTTTCACTGCTTAATTGCCCGGTATTAAGAGATTTGTTCTCCCATTCTTATATTAGTCAGGAAGAAGGACCTAATTCTTACCTAATGTTTCGGATATTTTGTAATGAACCCAATCTTACCCCACTTCATACGGACGGAGAAAGAAATTGAACTCGACCGTAAGCGGGAGTATCACTGCTAACGTCAGTTTTTTCACATAAAACTGAAATGGCAAACGTTTCTATAGGTTATTTAAAGTAAATTGATGGTTACTACAAATAATCACAATAGGAGCCATATCTCGATATGGAGATTACTTACAAATTCAAATGGGACCAACTATCAACCTCACAGCCAAATGCAGTTCAATCTCCTATTCATCAAGAGAAGTCGTGAATTAGAGAGGTATTAATACCTCAAAATAATTTTTCACGCGTCTTTTCATTTGGTTGTGTCTTACTAATTAACAAACTTTCGTCGCTCCAGTCGCAATTATTTAAATTATAAAGGCAGCAGGCTTATGCGGATTGTAGGGAAAGTTGTAAACGTTTTCTCAGAAAATGAGGTATTTTAACCTTACCAAGTACTTGTACTCTCTAAATACTAGAATTAGGGATACGGTACGTGTGCGAGGAACAGAATAAATCATCCGCAGTACTATACAATGATGGCAACTACGAACGATGGCATCGCCTTAGAATCTTTGAAACAAAAGTTTCGATATTTCAATATAAATAACGTAACTGTCTCACTAATTACACATAAAACAGAATTTACTCGTAAAGAATTTGTTCACTATGAAGCCGTTTTATACATTTAAAGAGTTCGTTGATCGACCGAAGAATAAATATAATACACTGTTGGTGTGATGGAATTATTAAATAGTTAAGTAAATATTTTATTACAATTTTTTCTTCATATTAGAATTACAGTTAAGATCACGCGAAAATTCATGACAGTATAACATTAGTTATAATATTAATTTAATTTACATAATTTTGTACGTATTTAACAGCATATAGATAACTTAAATATTAAATGTAAATTAGTAATAGTAATCTTTCCATGGGCGTGAAAATTAAATAAAATTAGTAAGATTTTATTGAAAGTAAAAGTAAGATCGGGGAGTGATTTTTCTTTTGAAGAGAATCGAAACGAGAGCTACGATAATCTGAAATGCGGAGTATTTTATCTAGTTCTATTTATGACATTCTAGATATGTACAGAACATGTCGCCACATGTAACGCTACCAAGATAATGTACAATGGTTATTACCTTTATCTGTTCATTTTATTCTGATAAATAAAAGTATCACATTTCTTAAAATACTCTCCGTTGCACATTGCCTAATAAGATTTAACACATATACTATATATGATTTATATGAGTGTAATCCTTATATGCTTACAAAAATGTTCAACAATTATTTTGAATCAATCTTCTATAATATAATATATTAATAATATTTGAGATATAATCTTATTCTCATTTAAAACGATATTATCCCAATTACTCTTCGTTATTACAGTTATTAGTATTTGTAACAGAAAAATTGTTAGATGATGCTGTAAATCACCTATAATTTGGCTATAAATATACTTTCATAATATCCTTTCGCCACATTTCCTAAACCGCCATTCGTATTCTATTTAAACAATTCATGTATTCAATTATCTCTAATTTCTTATTATTTTATTCTAATCTGAATTATATATACTATTTTATGTAATCCATTTCACAAGTTGATCCAGTTTACAAGTGGACATGTGAGAAAATTGCAAATATATATTTTTTAATTGTAATTCTTATTGTAGGCTTTACGAGTAATGCAATGAGGATCCAATTACTGATAATCTTTTCCAGATAAAAATATTTTTTGTCATAATTGCAAGATTTCTAAACACATTTCTACGGAGCCACAGTTATTGTGAATGCCTGGTAGCATATTAAGGGGACGTCTAACTGTTGAGAATCTACTGATAATAGTGGCAAGTAAACTGATATACAAAACGACTATAAAAATAATTATTTATGAAGTGTTAACAAATAATAATCGAATACTGTTGTTTTTAAAGCAATAATTCATTAACGTAGGAGTAGTAGAGACAATTTAGGGCCTCATAACTCAATTTTTTTTCCATAAATATCTATTTTGTGGACATAAAAATTTTAAAATTTTAAATTAACGAAAGAACAGAAAATTTAAAGTTACAACTCGGATGCTAGTTACGAATTTTCAAAATAATTCCTGCAACACAATTTAGGTAATATAACTGAATATCTGTGCTTTTAATTGTGTTCCTGAAAATTCCTTTCAAGCACTTATATTTTCATGGAAAGAAATTCAAAGTCAGAAATTGCAATAAATATTGTGTTGGAGTAGACTTGAAGATATTTTACAAGTTTAAAAATTTCGACTCTAAATTGGCATTTCTTATTTGTACAAAAAATATATTACAAGAATTTTAAATTTTAGGCAATCTCATTCTTAAATTTAAATATCATAAAAATAAGTCAAATCATAAAGGAGTTTATGGAATTTGCATTACAAGTAGTGTCGAATATTCTTGAATATTATATAAGATTTTTAACTAAAAATAAGCTCTCATCAATAACTATGGTTTATAAAGGAAAAAATAGTTTTAGTTATAAACAATACTCAATAATTTGATTACTAAGTAGTTTATTATTTCAATATTGTTACTAAATTATGTTCCATAGATAGAAAAACAAAACCGAATGTTGTAAATTGTAATAAGTATGCTTTATCGTTCCCGAGTTTTTGTTGCAAACAGTTTTAGTGTCACAAAGAGACATATATCACGAAGTTAAGTTTGTAGCTGTTATGTAAGTTATAATTTCATTTGCATAGTACTCCATTCCCTGCCGGGCGTGAATAAACGTAGTTACGGCCATTGCAAAGAGCGAAGTTACAAACTTGAATACAAATTAGTTAATAATGGTTCACTTCGTTAGTCGAGTTAACAGCTCACTATTGAACTACGCACACTTTCATTAAGTAGGATGAAGGCATAACTTCAATTGCGCTAAAGAGAATGACGGAATTCTGGACACGATTTCTGCTTTAATCATAGGAGAAGCACAAATTACTGCTTTGTATACCTTTGAAAAGTTTCAGCAACAAGAGGAATGAAAACACGCAATTTACGTAAGCAGTTAAAGAAACTTAATGTGTCGTCAAAAAAGAGAACAAATCAGAAAATTTTGTATATGTACGATGCCGTTTTAGTAATATTTAGTAATATTTCAGCTGTCACAATTAACCTATAACTGGCATATCAATAATAAATTACGCCAATTTAAATTAAATTGATTTGTAACCTGAAGACAAAACGAATGTTTTCTTGCATACAGTCATTAAAACATTATAAGGTAATGCAATTTTAAAATTTTATATTAACAGTAGCATTATAACATGATTATCAAACGGTCACGTAATTCTTCACTTTCTCCAATTGTATGAGTTACGTGATTAATTGAAGAGATCCGTATAGAAATAGCCTTGTTTAAAACCCGATATTTGTTAAATAAATTTATTTACTTCTGTATGTGTTACATAAACTTTGGATCCATTTGTTCCATGTAAAATTCCATACAGGTTCCGTAGAATATTTTCCTCTTTCATTATCAATATTTTTAGTAACATTTAAGTAAATCCATTTCAGTACACCCGCAGGATACCATGTGTGGTCATCAACATTGCAATGTAAACTCATTCATGGAACACCTATTCAATCATGTTATTGTATGTAATGTCATGTGTACGGGTAGTGATGGAGACAGGAAAATTAAAATGAATCAGATAGTTGCAGTTAAATGGTGTACACGCATGACTATTGAAGAATACACAGTTCTGTATAATCGCGGCTAATGTCCAATGAAAAAATGGTAACATTTCTAAATGAAAGAATAATATGTTGTGAAGTGAAGTGTTTTCCGCACAGAAATGAAACGATTATAAAACGTCTAATTGATAATTCAAATTGAATTAAAGTTATTATATGCATGTAGTAGAGGCTATGAAATAAATTGTGACAACGTCTATTAAAAATAAAAATATACAATCGTAAATTAGCCTCTGAAAGTAATTTCGAGGTATTTTTATTAGCTGTACCTCGTTCATATACGTTGATTCAGGAGTACATTTGGATATTGGTTTGAGTGGAAGATGCGTCCGCCGCCATTCAGTTTTTTCACGTACATCTAATGGAGACTCAGTTCAGGCCAATTGATTCTATCTACGATCATATTCAGATTTCAAAATCTAATTTTGGAAAGTATTTGGAAAAAATGCAAATGTTGTACACATTTTTTTAAAAATATTGAAACAATGTAATATTGCGTACCTGCTAACACTTAGAGATCGAAGTAAGATGGATGCAACGGACTTTTAATTATGGCTAAGGTACGGAAATGAACAGTCTGAGGAGGATCATGTCGGAAGAAATCCAGCACCGTATCTTCTTCAGTGTCGAAGGAAGACTTCTCGGATAGTAAAATAGGAAAGTTCATAACGTGGAGTTCTACCAGAGTCACGAACAAAATCAGAAATCGCTATGAATTTACAGTTTAATTTTAAAAAAGAACAAAACTGAGTATAAAGTACCCAGGAGCTTTCTTAATTTCAAGATGGTCGTAGCAAGACCGAAGACTAAAAGTGGATCCCCTGTTGAAATGAAAAACCCCCTTCCAAATTATGAACCACTTTCAGAAGGCGGGGAACGAATCAAAGGTTCACACCACGTGATCTGTATAGGGACCCCTAAAATCCAGTTCAAACAGAGTTTCAACAACGCTAGCAGCGTACCGTGAACCCACCATTTTTCTGCAGGTCTATCGTCGCCAACTGAACCAACACATACTCTCGAAGCCCGAGTGAAAGAAAATTTCGCACGGGTGTGTGGTAATCACGGAAATAACAACTGAAGTTAATAATGCTATATGATAAGAATGTTCCCAATAAGATGTTGGCTGTTAAATAATATTTATATAAATATAAAAAAGGTTTGATAATCATGAAAATATAAATTAATTGAAAAATGTTTTCAGGTAAATTATTTTGATAAAACAAAATAAAATTCCAGAATATATTTTTACTACCTGGCTGCGTCATTGCGCGCCTAGGGAACTAATCTCTCTTACTATCGCCAGAAAACGTCCCAACACATGTGTTACACCAAAGTAACTGCAATCTACATATTGGGAAAGTACTTTAGTCAAACGTTATATCGCAAGGCAAATATATACATTAAATATATAAAAATAAATATATAATTTGCTTCAGCCTGTAAATTCATGTATCTGTTCCTTTCCATTAGTAGATACTAAATTCCCACACCAACATTCTAATACTAATACCCACCAATACATATATTAAAAATAGATTATTAATCATAGTATGGGTAATTTAAAGACTATATTTAGATTTTTATATTGGTATTTGTTCAGTGAGCGTCCTTCTTACGGGAATGTCAGTATTTACTATGACATCAATTAGATTTAACCTGTAAGTTCATGCATATATCACCGGGTTAAATGCCCCCCCCCCTTTTTTTTTTTTTTTTTTTTTTTGGTGTAGATAGGCTATGTATAGGGTAATCCACATAGTGGCAACTCCCCTCTTATAGCATAGGAAAGGGATTTGAAAGGGGGGATGCGGTAGGGTGTAGGAAGGTAGCCAAGGGTTACTAGGGCCCCCGGGCTATATTTTAAGGATCCTACCCGGCATTCACCTAAAAGTAATGCAGGACAAACCCTATAAAAAACCTGCATCGGGAAGGTCGGGCATTTGGTACTTGTCCCACGCCCTTCCGATGACGGGAGAGGAGTTTACTGTGGGGACGCAGCTTACCCCTCGCCATGCCTTGGCCTGTTTAGGAGGCAGCTGGCCGACTATTCCAATAGGAATAGCAGACAACTCTTGCCGTATGCCCAAGGTCTGCGACCCCGGAACATACACCTCTCAAAACAGACCGAGGTGCCTCGGCATGTGGGAACCTTAGTTCAAAAAAAACCAGAGAGATGTGAGAGCATCCCCAAAGGTAGCCCCCGCCAGAGCACTCTGGGAAGGTTCACCTGCGAGAAATCCTCTCTCAGGCTTACTTGCATGAAATGCCCCTTTGTAGATAACTAACTAAATACATTCATAATCATAATATTAACTATAAGTTTAACGTAAATATACTCTGCCTTGGTATATAGAAAATAAATGCAGTAATTCTAAGTGTAAATAATCGATTTCTGTTCCACAAAATGAATCAACACGTGGCTTCTTTCTCCTATTGTAAACAGAAGAAAAATTAAAATAGAACCGCGTAAGAGTAATTCAAGTATAATTGATAACCACGTTTATTTTCATTCGCCTATTTCGTTTGGATTAACATAACAGCGTCGTTCCTTATTTGACTCAGAAATATTTCAACGACAACAGCGAACCGTGAGATTTAAGTTGCAGGTATTTGCTAGAAAACCTGCTAGATCTTCAATATTCAACGCAATATGGCTTTATTCTTCAGTCAGAGCATAATGACCGGGCCCTTTCTGCACGCAATCAGATCAGGCGCTACCGTAAATACTCAAGTGTCAGGCGGGTTGCTTTCTAAAGGTGCACTTTTAGTGAGAGAATAATTACTGTGAATATAATGCTGAACATTTCTTTAGAACTGAAATACAGACTTATACCCGCTTCTGCATCCAAGAATTTACCGATACTCTGAAATGTATAAAAGTAATTTCGATGAGCGAGAACTGCTTCAAGTCCGAAATTTAAAACAACACCATAATCTTTTTCTCTTTATATTCGATTATATCTTATAAATAAAAAAGAGTGTATGTATGTTTGTATGTTTGTTTGTATGTTTGTTTGTATGTTTGTATGTTTGTATGTTTGTATGTTTGTATGTTCGTTATACAAATCTACACCGGTAGAGCAAATTTCACCAAATTTCGTACACGTGTTCTTTACGACCAGGAAACAAACACTGTCGGGGTGAGACGCGTCTACCACTCCCAGAAGCGGGGGTGCACGGGGGTTGAAATATTTAAACATGCTAAAACAGCCGATATTTTAGTCGGATAATAATTTTTAGGGGTCCAAGATATTTATGGTGTTTCTACCGATGTTTTCTGAATATAATTTTCATCCCCTACACCCTGGGAAAAGGGCACCCTTAGGGTTTGGGGTGGAGAATACAAATCTATACCGGTGGATCAAATTTCACCAAATTTCGTACACGTGTTCTTTGCGACCAGGAAAACCACACTGTCGGGGTGAGACACGCCTACCACCCCCTGAAGCGGGGGTGGACGGGGGTGGAAATATTTGAACATAATAAAACAGTCGATATTTCAGTCGGATAAATATTTTTAGGGGTCAAAGATATTTATAGTCTTTCCACTGATGATATCTGAATATAATTTTCAACCTCTACACCCTGGGGAAAGAGCACCCCTAGCGTTTGGGGTGGAGAGTACAAATCTACACCGCTAGAGCAAATTTCACCAAATTTCGTACACGGGTTCTTTGCGACCAGGAAAACAACACTGTCGGGGTGAGACGCGCCTTCCACCCCCAGAAGCGGGGGTGGACGTGGGTGGAAATATTTAAACATGCTAAAACAGTCGATATTTCAATCGGATAAATATTTTTAGGGGTCAAATATATTTATAGTGTTTCCACTGATGATATCTGAATATAATTTTCAACCTCTACACCCTAAGGTAAGAGCACCCCTAGCGTTTGGGTTGGAGAATACAAATCTATTCCGGTGGATCAAATTCTTCATACATGCTAACACAGTCAGATAAATATTTTCCAGGTAAAAGTGATTAATAGTGTTTGTACCAATGCATATGAGTAAAATTTCAAACATTATACGGCATGGGAAAGGAGAATTGTAGGTGCGGGAGTAGAGAAATATTACAAAAAAATAACTCGAATACAAACGAGACTGGAGTCAAAATCAAAGTTATGGATAACGCTGAGTATAATTATGCTATAAACTAGCAATTAACCTCCCAGGGACGAGCGTGGTCGGAAGTGGAAATTGTCATACATGTTAATCAACTTTGCAACTAAATATTTTTCCGGATCAATGAGATTTCTCTACATTTACACAGATTATAACTTCAACCCTTTTCGGGCTTATCAGTAGAGCACTTTTAGTTGTTGGGTGGAGGAACGCTGCAATAAAATAACGCGAATACAACCGAGATTGGAGTCAAATCGAAGGTTATGGATGTCGCCCAGTTCAATTATAGCATCAAATTGGCCATTTAGTCCCAAGGGGCGGTAGTGGATGGGATGGAAATTTTCTAACATGTTAAATCATCGATATTAGCGTGGAATAATTAAATGCCGGGACCATTCACGTTGATAGTATTTCTACCGATGTTGTTTGTAGGCATGATAGGGGTGGGGGTGGAGGGGATTTCCTTGAAAATAACGGGAAAACAACCGAGATTCGAGTCAAATCGAAGGTAATGGATGTCGCTGAACTTATTTATGACAATATGGACAACGCGCGGGTATCGGCTGGGTTGGGATGAGTTGACCGGCTGTTTTTTGCGTCGATTAAATATATTTCGGGATGAATTAGATTAATAAAATTTCCCTACATGTTCTCTGTGTATAATTTCAACCCCTTTCGGACTCAGAAGGGTGCACCCTTAAGGGTGGTCGTGAAGTAGCATTACATAAAAAAACCAGAGACTATCGGGATTGTCAGTGAGTTTAATTAATTTCCTTGAAAATAACTGGAAAACAACCGAGATTCGAGTCAAATCGAAGGTAATGGAAGTCGCTGAATTTATTTATGACAATCTGGACAACGCGCGGGTATCGGCTGGGTTGGGATGAGTTGACCGGCTGTTTTTGCATCGATTAAATATATTTCGGGATGAATTAGATTAATAAAATTTCCCTACATGTTCTCTGTGTATAATTTCAACCCCTGTCGGACTCGGAAGGGTGCACCCTTAAGGGTGGGCGTGAAGTAGCATTACATAAAGAAACCAGAAACTATCGGGATTGTCACTGAGTTTAATTTTGACATTAAACTTGACCGTTTAAGTCCCCGAAGCGGGAGTGGTCGGGGGTGAAAATTTTCAAACATGTTAAACGGTCGATATTTGCGATAATTATTTCCTTGGGTTAATTACTTTGATAGTATTTATACCGATGTTGTTTGTGTATAATTTAACCCCTGTGAGGGGAGCAAGCTTAGGGGTGGGGTGGAGGTACGTTAAATAAAAAACGCAAAAACAACCGAGATTCGAATCAATTCAGAGACTATGAATGTCGCTGAATCTAATTGTGACAACCTTGGTTAAGCGACGGGTTTTTGAGGTGTTGGGCGGGGGAATAAATTTTCAGACAATGTAATCGGCCGATTTTTGCGTGGAATAAATTCTTTTTCATTATCGCATATTTGTGGGGGTGGTCATCTTCTAACATATAAAAACGGCCGATATATTTAGTCAATGAGTTCATCCCCCTTCGGCATGGGAGGTGAGCACATTTAGGGATAGGGTTCGAGGAGATTTACATAAAAATAGCTCAAAAGTAACCAAAATTGGAGTCTTATCTATGGTTATAGATAAATGACATCTCGGACAACGCCGGGCACCCAGCTAGTTATATATAAAATAAAAGAATTTGTGATTATATCCAAATGAATATTATTACAAAATGTGATACAATTAATCATAAAATTGCTATTACACCAATATTTACGAATTAATAAAACACACAGCGAATTAGCGCATTTGGAGTATTTTTTTATACTTCAATAATATTAAATTAAGTTGACCATAATTTAATATTAAATGAAATTTTAAAGGGTTTAATTGAAAATATTTTCTATTTCTCGTTTATAATTTGAGAAGGCAGTTGCTGAGCTTCAACGGTTGTCAATAACTTCTGCTATTATCTAAATGCTATTTATTTCTATTCATTGATGTATTAAATTCTCTAAAATATTATATTGTAAGCAGGAAGTAAGGTTGCGATTCAAGTTACATTTCTTTTTATAACAAGTAAAGTAAATGCTATATTTGAATATGTATTTCACAAGTTGACTGTAAAATAATTTATTTAATCTTAAATTTGTTTAAGTATCTTTCAGTCCTGATAAACATAGTCTTGAGCATTATTAAATAAAATTCATGTTATTAATATGTTTAAATACCCTTAATAATTTTAAATATATTTCTATGCTCGTAGTTTATAGAACCGAAGATGATAACTGATAAAAGCATGAAGTTAGTAAATGATGCAGATAAGTTAGAATAAGTAAGACTCTTAGTTTACTTTAATATGTTTAATTCTGCAGAAAGTGCATCAAATGTTAAGAAAAAATATAAGCTTGAAAACGGAATTGGTTTCGAAATGCACAGAATGTGATCTTTATAGATGCGTATATGATAACAGGAAGTCTCCAAACTTAAAAGGAATTATGCTGGCTGCAGGTACGATTAATGTTTACTGATATTATTTTGATAAGAACGTTTTTAAAACCTGCCAGTAGTGGATTCGCGTAACTACCTGTGGTAGCTGATCTGTAAGAGAAAGCGTCGTATTTTGAGCGGCCGTTGCATTAGTGGGCAAACCTTTTTCGTGCTATGAGCTTACAAAATCCCCCCCCCCTCCGTCCCCCGTCCACCCACTCAATCCTGACTGTTGAGCGAGCAGGTATAAAGTTTTGGAAGAGCAACTTTATTGCTTAAAGGATCAGTGTTGGTTTTAAAATTAAGTGAATGTAATACATAAAATTTCTGAAACTTATCTGGATTTATAATCTCTATCTATAATATTGGAACTGTTCCAATTCTTAGTGATTAGTTTAATAAATATGCTGACGGATGAAACTTTGAGAATGTTTTTTCTATAGTAATATTTAAAAATTTAATTTAATAAATAAATTTATAACTGAATAGGTTGATGTTTTTATTGATTTAAGGACGTCAGGTAAATATAACTGTTTAAAGATTTGTATCTTAATTGATCATTTCTATGCATATTTATCATATTATAGACAGATATAGAAATCCAGATATGTTTTTGAAAAATTATGCATTAAACATTGAATTACATTCACTTAATGTTAAAACCAAGACTGATTCTTTATCCAATAAAGTTGCTCTTCCCAAACTTTATATCTTCTCGATCAGCGGTCAGGATTGTGGAAGCAGCCGGATGACCGGGGGGGGGGGAATTTGTCCGCTCATACAACGGCCGCATATAGCACGAAACCCTCAGATAATACCTCACGCAGGTAAGATCGTAGAGCAGAGTTGGAGGAGATCACCTGTGGACTAACTGTCTTCTTCTCCCTCTGTTTTTGAACTAAGGTTACCATTAGTCTACACGCCTTCATTTGTTTTGAAAGGTGTATGATACTGGGTCGCAGTAGTTGTCTAACTCTTTCCAAACACTGTCGGGGCAAGAAAATGGTAATGCTGCGTCCCTACAGAAAATCCATTCGAGTCATTCAAAATACATGGAACAAGTATCAAACGCCCTACCACACAGGTACAGATATATGTGGGGTTTGACCTGCATCACATTTAGGTGAATTCAGGATAATTTTTTAAACTAGAGGCACGAGGGCCCTAGTTAAGCCTCTGCTACCTTGCTGTACATTCTGTAGCCATATACTTTTATGATATTAAAGGGCCCAACGTCGTTGATCCTCATGTAGTCTGTTTTTTAAAATCAGTGAAACTGTAAAAATTATGAGTATTTATTATATTAGAACTTTAGTACACATAAACCCTGTGCAGCACGGAAAAATCGTTTCACTTGACAGTAGGCTTCTGCGAAGCCCATCAGAATTATTTATTTAAGTGAAACGATATTTTTAATTTGCGAATGTGTTACATGTATCAACTAAAGGTAGATATGCGTCAATGTCGGTCATATTTACGAAACGTTACAGTCAAATAAATATTGAATAACAAGTTCTTGTTTGCATTTGGCAACAGCGGTTCGGAGACTTCATAAACCAATGATTCCGTGTGTGGAGTTACAGTTGTGAATAATAAACACACCCGACTCCGAGAATCACAGGAATAAAACTGTCAATCGCCAATGACACTGAGGCAGTGAAATCCACGAATGTTTGATACTTGATCTGAAGTCAAATTCCAGTCACCGATGTTTATTGAAAAACCTTGTTTCCGTTGTTTTTTCTGAACCCTTCGGTCACTTAAAATCAAATCAAATTTAGAACGTAGTTGAAGGTAAAATTGAAAATCAGTTATTTTATCCTGACATTAAAGACAATATTAAATATATCAAATTATTATTTATAATATAAATTATCTGATCAATTACTTTAAAATGTATGGCTTTTAAAACTTTCTTCTAGTATAAATTTTTATCATATATGTATATAAAGAAAGTATACATTCTTCAGTTTTAAAGATGCAGCGGTCCTCTTTGCTCCGCGCGCTGTTTGTTCTTCAGTTGTTCCGGAATCGTCACTCTATCTGACGGCTATTAAAAGAACTTACGAAGGAGATATAAACGAGATAGATTTTAAATTCGTAAAGAACTGATAATAGTAAACTTTAATTGTCGTTTCTTTACAGGTAGGCTTGTAAATAATGTAATTGTAAATAATGTAATTAATTGTTGTACATATTCAATGAAAAATTATTCTGTGCTTTCTTTACAGAGAAACATATTTTTGTTTACTGCATCAGTATTCATAACAATTGTCTTATATGTATATGAATCGTTTGGAGTATATGCTTCAAATTATTCCCACATACACATTACAAAGTAATAGCGATTTGTAATTCTAAACTAACACACGTCTCATTATTAGTAATTTTGTGTTGCATATGATAATTACTTCGCAGTGATAAAGAAGATTTTAATACATTATTGAAATTAAAATATAAAACGATCATGTTTAAAGTAAAATAATTAGAATAATAAGTAGATAAATAACATTAAAAAATAAGAACTAAATAAAAACCACACAACGTTTTCTGTCATACTTGCTGCTTTCGTCACGTGATTCATGTAAGAATGGCACATCGTGAAACAGTTTTTGGTTGTAAATTATTTTAGTATTTAAAGTACCGATGCTTAGTAGTTCAAGGATAATTTGTTTGAAAATTGGCTAACCGTGGGAGAAGTTCTTTGAATGTAATTACGGTCATGCAATTTTGTTCTTAGAGAGGTTGGGGGTAATGTACAATTACAATAGGTCTTAGATGGTTACGAGTAGTTTTTTTTGTTTCTTTTAGGGTAACTGGCTACATGAGGGTAATCCACGTTGGGCAACTCCCCTTTAATAGCATAGGAAGGGATTTGAAATGGGGGATGTGGAAGGGTAGAGGAATGTAGCCAAGGGTTAACTAGGGTCCCCGGGCTATATTTTAAGGATCCTACCCGTCATTCGCCTAAAGAAATGCAGGAGGAAAACCCTAGAAAAACCTTCACCAGGTAGGTCGGGCATTGGGTACTTGTCCCACGCCATTCCGATAGCGGGAGAAGAGTTTGCTGTGGAGACGCAGCCTTCTCCGTGCCCCGACCAGTTTAAGAGGCAGCTGGCTGACTATTCCAATGGGAATAGCGGACAACTCTTACCGTATGCCCAAGGTCTGTGACGCCGGAACATACACCTCTCAGAACAGGCCGACGTGCCTCGGCTTGTGGGAACCTTAGTTCAAAAACGGAGAGGGGAAAGGCATTCCCAAAGGTAGCCCCTTCGTACCTCTCCTACAAGGTTCTGCCTGCGAGAGAATAGCCCTCGCAGACCCAACTGCTTATTACGAGTCTTTTTTGCAATGTTTTGTTGGTGGCGTTTCGGTGACAATGTGCGCGAGAAAAGCTGAAAATTGATTTAGAGCAGTCTGGACAGAGAGGTGGCGGAACGAGTTTGGTCACATAGTAGGGAGGATGTGCTTTAGTCTCAGAAAACTTATTCTCTCTGTATGAGAGATGTACATGAAACACACCCACAAATTTCATCGCTTGGTTAATAAAGTTTTCAAAAAAGTATATTTAGTTTGGTAATTTTCGTTATAAATTACCTGGTTCCCAGTTAACTGTGGCGAAATTCGTGGGCAGAATTACGAGAACTAAGCTACGCTGGCAAAAAAGTTCAGAGGAGTTTTCTACAAAAAAAAAGCTTTTGAATTTGTCACGTCATTCGTGCGGTTCTTACTTTACATGAATCCTGATGAAAGCAACAATGATGGTAGAAACGTTGTGTGGTATTTATTTAGCATTTATTTTTGTCTGTTATTTATACTACTTATTTATCTACTTATTTAATTCAGTATCATTATATTAAATTTAGTATCTGACGCCGTCCTAACATCGTAAATTAAAACTAGTTTTATTATTATTATTTGAAGTCTATCCAAGATCAAGACTCGGTTCTCACATAATTGTTACAATGGACTAAATTATCATTAAATAATACATTTCCTTAAACGAATGATTAATATTGTTCATGCCAATTATCTCGAAAAGAACATCGCAAAAATCATTTCAACTCTATAAATTATTTTTTCTACCAAAGGATGACTCTTTTTAGTTTTATTTTTTCTGCCTATTGAATTATAAAATATAATGCCAATTATATTTATTTAAATACGAGTTCTTGGTATATAAAATATATTGATTTTGATTAACTGTTAAATTAATAATCGTGATTGAGTAAATGCGTTTAGAAAAAGAAATAGCGATTTTTCGTCAGGGAAATTAAAAACTATTTTACTATTTTGATACCGTAATATTGAAACTTGTATAGCTACATTCATACGGCTTCCCTGTTTCACGTATTGCTTTTGAATAATCGTTAAGTGATTATTTGTATTCTATGGAGTCCTATTTGTGCGGAGCTTATTTTAATTACTGAAAGGGACTAAGATATTAAGGACAGCAGCTGCAGGGGAGCATAGCCCAGCGTATAATATTCAGCGCCCATTACGATACCGCAGAAAATCTCTGATGCCCGCGATGGCATCTATACAGCTTTAATACGGCAGCCAAATGGCGTGAGCAAACATTATCTGGGGATTCTGCGGACGGCCATTACCATTACGGCAGTTTTCATAGTCCATCATCTAATTTACATATGAATGTGGGCCACAGTGTCCATTGGTTGACGTCAGTTCCCTCCTTGCCGCGTCGGTGATTTGAATAAACTACACGCCAGTATCTCATGTCATCCGATTCTGCACTCCATGATGAGATAACCATTTTGTGTTGAACAGAGACGGGTTGTGACACTGGAATCGAAAATTACATTTATAGGTTTAATTAAAATTTTAATGTAACAAAAACGTGTGTGGAATACGCAAACAGATTTTTTTAATTTACCCTTTGACGTTCAAAAACAAACAGAAACAGACTAAAAAATTTATTATACTGCTTGTTGATAAAAAAACACGAAGGTCAGACTATAAAATGTGATAATTATGTTACCTTAATACCGAGTCTGTTTTCACACTCACAAATAATAATACAAATGTACTTGACTCTCTCGGAAACATGAAATATTATAAATAAATAAATAAAATTAATTTTTCATATAATATATTATTCCAGACACATAACATTATTTATTTACCTCCATATACATACATTTATTCTTCTACCCATGTCGACTTTATATATGTCCCTTTAAAGATTCTACATCCTACTTAGTTTCTTCGTCTCACATTAATGTTTACTATCAGCACTGTATTAATTGTTATTATTAATTAGTTATTAATAGTTATTAGGATTATAACGACCATAATTCGACAGTACTTCCACTGCCATATAAATTACAATATCTTAAACTTATGTCTGAATTCAATCGTAAACAATCTCCACTCGTTTGTTGATATCTTCAGACCCTATTGAGTAACTATTCTACTTATCCATGCTTTTGTGGCACATGTTGTCATAGTTTTATTAATAATTTATTCTTCTTAAAATATTGTTATTACCTGCAGTGTTTAAAATGACTACAGTATAATGTTATACGCAAAGAGATTTTAGACATCTTACATCAAAACAAATTCTTTAGTGATTTTCTTCCAAAGTCTTCCTTTTTAATACTGTAATTATTATGAATGTTTACAGTAAAATAGTTCATGACAATTTCAAATATAAAAACTATATCATTATGTTTTATTCCTAAATACGTACAGTTACCGTTGGTCTGAATATATATATATGAATTAATTTGTGAATGTAGCCCGATAATAGGTTTTAATTCAAATAGCTATATTGTAAAACTAGTATACAAATTTATATCTATGATCAATATTAACAACTAATTAATATGAGTGGTCACCTCCAATTAGACGATATTCTAAGACTTTTTCTGACCTTCTTTGAAAATTGTGTCTATTAAAGCATACTTGTTTTGGTAGTGTAGAGTTAAAAATATGCGGAAATATAGTTTTAAGAATGTTTCTGCCATTTATATGTTCTACATCAATTGTAGAAATTCGCAACTTTTTGAACTTACTTGGATAATTCTGGTGGGTTTCACGTTGTCTGTGACTTCTTAATATCCACGTACTAAATAATTAAACAAAAATAATATTTGGTATTAACATTTATATTTTTGTTGGCTAAAGCACCGCCGTTACCTTATAGTGATAAAACCAATTTCCTTTTCAGCTTTCGTCTACAAAGATAATTATAGAATATACTTTAATTATTTTTATCCTGGTTTACAATATTTACATTTTCTGGGGTGCTTCTGTTAATAATATTAATAATTAAAATATTAACAACAACACGTTAAATAAAGCGCACTTAACTCTCATTTTCATTTCTTCTCTCATGCATGTGATTACTTTTTAACTTTTCTGCAAATTATGTAACGATTTTCTTCTTCCCTATTACGTATTAATCATTTTCACTTTTGTATTTAGCTATATTAATTTTTTATGATTTACAAATTATCTATTTTCTCAATTACCACACTTGAGTATTACGAATTTCTGTGAAAGGAAAGACAGTGGATATTTTGGGTCCAAAATGCTCAAATGATATTAAAAATATTAGTAGTTAAAGCCCAGTAGTAGTTATCGAGAGCAGTACAAGAAATTTAAAAAAATGTTCTATGCCTGTGACTAATCTCAAAGCTTAGGTGTGCATTCATAATATCCAATTAATTTCATGAAGAGTATTTTCCTCGCGGGAAATCTCAGCGAGAGTACTACTAGCAATATAAAACAAAATAAGGAATAAGATTGTTAAAAAATTGTTTCGTTATGTTTTATGTATAATAAAATTCGTAAAAATGATGAATAATTGGAAAATAACTCTAACCATATACTAAAATAAATTAACAAGAAGTTAATATAGAATAATGTTTATATTTATTAGATTATAAGAAGGAAACTATAACGAAGAAATAATAATGAGAAAACCGCAGACATTACGAAGCAATTGCTTGAAATTTTTATTTATTTAAATGATATCGGCTTAAAATACTCAGTGCTTATATATTTTTTCGTTTCATAAAGAAACACTTTATGCTATTGCAATGATAAACACTTTCTTTTTAGTATAAAAAATATAACTCTGTACATTTTTTTATTAATGACCGAAGATATAATAATTCCAGAGTTGCGTGATACTGGTGAATGAGGGCATATCCCTCAAGTACGACACCCAGTAACCTCCGTGGAGATTTTCACAGCTACCAACCCACTAATACTTTGCAACTTTAAACGTCAAACCATAACGATTTTCAGCTGAGATTTGTTTCTTGATTGTCACCCCGTTCAACAGGTTCCCATCGGACGGTCCTAAAACCTCTGTTAAGAGCATCAAGTGTCGGCAGCTCCGAAGTCATTCGGAATCTTGCATGTCCATCCGGATGGCGGTGACCGGTAAAGTTGTTTGGTTCCCCTCACATCCGGGTTGCAGATATCAAGCAAGCCTCTATATCTTTGTGATAGGTAGCGGCCACCACCCAACACAAAGTTATGGCCAGGCGGTTCCGTCTTCGGTGTTAAAGATGTAGTGTGGCAGGTCACGCAATTCTCGGACACCTTAGCAAGCTCCACGACCGCTTAGGGTCCTCAGACACGAGTGGTCAAGCCAAAGTCGAACTCCAGTGCTCGTAGAGGACACTAATCAAACGTCAGACACTAAGACACTATCGAGAACCACGCATCTTTCCCTTCCATTAGCGTTACTATGAAAGAAAGCCAAAAACACATTATGTTTCCGCGCGGCCACAGTTATGTGCGAAAATTTTCGTGCAGGTAGAACAGTTAGTCTAACCGAGAGGGAGTAAATAATTGAGCAAACATTACAGTTGGCAAGAGATGAAGAAAATAAGTGATCAGTGAAAACAAGGAAAGTTAGAAAAGAGAAGTGTTTAGACCAAAACTCATGAAGTGTGAGACACATAATATGTAAATATTGGTAAAATCCGTTAGGAAGAGGCATATTTTGCATGATTAAAAATAAGATAATGATTCAACTATAAGAAATATGTCGCGGAATAAGATTTTGAAGAGAGTTTTAAACATTATTTATTTGTTGGACAAATCAACTGAAGTGACTCACAGGAAACGGATCTTTTAATCATTTTTAATTTTTTTCTGAGAATCAGGCTACATTAAGGTAATCCACGTGATGGAAACTTCCCCCTTTTTTTATTTTTAGGGTAACAAGCTACATGAAGGTAATTCACATGGTGCCAACTCCCCTTTAATAGCGTAGGAATGGATTTGAAAGGGGGGATGCGGAAGGGAGGGTAGAGAAAGGTAGCCAAGGGTTAACTAGAGCCCCCGGTCTATGGTTTAAGATCCTACCCGGCAATTCCCCTAAAAGTAATGCAGGGAAAACCCTAGAAAAACCTGCATCAGGTCGGGCATTTGGTACTTGTCCCACGACCTTCTCAATAGCGGGAGAGGGGTTTGCTGTGCGGACACAGCTTTCCCGTCGCCGTGCCTTGACCGGATTAGGAGGCAGCTGGCCGACTGTTCCAATAGGAATAGAGGACAACTCTCACTGTATTACCAAGGTCTGCAACCCCGGAGCATACACCTCTCAAAATAGGCCGAGGTGCCTCGGCATGTTGGAACCTTAGTTCAAAAAACCAGAGAGATGTGAAGGCATTCCCAAAGGTAGCCTCCGCCAGAGCTCTCTGGTAAGGTTCACCTGCGAGAGAATTCTCTCGCAGGCTTCCTTTGGCAACTCCTCCATCATTTAATCATCTTTATACCTGTGGCGATGCAGTCCAAGAGAAAATTTGAAGAATTTCCGATAAACCACTTGCCGAAGTAGAGTAACTTTAATTTAAACACTTGTTTAAATAATACCTCGAATATCTGACACACTAACACCTACAGATGGGTATTATCTAATTAATTAAACTTTAAATATTATTTTATAATTATTTCTCTTTGCGTTATTTAAATAATTTAGAAATTTCATTTCTTAAATGTTTCATTCTTAAAACTCCATGCCTATTTATAACAGTAAAATATCGTAGTCAACAACAAAATGAAAAGGAAATACTTTATGCTAATGTTAACAAGGTTTCTCTATTTTCAGTATAAAAAAGTAACTCATTAACCATTTAGTAAATGTTCGATGACATAATAACTTTCAGGATACTGTTTAATGTGGGAGCAACACCCGATAGTATCCATGTGGATTTATAGAGCTTCCTTCCGATTACCACTTTGAGTCCTACTCAAAGTGGTAATGGGATGGAATTACCTGACGAAATCAGCAGGAATACACGTGTCGAATTTATATTATCACTTCATTTTGTCTGTTATTTGGCTATTTAGATTTATAATTAGTACAATAATACATTTTGTACGCAAACGTTTTTATTTAGGCCAGGCATGAAGCTATTAGGACGAAACAGCCATAAAAAAACCAGATGTTACATCCGCTGCAACAGGTCAGGTAAAAATTACCTGCAATTCGTTTCATAGGAGGCTTCCACAGCTGAGAGCTGATTTCAAATGGAATGGCCTTGTAATCAGGAACCAAAAGCGAGATTCGTTCTCTCGCAATAGTTATTTTTAGATACAACAGATGATAACGGATTTTCAAAACAGCAAGCATCGAAGGGAGAAAACAGAAAATTGCAGTAAATCCCTTGTAGTGAGTATTTTCGTAAGTCGGATAGTACGTTAGTTAAGTCACAGACTTTGTAATAAACAGTGAGTTTGCAAACTAAGCCGCCAGAAAGTTGGGTGTCGAATGAAAGTTCTTAGTTATTGTAAATCCCTGCGGGTGTAGATAGAAGAAACAAGTGAAATTCAGTGCAGTTAGTTGTAAATAAATATACATTCGAGTGTTTACTGTAACAAATATATACATGTTAAATATTTCAATGCATGGTCACAGAACTTGACGTTAGAATCCTCTGTTCACGAGAATTTGAAAACTTTCAACTCTGATCAGTAAAATTGGTCCCGTATTTGGAGCGGCCGTGCCCTGAGCTGACGATCCTGACCGCTGAGCGAGCAAGTATAAAATATTCCGAAGAGCAATATTGCTTTGTTGGAATTTTTAGAAACACGGAGTTTGAAATTTGATCATATAATTGACTTTACAACTCCTGAAGAGATTCTAATAAATGAAACTCTGAGAGTTTTTTTTCTATTATAATATTTAAAAATTTAAATTATTAATAAATTTATAACTAAACAGGTTGATGTTTTCATTTATTTAAGGACATCAGATAAATAAAACAGTTAAAATATTTGTATCTTAATTGAACATTCTAAGCATTTTTAATAAACGAATACCAATTGTAAAAGTTTCCAAATTATAGATACAGATAGGTATAATAAATCCGGATAAGTTTAAGATATGTTATACATTAAACTTGTATTACATTCACTTAATGTTAAACCAAATTGCTCTCTGGGAAAGTTTATACTTGCTCGGTCAGCGGTCAAGATTGACGAAGGGACGATTGAGGAAGGGACTGTTGTCCGCTCAGGGCACAGCCGCTCAAAATACGACACCGTAAAATTATGGAAAGGATTTGCTGCTGGTCTTGCTTCAGAGCTTCATCTCAGTATATTTTATCGAATGAAATCTATAGAAAGCCTAATCATGTTGACCGAACATGAATTTTAACTTCAATCTCCTACAGTACGAATCACTCTGTTTGTACTTCAAAAAGGAAAACTCAACCCTCCGTTAGTCGCTCTAGGTGCAGAGAACCGACGCAATTTAATTTCTTTGTTATCTCCGGAGCCAGGTCAGATACAGAGAAGAACTTTCATGACATCTCAGAGGAATGTGTTTACAGTTTTATGCCAAAGCCACATCGAAAATATGCTGCTGTAGTTTCTCGGAAAATGATTTTTGAATAAGGAAGTAGCGTTCTCTTCCTTCCATCTTGAATTATCCTAAAGATGTATTTGAAATTCGGAGTCTTCGTTTAGAAGAAGATAATTAAGTCACAAATGATGTACCAGACGACGATCTTGAAGAATCATAAAATGAATCGAAAACTGAAGGTATTTTAGGAACTGGGTCTGCTGACTCAGCTACGGATCATGAAAGTGACGATCTAGATTTAGAAAGTACTGTGGACCATGTTTCAAATAAACTAAAAAACTAAGTAAAACACAATATTGTTGTGAAAAGTGTGAAAGGTTTTCCTGTTTACGTATACACACAAAAATAATTTGCGAAGAATGCCTTGTCCAAAATTCATAAAACATTGAAAAGACTCTGATTAACGTATTTATTTTTTACCAAAAATGGAATTATTTAGATTTTGATATTATGTAAACAAATATTATTTATGAGAAATTCGTCAGAAAATTTCACAAAAATAGAATATTTTAGTTATTATATGATTAATTTTTATTGATTTCTTAAATAATTATATTTCAAGCACTCTGGAACTGTTTACCGATCTGACGCGTAACTGATGTTAGGCTTTCTATTAGAGTCTCAATAATTTATGATTAGAATTCTAAATATATTGTGATATTAAAATTTTTTATAGTAGATTTTTTAAAAATATCTTCCAAATAAATGGAAAGTTTTAATTAAACGAGACTATAATTTGCTGTATGAATTATGTATAAATGTCTAAAATGCGTATATTAAATGTCTGTAAATAGATTCAAAATAATTCATTCAGTAAAGTAATCAACAACGAAATAGTTAACTTTAGGTCGCCTGAACCTAGCGAGACTAACCGCGTTACTTTAAAGGGCGCGACTAACGGAGGGTTAAAGAAGCCATATTCTTTAAAACAACTAAAGCTGTAGTAATACCGAAAAGCCAAATCATAGACCGAATACATCACTTCCGCGTGATGACCTTGTTTATTCACCTCGGTCCTTCTGGGAACATACTCAAATCCTTATAACTCCCCCCCCCCCCCCCAAAAAAAAACAATCACCTAGACCTGTCTGCCTAGAGCTGGGCTGCACCGAGTAGGTCCAAAATCCACAAAAGTATACGGACCCTCAAGCATATGCAGTAAATATATTTCTACCTTGAAGAAGAACATAGTTTCATTGCTGTTCAAAACGTTGGTTGTCTTAGTTCTCTTTACTATACCTTATTCCACATATTCCTATTATTATTATTACTATTATTCATATGTTTCGCAATTCTTCTTTCTATATCTTCATCTTTGACGTGTCACAGCCAACTTTTCCTCTATTCTCAGCTTCCTCTTCGCACAAAAATTATCATCTGGGCAATGGAAAAACCGACAAAATCTACTAATCAATCAAAAGTTTATAGAATCCAGTTATAATTGTTTATATATTTGAAAAATATTTGAAGTGATGATATTTGTTTTAATGCGTTTTCAATAAATTTCAAATTTGAAACCCGTTTATGCGTCATATTAATAGGAAAATGCAATATAATAACAACGAAGAAATTTGTTTGTTTATAATAAATTTACCAGAGAATAAATATTGAGGTTTTAAATTTATAAAAACTAATTCTACCCCAATGGCCTGTGCCCAACATTATAATATATAATAACACTTAAAAAACTTCCAACGTTTTGCTTATGGCGTTGTAGACTGCTCATAATTCCTAAACTGGGTCACAACTATGAGTCTGGTGGAAAGTAAAGCTATAAGAAAAAAGTTATCAATCATTGTGGTGATTGAGAGAATTTTCTTTTGTGTCGGGTCACATTTATCAGTGTCTTTAGCGCGCTATAAATTAGAGGGCGAGCAGTTTTCGGGCATGCTCCTTTTCCACCATCCATCTCCACGCTGCAGATAGAGGATTTGTGCGGAAGCCTTGACTCGCTGTCGCTAACTCTATCTGGCAGCTCTGCTACTGACAGACTGAGATGGGATTGGATTCCAGTCCGCCATGAATCACTCGCCACAGTAGCTTCGTTCTGAGCGAGTTCTACAAGTAATCCTTCACAATCTCGTTACTATATTATATTAAATACTACAATGTTTACTGTACATCGCTAGCCAATATAAACCCCGAGAGGCCGCCAAATCCTATATACTAGCAATTTGAAAAATTATTTTAAAATTCATACAGTTTAGAGCTACTTGTGAAGTGAAGTTTTTATTGCTAATAATAATTATTATCCTTACTTTACACAAAATCTTTCTTATTTCCGTAATGTTTACTCTTTGTAATGTGCTGTTATCGAAACAAATCCGGTCTTATATAAGATTACTCCTATTTCATATATTTACCATTCTTCGCATATTGTGCAGTTGTGTCGCTCTAGGCTCTTGTGTCTTTTTTAGTTTTCTTAGCACCTGAAGAAAGGAACGAGGTTTCCAGAAACGTTTGTGGTATTTACATCATCATTTCTTTCGTCAGTAATTGGCTATTTTTCTTATTATTATCTACTCATATTTGTAATCAATATCAATTTGACTTACCCTATTTCAACACCAGAGGACTAATGGAACTAATAAAACTAATCTAAATCTGTATACTAATAACTTATTAGTAAACTAACCCAAGAAAAAAGGACATCACGTGTTTATATATTTTTCTACAACATTAATAAGATATTAATTTGATTGACAATGACTTAAGAAAAATAAATAGTAGCCGACAAGCTTTATATAAAAAAACAGAACAAGAAACGGCCGGAAACTGATGGAAAAATATTCTCACGACCTCAGAGAAATCATAAATCTGACTAAAGTTCTTAATACACCATCCCTCACCCACCCTTACACTATAAAAGAGGCCAGAAAAATCAAATTGCCAAACGGAGACTTATTGTTAAAAAAACGAACTGGGTGTAATGAACAATGGATTACAACTTTATTTTAATCGGTCATGTTTCCTTCATTTAACTATGAATTTTGATAAGTAAGGCAGTTTGAAAGCTTAAAAGATCATGATTAAATTATATATGACGCTATTGACACGCTGATAGTCGTAGAAGAGAGACAACAAAGCCATTTTCTGTAATTTATGTCCGAAAAATAAAATTGTAAACATGTAAATTTTTTTAAAAAAAACAGACCGGTTCTATATTTGGCGCCCAGTTCAAATTAAATGAAGGAAACTATGGAAGAAACAAATATAAATTGAAATGGATTCAGTAAAATCATGACGTACGCTGGTAAACTTTTGTTAATAAAGAGAAAGAAAGTAGTTTCAATTGATGCAGAGAACTATATAGAAATATAAATAAATATAAACCGTAAATTGATACTAGTAGTCAGATAAAATTTGAATTTTCCAGGAAGAATAAAACAAATTCATAGATGCAATATAAGAATTAAGTTGTATTATCGCTTGGGCGCTCATTAATACATATTTTTCGAAGAAATCGTCTTTCTTTTAACGGTACTTATTTATCTGTGAATTTTTCTGATTCCCTTACTAATTTACCTTTATATCTGTGGTGAGGCAACCGGAAATGGAGGCGAGTCACTAAATACTCTAGTTCTTTGTCGATTCTTTCTGCTTCACTTTTCGCTTTACTTTAAATGTCAATCTATGTTCCATGTTAGCTATTCCTTTAAAACAGAGTACCGAAATTGTAGCGCGATAGTTCTATTATTGATATATATATGTTTCATTTTAATATAATTAGATTTTAGCAAGGATTGAGATCTTGGAAAGTTGGAATTTGAGCAAGCGCCGCCGAGACAGGGAGATAATCCCTTCAGTCTGGAATTGGACACGTATGATGTGGACCCTCGAAATTTATTGTTGGAAACGTTCGTTGAAAATTTGAATTAACACGTGACTGCCTGAACCAATGACATTTCTCGGTTCAGGAAAGATCGATCCAAAGATGATCGAGACGATCGATTTTTGACATTCAGCGAGGGGCCTGACGGACGTACAGCCCCAATTTGCAGTTTCGAGAGGACACTTGCAGTTTTGAGAGAACCCGGAGAGATCGAGGGTGCCACACGATAACGGACAGACATCAACGAAGGTAACTGTCAAGTATCTCAATCCTTGACGCGTCTGGGGGAATTACCGTAAATCATGTTTAATTGAGATTAAGGAATCAGATTGTTTTGTCAGGCTAACTGAACACTGTATTTTTTATTTTGTCCATGTTCAGATAATTAATTAATAAATTCTGTAAAATATCCTTTTACTTCATCATTTAAAAACATACCACTACAACATGTATTTCACTATATAGTCTGAATGCAAAAAAATACACACCATTCCTCATAATTTTAAAATTCCTCACTCAGTCTAGAAAAAATACGCAATCAGGGCATCCAGTAAAACTTGTCCTGCAGTTCTCTCGCTACATTCCTAGACAAACGTATGAAACTCTACTAAATCACCAAAAATACTATACTCCGTAAAAACTCTGTTGAAATTTCATATTTCACCGCTCTGGAACCAACTTTGAAAGTCTTTCCACCAACATACCCTTAAAATGACACTACGTCGTCTCTTCGATGATCTTTTATTTTCAATAATTCAGAAACACCATCTAATAGTTACAATGTCTCTTTTCTAAAACGACAAACACCTCCGAAGTAAGCCTCACAACAAAAATCCTGTGATAAACTAAATCCGTACATAGAAAACCCACAAAAGGTAGTCATAATGCATATTTTTTCAATTCAATCGCCCATACATACCAAAACTGAGGACAACCAAAACTTTATTCCACAGAGCCAACAAAACATTCAATAGTCCGAAAGCTCGCGAAAAAAAAAGACTTTTATCGCGTCAAATAGGAGTTACAATCGAGCAATTACTTCAGCCACACGTTACACAGCACTCTGTAAATTAAAAAACCAAAACGATTTGCAGAAACACAGGAAAGGGAAATTATTTTCCTATATATATATATATATATATATATATATATATATATATATATTCAACACCTACAGAAACATTTAGTGGGAAAAATTCGCAGAATGACTAACAAGTAGAATTTCAAAATACAACACAACACTTTCGAGGAGCACTCTGTAGAAATAAATCTTTTCCAAATTTATCGAACAAAGCAGAGAGTTTTAATGCAAAGCAAATTGCACAATATAAGTAGGAAAACGGGAATAAAGCTTTCCATCATAATTAACGAACAAAGAACAGACCTGCAAAAAGTTGGGAACGGAAAAACCAAAGTTGGCCACAGATAAGTGAAGTTTTCAGTTCTGTGCTCCTAAAACAACATCATAAAACCCGAATTCAGTAATAAAATCACAAACTCGAGTTTTAATACAGCTGACATCTGGCATAAACTTAATTTCAGCAAGATAGACAGGTCGCCGCTCAGATGCATGGTGTAATTTAGAATAGGCAAGGCACTCATTCCTGTTTCTTTCAATAGACCATTAACCGTTCATAATGCCCTAAATTTCCTTCCCAGATCATTAAGCAAGCACAGAAAGTAGTGAAGAGCAGTCTTCTTGCACTGATCCAGGTTAAGGTTTAACTATTGGGTGTTCATCTCAAATTGTTAGACTTAACAACGTATTTGAAACTTAATTATACAAAATAAATCAAAAGAGTATTTACGCATAACATGAAAGATAATTGGAATGACAGGTTTGCAAATTTAGCTGTAAATTTTTATGTCAAAATTATTTAATATTGAGGTGATCGATGCTGATGTCTCTTGTCTGCGGCTTCTGATGAGTTGTAGCTTTCCTATTACTGACTGTCACAATTGCAATTTAATCAGTTTCACTATCTCACTCTTGTAACCACATAACTAAATTACTCTTATAACGTCGGTAAAAACCTGTTTTTCCTAATAACGACAATCGAACGAGTGAAATACTAGATATCACAATAAAAGATGCCTTCTCCAACCATCCGTGCACGCACACACAAACTGATATATATTGTAATACCCAGTTAATAACGACATAAATTTTATTCTTATTTCAGCAGATTTGTTTACCAACACAGACTGGGGATTCTTGAGTGGTTTGTATATAAAAAAAGATAATAATAAAAAGGTGGATAAGCGGCTCCTAGAGAAGGGGAGGACTATAATTGGACGTTTAGCGGCTCTTAGAGCTAATGGTTTTGACAGACATCGGGACGGAACCCTAAAGGCACCCTAATGACAGAAGTTTTGTGGACACACAAGTATATTAAAAGGAAATTTTTATTATAATTGTATTGAGGGGCTTTCGGAGCGTGAGAATCCAACAGTTGGTGTTTGTTTGGCGAACGTGGAAACTCAAAAACTGTGAAAAAAGGGAATATTCTGGAGAGGGGGAAGCAGATAAAAGTTAGTTGGACAGGAGACCTCAAGGGAGGAGGACGTGGATGAAATTTAGTTGGACAGGAGACCTCAGAGGAGATGGAAATGGAGTGTGGAACCAGAATCTGAACGAGAAAGACGTAGGAGTTGAAATGTAGACCGCAAAGGAGGAGGACGTGGAGACGGTGATAAATATTCGGTCAAATTGAATGGTGGCCGTGCCTAAAAATAAAATAAACATTTTCTTCCATTCAAGCTGTCAGGAGTCGGGATATCAAAAAGGATCAAGTGAACGGGTCTGTGAAGCGTGTGTAAAAGTCTGCGCACAGAAGGGCATTGTAGATTAAACTGCATTCCTGAAAAAAAAACAAATAAAATTGTAAGTAGACATTCAGTAATAAATTCTGTAAATTGTTAAATAAGGGTAATCAGTCAGATTTAGTTTTCATTTTTTATTTAATTGCATTGTTTAAATTGTAAAATTTAGTTTTCCGTTTCCTTATCAACCCAGTAAAGACCCTGGGGTACAGAGTCTGATTTATAAAATGTAACTGGTTTATTTGTGTAATGTAATTATATATATATATATATAGTAATGTATAAAAAGAAGATTGATAAATAAATCGATGGATTTCCACACGTTGGTGACGCCAATTTGTAATAAACACTTGGGATTATTTAATTATACAATTTATTAGACAAAGATTAATTAATTAATTAAATTCAATAGTTGGCCACTTTGGTGAAACAATATTGCGAGAATTGAATTATATTTTATTTATTTAAACGATAAGGATTTCAAAATAATTACTAAATTCTTTAAAGCTTTACAAGACAGTTACTTTTATTTAGGTAAAATTACAACATTTCTCGACGAGATTATTTACATTTGAAGTTTTTCAATTTTATACATTTTAAAAACTCTTATCTCAGGGTCATTTATTTTGGGCCTTCTAAGTAAAGAACCAACCGTTGCATTTACATTAAACAAATCAAATTCCATTACAACCTTAGAATCTAAACAATCAAATAAACGTGAAATTGAAATCTGACGATTCTATCTTTAGTTATCGTTTACAAATCGTTATCAAATTTCTTTGTACTTACAAACATATGCTGGTACCAGGCTTAAACTTTCTTGGGCTCAGGCAACCTCACAATTCACAATAAAAAAGCCATGAAATCACTGAATTTAAATTGATTAAAGAAACACTGTCGTAACTTTTGGATCTCTCGTCTGGAAACTGGAAACTGCTACTCCTTCTGGATTAATGTTTAGGCAGATTGTTACTAATTGCCTCGCTGTGAAATTGATGACGGTCACTGTACTTATTGATTTTTAATGCGACGTGACTTATTAAGTTACTGCTTGTAACTTTATTCGATGAGCCAGAGACTGAAAACTTTTTACTTGATTTCAACCTGCAGCCTCTTGGGATGAATATCTTCCTGCCACTGTTGGTCGCTAGCGCTTTTGAAACGGCAGTCGAACGGCGAACAAAGCTCGCCTATGTATTGTCGCCTTTGATATTCTAGCGATAACAATCCACCATAAATATCCAATTATCAAAATCACTAATGGACTCTGATTAGTATTACAATATATATATATATATATATATATATATATATATATTGTAAAGCATAAATAAGTTATAGGGTAATTTAATATAATTTGAATTGAAAACAACACATTTTTTGATGCGCAGTAGAAAATAATAACGTTTACACTTGGAACTTTTGTTAACAATTAATAATTTTAAAGTCTTCTTACAATTAATGTTCCTTAAGATGTTGTTTAAAATAACGCAGTGTACTACAATCAAAATAAATAACGGTTAAGCTCAAATTTAGTCGGTAGGCAAATGAACACTTTCTCTACAGGGATTTAAGCCGTGGGTTGGCAAATATTTCTAGGAACTGAAATTGAATACTTCCGTGGTTAAATGTAGACAAACAGCTTCACATGACATATGATAATTGACACAATATTACTTTTTACTGCTGTTTTCTCGTGTCCTGATGTGCTGATGTCTGGTGATTTCCACAGTTGGCGACGGAGCGTAGGACTGGCCGTTAGAAATTCAGCCTTTTGATGTAAATAGCGGGAAGAACAGGCCCACTGCAGCGATAAGTATGCAGGCCTACAGCAAGGCGTCCGTCTCAAGGGTTGATTATAAAGATTTCTCGTACCTCGGCGTAGTCTAGGAGCTGCGGTATGACGACAATGATGTTGAGTAGCAATCCCGCGATGATGTCCAAAGAAGTATTGAAATCATTCTAAGATCAGACAACGTGCCTGTCAGGTGAAGATTTCCTTCAAGAACCCTTCGGTAACGGCCGCTGCATCTCTAGGCAATTTCAAGATGTGTGCTCTTCCAGATCCCCGGCCTAAATCTAAGTGACTTCTGATTGTGAAGATATCTTAAAGATCGGGTCTATCAGGCTATTCAGCCTCTTCCTCATCTGATTACACCGTATATGCTACGAGCAAACTATCAACCATGTCGTGTGGATGCACACATGTTGTAACTTGTGTCCACATCCTAATAAACGTGACAGAGGTACCGGTATCATGTGTTAGATCGTTCCTCCCCTTTTCCTAGACCCCCACACCTCATTCTGACTGCTGACAGCGCCATATTTTTACCTGGTGACATAAAACTTAACTATTTTTTTTTCACTAACCGCGAGGGTACCGGTTAATGAACATACCTACGCTTTTTCAGCTTCCTGCGACGTATACAGCTCGCACTGTAGCACTCGGAATAGCGTCAGATTAATTATTATCACCCTGTATATTATGATTACGCTAATAAAATTACAATTATTATATTAGATACACGGAATTAAAATTAATTTTACAAACATATCACTCAGACCGCCTTTATTATGCTTACCAACAAAAATTTAATTAAATATACAAATTAAGTATTTCTTGCATTAATTCAATATAAAATAATACAAAATTATTTTAATTTTGTTTTATTTACTACCCATTGCTTAAGTAACAGTTAGATTTTTCAACTTTAAAATGTAATTTAATAAAATAATTTTTTTAATCATCACCAAGGAAACCGCGATCCAAACCGTGTGGATTCATTGCGCTGTGACGAATTATGCTTTGTTTGTTGAAAGTAAAACAGCCGTTTTATCAGTTATCCTTTTCTGTTAATTGTAGTGTTATATATATAAAAAAACAAGTTTACTTCTTAGTTGTCCATAAGATTTCCATTGGATCCTCTTCCACTGAAACACATTTAGTTATATACAGCTTAAATAAATATTCCTTAAAACTTTAATTGTTATTCCTGGCATTAATGAACGCTTTTACGTATTTTAAAGTTTTCGTTATTTAACTGTTACAACGGTTGGAGACGTTGTAAAGCTCGATCAGGCAATTTCAAAGCCCTGTGAATTGCCTGGACTGTGTTCCGGTGGCTGCTATGAGCCTTCCTGATAAATGGGCCGTTTCTTGTGCAATATCACTCTAACCAGCCCCCAGACACTCACATATGTCTCTCGCTTTACTCTGATTTAATGCGACCTGCTTCTTTAGACTATTCCAGTTAATGATCGCGCCGCAGAAAGTTCAATACATTACAAATTTAAAACACCAAATATATTAGCGTTATAAGTAATGAAGCAGAAAATTAATTTAGGTACATTAGAAAATGGTTAAGTTGGAATTTACTAGTGTATAGATTGCATTTTATTGACACATCAGTCACATCTAGAATTAAATATTGAAATGAAAACGGAAATCAGTTCTCTGCAAAACAGATAAAATTATTCATATATGAAAATTAAAAAACTGCTGAAACTAACAGAGTTTTATTTTTTTTAAAATACTTTAAAACGTATTTAAGTATCACGATGGAGAAATGTCGACAAGACCAGGAATCGAATTCGAAATTTCATTCAATTTATCCATGGCCTTTACGGCTTGTACCGTGGGAAAGCTTTGTTTCTATATTCTTGATTTGAAAATTATGCAACCATCGATCAATTTTCTTATGAAATCCGTTCTTCGTTTGAGATCTGAAAATTTAGGCCACGTAAGAATTGTGATTTGTAAATATTTGTAGGTGAGCCTGTTTCAGATCTAATCGATGACGGAATTTTCGCATTGGATCTGGAGTCGTCATGGATAGGACAGATGGTAGAGCGTCCGACCAATCAGCGGGAGATCCTGGATTCGATTCCTGGTCCGGTTGACAGTTTTACATCCTGATGCTTTAATTTAATTTGACCGTGGCCTTTACGACTAATAGGTTATAAAAACGTTAGAATATAAATTATCTCTTACTCATATGTAATTATTTTTATATAATAGTTCTTATTACATCATTAAAACAGTAGTTATTATTTATTTGTGCAATTTTTAGTAAAAGGTAAAAATAATAAACATTCATTTCTTAATTGTGTATTTATTTTTAAAACACTTTGATTTACATTTTTTATAGACATATATAACTAAGTAATGTCAAAAGTTACTGAGAATTTAAACTTTGAAATAATTCAATAAAAATTTTTGCTTGTGATTTTTTTCGTCCTTTTTTAAACTTTTATAATTCCATATCAAGTCTTTAGAAAATAAATTAATTATTCCTTATTGCAAATGTATGTATTTTGCCTGTAAAACCACGGACTTTCGATTTAGAAAAATCACTTTCAATATATGCTCCCTCAAAAGCCTGGATCAATCGGAAAGAGCGATGGAACTTGTTAAAGATGAGGCTCTTTTAAAACATTTTTATGGATTTCTTCTTTCCTCTAACGAAACAAACGAATTTAGACCGAATCGGATTTAATCATAAAGAGAAATTTTTTCAGGTTGTTTTGTTGACAGTCATTATTTAATTAATTCGGAGAATTTTGTATCATAAAAATAAAAATGATGGCTTCGAAGTGACTGGATGCTCTGGAATCTACCTTAAAAACAAATAATAATTCCAGATAATTTTGGTTACTAAGAATAATTAAGAATTAGATTCATAATTTCATACCCCTTGGAGGACATTAAAAACTTTAATTATAAAATAACCACACGTTCAATGCATTCGCCAAAACTTAATCCAGGTTTTTGAAATATGTTGCATATTTAACTGTTTTATAATGTAATTGACTCTGTCTACAGAAGATCTGTAAATCGTCACACTCATTAAATGTTTCCTTTAATTTAGAAATTTCTTTGTCCGATTATTATTTCGTGTGTCTTGTTAAATACATAACGCAGTATGGTCATTGTCGAGATCTCGTGTCATTTACATGCGTCTGGTGATTCTTGCGAAATTAAGCGTGTCTGAAAAGTCATGCGAAATATGTAAAATGTCACAATTAAAACGAATATTATCAAATATGTTCATTCATGTATTAAGTGTCTGTATTTCTGTATTAAAGCTTCAAATTTTCGTTTCAATTTTACGAATCTATATAATTAACACTCATTTTCTATAACTTTCTTTATGTGTCCTCTTTTAATTTATTTGCTTATTATGTATTTTTGAGTTTAGATTAATTTGAGACCATTATATAAAGCAATCTGATAAGTATATTAGTGAAACAGAGCGACAAAATTATCGCAATAATGAAAAACCAATGCTATATTAGTCATTCAATTATGTTTTTCAAAATATTGCACCAGCGTCGTTCTAGACCCGTCTCAGAAGTATTTCAACTACGGAATCTATCCTAGATTATAAAGTTGCAACATTTTTTACGTAAACTTGCTAACTAATTTTTAGGGTACCAGGTATATTAGGGTAATCCACATGGCGGTAACTCCCATTTAATAGAATAGGAAGGGATTTGAAAGGGGGGATGCGGAAGGGTAGAGGAAGGTAGCCAAGGGTTAACTAGGGCCCCCGGGCTATAGGTGAAGGATCCTACCCGGCATTCGCCTAAAAGTAATGTAGGACAAACCCTAGAAAACCTCAATCAGGTACATCGGGCATTGGGTACTTGTCCCACGCCCTTCCGATAGCGGGAGAGGGGTTTGCTGTTGGGGACGCAGCATTCGCTTCTCCATGCCTCGACCAGTTTAGGAGGCATCTGGCCGACTGTTCCAATAGGAACAGCGAAAAACACATACCGTAAGCTCAAGATCTGTAACCCCGGATCAAACACCTCTCAAAACAGGCCAAGGTGCTTTAGTTCAAAAACGGAGAGAGGAAAAGGCATCCGCAAAGGTAGCCCCTTCCGTCTCTCCTACAAGGTTTTTCCTACGAGAGAACATCCCTCGCAGTACTGCCTGCGAGAGAATATCCCTCGCAGACAGCTGTCCTTTTTTTGAGCTTGCTAACTTGCACAATTCTCAACATAAAAGAGTATTATTTAATTAACATGCCTGTGAGCGTTTTCGTTTTCCTTTGTCCGCCGACGTATATGTTGATGACATCAGTGTTAGACGGGTTGCATTTCTGAAAGATCTCGCACCTTTTGTGAAGATTTGTGTAATTTAGTTCACTATAGTATCCGCGTTGTTCATCAGTATGTCATACAGTGAATACATATTATTGAATTATTTTTATTTAATTTATTCCAAATTCGGTGCTACCGACCTTGATATTCAACAGGCATCCTTATTTTATTATATTTTTTTATTGGTTACTTACGGTCGCATCAACACAACACTGTCATTAGTGACCTCTATAAGATAAATTTTCATGGATTGTGTCTCCTATCTGAATTATTCCTGATGCAGTGCACTGAGCCCTGCTCCTGCTCCTCGTAACAGATCATTTAACTTGGCGTTGGTGGCGAAGTCCAGAAGGCTCCTGATACGTCCGTACAGAAGTCCCTTGTTGATAAATTAGCAATGGCCGTCTCTCTAATGCCGGAGTATTTCCTGCAATCAACCATGATGTGTTTGATGGTTCGCAGGCAGTTGCATATTTCGCAGTTTTGTTGCGGAAACCTGAAAAAGAAACTAATGGATGAACTTTTAATGTAGGGTTCTTAGCTCGAAAATAATTATTTAGTTTCTTCTGGTGGCGTCCAACAAATGATGAAACTGTTATATGAATATATTATCTAACATCCAATTAATGTCGTATATTTTCTACTGGCCTAAAATACTCAATAAATTCAATATACACATAATTTAAGGTAGCATCTTGGTAACTTGAATATGTTTACAAATTATCTACGATAATTTGTAAATGTAATGTTTTCTATGGGGGTAAATATTGTGACCTTCCGAAATACTACTTGAATTTTCCATTTCAAAATTTGTCAGCTGGACATTTTACTTTCATACTAGAAGCATATTGAAGATAAATTGCTGTAATTGTTTCATTTTAAAATTACACTCACCCGTTATTCTGTAACTGTAATTAAATTCATATTGCAATTATCAGTTACAGCCTATACGTATCGCTGTAGATACACATATTCTTTATAGAAATTAAATGCATAACGTAACATTGTGCATTACAACATGGGTCTGGAAATGCATAATTACAGAGTTATCCGAACTTCCGCATCTGATCGGTTTGTATAAAGATCAACTGACTAGTCGGATCGCTCTGTTCACGTATCATGTGAAATGTTCCACGTTCCTTTTGATTGAATACAGGCAGTTTCTCTTCTTCACATTGAGTTTCGAGCACGATCAAAAATGCCTGGTGTAGTGCGAACTGCCTGAAAGACCGCCCGTACGGGATCCAACTGTGGTGATGTGCAAATGCGTCTCACACCAAGATCCTACAGAGATTTCAATCGAAGACCCTGCGAATTTTGGCGGATTCATCGTGGTACGTCAGTAACCATACTATTCATAGAGTTTTAAAAATATCAGACGTTACCGCCGAAATAAAACAACAGGCAAGGCAATACGACCTTAAATTTGCAGATCACGGTAACGACATCATTAAAAATCTGGAAAACCAACCGCCAAAAACAAGAAAACACCCCAGCGGAATTGGCCACAGGAACTCGTCAATCGAAACTGAAGATTACTGGGAAAATAGCAATTGTTATATCCCATCAAGACATTAAAAAATACATGTAATTTACTCATTACTTAATTGCAAAGTAGATTATAAATAAACCATTAATAAATTTAAAAAAATTACATTTTCGAGAGTTAAGAAGTATTAAGGTAGACATAAAACTATAACAATTGTTACCAGTCTCGTATTTTAGTCCAGATAACATGTCTCCATGCAATAACATACATAAACTTTCAAATAACTCAGTAATTATGTATTTCCGGACCCATGTTGTACTACACTTATTTTCTTCTCTCAATATGATGAATCCGTTACTGAAATTTTACCTTAGAGTTCTTTTTCACACTGTTCAAAAATCATTTATTAACTTCGTTGAAGGCAATCTATTGCGTTTTTTAGGGTAACAGGCTACATGAGGGTAATCCACATGGTGGAAACTCCCCTTTAATAGCATAGTAAAGGATTTGAAAGAGGTAATGCGTAAGGATAGATGAAGGTAGCCAAGAGTTAAATAGAGCCCCCGGAATATATTTAAATGATCCTACCCGCATTTGCCTAAAAGTGATGCAGGAAAGACCCTAGAAAACCTGCATTCAGTCTTCCTTCAATCTTGTAAGCGTTAAGTGAATAGTTTGCCTCGGATAGCCTTTCAAAACTGTGTCAATTTAATAACTTGCTTCGTTAAGTTGTGCTAGTATTTTGTGTTAATTTGGTAAATACCTGTGGAATATACAAAAAGGTATCAAACCGTCGTCATAATATAAAAAATAAAAAGTGTCTGTACAAGGTCATCAATTGTTTTTATTAATTAACTTTGCCTCATTTGACATGAATAATTATTTAAGACAAATACAAATAATATTTCACATTTTATAGAGCACCAATTTTGTTCCATTTTGTCATAGATAGCTACAATTTGATTAGCCTGAGCGTCCTCGAAAGACTACTCAAGTCGGCATTAATTCGTTAAAGAAATTTGACATTCAATATTTAATCCATTAACTAATTCGTATATATGTAATTTTATGTATTTAATTAATTATTAAATTTAGGATATTGTGGTACAACGTCAATTTCTGTAATTTCATCATACAATTCTTATTTTCTGCAATTATACTCTATTCTTTTGTGGACTCCTCCCTCCCCCAATGTTGTTGTATTTCAAGTAAGGTTGAAAATTGCATTTATTTCGCAAAATATTATCGATTGGTTTCTCAGACAGCTGTGTGGGCCATTTAGAATCATTAGAAGTTGTACTAAATAAGCATAGATAAGCGATGTGTTTGCAGTGGCTTATTAATATAACGTATTTTTTTAGTGTCTGGAAAAAGTACCTGAATTTAGTTTTCAAAACTCTAAACAGTTCAAGAATGGAAATATTTGGGAGCGGACAACGAAAAAACGACAAATCTATCGAATCCCTACTAACGTTGTTCGATAATCATCAAAGTAAAGGACCTTACATTCATATGGAGAATTTAATAGTTATTAGGAGACTTAATAGAGAGTTATCACAGAGGTGGAAGTCAGTTATTGCCAGGCAGATAAAAACAGCTATGTTATTCAGGATGTGAGTTATTGGTGGCGTGCAACTTTGAATAGAGGTCTACAGTGACAAGTAAGATACGGAAGGGAGTAATCAGGTAACCGTCAGAATAATGTTATAGTTAGTGAGATTAGAGTTACAATAGCGAGAGTGGAGTATTTTTGTCACCCTTGTACCTGCTCTTCTAGCTGCATGAAGGAAGTTATACCAGTGCAGGACTACCCGTAAACACATCATAAATATCACCTCATTTAGATGATTAAATGCGGGGCCACAAAATTTCAGCGCGGAATATCCTTATATAATTGCATTTACTTAACGTGAAATCCTGTCAGGAGAATATCAATTTAAGTTGTAAATTTATTTTATTTTATTTACATTCCCATAAAAAACAGACTCATTAGCGACTTATACATTTGTTGTTTTACATTTCAGGGTACAGATTACTTATTTTGTAAATGTTATTTGTTATACTTATAATTTAATAATTTTCTGCCTTTAGTTCAATCAAATTTCATTGAATGTAGTTAATTATAAAATGGCCAAATATAACTAATGCTGATAATTTAAATTTAAATTAACTATATTTATTCATTACAAGGTTATTCTTTAAAAAATCAGCCCCGAAATACGTTTTTCTAAAATTCTTCTTATGAAATAACGAAATTAATTAAGGATAATTATGTATAACTATGGTTTTCCTTAACTTTATTAAATAAAGAGTTACGGTTCGAAATTGTAGAAGCAGTACATATTATAAATTACTAAGAGTATATATTTATAGAAAAATATGACAAAAATCAGTTGAAAGATTGTAATTTAGAAGTTAGGTGCATATAATCAGATGCTACATAAAATCGAATGTATTACTGTCAGTTTGTTGTTGTAGTAGTAATTGAATGCCTTTTGTAACTGGCCCTGTTTGCGTCAACTGTCAATTTGATTGTCGTGTAGTCGAAAGGTCAGCAGGAAGTTAACTTTATATTTTTAGAAAATGTATGATGGGTACAGAAGGACCGTACCGGATGCACTATATCAATTTTTTTCTAAAGTCAAATATTCTGAGTCTCTGCAAGAATATATTAATAACAGTCTTTACTGGATAAAAACTACGTTAACGTTATGCTGACAATGGTATCAAGATTCTTCCAACATATCCCGATCTGATACCCTTTATTAGAAAACTGCAGTATTGGACTGTTAAAATTGCGTGTAACTTATAAATTATTAACATAAATTCTGAAAAAATGCAAGTAATCACTTGATCACAGTTGACAACAATTGTGTGTAGTATTTCGTACATGCTAAAACTGAGATATCAAAATAAGAAGGAATTTTAGTTCTAGCAGAGTCGCGGAAACGAACAGGCTGAGGAAGGCCAGGTCGGAGGATAATCCAGCACCGTACCTTCTCCAGTTTCGAAAGGAAGACTTCAGGAAAGGAAAATAGGGAAGTCGATAACGTGGGGTTCTTGGTATAAAAGTACCGTCCAGAGACATGAACATCAAACAGAAAGCGCCATGAAGTTAATTACAAAGTTTATATTAAAAAAGAAGAAGTAAGTTGAGTATAAAGTATCCAGAAGCCTCCATCAGTGGAACATGGTTGTAGCAAGACTGAATATTAAGAGTAGCTCCCCCCTCATCCGAAGTGAAAAACCGACTTGCAGAAGGCGGCGAACAAATCTAAGCTTCAGACGAGAGCACGTGACATGTTCAGGGGCCCCTCCAAAACCGGTTAAATCGGGGTTTTGACCGAGGCAGCATCGTAACACTACACCACCAGTTTTCTGCGGATCTAGCGCCGTCGCTTGATATCCACACTTCCTCTCTAGCTCGTGTTGAAAGAAATTTCTCACAGGTGTGTGGTAACGGCATTAATAAAGAAAAACTCCTCTCCCGCTATCGGAAGGGCGTGGGACAAGTACCCAATGCCCGACCTACCTGATGCAGGTTTTTCTAGGGTTTGTCCTGCATTTCTTTAGGCGAATGCCGGGTAGGATCCTTAAAATATAGGCCGGGGGCCCTAGTTAACTCTTGGCTACCTTCCTCTACCCTTCCACATCCCCCCTTTCAAATCCCTTTCCTATTCTATAAGAGGGAAGTTGCTACTATGTGGATTACCCTATACATAGCCTGTCTACACCCAAAATGACACGTGATTTGACGATTCTCGATATTGTTTTATAGACAGACTTCGTTTTTTTGAGTTGCAATGAATTTAAAAAATATCAAAATTTTCCACATTAATTAAATAGTTCGAATAAATAAAATTGTACTTCATGTTGAAATAATTGTCGCACAACTGAAAAATTGAATCAATTAAACAGAGGTAGCCCGGGGGTTCATAGTTAATCCTTGGATACCTTGCTCTACCTTTCCGCAAACTCCCTTACGAATCCCTTCCCATGTTATTAAATGGGAGAGGTCACCACATGGACATCCTCATGCACACATAAAACGACCGCTGAACGACATAATTTGAAATTATATAATTAGTCCATTTGCAACGGAAATGATTTTAGATCCTTTTAGCTTGTATTTTACAAAAAAAATATTCAATACTAAATAAATAGGTTCCATTTAGTTTCAAATAATATATAAATATGTTCCTTTTCTGGGATAGTCCCAAATTTAAATAAGTACTATTGTTTAAAAGTATTGCATAAATAACATGCAGTTCTGTTACTTTATTCGTGAATGGGACAGTCCGAGAAAGAAGAACGTGTTGAAGCGCGATAGTTTTATAATTGTATATGTATTTTATTTTAATTTATTACCAAGGATTGAGAGCTTGGCAAGTTGGAATTTAACTAGGCCCCGCCGTGGTGGATAGATAATCTGTTCGGTCTGGACTTAGGCACCTTGAGAGTTCACCCTCGGAAGTTACCTGGACTGTCGCACAGTGGGAAACGTCTCTCCAAAAATCCCAGAAATTGAATTATCACGTGACTGCCTGAACCAATCACATTTCTTGGTTCAGGAAAGATCGATAGAAAATTGGTCGAGAACATCGATATTTCACATCCAGCGAAGGGGCTGTAAAGAAAGTATAGAAGAGACTCCTCGAAGAACCGTCGCCAGGGACGGACGTACAGCCCCAAACTTACAGTTTTCCAGAGGACTCGGAGAGATCAACGCGAGGTAACTGCCAAGTGTCTCAATCCTTGACGCGCCTGAGGGAATTTCCGTAAACCATGGTTTAACTTGGGATTTAGGGATCCGATTGTTTTGCCCGGCTAACTGAACACGCATAATTTGTATGTATTTGATTTTTTTCATGTTCAGTTAAATAAATAATAAATTTTGGAAAATATCCCTTTACTTTATCATTTAATAAACCCACCACTACAATGTTAAATAAATCGATTGTGACTTCTGAGACGTTTAATGGTGACACAATTTGTAGTTGTAGATTCGCCTATCTTCAAACACCATGAACGTAAATGATGAATAAATTAACCACGTGTCAGAAATATTGGCTCTCAAACAAATACAGGGATATTATAATTAAACTGACGGTATTCCGACTGTTACAGTGCGTGCCGTATACGTCGCAGGAAGCTGAAAAATCGTAGGTATCTTTATGAATCGGTGCACTTGCGGATAATTCTAAAAAGATTAATAGTTTCAGTTTCTGCCACCAGGGAAATATATGGCGCCACTGTAAGCAGTCAAAATGTGGTAAGGATACAGGAAAATGAGTGAAACGATCAAACATATGTTAACAGTTGTTCCTTCAGTTTATTAAGATATGGGTCACAAGTCACAAGATGTGTTCAATTTGGTCTCTGACTCAGCAACATGCTCCATCCGTAACATGGCATGGTCGACAGTTGCTCGCTGAATGTCCGATGTAATCTGAGTAAAAAGTCGTCGTATACTATCCTTCAGATGGCAAACAGCCTGGAGATACCCCGATAGACACGATCTTTCGGATATCACCAATACCAGAAGTCAGATGGATTTAGGTTGGGGGATCTCGAAATTGTACGGATAATGCGGTACTTATCGAATGTTTCTCGAAGCAATGATTTACCTGGAAAGCGAAACGAGGTGACTCTATCTTGCATGACAATAGTGGTATGGACACAGTTGAGTTCTTGCAAAGCTGGAATCACGTGTTGCACCAGGAGGTTCTTATAACTTGGAGTTGTCATATAGGGCTTCACCACATGACGTTTGCCAGGTTAATATCTGCTTCGAGAAACCTTCGGTAACGACCGCATCATTTCTAGGCAATTTCAAGATCCCCCCAACCTAAATTTATGTGACTTCGGGTTGTGGGGATATTTTAAAGATCTTGTCTATCAAGATATCTCTGGACTCTTCCTCATCTGAAGAATAGCATACGACGACTTATCGCTCAGATTACACGGGATATGCTACGAGCAACGGTCGACCATGTCGTGTTATGGATGCAGCATGTTTCTGAGTCAGAGACCATATTTGAACACATGTTGTGACTTGTGTCCATTTCGTAATAAGCGTGACAGAACCACCGTTATCATGTGTTTGATCGTTCCTCCGCTTTTACTGCACGCACACCACATTCTGGCTGCTTACCTGCGCCATATTTTTACCAGGTGTCAGAAAGTGAAGCTATCAATTTTTTCAGCATTATCCGCGGGCGCACCGATTAATGAACACACCTACGATTTTTCAACATACTGCGATGAATACACCTCGCAGTGTAGCACTCTGAATACTGTGAATTTAAAATACGTCCATGGAGAAAATATATTTTAGTATTAGAAGAAACACTACTTTTGTAAATACATTTAAAAAGCAATTCAATTTCCAAAGTAATTAATTTGTAACTGCTACTATTAAAAATATTTTTAAGGTATAGTTTTTAATTAAATTCAAAGCAAATACAATGTAGGAGCAGGTCTTGTAGATTTCTAAAATTTTATGAATAAACGGAGAAGACCAGTCTTTAGAAATTAACTTTTATTTCGCCATTCACGTCCGTTCCAATTTAAATTCGGACAAAGGGCAGAAAACCAGCTCCTAAACCTCAATGAAACTCCTAAATTCCAATAATTACACACTGGTAGAAATAAAATTCAGCCATTGACATGAATCCTTCTTCCTAAGTTAAAATAACCAAAAAAAACCATTTTACGTGTTCTTGGAGAACGTAATTCCATATTTGATAGGTATAACAAAAATCGGCATGATATGAGATTTAAAACGTCAATAATGTTAGCCATAAGTTTAAGCCAGGAAATGTTTTCGTTAAATATTATTAATGCTACAGTTTTAAATAATCGCAAATCATTAGTTTCAAATACAAAATAGCATGAACTGTATTCAAAAAAACGTCTATAGCGTTCAACCTTTATTCCTGATGTTAATACTTTTCGGTCAGACATTTAAATTTATTGGAATAAATATTTATTATGTTTATAGTTTATCCGACACAAATATTAAAACAAAACTATCACATTTTTCAAAACTTTTGAGTTTTCAGTTTTTTTTTAATTTTTGATACCATCTGTCATATATATAAGTATAGATGATTATCGCAATATATTGTAATGATTGGACTTTATTATTAAATATAAAAAAACTTTATTACATGAAAATACAAAAATACATTAAAAAAATATTATTGGGCGCCAGCAGATATACATTGGCCTGCAAAGAAAATTATCATTAGCTCCGGATTGGTTATAAAATCCTCCTTCTCAACAGGGTAATGTGGGCGGCTCGATAGCTATTCAAGAACAGAGCCTATTTCCGCACTGTGTAAAAAATTTCAACTTTTGAAGGCACTTTACAGAAATGGTGATGCTTACTTTAACTTGTGGAGTCAGCCGACTTGCAGTGGATCACTGGTCTTGTAGTAAGCAGCACATCTTCTTCGGCCTCCCCGTGATGGACGTCTCTCCAAAACCTTTGTTGCTTCCCGCTCACCTGGATTTTCCACCCTCTCGCCTCTCTCACTCCACTTTCCGTCCTCTATCTGTCGGTCTGCCTGCGTCTGTCCACTTTAACCCGGGATCGGTGTAATTCGTACTCCGCCCCCTCACCAAACGCTGCAAAAAAAGGGACGCGTACCCGCTATTTCTTTTGGCCTCTCGGGCAGGCACACGTGCACGTTTAATGTATTCCTTCTCAAGCCCGCGGACACAAGGGCGGCCACTTACCGAAGTTAGTCACTACAATAATTCCAAAGTTCTGTAAAACTCAAATTTAAGTAATTTTGAAAAATATGAATTAGGTCGCTTTTTAAAAATCATGACTGATTACATCCAGTGTAGATAAGGTATAAATTTAAATTTTCAAAACTTTTATGGTATTTGTATAAATGTATGGTGTCCAAAAACAATAACATTTTGTGGTTTCATAACTGATAAAGTTTTGTTAGTTTTAACAAAAATTCTGAAAAAATTAAATTGTTTATATAACGTTTGTTGTTAACTTCCTATACAAGCTCCATTTGTAACGAGACATACATATGAGGAATATTTTGTTTCTACCCACGTTCGTTGAATTACCTCTGGGGTGTTCGGAGCGGCAGACTTCAACTTTCCTTTCAGATAAATGGTTTAAAAAATGAACTTTCATAGCATAAACATTGTTCTTTACATGGCTCACGCAAAAGATATAGAAACGTGGGATTTTAGATTTGTGCCGCGGTATAAACGGTGCTCATATGAAATGTTATTGCGAATGGTAAATAAACGTTGTGCACGTTTAATTGGTAAGAATTTTACATCCTCTTTGCATCAAATTATAAGTTGTAAATCACAAAATATCATTCTTTCTCGCAACCCCAGTATTATCCTCAAATATCTGTATAGTAAAAAGTGGAATGCTCTGACTAATATGTGAAGGCTAGCTGGAAATATCTTTACCTATATTATAAATGCCATAAAGCTTCATCGTATTACTTTCGATTGGCTACCGTGATGCAGTTGTTGTGTACCACCGCCTGTGCAGTCTTATTTGCAGTGTGGAGCGTATTTTTTCGGGACGCTCAATTACTCTTTTTAGGGTAAACATCTACTGCTGTTCGCACATAGTTCGTTCTCGTGACGCGTGAGTGCGTAATGTTTCGCATTAGCTCACCACGGAGCGATCTTTTGTTCCCGTCCCAGCGGACACCGTTGATCTGTTGCTCTGGCAGGCTTTACACTTTGTTTAAGCTCTAGTGATTTATCGACAAGCACAGAAATAATTGGATTTTGTGCGTCATCTGTATTGTCAAAGTCAAAGCGAATTCTGTATCTAAACAATGAGTGCTGTACACCTACGGATCCTGTTTGGGAAACATAAATATTGGTTGACTTTCTGTTCATAATTAATATAGACTGTTAAATTTATGAAAGGAATTATTTCTCTTCATTGACGGTACTTTAAATTTATTTATTGGTGTCGTGACATTCACTTCAAACAGACGGGCATGTAAAATGGAATTACTAGAACTTTTTCCAAATTGGTATTAAAACGTTATGCAAATATTGTAATTTGGGATATTTACATTCTTAAAAGATTTTAATTTATGACATGTCATTTATATACATTACCGGAACCGGTACAAATTTTAAGTGCACGATGCTGTCGTATTTGAACAACTGATAACCTTTTGAGACAGGTATATTAAGGTTTTGACTAAAGAATTTTTTTTTTCTGAAATCTCCTGCTGACGCCTGGGAGTTAAAACACACAAGGGTATTAAATTATTTATGAAACTAATAATAAAGAATAAATGTAGTCAAATGCAGCCACTAAATTTCTTACAGTTTTGAAGATCATAAATTGGAACTAAAAACACTAAACAAATATAGGAAGATCTACGGCTCGATATTGCAAAAATATTGAATCAGTAATGAAAATTGTACAAATAAATATCCACTATTAGGATTCATTATGGCTTTATTTTGTATACAGTTGAAACTGAAATTCTTATGTGGTTCTTCTCAAGAGTTGCGTTAAGAAATTTTCTGAATTTGCATACATCTTTGTTCTAAAGTTGTTACAATTGGCAATTACGTTTCAAGCAATCTTATTTTCTTTCCGTTTACTTGAATTTTAATCGAATTATTCTTGAAGTACTCACAAAATTTAGAATATTTCTTCCTTAAATTGTTTATAACTATTTGAAGACTTTCAAGTATTGAAATAAATACATTTTTTATTAGTTAAAGTAGCCAAATACAGACAACATCAGTGATGATCGACCTCCTGTGGTGTAGGGGTCAGAGGACTACCTCGTATATGTATTTGTACAGTTGCAAAATTACGTAAATAATAAACTTAAGAGTTACAAGTTTGCTTTTTCAATACTTAACCGTATTTATTCTAATGACCGATGCCTACACGCATTTCCACTGAGTGGCCAAGTTATTATGACCTCCTGATGTTTTTATGAATGATAATTATGATGAAGAAATGCAACTGTTGTTTAAGTGCTTAAAGACAGAATCAGAGAGGCTTTTGAGACTGTCAACTGAACTGTGTGGTTTTGTCGCTCTGGGCTCTTATGTTTACAGTTTTCATAGCACCTGAAGAAAGAATCAAGGTTTGCAGAAACGTGTGTGGTATTTATATCATTACTTTTTTTTAATCTTGATTTTTTACAGTCGCACCAACAGCTCAAGTTATTAGCGACTCATTATGGGAACTCAATTTGCCTTGTCGGGGGACTGATTTGACGAGAGTTTCCTCTCAAGCACACAAACATCCATGCCCTCGCCGGGGTTCGAACCCGGAACCTCTGTTATGCGAGGCAGTCACTCTGACCCCTACATCACAGGAGGTCGATCATCACTTATGTTGTCTGTATTTGGCTACTTTATCTTATTATAAATGTCTGAATTTCAATACTTGAAAAGCTTCAAATTGTTATAAACAATTTAAGGACGAAATATTCTAAATTTTATGAGTACTTCAAAACCAATTCGAATAAAATTCAAGTTAACAGAAAGAAAATAAGATTGCTTGAAACGTAATTGCCGACTGTAGCAACTTTAGAACAAAGACGGATGTATGCAAATTCAGAAAATTGCTTAACGCAACTCTCTAGAAGACTAACTTAGAACCACATAAGAATTTCAGTTTCAACTGTATACAAAATGAAGCCATAATGAATCCTAATAGCGGATAAATGTTTATACGTTACACTGACACGTTGCGTATTCCAATTTACGTGTAATTTATGTTGACAAGATTATAATTTTTTTAACTCCAGTGAATGTGATGTATCGCTTCTAAAGATTAACTTACAGTTCTCCAACTGGTTAAAAGATCCTGGCAGTGGCTGTATTATCTATTCATTTCACGTAATATTGGCATTATTGTTTCTAAAATATATTTTGGAATGTTTTCTGATTAGAATTAGTTTAATAATGGATAATTTTTTGTCCCTTTATATTGGTGTTGGTCGAGTTTTTTTGGCTTTTATATTAATGTTTCACATTTTTACACTGAACTTTTAAAACTTAAAGAAATTTACATAATTTGAAATAGTAATTTTGCAATTAACGTAGTAATTATATTAATGTAACTGAAATAAAGTTAATATAATGATGATAAAATTTCTGTTCATACATTGTTTTCCTAACATCCCTTTGATTTATTTCATCCATAGGAAATTATTACAAATAAATGTAAACTTAAATCCTCTGAAGTCATTCCGAGAGGTGATGAAGCTTAGTTCAGTAGTGCAGCATGCTTTAATCACATAAAAAGCGGTTTCATAATGACTTATACATAGTATTGTTACTATAAACAATTGATGACATTGTATTAGATCTTTGAGGAGGCTTACTTTGGAAAACTATTGATTTCAAATACATAAATTGGCGCTCGAATATTGTTCAGGTAAGTGTCATTAAAGCTGAGTAAGGTTTCCAGTAGCTGTGGTTGTATGTATGACCATTGCGTCTTTAGTTTCAATTACTATCTCTGCTAGCGTGACTGACAAACTAGTTCGTGTTTATATACTGTATGAATATACAAGCCTTTATTCTTCTAGAGTTAAGGTCTGCAATTACAATTAGTGCTGTTTTCGAACCTGTATCAGAAAATCCCCAACTTCCTCTTTGCTGTCTCCTCCTTTTTGTCGGTTCCAGGTTATCCTGGTCAGATGTGGATATGCAAACGCGCTGTTAAAAACCTGATTTAGATTTATTATTCATAGCATTAGTCCTCTAAAGAAAATATTAGAATTACAAACTTAAAAAAACTGTCATTGTACTTAACAAAAAAATATTTAATATAAAGCAACGTTAAATATACTCATATAATAGTGATTAAAGAAATAACTATATTAAACTTCAATTTTCATTCGACGGAGTTCGCAGGAGCAAATCTTACTGAGATTCCCGTCGAAAATGAATAAATATAATAAGTCGGCAGTTAAATTCTACAAGATTATAATGTTAAAAATAATAGAATAACTTAATAGGACACCAGCAAACAATTTTATTAGAGAGGATCTAATCTATCCTTCCAATCTACAAACTATTTCAGCGAGTAATATGCTCCATTCGTTAATAAAGATTTGCATCTATTTATAAATAAATTTGGAATATTTAAAGATTGTATTTCGTCTTGAAAACTATTGTATAGATTTATTCCTGAATAACGAATGCCTTATACACTAAATTCAGAACTTGATGCTAATTGCTCAAAGGCTCATTTAAGTACTAACAGAATAAGTTCGACCAGTATCGACGAGTATCGAATATTTTTGTACAAGTCTCACTGACAGGCTATAATAAAATTAAAATAAACTTTCACCCACAAGCTTTGCTGACCATCGAAATATCAATAACACGTTTTCGATCTGGGCAATTGTTTGTTTATAAAGTTTTTTTATCCTGACATTTTCAAACTTCATTTCTCATATTTTGGCACTCTACTAATTACAGCCCTCATGGAGTTAATTTAGCCCCGCATCAAGACTTCAGTAAATGTCTTTCACATAGTCTGACTCATGCTTTTTACCACGTTTATTGGAAAAATCCCGTTCATCAAAGACATTTATATCTGTCGGAGCACTTCATTGCTTAAACCTACATTTGACACTGACAGTGTCGACAAATAATATGGATTTCTTTTATGTTTATGAGTACCGAAAAAAATTAAAGTATTCAAAATTCAATCGATTGAACATATTAATAAATTTTATTGAATACTTTAAACAACATCCAGGACCGAAAAAAAATAACAGTAGAAAAAAAATTGTTTGTTAAATGGATTATATCAAATAAATTCATATTTTGTTAATTATATCCAACTGAAGAGGTACTGGATCATTAAGAGGAAACGTTTTGTGTATTGTAATAAATATAAATTTTAATTAATAAATTCTAGCTTATGGCCATGATACACCAATTATATTTATAAAAACAAAGAATTTCGCTTTAAAGGAAAATACATATTGTTGAGTTTCAGTATATCAGTTATAATATTAAATTCAGGGATTTTAGCCTTATTTGCATCTCGCGTTCAGATAAATTTCAGTTACCTAAATCTGAGATTCCAATGTTTGAGTCAGGCAAATTATAAACCAGATATTTCCATATTTCTTTGACATATGAACTCAATTAAGAACATAACATTTGTTCTTGTTTTCAAACCTTTAAAAATTACCCTGACTACACCTTTACAAGTTAATATTTCTGCCTTTCACTAATACAATTGTAATTTTAACACAAAATATATTCTGAAGTAAGTTGGGTTTGAAGAACTTTCGGGTTCTTAAACGCCAAGGACATTACTGCGCAGAACTGGAGTTTGATTTCTAGAGTCTGATGTGGAGGACGCAACGTGAAACGTATTAGCCAGGTAAGGCAGGAGGAACAGGTATTCTCAGGTGTAGGTTACCCGCGTAACAAGGCTGAGATGACGTCAGAAGGCGTCAGCTCCGCCTTTACCAAAGTGGGGAAAATGATCTCAGCAATTACATGGACAGAATCAATTTATAACACATTACAATTTCAGGATAAACATACATGAAATAAAAAGTACTCTTTTTTGGTTCTGATTTATACAGAAAATTATTTAATCTGAAGAGGTCGCAAAAAATGACCAAAAGTCGTTTTCTTATTAAATATAACTTTCTTATGCAACGTCGTGTATTTATTTATACTATTATACAATATACACTATATATTATGATAAAATGGAATTAGATACATATCTGTAGTGTTAGTAAGACAAACTTGTCCTGCCGTGGTAACAGCGTGTGTTGAGCGCCGTTTTGAATCTACTGCCGCCCTAATAATATTGACGAATAACCTTATTTCAAGTAAGATTTCACGTATTCTTACATAAAAATCGTTCGAATCTTCCATATTAAACTCTTCCAGTAACCATAGGTCGGACGCTAACGACTTTCCTTCAGCTCGCGGCATCGCTCGTAGCAGCTTCCACGCTCCCAGCTTTTCCATTCAAGGAATGAATGTAACAATCATAATATATAAAAACCTTTGTTTTCTTCAAATAAAACAAAACTTTGCGTAAACAATCTCTATGCTTACGTCTATATCTCAACGTAAACATTACTCACTTTCAATTCCGCTATATTTTCAAAACTCGATAACGTAAAATAATAAACGAACACTTAATATAAACAATCGTACATTTAATAAAGTTCGTTACGCCACTATATAAGCGCTTATATAACGCAAAGATAAAAACATTATCTATATATTGTGTCATCAAACAGATCTCTAGCGTCTCTGTATCACAAATAGAGCGCGATTATTCATTTAACTCGTTTCAAAACTACTTGTTACGTTTTTAATATAAAACATTCCGTATACAGTACCTTGATCAACGTCGGAAACGTTTTCCATTATTCCAATCAAAAGAATGATTCGAGTTAATGTTTCGAGACGATGGATACATTATTAAAAGGATATTCATGTTGGATACGCCTGTATGTTCTGTGATACGGATATTTAAGTATCTTTTAGTTTTTAATATGTGGCAAGAATAAGTGAGCTTTGAATCCAACTGATAACTCCTAGCCGCGGTTCACTTTAGCGATTAGGATTATAAATTTTACAGCCAAATGTATCATATAAAATTCGTAACTGCTTGAATCCCAAGTTAGTCTCGATTTCGCGCGATTTGGGCCGAGTGTAAAGAATAGGAGAGGATAATAACTATTTTTAATTCAATTAAAGTATCAGGATGGAAATACCACTGTGATCAAAATGTAAGGTGAAATTGTCATTTAAAACTCCCAGGTATTCGGAAGACATGTAATTTTTTCCCTAGGTTGGTAGGACTGTCTATAATATTTGCTAAGCGTCTGTTTATTAAAAGGTTTAATTATCTCCCAGTTACACGTGTTTTTGTAAACAACCAAACGTGAATTATCGATTTTGCAATGGGTGATTTTGTTGAGCAAAGAACTTGCATCAAATTTTGTTTGCGGAACCAATATTCTTGTGCGGACACGTTTAAAATGTTGCGGAAGGCCTTTGGTGATCAAACTATGGCACAAAAAAACGTTTATACGTGGTACAACGAGTTCAAAGAGGGCCGAGAACGCGTTGAAGACGAACCGCGCTCTGGACGACCATCAACGTCTACCGACAAGAGCCACGTCCAAAAAATCAAAGATTTTGTGCTTGAAAATCATCGATGGACAATTAGAGATCTCGCTGAGAGTGTTGGAATATCATTTGGCTCAGCCAAAAATATTTTGAAGAATGTTTTGTGTCTCAAACGCGTCAAGTCTCGATTGGTGCCAAAATCGCTCAATTTTTTGGAAAAAAAAGCGTCGCGTTTATGTGTGTGAAACTTTGCTGTCTGACTTTCAGGACCACTTGAAATGCATCATTACTGGAGACGAGACTTGGATTTACGCATACGACCCTGAAACCACCGACCAATCCGGCGAATATCGTGCAAAAGGTGAAGAAAGACCGAAAAGACCACGGCAAAGTCGATCGAAAATCAAGGCCATGTTGACAGTTTTCTTTGATTATCGTGGTGAGGTGCACTATGAATTCCTTTCGCCGGGACAATCTGTCAACAAAGAATATTATTTGAGCGTTATGCGTCGTTTGCGTGAAGCTATTCGTCTGAAACGGCCGGAAATATGGGCGAACAACTGTTGGTTCCTTCATCACGATAACGCACCATGTCATACTGCATTGGTTCTTCGCGACTTTTTACCAAAAACTCGACTCATATAGTTCAGCAACCACCGTATTCGCCTGATTTGGCACCGTGCGACTTCTGGCTATTCAGCAAATTCAAAAGGCCAATGCGGGGACGCCGTTTTGACACGATTGAGGAGATAAAAACCGAATCAAAGAATGTCTTGAAGGCTATACCGGAAAAAGACTGAATAAATAGTTGAAAAAAGTGCGTTTTATCGGACGGAGATTACTTTGAATGGGATGAAATTGATTTGGAAGAATAAATAAAGAATTTGTATTTTTTAAATAAATTCACCTTACTTTTTGTTCACAGTGGTATGTCGCTCCGGATCTGGAGGTGACAGGAATAGGTCAAATGGTAGAGCTTCGGCCCGGTTCTATAGCTAGTCCGATCAACATTTTTCCATCCTGATAATTTAATTTAACTTATTTTCATGGCCTTCACGGCATGAGCGTGTACAAGCTTTCTCTGCATTCTTGGATTACTTTTTTTAAAGTTAATAATTGAATTGTTTCGAGTTAATAATTGAATTTACTACCCGTCGTGAAGAAGTACAGTATGAAAATTAGGTATTTTAATCTACTAAATTAAATATCAGCTTCAAATATTCACGTGTAACTGAGATAACACATGTTCAGGTCGTGCGTGATCTACTTTTCTCTTGCAAGAAGTGATTACCAAATTCTTAATTTGTAATTACATTCTTCGCTAGCCAACGTTTATAACATTTGGGGACTCTAATGGGGACAATACTGTTTAGTATTCATTGGGTTTATTCTGGAAGTACGATCTAGATGCGGAAAGAGGACCTTCGTAAGGAGGAACTCCCTCTAACTGGCTCATGACTACAGCGAGCATTGTTAAAAATTTACAACCATATTGTGCACGCATTGAGGCGCGAAGCCGGCCACATGAATTTTTTAGGGCTAAGTGGATAAACAACTAGTTGCACTCCTGCTTTCTGTGAGCCACTTCGGAAAATGAGCGTTAGCCCCTTGTCTCCCACGATAACGATTTCAACGACGAGCATTAATTGTAGTAAAGTATGTGTTTATAACATTTGTCTCGTTTCTCAAGAATTTTTATATGCTTTCACGACACGGTATGAAAGATTGAATATAAAAAATGACCTTGAAATTCCTGATGCACGTAGGTCTACTATTTCTTCATTTACAATGTTTTCTCATCAACATAAAATTTTATCTATGTTCTAGGTTATTTTTATTAAAGGTATATATATATATAAAGGTGAAGTTTATATACAAGATTTCTATCGTATTTTCATATTACATTCAGCTACAAATAAATGTAGCGTACAAACAATCCCTTGAACTATATATTCGTTAAAATGTCTTTTGCACCAAACTTAAAATTCAAATTATATAGCACACTCCAAGCCTGAATAACAACCGTACAAAAATATAAAGCAAATAAATTTATATAAAACATTTATTTATCGAGGTGTTTATAGTATATTTTCTATGCATAGTAAATAAAGTCAGAAATAGACCAAAATCGGATTTTTAAAGACGATAATTTTTGACTTGTCCTGTTCTGTGTGTTTTAAGAACAAAACTTTTTATAGAAGAAGACAGAACAGAAGTGAAAGGAAGGAATTATTAGAGTAAAATCCGAACAAATAGAGGAAGAAGTGGTTTATAAAAAGTTTTGTAATAACTACAAACCCGAAACTAAAACACAGACAACAAATCGTCATCTGAAGACTTAAGATTTGGGGGACTTTTTTTATAGATGAAAATGTGTTAGAGTTGAGTTTGGTCAATCACTGCAACTATCAAATCTCAAGGATTTCACTAAGTACTGAAATGATAAAAAGAACGCTGTGAGAGAGAAATAAATCCACGAAATAGAGAAAGAATAATTAATACAATTTATGAAAATAAGACACTAATTTTCAAAAATATAAAAGTATTGTTACACAAATAGTGACGCCATGATAAATATAATTTAATGAATCCATACAATTCTAAATATTATTGATCATTTGAAACTAATCAGTAGCTAATGACCTAGAAGTTAATATGACAATTTATAACATTTAAAAATTAAAACAAATATAAGAAGAATAAATAAACAATGTAATATGGGTTAGAAGAACAAGACATTCTCTTCGTTATAAACGTGTACTGGTCAATTAAGATGTTGCACAGCGAGAATTGAGATGAAGGATCGGATCGAAAAAGAAATTTGACGGCATGAAAGGAATATTTTATCTGATATATAATTATATATTAATAATATAAATGTATAATTTCATAGCGGTTTACATTTGTTATCACAACACCAGTTTCTAATTCAATGCTTACGGATTACCGATTGTTATTTTAATGACGATAAAACCTGTAAAGAGGTGAGTTGAAATGATAGAACTCATTATTTATTATTAGTAATGGAGTAAGACCAAACTGAAACTGGCAGTAGTGTCAATTATCAAGTCGAACCATAATAATATCTGTTTGGAGGGAAAAAGATACGCAGATTGTTGTGTGACGAGTAAATTGGACGGTCAGCGAGGATGCGTCAGTGTGGTCGGACCAAACATCGGCGAAGATGTTCTAAAATATATTTGTAGTCTGCAAGGTAGGTAAAACAGTTCTAATATTAACATCGGACGTAATACATAATAAACACTGATGTATCTGTTTAATAACCTACAATTGGGCAAATAGATCAGTGGCAGATACAATAACGTTACTTATTATCCAGCTTAGGCTAACAATAGTAAAATATTTTCCTCAGAATGCATTTAACCTAAATAAAGGAAGGAAAGGAGAAAAGAAAGAAGGAAAGGAAACACTAGAATAATCATGATTTAACACTACACTTAAATTTGATTATTATTTTAATCAATTGGCAGTGGGAAACACTTAACTATCCACTTTTATTTAGATTCAACATAAATTTTATATTTTGAGGAGGAATTTACCCAAACACTCCCACAGATAAATTATTCCAGTTCTTAATCGTCCTATTTAGAAATTAAAATTTGCCCACATCTTTTTTTTTGTTTCCGGGATTTTGTTTTAAACTGATGGTACCACCTAACAATATTACTGGTCTTTTGGATTTTTGGTGCTGTTCTAATACACGGATCCTGCTCCACATTAGCTTCCCATAGCATGTGCAGTCTTGCTCTCTTCTTGCTTTGCGATAATAACTCCTAATCAGATTGTTCTCTTTTTTCGTCCCCATGTTCAGGCCGTACACTTACAAGTTTATCTGTCCTTTTCTGAACTTTCTCGAACTATTCTCTTTCATTTTTCTATAGAGATATCAACAAGCTTCCCCGTTTTACAAAATTGGTCCTACTAAAATTAAGTATCCTTAAATTTTTAGCTCCCCTTTTTTAAATACCTCATTCCTCACTTTTCGGGTCGCCAAATTGAGTTGGAGAGACGCAAACTTGGGGAATCTTTGAATTGGAGGCAGGCAGAAGCTGCAGGCGAAAAGTAGACACCCTAAAAAGCACGATGGAGGGGATTGTGTGTGTTCTTCCCCGACTCGGAGGAGTCAGAACTTGCAGGAGATGCTAGTTCGAGATTCCTGACCAGGCACGTGGGGGAAGTTGTGCGGAGATTTTCTTCGCCTTGGCTCAAGGCGTTGAAGTCATATCAGCAAAAAAGAAAAATTACACAACAGAAAAAATGTTTTAAAAATATTCATTCATAAAAATTAACATTCTGATTTTATGATTGATTATCAATTAATTAAGAATGTGTCACTGCTCTGTACAGTAATAGACAAAAGTCCTAAATTTATAATTTTCAATTATCATTAAATTGTTAGAGATAAATTCGTAAGTAGAATAAAAGAAAAACGTTCAAACCCACATTGTGTAAAAGTAAATTTTTTAAGTTTAAAAACTAGTTATAATTACCTTCATTTATCTATAATTAATTTTATCAATTCTAATTCAATTTCAACTGAAGTGAACATAATATTATTCGTTATTCTGAGTGTTGAGCTTGCAAATTTGATTTGGGTTTCTCCTACCTGAAAGAGCTTTTTCCAATTTTGAGCTGAATCAGATGCAGCGTCGATAGACGTTTCCACATATTTTTCTTTCCGAACTCCATAGAGAAAAGGCGACGGAGCCGCCTAGAAACTTATGTGCTAACTACGGGAAAAATTAAATTAATGGAATTAAGAAAAATAGCAACAGGAGCAACTTTGATGAGTTCACCAAGTTCAGGAAGGCCATCGGACTGTGATGGAAGCATCGCGAATATTTTAATCTACGATGATATACGTCAGTAAATACTGAAATTGTCGGATGTGATGAACCGTTACAAATGTACGAAATTTGCATTCAATGAAAAATGTACAAAACATTATGAGCGCAATTAACGCACACTATAACTAAAGGAAGAAATAATCAGGCGGTAGTCAATTGTTCATCTTTGCTTCTTTACCAATTTGTGCGAAATTTTATGTCAAGATCAAAGTATGCAAATAATGAATTCTAACATATAGCAATACTGCGAGAACAATTTTCTGTGCATTCACTGAAAATAATTCTATGTATCTGATGGGAAATTTAAGGAACTGCTTCACAAGCATGTAACTACAATTACAGACATTGCCAACCACTCAGACGTCTTGCAGATTTCTATTCTGTATTAATTGTATAAACGGGACCAACAAAATGCTAAAACTCAATTCTTTAGTTTTTTATAATTCATATTAACTTATAATTCCTTATTTACATCTAAATTCAACCTCAATTCCTGACTTTTCTTAAAAAATGAATCTTAGTATGAATGTTGAGAAAGATAACTTTCTAATTGCGTAACAATTTCGAAACCATTTCAACGAATTACTAAAAATTCAGTTAAATTTACTGACATTTTCAAAGAAAGATAAAAGTAATTGATTTTCTATAGAACTATTTAATTTGTCAGGTTATATTTTTTATGGGTTGATTGAAAGTCGCGTCAATTTATAATGTTCTTGGCGAATGAACACTATCAAAAAAATAATATAACTATACAACATTTTCAGTATCTCAGTGTAGATAGTTGTTAAGTTATTTCTAGTAAGGAAGCTATATAGGGTTATATTTCTTTGTCCAGTCCTCTGTTGGTGAGGAACACGAGCATACGATGAGCAGAAAGCTCTTCTTGCAAGTTTGGTTTTCCTAGATTAGTCGTACTGAGTACATTCGAATAGGAGGAGTTTTACCGTTAATGCAGACATGCAGAGAGCACATTCAGCCTGTGGTGAACTATAAAAAAATTATAAGTTAATTGTGTGTAGGGTGCGAATTCTTTTTTTTAAATTACAATTTAACGTCGCATTAACTTTTTGGTCATTAGCGACTTACATCTGTTAAGTTCTGCATTTGTATAACATTTAAATTACTTTAAACAAATCAGTTTTCATCGTAAAGTCTATGAAGTTGTTTATTGCTGCTGATGAGTTGCAAATCTCTATCATTGAATGTGCGGCTATGGTTGATCTTCTTATCTCGCTATATTTGGGGCAGTCAAAGAGGGCATGAGGAATTGTTGTGGGCTCCTTGCATGAGCTGCATACCGGCTGCGGAGATCTGGAAATCAAGAATGAATGAGTGAAACTGGAGTGCAATGTTCTTATTCTGGCTACAACAACCTGTTGCCTTCGAGATAGTTCTTTCGGGTGCGATATTTCTCTGATGCTGTTGACATTTCTGAGGGTGAATACCGCATTCCTCTAGTTTCACTTGTCTACTCCACTTTTCCTCCAGTTCCTTGTAGATCCCTACTCTGCAGTACCTGCTGGTGCAAACTGGCAGGGTGCTGGATCTTCCTTGATGATCAGCTTCCATCTTCGCTAGGAGATCTGCCCTGTCGTGTCTTACTATGTCCTTATGCGCCGGTAGTATGGCTATAGTGAATTCTTGATAAGATTACTTTCTGCCTTCTTGAGTTGGTTTTGTAGCTCTCAAATTCTCTGAAGAATATCCCATAATTCCTTCATGTTCTCTTGGTGCACCTTTTTTTTCAAATTAAACATACTGCGATAGTCGAGATGTTCAGTTGTTGCGTGGTCTCTCTCTTTACAAGCTGGTCAACCTCCGTGTTTCTGTTATGCCAGCGTGTGCGGGGATCCACACTATCGTTATTTTATTGTTCTTCAGGTTGCTCCTTCATATGATGTCTGTGATTAGGTTGATTTTTTTATTCCTGCAGAACTGGTTTTTTAGTGAACTGATAGTGGCGAGGAAGTCAGTTACAATGAGGATGTTGTTCATACAGGGACTTTTCTCACTTAAATTTGTTGCCATGAGTAGGAAAAGAATTTCTGCAGTGGTTACAGTTGAATCCTTATATATTGAAGTAGATCTAGAGGTATCAGCAGTGACAGACACGCAGCCTACGTCTGCGTTTGACCTGGAAGCTTCAGTGTGTATAATCCGGGGGTAATTATGCTCCTTCTGCGGTGCAGTAAGTTCTTTCTCTCATTGATGGTTGTGTCTGTTGCTGGGATGCAATGAAGACTCCATGGAGGGACCCTGAGGGAGGAGTTATGGACTATGCGAGGCAGAGACTCTCAGAGGAGAGCAAAGCTTTGAGGGCGAGTGGAATGGAAGGGCGGGCACAGGTGAGGTATGTGGGATAGTTTGCAAAGAGGTCAGGGATGAGTAGTTATTTTCGGATACGTATGTTAGAAGATTCCGCGGCTATGCAGGCATATTTTATTATAACGGCTTTTCTCCTAATTACTTTAATAAAATTATTACAACTAGATCATATAATTTCTGAAGTTCTGGCATTATAATAATATTTGGAGAATAATAGCTCGTATACAGATCTGTAAATACGTCAACGACAAAAAGACTTTCATAAATTACAAACCAACAAGCTGAGTATAATTTTCTCTGTAATTTCCAAAAGGAAATAAGTTGAATAAAATGGGTGTCAGCAGTAGACAATCATGTGTAGTTGTAAAATGTAATTAAGAGTCGTTCGGGCTCTAGTCCGGAGCAAGCAACCCAATTACAAGAGAAATGCGAGCTCCGTGTCACGAAATTCATTAAGAACTACAAATTAGTAGTGATTCTAATAAATAAACATACTTTTATCAATCTGAACAGTCTTTCTGTAATGAAATTCTTTCTTGACTTCGTAACTGAGTTATCGAAATAAATTTAGTTAAAAAGAGAAACAAAATAAAAATTTAACGGGTATTTTTGCTCCACGGCATTTACAATGTCATCATTTTAAAACATTACCTAATATAATGCATCTATAACATAATACAAAATCATGTCATTTTGAACGCTAAGGCCCGTTTTTCGTCTCGTAGTGACAGAGTGGATAAACGACGATGCTTGCGTCAGAGCTGCAGTATATCACACTTCATGTTCAATCTCTATAGAGAACAGTTGGCTGGATAAAGTGAGGGAGATATATTTTCGGATAAAGTTCAGCGAAGATTTATAATTTTGCAAGTGATTGAAAACTCATTAAGGTTAATACGTAGATGTGCACAGATTTACCTCAAAAAGTATTAAAAAGCTATTACTTTGATTTAAATTTATGGCGTTTCAAGCTTAACTATTTTTTGGTAATTGCAACCAATTTCATTCCATGAAACCAATCAATAGATTTTTAGTATAACATGACTAATATGAATGTTCGATATCTGAAACTGAAAAAACATGACCAAACAAGCATCACAAAAATTTATTAATTTAATACACATCAGTGAATAATTATAAGCAGAAGTGTAATTAGTTTGTTTACGGTAATTGGGACCGACTATTAGATGTTGCAGCCTATAATGATCAATTTTTTCTTAACTGGATACGTTTGGAAATATAAAATTAGAGTGTAATCGTTAGCAAATAATTTCAATAATAATAGAGAAACTGAGGCAGATGGATTGTAATCTTTCCAACCCTGTTTCTGTTTCACATCCGACGATTCAAGAAATAAATACGTAGTCCTGTAGGAAAATACTTCCTGAATATAACGTAATAATAATTTTCCATAGATTCCGAAGCTCCAAGGATGTGGGAAGAGTCATAGATTTTACTTTGGACCTATAATTAATAACTAAGTGTAAAAACTTTAAATGCAATTGCGTTTGTATGTAACAGTACCTGTGTGTCTTTCCATCATACGGGAATAAAAACATTATACATGGTTCATAACATAAGTATTAGTTTTTGCACAAAGATTTTTCTACCACATAAGCTATTGATAGGCTACATCTTGGGTATACAATTTTCTTTATCTTAACAACTCATTGTTACAGCATTTTTTATTCAATATTTTTTAAAATATTAAAATCATGTAATTAAGATAAAAACAGTTTCTAGTTTTTAAAACATACAGATAATATAAAAACTACAATATACTGTCCTCATTAAGGTTAGTTTATTTACAAAAGCAAACATTTTGTAATAAAACACAAAAAACAGCAGGAGCTTTCATCAATGTGTGGCTTATTCATCTACAAGAAAAATGAAACCTAGTCATTACACTCTATTTATTACAATTAACAACTTAATCTGCTTTAGCAAACTTCTTCAGGAACTCTACCGGGCCAAAATCACCAACAAAGTTACGAGATGAAAACAATTACAATGCATATCGGTTGACTAAGCACACGCTTCTATAGAAAAAAAAACCTTTTCTCTAACTGTCCGGTGTCGGGATTATGCACTATTGATTTCAACACATTGCAGCAAATTGATTAATATACAAATAATTAACAATTAATGTCACCTTAATAATAAAACACCAATCAAAATATTTTAATGTGTTATCTCAGACTGAACTTAAATTATCTATTTCACTACTATTGTTCATATCATTACCAATAATTTTTTGTTTGTAAATACTCTCTAATAATCTCCTTTTTAACGCATTCGGTACTTTATTTAATGTCGACTACAGAATTCTAATCAGCTTAATGATCATACCCAATTAAATGCTTTGATAACAATGTACTAGTTTTAGTACATATTTTTAAATTACTTTTGTGATGATAAAATCTGTTATATAAAGTCATCTCTTATATATATATATATAAATTCCCTTTATCACAATTTAAATAATTAATTTCATAAACGGTAGAATTCCCGAATGAGACTAAAGTAGGTAATGATTAAGTCGTAAATTGTAATGAATTGAGTGTGCATGGAATGGAATGACTTTAGTTTTTCTTCCAGAATTTTGCAAAATTTCCATATGTTCTTTTTGTGTTTTATTAAATGACTGTTTGCTTTTGGAATGCAATGAGGACTGTATATTGTGGTTTTATTATTATCTGTACTTTTTTTACTCGTTGACTCTTTCTATAAATTATTGTACTGATATTACCTGCCCTATAATGATATTAAAGATTTTTGTTACCCACCAGAGAATGAAAAAACTCAATTTTGCGTTTTAATATATTTCCATTTTCGTTTTAATATCTTTAAAATTGCGGATGGCAGTTTAAGATAGGCTGAAAATTTTTTAAAACTTCAACATGCAAACTCTTACCAAAGTAGTCATAATCAGGTTTTACAACGTCAGCCAATATGTATTAAAATAGCGGATTATATTTTATATTACTTCTTCGCGATTCTTTCTTGTAAACGATGTAAAGTATCATGAAATTGGGTTGACCGTTTTCTTGTCATCCAGGTAAGCAGGTTTCAATTTACAGACAAAAGTACTATTTTATTTCACAAAATAATTGAGGCTTTATTAATTGTATGAGAGGTTTCCAATTAATGAAAGTCATCGAATAAACACATTTATTGTTTTGTAGAAGTGACTACACAATAAATAACGTTGTGCATGTTTGATGACTTTTATTGGTTTATGAAGTCTCGTACTATTTTATGTATATACATTTACATGAGAATAAAGTACAATAACTGCTTCGTTATATCAATATTAACGAAAAAAAGATTCTTCGTTAGATCTTTCAAATCACGTCTAAAATAAATTGACACCGCAAGCTTCAGGAAGAAAACCAAAATAGTCTCGTGGAGTATGTTTATTCAAAATATAGACAACTGCAGAATTTCAAACAAGAAATCAACTAACAATTATTACATATAACATATTAATATTCTAACATAAATGTTTCATTCTGTGGTTAACGTCCTTCCAAAAACCTTAGAGAGGGTTTGCACCAACATCAGCCACTTGTAATAATGATATAAGCGTTAGTGTAATCCTGACTCATCTAAATTTAAACGTTAATTCTCATAAAATATAAGGTAATACGTGCTATCCAATCATTCTTAACGTTCTATCGTCGAATACTAATACAATCTAGAATAATGATGCTATAGGTGTAATTATTTATACGGTAATTTATATTATAAGATCATATAACATTATACTGCAGAGTGTGTCTAGTTTATTCAAACGGCGTGAATGTGGCAGAGTTAGAATTTGACACAGTGATATTGGGTATCATCAGAGTTTCATAAAAAGTGCGAAATAAGGATAGTCGGCTAGTATATATATATATATATATATTGTTATAATCCAATGATTACGTTAATTAAATGAATTTGCCCCACGTTGTGATGCCATTATGTAAAAATCAAAAGAAAAACCTTTAATTAATTTAACTATTCTGAAGAATTCGAGCCCCAAGTTGTGGTAGTCAGTATGTAATAAACCTAATGGAAGGCGTTATTTAAATTAAATAAATACAAGAATTTAAAACATATAATTATTTATTTCCACTTTGTTGTTTTAACTCACAAACAATTACAATTTAAAATTTTATATCTCAGGGTCTCTACTGGGTTTGATAATGGACACAACAAGTTGTTTTAAAAACCTTATTAACACACAGTTTATAATTCACCCAGACAATATGTCGATAGGAAGAAATTAAAAGAAAAGAATTAACTCTGATTGACAATTAAAATAGAACGAAATCTGACTTCTGTTTTTTAATTACGTGTACATAAATCATTATTTTTGTAATTTGTTACTTACATCTGTCCAGCTGGTTCCAGCACTCCTTTTGTTTTCGGGAGTACACTATTGCAAAATTTTTACACTGATTCTAATATCGGCTCACAGATTTTACACTCTTGAAGTCAACCTTGACAGGCTCCCAGGAACTCGGATGAGCCTCCTTTTTGTCAACTCTATCTGATAACTAATTGCCTTATATGATTCCTGTGATTCATAGATTTGCTAGTCTTTTTACCGCTTGGGACTTAAACTGCAACTTTACTATTCCTAGCTGGCTACAGACGTAAACTGCAGACTTCCTTTCCTGGCTGTTGATAGACGTGAAAACGGCTAACTTAGCGATATTTACGGGATAATACTTCCGTGAATGTTTTTACTTTGTCTTAAATACACAACTTTGTTTAATGATACATTAAACGACGGCTAGTCTCTCCTCTAGTATCATTTGTTCCGTCCTCCGAAATGTCCCGTCACCAACTAACTATCGTAGTCTCGAGTTTTAGCGCGCATACGCCATTTTTGACTTTCCGACAAAGTAACATAGCTCAGCTCCATTGTCACTTTGGAAGCTCCTGCCGCTACAATTAAATTTTATTAAAACCAATTAATGGCCTATTTAATTGGCATTACAATATATATATATATATATATGTTATATATTGTATAATTCCAATACATATGACTCAATAATATTAGCACTGTGATGTGATTATAGGAATATATTAATAAACTTACAGTAATTAATAATATATATATATATATATATATATATATTTAAATGCACAATTAAATGTGTGCGCGAGATAGTGTATGCTAAACAAAGTGTCCGTTCAAACTTCTGTGTGGGAAATAAATTTCTTTATTTGACGTACGCTTAAGTGAAAATAGTTTGGTAGGGTTGTTTTTTGAATCAACCGAACTCATCAAACAGAAAAATACGATCGCTGATATCTATTTGTTTTCTCGCAACGGCAGATCGCTTTTTCTCAATGTCCTTTTCCTGGGCCTTCACACGGATCGATAAATCCAATTATTCACTGAACCCCCGTCGCCCAACTGACACATTGTAATGACGTTTAATCAAGCTGACACGCTAATATTGCAGCTGCATTATCGTGTGCCCTGCATTAACACCTGTATTGGTTCTTTAATTTGCCGATATTAATAATAGCCTAAACCTTAATGTCTCGTGTTTCGATTAATTCACTTGTTTGTAGAATTACAGGAAGTTTTTTACGCAGTACACTTTATTTCTGGCCATATACTGTATTTATAGTGAACGTATTTCCTGTAAGTATTTAATTGTTTCTACGAACATTATTTGCATTACGTAATTATTTCTTTTCATAATGTTCAACAAAATTGAAATTTCAATTTGCGTACAGAAAAGTTATCTAGATTCTATAATAATAATAATTATCGTTGGCTGAAAAGTTAAACCAGAGGACTAAATTGTAAATAAATGCATAAATACAGTCGACAAATGATATCCAAAATAAAAAGCTCTGAAATACAATACAAAACGAAATATATTTACGATTTAACGGATTAGGATAGACAATCTCGACTGGACCAAGAATCGAACTCAGGACCTCCCCTCAGTACGCGCTCAGTCCAACCACTAATAAATCCTTGTTGAGTTCCGGTCACGTGCGAGCTTTCTCTATTAGTTGTATATACCGGGAAACACGCTCGCCTTCAATTGACGAAATATCGTTCTTCCCGGCCTAATTTTAAGACTTCAATCTAAAATTGGATACTATATTCAAATTTATCTAAGGTACCATGATTCAACCATTTTTATAATCTGACTTCCTTTTAAGTTAAAAGTTGAAAACAGAAAACAGTCAGTAAAAGTTTTATCAAATTTAAAACAATATTTAAATAACCCTAAGTTTCATCCCTGATTAGGACCTCTTAAGATGTACACTTTCAATTAAATTCAGTTATAATTTTTATATGAAAATTTATATACAAATTTTATTTATACATCATTATAACTGAATTTATTTGTAACTGTGCAACAGAATAAGAACCAATAAGAGAAGAAACGTTCTGTTTTTTTAAATATGATTTTAAATTTGATAATTTTTTCTGTCTAATATGCTACAGTTTTAAACATTTTCATTGATTTAATTCAAGAATAGATTAAATTATCTGAATCAGAGCTCTATAGACCATGAAAGCGAATTAGCGGATTAAGAAATTTTTTTTAACCGGACCAGGTATCAACGTCCACTTATTCCGTAGCTATAAGATTACACGATTAAAGTTAATTTGCACAACCAAACTACACCGTCAGACATACAGGTTTAGTTAATTCAGCAATAGAAGACAAGGCAATCACAGTAAACTGATCAGATAATTAGGTAAATCTGTTGTGGGAAGTATTTAGCCCCGGCCAGAGTAAGATGGAGTGCCGCATCAGATTAGTCTCCAACCGAAAAACCAATGTGGCTTGTGATTGATAATAGTAATGATACAATTTAAGTTTTATGTGTTAATTTTAAAGGGAAAAAAATATATTTTATGAAGCAGTATTTACTTTCTTTTTTCATATTTTAGCCAATAACTGTTTGTGATGAAGTTAGTCGCTATGGACATGATTAAATGGAAAATAAAATTTACAGACCAAGTATAATTCCAATAGATATAAGACTCAATAATATTTTTATCACTGTGATGCGATTATAGGAATATATTAATAAACTTACAGTAATAAATAAATTAATTTGCTGATTGAAAATTTGAATTTAATGCCCAACTAATGTCAAATAACGTCATGACGGAAAAGTTTAATTTTATTACTCACAAATTTACATTTACACACTTCTAAATTAGAGCAAAATAACACACAAAGGAAACCTGTCTTCCAGAACATTTTAAACTCTCAATCCTAAATCAAAGAGAAAATATATTAAACTTCAAATCTATATTTGGCGGAAACATACTTTATTGTTTATAATCTTAGATTACGTTTAAAATATTTGAAAAATAAGAAAAAACTCAAAAAGTAAACTTATTGTTTAATAGCGTATATAAATTGAACAATAATTGTATAACTGTTGAACCATAAATTTTAATTAACGTTTGCTAGAAGACAGTTGGAGTAAACGTCATAGAAACGTCACAAATATAATTGTTTACTCAGTTAAAAGTCTAAGAAAACTTTATTCATTCTCTACACCGAGAAAGACCACATTCTTTATTAACTAAATTGTTGTTCATAAAACAAAACGTATTACATGTCTCGAATTGGAAATAATGAAACTAAATTCGTAGAAACAACGACTTTTTGAATATGTTTTCAACACATATACATTACACTACAAATATAATTAAAAAGCAATACAAACTCACATAATGCTATGATTTGTGAAGTTAAACTTCGAAAATTCTCCAGTAATTAACTTATGCATTTTAAAAATGTTCTGCTCACTTATTGTCAGATTACCAAATGTTCGGAGCTCTGGCGGGGGCTACCTTTGAGGATGCCTTCACAACTCTCTGGTTTTTTGAACTAAGGTTCCCACATGCCGAGGCGCCTCGGCCTGTTTTTAGAGGTGTATATTCCGGGGTCATAGACCTTGGTCATTCGGTAAGAGTTGTCCGCTATTCCTATTGGAATAGTCGGCCAGCTGCATCCTAAACTGGCCAAGGCAAGGCATGGTGAGGGGTAAGCTGCGACCCCACAGCAAACCCCTCTCCCGCCATCGGAAGGACGTGTGACAAGTACCAAATGCCCGACCTACCTGATGCAGGTTTTTATAATGTTTGTCCAGCATTACTTTTAGGCGAATGCCGGGTAGGATCCTTAAACTATAGCCCGGGGGCCCTAGTTAACCCTTGGCTACCTTCCTCCACCCTTCCGCAGCCCCCTTTCAAATCCCTTTCCTATGCTATAAGAGGGGACTTGCCACTATGTGGATTACCCTATACATTGCCTTTCTACACCAAAAAAAAGATATCTCTATCATTAAATAACGAAAGTGACACAAAAAATAGACAATTGAGCACCTAGAATTACGAGAAAATTCAAAAATCTCATTCAAAAAGATCCTGATACGTGTATTAATCCTGAGTAATTAACCACATTTACTTCATAACAGTGCTATTTATTATAAAAAAATAAAAAAAATTTAAAATAAAAATGTTGACAAATACTTACATTTTGACATAGTTTGGTAATTAAAAATAAGTGTGAAAGTTAGAGATGTATTATTGTTTCGTATCTTAAAATGCCATTCGAACAGTGATCCAAAAGTATAACCAATCGGAACTTAGGAAATCATTCATTCGTTCGATTGAAAACGCGAGACTTGTTGAGAAATTTAACAATCATATCCATAATTTTTTTTAATGAAAAGCCATCTCTGTAGCATATACTTAAAGTAGTTATGTCGAAGTATTTTTACTCCAGTTGGGAGATTTGCGTTATAATAAACAAAACCTGAGCGCTGTTTCTGAAATGCAACCCGCTCGACACCAGTGTAACAGGATGAAGAGGGATCTAAATGTAGACGCTCCCGTAACAATATTTCCAAAACTAATGCTATTTCGCTCGATGGATATTGAGGTTACTGCCGAGTTTTAGTGGAAAGGACACACTGCTCGGTTTTGCAATTTAAATATTTCTGAGACAAGTAAGGAATAACGTTTACTTGATATTCCTCAAGACATTCCTGAAAAAAAAAAGTAGTCTCTCATTTTGAAGAATACTTAGATTATAACTGATAATTTGGTCCTATTTTAATTTCCGTTTGTGTTAAGGACAATTAAAAGTTCGCGATGGGATACATTTTAGTGAATAGCATTTGTATGTTTTTCACACTTAAGTTAAATTTATTTCTTTAGTTTTTTGAAATTTAAAACACAGTCTATTTGAAGTATGGTATTTCATTTTTTTTCTGAAACTTTCAAGACGTTTAAGTTTTATGAATCGATGTTATTCATGCCGCATATTTTTCCTACAGAACAGAATTTGTATTGATAGATAACTGTAAGCAATTATTTTAATAAATAATGGCATAATCGTCAATACAAATAGGAAAATATTCTTCACAATCACCCCAATATAGATTCAGTAACATACGACCTTCAGGTAAATATCAAGATGAAAATTTATATGACAAAGCTTCTGTCTGTTCATTTAAGAAAGTAAAATCAAAACCAGCTGTTATTGGCGCACAAACTGTAATTATTCATATATATTCTCAATAGAATAGCAAGATCTATATTGTATAAAATTTTATCGTATTGCTGCAATTTGAAAGTCTCTTATCTAATAAATATTTGAATTTGTAACAATATGTTTATCACCCTATATCATGACACAAAATTTCTGGTTTCTTTAATGTACTATTGTATTGTAAATGAAACCGACAGAAGAGGTTTTATTTTATCATTTTTATTCAAATCAAAACAAATTTGCCAACAGTTAAATTGTTTGATAATTAAATTTCTTGATGTAAATTATAGTGTTTCAGTAAGCAGTATTTGATTCTTCTGCACAAGAAATAAAATCTCATATTAAACTCTTTCAAGACGCAATTAGTAGTTTTATGTACACCTTTGACACGGGTTTGATGTTATCCCCAAATAAATACCATTGAATGAAATAATATTTACTTAATAATTACAATCACACCTTGCGTCTGTAGATTTCTTTACATTTGGTTTTCTGATATTTAATCTTACCGTAAACGTGTTATTTGTATCAATTCAAATAATGTATGACTTCAAATGTATCCAGTTGAAGACAACAACATATGAATGACCAAGTAACTGTCTAATTTTTTATAGGGAAATTCTCAAATTAAAACAATCTAATCATTTATACAATTAAAATTAAAAATAATAGACATCTACCCTGTAAATACGTTATATTTGTAACTTAATTAGTATTAATTTGGTGTGTTGTGTTATATCCGACTAACCATCAATCTAACAAGGACGGGTAACTAACCGTCACCTCTGGTATGTTGGAATAGCACCTGCTCCCGAGCCGATGCCATGATAAACAACTATTGGACCACAAGTGCAGTCAGTGAACGATATGTCACTGTTCTGCTTGCACATTTTATAGGATTATTATTGTACTGAAAACATTCTGTTAGTTTTAGTTAATATTTATATATATAAATCTACATCGAATACTAAATTACCACGGCCATGATATAAAATAATATTTCCCAAATAAATATACCATCTGAAAAGAAATAAAATTAAAATATTTATGTATCGTCTACATTACGTTTCGGATATATTTATTATTCGTATAACCACACTCTAATTATAGTCAAACTTATTAATGAATTGTGACCATTACCAGTGAAATAAAACCCAAGGGTAAAATAGATTTGTGCAATGTAGGACAGTAAAAATCATAATTTGGTTTGTTTCGACAGCGCCCATCTATTAGAGCGGAATAGATAACTACCGTTATTAGTAAAACTAAGATTTATTTAAGTCAAATAAATTTTCAAGTGACCTGACTATTTTGAGACATAGCCACATAATTTCCGCATTCGGGTAAATTAAAACCTGATTTGAGAAAGAATATTATTTGCGCGTAACCACTACGTTATAGGGAAGAGTAATATTGTTATATTCCTCCTATACTAGATGTCATACTTTTCGAAGGAATTTAGAGAACGAACCGTTTAAAACTATATTTTCTATGCTTTTAATTGTCATTTTGTTTTCTATTCTTTTAATTGCAATTTGTTTTGTCTGATCAATAGTTTAATATAAATTTAGTTGGCAGGAACTAATATGTAATCAATTTTTAATAAATATAAACGTATATATATATATATATATATATATCAATTCATGAAAATTGAATTTACTGCTCACTTTAGTAATTTTCGTAGCGGAAAACGACATATACGTTTCACTGGGCACAGAACACAAGACAATTGATAGGCTAGGTTTACAAGTCAGAAAAAAGAAACAGGAAGTATCTTCAGTTTGAAGATACGAATTTGATACTGTTGGAAATTTTGCGAATCTTAATAGGGACATTAAGGTTTATTATTAAAAGAAGATATCAGGCGACTTTCAAACCTTCCTCTCCAATATTCCTTTCAGTCTGACAACCAAACAGAATCCCAGAAAATTCTCATAATTACCGGTAAGCATATAACTAATACACCATTAAGGTTACTTTAAGCAAATCACTATATATAAAAAGTCTGATAATTGTTTTGAATAAGAACGTTGGGATTTTGAACCCCCATTCCTTGTGGAAGTTTGTTTCTTTATAATAATACCAAGGACCTGTAACAAAAATTAATTGTACTTGTTGTTATAGTTTTTATCTTATTTAACGTTATGACTACTGAAAGCTATTTTGTAATATTCAATAATAAAATCCCTTTCATAGTATATTTATTCGTTTTAAAGCAAAATTTCACCCATGCTTTTATTTCGTATGTAATGTTGGTACATTTTTAGCTTTAGTCAATTTGTATTTCTGCTAAACAACAAGTCAAAATGAATAAGTTAATATTGAAGATTTCAAAGATTAACAACGGGAAAAAAATGAAATACATAGAAGATTAAAATCATACATAAATTAGTAACATTGTCACATAATAGCAATAATTTAACTCAGATATCTTATGTTAAACGTAATAATGGTCCACAAATTTTCTTTTTTTAAGATATTTAAGTTATAATTCACCTATCTTAAATAGAAGTTCCAAAAATTATTAAGATATTGACAGTAATCTAATCAAACTTTAGTAACTATACGTCAGTTTCAATTTATTCCATTTAGAGATTCATCTGAATCTTGAAGTATTAACGTCTCTAACTCTCCTGAGTCACATGTTTTCTCCTTTCTGTAAATTACTGATCTGAAATTATAAATACATTCCAAATAAAGGCCTTTGAAGTAATTTATGATTATATATATATACATATATATTTTTTTAAATATTATATTTATCAGCAATCAGATTACATATGATTATATGAAGTTCCTTTTTGTATTTACATCATAAATCGTGATAAATCAGGCAGTTATAATTTTCTCCACGTAAAATTCTCGTTTGTTTTTCACCTATCATCTTCCTGAGTACTTTTAATTTTTGTAAGCCGTTTAGTTAACAAATTAATACGCGGAACATTGCCAAGTATTCGTAGGAAATGAAACTCAATTAAGGAGGATTCGCAAGCTTATACTGGGAATTAGGACTTGTAGTGTCAGATTATACAAGCAGACATTCTTCAGTAAGGTTCTCTGGAGGCGCTTTCCGTCCACTATCCCATGGAGAGCCCTCGACGTCAGCTGCGACTAACTCTCTCTCGAGAGGTTGTCTCCCCAGGCCGACCTGTGACGATGTTCCGTTGAATATTTTAAAGCACCTTCGTCGTGCCCTCGGATCTCACTACATTCCTATCTATCGGTGGAGACATCGATACGAAGTGCAAATGTTTAAAATATTACTGATATTCAATATTCATTACAACTTCACCGAAATTGCAACACCTTTAGAAATTTATGAGAACTCGCAGACCAAATCGAGTTCTAGGATTACTAGACTAAACGAAAATAGAGATATGAAATATGAATAGTATGTAAATGGAGTTGTAGTCTGTTTACGTGAAAAATAATAAACCACAATAATTTGATTTGGTTTATTTATTAAAGTGCAGAAGTTAACATATTTCGTATGTTACAATCTCTGAAATAACCACCAACAAATTTAGGGCAGTAACACGTAGATGATCACCTAGATTTAATTTTGTTTTTCAGTTCAGCTGAGAAGTCATTTTTCTGAGATTGAGCAAATTTACCAGGGTAATAGATTTTTAAATTTGTTATATTGTGTCATTTGCGAATAACGTATATTGTTCAATAATAAGTTGCCCTTTTGTCCTTCCGTTCGATATGTTATTTTCAGGATAGGTTTAAACTAGAAATAACTTTTCATTTCTCGAAGAAGATTTTATGCCTTTATACATTTTTAAAACAAATAGGACATAAATATAACTAAATATTTAATTAAACCAAGTAAAAATTCCAACTTTTACTAAATTAATCAGTTTTTGCTGCGAAATAATTTCCATAAATATTTCAATGTTAGTCGACAAGGAATAGATTCACATAAATTCCCAAATTCGGACAAAATGACATCCGGAGAGAAAAGTTACGGATACCAGTTTTTGGTCATTACAAAAATTTCATACATATTGATATATTTAAACTCTTCTTATGATAGTGAGGTTATAGTAAAACACAAAATATGTCATACTTATCTGTTAATCGAGGTTTTCATAGAGTCATTACCAATTCATGTCGAAGCGTATGAGATTAATCGCGCATATTTGATACAAATCCGCAGTATGATATGGTATTTATTCATAAGAGCAGAAAGAATTTTTCAATGCGGATTATTATTTCTGGTACTAATATTTTACGAGATATTTCTGTATATGAATGTAGCAAATTTAGTATTTAAACCATTCTCTCTGGTTAACTTTAAATTATAATTATTAATTCGTTTATCATTTCCACTGAACTGGCTTTTTTCAAAAAACATGTTTTTTCTTAATTGACTCTTTAATTTTCGTTCCAAATATTAATTTATAAGTGTTTGGGAAAAAATAAGGAATTATTCAGACTTTTGGTATGATTTTATAACTGAATATTTACAATTACGATTTTACCTCAGACGTGCACATTTGTACATTTTATGATACGTATAAAATTATCCTGAATTTAATATTTTGCTCGTGACAACATTGAAAATAAATATGATATTTTCTGTCTTCGAGCCTAAAACATTGGTGAATGTACAAGCCAAATGAGATCAATCGAATTCATATGTGATCGCAAAAGACATGATTTATTAGAAAATATAATACGTACCGAAAAAAGTTTTTAATTACCACGTTTATTAATTAATTGTTGCGTTTTTCTTAATAGTGTTTTAAGGATTTTTCTTCATTATGAATTTAATATAGCAAAAATAATTTCAAATGATAACTGTATTCACTTACAGATCCCCAATCATTCCTGCCTTCTTTTATTCAAAACCTTAGTTCGTCAAAACATCCTTCTTTAATTAATGACTTAATGACTAAATCACGGCTGTTGTGAAAGGCACAAAGCATATGTATTAATTTTTAATATATTAACATGTGAATGATATAACTTCCTGTTCGGGATTTTCCTCATTCCTGCCCGAGGGCAGGAATTTTAAAAATAAGGTTCCAGTAAGCCGTGAAACCTTGTCTGGTTTTGAGGGGTGTATTTTCCGGGGTCGCAGACGTTGGACATACGGTAAGAGTTGTCCGCTGATCTGATTGGACCAGTCTGACAGCTAATCTTCAAATTCGGCCGTTGCATTGAGTTTTGTTTTGTACAGCAGACCAAATTCTTGTTATCGGAAGGGCGTGGGATAAGGACCAAATGCCCGACCTACCTTATGCAGGTTTCTCTAGTTTTTTACCTCAATCATCTTTAGGCAAATGCAGGGTAGGATCCTTAAATTATAACCTGGGGTACCCTAGTAAACCCTTGACTACCGTGCTCTTCCTACCGCTTCTCCCCTTTTCAATCCCTTTCTATGCTACAAAAGGAGAGTAGTCATCAAAGTGGATAACCCTCATGTAGCCTGTGACTCTAAAAAAATTAATATATTAAAGCTTAACTTTTTCTAAAAAAAAGTCCTTGATTATGAAATGAATCATTTACAGAAAGTACACCTGTGAAAATAGAAACTGACTGATAGTAAAGGAACGTTCATGTATTGTTGCTTCTGAAAGAATCATCTTATTTTCTGGTTTTATCTTCATTGTATCAATACCGCATTCAATAACCAGCGACCGTCGGATCAGAAATGCAGCTAAATTATTTACAAGACTATATAAGCACATGATCTTTTTAAATTAAGTATATTTTACGGATAATTTGAAGGAGTGTATATAACTATTTAATAACAGCTGTTTAACTAACATTTTTAAATATTTGACTGATAAACGATTATCTATCACATGTAACTGATTTCATCTAAGTTTCTCACTGACGTTTATTCGCTTTTAAACTCTATATCAATATTTTTTCCATAAAACTCTTATCCCGCTATCGGAAGGGCGTGAGACAAGTACCCAATGTACGACCTACCTAATGCAGGTTTTTCTAGGGTTTTCCCTGCATTACTTTTAGGCGAATGCCGGGTAGGATCCTTAAAATATAGCCCGGGGGCCCTAGTTAACCCTTGGCTACCTTCTTCTACCCTTCCGCATCCCACCTTTCAAATCCCTTCCCATGCTATTAAAGAGGAGTTGCCACCATGTGGATTACCTTCATGTAGCCTGTTACTCTAAAAATAAAACCTACTGTATGCAGATTAAATATAATTGAAAATAAATATACATTCGTTTTTGGTTTGGACAAAGACAACATAAACAGAGAGTAAAGGTGTGGTCTCTATTTACTATCATTCACAATCGTATTGTATGATTCATAATTAAAAACTTTTTTTATATTAACGCATCAGCTATAACGGTATTTTATTTAATTATTTACGGAATTTACCAGCGCCAAGGGATAATTAGCAAATACGTGTTTCTGAGGTCCTACTCGAACAAAGAAAGAGGTAGATAATAACTACGAAATATGTAGAATATACTATTCTCGCGAGCAATAGTGGTAGGTTTGAATTGTATCGAGGAAGGCCTGACTGGCGGGTAGGGATATGGCGTCAATAAGCTGATGGGCGCCATATTCCAGAATTAGAAGATATTTAGAGAGAAGAATAAAGATTTATCGGACACATTTGCTTCATGCATGAATTAGTATATTGCGGATTGAGGTTTCACCAACACGCTGCAGTTTGAATTGTCTGCACAGAGTGGACAAGGACCATTCTTAATTATTGAAGCCGACTTCCTGTAGTGTAGGGGTCAGAGTGACTGCCTCGATTCACAGAGGTTCCGTGTTCGAATCCCGGCGAGGGCATGCATGTATGCGTGAGAGAAACTCTTGTCAAATCAGTCCCCCGTCAAAAGGAATATGAGTCTATATTAACCTGAGATGTTGATGCGACTGTAAATATATCCATATAAAAAATTATTGAACTAGCAGAACTAAGAATTTGTTGAATCTTCTCAAGATAAGTAGGAGATATAATCTTCGGAAGTAGCTGAAAGCAGTCAACAGATACAGTTTTATACATTTTCACTCCATATTTTAGAACAATATTATATCTAAATATTAAAAATGTTTGAGTCAGTCACACTTACAGACATAAGATAGTAAGTTATCAATATTATTATTAATAATTGGGTTTTAAGTCCTATAACTATTAAGGTTTTAGAATCAATAGATTATCTTGTAAATAAATTTTCAATATAAATATAAATTTCACTGGATACAACATTATAACAAATATATGAAATCATTGAAATTAACAAAGTCAGTAACCCCATTTTACCACAAATTACAGACCACCCATCACAAATTGCCCATCACGCAAATACAAATCAATAATGTGGTAAAAAAGTGTTATTATAATTAAAATATTAATTTAAAGAGGATCGCTACAATATTTCAGTCAATTCGCCTCTCAAAGACTGTAAATTGTCTAAACCCCATTTAAAATGAAAAATAAAATGATTTGAAACTGATACGATATATAGTAAATAATTTTACAGTAATAGGCATAATGTTTCTAATTTTATATCCAAATATCGGAGGGAACTAAATTATTCTCTTTTTCATGTGTTCTCTGCTTTATCATGTTATTCTGCTTTGCCCCATTATCTCTGATAAAATTCATGGACTAAGAAAAAAGTTATAGTCGCAATAGTTGGAATTGAAATAATCTTGGTAATTTAAGTGGATTTTTTAAATTTTGATTGAAGCAGATCTAACATGTACATTGTTTCCAATAAGTGTAAAAAAAGGCAGGAGAAGTGAGCCGGTTTGACCATATGAAGCTGCTACGTCACACTGGAACATGAGTGGGTCCGAAAGTATGCTGAGCGGAAGAATGTCCCTCATGGAGCTAAGCATCAATCAGTGTGTTAATTGCGCGTGTGATGGCTGCGTGCCAACTACTAGTGATTAATGGCTGCAGGGCAATCGGAACTGGGCTCGCTGCACACAGGATGCGAGCGCTCTCAACAGGTAAGTGTCCATTTGTCATTGTTACTTATTTAAAGAATGTTCGATTGTCGTTAAGTTTGTTAGTGCACTTGTCCGTATTCTAATTAGCAAACACAGACTGGACTAGCATTAACAGTTACTGGTTAGAGCGTACTTTCAACATCTGAAACATAACATTTAATATTATATCAAATACGAATCACAGGTGGTGCTATTAAAAACATTTAATATTATATATGTATATATTATATATAATATTATATAAAAACATTTAATATTATATCAAATACGAATCACAGGTGGTGCTTTAAAAAAATCATGAAAACATTCGCTAGTACAACGCGACATTCCAATACCACCGAATGATTTTTTTCGTCACAGAAATGAAAAAAAAGCGACTTTATTGTACGAAGACTAATTTAATTTTTTATAATATTCATTTCTTCGACAATAAATTTGTTTTGTACAGTGAAAAACAATTATTACAACAACTTTACTTATAATTTCAAGAAATCGACAAACACTATCCTTCCCTTCTGTAAAATTGTTAAGAATACATTGAATTATGTATAATGAAACACAGAGACCTATATTTAGTTTATGTATCGAACTTCATACAATGTTAAAACAAATAAACAATGGTGCGTTTTAATTTTTTTATTATATTTTATACGTAAAATAATGAAATTATTTTATAAATTGTGATAAATTATATAAAAAAATGTATTTACAAATTATTTTTATTTCAATTCAATATACTGTAATGCCTATTCATTAAGGCATCAATTGTAATTGATAATATAAATTGTCGGAGAAACATTATTGTCGGCGGTACCGAACACTACAAGCGACAATGAAGGAGAGTATTGTTGTCTGGGTTGGAAGAAGAAATAGCGCGTATGAACGAGCCAAATTTGCCTGAGTACCGTAAGTTAAAATTTCACTAAATTCATATATGTAAACCAAATTAAAAGATAGTATGTCAGATATCGTTCTTTTCTTATTGATAAAAAAATTGTAAATTAGAAGCAATCTTAGTAGGTTAATTTTGTCGACAATTAAATTTAGTTTTGTTAATTGAGGAGTAAAATCTGTTCCTTTTAATTTTAATTTTGTGTTCTTTAATCATTTTGAATTATTGCCGTTATAAAAACCAGTTGAGACCCTGAGAGAATGAGTTATGTTTAATTTATTCAATTGTTTAATTTTTGATAATAAAAATCTTTGTTTGTTTGTAAAATTAATTTTTTTCATTTGTTAGGCCACCTTTTTAATTATAACAAAATGCTTCCACAAAGTGTGGAATGAATAAATGCAATTCATTAAATAATTTTTTTAATTATTACAATACTTTCATTAATTAACTAATACTTTTCCTTTATTTGTGGAAAGAGCTAACATCCTTTTTTTCGTAATGTACAATAACGACTCTTTGTGAAAGTTCATAAGAAAAATCGTGTTTTTAGAACAACTAAAAAAATTCTGTTGAATTCCATTTTATAAAAAATGGATTTAAAGGCGTTTTCTAACATAACCTTAAAAATTTCAGTACAATATATACGGTGATTGGTGCCTTCAGGAAAATAGGATACATCTTCTTCTGCTGAATGTTCGCTCGGTTTCGTAATCTATTTTCCTGGTTGCAATTGTGGGACATTAAGTATTGATCTTGTTTCTCTCGGTTTTACTGTGTGCAAGTGTAAGTGAAAAAACAATGCTGACATCTCAATAGGAGAGATACGAAGGGGCTACCTTTGAGGATGCCTTTTCCTCTCCGTTTTTGAACTAAGGTTCCCACAAGCCGAGGCACCTCGGCCTGTTCTGAGAGGTGTATGTTCCGGGGTCACAGACCTTGGGCCTACGGTAAGAGTTGTCCGCTATTCCCATTGGAATAGTCGACCAGCTGCCTCCGAAACTGGTCTAGGCACGGAGAAGGGAACGCTGCGTCCCCACAGAAAACTGCTCTCCCGCTATCGGAAGGGCGTGGGACAAGTACCCAATGCCCGACCTACCTGATGCAGGTTTTTCTAGGGTTTTCCCTGCATTTCTTTAGGCGAATGCCGGGTAGGATCCTTAAACCATAGACCGGGGGCCCTAGTAACCCTTGACTACCTTCCTCTACCCTTCCGCATCCCCCCTTTTCAAATCCCTTCCTATGCTATTAAAGGGGAGTTGCCCAATGTGGATCACCCTCATGTAGCCTGTCACCCGAAAAAAAAAACAATATGTCGCAGACGAATAAGTTTCACGAGGCTTTTTTTCTCGATTTTTATACCACGTTCCTTCCTCTGTAGGAACGACATCTCCTTCAGCCACGTGATCTAGCCGGTGAAGTTTCTTTTCACCAACTTACTGAGTAACCTCGAATACCTGGTTTCCAGGTGGGTCTGCTTGGTCTTAGTATTGAAACAAACCATCATTTTGAAATTTCAAGAGGTAGCTGTTCACCTACTTTTAAGTCTAATTTTCATGTTTCAAGTATAATTTTTTATCGGCCAAATTATAAAGTAGGCACTCGATTAGCATCACAATTTATTTTAAAGTTTTGTTTTTAATAAGTACATATTCAAAGAAGAAAAGTTAATTAAATTTATGATAGTTAAATAACGACAGAACAACCACAAACTAATTAGTTTTTCATACAGTTTATTGAATGTAGAGAAAAAAGTAAACGCATGGCTTATTTTCTGCGTGGAAGTATATCAATCTCCTAATTAGAAAGAACGTTCCTCTCGGTGTTTATAACTGTATTTTATATTAACGCATGTATATTAACTCCAGGTTCCTAGTAATATAAGTAAGCGAATCTTACCTACGGGGTTATTGTTCCCTGGCGCCATACTGCAGACACATCCAACTATAGCCACTGATAGTAGCAACATGGGATACAGCAGTGATAATATATAACAGATTTTGTTACAGCAGCCATCAATCCGAACAATTTTGTATACATAAAACCGTACTGTGTAAATGATTTACTTACCACAGCTAACACTGAAAGTGTAGATTTATTAAAAAAGCAATTGTAATTCCAAAACAGTCATGGAATTCAGTACAAATTATTTAATGAATCCAACAAGTAATAAAATTACTGTGCTATTTTCTTGAATCATCGGTCAAAAAGAGATTTTTAGGAACAAATTATCTCACTATCTGGTCAAGGCAAGACTTAGAAGTGAGCTTCGGGAATATTCCAAAAACGTAATTTGCAAGTAAGTAAAGTAAAAGGCAACTGATTATTGGCAAAACAAGTTGGTTTTGTTATATAAGAGGCAACTGACAATTTTTTTTACCTTCACTACATCACTGGCATTAAATATGGATTATTTTGTTTCCGGATTTACCGGGGCTTAGGAATTTATAAGTTTAAACTCAATGAGTGATGCACGTTCTTGCGGTATTGAGGAACAGACAGCGGATCACATCTTATATTTTTATTAATACTCATATTTATCTGACATCAGTTAAACCAATTTTCAGGTTGATTTTTCGCGAAAAGTACATGCTTGTAGAAATTTTTCTCAAATATTTATTACTTATTGAATTAACATAATATTACAGGAAATAAAATTTATTCGTCAATATTTTTTGTTTTACCAAGAAAAGCAATGAAACGTTGTGTTTTTTTTCATAAAATTGTTTCTTACTCGTTGACTGTTTTACTCATTTATTATATTTTTATTAAATACGTATATACAATGTGTTCCATGTAAACATTTAATTTCTAAACTAAACTAAAAGGCATATCGAAAAAAATCCATTGATAGTATTTCTACTTGTGAAACCCGTACTGACGATAAATTTAAATCATTTTGAAGTATGTGATTATGTACATGCCATGGTGACGGAACCCTAAATTCAAATATACTTACATATCCCCAGGAAATAATTCTCCATAACCTAAAACAAAAACAACCAAATTTACAACTCCACAACTTCCCACCCGTCCTATTTCAGATCAGTAGATAATCAAAGCTTAAAATGAAAAGTTCAATTGTGTATCTTTCACCCGCTATACAAAAAGTCTGCGTTAGTTATCTCCCTGAAGCAAATATTTAAAAAATAATGTTATGACATATTATTATAACTGCGTTGTTCACTTCACCATCAAAAAAATCATAAAACAACCTTTATTTCAAATCCCGTGCACAAGAGGGCCTCAATCCCTATAACGGCAAATGACCCAGATCCTTGTATAATAATTACATTATCATAGTGACGTGTTCATTTGACAATGCTTCTGAGTACTTTCTTCTGCAATCTTTTGGAGGATTTCAACGTCAGAGGGGCGTGTAGTTCCCCACAGCTGTATTCTATATGTTCGTATAGGTTTAATCACGGTTCTATGTTCGTTTGTGACTTTCAACCAATTAGCGAATTTATTTGATTGAATATGACTCCCAGATTCTGTCTTTTATTAAATATATGTTTACACCATGTGAGTCTTTTTTCATCGTCATTCTGAGGTAATAGTGCGACAAAGAGAAATAAATATACATACAATTGCCAGGCCAACTATTAAAATTTTATGTATCACCGTTTTCTATACACACTTCAACGTTCATAATCAAATTTCTTTAAACGAATAACGACTTTCGTCCGACAATTTCCTAAATATCTTAAAACTAAGGGATCGTGAATGTTCATCAATTTTACCACCACGGAACTTTTTTTTACGTTTTTATGCCACCAACACTTTGTTTTTATCACAGAAGAAGGATACCGACTTCAGTTGTTGGTCGGGATATCCAAAACTCAGTGGATAGGATGGTTCAAATATCTCAGCCCGGGATATTAGCACTTACGTCACTCCGTGACGTCATCCGTTCGTTTCAACACTACGTGACACGGCTTTTGAGTTTTGTCAACTGACAAGTGCATTTGTGTCGCTCTCGGCTCTTCTTTGCAGCTGACGAAAGCGACAAGGATCCCAGCAGTAGCGGTGACATCTAACTGGAGGTCCTGCCTTCTCTTCTAATGGTCGGAGCTCCTTCCTCGTGGAATCTGCTCCGCGATGATGAAAATTATGCCTATAACATACTAATAATTTGTCATTACTAAAATGTCATCATTTGGCTTATACATTCATACATAACAATTGTAACTGCCTTTACGGCTACCTAACTATTGGATTTACACACTCATTCATTCGCACTATTACCGCTGCTGTTGCTGCTTCTTCGCCTAGCGCTTCTTCTGCCGGCCGACGCTCTCCCTTTTTTTCTAATTTTTCGGATTTGGGAAGGGGGGGTTGTAGGGTTTTGGTAAAAATAAATATAGTTATTATTTTTAAATACATATTTGTAATAATGTATGTAAATAAATATCTATAAATAATATATGTAAAAATCTATATATATGTAAGTGATATTAGTAAATATATGAAGTCTAAGTATTTATCACAATAACGTACAAGCTGTAAAAGGGCTCATAGGTTTACTTAATAAATTAATATTATAATGATGTAAGGTGAATTTTTAGTGATACTTTACAGGAAGATCCACAAAGGTCAGTTCGTGTTTACCTTTCTTTCTGGGTCGGAGCGACCTAGCGATGAGACCAGCTCATTGCTAGACCCGTGGGCCCTCTGGTAGAACCTTACGGAGTTTTCTAGGATCCGCTCCCACAGTTTGCTCATCCCTGCCAGGTCCCAGACTACGGCGTTGGAGATCCGTGGCGGGAGATGTAGCGCTCGCCAGAGGCACTTCCTCTCTAGGGCGAAGATCTTCTCCGTGTGCGTCTCGGCTGCGCTGGCCCATACGTGTCAGGCGTACTCCAGGATCGTGCGGATGAGGGATGAGGATCCCAGAAACGTTGTATGGTATTTATATAATCACATTTTTGTCTGAATTCTTATTCATTATTTCCAATCAGACGTAAATTTTTTCATTTTAATAAGTGACATCGCCATGATATGTAAAATAAAACAACTTTATATTAATAAATGATAGCATTTTCAAAACCACATTAAATACACAAAGCTAAACACTAAAATATATATCATCAGTTGTAAGCAAACTACATGCCGCACGTATACGCCAATAACATCACCTTTTAAAAACCTATTAACATTCGTTTGAATCTGTTAGTCATGTACTGTAGAATACTACAACAAATTGCATTATAAAATATAAAGCATACTTTCTATGTATAGACAGACCTATATATGAAAACATATATTTATTAACAACTCATATTTCCCTTTGTTTTGTTTGTAGTCATCTACAAATTAGACCGCTTCTTCAAATCCAGAAATTTATTTAAGCTCTGTAAAAACAATTCTAATGCCTCTTACAAAAACGGTGACATATTAAATCCAGAAAAGCGCAAATCACTTAATTCAATATAATCATCAATAATTAAAAACTAAATCATGGGTCTCTCTCGTCAAAGATATCACAATCAAGGTTACCAGGCATTCTTACTTACGCGAAAAAATTACGATTTACGAAGAAATAATGTAATATTAAAATTAAAAATGCAAATGGCATGTAACAATACATAATTATTTGCTGATACTCCAGGGCAAGAACTCCTTCTCACAGTGAAGGTAACGTGTTATGATTTTAAAGTATTCACCTAGATTCTCCGTTTGTCAAACATTTTATCATATGTAGATAATTGTGCAGTTTCTCAGATGCTATTGTGGGATCAGCATCATATGGGTGGACCTTCGGCGAATGTAGTTGCAGTTGTTAAAGTAGTTGTAGGTATGGCAGGGGAATAGAAAATAAATATCGGCCCTATCACACTCCCCTGAGGTACTTCCGAATATAACTAACTTTTGTTAAAATAAAACACATGAGGAAATTCCAATAATTTAAAAATAATTATATCAAAACTGTCAACTTCAATGCCAATAAAAAAATAGTAATTTTTAAATATAAACCTTACAAATTTTAAAAATGTTTTTATACTTATAGATATGTATTAATAAAATATAATTTCACATAATTGTTCTGAAACAACGGCATTTAGCATAGGTATTTTTCCGGAAAGTTCGAAGTATCGATGTAAAATTATAAAGTTAATATTTTATTCTTAAAAACAAATGAATATATATATGACCACTAAAAAGTATATACAATAAAACAACCGTCCTTAATATATAAATGTTATTGTGTCTGTGTGTGTATCTATATATAAAGGACGTTTGTTTTATTGTATATATTTAATAGTAGTTAAGAATGGTTATATTTATGAATATATATGAGTCTAAATTTACATTAGACTTAAATATAATTGATATTAACTCTGTAAACAGAACACGGAATATTACATTCTAATGGGAAATGTTGGAAAATAAGATTATATATTTATATATAAATAATTTTGCAGGAAAATAATCGAATTTATATACTAGCCTGATTTTTTTTACATATAAGAACCGGGTGTATTCAGTACAATGAAGGAGCTGCTGCTATATTACGGCCTATGGTGGTCTACAAAGGAAGCGCAAAACGCTGATCGAACGAAGAGACTATAACTGCTACAAAGGGATTCTTTACAACGCCCACTCATTGCCGAAATCTATTTTCCGCTCAGATTACTTCTGATTCGTTTATAGCCGAATGAATGGAGTAAATTATTTCATTATTTTTTCGCATTCGCTTTTGCGTTTTAAGTCCTCCAATAAACCATTAATCATCAATGAGAAGCCAATGCATGAGCTATGTGATAAGAGGAAAAGGAAGTTTAAATGACAGGTAATAAATTTATGCTTACATTTTTAGCCCTCGTGAGAGATTCAATAAACTCATATATAATTTTGAAGCACATAACACACACACTTTAAGTGAAAGCGATATTATTACTTTACAACATATATTTGTGGTTAACATTATTCTCCTAAATATTACCCAAGTTAAAACTTTGAGAAGATAAATAAAAGTCTTTCAGTTATTTTTAATTCATAGTATCCGTACAGAATAAAATAAAATAAATTGTTATATATTTAATGAAATTAAGGGAAAACGTAAAACAATTTTCAAACATAAGTACCGAATTTAATTTTCCTATAATCGTCAAAGCAAAACTAATAAATTACAGTTGAAATAAATAAAAACTATCGAAAGTTAACTACATCTTAAAATTTCCCACACTTCATCGCTTTAATATAGTAAATACGTAATTATTTTTATACGTACAAACACTATGTAAAATATCACAAGACACTTGACTTTTTTTTTACTGAGATGACTGCCAATTTTTTTTTGATAAGCCAATATTCTCAGTTAATCTATATTTTTATATTAATGAACGTTTATAGTGCAAATAAAATTATGTAGCACTTGGCTGTTATTTTCTGCGAGGATTATGACTTTGAATCCATCAATCAGAATGCTTAAAATGAAGGGTGGGACAAGAAGCGTTGTCGAACAATCACAGTCTATTGAAGTGTTTTCAGTGAGCTATGCACGTAGTCAAATTCGCAACAATGTTTATGTGGCATCAGCCTGTAATAAAATTATTACATTCGTAAAATTTTAATAATAAGAAGACGAAAAGTCGGGAGATAATCGACTTTGGGTGATTGAGTGTGTATGTCTTTGGTGTTGGTTGTTTTGAGTTTAATTCGCGTAATAATTAAATACTTGATCAATATTGTCTATTTTACAAAAAATAGACTCCGCTATCGTTCAAGCGAATCGTTAACTGGAGATAGTAATTTCGAGTTAATATTAAGAGTTTGTTAACATGAAAAATTTACGTCTCATTGAAAATTAATAAAGAAAGATAGCCTAATGTAGACGAAATAAATGATAATATAAATACCATACAACGTTTCCGGAAGCCTTGTTGCTTTCGTCAGGTGCAGAAAAACCCAAGAGGCAAGAGAGACACAACTGCACTATCGCTTTGACATGAGCATGAATGACTTTCTATTTGTCCGTGCTTGAGTAAACAATTAGTTATAATAACTGAACGTTTCAGGCAATCACAATGAATCTGAACAACGATCTTGATAGTATTGTATTCAGGTGAAGAAGAATATGAGCGTCTTGATTTATAAGGAATTACAAAAGTAAAACTATTCCAGTTTCGATTGTGAATTGAAAATATTAAAGGCAAGTAAAATGTGAAATATGTTTCTAAGACGCAGTTTTGCTTTTTGTATAATACTGCAGCCAATGAAGTGGAAGTTTATGCACGGAGACGAGGAAACGCCTACCTGGTCACACATCTTGAGCTTCAATCTTCTGCTCGTTGCCCGATTTTCGCTTGACTTGCGTTTGAGCGGTGCCCCATCCATTTATAACGGAGGATCGCCTGCCTGTACATCATATATCTTCTGCAGCACAGAGGGGATCCTTCCTTCTGAAGACGCGCTATTGCTTTTTAACCACTTTCTTTCACTTGACTTCCTCAATTTTGAAATCCAATATTCGACGTGAAATTGAGGTCGATATGAAGGGATGGTGCAGCGGTATGTATCTGGCCTCTTCATCCCCGAAATCTAATCCTTCTTCCGGCTGCTTTTAGTCAAGAGCGTTCGAGAAATTGCCGGTGCTTCCAAGATATTCAACGAAGTTTTTCGGAAAACTGCCATGTGGGAAGCTGAGCTCCAGCCACAATTCTCGAATAAAAGGACTTCGTTGGGAATAATATATCAACTCTGAAACAAAATTATATCAGAGTTTTAAAGTTTCAGTACGGGTCAAATTACAGAAATAAATTACTAAATAATTTCTCTATTCATTATGTTTTAAATAATAGCATCACTACTGAAAATAAGTAACCGGAGCATAACCAACACTTAACTGAATTAGTTCATTTGCTCTGTCGATGTAAAGTAAATAGATATATGTAATCGTGGTTGATATTCACGTAAAACTTCGAATTGGTAAGTTTTAGAAAGTCTGGTCTTGTATGGATGAAGTATCATATTCTCTCAAAATAATTAATGTATTATTTATTCAGATCTTTGTAACTGGACGGACTACGGGGAAGTCAACCATCTACGATATCAGTCGATGGGAGTTAGTGAAGTCCAGAGTCCATTTTTCCTCTTCATAAAATCAGCACATAATTGCAGCATTAACTGGTGAACCTGATTTAGTTTAGTTTTCATAACATTAGAAACGAAAAGTTTAGGTTTGATTTATTACGGCTTGTGAAAAAAATTAACGATCATAAACAATAGAATGTATATTTTTCAATTTTTTTTCTTTTGAGTCGCATCAACTTCTAGGTCGTGTATTTTATTTTCAATGTTTAGAGTACTATCTGATTACACGACGTTGCTACGGTGTTTATTTATTCCATACTTCTTCTAAACAAAGAAAGGAATAATCGCGGCTTATTAGTTAAATTATTTAACAAAAGATTATTTAATTAATGTTACAATTAATTTGCCCTACGTTGGCACGCCGAAATTTAATAAATAAAAAAATTGATTGAATTTGCCCCTAATTTGCCTCTAACTAGTATTGCGGAAGCCAAAAATGTAATGATTAAAAAACAGTGATTAATTAATAAAAAAACAAATTTTAGTAAATTATTTTTCAGTTTTAACAAATTGATAAATCGTTCTGGAAGTTTATTTTATTTTATGGAAATTTACAACATTTACTCTGAGGTTAATTACATTTCAAATCTCAAAGTTTATCAATTCTCTCAGAGTCGTTTAGCTGGTCTTGATAAGTAAAGAATTTATAAATTAAGTAATTAACAATCCAAAACCAAAAATGAGACGAACGAAATCTTTCGAATACCTTTAACTATCGTTTACAAACTTAATTAATTTGGTTTGTACTTACAAAAAAGTTATGCTGGTACCAGACTTAGTTTCGGGGCTCGATCACACAATTTACACTAAAAAGGCCATGAATCATTGATTCTACACTTGATGGTCAAACACACTGTCGTAGTTATTGGATCTTCCTCCGGGAATTGGATCTGCTGCACCTCCGGATCATCAGACAGTGTCTTTACGTGGAAAATGTTGATCTCAGTACGCGTAGGAATCTGAATGTGGCGCTAAATGTTTGATTATGCTTTGCGGTTTTTTACAAAGCATCTCTCTGTCCAGACTTTATACTTGGATTTTAAACTTATAACTCTCTCGGTTGGATTTTAAACTTGGCCCATGCTGTTCGTTCTCGCAATGTTACGACTTCTCCCTCCTACGATTTCAGACAGACTCCTTCCTCTCCCGACTACGATTTCAGCAAACGCACGTAGCCCACGACAAAGCCCGCCGACATTGTTGTCTTTTAAGAATTTGTACCGTTAACAATCCAATTATTTAAAATAATTACTGGTCTCTAATTAGTTTTACAATATATAATGTGACAAAGAAGGGCCGGCCTGTTGTGGTGTAGTGGTCAGCGTTACATCACAGAGGTCCCGGGTTCGAATCCGGGCATGGATGTTTGTATTCGTCCTGGTCACGAATATTGGGCTTAAGGCTGAGGAAGAATCGCTACACTGACCACGTGACACCTTTAAGTCCAGAATGTGTTATGTAAGATGACAATCTGGCAGTCATCAGGGTAGGCCGTTAAATAAATAAAATAGAAGTAATTTCATTTACACGTTTATAAAAATTATAACTACTATGCCAAATGTTTCTATAGTGACAATTATGATATAATTATATAATAATATAAAAATTTTGGACTTTATACATACACTTTATTTTGAGAGTAACAACGTTTCGAAACATGTTCGTATCTTCTTCAGTTTTTTCTTCCTAAAGCCATTCATTCAATCTTGCTATGGCCACGTTAGTTTTTAAGTGAATTGTGAGCATCTAACCATTTTTATAACTTAATAATATCTTCATTGTTTTGGTGCTAAGTTGTTGTAATAATTTGGTAAGTTTTCTGTTTTTTGTTTGCTTTATTTTCTCTTTCTTTACTTCCTTACTGAATTTAACCATTTGTAAATATTTTTTGTAAAAATTTAGGAATAAAACACGAAGAGGAAACGAACTTGTAACTCTGTCACCCTCCAAATAAAATAAAGTGTCTGTAAAAGCTCAAAAATTGATTTATTAATTCAAAAACACGTAAACTGAAAACTTTTTATAAATGATTTTTTATTACATTAATTTCAATATATATAATCATATTAAAAACTCCTGTGAATACAATAATTTCGAATGTATATTTTAGAGATATCAATATACAATTTTTAACGATAGGCAATACTTCACTAAATTTTGAAATATTTAAATAAAAAAATTTACGTCTGATTGAAAATAAACCTTTGAATTAATATTACCTTTTTTTTCTGTATTGGCTATCTTTATTATTCAAATTTTGAATTTTTTTTAAAATTCTCTCACACTCTACCACAGTCATGCAGAAATAAGCTTAAGGGACAATGGTGGTGTCGCCGTTCATGTCACCAAGCCCTAAATCTAAGAATTACACCAAATATAGGTAATTTTGGATATTTTATTAATTTCCGTCTCATCCCAATATCGGCTGTTTGCATATTATTTTTACTTGTCAAACGTCCTTCCTCTGGGGGGGCGTATAATCCGCTTTAATGAATGGTCCTTCGTGGGGGTTATTAAATGTGTACCAGCACCACTGCTGGAATTCATTAGTAATTATTATTCTTTAGTTGATCGTTAAATCTGATATTTTATTGCTTAAAGTTAGTAGATTAAATGAAGGGGATTTTAAATCATTAAAATATTATTCAGACGTATGAAATAGATGGTGAAAGCTCGCACCTAACTGGGTGTCGACTCGAATATCTCGGATTGTTAATAGCACCAAGTACCAAGTGATATTTCCATCCTGATCCTTTAAAATATTTTCATTATACACAAAAATTATCTAGAACTTTAGAAAATCATGCCACGATATATATTGATCATTAAAAGAAATTATTTTAATTCATTTTATGGAATTGGATATAATATATTCCAATATACTATAATGCTTACTTATTTATGTGTTGACATTTAAATGAAATACACTATTAACTTTAAACAATAAACAAAATTTATTATGCCAAATTTAAAACAATTATTCAAAATACAAAATATAATTGGGATCTCAGGGTCTTGAACTGGGTTTGATAATGGCAGAATTTAATCAATCAAAGAACAAAAAATTTACATTTACTTTATAAGGAAAACGATGCGTCTAAACATAGTCGAAATTTATTAATGAAGAAATTTATACAAAAAGATTGAGTTTAAACAATTTCATTTTATCAATAATTAAAGAACGATCTGACGTTTATCTTTTAAAACGGTTTACAATAATTTTAAGGTTTTCTTTCTACTTACGGCAGCCCAAGATTCACATTAAATTTTCGTAGCACAATGTCGGGATTTTCACAGATTCTAATTATTCACTGACACTAATTATTCACAGACTCTAATTAGCATAGTTTGTCGGTTGGTTTAAAATGAATTGGTTACTTCTCGATGATTTACTGCAACCTGGATTTGTAGATCTCGTGAGTCATGTTGAAAATGCAACTCACTAGTTTGGTCTATTGACTGAAGATTGCTTTACTTTTTACAATTTGATGTAACAGCGTACTTATTGCCGGAACACATTCTTTCGTTCCTTAAATTAAACCTCTTTTATTCTCGCTGCTGACTGACAAAACTGTTCAAACTTTCGTGAATTAGACTTTTGATCTGTTCCCTCACCGCTTACTGCCCAACTGTCTGTGTTCGTCTCCTAATTTTGAGCGCGTAAATCCTCTCCCCCACCATTCAACAATACTCTCCTTTCATTGTCGGTTTGTTGTGAAGTCCGCTACCGCTATCAATAATGTGTCCTCTACAATTCAACTTTTCAATTAGAACAATGCCTTATTTACCAATTATTACAATACATATGCCACCCTTTAAAAAGAAAATATAATATAAATGAATGAAACAAAATTTATACAACTGCAAATTTACTAGGCTGATCTTACAAAATTTAAGGAAAACTCGGAAATATTAATCAGAGCGTCGCCATAGAGCAGAAAAGGGATCAGTAAGGAAATGCAACAAATTTTCATGCCCTGTAAGGGGAATTAGTATTAGAATACTGCCCGTCGAACTCATTGAAAGCGAATGGATCTGTGACGCCCACATCCATCCTGGCTTGCAGAAAAGTCCGTTTCCTGAAATTGAGCTGAGTTGGCGTCCCTCTCCAGGATTGAGCAAAATGCAAGATACCAGGACTAAAGTATTGCCGACCCGGTAATAAATCGACAGTCCTTGATCAACATCTTTCTCTCCAATGTCGAATGATTATGAATTTATAACTGTCTGAATTTCGACTTCTAACTGACCGTACAAAAGGACTGTCATAATCGGGAATCCCTCTGGGACACATGTAAAAGTTAATAAGAAGAAGGTAACCAATGTTTATAAAAGTTTTTCCCAATCTTCTGCCATGTCCCCGTTGTGGAGCCTTACTGGTCACTTTAAATTATTATGGGTATTTGAAATATTTAATAAAAAAAATTGATTTTCAAATAGTGTATTTGTAAATATAACTCAGAATAAGTTTTATAATTTATATAAAAAACGAAATTTATTACAGAGCTTATCAAAAATAATTTTCTTATGTAGCATCTCAAGGAACGTGGGCGTAAATATTGGAATTAATTCAAAATGAAATGCAACTATCGAGCATAGACGAGAATGGTGTTCAGTTACTTGGAAATGCTGAATACTGAAGTGTCTCCAGTTGGCCGCCGTAGAACTTTGACTTGGATTCCTCCGGAGTTTGTTCGGAAACGATGGTGGATGAAGTTGGTGTAGTTAGTTTTACCGCTGGTTGACGGGCTGATCGACGAAGTTGTTACTCTGTAGTAGGCTAGACTGGACTTAGCCACTTCTTTTGTTGCTTAAATTGGTTTACGGTAAAATGTTACATGTAAATGCCAGGGGACACCTTCCTCCAAGCACTTGTTCTCCAGGCTATGCTCCCGGACTGCTGCGGTTCTTTGTCCTCCCGTTTAAACATCTGGAAGCTCCCTTCGAATACAATTGGAGGCCTGACCGTAACTAACTGACCACCCTCGAATTTGCGTCTTGCCTGCGCGCATCGACAAAATGTAGAAAGAAAATTATTTTGCTTGCCATATAAATGATATTACATAACATTAAAATATAAAGGAGGAAATAGATCACCTCACAGTTCTTGCATTTTTAGTTGAGTTGGGGGGGTCAATTGTCCCCAATCACGGTTCTTTGCGGCGGAATTTGAGCGTTACTTTTCACCCTTCATCGAACTTGATGATATTTCCATGTCTCGTTTTCACGGTTCAGCACAACTTCTTGCTGCGAGGGATATTTTCTATTCGCCATCTTCCAATTCTATTTATTCCCCAAAGCATTTATTAAGTCGTTAATACCCTTGACTTTGATATTGGCCCAACTATGCAACCTACAATAACTCTGCTTATATATATATATATATATATATATGTAATCGGGTATATACACATAAAAACACAAATTTGTAATTATACAAAATAGTTATTTTTATGAAAAAGATGAGGCGTACTTAATCGGATGAAATATGAAGTCTATTACAATATGGAATTAAGATACAAATATTTATCGTTTGTAATAATAAAATATTTTTGAATTTATAATTAATAATGAATAATTTAGGATAGTCAATAAACTATTGATGTGTGTGACTTTTAATTTTGAATAGAAATTGTAAATAAATCCAGGAACGAAATATATTGGCTATATAAAGGTGTGTATTGATCATTATTGGTCATTATTGATGTTAGAATAAAAATTAAAAACGTGGGCATATATATATAAATTAAAACTGTCACATTAATCTTATGGCTAAGTGCCAGAATTCTTAATTAATAAATTATATGGGCGAAATTAATATAGTATTTTATCTTAATTATACACAAATGCGGCAGTCTATCGCTAGGAACCATAATTATTTAGTTTTTTCTTTTATTAAAAATTTCTCTTTGTACTAAAACAAATGCCACTACGCAGATGAAAGCGAATCATAATTATGGCGTTCCTGTGCTCAGTTTGCGAGTAACAATCGATCTCCTGATACGTAACTATGAAATTTATGGAAAAATCAAATCACTAGTATTTATGAGCAATTGAATAATAAAAATTACATTACAGAATATTACAATTAATTGTTTATTATTCTGGTACAGTGCCGTACAGACAATTTGAACATATTTGGTATAACATTGTAGATCCTGCAAAACCCCGCAGCTTAAGGCAGTCGATTATATTAGAGCATTTGTCCTTCTGGTCACGTAGAAAGTTAAATGTACTGCAGCAATCCACAATCAGAAGCCGCAGACAGAAATGACGAAGTCTGGTAGTCCCGTGATTGTAGGTCGCCTGGAATACTGATAAAGGTTCCATTCAAAAAAGGGAGCGCGTAACACTGCTCGGAATCTGCCAAATTAAAGAACATTTAAAGCTAATTCAGCGCTTTCTTTCCATTGACAGGCACAAATTGTGCTGGTTCCACAAATCTGTGCTGACAAGTTCACTCGAATATTAGATCAATTTACTCGAATTTGAGAGATGAGATTGTACATGTCTCTAAATGATTAAAGTTTTTTTTAATTACATATTATACTGGCAAGTGAGATTAATTACAGTCTAAGGTCATTTAATTCCTTAAAATTCACATCATCATCTTAATGCGAATTTTAGTTTGTCACAGAACGTTCGTGCTACTTAATAAGGATGAAATGAATCTAAATTCCGAGGAAATATTATTGGCTCTTAAGATACCGACATATTTTTGACCCTATTAAGATACCGGGAATATTTTTTACCCTTTTAGAGAAGCAATAGTATTTTTGTGTCTCTTAAGTGCCGGGATTATTTTACACTTTCTTAAGGTATGTGGAGTTAAGGTACCGGGAGTATCTTTTACTTTGAATTGTACCGGGAGTTTTTTGACTCTGCCAAGGGACCTGAAGAAATTATTACTCGCATAGGGCACTTGGAATATAACTAACTTTTTTATTCGTGTATTTTTATTTACTTCTTGGAGTACAGAATATATTTTTAAATCTCTTAGGGTACCAAGAATATTTTTGGCTCTCTCAACGCACCACAGGGAGTATTTGTGCCACTCTTAAGTTTACCAGGAGTATTTTTTTATAATATTGGGTGTCGGGATTATTTATGCTACTCTAAAGGCACTGAAGGGTTATGAAGAAATAAGCATTACTTCTGAATAGGTAAGTTAAATCACTTCTTGATTAATAGATTAATATGGAATTCATTATTTTTTGTGGATAATATAAATAAATACCCTGGCAACGCTGGCATCAAGTTAGTTATAAATAAAGCTTTGAATATGACCGACTTTTTCTGATATCTATGCATTTATTAATTGGACCAATTATCATAATGTATAACTTCGTAACAAATGAACCAAATATTTACTGATATATCTAATACATATGGATGTTTTGTTGCATTTGTAAATGCTATTATAACACACAATTAAAATTTTTGCTATTATATGAAGCCGGAAAATATTTTAGTAACAGAATTTTTAATGTTTCTACTGGAGTTGATAAATATAACGTAATCGCAATTCTTTTCTAATTTAAAATTAAAACAAAGGAGTTTCGTTGGTTTCATAATGTTGTATCACAATATCTTCCATCAGAAAAATCATTTTTGTAACAGAGTAAATACATATAGTATTAGAAACGATATTCTCAGCCTAGCAACACAATACGTTTGCTTTTCAATAATGGCCTCACAGAAAGTTGGGAGAAATACACAACTAAACCCAAACATAAGTTTTACTACCCGCGAGAAAAGTATCAATTAATAGTACCGTGAATACACGGACAAATTTATCAAAGCTGAAGGAGTCCAAAGAGGTTCAACGCCAAACGTAACAATGGAAATGGAATATGCGTTAAGTATGAGAAATTAAATTCACTAATTTAAATACCCTTGATTACGGTTTATTACTGATAGTAGGCGATAGTAACAAAATATTATTCTAATATAGTCTAATATAGACCACCAATATACATATTATTTTCAAAATATATTCCCTTTTTGATATTTTACAAAATAATTTTTTATCAAATAATTGGACTAAATAAATTAAATACACATTGGATACTACGATAGTACCATTGATAGTAACAGTGAACTTGCTGTACAAATAAAACTTGGTAAATAAAAATTTTCTGTTTTGTATAAACCCAGACCAAGAACGAAAAAGTTATTCAGAGAGAAAAAAGATGTTTACTTTGAGGAAGTAATAAAGCACGAGAGCAAGAGCCTTTCTGTAGAACAAACGTTTAATTTCCTAAAGTTCGTGAAACTGGAATCGTGAAAAATTAATCTAGCAAAAATTACAGAATTTGGTCAGGAAATTAAGCGAGTTGAACCAACGGTTTTGTACTATTTCCGAGTTTTATTAATTTCAACTAATCTGAATAATCCCAAAGTAATAGTGATATTACAAGAATTAAATATTTAAAATTCGTTCGGAGATGAATAATTACAGGTGAAAATAAAATTAATTGTAATAATTAATTTCTTATACTATACCGTTAATATTTCACGTGAAAGGAACTAACGAATCGTTAAATATAAGATCAAGCAAATGGAATGGAGTCAGACGAAATGTGCCTGATGTGTTACTGCAGTCGAAAAAAAAGAAGAGATGCATTGCGGTTACTTTATACCAATTGCAACGAAAAAAAATTTTCAATCGTAGTTTATGAAACACGTCAATATAAAAAATGTTATCCAATAACACGGTTATTATGAACATAGAACCGTAGTCCCATATCTATAATTAGCATTTTACCATGGATTTAATGTTAAATCGAATCTCATTATTCAGGGCGTTTTTTGTTTCATAGACTGAGAATTACTATTACGTTTTTTAATTAATGATGATAGCTTCTGACTTAATAAGCGGAAATGAAGGCAGTTTCTATGTAATGAACTTTAAGGCGAAGAAATTATTTCAAGTTTATGATTCGAGTTAATTTTACATTTTGGAACTAGACGCTTCCCACAAGAATTCACCTGTTCAACAGGCCTTCTTCTCGGCGAAGGAAGAGGTCTACTTAAAGGACTTTGTCGAGTGTACAACTAAGCCCTGCAGCAGAAAGCCTCTTCGACACAAACAAAACTGAGACAGAAGCAACTGCAACCAAGTTTGCTGGATCCCCTTTGTTCATCCAATACACTTTTTACAGTGACTGAGCACTACTGGTGGCTTGCACATTTTGCAGGGTCTTGTCATGAACTACACGAAGTCTTAAAAATTCACTCGTCCAGTAGAACCAAGAGATTTTATGAAAAATATTTCAATCAAATTTTGAAACCTTTACAAATTATGCCCACTTAAAAATAATTTTTTCAGTGTGTCACAAAGTTTGAGTTGCAATATCTCTGTTTGGGGACAAGAAAAAAATCTAAACGTTCTATACGTAAAAGGTCTCTATAGCATGAAACTGCAGTATAAATTTCAAATTTGTGATTGAACTACAAGTTGGTGTAATAAATGGTTAAATAGATCAAAAAATGTTTTATTTCCACATGTGGGCAGGAAGAGTTCTGAATAATTGAAAAGGTCCATTTTTAAAAGGGTATATTTCTAAGTCAGTTATCATTATCATTTATGTATATGCATATGCAAAAATTTATTGACGTTCACCAACCGTTTCTTCTTGGATAAATTAGCGTACAAAAATTGAGTAACATAAAATTATCGATAGCAAATGAAGCAAATTTAGATTACGTGAAAAATAATATTGGGAAAGTAAATACAAATTTTGTTTATAGGCCAGAATGTGCTGAACACGATGTAGTTTATTCTAAAAGTTATAGGACAACTGTGCACAGAGTAATTTAGAACTTCGTAGATACCAACAAACGCAAAAAAACAACATGTTGTCTACAACAAAAATGGCGGTCATTTTCGAATCGGACACAATATAAATAAATTATTTTTGGACTGCCAAAACATAAGGTAATATACCACCCAAATATTCATTTTTTCTGACCCGGTACGACAACCAGTGCTGGACCGAGAGATATTTAAATACGATATCGACCTTATTACGTTGAATTTTATAATTTACACAGCGTTACCAGGAATTAATTTGTCCCAGTCTTGTATAAGGTAGGAAAATACATTATTTCTATCCATGACGTATAATCGCTTCAAAAATAAAAGATAAATATTTTTAATTTCAGTTCTAGGCGCAAGAATAAATATATACCGGGGGGCATCCACTCTTGAGAAAAAAATATATAAATACCCAAGGTGAGCTCAAAGCAACTCCGCAATACATGAAAGGTTACCCCTTTGACTTGTTGAATGTTATCGATGGCCCTAGTCAAAAGGGAGATCAATCTGAATGAAAGGTTTCCGAGAAATAAAAACTATTCAGCCTATCCATATTTTTTTCAATAACTTCACAACTGTAACAAATCCTTTTAGCGACCCCAAAAACCGATATAATTTACTCCTATCTTCGTCACTTTGTATATTTTATCATCTACCACTGAACATCCCGTCTCGTGACGTTAAAAATAAACTGCAGATTCTACCGTTAAATTTGCGTTAGAAACGGTTCTCGGGTTTCCAACAACGATGTTTAGTTGACCTGCACCTTCTGCATCTTATTGTGATGGCGTCCACGGTGTATGTCTTGCTTATAAAACACAATCCGATGAGAAACAAAGACTTTTATAACATATAATCATTTTCCCATTCAACGCCCTCGAAGCCGATAGGCTGCCATTGAACATTAATAAAGTAGGGACTGTGACTAACAAACTTAACGATCCCAAAACTATGGAATAGACTCAAATATCGGTTCTTTTTGCTATAAACCCCTTTTATTTGGACCTATAAAGTCATCGGAAGTATCAGTCGTTATCCCTGCGACCCTTAAAACAATCGATTAAATAAAAATATTTTTTACATATTACCTACTTCCATTAAAACCCGTAGAAAAGATCACCCTCCTCCGCCGTTAGGGATTGAAATTAGGCATAAATACTACACCAATAATCAAATATTAAACACATTTCATATTAAATATTGTTAGTGTCGGTGTGTTAGCTGTTAAGTGGTTTGATTGTGTGCTTTCTGCATACATTACCAGATCAGTATTCAGAAAAATTATTTGCTGACGTTTCGTCTCCAATTTTTGGACTTCTACAGGTAAACAAGTAATATTCAGTTTTGATTGTATGAAATATATATATTATGAATTATAAAATATATTAATTTAGAGCAACGGACTGCATCCTATGGTTATACCTGAAATGGGTTTAGATATTTTGGTTTAATTAATTAAAAAATATTTCTGATATACTGACTGAATTAAAATTAAAATTTACGTCTGATTGAAAATTAATAATAAGAAAGCCAAATAAAGACAAAGAAGTGATAACTTAAATACCACAAACGTTTCTGGAAACCTTGTCCGTTTCTTCACGTGCACAAAAAAACCCAAGAGCATAGAGCGACACAACTGTCTACTATCTTGCGTTTTTTGTTTTTTATGTCATCACTTGTTTTGTCTGTTTTTGTCTATCTTTCTTATTATTATTGACTGAATTGCTTATTTATAAAATGATAATTTTATATTATATTAAATAATTTTATATTATATTAAATATAAAATAAATATTTTTCTCGCAGTAGGCACTGGTTGATCCACTTGTTTTTATTTTATAATTATAAAATATCATACAGAACCTTATAGGAGAGATACGAAGGGGCTACCTTTGGGTATGCCTTTTCCTCTCCGTTTTTGAACTAAGGTTCCCACAAGCCAAGGCACCTCGGCCTGTTCTGAGAGGTGTATGTTCCGGGGTTACAGACCTTGGGCATACGGTAAGAGTTGTCCGCTATTCCCATTGGAATAGTCAGCCAGCTTCCTCCTAAACTCGTCGAGGCACGGAGAAGGGAATGCTGCGACCCCACAGCAAAAACCTCTCCCGCTATCGGAAGGGCGTGGGACAAGTACCCAATGCCCGACCTACCCGATGCAGGTTTTTCAAGGGTTTTCCCTGGATTTCTTTACTCGAATGCCGGGTAGGATCCTTAAAATATAGCCTGGAGGCCCTAGTAACCCTTGGCTACCTTCCTGTACCCTTCCGCATCCCCCCTTTCAAATCCCTTCCTATGCTATTAAAGGGGAGTTGCCCAACGTGGATTACCCTCATGTAGCCTGTTGCCCTAAAAAAAAATATCATACTGATACAGACAAAATCAAATATTCCTAATTATGTTCTCGTTTAAAACTGAACTAAAAAAATTGGAATTTTGTATCTTACATATTCATTGGTCCGTTCCACATAGTTATTACTTTTTGTACATTCAACTCCACTCAACCAACACATACAAAATGGTAACTGCATTCGAACAATACATTAAAATTTGTACATTTAATTTTAAAATATAGACAATGTTCGGTAGACAGTCACTTTGTAAGTTTGCAATTCATTTAATATTAATTGGAAAAAACGAAGCACTCAATTCACCGTTCGTAAAGTGCAGCAAATTAATATTATATTCTAAAGTCACTCTTATGGAGCATTCAGAGCGCACATTTTATTACATTACCACTGTTGCCAGGGAACGATAAAAGCTCTTGCTTACATATTCTCTTTCATTCCCACATTCCAACCTTTTCACATCTTTGTAGGAATTTTACGAGTTCTATGACTTTCCTAAAATTAACTTTTTGCGATTTAAATTAATTAAACGTTTAAGACGCCTACATCTACTTTCTGAAATGGCCCAGATACATTACAATTATATTACACGACAAATTCGAGTGTCAGTGTCTCAAAAATATTTATATATATTAAAGCTCAGTATCAATAAAAATAATTCAGTGTCAGTCTTTTAGGGGTTTTTGCAAAGTAAATATTTCATTATTAAATAAAGTTTCGACATCAGCTAATAAGCAATTTATTTAATTTTATTATAATAATGTGACATGAAAATTGTTTGTGTAATTAAAATATGACACTTCAGATAACCATCAATTTTTTGAAAAGTTATAACTATATCTGTAACAAACTTTAGTTGAAGGTTCTTAATTATAAATAAAAAAATATTACAAAAACATTCATAAAATATTTAATAATCTCTATTAAAATTATTTCTACATTCTTATGGCTGAATTTCAATTACTATTCACAGTTATAAGAAAATTTAAAGCCATAATAAAATTACTAAAATATAATAGTTTATTCGCTTTGAAATGTAGTTTAGTCTTTTTTAAAAATATGTACTTCCCACAAAAATTATTAATGCGAAAAATACTTTTTTTTCATAAATTAATTCGTTTTTATTATTCACGTTGTTATATTTCTTTTGAAGCAGTAGTTTATCCTTCTGATCAAACTTATTTTTCTTATTATGAATCACTCGAAACAATCCACAGGAAAATTGTGTTAGAAACCATTTTTGTGAAAACTGAGAAGATAATATTCTAAGGTACCGTTCAAATCTACTAACCGTTGCCTGATATACGTTAATTAAGGTAATTACTCGTCCTAAATTAGATATACTCTTTGTACCGAATAAAATAAAATAGGAGTAAACGTTAACATATAAGCTTATACTTTGTTGTTTCTTAATATTGGTTACAATCAGACAAAAAAGTTTCCTGAAATACACTGAAAAGTTTTTATACGTCGAATTAGTGACAGCTTTACCCAATACTTTCGATATTCCCTTAAACATTTAATAATCTACTAAATTTCTTGATAAATATTTTTATCGAGATATAAACTTAATATCGGTGTTATTAATGAAATACGTAATGATTACGTCAGATTTAAGTAGTAAATAATATTGAAGCTTTCAACTTTTGGAAAATGTAAGGTAAATGTTAATATCTTATTTCGTAAGGAATAATAAGTATTTAATTAATGATGTATGAAGTATTTTACAATCCGAACCAGAAAAAACTTCATTCTACTTCTTGCAACTAGTAATACATTTTTAGTATGGAGAATATCACAATTGTTGGCTCTGAAAGAATATAGTTACTTCCATTATAAGGCGTCGAACGAGTAATACACTATTTTCCCCCAAATTTGAATATTAAATTGTGTTCGTCGTTCATATTTTAAAGATTTGTTATGCGTTAACAGTTTAATTATCAACCAACAGACATTTCTATAGATGAATGACTTTGACTGTTTTTATTCTTGTCGCGGAAATATTCTTCGGTCCTTTCCAATTGAATAGCATTTAATTAAACATAAATTATTTTAGTTTAAGTGAAATATCATCAAATACGCTCTACCATTGTGTAAATACGGCATTAATAAAAGTTTTGATAATAAAAATAGTGTTCCGGAATGAAGTGTTTGATTATAATTACAAGAAAGCAATCGTCCTATATAACTTTTATCACACCTGGAGAAACAACCCTGCCTTGGCTTCGGTTACTTAACTAGCGTCTAACCTGCCTCTATACGAAAATTAATCAATTACACGTAAATCATAAGATAAGTAGAATGGACGAAAAAAAAATTAAACTTATTTTCAAACGACTTACAAATTGTAAGTAACTTGAAGCTCAACTTATCAAATTCAGAAATCAAATTCAAACGTGTGATAGTTATTTCAAGTACACCTGGTATTATGCGAGTATAGTATTCGTAAAAATTCAGGTCTGCGGATTCCAAGGAACGACAACATTATTTTTATTTAATTTGACATTATATTGTATCTGGTGTTACTATATAAGATTAAATTCTTTCTCTGTCCATTATTTTTCATTGAAATCTTCTTTATCAATTCTATAAGGAGGTAATTATTGCCTACTAGTCTTCCCATATATTCCTGAAGACAGATATTCATACAAAATATTTCGTGTTGATTAAAGTGACTCTTTCTACCAATCGGTTTCACCTAATACCTCTGTGACGACTACTAATAAAATCCAATTATGATAAAGACATATTGCTTTGATATAACGTTCCTAACATGCATTTCGCTTTTAAGTAAATTATTTCCGAAGAACATGAATTGTAGAAAGCTATTTCGCAATAAAATATTTTTTATGCATCAAAACAAATTTTTTTTTAGATTATTTATACCTCAACATTATTTTATTATTAGGAGAAATAATTAAATAATAATAACTTCAAAGAATTCTTTTCGTTTATGTGTAGGAAAATAAATAAATGTATATTTCATTCGTATACTGATTATTAGAGGCCGTTATGTAAACTTTCATTTTAAACAACCCTAAACAATATTTTTATTGTATAGCATTCCATAACCACTAAATTTAGTCAGAACCAAATAAAGCTAACATTGTGAAGATTTTGGTAGCTATAATTTCCCATATTTATAAACCTGTTTGGTTAGTTATATACCATTTAGCTAGGAATTTGTAGATTTTCAAACTATTATATATTGCTTGCTGCTGACGTCTTATAACATAACTACACTTTACAAATAATATAATAATTTATTCGATACATCACTTATATCATTACTCTGGTAACCTTATTTTGTCTACAGAATTACTACAATTATGTAATTTAATTTTGTTCTCCCCTCAACGCATAAAAAGTTGTGTTATTATTACAAGGAAAGCCCTCTGTAGGTCCTCAATGGAGACAATAAGTATTTTGTGACATGTTTATTGAGATAAATATATTAATTGCTTGCCTTAGATGTGTATTGTTGCTGGATTCTGCTACCGTCCCTGAATTGTGTGTGTTTTATTTCAGATGAGAATCGTCATAAGGGGCCGAATGCTTCTGTTTGTTAAATAAATGTTTTGGCTGACAATTGTGCAGTTATTAACACCATTGAGGACCTAAAGAGGACTTTCCTTGTAATAGTCTATACTAAAATTGGTCCAAAGAGGCGTTTTATTCAGTAAAAAATGTTATTTACTTGTAAAAACGAAAAAGAATTATATTATTCATAGTCCAATTATAAATAAAACCTTGTTTATAAAAAACTATAATATTTCTTTTTAATCATAGTGAAATGTGTGGTGCAAATAAGGTTTATTTTGAATTCTCTAGTTTCATTGAACAGATAAATACTCTGTGAAATTCTGGCTAACTTTGTTGCTGTAATCAAGAAAACGCTACGCGATACACAGTTCGCAGCTCGTTCCCTTTGTTGTACAAAATATGAAACTATGGAGATGGATTCTTGTCCATGAAGAAGATCATCTTTGAAATTATTACGTAAATTCCAAGTGGTGAAAAAAAAAAGATAAAAAGGAGGACTTGTGGACGAAGACTCTGAGAGAGCTGGCAGGAGACGGAGGAAGCGGAAGTAATTACGTGGTAAGGGAGGGTCAGGCCATAGTCTGCCCGAGGGATCGGGGCCAGTTAAATATTCATAACGGAGATAATGGAAAATGAAGCAAGTTTGAGAGAAGACTTGAAGAAGTACTAGGGGAATTGAACGAAAATTGCGCAATTTATAAAGGGAAGCTGAAAAATCTAATGTATTTTCTTTCTCAATTCCTGCGAACCTATAAATAATCCATTGAACTGGAAAATAATTAAATTTACATGACTGCTAATGCAACTTGAAGTGTTTCCTTCAGGTTGCGATTCAGCGAGAAAAGCCTAACTTGTTACGTTAACGTAAGAAATGCCCCACTCAGTTTTTGTGAAATAAACACGGGTTAAATGAAAAACGATTATTTACGCTGTATCATTACTTACTACTCCATTCAGAAATTACGAAAATATTATTCACTCTTCGTGTTCTTTATAGCTAGTTTTAATCTACAGGGTGTAACAAAACTCGATGACAAAATTTCAGGAAAGGATTCCAAATATTGAGCGAAGGAAAACGTGTAGTACAACATGGAACCCGAAATGCACGATTATAGAGAAATTCGAACTTCCGTATCTGATCGGTTTGTTTGAATTTCAAGTGACTAGTTGGAGCGCTCTGTTCACATATCAGATGAAATATGACCTCCTTTTCACTGAGTATAAGCATTGTACATTGAGCTTAGAATACGATCAAAAATTCCGACTTGTCGTCATGCATTAACATTCATAAAAGTTCGGATAACACTGCATTATGCATTTCCGGACCCATGTTGTAATACACTTTTTTCTTCTCTGAATATAAGGAATCCATTACTGATATTTTGCCATTAAGTTTTGTTACACCCTATATATATATATATATATATATATATATATATATATATTGTAATTTTTTAAAAAAGATGGACTTAAATTAAATGAAAGGTTATAAACTTTAACAAAGAATAGATTTATTTAATACTTTAAAACAATTACACAATTTAAAAATATATCTCAGGGTCTCTACTTGGTTTGATAATGGCGAATCATTTTACTTCTCAACTTAAACACCAATTCTTACTCAAAAGAGAAAAGATTTACTCGTCAATTAACTAGGACGAAATTTACTTGTCAGCGAAGTTAAGCTAAAAAGATGGATTCTAATTAACAAATTTTAATCAAAAGAAGAAAACGAAATCTGACGGCTATCTTTTAATCAGGTTTACATAATTAGTCGTTTTTATATTGTTTACTCACGGCTGCCCAGCATACAGGATACCTTGAATTGTCGAAGCACTATGACGGGTTTTTGCACTTCTTCTAAAACGCACAGATTCTAAATTAATATTTTTAGATCCATACTCAGGAACCAGGATATCCCTCCTTTCGTCTCTCTCTCTCTCTCTCTCTCGGTTGACTTCTGCTAATTCTGCCCGGCTATGTTCACAAGACTGTTTGTGCTTAGCAGGTTTCGTAGTTCTGCTCGAGTGAATATTTCGTCTTGAGCAAAATGTTCAGGGACCAATCAACTCTGTTGATTGGTAATTCTCAAAATTTCTCTGCAACTTTACTTTAAATATTTGAAATTGTCTTGTCTATTTCAACACGACCAATTTCTGTCGTGTTTCACTGCCAACTCAAACTTCTCAATATTTTCCTGCGACCTGCATCTGACCAAGCTTTCCTGCTAACTAACTCCAGTTTCGCAATTTTGAGCTCGCATTACTTCTTCCGACAAAGAAACAATGCTCTTCTTGTCTATTGTTGTTCTGTTCTGTACCGCCGTCAAGAATAGATTTCTGAAACAATTTAGATTTTAAACTTCACAATTAATGTCTTAATTAATTTGCATTACAATATGTGTGTGTGTGTGTGTTTGCGTGCGTGTGTGTAAATGAATGTGACTGTCCTTTACCCGTTCCTACGGAATTCATCTGATTGTCATGCAACTATATTAAGTTGTGCCCACGCCCGCGTTGGCTTATCGAAACGTTTGAAAACTCCCCCGGTGTGAACATGCATTTCAAAACATGCGAAGTAGGCCGATAGTAGTATCGACTAATTAGCTTTCGGAGACTATTAGATTAATAGTCTGTCTTCAGATATTTTTTCTGTATAATTTTAATCCCCTACGGAAGGTAAAACCATTTATGGTGAGGATGGGTGAGCGTTACGTAAAAATAACGCGAAACAAGCGAGATTGATGTCAAACCCAGAGATATAGAAGTCAATGAGTTTAAATCTGACATTCACTATGTCAGGTAATTTGTAGTACATACTGTAGGAAGTGGGTGAATGGCCGTTACATATAAAGAATGAGTAAATAGTAGAGACTGGTGTTAAATCTGGGGTTATGGAAGTTACTGACATTAATTCTGACATTTATCATACTGGGAGCGCGTGTGGAAGGAGCTGGAACAAATTTCCGCGTACTCTCTTAAACGCGTAGATAAATTTATACCAAACTTCATACAAATGTTACTTACAATTCAGGAACAAACACTCAGTGGTTGATAAACATCCAGCATCTCAATGGTGAATAGTGAATGAATGGGATGGCACTTAGAAATGTTTAGTAAATGACCATATTATTGTCGAATAAAAATTTTTCTGGTTAACTGAATTTTCTAGAATTTCAGCTCCAAGGGAAGCTCTCGTACGGGTGGTGGTGGACGGGTTTAAAATTAAAAATAATGTAAAAAAGACGGACATTGGTGTCGATTCCTTAAAAGGAAAACCGGAATATTGTTGACTCCTTTAATGCATCCGGAGTATTTTAGACTCCATTAAGGTGGCGGGACGACGGCTTAGGTCGGGGAGGGAAATATAATAGGTAAATATTGATAGTGACACTGTTAATGTTTATTAAATTATATGTAGACCATGAGGTTAGTGTCGATTCAATTCCTTCTCCGAACTATAGTAAATAAAGACCTGGTAAACATAGACACTAAGCCAGTTGGACATAATTTTCAACTATCCGCCTGTTATATGAAAGTAATTTCAATTATAAGTTTTCCGTTGGAGTTGGAAACACTGTATAAACACACTCCACAAATTCGACATCCTTATTTCTGCTTTTAATTTTCATTATTAAATGCAGGTATTTAGTATAAAATTATGTGACACGATCTTCTTACTTTGTGTCCACACTGTGACTTCATTTATACCAATTTTCGTCATGGAGAAGGAGCCACTTTATGATATTACTTGGTTATACAATATTTAAGCCAGTTTCAAACTTTTCCAGTTACAAATTTTTAATTCCTGTAGCACGCTTTTTTCATCTCCGTAATGTTTGATAAGCCCGTCTTACGTTAGTTTCTTGGTTCGCTGATGTGTTCCTAATGCTGAGCGACACATTTCCACATTTAAATGAGTAAGAATATGTTTGCATAAGAAGTTGGAGAACCTTTGAGTCTTACTAAAACTTCTTAGTTCATTTAATCACAGTTCAAGAATTAATTAAATTATTTATTTAAAAATATTACTTTATAATTAAATATAAAAAGAAATTACAGACAAGAAACAAGTTCTAATAAAAATATGTAAATAATGTAATAATAAATATTAAAGTGTTTGTATTTCAATTCGACAATTGACATAATCTATGTCGAATATATTGATAGTAATGATATTGTAATAATAAACATGTGAGAAGTTTTAATTAATTTAATTTTAATTTAAAGAATTTGCTTCACGTTTAAGCGCCATTTATGTAATAATCAAATATGAGGCTTTATTAAATGAAATAATAGACAAAATTTAAAACATAAAATGTATTATTTTGTTTTGTGGCAATAAAAGATATTTACAAACACAAATTTGAGATCTTCTTCTCTCAGGGCCTGTACTGGGTTTGATAGTGAACACAACAAATTGATTTAAAATCTTATTAACAAAACAATTTACAATTTACCTAAACAATATGTCGATAGAAAGAAAGAAATTTAAAAGTAAAGAAATTAACTCTGATTGACAATTAAAAGAGAACGAAATCTGACTTTATCCTTTAATTTGCATTTACAATTAATCATTAGTTTTGGTTTTGTTACTTACATACTGTCCAGCTGGTACCAGCATTCTTTTTGGTTTCGGAAGTACACTATTGCAAGATTATACACTGATTCTAAAATGTCGACTCACAGATTTTACACTATTTAAGTCAAAATTGATAGGCTCCCAGGAACTCGGATGATCTTCTTGATTGTCAGCTATCTGATGTCTGCTTGTCTTACAGGAATCCTATTATTCGTAGATTTATTAGTCTTTTACTGAATTGGACTTAAACTGCAACGTATCTCCTTGAAGATTTATTTTAACTGTTTATTCTTTCGGAGTGAAGTAACTTTTATTTAGCTCCTGGCTGTAGACGTAAAATTAACTGACTTCCTTTCCTGGCTGGCTATAGACGTAAACTGCTCGACTTTCATGCGCGCAAAACGCCATTTTGACTTTTCAACAAAAGCGGCTAAGCTTGCTTTTCCCATTGTTGCTTTGTTCGATCAGACCGCTATAATGGATTTATCAAACAATTCAATTTTATGTCCAAACAAATAATGGCCTAATTAATTGGCATTACAATATATTTCATTAAATTCCTTGAGAGACTTGGTTAATTTTAATGAAACATGTATGAATGCCTCAATTTGTGTTCTGGAACTCCAATATAATGTGAAACTATGAAAAAAAATCTAACTTAGATTAGCATGCCTTCTATTTCGGACTTATTTTTTCTTTTATTAATTATTCGTTAAAATAGGGGCTCAAATAATCTATTAACGGCCATCTGAGTTATGGCCAACTGCATACGTCACACAGCAATATCACTCCGAACTCTATACATTTAGCAATAATACCAAAATATTCTCAGTCAGACGTGAATGCGTCCATAGACGACTCTCTGAAATTGACTGAATTCAAATGATTTACTTATTCATTGCATTTTTTAGGATGAGGATAATCCACATGGTGACATCTACCCTTTAATATAATAAGAAGGGATTTGAAAGTGGGGCTGGGGAAGAGCATAGGAAGTTTTCTACGGCCCCCGGGGTATCCTACCCGGCATTCACCTAAAAGTGATGCAGGAAAAACCCTCGAAAACTTGGTACTTATACCACGCTCTTCCGATGCTGGGATATGGGTTTGCTGAGGGGACGCAGCATTTCAATCTCCGTTTACGAGGCAACTGGTCGACTGTTCCACTGTTAACTCTTATCGTATGTCTTAACGATAGGATTATATATAAACTATCGGAGATCAATTAAATGCAAGAGCGAGAATTTTGGGAAAGTAAGAAATATTCAAATAACTGAAGAAGTTATCATATTCTTCATTTATAATAAACTTCAAGTTATACACAGAATAAAAAACCATGAAATGTTATTTATGAGTTGTTATTGTTAAAGAGCAGTAAAATATTTTACACCAGTTTCTCAGTTCTCTATTGGAAATGTTGACAATAATTTCCATCTTCAAGTAAAATATTGAAGACGATCTTTAAGTGCTAACGTCAAATACATTTCGCGCGAGTACATCATATCCGTAGTATATAAAGTTATGTGTGAACCATTGAACATGGTCTTTATTATATTTATTGAGAAGCGAAGGGTGCAGACATTCTACTTATTAGCATTAATTTTGTTACGGAGATGATTTTCGCAGGCATTAATCTCTAAACTTCAATTCAATTCCTGACGAAAATGGTCTTTGAAAGGGACACATCCCCCCTTTCAAATCCCTTCCTATGCTATTAAAGGGGAGTTGCCCAATGTGGATTATCCTCATGTAGCCTATTGCCCTAAAAAAAAGGTCTTTGAAAGGAAAAATGTGTCGAGGGATGTTCTCTCTCAGGCAGAACTATGTAGGAGAGACAGGAGGGGGTTACCTTTGGGGATGCCTTTTCCTCTCCGTTTTTGAACTAAGGTTCCCACAAGCCGAGGCACCTCGGACTGTTTCGAGAGGTTTATGTTCCGGGGTCACAGACCTTGGGCATATGGTAAGAGTTGTCGCTATTCCCATTGGAATAGTCGGCCAGCTGCCTCCTAAACTGGTCGACACACGGAGAAGGGAATGCTGCGTCCCCACAGCAAACTCATCTCCTGCTATCGGAAGGGCGTGGGACAAGTACCCAATGCCCGACCTACCTGATGCAGGTTTTTCTTGGGTTTTCCCTGCATTTCTTTAGGCGAATGCCAGGTAGGATCCTTAAACCATAGCCCGGGGGCCCTAGTTAACCATTGGCTACCTTTCTCTACCCTTCCGCATCCCCACTTTCAAATCCCTTACTTTGCTATTAAAGGGGAGTTGCCCAATGTGGATCACCCTCATGTAGCCTGTTGCCCTAAATATAACAAAAAATAAAACTTTCGGACAAAATTCACTTATTACAGAAAATGTTTTTAAAATAAAAATCTGAAATCTTTTGTTGCAACGTGCCACCTAGTTTAATACGATTAATGCCCTAAATGAATTGAAACCCCAATACTCAAATTACATTATGATAAAAATGAGATGTTTACCTACTTCCCGATTTTAGCAAATAAATGTACTGATCCTCACACCTCCGTATTAATAATCTATTATTGCACCGTGACCTGTTCTCAGTTGTCTCACTGTACGTACCTGTGAGAAAAGTTGGTCAGTCAAAAACTGTGCACAGCGTTTCCTCATCCATTTTTCTTTGTGTGGGATTGCAGCATTAATGATGCAAACGTTTGACTGTTTTCGTTTTAGTGAGATAAATTATCACTTTGTTTTCTAACGAAATCGTCGTGCATCAAACAGCATAGCTGATGACTGCTTATTGTTGCGACAGAGACGCGGCAGGGCCGAGCACTGAAACTTCGTCTTCGACAGGGCATGTCTGGTTCCGCTCGATATTGTAAATGTGAGCTGCGCCTGGAGAGAGTCAAGTGTTTCGCGCTTTTGTTGTAAGAGAGAAGAAAAAAAAATCTGAGCCAGTCGTAGAACAAATTTTGTGTCGGCAGCGTTGATTACATTTCGCTGTAGCTCAACGCTCCTCAGACACCAAGTTAAAAAAGTCCAGATGAAAAGTGACTGCCAGATTTAAAGTTAGGCTTTGCAAAAAATATACACTCGCTAATTCCACAGACACACAGAAAATTGTCACAAGTAATTTCGAGAAATTCCGAGCGCTACACCTGAAAACATTTTTCCAACTGAAATAATACTTGATGTATTTCACAATTTTTTTTTCTATAAGAAAATATACGGGAATTAATTCTGTTCAAAATTTATGTCCAGAAAATAACTTGATATTAAAATAGACGTCTCTGTAATCTTGCCTTCCGCAGATACGATTAAACTTCACCGCAAAATAATTATATCAGATACAGTACAATTATGAAGCTTCGGGACAATATCTACAATACATTGATTTAAATTGTTTGGTAGGACGACGCGCTTTCCAATTCTGTTCATGGAGACGAATTCGAGAAACCATTTTATTTAAGTTTGTTACGGTAAATAAATTTTATTACACATATTTAATTCGCAATTTTACAGTATTAAAACCATAATCGATAATGTTAGTACTAATGAGACAATCATTTTCTGAAACACTAAAATGTTCAACACCTTAAAGTACTAAGTCGATTTAAGAGGGCTTTGGTCACGTTCAAGTAACTCTCATTTACGTACTCCTGTTTCACTCAGATAATTAATCAACAAAATATTTATAAATTTGCTTTACATCTGCTCACATTTTGACAACAAACATTTGGTTCTGGTACTCAAACCTTTGAAGTACAAGATTATATAGGGTACATGTCTCTACATTTATTAAGGCTTTCGTTTCATATTTGAAACACAAAATATTTGACAAAGAAGAAGAAGAAGGCTATGTATAGAGTAATCCACATAGTGGCAACACCCCTCTTATAGCATAGGAAAGGGAGTGAAAGGGGGGATGCGGAAAGGTAGAGCAAGGTAGACATGGGTTAACTAGGGCCCGCGGGCTATGGTTTAAGGATAAAACCCGGAAATTCGCCTAAAAGTGATGCAGGGAAAACCCTAGAAACACCTGCATTAGGTAGGTCGGGTATTTGGTACTGGACAGCTGCTTCCTAAACTGGCCAAGGCCCGGCGAGGGGAAAGCAGCGACCGCACAGAAAACGCCACTCCCGCCATCTGAAGGGCTTGGTACAAGTACCAAATGCCCGACCTATGTGATCCAGGTTTTCTAGGGTTTTTACCTTTATCACTTTATGGCGAATTTTCGGGTTGGATCCTTTAACTATAGCCCGGGGACCCTCGTTAACCGTTGGCTACCTTGCTCTACCTTTCCGCATCCCTTTCCTTTGCTATAATAGGGGATTGGTCAGAATATGGATTACCATATATATATGTAGTATAACTACTCCTCCTTCTGCTTCCTACTTAACTCTAGGCTACCTTACTCTATCTTTTCGCTTACCCCCCTCCCCCCTTTCAGACCCTTTTCTATGCTATGGGACGAAAGTGGCTCTACGTGTATCATCCTATTTATAGACACACATACAAACAGGAAATTCCTACGCATAACTGGTTACCAAACTCCGTTGTGCGAGGACCAATCAGGAAGCAGGTGCTATACACGCAGGGTATGATGCTCAGATACTTTCAGGTGTATTTTACCGCCGATAAGGTTGAGATGCCGCTCGAGAAAGTGGTCTATCTCAACCCATAAAGAAACAATAATAAAAAAAAATTAATAAAAAAGAGGCAATAAAATAGAAAAGAGCGATAAACTAACCTTAGAAATTACATTAGAAAATCAAATTACAACATATTATAAACTTGCATTATTCGAAAATCCTCTTATAAATAAACAATGTATTAACCTGATATAATTGAATCAGAAGCATAGTTCGGTGTTGTTATTACGACAAATTCGTTCCGAAATAGCCGTCATGTGTTCTCGATAGACGTTTTGAATCAATAGCCGCCCCAATAATATAGCCTAAGGCGTTATGCGAACTGGGATGCTGGATATTCAAACGTAAAATCTTAACTCTCCCTATCTAATTAATTCGATAACCGTCGGTATGACGGCGACGATTTTCTTTCAGCCCACGGCGAGGCTTGAGGGAGCTTACTCGCTCCAACCTTTCACCTCGACGAATGTAGCTCCAAAATTAATTATATAAAAATATTTATTTTTTTCTGATAAAACAAAAATCCTCGCTAAGATATTCCGTGGCACACACACACACACACACACACACACACACACACACACACACACACACATATATATATATATATATATATATATATATATATATTGTAATAAACAAAAAAGACTCCTTTTTAATTTGCCCACCGTTGTGGTTACCAAAATGTAATAATTAAATATGATGGGCTTTTAAATGAAAAATTATAGACTTTAAAACAAACATTATTTATCAATTCTTGAAACATTATACAATTTAATTATAAAAGGCATCTCTTTCTCTCATAGGTCTTTACTGGGTTAGATAACGGACAGAACACTTAAATAATCAAAGAACCCAACATTTATCTTTAAATTAAACAGAAGTATTTAATCGTTTAGACATCGACGAAACTTATTAATGAACTTAGAATTACCAGATTAATTCTAAATTTAAAAGAGTTTATTTTATTAACCAAAGAAGAGAACGATATCTGACTGTATCTTTTAATTCCGTTTATATTAATACCATAAATTTCAACTCACGATTACTCAGGAACATTTGGCTCGTTCATTACACACACACTTTATAGACTGGACGTTTACATACTGACTCTAACACATATTATTGGTTCGACGATAGCTAATTCTCCTTACTCGGTGAAGGACATCCCACTTGCTCGTGGCGAAACTACTCGACGCTGGATGTTGAGTCCTGCTCTCCTACCATCGAAGACAGTGGTCAAATTTTGATATTACTACAGATTGAACTTCTGCATACAAAAATGTTTATATTTGAATAATTTTGCTATTTCTCTCGCAGGCTGCAAATTTTCTCCATAGTCGGTACTCGCCGTACGCCTCCACAACCAACACCCAATTCCAAGACTCAACTTTTCACCTCCTAGCTCCACACTCAACTAACTTCCAAAATCTTATCTACTCTTTATATATATGACCGTCCCTTCTCTCTTCTTTTGTCCCCAAAACTACGTTGCAACTGCTCGTTGACAGTTTCTCCATTACTGAGATTTACATGCTGTTCCTTAGCTAGCAAAATATCTAGCCGCTCTGTCTTGTCACATCGAGACAGGACCCGTAATTACTTTGCACTTGTATCCTCATCCCCCCGCATTCACACGTGCGCTGTTCAGACCGCCCAACTGCACCCTCTTCCTAAGTCAACACGCCAATGGTCCAGCCCATTAATCAGACACAATGCCTTTCCTAAACAGATTTATCTTGCGACAGGCCACCCGCGCGTGTGCCTTGCCCTGGCTCCTTCATACTGATCCTAAGTACACATTGCCACATCCTGTGCCGGCCAAGACCATTAATCCGAAACAATGCATTCCCTCAATGCATTCCAATCTATATATATATATATATATATATATATATATATATATATGTTTCCTTGAATCACATTAATATTACTCACTTTAAAGCCTAACCAAAACACGGTATTGTAAAACAATAAATAAACATTTAATATACGGAATCCTAAATTTAATAAACTTTGATACGACGTATGTGCTTATATGATGGAAAGATGAAACAAACTAAAATGGTTACGTCAAAGAACACTGTAGCGTCTCTGTTCCACAGATAAAGCGTGTAATACGAACCTCCTGTAATTATTTCAAAAGTCGATACAACTGTTACAGAAGTGCGTCCTCGTTCACAGGGTTCCGTTTGTTTGTAAGGATGATCAAGATTTCTTGGTGTTTTTTCCAGTTCCAGGTTAACAAGTAAAATAAGTCGGGTTGTACATAACATAACTTTTTGAAACAAGTTGAAATTGTTTTACAATTATGCGTAAGTTTAAGTACTATAATCTTTTCAATTTCTTACACATTTAATTTCATATTTCGCTTTAGTAGTTAAATCTTTATGATACGTGTCATGGGTGACGAATATTTAATATTCCGCAAGACAACAGAATTAAAATAAGGGAGTGAGTGGGTTATCATTTTTGAGGTAGCGTTAACAGCTCTGAAGGTCCAATTTTCTTAACATATAGCAGATTGATTTAATTTTGGAATTTTGGCTAGGTAGTAATTACCTTTTATATGAAAAGGTGCGTGTCGTGGTGCATTTAATAAAATAGCATCTCATTTATCAGGTCACTTTATTCAACCTACCTGATGCACATTGATTAGGTTCTTACAGCCTTATAACCCTATTCTAAAGTCACCACTCACGATTCTTTCATGTGACCTCCGACAGGTTAATGATTTCTTCTCGATAATGAGAAGGAGCTCTGCGTTTATCCTTTTTTTTAGATGGATTACAGTGGAAATCCTTCATGGACACCTTAGAGAGGCACGCACCTCTCGACTAGTGTGAGACTCGTTCTCATTAAAACCACGAAACCATTTATTTCCGACGCGGGACCGCGTTAACATTACTTAAGGTAATTTAACTTATACGTCCTAATATGAACAGAACAACACTTATAAGTGCAATTAATTAATTATGACCCCCAGAGTCGTTATAAAATGTGATAGGTTAACTAAAGCCTCTGGGGCTGGCGGGTTGTCAGACAATTTCTGAATGGATGACACAAAATTTATGAGAGTGAAGAATTGGGACAAGCTACTTGATACACCATCCTGTCAAGCCCACCTTAGTCGCGCTGGTGAGAAAAGGGGTTCGAAAGAACAATGCTTATCCTTGGATCTGGACAGTTCCACCACCGTGGAGATTCCTTCTTTTCTGAAATACAGAAGCCATGGAAATTATATATATATATATATATATATATATATATATATATATTGTAATACTAATTAGAGGCCAGTAATAATTTTAATAATTCGATTGTTAGCAGTACCAATTCTTCAAAGACGACAATGTGTAGGCTAGCTTTGTCATGAGCCGCTAGCACTATCTGAAAGCAGTTGGTCGTTTGTTGTGGTCGCGTGAGGAAGTCAGAATCTGGGAGCGGAGAACGAACAGCGTGGCCAGAGTATAAATTCAACCGAGAAAGTTACAAGTTTTTTTAGAATCCAAGTATAAAGTTTGGACAGCGAGATACTTTGTAAAAAACTGCAAAGAGTAATCAAATGTTTAGCGCCACATTAAGATTCATACGCGTACTGAGATCAACATTTTCCACATAAAGACAATGTGTAACAATATGTCTGACTAGATCCAGTTCTCGGAGGAAAATTCAATAATTACGACCGTGTGTTTGATAATCAAGTGTAGAGTTAGTGTTTTATGGCCTATTAGCATAAATTGTGAGCCCGAGTCCAGGAAACTAAATCTGGTACCAGCCGAACATTTTGTAAGTAGAAACCAAGTTAATTAAGTTTGTAAATGATAGTTAAAGGTATTCGTCATATTTCGTTCGTCTCGTTTTGGTTTTGATTGTTAATTTCTTAATTTATAAATTCTATGATTGTGTAACGTAAATACAAAAGTTGTTCTTTACTTATCAAGCCCAGGTAAACGACCCTGAAATAAGAGTTATCAAATTTCAAAACATTGAAACCTTAAATGTATTTAACCTCAGAGAAAATGTTAAAAATTTCTATTAAATAATAAATTGTATCGTAAAGTTTAAAGTAGTAATTATTTCTATTTTAAAATAAAATAAAATGTTTCAGAACAAACTATCAATTAAATAAACTGCAAATTAATTGTTTAAATAACAATTAAAAATTTGTTTAATTAATATCCGTTTGAAGAATTTCATTTTGGCTTCCACAATGTGGAGCAATCAAATTTTTAATTAATCACCTTTTATATAATCATTACAAATTTTGCGGCTCAACGTGGGCCGAATTAATCTTTTATTTAATCATTACGATATATATATATATATATATATATCACTTTTTATTAAGGGAAATAAACCACCACGTTAGGCAAAAGTTATGTGGTATTCACTATTTTTCCTTTAGTTACGCACAAGTTATGTGGTATTCATTATTTTTCCCTTTAGTAAAATGGTGAATACCACATAATTTGTACAAAACGTGGTGGTTTATTTCCCTTAATAAAAGTGATTACTACATAATTTGGCACCCCACGTTGGGCGACAATTTATGTCGTAAACAAAATACTTAATATTGTTTAAATGTAGAATGCCAGCACGTTGTGGCGTCAAGCTATGTAATAAACACTTTAATTAAGGGAAAAATTGGAAGGAAGGTGAAATTAATCCAAATATTTATAAAGATAACAAATTTATTTATTTAACAAAATTTAGTCTTCGTTGAATTTACTTTTTAATATTATGCCTCGGCTTTTGTAAGAACTCAATTTCAGGGCCGCTTATCGGGCCTCTAATAATATAGTACAAAAAAATTAATTTTAATTTGCAATAAAAACGACTATTACTAATCTGAAACTTATATAATTCTATTATATTCTATTCTGACGGCAAGTGTTAATTACATATAATGTTTACAGATTAATATTTATTGAACTACATATCATTCTGTCTGGTCTTCTGAGGCTTATTAACACGTGATTTGCTTTTTAATTAATTTTCTATTTATTTACTCCTCTTTTAGGCCATTTTCACTGATTCTACTTTCTTATCGTTTGGAAACACTTTGGAAAACTTTCGATGTCTTTCTGTTTATAAAGATCTAATGGTTTACAGATCGTACACCGCTCGCTGACCAATTGCTTTTTGCCGTTCACGCTCCGCTCTCTATGAATATCTGATTAATACTCAGATTCTGCGGTCTCAATATCCGAAAGCCACTGGGAACTGGTCATTCGCAACAAGAGCTGTTAAATGGAAAAATGAGAACTGGCGACTCGTATCTGACAAACGCAACCTGCTTTGACAAACACAGTCTGTTCTGTATACTGGAAACTGAGAACTGGCAACTCCTAACACACACTGAAGTCCGCTAAAGTCCGCTAAAGTCCTGAACGTATATTTATGCCTTTTTGACAATCACTTTGTAGCGAGCATTATCGGCTCCGCATTCTCACCAAACAATAGTTACTCACAACGCCATGGCCTAGAGTTACGCCGCGAATAATGAAAGAACAAATTTATTTATTAATTACATATTTGTAATTGCTACAATATTGAGGGCATTGAGGGAATGCATTGTTTCGGAACAGCGCACATGTGGGAGTGAGGATGCAAGTGCAAAGTAATTGCGGGTCCTGTCTCGATGTGACAAGACAGAGCTGCAAGATATTTGTTTCGGATTAGTGGTCTTGGCCGGCACAGGAAGTGACAATGTGTACTTAGGATTTGTAAAGCAGGGCAAGCGCGCGGGTGGCCGGTCGCAAGATGTATCGGTTTAGGAAAGGCATTGTGTCTGATTAATGGCCTGACCAGTGTCGTATTTACTTAAGATTTGTAAGGAGGGGTCAGCGCAAGTCGTGTGAGGGTGAGAAGACAAGTCCAGAGTAATTGAGGGTGAGGATACAAGTGCAAAGTAATTACGGGTCCTGTGTCGATGTGACATGACGGAGGGGCTAGCTATTTGGTAAGGAACTGCAGCTGCAGAATGTAAATCTCAGTAATGGAGAAACTGTCATCGCGCAGTTGCGACGTAGTCTTAGAACAAAGGGAAAACGAAGAGACTAGTAGTATATAAGGGAGAGATAAGCTATTGTGAGGTAGTCAGCGTAAGAGAGGGGTGCTGTGTGCATCGTGAGTTGAGTTTTGGAGTTAGAGTGAAGGAAGGATGCTGTGGGCATCGAACTCGGAAGTCGGAAGTTGGAATTGAGTGTCAGAGCGGAGTGAGAGCTGTGAGCACCCAGTATGGAGAAAGAAAGCAGCCTGCGAGAGAAATAGAAAATTATTCAACTATAAACATTTCATATGCAGTAGTTCAATCTGTAGTAATATCAAAATTTGACCACTGTCTTCCATGGTAGGAGACCAGGACACAGCATCCAGCGTCGAGTAGTTTTCTCCACGAGCAACTGGGATGTCATTCACCGAGTATGGAGAATCAGCTATCGTCGAACCAATAATATGTGTTAGAGTCAGTGTGTGTAAACGTCCAGTCTATAAAGTGTGTGTCTAATGAACGAGCCAAATGTTCCTGAGGAATCGTGATTTCAAATTTTTGGTATTAATATGTGTAAACGGAATTAAAAGATACAGTCAGATATCGTTCTCTTCTTGTGTTAATAAAATAAACTTTTTTAAATTTAGAATCAATCTGTAGAATAAGTTCGTTAATAAGTTTCGTCGATGCCTAGACGATTAAATACTTCTGTTTAATTTAAAGATAAATGTTGGGTTCTTTGATTATTTAAGTGTTCTGTCCGTTATCAAACCCAGTAAAGACCCATGAGAGAAAGAGATTTTTTTATAATATTAAATGCATAATTGTAAAAGTTATGAGTAATAAATTGTTTGTTTGTTAAAGAAAGTAAATTTTTTTATTTTTTTATTTTGACGCCTTTTTGTTTATATATATATATATATATATATTGTGGTGACTACCAATATGTATAATGAAAGGATTTTTTACAATTTTTTTAATATTAATATATGTGGAGTTTTTCAGACGTATTACTATCGGCGGTGTTTTGAGGTGGAAAAGCTTTGACGACAAGAGATCAGTTCAGTCTGCAATGAGAGGTCGACCCGTAGTGGTCATGTCAGTCTGTAATAGGAACCGACGAGTAGTGATCAGCCTGCGTATGAATTGAAACAGAAAAGTACAGTCTGCAATAATAACCATGACAGTAAAGACAGTCGGCTTTTATGTTGGATGAAGAGTTTTAGAAGGAATATTGGAGACGTGTCCGGTAATCAGTTTGACCGGAAATATGGCAAAGACTTTATTGACTGTGCCTACGTGGAAATTTGGTTTGTTATGCTGACATAGTTTGTGAACAGTGAAATACCATGGCCTGTTAAGTAAAATCCCTTTAAATTTTGGGTAAAGTGAATAAGTAGTGTTTTATTAGAGCTGATCTGATGATTTGGTATGTACGAAATTTCCATTCTGAACCTAGCATAAAAATTGAGTACCGTCAGATTTATTAAGATTTCATAAAATTTCTTTACGTTTCTATAGATTTTCCTATCTTAATATTTCTTATGTAAATTAAATTCATTATTTTGTAACATTTTGTTTTATTAAATTCGGTTATAATAGCGGATTACTATAACTGTCAGAGGCCCTATCATTTTAATTTGAATACCACATTATTTGGCGCCGCAACGTGGTGGCATTGTTTTTTTACCATTACAGTTAGAGGCCCTTTTACATTATTAAATTTAATACCACAATATATATATATTGTAGTGAATAACATCGCTAAGTAGGCGCCCTTTGTCCGCGCGGCCTGAGAGCGAATTAATTTAGGCTGCACTTGCGCCGGAGCGGCCCCAAGAAGCCGAGGGTACGCGTCCCTTTTTTTGCATCGTTTCGGGGGCGGAGTAAGGATATATACTCTGCACCCGGGTGAAAGTGGACAGAGACAGACAAAGAGGACTGAAAGTGGACAGACAGAGAGAGGACTGAAAGTGGAGTAAGAGAGGAGAGAGAGTGGAAAATTTGACGAGCTGTAAGGAACAAAAGTTTTAGAGTGTGGACGTCCATCGCGGGAGGCCGAAGAAGGAGATCGTGGACTGCTACAAGACTAGTGATCCGCTGCAAGTCGGCTGACGCCACAAGTTAAAGTAAGGGTCACCATTAATGTAAAGTGCCTTCAGAAGTTAAAGATTTATTTTACACAGTACTGAACTAAGCTCTGTTTGTGAATATCTTGTAGAGAAGGAGTATTTCATTAACAAAGCCGGAGCTAATTATTGTTATTTTTTGCAGATTATATATATCTGCTGGCGCCCAATCAATTTTTTAAATGTATTTTTGTATTTTTATGTAATACAGTTTATATATATATATATATATGGTAATGTCTAATCATTACAATATATATACGTGTGGTGGCGACGTAATGAGGACATTATTATTGGAGTCTGGAGAGAGGATCTACTGTAGCGAGAAAGAGCGATTTTCAGATTGTAGTCTGTGGTTTCTGTGGACTGCTAAACGAATAGCAGCGTGGAAGATTGCGGACATCGGTGAGTCATCCTGACAGGTCTAGTGGTGTTCGAAGTCGTGAGCTCCGTAATTTGCAATCACCTTAACCTCGCATAACCAAGGTCAATCATTCAATTATTTGATTAAAAATGTTCAGGTCCCACCAAATGACCCTGAAAATATGCCTCATTTAATATCTGTTCCATAATTTAACAACTCATTCATTATATTTACATCAACTAATTTCAGTAGTCACTTTGTTATAAATAAATATATGTATGATTTAAAATCAATCGATATTCTATATATATATATATATATATATATAACGATTAAGTATATGAAAACATTAGTTTATAATATTGCACAAATCGTTCATTTCCACATTAGTTCTTTAGAGTCACTGTCAGTGCACCGATTTTAAATGTATAACAAGTTTTTTTTTTCTTTCTATGCTCAATCCCATATCAAACCAGAATGGACACGTGGTAGTATTCCTCTGTTTTAGTAACATGGTAGAGACTAGCGTTTCAGATCTCCATGGGTTAGGAAATTATTATACTTGAATTTTACATGTTTGTGAAGGTTGGGTTGCTATGTGTGTATTTAGTCTCCTCTCTGGAGTACAGACACTGTTGTTCAGCCCCTTAGGGAAACAATTTTTCTCTCGCTTGTGGTGGAGCTGCGCACCAAACGTAAACTATTATCTCAACTTTTTTCATAATTTATATTTACCCCAACGGAATTTGAATAATTTAAACATATATGCACAACAGTTCTGGAATTGTGTGTTATAATAAAATGTAGAAAATATTTTGTAAAATCTTGTTATAATTAATATAACATGTAGAATTAATAGATATATTTATCTGACTTCATTCAATTATAAATTAATGAACCAATCAGTAATAATTTATATTCCAATTTGTAAAATAATTTTATAAAATGGCCTGAAGAGATTCCAAAAAAATGGAACGATACATAGTGCAAATTTATTATTAAGGAACTATTTTTTATTTAATTATAATATATTTCTGGCTAATTTCGCCGGTGTATTCATTTATAAAACATGTCGGTTTTATAAATATTATAAAATTTCGTTACCGACGAAGTTTCACGATGAATCATGTTTAAAACGACACCAATATTCATCAAAGTTTCGCCCACGAAGTAATTTAACAATAATTTTTACCTTCAGTAGAATTATTTATCGTTTAAGGACGATAAATTGATTAACATTTGTATTATAAAATTCCTGTGATCTCGTTCCTCTGACGAATATGTAAGTATACACCAATTTTAAGTTACACAATTTGATAAACTTGTACTTAATCAGGAAGAACAATCCAGTACAACACATTTACTAATTCCACATTTAACACAGGTGTCAGATTATTACTTTCGAGTTAAAGGGTGTTAAATGACATTTTTATACTAATGACCAATATTTAAAATAATTTCATGGCATATATGCCGAAGCTTCATTAAAATATATCCTTTTATTCTGATTATTTTATATAATAAATTATTATTTAACAATTTTTGTGTGAAAAAAGTGATCAATCTCCTTAGACTTTTGATTCTGATAATCCGTCTTCAAATGCGCGTTAGTGGAATACTGAAAATTTCTGCAATGCACAATTAATATTCTACTCGCAACCAAATAGAAATAATGTATAGCACAGCAAATAATTACTAGCGTGAAATTGAATATTATGAAGTTACCTTCACAACCCTTATTTATCTGGTGATTTAGTTAAACAAATAGAAAATTAACAAATATTTACTCAGAACGGGGGAAAAATATGCAACTATTTCATTTTAAACACGTCCGTTTTATAATATGAAAAATATGCGTAATGGTCAAAAGCTGTCTAAGTTTGATGCAATACACGAGGTAGTGAAAAATTTATGTCACAATAAATAGTGACATATGCTAGAAAAGGTTTATCTCAGAAAGTATTCCCGCAAATTTATATAATATGGGCAATAAACGTTCTCTTCAGAGCCAAAATCAAAAACAACACATGAACGACGGGCGAAGTTGACCTGTTACAGTCTCCAAAAATCACTAGCCGACTCTTAAAAGTTTTCATCGTCGCTGCACTAGAAGTCGCGTGACGTCCATTTCATAAACTCTATATTGGGAAATGTTTCATTACAGATTATTATATGGTTTTAAGAAACTGTTAAATTACCAGCGAGCAGCAAATGCTATCCACTCCATTCAAATATGACTTATTTCAGTATTTACATCTACAATTTATGCATGCAAACGTGGACTATTGTAATAATTATTTTTATGTTATACCATTACAATATAGGGTTAGACACCTTAAACAATTTTTCGATAATATTATTGAAAATCAATTATAATTTAATATGAAATATACTATACAATAATGAAAATAAACAAATATCTGTTATAATTGTGTTCATTAATCTGTAAATAATCCCAGTTTATTATTATTTATATTATGTAATAACTATTAACGTCAGCATAATTTCAGATTACTGTTAAAATAATATCTATTATATAATAAAAATATTTTTTTTACATATACCGAATTTTACGGACTATAAGACGCACTTCTTTCTTCAAAAAATTGCCTCCAAAATTCAGTCGCGTCTTATACTCGAAATTAATATGAAAATGTGCAGTGTTTGATTTAAAATTCCCGCCATTTAAAAATGGCTACATATTCCATGCCGTCTGATACCTATCTCTATCTGGCAACACTGTATTCAACTGACAGCAGCAGTGCACCGATGCAACGTATGAAATTATCTATTAACAGAGTGTGGGAGAGAAGGAAAGGCGCTTTATTGAAGAAGAGTTCTCTTCTTGAGCTAGATCAGTTTAGTATGCATTCGAAAAATTCTGTGAAAGAGAAATTGAGACAGGGAAATATAGAGGTCGCTGTTATTCCGGGAGGACTTACTTAAACATTTGCAACCTCTTGTTGTCTCGATAAATAACCATTTAAAGTGTATATCCGAGAGAAATGGAACAAATGTATGATCGATGAAACCCAACATGAGTTCACGCCGAAGGGAGCTTTAAAACGACCTATAATCAAACAAGTGTGTCAGTAGATAAAACAGTCGTGATCTAGAGGGAGAGAAAATATTATTGTTAAAACTTTCAAGAAATGCGGCATAAGTAACGCTCTCGATGGCAGTGAAAACCATCTTATATATGAATAGGACAACGATTACGATGAAGGGGAAGAAGAATAAAGTTGAGATGACGATTTAAAGGTCAGTTCGGTTTAATAAACTACGAATTTTTTTAGTCTTGTTTTGCAATATAATAATAAAAATGCTAAAAATGGTATTTTTTTTAAAGAGAATTGCTTAAAAATTAAGGTGCGCCTTAGCGTATTATTGTCCGTAAAATACGGTAATGAATTAACACAGGTCCATGATGTTGTAGAACAAAGATTTCCCACTGAAGTTCTGGTAATAGGAACGAATATTGATCCATTGTAAACTTGAACATTGATTTGTAATTAATTTAAGATTTTTAGTGTCCGTGTTTATATTTTAGATGCGATTAGCTTTGTACTTTATTGCAAGCAACAATGATTAAATCATAAGGAACAAAAGAAATTACGTTCACCTTCTGGCCTTTATGTGAAGTCTGTAATCTTTCCAATCAGTACCGGTAACGATGACTTTTAGCACCTCTTATAATATGTCCCACCATACCATGTGAAATACTTTTTTTTAAATTACAATTTAATGTCGCATTAACCTTTTGGTCGTTAGCGACTTACATCTGTTAAGTTCTACATTAGTATATCATTTAAATTACTTTATACAACTCAGTTTTCATAGTAAAGTCAATGAGGTTGTTTATTGCTGTTGATGAGTTGCAAATCTCCATCATTTAATGTGCGGCTATGGTTGATCTTCTTATCTCGCTATATTTGGGGCAGTCAAAGAGGACATGAGGAATTGTTGTGGGCTCCTTGCATGAGCTGCATACCGGCTGCGGAGATCTGGAAATCAAAAATGAATGAGTGAAACTGGAGTGCAATGTTCTTATTCAGGTTACAACAACCTGTTGCCTTCGAGATAGTTCTTTCGGGTGCGATATTTCTCTGATGCTGCTAACATTTCTGAGGATGACTCCGCATTCCTCTGATTTCACTGGTCTACTCCACTTTTCCTCCAGTCCCTTGTAGAGCCCTACTCTGCAGTCCCTGCTGGTGCAGATTGGCAGGTTGCTGGATCTTCCTTGAAGATCAGCTTCCATCTTCGCTAAGAGATCTGCCCTGTCGTGTCCTAAAACCACCCCAATACCGAAATCCCGCTTAGTCGCAGAAGTCACGAAATTGCAATTAGATACGCGATCAAGGCAAGAGAGGCATCGAACCCAATATTAAGAGAATAATCCTTCACTCCTCGATATGCAGAGAAAGAACCACCTAGAAACCTAACCCCGTACTACACTACACTAGAGGATATATTACGAAAGGAAGGAATGACTCTTCCAGAGATTGACCACAACACCACGGCAAGCATACCCCCACGGACGCTTAACGAACTTCCAATCGATTTATCGCTACATAAGCTTAAAGTAAACAAACCACAAAACACTAATTGGAACGCTGAAGTCTATCAGTTGCTACAAAGATACAATTCTCCCAGAGTAATTTATACCGATGGGTCCAAAAATTCAAATGGAGTTGGGCGCGCAATAGTTACGACAGGCAAAGAAAAATCTATCGCTAAAAACCATAATGCATCGATAATTTCAGCAGAATTATACGCCATCTTCCTAGCCACCTAACTGTGTCTGGAATATTTTTTCACAGACTACGAAACATGTGTACATCCTTTCGTTAACGTACATCATTCGCCATTATGTAGTGATTTATAAGGTTAAATTCCTTCAAAACCTTGACAAATATTCGTCACTTTCAATTTTCCGTCTCGAGAATTTTTAATAAACTTATAATAGTGCTCGGAGATATCAGAATGTCGGGTTCTGCGTTTGGAATTATTGTAGCCGAAGTGTAATGTATTATTTTTTTTGCGAAGCCTACGGCGGAAAAAGTAAGTTCTGTTATGAAGCTGGCTGAGGTTTCCCTCGACGAAGGAAACCAGACGGCCTCGCTTTGTTCCACAAAGCTGAAACCCCGCTTCCCAAACTCACTTGTTTCTATCACCGCAACAGCCACGCAATTCTGGCCACTCCCTTCACACTCTGCCTCTTTACATGCTGCGTAATGCAAGCAAACTTCAGACATGAGCATACTCCGGCAAATAGCAAAGTTGTCTTCACCCGTGTTGAGGACGCATACTCGTATGTACGTTAACGTTGTCGCGGGTAAGGAATAAAGGGGCAAGGGAAGCGTACGTAAAATACGTTCACTCCATTACGATAATTAGGAATATTCAGTTGATAATGTTTAATTATATAATGACTCCAGAAGAATCAAATTAACTTCGGTGAATAAACTTTTAAAATTTAGAATATCCCTAAATATATTAAACAGAAATGTCAGCCAGAATGAAGTAATACTAATTTTTTATCTTCTCGGAGCAGAGATTATAAAATGACAGTCCAAAAATTAATCGTTACTAGCGGTTTTATTTAACGCTTCTTCTGCGCTGAATATAAAAGTAGGTATTTTGCAAATAAAGCCAAGCTTATTCCGCTGAAATAAAATAAACGTTAGAACGAAATTATTTTCCAAAGGTAAAAATAAGCTGTATTTATGAATATTTTCAATATTATTATTAAACTCCACTGCGTTTATGGATTAATATGTAAGGGTATAAATTTTAAACGCTTAAATTCTTATAGGTTTATATTATGATTCAAGGTAAACTTATTTTTTAGATTATGATTAAATTAAATTGATTGCTAACCACCATTGTTGATAAAAGCACGAAACTTTATGACCTTTATTAATAAGGAAGTGGAACATATTAATTACATAAAAAAGTTTCCAAATGAGACAAAATTAAATGATATAATAAATAAAAGTTTGTTGTTTTCGTCAGGTGATTCTAAAACCAAGTGACGAACTCAAAGGTATTTTTTCTGTTATTTGCTACTTCTTTATCTAATGAGTATACTTTCAACACAAACGTTTTATATTTTATAATTTCAGTATAACATATTGTTCAACAAAATAATCTCTACATTTTTATGAGCCATATTTTATGTCACCAAACTGTATTATGTTTTTCAAATATCTATATTAATTTATTGATTAAAGATCAGGAAGAAACCTTCAAGTAAATTTATGAAATAGTAGCCCGCGTTACCCGGATATTTATTGAAATTAGTCAGGAGAAGGAATTAATTCGACACTAACCTCTAGGTAACCATCAATAATGCCAGTGTTTGGAAAATATATCTATTTGCATTCCACTCTCCGACCTAACCCTTCGGCATCTAACTTCAAATAAACCAGGATAATGAGTCTTTGTGGATTCACCTACTTCACAAAAGTGTTTAAAAATAACGACAAATTAAAGAAGAAAAATAAACTACTTAAAAAAAGTCTAAAACTTCTCCTGGTACCTTAGAGGAGTAATTAAATACAACCATTAACTGAATAGAGACCAAAATATTGCTCGTACTCTAAGAAAATAAAAAATTTACCAGGTAACTACTCCGGGTAACCTTTTGTCACCTCCACGTGGCGGAACTTAAAATTTCATTAACCACCCAGGTTAATACGAGAATTAAACTCGTCGAATCCTATAAACGCAGAATCGACACCAATAACGGTCTTTTTTGCATTAGTTTTTAATGTGAAAGCCTTCCACCACCACCCATACGTTAAGGGTGCTTCCCTTCCTTGTTTTTTGTAGTTGAAATTAGACACACAATAATTTTAGAATGTCACAGTCAAATTAAGCGAAAACGTAATAATTTTATTTGACGTTAATAATGGCCGTTTATGAATGTTTTTAAATTCCACCACTCTATCCGTAACCATAGAGGCGGTATGAATGTCTTAATCCCTCATTGTTTGTGTATAAAGTTTGGTACAAATTGGTCTACGGATTTAAGATTGTAAACGGAAATTTGTATTGCGCCCATGCACTCCCACTCCTAGGGGCTGAACTTCATCTTAGTCGTCATGGTAAATTTTATAATTAAACTCATTGACATCTATAACCCTGGATTTGACACCAATATCGGTTGTTTCGCGTTATTTTTATGAAACTCCACTCAACCCCCTCCCGTATTGGTGCTTTAAGGGTTTGAAATTATACACTAAATACATCTGGATAGAAAGTATTAATTGTTTAGACCCCGAAAAGTAATTAATCGACGCTAATATCGGCCGTTTTAGCATGTTTTTAAATTTCACCCCCATTTACCCCTTGGGAGTTTCCTAACGCTACGGAAACCCAACAGAAATCTTCGGAGGGGCGCGCACAACAACTCGTCGAAGTTTCATTACAATCGGATGAATTCTTTAGGCGCGCATAAGGAACACACTCACACACAGACATTAATTTTTATGCATATAACAACGTCAACTATTCTTTTCTGGTTTGAAGTAGTATGTTTCTACATTACAGATATATTCCATGCTTGTCCAAAGGTATTCTAATATTGGCAAAGTTTTTTAAGCTAAATTTAATTTCTAAAATTTCCGTAAGTATCCCATCTCCACTCTCGAGGACTAATGGGAATAAACAAATAAATCTCATTTAATGTTTACCCCTGTTTCTCTATTCATGTAAATGTCTCGACGCACGCACCTGTACTCATCTTGATTATATAATTTTGAATTCTATGTATTCGTAGTTACGAATTATGAATTGAAATAATTTTATTATTTCCTCACTTACATGCTTTTATTTCATATCTTACTTTAAATAGGTAATATATATTGTAGTAATCACATAAATAGTTGCTTTTAAATTAAAATAATCCCACATTGGAGCACATTTGTAATAAAACAATTTAATTAGATTTTAAATGAACACAATTGATAATTAAAATGATAGGATTTTAAATATAAAAAAACAAGAATTCAAAATATAAAACAAAGTTAATTTAATAAAAACAAATTCTTATCACAATCGAAAATTTTGTTACAAGTTGGTAAAGTGCCACGGCTTAATTTCAGGGTCAATTATCGGGCCTCCAATAAAGAATATTACGAAAAGACTATTAAAAACTTACAATTAGAAAAATTCTTAACTTTAGCAATTATTGAAAATACGAAATCTGACGATAATTATTATTTACAATTAATAAATTTTCTTTTTAGTTTACATTACCATTAGTTGTTCGTCGGGGGCTCGATCTCACTCGATTATTGTTAAACACTTCACAGACAGGCCATATTTCACTGAATTATAATGGTTGTAATTTTCAGACACAACTCATTACAGTTGATAACGTTGTTTTTAAATATTTGATACTTGCATAAATATGCCAATGGAAAAATACTTCAGTTGGCTACTCGTAATTCATAAACCCGGTACTTTAATATATTATGTCTCTGCTGCCTCTATACACTTGCTTGAATATAGTAACAGGAACTTTGAATCAGGTTCGCTTTCCTGGTCGAAGCAATTCTCAATTACATCTCCTCAAAACACAACCTTTCGCCTTCATGGTCCAAGCAACTCTCAATTATCTCTGACAGACACACACATCAGCCTCCCAAAACACACTCTTTCCACGCGCCTAGCCATGCCTTCTCGACAATGCAACTTTAGCAAGAAAGCATTATAGGCTCCATATTCTTGTACACAAACAAAATAAAAAGGCTTTTAAATTAATGAAAAGTTAATATTTAATAAAAAAAAAGAATTTATTGTGGCAATACTTGAAACAATTACACAAATAATTACAAATAGAATTTATCTCAGGGTCATTACTGGGTTTGATAAAGGCTATGTCATTTATTTAGAAATCTTATCAACACAAATTCATTAAAAATATTTACTCGTCAATTAACAAAGACGAAATTTACTTGTCGGCGAAATTATACTAAAAAGATGGATTCTACTTAATACATTTTATCAAAGGAAGAGAACTAAATCTGACGACTATCTTTTAATCCGGTTTACATAATTAATTGTTTTATATTGGTACTCACGGCAGCATTCCAGGATAGTTTTGACTTACGAAGCACTATGACGGGTTTTTGCACAGCTTCTATTAAAACTCACTGATTCTAAAATTAGTATTTTTAGATCAAAATCAGGAACCAGGAACCTCCTCTTCGTCTCTCCCTCACTCGGTTGACTCCTGCTAATTCTCTGCCTGGTTATGTTCACCAAAACTGTCTGTGCTTAGCAGGTTTTATAGTTCTGCTTGTGTAAATGTTTTGTCTGTGAGCAAAACGATCAGGGACCACTCAAGGCTGTTGATTGGTAATTCTCGATGTTTCTCTGCAAATTTCCATTAAATATTTGAAATTGGCTTGTATTTTTCAACTCGATCAACTTCTGTCGTGTCTGACTGCTCACTGCTTCTACTTAACTTTACTTTTTTTAAAAGAATATCTCATCTATTTTAATACGACCTGTACTTGACCAAACCTTCCAGCCAACTGAACTACCGTCTCGCAATTTTGAGCGCGAATACGCCATTTTTCAGGGCTTCCGACAAAGAAAACAATGCTCTGCTTCATTGTTGCTCTGTTATGTACCGCCGTAAGAATAGACTTCTTAAACAATTTATTTTTTTAATTTCTCAATTAATGCCTTAATTAATTGGCATTACAATATATACCAATGATTTGACTTTTCTTAATTCCTCAAAGAGGACTAGTGTATTCAATAAATCTACATCTAACTCATCTGAAGTTATATCTTGTTATTATAGCAAATTATTTTGAAAAATTACAGAATTGCCATTAAGCATTTTGTGGGGAAGATTAATTATTTGAAACTGAATTTAAATAAATTTTTTAAATGTATAACGCTGAATTTTTCTGCTTATGAACAATAATGATTAATCTTCAACTCGGGTCTAAAACTTAGTGAATTTGAATCTATGAAATAAGATTGAAAAAACTCGACTGAACCTGGAATTGTACATGGCTCCAACCTTCTGTGCAAGGCTGTGGACACAAAATCCCTACCAGTTTTATCTATCTCTATCTACACGCCAGTATTTCATACTAACCTATAAATTCTTTTATGGCCTAACTTTTAGAATTTTTACATATTTTATTCGTCTACAAGATAATTACTAAAGGCAAACAATATCTTCTGTTTATTTTGTAAAAATTTCTTTTAGTTATTCAGTACAAAAGACAATAATAATTTCCGCGTTTTGCTGAATTTTTTTTCAAGACAAATATTAACACCTCTCGCTTATCTTTTTTACTATACCTGACCCAATTTACGGACAGTGCCACAATAGAGCTGTCCTGAGCTGAATCTGATTATAGAGATTTGGATTTTGAACACCTTTCACATTGTGATGTGGTTAAATATGAAAGAGCGAATTATATATCAATTTGAACTACAGTGTGGATATTTTAACCGACGTTTATTTGTGGAGCTGAGATGGGGACGATCGTGCTTAAGTTCAAGCATCACTGCTTTCGAATGTAGCCAAGAGGTTAGCCAGTGATGCATCTCTAGAAGAGGAGTGCAGTTAAGGCCGGCCTCTTGTCAGCAGTATTCTCTACGCTGTACAAGAGCTAACGTTTGCTCCAAGGAACACGAGCAGTCCAATCTTCTCCAAGTTCGGAAGGAGGTTTCGCTTCTCTTGTAGCACTGTTGTTTGAAACCAAAATCTTCACTTCGCTTCCCTCAGTAGCAGCCTATAAGAAGGCAACGCAACCGAGATGAGATATTTATAATTGCCTTAATTCGACGCATATTTTAATTCAGACATAGGAACCAAGTTATGATTACTGTAATAAATACATTTACTTTACCTAGTTTTGGTACTTTTTTTAATAACACTATTTTTCTTTTAATTTAATATTTATGCCAATTGGCTAACTGGGTCCGCTTTGAATATCCCAATGGTAGTTTACGACTTGGAATGAAGAAAATCATTATATCGTATCTCAATTATACTTCTTCAAAAATAAACAAGGGCCAATTTGAAGTAAAAAAAAAATTGTTTATACAAAATCAAAATACGTTTCGTCGCTAACTTTGCGACCTATATAGGTTGATGTTTAACACTACAAAATCAAACCAAAAAATTAAAATAAAATTTTAAGGAAACTTTGGACTGAAAACGAACAAAATAAATTCTCATTTTTAAAATTATTTTAATTGTAATTGCTCTGGTTGGTTTTGTAGTGTTAAACTTCAACCTAAAGAGGTCGCAAAGTTATCGACCAAACGTAGTTTAATTTTCCAGAAATAAGTATATTTTTTCTGACTTCAAATTGGCTACTGTTTATTTATAAGTTGCCTCAATAGTCATAATATATATATATATAAATATATATACATTGTAATGCATAAATAAGATTAAATGAATGAATTGCCCCACGTTTTGAAAGCCAAAAATGTAATGAATAGATAAAAAAGTTAATTAAATGAATTATTTAGTGTTACAATTAACTTGCCCTACGTTCGCACGCCGAAATTTAATTTAACAAACAAATATTTTATTTATAATTTGTTGGGCCTTCTAAATAAAACAAAACCTTTATAAGACAATTTACTTTACTGAATATAAATTTACGACATTAATTGTGGTTAAATACATTTAAATCTCAAAGTTTAGCAATTTGATAACACTGCTCGCAGGGTCGTTTAATTGGGCTTGATAATTAAAGAACAATTAAAGAATTTATAAATTAAGTAATTCACAATCCAAAACCAAAATATATATATATTATACTTCCATTATTTTATGTAGTAATCCAACCTTCCTAATTTTAGAAACCCAAATGCGAAAATTGGTTAAAAAAATTCCGGAAACATGTTGGTAGGCACCATTCTATTTATAAAGTTCTCATGGAAAACGAAGTATTTAGTTAATGAGTAAATGTATGAATGAATTTCTTGAATTAGTGCATGAGGTTAGCTCATAGGCTATCACTAACGCTTCCAAAGCGGTAGTCCTTGGTTCGATAACCGGCCCGGTCGATTGTTAATTTATTTAATTTAATTATTAAGTTATTGAATGTGAATGAAAGTTTATAATTTAAGAATAAATACCGTTAAACGTATTATTTAAATGTTGTAAAAAAGTCAATATACCACTGTATAATTGCCCATTTCCTATAATTAAGTAAAAACATACACTGGATCGTCTCAATAATTTTAAAAAAAATTAATTTAAGTTTTAAACCTGAATAAGTATGAAAACCAAAATTAAGCTAATTAACATTTATGAACGGCATGATAGTAAAAATTATAGTAAGACACTAATAATACGGCTATGCGTGAATTGTTGAAAATATGAAAACATCTGTATTAGATTAAAATTAACAAATAAATAGATAATGAAGTAGTCAATAAACAGACAAAAATTAACCTCTCAACGTTACTGTAATCCTTGTTACTTTCGTCAGGTGAAGAAAAGTTGTTAGACTTATAACAAAGAAAGTTTCAGTAATTAGGTTAAAATTATTTCCTTAATTAATTCTAAACTTTCAACTAATTCAATAACAAAACTAAATTTTTTTTTAGTTACAGTTACTTGTTTTAAATCCTCGACATCCACTCACACACTTATTCGTAAATTAAACAAATTACTTTCCATGAGAAAATGGGAACTATAATGGCGCTAACTACATTTATAATTATTTTTTTAGGGCAACAGGCTACATGAGGGTGATCCACATTGGGCAACTCCCCTTTAATAGCATAGGAAGGGATTAGAAAGGGGGGATGCGGAAGGGTAGAGGAAGGTAGCCAAGGGTTACTAGGGCCCCCGGGCTATGGTTTAAGGATCCTACCCGGCATTCGCCTAAAGAAATGCAGGGAAAACCCTAGAAAAACCTGCATCGGGTAGGTCGGGAATTGGGTACTTGTCCCACGCCCTTCCGATATCGGGAGAGGAGTTTGCTGTGGGGACACAGCATTCCCTTCTCCGTGCCTCGACCAGTTTAGGAGGCAGCTGGCCGACTTTCCAATGGGAATAGCGAACAACTCTTACCGTATGCCCAAGGTCTGCGACCCCTGAACATACACCTCTCAAAACAGGCCGAGGTGCCTCGGCTTGTGGGAACCTTAGTCCAAAAACGGAGAGGAAAAGGCATCCCCAAAGGTAGCCCCTTCGTATCTCTCCTACAAGGTTGTGCCTGCGAGAGAACATCTCTCGCAGGTTACCTGCGAGAGAATCCTCTCGCAGGCTTCATTCCACATTTAAAATTAATTATGTTCTCTAATCTGGTTTAATCAGATACCATTTTCGTCTGAGGGTTTCTAAAATAAATATTTTCGATCTCCAGTTTAACTAATAGATATAATTGCAATTTATAGTAAATACCTCAAGAAACATTAACAATATGACTAAAATTTAAATGAATTTCTGAAATAGATATTTAATCCTTGTCCATTACACACCGTGAAATTCATACCTTTAATACGAGAAATGTAAATTATTGTGAAATATTTAGCTCTTTAAATAGTCACGGCGCATCTATATAAAAAAATATAGTACTTAATATATAGTCAATTAAATTTTAAAAAGTAGAATAATTATATTATGTTTTAATATAATTTTTTTTAAAAAATCTGATAATAGGCTGTTGTTTTTATTTTATTTAGTAACTCTAATTAGAAATAACTTTGTGCCGAGTAGTTCCGAGTATCTGCTCCAGTTATTAATACAAAAAAACGCAAAAGTTTGAACTGAATACACATTAGAAAACATTACTCCAAATATTGTATCAGTTAAATTAAGTACTCAAATTAATAATCTCCATATCCTTCGTACAATAAATACTATTATGTTGTGTAAGACCAAGGAATAATGTTTCTCTCTTTGGAAAACAGTGGGCGTCGTTGATGCGTTCACTATAGTACACTAGGGGGAGTGAATTACTCGTACAAAGCTGATTTCCCTCCAGACCCACATGTCCGCCATCACTATTGCTGCAACCATATGGAATTGATTTCACCGGAAACACAAAGTCTCTCAATCACGCCTACAACTGATTTGAGGAAAACTATACGATCGCCGCCCATGTCTGATACCCGAATATAAGAGAGTAAGGAAATCCGCTAATTGGAATTATTTATATATGACCTTTGTGTCAAGTCAGTCACAGTTTCACGACAGGTATAGCTGAAGTAGTTTGAGAAGTCCTGCCATAAGCGCAGTAAAAGAAAAGGAGAAGGTGGAGGGGAGCACAATAGTCCAGAGAGAGCCACCTCTTGGATCAACGTCACTATTGTTCTTAAAAACATTCATTATATTCTTACGAATTGGATATACAGACGGCAGCAAAATCCTTTTTATCATAGCCCTGTACTTATAATCTCTTAACTTTTATGGATGATTTTTTATGTACAATATATCCTGAACTGAATACAAAATATTTCCTTGCCTCAATGTTTTCAGAATATTTTTTACACTACCAAGTTGCCGACACAAAGGCTCGTGATGAACTGAGCTCCGGCCTACCCCCACTACCCATGGACGTTGACACGTCTTGCAATACCTCTTGAGTTATATGTATATTCTTGACGACGGACGAGGATTGCAATCGGACTAATAGGAATGCAAAAAAAGTATAGAAGACTACGTTTATTAAATTAGAAGCAGTCTGCAATAAACTAGATGACAGGAAAGAAAGAAATAAGGACTATAACTTAGGGCTGTTCTAGGAGTTCAGGACAGAAGATCTCTCCGCAGGCTGTGTCACATCCGAACTGAACTAACTAGCAAAGTGGCGGAGAAAGGGTTGAACAGGAGAAAGGGTTCTCCCACCTTCGCCAACCGCTGTATGCTCAAGCATAGATGGTTCCAGAGAGCCAAATATGGCAGCTCTATCCCTCTTATAGTTATCCATATTATCTAGGATACTTATGAAGGAACGGAAAATAGAAAGGAGAATTTATGATAGTAAATAGGAAGAATTAGATTCATCGAATGCCTTGGCACTCAGGCTGAGAGACTGGAAATATATGTAGAACACAGCACTTGAAGAATAAAAATAAAATTTAATAAAGATGAAGAATATGGAAAGACCAAGAGCCAACCATTTTGGCCGAGCGTCGAAGAGCGACTCTGATGATTTCTTAGAGCTAGATAGATAGATAGATTTATTCACCATTAGCCCTCTAATGAGGAAATAGGATTCGTCACAAATGTACAGTAGATAAATTACATATAAGCAGAATTAATATTAATCGGTTACACACACAAACACAAAAAAAATTCATATCTGTTCACATTTAGCCAGTCACCACATTCATACACAAAATCTTTTTTTTAATATTATATTTATCAGCAATCAGATTACATTTTAATCTATAAGCTAATGTGGTAGCTTTGACATGTTATTTACATATTATATGTTATGGCATGATGAGATCCCTTCCAGCGAAGAGAACTTCTAAATATTGTCTAGAGATGTGCTGGCCATTTTCTTTTCAGGCTTCTTGTTACATCATTTTCTAGTAGTGGTTGTAATAATGGATTTGAATGTGATTTAAGCTTTTCGTGATGACTAACACTCTTTTTATGGGCAGCTTCCGTTACAGTTGGTATTTTTAAGTCATTGTAAATTTATTCATTTCTTATGTACCAGTGGGCGTTAACGATAGCTCTTAATATTCTAGACTGGCATCTTTGGATTATTGCAGTATTTGACTTACTGGAACATCCCCATAATTCTATACCGTAGCTCCATATTGGTATAATTATGGTTTTATATAGTAGTAGTTTATTTTCTATGGAGAGGTATGATTTGCGTCCTAGTAACCAGTACATTTATTTTTGTTTAATATCCCTTTGTTTTCTTTTCTTGGTTATGTGGATTTTCCAATTGAGTTTTCTATCGGTATGAAAACCCAAATATTTCACAGAGGGTGATTTAGGTATCTCTGTGTTGGTTATAAAGATCGATGGGCAATGTTTTTTATATAATGTAAACGTCAAATGAGACGACTTTTTTTCATTTATTTTTATTCTCCATTTCTGAAGCCATACTTGAAGTAAGTTCATATATTTTTGAATGAGTGATGAAGCCTGGTTTATATCCGAATGTGAGGTTAGAATCACAGTATCATCTGCAAACGTTCCTAGGACAATATTTTCGACCGTTGGGAGATCAGAGGTGAACAACAAATACAATAGGGGCCTAAGACACTGCCCTGGGGAACTCCTGCATTAAGTGAATGTATAGATGAGACGTCTTGTTTCACTCTGGTACGGAATTTTCGGTTGGTTAAGAATGATTCCAACAATTTATAGAACATAGGCAAGTTTTTATTTTATTTTAAATAGTAAACCCCGATGCCATACATCAAATGCCTGCATTATGTATAAGAACATTTCTGGACAATATTCTTTATTTTCGAAGGCTCTATTAATGTAATTTGTTACTCGGTGGCACTGCTGAGTTGTAGAATGGCTCCGTCGGTTGGCGATAAATTGATAAAAATATGACATTTCTACAATTATTAACGGTTGTTAGTTCAACTGCACTGCACTCGAAAACACATTCACGACTGAGATTACGAATGTCTGGCCTATCTTTGCACTTTTCTACATGCTCGTTTTTAATGAAAATACACGACTCTCCATGTATCATTATTTTTCGACTGAAATTTGGAACCCTATCATAACCCTCTAGAACAAAACAATTAGCTTCGTCTTCATTTTGCCAGTGCTCTGTCAAGGAAAGAACATCAACTTTATCCTGACGAGATAGAAACAATTCTACATCAAGTTTTTTATTTATTAAACTTCGAATATTTTGATTAAATATAGATAATTTAGTAGCATTTAACTCAATACTGCCATAGTCATTTGTGAGTTGAGGAACGTTTGACGACTGTCTACAAAATTGCTGAATTACTGTCGGGTTAAATACACGCAATCTTAAGAGATATATTCTTTACAAATTGTCGTTTACCCGCATATTTCATATGAAGCCCGTGAGTGGTATAACCAGAACGGGGTAGGTTATTAAAGAGATCAACAATACTCACATTTTTAATTTTATCAAGGTCAATAGTCGCCGGTTTTCGAAGATGGTGCGGCGCTGAGCAGCAAGGTCGTCGTGTCTCGCTGGGATGGGGCTCACGAAGATCTTCTTAGCTCGCATCTTTGGCAGCACTTTCTGGAGTACAGTCCAGTTCACGTTACGTTTTTGACAACGGCATCAGCATCGTTAGTCAAGGCTGGCGCGTCCTTAACAACTTCCGATAGTGGGGCTCCGGGCTTCACATACCTCAAACTTCGAAGTCTTTGCCCAGTTCTTCTTTTAATAGCTCACTACACCCACGTCCGTGAGATGACATTAAAAGAACTATTTTCTGCTTTTTCTTCGTTACTGGCAAAGTTTCTGACATATCTTCTGTATTGCGGAGAACGTCGGACCGACTTGTTGTCGGGATAACTTCCAGGTCCGCCTGAGCTTCCATTGGACGGAGAACCTTAATCAGTCTCTCTTGATCTTTCACTCTATTTCAAGAGACTTGCAACGTTCGCATTTTTGTTGGTATTCTTCATATTGTTGTTCGTTATCATCATATCTTCGGCGTAAGGTTGGTCTCTTACCAGACGTGGGCAAACCCATAGCTTTAAGACGCTTCTTCAGCTCGGAAACGGTAAGTGTGGCGGACTTCCCGGTCGTGTTATCTGCAATTTTTCTTATTGTCGAAGAGGGGAAATTCCTTCAACATATCAAATCTAAAGTGGGAATCCAATATTAATTAAGAAATTTCACCAAAATCTACAACATAGTAAGGTTTTCTGTCGCCTTGCATTCTCACGCCAGAGCACGGACAACTTATTTATATTTACGTATTTCGCATTTATTTGGAAACAGTTTAAATGGCAAACAACATATAAGCATGTTATTCTTATATATATAACGGTTAAATATATTTGCAAACTAATATTAGAGGCAAAACGCTTTTCTTGTTATTTTTCTTTAAAGGATTTCGATCGTGGAAAGCCGACCCGATTGGACGCAGGGACTAGTTGACAACTGAAAGACAGTGATGGTAACAGATACTGCTGGCCTCCGCCACGAAACCTCAGCACAATCTGTCGCTGGTGCAATCAGGCACGATTCGATTACTGAGACTTAATTAGAGTGCACAGTGTGGCGTGCGCGTTCGACCAGGACCCTGTTTCTCCAGGAATACCATTACTGTACACAAACAGTAGATTGCTCGGAAATAGCAAGCAGGTTGTCAACCACAAATTATGATATAAGTAGAGTCATTTCGCGAATTGAAAAATTAGGAAACTATTTGCTGCTTAATGAAAATGATACATTCATACCGGAATTTAGTTTGGATCCAGTATAAATGAGAACAGAGAAATTGTAGGTGCTAGAGGTAGACTTAAAACTGAAAAAGTATTAAAAATAAGCGAATTGGTATAAGTGAGAATAATGCACGACGCATACTTTTAATATTAGAATCGTAATATGCTCAGGTACTTCGTCGGAAACCAAGAGTTTTAATTAGTCCTATATTTTTTTACTCGGGGAATGTATTAAATCTTTCTTCAGCTTAAATTCAAAATAATTTCAAATGTAGGTTTTGAAAAATTTTAATACAACATATAATTTTGTATATCGAATAATTAGAATACATTCATATATAATTTTTAACTAATTACTTTTTTAATAAAGATATGGTATATTATTATTGTTTTATTAACATTTACTCAGATCTTGAAGTGTCACTGTTCGTCTCGGAAACTGCAAAAACGATTTATTTGACACTAATCTTGATATTTTGGAAAAAGAAATATTTATCATTCTTCCAACATTCCGATGATTACAGACTTTACCGGCATAGGCAGTTTCATTACTCACCGCAGCGACCACCCTCAACACCAAACTCGAAGATTTTGGAACTTTTGCAATTTATATGTAATTGACCGAAAGTATTGGCGGAGTAATTGTTGAAGTACAAAAACCAACTCCACTGTTGCTGTTGAGACGCAGAGCTTGAACCCGCGAGAATGTTCTAGATCCACCAGCTAAGTGATACGACGCAGCTATATAGATTTGCAATTGTAGTCAGTAGAGGGAGTTAAGATATTAGAAAGTTAGTGGTTTGTCAGGTATGCAAAGTAATTATTGTAAACAATTGAATTATTTTTCACGATTTACTGCCAGATCATGTGTTTATTTAGGCAATTTAAAATTATGTGTTGTCTTTTATAAACCTTAAAGCTCTGCTTATAGGAGGTCCACAATATATCCTTATAAAGTCTCCTGTTTTATGCTAAGCCTAAAAAATGTATATTGTTAGCATAAAATCATCTCATCATTTCAAGCATGTTTTGGTTGTAAATTCCATAATAAATGTTATGTTTTAATCTGAAAAAAACGTCGGTTTAGCCAAACCCGTCCATAATAAAAAAATTATTAAATATGTTTAAATAATTGTACGTAACAATTTGGCTCACCACAGCGCGGGGCTATGAATTAAAATCGTTATAAATTTTTAAGGATTTAAATAAAGTTTTTTATTAGACCCTTGAAATTTGACTTGAACTACATCGGAAGAGTCACAAATAGTCTCAGAAATCCATAAAAGTATTGGTTTAGCATTAATACAAGTCGATTACATATTATGTTTCTTTCCACTCCCTTACCACTACTTGAAGGAAAGTCAGACTGTCAGCGCGTTTTTTCCTGATTTTAAGTCATATGTGTTTGAAGCTTAGATGAAATTGTTCCATTCGTTTCAGAGTGTTTGAGGAATCCTCAGACACATTGATATCAATTTCAACACACACACACATACATACGTATATATATATATATATATATATATATATATATATATATATTGATGCAGTCAGTTCAAAGACATATTTGTGATGAATTAGATTGCCTTACAAACATACTAAAGTGCTCAAAGTAATTCAAGCAGCATATAACGCGAACCTTTGAAAATACTGAGCACCATATGAAATTTTTGTCGGTTTCCTATATATAAATGAGAGGGAAAAATATTACACAATTTTTTTTCTGAGAACAACCATTATTCACTATAATTAAGAATTCTGGAAACTGCTACGTCCCTTTTATCAAGTATCTTCTGCATGTGAGAGCAAACTTAAAAAGAAAAACACACCAAATACACAGTGCGCTTGAAGCGTGCGGACTGTAAACTAATTAAAACCACGCAATAAAATTAATTGTGATTGGCCAATCCACTTCACAAAGCCGCTTGTTCGTGTGTGTCGAAATTCTCTGCCTGTGATATGAATATGGGAATGTGTAATTCTGGAAACAAATCAATTCTGTGTTGTATAAGAGGCAATGTATCCCTTTACATTCTGCAAGGCAGCTATTTTCTTCTGTGTCAAGAGCAAACTACAGTACCATTATTTCATTCAAACCTCCTTAAATGCGTGAAGTATGTGCAAGACAAGGAGTCTAAAAGGTTGTAAATCTGCTGTCAGTTGACATGAATTAACTTTTACAGTGGTTTCGTAAAATTATCTAAAGTTTAATCTCAATTGTTGACATTCAATGACGTGCAAGATTAATCGGTAGGTTATTGATTTCCTGTAGGCTGCTTTGAAAGTTGAATAATAACATCAGTACCACTTTAAATAAGCATACATGTTTCCTTCCAAATATAATTTGCAAATGATAAATCCATAATTAAACAAAAATTTACGCTAGGCATATCCTCGACATTGTAGCTTGTAAAGTATTCGCGCATAAAGTAAACTACGTAATACGGCAAAAATCGTAAATGAGTGTATTAGAAGTCAAATTATAACAAATATAGGAGCAGCAATTGTAAAGTTGTTGATAGTCTAGTAGATTTTCAATTTTCAACAAAAATAGATTGGATAGAAACACAATGGTTGTTATTAGAAAATAAGCATGAATAATTACGATCATAACTATAATTTGATCTGTATCAACCCAAATATTCGTAATTGGACATTTAAAGTAGTCGTTCTCCAATCTGTCGAGGCCGAAGCTTCGTGTCGCCGAAGTAACAGTAGGGAAAACATTATATTAGTGGTCGTGTTTTATTGGCAAACTTTTAACTAGCAAGCTCATTTTCCTAAACTACTTTTTTTTATAATATGTTAAATAAATATAGTAAAATTTCTCATTATGTAGGCCTATAACTTTTTCTTCTCGTCCATCATAAAATATTAAAGTTTTTAATTTAGTTTAGGAGACGTCCTTATTTCTTCTCGATTATGTAATAATATTTTTACGTACATATTTCCATACTTCATTTTTCTTCTTTACAAACTTTCTTTTTCATGTTTTTTAACATTTGTGTGTTTATTTTTATTATTATTATATATATATATACATATATTGTAATAACCAGCTAAGAAAGGCATGAAGTCTGTTCTTATTTTTGTCAGATTTGTTTACAAACTGAGACTGGGGATCCTTGAGTGGTTGGTATATATTAAAAATTATGATAAAATGACGGATAAGTGGACTTTTAGAGAAGGGAAGGACAAATAATTGGGGCATTTTGGCAGCTCTTAGGGCAAATTGTGTGACCGACGGAACCCTGATAGGCATCATAACAGATGGACGAGGCAATTATACTAAAAGGAGATGCTTATTGTAATTTATTAAGTGGCTCTCGGAGCGGGAGAAAGCTAACAGATAGGGTTTGTTTTGGCGAACATGTAATTTCAAAACAACTGTGAAAACAAGGGAATATCCGGTAGCCGGGATATAAATAAGAGAGCAGATAAAGGCAGAGTTAGTTATAGAGGAGATATAGAGGAAGTCAAGTTGGAGTGAGTTAGTCGTGTGGACTGGAGACGGACGTGTCAGCGGGGAGAGATCATCGGATGGTAGGCCAAGCTACGTGGCCGAGAGTAATCAGCTGGACATCAGTCGTCAACAGTTGGTGGGCGTTTCATTGTGGAGGTCTGTCTGAAAGCAGAGTTGTTTGAATACGCCGTGAGGGTAACGTCGTCAAGAGTGTGAGTGCAGCCTGGGAACTTTTAAGCCGGTATAAAGTGAGTGTGTGGACCCGAGATCGTGTAAGTATATTTTTCTGAATTAATAATTGTAAATTTCTAATAAAGGGTAAAAGTGTCAGATTTCGTTTATTTCGTTACTTTCGTTTCATTCGTTTCAATCATTTAAATCATTTCAATCATTTCGTTTTTCATTTATTGTAACTGTATTTGTTTAATTGTAACATTTTTTTTATTTTCCTTACCAACCCAGAAAAGACATTGAGGGTACCGAGTCCAATAATTTAAAATGTATTCTACGTAAATAAAATTGTTTTTATTTTATAAAATTTCATTATTTGTGTAATTGAAAATTGTGTTTTAATAAAAAAGAATTGTTTGTTTAAATTGGTAGTTATATTTTATTTATATGAGCTATTACAATATATAATATCCTATGTTTTGTTGTTGTATTTTACTATACTTCGAAGTATTATTTTTTATCAGCCGAAGTGGAATAAATATATATAAATTTTAATGCAGTTAATCATATTATTCAGGCTCTGTGACATGCTATTTGTCGTCACATTTTACTTTTTTTTCAAAATAAATTCAAATTAGTTCGCGTAATTAAATAAGTCTATGATGCTAACCTCCTTGTTAATTATATCTTTGACCTGAGTCGCGACACATTAGTATCATTGGTTAGTGTTTTTATTGAATTAGTCGAGTCGCCGTTTTCCTTTTTAATGTGATGATTTACAAGAATCACTGAGATTGTCAAATTGTTATGAGAGAGAAATAACTTTTAATTAGTTTTAAAAAACTATACTAGTTCAGGATGCGCATGGAATACAGTTTATATGCAGCTGTTGATCTGTGTTACTGTACTGTTGAATTTTATAGGTCTATACACGTGGTTGGATAATTCTCATCAATTAGTAATTTAAAACTGTTTTATTTTTCATATTACGACGATGTCGTTTGTGTTAGGACGAAGAGACATAACTCCAGACATCTCTTTCTGAGTGTTGCGAGAATCCTATGTGGATATACCGACCATAAATAGGAAGATAATACCATAACTAAAGTCGTTATCATTCTTGTATGTAAAAAACAAATCAAAGTGTTGTTGTCAAAGTAACGGATAAAGATAAGTTCTGTGACAACAATATTAATGAACACTCCAATCCATGAGATTAAGATAATTATCGTATTGTCGGACCGAAATCGTTCCGTTAAAGAAATTTGATTTGATTGCTAACTTTGTGTATGAATAAAAACACATAAATGTTAATAATTGACTAGGTAATTGCATGTGTATTTCTTTCTTTTTGAAAAGAAAAACTAAATCCCAATAAATCTTGTATGCGTCGTGTCACAGCGTGTTGAGTTTTATGAAATAGCTTCATAGTAATCGGTTAGATTTTTAACACGAGGGATAAAACCTATTATATTCATTTCACGTTACGGACACACAAAGGAATCTCATAAATTTCAGAGTAAGTGGTTTAAGGCTAATTTCCGCCTGCACATTAACACAAGATGTATGGCAGACATGTGCTACTGCGTAACTTTGATCATTGTAGGCGAACACGGTGAATGAAATTAATCTTCATCTGCGACGTATCCAACGAAACTCGTTTGTCTCTGCGCACGTACCGTGGGGCGGCAACGATGAGCCTCTTTCGACATTCTGCTCACATCCGCCCATGATCCTAGTCACCTGCACGCCCCTGTGCGTTACACATTTATCAGCTTGCCTACGCACGCCTCCTGCATTCCTAACAGCCCGCAACGTCGCGTCTCCTGCGTATGGAACTCTCTATTACCTAATTCAGACAATATCAAAAATATTGGCCGTTTCAAAGATTCTCAGATACGAAACGAGACATTTTTTAATTGCAGATATTATCTTTATTTTTACTATCAATAGTTTAATACTTTATTCTCTGTTCATTATGAAAATCAACACTTAACGTATATCCACATCAAGCATAATATAATTTCTTCCGAAAATTTCCGATGGCTCTTCAACACGTACGTTATTGCTAAATCCCTTATATTTTCATCAATCGGGTACAGTTACGATGGTTATTCGGAAATAAAATCCAATTTCTTATAAAACATAAACCATCACAGATTTTTTCAAAAACGTTATTTATTTATTTCCTTACGTGTTTCTCTATTTTTTCAATATAGTTTCCAATTTTTTAAACATTTGTGATAACGTTCAACAAGCTTTTGTATACCTAAGTCCTAGACGTCTTCCATCTTTCACCTCGTCATCTCTGGGGTCACGTATAAAACTCACGTCTCAAAAAAAACTATAACCTTCCTTATGATATCGGTGCAAAAAATCAATTCTTTTATTTATTTACTAGCTGAGTGCCCGGTGTTGCCCGTGTCTTATTTATATAAACCCGAAAAAGAATTTAATTCTATATTAATCTTTAGTCAAGAAGACACAACCTAAATCTAACTATTCCTAGTTCCGTACACAATTTCGACCAATAGTGCTTTAATTGAACAGCTATAAAATACATTGAATTTTATTGCATCAATCTCAACAAGTATACCTCCGAATTTCTTTACCAATACATAAATATACTCCTTGAATATTGCAGTCTTCAGACAATACGAAAGATTGAATTTATGAAATTGTTAGCTACATTCCAAATGTAAAGAAATGGTGGCCATATTGCACTCACTAAATTAACTAACATTTTCCGCAACGATTGTAAAGTATTTCATATATTGTTTTTTATTATCACTCGATGGAGTATTACTGGATAGAATTATACTTTTATTCAATAAAAATATTTTTGCTTCATTTCATTACGGAAAAACCTAACTATTTCCTTTGTTCGTCGCGTAGTAACGTCTCTCTCTGTCGCGTGACGTCATGATATATTGGCGCGCAGTAATTTATCACTTAATGATCACTTTTTAAAATTATAATTCTTTCCACCTTTATGCTATGGGTTTGTCACCCCCACAGTACCGGTTCTAGATTTTGGCAGAATACGTATACCAATTTTTGTTGCATTCTGTCCACGCGATAAAATTTGTATAAAAACAACGTAAATACATACATACATACATACAAATATACAGCCATTTTTATTATATAGATTTTTTCCAGTAAAGAGCCTGACAATGCAACGTGCGCACATTTTGTGAAATTACGTATTTTCAGAGATATATAATACTTCGGTTTTCAAAATCTTTTTAGTTTGACAACTGTATTGTGCGGTTGTGACGCTCTTGGCTCCTGTGTTTTTTCACCACCTGAAGAATGGAACAAAGTTTCCAGAAACTTTATGCGTTGTTGTGTTACTTCATATTGTCTGTATTTGATTTTTTATCTTATTATTCATGCTCTTATAAATTTATCGAATATTGGATACAATTATAAAAATTATTTTACTCAATTCAAAATTGTAATTATACAAAGACAATGACTGGATTATATTTTAAAAATTCAAGCTTCAACAATGACTTTACTTTCATATCTATAGACACTAAAAAAAGTTTTCTTATATGACGGGTCAATTTGTGGCCGTTTCACAAAGATATAAACTAGTTTTGTTATTAATATTTAAATTCTTGTTGAATTAAATATAAAAATTAACAAATTATTTTAAGCCCCATATCAAAATTTCTTAACGAGTTAATTAATACGTTTTTTTATCTAAGCAAAGTACTAGACTCTATTTTGAAATGCAATATAATATATCTCATGTTTTTAAGAAATAAGCTTTTCAAGAACACCAGAAAAATTAATTATATTCCATTAGTAAGAAATGTAATGAATGATTAATTGCAAGGTTTTTATTTTCCGGGTGAATGGCGCCTTCAAGAAAGGAGGATGCGACTCTGCTTCGTTGACCAGTAGCGTAGTTATCCTTGTTGGCTCTGTTCATTCGAAAGGGCTATGTGACATCAACCTTTGCTCGTGTTTCTCTCAGTGCGTTAACTGTACTTATCAGAAACACTGTGTCAGATGAAGAAAAATATTAACCAGCCTTTTTATACCGCGTTCCCCCACCTGGAAAACGTCATCACACTCTGTCCCACGTGGTCTAGACAATAGAGGTTTTTTTTACCAGCTCTGGCTTTCCCGGAGGAACGGCATAGCCTTTGTTAAAAAAGTAAACCATTATTTTGAAATGTCTGGCGGATTTACATTGGTGGAAAATTTTCATCCATTTTTAATGCCAGTTTGGAATTTCTGTTACCAAAATTATAAAGGAAGTACTCGATCGTATCACAAGGTACAATTTTGTAATTCGTCTGCGGTGAGGTAGAAAGATGTGACGTAGTTCAGGAACATCCCACCCAAGTTGTCAGAAGTGTAATTGGACACTTTTGTACTTGTCTATTTCTGAAGAAGTATTAAACGAATAATTTTGTATTCGTAATCACATTTTTCATTAAAATAATACAATCGTATATATAGAGACTATTTAATATGCACTAAACAGAACGTTGGTTACATTTATTTTCCATAAATGGTGTACTTTAATTCCGTGTCATAATGTTATCATAATATTTTCATGGAATAATATTAAACTTGACGTTGTCATATTAAGAGTATAAATATTGAGTCTAAGTATATACTATTTCTGTAATTTTGAGATTTGCTACTTTTCCTTGCATATAAAATATTCGCCAGGCTGCTTTGGATATTCAGGTGGCACCTTGTAAAGAGTTTTTAGTAGAGCGGAGACGCTGTCGTCCTCGGCTCAGAGCAGTGTGCTGTGAAATTGGCGCTAAATGAGATTTAGCGTCTGAGACGACACAATAACAACAAGCAACGAACAGTTGGCACCATTACTCAGTTGCAGGAATGCTTTGTACTTCCCGGCGTCGCAGTTTAACTGCCACTGCAAGAGGAGAGCGATTTAATTTTGTAAACGTGAGAATTGCTGACGTAAGTGGGAATTTACAGGTTCCTGAAGGCGAAAAGACAACGTTTCTAAAGTTACATTTGTCTTCAGCCGGCAGAGGTGAGAAAGTACTACGTGCAACATTACAAACGAAAAAGAACTAGTCTGCTAAATTAAACTCCACAAAATACAAAAACAAGCGTTCACTTACTCATGTCTATTGTAATGTGAGCCTTTCGCAGAAGAGATGCTTCTCAGAACCAGGCGCACAATTTCTCGACTGTATAAAATTACATCCAATTCTAACCGCTACTGTCGTCACTCCGCTGAAGGCTAACATCAACAAAGTAATTGTTAGAATCCGAGAAATTTCTCTATAGCATATACATTGATTAGCCTCTTTCACGTGTAGCACGTTTTATTTAAAAATGAGAAATCTTTATCGTTGCAAGCCGTAAATGTAGTGGTTTTATTTGAAACTAAGAAATTCCTACAGTTTGAAGCTGTTTATGTAGTGAAACTGTAACCATTTTATTAAATTTAAAGACAGTACACAATTAAAAATATTGATTTACAATTTGTCTAACTGAAGGATCTTTATATTCAGGTTTAATCGTGGTCGTAGATAGAAACTAAGCGTGTGAAGGATTAAGAAACTTGTCTCGGCTGTTTGTCTTCTCTCCCCAACGACTATTCAGAGAACCATGCAAGCACCAAGGCTGTTCCAGAAATCCTCAGTTTTATCGACTACTCAATAGATCTTTCTAAAGCGCATTTCCATTCGTCCTGGAAATTACATGGTTGACGAAAATTCTGAATTTTCCAATGTATGTCCACGCTCCACTCCAAAGTTTTTACTACCGCAAATTCGCCCTCCGGAAACCGCAAGTCATGTACGCAAAATTTTTATGACGGTATTTTCAGGTCTAGTACGTTTGCCACCGGGAATTGCACGGCTCAACTAACGAGACATCTACATCGAATACACGCAGTAAACTTGACAAATTCACAACCTGTGCTAATACATTTAATAAAGTTAAATAAAATATACCCTAATAGGAGTCCTGACGGATTTCTAAACTATCGCTCTGCAAAATAATTCATTCACACCAAAAATTTGTTCGTATTAATTATATCTAGTCTGAAATTGTCATAATTAGCCCTATTACTAAACATGAACACACTAATAGGTCATGATAGTGAAGTAGGATATTTTTTTAAATTAGGTAACATGCAGTTGGAATAAAAATTTAAGAGATTTCATTTATTAAATGTTGATTGGCTACCTTCCTCTACCCTTCCGCATCGCCCCTTTTCAAATCACTTCCTATGCTATCAAAGGGGTGTTGCCACCATGTGGATTAACCTGATGTAGCCCGTTACTCTAAAAAAAAATAATAACTAAATATTTGTAGTAAATAAATTGTATTTTTTTGGCAATAGTACTGTAGCGCGATAGTTTTAAAATTGGTATATATTTAGATTTTATTTTAATTTAATTAGATATTAGCAAGGCTTGAGAGCTTGGTAAGTTGAAATTTGACCAGGCGACGCCGTGTCGGATAGATAATCCGTTCGGTCTGGAATTAGGCACGTAGTATGTTGAATCTCGGAAGTTGCCTGGACTGTCGTGGGAAACGTCTCTCCAAAATTCCCAGAACTTGAATTAACACGTGACTGCCTGAATCAATCAAATTTCTTGGTTCAGGAAAGATCGATCCAAAATTGGTCGAGAACATCGATATTTCACATACAGAGAAGGGGCTGTAAAGAAAGTACAGAGGAGACTTCTCGTCGAACCATCGCCAGGAACGAACGTACAGCCCCAAACTTGCAGTTTTCCAGAGGACCCGTAGAGAACAAGGGTGCCACATGATCACGGCCAGAGATCAACGCGAGGTAACTGCCAAGTGGCTCAATCCTTGACGCACCTGGGGGGAATTACCGTAAACCATGGCTTAACTTGGGATTAAGGGATTCGATTGTTTTGCCCGGCTAGCTGAGCACGCATAATTTGTATTTATTTTATTTTGCTTTATCATGTTCAGTTAAATAATTAATAAATTCTGGAAAATATCCCTTTTCTTTATCATTTAATAAACCTACCACTACAGTACATTTCTTAATTACACACACAAAAAGTTAAAAAGTAATGACCTGAACTTAGGGCACATATAGGGGTGGTTCAAAAGCATTTCACCCTAGGAAAGAGGGACCCAAAATTAATAATATTTGCCTATTTATTTTAAAATGGGACTACCTTAGTTGTAAAATGTAAATCAGTACCCTTTGTCCATCGCTTTTCCAGATTATTTATGCTTATGGTATAAAATGGTTTCTCCAACTCTCTCGTAGATTTTCAATTCGAATAAAATATTCTTCCAGTTTTTTTGTTGTTTTTTTCTTCCAATACCATTTTGTTCTTGGATGACCGCCAACCGAATGAGCGAGAGATATCAGACAAGGTAGGCATTGTGCTATACATCGTATCTTTACTGAAAATTTGGACATAAGAAAGCTGTGGCCAAGATGAGTGCCGCATTGGTTTCCAATGGAACAAAACAGCGTCGTCATGATGTGAGTGCTTGGAAATGTTTTGTAATAATAAAACCCAGTGTTTCGTCCTTTATAACCATGGATCAAACATGGATCCACCACTTCACACCTGAGACGAAAGCACAGTCAAAACAATGAGGATAATCGGCTGCAAATAAAGCAAAGACAGTTTCATCTGCTTGCAAGGTCTTGGCGTAAAGTTTAAAATGATTAAATGATTAAAGAAAAAGTAATCTATGTGAATTTATTGCAGCGTTTGAGGGATGCAATGTAGAAAAAAAAACTCCGCGAAAAAGAAAGTGTTGTTTCATCAGGACAATGAACTACTTAACATATCCATTGTCGCTATGGCCAAAAGCAACTTTTTAAAGTTCGAAATGCTTCTTCAGGCATCATATCCCGAGGGTCCACTGTACTTTTTTCCTCCGAAATACTGTGGTTAGAATCTTTGTAAATGTAAATTTTGCAATAAATAAATGAGAAATCCGGTAAGAAGTGTTTGCCTATAAATCATAACTAAGCTATTCCTAAAACACAAATAAGTAATTTTTTCTCGTAGTGTTCTGAAGTTATTTATAAACTCGCTTAGAATTATAGAAGCTACAGCTTTGATATTTCTTTGCACGGGGATAATGACGACTGTAATCATAATTAGCATATTAATGGAATGCACGTCTGGATCGAGCATTGCGTACGTGAACGGTTTCCAATCTTGGTTCCCGTTGGTAGTCTGTTTCTGATACCTATTACCGATATATACTGTAATTTCACCATTAACACCACTTCTTCGTCACATACGAACAGAAATTTTGCTGTTTGTATTTAATTCAATTCTGACAAGGGTGAACACTAATACACCGATAACAAATAAACTGCCACTAAACTATGATATATACCCACTTGTTGATAAGACTTTTAGTATTGTAAAATGCTTCTACTAATTCTTAAACCTTAACGGCGACTCGCGCACCACATATTGTAAAATACTGCCAACTTTATTTATGGGGTTGGAAGAGGGTATAGGGGGCACGTTTATGTCTGAAATGGGGAAAAAAGAGCTTAACTCTTTCAGAGACGACTGAAACCTTCACGGTTGACAGGCAACAATTCACACTAAAGTTTCATCTCGATCCGATGAATGGTACAGGAACGCATGCAGGACACATATAGATACATTCATTTTATATACGTTGTAATGATTAGACTTTATTACTATATATAAAAAAACTTTATTACATATTTATAAAAATACATTAAAAAATTTTATTGGGCGCCAGCAGATATACATATAGTCTGCAAAAAAAAATTATCATTAGTTCCTGCTTGGTTATAAAATCCTCCTTCTCTACAGGGTAATGTGGGCGGCTCGGCATCTATTCAAGAACAGAGCTAATTTCCGTACTGTGTAAAAAATCTTTAACTTCTGAAGGCACTTTACTTTAACTTGTGGCGTCAGCCGACTTGCGGTGGATCACTGGTATTGTAGTAAGCAGCACACGATCTCCTTCTTCGGCTTCCCCGCGATGGACGTCTCTCCAAAAACTTTTGTTGCTTACCGCTCGCCAAATTTTCCACCCTCTCGCCTCTCTCACTCCACTTTCAGTCTCTCTCTGTCTGTCTGCCTGCGTCTGTCCACTTTCACCCGGGTTCGGAGTATATATTCTTACTCCGCCCCCCTCCCCCAAACGATGCAAAAAAAAATTACGCATACCCTCGGCTTCTTGGGGCCTCTCGGACGCACGTGGCCGTTTAATTTATTCCTTCTCAGGCCCGCGGACAAAGGGAGGCCACTTACTGATGTTATTCACTACAATGTAGATTATAATAATCCTCAACCATACAAACCCTATCTACTATAATGATTAAGCCTTCGTCCTACTGTTCCCTTGATCTAGGTTAGAATATAGCTGCAACAACCTGATTACTTGACACAAAGAAATTTGATTAAAAATGCGTAGTTTTATCAGAGAACAATAACTAACTATTTTCTATTACAGAACACCCTAAGACGTTTAAAAATATTTAAACCAACAGACATGCCCGAAAGGTTCAACTAATGTTTTGTATATATAAAAATTATGTGTAATGTAATGTAATAATTAATTTAGTTAATAATAATTGGGAAACACTCACAGGTGAAAATAAAGCCAATTTAAACAACCAAAAAGCGAAGGCATTGTCTGATTTCAGACAGATTGTTCAATAAATAGAGTAATTCAAAAAACTATTTATCTAAAGTGAGGATGAGTAAACGCACTTTACAGTATATGTGTTATGCTATTAAAAATATTGTGATTTTACGTCGTTATGAAGTATATTAGTGACATATGTATTTTGAAATGAAAATTTCGCAATAACATGGACATTACAATTCGAAACGAAATAATTGAGCTCATATATAAAATTAACTTGTTTCTTTCTATTAAAAATAATGCATACTTAATTGTTTGTTTAAAAATGTAAGAGCCAAAACACATTTACATAAGCGAATAATGACTATTCGGTCCTGTTCTGCAAATTATTATTTCAAAATCCTTAACAAACATATGAATTGTATATTATCCCAATTCCAATACCAATCAATTTCTGCCGATATCAAATAAAGCTTACCCGTTTTCATTTGTGTAGCTTATTAATTGCATACTATTTAAAAAATCTAAAGTCAATTAAGAATTGTAATAAATTGAAAATCTTAAGCAGATGATTATTTAATATTAGTCGGTGAGCGATTAAATTTATTTCAATTTTTATATTATTAGTTGGAATCTGAATTTAGATCCCCAATTTTTAGTATCGTTAACTTCGGTCACAAGCACCTCATGAATTTCTGAATCTCGTCGTGGCATTAAACTTTGCAGTTCATACAAGAAAACAATGTCTTAACGTATTAAAAGGCGTGAATATGCTATTTAATTCCGCGCAAAATTCGCTGTACCCGGGCCAAGACAGTTTCTTAATTTATTATGGTATTAGGAAGGCTTTGTGTTTTAATTAGGGTAGCAAATCCACGGAAGGTAGGTTGCGCAAACGTGCGCAGTTTGCCGCCAGAGCTAGGGTTATTGTTATAGCTAGCTGACTTTAATAAACTCCGCGTTCGTACGCTTTGACTTTATTTGACGTCTCATAAGAATTCTATATCGAACGAACGCTGTTTATAACAATTTACACAATGTAACTCTACAATTACACGGAAAACAATTCCATTTTAGGAAAATAATGCAATTTATTTAAATTATTAAATTGATAGAAACTTGTTCTTCAGTGTGCACGAAGCGTTATTGACGTTATTTTTATTTCTCCACAATCTACAGAAAACATAATGCGTGTAACAATGTCCCATATCGGAAGTCAGCAAACTTTCCATAGTGCGGGCCATGCCCTGATCAGAAAATAATTTCACTTGACTATCTCATGATAGCTCTTTCTATGAATTTTTAAACCCATACTAACAAAATTTTATATATTTATTTATTAATGTTTTGAATATTGTAGGTTGTAATCAATCAGTATTACTGATTTGAATAATTACTTGTTTATTTAGAATTATTGAGTATTAAATTAACTTTTATTCAAAAATTTTTCAATGCCGCAATGTAACGCAAATTATCTGATTGGTAAAATTCTCAGAAATTGGAATCTGCTTGAAACGAGGATGACGAAGAAGTCACTTTGAGACGGCCGTTTGAGCGAGCAAAGTCACGCTCGCCGTGCGCGAGACAATGACCAATTATGCAGTGAAAACGTTTAAAAAGTTAAATTTATCAGATTCAATCAAGACGTTTCAATATGAACGTCTCATATTTTTCTCAAAGTCTTAGGCTGAGAACTGAAGGAGCTGCTACTACGCGAGACGAGTAAACTGAGCCGTCTAAGCAAAAATTCTCAATGGGGGAATTATTCCATCATGAGATACCAACGGGGAAAATGCATGTAGAAAAAGAGCTCCACGTTGTTGTTTTCGGCGAACTTCATATCTAGCAATAACGTCTCAGTGGAACCATTATCGAGCAACGCATGAGCCAATGAGCCGTGTGGAAGTCGAGATGGCAGGCTGCAAAATTCACAATCACAATTTTTCTCTTACATACCTTCATCAATTTCGATTATATGCAGTTGTATCTCAAACGCTGTTTTTGGATTGACAAATTTCGACCCACAAATTCTTGATGAGAGAGAAGTCTTATAAACTTCAATAGTGAATTTAATGCGGAGTAAATGTTATATTGTGTTAATTCATATTCTAACTTTCACGGTGATGTATGAAACTTTGCAGTCAAACTGCTGGCGGCCAACAATGTAAAAGAAAATCGTGTTATAAATACTCAAATCCTATGGTTAAATCTGATACTTTCTGATAATAAATATATATGTGTGTTAATTCTTAAAGTTTTGAGTGTTTAAAAAACCTTGATTTTGTCAGTCTATCGTCCACATTAATAAATCAGCTGATTGTGTCGGCTCATAAGACTCTTTAAGCGGCTGAAAAGTATAACATTGGAATAACAGTTGATGTTTTTATATCATTCAAATCATATTTTATGAGAAAAGAAAATATGTAAGTGTAGCTTTATAAACATGTAATGGTAAATCTCTCAGACTTTCAGTACCAAGTTTATATTTCTTACATTACACCGATTTTAATTGTGATTTCATGTTTGTAAGTATTTGTAGATGTTATTAAGTAGGCCTATATAACTAAAAATATATTATTTTTATATAAATCGTTTCAGAGTTCACAAAGATCGTCCCTAGTTTAGCTTAACTTGCTATTAAAAAATTAAACCATTCAGCGCTATACCTTAACAAAACGTTAGGGATTGTTTTTCTCTTCAAGATAATTTCTCGCCTAGAAGATGACGACAGAGCTTTTAGTCGTCGAAACGTTTCGTTCTAATATAATTATGCAAAACCCGGTTGAACTCCGAGAACAATATATTGAGGATATTAATCTGTTAAAACTAACTCCTTCTTTTAGAAAACTAAGCAAACGATTATTTATTTTCAGCGAAGAGTCTACGAGCTCTCTGTCAATTTATTTCAGAAGGGACTCTTAATTATCAGCGTGAGTAGCCCGGGGGCCCTTGGCTACCTTCCTCTACCCTTCCGCATCCCCCCTTTCAAATCCCTTCCTATATTATTAAAGGGGAGTTGCCGAACGTGGATTACCCTCATGTAGCCTGTTGCCCTAATAAAAAAATTGGGGTTGTGGGTAACAGGCTGCGTGAACCACGGGGTGGCAACTCCCCTTTTATAGCATAGGAAAGGGATTTGAAAGGGGGGATACGGAAGGGAAAAGGAAGGTAGCCAAGGGTTAACTAGGATCCGCTGGGGCATAGTATAAGGATCATACCCGGTAATTCGCTTAAAAGTGATGCAAGAAAAATCTAGAAAACCCTGCATCAGGTAGGTCGGACAATTGGTACTTGTCCCACGCCCTTCCGATGGAGGGAAAGGTGTTTGCTGTGGGGACGCAGAATTCCCTTCTCCGTGCCTTGACCATTTAAGGAGACAGGTGGCCGACTATTCCAATACGAACAGCGGACAACTGCCCAAGGTCTGCGACACCGGAACATACACCTTTAAAAACTGACCGAGGTGCCTCGGCTTTTAGGAACCTTAGTTCAAAATACCAGAGAGAGGAAAAGGCATCCCCATAGGTAACCTCCTTCCAGAGCGCTCTGGGAAGGTTCACCTGCGAGAAAATAGGCTTTCTTCCTGCGTTAGTGAGAAAAGGGACACTATTAAGTAAACTGAATAACGGAAAAGCCTTCACGAGAGAATGCAATATCTTTGACAAAGAATTTGCTCTTTTCCTTTCCAGACATTTAAAGAAATACAAACTGAAAACATAATGAATTCCAATGATCGTCAAGAAAGTTTTCATTTCCTTGTTATTATTATCTTAGAAAACATTGAAGTATCTCACGGTCACCTAATGACCAAAACCAACCCTGTTGCATGTGACAAATGCAACTCCAAAATTACCACCCGACACATAATTAACGAGTGCGAGTACACGCTACAAAAAAGAAGAGACTATGGAATCCCAGACAGCTACAAGGAATGCCTCAACGAACCTCAATATATTAACCCAATCATGGACTATTTTAGGGACCTAAACGTGATTGATGCCATCTAATTTAGCCATACTAGATTTTCCTGTACAATCTGTAATATCATATAATGTAAACCTAAGACGGAGCCTGTAACTAATGTAACCACAATGTAAAAAAAAATGTAGTAGTAAATTTGGAAAGTGAATCGTGGCCACTAATAACCCTGTCGGTTGATGTGACAATAAACTAAATAAACTTAAAAAAACATTGAAGGACAGAAATATTTTGTCTATGGTAAACGTTTGAGTTTTCTAATAATTTCCAAACGCGTTTTAGTTGAATATCTAATAATAATTCAACACAACTCATTATAAATACGATTGTTGTAATAAATAGGAGCTGTCTACGTCATTTGTGCCAGTAAAATGACATTGTTGTAATCTATCTCCTAGCTTGAAGCGCTTTTATCAGCACTTACGTAAAACTTAATTGTATTAGCAGCATTGATTAGAATTTGTTGTAATTAAAATGAAAAAAATTACATCTTATTGAAAATAAATAAAAGAAAGGTTGCCAATTCAGACAAAAAAAAGATAAAATAAATACCCCACAACGTTTCGGGGATCCATGCACCTTTCGTCAGGTGCGAAGAAGAGCCTAGTGCGACACAACTGCACTTGTCGGTTGACAAAACTCAAAAGCTTTTGATAAAAATTTACGAATACTCGGTTTTATTCTAAAATATAAAATTATTGTTGTAAGGCTCGCAATGAAAAATTTATCTTCGTGCCTTGCTTAACAAATGCAAAAAATTGTATTTCGATGAGTAAATAATTACACTTTCCTTAACTATATAAACCCAACAGATTAAAATAATAATAAAGTTTTAAACCATTAGAATAGACTATAAAAGAAAGTTTTATTATTCAATGACATCTTGATTTCTTCTACTGTACCGTAAATTCTCATTGTCTGTTGTAATAATAAATTAAATACTATTAAGATACCGATTAATAAGACCATTTGAGTTAAACAATATTACTAATTTTAATTATAAAATAATATTAAAAATTTAAGCACTTATTCAATTAAATTGAATTAGATGTAAATAATTTTATGTATCCTACCTCATAGTTATACACAAGCACTGCGTCGATACTGTGGAGTAGAAATAGACAGTAAAAATACAAACAGATGCCTGGTTAGACCAACAGTTTGTATTTTTACCACCCATGTAAACCTTCGATTTGATTAATTCTGCATGTAGCGTCGTGTTTTGCTGTTGACGCTGATTCACGTATAGTGCGCTGGCCTTTATATGTAGTATTAACTGCTTTCGTGCAATTTATTTGCTGATTTATCTCTCCTCTCAACCTAGGTTATATTTGCTCTCGCCGTATAAAGGTATAACATTCTCGTCGTTACCTATCTAATAACTTAATATTGTTTCATGCTTTTCCTCCTATCAACTCCAATTGTCAACGTAATAATTCTTTCTTGTTTTATTATTTGGTATTCCAGTACTAGAATAAAACATATTTTCATTTATCCGGGTCCTTGTTTCTGAGTTTACTTTCCTTAAATATAGTTTGAAATGTTTGTTCAGTTAAATAACAAAAAAGCAAATTAGATTGTCTGTTTGTCTTTCTTAGGTGAATATTTAACCCGTTGTTATTTTGCACATCTCTCATTTCATTTCATTAAGGTACTATAAAAGTCCAACGGAAGGATCATATTAGCAATTATTACATTACTTATTCATCTCAAAAGTGATTTAATTATTTGTAGTGTCTAATCATGATCTACCGTTACTGTTTTGCACGACGGAAGCGGGCAGTGCAAACATTGTGATGCTTGCGGAAAGGATCAAAGAGACAGTTGGGGCCTACAGCAACAGTGGCATTGTCAATCCGAGCGACCAGGCAACAATGGGTGGCACATAATAGTCTACTACGAGGAACAGAGAAGGGATTGATTTCAGTGTGTTGCAACTATGCACTGGGAGGTACTTACGTAAATCAAAACGCACAACGTTGTAGACATCAACGTAAACACTCGTGATAAAAATATGTGGATCCCATAAGAAAACTGTTCAGCATATTACATTACTATACATTATTACATGCATCAACGTCTTAAAGGTTAAAAGTTTTCAATTGAATTTATTGCAATTTTTTTCTATTTACTTAAACAAGAATTAGGGGAAATATTCAATAAGAATAATTAAGGGAATAAAGTTGTTAATGGAATCATGAAAATTACAGAAAATAAATTGTTTGACAGTATCAACTATCTTGAATCAAATGAACAATCTTTGTTTCTCAGAGAGTTTTCAAAAATGTGTCCTATTATTTTTTTAAAATTAAGAAATAGTTTCTCCGTCTCCATTTCTTCCGGAACTATTCCATTTTACTTAACTTAAAACATTTTACCATAAAAGTGCGTGCTCATTGTGGACCTATGAGAACTACTCTCGACAAATTTCCTACTTAAAGTTATAAAAAGATGGGTTTGAAAAAGGTTCCCAAAAGACGAAGCACCTCGGTCAGTTTTTAAAGGTCGCAGACTTGGGCTTAAGGTAAGTGTTGTCTTCTGTTCCTATGGGAACAGTGAGCTATCTTCCTATTGGTCGAGGTATGGAAAAGGGAATGTTGAGTCCTCACAGCAAACCGCACTCCAGCAGTAACAGCTGGTAGAAAGCTCAGAAAAAAAAGCATAATGTAGCACCGAGGTCCTTGTAATAAGTATTTCCGAAATTGAACTTCACTGCAATTTATTACGGCTTCTTACTACCTCACCACGAAAACGCTTAGCAAAAGATCCATGTTTGTATTAAAATTTATGTATTAAATTTGTGAATTCATATTTAAAGTACAGATCCGAAGTGATCAAAAGAACAAAACATCACATAAATGTTCACAAGTCATATTTGTTAACTGTGGCACAATATAAAAACCTCATCCGAAATAAACGCCTGTAATTGCATACTTTATTGATGAACTGTAGTACTATAAATTGAGAGATCCGTTTAGAAAGAAAAATAAACTATTTTATAGACTACAAATGGCGAATATATACGTAATTACTTTTACGTCAGGTAATTTTTTTTTAGGGTAACAGGCTACATGAGGGTAATCCACATGGGGGCAACTTCCCTTTAATAGCATAGGAAGGGATTTGAAAGGGGGAATGCGGAAGGGTAGAGGAAGGTAACCAAGGGTTAACTAGGGCCCCAGGGCTATAGTTTAAGGATCGTACCCGGCATTCGCCTAAAAATAAAACCCTAGAAAAACCTGCATCAGGTAGGTCGGGCATTGGGTACTTGTCTCACACCCTTCCGATAGCGGGAGAAGAGTTTGCTGTGGCGACGCAGCATTCCCTTCTCCGTACCTCGACCAGTTTAGGACGCAGCTGGCCGACTGTTCCAATGGGAACTCTTACCGTATGCCCAAGGTCTGTGACCCCGGAACATACGCCTCTCAAAACAAGGAGAGGTGCCTCGGCTTGTGGGAACCTTAGTTCAAAAACGGAGAGAGGAAAAGGCAACCCCAAAGGTGGCCCCTTCCTGTCTCTCCTACAAGGTTCTGCCTGCGAAAGAACATCCCCCGCAGATACTGCCTTGTTCCCCGCGTGTTTTAGTTGGGTGAGATGACAAAAACTGCAATGAGTAATAACAGAAAGCGCCAATTAAGAATCACTTTCGGTACTGACATAAAACCAGAAGATTGACAACAAGATTGACATTTGTAAAATTTCGAGGAAAGAATTTTATTGCAACCGAATCTAAAGCTATTAAAATGTGTTGTACTTTACGATTCTTGAAAAATAAGGAAATATTTTTCAATATCTTACGTGAGATACGAATTATGTCACAGGATAAGAGAATATTTTAAATGGGAAAGGAGAGTCTCAGAGCCACCTGAAGATGTACAGTTTTGTTCAGGCACTCATTGATCGCTGGAGTGGCTTCGCGGTGGCCACAGTTCCTGTCCGTTGAAAACAACAGTTGTACTAAGAAGTTTGTGTGCCAAGCAACGTGCTGGAGCTCGGGAGTTACACAGGCTTCCGTAAAATGTAAACAACATGTAGACAGAAGAGACGGCGACATCAAACCCTTAAAGACCGTCGCCGTCTAGTCATAAATGAGGGGATAAATATCAATCTGCATGCCATATCTAGTTAAATCTGTATATTGCAGAACATATTAGCAAACTTTAACTTGTAAGCTGTCTTAATGCTAAATATAATTATTTAAATCATATACAGATCTATATAAACAACACAGAGATTCCTCAATCATTCTAGGTCAAATATTTTGGTCTAAATCTCGATAGCAAGCTCAATTGGAAAATCCATATAAACAAGAACAGAAACGTACTTGTTACTAAGAAGAAATTTACACCTGTCAACAGAAAACAGACTTCTACTGTACACTAACATAATTATACGAATAAGGAGTTACGGGATCTATTTATATGGATGTGCCAGTAATACTGCAATAATTCAAAGATGCTAGTCTAAAATATTAAGAGCCAACGTTAATACCCCCTGGTACATAACAAATGAGCGAATACACAATGACTTAAAAATCCCCACGGATGTAGAGACTGACCATCAAAAGACTGTTAGTCATCATAAAAAGCTAAAATATCATTCAAATCCTATATTACAACCACTATTAAAAATTGTGTAATGAAAAGACTGAAAAATGGCCAGCACATCAGCAAACATGATTCTTTTCACTGGAGCGGATCTCATCATATCACGTAAAATATATAAATAACATGTTCGAGCTACCACATTGACTTATAGATGAAAATGTAATCTCATTGCTGATTTATACTTAATAAAAAATCATATATAGTTTAAAGATCAACAATTTGTAATGTAGATTTTATTTAAATTTTTCTTTAACATAATTGTCGGCGTGATTATTGAGGCCAGAGCATTCTTTGTCGCAAGAATGCAGAGACTGTAAAGGTTGCTACGCTACTATTGTCGTAAAAGCGTATGTAAGACGCTTAGAACTTTGGTGGAAACATAGCAGTGTGTTTTTGGAAGCCTGACCGCAGTGGTCACGGGAGTGTGTTTTAGGAGCCTGACCAGGGTGGCTATGGCGAAAGTGTGTGTTAATCATGTAATACGAGTCTGATTGGGAGTGAAAACGATGTTTTGAAGCTGGCCTTGAGACTTAAAACTATCTAAATAAATACGACCACGTAAAGTTTGTGATCAGTTGTTAGAAAGACGCCGGAATTTTGTGAAGTTTTTTTATTCGATTCTTTTATAAATTTTTTATTGTAAAATTCAATTTGTAATTATTTAGTTACTTTTTTGGTGAAAATTGCAAATCAATATCATTATTAGAGGCCCAGTAAGCGGCTCTGAGGTTATGAGTATCATTAAAGCCGTGAAAATTTGTTTAATAAAATATGTACAAAAATTAAATTCTAATTTATTTCTCTTTAAAAAACATTTTCTTTAAATTCAAGAAAAAAATCCTATAAATTTTATTTTCCTTTTATTAATTTTGATACCACATCATTTGTTTGGAAAGTTGAGGCATTTTTATTATTATATGATTTTGAATATGCCAATATATAACTGGCATATGTTTTATCAAATCTCTGAATAAACAAAAGTAATTACGATTTATTTTATTCTGTCGTTAATGAAACATGAATTTATGTATGCATAATCAGTGATAATTTTCTGAAATGATTGTAACTGTCTTCAGCAATATTTTGCGATAAGTTGTATTAATCCGAGTTTTTGTTTTTATTTAAAAAAGACTTTTTTTGGAGTTCCACTAGACGTTTTTTTTATGTAACACGTCTTTTCGGTTTGTCTGAAGTATTTAGTTTAAGATTTATTATTGTTAGGTGCAAGACTTTAACTGTGGAGGCACGTTTTCTAAATGAATAATACTCCTAAGTAAATAAATATAAAAATTATTTATAATATTTTACTTTTGCATTGAAATTAATCCTTTGTATTAATCGGAAAATATAGAAAAATTCTACAGAACCGGGAATCGAAGCCGGGGTTGAGATACCCTGTTCACCTGAGATCCATACGAGTCTGCCCCACCTTTTCTTTAAACAGAGGGCTAACATAAAATTCACTTATCACATTTAATCCTCTAATAAACACGTAGGATTTAAGATCGTCTCATCGAAAATATATCTCGAAGCATAAAATTAATTACTTATACATATATTTTGGCTTACGGCAACGAAAAAATGTTTGTTTTTCGTATAGTCATTTATTTCACTCAAAACTCCATATTGATTCTAATTAGTTCAGTTATCATGTATTGTAAGAAAATCGTCACAAGTTGATAACCGTACCATGTTAATTTTTACCAATCGACTCAAGTCCTTGTTAATGTTTCCTGATATTTTTTGTTCTGAAAAATCATACGTTGAAATACTATTCTAATATAAGGTGAAAGTAGAATATTTTAAGACATATTTAAGATATTGGAAAATTTAATTATTGTGTAGTGAAAAACTTTACGTCTGATTGAAAATAATGAAAATGAATTCTACATGAAGTTATCTATATCAAAGTTTTAATCGCTTGGAGTTGGTCATTACAAGATTGTCTTTTGTTTGTTATTTGCACCAACTCTGGAAAATTAGAATTTGTTATTCAGCTAATTTCTGATTAATACCAGAAATATTGGTCTGTCGTTAATTTGAATATATATTTTTTAATATATTTTTCAAAATTATAATCAAAATTTCAATATTGTAAATTTATATTTGAATTTTACGTGCTGTCTATAAATTATAACAATGTAACTATGGTTAATTATCCGAAAGTTTCTTCAAAAATAAATACTTAACACACTAATTAATTAGTTTTATTTGCCTGATAACTTGGGGTTTAAATAAATTGTAATATATATACTTTTCAATAAAGCTAAGAATCCTAATTTTTGACAATACTTTGCATATTTTACTAGTGCTTCCTTATGAGTTTATTTTTTATTTATAACAAGCCCGAGATGTACTTGAACTATTATTACATTTACTGAATTTATTTATATTTAACGTGTTAAACATCCAAATTCCATTCATTTAGTTAAATGAATTCAATGACATTATGGTTGCAATATACGAAAACCAGAAGTAAACCGTCAGTTTTTGTCCATGATCCTTAACAAATATGTTCTCATATTTTCTTTATTTTTTCCTATGTATGCATAGTTAAATCTCCTTAATAATTAGTAAAATCATGTTTCATCTTTTTAGACATTTCCAAAAATTAAAATTAAAAAATTTACGTCTGATTGAAAATAATAAATAAAAAAGATAGCCAATTCAGACAAAAATGGTAATATAAATACCACATAACGTTTCTGGGATCCTTGTACCTTTCGTCAGGTGCTAAAAGAGCATAGAGAAACACAACTGCACTTTTCAGTTGACAACACTCAAAAGCTTAGCACCTGACGAAAGGTACAAGGATCCAAGAAACGTTGTGTGGCATTTATATTACCATTTTTGTCTAAATTGGCTATCTTTCTCATTCATTTCCAAAAATTCATTATCACAGTTATATAATCAAATGACTTGCATATTATATTATTCCAATTAAAATTAATTTCACATATCCATCTATGGGATTAGAAATGGAAACACATTTCATGGGTAATTCTAGCGAGAGGATTTTCTCGCAGGTGAACCTGTCCAGAGAGCTCTGGCGGGGGCTACCTTTGGGGATGCCCACACATCTCTGGTTTTATTTGAACTAAGGTTCCCACATGCCGAGGCACCTCGGTCTGTTTTGAGAGGTGTATGTTCCGGGGCATACGGCAAGAGTTGTTTGCTATTCCTATTGGAATAGTCGGGCAGCTGCCTCCTAAACTGGCCAAGGCATGGCAAGGGGTAAGCTGCGACCCCACAGCAAACCCCTCTCCCGTCATCGGAAGGGCATGGGACAAGTACGAAGTGCCCCATTTACCCGATGCAGGTTTTTTTATAGGGTTTGTCCTGCATTACTTTTAGGCGAATGCCGGGTAGGATCCTTAAACTATAGCCCGGGGGCCGTAGTAACCCTTGGCTACCTTCCTCCACCCTACCGCATCCCCCCTTTCAAATCCCTTTCCTATGCTATAAGAGGGGAGTTGCCACTATGTGGATTACCCTATACATAGCCTGTCTACACCCAAAAAAAGAGGGTAATTCATCGATAAAGAATTAATAATAGTTCGTAAAGAAACGTTTGTTTGGTCATAAAATATCTATTGGGGATATTTGTTTATAAACATAAATGATCAATATTAGAAACCTCAACATATTTACAATTTAGTACAAGAAGGCGCAGTAAGTAGTTATATATCTCTCACTCCCTTACATATTAATACTACATTAATTAATGCATTTATATTGTTTATTCAAAATGGAAGATAACATATATTTTACTATTTATCCCACTTCTGTATTCACTTCAGGTGAATTTATCTCAAAATGTTGGGAGATACAAATATTCTGTGTAACAAAAAAATATTTCACGTCGCCCTACTTCTTTCAATGTTTACTGCGGGCTGTTTTTACACAATACAAAGGCGACAATGGCGCAGGTTTGTATAAAAAGTCTCCTGCAACAATCAAATGTCTCATTCTCCGGTTACAAACAACCGACTACCGAGCTCAGTTCATAATATCTGAAACTATGCATTACGCATACAACATAGAAAACCTGGATAAAACATTCTAATATTGATTGAAATAAACACGAATTATGGATGGTTGAGAAATAATGAATGTATTTTGAGTTACGTTTACGGATGTTGAGAGAACATCCTGTGTATGAAATACGAATTTGCTAACCAAACCTTAATTTTAATAAATTATGCCAATGAGATTTTACAAGAAATAAACATACTTAAAAAGCAGTAACTATCGATAAATGTTGGCTGCAACAATTTGTTTTAAATTCTGGATGAATATTAACGTTTTATTGTTAAATTTGTAATGACCTTACGGGAGGCGCGAATTATACATACAACGTCAAAGAATAATTATCAAATCATGCTCTTTGAAACCATATGCAAACGACATTTCTGCGATGAGCAGTTACGGTTTTACAATTAACCAAAAATTTTGGTTTCCACGTAGTTCTTCGAGTAGCGCGCTATTGAGAACTGCTCAACGGAATTTGATAAAATTCCGACGGTAGCATTTTTTGTCACGCTAACGAAGATAATAAAGAAATATTTCGTCACTTCGTAAATTGACCTCTGATTCCTCAAATTTGGAGTCCGTATATACATAAAACTTTAAATAATTTTAGATTTATCAAAATTTCAAGCACGAATGTAAAAGTAATGTTTGCTTAATGAATTAAGAACAGAGACAAAGACAGAACCGTGTTTGCATAATAAATATAAAATATTTTATTGTCCAATAAATCCTCCACATCATTTTCATATAATTGAGTCGATTCTTAAACAATAATGTTACAAACGAAAACATAATCATGTAATGACAGGAGTAGTTGAAATATTCATAATTGATCCAGGCATCGTCTAATAAACTTTTAAAAAGACTTGATATAGTTCCAGGTAGATTTATTGTTGATAATTACACATCATAAGCCCTGCTTTGCACACCGAATCCCGTCAATTTAAAAAACAAATATCTCATTTTATTTTAATAATTCGTGGCGTTCTATGAAAATATAGGTTTATAATTTTACAATTAATTACGTTGAATTTCTCATTATCACAGGGTCACCACTGGGTTTGATAGGAAGAACGAATACAATGAACTAAAATATTAACAATCCAAACTAATTGAAGTTAACGGAATACAATATTAAATACAAAAGTAAAAGAAAATGAATGAAAAGAAAAACGCGAACGAAATTTGACTATTTCCTTTAATTATCGTTTACAGTCATTAATAATTGTTTTGTACTCACAACAGTGCTACTGGTACCAGTTCAGACTCTTGTATTTTGAAGTCAACACCCACTAAACAGCCCGTTATACACTGATTCTACTTATTAGATTTTGAACACATGGTAGTTGCTCTGGATCTCTGCTATACTGGAACCTGGATTATCTCACCCTCAGTCAGTTGCCGGACGTAGATCTTCTCAAAGTCTCTCTATGCGAAATTTGTTCAGTTTGTGAAGCAAAACTTCTGCTTCCAAACTGCGATTTTATAAATCTCTCCGTCAAAACTGTTTACTTGCGTTTTATGTAAACTATTATCTCGCCGTTGGACTTCCTAGATAGCCCTATTCATAATTCTGGATCCGCAGACTTTTACTGTTCCTAATTCTCTATGTGGACCGAACTGCTATGTCCCAGTTCTCGACGCATACATTTCCTTTCTCGTCTTGCCGCTGACTGAGTTCCTCTAGGCGCGCGGTCTCCAGTCTCCCAATGTTAACAAAGAAAAACCAGCTGCAATTGTTGTCTTTAAGCACCCGTTCCACCAACAATTAAATTATATTAAAACAATTAATAGCATGTTTAATTGGTATTACAATATATATATATATATATATATATATATATATATATATATATGAAGAGCTCTTAAATTCGCAATTTCGGTGTTCGTGAATAAAAATAATTTAATTTTATTCAAGCCTACTTCTCCAGTATAGAAATATAGAAGACAATTTAAAGAATGCGACAATGACTGTACAGTTTCTCATAATAAGAAATTTATTTCAAACACAATTCTGAAGTTTCCTAATGAATTGTTAAATTTATATCGTCTTTGCTAATAACAGTTAAACAACCATCAATGAAATTTCTTTTGCTTGAAGTATTTTAATATATAAACAGGACAATCGACGTGTCCTAGCGGTAGAGACCACAATTATATTTCTTTAAAGTGAGTTATCCTACAAAAATACTGTTTCCGAGAAATGAATGCCAAGTGCAAAATTTATTTACCATATAATTTAATTTGAAATCGAACGTATTTCCGATGAATGCTGCGAAATACTATAAATAATAAATAAAGGGGACTCCTAGAATGGATAGTGCGTTTCTATGACATGAACAATGGAATCCGTAACCGGAGAAATAACTATGTTTTTGGGAGGCTGAGCAGAGTGTATGGAGGGCCTGATCACTATGGTAGTCATTGCGAGAGTGTTTTGGGGTCTGACCGGAGGAGTTACGACAGTCTGTTGTGGCGGACCGGCCAGTGGTGGTCGCATTCAGCGTATGTATTAAAGTAAACAGTAAAGTGTTGAGGCGGCATACTAAGTGAAACAGTAAAGTAGAGAGGCGCATGAATTTTTGTGAAGTGAAACGATATAGCAATCAGTACTATGGCCTGTATATAAAAATTTTTCTTTAAAACTAAAATAACTGTCCAGTGGACAAACCGGTACCAGACCAGCTCTGAATATAAATGGTATTTAAAAACGTAATTATGTAAACTTTTATGTAAATAATTTGCCGTCATATTTCTCTAGATTTGACAGATTTCTATAGTTTTTGTTGTTGTTAGATTCTTTTTATAAAATTTTGTTATTGTAGTTTAAATTTGTATATTATTTTGTAACTTGGAGACAATTGCAAACCACTGTCATTATTAGAGCCCTGTAAGCGGCCCTGAACTTTTTTATTCTCATTAAAGGTGAGACATTTGTTAAAAACATAAAAATGTATAAAATTTAATGGAAATAGAAATTGTAACTAAATAATATTTTTTTATCTCTATAAAATTATTTTGTTTAATTTCAAGGTAAAATCCTCATAATTTTTCTTCCTTTGTTTCATTTAAATTGAATACCACATAATATAACTCTCTAACGTGAGCTGTTTCAGTAATATTTTGTATACCACAATATATTAGAGAGATCGCATTTGTCTAGATCAGGATTAACTGTCGTAATTTGTATACTTAGGGAAAATCGAATTAAGGTGAAATTACCAAACGTGCAATGTATTAATTCATATTTTGGATACAAATTTAATATTGAAATGTTTGATAAAATTAGGCATATTCTAACACTCGTAATTACCAATATAAAACGAATCGTCAACAGGTGACTATTCAGTTTTGAATAAGTAATGGTGCACATTAATGAAGTATGCTTTGCCATCTTTACTTAAGAAATTCCGTATCTTACTTGCACTAATGTTCCTGTAATGAATCCTCCACATCAACAGAACCAAATTTGTTCCTTATTGGTCAATATTGATCAGAAATACGCTTAGAATAAGACAACATTATATGTAATACTTCAAAAACATAAATTTATAAAAATTCAAGGAAACCACGTAGTCTCAATTCCAGATTCTTATTCAGAACCAGAAGCAGTTTTCAACGTCATGGTCATAATCACCTTTACAGTTTAAATACGGAACAATATGTGAACATAACTGAGATAAATATATTTTCAAAAGCATGATATTTATAATTATATATACTAAGACATAAAACTATGATCAGAAGACGTAAATCTAATCCGTAGCATGTGTCATGTTGACAAGTACTGTTCAGTGTTGACTTACTGTCAATTTGTTAAAAGCAAACACATTACCCGGTTGTTCTTTGATATCTATGTACATTATATGTATCAATATAAGATCGATATAAGTGATATTAATATTTTACAAAATAATATATTGTAATGCCAATTAATTAAGACATTAATTGTGAAATTGAAAAATATAAATTGTTTGAGAACTCCTTTGTAGCGGCAGGAGTTTTTGAAATAACAATAGAAACCGGCTCTGTTCCTTTGTCGGAAGGTCCGTCAAAATGGCGTATGCGCGCTCAAGTTACAGTTGGCAGGAAGGTTTGGTGAAGTACAGTTCGCATAGAGGTTGGTGAGAGAGAGTTCACGGAAAGACCTCGTCGAAATATAACAGTTTTTGGAATGAGAATTCAACAGGGTTGGCAATTAGCAGAACAAAGTAAAACATTCATAAAAGTATAACGTCGAAACCTGCTAACAAAAAGCAATTTTTGTGTCCATAGCCGGCCAGAAATAGCAAAAGTTTCGGTTTAAGTCCAGAACAATAAATAATAACCAATCGACAAATCGCAGAAGTCACCTATAGAGAGCGGTCAACCGACAGTTTTTGAAAGGAGGATCGTCCGAGTTCCTGACGACATAAAATTTTGGCTTAAAAATTTGGTGTAGAATCTGTGAGTTTAGAAGAAGCAGTGTAAAACCCCACAATAGTGTTTTCGAAAATTAAAGGTACGCTGGAATGCTGGGCAGACGTGAGTAACAATTTAAAGAATACAATTAATTATGTAAACGTAATTGAAAGATAGCCGTCAGATTTCGTTCTCTTTTTGATTAAAATTGTTAATCAGAGTCAATCTTTTTACTTTTAATTTCGTTCTCAATTAAATTTCGTTCCAGTTTAATTGACCAGCAAACTTCTTCTCTTTTAATTGTAATATGTTGTTGATAAGATTATAAATATTATTGATTCGCCCATTATCAAACCCAGTGAAGACCCTGAGAAATTCAATATTATAAATTTGTAATTGTTTGAGTTATTGCCACAATAAATCTTTTGTTTGTAAATTTTATTGAGCTTTCATTTAAAAAGCACATCATTTGTGTATATTTAATAATGGCTTCCACAACGTGGGGCTCGAATTCTTCAAATTCATTAAATATTATTGATGTGTCCATTTTTGTTTATTACAATATAATTTACAACAAACAATTTTCATATAAGAAAATTAACATGATGCAGTACTATATTTCCATTATGTAATTTTTCTTCTCAGCAAGTTTATAATTACAGCATACTGCGTACCGATGTCTAACCCTTCATTTATACAGTTTGCGATCATCTCTCTGCTTGAATTTAAAGGAATTAATTCAGCTATTCTAAATTTGAACTGAAATTAATTTCTGTATAAAATGCATATTTCATCAGAATTAAAATTATGGTTCCTCGCCTTACTATGTGTTGATTACGATGTAATTGGTTTCGATTTTGGTTTGATACTAGTTTGTGATTCCACTTCATTTTTCTTACCTTAGTTGCTTTATATATAACATAGGATTTGTTACATTAAATAACATTAAAATTTTGTTTTCAACCTGTGTCTTATATTTATATTTAAGTGTTGGTTACACCATGTCAGCACAAGTCAGCACGTTTTAGTCTACAACTCTTCAGCGCAGACAATAGTTTTTATTTGGATAATATTTATATATTATATAATGATCTGTCCAATTTAATTACATGAATTTAATTATGTCCAGTTATTTAAACGCAATTGCGAAACTTGTTTATACATGATAAATTAATTACTACAATTCACGTAGTTTTCGTGACAAATAACCCTTGTCAAATTATTCACAAAAAATAAATCAAGCATGTACACGGTCATTAGGCTCCATTTTATTAGTATTTTGTTAGGACCCATGCCTTTAGTAAGAAATCGTGTTTGGTTTAAGAAATACCTGTTTCAGAGACACAATATCGAGGAAACAAATTTATTTCTCTTGTTTGGGTTGTACTCAACATTTCCTGAAGTTTGCGACTTTCGCAAAACGTTCTTTTATTTGTTAAAGCAGATAAAATTTGCCTGACCAAGCACCTTGCGTCAAGAACTTAAGATACATCTCGAAAAAGAAATTAAAAAACTGTAGTGGTCTCGTATCATGACAAATATTGGGATAGCGCACGAGTAATTTATATTAAATTTATGTAGCTTTAATTTGAACTCACATTCAGATATATAAATAGTTACTTTAATTTGAGGCCTGAAGGGCGCCCGTAAGCTCAATAGGTTTCCAACCACAATGAAATAAAAACAAAAAGTCAAAAAATGGATTTTAGGAAAAATCAACACTGCACAACAAACACCAAAACAAATAAATTATATGTAAACTTTTCATTTGTTGTGTGGAGAGGCAATTAACCGGCACGGTGGACCATATACATATATACATATGCGAAAAGTGCAATAGTTTTAAAACTTACTGCGAACATGTTCATATGAGGCGTTTTCAAAATATTAAATACACTGAAACTGATGAAACACTGAAAAACTGGTTTATCTTCAATTTACAGTTACTCATGGTTACTTATGCAAAATTTTAATTATTTTTTAATGAAGGAAATTCAATTATTAACGAAAACAATTAATTTACTATAAATTAAATTACAGCTGGACTATTATTCACAAAAATTAAAGCAATTATTTATTAATCTGAAGGGATTTGGGACTAATAGCAGAGACAATATATATGTTAAAAATTCACCGGGCCGCATTAGTTCCCTGATTGTTTCCAGTAGTCTCGTACCGACGCTAGAATAACGTCGACGGCAGCGTAATGTTTAATTCTTCACTGAGATAGCGTAGCAGAAATGACAGGCTATCCATTCCATGCACTTTCTCCTCTTTCTCTCTCTCTCGCTCTGTATGTGTCTGTGTGAGTGCCGTCTTTGCAATTAATAAGTGTTCCTAACTTTTGTTCCAGCGACGACTGAAACTCTGATATAACTTCACAGCTCATTCTCTATTGCAATTCCTAATAATGTATTTTTGTATTTAATAATCTACAATTGGGAAAATAGCCCAGTGGAAAATACAATAACATTACTTATTATGTGACTTAAACTAAAAAATAATAAAACATTGTCTTAGAATGTTTTTACACTGAAAAAAAGTTAGTAACTATAGTGCGCCTTTTCCAAAATAATTATTTATTAACTATGTACATGTTTTTTAATTAACTAAAAACCGAGTCCAGGTGCTGGCCAGAGGCTGGAGGCAAAGGGTGAGAGTCCTTATGGTACTTTCCAGTTAAGGGTAAAACTCGGAGCCGCTGGAAATTTTGGGAGCTCGGTCAAAGACCGTTGTACTATACAAGGTCAAACGTGACATGGACAGTAATGTGTACTGTGGCGTGATTGGAGGAAATTAGTCCAATCGGACCGATTAAGGAATCCAAAAAGGTGCCCTGTCACATGATTGAAAAGAGTCAATCGTGACATATCAAAACCAGGAGTCCAAGAGAAAAATTTCTCGAGAGACACTTTACAACTAGCGTTTTGGAGAGACACTATGTTTGGTTCTTGGAAACAAGACTAAGGATGAAAGTTGCTGGGCGGGAGAGTATACGTCGCTCAGTCTTCGGTGCTCCAGTAACTGGTAAACGCAGAGGTCATTTCTGGGTGTCGCGAGTTTTACAACCGAAACCACCACTTGATGATGAGGGGAGTTCCTTTTGCTTCATGAGTAACCGGAAATTAAGTAGAAATAAGAAAGAAGGAAAAGAAAAGAAACAGTCTGGAATAAGTATTGTTGAACAAAACACTTCACTTTAAATTAAATTATTAGCTGCATGAAAGATTTTTTTAGATTCAAACCAAATTTTGTTTCTTAAGGAGGACTTTCCCAAAACCCCCCACCACAAGTAATTTATTCCGGTTATTATTCACGCTATTTAGTAATAAAAATTTTCCGACTTCTGTTTTTTTTTGTTTCCGGTACCTTATTTTAAACTGATTGTTCCACCTACCGATATTGCTGAGCTTTTGGATTTTGGCGCTGATTCCAATTCATGGCATAAGTTTCGCATAGCAGCCTAACCAGATTTTTCTCTTTTTTAGTCCCCATATTGAGGCCGTGTACTGCCAAATGTAGCTGCCATTTTCTGAAATTTCTCAAACGATTTTATTTTGTTTTTCCTATAGGGATCCCAACAAGCTGCCCCGTATTCCAAAATTGGTCTCACATCCTTAGATTTTGAGTGCTCCTTTTTTAGATTTCTCATTATGAAATGCAAATAATTCCACGCTTTTCGGCTCGCGAAATTCACCTGCTACTCCCACCCAGGGCTATTGGTGAAGTATATTCATAAATATTTGCAGCTCGTCAGTCTTGGAATTAATGGCTAACCGTCGGCCCACACTGCTGTAATAATAATAAGCTCAGTAGCTGTTCTTATTACAATGAAAGTCGGAGGTGAAGTTCGCCGGAACTGCGGTGAGCTTGAAGATCCAGTAGCGCGGTGTTCACCTCCAAGAAGGATAGTTGTCAAGGATTGACGATAGGAAATAAGATAGGAAAGAAAGTTCTCCGGGATGTGGAGTCGAGTTGGATGTGGAGTCCAACTTTCAGGACGGCGAGGAAGTACTAGCTGCAGGGAGACAGACTTAAACCCCAGTATAAGTGAAATAAGGATTTATTACTGATTGTACAGTCAATATCAATAATAAACTGGAGTTACAAAGTTTGAGTACGTGAATCAGCCAGGTGCTAAGCATACACCTGGCTGAATCCAAATCATGAACTGGTTATATGAGTCGCGCCGCATGTTTAAATACATCTTGGTACGACCCATATTTTACAGCTGAGGAATGTGGAGTTCGCGAATCAGCAAAACAAGCATCAGCGCTCTGAATTGAGGCACCTCGCTTGTAGTTTCGACTGCTTGCTCCAAATTCCACGCTTACTTAATACTACATTCATAATACTATATTACACTGCAAAACTCCACTGATATCGTCCAACACGAAATGACCAATCCACTGATAAAGAGAAGTTTGTAGTAGTGGATGGAGTTTATCATTAACAGAAAATCGTCTGATTCCTCAGATAATATCAGCTATGTATAAGTACCACTTTCGTCCTTTTTTGTTGGCTTTACCGAGGAGGAAGCCAGAAAAAATTCCAAATGAACTGCTTACCCTGTAGTGCTATTCATTATGAGGAGTCCAACAGCACCCAATTAACTCAGAAAAACTATTAGTCAATGATAAAAATAGTGTTTCACCACACTGATTCTCGTAGAATTTGAGCGGCAAAAGCAGCAGTGAAATTCGCCGAAGAAGAAGCTGATCGAAACATCACTGCCAGAACAATATTCAGAAGACTTAATATTCTTTATCGTTTTCGCAGATGTGGATTTTGTTGTCTTACTCAATGAGTTGTGCTCAGCTGCAACGAACGTCTTCACGATGTGGCAGACGTGAAGTCGCGTTATTCCATTTTTTACGCGCGTCTTAACCACACAATACCTGTAACTGACAGCTCCTTTATGGATGCAATCAGCCGGTTGCGACAACACCTTTGTCCTTTTCGTGCGAGGAAAAACAAACTTTCAGAGTAATGCCATCCTCATGATGTTTGCCTACAGACAGATTCAAGTGATGAGACTAATGCACTGGATAAATATTACGTGGCTATTTAGGGGGTGTTATAAAGTAGTACACTTTAAATAATATCCGCTTCCTGTCTTTAATAAAGTCGCCAACCAACATTAAAATAACGTTGTTCGTTTGCGTAATCTGAAGACGCCATTTATATAGAATTTACTACCAAGTTCATAAGTGGTTTGGGAATAATAAAATCCTACAGATTAGTCGTGAAAGACTGAGAATCACGAGGTTGTCCCAGTAAGTAACACTATGAATCGCATCCACTCCTCAGAAAAAACTGTACTTAATAATCTGTACATGCGTAAAAGAATGCAGTTGCCACAAATCCAAATTAAAATACTCTGACCTTCATAAATTTTTCGTGTGATAAATAATCCTAGAACGTTCCATCTGTTCACCTATAGGATCCCGACACAACGAAGAAGATTCCGTTCCTATAATGGCCGAACGTTTGGTTACCTCTCCAGCTTCTTAGGGAATCACCGGCATTTTCTCAAAACGAGAACCCTCGAAACAAATGGAATTTTTACGTATCACATAATATCAACTGTTTCACTGCTGCAAGCCACTATTATTCCTGCTCATTAGATGCATCTGGTGCGACGAATAGTTACTTGATGCTTTTAAGATGCACCGGAAGGTGTCGCGGGTATGTCGTCTTTTCCTCTCCGGTTACAGCATTATGAATCATAGCAGTTGTCTTTATGTACAAAAACTTATTTTAAAATCTTCCCTTTAATAATTACTAAATTAAAACGTCATCAAGTCACTGCAACCAATAAGTATAAGCAACACTGAGGGCCGCAGGCGGCAACCTAGTGCATGACTCACGGCCAGCTCTCAACTCCCCAGCAGTGAAAGGGTTAATCATCGTAATCGCACTTTTGTAAAGAAATGCTTACTTTGTGAGCTGAATGCATTGAATTTTGCCAAAATACTTTTCCGACATTTGTTGTCATTTTGGAGGTAACTGTTTTCTGGCTTCGGGGCGTCCTCAGCAAAAACTTAAAGATAGGTAAATTTACTTTACCTTCCTCTTTGGATGAGTAATTTTCCTCAAATTTGGTAATAAACATGACCAAAAAGAAAATACTACATAATAGATCTGCTTTAAGAGCTGTTTCTCGAAAAGCTTTTGAATGTCCTGTACTCGGTTTGGGCATAAATTTTAGAAAGTTTCATCTAGTTAAGTAATGAGCCGAAGGCTTTTACTGCAGGATACATATTTTAGGAGATATTGGGCTAAATTCGAAACAAGTACAAATTTTTCACTATATTCTGGATATTGTGAAGCTCTCACACGTCGTTAGATGCTGCGACCTCTGTTACTTAGGAATGTAATTGGTTCATACAACATATTAAAAAGTTACAGCTCCATAATCTTTTTCAAGGTCGGATGCATAAATTGACTGAAATACACCGTTCCTAAGGAACTATGCAAACGTATTGGAATTTTCTTCAGTTAATATTTTCTGCCAAACAGCGCAAAATTTTTAGCTTTTTTTTTAGAGTAACAGGCTACATGAGGGTAATCCACGTGGTGGCAACTCCCCTTTGATAACATAGGAAGGGATTTGAAAGGAGCGATGAGGAAGGGTAAAGGAAGGTAGCCAAGGGTAGCCAAGGGGATTCCTGTGGGGTCTCAGCATTCCCTTCTCCGTACCTCGATCAGTTTAGGAGGCAGCGGGCCGACTATTCCATTGGAAATAACGGACAACTCTAACTGTATACCCAAGATCTGCAACCCTGGAACATACACCTCTCAAAACAGTCCGAGGTGCCTCGGCTTGTGAGAGCCTTAGTTCAAATGCAGAAAGAGAATAAGGCATCCCCAAAGGATCCTAAAAGGTTCTGTCTGCAAGACCTAACGACAACTCTCGATTTCTTAAGAGTTAATTAGGGCCCCCGAGCTATGGTTTAAGGGTCCTACCTGCCATTCACCTAAAAGATTTTTTTTTTAGAGTAACAGGCTGCATGAGCGTATTCCACGTGGTGGCCTTTAATAACATAGGAAGGGATTTGAAATGGGGGATACGGAAAGAGGAAGGTACTCAAGGGTTACTTAGGTCCCTCGGGCTGTAGTTTAAGGATCCTACCCGGCATTCGCCTATAAGTGATGCAGGACAAACGCTAGAAACTGCTTCAGGTAGGTCGGGCATTTGGTACTTGTCCCACGTCCTTCCGATGGCGGGAGACGGGTTGCGGGCGAGTTGTTAAAAGATATGTATTCTTGGAACGGGGATGTAAACTTGGACGAAGACTGGTAGCGACTTTATTTTAATGATGTCTTTGTGTTTCTTATATTGAGAATAGCTGTCACCCAGAGGACGTAATGACACTTCTATATTATTATTATTATTTTAGCTACTACTTGGAACTTTCCCGATTGTAGTAATATCAACATAAATAACATAATTCAAAGTAACATATATACAATTATATGGGTCACCTAAATCAACTGTCTTTGTAAAGATTTTTACTATTCTATTCAGTTCCTCTTTGTGGTTCAATAACGTAACTCAATTTCAAACTATAATTATGTTGTTAATACTCGTGGTCGCATAAGTTATTCACAACAGCATAAAGACTTAATTCCTCGCAGTTTATCGACAAATTGCATTCATTGTCCATGTGAAGAAGAAAATATTATATACCGAAAGTTTCACCAAAACGAAATATGATTTTGAAATAAACATTATAAAGTTTTCATTGGTAAATAACGTTCTGCTGGCTTTACTCAAATGTTACGATTAAATAGAGACAGCAAAATGTATTCCGTATTTGTTTGTTTGGACTCAGTGATCTTCGTAGTATTTAGTGCGGAAACATTTTTTAAATATTTTGATTTGACGTTCGCGTTTTACCGTAACACACTAATATCCAAAAAGTACCATTAAAGCTGTTATTCTTCTGCAATGAATGAGCGCATTAAATTATTTTCTTCACAAAGAACACTCCGTTAATTAAGTGTCTTGTGAATTAAGATGAAACATTTCAAAAGTTATCATGCCAAAAAGAGAAAAATAATTTTTCATTGTTTTCACAGACTTTTAGTAAGGACATAATATTAACATGAGGACTAATAAATTATTGTTCTTTATTTATATCTAAGTTTCATTGTAAATTATTATTAGTATCATATTAGAATACATTGAAAGTATTAATTTCAATTTTTTTCGTGAAACCAAAACAATTATTTTAAATCGAGAGCCGTTGTACGTGATCCTATCAAATTAAAAGTATGGAAAGCAATCACTTTTCGATGTCAACCAATTTTTAATAATATTTTATGTAATATTATTTAAAGCTTCAGAATAATTTGAATAAGACTTATTACAGTTTAGGATGTCAGGACATAGTTTCGCACGTTTAGCATTTCTGATATTTTATAGTTAGTGTGCAATGACGTGGTCACTAAAATGTATGTAGAAAATACCATAAATTATTTTCATTTTTTGGTTACAGTTGATATATGGAACGCGCACTCGCACGGAAGTTCGAAAATATTTATGAGATATTCGACTTGATAGGACTTATTTCATTAATTACTAGCGGAGTGTCTGACGTTGCCCGGGTTGTAATATAACCATAATCCGCGATTTGTCTCCAATCACTGTTGCTTTTGCTATATTTTTATGTAACGCACCTCGACCCCTATCCCCAAATGTGCTCAACTCCCATGCCGTAAGGGGTTGAACTTATTGACCCCGATAAAGTTTCATTCGACGAATATATCGGCCGTATTAACAAGTTAGAAAATTTCCACCCCAGCTAATGTGAGTTAAAGAAAAAGTATTTATTCGACGTAAAAATCGTCCGTTTACATTGTTTTAAAATTTCAACCCCCGGCCACCTCGCCCAGCGTTAGCCACGTTGTCATAAATAAACTCATCGACATCCATAACCCTTATTTGACTCGAATATCGGTTGTTTTTTCGTTATTTTCTTGTAAACTTCCAAAAGGGGTAGAAATTATACACAAACATACACATCGGTAAAAATACTATCAAACTAATTAACCTATCAAAAAGAATTATTCAACGCAAATATCTGCCGTGTTTGTATGTTTACAAAATTTCCACCCGCGCCATTCGCTGCACCTGGGGCTCAAATGGCAAGTTTAATGTCATAATTACACTCAGCGACATCCATAACCCTGGATTACACTCCAATCGCGATTGTTTTTGTGTTATTTTTATGTAATGCTACTCCACCCACACCCTTAAGGGTGCTCCGCTGCCAATCCCGAAAGGGGTTAAAATTAAACACAAACAACATCGGTAGAAATACTATCAATCTAATTAAACCTGAGAAATATTTATTCAACGCAAATATCTGCCGTTTATGAATTCTGAAAAATTTCCACCCCATCCTTGTCGCCCCTAGGGGTTAAATGGCAAGTTTAATGTCACGATTAAACTCAGCGACAATCATAACCCCGGATTTCACTCCAATCTCGGTTTTATTCGCGTTATTTTCTTGCAACTCCTTTCACCCTACCCCTAAGCGTGTTCCTTTCCCCTTGCCATAAAGGGTTGAATTATACACCAATAACATCGATATGAACACTCTCTGACCCCAAAAAATATTCATATAATTCTAACATCGGCCATTTTAGCATGTTTAAAAATTTCCACCTCCGTCAAGCCCCGCTCCCGCGTGTCTCACCACTACAGTACCGTTTATAGCGTTGTAAAGAATATAAGTACCAATTTTTGTTGCAATCTGTACACGTGATCGAACTTGTATAGAAATTAACGTAAATACATAAAAAACATACATACATCTTTTTTTATTATATAGAAGATAATTTAGAATCATTTTTCAAGTAGTTTCTGATTTAGAGTTTTTATTTTGCTACTCGATTATACAAGAACTAGTGAGCATGTGATACTAAATGCCTATAAATTTCACCAAATTATTTGTGTGTACCTGCTGTGGTGTAGTGGTCAGCCTCAGCGTCTCGGGTTCGAAACCCGGCATGGGCATGGATGTTTGTAATCGTCATTTTCAAGAAAACTGTAGTTGCGGCTGAAAGTGAATCACATACTGACCTCGTATCACACCTAAATCCAAAAAATAAATTTATTTATTAGAAAGTACATTTCAAATTGGAAGATGCTTTGAGATGAGAAATGTTCTGCAATAGCACGTTGCTTGAAATGTTTTTATATAAGGTAAATGCATAGTAAAAATGTATCGATATACAAAGCTTTCTAAAGAGAACAGACGTTTTCGAAAACTAGTTATATATTGTAAGAATGTAAATGTACTGAGTTTTCAGTATTTATTCAATGGATCAGGATGGAACAACTGAAAATAAACACAAATAAACGGAAAACAACTAATTTGTCAGAGAAATTGTAATATTCTACTAAAACGAAACATAATAATTCGAACTAAAACAAATCATAATTTCATTATTTTGACGTTTTGTCCAGAATTTTGGGATTTTTTTCAGGTTGTAGACAGTTTTGAAGGTATGCATATATCTGTGTGTATATGTGTATATTTAAATTAGAAGTCATAATATAAATTTAGTGTCATGTACTGTGACCTATAGCGTTTGTAAGCGTAGTGTGGTTTTTAATCTATAAACAATTTAAATTTTGTGAAAATGTATAAAAAATAATATTTATGTTAATCTGACAGTTATAATCTAATACATAAGCAGAAAATAATAAATTTTTGTATGACAAATTGGTCGTCTTCCTGATTATATATTAAATTAAAATTGTCAGATTAATTTATTTAGGAAAATAAAATTATTTATTTATGAAGTTCTTATTCTCTTTTTAGAGTTATTAAATATAACAATACGAATAAGAAACAGGAATCGAAACAGTAGACGAAAATAAATCCAAAAAATAATTTGTCATAATTGCTGTAATAAAAGGATATTTCCCTCAAAAATACTATAGCAACAATCTTGTCATAAATGTTCCAGAACTATTACATTCCCTACATACGTTATTCTGTATTCTTATTGGACTTAATCTTCCACATCTACTTCGCTAACAATAGAAAACAGGAGCTTATATAACGTATTATTTAATTGACGCTTAACCTACCTAATGAAAATGTACTGACGTCATCTGATACACATGACGCTTGTGAGTAAATATGTAAATAATCACAGCATTTAAATAATTTTTTTTACTTCGTCCATTGGTCCATTGGTCGGTAAGTGTTAGAAGCTTATGGTAAATGTAAAAGATTTTTTCCCCACTATTCTGTAGACATTCACTCATTTTTTGCCTCAATTTGGCAAGCATGAGTGAGCGTCGAAAGCTATTATAGAGGCAGTACGTGCTACTTTCTAACTCCAGCCAACGTTTTCGACAAAAGCCTTCGAGCGAAAAGAATACGAACATTTTCTGCGGAGCAGAATGCATAAGCAAGCATTGAATCTCGCCCACTACTTCACTGCGTTCGCCATCTTATTTCTATTGTGTTTTAAATTCTCACGCTAAAATGTTTCTAGCGTCCCAGGTGCACTGTTCAAATTCGATAGCATCTTTCGACAATATCATTGACATTTGATTAAGTAGTGAAGATGCTAAATGTCATTTCACAATAATGATTCAACTTTAATTTTAACACGATTTCTCCTTGGGCACATAGGCTTATAAGGAATTAATAAAAACCAACACAGCGGTACACTCAGACTGTTTATATTTTATTTCACGCAAAACCGGCGTTGAAACGTTAAATATTTCTAATTTCACATAATGTGTCTGTGACTCAGAATTTACGACGATAAATTCGCCGCATCCTACTTATTTCAAATCCCTCCCTATGCTATTTTCCTCATGTAGCCTGTTACACTAAAAAAAAGGCATTAATATAATTTTAGATCAGTTTAAATATTTCCACGTTAGTTCGGATCTGGCTCGTAATTGCGGAACCCTAACAATTTAACAATAATTCTACCGAAGTCTGTGACGTTTACAATAACGTCGTATCTCTTACAGTTCATAAATCTTGGTATGACTATACATAAATTTCACATGATAGAATCCTTTCTATGCTCGGTTCATGTGTGCTCGTTATATAGACCGACTCAAAAATATATTGGTTGATGTTGACTCCGATATGTACAATTATTATTCTAAATTTTCTTAGCTTCACATTTGATGTGGTGGTTAACTTGATAAGTTATATCGTAATCCTTGCAGTCCTGACAGCGAATGGCCTCCTATCCTCCGCACTTTAACCGATCGATCGTACATTTCTCGCGGGAGAGATTCTTCTTCCGTTTCCGCAATTTCTCGTTACTCTCTATACATTATGTACACCGAGGATGGAAAACTAGATGGGCTAACTCTGCGTGTTTATTTCACAACATTTTTTAAGTTTCTCTAAAACAGAACGATAAATACCTTAAATTATTTATTGAATGGATTTAATATATTCGAAAGTCTTGTCAATAAGTCATTCTAGAAATATACTATTTTAAATAGATCATAAACAATGCATTCTCATTCTTCCAGCTAAAATGATATATGATCTTACTTAATAATAAAAATACGATTATATCCAATTGGAAGAAATTAGTATTGTGCAATGTAGATTGTAAATTTAAATTTGGTATGTGAATTCAAGCTACATAGTCTTCCTAGGTCATTAAATAGTAGAAATTAATTTCAATATTTTCATTATTTACAGCATGTAAAACAATTACTTTTATTTTTTGCTATTTTAGAATATATATTATTTATTGCTAAGTATCACAGCTCCGTTTTGAGCCACCGGGCGTATCTAGCCATTTCAGGAATTCATATAGATTAAATGTAAAATGTGTTGTGTTTAACAAATTAAAATCTATTACTATAGTTTTCAATTTATCAATTTGGGTATCAACTATCCGGTGTAACAACATGAGAAGCCATCAAAAAATTCCTTTGAATTGCGTTGGTTCAATTCAAATAGCTCATTTACAAATTTAATAACATATGAAATTTCGTCTTAAATTAATTTGTCTATTATCCTGGGGCAGGGTGTTTTTACATATTTTTTAGAGTAACAGGCTACATGAGGATAATCCACGTGGTGGCAACTCCCCTTTAATAGCCTAGGAAGGGATTTGAAAGGGGACATTTGGAAGGGTAGATGAAGGTAGCAAAGGGGTAACTAGGACCCCGGGCTGTAGTTTAAGGATCCTACCCGGCATTGTTCTAACAGTGATGCAGGACAAACTTTAGAACACTAGAATCAGGTAGGACGGGTAGTAGTTACTTGTCCCACGCACTTCCGATGGCGGGAGCGGGGATTTGCTGTGGGGTCGCAGCATACTCTTCTCGGTGCCTGGGCCAGTTTAGGAGGCAGCTGGCCGACTGTTCCATTGGGAATAGCTGACAACTATTCCATGCCCATGCCTTAAGACGAACGCTAATACGGTTTGTGAAAGCACTAAGCTAATCGTACTAAATTATCTGTCGTTCATTTAGTAAGTGCTTGAGCCTCTATCACGTTCTTCCTTAATTCTATAATTATTAAAAGTGGTCATTTGCACAGCCCTTTATTCAACTTAACCAAACAGCTACTTATGATTAATAAATATTCTACAATGTAATATACCTTCTGTACTAACCCGCGCCATTAAGTAATGACTATCAAGTAAATACGCGTGAGTGAATACTCGGTAGCTTTTCTTGCGTGCGGATCTGTTTAGCTTACATCGGATCGACGAACTCGGCGTGAATACAACACCAGTACGACTAAGTGTATAATCGTCTCGACTATCAACCGGAACAAATAAGTGTTTCAGACCTAATATCTACATCGCGTGGTGAACCTTCTTACTACACACCAAAAATGTAAGCCACACAGCGGAAGATAACTTACGCTAACGTAACCGCCAAAGGCATCTATCTCAAAAAGGACCTATTATTGAGGCGAAAGACGACATCAAGATCAAGGACTTTGTCAATAAGGTGGCCAAATTTACTGTATCCCACTAGGCTCACCACGTGAGTGGTTACATTTAGATATTAGGCCAGAAACACTTATTTGTTCCGGTTGATAGTCGAGACAATTGTACACTTAGTTATACTGGTGTAAATAGCTGCTTCGTTAAGATGAATAGAGGTCTGTGCAACTGATCACTTTTAATAATTATAGAATTATGAAACAACGTGACGTTGTTCAAGCACTTCCTAAATGTACGACAGATAATTTAGCACGATCGGCTTACTGCCTTCACAGATCGTATCATGTGTTCGTCTTAAGGCATTGGCGTGGAATAGTTGTCTGCTATTCCCAATGGAACAGTCGGACAGCTGCCTCCTAAGGTTCATGTATTGTAAAATAAAATAAAATAATATAAATAGTTTATTCCTGGCTAACAAAAATGAGTTTATTTAATAACCATCAGAATCACATTCTATGGGCTATTTTTGTAGGCTTAGAATTAATTTACATAATTGAATTCATTACTGTCCTGATGGGGTTCTCTCCAATGATTGGTCCCCGGTTACCATGTTTTCAGGTCAATTCGCCAGCATTTCTTCAGTCTTCTGTGGATTCTGTGTTCAAGTAATGGGTGTATTAGAGGGTTCGTATGTGTTTCTAGTCTTTCATGGTGTTTAATTTCTCTCTCTTGAACTATAGCTTTGGTATATAATGTAGAAAATATTATGACACTCGAATTCAGAAGGAAAACCCTGATGTGTAAATATACTGTAATAACCAGTAAAGAAGGACATGTTTTCTGTTCATATTTTTATCAGAGTTGTTTACAAACTGAGACTGGGGATCCTTTAGTGGTTGGTACATATTAAAAAATAAGGATAAAATGACAGATAAGTGGACTTTTAGAGAAGGGAAGGAGTAAGGTTCCTTATAAATAAATACAGACGTATGATTATCTCTAACATATGCCCGACCGCACTCAGAAATTGAAAATGAACTATTCCAAATATATATCATTCATTAAAGCAGAAATACATGGAGCTAGCTTTTATCACATTCTGAGTTTCTGCAGACATATACATATATATATATATATATACGTAAACAACATCCCAGATTACATCTCATTCAATTACGATAACACAACAAATAGAATTTTCCTTTTACGAACACATGTTAAATTTACAAGGAGGAAGGAAATGTTGCCAAACAGAACCCCCACCAGTCAAACAAAAAAAAGTACACATATCCCCCCAAAGTAACCTATCCAAGAATGAATAAAAAACGCGCGAACCACCCGCATATATTAACCCGAACCTCTACGTCTAAAAAGTGCCTATCCGTACATCATCATCCAAACCAACATCAACTCCAAATTACGTCAATGAAGAGAAAATATATCGTAATTCATGAAGAAAGAAAAATTAAACAATTCAATAACAATCAATACAAAAAATATAGACGAAGCACTGGAACCAAGCCGAGCGTTTCTCGATGATGATCCGAATAAAATCCCACTAAACATTCCACAATTCAAAAACCTTTGGATGTAATAATCCAATGGATGCAACGAAAGATTATACCGACAACTTTGAAGCGTTAACATATATCATAACATAAAACGTACTCCTTAATCTCAGAAACATCATTAAAAGCGGGAGCCACAAGTATTACAAAGAATATAAAGCGACACCTAACTGAAGAAATCTCTCATTCAGAAACCTCAGACTACAAACCAATGAATAAATATCTCATACATAAACGTCCTGAAATGGAATCTTAATTGTTTCTTCGCCAGTGAGTGCACATACAAATAACATTCATAATATTACAGGAAACCATTTTTAAAAATAATAGACCATGTATGTGACCTGTGTAATACACCAACCATAGTAGAACACCTCATCACGGTCTTCCCTAAATTCTATCAGGAGTGGAACCAGACACTGGTAGATAAAAACATAAACGAGAGTACGCATTTCATCAAAGTCCATAATAATATCAAAAAGCTTCTAAAAAAATTAATTTGTACCCATAAATTTATATGTATCGACGTTACATGGTCCAGAAATTAATGCGAATATAAACAAAAATAAATAATACATGCTTAAAGTAACACGAACGTCGTACTGAAAAATAGATGGAAACTTTGTAACTTTAATTAAGTAAAAAATACTTGTATATACTATTGAAACAATAAATTATATTTTTCCACCATCTATTATAACCCCAACTCAATTAATGGTATAACTTCACTAAAATGTGAGCATATTAATTAACTTTAAAATTTGTATCACAGTGTATATCGTAATTAAATTCCAAAAACTAACAATCCAACGAAATACCACAAATTAAAAATGAATTATCACAAGTCATGGTAAGAATAATTAATAAAATAGTAATCAAATAATGTAAATAAAATATACGTTTTGGAAACGTTCTTGTTAAATTAAAATATAATAGTTAAAAATGTCTGTATTCTGTAATAATCAATTAATGATATTTTCTTTGTTATAATGTCATCAGTAGAAAGTGAAATCACTGTCTCCAGAGGGTAATATTTAACGCGATTGTCGTGTCAATAGGAACACATTACCCTCGCAATTGCTTTCTCAAACATTTACGAAGTGGTGCTGACTGTTGTGAAGTGACACGGAGTTCATGCCATTAAAGCTGTGGCTAGAAGCACTTATAGTTATTGCTTAATTAGAGTGCAGTAACGTCACTTTATGGCTAACATCTCACACTTGCTAAATTACTTCACTTTAATGGCTACTCTCTTAGTAATGAGAACATACAACCATAAAATATGGAACACAATTTATAATAATATACATGAATTTTACTTCAAAACGATGTACCATCATTATGGCACTTACATAATGTTCTTCGGAAACTCATGGACTCCATGTTTTATTCAAGACGAACGTTACGACGATTATAATTTACAAAGTTGAAGTCTAACACAGCGTTAAGTGATAAAAATGAAGAACAGAAATTTATTTTTTGTCTTACTGTTTTAAATCGCTGAATTGATCTGCAACATTTATTTTGTTTATACCCTAGTGTTATTGTTTTATTAAACAAATTGATTCCAAAATACAGATAAGGAAGTGATAATGTCATAATTAGAGATACGAGAAGGAAATGCACTAAAATCGACAGAAGTAGTAATATTGCAATTTCAAGAAGTGCAGAGAACACTACAAACTTCAATTATAGAATAATTTACGAAAATAATTTAATATTGTTTCTAGGAAGAAGTAAGAATAAATATTATTATTTTCAATCAGACGTAATTTTTTTTTCATTTTAAGAAGTAAGAATGCTGTGGTTTACGTATAGCGTGATAGACTCCATTTATTAAGTGGTCCAGTAGCAAATAACATATGGAATATTAGCCTTCATTTAAGAATGAGTTGTGAGATGATATTTTTTCTCAGAAAGACAACTATTTTATCACGGAAGTGAAAGAAATATTTCGGTAACGAGTATAGACTTTGTGATAAAAAATTAAATTCATATTAGGGGCATTATTCGGCTTTTAAAAACATGAAAAAGAATTAAGTTGGGTTTAACAAATAAACTGAAGATTACGTTTGTTTGAATATGGTTCTAATTCTTTATTCCCTTTTAATTTAAATACTTTATAGTTTTTTAAACTACGTGTTTTCTTATTTCACCGATTGCTTCAGTAGTTAATAAAATTATTGAATTATTTTTGGTTGAATTTGAATAATTTTTAACTTGCAATTTCCTAAAAGAAATGTAATAATAAATTGTAAAATATTCTTCATTACACTCACAGCTTTTAAAAGTATTTCTTAAATTTTGGAATTGTTAACGTGTAGTTCATTGTATAACTTGTGAGTATTAGTTCTGTCTTCTTTACTTTGGTGTCATTACACTATTCGTTAGTCAGATAATTGCGGGGTAAAAAATGTATTCGATCATTAAAATATTTTTAATTTGCAGATGTTAATAGGTGATACGTATTTTAAAACAGTATTTATATTCTTATATACTTATAAAAGGAAAAGAAAATTAGTAGTAAATCATTAAATATATTTTTCGAATATGATATTCATCTTTTCTGGCGAGTGACGAAATCTTTTTTACATTTTTATTTCAGTCTGTAAGGAAGATGAAGCGTTTATGATTTAGAATTCGTTATTTATGCTACCCGTAATGCAGTAGCGGATCGTGGATTTCAGCCACCCGGGGCGTATGCCAAATTCGCCGCCCACTTAGATATTAAAATTCAAAATGCTCCAAAATTTACAAAAATTATGAAAATTTGCAGCCGGGGGTGATCGCCTCCACCTCTCCCGCCACGCTACGCCACAGCCGTAATGCAAACAACATTCGTTACATATTTCATTTATTTATAGGACAATTACGAATGAAAGTTATATTACGCTTTTCCGTATTCTCTGGAATACTAAATGACATATGGAGAAAAGAGTATTTTAAAAAAACTCACAATTAATCATATTTAATGCTCTAAACGGAACGATAAGGCTTAATTGGCCATTTATTTTAACAAAATTATTGGGAAATGTGCACAATAGAATATATTTATGATAGATTTCACCAATATGCAATGAGAACATTTACGTATATCGGCATTATATATCGGTTATCCGTCCTATACTCTACTATAATCTGTTTCAACTGGAAGCCGTTTTGGCTGTCAGAGAATGAGAGCAGAGAAATTAGACGAACTTTGCCACATCGTCAATAATGAATGACAATAGACCCTTACTTAAGCTGCGTCGGCAACAATAGTGACGTCACACAAATTTGATTCGAATGTGCATGGAAGAGCTTCAAGGTCAAATCGGCTCCCGTTTGAAAATAACTATAATACTTATATTCCAACGTTCTTACAATATCTCTAGAGAAGTACAGAGGAAAGCTGCAAACACACAGAAAGTTTATGAATTGGAATGGGAAGATTTACAAGAATTCTATTAAGCAGGAAGCATATTCGGGAAGAAATATCATGAATAGATGTCATCGACATCTACAATATGTGAACTAATTCCGTTGGGAATATCACAACTTTAAAATAAAATCGCGATCCAAAGACCGGATTTGGGTACGTTTTCTTTCGTAAACAGAACGATATCAGATTTGAATAAATTACCCACTGAAAATTTATTTAGTATTAATTTCTTATGGTTAAATAGGAAGAATGAATTTGTCAATGATATATGCACAAAATGTTTGGATGTGATACAAGGATGTTGGTTGTAAAGAATTATTTTTATGGGCTGGGTTTTTACGTTAAATCAAAAAATTATTTTCCATTAAAGAGTTTGTAATAAGTTTATTACAGTTAAGCATGAAAAACTCTTATCTCAGGCACCTGTGGTTTTTACGTAGAAGAGATCTGCTGCCCGTACCAAATACGTACTGCTATTGTTTTGTGTTGCTTGCTGTAGCTCTCGTACCGACGTCTCCGTATCTCACAGCCAGCAGAACGGGTTAACTGCATTGATGACTTTAGTCAGGACCATTGCAAGGCGTCGACTCAGGGGTTGACCACTGGCTAAGACGTCGGCCTCCGGGATTGATTGCTGGCAAGCTGTCGTACTAAAATGTGTGGCTTCGATGAACTCTTCAGTAACAAATTGTGGCCCCTTTCTCACGACGATTCTGCCTCGGACTATATCAGAGACAACAACTTGGAAAAGTTTACAGCAGAACTCATGAGATTTGTAGATCGGTGACACTTAAAACGTATACACGTAACGCAATATATCCGTAGATATAAACTGCTCCAGTTTCAGAAGCTTATCTTAGTTATAACCTCCCATCCTTTTACTTACTTTTTTCATTATTAGAAAACTTGGTCGAAATGTCAGTTTCACTGATTCTTCCATTGTTACAAGAGTTATAACACGCAGCTGCAGTTCCGTAGTCAACAATGGCCAACAATTTTGTCATGTAGAGGCTAACAATCGAGACAGGACATGAAAATTACTTGGATGGAAATATTTATCTCCTCCACCCCCACGCACACCTCGTCCAACATTTCACAGAAAACAACTCCCGGCATCAGTCCGCCAATGCACGATTTCGAATTCTCCAAACTACAGTAAACAACACTTCCGAGACAAAGCAAAAATAAACCAAAATACACGCGTTACATGGTTAAGAAGAACAAATTTAGAATAATCTGGCATTAACATTAACAGATTCGTTATTGCTTTTTTCATTTTTTGAAATTACATCTAAAAACAATTTAAGGGATAAATATGGTCAAAACATTGTAGGTTAAACATTAAATGTCAGTGTAAGAGAAGAAAGTGATCGTATTTAACTACATTGTATTAAGCCTACTATAGAAGCGGTCGAACTCTTAGACTCCGCTCTAAATACATTTTCGTACTTTAGACCAAGAGAAATTCTTCAACGTTATAAACGTTTATTCTACTCCTGTTATCATTTATTTTTACTTTTACTCTTATAAAAACCGAAAAGCGGCAATAATACACGTGGATGAAATGGGTTTGCTGACTAACCAACAGAATACCCGTTCGGAAATTTAAAGTTAGTGATAATATTACTGATATATTCTAAGATAACAGAATCAAAACCTACGAATTTTAACCACGAAGGCTGTGAAATACGACGGCTTTGGCAATTTTTAAAAGTTATGTGACAATATACCAGAGTAATATAAGTGATGAAAAAATACGGCCCAAAAACAGTGTTTATAAATGCAGTGGAAGATATTTCGGGTCAGGATGAGCAGGCTTAATGCCCCTGCTGAGAGGGAGTTGGTAATGGCCACGTTATGGGACCCATTAGCTGTGAAGCAGAAATGTGACGCGTGGACAATGCTTCATACCATACCAGTACAGGTCGCGTTTAACAAGATATGTCATATTAAATTTTTATATTTATTTTTACCCTTTTTCGACTGTTAACTCAGTAGAAACACTACATGATAACAGTTAGCAAGCGTCAGATATGTAAAACAAATATGTATGAGAAAAACTATAATTGTTGGGAATTGAAAGATATCAGTATTAGGAACGCAGGATTTATCACATACGAGTAATATAGAAATATAACAATTTTACAAAATTGTTCTTATTAATTATAATATTGATCGTTTCAGATATCAGTCTCGAAAAATAGTTACTTTCAACGACAAGGATCCTCAAATCCGTCCAGCTAAAGTTATGATGATTTTAAAACAGATGTTCAGAAATAATCAGTGCTTATCGGCGGGTAATTTATAATTCACTATGTGTTCCTTTATTATCGCCTTTAAAGCCCTTTTAATTTTGTCAATATACATAGCATTGCAATCCTTGCATTAAATATGATAAACAAAAAAAATGAGTAAAAATAAAAATAAAAATTTTTATCTTACGGGGGTGGTCTGAACAATAATAAGGCGCTTGTGGATATATCTGGTGAGTAAGGCGGATGGTCAAGCAGTTCAAACCGTAATTCGTGGATTTTCGCCATTACAACTGCTGAGGAGCGTTGTCTTGGTGAAACAGGGTTTTATTTTTCTGCAAATGTGGCCGTTTCTCCGCAAGTTATGCCTTCAGCTTGTCAAGTAATGATGCTCCTGCAATGGTTTTCCTTTTGGAAGATAATCGATTAAAATAACTCCATGACTATCCCAAAAAACTGTCGCCATCACTTTCCCAGCCGAAAAAACAGTTTTTGGTTTTATTTGGAGCCGGTTCCTCCGTTGCAGTCCACTGTTTGGACTGTATTTTTGTTTCGGGCGTATAATGATGTATCCAGGTCTACAGTAATTAATCGGCGCCAAAACTCGGATTTATTGCGCCTAAACGTCGCCAACAGAGCGTTGGAAATGTTTATTCGAACACGTTTTTGGTCTGACGTGAGCAAACGCGGCACCCAACGCGCGGACAGCTTTCTCATGCCTAAATGTTGATTTAATATGCGACAAACACGTTCTTTTGACATGTTCATGACCTCTACTATCTCTCTCACTTTAATTCGGCGGACGTGTAGCACCATTTGGTGAACTTTGGCGATGTTTTCGTCGGTTGTTGCAGTTTTTGGACGTCCCCAACGTTCATCGTCTCCCAAGCTCTTACGGCCACGTTTAAATTCAGCTGCCCAAAATTTCACTGTGGTAAATGATGGTGCAGTGTCCCCATACACAGAATGCAACTCATCTTTGATTTGTGTAGGCGTAGTGCCTTTCAAAAACAAATATTTAATACCAGATCGATACTCGATTTTCTCCATTTTCACAAAACACTCACATCAACTCACTCAAACGACTGTTACATTACAACTGCGCGTCTAAAATGGCTGAAACTTTGGTGAGTAACTGTCAACAGATGAACAACGCAATTCACTAGCTTTTATTTACTAGTCCTTGCTTCTTCACGTTAAGGTCAGAAACTTTTCAGACCACCCTCGTATATTGAATTTTTTTTAGTTTTGTCAAATGACTCGTGCTAGTGTGTCTCTCTGTGCTCTTGCGTTTGTTATGCACCAGCAGAAAGGAACAAGGCTTCTAGAAACGTTGTGTGGTATTTATATTAGCACTTCTTTTTTATTATTAATTTTCAATCAGTCGTAAATTTTTTCATTTTAATGTTTGAAGCCTAGCGTCTTCTAATTAATTTTTACGTATTTATTATTAAAAAATGAGTATCCTCAGGAATAAATGGACACTTACAATTCTTAACATAACATGCCAACGTATTGGAACTATTGCAAATAATGTCAAAATTATATTGGCGAAGCAGTTTCTTTATGTCATTATGTTGACCATTATAATAAGGAAATCTTTCTAATGATCCTGGGGGCATTGAGGTCCTGGTTAGTTGATATTGAAGAATGTAAAAACTTGATGAGTGTATTGTTGATATTAACATTGATAAAATAAAGAGAATAATAATTAGGTAATAGGATGTTAGTGGCGGTATTATATTTTTGGAGTGAAAAATGGTATCAGAGTATGTCAACGATATTAAAAATCATATGATAGGATTGCAATGCTGTATATATTAGTAATTTAAAGGGCTTTAAGGACGAGAATAAAGGAATTATAATAAGAGAATGAATTATAAAGTACCCACACATAAGCAATCGGTTATTTCTAAACATATTTACTTAATATAGTCATAAATTCAACTGGACCGATATCAGGATCCTTAACGTTGAAATTAACTATTTCTCCAGAATGATATCTGAAATAATCGATATTAGAATTGTTAAGAACAGTTCTATTAAAGTCCAGAGTTTCGAACAGACTTTTTTAATTTCATTTCACATAAATTGAAATATAATCACTAGGCTACAACGTCACTAATTTATAATATTCAGGAATTTATTATATTCGGTCCATTACAGATGCTTTAAGAGGACGTCGATCTACCACTTATGTGAAGTAAGCGTTACATAAGTGAAAATTGGAATAACTATCAACAATGGACCAAGTGTATTGAAAAATTGTTATTTTAAGTTTTGTGCAATGGTGAATAATGAAACAAATTACTGAATATACTTTTTTTCGCTGTCTCGTATATTAGCTAGTAACAATAAGGGGGATTTATATCTTTGGGTTGGTTTTATCTTTGTTTAGTTTTTAGTTGCTTTGTTAATGGTGAGAGTGGTTGTACAATAAATTGAGTTATTAAAGGAAACTACAATAATTTATTTAATATACGTTCAAAGGAATTGAACCTGATATACAAAGTTAAACAATAATTCTAAAGTGATTATTACAGTAAGAAAATTTACACATTTATGATTACATTTTCAATTTTTTCTAACCGATATTTCTCCTCACATTTATCATGAAGTATTTTTCCTTTTAGCATCACACATAAATATTAAAGAACCTAATTAGGAAAACTCAGACTGAGAAGTAAAGGATTTAAATTTAAAGGAAGCACAGTTGCGCCAGAATATATTATTCCTGGATAACTGCTAGTGTAAGACTTTTTTTTAGAGTAGGAGTCTACTGAGAGAATAAGAAAATAAGGCCCAGGAGTGGACGTCCGGCACTCGCTTCGAATCACGTCAAGAATTCCCAACGGTTTCCCCTCAAATCCCGCAGCCAGTTTCCGTGCTCAACGTTCACTCGCCTGAAACTGCATCTTCATACAAGCAATTTCGGCTTTGGAGTTTACCTGGTTCTTATTTCCTACTGAAACGTTTCAATGTGTATAACTTTCTGATACCTCTAACACTCTCCAGCTCAAACTGAAACTCAATCATATAGATTTTTTGACGTGAAACGTCTTACTTCGCGAATCTAGTTTGAGCGATATTACACGGAGGCGTATGTTACGTTTTTCTATAAATATTAATAAATATGTTTCAATTAATTATATAAATAATGTCAATTATAATGTATGTGAATCAATTGTATACTAAGTGACAATATCTGAATTCGACGTAGGTTTTTTTAAAATTTATTGCTTATAGTCGCGTCAACATAAAAGTCATTGGCAACTTACCATACCTACTACATGAAATTATTTAAATTAGTTCATATTAACTATACATTTTATTCTTAGTCTCTGACTCATTGTCTATTTAGATTAGACCTCGAATGCCGTTTTCCTTGCTAAGCTTTAGTAGGTTATTTATTGCCGTTGCTTAGGTACATACCTCCCTTCTCGTGTATTTCTTAATTGCGCTATTCTAGTCCTGTCGTGCTTTGGGCAGTCGTAGAGGGCATGCTGGATCGTCAGGGTAGCCTTGCGTACGTCACATGTAGGTTTCGGTGACCTATAGAATGGATGAGAGTACGTGAGGTTATAATAGAGAGTTCTTAACCTAGCAACAACTACCTGCTATCTCCGTGACAGATTGCCAGCATAAGATATTTCCTTGAAGTTGTCGACTCCCTTGAGAAAAATACCTTCTTTCCTTCCTCTTCTACACTTGTACTATTTTTTCTCCAGTGTCTTACATAGGCTCGATAAGTAAGTCGAATAAATATTGTTACAGGTAAAAGAGATATTGTTTCCACCGTTGTTGTCTTTGTATAATTTCAACCACTTACTACTGTGGCTGGAGTGGAATTACACAAATATAACTCAAAAACAGTCAAGATTCGAGTCTAAACAAGGGTTTTGTTGTCACTGAGTTTAATTATGACATTCAACTTGCCGTTTAACTTCCCCAAGCGGGGGTGGTCGTCGGTAGAAATTTTCGAACATGTTAAACGGTCAATATTTGCGTGGAATAAATATTTGTCGGGGTCAATTACATTGATGCTATTTCTACCGATGTTGTTTATGTATAATTTCAACCCCTTTCGGCATAGGACGGGAGTACGCTTAGGGGTGGGAGTGGATTAGCGTTACATAAAAATAACGCAAAAGCAACCGAGGTTGGAGTCAAATCGGGGTTTATGGATATATGACAACCCGGGCAACGCCGTGCATCTGGCTAGTGACAAATCTTTTTTATCACTCTAATTTCTTTATGATCAAACCGACAAACAACACAACCCGTGATCGCCACATACGTCAGACTTTTTTCGTCATAAACCTCAGACTGACACTAATACATACTTTTTTTACGTGTTCTCGAATGTGAAAATAGGATCCGCCGTAAACAAATACAAAATATAAACATTAATATTATAACAATTTAAGGATGAACTATTTTTTCTTACCACAAATATATCTCAGTCCTTTGAATAGGTGAATTATTTTTTAACCCACGTGATATCTTCAACAGAACTTATTAAGTCTATGTAATACTAAAGAAATCTACACTACGATTTGATAAAGAAAGAAATTTCGTAATGTGCACTGAAAGAATTTCAGTAAATTCCATTCTGTTAAAAGTATTAATTTTTTCCTTTCGTCGAACTCCTTAAATTAATGCTCCACCCATCATCAAATATTTAGAAAGAAAATCTTTTCTTATTTTAGCTAACGTGGAAAACATTTATAGATTTAAGCCCGAGTGAAAAATATTTTTTAAGGACCGTAAAGTGAGTTTTAAAATCGAAGTTAGGAACGATGTCAAATGTCATGAAGATGATTGGTCCAGTTTTACATGTGTACTGAAGTCGCGACAAAATGAGCATTAATGCAAGTTCAAGACACATAAAATAATAAGATTTTGGAAAAAAGGCATGCTATTTAATTTACACCATGGTTCACAAGACCGGGAAAAGATTCATATTTCGGTCATTTTTATTGTAGATGACTTCTTGGACACTATAAAATTTTTCTACTTTATTTTGGGTAATTTAAGAGTCCATTTGCAGTTAAAAATCAAATCAAGTGTCTTATAACAAGCATGTCCCACTTTCGCACTTAAATATACCGAATCGGTGTCCCATATTATCCTATGTAAATAACCAGTAAACATGTAAAAGATTTCCTTTATAAAAAATCATTACTTTTCGATTTTTTGCCGACAATTAGACCGATGACAGTTGCTTTCGATAACGCCTTATCGATCGAATCTGAATTTAGGCCTAGAAATAGTTAAATACGTATATTGATTGTTATTTGTAATGTGTAGGTTACATATGTTGGCTCATTTTCCTATTTTATACGCGCTTTAATTGGCGTGTGGGTCATATAGAATCTACGAGGTCGCTTACATCTATATTATTTTGCCGATGTATACTTTGAGGAAATATGGAGTGTTTATACATAAAACTGGATTAACGGGATCATCTCTCTTAACGCACTATCTCATGTAGATTATTCCAAATCAAAATCTAGTGAAAGGACAGATAGAATTGTTTCTTCTTCTTTTCGTACTACTTGTTTGGAAAGGATTAAGGACAATAAATAACACAAATTAATAAAAATACATTGATATTGATAAAACAAAGTTCAGGATCCAATATAAGAAAGTATAGGAAGTAAGGAAGGACGCCACCAAGTATTCTAGAGTTCGCAAAACGGTGTGGATTCAAAAAATATGTAGGGTGTAGGGCATTGTCCAAATACTAACTGAAAGTTTAAAATTAATAAAAATTCTTTCAAGGTCACAGATTATGATGTTTAATAATACTGAGTCAGTCGTAAAAGTATTAATTTCTGTAAGTATTTCGGAGCTGCAGAGAGCAAGAAAACGGAGAAATCAACTGCTGGGAAATAATTTTTTACTGATTAATGGATGAAAAATCATAGTGTGTGAAGGCAACTGATGTTCCAAGAGATTTTTTGACCCTCAATTCAGGTAGTGCCTTTGAAGTAACTAAAGACAACCACGCGTAAAGTTAAAATATTGTATGACGAAGTTGAAGGGTTATCTTTTCCAATGGAACCATATAACGAAAGGCAATTAAGGATGTAAGTTAATAATGAAGTCGAATTTGAAGGTGCAGAATCAAGATTAAAATTTCTATTATCCAGGACTTAAACGATGTAACTAACAAAGGTCTCCGATTTTCTTGTTTATTTTAATTTTGTTGCATCATTGCATAATTATAAATCATGAATTATTGTTAATACTATTAATATACAGTGCTACTATACAGTACCTACCAAGAGTCCTAACATTTTTAGTTTGCTTTAATTCAATTGCATCAATTTTTAATTATGAATTAGTTTATATTCTATAAAATAAATAACGAGTCTTGAACTAATTCACATAAAGAATTATGGTCGAGGATTCACGCAAACATAATGAAAATTATAGATTATTTCTTGTTTGTCACAAACAAATAACCTCAGAGGTGTAATAAACAAGGAGTTCAATGTTCTCTTTGCCACTTTCGCGAAGTTCTCTGGTACTGCCACAAGGTGCAACCAAGTTTAGACGAGTGTTTTAATTAAAGGAAGAAACTTTTCAATGTAAAACAAAGTTGAATTTGCCTTTGAAGTTCCACAGTCAGACGTGATGAGGTCCTTGGTTTATTTCTGTCTTCATTTGTTCCTAAAGTGTCTTTGAAACAGGAGTCTGCGTTAATCCTTATGAAGTAACTAATTAGCGAAGTTGAGACATAAGGGCGCAGTAAACGTCTTTACAAGTATCAATAAAAGAGCCAGATCTTTAACATACTGGCATTTCCTTGAACATATTCTGAGCAAATTGAATTCAAAGAACCGTGTATATTGTGATATATTCTGTATTAAGTTAATAAAATTGTATTCAACATAGGTCCTGTGAATCTTGTATTCTTGTAATACGCCAACAATGAAACGCAACGTTGACAAAGATTAAAGGTTTTACGGTTAACGTCCTTTCAGGTACAGTTGTTTCATAATGAAGTACGTTCGGCGACGTCAAATCTAAATTTTTAACAATCTTATTACTCCGTGTACTCGTTCCAATAGACTTCAAAATTTTATGTACTTAAACCTGCGGATATGCGTCTACTGATATATATATATATATATATATATATATATATATATATATATATGTGTGTGTGTGTGTGTAATAAACAAACAAGTCTTGAATTAAAATAAATTCTTAAACAAAAAATTAATTAAAATTTGAATGATAGTTAGCCACACGTTGAAGACGCCAAATATGTAATAACTATTAGGGTCTACTTATAATTAAATTGCCCCACGTTGATGAAGCCAATTTTGTAATGATTAATTAGGTGGTCTTAATTAATAGGAATAATTAACAAAATTATTATGTATTTAAAAATTTATTGTTGATTATTACACATTATATGCCCTGCTTTGCACGCCGAATTCCGTCAATTTAACAAACAAATATTTCAATTTTATTTTGTTAATTCGTGGCGTTCAATGAAAATATAGCTTTATAATTTTACAATTAATTACGTTTAATTTCTCATTATCTCAGGGTCACCACTGGGTTTGATAGGAATAACAAATACAATGAACTAAAATATTAACAATCCAAACTCATTGAAGTTAACGGAATACAATATTAAATACAAAAGTAAAAGAAAACGAATGATAAGAAAAACGCAAACTAAATCTGACTATACCCTTTAATTATCGTTTACAGACATTAGTAATTGTTTTGTACTTACGACAGTGCTACTAGTACCAGTTTGGATTCTTCTTGTTTGAATTTAACACTCACTAAAACAGGTCATTCATTACTCACTGATCCTACACTTTAGAATTTGAATACACGCGGTCGTTGCCCCCGTGCCTCTGCTATTCGAGAATCTGGATTAGCCCACCCTCAGCCGGTTGCAGGACGTAGAATTCCTCAAAGTCTTTCGATGTGACAATTAGTTAAATTTGTGAAGCAAAACTTCTGCTTCCAAATTGTGATTTTATGTGTCTCTCCGCCAAAATGCTTACTCGCGTTTTATATAAACTATCATATCTCGCCGTTGGACCTCCTGGATAACACTATTCATGCTTTTAGGTTAGCAAACTGTGTTATTACTTTATGTGGACCGTTCTGACTCGTATCTCGGCGCAGACATTTCCTTTCGCGTCTTGCCGCTAACTTTACCGTTTCGCTTCTTGCCGTAGACTGCTTTCCTCTAGGCACGCGGTCTCCAGTCTCCCATTGTTAACAAAGAAAGACCCGCTGCGATTGTTGTCTTTAAGCACCCGTTCCGCCAACAATTAAATTATATTAAAAACAATTAATAGCCTGTTTAATTGGTATTACAATATATATATATATATATATATATATATATATATCACACAAAACTAAATAATATTAAATTTTATTTCAGTATTAGAACCTCAAAATGTTCATTAAAATGTTACAAGTAGAGACTGACAAATGAAAGAGAATGCAATTGCATAGACACGCACTTGAAAATTTTACATTGTACGTTACAAGTACTAGCTAAGTAACCGGCGTCGCCCGGGTATTTATTTAAATCAGCTCGAAGTAGAAATTGATTCCACATTTGATAACCGTTTCATTTAACCAGCATCAATAGCGCCAGTGTTTGGAACATTTACCCGTTAACATTCCCCACCTCGACCTTACCCCTCAGAATCTAACACCAAATAAACCATGACGATAACTGACGTTATTAGGAAACTCTACTACTACAAAAAATAAAAGGGCCTATAAATCACAACGAATTAAAACAGTAAAACATAATTGCTAAATTAATAAAGTCTAAAGCTACTCTCGGTATCTTAAAGGAGTAAAGAAATATAACCATTAACTAAATAAAGACGAAAATATGGCTCGTTCCCTAAGTAAATCATAAATTTATGTGGCAACTTAAGAGGGTCAAACCTAATCCGGGTAACCTTTTCTCCACCGTGTCCATCTTCACAAACAGGAACATAAAATTTCATCAACCACCATTATTAATGCGTGATTTAAACTCAGCGCACTCCTATAACCCCAGAATCGACACTAATATTGGTCTTTTTTTTCATTGCTTTTTATGTAAACCCATTCCACCACAACCCGCATCGTAGTAGTGATTCCGTCCCTCGCTTTTTGAGTAGAAATTAGACACTTAAAAATTATTCTAAATTAAGCAACACCGAAGTCGTTTTATTTGTCGGTAATAATGGCCGTTTAGGAATGTTTTAAAATTCAACTCCCTCCACCCGAACCCCTAGAGGCGGTAGGTGTGTCTTAACCCCTCTGTGTTTGTTCCTGGATAGTAAGTAACGGGTGTATAAAGTTTCGTGGAACTTAATCTACGTATTAAAGTTGTAAACGAAAGTTTGTTTCAACCCCTTCCATCACCACTCCAAAGGGCAGAGTTACATCTTAAACAGTATGTTAAAAGTAATAATTAAACTTATTGATGCCTATAACGTCAGGTTCAATACCAGACTCCGTTGTTTACTCATTACTTTATTTAATGGCCTCTCAGGGCTGAACTATAACGTAACTGACACAGTGAATGCCAGAATTAAAGTAATTGACAACTACAACCCCGGATTTGACACCAATATTGGTTGTTTCACGTTATTTTTTTGTATCGCCCCTCTTTGTGGTGCTTAAAGGGGTTGAAATTATATGCTAAATAGTTGTGGATATAAAATATTTATCGCATACACCCCGAAAAGTAATTAATCAACGAAATATCGGTCGTTTTAGGATGTTTTTAAATTTAACTACTTTGGAGCTGCCTAACGCTTCGAAAGGCCTTCTCGGAGGTGCGCACAACAACTCACCAAAGTTTCAACGCAATTGGATGAATGATTTAGGAGTGAATAGGGGGACACAAACATTCATTTTTATATAGAGATATCAACTAATACATAACTAATCTCATACATTTGAATCCTATTCAATAACTTCAACTCTTATTTCAAAAATAGTTTAAATTAAAAATTTACAACAGTCGGGAATTTTATTTACAAATTCAGTGTTTTCCATTTTGATTGATAATTATACAACTCTGGTGATCGTTTATAAATGTAATTACGCATAACTGCGTTCAAAATAGATTTTCACGTTTCGCTTATTTGATAACCTAAATTTTATTTAGGGTACAAAAAATAAAGTCATTCAGCTTTACACTGAAAAACCTTATTTTCATAGATTACAAGTATCAAATTAGTGCGCTTAGTACGCACACACATAAGAATACGAAAATTCAGAATGGGTAAAAACTCAGAATAATTGAAATATATTTGGTTTTACGCCTTGGATATATTCTAAATTCACCTATCGATGGTTTCGTCGTAACAAACAGGTCAGAAATAAGGCCAGTGGTCGAAGAAATATTTGGAACAAGTGATATAAGAACAAGTAATTTTTAACATTTTCATACAACTGATAAATGTTAATAAATTTCATATGTCTACACCAAAGAGTTGAAACGGGATTTATGTGATAAATGTTTTCATGTTTTTGATACACATGGAAAAATTCGTCTCCTTTTCTTGGATATCTTCGTGGAGACTCCAGGTGACGTGTTGGGAAAAATGTTTCATGCCGAGTTGCAGTTTGAAGCGAGTCCTCTTTCCGCAGTTGGCGGTCAACTTTAACAAGTCCTCGTGCCTCATCTGTCAGAAGACGAAGCCGCGTGGACACGAGACACATATTTTCATTTCTCCTCGCAGCGGAGGGATTTTTTCGTGGAAACGGAATCCGTTTCCGTAGAAGTTATTCCTTAACTGGGGGAAATGCGTGGTTGTCTTCCGGGAAAGGTGAGCTGCATACAAATTCTGTAGACAGGTAAAATGATAGTTAATTTAATTTAAAATAAATTATAACATGCCAATAAAAGTTTCTAAACTCGGAATCTGAACCTAAATGATCTCAGTAATACCAAAATAACTAGCATAATAATTAACTATCAGCCTTTAACTGCAATTACCTGGCGTTGCAACAACCAGGTTTCTAATTTCAGTCAGTTAGTTTTAATCTAGTCGATTCCTTCGTCATAAACTGTGATCGAAGAAAATCTGACGGTGGAAACAGCTTCGATTTGCACGAATTAAGGTGACGGTTATCTAAATCTCAAGGTTTAGTGCTTATTCTACAACACGACGAATTCAACAAAGACGATACTTTTTGATCCAGCGTCTGAAAAAATGGCTGTTTGCAAACGATGATTCCTTCAAGGTTTCCAAGAGTTTGTAGAGTTTTCTTATCGATGCTTCAAGCTTGGCGACCAGTAAGAAACAAATAAATGTAGGCCTCGACGAGGAACACGAACGTGGCTGCTTGTGATCGATGAAAACCTGAAACTAAATGAAAACTAAATCTGTAGTCAGCCTTTTGAATTTTGATTCACAGATCATGTATGTAACAAATTGATTTCTAATTAGTAATGAAAAGCACATGTCACCTCGTTATGAACCGTAGCGAATGTCTTGTCCAACACCTGCTCAACAGCAGTGATTCTAGACACAGTTTTATATTTATTTCAGTAAGGCGAAAGACCAGTGCCTGTGTTGACGTTTTATCAAACAAACGTTTTCAGTGATGTTACGAAAGGAAAAAAGTTTCAAACTTTCTGTAAGATTCTAGTTCGTAGTAACAGTATTGGAATCGTTTTGATCCTAATGACTCTGAAAAATACAACCACTCTGGTAGGATCATAGTATTCACAATGTAATAATATTCTGCGAATGTCCATTTTTTTAAAGGTTTTTGCATGAGGGGAATTCACATGGTGGCAACTCCCCTTTAATACCATAGGAAGGGATTTAAAAGGGGAAATGCGTACGGGTAGAGGAAGGCAGCCAAGGGTTAACTAGGGCCCTCGGTCTAAGGATCCTAGCCGGCAATTCGCCTTAAAGTGATGCAGGGAAAACCCTAGAAAAACCTGCATCAGGTAGGTCGGGCATTTGGTACTCGTCCCACGCCCTTCCGATAGCGGGAGAGGAGTTTGCTGTAGGGACGCAGCATACCCTTCTCCGTGCCTCTACCAGTTTAGGAGGCAGCTGGTCGACTATTCCAATGGGAATAGCAGACAACTCTTACCGTATGCCCAAGGTCTGTGACCCCAGAACATACACCTCTCAAAACAGGCCGAGGTGCCTCGGCTTGTGGGAACCTTAGTTCAAACACGGAGAGGAAAAGGCAGCCCCTTCCTGTCTCTCCTACAAGGTTCTGCCTGCGAGAGAACATCCCTCGCAGGTACTGCATGCGAGAGAATAGCCCTCGCAGACCTCAGAAAACCCCGATGGCGATTTTTTTTTGTGTGTGTGTGTGTGTAGACAGACTATGTATAGGGTAATCCACATAGTGGCAACTCCCCTCTTATAGGTCGGGCATTTGGTACTTGTCCCACGCCCTTCCGATGGCGGGAGAGGGGTTAGTTAGCTGTGGGGTCGCAGCTTACCCCTCGCCATGCCTTGGTCAGTTTATATGTTGGGACATATAAAAGAGAAATAGCAAAAATGCTCAGCCAAAACGTTCTTAAGTTCAGGAAATGTAGAACATTGAAAACTCATTGTACTGATGCAATTGCTCAGAAAAAGTAGGAAGGAGCCATTATGTACTATTAGTAACAAATATTAATAATAAAATTAAATTTTGCATTCTACTCTGATTATACTTTTACACAATCTATATTAAATGTTAAATTAATCACTTTACAGTCTCAAAATAAATTATCGTAGATGCTCTGTAGCATCGCTTTCACAGGAATGATTGTAATTTTCTCGGTAAGGAATTCCATTGTTTCTTTCATAGCAATGCTTTATTGGTGGGAGTGCCGTGAATGATTCTTTAAATCATAAAAAATTAATTTTATATTAATTCACATTTATAATGTCTGGAAATTAATAAACAAACAATGGTGAACAAAATTTTGTTCTCTATCAGTACTGTTTGTTTGTTAAAGATAAAAACAAATCATTATATTCCTCTTTTTTCTTGTTAAGGTGATTTATATTTTAGGAAATATCGATCTATTTTGTAACTCGTTGGAGATCATCATAAAGGGCTTCCGCGTAAACCGGAAATCTTGTTACAAATTACCTGGCGCCCAATCGAAAATCGAATTCGAAGAGGATTAGTAAAAATATTCACATCGCTGAACTAAGCTGAGTTTCGTTACAGTACTAATATTGGTAAACGTTATTAAACTCCAATTTGTATATTAATTTGACATAATCAAAGGAACTGTGGACAAACTTAACAAAATTATAATAACAATATATTAGAAGCGACAGAGGTAAGAATTAAAACGTTGAAAGATTAGCTGAAGTTAAACGACTTTGTCGAACAATGAGGTATCACTTAGTGAAAATTTATAGATATCATAATGAGTACAATGTACGAATTAATTTTGATTTCACCGTATTTGATGCCTCTTTTCATTGTAACAGCCATGTGGACTCACACAAATGGCATCTACTGATATAAAAAAAATTTGAATGAGTCATATTACAGAAAAATGACGTCATTATAAGGAAAAAGTCATGAATTTGAAGTGACTATGAACAATACAGATTGAAAAATAATCTACATGTTCAGAGTTCTTTACAAATTATTTTGCTGTGTCAGAAAATTAGATCTCATCACAGAGATCTACTTTACCGTAGTATGGGTTTTATAAGATACATACAATGTTTCAATAAGAACTCTAACTGTGTAACATGTTGTGTTTGTTAGCCTATGAAGTTGAAGTCGCATGAAATTGTAATGTAATCTTACGTTGCTGATTTATTTATATGTGAAATAACATTTACTGGAGGAAATACAGTTCTGGAGGCTCAGACAAAATTCACAAACTTGGTGTCAATTTTCGTACAAAATATGTGGTCTGAACGTTTCACAGAACGAAATTTTAAATATGATTAAATATATATACAAGTCATTGGTAATATGAGTTATAAAATTTTGACCTGTTTCTGTAAAACCTATTAATTTACGAATATTGTAAGCAAATGATTATTTACAAAAAATTATTACAGTTATTTCTACTAATGGAGGATAATGTGTAGAATAAATCTACAGGTTAGTAAGTGTGAGTCCACATTATACTAAAAGAAATCAGTATTTTAGTAGATATAATTATCTGACATCACTATACCCTTTCAAATTCCTTCCCTATTTCCTCTGGCGTCCCCCAAGGCAGCATCCTAGGCCCTTTCCTCTTCAACCTCTATTTTCATGACATACCTCAAAACCTATCTACTAAACAGTACTTTTTGCAGATGACCTTGCCATACTCCTCCAAACATCCTCTCAAAACTCGGGCTCCAGAAAACTACAAATCGCCCTCAATGATATTGAAAGCTGGGCTAAAAAATGGAGAAACAGCATAAACCCTACCAAATCCACAATCATTCCCTTCACTCTTAAAACCAAACATTCCCTCAACCACTCCTTCTTTCTCAATGGCACCAAAATACCTATCTAACAAACTACACCATACCTAGGCCTTATCCTTGATTCCAAATTATCATGGAAACCTCACATAGCCAACATTACCTGCAGAATCAACAACAAAACTCTTCCCTCTTATCAACAGAAAATTTTTCTTATCCCTTAGCACTAAAAGACTCCTCTATCTATCTTTAATATGGTAGTACTCATGTGCCATATGGGAATCCACTGCCTATTCCCACTCCAACAAAATACAAAACAAAATTCTCCGTTTAATATCAAATTCCCCCTGGAACCTTCGCAACTCAGTTATCCACAAAGACCTTGAAATTCCCCTAATTGCTGCCATAATTCATAAATCTACCAAGTCCCTAATAAATATCTCCATCAACCATCCAAATCCCACCATTGAGCTATTCTACAGTAACCCACCCCCCTGCTTCACAAAATCGCAGACTAAAACATAAACTCCCAATTGACATCATCCTCCCTCTAAATCACTCCGGAATTACCTAACTCTAGCCCCTCCTACCAACTGGCACTGCATAGTCCCTAAATATCCGTTCTTCCCATCTTCCCCCATTACATCCTTAGCGCTTCAAACATGTAGTTTCCCCAATGACCAGATTGATCGCTAACATCATGCAGGCTTATATGTTAATATGCGGTTAACAAGTTAATCTGCTTCTCTCGTCTCTAACTTGGAATGACGAGGGTCACATCCAACACCACAAGTTAACATGTGAAATATTTACAAGTTGTTATTTGTTTAATTTTTATAATTGTAAATACTGTTATTATTATTATCACAACCGTAAAGTCTCCGGACTAAACGTTAACTTTAATAAATCAAAAAACCAAAACTATAATGTATGATCAGAGGAAAAATTGTCAGACGTAAGTTTTTAATTAATTTTAATAATTTAAAAAATCAATTTTGCCTAATATGTAAGGAATAATGTGGAAATTTATGTAAATTAATTACACCACTGTGCACTTGAAGCAGTTCTAGAATGAAGACGAAATGTTTTTCTGATTTTTTTTTATTAATAATTTACATCTGACAATTTTGGCTGTCTCCAGATATTTACGTGTATTTTAATATGAAAGTAAGCAGTAAGTAGCGGTGTTTTAATTTACATAATATAGGGTGAAATTGAGAACCCTGCAGAAAGACATTGAAATGGAGCACGTTAGGACTGTCAGTGATCCGAAGACTATATAGAAGGCAAGCAATGGTAATAATATTAATTAGCACATGAGTCAGTAATTTTTTCTCCTAATATGAGAAATTAATTATTATCAAAGTAAATATTGCTATTGATGAAAAAAACGGCAGTTCATGGAACTTTATTGGAAGTTAATTTACAGGCAATTGCTCTTTATTCTACAATCTCATTGACTGGAATTCTGCAGGTTCCATTCTCAAGATAACGGATCATGATAATTTACTTCAGTCAGTTACATGGTCAAATAAGCGGTTGATTTAATTGATACAGATATCGCATGACCAATCTGTATGTACAGGCATAATGAGGCATACTAACACGGAAACACATGATCTGAAACCTAGAACACCGCATAACGAGAAATCTTCATCAGTAAAATGTATAAACGTGTGCCTGTCATTGGATATATGGATAGATTGCTGTTCATTAAAGTTAGTTAACGTCAGTCTGAGCCATCCCACGAAGCGCATAAAGTTCTCAATAAACACGCGCAATACTTTTACAGTAATAGGAAATAGTAATTCACGGGAAACAATGAGAGAAACTTATTCAGAGGCAACAAAAATACTATGGAAAAGAAAATACCAATGAAATTTCGAAAACTCACAGGTTTGGTTCACGCCGAAGTTAAGGAACTGCCCGCCATTTTGAACATGATTAATACAAACCAGTCATATTAAAACGTTAACGCCCTTTAATTCAAATTAAAACGTATTTATATTAGTTTATTGCACGATTCACGTTTCTTAATTGTTATAATCCCCTGTAAATATATATAAATTATATATATTTTAAGTAAATAATTTATAATATAATTCGTTTTCTGTTATGATTATAACAGCGCATTTCTGATAAAAAGTCTTACACAGGTAGAATTGAAGTACTTGACAGAAAATTCATACAGTTTCGGCGAAACTGGAGGTGTTGGCCTGCCAATGATGGAGATTAATTATTTTCTGCATCCGACAGTGGAATTTGTCACAATGATGGTTTTTACAGATGCACTGAACTGAGCGTGATAAGTGAAGGACAATTTATTCGTTTTTTATAATCGTTGGGAGCGAAACAAGACTACTTTGCACACCACGAAAATTTTTATTCTTGTTACTCTGTGCTCGTTTTTATAAATAAGCAGCGTTCCGGAGCGATAATCGAAAAGCATGGCGAAATAATAATTGTGCTCATTTATCACAATCGAGAATCTAGAGATATGTACGAGAACTATAATCTGTGAAGACATGTACACGGACTACAATTGTAGTCTGTTAATTGGGAGAGTTACAGCCTCGCTATGAAACAGAAACAAATTTTCTGAAGGTCATCGCCAGCACGTAAGCCGTTAACACGGAATCAACGTCCAACGCCAACAGCCACCATCCACCAGAAGACGACAACAATCCATGGATAAGTGATAGAAACATAGCATGCCAATTTCAAGATTTGTTATTTTTTCTGTCAGTTCCTTCCTTTTTAGATTCACTGTTCCTAAGCACCCACCCCAACCGTGGAGAAATACGAGGGTGAATCAAATATAAACAAGACTTATTTTTTTAAATATTTATTTTGATTTTTAACGCACAAACAATCATAGTTTATTTTTCTACATAATCTCCTGATTTATAAACACATTTTTCCCAGCGTATAGGTAATTTTTTAATTCCTTCCACGTAAAAAGAGTCAGGTCGTGTTTGTAGCCAATTGCGCACATATGCTTCAACCTCATTATCGCTGTGGAATTTTTGCCCTCCCAAAGCTTCCTTGAGAGGACCAAAGACATGAAAGTCGCAGGGAGACAGGTCTGGACTGTATGGAGGGTGTTCCAGTGTCTCCCAACCCAGTTGCTCCAAATTTTGTACGGTCAGGGCTGCTGTATGGGGGCGAGCATTGTCATGGAGGAGAATCACTTTTCTCATCGGAAGGTCTCGTCTTTTGCGGCGATATGCAAGTCTGACTTCTGTCAAAATTTTGCAGTAGTATGCCGCATTAACTGTTCTGCGCTCATGCAAAAAATCAAGGTTCAGCTGGTCAAAAAACACGGTAGCCAAACCTTGCCAGCCGATAATCGTGACTTGGCTTTCACTGGTCCGGTTCCTCCTTTCTTCCTCCACTCCATACTCGCTTGTTTCGACTCAGGGGTGTAGTGATGCACCCACGTTTCATCACAGGTGACAATGTGAGAAAGAAATGGGTCTCCTTCTTCCCGAAGTCGTGCAAGAAGACGCTCACACACTTGAAAACGATTCAATTTCTGGTCAACTGTGAGAAGGCGAGGAACCCACCTGGCACACACCTTGCGATACCCTAGCTCCTCTGAGAGTATGGAGTAAGTGCTTCCATAACTTATTCCAACCTCAATTGCAATATCCGAAGTTGTTAGACGCCTATCACCTTCAACAAGTTGACGAACACTGTCGATGTTGCCCGCTGTAATGCTGGTGCGGGGTCTGCGGTCATGGCTCTCATTTTCAACACGTTCACGGCCCTCCACAAACTGTTTATGCCAAGCAAACACTCTAGCTCGCGACAGCGTCTCTTCCCCGAACTGTGCAGTCAATCTTCTCAAGATTTCGGCCGGCTTTACACCTTCTGCAGCTAAAAACTTGATAACAATACGTTGCGCAATAGAGGGAGGTACCTCCTGCTCGGACATCGTAACGATGGACACTGAGCGAGTCTATGATGATGAGTCACGTTCTTCCCCCACTCCTGACAAACCAACCTAACAGCCAATAACAGCGGAACGTTCTTCCATCACTATTGCGCGCGCAGGTCCAAAAGTCTCGTTTATATTTGAGTCACCCTCGTAATAATAATTGTGCTCATTTATCAAACTATAGTCATGATTCAATTAAAATGTATATTTAATTTCCACGATCCAACCATTGAAATTTTATTAATACAGTTCCTAGTATTGGCATAATTTCAGTCCATAATTTGTCTATTGTTTCCAATACATATGTAGAATGAAAACTGTCAGAAAAACCGTCTTTTCAAGATTGATTAATAGGTAAAATTATTTTATATAGCATCAGTTTTGAATATTTCGTAAAACAAATTATCATTCTCTGGGAACACAAAGCTCCAAACTATCTATAATGTCAAATCGTTGACGTATTTCAAAACTTAAACTAGTAATTTGTACGACAGGTGTATAAATGTAAAATTTAATTGAGGTTATTCATCCACTGCAAATCCCATTAAGTGCTTTTGAGCAACCCAGTAGGATGTTAATTAACGAGAAATTAGAAAAGTAATTTCGTGCAGCGGCGAGCTCCCGTATCTCAGTGATCCCAACCCCGATCTGGATTTATAGATTGAGATTTTAAAGCTAACAAAGGTACTTTGATATTTGAGTAACTAGTTTCTTCTTTTAAAATATTTTGCACAAACATAATGTGAGTATTCAAGAACTTTCCAATTTACTTAGCGAATATAATTATATATGATATATAATTATTTAATAACGTGTTACTTTATCATATTCAACGAGATCAACAATTAATTGATATATAACCAAGGCTTTGTTTGCATGAATTTTGATTTTGTACAAAACGTGGACTTATTAATAAGCATTCTTCGTCACTGTATTATCCGTAAAGTTTTATTTTCTTTCATAAACTTACAAAACTATTGAAAATAATTTTATACCAGCCCGTGCCTCATAAAAATTACTATACTCTGATGTCTTGTCGCAACAATGTGAGTTATGTTAGTGGAAAAATTATTTTCACTGCATAAATAATGAGTTGCAATTAAAAAAGTAAAATGTTAACTTTTCATTTCAGTAATATACAGAAGCTTACACAAGCATCATGTCGTTAAGGCCATGTAAGTTGAATTAAAGAATGAGGATGGATAAATGTCGATCGGAGCAGGAATCGAACCCGGGACCTCCCACTTTTCGGGCGGACGCTCTACCACTGAGTTAAATGTGCGAAATTCCTCCATCCATTAAACCTAATGCGACTCACCTGCAATTTACGAATCACAGTTCTTCTATCCTCATACTTTATTATTTGTCGATAAAGATCAATAACTGAACCTCTGTTATACATTAACAATAAAAATAAATCAGGTTCTATTCAAGAAGCTGCCACTCGTGAACTGGATCCGAAATAAATTGCCGGAATTGGCTCGTGTAGCGCTTCGTTGAAACATATCTTCGGAAAGGCTTTACCGCTCACGATGGCTTGATATTATTTCATGTAGATAGAGGTTTTCAAGGATTTTATGTTCCTTGCAAGGGAATAAATAAATAAATATTTAATAGTTTGGGTGCATAAACGAAATTTTCTGTTTTTATTTAACTCGTGAAAATAGTTGAAAAATAATTAGGTTGGTATACATTAACAGAAATTTGTTAGAAATGAGATTATACTTACGTTTCGCCTGGTAAAATTTCCTTCCGTAAGCGGAAATTATAGCAATTGAAATTCTTAGATAAAATTCACAAGCTGTTATTCTCATTTTCGCTGGTAGTTAAACAAATTTTTATCTCGGACACTCAATGTCATCCTCGTAGTGGCTCCCAATTTGTTTTTAATGGGTTGCAGAAGAATTTCTTAAACTCAGAGAAACAAAAAATTTTCACCGTTGCATAAAAATAGTACTGAAACGTTACAATGAAAGCTTAATCTCCTCAATTCATGTCTAATAACATTGTTGTAATGATATCGGGTAGTTTTCCCACTCTTTCATAATGACCTCACATTACTCAGATTATTAGATTTTCTAAATCTCGAAGAAAGCAATGTTTCCCAACCTGGAATAAGTGCATTAAATCGTGCATTAAAACTTAAACTGTTTTGAACTGGGTAATTCTATTAAATTTACATTTTTAAACAATCATGCACTACATTGAAATTTTATTAAAAACTTTAATATTTTCTCTTAATTGATATTGGAATGAGATATAAAAAATAATTTCGAAACAGTTGTAACAATGTTAATTTGCAATGTATTGTGTCTGTACTTGTTAATTGTTGAGAATTTCCTGCAAACGTCTTAAATTCTTATATTTAAAATATTTATTTTTAAACAGATGATAAATCGTAAAATAATTTTCCTTTATTTTGATTTTTACACCAATTTCATGAAAGACTTGCAAAACGTTTGCTGTTTCAATAATATTTTATTTTGATTAGAAGCAATGGCCACGGACGTGAGGCAGATGATATTATAAAATGTCTCAAGAATCCTGAGCATACGACGCATATAATAATTTTTCTCCCGAGTGTCTACTCGTTTGAATGTATTAATTTATGCATTATTTCATAATATAGACTTTAAATGAAGATGTTTCTCCATATTAAATATCACGTCGTAAACATTAATTACCTACCGGCAGTTATTTTTTTAAAAGTGATGTTATATTTTAAATTCAGATTTCTTGTAAACTATTGTGAGATTCGTTTTAGTATGCAGACGACTTAAAATGTAATTTTTCAGACTGTGGAAAGTAATAACATAGTTGTGATATTATTAAAAGAGCCGCTGTTCATATTGGTTACGGAAATAAAAATATCAGCAATTTATAATTTGACCAACGAGGTTCTGACATTAGGTTAATTTAATTCTATGTAAAGAGCGGGAATAATAATTCCACATTTTATAATAAATTTTTCTCTTAATATATCGGTGTAATTATTCTGTATCAATTAATATAAAAAGTATTATTAAGCTTACATAATTTCGTAGTATTATTATGTCTCTGATTATAAATAATGACTTTATTTTAATTTATTTCACTTGAAAAAAGTAATTTCACAAATGTACGGAGCCTTTTAACTGTTGTCAACCATGCAGTTATAATAAGAATCAGTTATTTGATTGCCAAATAAAATAAAAAATAAAATTATTGCAACTTCATAACCAGTTGGAGACTCAAGTCGATTTGTTGCAGTCTATATTATTTTCGGAGTTAAATGCAGTATTTTTCTGGAATTATTATGCATATCTCTAAACTATGAACAAGGGACCATCCTAATTTAGAAACTGATCTCGCTAACAGCTTGAGAGTATAGTTATGGGAACACATACTTACTAGATTCTCATAAATATTGACATAAATAATTTTATACACATGCGTATAATTGACTAAATCTGCGTTTATAATCGTAGTGTTTCTTAATTCCCATTTATAATATGAAGCCGCAAATATTTACCGTTCAACTACATACAATCTGGACTGTATGCCGATTTTAGCATGAAGACTTCTATTACAATTCAATCTGCATTATTGCATATTCAAAGTTATTTAAATATAATTTATCGTCCATAACTATTATAATATTTATTAAAAAATCGTCTTGAAAACCCATAAATGTCGATAAAATATGTGAGATTAAATAAAAATATATTTACAGTTCGTAATCCGTGTAGAAAATTGAAGTGCAGAAGAACACTCCTCAAATTAATTCAAGATTAATTTTTAATATTTGGATAAAAAACGCCTGTGGACCCAGAGCCCAGCTGCGACTTGCTGGAAATTACGGCCATAAAATTTGGCGCCAAGTGACGGGGTGTCGAGGATAAACCGTGCCTTCAGACAAAGGCGGCAGATTATGGGAGAACCCTGACCAAAATCACCAAGATCAACCCTTACAAATTAATATGTTACAAAAGGCGAGAGTAAGCCCGCTGAAATAAAACACATGAATAAGTTTCCACCCTTTGATGAGAAACGAAGAGAGTCGACCTGGAAGGTGGACAAAAAAAGCGAGGAAACTGGACAGTTTCTATCTATAACTCGGAGAAGTCTGGGAAGGGAGAAAGTGTAGAAGGTAAAATAGTTACCATGTAAAACTTGGGGAAGGAAAAAAGGCCCGACTGACAGAAGATGAATCTGTCTATAGAAGCTAAAAACTGTTACGCCGATGAGGAAGTGTAAAGGAAGAAGCTGCCAGAAATTCCTGTAAATACTTTCCGGTTAGCCTCGGGACGCCGACTACAAAAGATGAACAGGTGTGTTTCAGTCTGTGACGTAAATAATTTAGATTTCTGCCGCACGCATATATCCTCACATATGACCCGTATTATTTTTTGCTTTATGTTCAGAGTATCATAAAATCGCCCTGAGGTTAGCCTATTTAACGTATTAGAAATTTATTGGGATATTGTATACAGTTAAAGTGAATAATCTTAAGTTTAAACTCAAGAGTGAATAAATTTTAATTTACCTAGATGCAATTAAAAAAGGGGCTCTGTTAATTTGTATAAACCTTTAATATTAAATAAATTATATTTAAAGCCAATCAAAATCAAATTTTAATTTTTTTCATCATCGAACGGCAGCGTTAACATGGAGTGGTTGATCTTGAAATTTGTTCTACTTTATTAATAATATACGGACCGTGAACTAATAAATAAAGACCGCTGCAATAAAACGCTCAAAAGCAGAAGTATTTGTAGATAACCGTTATTTAATTGTGTATGTACTTGGTTGTCGTCAATTTGTACCTGTCCAAAGAGTATTTAAATATAGTTACCAATATTGGTAGGTGTATTTTAATTTTCGATACCATTCATTATTTTGCTAAGATTAAGGTTAGATAGGAAGACACTATAGCAATACAAGCCATACATAGGCCACTGCCATGTAGTTGAGGTCAGACCGCTCCATGTCACTGCCGAACAGCAGATGGCTTCTAGGGCCTGGCGCAGAGACCATTAGGGAGGCGGCTGGGGAATGTGGTCACGTTACATCACCTAATAGACCAAAGTAGACATGTTCGAAACTATAAAATCGAGATTTAGACATAAAATGTGCAACTGGCTTCTTATTTTGTTTTAGCAAACAAATAAAACAGATATATTCAATATATTAAAGCTATATTTGTATAATCTGACTGCTAAAATCCATATGAAAGTTTTCCAAATTCATTCACATTTCTCTTATATGTTTCGTATCGTTATAGTATAAATACTGGAACTCGCGATTAGTAAAATTTTAAGTAGAACTACGTATTAAGTAACTTGTTCAAAAAAAATTATTTTTTATTTTAGAGTAACAGACTACACGCGTGGTGGCACCTCCGCTTTAATAGCATGGGAAGGTATTTGAAAGGGGTAATGCGGAAAAGTAGAGGAAGGTAGCAAAGGGTTAACTAGAGCTCCCGAGATATGGTTTAAGGATCCAACCCGGCATTCGCCTAAAAGTGTTGCAGAACAAACCACAGAAAACCTTCGTCTGGTAGGTTGGGCATTTGGTACTTGTCCCACGCCCTTCCGATGGCGAGAGGTGGGTTTGCTTTGGGGCACAACATTCCCTTCTGCATGCCTTGATCAGTTTAGGACGCAGCTGGCCGACTGTTCCATTGAGGACAGCGAACAATTCTTACCGTATACCCAAGGTCTGCGACCCCGGAACATACACCTATCAAAACAGGCCTCGGTGCCTCGGCTTATGGTAACATTTGTTCAAAAGCAGAGAGAGAAGTAGGCATCCCCAAAGGTCCCTCTCTCCAGGAAGGTAGGAGCTAACCTCCCACAGGCTACCACTGGATGTTCAAAATGATGACAAAAAATTCGTCAAATAAAACAACAAACGTATTTCGACGGTCACTATATTTTGTTTTATAATGTGATCATTTATTCAGATTAAATAATTTCTCTTGAACTTGAGGATAAATTAAGTATTCTATAGCTTATGTAGTTAGTTTTTATAATACTGTAAATGAACGAATGGTTTAAAACCTTCATAAATATAACTTTTGTGGTTAAAGCAAAAATTTACAATGTGACTAAAAATTTCTGGCGGTAATTAACAGTTAATAGAAACATACTATTACAAATAATCACCAGTTTTAGAGGACATTTAATTATCCATCAACACCTTTCTGAAAGTGTTCCTTCAAGTAACTTTGACGACTATGAAGCGTCCAGCATCCTCGATGCTCCAGCAGCGTCCACCAACTAGAAATTTCAACCCGGCTCACACTGGAAAAGGCTCTAAACGTGATACAGGAAGATTCACAGTCTATGAACACAGCTACAGATTCGAGAGATCAACTGGAATGGATGCTGTCTCAATGAAGTCCACAGCCGACTAGACTACTTCGTGAGATTTTGTGTTTCATCTAGGCAGTCTCTCCTCTGCTGCACAAGCAACAAATCATATCATCTCTAATTGACGGGACCTAAACGAACTAACCAATAAAAATGAAGGCTGCGAATAAACAGATGAGCACCGTCATTTCTTTATGATAAGAAACTAGTTACTCCAACCGTCATTTTTAATGGCACACACAATATTGTTATATGTTATTACGACTTTAACAAATCATATTATAATGCTAACAATTTATTAATTATCTCAAATTGTAAAATACGTTTCTTATAATATTTTTACATTAACAAATTGTAACCAAAACATTACCCTTTAAAATGATCCCTTATTATACAATAATATGTCTTATAAAGTCAACAACGATTTCTCTTTAATATATTTCTTTTATAAGAAAAGTCATATTTCTTGGTTAGACTTGACAACCTTTAAACAATGTAACTATAGCAACACCTTTTACTACTATCGACTACATTGATTTGAAAGTTGAATTTGGCATTTCTTGCTATTTCTGAAGAATTAATCTAAAATTTTAAATAGTAAATAGTGTAATTGAGAAACCGTGAGAAAAGTGGCATTCTTGTCAGAGGCCTTATATTGGGGTAACTATTTTTCTATCATAGCGAATTCTAGTCGTATATACAAATGGGATAAAATATGTGTTGTGTGTTGCATTCTGGAAGTGGTGCTCAAATTTTATGACGCCGTGTGTAATCTTCGTCACAAAAACCGGGCACTCATTTCTGAATATAACACGAAAAAAGTTTTCTGTTCGGATTGTTTATTCGACTATGATTGGGAATGAAAGGAAATAGCACATTCCATTACACGGAGTCCAAGGATTAATGTGTTTTGAGCACAGTTTTGCTTGTCTCCTTTTTTATTATTTGAAAGTTATGAATAATAAAAGGCAGAAGCTTTAATCTATACTCTGGACACAAGTTGCATGATTGAACGTTTTATTATAACAGATTACAAAGGAATAACGATGGGTATGGTAATAGTTTCTCTCCTCTCTATCGGCGTAAGTTCGCTTATTTCAAATTCTAATTTGTAAGCTCAACGACTATTATTTTTTATAGAAAAATGCCAATTTAAATACACAATAATAGTCTGTATTATCATATCTAGGTTTCTCTGCCGTTTGTATTCTATTAGCAATTATAAATTCCGTCCTCTTGATCTACGTTCTAATATAAATGTAACATTTTAATTTTGACATATTTTTTTATTAAAATGTATAATTATAATACAAGAACTACATTATAATTGTAAAATTGACGAGGGAAAAGAATAAACTCGCGTTTCATCTTACAATTAAAATTAATTCAATAAATGCTAAGTAAAAGTACAATGTTGTCCAGATTTTAAGAACTAAACGAAAGGCATCGGCTGTAATAAGGAAAATAGCTAGATTTCTGCACTTTATATGGAAACTATTCTATCGCTTAAAATAAAGCTGATACTATAAAGAGCCGAGGTTGAAAAATATTTAAAAAATTTCTGAGCAAATATGTTAGAATTCTTTCCTTGAAAATATTCAAGAAATTTTGCAATAATGCACACCGTTTTAGTAATAGAATTTTAAAAAAATATGGAATTTAGATGTAATTATATTATTTATATGTTACAATGGTATAGAAGTTAACGTAAATGTATTGAATTTTAGTTCAGATGGTGTCGGCTTAACTATCGCACTGATGAATGGTATTGTTTTAAGGATTGGTATACATATTGTTGTGTTTGTATTTCTTTTATATAAGCTTACGTTCTTCAATTATTGTAACTGCAAACAAAACGCTGCCTGTTTACATTAATAAATAAGTTCATTCTCATGCATAACAATAAGTAAATTGAGGAGCCTCGGATGTATCTTGCATTGCCTGTACATTTGACACTAACTTGTAAATTGCTCTAAGACTTGCTAATGCAATCCTGTTAAACGTCGTAAATTTATCTTGGGGCAGGTTTTAGCGTCTGCAGGCCAGACGTAATCAGTCCCGACATTAATAACGTCTGTTCTCATGTCTTGTATCCTGCGAATTTAAGTCCCGTCTGCTCACTGATAAATACTTCACAGTGAAAAATATTTAAATTATACAATTTCTCGTAAGCTCTCCTTTCAATTTGAATAGTCCCTATTACTGGAGACCCTCATGGTAAAAATCTATTTTCGGGAGAACTGTTGTCGATTGCACTTTCACTAGTCACTTTGAAAATAAATAGTAATAAATAATATACGCCTTCTTCAATGTTTCTTAAAAATAATGCCATCTAAAATTAAATTTAAATGAAGGCGGCAGGCGCTATTCAAAATAAATTTTATTTTATGCGTAATAACGTAACCTTGCATGTACTAGATGTAACGTGCTTAAAGACTCATTTTTATTTATTTATTGAGACGAAGGGTAAATGATAAAGTTCTATTAATATTAAAAACATTTCCGGAACATATTAATTTAAATTATGTTTCGGAATAATTCTGTTAATTACTTGACTAATATATACTATATATACTATATACTAATATATACTAAAATATATAAATTAATTTTTTTTCAGATTATTTCATTTTAACTGAACCGTATTATAGTTTAAATAGTTTTGTTACGATACGTATTATTAAACGTATTTGATAACAGTGAGAGTAAAAAAGTTATTCGCTTCAGTGAGACCAATTATTAGACACACATATGTAATATGTAAAAAATACGGTTCATTTAGATTGAAATAATCTACATTAAAAATAAAATTTTATATTTTAGAATTGTTTATTTAAATCAAGCTATTAACGAAATAATTCCAAAACATAATTTAAATTAAAATGTTCCAGAAGTGTTTTTAATATTAGTGTAACTTCAACATTTAACTCGCGTGAAACATAGAACTTCATCGTAGGAGAAAATCGATTGATTCAAGTGCATATCAAAATTACATATACTACGCTACACACCAGTGGTGCCAAATAAATGTTTAGTAAAAATTTCTAATTATAGCCATGTGACTGTTAATTAAGTAAGAAATTTATATTATTAACAGAACAACATTCTAATAAAAGAGCAATTGACATTCTAATAAATTCTTCAATATGTTTTGAATCTATATTCCGGGTAACTGATAAAATTCTAACATCCAACTGGTTGACTATAAAAAACCCTGAAACATTTAGTGGCTCGGATAAAACCCTGCATGAGTTTTCCGTTTAATAAATGTGATTCACAACTAAAATGTCATGTCTGCGAGCTGAAATTCAATCAGCGAAGCGAGTTTTCGTCCGGCCCTCAACTTTTATCAGCTCAAAAAGCCTCTGAAATAATGCCCATAAATATTTTAGCTACGTTGTAAATTGGGAAAAAAAATCTGTTTCATTAAATTATGCCTCTTTGTTGGCAATTGATTTTCCATTAAAAGCATAAATTAAAGCCATAGTAACACATTGTGTCGTAATAACAAGGAAACAGAAGTAATTATTTTACTGACTTTATGATATAAGCTAGTATATTGCGCTCGACACGAGATGGGGAATGACTGGAATTATTAACACAAGAAAAAGCATGAAAACTGACTTGAGAGGAATAATATAATTTTATCGAAAAAAGCTGAACTGATTCTTGGGATGTTTAAAAATGATGTTAAATATTACATCCGCGGCTCTCCATTAAGTGCACATGTAATCTAATGTACGCTGTTCTGTGAGTTTTATGAATTAGTTGTTTAAGTAACTATGATTTTTTTCCGAATAGTTCATTCTTAATTATAACCACGTATTATTTAAATATGTAAAGTTGTTAGTTAATATTAAAATCAGTAGGACATAAGTATAATCTGAATTTATAACATTTACACGTACTGAAATTCATATTTTTTCTCCTTTGCTGAATTAACATATCTAATATTTTTTTTCACTGACAAGTATTCATGATCGTTAAATAGACATTTGTAACAATTATAAAATTTCAATACATCTATCAATTAGATATATATTAATATTTAATCGAGAATTTAATTGCTGACTGGCTCAATGGCACGGAAGTAAAACCAAAGTTAAATAAATTGAATAGATGAAACTCTTCAATTACTTTTTATTTATATATCGTTTTCTCAGAGCAGACCCACAAAAAGAAATATTTAAAAATTTTAAAACATTTCTACACTTTATTTAATTCTTGTAGAAAACTTTAATGCAAATTCTCTTATCAATTTTTTAAACAAATATATTGTAGTAATTGGTAATTAAGACATTGTTCTAATTGGAAAGTTGGATTGTAGAGGACTCATTATTACTGGATATAGAGCGGACGCCGCAACAATCCGGCGATGCAAAGAAAACATTATTGATCAGTTGAGAGAGTTTACGCGCTCAAAATCTACGAGACGAAGAGTACAGTCTACGAGGAGAAAAGACTAAAATTCCAAGTCACGAGAATTTGAACAGAACAGTCGGTCAGCAGACAGCGAATAGAACGGACGAAAAGAACTCATTGAAAGTTTTACAGTCGGCAGTCAGAACGAAAGATTTTGGCCGAGTCACAAACATGCTTTCAATTATTAAAAAGTAAAGCAATATTCAGACAAACCAATGAAGTCCATTGTCAACTAAAGCCACGAGATCTACAAATCCAGGTTGCAGTAAAGCATCGAGAACCAACCAATTTGTGTTAAACCAACTAACAAACAACGCCAATTAGAGTCTGTGAGAACTTAGAATCAGTGAGGTCCGCAAAATTGTGCACGAAAAACTAAAAGTGAGACCTGGGCGGCCGTAAGTAGAGAAAACTTTAAAATAATTTGTAAACCGTGTTTAAAAGATAAAAGTCAGATCGTTCTTTAATTTTAATTATTTAATTATCGATAAAATGAGATCGTTAACTCTTGATAAAATTAAAATTGTTAAATTCAATCTTTAGTATTATTTCTTCCGCAACAAATTTCGTCTATGTTCAGACGCTTTGATTTCCATAAAAAGTAAATGTAATTTTGATTATTAAAATTCTGCCATTTATCAAACCCAGTTCAAGACTCTGAGATCCCAATTATTTTGTGTATTTTATAATTGTTTTTAAATTTGGCACAATAAATTTTGTTTGTTCTTTAAAGTTATTAGTGTATTTCATTTAAGCCACATTCAAATATTATATTTTAATTATTACAATATATATATATATATATATATATATATAATTTACTGCACGAATTTGGCCAGACAGAATTAAAAATTGAAAAGTGCACACAATTTTTTTCAATTAAGAATGTAGTTAAAAGAATATATATATATATATATATATATATATATATTCTTTTAACTACATTCGCCATGCGCCAAAATATATATATATATATATATATATATATATATATATATTGTAATAATCAATATAAATTAAATTGAATTAATATGAATGAATTTAAATAATTCTGCCTCATGTTAGCACGCCTTAAATGTAATAATCAAAAGATTTTACGTATTAATTATCTCACGTTGACGCGCCAAAAATGTAATAAACAAAATTATAATTAATTAAGCGGATGAATTTATTATTAACTTTTTAAATGAAAGGATGTTAAAACTAATTATAGGGTTTAAATCTCAGAAACAATTGATTTATTTAAATTAATGACAACAAATTTTCTTGTTGTGATTATTTTAGTTTAATGTTTTTACTGTTATACATACTTCTTTACTCTTGTCTCAGGGTCGTTAATTGGGCCTTTTAAAGAAAGAACAATACATTTTCCTACTATCAAAATTAAAAACAAAATTTACAACATTCAAAACTTGATTAGAATTAAACAACAAAAATGAAATTGAAACCGAAATCTGACGATCTATACTTGTTTAACGTTTACATAGCAATAAATTTATAAAGTTCCTCTCCATTTACAGTTTGTACCGGTACCAGGCAATTGTTTGGATTCTATGATACACTTTACACTATGTACACGTAACAGGCCATTGATTCACTGAATTTAATTTGTTTTGAGTCACTTTCCAAAGCTTTTGTATCGTCTACCACACACAAATACTGCTGACCTTTACTTTAAGCCCCTCTCTCTTCTGCCAAGATTGTCGCTCTAGTTCTGATGACGTTGTTCATTCCTTCTCCAAAGTTCCACACCACTGCCAGACTCAATTTGTTTTTGGGTTCACGATGTTATGTACTCCTTATATCAGTTTTCAGTGGTTCAACTTTACTCCACTAATTTTTGTATACAACTTTACTTGACGAAATTCTGTGTGCGACTGCTGTGCCCCTTGCATACTTGCTCGCCAACGACAGAGGTCCGCCTGTATATGTATTCTTACCCATTGTTGTGTTTGTGTTGTCGCCGATAACAATTTATTTCAATTGTTTAATTATTAATTCTATAATTGCATTTAATTATCATTACAATATATATATATATATATTGTAATGCTTTGAAGGAAAGGCATTGTTGCCGATTGATGGGCTGGGCCATCGGAAGCAAGGCACATGCAGGGTGGCCTGTCGCAAGATAAATCTGTTAAGGCGGGAATTGTTTCTGATTAATGGCCTGGACAGGTTACTTGTTGACTTGGGATCGAGGGGCAGTTTGGGTGGTCTGGAGAATTTAGAAACGCGCACGTGTGAGTGCGGGGGTGAGAATACAAGTGCTAAGTAATTACGGGTCCTGTCTCGATGTGACATGACAGAGGAGCTAGCAATTTGCTAAGGAACTGCAGCTTCATAATCTCGGGACGAGACTGTCAACGGGCAGTTGCGACGTAGTTTTGGGAACAAAGGAAAAGAGAAGAGACCGGAATATATAAAGGGAAGATAAGATTTTTGCAGGGTTAGTGGAGTTTTGGAGCTAGGAGGTGGAGTTAGAGTGGGAGAGAGATAATGTGAGCAACGAAGGGGAATGAGAGTTGTAGAGGCGTACGGTGAGCACCGAGTATGGAAAAATTTGCAGCCTGCTAGAGAAATAGCAAAATTATTCAACGATAAACATTTTTGTATGCAGAAGTTCAATCTGTTGTAATATCAAAATTAGACCGCTGTCTTCGATGGTACGAGACCAGGACACTGCATCCAGCGTCGAGTAGTTTCAGCTGGGATGTCCTTCACGAACGGAGAATCAGCTATCGTCGAACCAGTAATATGTGTTAGAGTCAGTGTTTAAACGTCCAGTCTATAAAGTGTGTGTGTAATGAACGAGCCAAATGTTCATTAGTAATCGTAAGTTTAAATTTCATGGTATTAATATGTGTAAACGGAATTAAAAGATACAGTCAGATATCGTTCTTTTCTTTTGTGTTAATAAAATAAACTCTTTTAAATTTAGAATCAATCTGGTAGATTAAGTTCGTTAATAAGTTTCGTCGATGTCTAGACGATTAAATATTTCTGTTTAATTTAAAGATAAATGTTGGGTTCTTCGATTATTTACGTGATCTGTCCGTTATCAAACCCAGTAAAGACCCATGAGAGAAAGAGATGTTTTTTTATAATATTAAATTGTATAATTGTAAATTCTGGTAATTAAATGTTGTTTGTTTTAAAGTCTATAATTGTTCATTTAAAAGCCCATCATATTTAATTATTACATTTTTGCTACCACAACGGCGGGCGAATTAAAAGTCACCGTTTAGATTATTACAATATATATATAAATTCTATCAATATAATTTGGTAAATGTATATTTATTAAAAAATAAAATTAGAAAGATAAGTTAAATATTTTATTTACACTCACCTTGAAATGAAATATTTGTAAGACAATTTAATATTTAATCCATATGCACAAATGTTCTATACTCAAATTTGAGGAAAGCCGACATTTCCTGTTCCAACCCCCTACTCGCTTTGGTCTCATACAGCGCTTGTTGCAGCTTTATAGTTCCCCATTTCGCTCAGAAACATGGTGTATTCCAGCATGTAAAATTTCTTCGTCGTTTAATTTAGCTAGGCCCTGTGGTCTCGGGGTTATCGAGCCTACGCCAAGTCAGCGAAATCATATTCTATTGTGGCAAGTGACTTATTCGACTTTTGATAAGGTTCCTACCATACAATGAGACATTACTCAATGTGTTTAACGTTTAGCATCGTTAATTTATATATTGCCAAAATTAGCTTAAGTTCTGAAGTGAAATGAAATACCAGAAAGAAAAAGGTAAATGAGAAGAAAACTTAAAAATTTGTTAAGTAAAATACAACTACCTTTTCCACCAATTTATCGTATTACTCCACAAAAAGTTACGAGAAAATACTTGTAGTATATCAAATAATTGATTCCGGCCTTAATATAAAAAACTCATTGGCTTATAATTGGGATTGATTTAAAATTTCCTATAAACTAGCATGAAGAATTATTTAGGCGTAATCAATTTTCTGGCCCCTTTTATAGTATACTGATACAAAGATTTTCACAATTCTTTTGTATTTGACACTAATTATTGTCATTTACTGATAAACAATTAAGTAAAATTCATATCTTGGACGATTCACGGAATGTACCGTTTAGTTTCATAATAATATTATTATAATACGTTTCGATAAATTTTTATACGACTGATGAGTCGAAAATTATGAAAACAGGGAAAAATATAAATACAATGTGACGAAAAACATAATAAATAGATACTATAGTTGTCAACCGTTTTGGTAATGAAACAATGAATGTAAGTGACTAATGACGTTAGATAAGCAGCCGACGAAAAATATAAGAAGAAAGTGAAATTTGTAGTAGAACAGGAACATATGGCAATTATCATAAAGTAATTATTTCGTTAAAGTACCGGAAAATAGTAAGGTGGTAAAATAAAAATAGGACACTCAAACTGACATATTTTGGGAAATGGCCTCCTTTATAATGCAGATTATACAAATGATAATGTAATGAAAAGGTATTACTAATTATAATAATTATAACATAATAGTTAATTCTACATGAAATTATTATTTTATTGTAGAAGGATTATGTTAATAGCCAATATTTATATAAAAAATCAGTTATTAACGATATCTTCAGTCGCGAACCCGATACAGATTATTTTATTGGTGGAGCCACGGCATAAATATGAAATGGGATTGGAAAGATTAAAAAATTCTGGGAGCGTTCGTGAGAAAAACTTCACGACGACATTCGACAGCTGGACTCGCCAAAATGAACTTATTGTGGGTCGGCCTCAAACTTACTTACGATAATAAAAAAATTTTTCCCAGCCGCGATATTTGGTTCTGAAATTTCTTTTCAGGTCATAGCGAAACGTAAATTGGAAGCCTTCAACGAAGTGAGGCGAGTTTCCTAGGACGAATCTAAGTTCACTCGCTGTGGAGCGAAATATCCCACCCTTTGTTCGGTTGAGAAGTAGAATCCGAGCCTGGGACCAACGCAGCGCTCTGCTCCAGGGCTGTGTAGAGAACAGCTCTACGTTGTTGTTTTGGGGGCTGCAAAAACTTCAAGTTTTGTCGAGGACCGTTTCTGGTCCACGAACGCGCCAACCTGCGGAATGAAAGCCTAAAATTTAAATGCTCTGTATTTGTATTAGTGAATTTCAACCCTCAAAACTCTTTTGAGAACGCGATCTCGTTAATTTAATAGTAATTATTTTATTAATTTATTGTTTAAATTTTTGTAACTTTTGTATTAATATAGTTTTCAGTCAATCTGTTGCTTCTCAACAATTAAATAAATAAATTAGTTGTGTTAATAAATATTTTGTGTTTAAAATGGTAGATTTTGTGTTTTAAAATATTAATTGTAGTCTTCTACCTATAAAGAATGTAGTCTTTCTCTGTTTAGAGAATGAATAAAGTCTTCACACTTTTCTAGATGACGTTGGCAGTGAACGTCATCGAAACATCGCGAATCCAATTATATACTCGGTTTGCAGTCCGAGAACACGTTATTCGTGTTCCACTTTTCACAATATTCAAATCATCTGATGTAGACTAAGGTATGTATATGCCTACGAATATGCGAACAGCTGAGTTGTGTGACGTCACCAAGCAACTGACGGCGAACTTTAACTTATTTATATTTATGACACTAACAGTAAAACATTCTTGATATCCGAAATCATTGTTAAACATACTCAGCCGTGGTAATACTGAAATTTATTTGTTTATTTCCCTGCCAACAATTCGCGCGGAATATGAATGCTAACTGATCCCAGACTTCAACGCGCAACAGGGAATATAATACTAATTTCAACGAACACATCAGGGAAATCAAGATCTTTGCACCCACAATGTATTTTCCTAATGATAATTTGTACACTGAATAGCTCTTTGTCTACGGTAGGTGAAAATCTTCACAATGACTCCATACAGCCGGAATCCCATTGTATGGGGAATTTTTACCCACAAAAACCATCAAACTGGAACCATGAACCTCGCTGCGAAACTACCGTGAGACATTACTTTGCAGGATGTTTATTGGCCAAGAGGCTTTGTCAATATTTTAGTCGTATTTCCCTAGGTTTTCGTTACGCACCTCTCTAACTGTGTTTTAGTGAAACCTGAAACGTTGGTCTAATCTTGCCTGTAGGTCAACATAAGTTGAATAAAAATAATGGCAAAAAAATAAGGGACGAAAATGTGACATTAAATTCGTATAATCTTTCCATCGGGCGTACTAGAAAATTGTTATTATTATTGAAAAAGTATTTAAAATCCTATTTCATTCAATTAATTTTATTTAGTTAAAAAATGTTCTGTAATTAATCTTAATTATTGATTTTTAAAGATAAAATGAAATAACAATGACAGTGAATTAAAAACTTATGTAATTTTAAATCATCAATGACGAACCATGCATTCCCAGTCTCAACTCTGGGTAAACGTGTGAGGGAAATTTGCATATAATCATAATAATTAATTATAATAATAATATAACAGTAATTATAATATTAATATTAGAATGGTCCGAATAAAATTCATTACATACCTTACGTCGAATAGTTATTACCAGCAATAATTAACCATAAGCATCTTAACTTAATTTCTTAATTATTATGTCATTGAGGAATACTCTTTCGAGAATTAACGCAGTATTCACAAGGTCAAACATCATAAAGTTGATGTATTTTTTACAGTCTAAGTTTATTGGAATTGCTTTAAGACTATCAGTAGCACACAATACTTGATGGTAAGTAGAAATGGGGGAAGGGGGGGATTAGAGATCCGCTCTACTTGGTAGTCGTCAGTACAATTTCCGTTGGCCGCTCATCGCACGGCCGCTCTGAACACAACTTATGAAACGAGCCTTAAACATCAGAAACTCTAAATATTTCGTAAGAAAAAAACTTGCAGCGATTTCCTTGTTCGTAATTAATGAAAATTAGAAGTTGTCAATGAAAAAAGTCAAGGAAGCCAGCGAGAGAATTCTCTCGCAGGTGAACCTTCCCAAAGAGCTGTGGCGGAGGCTACCTTTGGGGATGCCTTCACATCTATCTGGTTTTTGAACTAAGGTTCCCACATGCCGAGGCACCTCGGCCTGTTTTGAGAGGTTGTATGTTCCGGGGTCGCAGACCTTGGGCATACGGTAAGAGTTGTCTGCTATTGGAACAGTCGGCCAGCTGCCTCCTAAACCGGTCATGGCACGGAGGGGCGGAAGATGCGACCCCACAGAAAAACCCTTTCCCGCAATTGGAATTGCATAGGACAAGTACCAAATGCCCGGCCTACCTGATGCAGGTTTTCTAGGGTTTTCCCTGCATCACTTTTAGGCGAATTGCTGGGTAGGATCCTTAAGCCATAGCCCGGGGACCCTAGTTAACCCTTGGCTACTTTCCTCTACCCTTCCGCATCCCCCCTTTCAAATCCCTTCCTATGCTATTAAAGGGGAGTTGCCACCATAAGGATTACCCTCATGTAGCCTGTTACCCTAAAAAAATGAAAAATGTATTTTACTATTCCCATATTTTAAAAAGACGTTTTTATCTTATACACGTTGTTTACCATCCATTTCGGACTATTTATTTCTCATGATGTACATGGTAATCAAAAGTTAGTTCATGACAATTAATTAATAATCATTAACCTAACAGGCTGAACACTGAGGAAAAAAATAATAACATCAATATTACGTTGAAGCTAGTGCCAAACTTTTACATGACTTGTCTCTATACATACGTATGTTAATATATTTTATAAATAGGATTGTTCGCTTTACTTTTTCACGACTTAATCGTTGCCCCTTTTATTCTCTGTACCTGTGCCAAGAAAACCCGATGGCCCGATAGATACAACCGTGATGAAACCGTGACGTTTCGATGACCAACAGTTCTGCCGTCCTCTTCCAACTATCAGAGCTGTTGGCCGTCGAAGGTTCCCGGTTTCATCAGTGTTATTCCCATGTGGAAATCCTGGAACTTTTTCTACAACAACTACACCGGCAAAGCCGTCGATCTTGGATTATGCAATGAATAAATTTGAATAGTTCTTCGATGCATTTGAAATCTCCTTTATAATCAAGAATGTAAGTAGGGTTTTAAAAATTAAGCGAAATTCTGTGAACGTGCTTGTAGTTTGAGTAAGAAACTTTTCATGTGAATAATAGGAAAGTAAGAAACATATCGTTGAATTATTTTTAAAAATCCCTAACTGATAACGGTAGGTTTTGGGTTCGAGCACCGTACGTAGAAGCTCGGTTGAAGAGAATTGCAGAATATGTTTAAGTCTGTGACTCAGTCTATAGTTTTGACTGCCCGAGACAGTAGAAAGTTAACGTTTCGTCAGATTTCTATAGTTAATCTGTAGGTTTACCTAATTCCACTTTATTTGATAACAAAACCATTTCTGATTGTTGGAAGCAATTTTTGATTCCGCAATATACTTACATATTTATGGACGAAAAATGAACTGCCTCTTTTACTCTTCGCCGGCGTAAAATTTTATCGTCATGCTTGTACCGCCGTTTTTTAGTGAGAGATAAAGTGAAGGATGTAGTTAAAAGTCATACTAATTTCTATAAAAACGAACGGTTAGAATCTCGCCTGAACGCAATTTAAGACCTATAAAGATGTCATTAATGTCTTATCTTCTTTTTCTGGCGCTCCATAACCTTAAAATTTTGATCAATGTGTATCCAATTTGCTATCGTCAACCACAAAACAACTTAAACACATTTCTTCATCCAATGTAAACTGCTGATAATTTTTTGTGTATTTTTAGTGAAACGGATAATATTATGATTTGACACTAGAACATTAAAACTAGAATTCTAATCATGACAAAAGTTTCATATACCTTATATTACTGAAAAACAGATTGTAATTACACACTTTGAGACTCTCAGATTGCATTTTTTATATTAAGTGGTTTCTAAAAATTCTTCCTCATAAGGTCTCTATAATGTAATACAATACCATTTATTTAATTTGCAGATCATTTTTTGTGCCCCACACTTGAATAAAGGTTATTGCTCCTTGAATAATTGATTGTCATTATATAAGGTCGATAAACTATTGTGCATACTATACGTCATCATCGTACTATTAGGACTTATAACTGACTTAAATGAGACAGACAAATTATATTTATCTTGGTAGATTATTTATGCAGCAAAAATGGGGACAATAGTTCCAAAATCTTCAGCTTTTCTGAAAAACTGTTTTCTTTATTCGAATCGTCGAGCTGTATGAAATTAAATTAAAGTTTTCATGTATAGTTTTATAACAATTATTGTAATTATTTTATTAAATTACACTGAAAAAATTAAATTAGTGAATATATAATTAATTGATTTACTGTAGGTAGCGGCTAGCATCATCACATCACAGCGGTCCCGGGTTCGTATTCCGACGTGGATATTAATATCCCTCATAACTGTAATGGGTAAGATATGTCAAACCGTGGCGAAGTCGCTTCGTTTTATGGACATCAGTAAGAATTTTCGGAACCCAACGGGAACAGCCAAAAATGGTGTTCAACAGAGGCTGTCTTCATCGGCAGCATCTTTCTATGAAGGTTGGTTTCATGTTATACCAAAGGTGGCAACTGTGTAGAAAAATAATTTAAGAAATGCTCTTTCATGAAAAATAAATTTTGTTTTGAAAAAAAGGTTTTCTATCAGTTTTTTTTTCCCAAAACGGTACTTACTCTCCGTCATATTATAACGCTCTCTTGGTCCGACAATGAATATTTTAATCGCGGTGGCTCTCACCGTCTTACCTTGGTTGGTCACAACTTGGTGTAGTATAGCCCACACATTTTGAGAGAATAGAGATTCAGTCTATTTCAGGAAAATGTCCTTTATGGATAAACATCACATACCACCACTTCTTTGTACACCCTGTTCTCTCACTGTCCTTTCCTCTGCTTGCCTTTGTGCTTCAGCACCGGCTGTCTCCTTTTCCTAAACCTATCAAAGCGGCGACTCGCTGTCAACTATCCGCATGAAATACCTTGAACTTTACCCGTTACAAAAAGAACATGATAGGACATTTTTATTATTTGTATTTTCGTTATGGATTTATTAACTAAAGATGAAGCAATATCAGCATTTCAAATCTAAATTGAATAACAAGATATTATAAATTTATTATTATCTTTTCGTTACCTTCCCCCTTAGTAAGATCTATCTTAGATTATGATTTCGTTATAATGTAATGTAACTGTCGATATAGGTTGGCGGGGAGTCGTTGCAAGAAATGAAGGGTTCCTTGTCAGCAGATATTCACGCCGTGAAACTTGGCCTCGGTTTCTTTGAGAGGAATGCTGATTTGGGACTTAAAAACGAATGGAGGTCTCCAAGGCTTAAGGTTAGACAAGTTGAGGAAAGAGGGTAGTGTGAGACTTATCAGGGAGGAATCGGAGGTTTGGTGGTTTTATCAGTCAAGACTCAGATGTAAAGTTTATTTACAGTTACATATACTAGGGGTGAAGGAAGAGTGTAGAATAGAAAGAAAGACAATAGGACCCAGTTGGAGACGTGCGGCTTCGATACGGGAAGAAGGCACTGTCTTATCGACGGCTTAGAAGCCTCTCGTACGTAAAGGTATCGCGTGCTCCAGTTCTGAAAATGCTGTGTCTGACTTAGCAGAAACGCACGCGCTGGCCTAAAATCCTGATCGAGGACGACTTGCAAATGTCCTTTATATGCTAATGGAACACCCGGTGGACCTACCCGTCGTCTCTTCTCAAGGACATGCCTGCGACACTTCTTTGAAGAATTTTGGCTCTCTTCCGACGGCTCGCTGACGATACGTAAAAGAGTGACTCTGCACAGCACATTTACATTGTTGGAGACATCGCATTCCAACGGCTCCAACACCTCAGGTCCACCTCTATGTTCTCCTGCCCAGACTGCAAGGATTATCGCCACGACAGCACGGTGACCCCAATACCGAGACTCACATTTTGAGGCAAACGAAATTCCGCTTCGACACAGAAGGAAAGTAATTGCAATTAGATAAGCGATCTTAACTTAAGTAAACAATCCACATAACACTAACTGGAAATCAATCAGCGACTACAAAGATATAATTCTCCCAGAGTCATTTATACCGATGGGTCCAAAAATTCAAATGGAGTAGGATGCGCAATAGTTACGACAGGCAAAGAAAATCTATCGCTATAAACCATAATACGTCGATAATTTCAGCAGAATTATACGCCATTTTCATGGCTACGAACTGTGTCTGGAAACACCGGAGGCCAACAATATCATATTAACAGATTCCAAGGAAGCAATACACAGAAAAACTAGTACAGTGCACAGAAATGGTTGCATAAATCGAATGAGAGAGAATATATTGAAAATGCAAGAAAAAGGAAACCGGATCGCTATAGTCTGGTTACCGGCGCATAAGGACATAGCAGGACACGACATGGCGGATCTCCTAGCGAAGATGGAAGCTGATTATCAAGGAAGATCCAGCAACCTGCCAGTTTGCACCAGCAGGGACTGCAGAGTAGGGCTCTACAAGGAACTGGAGGAAAAGTGGAGTAGACCTGTCAAACCAGAGGAATGCGGAGTCATCCTCAGAAATGTCAACAGCATCATAGAAATATCGCACCCGAAAGAAGGTTGTTGTAGCCAGAATAAGAACATTGCACTCCAGTTTCACTTATTCATTCTTGATTTCCAGATCTCCGCAGCCGGTATGCAGCTCATGCAAGGAGCCCACAACAATTCCTCATGTCCTCTTTGACTGCCCCAAATATAGCGAGATAAGAAGATCAACCATAGCCGCACATTCAATGATGGAGATTTGCAACTCATCAGCAGCAATAAACAACCTCATAGACTTTACGATGAAAACTGATTTGTTTAAAGTAATTTAAATGTTATACAAATGTAGAACTTAACAGATGTAAGTCGCTAATGACCAAAAGGTTAATGCGACGTTAAATTGTAATTTAAAAAAAACACCTCAGGTCCACCTCTTATGTTCTCCTGCCGAGACTGCAAGGATTATCGCCACGACAGTGTGGCGCCTGGTCAAATACCAACTTACCAACTTCTCTCAACCCTTGCTAATACCTAATATAATTAAATAAAAAAATATATAAAGAAAATTGTTAAACTATCGTGCTTAAGTTGCTTCCTATCAGTAGTGACAGGTTACTTTTATTATATATTTTCGTGTTATATTTTATGATGCATTCTTTAAGACTCCTTTCAGTATTTATTCTTTATTGTTCCGAAGAATACAAACCCCGCTTGCCATTATTTACTTAGAGCGGTTAGTAACATACATTTTATTTACAGAACATTTTTCTCTACAATTATTGACATTCGTAAGGTTTATATTTACAACCTAAGAAAATCGATGACGATATGATCTGTTCATGTATCATATAATGTAATGAATTTTTCTCTGTTGAGAAAGTAGTCTTTAGGTATATCTTTTCTTTGCCAACTTTTTGAAGGAGTGCACAAAATGATGTTGAGATGAAGCCAGGCCAAACTTAATGATGTTTTCACCGATGTTGTCTGCGCCCAGGCTGTCGCGATGCTAGTCTCTGTATCTCGTCTAACAATGAATGAATGAGCTATTTTATTCGTTTTGTCTCTAAGGATCTTCATATTTATAAGGTATCACGATCACACATTTTTGAGTACTTTAACTTTTATCATCATTTCATCGTTGTAGTTACTTTTCTGTCCATAATTGTCTTTACAAGTAACCTAAATCGCGTCTGTGTTCGTTCTTTATATTCAACATATTTATTTTTGTTCTTTGTGACAACATACAGAATTCCTTTTTCAATATCGGTTAATGAAATTTATCCTCTTTAGAACAAATTCACTGTCTGAAATCGGCTAAACTCGGTAAATTGAACCACATTCCGCCTTGCTCGTTGCAGACTAGAGCTGCTTAATGACCGAGGACATTTTCATTCTATTTCTTCTGTTCAAGGGTGTGTAGTTCAATGATAAATTTGAAGTGACATTTGAATTAATTTATTTTTATGCCTCCTTGACGGTCGTACAATAAGACTTGCCGGTTTAGAAGAAATACAATTACAATGTCATTCAGCGACAAATTTATTGATCCTTTTCCTGTTTTTATTCCATTTTTGTATAACAGATCTACCTAGCCTGTAATTCTACACTTAGTTTCCTGTAGATCTCTTAGTTCTTTTAGGCAAATTACTTAAGTCGGGTTGCTTTCCGGTAATATTTGACCTTCATGTTCTCTTGTTAACCTTAATCTTACTAACCCAATAACCGTTCAAATTGTACGTTTTATAATTGTATCTGCTATTGTTATGTTTAAGACAACCTTCAGGACCATAATATAAGAAACTTCAATTGGTATAAAAACGTAATTGATATAATTATAGGAATTACTTGAATTTAGACAATTTTAGAATGATGTTAGGATGAAATCTGTTTAGAATTAAAGTTAAGTAAATAATTTAAATGTATTTTCATCATAGTAGTAGAAGGATATATCTAATAAATTAGTTCATTATAAGTTACTGTACTGAATCTGTTGCACTTAGTAGGTAATTAAATTAGTTATTCGCGTGTTTTAAATGATAATCAGAATACGAGTTATGTATATCTGAAAACGTCTAATGATCTCTTAATAACAATAAGCCATTGTATGGATAGTAAGGGATTATTTCGTGGTTAGAAAATATTTAATTAATGAGAATATATTTCTTTCTCGCAAACTTAAAACACCGACGGCACGTTTCAACGTAATTAGATTTTTGTGCTGCCTTATTGATTTCCATTAATTTAATCATAGGCGTGGTAATTAACGCCATTACGAAGCAGCGCCTGTGATTTTGCGAGTCGCAAACATGCCCTAAATATAGGTATTTACAACGCCAAGGCTTTCAGATCCACAAAAACATTGGACCCCGTTACAGTTTCCCTTATTTTTTTTAATTAATAAAAATATATGCAACGAAATAATTCAGTAGCTTGAATTGGCGGCTCGGGAAAGCACTTTAACTGTGATTTTGAACAAAATAACGGAGATATAAATTAGTTTCAAAGGGTTGAAGCTGTCATGGGAACTACAACTGAATACCCTGCACTCATTTAAGGTGATTGTTGAAGTTAATTTGTTTTATGTCGTACATCTATGTTACAGTAGTCAAATAATTTGAATGTAATAAAGATTTATTAACCTATATTTTTTAATTATATCCTGTACGTATATGTATATCTACATTTGTAGATATATATTAATTATTTTATGTACTTACGAACGAACTATCCGGATGGTGACAATTATTTGCCCGATATGACAACTATCCATATATAAGGAAATATTTATTACACAGAAATTAAAACATTTCATTCCATTGCACACAGATGAAACTTACACACATATCAATTTCCTTCCTTTCTTTCGTATATAATTCTCGGAACAACTACAATTATTATTACACTTCGGCATTTGGGCCACAACGTGACGGCAGTTCACACGTTAGAAATTTGTTAATCTAAATTTCTTTATACTAAATTTTATTAACACTCTATGAATTATATTTAGACATACTTTGATTAAAAATTGTCACTAATGTAAAACTTAGTTGTCATAATTTTTTAGTTATCTAAATTTAAATGTATTCCAATCAGGGATGAAACGTTGTGTTTGTTGAATAAGTTTAAAATTTTATAATAATTTTTTCTGACTAACAGATCGTGTTTTTGAAATTTATTTTTAAAATAAGTCAGATTATTACAAATGTTAATATCGATGCAAGGCATGAGATATCTTGTAATTAACTCATCATTTCCATACTTCAGTAAATTCAGATTTTGTTCATCATTAAAGAATCTAATATTGCAATTATGTACGAGGGTGAGTCAATAATTAAAGCCTCCTATTTTTCTCTCTTTTATTTGTCAGGAAAATTTTATGCTATTTAGACAGAATAAACCCACAACAATTCATGATTAAATTTTCACTTTTCGATATAGCCTCCGTCCTTTTCCACAGTTTTTGTAAACGTTTTAACAAGGACTTGCATTGCGACTCGTTGAATGTTGCGTGGAGTCACTGCAGTAACCGGCCTGTCGCTTCGCTTTTCATCAGCCAACGGTGTTTGCTCTTCAGGTTCATTACAGAGACGAATATATCGCCGACCAGTGATGACATCCGCTGTTGCATCACCATACACATCACCAACTTACATGAATTCGAATTGGCGCTTCACCTTACGCATTTAAGAAATAAATCACAGAGCGCTGTCTAATACGTACGTCAATGTCAAACATTTTGCAATTGAGTGCAGTGTTTCCACCAGTTGACTTAGAAAGTTGTTACTGCAGTGAATTGGAGAAGAAAGTTTGAGGAATCAAAATTTTTAATATAACTAACTTATTTAAGGAGAACAAAAAGGAATAATTACTTAATGAACCACTCTATTATTATTTAAATATCATTTAAAAAATTCGGCAATTTGACACATCTTAAAATCAAACATTGGTTATATTTTTCTAATAAATAGGTTAAAACATGACTACAATTAGAATTTCTCATGAATTGTAGAAAATAAGATTTAATTCTTATATTAAATTATTAAATCTTAATACTTTAAACATAAGTTTCTTCAAAAAACATATCAATATGAAATTTAATTAAAATTTAATTTTCTTGCAACACAAATTGTGAAATTAAAGATTTACATTTATGTATAAGATATTTCAAAAATAACTTGTTCAATCTGGTACAATATGTTATTGATTTAACTCCAGATCATATATAACAAGATTTTTTACGGATCAAGATATCAGACTAAGTTTACTTCGTCACAATATGAAAAAATATATTTTTAAATATATTTAAACAAAAAAATTCCACACTTCTATGAAAATAATAATTTTATTGCTAATAATTGGTTCAAAAATTTAAGTAATCAGTATATTCTTACACGAGAAGTCCCCACACCAAGCCCCTCTCCTGCTATCGGAAGGGCGTGGGACAAGTACCAAATGTCCGACCTACCTGATGTAGGTTTTTGTAGTGTTTTGCCTGTATCACTTTAATGCGATTTGCCGGGTATGATTCTTAAAACTACAGTCCGGGGGCTCCAGTTAACCCTTGGCTACCTTCCTATACCTTTTCCCATGCCCCCTTTAAGTCTCTTATCTATGAATAGAAGGGCGTTATGTTGATTAACTTATAGCCAACTTTGACTTCTTCCATATTTCACTTATTTACATATAATAAGTGGAAATTGGCCGACAGTCAGAACATTTTTTTATAAAGATTCAGATATTGATTAAAATAAATCATATCGTTTTTCCCCTTAATTTTGACCTCTTCAGACTATTTAATTACAGAAACAATTAATATATTTTGTAAATTTTAATAAAAAAAATTTAATCTCTTCGATTAACTTCCATCGGCACTAAATTGTTTTATTTAAATTCACAACATATTTTAATTGCTTCTAAAATATTATACATCTGATATATTATATATATAATCTAAAGGAAGAGACGTTAGGATGTATTTTGGTTAATATATGTGACTTTCAATGTTTATAAATTAATATTCTGACTGTTGGCCAATTTCCACTTTTATTTGATTTTGTTCAAGTTGGTCATTTGAATGAAACTTGAAGTTTCCAGTTTTTTTTATGTGACTACCGTTTCAGATTAACACAAAACTACAACTGTCAGCTGTACTTTGAGGGTATTATGAGTCATTTAGACTAACGGCAGTAACAATATTCTCATGAAAATACCACGCACCAATATTAATAAAAATGATACAGAGCCTATTTTCTATTAGTCACTAAGAAGTTGGAAATATATTTTTTCTTCAGACTCAACAGAAATAAAAATGGCTTCAGTAAAATCTAATTGAAATTTATACTTTGTGTTATTGTGTCGAACATACTTAAGTGACTAAGTCTAATTACAGTGGGACTATAAATTATTCCAGTACAACACGATTTGGAGCAATTAGTTAACCTCGCGACCCCTTGAGTTTCTTGTGTACTAAGTGCCCAAGCAAGGCTTCAATAGCGCTAATGACCGGCACCATAGATATTCACTAACGAACGGGCGGACCATAGTAACCAGTACTCCCACAGTAATTGCCGCAACTAAATTACGGCGTGGTCGCTATTCAGAAGCACTGTTGTGCACGTCGCAGAGAGCACACGACAACTCCCGCTAAACAATCTCGCTTCGCCAAACTAAATCCCTCAAGCACAAGCAATTATCACTTCATAAGGAGCTCATCCATAGGGCCAACTTTCTTCTTGCATTCTAAGATGTTCCAGGAGGAACAATAAGTATTTCAGAAAGTTGTAGTACAGAAAACTTGAAATAATAATTCATGTGAACGTAAGTCTAATTTGCTGAAGACATGAAATTAAAAAAGTTAAATTGTTATATCCATCATACAAGCAACCTTATAAAATTATTTACGGCACAAAAATTGTTTTATATAAGAAATAACTTATTTTGTGACCCTCACATTCATTTTAGTGAGCACAAAATGTATTTATGTGAACCCTGTTTTTATTTCTACTAACAAAGACAAAAGCAACTTATTGTCTAAAAAGTATTTTTTTAAATATTTTAGTTCCTTCGAAATGGTTGACAAGTCATACAAATTTAAACTTTGACACGTTCCAAGGAAGATGTAACATCGAAACGGTCCAAAATCTTCCTTGATGGAATATCCTATTTCATCCTGAAATACCTTGCACGCATGTAATATATATATTGTAATTATTTATAGCTTATATGGAAAATTTTACTATATCTCTACATCAGAAGCTGCAATATTTAAAAATAAATTATTTGTTTATTGATTGGGCAGGATGATATTAAATAGTACGTCTGTTAACAATTCATATATTTAACAACAAAGAAATCATACTATTTCTACTCTAAATAACAAATGTGAAACAAATATACATGAATAAATAATAATAAATATTAATAAACACATGACACTTTTCTTCAGTTGATTTCGGGCTCAATATATTGTGGTCAATCATAATTATTTGTAAACTAGCTAGGTGCCCGGCGTTGCTCGTGTACTTATTTATATAAAGTCGAAAAAGTATTTAATTGAATACTTAAATATATTCCTTGAGTATTTCACGATATAATCGTCACTCAGTCTTCATACATTACGAAATATTACATTGATGAAATTGTTAGCTAGACTCACAACTAATACAGCGCGAAAATTAACTTACATTTTCCCCAAGGATGGTAAAGTAATTAGTATTCTTCTTTATTATCATTCGATGGAATATTGCTGTATAAAATTATACTTTTTATTAAAAAAAAATATTTCTGCTTTATTTCATTCCCAATAAAGGAGATATTTCCTTTGTTCGTTGCGTAGTAACGTCTTTCTCTCTCGTGACGTCATTGTCTCTTGGCGCGTAGTAATTTAATATTTAATGATGACGGTTTTTAATTATAATTCTTTCCACCTTTATGCTATGGGTTTGTCACCCCCACAGTACCGGTTCTCGATTTTGGCAGAATACGTATACCAATTTTTGTTGAATTCTGTCCACGCGATAAAATTTGTATAAAGAACAACGTAAATACATACATACATACAAATATACATCCTTTTTTATTATATAGATATATGGACAACTGTGGCTCTATAACACCGACGTTGACGGGACATATTGTCTCAATACATTATTGGTTCTTTCTGTCATGTAATCCGGCTTGACATGTAGCCCAAACGCGGCTGGTCTTTACTGTTAGATGGTCACACAGCATATCATTCGTCTTACAGCTTCTTATAGTGGACCGAAATCACGGGACTCATTCAACTGTCAACTCAAATAAATTCAACAACCGACTCGAACGCTATCTCTAATTCAAAACTAAAGTGCTGGGCTTTGTAGCTCAAATAAGTATCCTTCTGCCTTCTCTGACTCCAATTATCATTCTGATCAACTACCGCCTCGACTGTCCCTCGCCAATATCCACTCCACTACTTTTATCCTTCTGCAATCCCGCTTCTCCTTCTTTGAGCCGTTGAACTTCTTCCTGTCACACTTCGGTGAGGTAATGTTCCACCCATCAGATCTATAACTCTTCCATGATACTAGCCAATGACAAAAGTATCATCACTCCCACAATTATGAATATTTTTGTTGGTTACTACCACTACGGGGTTAACACGGCTAATACCATGTCCCTGTGAACACACGTTCTTCTGGGCGCTAGAAACTCCTGTGAAAACTTCACGTACGTGCTATTGGGAACAAAGATATTTTTTTTCCTAAGCGCCTTCTGACCCATCGTCAATACTCGTAAAGTAACACTACCGATGGCTGTTTTCTTTCGTTCACTATCTCGAATCCGTACATTGGCCAGTCCGGACGCGAGAATATTAATTGTACAAACTTGCTAACTAAACTATTATTAAATTTAATGAATTAATTTCGTCTGTGTATCTCAAATCTTAATATGTATATATTGTATATATACATTGTAATGCCAATTAATTAGGACATTAATTGTTTGGACATAAAATTTAATTGTAGCGGCAGGAGCTTCCAAAGCGACAATGGAGCCAAGCTCTGTTACTTTGTTGGAAAGTCAAAATGGCTTATGCGCGCTAAAACTCGAGACTACGATAGTTCAGTTGGTGACGGGACATTTCGGAAGACGGAACAAATGAGTATAGACCAGAGACTAGCCGTCGTTTAATGTATCATTAAGTTAGCAGTTTTGACGTGTATCAGCATCCAGGAAAAGAGTGCAGTTTTTACGTCTGTAGCCAGCCATGAATAGTAAAGTTGCAGTTTTAAGTCCCAAGCGGTAAAAAGACAAGCAAATCTATGAATCACAGGATTCATATAAGGCAAGCGGTCACCAGATAGCTGACAAAAAGGAGGATCATCCGAGTACCTGGGAGCCTATCAAGGTGGACTTCAAGAGTGTAAAATCTGTGAGCCAATAGTAGAATCAGTGTAAATTTACATATCATTTACAGTTAGGTTTACATATAATAAATACTTTAATTTACCTTATCGATTTGCTGTGCGAGAAAGGGGCTCGTACACACTCGATTATTGTTTAACACTTTCACATACAGGTCATGTTTCACTGTCATGTTTACTTGTGGTTATTATTTCTATATACAACACTTCCTGCTCGCTGTATTTGACCAAGCTAGTTGTTTCGCTATTCTCTCATTACATACTCCACATTTACTGCACATTAGCTTGATATACCTGAGCATCTAATTAACTAGTGTCTCTCGCAACATCAGACAACCATTGCGAAGTGTAGACTGGAGACTGGAAACCGGCGACTCCTAGCACACTCCAGGTCTGACAAAATACATTCAGCCCTGTATCCTGGTGACTACCAGAAACGCGCTCTTACAACTTTTTCGTCTGAGCTTTCAAAGCCACACTTTTTGAATTTCTGAGTTTTCTGACTACCTCCTGCTTTGCCTCCCTAAAACACACCTTAAGTTCCGCGCGTCCAGCAATGTTTCACGACAATACAAAAAGCAAACAGGCATTATAGTCCATATTATTGTACACAAATCTTATGTTCACGCCGCCAACAATGCAAGTCCCAAAATCTTATTCGTTAATTAATCACACGTTTCCTTTTAATTACCACAATATATATATATATATATATATATATATATATGTGTGTGTGTGTGTGTGTGTGTGTGTGTGTGTGTGTGTGTGTGTGTATGGAATAGCTGTCAGCGCGATGTGTGCCTCGTCCGTCAAAAACGAACTCGAATAAGCACTTCTGTTTGAGGTTTTAAATGTTTGCGAAATTTCATTACTGTTGTAATAACGTAGATTCATTAGGAATAAATAACTGAGTAGAAGCAACATTCCAAACAGTGGGTCGAAACGAGTGGAATTGTTCCGAAGAAGGCAAAAACCGTTAACGGGAATTGTGATCTATGATTCTCAAACTATTTAACAAAAGAAAATCAATCACCTAATAATATTACACGTCATCAGTGGATCAATTCAAACAAACTTCCACATTGGACCTCCAATTGTTTTATTTTGTTAACCAGTTCAACACGGTCATCATTTGTTGAATTCTGCTACGAATGTCGTCCAAGTATAAAATATTTATCTTAAAGATATTATTTTCCGTTCCCAAATCTAATTATTTGTCTTGTTGGACGATCATTTTCTTAATTTGCGGAGTCTGCAAAAATGGTTGAGCATTGAATGTATAACGAAGCTGGAATAGCAATTATTTAAAACTATACTGGGTTGTAAAATTAAACTATGAATAAATTGATAAAAATTGTTTTCCTTATCAGTCTCCTAATTTTCTCACAAATTTCAAACGTTGTAAAATTGCATTAACAAGGCCCTTAGCGGAGAAGTCAACAGTTCTTGGACAGAAACAAATTGCTAGCTCAGTGCCACGTGTGTTGACATGACAAGTCGCGTTCTTACATCGTTATGAATAAAGTGAAGGAAATGTAACCTTTGAAATGTCGCTTACAGAACGACACGTGTCTGATTGCGATAGAATATAGGAAAGAATGAAGCAGTAAAAAGATCCGAATCCGTATACTATTAATTTTAATTAAATTATTTAAGTGTTAATTTTGGAATGTGCCAGAAAAACGTAACAAAGCATCTGAAAATAGTAGAACTTAATTTAGAATTTCAAGAGGTGTAGGTAGAACGCATATGTAGTGTTTTAAATCTGAAACTAAATATTCAAAATTATTACGTTATTTTCTAACACATTTATCTGTAAAATCGAACAATTATGAGTGAACATGCTGTATAATCCATAAAATAATACTGCAACAAATGATAAGAATGACACTAATACAATATGATACATTTTTGCTACAATTAAATTACTTTCAGTTAATTACATATAATCATTAAATTTCCTTAAGTACCGAAATTTTTGCGCTGTGAATATCGACATTCAAAAATATCGGTAACAACGTACAGTGCAGATATAGAATTATTTGAAATTCTACTCGAAATTTCTTTATATATAAGATACATTTTTGGCAGAGTTATTTGGCAAAGTATAAAAATTGTACGTTATGTCGATTTTATACATTCTTTTCGACATAAATTTCAAGACTTCTATGAGTTTTTTTTATTTGAATTTTAGATTTATAATATTCCAAATCCACTCTTCACCTGATGAACTCCTATATTAAATACGAAACGTATTTGTAATTTTGTCAGTTGTTTTATTACTTTTTGTTGAGTTGAGTTATTGTAAAATTGAAATAAGTCAAATAATTATAATTAATAATTTTGAGTACATGTTAACTATGAAACGGTTGTTAGTATGGTTGGGCGATTGTCTTTTCCCTTCTGAAAACGATTTGTTTCCCGCTACATACATATTTCTCTCTCCCTCCTCATATATACGTACATACATTTTAAACGTTTCCTGTCCGAAACGGGGACACCGGTCATCAGTTTCAGATAAACCTTATATATTTTTTCTCTTTTTTTCTTTTCCACATTTCACATATGTGTGTGTGGGTCTGTAAGTGTTAAGAAAATAAAAGTTTATTATGTGTCCCTTAGTAAATTTTCCTAAGAGTTCAGCAGTGTATACGATTTGTCCCGTTTCATCTAAAGTTGAGGCGTTAAACCAACACTAATTTGAATAGAGATTAAAAGTTCTCCCTCTGGGGACAGGAATCTTCTGTCACTCAACCCCAACGGCAACAGAGAAATCGCCAGGAATAATACACTAGTGAAAATGTAATTGCCTCATTAAATCCGCAGCTGCAGTAAACAACACTCGCTAATATTAACTCTCAGGCCTCTGAAACCACAAGTGCAAAGTTTTAATTAACCGTGCATCTGTTACGAATTAAAAATTTATGTACTTATTAACAATTTGTTTAGCACATAGCTGCATACTCCACAACAATATTCAAGTTTTTACTTCGTTACATTAGTTTGCAAGTAGATTTTATATTGTTTTTCTATTTAATATATATTGCATATATGGCACGAATGAAATTGCTAATGTCTAAGATCATTATGAGATAAACACTAGCATTTTTCATGAATTTAATAAATATATTTTAATGGTTTAAATTATGTTTTGATTATTTCGATTTATCTTAAAGCAAAAAATTAACAATTTCCGGACAACCGATGTTTTAAAAGAGTGAAATTTTGACGATAATCTGTCAATATATTCCATGACAATTAGCCAGTTCTCGGTATTCACTCGGGTGTAGAATATTTAACGTCAAGATGACGACAGAGATTTTAGTCGTCGAAATGTCGCGTTTAAATATGCTACACCCGAGTGAATACCGAGAACTGTTTATGGAACAATTACACTGGGAAAAACTTCAATCTTTAATTATTCCTTGACAGTTAAAGTAAGTTTTGAGCCCTTAAATAATATTTGGGAATCTAAAGGAATAGAACTTCCTTAAAAGGCTACTGTTTGCGGTCTTCATAATGTTATTGTACTTCTTATTAGGTTTACGAATTATTTAGAACAATTTGACGTGTGAAGAATTAAACTAAGGGGGCGGTGAAATAGTGTTTTAGCCAACCTATGACATTATCACTTAAAAATTAGAACTGTACAAACGATTACAAGCAAAATATTTTAATTACTTCCGTCAATAAATACTAGAATTGCTCAAAATAGAAAATAAGTTTTGGAATAGGAGCGTACCTTACCGGTCAGTATGTGGCTATTGTATTGTCGCTATTAAATGCTCTCTTTCTCTGTCTCTCTCTCTCTCTGTCTGTCTGTCTCTCTCTCTCTCTCTCTCTCTCAGCGCAGTGCCAGCAGACGACCCGCCTACCGAATTGCGCCGGACTATAATTATTAGTATCTATAATTAATCAGATAAATAAACAATACATATTTCATCTCCGATTGGTGACTCATTTCATACCCTTCTGGTTATGATTTATGCTGATTTTAATGAATAAATTTAATTTAAGACATCCGACAGAAAATTCGCGTGCTGAGAAGGAGAAAATAACACGATTAAAATTATGATTTAATTGAGCAATCGATAATGAGTGCTTTCGGTTTTAGTGTTAGCCTAATCCAAAAGCATTAACATGTGGGAGCAACAATATTGTATTGACCACTAATATATTGTAATAAATACAAATGAAGAATGATAAATAAAACGTTAAATAATTTATTTAAATTTTAAATGAAAGTATGTTTTTTAATAATTAAGAATTTTAAATAATCAAATTGATGTATTAATGCACAAATAGTTAAATTTACAAACGTTATCCAATGAATTTTACAACAGTTACCACCTAATAAATTTTCAATTTATATTATTTATTAATGTTTTAGAATCAAAATTTAGTCTCTCTCTCAGGGTCTTTACTGGGCCTTTAAATAAAAAAATATTTGTTAACAATCCAATCTTCTATGAAGCTACTATTATCGACTTCAATGTATTATTTACAATACAAACATACAATGTTAACTATAAATTATAAATAATATTCTAAAACCGAAATCTGACGATAATTACCTTCAGTAAATGGTTTACAAATATGAATTTAGTGAAATTGGAACTTACAGTTTCTGTCAATTAGGACAATTTAGCTCGTTCAATACACTTACACACTCATTACACTTTATAACAGGCCACTTTTAACACTGACTCTAATTATCACTGTTGGTTTGACAAAAGTTGGCTTTACACTGCAATATTTCGACGAATACTCCAATACTCTGCAATCTTTAGACTGCAATATCTCGACGACGACTTTACTCTGCAATAATTCAACAATTTTATTCTGCCACCAATCCACGAAGATTTTACACAGCTATATCTCCTCAACAACTTTTCTCTGCTATGGCCACACCACGCCAACAGCATAATTGTCCATTCTTGTTTGTAACGTGAGTGTTTTCTGCCCCTAATAATTCGAGTCCAAATTTTCTAATTATTAATTAATAATTGCCTTTTAATTAACACAATATATTTAATGAGAGGATTTTCTAAATTGTTCATCATATTATCAGCGTAGTATTGTGGCCAGTAGGTCGACAGTCAGCATTGTGAAAGAATGTGTTTCGAGAGTATTCTTGTCGGCGGTGTGTAATATTGAAAGTTTTGACGAAATGTAAAGTCTCCGATGGGCGATGACCGAGAGCGGTCAACAGTCTCCGATGCGAGCTGACCAGCAGCGGTTAGTTTAAGTCTCTGTGCGTGGCTGTCAGTGATCACTGATTATTACGATTGCTTGTAGACCCTGCTAATGAGTCTGAATGTAAAATTCGACGTGTAAAAGATAAATTATCAAAGTTGTTTGGCTTTAACGGATAGTTAAACCATTTCTAGGTATTTATGGAGACAATTATAAGTTTTATAGGAAAAGTTGTACTGGCTGTCGTTATTTGGAGAAATTTTCATCCAAGGGACTGTAGCTCAATACACGAACTTAATTTTTATTGATCACGTTCATTCATATTATTTCACGGGTAGCTCCCGGTAATGGGAGTTCTCAGGTTCGTTTATTACCATTTCGTCTCAAAACATCTGACTATGTAAAATATGTTGGTAGATAAGAGTTTTTCGTTTTATTTAAAAGTGTCATTTCTTTAATTGTATCCACCTACTTCTTGAAACTTCGTTTCTTAATATTATATTACACACTTTTCTTATTTGGATTTATTATCTCTTCACTTTTACTCACTTATAATAATACCCATTTCCAGTCTTATTTTTCGGATAATTGCCATGTTATCGAGTTTAATTTAATATTGTTTCGAAGAAAATGAGGAAACTCAATTTGTCGTTCAATTAGTGTACTTCATTTATATCTAGAATATATTTTCGTAGAAGATTATTTTTTCTAATTCAGTACGGATATATTAGATAAGCCTGAGGTAGCTGATTGTTTGAAACCTTTTTTTTTCGGCTATTGTCATTCCTTATTTGGGCTGAACTTAAATTCGAATTTGTGAATAATCTTTTCATTATTAATTTTTTCTATAGATCATACTTCCCTTTCAATGAATTGTTTTAAACAAATTTTAAATATTCTTGCATTTTATTTAAAAAAAATTGTTCATTATAATACGTAAAAATTACTCATATAAGCTTAAAGTAGGAGCTATTCCGGAGAAAATGCTCTTCACCAAAATTATGTACCTTTCGATAACATTCCAAATGTCTGTTCAAAACATTATCACGTATAATTTAAGAATTGCCTATAAATAAAAATTATATATCAGAAGAAACAGTTGAAAAATAACACCAGACAATTTCTAGGCGGTGTCAGGGAATTTCGTCTGATTTTTACTACTGCGGCATGAATCAAAATTCAGGCAATGATTTGATTTGTAAGGAAGGTATTCGTTGCGACTCGTGGTTTTTCCTCCAGGATACTTAGCTCGGAGCCTGCTGCTAGGTCCCCCATTGCCGGGATTCATCAGTCTTCCACTGTCTCCGAATACAAAACGCCAGACTACACGAGCTGAGCCCCACAATATTTCTCCGGAAATCCTCTGTCCTTGTTTCCATTACTTTAATCCTGCTGGACACTGACTGCACCATTTTCAGTCGCCTGAACTGCAACATTGTTGTATACATTGTGCCAAATTTAAATAGGAATTGAAATCCGTAACCACAAATATATTCTGAACCAAAGGAAATGCTTTAATTACCTCAATTTATTCATAACGTATTAATTGTAACATTATTTCAAATAACAAATGTGTTACGAGAATTATGAAATAAATCTATTAACTTTTTTCGATACCAGAATTCTTTAATATTATATACTAAATTGAATAGTAAGTCACCTTTGTTTTGTACATACATAAATATGAATTCATAATAATGTGACCTAAAACAAATCTATAATTAACCATTGAGTAATAACAAAAAATTGTACCGAAACACGTAGTAAAATTACCCGTCGAAAACGAATGATGAAATAATTTAAGTAATTTTTTAAGTACACAGTGAATTTTATTCAAGCTGTTAAAATTATTGTTGATAAATGTTGTCACTTTTAAACACATATGACCCCAATTGTAAGAAAAATTAGGCTATAAAACCATTTAGTGCTGTCATCTTAAGAGCTTTACAACTTTAATAATTTGGCAGTGCTTGATGAGTGGAAGTTACGTTTTCGGCATTTACAAATAGGAGACCACCATTATTTTAAGTTACGGATCGATTTATATATTATAATAATGAAATTTCAGAAAACTTAAAATCCAGAAATTCAAAGGATATTTGCTTGTTCAAATTCCACAATTCGTATTGAAAGTATTTCTTATGTGAGAGACTCGTAGAGTCATTACTTCTTGTTTAATAAGAGAATATATGCAAATGAGATAAATTATTTGCTAAAATTATAGTCCGAGGGAGAACGCAATTGATTATCGGAAGAAATTTCTTCGGTTTCTTCATATGGCTTAGTAATAAACAATATAATCCCTTATATATGTTTTTATTTAGTAAATGACTATTAAAGAACTATGACGTCACGTAATTCAATTCTGGTAAACTGCAAAGCGATGTCGTGGTAGTGTTGAATGGAAATCCAGTTATGTGTTGACGCTGACCGTCTTTCGGCTGCATAAGATTATTTCGTGCCAATAAAATGTGTTAATAACATGTCTGTGTTCATTAAATCTACCAAGATCTTCAAATCTCTACCAATATATTGTAATATTCAAAATTGAACACAAATGGAAGTCGTTAATTAAATAAAAGATTAATAAAATTTACAAACAAAAGATTTATTTTGTGACAATCATTTAAAAATTACAAAGTTAAAATATTCAATTTCTCAGGGTCCTCACTGGGTTTGATAATGGACACATCAATTATATTTATTATCTTCTTAACAAACAAATCACTATTAAAAGAAAATTTAAACGAAATTAAGAAGTAAAAAGATTAGAACGAATTAACAATTTAAACTGAGAACGAAATCTGACATCTATCTTTCAACCACGTTTACATAATTAACCATTTTGTAAATTGTTACTCACATCTGCCCAGCATACCTTTCATTTTCGAAATACACCATTGCAGGATTTTACACTGACTCTAAACTCACAGATTTTACACTGATTCTAAGCCAAAATTTTATATGTTGTCAGGAACTCGGATGATCCTCCCCTTTTGTTGTCACCTACCTGTTGTCTGCTTGTCTTAGACGAATTCCTTGGTCTGTAGATTTTACTGCATTGGACTCAAGAAATTTTACTATTTCTGGTTGGCTATGGACACAAAACTGCTTTCACTTAGCAAGTTTCAACGTTATGCTCTCGTGAATGTTTTACTTTGCCCTCAGAAATGTCCAGGCACCAACAAACTCAGTTAAATCCTACTTGCCGATCCTGTTTAATTATCCTCCAGCTAACAGTTATACCTTGACGACGTCTTTCCATGAACTCTACTCTTCAATGTTTTTCCGCGGACTCACTCTCTCAATATCTTAATGTGAACTCACTAGTAGTCTCGCATTTTAGCGCGCAATATTGGGACCTTCCGACAAAGCAACAGAGCTGGGCTCCATTGTTGCTATGTTCTGGACCGCTGTTACAAAGAATTTCTCAAACAATTTAAATTATTATGTTCAAACAATTAATGTCCTAATTAATTGGCATTACAATATATTGACTATTAGCTCTTAAACAATATTTCTAAAATTAGACTCATTGCTCAATGTTGCAGTACTTAGAGTCGACCTCCTGTGGTGTCTGGGTCGGTGTGACTGCCTCGAATCACAGAGGTCCTGGATTCAAATGCCGGCGAGGGCATGGATGTCAAGTCATTCTTCTGACAAAGTATAATTATTTACAGTAATAAGTCGCTAATAACCTGGGCTGTTGGTGCTACTGTAAATAAATCAATGAGGAAAAAAAACATTTAGAGCAGATAAGTAATTTCACAGCAGAACCGTAAAATGGCTTTCCACCTTATGACTTTGTGATTACTTTCAGAATGTTGCATCGCAGTTTACTGATTTAAACCAATAAATGAACGATTAAAATGTTTTCACTGCCATATCCATTGTTCCAACGCTGACGACGTCGGTCACCGACATGCGTGATCTTGCTCGCTCAAACGTCGTATTGCTCTCGTGCTGGTTAAGGATTCTGAGGATTTCACCCAACGGATATTTTCTCTCATTTTTCAGCATCCAAACATCTTTCAATAAAAATGTTTGTTTCACTAAACGTAAGAAGTCAGCCGTGACGCCAAGCCAACAATGTTAATCTGTAAATATTAACAGCCCCTTAAACAATTCCTAACCGTTATTCTTGCAATGCTAATAATATTTATAATACAATATTTTAATATGCCAATAATTCAAATACAATAAATAATTAATTATACAGACTACCTGGTTATTATAATTCATATGTGTATAATTTTTTAGTCGATTAGCCATATTTTAATTAGTAGAAAATAATTTCACTTCTGTTATCTTGACATGTTTATTTATTTTATTTATGATGCTAAATTAATTATCCATTATTTATTTAGTATAAAAATAGATTTTAGCCTTAGTTTTTGAATTTTTTAAATATATTGTAATGTACACAATTAATACCATAATTAAATGAAATTTGAAGAATTCGCCTCTCGTTGAAGCTATTAATGTAATAATTAACTAGAAGGCGTTAATTAAATAAAAGAATTAATAAAATTTACAAACAATATGTATTTATTTTGTGACAATAATTTAAACAATTACAAATTTAAAATATTAATTTCTCAGGGTCTTCACTGGGTTTGATAATGGACACATCAATTATATTTAAAAATCTTAGTAACAAACAAATCACGTTTACCTAAAACAATACGTCGATTAAAAGAAAAGAAATTAACTTGACAATTAAAATAGAACGAAATTAAAAAGTAAAGAGATTAACTCTGATTAACAATTTAAAATGAGAACGAAATCTGACTTCTATCTTTTAATTACGTTTACATAATTAATTATTTTGTAATTTGTTTCTCACATCTGTCAAGTTTGTTTCCAGCATTCCATTTTTGGTTTCGAAAATACGCTATTGCGAGATTTTACACTGTTTCTGAGATTCACAAATTTTACACTGATTCTAGTCAAAATTAATAGGATGTCAGGAACTCGGGTGATGCCCTTTTTTTGTCAGCTATCTGTTGACTGACTGCTTGCCTTAGGTGAATTCTATGATTTGTAGATTTGCTAGTCTTTTACCGCTTTGGACTTAAACTGAAATTTTACTATTTCTGGCTGGCTATGGACGTAAAACTGCTGTTACTTAGCAAGTTTCGATGTAATGCTTTCGTGAACGTTTTACTTTGTCTTCAACTCACAACTTTGTTTAATAATAATACAATAAACGACGGCTAGTCTCTGCTATAGTATCACTTGTTCAGTTCTCCGAAATGTCCCGGCACCAACCAACTCTCTTAAATCCTAGTCACCAACTGAACTATCCTCGTCTCGAGTTTTAGCGCGCATACGCCAGTTTTGACCTTTCGACAAAGCAACAGAGCTCGCGTTTTGTTCGATCAGACCGCTATAATGGATTTCTCAAACAATTTTAATTTTATGTTCAAACAATTAATATCCTAATTAATTGGCATTATATTATATTAAAAATTGTCAAACTATTTATTTGATTTATGATAAATACAAAAATATTGACTTAATTTCTCGTATATATTACAAATTTAGTGAATTTGTGATTAATAAATTATTTTTTTCATCTCAAAATAACGTAAGACAGGAGTCATTAACCAGGGACTGCAGATCCATTATTTACGAACTTTTAAAACCAAAGTGAATTTCCTCACGTAGTTTGACATATTACATTACTGAATTATGTATTGTTTCCGCTACAAATAAAATTGCATCGTTGATTAACGAAATAGCATTTAATCGCATTTATACAAGTAGTATTGATTTTCATTGACATAGCTACGAAAAAGCTTGAAATAGTTTTACTTAGATATAGTTGATCTTATATGAAACGAAATTAAAATAGCTGTATTATAATTTCGTAATAAATTATTCGGTATTGTAATGTTTTATCTGTTAAGCACTATATATTTTTTAGATATATAAATTTATTTAGTATTATGGTATTATAGTATTATTAATATTATACAGTGTGAAATTAAATAAATCATTCATAAATTATATTTTCAATAAACAAAATTATTTAAAAACATAACATTCCTGCTCTAATTACCAGTTCCATAGTTTCACCGGCTATTTACATACATAAAAAGAACATAACAAGGCACTTTCTCTCAGACGCTAATGAGCTAAGATTACGGTGGTCTAGCGATTTTACAGAATTATCAAGAGTCGAAAAGCACTGAGGGCCGCAGAGTGGAAGAGACGACAGGCACTTTGTTGAGAGAGTCCAGCTGTGAATATCTATGTTAGAGACAGCCACTTTCACACATTTTTGTTGCAAACCATCAGATTAAGTCTCCGCCATAAGCGGTCGAAAAAAAATTAGTACGTATAATTTTAAGTTTTAAGAGCAACTTCTTGGAGAGAAAATGTAACTGTTGAATAAATATAAGTTATACTAAATTTATGAAGAAAGTCTAAAGTCATAGAATTTTATGGTGAAGCAGCTAATACTGCGGAACAGAAATAATAGAGCGACGAGTACGGTGATTGATTATCAAAATTCTAAGATTTTAGACTTTGAAACCAGGTACCATTCCAGAATTATATCAGAAAAAGTTTCATACTAAATCTAACATCACCGCAATTACCATAAAAACTAATATTATAAAACTCAACAAAAGCTTTAATCCGTTACTGTTACGCTAACCCCTTCTGATTTCCCATTGCCGTTGTGTTACTTTCCATTGTTTGTCAACTGTAGTTGTGCGGTTCTGTTTCGTCTGGCTGTCATTTTTTTCCAATAACCTGACGAAAGGTTCAAGGAATATCATCGTTTAAATTTTCACGTTATTTGGCTATGTCACCTAATTATTTTTCTAGTCTCTTCACCTCCGGAGTTTTTACATAGCAAATTTAAGGGGTCTGCGAACACACGTTCTCAACGGTGCCACTTTGGCGCCGCGTTCTGTCCGAACGTGCTAAAATCTTATGAGGAGGGATTTGTATTGCCAGGTGCTTTTATTTTCTGTACGCATTCCGTAATCCTCACAAACAAATGTCGCTGAGGATGTTTTTCCTATCCGTCACTTACCAGAGTTACTAGCGTTGACCTTGACCAGACTGAATATAAAGTACTCACGATATTTACATAAAATAAAATGAAATACATACATCTACACTACATTATATGATAAATGAAATAGGAATATAAAAAAATAATAGGTAGTTTTATTAGGTTTAGTTTGTTATGACTAATAATTAAATAAATTTATATTTGTTAAATTAACTACAACATTCGTATTTGAAACGTCAAAATTGTAAAGAGCAAAAATCGGTGTGAATTGGATGTTACAGAATACCTAAATGTATTAATTTTAGAATTTGCGTAGAAACGTAAAAGAATATATGTTCAATATAAAGTTCCCCTAGTTGTTAACGATAGTAGGTCTAAAGATATGAATATCAAGGAGGTTATATTAAAATTTGCAAAATTAATTTGATACCATAAAAATAAGTTGAAATTGCATATGTAGATGTACAACAGGCGGGAAGATAATCACAACCAAGAATAAAAAAATAATACAAATTATATTACGACGTAAATAGGGACATAAAGGTTTTATGCACCATTTAATACTGACTAATTGCACGCTAAAACAGATTATAGAGATGCAAAGAGCTATTCACAGTTGAAATGAATATGAAGTAAATGAAAAGCTTTGCTGAATTAGCATTCAAGTGCAACGTATATGCTCATCAACGCAAGTCGAATGTTGGACTTTTGCAAGTACGATGAAAAGATTCGAGGAAAGGCACAAAGACATGATTTCAAAGCGTCGAATATATAAAAAAAACGTAAAAGAAAACGGTTTTAATTAAAAAAATTATTTAGTTGAACCATATTTATTTAATATTAACGAATTCAGTCTGTTCTATTAAAGTTCGTGGTCAAAATCATAGTTAATTACATCTATTTCATTTACGCCTGAAACATGTTAAATTTAATTAATTGAATTATAATTTCTTAGTTTCAGTTTTTGGCCTCATTAATATCTGCCATCTATTTCAATTAATATTTCGATATGCAACCCAACTCTATTATTAAATTCTGTTTCATGGTGTAAGTTCAATATCCTCGATTTTAGTCGTTACTTACTGTCAGTTCAATTCCTAACTTTATTATATATGTTTCAATAAATTGCAGTTTTTTTCTATGGTTTTCCCTGCGTCACTTTAAGGTGAATTGCCGGGTAGGATCCTTAAACCATAGCCTGGGGGCCCTGGTTAACCCTTGGCTACTTTCCCCTACCCTTCCGCATCCTCCTTTCAAATCCCTTACTATGCTATTAAAGGGGAGTTGCCACCATGTGGATTACCCTCATGTAGGCTGTTACTCGAAAAAAAATATTATCATATTTATCTATTCCTGTACGACCTATTAAATAGCCATCGGCTTAAGATTTTTTCTAAATGAGTTCAGCGCCATTTCAAATTTTGTATAGCTGCTAATAACTGACATATTTATCATGAAAAATGGCAAAATTTATTTGCCACTGATACGGTAATTGGAAGCCACTTAGTTTTGAAGTTGCATGAAGTTATATTGATGAATTCAATTTCATCTCCTTCAACGTTTCTGGGTAAAAAAATTATGTGATTCATATTCACTTTAAGATGACGGATGATCTTTCTGAGAAAAATTTAGGTGATTCACTGTTTCTGTATAAAACGGATGATATACTTATGAGTCTGTCTTGGATACTTCCTCGATGTGTATACACATAATCAGAAAATATTAGCGTCTTTTCCTGAATGCAACAAGCAATACACCTTTAGTGTGGTTGGCAATTATTGTATATATGTCGTAAAAGAAAATATCTCCACTCATTCCAATGAATAATGCACTTTTCGCAGACTTTCCCAATTCGAATATTCACCTACTATACTCGTTCCTATTATAAATATATGCCTCATAAATACACGGAAAATGTGAATGACGGTAAGTGTCTATAATTATTAGAGCATGCATTTCAGTATTCAATCCGTGGCACTACCTAATTTTTTCGTTTGAAATTTGTAGAGACATTCGGTGAGACTTGAAAATTTTAGTTAATAAAGAGCTACTACTTGTTAACATTTAATAATTATATAAAGAGGTTGTTTTGACAATAATACGTGACAGAGTGCTAATAGTAATCTCGTTCCAACTCTTAACGTGCGTTGAATTCCTTTTCGTACAAACAACTGTAAAAACACGTCAGTTTGCATTATCCCATTCAATTACTCGTTTAAGATAGCTTCATGTCCGTAACAATAAACGTCAGCATACATATAAAAAAAACTAATAGGTGCAAGTTCCTGTTAATTAGGAGGAGAATGTAAGTGTCTCATGTTTTATTTGTCGTTGATGGCAACCTCCTCACTGTCTGCCGTCTAGTTGGCCCTTTAATACGATTTCAGCGCTCCCGCTCGGAACGGGTCATCAATTCTCCGCCGTCGTTACTGTGATCTCGTTACTCGAGTCTCGAAACTAATGGATTTCGCCAATAGACAACAGAAAAGCCTCTCTGATGCCGACACGATGTGTATCGTGCGACTCCACACGCTTCCTGTGATCCAATTTCACAAGATTAACCGCCAGTAGTAAAAAATAGGTGTCTGAAGTCTAATTTGTTAAGTTCCTTGTCGGACTATTTCTCAGAAACTCTCGAATCGTTGACAACTACGCCGTCTATCATTTTGATTTTATCTAAATTTATGTGACATACTTAAACAAAGTTACAAGTGTAAATATGTATACTAATGAATACGAAATATAGCCAATTCAGACAAAAAGGTAGTATAAATATCACACAACGATCTGGGATTATTAGTTTCGAAACTCATTCCAGACTCATTTCAGAGATACTTCATATTAAATCAAACATCACAGCTATTAATGTACAAACAGACACTATTAAACTCAATAATTGCTATGATCCCTTATTATTGCGCTAAACCTTTTTTTCCCATTGTCGTTGCTCCCTTATTGTTACGCTAACCCTTCGGTTCTTCCATTGTCGTTGCGTTTTCGTCGCTTTTGATTGTTGGTTGTCAACTCACCAGTACAGTTGTGTTTCTCTAGGCTCTTCTTAGCATCTAACGAAAGGGACAAGGATCCCAGGAACGTTGTGTGGTATTTATATTACCTTTTTGACTGAATTGTTTATCTTTCGTATTCATTAATTTCAATCAGTCGTAATTTTTTTTTTTCATTTTAATATTTAAAGTAATTCGAAATTAATGAAAATTATGACTTCGCGAAAACAATCGATTCTGATGCACTTGCATGATTATTTAATCATAAAACTAGCTGTAAAACGCAATAATCAAAGCAAACCTGCAGCTATTACTGTAATTGAATGGCATACACTACGATAAACTTTTACAAAGCATTCCACAGAGCTCTGGCGGAGGCTACCTTTGGGGATACCGTCACATCTCTCTGGTTTTTTGAACTTAGGTTCCCATATGCTCCCTCGGCCTGTATTGAGAGGTGTATGTTACGGGGTCGCAGACCTTGGGCATACGGTAAGAGTTGTCCGCTATTCCTATTGGAATAGTCGGCCAGATGCCTTCTAAATTAGTCAAGGCACGGAGAGGGGAAAGCTGCGACCCCACAGCTAACCCCTCTCCTGCCATCGGAAGGGCGTGGGACAAGTACTAAATGCCCGACCTACCTGATGAAGGTTTTCTAGGGTTTTCCCTGCATCACTTTTACGCGAATGGCCGGGTAGGATCCTTAAACCATAGCCCGGGGCCCTAGTTAAGCCTTGGCTACCTTCCGCATCCCCCCTTTCAAATCTCTTTCCAATGCTATAAGCGGGGAGTTGCCACTATATGGATTACCCTATACATAGCCTGTCTGCACCTTGAAAAAAAGCATTCAAATCAAAATTATTTATGATATTCAGATCGCTACCTGGAGGGTGCCGTTGGTCGTTCTTACGTCTCTTTAATCACCTGATGATAACAACAAGGATTTCAGAAACGTTGTGTGGGATTTATTTAGCACAGTTTTTCTGTTCTTTTCCTCTGCTACTTATTTATTTAATTATTTTAAAATTATTTTTATGAACGATAATATCTTCAAATACAATTTGTCTTTATTATTTTACTGGCCATATTAAAACCGCAGTTTTAACTCTTCAAGAATCTTGTATTATTCACCTATTACTTTCGAGATCCAGAGAGTAGGGAAATACCATCGATGATTGAATTAATTATCTAAGTACATCTGATTTTAGGACTTATTCTTTTACGTTACATTGCTTACGTAGTCAGAGTCTTTTTTACTTCAAATTCTGTGCCTCTTCCTTCAGTTTTTAATCCTAGCGTGAAAAATAACATACCTGTGCTTAACGTATTTAACCTCTTCTGAGTGTGTCAGTAAATACTGCTTTTTTACGGTTTTACTGTTTGCTCAAAGTCTATAAATATACTATGATAGTATTCATTATATATCTTTATATTTGTAAACTTTCATATCCGTTGTAAACATACCTAATTATGTGTTTCCTAGACTAACTTACTCCAGAGATCATTCGGCCCTATTAGCTACTAGCCTAGCCAACAGGTGGCATCGCGGTTAACCACGTTACAACTAATAGGGAGATCTATGATTCTAGTGCCAATGCGGCCATCTGCGTTTAAGTTCCAATTGGATATCACCAAAGCATTAAGACAAAAACCGGAATGAAATTAGAACTCATGGATACTGTAACTTTCTTCCTGATTTCCTGAAAAAAAAATACCGTTCTGGTGGTATTTCTATCAATCAGTTCTAAAATATACAAAAATTAATTTAAACTATAACTTAAAAAATTCGTTAATACATTTTCAATAATTTTGAAAAAGGCTATCTTCGTTTTATATTGCAAAATAATAATTTTATCTCTGTTTTTTTTAAGAAAAAGTGTCGTTTTAGTTTAACTAAAATTTTAATGTAATTTAATTTCATACGAATTGCTTACATAACATTCCACATCTAGTGGTGATTGGCGCCTTTAGGCAAATACGATACAGCTGCATCTGCTCCGATGTACGTTTTGTCATACCACACAATGGAGAATCGAGGACTTTTGTGAACATAATAGAGACATTGGTTGCGTCCCTCTCCAAATTTCAAGCCAGGTTACAGTCAGTGATTGATCTCATTAGGCAAGAACCTTCTTCTGATTGTATAAGCAGTACTGGTAATTGTTACAAGTCTTGTGGCTACTAGGGAACTGGATTATGTTATAAAGAAATCTAATACTAATCTTTAATGAGACCGATTCTGGTATCGGGTAATTTTAATGTTTTGGATAGGTACAAAGTGGATGTATATTAGTGATTTAAGAAACCCTGACGACGGAGAAAGGTTACATTAAGCAACGAGTCTTTCAATTAATTGTCTCAAAGTAATCTGATCATATTTAGAAATACGAATATCCCAATAGAATAAAACAGGCTATAACGAATGATTCTTTGCGAGAATTTGGATATTTACCTGAATATATTTAGAACACAGTATCGTAAACCGACGTTAATCCTTAATAAATTAGGTCAAATAGAAATGAAATAAATTGTAAGATTTCATGTGACAATAACAAGTGATTATTTAGAATATATCTTTCACAACACATTTATATATTTTTCACTGTAATTCAAGTATAGTAAGATAACCTCGAAGCAAACTACAGTTATCTAACCATTATTTTCATAAGTTAGTCGTAAGAGATTTATAATTAAACTTTTTCATACAAATACCTCCGCCTCAAGTCTCGCAGGGTGGAGTTATTATTATTTTAACGCTGTACCAGGAGAAAGAACCGTTTGGACCTTTGTGTGTACAGCAGCTGCACATACGAGCTGTAATATGCAGTGGGCTTTTGATATATCCCTCAGCCACTGCTGCCTCTCTGTTCCTGGGCAAGGCGTTTGAATTCGTCGTCCAGGCGGGACAATAGATAGACAGAGGGAAATTTTAAACAGTGACTTTAAGGTAAAATTTTAAGTAAATGGCGCCCCTTAGCCGCCGATCTATTATTAGTGAAGGAGAAACGTCTAACCATACGCATTTAACAGTAAAGTTTGTATAAATATTATAACAAAATTAGCATTAACATAATTTCAGATGGCATTTTATAAATTGGTATACATGCAAATTAATAGTTTACCAAAATCTCTGTCCTTTCATTTAGCTGTCTGTTCTTTGTTATCTTACAAAAGTCTGCAACAGCAAATAACATTATATCACGAGAATAACTGTATCTCGAAAAACGAATGGCTTAAATTTTAATTAAAAATTGTCTAGTCTGCATATTTAAGAATTCGTTCAATTATCCGGTACAGTGATCTGCTACATGTCAAAGATAATTACCTCGGACAAGCTGGCGTTAAACAACAGAGACAAATATCATATATAGATTGATTGATTACCAGTGGTTTAAACTGCATAGTGGCAGATATAGGCCATTAGCGCTGATTAATGAGATTACGATCCAGAGACAATGACGTCGAAAAGGGTCTGAAACAGAGTGATGCTAGTGGCACACTTTCTCAGTGTCCCGGATATTCAAGCCATCAAATACTAATAGGACGTTATAGTAAAATGTGGCGCCAGTAATATGAACCTTAATTGTCCAGACAAATTCGATTGCGTCCTAACATTATGGCATGGCATCGACTATAAATAAAATATTTTCCTGAGTACAGACGCTGATACACCACAAATGACATACGGCTTCAGTGGCTGTCTTCCTCTGGCCCATTAAGTTATATAATACTAAACAGTTTAAATTATAATGTAACTTTCGAATACAGAAAAAGTAAATATCGCTATTTGACCACATTAAATTAAATTATAATAATCTAATTTATTTATTTCATAAAACCCAGACTCTAAAGGATTTATTGTATTTTATAAGTAGGTGATTGTTTTTTAGTTTTATTATTGTAGAAAATATTTATTTATATATGAATGACCATATTTAAAATAATTAATTCCATACGGCTCCGGGTACTTGAAAATAAATATTAACCAAAAACCTAAGATTCGACTGTCAGAAGGCGCTTTTGAAACAAATTGCCCCCATTACGAGTTCGTCATCTTGTGTGAACTTCTTTGTTTGTTAATCATTTATAATAAATTAAGTTTTACTATACATCGTTATTACCCGAAACTAATGGTTGACGTAAAAATGAAAAGCTTTTGAACAGATAAAATTACATGCAAATCTCAAAATTTAATATATGTATTTTCTGTGAAAATTATGAATGAAACAAACTCAGTTTCCAACCGGGTTAAATATTTATTAATGCACAACGTTTCAACAGCTTGCTCTGCCATCGTCATCAGGTAAACTGTGGTTACATGTGTTACACTTAGCAATTATTGGCGGTTACAGATTTTTAATGATAATAGTTGCACCAATAATTAAAATTGTCATCAGTCATTTAATTAGAAATATTGTGCAATTATTTAAAACAAATAATTAAAGCTCTTAGAAATATAATTGTTAATAATATTACAAGATAAAGTAATCATGCATAAATGCATATTTAGATTTATCCGGGTTGGAAACACGAGAATGATTTATCAATCAACATTGTAACAAATTTTTTATCTAAATTCTTCAGGAAAAACTTTTTATTATTTTCCTGGTTAGTATATATTACATTACATTGTTCATTGGCTTTTATAATAAAGCCAATTTTTGGACAATATGAACAATACATAATATATTTCCAAGAAATTGGCCGAATAAAAAATGCAGTTCATTTGGAGACCTCAGTATATCATAATTTCTTGTTGGTTAAGTTTATTTCAGCCCACTTCCATATTCTATGCTCCATTTTCATATACTTTTAATGAGTGTAGGCAGGAACTCTTGAATATACATTGAGTTTTAAAATTATTTTCCAGTTGCACAGAGTACAATATTAAAAGTTTACAAACTTTACAGAAAAGCCGTTCAAGATTGATTTGTAATATAAATGAAAAAAAATCATTCTGGGCTTGTTCAATACATGACGTTTGAAGTTGTGCAATAACTTCTGTTTATGTAATAATAATAATAATGAATTATTATATGTAATGCTAAAAATTTGAGTTATTGGTCAATTAATTTTTATGTTAAGATAAATCGCAATGGAAGCTTTTTAAAAACAAAAGTTTTTAAATAGCCTATTATATCGTCCTCATAGTCTCTTAAAATCTATATTGAAATATTATTTAGAATTTAAATTAGATTGAGAAAGATTATAGAACATTTGGGGAAAATGCACAAATCCAATTATATATTGTAATAATTTAAAAAGACTGATGGTTGTGGCTGAATAAAAAGATTTATTTAAAGAATTAAACAAAATTTATTAAAGAAGTTAAAACACGTATAATAAATTACACAATAATATTTAAAATCTCAGGGTCTTTACTGGGTTTGATAAATGGGTGAATTGAATTTAAATTATCTAACAAAACAATTAAAGAAAAGAAATAATTAAAGAAAAGAAATAATTGAAGAACGATCTGACGTATCTTAATGAAATGGTTTACAAATAAATTTAGAGTTCTTTTACTTACGGCCGACCAGGTCTCAATTTTGGGGTTTTCTGTGCACACGTTTTTGGGGATATCACTGAATTTAAATTGGTTACAAAACACTTGTCGAAACTTTTGGGTCTCTCTTCTGGAAACTGGAAACTGCAACTCCTTCCGGATTAATGGTTAGATGGATTGTTAACAACTTCCTCTCGATGACATCGGTGACGGTCTCTTTTTACTTATTGAGTTTTTTTACTGCGGCAGGAAATTATTAGGTTACTGTTTGTGGCTTTACTTATTGAGAAACTTTCCTGTAACCTTTACTTGATCGAATTATATGTCCAAACTTTTTGATGGAAATGTCCCGCGACTTTACTTATGTCCAACTACTCTCGTCTCTCCTCGTTGACTGTGTGTCTGTTCGTCTCGTAGAATTTTGACTGCGTATATCTCAACAATGGTTCTATTGACTCGCCGCCCGCTTTGTCGCGGTGTATGCTTTATATAGTCTAATAATGAGTTCTTTACTTTGCAATTATAACAATGGATTAATTACTAATTACTACAATATATATATGAACATCAATTATATACTACATATTTTATATGTTTTGCCCTGCGTTGGGAGCCCATTAGTAGTATACTCAAATTATAACTACAATTTTTCTATGTTTGGCCCCACTTCGGAGCGTCAATTTGTGATAATTACTTAAATATTAAAATGATTGGATGTTTTAGTAAGAACTCGAGATTTTAAAATAGACAAACAAATCAATTTATTAACACACAATTTAAATTTACACAAGTTATCAATTGAATTTTTACCACAGTTAGTAATTAATGTTTTACATTGAAATTTAATCTTTCTCAGGTTCGTTTACTGGACCTTTAATAAAATAAATACCTGTTAAACAATTTTTACAATGCAATAAAGAAAACACATACAATAACCAAATTCGAATTCTGAAATCTGACGATTATACCTTTACTTGAAAGTTTACAAATATGAATACTGTGAAATATTAACTTACAATCTCTGGGAATCCATTAAATTTGGCTCACTCGCATACTAACACTCACTCACTTTATACAGACCATAAAGAGCACCAAGCTGTGCACACACTTTACACTGAACACTTTCGTCAGTACCACTACGCAGCAGATTGTTCACGTAACAGCAGACTATTACTTTTCACAACGACTTCTCGACGACTCTTTCTTACAACGACGACTTTGATTTATCTCAGCCATCTAACTTGGCCCAATGTCCATTAAGACCACCACCGACCAACTTTCCTGTCAGAATCCTTCTCACGATGAACTCCTATTTATTTCGGCCACCTAACTGGGCCGAATCCGGCCCCGAGGACCACCGTCGACGAACGCTGCTTGCAGACTGATTCTCTTTCTTCTTAAGACGACTTATATTTCTTTGTTTTGCGCACTTCACCACGAAGCCGTGTGCACTTCTCCCCACATCCTCGTCTAATTTGCCATCTGTCTCGCAAATATCCTCCATTACCTCGTCGTTGTGTACAACTCGTGTACCTTCTGCCGCTGACAATACGAGTCCTACTACGGCTCAGGACGACCTTTTGCACACATCACCACGAATACGGGTGCAATTCTGCACACCGCCCCACCGAGTTCGGGTGCACTTTTGCCCCTTCCTCACAGAGTTAGGGCGTACTTTTGCACTCCGCACCGCAGAGACGGGGACACACTTCACTCACCCTCCTCCAATTTGCCATCTGCCCCAGTTATCCTCCTTGTGTACAACCCGAGTGCCTTCTGCCGTTAACCACGCGAGTCGAAATATTTGTTCATTAATTAATGATTTCTGTTTAATTGCCACTATATATATGTATATGTATTATATACTCTTTTAATTAGAGAGTTTAAGTGTACTTTAGCTGAGAATGCAACTGAACAAAATCGTCAAGCATATTGTGACGGAAGCTGGTTGTAGACGCATGCACGCGATAGGTCATTAATCCCACTATCACCAAGCCTCCCATTCCATGTCATAATTGGCTTGCAAATTGTAACAAAATCAATTGCGAAGCACTTGGCTCTTGTTAGATCGATGCATTACGTGAAACATGTGCAATGGAAATTAATTAGTCAGCTTCAAGCAAATTCACAGCAGCATTTATATAATTCACCACGTCCCGGAGCAGAATTTTTAAAGTGATACGTAATCAGGCGCGAATTCATTTGTTCGAAATAGCATCTCCCTTGACGGTAGTCTGAGGGCGAAGTTGCCACTGAATATTGGAAGCCAGAACTGACGAGAAATAATTACACATATGAAATTGAAATGACTTACAGTCAACATAACGATAATTATGATAAATTCAGAATAACTATTTAAGGGACGGTTACAGAAAACGTATCGTTCATTGCCTAAAAGAGCGGTAATATTTACATAATAAAACAGATATATTTTTAAGTTACATCATTTACTGAAAAAAAACGATAACTGTAAGAATGATGAAAAAATATAGGATTTTATTATAATAATATCAATAAATAAAAGGCGTTGAATCAGAAAAGTTATTATAATGTTAATTGCAAAAATTTAACTTTAATTACAAGTCAGTATACCCTGCATTAGTAAAAATAATTGTAAATTGTTGTAACCGAAATGAAACTGAAGTAACAATTAAATGAGGCCGAATATAATGTATTGTTGCCCGTATATCTTGATAATACAATAACGCTTTTAAATTTTATTACTGTATTGTTTTACTACAATGTGTAATATATTAAATTATCAGATTTATTTTGTTTAAATTATTGGGATCAGATTTTACATATAATGCTGTTTGGAGTTGAACTGATGTGTAACGTCTATATGAAAATAACTAAATTCTTCATCTAAAATTATTAGTTTGCCCCAATCATATATGTGATTATGGACACAACTAATCAATTTTGACTATTTGTGTTCAGTCGTGCGGGTTTATGGTGAGATTTTTGTTTGCACTATCCTATATAACAGGTATTGTAATTAGTACAATTAATTCTGTAAACTACGTTATATATTTATGGAATATTAATTTTATCAAAAATATTTAATAATATTATTTGTATTATTACCTAATTATAAAAAATATAATTACTTCTATGACTCAAGGCAATTTATTTATTTACATGTCTGTAAGAATTAATAATAAAAACGTTATTCATAAAAATAAATTGAACGTTATTATTATATATTTAAAAACGGTATATATTTCTATATCATAATCAAAATAAATTAATGGAAATCAGTTGGCGCTTGTCAGCGTAATCAAATTTTCTTTTATATTATATTTAATATTATTGTTATTACAGTATGAATAATTTTTATTTATATGGCAAGTTGACTGTTGATAAACGACGTTCCCATTTACATTTGTTCAAACAAAAAAAATAAAGCTCTGGACTTAACCTTTTGATACGGAAAATGTATTCTTAGACTTTAACTAGGGGTGTAATTAGTAGTGTTCTAATAAGTATAACAGTTTATACTTTGAAACCTGACAGTAGGCCTACATACCAACAGAGGAATGATTTGCATTATGTGGAAATCCTTTGTTTCATAAAATTATATTGAAAATTTCTGGAGTTTATAGACACTGTAGATTATACGAAAGAAATCCTTTTGTCAGATACTTTCTCTAGGCGGCAACGGAATACCCAATAGAATCTGTCCCAACTTATTGATATAATACGGTTAGTATTCATCATTTAATAAGTAGAATATTAGTACTGTTATTATTTTACCAGCGGAGAACACAGATAGAATGAACTCTACCGCTTTGAAGTATGCTCACAGTCATACTGCAACAGTTTCTAGTGTTTAAAAGAATAAAGGAAACAAACTTTTCAAAAGTTTATATTTTCTATTTTATGGCTCAATAATTTATTGTAAAAAATTATTGGATTATACCACCAAATAATGTAATACGGGTAGCATACTTCCTTCGGGCGGGTATTAGTAAATAAACCAACGTATATATTGTAGTAATTGGTAATTAAGGCATTGTTCTAATTGAAAAGTTGAATTGTAGAGGACTCATTATTAGTGGATATAGAGCGGACGCCGCAACAAACCGGCAAGGCAAAGAAAACATTGTTGAACGGTTGGGAAGGTTTTACGCGCTCAAAATTTACGAGACGAAATATTCAGTCGGGCAGCGGACAGCAAGTAGTTTGAAAGCTTTACAGTCGGGCAGCAGACAGCGAATAGAGCAGACGAAAAGTTTTACAGTCGGCAGTCAGAACGAAAGAATGTGGTCCAGTCACAAACATGCTTTCAAATATTAAAAAGTAAAGCAATATTCAGTCGGGAAGGAGACAGAGCAACTAGTGTGTATTCGGTGGTCGAGCGTAGATTCATCATGATGGCCATAGACAAACCAATGAAGTCCATTTTCAACTAAAGTCACGAGATCTACAAATCCAGGTTGCAGTAAAGCATCGAGAACCAACCAATTTGTGAAAAACCAACTAACGAACAACGCCAATTAGAGCCTGTGAACATTTAGAGTCTGTGAGTACTTAGAATCAGTGATTTCCCTAAAATTGTGCACGAAAAGCTAAAAAGAGACCTGGGCGGCCGTAAGTAGAGAAAAACTTTAAAATCATTTGTAAACCGTGTTTAAAAGATAAAAGTCGGATCGTTCTTTAATTATTTAATTATCGATAAAATGAGATCCTTAATTCTTGATAAAATTAAAATTGTTTAAATTCAATCTTTAGTATTATTTCTTCCGCAACAAATTTCGTCTATGTTCAGACGCATTGATTTCCATAAAAAGTAAATGTAATTTTGATTATATAAATTCTGCCATTTATCAAACTCAGTTCAAGACCCTGAGATCCCAAATATTTTGTGTATTTTATACTTGTTTTAAAATTGTTAATAAATCTTGTTTAATAGTTTTCACTTAAGTTCTTTCATTTAGAAACGCCACATGCATATCATATTATAATTGAATTATTACAATATGTATATCAATTAATTTCAAACATTTCTCGTATTCCAACCTGAATATGATTTAATATTGATGGTAAATTATTCCTTCTACAATAATGCATTTAAACCAATTTTCCCATTGCAAGCTCATATTTTTCAGAGTTATTGCTTTTGAAATTAATTATTACGTATATTTTTCGATTATTGTTTAAAAGATGGAAATGTAGATTGTTCGACATTGTGAATAATTTATTATTTACTTTCATCACTTGCTACAGGTTTTACATAATTAATATAACCCTCTAATTACAACCGGATAACAATAGTACTATTTACGCATCCCTACTTTTGGACAGTAGTAATATGGTAGTCGACAAGCGAGTATTGGAAATGTAAGGAATTTTTTTTTAATTACGAAAATGTTAACGCATGTTGATTAATTCTAATATCTGTCATTTAACGCACATGACAATGTAGAGAGATCTCTGATATTTATTAACTTTTTTTATCAAAGATCTTTTATACTCATCTACCTCGTCTACAAGAGAAATCAAAATATAAAACCAGACATCCGATGAGTTATAATTGAATTTTAAATCTGTCGTGAAGTTGTAATTAAAGTTTATTTTATTTTTTCAGATTCAATTTCACTTAAAAAGGCCTAGTTTCTTTCAACAGAACTGATTACAGTTTAAAAGTTATCCAGGCTGTGCACGAAAATTCAATTACGTGACAAATCGCACGAGGAGTCTGGCAAGAGTTGGGTTTAGGCGCACAGAAATCTGATTATTGACTTCAGGAGACGAGAATTTTAATACAGTTTTCCTGACTGATTTACTTATGTCAGCTGGGCACTTCAAACTTGCTTCGAAATTTATTAATTTCAAAGAAGATTGCAAAGTGTTTTGCAAATATTGAAGTACTTTTACATTCAGCAATAAGCATCTTAAGAAATGATCTAACTTTATTAATTCGCTATTTACAGATTGCGTCACAAAATATCCACACATAAATTATGTACAACAATCAAAGAAAATAACGTTGTTATTATTATCACTGTCGTAAAGAAATGGAGTGTACCTGACGAGATGACTAGCAGACTTTCATATTACATGATACATTCTTAATTATGAGAAGCGTACGAACTATTCTCTTATCTTTGGTAATCGTTTGTCAGTTTTCTTTGAGTAAGTTATTAAAGTTGCTCCAAATGTTTGACTGGATAATTTGGTGAACCAGGGATAACTGAAATCTGGAAGTCAGGTTACTGATTTTCAGCCGAGGCGTTCCATTACGATCCTTTCTGTATAAGACAATAAATGGTACGTAAAATACCTCTGGTCACGTGTTGAAAATTTTGGTTTTAAATAGTTCGGGGTTACGAAATCGATACTTTGAATAGATAATCAGAAAAAGACAAGAGACAGTGGGACAATAGTCTAGTGATACGGTCGTTACAAAAATAACCTGTTTTTGTTTATGGGCGTTTTTTGGCCTTCCCTTTAACCTGGCGGTTAGAACCGCTCAAAATGATCGGTTTTTTGCATGCTTGATGCTGAAAAAATATAAGGTGTTACAGAGACAAAGAATAGTTACACAGGAAAGACTGGAGTTTAAATCTATAAAATAATATTACAGGCGTCTTTGAAGAGTAAATACATAATTTTTTTAGGGTAACAGGCTACATGAGGGTAATCCACATGGTGACAACTCCTCTTAAATAGCATAGGAAGGGCCCTAAAGTGGGGATGCGGTAGGGTAGAGGAAGGTAGCTAAGGGTTAACTAGGGCTCCCGGGATATAGTTTAAGGATCCTACCTGGCATTCGCCTAAAAGTAATGCAGGGAAAACCCTAGAAAAGCCTGCATCAGGTAGGTCGGGCATTGGGTACTTGTCCCCCGCCCTTCCGATAGCGGGAGAAGAGTTTGCTGTGGGGACGCAGCATTCCTTTCTTCGTACCTTGACCAGTTTAGGAGGCAGCTGGCCGAGTATTCCAATGGAAATAGCGGACAACTCTTACCGTATGTGCAAGGTCTGTGACCCCAGAACATACGCCTCTCAAAACAGGCCGAGGTGCCTCGGCATGTGGGAACCTTAGTTCAAAAACGGAGAGAGGAAAAGGCACCCCCCAAAGGTAGCCCCTTCGTGTCTCTCCTACAAGGTTCTGTCTGCGAGAGAACATCCCTCGCAGGTACTGCCTGCGAGAGAATAGCCCTCGCAGACAGCTGTCCGGTATCTTAGTTAAAAAAACAGAGTAAATACATAATTAACCTTAGTTAAATAAATTTCAACCAAAAAAGAAACGACTAGCTGCTTTGATGCGATTAATATAATATTTTTCTGCTTTGCATAGAACATGAGTTTTTCTTAGGGTACGCTGCGTGACACAAATAAACATTAGTTTAAGGTTTTATGTAAGGAAATATACAATTTTCAATTGCCTGAAACTTCGTAGCATCTGGGGGTAATAGTTAAATTGATGCAATATTTACTTGGCATCTTCAATTATCCGAAACCAATGTCCAGGATTTACACAGGATGACTAGATAACATGGGTGCGGGACAGCACAGAAGGAACAGAATATCGCCAATCACCAAATATTTGCGTGTCTTTCTTTCTTACTAACCTTTCGAAAGTGCAACTTTGTGCGCCTTGTACTGAATTATAAAATTATGTATAACCCTGATATGGTTAACTGACTGACATACGCAAAATTTTACGTCTACTTTTGTTTCGCAAATCGTTGATGCTGGATCTAGAACATTTTCGAGGGATCACGGTCAGTATCACGTCAGAAATAGTGGGGCTGGCTCTTGTATTTTAACAATTACACGGCCAGTACTTTCAGTTCATTAAAGACTTATTACATATTACTTTACACAATTTTTGTTTTCAATTTTTTGGCATTAATACAAAAATGTAAAAACCCATCTGCTATAAAAATTTCGTTACATCAAAGATATTATTGTTTAAATTTACTGGGTGAAAAATCAGCCTTGTTGAGATTATGGAGGAGAAAAGTGAAATGTATGGTGAAACTACAAACTTGGATGAATATGACGAGTTTATAGCAGAAAAGTACTAAAATTAAGGATTGAAGATTGTGTAAAAAACACTCTTTAGTGGATCTTCGGGTGTCTTTTATAATTACTAAATATTTTTGTTTCAATTGGTTAAAGAAAACCCTTCAGGTAATGTGTTTGTCTGTAAACTGAACTAGTACCATCACTAATTGACGACAAAATCTGTCTTTCACGAGTCACAACAAATAAAAAATATGTAAAAAAAAAGTGCACAAGAAACGTAATCTGTTGAAATATTTGACACGTGGTTATCATTTCTCGAAAATTTATTTATTCAACGAGGTTTACGTTAATTTTATATAGTAAAAAGTGCAAACAATCCAAAGTACTAAAGATGACTCGTTTCACCAGTCATACGTTTTAATGGACTGCAATCTCCCTGTGAGAAACGTGGTTAATTTCCGAGGCCAAACTGGAGATAATTTACCCATCAATATGTTTTGTTCCTATTGAAACTGCGTATTGTTTGAAGAGGTCATAGAAATATCGCCATATCAGAGCTTCCTATTACATTTGAAATGATTAATCATATATTATTTCCTGTTCAGGAAGAGATAACATACATACATTTAGTATTCATCGCTGATAAACAGGCATATAAGAACTTGATGAAAAATGGTATAGTACTCATATTGGTCATAAGGGAAATGTTATTACCGCAGTGAAGTTCCAGGCACATAACGTCGTCAGATTGTAGCATTCTATCAAACGCTCCATCCTTTATTGCTTCGTAGCGCCTTCTGATAGCAAACTTCTAAAATTCCTGGAACGATTTATGGCTCCCGTTAAAGTGCTTTATGTTCCAACTTGGAAGCCAGGAACAAACTGCGAAGAGTGAAAGACGTTTAATTTGACACTAAACCTTCCTGTTGATGCTTTTATCGAAATTCTTCGTTAAAGTGCAGTTTCTTATATCTATCTTAAGTCTACGAACATGTACGTTTTAATCTGTAGTTCTAAAATTCTGTCCTATAGGATTGGTCTTTTAATTTTTTTATCAACCTCATTCCATCACTAGTGAACACAACATTTCCATAATGCAACTAAATTAATACTTTAATTGGGGTACTGAATTAAAAAATAAACGACTTAAACTGTCATATAAAGTTAATTTGTACTGGATAATGCGAAAGAATTATGAAATACAAATTTTATGTACGCTGCAGTCATCGTGTCGTGAAACCCGGTTACTTTAATTCGTCACTTCTGATGTATACCAGTGACATTCTGAAAATATTTATTCATACTGAAACAGAAGTTCAAACAAGGTTATGAGGAATATGAACTTAAAATTCGTTAAAGTGACATTTCCCTGCGCGATGATGAAACATAAGTAGAGTGCGTCAGATCGTTTTTCAGAAGGTTGTCTTAATTTGCTTACTGCCGATGGATGCTGCGAACGCCTTAATGTGGAGTATTTGCGAAGTTTAAACAAACTAGAAAGGAACATTATCCCTAATTTATATTTACGTTAAATTTTCAAAACATTTAATTTAATGTTTTATAATTCTGAATTTTTTATTTAAATTTTCGTATCCTTTAATAGATTACCAGTCAAACATCATCGCAGTCCTTTTTTGTGTTACAGAGCCTTGGGTCATCCGTCTCTGTCAATTTTGCATATTGTATAAATTCACTCATTTAGATGCACTTTCCATATCTCCTTTATTAGCTTCTGCGTAAGATATACGCATATATATTATGACAAATGCTAACATTTGTTTGTGGATATGCTTCAACTGTAAGTATTTAATTTCAAGCTTCTAATTGTTGTAAATGGAAACCATTCTCGAAAATTCAAAAAAATCCTGTGATTACGGCTTCCTTTCAATTCTGAAAATATGTAATCATACGGAAGCAGAAGTTCAAACAAGGTCATGAGGCAAAGTAACTTAAAATTCGTTTAGGTGACAGACATTCCCTGCAAATTAATGCTATGAGTTAGTTTTTTGTTTAAGATAGCATTCATTCAAAATCTTGATATTATTTTTTCGTTCATAATATACTTATGTTTTGAACTTTTATTCTTTCATTTTTAACTAAAATATTAAACGCGTTGAGCTATAAAGAAAATTATTTATAAATACATGCAATATTTGCGTATGGCTGAATATTTTCGAAATGTTTCATGTGTGTGCACTCGATTTTGATGGACGACGTTCTTAATATGAAAAATTCGAGTTATAACACGGGTTTGAGACCAGAGAACTCGTCAAAATAACGTGAATGCCATTCTTATTGGATACCAGACATAAAAATAAAATTTAAGTTTCAAATGGAATATAATAAATTTTTCTAACTTGGGCGAAATCTCTCTTCTGAAACTAATTTTATCTTAGCCCATCCTCATATATTTTATTATATCTAAATATTGAGCAAGACAGATTTCAGCTGAACTTTTACCCATATATGATTAATAAAAACGCCTAAAAATGATCCACTTTGCGTGTTAACTAACCATTGAATGGTTTTACGCTCCGATGCTCCGACCATCGGCACTCCGTAAAAATCCATCCTTCAAGATACTAGTGTCAGAGAGAATTCTTCCGACTTCTGCTATCGCAACTTCATAGGAAGTTTACCAACCACTTGAGTCCAAATCCAATTGCGACTCAAGCCGGAATCGGCTGAAGCCTATTTCAGCTCAGCAGAGATGCTTTGGTGGGTAGAATATCATGTTTCCCAGAAAACGACACTAGTCTGCCACGTTCAGACCTCCGTTGGAACCCATCAAAATTGGTTATTGCATTACCGCTAGGAGGTAGATTTTCCACTTTCCGCCGACCATTTCCATCCTGGTGTAGGTGACTGCGAATGTTACTTCAGTTCCCCCAACTCCGAGATGCAGATGTCATGCTAGCATATATCTCCTAAAGCTGGGTAGCGAGAACCACCAATCACAGAATTATGGGTTGCGTTTTCAACTTCGGCAAGCTTGACATCCATCTTGCGTTTGTCTGCGTTACTGGTGAATAGCCAAAATCATTGCAGACCCCACAAACGACTATTGCTCAGTGCAGATAGAGAATACTAGGCCGCATTCGGCATCAAAGCACTATCGAGTCCCACAAGCCGCCCACTTCACAGGCTATGTTATCCTGCTGCGGCCGGCGAGAGCTTGAACAGTGGGACCCACGCGAAGTTAAACATTCGGGCTTCGGGGAGGAGAGGCTGTTAGAGACACTTCATACCCCAAGTAACGATAACCATTTGAACTCGTCTTCGATAAATAGTGTTTCCGCCATCAGCTCAAGCTATGGAACCAGGCATCATTGTTTCTCCAATGCAGCTATAGCAAACAGTAACAATAAGTTTGTTGAGAGCTTAATTGCCAGAACATATACACTGACAGATTAGAGGATCGAAAAACTCTGTTTTATTATAGATGCTATATTTATTGAATTACAATATTTTCGTGTTTAAATTCAGCACTTATGATGCCAATCTCGGTCATCTGAACACCGTAATATTGAAATTCAGGAACTGGGCGGAAAGTAACTCCTTTTCAGACACCCTGTAGTGAGAGGAAATATTTCGTATAATAGCGAATCGTAGCCGACTGAGAATAGGAAGATGTGCGTCGCGTGTTGCATTCAGCAAGGAGCGCTTAGTTTTTGTGACGTTTGGCATTGAATTGTTTTAAATATCCGAAACCAAACACGAACAAAATTCTTAATTCTGCAAAATTGCTGGTTTAAAACTCAAACCAGTATATAATATTAAAGCATATAAATTTATTTGTTGTGCCAATGTGCCTGATCATTTAACTTTCGGCTTTCCCGTTGTTGTTGTGTTTTCGTCGCTTATTACTTTTGTCGACTGATAAGTGCAGTTGTATTGTCTAGGCTCTTCTTAGCACCTGACGAAAGGCACAAGGATCCCAGAAACGTTGTGTGGTATTTATATTACCCTTTTTGTGAATTAGATATTTCTTATTCATTATTCAAAATAAGTAATAATAGTACCTCCATTTACTCTGAGTTATTAACATATAAAAATTATAAATAACTCTATTTACTTTATTTTAAATATTTCCGATTTGTAATAGCATCCAAAACGAATTCAAAGTTAAAACTTAAGTAGAGTCCGGAAAAGTTTTATGTTTGCTCGACAAACATTTGCTTTACGTGCTGCATAAATATTGCCCGAGTAACAATCAGACCTTCCGACAAAGTTCGGAAACTTTTCACATCCACCTAAAAGAAGTAAATTGTATGAGGCACAGTAGCAGGCGATCTCTAAAAAAAATAATGAAAAAAGAACAAATATAGCTACTAACTTGTGAAACACACAATTGCCGTTGACTCGGAACTGTGTTTCATATTTATTGTCTTCTTTAACGAGTGTCTGTACCACTGAAATGTTATTTATATTTCCAGTAGGTGTGAGCTTCTCCGCTGTAAATTTTTGCGTACATACAGTTTGAACTTAGAAAGCAATTTTTTACATATAAGAGCATCGCATATCATATAGAACTCCACGTGAAAAATAATTTATAAAAATACAGTTTGACGGTTTTCTCAGTTAAAAATTTAATTAATAGCAGAGCGGTTGAAGATTTCAATCTTAATCCGAAAAAAAATGTAGATTTTCTTGATTGTTGTCCAATATTTCATCGTCATTTGTATTAAGAAATGTTTAAGAATATTCATTCAATGGAAGGGTGAGATTTAACAAAGATGCTGTTTCGTTAACAAGCTTATAACACTACAAAGTATACTTTATTGTATTCTTCTATTATGCCAGGCGTGTTTATACAGTTCTGTGAAACGAATAACCACTAATCGCTCAATGCTTAAATTGAGTGGCAAGAAACACAAATAATTGGTCTCTAAAGTCTAATTATCCATATTTTGATGTAGAGAATTATTTGTCATTTATATGTAAACGAATCTATTTAATTAAGTTGGTGACGTTGAGAAATCAGTCCAAACACGCAAACAATCATTTAAACTGCTAACTTATTTTTCGTCTATTTTCACGAAAAATTAACATGTATTTGTATCCGCAGAAATATTTGTTAAATTGGTACCTTTATATACGTTAAAAAATCATTGAAGTTTTAAAAATTGCGACTTATGGTCTTAAGTATTTCTTTATCTTGCTGAACAAAAATGTTTAGTGCCCTTGTTGCCTCAATATTTCACAACAGTCCACATATCTACGGTTCATCTTTCCTTTTTGGGCGATTACGAGGAGGAGCTCTCAAAATGCAGAACAAGTTTAGGAGGGATCAGCAGACGATGTGACCTGGAAAAACGATGAAACTCGTTACAGCCTCAAACGTGGCAGCCTCCGCATTGATAGACGTGCCATCTGCGGCCAGGCTATGCTGGACTCCCGCCAAAAGAAATCTATCTTCCCCTGAGAAAAGGAGAGTGCAAAAGTCTAACCATTATTATTCTTTTATCAAAAGAAATTTCTTTTGGCTTACCGTTTTCAATAAGGTTCTCCTGAAGGAAACGACGATTTCAACACATTCAAATAACTTGGACAACTTTTCTTAAAACAAGTGGCATATTACCTTTTTCAATATAGCTTTATAAAATTTTTGAGGTCTATAAGTTTCCAAAAATATTTACTTGAACTCTAGTAAAAAATAACTTTTTCCTAAATTAAATGATCTTGTGATTACATTGAGACTTACTTGCTTGACATTTCCTGACGCAAGAAAGGATTAGATAATATTAATTCGTATTTATTTTTAGTCGCAGCACTAATTAGAGAGAAGGTAGGGTTTCTTGTCAGAACTGTTTGAAGTTCCTTTATTCCTAAGAAGTGGTTGTTGATCGCATAAGAACGAGCAGCGTTAAACAATATTTCTTGTGTTTTTTACACGGAATAATTAGAAAACCCATTGCCATCCACCATTTGAAACCGACAGATATTAGTTCCATTTATTCTAATTTGAACTTAAGTTAACTCTTTTAACGCATATTCAGTCAAGCAAAGCAACCGATGTATAATATATGATTTGGATGTTAATGTTAATCATCATTTTCGTTTCCTTATAATATACATACTGTAATTTTATATATTCGTGTCAGTAAGTACGGATAGACGCACCTCCATTACTTCGTAAATTTTTTAAAAAATTGCAATTTATCAAATACGAGTAGTGTCCACATTTTTTTCCCCACACTAATATTTTTTAAAAAAGACTAAAATAGAACGAAGCCTTATAACGTATCACGTAATGATTGTTCTTATTTTATTTTAACTCATGCTAGTGAACTATGCTTTACTATCGAATATTTATATATTACGATGTGGTGATTTTACTCGGAAATAAAAAATTGTAGAAAATAGCTTGCGTTTTTTGTTTTGACGACTCGGGAAATTTGTACAGGGCAACAGTAATTAAATTCGTGAAAGTCTTTTGCAGGAAATAATTTGTTTCGCTTATATAATATGTTGCGAGTTAAATAATCTAAATATGATTACGCAAAAGCGTATAGCACATTACATTTGAATGCATTTATTTTATTCGGATTTTAACATGCAGCACACATAATAAAGTTTTCAAAAAAAATTGCTGCTTCCAGAATTAGATATGCAAAACAGTTTTTCCAGTGTGTTTATTTAACAGTATTACAATATATCTAACGAATAGCAGTGTTTATCAACCATAATATTCACCTGTCTCCCTAGTACTAAAAAATTATGAATACTCCGCTAAATTAGTTTTACTTATAAAAGAATGTAAACTAAAACAAAGTAGTGATTTGCAACTGGACTGCTAACGATTAAACTCTCAAACAAAAGAGTTCAACTGCAGCTACCATGTTTAAGGCACATTGGAAACCATGGCTTTTCTGATTCAATTTTTACCGTGGAGGTAATTTTTTATTCAAGTGGAATATATTGAAGCAAATATATTATTATTACAAGGATGCATCATTATTGACGGTCAATGTTAATGGTAAATATATTTCTAACAGTTTGTTTGTATTAAGACTCAAAAGGCTTATATTGTGACTGATGTTGTTTTATTCCTTGTCTTCCAATTAAAATTATTTTAATAAAAATTATTCAAATAAGCAGGATTGTAGTAGAACGTATATGCTAATTCTATTAGATTCCTTGTAATTCGAGAAGCTATCTTGTTTCGTAGCAAATCACGGGGCATTTAACATACTGAACAAAATATGTTTTGCCTGTTGCATTCAGAAAGGAGGTATCATATTTTGTGTCGACGAATGTTAATTTTTAATGCTTATACTGTGTATGATTTAAGCAACTTTTGGAAAGATTTAAAGTGACTACAATAACGCACGTGCCATTCTGACATTTTAAATCGACGCGATTTTTTGTTTTATAAGGGAAGCTGTTCAAGTAACAGCAGTTCTCCTGGAACCTCTACTTATTCATCAGTTGCGAAGCGTAATCTGGGCTTACTGAAACCACGAATCGGGTTTATTATTAAAATCGTTAACGTTTGAGGTAAAATCCAGTTTAAATTACTGAAACAGAGCTTTGGAATCCCCGTACGGTAAGATACAGAAAAAAACTGTTCAATAGTTCGTGGATATGTGGCTACTGTCAGTCACAGAGAAAACGCAACTGATTCAGAGAGATTACATCGCAGATGACGTCATCATAGCGTTGCGTAGTAACGGATATTAGATAACAAACTTCTGAACAGAGAGTCTTAATCTTTATGCTCGTCCGACCGAATCAAAACTTATACTTGTGCTATAAAGTTATTTTAATAAATATTTAATAGTTGGGAGTTCGACTTATTATTCAGTTTATGTTGTTGACCTCCACATTGGTGACCGCCGACGTGATTCCATAATGGAATTGTGATTTAATTACATAAGCTGAAAGTACGCATATTTTACGAAGAGAAATACACAATGGCAGATAATGAAGATTTGCAGGGAGCACCACCTAATGGGCCACCGCAAATGAAGCAGATTAACAAGAGCGGCAATTGGAATGTAGACGCTGTAGAGCTCATGAAATTTCCTACTTTTTGGAAATCTAACCCCACCAAATGGTTCATCGTGGTAGAAGCTGCCTTCGCCCCCCCGGAACATTACTTCGAACGTCAAGATATTTCAACATGTTCTGGTCAGCCTGGAGGAATCGACATTAGACGCAGTGGACGACATCATCACCAATCCTCCTGGTTCGAATAAGTATAATGCCCTCAAAAAACGCATCGTGAAGGTTTTCGGAGAGTCGGATGAGAAACGTTTACGTCGTCCGTTACGGGGACATGCAGCTGTAGAAGGTAGGCCTTCTCTTATGTTTACAACGTATGCGGTGGCCAGTGTAGCGAACAAGTTTTGTGCACACTTTTCTTCGAACAATTACCGGACAGGATACGCAATAACCTTGTGGCACACGAATCGCAGGATTTGACAATATTAGCAGCGCAGGCAGACAGGATTCATGAGATTCTGCAACCACAAATTGATGCAGTTTCACAGGGCGCCGAGATAGAACGATGTGGGAATACTTCCACACATTGGCATAATAGCCAATTTAACAAAGACTATGCAGTGTTCCTCCAGCGAATTGTTGGTACCACAATAAGTATGGCTCCAACGCGCGTAGTTTTATAGCCCCATGTGGTTGGGAGGAGAAAATGAAGAACCAGGAAAACTGAAGGAATCGCCATCGGTGAAAGCGATCGACGGCGATATTCCCACAACAAACCGCTTAAGTATTTTTGACAGAAATAACGATAAACGTTTTTTGATTGATACCGGCGCGGATGTTTCAGTGGTTCCCAAATTCATGTTCCCAGGATTTAAAAATGAGTCTGCATTAAAGTTGCATGCAGCTAATGGTGCGATCATTAGGACGTTTGGCATAATGACATTGGTACTGAACATCGGCTTACGTCGCAGTTTTCTTTGGAGATTCCTCGTTGCTGAAGTAGATAAGACCATAATTGGAGCAGATTTTATACCCCATTATAATTTGTTGGTTGATCTGCGGGCTAGTAAATTACACGACAGACTAACCACTTTCTCGATTGATGCCCATGTCAGAAGATATTTTGTACATTCTATTAGTACAATAGCTTCTTACACGAATGCATTCATGCGGTTGTTACGAAATTATTTCGAAGTAATAACCCCACTTCGTTTTGAGTCTGTGAAACATCATAAGGTTTACCACCATTTAACTAACGAAAGGTCCTCCAATTCACCACCGTGCGCGACGTCTTCCACCAGATAAATTACGGTATGCCAAGACCGAGTTCCGGATCATGTTGCAGGAAGGAGTTTGTAGACCTTCTAGTAGTCCCTGGGCAAGTCCTATCCACATGGTCCGCAAGTCAGATGGGTCTTGGAGGGTATGTGGTGATTATAGGGCACACTTCCTGACAGATACCCTATAACAAACCTCCACGATTTTTCTCATAATTTACAAGGATGCACCGTATTTTCCACGTTGGATTTGAAAAAAGCTTATCACCAAATAAATAGCCATGGACCCGTCCTCGATCCAAAAAAAAATCGGTAATAACACCGTTTGGACTTTTCGAGTATACTGTAATGAATTTTGGCTTACGAAATTCTGCTCAAACTTTCCAAAGATATATAGATTCAGCATTGCGTCATCTACCCTTTGCGTTTGCACACATAGATGCTTCGAAAAATTCTGACGAGCATGTCGAGCATTTACGCCAACTTTTCGAGAGTCTTAAGAATGGTCTAACTATAAACACAGATTAATGTGATTTTGGAAAGAATGCTGTCAAGTTCCTCGGGTACAAAGTTACTTCGGCAGGAATAGAACCCCTACCTGATAGGGTTTCTGCCATTATAGATTACCCCAGGCCTTACGATGGTTTCTCGTTTTTCTCAATTTCTATAGAAGACATTTGAAAAACGCGGCCCATACACTTTTGCCACTTAACTCTTGCCTTAAAGACTCACTAAAGAATGATCGTCATCCTGTTGAATGGACCGATGAACGAATTTCTGCGTTTAACGCTGCCAAACAACTATTGGTACGCGCGACGTTATTGTGTCACCCTGTTACTACTGCACAACTAGCACTGTTGACAGACGCCTCTGATAGTGCCATAGGCGCTGTATTGCAACAATTTCAGGCTGGTGAGTGGCAACCGTTAGGATTTTTCTCTAGGAAACTTAGCTCCGCAGAGAAACAATATAGTACTATGATAAAGAACTTTTGGTGGCTTATTCCGCTATTAAATATTTTAGGTTTATGTTAGAAGGTAAAGAATTTCTGTGGAAAACAGATCATAACACTTTAACGTATGCTTTTCAACAAAATTTAGAAAAAGCATCACCACGACAGCAACGTCAACTCGACTTTGCGGGTCAGTTCACTACGAACATTGTTCACATACCAGGTAAAAACAATGTCTCTGATGCGTTATCGCGAATATGTGTGTTAGAACCGGCGACAGCAGTTACTACCGCCGAAATAGCTCGATGAGGAATTTCCCAGTTTACTGAAAGGAACAACTTCTTTGAAGTTACTTCCTCTTCGCCTGGATGGAACAGAAGCTTTAGTCTGGTGTGACACCACCACGGACGAGATCAGACCATTTATTCCCACGTCATTGAGGAAACGCATTTTTGACTTAATACACGGATTCTCTCATCCCAGTGGTAAAGTCACGCACAACATTATAAGAAAGAAACTTGAGTGGCCACGAATGTCTGTTGACATTACCAGGTGGGCAAAAACTTGTTTGCCGTGTCAGAGGTGCAAAGTTAATCGGAATACTCGACCACAAGTTTGTACTTTTCCCGTACCCGACAACCTTTTCAGGGAAGATATACTAGAGACAGAAGTGCACACATGTACAGCTCAACCTAATTTTTCGCTTAGGAAAAAGGTTAATTTTTCTTCTTAATTTTATTTTGACATTTTTCTTATTTTGTTTCTTTTGTGCAGCTACCGATTTATCCACTGAGTGTGAGTCGTCATAGCGTTGCGTAGTATCATGTAGCCTGTTACCCTAAAAAAAAAGTACGTACCAGTCTCGTAAGCCGCCTGCGAGGGCTATTCTCTCGCAGGCAGTACCTGCGAGAGATGTTCTCTCGCAAGCAGAACCATGTAGGAGAGACAGGAAGGGGCTACATTTGGGGATGCCTTTTCATCTCTCCGTTTTCGAACTAAGGTTTCCACAAGCAGAGGCACCTCGGCCTGTTTTGAGAGGTGTATGTTCCGGGGTCACAGACCTTGGGCATACGATAAGAGTTGTTCGCTGTTCTCATTGGAACAGTAGGCAAGCTGCCTCCTAAACTGGTCGAAGTACGGAGAAGGGAATGCTGCGTCCCCACAGCAAACTGTTCTCCCGCTATCGGAAGGCCGTGGGACAAGTACCCAATGCCCGACCTACCTGATGCAGGTTTTTATAGGGTTTTCCCTGCATTACTTTTAGGCGAATATCAGGTAGGATCCTTAAACTATAGCCCGGGAGCCCTAGTTAACCCTTGGCTACCTTCCTTTACCCTTCCGCATCCCCATTTCAAATCCCTTCCTATGCTATTAAAGGGGAGTTGCCACTATGTGGATTACCCTCATGTAGCCTGTTACGCTAAAAAAAGTAAATACCAGTTTCCAAAGTGAAGGTTACTTCTATTATACCTTTAGCAGTGACTTCTTAGAAATAGTAATTAAAATATGCAGAATGCGTTAAAACAATGAATTAAGCATAGTAAAGTTTGTAGAATTTCTGTAATATATCGTTCAAATGAAATTATTCCATATATACGTTATGAGATGGTATCATCAAACCGACCTTGAAGGACAGTGATAATAATATAACGTTTGATGGATATTTTGGTAAACTCTTCGGGTTATAAACAGAAATAGACATTTATCCGAAAACGTAAGGAAACTAAAACACAATAAACCAATTGGAGCAAACAAAACTTCGAGAGATATGCAGTGTCCCTTTCAAACCTCGCCCAGAGGGGAAAAAATCTACAGAAGACATGATAAAGAAATTTCACCATGTGTAAGAGCATCTCAAAGAATTTATTTAATAATTATCAGTACACTTCTACATGTGAAAAATTTGTAGCGCGAAGATAATATATCGTCTGTATTAAATTTCTTGCCGTGTTCTTCGTAACAATACGTTGCAGCATATCCGCAGCAAATTGTTGTTGGGGTGGCTTGTTCGGCATCACAGCGTGTAGTACACCAGCGACTTCGTTTGTATGCTTATAAAGTGCAAATTCTGCAACATCTCATGCTGAACGACGAACCATTCCAGAAACAATTTGCTGCAGTGTATTGCTACGTAAAACATGGCAAGAAATTGAATTCAGACACAATATTCGTCGTGCTACAAATACTTCATATGTAAAAGTGTACTGATAATCATAAAATAAATTATTTGAGATACTTTTGACTATGGTGAAATTTTATTATATCTACTGTAGTTTTCTCCCTCGGCCTATGAAATGTGGAAGGTTGTACTAAGATTAGGAGAGAAAGTCAAATTCTCTGAAGATAGGACGGAAGCATTTTTTAATTTCGGATGCAGTTAAAAAAACAGTAGACCAAGGTGGGGTCTCACATCCGTAGGTGAAAAGGCGCAATTCCATTGAGGCAACACTGAACGACATGAGACATGCTACATGTTTTCTGTTGGTTGTATCTAGTCGTGCGATCATATTCCACAATTTGTCTTCCCGAAAAGTATGCTCTTTGTCGTCTAATCTTGGAGCATGCGTAAAACGAATTCAATTAATCTACTTCAGGGAGGTGCATAATATTATTACAAACAGTCGCGGAAGCTGCATTTTGGAAAAGAGAACAATATGCTGGTGAATAATAATGTATAAATGAAGATCTAAGGAGAATTCCAGGTTGGAAGAAGGTGGAAGAGATATCCATCGAAACGTCGCTGTCTACCGAGAAGCCTTTCTAAATGTATAAATGATTTTACAAGTAACTGTTAGCTGACTATGATGCTTAGTTTGGAAATTTTCACGATTAAATATCTTATAAAGCTCAAATGTAAGCCATTTGCCATTTATTGCTAGTAGATGATCCACCCATTTTTTGTGCAGTTCCTTTCGCTCACGATGGAATTCTGATTTTCTTTTCCAAAGTACAATTGTATTTAGTTGCTAATTGCTTCACATAATAATATTTTTCGATATATATTTAACTACCACTAACATTTATTATATTTCAAAAATGTTTATTAACCATATAATCTTTAATTACAAACACAGCAAGGTTTTTATACATGTTCGTATCCTTTTCAAGCTGACTATCTGAAAGAAAGGTTTGTTTTGAGATTATAATCTGTTCCTCAGTCTGGTTACTATTTATGTATCTACGGTAACAGAACATCAAACTTATTTGTTTTCACTTTTACATACAATGTTAAAATTTACAGAATGTACTGTAGTATTTATTTTAAAAATATTATTTAATTTTTGAACTCTATGATTTGTTTTTAAATATTATATTGTTGAAAAATCATTGTTTTTCCGTACAATATTTATGATACAAAAATACTTCTTTCTCTTTTTGATACTTTTTATCTTCATTTGCTTTATATAAATTTGTAATTTGAAATATTGTATTGTTTCCTTCACGTATTTTAATTTTTACATGTTTTAGTTATCATATTTTTTACACTAAATGAAATCATATATAATAATAAAAAACACACACATGAATAAGTATGATATTTCGCTAAGCGTAGAAAAAAACAATGACATTAATAGGCTGACCCAGGAAACGTTTACAAAATCCAAACAAACCTTTCTTTCAACCAGACAACTTCAAAAGGGTCAAATATATTCCAAAATGTTGTGTTAAATCGATGTAATAGTGAAAGTTCCCTTACGGGCGCTATAGAGAAGGGTGATCGACACCCCTCGTAAGTTACTGCGCACAAAAACTTGTCAGAAAGGGAATTAACATAGAGATCACATAAAAAGTCTAATAAATATTCAATAACACAAGAAACGAAGAAAAGATTACAAACGAAGATAAATCATATCTGGGGGCCCGGGTTCGGTCGAGATTTTTATATGATCCTTTAATTCATTCTATATGGATTAGCTTCGTTTGGAAACTTATTGTATTCAATTAATCCATTGCACCTCTAATCTATTTACACGTCTTATCGATTATTCATTGAAGAATAGGTTGTAGTGAATTTTAGGTGAACCTGTCTCAGGGTGGGGATGTCTCGAACCTGTCATGGAGTCGTCTCGGATAGTTCAGATGGTGGGGCACCTTCTTATGAGCGAGGGTCCCGAGTTCGATTCCCAGTCCGGTTGTGAATATTTTATCCTGATCCGTATAATGGATATTTTAGGATTTTCTAATTACATAATACTTAAGTCTTGTAGTGTGAAAATAAAGTTTCAGAATCGTTCTAAAGCAAATGTAATAAAATGATTCTTACCATAGTTAAGTGAAGTGTTTTAATAATGAAAATATGTTATAAATGTAAATATTCGCAAATAATAGTGAATGATTGAAAGTTTATAATTTTCAGGGAAATAAATTAAAGACATAGACGTTTTGCCAAAGTTACATTTTTATATAAACTTAAATATAATTTGACTTTTAATTACAGCTGCCACCAAGTAATTGCTATATTGTTGTTAATAAATGCATTCATGCGTCACTGAATATTTACCGCTAACAATCTCTTAATTTTGTAAAAAAAAATTACGTTATTTTCATTTTTAGTTTTTATAAATTAATAATGACATGTACAAAAATTAGTCTTATGAATAAAAATGTTTTACAAAGTTTGCATTTTAAACAATTAGCCCATGGTTTGGGAAATGCTGAGGTATTATAATTCCAAATTCATAACCTAACTTCAAAGTAATACTACGTTTATCCAAATAATTCTGATTACCGAAGTATGTAATTTGTTTCTTTTAAAGAATTATCCTTGCATCTCTAACCGTTCACTTGCTAAAGCGTATTTATGAAAATACGACTATTTCGAACTGCAATATATATTGGACTCTATATACAATGATCTACAGCGATAACAACACGACGAACAGGATCTTGTAATTGTAATATTGTTGAAGTCCTTAACATCGTGCGGGTTAGTTGTATTTTAACCAATTTGGTATACATGTACGCAATAGGGCTATTTACTACCTCAATTCGCAATATTTTGATTATTATGAAATAATAAATGTTATTACATTACAGTGATATATTTTCTTGAAGTAATACATGATGAGAGAATATTGCTTTGATACAAGAGAAAACCATAACAGCGAAGCCACAACAACCTACCTAATTCAAACATTTTATTTACAAGTTGGATTTTATTTAAAGCTCACAGCGGTGAGGGAATCCTGAGAAGCTTCTTCTCTAGATTCTCATCACGTTGGCCCAGGGTGAAAACTTCTGCAAAGCGATGGAGCATGAAACTTCCCCGCCCCACCTTTCCATTCCCAATGCTCCCTCAACGACGAGTTTGTATTTCAATAGCAACTGATTGCAGTGAAACAAACTTGGTTCAACAATGACCTGCATAGGGAACGGCAACTAGGAAAGGCCATTATGTGAACACAATGGAAGCGTTTGTAAATTAGTTCAGGGACACTCTTGGGCGGCAAACATATTTTTCCAACAGAAACGCAAATAATTTAATTTTTGATTTATCTTCCAAATTTATGAGACAGTACGATTTCACATTTCTTAATCTTTCCCAGATTTGAGTATTATTTGAAATTCTAGTGGTTTCTACATTTTTTTAAAATGAAATAAAAATAGCATTCTTTTCGTCCCCGCAGTGTAGATTTTGGAATACGTTATTGTACTCTTTGGTACTTAGTGTTCCATCTTTGAGTTATTTAACTGTTATTTATTAATAATACTAGCTAGGTACCCGGCGTTGCTCGTGTACTTATTTATATAAACTCGATAAAGTATTTAATTGAATACTTAAATATATTCCTTGAGTATTTCAGGATATAATCGTCACTCAGTCTTCATACATTACGAAATATTACATTGATGAAATTGTTAGCTAGACTCACAACTAATACAGCGCGAAAATTAACTTACATTTTCCCCAAGAATGGTAAAGTAATTCGTATTCTTCTTTATTATCATTCGATGGAATATTTCTGTATAAAATTATACTTTTTATTTAAAAAAAATATTTCTGCTTTATTTCATTCCTAATAAAGGAGATATTTCCTTTGTTCGTTGCGTAGTAACGTCTTTCTCTCGCGTGACGTCATTGTCTCTTGGCGCGCAGTAATTTAATATTTAATGATCACGGTTTTTAATTATAATTCTTTCCACATGTATGCTAGGCGTTTCTCACCCTCGCAGTACCGTTTCTCGTGTTTTGAAGAATTTGTGTACCAATTTTTGTTGCAATCTATCCACGCTTTTAAATTTGTATAGAAATTAACGTAAATACATACATACATACATACAAATATACATCCTTTTTTATTATATAGACTAGCTGGGTGCCCGGCGTTGCCCGAGATGTCGTTTATTCATAACCCCCGATTTGACTCCAATCTAAGTAGCTTTTGCGTTATTTTATGACACAACTCGACCCCTATCCCCAAATATGTTCACCTCCCATTCCGAAAGAAGTTGAACTCATTGACCCTGAAATAGTTTCATTGAACGAATATATCGTCGTTTTAACATGTTTGAAAATTTCCAGACCCGCTACAGTAGGTTAAACAAAGAAAAATTTCCACGCAAAAATCGGCTGGTAACATCGTTTGAAAATTTCTACCTTCGTTCAGGCCTCCTCCCTCCCACACCGCGCGTTATTCAGTTTGTCACAATGAAACTCATCGACATCCATAACCACAAAACTTTGGTCTATTCGCGATATTTTCATGTAACGAAACACCAAACGCCACCCCAAAGCGTGCTCCCCTTCCATGGCGATAGAGATTGAAATTATTCACAGAGAATATTGACCTTAATATAATGAATTTAAATTATACCGAAAAATATATATTGGACGCAAATGTGGGCCGATTAACATGTTTGAAAATTTTTATCTCTCTTCAGTCCCACTCGTGGGGGTTAAACTGCAAGTTGAATGTCATAATTAATCTCAGCGGCATCCATAACCTCATATTCGATTCCTATATCGGTTCTGTGTGTTATTTTTATGTAATGAAACCTACCCTTCATGGTTCTTTCCTCTCGAGTCGATAAGGGTTGTAATTATACACAGAATATATTAAAAAATATTATTAGTGTCATTAACACCGCTAAATATTTATTTGACGTGACTATCGATAGGTTAACATTTTTTAATATTATACCCCCACCCACGTCCGCCCAGCCCCACTCACCCTCGCTCGCCTCTACGCGTTAACCAGGTTGTCATAAATAAATTCAGCAACATCCATAACCCCGATTTTTCTCGAATCTCGGTTGTTTTCGCGTTATTTTCTTGTAACACCCCTCCACACCTACCCGTGCTCGCCTTACAAACTGAAAGTTGTTAAAATTATACAAAAATAAAGTTGTAGAAATACTATCAATCAAATTTATGCTAAAAATAATTATTAAAGCAAGTACGGAACTCGATTACATGTTTCAAAATTTCCACCCTGACCACCCCGTCCCTTGACGTTAAATGGCGAATTTAATGTCATAATTAAACTCAGCGGCAACCATAACCCTGGAGTCGCCTCTAATCTCGATTGTTTTTGCGTTATTTTTTTTTGTAATGCCACTCCACCACCAACCCTAAGGGCAGCTCCCCTCCAAATCCTGAATACCATATAGAGAAATTTTATTAATCTCATTGATCCCGAAATATATCTATTCGACGCAATAAACGGCCTAAAAACATTATTTACAATTTCTACCCCCGCCCAACTCCTCTCACCACAGTCAACCCTCGAGCGTTGCCGAAATTGTCGTAAATAAACTAAACGTCAGGCATTACCTTTGATTTGACTTGAATCTCGGTTGTTTTAGCGTTATTTTCTGTGAAACTCCCCTCCACCACCAACCGTAAGCGTTCAGCCCCTCCTGCTGCAAGTGGTTGAAATTTTACACACATAACATGAGTATACTATCAAACTAATTAACCCTAAATACATTTATTCAACGCTAACATCGGCCGTAATTTCATGTTTTTAAATTTCAACCCCCGTCCCCCTCCACCCCTCGAGGTTAAATTGTCAATTGAATGTCAAAATTAAACTCACCGACATCCATTACCCTGGATTTGACACCTATCTTGGTTGTATACGCGTTATTTTCTACTAACACTCGTAAGAGTGCTCCTTTTCTATAATAAAAAATGGTTGAAATTATACTTACATAACATCTGTAGAAACAATATGAATCTCTTTGACCCCAAAAAATTTTTATCCGCCTAAAATATCTGCAATATTAGCAAGTTTGAATATTTCCACCCCCACCCGTAAGGGTGCTCCTTTCTCATGCCGAAGGGGGTGAAGTTATACACAAACAGCATCCAGAAAAACACTAACAAATCCAATGACACCGACAAATAATTACTCAACGCAAATATTGACTGTTTTAACCTGTTGTTTTTATTAATTTACAACCCCACTACCCTCGCCAAGTCTTATCCCCACAGTTTTTCCAGATTTTTAAGAATATGTCTACCCAGGATATTTTGCAATTTATCCACAAGTTTAATTGTTTATAAATAATGTACAAACATACATGATTTTTTTTTACATAGGCAACTGAGTGCAGGGTTTTTATTTATATTGCCCTGGTAGAGAAATTAATTCTATATGGTTAATGGTTAACACGTGATGTAAATGGCATAAGACCATCACATATTAACCCCTTTATGGATAAAACCCAACATATGCCAGTAGCACATAACTGTCATTTTAAATCCTATTAAACAGAATATATATATCTGTGTGTGTGTTTGTATTTATACAAATTTGGGAATTGTTTTAAATAATGTGTATGAATATGTTATATGAGAAACATCAAGGCAAAATCAGCTGTAAGCCCTATTTATTAAAAATGATAATGACCCTACCTAAAATATATATATATATATATATATATATATATATACATATTAAATATTATTATTCACTGTCAGCTACTTAGAGAAGGAAAAATACATCAAATTTAACAATGAACAAAAACATACAATACACAACAATGCCATGATATGCACAGCAATTATGCAAAAAACTACAATTAAATAATGTGTATGAATATGTTATATGAGAAACATCAAGGCAAAATCAACTGTAAGCCCTATTTCTTAAAAATGATGAATGACCCTACCTAAGATATATATATATATATACATATTCAATATTATTATTCACTGTCAGCTACATAGAGAAGGAAAAATACATCAAATTTAACAATGAACAAAAAACATACAATACACAACAATGCCATGATATGCACAGCAATTATGCAAAAAACTACAATTATATGAAGAGTGTATTAAATTTTGGTAAAAAGCTCTATATTATAAGCTTTCCATCGAATTTAAATATTTTGATTTTAATATATTCAAAAATAACTCAAAAAATAAAATATGTTATCACAATTATTCCCAATTTAGATATTTATAATAAAATAGTATATAAATTAGCTGATTTATTATCACTCACAAAGAATTTAATCAGAAAAAATTTGTGTTAATCTAACCTGAAAATTTTGTTTCACGACACAAATTGCACGCAATAATTTGTTTACATTTATACAAATTTATAGAAATACGTTGCGCAAAGTATAATTAATTGTACTTTTAATTCAATTTAAATGTTCCTATGACTGATGGTGCATTAATTGAATAACGACCATAAAAACTTTCGGAGTTCCGTACGTCATTTTCAATACTTTTATAGTTACAAACATATAATTCAGCAGTCGTACCTTAGACAAATCTTATTATCTTCTGAAATATTATACAGGATACAATAGTACGTTATATTATGAAATTTTATAATTCTCGACTGACACACATTTGAATGTATTATAAGGCGCCATATTGGCTTTATCAAAGATATTTTATTATATAGATAGCGAGATAATTAACTATTCCAAATTAACTTTGCGCAAGTAAAGTGTTTCGTATTGTTTTTCATTACTATTCGATGGAGTAATACTGGAAAAAATTATACTTTTTATTCAATAAAAATATTTCACCTTTATTTCATTACGAAATACAGAACTATATTTAGGATGCGTCAATGTCTTGAAAACTTATGACGTCATCGTCTCGCGCAGTAATTTAACACTAATTCGTAACTTATTTCAATTATAATTATTTCCACGTTTATTCTAGGGGTTTCTCACCCCCACAGTACCGGTTCTCGATTTTGGCAGAATATATATACCAATTTTTGTTAAATTCTGTCCACGCGATAAAATTTGTATTCAAAACAACGTAAATACATACATACAAACATACTCCCTTTTTTATTATATAGAAGATTAATTATAGGACAGCATAAAATTGTTTACTATATTATTTGTAATTTCATTAACTGCGCATCGTAGTCTTTCAACCGAGAACTAATGGAATTAATAAATAATCTAAATATGAATAGTTTTCTTGGGCTTGTAACACAGTCAACAATGTATACGCGACGTTTCGATGACGTACGCTGCCATCGTCTTCTAGCAGATAATCTAAAGATATTTGTAGACGAAACTTCTTTTTAACATTCAGAGTGCTGATAAGAAACCAGGTTTCGTTAATAGAACTTAATCAACATGGCAATTTTATGGAAAATCAATTATTGTAATAAGTTTAGTTAATTTGCCAAATTGCTGTTTTCTAACGGTCAATGACACCGCCTCGCATTAGAGGTCCCGGGTTTGAATCTCTTATTAGAAATGGATGTTTGTGCTCGCGAAATCTGGGATTAAGAATGAGAAGATGACTTACTACTCCGACACGTGCAAATACAAAATAATCCGGAATGCGTCATGGAAAATAACAGTCTGGCTCCAATGCCAATAGGCCAAGGCTGTAAATGAGCAGTAGAGCCAAGGAAAACGAAATTAGATTACCTACATTTCGAACGTCAATTGGAATGAGATGCTTCAATTTCTTGTATTCCTCGCGCCTTGACGAACTGCTTCACTATCTGGAGAGAAACTCATCACACATTTTTCCTAGAAAAAAAAATTCAAAACTATTGAAAGTGTAAATCGCCACTTTTTCTTCACCATGGTAAGTAGTGGTGAAATCTCATTTTTAATTTTATAGCATTCATTAAGTATTTTTATAACAAATTACTGAAATTAATTTTCTTCATTTACTCATATTAATGGTTCGAATAATTTCTAATTCTGTCACGAAATTTGTGGTAGTATTTTATAAAACAATGTTAAACTGTATTAAAATGAATTTATTTTCTTACAAATTAATTTAAATTACAATTCAAAATTACTTAAGTCAATTTATACATTTCTTTATCTATGCAAAATGGGAACCACTGTTTTACAAAGTAAAATATCAACTTGATCTCAGGGTTTTTAAGAAAAATCGTGAATCTTAAGATGTAAAGAATGAATAACTGCAGGAATTTCTTACCTAAAAGTCTATATTCTAGTGGAATATTTTCCGGTAATTGGTGCTTTCAGAAAAATAGGATGCGGTTACCATTGATCCGTTTTCGTCGAGTACCGTAAATATCCTTGTTTCTGCCTCTCTCCTGAAGAGCTATGGGACATCAAATGTCCCTGTTGCACTACGACTTGACAGTATACGTGATAAAACAATACTACATCTCAACCTGTACCAGATGAAGGCAAAGTCTTAAGAGTCTTATTCTCTCCTTATATTATACCTCATTCCCCAAATGGGAAATACCATCCTTTATACCTCGTGGTTCAGATGCTAGAGAAAGCTGCAGGCCGCTGTTCAAAAGACTCCATATTCTGACTACCTAGCGCTTACATATTAGAAATACTAAAATTTGTTAAACGCAACATGAACCTTTTTGCAAGTAACGGGGGCAATCATGGCTATGACACACGAAACCGTTCAGTTCTTAGGTCTGACAAGCACAGCCTCAGTCTCTATGAGTCTAGCGTTCATTATTCCGGTATCGCACTATTTCACAGCCTTCCTGATCATGTAAAGAACATCAACAACTACAACTTATTCGTAAAGGAGTGTAAAACTTACCTTGTCAATGGAACTTATTACTCCGTACACGAATTTTTGAATCGGTCTGACATTCGTTGAACTGCCTTGCCTACAAAATTGCCGAATATGCTATAAATATGTAAATAGTTTGTCCAGTTTTCCCCTTTTGGTTCTGTTTTCCTGCCTCTGCTTTCTGTTTTAGTAAATATCTATGACGACATCCCTCAGTACCTAGCGACAGGAGATTAATACCAGGAAGTGATTTGTGTCGTGTGCGTGTTTCCTAAAGATAGTGTGTATGATTGTAGTGACTAGACAAATGTAAACAGATATGAATTTGTGTGTGTGTTTTTGTGTATTATAAGTTTATATGAAATTTATCTACTGTACATTTGTGACGAATCCTATTTCCTCTTTAGAGGGCTAATGGTGAATAAATCTATCTATCTATCTGTCTATACAATAAAATTGTGTATGAGCAGCTCTGGTTTTCCCTGCGGATCGGCATTGTCTTGGTTATTGAATAAAACCATTATTTAGAAATGTCTAGAGGATGATATTGTCTATCTCTAGTTATTAAATGACTGATTCCTACCGCACGCGTCCTCAATTGTCTGAGTAGAACTTCCTTTTCGTCAATCTGCATTTCAACTTTTTATTTTCCTCCTTCTTCGGCCAGGTGTATATTTAAAATGCGTGCTAAGCGTGATATCCTCATTTGGAAATATATTCGCTTGATAAAAATGTGATTTTATATGATTCGATCTGACATTCGTATTACCTCAGCGATTCGTATTCAATCAACTTCAAACTTATTTCGGAATATTTGTTTTGTTGTCTTTATATCCTCTCGATTTAAGGCAAATTTTTCTCGTGTATATTTCATAAATAGTACTAAATTAATCGCCTTACAATTGGATGAAGAAGTAATCGTCCCTGGATTACAGATTATAAAAGTGAATGAATACAATAATCTAAAAAGGTTTAAATCGACTGTTTTCTGACTAATTAAATTTTAAAAATCATAACCGTTGTTCAGTTCATATATAATAATAAATAACATTTTTTATTGGCACATATTCTTTCTACACAATAATAAAATTTAAAAATAAAAAATAGGTAAAAATGCAGATAATTAATAAATTTATTTTCAGAAAATTATTTTTCCCAACACAGGCATTTATGAAATAAATTGTAAGAATGGCACGTGCCGGTTTCTCAACGAGGGTAGCTCGGATGTTCCCTCATGGTATTTTTTTTGTGGTTTATCTTCTAACATTCGCAACTGTGACCTATTCGTCACCCTTGCCATAACAAACTGCGGCTTTCCCCGAGGAGAAATTCGGTATATACGTGCAACGGTCTTCAACCAGCATTCAAAACTTTCCTATGACCTTTCAGCTTTGCTTCATTTATCTGCAAATAAATTGGCTTGTTTTCCTCATTACATACTAATATGTCAATATATATATCAGCTGAAATAATGGTCAGATATTTATTAGTTTTATTTGCTAAAGAATAATTATCCAAATAATGTGCGATTAACGTTTAAGGCTTGATTTCGGAAACATAATTTGAATTTTAGATATTTATTAGAAAATAAATACAGCCAGTGCTCTCAAAATATTTTTTTTTACAAAGCCTGATTTTGTACAAAACGTTGAAATACCGTCTGCACTGCAAAATATTCTGTAATATTGCGTACCTGCTAAAACTAAGAAATCAAAATAAGAAGGATGTAAATAAATTTTAATTCTAGGTAAGGTACGGATATAAACACGCTGAAGAGGATCAGATCGGAGGAAAATCCAGCGCCGCATCTTCTTCAGTGTCAAAAATATCAACTTTACTTAAGGAATTTTAAGAAAAATCGCGATTCTTAAGATATAATGAATGAATAACTGCGCATAGATAAATGGAAAGTCCATAACGTGGGGTTCTTGGTATCTATGTATCTTTCAGAGACATGAACCAAAATCAGAAAGCGTTATGAAGTTAAAGATAAAGTTTAATACAAAAATTACAAGACTGAGTATAAAGTATCCATGAGCCTCCCTCACTCCAAGATGGTCGTAGCAAGACTGAAGACTAAGATTGGCTCCGAAGTTGGAGAGAAAAACCCTCTCCGAAGTGAAAAACCACTTGCAGAAGACGGGGACCGAATCAAAGCTTCTGATCAGATCACGTGATCTGTACAGGGGCCCTTTCGAAACCGGTTCAAACAGAGTTTCGACAACGCTAGCAGTGTAACGTGAACCCACCAATTTTCTGCAGGTCTAGCGTGAGCTGAAACCCACAGATCCTCACTAGCCCGTTGTGAAAGAAAATTTCTCACAGGTGTGTGGTAACCGAAATAACAAAGAAAGTTAGTGAAGCTGTATCACAATTCATCAACATTTAATTACTTCTAAAAATGAAAATATGCAAGTTCATCATTATTATAATTAATGATATCCGTGTGTCCGTGTATCAAAGAATTAAGTTACATAAAATGTCAAAATACTTTTATTTCGTATTTATACTTTATGGACTTCTTTAGCCGTCGTAAAATGGGTCAAATTTTTAAACTTTCAAAAAATTCTGAAAGGTGAAAATAAGTCAACTGGGTCTAATCCTTAATTTCTTCAATCGAATTAATGAATATGTTATTTCTGATCCCTCATACACGTTTAGTTAAATATTTCCTTTTGTCCTGAGATAATCTTTTCAAACTTTTTATATGTTTTCATTATCGTAGGTTTGTAATAATCAAATCATTAATTATTATTTAATATAACTATTTTAATTAATTTTTGTGTTCAATACTTGATTTGTTGTAACCTCAATTTTCGCCTTTTGACATTTGATTATATTAATTTTATTTGAAAGTTATAATGGAGGCTTTTTTCTATAAATTAAAATTTTATGTTTCTTTAATGTACCAACATATTTTTCAGAAGTTGCCATTATTAGGAGACCATAAATAAGACATTAACTTGCTCCGGAGAATATGATTTTTCTGTTATACTGCAGGGCGCAAGAAAATACCGGAAATATATTTGAATTAAATAATTCTTCTTGCAACAGTAGAATCAATCATTTATAAAATTTCTGGGTTTGTAAGGAAACATAATTTCAATAAAGATGCTTTCAATACAATCATATTATTTATTAAATAAAATAAAAAGTAAACTATCATATCTTTTAAAACTTCATCACTTGAAAAATGCTCTGATAAAGTACAGAAGTGAAGTGAACTAGTGCTTACACCTCTGATTAAGTTTGTGAAACAAACACATACACGTAAGATACGAAATTCTCGTCAAATTTCCTTCGACCGCTGATAAACATGTAAGGAAACTGTCTACGTCTAGATTCTTATTGCTACAACTCATGCAGAATACTGCAGTTTTACCAAATTATTATCCACGTTTGTCTTAAAAAACAATATTTAGAGGCAGGAAGGTAACTCGTTCTTTCCGCTTGAATCACCAGACAATTCCGGTCTTGTGAAGCTTGAAAAATTTGCTTTGTCGAAGCATTGTGTTCTCGAATTATAAAAATATAAATCTAGTATATATACTTGAGTACATTCAATGTGAATTTCTTTTGAAAATATTTCGTAACAACGCAATTTTAATTATTAGAGAATTTAGGTGATGTTAAATATGTCATGGTGCTGAGGTATTTAAAAGCGGGATAACCCATTCGGCATTTTGTAAATTTTTAACATAAGTAGAGATGTCTCTTTAAGTAATATATATATATATATATATATTGTAATGCCAATTAATTAATCAATAAATTGTTTGAAATAAATTTGAATTGTTTAGCGAAAAGTTTGTATTATAGCGAGAGCGATCCGAGCGACAATGAGTGGTGAGCTCTGTTCCTATTATTGAGAGCGCGGAATGACGTTTACGCGCGCTAAAGCATAGTTGGTCGTTGTGGTCTGGATTGTACAGAGGTCAGACATCGTCGAGCGTAGTATAATAAAGTTGGTGAATGATTGGAGAATAGAAGCGGCCGACGGTGAAAACGTTGCAGAGAACGGTCTTTATAAAATTGAGCAGAGTAAAACATTCACCGAGATATTGCAACGTTAATAATGTAAAGTAATACCAGTTTCGTCAAAATAGAACTTTGTACAATCTTCGTGGAGGAACTGTTGCGGAATAACATTGGTAAATTATTATGGAGCGGAGCAATCAACGAAATCCAGCCAATCTTGCCAAATTTTAAAGTGAAGTCTAGAATCAGTGAAAACCAAGGCCTGATATTAAATAATTAAAGAGTGTAAAAGTGTCCGAACGAGGTAAAATTGATTTATCTGGTTCCAGACCGAAGGTCCGTAAGTAACTTAATTTTGAATAATATTGTAAATGCAAATTAAAGGATAAAGTCAGATTTCGTTCTCTTTTAATTGTCAATCAAAGTTAATTAATATTGTTTAGGTAAATTGTGAACTGTTTTGTTAATAATATTTTAAATCATTTTTTTGTGCTCACTATCAAACCCAGTAAAGGCCCTGAGAGGACAGATCTCAAATTTTGTTTGTAATTATCTTTTATTCTGTGAAAGCCACAAAATAAAATAAATATTTTTGTTTGTTAATTAATCATTCTTTTCATTTAATAAAAGCCTTCCATTTGATTATTACATAAATGGTTACCACAACGTGGGGGCAAATTAAATTAAACGACCTATCCTTTTGATTATTACAATATATATATATATATATATATATATATATATATATATATTTATATATTGTGGTAATTAATAATATGTCATTATTTAATAAACAAGATTTTAAGATTTTCATTATCGGCGGCGTAAATATACGGATTGTCTACAATAATATGGAGTCTATAATGCTTGATCAAAGATTGAAGTCATTCCCGGTGTAATTGTTCGAAAAACAGTTGTTGGTTTTGATTGAGCAAGTATAATTAGTCTGCAGAGACATATTATATTAAAGTCCCGGGTTTTGGAATTACAAGTTGACAGTCTGAAGTATTTCGTCTATTGCCATATTCATGAAATTATCAAAGCTTAGAAAAACAACCTTATCAACAGTTAAGAGCAGAAAGTGATTTGTGAACATTTTTAAATTCACTGAAATATGGTCTTTCAGTGATGAGTGAATTTTATTAATTGTAAAAAAATTGTATAAATATAATTATCGTCACATTTCAAATTTCAATCATTTCAATAATTATTTAAGTCAGGAATATTTTGTAGCTATCTTTATTGGATACCCTATAGACGATCCTGAAAATTAAGGCGTGGCACAACAATACCAACTTGTAAAATTACACCTGATATAAGAATTTGTTTTATTATAATTAATTTTGTTATATTTTGAATTCTTGTTTTAATTATATCCTTTCCTTTTAAATTTTAATTTGTTTAAAACGTAAGGCTTATCTTCACTTTAAAATCAAATTAAATAAATTTTGAATATTACATTTTGGTTCTCCAACGTGGGGCAAATTAAAATGAAATTTTGTAAATAAATTTGTTATTATTACATTTTGTGCTCCATTGTGGGGTTTATTTGAATTTAAATCAATTATTTAATAGTGTTTATTACAATATATATAAAAGAAAATATATAAATGTACTTTCTCTGAATTTTCTTTTCAGTGCAATTAATTTGCAGAACAAGTGTAATTTTGGAGCACTGCCCGCTGCATGATTCTGTTTTATGTGTCCATCACTCGCGTTGAACAATTTCCCCCGATTTAACCTTCATATATTAGACCACACTGACGCGAAATAGAAGGCAAAATGTTGGAGTTGAAATATCGATAGTTGTTCCCGGGCTTTGATTTGCAATGGATAGTATTACGAGAACACTCTGCATTTATGTGGATGGTTTTATTTCCATAATTCGAATTAGGGTCCAGTTCAGCAGTTGCCAAATATTTAAAAATAATCTGGCTAGCATGGGTTACAACGTACAAACTTTATTCTCTGCTACGCGTTAATAATTTCGGAAATTCTCTTGTTCATGGTTAGCAATAATATAATTGATTCATCGGAGCGTAATATGAACAGTGGCTGCTCAGTATATTCGAATAATAAGTAAGAGTATCTCGTGATATCGAAACGAAAGTTACAATTTAAAAACTGGCAAGAACGAAAACGTGATGCCGGTCCCGTAACTTTGTATCATAAAAATCTTTAACGTACGTGGAACCTGCTTCTATACAGAAGTTTTTCTACAAACACCAGAACGCGCCAGGACCAACTAAGAAATTGGACGACCGCCCGCAAGCAGAATGGTGAAAGTTTGCGGAGAAAACTTATTTTCAACTGTTCGCCAAGTGCGCCAAAAAGGCGAGAATTTAACGTTTCATAAACCAATGATTTGGGCAATTACCTAGTGGAGATGCTTTTAGTAGACCGAGAGAGATACATAGTTCGAACACGAGTTTGCACTTTGAAACTGTTTTTCTGTCACTACCTTCGTCAATGAAACGTTCTTGTCACAGGCAAGTGTTAACAAATTCACATATTCGGTCGGTCAGGTTATGCTAATTCGTAGGTATAGTCAGGGTTAAGTTATATATGTATGTGTGTATGTGATCCGTTTCAGAATATTACAATATTCATCGCTTTCATAGTTTATTAAAGTACTGCACCGTGCTACGTGACAGATTACGCTCAAAGTACTGCAAGTTACTTACGTTATATATTTCGTTTTCATTTCGAAACTGAATGTGGATACATACTCAAACAACTGTTTCAAAAAACTGTTAGGCTATCTCTATGAGGAAACTTGTTGAAACTTGCCATAAATAAACCACATCTATGGGCCGCATAAAGATGATATCATCACGTAGTTAACTTTGGTGCATAAAACAATTAAAAAGATTCGTATTATCTTTTATCATTAAGCTGTAGCTCTTCCCTTAAGCCCGGGGCTCGTGTTCCGCAGAGAGCAGATAATGTCTCGGAAATGCAGGACGTCCGCATATCGCTCTGTAGAGGGGCATAATGGAGTCGCAAGAACGCGCTACGTCGCGGGGAATCCCCTTTGTTTGCAGACGCGGATCCACTTCCAATGATAAAGAAACCCTCAATCTGCCTCAGCCGAGTCAAAGGAAAGTTCCCCATAGTTCACGTACTATATCAAGAATCACGACCGACGTTTAGTCTCCCCAAGTCGATATGAATCTTTTACAGATAGCGAACCCTTTGGCTTGAACTCGTGTATGCATATCGCAACAGCACTTGGAAATGGTTGGCATCGCTATTCTAAGAGGAATAGGTAAAATCCAATAATGAGACTTAAATTCTGAAAATCTATTAAAGAATACATTTAGAGTACCCTAGTTATATTCCTTAGGAACTTTTTCATCATATAAACCGTATGTATGCATTTAATCTACAAATGGGTAGTATTCCCGGTGGCAGATACATGAAATTAAAATAAATTACTAAAATTATTTTAAAAAATAAACTGAACATTATGACAGTATTTCAATAATATTAATTTATTGAAGATCAATTACGAAATAATAAAACGGTGGAAATATGCCAGAAAATAGAGATTAACTACCTAAGGAGACAATTAATTAAGACAGTAAATTTTTGAATTAGAAAATGTAAATTGTTTGAGAAATCTATTCTTACGGCGGTACAGAACATAGAAACAATAGAAAAGCCAAGCACTGTTCCTTTGTCGGAAGACGTATGCGCGCTCAAAATTGCGAGACGGGAAGTTAGTTAGCAGGAAAGCTTGGTCAGATGCAGGTCGCAGGAAGATATTGAGAAGTTTGAGTTGGTAGTCAGACTCGACAGAAATTGGTCGTGTTGAAATAGACAAGACCATTTCAAATATTTAAAGTAAAGTTGCAGAGAAAGATCGAGAATTACCCATCAACAGAGTTGATTGGCCCATGAAAACTTTGCTCAAGACGAAATATTCACTCGAGCAGAACTACGAAACCTACTAAGCACAAACAGTCTTGTGGAAATAGCCGGGCAGAATTAGCAGAAGTCAACCGAGAGAGAGACGAAAGGAGGATCATCCTGGTACCTGAGTTTTGATCTAAAAATATTAATTTAGAATCTGTGCGTTTTAGAAGTGCAAAAACCCGTCATAGTGCTTCGACAATTAAAGGTATCCCGGAATGCTGGGCAGCCGTGAGTACAATTTACAAACAACTAAGTATGAAAACCTGATTAAAAGATAGCCGTCAGATTTCGTTTTCTTCTTTTCATTAAAATTTGTTAATTAGAATCCATCTTTTTAGCTTAACTTCGCTGACAAGAAAATTTCGTCCTAGTTAATTGACGAGTAAATCTTTTCTCTTTTAAATTGGAATTTGTGTTTAAGTTGAGAAATAAAATGATTCGCCATTATCATACCAAGTAGAGACCCTGAGATATATTTTTTTAAATTGTGTAATTGTTTTAAAGTTTTAAAAATAAATCTATTGTTTGTTAAAGTTTATAATCTTTCATTCATTTAAAAGTCCATCTTTTTTAATTATTACAGTATATTAACCGTTTATCGTGAATCAATATCAATATAATTTCATTTCACTACACTAACCTGTATTCAATAGAGACCAGATTGCGTATAAATTTTCTTTCAGTTAGAGGACTTGCTCCAAACGCCCTTGCCGGTAAATTGTTCCAGTCATTTATTGTCTTATATAGGGATGAATGTTCCCATTGAAACAGTCGGCCATCTGCCTCCTAAACTAGTCGATGTACGGAGAATGGAATGGTGCGTCCCCACAGCAAACACCACTCCCCCAATCGGAGTACCAAGCGCCCGACCTACCTGATGCAAGTTTTCTATGGTTTGTCCTTCATCGCTTTTAGGCGAATGCCGAGTAAGATCCTTAAACCATATCCCGGGGATCTAGTAACCCTTGACTACCTTCCTCAACCCCGCATCCCCCTTCGAAACTCTTCCTATGCTATTAAAAGGGAGTTGCCATCATGTGGATTACCTTCATGTAACCTGTTACTTTTAAGAAAACAATTTGCCAATATCTGTTTTTTGCCTTCTGGCATTTAACTTGAACAAGTTATCAGTCGTCCCGTACAGAATCGGCTCTTTCATTCTGGGAATTCCCTAAGGTTTTAAAGAAAACATGTAGCCTAGCTCCTAATTTTGTTTCTATACGGCCATATATAAATAATATAAAAACTTTAAAATTATTATAATTATTATATTATTGTGAGCAATAAATTTAAATGGAAAATGTGCAAAAATGCATTATTAAACGAAAGAAGCTCAGTTACTTACGCTGTTAGAATAATGTCAGAGTGAATTGATCTAACATTTAAAGATTTGTTTACTGTGCATACTTCCACTCATTATTGACATGTAATATAATTTTATTAGTACTTTCTTCCATTAAATTAGTTACTTCTTCCAAGAACATCATCATTCGAGGGATTTTTCTAAAATTAAGTATTATTTCTATTACACTAATGGTATTTGTGATAAATAATAGTTTTATATTCACAATGTGTACAAATTTTAATAAAAACAAAATTAAATTGTACTGTATTAGTTAAAACTGTAATGGTTTAATTTTTTTATTATTAGCTCCACGTTATACTGCAAAATTATAATTCTTAAAATTTAGTAGGCATTTATTTAATTCTTATTACAGCTTGTGGAGCAAAATTGTTTTAATGTTGAAATTTTTATGTATATTCTACGGTTGGGGTTGTAGTGCTTTTGAGTTTGTCACCTGGTTTGAGCGGTGTGTCGTTCTCACAGCTCTCAAGATTTGGAATATCCTAACGATACATCAAGGATTGCAGAAACGTTGTGTGGTATTAGTAATTTAATATTGTCTGTTTATTTTTTCTTTATTTGTTCTGCAAGAAAGAGTTGTTAAATTTGTGTATTCAAGCCCATCAGGCAGAAGAGAGGTATTTGAACTTTGAGATTACATATTTTACAAATAAATATATCGAACAAATAGTACGTATATTAATAAATGATTACTTTTTCATTGTAGAAACGCAAATAATCGTTATACTTCAAACGAGCCCTTATCGTTATTACGAAAGATAGAATAAAATATTCATGCATTGCACTTACCAAGTCTGCAGTTCCCAAAATTTACGTTTAGTATTTACTAACAAGCTACATGATGAAGATTTATTAAAAGGATAACAGGAAACTGTAAAAATTACTATGGTTTAATGTAAATGTATTTTTGAAGAATAATTCTCATAAATAGTTGAAAACGTGGGATATTATTTCGCAAGTACTCGCAATGACTGTTAACCGTTGATTAAATTTCTTTAATGTAAGGGTTTTCCAGAACTCCTTTTAATTATACAAGGCCAATCCCTTCACAGTAGCTACTGTAAATGTGAAACAGCAGAGAGGCTCTCAATTAAAACTGTTGTTTGTCTTTTTTCTGGTCGTTATCAAGTGTATGACTTTTTACGCCCAGGACACGAGTAATTAAAAATATCTGTTTGATGAAACCATTTTTGTTCGATTGTGGTCTCGGATTTCCAAAATATTCCAGAAATGCAATGTTTACTTAATTTTTTTTTAGTTTTGTCAACTGACGAGTGCAGTTGTGTTGATCTAGACTCTTTTTCGCACCTGACGAAAGGGACAAGGATACCAGAAACGTTGTGTGCGTATATTATCACTTATTTTGTCTGAATTGGCTGTCTTTCTTATTAATTATTTTCAATCAGACGTAATTTTATTCATTTTAAATTATATTTAAGCACGAGTATAATTTCTTGCAATATGTTATAAATACATTCCCTCAATATTTTGTAAATAATGATAAGAATCACACGTTTGATACTTAACCATGTTTCGAATAATCACAAATCAGTTGGAAGGAAGAACTGTAATATTTCAGAGGTGAAATATTTGGTTCAGATGTATTTTTACTTATTAATTTTCTTTCAGATTATGTTACAGACATGAACGCTCCAACAGAATCTCTCGCAATAGACGTCATCCAGAAATTAAAATGTGAAGATTAATTTTCCTTCAGTTATTAGTTAAACAATTATATTAGCAAACTAAATCTATAATGTCCTCAAGGCAGAAATTAAATTCAGGAGTTTCAATTACATTTATGGAAAACATAGAAATCAATTTTCGTTGGGTCCGGTAGTTTTTTAATGAGTTCTAATATTTAAATCTATAATCAGTTATAAGTCGTATTTCAAATAATTGTATTTGTATTATCAACCACGTTTTATTAATTACAATTTGAACCACTCGTGAAACTTCTAATGACTATTAGCGTAATTGGCATGTTGGGAAAATGCTCAGGGCTGTGGAGGTTTTTTTTTTTGGGGGGGGGGCGGGGGGCGGGGGGGCTTAGTTTGTGTCAATATTCGTTACGCTCTCAGGCAAACGTTAGCGAAGCGACTCTGTAATGTTCATTTATCCTTATGTTTTAGTGTTATGCATAGCCGCCTAGATTAAATAGTGTAATTTAGTTTCCATAAAATTTGTATAAACAATTCAGATAGTGTCAGTGTGTTAGTTAGTGTTACTGGCAGCAGTAAAATCATTAATAAAAAAAATATGCTGGGTGCCACGAGCGTTAGAAATGAAAAATTATTATTTGAATGGTACATTGTCTGCTATGCACAGGAATTATACTATTAAAAAAAACTCTTTCTGAAAATCTAGATGTAAAGCGAATTTTTTTAAAAAAAGAATCATAAATTTAAACACAATGTAAATAAAAGCCATCCAGTTAAAGCATATCCTTAATTTAAACTTTTATTATTATCTGTTATGTACAAAATAATTTGAATTCTTTTCAGGTATTGTCATTGATTAAAGTAATAAATAATATTGACAGTAGAGTAATTTGTAATGATTTATCTGGAACGGGGTTTTTTAATTAGTTATTTTTCAAGATATTTAAATTTATTTAAATACTTATTTACCTCTCAGAATATTTCACTGTTTGGAAGGTGAAATTAATTACAATAATTAATATTGTATATTTTATTAACAAAATAACATTAACTTCCTGCTCTCATTATCAAATTAAATGCCCACGGCTTATTTAAAAAATAAACGAAACAGAACAAACAAAAAACAGACAATTTCTAACAGGGGTAGGGGGGGCAAAATACGGTGGTCATATGGCTTTAATGAACCGATGATGGCTATTATTTCCGGTACATTACCACATGCTGATCTGGCCAGGTCAAGACTTTAAAGACGGCTCGAGTGGACGCTGCAATCCCACGTAATTCATGGAAATCGGATCACCCAGCTGGTCTGCAGGTGTTGCCAGCAGGACAGTTCCATAATATTTTCAAAAACTCGCTCTTCAAACCACAATCACCGTCCGAAACTTGAAAACTAACTTCCTCTCACAAACAAACTAACTTATAACATCTCCGAACAGATTTCAAAAATTAAATCTAATTTCTAGAAAACTAAAGTATAACTGACTCTCGCTTGCTCTGCTAGCTTCCTTTACACAGCTGTTTTTCGAAATTGCCCCCCCCCCTCCCCCACAAGGTCTTAGATTTTAAAGTTTTAACCCAATAGGAATTAGATTTGTGCCCCAAAAAATCTCAATTTCTAAATTAGCCACACCCCCTACAGGGCTATGGCCAAAAACAGGGACGTGGGAATACACGGTCACGATGGCGCCATTCTGGTCGAGCATCTTCTGTGAGCGTGTTAAAACTCTTCATACCAAAAATTAACTTACCCATACACACGCAATATTATAATCTTTTCAAAGGATCGCCGAGCCAGGTTTTTTCGTTTTCGATGAGTATCTTTGAAGCGAGAATTGACCCTCGCCAGACCCAAGCCGAGAATAGTAACTTATTTGGTAAAATACATAAATAATAAAATAAAATAACACCAATTAATTTATCCCACATTTGTACGCTACAAATTAATATTAAAGGTGTAGGTTTAAATATTATTAATTGTAGAAATGAAAAATTTACGTCTGATTGAAAATTAATAATAAGCAAGATAGCCAAATACAGACAAAATAAGTGATAATATAAATCAAAAGTCTTTTGAGTTTTGTCAACTGACAACTAGTGTAGTTGTGTCGCTCTAGGCTCTTCTTAGCACCTTAAGAAAGGGACAAGGATCCAAGAAACGTTGTGATTATTTATATTTTCACTTCTTTTGTCTGTATTTGGCTTTCTTGCTTATGATTATGAAATGTATTTGGACTTGAAAATATTGGATAAATGTATAATTCTATTTATAAATAAAATCCTGTATGTTATATTTTAATAAACTCGGTTTTGTTAATATAAATATTTATTCACACTCCCCTTTTTGTTTTTATTTAATCCCTTTTAAGAATTAAATCTGAAATTTTAATTCATAAGGACGTAGAGAAAGGTTAAGGTATTTATTGAAAGTATTTATGCTCACGGAGATAGATCCGGCATTACACGAATATATGTAATAATGTATTGTAACACGGGAAAGTAGTCCGGAATAAAATTTAATTGTGAATGGTATAATTTGGATGAAAGTGAGAAACATGTACACTTAATAATCATTGTTGATCGGAAAACCGTCTTTGTTAGCATTCAGTCGCAGGGAAACGTTGCATGGAAACAACACGTAAGTGGCGATAGGAAAAATCATAGCAAAGTATATATAAATAAAGTCAGTTTTTCTTCCATCGACAATAAAAAAGCTGAAAGGCGAATAATATAAACTTTTTCAATAACAACAATTTTTGGGTTATATTCGGAAGATTTAAAACGCCGCCATATTTTGAAGTCGCTATGACGTCATACGTGCAAGAGGATTTGTCGAGGTTTTAAAGTGTTTGATGCAGGAAAATGCTTCGGAATTGAGTGTTCTCAGTATCGATATGACTTCATGAAGTCTTGTGTGGCGATTGTTCACCTAAATGCTTACTCATTCAGCTAGCTGACTAATGTTCTCAAACTTCATTTGCTTATATCTCCGTAAGTACGAATAGACACCCCTAACATTCGGTCTAAAGGGATTTTACAATCATCAATATTATCTGAAATTGACTACAACAAATTTTAAAATTATTTTACAACATGTGCAACAAAGCCCAATTTTTACATATATATATGAATAAATATAATTGTCAATTATTATTCTCGTGAGAATTCTCTGAGATTAGGAACTTGTTAATGAAATAAATTCCGTTTTCAATTTACGTCTAATATTTATTAATTACAAAAATATCGTCTGAGTTGCTCATGAACATTGAGTGCCACGCCGATTCAACGAAGTTCAAGCCAACATGTATTGTGTATGATAGTGCCAAAAAATGAATACGTAATATACTTGTCTCGATACTTGCCTGGAGATAGTTCCGTCAGTCCTAAAGCTGTTTGGTTACCATAGTTTGATACAGACTTAACAGAATTACCCGCATAGAGCGCATTGATTTAATCAGTGACAGGATATCACATTGTTTAGCTGCAAGAGCGCGGCTAATTCGCACATAGTGGCTCGGCCAGTGCGCCCTAATTCAATTACAGCTTCGGGAGCCGCTAATCTCTTCGACAAAGTCACAGACACTCAGCTGTCTGGTGCAGTAGCTGAGAGCGCATCACAACCGCGTCATGTTGTGCTTACGATCTGCCATGATGCCTGAACAGGCGTACACTCAATAGGCGTTTTAAGTTCCACATACCCTGAAAAGAATATGGAAATTGATATTGATCAGCTCATTAGCATAATTAAAGGTAGTTTACAAGCAGTTTTCATTTCAGTATCAATATACCTCCAAAAACTTTTATACTCAGGGTCGTTTAACCAACCTGGTCTGACACCGTATTTTTTATATTGCCGTTAGTTTTATTTTATTCATGTGACTTGAATAGTTAATTTTTCCGACAGTGATAAATTGATTACAGTTTATGTAATACATTCCTGAGCCACTGTTATAAATGTAAATTCGGACCTAACACCAATAGCATGTATGAAAGATGTCTCGTATCGTTGAGAAAAATTTTATTCAGTCATTTGAAGACCAAGTTACGGCATCGTATCAGTTTGGCTTAAAAATATTGAAAAGAATGAAATAATATTTTCCTATAGCTATTACTTACTTATATTTTTGGCGCCACCTTCAGATTAACAAACAACTAACGTAGGAAATTAAGTCAAATTAAATAAACGAAAACTAATAGAATGAAACTATTTAATATTAAAAAGGGATAATAACTTGCATGTCGCTGTCACTTTACTATTACTTTTATTTAACTGCCGGCTACTCTAAACTCCCGCTATCGGAAGGGCGTGGGACAAGTACCTAATGCCCGACCTACCTGATGCAGGTTTTTCTAGGGTTTTCCCTGCATTTCTTTAGGCGAATGACAGGTAGGATCCTTAAAATATAGCCCGGGGGCCCTTGTTAACCCTTGGCTACCTTCCTCTACCCTTCCGCATCCCCCCTTTCAAATCCCTTCCTATGCTATTAAAGGGGAGTTGCCCAAAGTGGATTACCCTCATGCAGCCTGTTGCCCTAAAAAAATAAAAATAAAATAAAAAAATAAACAAAAGGAACTCTTTTCATCAGGATAAACACTAACCGTGTTGGTTACAAAAACTCGCGTCGCGACTCCGGGAAATAAAACCCCAGTGCTTACCAAATACTGTAACAACAAAACAGATCTCACTTTCGCTGATGTCGTGCATATCTAACTATTTGTGGTTATCTCCAGGGTCTGAGTTCGACATGAGGTGAACCGCAGATAAAAACGCTTTTTCTACAGGACCCAGACATGAAGTGTTCATTCTAAGAGCTAGACATGAAGGGTTCGTAAAGAAGTCCTTGTCTTAGACTCTCGCTTTGATGTGTTGTTATTGGTTACTTTAATCACGTGACAGAGCACCCTTTTCGTCCTTTACGCGCTTAAGTTGGACAGTTGCCCCTGTAGACGCGTGACTAAATTCATTTCTGCCAATCACGCCGCCTCAAAAAGGAATTTTTACCTGACTACCTTTATTTGTTAAGTTGACCTTGGCTCGTACAAAAGTATACGACCAAGCCCAAAATTACCATGTGGATTTACCCAGAATCCGAAGAGTACAGTAAGGAGTCGTCCGTTTACCCCTCTCTCTAGCAAGCACCGTGCCTAAGCCTTTCGTTAATTAAAATAATATATTGTAATAATTAAAATTTTTCGTCTTTATTTAAATTAACGAGTTAGTTAAAAAGCTTTATTTAATTTTTGAAGAATTCGAGCTCCACGTTGTGGACCATTTATGTAATATACAACAATAAGGCTTTAATTAATTTGCCTCACGTTGAAGCGCCATTAATGTAATAATCAAATAGTAGGTCGTTTATTAAATGAAATAATAATCAAAAATTAACAAACAAAATATTTTTATTTTATTTTGTGGCAATAAAAGATAATTACAAACACAAAATTTGAGATCTGGTTCTCTCAGGGCCTTGACTGGGTTTGATAATGAACACAACAAATTGATTTAAAATCTCATTAACGAAACAGTTTACAATTTACCTAACCAATATGTCGATAGAATGAACGAAATTAAAAAGTAAAGAAATTAGCTTTGATTGACAATTAAAAGAGAACAAAATCTGACTTTTCCTTTAATTAAAGTTTAAAATTAATCATTAGTGTTGGATTTGTTACTTACATACTGTCCAGCTGGTACCAGCATTCTTTTTGGTTTCTGAAGAGCACTATTGCAAAATTATACACTGATTCTAAATATCGACTCACAGATTTTACACTATTGATGTCAAAATTGATATGCTCCCAGGAACTCGGATGATCCTCCTGATTGTCAGCTATCTGATGTCTGCTTGCCTTATAGGAATCCTATGATTCGTAGATTTATTGGTCTTTTACTGATTTGGACTTAAACTGCAACGTAGCTCCTTGAAGATTTGTTTTAACTGTTTATTCTTTCGGAGCGAACTAACTTTTCTTTAGCTCCTTGCTGTAGACTTAAACTGTCAACTTTACTATTCCGCTCCTTGCTGCTCACCAGAAATACCATGTGGATTTACCCAGAATCCGAAGAGTACCATAAGGCGTCGTCCGTTTACCCCACTCTCTAGCAAGCACCGTGCCTCAGCCTTTCGTTAATTAAAATAATATATTGTAATAATCAAAATGTTTCGTCTTTATTTAAACTAACGAGTTAGTTAAAAAGCTTTATTTAATTCATTCGCCCATAGCAATCTTTCATCATCAACTCTATCCTAGCTGGCTGTAGACGTAAAAAAAAACTGACTTCCTTTCCTGGCTGGCTGTAGACGTAAACTGCAAGACTTTAATTCGCGCAAACGCCATTTTGACTTTTCAACAAAAGCGGCTGAACTCGCTTTTCCATTCTTGCTTTGTTCGACCAGACCGCTATAATGGATTTATCAAACAATTCAAATTTTATGTCCAAACAATTAATGGCCTAATTAATTGGCATTACAATATGTATATAATTAATAAATATGTGGGAAAAGGGACGCTCTATAACCATATGACTGCAGTTTAGCTTGTTGATAGATGACAGACGATGGACGGCATATGAGAAAATTATAACAAGAATCATCTATCATTTTATATATTATATACTTTTAACATTGACGTTTGAAATTTTATAATCAAAACGCTAAAATTTGTTTAATTAACGTCCTAATTAATCCTTCAGTATAATATTAAAGTCTACTATGAAATTTCCTGATAACATTGTAGTATTATTATAATATTATTATTAATGATTCAATATACGACACAACTTCTAGTTGTGTTAGATATTGTAGAAATTCACTTTTATTTCATGTGACCTATTTTATTGTCTGTGAATTTAACTTGACAAAGGTTACTCTTACAACATTTTAATTTCATTTATGTCTATTTATTGTTTAGTTACCGACACTATACACTATATAAAATTGCTTTGCACAAAAAGACATTAAATGTTCAAATATTAGGTTCTTGCCGTTCTCAAACTTCCAGAAGCTTAATTCTCTCGTGTAGTGTATATTCAGTTTCAGTCCTCGCCTCCAGGCACACATTCTTATTTTGAATAAGACTATTATTCGGAAATTATGAACAACTGCGAACATTTTTAAAATAATTCTATTATTGTAAAGTGAAAAGTGAGAGTGTTGGTAAAGGAAACTCATTTGAAATGAAATTACAGGCCAGTCTACACTATCGAGAGTAGGTTTGACTGTTTGTCATAACAGTTAGTTTAATCTCGTTAATAAACGCTTAAGATGTTGGTAAGTCTACATATAACGGGCATTTAAGTTTCAGGATATCTTAATATACATTGCATAATGTACAGATTGATTTATTTTATCACATATGTATTAAGAAAGTACTAATTTCCGCACAATAAAAAACCATTAACTTTGTCAACCATCAGAGGATGATAGTTTTACAACAAGTTTATTTCATAATAACCTTCTATATATATACATTGTGGTAATCACCAATGTAATTCTCAGTTAAACCCCATTTTGAGTGTCAATTTGTGGTAATTCGGACTTTTACAATAATTTTATTTAATTTGCCCCACATTCGTGGTGCCAATTTGTAGTAATTACTTAATTTCAAAGGAAAATAAGCCTCACATCATAGCACAATTTGTAGTAATTTAGATATTACTATCATAGAATGTTTTAGTAAGAATCGAGATTTTTAAATAGACAAACAAATTAATTTTATTACCACACAAAACAATTCAATTTACACAAGTTACTTTAACTTTCCATTTACATTATTATTTAAGGTTTTACAATAAAATTTCTCGGGTCGTTTACTGAGCCTTTAATAAAAAAAATCGTTGTTAACAATTTTAATTTTTCTAGCTATCATGGACTTACTTCATCAGTAGATTATTTATAATACAAAAAAAACCATTAAATATTAACTTTAAATTCTAAACGGAATTCGAAATTTGAAATCTGCCGATAATACCTTTACTTATGAGTTTACAATTTTTAATGCTATGAAATTTTAGCTTATTGTCTCTGGTACTCAGGGAAATTTGGCTCGTTCGTACTCACACACTTATCTCACTTTATATACAGGCCGTATTCTCCAACACTAATTCTAATAACACTTTTAGATTGACAAAATAGTTCACTGTTCGTTTAGGAAATATTATTCGCTCGTTCCGAAGTTTATTAACTGCTGGATGCAGTTGTCTGAGCTCCCAAATCGAAGAAGGGTCTAAATCGGAAATTTACTAATTTTGACTCTGCAAATGTTTAACATTGAGTATTTTCGTAGTTCTCTCACAGACTGCAATTTTCGTCTGTCCACAGCTGTATTTCCAAGACAACTTTACTGTAGCTCGGCTTCCTCCAGACTGCGACTCAATTACACACGAAGACTGGCGCACACACCCTGCGACTAATGCGCCAACAGCACACAATTATCACCAAAATTGCGTCATTTCCACATCCTTAGGTACAACCAATGTGCTTTCTGCCGCTAACAATGCGAGTCCAATTTTTTGTTTATTAATTAATTATTTCCTTTACCACAATATATATTATCTTAATTTGATAAGAGTTTGGTTTTCGGATTAATTTAGCATTTATAGTTAAATAATAAACGTTTCTACATTAACTGCCAAATTTTTTACAAATATAAAATATAAATCCGTGAATAGACACGAATTAATTATGTTTGAAACTAAAAATTTTATGTTATTTGAACATTTATTTTATAACTGAATATTTTAAACTCAATGTTTGATCAATTCGAATCCTTACCATTTTTATAATGCTAATGGGTCTTTTTGTGCAAAGCAATTTTATATGTTGTATAGTGTCTGTTACTAATCAATTCATAGGCGTATATGAAATTTAAATGTTATCGTAAGAGTAAACTTTATCAAGTTAAATTCACAGACAATAAAATAGGTCACATGAAATAATAGTGAATTTATGCAATACCGATCTACAACGAGAAGGTGTGTCGTAAATTGAATCCTTAAATATTAATAAACTGTCACCACTTCACTTTTCAATTTGTTGGAAAATCTTGTAATGTTTGAAGAGGAAAATTTAATAATTTTTTTACAAATATTCCTAAATATGATATGTATCTTCTATTTTATCCATACTAGGTAACAATATCTGTATTTAAACTTAATTAACCTCATGATTATTTCAGTGTTTTCTTTCTACGCGTTCTGCGATCGGTTCTTGCCGTTCTCAAACTTCGAGAAGCTTAATTCACTCGTGTGAGAGTGCATTCAGTTTCAGTCCTCGCCTCCGGGCACACATTCTTATTTGGAATAAGACTTCGGTTTTTATTTATATAGCAACCACGAACTTTCAAAGAAGATATAAGAAGTAAATGTACAGTAAAGTACTGACTGGAGACTCTTGGGAAAAATAAGAACACGCGGAATTTGTTTTTGAATACACAGTGCTACTTTTGTAAAATGGATGCGATTTAAGAAGAAGAAAAAGGTGACTGTTCCATATGAAACTGAGTTTATGGTTCAAATTACCGTTTCTATGTAAAAATAAAATTACGATATGTAAGATACTGGATAAAAATTAATATAAGATAAGTTATGTTAAAACAATTATTGGGTTATTTAATTTGGAAATTTGTAGCAGCTAGAATAAAATTTTAAAAATTAGCGGTAATGAATCAATTATAACTATAATACGCATAACAATAATTTCAACTGTATTTCCTTAAAATATAATTCCGTATTACCTGAAAACAAATACTTCAAATACACACTTTTTTTAGGTAACAGGCTACATGAGGGTAATTCACATGGTGGCAACTCCCTTTTAATAGCGTATGAAGGGATTTGAAAGGGTGGATGTGGAAGGGTAGAGGAAGGTAGATATCTCCTGTGGTTAACTAGGGCCCACAGGCTATATTTCAAGGATCCTACCCGGCATTCGCTTAAAAGTAAGTCAGGGAAAACCCTAGAAAAAACTGCATCAGGTAGGTCGGGCATTGGGTACTTGTCCCACGCCCTTCCGATAGCGGGAGAAGAGTTTGCTGTGGGGACGCAGCATTCCCTTTTCCGTACCTCGACCAGTTTAGGAGGCAGCTGGCCGACTGTTCCAATGGGAACAGAGAACAACTCTTACCATGTGCCGAGGTTTGCGACCCCAGAACATACACCTCTCATAACAAGCTGAGGTGCCTCGGCTTGTGGGAACCTTAGTTCAAAAACGGAGAGAGGAAAAGGCATCCCCAAAGGTAGCCCCTGCCTGTCTCTCCTACAAGGTTCTGCCCGCGAGAGAACATCCCTCGCAGGTACTGCCTGCGAGAGAATAGCCCTCGCCGACCACTCTAATTCTCGTTTCAAATACACACTAATACAGTGTAGTATTTTAAAATAAACTAAGAGTTAAAAATAATTTTATTCTCTTTAATTTATTTGTACTTTAGTACTTAAGTTATCATTTAGGCTTCATTTGTTCAAAATTTATTTTCTTGTGAAGAATCGTCCCGGATATCTCCTGTGGTAAATTTACTTCCGTGTTTATAGACCTGTTTAGGAATGATATATTACTGAATCCTGTTTTCTGATTCCCACATTTAATTATAAAAATTTTGTTCTCGTTTCCCGAAATATTTGTTGTTTTAGAGCTAATTTAATTCCATTGATAATTAAATGTATAAGTAGTTAAAGCATGCACAACCTTGCTTCCTTGCCTTCTCGTTAATATTTCCCTTCCTAATTGCTCCAGCAGCCATTAGAACGCTCTGCACTTAACATTTTTTCCTTCTATTGTCGTGAAACTCATTTTCACTACGCACGTTTATGATAAAATAAATTCCAGAATATTATTTTATTTTAATGTCTTTTTCTGACGATAAGATATAATTAAGGACCATTAACAGACAATTAAAGATATTTTCAATAAGAATTTCTTATTTAAAAATACAACGTTCTGTACATACTTCACTTAAATTCAATAGCATGACAACAAATCAAAATTTATCACTATTGCAAATTCCCTTATTTTTATAATCAGAGACAGTTTGTTCAAGTACCAAAGGCTAGACGGGATTTAACCAGTAGTTAACCAGCTATTTAAGAGCATGGAACAGAGCTGTTACGAAAACAACCCTGCTTAAATGCTAACTTAGAAAGTTATGATGGAGCCGGGCACTGACCGTGACATGAGAATCTCGTTGAAAATTCAAGAAACTTTTTTCGTCAGAAATTCACCAAGTAGTTTAAAGAAAGAAGCTGATCATATGATTCCAATTGTAGTAATTACCTTCTTTACTGAGGTTAAAAAATATTTTTAAATTTGCAGTGGTGCGTTATTTAATTATAATTAATTAATGGTTAATTAGGAGGGATTTATAAATATGACAAGACTAGATATAATTTACATTTATTACATTAACCCAACAACAAGAAAAAATTCACAATACAGTGCATCTCAGGGGTTTATAAATAAACATCTTTATGGGATTAACCATGGCGAATCTACATTTAAACTATACTAGTCGGCAAATTAGGACACTGGGAATGCATTACTTAAATTGAAAAATTTGTTTAACTATGCTGCACGAAGAACAGTGAAAGCGGATATCGCTTTGATGTTTGGCAGCAACGGTGTCGGATCAAGATGCCTGGTCGTCGACATCAAAGTGCAGGTGCCATCAAATCAGAAGTGCGTCATTGGCTGATGGATTTGAAAGCGGACGTCGTCGGATCTGAGGCTGGCCTGTATTAACTGCATATGCTATTCTGTTGAAGTCAGAAAGACTTCCATCGAGTGTATATACTCATCCATAGACGTTAAAAGTTAGTTTACTCTACGGTCACGACTTGAACCAGGATGCCCTAATTTTTCATCTTCCTCCTATTTCGCAAAAACTCCAAAATTCCGGCTCCGTATTAAAAACTGCCAATCACTACGTATTTCACTTAACTTTCGTCCAAAATATTATCTTCCGATAAACGAAGCTTATTTCCTTGAACAAATCATTACAATTTAGTTCTCGTATTTTACGCTTCCGGGGACACTTAATTTTTTCTGCCTGATAGTTTTGACGTAATTTGGTAGCTGACCGGAGTGATTCCTCAAAATTCCGACACGCACTCTTTCAATGTCATTTAGGGACAAAACTCATTCTGCTAATTAGTATAGGCTCGTTCTTTTGTGACAAAAACTGTCAAAGGACCTGAGCCTGCCCGCCTGAAAAAAGAAAAACTACAGAGCCTTCAAAATAATTACAGCGTAAAAACCACTCATATCAGAATGTCGGGAGACAAATAATCAGTCTTCATGAAACTTTAAGATAAATAAGGTGCAATAAGGATTTCTTTGACGTAAGAAGATGATAGAAGAAAATGTTTATGTTCCCCAGTTCTCTTTAAAAGATTAGTTTTTTATTGTTTTTTTAATGGTAACAGGCTACATGAAGGTAATCCACATGGTGGCAACTTCCCTTTAATAGCATAGGAAGGGATTTGAAAGGGGGGATGCGGAAGGGTAGAGGAAGGTAACCAAGGGTTACTAGGGCCCCCGGGCTATGGTTTAAGCATCCTACCCGGCATTCGCCTATAGAAATGCAGGGAAAACCCTAGAAAAACCTGCATCGGGTAGGTCGGGCATTGGGTACTTGTCCCACGCCCTTCCGGGAGAAGAGCTGGCCGACTGTTCCAATGGGAACAGCGAACAACTCTTACCGTATGCCCAAGGTCTGCGACCCCGGAACATACACCTCTCAGAACAGGCCGAGGTGTCTCGGCTTGTGGGAACCTTAGTTCAAAAACGGAGAGGAAAAGGCATACCCAAAGGTAGCCCCTTCGTATCTATCCTAAAAGGTTCTGCCTGCGAGAGAAAATCCCTCGCAGGTTACCCGCGAGAGAATCCCCTCGCAGTTTTTATTTCAAGGAAAAGGCATCCCCAAAGGTAGCCCCTTCGTGTCTCTCCTACAAGGTTCTACCTGCGAGAGAATATCCCTCGCAGTTACTGCCTGCGAGAGAATAGCCCTCACAGGCCTTCAGTCTTTTGAAAGATTAGTAGTCATAGCACCAAGGTGTTGAACGGGCCACATTTCAGCCAACTGCGAGAGAGACGCTATTTACGGAAGGCAAACGACTTCGGTTACGTGAGAAAATTCCACGATTCAGCCTTTCATTTCGCTTCTTATTACATAGGACTTCACGTTACAGTTTATTTTCTTTTTACATATACCAGGAGTTTAGGTGTTCTATTATTTTATTTTGAACTTTTATGGCGATTCACACTTTACTGTATAATTAAACTCCGAAATTATTTATTGTGAATTTCTAATCTGAAATTGTAATTAGCCATTAATAGTGCAATTAGTATTGATAGATACAATTTCAACCTTAAATGATTCAGAGAGTTTTCCTTGAATTGAATTTAAGATGAAGTAGTAGATGGTAGATCAATCGAAAAGAAGTTGAAGTTATCCAATTGAATAGAGTATTGAGGGATAATAGTAGAAATGTTTGTTCATTTCAGAGAGAAAAGCATGAACAAGAAATTCTATGACGCAAAAGACAATTTAACGTGTTAAAACTTTTATAATTTTAATGTCCACTTATAAAAGTATTTATGTATGTGATCATTTTTGAGTTTTAACAAAGCTGAGATATTGAAATTAAAGTACAGGGACCTACGTCTTTTCGAGAATGCTGGTCGAAGTAAAAGTGACTATATACCAGAAGAAATAAATTAAAAGCGTGCCTCTTGTAACCACTGCCATCTGCGATCGTTGCACCATTGCGAAAAATGTTGTTGATCATGGATATTTAACGAAAGAAACATTTGTTTAGCATGCATTTTCTACGGAGGAGCACGCTGACATGCTGTTTGTATACGTTGAATGTACGGGAATGGACATGAAGCAAAGGGAAGATACGAGTATCGTTATCCAGATAGACAATTGCCCAACGTTTGCTGCAGTGTTTCGTTGGGACAGAGAAACTGGCCGTGTTGAGCCTGTACGTGAGGAAGAGGAACGGCCAAACACAACGATTTGAAGACTATGCTTTGGATCCTGTGCATGCACGTCCTTCAGCAAGTACTAGATAGTCACATGCATGTTTGGAGAGTGCTGCACACAAACAGGCAACATTCCTTTAAGTTTCGGCGTGTGCAGCGCTTGGCCCTGCTGATCATCCTCGCCGGACACAATTCTGCCAATGGAAGCATGATTTTGTATTCTGACGAGGCCACATTTTCGTGTGAGGAGCTGTTAGATAGTCACAACCAGCACTATGGGCTGAGGAAAATCCACGTTCACCATGCACGCACAACTTCCAAGAGACAATTTCTGTTGTGTGGTCTGGAGATGTTTTAGTTGGACCATTCTTCTTGCAGCTACGCCTAAACGGTGACTCGTACCAGCAGTTTTTGCAACAGACATTACCAATATTACTTGAAAATATGACCTTGGGGGTGAGGACACGTATGTGGTTTCAACACGATGGTTGTTTACTCCTCCTATTCCCCCCTTCTACTGAATAAGCTGACACAACTAATGACCGTTGTTCTCATAGCGTAGATGGTAGCTCACGAGACTGCTGCTGAGTGCTGACCTGTTGGCTCTGGTTCAATCCCTTCTACAATCCAATGGATTCCCGTTTATTTTTTCACTCCCTTGTTCGGCTTCGGTTAACCAAACAAAGTACACGTTTGGAAACTCCGCCTCTGGCGGCCTACTTGAATTTGCGCGCGCAACGATATGATTGGTTAATTTCAAGACCATTAAATCGTAAAGGGCTCAACATATAGAATTTTTTATTTACAATTATTTTTCAGTACAAATTACCCTGCAACACCCTTAAAATATTTTCAGACATTTTCTGACCATTATATATGTAATATATATATTGTAATTAACAACTGAATGACGATTAATTTGCCCCACGTTGGTGAAGCCATTAATGTAATAAACAACTGGAAGGCTTTAATTAAATGAATCAATGAACAAACAAAAATTAATTAAAATTTGAATAATTAGCCACGCGTTGAAGACGTCGAATATATAATGATTAACAACATTTACTTAGCTTTAAAATTAATTTATTATTGTTGATAAATTTACAATGTACAGGACCTATTTTGCACGCCGAATTTCATTTATTAATTCGTGGCATTTATCAAAATACAATTCTTATATCATTACAATCAAATACGTCGGATCTCTACATCTCATGGTCACTACTGGGTTTGATAAGTAGAACAAAAGAAATGTATAAACTGACAATTAACAATTCAAATATAAAAAGTTAACCTAAAACAGTATGAAGATAAGTGAAACAGAAGAAAACTAAATGAAACGAAAACTGAACGAAATCAGACGATACCTTTTTAATTATTGTTTACAAATTTGTATCAAAGTTTTGTTACTCACAGAATGTCTGTCTGGTACCAGATCTCTCTTGCAGCTTGAAAACTACCACACTAAAAAGCCATTTTTAAACACTCTACACTTCATTGAAAATTTTAATACACACGATTAAAATACTCGTCATCTGCTATCTGGAACCTCTGATGAGCCGCCCCCTTTTGTCAGCTAGTGGATTCCGGTCTCCTCTATGCGAAAATTGTTCAATCAGCGTGAAGCAACCATTTGCTTCAACTGTGCAAATTATTATGTAAATCTCTCCGTGAAAATGTTTGCTTACTTTCACGTAAAAATACAGGATCTCGCCGTTCGTACCTTTATAACTGCAAACTTTACTGTTTGTTGCTCTAGGTGAACTCAAATGTATTATATCTCCCCGTCGACTTTTAACTGTTTCATCTCTCGTACGCCACCATTCATAGCCGATTCCAGACTGGCGTTCTCCAAGCGCATACTCAGTTCTCTGCACGGTGTCCATTGTTGAACAAAGGAAAAACCCGCCTTCATTGTCGCCTTTACGCATTCGTACCGTTAACAATTTAATTATTAAAAACAATTAATGGCCTGTTTAATTGGCATTACAATATATATATTATATGAGTAATTGACTCAAGTGAGCAAACAGCTAACTGAAGATGATGTTGACATTCCACGTTAATAAGCATAAAATCCATACTTGCAGCGCTTTAATTTAAGTTTATTTTTACTGTGAGTAACTTCAAATTCACTACCCGACAATAACTAGACAATGTAGTTATTATGTGTTGTTAGTTTATATATATTTTTTTATTTCATTAATTTTATCAATTATTATTTACTTCATTCTGATTTTACAGTAAATAATTTTTATATTGTAAAAATCTTTAATACTGTTACACAAACAAATAATTTATATATATATATATATATAATCAATTCAAATTACAAACACGTCAATTATATTTTTAATTAAAAAATTAGTTTCCACGACGCATTTAATTTAAAATTAAATTTGAATTTTTCTAAGAATATCAATGAAAATTACTTGAACAAATATGAGAGAATGATTCTGAAATGTGTGTTTTCCAAGAGCATAAAACTGAAAACTTATATTACGACAATGCCCGTTAATCGTTACATGTCGCCTGAAAACGGAACTTGATGAAAATGTATTACGATAATGAAATGTGTCCACTTAAAATTAAGCCACGAATGCTTGTAGCAAGAACAACTTAAACTAAGTGAATTGTTCGTTCATCGATCGAATAAAGAAGTCTTTAAATACATAATTTTATATTTGTATACTACAGAAATGATCCTAAACAACGCAAATGCTCATTTTCTCAATTATAGTTGAACCTTATATTTAAATTCCAATTGCGCTTTTATTAATATTTTAGCAAGTTTAGCTTAAAGGCTTTATGTTCTTACTTTATATAAATATATGTAGTACTCGTAGCGTCACGGCTGACTTGTATGGCAATTTCTTTCAGTACATAGTTTTTGTAACATATGTTTCATCCCATCCTACTGTTTTTTTACACAGATAAAAAGTAGTATTTGTTCTGATTAGACTTAAGATATTACAAATCACTAACAAGTAGCATCACTATCTTTTTGCATTAAATAGTCTATATAACAAGAAATGTTCAAAATTAACTTATAAGCGGGAACTTCAAAATTGACTTATTAATTGATATCTGTAGAAAATCTCAATTAAAAACTCTCATCGCTTCTTATAATTTAAAACATACGGTAAACTTCCAAACCATATCAAAACTCATTAGATACTGCAATAGATAACATATTCTTGGCAATAATAATAAGAAGAAGAAAATAGCCAAATCCAGACAAAATAAGTGATAATATAAATATCACACAACGTTTCTTGGAAACTTGTTCCTTTCTTCAGATGCAGAAAAAACGCAAAGCCTCAAAAGCTTTCGAGTTTTATCAACTGACTAGTGTAGTTCTCTCTCTCTCTCTGGGCTCTTGCGTTTTTTCTGCACCTGAAGAAAGTAACAAGGCTTCCAGAAACGTTGGGTGGTATTTATATTATAACTTCTTTTGTCTGTATTTGCTTATCTTTCTTATATTCAATTTTCAATCAGAATTTTTTTTTCATTTTTATATTATTGGACAGTTTATAATAGTATGAAACCTTAAGTATGGTGGAAATAGTTAATAGATTAAGTTTCTCAATTCTCAGATGTTCACTGTAAATAATATAATTACTAAAATCACATCAAATCTTAAAGTTATAAAATTGCAAACATTATAAAATGAATCTTTGTAAATTTAGATAATAGTTTTGGGAATAGTCGTTCATCAAATATAATAAATGACAAATACAAATTGATTTAAAACAAATTCAATGCTTTTCTTAAGTTATTTATTTTACTTTTTGAAGCCAACCACCAAGTAAAACGTATAGCAAAGATAAATTCAATTCCAAAATTATATAAAAAAATTTTATGACAAAAGAAATAAAGGCTTCAACGAAATATAAGCAAGAATGATTTTTAAGTGCAATCATTTATATTGATGTAACCCTATTTATCATTTTGATCTTCTATTCTTTAGTACATTGATTTAAAATTGGTTCATCACTTTAGTAAGTGATGGGAGCTTAACGTAACGAGAAGGAATTGAAATTAATTGAACTCATTAAAATTTTAAATATTAAAATAAAAACAACTATTTCCAAGATATATACATTATTTGAGAATCGCTCAGGCTAGTGGCATAGACCGATCCCAGGGTTGACCACAGGAAAGTCGGATATATAAGGAAGTTTTGCCTCGTTAAATTCTGAAACCCATTGAAGACCATAAAACGGTCAGTTTCTTGACCAATGAATTTAAATCTGCTGAAAACAAACAAACTAAAACACCGTGTCACGTGAGAACATTTGATTCGTTGATAATGTTGGCACTGCATGCTGAGTGACGGTCCTCCATTGCTGAGTAGGTGTCGACGCCAGGACCCTTGTGGTGAAGACTGCTGCTGGTGTCGCGTTTTCCAAGATTGCTTGGCCCAGTTATAGCAATTCCCTATGCTTTGCTTCAGCTCTTCAGCATGTCAGGATCTTTGGATTTAGCAATTATTTGCCCATAGACAAACTCCGCAGCATAAACGTTGAGGTTTTATTGAAGGTTACGCCTCGAATCGAATCTCCGTAACGAAAAATGATTTCTGTCATGTGCCGAGAACAACACATCATGAGAGAATACTTCTAAAAACTTCTGTCCTGAGAGAGATACGTCTCCTTACTGGAACTAATCCTTGTATATCGTCCCTCCATGAACATATGAAATCTTGGGTATATATCTGGGGCTCCAATCATCATCTGAAATTTTTAAAATCATGGCCCCAAGATGGCTGCGATTTTTAATACTTCTCCACCATATTGTTCTTTCTTCGATAGTCACTTAGCAAGATGATTTTATTTATGTCGAAGCACACACAGCCAGGTCAAAGAAATATTTCGCAGTTCTTTGCATTCTAGATTTTGTACCTCTTGTCCCAAAAATCCTGTTTGCTTCAACTGTGGGACGTTTCCGGGAGACCTGTCATAACACAATTATCCTCACGCGGAACTTTCCCTTCCCTTCCTGAGCGGAAATGAATAACAAAAGCCGTATCGTCCCATGTCCTTAGCAAGACGCTGAAACAAACTCTGATGCAATGACGCCTTTTAATACTTAAAGCTATACAAATGTTACATGTGATTTACTACAATATGCATTTAAGGAACCATTGTAAACATTATTGTAAAATTTATAGTAAAGTCAGAAAGAAGTAAAAAGTTCTTCATTATCAAGTGTGATGAATAATATTTTACGCGGATTGTTTTGAAGCAGGAAGTCGTTTTTTGTTGTGTCATCGCAATGACAAGACCTCAACAATAACTAAGGTCCACAAAAGGGGTGCCTGAAGAAGGTTTGAAGAAGCACCCCCGTCAGCCTCCAGTAAAATTCTTACGCCGAACTAATTTGAGTCCAGGAAGCATCTACTTCGCAGACGGGCACACCAAAATTTTTAGACATCTCGAAGAATTTTGTTAAGTGGGAAATGCAACATATTTCATTGTTTACCATCTTGGCTGAGGCCTGATAATGACATTCAAACAAAAATATCTCCGATTGGCTGGCTTAGAAACAGAGGAGGAATTTCGAGTTTTCAATAGTCGAAATCGAAAGGGAATCTATGTATTCGGTTACAAGCTGAGGTAGAGAGGTCTGTCATAACCCAGAGATATGTATAGAGTTTTAAATAGTTCACAGCTCAAGAAGTTTTGATTCAGCGCAAAGTTAAGAGAGAAAATCCTATGTCCAACGCCTGACAGTGATGGACCCTGCTGCATCATTTAAGTACGCAGCACCGTCCGAAGCCACCACAGATCAGCTTAACACTTCGCCCCCACCAACCACAACAACTAGACGTTGTACGGCGGCACGTTACCCTAACCATTTTTTTTAATCAATTATCGTATTGCCAGGTACCTAAGTTGTTTGAATGGATAAATTAAATGGTTTGAGCCATGTTTTGGTTCTCCCCACAATTTTCGTTTTAGATCCCTGAGAGAAAGAGTAAATTGTTATTATTTGTTTAAACTTTTTATAATTAATTAATTTAATTTTGTGTTTCTTGATTATTAAATTACATATTTTAAATTAATTAAATTATTTTTATTACATATTAATTCAAACGCATAAATAGCTAATGCCATTCTTTTAGTGGATGATACAAGTCTATTATTTAAAAAATAATGAAGGGACTTGAGTAAACTGATAATAATACGTTTAATACGATTATAAATGATTTTTCTGCAAATTGTTTAATTCTGAACTCCATTAAATTACACACATTACAAATTCTCCATTAAAAAACTAACCTTTGAGAAATATAATAAGTAGAAAGTACTAAATTCCTAGATCTTTCACTCAGTTCAGCAACATATGAAGTCAGAGTTGTGTCAAATTATAGTGATGAGAAAACTGTATTATAATAACGAATTTATTTAGCAAAAAAAAATGCTACTCAGTAATGTAGTATTCAATTTTTCATAATTTTACTTTTCATAAACTTAAGTGTTTAAATAAATTAATAAAATCACACTCTAATTTCTATTGACAACTGGAATATAAGTTCATTTTCAGCATATAACCTAAGATTAACATCACAATTTTGAAAACAACAATATATATAATTTATATATTAATTAAAATGTGTAGGAGGGCCCAAAACACTTCGCTGTGAAACCACAATATCACAGTCTAGTGCTTCTGATCCCACTCCACTTCTGCTTTCTATTTGTCAGGTAACTGAACTGTCATGCAAACAGAACACCTCTTACTCCATAATATGTCCAAGAACATGACCACCTCAATTGATCACATTAAATCAACAAAAACTGCAATCATCAAATTTCCCTTATCAATTTCTTCTTTCCATAGAGATACTACTACCAAAATAGCAGTTTAACATGAGAAGCCCACCCTAAAACCAGATGAAAAATCATATAATTGTCCCTGTATTTCCATTCCTAAATGTCCTGTATAATCATATTTTGGTGTAACTTCACAATAAAAAATAAAAAGTCTTTATATCCCAAAAGTGTGTAATTAGGATAATGTCATTATCAAGAACAGGTATACTTAGTATCACAAGCCAATTCCTTTACTCAATGATAGTATCTGTAATTAATAATTCAGAAAAAATATGTATGCACTTAATACAAGAAATCAAAATAATTTACAAAACAGTTATGTCTTCACAAGTCTTGCACAAAATGTGTGCAATATACTGGAATATCAACTATTTTATAAACTTCCTGATGGCATTAAAGAATTAAGGAACACTTCAGTTGAATTCAAAATTGAACTTCAAAAAATTCTACTCGGTGACTCCTACTCAGTAAATATATTTTGGCAAAGTAATTGTATTCATGAATAATCTTGGAATCTCAATATTATGCTTATATAGTTAGCATGATGTATTAGCTGTCTTTAATTATTGAAATATTTTTGATGATATTAATTACATTGATTATGTAATTTGAAATTTTAATTTCATTTAAATCATATGATATAGATAAGTTAATATAAATGTTAAGTTATGTTAGTATACATTATTCTTTTGTAAAACATGTTATTAGTTATAGACCTAATACAATGTAAAATGTATTACTCTTTTCTCAACCTTGAAACTTTTCATTTCTTGAGGATCTTTGAAAAACTAATCTATTATATTTTCTGTTACAGCATTTTCTAGTATGAAATTATTTAAATTTATTTAAATAATGCTGTAAAATATTTATTCTGACTTATTTATCTTGTGTGCTATTTATAGAAGGAATAGAAAGTAATATAAAACAGGCCATTTTGGAAATTTAAACACTGAAAATAAAGAAAAGTTTGCCAGTTCATAAGACCAATTAATCCCTGGTTGTGTTGAAGTGCTATATGAATAATCTATTGATCCCTCCTTGTATACCATTCCATAAACCATGATCAGGGCAAAGATCACAAAATGTTGAAGCAGAACTGAAGCAGTAGTGTTTAATAATGAATTTGGAGTGGAGATAAGAATTGAGTTAGAGGATGAGAATGTTCAAGGAGGATAAGTTCCTTGAACCTCTTGAGGGAGAACATGAACCAGACATCATGATTCCATTGACCAGCCACCTGCTTGTGTCAGCAGAAAGCAGGTTTCCATACTCTGAATTTCAGGCAAGACCAATGAATGGTAATCAAAATATGTATTAAAATAAAAAAATTATGTCTGATCAAAAATAATGAATAAGAAAGATAGCCAATATTGACAAAAAAGTGATAACGTTGTGTGGTACTTATATTATCACTTTTCTGTCTGTAATGGCTATCTTTCTTATTCAAAATGTGTATTACCAGAACTAAATTTCACTGTTACATGGTGCATAAACACCCAGATAAATTCTCCCATTTTTCTTTTTAGTCCCATGCTGGGTTAAAGATGATGAAAATTGTATAAAAGCCTCACACATTAAATAATTGTGTAAATAACATTGTCAAAGTTAAATAAAGTTTCCAAATCAAATTTGATTTAATTTGTCTAAATAAATAAACCCTCCAATAATAATTTTTACATACCTGTTTATTAAATTCTGTCTTTAAAAATTTAATTATTTTTGCACCCTATGCACCTGTTCCTATTACAGAATAATTAACCAATTGTATTGTTCAATAATATATATTTAATCAATTAATAAGGCATAGGGTTTCATTAATATCTCTTCAAATGTGAAATACCATTTTCAGTAATAAGACTTACTGTTTTCATCTTATTCATTATCAGAGTCTATATCTGACTTAATTCAAACATAAAATTGTTTGAGTTTTTATGTTAGTTATAGAGAAGTAGGTCAAGAAACCATTTTCTATGAGGATAACTATGTAAAACAATAATAATTCAACAGTGATAATGTTACCAATACTCTGGCCTGGCCCTTAATATACTACATTTCTAAGTCTGTATACACAGTAGCTTCCTGCATCTGAGTGACTCCAAATAATATAATACCAAAACACCTTAAACCACACAATATTATATTTATCGTCTTATAAATAAAATTGGGTGTGCACATGTACGGTATGTGTAAATATATTTCATGGAGCAATTTTGACAAAATTTTGTAGACAAGTTCCTTGTGGATGAAGTTTTCTCGGGATTCCAACAGGGTAGCGTCATTTAATATCCACAATTTTTCGATGGCTTGCACTGCCATCTTCTTCAGGTGAAGTGCACTTCACTACCCAGTTGGAATCCCGAGAAAACTCCATCCAGCAACTACACTGAGAAAACCTACATTCCAAGTTCCTTGTCGTCTGGTAACACACACTGTTGGGGATAAAACAAGACTGGAATTTCCAGCTGGGGCTGGAGGTAGAAAGGTGTTACATAAAAATAATGTGAAAAGAACAAATATTGATGCTGGATATGGAGTTATGGAAGTTTCAGAGTTTTACTGTGACATTCAACATGCTGGTTACACTGTATTTCAGCTCCTAGGAGTGGGAGTGTAAGGGAGTGAAGGAAAATTCTGCACATAATCTTAAAAGTATACAGTAATTTCTATCAAACTTTAATTAATTATTCACATCTAACTAAAGGTTTTAGGGCCACTTAATTTTATAGAAGTTGTTATTGTATAATTATAATACCAAATGGCAAGGGAGAGGGTAAAATCTGTAGGGGGAGATATAAATAGGCTTTACATAAAAAATAATGCAAAAATAATCAAGATTGGTGACAAATCAAGTATTATAGGAGTACAGGAGTTAAATTCTCCCATTAATCATGCAGGTTAAGGAAATATTATGGTCCTTAATATGGGCTTTGATAGTGTTCACAAAACGTTTGCCAGAATACTTGTGATCATCATAAACTACTGGATGGTTTTTTTCTCTCTTAGAATAATACGATTATTTTTGGACTAAATAGCTAATGGTTTTATTTTTGGAGTATTTTTTACCCATTTAAGGTACTAGGAGTAATTTTTTCCCAATTAAGGTTCTGAGAGTAATTTTGATTCCCTTAAATGTTTGAGAAAAATGTGAGACTCTTTTTGTGGAAATTGGGAATAATATTGACTCCCTTAAAGTATATTGTACTCTGAAAATGTATTGAGAGTATTCACGACTCTTTTATGGAATTGGCAATAATTTTATTCGCTTGAGGTAGTCCTACCTGATGTATTTTTCACTGGCTTTAGGTACTGGGACTATTCTTATCACCTATAATTTACTAGGATGTTTTTCACTCCTTTAATTCACCATGATTTTTTTAGAATCAGTTGATGTACCACGTGTATTTTAAGTAGTAAGAGAATTCTTGAGTTTGGGCAAATTATTGTCTATTGGTTTATTTGAAGTTTGGACTGCACCCATTGGCTTGGGTCAAGAAAGTGAATATAAATATTTAGATGTTCCATAAAGTGATGTTATCAATGCTGGTTTAAAACACTAAATGACATTATTTCAGTTTATTAAAGCATAAGATACTCTGAGAGCTGATAGTAACACGAATTCCTGTAATAGTATATGAAAACATGAGAAAGAGCTACAGATAATGACAATATCTATTCTTGTATGATTCAGTACATTGTTAGTAATCTTTTCACTCAAATTCAGAACTTGAAGGAACATGAAAATTCAATTGTTTAATGACTGTCATGAACATTTTCTATTTATTTATTTATTACAAGAAACTTTATAATCTAAAGATTTTGTAGTTATGATATAGGTACATGTTATTATATTATACAGTACATAGCCTGTAGAGTATTTTGTTTCACCTCCCTATCTTATGTATTTTATGGATTATTAATTTGGTCTAGGGGGATTTTTTTCTTTTTAATCTGCAACATTGGATGGGCAGTGGAGGAGAGGATGCTGTTTCAAAAATTAACAGGCTGGGATGAATTATGTCTTTTTTATATTAGAGAAGTGTGGATTTGGTTATTGTTTGGTGGATATATGGAATATTGAGATGACTGTGGATACGGGAATTGGAAAAGAACCGGGGCAGTTAGTGACATAACACAGTATTTTGTTTTGTGATATTTGGATCTTATTGGCATGTGTTTTGGTTGCAGAACCCCAAATTTTACAGTTGTAAATCCATAATGGAGCAATAAGGGATGCATTTAGTAATTTTGTCATTGAAAGGAATTAAGATGAATTAGGATTAAGTAATGGTTTTAGGATATTGAAGCAGTGATTGATGTTTTTTTCTAATGTGACTGGTTTGTTGGAACCATGTAGGATTAAAACAATGTATTTATAATTTAGTTTGTTTGAAATGGTTTAATTGTTAATGCAGATGTTGTTAGTGAAGGGTGTCTTTTTTTAGGGAAAATGGAACTTGATGAATTTGTTTTGGTTTTTGGTTATTCTCCAATTGTTAGCACAAATGGCTACATGGTTAATGACTCTTTGTAATTTGTTGTAGCCAATTCATAGTCATGGGGCTGGTGGAGTATGTCTATATCATTGGCAAATATGGCAGTTGTAATTGTGGTTGTTTGAGGGTCTGTCGTGGGTATAGATCGAATATAGAAGTGGACAAGGACACTGCCTAGTGGGATGCCTGAGTGAATAGGGTATATTTTGGAGAAGTGGTTTTTATATTTGACAAAATAGGAGCAGTTAGTAAGATAGTTTGATAGTAGGTTAAATTAGGGAGTGGGTAGGTGAGGTTTTTTATTTGATGAGGAGTGAGGGATGGTGAACCTTGTTAAATACATTTCAGAATACAAGTATTCGGATAGGCATAAATTTTGGATTTCTAAGGATGTATTAATATATTCTGTTACAAAGTTAAGTAGTTGAGAACAGGAGTTGTTGTTTCAGATCCAAATTGTTGGTTAGGGATTAGGTGTGAGATTTGACTTTTAGTTTTTTGAAGACTTTTTCAAGTATTGGTAGGAGACTGATGGGACAGTAATTGCTGAGTTTGGATTTTTGTTTATTGGGTTTGTTAATTAGTATTATCATATCAATTTCCCCATTAGAGAGGATTTTTGAAGTTTTTAGTATGACGTTACAGATTTGGATATAGTTGTGACAATGTTTTTGTTGATAAAGAAAGTTTCTGAATTAGTATTATTGTTAGTTTTGGACAGAGATAATTGAATGCAAGAGTTGGATGTTGGATGGGGATAGGGTGTAAATTGATAGGAGAGGATTTTGGCAAGAAGGCCTAGTTTCTCTTGAGGGGATGAGTGCCATTCTGAGTAATAAAATGACATAGGGATATTTGATTTTTCTTTCAGTATAGCTCTGGTTCTTCTCCAGATGCAATTACCTGTGCTACTGAGGAGGGAGAGTTTTTGGTGGTAGGCCTGGTATGTAACATTACCAATTAATACAAGATAACACCAACTTAATTCCACCAGTTTTTGAATGGCTCTGTAAACGTCATTTCTTTGTTGCTTCTGAGCCAATTGTTTTGCTGTTTCTTTGCCTATTGCCTGAGCATTTCGCCAGACTTCTTGGCGCTCTAAGGCAAGTAGGTCAATAGGAGCAGTTCCAGCGATAACTAGCACTGCCTATTCGGAAACTGTGCGGTAAGCACATGTAACCTGAAAAGTTCCCAGTTTCTGTATTTTCCCTAGTCTCTTCAGATAAAATTCCTTATGCAGTGCCTCTGCCCATATTTCTGCTCCGTATAGCAGGATAAATTTCACTGTGGACATGTAAAGTTTGTAATCCCTTGAAATGTGTACTCATCAATTTTTAACTCCTGTAATTTGTGCATACATTCAACAGGTGAAATCTGTTATTGTTCTTTGTGACATATTAAAAGGGTATTTAGTGAAGAATTTGTCTGCTATAGACAGTGGAACATCAAAATGTTCTTCACTAAATATTTCAACACCATGGCAAACATCACATGTCATTCTGCAGATACTTACTTTATTGTAGGTACAAGTTAATATTGTTTCTACAACTTTAATTAATTTTCCAGGTCCATTGAAAAATTTTATACTGTCAAAGGCTTGATGATAGACATCATAGATACAAAATAAGCAACTTAAAAGCCTGATAGTCTTCCATTGTATTTTATGAATATATACTTAATAATCACCTTATGTGATTTACAAATATTATTGATGGAATCGATGTATTTTATCTGTCCGATGTATCGATCTTTTGTACCCACAATCCCTCTCACTTCCTCCCTGTCCGAACTTGCTTCCAGTTACATGTGTTAATAAAGCGTCCATTACTACATTTTAACTGTGTCTCCGTGGATTTATTCTATCAGGTTATGGGCCCAGGACAGTTAAAATACGAAGATTGAATGTGCTATTCCACTACTTTAGTGAAAATATTCCTGTGAGTGAACTTTCTGACATTTTATTGATAAGCCTAAGTGTAAGTGACTTGACGATAAAACACGTGGTGACCGATCGACGATTTTACCTCATCACGTGAAACGAAGCTACTTGGGAACGAAGGATCAGAAAGCTACAGTGAGTACTGAACAAACTAAAAACCGAAAATTTAGTGGAACAAGGCTTAGTGAATTTAACGATAACTGAAACTATAATGGCGACCGAAAATCCGACAGGCCCTTTTGCCCACCCGAAATTAGAGGGCAGAGAAAATTATACGAGTTGGTGCTTTGCCATGAAGATGTATCTTATCCGACGTGGCTATTGGAAAAGAATCGAATCGACCGGAGCAATGGTGACCGATGACGAACGTGATGCAATTGCGTTGTCTTACATCGTCGAGGGTTGTAAACCACAGATCTTCGATGATATATCCGATTGTACGACGGGACAACAGGCGTGGAACAAATTGGCGAAATTATTCCAGCCAACCGGAGCATCGCGGCTCGCCGACATCATTCGTAAGCTCACCAAAACCAACTTGTCCGATTGCGAAAATATGACAGACTATATAAATCGAATGCTGAGTTGCGCCAGAGAATTACGGTCCTTGAAAGCTGAAATTTCGGACAGTGTGATTGCGTATATAATCCTGGCCGGACTGCCTTCCGAATATGATGCTCTTGTTATCGCTCTGACAAATTCCGGAAAGGACGTGACGACCGACTTCATCCGTGAAAAATTGTTGGAGGATCGAAATGCGTTGAAAATCGCGCCAACGAAAAACGAGACGGCGCTGATGGCGAACCGATCGAATCAACGCAGGGGCAACGGACAAGGCAGAAGACGAGGACGCGGACGAGGATATGGCCAATCATTGAACGGCGGAAATGGTACGAATTACGAAAAACCCATTTCTCATACATGTTTTAATTGCATGAAACGAGGTCACAAAATGGCGGAATGTCCGGAGCCACCACGACACATGAGAGCGGCCATTGCGACGACGGCGGGGAATGAAACAAAAACGACGAAATCACCCGACCAAGATGGCGGACTGCTCTTCCATGCATTGCTTGCTGACGGTACGCAAACAAATCAATGGTATGTTGACTCCGGGGCATCGCAACACATGACAGGAACGAAAAACCTGTTGACGAATTTTGTGGAGGAGACCCCACGACGCGTATTAACCGGAAAGGGCTGCCTCCAGACCGAAGGATATGGTGATCTGACGTTAGACATCAAGCGAGGTGACGAGAAAGCAACTGTGACGATTACGAAGGTGAACTATGTTCCGACGCTACCAGTAAATTTGCTATCGACGAAATGGTTAGCGACGAAGCATCGAGTTGAATCACATTTCACAGCCGAGCGAGTTTTCATGAAACGAGACGGACGAGTATTGCTGACGGGAAGCGGGTATGGTGACGACCTCTATACTCTCGACATGGCTTCTCCCAAACGAGCGATGATCAGCAAAACGACCGATTCGATCCAACTTTGGCACAAACGAATGGGCCACCTTGGCATCGATAATCTTCGTAAAGTCAGGAAGATGGCTGATGGTATTGATTTCAACGACAGCGACATCGAATGCTCCAGTTGCATGAAAGGTAGACAAGCGAAACTTCCATTTCCGAAGCAGTCGACGAGACGCTCAACGGAGGTCCTGCAAATGATACATAGCGACTTATGCGGACCGATGGAATCTGCTTCATTTGGCGGCGCGAGATACCTTCTAGCGTTCACCGACGATATGACCCGTTTTACGCACACGTATTTTCTAAAAGAAAAATCCGAAGTAACGACGAAGTTCGAAGAGTATAAGGCAGTGGTAGAGAATCAAACCGGAAAGCGAATCAGAGTCCTACGCACCGACCGCGGAACCGAATATACGAATAGGACTTTGAGTGAAATTCTCCGCCGAGCTGGCATCATTCACGAAACCAGCGCAGCCTACACCCCTGAGCAGAACGGCGTTGCGGAAAGGGTAAATCGAACTTTGTGCGAACGAGCACGATCAATGCTTCAAGACGCTAAACTTGACAAGCGATATTGGGCTGAAGCTGTACGAACCGCGACTTTATTGAAGAATGTTTCACCAACAAAGGCTTTGCAAGGCGTGACACCTTTTGAATTGTGGCACGGACGACGGCCGAATCTTGCAATCTTGAGAACCTTTGGATGTAAAGCTCACGTTTTGACACCGGCATCACAACGATCTAAATGGGATCCAAAGAGCACAACCATGATGTTCGTAGGTTACAGTGCCAACAGTAAGGCCTATCGATTGACGAACCCTAGGACCCATTCTACTGTCGAATCTCGCAATGTTGTTTTTCACGAAGGAACCATGTGGGCCGAACCGACGCACGAAACGAAACCACATGAAGAGAATTCAACTACTGCAGACTCCGACGACCCCGGATGCCGTACGCGAACCGAACCGATGCAAACCGCTGAGCACGATGACGACGGTGATAACAACGACGCCCCCGCAACCGAAGTTTTACGACGTTCCGACCGAAACCGACAAGCGCCTGCATACCTCGACGATTATCAGGTCTACGCTGCGTCCCATGATGAAAGCGATGATTACGACGATCTACATTGTGGAAGCGATGCATTTTTGACTGCTTTGGTTCATAAAGCGCAGTCTTCGCAGCCGACCGACCCGCAAAGCGAGCAGGAAGCTCTATCCCGCTCCGATAGAACTTATTGGAAGGAGGCTATGATTGATGAATATGACGCGCACATTCGCAACGGAACTTGGGAAGAAACCGCCTTGCCACCTGGACGAAAAGCAATCGACTACAGATGGATATTTCGTCTGAAGACCAAATCGGACGGTACGATTGATCGATATAAGGCTCGTTTGGTCGCGAAAGGATGTAGCCAGGTGTCTGGAACCGATTTCGACGAGACCTTCTCCCCAGTAATTCGATATTCCTCCCTCCGAGCCTTGATAGCATTTGCGACTTTGAACGACTATGATATCCAGCAGATGGATGCTGTGATGGCGTTCACTCAGAGCTCTCTCAAAGAAGACATCTACATGAGATTACCGGTTTTGCCCAACGACAGCGGAAAGGGAACTGGTAGTAGAGTCTGTCGTCTACGCAAAACCCTCTACGGCCTTAAGCAGTCAGGTCGGGAATGGTATAAGTTGTTAGACCAGGGTTTTCGCTCGATGAGCATGATCAAATCGACGTTCGACGAGTGCATCTATTTCAAGAAATTTAAAGATGACATTTTGATCATTGCGGTGTACGTTGACGACCTATTAATCTTTGCGAAGAAGCCAGATACGATGACGAGTACGAAGCAACGGCTAAGTAAGATGTTTAAAATGAAGGATCTTGGGCAAGTAGGTACCATCTTAGGTATCGAAATTCGACGAAATTTGCAAGAAGGGACGACGACACTGAACCAGCGACAGTACATTAACAGTGTCTTGAAACGGTACAATATGCATGACTGCAACCCTTCCTGTACGCCCAGCGACGGAAAGCCGTTACTACCGACAACGCCAACAGACGAAAGGCAGCGAGACGTAAAGAATTTACCGTACCAATCGCTTGTAGGAAGTCTCCTTTACGCAGCCTTGGCGACCAGACCGGACATTGCCCACATTGTAGGAGAATTGGCGAAATTCTGTGGCAATTACTCGAACGAACACTGGTCTGCTGCGAAACGTGTCTTGCGTTATTTAAAGGGAACAGCGGACGCGACGCTCACCTACTCACGAAATGGCAACTCGAAAGTCGAAGGCTTCTGTGATGCAAGCTTTGCGGATTGCCCGACAACGAGACGATCAACGACAGGATTCGTATTCCTGCTTGCCGGAGGAGCCATAACTTGGAACAGCCGACGACAACCGACCGTGGCCGCCTCAACAACCGAGGCTGAATATATGGCTTTATCGAACGCAACGAAAGAAGCAATTTGGCTAAGGAAGTTCAATCATGAGTTCCTTCGATCGACCGAGCCAATTTTGCTGCGCTCCGACAACAAGGGTGCTGTGGACTTAACGAAGAATAACGTGTTCCACAACCGTACGAAGCACATCGATGTGCGGCACCACATTTGCCGAGAAGCAATTGCGCAACAGCAGATCCGTGTCGAACAGATCTCTACAAAACTGATGACAGCCGACTCGCTTACGAAGAGCGTTCCCCGCGAGAAATTCGAATGGTGCCGACAACATTTTGGCCTGACGACTTGACGGACGGCGTCAGTCCCGGGGGAGTGATGGAATCGATGTATTTTATCTGTCCGATGTATCGATCTTTTGTACCCACAATCCCTCTCACTTCCTCCCTGTCCGAACTTGCTTCCAGTTACATGTGTTAATAAAGCGTCCATTACTACATTTTAACTGTGTCTCCGTGGATTTATTCTATCAATTATACTCTACATTTAATAATTAATTCATTTCCATTAAATTTAATTATTAATTACTACATATTCTTTTATCTCTCCTTTTATGTGTGGGACAGATGCAACCTGTTCACCACTTCTCACGTACAATTTTCCAGAAATTTGGAATGAGAGTATGTAATGCCTTTGCTATTTCAGTTCAGCAATTTATAATTACTCCTTTTTCTCTGTTTTTCACATTTTGTAAACTTTCAGAAATCTCTTTCAATAAAGGAGATATTAGTTATTTGACATTTACCATATCTTAGTTTACCTCCTTTTCATCCACCATTTTGCCCTCTCAATTAAGTCTGTCATTGAAATATTGTACCCGTCTTCCAATCACTTTATTTTCTTCACATGGTTCTTCCATTAAAAATTCTAAAGACATTAATTCTTGACTAAATATTTATTGCTATATTCATGACTACTTGGAATAATTTCTTTCTTTCATTTGTTTGGATGCAGCTTTAAATATTTAAGGTACAACATTATTGGTTTTTCTTTTCATCATTGTATTAATTTGTAGGTTATCCTTCTGCTCTACTTATACTTCTCTTCAGATTGTCTGCCATGTATTTGCAACATTTCTGCTCTGTCTTTAAATTTATGATGAATTCATAGAAGAAATTGGAAATAAAATACTCTTTTTTTATTTAACTTGATCAATTGTTGTTTTTGATAGAAAACCCAAGTTTTATGCTTTCCCATTGGTTACCAACTAAATTTTTTCTTAATATCTACATTCTTTTAAATTTTTTAGTTCATTTGATATTTGTCCATTACTTTTGGATGTTGAATACCATCACTTTACTTTTTACTTCTTTAGTATCCTTTACTGTTTTCAACATTTGCTATTTTTTCCATCATAATTGTGTGGATCTGAAGCACTTTAGGTGACATTTGGGATTTACTTCAATACAGCCAAATAGAGTCTTTTACTTCTTAATATGTGATCTATCTTATGTCTTTAATTTATAAAATCATTTCCATGTGCACTTATGTGTATTTTTATGCTCAAAACCTGTGATCTTATTTATCATGTAATTTGTCACTGCTAGTTGAGATTAAAAAAAAGTGTGCCATATTTGTTCCATGCAACAAATTGTCTCAAATTACAGGGATGAGATTACTCTATATAATTTCTCATAGAACATGTTTTTAATGCCTTCAGTTGTCTCTTCCACGAATAAATAGACAGAAAGAATGGTAATGCTATTGAATCTTCCCATCATAATTATTTTTCACACTCGAACTCTATTTTTGAGATTAATATGTGATATAACAAAAAAAACATAAAATATTAGGGAAAAATATATCTATTTCTCAACAAAGTCTCCTGATAACTCGATACACTTTTCCCAGTAATGTTCAGTACCTTATATGCCTATATAAAGAGAGAATCATTAAGTTCCTTAAAATGGCCATCAACTTTATAAGGTTGGTTTTTCAGACCACTTTTGTTTTTCAAACAACTACCAATCTATTCATCAGATCAGGTACATCTGGGACTTCAGACTCTTTCTTGTTTTGATACTGACAATAAAGCATTCTCCATACTGCTGATGCAATATTTGGGGCCATAATAAAATAGTTTTCTTAGATATTCCATCTGAGTTCTTGGAATTTCTCTATAACAAAATTCTACTTTAATAATAAGAAAGTAAGCCAAAAGACAGACAAAAGAAGTGATAATATAAATACCCACAACATTTATGGAAGTCTGCTTCCTTTCTTCAGTTGTGGAAAAACGAAAGAGCCTATAGCGACACAACTGCACCTGAAGAAAGGAACAAGGCTTTCAGAAACATTGTGTGATGTTTATATTATTATTTCTTTTGCCTGTATTAACTGTCTTTCTTATTATTAATTTTAATATTATTGGATAGTTTATAATAGTATGAAACCTTAAGTATGGTGGCAATAGTTAATTGATTAAGATTTCTCAATACTCAGATGATCACTGTAAATAATATTATTACTAAAATTACATCAAATCGTAAAGTTATAAAAATGAATTGAGGCAATTCTGTAGGTTCCATGGAAATATTTTACTATTGCTGGCCAAATACCCAATTCCTCAACCTGTAAGCCGTGGACTGTTATTTCTGATCCTTGCCCTTCAAACTGTCTAGGTTTGGGTGACCCTACCAGAAACTCCTGCAACATAGCTATGAGGGTCATAGCAGAACACTAAAGCCTCCCCACCACTTTGTGGTTGCAGTTCTATAGAAGGTCTTTAGTGAACATTCTCACATTTTATTAAAATGGCTAAATTGATATTAATAAAATTTGGTATTAAATGCTCAATTTGTTATTTAAATCCATATAAGATATGTAGCTTAGGCTTATTGGTAATTATTTTTAAACATTCTTCAGATGATGTACGAGAAAAGTAGCAACATTGATTAAAAAATACCAGGTTCTGAATTTCTCTCTCCATGGCTGTATTTCAAAGGTTTTTCTTTTTGGAGACATCAATTTAATCTGCAACCCCAGTAGGGTTTGTTAAAATAGATATTCCTAAATTCTCTACGTCTTTCTGTGTAACAGGCATAGACTTAAAGTTCTTGAGTACATTTATGTTACATATTTACAAGTTGGTGTTACATGTATGATTTCTGATTACAAATGCTGTCAATGAATAAATGCATTAATATGACAGAATAAATATACATAATTTGTGCAAGAAGGCTTATAATATAACATATATTATCCTAATTACACTTTTTGGTGAGTAATGCCTCTCTCTTCCACTGTGAACTTACCATAAAATGGAACCTCATATGAAATTAAGGAGTAGACTTACTTATATACTCTGATACTATAGCTGTTGTATCACTGTAATTAGACATATTTCTGACTGTTATATTGTAGCACGATAGTTTTATTATTGATATATATATATTTTTATTTTAATATAATTAGATATTAGCAAGGGTTAAGAGCTTGGCAAGTTGGAATTTGACCAGGCGGCGCCATGCCGGATAGATAATCCCTTCAGTCTGGACTTAGGCACATAGACTGTTGACCCTCGGAAGTTACCTGGACTGTCGAACGGTGGAAAACGTCTCTCCAAAAATCCCAGAAATTGAATTTACATGTGACTGCCTGAACCAATCACATTTCTTGGTTCAGGAAAGATCGATCCAAAGATGATCAACAACATCGATTTTTCACATCCAACGAAGGGGCTGTAAAGCAACTGTAGACTCCTCAATGAACCATCATCAGGGACGGACATACAGCCCCAAACTTGCAGTTTTCCAGAGGACTCAGAGAGATCACGGGTGCCACATGATCATGGCCAGAGATCAATGCGAGGTAACTGCCAAGTGTCTCAATCCTTGATGCGCCTGGGGGAATTACTGTAAACTATAGTTTAACTTGGGATTTAAGGGATCTGATTGTTTTGCCCCGCTAGCTGAACACACATAATTTGTATTTATTTTATTTTTCTCATGTTCAGTTAAATGATTATTAAATTCTGTAAAATATCCCTTTACTTTATCATTTAAATAACCTATCACTACAATATTACTGAATTGAATTTGTTATTATTATAGTTTTGAAATACTCCTTCCAATTTAGTTTATTATCTTGTTTATTTCATAGAAATTTGCAATTATCTACCACATTAATCATGTCCCTTTCTTGATTTACAGAGAATAATGTTGTGTGAAGTATCATCGTGTGTTTTATTACATGTGCGGAAAACATAATATTAATAAATGTATTATTAACAGTCTTACAAGTATACTTCTATCATCTGAAAAAATAATGGCCTTAAGAGTATGAATTTGTTAATTTCTGTAAATCATTAAATATATGGAGGATAAAATTGGTGCCCTATTCTGAATATAATGTTTTTCCAAATGAAATCTTCATTGTGACTCTCTTAATTTTTCCTGATAAGGAAGGTCTAAAGAATGAATGAGACATTTTTGTAATTCCTTATAATTTCATTTTTTCTATCTGTTTTTTCTACTGTGACAGTGAAACTGCTTTTGAGAGATCACAAAATATTCCTAGTGGGTATGTCTTACTAACACAATAAAAAAATATTTCTATATTAATATCACAGCAATGTACAAAATTTAAGGAAAATATAATAGACTGTCGCAAATTTTATAAAATAACAGGACATGAAATATTCAAACATAAAGAAATTAAAAATTTCAAAACAGAATACTGGGGAAAATAAATCAGTCCACAAACATAGGGAAAGCTATTTGGACAGTGGAAAACAATATTACCAAATTCAAAGAAAACTGGACAAATATTAATCTAAGAATAGGGAACAAAATAGAATGATGGATGACGGTTACGAAGTGTGCTATATATTTAATGATCATTTCTGAAAATATGATCAGGACAGTAACTGTAGACTAAACAGTAACAAAAGTAATGAGTTTTGCAATGCATCAAGTAAATAGCGGTATATTATTAACACCATGCACTGTCACTGAAGTTGGAAAAGTAATTCAAAGCCTAAAGAACACATACTCTGAAGGGTGGGATGAGGTGTCTTCAAATCTACTAAAACAATGTTACAAAGCAGGTGACATTAATGTAGATTGTTTCAGTACTGCAATAGATACTAACTATAGAGTCCTAATGGACAATTTAAAATTTCAAAGACATTGTACCTGCATTTACTAGCATAACTGAACATACTGAGATGTATATCAGTGAAGTAATGGTGAGTGTCACAAATTTAAGTAATATTTAAATATCAATGTGAACTTATCAGACACCTATGGTCAGTTTCAATCCTTAGAGACAGAAACAGTTCAAGACCTTCCCCTTTTTTAATGTTAAATCTACCCAAAGACTTTTCATAAGTAGCAGAATAATTTATCAATCAGATAGTTTACTACTAGAAAACTGGGAGGCAGGATACTGGGTACAAGATATAAATTAAAAATGTGATGAATTCTTCACCTTCATATTAGGGTACATTAATACTGCTGTCCCTTTATTATGCAAAATATCAAGAAAGGAAACAGTGAAGAAGTGATCAACTTTCTGCCACATATTCTAAAATCTAGAAGAAAAATAAATGCATGGTTTGACTTGTTAAAAGCACAAAATATAAAAATCTCCTTTCTAAATGCAGAATATGTAGAACTAGATTCAAACAGGATCTAAGATACCTAAAAAGGGATAAGGTACAATGTATGTTTGACATAATCAAGAAAGATCTGTAAAATATAATATAAGGAATTAAAAAACAAAAAATAAACTTGAATAAAAGAGCTACTGGTAGGAGACAGTTTTGTGATAAGATCTTCAATCAATTGCTGACGAGTTCAATAAATTATTTTCAGACACTATGCCACAAAATATCTCAAAAAGCTCCACAAAAATAATGAAAACTTTAGCTAGGGGACTTAGTATTCAAGGGTGTAACTATAATTGAAATAAATTATATAATTTGCAGCCTAAAAAATAAAACATCTTCTGGATAGGACAAATTATGTCAAACGGAGTCATTGGAAGCTTCTAATTCCAGACCTGGTGGCCGAGATGGTTAAGGCATCTGTGTACTGAGCAGAATACGTGGGTTCAAGTCCCGCCTGGGTCAAATATTTTCAGCCTTTCCTTCTTCTTCCATCCTTCTCTCTGCTTTGAACATATGCTTTTCTATGTGCATAATTCTTCGCCCGAGCATATGAATTCACATAAAGCGCAATCCTCCTATTTCTCCTATTATTTCTATCCTTCCTCACTATCCAAGTTTGAATGTGACTTTGTCACCAAATTAGTTCCAATTCCGTAATGGATTCTCCTAAAATTGTATATATATATATATATATATATATATATATATATATATATATATATACAATATTAGGAGAATCCATTTAAGGAATTAATTCACATTCAAACTTGGATAGTGAGGAAGGATAGAAATAAATAGGAGAAATAGGAGGATTGCGCTTTATTTGAATTCATATGCTCGGGCGAAGAATTACGCACATAGAAAAGCATATGTTCAAAGCAGAGAGAAGGATGGAAGAAGAAGGAAAGACTGAAAATATTTGACCCAGGCGGGACTTGAACCCACGTATTCTGCTTAGTACACAGACGCCTTAACCATCTCGGCCACCGGGTCAAGTTCCCGACCAGGCAAATATAGACAGTCTTATTGTGGACAATTAATAGTTTTAGTGGAGGAATGGATAGAGTAGAGGGAATGAAGTATTAGGAGCTTCCATTAAGGAATAAATACAATATTAGGAGAATCCATTTAAGGAATTAATTCACATTCAAACTTGGATAGTGAGGAAGGATAGAAATAAATAGGAGAAATAGGAGGATTGCGCTTTATTTGAATTCATATGCTCGGGCGAAGAATTACGCACATAGAAAAGCATATGTTCAAAGCAGAGAGAAGGATGGAAGAAGAAGGAAAGACTGAAAATATATATATATATATATATACAATTTATATATTTCTATATATATATATACAATTTATATATTTATATATATATATATATATATATATATATATATACAATTTATATATTTATATATATATATAAATGCCATTAAACCCATATTCAAAAAAGATTTGCAAAACTATCAACCTATATCAGGTACAACATAATTTTATACAGAATAATAACTCACTATTAGGCACATGATATCCTCTCGCCACAAAGTATGACTTCAGGAAAAATCTTGATCAAGAAACTGCTTTTTCATACTTTATTTACAGACTTGATGCAGGCAAAAATATTTCTGGCCTATTCCTGTGTTTGGTAAAAGCATTTAATAGGCAACACGCATGATGCTGATAACAAATGACCAATATCCCTCCTTTGTGTATTTTCAAAAATCTTTTAAAGAATGAAAAAACAATAAAATAAAATAATTTGCTATCTGAAGACCAGTTTGGATTTAGAAATGGTTAAACAAAAAAAGAAGAAGCTGTAAACACTGTTAGATCATTGAATAGACCAATTAAATAATAATAATATTGTTTATTTCCATAATTTGCAAAAGTACAACATGGCTAATTGTCAATCATATAATTGAAATATAACATATAACTAAATTAAACTGGAACTTATATTTTAACATAACATGATTAATATTAAACATTATGTTTACAGGTATAATAAAGATACAATATATTTTCTTTTAAAAGTCAGCCATACAGTAGAGTGGCTTTCTAACTAGATATTTGTATAGTTCTACTGCAAATAACTTATTCTCTACTTTCTTTATATATTCATGGAGCTTATTAAATGTATTGTTCCCTTCACATATGGGTCATTGTCTGTACCTATTTTATTTGTCCTGATTCTAAAATAATTTCTCTTACCTGAGTATTGATACCTATTATTTAATTTTGTCAGAATATTTTATACTTATTTCTTTTCACCAACATAATTACTTTGTATACATATAGAGTATATACAATCAGTGTAGAATTTGACACAAAGATTTTATTACACGATTCTGCCCTTTTTTGTCTCATTATGTATCTAATAACTCTTTTTTGTATTAAAAGTAAACATTTTATGTTTTTTCTGAAGTAGAGCCCCAAATTTCTATGGCATAGTTGATGCAGGGTAATACTAAACCATATTATATGTTTTTTAGGTATGAGGGACTAAAAAATACAGATAAACATTTTTAAAGAATATGAGTTTCTATTTATCTTTTTGCATAAGTAGTCTATGTGTTCATTACAAGTTAGTCTACATATATTCCTAAAATATTGTTACTTACGATACCATAACTTTCACTTCATTGTACCATATATCAATGTTTCTATCCATATCTAGAGTCCACGTATTAAATAATAGCCCAATTTAGGATTGTAATGTTATCAGCATCTGATATAATTATACCTATGATCTAAGGGTGTGTGGAGAAAAAATTATGAATTATGTGTCTGTTTTACTTGTATTGTGTGTTTCCTATGGTCTTATAAATGGGGACCTGTATGAGTGTTGCAGGTATAAATGTCAAAAATGGGACAAAGTTAGTGGTAGAGAGAGAGAGATGTAAGAGTGACAGTTAATTCTGTGAAGCAAGTTGAGAAAGCACTGATCAGATTTCAGGGTTAAAAATTAGAAACTGTAATTGGGAACCAAAATGCAAGTTGGGAGAATTATGCTGTTAAAGATCCACTTGAGACTAGATTAGATTTATTTTTTTCACCAATTCTATGGAACTCCAGTCACATCCACATTTTATTCCATGGCTTGATGATGCAGTTAAGTTGGGAAAATTATACATCACACAGCCAAAGTCAAAGTTTTACCATTATTATTTCATTTGTAATTATGTGTATATCATGTACTAATTCTAATCTCACTGGTTGACTAATAACTCATGTAAATTTAATTTTTTATGTCTTGAGATATATTAATGTGTCAAATTTTCTTCCTTAATGCATATTAAATGTAGTGTTAAATGTTTCATTTAATTTATTTTGTGAATAAATTTTTATACATATGTTTTTTAACTTAAGCTTTTTATAAAGTAATTATTATAAGAAATGATGCACAAACTGGGGCATAATTTATGACATAAAAAGGTGATGAATTGCAACATCTTTGGTTGTATTTTCTTAGGTAATAACAATAATAGTGACACTAATATTTGTTTTACCATGTACAAGGAATTTGTAATTGATTCTGTGAGTGTTAAAAAATATTTATGTGGAGATTTAATTTCAACCGTTGAAGGTTGAAGAAAATGGAGAAGAGACAATGTGAAATGCAATGGCCAATTCTCAAGATTTTGAAAAATTAGTTGGGGAACAGGGAGAAATGGAATTAGTAGATAAACAAATTGATAACATGGAAAGAAAACAGGAGCAGGGAGATATTGTGTGGGATAATGAGAAAAGGGCAAAATTAGAAGGAAATACTTGAAAATTAGATGAGAAATTTGCAAAAAATATGGATGAAATAAATAAGTGACATCTCAAGAATAGAGTGTAAATGGAAGAAAATTTAAATAATTCAGTAACAAATTTAAAATAAAACTTGGACTAACAAGTGTTTGAAATATAGGGAAAAAATATGGTGAAAGATTTACCAGTTGATAACAACAGAATGCTAGTATAAAATAAAATAATGGACAAATTTTTGCAGAAACAAGAGTTGAGAATTGGATTGAAATAAATGTGGAGTTAAGGAGAAAGTGAGCCTTAGTTATAATTTACAAAGTCTTATTGGATTACACATGAAATTATATTTTCCTGAAAGAAAAGAAACCATTGCATAGACAAATGTGGAAATGAAATTAAAGCAGAATTTTTATATAAAAAACAGCAGCAATCAAGGAAAGAGCTTTGATGCATGATTGAAACTGTATAGGTGGGTGAATAAGATAATTTTGAGGCTTGATGCTGCATTCCAACATAATGTGTCTTCTATGGAAAGAATTGGAAAAATTTGGTACCAAGGTGGTGTCTGCTTGGCACACTTTCAGTTGGTAATTGGTCTGCTATCCGTCAGCTGCAGTTGTTTTACTTTGATTCTTATTGGTCTCGGAAGCACATCAATATATTGAGTAGCTTGGATAGTCAATTTGCTAAATTTTTCCCACAGGCATGCATGATCTTAGTGATATGTTATGTGTCAATTCATAAATCTGAAAGTCAAATCAATATATATATATATATATATATATAATCCTCGGATTTAAGAATTTCAAATTTTTAATTCTTATGTAACCTGAAACGCACACAAGGGATATGGATCACACTTAAATAGTGCAGGTAATCAATTTTCTGTCTATGAATTAGCAAAGCTTATTGCATCTATAGTGGTAGACAATTTAAAAGTTGGAAAGTGAAATTTGACAAACTGACCGGTAAATAATGCTAGAAGAGGTTTATGAATTCAACACCAAAAAGTGTGATATTTAATAAGTACTTCTTAGATTCATATACTAACAAAAAATTTCCCTCCCTGGTGTTATGATTATTGACATCTAATTTTATTTTAATAAAAATATTTAAATACTCGGGCAACTGCACCTTATCCATTCTATAAATAAAAATTAACACATAATACAAAATTGGGTCACTAACATTTAACAATTCTAATTTATTAATGATAACAATTGTAATGATCTCATCTGCTCTTATGTCATACTTTAGGTTACCCCAAAGTTTTCAATGCAACAGAACTCAGGATTTCTAAGCAAGTAAATTTGTGTTTCCATTGACAAGAAGGAAAAGTATGTTAGTAACTACTTTTTGTCTTACTCTAAAGTAAGTAATAAACGAATCAACTACTTTTTTTTTTTAAAAAAAAGAGAGATAATAAATTCGAATTAAATTTTCATAATGACACCAATGTTTGTTTTGACATGACTCATTGTGTACGTGAACAATGAACGTGCGGTTAGATACAGTTGTGCATCGGAACTTCAACGTTCCGGACATCTCTTAAAAACTTTATTCGAACAACGCCAGAAAAGAAAGAAATAAGTTATTTTCTACCCCATGAGGATATATTTCGATTACGATTCGTATCATCTGCAGAAGATTGAGGGCTGAAAGTTAAATGAGAAATGCCACGAATGTACCAATAATACAGTTCACTGAATGACCGGTATTTCTATTACGTCAGAAAGTCCCATGAAGAAATACTATTAAGTTCTATCAAATTGCTTCAATGGCTTCCGTTCCCTTCGAGCCGTTGTGAAAGTTAATTTTAAATATACATCTTGATTAGTCCTGATTAGAAAATAAATTTCCTAAAATTATTGCATTATGGATTCACGCCATTGCTTGATCTGGCCTCTAAATGCAGCCAATTTAATATAATATATTTTACGCTCAAATTGACAAATGGCATATCGTGTGAAGTATATCGTTGTAATATATATGACATATATATTAGGTCTGCCTAGTGGGCACTAAGGAACTTCTGAGTAAGCCTCAGAAACAAAGCTTCTTTGTGGTTACTCACGTTCTCGGAGTAAGCATCAATAAACAAAATACTTGTAAGCATTTAAGAATTTCCAACTCGGCAGCAAAGATAATTTAGACCCATGTGTCCTGCTGAGTCTGGGGCTTCTCGAATACAATGAAGCTATTGTGAACATATGTATAAAAGGGCCAGACTTCTCTGATGGAAGCAAGTCTGTATCTTACTTCAACGTGGTGCGTATGCCACTCTGTCTTCTGTTTTCATGTTATTGACTTAGCTCTAGGCTGTAGACTAAGCTTAATAAAACTTCTTTATTATTCTAATGGACTAAAGCCTCATGTTATTTCTCTAAGCCTTTAAGCTATTATAGAGTGCGACTTAGCGCGCACTCCGGACCCAAGTTACAATTTCTTCCTAAATATCTCTGTTAGCGAGACCAGGAGAAATTCGATTATTATATGGTGGCAGCGGAATTTTAAACATTAAATGGTGGCAGCGGAAATTTTAAACATTACATGGTGGCAGTGGTGGGATAGAATAGCTCAATTTCCATCCATTGGCAGTGAGAGAATAACTACAGGTGTTCAGGAAGGCACGCCTGATCAACGTTTCTTCTTGGACTAAGGTCCGTAAGATTGTGGCTCTTTAGAAACTGCGTTATTGATACCCGAGGGAGATTTGCGTGTTCAGTCTTTGGAGCAGCCGTTGCCGCAGACGGAATTCGGTAGTGAGAAGATCTCACGAGTACTTCCCGACTGCAACTCCAATCTTACCCTACATCGTTCGTCACCAGAGTGACGCATCTATCTTCTGTCTATTCTTCACGGCCTTTCCGTCTACACGTCAACTTTACTCTTCACGACGCCGGACGACTTTCGACGCCCGACGACGCGATTGTCTTCGCTTCTCAGAACGACTTCCGACGACTCTACACTTCACGTCAACTCTACTCTTGACGACGCCGGACGACTTTCGACGCCGACGACGTGATTGTCTTCGCTTTTCAACAAGACTTCCGACGACTCTACACTTCACAACGTCTCTACTCTTCCGACGACTCTACATTTCACAACGTCTCTACTCTTCCGACGACTCTACACTTCACGCCGTCTCTACTCGTCACGACGCCTGAAGACGCCGAAGCAGCCGTCTCTTCCCATCACGACTTCCGACGTCGAAGGAGCCGTCGTTCCGTAGCACGACAACGCAGAGAGATAGCTGAAACCTTCTATTTCCTTTCCGGTAAGTCCAGTCCCATAAAGCAGAATAATGTCTAATGAACGCTCAGACGAAGTAGGCAATGATGATGATTTATATATTTCTGTGACTCAAGCAATTAAGTTAATTCCTAAAAATTTTGATGGTAATCCTAAGGAACTTTCCGAATTTTTAGAAGGAGCAGAAGCCGCTAATGAATTTGTTAATCCTAATAAGAGACCGCTTTTACTAAAATTCATAGAATCTAAAATTACGGGAGACGCGAAATCAAAATTGTTGGCTAGAACAGAACGGGATTCTTGGCAGAAAGTTAAAAATATTTTGGAAGAAAATTATTTGGTTAGGAGAACTCTCGAATATTACGCTGGAATCTTGTTTAATTCTAAACAAACTCCGCAAGAGAATGTTGCTCAATGGGGTTCAAAAATTGATTCAATTGCTATACATTTAAGACGCGAAGCTAAAACACGTATGGAAAAATTAAGTGCAGAAATTAATGATCAATTTATTAATGGTGGTATGTTTATTATTAGTGAACTTTTAAAGGGAACTTTCATAGCAGGTTTAAATGATGATAGAGTAAAATACATGGTAAAAACCAAAGGCGAAGGTGAACCATTAGCGCAGCTTGTAGAAACAGCTATAGTGGAAGAATCGAATATTAGATCTCAAAAATTCAAAGGTAGTGAAAAAGGTTCATTTCTATCACACGGTGCAGTGCGAAAAGGAATTCAGTATCCAGGGATTGTAAAAAGGGAACCACAAATAAAAAGAGAAGTAAACACTATGGATAATATTCAATGCTTTAAATGTAAAAAGTTTGGACATAAGGCGCATACTTGTAGATCCCAATCTCGATCGGAAAACTCGCATTAGGCTTCTCTAACAGCCGGGGAAAGTCTAATCGCGGAGGCTGTACGAAAGAGGTGCGAAGCGCGGACACAATTGTCACATTCCAAGGTAGGACTTGTGACGTGGTCACAGATAGTGACGTGATCGCAACTCGAGAGGAAGTTGACGATGCAGCAAGCATCGCCCAGGTGGAGGCTGATGACTTGATTAATGTTAAAGACGTATGTAACGTCTTAAGCGTAGTTCAAGGGAAACTCGTGCAGACAGGTTCTTATGGGCATCCAAGGGAGATAGCCGTGGCTCATATGGGAGTACCAGATGGGTTGAAGGGCAATATTAAATTGTCAAATGAAAACGATAAGAATTTCATTCATAAAGAATCCTGTGTTAATGTTGTTGCACACGAGAAGAAACTCGGTGTAAGCGTAGTTCAAGGTGAAACTCGTGCAGACAGGTTCTATGGGCATCCAAGGGAGATAGCCGTGGCTCGTATGGGAGTACCAGATGGGTTGAAGGGCAATATTAAATTGTCGAATGAAAACGATGAGAATTTCATTCATAAAGAATCCTGTGTTAATGTTGTTGCACACGAGAAGAAACTCGGTGTAAGGGAAATGTGTCCTGGGAGTAGGAATTGTCACTGTGATGTAAACCACCTGACTTGTAAATTACAAGAAAATGAAATTAATTCTTATGAATTAGAAATAGAATGTCCTCAATTAAAGAAAGGTTTTGGAAAAGCTTTGATAGATACTGGAGCTCAAATATGTTTAGTGCGAGAGAGTGCATTAAAATCGAGTATTGTTCCAAAAAACTCTGAAATAACTATAAGTGGCATTAATGGAGATAAAGTAAGAACTAAGGGTATAGTTCAAATTAAATTCTCTTCCTTAGAAGTAGATAAAGTTACTGACTATCACGTAATTGATAAATTACCGCGTGATCTAGATATAATATTAGGAAGGAATTGGCTTTTATCGAATGGTTATGTGTTGGCAAAGAAATATGTAATATCACCCTATAGCGAAAAACTAGTAGAATTTCCTACGGCAGAAAAAGGTTTAAGATTTGTAGAAAAACAAATGATAGACAATGATGTATATTGCGCAACAGGTTTAGTAAATTGTGTTAACAATTCATTTCCATGTTTAGTTGTAAACTTAAGTGATAAAAATATTATAATAAGTAAGATACCTAAATTGGTGAAACCTCCCACACAGTTGAAAGTTAATGAAAATAATTCGTGTAAGCAGAATTTTAAACGAATCCAATTATTACATGAGAACTTAAGGTTAGGGCATATTGTGGAAGGTGCCTCAGAAATTAAAAGAATTTGTGAAGAATTCATAGATGTATTTAAATTACCTGGAGATCCTTTAACTACAACTACAGCAGCAGTTCACACCATTCCAACTCCAACGATACCTAGTGGTAGAGCAATCACTTTAAAAAATTATAGACTACCCGAAAGTCAGCGCGAAGAAATTAATAGGCAAATAGATCAAATGTTAGATGAAGGTATTATATCTCATAGTAGAAGTCCATGGAATTTTCCTCTTATTGTTGTCCAAAAGAAAATGGATGCCTCTGGAAAAAGAAAATGGAGAATTTGTATAGACTTTAGAAAATTAAATGATGTCAGTATTGGCGATAATTATCCATTACCTAACATTCAGGATATATTAGATAGAATAGGAAGAGCTAGATATTTTTCATCGTTAGACTGTGCAAGCGGATATCTTCAAGTCCCGATTGCGGAACAAGATAAATGTAAAACAGCTTTTAGCACAATGACCGGGCATTATCATTATAATCGTATGCCGTATGGCTTGAGATCGGCTCCCGCGACTTTTCAAAGGATGATAAACGGGGTATTACAAGAATCCATAGGGGAAAGATGTTTTGTTTATATGGATGACATCTTAATTTTAGGTGAAAATTTAATGGAGCATAATAGAAAATTAAGAGAAGTATTAGGACATTTACGCAAACATAGATTACAACTAGAACCAGATAAGTGTGAGTTTTTGAAACCTGAATTAACATTTTTAGGTCATATTGTAACCAAAGATGGTGTAAAACCAGACCCTAATAAAGTATCTGCTGTAAGTAAATTTCCTGTACCAAAGAATTCTAAAGATATAAAAAGTTTTCTTGGTTTAGCTTCTTATTATCGGAAATTCATTGAGAAATTTAGTGATATAGCACGACCTCTAACAAATTTGTTAAAGAAAGAAGTCGACTGGAAATGGACAAATTTAGAACAAAATAGCTTCGAAGTACTTAAACAGAAACTGACAGAAGCACCCGTGTTGCAGTATCCTGATTTCACAAAATCATTCTCTCTAATTACAGATGCAAGTGGTTATGCTTTGGGCGCGATATTATCACAGGGTAAAATAGGGCAAGATAAACCAGTTTCTTTTGCAAGTCGAACATTAAATGGAGCAGAAATAAGATATAGCACTGTTGAAAAAGAATGTTTGGCAATAGTGTGGGCTTGTAAACATTATAGACCGTATCTACTAGGAAAGAAATTCACAATTGTGACCGATCACAAGGGTTTGACTTGGATATTTAATGTAAAAGATCCCAGTTCTAGATTACTCCGCTGGAGATTACTTTTAGAAGAATATGATTATGAAATAAAGTATAGGCCTGGTAAAAAGAATAGTAATGCAGACAGCTTAAGTCGTTATCCAGTAGAATGTCTTCCAATATGCGAAGAAAATCTAACGCAAGATCAAAGATTAAAAATTATTAAAGAGTTACACGAATGTCCAATTGGTGGTCATCAAGGTGTTAATAGAACAATTGAAAGAATTAAATTATATAGAACATGGCAAGGAATAGAAAGTGAAGTTTCGGAATATATTAAAAACTGTAAAGTATGTCAAATGAATAAAGAATTAAACCACAAGGTTAAACAACCTTTGGAAATTACAGATACACAAGAACTACCGTGGTTAAAAATATATTTAGATATTGTTGGTCCACTCCCATTAAGTGAAAATGGAAATAAATTTATACTTACTTGTCAAGACAATTTAAGTAAATATATTGTAGCAGTTCCTTTGAAGTCACAGACTGTGAAAGACGTGACAGAATCTTTTGTAAATTCAATTATTTTAATATTCGGCATTCCTTTATATATTGTTACCGATCAAGGTACAAACTTCATGTCAGAAGTATTTAAAAGATTATGTAAACTTTTCAAAATAGAGAAAATAAATACAACTGCGTATCATCCGGAATCTAACGGAAGTTTAGAAAGATCTCATAAATCATTGATTACTTATTTGAGATGTTTTTGTAAATCATCTGATTGGGACAGATGGATTCAATTTGCTGCATTTACTTATAACACAACACCTCACACAATTACAAAATATACACCGTACGAAGTATTGTTCGGTAGGAAGTGTAACTTACCAGGAATTTTACAGTTTAGACCTAAACCTTTATATAATTATGATGATATAGTGTTAGCTATTAAGAACAAAATGCAAACTTGTCAAACTGTAGCAAAAGATAGGTTAGAAAAGTTTAAAGCAAGCCAACAGGATAAAGTTAAATCAAATAAAGTAGACTTTAAGGTGAATGACCTTGTTTTGTTGAGGGAGGAAGCAAGACATAAGTTAGATCCATTGTTTACGGGACCATTCGAAATTAAAGAAATGAAGTATCCGAATGCAATAATTCAGAGAATAGGTAAAAGAAAGCTCCAAGAAGTACATACAAATAGACTTAAACAGTATTTTTATGTAATGCAGGACGATAAAGAGGATAGAAGCCAACAAGCTTATAATGATGATGGTGATGATGGTGGTGGTGACAATAACTAGGAATAAAGTAGTAGATGCGCAGAGTGTTGAACAATTCAATTCTGGCCCAGGATTATACTTTGATGAAGTAGGTACGATGTCATTGTATCCTATTAAATGGAAAGTAGTAAGTTATATTAATCTAGAGTCAACTTGGGAACTATGGAAACATACTAATAAGATGAACAGTATATTAGCAAAATTTTGTGATGAACAAAAAGGTTTTGATTGGTATCTACTTACAGATTGTGGAGCATTTCAACAATATGCTGAAACTAAATTTCATTATGTAAATAATTTAAAAGATTCAGTAGAAAGATACACGATTAGTCCAAGTGTAAATTCATTTTCTAAATTCAAGAGACTAAAACGTGGCGTTCTTAACTTCATAGGTGATGTGTCTAGAATTCTGTTTGGGACACTAAGTCAAAAAGATGCTGATAATTATAACGAACAAATTTCCAAATTGGAAAAAGAACAAGCTGAATTTTTACATATTGCAACAGAGCAAATGACTGTAATTAAATCTACAATTAATTCAGTAAACTTAACAATACAGAGAATTAATAGTAATGAAAATATGTTAAGAGAAAGCTTAATTAAACTATCTGAAGATACCAATGTTAAATTACTAACCTATGAAAATCAATTTAAGATAGTTACTCTGATTAATGAAAAGATTAGAATTATACAGAGGGGTATAGATGAATGTCAACATTCGTTAGAAATAATCTTAGATGCACTTGTCCATTCGGAAGCTGGAATATTGCAACCTCAGTTAATTGTATTAGAGAAAGTTAAAGACCTATTGCTTAGCCAGAAATTGCCTACTGGACTGGATTTTCCAAATTTTCCATATGCAGAACTTCAAACACTTATAACACCTCATGCTTATGTAAACACTCAAAATCTGGTTTACATATTAGAGATACCATTACTTTCACCTACTATTTATCAAGTGTATAGAATAACACCATTTCCAATTCCTAAAAGTTCCAATCTTTATGTGTTTATTAATTCAAACAAAGAGTATATTTTCAGTGACCCAGTTAGACAACACTTTGGAAAACTGTCAGTGAGTGAATTATCCAATTGTATGCATCCTAACGAGTTAAAGTATGTGTGTAGGGAGAATATTCCGATTTACACGTATGTACCTACTTTAGATTGTGAAGCAACATTGTTACACCCATCCACAACAATTATTCCTGAAGATTGTGATGTAAGAATTATAAAGTTGAAAGAAACATTTTTTATTCCATTATATATGAGTAACCAGTGGCTATATGTAGCCCCGAAACAAGATAAATTAACTGTATTGTGCAAAGACGAAACTAAGCAACTAGTATTCAACAATTTTGGGAAAATTATTTTAAATCCAGAATGTAAAGCATTTTCCTCTTATGTTACTCTGTATGCATCAGCAAGCGTAACAGTTAATATAAGTCAAGGTGACTATTTACCTAATATACCAATCATAAATGAATGTTGTGAGAAAAATATGGAAATGAGTGACTATGAAAAGATTAAACTTGATGTCCCTCTAGTAAACATCATGACATCCTCTGAGGATTTAAGATTAGCTAGTATTAAGGTGAATGAAGTTAATGAGTTAATAAATAAAGAAAAACAAAAAGATTATAATAAATATTTTTTACATGTATCAGCATTTAGTGGTGGTTCTATACTTATTGTAATTTTTATTTCATGTTCATGTTGTTGTTGTTGTTGTAATAGTAAATGTAGAAATTTTATGTTTTGGCTTTGGGAAAAGTTTTCTCCAAGAAAATGCTGGAAGGAAACATCAGAACATCTATGTGTTAATATATCCAATATGCCAAGCCAAGGGAGGGTTGTATACCATCAACCAACTAAAGAAAATAAAAGTTCACCTTCCATATCAGTAGATTCCATTCCTTCTCCTGATATAGCAGATAATATAGAAGATGCTTCTATTGCTAATAGAACCAGAAGTAGAATGAAAAAGTCATTCTTTAGGTAATATTGAAATTCATATGCAATTAATACTGTAATTTAAATTGTATTTCAATTAGTGTTAGAATTTTATAGTATTTTATGTTTCTCCATATTTGTGAATATGTGCTTAAATTCTGAACTTGTGGTGTCAGAATTTTTTTTGACAAAGGAGGTGTAATATATATGACATATATATTAGGTCTGCCTAGTGGGCACTAAGGAACTTCTGAGTAAGCCTCAGAAACAAAGCTTCTTTGTGGTTACTCACGTTCTCGGAGTAAGCATCAATAAACAAAATACTTGTAAGCATTTAAGAATTTCCAACTCGGCAGCAAAGATAATTTAGACCCATGTGTCCTGCTGAGTCTGGGGCTTCTCGAATACAATGAAGCTATTGTGAACATATGTATAAAAGGGCCAGACTTCTCTGATGGAAGCAAGTCTGTATCTTACTTCAACGTGGTGCGTATGCCACTCTGTCTTCTGTTTTCATGTTATTGACTTAGCTCTAGGCTGTAGACTAAGCTTAATAAAACTTCTTTATTATTCTAATGGACTAAAGCCTCATGTTATTTCTCTAAGCCTTTAAGCTATTATAGAGTGCGACTTAGCGCGCACTCCGGACCCAAGTTACAATTTCTTCCTAAATATCTCTGTTAGCGAGACCAGGAGAAATTCGATTATTATATGGTGGCAGCGGAATTTTAAACATTAAATGGTGGCAGCGGAAATTTTAAACATTACATCGTTAACATACGGCCACAGAGAACCACCACACTGTGTGGTAGTTATATCATTTCTTTTGTCTGTATTTGATTATTTTTCTGGTGATTAAAGAAAGCAGATTGTTAACAAAGGAAAAGTTTTAATAACGCAGACAGTTTTTTATATACCCTGTGCAAGTTGCAAATATTCTAATTCCGATTAACCTAAAATATTCCATATTTCAGTTCCTGTAAATATTTGGAGAAATTTTCATCGAAGAGAAAATATGAACCTAATTTTTATTGATAATGTTCATTCATATTATTTCTCGGGTAGTTCCCGGTAATGGGAGGTCCCGGGTTCGGTTATTATACATTCGTCTCAAAACCTCTGACTACATATTGCAAGTCTTATATTTCGAATAATACCCATGTTATCGAGGTTAATTTTAATAGCGTTCCTTTTTGAGTGCTGAAGTTTCAATTACAGGTCATTCAATTTCTTCATTTTCTTCGTAACGCAATTTGTCGTTCAATTAGTGTACTTCATTTATATCTAGAACATATTTTCGGAGCAGTTTATTTTCTCTAATTGATAAGATAAGAGTGTTTAGTCAGAAAATTGGATAACATAACGTTGGTCAGTTTCGAAAAATATTGGTCAATTCAATATTCGCTGAAAATCATAAATTACTCTGATCGCCAACACCGTCACACTGAATTCCGTAACATTTAACTGGTCGTGGCTGTGGTTAAATTGCGCCCATACTTTTAACTGTCACGTGCCGCCAACATCAAAATATGCAAAATAAAATCATTAACTCCACAAACGATGAGAAGAAAAGTAGAATCTTATGTCCAAATAATATATAATAATTTTAATAAAAATTATTGCTTTAGGTGTGATCAGAGTAAAGGAAATTTAATATTTAAGTAAATGGCCGTGGAATTATATCGACTCGAACGGGAACTTTTTCGATATCAATAAAACGAAGTTTCTTGTATTTTAACAACAAAAAAATTCAAGTAAAAAAATTAATTATTTGAAATAATGGGTTAAAGTTAACAGATTCAACGGCAGTTATGTTTTATTCCATAATTTCTAATGATGAATTTTTCTGAGATTAAATGAAAGTATTTCTCTTTTAGTGAATGCTACGACAATCAAGTATGCCAACTTATATTATTATACTATCAGTAATAGAATAGTTCAACCAAATCGTTTGAAGTAGTAAACGGAGTAAGGCAAGGAGATGCCTTGTCCACCTTGCTTTTTAATCTGTCTCTTGAAATGGCTCTACAAAGGCTTAATATCTCCGGACACATAGGAACAAAAATGGTCCAGATAGCTGTATATGCAGATGATATTGATATCATCTCTAGAAATATAGATGAATTAAGACAAACGATGGCCACAATAAATCACTGTCTTAAGGAAAGAGGGCTTATAATTAATTAAAAGAAAACTAAATATATGATGGTTACAAAGAAAGAATCTAGTACAAATAATATTAAATTAAATGATTATACCTTTGAACGAGTACAGGATTTCACATATTTAGGCTCAAAACTTAACAGTGGAAATAATGTGGGAAGTGAAATAAAACAACGTATCATCAATGGTAACAGAACTTACTACATGTATGGAAAATTAATGAAATCCAAGATGTTAAATAGGGAATTGAAGTTAAAAATTTACAAAACACTTATAAGACCTGTGGTGATATACGGTTGTGAAACGTGGGCTCTTAATAATAATGATAAGCACTTACTCAGAATATTTGAACGCAAGATACTGAAAAGGATATACGGACCTGTATGTACGAATGGAGAATTAGAACAAACAGAGAACTAGAGCAGCTCATGAATAACGAGGACATTGTTAGGTTTATCAAGAGCAGAAGGTTGGCCTGGATGGGACACGTACTTAGCATGGATGAAAGCAGAACACCTAGACGGATTATTGACTGGAAGCCAATTGGGAGGAGGAAAAGAGGGAGACCCCGGACAAGATGGGTAGATGACATCGAGAAGGATATACAAACCATGAAAGTAAGAGGATGGCGGAGGCTCACACAGGAGAGGGCGGAATGGAAGAAAATTGTTAATAAGGCCAAAACTCACATTGGGTTATAGTGCCAATAAGAAAAGAATGGAATAGTTCCGACAGTATCTAAATGTGATAAAAAAGGGTTTTCTGAAAATTCTCAGCCTTGCCCTTCGATGGGAGTACTACTGGAATGTTTGTGGCGCTACCGTCCACTCAACTAAAGCTGCGATCATCGGACAGTGCCGAGTTCCTAGTGTCGTTGGTTTCTCATCTCAGCTGTAGTGAAGGGGGATTAAAAGATATCTACCAGATGAGATACACCTCATCGCTACGCTGCGTTCTCAGAATAAAACACTACAGTTCGCAGTGTTCAAAAACTTTGATTACTTTTGAATACGAAAGGTAGCCAATTCAGACAAAAAATGTAATATAAATTCCACACAACGTTTCTGGGATCCTTGTTCCTTCCGTCAGGTGCTAAGAAGAGCCTAGAGAAACACAACTGCACTTGTCAGTTGACAACACTCAAAAGCGACGAAAACGCAACGACAATGGGAGAGCCGAAGAATTAGCGTAACAATAAGGGAGAAACAACAATGGGAAAACAGAAGGTTTAGAGTGATAATAAGGGATCATAGCAATTATTGAGTTTAATAGTGCCTGTTTGAACTTTAATAACTGTGATGTTTGATTTAATGTGAAGCATCTCTGAAATAAGTCTTGTACCTGGTGTCAATGTCTAAAATCTTAGCATTTTGCCAATCAAATGTATGTTTAGAATTGATTATATGTTTGGATACTACAGTTTGTTTTCAATAGGAAGTTTGATATATGATTATATTAGGTATATGTTCTTTGATACGTGTATTAAGGGAACGTTTTGTTTGTCCTATGCAGCAGCAATTACAATTAGAACAAGAGATTTTGTAAACAACACAATGTTTGCTGTAGGTGTCAAGTGGGTCCTTGTGGTTTTTAATCAAGTGTGAAAGGGTATTAGTGGATCTGTAAATGATGGATATTTCATATTCTTTGAATATTTGGACAAATTTGTGATGTAGAAATTTGTAATAAGGGAGTATGAAAAAAAAATTTGGCGTTAGGTGTTTGCGGACGATTGACAGTAGGATGTTGGATTTTGTTCAGTCTGGTGTTTATGTGTTTAATAAAAAAATTTAAAGGGTACTCATTGGAGATTAAAATGTTTTGGACAATATTTAAGTTGTGTTTATTGAACTTGGAGTAATATAGTTCTGTCTACAAGATTGTATACCATAACTCTCTTTTGGTTTGGAGGATGTTCAGAAAGATAATTGAGAACACGTCCAGAGTTTGTAGGTTTTCTGCACCAATTGGTGAGAATGGAAGTATTGTGAATGGATACAGTGACATCAAGGAAATTAAGTGAATGGTTAGATTCAAGTTCTAGGTGAATTGTAAGTTAGGACGATAATTATTGACAAAAGGTTGATTAGAGAGGTATTAAAATTACAAAAAATGTTTTCTACATATCTGATGTAGCAAAGAGGTTGGACAGGAAGTAGGAAAATACAAGAAGTCTCTCATGACTATCTCAGCAAAAAAATGAGTCAGGGGGGCTTTCCATGGGAGAACCTTTGATGTGATGATAGAGAATCTGATTAAACTTGAAATAAGTGAAGTTGAGGATTAGATTTATAATGCATAAAATTTCATGAAGTGTAATTTTAGTATACTGACTGAAAATGGGCCATCTGTTTTTGAAATTGTTAATGACTAAATCATTGGGAATAGAGTTGAATAAGGAAACAACATCAAGATAAATTAAAGAGTGGTCATGAGGGACGGTAAGCTACTTGATTTTATCAATAAATTGATAAGATTTTTTAATAGAATAATGGTATTCTTCATTGAGGGCTTTAGGAATCATGTTATGAATGTAGGAGGAAATGTTGTGTAAGGGCCTGGCAGACAAAGCAATAATAATTCTAAAAGATAGGTCAGGTTTCTGTATTTTCGGAACCTTCATACGACACTGTTATTCAACTATTGTAAAAGGTAAAACAGTTTATTTATAGAGACTTTCATCAACCTGAATAGACTGGTTAATCTATTCATAAGATATTATCGTGAATTTAAACTATAAATCAAACATTACAAAAGCAATATCACCTGTTATTTTTTTAATAAAAAAATCTGATTTATTAGCATTTCCATCCAACAGTTTGTTGTAGGCAGTGGTTTAAATCAGTTGCGACATGTTTGACAAAGGCGAAGAAAAGGAGTATTGTGAATAATAAAGTTATTATTAAAAAAGGATTATTTATTCCAGGACCAGAAATTAGTATCCATGACTCCATCTTCAATATCCACCGTTATAAATGGGCGGTGAAATTTGAACGTAAAGGACGTTCGAAAAGAGCAATCACACCCGAAATCATTGAAAAAGTGCTCGATACGATTTCAAAGGAACTCGTCAACTACATTTTACACGGGAAATTGCAAGCTTTGCGCAAGGTGGCAGCCACTCAAGCTCATCGTGGATCAAAAACGTATTTGGACGACACTTTCCTAACAGCTCTTAGCACGTTATTACACACAAAAAAATAATCGACGATATGTGACAATAGACGGAAAATTTATTCACAATTCTACACGAGAATAGTAGATAGAAGTTGGTTATTCAGCTCTGAAGAAGGTGAAGATGGTGCCATCAACAGCAAAGATTATGGCGTATTTTTGAGAGGTATTAAAATTACAAAAAATGTCTTCTACATATCTGATGTAGCAAAGAGCTTGGACAGGAATTAGGGAAAGACAAGAATTTTCTATGTCTCTCAAGACTATCTCAGCAAAAAAAAAAAGGAGCCAGGGGGGGCTTTCCATGGGAGAACATTTAATGTGATGATAGCGAACCTGATTAAACTTGAAATAAGTGGAGTTGAGGATTAGATTTATTCCTAATAAACTGTCCTTAAAGAGGTAAAATAATAACTGGGAATACCAGTCTGACCTACTAACAAAATAATTAATGAAAATACACCCGAATTGCAGAAAAAATAATTTTACATCAAGACTATGAACATGTTCACAGAAACGTCTTTGCAATTGGAAAAATGAGGGTTTACACTATAAAGTTCAGGAATATCCTACCCTAATTTAGATACCATGAACTTCCATCTGTTCCTAAAACGCAAAAGTTTCCTCTGAAGTCCAATCAAGAAGCGATTGCGTCAGTAGTTGGGCACTGAGACTGAATAATGTCACGGGAACATCGCTAGCTGAAATTCATTAATATTAAAGGTGATGACGTTTAAAAGCAAAAATATTATAAAAAAAATGACATATTCACAAAAGTACCCTAGAATTTGCTCTAATCATAAACCTCTCTACGTCATTTTAACCAAACTTAGTTCTAGTTGAGCTTTTCGTGATATATTTAAAGTTACAGCTACATTCCCTTCTCTCTAAGCCAAAAAGTATGCAGTATCTACAACTTACTTACATTAATTAATCTTGTGGCTACATATCTGACATAACGTAGGTTTAATTAATTTACAAAGAAATATAATAATAATTATTTTCACATCAAATACTCGCATTTTTCCCTGTAAATAGGCATTTTTAACGTTTAACTTATTTTTATATTTGCCATCATATAATTAAAACTATAAATATAATTTTATAACAGTAAATAAACCAATTAACAGAATGTAGATAGGATTCAATAGTAAAATTTTATAACAGTCAAGAAATACAAATAAAGTAAAGAAGGTTAGACTCAATTTCAGTAACAGAATATTTCATCGAAGAACATTAAATTACATCAGTAAAAGTAGTTCACTGCATGGATTTAGAAGGCCTTCAAAACAATGTTACTCAAAATAGCATGGTTATTACTATCTCAAAGCTTCCTCCATTTCCAGTAAAGATAATATCAGACTTAAAGCAGCGGAAATGAAATTCCTATGTCCGTTGGTGGAGTAAGCAACGAGGGGGTTAATATATGAAATTAAAAGATTCTTCAAGTGTCGCGAATTAAATGAGAACTTGTAAGCTTTAGTAAAAACAATATGCGAAATAAGTTCACCTCGGATACGAACAGACATTCATGTTCAGTAAACATACATTGAGAAGAAAACTATGGATGAATCTCATACACGGTATTGATTAAATGCTATTCTGCTTCTAATAAAGGTTAAGCATAAACAATAATTATTGCAATATGAAGTAGCGAAATAATAATTTTCTTATCGAGATCATGAAAGCTGGGCGACGAATTTAACCTGTAAAAAGTTCTGAAATATATTTTTTTTATTAAAAATAATGTTTATGAAATTTCAATTTTGACTGATGAACTACATGATTTTGATATACCGGATTTTGAAATTGCACCTGAAACTTTATTTTATTGTTACCGTTGATAAAAGATGTTAAAGTCATTTATTGGCAGGTAAAACATAACTTATGTCAAAATAAATACACTTAAAAACACAAAAGTTTATCACGACGAGAAGAAAGCTACCCCACAGCAAATCCCTCTCCCACCATCGGAAGGGCGTGGGACAAGTACCAAATGTCCGGCCTATCTGATGCAGGTTTTTCTAGGGTTTTCCCTGCATCACTTTTAGGCGAATTGCCGGGCAGGATTCTTAAACCATAGCCCGGGGGCCCTAGTTAACCCTTGACTACATTTCTCTACCTTTCCGCATCCCCCTTTCAGTCCCTTTCCTATGCTATAAGAGGGGAGTTGCAACTATGTGGATTACTCTATTCATAACCTGTCTTCTTTTTTCAACAGTTTATAGTGATCGATAAAAAAAAGTATGGCCGGAAAAGGGTGGGGGGGGGGGGGGGTTGGTAGATCGTAAGCTTTATGGCAGATGATGAACGTGTCACTGTTTCAAACCATGTATGTTTTGTTTATATACTTGCTAGTGGAAACTATTACGGAAAAAATATAATGCAACTAACATTAAATTTTTAAAAGTTTTAATTTGACATCTGTTTTTGACTTAATAAAACAATGCATGAGCTTTTACCGACACTTTTTATCTTTTATTTTATTGTAACAACGTTTCGATACCTATTTGTATCTTCTTCAGGTATTTTACAAATTAATATAATAAACTAGGACAACTAACCGATTAAGTGAAGTGTGTGCCTCGGATCCTCTTTAAAAACTGTGGGAATTTAATAACTTGTTAATCGTTTCCTTGTGCTAGTTTATTATATTAATTGTAAAATACCTGAAGAAGATACAAATAGGTACCGAAACTTGCTTACACTATAAATAATAAATAAAAAGTGTCTGTGTAAGGTCATCAATTATGTTATTGAATTTTTATTGTAGGCTGCATTCAGCTTATGCATGCATAATAATACTCAATTAATGTTTTGATGCCGATGCATGGCAACAAGGATGACGTGTTAGCCGACTGCAATATTTTGATTTTATAATTTTTATTTCAAAAACCCATATTCGCATGGATAAGTTGACCTAAAAAATCCATTTATTAGGAGCGCAATTTCTTTGAAACATAATGTGGTAATTAAAAAGAAATAATTAATTAATAAACAAATATTTGGACTCGCATTGTCAGCGGCAGAAGACACTTGGGTTGTACACAAGGACGAGGTAATGGGGGATAATTGAGAGGCAGATGGCAAATTAGAAGAGGGTGAGTTAAGTGTGTGTGTGCCCAGTTCTGTGGGGAGGTGTGCAAAAGTACACCCGGATTCGTGGTGAGGTGTGCAAAAGAAATATATATAAGTCGTCATAAGAAGAAAGAGATTCAGTCTGTTAGCAGCGATCGTCGGTGATGGTCCTCGTGGCCATCGGGCCAAGATAGGTGGCCGAAATAAATAGGAGTTTGTCGTAAGAGAGAGCAGAGGACGTCGTCGTGAGAGGAGTCTGCTAGCAGCATTCGTCGGTGGTGGTCCTCTGGCCATCGGGCGAAGATAGGTGGCCGAAATAAATAGGAGTTCGTCGTGAAAGAGAGCAGAGGAGGTCCTCGAGAAAGGGGGAGTGTGTTAGGATAGTTCATCGGTGATTGTCTTAACGGACATTGGGCCGAGTTAGGTGGCCGAAATAAATATAAGTAAATTGTTTGAAAAGAGTCGTCGAAGGTCTTCGTGAGGAAGAAGTCGTCGTCGTAAGAATAAATGAGAGGAGGTCGTCGTGAGTTATTGTGGAGAGTTGGCTGTGGACAAACGAAAGTTGCAGTCGTGTGGTGATAGCACAACTTGGTGCTCATTATGGCCTGTATATAAAGTGAGTGGATGTTGGTATGCGAGTAAGCCGAATTTCATGGATTACCAGAGACTGTAAGTTAATATTTCACAGTATTCATATTTGTAAACTTTTAAGTAAAGGTATTATCGTCAGATTTCAAAATTCTAATTTGGTTATTGTATGTGTTTTCTTTATTGCATTGTAAAAAAATTGTTTAACAAGTGTTTGTTTTATTAAAGGCCCAGTAAACGACCCCGAGAAATAAATTAATTTATTGTAAAACATTAATTATTAACTTTTGTAAAAAATTCATTTGATAACTTGTGTAAATTCAGTTGCTTGTGATTAATGAAATTAATTTGTTGGTCTATTGTAAAATCTCGAATCTTATTAAAACACCCAATCATTGTAATATTTGTGAGTACCACAAATTAGCGTCTTCAACGTGTGGCTTTCTTTGTAAATTAAATTGAAAAAAAAGTAATTTATTTGAATTTATTACAAATTGGCGCCCAACGTTTAAAAATAATAGTAAATTATTTGTGTTACCATAAATTGACGCTCCAAAGTGGGACTTAACTGAGAATTTATTTGTATTTTTTACAAATTGGTGCCCAACGTTTAAAAATAAATAGTATTTTATTTGTGTTTACTACAATATATTTTCAGATATATAAGACCAATATTTTGCATCATTAGCTCTGGCTTTGAGATGTATATCATGATCTGCAATATCTCGTTTCTGACTGAAGACAAGTTTGATATTTTAGTAGCCGATATTCGACTTTTACACAACAGAAAGGTAAGTCATAAGAGTTGGTACAATATTCGTCAATTTGTTAAAATCGGAAAATCGTCCTTCAAATTCTAACAATATTTGTTAGTTCTGACACATAATTGCTGTATTTTAACCCTCTAGTGCATGATTTTTTTTGTATTTTTTTAATCTAAATTTTTTAAGATGTATTTTTGTGAATAAAATACTGAAAAATATCCAACGTGACCAAAGTCAATTTGGCTCATGATGTAGCACATATTCAACATAAATATAATTAGGTATGATGCTTCAATAATTCACAATAATTGCATAATTATTATTTTAGTGCAATTATAATACTCTGATAATGACGCTTAAATTTTCTTTCTTGCAAAAAACAAACAAAAAACCCCACAGAAAATAAATATTTTGAAGTTGACCGGCGGGTAGAAAAATCTGTCTTAAGGAGTTGACTCACAAAAAGTTATGACAGGCATGTTTTAACCTGCCCACAATTGCCAAAAATTTCACATTTCGTTTAGGTGCATGTTAACTTAGGACTTTCTCTTTCTTTCAATGCTGGGAAATTTTCAAATAATTTGTATTTAGTTGATTAATTAGTAGTTGCGATTTACTTTTGAAAGTGTTTATGGCGTTAATAATGTCAGTAATAGTTTTATATTTCCCTAGTACCTCATTGCTATTTAAATGGCATGTCACAAATTTTAAGAGAGCTAAATCACAGAGACATTTTTAGTTTTAAAGTATTTGAGTAACAATTTTAATTTATTGGGAGAAAATAGACATATTTCCGCGGGCGACCGTTTGAGCACCCCTGGTGTAGTCCGTAGCAGGATCTGGAGGACCTGTGCAATTATCTATGACGCGAAGATGTTGTTATTTTTCTTAAGTCACAGCCACGATATAGTTTCAAAGATTTATTGTAAAAAATATGATTTCTGCAGAGATTATTCAATTATGCAGTAGTGTCGTACCAGTTCTACTTTCCTCTTAGTGGTCGTCTTAATACTTTGAAGCTAATAATTTGGAATAATTATTAAGTTCCATAACATTAGTAGGTTAATGTTTCTCAATTACTCCTTTGTTAATCTATAACTAAAAGTTATATATAACATTGAAGTTACGAAAAACGCTCTGAGTTGTGAAACATGCGTTTTAATTGATTTTTACCATTTGCTTCCGGTACAGGTTGAATTAAAACAACTATTGTTTCCCTACAATCATTACCATGTATTAATTGTCATTCAAATGTTACCTCTGGTTTTCTGTTTTTCGGTAAAATCATAAATATTTTAGCAGATTGTGGTTTTTGAGTCGACGAGATCGCGAAAGGAGTGAGTAGGGAATCGCACAGTGGGCTCATCAGCACGGCAGTAAATCTCTCCGCCTCCCTCAGGAAATCAGGCCCATTGTCTCGGAGAAGAGCAGTTTACAGTTACGAAGGCGGAGATGGAAGATGTTACGTACCGCAAAAGGAATATCTCAGACGCACCTGCAGTAACTCGTTGAGCGAAAGGTTTAATGTTCAGTTCCTCGGCCGAGTTGAAATGTTCTACAATTCCAAACGACCCATTAATAGAAAAATGACACAAAAAAATCGTATACGTGTCCAGTGATTAACCCAAGCAACTGGATACACACTTAAATATATTAATTCAAGTGAACAAGATTTTTAAGAACTATTTTGTTTTTATGGTTCTCGATATCAAACTTTGTGCACAATTACCCTGCAATGTGCGTTTAAATTGAGTGTCACTATTTACATTTGTTTTTAATATTCATAGACAAACGAACTACCACTGTGAACAAAAAGTAAGGTGAATTTATTCATAAAATATAAATTCCTTATTTTTTCTTCCAAATTAATTTTATCCCCTTCAAAGTAATTCCCGTCCGATAAAACGCACTTTTTCCAACGCTTTTTCCAGTCCTCGAAACAGTCGGAATAGTCTTTTTCCGGTATAGCCTTCAAGATCTTCTTCTATTCGGTTTTTATCGCCTCAATCGTGTAAAAACGGCGTCCCCGCATTGGACTTTTGAGTTTGCTGAATAGCCAGAAGTCGCACTGAGCCATATCAGGTGAATACGGTGGTTGCGGAACGATATGAGTCGAGTTTTGGGCAAAAAAGTCGAGGTGAACCAATGCAGTATGACATGGTGCATTATCGAGATGAAGGAACCAAGAGTTGTTCGCCCATAATTCCGGCCGTTTCAGACGAATAGCTTCACGCAAACGACGCATAATATTCAAATAATATTATTTGTTGACAGTTTGGCCCGGCGGATGGAATTCATAGTGCACCACACCACGATAATCAAAGAAAAATGTCAACATGACCTTGATTTTCCATCGACTTTGCCGCGGTCTTTTCGGTCTTGCTTCACCTTTTGCACGATATTCGCTGGATTGGTCGGAGGTTTCAGGGTCGTATACTTAAATCCAAGTCTCGTCTTCAGTAATGATGCATTTCAAGTGGTCCTGATAGTCAGTCAGCAAAGTTTCACACACATCAACGCGACGCTTTTTTTCCAAAAAATTGAGCGATTTTTGCACCAATCGAACCTTGACGCGTTTGAGACACAAAACATTCTTCAAAATTGTTTAGGCTGAGCCAAATGATACTCCAACACTATCAGCAAGATCTCTAATTGTCCATAGACGATTTTCAAGCACCAAATCTTTGAATTTTTGGACGTGGGCCTCGTCGGTAGACGTTGATGGTCGTCCAGAGCGCGGTTCGTCTTCAACGCGTTCTCGGCCCTATTTGAACTCGTTGTACCACTTATAAACGTTTTTTTGTGCCATAGTTTGATCACCAAAGGCCTTCCGCAACATTTTCAACGTGTCCGCACAAGAATATTCGTTCCGCAAACAAAATTTGATGCAAGTTCTTTGATCAACAAAATCACCCATTGCAAAAATCGAAAACTTCACTTTTGGTTGTTTACAAAAACACGTTTAACTTGGATATAATTAAACCTATTAACAAACAGACGCTTGGCAAATATTAGACAGTCCAACCAACCTAGGAAAAAAAATTTCCTGCCTTCCTAATACCCGGGAGTTTTAAATGGCAATTTCACCTTACTTTTTGATCACAGTGGTAGGACGTTTCTTAACAGAATGCATGACTCTATGTATTATGAATTTTTTAGGGTAACAGGCTACATGAGGGTAATCCACATGGTGGTAACTCCCTTTGATAGCATAGGAAGGGATTTGAAAGGGAGGATGTGGAAGGGTAAAGGAAGGCAGCCAAGGCTTAACTAGGGCCCCCGGGCTATACTTTAAAGATCCTACCCGGCATTCGCCTAAAAGTAATGTAGGACAAACCCTACAAAACCTGCATAAGGTTGGTCGGGCATTGGGTACTTGTCCCACGCCCTTTCGATAGCGGGAGAGGAGTTTGCTGTGAGGACGCAGCATTCCCTTCTTCGTGCTTCGACCAATTCAGGAGGCAGCTGGCCCACTGTTCAAATGGGAACAGAGAACAACTATTACCGTATGCCCAAGGTCTGTGACCCCGGAACATACACCTCTCAAAACAGGCCGAGGTGCCTAGGCTTGTGGGAAACTGAGTTCAAAAACGGACAGTGGAAAAGGCATCCTTAAAGGTAGCTCCTTCCGTCTCTCCTACAAGGTTCTTCCTACGAGGGAACATCCATCGCAGGTTCTGCCTGCGAGAGAATAGCCCTCGCAGACAGCTTGGATTTTATTATTATTATTATTATTTTTAGGGTAACAGGCTACATGAGCCACATGGTGGCAACTCCCCTTGAATAGCATACGAAGGGATTTGAAAGGGAGAATGCGGAAGGGCAGAGGAAGGTAGAAAAGGGTTAACTATGGCCCCCGGGCTATAGTTTTAGGATCCTATCCGGTATTCGCCTAAATGTAATGCAGGATGAACCATAGAAAACCTGTATCAGGTAGGTCGGGCATTGGGTACTTGTCCCACGACCTTCCGATAGCGGGAGAGGATTTTATTTACTCCCTACAGCATTTATAAAACCGTAACGTTTTATACGATGCAAAAAATGTGATTTAAATTGTATTTCTAAACCTTTTTTTTAAAAAAAAAAGTTTTATAGAATAGAAATTACAATGTTATTAAGTCGAGATTCAGAACAGGGCTGCCAAATGCAGCTGTTCGTACTGTTTGTGTATTGGGGAAGAAGGGACACGTGTTGTTGCGAGAGGAGTGTCAGACCTTTGCAGGTACTGCGAGATAATAAATACTGGCGTCAGTATCAGGTCAGAGTTATGACAGCATTTGGCTTTGTGAAAGGGACTCTGTTCTCGCAAGCCCACACGTGGTTAAGATAAAGAAGCCTATACAATGTCTTACTGGCGTTGAAGGAGAAGTTACAGATTAGACTATATAACACGCGCGTCAAATCTCTGAAAAACACTCGCCTTTTTCATAAACTTGGCGCGCTCAACAGTATTATACGTTATATAAATATTAAATTACTGTAAAATACATTATAGAAATTTGATGTTTTAATTTAAATGAATATAGATGCATTATAGAATGTTGACGTTTTTTAGATAAATATAGATTAAACTAAAGCATAATTAAATGTTAACTTATTGGATAAATAACTAGCCAAATAACAGCCCAAAATAAAAGCTAAATTAAATATCACACATATCCGCAGCCCTTCGTGATTCTAAAAACTCAATATATGTAAGAAATACATACCACACAAATCAGGTGACCAACTCAAAGGCTGGCTTATCAACATTTGTATTATTTCTCTTACGTCAATAAGAAGATTTATCCTTGTTTTAGCTCTTAAGAGAACTGAGTCTCACAAACGTGGGATGTACGGATAGGTTTTTTTTTTAGTTTTGCTGCTCTATCGATTGTTTTTGATAAGAGAATTATTATAATAAAGTAAGTAAAACAATATCCTCAAACTTGTTAAAATAAGAATTTATTTATTCAGGAGCTTTCGGCCGATTGGCTTTTATAAACTGTATCATAATATACACAAATTAATATATTAGAAAATCAAACAAAAACAACAGTCATTTTTACAATTTAAACTGGAAATGAGTCTCACAGAGACATATCGGCATGTGTTGTTTTATAATTCTTCCAATTAAATCTCGGGGTTTAATTCAAACCTTGATATAACCTGTGACATATTGTCAATTGTTTTGTTCAATCTATTGGCAATCATTTGCTAATACAAGAATAAATTAAATTTAGTTTCAGGATCTTCCTTTGTATGTTTATTCTGTGAGATAGTTGCCAACTAACAATACCAGAGTCAAATGTTGTCATATCCCGTTTCACACTGCTATCTATCCTTTTCTTTTATAATTACTAATGATTTTTATATTTGCGCTACCCAAAACCATTCCATTATTTTCTAGTGTGTCCCAATTAATTTCATAATTTACTATTAAAACATAATAATTTCCCCGCCTAATTTAATTTCAATATAAGTATAACTTATCCCCATTACCCATGTTTCGGTTATCTTATTCATAACATTTTTATTCTTTAATTGTGTATCATAATACCGTCTAATAATTTCCTTTCAATTATTTTAATATTATCCCAATAAACATCCTAGTGATTTTCCTTCATATGTATTTATAAAGAAGTATTACATTAGGAACTATGTTTCATGTTTGACTTGTGGTTATAGACTCTATTTATTATACGGTCGATATAATTTCTTTCACATTTATATACAACATTTTTAACTTCATGTTATTAAAAATTCCATCAGTTTCATTGACAGACATAAATGTTAGATTATATTAAATTGTCCTGAGATTGATAAAAACCTCTAGTTCTTCCGTAAGACCTCCGATATATTTCATACTCCTCTAATTTATTGTTTCTTCACATTTTCTATTTAAATAGTTCCCATGCTTATTTCTTCCACTTTTTAATTTTTTTTCTATGAAAATAATGTAAAGACCTACTTTTTTTATTATTCTGCATTTTTTATCCAGCAATACTTTTATTTGATTATTTTTGCATGTCCCGTCTCTTCAATCATCTTTTTTCTTCAACTTTCATACTATTCCATAATTCTTCTGTTAACCTCAGAGGATACAAATTTTTCGTCGAAAATTGATATATAACCTCTCAATGCAATCCTTGATGATTCAGAAAAACTCAAGAGCCGTAACAACGACATGCCGCGCAAAGCAGGTGACAAACTCAAAAGGCTGACTTATCAACCTATATATTATTAAGGAATATGGATGAAAAAATGTCGACCGGACCGGGAATCGAATTCAGGACCTTTCGCTTACTGGGCGGCTGCTCGGACTACTAAGCTAATCCTAGTGAACTCCCGACCCGGTGTGACGTGCCTCCTTCCTTAAGCCACAGTTTTTTTTAACGAGAGTAGGTGAAAAATCTTCAAAAAGACACTGGTAGCAGTCCGCACTACACGGTAGTGTGGTATTTTTACCCACTAAAAAACACCTCCCTTTCCATCGATGACCAATTATTGCTTCCTACGGAACTGCAGTTAAGTATTACTTCGTAGGAAGCGGTCTTAGCTGTGGCTCTTCCTCCTATTATGGATTACTCTCCGTTTTAACTTTTCGTAGCTCCTTTATAACCATAGCAGAGTGTTTGCTGACGGCCTTTCACTTGCCTGCTGACTCTAGCATAACAGAAACCAGATTGACAGGTGTTATTTCAATCTTTACTTCGTCTCTAAGAATATTTCTTAGATTTTCAGAACGAGGGCATTTGAAAAAAGCGTGTTCAACGTCTTCCTCCTCCTTACCACAGTTCAAGCACATCGGGCTGTGCACTATCTTGAACCTATTTACGAAAACATCCATTAGATAATAATCTAACTCTCCATGTTTACTCCTTTTCCATGTTGGGATGTCAGGAATGAGACGGTGTGTCCATCGTCCCTTTGTACACTCTATTCACCGACGTTGCCACTCTGTGAATAATTCCCTTCCTATGTTTTTTATTCCTTCTGATTTCTTGCGGCATTCCTCAACCAAGATGTCCAGTTTAAGCCACAGTTTGGCTCGCCTGCAATGTACTTATGTCTCAATCCTTCATGTCCCATTCGGGATCTAATGAATGTAAATACTATTAACGTACAGGTGTCGGGAGTCGTCTAGGATTGGCTTATTGGTCTGAGCAGCCACGGGGTAAGCGGAAGGTCCTGGGTTCCATTTCCGCACATTTTTTCCATCCATACTCCTTAATTAAAAACGTAACTATGATTGAGGCTTGAATAAAGCTTTGTTGAATTTATTTGAATCCTATAAATAATTTTTCTTAGGTTTATACGAAGATTTTTTTCCCCAGCTCTCAAGAGAACTAAGTCCCACAAATGTAGTGTCTATGGATATGTATTTTTTTAGTTTTTCTGTCTCATCTATTACTTTTCTTTACATTAGTCACTACAAATAAAAAAACTTGGGTTAACTGTAAGAACATATCAGATTAAAGATCATGATTTCCGTCACCATCGTGACACATGCGTCAAATTCCTGTGCAAACAAGGAACGCCATAGGTATCCGCGTTATTTTCCCTACAAATAATACAGCACAACTGAAAATGAAAATTTAGTTCCATCTCAAACACGATTGTAACATACAACTGGCCGTGGCCGCGACTACAGCAAAGCGACATTTCATTTTACTACTTTTGGTTTAATTCCGTCCACACTTGTAAGTTCAATTAAAAGTGTCCAAAATGAGAAACGACTCCACAGCAGCAAAACATAAACGAGACTCATTTCATGGTATAAGTTTGTGAAATTAAATACATCACGTTCAGAATTTCAAAAAAATTATTAATTTGGAAATTATTATTTAAGCTCTTCATAGAAGTGCGATTTGTTACTATTTAAACACTTTTCTTATAATAGAGCAAGAGTCCAAATGGCTTTTAAATGTTTACTACTTTTATTGACGCTATAAACCTTAGGTTAATAAGCGTTCAACTCTTTCATTTTCCTCGTTTTGAAATCTAGTATCAATATTCAGTTCATTTCAGATGACTTTTAATAGCATACATTTTACACTGCGTTATTAGGTACGTATATTTAATATAATACTTTTTATTAATCTGCGGTTATGCTTAAGGCCCAATCTTAGGAGGAAGCGAACATAAATAAGAGACATTGAGTGACGTTAAGTGTTTTGTGAAACACCTAAGCGAAGAACGGTTATTCGGTTTAAATAGAAACATATCTTAAATAATTATATATATATATATATACATATATATGAAACATACAGAGGCAAAAATGTATAGTATTTTTTTAAAAAAAATTGTTAAGCTACTGTCGAATTTTTATTTTTCAAGTTTTTAATTATGTTAACCACATAATGATTAAGCCTAATTCTAGTTTTTCATTATTCTCCATTTCACTTTAATCATTACTTTGTGTAATAATTTTACATTTCGCATTTATTGCAAACTGTTTCTCTTTATATGACGCTTTACGTCGTAATCGGATGATTTTATGGGATATTTCTGTATTATAAGGGGTGAATCATTTATCACTATCACTGTTGTACTGGTGTGCTACACATATATATATCTCAACAACCTGTCTGCTAACACGAACAATAATAAATGAAACCTTCTTTTACTGTAGCCTTTTAAAGGATATCAAAAGCTTTCTCTCGGCGAAGAGTAATGAGATTATAAATATATTGCTTTGAACAGACCTCAGGAAACACTAGTTTCGGCTCCAATTCCATTTCTAAATTCGTTTCTCCTCCAATTCTTCACTTCCATCCCTCGCTACTGAAAATTTTCTGACCCAGCTGCTCGTATCCCAGATCTCATGGGAACTTCTCAAAGCTGAAAACGGATGTATTATACCTTACCATCTGCTCTTTGTATTCTTTCTGAGGTATCGATTCCCTTTCTCTTTTGCCAAGGAAATAGAATGGGAAAGTAAAGAATGTTGTGTATTGGAGAAGTTGAAAGGACTCGCTCCCTTTCTCGAGGAACTTACAAATTAGTTATGAACGTTTTATGCCTTAACGTCAAAAGAAATGTTACATTTTTATTTTCGGTAAAATATTTGAATACAGCTATAATTTCTGTGAAAATTATTTTCTAGGATAGTTACCAAATATATGGTATCATTTTCATAGGATAATAAGATTTATTATATGAATATGCTTAATTTTAATATTTCACTAGTAGTAATTTATTATTATAAACCATGTCACTACGCAGAAAAAAATGTAAACCTATATTTTCGAGTACATAAAAATGTCTTGAGTCATGGTAGAGAAGTACCTCATCGGTTTGTATTGAACATATTTGAGCTGCATTAAACATACTAGTTTTTATTGAGAAGGAACTTGATGGTTCCAAGTGCATTACAATTAATCGATCGTTGTTTATTGGATGTTCGACTATGACAGCCAGCAGTTTTATGAGGAAAATGTAGGTTATACTCAAATAATGCTAAAGCTTAATGATCCCATAAATAAGATGTTATGTGGAACTAGTTTGTAAAGGAATTCATTGCTGTATTAAACTTAAGCTTAAAGTGCGCCCGGAACGAACCATAACGCAACGTCGGCAGTCAAGTTTGATTTAATTAGCGCCAGAGTTAATATTGAATTACTGCAATATTTCCGACTTACGTGTTGTCTCGGAAAACTTTTCACGACAATATAAAGCCGCGTTGCTATCAGATAATTACTCAGCCGCAACAAATATGTTAAATATGTATATTGCATTCAGTAACTGCGTGTCTTTAAAAATGCGTTCTAAGATAATAATTTATCTGAAAGTATATAGCTAATAATAGTAGGCTGTGGTTAATATAAATAAATACATTTATTCCTTTTTTAATAATTAATTTTTATATTTTAATCCGGATCTTAGCTTTAAATTTCATCTTAACGTCATTATCAGATTATTTATTTTGATTAAAGAGTCCGCGGCATTATTAGAATAATTATTCATTTTTTCATCATTAAGAAGTTGCGTCATATTTTTACGTATTATTGATTTGATGATATATTTCCAAGCGTCTAAAATGAATTATAATTATTCAAGTACTGAATTCAATTATAAAGGACAAATTTAACACGTATAATAATTTTTAAACTACAATCCAACTGTTTAGTAAGAAACTCATTAATCAAAATTGTATTTTGAGTTAGGACGCAAATAACTGTTTATAATTACTTAATATGGCGTAGAAATTAACGCTACTCACAATTATAAATAAAACAAAAATTAAAATATTCAACAATAAGTATCAACTCGAATTCACTTCATTACAGTATAGTGACTGCTTCTCGCCTCGGGTAATCAAATATATTTGTAATACAAATGAGTATTTTCTTACACTTGAAACAAACCGAGAATTAAAATAAAATATAAATATAAAAGTAATATTTGTTATTCAGTAAAGTTATTTTTTACAGTCACAATATAAAATATTGTAGCATATACTGTTATTGATAAAATAACAATGTCAATAGTATGAAGCCCCACAGTTAAGTATCAAATAATGTAGCATATAAAGTGATACCAGCCCAACTTTCAATGTAGGTCACATACGCAGCTGATCTCCTTGACAAAAAGAAAGGTATACACTCCCGTAATACAGTTCAGATTTACGTAAACTCGGCTTTGAATTCCATACTCTTTGGGTATTGAACAAATTGTAAAAGGTATTTGAATTCACAACACAAATTAAATAGAAGGATTTTAAGTTTACAACGTTTGGGGTTTGCTGTGGGTACGCAGAAATTCCTTCTCCGTGCCTCGAGCAGTTTAGGTGGCAGCTGGCCGACTATGCCAATATAAGAACAGTTTCAACAGAACCTCGTAAGTAAGACTGTGATATATATTTATACTATTGTGATGGTTAAATTAAAGTTAAAGTAGAGAAAAGTAGTAACAAAAGTAAACAAATAAAGATGGTGCCCCCAGGTTCTATTATGGATATATTTATCATTTTGATTTTTTGGGAGAGGTAATTCAGGAAAAGGAATTTTTTTTATTCTTCAGAAAACCGCTTTTACACTTCTTCATCAATATCACGTAGGTGAATTTCAAAACAATGGGTAAATAAAAATGGCTACTAATGCTGTCGGTGATAACAAGTATGTGTGTGTTTACGACCAACTAATACGTGCACAATTTTAATAACGAAACAAAAACAACTTTTACAAAAATGAAAACATAGTCAGTTATACTGAAAGGAGAGCATTATAAGTACTTATAAGGCCTCTTGAAGTCCAGCTATTCGAAAGGGTCTACGGAAAATAACCTATTACTCAACGTACGTCAATCTATATATAATATTGCTTTGTATTATTCTTGGACATCAGGAATATTTACACTGGGATACAAAATACTACGGGAGATCAAAATTCTAAATCACATTTTAGTATATCACTATACAATTTGTGTCACAGAACCAAATTATTAAAGTATCAGGTACAGGAAATATAGATGTAGATAAATACTAGATGTATATAATTCCATCTTCCTGTTTTGTCAGCTGTAATATCCAAATTTCTAACCGTAAATTCAAGGAAAAGAAATTTAGACGCAGTTTTTCCTACCAAATTTTATACGAAGTGGTTTTATTCCATTCAATTACGTTATTTAATTTCAAGTGTGGAAGTCAAATGGTTTCTTGTGGGCAATTAATCTTAGTTATACTTAACATTATTCCAGGCCGTTATAAAAAGCTTCGTATCTAAGGCTGTCGTGTCTAATGGACATTCCCAGGAACGTAAAATTACACAATTTATTTTAACCCTCCGGTTGCGTCAACTAAACGAGATAAATCACGCCTTCATAAAAATTTGAGGAGAGGAAACGTGCTTAAAATTGTACATTTCGTCCTCTTCAGTCGCCCACATTTCAAATTACATTTTTGTGCACCATTAGATATTCTATGTAGCACGCAAAATCACTCTTTGTTAAACCACAATGCTCATATTACTCTTTTTTTTTCGGACTGGCAGTGGTGGCTCGCGGGGGAAGATGGGCGGGGAGGGTTTAGAATATGTCCTAACGACCGCCTCGTCGCCTACAAAATGCTGACACGCCCCATTACAATGCTGAGCCGACTGTGGAATGAAAATGATGGGTTTTTAAAGACCACTCAGATCGCCCCCCCCCCCCCACCCTATTTCAATACAGCATTCGAAATTTCTTTTAATAAAAATAGAAATGGGTGGAGCCATATAGCCGCTGATAGCTTATGGATAATGTCTAGACATATATTTAGAGGTAAAAGGTTTACAACAGGTTTCTGATCTTTAAGACCCAATATCATTTCTCCAATATTTGAAAGTTGAAAAAGCTTTCGAATATAATAGTAAATGCGCCATGTCGGGCAGTCTTTTATTCAGTTACTTTGAAGTTTAATTTTACTCCACTTTCAAAGTTTTTTTATACATTGTATTTACTATCTCACTTAATATTTAACATATATCTGTTTTTGAGACGTAAAATATTGAGATTAGATATCTGCGGGCTCGTTTACAATCAGCAACGAATCGAACACCTGATAATAAAGTACGTAAGTGTCTGCTTGTTAACGATTCATTTACTCATTAAGTTAAAAGTGTTGAAAAATTTGTGTTTTACCCAAACTAGTACACAGAGCGAATAAGTAACAAATGACGAATTCAATATTTTAAGATAGAAAAATGAGAGTTTGAATGAGTAACAATTCAGTTTAATACGTTAAGTATAACAATTCTAGCGTAAAATAACAATTAGTCTGAGTAAAAACAAGCCAAGTCATCAATAAAATAATGACCTGAAAAGAACTCAATACTATAAATATATTGGGCTACTGAACATTTTAGGTGCTCGCTTTATTTCAATCAGCAAATAACTGAATTAAAGGATCAGGAGGGAAAAATTCTCGACAGGACTGGGAATCGAACCCACAACTCACTCTTCATGAGCGGAGATCCCGGGTTTGACTCCAGGCCCGGTCGAGATTTTTCCGTCCTGATCCTTTAATTCAGTTTCATGGCTAAGCTTCGTTTGAAAGTACTTACTCTCTTCTCAGTAAATGACTTTAACTGCCGTTTTAATTGGAGGCACGACGTGAGAAATTCTTCAAAACTGTTATACTAAATCATGATATTTTACCTTCAATATTGTACATAATCTCAGAAACGTAAGGGTGTAACTCAGAATTGATCTTTTCGTAAGTTCTGAGTTCAGAAAATGAATTTCTCCGTTTAAATGTCTCGGCCTTCAATTCAAAAATATATTTTAAAGAAATTTAATAAAAATTATTTAAGAACCTATTAATACACCCATACTCAACGATTGATACGTTGATGAAGCATGAATACGTGGGAATAAAATATATAAATGTAATCAATTTCTATAACAGCAAGAAATGAAACACTGGTAAAATTTTTTGCGAAAATTTGAAGAAAATTAAGAAAATATAAACCCGTAAAAATCAATATTTTAACTTAATTAACGGATTAGGATAGAAAAATATCTATCAGACCGGGAATTGAACCCAGGGCGTCCTCATGTCCTGGCCACAGGCGAGCTTTCTCCATCCTTTGTATAGATCTACTGTTCACATTCTTAACGGCTTAATTTTAGAACTTCATTGAAGAATGAGTATTGATGTAAATTCACCTTAGGTACAAGAATTCTAGAACGGAAGGATGCTTTCAATCAAAGCTCAGCTGTAAGCCGAGTGAGGTCGAGATTTTTCTATCCTAATCCGTTAATTCAGTTCCATAGCCATAAATCTGAGCATTGGTTGAAATAATTAACCTGTTCTTGAGTCTTTTCACTTCTTCTATTTGACCTGTAACCGAGAAGCATTTTAATTCTTAGGTGTAGCGCCCACCAAAGCGACACGTCGAGTGATGGGAATACAATAACACAGGAACGCGGCACTGTTGATACATTCTCACTATTTCAAGCACACTGAAGTGACAGACTGTACCCGTGTTGTATGTATAGTAATGAAGCCCAAATCGTGCCTTCGTCGCATCAAAATAATTTTACACTTTTAAGGTAACGTTGAATCTAGAGAAAGGAAAGAGAAACGCTTTTATTTATTACTAGAAATATTGTTAGAAAAATTTAAACGATTATTTCGGTCAACCGCAACGCCAGGTGAACGAACACATTTTAAAATATAAAGTAAAGTTAATAAAGGTTATCTGAAATAATTTAATGTACTGTTATAGTTTTTAAGTTATAATTTTAATATTTTGTCTAAGCGTAGTTACATGAAAAATCACACATAAATGAATAATTAGTAATAAACAATTTTATATTTATTTTATTTTATTTATTTATTCCATTAGTAGTCGTATGAGGAAATATGATACAATATAATTATTGGTGGATGGTCCAATTAATAACAATTAGAAGTTAACATAAAAATAACTGAAAACCGGAAACACACATTTCTCTGTCCAACATAACTAAAAATACTATATAGTAATAAAAATAAAAATTCTTTAACGATACGAAGAGTATAATATACTGTTCAAAGTATGCAAACAAATTCAAAACAGACTAGGTAAAAAATTAATCTTTAGAGAAATTAACTATCACAAAATATGGAATTAAAAATCACAAGAGAATAAACACAAAACCTGACACACACACACACACTAGGAAGAAACACAAACGACGGACAAGTCACTACACGAAACAGAACGACGAGGAATCTGCTCTTCCGTAGAAACTCCAGACCGTACATCAAACAAACAAAAGAGGAGATAAAAATCCAACAGAATTTATGAAATAAGTAGTTTTAAGAGCAACACATTCAACGTTTTTGCAGTATAAAAAAAATAATTAATTAGCGAAATGATCAATAAACTCCTGTGCAGAGTAAAACGCGCCTTTCAGTATAAATTTGTTATCTTTAAATATACTGTGTATAGCATAATAATTGTTACAATTATTTTTAATATTTTCTCCTGATTCATTTCATAAACAGAAGATGTTGAGCATGTATTTTGTAACATATCTTTAAAATTATTGGGCAGGACATTTAAATAATTACACCTTAATTTACTACGAGAATATAATTTGAGAAAAATTAGTAGAATTAATTATAATGGTATTATCAATGTAGTTTTGAATTTGTTGACAATGGTTCACTATGTTTTCCAATCCTTCTGGACAATTTATTACTTCGACACTTTCAACTTCGGCTCAATAAACCTATATGTCTTATTTATCTATCTTGCTTCTTGTGTCTCTCTGCCTTTTTGTTTTCTTGCCGATTTTTCTTTATATATAGTATTTATTGTCGTTCTTTCGTTCCTTTCTCGCCATTTCCGGCATTAATAAGGAAATAGAGTACCCGAAAAATACTTACATTATTATTTCAGATTTGCCTTCATTTTATTATGGTTGGGATTGACCCTGAGGAATCGTTACAATTATATAGATTTATAAAATGACAAATGAAAATAATTAATGGCAAATCCTTATATGGGTATGCAACGTTTCTGTTCACGTATCCTTGGAATATTGAATATTAGTTGACCGCAGTGAAGTTGATCGTTGGAATCGGAGTTGTCGACTGACGTCCTGGCACGGTCCTCCAGTGAAATTGTTGTTAGTTTAATAATTTCAATGTCACAGCCAGCAAGCCTGATTGTTAATATTGGGAGAGGTACTATTGCATCGAACCACAACAAAGTGCAACTCCGCAGCTATTCTCGCCCGATTAACAAACAAAAACTAAGCACAACAGTCCTCCAACCTCTCTCCACTCAAGACTCTCCCGATTAATAGATTTCCATAAAATTCTCTAGATTTGCGATATATTATAATGTATACTATAATGAATTTTAAGTTAATTTGTAATGTATATAAAGGAGAAAGTAATGTTCAAAATCGCCGTCAGCTGATTTATGAACATGGAAAATAGGACTACAAAATCAAGCTTTTAAACTCAATAGCTTATATAAATTGTCACACACAAACATTTATTAAAAAACGCAGGTTTCTCCACGAAAAATAATTAAATCAGAGTTTTATTTAACACAGTTCGGCGAAACCAGTTTGACTTCAAATAAATTTATAGATATTTAACGCAGAAGTTAAAACAAATTTACAAAAAATTATAATTTTCCGTCTTGATATTAACTAATAACAATTTGTGAGATCCCACTCTCTTCCAGAAATAATTTGACTTTCGTAGCATACACCTTTTCTTTAATTGTTCTGAAATGGTTCCACTACAGCTTCCACTCAGTAAATTTGGCGCGAAATTGGATTTGGAATTGCTCCTCTATGACATTCTGGCTCAATGTAAAGTAAGTTGCCCCCGAATACAGCAACGTGGAGCTGTTTTCACCACTCCGTCCGGGCTTACACGACGTTAAACATTCACCAATTTTTTACAATAAATACATTTCAAATTAAAATAATTCTTAATAAATGTGTAATTATTCAAATAATCATTATATGCCAAAGTTTCTTTTCAAACCTTACCATTTTTGCTTTCCTATCCCTATCGATAGGTCATATCCCTTTCTATTTCTTGTTAATTTACCTCTTGAAAATTAACAGACGTTATGTATTCCACAATCGCACAAAATAAAATAATTAAGTATGGCACAAGAATAATACATTTGTGGGTAATAAATCATTCGCATATCAGAACAGTATGAAGTTCGTAATACCTTCAGTAGAGTTCTGTAATTAATATTCTATGTATTATAATTCATTTATGTTATACATTCTTTAATGCTGTCGAATCTTTTCTATGCATTAACACTTATATCCTCATCAACAATTTCTGCATGTTTTGGGGCGAGTTGCTCTCGCGTTTTTCGTGCCAATACGATTATCGCGACACAGTTTTCTTAAAATGTACCCCGACCATTAGCACCCATAACTTCACGTGTTCCCTTACGTCTCATACATTCGTCCTATTTTCAATACATTCTATTTCACTTCAATAAGTTTTTGGTGGTTCTTCAAATAAAAGTATTATACTTCACTCCGTAACGTCCATCTTGCATCGTAGTTGAATTTAATCACAAAGCCTCATATTCATAATTGGTTCACAGTTTTCATTACATATATATATATATATATATATATATAATATATATATGGGAAGTTGTGTCTTCTTTTGTAATAGATTGTGAAATTCATACTTACAGTAGAAAGACTAAATATTTGTTGAGCGTGAGTCCTTAGAAAAGGGAACAAAGTAAAGCTCCAGTGGTTTGAGGCAGTCGATAGACACCTCGAAAACATAGTTCGCGCTTTTGCTTGCCGCTGAGGCAGTCCATTTTGTCCGCCGCAGTGTATATAGCGAGATTTAGTAACGACTTCCGCACGGAGTGCAAAGTTTTCTTGCGCCGATAACCATTCATTAGAAAGGCAGCGAAAGTTTCCGATGGTATTAAACTTTGTCGCCAGGGCGTAAAACGCTAGATAGCATGCGTCCATGCCTGAGAGGGAAGTTAAAATTTTCTGCAAAATCAATGCCAAAAGAGATTAAAGTTGTTAAGACACCTTTGTTGCTGATGGTTTTGGGATTCTGTGTTAGCAACTTTACCTATAAACAATAACTTTGCTTCGGTGTCTGCAAACAGTGCAGAGCTCCATGAAAACATCACAGACAAAGTATTACAGCAATAGATGTATTTACAACATTATATTTTTGTGTTTGGTTTGAAAACAATATTAAAGAACTTAGAAATTTCTTAATGACGTAAAATGGAAGAAAATAGTAAATTTTTTTACAGTTACACTATACAGGGTGGTACAAAACTCGACGGAAAAATTTCAGGACTAGATTCCTCATATTGAAAGAATAAAAAAGTTTAATACAACATGGCCCCGGAAATTTTATGAATGTTACTGCATGAAGACATGCCATGTTATCTGTACTAAAATGCCTGACTCTGGAGACAATTCCTACGTAAGGAAACTTGCTACGAATAAAATTGTCGTTGACCTGAATATTTCACAGCATCCGTAATGATTACTCGTCATGTCCAAGTTACTTGACTGTATCTGATCGATACGTACGAAATCTGTACAGTGAGTACACCAGTATTTTTTGATCGCGTTAGAATCTCAATGCGAAGAACAGAAGCTACCTGTATTCAGTCAAAAGGAGGCCACTTTCATCATTTCAACTTATATGATTCCATTCTTGGGACTTTACTTTTCATTCTTTATATTAAAGATCTTCCAGGATTCGTCCATCCTCTTAAATCAATTCTCTACGCAGATGATACAAATGTAGTGATTGCAGAAAAAATGTTGATAATCTTATAGAAACGTAAACATCACTGCGGACAAACTAAATGTGTGGTTTAAAGTCAATAAATTATCACTAAATATAGAAAACGAAGTTCGTCCACTTATCAGCTGATGGTAGTAACTGTAATGGTAGGTTTATGTAATGGTAGGTTTTTAAATGATAAATTAAGATGATATTTTACAGAATTTATTAATTAATTATCTGAACATGGACAAAAATAAAAATAAAACACAGAGTTCAGTTAACCTGACAAACAAGCTGATCCCTTAATCTCAGTTAAACATGGTCTACGGTAATTCCCCCTAGGCACGTCAAGGATTGAGATACTTGGCAGTTACCTTCGTTGATGTCTGGCCGTTATCGTGTGGCACCCTTTCCGGGTCCTCTCGAAACTGCAAGTGTCCTCTCGAAACAGCAAGTTGGGGCTGCTCGTCCGTCGCTGGCGACGGTTTTTCCTACTGTGGCCTACTTTTCTTTTTCAGGCCCCTCGCTGGATGTCAAAAATCGATCGTCTCGATCATCTTCGGATCGATCTTTCCTGAACCAAACTATGTCATTGGTTCAGGCAGTCACGTGTTCACTCAAATTTCTGGGATTTTCTGAGAGACGTTTCCCACGGTGTGACACTCCAGGTAAATTCCGAGGGTCAAATCATACGTGTCCAATTCCAGACTGGAGGGATTATCTCCCCGTCTCGGCGGCGCCTGCTCAAATTCCAACTTACCAAGCTCTCAACCCTTGTGAAAATCTAATTATATTAAAATGAAACATATATATATATATATATATCAATAATAAAACTATCGCGCTACATAACAACCTTCTAGAGAAGTTCTCGGCTGTGGCACCTTTTATGGGTCTTCAGATTGGTTTTAAAGTGGACTAACCATATAGATCTGCTTGCTGGGAAAATCAGTCCGGCTTAGTATTTTCTCAGAACCTTAATGCAACATGTTGACATCAACACTTCAAAAATGGTGAACTTTGCGTATTTTCATTCCATTATGTGATATGGCATTGCAAATTGGGGCAATTCCTCCAGGAGCATTGAAATATTCAAGTTGCAAAAGCGTGCAATCAGAATACTTTCTAATACGGATAATAAATCCAGCTGTAAACAGTTTTTAAAAAGTTTGTGAATATTAACTCATCTCCAGCGTGATTATTCACGACATTTTAAAGTTTGTTAAGCGAAACATAAATATTTTTCAAACGAATGGTGAGTCTCACGATTACGAAACTGGAAATGGCTTAGGTCTAAGATCGGACAAGCATCGCCTTGCTCTCTACCAGAGAAGTATTCACCATTCAGGGATAGTTTTATACAATAGTCTTCTTCCAGATCTTAAGAACAGTAATAACTACAAGAGTTTTAGGATTTAATGTAAAAATATTCTACTGAAAGGCGCGTTTTACTCAGTACAGAAGTTTCTAGATCGTTCCCCTAATAATTTTTTTTTAAAAAAACTGCAAAAGTGTTCAATGTGTTGCTAATAAAACCACTTATTTCATTACTTACTTATTTTATTTTGGTATTTTCTGATCTTTTGTTTGTTTGTTTCATGTACGGCCTGGAGTTTGCAGATTCCTCGTCGCTCTGTTTCGTGAAGTGACTTGTCCTTCGTTTGTGTTTCCTTCTAGTGTGCCTGTGCCAAGCTTTGTGTTTATTTTTGTGTGATGTGAAAATTATATATTTTATGATAGTTCATTCTCGAGTCATTAATTATTTACTAGTATATATTGAATATTTTTAGTAGAACTGTAAATATTATATTATACCTTAGTTTTATACAACAGACTTCATATTCTGACTCTACCTAGCGCTTACATATTAGAAATACTAAAATTTGTTAAACGCAACCTGAACCTTTTTGCATGTAACGGGGACAATCGTGGAGGAACCGTTCAGTTCTCAGGTCTGACAAGCACAGCCTCAGTCTCTACGAGTCTAGCGTTCATTATTCCGGTATCGCACTATTTAACAGCCTTCCTGAACATGTAAAGAACATCAACAACTACAACTCAATCGTCCAGGAGTGTAAAACTTTTCTTGTAAATGGAACTTATTACTCCGTACACGAATTTTTGAATCGGTCTCACATTCGCTGAACTGCCTTGCCTACAAAATTGCCGAAAATGCTATAAATATGTAAATAGTTTGTTCATTTTTCCCTTTTTCGGTTCTGTTTTCCTGCCTCTGCTTTCTGTTTTAGTAAATATCCATGACGACATCCCTCCGTACCTAGCGACTGGAGATGAATACCAGGAAGTGCTGCTTCTCTCCAATTCTAAACATACATGCTGCATCCTGCCGTACTCCATCTTCCCACCTAATGCGTGGCCTTCCCGCAGGCCATCTTGCTCCAAAATCTCCTGAGAATACATTCTTTGGGACTTTCACTTAAGTCTCTTAACCCGAATAATATAGAACAAAGGTGCATCTTCATTTACTGAATATAATTCTGGTTTATATCTAATTTTCCATTCTCTTTGTACACCTACAGGTCTATAAATTCTCCCCAGGATTTTTTTTTTCAAAGGAGTCGATCTTTTCCTCGGCTTTCTTTGAGAGTTTCCACGCTCCACTTCCGTCAAGCAGGACACTGCGTATTAGAGTTTCATAGAGCATTTTCTTCAACCGTTGGTTCACATCCCTATTTCGAATATGATGCTATGTTGCCAAATATGTTCTATTGGCAGCCTGTACTTCCATCATTTCGTCATTTTTGTTGGTTAAGTGTATACCAAGGTATTTGAACTCCTTTACTGACTTCACTTTTGTTCCTTCCCGGAACCAGGTGTTCCTACGAATATCTCCTTCTCCGACCCTGCGCCATTACTTCCATCTTTGACTTTAATTCCAATCTCCTCACCTGATCTAATCAATTCTTCATATATTTTGTAATATTCAAAATATAGGCTTTAATTTGCCCCACGTTGTGGTAGCCATTATGTAATAATCACTAAAAATGAGCATTTTAATTAAATGAATGGATCAATGGAATTTATTAACAAAAGATTTATTGTGGCAATAACTCAATTACAAATTTATAATATTGAATTTCTCAGGGTCTTCACTGGGTTTGATAATGGAGAAATCAATAATATTTATAATCCTATCATCCACAAATTACAATTAAAAGAAAAAGAAATTTACTCGTCAATTAAACTAGAACGAAATTTAATTGTGAACGAAATTAAAAGTAAAAATATTGACTCTGATTAACAATTTTAATCAAAAAGAGAACGAAATCTGACGGCTATCTTTCAATTACGTTTACATAATTAATTGTTTTTTTAATTGTTACTCACGTCTGCCCAGCATTCCAGCATATCTTTAATTTTCGAAAACACTATTGTGGGGTCTTACACTGCTTCAAAACTCACAGATTCTACACCAATTTATATCGTCAGGAACTCGGATGATCCTCCTTTCGTCATCTATCGGTTGACCGCTCGCCCTAGGTGACTTCTGCGATTTGTCGATTGGGTAGTCTTTATTGTTCCGGACTTAAACCGAAACTTTTGCTATTTTGGCCGGCTATAGACACAAAAACTGCTTTTTCTTAGCAGATTTCGACGTTATACTTTTTTGAATGTTTTACTTTGTCCTGATAATTGCTAACCCTGTTGAATTCTCCTTCCAAAAACTGTTATACCTCGATGAGGTCTTTCCGTGAACTCTCTCTCACCAAATCTCTATGCGAACTGTACTCTCGTCTCGCAATTTGAGCGCGCATACGCCATTTTGACTGACCTTCCGACAAAGGAACTGAGTCAGCTTTTCTATTGTTGTTTAAAAGCTCCTTCCGCTACAAAGGATTTCTCTAACAATTTAGATTATTAATTTCACTCAATGTCTTAATCAATTGGCATTACAATTTGTTTAACAGTTCTTGCTGTTCATTCTATCACACTAATGTTGTCAGTATATCCAAATAATTCAGATGGTTTGTATACGGGTGTACCACACGTGTCCAACCTTAGTTCCCTGATCACAGTCTAATGCCTGGTTAAACAGTAGTGGAGCCAAGTCATCTTCTTGTTGCAACCTCTGTTTCACCACAAAGAAACTGCCTATTCATAAATGTATTCGTCATTGTCAACTTCACGATTGTCCAATTAGAGTCTCTCAAATCAAACTACGTTTTTTAAGAAAGTTAAATTTAGTATTTTCCGGATTTTCTAATGTTTAAAGATAAGAAGCGAGGTGAGTATTGTAATTGCTATATTCCGTGATAAGTGCGTAACTCCTTACACACCTTGTACTGGGAGGAGCTATTTGCTTTCATTGCGAATAAGAGATGAATAAACCGTCCGAACCAAAGGGCTATTGCTTGTGGCATTCAGAAAAGGGCTTTCAATTTTTCTGAGTGCAGCTTGTTAATTTTGACTGGCCAGAGGAATAATGATGAAAGATAACACTAATTATTAATAAACGTGTTAAAACACTGATTCAAATATTTCCGCAGTGAACAAATTAAATTTTGCATGCATATTTCCTTTCTACAAATTTACTAATTTGAAGCTTTCCTGAAAGTGGCGCATATATAGATCCGCATCTGACCGAAAGTCAGTGATTTAGTGAGGAGGCACATAAAACCCTCTGAACGCATACGCATCCCTAGATTATGTGATGCTGGGGCTCGTAACAAACTGTGCCCTGCGGTGCCAATTAGAACCGCCGCTAATGAGAGATGGCTGGGCCAGCCAGGGGCTATCACATTATAGGCCTCGTCCGAAATGCACCGTCGTTCTCTAAAGTCCACACAACCCTCATTTGGTGTTAGCAATCATGTTAATCGGGTGACATCTGTCAACATGCCGTTTAGACCGTTAAAGTCTGGAGTATTATATATTATGAGCATAATTATTCATTAGTTTTTCAAGCTGTACTTCAAATTCAGTAGTAATAGAGTGTTTGAGAAATCTCTTATCTATAGAATGGTAATATTTAGAAATATAAAGTTGTAACTATTTTCTTACAAACACATAAAAATAATGCAATTTAACAAACCACGAAGGAGAAAATTACTGGACACAGTTGATAAAAAAACGTAATACATTTAAACAAGACAGGATAGAAGTAGACAATCTCTATAATTCAGTGTGATTTTATTACCAAGTATATATTCATATTAGTTTTCAACTATATAACTATAATTTTTTAAAATTAGTACAGCCAATTAAAAACCCATTAAGAACCATTTTCTCGCTCTCAACGATTAGATTATTATTAAAGTTTTATAAATCTATATAACTATTTCGTCTTGTATTTTTCATTCTTATTTCCGTGTTAATCCCTTTTCACTTATATATTTACCTATTATAATTATTTTAAAATTGTCTACTTTATATATATTTTATTTGTATATTTATTATGATGCATTGTCTTTTGTGTATTGTTCTTATTTGAATTTGAATATGAGTATTTTGTGTGTACTTCTAGCCATGTTAAAAATAATGTATAGGGAATAAAATAAATATTGATATCAGAATTTTTCGGCATTTATCATATACGATATACACCGAATCCTATTTTAGAATAATAATAATGAATGATCAAAAGATAAGAAGTGGAAAACCAATAATGTATAGGGAATATCAGAATTTTTCGACATTTATCATATACGACATACACCGAATCCTATTTTATAATAAGAATAATGAATGATCAAAAGATAAGAAGTGGATAACCAATAATGTATAGGGAATAAAATAAATATTGATATCAGAATTTTTCGACATTTATCATATACGATATACACCGAATCCTATTTTAGAATAATAATAATGAATGATCAAAAGATAAGAAGTGGAAAACCAATAATGTATAGGGAATAAAATAAATATTGATATCAGAATTTTTCGACATTTATCATATACGATATACACCGAATCCTATTTTAGAATAATAATAATGAATGATCAAAAGATAAGAAGTGGAAAACCAGTGTCGTGCTTATACATTCATATCTATGCGTTTGAACTGATAGTGCAGTGAGTGGGTACGTGAACAGTGACATCAATGATACATGCATAAAATTTATACTGATTGTATTTTATGTTGATACCAAACCACTGTGTTGTTATTAGATTTATAAATAAAGTTAACTCTCAATTCCAACCCTTTTAACTAACCTCTTTCATAACATTATTCAATATTTATTTCACTAAATGATTCTGCAGTAGGACATAGAAATAATACTAAAAATGTAATGTATAAATAGCCTCTGCGCAAAGTAAAATTGGGTAGGGTCTAGAGAGATTTAATAATCTACAGGTAAACAGACTTGTCTTTATTTATATTCTGTAACCATGCCTTTACCTCTTTGTTTCATTTAAAATAATTGGTCATTTTTCAATAATTAATAATTAGTTGTTCAGTTTTGCATAATTTAAATTAGATGGATGAAACAAACCAATTTTAAAGCACTAAATGTGGCCAATATGGAGGTTGCAATTATAATGCAGCATTCTTGATGTGGTTATTAGGTACCTCGTTAATTGTCTGTTTTAAAAATGTGTGGTTGCTGTCGGAAATTTCATTACATAATTTATCCGTGTTCTAGGAAACAACATTCAGCCGTTAAAATTTAATATAATTTCGTACAAATATTTTTGTCAGAATTAAACGGAACGCAGATTTTTTAAAATTAGATATTTGTTATTTTCATCGATTATTGATTACAGAAACGGCTCTTAAACTGCAGCAATTGAATATATTGTTACATTCCATACAAAACTAACTTTTACGATACATCGCAATCTACTATAATGCTCAGTTAGAGTTTCTACAAAAAAATCCCTTCCTTAAAAAATTTCCTGCAATTATGAAACTTTTATATCAAATAACGTCCCATTAAAGCTACTTAGAAATCTCTTTTGACATATCAAATAGATTTAGTGCCTTAGGATGACAAAATATATCAACAGAAGAATAGTTTAAAGCATTATCATGACACAAAATGGGAAGATCATACGGAATACAGTTGACAAACTGAAACGATTCACGTTCATTTCGTCCTATCAATTTATTAATATTCGCAGTTATTTCCCCCTCTTCTCTCCGTCCCCCTTCATTAACACTGCCTGTCTAGGAACCTTCTGGACTAATAATATTATCAGCAATTACCTTGTTTTCGCCCATATTTGCGGAAGTAGAATTATCGTGTTTTTTTGAGTTCTGATATTAAAAGGTACCAATCTCTGCTAAGGTGGAAGCCTTGATCACGGTTTAGAAAGTTTTAAGAACAACTTTCTATGTCAATAGCTTCCATAAGTACGCTATCCCAATACTTGATGCATTATCGTGATGAAGGAACCAAGAGTTGTTCGCCCATAATTTCAAACGGAATAGCTTCACGCAAACGACGTATAACGCTCAAATAATATTCTTTGTTGACAGTTTGGCCCGGAGGAAGGAATTCATAGTGCACCACACCACGATAATAAAAGGAAATTGTCAACATGACCTTGATTTTCGATCGACTTTGCCGTGGTCTTTTCGGGCTGGCTTCCCCTTTTGCACGATATTCGCTGGATTGGTCGGTGGTTTCATGGTCGTATACGTAAATCCAAGTCTCGTCTCCAGTAATAATGCATTTCAAGTGGTCCTGATAGTCAGACAGCAAAGTTCCTCACACATCAACGCGACGCTTTTTTTAAAAAAAATTGAGCAATTTTGGCACCAATCGAGACTTGACGCGTTTGAGACACAAAACATTCTTCAAAATGGTTTGGGCTGAGCCAAATGATATTCCAACACTATCAGCGAGATCTCTAATTGTCCATCGACGATTTTCGAGCACCAAATCTTTGATTTTTTGGACGTGGCCCTCGTCTGTAGACGTTGATGGTCGTCCAGAGCGCGGTTGGTCTTCAACCCGTTCTCGGCCCTCTTTGAACTCGTTGTCCACTTATAAACGTTTTTTGGTGCCATAGTTTGATCACCAAAGGCTTTCCGCAACATTTTCAACGTGTCCGCACAAGAATATTCGTTTCGCAAACAAAATTTGATGCAAGTTCTTTGCTCAATAAAATCACCCATTACAAAAATCGAAAAATTAACTTTTGGTTGCTTACAAAAGCAGGTGTAACTCGGAGATAATTAAGCCTTTTTAACAAACAGACGCTTGGCAAATATTATAGACAGTCCTACCAACCTAGGAAAAAAAATTACCTGCCTTCCTAATACCCGGGAGTTTTGAATGACAATTTCACCTTACTTTTTGATCACAGTGGTATAAGACTTTGTTTCTTAATTTTTGTTAGATATTGAATTTAAATCCAACTGTACACATGAAGAGATGAAACATTGTGTTTGTTAAATATTATGCTTAAATTCGATAATATTTTTTGACCAACGTTTATTTGAAAAGATAACAGATTATTATAATTTAAACCGACAAACATTAAGATAAATACAGAATATTTATGAGCACCTCAATAAAGTTTAATTCATTTTTATCGGAAGCATCCGGACAGGAGCGTTCCAAACGCTGGTGAAATACAGATTTAAATTTTAGAATCAAAGTTTACTTGAATGTGTTTCATCCAACAATGAGGTACACCCGGGATATACTTTTCTCTTTGTTGCAAAAATAAATACAAGGAATGGAACAGAGCCCGTTTTCTTAATTTGCATCTGTTTTGCATGCAACCAGCCGAGTTTGGTGACGGCTCAGTCTGGGGGAGTAAATGCTTCTTTGCAAAATGAGAATTAGAGATCTTTACTCAACAGAAAATCACATGTCACTAAATTGAAAACACATCTAAGTTTCAAGAAGAAATCCATTTCATTTTCCTGGTAAAATCGTTAAAATGTGGTGGGATTTTTTATACAAGTAACATACTGTAATAAATAAAAGTTTGTCTTTAATTAATTTAACGGAATGATTAAATATGATGGGTCAATATAAATGAAAAACTTATTAACAATTAACAAACAAAATATTTATTTTATTTTGTGGCAATAAAAGAAAATTACAAACAAAATTTGAGATCTGTCCTCTCAGGGCCTTTACTGGGTTTGATAATGAACACAAAAAAATTGATTTAAAATCTTATTAACAAAACAGTTCACAATTTACCTAAACAATATGTCGATAGAATGAAATAAACTAAAAAGAAAGAAATTAACTTTGATTGACAATTAAAAGGGAACGAAATCTGACTTTATTCTTTAATTTGCGTTTACAATATTATTCAAAATTATGTTACTTACGGACCGTCGGTCTGGTATCAGAACAATCAATTTTACCTCGTTCGGACACTTTCACACTCTTTAATTATTTAATATCAGGCCTTGGTTTTCACTGATTCTACACTTAACTTTAAAATTTGGCAAGATTGGCTGTATTCCGTTGACTGCTCCGCTCCACAATAATTTACCAATGTTCTCCTGGATTAATTTCTCCACGAAGATTTTGGAAAGTTCTATTCTGACGAAAACTGCTCTAACGTTCCAATATTTACGCTGCAATACTTCCGTGAATGTTTTCTTTGTATTAATTTACAACTTTAACTAGTTATACATTGACGATGTCTAGTCTCTGCTCAAGTTATATTACTTGTTCTGCTCCTCGTAATGTTTCTCCGCCAACTCACTATCCTAGTGCTCACGAGTTTTAGCGCACATACGCCATTTTTTACTTTTAGACAAAGCAAGCGAGCTCGCTTCTCCATTGTTGCTTTGTTCGATCAGACCGCTATAATGGATTTATCAAACAATTCAAATTTTATGTCCAAACAATTAATGGCCTAATTAACTATTGCTACAATACGTTTGACAGAAACTGTTGTTTTGTGCAAACGAGAAAAAATATTCGTTAAACATAAATTTCTTACAAATCTGATAAAAGTAAACCAATTTATTTAAATGGAGAACTCCCTATGGATCTCTGCACAGCCTTGTTTTAATTATTGTTTTATTTCTAAATTAGCAGTAATGACATCATATTTTACGGACAATATTATATTAACGATATTTTGAAACGGAAATGAGAAAGTAATACGTCTGTATAATATAAAAAAATTATATGAAATAGGAAAATTCAGACTAAATTAAGTGATGATATAAATACCATAACGTTTCTGGGATCCTTGGACCTTTTCGTCAGGTGATTGGAGAAAACACGAAAACCCAAAGCGACGCAACCGCACTTTACAGTTGACAAACTCAAAAGAGAGAATGGCAGGCAATTGAGTCACGAAATTATTTCTTTGTCGTCATACGAACTAACAATTGTCTAGTCATAATAATTTAATTAACATTCATACAGGTAAAATAATTATCTGGTTAGTAATTTGAGCCAGAAATATACGGATAATTGGTTTTGTTTAGAAAGTATTTATTTCACTTTTTATTCGAGCAGTTGTAATTAATGAATCTGTTTCATAATGTAAATAATTTACTTTTATAATTCACTTCAATTCTCCGCATTTTATAATTTATATTTAAATAGATTGAAACTGACAATAATGTTAAAATTTTTGGTAGGTTCAAGGAATCTAAAATTTCATCGCTTTGTTGCAGTCGAAACCATTTATAATTATTTCTGTTAGTTATTGACTATTATCGAGGCATATATTTGCTCAAAGAAATGTAGTTATAACATAAAAATAAGGTAATAAATTATAGACGAAACTCAATTTTAATCCTACAGCCATCTGAAGTTTCAATAATCTAACTTCTAATTCTCATATTAACTGTTTTAATTGCTTCTATGATATTTTCGGCAGGTGGAGTGTGTTTCCTGAGTGAAGAAACAAATCGTGTAGCGCAAAGGCATTTTTATTTGAGAAGTATTTAATTCTCTCAAATGTATTTTTTCCTCAGTTTTATATTTTAGTAAGTTTTATATAGTACGGGAAACAATGCGGTTTTATTTCATGCGCAAAAAATATTTGATATTATTATTTGAAGTATGTTGCATAAAATTTTAATGCGCCTTTTTAAGGACGCAAAACTTTACAAGATTGGAGCTACTCGACAGCGCCGTTTGTTCGAAGCGGCAGACGCTGCAGTTACTGCTTCATGGCTGTTGACGATTGGACTTCGGCGTAGTTGTCACTACGTCACAGCCTCTTATTGTTCTTCCTCATTTAAGTGTAAGGTGTTTTTAAAGAAATAGTTCAGCTTAGCCTCGAACCCGAATAAAGATAATAAACGAAAATACATTAGATGGCTTGACGTTATGAAACATGTCGATAATGGCGAAAACATCTCTTTGGCGTATGACAGGAACAGCGTTGGATTTGTCGCCTTGTGGTCTACATCAGGTGCAGACATCGTTGTGCAGTGGAGGATTTTTGTAGTCAGAGGTAGGATATCGTTGACGCAAACAACCTAATCATAGCCTACGGTCGAGTGTTGGATCTGAATTCCGGAATTTAAATATTCATCCTCCATTCTTGACAACCATAATTCCAATACACCACCTCTGTTTCAAAGACGGCTAACCGCTACATAATTCTTTTAATTGTAATTGTTTGCGTGTAGTCAAAATGGGGAATTTCCGAAATTCACTTTCTCTTAGACAGTCTTCAATTTCATGTGATCATCGTACGCAACTAATGCTATCGGAATTTTAATTTGTTCCACTTAATATCTACACGTCCGGTCGACATTTTTCCATCTTGGTCCTTTAATTTATTTTTACGTCACTCAGTAGATGGCACATGGGGCCAGGATGATTCCTCAAGATTTAGACGAGCTTAAATATTTAATAATTTTCGGTACATAAGCAATTTTTGTCGGTATTTATAGACAGGTTATCCACGTTTTAGCCACTCACCTTCTAATACCATAGGACGGAACTTGAAAATGGATGCGGAAGGCAGCCAAGGATTAAGTAGGATCCCCGGGCTGCAGTTTAAGGATTCTACCCGAAATTCATCTAATAGTGATGCAGGTAAGTCGGGTTCTTCTCCCACCCACCCTATGACGCGAGTGAAATTTTCTGTGCGGTTGCAGTATTCCATTCTGTAGTTTAGGAGGCAGCTGGCCGACTATTCCAATAGGAATAGTGAACAACTATTATCTTATGCCATAGGTCTGTAATCCCATAATACAACTGCTTTGGCTTGTAGGAACCTTCGTTCAAAACCAGAGATATAAGAAGGCATCCGCTCCGTCTCTCCAGGAAGGTTGATCTCGTGTCAATTTATTTTAGAGTAACAGGCTAAATGAGGGTAATCCACATGCTGGCAACTCGTCTTGAATAGCATAGGAATGAAATTGAAAAAGGGGATGTGGAAGGGTAGATCAAGTTAGCCAAGGACTAACTATGGCCCCGGGCTGTAGTTTAAGGATCCTACCCGACATTCGGCTTAAAGTGATGTTGGACAAACCCTAGAGAACCTGAATCAGCTGAAAATGAGGTACATAATTCCTGCGTGCCTGGGGCTTAAAATATAGGTTACCGAGATCCAAAAACAAAAGCTAAAGCCATTGTATTTCATACATTCGTAAATATCGCTGTTTAATAATTGGAAGTTGAAATAACTGTCCCGAACTAATGATTGTTTATTATATATAATAGGCCCCAGGTGGTGGTGAATCTATTTTAAAACTACCATTCATGAAATTTTAATGCAAATACGTTCAAAAGGAATCAAAGAATGATTTTTCCCAGTATATAAAATGTAAATTCGAATAGTTTTGGCGTCAAAATTGAATATAAAAATATGTTCAGAATTCGTTCAAAGAACTATAATTAATAAATTAGGGATTAATAAAATAAAATGAAAATAAAACGTAGATAATCTTAGATATTAAATTTTGAAGGAGTCAGCAATGTATTTCACCTTAATTTTTAATCGCTTAACATAGAAATCCATTTCAGGGATTTTGATTTACTACTTTAAGGCAGACAGAAAGCAGTCAAAGAGAGGCATGAAACTTCAACACTTTTATTTTTGCTTTATAATGCACGTGTTAAGATAAAAGAAATGAAAGACAGCTAGGAGCCATTCTCTTGCATGCTCTTTCCATTTGTATTGCCTTCCTGCTCCATTAGGGATTCACTGTTTAGCTCTTTGGGAGATAGCTGCTAGTGCGGAGTTCATTGTGCAGTTAAAATCGATGGCGCTAGAAAGAGAACAGAATATTACACGAGGACGCACAATGTTGACGGCCCGCGTGACAACCGGGCACAAAGGAAGGGACGGAAAAGCCCTCTAAAAACCACTCCGAAATTTTCACTCGACACGAAACGTAACAATTTCCTCCAAGAAGGCGCCGCCAGTAACTGCGGTAGAAAGAATTATGATTGTATTGGCAATTAATAATTAGGAGTGTGAATATTGTGCGTTATCGTAGGAAGTTGTATTTTTATTTTTATTTATTTGCAGAGAAATACTATTTCTATAGAACTTAAAATATTAAAATAACTAAAATAAATATTATTGACATTAAATTTGAATTGGTTCTTACCCAATTATATGAATAACTTAGTTCAAATTGAATAGCAGTATACTGTCAAAAAAAACGGAAGTATTTAAAAATTATCAGCTAATTTTTTTGTGAGAAATGCAGGTAATTCGTAAATATCTGTAAGAAACTGAAAATTTATTTTTGTGTCAGATCCAGATAATTTGTAAATTTTGGAAAGAGTGTGAAAATTTTGTTTATTATTATTTTGTATAATAGTGACAATGATTTAAATATTTTTAAAATCTTGTATCAGTGGTTGTTCATATTAAGGAAACTGGGTTGGAAATATAATTTAATAATAATCATCGCCATGTATTAAATGTTGGGAAATTTACTTTTCATGTCTAAAAACGTTGTAAGTAATTTCGGAAACAAAGTTATGATTCAGTTCGGCGTCTACATATGTAATCTAGTTGCAAAAATGGACAAATTTTATTATTATTTCGCGTATGTTTCTACATGGTTGGTCGAAATATTATATTCAATGAACAGTATTTCAGAAGTTCATCATGAATGGTACTTAGTTTCAGCATTTAAGATTTTGCGTTTTGCCAATCAAAGTTGTTTTGGTAAAAACCGATTGTTTATACTCCAGAATAATAAGTTGGATATTTATTTTAACTCAGATTTTAAGTCATATTTTTATTTGTTCAATATACGCACTAAAATGCGAACATAAAATTTGATATGCAAAACTTCGTTTGTCGAATAATTTAAATATGTCTCATATATAATGTACGGTGGAAAGCCGAAAATACACATTGGAAATATCAACTGTGAGCTGGGACTCTGTAATGGAACTCGACTAAGGTCTGTCGATTATCAATACAGTGAAGATGCGAAGATTTTCACTTGATTTTGGAATGGTTTTTTCTCTGTCATACGAAGGTAGTCTCAGAGGTACCATATCTAACAAAGGAAACATAAAAAAAAATTTGAAGAAATATTTGTATTTCTCAACGTACAGACTTTTTCTACCAATGTTTAAAGTGAGAATCAACGAGATCCTCAAAACAGCCTGCAACAGCAGTCTCCAATACTCACTGCTGGAGAATCTTTTACCACCGAGACATTTTTCGAGTTTGGAAACAGAAATTAATCTGAGATAGAAAAATCTAGCGGATAATAATGCTTATGTGAGGAAGCAATTAGAATTTTAAATCACTGATTCTTGGCCCTCGCTATAATGGATGTGAGAACTGGTAAATTTTCGCACGCATGTCCCCCTTACGAAGAACTATTACAAAATGTAAAGATGGATATTAGCAGACCGCTGCTGGATTATGATGCGGCTGTGGACGGAAAGAATATTGTGTTCCGAAATGTAATTACCACATAATACACCGATATCTTAACTTCGCTTGGTCCCGCTTTAGCGAGGCTTTATGAATAGGGAAACGCAGAACGTGTCCTATTTTTTGTGAATGATGTTGATGTAAACACGGAAAAGCATTCACTGACTTCAGTTACGGCTTATTTTCGCTGACCAGATATTAAATTAATAAAAGTAATAGGAAGAAAAAATATAAAATACCAAAATCTTCAGTCTGCTTTGCATTTTTGTCAACTGTATTGTGCAGTTGTGTCACTCTAGGCTCTTTTGTTTTTAGTTTTCTTAGCTCCTGCAGAAAGGAACACGGTTGCGAGAAACGTTGAGTTGTATTTATATCATCACTTTTTTTTGTCTGTATTTGGCAATTTTATTTTATTATTAATTTTCAATCACACGTGTTATATTATAATTTCAATATCTTCTATTTCAATTCACATTAAATGGGTATTCTCATTGAAGAAACATTTTGTTGCACAAAGGATTCTATTTTTATTTTAGAAGTATTTTATCCTCTGGAAGGACATATTCTTTCCTCAGTTTTATGTTTCAGTAACTTTTATATTGTACGGGAAAGTGCAGGTTTTCTTATTATTTAACTTTATGAACTTACAATATATAGTTATCAACTTTTAACTACTGTAGGCTATTTTTCCGCTGGAAGATAATCGTCAAGGTTAGTATAACATGTTACAATTATAGGTATAATATATATCATTAACATGTAAGCCCCTACTATATTATTGTACAGACGTTTGAAAGTTTTTAATCTGAAAAGAAGTCAGAAACCACTCGGATTTCATTTCACGATACTTCACTAGTTTCATGCTTTCGTTAGAATATTTATTTTTAATCACTTTACTGACTTTAGTTTTGGCTTATTTTCGCAGATCACATAAAAAATTAATAAAAGGAAAAAATAATCTAAAATACCAAATTCTTCACTGTAGTTTTCTTAGTGTACCTAGAAACTGTTAGTTCTGTTCGGAAAAGTCGTCAGAAATTCCAGTCGTGTATTTATATTTTTACAAATGAATATTACCTAACGTCTGTGCGTTGCCTTTTTTTATATAATTTTGAAATGATGAACATTTTTAGGGATATAAGTTGGCGCTGTATGATTATATTTTATTTATTTCCAGGCCCTATAAGCTTTGTATATTACTTGAATGTTGGTTATTCGTTCTAAATGCACATGGATGTTCGCAAATAAAACCCAAAACATATTATCAGCTCGTTTATGAATCTTGGCCTGATCAGTGATCTATAAACGGATATTGCAACTACTTCCTATCGTAGGCCTAGACATTAAACACAGAAGCGAAGTACTCGTTATTTTACTCACGACACTGTTTATTTAGTGTAGGCGCCAGACCTCCACCCTTTACCGTTGATCTTGCTGAATTTATTTTCCCAATTTACACCCTTACTAATCGTGATTCTAAGATATTAACAGGATTCAGTAACTAATTCGTTATCCATTTTATACTGAAATGGAGGAACATTGTTGATCGTTGAGTTGATTTGCATTTTATTTCTAACTGACTAGTAAATTCTGTTCAAGTCACCCTGAAAATATATGTGCATCCTCCACGCATACGATTTATGTATAAATAACAAAATCGTCAGCAAACAGTTAAATTTGTGATTTTATCCTTTTTTTTTAATGTAGACAGGCTATGTAATCCACATAGTGGCAACTCTCCTCGCATATCATAGGAAAGGGATTTGAAAGGGGGGATGCGGTAGGGTGTAGGAAGGTAGCCAAGGGTTACTAGGGCCCCCGGGCTATATTTTAAGGATCCTACCCGGCATTCGCCTAAAAGTAATGCAGGACAAACCCTATAAAAAACCTGCATCGGGTAGGTCGGGCATTTGGTACTTGTCCCACGCCCTTCCGATGACGGGAGAGAAGCTTGCTGTGGGGACGCAGCTTACCCCTCGCCATGTCTTGGCCTGTTTAGGAGGCAGCTGGCCGACTATTCCAATAGGAATAGCGGTCAACTCTTGCCGTATGCCCAAGGTCTGCGACCCCGGAACATACACCTCTCAAAACAGACCGAGGTGCCTCGGCATGTGGGAACCTTAGTTAAAAAAAAACCCCAGATAGATGTGAGAGCATCCCCAAAGGTAGCACCCGCCAGAGCTCTCTGGGAAGGTTCACCTGCGAGAAATCCTCTCGCAGGCTTACTTGTGACGCAGATACTCCCACTGTTCTATCATTTATGAATACTAGGAACGTGACTTCCCTGCGGGGGAAAAAGAAAGTGTGCGAGAGAATTCTCTCGCAGGTAAGGATGTTCTCTCGCAGGCAGAACCCTGTAGGAGAGATACGAAGGGGCTGCCTTTGGGAATTCCTTTTCCTCTCCGTTTTTGAACTAAGGTTCCCCCGAGCCGAGGCACCTCTGCCTGTTCTGAGAGGTGTATGTTCTGGGGTCACAGACCTTGGGCATACTGTAAGAGTTGTCCGCTATTTCCATTGGAATAGTCGGCCAGCTGCCTCCTATACTGGTCGAGGCACGGAGAAGGGAATGCTGCGAACCCACAGCAAACTCGTCTCCCGCTATCGGAAGGACGTGGGATAAGTACCCAATGCCCGACCTACCTGATGCAGGTTTTTCTAGGATTTTCCCTGCATTTCTTTAAGCGAATGCCGGGTAGGATCCTTAAAATATAGCCCGGAGGCCCTAGTAACCCTTGGCTACCTTCTCCTAACCTTCCGCAACCCCCCTATCAAATCCTTTTCTATGCTATTAAAGGGGAGTTGCCCAACGTGGATTACCCTCATGTAGCCTGTTACACTAAAAAAAAAAAAAATTCACTGCGGGGAGACACGAATGGGCTGACATAATTATGACACAAACCGACAATTTGTCAGTTACGCAATCTGTGGGTATATGTTATCTTAAATATTGATGTATCCACTTCGGTAACCGAATATCTATACCAGAATCTTTTAACTTTCGTGATAATAGATCATAAGACACGACGTCGAAATCTTTATAAAAAATCAATAATTATCTCTTCTATTCGTTCTCCTTGATAAACCGTGACCGACAGATCTTGACAGACCGTGGCTAATTGGGTCTCACTTGAGAATCAAAGTCAGAAACCACGTGTGATAATATATATTCTCATTGAGTTATGCAGTTTCTGCGCTATTCACTTTTTCCTTCAAAACCATCAAGGTAGATAAGTGTACTTTCCATCATTAGCCTAACAGGGTTCAGAAAAATCTGAAAAACAATCTTTTTCCAGGGCGAAAAAATACTAATTTAGACAAGAACTGTCGGATAGATACTAAAGTCACAGCATAAAAATCGTACTATATTATTTCAGAAAAATGTATCTAATTGTTTGTATTTAAGAAGCATATTTTATTATAGAATAAGAGTTACAGTCCTAATCGTAAATAATTAAAAATCATAAATTAGAACATGGTTTTTAGTTAATTATTTTAACACGTCTTTAAACATAGCTATACTATTTTTCTGCTTGTAAAGTAGTTAATTTTTTGTAAATCGTCCATAGTTGAAGAGTCAGAGAAAGTGATTTGTCCAGCCTTTCAATGTATGGTCACAAGAAATGTCGCAGTCCTTTGCATTTCTCAATTGAAACTTTTTCCTTCCGTCCAACTAAAGGTCCATTGATTGCATGAGAAGCTGAGCCAAGAACATTGTAAAGGAAACTTGCTTCTGGCAAAGAAGAAGAAGTTTTAATGAGTCAGTGTAATAATGGAAATGTTCCAGTGAGCAGATAGCAGAGTTTTCCGGATAGCGCAAGAAAAATTTCTCCTTACACTTTATTGCGACAAATAATATGTATTGAAAATCAGAATATATGTATTAAAATTTAAAGCCATAGTGAACCGAAGATAAGAAAATAATTATACCAAAATTGAAAACTGTATATATGATGTACTCTGCATTTGAATTTATTACAATGGTTGTCCAGAATGTATATGCACAATTATTAAAACCTGGGAGGCGAATAAAATAATTCTATTAATAATAAGGAATTGTAATATGTGTATTAATAGTTCTGCACTTTCGAATAATTGGAATTCTCGTACGGTAATGTAAATTTACAAATCGAGTGCGTTAAAAACGATAGGCAGTAGTGCGAAAGATTATGCATAACAGCCTACTGAAGTTGTATTTCTATTAATGGGAAGGGTTGTCTTGCAAAACTCAAGTGATACATTTATTTCAGGAGTTAGCTTAGCATATGACGTTTACAGGAGGGGTTAGAATGGATAAATTAATCATTGACTTCGCCAAATTCTTTTATGTTCTGCAGCGCGATATTTTATTGGTAAATTTAATTTAATTTTTATCAAAAAAGGGTAGAAAAAATTCCATAACCTGAAAGTTGGCTAAGAAATAACGGATCGAGGATTGTTTCGTCGGGAGTTCTTTGACCCCTTGTAATTCCAAAAGTGCTTATTTAAAATAATTATTTGCCTCTATATATAAATTCTGGAATCATAATTTTTGTGGAGTTTCGTTGGAGAATTCCCAGGAAGAGGCTGCTTATATTTATTAATATTTTTTGATAACAATCTTGGGTGGGAGTAGCAGGCACGGGAGCCCCGAGATTAAAGTTGTAAGCCTTAATAATTTGGTAGTATTCTCAATATTTATTGTAAAACAAATTCTCGTTAAACAGGTGTATGACTTACGGTATAACAACTATCAGGAATGTCTTCGTCATGATAAGTCTGGCGTCAGTCGGGTTGTATTTAGTTAAACTTTTAATAATTGATTTCACTGCCTTAGACGTTATCTGAAAGTTTTCAGCTTTGTTGCCACTACTTTCGTAGGCGTATACGTTAAACACAGAAGCGAAGTACTCGTTTAATACATTTTCATTTTTCTTATCAGAAGTTACGTCATTTCGAAATACTTCTATTTTACACCTGGGGATATAGTTGTAAAGTCTCCCCAAATTCTTATCAATATTCAGAATGTTACGGTGAAACAATTATTCAGCATTTTTAATATCCTGGACTAATAATTTTAGTATTTATACGGACAGAATTTTAGCGTAAGTCTTCTCTTTAGTTGTTTTATGATTATGTGAAAATAATTATCCGCGTTTTATTTGTTTCCGCGGTACAAATTAATTTCTGGCTTCCAAGACGATATTTTTAAAATTTAACCAGAGTTTGTTAATACGTTTTCCTCTATATAAAGTTTCCAAGTCTGCAATCCTAGTTTAATCGCGTAGTGATATTGAAAACCATATATATTTAACTATGGGGCCAACACGTTGGCAAATAACGTATTGAACACAGAAGCAATAAAAACCTTACTGTGACATCATTTTTTTTACAACACACTCACCCTGAGTTTCAGTTAACCTGGTCTATTGTTTCACAAGCTTCCGATATCCTTAAGAAAATTTTTTTTGGATCCAAGCATGGAACGCTTATTGTTCATCAGTGGCGAATCGACAGCCCCTTAAAGCATTTTTAAGTGGACCAATCAGGTGATAATCCGACGCTGCGAGACTGGGACTGTTTTCAGGATCCTTCAACACCTCAAAGCCCAGATTCTGAAGAGTTTGACTGGAATCTGGACGGGTGTAGTCATGCTTCAAACGAACGCCTTCCTACAATCGACATCGACGTTTATTTCGAATTACAGGCTTCAGGTTTTTGGAAAGCCTATCACTGTAATGTTCAATGTTACTGTTAACCCCTTTTCCGGCTAGCACTAGTCCTTGAGTTCCACAAATGTACACAGATTTTCCTGTAGGCGCTTGACGCTAGAAATTCTTTTACGTTGGAGATTGCATTACGTGGTCTGGCGTGTGTACTCTTGTCTGAAATGATGTATCATCTGGTTTCAAAAAAGCTTCTTCTTCGACAGGACGATGGTCCAGCAAGTGCTAAGACATTGTCAATCAACTGGGTTTGGCCTATTCAGTGGGTTGCGTAGAGCCCCATATGGCTCAGACTTAGTATATTACTAATAAAGATACGGACAGTATAATCAGTAGTGTATGTGACTCGACGTTCTGCACGCTTCTTCCACTGGTAAACACTTCACCCATTCTCGCAGTTCAAGAATGATGCGAATGCTTTCAATAAGCTGAAGCCAAAGAGGCCGTCTGTTCTGAGAGGTGTATGTTCCGGGATCACAGACCTTGGGAATACGGTAAGAGTCGTGCGCTATTCCCATTGGAATAGTCGGCCAGCTGCCTCCTAAACTGGTCGAGGCGCGGAGAAGGGAATGCTTCGTCCCCACAGCAAACTCCTCTGGCGCTATCGGAAGGGCGTGGGACAAGTACCCAATGCCCGACCTACCTAATGCTGGTTTTTCTAGGGTTTTCCCTGCATTTCTTTAGACGAATGCCGGGTAGGATCATTAAAATATAGCCCGGGGGCCCTAGTTAAACCATGGATACATTCCTCTACCCTTCCACATCACCCCTTTCAAATCCCTTCCTATGCTATTAAAGGGGAGTTGCCCAACGTGGATTACCCTCATGTAGCCTGTTGCCCTAAAAAAAAAGGCCGTGGATGGGGGAGAGAGCTGGAGGGGGCTAACTTTTCCTCTGTTCGTTTTTGAACTAAGATTCTCACAAGCCGAGGCACCGCAGCCTGTTTTAAGAGGTGTATGTTCCGGGGACACAGAACTTGAGCATTCGGTGAGAGTTGTTCTCTGTTCCCATTGGAACAGTTGGCCAGCTGCCTCCAAAACGGTCGAGGCTTGGAGAAGAGAATGCTGCGTCCCCACAGAAAACTCCTCTCGCGCCATCGGAAGGGCGTGGGACAAGTACCCAATGCCCGACCTACCTGATGCATGTTTTTTAGGGTTTGTCCTTCATCAATTTTAGGCGAATGCCAGGTAGGATCCTTAAACCATAGCCCGGGGGTCCTAGTTAACCCTTGGCTACCTTACTCTACAGTTTCGCATCCCCCCTTTCAAATCCCTTCCTATTCTATTAAAGGGGATTTGCCACCATGTGGATTACCATGTGTTATCGCCCCCCATAAATAAGAGGCTATGGATGGAATTAAAGTATGAGGATAAGAAAATCTCAACAGAACCAGGAATCGAACCGGGGACTTCCGTCTACCAGGCGGAAACTCTACCAAGGGAACTACCCTTGGCGCGACTCCACGTCTGGTGCATTTTCACCGTATTCTGCTTAAAGTTTTCTGAGGATTCAGCACTTGGTACCCCACAAATAAATTGATTACAGAATACTATTCTCCTGTATTTCAAGTAGACTGTGGCGGTGTCATGTTTACATATCAACATCGCAAAGCGAACTGAAGTGATAACGCTTTTACTCAGCTCAAACGAAGACAATTGTACCATCTATCGGCTGGCAAGCATTGAAAGACAGAAACTTTATGACTTATTGCCTGTATTGCTAATTCATGTTTACAAAAATTGTGGTCACAATATACTAAATATGAAATACTCTTTTTTACTTTAATACGTAGTATACAGGCCATTTCATATTTAATATAATCTGACAATTATATTTTTCAAAATAAATAAGTCAAACAGCCAACAAGTAAAAAAAAAATCAAACAAAAAGTCGTTTTAATACAACGTTTGTTCCACAATTTTAGGACATTTTCAGGTAATCAGGTAAAATACAGTTTTAAATTTAGAACCGTGGTCTGCATCCTATCTAGGTGTAGCCGAAAATTTTCGGTTTCAGCCGTCATAGGCTCTAAATTTAAAAGTCTATTTTACCTGATTACCTGAAGAAGTTCCAAAAATGTGGACGAAACACTAAATAGGATTGAATTTTTTATTTAATTTATTAATAAATTTTTCTGTCTTATTAATAATTTATTTATTAAGAAAGTATTTCCTCCTATTTATAATACTCAAATATGGTTACCTATTATCAGTTAAGGGATAATAAATTTCATACTATAGAAACTAATTCTAAAAATGTAATATTAATATAATATAAATGTTTTGTAAATATGGATGTATGTTTTAATTATTAACAGACTAAAACTTAGTTAAACAGAAAAAAGGAATATTTAATTTCAATCGTTTTATTTTATTAATGCGTATTTAAATAAATATACTTTGCTAGATATCCTGATGAGTCGCATTTTTATTCAAACTCCCGTTGCAAAGGAAAGAAATTGTTTGGAAAATATACGAGGAAAGGAAAATTGAGTGAAATGTTGGCATTGAGTTTCTTGGCGGAAAAATCGTAGTCGTGACAGCGCGTGCAGGAAATTACAAATTAGAATCCCTGTCCCGCATCGATCCTTGATTCCCAAGCGCCTTGCTGTCACTTACTAGGGAACTTGTGCTGCTTACGACACATTCCCTGCACATTTCTTCGTCTCGCTTCGAAACTATAGTTTTTACGGAATTATTTTTCATGGAAATTAATATTCTATAAACAACTGAATTACTTATTTTGGTTGGTTGCCATTTCTCTAATTTAACAATTATTAATTTAGTTTCAGAGCTTTATTACTTCACATTAAAGCTCATACAATTCTGTTATCACAAAATTCTCACACGAGACGTGCTATTTTCATAACTTCAATATTATGATTAAAATTGTTTCTCCTCGTTTCGCATCTCGTTGTCGAAATCCACAGGAAGTTTTATCCGGACTGTGAAGGTTTCTTCACTCTTTTATTCCTCGTAAAATATCTATTTTCTGGAGAATAATAAACTTTAAAACACAGGAGAGTCGAATAGATCAGTTCCATCATCAGTGTTCGGCCACTTTTCAAAAGGACATCTTCGCCATTGACTCTCAAGTGAGGGAATATGAGAGTGTTAATTTACACATTAAATCAATATCAAGACATTTAAAAAATTTTATTTAGCTATTACATTAACTTACGTAGTTACCACCATGGAAAACCCTCGACTCATCATTATGTGGAAATCATTTAAATCAACTATACGTATGAATATGAGACAATTTTATATACATTTAGTGTTGAACTTGTTCCAACAACATTTACACTTGTTGATCTCCTGTTCATATTTTATTGGGTTGTTCGTCTGGATAGACTTAAGTTTTTCAGAAATTTCAAAATGTTTTTGATTAACCACACAATTAAAATGCATAAATAATTCGGTTTGTTTTACTCTATCATTCATAGAAAACTATCATAGATTTCCTACTAATATTCACATATTATTTAAGTTTACGTTAATGGTCAAAAAACGAAAGAGAAAAGTGAAAATAAAATACTGAGATAATGAAAAAAATTGAAATAAGCTATTTATTAAAAAATCCCAGCAGAAATTAAAGGTATATTTTTGTGAACAGCTGTTTAAAAATTTTAGATTCGTTATTGCAACATTTAAAGGTGTTAATGTGAAAGGAATATATTGCAATCTAAAATATCTTGAAATTTAATTTATTACATAAATAAGAGAAATAAATTGACTTTGTTGTTCTTAACGCAAAAAAAAGTTTACTTTCATCTGGGACTTTGAGGGTCGCTTTGAATAATTGTCTCACCTCTCTCATCAACGATATTGCTACACTTAACATAAATTTAATGATAATGTGAATAATTTCGCCATACGAATACAGTCAACCGCTTTTAAACGCCGAGATACAGCAGTTTCACTGCCGTAGTTTAAATAAAATAGCCTTCTACTATTCGTCAATAGTATTTGTCGTTCATAGTAACTTTTCAAGGCTTCAAATATATGCTTTACGCTGTACTTTACATATTGTGAATTCTTGAATTTTATATTAGTACTTTATTCCTAAAATGAATGTACGCATGTATTTATTTAATCAACTAATGGGCAGTTTTCCTGGTGGAAGATACATGAAATAACAATTATAAATAATTATTCTAAATAAAACGGCGAGCGAATTATAAAACAATGATAAATTATGATATAAAGAATAATATTAATCAAAGATTAATTTTTAAATAATTATTATACACAACAATATAATTTTTTTTTGTGTTGATATCATAATTGACTATAATTTCACTTGTTCCTTTAGTCCTAGGTACCAGTCGGATAGATTCGTAAATAGAATTTGGAAGAAATGAAGCAGCAAACACTTAATGAGGATTTAGGAAAATATTTTTTGAAATCAAGCTGCAGAGAAAAGTGGAACGTACATAAGGTAATAATCGAAATAGACTAAATACTATACTAACCTTAATTAAGCATTTATAAAACCTCGATATTAAATAAAGTTTGAAAATATTAGCGTTTTCGTGACAAGTTTGGATAATTTTATTTTTAAGCTAACGTCCTCTGATGTTGAGGATACTTCTTAAACAGATTTATTAGATTTAAGTTAATTAAAAACGAATATGAGACGTGTTAGCAGCAGAAAACTATAGTTCTTATTCTCTTTCTCATTGCATTAATAAGCTTTCAGGAAGATTAAAGATACGGTTTGCCTCGTTAGTATTTAGCCAACTAGTAACACGCGAGAATTCTGGTTGACAAACAAACTGCATCATTTGGCTTCTGGTGAGCTGTAAAAATTTGTACCCAACAAATTACGTAGTTTTCTATAATTGGTAAGAATCAGACGATAATGTATAAATTATACATGTGCCAATTCAAGTGACCTAACTGATAATCGAAAACGGCTCCAAGTATTGTATTGCACATGTGCTTGTTGATGGAAAACTGCAAAAGATTTTATTTAAGGGTAACAGGCTACATGAGGGTAATCTACATAGTGGCAACTCCCCTTTAATAGCATAGGAAGGGATTTGAAAGGGGGGATGCGGAAGGGTAGAGGAAGGTAGCCATGGGTTAACTAGGGCCCCCGGGCTACAGTTTAAGGATCCTACCCGGCATTCGCCTAAAATTAATGCAGGACAAACCCTAGAAAACCTGCATCAGGTACGTCGGGCATTGGGTACTTGTTACACGCCCTTCTGATAGCGGGAGAGGAGTTTGCTGTGGGGACGCAGCATTCCCTTCTCCGTACTTCGACCAATTTAAGAGGAAGCTGGCCGACTGTTCCAATGGGAACAGAGAACTACTCTTACCGTATGCCCAAGGTCTGTGACCCCGGAACATACACCTCTCAAAACAGGCCGAGGTGCCTCGGCTTGTGGGAACCTTAGTTCAAAAACGGAGAGAGGAAAATGCATCCCCACAGGTAGCCTCCGCCAGAGCTCTCTGGGAAGGTTCACCTGTGAGAGAATTCTCTCGCAGGCTTCCTTAACTTCAAAAGACTAATATTTTTGGACACAGCCTTTCCTCTACCCTTCCGCATCCCCCCTTTCAAATCCCTTCCTATGCTATTAAAGGGGAGTTGCCACCATGTGCATTACCCTCATGTAGCCTGTTACCCTATAAAAACCTTTTTCTTCCCAGAACTACCTGCGGACCGTAATGAACTCTTATTTCCTTCCCGGTCGTTTAATGGTCAACAACTGGAAAAGACTCGATTCTTTCGCAACCAGATAGTAGACTAAAATTAAGTGAATTTATTTTCATGGAGAGTTTTTATTCTCATGTCATGTTTTAATTATTACAAATACAATAAACATAACCAGAACAATGTAATTAGACAGTTTGGAAAAAAATATTTCAGTGTATGTTACCTTAATGTGATGATTATCATTAATGGGCGTGTCAAATAAAGAAAAAGACTCCATAATTACTGTAAAATATTGAATGAAACCTTGAAAAAATCAAGCAAAAAAAATATAAAAATGATAATGAAAAACCAATAAAACAGTGACGAAAATGTATCTTTCATCTTAATTGTTGGCAAATAATTCAATAAACCAAAATTTAATACTTAAGTTTATGAACAGTTTCAGACAGTTTATCAGAAAGTTATTTTTTAAATTAATTAATTAAATTGTCTGAAACTTGTCATAAACTTTATTATAAATAAGATTTGAATAATTCGGATAGTGTAAGGTCTTTAAAAATGGATTAGTCTGTTATACCGGTCGTTAATTATTTGTATTATTTTGTCTTATTTTATTATTTTGTGTTCTTTTAATGATAAAATTTGTTGTTCTGGTATCTAATTAACGAGATATTATTAAAACTATATTTAATAAATTCGTTGATAAAAATCAATGAAACAAGAATTTGCTATTAAAAATTTTAATGTTAAATTTAATTTACTTTGAGGAATTTTAGGTGAGATAAAGGAATTTCTTTATGAACTAAATTATAAACCAATGCCCGGTTTTGGAATAAAGGATGACTTTGGTAAAAATTGAGAACAAATCTGGTAAACGTTGATTTTAGGCTAGTAGAAGATTTTAATTGAATAGGGTCTTGGGAATATTAATAACTTTTTTGTGATTCTTGAAGCTAAGAATTATGGAAGCGTGCATGTCTAACGAATCCGTCGGGGAAGGAATCAGGACTCGCAGAGGTTTCCGGCGAGAATGATTCAGACTGTCTCATTTATATACCTGGAAATGACCACAGTAAAAAATAATAATGTAAGGATTCATTAAAATTGTTATTGTAGTTTAAACTATGTTTTAATCATTTTTCTGAAGCTTTCTTTTGTGCGAATCTATAATATGTACATCACTCTTTGTTGCATATCTCGAACAGCGGATCACTCAAAACCTCGTATGGAGAAACATCGCCGAGGCCACCAGGTAGGGTAGGTGAATAAGTTCTGTCACAATATAAGAGATGGCGCTGGTAGTAACTGAACAAGTTTTCTTTTGAAAAGGACTATCTTTCAACACTACTGTTAAATTTTCAGTCGCATTCGTTGTGTGAAATCCTCTTTCCTATCAGTCAAAGAAAATACTTCGCGGTATTTTTAAACCTTAGAAAAACTAGTTTAATCTACAATTGAAAGTCAAACGCCTGAATAAATATATGATTTTCTCCACGAGAGTTCTTCATCAGGGATTAAAACATAGAATTATAATTTTGCTGAATGATTTTAAGCGCAGTCGGGCATCCGAGAGTTATGGACAACGTCCTACTAGAGGAGACCACGCCTCAAAATGATCGACAAAATATCGATGTAGTGTTGCGTGATAGACGAATAAAATACCATCGAACATGACTAGGGCACAGGCATCTCCCACCGCTAAGCGGTTTAAATTTTTCATGAAAAACCTTGTATCAAAAAATATTATCAATATGGGTGTCGAATTTGCGTTTGTGGTCGAGACTAAACGCAACCGTGTGGTCGATTCAGTGGTCGGTTTGACGCGTTCCTGACGAATTTCTACGTCGATACATAACTGTTGATATTACACGGATCCACCACTGAAATTCAGTGACATAACTGTAGAGACAGCGGGGCTTTCAGACGATTCAGCTCTGAAGGAGACGAAGACGGTTAAATCGGTCGGTTACAAAGCATGGTTCATTTGAAATATAATTAGAACAAATATGAAAATATTCAATACAAGTGGGGAAAAATCAAATAACAACTCTGTGCAAGCGGAATAAATCAATGCTGTAAATATACAACAGAGAAAATACTTTTTCCAACAACAGGGTCAAAATAAAATATTAATAGATTAACCGTTTAATTGTAATTTTGTCTTCCTATTTCTGGGAATACGAGAAATAAATAACAAATTCTTACTTCGAGGACCTATTATGATTACTACGATCACAGCTCTGGCCCTCATATTTACAAAAATTGTGTGATATCTCTCAATTTCTACAATAAGATCGTATCTTGGTAACTGGAACAAAACTATTATAGTTCGATTCAGTTTGGACGTGCTAATTCTAACCTGTCATGAATTAATTTTTTAATTGACAGCGTGATAGTTTATTGCATTATATCGACTCGAATTGTTTAAAATAAACGTTGATTATAGGTTTATTAGAATTGGCAGTATTCCGAACAACAGAGCTGAATGTCTTGTCAATTTAATTATTGGATATCTGAAGAACTATTTGCCGGTCGTGTTATACTGTGGCAAGCGACATCGGTAATAAGAAATGCGAGAAGTTTTGGACTTTTCGCTAATGTACATAATGAAGTTATGCATTCAGTTCGTAAGTTTTCCACAGAATTGCAAGTGGGTAAATACTAATTTCAAATATATTCCTGGATGATTGAAACAAGGTGTCACTGACACGTTTTGTTATTGTAAAATGTTTTAAAATTAGGTTCGATCAAAAAATTTATTGTATTTATTTAATTATTACAAATGTACATGACATTATTCATGATTAAGTACGATTCATTTCACACTCTTTGTAATCTATAAGACTCGTTCACTGACACTTACATGAAGTTGATGCGCGTAGTGTTAATATTAAGGACAAAATAACGTTTGTCCGTTATTTTTTATATATTTGAGTCGGTTTAACTACCAATGCTAAATAACCCTTAAAATAGAAAATAATTCTTTAATCTAAAATGGAAGGAAATATATACTTAAATGAGGGCAGAAATCGAGGCAAATGTAGTATGACGTGTTGGATTTGATAAAAATTTAGTGAAATGAAGTTTTACTTAACAACAATTATTTTCATGAAAATAAAGGTCTTTTTACGTTTACAATTATTTTTTTTTCCGCAGGTTATTCCCGGTGCGGCCACTAGTGGCCAATCAGTAGCCAGCCCTTGGGTCGCATCAGAGAGAGCAACTCCCGCGGACCAGTCATTCCACCAGGACGATGTCGACGGCGATCGTCGACGAAACGTCGTGTTTCTACAACGCCACACAGTTGAAAACCAAAAATTCTTGCAACGATTTTTTTTCTGTTTCAATTTATTATAAATCTTTCAGTTGAAAATTAATCTCTTGTACTATATTTTCCACAAGTGTTTATTCAAACCTACTTCAGATACGAAGGGGCTACCTTTGGGGATGCCTTTTCCTCTCCGTTTTTGAACTAAGGTTCCCATAAGCCGAGGCACCTCGGCCTATTTTAGGAGGTGTATGTTCCGGGGTCTCAGACCTTGGGCATACGGTAAGAGTTGTCTGTTATTCCCATTGGAATAGTCGGCCAGATGCCTCCTAAACTGGTCGAGGCACTGAGAAGGAAATGCTGCGTCCCCACAGCAAACTCCTTTCCCGCTATCGGAAAGGGCGTGGATCAAGTACCCAATGCCCGACCTACCTGATGCAGGTTTTTCTAGGGTTTGTCCTGCATTTCTTTAGGCGAATGCCGGGTAGGATCCTTAAAATATAGCCCGGGGGCCATAGGTAAATCTTGGCTATCTTCCTCTACCCTTCCGCAACCCACTTTCAAATCCCTTTCCTATACTATAAGAGGGGAGTTGCCACTATGTGGATTACCCTATACATAGCCTGTCTCCACTCACATCTCTCTGGTTTTTTGAACTAAGGTTCCCAGATTTCGAGGCACCTCGGTCTGTTATGAGAGGTGTATGTTCCGGGGTCGCAGACCTTGGACATACGGTAAGAGTTGTCCGTTATTCCTATTGGAAGAGTCGGCCAGCTGCTTACTAAACTGGCCAAGGCATGGCGAGGGATGAGCTGCGACACCACAGCAAACCCCTCTCCCGTCATCGGAAGGGCCTGGGACAAGTACCAAATTCCCGATCTACCCGATGCAGGTTTTTTATAGGGTTTGTCCTGCATTACTTTTAGGCGAATGCCGGGTAGGATCCTTAAACTATAGCCTGGGGGTTCTAGTAACCCTTGGCTACCTTCCTCCACCCTTTCGCATCCCCCCTTTCAGATCCCTTTCCTATGCTATAAGAGGGGAGTTGCCACTATGTGGATTACCCTGTACATAGCCTGTCTACACCCCCCCCCCCCAAAAAAAACCAGCAAAACTTAGAAGCTCAAGGAGCTTTCGGACCATCTTTTTCATTAAAGTTTAATTTTGTTAGAAGAAAAACTACATTTTGTTATAATTTTGGTCCACTGATAACTAAGAACAAATCAGTCTTAATATAAACAGGAATTCCTATCGGACTCATTTCAAGCACATAATTAAATCGTGAATAACTTTTTAATGACCATTCTGGTCTTAGTTATGTTAGAACACCGTACAAAATTCAATTTTTCCCAGAATTTTATAATAAGCAGTACTGTCGCGTCATGAGCATTAAATTTATTTCATTGTCCATATTTGTAACAGATAGGAGCGTATTATTACCATTGCAGCTGTCTTCTTAAAATACTGTCGTGAGGGTTTTAATTCGATATTTGAATCACTCGAATTATTTACGAAATTGCGTGTTTGTTAAAAATAAAAGTTATTATTATTGTGCAGCAATTAATTGTTAAATTTTAAATTCTGGTTGCATTATGAATGGAAACTTGTCTAGATAAATTAATGACGGGAGCGTGGCAGATGTAGTGGAAAACAGTTTGTAGTGAAATTATACCTATTTACTCATACGTTTGTTATGTTCACAGTTACGACCATTGAGTTGTTGCTCGTTTATAACGAACGAATGAAATAAAGTTCAACATAAATTGAACGGCATATTAACGCTTTACTACCGGCAGAATATTATCATACAACCGATAAATAATCCTTGTGAATATTGAGGACACTAAGACCAAGAAATCGGCTGTTTACGACGTAGCACGAGGAACGATATGAGTTCCGTGGCAGACTTCATTAAGTTGGAGGTAATAACTGCTATAGCGAGTTGGCACATAGCCAGCACGAAATTAAAGTTTCATAAAACAAGGAGATGGCGCCCCAAACGTTTGGCGCTAGGTGCTTTTAATCAAAGAAGTGGAAACGTTTGTGTAAAATTGTCTCAGGCCTTCTTCCAGTTCGATCCCATTACGATGGAAGCAATGCGTGCTCTGCACTTAACTAATAAATATTGAGCACAATTATAAACGATAAAATTAGATGGAACCGTTAAAGAATTAGGATGCTTTTAGCCTTTAATATCTGTGAAGTAACGTTTCTGAGAAATCACCATTTGCTAATGACCAAAGTTTTCCGACGGTTAATAACAGTTACCCACTTCTGAAAAATCCTCTGTCCTGTTAAAAAGTCCTCTTTTTCTCGGAAGAAAAAATAATAGGGCAAAATATATCTTTTTTGATTAAATAACTTCTAAATAAAGTTCCCATAAGAAATCTTTAGCTGTCAGCCACACTTTCACTAAGTTTGAAAAACTTTATTTTGTCAAAAGAAGGAACAGAAATAATGGTCAGTCAATATAATATAAATATTACTTAAAACAATATCTAATAAAGTGATGGAAAATCACTTTCGTATCTTGGTGGAACTAAGATCGTTTGGACTTCAAATGAATTTCGTGAAAATTAAATATCTGTATAAAGAGATATGAGAAATTAATGATTTTAACAATAGACGTAACCAACGCCGACAATCGATTTCTAAAATTTCTTTAAAAAGAACAGATCACAAATCATCCTATGCATATTAGTTATCATCCTGTTTGTGATCGACTAGGAATAACTTCTAGAGCTAGATCGGAGAAATGTGTATCTATAATGTGCTTTACATGGTGTTGATAATTTTAATTATTATTTAGTGGAATGAAACGTTTCAATGCAATTTTTCTAGAATGACGAATTTTCTTGTGATGTGTTGTTTCAATTCTAAGGATATTCTGTAAACTTCGTCACTGTCTAATCAATTGCGATTTAAGCAATGTTCACTTGAATTTCACCTATCAGGCGAATTTACCTGGTCATAATGCCAGAATACGCAGGATATCATTTCCATAACTAGCTATTATCGGAATAAACGGTATTTCACCTTACATTATTACTGTATTTTAAAGATCGCCCGAGTTAAGTAATATTTGTAATATAATTTTCACATTCAGACTCTAGCATTTTGTATGCATAAAATAATATGCGAAGCATATATTAACAGAAATTTCTAGGTTATTATGTAATCATACCAATCCCCAGCAAGATAATTATGTTAATTTTATAATTACTCACGATTCGGATAGAGAAATAGACAATGTAACATGAGAAATTAATTAAATCAAACAATATTCAAAAGGCTTTGAAAATAATTACAAAAATTTCTATAAAGTATAATTAATAAAATATTTTAATAATAATAATATATAATTACCGACCATTAACGGTCATTTTTTATAATTCAAAATGGTTTTTATTAAACGCTTCCTCAGTCACCATTATTATATTAATATATTTTTAAGCAATAATTCAAATAGGAAGGAATTACAGAAATAGCAGGTGAATTACAGTTAATGATATATATTATTTGAATATTTTAAGGTTAATTAATTTAAGATACATGAAGTTTAATAACTGGCTTCTAATGCAAGATATATTTAAATGATTTATTGTTTAGTTAATATACAATAGTATAGGATCTCATTAATGGATTTTGTCGAGGTTTCCATGGCCTAGATGGTATTTTTTTCTGGCGAAAAGAAAGCTGAGAATAGAGGAACAGATGAGAACGACGATATAAGAAGAAGAATTTCCAAGCAAGAGTAATTTGAAAATGTGAAAAAAAAGAAGTATAGTAAAGAAAATTAAGACAACCAACGTTTCGAACAGCAATGAAACTCTTATTCTTCGGAGTAGAAAGATATTTACTGCATATGAACGAGAGTCCGTACACTCTTGTGGATTTTGGTCCTACTTGTTTCATTTCAGTCCTAGAGTTTTTTCGAACTATAGAATGTTTTAATGAGTATTTCCAATATATAATACTTTTATTAATCAAAGTAAACAAATATATTCACTATTTCCTTACAATTCATCTTTAGTAGTTTTTATAATCACAAATACAGTGTTGCCTACTATTTTCTTAACAAAATAATATAATATTAAGTAATGAAATATGGCCAAAAAATACATATATTCACTGACATAATTAAAAGTAGCTTCAAAAATTTAATTAATTCTATTGTACAAGAAAAATTAAAGACTACACAAAGTATCTTCCCTATATTTGCGATCTCATTAGGTATTACTTTGTAAATAAGCACTTTCATATCTATTTAAAAAATCTTAAATATTAAAAGATTGAAGAATTTTCGAATAATGTATTATTTAGACATTCTTAAACAGCTTACATGGCTGATAAAGAGTAAGATCTTATTCAAAATAATATAATCTTATTCATAGAAACAAATCTCTCTTGGAAATCGTGAACGTTTCTCGGAGCAGAGAATCAAGGATTCCTCGGAGTTATTACAGTAGTTGCTGCGTAGGTGCGGTACGTTGCAGAACTTCTGAGACCCTTTGTCTGCTCTTCAACAATTCAGCTCCTTCGGTGAAAACACGTTAGACGGAATCGTAGTAAGGGCGGTGCAATAGAAACCCGTATCAGCGAAAGCGAGTGCATATAATAAACCAACACCCGCCAAGTTTCATAGAGAATTCCTTTTGAGATATCATCTATGACATCGGTCTCACTAAAAGGCATTGTTCCCTAAAACCATAACTTTTATTTCTATCAAAACAACTAAATAATTGTCAAAAGATATTTGCATAGGTACGATTTAATAGTTCGAATTTAAAGAATTATAGTTGTTGTGTTCTATTTTACGTACACTGAAATCTGATATTAACGACTATATTTCAATTAACGTAGGCTACGGGTATATTGATTTAGTAAATCAGGTGACTGGTGTGCTGAGACAATTTCACTCTACTACTGCACTTGGGCCTTTTGATTGGGCGGCAACGAACGGAGGTTACGGTAAATTTAGATCGAAGTTGTCTCTGACGACGGCGATGTTGACTATCGCAGAAACGTTGTGTTGCAATAAATAATTCAGTGGGTTGATGCACCAAGTAAAATTTATTAAATACTATGTATTATGTTTCATAACTGAAACTTTTATTTTACACGTCTGATCTTCATCGTAATTTTATATAAACGATAATTTTTTATATTGATTTATTTACAGTCGCAACGACAGACCTAGTTATTTTTTTCTATATTTTTAATTGACAATCAAAATTTAAATATTCTACAGGTCAATATGCTGAATTAGGAACAGAGGTGTCCTTTTTTATTGACGTTAGTAATGAGAAGTTCTCTGTTGCTGATAGTGCAAACACAAACACAACCCTCGCCGGGATTCGAATCCAGGAGCTATGTGATGTGAGGCAATGACGCTGACCATTACACCACAGCTGACCAAAAGCTTAGGTTATCAGCGACTCAGTATGGGAGCTGATTTCATTGTCGATGGACTGATTTGACGAGAGTTTCTCTCAAGCACACAAACATCCATGCCCTCGCCGGGACTAGAACCCGGGACCTCTGTGACGTGATGCAGTCACGCGACCCCTACACCACAAGAGCTCGGCTAGAAATTGTTCCCGCTACAATATATATATATATATATATTAGGGCAACAGGCTACATGAGGGTGATACACATTGGGCAACTTCCCTTTAATAGCATAGGAAGGGATTTGAAAGGGGGGATGCGGAAGGGTAGAGGAAGGTAGCCAAGGGTTAACTAGGGCCACCGGGCTATATTTTAAGGATCCTACCCGACATTCGCCTAAAGAAATGCAGGGAAAACCTTAGAAAAACCTGCTTCGGGTAGGTCGGGCATTGGGTACTTGTCCCACGCCCTTCCGATAGCGGGAGAGGAGCTTGCTGTGAGGACGCAGCATTCACTTCTCCGTGCCTCGGCCAGTTTAGGAGGTAGCTGGCCGACTATTCCAATGGGAATAGCGAACAACTCTTACCGTATGCCCAAGGTCTGTGACCCCGGAACATACACCTCTGAAAACAGGCCGAGGTGCCTCGGCTTGTGGAAACCTTAGTTCAAAAACGTAGAAGAAAGGGTTCTGCCTGCGAGAGAACATCCATCGCAGGTCTTTCGTTCTTATATATATATATATATATATATATATATATATATATCTCCGTTTAGGGGATGCTCTCACAATCCTACGAGAGGATTGCGAGAGGATTCTCGCAGGTGAACCTTCCCAGAGAGCTCTGGCGGGGGCTACCTTTGGGGATGCTCTCACATCTCTCTGTTTTTTTTTGAACTAAGGTTCCCACATGCCGAGGCACCTCGGTCTGTTTTGAGAGGTGTATGTTCCGGGGTCGCAGACCTTGGGCATACGGCAAGAGTTGTCCGCTATTCCTATTGGAATAGTCGGCCAGCTGCCTCCTAAACTGGTCGAGGCACGGAGAAGGGAATGCTGCGTCCCCACAGCAAACTCCTCTCCCGTCATCGGAAGGGCGTGGCAGAAGTACCAAATGCCCGACCTACCCGATGCAGGTTTTTTATAGGGTTTGTCCTGCATTACTTTTAGGCGAATGCCGGGTAGGATCCTTAAAATATAGCCCGGGGGCCCTAGTAACCCTTGGCTTCCATCCTCTACCCTTCCGCATGCCCCCTTTCAAATCCCTTCCTATGCTATTAAAGGGGAGTTGCCCAATGTGGATCACCCTCATGTAGCCTGTTGCCCCAATATATATATATATATATATAGAGAGAGAGAGAGAGAGAGAGAGAGAGGGGAGAGAAAGAGAGAGAGAGATTTGTTTCTGGACTAATTGATCTATGGTATAAATTGTCTTTCACAAACGCAAGTCGGTAACTTGTTTCACCAGATCGTGTTAATGGGTTACTAATTTATTGAATGTTACATAAAATAAAATAAAAACATTTCCTTTGAAACTTACTAATAAAGCGTTTGAGAACAACCGTCAATTCTAACATGTCAGTGATAGTGCTTAATTTTTATTCATTCATATAGACAATTCCCAGTCAAAATTAATCGGGTAGCACCTAAAAATTCATGAAAGAAAAGCATATTTAACATCGTTAGTTTTCTGCCAACAAAGGATTAGCCAATCGTGGACAGGTGGATTTGTGTGCTCTTCTCCCATCGGCTGTACAAGCGGACAGCACCAGCATTGAGTTTTATTTATTCACGTTCCGCGAGAAGTGAACTTATTTGCAAACCCCAGCAAGCTCTGATTTAAGCACGGGACTACCTTGCGTATTGAGAGCTTTCGGTAATTAACGCATGTAAACAGCACGGATCACCTACAATCGAGTAATGTAAATTGGCAAAACAAGCAAGCCAACACACTGACTGGGAGAAAGAGTAATTGGCTGGGAGGAAAGCGGAAAAAAGGGGGCGGATGGGGAAAGAAATGGTAAGTATATTCAAACAAAAAGAAAAACGACTAAAAGTGATCTGATAAATAAATCTTCAGCACTCAGTGATGATTTATACTTATAAAATCATAGTGCCATAACACCAATTCTGGAGGTTGAAGTTTCACCGTGGAAAGCAACGATTCCGCGTTTCGAAATGTAAAGAAATATAAATATTTTCTGAATATTCTTTTGTCTGTTAATGAATAAATTTTTTCTTCTTATTTGATTTGTTTTAAATAAATAACCTTCAAGGCTAAATAATAATTATTTCTTTTTACATTAGTACTGTAACGGTACGGGGCGAGATAAGTATGGAAGATATTAAATATTTTTATTATTTCTACTATTAATGTAATTATGGCGAATGGTGAATAGAGAAGATGCCCGAAGAGCTCTACGGTCTCATAGCGTCACGCCTGGAAACTGTAAAAATTAAATAGAAAGTAAATATGTTCATGAATAAATCTAATTAGTGAGTGATGGTTTTTCAGGACCTGGGAAGAATATATGTGAGTGTGGCCGCGTCGATGGTACTGCTTATTGAAGCACAAGGCAACACGTCAAGTTTGGAAGCAGCACTTTAGGTCACACCCATTCATCGCCTAGTCCATATTACGTCATACGGGTTCAAATAAATAGTTGAATAAACGAATACGAAAAATGAAGGATTATATTCAAAATATGATGTTCTTCGTTTTCTTACATATTTTAAAATATATGACGCCATTACTACTATTAAACTCGTCCAAAGAAAGTCATCAGTAAGCTGAGTTGAAGATTCTGCAATAATAATAAGACAAAATATGTGATAATTTATATATCACACAACGTTTCTAGGATCCTTGTTCCTTTCTTCAGGTGCTAAGTAGGGCCTAGAGCGACACAACTGCACTCGTCAAGTTGACAAAACTAAAAATGCATAAAAAAACGCTACGACAATGGGAAAGCAGAAGGATTAGCGTAACAATATGGGAGCAATGACAATTGGAATTTGATTTAATTAATTTTATTCCATTAGTCCTCATATGAGGAAATAGGATACATCATTACATAAAATTACAATATAATAATTGGATGCTACATTTATAAATAATTAGAATTGAACATAAAAATAATAAAATTCGGGAACAAACATTTCCCTGTCGAACATAAGTAAAATATATTAATAATAACAAAAATAATAATTCTTTAACTATACTAAGGGTATAATATAATATTTACATTTCTAATTAAAATATTCAATATGTACTAGTAAATAACTAATGATTCGAGATTGAACTATCATAAAATATAGAATCTTCAAATCATCCAAAAATAAACACAAAGCTTGGCACACGTACACATACTAGTAAAAAATTAATTATTAGAGAATTAACTATCATAAAATATGAAATTAAATATTACATGAGAACAAACACAAAACCTGACATACGCACACTAGGAAGAAAAACAATGACGGACAAGTCACTTCACGAAACAGAACGACGAGGAATCTGCCCTTTCGTAGAAACTCCAGGTCTTCATTGCAAACAGACAAACAAAAGAGCAGAAAAGACCAACAGAGACTAAACGAGTTATGAAATAAGTAGTTATTATTAGCTACACTTTTACAGTTAAAAGAAGATTAATTATTAATTAATTATTGTTCTTTACATCTGGAGGAAGACTATTGTATAAAACTATCCCTGAATGGTGAATACTTCTCTGGTAGGGAGCAAGGCGATGCTTTCCAGATCTTAGACTTGACCCTAGTCACATAATCGTGAGACTCGCCAATCGTTTGAAAAAAATTCATGTTCCGCTTAACGAACTTTAAAATTTCGCGAAATAACACGCCAAGAAGAGTTAATATTCGCAAACTTTTGAAAACTGGTTTAAAACTAGATTTATTATCCGTATTAGAAGTATTCTGATTGCACGATTTTGCAACTTGAATATTTCAATGCTCCTGGAGTAATTTCTCCAATTTGCAATGCCATAACACATAAGGAAATTAAAATACGCAAAGTATTAGAAGGCTTGGCGTAATAGTAAGGGATCGTAGCAATTGTTGAGTTTTATAGTGTTTATTTTTACATTAATGTGATGTTTGATTTAATGTGAAGCATCTCTGACATAAGTCTGGAATTGTACCTGGTGTCAATGTCTAAAATCTTAGCAATTTGCCAATCAAATGTATGTTTCGAATTGATGATATGTTTTAAGACTACATATAGACGTCGCCACGTGACGTCTGATTCACAAAATCAATCCAACGTAAAATTTAACACGTTGTAGTAAAGAAGGTGGAAAAGTAAAATATTCTTTTGCCATGCGTATACGAGGTCTAATAGAGTGAGATGACGTCACCGAAAAATTCTGCGTCGCTTTCGCAGTCTGCGAGAGTCTTTATCTCCCTAACCACGACATTACATTTTAACACAAGAAATTAAGGACCCGAATAACAGAATTAATTTAATTTGGAACAATATAATATAAAAATGAGTAGACGTTTCGATCAACTATTGTGTTATTTGAAAATGCTATCGTCAGACTGAAATGATACAAAGTTAGATCGCATTACGAAGAATATGAATACAATATATAAAATAACAAAGATTATTTAATAAACGATTATAAATACTGTTTAAATGAGAAGTGTTTTATATGTAGCATTTCTGAGAGTAGACTTTTATAATATACGCTTTCTTATCTAGAATAATAGTATTATCAAAATTCAAAGAATTATTAAGATAGAAACAATTTTTTGGATTAGGGAAATGTTCACAAGATGGATACTAATGTAAAATTTCCACTTTATAAGCATTATCCTATTGCAAAACAAAGGAAACTAATTTTAATAAAAGGCTAATCTCAGAAATGCTACAAATTAATTCCAACAAATTTTCTTTAAATGTAAAACAAGACACTTCTCATTTAAACAGTATTTATGATGGTTTACTAAATAATAAATTTGTAATCTATACGTGGAAATCATATTCTTTGTAATGCGTTGTATCATTTCAGTCTGGCGATAGTATTGACAAAGATCACAATAGTTGATCAAAACGTCTACTCATTTTTAGATTATATTGTTCAAAATTAATTTCTGTCATTGCCTGTCATAATTTAATGAGTTATTTGTCATACAGACGTTCGTTAATTATGTTCTTTTACATTACATTTTATTACGCTTGCATCGTGACAGAGAATCCCAACATTTAATTAAGAAGGCTGGGAAATATATTATATTAATTTGTTTTGAACGTTTATCGTAAAAATAAACTTTACTAACAATGAGGTGATGAATTATGTATATTAATAGAACACGAGATAATATAAACGTTTTTATTACATGAAATATACCAAAATTCGTGCAGGTAATGTCGCGAGTAATATTATTTATTATTATTACTTTGCGTTACTTGTTTTCATTAAGCATTTCTTAATAGAATTTACTTAGTGAAATTTTCTGGCCTTAATAAATATCATAATTCACATAAATTGTTCTGAGCCCAAGGCTCGGCCTACTTGATGCGTTATCAACGGGTTCCTTGCATAATTTAAGCAAATACCGGATCGACCCTTAGTTCCCCCTTTTTCTTAACTCCACTGGGAGAAGAGGCTATGCCCGACTTAACGTCTGGACCCAAAACGCTCAGCCAGAGAATATTCCTCAAGGGCAATCCTTTATTCACGATAAAATCATTACTAAATACGTATAGTGTTATTTGTATTCTTTTGTTTCATATCTTCATAGGAATTTGTACGTTCATTGAGTGGTGAGTTGATGAATTTTAATAATAACTAAGCATTAAATCATCACTAGGTGACAATTCTAACAGTTTTTATCTCTAAGGTTTGATTTCACTCAGATTTATAGAATATTAAATTTTCTGTGCAGTTATATTTATACATTCCCAATACTGAATTATAATACTTAAAAATGTATACTGACGATCCGGTATTTGCTTAAATTATGCAAGGAACTCATTGAATCCTGAAGTTAAAAACTGCCAATATGCTTAATTTTTTCGCATCAATAATCAACTAACCGTAACAAGTACGATGAATAAATTACAGATACGGTTATTACTTTTAGTTTTGTAAATATCATATATTGGAAACAATGATAAAATATTCTACAAAAATTCGTTACCGATGGTTCGCTAAAATAATAGGGAATGATACATTACTTGTTGTAGTATATTTGTAATGGATATCGTTGCTCTCTTATTTGCTTTTTAATTATACTAGCAATTAAAATTTTTACGTATTGAAGCTATATGATACTCACGTAATTAAAATTTTGACAAATGACAGTGCTGTGGATTTACTTATTCATACATTAATTAAAACGGCGAATGTTTGCAGAATCAGAGTTCATGCAACAAATTGCTCGTTAAAACGATAAATGAATTTCAATAAAAATAATACCCTTATTTTAAGAGAATACGATATTGAAAAAAGTTGGATACGACTGTTTAAAATAAAATTTTTTTGCATGCGCATGCACATTTTTGTACAAATTTCCGTATTTCACATTCTCAGTACATTTTAAAAAAAGTTTTAAGAAGAATATATCCGGGTTGAGGCGCTTATTTTTTACTTCAATGATCTGCGTGTTGCTTACGTATTTTATTATATTCATAAAATATTATATAGCTTCAGTAACTTCAAAGATTTTAGTAAATTCAAAGATTAAGTTTAATGTTTTGTAATACATCCTTCATAATTTCAGTAAAACTTTGCTTAACGCTCACAATTTTAATTTACCTCGTACCAAATTAATATAAGCTACTATACTAAAAAAATCCATTATAAAGAATTTGAATCAACGTATGGTTTGGCAAAAATATTTTTTCATGATTGCCTTCATACGCATTTTGGTTCTTTAGATACAATTTTTGAAAAGTAATTTTCTTATCGCTTTCATTTTTTTTATTTTACATGTTTCCTGTCTTCATTAAAGTGTAGGTTACAGAACGTGTTTTGATTATTGCAAATACCCATTAAGAGACGCAGTTCTCGCCAGCTTTGGTTGTATGAGCACCACTTACCGGGTCGCTGCTGGCTCGATACACATTTTGGTGGATTAATTTTAGCAAAGTGCTGCGTGTGGGTTGGTTGAAAGAAGAGTGATTCGCAAATGTTGGTTATCATGCTGCCCTGGCACAGAGGAATATTTTGACTCTTCAGCTGGAAATACAAGCTACTAATTGAGGTAGCGTTACTGACCATTATTACGCAAATATTTTGCTACTTGCAGAGTCTGCGGGCAAAGAGGTTGGCCATGTGGAAATATATTCACGGTAGATGAAGGCTGTGATAGAATGGAAACAAACTGCGTGCGAGTTCGTGTAGCCTGACGACATAATTTAATTTTGAAGAGTCTACTGCTGAAAATTTGAAGACAGGAGGTATTTCACTTAACTTTAATTTCTGACACAATGGAAGAGATTAAAACTCTTAAAGACCGAAAATATATTTTTGTATAAATGTTTTTTAGTTTTTAAATGACTATACTTTAATTTTGCTTCAAGTAATTTGGGTATTTTTGTTTAATTTCAGCATTTTAAATTAGAATAATAAACTGTTTAAGTTTACCGATATTAAGCATGGAAAATAACAATTTAAACGTAGTTTTTAGATTGGGAAGATGAGTATTAGGTTTTTGTTGTTGAAAATTTAGTATTAATGCTTAGTAGATCTACTATTTATCAAAACATTATTATTACACCAATTTTTTATGAATTTTGCAAAGGTTAATTTACTTTTATCAGTATATTAAATCTATATTTCAAATACCTTTCTTCATACTTCCATTAGATATTATCATTATAATTCTATGAAACTTGTGTGTCAAAGTTCTTCCTAAATATTTAACCTTGAATGTTTCGTGTTGGTCCGTAAAGCGTGACATTTGCGTCATTCCATGTCAATTGATCCAAAAATAAATTTCAAAAATTTTGTATGTAGAGTCCGAGTAAGGTTTTAGATTCGCCGATGAAATACTTGACATTTTGATAATTTTTAGATATAACAGCCTTGCTATTTTCTAAAATTAAATTTCTCATAGGCTTACAAATTTTTCTGCTCTATCTAAGAATAGAACAAAAAGTATCGAGTCAATAATCTTGAAATTTAACAGAAGCTATTTTGATGTATTGTTGTTTTTCAAAATTGTTAATTTAATTTTAAGATCTTAGGCTATTTTCAATCTTCTTTTGCACAAAAGTACCTTCAAGAAACGTTTCAAAACAAGTTTCATTAGAAAGAGTGTGTTTCCAACCCAGCGGAATGGATTTTCTAACGTTGAAATATAGCAGAAAAAAGAAGGAACAAGTCGTAAGGCATTGCCATGATAAAGTCTTCAATTCAACAAATCATTTCTGTCATTTTCAGGGCACACTTATTTCAATTTTTTTATATTAACATAATTATTAATATTTCATCGCGTTCGTTTATTTGTAACATTGTCACTGGCAATTTCAGACCCTCAGTTAGTAAACACATGGCAATAGAGGTCTCGCCCGGTTGCCGTGCAATACCAACCACTGATAGATTTCTTAAACAAGGTCCAAAGCCTGTAACTTGGTTTCTTATTCCAGGTTCCAAAGGCTTAAATAGGAGTCTGTCCGGTTCTCAAGTCTATGATTGGCAACTTGCCATAGTTTCCGAAACTTAATTGGGTATCTTGTACGCTTCCCAAGCCGATGTCCTCTGTCCGATTTGATTCAAAGAAATCTTTTCTTACAGTCTGATATTCTTTCAACACAAATTCTGGGCCTTGATATTGTTTGCCGGATGATGTAACTGAAGGAACAGGAATGATGTAAATGAGGTGCTGCTCTTGAAACGCCTTTCCGGCAAATAAAATGAATGAGTAGGGCCAACGGGATTCATAAATTTTAGATATGCGTCATTTTTCTCTGCTGAAACTTCAACAACATTGCCATAAATATAGGCAGCGTAACATCCAGGAGCAAGGAAGCCTGCGAGAGGATTTTCTCGCAGGTGAACCTTCTCAGAGAGCTCTGGCGGAGGCTACCTGTGGGGATGCCTTCACAACTCTCTGGTTTTTTTGAACAAAAGTCCCCACATGCCGAGGCACCTCGGCCTGTTTTGAGGGATGTATGTTCCGGGGTCGCAGACCTTGGGCATACGGTAAGAGTTGTCCGCTATTCCTATTGGAATAGTCGGCCAGCTGCCTCCTAAACTGGCCAAGGCATGGCGAGGGGTAAGCTGCGACCCCACAGCAAACCCCTCTCCCGTCATCGGAAGGGCGTGGGATAAGTACCAAATGCCCGACCTACCTGATGCAGGTTTTTTATAGGGTTTGTCCTGCATTAATTTTAGGTGAATGCCGGGTAGGATCCTTAAACTATAGCCCGGAGGCCCTAGTAACCCTTGGCTACCTTCCTCCACCCTTTCGCATCCCCCCTTTCAAATCCCTTTCCTATGCTATAAGAGGAGAGTTGCCACTATGTGGATTACCCTATACATAGCCTGTCTACACCCCCAAAAAATAAAAAAATTAAATAAAAAAACCGTCCAGACAATTTAAAATGTGCAATAGTGGTCTCAGAGGTACTGAAAACCAAAATTATCCTGTAATTTGAGGCCATTCCGACAGAAATTGAACTTAAGTAGTCGCTAATTGGTGAGTGTTTCTAGTTACAGCTATTGTGGTGATTTCTAGTCATCTTTCTTCCTGAAATATTTTTCTTTTTTCGACTTCAACTTTAGGTTAACAGACGTTTTTGCTTCAATATTTGCTCAGGCGAAGGCTTTATCGGGCAACAAATACCTTATTTATGCCACCAAGTTCACCATAGGGTGATTTGACGTGACTTGTATCCTAGACGTTTCATTCAGCCTCAATGTCAAAATCAATTATATGGTTCCTCAAAATGAAACAGTTATATAATTTTTACATACCCGGAGCCATCTCTGAAGTAGTACATTTTGGTAACATTAGTTTCAGTTATCAACATTTTAATAAATTTTTGATGAAACACGTGTACAGACCCTGCATTATTTTGCATATGATCGCAAATAATTCAACAGATAATAGTTTTCGACATAATAATCGACAAACGGATGTATAAAATTTCCTGGGCAGCAACTTGGAGAATAAGTAAGTAAAGATCATCTTGACAATCAACTCCGTTTCTTTGAATCCAACTATCAGATTTCAAATATTCACTTTGATGTTTTGAAACAAACAGATGGGGTTTAGGTTTCAAAATCTCGCTTGGGAGTTATTTAAAAAAATTGTCCGCCGTTAATGCGCTCGTTTCCAATGTTTTTGTTCAGAGATTCGTCTGCATCGCAGTCTTGGAATGTTTCCTCTAGATACGCTATAAGTGCTCATTCACAAGGCCAATTTAGACCGTCCCTGACATTCAAATCCATTTAAAGCACCAATAGTTACACACTATGCAGTCACGAGATCGCAGAATTTGGAGAAACCAATTTCACCCTCGTATTTATCTTGATAATCTACATGCAGCACTTTATGATTACACTACTGTAACTGCTTTTGCTTTTGTACTTTCATGTCATCAAGCAAACCGGAAACACGATACTATTTGTCTGAGCCCATCCTGCTGATTTTATACATCTCGTAGAAACCTTTGGTTCTATTTTAATTTGTTCGGCTTGTAGTTTGTCTTGTTTGTGGGCAAGTTTAAACTATTTTAAATTATTATATTTAGTGATTTGAAAGATATCATACATTAATCTTCAGCAGTTTTGTTGTATTTTTCTTTCTGATAGACGAAATTAATGACACTTCGCAGCACATCTTATCGTATCGTGTTCTAGAGGTACTTGCGTGTATTTATACCTATCGTGCTGCAGGTCACTCTATCGTGCTCCATTGAAGTGAATTTAGTAGCCTTCGTACGTAACTCAATTTAAGTATTATAGGTTAGATAGATAGATAGATTTATTCTCCATTCGCCCTCTTCTGAGGAAATACACAAATGTTATATAAGTAAGTACATAAATAATTAATAAGTTTCTAAATACAATAAACAAATTACATATAAAATGAATCCATATTAATACTAATAATTAATAAAAATACACAAAAATGTTCACATTTCACCCGTCACCACATACCCGGAGCCATCAGGCTGTTTTGTTTTCTTTTTCTGTTTCAATTTCTTTAAGAAGCATGCACACTTATCACTTCGTGGTATTCAACAACGCTAGGTACGGAGGGATGTCGTCATAGATAGATAAGGGCAGGAAAACAGAACCAAAAGGGGAGAACTGGACACACTATGTAATAATCGTTACATATTCGGCAATTTTGTCGCCAAAGCAAGTTTTTTTAGGGTAACAGTCTACATGAGGATAATCCACATGGTGGCAACTCCCTTTTAATAGAATAGGAAGGGATTTGAAAGGGGGGATGTGGAAGGGTAGGGGAAGGTAGCCAAGGGTCAACTATGGCCCCCGGGCTATGATTAAGGATCCTACCCTCCATTCGCCTAAAAGTGATGCAGGGAAAACCCTAGAAAAACCTGCATCAGGTAGGTCGGGCATTTCGTACTTGTCCCACGCCCTTCGGATGGCGGGAGAAGGGTTAGCTGTATGGTCGAAGCTTTCCCCTCGCCGTGCCTTGGCCGGTTTAGGAGGCAGCTGGCCGACTATTCCAATAGGAATAGCGGACAACTCTTACCGTATGCCTCTCAAAACAGACCGAGGTTCCTCGGCATGTGGGAATCTTAGTTCAAAAAAACCAGAGAGATGTGAAGGCATCCCCAAATGTAGCCTCCTCCAGAGCTCTCTGGGAAGGTTCACCTACGAGAGAATTCTCTCGCAGGCTTCCTGACCAGGTCAAGGTAGTTTTTTTTATTATTATTTTTGGTGTAGACAGGCTATGTATAGGGTAATGCACATAGTGGCAACTCCCCTCTTATAACATACGAAAGGGATTTGAAAGGGGGGATGCGGAAGGGTGGAGGAAGGTAGCCAAGGGTTAACTAGGACCCCCGGGCTATAGTTTAAGGATCCTACCCGGTATTCGCCTAAAAGTAATGCAGGACAAACCCTAGAAAAACCTGCAACTTACTCCTCGCCATGCCTTGGCCAGTTTAGGCATGGCGAGGGCTAATCTGCGACCCCACAGCAAATCCCTCTCCCGCCATCGGAAGGGCGTGGGGCAAGTACCAAATGCCCGACCTACCTGATGCAGGTTTTATAAGGCAGTAGGACCATCAGTTTAAAATACATTGCAGGAAACAAAAAACAGATGTGGGAAATTCGTCAAATAGGACGGTTAACAACTTGAATAATTTATCTGTGCGAGTGTTTGTGGAAATTCCTCCTTAAGAAATATCATTTAGGTTGAATCTGAAAAAACTGTTTCACCCCCCCCCCCCATTTCTCCTATCGCCCCAGCTAATTAATTAAAATCATAATCCAATTTAAAGTTAAGTGTAGTGTTCAACTGTAATTATTGCAGACAGTGTATCTTTAATTTATTTATTTACGTTCTTCTTTACGATCTTTTTTCTTCATTTTTTAAGATTATAAACTTTCTAATGACAATGTTCAATTATTTTCTGTCTAAGTTAGATAATAAGTAATGTTGTTGCACCATTGTATATTATTAAATACATACATACAATTCCGGTATAAATTTTGTATCAACATGTATACTCTGGAAATGATGAAAGGAGTGTTTGTTTAAGGTATTTGAGGGCAATGAAACTTTTAGCCTAAAATAACCTGGTATAGTACGAGATGATAAACACATTCTACATCATGAAGCACAATGTTACACCTAAATTTAGACGATTTTACTAATGGGTCCTCAATTGCCGTGTTACAATTTAGCCAAGGAGTAGCAGCTCTAGACTTGACTTGACGCGACGTATTGCCGTTCATGACAAATGCCTGGCCGCCTGAATGCCTGCCAGCGGACCACTCCCCATTGTGCGCCACGTTTTCACGGACCGACGATTACGACCACTGTGTTTTCAGCTCTGTTTGCGTTACACTGGATCAGCATCACAATTGGGAATCTACTTTACACTTCATCACAAAACAAAATGTTTTAAAATCCTCTCACCGGACGGCCGGTGCTTACAATGGGCCCCGGGTCCACGAATTTCAATGCGATAGAGGTTGGGAGAATGCGTAGCGGTATTAATTATATCCTGCCAGCAACGGGACTGAGCTTTAAACAACAATTTATAAATATCTAACGCTCTGTACGCCGTAATCTGGCGGTGGAGTGCGAGCAGAATCAAGTGTCACGAATCACATATAATGTGATCGGTGCCGCGAAACTTAATATAATGCATGGTCATTGCATTATTTAATTTATTTTCAAACTATCATTATTTATGGGAACAGTTATCTTTACGTATTTACAGAGAATTCGTCTGTCCAGCACAGTATGTGTAGTAACCCAATTTCTGAATCCAGCCTTTTTGGAAAAACGTGATTATTTTAAGTTTATTCAATAAATTTGGTGTACTTTCCATGTTTAAAGTCTCGTAATTATAATGTTGAGATTCAAACCATATTGAACTGATACATAGAGACTTATCATCACGTCCTTACACTACAATCATAAAATTGGTACTTGTACGAATATTCTGAGATCATTAAGCCAGCTAATTAACTAGAGATTTATTGTGGAAGCTACATTCAATTTTCCAACAGATGTACTGAATTTATCAAAATTGAAATGAAACGGCTAACTGGAAAAAACAGCTTTATTTTCATTCCCAATAAACGTAATCCCATGTCATCAAAATAACCACCAAAACGGAAATGTGGCCGGAGGTTTTAGTAAACTCTTTTAATTCGGTTAATAACCTTTTAACAGTATTTTAACGCTTCTAAGTTTCGTATTGTATGCATGTAAATTCATTCCATGAATTACATGTTAATTGGGCTCAAAATAAATATTTTTACTGTTTATATCATATTATGAGTACTACTATTTGTTATAACGGACACTTGTTTTTCATAAAGAAATAAAACTAAATAATTTTAATAGACAAAATAAAATGTTTTCAGTCTTTTATAATTTAAAATGAATAGATGAATAAGAAGTGCCACAAAACTTTTCTTGTTGCTTTCGTCGGGTGATTGAGGGGAAAGGAAGAGCTGTAAGAACGACACTCCGCACCACAGGGGACGACTCTATAATTTTGATAATTTATTTTTAAAACAAGATAACGAGGTAAAAACTACGTAACAAAATTAAAGAGACAAAGTTCAAGATGATGATTAAACTAATGCCATACATCAATTAAATTGTAAATATTGCGATAAAAATTATATAGAACACATTAGTACAAATATTAGTATGAGGATTTACAGCCACAAGAATGATGCCAAACAGAATACAAATACAAATACGACTTTAAAATTACGTCATTTAAATTTAGACCGTAAAATAGATTACAAGAATGTGAACATCTTACGTAAATAACTGAATAACCTTAAAATAAACATTTTAAAATCGATATTGTAACGCGTTTATTTAGGTTTAAGTTTTTCTTTTTCTCGGAAGTGTTGTTTGTGTGGTCTTGAAAATTCGAAACCGTGCACGTGCATGGGGGTGGAGGAGATAAATATTTCCATCCAAGTAATTTCGTGTCCTGTCTCGATTGTTGGCCTCAACATGACAGAATAGTTAGTCATTGTTGACTACGGAACTGCAACTGTGTGCTATAAATCTTGTGACAATGGAAGAATCAGTAAAACTGACGAAGTTTTCTAACAATAAAAAAAGTAAAAGATTGGGAAGATATAAGGGAGAAGATAAGCTTTTGAAAGGACAGTTGTTCTGCGCTCACCGAAGCTGGTGGATGTGATTAAGAGAGGCTCCGTAAAGTTTTATAGTTCGAGGCAGAATCGTCGTGAGAAAGGAGCCACAATTTGTTAGTGATGAGTTCACAGAATAGCACCACACAATTTAGTACGACGGCTTGCCAGCATTCAATCCCGGAGGGCGACGCCTTAGCCAGCAATCAACCCCTGAGTCGACGCCAGTACGTCGGTACGAGAGCTACAGCAAGCAACACAACACAGAATAGCAGTACGCATTTGGTACGGGCAGCAGATCTCTTCTATGTAAAACGACAGGTGCCTGAGATAAGAGTTTTCATGTTTAACTTTAATAAACTTATATAAAATTTCATTATTGGTTAAATATTTATTTTGATTTAACGTATAAACCCAGCCCACAAAATAATTCTTTACAATATATAGCTTTAACAATAACACTGGTATAAATTCAAGGAAGTAATGTGTAGAAATCTCCAAACATTTCGCTAAAATCCTTGAACATTAACTAGACAGGTTAAAAACACCTGTTTGGGATTATTTAAACTATTTTACCATGCCTTTCTTTTCAACTGTCACCACGAGCGTCCTCTATATTTTTCCCAAAAGTGAATTGTTCCATTACTGTTAGTTTTTGGAATTACTGATCTAGACAAAGGTGGAAGGTTACTACAGTCGTGACTATAAATCTACAGCATTGTAAATCTTCTTTTACGTACCAATCTGAAGACCTTGAGCTTACATAATTTACTTTCGTACAAACATTAACACGTTCATAAAAATTAAGACTATCATTTCTTATTACAATTATTTTTTGTCATTTTCTAGACTCAAAGGATACACTTGTCGTTTTTGAATTATTATTTTAATATTTCAAGGATAAAAATAGAGAAAATGTTAGATTTCAATCGTACAATAATGTAGCCCACAAAAATGCAGCGATTGATGAAGTACTGACAAGTCTCGATTCACCTCTCGTAGTACCTGCATGGCGTGATGACCACCGATTCCCTCCTCAACAATCAGAGATAAATAACTGGGCAGGACCCGATTTCCTAACTACGTAAGGGTGACATCAGGCTTGACAAATTGTGATAAAATTGAATACACGGAAAAAATTACATAATCGTCATTTCGAAAAAAATTAACAGACACAGATTTGACGAACTTTGCTCGTAGCAATCTCACCACTCCTATATTTATACATTTGTATATACTTAGTTTTAACATTGAATCTTACCTCCGCAAATTTTGGAGTATTATGCGACTTTCATGGTAAATAAAAGATTAAAGAATAAATAAATGTCTGGCTGGATTGAACAAAACTGATCGCATAACTTGCTTCGCTCGTCTGTTTTACGTTTGAAGAAATTGCGTGTACTTGGTTTAAAGATTTTGAGAGTAGTCGATGTTATTCTCCAGAAAGTAATAGCAAAAGCGCGTAACGTGATTTACGGCCATAAAATATTTGTTAAGCACTCCTCAACGTCTTATGGTTTCATGTTCGGTAGCTCGCACATATAATTTTAAAACTTACCAAAAACAAGATCAGAAAAAAATTAGGCCACTCTTAACTTCAGCCTGAAGAGAATCGAGTTTTGTTGTTTAGGAACCTGGTTGTTGTCGTGCTGAGGAGGAGAAATCCGTGAACTTCTTGATATAAAATAATAGTGTTACTCGTAGTTTATTCAAACAGATAGAACAACAAAGAGATAACTTCTAGGCCAACTGCCTTCTAAACTGGTCGAGGCATGGCGAAAGGAAATGAGATAACTTCTAGGCCAACTGCCTCCTAAACTGGTCGAGAAATGATGGTATGCTGCGTCCCCACAGCAAACCCCTCCTACCGCTATCGGAAGGGCGTGGGACAAGTACCTAATGCCCGACCTACCTGATGATAGGGTTTGTCCTGCATCACTTTTAGGCGAATACCGGGTAGGATCCTTAACTATAGCCCGGTGGCCCTAGTTAACTCTTGGCTACCGTCCTCTACACTTCCGCATCCCCCCTTTCAAAGCCGTTCCTATGCTATTAAAGGGGTGTTACCACCATGTGGATTATCTAATATAGATATAACTATAATATGGTTTAAGGCAACTAGACGAAATTCACTGTTTCGATGTTCAAATATTACCCCGAAAAAAAAATCCCAATTCAATTATATATATTACATCAATCACATTTGTCTTCAAAACGCAAGTGAGTCATAAGAGAATGACAAGATAAGGAAAATATTCGACTTATATTATAACCAATGCGTTTTATTCATCTTTATGACAATGAAAATATAAATTTTTGGTATTTTATGTAAAAAATGATTAAATATAGTTCAACGTTAATATTAAAATACTAATTAATCGTTAATTAAATTTTTATAATAATTAACAATGTTATTCTAAGAAATGATTGATAATAAAACTTAATAAAGGTATTTTAATTTTAATTTTATTTCACACCTGTTGAAAAACTATTGCCTGCCATCGTGTATATTATATTTTGAAACACACACACAGTCTACTATCTTACCCATGTATTTTTAATTCTTACTACTGTTACAAATAATAACCCTCAGCCACAAATCTTATGTCTAGTGAAATGATTCGAGCTTCGGACACCCGTTCTCTTGATCTACGTTCTAATATATTTGCAACAACGTCATCTTTTTGATACATATAATTCAGTCAGAAAACAAATACCTATTTTATATCGGTAATTTATTTTCCTAATGAGAAATAATAATAAACTAGCATTATTCTAACGATGAATTCGTAATTCAGAGAAGAAAGAATCTTCTTATGATAATTTTGTATACTTTTTCCGTTGGACCTAATAATATATATCGAATATTTAATGTCTATATTTTTTTTCTATTATCACATAACCAACCAATTGCTGCCGTCACGAAATCAAGCAAAATATGTAAGTATTTGGATAACTATTATTTTAGTAACGATGTACAATTAGAAGATTTAATTGACACTTTTATAAATCAGTCTCATTATTATACCTTTCTAAAATTGACTGGTTATAATTGTTTGAAATAAAAATTTGCAGACCTTCTTTTAATAATAACTTTAATAAATATTTATGTATTTTCGTAGATTGAAAACGTAAATAATAATAGTTCTAAGATAAATTCGGATATTATTTTTAATATTACCAAACGTTATCCAAAATATTTCCCTTCAATATGGCCCTTTAGTTTTATACCGCACTTACCCTTTAAATACAGCAATGATTTTGCTTCATTATATACAATTTGTAAATAAAACCATCACCACATTGAGAACTGAACCTGCGAACATGTGGCTGCTATACAGCTACAGTAACAACATTGGTTTAACTGAAAGTTATATATATATATAAATATATATATATATATATATAATTGAACTTCATTATCTTATTTGAGAGTTAAATTGTTAGAACTTCATATATTTTTCTGTTAGAGACTCGAAATTGTTGTTGTTATGGGATATATTATTCATAAGGGAAATTTAAAATTTTTAGGCATTTGAAATAAGAATGGCAAATTGTATTAAGAAAGTGTTTGAAAATAAACAACCTCGTCTGAAAACTTACATTGGGCTATTTTATGTTATAGCGAATCAATTATTGTGAAGAGTATACACGAATGTTTCAAAATAATTATTCATGTTATCAATATGAAATAATGCACTAAACATTTTCAATGGTGGTAGACAATTATTATAATTTTTTATTAATCGGGTAATGTTAAACTGAGAGGTATTTTGGCAGACGTTTTTATGTGCAGCGCTATTAAAATTTGGCCAGAAATATATAAAATAGGTTAAACCTAATTTTTTAACGATTATAAATAGTTAAATATATATTAAGTTGGTTGATATAATTAAACTTTCCTTATATAACAAGTTGTATACAAGAACATATTTATAGTGGTCGCTAGGAATAATGTCTGTATTATGTGTAAGATTTCCCTCCATCCCACTGCCACAGATTCAACTCGTATATGGCCCCCATGTGCCATGATCATTCACTGTGACTGCGTCACACATTTGGTGACGACAGAATCGTTAACCGATCGTTTACAAATGCTTGGCCGTTACGATTACTCCATCTCACTCCCTTCGATATTTTTGTGGGGTTACCAGAAGACAGAACGTTCGCACATGTTAGCAGCCGAGAAGAATCGAATCAAGAGAGGTATTAAGCATACCCATGGAGATGCTTCGTGCTTACCGTCCTACGCTTTCTGACAGATCTAGACATTAACTGAGGCCATATCGAACATATTTTGTGACAGAAACCGTACGTTTTCTGTCAAGAAGAAACACATTATAAAGGGATTCAGTGGAATTGATTAACCAGTGTTGCTCGTCCACGTGTTCTCTACAATCTTTTCATTACGTTTCCTGTACTCATTTTGAGAACAATGCAGGTTAAATGGAGAATGTTTCACTATAACCACATAAGAGTTTGCGGAGGCTATTCTCTCGCAGGAAATTCCTGCGAGGGATGTTCTCTCGCAGGCAGAACCTTGTAGGAGATATACGAAGGGGGTACCTTTGGGGATGCCTAGATGAGGAAAGCCTGCGAGAGGATTCTCTCGCAGGTAACCTGCGAGGGATTTTCTCTCGCAGGCAGAACCTTTAAGGAGAGATACGAAGGGGCTGCCTTTGGGTATGCCTTTTCCTCTCCGTTTTTGAACTAAGGTTCCCACAAGCCGAGGCACCTCGGCCTGTTTTGAGAGGTGTATGTTCCGGGGTCGCAGACCTTGGGTATACGGTAAGAGTTGTTCGCTATTCCCATTGGAATAGTTGGCCAGCTGCCTCCTAAACTGGTCGAGGCACGGAGAAGGGAATGCTGCGTCCCCACAGAAAACTCCTCTCCCGCTATCGGAAGGGCGTGGGACAAGTACCCAATGCCCGACCTACCTGATGCAGGTTTTCCTAGAGTTTTCCCAGCATTTCTTTAGGCGAATGCCAGGTAGGATCCTTAAAATGTAGCCCGGGGGCCCTAGTTAACCCTTGGATACCTTCCTCTACCCTTCTGCATCCCCCCTTTTAAATCCCTTCCTATGCTATTAAAGGGGAGTTGCCCAACGTGGATTACCCTCATGTAGTCTGTTGTCCTAAAAAAATATATAACCACCTAGATACTTCAGAACAACTCTGGAGAAATCATGGTGCAAAAGTAACGATGTTGCATAGAATTTTCATGGAGAAGAACTTAAAAATAAACGCTTTTGCTTAGCTTATGATTAAAATTAATTGGTAAAAATAAGCAAATGTTGCAAATTTAATGTTATTTTAAGAATAAACCACAATACTCGTACATTTCAAAACTTTGCAAGTGGTTAAACACATTTAAAATAGTTCAATCGAGAAACCAACATGCTGAAAAAATACTGTTGTTATAAAGATTCGAAATCAAGTTCAACAGGAAAAAACTTTGATTTACTAATTTAACGTAATAAATTTAAAGACTCTCCATCCTTGTAAATAAAAATACTACCGAGAGTTTGATTGCCAGACTATTGATTATAAATATATTCGGAATAAATACACTTTTGAGTAACATATCTTCTGCTAGGCGTCATAAGCCAACTCTAGTATTTTTCATAAATGCTTAAATGAATTCAAACGTGTGTATTATAAAAGCATACAGCTGCGTGTTAAATTCTGCAGCTAAAATATGCTCTATAGCTGAAAACATCCATAATTTACGGGGAATTCGCTGAACTCAGATTCAAGCAAATGGAATATGTAATTTGTTTAGATCATTTTGATGGATGGCGTCAAAGTTCTGGGCCAAATTTACGACCGTATCATTTTAAATCTGTTCGCATCGCTGCCAATCGATGTTCCTAAATGCTATTGTCTTCATAAACTTTTAATGCCACGACACGTGAAATGAAGTTACGTATCCTTTGTTTACGTTAAATTAATGCACTATTCTCTTTCTGTTTGGCCCATATAATAAAAGAATTTTAAATACAAGAATTAAAGTGCATAAATCTAATTTTATTCTGTCAACCTTATAACACAGTCCTATCACCGAAAATTGTATCAAATTTAATCACTGTATCGATTTTGACAACAACTCTATTTTAGACAGAGAACCACATAATTAGAAGAGATTAATTTCTGAAATGTTGGTTATCTAATGCTAATTTTAAGCAGGAAACAATCGCAATAAGTAATATTATGTTTTATTTTAATTTATTTTGCCCTTATATATTTATCTTTGATTTTAGTTCCGTGTTCTTTTAAATTTAAAGTTTCTTAGTTTTTGTTTAATTATTTTGAGTTTGTACGAAGTACGTTTTAAGTATTATCATCACAATGAGTTGTCCGCGCCCGGAGAAAAGTGATTGTTGGGTCTCAGTCTGCGTGTGGAGAGAAACATTGTCTTCGCCGCGGGCGGTGTTTATTAATTATGACCAGTTACTCTTAGTGACAACAAGGAAACGAAATGAATCATTCCATTAAAAAGGGCGTTACTTGATGACAACGCCTATAGAAATGTACATATTAAATTGCTCGATTAATAAAATGAGTATATATAATTATTTTTAATTTTTTATTAATAATTCCATAGCACCTCAGAAATAGTTAAATCGGGAGAAAATATGATATCCTAACACACACACACACACAAATACTGTCCTTACGTCCAGTTGATTTATCTATATAATAAAATAGGATGTATCTTTGTATGTAATTACGTTAATCTTTATAGAAATTTAAACGCGTGCACAGATTGCAACAAAACTTGGTAGAGATATTCTTAAAAACACGAAAAACGGTACCGTGGGGGTGAGAAAACCAACGTTCGAAGGTGGAAAGAATTATATTTGAAAAACCTGGTAAATTTGTGTTGAATCACTGCGCGTCAAGATACCATGACGTCACGCAGAAGAGAGAGACGTTACTACGCGACGAACAAAGGAAATAGTTAATTTTTCTTGTAATGAAATAAAGAAGAAATATTTAAATTGAATAAAAAGCATAATTTTATCGCAGTAATACTCCATCGTATGATAATAAAGAACAATACGAAATACTCTACGATCCTTGCGGAAAACGTACGTTATTTTTCGTGTCATATTAGTGTCTTCAATATGGCGACCATTTGTTTACATTGTGAATCTAATTAATAATCTCATCAATTTAATCTTTCGAAATGTCAGAAGACTGAGGGACAATTATATCCTGCATTACTCAAGGAGTATATTTAAGTATTCTATTCGTAAATAAATTCGAAGGTACGTTTGTTGGGATTGATGCAATAAAATTCAATGTATTTTATAGCTATTAAATTAATGCACTATCGGTCGAAAGAATGTACGGAACTAGGAACATTTAGATTTAGGTTAAATCACTTCTTGACTACAGATAAATATAGAATTAAAAACTTTTTCGGGTTTATATAAGTAAGTACACGGGCAACGTCGGATACCCAGCTAGTTTAAAATAATTGCAATTATTTAGCGTAATATTATACGTCTGCTACCGGGAAAACTGGCCATTTGTAGATTAAAAGAATGCATACATACAGAGAAAATTAGGTGGTGGTGTTTGATATTCGCGTCTCACGACGTCAGTACAATCTAGAAAATTAGCTTAAAGGTTTAATTGTAATTTTAATAACAAATTTAATTAGCCAAATATACTCTAAAGTAATGATTAAATTTTTTTAGATTTTTTAGCACCTGGAGAAAGGAACAAGTTTTCCAGAAACGTATTTAAATTATCACTTCTTTTGTTTGTATTCAGCTAATTTAACTTATAATTAATTTTCTAAATAGAAGCATATTTTTAATTTAATTTTAATGGAAAAAAATACGATTGTAAAATCAACAATATCAACGGAACGAAACTCTGATTGGTATTAGTGTGAAAGTAATTCGTTTTTGGCAACTAAAATTACGCAAGATAACTAAAATGTTAAAAACAGATTCTTACGCCATTAAAATTACGTTGAGATACCATACTGGTTAATATATTAAAATTCAACAATAAATCTATGTTTTATGGAGTATCTGTTAAGAAAACGAATTGCTATCCGTATCTGAGCAAACATGCCATAAAAATAAACGCTGTCTGAATTGTTTCTACGAATGTCGCGGACGAGGACAAATCATTATTACGTAATAGAAAAAGCACACAAACAGTTGGAGCTCTTTGATTTTCGCCCGCTTGGTGTAGCTTGGGAAATCAAGCGAAATGTTACAGAACAAATCACGTCCCTACACTTCCATTTTTACAGCCAGTAATAACGATACAGAGCGCAGACCACTTTGTCAGGATTTCATGCTTCCAAATACACGTTTAATTTAAGCAAAGTCTGCGTTATAAACCACCGTCATTTATAAAAGTCCCCTTTCACTACATTCTACTTATTTTCCGTTCCTCTTTGGCTGTATTTTTGTCCTATTTCGGATGACACGTCAGATTTCACGCAAGAGTGATAGAGCCAGGGATTTAACAGGAAACGTAAAATGTGAAATGGAAACCACGGGACTTTCTCGTACTCCCCAAGCAAAAATATCTTTAGCGGGATAATTAAATACGTTAATTTTATTTATTACTTTCTACAGAGAAATTGTTTTAGAACAACCTTCACTATTGTAAATATTAGCTAATAAGTTTTCAAAACTAATAACAATTATTTCGCCATGATATAAATTGCAGTTTTATTTGGGATTTTTTTAATCCTTTTTCACTTGCCTATTATGGTTCGCTCCTAATATTTCGAGAAGATTGTTGTCTAAGTGTTTCCAATTAATGAAATTTGTTTAATGTTTCTCAGCTCAGATCACCACTAACAGACAAAATCTAAACCAAGAATTCCGTGCGCGTTGACTTAAAGTATTAACTTCAATATCTCAGGAATGGGCAGTGAGATCAACTCTTACTGTTTTTAAAAGTATTTGTCAATTGCCCGAGTAAAACGAACATAATAGGAAAGCAAAAAAATTTAAATGCTAACTGAATAGACTCAGCACAGAGAGAAAATAAACATTTACAAGCAAAACGTGGAAAGATATAGAAAAAAGAAGAAGAATGTACCAGACGGATTAGGTTTACTTGAGAAAAAGAGACAGGTGAAGAACTAAATCTTCAAGAAAACTGTGTAAATAAGTTTTACATAAAATGAAAGTAGTGATTTCTACAACGTTTCGAACAGGAATGAAACTCTATGCGTAAGACTACACCCCCACGAATGGCAAACTCTCGTACTATAGCTCAGAATGGTCCCGTTTTCCAGAGAAAGAGTTTCTCATGAAACTTTTTTTTACTGAGTTTTACTCTTGTTGATTTATTACTTCTCTGTCATTTTTTCAGCAGATAACCTGGTCCGCCTGGTTTCTTTTTTTAACACCACTGTTATCTCGCTAATCTTTGCTCTTTTTCTTATTTCATAGTCCTTAATTTTTACTTACGCAATGGATTTATTTTTATTTTTAATTTTTTAGGGTAACAGGCTACATGAGGGTAATCCACAAGGTGGCATCTCCCCTTTAATAGCATAGGAAGGGATTTGAAAGGGGGGGTACGGAAGGGTAGAGGAAGGTAAGCAAGGGTTAACTAGGGCCCCCGGGCTATGGTAATTCGTCTAAAAGTGATGCAGGGAAAACCCTAGAAAAACCTTCACCAGACAGGTCGGGCATTTGAGACTCATCCCACGCCCTTCCGATGGAGGGAGAGGGGTTTGCAGTGAGGTCACAGGTTTCCCCTCTCCATCCCCTGACCAGTTTAGGAGGCAGTTGGCCGACTATTCCAATAGGAATAGCGGACAACTCTTACCGTATAGCGAAGGTCTGTGACCCCGGAACATACACCTCTCAAAACAGTCCGAGGTGCCTCGGCATGTGGGAACCTTAGTTAAAACAAAAACAAAAAAACAGAGAAATGTGAAGGCATCCCCAAAGGTAGCCTCCACCACCAGAGCTTTCTTTACGCAATGGTTCTTTGTTTTTTTTAAGGGCAACAGGGTACATGAGGGTAATCCACGTAGGGAAACACCCCTTTAATAGCATTAGAAGGGATCTCAAAGGGGGGGGGGGTGCGGAAGGATAGAGGAAGGCTGCCAAGGGTTAACTAGGGCTCCCGGGCTATATTTTAAGGATCCTACCCGGCATTCGCCTAAAAGTAATGCAGGGAAAACCCTAGAAAAACCTTCATCAGGTAGGTCGGGCATTGGATTCTTGTCCCACGCCCTTCCGATAGCGGGAGAGGAGTTTGCTGTGGGGACGCAGCATTCCCTTCTCCGTGCCTCGAACAGTTTAGGAGGCAGCTGGCCGACTATTTCAATGGGAATAGCGGACAACTCTTACCGTATGGCCAAGGTATGTGACCCCGGAACATACACCTCTCAGAACAGACCGAGGTGCCTCGGCTTGTGGGAACCTTAGTTCAAAAACGGAGAGGAAAAGGCATCCCCAAAGGTAGCCCCTTCGTATCTCTCCTACAAGGTTCTGCCTGCGAGAGAACATCCCTCGCAGGTTTTGCCTTTTTTTTATGAATACTTACACCATTGTCAAAAAATTTCAAGTATGAGAAATCTGAAACTATATTAACCTTTACGGCTATTGCAAACTAACTTTATCATGAAAATTGAGACTACGTTTGAAAGCACAGCGTTCGATCGCTGAATTAAAAAATTATTTATTTTAGGATCTTTTATTTCTAGATACAGCACTTCATTTAACAATTATATTTTTTAATAAATGAAATAACATCAGCCAATTAGGAACTGATTTGTTAAAAGCAATTTATAAATGATTAAGTCAGAAGTTTCGTCCCTATTTTTGGAACCTTTTTGGAAATTTTGTTTTATTTGTTTTATTTTTTAGATTTACAATTTATCTTTGACTAAATATTTTACGCCTGAAGACGTCCAAAAATCTAGGGACGGATCGTAGTCTTTATATATTAATTTAAATTGCTCTTAATAAATCCTTGACAATTTAATGCACATATTTTGTTTATTTAAAATTTTATTATGATGTAAGAATATTTGGCGTTTACATTAATAGAATGTTTTTGTAAGATATGTATAAACATATTGATCACAGTGATTAAAAATGATTATCATGAGTAATTCTTTATGAGTCCAGACCATCGTCATAAAAGTTCGTTCATCTACGCGACCACGGAACCAAAGCTCCGTCTGGTTTCGGAGAAACATTGTATTTTTCATTTGAGGACAAAGAAATAGACGACGTCAGGATTGTCTTTGGGGTTATGAACCGATTCTCTTATACAGGTGTAGTTGGATTACCTTCCTAATCAATTCTGGGCTATGTTTACGTGTAAGATGTATCTAGAGAGATGCTTGTCCGAATTTAAGGAACGACGGCGACTCAGTTCTAAGTTAAATGGTTTCTTTAAACCTATTAAACAAATTTTCATTTATGTAGTGTAAATCTATGGCAATTATATAATGAATAACAACAACTAAATTAATGTATGTTGAAAATAATTATGCTAAAAACGACCTTTATACAGAAAAACTTAAAAGTACAAACATAAACTACGTAAATATAAATTTTAAAATTCCGGACGTTTCGACGCGGTTTAGCGTTTTTTCCTAATGGCGGATAACTTCAGTCTGTAAATTGAACAAGCAACTAAAATCAAAAATATATAAGAGCCTAAGATCTTAAAATAAAACATCATATAATTTGTTGAGACTTTCTGTGTCATGGTTAATATTAACAGTATTTTTTCAATTTTGAATATACGACAATTTCAGAAATGAATTTTTTCTAATTAATTTTCCAATGATTTAATTTCATGCAATGTTTGATGATTGGACTATGTTAACATGTTGACAGTTTGAAATTAGATGGATGTTCTTCAATACTAGTATTTAAAATTATTTTTGTTTGGCCGATATAACAATAGTCACAATTTGAACACTTAATTTTATAAACAACATTGTTAGCCAAAAGCTTATTAATAATATATTTCTGTCCTTTGATGAAACCAGAAAAAGAAGATTTACACTTAAAAATGACAGAAAATTGTAGATTTTTAAACAATTGTAACAGAAGAAATGATAACATACCACAAAAAGGTATCACAATAAAGTCATTGGACATATTTTTCCTTTTAATATTGTTCAGGTTGCGTATTAAATTAATTTTATTTAATCTAATGCTTATGTACTTAGAAATAAATTCAATAGGATGGAGGTTGTCCCGTAAAATATTTTTGACATAGCTAAAGATTTCAAAATGATGGACAGGATTGGATAATAATATAGCTGTGTTATAAACAATAGCACGCTTCTTTGTAACAGGATGGTATAAAAAAAACTTAGAGCAAAGAAATAGTTCGTTTGTGGTACAAATTAAACCTTAACTTATGATGGAAACGGAAAAAATACCTCAAAGAAACTGATAGAGTAAATTTGTTGACACTCCATAATAAATTGTAAATGAGGACTGTATACAAAAAAAAATAGTTAACATGTCATAAATACAGTTATAAGAAATAATGCAAAAAATATAAAAATATTAGTGATAATTTTGACAACAACTCCATTTTTAGATAGAGAACCACATTATTGGAAAATATTAATTTATTAAATTCTTTATATTAAAAAGCAAACAAATACTGTTAAAAATAAACATGTCACAGAAAGTCTCAACAAATTATATGATGTTTTATTTTAAATTCTTTGGCTCTACTATATATTTATCTTTGATTTTAGTTCCTTCTTCAATTTCCAATCTTTTAAGTTATTTGCTGTTAGAAAAAGGCTCTAAACTGCGCCGAAACGTCCGACATTTTAAAATTAATATTTACTTAGTTTATGTTTCTCTTTTTAAAGTTTGTCTGTCGTTCTTAGCATTTTTATGTTATTAATATATCATTCTGAATAAAACTGGCGATTTTATTTGAGACACGTTACTAAACAACATGTCATATATTTTTATTTCAATTGCACTGAAATGTCGATATCTATTTGTTACTTCATCTGTTTTTAATTATAACTGTTGATATTTACACTTTTCATGCATTAACTCGAAGATTAACATTTATCCGCGATACTTGACAGTTATAGTTATATGATGGCACAGACCCCTAAAATATATTTCGTCTTTAAAAATTAAATTCTGTCTCACACCAATAAGAATCTAACATGCCAATAAATATTATAATTAGACAGTAACTGAGAAAAAAAATTCCCCGATTGTGAATGACATTTATGTTCTTATGTGCTGTTTGTCTTGAATAATATAATTTTTTTTATCGTTAAAATTAAAAGTAGCGCTTCAATTTTCGTAATCATCGGCAGCTTTGTCTAAGTACCCTTGATCTGAATTGAACATGCAGACTTCTGATCTCTGAAGCAATCATAGGCTCCGATGCGTGATTGATTTTTCATGTGTCTGACATCAAGCACCAAAGCTTATTATTTTTCGATGACTTTTCCATTAACTCGTATAATAACATTGAGGATAGGGTAGCATTAATTACATAATATTAATCTTAATGTAAGGAATAAATTAAAATTCTGTTTAGTCATCCAAAGTGTCTTCAGTTACGATTTTAATTATTTAATTATTCGGAGGTAATATGTTTCGATCACAACACTAGCTTTCTCTACGAAGAGCATCAAGCAATTAAAGCCCACAAACCCTGTTCCAGTGACATCAATGGCGATGAAACTAAAGCTCTCAAGTGATTAAAAATGACACTTCCATTAAAATCCTTCCCTCGTACAACGTAAACGCTTCTGTTATTATCGACATATCCGTCTAAAACACAAAATTGTAGACTCTGCTAAAAGATGACTCTTATTTACCTGTGTGCCGTGAAAGGAAATATGAAAGCAGTATTTGTGGCAATGTTTGTTTTTAAATGTTGGACCCTAGAGCATATTCCCTCTCAGTCCAAGTTCCTTGAAAAATCTGACTTCCCCAGTTTCATCATTTGTTACCCAACTCAAATAATTATAATTATATACTTCAATTTTGATTCTATCGGCTAGATTGGCATGGAAACCTAACCTCGGATAATAACTTGTTCAATTTATTTCCTCAATTGTAAACGGAATACGAAATTAGGGGAATGTAATTTATTGGCTTGTGTGACTCACAGCTTCAGAGTAAGAGGACTCCGAACGTTAATCAAGGATTTGAACTTGCTTCATATTCAGTTTAGAACAAGTTTACCAATTTAGGCGGACAAATTAATGGGGAAATTAACGAGGCATATTATGGACGTAACATGGCGGCGTTTGAACTATAACAGATATCTCTCAGATAAACATGTATGCAAAAGCTCTGAAGGTAATTAATTAAGAAAGAAGAAGACATGTGTGTAAGTGATGACGAGAAAATGCTTTCGAGAGCATAAGAACTACGCTGACCATGTTTAAATGTGTTACTAGTGTCTTTAGTTAGAAATATGTTGGGTTCATGTGTGATAGAATTTTTTATTTTAATTCAAATATTTTTTAAAATGAAAAAATTTACTTCGGATTGAAATAAATGAATAAGAAAGATAGCCAATTCAGACGAAAAAGGTAATATAAATACCACACAACGTTTCTGAAAACCTTGTTCCTTTCGTCAGGGGCTAAGAAGAGCCTAGAGAAACACAACTGCACTTGTCAGTTGACAACACTCAAAAGCGTCGAAAACGCAACGACAATGGGAGAGCCTAAGGGTTAGCGTAACAATAAGGGAAAAGCAACAATGGGAAAACAGAAGGTTTAGAGTGATAATAAGGGATCATAGCAATTATTGAATTTAATAGTGTATGTTTGTACATTAACAGATGTGATGTTGGATTTAATGTGAAGCATCTCTGAAATGAGTCTGGAATTGTACCTCGTGTCAATGTCTAAAATTTTAGCATTTTGCCAATCAAATTTATGTTTAGAACTGTTTATATGTTTGGATACTACAGATTGTTTATCAGTGAGGCAGTTGTGTTTCTCTAGGCTCTTCTTAGCACCTGACGAAAGGAACAAGGATCCCAGAAACGTTGTGTGGTATTTATATTACATTATTTGTCTGTATTGGCTATTTTTCTTTTTCATTAAAATATTTTTCCAATACATTTATAATCCCTGTCTACATTGAAATTAAAAATAATCAATAAAATAGACATAGCAATTAGATCATTTGAGTGCATTTAAAAATGCCTTAAATTCGGAGTCTTAACTTTTATTTGTATTCCCTTCCTTGTTTTTTTTTTAATTTATGTAAACCCGCTCCAGTAAGACAATAAACATTTCTGCTAGTACTTGTACAGATTAATATGCTCCAGAAGAAGATATGTTTTACTGTAATAATTGATCTGAAGCGTTCACACACCTTTTTTGATTCTGAATAAAGAATTTTTTCATGTAGATTTGTGACATATGTCTAAAATTTGAATCGCTTGCAGACAGGAGAAAGAAGGTCAAAATTGTGCTCTATTTAAAGTTCATTCTAAAAAAACATCCTGGAGCGATACACAGATTCTAACAACTCCAACAAATTATATTGGTAAAAGAGACCACACCTTTAAAATTAAACTAAGAGATCAATGAACGGATATGGAAAATACTCGTTTCTGAACAGAACGATTAGGGATTGGAACGATTTGCCTGGAGCACTAGCGACTGTACCAAAGAATAGTACACGTCTGAAAAATATATTTCAAATGCATTTTAATTGTTGAAATTTGTAAAAATGAAATATAAAGAGATTCCAACAATCCAACAATGAGCATTTAAGGATCCCGCTGCTGATTATAAAACGTTTCTACTACAACTGTCAGGAAGCTGACTAAGCGCCTGTGGAAGCTCGTCTGCATCTCGTGTTTGTCTTATCGTGTTACTAATATGTGAGAGTTTTTTAAGAACTCTAACACGTCGTGAAGGAGAAACTGAGCCTATAGATGAATTTGTAACAGAACTAAAAAAAAAACATTTGTCTTATGTGAATTATCGACGTTACGAGAATGTTCAGTCAAAGACGTATTAATATGTGGACTAAACCAGTAAAAATTCAATTACGAAAGTAAGATTGTTGCAAGAAAATTACTCAACTGTAGAAAGGACTATACGAATTTGCAAATCTTTAGAGATATCTCAGAGAAACGTTCGGTCTCTTCAAATGAAGCAAGAAGTTTTTGCGGTACGTGAAGGAAGACCCAGAACTGTCTGCGCTTCACATCAACGATCACAGAGCACACATTCTACTAACAGCAACCGTCCTGGTCGATGGAAGCAGTACAATGAACACTGTTTCAGGTGTGACAAAATACACAGATTTAAGTGTCCAGAACAAGGTAAGGGATGCAACAAGTGTCGAAAATTAAATCGTTTTGCAAAATTTTGTAAATCCAAGGCTATCAAAATGATAAACCTGCAAGAAAGTGGTTTGAATGTTGGTACAAGCGAAAAGGCTTCTTTTATTTGTGCTATAAATGTTAAGTCTAGAAAAGAGTGTGAAGAAGTTCTTGGAGCAGTCTGGAATGTTAACGTGATGATAAATAAGAAAATAGTGAAATGTCAGCTTGACACAGGAGCACAGGCAAACTGTATGAGTATTAACATATTCAATGATTCAATTGGGTCTGAGTAATCACATTATAAAACCAGTTGAAAGCAAATTAGCTTCGTTTTGCGGATCATTAATCACAAATATAGGATTATATAATTTAGTTTGTAAAGTAAACAATTAGGTCAGGAAATTACTATTGCACATCTTGTCCAACTGTTTTAGACGTAGATACTTGTAAGATATTTGGTTTACTTAATAGAATTAATGGAGTGTCAGTTACAAGTAAATATGGCATCTTTATCAAGTCATATCCAGCGTTTGAAGGTTTAGGTTGTATTCCAACTACATGCACTTTGACTCTAAAGTCTGATGCTAAACCTATCATAGATCCACCTAGGAAATTACCTTATAATTTGCATAATTTAGTTAAATCTGAACTCAATAATATGTAAGCTGATGGAGTAATTAGCAGTCACTGAGCCAACGGAAAGGGTTAACTCAGTGGTAGCGACTGAGAAGAAAACTCAGGTTCTGACTTTATTAAGGTCACATTACCTACACTAGAAGACATTAGGTGTAAATTGAATAATTCAGTCATTTTTTCCCACATTATATGCTAATTATGGATTTTGGCTCATCCCTGTAGACTAAGAAAGCTCTAAATATTGACTTTTAATACTCCATTTCGCAGGTACAAATTCAGAAGACTGCCTTTTGGTATAAGTCTTCCATGTGACTATGGTAGAATGTTTTGGAGATCTTACGGGTGTGTTGCATTAACCTCTAGTTGATCCTCTCGTTCACGAAGAGTCTAAGGAAAGAATCGACAAAATATTAAATACTGTCTTAAAAAGAGTCCACAAGTTTAACTTTAGATTCAATAGGCCAAAATACATATTAGGGGTAAATCAAGTTAATATTTGACAAAAACGACATGTCTTCAGACAAAGGTAGGATTGACGCTATTTGTGGTTTCCCATACCCTAATGATAAAAAGGATTACAACGCATCTTAAGAATGTCTGCCTCGGGTTACTAAAAATAATGTCCAGTGGCATTGGGAGTCTAATCATAAAGACGCTATTGAGAAATTATAATCACTTATCACGAAGTGTTCTTGCACGTTTTGATGTAATTTCACATGTAGTCCTTACAGTAGTTTCATCTAAGTGTGTGCAGCTATAATGCAGAATAACAAGCCCGTAGCTGATTTATCCAAAACATTTAACCATGTACAAAAAAGGATATGCTCAAATTGAAGAAGAACTATATGCAGTAGTCTTTGGGTGTTCACGATTCCGTCAATTTATTTACGGTCAATAAATTACAGTTTAAACTGATCATTCACCTCTAGTGACAATCAGTAACAGTTCCACCGAGGCTTCAGCGCATGTTACTTCAATTGCAGCCTTATAGTCTAACAATGGTATATAAACCAGGGAAAAACACGTATGTTGCAGACACATTATCAAGAGCATCACTTCCAAAAAGTGATCATTTTCTTGATGAAGACATAACTGCTCACCTTAACCTCATACATAATTAACTTGCCGTTTCCCCCAATAATTTGAAAGAAATTACTGCTGATGAATTAAGTAGTCTTAAAAAAGTACTGAATTGAAGGTTGGAGGTCTAGTAAACATCTAGTTAGTGACAAAGTGAAACCATACTGGAGCTTTAGAGAGTAAATAAATGTAGTCCATGATGTTGTTTATCGAAACGTATTATAGTAGTCCCTAGAAATTTACGTCAGTCAATTTTAGATAAAATTCATGTAGGTCATATGTTATTTTTTGGTCCCAGATGTCACTTCAGATAAAACATTTTATTGAATGTTACATGAATCTAATATCGTTCCTCATATCCTGACGAACTTCATATTCTGACTCTACCTAGCGCTTACATATTAGAAGTACTAAAATTTGTTAAACGCAACATGAACCTTTTTGCAAGTAACGGGGACAATCATGGCTACAACACAAGAAACCGTTCAGTTCTCAGGTCTGACAAGCACAGCCTCAGTCTCTACGAGTCTAGCGTTCATTATTCCGGTAACGCACTATTTAACAGCCTTCCTGAACATGTAAAGAACTACAACTCTTTCGTCAAGGAGTGTAAAACTTTTCTTGTAAATGGAACTTATTACTCTGTACACGAATTTTTGAATCGGTCTCACATTCGTTGAACTGCCTTGCCTACAAAATTGCCGAATATGCTATAAATATGTAAATAGGCTGTCCAGTTTTCTCCTTTTGGTTCTGTTTTTCCTGCCTCTGCTTTCTGTTTTAGTAAATATCCATGACGACATCCCTCCGTACCTAGTGACAGGAGATGAATACCAGGAAGTGATTAGTGTCGTGTGCGTGTTTCCTAAAGATAGTGTGTATGATTGTAGTGACTAGACAAATGTGAACAGATATGAATTTTTTTTTGTGTGTGTAACCTATTAATATTAATTCTGTTTATATGTAATTTATCGACTGTATATTTGTGACGAATCCTATTTCCTCTTAAGAGGGCTAATGGTGAATAAATCTATCTATCTATCTATCCCATCTGAAGTCCTGTCTTTGCCGTAGGAAAAAGTTGCATTTGAAAGCTTGTACTTTAATAACAGAAAATAATTGGTTATGATAGATTACTACTATAAATATATAGAAATGTCCCAACAAGCATCTGTAAATGCACCAAATGTCATATTGCATTTCAAATCTGTTTTCAGTCGACATAATATTCTCTGGAAGTTACTTTCGGATAGATGCCCACCATTTAATTCCAGAGAATTTTTTCATGGATGCACGGGAAATTGAACACATTGGAAGTAGTCCCCATTATCCAAAATCAAATGGTATGGCAGAAAGTGCAGTAAAGATAGTTAAACATACCTTACGTAAATGTAAGGATTCCGGTACAGATCCGTATTTGGCATTGTTAAATCAAAGAAATACTCCTAAAGATGGTATGGCATCTCCTTCTCAGTTATTGACGTCTCGCAGGCTACGGTGTAATGTACCTATGAATGTTAAGTTCCTTAAACCTACAGGAAACATGTACGGTTTACTCTAGAAAAACAAGTAAGGTATTATAGAACAGCAAAGGCGTGGCCAGAATTGAAATAGGGTGAAATGGTTTTTACTTTAACCTTTAATGGTTTACTGTTCAGCGTAACATTGCACCTAGTTCTTATCTAGTAAAGTCAGCAGAGGAAGTTGAGTACAGAAGAAATAGGAAACATTTGAAGAAGGCATATGCGTCACATTTTAATTTAGCAACAGTTAGGCCAACAAATAATCAATCAACCTAAAGTTATCCACAATTTCAAATTGAAAATAACACTAATAGAACAAGGTCAGTAAGGAGGATCAAAGCACCAAATAAAGTAGCATATTCAATACATGTTTAATATAGTTTCATTTCTCCTATCTGTTAATATATTTATCGTTTTTGTCTGCTAAAGTAACATTGTTTAGTTTATAAAAATATTCTACTAATAATTTTTAAAAAAAAACGTGTTGTAAGGTTGTCATTACTTACAATTTGTACATCTTTGCAAATATATTATCTTTGTTTATTATAAATGTTTTATAGTATGAAGTTATATTGTGATTACTTAGTAAAATATTAATAGACTAAAAGTCTCGTCTATACAAATTATAACAATGGGGTTGGCAATGGAGGAAAAGTTGATGACGTGGTTACTGATTATGCAAAGGTTTTACATCTAGCAACTCATATAAATGATTGAATAATAATCAATCCAACAATTAGCGTCTAAGGATTATGTTTATTATAAAAACGTTTTTACGACAACTGCCACAAATCTGACTAAGCACCTGTGGAAACACGTCTGCATCTCGTCTTATTGTGTTACTAATATGTGGGAGTTTTTTAAAAACCTTTTGCAGTTGTTCTCGTGCTGTCGGCGCAGAAAACGGGAGGATCAACAATCATTCATGTGGAGTTTTGATGAAGAAGACGAGGAAATCTTTCTGATACCATGCGTTGGTCTGACCAAAGACTACAGCTTCGTCTACACCCCGTTTTGAAATCAGGTGAGTTCCAGTTCTGGACGAATGGTTGATCTATCACTCATTTTTCGAGATCAGTATCACCACGTGTAACGTCCGTCCTATATCAGGTTACAATCTCTAACAACTTTTATATCTTCGCACTTGAAGCTCTCTACCCTCATCATAATTATTAGGGTTCCATATTAGACAACGAAAAACTCCATTTATTTATTCCCATTAAACAAATATTCGCCATTCAATTTAAATTTTCTGTTCTATGATGAATTTGACTATGTTTAATAATTATTAAACTCGGACAATATTCAATAACCTAGTTTAATGTAGACAGTACATTCTTTAATTCAGCATTTGCACTAAATCTTAAACCTTTATCTGGTAAATCCAATTTTAATATTTGAATTAATTGTTTCTACATCCATACTGAAATGCGTCTTGATGTTTCCATTTCGTTTATTCTTATAAACACATTTAATTAATATTCCGAAGTTTTAGTGATCACTGTTTAATAAAATCAGTTCCGTTACAATAATTTTTCAATTTTCCGTATTTTCAGACCCGCGGACCACGTTGCTCCAAAAACATCAAGGTGGAGGAGAGTGGATTCTGAGGAATTCCATTACCGTCAGTCATCTTCAATGAATCACGTCTAGACGGAGTGGCTGTATTTAACCATTAACATAATTGGCATTCGTCTAACGGATTATTATTTGTGACCATACCCGTTATACGGAATGTGATAAGAAAACGAAATTCTGTTTATTATGTGCTAAAAAAGTGAGAGGTTTTGAGAAGTTAAAATTTACAACTTATTATTTATATGTTTACAATACTTTCTTGTTAAATTTCATATTAATAAACTATGTATTGAAGATTTTATAATAATATCTGAGAGTCCTTTCAACATTACAAAATTAGCGAATGTAGATGTTATGGGTGAATTTGTTTTGGTTTATTGGGAAGTTTAGAGTCGCGTCATCTACAATTGTTCTTGGCGACTGTACATGATTAAATTAAAACGTACGTTTCAACATTTTCATGATCTTTGAATAAATTGCTAAAACTGTGGGATTTATATTAGTATATCGAGTCTTGTGACTGCTAAGAATTCGAGTAGTGAGTGAGTGCATTGCTGTAGATGATGTGCAGAATTCTCTTCTAGTTTGGGTTACGAGAATTTACTTTCTTGGCCTGTCGTTCAAAGTGCATTCAAAAAGTAGATGTTTTATAGTTATTGCAGACCTGCATACCGCAGATAGATCCTGAGGTATACTAGAAAACAGAAAATTATGGGTTAATTTATGTGCAAGGTGCGATTCTAGATATTATTATTTGTCTTCTTGTGATGTTTCGAGGGAGAGATAAGTCGTAGTAGCTCTCCAGCTCACTGAAGAATATCCCTTCATTTCTTCCAGTTCTGCTGGTAGACCAATTTTTTTCCCAAGCCAGAATGGGTTGCGCAGGCATCCGTTTTGGTACATACAGGAGTAGTCGAGATGTTTCGTTTTCCGAGGTCTCTCTCTTCGCCAGCTGATCAGCCTCCTTGTTTCCTGCTATACCTGCGTGTGCGGGAATCCACGCTATCTTTATTTTGTTGTTGTTTATGTGCTCCTCTGTGTGATGTCTCGGATTAAGTTGACGTTTGCAATCCTGGACAGCTGGTTTTTAGTGACCTTATGGTGGCGAAGGGGTCAGTTACAATGAGGGTTTATTACAGGGACTTTCAGCGCAGAAATTGGTTGCAATGAGTAGGGCAAAGGTTTTAGCAGTTGTTATAGATTCCTCCTTGTCTATTGATGTAGATCTGGAGGTATCTGCAGTGACAAAAGTGCAGCCAACTCCTTCTTTTGACCTGGTGTCAGTAATCCTGGGGTAATTAAGAAGAGTTTACATGAAATCTCGACAATGTTCTGTCGGATCATTTTCTTTCACACCTGAATATCATAAAAGTGGGTAATGACCCAGATTATTCCAATGTTTTTTAATTGCCTTGACTGAGGAACAATATAAGAAGAGCCAAAAAGGACACACTCTATCTTTAAATGCTATTACTCCTGGACCCTATTTCTTCACTGTAAAAGAATATACCTATCGTCCTGTCCCCCGTCCAGTATGATATATACTCGTAGTCTTTTATTTATCTTTCATCTTATATTAAAATACAGCTAGAAATACGAAGGGGCTACCTTTGGGGTTGACTTTTCCTCTCCGTTTTTAAACTAAGGTTCCCACAAGCCGAGGCACCTCGGCCTGTTCTGAGAGGTGTATGTTCCGGGGTCACAGACCTTGGGCATACGGTAAGAGTTGTCCGCTATTCCCATTGGAATAGTCGGCCAGCTGCCTCCTAAACTGGTCGAGGCACGGAGAAGGGAATGCTGCGTCCCCACAGCAAACTCCTCTCCCGCTATCGGAAGGGCGTGGGACAAGTACCCAATGCCCGACCTACCTGATGCAGGTTTTTCTAGGGTTTTCCCTGCATTTCTTTACGCGAATGCCGCGTAGGAACCTTAAAATATAGCCCGTGGGCCCTAGTTAACCCTTGGCTACCGTCCTCTACCCTTCCGCATCCCCTCTTTCAAATACTTTCCTATGCTATTAAAGGGGAGTTTTGCCCAACGTGGATTACCCTCATGTAGCCTGTTGCCCTAAAAAAAAATAACATTCTTATTCAATTGAAGAGATTAAAATGCAATCAAGTGATCATTAGCAACCTGAAGCAGAAAATAATTGCTGCATTACTTCCAAATATATGTAAAATCCTAGTATTAAAGCCGAGGGCTGAATTTACGTTTGCAAGTTCTTACGAGAAAATTTGTTATAATTTTAGGCAGTACGTTTCTTCATTCTAAATTACACACTTTAATCATAACCACCGACTAAGAGAAAATCTACCCTAAATATATTGTAATAAACACTAATGATAGGCTTTTAATTTGACCCATTTGTGTAATAATCACTAATGATTGGACTTTTAAATGAAAATAATTTATTATTTAACAAACAAAATATTTATTGGCAATAAATTAAACAATTACAAATTTAAACATATCTCAGTCTCTCAGGGTCATAACTGGGTTTGATAATGGCGAATCATTATATTTATAATCTTATCAACAATTTACAATTAAAGAAAATGAACGTTACTTGTCAATTAAATAAGAACAAAATTTAATTGTGAACGAAGTTAAACTAAAAAGATTGACTCTTATTAACAATTTTAATCAATAAGAAGAGAACGAAATCTGATGGCTATATTTTAATCAGGTTTACATAATTAGTTGTTTTTATATTTTTACTCACGGCTGCCCAGCATTCCAGGATACCTTTAATTTTTGAAAACACTATTGCGGGTTTTGCACTCCTTCTAAAACTCACAGATTCTAAATCAATACTTTTATATGTCGACAGGAATCCAGATGATCCTCCTTTCGTCTCTATCGGTAGTCCGCTCGCCTTGGGTAAATTATGCGATTCGTCGTTTGGTTTGTCTTTATTGTTCTGCTAACTCTGGCCGGCTATGTGCACAAAAACTGCTTTTTTTACGTAGCAGGTTTTGTCGTTATGCTGTAGTGAATGTTTATTTTGTCCTGAGAAAAATGTTCAGGGACCAATCAACTCTCTTGAATGCTAATTCTCAATATTTCTCTGCAAACTCTATTTCACCTTGCCTTCCTGCTAGCTGCTGTATCGCCTCCAATTAACAGTTAATACTTCGACGGCGTCCCACTGCAAACTCTATCTCATCAAACCTTGCGAACTGTACCTCACCAAATTATAATACAAACTGACTCCTCAATATCTTAATGCGACCTGTATCTGACCAAACCTTCCTGCCAACTGACTCCCGTCTCGCAATTTTAGTGCGCATATCATTTTGCAGGCGTTCCGACAAAGGAAACAGTGCTTGGCTTGTCTATTGTTAAGTTCTGGACCGCCGCCACAAAGGATTTCTCTAACAATTTAGATTTTCAAATTCACAATTAATGTCTTAATTAATTGGCATTACAATATACATAATATTCAAAAGTCTATAGTAACTACTAAATTTCAATTCATTTAAAAATTCTGTCTAAAGACAGACAAAAAAATAAACGAAAAGTTTCTAAATTTCTTTGGATACGTATTCAATTGAAAGAACTTTAATATTGTTCAATAATTTGGTGTAGTCATATATGTAATTTTATAAACGATTAATGACTGTTTTCAAATAGTGCAAATCCAATCGTGTTGAAATGCAAACCTTTAATGTGGCCAGCAATCAAGTTTATGTGCTTTGAGTTCATTTCATTGAAGATTGAAAACAATAGTGTAACGACCCGAAATTGGTGGGGGTGGAGGGGGAACTGCGCTGTTGTCCGTCGGTTGAATGGAAATAAATGCCGACAATCATTTACTCCGCCCCAATGTTCACTGAAGTAATTTGCACGATGGTAGCAGAACAGTGGCTTATGGGCGGTTGGAAAACAACAGTAGTCGTAAAGGTCGTAAAGGTATTGCCGTCAGCAACACTGTTGCAGTTGTGCCAGTAGAAGTCTCTGTCGTCGGATTCATCACACCTATATCTAGGTCTTTGTTTTATTTTTAATATCCAGTATTTTTTTGATAGGATTGAAATTTACAATATTTATTTGTGCCTGAGCCAGTGAAACTTTATCACGCAAAGTAACTGTCTCACAATAAGGTTGAGGTTTCTGAATATTAGATTTTAAAATACATTCCTCTATTCTCCGATTTTTAGGTAACTGAGAGAAAAACTGGGTTTTAAAAGAATTTAAGAACTGACCTTTACTACCATCAATCTTAGAATTTTATAACAATAGAGAAACCTAATCCTCGTCGTGACGTGTGTAGTGTGTTCCAAGCCTTTGGTATGCCAATAATGGTACTTTAATTATATGTAAAGAATTATTTTTGTGGGCTGGGTTTTTACGTTAAATCAAAATAAATATTTGACCAATAAAGAAATTTTATTTAAGTTTATTAAAGTTAAAGATGAAAACTCTTATCTCAGGCACCTGTGGTTTTTACATAGAAGAGATCTGCTGCCCGTACCAAATGCGTACTTCTATTCTGTGTTGTGTTGCCTTCTGTAGCTCTCGAACCGACGTCTCCGTATCTCACAGCCGGCAGAACGGGTTAAGTGAGGTGTTGACTCAGGCGTTGATTGCTGGCTACGGCGTCGGCCTCCGGGATTGAATGCTGGCAAGCCGTCGTACTAAATTGTGTGGTGCTATTCTGTGAACTCTTCACTAACAAATTGTGACCCCTTTCTCACGACGATTCTACCTCGAACTATATCAGAGACAACAACTTTACGGAGCCTCTCTTAATCACATCCACCAGCTTCGGTGAGCGCAGATCAACTGTCAAGTTTCAAAAACTTATCTCCGTCCCGACCATTATCTCCTTCCATTCTTTTACTTTTTGCATTGTTAGAAAACTTCGTCGAAATGCCAGTTGACTGATTCTTCCAATGTCACAAGATTTATAGCACGCAGCTGCAGTTCCGTAGTCAACAATGACTAACTATTCTGTCATATTGAGGCCAACAATCGAGACAGGACACGAAATTACTTGGATGGAAATATTTATCTCCTCCACCCCCACGCACGTGCACGGTTTCGAATTCTCAAGACCACAGCAAACAACACTTCCGAGACAAAGAAAAACTTAAACCTAAATACACGCGTTACATATATTCCGTTGCATTGTTTCAATGATGCGATGATAAACTCATGTTCTCATTATAGGTTGAATCAACTGTCTTTTCTTCTTCATATATAAAGAATATATGTTCATTAGCGACTACTGTGGTAGTATGTTACATATTAGTGCGAAACATGTTCGTACATTTGTATTCATGTTATATCATAGTTAAATTTTAAATAATAAATGCCAACTTTCCGTACATCTATCTAATAAATAAAACAGAGTGTTTGTATTTATGTATGTTCCGCATACAAATCTACACCCGTGGAGCAAATTTTCAGCAAATTTGTACACTTGTTCCTTGCGCCCAGGAAACAAACACTGCCGGGGTGGACACGTCTACCACCCCCAGCAGCGCCATGGTCAACGAGGTGGAGGTGGAGGGGCGTTACAATAAAATAAGTCTAATACAGCGTGATTGGAGTCAAATCCAGGGTTATGTATGACGCTGATTTTAATTATGACATTCGACATTAATTTAACACAGTAGACGGGGATGAAACTTTTCGATCATGTTAAAAATTGCCGATACATTCGTCGAAATATTTTTTTTCTGGGTCAATGAGTTCAACCCCTTTAGGCGTGGGAAGTGAGCACATTTAAGAATGGGGGTCGAAGTGCGTTATAAAAATAACGCAAAAGCAACCGAGGTTGGAGTCAAATCGGGGATATGCGTATATGATAACCCCGGGCACACCGGACATCCAGTTAGTTGACATTAAAAGGACTAATAATTTTTATCTTCATGGTACATTCTTTTAGCTCTTTACAAAACCTAATTACGTCTTTTTGGTATTCGTAAGATTCTAGGATTGAGTGAAAACTTTTGCTATATAGTGCGTGGCATTGTTTAATACGTGGTATTGCGCAGACCACATATAGGATGGTTGGATCTAGCAAATATGAATGGATAAGAATCCAGTGACCAGTTCGTATTCTTGTTATGGCTACCTGTTCCTATCTTCCAAGAGCTTTCTTGTTCCTGACACAATAAAAATTTCATATGTCTTGGTGGCGATCACTTGTTTTTATGTTCAGTTTAATTATATAAATTATAATTGTAAGAGAAAGTTTATTCTTTCGATTTTGTTTTAATCTTATATGGAAAAACGTTACATGCAACTTTTGTTTTTCATGTGGCCGAAATTTGGATAAAAGAAAAAATACAAGGTATTCTTTGAAATCAAGCAATTTAAATTAATTAAAAACCTTCTCAATTAAGTGTTGTAATAGTTAAAAACTTAAAGATCAATAATGACTAGTCGCCTTTCTTGTATCATAGCGAGACCATAACGTTGGTAATGGATGTGAATTGCCGTCCTGCTCTTTTCTCGTTCCTTACGCTTGTCCGATCGTGTTGGAGTTTCTGGAACTAATTCGTACCTGCCGAACGCTAAAAGCGTATAAGAGCACGCTGCTCCTTCTTGGTGCAAAGAGTTTTTTTTATGTATACAGACTACATTACGATAATCTACATGATGTCTACTACCCTTTAATAACAAAGGAAGGGTATTTAAAAGGAGGGATGCGAAAGGGAGATCAAAGAAGCCAAGGGTTAACTAGGGCCTTGGGCTAAAGTTTAAATAAAAGTGTTGCAGGGATAACCCTAGAAAAATATTCAGCTCTGTTGGTACTTGTTCCCCGCTCTTCCCAATGCAGAAGTAGAGTTTATTATGGGGCCACAGCATTCTCTTCTCCGTGACTCGACCAGGTAAGAAGTAGCTGGCCGACTGTGTCAGTAGGAGCAGCGGAAAACTCATTCGATAGTCCCAATTAACAAACTCCTCTCAAACTGACCAAGATGTCACGGCTTCTGGAAATATTAGTTCAAAAACCAGAGAGAGAAGAAGGCTCTCGCGAAGATAACACTGTCCATCTCTCTAGGAAGATACCATCTGCGAGAGCTGAGGCCATTTCCGACGGTCTTCCATGACGTGTGCAAAGTTACGAGTCGTTTTATCGTTAGGTCGCGGAGAGATTATGCTGAAACGTTTTATGAATGTACACATCTGTGTGCATCAAGCAGCTAGAAATATTTCTACCCAAATTAATATCTTAATGTCGGGTACCTTAAATTACTAATTGTTAATTTAATGAAATAGTTCATAAATTTACAAAAGATTGTACCACGATCGGGTACATACTTTACAATTTAGTATACGAAAAGTACAAAATAGACTAAAAAGTATATGCTAAATGCCCACCAACGTAAATCTTCCAGACATTAAAAATATGGATTACTAATCCTGCGGAAAACCCAAGGCTTGTTTAATTCACGGCAAGCTGGACAATAAAGCTTACCGTTCAGAATACGTGAGTAAACAAGTCAGATAAGGTTTCACCGCGGTAATCATCTTTTTTCTGGATATGTTGGTATGTTTGCGCTGTTTTGTTTGCACGTATAATAATAGTAACACATCGTAGAGGCCCCAACATTCCCCTACACATCAAAGCAACTCAACAGCCAACAAATACACGTTCCACCTTACACCCCCCCCCTCAAAACAACAACAATGAACACAATGTGCTTGAAAGTAATTGTACCTTCCACCTGTTCAACTGTCCAAGTTAAATATTCACCTGCTTTTACTTGTTTTTAAGTTAACAGAATAGTAAAATCTTCGGATTGAAATTTGAAGAATAAATAATAAATTAACAAACATCGTAGAGTGCAGAAAGAAACAGGGGCAAATGTTTGGGTCCCATGTCTCTTTCGCACAAACAGTGGAAGTAGTGAGTACAACGGGCTGGAAGATAATCGAAGCAGACGACGCTGATTGATTTTTCTGAAATCACAAGTCACCACCATATGCCTGGGATATGTATGTATTTTTCATTACATATTATATGAATTGGTATTAAAATGACGGTTTTATTAGTTATTTCTAATACCACGCCAAATTATTTTCCCTACGATATATTTTAAACTTTTATTCGCATTTTAAAAGTATATATCCTGCAGTTCCAATATTAAATAAATCTGTTTGAACAAAAGAGTTGTTGATCATATTGTAATTTCAAATTGTTACATAACAGTTTATAAATAAATTCAGTTTTTTCTTTACTTGAAACAGTAGTACTTCAAATCTTAAATTCATATGAAATATATAATTGTTCGTTCGTTAATGTGTTAAAATTGTTTACAGAAATAGAGAATACTCGTTTGTTGTTAACATGTTGTTACATGTAAGTAATGCATATTTGATCTAAGCTAACGTATAGGCTACCTATATTTTTATTTTGCTACACTAAATTCGTTACATTCTAAATATATGTATAAATCACTCTGAAATAATTTATATGTGAATACTCCCGGTACCCTTAAGGGTGTCACAAATTTTTCCTGTATAATACGTAAGTCAAGAATACTCCCAATACCTATAGAGTGAAAAAACTTCTCCCACTACGTTAAAAGAAAAAAGAAATGCTGGCACCTTACGGACTCCTGGTACCTTCTACAAATAAAAAATAGTTCCCATACATTGTGGGAATTAAAAATAACTTAAGGTATTAAAGAATAATACCCGCTGTCTTATAGGAGTCAAGAATAGTACCTTATGATAATTTAATATATTCGCCTGTGTTTTTTCCGCCGTCATAGAAAGATAAAAAATATAATAATCATAAGAAAATCGGTAAACTTTAGCCGAAGAAGCCTACCGATTAGAAAACGGCATATGTATATAAGGTTTTATATGGGTAAACATTTTTAACAAATTTATTCATTATTATTTAATTATAAATTTTCAATAAATATTTTTTGTAGCTGTGACAAACGAATTGAGATTCATAATAAATCTTTTATTTGAAGTTCAGCGCTGAAAATTATTTTTCTTACTATTACAGTACAGACGTGTTGTAATAATATATATATATATATATATATATATATATATATATATATATATATTGTAATGATTAAAAAGGTGGTCTTAATTAATAGGAATAATTAACAAAATTATTATGTATTTAAAAATTTATTGTTGATAATTACACATTATAAGCCCTCCTTTGCACGCCGAATTCCATCAATTAAACAAACAAATATTTCAAATTTTATTTTTATTAATACAGCTTTATATTTTTGCAATCAACTACGTCGATTTTCTCTTTATCTCAGGGTCATCACTGGGTTTGATAGGAAGAACAAATACAATGAACTAAAACATTACCAATCCAAACTCATTGAAGTTAACGAAATACAATATTAATACAAAAATAAAAGAAAAAGAATGAAAAGAAAAACGCGAACGGAATCTAACTATAACCTTTAATTATCGTTTACAGCCATTAACAATTGTTTTATACCCACGAAAGTGCTACTGGTACCAGTTCGGACTCTTGTATCTTGAAGTCAACACCCACTAAACAGGCCATTATACACTGATTCTACACTTTAGATTTTGAACACAAGCGGTCGTTACTCTCGATCTCTGCTATCCTCGAACCTGGATTAGCCGCCCCCTCAGTCAGTTGCCGGACGTAGGTCTTCTCAAAGTCTCTCTATGCGAAAATTAGTTCAGTTTATGAAGCAAAACGTCTGCTTCTATCTGCGATTTTGTGAGTCTCTCCGTCTAACCTGTTTACTTGCGTTTTATGTAAACTATTATATCTCGCTGTTGGACTTCCTAGATAGCCCTATTCATAATTCTAGATCCGCAGACTTTTACTGTTTTTATTTCTCTATGTGGACCGAACTGCCATGTCCCAGTTCTCGACGCATACTGAGTTCTTTAAGCGCGCGGTCTCCAGTCTCCATTGTTAACAAAATAAGACCCGCTCTGATTGTTGTCTTTCAGCACCCGTACCGCCAACAATTAAATTATATTAAAAACAATTAATATCCTGTTTAATTTGTATTAATATATATATATATATATATATATATAAACTGTATAGTTATATATAATTATGTTCGAGATAATTTATATTAGAATCGGTTTTGAGGCTAACAAGTAGTCGTTATATTAATTTGATTTTAAATTCTATAGTTGGGTTGTGGTCTTTTTGACGCCTAACGATTCGAAAGGCCGACAGTAAAGATCGCGGAAGTGCGCACAACTCGCCAAAGTTTCATTTGCTAACGGATAAATGGTATATATCGCATCCGAGACAAATAAAGATACATACATTTTTATCAGTAAAATTATGATTAATCTTTTAGTATTTTCCCATTTTACACATATTAAGTATTAATTGTTATTTGAGGTGTGGAAATCAGCTACGCTTACTGAAGAGTTATGTTGACGGTGTTTACAGAATCCAGAGGACTCGTAGCCAGCTATTCGTTATCCTTGCCAGATACATAATGGGCGCAACACGCAAGCAATCACGAACGATATTTCCTAAATTGTTTTGATGCTGAAGTTGCTATAGTTAATAATCTGTAGTACCAGGTAGTTCTGAAACGGTGGAAATTTCACACTGCCATTTTGAAATTAATTGGACATCAATTGTGGATGAGCTCGCGTCGTATTTGCTAGTTCTTCTTGTTTCCACAATAAAACAGTGCAATAGGTGCGTTTAAAATTCATTGGTCCCGAATAAAGCTGGGAAACGTTTGCTGAATTTTGAGCAGGTCGATATGTGTCGGCTTCTGTGTGACTCTGCTCTGATACTTTCTATTCTACTTTGTTGCTAAACTATTCCTTTCTATTCTTTAGCTTTCGAGCATTCATTCCTCTGCCATTCTCTAGCAGTTAATAAATTTGTTTCCCATTTTCTTAGTCATCGCTTAATCTTCTTTTCGCGTTCCTTACTATCTGCTTAAATCACGACGGTATTCATGTATTTGGCTACTTTCAAGGTTATAATAAAATATCTCGTAAATCTAAAATCAATAAGCAGTACTTTCAAGATATGCTCCAATTAGCCTATTGGAACGTAGATTAGAAATGGGAAAAAATTTAAAAATATGAAGTGTTATTGTTTACACGAATTACGAGGCGACAATGAGTGTAGTGAGTGTGACGAGGTTTACAGCTGTGTCAATAAGTCTGTGTACAAACTGCACGTTAGAAATTTGTTAGTCTAAATTTTATTTTAATAAATTGTAATTAAAACTCTATTAGTTATATTTATACATAATTGTATTAAAACTTTTCAGACTTATAAGACTTTATTCCTTACATTTTTTACATAACTGAATTAAATTGTAATTGTACACTTTAAAAGGCCCCAATCAGATATAAAACGTTGGGTCTGTTGAATATTATGTTTTAAATAGGACACTAATTTTTTACGATTTAATTCGTCCGTGTTTTGCGTTGTGAACACTAATGATGTTGCAGTTTTTTTTAGGTAATTATATTAATTTTATTTAGGTAACAGGCTACATGAGCGGTAATCCACATGGTGGCAACTCCCCTTTAATAGCATAGGAAGGGATTTGAAAGGGGGAATGCGGAAGAGTAGACGAAGGTAGCCAAGGGTTAACTAGGGCCCCACGGGCTATGGTTTAAGGATCCTACCCGGCAATTCGCCATAAAAGTGATGCAGGAAAAACCTAGAAAAACCTGCATCAGGTAGGTCGGGAATTTGGTACTTGTCCCACGACCTTCTGATGGTGGGAGAGGGGTTAGCTGTGGGGTCGCAGCTTACCCTTCTCCGTGCCTTGACCGGTTTAGGAGGCAGCTGGCCGACTATTCCAATAGGAATAGAGGACAACTCTTACCGTATGCCCAAGGTCTTCGACCCCGGAACATACACCTCTCAAAACAGGCCGAGGTACCTCGCCATGTGGGAACCTTAGTTCAAAAAACAAGAGAGATGTGAACGCATCCCCAAAGGTAGCTCTGTGGGAAGGTTCACCTGCTTCCTTTCATGGTTCCCCTGGTAATTATATTAATAAAATATTTAGGCCTATATAAACCCATTTGGGCTGACATGCCTGTGAGGGCTATTCTCTCGCAGGCAGAACCTTGTAGGAGAGACGGAAGGGGTACCTTTGGGGATGCCTTTTCCTCTCTCCGTTTTTGAACTAAGGTTCTCACAAACCGAGGCACCTCGCCCTGTTTTGAGAGGTGTATGTTCCGGGGTCACAGTCCTTGGGCATACAGTAAGAGTTGTCCGCTATTCCCATTGGAATAGTCGGACAGCTGCCTCCTAAAATGGTCAAGGCACGGAGAAGGGAATGCTGCGTCCCTACAACAAACTCCTCTCCCGCTATCGGAAGGGCGTGGGACAAGTACGCAATGCCCGACCTGCTTGATGCAGGTTTTTCTAGGGTTTGTCCTGCATTACTTTTAGGCTAATGCCAGAATGAGAAATAGGAACACGAGTCAAACACCACAGCATATCTGGAATTATCTGATATCACCAGTGAAGTAGAGATTTTGAACAAAACCTTTTTGTAATAAGTTAATATTTATAGATATAATGTTGTACTGTAATATGTAGATTTAGATTTATTATTCATTCCATTAGTTCTCGGAAGAGGAAATAGGTTACGTCATAATGTAAGATTACATGAAACGAATAATTATTACAATTACAAAGTTGAAAAAACAAACATTGTACTTCACAAAAAAATATATGATTTAAAACTACGTTAAATATATTTTAGTATGACCGTAATTAGTAATTAAAGACGTGATAAGCGTTTTAATTCATCTTCTATTTTCATTCGACGGAGTCTCCAACAGAAAATCTTACATCGATTCCCGTCGAACATGAAAAAGAAAATAAGTCAGCAGTTAAATTCTACAATATTATCATCGTAAAATAATAGCATAACTTGATGGGATACCAGCAAACTATTTTATTAAAGAGGATCTAATCTGTCCTTCCTTTCCACGAACTCTTTTACCGAGTAATATGCTCCATTAATTAACAGAGATTTACAACTCTTTATTAATAAATTTTGTATACTTCAAGTTTTTATTTCTTCCGGAAGACTGTTGTATAGATTTATCCCGGAATGACGAATTCTTGATTCAAAAAGGCTTAGGCGGAGTTGAGAGCGATTTCTAGTGTTGTATAAATGATTTGCTCCGATTAGTTGGTGTAAATGCAATAAGCGGTGTACATAAATGCATGAAATCATTTGTCGATGGTTGTTGTTCTGTAGTTGTGTGAAATAACACGCTCACGTATCTCCGTATATAATATTCAATTTTCTTGAAACTAGAATTCAAGACGTCAGACAATCCTGAAGGTTGTCCAGATTTCGCTCCCTCAGACTACGATATATATTTTTTTTTGTCTCCTTATACAGTCCCTATGTGGCCGTCGATTCAATTAGGCGATGAAGAGAAGAAAGCGGAGCACGAGTGGTTTCCTGCTGAAATACTTTCTTTTCTTCGGTCATCCAGAGCAATGCAATAAAGAGAAGAAAATTTGTACTTGAAAAACTGTATTATTGTAATGTTACCGCTGTGGATGGTTAAATTATAAATATTGTGTATAATTATTGACATTTTTAGTACGAATACTTAAGGGGTAATTTAAATAATGCGATACAGTGTAAACAACAATTGTAGAAATGAAATTGAGAATTGCATTATCGTATTATTATTGTTAACCACGTTACTTGTGAGAAAATATGTTATTAGAAGTCATAATGTTTAATTGAAATATTTTATCAATTCGAAAGATACGACAGTTTCTTCCCATTTATTTAAAAAAAATGTTAGGAGTTATGTTAGAATATCCTGCTTTGTTTAATTTTATCAAAGAACTGAATTATCGTAATCACGTAATATTGAATATAATGAAAAGTTTGTCTAGTTTCTGATATGAGTTTGGTTTTAACAAAAGGAGCTGATAGTAGGGAAATATTAAAAGCGCATGTATGCTAGTTAAAATTTTTAATTAATCTATAATGACCACAGGAGAATGCTAAATTTCGTATGCTCACGAATTAATTATTGCTATTTAATTTGTGTGCGAGAGTTTGAATAGAATGTGCAGAGTTTGTGTTGCGTATTGTAGGTTTTGCATAATTATGTGTTTGTATGATTATATATTCAAAGTATGTACATTGCCGCAACTGCAACTAATTACAAATTAATGAATATATCTACAAATAATTATTGGGGACAGTCTCAGTGAGTAGCGAAAGATTATTTCAGTAATAATCTCAAAATTTTTATCGATTTAGAGAACCTTGTAGGCGCGGATTAAAAGAAGTTGGAGAAAACAGACGTTCTTAAAAATTTAATTTAAAATGAAAAAAAATTACGTCTCATTGAAAATAATGAATAAAAAAGTTAGCCAATTAGGACAAAAGTGATAATACAAATACCACACAACGTTTCTGGGATCCTTGTCCCTTTATTCAGGTGCGAAGAAGAGCATAGAGCGACACAACTGCACTTGTCAGTTGTCTAAACTCAAAAAATATTTATATTAACACTTTTTTGTCTTAATTGTCTAAATTTCTTAATAAATATTAAATTTATTTATTTATTGGCAATTTCGTATTTTTTCAGCATTTATAAAATATTGGAGATCATTTCCTTCATCATAAATAATTTTCACGTTGTCATCTGTTATCAAAATAATGGGAGATAAAATAAATTGGGCTCTCGGCCTTGTTATGTACCAGCGGAAACCCCATAATGGGTTTGATGATTATGCCGAAAGTTGAGAGAAAGTAAGCCTGTGAGAGACTTCTCTCGCAGGTTAACCTTCCCAGAGAGCTCTGGCGGAGGCTACCTTTCGGGATGCCTTTACATCTCTCTGGTTTTTTGAACTAAGCTTCCCACATGCCGAGGCACCTCGGCCTGTTTTGAGAGGTGTAACAGGCCTTAGGCATACGGTAAGAGTTGCTCTCTGTTCCCATTGGAACAGTCAGTCAGCTGCCTCCTAAACTGGTCGAGGCACGGAGAAGGGAATTCTACGTCCCCACAGCAAACTCCTCTCCCGCTATCGGAAGGGTGTGGGAGAAGTACCCGACCTACCTGTTGCAGGTTTTTCTAGGGTTTGTCCTGCATTACTTTTAGGCGAATGCCGGGTACGATCCTTAAACTATAGCCCTGGGGCCCTAGTTAACCCTTGGCTACCTTCTTCTACCCTTCCGCATCCCACCTTTCAAATCCCTTTCTATGCTATTAAATGGGAGTTGCCACCATGTGGATTACCCTCATGTAGCCTGTTACGTAAAAAAAATGCCGAAAGTTGGTTAAGTAGATGCAAACATATATGTTCTTGTCGCGCATCAAACCCGTGACTTATATGATGTGAGGTAAAGTCACTGACCACTGCCGGATATCAAAAACTCTTACTTCCATGAGTTACTATTTCGGCCCATAAATAATATATCTGTGACATAATATTTCAAGTTTATAAAGCTATCCTGAGGAATAAAATGAATTAGATTGCGGATGTACAAAGTGTTTTTTTCTATATAAATAAAATAGTGTATAAATTTGAAATCGTTAATTTGACACACATAATTTTTATGTATCGTAAAACTATAGTGTACGATGACATACTCTATATAAAAGTTGTAGTACCAGATGTGGTGTATTGCTCTGCGCCATTGCTTTGAATCACAACGGTCTCGAATTCGAATCCCAACACGGTAGTTTGGCCAAGTACAATCGTTACTCAGTCTGCTGAGAATCTGCAAAATAGTACAAAAATAATCCAAAATGTGCCATGACAGTCAGGCAATCTTCGCGGAGGCCCACACTCTCACGAGGGCCGTGGAATCAAGGAATACTAATTATATATTGCTCTATAAGTAGCTTATATATTGTAATAATTTATATATTTAGCTTGCATCTTTTGACAATAATTCATGATATGAATTATGTGGCGTTTTTAAATGAAAAGAAGTTGAAAACTATTAAACAAGATTTATTAACAATTTTAAAACAAGTATTCAAATTACAAAATATTTGGGATCTCAGGGTCTTGAACTGGGTTTGATAATGGCAGAATTTATATAATCAAAATCACAAAAATTACATTTACTTTATATGGGAATCAATGCGTCTGAACATAGACGAAATTTGTTACTAAAGATTGAATTTAAACAATTTCAATTTTTATCAAGAAATAAAGAATGATCTGAATAATTAAAGATCTCATTTTATCGATAATTAAAGAACGATCAGACGTTTATCTTTTAAACGTGGTTTACAATGATTTTAAAGTTTTCTTTCTACTTATGCAGCCCAGGTCTCATTTTATCTTTTCGTGCACAATTTTGGGGATATCACTGATTCTAAGTACTCACAGACTCTAAATGTTCACAGACTCTAATTAGCGTAGTTTGTTAGTTGGTTTAAAATAACTTTGTCGATTCTCGATGATTTACTGCAACCTGGATTTGTAGATCTCGTGGATTTTTGTTGAAAATGCACCTAATTGGTTTTGTCTGTTGACTGAAGACTAGTTCAGGTTCTGAATTTTTGATATAACAGCCTACTGGTTACTGGAACACTTTCTCGTTCTTTAAATTAGACCTTTCAGTGTTCACTGCTGACTGACAAAGATTGTTCAAGTTTTCGTGAATTAGAATTTTAATCTGTACATCTCGCCGTTTACTGCCCAACTGTTCATTCTTTTACTCTGTTCTACTTGCTGTCCGCTGCCCAACTGTTCGTTCTTTTACTCTGTACTACTTGCTGTCCGCTGCCCAACTCTTCGTTCTTTTACTCTGTTCTACTTGCTGTCCGTTGCCCAACTGTTCATTCGTCTCGTAAATTTTGAGCGCGTAAAACCTTCTCGACCGATCAACAATACTTTTTTTTGCATTGCCGGTTTGTTGCGGCGTCCGCCATATCCACCAATAATGAGTCCTCTAAAATTCAACTTTTCAATTAGAACAATGCCTTAATTACCAATTACAACAATATGTATATATCACCGTAAGAAAAAAAATTATGACATTAAGTATCGATGATTTTTAAATTTTAGTGGCGAGTTGTTTTCATCAAAACTCTTAACACAAAGGTTACAACGTCAAGAATGACTGAAATTAAAATTATGTTAAACGATACGTTAATTAATCCCAATCCCGGAAACGGTTTCTAATTTGAAATATTTATTATTTCGTAACTTCTCAGCTGTTCCGCTCTCGCTGGGTCACGACCTGACTTGTATATTTCCATAAATTTCAGTAAATTCTATCAGAGTTGTAAACATTACAATACATGTATTAACGGAAAAAATTAATTTCATTGCTGAATTATAAATAAATCACTTTGGGCGTCAGTAGACTTAATCTACAATTTTATGCAATAAAATGTGTTTAATTCCAGCATATGTAATTACAAAATGAATTCTTCTGCTCAGCGTAATGTGGGATACTCCAGTCTCTGACTGCATGGTACAATATGTTTCACCCGTGCTGTCTCTGATCTTCTGAACATTCATTCAATAACAAAATGTCTGTTTTGCTGAGGTATAAAAAATTAGGTAAATAAAAATGTTCCACTCTGATGATGGATAAGGCCAACAATACAGAAATATCATTATCAACCTTTTCTCTGATTCTCAACAATACTTATTTACTCATTGAGCCAGTATTATAAAATTTGGATTAAAACTTATTTAAATATGCAATTATCTGTCAATCTGCAAATTTAAATCCTTAGTTTTGAACGAGTTTACTTTGAGTTTGATAAGGAAACAGAAGGGGCATACGGTAAGAGTTGTCCGCTATTCCCATTGGAATAGTCGGCCAGCTGCCTCCTAAACTGGTCGAGGCACGGAGAAGGAAATGCTGCGTCCCCACAGCAAACTCCTCTCTTGTTATCGGAAGGGCGTGGGAAAAGTACGCAAAGCCCGACCTACCTGATGCAGGTTTTTCTAGGGTTTCCCCTGCATTTCTTTAGGCGAATGCCAGGTAGGATCCTTAAAATATAGCCCGAGGGCCTTAGTTAATCCTTGGCTACCTTCCTCTACCCTTCCGCATCCCCCCTTTCAAATCCCTTCCGATGCTATTAAAGGGGAGTTGCCCAACATGGATTACCCTCATGTAGCCTGTTGCCCCCCCCCCCCCTCCAAAAAAAATTGAATTTAAAATTACTGTTGATATGAGAAATTTTCAAACTGGATTAACACACAATAACTTTATATGTAAAAATAAAGAAACAGGTACAATTAAATCTCTCAAAAGAAAAGTTGCAAGTTTGCCATAATTTTCAAAATGTTCAAAGGAATTTGCGTTTGTATGAATAAATAATTCGTTTTTCAGTGAAAAACTAAACTAATTCAATTTCATAACGTAAATATTAGTTTCTATAATTGAAGAATTTGTTTTTGTCGTAACAGCAACTATATATTATTAGTTACTCTTATTGTTAGTCTAGAAAACTCTTCTTAAACATTAATTCCAGCATCAGATTCAAGATTATTCGGAGTATACAATTTTTTTGCTATCGTTAATGCACACTATCTCTTAACATAACGCAGAGTTTTTTTAAAGACTTGGAAAATTTTATAATGAAATATAATACTTCGTATAAATAATTATATTATCATCTGAGGGACGAAGATGTAAACCTATAAGACATAATTTCATGGTTTTTACAAATACTGTATTACTTACGATAATTTTAGTAACATTTTTAGTATATTAATTATCTCCTTCTGAAAAAAAAATGTTTTGTGGTTTTGGAGCTATAAATCGATCCCCGCTGATTAAAGAGGAAAATTTTTACTATTTTGAGAAAAAAATATCTATTTTCCTGTAACTCGGTTGCCAACAGTGTTGAAACATGAGAATATACATCTTACTTTAAGGGGGTTCGGATTTTATAAATATTTAATTGCTTCATATATAGAGAGTCTTTGGAAAGGACCGAAGCAGAAAAATTGAAGAAGTGACATGGTTGAAGCCGCGAACGAAATGGAACGCGAGATTGGGGAAGTACTCGACGAGTGCCTGAGCAGGTCATTGTTGGTCGATGGAAAGACGGTTGCATGGTTTAACAGCGAATGGCCCTTGATATTGGCGAATGCGACCGTATTGATCTGCATCAGAGTCACTGCATCGCTGCTCCTGACAGCCGCCAGCTATTGTGGCCACCAGTAAAAACTTCGATAGCAGCCTGAGCCGAGGGATCACATGCTTGCTTGCTTCACTCAGTATAGGTTAGATATTCCGTGCAGCGTGAACCATTTTCTGTTTAATGTATGCTAATACAAGCAAACTTCTACTTGCAGAAAAAAATTAATAGTTTAAATTTGCCGCTTCTGACGATTTCCGAGTAATACTCACAATATTAGCTACTGGGCGAGGGAATGGACTGAAACTTGGTGTTGGTTAAATATGGAAAAGCGATAGGATCTGGTGGTGCGATTCAATCGTTTTAATCGCTTTCCGCTATATGCTCAGATTTTGTTAATTGATGTGTTCGTGGAAAATTAAGCTATTAAACCATACTCGCAAGATTAACTCTTTTTCTAATTTAAAAACCCTTATCTTAAATTGTCACGATTTTTAAATTTATTTTTCACTTATTAATTTCTAAGACACACAACTGTTTGTTGGCAGTAACGCGAAAGATGTGCAACAATAATGTCTTATTACTGAAAAGGTAAAAACATTAAACATTTCCAGCGCGTCATCGGACGGTCATAATATTTTTTTGGTTGACTTGTTTTTCCTCGCAATATTGGACTCAATAGAGAATATAAGCACAATACTACGTTGTTGCGTCTTCATTTGTTAGCTGTGTTCATGGCACTAGCATAAAATCTATGAGAATATTGAAAATAAAGAATATTGGTTGGCTGAAGAAAGAGAACGTAATTATCTGTCTATATATTTATTTTAGCCTGTATTATTTTATTTGAGTAATAAATATCCTCTAAATAATAAAAAACGAATGCTCTCGACTATTCTGGATTGAAATCATTTTAGTAATGTGACATATTTATTAATCCTTTGGTTCTAACTTAGAACTCTGTCCATTTTCTAAGTTAAAGTTCCTGTCGTGTCGCATGAGTAATGACTTTTCTAGCAGTAAAACAGTTTTTCTTAACGTGGATTTCTGCCGCTTTTACTTGTACTACGGCCGTGAAATGTAACACGCAAACAAATGAATTAATAATTTAAACAATTAGCAGGATTTTATTTTTTTTAAAAAAATATCTATGTAAAGACAGCAAATTAAACAGAAATGTTTCAATAAATCTTTGTATTTGTTAGTCTTTAACCAATTAATACAGGAAAACCATATTCATATCCTTGGAATAGATTACGTTTATTATGCTCAAAAGAAATTGAATGTCATTTTAATAGTTATTCTCGGAAATGTTTTATAATTGGTCTATTGGAAGTTACAAATATTTCATGCTACTCCTTTGCTTATAAAGAACGTAGTTTTATGACCTCCACCTTAAATAAAATCATTAAAATAATTATCCAGCAAAATCTTACAAAGCTGCACCCATCCATCGTGCAATTTGTGCCAGACAAATAGTTTAGCTAGCAGTTTGCGTGTCTACCGAAAACATATAATACTCTTCTCAGAATTATTGATAAGTTTATATGGTTCCAGTTTTTATGGAAACGACGAAATACATTTGTTTGAAACACAATATTTTAATTAATTTTTTATTTGTTCAGTGACAGAGAAAAATTATATTGTTTAATTGAAATGATATACTGTATTTGAATACGCCCTTCGGAAATTAAAAGTCAAATAAACAATACTTATTATGTAAAATCAAAGTCATGCAGGCGTAATCACTAAATAAATATCATATATGTGCTTAAATATATTAAGGGAATTAATTTAGTGGTGGCCGTTACTTCTAGAGTTAATTTAGTTTCTTTCTACATTATTTGAATAATTTTGCAACTTAATTGGAGCAACATTACTTCTGATGCCCGTGTTGAATTTTCGATAACAAATATTTTTTTAATTGCATATCCTACATGAAACCCTTTGTAATTCGGTCAAACTTGAAATTTAATTAAACCTAGTATCCGATTTTAATATACTCGGGCAAGTTATTTTGGATATCTAAAGAGATTGTGAGACATATAGTTGTATATTACGTATCATATCCTATATATACAATAAAGATTTTCCTAGAAACCTGTAAATAAAGCTGGACAACGGATACAAAATAATTTAGTTGACAACAAAGAGACCTGGACTCTTCTGTCTACCATCACGATTGCAGTGGCTTCAAAAAATCAGCGGGGCTGTATATGACATTTTACTGCAGCGCTAAAGGTAAGAGTGACATTTGTTTCAAGCACTATGTACGTGACATCTGACACTTGTAAAAGCACAGAGTAGCCCGAAATGGCACTGACAGTCAATTGTACGACCTGCTCTCCCAAAGAAACCACAGACTTAATGTGACATCCTTTAATTCGCTACAGAAGCATTTCCAAATTTTGTAATTAATGGTTAACGTATCTAGTGTTGGACATACACCATACTCAAGAATAACTATGGGATTCACTTATGCAGTTCGAATGAGAAAGCTATTTAATATTTTTAAGGGCAATGAATAATTTTAATATCTGAAGAGAGTTGCCAAAAATAAAAGATGACAAGAATACACACTTTTTCGGGACCCAAAGAACAACTCCGGTTCAAATACTGATCTATATCTTTTAAACGTGCACCACTGGGAACAGATATGCACATAAATTATTAAAAAAACTATTAGGTAAATTTAAAGATTACGGTCATTTGCAAATGAAGTAATAACAAATTTTTATTTCAGCAACTGCCCGATGACGTAAATATCGGTTTACGAATGGACGTAATAACAGTATATTTTGCGAAAGCTTTCGATGTCCATTTGTTAATTGAAATGTTAGACAGATGAGGCATTCTCAAAAGGATTATACGTATCTGTTCCCGGAAATTTTTAACGGGCGAACACAGAGACTACTGTTGTGAAAACTGTTCTCGGAACAAGTAAATGTGAAGTCGGGCGGTCCTCAGCGGTTCGTTATACAACAGCTATTGCTTTCCATTTATGTACCGAATTATATTAAAACAAACGTTAGATTTTTGTCAACGATTTTATTTCATATAGGAAGATGATGAGCTTATTATGTGTAACAGAGTTACACAATTATATAAATACCTTAAATACTTCGACTAAGAATATGGAGATAATGTAAATAAATTTCATTTACTAAAATAAAAATATTTTAAATTATATAATAGATGGATAAAAATACAACAAGAAAGCAGCTGTAAATATATGGAGATTTATTTTTTTCAAACCTATGCTGGGTAGAGCAATTTATTAATAATTACATTTTATAAAGAGGATAATAAAGAAAGGGAGTACTGAAACTAAAGAACGGACGTGTAAAACATTATTTTAATCTACTTATTTCGAGAATACTGTGCATAATGATGTATATATTCTGCCTATTGAGACAAGTTATAAATAAACAACAGCCAGTTTGAAGTCAGAAAAAAGTTATTTATTTATGAAAAATTAAACTCCTATTCGTCGCTTACTTTGAAGAAAACAAACAAATATTAAATAATACTAGATAATAGTTGCTTTCTTCCATTGTAGCTCACTTTTTTAAAAAAATACATACCCGTAAAAAAAGAATTTTTTTTTGAAGGTATAACATTTGTATTAACTAAATTTTAAATAGTGAATTGCCCATTTGTTATCACTAAGGAAGTTAATACATTCATCATCGACTTCAAATGATATGATATAAATTAATAGTTTTTGACATTTTATTTTACGTCAGTCTCCGTTTCCGAAATTTACTTTTTTTGTGAGTTTTAATAACTTTTATTGTTTATTTCTTTCGCGCGGTAAACAGATAGGTCTGTGATACTAACCTTCTTGGTGTACTGATATTCTGGGGCGCGAGCGGAGATTTGCCGCTGCGATTAATATTTTTTTTAATTTAACGACTCGAATAATTTGCCAATAAATTTGAATTACTGCATTTTTAAGTATGCAGGTTACATATTAAATTTCTGGTGAGAGGTTTCTTTCGGTTGAATTATATTAACAATTATCAGGTCGAACTGTAAACATCAGGACTAGAATGTGTTGCTCTTTGTCAACAGGCTACATGAGGGTAATCTACGTTGGGCAACTCGCCTTTAATAGCATAGGAAGGGATTTGAAAGAGGGGATGTGGAAGGGTAGAGGAGTTTTTTTAATGCAACAGACTGCATGAGGGTAATCCACATGTTGGCAACTCCCCTTTAATAGCATAGGAAGGGATTTGAAAGGGGGGATGTGGAAGGGTAGAGGAAGGTAGCCAAGGGTTAACTAGGGACCCCAGGCTATTGTTTAAAGATCCTACCCGGCAATTCGTCTAAAAGTGATGCAGGACGAACCATAGAAAACCTGTATCAGGTAGGTCGGGCATTGAGTACTTGTCCCACGCCCTTCGGATAACGGGAGAGGAGTTTTCTGTGGGGACGCAGCATTCCCTTCTCCGTGCCTCGACCAGTTTAGGAGGCAGCTGGCCGACTATGTCAATGGGAAAATCGGACAACTCTTACCGTATGCCCAAGGTCTGAGACCCCGGAACATACACCTCTCAGAACAGGCCGAGGTGCCTCGGCTTGTGAGAACCTGAGTTCAAAAACGGAGAGGAAAAGGCATCCCCAAAGGCAGCCCCTTCGTATCTCTCCTACAAGGTTCTGCGAGAGAACATCACTCGCAGGTATTGCCTGCGAGAGAATAGCCCTCGCAGACTTTTCAGCATATTGTCCAGGAAGATTTTTTTTTAGGGCAACAGGCTACATGAGGGTGATCCACATTGGGCAACTCCCCTTTAATAGCATAGGAAGGGATTTGAAAGGGGGGATGCGGAAGGGTAGAGGAAGGTAGCCAAGGGTAACTAGGGCCCCCGAGCTATATTTTAAGGATCCTACCCGGCATTCGCCTAAATAAATGCAGGGAAAACCTTAGAAAAACCTGCATCGGGTAGGTCGGGCATTTGGTACTTGTCCCACGCCCTTCCGATGACGGGAGAGGAGTTTGCTGTGGGGACGCAGCATTCCCTTCTCCGTGCCTCGACCAGTTTAGGAGGCAGCTGGCCGACTATTCCAATGGGAATAGCGAACAACTCTTACCGTATGCCCAAGGTATGTGACCCCGGAACATACACCTCTCAAAAACAGGCCGAGGTGCCTCGGCTTGTGGGAACCTTAGTTCAGAAACGGAGAGAGAGGAGGAGGCATACCCAAAGGTAGGCCCCTCGTATCTCTCCTAAAAAGTTCTGCCTGCGAGAGAAAATCCCTCGCAGGTTACCCGCGAGAGTATCCTCTCGCAGGCTTCTTTGTTCAGTCGCCCAGGAAGATAGGTTGCTATATTTATTAGAGAGGTAAGACTGGATTATGGCTGCAGGAGGAAAGAAATATGTCGGTATTATTTTTTTATAGGGCAACAGGCTACATGAGGGTAATCTACGTTGGGCAACTCCTCTTCAATAGCATAGGAAGGGATTTGAAAGGGGGCGATGCGGAAGGGTAGAAGAAGGTAGCCAAGGGTTACTAGAGCCCCCGGGCTACATTTTAAGGTTCCTACCCGGCATTCGCCTAAAGAAATGCAGGGAAAACCCTAGAAAAACCTGCATGAGGTTGGGCGGGCATTGGGTACTTGTCCCACGCCCTTCGGATAACGGGAGAGGAGTTTGCTGTGGGGACGCAGCATTCCCTTCTCCGTGCCTGACCAGTTTAGGAGGCAGCTGGCCGACTATGTCAATGGGAAAAGCGGACAACTCTTACCGTATGCCCAAGGTCTGTGACCCCGGAACATACACCTCTTAGAACAGGCCGAGATGCTTTGGCTCGTGCATGTCGGTATGACATTATATATAACACTTTAATTAATTTTCTTGTCTTGAATGTAACTGAGAGAATGTCACGTTGGGAGATAAACTTGTGCGTCGCTTAATGACGTCATCAAAAACTCAAACCCGTCACTGGTCCCGCTTAGTCTGCCGCCGTCACCAAGTCTTCAGAAAACGGTATTTTGACCTAAACGGCAAAGCTATTTGTTTGACTATTTAAAGAAAGAGACTACCCCACGGGTGAGTTGTGTGAAATCGTCAAGTTAGTATTTGTTCAGTGGATCTTTCTGATAATGGGATATATATTTTATGTGGTTGTGTATTTGTATTTGTATACGTACATTCTTGTCTGCATACAAAACCAAATAATTATTAAATTATTGTCGCAAGTTTTTTAATATTAAAGTACAGCAGTTTCGACTTTTATTGGACCTTGGTACCATCTGGGAGTCTACGATCTTAGAGTACTGTTAGAGAGAGGTGTGTTATGTCAGCGAGTGCACGGTAATGAATGGAGTAATAATATTTAGCAAGAGAAATGTGTTCAATGTTTGCAAAGGTTAGTAGAGAAATATCATAAACGTATTTTGGTCCACCAGCCATCAAATAAATTGTCTCAGGTTTTCTATTTTGTTTGTAAGGCAATTGATGTGAGAAAATCATATTATCGGATGAAATGCAATTATTGTATGTAATTCATTGGTAAAAACATTACAGCTTATTTTTAGAAGGAAATGATTAAAAGTACCGAGGAATTGAATCGATGTAACGCTTTGCATATAATGAGACAATTGGCCATTCATAGAACCCAAATCATAAGCATTGGAGCTGATTAATAACAATATAGGAGTTTTTTCTACATTTTAATATTGAAATGAAAGTTAACGTATTTTTATGTTAGTTAGCTATTTCAGTCATTGTTAGCAACAGTCAAACATTCTCAATACCCATTGTTATATTATGACTACGCTTTAACAGATTTGCAAGGTTTACTCTAATGACGTTGCGGTATGGAGTGAACTACTGCAGACGATACAGGCTTGCCATTCCAACACCAAGTTGCCAGCTTGGCAGGCATCTAGCACCTGTCCAACGCCTAGTCATGTCAATTTCTGACAGGCAGTCGCAGTCGCATCCGCAAGCGCAACTGCACACTCAGATGCCGCACCAATCACATGTGCCAGACTTCTAGAAATGGAACTCCGATACGAATGACGCAACGAAACCAAGATATCATCGAAAACACCAAAAACGGTTTCTTTTCTTTAATATATAACGAACAATTAAAATCGTTGATCATCAACTCATTTTCTTTCGTTGGATATATTGATAGAAATAGATAAAATCACACATAATTATCTCCATTCCTTCTATTAGGTTTTGAATTCATAAGCAACGCTGTATAAGAATGTGAAATTGACTATGTATCTAGGAAAGCGAAAATATTTTTTAAAAAACATTGGAATATGTATTCAACCTGTAGAGGTTCCAACCGTTATTGCCTCAAGAAAGTTTCAGCGTATAGAGATGAGATCATTGAAAATATTTTTGGGATTTTTAAAAAGAAAAGTGACACCGTGCACATCAAGTAGCAAAGTTACGATGATTAAACTAAACATTTTCAATGGAGGCTATCGTAATTAAAATATAAGACAGGAAAAAAATTAACTTTATTAGGTTAGAATTTGAGTTAAGGATTCTGTTTATATTTTCGTGTAATAAATATTGATTTTTAATTTATATAATTTTTATCGTAATTGTTCCTATTATACCTTCACTTCGCGAATTCACAGCCACGATGCAATTCGCTGATTCCAATAAATCATAAAGTTCCTCTATTTTCAAAAAAACCGTGGTTAATATTTTTCAAAGTAATTTTTATATAATTATATTATATAAAATTGTAATATTCAATTAGCAAACCTTTAATTTGCCCCACTTTGTGGTAGCCATTATGTAATAATCAATTAGAAGTCGTTAATTAAATGAAAGAATTTATTATTCACAAACAAAATATTTATTTATTTTGTGGCAATCATTTAAAAAAATTACAAATTTAAAATATTAAATTTCTCAGGGTCCTCACTGGGTTTGATAATGGACACATCAATTATATTTATTATCTTATTAACAAAGAAATAACAATTAAAAGAAAATAAATTTACTTGACCATTAAACTATAACGAAATTTAAAATGAGAACGAGATTAAGAAGTAAAAGATTCGAACGAATTAACAATTTAAACGAAATCTGACATCTATCTTTCAATTACGTTTACATAATTAATCATTTTGTAAATTGTTACTCACATTTGCCCAGCATTCCAGCATACCTTTCATTTTCGAAGTACACTATTGCGGGATTTTACACTGACTCTAAACTCACAGATTTTATACTGATTCTAAGCCAAAATTTTATATGATGAACTGGGATGATCCTCCCCTTTTTGTTGTCAGCTACCTGTTGACTGCTTGCCTAAGGCGAATTCCTTGGTCTGTAGATTTGCCACTCTTTACTGCATTGGACTCAAACTGAAAGTTTACTATTTCTGGCCGGCTATGGACACAAAACTGCTTTTACTTAGCAAGTTTCGACGTTATGCTCTCGTGAATGTTTTACTTTGTCCTCAGAAATGTCCAGGCACCAACTAACTCTGTTAAATCCTAATTGCCGATCCTGTTGAATTCTTCTTCAGCTAACAGTTGTACCTTGACGATGTCTTTCCGCGAACCGAACTCTCTCAATATCTTCCTGCGAACTCACTCTCTCAGTATCTTAATGGGAACTCACTCTCACAATATATTAATGGGAACTGAACTCCTCAATGTTTCCTGCGAACTGAACTCTTCAATGTTTCCTGCGAACTCACTCTCTCAATATCTTAATGCGAACTGAACTCCTCAATGTTTCCTGCGAACTGTACTGTCGTCTCGCATTTTAGCGCACAATATTCATACCTTCCGACAAAGGAACAGAACTGGGCCCCATTGTTGCTATGTTCTGGACCGCTGCTACAAAGGATTTCTCAAACAATTTAAATTTTTTATGTTCAAACAATTAATGTCCTAATTAATTGGCATTACATAATATATGTAATCGATTATAATATTGGCTACCTTTAAACCGATTTAATGTCGTATGGAGTGAACTAAACTAAATAGTAATTGTCATTAAAGGAATGGGTGTTAATATTTAATCTCAGGCTACTAACGTAAATTGTTACTTTACTTCATATACCAACATCTTCATCTCATAACTTTTTCAATTAAACTTTAAATAAAAATTCCAGATCATCTGTGTGTGACCCATTGATTAGTGAGTTATTTATTCTTTTGGGAATTCCAGATTAATGTGTTGTTGTAACCTTTGAGTTGAAAGTAACAAAATTTAAACTCGTGTAAATAATTAACAATTACAATACAATGTCGGAGTGTTTAACCATATGACATAATATCTTTTGTTAAGGACATATTAATTATAAATTGCAATTATATTATTAGTTTAAAATTTTATTTATAATTATTTGAAGTTGTTTACGTATTATTGAGTGGTAAGAACATAATACTTTACGTCATTAATATATTTGTTGCGATAATTTTAAATAATGGAATTAAGGTGACAAGATGTTATTTAGTTTGAAAATATTTTATACTGACTGTTATGTGAAGTCCTAAAAAATCAATTATAAATATTGTAGTTTGAGGGAAAAAGCGTTTAACGAGTAATATATGTTTTAAATTCTTATAACAAATAATAATTAGGTAAATGATAGAATATAGATAATTTAGTTCGTCGGTTGTTTCGTACTCACGTCTCTGTTGTTTTTAATCACATAACGAAAGAACAATGATTCCAGATACGTTGTGTGGTATTTCTATTATCACTTGATTTGCTTTGATATTTGAATATTTTATCTAAATGTTATATTTATAACACGGACGTATTATATTTTAATTAAAAAATAATTTTGAGGAGGTGTCAAAAAGGAAATGTTTTATAGTTGGGCTCGTATCAAATTTATTGTCTTCTTCAATCAAGTAGAATGTGTCAAATATTGCCGTAAGAGTATTAACTACCAGGACTTTTTCTGATAGAATGTTCGAACTTTTTTCTAGCCACTTGTATTTCATTATGATATTCATTATATAGTCAACATGAGTGAAATTGTTTTATTAATTTGTAGCTGACCAACATACAGATTGCATTTAAATAATTTGTTTATAGCATGCCAAATATTATTATATTACCCTTGTATTTAGAAAACCTAACATGAATGTGTGGTGACCAATAATTCATTTGCAATCATATGAGGTGAACGGTTTGAAACAAAACATAGATTCAACAAACGAACAATTGTATTTTTTATGGAAATATATTCTACAACTGTTGGTGGAAGCGAAGGAGCACTCCTCCACCAGTACGAATATTTTTGAAATATTTTAATTATCTGTAGTTCGACGGTACTGTTTCAGCGAGGCATCATTAAGAGGGACAGTGTCGCGTCAGTTGTTTTGGAAGTGTGTTAGTGTGGCCGTGCTTCGCACAAGTTTGGCCAATAGTGCTCGGAGATACTGCTCGTTGACGTGGAGTTCACAGCTCCGCAAAAGTGGTCTGGTCACGAAAATAAATATCGAGCTCAGGCGCTTCTGCTAAAGATGAGAAATATAATAATGTACCATTATGGTTGCACATATTTATTTACCTATTTAATCTACAACTGGACAATTTTCACAGTCGTAGATGCAGGAAATATGATATTATAAACAAACCACAGTAAACAAAAAATAATAACAATTAAATTATGAAAATAAGTAACATAGCAATAGTTGTCTTCCATTTGAAACAAATCACCTGAAGACAAAATATATTAATAGAAAGTATATGCTCTACAGAGAGCTCAGTTGAGCTTAAATTTCCTTTCCAATTGAGGACTTTCTCCAAAACCCGTTAACAATTATGAATTAAGGCTAATATTTAAGAAATGATTAAAATATCAGCCATCATTAAACACTTTCTGACGGTTTACAAGTCGATTTTTTAAATAAATTTCTTTGCGGAAACGTATACTTACGAAGATTAGCTTAATTAAAAATTAGCCGGTGTGACGTCACCAATAGGCCTGAGGAAACAATGAGGAGGCATTCGTTATCACCGCTGTGTCTGAGAAAACAAAATACTAACAATTATTTAATTTAATGAGAATAATTAACTAAACAAATTAAAACATTTGTTTGTTTTCATTAATTATATTTGTTTTCCAATAAGTGCTTAGATAAAGGTTTACTTGTACAAAAAAATGTTTTTATTGGGCATGAGCATGAATAAAAGGATTTATGTTCATAGAATCAACTTAAATGTTGATGGAATGACTAGTACATATAAAACGAAAAAAGTAGTCCAGACGACGTCTTCTATCACCTTTTCCAGCATCACTTTCTCATTTCTCAATCAAGTAGTCCAGACGACGAGTATATAACGTCTTCTATCACCTTTTCCAGCATCACTTTCTCATTTCTCAATCAACCACGTTATCCAATTACTTAGCTTTCACATTGACCCCCTCCATAACTTGATTTTAAAAGTTAAAGTTTCTCCAGACAATATTTTTTTTATTTCGGTGTGAAAGCTATTCAGCGGTCAAACAACCTATTCGAACATTAGCTGTTATTCAGCTATTTTGGAAACAACGTTTTTCCTCATCCGCATGAAGACTACTACTTTTTTTCAACGGTATTTCTTGGGAAGAGACTTACTCAGAAATTATGCATTGTACGGGAAAAAAATGACCCAGATAAAAAGTTAGTATTTTAATTTTTCAAATCTTTAATGGGAACCATTATTTTTTATATTGTAGTACTATATATATTGGACTCAATATAAATTTTGGTATGATCCATAAAAATATGTAATCGTAAAAATGACCAAGTACCTTTAAACTATATTTTTGTACGATGTGTATTTTTCGAGATATTTATATGTTTAGGGTTACAAGAAACTTCCTATACATACATATATTCGTAAATATTTATGGAGAGATTGGAATAATCTGTTCAAGACAAGTCCTCTTACCATTAGTAATTTTAGTGAAATGTTAAAAAGACCTGTATGTAGCGAAGTGATGGGAGGTTAAAATTTGTTATATATAATCATTACTTTTGCTTTCCTTAGTGAAGTGAACTGAAATATGATTATGACATAAGTTGAAGCGAATGATATCTAAAAATTATAACCTTTATGGTATTTTATTTAATTTAAATTACATGTATTTAAGTAGGTTACTGCTATTTACGCTATACTCTCTTATATGCAATTCATTCATTTTTCGTGATACGTTCCACAAGATAAGATGAAGTAGCCCTAATTCTGTTATTTACAACTATTTGAGACCTACTTTCATTACATCTAATATTATATTTTTCTTGAAAATTCTTCATCTATTCATGACAATCCTATATAAAACCCTAAAAAAGAAAGGCTTCTGACTTACAAGTACAATGTGAAATAATGAGGTGGGTTGTAAGAGTGTAGAGCGATTACGTCTGTACCTCTTTTACATTTTTATTTATTCAAGTTAATGCTATTTATGTAATTATTTTGAGTCCATTTCATTGCACAAAAGATGACTAATATCTTTACAACTGTAAAAGATAAGCTAAACATTTAAATAAATAAAATATATTAATAAGAACTACGTGAAATGTTACGGCATTATTGTAATTGAACCCAAGATTTTCTTTTATATATGATCTTCCTGGACAAGATTTTCCGAATAAAATTTTTAAACAATGTGAGTACTATTTTATGACATGAATAATATCAGAGAAAGTAAATATATACTCTAGGTAGACCCTGGGTAGATGCTTTGACTGCTCTATTCCCATACGAGTATGTTTTCCCTACATCATTGACAATTTCAACCTTCATTATGAAGTAACGTTTTGTACGCTGACTAACTGCTGCCAGTTCAGATAAGCCTGAAAGCCTTGAGATTTGAAACGAACAGTATTAAGCTTCCTTTTAGTCTATAGTATATATGTATCTTTCCGTGAACTCTATATTATTTTATTTATGACATTTAAAACTACTACATATTGGCTGTAAGGAAAAAAAAATTTTGGAACCTGTTTATTAATTTGATATTTTCCATTTTCCAACGATTTCACAGCAGGAAGGAATTCTCATTCCTTCCTTAACTTCTTGCATTTCAAAGTGGCTGGCTGCCAGCCGATGGTGAATGAGTTTATGCTCAGCGATGGGTGTTCTTCTGCCAGAAATCTTACAGCATTTAAGCTACAACTTAAGTTTTTCTTACACATTTTACTTCACTTTAACCCTCTCTAGTGTATCAATTACAGTCTTCTATATTCAACAGGTCCCACTATCTTTCAAGATAAATTAAAAAAACTTCCTTGTTCTCTTTCAAGAGCGACTTCATTTAATTTGTTTACTCCCTCTCAAGAATATGTTGTTATCCATCCTACCATAAACGAAGTCTTGCTAATTATCTGTAGCAATGAAAGTTTTATTCTTTGATCAGCACCTCAGCTAACCAAAATATTGAAACAGACATTAGCAAATATAATTTGGCTGAATGTAAATTTAAAATAATTATAAAATTTATTTTCAAAAAATTGTATATTTTGTGTTCAATAAAACATTTCAAACAATATATTGTGATAAATACTGCATATAAATGTTACAGAGCTGACCTATACGAGTTTTTACGACAATCAACTAAATATAACGATAGGTATGATTCATTAATTCAATTCGTCTTCGATTGACGAAATAGGGTTTGTGATAAATGAAACTACAAATAATTAGTAGTTGAAACTGTGGCATGTTAACTTAGAGCGGAAACGCTTTCTGCACAATATAACTAAAAATACAGAATAATAGTAAAATAATTAATATAATTAAATACAATTGAACAGCAATGGAACATAGTGTAATAAAAAATATAAAGAAGATAAATTTAATGTTAAAACAGCCGTCAGTTGTTTCTCTTCCCTAACGTCACGTCACTCAGATACGCGCCAACACAATCAGCTGATTACTTCGTGTATTATGGGACTACAAAAATCAAGTTTTTACAAATATTTATTAACACAAAAACAACAGCTTTTACTAATGCAATTTGAATATGTGAAACATAATTTTAACTACATCGATGGCCACCATTACTTTGGCAGAAAGGTTTATAGATTTTTAACACTACCATTAAGTTGAATTCATGAGACTTAACTTTCATCAATGTATTGTGTGGTCGAGATTTGCAAAATTCAAAACAGACCTGTCGAAGTAATACTGCATATTAAGGAGATTTATAAAAGTATTTTACCGTAAATATTTTTTAAAAAATTGAAGTTTATAACGGTCGCATCGACATCGTTGTTATTGGCGACCAGTACTAAATATTGTGATTATGAATTTTATAGCTTACAGTTTTCTTAAAATAATGTTTGTCCTCTAAACTGTTCGCGTTCCACCTTGTTAAATTGACGCACTTGGTATTCTGGGTTTGTTTCTCTGGATACCATGTAGATTGTTTGGAAGTTGAGATGGTTCGGACTCTCCGTAGCAGCGAACACGATGGACTAATTCGTATGGGTCGTATCCGACTGCATTACACATTTCACTCATTTACGTAGTTGTTATTCCAAAGGGATGCAACCTACTGCTTGGAGATAAATTTTATAATTTGGTATTTTAACTACATCATTTTCATTATTAACCGATCTATTAAAATGTTTTAATAATAATCTGGCGACTGACTGGTCATGGCGACCCCCGCCGTGTACACGATCTTACTCCCTCAAAACGGCATCGCGAATTGATCTCGTCTCGCTTTTTTTTAGGGCAACAGGCTACATGATGATAATCCACGTTGGTTAACTCCCCTTTAATAGCATAGGAATGGATTTGAAAGGAGGGATGCGGAAGGGTAGAGGAAGGTAGCCAAGGGTTACTAGAGCCTCCGGGCTATATTTTAAGGATCCTACCTGGCATTCGCCTAAAGAAATGCAGGGAAAACCCTATAAAAACCTGCATCAGGTCGGTCGGTCATTGGGTACTTGTCCCACGCCCTTCCGATAGCGGGAGAGGAGTTTGCTGTGGGGACGCAGCATTCCCTTCTTCGTGCCTCGACCAGTTTAGGAGGCAGCTGGCTGACTATTCCAATGGGAATAGCGGATTTTGTCGTAGCGCCTAGCCAACAATGTTACATTGCCGTTTCTAACCGCTTCATTTAACTGTTGCGAAAAAATACCAAACCGATAATGTTCAAAATATTAATACAATCGTACAACAAATTAATTTAAAACTCAAAATTTTTTAAATAAATGAGCAACCATTCATATTAGCGGTACATATTTATTACAAAAGAAAACATAGTTAATATTGCTAACAGTACAGTTTAATATTTACTGAGTATGCTTACAATTCATAATAACAAATAATTATTCAAAGTCAAGTAATACAATGCATGATCAAAATAAATGTGGAACAACACCTACATAAAGAAAATATACAAAGTAGCAGAGCACAACACATCCTGTAATGGAGACAATTATAAATTTATTATGGTAGTATAATATCTAATTATTATTATTATTGTTATTATTGTCTGTAAAAGAAAATATATTATGTTACGTTGGAGAATCTGTGACGTGCGGAAAAGTATCTTCGGCGTTGATATTAAAGAAGCGCGTAATTTATTTAATAAAAAAATATATATAATTCGTTGGGAAATTGTGCAAATAAATAAATTTATGTAAACTGCAGCTGATTTGATGTTAATCATCTTCATTTGTGGAATAATTACTGCATTAAATGGTGCCCGAACAAAAGATTTTTAATTGAAATGTGAGCAAATGAATATATTTTTCTTTTGATGAGTGGGGCGAAATTTAATGATTTTACAGGACGTGTGTTGAGATTGGTGCGTTGTTGGCTTGTTCGAATCATGTTTCATGTTTTGATATGGAGTTATTTACAATATAGGGTTGCGAAGCTATATTAACGATGAGTTCGGACGCAAGAAGATAGGAACTGTCATGGAGAGAGATTTTGCGCATAACGTAACATTTAGTTCTCCGAAAATAATTGAACATTCTGAGATTGGATTATATGGAGAAAAAAAGATAAAAAAAACAAGAGAAGAAGAGTGGAAAAAGTGATGATATACTTGAAAGATTATATGAAACGATGCAGAAAAATATGGAAGATTAGGAGAACGTAAAAGAATTGCAATAAGTGATCAATCTAAGGGAATATGTAATGGAGGATATGTAAAAAATTATAACAGAATAAAGAATAGTTTTGCAAGGAAAAATTAACGATATCGAGAGAAAGGTAGAAGGTGTAAGAGATAATCAACAGCATGATCTTCAAGAGCATAAATCGGAAGTGCTTAAAGAAGTCGAGTAGAAGAATTTAAGTTTGGCAGAATCGTCGGAAAACAAAATTAATGAAGATTCTAAGTAAATTATGAAATTCCTGAATTACTTGACAGTTTTGAAATTTCACATTGTTCTTACAGAAAGTACCAATAACTTAAAAATAATTGAGTAAAGGAATGCAGTGAATATTCAAACTATTCAGGTGATCAAAATACCATAGTGGATAGGAAAGATGATACATACATAATACAATCGACGAACAAGTCTCAACGATGAGAATATTAAGTTTTGTGGTAACTCCAGACCGCACAGGAAACAAAGAAAAGAGCAGAAAAAATCAGGTGTATGGCTCATAAGAAACGATATGTGACAATGTAATATAATTTAATGATTACTTATAGTCATAATGTGTTCATATAACGTGTAGGTCTACTTTAGTCCAAGGTTCATATACGTGAATACGTAATGCATCAATTTGTTTTATTTGAAATATTATTCGTAATTTTGAAGCTAAACAGATTAGATTAACATTTTGTTTCTTACAATTCTTATGAATATCAGTATTGCGCAATGGGTTTGTCATGAATCATAATTACTAAAACTAAATTGACTCACTAAGTAATCTCGATCCTAAATGACTATAATTACTTCCATCGGCCGTAGAAGTAAGCAAACAGGATTAACATTTGTCATGTTCCATTAAATATCTGGTGATAAATTATTTTAAATGGGGTTAAATAAATTATATTAAAAACATTAAACTCTCTAGCGGTGAAAGTAATTCACAATTTATTTTCAACAGGTTTTAAATTTAACAGAACTCAAACACAATTTAATAATTATGAAACAAATTTAAGTTTATTTATTCTCTTATCAAAAAATTTTGAACAAAGACGGAATCTGGACAAAATTAATCAAAATGCGACTTCTAATGTTACTGTGTTCATCGACTCTTCAGTCTCCTAGCGGCTTTAGTGAGTTAGTTATGCGTGATCATATCATTACCTAGGCTTATCTAGACTAAGCACTCCAGCAGGGATCGAACTCTAGAACACCATCTCTCGTTTACATTCCGTGCGGGTGCCCTCAGCGTGACTCTGCCTTTCTCAATAACTGTTTGATTGTAACGGAACCAGCGAGTGCCTTTTTTTTTCACTTCTACCAATCTATACACCCGCCTTCTCAAATGTTTTTCCTGAATTATGCTTCCTTCAGCAGTTACAATTAAGAAGTTTATGTGTTTCAAGTGGTTAACTGATAATTTTAGATTCCTTTATATATATATATATATATATATATATATAAAATTGAGATTATTGTGAATTCGCCTACGTCTAAATTGTCAGCCTTTCTTTTTTCCACAATAAATAATTGTAAATTAACGATTAAAATTCATGTTTCCTAAACGATGAGTAGCTTGATACGAGGGTTATTCGGAAAGTAAAGTCATATTTCTTATAAAACATTACAGATTTTTTCAAAAAAACGTTTTTTATTTAATTCCTATTTTTCTACTTAGTTTATCTTCATCTGCCTCTGAAAATTTGCAATTTCTCATGTTTTGCGCATCTAGGATTTCCGAACTGGCTACCGTTGAACACGAAACGAAACCAATGGCTTGTGCTCTAGATATTGGAAGAAAGGTCATACATTTTTAGATATACGTGTGTTTCACTCATGACTTCAGGGACGCCAATGACTTAGGAATACAAAATCTTGTAGAACGTTGTGACAAATGTTTAAAAAACACTTCCAGAAAAACAGAAAAATGTGCAATAAATAAAAAATAAAAAAAGGCTTTTAAAAAAATCAGTGATGGTTTATGTTTTATAAGAAATCGGACCTCACTTTACAAATCACCCCCGTATGTGTCTGGGCTGTGAGACTCTCAAACGATATTTTTCTCTTTTACTTCGTCAATTTAATGTATTTCTTTCTGTTTGTAATGTGTTATGCAATATGGGTCAGACAACACAGGGAAATTCCGTGAGGATTCAATATCTAGGTGTCTGTCGACGGCTTGGATTAGGCAAACTCGGAAGGTGGTAGTAGTCACAGACGGTGCAATAAAAAGGATTAGTACAGGAGAGTTTATATATGACTAAACAACTGGGATGGAGGAACGGAATAACGAGCTGGGATACTCGACAACGTGGGGATAAAATGTAAATTATAAGTTATAGTCTGGGTGGGGGTATAAAGTTTGGAAGATTTGGGTAGTTGTCGGGGACACAGGATTAAATTCAGGCAATTGTTGAAAATGTTTGGTGAAAAAGAAGGCGAGTGGAAGTTTATAACGACAAGGAGGCCCAAATATGAATGCTAGAGGCGAATTTGAAGGGTGAAGTAGAAGTTTTTTTTCCTGGCATTTAATAAAATTCCCGTTTAGACACTTAACAATCAAATTCAAGTTTACGAATCTAGATTGAAGTTTCTGAGAGGGGATATTCGAAGTTTGGCATTATAAGACATATATTATACTATTGAGCAGAATAAATGATGAAACCTAACATTATCTATGCTTACATTAGTGACCATTAACGTCAGGATTTTATTTATTGAACAAGTAATACAGGTACTTTTTTTATGAGGATTTAAAATAAATAATTGTGGTAGTTCACCACCCCATTATATACATTACTGTAAGTTCTTTCGCTTCCTCTAATTTCTTTGTGTTTCGTTCTCTGAACATCCATTCAAGTTCTTTATTATCTCTTTTTAGATGCATTAATGTTTCTTTTAGCCTTCTTCGCCGTTCTCTGTTTATAACACTAGAATGGTCAACATTCCTTTTTAGAATGAAAATCTCTCTTAACTAAACCAATTTTTCTCAATGCATTCCAGTTAATCACTTTAAACGTCCGAATAACTACACCGGTTTATTAATTAACGAAAGTAAATAGACAATATTTTCTCTATTATGAAAGAACTGAAAAAAAAATGGAGCTATATACACTCACAAAATGTCAGAATTGACACATTACATTCTGAAATAAGAAAAAATTACTGTGACCTATATTAAGTATATTTAAGGAAATCGTACCCACTATTTGAACGGAATTTGGCTTGTGTAAATTCATGACTTACATAGAAAACGGGTATTGCTATTGAAATATTGAAATAATTATACTGTATTCACCTACTGATGATTTATGGGGGTATATTTAATCAATTCATCTTCCGCTAGGATAAACTACAGTTCACGAAGTATTCTAGTTAATTAATCTATATAATAAAGAAGGATGTATATTTGTATGTATGTATGTACGTATTTACGTTTGTCTTTATACAAATTTAAACGCGTGGACAGAGCGCAACGAAACTTGGTACACACCTATTCTTAAAAACACGAGAAACGGTACTGTGGGGGAGAAACCCCCCTAGCAAAATGATGGAAAGAATTATAATTAAAATATGTGATAATTTTATGTTAAATTAATGCGCGGCAAAAGATCGTGACGTCAGGCGATACAGAGAGAGACTTTACTACGCGACGAACACGGGAAATAGTTTCTTTTTCCGTTATGAAATAAAGCAGAAATATTTTCATTGAATGAAACGTATAATTTTATCCAGTAATACACCATCGAATGATAATAAAAACAATACGAAATACTTTACGATCCTTTGGAAAATGTAAGTTAATTTTCGTGCCATATTAGTGCCTCCAATATAGCGACAATTTGTTTACATTATGAAGCTAGCTAGGAATTTCATCAATTTATACTTTCGTAATATCTGAAAACTGAGAAAGAAACTTAAGAAGAAAGTCGGAAGTATGTTTGTTGGGATTGATGCAATAAAAATCAATGTATTTTATACCTGTTAAATTAATTCACTATCGATAGAAATTATGTACGGAACTAGGAACATTTAGATTTAGGTTAAATCAATTCGTGACTAAAGATTAATATAGAATTAAATTCTTTTTCGGGTTTATATAAATAAGTACACGGGAAACGATAAGATAAGTAGTCAAATACAGACATGTACTTGACTATTTATCTTATTATTAATTTTCAAACCTGACGTATGTTTTTAATTTTAATATTCCAGTTTATATTTGTAATCTATAAAATTAATGTCTGACTTAGGGTGACACGATTCGAACATTATATGTCCCTTATTTTTTCAAGTCTACAGCATTACTATTTTTTCTATATTGTATTAGATTTCTGACGAAATTTTTCGGACAAATATTGCGCTTCTGACAGGAGTTTAAATCTATGCGTTACGTATGGTACTCAGCACGTTTGCCCTTTATAGTATAAATATAAAAACATTACCTTCACCTACTTTTCTTCCTATTCGGTAATCATTTCTTTAACCCAGTTCGTGTACGTCCAATACAGATCTTTTACTGTCTCACGTCAGCAATTTTATTTTTGTAGCCGCAATGCCACTACCGTTTCTCGAAATTCGACCTCCACAACGCATTGCATTATGTTATTCGTTGGAAAATGAATGTATAAAATCAGTATAAAAGTTTTGGTTGATGGGTATCGTAAAAAATAACCAATTCACATTTAAACGTGTTCCAGTTCGGTATAAAATATATTGTATTTCAATTTTCATTCAAATTACGGTGAATGACTAATAAATGAACCGTTGGTCAGTTACTTTCTTATATACATTCAGACTGGCATATATTTTAAAATGTAACATATGAATGAACACTTTCTTTAAAGGATTTTCATTTGTTGTCTGCACATCTTCCTACCTTCTGAATTTATTTAGTATCTTAAAAAATATATATCATATATCAATTTCAAACTGAAAACCAATCTTTATTTGTAATAGAATACAATATCTTCTGATATCCTACAAATCGACCCTTCATTATTTATGGAGTATTTATATACATAATTAATTATTTAAAATACAATTTATTTTACCGTCGTAGTTAAAATCCTATATCATATCTTGGATACTGTTAATTTATTGTATTATTGTTTGAAAATCAAAAATTGTCCAGTTAGAGACTTGAAAATCCCTACTTTGCAATAAGATACTTTATTTGTAATCTTAAAGGTTTTTTATGATTAATAAGCCTGAAATATGTAAAAAGTCGCATATACTTGTTAGACGCTTGTTACGGGAGAAGCTATTTTCTAATAATAAGAAAGATAGCCAAATACAGACAAAATAAGTTATAATATAAATACCATTCAACGTTTGTAGAAGCTTTGTTCCTTTAAAACAGCCGTAAATTTATCATTTTAATATTTGAGGCCCAGGCGTATAATTGTTTTTTTAAGCTATTTTCTGTCATAACAAATCTAAATTGAATAAATAAGCAGGATAAAATGTGTGTTGCACGTTATATTTAGAAATGAGCGCTGCAATTTTTGTAACGAAGTAATTACAAGCCAGCTCCTGGAATGTAGACATCTAATTATATACAACCTAATACCCATTTATTTTCTTTTACGTTGGGGGACACAATTTGCCTGTTTCTTTTTCTATATAACTGATGATATAAATAATTAATTGGTAGAATCTATAATTTCGACAAACCTAAAGTGATATGCACGAAACGAGAAGAAACAGAACAGATTCTGAACCAATGGCATAAAACCAGAAGAATTTGATCAATATTTTAACTTATAGTTTAATATATAAAATATCTGTGACGGATGTTGCACATACATAGGAAATGTAATATTATTCTAATAAATATTCTAATAGGTGGCATGCATTTGATTGAAATGAAATCGCTGTATTAATCTAAGGATCATAAACTCTAACGATGAACGGAATATTATTCAAAAACTCGCCCTTTTTGTTGAAGAGTGAAATTGATGGCGATGGTAGGATTATATAACTCGGTGTTATGTTGAACAAGAGTTACTTGTGAAATTGAAGTGGACTGGCACACTCCGAGAAGATGATTAGTGGACAAAGTGAGTTCCTCACCGCATCCAAAAATATCATTAGCGAACAAGAGGACACAATTTGATAAGTTGGACAGGGACATATGAACCGTGCAAAGGATTAATTGAGTATAAACCAATCCTGTGATTGGAATAAAAGAGGAAAATTAAATGTGGTGTAATTTATTTATTATAAGTCAGTGTTAAATTAAGTAAAAAATAAATTTATTTCGATAATAATAATTTTAAATTTCAGTTCAAAATGATTTAAAAGCTAATTAACACATATTTATTTGTTTATGTAAAGAGTGAACCACTGTTTCAAATATTTACTCTATCTTAGGGCTAAAAAAATCGCGGGTTAGAAAAACTTAAAAAAAAAGTTGGATTTTTTTAATAAGGAATGTAACTTAAAATTACATTTCTGGGGTTTGCTTACATAAATATAATATAGAATTAATGTTTGCTATAAAATAAGAATACTAAATACGACCTTTATGCATACAAACTTTCAATAGAGAAACAGTAACTAAAAATATTTAAATTTAAATGTGCTGCACGTTTTGACGCGGACGAAGAACTTTGTTTAATTTAGGTTTTTCGCCATTATAAAAAGAAGAAAATCAGTTTAGAAAACGTCCGACGCTTTAAAATTAAATTTTCTTAGGTATTGTTTAATTTCTAGCCTTTTTTGCGGAAAGAAAAAGATGCCAATCTGCGTTGAAGGGTCCAGTACTTTTAAATTAAAAATTTTCACAATTATTATTTCTGTATTTAATTTTTGTCTGAATAAAAGGTCGTACTTAGTATTATTATTTGTTTACATAAACTTTGCAATCATGTTGAATGTTTCCTGTGATTGGCACTTTTAGGAAAAATAGGAAAGGACTTCTTCTGCCACCAAGTTCTTCAAGTCTCGAATTCCGTTTTCCTTTTTGTTCCTACTCTATTCCCTCTATATCCATCTTTTAGAAAGAGCTATGGGACATAATTTTTTTGCTGTTTATCTATTACGCGTTACTAAACGTGTAAGAGAAACAATGATTACAAGTCAAAATGCTTTTTATGCATCGTTCCTCCACAAGAGAAAACGTCATCCCCATTACCCACGTAGTGTAGATGTAAAGTTGTTTTTGACCAGCATACCGATAAATACCCAACATATGGTTTACGCATGCGGGTACAGATTTTGAATATTAAAGTAAACCATTATTTTCAAATGTCTGGAGGATTTACTATGTTGACAACTTTGCACTGGTTTAACTCTACTTTGTAATTTTCGTCGGCGAAACTATAAAGGAGGTATCATACCACACAATGGTCAGTATTTCAATACGGTACAAGAAAGTATTAGTTAATGCATGTAGAGAATATAGTGTTTGATTAAAATATATATCTATTAAAAGATGTGTTAAAAATTTTGACGTAAAACGGGTAAAAGTGTGCAGCGTGTTCAGTGTGTCTTTTTGCCGCACATTTTCTCCTCGTCTTGGAACACAGTTTGTCGATCCGGTGTAGGTGTTTGCTATCAAAACAGCGGTTCCTTCCGCCCAGCCATTGTGGCGATATTGGCGCTTCGTATGGCTCTTCAAGAGGATGAGGTGAACGTAGAAACTGAATTTGTCATCCCAGTAAAAGTGCACTACGCGGAGCTGTTGGAAAGTAGTTACGGCTCTTTGGATATTACTGTAGTAAAGAGTCAAGGCAATCGTTGAACGACCGTTCATAATAATCAACACTCAACAAAATGCTCTTTTCGAAACGTTTCCTTATATTCAAATGATGCCTAAATTTATTTCACCGTATGTGTAACTAAAATTAATTTGCTGACGAGTATGTCACCTACGTATATAGTAAAATTAAATACATAGATTGCTTTCAAAACGAATGTTTGGAAATTTCTTTATATATCGAAAGAGCCAACTACCGTCTGAAATTGCAAAATATTAATTCTGTCTCTGGGCTCAAAAAATATTGGGTTAGGACAAAAGTTAATTGAAATTTTTCTCCTAAAAAACAGGTAATATATTCAAAATAACTATTTCTTATAATGTAACAGGCCTATTACTTTATCAATATTCTGATAACAAAAGCTAAAAAACCTTATCCTCAAGATTAATAATATGAAGTTATTTACGGGGAAAGAAGTGGTCCTGTGAACTGAATTTTCGTTAAATCAAAATATATTAATGAAAAATTATTAAAAACTATATATATAAAATACTGCAAAACATATATAAATCTCGTGATTGCAGAAAAAATATATTTAATGATGCAATCAATTAAATAGGCCAAAGGGCCCTGTATCGTGAAATTTTATAATAGCGTTTTTCAAATAGTGTCTGAAGATATCGCGTCATAACGGTAAATTAAGTATTCCACTTATATAATTAACGCATACATATTTAGCAACTGAACGGTAGAAAAGTTTTGGAAGTCAATGTCTCAGAATGATGACAGTTATTAATAGTAAGAAGTATAAGATTTTATGGGTCTTATTGATAATATGTAAAGGGGTGTACAATATTTTACAATTATTTGCTAAATTTAGAATAAATATTAAATTAGAACTTAATAAACCATATTAATGTATTCTCAAGCTCAATGCTTAGTAACCAAGTTGTAATTTTGATACACCAAGATACTTATGCGTATTAAGACAACAAATGTAGCTATATTTTTCATGAGATAAGATCTCAAAATAGAAACAAATAAACGTTTCACTGTCCATCATTACTACTCTGTATGGAGAAAAAACTATATATTATGATTAAATAGGTATATTAGCCCATTGAGAAGACTGCTAACGGTTAAAAAATGAAATAGGATGAATTACGCAAGTAAGACACAACAGACATTACACATTCAAAAACCAATTATTTTTAAATTAATTTGCTTTATTTAACTCAAATCTGTTTTGAATAATTTTCTCATACCGAAGCATAATTTTGAAATATTTGGAAGGCCAAGTTTCAGATTTTAAATTTTTTTAAATTTCATAAGTCCGGCCATTTCAAATTTCATTAATGATATTCAGTCGTTTTCCGAATAACTCAAAACCTTTGAAAAAAACTTTCGAACTACGAAACCTTAGTTTATATTTACAACACTTCTTCTTAGAAATGTTATTTCCATCTCATTTCAAAGCTCAGAAAATTCGGAAGTTTTTGTCTGTTGTATTTTATTGATATAACGCATAAATATGTCGCCCTGTGACTTTTAAATTATTGTGGTGATTATTTGTTTTGAGTTACTTAAAACGTATTGTTTAACTTAATAATTTTAAAAAAATAGCGGTAAGAATTATTTCTTCCAAATATAAAAGATTTAGTGTAACTATTAAGTTAAGAGAAGTGAATTGGTTTGCGCATTGACGAAAAGTTCCATGCTCTAGTTTTATTGTACAAATGATTTCAAATATTTTTTGATTTATTGTAGCAATAGTTAATTAGGCCATTAATTGTTTGGTAATTATAGCGGTATGAGCGAGCAAAGCAACAATGAGCGACGAGTTCTGTTTCTTTGTTGAAGAGCCCAAATGGCGATTGAGCGCGCAAAAGTAAAGTTTAGTCTTTACTCTACGGTCAGCCACGAGAGGAGAGACAATAAAACAAATCTTCACCGAGATACATAGCAGTTCGATCCAAATAAAACAGTAAAATCTGCAAATCGTGAGTTCCTGTAAGCAAGCAGATAGTTCGACAAATATTTTCTAACAACTAGACAACGGTGAAGCAAAGGTTGCTTCATTATAAAAATTGAACAATTTTGCATTGAGGGAAACCAACATCCGACAGCTGACCAATTAGGAGAGGATCATCCGAGGTTCCTGAGAAATAGGTACGTGCATTTCTACAGCGTATGTGTAGAATCTGTGAGGAAATTTATAATCAGTGCTACAAAATTTGCATTTAAAGTGTAGTGTTGAAGCTACAAAAGAATGCTGGTACCAGTCGGACATTATGTAAGTAACCAAAACTTTGAGAATAATATTTGTAAACGATAACTAAAAGGGAAAAGTCAGATTTTGTTCATCTTTCATTTCGTTCAAGTTTAATTTCTATACATTTAGTTTTCTTTCATTTATTGACATATTGTTTTTAGGTAAATTTTATTTGAATTGTTAATCAGTTTATTAAATCACTTTTCTTTTCATTATCAAACCCAGTTACGACCCTAGAGAAAAGATCTTAATTTGATTGTAATTGTTTTAATTTTTGGAAGCCACCAATGAATAAATAAAAAATTATTTTTGTTTGTTAATTTTTATAATATTTTATTTTAATCGAATTTTAATTTTGATTATTACATAAATTGCTACCACAAGGTGGGGCAAATTTAAATAAAGCTTAACTTGTTGATTATTACATAAATGGCACTACAACGTGGGGCAAAATTAATTAAAAGCCCTACTTATTGATCATTACATAATGGCACCACAACGTGGGGCAAATTAAACTACTAATAGTTATATATATATATATATATATATATATATATATATATTGTAGTAATTAGAAATTAAAACATTGTTATAATTGGAAAGAAAATAGAGGACTCATTATTAGTGAATATAAAGCGGACACCGCAACAAGGCGGCGAAGCAAAGGAAACATTGTTGGAGTTAAGAGTGTACGCGCTCATAATCTACGAGACGAAGTTAGTCAGTCGGACGGCGGACACAGTTGCAGGCAGACATCAATTCAGAAAATTCATATTATAAAAAAGTTTTGCAGTTGGGCAGCGGACATAGAACAGTTCGAAAGCAATCTTCAGTCAGGCAATGAACGGCGATCGGACCGCAAATAGAACAGTCTGATAACCAGTTACAAACATTCTCTAATTATTGATATATAATTTCAATCTTCAGTAGAGAAGGAAAGATTGAAATTAACATTGTAATCGGTGGCGGAGCGGAAATTCAACACGGAGAACCATAGACCAAATTCAACTAAAACTACACGAGATCTGCAAATCCAGGTTGCAGCAAAGCTTCGAGAAACTACGCCAATTAGGATGTGTTAAAATTTAAAGCCTGTGAATACTAGAATCAGTGATACCCCCAAATCGTGTGCACGAAAAACCAAAAACGAGACCTGGGCGGCCATAAGTAGAAAACTTTAAAATTGATTGTAAACCACTTTTAAAAGATATGTCAGATCGTTCTTTAATTATTCACTTCGTTAATTATTTACTTCTTTAGTTATTTAGTTCTTTAATTTAAAAGCTAAATGTAATTGATTGTATAAAATTCACCCATTTATCAAACCCAGATAAAGACCCTGAGATGACAAATATTATTGTAATTCTAAACCTTAATAAATTTGATTAATTGTTTTCTAATAATAGTTCTTTTTATTCAGCCATCATTTGTAGTTTTTATTTTATTATTACAATATATATATATATATATATATATATATATATATATATATATATATATATATATATATATATTACGTCATATTGTAATAAAGTTTTTAAGTAACAAGTATGATAGGAACCCATAAAATTATATATTATATATTTTATAAGGGTTAACAGAATTTAACCAGTAACTAAATAAAATTAGAAATTGTGAATCTGTTAAGTAAATAATTACATACGTATTTTTACCTAAGTTGCGTTTCTAATCATTCTTACTAAGTAGAATTTCTTTTGCAAAATCAACTATTATTATATATTCGTTGGCACCATATATAAATACATAGCCGAGTTACGCACTGAATATTAATCATACATAGAAGCACCTCCTTTCGTATTCCGTTTGTGATAGGGAGAGGGTGGTGTTATCGCGAACGCGATTCTTCATTAATATTGATTTTTTCAGTACTTCTAATTAATTCGTAAATTTAGGAAAATTCTTCTTTCACTCCAGTACTCCTGTCAACACATTAATACTAGCCCGCGTGCAAATATTTATAATATATGTGAAAAGTTTATTTCTCAATGGTTCTTAGGCTGTGCCCTTACCAAAGTTCTTGATTACAGGTTCCACATATGACGGTTTGATATATGTTATTTAAAGTTATTTTAAAATCACATTCTTATCACGTTCTCTTTAAAAGTTGAGTGAACGATTCATAGTTTTAAGCTGAGTTTTAGCGTTTTATAGGAAAAATCCTGTTGAAATTGAACTGAAGTTCTTTGTCGTAACTGATATTATAATGTGAATTTTAATTTTAGAATATGTATTGATCGTTTTTGTTGTATAAGTGTATCAATTTGTTGTAGCTTGTAGACTATTATACTGCATTGCTTGTTGAAATTGATGAGTTTCCTAAATTTTCTTCAACTGTCGTGTTTGCCAGGGATAATGGGTAGCCGTGAGTGGCTACCAAGGCTTAATGTATTGGTTATCGATCGTTTCGGCAGCTGGAAACCACTGCTCTGTGAAACAATGGTGCCGATTTATGGCGTTCTCCCACAGACATGTGTTCTCAGATGCAATCAATGGACGCTAGGTGCTATTGTGCAGTTTAAAACGAGAGCCCATAAAAGTGATATCAGGCGTACGCCGCGCCTGCCTGACCAAACAGATTGCGCGTTATCTGCTCAGCGTGTAAACCATTGTGTCTAATCACCGAGACCATTGACGATCCATTAACAGATGCGCCACCGATATCCGCATAGTTGACCCACAGAGATGTGCGCGATAAATGCGACAATCGATTCAAGGTCAAGGTCACGAGGTACTGTATCACTAATTGCAGCCAACTCTAATATCACACATTCTTCATAAGTATAAAACTAATTTCACAAACGTAAATCACTGTAAACCACAATGAAATTCAAATAATTAATTAAAAATTTTTTAAAGGTGTAGACAGGCTATGTGTAGGGTAATCCACATAGTAGCAACTTCACTCTTATAGCATAGGAAAGGAATTTGAAAGGAAGGGTAGAGGAAGATAGCCAAGGGTAAACTAGGTTCCCCGGACTATGGTTTAAGGATCTTACCCGGAAATTCGCCTAAAAGTGATGCAGGGAAAACACTAGAAAAACCTGCATCAGGTAGGTCGGGCATTTGGTACTTGTCCCACGCCCTTCCGATGGCGGGAGAGGGGTTAGCTGTGGGTCGCATCTGTCCCCTCTACGTGCCTTGACCAGTCTAAGAGGCAGCTGGTCGACTATTCCAATAGGAATAGAAGACAACTCTTACTGTATGCCCAAGGTCTGCGACCCCGGAACATACACCTCTGAAAACAGGGCGAGGTGCCTCGTCAAATGGGAACATTAGTTCAAAAGCCGGAAAGATGTGAAGGTATCACCGAAGGGAGCCTCCTCCAGAGCTCTCGATTAATTTCAATTTTTTTTTAGGGCAACAGGCTACATGAGGGTGATCCACATCGGGCAACTCCCCTTTAATAGTATAGGAAGGGATTTGAAAGGTGGTATACGGAAGGGTAGAGGAAGATAGCCAAGGGTTACTCAGGCCCCCGGGCTATGGTTTAAGGATCCTACCCGGCATTCGCCTAAAGAAATGCAGGGAAAACCCTAGAAAAACCTGCATCAGGTAGGTCGGCCATTGGGTACTTGTCCCACGCCCTTCCGATAGCGGGAGAGGAGTTTACTGTGGGGACGCAGCATTCCATTCACCGTGCCTCGAGCAGTTTAGGAGGCAAACATTCATATTCATATTTAAAATATGACAGGAATGATGAAACTGCAAGTTGAGTTGAATAAAAATAAAAATCAATGTCATCAAGAAATGCTGCATACGTATATTTTAAAATTACGGAATTTACGTTAACTTTACGTTGAAGATAAATTATTTACTAAGTTGATTTTTCAGTGGTAATTTAAACTGATCGCTTTTAAAAGCAAGGATTGTTTTACAGAGTCATTTCACGACGGTGATAATAATAATTTAATATATTATATTCAGCAATAACAAAGGGATGTGGTGGGTTTCCGTAAAATTAGGGAGTAAAACGTTAATTATTTATATTACTATCTTTTATTGAGCGCCACCTGCAAAGCAAATAGTCTCACTCGCAGGAAAGGGTAAATTAAAGTAATAAAAAATCTAATTAATTATCAAAAAAAAGAAATATCTGCCCTCACATTAACAAGAATTGTTAATCGCCAGAATGCTCCGGAACGCATTCACTCTCTCTCCCACGATTAACCGTGTTTTTTTTTAACTAGCTGGGTGCCCGGCGTTGCCCGAGATGTCATTTATCCATAACCCCCGATACACTCAAATTTCGGTTGCTTTTGCGCTATTTTTATATAACGCTCCTCGAACCCTATCCCTAAATGTGCTCACCTCCGATGCCGAAGGGGGTTGGACTCATTGACCAAATATAACGGCCGTTTTTACATGTCAGAAGATGACCACCCCCACAAATGTGCGATAATCAAAAAGTATTTATTGCACGCAAAAATCGACCAATTACATTTAAAACAATTATTAAATTTGTAGACATATAATTTTTCCATCTGAAATTAAACTATTTGGTGGTTTTAGCAATCTGCAGTTGGTAGCATTGTATAAAATTAATGCAAAACATTACGAAATACGCTGTCTTCAATAAAAAAAATATCAATTTTGAACATTTAAGTATTGTTTTTATCATAATTCTATGTATCTTCCAGTGCGTATTGCAAGATATAATTGGGAAACATATTGGTCCCTGATCCCGTTAAATATTACACGTCAAAAGTCAAGTTATTTAAAAGAAAATTAATGCCATGGATTGTATAACCTTTCATAATAAATTATATTTATCACTCGATGTGGTATTGGTAGATTTAATTATACTTATTATTCAATCAAAATATTTTTGCTCAGCTTCATTTCTCAGAAATTGAACATCTATAACGTCGTTCCCAAAAATGGAAAACAAATACTGCTACCCTAACCTCAAATTTTTGTTTCACGACACCAATTGCTCGCAATAATTTGTTTACATTTATACAAATTTATAGAAATACGTTGCACAAAGTACATTAATTGAACTTTTATTTCCATGTAAATGTTCCGTGTTCGATAGTGCATTAATTTAATAGCTATAAGATACATAGAATTTTATTGCAAATGTCAACACACATACCATCGTTATTCTTTACAAATAGAATTCTCCGTGAATATTGCAACATATAATTGTCAGTCAGTCGTACCTTAGACAAATCTTATTATCTTCTGAATTATTATACAGGATACAATAGTACGTTATATAATGAAATTTTAAAATCTCGGCCGACACATATTTCAATGTACTATAAGGCGCCATTTTTTTTTTTTTTTTGTTTAATTTAATAACTATTTACAATCTGCTGATAATAAAAGCAATAAGTAAATATTGTGTATGAATGTGGGTTGTATAGAGGACGCATACATTAATACGTCTTCTGTTGCAGTTTGGGTGTTGTTACTATTTAGGTTATTTCCAGTTAGTGTTCACAGCTAGAAGCGGCAGGGCAGGTCCAGCGTGTAGTTTCTTTTAAGCCTGCGGTTGTGTTTACTACTGTCTAGTAGGTTATTTGCAAGTTGGTTGGGGTGCAACTCAAGTTTTTTTATGTATCTTACACTGTTTTTTACAATTTCACTTTTCACTGAATTCACTTTTAGGTCACTATGTATGTCTGCATTCGTTATGTAATATGGTGCGTTAGTGATTGTTCGAAGCATTTTCGACTGAAATCTTTCGATTATTGCTATGTTGGTGGATGATGCCGTTCCCCAAAGCTGGATGCCATACATCCAGACAGGCTTGAAGATGGTGTTGTATATTAGGAGTCTGTTATCGAGGGAAAGTTTTGATATTCTACCCAGTAGCCAGAGATGTGTGCTGAGTTTTATGTTTAATTGTAGTCTTTTCTTCCATATGTGAGTCTTCCATGTGAGGCCCTTGTCGAGATGCATTCCCAGGTATTTTGCTGAGTCAGACTGTGGTACCGGCTGTCCATTGAGTATTATTGACGGGCATATTCCCCGTCGTTTGGTAAAAGTGACATGTACCGATTTTGTTTCATTTATTTTTGTGCGCCATCTTTTTAGCCAATCGTGGATGTTATTGAGGCTGTTTTGTAGCTGCGTGGATGCACTGACTGTATCATCCTCTGAGACTAATATCACAGTATCATCTGCATATGTAGCTATTGTAGCTCTTTCGCATGTTGGTAGGTCAGCTGTGTATAGTAGATATAAGATCGGCCCCAGGACGCTGCCTTGGGGCACTCCTGAATTTATAGGGTTGAGGTCGGTTAGTGCATCTTCGTATTTTACTTGGAATAGTCTGCCATGCAAATATGATTTTAATATGAGGTAGAGATTGTCCGGTAGCCACTTCTTTAGCTTATATAGTAGCCCTTTGTGCCAAACTTTATCAAATGCTTGACTGACGTCGATAAATACTGCACTACAGTACTTTTTTGCCTCGAAAGATGCGTTAATAATGTCCACCACTCGGTGAACCTGTTCTATAGTAGAGTGTGCAGCCCTGAAGCCGAATTGGTGATCAGGAATGAGATGTTTGTCTTCTATGATACGGATTAGCCTTTTGAGTAACAGTCTTTCAAATAGTTTAGAGGTAACAGGTAGTAAGCTTATAGGTCTATATGACTCAGCGAGGTTTGGTGGTTTGCCGGGCTTGTGTATTAGGATGATTTTCGCGACTTTCCACTGTGTCGGAAAGTGTCCAGTTCTTAGAATAGCGTTAAATATAAATGTTAGTAACTTGAGGCCATTGTTTGGTAGTTCTTTTAGTATACGGCCTGTAATGAGGTCGTATCGAGGGGATTTCTTTGCTGGTAGTTTGTGTATCGCTGTTTTTATATCCCTCATTTGAAGTTTTTAATAGGGAGCGAGAGTTGTAACGGGGCCTCAAGGTAGTGTTCTATTTCTTCGTCGTCTATACCAGGAGCTCCCGGCAGTGGTTCAAAGACTTCTTTGAGATGGTTGGCGAATACTTCAGCTTTGTCATTATCGTTTTTCGCCCATGTTCCGTCCGCTTTGCGAAGTGGTGGTACTGGCTTCACAGGTTGCCTGAGTCTTCTCGTGGCTTTCCATAACGAGTATTCGCTTTGTTCTGTTGCGGTTAATTCCTCTAGGTACTCTTGGAAGGAGGAGTTCCTGAAATCTTGTAGGAGTATTTTTAGTTCTCTGGAACATACATTATATCGGCGTTTTTCCTCAGGGTACCGTCTATTGTGCCACTCTCTTCTCAATCTTCTTTTCTCCATTATTTTCTTATTAATTTCCATTGGATATCCTTGTTTGGTTGGCTGGGGTGTGTATGGAGGGGTGGATTCCCAGGCAGCGTTCTGCACTAGTGTCTGGAATTTTTCTACAGCTAGCTCGATGTCGATTGCCGTTTTTAGCTCAACGTTAAGTGAGATGTTTTTGTCTAATATCTCTCTAAAATTGTCCCAGTCCGTTCGTTGGTTGCATAGTTGCGGTGGTCTGCTTCTGTCGATTATGTTTGTACTTATGGTTAGGAGTACAGGTGAGTGATCAGACGAAAGATCATATAATTCTTCGACTTTTGTGTGTGCTTGGCTTATTCCCTTGGTTACGAAGAAATCTAAACAGTCTGGGAGTTTTGACTGGTCTGTTGGCCAGTAAGTTGGTTTTCCAGTGGATGCGAAATCTAAGCGATTTGTTTGGATGCTGGTTTCTAGGGCTCTGCCTCTTGGCGTGTAGAGTCTTGAACCCCAGAGTGGGCTTTTGGCATTGTAGTCTCCGCCTGATATAAATCTTGTACCTAGTGTGCTGAAGTACATATCAAATCCTTCTTTGTTCGCTCTATAGCGTGGTGGACAGTACGCCGCTGATATTGCTAGTGGTCCATGCCAGTCTTCCACTACTACACTCGTGGCCTGTAGAAAGTCTTTGCTAAATTTATCCAGCTCGTAGTGTTTTATGTTTTGTCTGATAATTATTGCAGTTCCGCCTCTTGCGTTGCCGTTCGGGTGTTGTGTATCATAGGTTATATAGCCTGGTATTTTGAAGTAGGTTCGATCAGTAAAATGCGCTTCGGAAACTAGTAGTAAGTCAATGTGGTTTGTGTTCATGAATGCTTCTACTTCCTGACGATGTTGCGTCAGGCCATTTGCGTTCCATGTAGCTATCTTATATTGAGCCATTCTTGTTCGTAGTTTGTTGTCTAAGTGCTGCAAGTTCATTACTGAGTGTCTCTATGGTTCTTCTCATTTCTCTGGTTTCACTTAGGAGATCCATTATGACGTTATTTTGGTTCGTAATGGTTTCCTGCATGAATTGGAGTGTAAGTCTTTCTTGATTGATGAAAGTGCTATTTTGCTCGGTACAGAGTGCTTGCTTATATGACCCTAGCCCCAGTGGCTGTATTTTGTGATTGACAGTTGCTTTTGACGTCACAATTGGCTGGTTATTAGCGTGTCTCAGTGATGGAAAGTCTGATGGCGTTAATGAAAACTTTTGTACGATTTGTGGCTGTTGCATATCTGTTCTCAATTTTGAATTCATGTTACGTCTATTTAGTATTTCGATGTACACTTGGCAGCCTTTATAATTGGCTGGATGATCGCCTTTACATAATGCACATTTTGTTGTTGGAGTGTTATTTGTGGGGCAGTTCCTAGTGTCATGTGTCGCTCCACATTTAACACATCTAAACGGTCGCGTGCAGAAGTTTCTTGTGTGTCCATAGCATTGGCATCTCTTACATTGTGTGAGTGTGTTTTTCTTATGCGGTGGCTCCACCTGTATTTTAGCATTGAGAATATATTCTATCTTGAAGATTTCTTTATTATTTTCCTTGGGCTCGAGTTCTATAAAGAATAGATTTCTGTATTCTTCAGTTGACTTTATTTTGCAGACTGATATGTTCTTTGGTTTGTGTCCTTTAGCTATTAGTGCTGACTTTAGTTGATCTATGTCAGTTGTGTGGTGAAGATTCCTTATTACTACTCTGTAGCCGCGTTCTTCTTTTAGGCTGAAAGTGTGTCTAGCCACATTGTTCTCATCCAGGACTTTTTTAATTTTTTTGTAATTTTCTACTGTAAAAATTTGTAATCTTATTTTGTTTCCGTTCATAGTTTGGTAGTAGTAATCATTTTTGGTTATGGTGCTTTCAATTAGTCGTAATAACGGGCCTATATTTATTATATGGTGGATGATAAATGGCGGTGGCCTCTCAGGTTTCCTTTCCTCCTCGTTTACTTTGTTTGCATCCGTTGATTTTTTGTTTATGTTTTCTATGATTGCTAGTGGTTGGAATCTATTCTGAGAGAGGTATGGTGCTTTAAGTTTCGCTTTTCTTTCTAGTTCTGGACTGGTTGGTCTTCTTTTATTTTTTTTGCATCGTATTTCTTGAAACTCGTTAAGCTTTATGATTTCATCTGCAGGTTCCTGACACGTGTGTGTTGTATTTTCCGTATCCATGTTGAGTGGACTGTCGTACATTGGGTGTCTAGTTGAAAAGCTTGTTGTTGGAAGGTCATATAATTGTGTATTGTTGACTGAAGGAGTCAGTTGCATCTGTGAATGTGTCTGGTATGGTCCTTGGTTCAGTTGTGCGGCCACGCCATTCGGCTCGTTTGCGTATAGCATTGTTAAAGCTTGCGTTGAATGAGGTTGTGGCTGTACGTATTGCAGTTGCGCGGCGTACTGTCCTTGTTGGGCGTAATTGGGGTTTAGACACTGGTTAGGGTTAAATGATATCTGCTGCTGATATGGCCCATCACTGTTGTCTTGCATGTCTAATTCTAAGTAAAATCACTGTGGATATTCTGTGTGGGATCTGTACTCACAGAGTGATGTTTTGCACTGTTGGGCGTACGTGGACCCGAAGAAGGCTCACGGCGGAGACAAGCGTACGTTGGCTGGCAAGTTCGCTGGCGCTGTATTTACGTCGAATCTTCCGATGCGTTGTAAACACTTGAGCACACTCAAAACACGTCCGAACTAGTCAGCTATCGGACGAGAACTCCTATATATATATATATTTCAAACTTTTTAATAAAACAATTTTTCTCTAGTTATTTTAACACGCGTTGCTAAGGTAAACACCAAAGATACTCATAGGCGCCATATTGGCTTTATTAAATATAGCGGCGGTAATCAACTTTTGCAAATTAACTTTCCGCAAGAATGGTAAAGTTTTTTTATTACTATTCGATGGAGTATTACTGGAAAAAATTTTACTTTTTATTCAATCAAAATATTTCTGCTTTATTTCATTACGAAATACAGAACTATATTTAGGATTGTCGCAAACGGGCTCGCTACCCGAAAACATGTATAGGCTGCAGCAGCAAACAGCCGAGACACATCGTGGGCACCAGACTCCATACGTGCACTAAGAAGAAGAAAAACTCATTCTCCTCTCCTCCGCTGATACTGACAGACTGAGTCGTTTCGAGAGGTGTCTGTCTCGGACCCCATAAAATCACTTTGTCGTATCGTATTAGTACCATCGACACGTGACCCGTGGTTTTATTCAAATGAAGGCCCCACCGTTGGACCATACTGTCCGCCAGCGTTTATCTTTTCTTGGACATTTCTCTAGTCAAGATTTTATGACCCTGTTTGCGGGCTTGTGGATTTTCCTAATCCAGCCCGCAATTGTTTTCTGTCGGATTTTCGGCGCCGGCAAGAAAAGTTCCTTTGTCTCCGGGCAGAACTTTAAAATAAATTTACTAAAATATTCAATATTAATGATAAGTGCTAAAAGAGATTCATAGTGAAAATGTACTTATTTCAGTTATAATTAACTTTTTACGAAATTATACTTTAATTTTTCTAATTACGATCAGTGCAGTTGTGTCGCTCTAGGCTCTTCTTCGCACCTGAGGAAAGGAACAAGGATCTCGGAAACGTGTGGTATTTATACTATCACTTTTTTGTCTAAATTATCTATCTTTCTTATTCAATATACATCATAATTCAATAAATATTCAACATATTTCGATTAAATGCCATATATAGCTTTGAAATTTACCGAATTATCTTAAAATATGACCAACTAATACTAACTTAGGGGCATCCACTCTTTTCACTTGTTCTTATTATTATTGCAAGTATTTATAAATGCGGTCACTTCTAGAACATGAATAAAAGGAACCTTAGCTCTCGTAGGAAGAATCTTCTGGAGAGATGGAGAGGGCTACCTTTGGGGATGTATTTTTCCCTCTCTGCTTTTGAACTAAGGTTCCCCCAAACCGAGGTACCTCGACCTGTTTTCAGAGGTGTGTGTTCCGGGGTCGCAGAACTTAGGCATATGGTAAGAATTGTGTTGAAGCAGTCGGCCAGCTGCCTCCTCAATTGACCGAGGCACGGAGAGAGGAATGCTGCGTCCTCACAGAAAACCCTTATGCCTGCCTGATGCAGGTTTTCTAGGGTTTGACCTGAATCATTTTATGAGAATCCTGGGTAGGATCGTAAAATCGCAGCCCAGGAGTCCTAGTTAGTCCTTTCCTACCTAGCTCTAACCTTCCCATGTTATTAAAGCGGAGTTGCCACGCCGAATATTACCCTTATGCAGCCTGTCACTCTAAAAATATAGAGCATGAATCCCTGGGAATGGAAGACTCAACAGGCTATTATATTAATTGTTTTGTTTTTGAGTTACGTCCTTTCGCAAGTCTCCTCCAAGTGATAAGTATTGCAATATTTTTCCCCATTTCCATATCTTGTATTAAACAAAATACAATATGTCTAGTGAACGGTACCAAATAGTAGAGTAATTAGTTTTTACTGTAAATAAGAGACAAAATAATACTTATGAGAATCGTTATTGATAAACGTAGTCCAAGACTGATGAGAATTTATAATACAAGAGAAAATAATCTTGAGTATAGTATAACCAAGTAGATAATTGGTTTATGTATAAAGCTTGTAACATTGTGAACTTGTGGCTTCATCCCAGCTAAAACTAATTATTTTGGCATTATACAACCGATAGATAAAGCTAACATCTGACAGAGAGTCGACCCGACTCTCAATTGGTAAGGCCACCGCGTACTAAGCGGGGTTCCTGGGTTTGTTTCCTCGTCCAGTCGAGATTATCTCTTAATTATAATTTTAATTAGAACTATATTTTAAACTAGTATATTTTAGAAAATACTAATGGATTACAATGGTCTTTGGCAACGGTAAAGGAAGAAAATTTAATAATGGGAAAGTCCCTTGTTAAGCGATGAAAAGTGTGGGGATTAAAATATGAGCACCTGGAATGAAATTTGTAATATTCAATTATTCTCACGATTAATATTGAAGTGAAAATTATTCTGGCTTTATCTAATCATCGATTTTAGCCGTTTAACAATATATTCAGACATTTTCCGTGCAAATAGCAAATAATTTGGTAGTAATTTATGCATCTACGTCAACAAAGATGTCACACAATCTTATAATCAGACACAAATCTACTGAACCTTATTTAATTATGTTGTAACCATATATTTCACCTAGTTAATGCTATTGTACATTCCGTTAAATGACTATTTTGTGAAACCGACTATAAACAATAATTGAAAGGATGTTACAAGTTTACTAATGGGAAAAATAGCCTGAATATGGTAAGTTTTCTTTCGCTCTATTTATAAGTTTATAACAACTGTTAAATCGGATTTTTTAAATTCCTTCGCGTTTAATGATTATTGGGAATTATGTTTGGATGACGAAGGTCATCGGCACTACGTAATGATTGCTGATCCCAAAGGCCGCGTTGGTCAAGCCACCCTAATTAGTTCTGGTCACGCCAGGACTAACCTTTATTGATCCATTCTGGACTCAGGATCTATAACAAGAGAAGGTCAATGTGGATGTAATTCAACTAGTACAACATGCCACTCGGAATAGAATAGTATAAATTCATTCTTCATAGACCCTCGTGAGAAGCAAAGCTTCAAGAATTTTACATTGTTTTGGACCTATATATAATTATTTAATCAGTTAGCTTGTATAATAATGATGTAGATAAAATGTCATCTTATTTGTAATTTGTCTATATAAAATGATTAAAATTATATTTTTACTTTAAGAAATAAACAGAATTAATATTTTCACTCTAAAATAATTTAATAATGAAAGGCTTCTAATACTTAAAATGAAAAATTTACGTATGATTGAAAATTAATAATAAGAAAGACTGCCAAATACAGACAAAATAAGAGATAATATAAGTACCACAAAACGTCTCTGGGATCCTTGTACCCTTCTTCAGGTGCTAAGAAGAGCCTAGAGCGACACAACTGCACTAGTAAGTTGACAAAACTCAAAAGCGAAGAATACGCAACGGCAATGGGAAAGCAGAACGTTTAGCATAATAATAAGAAATTAAACCAATTTTTGAATTTCATAGTGTCTGTTTGTACATTAATTGCTGTGATGTTTGATTTAATGTGAAACATCTCTGATATGAGTCTGCAATTGTACTTGATGTCAATGTCTAAAATCTTAGCATTTTGCCAATCAAATGTATGTTTCGAATTTATGATATGTTTGGGTACTACAGAGTTTTTATCGTTGGGAAGTTTATTATACACATTTTACTTGATACGTGTATTAAGGGAACGTTTTGTTTGCTCTATGTATCAGGAATTACAATTAGAGAAAGAGATTTTGTAAGCTACACAGTGTTTGTTGTAGGTGTCAAGTGGGTCCTTGTGGTTTTCAATCAATTAGGAAAGAGTATTTGTAGATCTATAAATAATACATACTAGATATTCTTTAAAAGTTTGGGCGAATTTGTGATGTAGAAATTTGTAATAAAAAATTTGGCTTGAGGTGTTTGCGGACGAGTGACAGTAGGATATTTTATTTTGTACAATTTAATGTTTATGTGTTTATTAATAAAATTCAAAGGGTTCTCATTAGATATTAAAATGTTCCGATGACATGCTTCTAATAGTTCATGATAACTATTTACATAAATTTAATAAGATTCTTAGTTTATTAACAAATACAATTATTACTGAAAACTCATTTACATTACAGAAGTGGCTGAGAATAATTTTTTAAGCTCAATTTTTAATTAAATTGGAGTGTTTACTAATTAATTAATGTTACGTGGAATTTATTTTAAAAATTGCTTTTCCGATATATTACAGCCCTTACGGGAACCATACAAAGGCTTATAACTCTTATGTAACTTATTTTTATTTCTCTATGAAATAAATTCATTAAATTAAATTTACCATTACTATTTATTACAAAGTCGACGGGACTATTTTACGTGGCAATGTACAACGTATACGAATCTTCGATTGGCTATCTACGAAAATTCTCACTTATTATCCTACTACTTCTTCTTGCGTCTTTAGATACAAGATTTCTATACGAGCCTTCATGCTATTTTCAGAATTCAACTATACAAACCGCCATATTCTTTTTCAAGACTTTCTTCAAATTCACCGTCTAAACGAGCGAAAACTGTATTCATAAATATTAAAATACTCAAATCATCTACACGGTATAAGAAAATTAATCGTAAACATAAAGTTTGTTAGATAGAAATTATTGTGTGAATTAATTTCAACTATGCATAGAGAAATAAATGTAAATTAAGGTTTTTCGAAGTATTACTCCGTCTATTTTCCTCCATTCACAGTATTAGTGTATTATAAATTCCATGAGATAAATTTCATAATTGGTAGTTTATATACAAAAGTTCGGTTTCCACAAGTTTCTTAATATTAATTATGGACATTCCGTTAAATTTTATATCACCTCCATTTCTAATGGACTAATATCTACTTTCAAGAACACGCGAATTTACGATATTTAAAAATATTTCTGGGATGACACATTTTTAAAGTGAAAAAACGTGTTAAGTGATAACTGGGCGTGTCTGTGTTGAGCAACATTCATCACATCGTCTTTTTGCCTTGTGATATCAGGCTCTCGTAGATTGTTTTCCACTGAGGCCTCTATTTCCCCCCCCCCCCCAAACATTGATTTGTGAAGCTGGCCTGGTGTCTGCAAAAACCTTTCTTCGATGACAAATGGCAAAGAGTCATCTTTAGTGATGAATGTGAGCTTTGAGCTGGTGTAATAAACTCAGTCCTTTGGAGAGTTCTATCAACGAATAAAAGCCACTTAAGTCCTCTTTGATTACATCGTGAAGTTCAAACTTTAACGTATACACTATTTTCATTCAAACCTGCTCCGTATCGGGATTGGAAAATATATAAGTATTCATTTCAAGTACAAAATTATCTCCTGGCGATTTCAGTATTTCTGTTTAAAATCTTTGCATCCCTTGTAAATAGAACTTCGTATTCACTTTTATAAGTCCTTTAAACTAATTTTTGTTGTAAAACTGGTTACCAAATGTAGAGAAGATCATCACGGAGAACAAATTTTCAGTGAAAATTAATTCATGGCAAACGAAGCTCATAATTGTTCCTTCATATTTAATTAGTGTCAACGTTACGTCACTTTTAATGCTTGCTAACTCTCATTCGATTTGATTTCCACCACCTACGTGCGTTACAGGGATACATTTACGTGGGGTGTATTCCAAATTGTCCGGGCAAAACTTAATTTTAAGTATTTTTGAGCTTCAGCCGTACATAAAAATTGGAGATGATATACTAATTGAAGGTTTTAATTCTATCAACTTTTATTTCGTGACGGCATTTATCGCGATATAGGAAGAAGCGTCTCTATCAACATTTGATATAATAATATGTGGTGCACTGCAAATACAAAATTGGTCAGCGAGTGGGTGTAAAAGATCTCAATCCTTTTTATTATAAGTATTTAATTATGCAGCAGAACTATGGCTGTGTGAACTGTCAACCGAAGTCATAAAACCAAAGAGCGGAGGATTTCCCTGTTTAGTTTCTGTAGAAAAATTCTTGGAAATGCACATGGTTACAACAGCGATCAAACTGCTACGTTTCGACGACCAAAAACTCTGTCGTTAGCATCCAAGCGAAGATGATGACAGACCTTCTGGATGTCGAAACGTCGCGGTTTTATCGATGTAGTACCCGTGTGTGGAAACCTGAGTACTCTTTCTGAAAAAGCAGCAAAATCTTACAAGCACTATAATGATACAATTGCTAAGCAAACTCAAAAACATTTTCATTGATTTGCTCTTCAAGTTTCTTAAAGGCTCTTGTGATAATATTGAAGTTAATCACAGTCATATTGATAAAGTAACCTGTAAAGAAAATTAAACAAATTATTAAAAGGGTTGTAATAATAATTAGAACGTAATACAATAATAATTCAACTTATTGTAATAAAATTAAATAAATTACTGTTCGTCGTCACGCTGTTTCGCTACACAAGTCTTAGCTCAGCTAATCGTAGATTAGTACTATTCGTATGCGGGAAACACAATCAACTGATTTATAAACGTGTGGTAGACGTGACCACAGAATCATGATTTTGTGAGCACACATACTTTTAAGAATTCTCACAAACAAATGTTTATTGAAACAATTTAACGTTTAACTATTTAAAACAAAATATTCTTTAACACCGATGGTCCCCTGAAGTTTGACGAATAAAGCTATAATATCAATTGACCCAAAATATTATATTTCTCCCGCTTTAAATTTTATATTTATATTTATGAGACCTTCTTCTCATTAAGGTATTATAGGTCGAGTTTAGCCAGCTCAAAACAGAAATTTGAAATATTATTTCATATAATCGAGTTTTATGAACGTATTTAACAGAAAAATTAGGATTGTGAATGTTTTTTGTTACATTGTTTGCTGTATTGCCATAAAAATCATAAATATTCCCCCAATGTTTTCTCACGGTAAATTTTCCGCGAACGTGGATCGTGAATTTCTCCTCTACGAAGTTATTTCTTAATGTGAAGTTTTCTGCCGCAAAAGAGAAACGTGAAGCTGTTTTCTTCCACAGATTCTGGTAAGACCTACGTACACGGCATTCTTCGATTCGGACTGAGTCGCAGCGAACAGGATAAAATAATTCGCTCCCAGCGAATTATTGCGTAGAGGATCCACCACACTCGACTCACGTAGCTTTAACTCCCACAGTTTGCAAACGTGGTATTTCAGTTTCATAATTTGCGCTAATAACTGCCCTATTAAATTGTTTTCATAACGGAATCCTGTGGATCACTGGTCATGGCGGCATCCCGAATTGCTGCCTCAAAAGTCCATCACTTAGTTGGCTCTCTCCCATCTTGCCTCTTCGTGAATTCCAAGATTCTGAAGAATTTAGCAATCAGATAATTTGTATCAAATTGAGGCGTTGAGGAATCGTTGAATAAAATTGTCTGTTTCGCCAACGAAAGAATTTAGTCATATCGCCTTTCGAATAATGTTACGCCAACATTATTTATCGCTGTGCTTGACTGTCGCTTAACAGTGCCTAAACGATAATTTTCATTATTTTAATAAATTTTAGAATAAATCAATTTAAATTTCAAAAAAATCAAGAGAATTGAATAGGCCCAATTATTCAAATTTGTTGCCACCGTTCATTACAAGATGGTGAAACGTAATGCACATTCCTTTTGATATTTTATAATTACAATTATATTGCATACTAGTCAGTTAAATCTGAAACTTAATTTCGATCAAGTGTAGGCGGGCAAGTTTTTGCCTTATAAAATAAGTTAACAATTGAAGAATTAACTATTATTTATTATATAAAGTTTTCAGTTTCCATATTCGTAGCATATGGTGGTATTATGTATGTAACGACTTGAATGCTTAACTACGTGATTTTAGATTTTGTCTTTATAATTTTTAATTTCCAATAGGAATATAATAACTATGGGGGTTGGCTCTGAGGTCCATATAAGGCCCACTCCTTTTCATATGACCTCCCTAAGTATATTAACCTGAAATCCGGTTGATATGTTAACAACACTAAATGTGATAACATCAGAATGCGATTCGACAATAGTCAACCTGAAGGTCGATTACCAGTTAAAACACTTGAACATATTATTAAAATATAATGATTTAATCCTGAATATACAAAAAATAAATTGGTTCAATTGTAAACAGCAAAGGGAAATCCTTTGGATTACAATGAAGTTACTGACCAAGAACACTTTACACGCATAAATATTACAAAATAATTAACCCACAAAATTACTGGTTAATATATGAGGTCCTCATTGATGTAATTATCCTACTTGTTTATATTTAATTGTAATAATTTGTTATCCGTGTTTATAATGTGACTTTCACTCGTCCTACTCCCTGGGTGAAACAAAATGAAACGTAACTTTTAAAATTTACCGTTTCATATTTGTGTAATATAAAGTTATTTTACCTATATATATAATGTTTATTAAGGAAACCCACTTACATAATCAAGTATCCTGCTTCTGTTACTTATTATAGAGGGTTTTATATGTAATTTGTTACTGCTGCAATTATAATTGAATAATTTGCAACGTTATCATTCAATTATCTCAACTCTCACCACACATACGAAGAGATAAAATTCCTCGAATTAGAAACATATCAATGTTTCCCTTTAATTAATTTTTGCGTTTCACAATATTTTTATTCCATTTTTTCAGTAAATATAATGTTTACTGGGATTCCAATCCAAAAATTACAAAAAGCAAACTGTGATTCATTTAATTACTCGTGCATACCGTTGTGGAATGAAGGACACTTTATTAAATGCTTAATTTTATGCAATCGCAACAAATGAAATTATAATACATAGTTTTTCTGATAAAACTTTTATTATATAATTATTATTACAATGTTGCGCATTTAATATTTTGTTCCCATTCGTCCTACAAAATATTATAAATTTATATATATATTGTTATACACACTTTGTAAATATGAAAAAAAAATTAATTTGCTCTACGCTACAGAGTCAAATAATGAAATATTTAAATTATGGCGTTTCAAATTATTTTCTTTAATTTACTATGAAGAGAAATGTAATGTAATATTGAATTTTGAAATGTTTAAACAAATTTAAATTTTACTGTACTTTAAAGTTTATGATAATTTAATGAAATATTGAACAATGTAAATCAAATTAATGAGATTTTGAAATTTTTGAAATAATGAAAGTGAAAAAAAGAACTTATTAAAAACACATAATTAATTTTGAATATAAAGTTTGCACAAATGTTTTTTCCATAGCTGTTTACACGAAAATTCAACACTTACCTCAGGGCTTTTTATCGGGCCTCGGAAAATTATAGAATTGCACATTATAAAATTAAATATAATATTACAAAACATGTGATAAATTTTAAAATATCTCCATAATTCAAACACAAAATGAAATGAGACTTGACGGTGCAACAATTCTGCAAGGTTTACAGTTTTACTAAATTTAAAATAAACTCTTCATACCAGTTATGATCGATACTCAATTTTAAATCGACTCAACTTACAAAATTCCAAACTATTTTTTAAAAATGGAACTTTTTAACTTTTTATAATAGTCTCTATTGTGCATCCTATTGCACAATCATTTTAACAATACACACAACTCAATCCTTAAGAGCTCCAGACAATAAAGGATCTCGCCTATAGACCCAAACTGATTCCCTCCAGTCAGTCCGTCTATTATATCGCCAATGCCCAAGATATTATAACCTTGGATGGCGGTCAGTATTACAGTGGTCATAATAATGCACAGATCACGAAATATTTTTCCCTTAGGAACCAGACTATTAAGTGTCGAAATACAACAACCAACAATAATGACATGGTTCAATTATTCTCTGCCGCCGAATTTCCTCAACCATAAAGACTCCATCAAACAAAACTGTCATTTACAAGTTCAAAAATGAAGATCAACTGTTTAAAATATTTTATAACTTTCAATTTTTAAAAACTTCAATACTACTTCAACTACTTCGCCCAATGGTGACCTTCTCCCTAGACCTCCTCAAACAGACTAACATTTTGACTGATCCAAATTCATCCCTTGCGCTAGGTTGTAGCTGTGAGACTTTTCATGCTATAACTTTCTCACGCAACGGCAACCGTTCACCTTTTGACTTATTGCGTCTTAACTGACAGTCCAAACATACCTAAACTCAACAATCAGTCGGGGAACGATATCTATCTTTCTTCTCATGCTACACAGGGCAAATATTCAAACATTTCTTCAACTACATTGTAATTATTTTATAGAATAAACTTTATAATATTACATTAATCCTTGATAAGGTTAACCAATTGGTGGAGGGTCGTTTAGAGTTTTGTTAATATGTTTTTGTCTATTTTTCTGGCCATGAAATTATTCTAATGCAATAAATTTTATATTTGATCAATTTTAAAAATTATATCATTAGAAACATTGGTGTATACTACAATATATATAGGTACTAGATTAAAATTTTGAGAGTAATGATTCTTATTAATATTTACGATAATATATTAATGAATCGATTATTAACCTGAAATATCCTTATTTTTTGTTTACCAGTATATTTAGTCTTTGGAGAAAGTATCGTTTCTATTAAAATTAAAATTTTAACTTTATATAACTTGTAATAAATATTTGTAGATATTGACAAATAGTCAGCGTTCATCAATTGTTTCTTGAATAATGTAAGTAAACATATTATACTTAATTTATTTATTTGTCTGGGATTCAACCTTTTATTTTTTCATTATATTCCTTAATTATTTTTTAGATACATCTGAAGAGGTCCCTAAACAAAAAGATGAATCGGTATGTCATTTAGTTAACTTGAAAACTTTAATATTTGTAAATTAATTATGACTTTTGGCCAATTTACACTAATTATATCGTATATTTTTTAATTTAGGCAAATAATAAAATTAGAATGTGAAAACTCTGTACGAATCGCTTTTTCGGAAACTAAGAAATAATTACTTATTGGCCATCAATAGACGAATCAAAGGGAATTTTTAATTAAAGATCGGAAACTGTCAAAAAGAATTCGTGCGTTTTTATGTCCGAGCTAAAAAGTACTTGATCCACATTCAACTGCTCTCATTGTACATTTTGGCTGTGCCATATATTTTAACACTCTTCGTTGTCTCTTTAATCATACGTGGGTAGTCTAGCCAGCAGCAGTAATTGACAGACCGCCGCTCTTGGCACAGACCTCTCCAATGACTGCCAACCGATTTCTCGACAATTATAATGTGGCACAGCTTTCGGTTGCCTCTGGAATAATGAAACCACTGAACGACGGTTTAAATCGACGGACGAAAAAAAAGTGCCGCATACGCGGAGCATCAAATTAGAATTCAGTTAAAGCCACCAGTTTTTACTGGAGACAAATTTGTGCTTGAGGAAGCAAAAGGGCGGATATGTATGTTATTTCGTATACTCGTAAAAAAATTCTCGTTTCGAATGATTTCTCGTAATTTCATCTGATGTTCTTAATAGTGCAAAAAAACATAGTCATTAATTTGGTATTGTTATTCTATCCTAATATATATATATATATATATATATATTAGAAGAAAATTGTCATATTTCTAAAACCGAGGTAACTGTAAGATGTACGCTGATAATAGCAGTTATGTGAAATAGCTCGAATTAGTCGAATCATTATATTTTTTATAAATATTGTTTTCATATATTTACAATTCACTTTTAAAATTATTAAAGTTCCTAATACGAAAAACGATACACTATTGAAAATGGTCACATTATTTTTTTGAATAATAAATTTTAAGCATGATGTTTTCTTGCACAACGCAATACGGGTTTTACATAGATCTAAATGTAGTTTTAATATTTAATTAACATAATAATTTCTAATTGTAAGATATATTTAACGAATGTTGACGGATATTATTAATTCAAGTTTTTTATTTATCCATTAAATATAAATGTAACAACACGACAACATATTTATATTCGCGTTAGACTGTGTGTGGAAAGTTTGTCGATGATACAAACGCTTCCTCATCCTGACTTCGATAACGCAAAATCAAACTTATTTATTTTACGCATTTTATACAAAACTGTATAAAAATGTTTATTAAAACCTAAAAAAACAATAATTATATATATAGTAATAAACAACAAATTAGCTATTCATTTGCCCCACTTTGGGCTCCATTTATGTAATAAATAACAAGTTAGCGATCAATTTGCCCCACGTTGGTGAAGCCATTTATGTAATAAACACCTTGTTAGGGTTAATTAATGAATCAATTAACGAAAATTTATTTATGTTCAAAAATTTATTGATGATAAATTTACATTGTATAAGATCTATTTTGTACGTCGAATTTCATCCAGTTAACAACAAATACTTTAATTTTTCATTTATTAATTCGTGACATTTATGAAAATACAATTCTTATATCATTACAATCAAATACGTCGGATCTCTATATCTCATGGTCACTATTGGGTTTGATAATTAGAACAAAAGCATTGTATAAACTGACAATTAACAATTCAAATATAAAAAGTTAACCTAAAACAATATGAAGATAAGTGAAACAGAAGAAAACTAAATGAAACGAAAACTGAATGAAATCTGACTATATCTTTGTAATTATCGTTTACAAATTTCTATAAAAGTTTTTTTACTCACGGAATGTCTGTATGGTACCAGATCTCTCTTGTAGCTGGAAAACTACCGCACTAAAAAGCCATTTTTACACAGACTCTACACTTCATTGAAATTTTTTAATACACACGATTGAACTACTCGTCCTCTGCTATCTGGAACCTCGGATGAGCCGCCCCCTTTGGTCAGCTAGTGGATGTCGGTCTCCTCTATGCAAAAATTGTTCAATCAGCGTGAAGCAACCATTTGCTTCACCGTGTGCAAATTATTATGTAAATCTCTCCGTAAAAATATTTGCTTGCTTTCATGTAAAAATTCAGGATCTCGCCATTTGTTCTTTATATCTGCAGACTTTACTGTTTGTTGCTCTAGGTGAACTGAACTGTATTATATCTCCCCGTCGACTTTTAACTGTTTCGTCTTTCGTACGCAGATTTTAGACTCCTTCACCTTTCATCGCCGATTCCAGACTGCCGTTCTCCAAGCGCGCGGTTTTTCAGTTTCTATTGTTAAGCAAAGGAAAAACCCGCCTTGATTGCCGCCTTTACGCATTCGTACCGCTAACAATTAAATTATATTAATACAATTAATGGACTGTTTAATTGGTATTACAATATATTTGTCTAAAATTTAGTGACTGCTTATGGATGTTTTAGAACATTTTAATATAAACATATATATAAACGAGTTTTTTAAATTTTCTACTAAATACGGATTTATTTAGATGAATAAATCGGACAACTAAAAACTATGAAAACTTCAAGAAGTGAAGTGCGAAATACAATATTTAAAATTAAAAATTTATGTAAAAATTTAAAATATATCAAAAATAAAAACAACAGTATGTATTATTACAATTAGCGTAAAGTACAAACAATATAATATTTCAAATCACAGGTTTATGTAAAAAAATTATTCTAAAAATTTATCTAGAAGGAAAATTAACAATATATTCCAATGAATTCTCAACAATATTTGAAATCCAGTGATATATTTTAAATATTATCTCAATTTAATAAAAAAAATGTTACCAATGATGAATTAATTATGTACAATGGAATTATTCCATTCAATACACAAATTTTCAATGTATATATTGTAGAAAATAAAAATAAAACAAATATAAATTAAAAACTTATTATTGTAAATATTGCTTGATTTAAAGGTATAATTAAGTGTGTTTACAGTTGGTATAATATGCAACATGTGGGATATATTACGTTTTTATTAATTTTATTGAATGTCTAAAATTTCAAAATTATTTCAATTTAATTATAAACGATAAAACGTCTGCGTTTTAGTTTTACTTTTGAGTTCCATACCTGGTTTGAGTGGTGTGTCGTTTTTGCGGCTCTTGCGTGTTTTAATCACCAGACGAAAGTAAGAAGAATTGGAGAAAAGTTGTGTTGTATTTATTTAACACTTATTTTTGTCTGTAACTTGGCTATTGATCTATATAATTATTTTTACAATAAAATTCATAGTTTTCTTCTAACTAACGGACAGGAACAACATTATGATTTAAAGTTTTGTGAATTAATTTGTGAACTTTAAAAATATTCTGTTACAATGTTGTCTTTCTATAAATTGGTGATAACATCACAATTATATTTGAGTTATGGTAATATATAATTGTATGAGACCTTATTCATTAATTCACAATTCATAATATTTTTTCCGAAACAAAATTGAAATATGCGTCCATTTATCGGAAATATCGTACCTCTGTTTATGAATTAAATATACAAAAAAATAATATTGATATATATTTATATATATATAAACAAATTAGTTTTGGAAAAAATATTGTGAATTGTGAATGAAGGAATAAGGTCTCATATATATATATATATATATATATATATATATATATATATATATATATATGTATGCATATAAAAAAGTTATTGTACAATTTGCAATGTGTAGACATCTGTCTTAATATCATTCGCAGTTTTTTGGTCTACAAAATCTAGTGCCACGATGCTAAATGCACTTTTCTCTTTACTGGACGCTTGCTCAATGTTCCTCAAATTTTTATACAAATGGAGTTGTTAACACTTTTGTTTTATCACTCATTGTTTTCAGATACGGAAAAATAATAGCTGAACACAGATACGCGCACAAAAAATTTGTAGACAACGGTTGAGCTAGAAAGAGGGTTTAATTCCGATTCCACTCTATTTTCCGTTCATGCTCGAAGCTGAATTGTGTCCAGAAATTTAACAACAATTTCCATTAATACAAATTACTAGCAGCCAGATGAATCACATTTTCTTTTAAAAATACAATAAATTTTTTTTTAAAAAAAAAAAATTTTTTTAAAAGATTAAACATTAAGTAAATACACATCAGCCAATTTTAAGTCATAAGAGAGGAGTACTTTTAAATTAACAATATTTCATCGCTTAATTTGCGACCTCATTAATTTAAAAAATAATTGTTGGCTAGGTGATCCTATGTTAACATTTTGGGCAGGGCAGTCAACATCAAAATTTTTTAAAATTGTAAGCTGATAAGATCGCAAATTAAGGGATGAAACATTGTTAATTTAATAAACTCTAATTTTTTCTCACTTATAATCAGCGAATGTGTATTTATTTATTAGTTTCGCATTAGTCAGAATACATTGCAATAATGTAATTATTACACATTAAGATTTTTGCCATTAACATAAATTGTTGGGATAGGGTGAGATGTGAAAGAGGGGGATGGAAATGATATAAGCTTAAAAATATTGCTTGCATTTATTCCAAATAAAATTATTCTTAAATTATATTCTTTACGATTACACTTTACACAATACAGTCTGTGCCATGAGGTATTATATAAACACCTTTATGTGCTCGAGAACAATTATTACTCTTATTTGGCGTATGCAATGCTACTCAATGTATTAATCAATCCTCTATCATTCATCAAAATCTGTGAAGCTCAAAATTAAAGTAATATGTTGAAGAGAACATTATAAAACATCACGAAAATTAATCATTCACTACGGCACGTACATATGAATGTATTTATAATGCATATTGCACAGTTGTTGAGAGGAATGCATTTTCAGCAAATGCGTGTTGTTTTTGCAGTGCGGATTATTTTCTGTAACAGGGAATGGTTTTATTTATTTGTGAAATATGTTAGTGATAAAATTCTGTAATTAAACATTCTCCAATTGTGTGATTCATAAGAGTATTTTAGATTTAGATTTTTTTAGTTAAATTAAAACGACAGCTTTTTAGATACAATAAAAATATTCGGTTGTGCGTTCACATGTGCGCTTCACACACAACTGGATTATTTTCGCTCCATTTACGGAATTAATGTGCTTGAACCTCTGTACTGTTCAATAATTAATTAAATATAATTTGCTCAATAAGCGTTTTGATATGGGCTTTAGTTTAAAATTATGGTTGTTTTAAAGATAAAATAAATGTAGCTGTGTCCAAATTCTGCAAAATGTCATCGAATATTAGCCTAAATTGGCATAAATTATTATGAAATGAAACTATAGTACGTAGCAGTAATTGTTTCGGCAGACGGTTTGATCTAACTTGTAAAAATAAAAAAGCACTTTATATTCTCAAAAATGACTTTATAATTCACATTCAAGCTGCAGTTTATAAAATGATTAACAAATATATATATATATATATATATATATATATATATTGTAATGATTCGCCTTTTATTACTTAATATAAAAAAATAAACTTTATTACAAGAAAATACAAAAATACAAAAGTACATTAAAAAAAATATTGTTGGGCGCCAGCAGATATACATATCTGCATAAAATTAAAATTAGCTCTGGCTTGATTAAAAAGTTCTCCTTCTCAACAGGGTAATGTGGGCGGTTCGGTGGCTATTCAAGAACAGAGTCTATTTCCGCACCGTGTAAAAAATTATACTTTTGAAGGAACTTTACATAAATTGTGATGCTTACTTTACTTGCGGCGTCTGCCGACTTGCAGTGGTCTCGTAGTAAGCAGCACATCTTCGGCATCCCCGCGATGGACGTCCTTCAAAACCTTTGTTTCTTCCCGCTCGCCAAATTCTCCACCCTCTCGAATCTCTCGGTCTGCCTGCGTCTCTCCTTGCGTCTGTCTCTGCGTCTCTGTCTCCCTGCGGCTGTCCGTCTGCCTGCGTCTGTCTCTCACCCGGGTTCGGAGTATTTATAAGTACTCCGACCCCCAAACGATGCAAAAAAAGGGACGCGTACCCATGATTTCTTTTGACCTTCTCAGGCAGAAACACGTGCGCGTTTAATGTATTCATACTCAGGCCTGCGGATTCAAGGGCGGCCACTTAAGGTCGTTATTCACTACAATATATATATATATGTATATATATATATATCGTCTGTCAAAATATATATAATTCTTGTGCGACTTAAGTGTGAAATTGACTAACAAAACACAATTAATTCCTCTATTGGGGAAAAAACGAAATTACTTTCCGAATGACCCTTTATATTTTATAAAGAGCGTATATAATTTAAAATTTAAGCTTTACCTAGAATCTGATACTGTAGACATTGAGAAATCGAAGCATGAGTAATCTTCAGTACACGTAACAAGCCAGATGAGGTGAGTCCATTCACCGATATGTTTATAAGACGACTCATTTATATTTTTAAATGAGTGTTGATAATCGTACATGAGAGAACTTCAGGGTAAAAACGTAAATTTGCACATTATTAAAACGTCGAAACCCCCTTTTTTTAAAGAAACATAATTGAGTCATCGGTGAATGTTTCAGACATATAAGACTTTATTCCTTAAATTTTTTACATAACTGAATTAAAAATAGGATATCAATTTTTTGGGATTTAATTCGTCGGTGTTTTGCATCGTGGACACTAATGATGTTGCAGTTTTTTAGGTAATTATAATATTTTTTTTGGTAACAGGCTACATGAGGGTAATTCACATGTTGACAACTCCCTTTTAATAGCATAGGAAGGGATCTGAAAGGGGGGATGCGGAAGGGTAGAGAAAGGTAGCCAAGGGTTAACTAGGGCCCCCGGGCTATAGTTTAAGGATGCTACCCGGCATTCGCCTAAAAGTAATGCAGGGAAAACCCTAGAAAAACTAGCATCAGGTAGGTCGGGCATTCGGGAATTGTCCCACGCCCTTCCGATAGCGGGGAAAGAGTTTGCTGTGTGTACGGAGCATTCCCTTCTCCGTACCTCGACCAGTTTAGGAGGCAGCTGGCCGACTGTTCCAATGGGAACAGAGAACAACTCTTACCGTATGCCCAAGGTCTGTGACCCCGGAACATACATCTCTCAAAACAGGCCGAGGTGCATTACTTTTAGGCGAATGCTATTAAAGGGGATTACCGTCATGTAGCCTGTTACCCTAAAAAGAGCATGTAAATAAAAATATATGTAATGTTTAAAAATGAGATATTTTGGACGAAATTGAAACTTGGGTCCGGAGTGCGTGCTAAGTCGCACTGTGTAATAGCTTAAAAGCTTAGAGAAATAACATGAGGCTTTAGTCCATTAGAATAAGAAATAAGTTTTATTAACCTTAGTCTACAGCCTACAGCAAGAGATAATAATATGAAAACAGAAGACACAGTGGCATATGTACCACGTTGATGTAATATGAAGAGACTTCCTAACATCAGAGAAGTCTGGCCTTTTTATACAAGTGTTCACCAATAACATTCAAGAGATCTCCCGCCCTATGTAGGAGGTTGTACCTTCATCACAGAGCCTCATTGTCGACACGTGCCCCTTACTCAGCAGGACACGTGGAGTCTTGTTTATTTATTATGCTGACTCGAAAATTCTTGAATGCTTACAAAAACATATTGTTTACTGATGCTTACTCAGAGAACGTGAGTAACCACAAAGACGCATTGTTTCTGATGCTTACTCAGAAGTTCCTTAGTGCCCACAAAGGCACATTACATATAATACGTACTCAATATTGGACTCTTAACTATGGTAGCCACTTACTATACACGTTATTAAAATAACACTTTAACTTCATCTACAAGAATTGTGCACGTATAGACTTGGCCGTGAAATATAAATAATGTTGTAAAATGATGTGTACAAATTTACAACCTCCGCTTTCTGCCTGACAGAAGAGATGCAGTTTGACAAAATCACCAACGGGCGGTAGTGGAAGGTGGTGGCAAAAATAATGTGAAACTGTCCTACATTAGTATCACTTGCATTCACCCTATCGGTTAAGTTGAAGTTGAACCAATAAACGGATAGATGGAAAGGGGGGTTAATATATTGTTCAAAATATCCCATATTGATGTTGAATCCATCGGTTTTGATGCCACACAGATGAACACCGATACTACCGATATCGTTAGGATGAAGTTAAACTCCTTCAACATGGGCTGGGGTTAATTATAAAATGACCAATTTGACCGGAATCGGAGAATTTGGGGTTCGCTGAGTTGGATAGTGACGTTAATCTTACCTGTTGAATTGAAGTTAACTCCTTTCCAGCGTGTTGGTGGGAGAAGTGAGAAGAGAAAAATATTGTGCAAAATTATATATTATATAAAAATGTTTAGTATCAATTGCTTTTGGTGTCATAGAAATAATGTGCCGCTCCCGTTGCAGGTTGGTCGAGTGCATTTCGCCAGTCAGCAACAGAGTCAGAAAGGGTTAATTATAATTTTTTTCGAAATGACCTAATATATTAGTTTAGAATTAATTCAATTTCCAATATAACACACGATTGAGTTAAATACATACCCTGGCAACGAAATAGCAATGATATAGTTTGAAAAAGATTATGTGAATAATGTTAATAACGTGTTAATTATATACAAGAATTTCAAGAATTTACATACTAATTTAAATAAGTCATGTAACTTACGTATCTCAAAGCTAATTCCATTACCATATATCCTGCACTATGGATATTCGTTTAATATGCATGAGGGACAAGGGTTCACAATCAGTTCACGCTCTTGAGTTTTGTGCTTCGATCGTCGCTCATCGTACATAATTTATGAAATTAATAGACGCTTCTGTTTCCTATGGAGTACGAGTAGAGAACAATGATTCGACTTTTTATCACCTGATTTATTGTGTGGAATAATTTAGAAGAAAATAACTAGACATTCTTAATTTTAGTTTCAGGATAGGTTGTTAAATATAATATTGCATGAAGAGACACAGAATTTATTTCTTACTACAACAATAGTTTTGAAGACACTAGCTATAGGGTGTATCTAGCAGCGGATAATGATAACTGCTATAATTGTAAAATTCCTGGCCATATCGCGACAAATTGTTCTAATAGAGGTGCAATACTGAAGAATAATAAGACTGAAAATGACAATTATGACCAAATTCAGTGTAAGAACCCAGCGCCCGCAATTCAAATAATTAAACCTAAAAAACGGACATGGATAATTCGCAAATAACAAACAAAAAAAGATCTGCATCAACGAGTTCGACGAGCCAAGCTGATAAGAAAGACGCCAGTAATCTTGAACAGAAGACAAGCACTAATCCATGAAAACCAACAAAACATTCAGGATCGTAAAGATAAGGCGCTTAGTCAATCATTACGTCCGCTAAAAATATTATATGAAGAAGAAAACAGTGCTCCACCTATCCCATTGGAACAATTAAAGACTCTTATACTAAATGCTATGGACTCGAAGAACCCAAGGACCATTATTAGAGATTACCAAATATCCTCTACATCATTCATAAATATATTGGAATCTTTTTACCCACAATTAAATGATAAAACGGCAAAAAGTAGAATAAAAAGGCTCATAAATTTAGTTAAGAAACAAGAGAGTGATTCATATTCAGAAGCAGTCACCTCATTCTAATAGAACAGACTATGACTTAGTGCAGTGGAATTTGCAACAGTCGTAGTTTCAAACAAGTTAATGTTAAGGAATTATCCAATTATCATGATAAATGATTAACAAATGCGATTTTTTGAAATGTAAATGTAAGAAACCCCCATTTGAAATGTATAATTAATCTTTCAAACTTTTCAATTGTATGTCCATTATTGTAATCAATGTGAATAACAGCAAAACGTATGTAAATAAGCACTATTTGTAATTTATTTATGGATCGCCAATGACCAAGTTGTAAACGCGACAATTATAATCCTTTAATAAAAAAAATAATTTTAACGAAATCGTTGACGGGAAGTTTATCTGCATTGTTTGGGAACTACATCAAGGTACTCTTTCAGTTATATGCACAGAAACATTTGGCGATTTGAATAGTAATTAAGTGATTTTCCGTGAAGAAACGATTTAAGATTGAAGACTTTCCCGGTGTAATTGTTGGATGATCTTCTAGAAGATGACGACAGAGCTTTTAGTTGTCGAAACGTCGCGTCTTAATATGTTATACCCGTGTAGAGAAAACCGAGACCTGTTCATCCAAGAAACGATTTAATTTTAAGTTAAACTGTTAATAAACTCTATGAGTAATCCATTTATTGGATAGTTCGTATTAGTTAATTTAAAGTATAAAAGAAGAATGGTTAGTGTGCGTAAGATTCGGCATTTTTCAGCTGAGCTGAACCTTTCATATAGCGAGGCTCGACCCACCGCTGTGCGATAAACTAGAAGGGAGAATGAAGTGCGGCCATTCTGAGTAGGGCGCCGTGCAGTTTAATTAGTGCAGGGCTAGTTCGGTGTGGTGAGTTACCGCAGTAATCTCCTTACAAGTGCTGAGGAGAGATACGAGTTATACCCGGTCCACCAACCGATAGTTGCTTTGTGAGCTTTACTCTAACCAGTTGACACACAAGCCACAGCTCGTTACTTGTTGAAATAAATGCGGAGCTTCTGATTCAGTGTAATAAGGGGACTCTTTAATCTTTGGTTTCATTAGAGAATAAGGATTTAACAGGATTTCTCTCGTGTTTTCAGTAAAAATTAGTAGAATGTACTTTATCCTTTAAGCACTGTGGGCGGACAAACACGAATAACACGCTTGGTTAAAATCACCAAAAGCTTTAATCATCGCAGATGTCCTCTTTAATCACATACACTGTATTCAATTTTGGTTCAAACAAAAACTAAAGTTCAATAATCCGTGACGAAGCTACGGACAATCATTTCATAACTCAACAGCCGGATTCCGTAGATATATATATCAATAGAATCCAGAAAAAAATTAGTTAAATAGTATTATAATTGTATATCTAGTTCGTTTGATGATAAAGGCAAATAATATTTCTAATTTCCAGTAAGCATAAATAATTATTATTAATTACTATATTTATCCAGGTTTTTTTTATAAAGTTATCTGCCTTCTACATATGATGAATTGTATATTTAACTTAGCTAAATATTTTATATTTAAAAATCAGCGTAATTTAGAATTGATAGTATATTTATGTGATATTTTAATATCATTTAATTACTCCGTATTAGGTTAACAATCTATTTACTTTTTTACGATGGGTGTCTCTGTAATCTTCAAAATCCGAAGAGGAGGTTCCAAGTACGATTTTACACTCGCGAGTAAAAACTGTGTGCTACTATTTAATATGAACTAATTATTGAACAGTGTGACGGCAGTCGTCAATAAAACTGGCAGTGTAAGGACACTTTTAAATATAGAGATAAGATTATTAATTGAAATTTAGATTTTTAATTTATTGTAGTAATTAAATTATTTATATTTAATATTAAAACATTGAGTTTATTATATTTCTTACTAAATTTATTAATTTATATCTGGTTATCGTAAGTAACTGGTGAAGAGAAATGATTTATAAAATACACAGAATAAAAAAATAGCGAAGTGCTGTTAAGTGAAGTCAGGTGGATCTGATTTTTTTTCAGGTAAAAGTTTCCAATGACAGTAATAATTTCGGTTACTTATATATTTTGTAAGTTGTATTATTACTTATAATTTTGTAGATATAGCTGTCATCCGGAAAATTGCCAATAGTAGATAAATAATAAAATAAAATAAATACTAATTTTGTGGTTCATGTGGTCAATATATTTCTAGGCATTATTTCTAAAACTAATGTTTATAAATATATTACTCACGTTTCATCAAAATTAAAAGTTATATGGCGAAGCGACAAAAATATTTTGTAATAATTTAAAGGTTTCGGCAAAAGATGTGAAAATGTTGTGATTAATTTGAATTTTCATCTCACGTGACAACTTGTTAATATAAACATATTTCTGTAACACGAAAATATTAAAGACTGATTAAAATTTAAAATTTTCTGCTTAATATGTAAAAACATTATCACATGATTTTGGGGCTAAAAATTTGATTGATAATTTAAATATTTATGTCGCGTATTTGTAGCGATCGGAACTGAGTCACAGGGGCCCCTGGTTTTCAGCGACCAAACTATTGTTACGGGAGTCCTGCTGTGGGAATTTGTTATGTATAAAGTAATAGTGGGACGAGTGCATTGAATATATATTAATTGCAGAGTAAATTATTCTATTTTATGAATAATGCGTGAACTGATCTGGAGAATTTAAGGTTAAAAGTATGAGTAAATTATTACCAGACGGACAAAGTTTAAAAGTATAAATGGTGTTATGAGGATTGCAGCAGGGATATCAACGATACATATTGAATAATCACAGACAAGCCGTGGTTTTGTAATAATTTGTTATTTTGTTGACATTTTATTTTTATTGTTTTATATTAAAAGTAAATATTTTATGGTAACTAAATACTTCAAATTATTATAGATGCAAAATTTAGGTGAAGAGAACAGAGATTCCGGGGTTATGCATTTCGCTGAGTTTAATTATGACATTCAACTTGCTGTTCAACCCCCAGGTTGAAAATTTTCAAACATATTGAACGGTCGATATTTGTCTGGAAGAAAGATTTTTCGGCCTCATTGAGATTGATAGTATTTTTCCCGATGTTGTTTGTGTATAATTTCAACTTTTTTCAATATAGGAAGGGAGCTCCAATAGGGTTGGAGTGGAGGGGCGTTACATAAAAATGACGCAAAAACAACCGTGATTGGAGTAAAATCCGGGTTTAAGCATGTCGCTGAGTTTAATTATGACAACCCGGGAAACGTCAGGCACCCAGCTAGTTTATAATAAATTAACCCTCCAATTAACAGTATTTAAATAAATGGTGCACAACCTGTTGGCTAAGTAATGTTTAAATATTAATAAATAATAAATAAATAAAATACCACGAAAAAGTATTTTCATCTGGTACCGCTTTCGCAATTCAACAGGATAGATATTATAGTTTCAGTTGGATTTGTTTTCTAAATCTATAGTAAAAGATTTTTCACTCGGTGCCACAATTTCTCAGAATTTAGCATATGATTTAAGAATCTTGGAAAACGTGGGTTTAATGTCATCGGGATTCTCAGGAATAAGTTTTTCAATTGTTATAAGTATGGATTTGACTCGAATTTTTGGTCATTTTATCACTCCCCACTATTTATTTTCCACTCATCTTCATAATTTGGGACATTTTTTATTAATCTTTTTTTCTCCTATTTGTCGCAACTCAAAGTGCAATAATATTATAGGTTAAGATTTTAATGGTCAAATATTATTTAGGTGTATCAAAGTTTGTACGTAATCTATTTTATTTTACTTCCATTATTATTAGCATGTTATTTAATGTAATAAAATTACAGTAAATATTACCATCCCATTATTTAAAAATATTGTCGTTACTAAATATTACATCATTTGACGTTCCAAAATGGGAATTGATAATATTCTAATAATCTAACGATGCAACTTCACTTACTTATTAATATTAAAACTTTCGTTTTGCATAGTCAAATTTTGTATTACGATATTATACCATACGTCTTATGTATGTGTAAGAAGAATTTATAATATGATTAAATATTTTTAAAATTTAAAAACGTAAAGGGTCCAAAACAGTGAACAGACAAATGCATTTGGAATTGCCTAATCTTTTTTCATCTTTACGTAGTAGGAAATGAAGCACTAACGCAAAATAGTAAAATACTCAGATTAACCATATTTCAGGCTTTTGTACGGAGTAAGTGGTTTCATTGTTATTTATTTTATACAGAATAATTTAAAATTTATATCAAAAGTATCTTGTAAAAGATAAGATGTCAAGACTCCCCGCAATTCTTTTTAAACTTTGCAATCTTGCCAAGGCTGAATGCTTGGTTGTTCCGATAACCGACCTAGCGTAGTCTAATCGTGTTTGTGCGTACATGGGGATCTACCCTGTAATGGGATTTCCATGAATTAGATCCCGCCATTGGGGCGCACTGCCAGGGGTGTTGCTGTTAATTTGAACAAACATGTTCAATGCATTGCTTGGAGAACAACTTTCCATGGTTATAGATCCGTGTGTTCCTGACTACCATTACACCAGCGATTAAACCGTTTTTTGTTGAGAAAGATGTGATTCATGGGAAACGTATGTTTGTATTTGAGCCTATTCTAATGATTGTCTACTAGCTAGATTCGTTGAAGCATCAACACAGCTAGTCACAGTTAATTAATGTCTGTTCTCGATATTACACACTACAAATTATTATCACATTACTGTTTTTAAACTAAATTGTGGTTTATAAACTTGCCGATGATTGAGAGCATACATTAGAGGTGACAGTTTAAATTACAGACCTCAGAAGCTTTTATATAAACTCTTCAGATATACTCAATTCTTACACCTTTTATTTTTGCATTTTAAAAATTTTGTCTAAATTTACTCAATTTTATCTACAAAAAATGAAGTTAATTATTTCGTGTTTTATGTTGTAGTCTGTAGCCACGAAACTCTTGCTACTAATATGTGAATTTCTGGGAAACCCTGTTATGTCGTTAACCTTTAATGTTACATGTTAATTTCAGATAAGTTTCATTTAATAAATAATTTTAAAACTTTCTCAAGGTGCCTTGTGAGGCACTGGTGGCCTTTAGGAGGGAAAAATGTTGAGTTAGGAATTAGCGCTATTTTGTAAGAATTACGGAACGTAATATATGAATTTCCTGCTTAAGAAAGGAAATAAAAAAATATATACAACCTCCTGTGGCATCGTGGTCAGCGTGACTACTTACCATCGCGGATGTTCCAGGTTGTATTCCCGGCGCGGACATGGAAAATGTGTGTGTTCTCCTATATCGAGAACACCACAAAATAGGTTCTTCCACTGGTGAATTGCAAAAAGGCTACGCTGTTGATGCAACTAAAAGAAACATACTTGAAACTTTTCAGATGAAATTTGCCTCATTCAATATATATAAATACGATTTTAATAATAAAAACGTTAAAACATTAAATTGTAAATTGTCTTATTAATTTTCAGGTTAGCCAGTGAATTCAGATTTGGAAGACATTATTTAGAGTGAAAGATAAAATAATTTGGTAGATGAACAAAAATCATATCCATGTAAAATATTACCTTAATAACACTTTGCGAATCTTAAGCGAGGAGAAACTGCATAAAACATTTCGCACGCATATAACTCAGAAGGGTGGGTCGTCGCTGTTACAACTCAATTCGCATCAGCGCTTTACAGAGCTGTGGGGTTCTCCAGACGAATGACGACCGTATGTTTCACCGAGTTATCCGAATTTTGCTTCAGCTCCTCGATACTGGTGAAGGCCTCCAAAAATTAAAACACGTACTTTGACTTGAAACATTCTATATCAACTATTTACCTACATAATCATAAAACGGTTAAAATAATTAATTATTTCGCACCTCTCATCCACTGGCTGATAGAAATTTCACCATGTTGTCCTGACTCCCAATTTAAAAATATTTTCAAACAGGGCTGGGTCCAGTTAACCAAAATAAGCGTCACTTACCCTTCCTTCCTTTGAGTCAGTAATCGTATTCAATAGCGTCTGTTGAAGGTGAAAAAATTGTATTTTCTTAGCATCTTCCATGCCAATGATTTTATTTTAAATATGCCAGGGACACTAGAGCTTTTTATAAAATATAACTTTGTCTAATGTGACATAAGGAGTTAAGAGTATCTGAATGTTTTCACCATATCTGGATTAATAACATCATAATAATTATTAGAGTTAAATAACCTCGAAAACTGTCCAATTCTCGGTTGTTTAATCGGAAGAAGCATTCAACTTAATCGTCATATTCATCTTCATACATTCAATGTAAAAAAATATTTGTACAAACCGATACACATGTTATATTATGTTATCAAATCGTGATATATATATATATATATATACATACATATATATATATATATATATATAAATATATTGTAATACTAATTAGAGGCCATTAGTAATTTTATAATTGAAAATTTGTGGTGGATTGTTATCGGCGAAAATATAAAACAACAATGAGTACACATGTACAGGCGAGTCTTTGTCGGCGGCAGGCATTTTCTAAAACTCCAGTCTAACGGCGGCAGTTGCGGGCAAATATTCATCGAGAAAAGTCGCGGACAGAATTTCATCGAGAAGGAGTTGATAACAATCTGGATGACCAATAGTTAGAACGAGAAATACCATATTTGCTGGTGAGAGAGACTTAATGCAGAGGATCACAGGAGTTGTACGGAGTAATCGTTCCAGTGGATAGATACCAAAGAATAGACAGTATTTCCGAAATAAATTTAAATTCTGTGAATATGGCTTGTTAGATGTGAAAAGTGTATAGTGCATACGAGCCCAAAACGAAAGCCTGATACCAGCAGAGATGGTAAGTAGAAATAAATTTAATAAAGGTTTTGTAAACGTTAAATACGGATCCAATCGTCAGATTTCGCTTTCACGTTCATTTAATTGTTTAACTCTAATGTTGAAAATTTGATTATTTAATTTAAATTTAAAAAGGTCGGTTCTTTATTTAGAAGGCCCAAATAAACGACCCTGAGATGAGACTCTAATAATTATTATCATGTTATTAATCCAGATATGGTGAAAACTTTCAGATACTCTTAACTCCTTATGTCACATTAGACAAAGTTATGTAAAATCTGTAAAATTTCAAGATCACCAATATAAATAATCACGTCAAGAAATGTTGTTATTTTACTTGGAATAAATTACTTGTTTTGTGAAGTTTAAAATTTGGTAAATAATTCTGAATCATTTTCGTTTAAATTTAATAAAATAAAATTAATCCATTAACCATTTGCTTAAATTTTAATTATTTTAATTCTTTACATATATTATATATATATGTATATATATATGGAGAAATTATTATTTTTTAAAAAACCATCATATAAACAGTTGGAAGTGTTGTTATTCAGTTTAAAAACCGTAAACTGCTTATAAAATAGTACGAATCGATTATTTCTTTAAAAAAAATTCTTCGTGTCTAACAACGTGATGTCCACTGTTTAATAAGTACATGGTACATTATCGATATCCACTATATATATGAATTGGTATCGAATCGGTTCTAAATGAGGGATAATTAACAACAGGGATAATTTTACAAAGTTCTTTACAATTATGTAATTTTACTTTTCATTAAGTTAATAATCTTGACGTTTTGAGTACCAATGTCTGAAACTTCAATTTTTACAGTTAACAACCTTCTCTCTGTCGCCAATGACATTAAAAGTTGATGCCATTATAAATAATAAAAATAAAATCTTTTCTCGGTTAAATATATATTAAATTAAATTCTACAACTTTTTATGTAAAATGGCTATTTCAACATAATTACATTTACACGACTTAGAATGTGTTTGTAAGGACGTACTATCTTTCTATTTCGGTTTTATACTATATTATTGATGCTTTTTATTTTGAGTTATGTTGAGTCGTATAAACAACTTGGTCTTTGCGACTATACATTATCATTACACTGGCTTACATTTTAATAGAAGAGTATGTTATATACTATTCTGTTTGTTACTTTACGTACTTGTTTTTTTAGACTACACGAGAATATTTAATCCTACTCATAAATTGTAAACAGTCTGTTTAAATCTAATTGATAATTAAAATTTTTATTAAACTATTAATTTCTGATACATTTCTATGTAAAACCGAAAATAATATAAACAAATATATATATATATATTTGAAGAATCGTAAATTAGGACGGAATCACAAACCCTTTATTGTAAGAAGAGTTTTTCATATACACATTTTTTCTGCTTCGTATTTTGCACGGGGTATGGAAGTGAATAATGTTCCAATAGTCTCACATATTTCCGGCGTCAATTCCCGATTTGCCTATAAAGTCTGCTACCTTGCCGATGACAGGAAGTATAACATGAAAGAATGAAGTCTGGGTCGCCTTATATGAAATTCAACTTTGAGCTTTGAGGAAATGTGATGTCGATAGGCTTGCAGGGAATCGTGGATGAAAATAAAGGGAGAAGTTCACGGTAACGTAGTCTGTAAAATTCAACCATGCATATTTTTGCAAGTAATAAAAATACCTCGAAATAATTCAAGCTAGGATTACATTCTAAATTTTGAATTCTGTTAATTAATAAGGTGATCGCTAATAGTCAGTCTGAATTAAGAACATACGAGCAAATAATTTGTATTTAAGTAATTTTATACCATATAAATTAGTTTTGTTTCAGTTCCTAAATGTTACATAAATTTTTCTTAATAATCTTGAGCTTCACTACCACGATCAGTTGGTAACGAACAAATAAAGCTTTCATTAGAATAATTTTATATTTCGCGGCTTCATTTTCTGCATGTGACAAACAGTTGTGTTCCTGGAAACCTTTAAAAGTGCAACTATTTCATGAATTTTCAATATTTTGTTTACCCATTGAAATTATTAATAATTTAAGAATATTTGTCCATACGACTCATGGTATGATTGACAACTCCAAATACGACAAGAATTTAACTGCCATTCGATAATCGATATGAAATTCACCTACGCTTATAGCTACGATGGAAAGTTAATCTGTTTCCAATAGTGGCCACGGAGATGATGTAATAAGAAACTAACTTATTGCATTTCGATTGAGCAATCCATTACAAACGATAACGTTTCATAGATTTAAGATAAGATTTAATTGGTGTTAATTGAGTATTTAAAAGTGAAAAAAATTATTGCTTCCTACAGAAAATTTAAAAGGCAACAAACATGGTTTTCATTACACAATAGTTCCATTTTGTTCAAATTTCAAGGATACCAAATTATTTTATGTATTTATTTGTAGGCTGTATATAGTCATTGTGTATTGATATTATAAGACTTTGAATAACAATATTTTCCAAAATAATTCGTTTCTTAGAAGCTATGAAACAATTATTTTTATATTTCTGCTAAAATAAATCGTAAAATAATTGATTCTGAAATTTATATTGCGTGATGATGTAACTGTTAAAAATATGTAATAAAAATCCATTTGAATGAAACCTAACAATTTCAAATTAGTTTCAATTCATGCTTTTCTTTAGCCTCAAATATCCTATGTGCACGAATAATGAAAACAAGTTTGGTAATGGACGTTAAGCTACATTCACTTTACGAAAACTGTCTAATTTAACAGTAATAGTTTTGGTGGAAATGAAAGAAGTAAGATAAATTGAAATATCCAACAATGTTGGTAATTGTATTATTTTTCTAAATTTTATAACTATAAAATTTCTTTTCTAAGAAAAAGGGCATGTGCTTTGTAAGACGAGGATTTAAGAGTTCCTAGACATAGTTTGTTATTTTGAAAGAGTCTTACAAAAATATGTAGACGTGTGTTTCAGTCAACGCGTCACTTGACGCTTGAGAACCTAAAAAATATTAAAATACCATCTATATCTGGATTTGGCACGAGTTGAGGAGATTATTTTGTCCGTCGAAAAGTTATTTGAAGACCATTTTATAGTAACTAGTGTCTACGGGCGCAACAGTGTGGTCCGTTAATAATTATGATCACTCCAAACTTGACTGGTGTGTACGGTCAAAAAAAATCTTGGACTCTGGCAACAATACTGGTTGGTCTAACACTGACTGGTTCAACGCGGGAGGAAACATCTTGGGGTCGTAGACAGGATCCTTAATCATCTGGATCTATTAACGGATTTAATTACATTCAATACATAGTAAATATTGCATAGTTTTTTGCAAAATTTCTTAAATTGGGGAATTTTTTTTATAAAATATGATATTCGGTATACATCAATTTTAAATGTATTCTTGTATTTCTTGTTTCTTTGTAAAGAATATTTTATTAAACACAAGTAAATATTATTAACACTTATTACGAGGCCTGGTAAAGAGCTCTGAGATTAATATTTGTAAATATTGCCGTGGTAATTTTATATAAATATATTTTTATTTTTTTATTAAATAAATTTATGAAAACCTGTATTAACTAAATTTACGTTTTATAATTTCAAATCTAAAACTAAATATTAATAACCAGTATCATATTAAAATTTTAAAAATTTTGATGAAATTGAATATTACAATATATATATATATATATATATATATATATATATATATATATACTTGATTTAAATTATATGTAATAAGATTATTAAATTATAAATCTCATGTTAAGTAAGTCAAAATTAAAAACATCAACTGTGAGGATACAGTGCGCAAGAGTTTATATAATAATTGCTGCATTGCTTTTAAATGATTAATTCTGGCATTGGTGTCTTTAAATACGGCAAAACGACTCTCGTACAAGCAGACAGTTTGAGATGCAAGAGGTCTCCTTGATCTAAATAAGGTTTCGGAATACTGAAAGCGTCTCCTAGGAAGCCCTTAGGTGTACTAAGCCTGAGGAATGGTTCCGGAATATGGCTCTCAATCCTCTCGAGCCAGCCTCCCACCAGCAGCCATCAAAGGAATTCAATTATACAAAAGCAAGGGCCATTCAGCACAGATTATGTTGTAATTTATTACATGGGTCGTCTCTAAACTAAAGAGTACAGTTACTCTGAAGGCTGCCGTCTTGATTGCAAACTACTCTCGTCAGAGGTATACACAGGAATATCTAAGCATTCGTTCGTAGTCAGCTGTTCCTATTCATTCAATATTTCCTTACCTATTGCATAATGCTGAATAATAATGATTTACTGTCTCTGAAACACGATAATACATGTTTTGAATAACAATGTTTAATTAAAGTTTACTAATTCAAGACTGTTATAATTGCACTAGGTACATTATTAAGTTTAATAACAAAGAATTCAGATATCGGAAAGTCGAATATGTTTACGTAAAAAAAATTTACACAAAAACTTAAATTAAATAATATTACATATATTGAGAACTATTTTCAAATAAGTCTAATTACGTAATTGACAATAATCACACTGAAAACATACAATACAATAGATTTTTAACCATGTATTATATATGCCAATACTTTATCACTATATCTTAATTAGTTGTCTTTAAGTGAAGGTAAAATTTATTTCATGGTTAAAGGTTAAGAAATTGGTCTAGAAACTATTACATACTAGGGATAGCGCCTTAGTGAATAATAATTAACATTAAATATAGGAGAATTTATAAATGCTTCTGGTGTTTCCACCCGGGTAATCAGTGAACAGCGACGTTCTTCTTCAAAGTTGAAGAAGATGATGAAAATAGCAGTCGAAACGTCCAGGTTGAAGAAGATGAAACGTCCTGATCACTGAGATTACCCGCGTGGAAATTACTGAAGCATTTAGTAATAATAAATTTATTTTCAAATCTAACAAACTCGATATTAGAAGTATGAACTAAACCGAATATATATGAGTACGAAGGCAAAACTACGCTTCTTGCGTTACACTCAAAGTTTCTAACTCTAAACAACGTGTGACATATGTATGTTTATGTAGCTTTTTTATGTTATTCATAATTGTATTATATATTTTACTTAATTCAGATATGGATTTAAATGTTTTTATTATTATTTAATATATGTAGTAGGTTTTGGTGAATTCATAACCACGTGGGTTCTAGGGGAAAACATGACTAGATACGAGGCTGGGGATTACTAGACCAGCTGGAGAGATTATTTGCAACAAAGTGGGTTTTGCGGACTCTCGCAAAGCGGAATGCTACATGCGGAAACAATCTGCCTAATGAAGGACCTGTGTTCGACTGCAATACTGACGCGGTAGATTTTAATTGTGAAGGAGTGGAGAGAGAAGTCTAGAAGAAACCTTACCGTTATTTTCAGGTAAAAAAAAAGGATTAAGAGATGTTTTGAGACTTCTAACAGTGCGGTGTTTGATTCCTTCTCTCTTGCATGAAAGGGCATGAGACAATATTGGTTATCACCGGCCTACGGAAGTGCCGTCATCTTGATAGAGGAAATTAGAAGGGTGTGCAATATAAATGACAAGAATTTTCAAGAATGGGACGGAGAGGAGGTAAAAGAGACTGTGCAGGAAAGTCAGAGTTATTTTATCTGGAGTTCTATGACGAGTCGACAGGGACCTTGATCAGTTTTCAAGAGCGTCACATAGGAGTTGGAAGAGTCTACGGGTAGTATTCAACATCCAATAGTATCCAGCCAACTTCGACGTCAAGCTATTCAGCAGCCAGCCAGCAGTTCAATGTTGCAAACACCACACCAAAAGCTGTAAGAAGATACGAGTTGCCCAGTTTCTTGGATAAAAATAATTAAAATTCTAAAATTGCGAACATTTCGATTCGATGATAAAATATTAATTTCGGACCGAGTTCATCATTAATAAATAATTTGTGTGAGTAAGCACTCGTGAACGTGCGATATGAGGCACATAGATATTGGCTGTGTTTAATTATTCTCAGGTAATTGAAGAGCATCATTCTTTAATACTTTTTTAAAGAGTAAATTGTTAATCTGGGTGCATGTTATATATGAATATGTAATAACTAAATATCATTGTCACCTACAACCAAAGTACCACAACGTATCCAACGTTCCTGTTATCAAATTTGAAACATTCTGTCTCTACTATTTCATTCGTGATATAGAATTTAATTTATTTTATTACTTTAAAGTTACTTTACTTGAATACATTAATGCAAATCTATTCCCAACTATATGTGTAAATAAATTAAGCAAATAGTTTAAGCATGACGGGATTAATACGCATCCACTTAAAGGGTCATGACAATAATCTCTAATATTAGTGTGACATAACATACTCAACAAACTCAATACGATCCAGAACAACGCCATCAGGTTAATCACTGGATGCATCCACACCTCCCCTATCTACAATGAAGCCAGCGACATCGCACTGGACATAAGAAGAAAATTAAATATAATCAAAATTGCTTTGAACTGCATCCGAACCCAACCAATCTCAACGTACCCTCTCTATAAATTCAACACCAAAATACCTCTCCCCTTCCACGCATATTCCAATAAGATCTTCCTGGAACTAATCTCAATCCTCCCTGACAATGACCACAATGCAGCCTCCAATACTCCCCCGTGGAAATTAGCGGAACTGCCCATTGACATCTCAATATCAGCAAATTTCCAAACAGAATACTCCGAGAAAAATCCAACGACCATTTCCACGCCATAATCGAGAAATATGAAAATCATTTCCAGTTGTATACTGATGCCTCATAAACGGAAACGAGAATCACAAGCGCATTCATACACGATAATCAAAGGAAAGTGGTCCAGATAAACTCATCTGCATCCATCACAACAGCGGAGATCAACGCAAATCTCATGGCTTTCGACAACTGCACTGAATCAATTCTAAACAAAGTAATAATTTTCTCTGACTCACTGGAAGCATTTAATTCCATAACGGAATCAAAAATCAGCACTGGAAACATTAACAAAATCAGAATACTTTTGCAGAACATATCAGCATGTAAAAAATTAATCTACATCATCTGGATCCACGCTCATGCCCATATAGCGGGAAACGAGGCGGCGGACGCTACAATAGTACCGTAGTACAGCATGAGCATCACCCTGACACATCTACAGTATGCGCAGCCTCGGACATGTACAAGGAGCTCAAGAAGAAAATAGAATCAACCTGGCAAGCAAGGAGGCCCACTGGAAACAACGGACTCTTCCATCAGGAAATAATATCATCATCCGAACTAATACTTCCCGAGAACCTCCACAGAAACAAACAGATATTAATCTCCAGGATAAGATCCCTCAATGCCAACCTCTCGCATGCTCAGCTCTTCTGCAGAACACCCCAACCCATATTTAGTCCTTGCAACCAATATCTCACCATTCAACATGTGCTTTTTGAATGCAAAAAATATCAAGAAAAACGAAACATGACAATAATCAAATTCAATACAAAGGACTTCTGCACTGATCCAGAAGCAATCGCTTCGTTACTACATTTGAGAATAAACTTAATGCAACCACAATCATTGCACTAGAATAAATAAAATATTATGTACCCTATCAGTTAAATAATGTAGAAGGTCGCCAATAACATTTTGGTTGACATGACCATAATTTGTTTTAAAAAAGTGTTTCGGATCAAGTTCTTGCTCCACTAAATTTCTTCTATAATCTGTAAATTAATTTGAATGCATGTTTCAAATTGTATTTATTTACGTCTAAAATATAACCTGTTTACTTATCTTTAGCACTAACTTTGAATAAATGCATTCATAAAAATAAATACAGAAATATTAATCGGGCTGCAGAGGGCATAATGAAATACTTTTTAATGAAACATAATTAAATATGTTTGACCGTAATGAAATATTAAAACGATTAATCCAATTACGCGTGACCGTTCATTACCTCTTCTATACAATAATTTCTAGACAAAGTTGACAAAGTAATTGTATATTTTACATATGAAGTCTCCATTTTTTGAAAGTGTTATTATGAAGAATCATTACATAATTTATTCTATTCCCTATTTAATGCAGCACAAAGTTATTAAATATAATAAATAAATTATTCATCAACTTCTAAATTAAAGGTTACAATTAACAATCACAAAGGTAGGGTAACTATTAATTGTCACATACACTTCAATTTAAATATTTATTATTCTCTAACGGTAAAATAATTAATTTTATCGTTTTACTTGATAATTTGTTCCCACTATTTCCGTTTATCACAATTAATCATCTTTGAACAATTCACGAAATTTACATTTACTCTACTGAATTGTTCCCAAGGTAAATATTCCTCATCGTATTATATCCAGGTGGAGAATTTTCGTTCTTGGAATCAAATATTTGAGTAGTAATATTTGCGCTCTGAGAAAGGAATCGATTGAGTCGTTATGTTTGGCGAACTAAATTGGAGAGTAAATATACTTTTGACATCTCCTTACTTTCTCCATTATGACACCATGGTAGACACATACTGCGAGATAAATACTAGTGAAAAAAATGGTTTAAATACTATTTAATGAAATTTTCTTACTGGTACATTTATAATGTTTTCACCGTGAGTCATATGAAGGCTTTATTTCAAGTACTATACAGTTAAATCTGGAAAAAATATTTTGTTATCAGCAGAAATATGTGCCATGAGATATGCTGAAGTCTTATAAATATACTTCATATTTTAAACAAATAAGTTATTTTAGCCATAAGAATACCACTTTAGGACCGTTTTACTATCTTATAAATAAAAAAGAGTGTATGTATGTTTGTATGTTAGTTTGTATGTTTGTATGTTCGTTATACAAATCTACACCGGTAGAGCAAATTTCACCAAATTTCTTACACTTTTTCTTTACGACCAGGAAACAAACACTGTCGGGGTGAGACGTGTCTACGACCCCCAGAAGCGGGGCTGCACGGGGGTGGAAATATTTCAACATGCTAAAACAACAGATATTTTAGTCGGATAATAATTTTTAGGGGTCCAATATATTCATGATGTTTCTACCGATGTTTTCTGAATATAATTTTCATCCCCTACACCCTGGGAAAATGGCACCCCTAGGGTTTGGGGTGGAGAATACAAATCTATACCGGTGGATCAAATTTCACCAAATTTCGTACACGTGTTCTTTGCAACCAGGAAAAAAACACTGTTGGGGTGAGATGCGTCTACTACCCCCAGAAATAGTTCTTATCAGTAGAGCACTTTTAGGTGTTGGGTGGAGGAACGCTGCAATAAAATAACGCGAATACAACCGAGATTGGCGTCAAATCCAAGGTTATGGATGTCGCCCAGTTCAATTATAGCATCAAATTGGCCGTTTAGCCCCGAGGGGCGGGAGTGGATGGGATGGAAATTTTCTAACATGTTAAATCATCGATATTAGCGTGGAATAAATAAATGCCGGGACCATTGATAGTATTTCTACCGATGTTGTCTGTATGCATGATAGGGGTGGGGGTGGAGGGGATTTCCTTGAAAATAACGGGAAAACAACCGAGATTCGAGTCAAATCGAAGGTAATGAATGTCGCTGAATTTATTTATGACAATCTGGACAACGCGCGGGTATCGGCTGGGTTGGGATGAGTTGACCGGCTGTTTTTGCGTCAATTAAATATATTTCGGGATGAATTAGATTAATCAAATTTCCCTACATGTTCTCTGTGTATAATTTCAACCCCTTTCGGACTCAGAAGGGTGCACCCTTAAGGGTGGGCGTGAAGTAGCATTACATTAAAAGAAACCAGAAACTATCGGGATTATTACTGAGTTTAATTATGACATTAAACTTGACCGTTTAAGTCCCCGAAGCGGGAGTGGTCGGGGGTGAAAATTTTCAAACGTTTTAAACGGTCGATATTTGCGATAATAATTTCCTGGGGTTAATTACTTTGATAGTATTTATACCGATGTTGTTTGTGTATAATTTAACCCCTGTGAGGGGAGCAAGCTTAGGGGTGGGGTGGAGGTACGTTAAATAAAAACCCGCAAAACAACCGAGATTCGAATCAATTCAGAGACTATGAATGTCGCTGAATCTAATTGTGACAACCTGGGTAACGCGACGGCTTTGGGAGGTGTTGGGCGGGGGAATAAATTTTCAGACAATGTAATCGGCCGATTTTTGCGTGGAATACATTCTTTTTCATTATCGCATATTTGTGGGGATGGTCATCTTCTAACATGTAAAAACGACCGATATATTTAGTCAATGACTTCATTCCCCTTCGGCATGGGAGGTGAGCACATTTAGGGATAGGGTTCGAGGAGCTTTACATAAAAATAGCGCAAAAGTAACCAAAATTGGAGTCTTATCGATGGTTATATATAAATGACATGTCGGGCAACGCCGGGCACCGAGCTAGTTCTTAATAATTGTAAGCCCTTTTCGGTCGTCGAGTAAGACAGTAATAAAACCAATATTGCCAGTCAAGGTTTTATTTAAAATAGTACATTTCGGGCTTTTACGGCCATAATCATTTGAAAAACAGTGGTTTAGAATTAGAAATTATATAGAATATTGTTTACAGTTAACATAAATTGACCAGGCTATTTCTTATAATTACCTGGCTAGTAAAAACATCAATCTTAAAAAAATTATAATGTTGCCTTATTTTTGTGACAGTTGTTTTATACTTGAAGTTAGATTATTTACACAATGAATAATTTAATTGTGTTCAAAAATTAATTTACTAATTTACAGCTACATATTAAATTATTTTTAATACGCATTTATCAGCGAATCAGTCTGTTGTATTCGGCTGCAGAGGAAAATCAAAGAGGCTTAATTACGATATCCATACAAAATATATGAACATACACACAGGAAAAGATTCATGTGGGGATAATTACAAATCGCCACAGCTACCAACTCATAAATTATGCACATGTAAAATTTAGACCAGGGATTCACATAGGCTGACATAGTTTTTGGAAAGAGATTTCTAAAAAAATTAAGTACGTGAGAAATTATACTGTAGACCTTGAATAAAATATAAACTGTATTAGCACTATTAATTTCTTTTTTGTGTTATTTTTACTTCAATGTATTAAGGGATCAGGATTGACACATCTCGACCGGGAAGGTAATCGAATCCGGGTGCTCTAATCACTGATACATCCGAGTCTATTCCATCCATTGTATAGGCAGAGTCCGGCTTCACTTACAATTCATTGGATCACTAATCTTCACGGTCTAACTTTAGGACTCAATGAAGACTGGTCATATATAGCTCTGGTTATATTTAAAAATGGATCTCGTACCTGGCATGGAACCGACTCGAATAGCTCAGGCGTTAGAGCACCCGAATACCAAGTGAGAATCCGGGATCAAGTTCTGGTTTGCTCGAGATTTTTCCTTCCTGATCCTTTAATTAATTTTTCATGGCCTATATGGCGGACTTCGATGAAGCTTTCTGTAATCTGAATTATTTCATTGTACTGTATCGAATCATATTAATGCCCATTCTTCATTGAGTCCTAACGTTAGACTGTAAAGAATTGTGATCCAGTGTAGATGAAGCCGGGCTCTGTCTAAATATCCAATGAATGTAAAATTCTCGTACCTTGCCTGGATGGCTCTGTGGTAAGAACACTCGCGTATTAAGAGGGAGAGCCAGGTTCGGTTCCTGGTTCAGAGAGATTTTTACATTTACTCAATAATTCAAAATTCATGGCCAATATGAAGGAACTTCGATAAAAACTTTCCTTCAGTGTATTGATTTAAATTGGAAACTAAAAATTTTTCAGTAGTGATCATTGTACTTGCAATTATATAGCTGTCACGTAGTTGTCATAAAACATAATGAAGGTAAGTATTGATTGCAAGTTTTACGCAGGTGAATCTACCCAGAGAGCTTTCACATCTCTCTGGTTTTTTGAACTAAGGTTCCCACATGACGAGACAACTCGGCCTGTTTTGAAAGGTGTATGTTCCGGGGTCGCAGACCTCGGGGATACGGTAAGAGTTGTCCGCTATTCCTATTGGAATAGTCGGCCAGCTGCCTCCTAAACCGTTCAAGGCATGGTGAGGAGAAAGCTGCGACCTCACAGCAAACCCCTCTCCCGCCATCGGAAGGGAGTGGGACAAGTACCAAATGCCCAAGCTACCTGATGCAGGTTTTTCTAGGGGTTTCCCTGCATAACTTTAAGGCGAATTGCCGGGTAGGATCCTTAAACCATAGCTGGGGGGCCGTAGTTAACCCTTGGCTACCTACCTGTACCCTTTAAAATCCCTTTCCTATGCTATAAGAGGGGAGTTGCCACTATGTGGATTACCCTACACATAGCCTGCACACACCTAAAAAAAAATTAACCATTGGAAGGAAGCCTGCGAGAGAATTCTCTCATATTCATAGCCTGTCTACACCCAAAAAAAAACAACTATAGCCAGTGGGACCTAGTTAACCCCTGGCAACCATGCTCTACCTTTCCGCATCCCCCCTTTCACTCCCTTTTCTATGCTATAAGAGGGGAGTTGCCACTATGTGGATATCCCTATACATAGCCTGTCTACACCTTCTTCTTCTTCTAAATTGTAGAAAAAAATTGCTGTTTAGTAAAATAGAAGATACATTTGTCTTTTCCGGGTATTTGTCTTTAAAGTAAGAAGCGAGGCAAGTGAATAATCGAATTAATAAACTGAACAAAACATTCAGATACTTTTATGGGATCTGTGCGTTTCTCCAACGTCTGCCTGGTCTCAAATCCAAGAACTATTTTATTCTGGTTGTCTGATTGTTTTCGAATTAATCTGTGATATTTGTCATTCATGGACAGAAACCAGTCTGACCGCGTAATCCACAGACACTATTTGAAGACAAACCTAATTTCTTTTACTTTATAAACGTTGACTTTTATTATTCCTTATTCTTGTTTTAATCATCTTCATCCCTTCCCCACAATATCAGATTTATTCAAAAATAATTTACAAGCCAATTAACTAAATCCGAACTAATATCTCGTTTATCTGAGAAGAGTAATATTGAAAAAGATACGGGTGATTATTTTCTGTCGGAAGGCTGGTATAAGTGAAAAATTGGTATTATAAGGAACAAATACAAACGCGAAGGTGATGAATTCGATAATTACATAGACATTATGAAACTTTAAATTTGCACGAATATGAAATAATCTAATTGCTATATAGGAGAGCACATTAAAAGAAATAACTTAAGGGACAATTTAAATTATTTGTTCACTTGTATTGAATAATTATATAAAAAGTCTTAGAAATATTAACTACTCTTTAATAAAATATTCCATTTTGAATACTATTGTTTTTCGTAATTTCTCTCTTCTTAATTGAAATTGAAATTGAATACATTAATTAATGAATGCAGAAATTGGATAAAAATATTAATTGTAAAAAATAAAGTATCAATCGATCACCTTTAGTTTCAACTAATGTCCTGAATAATTTATGTAAGATAAATGAAATTTCACACACATTAGGATATCACTTATTGTCAAAAACATAAACGGACAGGAAATAATGACGGAGAAAATTAAACAATTCTGATCAACACGTGCCATTCGCTCAATTATACATTATTGCAAACTACATATTTGGACAGTGCATATCACGCATAGCCTGCAAATTTACGCTTGAAATTCCTTTTCCGGCATTTTGTACCAAAGCTTTTGAGATTAATTCCAACACGCATTCCACCAATCGTTGTCACCTGGAAGTATATCACATCGTGGTTTAACCTGAAGTGTGAACAACTGAAAACGAAAAAAAAAACGTGTATTACTTTGTAGGAGTAAATTTGAATCAAATGTTTTGTATAGGGCATAAAGTAATTTTAATATCATAATTAAATAAAACGTAACATTTTTTACATCATCGTTTCATGGAAGCAAGATATTTTAGACTAATCTTTCGAATTAAAATTATATTTCATAAATACGTGGTTCGTGAAATTATATGATGATGTTTTGTTGTTTTAAAGCAATGTATGTAGATAAAGAGTGTTTCACAAAATCCATATTACAGACTTTTACGGGTTGTAGAGGGGACTTGGTAAAGTTTTATATAGGAACCCATGTCCGTAAATGTAGCATTTGGATGCAAAATTAGTTTATTTACCAAAGTCGAGAGTGCGGCGCGTCCGTGGAGCGCTACAGTCATATCTCCTACCTTAGGTGTCTGTTTCTCGCAGCCGTTGTTCTATTCTGACAAAAATGGTATGTGATGGAGTGAAGCGGCTACCTTCCTCCACCATTCCGCATCCCCCCTTTCAAATCCCTTTCCTATGCTATAAGAGGGGAGTTGCCACTATGTGGATTATCCTATACATAGCTTATCTACACACACACACACACACACACACAAAGCAATGCGGCGGTCTGCGATGGCTATTCTCTCGCAGGCAGAACCTTGGAACTAAAGTTTCCACAAACCGAGGAACCTCGGCCTGCCTTAAGAGGTGTATGTTCCGGGGCCACAGACCTTGGGCATACGGTAATAGTTGTTCCCTGTTCCCATTAGAACAGTCGGCCATCTGCTTCTTAAATTGGTCGAGGTACGGAGAAGGGAATGCTGCGTCCTCACAGCAAACTCTTCTCCCGCTATCGGAAGGGCGTGGGACAAGTACCCAATGCCCGACCTACCATTTTTCTAGGGTTTTCCCTGCACTACTTTTAGGTGAATACCGGGTAGGATCCTTAAACTATAGCCCGGGGTCTCTATTTAACCCTTGGCTTCCTTCCTCTACCATTCCGCATCCCACCTTTCAAATCCCTTCCTACGCTATTAAATGGGAGTTGCTACTATGTGGATTAACCTCATGTAGTCTGTTACCCTAAAAAAAAGCTATGCGGAAATACGACAGCTGTCTGCGAGGGCTATTCTCACGCAGGCAGGACCTTGTAGGAGAGACGGAAGGGGCTATCTTTGGGGATGCCTTTTCCTCTCTCCGTTTTTGAACTAAGTTTCCCACTAGCCGAGGCACCTCGGTCTGTTTTGAGAGGTGTATGTTCCGGGGTCACAGATCTTGGCCATACGGTAAGAGTTGTTTGTTGTTGGTTGTTCCCATTGGAATAGTCGGCCAGCTGCCTCCCTAAACCGGTAAAGGCACGGTGGGGGGAAGCTGCGACCCCACAGCGAACCGTACTTGGGTTTCTTATCAAAACGTTAACCCATTAAGTCTCCTCCATAACCACTAGAAGTCCGTTATCTAAATTCTGAAACACCCTTTATGCGTAAAGTTCATATAGATGTACTTAGAACTATATGCAAATTATTAAAAATTTATTAATAAGGAAGATAGTTGAATACGGAAAAAAGAAGTGATGATATAAATTCCACACAACGTATCTGGAAGCATTCGCCAAAAGAAATGCAGGGAAAACCCTAGAAAAACCTGCATCAGGTAGGTCGGGCATTGGGTTCATGTCCCACGCCATTCCGATAGCGGGAGAGGAGTTTGCTGTGGGGATGCAGCATTCCCTTATCCGTGCCTCGACCAGTTTAGGAGGCAGCTGGCCGACTATTCCAATGGGAACAGCGGAAAAGTATTACCGTATGCCCAAGGTCTGTGACCTCGGAACATACACCTCTCAGAACAAGCCGAGGTGCCTCGGCTTGTGGGAACCTTAGTTCAAAAACGGAGAGGAAAAGGCATCCCCAAAGGTAACCCCTTCGTATCTCCCCTGCAAGGTTCTGCCTGCGAGAGAACATCCCTCGCAGGTATTGCCTGCGAGAGAATAGCCCTCCAAGATCAATCTAATATTCATGACATTCATCCATGGATAATTTAAGATTAAATTTAAGAGTTTACGCTTTTTCATAACGAGAGGATACTAAGAAGCAGTTAATGACAACGTCGAATATTCAGAATATTCACATACCGTTGAAGATTAAGTACATGAACGCAATTCGTAAGAGAGGAACACTAAAGCAACAAAATCGTGAACGTGTTGATGTCTTGAAATTTTTGTCGTGTAGAATGGCGCTCGAGCAATTTTGAAACTGGCAATGATATGATAGAAAAATAAGTGTGTCGCCCAGCCCGTTTGTTTTCCGGCCTCTTAGTTGCTGATGGTAGTGTTTACGAGTGAGCGGCGCGGTGAGTGTAGTGCAGGAGAGGGGGTGGAATCCAGGTGTTCTCGAGATTGAAGTGCTCTCAGAGAAACTAAGTTTAAGAGTTGCGGTTGAGAGGGTTTCCAGGAGGAGTTCCCCGGGGATAGTGTGGCCAGACTTCACGGGAACACCAACTTGCTTAGTATCCCTTCACAAGCTGTAGGATTGACCCCGCTTATAAACAATCGCAGGTCGACCGTGATCTACTAGATTTCATTCCAACTAAATTTTTATCAATTTGTAAATTTCTCAATAGATCATGTCGCAGATAAATTGCTGTTAAGATAATTATTCTAATCTGAATTTATATTTACGTGACCTTTATCAGGCTCTCATATATGTGAGAACAACTTACGAATATAAATATATTTATTAACAATCCACAATACATAATGTAGTCTTTCTCAGTGTAGAGAGTGACTTAAATCTTCTCTGGGACTTACAACAGTGTTCGCGAGGTTTCGATTAACATTAACAAATATTACAAACTAATTCATTTGTATATTAGTCATTTTTTCATTCTTAAAAAGACTATATATTTGTATATATGGAGAAATACATTAATAAAAACTTTTAATATTTAACTTGTATTGGAATTATTATAAGTTCAAGCTTTGTAGATACATTCCGTATTTTGTAATACTAGATTTGTTTTATGTCCTCCAATCCTAGTTCAGTTCAAGAACATACCTGTTCAGAGTTTGAATGTTCTTCAAGATTACGGTGCGCCAAGTTATGCGCGATTATTTTGATGTGAGAAGAAAACTATAATTAATCCTTTAGAATATTTGTAGTTTAAAAACAATACAACATGAACGGACAAAAGAAAATAGTACGTACACGTCTTCAATAGTTCAATAATTACGAGGGTTGCTTGATGAGTCTGGTAGGAATGTAACAAAGAATTTTTTTTAAAAGAAAACTTACTTTATTTCTCAACATAGTCTTCTTCCTTGGTTATACACATGGCCCAGCGAGTTTCAGATTTTTCAACCCATCACAAAATAGGTTTTGTAAAAGTCCGTTAAGGCCTCGATCCCTTCTTCATTTGATAAAAATTTCTTGCCACCAAGCCAAATTTTCAAGTTCGGAAACAAGAAGTAGTCACTCGGTGCTAGATCTGGTGAATACGGAGGATGAGAAACCAATTCGAATCCCAACTCGATCACTTTCGCCATTTATATTGCCGCTGTCTGCGCTGGCGCATTGTCCTGGTGCAACACCACTTCCTTGCGCACCCAACAGCACCTGTTTCAAACGATCCAACTGAGCAGCATAATAGAGCCCAGTTATGGTTGTGCCCTTTCCCAAGAAATCTATGAATATTATACCCTGAGAATCCCCAACGACATTGACTAACACCTTTCCAGCTGACAAAAACGGTAATCGCATTTTCGGAACACTTTCATCAGCAAAAGTTCATTGTTTTGATTGTTTTTAGTTCTCTAAAGTGTAGTAATTGACGGTTACGAATCTGTGCAAAAAGTATTGTGGGTTTCGCCTAAGCATTGCTAGATTCTGCGTTGAAATAATTTTCCGAATCCGTTTTTGGTCCAGTGTCAAAAGTCACGGCACCCATCGCGCAAACGGCTTTTTCATTGCCAGTTTTTCATGGAGGATGAAATGCACTTGCTCAGTTGAGATGCCTACGGCATCAGCTACCTTACGCACATTTAGTCTGCGTTTTTCCATTACGTTATTCTGAACTTTTTCGATATTTTTATGATTGGTGATCTGAATTGGACGAGTTTCATCTTCTGCGACCTCGTTTAAACTCATTAATTCTGAATTAAATGGTCTTCAATGGTGGTGAAGAGTCCGCATGAACTTCATCCATTTCGGTTTTGATTTGTGCATCTATACAACCCTTGAAATTCTTTAATGACAGCGTGAAAGTCGTATACACATACAGAAGGCTGCCGACAGTAAACTACGACTGGAATGTTTTAAAACTATTAGGTATATCTTTAAAAGGATCCTGTTATCCAAAAATGGCGCGAAAGTGAAAAACTTCCCACTCATTCATAAAATTTTGGACTCGTACATTAAACTATATTAATTGTTTTCCGTCAATATTTAGGAGATCCATGGCTTCAAGGATGTGGAAAGAGACAATTAATACCAGGTACTTAAGTAATCATTAATTTATTGTTAAGAATATGAAATTAGTATCAGTTTTTAGTTATGTTACGTGTATTATTTTTTAAATAAACCTACAATTAATTGTTAATAATTCTCCATACATACATTATTATTATTAATATAAAAAATTATAGTTGAAATAACTAACAGTTCACGCTAACTATAAACAATTTACTATTAACGTTAGATTTTAATTACTTATAAATACTTGTACGCAGTAGTGTACAGAGTAGGAGTGGCTAATCATAAATTTTTTAAGTTCACGTCTGAGTTTAACTGGATTATTTATTAACTCCTTTTGATTAACTGGATTTTTTAGAAAAATACCCCTGCATACTTCATTCCTTTTTTTGCAACCAAAGAAGACTTAAATATTTGATGTCAATTCCTTTTTTTTCTTTTAACGAATGCATGTCATAGTTGAGACTCGGTGTCTAGGAATTGTTGTTAACAAATTACACCAAAGAATTTTTAAATTAACTTGAGAGATTAAGAATACCTAACATTTTTAATAATGCCAGAAATTTAATCTTATTCATTATTCTGAAGACACGATTTTGATTTAAAAAAGGACTCCTCTTTGTCAGAAAAATAATACCGTATGTCATTAGAACATTAAAATATGCCCTAAACAGTAGCTTTTAAATTAGCATAATTTGTTATCATCCTGAATGCTGTCATAATTTCCCTATTATATTATTGACTTGATTTTCCAATTAAATTTTCTTTCTTCTTATAGTTCAGACGTTCGTACTTTCTGCTTATTGAATATCATATTTTATAGTTACATGCTGACAAGTTTAAATGGTAATATAAAATCGTATTGAGCGTTTTTTATCACAAATTTTTAATGTAAGTACAATTACAGAAAACCGATTTATAACTCATTTGAAAAAACAGTTAGTAGTTTTTTTGCTGCATCTGTTGCTTTTAATTAATATTCCTGTGTCATCAGAAAAAAATAAGAGGTTTATATGTCGAATTCATTAACATTGTCAGATAATCCATTTAAATTAAGAATTATCCAGCCGGTCTTTCGTTATTTGGTAATTCCGGTTAATACTCAGTGGATACTACTGGTGCAAGATATAAACATCCTTTGATGATCATACGAGGTGCTATCCAAAAAAATCAGAAATTTCTCTTACGGTCCTGACGGCGGTCTAGTACGACTAAACGCCACCAGGTGGCACTACAAACACTCTTTGTGGGCTTGCGTGTCAAGAGAATTTTTGCTAGGTGGTTGGCTTTAATTGTTATGAGCATTTTACTATTTTGTGGAATGTGACTTGCGTTTTTATCATTTACATATTTAAAACAGCAACTTTTTTCATAAATTCTTATTTCAAACTTGAAGAAACCACTGCAGAAACATAAAATGTTGAATTACGTTTTTGGAGACAACACTTTTTGTTTGTTGTTGACAGCTTGGCCCGGCGGAAGGAATTCATAGTGCACCACACCACGATAATCAAAGAAAACTGTCAACATGACCTTGATTTTCGATCGACTTTGCCGTGGTCTTTTCGGTCTTGCTTCACCTTTTGCACGATATTCGCTGGATTGGTCGGTGGTTTCAGGGTCGTATGCGTAAATCCAAGTCTCGTCTCCAGTAATGATGCATTTCAAGTGGTCCTGATAGTCAGACAGCAAAGTTTCACACACATCAACGCGACGCTTTTTTTTTCAAAAAATTGAGCGATTTTGGCATCAATCGAGACTTGACTCGTTTGAGACACAAAACATTCTTCAAAATTATTTGGGCTGAGCCAAATTATATTCAACACTATCAGCGAGATCTCTAATTGTCCATCGACGATTTTCAAGCACCAAATCTTTGATTTTGTTTTGGACGTGGTCCTCGTCGATAGACGTTGATGGTCGTCCAAATCGCGGTTCGTCTTCAACGCGTTTTCGGCCCTCTTTGAACTCGTTGTGCCACTTTTAAAAGTTGTTTTGTGCCATAGTTTGATCACCAAAGACCTTCCGTACATTTTCAACGTGTCCGTAAAAGAATATTCGTCCCCAAACAAAATTGAATACAAGTTCTTTGCTCAACAAAATCACCCATTGCAAAAATCGAAAAATTAACTTTTGGTTGTTTACAAAAACACGTGTAACTCAGAGATAATTAAACCTTTTAACAAACAAACGCTTGGAAAATATTATAGACGGTCCTACCAACCTAGGAAAAAAAATTAACTGCCTTCCTAATACCCGGGAGTTTTAAATGATAATTTCACCTTACTTTTTTATCACAGTGGTACATGCCCTGATATGTCGACTAGTGTGAAGTATTCAATTAAAAGTAGGTAATATTGGAAAATATTTACGGTACTGTATTGCTTGCTTATTATAAATAATTAATATATTATAATAAACTAGTAGTACACGGTAAAAAGCCCGGAACTCGGGAGATGAAATACCTAATTAGGCAATGCAAACTTAAGGGGCCATTCGATATAAATTATAGAGTATATAAATAAACAGCACGCTTCTTTCCTCCGCTATAAAATAGGCGATAAATGAAACTGCAATAACAATAAATTTCGGCCGTATTCAATTAAGTCTACTATACTTTAAAAATGAATGATATTAACATCACAATGATGATGTATTATGCACTATTTCATTCCGTTACAATATATGAATTATCAGATGATGGTAAGTCAAGTCACGTCTCAAAATACGTAAAGTTTAAAACCGAGTCGCAGAAATATCTTCTGCAGGTTATTACGAGAGTTATAAGCGTTTATTCTGTAAACTTGATATTTTTACTTACCTTGAACGTATTTTCTGGAAACAATTAAGTTAATTTTTTTAGAAGGTGACTACTTGTAGATAAACCACACTGTGGTAACTTCCACATAATAGAATATCAAGGAAGCACCTGGATAAATTTGAAGAGGTATGTGATTTGAGGTCGCAGACATTAGACACACGATTAGAGTTGTCTTATTTTCTCATTGGAACAAACCTCCGAACCTCATCGAGGCATACTGAAGTAAACCCCACTCCTGTCATCGGAAGAACATCATGGTACAAGTACCAAGAGCAACATGATGCCTGTTTCTCTAGGATTTTCTTTACAACAAATTAAGCGAATTCAGGGTAGGATTATTATTAATCTATAGTCCGGAGACCCTACTTAACCCTTGTCTCCCATCCGCATTACCCCTTTCTATGCTATGAAGTGGAGAGTCCACAATGTGGAAGACCCTCATGTATTTGAGCGGCCGATGCATGAGCGGACACTTACACCCCCCCGTCTCACCCGACCCATTCCTCAATCCTGGCCGCTGAGCGAGCAGGTATAAACTTTCGGAAGAGAAACTTTCACGGTTTTAACATAAAGTGAATGTATTACAGGCTTAATGTATAACATTTCTGAAACTTATCTGGATTAATAATTTCTAACTATATCTAAAAATGTGCGAATTGTTATTGATTTGCTTGAAAAATATGCTTAGAAAGGATCAGTTAAGATACTAATCTTTTAACAGTTATATTTATCTGACGTCCTTAAATAAATAAAAACATCAACCTATTTATTATTAATTAAAATTTTTAAACATTATAATAGGAAAACATTAAAACAATCTCAAACTTTCATCCCTAATTTATTAAGATTTCTTCTTAGGGTAGCAGTAACACATTAATGTTCCAGTATGTCGTACTGCATTTTTATTTGCGTTTAATGTACATAGTGTTTATTTTTATTTTTTAAAGAATAAAAACATTATCGTTCAATGCTGTTTTGTTCGTATATTGGTAAGTTGTTTTCAGTAAATGGGTCTTAAATTATTACATATTAATTTATTTAATTTTGTACGTAATATTTGATTTTTACTACTTCCTATTAAGAGGATTTGTGGAAAAAAAATAATGAATTACCGATTAAAATATTTATTCGCAGTCCTCTCTCAACAGATTTTGTATTTTAAACAAACAAAAAATCTGGGCTTCCCTTTCAGGAGCCAGCAAATTCCATATAGTTTACTTTCAATAGGAAAACATTCCTCAGTAATTTTCTTACCTTTATAGAATATATATGTTACAATTTTCTCACAGATTTATGCAAAGCTTAGTCTATATGAAAATAAAATGGCGATGTATGCATATTTTCTGCAAATAGAATGTTAAGATTTTTTGTCTACGATATTTTGTCACCTGCAGGTAATAAAAAAAGCGAAAGTTTTTAAAAATATATTTATTAATTGCCAATACTTTTCTTCATATTTATCCACGATATACTGCCTAAACCTTATCCCGAAGAAAAATGTAATAGAAAGTAGTCCTAAGCAAATCAAGGCCAACTACATAAACATTCGTACTGTATAACGATTGATTCCGCTTTTATTGTGATGGGAACTTGTAAGACAATACCATATATTGATGAGATAAATAAGCTTAGGATTTATGATGAAGTGAATGATTAAACGTCCGGCTACAAATCTGTAACGGCTTGAATGATTGCCAAAAAATATCACGACGTTCCAATGGCGGACACTGCCATCTTTCTCAAGTGAAGTGAGAGAGATGACAGTCCGCCATTGGAACGTCGTGACGCACCCTTACTTTGACCGGGGTGGAATCCCAAGAACTATTCCTCCAGAATATACACCAGGAAACCTCCGACCATTGATAAAATATGTCACAGAAAGAGTTGAAAAGAATAGAGTCTAAGCATTAATACTAACTATAGAAAAATTAGAACGCACTATATACATTCCCTTTAATACAGCAGTATATTAAAATCTGAAATTTAATGGTTTTAAAAGATACTCTTACTACGCAAGTACAATTTGTAATATTTTATTTTATAACATAAAATCTAGTAATTTAAAAGAAAATTCTGAATATAAATAAATCTTCTACGTGTGGAGGAATTTAATATATTTAAAGTAGTTTTCCATAAATTATATGAACGATATTCTGATAATTAATTACATAACAATAATAATGTTAGTTATTCTGTAATAGTTTTTATATTTTCTACTTTGGTCTCAAATCTAGTTTATAAACATCCTCCTGCAGATTGATCAGTGTTGTTCAGATGGAGGGATGCCTAAACTAGTTAAACTGAAATATTTAAAAATACATAAAAACTGAAGGTAGTATTTTTAATAAATAAAATATCAATAAACTGAATAAAGCCTTCTCGGGCTTCTAACCGAGTAAACAATTGTTTTGCAATAGTATTGCTAGAAGACGATGGCAGTGAAAATCATCGAAACGTCACGACTACAATTGTTTGATCGGTTAGAAGCCAGAGAAGACTTTATTAATTCTCAAAACCGAGAAACAATACTTTATTTATCTATAAATGGTCTTGTATATTAATATAATTGGCATAAACATGCCTCTAATTCGATTTGAACATCATTAAAAAATTGTTTATATTTCGTCAAACAGTTTTTGAAGTTTTACTGTTTAGAATATCCAAATACCTTATCATTAATAATATTGTTTAATGCAACGAATAAGATGAATACAGGCAATCTGTGACGTTTATAGTACCGAATGTTAGTTTACGTCCACGATTGGAGACCTTGGAAAGTTTGGATATAGGATTCAGAAATCATATAATTTCCCAACAGTAGACTGTTGCTTTTGAAATCTCACCGTCACGGAGAGCAGTAACTAGCAACAGAGCATTGGTTTGTATAAACATACTAATAATTTTCTCCATTTACTTTCTCTAAATTTTACGGTCTAGGGCCAAACGTCACCACGCTGTAAAGGCCGGCACCAAATCGTCCAAGACCGCTCTAAAATCTGGGAAAATTCAGAGAAAGTAAATGGACAAAACTATTATCATGGCTATACAAAACACAGACTCAGTCACGCACCATCTATACTTATAATACTATATAAAAGACAGACGAAAAAATTAATGTTATAATAATTAATATAGATAAGTATGAAACGCGATATTATGGAAAAAACTGGAATAGGTAACTCGATCAATTATTTCGTGAAAAATTGTAAAAGAGTTCCTGACGTCGTGTAAGAATTACGAATTGAAACTTGTGAACTAAGACCAATTACATCAAAAAAATTCACGAAGGCGTTGAATTTATACCTGTTACAGTGAATTATTGAGACAAAATTGGATGAAATATTAAGTTAATCTTTGAAAATAAGTCAGTATTATATACCCTGTAATAATTTAAATTTCTCTGTTAATTGAGTACTTTTTTATCGTATAAGTTTACTTCAACACGGACGTTTTATATTTTCACCTGCAATTAGGGTTTATATAACAGTTTGTGGTTTGCAACTATTACTCAACTAAATATGCCGAGTACTAAAACTGACATTAACTTGCTATTTATTATTGTAATGAAAATAAACCTCTGTGTATTACAGCCAAACCATAGAACTGTAAATATAAAATGAATAAAGCACAGAGAGATGATACTGCATGGTATTCATTTATCATTCTCTCCACAAAAGCAGAAATAAAAATGCTGTCACGTTACCTGTGTACGAGAATAATCCTTCGCGGCAAAAAAAAAAAATTAATGGAAATTTTACATCGAGGTTGCTGATATCAAACATTAACAGAGACCCATTGGCAGCAACAATATTTCGGGAGGTTACAGAAGCAGTGATAGCCTTGTCAAGAGTTGTGATGGGGTGCTTTTTCCCTGGCTTACAGCTGTTGGAGCGTGGGATCAATATATCTGTCTCCTAACACCCTAGTCGCAATATCGGCCTAGGCAACAGTTTCTCTCTCTGCATTCGTTGTCACCCATTAAGACAATATGCGTTATTCTAAAAGCACAACTTCTTGCATCGCTGTCATTACATCCAGATAAAGTCTAAAGAATTAATTCCAGGAAAATATAAGGTTAAGTAATGTATAGGTAAAAGTCAGTTCAGTTATAAAGATACCATTATTAACATATTATGAAAAACATATTTCAAGTACAAACGAAACTCGATGGTAATTTATTAGAATCGGAAACGATATTCACTTCACATTAAAGGAACATATTTCCCTATACTTATCCATTTAACGCACCGAATTAAAACATTTTTACAAACTTAGATTTCACTGCTAAAATAAGTTCAATAGTAAATATTATGGAATATAATAAATGTAAATTAAACCAGTTTGCAAACATCAATGCATTTTAATGATTGTTATAACTAATTAGTAGCCGAAAACAGACAAAAATAAATGATAACTAAATACCGCGTAACGTTTCAAGAAATCCTTTTTGTTTTAGTCAGAGAATTCAAGTAAAGGCATAGCCGTAAGAACGACACACCGCACGAAAGCTTTGCTTTTGAGTTCGTCACCTGGTTTTGAGTGGTGTGCCGTTATTCCTTGAATCACCCGACGATTTTTTAAGCACTTATTTTTTCACGTTTTGACTACTTTTTTAACTAATCATTTTACGTTTAAGACGGACGCTTTATATTTCCATTTCGACCGATATAATTTCAAAAGTATGTCGCATAATTTATTTAACACTAGCTGTGTGTCTGGTATTGCCCGGGTTGTCATAATTAAACTCATCGGCATCCATATTCCCGGATTTGACTCCAATCTCGGTTGTTTTTTCGATATTTTTATGTTACGCCTTACAACGCTTAACCATAAAGGTGCTCCCCATCCACGCCTAAAGAAACAGAAATCAAACACATAAATGTCTGGAAAAACGCTATCCATCTTATTGTCCCCGAAAAATAGTCATGCGACGAAAAATATCGGCCGTTTGAATATGTTTGAAAATTTCAATCACCACCCCTGGGGGTTATACTGCCGTTTTAACATACTTGTAAATTTCAACTCCCATTCATCCCCACCCTCCGTGAGGCTTAAACGGCAAGTTCAATGTCATAATTTAACTCAACCACATCTATAATCCCTGATTCGACGTCAATCTCGGCTCTTTTCACGTTTTTTTATGTAATGCCCCTTCATCCCCACCTCTAAGGGTGCTCCCCCATCATGACGAAAGGGATTGAAATTATACAAACATCGGAAGAAACACTATCAATCTCATGGATCCCGAAAAATATTTATCCGACGCATATGTAGGTGGTTTGGGCATGTTTGAAAATATCAATCCCCGACCTTGAGAGTGGTAGACTTTCCTTACCTCCAAAGTGTTAATTTCCAGTTCGAAAGCTGCACATGTACGAAATTTGATCAAATTTGCTCTATGGGTGCAGATTTGTATGCGGACCATACACACACACACTCACAATCGTACAGTCTATTTTATTTATTGGAAGATAAATAATTTAAAGAATAAAACTAAGATTACTATTGTGTCATTTAATCGATATATAATTCATACATACTTTTCACCGAGTATTTTTATTGTTGTTATTAAATGAAACTGTTCAGTATCCTCCATGAGCCATATAAATTCATTTGCTATTTTCCTAAATAAAGTTTTGAGTAATTTGTATTAATAATATATTTTTTTAAATTAACTGCATATGTCAACATAATTACGAAAAATTTTGCTGAACACTTCTAGCCTTAACAGTTCTGGTAAATTAATGCTGTATAATAAATATAACGTTTGATTTCTAAGAGGTCAAATTTATTAAATTTGAAAATGTCTAAATATGCTTTTGGGCAATGCAAGAGACTTGTTTTGGAGTGATTGAAAGGCAATCCCAGGAAGGGCAACGGAGGTTATCGGTGTCTGTCCATAAATTTCTGACAACAAAAAAGGCAGAAAGTTATGAGAGGTTTTAGTGCGATTTTTGACTTGAAGTAAATCAAAACAAAATGACATTGAACACCGGGGGGGGGGGGGGGGAGTAAGATGTCACAAACATCGATAACTGCCTATTTCTGCTAGACTTATGAGGTCATAAGAATAACTTGGACAAACAGGATCACGTAACATCTTAGAATAAAGAAATATGTGGACACCGCATCGGTAAAAAGCTTCGATGAAGTTGAGATTGAAAGGTGATGTTAAAGAGTGAATAAGGAGGAGTGAGGAAGACGAGTTCCAGTGGTGGAGAAGGAGACGGGAAAATCAATACGATACACACGTAAAACACTTCCTTTTAATAGTGTTGTCTGACGGCAAAGGCGGTCGCGTCATTCAAATACTGGTGTGAGTCCGCCGGGATAAATACGTAAATTATGTGTATGTATTTTTGACTTGAATCATTTTACAATAATCACTAAAATTTCCAGTCTTCCCCAGTCGAAATAACACACGATTAAAGAGTCTCATGTTTGTTTGATTTATAAAAGATTTATAAATAAACTAGCTGCTTGTCCGTAGTTTCATATGTCCTATAACTTACAAGTTTACGTAAAATAATAGTATCTCTCAACATTTATTAATTTGTCTACTTTATTTAAACTATGCTATTAATATATCTATTGTTCTTTAAACAGTATGGAGAAATATTTACTTGGTAATCATGGTTATTTGGAGAATCATAGAAAAAATCTGACATGTATTCATAAGTGTTGTAAATTGCTACACTTCCGTATTTAATATTCAGCAATTACTCGTTCCTTGTACATATAAATTTAAATTATGTATGCAATACAGTAATATAATATGAATTTAAAATATGCAAATGTTTCTAAAATATTAATAGTTTTTATACGAAACGTAAATATTTTAAAATTCTCAACAAATATTAATATTGAAATTTAGAAACGCACGGCGAGTGAAGTGCTATCAGACATATGTCAAAATAGTAATCCAATTTTGTTACTGAACACATTAAACACAGTCAAAAATAATTCAATACGAATTGATTTTATCACACATCCATCTGATACCATGAAAATTTCTTTTAGTATTATCCACTTCAGTATATTAGCTTTCAGTCCTGTTTCAGTCTGTAATTTATTTTAATAATTTTCAAACAGAGACAATACTTTTTCGTAGATTTATGAATATTTTTTCTTTCGTTTTTAATGCTTTGAATATTTATGCTTAGTGTTTTTACAAAAGTTTAAGAATTGAGGTTTCAGATTTAGTACGACGATAAATTTTGATATTTACAGAGGTGTGTGAATTTTAAGACTAAGTTTTTGATCACCGTATTTAGCTGAAGCATATACTTATATAAAAAATTCTGTAGGTTGTGTACCACGACATAAGAAGTAATTTTTTAAATTTATTGCTTATAGTCGCGTCAACATAAAAGTCATTGGCGACTTACCATACCTACAATATGAATTTATTACAATTAGTTCATACTAACTATATATTTTATTCTTAGTCTCAGATTCATTGTCTATTTATATTAGTTCTTGAATGCCGGTTTCCTTGCTAAACTTTAGTAGGTTATTTATTGCCGCTGCTGAGTTACATATCTCCCTTCTCGTGTATTTATGAAATGTGGCTTCTCTAGTCCTGTCGTGCTTCAGACAGTCGTAGAGGATATGCTGGATCGTCAGGGCAGCCTGGTATACGTCACATGTAGGTTGCGGTGATCTACAGAATAGAAAAGATTGCGTGAGGTTATAATGGATAGTTCCTAACCTAGCAACAAACACCTGCTGTCTCTGTGACATTGCTAGCGTAGGATATTTCCTTGAAGTTGTCGACTTCCTTGTGAAAAATCCTTTCATTCCTTCCTCTTCTACACTTGCACCATTTTTTCTCCAGTATAATTGAATAGGCTTGCCCCCCATAATTATAGTGCATATTGGACTGTTGTTTTTATTATTTTGTTAGGATGCCTCTATCTTTGCAATTTTGTCCGCCCTTTCGTTTCTCTCTATTCCTCTGTGTGCCGGTATCCATCCTATTATTACCTTATTATTGCTATTTACAATAGCCATAAGGAGTTCTCTCATTTTATTGACGGTACCATTCCATATCTTATTTTGATTGGTTTTTCCTTTCATCGTATTGTTGCCACATAAATGGCATATATTTCCGCTGGAGTTATAGATGCGTTGTAATTTATGGTAATTTGTTTCTGAATATAAAGGTAAAAGATACTATTTAACAACCTGGATGATTGTTGGCGCTCGGAGCCGTGGAGCGAGTGTCAGCGAAACAGCTGAATTAGATTTTGAAGAGCAACTGCTATTAAAGGGAAAACATGGTCTGAATCTGCAAGTTTTCAATGCTTGGGAAGAACGGTGAGTGGCAACACTAGTACTAGACAATAGAAAAGCATGATCTTAACCATGGATCCTCTCAAATGATCTCAGAACGCTCTGTTCGCCGTACCTATCATCGTATGGTCATTCGAAGGTCTGATCAAATACTTTTGATGTCATGGAACCCAAGTGTATGAGTACAAGCCTTCACGTTCGTGGAGGTAGTCTTGTGGTTTCGGGAAAGTTTTTTATGTATCATTTGGACCCTTTAATTCGTCTAAGGAGCTGACCAAGTTCATCGTATTATGAGCCATTTCACGGCACTCGTATTGTGCAGCATGTATTTCAGGAACATTACTCTTAACATCACTTATATGGCCCCTCACATTTACCAGATCTCAATACAAATTGAGAATTAGCGAGACGAAGTTGAAACAGCCCGGTATCTGGATTCCCAATCGTCAAATGTCACTCAACGGGAAAATCCTAACTACCAGACATGGTGTCAGATTTCTCGCATCATCTTTTAATATCTCGTGAAGTAAAACCAGGAAGAATCGTCGAAGTATTGACGAGAGAGGCTACCTTTGGGGATGCCTTCACATCTCTTATTTTTTTTAACTAAGGTTCTCATATGCCGAGGCACCTCGGCCTGTTTTGAGAGGTGTATGTTTCGGGGTCGCAGACCTTGGGCATACGGTAAGAGTTGTCCGCTATTCCTATTGAAATAGTCGGCCAGCTGCCTCCTAAATTGGTCAAGGCACGGCGAGGGAAAAGCTGCGACCCCACAGCTAACCCCTCTTCTGCCATCGGAAGGGCGTGGGACAAGTACCAAATGCCCGACCTACCTGATGCAGGTTTTCTAGGGTTTTCCCTGCATCACTCTTAGGCGAATTGTCGGGTAGGATCCTTAAACCATAGCCCGGGGGCCGTAGTAAACCCTTGGCTACCTTCCTCTACCCTTCCGCATCCCCCCTTTCAAATCCCTTTCCTATGCTATAAGAGTTGCCACTATGTGGATTACGCTATACATAGCCTGTCTACACCTTGAAGTGTTGACAACAAAGTAGCCCAATGATTTTCGGCTTATCAACCGGTTCAAATACATGACGACGGCTATTCTGGTAATCCCAGAAAAGTTGTGTTCTGATAGAAATTTGACTTGCTGATTAACCAAGAATCATTTGTTAAATCGATTCTCTGGGAAACGCTACGTTCATTTGTTTAAAAAGTTACCCAAATGCTGGTTTTTTTCGTGATTTAAGAATATATACGCTCTATTAAATAATTAAACAACGTCTCGAAATACACCTACAATTACATTTGTGATGAAAATTCTCTTTTCTATCTTTAATTAGGATTCAATTAAATATCCTGGTGGCCGCCAATTTCCAAATAATTTATAGGTCAACGAAAGTTTCAATATGTAATGAGACTCAAAGATATAATGGGGAGTTTTTCATCACTCTCTAAAAACTTTATAATCGGCTGATAACGCCAGATCACTCACTCTCTTTGAGTTAAATGTGTGGTACAGCTTTAGTAAGATTTAAACAGGGCAATATAGGAGATTTTCGTCAGGCAATCTTTAAAGCCAAATCTATGGAAGGAGTAGATAACAAAAGTATTATTGAATCACAGATTTGCAGAGGAAAACGAAATAGAACAATTAGGAATGTTGCAAAACAAAATTTCCAATTTTACGTAACTTGATGATGCAATTTAGTAGCTTATGGACGTGAAGAAAACTGCTAAAAGACTGTGATAGACGTTGATCATGTCAACTTAATCAACGATATAATTCGAAAAATGAAAAAAAAATTACGTCTGATTGAAAATAATTAATAAGAAAGATAGCCAATTCAGACAAAAAAGTGATTATATAAATACCACACAACGTTTTTAGCTTTGAGTTTTGTCAACTGAAAAGTGCAGTTGTGTCGTTCTAGACTCTTCTTCGCACCTGAGGAAAGGGACAATGATCCCAGAAACGTTGTGTGGTATTTATATTACCTTTTTGTCTGAATTGGCTATCTTTCCTATTCAACAATATAAATCGGTAATATGTTAAATCACAACAAAGAAAATTTGAATTTCAATACGGAATGAAATGTATCTCAATGTTGACATTGTGCGTAAACGGGCCCTTTGTGTTATTCCCCTTTGCTTCGGCCCAAACTTTTTTACACCGAAATATCTGAACTTTTCCATTTCAGTGGCTGTATCCGTCAATCACGTTTGCTGCCTCGATAAAGTCCCTGAGGTACGGGCCCAAATAATCCACTCCAGGAAATTACAGAAGATGCAATCAGAATCAAATAATTTGACACAGGCCTTCACACAATCCTCTGTTTGTTGTTAAATGACTTCAGATTTACTGTGGATAAGGAAATATTGTCACAATGAAATAACTAAACGGGGCAAAATTATTCATTTAAGAAAATAATTCACATTCAACTGACCTAACATCAAAACAGAATTTATATAAAATAACAATATTCCTTACCATATATTTTATTTAGACGACTCATATACTTTTCTATATTGTATGTACGCGTTGCATCAAATCGAAGTAAATATCCTTCCGTTAAATATGATTTATATTATCTTGGTAATTATTTCATTTTGGGAAATATGTTCATTCTATAACTATCTAGGGATTCTTATTTTTCTTATTCGTTAACAGAGGAAAATTTAGAGTAGCCGATTCCATAAACTTCTAGTATGTGAGAAGTCAAGTGGCTCTTCCAAGATTCTCGAAGACTGAATTTATTGTTAGAATTAAATTTTTTATTTAATATTTCACAATCCTCGGCAATAAAATCTTATTTTAAAATAATTATTGAAGTAAATTTCAATAAATATTCTGGCTTTTATTAACTTTAGTTCAGTGTTATTTCATGTTAAGGTTTGTACCTAAAAATCTGTAACAAATATGTTTTTCTTACCGAGGGATTCAGAAATATGAACTTTTGTAAATCTCCGGACCTCGCTATTTTGTAATTTATAGACTTTTTTTAAAAAAAAAGAGTGATTAAAATATGTTTGTAATTTTATAGTTATAATCAATCCAAACTTGGCCATCAGCAATTAGTTTGATTACTTCTATAAAATGAAACAAAAATATTTTAACCATTTATTTTTAAAACAGTAGTCTATAAATTACTGAGAGTGAGGTCCGATATTATAAATATTATAAAAAATATTTATGAATCTGTAAATAAGAAAATATTTGCCACAGATTTTTAGGAAACAAATCTTTGGTGTTTTCGAGGTAAAAATAATTTTTTAGTACATTGAGCTATTAATGACTCAAAATCTTGACAAGTGACTTGTCCAAAGCAATGCTTTACAACCCTGTAGCTCTTTAAGGAGTTAAGAAATTATTTTGTTAATGCCAGATTTTTCGGAGTTCGTCGATAAATAATCACAATAAAATATTTTTTGTATCACTAACTAGTTAGAACGAAACAAATATTTATTTTGTATGAATCTGAATTTATTTGACGTGTTAAATTCACAAATTTTACCTAAGAGCTGTTTAGTAAATTATTATAAATCCTTTGATAGTTTACAATAACTTTCACTTGTTCTTCGTAAACGTTTGGAAAATATTCAAGTAGAAATTTATTTTCTATCGGTTAAAGCGATCACTGCAACAGAAATATTCATTCCTTACACATATTGTTAGGTAGCTAATATTGAGTTGGCGAAATTTGAAATCATATTTTATTATTTAAATGTCATCGTACAACATTTTGTTAGACTTTACTATAATTAGCTGCTTTCATTGTAGCTTAAACGAGCACATTTCTATTAACTAGTGGTATATCCGATTGGCATTCTGATGGAATTTACTCTTTAACAAAAGAACAGTTTCCAGGGATAGTTTCATAGCTCCAGCTCCTAATAATTTTAAAATTATTTATGGAAACATCCGACGTTTATTGCTTCTGATTGCCTAATTCTTTTCATTAATAACAACAGATAATTAGAAACACGTCAGATTTTATGATAAATATCTAATAATTGGCATCGTTGGATTGTTTATTAGTTATTTTTCTACCTATTAATTTTATATATATTAATGATGTGATAATGGAATTTATCCTTTTAGATTCCATGTATGATGCTGTCAGGCACTTGTGCCGACGAGTCCTGCCAAGGCTTCCATTTTCGTCCACGTAGCTCGAGCCATGGACACTATGGTTTTTCTGGGCGCTGTTACTCGAGAAGCCGGACTCAAGGCTAGCTTACGATAGCTCACTGCCAATGGAACCGGATCCGTACGGTAGAAAACCCTTTCCCTGTCAGCCGCGGTCATCTTTATTTCTACTTCTTTTGCCTGAAGTGAGCTCGTTACAAAATAGACTGTCCTAAACCGCGACGCAGACTGCCTCTTCAGGGATAGCTGGCCTGTAGAGATGAAATATAATTAACACACAAGTAATAGATATAAAATACACTCTAAATAAGCGAATTATCAAGTCAGTATATATTTTGGAAAATTTAGGACATATTTTATAATTAATAAACAATTTTGACTAACATTTCAGACTCAATAGGCAACCAAGCTATAAGCTCACAATGTTAAGACTGAAACCTAATGAATGTACAATAATATACTAACTCGTCGCTGATATTTTAAATTTTGTCTCAAATAAATGCCTTGTTATACTTATTTTTATATAATAATTTATTTTAAAATAACATACGGAAAACATAAAATATGACTTATGTGTTAAATTTCTGAACGAAAATTCGCTGACATCATGTCATTTTTATTCATCACTCAAGAAATAATAAGAAAGACTTAGTTTCAATGAGGTTTTAATACAATTTTTTCTTAAGAATGTACGGTGTCTGTTAATTTGTTAACATTATTTTTACGCCTTTTTATAATATGATGTATTTAGCAAGCAATTACAGATATTTTAATAGTTAATTTTTATTTATTTATCATACAATTTAAATATAACAGCACAAAATCGTATATATATATATATATATATATATATATATGTTAACCCTCTGCAGGCTGTGCCTTTGAGGGTGAAAATATGTACAGGAAATGTTTTGTACTGTTAAATTAAAAAATTTTTATAAATTGTTTTTATCAATTATAAAAAATTCCTCGTAATGGTCAGTAAGTATTTTATTAATTTATTAGTGATTCAGAAAATTATATTTATCATTTCACAAATTTCATCAGGTAGTTTTGTGCTTTACTTTCTAAGAAAACCTTTTTCAGTTATTACGCACATTAAAAAGGAACTGATTTGCTGAGTGAATGTGCAGAATGAGTGGTTTTACCGACTACATACACAATTTTCGTTTCAGTGTTCCTTAAATATAGTGACAAAGGAAGACTATAATATTTTTGTTTATTGGGAAGGCTGACAGCTTTAATTAATACTTTATGATAATTATTTGTGAGTTTGGTGTTAGTAACAATCCAATAAATAAACATATTATACTTCTATAAAGGGTTTCATTGATTTCTTTTTAAGAATATCGTCTTTAGAATATAATTTTATACATATATGCTCACATAAAGTAACTTAGTTTTGGATCTAAAACAAGTTAAACTACATCTTTGAAATATGAAAAACTTTCTAGAGCTAAAACAAATCTATGAATTTAATAATTTTTGAAACCCGTTAATTTAAGATTTTTCATGAATTAAAATTATTTAAGAAATGGAGCTACATTTTAATATTCAAGAAAATACCTGCCTAGTTATTGAGGAATTATAAATTAACCCAAGTATGTTAAAATAAGAAAACTTTTGAAATAAACAATAAAATTGAAAAATAATTGCGTATTGGCAGTGAATAAATAAGTTAAAGTAGGTATGATATATACTGAATAATTACTAAAAGGAACAGAAATGCAAACTACAACGGTAAAAGCATAATAAGACAATATAAGCGATCAACAGTTTTTTGTAATACAGAATAACAGAAACGAAACATTTTTCTAGTAACACTTGTTTTATATTACGCTCAATTAACATAACAAATTACCTATGGGTGGAAGTCGGGACAGTTTTGAAAGTTGTAAGTCACGTAGCGTAATTTCGAGTGTGGCTGGAATAGCGGAGTCAGAAAGCTTCACTATAATGCTGGTGGGTTGCAGTACTTGCTCAAATTCCGGAAGGGTCAAGTCCTTCCATGCCGTGTGACTCTCCACCGGGTCAAGTAAATCGTCCACGGAGCCCAGAAACGAATATGTGCGATTTCGTCTAAATCGTGACCCACTTTGTGCTATCTTCACGAACATAGATCCAACGTCGAACTCGTCTGTACCTTCACCTTCATCGTCGCCTACCTCCATTTCTTCTGTTTCCACACCAGCAAATGTGGGGATACATGTTAGATTTTCGGTTGCAATGACGGTATCTATGTGCGGCCGTAGAAGATCCCAAGCAACTGCTAAGTCGCAAGCTGATGTTTCAAGCTGTGATAGGTCAGCTACAGACGATACTTCGAAAATCTCTGGTGTCTCTTTCGGCTGTTTTTTTACATTTGTGAAAAGAGTGAGTCCCGAACCTGAGCTTGACGATGCCATAGTTTCCTTTTCTCAGGATTTTTCTGCGAATTAATGAAAATACTTTTTAATTAATGACATTTAACACCTGGTCGTGGTATGTGTACAGAAAAACACAAATGTGATACACATACGTTTTAACATAAAGGACTAAAATAAATTATAATTTAAAAGGATTGAGAAAGCAAAGTTTTTTGACGTTATAAGTAGTTTTTAGACAATCTCATTATTTAAATTATAAACATTTTCGTGACAAAAAAAATAATTTAAGGTAAACAGTTATTGTGAATGTATTGTCGTTATATTATAATTTCAAATGATTATATTTTACAATATATATTTTCTTTTACATTGGATATAATTAAGTTTATGAAGCTTTTTTATAACAAATGTCTTATTTTCTCTATGTCTTGAAGCTCACGTCACTCTTAATATTTTAAACAACATAAAGACTGCATATTCAATCAAGAATATATAATCTTTTAGCTCCAATTCAAAAAATGAACGAATAATTATAAAACGATTAACTCTTTCCATGAATTTAATACAGTTGTTCCACTTTACTAAATGAAATATTATGTAATTATATCTACTAGACCAACTAAGACGATTACTTAGAATGATATCAAATTAAATAAAAATATATAATTAATTCTTTATACGCACCATCATTAATAATATTTTTACTTTACGTCTCTAATTTTGTTTCAATAATTAGCAGAAAACTGAGACAATCACAGATAATTTCGCGTACAACAAAAGCTTTCATGACAGTTTATAACTTACTTGTAGACATTTTAAAAAAATTAATTATTAGACTGCTGTAAATAGAAGTAGTACGTTTTTGTGTTTTATCTAGTAAATATTTGCTTGCAACTACATCGAGAAATTGTTAATGTGTCAAAAATAAACTTAGGTATATATATACGTATATATATATATATATATACGTATATATATATATATATATTGTAATAATCAAACAATAGTCGTTATTATATTTTTGAAGAATTTGCCCCACGTTGTGGTGCCAAAATGTAATAATCAGCAATTAAGCTTTATTTAATTTTTGCCCCACATTGAGGTGACATTAAATCTAATAATTAACAAAGTGAGGTGATTTACATGAAAAAGATAAAAAAATTAACAAACAAAATAATTTATTTTCCTTTAGTGGCTTTCAAAGAATAAAAGACAATTACAAACAAAATTTTAGATCTGTTCTTTCAGGGCCATTACTGGGTTTGATGATTTACAGTGAAAATTATTGAATGATCTTATTAACAATACAGTTTAAAAAATTTACTTCAAAATAATATGCTGATAAATGAAACAAAAACTAGAAGAAAAACGAACGAAATCTGACATTAACCTTTAGTTAGAGTTTACAGATGTTATTAACGTTTTGGGTTACTTACACATTGTTCGGCTGGTACCAGCATTCTTTTAGCGATTCAAAAGTACACTATTGCAAAATTTTTACACAGATTATAAATTTTTCTCACAGATTCTACTCTTATGGAATTTCTAGACCCCCAGGAACTCGGATGAACCTCTCCAAATTGGTCAGCTATCTGATGACTGCTTGCTTACTGGAATCTTACGAGTTGCAGAATTTTTTATAGTCTTTTACCGATTTACTTATCGATTTGGATTGAAACTGCAAAGTAGCTCAGTAAAGATTTATTTTTAAATGTCTATCCTTTCGTGGCTGACCGTCGACTGTCGACAGTCGACGGAAAACTGACTTTTGAAATATCTGTCCTTTCGTGCCTGATCTATTTCGCTACTCCCTGCTGACTGCCAACTGACTATGCTATTTCGCGTGTAAAACGCCATGCCGCGCTCTCAATAATAGGAACAGAGCTTACCACTCATTGTCGCTCTGCTCGCTCTCGCTATAATACAAACTGTTCGCTAACAATTCAAATTTATTTAAAAACAATTAACTGATTAATTAATTGGCATTATAGTATATATATATATATATCAGGAAACGGACAACGAAATAATGTCGATATTATATCTCGCATTATTGATAGACGAAAAATAATTTTACAATGATACTACGTATAGAAGTACAATAATATATTTGAACGTGCATACTGTGTTCCGCTTACATATAAGAACGCGTGTATTTTTCTAATATTTAAATATTTATTTCGTTCAAACATCAAATTTATGCGGAATGTGGAATTCAATTTGTGACAGAGCGGTATAAGAACTGAATTCCCAGGTAGTAGATCGGCGCCAGCCAGTCAGAACCATCGGTTCTGGGAGTGTTTCACAGGAGATAAAGGGAAATTAGGACCCAAACTTGCAGCCGTAATGCGAAAAAAAAGCGGACATTTAATCATTCCGCAGTCCTATGATATTAAAGGGGAGTTGCCACCATGTGGATTACCTTTCCGTATCTATTCAACATCCCCATTTCGAATCCTTTCCTATGATATTAAAGGGTAGTTGTCACCACGTAGTTTTCCCTTATGTAGCCTGTTGTTCTAAAACAAAACTCTCAGACATGGCAGGCAGAAACTTTTAGGAGAGACGCAGAGGGCTACCTTTGGGGATGCCTTCTCCCCTCTGAACTGCGGTTCCCACTATCCGAGGTATCTCGGTCTGTTTTGAGAGATGTATATTCCGGGGTCGTAGATCTTGGGCGTACGATAAGAGCTGACCTCTATTACCATTGAAATAGTCGGCCAGATGTCTCCTAAACTGGTCGAGGCACAGAGAAGTTAATGGTGTGTTCCCACATCAAAAACGTCTCCCACCATCGGAAGGGTGTCGGAAATACACTTACTCTCCGTCCTACATGATGCAGGTTTTCTAGAATTGGTCCTGAGTCACTTTTAGGCGAATGTCGGGTAGGATCCTTAAAGCATAACCCCGGGGCCCTAGTTAACCCTTGGCTACCTTCCTCTACCGTTCCACATTCCCCCTTTCAAATCCCTTTTTCTATGTTATTGCTACTACGTGGATTACCCTCTTGTAGCCTGTCACTTTAAAATAAAATGGCAAATTTGGTCGTATATGTTGGGAAAACGAGGAGGAGGGCAGACCATGGCCCGAATGAAAATTGTAATTGTGGGAGTATAGAAGGAGAAGTGAACTGCGACATGAAAGCCTCATACAATATTCCGAACATAACTAATCTATCGACGATCACACCAATGACAATTTTCAATACAGCATTGGCACCATTTGTAACATATGTAGTTGAGATTTTATGGGAAAAACTAAAGATTGATGTATACGATAAGAGTAGAAAAACTCAAGACGTTGTTCATGAATAGATTAATTAGTAGGAGTGGGAAATGCATCGTCATGACACCTTGTATACGAGCTCATGAAGGAGACTTATTTCATAGAGGACATAAGATTACATCTATGTGCGAACAAAAAATATCACGAACCTGAAGAGGTCCAATGTGGTCAGCGATGCAAGAAATAATACATCATAGAATTCGCGAGTAGAACCAAATCAGTAATAAACTGTAGCAAAGATTAAACTTGTGACAGCAACTAGAACGCTGTTCTCTAATTATTATTACATTACTGAACAAAATGATAACTTAATGTTGGTATAATATTTACTCGCTATACAACAAGATATTAATATGCAGCAAATAGTGAAATCAATCTTACATCTCTATAATGAATATTGCGCAATGCAATAGAAGCTTAAGTCAGTTCATAAAATGTAGGAAAATACGTATACGTTTATGCACATGAAAAATGAAATTAAAAGTGCATAAAGAACTACCCTGATTCTTGTCGTACATATTGTACCAAATACATAACTGTTTGAGTCGTGAGTCATAATTCTGAATTGTGTCGTTCTCCAACAATTCTGCACAAATTTCTGCATTTCACGACATTTCCTATACGAATGAAATTATTAAATGGCCTCTAACCAGGGCTCTGAAGCAGACAGCTCACTTCTACTTGCCTTATTTCATATCTTAATAATTCATATATAATTATTAATATCGCCTGTAATAAAATGTTTACTAATTTAAATAATATTGTTATTTTTCTATAACTTTAAACATATGCGAAAAGCTTTGTTACAATTTCAATAATATGATTTCTGACACTAAGTACCAATATATTAATTTTTAGGAAAAGTTTTAATGACCAATTATTAGAGACGTTCCCTGCGTTAAGTTTGAGGTACTTATTACCTACAAAAACTTGCACATTTAAATTCGTTACGCCTTTATATTCACAAACTAAGTTGTCGTCTTATAAGTTTGACTTATTAGCCACACTGAGGTAAAAATTAGGTATTCGTCGTAATTATGAAGGAAATATTTACGTTACCGAAGTAATGCTCCCATACTTTAGCTATGACCATCGCAAAAATAATAAAGGAATTCTATTACTACTTTTTAAACCTGTAAATTTAACAATATGCGAATTCTCCAATTAACATTTTCACACATACTTACAGGAACCTTTTCGATGATCTGACATTTTATGTATTACGGATGAGGAACAACTATTTTTCGTATGACAAACGTTTTAGGTTACAGTAATTTGTTATTTGAGCGTGAACTTGCCGTTTGTTTTAGCCAACTAAATATATTATGATAGTAGTCTATATAGGAAGCAAATTATAAGCATATAAACACATATAAAACTGTTCTACAATGATTAATTAAATAGATGTTACAGACCTTGTTGTATCCTCAAGCACAATTGTTTGCACAGTTTAAATTTTGAAATGTTTTGTTCAATCGGAAAGATATAAACTCAGCGAACATGTATCTGGTCGTATATTATCTCTGATATTCAATATACTGAGTAAAATAATAATGATTTGTTAGAAGTCTTTGATTTCATTCGTTATCATTTAAACAAGCAGTATTGTACTGAAAGGCTTTTGGTACAAATAATAACTGAATATGGAATATGATATGTTTTAAATAAGCGCTATGCTGAATCTATTCGTCAAGAGAATTGACGAGAAATTAAACAAAAGGATATGAATGCATACATGAAATGTAGTATTTATGTCGTAATACGGTTCAAACAAACAAGTTTTCCTGTTATTATAATACAGTATTTAAATTTAATATTAGACTTCAACTCTGATTTTTTACTTTCCATTTCTCATTTTATTGTAATTAATGTATGACAAACTATTCCGTTTTAAAGGGAAGGCCCGACGAAGTCTATAATCACTTTGAATCTCACTAACCAATTTCTTGTTCCAATTTTCTACTGTTGGGTAAAGGAATTAAGTGTATTTTAGTATATAGCTCGGAGAGTGGGGAAGAATTTTTTACAACTTTAGGCTATATCAAATTCTACCTTCGGCAAGTTACTAAAGTAAATAATACGATGAAGGTATGACGATTCTTTGTAAGGAAAAAATATATTTTGCGAAAATTCTATTTAAGAGTAGCTAACACAACTTTTTCCTTCAGTTAATTACTGGAATAATTTACGCTTTTTGTTTTATTAAATAATATGTGAAAAGAAATTTTATGCAACGTTCTCAGCTACGGCTATAAATTTAATAAATGGAATTTATTGTCTTTACTAAATTAAAAAATCAGACTTTCTTAGTACTCTCGCTTTACCAATGTATTTGTGTCCCACAATTCCTGTAATTAAAACAGTCTCTTACTTTATTTAATCTGATAGTATTACTCGTGGTTACGTAACTACAGATTTATTCAAAAGAAAAGGTCTGGACATTTCCAACTAACCATTAACATTACGAATCGTGTTTAATGTTGTCATCCCCGTATGAATAATAAATTATAACCGATCTCCAGTAGGTGTAGGGGTAAGTGTGACTGCCTCAAATCCCAGAGGTCCCGGGTTCGAATCCCAGCGAGGGCATGGATGTTTGTGTGCGTGAGAGGAACTCTCGTCAATTAGTCCCCCGACTAGGCAAAATGAGTACCCAAAATGACCTGAGATGTCGATGCAACAGTAAATAAATAGATATAAAAAATTATGCTCTCTAAAACTACGTAAAAATATAATTACGCACTACCCTACACCGAAATAAACGGAAATGAAGTAAGAAATAGTGTATCTAATAAATGAAGCAGTGTGTTTGTTTGTATGTATGTATGTTCGTTTGTGTGTTTGTATATTTGTATGTTTCTTATACAAATTTAATGCACGTGTTCTTTGTTACCAGAAACATTGTCGGGGTGAGACGCATCTACCACTCTCAGCAGCGGGGGTGGACGGGTTTGGAAATATTCTAACATACTAAAACAGCCGATATTTGAGTCGCATAAAAATTTTTAGGAGTCAAAGATATTGATAGTGTTTCTACCGATGTGAAATGTGTATAATTTTAACCCCTTACAGCACTGGAAAGGAGCACCCTTAGGGGTGGGATGGACGGGCGTTAGAAGAAAATAACGCTAATACAACGGAGATAGGAGTCAAATCCAAGGGAAACGGATATCGGTGAGTTTAATAATGACATTAAATTGGCCATTTAACCCCCCGGGTTGTACGGGGTTGGAATTTTTCAAACATGTCAAATGGTCGATATTTGCGTGTACTTAAAAATATAATACCGATATTGGAGTCGGATCAATATTATTAGGGCTCAAAGAGATTTATATTGTTTCTACAGTTGTTATCTGTGTAAAATTCAACCCTTGATGAAATGGGCAAGTAGCAACCTTACGAGTGGGGGGGGGGGGTGAACTGGCGTTACAAGAAAATATCGAGAATGCAATTGAGATTAGAGTCAAATACAGGGTTACGGATTTAGATTAGGTTTAATTATGACATTCAATTGGCCATTCAACCCCCGGGGGGGAAGTTGGACGGGGGTTGAAATTTTGAAATAAGAAATTGAGCACGATATTTGCTTTTAATAAATATATTTAGAATTAATTAGATTCATAGTATTTCTACGACTTTGTGAATAATTTCAGCCCCTTTCGGTATGAAAGGAGAGCACGGGTAGGGGTGGTAGTGGAGGGAAGTCACAAGAAAATAACGCGAAAACAATAGAGAGTCGAGACAAATCGGAGTTATAGATGTCACTGAATTTATTTATGACAACCTATGCATTGCGCGAGATAGGTCGGCGATGAAAGGGGCTGGGCAGATGAGGGCCGGAGTAGAAATTTTCAAACATGTTAACCAGCCGAATTTTGGGTCGAATATATATAATTCTGGAACAATTAGATTATTTAAGTTTCTCTACATATTCTCCGTGTATATTTACAAACCATTTCGGGAAATGGAGGAGAGCATCATTAAGGGTGGGGTGGAGTTTCAATACATACAAATAACACAAAAAACCGCGGTTGGAGTCGAATCCGGGCTCATGGATGTCGCTGAGATTAATTATGACGTTAAACTTGCAGTTTAACTTCCAAGGACGGAGCTGAACGGGGGTGGAAATTTTCAAAAGTGTTGATCGGCTGATATTTGCGTTAAATGAAAATTTTTTTGGTGTCTTTTAAATTGATAGATTCGAGCCAATTCTGCGGTTATGGATATATGACTTCTCGGGCAACGGCGGGCACCCAGCTAGTGTGATATAAAAATGAATAATCCGCCCTTCACTATATGATTTAGTTGATATCAAACCCTCGCAAATGTAAAATAGAAGATCGCCAATTGGTAATAAGCTTATCAAGGTTCAAGATCTTTCCCCTGGTTTCCAACCGGGTTGTGCACATAAATGTAATCAACTATTTAACAACTGAAATGTGATTTCTTCTAATGTTTTTATTTTGATGGTGATAATCATAGTCCAGATATCATATTCAGAACCATTTTTTTTTCTTAATACTTGATTGTCTTTTAATGAGGGATTAACTTGACACTGGTTTAATTCTAGAAATTGACGTATTCATAAAGGTATTACCAAATAATCACGTTTAACACTTAAAGAGGTTTGAATAAAGAACGACCCGTCGTATCAATTTATATTTTATTAATATGTTCTGAAGTTTTATTTTATTAAAATATGTTCATAACAAATTTAGTTGGTTTGTTCATTTATAATTCAATGAAGTCAGATTAATATAATTATTAATAACGTTCTACTTACATTCTTCTTTCCTGTAAATTCCCCTATCATAATAACATCAATATATATATTTATATACTCGTATATATAAATTTTCCAATAAAGTTAATTAATAAAATTTATTTTCTCTTTTAACTGTTTGTTTTGCCTACTGAAGTATATGGACTTTCTTTGGTGTATTAAACTCTCTACCGCGAAAAAAAAAATATCTTACGGAAGAAATTGATTTAATTGATACGTTCGCCTCAGAGCTTTGGTAAGCCATCTTGGTAATAAGCCTTGGAGCAAAGAGATGGAAGTATGCTGAGGCTTTAGACCTGCTTGAAGAGAGTTTGTTGGTCCTAAGACCAGCGGCGCACTTGTTTAGATGTGCGAGCTCCGTGAAGTGGCCGAGTTTAACTTTGAGAGCAACGAACTAACTCCGCTGCAAGGAGCTCGTTACCTGTCCGACCTCTCCAGCCAACTTGGCTGACTTTTCTTAAGGGAAAGCCTTTGAATCTTTCATGCTCCTTCATCTTTAGCGGGGAATAATAGCGTTACTGATGTCCAGTTTGTGATTCAGAACTCTTTATTATGTTCCGAACTCCATTCCAAAGGGAACAGTCCTTTACACGTTGTCTTAGAAACAAGATGCTTAGTAATAATTAAACGTAAAAAACAGATATTTCTCCTCATAAAAATTATAATTAAATACTTCCAGATTTAAAAATAAAATCAAAGCGACCTTAAATGCTAATAAACGTTTTTGAACAATTCAAACAAATAAAATCAACAGCCGACCAAAGATAAAAGATTTTATATGAAAGAAGCGTCTTAAATATTTAATTCAATATTTGGAAGTTGTGTCTAATAATTCTGTAATAATTGAAACCAACAGTTTTGAACAAATCACTTCAAACAGTTTAGAATTAGATTCTTCAAACGACACGTACAATTAAAATATTTACTGTAATTAAAATTTTGTAGTTTCTCGACGTAGAAGATATGTATAGTATTAATTACAAGCATAATGGTAAAAGTATTGTGCATATTTAGTCGCCTTTACACTTCAACTAATATTTAATGTTGAGTGGAATTCATATAATTACTTTATTTGTCTATTATTTTTCTATTTATTTGTCTATTGATATTTAATACGTACCTCCCGCATATTTATCGGTGCTTTGAAAAAAAATCTGTTTTTAAAAAAGGTTCCTCATCGGATTCAGAAAATTATAGTCTCATTTTGCTGCCTATATTCAAAACATATTTGAACTTTACAGCAAATGCAGGTTTTCCCAAGTACCCCGTGCATTTCAAATTACCTCAATATTTGAATTAGTATTGAAAATAATTATAAAAATTAGAAAGATATCCAAATACAGGCAAAATAAGTGAGAATACCAACAACGTTTCTGGAAGACTTGTTTCTTTCTTCAGGTGCAGGGAAAAAAAACGCAAGAGCCTAGAGCGACACAACTCTACTAATCAGTTGACAAAACTCAAAAGCCTTTTTTTCATACAATTTACAGTTTGAAAATTAATTATGTTTGGAAAATAAATGTGAGGAATTTTCTCGTGTAATACAAATGACGTCATCATATTTTCAAATAGGACCACATCTTGAACTATATTAACTGAACTACGCGCCATAAGACGAGTTCAAAAATGTAAAATAAACTAAACATCCAAAATAATAACACAACTGGAATATTAATTACGTCAGGGTCTTTTATTTTAGATATTGGCCCCATTAAAACTAATGGTGTGACCTGAAAACACCTCACAAACGAATACCGTAGCTGAAGTGAACCAAATTTATTCCGACCCTTTCCATGATTTATTTAAGTTGAACAAATCGTACGGTGGTTGGAAATATATGTAGAAACAAAATAGTGTGAAATCATTACATTCCTGAATGCAGGAGTTTTTGAACCATTAGCTTGAACCATTAGTTTCTTTTTAGTACAATTCTGTACGCGGGTGAAACAGATAAAAGTCTTTGTAGGAAAGAAAGTATTATATTACAGAAGTTAAAAATTCAATTTAGTAATAAACTTACCGCTAGTCACTTCAAGTAGATTAGAAGTCATTTGATGAATTATGGCTGCAGCATGAATGAAATACGGAAACTATAGCAATGGCCAAAGCAACGTCCACCAAGAAAAGAAACGTACCGACAAACAAATTGTATCTACAATTGTGTAAGAACTTGGTAAAGTGCTACATTTTAAGGAGGACTTTATATGGATAAGAAACATAGGCTTTAAGAAAAAGAGAGTAGAAATACTGGAGTAATTTGACATGCGAAAAGTTGAGAAAATAAAATAGAAGTAGTAAAAAAATTAAGAGGTTCAAACAAAAGTAATTGATTAGAGATCCGTCTTGACTACAGTTTTAAAGAGAAAATAAAACTGGATCGATCACATCCTAAGGAAAAAATGTTTACTGCCTGAGATACATAGATGAAGTTACAAGTCGTGAAAAATGAATTCATCTGCTTGACGACATGAAGAGAGAAAGAAATAGATATTGGACGATGTAGTAAGAAGCTAAGAGCAGGGCGAAGTGGAGAAGTAAATTTACAGTCCCAGGACGTGCCAGTAGGCATAATACTTAAAATTAAGAATATTGCAAACTACTTTGTTCAATGAGTGTTTTGTGTTAAATCTTAGAGATATTTATTATTGCGAATTTTAGTTTAAGTTATTGAATGTTTATTATTATAAAATTTGTACCTTCCTTATTTCCTCATCCATGCTAGTGGAATTAGTAATGAAAGTTTTTATTACATGAAAATACGAAATAGTTGTTGAAACACGTAGTTTCTGCTGTACGTAATAATAAAAATTATTTATTTGTAACGCGTATAAATTTATTCATTTCCTTGAGTAATGTGCAATTTCTTAACGTATATCTAAAACCATTGAGTGTGTAGAATATTTTGCTTTCTCGTCCCGATAGACCATTAGATACGAGGGAAGAATAATTGGACCACTTATCTGTAGCTTTTGATTATGAGCAGAGTATTAAATTGCGTAGGTTCGTTAAAACATACTATCGACTTTCGTTCCTGGTGTACTTTTATGTGTAACGGTCTCATATTCAATATATATGCTGAATTTTTTAAAAAAGTATTACATAACACATAACACTCTTCTGGGAATGCTTCATGTAGTGCAGCTATGAATAATGCTAACGTCGATTGCAAAATAAAAAAATTATGTTGATTATCAGCTGGTCTTAGATGTGCGTGTCTGTATTTAGACAAGACAGTTACCACTTTCAAGGACATAATTATATCTGTAAAGTGTGAAGGTAAAAAATTAATATATATAAAAAACTACGTACAACAGTCATCAGTCAGTTTATTATAAAACACACATCAGAGCACAGGAGCTTTCGGCCATATTAATCGGTTAAAATTTCCAAGGTTATATATAATCAGTTTAAAAATTATGACAGTAACTAGTTTTATCTGTATAATACGGATAAATTTACTGTACGAATGTTTAAACTCATTAGAGAGTTTTACAGATGAATATGGCTTAAAGAGCCGAAAGCTCCTGTGCTTTTATGTCTCTTTTATAATAAACTGACTATTCCTAAGGACTGTTGTACATAGTAAATTACCCAAATTAACTTTAACGGTAAATTAATTATTTGATTCAGAGTATCAGTCATGTGAAATTAAGTGAGTACTTCAAATAAAATGATAAAATTATTATTAATAAATTGATTTATTTGTCTTTTACTAAGGCATACATCAGATAAAAATTTAATTCACCTTCTATAATGAAAATATGTCATAAATTAAATGAGCCCGTACATATACATGTTTCGTGGTAGGCGTTGACACAGTAGACAGACACCTAAAGCAAGACGTTAGTTCATGCAACACGCAGAGGTCGGATCGCAATAATTAAATTCTTCTGATGTATATGTTATTCGTCATAACATTTTCGTGTATATATATGTTATTCATCACAATTATGATTTGAGATGCATTTATATATTTAAATATATATATACTGTAATAAATATCTTTGGAGATATATTTAATCGGCCCACGTTGAGTCGCCAATTTGTAATGAATATATGGATTAATTAAATGAATTGCCCCACGTTGTGGAAACCAAAATGTAATGAATACAATAGAGGCTTAATTAACAAACAAAATTTATTTAATGATTCAATTAATTTGCCTACGTTGGCACGCAAAAATTTAATAATCAATTCAAATTAACAAACACTATTTTATTTATAATTTGTTGGGCCTTCTGAAGTAAAACAAAACCTTTATAAGACAATTTACTTTATTCAATAGAAATTTATAACATTTTATCTGAGATTAATTACACTTAACGTTTCAATGTTTAGAGATTTTATAACTCTTCCTGAGGGTCATTTATCTGGACCTGCTAAGTAAAGAAACATTTATATTTTTAGAATTTACGTTACACAATCATAGAATTTACAAACTAAAAATTAAACAATCAAAACAAAACGAGAAAGCGAAATCTCAGGAATACCTTTAATTACCGTTTACAAAAATTTAATATAAATTGGTTTCTACTTGCAAATTATTCGGCTGGTACCAGACTAAGGTCTCCTGGGCTCGGGAACACAATTTACACTAAAAAGGCCATGAATCACTGACTCTACACTTGATTGTACAAAACACGGTCGTAGTTTTGGAATTTTTCCTATGGGAACTGGAACTGATTCTTCCTCCGGTTTATTAGTTAGACAGATTGTTACTAAATTGCCTTTATGGTGGTCTCGGTACTCGTAGCAAATTTTTAATGTGGCGCGGATTATCAGGTTACTCTTTGCAGTATTATCAAGTATCTCGCTGTCCAAACTTTATGCTTTATGTTTGAATTCCTTCTCAGTTGCATTTATACGTCAGAACAAAGCCTGCGAGAGGATTCTCTCGCAGGTAACCTGCGAGGGATGTTCTCTCGCTGGCAGAACCTTGTAGGAGAGATACGAAGGGGCCACCTTTGGGTATGCCTTTTCCTCTCCGTTTTTGAACTAAGGTTTCCCCAAGCCGAGGCACCTCGGCCTGTATGTTCCGGGTTCACAGACCTTGGGCATACGGTAAGAGTTGTTCGCTATTCCCATTGGAATAGTCGGCCAGCTTTCTCCTAAACTGGTTGAGGCACGGAGAAGGGAATTCTGCGTCCCCACAGCAAATTCCTCTCCCGCTATCGGAAGGGCGTGGGACAAGTACCCAATGCCCGACCTAACTGATGCAGGTTTTTCTAGGGTTTTCCCTATATTTATTTAGGCGAATGCCGGGTAGGAACCTTAAAATATAGCCCGGGGGCCCTAGTAACCCTTGGCTACCTTCCTCTACCCTTCCGCATCCCCCGTTTCAAATCCCTTCCTAAGCTATTAAAGGGGAGTTGCCCAACGTGAATATATATGTATATATATGGAGAAATTTTCACAAGCATTAGGCTGTAAAGGCCATGGTTAAGTTGTATTACAGTATGAGGAAAATTAATGTATAGACCGACCAGGAAACGTACCACGGACGTACTGTAGACTTCATTTCGGGTGAGAAATTCCTCCATCCATTAAACCTAATGCTGCTCACCTACAATTTACGAATCACAGTTCTTCCATAATCTAATTATAGGACCTGAATGAAGAACGGTCTTTATATAAGTTGATGAGTGGGTTCTTGGAATTTTTCAATGTATGAATGAATTTATGAAGCTTTCTCAAGAATCAAGCCGTAAAGGCCATGGTTAAGTTGAATTAAAGTATAAGGATGGAAAAATACCGTCCGACAATTTATGTGTTGAGGGACTTTATCACCTGGAAAAATAAAGTTATTCTCTTCATTTTCAAATTTGTTGAATTTCACTTTTTATTCATGTGGTTCAAATGCAATGGTAATAGGGGGGTATTTTATACATTGACCATAATTTTATTTACATATTATTCTTTATTTACTAATTAATACAAATGGGAGGCTAATTTAAATTCAAATATACGTATTTACCAAGGCACTATATCTCTCTATATGTAAAAATGAATGTCTGTGTGTGTGTGTTTCCCCTATGCACTCCTAAACCATTCATCCGAATGCGATAAATCTTTGGAGAGTTGTTGTGCGAACCCTCGCAAAGGCTTCTGTCGGGTTTCCGAAGCGTTAGGAAATTACCAAGAGGTGAACGGGGATGACAATTAAAAACATGCTAAAACGGCCGATATTAGCGTAGATTAATTACTTTTCAGGGTATATGTGATTAATACGTAATATCAAGATGTTTTAAGTATAATTTCAACCCATTAAAGCATCGACAAGGAAGGGGGTGGAGCGGTGTTACATAAAATAAACGCGAAACAACCGAGATATATGTCAAATCCAGTTATAAATGTCCATGAGTTTTATTCTGACATTCACTGTGCCAGTTAAGTTGTAGATCAGCCACTAAGTGTGGATGTGGGTGAAAGGCCGTTACATAAAGTAAAGAGTAAACAACGGCGACTGGTATTGAACCTGCGCATTATGAAAGGCATTGAATTTCATTTTCGGACATTTACCATACTGGTTAAGATGTAGTTCAGCCCCTAGTAGTGGAGGCGTTACGTATGAAACACATTTCCGTTTACAATCTTAAATTCGTAGACCATATCAAACTTTATACGTATGTTACGTACGATCCAGGAACAAAAATCAGGGGTTAAGACACGCCAAACGCGTGGGGATGGAAATTAAAAACTTTATTAGCGTTGAATAAAATGTTTCTGGGGTCGCTTAATTGGATAGTGGCATTATAGATTTTTTATGTGTCTAATTTCAACTGCAAAAGGCACCCTTACATTACAAGTGGTGGTGGAAGGGGTTTACATAAAAAATAAAGCAACAAAGACCGATGTTATTATCGATTCTGTGGTTATAGGAGTCGCTGAGTATAATTCTCGCAGTAATAATGATTGTTGATGAAATTTTATGTTCCTCTTCGTGGAGGAAGTTATTTTACTCACTTTTAATGGATGTTATCTTAATAGTTAATACTAATTGAATGTTTGAATTCAGAAAAGGTTATTCGGAGTAGTTTTGACCCTCTTAAGGTACCGACTGAATTTATCTATATTTTGGTCTCTAGTTCGTTAATGGTTATATTTAATTACTCTTTTAAGGTATCTGAAATAGTTTTAGACTTTATTAAGCTATTGAGTATTTTTTACTGTTTTAAATCGTCGCGATTTTTGAGACACTTTTATTTTACGTAGTAGTAGGTTTCCCGAATACTGTCAGTCATCTTCGTGGTTTATTTGAAGTTAGATGCCGATGGGTAGGTTTTGGAGAAGACCGGAAATGGGAAAATTTATTAACACTGACACTATTGGTGCTGGTTAAATTAAATGTTTACCAAGAGGTTAGTGTAGAATCAATTCCTACTCCGGATCAATTTAAATAAATACCCGGGAAACTCCGGGTACTAAGCGAGTAATATATAAAATTTCAATGTTCTAGTATGTGGCAAACGCAAAACATAGAAAATTTCTCAGATGGTTTACGGGCCGTATAGCAGAATACTTACTCTCCATAATTTACACTTTCTTGCCCTTTGTGTGGAACATCAGGTTTGGGCAGATATAGACAGGAAGTCTGCGTCTTCCAGGTTGACGATCTTCCTCTCGAGGTCTCAGGATCGTCCACGAGACTCCGTCTTAGACATGGATAGTCTTCAACAGGCACTTGAAGCGAAGGAAGATCTTGAAATTCAGCATGAGAACCAAACTTTAGCTTCAGTCACATTTCATAAATTCTTCCGTATGTACAATAAACTTTCTGGAAAACTAAGATTAAAGAATGTTTTTAGTAATTATGCTATCCCCTTAGATTCTGCTTTGAAACTCTTACTTTCAACCAACTTGTTACTCACAAACTTAACTACTTCGTTGTCCATTCGCTACCAATCATTTTTGACCTAATTTCCTTATCGTACAGAAAGTACTAACACACTGCCTATTTTCCTTCCCGATCCTTCTCGTACTGATGCGCGAACCGCTGCTCCGAGCTCGACCACATTCTGAAGCGAATTCGTCTGATCTCGAGGTTTGTGACCTAAAATAATTTTAATTGAGGCAACAAATTATTGCCTGAGTGAAATTTTGTAACATATTCTCGAAATATCTGCTGGGTTCGGCGAACTTTGTTTAGGCCAAAATCACGTACGGTCCTGACGTCACCCAGACGGTTTGTCTACTTCTTAATGTCGTAGTTTGTTATCAAAAGATTGGCCTGGGGAAATTAATTTTCGAGAGCCTGGGGTCAAAATGTTATTACTTGGCCAAAATAGCTTCAATCTTGCTGTGATAAACTATTCGTAGTTTTATCCTTTTTAACTTAGAAACTCGATATTAGAACAAATCAGTATGAGCAGTGCCTTAATTATAGTTTACAATAATTTAATACTCTTATGAAAGACTGGTAATCAACTCTTAATAGCAGCAAAACTGAAAAGAAGTTTCTATATCTAAGATGTCAGGAGTAGCAATATATTATTAATAAAACTAAAATTAAATAATTTAATGATAATGTATACAAGTACCGTACTTTGTGTCTTAACATAAATATCGAATCATACTGCTGAAAGTTTTTTACTTGACAATACACATCTGGTGCACGTCACAAACCAGCATGGTATTGCCCAAGGCTCTACCAAGATTTGTAATTACACAAAACATGGACTTCACTTAAGTGCTACAGGTAAAGTGCAACTTGTACAACACATTGTTAACAGGAACAAGCACAGTCAGTGTCGCGTATGTACAACATGTGGCTCATTCGTTATGCTCGTATTTGAGGCTGCTTATAATTGAAATAATATTCAACAGTCTCAGACGCAATGATAATGTTGTCCAGTACGTTTCAAGCGTAGATAATCAATGTATTGTTAAATTATTCTGAGGTACAGCAGATGGCAAAATTATCCAATGTGGAAAAATTAACAAGTTCTCCTAATCAATTTCTATGTTGGAATAAGAATTCTACGCTGTGATCACTTTATTATCTAACACACTGACTGAACTGGCAACAAATCGAAACAGATTAACCACGTAACTGAAAAATAGTAACAATATATAAATGAGAAACTCTTAAAGAAAATTAAGTTTTTCACGTTAAAAATTTGAAATTTAAATTAAATGTATATTTGTTATATATTGGTTGGAATAAATACTAAAAGAATCATTATTTTTATGTCCTGGTTAATAATGTAAACAGACAGATTTTATGTTATAATTACCTCAAATTGAAACGTTAAAACTATAACCAAATTTTTATACACTGTACTCATTCCCTCCAAAGTGGCATGTATATTATACTCCATGACGATTCTGCGGGAGAGGGATTTTATTGTTTCAATAATGGTTGTTACATTAATTTACCGGACTGATTGTAATAATGAGCGGCATGTTATGACTAATTTTGCGTGTCAGAGAAGATTCATAGGACAACAAAAAGTCTTGGTCGAAGTTTCTGTAAAGCTTCCCAGTGTTTCTAATGAATGGAGCATATGAAAATTTTATTAATATATTTTTAATGATTAATTAAAATGGTAACTTTTGCGGAACTCACTGTTCAACTTTTAAATACATAATTCTCTTTATGTTGTCGGCTAGCCAGGACTGAGAATTCCGAATAAAGGATGAACCGTCAAACAAAACTAGAACAAGGAAAAGTAATTTAAATGTATCTTCCTAATCATATTAATGAAGAGTGTCGTTTTCCAGTAGCTGTGAAGGGGTTTTTCTTATTGAAACCATCCTTGTCGTAAGGGTTAGAGGGGGCTGCCTTCTTCTCTCTCTGCTTTTGAATTAAGGTTCTCACTAGAGTTACCTTGGCCTATTTTGAGAGGTGTACGTTTTCGCTGTTTCTATTGGAACAGTCGGCCAGCTGCCTCCTAAATTTATCGAGGTGCGGAGAAAGGAATGCTGCGTTCCCAGAACAAACTTCACTGCCACCATCATAGCCCTGGGGCCCTAGTTATCCCTTGTCTATCTTCCTGTACCCTTCCGCATTCTCCCAATACAAATCACTTTCTATGCTATTAAAGAGGAGTTTCCACCACGTGGATTACCCTCCTATAGCATGTTTCTTTACAAAAAAAGGGTTACAAACCGCTGCCAAATAATGACTGAAGTACGAATAATCTTGGTGCAGATGTTCTGATGTCTCCAGTCCTAATCGTCTGATGTTTCAATTTCTTCTACTTTCGTCCAAATGATCTTTTTTTCTATATTTATTTTTAATTGACAATCAGAATTTGATTTTTCTATAGGTTCTCTGTTGATGATAGTGGAAACACAAACACAACATCCCAGCCCTCGTCGGGATTCGAACACGAGACCTCTGTGATGTGAGGCAACGACGCTGATTTCCAATGCTCTCTTTCGAATTATAATTAGTCGAGCACAGATCTCGCAACTTGTCTCCCTTTTGCTCTCATTGACTCTTCTTTGAGATAAGATGGCTAATGACAAACCTCGGGCAAAATACCGTCATCATTTCGTATTAGAAAATTTTGACATTTCCATTATGAGGCGACACTCTCTAACCTAGAGCGCAGGTGAGGTGCTAGTTCTCAGAGAAATTCAGTTTTGTGCCCAGAAAGATGGAATTTTCGACTAATTCAGCATGGGACAGGCGTCGAATGTCATAAAATTTTTGATTTGTCAGGTATGAATTTTCCAGTTCAATATCAACATGTCCATTTTTTCACGACTGCTAACTTGCGTTAATTTCTGAATAAAAAATCAATATAATTCCAATCCCATCCCTTCGCCTATCAATTAAATCATACGCACTATCTAAAATATATACTTTCAAAAGAATATCATTAAAAAAAATGAAAATTCCTGTTATGTATAAATTTTTATTGCCTTATTAACCAATTAGTTGATAAATTAAAATCATTTATTAGTTTCTAATGGAAATAATAATCCAGTAAAAAGGAAATATTGATACACTAAATATTAGCAGCTTTCTATTATACAGAAATAAGACCACGATAATTGTAGTATTGTCATAATGTACCCCTTTTATTAAAATAGAAATATAAAAATTAAGATCAAAGACAGTATAAATACGTCGTTACTTAGCAGCAAAGGACTCTGGTCCTTCAATGACAATGATATAATTTAGGAATGTATGGAGTGTGGTACATTTCCATATAAGCTCGTTGGCGAACTGCAGTTAATTAATTAATTAATCTAAGGTATAATACAACTAGAATTACGTCGTTGTGGCAGTCACACTGTAATATCATTTTTGTTACTTAATGAAGGAATATATTTATATACAGACCTCATTAAAAACAATGTATAAATTATCAAATAAATTTATTTTGTTGTTAAAACTGATGAATTAAATAAAATTAGAGAAAACGAATACCTTAGAAATTCTCTATTGCATTGAACGGGGAGTTTTTAATATTTATTTTAAAGAATCAGGATGAAAAATCTAGATCTGACCTTGGTTCGATCTCCATGTCTTATGTTATTGAGTTCTAATATTTTTCCAAATATAATATAGAAGTTTATTTTAGGATTATAAACATTTATATTACCTAAAAGTTCGCTTATACTTCTTAATTTAAAATATAAAATAATAAATTATATGAAGTTATCATTATGTCAGAACTAGATGATTCTTAGATAGTAATTTTTGAAAAAATTATTATAAGAATTATTCGCTTGTATTTATATAGTTTTTCTTAAAACGTCAATATTGGTACTCCAAACCTTAGTCCTTACTTCTCCTTTCCCTACAACCATAATTCATTCACCTCTCTCCAATCGTTATTTACGGCAGTATCCACTTTCCATTCCTCGTCATATTTTTTCTATTCTCCTGCTTTTTCCATACTTTTTGTAAATAAACGTAGATCGTTTGACATCTATATTAAAATATCTCAACTTTAAGAATGTTTTTAACATATTTATATAACTCGCGTTACCAAAAAAACTGTGACAAACATTAATTGGAATTTGAAGTCCTCTTGACGTATGGCTATCTCAGAAGAACCTACAATATGGTTTTCATCCGTCGTGGAACGTGTACTTCACACTCAACATTTGTTTTTAATGTCAATTATATAATTTTCAACACCAAGTTTTTGTGAATGTTTATGCTGTCTTCTACTGCTCGCTCCAAATTTGTGACAAGGCAAGGCTTCGTCTACATCTCACTTTTCCGTCTGTATACTTCAAATTTTCCTCTCTGCTCGAGGAAGTTCTCTTCAGTTACTGCCCTAGTACAAACGGTTAAAAAGTTTTCTCTGGCGTAAGGCTCGCAGAATTAAAAGTAAACAGAGATATAATTGAGACACATCTGCTCACTCCGCCACGATAGGCAGTTGTTCTCTCCGTGTCACAAAACTTTGTAATTACTTGGCAGCAGACAGCTGCATACCGACGCGGAGGTACGCGAGCCTCGGGAATTTACAGAAACATTCCACTTTCCTGTCTATCGAACATGAAACTTTAATTCAATTAGCTCTTTTTTCCACAGTTTTTAAGTAGAATAAAATTTTTGAAGAGCGGTCATTTGACTTTTACGCCTGACTCATTTTGATTCTCCTTTTGTCGTCTCATGAGAAAATATTGATTTTATTTAATATCGAGCTAATATATATTCTAAAGGGATTATTGAAATAGGTTATCCCTACAAATTCGGAAATGATAAATAAATTAGTTCCGGTTATGACTACATTTGAAAAAACTGACAGCATTAGCGTATATTTTAAGAAAGTAGCCAAGTACAGACCAAAGCACACAATCTGAAACACATTTCTCCATAAGTGTAATATTTAATTTTCAATAAAAAAAACAGGTACACAATTCAACACTTGCAGAAGTAGTATAATAAATTTTAAAGTTAAGAATCACGAAGCATATGAATCAGAATTTTTTATATACATTACAAGTTGAAAGTAGCAGTAATATCCAACACTACAGACAGACCCTTTTATTGTCAGGGATGGTTTTACAAAAATTACTTACAAATAAATAGTAAGGTTGAATTTTTTTAAACTGTAATTTATATTTCACTTACTTAGCATTCAAAAAATGTTTTCCTTTCCATAAAGACGTTTTAGATATAATATTTATATATCCAGTTTGTATGAATTATTAAAACAGCTTCATAATATATATATATATATATATATATATATATATATTAGAGTAACAGGCTACATGACGGTAATACACATAGTGGCAACTCCCCTTTAATATCATAGGAAGGGATTAGAAAGGGGCGATGCGGAAGGGTAGAGGAAGGTAGACAAAGGTTAACTAGGACCCCCGGACTATAGTTTAAGGATCCTACCCGCCTACCGCCTAAAAGTAATGCAGGAAAACCATAGAAAAACCTGCATCAGGTAGGTCGGGCATTGGGTACTTGTCCCACGCCCTTCCGATAGCGGGAGAAGAGTTTGCTGTGGGAACGCAGCATTCCCTTCTCCGTACCTCGACCATTTTAAGTGGCAGATGGCCGACTGTTCCAATGGGAACAGAGAACAACTCTTACTGTATGCCCAATGTCTGTGACCCGGGTATATACACCTCTCAAAACAGGTCGAGGTGCCTCGGCTTAGTTAAAAACGGAGAGAGGAAAAGGCATCCCAAAGGTAGCCCCTTCCTGTCTCTCCTACAAGGTTCTGCCTGCGAGAGAACATCCCTCGCATATACTGCCTGCGAGAGAATAGCCCTCGCAGACAGCTTGTCAATTCATAATATTTCCTGGTAGAAACACTTCAACAGCAGACTTGGTATTACACCTAGAATAAATACGAGAATGATTTCCATTTCGTTTTCAAAATTGATAGTTGAAAGACTAGGGGAAGGAATGTAGAAAACACTTTTAGAATGTATTGGAAACATTCAGAAAAAATAAATTTAAATAAAAGGACAGAATAAAATGATTTAAATACCAACAGAATTTTTTTTTTAAAATTTTAACAATAAAAAATTAAATTAAATTATTCAAAACGAAATTAACACTCTTTACACCCGTTGGAGTAAAACAGAAATCAATTTTTGCCACCCATATAATTAATTACGTTGGTTCTGTTCCCGAAGGCAATGATACAACTACAAAAATCGGGAAATTATAATTCATTGCCTCCTTTCTCCTTACGTAGACTTCAGTTACCGGCACTTCTTGGCCCCTTTAGTAGCTCTTGCCCTGCCTGTCTTTCCTGGTATTTTATTGCCTTTTAATGAGGCCTTTAGTGCTCCTGTGCCTTACTACCTGACTGCGCCGTTGACATAAACCTCTTTTTTTTTAGATATACACATTTCTCACTCTTTTGTCGCAACAGCAGTAAACTAATTTTGAAATAGAGATAAAAGCCAAGAAATTTTCCTTCGAGTTCAAAAACCCAAGAAGTACGCATAATCAGACAAATTGAAATCTATCAAAATCTTACAGTAATAAAACACTGGTTAACTCGGTATTTTATTCATTGGAGTTCAAAAAGTGTTATATTAAAAGAAAACATATATAATACTGTTTCTCAGTTTTCATATTATAAATGTTTTCAACGGAGTCATTAATATTAATGTGACTTCTCTTAAAATAAATCTAATAAACAGCAACCTATTTGGTCATAAAATTTATAACATTATATTTAACAAATGCAGCGTTTCATCCCTAATTAATACTTCTTCAGGAATACAATTTCAATTAAATTCAGTTATAAATTGTTACATAAAAATTTAAATAAACATAAATTTCTAACTTGCGGTTTGTACACACGTTGAGGCCGAAAAAAATGTGTCAGTAATAATTATGTGTAATGAAAATGTATCTTTAAAGATAAGTTATATGCTTAATTTTAAAAAAAGACAAACAGTTCGAACTGTCACTCAGCTGCACAATTAAATAAGAATCTGTTCAAATGTTTGTGATTCTCTGTACTTAAAAATAGAGAAGCACATTCTCTAATACCATAATTTGTTTTTCGCGAAATATTTCAATTTATGGAGATAAAAATTGTTTTAAGTACATACTTGCATATTATTATCCACGAATATAATAAAACAGTATAATAAAATATTCAAAACAATTTTTAAAATTTATAGGATCCAAATTCATCACTACCATGGTGTATATATACTGGAAAACTTGGGAATACGTTACTTTGAGAGTGTACATTAGGCCCACCCACTATTCAGGTGGTCCATGTAAAGATCTGCATATCCAATGCTTCATTCAAGACTGACAAAGAAGGAGAACGTAAATAATGGATGAATTATTCCAACAATCCATATAAAAGAACTTCAATATTCCACGTTGAGAAGGGAATGGCCAGAGAAAATACGAAAGACGGTGCGGCGAAAGAGAAAATATGCAAAATAATTTCTTGCTCAGAATTTTTATTCCTTATGATATAAAGAAAAGCTGTAAAAATAATTTATTCGCATACGTTGCACATTATTTAAAAATTTATTATTTTTGGATAACGAATAAATAATCCAAGCTTACATAAAAAGCGAAAGTAAAATAAGAACAAATGGTATTATTTAGATCTTCCTTCAAAAAAGTCGAAAATTTGAGTTATATAAATATCGGTCAGTTACAAAAAATGATCTTTTGTTCGTGTTAATTCTAACATTCTTCTCATCCATTTAAATGTTGCTGTTATTACTGTCGCGGAGATTTGTATTCACTTTAATTGCATTACTCACGTCATGTCATACGATATTCAAGTGTCTGAGGGAAACTTTTTTCCGCGATCAGTCTTCTCAGTACGCTTAATTGATTACCGATTTCGGAACGATTAAAAACATAAATAAGTTGTGTTACTTTTAAAAATATATAATATCACTTTTGTATTAAAATAAAATATTAATAAAATAGGTAAAATGAAGTCTACATATCAATATTTACACTTTCCCGATTTTACGTTTGTAAGCATAATTTTACTACAAATATATTTATATATCCTTTCATAAAAATATGCAAAGCGAAAGTCTTTGTTTCGTTGAAGCAAAGATCGAGTATGGGTTAAGTGAAACCTGTTTCCACAGAAGTCTTGCGAAATGCATGAGAGCACAATTCTTCAGCAGCGTTGCCCTGACTGGCTGGTTGGCAGCCTGTGAATTTCAAATTACAATAAGAGCTCCTCTGATGCAATATTCATGTCCTTTCTAGTAATGGCTGCCCCTCAACTAATGCAGGCTTCGGGTGGCTTGAGAGTACCCAGTATGCCAGATTGAACACCGACGGTGAAAACATAACAAAACATCAGTTTATTAGCTTATATAAATACTTTACAACACTTTCCTTAATTCCTTTATTTTATTACAAATATTTTATTTTTCTTACTTTAGGAAAAACCGAAAACATATTCCCCCTGCATGTTATTACTTCTAAAAGTATTCATTTAAATTTTTTTAAAAATTATATCGCTTCCACTAACTTTAGAAAGTTAAAGAATGAATAAAATGATGTATTCTGGTATTGGACAGAAATACAATAGTTATGTAAATGCAGTCAACCAAATTTATTTAGCGATAGGGCGAAGTTCCATGAATTTAAAGTGTTCGTCTCGATCAGGTCCGATTTATGACGTAATATTTAAAGAGAATATATAATATTCTCTTCTTCTCTAGTAAATAAAACAGTGTCTGTATGTTTGTTTGTTTGTGAAAATATTCAAACAGGCTATTTGAGTCGGATAAATATTTTTAGGGGTCAAAGAGATTGACAGTGCTTATACTGATGTTACCTGTGTATAATTTTAACCCCTTACTGAACGGGAAAGGAGCACCCTAAGGGGTGGGGAATACAACAGAGATTTGATTCAAAGCTAGGATTATGGATGCCGCTGAGTTTAATTATGAAATTCAACTTTCCGTTTAACTCCCCCCAGCAGGGATGGTCAGGGGTAGAAGTTTCAAACATGTTAAACGGTCGATATTTGCGTCGAATAAATATTTGTCGGTTTAAATTACATTGATAGTACTTCTACCGCTGTTATTTATGTGTAATTTCAACTCCTTTCGGCATGGGAGGGGAGCACGGTTAGGAGTGGGGGTGTAGGGGCGTAACAGGAAAATAATGCCAAAACATCCGAGGTTGGAGTCATATCCGGGATTATGGATGTCGCTGAGTTTCATTATGACATTCAACTTTTTTTTTAAACCACGGTAAGGAAGGTGAAAATTTTCGAACACGTTAATATAGTTGATTTATTCGTCGTTTGGGTTCAATGAGTTCAGCCCCTTTCATCATAGGAGGTGAGCATATTTAGGGATAGGAGTCTAGGTACAACCGAGATTGGAGTAAAATCGGGGTTTATGGATATGACTACCCGGGAAATTCCGGAATCCCAGCGAGGAATTGATAATTAATACAATTTTTCATATAATATTCATATACTATTTCGTTTCTATCATGATTCTAAAATTAAAAGAAGACTATCTATAGTTAATGATCTGTAAAAAAACAGGGTACAGAACAAGAGATACAATAATACGGTGTTTTTCTTCTATTTTTCGTTCTAATAACATGGCAGAAACACAATTACAAGTTCTCATTACTAAAGATATATTCAATAACTCCTTTACCATTTTATTCTAGTTATTTTTTTGTTCCCACTAAACACTTGTAAGGCATTTAAAAATTATTTAGCAATTGTTCGCCCCCGCAGAAAATTTCCTGCTCCAGTTCCCTCTACGGTTTTAATTTGTTTTTAATATTCTCTGGCGCCATTCATGGAAGAAAGGTTGTTTTGAAGCATATTCTTTTATGAATACGTGCTGCTACAGAACGCCGACAAAGCGATCAAAGGAAGAGTGATCAATGATGAAGCATATTCTCCTCTGGTTTACAACGGGAGAAAGATGAAAATTTGTCTTGTGAGGAACGTTAACGATGTTTGCTGCTTTAGTGTATAAATCTGTAAACCGAGGCAGAAAAACCTGCGTCTGAAATTCCATAGCGCATTTGGGATATTTGTTAACGTGAAGAATATTATATTGAGAATTTTCATAAAACCGTATGGGAAAAAGTTGCCTTACGCAAAGTAAGAATTCATCCACAGAATAATGAAACGTGTATTGATTTTAACACTCCTTCCGCCTACTTTTCAAATAAATCTGTCTCGGCGGGACATTATTTAGATTTAGGAGGCGAATTTATAGAAGTAAAAGTTGGCTACATCATATGGAGTATAGCACACGGAACTTTTTCCACGTTAACCTTTGTGCTGAAAAATATATATTTAGTTTTGATTACAATTTTTGCCGTATCACTTATTCACGTACTTCGATTCGTTAAGTACGAAATTTGTGGACTTTTTGAATTACCAGCACTTATCAGTATTTGTAGCGAAATATTTTTGTACTAAACTAAAATTTAACTATCGTAATGTTTGTTTTTTAAAAAAAATTAATATGTCACAATGAAAAATGTGGTGATCTCTGGATAACTTATTTGCCGGAACGAGAGAAAAAATGGAACAAATGACATACAATCATTGTTGTGATTAATATGAATTAAGAAATTCTAAGTTTATAAGGAAACTTTGATGAAAATCACGTGTTCAGTTGGTGTTAACGTATGTTTACGATTGTAATGATTGATGATTCCATATAACTTGAAATTACATTAACGGACGCATATCCGTTGGACGATATTTGTTTTGAGACCTGGACTGCTATTTCGACTCCCGCGAACTGCATGTGGTTTGTCTGAGCTGTTACTTCTATTTTTGAAAAAAAAATACTATTTAGAGAAAGAAATATCGATATATTCATTGTTAAAAGGCGGTAAAATTATTATTATAATAGCGCCCAATAGATTTTTAAAAGTGATCCATGTTATTTATTAACTTACTATAAATTAGTTTTATTGGTTGATTAGCCATTTCGTATCGAGTTGATCACTGTTTACTTACCCGCGATGTGACTTTTTTTTTTAAGCTGTAGACAGGCTATGTATAGGGTAACCCACATAGTGACAACTCCCCTCTTATATCATAGGAAAAAGAGTGAAAGAGGGGATGCGGAAAGTTAGAGCAAGGTAGCCAATGGTTAACTAGGGCCCCCGTGCTATGGTTTAAGGATCCTACCCAGCATATCGCCTAAAAGTGATTCAGGGAAACCCCTAGAAAAACCTGCATCAGGTAGCTAGGGCACTTGGTACTTGTCCCACGCCCTTTCGATGGCGGAAGAGGGGTTTAAATTGGGGTCGCAGCTTTCCCCTCGCCGTGCCTTGACCAGCTTAGGAGGCAGCTGGCCGACTATTCCAATAGGCCAGAGTTCACTTTTAATAAGAAAATTTTGTTGAAACACCTACGCCTCAAATGCATTCAAAAAACCAACTGAAAATTTCAGAATTCCTGACAAAGGTGGAGAAATTATTGGAGTCTATGCCAATAAGTTGAAGATAATGTGTGAAATTAAGTAATAAGTTTCGTATTAAAAAAATCTCGAATTAAATTATGTGTTTAATTTTTAAATTTAAAATTTAAATCAAATGTAAATAAAAAATGTACTTTAATTTTTAAACTATTTAATAGAAGTTTCAAATAGGAAATAAGGGCGAAAACAAAAATGAAAAAAGTATTGCATATATTTTATACGTTTATTTATAAACACGGATAATGTGAAATAAAGCACAATACGAGGTCGTTTAAGCCTTCTGAACGTAGCGAGTCAGTCTGTTAGGGTCCTTCGCTTTTGGTTTGCAAGTCACAATTCTAAAAGGCCTGTTCTCTACGCGTGGGTGTAGCTTAATGCGCTCGGCCTAATGCGTCCACCAACACGACGCGTATGTCAACCACTACGTTCTACACTAATCAGGAAATCTGCTGCGAGCAAAACGACACTTAAGCTTTACCAAGCCGCGCAACGCGTCATCAGGAGGTATACCTATAAGTTTACCTTTTTAATTTTACGTACCCTATCTTTAGAAATGCATTTTGAAATTATTTCATCTCGCATTTTCACTATAAGGATTACCCATAGAATTCTTCTTTATTTAGTGAAAGTAGGATAAAGAATAAGTGACCGTCTATAAATATAACACTAGCAATCTTATTTAGGTATCGTGGGCGAACATGTCGATATCAATATACTCCTAATAATCTGAAAACATAATTCAGAGGAAGGGGTTTGACACGAGAAGAATGACGTTGCGAATTCTTACGCATTGTTAAATCTTAAGATCCATACATGGCCAATGCAGTTAATTGCGCCCACAAATACAAACTTACATAATAATAATCAACCTACCTTCTTTGGCGTAGGAGCCAGCGTGACTGCGTCGCCTCATCCTGGGTTCGAATTCCGACGAGGGCATCGATGCTGTGTCCATACTAAGAAATCCCAACTTGATAGTTCCCCATAGAAAAAAGTAGCTAATGACCTTAGCAGTTGATGCGAATAAAAACAAATAATTAAAACATACTAATAATAAATGTCCCAAAATAAAATTTCATCCTTATACGAAAATATTTTTCTTCAAATCAGTCAGGAAGTCAGTGTGTTATGCTAAGTATTATAAACGGTTTTTATCAGGTTTAATTTTACGCCAAAGCAGTATGACATTTGGGAATACGTTTTATAAAAATTATTAACCCGGAGAGAACACATTGTGAAAATATGGAAACAGATTAATTTGAAATTTAAAGAGTTATACTGGATAATAGTTGAAAAATCACAGCTTCCAATATAAAACACAGTTAAAGTATATAAAAATATTTAAGCCAATATGGACATATGTTATCGAACCTTGATGCTGTACCAGCAATTCCAGCATTGCCTGTTCTTAAAAGAAACCAATCGATAATTCTCCGATCAATGGCAGACACGTCCTGGAATGTCTCGAAAGAATGAAACAATCATTAATGACCGAATCATACCGTTCGTCCAAGATGAAATACAAGAACGAAACAGGAAACAGCAGGAGAAAATCGAGAATCTCATCAACCCACTGATGCAGCCAATTACTTGAACAAGAAGCCAAAAGAAGGCTGAAAAGACGCCATCAGTAGGTCTCAAATAAGTTGTAAGGGTCTTCTCGACGGAGGGGTCAACCTACCATATTAGTTCTATGTTACCACGTCACCTTATAGAACTATAATTCTCATTGCTAATTAAATAGATTAAGAAAATATTTAATGTTTATTTTGTTTTAAGATAAATGTGAAGTAAAATTTAAAATATCTCTTCCCTATGTTACAAATAAACTTTACAAAATTGAAAAAGAAACAATTATTTTGATAACTTATAAAACTTAACATTTTATTTCAATTATGAATGATTATTTTTTTAAAAAAATAGATTCGAATTAAAGCTATTTGTGAATGTGACGTCAGTGTCCAGTTAGTGCAAATAGCCATCGGACGTTTTATAGAATGTTTATAGACCACTTCCAGAAAACAGTCGTAAACGATAAAAGGGCTACATTTGGGCCAATGTACTGGCTCATTGCCCTTTGTCTTTAAAAAGTTAGAGCTCAATGAAGTAGTGTATTTATTTTATATAATTTCGTTCAGCAATATGCACCCGCATCAATTGTAGATTATTGATGATTTAAAATTTTGTCCCATCATTCTCAATTCTATAATAAAAGACACATAGTAAGTTTCCAATATTCATTGATTTTGAATAATAAAGATAGCCAATACCATTATTCATTATTTTCAATGAGACGTAAATTTTTTCATCCATTGATTTTATTCGAAATGCTCAATTAGTACATGAAAATGGCGTGGAACTTAAATTAAAGGTAGTGTCCTCTAAAATCTAAAAACATTGAAAGGTATAATTGTGGCATGTGTCGGCAACGTTACATGAAAGAGGTATAAATAATTTTCGTAAAAAGTGTATTATGATTGAATGGCAGACTAAATAGTTGAGATCGTACTGTGGTAACATTCCCAATAAGTAACAAACAAGTACTGTCGCATTAATTTACTTTAGTGCGTGAGCTACTGATATTGTGATTATAAAAAATTTTCTTTTCAATAAATAATAATTAATAAGTAGATGAAATAACCAAATACAGTAAAAATAAGTGATTATATATATACCTAATTTATTTTTGTCTGTATTTGGATATTTCACCTAATTACTATATTTCATACAGACGTATTATATTCTCATTTCAAATAATACTTAACTGATTAAATATACATTGATAAATTCTTACCTAGCCAAAATTATTCGTTTCCTTACATTACGTAACGAGATTAGATTAGTGAATAGAAATTATAGCCAATACACACAAAAAAGTAATATAAAGACCACACAACGTTTCTGGGGTCCTTGTCGCTTTAGTCAAGTGCTAAGAAGAGCCTAGAGAAACACAACTGTACTGGTCAGTTCACAACACTCAAAAGCCTTTCATTCATTATTTTCAATCAGACGTAATCTTTTTCATTTTGGATTAGATTAGATTTATTATTCATTCCATTAGTCCTCGGTCGAGGAAATAGGATACGACATAATATATTACAAGAAAATAATAATATATTACAATTACAATAAATATATAATTCAAAGCAACGTTAAAGATACTAATATAAGAATAATTAATGGAATGATAACTATATTAATCTTCAATTTTCAATAAACGGAGTTTACTACAGCAAATATTACTTCGATTCCCGTCGAACATGAAAAATAAAATAAGTCCTCAGTTAAATTCTACAAGATTATAATTGTAAAATAATAGCAGAACTTTATTGGATTCCAACAAATTGTTTTATTAAAGAGGATATAATCTGTCCTTCCTATCAACGAGCTCTTTCAGTGAAAAGAAACATTGTGCTCAACAAGCATATGAAACTTTCTCGCCTTATGCTGTCTTTGCCTTTTTATAATCCTAATATATTATTTAATATTATTTATTAAGCCGTTGTTTTGAATATGTAATATAAGTTATATAATTTAACCGTAACTTAGGAAATTAAGAAATAGTAACGTATTTCTGATAAAATATAGATTCAATACATAATTCTGTATAATTATATAAATGATTTGTAACCTAGAGTAGAATATCTTTTCTGTGCAATATCATTGAAGCACATGAGAATCTTCGGGATGTGTCTGAATGAATTTATGTTGAATATAAGCTGAGAGCACTTGCTTTCTTCCAAGTTCACTTGTTCGCTGAGTTTTTACGCGAGAGGAAAAATGAGCTGCCGTTTCTACAGCATAAGACGTTAAACTGAAGGCGTCGTCTTCTAGTGAGAGCCCGGAAGAAAAACCCATCCACTAAAAGTCATATTACTTACAGTGTGTGTGAAAATTCTACAAAGAAGATTATGGAATATCATTTTTTATCCTAATGTTAAATCCATCAATACAAGTTCCTCAGGAATCTATTTTGAGAGTTAAATTTTGCCTGTGAGACGAGTAATTTTCCTTCATAGCCAATAACAGTTAAATAAACATTCTACTCAAAAGGTGTTTTGAGTGTTGCATTCAGGAACGAATAACGTTATGTGAATATAAGTGTGTATAATATTGAAGCTTTATGTATAGACAGAGTGTATGCAAATAGTTGCTTGTACATATAGTCAATAAACTAATAGTAAAGGTAATTTATGGCCAAATACAGACGGTTTTTTAAAATTGAATAACACCATCGCAGATCTCAGATGAAACGTCGTGGTTTTAAATTAAAATACTTTCCAGTATTTGGCCACGAATAACCTTTTCACTATTCCCACATTCTATCAATTTCAATTAATAAACAAATAGTATAAGTGGAGAGTTAACACCGTAATATTTGACTTGTTTTATTGTTCTTGAACACACTTCATAAATCAGTTTCGATATAAAAATCTGGTCCCCCAGGTCGGCAGTTATTCGTTGGCGTGCAGTTGATACTTGTGATTGTGCTTTCGGAACAAATGTTATTTCAGTTAACACGCCACGAAGTTATAATTGCATTCCTAATTAACAGTTCGGTGATAATCATGGACATTGGGTCCCAGCTCATAAGAAAGTTTGAAACGAATTATATTTATTAATTAGTTGCACTCCCGACATTTGTTTACATAGAAAATTGTATCAGTCATTATATTTGGAACATTATTTTTTGTTTCAAATATTGAAAAATATTCATGAAAGTATAAATAAATAATGAAACGTCCTTGAGTCAGAAATTGTTTAATAACAAAAAATTAAGTATACCGACAATTCGTCCTTTTTGGCAGGACATATTCAGATTTAATGGTTTTCCGTCTAAATTTTACGAATCTTAGATTTGAGTTTCAACAAACAAGGCAGAAAACTTTGTCTCTAAGTTTTTTTCTTGATTTAGACATAAAATTATAGAACCTGAAAAGGACTAAACGTCGGTTCATTTAATTTTTTGATAATAAAAAATTTCCTGACGTAAGACCGTTTATTTATTTATATTATTAATGCCAGATATTTTTTCATTATTAAATTATACTATATTTTAAAGATTCAATAGTACGTTATTCTGAAATATATAATCTATTTCGTTCGTTTCGTTATCTGTCTTACTCTGATTCATTTCTTCTTTCCTCTCTCTTTCTCCAGGCTTTGCTTATGCGACCAATACTTTCTCGCTCTGATGACATTGTTTATTAAATAACAATCAAACGTATATAATAAAACAGCCTTCTCTCAGGCGTATTCATGAGTTTTATTAGATCCAATGATAGTTTCTCAAATAACTAATACAAAACAATACAGTATGAAATTATGAACTGTAATATTTACGCTAATTTTACTGCACTTTATTTATTTCCTTTAGATTCTAAATCACTTTCTTGATCGACCAATGTAATATACTATAATGTAATTCTGGAGGATGCATTTTATATTTAACTAAAATTTGATTTGCTTACAATTTTATTTTACTTATAATCAATGGTTTACACAAATTCAACAGGGTTCCCTTTCAAATGCATCTAAGTGAATTAAAATTCATTAACTCTTCAGTTTAAACTTTAGATGATTTAGTTTAACTACATTCAATTTCAAATGCAAACCTCAGGGCGATTTTATGAAACTCTAAATATAAACCAAAAGAAGTATGTGAGGGCTTATACGTGTGGCAGAAATCTCAATTATTTACGTCGCATACAGAAACACGCCTGTTCACATGTTGTAGTCGGCTTCCACAGGCTAACCGGAAAATCTTCACATAAATTTACTCGTCGCCGTAACAATTCTATAACATCTCTAGACAGACTCTTCTTCCGTCGGTCGGGCCTTTCTTCCGTTTCCAAGTTTTATATGTAAATTCCTACGTTTAAAGTTGTAGCTATGAACTGTTCTCTCCAATAACATTTTTCGAACTCTTACATTTTTTTACTCCTACACTTTCTCCCTTCTTGTACTTCATCGTTCTCCGAATTTTAGATAGGAACTGTCCTCTCCAATATGTAGATTTGAACTGTCCAGTTTCCTCGCTTGTCCATCTTCAATCTCGACTCTCTTCGTTCCCAACCTCTTTAAGAGTTTGATTTCAGCCAATCTACGTCGATTTAACATTTTCCCGGGTTTATTCTCGCCTTTTGGATGGGTTGACCTTCGGGAATGTTGGTAAAGTCAAAACCCTGAAACAAGGTTCCACCACAATCCGCCACTTTTGTCTGAAGGGACGGGTCCTCCTCGACATCCCGTCACCTCGGCGCCGAACTTTATGGCCGTAGGTTCCAGTAAGCCACAGCTCGGCTCTGGGTTTTTATTCAAATATTAAAAATTAATCTTGAATTAATTTGAGAGGAGGGGTGTTCTTTTGCACTAAAAGGTGAAATATTTAATAATTAACACTGCTTAACGTACAACGATATAAGAACAACGATAACTTAAACTACAAAGATATTTAACTCCCTATTATAAATATATTCATTTGTTGCAATACCAAGTGTCTTATTTCCGATTACTATTTGAAGGTTATCAATAGTGTAAAGCTTTTGATTTAATTCTAACACACTAAAATTCTCCCATAACAGATAAGGAAAACCATGAAATTTCCAGCAAATTCGCAAATTTGTTCAAAAGAGTATATCGGTTCTCCATTACAAAACCCGAAATAAATTCAATTGCTTCGATTACAACGGTATCTGTTATCAAACGAAAAGATGTTTCAATTAAAAGTTACCTATTTTTCAATGTACTATTAACATGGAAAAAATATTTTGTATCCCATTTAATATTTCTAAGTTTCCCCTGTCCAACTAATAAGAAAGGGTCGCTAATTTTAGCGAATACATCAAATATTAATGTTTCAAACCATGCGTACTTTCTAAATATTTAGTCGTCTCTACTTAAAAGCACATCCTGTATAATATTGAGTTAAAATTAGTACAACTACGACATACTACGTTAAATTTGTTTTGTGGTTATAATTTTATTGTGTTTTTGAATAGGTATTTAATTTTTCAAAAGATCTTTTTATCAGCATAAAATTACAATGTCATCTTTGAATGTTCAAGAATATTTATATGAGTTGAGAAAACAGTATTATTGTTATAAAGAATGGATAATGTACAACTTAATACATATATTACTTAAAGAGTTTATATGAATCGTGAAAAGTAAAAGAACCAACCAAATATACAACCGAGTAAAATGTTATAAATTTTTTCAACAAGACAAGTAATATTATGTAATTTGGCATGTCGACAATAAAAATAAATCGTAATATTTAAATATATCAACAAAATTTGTTCGTGGATGGTTACAAACATTGAGTGAACTTACCTGCAGGAAAGAAAATAAACCAAAAACTAATACATAAAACTCGTTAAGTGGCATGTTTTATGAACTTGCAAACTATTATCATGATAAATAACTTTCTGTAGTTATCGGAAAAACTTTGTGCGTTGTAATTTACTAGAAAACCATGGCTGAGGTAGACGAAAATGAGATATATTTACACTAAAGTCAAACGCAGAAGTATAGCCGGAGCTAAAAAGTTACTTTTTTATGGAACACCTTTAATTAAAGAAAGTGACTCGGTAAAAAGGGGTAATAGCTGTAAAGTTTTCTGAGGTGTATGAAACTGTAATTAATTTACAGCGGTAATAAGCAGACTTTGTTTAGGAGTGTATGGAGTTCAAGTTGTCATGAAATTAATAGAGGCCAATATCGTGGTTTAAAGTCTGCCCCTACTTATTTTTTCTCCTTAGATCGCATCCAATATTTTTTTACCTTAATAGTACTTTAAAGCTTAGTAAATACAATTAGTGTATATTAGCATCTCCTTTATTTCATTGACCTCCTGTTTTGGTAGGAAAAAGTTAAGAATATACTGCATTATCTCTTTATTTTTGGTTTAATTTCGTTGGCTCAAGTACTTTGTATTAGTTCCATCTTTCAGTCGAGTCTAACAAAAATGTGTTTTTTTATTCGATATTTATTCATTCTTCTGTTTCAATTTCCAGGAAAATAATGCTATAAAATTCCTGTTATGAATAATAATAAAAATATTTTATGTAATTTTTGTTTTAAAAACTTCAGAAAGCTTTCGTCTTTATCTTATAACCATTTAGTTGTTTTGAAACACAGATGAGAACAAATATTATACAGTGTATTTGGTAAATGTAGGCAATGTTATAATTATTCGGCTCGTACATACCGTTAAAAACTGAGTTGATTGAATTAATTTAAAATAACTTTATTTAAAATAAAACACTTGAAAACTTTTATATATAAACAAAGTAATAAGATAATATAGTAGTGCCGATATAGACACTTTTTTTGGGTGTAGACAGGCTATGTATAGGGTAATCCACATAGTGGCAACTCCCCTCTTATAGCATAGGGAAGGGAATTTGAAGTGGGGATGAGGAAGGGTTGAGGAAGGTAGCCAAGGGTAACTAGGGCCCCCGGACTATGGTTTAAGGATTCTACCCGGCATTCGCCTAAAGAAATGCAGGACGAAACCTAGAAAAACCTGCATCAGGTAGGTCGGGCATTGGGTACTTGTCCCACGCCATTCCGCTAGCGGGAGACGAGTTTGCTGTGGGGACGCAGTATTCCCTTCTCCGTGCCTCGACCAGTATACGAGGCAGCTAGCCGACTATTCCAATGGGAATAGCGGACAACTCTTACCGTATGCCCAAGGTCTGAGACCCCGGAACATACTACTCTCTGAACAGGCCGAGGTGCCTCGACTTGTGGGAAACTTAGTTCAAAAACGGAGAGGAAAAGGCATCCTTTTTTTTAGGGCAACAGGCTACATGAGGGTGATCCACATTGGGCAACTCCCCTTTAATAGCATTGGAAGGGATTTGAAAGGGGGGATGCGGAAGGGTAGAGGAAGGTAGCCAAGGGTTACTAGGGCCCCCGGGCTATGGTTTAAGGATCCTACCCGGCATTCGCCTAAAGAAATGCAGGGAAAATCCTAGAAAAACCTTCATCGGGTAGGTCGGGCATTGGGTACTTGTTCCACGCCCTTCCGATAGCGGGAGAGGTAGAGAAAATCCCTCGCAGGTACTGCCTGCGAGAGAATAGCCCTCGCAGGCCTTGACGGGCCGATATAGACATTCGTCGCGTCCAACATGTAAACGTGCCTTCGGTAAACTAGCTGTTACTGTGTTTACATGATGTTGAAATACCTTTCTCTGTCATCCGCATCCTCCCATTCAAATCCCTTCATATGCTATCCACCACGTGGATTACCATCACGATTACTCTAAATAATTTTTTTAAAAAAAGTCGAATACAATTTAATGAATCAATAAGAAAGTGGCCAAAATTTATAAATTCAATGCCATAGATTTGCAATAAAATTTTATTCAGCTTATTTATTATAAAGGTGTAATGAGCTTCTATTTCTTAAATCTATGGGTTAACTACGTTTGGTTCTTGGTGTATTTTTGTGGAAGATTTCTGTTTCGTCAAATTTAAAAACAGGGTTTAATGTTTTCACGTGAGTGGAGATTGCTGTATTATATTTAGATTTAGGTTTTAAACTTAATTTGTGGTGTCATAACCTGTTATTTAGGCATGTTGTGGTAAAGACATTATAATATTTGCCACAATTGTCACATTCAATATCATAGTTATTTTTAGTGTTATTGCGGACAAGTCTCTATCTTTGATATTCATAGGTTTAAATAAACATAAAATACTCGTTTGGTCATTATAATGTTGTTTTTATTACTAGGAAAATTTGATTTATTAGTACTGGGTGATGTCAATATTTCATTAGAGAAGGTAAGTGCATTTGTTTAATTTTGATAAATTGAGTGTCCGTAGTTTATTAATGAGAGTCACGGGGAAAAAACTATCCTCGAATATCTTTTTTAGAGTAACAGGCTACATGAGGGAAATGCACGTGGGTCAACTCCTTTTAATAGAACAGGAAGGGATTTTAAATAGGGGTTGCGGAAGGGTACAGGGAGGCAGTCAAGGGCCATTGGGCTATAATATAAGGATCCTATCCGGCATTCACCTAAAAGTGGTACAGGATGAATCCTAGAAAACCTGCATCAGTTAGGTCTGGCACTTGGTAGTTGTCTACGCCCTTCCGATAGCGGGAGAAGGATTTGCTGTTGGGACATCGAGTATGCTTTGGTTTTAAGGTCTGCAATAAATCTTTCATCTGTGATAGATAATGCTTTAAAAACTAAATTGTTAGCATAATTTATTATCATATTGTTAGGGTGATTTGAATGATAGTTTCGAGTGGTACTTAAAGCAATATATATAGATAGTGTACAGTAGTTTGTTCTTGATACAGATAGTCATGTCTAAGAAGTTAAGTTTATCATCTTTTTCCGTTTCAGTAAAATTAATTTGAGTGTTGTTGATCTTTTTAATTATACGAAAGATATCATCGATATATTTAATAATTAATTTTGGTTGGACTATTAAGTTAATATTAATTGTATATTAAAAATTTTGTGACTGAAATATGAAAGATTGGTAAACTTTAGTTTGTTATGGAAATTTTAGAATATCTGTAAATTTTGTTTGTAACTTTCTAAAATAGCGATCAGTTTTAACACTAATAACGCATATTCTATATCTTGATAACTAATTGATTTCTGTAATACAGGACGTTTGTAATTTTATACGTAAAATTGTATGTACACATATGCATGTGCGTATGTGTACGTACTGGTAAAATTTTAAACCTCTTCAGGTACCAGCAGTAATTTTTTCAGTGTTAAGTTACCTAGAGTATTTTTTAATCTAATATGTACTTTCGTAAGGTACCGTAAGTCATATTAACTTAGTTTTCCGGAGTAATTTTGAAGTAGAAGTGTGCCGGTAGTATAATTCACTTGATTTGGGTATCAGGCGTGTTCTTGAATCTATTAAGTACCGGAAGTGTTTTTGCCTTTCTTAGATTAGCGAGTGTATTTTATTGTCTTTCAAAACCGTAATTATTTCAGTTTCCGGGAGTATTTCCGACTCTCTTAAGGTACTTAGAGTATTTATTAACTCTATTAGGGAACGGTTAGTGTTTTAGGCTCTATCAGTTTAGCGGGCAGCTGGCCGATTATTCTATTAAGAATAGCGGACTACGCTTACCGTAAAAAATAAATAACGAATCCGTTCGCTCAATGAAAACGTACACATTATAATATTGTTCTGAAGAAATATTTATTCCGTCCTTCAAAATTAAGGAAGAAACATTCTGTTAGTACCTTTATTTTAATGCAAATGTAGTTTAAATTTTAATCCAGTACTAGAGATGATTGGATTGGATTGGATTGGATCGGAACTACTCGCTCAGTCAAAAGATTTTTTCTTGACCCACCGCTATATATATATATATATATATATATATATACACATATAAGTCCGCTCACCACTCCCGAAATTATTTTTGCCTTGTTCACATGAATTTTCATTTGATTTTCCAGTGAATTTAACTTTATAATTTTTGAACAAAAAATATATGCTTTTTTCATAATTTTTGATTAATAAATAAATATTTATGAAAATTAAATATATGACTCTAGCGAATTTATTTTTACAATTAAGTGAATTGGAATAGGTTCTATTGGTTTCGGGTTGTGTTTTAAAGAACAAAGTTTTGTGCGTATAATTTTACTATTTGAGTATTTGTAACATTTAAAATATATATATATGAGAAATATTTATATATACACTTATATTGTAATTCTTATGCCACTGAATAAAAATAATTACAGTAGCTAGGTGAAGAACTTGGGAGTTAGACGGCAAACTGAAATGGGATTGAAAACTCTCATTACATTGTTTGAACTGTATTTTTAACATTGCTTTTTTCAAAAAAAAATGTTTTGGTACCGTTTACCTTAACATTGGAACGAAGTTCTGGAAATAATTTTCTATCAAAATTATTTAGTTATTTAATGTGGCAACGTCGTGGACCCTCTTCTGACCCTTTAACCTTCAAAATTTAAGTATTTCAAGTGGTTGTATCTCGCAGAATTTGTTATTTGCTCTCAATATTTTTTGTACTTGTCTTTATAATGAGTTTTTTGCTTGCATTAATAATATGAAGAATTTTAGTAATTAAGGACGGGATCCGCATACTACGCCGATATTATAAGAAAGTGAAGTGAATTATTAATGTTTATAAAAGCAGAGTGTGTTGTTTTATATGAAGAAATCTTGAAGTGACCTTAATAGGATAAAGTGGAAAGTATAGGAGATAGGTAGATAGATTTATTCACCATTAGCCCTCTTAAGAGGAAATAGGATTCGTCACTCCTAGAGAGAAGACGTGGATAACATTTAAGAGCAACAAGAGGATTACAGAAAGAATTTCCACGACCATAAGTAAAGACAAAATTATATTAACTTTCTATTAGATTTTGTTCATATGGCACTAAATTTAATTTTTCCAGAATAATTTCCTCACTATAATTTCACCCTTGGGAAAGAGGTCAATGTTTTTTAAATTGTTTAAGGGCAAAATTTGTATTCTTTGCAATTACGATTTTTAATTCTTTGTAATGAAATATTTGATATATATATATATATATATATATATATATATATATATATTGAGCAAAGTGAGTATATTAATCGCTGTGCGACGTTTCGATGACATGCTCGGACAAAATCTTCCGGCGAAGATGTAGGAGAGACTTATCGAAGTGCTTCACAAAGATTATCCTGTGTGGTTGATAGAATGTTCAGAAATATGCCTTCAGAACATAATTAAATACTATTATAATTTTAATTGTCAGTATTAACAATTATAATGAGATGCAAAATTTCAAAATTAAAGGTTTCAATGAAATAAACACTGTTCGTAGTCCTTCGAAGGATAGCAGGAGAAATGTAATCATGTTCCATGGCTTGAACATTGTTTCCAGGATCTGGATAGTAATGAACTTACTAAACGCTGTAACGAGTTCGTCTCTTTAGTGAATAACATTCATAATTTTGTCATAGATGCAATGCAGAGGCGCCAAACCAGCCACTGAATCGACCGAATAATTTCCTTTATTCATCGCAAACGCGGTACCGATCTATCTGATAGTTTTTTAGACTCAATTTTGCATGTAGAATTAGAACCACTGAGACATACGATGCGACAGTAGAGTATTCGTCACTACTGCTTCTCGGAACCAATCTTCAGCGCTAAATTTTCTAATTTTGAGGAACAAATTTGCATACCCAGTATTTTTCCCTCCACATTATTACCGGTACTTATTACATTTTATTCATGTAAGGTTGAGTTTCGAACCTAAGCCTGCCACTATTTGCGCTCCCTCAGAGTTATGATTTCTATAAAAATAATTGCAGACATGTAACAATGTTACGTTACAATAATATATATTTATATAATTGAAAATACTCACATTGTATTTCTGGCTAATGTGGAAACGTGTATGTAAAATGCGAATGGCCAAGAAAATAATGACTAGCCAAATTTAATTTCTACAGTGTGTGCAAGTCTGATATTCAGAAAGTAAAAAACGAGGAATAAAACGTGCTTATGGTTTAATTTTTTCATTAAAGAGGCATCTAAATGACTGGACTACTCAAAACATAGTGCCTTGGAACGAGGTAGCTTTGCTTTTTGTCGGAAGAGGCGGAGATGTTCTTTGCTATGAAACGCCGCTGGCGGTCCCATGGGGACGCTCTGCAGGAGCCGTTATCTCTGGCCCACACCACAAGATGGCTGCGCAACGCACGGGGAGCAGCAAACCAGCAGCCCGTTTGGTCTGTGCTGCTTTTAACTTAAATGTAAGGAACTCCAGTGCGAAACAAGAGTCTGGAGGCTTATTTCCTTAATGGAATTTTGTTTAAGTTTAGCGGAATATTACCGCACTTGACATGCTCTAGTACCTAACTGCAGAGGGCTCTCAAATACTCAGTATGCGTTAGAATTCTGAATTACCATTAAAGTTATATCATGGGTCAATTAAGTCTTATTTTTTTATAACTATCTATGTTTATGCACAAATTAAAATATAAAATAATTATATTTATATGGATGAAAAATCGGACATGGAAAACTAAACAAACAATAAAACCAGTGGTAAAAATATTATCCGTAAACATAAATATCTACTTTTACAAGTCGTATGATATTTGTTCTTTTACAGAGTGTTTTTAAATCATTAACTGAAAAGTGAGATTAGTTATTTTTGGTAGATTATTAGGAGAAGCAAGACCCAAAGGTTGTGGAGACAGACAAATGATACAGAATTCATAATTTATAATTCATTCAATACGGGGAAAGAAAATGAGTAATTCTTTTGAGTTATATTACTTTCAAATATTATTTTCAAATTGCAGTAAATATAAGTACATTGACATGGGATTATAGGGCACGTAACTGTTGGTTCATGCTAACTATGTACTCTTGTTAAAATAATTTGAACGCTTGAATACAACACGCAATACACATTTAATTCCGTTTTCTTATTCGACCAGGATTAGCTATAATAGAAAATAAATTCCCCCACTATAAGGGGAATAACAAGCACGCTCTCAATTACAATAATTCCTTGTACATATTTTATAGATTTGCATGATAAAATACCCAGATGATTATAAATTTAACTTCAAAACTAATGTGGCCAATCAGAAGGCAGAGATTTGTGATTATCTAATTGCTGAATTTATTTAATTCTAATAATTTAACTCGTTAGTAGCTGACTGTCACTATAGTTTCTTGGTTTAAAGCAGCTTCACTCAGTAATACGTTGGCAGTTAAAAATGAGCTAGTCAATTATTAAAAAAATTAAATAGATTAGGAAATAATTATTGTTTTTAAAATTCAATTGACTGGTGACACTAAGTGACAATATTAAATAAATAAATATAAATATATATATATATATATATATATATATATATTAGTTCCTACGGTTAATGTATAAAACTAAAATGTTTCTATTGCCTCAAATCAACTGGATAGCTTTTATTCGACATCTTTACAAAAATTAATAAAAAAGTATTTGAATTATTATCTATAATATTGTCTAAAACCAAAAAAAAATTAACAAAAAATTTTTCTAAGCGAGATGTAATCCACAATTTATTGCGTTTATTTATTCGGTTACGATTCGCTAAAATAGTAAATAGAACCTCCCATTAAAAATCTAATTAGTTTGCTGTTTTTTTGCACAGTTTCTCGATTTATTTTTAGACAGTTTTGATTTAAGTTGTGTTTTATTATAAAATTTGGGCTAGTTGCTCGTCCTAAATAACATTTTTAACGCTGACGGGTGACCGTGCTTTAACTGTCGTGTCGAACCTGATGAGTGTCGCTGCTATAATGTGAAACTCAATCGCGCAATTTTTACTCAAAATCTTGGCTATTAAATAAAATTATTAATTTTTCTCTATTAATTTCAAAACAGATAACTTTTGAAACCTTACCAAAAAATTGGTTGATTGTAAATAATTTTAATTCACGCATCGTTATAAATAATACAGAGATGAATTTTATTATATATTTTTTTAATTTAATGGTAATAGTAAGACAGCTGCCTTCAGAAATTTACGTCAAATTCAATTCATTAACCGGAAATTTGAATTTCGAAATATTTTTGAAACTTGGCATATGTAATATGCAAGCACACAAGAGATGAATATCAAACATTAAAACACAGAGGTACACGTTTAAAAAAATTTAAGCAGATCGTTTAGGTGAACATTAAGAAACTTTTTTACACCGGAATGAGCTTTCTAGTTCTTGTTTTGAGTTGAATTTGACAAATTATTGCCACAACTATGACGGCGAATCAAACGACTACAGCTTCATGATTCACATGTAAAGAGTGTGTTCAGCATGTACGTTAAATAAAAATAAAATGGATGAAACGCAGTTGCCATTTATATTTTTCTAAAAGGAAAATGTTCATTATGAGTTAGAGAAATTAATACAAAGCTCAGTGAAAATGAGGGGGGAAAGTTCCAGTAAACTGGGGTCCAAGAAAAAGAAAGAAATTCTGCTGTTTTCTTTAATTAAATTCACATCAAATATGAAAGAAACAAGAAGAATAAAAAACAGATTAGCGCACGAGAATGAATCGGCTTTCAAGCTGGCAAATTTAGTTCGTGTAAAATATTTCGCAGAAACCAAGGAAACCTTTCATTCGAATTTTATTCTCGTGTCCATTGAAAAAAGACATTTGAGAATCATATACTATGGCTAAGATTTTATGGTTTATTATCAACAGTAATCAATTAGTCAGTATATTATTTAATTATTTGATAAAGGAAAAAAGCATGGTAATTATGGAATGGTTTTATTACATATTTACTAATTCATAAATAATATAAAAATTACATCGTAACTAATACCAATGAAACGTACAGATTGCAGTATTAATGTATAACAAGGAAAATGAAACTTCAGGATAATTATTACTGTTATCGTTATAACATTTTTATATGTAGTTCTGCGTAATAATGTAAACCTATTATGACTGCTACTTTGAACAGTATAAAAACTGAATTTTTGATGGTAGGTTCCATGATGCTCGTAAATGGTTGGCAGTCTAGAAATAGATAATCTCATTTGAGTATAATACATTAGCTCTAATGGTTTGAATAGAAATTTCCAAATCAAAGAGAATCTTGCCCTCTGTTTTCAACCAATTAGTCATTTATACTTATTTTTAGGTTTATTTTCCCTTCAGACCGTTTGTTTATCATTGTTTCTTTCGTTTATACATCTTGTTATTTTTTACAAAAGTATGTTTTAAACGGAATTAATATATCTAAAAGTAAACTAATTTTCAAGTATTTATTTTTAATATATAATAAAGTAGAAAATAATTTTACAAGACAGAGGAATGCTAGTAACTACATAAATAAATATCCAAATAATTAAATACCACACAACGTTTCTGCAATCATTGTTACATTCGTCACGTATTCGTTAGTTTAGTGGCCTTACTGGATAATTAATAATGTAGTAAATTAGATATATCCATTATTTCAGATCTCGCCTTTGCATCAAATTCAAAAGAAATTAACAGAAATATTTCAATTTAAAGTATTTGTTACTTATTATTAAAGATTCTCATGGCCTCAGAGGCCAGGTGTACAATATGCGACGAAGTTTGTTTGTGATGTCTTCCAGTAGAGCGAAGTCGCGTAGGCTGCGTTTGTATTCAGGGCCGTTGTTGTGAGGTAATGACAAAACAGGCTCGTCGGAAAAGAAACGGGCGTCGGGCTGTTAGCAAGACACAGATGTGATTGGACCATCTCCGTCCTCTTCTTTCCAACTGACTCCCATGTTGTCTACTTTTGTAAATAGAAAGCGAGGTTGATAAAAGGACGGACTAACGTGTGTTTGTCTTGTATGCACTATGAGAAATTATTCTTTGCATTATATTTCTGAAACAGGTCAGGATCGAAAATTGTAAAACGTTCATTACTACGATCTCAAAAGAGAAATAATAACGGGTGTTTCAACCTATAGTTAATTTTCTTAATAATTAAGAATTAATATCCTTTAATTAGTAATTTTACGGTTAATGCTCCTGTTTCAATGTTCAAATGCTCTGTAACTAGTGGCCTCGCTAGAGAAATGACAGTTATTAAATTTTAAGTATTCTTAAAGGGAAAAAACCTAACAAGTCAGCAATGCAATAAAGTGGTGCGTTAATTGAATTAATTATTATTCAGATGTAATTTACTCAGAATCACGAAAATTTAAAATCTGAATATTCACTTCAGCATGTGACGGGCAAGCTTGTAAGAGGCTCATTTATGCAGTCCGATATATTCATATTGGCTTGAAGGGAGTAAAAGTATTCGTGGTTTTAGCTTACAGCATTAGTGCGAGCATGAGGGTTGCAGACACGTGACTGGCATTATTCACCGTCAGAGCACTAGAGGGAAACCGCTGGGAAGAATTTGACAACTGCTCTGTCATTTGTTCAGACAGGTGACATCTACATCTGTCGGCCCACAGCAAAATTAGGAACTTTACTTCAAGTAAATGCGCCATTAAAAGCATACCTACTAGTTTGGGTATGTGTTCAGAACACATACCCAGTTTGGGTATGTGTTCAGAACAAAAAGGAACAGCACTGTAGTTACATTGTTCTTTCCTTTTTTAAATTTTTTATTAATATTTTGTGTCTATTTAATTATTATTTTTGGATCTGTTTAATTATTTGACTGGAATATAAAGTAAAAATCTAATAAAGTTTCCAAATACCTTCTATAATTTTATTTACTGGTTTAATCTTCAAACACTGATTACAATTTGGACTGAATATAATATTTATTCTCAGTTTAAGGCACTGTTGTTTAGATTATTTTACTCACATTCTGCTGCGCCATGTAATATTAATAATGTAAATTATGATATATATATATTGACTATTGGGAAAACTAATTAAATAAACAAACATAAGCCAAAAGAAAAAATAATTTATTAATGTAAAATTAAACAACGTTTCGTCGCTTTATAACAAAAATTAATTGTACCGTTAGAAAAGTATGATGTCAAAATTATTTTTAAGGCTCACAACTATTTAAACATAGTCAAAAATATTCAGGACAAAATTGAAAATTTTGATAAACATAATGAAATTTATAAAATTAATTGTTTGGTTTGTCAAGCCACATATATAGGCCAAAACAAGGTCTCATTAAAAACTAGGTTAAAAGAACATAAAAATAATATAAATAGTAATATTCAAATTTATTCTGTTTTGCCTAAACATATTTATTTAAATAACAACAAATTAGATTGGTATAAAGTATCAGTTTTTGACGACGAAACGAACTACTTTTCGAGGTTAATAAGTGAAATGCTATATATCAGATCCTATAAAACAGCTATTAACATAAATTATGATATTAACAATTTGAATAAAATTTATTACAGTCTGCTTTTGTAATGTTTAATTTATATATTGTTATAATTTTAAATTCTAAATTGTTTCCATGGTAAACGGCATGAACAATTTAAATTAATTTTTACTTGTCGTCCTCGTTTTAAATTGTACATTTCGGCCATGGCAGTCAAGGGAGAATGGCCTGACTATCAAAATTTTGTGAGTCTAACAAAATTTATATTTTTTAAACGTTGTTTAATTTTACATTCATAAGTTCTTTTTTCTGACTTATATAGTCGGCTGATGTTTATTTATTTAATGTAAAATATGTTTTCAAGAATATGTAAGAAAACGTGTCGTAACATATTCAGAATATTTTCTATTCACCCGAGACTGTACCTCAATGAATTGTATTTAACTGTATTATTTATTATGTATTGTTATTTCAAATAAAGGCATAAGGAAATAATAAAGGTATTATAATATACCTTTGGAGCTTCCATTTCTCTTCCTTTTCCCATTGTTGGGGATACGCTCTCGCATTTTTCACATTCACGTATTCATAACGCGTCGCTGTTTCAATCTCAGACTGGATTAGAATTGAAACCGACCAAACGCTTCTTCTGCATTCTCTTCCTTGAATTAGTTTGGTCTCTATCCCATAACACTTCATGTTATAACAAAGTTAATAAATACGCAGTTAAATACTAGAATTGAACTTGACGTCTTCAGTTATAAATATTTAGTAAAAATTTAATAAGAGTTCGAAATTTTACAGACAGTTGAAAATTAAAACACGAAAATACAACGTTTTTACTCGAATTGTTGGACCGATTCAAGTGAAGAAATATAAATATATTGAGGAAGCCTACGGTCCCGCGTATTCAACCAACCAACAAAAGAAAACAGAAATACATTATTACATACTATTAAGAGCTTCAGTATTATTCTTGTCGTTGATAGAATTGTTCTTATTAAAATTATAATATTTATAATTTCAGTTGTCAGTCTGGAATAGTTTCAACGTCAAGGATCCCGACATCCGTCCAGTTTAAGTTATGATTATTTAAATAAATATGTTTAGAAATAGCCGAGTGCTTATCGTGAGAAATTTATAATTCATTCGGTGCTCCTTTATTCTCGTATGAAAGCCCTTTTAGTTTGACTAACATACACAGCATTGCAATCCTTGTATTCAGATTTGTAAACAACAAAATGAGTATCCTCAGGAATCAAGGGGTCCTTACCATTATTAAGATGGCATGTAACGAGTTCGAACGATTGTGAATTACGTCGGTATTACATAGGCGAAGTAATTTTGTTATGTCATTATGTTGTCCATTATAATAAAGAAATCCAGTCTTGATCCTGGGGGCATTGAGGTCCTACTGAGATGATATACAAGAATGTAAAAATTTCTTGAGTGTATTGATGACATGAATGTTGATAATAGAAAGAGGTTAATTATTAGTTAATAGGATGTAGGAGACGTATGAGAGAAGTATGACTCTGTCAACGAAATTAAAAATCTTGACACTTTTTCGACTGATTACTGATGTGAAACGTAATCTCGGAAGTATCCAGAGAACGTTGGTTTCATACGCAATTAGTCAAAAATTTATTAAAAAACTGCGTCAAGGAAGTTAAGAATAATTTTAAAATGAAAAAATTTTACGTCTGATTGAAAATAATGAATAAGAAAGAAAGCGAATTCAGACAAAAAAGTGTAATATAAATACCACACAACGTTTATGGCTCTTCTTAGCACATGACGAAAGGAACAAGGATCCCAGAAACGTTGTGCGGTATTTATATTACCCTTTTTGTCTGAATTGGCTAGCTTTCTTTTTCATTTAGAATATTTTTGTCACTAATTTCATCATAAATTGCATGCTTCCAATTCAATGACAAGAATATTACTCAGGATCTTTATACTGCTGCGGTTGAAAAGGCCCGACAATTGGTGGAGGAAACTTTTTGTTTTGGTGTTTTTATTAGTCAAGTGTCTGTTAAATTGACCGTTCTATATCGTTCTTAGGAGTTGTTAAAACAGACATTATCTATTAATTCAAATAGTGTCTAATAAAGTAAACACGCATTCAAACAGTTTCGTTTTTTTAATACCATCACACTAAACAGGCGTTACATCTACGCTAAACAAAACCCGTCCAATGAATATTGGTGGAGGGTCAATTCTGGTGACATTGGATACCAATTTTAATAAATGTTTTGGATTTTTTCGTGATATCCAAATTTTTAAATGTTTTTTTAAACAATTGAATTTTTTAAAATGAAAAAAATTACGTGAGATTGAAAATAATGAATAATAAAGATAGTCAATTCAGACAAAAAGTGATAATATAAATATCAGACAACGAGGAAAGGGACAAGGATCCCCGAAAGCGTTGATTGGTTTTTATATTATCACTTTTTTGTCTGAATTGGCTATCTTTATTATTAATTTTAATTTTTGTTGGTTACAGCTTGATCTACCACTAATCGAAAAAAATGTTTAATATAAAACGAGCTTATATTTTTTTATGGAGAATTCTCCCATAGCTGGGAAGGGGGATCGAGTATGGTTCCATTGAATAGGCGTTTGTTTTTTGTTTTTCGGTGTTATTTATGGACATATTTGACCGTTCCATGTCTTTTACAGCCCCCGATAAAACCAAATAAGTTTTTATTATTTTATTGTTTTCTATTCACAAATATTAGCTTCTGTAAAACATTAATTATTCTCAAATTACAGTGGAACAGTAATTGGAATTGAGTACCGTCTGTATTATTAAGACAGTTTACTTACTTCTTAGAAACTGGTGAGTGCAAGACTTATGAATAACTAACTGGGAGTCTGAAAAAGTATATAATAAATTTGATGAATGCACGATGAATTCGTATTAATACTATTAAGTTATTAATTACACTAATTGGTCGAGTTGCATTGAGTGTGTTGAAATAACCAAAAGTTACATTCCCAATGCCTGAAAATGCCTTTAAAATGTTTGGCCACGCCATTACGAAAACGAACTAAAACATTGTAATGTTAGTGATTAAATGTAATATTTGAAGTTAATGAAAAATTCAGTTCAGTTTATCCAGTTTCAGGAGAGTAAGCTTTACAGTGTATAAATACATATAAAATTCAAAGTGTTAATCCACTTTGGAGGAAATATTATCAAAAGCCCGTTCATTTCGTCATAAAATTGTGTAGTTTACACTTCTACCCGACGACAAACATTGTCGCTATTGTGAATTTGCAACAATCGAATTCAGTTGACTGGTCTTTGTGGCTTTAGTTTTCACAATTTACATTGATAAAACTGCTTCCGCTGTAGCGCTTGTAATTGTATCAACAATGTGAGCGTTTTATCTCGTTTCGCGATCCGTGGGCAGGTTTTCCGTAATTTTGGCTCATCCTATACTTTTGGATGAAACCAAATTTTGTTCTCTTTGTTTTTTCCGCTGGAACTGTGATAATATGTCACAGTTTTGTTTCTCGATTGTGTACATGAGTTTGAATTCCTTTTATACAGTATTATTACATTGATATGAGTAATTATTTTAGGCAAATAAAGATTGATCTAAGAGTGGGTTGAAAATATAGTCTAATGAATGAATTTAAACAACACCCGTTAATTTCGAAACGTGTATTATTATTTGATTCCTGAAATTTCGTTGAATTAAGAAACAGTTCCACAAGAACATAGAAGTTTCCCCAAAAAAGTACTTTAAAAGCCATTACACATAGCCCTCTACCAACAGAAACAAAAATAAAACATAAATTATGAAAATTATATGATATAATAAGAAGAATCTTTCCCAGTCTGAATGATTTAGTGGACATATTCATTCGTTATGGATAACGTTCTGTATAAAGATTATGAAGATAAAATATTATGTTGCGTACAAAACATGGAAAATATTTAAAAAATTATTTAATTCGATATTATGTCAATCAGAATATTCTTTCTATCTATACAGCACAAATTAACTTGCTATCATAATGGTTATATTAACAATTGTAAAGATCTTATAAACCCCAATCACCGTAAATAGGAACTTTCATTCCTGAATAAATTGTTATTGAACTACGCTAATAATGTAAACATTATTGTAATTGGTCACCGTCATTGTAGCATTAAACATTTTTTATATTATAAAACAAATCTATTTTCTGAAGGAAAAAATATTCTAATTAAAATAGGTTGTTCTTAATTAAATCCTGTTTAATATTAATAAAAAGAGCATTACCTGATATATTTAATCGCATGGATTCGCGTTTTTGTAATTATATTGTTATTACATAGTTATTAGCATTTTTTTATTTAAGATGATTTTTTAAATCAGTTTTATTTTCCACAAACAGAATATGAATTTTTAACTAAAATTTTGAGAACGTGATGTACAATGTTTGGAGACTTTAATCGGTTATCTTATTTAGGGAAGTTAATAACCTACGGTAGGAATTTAGGAAAAATATTATTTCAAAACGTTTTGAAAAAATGCTATCATTTGGATTTCCATATCCGTAATGAAGAATGTAATGAAGCGAATGTGATGTGAGAAAATACGACTCTCTATATTTGCTTTGTATAATTGACTAGCTGGGTACCTGGCGTTTCCCGGGTTGTCTTTATTAAACTCAGCGATATCCATAACACCGGATTGACTCAAATATGGGTTGTTGTTGCATTATTTTCATGTATCGACTCTCCACCCCCTCTCTAATGATTCATCCCTCCTACCCCGAAATTGGCTGATATTATACAACATGGGAGAAATACTATCAATCTCATTGACTCAGAAAAATATCATTTCGACGCTAATATGGGCCTGTTTAACATGTTTAAAAATGTTTACCTCTGTCCACCCTCACCGCTGGGGGTTAAACGGCTAGTTGAATGTCATAATTAAACTCATCCGTAACCATGCATTTGACCCCAATTTCAATTGTATTTGCGTCATTTTTATGGAACGTACCTCCACCCCAAACCCTAAATACAGTAGTAGTTGGTACTTATGGCAGCAGGGTTTGTTTCCGGTTCAAAAGGAAGACGTGTACAAAATTTGGTCCAAGGGTGTATATTTGTACGCGGAACATACGTCTTTCACCGGGAAAACTGCCCATTTGTAAATGAAATAAATACATAGATACAGGCATTTTTATATATTAGATACTGCATTTTCACATAATTTCTAAGCAAAATTCGAAATTATTCAGAATGAAAGTTTTCTAACGTTCGTTTGAATCGTAATTTATAGGTGTCCATAAAGGTTAAGTATTCATGTTTCTAATGTTATCATTGTCACTTGTATAAGTTTCAAACCTAACTGCTAACTCTAATAGTCAACTACTTTTTTCTTCTGTAAATTTTATCTGACACTGAACTGATAAATTTAACCAAGAACAGACAGAATAAGGAAAAACTCAAGACGACTTAAAGTAAGAACTAACCAACCATCTCATATTTGATTATAAAAATTCATAGAAAACACTGGTATTGTACTAGGCTAATTTCTGTAATGCTAGGCCTACGTATGAAACTAAATAACCAGTCTATTAATAATCAAAAACATAAAAAGTCTCTGAGTAATACCTATGATACTATTTTATCACCCTGACTTCTTTGAAAAATTTAAATTTTCATAACTGATTGACGTGTTGTTTCCTAAGTTTTTAGTAAATCAATCGAGTTCTGCAGTGCCAGAGGATACTTTGTGCTTTTAATTTTTTTTTCTGTATTCTGTATGTACTTGGCCAAATTTATCAATTCACTTATCAATTAACATACACGAAAAAGTCCATTTATCTTAAGTTTATATTAATTGAAATTTAGAAAAACTGACTCCCGGATTGGGGATTTTCCATCTGCGAAATTTACTGTATGATGTTTTAGAGCTCGTTCGAATCAACTTTGTATTCACTGTTTATTAATGCGATGTGGTAAACAGCCGATATTAGATACAATAGTAAATAATAGCGGAGGTTTTGTGAGAAATTTTGTATTCATAGGATCACGTTCAAGGATTTTGCGTCTAGCTCACTCTATTTATTTCAGTTTGTTTATCAGATCAACTAAAAGTAATTTTTCATTGGCTTTATAGAACAGCTTCGCCCATATACAGCCGTGAGCTGTATTACACTTCGATTTTTTGGGTGTGTTCGTTTTGGAATTGTTTCTTATCTAGAGCGGAAATTCTATGCGACAGCCACCAGAGAGCTGTAGCGTTGTTGATGCGACAGCCGCTTGGCGGGACGTATAACTCCCGGGAGACCTTCCGCTGACTACCTCCGAGAATGTTTACCAGCCTCCAGGCAGTCATCTGTGCTCTACTCCGGTGCTCAGATTAATTGCATCTTACAACCACGTAATTTGCAGTATATATTCATCGTAAGCAACACGAAATTCTATTCTAACTTTCGTGAAACATCAGACGATTAAAATCTATAAAATATATTGAACACATTAATAAAATTCTTTCCGACAATAGTACATATTTCCCTGAAATAAAAATTGTTCAGCCATTGTAATTGAAAGTCTTAAAGTCCTATTAACAACTGGCATTTAAAAAGAAATATTTTTTTTAAAAAAAAAATTATCTTTCGCGCGCTGAATATGACAATGCTATGCTGACAGAGATATATTTGACATTCGTAATGAATGACTTGCGCAGATTGATTCTGTTATGTTTTGAAGAATAACAGTTGTACCTGACGTACAGGTTTTGAATGTTAAAAATATTTAGGGGAGTAATCAAAGCATGATGCCCATATATTTTACGGCACGGATAATAAATTAGCAGTTAAGCTGTAGGTGCTTGATGAAAGATAAGCATGTGCTTACAAATGTTTAAAGGAAAAACGAAGAGAGCGAAAAGAGGGAAGCGAAATGAGACATCCGTTCAAACTGTAGTCACAAATTTAACAAATTTAACAATTTGTCTGCAGCATACAGGCTACCTACGGAGATAAAGAATTGCATTTATAAGGCGTTAGTACTGAACTTAACCCAATTTAATACATCATTAAAATATATATTTTTTATTTTAAGGTGCTGCATGTTTAAGTCTTGGGAGCACAACGCATTTCTGCCACAAAAGAAGATGATCTTAGTGGTGGAGAATTTATATGGCAAATTCTCCAGATTATAGAGAATTTCCCCAGTGCACGGGGAAGATAATAATTTTTTCTCCTATTAGGGCCGCGTATGGAAGATTAATCGTGAAGATAACCGTCATACGGCACCCCGTGATTATCTTTTAAAAATAATTTCTTATTAACACCATTTAGATTAAATTATTTGGTATATTTTACTTTAGCGAATAATCCATAAGGGTACTACTATTTCTTTTATTTCGTCAGTTTAATATAGGAGTACCACATGTTGCTTGAACTGAGCTGGTTACGTCAGCCACGTCACGCTCAGAAGGTACGTACGCCTTATACACGTTCTCCCTCACCTTTCTGTTCCTGAACTACGTTAATCTAGTGATCCTGTTCCAGTCCTGTTGATGAGTTACCTCGACAAAAAAAACTTTTCCGTGCATTAATAAGCTCGACTCATGTGCTAGTAGGACTCAAGTTATCACGGCAGAACACGTGATACTCGTTGTGGAGGAGAGACTCTGTGCTGAAGCGACTTGTTTAAAGGAATATATATTGTAACATTATAGTTTGTGTTTTAAAAAAAATTAAAGAGATGTTTGTAATGCCCTAACACAAACTGACTGTTCGAGCAGGAATTTCGCTCAGAGAGACAGCTTCAGACAGAATGTTGCAACTAGTTCCTCTTCTTTACCCAATATACACGAACAATGCACTGTAATAATGAGGTGAATCTTTGTTTCCATTAACAGTCCATTACACATTTTTACAGTCGTTACTATCACACTGCCTTAAATGATTAACCGCATCACTAAAAAAACTTACAATTTCTTGAATCTGTAAAGGATATATTTGACCATCAATTTGATTTTAAGTAGTTTCATAAATCACCTTATTTCCTAATGACTTAGTTATCGAAAGTCTTAAATATAGATGACACATTTTCATACACAGCCATTCAACTGAAAAGTTCATGAATGATCTTGAAAATGCGTGTCTGTCATCTTTTACATGTTCTCTTCTGTAATATGGAGCTATGTGGAAGTAATATTCTGTATTTCCAGTTCCTTGGATATTTAAAACATCTTTAGTAATTTTTTTTTAATAAATATTACACTAGCTTACAAACTTGAGGTGGATCGTTCACGTAATTTATTTTATGTTTCTGTCACTGTAGAAGATTCTATTTTTTAGTTACTATTTGGTACCTTTTCTGAACGAGTTATTAACTTTTTTGTTATCATCATATACAACTTATGAACGCCATCGTTTCTAATTTTGTAGTCCTTGTAATTTTGTTGTTCAATAAAAAATGTCAGTCTACAAATGTGCAAACTTTTTAAAAATATATTATTGGCTAATTGTTATGCCACCCTTAATCAATTTTATTATCTCTAAGAGTATGAGGAAGCTTATCGAACTAATTTCATCACACGTGAGAAAGAATATCTATTGTTTTACCCTTCTAGAATTTTATAATTTAACTACTCATTCATATCTGATTAAATATAATAGGACAGGATTTTAATAATGAAAGAGTTAACAATCTGTATTTTTAATAACAAAAATATGACCTTCCTACTCTAATAGCAAATTGTAATTACTGCGGTATATTTCCCTGCATAAAAAGAAAATAACTACACTTTTTCTCAGGGAGTTGAGGGCTCAAAGTACTGTCATAAATGTTTGTAAATGTTGGCGTCTGCGGTCACCGATTTTTTCTGACATATTGTTAATACTTTACCAGTTCATTTCTGTCTCCTCCTCAGGTATCACCAAACTCTTGTCTGATGTTTCCATGTTCCAGGAAGATGGTGGAACATTCTTGTTACCACTTCGCGTGGGCAGGAATCACGGGCTGGTTCAGTTCAATTTTTTCTTATAACTCAACTTTACCGTCCCTCATGAATCGCTAATTAACTACCCTCCAATTTCATGAATTCACCACTTCTGAATACCTTCACAATATCAGAATAACTTCACCACTTCGCAACTATTCAAGAACTTCGAGTCTACTGAATAAACTTTATGCCTCTCAATAACTAATTTACTGCATGCTCTACAGATTATCTCCACGCCTCTGTGAGTCAATGTAACACCCACATGATCTTCGAATCTGGATAATACGTCAATAATAATGTAATCTGTGACCCCAGAAATCTCAGTATTCATGTTAGGCACTCCCCCTGCGAGGGTAAATAGCTAATTTGGTGTCCCTGGGAACTTGCGTTCTTCAAGCACAAATTTTAAGGCAAATATTTTCTGAGTAAGCTAATTTCCTGAGACCAGAGATTTGTTTTGCTAGATGTTTGTAATATCTGGGCGCCTTCCAATCCTCTTAAAGAAAAGGCCGCTGGTGGCTGTTTCTTTTTCTTCACTACTTGAGTTTCGTGCAATGATCTGGCCAAACCGGACGCGAGAATATACCCAGCTAAAAAAAATTTAGTAAAATAAACAGTAACACCCGATTAATGTATTTCGGCTGATTACACTACATCCTTCTACCAACATTTTCATTCAAATTATATATCCACTCTACAAACATTTTAATGTCAACATTATTTATAAATTCTTTATTTATTTATCTTATATATATATATATATATTATTTTATATAATGAAATTTAATGATCCCTTGCAAATAGGTGATAAACATTTCGTTGTTTATAAAATGTCATGTGCAAATTGAGATCATATTTCCATAGGCCAAAAAAGTGCCTTAATAACTGGACTAAATGAACATAGTACTAACAGACTTTCGGATGATAAGAATTCAGATATCATTCAACACATTCCAATTAAAGACCTTAGATTTACTTCGTATGATACAAAAATTATGGACAGAGAACTTAATGTTATTTCTGAAATACAACTAAATAATAACTCAATAAATACCAAACTGAACAGTATCTATGATACTATTTTATCTTTCTAACATCTTTGAAAATGTTTCAATTTTTTCTGATTGATTGATTTGTATTAGTTCATAAGATTTTAGTACAACTAACGAGTTCTGAAAACGTCCCGTTTTTAATTTTTTTACTTTTTTTCATTCTGTATGAGACCAAATTTCAATTTTCCTTATAATAAGTTAATTTAAATTAGGACGATTTAGCTTAAATTTTAGTTGTAAAATTATACATTATATATTAACAATACCGATAAACTGTGCCAAACGAAACTCGGGAAATGATATGGATTAATTATTGCTTAATGACGGCTACGATTCATCTATCAGTTGAATTTGATTAAGCTCCGAAACAGCTGGAGTGTTTACATCCGTAAATTGTGAACGAAAAAATAGCAGAAAAAGTTTATTCATGAGAAAAATTTACTTAATCAAGAATATAAATGTTCAGGGCAGTGAAACACGTCATGCAATATTTATATTTAGGTCATTTACCGGTGAGATTGGATGAAAATGGTAATAAATGATAATTCATGTTTACTGCTAGTGTCATGATAGCAGAATTAGAATTAGATATTACAAATTATCACAATATTTATAAAAAAACAGAAACAAATATGTTCTAAAATCTGGGGAATTTAAAAGTATTTTTGGTGTAATTTTCTTTAACTACTGAACTATACAGATAAGAAAACTACCACACTTTCCTAATACGGTATTTTTTTTTTGCAAACGCGATATTCCCTACGTTCGTAATCCTGCTCGTCAAATGTCTTCTCATCATACTAGTATTACGAAACCTACTCATTTACTTACTTCTTACGCTTTCCACCCTGATTTGCAAACTTTTGAAACTAAACTTGCAAAACGTGCTTCGTAAGTTTTGCAGTTCTCTGCATAGATGTTTCAGTTACAACATGAACTTTGTAATGTAAGTTCGACAACAGTGCAGGGTATTCAATTATGGATCAAATAAGCTTTCTCTGGATCGATACTAACAGACTTATAATACTCACTAACTATTACTCGTCGATTTATTTTTGGCTTATTGAATACAACGAAACTAGATAATACCTCAGGTTCTATAAATAGCTATTATACGTCACTATATTATTCGAAAACTTCATTTTTACATAAAGCATTAGAAGTAATTGTAATCAATTTTTTCCGACACCCGATGGCGTACCAAAGTCAATAGAACAAAATCAGTTCACATCACGTTCACCATGCGACAAACCAAATGTCCACCGGTGAGAATGGACAAGGGCCGCATCCTTACTTCATCGGAAAAAAAGTTCCTGGGTCTCCATTTCGATTGAAGAATAATCTGGGAGAAACATATTTTAAATAAAATAAGACAACTCGACCTAAAATTCCGACAAATCTATTGGCTTCTTATCATCTCAAAAAATAAAAAATTTCCTTAAAAAATTCTTCAAAAATAAAATACTAACGTACAAAACGACTCTGAAACCTTACTTGCTGCAAGTGCAAAAGAGTCATCTCTGAATAAATTACAAATGTTATATCCTTAAGTACTCAGGCCAATTACGCGAGTTCCATGGTACGTCAGTAACGAAACCCTACACGGTGACCTCATGATCTCTTTAGTAAAAGAATAAATGCGACGAATATCCGACATTTCTTCTTCTTTGAAGGTTCTACAGTCCGTTGAGGGCCTTGGCCTACCGGGACTACTGACAGACTGTCATGTTACGTGACACATTCTGGAAATAAGAGAGACACGTGGTCAGTGTGTCGATTCTCCGTCAATGTTAACACCAGTTTTCGTGACCAGGGTATCCGACATTTACAACAAACAAATTATCCTTATTTGACCATAAAAATATACTCTCAGAGGTGTTATATACTGCTGGTCCTGCTATCCGACGACTACATGGTTCGTTTTTACTTAGATATATAAACTGCCTTGCCTACAAAACTGCCGAATCTATATATATAAAAATGAATTGCTGTTCGTTAGTCTCGCTAAAACTCGAGAACGGCTGAACGGATTTATCTTATCTTAGTCTTGAAATGTTCGTGGAGGTCTAGGGAAGGTTTAAAAGGCGAGAAAAAATCGAATAATTTCCGGGAAAACCCTAAAAACAGCCCTTTTCTATTTCCCATACAAACGTTTTCTAAATAAAATACAAATCTACACCAGTCGAGCAATTTCCACCAAATTTCGTACACGTGTTCTTTGCGACCAGGAAACAAACACTGTCGGGGTGAGACGCGTCTTCCTCCTCCAGAAGCGGGGGTGGAAATATTTAAACATACTAAAACAGCCGCTATTTGAGTCGGATAAATATTTTTAGGGGTCAACGATATTGATAGTGTTTCTACCAATGTTATCTGAATACAATTTTCATCCCCTACGCCCTGTGAAAAGGACACCCTTCGGGTTTGGGTTGGAGATGCTTTACAGTAAAATAACGCGAATACAACCGAGATTGGAGTCAAATCAAAGGTTATGGAAGTCACTGTGTTTAGTTACGACATTCAAATTGGCATTTACCCCTCAGATGCAGAGGTAGAAGGGTGCAAATTTTGGAACATGCAAACACGGCAGATATTTGCGTTGAAGAAATATTTTTCAGAGTTAATTATAATGATAAGGGTTCGAGTAGCGTTACATAAAAATTGCGCAAAAGCAGCCGAAATTGGAGTCATATCGGGGGTTATAGATAAATGACATCTCGGGCAACGCCGGGCATCCAGCTAATATGCTATAAATATGTAAATAGTTTGTCCAGTTTTCCCCTTTTGGTTCTGTTTTTCCTGCCTCTGCTTTCTGTTTTAGTAAATATGACGACATCCCTCCGTACCTAGCGACAGGGGATGAATACCAGGAAGTGATTAGTGTCGTGTGCGTGTTTCCTAAAGATAGTGTGTTTAATTGTAGTAACTAGACAAATGTTAACAGATATGAATTTTGTGTGTGTCTGTGTGTGTAACCTGTTAATATTAATTCTGTTTATATGTAATTTATCAACTGTACATTTGTGACGAATCCTATTTCCTCTTAAGAGGGCTAATGGTGAATAAATCTATCTATCTATGATTCATCTAAACTGATTTCTCGGTGCTACTGACCAGAGGAAACGCTGCCAATTATCCTAGTGTTCTCAGAAATTCCTCTTACGTAAATTTAGGTCTTATAGAGGGAACTGAGTAGATTATGTTTTAAACAGGAACCCATTTCCAGAAATATGCAGTTTTCATGCTAGAACCGTTTCAAAACAGCCTACTTACGCATAACTAATTTCTAACAATTCAACTTATTAGGTAATAATGCTAATTAGACGGAAAGGAATATTAATAATTTTCAAAAATAATTTTTTTTAGTTAAAATTAAGAACCTGTTGCCTTTTTAAAAGCTTTATTAGCATTCTCCGGTTCTATGTGGTACCACCAAAGACGTAGCACACATTGTACCTATGAAAGTTATTGTAATCATTCCATCACACCTGATGTCAATTCAGCCTGTCGTGCAGCCACCCCAAATCGTGCCAGAAGATCTTTTTCTGTTTCTTCACGAGTCACGTAACTCTTCACACGATCCCACAGTCAAATCTGGTGATCGTGGTGGCCTCGCGATTGGACTAAACGTGGAAAGTCTGGGGTCCAGATGACAAATTATTTTAATTTTTTACGAATAAAGAATCTCGTATATAAGTCAGTTGCGTCTCTTCCGCCAATTAATAATCAAGGTTTTTGTCTTGTGCGGTGGCAGTTACAGTCGTGACAGTAAGACTACAACGTGTAAATAATCAAAATTTAACAATAAAAATTGGTAAAATAATAAATGAAATGCATCAAAATTAAATTGTAAGCTTAAACTAATAATTTAAATTATAAAATATGAAACGTCTGTGTTAAAGGTATAGTAATTAGATTTATAAATAGCCAAATAACAGATAAAATTCATTGCTTCAATATTTTTATTTATTTTTTATGCAGTATTCTTAATGTATGAAGAAACGAAGATTAAATTATTTTCTACTTGGTGTACTATTCCAATACAGGCAACTCCCAATATGTTCACCATTTGAATGATTTATTGCTCGTAATGCTTTACTGAATACTGGTAAAAATGAGACATGTACAAATATATTAATTTTTTATTAAGTCATGATCGGTTTATGACGATAATTTATATATATATATATATATATATATATATATATATATATTGTAATAATCAAAAGATTTTATTAATTAGCCCACGTTGATGCGCCATAAATGTAATACACAAAAGATTTGAATTAATTAAGTGGATTTATGTAATACACAAATAATAAAATTAATTAAGTGGATGAATTTATTATTAACTATTTATTTTAATGAAAGGATGTGAAAATGATCACAGGGTTTAAATCTCAGAACAATTGATTTATTTAAATTAATGGTAACAAATTTTCTTGTTGTGATTATTTTACATTAATGTTTTTACTATTAAAGAAGCTCCTGACTCTTGTCTCAGAGTCGTTAATTGGGACTTTTAAACAATCAAAAATTTACAACATTCAAAACTTGATTGTAATTAAAACGACAAAATGAAATGGAATCCGAAATCTGACGATCTATCCTTATTTGACGTTTACATAGCAGTAAATTTTATAAAGTTTCTCTCTACTTACAGTTTGTACCGGTACCAGGCATTTGTTTTGATTCTATGATACACTTAACACTATTTAAACGAAACAGGCCATCGTTTCACTGAATTTAATTTGTTTTAAGTCACTTTCCAAAGCTTTTGTATCATCCACCAGACACAATTGTTCCGTAAAATACTGCGGACCTTTGCTTTAAGTCCCTCTCTCTCCAGCCAAGATTGTAGCTCTGGTTCTGATTACGGGCAAATCAGAATGTTGTCCTCTCCTTCTCCAAAGTTCTACCGATACCTTCTGTCCAATTGATAATCAGCCTTCTGAATCATACTCTTATCATTCTTCTCCGAGTAACTCTCTCTGTTAAAATTTTAGAGACCAACTCTACTCGACGAAATTTTGTGACTGTCTTTATTTGATGAAATTCAATGTCCAACTGTACTTGACGGAATTCTGCGTGCAACTGCCTGTGTAAGCCCCGTAGCTCGTCAACGTCGAAGGCCCGCCTTACATGTTCTTACAAATTGTTGTGTTTGTGTTCTCGCCGATAACAATTTATTTCAATTGTTTAATTATTAATTCTCTAATTGCCTTTAATTATATATATATATATATTGTAATAATTAATAAAGTGGGCGCTTTAAAATAAAAAGATTGTTAAGGGAAAACTATTAAACAAGATTTATTATAAAAATTAAACACATATAATATACAAAAAATATTTGGGATCTCAGGGTCTTAAACTGGGTTAGATAAATGGGTGAATTTATACAATCAAAATTACATTTACCTTTTATGGAAGTTAATGCGTCTGAAACATAGACGAAATTTGTTGTGGAAGAAATAATACAGATTGAATTTAAACAGTTTCAAATTTCATCAGGAATTAACGATCTCATTTTATCGATAATTAAATAATTAAAATTAAAGAACGATCTGACTTTTATCTTTTAAAAAACGGTTTACAATATGATTTTAAAAGTTTTTCTACTTACGGCCGCCCAGGTCTCATTTTAGGTTTTACGTGCACAAAATTTGAGGATATCACTGATTCTAATACTCACAGATTCTAAATGTCAACAAATTCTAATTGGCGTAGTTTTGTTAGTTGGTCTAACACAAATTGGTAGATTCTCGATGCTTTGCTGCAACCTGGATTTGAAGATCTCGTGACTTTAGTTGGAAATGTACTTCCTTGGTTTGTCTATGGCCAGGAGGTTGAATTTATGCTCGGCCACCGATTACAACATTAGTTTCACTCTCTCCTTCCCGACTGAAGATTGCTTTAGTTTTCAATATTTTAGAGCATGTTTGTAACTGCTATCAAACTGTTCTATTTGCGGTCCGCTGCCCGACTGCAAAACTTTTTATAATATGAATTTTCTAGTCTTTACACCTCGCTGTTCTATGCCCTACTGTATTACTTTTGTAAAATAGACTTTGTTGGTCTTTATGCCTCGCCGTTCATTGCCTGACTGCCCTCCTCGTCTCGTAGATTTTGAGCGCGTAAACTCTCTCAACAATGTTTTCTTTGCCTTGCCGGATTGTTGCGGCGTCCGCTCTATATCCACTGATAATGAGTCCTCTACAATCCAACTTTCCAATCAGAACAATGTCTCAATAACCAATTACTACAATATATATATATATATATATATATATATATATATATATATGCATACGAAAACCTGTTTTCACATTCGAAGGTAATAAGTTTCCTAATACTAAATAGACTATTAGATGAAGCCGTAACACATAATCATATCTCATTATGCAAATTTATTAATTTCTTCACATTTGAGCAAATTTGAATTACTATTATTTGTGTAATGACAAGTGGTAAACAGAGGAATATGTTAAATTTATCTTCTATTAAGATCTTTTGGCGCAGAAAACAAGCTTGTCCTATAAAATTTAGTAAAATTCCAAACTATGCTCATTAATCTCTCAATTTACGTAATCAATAAGACTGTACTTTGACAGCATTGAGTGATACACGCGCCAGTCACTAATAAGCTCGCAAAATAGCAGTTATTCAATTACAAGAACAGACGCGTGCGGCAAAATGAACTTGAATTAGGTTTACCAGGAAGCTATGTGACGTCTGACAATATTTTCTGGCGTCATGTTTATTCATAACAGCGTGAGTACTGATCCGTAACGAACCCAGTGGCCAATCAACGCTTTATTTCCACTTAAATGCAACAACTCTGAAATTACTTTGCGTTCCATTGTTCTCACCGTCGTTTCATGGAAACATGCGTTCCATTGTGAAATACTCAGTTCGTGTGTTATAACATGAAATGAATATTTATCTGGTAGGTTGATTTTATAATTTGACTTTTGTTATCCAATTTATTTTTCAGTAGCATACAGTACATTAAAAAGATACGTAAACTGTTTGAATAGCAGAATTATAACATTACACTGCGTTACTAATTAAGAACTAAGAAAAGAGATAGAAATTCAGTACCTTGACATATACCAGCTTGTATTTAAATTCGTATTTCTTTGTAAATATTCTGAAATAACAGAATGTTTTCATCGCTAAATTTTGCATTATAAACACTTCTTAATTATTTTAATTATGATATTTGTTTTTTAACATCGCATGTTTACAGACTGAGCAAATGGGAATTCTGTGTATGTAACTTTCATGGAGCTTTTTACAATTATTAATGATTCAGTTGAATCCATGTGCTGCAAAAGAAAAAATTAGTATCCTATTCATAGTAATTTTTATGCGTATATAGAATGAAACGTTTTTAATTATGAAAAGTAACTCATCTTTTGAACCTTTTTTGTAGTAGGTAAGTTTGTTTTAAAACCACTATGAAGTAACTTTTGTTTTAGATGTAGACGGGCTATGTATAAGGTAATCCACATAGTGGCAACTACCTTCGTATAGCATAGGAAAAGGAGTGAAAGGGGAGATGCGGAAAGCAAGGTAGCCAAGGGTTAATTAGGGCCTACCCGGCAATGCGCCTCAAAGTGATGCAGGGAAAACCCTAGAAAAACCTTTATCAGGTAGGTCGGGCATTTGGTACTTGTCCCACGTCCTTCCGATGGTGGGAGAGGGGTTTGCTGTGGGGTCGCAGATTTCCCCTCTCCGTGCTTTGACCAGCTTAGGAGGCAGTTGGCTGACTACTCCAATAGGAATAGCGAACAACTCTTACCGTATGCCAAAGGTGTGCGACCCCGGAACATACACCTCTCAAAACAGGCCGAGGTGCCTCGGCATGTGGGAACCTTAGTTCAAAAACCAGAGAGATCTGAAGGCATCTCCAAAGGTAGCCTACTCCAGAGCTCTCTGGGAAGGTTCACTTTTGGGTATACATACTTGTAATATATCAAACCACATATAAGTTCTGTTAATATCTTTAGTTTATTAGATATTTAAAGCACAGGAACTTTCGGTGCCTCTGCCATATATAATTATAATTTTTTGCATTACATTACAATATATTTTCATTACTATTTTCATACCTGACGTCTACTATAAAATGTCCTCAATGACTTTTGTCAAGTGCATTACGTCAATTCTTTTTCCTCGATGATAACAATAAATGTTTACGTTTATCCCTACATCTGGTTAGTCAAATTCTTATAGTTTAATTTTATCACTCCCTTTCATTTACGGTAATCGACTTAACATTTTTCTCATGCCCATCATTTTTCATTTTATATATACAATTAGTTCTTTTGTTCTAGTGAATCTTATCCTTCATACTGTGTATTATATTTTTTATAATTAAAAGATATATTGGGATGGCGAGTATGGACATGGATAGTAGGATCCATTACCACAAGGTAAATATGAAAGAGCAATCGAAGATAAGCACGGCATTATCACAACATTTAAAGTACACTGGACATAAATGTGAGCGGACTAAGTATGAGTTTTAAATATTGATAACTGATGATATAAAAGAGGGTTGCTGGAAGAGGTATATATTCAAGAGCAATTAGAAGAACGTTTGAATAAAAGAACGGATGCAGGGAATATGGATGTTTCCTTTGCCAGTATAATCGAAAAAAGATTGGAAATGGGTAATAGTACACTTGCCAGAAATAAAAATATGTTATTTGAAATATATGATTCAATACGTAGGCTTTAAAAAATTTTTAGGAAATAATAATTCATGAAATTTGTAAAATAATGTAATAAAAATGTATATACTAGAAAATATAAATTCGATTATCGTAAATGATAGAGAGTGATAAAATTGAAGTATGTTAATTTGACTAACCAGATCCAGGAATAGACGTAAACATATAATTTTATGAATGAGGGAAAATAATTGACGTAATGATAAACGTAATTCAAGACATTTTATAGTAGATGACAGGTATGAAATTACTAATGAAAATATATTGTAATGTAATGTAAAAAATAATTATTATATGTATCTAAAATAATGAATATATGATAAATGGTTTTTAAAAACAGATGATTATGTATGGACATGGATTGTAGGATCCATTACCACAAGGTAAATATGAAAGAGCAATCGAAGATAAGCACGGCATTATCACAACATTTAAAGTACACTGGACATAAATATCAGCGGACTAAGTATGAGTTTTAAATATTGATAACTGATGATATAAAAGAGGGTTGCTGGAAGAGCTATATATTCAAGAGCAATTAGAAGAACGTTTGAATAAAAGAACGGATGCAGGGAATATGGATGTTTCCTTTGTCAGTATAATCGAAAAAAGAATAGAAATGGGTAATAGTACACTTGCCAGAAATAAAAATATGTTATTTCAAATATATGATTCAATACGTAGGCTTTAAAAAATTTTTAGGAAATAATAATTCCTGAAATTTGTAAAATAATGTAATAAAAATGTATATACTAGAAAATATAAATTCGATTATCGTAAATGAAAGAGAGTGATAAAATTGAAGTATGTTAATTTGACTAACCAGATCCAGGAATAGACGTAAACATATTATTTTATGAACGAGGGTAAATAATTGACGTAATGATAAACGTAATTCAAGACATTTTATAGTAGATGACAGGTATGAAATTACTAATGAAAATATATTGTAATGTAATGTAAAAAATAATTATTATATGTATCTGAAATAATGAATATATGATAAATGGTTTTTAAAAAACAGATGATTATGGCAAAAGTGCCGAAATCTCCTATGGTTTAAATATCTAATAAAATAAAGATATGAAGAGAACTTATAAGTTATTTGATACATTACATATTATTATTCTATTAATTAGCCCGTACTTTTCTAAACAATTAGTATATGAAGAAAATATTTAATACTAGTGAATAAAGTATTTAATCAACCAGCCACCCTTTAGTTCAAATCGTCAAGTGATCGGCGTACGAGGTAATTTATTTAAATTAATTTACACAAAATGAAAGGAATCTACTTCAAATTTTTAAAGCCTTACTGTGCATTAACCTTTTACCTGAGTCAGTATTTTCTGTATATTAAACTTCCAATTCTTGACTAAAAATTCAATTTTACTGGTTGACAAAAAAATATTTCTTTGCCGATTAAGCTCTGTCATGAATATTCAATTATCATTATATTTTATCTTTAAATTTACTAATTTATTGTTATGTAAAGATATTATTAGTGAGATGGCTTATTTATTTTGCAAATTGAATAAAATTTATTTTTAATTATTATATTACTTTGACAGTATTACTATGAGAACAATTTTATAACCTCATTTCCTATTTAATCTAGCTAGACGACGATGGCAGTGGACGACATCGAAACGTCGCGAATACAGTAGTCGGTTAGAAGCCCGAGAAGAGTTTATTCATTCTCTACACCGAGAAATACTACATTTTTTGTTAAGATTACTGTAATTTTTCTAATGGTCTTATCTACATAAATTTAGTATTATAAGGGTTCCATAACATTTAATGTTTTGCAAACAGTTATATATTTGAATGCACTTTCAATCACATGATTTGTCGTTAATGTAATGAAAAAGTTATATAATTTAGTACACATTTGCTGTATTATATCAATTGTAAGAACGTGTGACTAGATTTTAATAAGAGGCAGCAAATCTGCGTGATGGAAGACAAGGTACCCGGTACTCGACCCGCAAACTCGTCCAGGCTCCTCTTCGAGATAAGTGTAGCTGGGGACATCAGTGACAGGAATTAACAAAATATTTATACGTTTATATTAGTTAATGGTTCGCTCTAAACCACGATCAGTGTAAAATGCGAATAAGTCATGTTATACAATTACAGAGACAATTTCCAAAATTAATTTAGATAGGACTGGATAGGTTCATTTCATTTCATTACGTTAATTAATATCTTACACATTCTCGGGGAAAAAACTACATTTTTAACGTGCCTTCGGAAGACGCAGAGGATAGTCTCTTCATTTAATGTGCCCGTCATCCTTTGTGCAACCATTAAAAGACCTTTCCGGCAGCCGCAGCGAGCACTGCTAAGGATGCGTGCTCCGTAATTCATTTGAACGCTAATCCTGTCGACAGGGTGCACATGAAATGCGACTTGACTAATGAAGCAAGGGTTCAAAGGCTTCCTCGGCCTGCTATTTAAGCTCTCAAAGACAGTGAAAATTCCGTGGCATTGTCTGATGAACCGCACTGAACAATACCCACGGGAAACCTAATATTTTTATGAGAATACATCAAAATAAAGACAACATTTATGGCTCGAATAGTTCGTTTAGGCCTTTGAATGCATTTAAATGAACGCAAATCTTTTATACGAAACCCGCATCACTGTTTCATCAGATAATTACCTTAAAATTAATTTCAGTTTTGAGGTTTAGAACGAGAAACACGGGACTCTCAACTGGATATTTAGACAGGACAGTAGTTTTCTAATAACAGTCACCCCTTGCAAGCAATCAGGCTCGGCTAGTCCAAATACTGAAAGGAAAATCCTATACGGAAGTAATTACGAGTGGGGAACCACAGAACACTATTCTTGAACTTTATCTTTTTATTCTTGATATAAATTATCTCCCTTCCTGTCTTCACCTTGCCTGTAAACTGATGACACAAATATAGTCCTTGCACATAACTGTTTAAAATTAGGTTTACAAAATTTACAATGCGCCATTTTATGTAGAGAAACGTAACTAGTTGCTTCCTTAAATCATTATTGCTCTGAAAAAACATATAAAGGTTCAAATTTGTTTTTTTTGCTTATCTCAATTAATTTTGGTATTTTGATTTATTGGTTACGTTAGATCTCTTCTGAAGGTGTAGGACACGTCAGATAAATCAAATTCGTAAATATAATATATGTTAAGATGGATAGATAAATGTAAGTGCATAAAATAATAACTAACATGTAGACTAATAAAATTTTTGTATCTGAAGAACACAAATATCAAAATTATATGTATAATCACTAAAAATTAATTAATTAAAAAGGAATAAATTATTTTATATATAAAAATAAAATATAAAAAATAAAATTATGATTCACAAAATACCTGAATGATAAAATATACTTGGCATCTTCAAACTTTCTGGAAACTCAAACGGAATGTAGATTTAGTTTGAAGAAACAAATAATCTATAAAAAGTATGTCATTAAATTCCACATCTGTTCATTTCAAAACATTATCCTAAACAATTAATAGAAAACGGGTAATATTTTCCACATTGAACTCCATGGACATTTTATTCTTAGAAATAACGCTGACACATTGAAAAAAGTTGTATAATTGATTTTGAGTGGCTCATTAATGTAACAACAATTTAATTTTTATTGAGAAAACACTGGGTTAGATTTGGTTTCTTTGACTTGGAGTAACATCGGAAGCAGATACGATGACTTTCACAGTACGGAATCTAGAAGGGATTTATTTTCTTTTGAAGAATGAAATGAAATTGTTATGTCGTGAGAAAAATTAGTTTAAAGAAAGACGGCGACTTAAAATGATAAATAAATTTTTCGCGGGAGAAACCATAAAATAAATATTCTGTATATACAGACTTGCGGGTGGAGATTAAGGTCACCTAAATTTAGTGACGTAATTCGGAGTGAGACCACATGCTCTTTTCTTGGTTTCTGAATATTAAACTTTATAAAATTTCATTTGATAAGTATTCCTGTTGAAAATAAGATAGGCACTAAACATTATAATAAGGAACCATTTTTAAACGAAAAATGATTACACAGAGCAGCGTAGATTGTTAGTCCTTAGGATACTGTATTGCTCCGCTTGCAATCACAGAGACGCAGTTCAGATTCGTGCTGGGAGTAGCGAGGGACTTGTCAGCCTAAGCTGACGGCAAATTGGGTTCACGACATCTGAGACAGGCCAGGCGCCCCTATCGGGCTGTTGGCACTTTGCATGCATCGCAAGTCCGGATATCCGATAGACAGCTTTCTCAGAAAACTGACTCAACTGACCACAAAACGCCTTTTATGCTTGAAAGAAAATAAAAGAGAATCTACTCTCTCTGATTGTGAAGTCGAAACAACACAATCAAAACGATGTTTCTTGAGGTCGCTATATAAATATTTTGCAAAGAGATGAGTACTTCCCACTATACTTAAATATAATCAAATCTATTGGTTCAGATCCTTTCAATTCGCTAACATGCACAATTAGTTAATATAATTGATAATATATTAGTTAAGAAACAGCAACAGGAAAGGTAAATATTTCGAAGAAGAACGAAGCGAGGTGATTTCACATAATATACTATGTAAATCAATTAATGGACAACTAGTGCTTCATTAAAGCATTAAATCAGTCTGCTGAAAAAGGCTTACTAGAGTATAATTATTAAGTACGGAACTGAACTTTCCGGAGAAGAAGAAGGGGGCTACCATCAAGGATGTTTCCTTCTCTCCCTGGTTTTGAACTATGGTTCCTCGGGGCACCACGGTCAGTTTTGAGAGGTGTATGTTCCGAGGTTTCAACCTTATTATTGGGACAGTCGGCCAACTGCCTCCAAAACTGGTCGGGGCACAGAGAAGAAATGCTTCTTGCCCACAGCATACTGAACTCCCGCCATCATAGACCGGGGGCCGTAGTTAACCGTTGTCTATCTTCCTCTACCCTTCCGCATCTCCCCAATACAAATCCCTTCCTATGCTATAAAAGTGGATTACTCTCGTGTAGCATGAGTCTCTACGAAAAAAGGGTTCCAAACCACAGTAAAATAATGTCCGAAGTACAAGCGTCTGATGTTTAAATTTCTACTTCTTTCGTCCGAATAATCTGGTGTCTCAATTCCCAATGCTCTTTTCAGATTGATAACTAGTCGAGCACAGCTCTCGCAACTCGTCTCCCTTTTTCTCTCATTGGCTCTTCTTTGAAAGAAGATGGCTAATGACAAACCCCGGACGATACAACGTCATTATTTTGTATTCGAAAATGATGACATTTCCACTATAAGGTGACATTCTATAGTTTAGAGCGCATGTGAGAGACTAGTTATAAAATAAATTCCGTTTTGTGCCCCGAAAGACAGTTATTTCGTCTAATTAAGCATCGGATAGAGGTCGAAAGTCATAAAATTTTTGTTTTGTCAGGTGTGAATTTGCCAGTTAAATATCAATACGTCTATTTATCATTACTACTTCAGTAAATTGCTGAATAATATCTCAATATAATGTTTTGAGAAAGGGTATGTTCTGAGGTCGAAGACCTTGGGCATACGGTAAGTATTCGCATTGGAACAGTCGGCCAGCTGCCTCATAAAGTGGTCGAGGCATGGAGAAAGGAATGCTGCGTGCCGACAGCAAACCCTACTCCGTTCGTCGGAAGGGTGTGGGACAGGTACCAATTGTCCGCCCTACCTGATGCAGTTTTTCTAGGGTTTTCCCTGCATCACGTTTAGGCGAATTAGCCGAGTAGGATCCTTAAACTATATCCCGAGGGACCTATTTAACCCTTGGCTGCCAAGCTCTGCCTTTCCGCATCCCCCGTTTCAGACCCTTTCCTATGCTATAAGAATGGAGTTAAAATACATTAACAATTATTTTAATACATAGTTTCTGCTTACAGAATAAATTATTGGCATTTTAGAGACGGAGACCATATTTTCTAGCATTTGTAATGAAGTAATATATGTATTGTATTGATCGCTGTTTCATTGTATGAAGACTCAAAACAGCTCCTATTAGATAACTTATTCCTATTAGATAACTTATTCTGAGAACTAAATTTATAAACGTAGCTCAGATACAGCTCGATGGGAGTGACAAAATACATTATACGATATGCGATGATCATTATATTTATTATTTTTTAAATATTTCGCACCGGGGTTAAGGACTGAGGAGAATTGATACACTCGCCGCGTACCACTCCAAAAATCCAAAATGTCGCATCGGAGGCTTGACTTTGATATACCAGATGAAACGCTTAATAATGAAAATAATGGATAAGCAATCCTGGAATCTAAGAGAGCGAATGCACATATTTTGAACAAAGTAGTAAATTTGATTTCATACTGAGAATAATGACGAATTTTAATATTAGTCATTAATTGTTATTTATGAAAAATTTATTGACACTTTTAATTTATAATTCCTACTTTATTTTCTCTCAACAACAGTTAACAAGTGTTTACGATTATCCTAGCCGTGTTTATGTATTTGAATTCTAAATGACACCTGCTTAATTCAGCTTAATGGGCAATCACTGTTTTACGAGAGGCGAGCAGGTAGTACGAATCGTATTAAAATCTTCAACAAGCCCACAGTAATGCATTTGATATGCATTGCTGTGCATAAACATTTGCGGCTTCGGCGCAATGTTAGCTGTAACCGTTGTAGCATTTACATTGCTGCTAAGTTTCTATTTACGTTGCGGTCAGGTTGGTATTCCAATCTAGGTGTGCTACGTTCTATAATGCGCATTATTTGGACATGAAACGCAAATTTTGTTGGACGTTGGAATAATTAATGGATGCCATTACCGTTATAACGTACTTCAAATTATCATCCTTCTCTCTTCCATGTTTAACTTGAATACACAAGGAATGGCTTTCGTGATTCGGATTACACGTTCCCGGTACTCAGCACGTTTTTCCCATAAAGTATAGTACTTCGTAATATGAAGGCAATTAAAGGGCATCTGCTTCCAAGTACCGTAGAACAGAATTAGAGTTCCAGGGCTGTAAGCACATTATTAAATAACTTCGTAATCGCGTAAAAGCTTTTGTAACCGACTGCATTTTGAATATCTTCAACTTTCCAACCCTTAACATACACATTTACAACTAAAATATTGTCTGTATTTGGCTATCGTGCTTATTATTATGAATGTTCATGAGGTTATATTCCCATTTTATTACTGATCGAAAAGATATTACTTTAGTAATAGAGATATTAATAATAGAGATATTACTTTAGTTACTACAGTATTTGTCGTAATTAAACATTAACAGTATAGTGTCTATAGATAATTCTGCAGATATCCATATATATATATATATATATATATATATATATATATATATATATATATATATATATATATATATTAAAGAGTTATACGTAAATAATAGGGCTCATTGTTTATAGAAAATGTTGATTAAGAATGACAATATATGTAACATGCACAAGTATATAAACGTAATTAAAGGATCAGGTTGTAAAAATGTAGACTGGACCGGTAATCGAACACGGGAAACTCCAGCACCAGGCCTGGAGTCGTCTTGTTTAAAATGGGGGCCCCGAGTACGATTCCCGATCCGGTCGACATTTTTCCATCCTGATCCTTTAATTCAGTTTTATGGCCTATATGGCTGAGATTTTCTTCCGTTCTTGAATATTTTAGTTTTACCAGAAGTTCTCGGGATTCCAACCGGGTGAAAAAATTGTAGTTACACGACGTTTCGATGGCGGTCACTGCCATCATCTTCAATTGAAGAAACGTCGTGTAACTACAATGTTTTCACCCGGTTGGAATCCCGAGAACTTCTGGTTAATCGCATACACCGGGTAAGTTTTCGTTCGAAATTTTTTAGTTGTTTGTAATTTTTTTTCTACTTGATTAAAATATTTTGTTATTTTACCTTGCTATTGTTAAATATTCAGAATATTTAGGTTCTATGCGGAACTTAAGATAAGTGAGGCCGTTCAATGCATCCCACTTTGTTGTTTTGAATTTATGCTGGTATAACATATGGAAGGAGGCAGAAAATTTTACATATTGACAAGTAAACGTGTTTTCGCAGTCCACAAATCAGCATTAACCAACTGAGTGGCCCTTCAATAGATGAAAGACGAAAAAATGAAATTTTAAGAGGGAAAAAAATAGAGTAGGTAGCATAAAATAGAATACATTTATGAGGAAAATGGAGTAGGCCTACTTCAAGGAAACTCATCCATGTGGACTTAATATTTTAGATGGTGTGAAACAAAACAAAATTCATGTACGTAACTTTGTGCAAAAATAACAGACTTTAGTCTGTAGTTAGTACGTCCTTTTTTCGTACCCTCAGCTTATAGTGTTCTTTCGTTGAATTACCCCCGGAAATAATTTGAATAAAACAGGGCTCAGCCGTTGGAAAATTGTTTTGGATAAGTTCAATTGTCGCCATATAAAAAAGTTTCTTAACGTAGGGAATTAAGTTTAGACAGAGGGGGATGTTTTTATTTCGTTTGCAAGATTTCGCATAATTTCTTTTTAAAAAAGATATTTTTTTAAGTTTCGTAAATGCGTAAAACAATCGGTAAGGAAAGGAAGAGATTTTCGGAGAACGTCATGTTAATGAGGGACGTAAGAAACAGCAAGATTACTGGCGACAGATGGCTGTGTCGATAATGACTTTTAAATGGCCGGTGCTCTAAGCCGAGGGCTGTTCTTGCGCTCTCGACTCCCAATTACCTCCCGGGAGCCGGCATATAATTTCTCGCCTCTTACCAAGGTTTGCTCTTTGACTTGTAAAAGAGTTTGCTGGCATTTTCTTGTTCCACTTATTCCCAAATTATCATTTCATTCATACGTAAGCTAAATTATATAATTGACGTAGTCAATTCGACTTTTGAATTATACGATGTAATAATATTTCTCTTTTAATTAATCATACTTCATAGCTGTGTTGATTAAATGCATTCTCTTAATAATCGGAACCGACTTACATTGACACGAATTAAAGTTTTGCAAATTATTCAACTAATCTTTTAACGAAGGCAACGCTTTTTAAATTACCGGTTTCACTATATTATTATTTTTTCAATTGAGATTCCTCTTGATTCTCTCACTCATTGACAATAAGAAATGTCGTACATGGAGAGTTCCACAAAGGAACTATTAGTTAGCATCTGTTACACTCTAAAGATATGAATTAATTCCAAGTAAGGCAGGCGGTGAAATAATTAATATAATACGAGCACAAATGGTGATTTGACGCAGAAAAATATTTTTATATAGTAAATAATGTTGAATTTGTTGCATTTTTATAAATTAATTTATGATAAAGATTAAAAAAAAACAATTCCAGTCTCCATTGTTGTTGAACGTGAACAGTGCTTTGTAAACTAATTACTTGTACTATGGTATAAGATTTTATGGTTTAGTAAATAACCCTTTTAACTGCTTCTCTTCATAGGTATAACTATAAATATGACAATGTAGTCGAAAGATTTTTCTGGTTCTGATTAAACAACTACGATTTGAGACTGTACGTGGTTTTTTAATCTTAACCATCAATTTTCAACAGTATGTTCAATTATAATAAATAAATTAAGTAATCAACGATAACCACTACGAACAACTGGCGGACTTACATGATGTGAAAAATTGTCGAAGGAAGATCATACGTAAAACGATACGTTTGATTTATAAAGCAATATCCGTAACTGACTCAATTCCAGGTTATATTTACTAACCACATTTTGTTTTATGGCATTAGGAGATTTTCTCTTACGCTATTTGATACTGACTTCAGATATAATATTTTATTATTAGTAAATCCATTTTGCTGAAATATTACGGTGTACGGTATATAACACCGTTCTTTTTTTATTAAATCTTGATTAAAGTCTCAACTTCTGCGTCATTAGAGAGTCGTACAATGGTTAAAATCTTATTTCTCGTCTTCCCGTAATCACATAATGTGAGAATTATATTTTTTAGCTCAGAATTTTAAAGCCAAGAAAATGTAAAGCATCATAACTGAAATAAAAATACAGAGAATAACTGACATTTTCCCATGTTTTAATGAGAATAAGTTTGTTGAATTGCAGGAGAAATCTGGGAAATAAATTGCTGAGGATTGTAATTTCAAATAATAATTAGAAAGTTAGCTAAATACAGACGAAATAAGTGATAATATAAATACCACACAACGTTACTGGGATCATTGTCTCTTGCTTCAGGTTCTAAGAAGTGCCTAGAGCGACACAACTGCAATCGTCACTTGACAAAACTAAAAAGCGACGAAAACGAAACGGCAATGGGAGAACCGAAGGGTTAGCGTGAAAATGTTGAGTTTCATAGTGTCTGGTTGTACGTTAATTTCTGTGATGTTTTATTTAATGTGAAGTATCTCTGATATGGGTTCGGAATTGTACAAGGTGTCAATATAGAAAATCTTAGCATTTTGCCGATCAAATGTATGTTTTGAACTTTTTATGTGTTTCGGGACTACAGATTAGTTATCTTTCGTAAGTTTTATATTAGATATGCAGGTATTAATGGAACGTTTTGTTTGCTCTATGTAGCAGGAATTACTATTAAAGCAAAATATTTTGTAAATTACACAATGTTGACTTTTCATCAACTTTTAAAGCATATTAGTTTAACCTTCTAGAACGCTTTTTTCTCATACATATCTATGATCGATTGCTAATGAAAGAAAATGGAAACGGTTTTATGAATATACAAGAAAGTTTATTGTTTCGATTTGTACCCAAAATGACAAATTTCTGTTTTTTCTGGAATTGTTAGATAAAAATTTAACCACAGTACTATGTTTTCTACTGTTAGTTTCAATTATTTTAATTAATTACGATACATGACCAGTGAAACCCCCCGCTCACAATAGAACATCTCATAAAAGTCTGCCACAAATTTGATTTAAAAGAGGAAACCGAGTACGCAATACATCAAAGTCCAAGAAAACAACATCTACTTCTTAAAGAAAACTACTTTGAATCCAGAAATTCGATTTTAACAATTCTACGATTCTGTAAAAACCAAGCAGTTAACACTATAATAAAAATTAAATAAAAAAGAACAATGTTGTGTACCACACACCGAAATTTTTCATTAAAATGTTAATAATAATAAAAGATTATATCTGAGGTGTCAAACATCGCATTAAAAAATCTCCTGATGGCAGAAAACACATTGTGGTTAGTAAATATAACCTGTAATGTTCACTTGGATATTTAGTCAGTTACTGATAAATCAAACGTTGCTTTATAAATCAAACGTATCGTAGATAATTGTAAAGTTTTATTTGAGAAATATATCTTCCTATTGTGCTGTAAACGGTGTTTTGTAAAACACCGTAAAATGCTTTGTGTAGGAACCAATCCGGATATTCTGTGAGATATCGATATCCGTGCATATTGAAGATCCCTTTTATATGGTTCAACCCAAGGACGGGAAATTTTATGAGTTTCGGAAATGAATCAGCTGTATAGGTAAGAACCGTGAAGCAGTATAGGCGGGCGCAATATAGAAAACACGCTGCAAAGGTTTGCACAAGATTTGAAACAAACGTATGCATTACAGGAAAGTCATGAGATATTTGAAAAACTATAAAAATGGTTAAACTAATGATACCAAAAATATTTTCCGCAAAGATTATCTCCAGATATAACTTCAAGTTTCAACCAGGCTTGTGATCTTTCCAGAGGAATTGTTTCTATTTTGATATGGGAATAAATGTTAAGAGTAAAGCTTTATTTCAAGAGTGTTAAGGAATAATGCCGTATTTATGACATTTTAATATGACGTGAAAACCACTTGTTTACGTATTGCAATAATTCACAAGTTATTATTTATTTTATTCTTATGATTAATATTAATTAACAAGTTCTACATTTTATTTGATAAGATAATGAGGGATTGTGAGTTTTAGTCGGCAGAAACAGTTTATTTTAATCCATATTATATTATCCCAGTCTATGTCAATGTTTTAATTACTTTCGCCATACAAACATTTAAAACCGTATTAATGGTAGAAGAGAGTAGTATTACCACTGTGAACAAAAAGTAAGGTGAATTTATTTATAAAATATAAATTCTTTATTTATCCTTCCAAAACAATTTCATCCCCTTCAAAGTAATCCCCGTCCGATAAAACGCATTTTTCCAACGCTTTTTCCAGTCCTCGAAACAGTCTGAATAATCTTTATCCGGTATAGCCTTCAGGAACCTTCTACGATTCGGTTTTTATCTGCTCAATCGTGTCAAAACGGCGTCCCCGCATTGGCCTTTTGAGTTTGCTGAATAGCCAGAAGTCGCACGGAGCCAAATCAGACGAATACGGTGGTTGCGGAACGATATGAGTCGAGTTTTTGGCAAAAAAGTCGCGAAGAACCAATGCAGTCTGACATGGTGCATTATCGTGATGAAGGAACCAAGAGTTGTTCGCCCATAATTCCGGCCGTTTCGGACGAATAGCTTCACGCAAACGACGCATAACGCTCAAATAATATTCTTTGTTGACCGTTTGGCCCGGCGGAAGGAATTCATAGGGCACCACACCACGATAATCAAAGAAAACTGTCAACATGACCTTGATTTTCGATCGACTTTGCCGTGGTCTTTTCGGTCTTGTTTCACCTTTTGCACTATATTCGCTGGATTGGTCGGTGGTTTCAGGGTCGTATGCGGAAATCCAAGTCCCGTTTCCAGTAATGATGCATTTAAAGTGGTCCTGATAGTCAGACAGCAAAGTTTCACACACATCAACGCGACGCTTTTTTTTCCAATTTTTGGCACCAATCGAGACTTGACCCGTTTGAGACACAAAACATTCTTCAAAATGGTTTGGGCTGAGCCAAATGATATTCCAACACTATCAGCGAGATCTCCAATTGTCCATCGACGATTTTCAAGCACCAAATCTTTGTTTTTTTGGACGTGGCTCTCGTCGGTAGACGTTGATGGTCGTCCAGTGCGCGGTTCGTCTTCAACACGTTCTCGGCCCTCTTTGAACTCGTTGTACCACTTATTAACGTTTTTTTGTGCCATAGTTTGATCACCAAAAGCCTTTCGCAACATTTTCAACGTGTCCGCACAAGAATATTCGTTCCGCAAACAAAATTTGATGCAAGTTCTTTGCTCAACAAATCACCCATTGCAAAAATCGAAAAATTCACTTTTGGTTGTTTACAAAAACACGTGTAACTCGGAGATAATTAAACCTTTTAACAAACAGACGCTTGGCAAATATTGTAGACAGTCCTACCAACCTAGGAAAAAAATTACCTGCCTTCCTAATACCCGGGAGTTTTAAATGAAAATTTCACCTTACTTTTTGATCACAGTGGTATATACGACTTATTTAAAATTGATATTTTATCTGGCGAATAAGAAATATAATGTCCAATATGTTACAAAGAAATAATTTCGGTTATTTATGGAAACAAGGCCGGGTATTTTAAATTTTATTCAATTTATTTATATGAAATAATAAATTTTGAAACCTAGTAATTGAAGATCTCTGAACTTGATACAAACAACTTAATACAAAAATTGAACATCATGGAAGAAATTTGTATTAAAACAATTAATTATTATCTTTGTCTACCTAAATTAGTAACGAAACGTAGTGTTTTTTCAATGTTGGTGTAACCTTTGATGTGCATTTTTTAATTAACTGGTTCCGACATATTGGATATTATCTTTATTTATATTGACTTATTATCAATGTCTTTACTTTTAAAAAAAAATTCTTAAAGACAATATTAGAAGTTGTAAATATCCGCCAGTCGTAATAATGAGAATCAATTCTATTACGGGGCGGACGATTTAATTTCTGTCAGTTATTCAGTCACTTGTCAATTCAGCCCCTAGGTCTGTACGCATTGGAAACGTGTGCCGCGGAAGGCAAACATCAGCGCATACAACGCTGCAGTTTAACTTGTGAAGCTGTGTTAACATAACATCAAATAAAACTGAAACTTGTTTCAAATTCCCAGTGGTAATTACAAAAGTTCATATTGTGTTAGGCTCAAAAGCAAAATTATATTTACTGCATAGTTTGAGTGAAGCACTTGCATGCCATCCTCCTTGTTTTAGCCATGAAAGCTAAATAATTAAGACATCGTAGTATTTTCTATTAAATAAGTGTAGCGAAAATATAATGGAAAAATTATTATGGAATAATGACAACAGGCCGTAGAATATTCTTCTAATTATAAATAACTCATTAACTACTTAAATTAAGTCTTATAATTTTATTTGATTCATAATTAAATAAAGTCTAGCAATTTTCTTGCAGTTTTTTTTAAATTTCATTATTATATTATAATGTGAGCTATTTGCAATCATTCCAGTTGAAGCAGACCTTTACTACATTTAAACTTATTTAACAATAAATATTTTACGTGCTCAAAATTTATCATATACTCATTTAAAATTCCTATCCAGCTGTGACTGAACCTCACAGCCCCTTCAGGTATGTAAATGGGAGTTTCCACCAAGTGGATTACCCTCATGTTGCCTGTCACTCTAAAAAGAACAGTCGCTATTGTGAGGTTCTGTGGCAAAGTTACAGAACAAATGTGATATAAAATAAAAGATTTTATACTGATTGGTCAAATAGTTCAAATTTTTTGAAACTTTTAAGTAATATGTCTGTATATAAATTTTAATGCTGTAATGCGTACCCTTGATTATTTAGTCTAAAATAAATTTATTCGTTCGCCCCACCGTCCCAAAAAATTATAAAAAACAAATCCTATACTGAACAGGGCCTCGGAAACGGACACCGGTTCTTAATAACAGTAATTACACCAAACACAACAGTTGGATTCAAATTTATGATGTTCTTTATTTAGTGAAGACAGAAATTTTTTTAATTAAACATCCGCATCTAATATTTATAGTAAATAGTTTAAAAATATTTAACTTTAACATATAATTACATAATGTGAACATAATACTGCTGTCGGGTACCACTTTACAGAAAGTTTTAGTGAGCATAAAAATACAAACAGACAGATATTATTATTTAATCTCAGGGTATCAGAGGGATTGCTGACAATACTTGAGCCGTGTCAACAAAGTCACATAAGTCTCAACGAGAGGGAAGAAAAGTGTAGACAAGCAATATATATGGGGTAATCCACGTAGTGGCAACGCCCCTCTTATAACATAGGAAAGGGACTGGAAGGTGCGATTCGTAAAGGTAGGTTTACTAGAGCCCCCGTGCTATAATTTCCGTTGGAATAGTCGGCCAGCTGCCTCCTAAACTGGTCGAGGCACGGAGAATGGAATGCTGCGTCCCCACAGCACACTCCTCTCCCGCTACCGGAAGGGCGTGGGACAAGTACCCAATGCCCGACCTACCCGATGCAGGTTTTTCTAAGGTTTTCCCTGCATTTATTTAGGAGAATGCCAGGTAGGATCCTTAAAATATAGCCCGGGGGCCCTAGTTAACCCTTGGCTACCTTCCTCTACCCTTCCGCATCCCCCCTTTCAAATCCCTTCCTATGATATTAAAGGGGAGTTGCCACCATGTGGATTACCCTCATATAGCCTGTTACCCTTAAATAAACCCGATGTTCTTTTTTTTCTTTAGGGTAACAGGCTACATGAGGGTTATCCACGTTCTGGTAACTCCCCTCTAATAGCATAGGAAGGGATTTGAAGAGGGGGATGCGGAAGGGTAGAGGAAGGTAGTCAAGGCCGGGCTATGCACTGTAGATATACTGTTTATGGTGGGTGTATTTTGGGTCCAGACATTGCTTTCAGCTTCCAGCGTAACAATCACTAAAACAGAATATTTTGGGAGGCCAAAAGCCCTTAAAGGCGGCACTCCTAGAAACCACGCACCAGCCGCTAAGGTTCTACCACTTTCTAACAGCCTCTCTGGAATACAGGGGAACTTGATTTTGATCCGCAATTTTTTTTGAGTGATTAGCTTTAGGATGGTTATCCGATTTGATGGCTCTCCCTTTAATAGAATAGAAAGGGATGGGATAGAGTGGAAGTCGAATGTAGGGAAGATCGATTAAGAGGTGTCTAGAGCCCCAGGCTTCTGTTTTTTCAGGATCCTACAAGGCATATGCTCAAAAATAACTAGAGAAACCTGCATACCTAACAACGTTTCGTGAAACTAGGTAAAAGCTGCAAGAATGACACACGGCATAAACCAGGTGGCTAACTCAAATACAAAGCTTTAATAATAAGATAATGTAGCCAAAGCGGACAAAAGAACTGATAATATAAACACTACATAACGATTCCAGACTCACAATTTTTGAATCACCTGATAAAAGCAACAAGGATTTTAGAATCGTGGTGTGGTATTTTTTTATCACTTCATTTTGCGTGAGATTTGGCTACTCCTCTAACTAATAAAGTTGAAGGATTTGGTTTGTTATTTCCTGATCCTTTTAAATTATTATTAATGATAAGAATATAAGTACGTTTCAATATTGAAATTGTTTAATTTCCTTTTAATTTTGTCATTAACTTTTATTTTATAAGCTTTGTTTTTAACGTAAAAAAAGTGGAGTGTGTAAGAATCAGCATTACCAATAGGAAGTAGTTTAATGGGTGTTGAAAGCTTATCTCTACAGCTTATACTATCACCATTTATTTGTTATAAACATGGCATGTGATTAATATACTACACTCTACGATAAATATTTCGTTAATTGTAAACATAACATATGAAACTAAAATTACGTCTAGTTCTACGGGTCTCATCAAAAACATTGTAATAATAATTCATGCAAAAAAAAATATTATTAGCGTCTTTACAAACTCACTGTGTTCATTGACGGTTCAAAAATACTACAAAACGGTGATTTATGAAGAAATTGTAATCTTGGGTGTGGAATCTAGACGATCAATACAATATATATGTAGTATTTAATTCGGTGCCCCAAAAGTTTTTCCAACTATTTAAAATATTAGGAAAGGTTGTTATATGAATTTTATATATTTTCTAATAAACAATTTTAGTTGTGTCTCATTAAAAACAATTAGTTCCTACCTTGAATAGACCCTAGAATAATTTTTTTTAGATATGGTGGACAATGAATAGAATCGTATTTAGACTTAAACTGTCATCACATTAATCCGAACAGGTAGAATCCAAAGTGTGAACAAGATATGCATAATCGCATTAGCGTGTGTGACATGAATCAGAAATGCCAACAAGATATACATAAATTACTCAGTAAGGCTTCATCCGGTGGCCGCGAATTAGTCTGCAATATTTTTTACTCGGTCGCTGCTGACCTACAGGAATTAACTAAACGCTGTTAAACACATTTCAGTGTGCTTGTGTTCACTGTTATTAAACGTTTTCATTAGGAAGACGTTTCGGATTTTATTTTTTTAATAAACTTGTCTTACTGTCTATAGTTTTAATATATGTTATTAATGAAAATATTTCAGAAAAATGTGATAGAGACTAACTTTACACACACCTTGTAATTTTATCACTCAATTACAATCATAGAAATGGATGGATACTAAAAATAAAATACTTTGTATGACATTCAGAAATTGACTATTTTCGACGTAATATTTGACACTTGTATTTAATTCCTAGATTTCTAAAGTACCATACAATAATTTACTCTGAAATTAAAATCTACAAACACTGCAATTAATTAATTGTAATCAAAATAATTCATGCATTTTATTTTTATTTGTGTTTATATTTAAAATTTTACAGAACCCTGAAATAATCACAATTATAAATTTCGGCATCGGCTACAGACGTTTACTTACACAGGTCCCTCCTCCGTTCTCGGCTTCTGCCTCTAGTAAACGTCAATTTATTTTAGCCTCGGGAATACATACTTTCATTGTTCATCAATCTCGTACGAAGTGTTGGGCTCTGGATCCGAGTGTTTATCTCGTTCAGGCAGATACAGACAGACGTCGCGTTATGTCTCTCCGAAATTCTGCAACGTTTAGGTTAACGTTCGGGGATTAAGCCAGATCTTAATATGGATCCCTCAGAAACTTCTACGTAACTTCGTTTTACTCCAAGTTCTGATTAGAGACTTGTTTCAAATTTTTCTCTTAATTTAATATTCTAACCTGAAACTCACTTGTTCCTTTCACCGTTCCGTTAAATACTTAAACATTATTTAATGAAAAAAATCTTCATCGCGGTCCATTCCTTACAAAAACTTTTTAAATACTGAATACCGAATTTCCTGCTCCGATATCAGCTTCTGCTCCGCCTTTTGGAAGCTCGTACATAAATTTAACTGTAGGTACCACACTTTTGGTGATTAAATTGGCGATTTGGTGGAAGTTTCTTATTAATTGTGGAATATTTTACGTCCAAGTCACGCGAATATTCGGCATGTCTTGCAAGGCTCGCCAATACTAATTCCTTATGCTATTATCGGAATAACTTCCATATTTGTGAGGTCCTATCACTTTGGACCCAAGGCTTTCATGCCTGCTGTCTTAAACGATTTGTGTTCTAATTGGTCATATTTCAGAAATATGGATTAATAAATATAAATTAATTTAAAGGTTATGCGCATAATATAGCCTACTCAGAAAATTCTAATTTTTCTGAATGGGGAACAATGCAGCTGGAAATTTCAGTAAATGTGAATTCCTGTTTTGTGATAGTTTTATAAATCAAATAACGTGTCCTACATTTTATTAAATCTTATATTATCGTATAGGTTAAACGTTTTGGAAATCCGGAAAAACTTTGATAGGATGTTGATTCTAGGGGAATGAGTATCAGCCATCACTAAGCTGGCACGCTGTTGGTGTTGTAGTTCATAAGTACTTAAATTACCTCAGACATGCATCTGATCGTTGAGTCAGTGCTCCTGGGCGAGACCCGATTCCTTCACGGTTTTATTGGTAACACCTACACGCCTCCATAACCTTATCAACAAGATTAAAAATAAATTTAAAAATATTCCCAAACCCTTACTCAACCAAAGTGTGCAACAATTACTAGCATAAAATCAACGATTTTTTTCGGACTCGTTCTACATTTTTACTCAAGTCATCATTTATTCCAAAAACGGGCAATGGTTTATAATTTAATTGGACAAAATTCCGCAAAAATAATTTAAACTTAACTTTAAAAAATATTTTAAACTTAAATTTAAATTATTTAATGGCAAATTATGTTTTGAGTGGTTTTTATCAACCAATATATTAAATCTAGCCTTAAAAACATTGAGCCACCTTATAAATTAGTATCCAGAATAACAACTTTAATTTTTAAAGAGAACATAATTTAAACTACTGGAATTATTCAATTATTTTTTAGAATACATTTTATTATAAATTTCATTTTTACTTTTTAATGAATAAACTACCAGAAACTTTTCATAAAATGCATTCTGAAATGGTGATTTATTTTTCATGTTATTGAATTATTCGCCGACAATTAAGATGAAAATTGGAAATAAATCCTAAAGCTTGGTGATATAAAATCTTATTTCGTGGCAGTTTTATTGGTTTTTGAACATCATTTTAATATTTTTGCTTTCGTTATTTGTTCAAGTTTTTTTTGCAATTATTTGAGGAATTTCTGCTGTATTTTCGTTCATTTGACACACCTAATAATGATAACCATCACATTAAGGTAGAATACATTAAATTATATGGTGTTTTTGAAGATTTTATGTCCACAAATCCACAATCGGAAAACTTGCCTCTTCGGCGAGTATTTAGTGGAAAATTACATCGACGAAAATTCCGAATTTCCTCCAACTCTGTGGGCGGAATTTTCAGCCAAGGTGGAGTGGACAACCAAAGCGTGTGAAATTTTTCACAGTAGGTTAAATGAACAGTTTCATTTGGAATAAGTAACTCTTGGGCTTCCACGAGTGGAATTATGGGCTTAGGCATGACGTTTCAATGACGTTCGCTGTATCTTTATCAAGTGACAGTTTTATTCACCCCAGCCTTTCTTATTATCTTCAAATTCGTTGAAGTTTTACTTATGATGCAAGCTGCTACAACATGTAAATTAAATCACCTACTGTTGCTGCAAAAGTAAGAATAAATTATAAAACTATGTATATACAACGGCAAATGAAAAAGTTTAGGACTGGTGAAATATCTAGGATGGAGTTTGTTCATACTGTGTCGTACAGAAATATATTTTACTAAAGTGTAATTAATTAAATTGTTCTTATTATATTTTTTTGTATTTTGACAAAAAAATGGCATGCAAATATATACCTTATTTTAATCATAATCTGATGGGAAGGAATCGGGTAGTTTCCAGTTCTGAACGACCGGGAAGGAATCGGGTGATCATTAGATAGTTCTGGGAATGTAGCAGCCTATGCTCGTGCTCCCTGTGTATCCTCATTCTGGTTTTCCCTGCACAATTTTAAGGAAAAATTCTCTTGAAGTATTATTCTATTCTCTTATATAGTCTCCAATTTTTCCTACTTAGTTTTAGTGCGACGGCCTGAGAGAAAGTCGACTCCATCTACTCCTATTCCAAAGGTAAAGGAACAAATGTATCAGAAAACAGTTCATTTGGTGCATAATTTTCAAATAAATTGTTTTGTCTTATTGAAAGTATGGGTTAATTTATAAATAGCACAAACTAAAGTTCTTAAAAATAATATATGTAAGTTTATATGATAAGGAGATATGTGCGGTACGAGTAATTAGTACCTGGTGTAATTCCTCTCTGCTCCAGACGTGGGCGTGTTATTCACAGCCGGTTTCCCTCAGAATTATCAGCGTGCTCCCTTTGGGCGAGTTCTGCTTCCCGACCTCAGCACAGCGTTCTTGGCCCTTTGCGATATTGGGATGTCACTATTCCGTCGCCGAGCGTGGGCCACTAATGAGAGTCGCGCATCAGACAGGGAAGGTTCCCGCAGGGAGACGCCATCACAAAGAGGCTCCATTAGCAGGTGACAGCCATCTGTCAGCGCCACTTGTTAGCGGCTTGTTAACGCCACCTGTCGCCAAGACAACATTCGGGGACAAGTATTAGATATGCTTGTCAAACTGGTAACCGAACCACCTTAAATTAATATGTACATAAATAAGAAATGTATTTAATAAGACGAGGAAGCGAATAACCCCAGAAATAAGCATGATTCCCCGTGTGAGACAAACTAGATCAAAACATTATATAATTAAAACAAGAATACCAAAAATATTAATTTATGGAAAACAAAATTAAATTAATATGCACATATATAAGACTGGAAAACGAATCACCCCTGAAACAAACATAATTCCCCGTATGGGACAAACTGTATCAGAACATATATAATTAAAACGAGGAGACTAAAAATATTAATGTACTGATTATTTTTCTTATAAAAAATAACTACTTTAATTTGTTTCAACAAAAATAATTACTATAAATTTATTTCTGCTCCAAATACAAATTATTTTTCCCGTATTAAAGAAAGTAAAAATGACTAGACTGCACTATGCTTTAAATATATTGTAGTATACAATTTATTAGTTCAACCAAAGAACCACGTTGCGTCGAAATAATGTGATAAGTAAATTAAAGATAAATGAAATAATTTATACAATTAAAGTTCAAACACAAAACGTTTATTACGAATTTATATTTAGTTGGATTTTGTACGAAACTTTTACATAAATGTCACAGCTTTATTGAAATTTTTTAAATCTTCAGGGGGCGCTTATCGGGCCTCTTAACAGTTATAGTAATCCGCAATTATAACCGAATCAAATAAAAACAATTGTTACAAAATAATGATTTACATTTACAGGAGAAATGTTAACATAGGAAAAATCTATACAAATCGGATGAAATTTGGAGAAATATGAATTAATCTGTCGGTATGTAATTTTATGTTAGGTTTACAATGGAAATTTCGTACGTACCAAATCATCAGATATTATAAAACACTATTTATTCACTTCACCAGTACTTTAAAAGGATTCTACTTAAGAGACCACGGTATTTCACTGTTCACAACTACGCCAGAACAACAAACCATATTTCCACGTAATTAAGTATTTTACTTTGCCATTTTTCCGGTCAAACTGACTACCGGACACGTCTCCAATATTCCTTGTACAAACTTTTCGTCGAAGATCTACCAACCAAGTCTCGAATCAACTAACCTCGGTCAGCTCCCTTTGGAGAGACTGAACTCAACTTCACTGTTCCATTTCGTATCGCCGAGTCGCGACTGTACTGAACTCTCGTCAAAGCTTTTCCTCGTCACACATTACCGACAACAATACTCTCAAACCCTCCCTCCACATTCTTACGCAACGCTGACGTATTACGCCGACAATACAAATATTAAATAAATTACCTAAAAATCCTTCCATTAAACACGTTGGTGGTCACCAGAATATGTATATTATCAAATAAAAATAAATCAACGTTAAAACTTTCTCTTTTGTAATAATAACTCATATGAAATAGTGGAAATTTAGATTCTATATTTTAAACCGCCTTATGAAATGTGATGCTGATACATAATTTCGCATGTGTTTTTAGAAATCACCAAAACATTACTGGTTTCGAAATTGTAATACAAGCTTTATGAAAGTGATCATTATCATTATTCCGTGTTATCTGCGAATACTTGTCAACATATGGAACAGTTTTATGATTACATGACATCATAAATCGAACAAATTAGAGGTAAAATTAGTGAAGGTTGTGTATTATATTTACTTTATTAGAAAATAATGAGTAAATAGACTTATAGGGAGTGATATGAAAATTAAATATTACAAAAAGCCATTCGTTTGAATTCTACTCCTTGAGGTTTTTTTAGAATTGTGTGTTAAAAAATAAATGTTTTTTATTAAAACTCCGTCAATTTTTATTAGAGTTCAGTTTGCGCTTCTCGAGTTATTACTTACGTTAGTTGATTATTGGGTAAACAGAAATAATAAAGAAAGGAACAAGAGAGAAGTGTTAACCAATGAAAGAAAATTTTGGAACCTTAAGATTGTAACGCGTGTATTTTGGTTTAGTTTTGCTTTGTCTCGGAAGTGTTGTTTGCTGTGGTTTGGAGAATTAGAAATCGTTCACGTGCGTGGGGGTGGAGGAGATAAATATTTCCATCCAAGTAATTTTCGTGTCCTGTCTCGATTGTTGGCCTCAACATGACAGAATGGTTGGCCATTGTTGACTACGGAACTGCAGCTGCGTGATATAACTCTTGTAACAATGGAAGAATCAGTGAAACTGACATTTCGACGAAGTTTTCTAATAATGAAAAAAAAGTAAAAGAATGGGAGGCTATAATGGAGGGAACGGAGATAAGCTTTGAAACTGGACAGTCGTTCTGCGCTCACCGCAACTGGTGGATGTGATTATTATCCGTTTGCGTTACGTGTATACGTTTTAAGTGTCACCGATCTACAAATCTCATGAGTTCTGCTTTAAACTTTTCGAATTTGTTGTCTTTGATATAGTCCGAGGCAGAATCGTCGTGAGAAAGGGCCACAATTTCTTAGTGAAGAGTTCATCGAAGCCACACAATTAAGTACGACGGCTTGCCAGCAATCAATCCCGGAGGCCGACGCCTTAGCCAGTAATCAACCCCTGAGTCGACGCCTTGCAATGGTCCTGACTAAAGTCATCACTGCACTTAAACCCGTTCTGCCAGCTGTGAGATACGGAGACGTCGGTACGAGAGCTACAGCAAGCAACACAACACAGAACAGAAGTACTTATTTTGTATGTGCAGCAGATCTCTTCTATGTAAAAACCACAGGTGACTGTGATAAGAGTTTTTCATGCTTAACTGTAATAAACTTATATAAAATTCCTTTAATGGTCAAATAATTTTTTGATTTAACGTAAAAACCCAGCCCACAAAAATAATTCTTTACAAGATCAATTATATACAGATCTGTTAAGTTATACCAGTGACTAAGTCTGTTTTAGGAAGACTAATTTCACAAGATGAATTATTTACATTATAAAATTTCAATTTCACTGAACATTTCTGGTCACATAATATAGTTTACTCAAATTATCCCTCAAGGACAAAAGTTGAGTATTATCTCAAATAAACTGAGTTGGAATCATCAGTATCATGTGTTTTTCACCAACAGATAAGTTAATTAAATCATTTTACTTGACCAATAAATGCGTTCCTCAATTCCACGATATACAGGAGGCAGGTTCATTTTCTGCTATTGCTCTGTCATAAAACACTAAGTGCAGAGCAGTGTTCTGTAATAGGCATGACCCATTTTCTTAAGTGCCTGAGGGGATAAGGGTTACGACCTGAGTTCTCCCCACGTCGATAGCAACTTCAGATGACAGTTGCTAAATATTTCAATAATGACAATGTAAATAATGTATTTTATAAGGTGCATAAAAAACAGATTATCATTTTTTGGTAGTAGATAGAGAGATTTATTCTCCATTTCTTACGTGGAAATAGGATTCGTCACAGGTTTTCACATGAGTAATTACATGATAAATGAGTAACAGTAGACTGAAACTAACATCATAAGTTAACATAATTCACTTACATCGTATAACTAAATATTTACCACTATCTAATAATTACAACGAAAGAAACTCAGAAAAATGAGGACATCACAAATAAACTTTCCACATTTTGTTAGCCACGTCGGTGTATAAATGCACTGACGACAATACTTCATTTCCTGGATTCACTTCTGTCGACAGTTACGAGGAGATGCCGTCATGTATTTTTTACAAAAAAAAAAGAGAACAGAGACAGGAAAACAGAACCAAAGAGGGAAAACTGTACACACTACGAAATCCACAAAAACCTTGGTAGTTCATATTCAAAAATTCTGTAGATACGGAGACCGATGTAAAAATTCGCGTACGTTGTATTAATTACCTTTTATAAGTAAAGTTTCACACTTCATGACAAATGTGTTATAATTGTTGATGTTCTTTACATTTTCCAGAAGGCTGATAAATAATGCTATACCTTCATAGTGTACGCTAGACTCATAGTGACTAAAGGTGATTTCAGCACTGAACGGCTCCTCGTGCCATAGCCATGATTACGTTACCGTTAGTTATAAAAAGTTTTATATTGCGTTTGACAAATTTTAGTATTGCTTATATGTAAGCGCTGGGTAGAGTCAAAATATTAAGTTTTTGAAGAGAGAGTTTCAGCTTGCTCTAGCATCCGAACCTAATATAATTATAGTGGGACGTTTTTACATATTAAAAATTCCAAACTACGAGTATAGTTGCCCCAATTGGCAATAACGTGGCACATATGTGAATTAAAATTTAAAAAAAACTATTTCAGCAGTTTTGGAATCAACTTCCTGCATCAGTAATCTCAATGAGTAACAAACGGAACTTAGTATCCCAGCATTTTTCTGCCGTAAAATGTACGAATTTAGTTTTCTGCACTTTAAGTGTTTATTGACAGTAATAATAAAAAAGATAACCAAAAACAGACTAAAGAAGTGGTGATATAAATACCACACAACGTTTCAGGAGGCCTTTTTCCTTTATTCAGGTTCAGAAAGAATCCAAAAGCCTAGAGCGACACGACAGAACAAGGCAGTTGACAAAAATGATTAACAATAATAAGAGACATAGCCAAAAACTTGTCAACTGACGAGTGCACTTGTGTCTCTCTAGGCTCTTCTTAGCACCTGAAGAAAGTGACATGGATCCCAGAAAATTTGTGTGCTATTTCTATTAACACATATTTTGTCTGTATACGGGCTATATTTCTTATTGATAATTTTCAATAAGACGTAACAGTGAACTCAATGTTTTTGATTTGATTTATTTATTCCTTTAGTCCTCATAGGAAATAGGATACGTCAATACATAAAACTACAATATAATATAATATGGATGCTACAATTACAAATAACTAGAAATTAACAAAAAAATACTAGAATTAGGGAACAAAAATTTCCCTGTTCAACATAAGTAAAATATATTAATAATAATAATTCTTTAACCTTAACAAGGACATAACATAATATTTACAATTTGAATAAAAAAGTACGTACTAGTAAATAATTAATTATTCGAAAACTAACCACCATAAAATATATAATCAGACAAGAATAAACAAAAAACTTGACACCCGCACACTGGAAGGAAACACAGACGAGAGACAAATTACTTCACGAAACAGAGCGACGAGGAATCTGCTCTTCCGTAGAAACTCCAGCCCGTGCATGTAACAAACAAGCAAAAGAGCAGAAAAGACTAACAGAGACTAAACAAGTTATGAAGTAAGCAGTTATTGTTAGCAACACATTCAACACTTCTTCAGTTTTGTTTTTTAAAAAAATATTTATTAGCTGAACGATCAAGAAACTCAGTACAGTACAGTAGAATATTTTTACATTGAATTCCAAAACTCTTGTAGTTATTATTGATCTTAACATCGGGAGGAAGATTATTTTATAAAACTATCCCTGAATGGTGAAAGAGCTTTTGAGTTTGGTCAACTGACTTATGAATTTGTGTCGCTCAAGTCTCTTCAGAAACGTGTGGTTTTTATATCGTCACTTATTTAGTTTGTATATGGCTATATTTCTTATTATTAATTTGCAGTCAGACGTAAATTCTTCATGTCAAATTAGAAAACATGTGAATGAAAACTTTTGTTTCTATAATTAACCATACATATATGGTTCTTACGAGCGTGTTTTTTTTTAGTTTCAAAAGGTATGGTGAATTTTTACACTAATCGAAGAGAACGCAGAACGTTAATATAGTATGTTCGCATAGAGAGAACAATCAAATTATTAGGCCCAAAGTTATTTGATAACTATCACATTGACTTTAAAATCGTACGACCATTTCTGAAATGAAGCTATTATTTATAAGCTATATTTTGTAATGTTTCACGTGGGAAAAGCAATTTAAACGACTTTTCTTTTGTTGGTGTCAGGAACTAGTTCCCTTCGGCGTCTGTCCGAGTATCTGGTCATCCAGCGACCCAAAACGAGTCTAGAATACATTTTTCCAAGAGCATCTTCATGATATAATAAATTTAGTAAATCGATCGCGTAAAAATCACCCGTTACAATACGTAGATTTTGATGTTATTGAAACTCGACAACTGCGGAGTAAAATACAATGTATATTGAAAATTCTGATTTTATTAAATTCTCGTTGTTTTAGACAGTTTGTAGAACCTGAACTTCAATTAATGTTTAATTGACAATTCAAAAATATAGAGAGAAGCTTTCACAGTGGAAAACTTTCAGCAACCACTCTCATTTTAAACGAATTACGAACATGCCATTTTTTACACAGAATTTACACTTTATAACCGTTGGACTATTCACTATTTGCGGCACCTCGTGGAATTCCTCCTCGTTGAATCTCAAAATAATTTGGCGTAACACTCAGAAATTCATCTGAGTTACTATCTGCATTAATTCCGTCCAACTTTGCTTTTCAATAATATGTCACGTTGATTTAGCTTACAAACACTTTCTGTCGTTTTTACTGCTGCCTGCTTCTACTTTACTTATTAATATTTTAAATCCTCTCCACTATTCCCAATACGAATAATTTCTCTCGCCTCTAATTGCAGTCTGCAGACTTCACCAACTCACGCGCGCCATGTCTCAACAATACCTTGCCTGTTCATATTCTCGTCCATTATTGTATCTTTGTGTGTGTTTGCCGGTAACAATTCCAGGTCAACAGTTTATAATTATTAATTGCCCTTTAATTATTAAATAATGCCCCAAAATTAGTTAGAAAAAATGTTAATACTTTTAGAAAACTCAATTTTACTAATACAATGTTACTCCTATTTCGTCAGATTTCTTATTAAATAAATTTATATCATTTTTTACCGTTAATGAAAGATTTACAATTCGCCGTTAAATAGTGGTGCAATGTATTATCTTGTCTAAAACAAAACTGTCATTAAATTTTAAATATCCTTTACGGTTATAATTATATGTGCATTTTCGATCCGAATAAATTTATAAATTTTAAAACATTTTATTTGCCCCATATCCAGTTAATTAAACAATTGTGGCTGTCACACAAATCAAAACAAAATAACTTAACTTAAATGGCCACAACTCCCCTCCTCATTCAAAATTCTTAAATGTACAAAAATATTAATATTATTCTAATGAACTTTTGATTATATGTAATCTAATTGCATTCATTTACCCCTAATCAAACATCCCAATAACTTGCCCATATCAATGTAAAGTTAAAACCACTCAAATGCTTCTAAAGCTTGAGAGGCCGTAAAGTAGAATTAAAGTATCAGGATGGAGCAACGTCAACCGCACCAGGAATCGAACCCGGTGTCCGCCGCTTACCGAGCGGACGCTGAGAAGCCTGTGGCTTGACAAACCTTTCTCTCAATATTCTTGAATTGAAATTGCCAAAACCCTTGATTAATTTACACATAAAATCCGTTCTTTATTTGAGGTCCTAAAATTAGTCCATGTTAGAAGTGTGATTTGTAAAATTGTAGGTGAGCCTGCGTTAGGTATAATGTTTACTTGTATTCAACCTGGAAATTTACTTTTATTTTCCGAAGATGAAGCAGATAAACCATAGACTTTCAGTTTCAATGATTGTATACGATGTAGCGTGGGCTACAAATAGTTTCGGTAGTGAGCACAATGGATGTATATAACAACAGAACTACAGAAAAATTCGATGATATTAAACCCGCTTCGGGGCTCAGGGAATATCTGTTGCATACAATAGCGCGTTTGAAGTGCTTTGTCCTGAGAAATGCAAACCTCTTTTACAATTTTGACGTTTGTTCAACAAAGGTGAAAGTATTCATGTTTAGTACTGGTTATTTTCGTTTCCGTTCGTAATTACTTGGACAGAATGTGTACATATGAATATTATAGAAGTCGATCCAAACATCTTTGTTCAAATTAATGAAGTTTTAATTAAAAATGAGGTGATATTTCCTCTAATAGGAGAAGTACTAAATCTAGAAAATTGTACCTGAAACAGTTTTTTTTTGCTAGGCCATTTTCTTTAATAATGTAAATGTAAAACAAAATTGCTTGTAAAATGGGTACTGCGATGACAGATTATATTCGTAATTGCTCTTCGTGTGTATTTCCCCTCTTGGCCTTTGTAATATATGATTCCAGCACATCAAAGCACGTGTAGTGGTAGTATCATCGTTCAAGTATCTACGCAGACGCAGCATTCCACGCATAGCTAGATTTAAGCGAAGCCGAAACCCAATAAAACATACTAGTGCTCGTACGTCTTAGGTTTCGCGTAAAATTAATTTGTATTTTTATATTGTCAGTGGTTTCATTAATTTAGATCGCTGGCGAAATGTGTATTTATTATTATGTATTATATATATTGTAATAATCATTAAAGATATCAAATTAAATAAATGGAAAAACTATTAAGATTTCACCACAAGTTGGCACACCAAATGTAATGATCAATTATGAACAATTAATTAAAAGAAAATTAATATAATGAAAAATTATATAATGATGGAGCGTGAATAAAACATTTATTAAACTGACCAAACAATTGATTTATCATAAAAAAATACTTAACATTACAAAACAATTAAACGCCGATCTTTATAATAATTTTTAATATAAATAAATGAAATTTTCTCCTTATCTCAGGGTCTTTACTGGACCTTTTAAATAAAGAATAATTTATTCCCCTTTTAAACAATCAATTTACAACTTACTATAGACAAATATTGTAACGAAAAAATCGAAATCTGACGAAATTCTATCTTTAATATAACGTTTATAATTTAATTTAAATGGTTTTTAACTCACTGTTTTGTACTTGTACCATGGCAACACACTCTCACTTTAAACAAATTACGAACAGGCTATTTTTTACACTGAATTTACACTTTATAACCGCTGGACTTCTCACTATTGGCGGAACCTCGTGGAATTCCTCCTCGTCGATTATCAAAATAATTTGGCGTAACACTCCGAAAGTCATTTGAGTTACTATCTGCTTTAATTCCGTCCAACTTTGCTTTTCAATAAAATGTCACGTTGATTTAGCTTACAAACACTTTCTGTCGTTTTTACTGCTGCCTTTTTCTACTTTATTTATTAATATTTTAAATCATTTCCACTATTCCCAATACGACTAATTTCTCTCTCCTCTGATTGCGTAACTACAGACTTCATCATCTCCCGCGCGCCATGTCTCAACAATACCTTGCCTGTTCATATTCTCGTCCATTATTGTATCTTTGTGTGTGTTTGAAGGTAACAATTCTAGTTCAACAGTTTTTAATTATTAACTCAATTATTACAATATATTATATTTTAAAAACGCTACTGATATTTTTAATGGGAAATTGGAGATATGCTCTGATAATTTCAGAGCTATTAATGTAAGACAGGTTCACGTTTATTTTCATTTCTCAACACATATAGCGAGTTCTTCGTACAATTGAATTGCTCTTCATTTTCCTCAATTGCAATTAAATTTTAAAATAATTGATGTCGTTTTTTACACTTTCCTCGACTGCATTAAATACTGAATTAGTAGTGGATTCAAATAGTAGTGCAAAATTTTTGCGATAGTGAATGATCCAAATAAAATAATTTTTTTATCACAATAAATTAACAGTCAAAAACAGAATTTTATTTTGAACAGTATAATTTGAAATTTTTTTAGACGTTTCGATCAACTGTTCCGACCTATGTCAACACTATTGGTAGACATTGATAACGATCACAACAATTGATCGAAACTTAAAATTATATTTTTCAAAATTAAATTCTGTTATCTGTTTGTTATACGGATCGTTAATCTCTTGTGTTATTGTATTGCTGGCGTTAATTTTGTTCTTTATCGCTTATTTATCCATCCTGACACACAACTGGGTAGACGTCTTAGAACCAATGTAATTAACTTATTGAGGAGAAATAAACAATTTTCTTAAAATAAAATTATTTTAATATTTAATTTAATCAGACAATCATAATATATTAAATAAACAGAAAATCGGCCAATTTGTAATAACGAAACATTATTTAACAAAAACGACACATAATTACGCTATTACGACGTTTCGTCCACAATTTTCCGTCTTGAACAGGTAATAAGCCGAAATAAGCACAGTTTATATTTTGATTTCGAAATATAAAACTGTAAATCAATGAATTATTACAATTTAGAGATTTTAATTAATTTCGTTAACATATAAATGATACAAACATACAGTTTCGAATGTTTGCATATTAGATGTACAAATATAAATTTTGTATCATGGACTGCGTCCTCATGACGTCTGCACACGAAAAGGAACAATGGGAAACTGAGTAACGTAACCTACCTTAAAGATCGATTTGTTTTCGCGGTGAATGCAATTTAGGGAAGCTTCCCGAGAATATCTTCATCATTATTTCGTACCTTTTTGTTATAGTGGTATTTAATTTATATATATCATACCATTATTGGTTAGACTCATAAATTTCCATTGTTAACTTTAATTGTTCTCACATTGGATGTCGTAAGAATTAACTATACCAAAAAATTCGTATTTAAAATTTCTGAATACAACGAATGCATGACAGATTGTGTAATTAACACCACAACGGGGAAGTATTTAAACACAAACGCATAATGTTTATTCCTATAGAAATGCATACGTCATATTCGTCGAGTAATTGAACTTCTCTGCGGGCTCCGAAATATATATAGCCTCCTGTTTCTGCCAACAAGTACGGACGAGTGGTGGTGGAACCGCGACAATGAAGGCCAATGGCGACAGAGCCATTGTAGGAACCCATTTGAGATTCTTTTATCGAGGCTGGGAACAATCCTCCTTTACATCTCGCGTTCTCAAAGAAACCTCTAGATCAGACGGAGCCCGGCAACAGTTTTATGTGAGCAGCATAAAGGGCGGCTAGAGACGTTTAACACTCGACCCAGAGCACAACAGCTCCTGTTCGCCGAAAATATGCCGCTTTAGCGCCTTTGCTTCGCAGGTAGCTAGTACACAGGGACTCAGTTTGCGTGTCTTCTCTGGCTATGTTGCATACGTAACTCTGGGAGAAAATAAGGCACTCGTTAACGATGCTCAAAAATATTTATTTTACGTTAATTGTCATGAGAATTATCTGAGAAGGAAAGTACAAAATTTTACATCAGCTAATTTTAAGTCAGAAACAAGAATTTATTAAATTAACAACGTTTCATCGCCTAATTGGCGACCTCATCAGGTTCAATTTTTTAAAAAAATGATGAACAGGTCATGCTATGCTGACTGCCGTGGCCGAAGCATAGAATGACCTGTCCATCAATTTTTTTTTTAAACTTGAACCTGATGAGGTCACTCATTAAGCGATGAAACGTTAATTTTTAAATTAATAAATTATTTTTTCTGACTTAAAATTGGCAGATATTTATTTATTAGTTTTCTCAATAGTCAGAATTCATATTTATACAAAATTTAAGGTTCATTAATCAATTTCATTCCATATTATAGATTAACGTAATAGGTTTAACAACCAGATTCAACTGACACTACCTGAGTACCCGAAATTCGTATGGGAATGAAAACTATGTACACGCTTATTTTCGTTAGTGTATTATTTTCACATTAGATATATCTTCTGTGTGCTTTATTGATGTGAGAGGCCTTGAGACTATTTGTTGTCCTTAAAGCAAAGTAATTGTTCCAGGATTAAGTTTTTCTGACTACACTTTACTTCCTGTATCCATGTATACGGTTGTCTTATCACTTGTTCATCATAACAAAGATTTTATTTAACAATAACGTTAATAAGACAAATATCCAAATACAGACAAAAGATATGATGATATAATGATATCATAAACAAGATAAAATGATATGATATTTATATCATCACTTCTTTGGCTATTTTCCTTACTATTAATTTTCAGTACAGACGCATATTTATCATTTTAAATGTTTCATTTACCTACTAATAACAATCCACGTAAAAAGGGAAAAAAATGGACAGACTGAATTTTAATTTTCAAATTTTTACATGACAATTTCTGCTTTAGCTGCTTTTCTGTAAAGCGTACTAGATGTTTACGCATCGCGACGGAGGATGGCAGTTTGATATTGCTAAAACGTTCATATTAATCTAATTAAAAATGCGGAAAACTTTCATAATGATTTTTTTTATATAAATGGGAATGAAAGCAAGACGGTGAATGTCAAACTTATTGCCAGACGATTCTTTCAGATTGTGTTCAACTGAGAAATTTTCGTGCGGCAATGTGATGACACGCGTGGTTGCAGTTCTTAATCATCACAAGCTTCTACACGGTAAGTAGAAATTATAGCACTGTTCGGGAATTTTTTATAGATAAACCATGCGTACTGATATTACCAAATAGAATATTTCTCAAAGGTGTATATGAAATTATCCATAACGAAGTTTGGACAACCGATTAGCTGGAGATCTGTTCTCTCGGAGGCAGAACCTTTCTGGAGAGACGGAGAGGGTTACATTTGGGGATGCCTTTTCCTCTCTCCGATTTTGAACTAAGGTTCCTACCAGCCGAGGCACCTCGGCCTTTTTGAGAGCCGTAGGTTCTATGATCGCAGACCTTGGGCATACGGTAAGAGTTGTCCTTCATTCCCATTGGAACAGTCGGCCAGACGCCTCCTAAACTGGTCGAGGCACGGGGATGAGATGCTGCGTCCCCACAGCAAACCCTTCTGACGCCATCTGAAGGGCGTGGGACAAGTACCAAATTCCCGACCTACCTTTATGCTGGTTTTCTAGGGTTCGTCCTGCATCACTATTAGGCCAATGCCGGGTAGGATCCTTAAACTATAGCCCGGGTTAACCTTCCCCTACCCTTCCGCATCCCCCTTTCAAATCCCTTCCTATGCTATTAAATGGGAGTTGCCACCACGTAAATTATCCTAAAGTAGCCTGTTACTCTAAAAAAAACAATCGATTACCAAACAAGATATGCTTAAAAATTTGGAGAATTTCTCCATTCACTTGTATATCTAAACATTTTCTGCATCCAATCGTTTTTCCGCAGATGCGTTTCGTAACTGAGGCAATCACTTTTGCTCATCCTGTACTACTTCAACATCGGAAATACACTTTTTTACATATAGGATAAATAAAAACTGCTTCGAGTAGTTTTAATTAAAACCTTCACCATTTGAAGGCAATGCGCTCGCAACTCTGAAATATTCAAGCATCGGGAAAGAGTTACAAGAATATTATGCTCCAAAGACTTTAAGGAACATTGTAAATCTTTCTTCAATAGACTACATCTTTGTCTACATGTTACAAACTTTAAAATTTATGAAACGTTATGCCAGCCTATTCGTAAGTAACGTTGAATATCATGAACACTGACTTCCAAAAAAGTTAATTACTTACCTTTACCTTTACGAGAGTAGTATAAATTATAACAGTCCATCAGCAGATGTATAAAATGTAATTAATATTAATCATTTCACCAAATATTGTAAACCTATGCTGCTAGAAAGCGCTTATTGCTCTCTTCCTGTATTTATCAACCATTCTGTAGCCAGCTGAAGTCTATTTATTTGCAAAAGAACTGAATCAGTGTTGTATATACTAGAAATATAATTGAAACAAAAAATCTATTTGTAAATCACAGCATTTACAGGCATGTTAATAAGCTTTAAATAAACATCCGATTTCAATTACATGTTTATAAATCAATCCACATTTAGTTTTCCAGTTTTTATTTTTTGAGTAACATCCTTCATGACCTGATAGGATCCTTAAACCATCGCCTGGGATTCCTCCTTACCCCTATATATATTTTTAATTGGGAGGTGCCACCACGTGGATTACCTTCATGATAAGCTTACCGTTATATGAATAATACTGTCAAGTGTCTTACGCATCCAGAAAAATCCGTTTTATCCTTTTCATGTATATGTTAGGATTATAGAACGATAAGAATAAGATAAATATCAAGATATAATCCGGACGCATTTGGATGCCCACAGCTCTCGTCAGTAGATGTATAACTGTTATTAAACAAATGAAAACACTATGGAAATTAGTGATAAAATTTTATCAAGCTTAAACACATCCCAGTATTGGCAGACATTTGTACCACTAATTGGAATAACTGTACACGAAATTAAGTACAGTTCAGTGTTGTACTTTTGTAGTGGTATCTTTACTTCATTTTTATACCTATTTCTATATGCTATTCCCTCATTTGACTAATGGATTCACAACTTGTATCCCGTACTTCTTGAGCACTGTGCGAGACTTCATTAGGGCTAATTAGGAAATGTAATTAACATGTATGTACTGAAGTACAAAACTAACTAGAATAATTCTAAACTAAATAATAAATCTAAACTAGTATCTCGTACTTCTCTAGCACTGTGCGAGACTTCATTAGAGCATTGTAATTAATATGGAAGCATCTATGTACGAAAGTACAAAACAAACTGAAGTATTTATTTGAATGAGCCGCCATGGAAACTTTGGTCTGTCAATTATATTTCGAAGCTTACCATTTTTTGAATAATACTGTCAAGTGTCTTACGCGTCCAGAAAAATCCGTGTTATCCTTTGCAGGTATATGTCAGGATTATAGAACGATATGATTTAGATCAATAAATAATACTGTGTTTTATTTTTTAATAAAAAATCATTATTCTCCTATATACGACATTTCAAACATTTTATTCGTATTTTGTTGAACTTTCTTGCATGCAGACTGTGCCGAGCGTCGTTCCCGTCCAATCATACGGAAACTCGAGTGAGTTGCGAAGGAGACGTCCGGCGTATGGCTGGTCTGAGGGCTAATGTCCCGTGTCCAGGCCATTACGAGCAGAGGGTCTGGTCGTTAACATCACAACCCTCCCCTCCAAGGGATTGCCGACCACTCCTCAGACCAACACAAGCTCAAATCCTATGCTAATGGCTTATGCTAATGCAGCAGGTCTATTTAAGGAGATCCAGTATCGAGCCCTAGAACATATGTTATCAGCGATTATATATTGCTACTTTATAGCTTCTGCTCAAGTCAAATAATATACAAAAAAATATCTTCTTTCGACTAGTTAGAAATTATAATTAAAAATTGTAAATACAGGCTGTACGAAGATTCGTAGATTTAAAACAACAACTGATAAACACTAAAATTTTCTTTTATAATCCACAGTTTTTAACAAATGATCCGTCTTATTATTCTTGTAGTTAATTTCTATTCAAACACAAAATATTCAGTTCTTTGAACTGAATATACTGTTTTTATTGGTTTACATAATTTGCAGTAGTATATTGCAGTAGTATATAATTAACTAGATATCTTTAATTTTCCCCACGTTGTGGATGCCAATTTGTAATAATTAATAATGTGACGTCAATTAAATGAAATAATCAACAAGAATTTAAAACATATAATTATTTATTTCCACTTTGTTGCTTTAACTCACAAACAATTACAATTTAAAATTTTAATTTCTCAGGGTCTCTACTGATAATGGACACAAGTTGTTTTAAAAAACTAATTAACACATAGTTTATAATTCACCTAGACAATATGTCGATAGGAAGAAATTAAAAAGAAAAGAAATTAACTCTGATTGACAATTAAAATAGAACGAAGTCTGACTTCTATCCTTTAATTACGTTTACATAAATCATTATTTTTGTTATTTTGTTACTTACATCTGACCAGCTGGTTCCAGCATTCTTTTTGTTTTCGGGAGTACACTATTGCAAAATTTTTACACTGATTCGAATATCTCCTCACAGATTTTACACTCTTTAAGTCAACCTTGATAGGCTCCCAGGAATTCGGATCATCCACCTTTTTGTCAGCTATCTGGTGACCGCTTGCCTTATATGAATCCTGTGATTCATAGATTTGCTAGTCTTTTTACCGCTTGGGACTTAAACTGCAAATTTACTATTCCTGGCTGGCTACAGACGTAAAAACTGCACTCCTCTCCTGGCTGCTGATAGACGTAAAAACGGCTAACTTAGCGATATTTACGGGATAATACTTCCGAGAATGTTTTTACTTTGTCTTAAATTCACATCTTTGTTTAATGATACATTAAACGACTGCTAGTATCTGCTCTAGTATCATTTGTTTCGTGACCAACTGAACTATCGCAGTCACGAGTTTTAGCGCGCATACGCCATTTTTGACTTTCCGACAAAGCGACAGAGCTCAGTTCCTTTTTTGTTTTGGAAACTCCTGCCGCTTCAATTAAACTTTATTAAAACCAATTAATGTCCTAATTAATTGGCATTACAATATCATATATTGAAATATTAAATAATCCACGATTTATGTTTAGTACTGAAACGTAGATAAATAATAAAATTGAGATTTCTCATCATTATTAGCCTTTTTACTGGTGTACTACATCAATTTGTCTTTTCTGCGCTAAATATTTTATACCAATCAATTTTTTTCCATAATCTTGTGGCCTGCTTATGTTAACTAAAATTATACTCTACCGAAGCTCCTATATTCCTAGTCGGCTGAGTATATAGCATATTACGTTGTCTAGACTTGTTTTCAGAATTGTGCAATATTATACGAACATATACCGAGCTTTATCGCTCCATTTACTCTTTATAACACCGTTTTCCAAAGTCTTCTGATATTCACTACTCGGGCTTTTCAAGTACCCGCCCAATCCTATATTCCGCGTGTACTCCTATTCAGAGTAATGTCCCTTCTGGCTTGTACCTTGTTGCAAATTGGAACACAAATTATGAATTTACATATTTGAGAATATTTGTTACAATTTTTCTCCACAAAATTAAAACGATTCTCAGGCTATCGCGTCCGAATTCCTGAAAAACACACAACCAACACTAACCCTACGCAGAAAATAGTAGCTTGTTATCTATAAGGGATACAAGACTTGAGTTCTAATATATTATTGTTCAGAAGAAGAACAAAGTTTATTTCTCCACCTCTGTAGCTTTCTCTCTCTCTCTCTCTCTCTAACACACACACACACACACTGAACACACACACACACACACACACACACACACACACACACATATATATATATATATATATATATATATATATATAGGTACCTCGGCCTGTTTTGAGAGATGTATGTTCCGGGGTCACATACCTTATGCATACGGTAAGAGTTGTCCGCTGTTACCATTGCAACAGTCGGTCAGCTGCCTCCTAAACTGGTCATGGCATGGACAGGGGAAAGCTGCGACCCCACAGCAAACCACCCTCTCGCGCCTTCGGAAGGGCGTGGGACAAATATAAAATGCCCGACCTACCTAATGCAGGTTTTCTAGGGTTTGTCCTGCATTACTTTTAGGCGAATGCCGGGTATGATCCTTAAAATATTGCCCGGGGGCCCTAGTTAACCCTTGGCTAACTTCCTCTACCCTTCCGCATCTCCCCTTTCAAATCCCTTCCTATACTATTAAAGGGGAGTTTCCCCTATGTGGATTAGCCTCATGTAGCCTGTTACCCTAAAAATGCCATACACAACGATGTCAACACCAAATGACTCAACATCGTTGTCAACCATCTTTAAAACCAGATTAATTTCTTGCCATGGCCAGGCGACAAACCTATTAATCAAACTCCTAAATATTTCATTATATTTTCTGAATTTACTGTTTGATTTTATTTTTTTCTTGTGATTTATTTACAGTCGCATCAACAGCTCAGGTTATTAGCGACTCATTATGGGAACTCAATTGGCCTTGTCGGGGAACTGACTTGATGAGAGATTCTCTCACACACACACAAACATCCAAGTTCTCGGGACCTCTGTGATGTGAGGCAGTCGCGCTATCTTCTACACCACAGGATGTCGGATGTCATTTTGCTCTTGAATAACGATGTATCTGCACAAATAAACAATACCTTCTTTCAATTTTTAGTCTAATTCTGGAAATTTTAATACACAAATCTTCTGTAGTTTGAAAAATTGTTCTTGCCTCTACTAAATTCATTATGAATCATATAATTTTGTGGATAATATCGCATTGTTGTGGAAATATTCATTACCATAATTTACATTATATGTTTGTTATTCTATTGCTTATCCAATTCTGACTATTTTAAATTCTAATTCTGCTGTAGAGGGAAAAACCGTAATTGTCTCTATAAAATACACGCGTTAATGTTTACATCATCACAAATTATATAATTTGATTGCCGTTACTTCAGTGTTTTTGACTTTTCATCAACTTAATTGAGCTTCAAACATCACCTAAACCATAACGCACTTACGAAATAAATTTTATTTTCAGTCATACTTTCCTTGAATTAAAGACCGCTGTAAACAATGTAAATAACAACAGAAACATGAAAAGAAGCAGACGTTGTATGTTATTGATGGCATGCCGTTTCACCCTAATAAAAGTTGAGCCTACTTTGAACAATGACGCTCGCCGACTAAAAGTAAGGACTTTTAATTTTTTTGGAAAATTTGTCCTTACAGTAGTAAATAAAGAAATAATTCAATTACAAAGATTATTATGTACATGTGTACTAGAATCGAATTTAAATACCAGTCGCCATATTTTTTTTAGGTAACAGGTTACATGAGGGTAATTCACATGATGGCATAGGAAGGGATTTGAAAGGGGGGATGCGGAAGGGTAGAGCAAGATAGCTAAGGGTTTACTAGGGATCCCGGGCTGTAGTTTAAGGATCCTACCCGGCACTAGCCTAAAAGTGATGCTGGACAAACACATCAGGTAGGTCGGGCATTGAGAATTTGTCCCACGCCCTTCCGTTGGCGGGAGAATGGTTTGCTGTGGGGACGCAGCATTCCCTTCTCTGAGCCTTGGCCAGTTCAGGGGGCAGCTGGCCGACTGTTCCAATGGGAACAGAGAAAAACTTTTACTGTAAGGCCAAGGTCTGTGACTCCGGAACATTCACATCTCGAAACAGGCCGAAGTGCTTCGGCTTGTGGGAACCTTAGTACATAAACGGAGATTTTTAGCTTTAGACAGATAATAAATATCAGCAACACAATGGCTGCAAGTAAAAAATTATAATGATGAGCCTAAATTGATTTTTCTTTTAATGAAAATTTTTCTAGTCAGTTAAAAAGCCTAATTGCATATCGCCGTTATTACCTTGTTCACATAAGCCTCGCGTTTCACTCATCATCAATTGAACAAAGTGAAGAACTCCCACTGTTGCTTTCGCACAGTCGAGCGAAGAATTTGGTTCATATCATAATTTTTTGTTGAATGTAAAGTTTCTCCATTATTCAGAAACGAATGAGAACTGGTACAAACGATTCTCAGGTTTGATTTCTGATAATTGTTCAACGGCCATGATGATTGACAATCAAATGCGCTGTAACACAACTGTAATAGTTCACCTCTGGTTCTCGATGAATTAAGACTACAGAAACTGGAATGAATTCATAAAGATATAAAAGCCGTGGAAGTCAGATCCAAAGGCAGGAATTCAGAATATTGTTGGATTCTCATCCGGGATTTGCTTTGCATATCCAGTTCTCGGAAGGCTAAGCTAAAGAGCCGTTTCATGTTACACAAACTGGAATTTATGTCATAAATCTTTGAATTTGTAGTAATTAAGTAAATTGTTTACAGTGTGCTTTCCAGTTAACATTTCACGAGTTTCCTTCAGTATCAGTTCCAATAACTACATATTGTAATGATTAAAAGAGGAGATTAATTAATTAACAAACAAATTTTAATGAATTATTTAAACAATTAATTTGCAGTTTGATTAAATTGATAATTCGTTCTGGAAATTTTATTTTATTTTAACAGAAAGGATTGAGAAGTAATTACTACTTTAAACTTTATGATATCATTTATTAATATTAAAATAAATTTAAAACATTTTCTCTGACGTTAAATACATTTAAAGTTTCAATTAGAAATTAGATAACTCTTCTCTCAGTGTCGTTTACCTGGACTTGATAAGTAAAGAACAATCATAGAATTTATAAATTAAGAAATTAACAATCAAAACCAAAACGAGACGAACGAAATCTGATGAATACCTTTAACTATCGTTTATAAACTTAATTAACTTGGTTTCTACTTACAAAAATGTTTGGCTGGTACCAGACTTAAATCCCTGGGCTCGGGAACACAATTTACTCTAAAAAGGTCATGAATCACTGACTCGACACGTGATCGTCAAACACACGGTCGTAGTTATTGAATATTACTCCGGGAACTGGATCTGCTGCCCCTCCGGATCATTAGTCAGCCAAATCGTTACACATAGTCTTTATGTGGATAATGATGATCTCAGTACGCGTAGGAATCTTAATGTGGCGCTAAATATGTGATTACTGTTTGCAGTTTTACTTTACAGATTATCTCGCTGTCTAAACTTTATACTTGGATTCTAAAAACTTGTAACTTTCTCGGCCAGCTGCCTCCTAAACTGGTCGAGGCACGGAAAAGGGAATGCTGCGTCCCCACAGCAAACTCCTCTCCCGCTATCGGAAGGGCGTGGGACAAGTACCCAATGCCCGACCTACCCGATGCAGGTTTTTCTAGGGTTTTCCCTGCATTTCTTTAGGCGAATGCCGGGTAGGATCCTTAAACCATAGCCCGGGGGCCCTAGTTAACCCTTGGCTACCTTCCTCTACCCTTCCGCATCCCCCCTTTCGAATCCCTTCCTATGCTATTAAAGGGGAGTTGCCCAATGTGGATCACCCTCATGTAGCCTGTTACCCTAAAAAAAAAAAACTCTCCGTTTTTGAACTAAGGTTCCCACATGCCGAGGCACCTCGGCCGGTTCTAAGAGGTGTATGTTCCGGGGTCGCAGACCTTGGGCATACGGTAAGAGTTGTCCGATATTCCCATTGGAATAGTCGGCCAGCTGCCTCCTAAACTGGTCGAGGCACGGAGAAGGGAATGCTGCGTCCCCACAGAAAACTCCTCTCCCGCTATCGGAAGGGCGTGGGACAAGTACCCAATGCCCGACCTACCCGATGCAGGTTTTTCTAGGGTTTTCCCTGCATTTCTTTAGGCGAATGCCGGGTAGGATCCTTAAACCATAGCCCGGGGGCCCTAGTTAACCCTTGGCTACCTTCCTCTACCCTTCCGCATCCCCCCTTTCGAATCCCTTCCTATGCTATTAAAGGGGAGTTGCCCAATGTGGATAACCCTCATGTAGCCTGTTACCCTAAAAAAAAAAAACTCTCCGTTTTTGAACTAAGGTTCCCACATGCCGAGGCACCTCGGCCTGTTCTAAGAGGTGTATGTTCCGGGGTCGCAGACCTTGGGCATACGGTAAGAGTTGTCCGATATTCCCATTGGAATAGTTGGCCAGCTGCCTCCTAAACTGGTCGAGGCACGGAGAAGGGAATGCTGCGTCCCCACAGAAAACTCCTCTCCCGCTATCGGAAGGGCGTGGGACAAGTACCCAATGCCCGACCTACCTGATGCAGGTTTTTCTAGGGTTTTCTCTGCATTTCTTTAGGCGAATGCCGGGTAGGATCCTTAAACCGTAGCTCGGGGGCCCTAGTAACCCTTGGCTACCTTCCTCTACCCTTCCGCATCCCCCCTTTCAAATCCCTTCCTATGCTATTAAAGGGGAGTTGCCCAATGTGGATCACCCTCATGTAGCCTGTTACCCTAAAAAAAAAAACTCTCCGTTTTTGAACTAAGGTTCCCACATGCCGAGGCACCTCGGCCTGTTCTAAGAGGTGTATGTTCCGGGGTCGCAGACCTTGGGCATACGGTAAGAGTTGTCCGATATTCCCATTGGAATAGTTGGCCAGCTGCCTCCTAAACTGGTCGAGGCACGGAGAAGGGAATGCTGCGTCCCCACAGAAAACTCCTCTCCCGCTATCGGAAGGGCGTGGGACAAGTACCCAATGCCCGACCTACCTGATGCAGGTTTTTCTAGGGTTTTCTCTGCATTTCTTTAGGCGAATGCCGGGTAGGATCCTTAAACCGTAGCTCGGGGGCCCTAGTAACCCTTGGCTACCTTCCTCTACCCTTCCGCATCCCCCCTTTCAAATCCCTTCCTATGCTATTAAAGGGGAGTTGCCCAATGTGGATCACCCTCATGTAGCCTGTTACCCTAAAAAAAAAAAACTCTCCGTTTTTGATCTAAGGTTCCCACATGCCGAGGCACCTCGGCCTGTTCTAAGAGGTGTATGTTCCGGGGTCGCAGACCTTGGGCATACGGTAAGAGTTGTCCGATATTCCCATTGGAATAGTTGGCCAGCTGCCTCCTAAACTGGTCGAGGCACGGAGAAGGGAATGCTGCGTCCCCACAAAAAACTCCTCTCCCGCTATCGGAAGGGCGTGGGACAAGTACCCAATGCCCGACCTACCTGATGCAGGTTTTTCTAGGGTTTTCTCTGCATTTCTTTAGGCGAATGCCGGGTAGGATCCTTAAACCGTAGCTCGGGGGCCCTAGTAACCCTTGGCTACCTTCCTCTACCCTTCCGCATCCCCCCTTTCAAATCCCTTCCTACGCTATTAAAGGGGAGTTGTTCTAAGTGTATTACCCTCATGTAGCCTGTTGCCCTAAAAAAAATCGGTTTAATTTATACTCGGGCCACACTGTTTGTTTTCTCAAATTTTTACTTCCTCTCCCTCTACAATATCAGACAGACTGCCGTTCCAGAAAGCGCTCGTAGCCCACGACAAAGCCCGCCGACACATTGTTGTCTTTGAAGAATTAGTACTGCTAAAATCAAATTATTAAAATCATTACTGGCCTATAATTAGTATTACAATACATATATGAATGAGAAACGTGTTTAATTACAGTTCAAAAAATATTCGTAGGATAGTCTAATTAATAGCTAAATATACATGCAATAAGATCTAGCAGATGATGTACGAAAATATGTGTTTTCTGCGGTATTTCCATTATTTATCATTATTACTTTACATATGTCACATAGGAGGTAAATAATATTACAAACAGGTCAACTGAATTTCTCGTTCCTTAAAATCTATGCTAAAGTGTTTAATATTTTCCTATGTGGAACGGATAAATAGACATTCAGACAAACTTAAATCAAATACTTTATTTATTCCAGTCATCAACAATACCAAATTTTAAAGTTGATAGTAATGGAAATAAATGAAGACGATCTTGGTTGGATTGGAATTATCCTAAGAAAAATTTCTTTTTTTCGTGACGTCAATAGAGAACAAATATTGCACTGGACAGAAGAACTTTTAAATAGGTGTTTTAATTACATTTACTAGATGATTGTACTTTATTGTCCGAAATTTTATTTACTCAATATCATTTAAATCGGCAGAAAAAATTAATATTTTCTATATCATCAAACCATACCAATGTTGCTTATAAACAAGACAATTAGTTAGAACTCCTGAAGTTTGAATATATATATTCTGGAGTGAATCCAACCTTTATAAAAAATATCAATGATATTCGTGGAGGGAAATAGTGATTGAAAATAAACTCCGTAATAGTTAAACAAATTAGGCAATTGTTTCTTGTGATGGAAACAGGAAGTTAAAAGGAAGATCCGCAGTAATGAGTTTATTAACATGGGTAAAAACTTATTCACGCTCTCCCTTACTTTCAATAGTGTTGTGACTGTTACCAATAATCATGTGACCCCAAAACGACGCTATAAAACAATATCGGTTATTGTGGGGATTTTTTTAATGAAGCACTTGTTACCCCACTCGCTGACCAATATTCTCGATCAATTTTATATTATTAACCATTCTCAGCCTCTCTCAGTTTGATATGTATTGAAACTTAGATAAAGTGTGTCTGGAGTGCCTCTCGCAGGTGAACCTTCCCAGAGAGCTCTGGCGGGGGCTACCTTTGGGGATGCTCTCACATCTCTCTGGTTTTTTTTTGAACTAAGGTTCCCACATGCCGAGGCACCTTGGTCTGTTTTGAGAGGTGTATGTTCCGGGGTCGCAGACCTTGGGCATACGGCAAGAGTTGTCCGCTATTCCTATTGGAATAGTCGGCCAGCTGCCTCCTAAACAGGCCAAGGCATGGCGAGGGGTAAGCTGCATCCCCACAGCAAACTCCTCTCCCGTCATCGGAAGGGCGTGGGAGAAGTACCAAATGCCCGACCTACCCGATGCAGGTTTTTCTAGGGTTTTCCCTGCATTTCTTTAGGCGAATGCCGGGTAGGATCCTTAAACCATAGCCCGGGGGCCCTAGTTAACCCTTGGCTACCTTCCACTACCCTTCCGCATCTCCCCCTTTCAAGTCCCTTCCTATGCTATTAAAGGGGAGTTGCCCATAGTGGATCACCCTCATGTAGCCTGTTGCCCTAAAAAAAAAAAAACTTTATTAATCTCAGAATCCCAGAAAACTATTGATTCGACTCTATTGACCATTTTGGCAAGATTTTAACATGAAATGAGTCAGTCTTCATTCTCTTTTTCCATATTGTAAGTCATATTGTACGACGTTTGATTGAAATTACTCCATGTGATTCCGCGTAAATGTGTAACATACAAAAATAACATCATACACCAATATATTGAATTATATTATATGGTGTGTTAACTGTACAGCAACAAACGATGATAGGCCTGTTTTTCTCTATTTAAAAATTCCTCCTCCCCCCACGATATAACTGGGGGTTTGTGTCACAACGCTGGGTGTTGGAACAGAAATGTGCAGACCCTTAATGGAAAGACATTTTAACAATTTTGGACACGCACTATGAGGTAGAGAGAGGTTTTGTGTAGTGCTTCCAATCTTCAGGTGTAAAATGGCACTAGATATAAATAAACTTTTAAAGAAGGAAGGATTTAAAGTCTTGAATTTGAGAGTTTATAATGGGTTATAACGAAGCGGAATTAGGGCTAGGTCGCATGACGGAGATTCCGGAACTTGAGTTTCCAGGATCCTGGTCAGCAACTGTCCACCGCTGGAAGCAGGATACATCTGTACGACCCACAGGATACGACGTGAATCATAACTTGATCTCAGACCAGCTAGTTTTCATGTCGGGTGTGCCCAAGGTATATTGCAAAAGAACTATCCATCAAGACCACAAAGATTTAAATTTAAGTATCGTAATTTTTATAATAATCCTACCCTACAGCTGGTCAATTAAGGAGCTATGCTTTCCATAAATGTAGCCGTAAGGCCGGTTTTACAACAGAGCAATAAGATACATATCTTTAGGTCGTAAACATTAAACGATAATTGTCTTTTAAGATACGCAACGCTCAGGCCTGTAAGAAACGTGAAGGAACGACAAAAATATTACACACCTGCATGATTGCGATGTCTGTCGTAAGATACGTGTATCAAGAGACACGGCCTGCTTGTCTCTTCAGTCAGTGCAGTACGATATTGGGAAGTGTTGGTCAAAGATGGCAAATTCAAAGAGTGAGGACATTGGCTTTGTGATTTCTTTTATTCAGGAAGTCGAATTACGACACCGATTATGTAATTATTCGTTGAAATTAACAGCTCCTTTGTAACTGCGGTCGGACTTTGTTTCACATTTATTAAATTAAATGGATACACTCACTGTTTTCCACTCTTAACAATTATTTTCAAATACCAATAACTCGAAATAACTTCATCGCCAATCGACAGCTCTTAAAATCAGTTTGTACTTTTTACAGTCAGGTGATGTCTGTTATTCAGGATATATTATAAATGGTTTTTATGCGATAAATATCTTACCTTTCTGGTGTGAACCCAGCCTAAAACACCTAGGCAGTAATTACCATTGGTATGAAAATATTTTTATAATCTTGAAATAATGCCAACCATGCCATCGAGTTGAAGGTACAAAGAAAATTCTTACTTATTGAAGGTAAATATGTTGGAGTATTGGATACAAAACAGCGCTTCCAGAACAAGTCCTTGTAAGAATTATTGCAAAAATCACGGAGAAGAGTAATTTCCTTTGGTTTTGTATGCGGCTAATAGATTTTGTCGCACCCATCCCGCTCTATATCCGCTACACTCATGCATGTTTATAACATGTGATTCTTCGCCGGGTTTCGTCGGTACACATAACAGTCTACATTCCTGCTCTTACATAGCGTGTTTTGGTCAGCCAACACGCTGCCGCGACCACAGAATGACGCCCGGCAATGCGGCAGCCCGCATGACACGCCGTGTGGGGATATTTCCTGTTACGCAGCCGATTATAGTGGTATGGAGACACAGAAGCATGCTTTGCATAACAACCCGGAATATCATCCGCTCCTCGCTGACTTGCGCAGATACCGGTTCTAATCATTAATCGATTCGCTATCAGGAAATAATTGAAGGCAAAATAATGAAAAAACCGAGAAATATGCTAAATACACGAAACCATAATAAATGTAATTTTAAAACAATTTGCGTTTTTAGTTATAAATACATGCGAAGGGTATGTTACAAAGAACTGTAGGCTGACAGACTTTCAGCACCGCCACTCAGCGGAGGGTCCAGGTTTGATTCCCAGCATGGTCGAGATGTTTCCATCCTGATCCTTCAATTAAGTTTCAACACCTATGTGACTGTTGATCGTTTGAAAACATTTTCTTTGTTCTTTAAATGCACCTTCGATCAATTTACACGTAATATATGTTCTTCATTGATGTCCTAAAAATTAGGTCGGAAAGAAGTAAATTTTTGGTGAACTTGTGCTCAGGCTTATGTAGTGGATAGAGGAGGCTCGATCCTGGCGAGGAATAGGTCAGATAGAAGCGCACTCACATAGCATGCTGTGTTGGGTTTAATTCACGGTACGGTCGACGTTTTTCCATATTGATTCCATATATATATACTTATTAACACACAGTGTTTTACATTTATTAATTGAATATATATACAATGAATAATACCAGATGCCTTATTTTCGTAACGTATTTATTTAATAATGTTAGTTAAAGTACTAATAATTTTGTTTGAAAAATAATATGGAAACAATATAAGAGACAACAACTCCAAATTTTGCTGATGTAATTGTTCATTCAATAAAATGGTATTTTTCGAACCTAAAATTTCGACCAGTCTTTAGAGCTTGTAAAAAAACATTTATTCTTTTGTAATCTGCTCGTATCTCACTACTGCTTATTCACGCATACAGATACATATATTGTGGTGTGTTCGTGTACCTCATTTAAAATTTTTGAGGATAAAATTTTCCTTATCGGCATTAACACCATATACAAAGTGCGCTCCACAGGAACTAGAATTTGCTTTCGTAATCAATGCACTACGCCGTAAACGGACTGAACAGTTTTTTTTGTCGTGTCCACGCAGCGGGTGGTCACTGGTCAGAGGAACTGAAAGAGTCAGAAGATGTGGAGTTATCATGACCACAGCAAGGAATCTGTTTGTAAAAGCAAACTGAACGGTCGGAGTGAGAAGTTCGAGTTTGGCAAGGTGTATCTGAAGGAAGACAAAATATGCTGTTGTACTCATCCAGATAGTTGAGGTTTGCAGAGCTTTCAATCAAACAAGCTCTGACGGCGACGAATCGCAACGATATTACAAAGGAAGCCGTGTGGATTAAACTCACTGGACGATGGATTTTATGTAGGAAACAAAATAAGAAGTGACGCTTCTCGCCATTTCCCTATGACACTGGCTGAACTTAACGTAAGCAAGTCCCCCAATTGTCTTTTATTACATTTCTTTGAAAAAAAATCAATTGCCTTCCTAATTCCACATTGTTTCGCATTCCACCCTGAAAAGTTTTTATTTTACGCGTTGTATATGTGGATGAATTATATAATACTTTGTCAATGAAGTAAATTTTGTGTTATTAAATTAAATTAAATTATATGCAACTAAAGTATTAATTAAAGTAATTATTAAAGAAATTGAGAATTTCGATAACCAACCTTACCATAATATGTACGTTTTTCAAAAATATCTTAAAATCATTCTCTGTTTTTCATTGTCAGTTGACGTCTGTTATTCAGGATATACCACAAAAGGTTTAATACTGTCAAATGATGTAGGTGACCATCTGTTTCTTTACTTTGTACTTAGTACACCTTTATTTTGTACTTTGTTGAGTTATTTATTGTGTATAGTTTTTCTAGAAATTTTATATTTGTAGAAAATCTATTTTTAGTTTGATATGTTTGTAGGAGAACCTTTCATGAAGAGTGGTATTACATTTGCGAGTATTAAAGAAATATGATTTGAAGTGGAATGATCGTTGCGTCGGCAACCACTTAACAAATTTGTTATGGTGTCATATATAATGGGCATAAATAAAGGCAAATTAATTAAGTTCATTATGAAACCGATTATAACTTATGAAATAAAAATTATTTTAATTACTTATTCATATCTTTTTGTTATTAGATAAATAAATAAATAAAAGTAGAAAAAAGTGTTAATATAAATAACACTTAATGCAATTGCAATCCTTGTTTGCTTCGTCAGGTGATCCAAAAACCGCAAGATTCGTAGGAATGACTGAATTAATGTACTTATAGCGCAGACGAATTATATTTCAAAATTTTGTTCTTAGCGCAGGTGTCAAGCCCAAACCATTCAATGTTAAGAAGATTTAACAGCCCCAAAGACAAGAAACTCTTTCAGTGGTTTCTGAATTGCATGAAGTCTGCATGCGTTACACTCACATTTTATGGAGTGAATAAGGGGCAAACAACAGTTGTCAACACAGAAAAAGCGAGGCGCTAAAGATTTATGTATGCACACGCACGGGATCACATTGCAGCAGGCGCTCTGACACGAGAATATAGCACAAGTACAAGTCGTAACCTGCAGAAAAACAGGCATATTGGAAGTCCTTTATCTCCTCTTATTCAGCTCGGTTTGAGATCAACACTTTTTAACACAGCCTCGTTTTAAGCTCACATAGGTTGTTGAACGTTGTTCCTGTTTGTTGATCGGTTCTATCGTATGTAGTGCTTTGATTGCGTCACACTGATAAGATAAAATTTTACATAACCGTAATAAATAATGTTTATTCATCTCTTATTTATGCTCTTAATTATATTCAACCGTCATGTGTGTATCCAGCACAATAGTAATACAACTTTAAATTTGTGAATTCAGGACACGTTCCATATTAAAAACATATTAATGAAAACTTGTAGTCCGCAATTAAGGTTACTCACCGAAAATTAATCTCGTTACAAACTAATTTTTTTTCGAGATCTATTACTTTCTCTACATTTTGCATAGCATTATTTTATATTCACAGCAACGTCCCTTAAACTCTTTAAGTATGATTATTTTTAAAAAAATTATAACTTAACTATATTATTGTCCATTATTATAAATAGCAAACCGTAAAAAGATAAACGACAAGAAACATATAATAAAACTGAAGCATCAGGGTAACATTTACATTTACATATTGTAATAATAATTAGAGGCAATTAGAGAATTAATAATTGGGCAATTGCAGTAAATTGTTATTGGCGAGAATATAAACACAACAATGGGTAAAACATGTACAGGCGGGCCTTTGTCGGCAAGCATTTAAGCTATGGGGCACACAACTGGAGTTGCAGGGAGAATTTCATTAACAGGAGTTCCACACAGAATTTCATCGAGTAAAGGTTGGACACAGAATTCGATCACGTAAAGGTCGCAGGCAAAATTTTCAATAAGTAAAGCCGCAGGTAGAACATCAACAAGTACAGACAGTTATAAAATTTCGTCGAGAAGGAGTGGATAACATTCTGATTGACCCTTAAGCAGAACAAGAACTACAATATTTGCTGGAGAGAGAGAGGGACTTAATGTAAAGGTCCACAGTGTTGTACGGAGTAATTGTGTCAGGTGAAAGATACAAAAGTTTTGGACGGTGATTTTGAAATAAATTAAATTCTGTGAACGATGGCCTGTTACATGTGAATAGTGTATAGCGTATCAAAGAGCCCAAACGAATGCCTGGTACCAATAAAGAAAACTGTAAGTAGAGAGAAAAATTTTATAAAATTTATTGTAAACGTTAAATAAGGATGAAATCGTCAGATTTCGGATTAAAGTTCATTTATTGTTTTAATTCTAAATAAGTTGAATGTTGTAAATTTTTGAGAGTAGGAAAAGGTTTGTTCTTTGTTTAAAAGGCCGAGGTAACGACCCTGAAAAAAGAAAGTTTGTAAAATAGTAAAAAAACGTATGTCAATTAATCACAGCAAGAAAATTTGTTATTATTACTTTAAATAAATTAATTGTTTTCTGATGTTTAAATTCTTTAACTATTTAACACCCTTTCACTTAAAATTAAATAAATAAATTCACCTTTTAATTAACCATAATAATTTATTTAATTATTTGAGATTACAAAATGGCGTGCCAAAGAGAGGCAAATTAATTGGTAATTAATTAAAATTTTTAAGTATTACATTTTGGCGTCCTCAACGTGAGGCTAATTCATATAAATTGTTTTAAATTGTGATTAATACAATATATATATTGTTATAATTATTTCAAATAATTTTAAATTAATAAAACAAGAATCGTTAAATGAATTTACAATTATTTTATTAGATTGTCCCACTTCACTGCGTCAATTTATGGTGTAACTTTACAAATATTTTACAGTTTATTATTTAAAATTCATTTTAAATGCATTACTTTAAATTATTGACGGATTTAGTGAAAGAAAAGATTAGTCACAAATTTAATTTTAAATACAGAAATTTATTACAACTTCAATTCAATTAATTTTTTATACTCAATTTTTATACATTCATGCCACGGCTTTTATGAGATTCTTGGTTGATTCAGGGTCGCTTATCGGGCCTCAAACAGTAAAAACAGTGAAATAACCAAATTTAAAAAATATTACAAAATATTGAAATGAATTTACTTGAATATTGCAGTAAGAAACTGACATAAGAATTCTGACGGTAAGGAATACTATATAAAGTTTACAACTTATTTTGTTACAAACCAGAGATTTGAGCAGTTTTCTTAACACACCAAATCTTTCACTTCACAAATTTTACCAACTTTTATTTAAATGACTTTTTCACTTAAAACGGCCAAAGTATTACACTTTATACACAATTTAAGTCAGAATACGCGATTAAATCCCTACCAAACCACAGACGATCATCAGTCGATTTCCATCATTTCGGGAAACGGAAATAATGTGCACAGCTTGGAAAATTGAATTAAACTTTCCAAATAAGAGTCAGATACAAGTCTCAATAAATTGTAGCGTTGAAATAAATCCAAGACAGCCAGTACAACTTTTCCTATCAAAACTTATTCGTTTGTCTCCTTCAATATCTAGATAGGGTTTAAATATCCCTTTAACACCAGCAATCAATTTATGTTTTACACGTTGATAAATTGCGTCCATCTGAGAGACTGAACATTTCGTCAAAGCTTTCAGTATTACACAGGCGCCGACAATAATATTCTCTAAACACTCCACATTCTTACTCAATGCTGACTGTTGCTTAAAATACCCTGATAACAATATTACGCTGATAATACAATAATTTTATAATTTCGAACATCCTTTCATTAGATTCATTCGTGGTCATTACAATATATATATATATATATATATATATATATATATGCATTGAGGGAATGCATTGTTTCGCATTAATGGTCTTGGCCGTCACAGGAAGTGACAATGTGTACTTAGGATCAGTATGAAGGAGTCAGGGCAAGGCACATGCGCGGGTGGCCTGTCGCAAGATAAATCTGTTTAGGAAAGGCATTGTGTCTTATTAATGGGCTGAACCATCGGCGTGTTGACTTAGGATCAAGGGGCAGTTGGGCGGTCTTAAGAATTTCAGAACAGCGCACGTGTGAATGCGGGAGGATGAGGATACAAGTGCAAAGTAATTACGGGTCCTGTCTCGATGTGACATGACGGAGGGGCTAGCTATTTGCTAAGGAACTGCATGTAAATCTCAGTAATGGAGAAACTGTCAACGAGCAGTTGCAACGTAGTTTTGGGGACAAAAGAAGAGAGAAGGGACGGCCATATATAAAGAGGAGATAAGGTTTTGGAAGTTCAGTTGAGTGAGTTGAGTGTGGAGCTAGGAGGTGAAAAGTTGGAGTTACTTGGAGTTGGGTGTTGGTTGTGGAGGCGTACGGCGAGTATGGAGAAATTTGCAGCCTGCGAGAGAAATAGCAAAATTATTCAACGATAAACATTTTTGTATGCAGAAGTTCAATCTGTAGTAATATAAAAATTTGACCACTGTCTTCGATGGTACGATACCAGGACACAGCACCCAGCGTCGAGTAGTTTCACCACGAGCAAGTGGGATGTCCTTCACCGAGTATGGAGAATCAGCTATCGTCGAACCAATAATATGTGTTAGAGTCAGTGTTTAAACGTCCAGTCTATAAAGTTTGTGTGTAATGAACGAGCCAAATGTTCCTGAGTAATCGTAATTTGAAATTTATGGTATTAATATGTGTAAACGGAATTAAAAGATACAGTCAGATATCGTTCTCTTCTTTTGTGCTAATAAAATAAACTCTTTTAAATTTAGAATCAATCTGGTAGATTAAGATCGTTCATAAGTTTCGTCGATGTCTAGACGATTAAATATTTCTGTTTAATTTAAAGATAAATGTTGGGTTCTTTGATTATTAAAGTGGTCTGTACGTTATCAATCCCAGTAAAGACCCATGAGAGAAAGAGATATATGTTATTATTAAATTGTATAAGTGTTCAAAAATTAAAAATTGTTTGTTGTTCATAAATATTGATCTTTTTATTAAGTCCCTATTTGATTATTACAATATATATTAATGGTGAACAAAAAGTAAGGTGAATTTATTTATAAAATATAAGTTCTTTATTTATTCTTCCAAATCAATTTTATCCCATTCCAAAGTAATCCCCGTCCGATAAAACGCACTTTTTCCAACGCTTTTTCCAGTCCTCGAAACAGTCGTAATGTTCTTTTTTCCGGAATAGCCTTCAAGACCTTCTTTGATTCGGTTTTTATCTCCTCAATTGTGTCAAAACGGCGTCCCTGCATTGGCCTTTTGAGTTTGCTGAATAGCCAGAAGTCGCACGGAGCCAAATCAGGCGAATACGGTGGTTCCAGAACGACATGAGTCGAGTTTTTGGCAAAAAAGTCGCGAAGAACCAATGCAGTATGACTTGGTGCATTATCGTGATGCAGGAACCAAGAAATGTTCGCCCATAATTCCGGCCGTTTCAGACGCATAGCTTCACGCAAACGACGCATAACGCTCAAATTATATTCTTTGTTGACACTTTGGCCCGGCGGAAGGAATTCATAGTGCACCACACCACGTTAATCAAGGAAAACTGTCAACATGACCTTGATTTTCGATCGACTTTGCCGTGGTCTTTTCGGTCTTGCTTCACCTTTTGCACGATATTCGCTAGATTGGTCGGTGGTTTCAGGGTCGAATGCGTAAATCCAGTAATGATGCATTTCAAGTGGTCCTGATAGTCAGACAGCAAAGTTACACACACATCAACGCGACTCTTTTTTTTCCAAAAAATTAAGCGATTTTGGCACCAATCGAGACTTGACGCGTTTGGGACACAAAACATTCTTCAAAATGGTTTGGGATGAACCAAATGATATCCCAACACTATCAGCGAGATCTCTAATAGTCCATCAACGGTTTTCAAGCACCAAATATTTGATTTTTTGGACGTGGCCCTCGTCGGAAGACGTTGATGGTCGTCCATATCGCGGTTTGTCTTCAACGTGTTCTCGGCCCGCTTTGAACTCATTGTACCACTTATAAACGTTTTTTTGTGCCATAGTTTGATCGCCAAAGGCCTTCCTCAACATTTTCAATGTGTCCGCACAAGAATATTCGTTCCGCAAACAAAATTTGATGCAAGTTTTTTTGCCCAACAAAATTTCCCATTGCAAAAATCGAAAAATTCACTTTTGGTTGTTTACAAAAACACGTGTAACTCGGAGATAATTAAACATTTTAAGAAACAGACGCTTGGCAAATATTATAGACAGTCCTACCAACCTAGGAAAAAAATTACCTGCCTTCCTAATACCGGGAGTTTTAAATGACAATTTCACCTTAATTTTTGATTACGATGGTATATATATATTCTCGAATGTGAATACTTCAGCTACATGAATTATAAAATTCTTGAGAATATTGTAAATTCGATAATAGTGCCCTTTTATCGTATAACGTGTTATAAGCATCAATAAATGCCCAAATATTTTAATAAATCGTCAATTATTATCCAGAAATTATAATGAATTTAAAATCGGTTGTAAACTCTTATCTGTAACATATAATTTGATATGTATCGTCTGATGTGATAAAAAACCTTTAAGGGTAATTGTCGATTGTACGCGTCTAAAACAGAAACGAGAATTAAACCATAAATTTAATCTGGCCGTCACAGCTGGAAGTGTCACTGTTATGACCTTATTGTTCCTCCTGAATCGAATCATTTAGTAGAACCCTTTATTTACGCTGCAGCATGCTGTACTGGCGCTATCAAATTTTTAATCAATATCATATTTAATTCTTGCTCAGTCTCAGGATATATCACTAACGTTATTATGAGCTTTGACGTGAGAGTTAACGTAGAGTTTTCTTCATTTAAATGAATATACAGCCATAACGATAAAAGACAATTAATTATTTAATCACGTTAAACCACTCATACTGTCTTCGAAAATTCTGAAATTATAACCTATTCAAATTTAAACCAATATTAATATTTTAAAGCGTTGAAGATTTTGTTTTTCTCTATTCTTTTCCATTTTATTAATTTTATAAAACAGAGAGTATAAAATCATGATAAAGACCTTTTGATAAAATAAATGATAATTTTTTTTTTAAAAAAACCTTTATTAGTCCTCAAATAATATGAAACAGGGGCTTTTGTCTTTAACCTAAGCCATATTCATGTCTGACTGTCCTCTGACGATGACAATTAGTAGCAGTAGATGAATATCAACGATATTGCAAATTTCTGAGATATATATTCTTCGAATTCCAGCAGTTAGAGAAGGATTATGAAACATGAAATCTAGTTAAACATGCCAAAATAATAGTTTCATACGACTTTCATAATTTTGAACTCCGAAAGTTTGATTTCAATAGTTTGAAAAATAAGTAGTTCCTGAGGAGTCATTCCTGAGATGAAAGTTAGATGAGAAAATTAATAGTTGAAAGAATAAGTAGTTATTCACATGAAATTTTTATGCAAAGTTGTGAAAAAATGGAGGCAATACGTGGGATGCAACCTTGCCACAAAGTCTTAAATAACTGCAATAGTTCCGTAAGTTTATTAAATTAGCTCACACCACCGTGTCCTCTCACAAAAACTATAGTTCTGAGCATTTTATACGTACGCACAAAATAAAACACAATTATTACTATTACAAAGTTATACAATTCAAGTATTTAGTTTTGTAAATAAACCCCATTAAATGAAATAACTTGTGTTAAATATAAAATAAAGAATGTAAAGATTTATTAAAAAACCACAATAATATGAGAAACCTTTCCGTGACTATTTTTATCTAAATTAAAATGAAATAATTTCGTTAATAAGTTTGGATACAAAAAGCGTACTGACTTAGAATTTTCTTCAGAATAATTTAGTATTTTAAATTTTGGGATGAAGTAAATGTTACATAAAATTTATTGCAACTGTCAATGTTAAAAGACTAAGGTTTTTGTAAAATTATTAATTTTATCAGAATTTATGGAGAATAAAACTCTTCAGCTTGATGTTGCAGATAATTTTTCCGGCATTTTCTGGATCGTTAGAATTTTGTAAATTATTAATTCTAAGTGTAAACCACTACATATATTATTTACGAAACATCGTTATTATATATTGATTGCGTTAAATTAAATACAAATTTTTGCCTCTTATAGTGAAAATTATTTCAGTTCATAAAAATCAATTTTGTAACAATCTTTACTACAATAAAAAGGGAAAAAAAACCTAAGTAATTAAGAACTCTTTACGGTCAATTCACATCGTAAAATAACCAATGCACAATATGTTTCACTTACAGTAAGTGTAAAGTATTTAAATGTAGGTGGATGCCACCGGTTAATGGCGTGCAGTTTATACTTTTATTCTTATATCTAACCACTTTTCCATAAACGCCCTGTTTTCAGACTATCCCGTAATAACAATCTGTAAAGTCTGTAAAATTTATTATGTACAGTAATTTAATACTGATATTTTAAAAGCATTCACTCATTTTCTATCTGTTTTAATTTTATAAATAAATTTATTAATTAATTAACAGGCTACATCGTTTCAGTTAGACAAATACCCTCTTCGTGCAAATTAAGCGATCCTTCTTCATAATAAAACACCTTTGATGATGAGTTACTGATTACCCATGAAATTTACGAATTTTTTCAACAGTTTCTCAATTTGAATATTCGTTTTCAATACTTATTTCAAAGATATTCGACTTAATTGAACTTCCAAAATAATGGAGGATATTACCAGAGATTCATTGCGGGTCTATAACTGCAAAAATTTGAAGTATTAATAACTTAACGCTAAATAATTCCGATTGTTATGATAACTGCATGGATTAAGAAAGTAGTAACACGTTCGAGGAAAAATTTTACATGTGAAATATATTTAAGTAAAATAATGCGTTTAAAATTAAAGTAAGCTGTAACATTAACGGATGATGTTAAAGGGAATTCATTTTGGATATGATTTGTTTACATATGAAAAAGGCTTATATTGCAATAGGAATCGGCTACTAGGTTCCAAGGTAACCAAAATAAATTCCATTTAATGTTGCAACTTACTTTCATTCTAAAGGCAGTATTTTACTTCAATGTGTTTCAATAATTTTCTATTTTCTTCGATTTCAATTTTATATTAGGCTTAATTTTTCATTGTTCTTCACGACCGTCCACAAATCTGTTAATATTGATGCAATAATAAGAATAACTGTATTAATTTATCAAAGTATATTACTGTTTTGTCTAAATACATATTTTAACCTCCTCTAGTTTTATTTATTAGAAATGGCGCTCAAAGTAGGGACTGATCTGATAGGAACAGTGATTTAATTTTCAATAAAATAATTAGAAAAATGTAGTGCATCTTATTTTGTAATTCGGTGTGTTGCATCTAAATGAAATTTAAATAATTGGTCCTTGAAAATTAATAATATCAACTAGTTTGTTTTTTAATTATCTGTATTATTGTTAAAATAATTTTGGGTTGTAGTTAAAGAAATGTTTTCAGATGATAAAACGAGAACTAGTGCAAACGTTTAGAAGGAAATATACAGCGTAATAACTCTGTATAAGATGTTCAATTTCAACCCATTACACAAATAAGATCGAAGAAAATAATGTAGGTTAGTGGAATATAAGGCTGTGATTGAATAGGGTTAACAGAAAAATATAGATGAAGAGAATTTCGCATTAGAACATAAGGTATCATAAAAGTCCAAGTAAAGGATCATTTAATCGATGACTCCAAACTGCGAATCGGCTAACAGGATAGAAAACTTTACATAGGGATAAATTAGAGAAAAAATGATTCCATATTAGACACGCTAAATTCGTTATGGAGGCTACAAACCAAAATGTGGATTTAAACAATTGTTAAAACTAGGCATTTCAACTGCAATTTGAACCTGTGCTAAAATTCAATCGTTAAACTTTTTTCATGTATAATTCTTGCTTCAAATATTTAAGTAGTCTTTTTTCTGCTTTAAACAAAGAGAAGGAACAAAATTTCTAGCTAGAGCAACTTTCTGATGCAAATAAGTGCGTAATTCTTCTGTTTGCAGACTTGCGCAAGATATAACAGTCTGAATACTGGACCATGCCAACATCAAATATTGGCTCACTTCATTAGTCTTTGAATCATTAAGTACATGACCCTATGTTTTTTAAACAGCAGATGACGTCAGAGAATAGACACTTAAGTATATTTTAATATTTCAAGTTCATACCGAGGTTCTGTAATATTATAACGAGAAGGTTTTCAAACATTGGCCTATTATATATTTATTATAAAATTTAAGACATCATAATATAACACGCAACTTTTAAACTCTAATTTGGACATTTTCAGGTGTAAATTTCAATTAAATTCGTAATATAAAAATTTGAAGAAAAAAATTCTTACAATCATGATAATTTATAATACAATTATGTAAAGAAATAATTTGTAGAGCTTAACTTAAATTAATTACATTAAATTTTGATGAAAACAATTTCAATAGAGCGGTTAGAACGCACGTTGAGCCGAAATGACTGATTATTACACAGCCGTTAAAAGAGTTTTGTTGAATTTTAAAATAACAATCGAAATAAAAAATCATTTAAAACGAGAAATGAGTTACAATAACTATTTAAATTATTGGTATCATTTTTCACATTAATAATCGGGAGTAATATGTAATATTTTTTTCAGCAATCTTGAATAATATTTGAATTCATCATCTAAAATCTTTACATTATACCAATCGAAATTATGCTTTTTTTAGAAAATATATTTGGATACAACAGAATAATTTTGGATGTTAAATTTCAAATTGTTTTTATGTTTACTAATTCGAGTTTACGAATTACTATCTAAAGAATTAATTTTGTAAGTAAAATTCTGTATCTGAATAGTTAATTTTGACTTTAATATTTTTAACCAAATTTAAGTTATTGGAAGTTTTAAAAATAACCCAAATTCCTTAAAAGTTTATATTGTATGTTTTCAGCAATTGGTATTACGATAAAAAATATTCTTAGGCTTATTAATTCATAAATTGTCAATATTATCCTTAGTGTTAATCAATCTAATTTTTATCTATTTCTAAATAAAATTTAAAAAATAATTTAGAATAAAGATATTAACAATCTTGTTACTTTATATTTATGTTTCTAATGAATAGATAATTTAACTTGCTGCAACCTATCAGACATGCGCAAAAACATACAAAAAATTAAGATTGAGATCCATCTTAATTTCAAAAGTAAATTTAATTTAGGATGTTAGTTATTGAAAATATTGATTAAGTTGTTCAAAGTGAATTTATATGAAGGTGAAAAATATATCATCATATTGGAAAGGTTGATGGTTTGACATATAATAAAGAAATACATTAGACAATTTATCACTAATATTTCAGAAAAAAAGGAGATAAAGGATTTCCCATAACGGAACCTCAAATGTGATGATAATATAAATTGTTATCGGAAAATATATATAATTTAAAATTAATTTGATTCAGATAAGAATTTCAGGTTTTAAAATTACTGAATAATAAAATAAATGTTTCTATAAACATTTTGTGATTACAAAAGAAAATTACTTAGTAGAGATAAACAAAGCTATACTTACAAGAAGTAGGTTTCCGTCTTATACTCATAATTCTAAAGTATAATTTTAGGCGTTCCTAGGACGCGATTTATGTAATACATATAATTTACCCGCTATGTTTGTGGTGAGCTTACGGTTAAATTAACTATTTGTTGGGCGCCACCTGCAAGAATTGTTCTTGCAGGAAAGGGAAATACTATATTTAGTTATTAAAAAAACAATAATTCATTTTCTCAGAATTTATACAAAATGAAAAGCTCTCCAGCCTGCCAGGGATGCATGTAACCCCCTCCCTTTCTCAAGATTAACCGTGGTTTTCCTCGTGGCAAACCGACGCGATACCCGGAAGCATGGAACGCGACTTACCAGGTCTGCAGCTCGGACAGGGTCGACTCCCGTTGGCGGCTATCTGTCTCATCAGCATTCGCAGAAGACCGGAGACCCACGTGCAGAACCAAAATCTTTCAGGATCAACTTTCCCTGACCACCTCACCGACGGTCCAAATTCATCTCTTCGACCACTCTCTTGTTCGCAGACTTCTTTCTCTGCCTCCTCAAAACCCTCTCTCCTGGTTGGTCCTTGTGCACACGTGACCCTCTTCCATCTATTTTAGGGCCATAGCCTTCCGGTCATCTACCCCTTCCTTGGCCGACCCTGACCTTGCTTGCGGGACTTGCGGATTTTCCAACCCACCCCGCCATTGTCTTGTGTCTGCTGCTCGACCCCGGCAAGCCACATTCCCATGCTTCCAGGCAGTAATTAACAGTTATAAAAAAATATTTTGTACAAATCGCTAACGAAAAGCGCACCATATAATATTCCCCCTTTGAAATTGGATGAATGGAGGATCCATTCGAACGATTTCAAAATAATTCGCTTGAAGTTCGCGCATGCTCCCTCGCATCTGGCAAAATACAATCCTGTGATACAATTTAATTTTTTTTTCTATGTGGTACTTAATTAGCAGATATATTTATAGTTCAATTTCTCACAATTCTAAATGGTTTCTAAGTCGGTATGTAATCGTAAACAGTACAGCATTACATTCACAAACAAATTATTTAGATATTATATTCAGATTTGAAACAAAATTACAACTAACTCAACAACGAAATGATGAATCATGCACAAATCTAAGAGTAACTTATAGCTAACTTAATAACGAAAGGTAGGAATATATACATCTGTAACACTAACTTATAACTAACTAAAACCGAAGAGAATAATTAAATAAAATCTATAACTAACTTACAACTAACCATAGCAAAATGATATGCATTTACTTATCGATATCTTTTCTCCTAATCTGATATTAGATCATTTATATTATTTTACACCTACACATATTACTGTTCGTATCCTACACATACTACTTTTAATTATATGCGCACCGGTCCGTAATGCCTACCCCTTAATTTTAACAATTGAGCGCACCCTAAATATAAGTACTTAATTTTAATTAACCTCCATAATCGTCCTTTAATTACTATGAATGTCATTTTCAATATTTAATCCACCTTTTTTTTTTCTTAAATTAAACCTTAAAATCACTCCTGTGAGCGTCTTTTGATAACACGACACATCACCTTTTTTTTTAGCGTCAGTCGTAATTATAACCTTGTCACTTCTCGTCCCCCTTTTATTGTGTCTGTGGTCATCGGACACTTGCATTATATGTACAAACACCTCACATTAGCTTCTGTACCACTTCGCGCCGTTGCAACCGCATCGCGTAGTCGTGGTTGTCCGCCCGTTCCACTTGTGCGCATCTGGTCGTTGGTCCGCCACGTCTTCCTTTTACATAAGGTGCGAAAATAAGAAGAAAGAAGAACATAGATGAAAGACACCCTCAGTCCTCGAAACCTAATAACCATTGTTGGGGTCGAAAAATCAAGGGTTGGCCAAGAAAGCCTTAGTGACAGTTTTACAGGTGGTTTTGACCAAGCAAGGCCGAATTGAAGAAAAGTAGAACGTGGTAACAGATACCACATACAGCTCGGGTTCCTGGGTCCGCAAAGCCCAACATGCATTAGTCACATGCCCTGGGATTGTCCTGCCGGCCGCTGACTATGCTTTGATGGTTGGATCCTTCTGGCGAGCCTAGCCTGTAACAATGTCTGGAGACAAAGGATTATCCGCCGACAGTGCCTCTTCCGGGTTCCTGTCCGAGGCTCCAGCTACTGGTACACTCATTATTCAACCAAACAAGCACACAATCCTTGACCTGGCCCTATCCCTAAGTATACTTAATCTACTACAAAACTACAATTAATTACCATATTTTCCGCCACCCTTCTGTACCTGCTACACTTATCTGTTACTACCACTTACTTAACCTACATCTAGCGTCTATATATATTACGTTTACATGCTCTTAATTCAGCCTATTAAGCATGTCATTGCTCCGATGAAGAAGCATCGAGAATGGACTTCCGCTGGGATCAAACATGTAACTACCCTCCATTTTCTGCATAAATGAAGTTAATTTAAAACGGTCCGGCGTTCGTCTTTGGGAAAAATATGAATTTAACCCGTTTAATAATTCATGACCGTTCTGACGTCTTCGCCCCCGAAATAATTTCAGCGTAATTTCTAATCGCTGGGTTAAGCCTTCCCGGCGAACTACCAATTCACTGGCTTCCGAAATCCTAATATACAACTGTTTCCACAAGTCTACTTCAATGTCAACAATATTCGCCGCAATTGTGCATTCGTTCATCTCTTCCCTAATTGCCTCTGCTTCACTGACTAGCCGATTAATCACCTGCCCAGTTTATTCGCGCCTAATTTCTACATCTGCCCCGACAACAACTTCGTCTAATCTGTGTGCAAGACTTTGGCGCTCCTTATTAGCCAAATCGGCTACATCGGTTTTTTGTTCGGCGACCTGTTCTACGTTTATGCCTGAGCCTGTTTCAACTAATTTTTCAAAATCCTCTGTCCTTTCCTGCCCTTCATGACTTATACGCGCGCATTTTTCATTAATTGTATCGCTTTGACTTTGTAACTGGTTCCATTGAACTCAATATCTTTCCTGAATCTCACTGTTGATCTCCCTAAACTTCTTCTCAGTTGCTTCTTGACAGCTTTTAATCTTGGCCTGCAAACTAGCCTCACTATTTTGAATCAACTTGTTATTTTCGTCACTCTTTCTTTGAATCTGTTCCTGTAAATTAGCCTGACTATTTTGAATCTGTTCCTGTAAATTAGCCTGACTATTTTGAATGGCTTGCATCAATTGTGCCATCATAGATTCGAATAAAAACTGGTTTTCTTTTGTACCATTGGTTCCAGGAAAACCACTGCTTGCCTGGCTCCCTAAATTCTCGGAACTACCCTCCGTCTGCTCATCCGTGCTTAATTCCCTTTGTACCGTATCCATTCCGCTCCTAAGCTTCATGAACAACCAGACGAAATAATCAGAAGAACTCCGTTTCTATTTTACACAAGCAATTTCTCTAACACACTAACATAAACGATAAAGAAAACAGCTCAAAATTCACACAACTTAACATTAAACATATAGACCTCAGGCTCCAATCCACATTAGATGACAAAAGAAATCCCAAAATTTATCGAATTAACGCTTAACCTATGAAAAAAAACTCCTGCTCTACTCAACGCTAGAAATTAAAATATATGGTCCGCGTCTAAACACCTGCATCTCCAGCCTGGAACGTATTGCCCGAAAACTAAATTCCCGCAAAATACATATTACAAAATTATTCCCCCAAAATACACGTTAAAATAATCAAGTCCTGAATTTCTGCTTCAATGGCTGACTAGCAAGTGTATATAATCCGCTAATCCTGTCCCCGTAGTATCGCTCCAGTTTGCCACTTCTTCGTGCCCCCCACGTTGGGCGCCATTTTATATGTGGTGAGCTTACAGTTAAATTAACTATTTGTTGGGCGCCACCTGCAAGAATTGTTCTTGCAGGAAAGGGAAATACTATATTTAGTTATTAAAAAAACAATAATTCATTTTCTCAGAATTTATACAAAATGAAAAGTTCTCCAGCCTGCCAGGGATGCATGTAACCCCCTCCCTTTCTCAAGATTAACCGTGGTTTTCCTCGTGGCAAACCGACGCGATACCCGGAAGCATGGAACGCGACTTACCAGGTCTGCAGCTCGGACAGGGTCGACTCCCGTTGGCGGCTATCTGTCTCATCAGCATTCGCAGAAGACCGGAGACCCACGTGCAGAACCAAAATCTTTCAGGATCAACTTTCCCTGACCACCTCACCGACGGTCCAAATTCATCTCTTCGACCACTCTCTTGTTCGCAGACTTCTTTCTCTGCCTCCTCAAAACCCTCTCTCCTGGTTGGTCCTTGTGCACACGTGACCCTCTTCCATCTATTTTAGGGCCATAGCCTTCCGGTCATCTACCCCTTCCTTGGCCGACCCTGACCTTGCTTGCGGGACTTGCGGATTTTCCAACCCACCCCGCCATTGTCTTGTGTCTGCTGCTCGACCCCGGCAAGCCACATTCCCATGCTTCCAGGCAGTAATTAACAGTTATAAAAAATATTTTGTACAAATCGCTCACGAAAAACGCACCATATGTTTAACATAATTAAAATGTAAATTTCACATTTTTTATCTTTATTGTTCTGAAGAATAAAAACAATGCTTACCTTTATTTATATAGGACGATTAGTATCAGTCATTTTTTTCTTATTACAGAACATTTTTCTGTATAATTATTAAATTATGAAAAAGCAGTGAATATCATTATTTAACTATTCAATCGAAAGGACATGTGAATTAAATAGCAAATATAAAGAAGGCACTTGATTCAGTGAATCATACTTTACTCATAGATCCACGATTTCGGGTTTTCCTGCTGAATTTGCCTCGTAATGACTAATTTCTTTTACGTTTTGTGACACAGTTTTGGGCTATTCTATATTCATCATCTAGGTCCATTTTTTATCATTTTATTTGATTATTTATGCTTTAATTTGATTAAGATATAATTTATATGGTTTACAAATGATTTACAGTTGTTTCAGTTTCCATTCTAGAAAATGTGTTTTTTTATTTTCATAACTCTATCAATTATTTAACTGGCATCATGAATGGTTACGAAACCCTTTTCATTGGAGATAAGTGTTTATCGGACTATCAGCCGTTCTAAAACAGTTAGTGCAAACCACTATCATATTCTTGTAAAAAGTTTGGATTGCAAATTGTATATAATCTTTGAAAGTGATTTGTGAACATGAAATGAAATGTAATGAACGCATTAACCAATTTGTCACTGTATAATTGCAAATTTTGTGGATTGTTAGAAAAAATTCATCGAGACTTTTAAAGTTCTATGCTTCATAATTGTCAGTTGTTTACTTAAATATTCGCTTGCGATTTAGACTAGATTATTTATGGAAACAATGAACGTTTAGAAGCATTTAATCAAAAAAAAATTTACAATACTTTCAGTATGCTGTATTAATCTGATACATTTACAAATCTCAATTACGAATTGATCTACACCACATTCAATTTCCCATCTTTTAAATATACGAGAGAATTAAATCCTGTGAAATTAATTTATAAACTTCTGAAGGGTACACTCTAGAGCCCTTCTTTACTGAGTGAATTGAGATTCAATGTAATAAAAGAAATGGAGATACGCAATTCCTATTTTACATCCCAAATTAAATCTCTACCAATATCGAAACAATTATCTTACTAGAATATATTGATGTAAACAGTTAGTAATAATAGTTATTCATGAAGCCTCAGTCATGGAAACTCTTATGGCTATGCTTCTGAAAAATGAATACTTCTGCGTTCTACTTTGAATAATTTTAAGTTATATAAACGAATAAACCAGATAAATTGTCAAAAAAATTTAAATAAAATATAAAATTATTACATTATAACACAATCCGTTAAAATATTACCAGAACGTATCCATCCTTTTTCTTACAACCTCTTCGGGAGAACTTTAAAATTTTAGAATATAGGCTTGTACGAATCGACTTACCGAATATTTATATTTTTGATCCTAGAGAGGTTGAAAAAATCACGTACTATACTTAATGCTTTTTTATTTTATAAAAATGTTTCGCACAAATTTACTGGCTTATTAATTTATGACTCAATTGACGTCAGATAATTATTGTTTAAGATTTAATTGATCGCTGTAGACCTGAAAAAAACCTGTAACATCTAATTGTGTGACATAGATTTATTTTTGTGTTTAAGTGTTTCCAGCCACCATTAAGACAATTTTTATGTTTTTGTTTGAAAAATTTTTCCTAACAGTAGCAAATAAATAAATAATTCAATTATAAACATTATTATGTACACATGTACTAAATTAGAATTTAAATACTGATCGGCATATTTTTTTTAGGGCAACAGGCTACATGAGAGTAGTCCACATGGTGGCAACGCCCCTTTAATAGTAGAGGAAGGGATTTGAAAGGGGGGATGCGGAAGGGTAGAAGAAGGTAGCCAAGGGTTAACTAGGACCCCCGGGCTATAGTTTAAGGATCCTACCCGGCATTGGCGTAAAAGTAATGCAGGACAAACCCTAGAAAACCTGCATCAGGTAGGTCGTGCATTTGGTACTTGTCCCACACCCTTCCGATGGCGGGAGAGGGGTTAGCTGTGGGGTCGCATCTTTCCCCTCGCCGGTTTAGGAGGCAGCTGGCCGATTATTCCAACAGGAATAGTGGACAACTCTTATCGTATGCTTAAGGTCTGCGACCCCGGGACTTACACCTCTCAAAACAGGCCTAGGTGCCTCGGCATGTGGGAACCTTAGTTCAAAAAGCAGAGAGATGTGAAGGCGTCCCCAAAGGTAGCCACCGCCAGAGCTCTCTGGGAAGGTTCACCTGCGAGAGAATTTTCTCTCAGGCTTCCTCCGAGGGAACCTTATTATTATTATTTTTTAGGGTAACTAGCTACATGAGGGTAATCCACGTTGGGCAACTCCCCTTTAATAGCATAGGAAAGGATTTGAAAGCTTATTGCACATCAGAAATTAAATAATACAAATTATGGCAAATGAGAGCGACATGAATCGACAGAATATAGGAATAAGTAAATACATCATGGAACGTCATTTAAATTTGAATTGTAAAATAGACTATGAATTTGTCGTCACTAAACATCAGTTCCAAAAATAATGAGCATGTTTCATCAATAAATAAGAAATATATTGCCTTATCTGAGAAAGTATAGAAGAATTTGAGGAGCATTGAGTGTTATATCAGTATACTCGTGTGTTAAGATTCATGGTAGATGTTTCACTTCATCTCCGAATTAACAACATGTAGGATACCCAGGTAATCTGTTTTTATAAAAAAGAAAAGCTTCATAGCGGATGTAATAAATATTCAAATTTTAGAAATGTATAGAATGGATGGGGAACAAAAATTTATATTATTATTATTATTATGAGCAAATTTGCAAGTAACGTTGAAAAAGAGTGAGTCTAATTAATCTTGGCCTTGCATTGTCATGGGCTCGATTGTCATTTATCGCTTATTATTCGGTGGATTCTGATGTCTCAGTGATGTTTTTACAAATAATTTATTAATGAAATATTTATTACTTCATAAATAAAATAGTTTCTAAATTAAATTGTATTCTTATGAAAACTTTAAATGGCTGCAGGGAAGAGAGCTTCAGAAAATTGGTTGCATCATTATACGATAAATATTTATAAATATTTATTAAGCAGACAGAAATATCGCAATATTAAGCATATGCAATGCCTGTGGCCAGGTTCTAGTCAGACAACAGTTTTTCCTGTTCCGGGAACTCGACGCTAGCTAGATAGCTGCAAGCATTGTTTGCTCATTCTCGGAACACAAGTTCTCCGATTGTCGAGCTTGACGAACCGGAAAACAGAATGTTTGCCCTTCGCTTCCGGAAGATTACAAGATACTGAACAAGCTGCCCACATCCCTTGCTGTTTTGCCCTTCCCCTGTTTGAGGGAGCGTAAATTTGCGTGCGGAATTTTTGCATGCGTATTCTGAGAGGCGGGGCGGAGGAAGAGAAAACAGGAAGAACATATTCGGGCGAGGCAAATTGAAATGCTGTTCCTCTCCTCCATGTGATTTCTTTGGGAGCTGAAGTATCGGCCGCAAGGGCTGCTTAACTTGTTTGTATGATGGTTTCTCTGCGTGTTTCACGTATGTCTATTGCCTGCAGCCAAGAGACTGATTCCGCCGGGGATGATGCGACATCGGACGACAGAATTGATTTCGTGACGGGCATTTCCACCTACCTGCAGCGGTTCCAACGACATTCGAATCTGAGATGATATTTTGTGAGCTTTTCTATTAACTGTCGTGACACACAAAGATATAACATATGTAATTATTTTCATGTTCAAAGAATTAATGTTATAGAGTGTGATTATATTATTTTAAATAATTTCCGTCACAAATAAAACATCAATTGTGTATTAATTTTCATGAAATCAGTAATTAAGTACGTGGTACTAAATAAATAGATAGTTCGAATAGAAAATGTTAATTTCAGTGAAATGAATTAATTAAACGTTCAATGAATTCTTTTTATCTGTACATTAGGGTTATTAATATGAACTTACTAGTATAATTTTGTAATGTATTTGGTGTAATTTTTAATTAATTGTACGAAAGTGAATTTTGTTAGTGTTATAGAGTCTTGGCAATGTACGTAAAAACTGCTGTAATTTGTAGATGATGTTGTTTGTTATTTTCTAATGTTGTAGTAATATTAACGTTTGTGAGCTTTAAAGACTTAGTGATGTATGTGAATTGTAGGTCACTTTAGGTAATATTTCATAAGATTGAAGTATTCATTACAATATAAACTTAGCTTTCTAAATATAATTCTGTTAAATTTACCATGACTTTCTTTTTATTTATCTCGTCGTCTCTATTATTTTAAAAAATATTACATAATTACATCATATAAATTTATTTCGGTTAATATAATTCATATATTTAATATTACACAACTGTAATTATTAAAATTCCTAGATTGATTTTTTCCCCTATTATTCACTTTCTTTACGAGATTAGGACCGTTTTTTTAGGTAAGAAGCTACATGAGGGTAATCAACAAGGTGGCAACTCCCCTTTAATAGCATAGGAATGGATTTGAAAGTGGGGATATGGAAGGGTAGAGGAAGGTAGTCAAGGGTTAACTAGGGCCCCAGGGCTATATTTTAAGGATCCTACCCGGCATTCGCCTAAAGAAATGCAGGAAAAACCTGCATCAGGTAGGTCGGGCATTGGGTACTTGTCCCACGCCCTTCCGATAGCGGGAGAGGGAGTTTTCTGTGGGGACGCAGAATTCCCTTCTCCATGCCTCGACCAGTTTAGGAGGCAGCTGGCCGACTATTCCAATGGGAATAGCGGACAACTCTTACCGTATGCCCAAGGTCTGAGACCCCGGAACATACACCTCTCAAAACAGGTCGAGGTGCTTCGGCTTGTGGGAACCTTAGTTCAAAAACGGAGAGGAAAAGTCATCCACAAAGGTAGCCCCTTCGTGACTCTCCTATAAGGTTCTGCCTGCGAGAGAGTCCTCGCAGCAGTCGGCCATATTAGCACCGGATTGTGGAGATAGATTTCATCGAAGTAAATGTGTCTTTCGACTGTAACTGAATATCACAGCTTTACCGACAATCAAACTTTTACAGGTACTTTGTGGTATTCTTCCGTATTATTTGCTGTTTTAAAATTGAAATTCTTATATTACTAATATTGATATGGGGGATTGGCCGCATTGATTCGACGCAATCGTCTCTCCATAATTTGAAGTTACAGCTGACGGGTTATTAAATAAGATCTGTAATTTCAAAATAAAACCAGCAAATTCAGTCCTTTAAATGTTTAATTCAATTTCATCCAGAAATTATATCAATCAATCTTTCGAGCCTTCGCTCTATAATCAACTGTAAAAATAGACAAACTCATCGTAAATCATTCAAAATTACATATACTTATTTTGTCAAAAATGAGAATTGAGGTCTAAATTCAAAAGTTGTACAAATATTTTATCAGACTTTCACGTTCTATTTAAAGAAAATAAATTTCCTTAATTTATTTATATCTTATTAGCCATAAAAATTTATAATCCATATAATTTTAACATATTACCAAAGTTTTAAAGCCACAAATACTAATATAACATTAACATGTTTTGTGAGACATTTTTTGACGTGTCCATTGTATTCGTATTGCTCTTGTTGAAGTTCTTTTGTGCTAAAAATTCTTTGAGGTTATTATCTGGTGGAATAAGAAAAGTATTGGTGTTACGCCCTCTGTTCCGGCAGGCAGATGAAGGGCGGCAATTCCACATTCACGCTAGGAACTTTCTCCCTCCTTTCAGGGATAATGTGAACCAGACACGCAACTCTTGCTGCCCCACAACATGACACCACATTTTGGCACAAAATTTCTACACGATAGGTTACACGTGAAACGTATAATAATAGAAATATGCAATAAAGATTTGTAAACAGTATCATAAAAGCAAGTCTTGATATTATATAATATAACGTTTAATATTTTATTTTATATAGCAATCTCATTTAGTATTGATATAATGTAAGGAACAACGATACTTAGAATAATATTATGGATTTACATTTTAGAATCTATATTTATATTAGTATTAGAGGTTGTAACGCCACGGAAACATTTTTAAATTGAAATATAACTACTTAAACATATATTAAAAAATAAAAATTGAAATGCAAACAAAACACTCATATTTTGTTATTTTAATTGTTTGATAGTTTCATAGTTTAAGCGTAATTTGTTTCATTTGTCCGACTGATGCAAGTAAAATTTACATATGGAACATCCAACTCCAGGGTCACAAAAAATTGCTATAAGTAACACTGAACTTCTTAATGAAGTGAAAAAGATATGATTAGAAGACCCGATTTGCTGGTTACAGGCCAGTGACCTTTAAGTACTGTATCGTGGGAACATTCATTCATCACTAGAAAATATTGTATAAATAGAAAACAAATGTGGATTCTGGCCCTTCGTACCGATACATATTATCAATTTATTAACAAAATTTTGAGCGCTAATGCTTTCACAGATATAGAGGTGTTTTATTGAGGTTTTGTCAATAAAAGTTTATTAATCTGACTTATTTTTCTGTGAATTTAAAAGCCTTGCATAATTGTGTAACAGAATTTCTTAATAACTGATCGTATGAGACCTATTTTAATTGACATTATATTTAAAATTGAATGAAGTTCCTGTAAACCTGTGATAATAAACATTTTTAGACGTCTTAACCACTGATAAATTATTGAATACACAAAATATAAAAAATAAACTGGAATTCATATTTAATATTTCGTAAAGCACACACAGTACTTTTTTACAATTTATTTAGTTTGCTACAGTTATTGTTAAGTTTAGAAATTATTCATGGTTAAAGGTTTTTCATTCACATATATCAGAAATTTATGATTATATTTAAACACATACTATTTAATTGCTTTGTGACGTTCTCACACCGTTCCTGTGTTGCTCCGCGTTTCCTCCAAGATTACCACCACAACGTGTGTTGAAGATTAGGACTATACCGCAGATATATTGACACACTGACACAACGACCAGGTCGGCTTCAGAACCCTTATTTTCCTTAATTAATTATTCTTAGGTAGGTTGTATAAATACTTTTGTTTCACTCTGAATTCGTATCCGACCCAACATAAGATTATAATAAAAATATTCCGTTTAAAATTAAAATGTTAAGAATTGAATTGAATATTTTAAGGTCAGTAAGAAATACCAATTAGTAGATTTGTGAATATGGCTGCATTTTATTTCGATACGTGTGACCGCTAAACGTTTTGATTTTAGGGCCTTTAAATTGTTCAATCTCTTAATATTTTTTTTTCAAAATTAACAGGCTTTTTTAATTTAAAACATTTATCTATAAATAATTCGTAAAATTGAAATGAGATATTCTCTTTAAATTTCAAACAACTATCCCACCCATCATGCTGACTATTAACGGTTACAGATTTCTCAAAGGTTCCTTTAACAGTATTTTCCGTGCCTATAGTATGACAACACTAATAACCAAAACATATTCGATTTTATTTTCGATCTCAGGGTCTTCATGAGGTTATTTACTCGTGTAACGATTTTCAAACACTCACACAATTACCAAAGACTTTCGGGACTTTTCTTAGCCTTTCTGTCCACATTATTAGTTTTCAAACAATTAAATCCTGATATTAAATTTAGTCAGTCTGACTTTCTCATTTTATTTTGCCTGTATAATTTAAATAATCAGCAGCCCGCAGTTCACCGGACCGCAAACATGGATGCGCATACTGTATATGTTATACCTGGTACGTCCATATTTCACGATTTATACTGTTATAATTCTTATATAATTTTAAAATCAATGAAGATTTACAAGACCGACTTCAGAGTAGGAGGAACACACTTATACACAATAAATCAGATTAAGAAATCTTTGAATACGTTTAAAAGTAGATATTTTCTAATAAATAAATGATACTTCTAGGGGAAATGCATAAAAACAAAATAGAATGCAATTACTTCAAATGAACGACTTTTATAGCTTAGTTAGTAAAAATGTTTAACATACGTGTGACTAGAAAAACTGATTCACGTGAACAACATTACAGGGCGACATTAACGCGATGTGCTGTGGAGATAAATTCAGAATAATTATAATTTGACGTCAGTGGAAAAAATGAAATATAACAAGTACGACGTTTGTAAAAATAAGTAAATAATCTTTATTCATGACTAAACCCTTCTCGTCTTTTTCAACAGCATAGTTGAAGATTTTTGCAAACATTCTGGAAGACAGACGTCCTCATAAAACAAGTCAAACTTGGAAACTAACAAAAACCATTTCAAGTTTTTCGTTCTCATTGGAAGAAATTGCCGAACATATGCAATCTTATTTAAATGGTCGAAATTTTAAAGTGAAAAGTTTATATACTGAATTACAGGTTATTAGTTTAATTCCTGTCTTGCACATTCATGGAAATATTTTTAATTCATCCTCATAAACGTAACAGTTCTAACAATATAATTTGGAGCTAAAATAAATGGAATTTTATAATTATGACAGCCAATAAAAATGTCCAAATAATTAGTCAACCACCTCTATTCAGTGTTAAGTTCTCTGTATGATCACACACTCGAAATAATTCCTTTGGTTAAAATTATAGACCGTGAACACAAATTAAATTCGAACTATTGAGTGCTTTGTGTCTGTTATAAAATTTACGGGACGAATAATATTTGAATAGAGCTCAAGCAGCTTCATTTTATAAAGGTAACGCGAAAACAGTTGCAACTCTCATTGGCGGATAACGTACTGGTTCAATTTCTAAATTGAAGTAAATTTTAATAAAGTTCTTTTTAGATGCAACCTAACGTTACTTATTACTATAATAATTGAATTTAACTACTGAAACTATGCTGATAACTTTACGAAAATCTCAAAAAGTCCTTTGTATGAAGAAAACTCGCAAATAGTTATAAGAGTAATATTATAATTTCAATTAGATAACTCAAACTATTGCAATTAATTTGGATTTCTCTTATGAATCATTTAATCGGCTATCGGAGTTGAGCCCCAATTGATATATCCCCTTGTACCGTTAATGCCAGAGCTCATAATTGACATATTTACATAATTTTCGAAAAGAGACAGTTTTCCAGAATTTCTGTTGTCCTAGAAAATTAATGTGTTTAGAAGGAATCAGAATATGTACTCCATATTTCAAATTCAACAAACAATTTTTCAAAAACAGTTCGGTATCCCAATGGGAGGTTGTCTTTCCGTAAATATTACCGGGATTGGGATAAATTTTATTCTAATAAATTGATCAATGAAGGTGGCTTTAATCCGAAAATACTTGTGGTGACCACCAGCGTGTACAATGAAATAATTTTTTATTATTTCTTAATAATTGTATTGTCAGTGTAATATTATGGCCCAGGTATTGTTGGCAACAGTAGGCGGTGCATAATAATATGGAGTTTTCAGACATATTATTGTCGACAATGTGTGATGTGCAAAAACGTTTGACGAGAGTTCAGATTGTCGGCCATAGAAACTGATATAGTAAAGTGCAGTCGGCGATATGAATTGAAACAGAAATGTTAAGTCTGCGTTCAAGGAGGATGAAAGTCGCCGTTGCCTATATGGGAGAAATTAGGCCCGGTTTGTGTTGAAGAAGTAAAGGATTTATTGGAGGTTGTAAAATTAAAAGCCAACGAAAGCAAAGACAGCTATTAAAATTATGGAAACGAATTACGTGTGAATTATTAAAAGAACGTAGTACTGTATGTGATTCAACTGGTATTGAAACGTGGAAATTTGTTTTGCTGACGTAGGTTCTAAACAGTGAAATACCATGGCCTGTTAATTAAAATCTTTTTAAATTATCGGTGAAGTGAATAAGTGTTGTTTTATGAGAGCTGCTCCGATGATTAGTATGTACAAAATTTCCATTGTAAACCAAGTATAAAAATTGCGTACCGTCAGATTTCTTAAGATTTCATATTTCTATACATTTTTTCTATTTTAATATTTTACATGTCAATTTAATTCAATATTTTGTAACATTTTGTTTTTATTTAATTCTGTTATAATTTCGGATGACTGTAACTGTTAGAGGCTCAATAAGCGACCATGAAGACTATGAATTTCATTAATCTGAGGCAAGTTATGTACAAAATCCAACTAAATATAAATTGTTATTAAACATTTAGTATTTAAAATTTAATTGTTTTAATTATTTCATTTAAAACATATTTTTTTAATTAATTGGCTGCAACGTTTATGTCTTTTGCTTCATCTTTAAATTAAACACTACAATGTATATGAACATTTTAAGTGTGGTGAAGTAAAATGATGTGGAGCCTACAGGTAGTTTCCTTAACAATATATTTAGTAAGATTATACTTAGGGATGAAGAATTTAGGAATATGCTCAACATTAGACGTAATCATGTGGTGGTCGTTTGTTTACTACTACTACTCCTTGGTTCGACAGCCCATGAAGGGCCTTGGTCTACAGAGACGACTGTCAGACTGTCATCTTAAATGACACATTCTGGATTTATGAGTGACACTTGGTCAGTTTCGATTCTCCCACAGCCTTAACCCCAGATTTCCGTTTGCTTACAAAGTTGTTTAAAAAAGAAACATGCTCTGACACTGATCTACTAATCAAATCATCCGTTTATATATAAATATATTGTTTATATATAAATATGTTGTGAAAAGTTTCATTAGTAGGGGTTTAAAGTTGACAGATGGGGTTTTTTTAAGTGAAAGAAAAAAAATGTGTTTGAAATTTTGTATACCTGGTATCCAGGTACTTATATAAATAAAACTTGGAACACATGTTTGATATAAAGAAATAGTGCTAGAGAAAGTACAACTAAAAGAGTACTGGTACAAGAAATTACATGTAACCTCTATTGAGTGAAAATATAAAAATCAAAAGGGTTTTATAGGTCTGTATGAATACTTTAAAACCATGGACATTAATGATATAAAAAAGAAATTGAGAAAGACCGGTATCCCATACTAGAAGTAGAAGAGGATGACCATAACAGAATAGTAAGGAAAAGAGCAATAATTAAGGGGTTACTTATACTAATAATATGCCTGAAAAAATTGCAAAATTAACTATTGAAAGGGAATGGAATTAATGAGATCAAAATAATTTATCAGAAAAGTAGGTAATTGGATGAATAGCATGAAGATAAATATAAAAACTATTGATAACAGAGATTGTATCAATATGGTTAAATGTTGAGACTGTGATTCCAGATATATAGTGATGTCAGGAAGGATGTCGGATCGAGGAAGATATCACCATAAAAATAATACTAAACTACAAGCCAAAACCAATACAGCTTTATCGCTAAATATAAAAAAAGAATAAATGGGATTGAGACAATGTTAATATTTTACATATTGAATAATCATTATTTAAGAGGATTTAAAATGAATTTATACTTATAAATTATAATAATATAGATAATGTCCTAAACACGAAAAGTGTAATTTGTAATATAGGAACATATTATGCTGACTGTCTTAGGTTAATTGGTTACAATTATGTTTCATTTGAAATGTAATTTAGGATCTTTGGTCATAAGGTCATAAGGTAAGGATTTATTGCATAATTTAATATTTTGAAAAAACTAGACATAAAGATAAATGTAATAAGGACATTTAATTATTAGTTTATGTATGTTTAAATTTAAAAGGGTATATCTTTAAGGGATTTTTAGAATAATATTTTAATGGATATTCGTAATGGAAAAAGTAACTAAAGAACAAAAATAATACTAACGAAATGACTAGAGTATTAGTGTACGTCATGGCGCCAATGTGTTCGTTAGGTCATTCGACCTACAGCAATTCCTGGCAAAGGATGTCTGAACAGAGAGATTTCAATGCTTTATAAATTTAATTACAGGCATGCACTCACGATCGTAATAATATTTTGATGTAGTAGCTTGCGGATATAATCTTTTTTTTGTAAAATAAATATATATAAAAAACAGATGAATATGACCTGCAGGCCGAAAGCTTCTGTAGTTAATGTAACGAATGGAATAAAACGTATAATTGATCACTAAACGGTGCGTTTTAAACATTTCAACCTAAACAAACGATCGGTTTAAATTCTTCAAATATTGAATAACATGTTAGAAAAACGGACAACCATTAGGACAAACGAACATCGTTACTACGGCTAGTAGCGCCATCGTCATAAGGAAAATAATTCATCTACAAATACAAAATCTCTTGCTCTAATTGTAATTCCTGCTACATACGGCAAACAAAACGTTCCCTTAATACACGTATCAAAGAACATATGTCTAATATCAAACTTCCTATTGATAAACAATCTGTAGTTTCCAAACATATAATCAATTCCAAAAAAACATTTGATTGGCAAAATGCTAAGATTTTAGACATTGTCACCAGGTACAATTCCAGACTCATTTCAGAAATGCTTCACATTAAATCCAACATCACAGCTATTAACGTACAAACAGACACTATTTAACTCAATAATTGCTATGATCCCTTATTATTAGGCTAAACCTTCTGTTTTCCCATTGCCGTTGCTCCCTTATTGTTACGATAACCCGTCGGCTCTTCCATTGACGTTGCATTTTCGTCGCTTTGAGTGTTGTCAATTGACAAGTGCAGTTGTGTTTCTCTAGGCTCTTCTTAGCACCTGACGAAAGGGACAAGGATCCCAGAAACGTTGTGTGGTATTTATAATACCTTTTTGTCTGAATTAGCTATCTTTCTTATTCATTATTTTCAATAAGACGTAATTTTTTCATTTTTAAATTACCTCTGGTGTTAAAATAATTCCCGATAATCATCAAGAGACTATTCGTATAGAAAGGAATGAACCTATAAAATGATTTTATTTTGTTATTTATACCTACAATATTTTCTTCGTAAAGCTGTAACATGCGAAACTTTAAACGTATGTTAAAATATTGCATTATTCTGCAGTTAGAAATTTTATATATGAATTTATAAAATTGCAATACATAAGTTGGTGTAAATAAAAATTAATCACCCTGACTAAAATAAAATTGAGATCAAGAACTTTGTCGTTAGCGCTAGTAGTAAAATAATATTATTTTACATATTCACATGTGAATCAAAGAAGAAAAAATTGATGTTATATTAGCTTCTTAATACGAAAATAAACTAATTACCACTGACACTAAACGTGTACTGGTCAGTCTCGTTATGTGACATGCATTTTGAACATCTTGAATCCTTCGTTATTTAACCAAGGAAATCTTTAAATCGGAAACGTCTCTGCAGCGTTCGTACGACAGATTTACGTGTTTGTTTTCTCGGGAGGAATAGGAGGCTTTACTCGGCTGCCAGGCTCTGTCGATACTTATCGCCCCGTTTCTCTACAACTGCCGCCTCCTACAATTGGAAACGGTTCTTATTTGCAAGGGAGGTTCTTTCAGGAAATGGCTTTATTAAAGTTCTCAATTCTAGGTAAACAGTAAAACTTGATACATTACAATTATCAAGACATCTGTGGGTAACAAAGTTCTCCCGTGACTGAATTGATTGTCCATGGCGCATATGATTCAGAATATAGTTGCAAGTGTAATCATCAAACAATATCAATTAAGGATGAAATTCCATTTCTTATATTAAATACGAGAAAGTTTCAGGTACTTTAAATGATGTAGCTTTTGCACATAAATGACTAAATATATATGAAAATTGAAGATCAATATAGTGATCATTTATATTAGTATCTTCATCGTTGTTTAAAATTTTATAATTCTTTTTTTCCTTATTTCTCTGCAGGAACTAATGGCTAATAATAATAATTATTTTTTATTATCAAATTTTATTCAGTCACAATTTTATCTTATTTTAATTTTTTGTAAAGTGCAATGCTATTGTCATTTAACTTTGTAGTTGTAATATTTGATTACTTTCTATGAATCTTATATTATGACATATCATAATTCATCAAACGAGGACTAGTGGAATGAATAATAAATCTAAATATAAGTTTGTAAAATATTGCTTTGTTGGAAAATTTAGAAATACGGATTTTGAAAATAGATCATTTAATTGACTTTACAGCACCTGAAGAGGTCCGAATAAATTAGGGATGAAACTTAGAGAATGTTTATTCTATTATAACGTTTAAAAATTTAAATTAATAATAAAATTATAACTAAAGAGGTTGATGGTTTCATTTATTTAAGGACGTCAGATAAATATAACTATTAAAAGATTTGTATCTTAATTGATCATTTGTAAGCATATTTAATAACGAATCATTACCAATTGGAACAGTTTCCATATTGTAGCTAGAGATAGAAATTATAATTCCAGTTAAGTTTCAGTAATGTTATTCATTAAACTTTTATCACACTCACTTAATGTTAAAACCAAGACGGATTCAGAAACTTTTTACCTGCTCGTTCAGCGGTCAGGATTGCGGAAGGGGCCGTGGAGACGAGGGGGAGAGGTTGTCCGCTCGTGCCACGGTCGCACAAAACACGTCGCCCATGAGACATCATAAGAGTCGTACTTGAGACACCAAGACATTAAAACTTCCTACTCCATATCAATTGGACTTCAAACATTGCTTTCATTACTTGCACATAACCAATACAGATGTCACGGAAATTGGTAGGTGCTACATGGGCGTCTTCTGTGAAGGACGCCGTTTCACATCTGATAGTGATCCATAGCCAGTGTACCATATTCTCTCTACTTTTTCCATCAGTTTCTTTTCCAGTTTTGCCCGACGATCTGTCCTACGTTAGGCTCATGCTTTCCTCGCCTGTAAGATTAAAGTGATATGTACATTTAAATTCTGATCATTATGTTTAATTAATTGACCAGGAAAAACAGTACAGTATGCCTTTATGTTTAAGATTTCCTCCATCCAGCCACAGTAAAAGGCATTGAAGCTGGGGGTAGGTATTTCTGGGATCCTTGTGCCTTTCGTCAGTTGTTAAGAAGAACCTAGAGAAACAAAATCCAGAAACGTTGTGTGGTATTTATATTACCTTTTTGTCTGAATTGGCTATATTTCTTATTCATGATTCAGAAACATTAAACACATGACATAGCTTTAAGCATAATATTCTGATGAACGATATATTATTATTTTTGATGATGAATAAATGATTTGGAAGAGTTTTATGTTCTATAATTATTTACAATAATTCAGACTTCCACTAATGAACCATAATTTGCATTTAATTTGGATGTAACAATATAAAACAAAAAGTGAAAATAATGTGGTATTAATTCTGATTACAAAATAAGTTTCTATACTCTGTTACCTTTCATGGGATTTAAACTCACGTGAAATAAACCATTAACCAAAATATCCCGAATTGGGCTTTCTGAGAGTGAAAGTTGGTCTCTAGATTTATTAATATGAGTGGACAGTTGTCGTATATTATCGCCCGTTTTTATAGCACTCACCCTTGAATACTGAAAATGAGAATTTAAATAATTATTAGCTGTGTCAATGCAATTTCAGAAAGACGTCTCGCAAATGCCAAGACATGCCTCAATGGAATGTGATTTTTTTTGTAGAGCTCAAACTATGGGAAAATAACGCATACACGAGTGTATATAAAAATGACAAGTATTTATAAATAAATTGCCCTATGTAAACAAATATATAGTATTTTGTTGGACGTAGCAAGCAAATGAAATCTTTTCTGCGTATTATCTAGAAAGTCTTGTTTCCAACTATGTATTCTGATTTCCTTTATGCTTGCAAAATTTACATTTTTTGCGGTATTTTTATTCTTTGCATAACACGCCCGTGTTCCTCGAAAAGACTATCCGATTTCCATGTGTTGAATCCTAGATGAAGCGCTCAAAGAGAAATATTTTTGTATATACTTTTCCGAAATGTCAGCAAATGAAAATGCAGTGCCGCCTCTTGCCAAAGCGCGATGACTGGTCATTATTCACGGGGAGAGCATTTTGTGCGTAAAATCCTCACTAAGTGCCGGTGTTTTGAGGATAGTGCACACAAAACCTCGATGAAAGATAGCGTGTTCGCAAGTGAAAATTTGCATCACAAAGGCAGCGGACCGGGCGCTGCACAGTTATTCATGGCTCGAATTACTTAGCATATAAATGGACTTTAATGAGAGCCGTACAATGCAAACTTTCATTCAATATAACTTCAGAGCGCAGCACGAAGCGATCTGAAAAAAAGTAGAAATAGGTTCTCTGAAGTAATTATTACAGCAAATATAAGATTTTAATCGAATCATGTATTCAAATTTCGGATATTGTAGATACAGAACATGTTAAGTATTTTGCAACTAATGACGGATTTTGCGAAATCAAATGCTTGGAAGTAAGATGAAAAATACGTTGCGGTTTCGCCATAGTTACCTATAATTTACTTTGATGACCAGCAGTACTTGTTATGAGAGATTGATTTCTTACATTGAATACTACTACTAATTGCACAAATCACCCGTATGTAACTCGTAAATCTATTACATATTTATAAAAATGTCCTTCGATCTGATAAATATTTTATTAAAAAGCTACTTACACTCAAGATAAAATTGTATCAAATTGTTTAGTATTATATCTTATACATAAACGTTCAAGATAAATTCACAAACCATAATTATAAAAATATTGAAAATCTGAGCGTGACTCTAAAGATTAGATTTTTTTTAAAGTTATTTAATAACAAAGCTTATTGCGGTGATTTAATTGATAAGTTTTAGAGTATTTCTCTAGATTGAATTATATGTTTGCGGTAAAGAATCTTACAACAATACTTTAAACAATCTCATAATGAGAATGTCAAATTTGGATGTTGATATATAATATTCTGAATTGTTAATTTTGCTAAAATATAAGCTTTTGATCTACGAATTATTATATATAATGTGATTATAAATTATAAATGTAATTTTGTTTTAAGATATATAATTTTGAGTGACTATTTTATTAATATAAAATAAATAAATAAAATATTGAAATCTACATATGTTAAGAATTGCTCGTTTTTCTTACTGTTTATTTTTTTGAATCCTATTTGGTTTCAAAATTAAACTAATATCAATAAGTAATTTTTCTTTAACACTTTTATTAAGTAAATAAAACAAACTAGTAAAACTGAGAAAATTACGTTTTGTAACTATAACAAATTATATTTAGTTTTGCGGTTTCAGTAGTTTTTATTTCATTCCTTCTAAAAACTCTACTTTTCTTCTATAGTTTACACTTAAATAATTTCATTACATTAATTCTATTGTCTATAATAACTCCTAGGCACCAATTGGGAGACCAGGTTAAACTATTATCTTTCTGTTAGTTATCTTTATACTGAATTTCTGTACTTTTTATATCCCCTTTTTAGAGACGTTTCTTGTCTCTGTTCCGCTGGTGTTCTAAATTTTTTTTTATAAATTATTGTGTGATTTTTATGTCTGCCTGACGTAACCTGTTTTAAAAGTCTTTGATGTTATTAGTAATGTCCTTTCACAACACATGGTATTAGTCGAAGGCCATTAAGAAGTTTAAATGGCATAACTATCCATAACTTATCTTGATTTCGTCAAGTCTGAGAGTTTAGATTTCTGTAACCCGTGCATTACTATAATGAACGACTACGAAGCTAACGGGGCAGTTTGACGCAATGCTTGAGAAGATAACTCCGTTGTCCACTTGTCGTGCCAGGTCGTTCCGGTGTGAGCATGTGATGGATTACGAAACGTCCGTAGAAAGGACAAGTACTTCCAAATGCACCTACAAGCCGTTGCACTCAGAGGCACACAGAAATCAATACCTATTCTTCTCTCCGGTAGTAGGCCTTTAATATAATGTTGTTACTCACTACCGGTTTCTGCGACTGTAAAGAAAAATTCATATAGTATTTACATGGTACTATTTTTATAATTTAATTAATTAACGTAGTCTGAAGTGGCAAGAAGAACTTATTGCGACTGAGGCATAGTCTCACATTAATATTTTCTAATGTTACGAAATTAGATTATTATATTTTAGTATGAGAAAATACATTGGACTCTTATTTAGATTGTAAACATTCTGGGTGCCCGTTCTTCATTCGGTAATGAAAACATTGAGTACGGTTGTTAGTGTTCTGGTTAGATTCTGGCTTAAATATATTCAACATGACAGGATGGAACTTGGGTTTATTTTTTAATACTTTATTTATAACTTTCTTGGCTTATTTTCCAGCATTCTGTGGTTATTTATTTATATTAGTATGACATATCATTTGCAATCCTATTTTTAATTTTAAATATTATTTATTTAATTCTAATTTAGTTTCGCGTAATAAATATTGTCTGTGATGTGAACCTCCTTGAGGATTATATCTTTATCCAGGAAAGCGTAGATTTTTTAGTAAAATTATTATCTTTGTATTATAAACGTGCTTTTTATGTCGCGAATAAAGTTTTTTTTCAAATGAATGTGATCATCATATGTGTGTGGACGATCCTAGAATTAAAGGAAAAGTAAGTAAACGCATGCTGCTTTGCTTAAATAAACTGCGAGTATATTAATAATACTAAAGGCCTTTATTAAACTTTGTGCGGACTAATAAAATATTTCACTAGTTCTATATTATACCGGAATATTTTGGTCTTTTTGAATATTTGACAATTACCCCCTTCTCATCTCCCTGCATACTATCTGGGCCTCAATACAAGCCTAATAATGGAAGTTTCAATGTTCATCTCAACTACTCCGAAGGATATGGATTAGATATTAATATAGATCATTTTGGGTCATTTTCTCCTTCTCACCTCTGATCTGGCAAATCAACAATAACCCCAGAAATTTGACGCTAATTTTGGACGTTTTTCTTAAATATTACGCAATATTGCATCCTGCATCACTTTTAGGCGAATTGCCGTGTAGGATCCTTAAACCATAGCCCGAGGGCCCTAGTTAACCCTTGGCTACCTTGCTCTACCGAATCCCCCATTTCACTCCCTTTCCTATGCTATAAGAGGGGAGTTGCCACTATGTTGATTACCCTATACATAGCCTTTCTACACCTTTTTTTTCATTGAGTTGATCACGACCCAAATGATTATAATGTTGACCTTTCTAGATTGATGGTTTCGTATTAGCGCTGTGCTCGTACTGCAGGTAGCTTGTATTGTAGGCTTTTATGCCCTCTACGCCTCATTTCTTCCAAAGACGCAAGGGATATGTCCGGGACCGTCACCTTGTATCATCATGACCAACAAGATTGTGCGAAATCTGTGTTGCAAAATTTCGCAGACATCTCTGTAATAGTAATAATATCAATAATAAAACTTTCCAGGTTACCTGACGGGAATAGAAAGAAGCTCGAGTGTGAGCTAAATAACACATCCCAATCCGTAATACCCTCCCGCAGAATGAAGAGAGACATCCTGCTTTACAAAACTATAATGTACAAATGCAATTATTCCGCTGGTTTTAATGGTGCAGAACTGCGTAAATTGGATTAAATTTGTTTCACATTAGTCTTCAATTGAGGAAATAGGATGCACTAACACGGTCTGCTTTCTATTTTCCCATGTAGACAAAAATATTCGCATAAAATGCCAGGGTATTTTGTTAACTTAAATTATACTTAACATATTTTAAAGATTTGTATATTACTATTTTATTTATTTTAAATTAAAATTTAAAGAAAAAAATATTTTTTTATTCAAAATTAAACCACGTTTTGTCGGTAAATTTGCGACCTATTTAGGTTAAAGTTAACACTACAAAAACCAAACAAAATCACGTTGTTTATTTATAAATGAAAAATTATTAAATTAAATGACAAGTATTTTTTCAGTCTTATTTTTGGGCAGATAATTGGCAAGGAACGACATATTTTTATAAATTTCTGTGTGAATTTTAATTTCTTAAGTTCTTAATCTGATTTTAGGGTGGTCGAAGCTGTGTGTTGTAAGCGGTCCCTTAACAGCCTTTACTTATAGTTCACAATAAAATGGCAAAAAATGAAGATTTTATGGGAAATACCCTTATTATTAAATGCCGGAAAATATATGCATTAATTAATTTTAAAAACTTAAATATTTAAAGAAATTTGAAACGCTAAAATTTATGATAGGTTTAGATTATTTATCAAATTAAAGTTATTCCTATTTAATAATCACCATTATTATTATTGCCGTTAACTAAAAATGTTAGCTTTTTAAAATTATAATTTTACCAGCTTGTAATTTATTTTCCATTTTTATTACAGTAATAGTTATTGACAGATAATAAATGATCTTTACAAAAAATAATGCCAGTCTCGGGAAGCGAGCCCAAGCTTTGCGACACAGTGAAAAAGCTACTAGTTCGGACTTTATATGTTTCTTCTTTGAAGCATTACACATACACATCTGATGCGATCTAAGTTCAGGGCCTAATAACAATTGATCAGGAATTTGTTCATGAAATTCCAAACCAAATTATCATTGTATTTGCGTCATCGTTACAGTGGAATAATATTGATCCCTGTTTCAAATACCGTTTACTATCTGTGACTTATTTCGGAAAATAAAAACATTGTAAATTGCCAAAAAAATGAAAGAAACTATATATCATTTACTAACGGAATCATATTTACAAATACTAAGCTACATTAATAAGGGTATATTTCGGAAAGGAGTATTTGATCGCTTTATTACGGTAGAATATAACTAGGAACGCTGAACGTATGTAGATAAAAATGTATGACTGGTTTCAAACCAGCGGCAACATTTTTAGTTGTTATAAACTAGAAATCGATTTTATTAATCAATATTTATGTCTAGAAACCGTACGTTAATAGGACTGTTGCTACATAAAAAAATATTTGAATTGTCTATTTTTATAATGGTGGTTTAACAAAGCTAATTATAATTTTTTTAACAGTGAAATATCTCAATAGTTTTTCATTTCATCCCACAAACTTTCTGGCACCACAGAAAGATTTAGCAATCAATTACTTCCAAATGCCCTTCTCTCTGAATTGTTTGGAAGGGAAAACAATTCGCAGAACTGAAATACCTCCAGAGAAATACCGCAGCAAAATTTCAAGCGTTATATATTGTGGGCGCTGTGCGATACATTACCCATAACGCATTGCGGTTTGTAATTTAGAACACAACACAAAGCGGAACCACAACAACGTTATCTTTCCCCTTTAATGTAGCCGGCGAAGTTTAATTTCATACAGTCGTAATATTAAAGACGCAAAAAGATCGAGGGATTTTAAACGTTATTCGTACAATACCGTATCTACTCTTTGTTCCCGGTGAAGGCACATATTAGTAATATTTTGTCCCTCCGTCTGTAGCGGAGACAAATTAGTTGGCAAATATACGGTGAAACTGCAATTACAACTGCGATTATTATCACACCTGCTGCTTAGTGAATTTTATTAAATGCTACTGGACATCGTCGGTCATTCTATCTATAAGAAAACATCACTAAAAATTTAATGGAATAAAATCATAAATTGCATACAGTAAACTAACTTTTCCGTAGGTAGTACAATTAATGGTTATCTGTGCATGACGGTCAACAAGATTTGCAAGTATTGTTATTAATTTTATTAAACATTCTTGATAAAAACCCGCTATCCGAGTAATACACCCTTTAAGTCACTCATTGAAGACACCTCATTCTTAATTTTAAATATGTAGGACACATTATTTCTTCAGATCTACCATTATTCTCGTGTATTAAAATTAAGAATATCGCTGTGGCATACTCACTAAATATACTTTGAAATCAACAAATTTAGAAATATTTGCATTGTTAAAAGAGTTTTATTTGTCTATCAACGACTTTTAGTTTATGTCTCGACTAGGACCCTGTTATCAACAATCAGAATAAACAAAGCTAAATAATTTTATTATAATACACGATAAATCCTGTTGTTTCCTACATAATTGTCCTGAATGTATTTAAGTAGATCCTAAGAACAACCAATGTAACCAAGTACCGTTTCATGTGGAGCGGTGTATTAAAATTGATGCAATATTATTTCGGCAAATTAGAACTGGAGCAAAGTCTGTCCTGATATTTATTTACACAGAACCGTTACCGAAAATGTGATCATTCTAAATCAATTATGCAGGACTACCCGCTATTTAAGATCAAATAAACCTATTCACCGCAAACGCTTCACAGGAATTCAAGTAAACTTCTCCCTATTCCGAATGTTTAAACAGCTCTCCGGTAGATTGATCCTTGCGAAGATTGTTTTCCTTTCATTAGAGTGGGAAAATAGCCGAAGAGAATGGGATCTCAATTTCCAATGACTGGCTGTTTTCAGAAGTGAGTCGGAAAAAATACATTGTTTTTATGAATGGATTAATTTAAACGTCCCTCCTATAACTTTCGATAAAAATTCTGCGTTTCGCAATAACTTGTTCCTGTCACAACATTCATACATAGAATTAATAGGAACAAAATTAACAGAAAATAATTACCCATGACGAAGAAATAAAAACAAAATATCGTGTCAGACAAATATAGATTAATTTACGTTATAAAATGTTAATCTGAATTTCAATATAGAAAATAACCATGATAATTGTATCGACGTGGTGAAAGGAGTACATCAATATAAGTCTCAGTAAAGCTTTCATTTATTGTTGGATTAATACAAATTGAATAATAACCATAGAATGAAATATTACTTTCAGATTTTCAGAATTTAAAATATTATTATAACGAAAAATTCAAAAACAAAGAAACTGTAGTAAGAATTTTTACAATTAGTAAGAAATAATTTTAAATTATTGTAAATGGAAAGCTGAATCTTCGAAAATTACGTCAATGATTGCAATATAAACTATAACAACATATGTGTACAGATAAGAAAAAGCATAGAAAGCAAAGATGACAGATACAGATGCATTAGGATGATCTTACCGTTGGTTGATAAATGTAGTAAAAATCCTTGTAAATCAGTACTATTCTTAAATAATTTATTTATGTGTAAAATACCAGTGAGTGTCAGGAGGATTTCTACTAAATTTGAGATACAAAAATAAAAATGGTCAAAGATAATATTATGTAACAAAAAGTAAGTTTTCATTATAGGAACCTCTGGACTACGTGCCAATAATAATTATATTTTACAAAGTAGGTATTACTATCTGTTATTTAATGTCTTCTCTATCATCCATAAATAGCGAATTCTTTCTTTCACATATTCCACGATACCCAAACCTTAAATAGTCTGTATTTTGAATACTCCCCCTCAGATTCGAGATGGAGACTGCTAACTTAGGGGATGCATTTTCCTCTCAACGTTTTTGAACTAAGTTTCCCACAAGCCGAGGCACCTCGACCTGTTTAAAGCAAAGCGGTGTATGTTCCGGGGTAGCAGACCTTGTGCATACGATTAAGAGTTGTCCGCTATTCCTATTGGAATAGTTGGCCAGCTGCCTCCTAAACTTGTCGCGTCTCAGAGAAGGGAATCCTGCTAAACACTTTTCCGCAATCGGAAGGGCGTGGGATAAGTACCAAATGCCCGACCAACCTGCTGCAAGTTTTCTAGGGTTTGTTCTGAATCACTTTTAGGCGAATGCCTGGTAGGATCCTTAAAACATCGCCCGGGATTCCTCCTTACCTCAATATCCACTTTTAAAGGGGAGGTACCACCACGTGGATTACCTTCATGTAGGCTGTTACTCAAAAAATAAAAACTGGAAAACTAATTGTGGGTGAAATTTATGAACATGAAATTGAAATCGAATGTTTATTTAGAGCTTAATAACAAGATTAAACACATCCCAGTATTGGCAGACATTTGTACGATTAATTGGAATAACTACACGAAAGTAAATACAGCACAGTGTCGTGCAAAACGCGTCAGATTGTGGAAAAACTAATGAATTTAGCAAATTTACCGAAGTTTAATAATACTTACAATGGTATTTATGATCTCTTATTCACGATATAAAAATAATAATGTGTTTGTTGCAATAATATCCAAATTTCAATTCCTTATTTTCATAGTCAACAAATCTTGGTTTAAGCCATTATTATTATTATTCGACGTGTTCATTTTAAATTTAAAACAATGAGTGCGGATCTTGTGAAGCATCGCCAACCCCAACAGAGGAATCGAGCCTTCGCTACCTGTTATTTATTTGCACGAGGGAACTGGAGAGAATAACCACAAGGGGAGGCGACACCTCTAGAATCTGAGAATAACGCTTTCTATTGTTGGCAGACCGTATTTTCTGAAAACGCATTCCTTTCGCAAAGTCAGATTCTTTCGTGCCAACACTTGCATCACTTGTGCTTTGTAACTGTCGGCGGAACATAAGCTAACTATATTTCTAGAAATATACATGCTGTCATCTGTTATGGCGTGTATTGTTATTTTTACATATAAAATAAATACCGTTATTGTTTATTTTATGTTCTACGAAGATCTATGTATTGAAATCTGAATAAAGCACAGAAATATTTAATTATTATAGACAATAAATTATTTAGTAACAAAAAAGTAGAATTATGTATTATTAGTGTATTGTCGTATTTAGTATATTTATTATTTTTAAAAATATCCGTAAGTGTTTAATATTTAATAGGCAACTATACTTTTTTTGCCAAAAATATTCACTAGGAGGTCCATTTCGACCACTATTTGGACATTGTGCAGAAATAGGTAAGTACGTAACCGGTTTGTTAACAGAGAGAGTAATGTGGCAGAATATAATCATATCGTTCCTCATTAATTCAGGCTGGAATAAAACACTTCTTATCTCTAATTGGGTTATTTAATATTTACATTACGTTCATGAACAAATGTATAGATGCAAACATTAAAATTCCAAGTAAATATTATATAAATAAGTAGTTACAGAATTTTTCACTATTCTGAACCAGAAAATTATGAATGCATTTACATTTTTTGCGTACAATTCAAATCAGTAAAATTGAATATAGTCTTTATCAAGATTTTTACTCTTTTTAATCCCAACAACTGATGTAATATTTCGGGGAGAAAGAATTTTCTTCCATATTTTTCTAAGATAAATAGTACGAATCCCGTTTCTATTCCAGCAGCAGTATATATGGAAGTTTTGGAATGACGATGTAGACTGTCCCGCAAAACGAGTCACTTATTCACAAGCTACACACTAGTGCGGTCACTTCTAAATTTTGTGTTGTTTTTTAATATGATGTGAAAATAGTTTTTTAACATTTAGTATATTTATGAAAGACCTGATGAAGGTACAAACAAGTACCGAAACGTTGTTTTAATTCACTAAGTAAATATGGCTGTAATTGAACAGCAGTATCTAATTCATATAAACAGACGTAAAAATACAACCTATAAAATATGATGAATAAAATATACGAAAACTATTACTTTTGTCTTTGAATACCATATTAACGAAGGATTTTAATTTCTTCCTATGTTTCACTTATTAGGAGAAACGAAACCGATGTTATCGAGGTTCCAGTCTGAATGCCATGCTGAATTTATTCGCCTTTCTCAAGAAAACTGCTAAATCGATTTCGATCAAACTTTACGTTGCTGTTTCACAGACCCGTGAAAGGGTTCTTAGCGACATAACTTTTCCATACGTCACCTTCAGACAAAATGATGGACGTTCCAAAACCTAGATTCTTTCGCTTTTCACGAGAAAACTCCCGGGCCGAATCCAATATAACTTTAAATCTTTGTTGTATATAGCCCTTAAAGGTTAATAGAAACATCTGAATGCTGTTCCCCATATTGAGACTAAACGAGCAATAATCTCAAACTCTATTTTAACATCTGGACCTGGGATTTTTTTTGATTTACAGAAAACGTCTTAACTATTTCTCTACGAAGATGTAAATAACTTTGAACCTATCTTAAACCATCATTCATATTTTTAGGAAGTTATATCTTAAAATTCATATTCCCAAATTTATTTATATTTATAGGGAAGTGTATTGATACGTAAACAAAAACTTTGGTGTCAAGAGGAGACAAGAATATAATTTTGCAGATAAAGCAAAGAAATAAGAATAATTGCCAAATAAAAAACCTGATAGTGGAACATTGATATACAAGAATAGCGTTAAAGGAAACTGCTTATTCAAGTCCTATCCTGTAAATAATGAACACCGTTGACAAATATTTAAGCCAAAAGCTAACCGTAACTTGAAGAACCTTACACAATCCTTCATCACCGTCTGAAGTACGGGTCCTCATTAGTCTTCATAAACATCATTTGCGCCCTTCCTTTGGATGAAACAATGTGTAAAATATACTTTTTTGAATACGACAGATATGTTAATTTAATTACCAGTTAATTTATTATAATTAAAAAGTGAATACAAAAGTGTAAATAAATGTCAATTTATTTTATTTTATTTTATTTATTGCCACATTAAGCGATGGATCATAAGTGACTGATTATTATTATAATTATTAAAATTAAGTGAGATTAAAATTAACTATATTATTTTTCAATTTATCAGTTTTCTTCAACAATTCGAATTATTTTACGAAGATTTGTGCGACTAATTCGGGTATTTCCAAAATAAACCTTAAATAAGTCATTTTTTGCAGTAAAATGTGACCGTTATTGATGAATAATTAAAATGTAGTAAAGAATTATGTAATCAACATTTTAAATGTCTTCGTAGTTTCATTTTAGGAACATATTATATCCTCTTTTAAACTCTGAATAAATTAAACATATGTGATTCAATTATATTTTATTTGGAATTTTCAAGATATTCAGCAGACGTCTGAATTAAAAAACTCTAATTCTCCTTATCTGTTTTAATGGTAGTGTTTACTCTTTTAATATTTAGTATGTTTTGTATATTATTAGCTACTCTGTTGAAGTGAATAGTGAATGTCACTAAAAGATAATGACTTTTTAAATGAAAAAAAGTAAAATGTATTATTAGTTTATATGTATATTATTTCCACATCCCTGAGTTATTAAATTATTTATGTCAATATTACGAAAATTTAGAAAATTTTTAAATCACGTAATGTTTGATAATTTAGTTTAGGTATGTAGTTGTCAGTATACATAAAATTTCGTGCATGGTACATTAAATACAATTCTGCATTTCAGAAAGGTTGAATACTACCCACATTGAAACAAAAGCCGACCAAAATTATGGCATATTTTCCAGGAACGAATATTTCAATTCTGAATTGATATTCACTCATTTTACGTATTGTTTGATGTTTGAATGAGGCTTTAAAATTTTTCAATTGGAATCAATGTGGGAAAATGAAACATAAATATATCGGCAGTAATTTCAGCAATTTGTATGCAAATCGGCAAAGCTTATAAGGCACAGACCGCACTTATTGATTTCTCAGTTACCACACAGGAGATTGGAAGCATTGCCTTGTACATAAACATCACACACAACACTTCATTCAGAAGGTAATGATGTACTCTTAAATTAAATAAAAATAGTTCTTCGGACGGACAAAAACTAAAATTGTTTAATTAATGTTATGAAATAGAAAAACTAACAAATTGCTGTCGATTTATATGCAGCGTTGTCTCACACAATGCATTGTACCGACAAACAAATTTATATATTTATATAGTAGTCATAAATACATCTGAATGAGTATAAAATAATATTTTGGGAATTTAGATGTAAATATAATTAATGGTTGAAATCGTCAACTCAAAGGAATATACCTTTGATCGTTTAGAATTTGCTGACCAGTGTTCCAGTAATGTCTATAATTCTGTTTATTCTATGCATTCCAAAGAAAATTTAATTAAATAATTAGGAGTATTTCAAGAAATTGAAAAGAATGAATCTTAAAAAGAAGTGAGTGTTAATATTTACCAATTGCTCCAGAAACAAACTAAATTGATTTAATTTTTAAGAATCGCTAAGATTAGTACCTTTACAGTATTAATGGGATTTGCAGATTTTAAATCCAATAAACTAAATAACAGTGGTGAAGTATTTTATAATTACACAAACTTATCACGAAATGTGTTTGATGCCAGGAACGGACCAATTATAATTTTCACAGACTATCCATATCTCTGTTCAGATAATATAAAACCCATTTTGTCCTGATAATTTATGTTTCTTCCCATTGTCATGCATTAATCCGCTGGACTTCTATTATTTCCATTAAAATTCATCAGAAACTATAGCCTTTTTTATTACAAACGTCCATCGGAGGCCATTGGCGTCGTTGTCTGTCTCTTCGTGCCGGCAATTAATACCTGACGGCCACATAACACACCGTGGCGCAGTTGTTTTGTTCAACATTGCCAGCACAAACATATACGGGATCATTAATTATTTCTGCATATGATTGCATTTTGTGTCGTGTATTTCAGAAGTTCATTTTACATATTCATAAATATAGCAAACGTGATACTGTTACGAATATTCATTAGAATGTGTAGATGTCAATTAGTTATTTCAATTTCGCCTGCGTAGTTATATACGAACATATATATATATATATATAATTATAATATATATTTGTATGATACGTGCAAATAAATGGTCAACTGTTTCATACGCTTCTCAATATAACATTTTCTACGGAGAAAACATTAATACTCTTTAAAGTCACTTTTTGATAAAATTCTCAAAAAAATAATAAATAAAAATATTGCTTTTTAAATTTTTACTGCTGTGGATTGAGAAGACAAAACTTAAACTGATAATCGAAAATATTTAACTCTAAAGATATAAGTATAATTATTTTTAAAAAGTTAGATTCATCGTAATTTATCATTGTCTTTTATAAAAAATTGTTTTTTCATCCGGAATAAATTGTAAGTATTGATATTAAAGAGTACGAAATATAGTACGAAAACGTTGTATACCTATCATAATTCATGTTGTATTTTAATATGACCGTTTCTGTATTTATGTATTTGCGCCTATTCTGCGTTCTATTATGGGCCACAAAATTTCTTTAATATTCGCTATAACTATTCCTACAAGGCAACTCGTATAATAGCAATATACAGATAATGCTAGTGCCTGAGAAAATTGAATGGAAAGACTTGCTAACAAGATTTCAAATAATACTAACATTAACATATTTACTTTAAAATATCATTATTATATACATTAATGTCAACATTATTTACTTTTTATCACTGAACAATGAATGATAATATTGTTAATGCTACATGCCAATCTATATAAATAAAATATGCACGAATATAATAAAAAAGTAAAGGTGAAAATAAAATTTAATTATTTTAATAATATTTGAAATAGAAATAAATAAATATACGACCATGAGCCAGACAATTATGTTTATTAACAAAAAAATAAATAAACTACGTTTCGTCTTCTTTCAGGACATCTTCTGGTCCAATACACAACTTCTAAATTATTAACAACAATTACAGATTAAACCTTCAGAGATCCTTAAAGAGGACAAAACGCGTTAACTTTTTTGTTAATAAACATAAGTTTCTGTCCAAATGCTGTATATTTATTTACATTCTTATAAATGTCTGATATTATAATATAATCAGTAATATTTGAAGTAATTGTTTTGTTTTATGAAATTAGAGGAAACTTATCAATTTATTATTATGAATAAACTTCCAAAGTAAAACAGACTTAGCATAATTGACCATTTATTTATTAACCGCTTCTAGAGCAATTTGAAATTTGATATTTGAAATTTGAAATAGCGTTAAAGGAAACTACTTACCCAAGTCCTATCCTGTAAATAATGAACACCGTTGACAAATATTTAAGCCAAAAGCTAACCGTAACTTGAAGAACCTTACACAATCCTTCATCATCATATAATATTTGAAATTTTATTTTTGAAATTTTATTTTTGTAATTTGATATTTCATATTTGAAATTTGATATTTGAAATATGATATTTAAAATTTTATATATGAAATTTGGAATTTAAAATTACAATTTGAAAATTGAAATATGAAATAGGATACATGATATGTATATATGAAATTTTAAATTTTAAATTTGATATTTTAAATTTTATATTTGCAACTATTTTTAAGTAGTCTATTGGAGCGAATAAAATTTTAAAAATCTCGATCAAGTGAGTTGTTACTGTTTAACTTTCATATACAGAAATTCTGTCGTATCTTTCATTTACGGTTTGATGATAAAAGTCTTCATTGAAATATTTCCCAAATACAATAATCGAACTGTCGGAGGTAAATTAGTGGCTTCCAGAAATATAAAATCTAGTTCCCGGTTGAAGTCCAATATCAATGCACGAACAGGTGGACAATCTTTGATAAACCATTTTTCCAGTTATATGACTTCTGACATTTAAATTGCATAAAACTTCTTCAGGGTGAAATAAAATAGAGAACTAAATATAGACTAATTAAAACTAATTATATTTGCATTCCACGGCATAAAAAATGAAAGTAACAACCTTTATTTCGCTGTAATTGTTTCCCCTTTCCTCGTGTCGTAAGTGGAAAATTACAAATATGGAAATAGTTACAATTAATATGATTTGAATTTTTTTTTCTTTTTTTTAATTTGTAATTTAATGTGTTTTGTGGCAATGTTTAGATATCTTTATTTTCGCACGGGGACACAACTAGAAATTCTCGTTGGCCACCTTGATTCGAGGGCAGATTATATCGTGTTCACTCAACAGCACACAGTTTCTGGTTCTGATAAAGGAATGTTCATTTCATGCACTGACGCAACAAAGTTAGGGGGATGTTTTGGTGAAGCGGCGGCACCTATAGCCATACCCGGCAGACAAATGATTCGAGAGCCGCAAAGTTGTGTCCCAGTACAATTACAGGGGGCTACCCTGTAACGAAAACTTTCAGTTGCTGCCAAGGCTTCTCAATTTCATGCACGCTGAATATATAATTGCCCCCTGGGCCTTAAACTTTTGCAGCAGTAGCAGGTAAGCTAATATGCGAAGGGAACGGTTTAGAATCAATAGCTTGTTAATACCAGCACCTACAGTGTCACAGATTGATTGCATTGACACTGAAAATATTTGTCGTGGAATTAAACTTTTAAGTACAAAAGTATCAAGGCATATATACACAATTTTTTATCATGTAGAGTAGTCTATCCTAAAATATAATATTTAAATGGGCTTTCGTGGTAATAGAGTAGCTTTTCTGATTAACTGTTTCTTTTTCACTTACCAATTAACGTAAAAATATTATTTTTAAAAGAATTTTTGATAGTATTAATCAAAACAGTAAATACAGCCATTTTTTATTATTATTCCACAAAAATTCAGAAGCTTTCTGCTCTAAGGCCTTCATCTAAAAATGTACAATATATATGTATATATATATATATATATATATATAGCGGGAATACATTTATTGCTAAAATTACAATTCTTCGTGTTACTGTGAGAGGATATGTACCTGCAATTTCTTTCATCCTTAAAACACATTCAGTCGTTAAAGAACGACTATCGTTAAATTAAGTGAAAGAACGAACCTGCATTAACTAACATGCCTCCCACTGTCAACATAATAAAGTTCACCAGGTGATGAAGACCTTGTGTCAATGTAGTAAAATCGTCTACCTTCCAACACATCAAAAACACATTCCCCCTTCACCAACGCTTCTTCGTCTATAACGTCATCACGCGATAAAACAATTTGTACTGCACCTATTTAATAATTATGTATATATTCTGACTATTTAAGATAAATTATCAATAAACAACAGCCCATTTAACGCCAGAAAAGGATTTTTAAAAGAATTTACACAACGTTCGTACCATTTTCGGCTACAGCACTCAGTGGAGAACGACTCAGACTCATTTTTTTAAAAAAACGTCTTACCAGAACAGGTCGAAAATTGCAACGAAACGTTGCGTAATTTTTATTAAATATATTGTAATGTCAATTAATTAGGACATTACTTGTTCAACATAAAAATCTAAATTGTTCGAGAAACCTATTATAGCGGCATTATAGCTTTGGAAAACAATAGAAAATTCGGCTCTGTTCCTTTGTCGGATGGTCCGTCAAAATGGCGTATGCGCGCTCAAATTGCGAGACGAGAGTACAGTTCGCAGGGAGATATGGTGAGATACAGTTCACGGAAAGACCTCGTCGAGGTATAACAGTTTTTGGAAGGAGAATTCAACAGGATTGGCAATTAGCAGGAGAAAGTAAAACATTCATAAAAGTATAACGTCGAAACCTGCTAAGAAAAAGCAGTTTTTGTGTCCATAGCCGGCCAGAAATAGCAAAAGTTTCGGTTGAAGTCCGGAACAATAAAGACTACCCAATCGACAAATCGCAGAATTCACCTAGGACGAGCGGTCAACCGATAGATGACGAAAGGAGGATCATCCGAGTTCCTGACGACATATAAAATTTTGGCTTAAAAATTTGGTGTGGAATCTGTGAGTTTAGAAGCAGTGTAAAACCTGCAATGGTGTTTCGAAAATTAAAGGTATGCTGGAATGCTGGGCAGACGTGAGTAACAATTTTTTTAAAAAAACAATTAATTATGTAAACGTAATTGAAAGATAACCGTCAGATTTCGTTCTCTTTTTGATTAAAATTGTGAATCAGAGTCAATCTTTTTACTTTTAATTTCGTTCACAATTAAATTTCGTTCTAGTTTAATTGACGACTAAATTTCGTCTCTTTTAATTGTGTTTTGTTGTTGATAAGATTATAAATATTATTGATTTGTCCATTATCAAACCCCGTGAAGACCCTGAGAAATTCAATATTATAAATTTGTAAATGTTTGAGTTATTGCCACAATAAAAATATTCTTTGTAAATTTTATTGATTTTTCTTTAAAAATCTAATCTTTAGTTTTTATTACAATATTTTTCTGGCGTTTAAAAGGCAGTTGTTTATTTATTATTTGCACTACAATTCTAAAAACCATTATAATTAATTTAAAGCAAAAATAGTACTGGCCCTTCATTTTCACATCATAAACATACACCGATACATCCGTATAGTAAAACTTAACGCTACTTAACTACCTTAAATTGTATCGTAGATCAAGGGTGTTCAACCTTCTTTTGTAGGGGGCCGTATAGGAAAATATATGTTAGACCACGGGATTGAAGCAGAACAATCGATAGTAATAGTATTTATTTAAAAAAGAAAAGGTACAGGTTGTAAGTATACATAGTGTTGGTATTAAATATAACAAATTAATATTACAACTCTAACTAATGAGAAACTTGGGATTGTCTTTCTTTTGCAAGCAGTTCAATTTTTGGTGTAATTGATGTTTTTGACACGCGTAAGTAGCTTTCCAAATTAGTATCGATAATTTTTTATCTGTTTTCCCTTTCGTTAAATTATTTTTGAACAAAATTGTTCACAGCAAAAAGTACTGCCGAAGAGGAACGTATAAAATTAATTATATTTCAATATTTATCTTTGGAAACGTGTCTGACGTAAAAATCTTGCAGAGATACTTCACGAAGCTGGCTCGAAGTGCAAGAAAATCCTCTTTTATTTTAAATATTTGGTCAACTGTACGAATAATATGAAACAGGAAATTTAGTTGCTGTCCGTCAAATCTTGCCCGAAGGCCGAATGTGGCCCGCGGGCCGGGGATTGCCAATTATAGCCAATAATTTTGAGAACTAAGAAAAAAATAGTTAAATTTACTGTTTTATTATTCTATGATCCATTGTGGCATTATTTCAATATTTTTTATTTTTCTGCCAGTTACTCTGAATAGAAATATACAGAAATTGAACATCTGGATATTAAAATAAGGGAAAAAATTTAATTGCCTTTTTATTAATTTATATGACATATCTAATGAGTGTAAATAGGTGAAAATTTTGCTCTTACTGTATTGATGAAATAGGTTTCCAAAATGTCGTTGACGTGAAGAAAGACAACATTTCATTTTCCCACTTTAGGTTGCGCTACTTGTCAGTCAGCAGGTGTTTGTTTTCCCGCTGGCTTCTTTCGTTTTTGTCAGATTTACACTCTTTGGTTTGTGACTGTTTGAGGTACGTTTGATGGCATTTTAATGTAAATGTTACAACTTTGAATTGCTTTAATGAATATTAATTTTAAAATTCAAGTCGTCAACGGTGAAAATGTTCGATTCATGTGAATAAATGGCTGAGCCCAAAAGAAAAGGTAAGTATGGAAAATAAAGAAATACAATTGTGACATTTGTCACAGAGGCTCACTTCAATATGCCTAAATACTATTCCATACTGTGGGATTCGTAATTAATGTATGGTCGGTTTCAGTTTTTATGATACAGAGAATATTATTGACATTGTGTGCACTGAACGACTTTAATAATAAATAGATATGTATTTTTTAAGAATGATGGAGAGACACAATGATGTAAAATATTTTCCATGAGAATATTTCAAAGAATATAATTCATTTACCCAGTGTTTTCCTATAAAACCCCACAGTTTGGTTGAAGTTTATCATAAAGCTAACATGAACGTACGCGCCGTCTCAAATAAAACTGTCCAACGTTTATACAAACTGCTCGAGATTAATTACTGCTCTACTGACCCGAGAGTAATGCACCAAAACCCCAGAAATACTCTTTAAGAAAAGACAGTATGGAAAATAAATTTACACTACATTTCAATTCCAGTTACATACTTAGTTACATGCGGAAAAAAAGGAAATATGAATTATGACTTATTTTAAATGGTTTTTAAAAATAAATTGTTCAACATACAACCATTGCACAAAATGGTTCCTCAGTTAATTTTCACTGTAAATGTTATTAAAATTTATAGATTTTTTCTTAATACCAATTGTTAAAAAAGAAATGAGGTAAATGTAAATAAAATCTAGCACATTTAAAAAACAACGAAAGCCTATAAAAATCTCCGGATTATTTCGGTATAACCTAATTTCGTAACCCCGAGATTTTTGTCTGAAATAGTGCCGATAGTGTTAAGTGATTAGTTTTGAAAATATACTCTATGTGCAAATAAATATAAATATTTAGCTAAAAAAATGAATAACTAAAAATGTTACTGAAATTAAAAATACACTTAGTATCAGATACAAGAATATAGAAATTTATAATCAATAGAAATTTTAAATTTTATTAATGCTTAAATTATTATGGGTTTAATAGCCAAAGTAGATAGAGAACAAGGCTTTTGGCATTCACCTTCAAATAAAGAAATAAACGGTAATTTTTTGTAACTCCTGATATTTCTACTGTTAATTTATTTAATTTGTATAGTTTTTACTAATTATCAAACAATTTCAATTATTTGACTTGCTTTTAGAAAGATAATTATATATTAACAAATGTTCTTATAATAAATTACAACAAATGAATTGTAATTGTACACCTGACGAGAAGCCAGTCAGCGATGTTTCTGTTAAATATTATGTTTCAAATATGATATAAATTTTTCTGACCAATAAGCTGGTGTTAATAAAATATTATATAACCTGTGGTAGACGATCAGTCGTTATAATTCTAAATACCATTGAACCGATGGCGCTATACTTGTATAGAATTCTAGACATAAGAAAAACAGTTCAGATACGTAAAAAGGCGCCGTTTAGTGATGACATGAAACGAAAAATGGTGGGGCAATTAGGAACATATGGAGATATAAAAGGGAACAATTAATGGTCACCAGCTGCGGCAGGGATATATTCGTGTCTAACAGAGGAAAAATGCAGTGAAGTTGGAAAGTTTGAACAGTTCATAACAAGTAAAGGTTTTAGGTCAGCTAAAGGGAGAGTCATATTAATATCTTCTAACTAAGAAAAAAATTGTTAGTGGATGTAGAAACCAGAATGTGTTGTAGCTAATTGAAAGGATAATAGCCAGGGAGACGAACAATCACTTGCTCGGATACTGATACGTGCCTTCCATTCAAGAAAACACAGAGAATTTCGTCCAAAAGCAAAATGATAGTTGAATTTAAAAAATTATACTTCCTCGGATCCAGTAACCTTTGTAAACCAAGTCATAAATTTCATTAAGGTAGTCGCTGATTCACGGTCTAATATATTTAAATAATAAATTTAAAAAATCTCATCTTTAGTTTTCCTCTAATATAATTATAAATACAATAATTAATATTTTGTTAAAATGAATTTATAATACATTTTTTAAATTTTTAAAAACCGTTGGAATTCCTTACAATGTGTAAAGTCTAAAACGTGTTAAAATCATATTGACATATCGTTGAGTAAATGAGAGCTCATTTAATTTCATAATTGGTACATTACTGCAGCCGTAACGTATGTATTTATACATGTCATACACCCGCGATCTTTAATTAATATGTGAAAGTTAAGCCTACATGTTCTCATTTATGTGTCCGGTGTTGCCCGCGTATTTATTTAAATTAACTCGGAGAAAGAATTGATTCGACACTAACCTCATGGTCAACATTTCATTTAACCAGTATCAATAGCGTATCTGTTTGGAACATATTCCCTTTGACGTTCCCCTTCCCAACCTAACCCCTCGGCATCTAATTTCAAATAAATCAGGATGATGACTAACGCTACTTTAACAACTCGTGAATTCACCTACTACATAAAATAAGAGTGTCTAAAATATCACGCCGAATTAAGAGAGAAAAATAGTAGCTAACTTAATAAAGTACAAAATACTCCTGGAGCCTTAAATGAGTAAAAAAATAAAACATTTAACTAAATAGAGACCAAACATATAACTGGTACCCTAATAAAATAAAAAAGTACTCAAAAAATACTCGGAGCAGATTTTTGTCAACGACCTCTACCTCCACTTCGAGGAACATAAAATTTAGCTGACCACAACGGTTGAGGCTATAATTAAACTCGCGACTTCGATATCGACACCAATCTCGGAATGTTTTGAATTTTTTTAGGTAAACCTCTCCCCCCTAACACCCGTGTGGTAAGAGTGATTCCTTCCGTTGCCTTTTGTAATTTAAAATAGACACTTAAAAATTCTAGAAAGACACTATTAAATTCAATTACTTCGTAAACGTTTTATTCGTCGCTAATAATTTGTGAATGTTTAATAAATGCCACCCATTCCACCTCCACCCCTAGAGGTCATAGGTTTGTCTGTCCCCTTCGTGTTTGTTCCTGGATCGTAAGTAACATCCATATAAAGTTCCGTAGAATGTTATCTACGCGTTTAAGATTTTACGCGTAAATTTGTTTCATCCCCTTCCATCCCAACTCTTAGGGTGTTCAACTACATCTGAACCAGTATGATAAATGTCAGTGACTTTCACTACCTCAGATTCGACATCAGTTTCCATTGTGTTCGCGGAAATTTGTTTTAAACCTTTCGACCTCCAATCCTAGCAGCTGTATTACATTTTTACCAGTTTATAAATGCCAAAATGAAACTATTGACTTTTATAACTCCAGATTCAACATCAATCTCAATTGTTTACGTATTACTTTTATGTAACTGTCTCTCATCTGATTCCTTCGCCGGTTAGGGGCTGAACTACAACTAAAATAAAATGTTGAATGTCAGAATTAATCTAATTGGTTTTTATAACCATAAATTTCACACCTATCTCGGTTGTTTCGCGTTATTTTTATGTAACGCACCTCCACCTACATCCTTTGTTTGCTGTGTTACCATGCTGTAAGGGGTAGAAATTATACAATGAAACAACTGAAGAAGAAACTAATTATATCATCGACATCGAAAACTAATTATTCAACGCTAAAAACGGCCATTTCAGCATGTTTTAAAATTCTTGTTTCACCCTCACACGTAGGGGCTGAACTACAACTAACTGACATAGTGAATCACAGAATTAAACTACATGACTTCTATAACCCTGGATTTGAAACCAATCTCGGTTGTTTCGCGTTATTTTTATGTAACGCTTCTCCACCCCGTCCTTACTGCTGTTGTAAGTATTTGAAACCATACAAGAAACTATTAATCACATAGACACAGAAAAGTAATTTTTAGACGTTCATGTCGGTCGGTATAGCCTGTTACTAACATTTCACCCCCGATTACCCCTTGGGAGTTACCTAACGCTTCAAAAACCCGACAGAAACCTTCGTGGACGTGTGAAAAACTCACCCCAAGTTTCACACCAATAACATGAATGGTTTAGGATCGCTTTGGGAACACACAGACATTCATTTATATATATATATATATATATATATATATATTGTAATTCCAATTAATTAAGACATTTTATTGTGAAATTGAAAAGCTAAATTGTTTGAGAAATTCTTTGTAGCGGCAGGAGCTTTTCGAACAACAACAGAAAAGCCAACTCTGTTCCTTTGTCGGAACGTCCGTCAAAATGGCGTATGCGCGCTCAAATTGCGAGATGAAGTACAGTTTGCAGGAAGGTTTGGTGAAGTACAGTTTGCATTAAGATATTGAGGAATACAGTTTGCAGGAAGGTTTGGTAAAGGAGAGTTCACGGAAAGACCTCGTCGAGGTATAACAGTTTTGGAAGGAGAATTCAACAGGGTTGGCAATTAGCAGGATGAAGTAAAACATTCATAAAAGTATAACGTCGAAACCTGCTAAGAAAAAGCAGTTTTGTGTCCATAGCCGGTCAGAAATAGCAAAAGTTTCGGTTTAAGTCCGGAACAATAAAGACTACCCAATCGACAAATCGCAGAAGTCACCTAGGGCGAGCGGTCAACCGATAGATGACGAAAGGAGGATCATCCGAGTTCCTGACGACATATAAAATTTTGGCTTAAAAATTTGGTGTAGAATCTGTGAGTTTAGAAGCAGTGAAAAACCCCACAATAGTGTTTTCGAAAATTAAAGGTACGCTGGAATGCTGAGCAGACGTGAGTAATAATTAAAAAAACAATTAATTATGTAAACGTAATTGAAAGATAACCGTCAGATTTCGTTCTGTTTTTGATTAAAATTGTTAATCAGAGTCAATCTTTTCACTTTTAATTTTGTTCACAACTAAATTTCGTTCTAGTTTAATTGACGAGTAAATTTCTTTTCCTTTTAATTGTAATTTGTTGTTGATAAGATTATAAATATTATTGATTTGCCCATTATCAAACCCAGTGAAGACCCTGAGAAATTCAATATTATAAATTTTGTAATTGTGTGAGTTATTGCCACAATAAATATATTTGTTTGTAAAGTTTATTAATTTTTCATTTAATTAACGCCATCCATTTTGATTATTACAGTATATATATATATATATATATATATATATATATATATATATATATATATATATTATCACAGATATTTTTTTAAAAAAATCGAACTAATGAGTTTTCAACTTTACGTGAACAAATCTCTTTCTTATGTATATTCATATTCCTTAATTTATTTGTCATAAGCTTCTTATTTACTTTAGTTTAGTTATTCAACCTTTGACTGATTTGTGAAAGTTCAATTTCGGAATATTTGAGAACCATTCCTTTTCTTGGGCAATATCCTCCAACTGAATACCATTATGTATTGCGTTGCTCGATCTTGCTGTCGTGATCTATTTGATGTTTCTTAAATAGAGAAATACAAACATTTGAATCAGGAACAGGGTCTGATGCCAATAAATGAATGAGGCCACTACACCACATCTGGCCAGAGATTGTAATGAATACCAATGTATGTAATGAAAGGATTTTCTAAATTATTCAATATTTGTATTATCAGCGTAATATTGTAGCCTGGGTATTTTACGCGACAGTCATAATTGCGTAATAATATGGAGTGTTCGAGGGTATTATTGTCGGCAGTGTGTAGATTTAAAGTTTTGAAGAAATGCACAGTCTCCAATGCGAGTTTACTGAAAGCGGTTAACAGTTAGTCTGCACGAGGTCAACGTGTAAAATATAGGTTATCACGGTTGCTTGTGTTAAAGGGATTGTCTAGACATTGAACGAGACGAACGAATAAGTTTTTATAGGAAAAGTAGTACTGGCTGACGGTGGATTGTTTTCAATTATATTAACACTACTCGATGAAATATTTGAAATCAACTGATGATCGTCTTTGGTGTGGTATAGATTTAATCGTGAATGCTAACTGAAATTGAGTAGAAAGTGTATAACTGTGTCCTGTTTAATTAAAAGTCCATTTAAATCATTTGTGACCTAAGCTCAAAAAAATATATTTAATTGGCGTCATACCATAACGGCTCTGATGTTTGGTATGTACAAAAATACATTGGGAACTTTGATAATATTCCTTACCGTCAGATTTCTTATGTCAGTGTCTGAGTGTAAAACTAGTAAATTCATTTCAATATTTTGTAATATTCTATAAAGTTCCTTACTTCATTGCGGGTTGGTATTACTGTTTGAGGTTCGATAAGCGACCCTGAAGATATTAAAGCTGTGTTATTCATGTATAAGAATTGTATATAAAAATTAATTAAATTTAGATTTGTATTAAATTTTCTGTATTTAAAATTGAATTTGTGAGTAATCTTGTCATTTATCAAATGCTTCTATAGATCATAGTTCCCTTTTAATATATTGTTTTAAAACGAATTTTAAATGTTGAATATTTGGTTGGTACATTATATATATATTTATGAATTTTATTATTAGTGATTCTAATTATGTAAATTATTTAATCCTACGTAAGACCTACGGAAGTAATAAATATAGTAATGACCATTGATATACATTTACGTATTTAAATTTTATATTGGTTTCAATTATAACACACAATAAGTTTGGATCGAAGGATATTACATTTAACTATCCAATATTTATAATATGTATTAATTTATTCATTAGTTAACAGTAAAATATTTGGTTAGATCTGACTATAGGCATATTATTATACCCTATTTTTGTGTTGCGAAGATTGTCTTACGTAAGTGGACGCTAAAGATTAGTTAAATTGTTATTCATTATATGTTACTCAATAAGATAACCAATAAATAAGCTCCATATCACTTTTAAGTAATGTTTAATACTACGGATTATATCAGAACCTTAAGACTTTATAATTTCTCTGCGCGTTGAAATCGCTCGTGGAGTCCTTTGACTACTGTAATTCAGTTCTTTGGGAGCGTAAAACTTTATGTGTCTCCGAGTATACACACAGCTATTTGAATTGGTAATGTAATCGAAAGAAGATTGAAAAAGCTATCATAAACCACGGAGCTCTGTGCAAAGGATTTTTTTTGCTTTCATACTATAAAATCTAGCTTACGGCCAGGTTGCCAGATGTGCTGCCCATAATTTAATTATTATTTATACAGCTAATTACCCGAATAGTTTTAAACATATTTTATATATGAAAAAATTCATATTTATTGGTCTGTTTTATCTATAGAAGAAAAATTGTTTTTATGTATCCGGAAAACCGTGTAGTTAATATAAAATTTGTCCACCATACAAACCTATATATGAACAAACATATATGAATTTAATTTTTAAAAAACTGTAATTATCGTCGCACAAGACTAGTTTCAATAATTTGTATTGTGAGAACTATTTTTTTGAAATAGTACACAATTGACTAATAAATTTCTCAACGTAATAATTCTATAATATACGATTTAAGTTTATTCGGAATGTTACGGAATAAACTTAATAGGCCATTAGTTTGGAAATGTATATATTCAATTTGACAAAGTAAAAGTACAGTATTTTTTCAATGAGTTGAATTTGCCTTGCACTAGCAACATTGCCCAGCAATGCCTTTGCGTGTTACGAGAATTTTATAAAACTTGGGTAAGCTATAATTTATTAATAATAGGACGTGTGTGAAACTAATTTCTTTCTCCTCGTTCTCATATATATCGCACTTTCCTTACTTAAACTTCAGCTCGTTCTTGTAACCTCGCATATTTCACAATTTTAAAATAATTTTATGCATACTGAGCGATTAGATATTCTTTTGAAAAATAATGCTCGCTCGCCATAATTTCCCCATTTTCTTTGTTTTCGTTAAAGACCTGTCCCACTAGCACAATTTCTCGAAAGATTGCTCCCATTGCTAGCCGAGGTTTCCCGCCAAAAAAATACCTAGCAAGGAAGCCTTATCTGGTAAAGTGTGCTAGCAACTGCTCATTACGCGGACTCGCCGCCAGATGGCAGTTCGATAACGTGCCCAAGTTTAATGGAACACGAGCTCTTTGCGTCGAGTTCAACAACTTTCCTTCAGCCATACCACGCGAACCCTTTCCAGCTTTATTCGGAATGAGTTGGGGAGAAGGGCTTGGTGGCGGAGAAGTTTTGATGGTTATGAAAACTGCATATTTGATCGTATCGTAAACACTTTGGCAGTGCCATAATACCTGAGAGAAATGCGAATTAGCTGGAGGCAGTTTTCAGCTTTCCGTTATCTGTCAGGAACTCTTGAGCTTTGTTGGATTATTATATGATGGAATAGATAATGTCACGCTAATTACCAAAACTGAGAAAATGATGACATTATGACTACACTATACAATATTCATAAACTCATAAAATGTTAAGATAAACGGGTTTCTTACTTCTCTTTCGAGTATTAAGGTCAGGAAAATCTTGCGTTAAAAGAGAAAAATCTTAATTATGATATGAAAATCATTAGAACGATCAATTTAACAGACAGTTGACATTTAAAAGCCAGAAACACGTTTCCTCCACCAATTGGTGGACCTTTTCAAGTCCAGCAATGTAAACGATACTGACTAATGTTAAGCCACAGACCAGCGTATTCAAATCAATCAAAGACAACAAAAATATATCATTAACTGAGCAAATATCATGCTAAGAGCTTCAGTATCACTCTTTAATATTATTAGAATTGTTATTATTATTTCTAATATTTATCATTATGAAAAAATAATTATTTTCAATGTCCAGGATGCTGATATCCGTCCAGTTGAAGTTATGATTATTGAAATAATCGGTATCTTGCTCCGTTGGAAACGTTGTCGTTCTTGGTGTTTTTAGTTGTCAACTGTCTGTTAAATTGGCTATTCTATTTCGTTATTATGAGTTATGTACAGACGTTACCTATTAATTTAAATATTAAAGTGATAATAAATAACAATTGAATATAACTCACTGCCAACAAAAGGAATAAATAAATAATCATATTCAGTTACAATCCAATGATTTGTTATATAAACATTATTTTGACGTAGTTTTCCATCTTTTTATATACATAGAAGAGTCTATAAAATCACTTCTTAAGACGAACCGTATATAGTTTTCATTTATTTTTATTTTATTTAAATACGACTGACTCGTTTCCTCTACCTTTCATTTCACCAAATCCAGCTATTGGTAATCGTTTAATGCCAGTAACAAAGGTCAAATAAGCGCCAATTCGCTTCCTTTTATTATTTAAAGATTCAATTACAAATTCTCTTCGTCTAATAATTAACCTCCCCTATGTGTCTTACCGGCTACAATTTCAGATTTATTATCCGATCCACTAAATTCAGGAAAATTCTTCTAAATTCATTCTTAATAATATATATAATCCATATACTTGGGAATTTATATTTCCATTTTCTCATGAATGCCACGATTTTTATGCGTCTTTCCCCCACCAGGGAGAAACATCATCCCCTTTACCGCACATGAATGCTTATTTCAATATCAATGGTAGATTGATTACGGAATAACTTAGTTTTCTTATAATATACTTACTTTTAACTAGTTTCTTCTACTCTTATATTATAAACTGACAAATATACATTTTGATCCAAATCTACTTGTTTTATAAATTCGCTGTTTTTGACATACATTTCATATAAACGTAACGATAGAATAATAGTGGACTTTTCTTACATATTATTCACATTTTAGTGAAATAATTCTCTGTGATTTGCCCCTTTCTGTGCTTCTTTGTGAGTCCAGTCTCGTAATTCAGTTCGTTTCTCTTTCCCCGAAAGAGCTATAACCCATCAACTTTTGCTCCTTTTTTATTGACGTTTTACTATGCTCGTCAAAAACAATGCTACTCATCATAACATTTCCAAGATTAGTAAAACAGTCCCACGAGCCTTTTCACTCGATTTTTATGCTTCTTTCCCCCACCAGGGACATACGTCATCCCCTTTACCGCACATGGTCTAAACTTTTCATATCCAGTCACAACTTTATTTTTTGTCTTTCGAGCAAGATTTCACAAGTGTTTCGGCGTCGTTTCATCTGCCTATCGTTCAATTCATGCGGCATCCATTTTCCGATCCTGGGAATCTTTCCCATAGGACGTAGGCGCATGAAAACAGCCCATTGCTCGGAAAACTCATTTTGCGATTGGGTATCGTCCTTGTCCAAAGGAGCCTGCAACTGTTGGTCCTCAAGCTTCCTGGGCTGATTTTCAAGCTTCATCTCGTTCGGGTCGAAATTTCCATCTTTGAACCGAGGAAAAAAATCTTTGTTCTTTCCAGTAAAGCACATCCAAATGCATTTGATTCGGCAGCCGATTTCTTCAAATTGAAGTATAAAAGCAGAGCTTCCCGCATGTTTTCTTTTTATGGCATTAAACTAAGACAGTATTACCAAAAGAAAAATGTTGAATGTAATTCCCGATGATGTGCACTGACTATTGTTGACAGATGAGAATCTCATGAAAAATAATGTTGTGTCCATGCAAACAGCGGATTTAAGCTTATATACCTGGTTTTGTTAATAATTAATGACGAGCATTTGGTTTTCTAACTATTGATTGAGTAGTAAAATTATCCATAACTATGTGTAGTTATTGAAACGTAATTGGGGAGTAACAAATACTCACCAAATTCTGAAAAATAATTGTGTGTTTATTATCAAATAACGTGTAAGGAGCATTTTTACTTACCATTAAGAATGTTGTGGTATGACGTTTCCTGTACCTTAAACGAACTCGTTATTGACTGCGGATAAAATTACACTAGGGTTGTGATGTTATTTTCATATCATTCAATTAATTACCCAAAGACAATACAGTCTCCTTTTGGGAAAGATAAAAGAACAGCAAAGTTTCAAAATTATTCTATACTAGATTCTTTACGTTACACTAAACTTTGTTACTGTTTCTTAAAATAAATTAGGCATAAACATGAATTACGACATAGAAAGGAAATTTAATCCTGGAATGTCGGGACTGAAAGATGATGCGCGAGCTGTGTCGCATTATCGACCTGCCTGAACAACACACCGCAGAGTGGCCGACAAAAGGCACCTGCCTGTTCCATAAAATATTTATTTTTAGTTTTGGCACCTCTTTCGCTTACACTGTCGGGTTATGGGTATCTAAGAGAAAGAAAGCAAAGAGTAAAGAACAGCATCTCAGATTTTTTTTTTTAAAAAAATTATCAGTTAACTTATTATCTAAATGATTTTATCGTTGCAACATATATAATGGATATTTAAACAGTGATATTGATACATGAATGGTTTAATCATTGTGATAAATCTAGAGTATAATTAGTCTTTAGTTTGTTAAATCTGCAAGTCTTTTTATTTGTAGCCTTCTTAGCAGTCTTGATGGGGGAAGGATGTTGGTTGTTTGTAAAATTATTGGGTTAGGTTGTAGGATAGATCTGCGGCCCAGGTGTTACAAGTGTATTGCCAGATAGTGGATATTAGTGAGGTATAGATGAGCGTCTTGGATTTGAGAGACAGTGGAGAATTAGTTGATAGAATCGGTTATAATTATCTAAATCTTGTGTTTAGTTGGCTTTTTATGCTATTATTGCGCAGAAACCATTATAATTTATGATCTAGAATGACTTTTAGGTCTGAATGTGATGTTTTATTAGGGTTATGTTGATTATTTATGGTTAAATTGTTGCTATGGTGAATTTTACGTTTGAGGGAGAAGGAAACAGTTACAGATTTGTTTGGATTGAAGGAGATTCTTCACTTGGTTGTCCATTTGTCTATTTGTTTAAGTGAATTTTTTTATTGTAACGCCATTTGTTTAAAATATGTCCAAGGGGCAATAAGTAATATTTATGTTTACAGATATTAATAATAATGCAATAGTTTGGCGGAGGAAAGCTCCATTAAGCCCTCTCCATGTAATGTATATGCTTATCAGGGGCAAGATTAGTTGGGATTACATTAATATACAAGAATATGTCTATACAATTTTTAGTTAAAACGTGTTCGTAGGTCTGATGGCTTGAGTTTCTTGAGTCTTCTAGGTTCCTCTTCTTCTGACATTAGATTATGGACAAGTTCGTTTGGCTGGGCACTTAGTCTGTATTTGCACCTTTTGGCGTGGTTTAGAATTTCGCTTCTCGTTGTTTCAATGCACATATCATTTAGCATTACTCTAGGGCGCATTAGTAAACCGCTCTTTAATGTCTATATTCGATTTACATGTGGTTCCCCATTTTGTCATACCATAGGTCCATATGGGTTTTAAGGCAACTTTGCCCACTAGAATTTTGTTATTCAGGGTTTTAAGTAAATGTTTTAATTTATTGTAGTCTGGGGCTTGGCTTAGTCTGGCTATATCATCTTCACAGATGGAAGTAAAGGTGTTTGGGAGTTTTGGAAGAATCATATTGAGTAGTGAAGGGGTCCAAGGACACTAATGGGGTACCCCTGCATATATGTTTTGAATTGAAAGGAAAGAATTGTTCAGTTTTACTGAAAAGGTTCTGATAGTTAAATAGTTGGTCATTATCCTGAAGTGGAAATCATTTATATGCGGTTCCAGTTTGTAGGAAACGCCAGTTCAGAATCTATAAATATGAAAAGGTAAATTTTTTGTTTTTGTAAAGAATTATTAATGTATTTAGTTACCAGGTAAATTTTTTTGTAGGCATGAGTGCTTGTTTCTGAAACCAAATTGATGGTTTAGGATTAGATGATTTATCAGCTTTTTTAGTTTTTCATCTCCAGTCTGAAATACATTTCACCGTTCATCGTAATGATATGAGATTGCGCAAGTCAATCTTATTCGTTTTTTTAAAATATGGTTTATTTATAATATAATGAGTATATTTATTAAAATGGCCATTTTCAGTTAATGTCAAAATTCCAAAAACTCTTACGACCAAATTAAATGTGCTACAAAATTTTACTTAAAGTGCAAAAATTTATTTATGAACATTAAAAGCTTCATATTATGAGTATATCTTTAACTGTAAAAAGTATAATTAATTCCCAAATATTTAAGACTATTAATATTATTTATTTATTGAGGTTTATAATGGCCGCGTCGACATCGTGGTCATTGGCGACCCGTACTATTAATATGGTGCGATAGGAGAACAGTAGATTTACAAACTTTTAGAGAAATGGCAATGAGAACAGGGAATTGAACTTCCGTGCTTATTTCTTTATATTATTACACTATACGCTTATATAAGTTATAAAAATATAAATAAGAAAAGTTTGTAACTACGTTCTACGAAAATTTAAGAACAACTATAAAGCTTGCTTCCCTACTTTGAACGAACTCTTTTAAGCGGTAGAGGATTTACCAAAAACTGGTTAGGGATGTAGGGACTAATTTCTAAAAAAGATAGAAAACGAGGATATGAAAACCCAATCCATATTTTATGAGGTCACGAAAGTGATAGACGACATTTCAGAGCATGGTTAGACTAACAGAACTATACAAACACATTAAGAAGGATGTGTGTAAAGAATTTTAAGGGGTATAAAACTGAAACGAATGTGTTAATAAAGAAAGGAAGAGAGCGAAACAATTTTTAAAGAAATTGCAATTTCCAGTGACGGCGATCAACAAGTCACATGGTGCTGCGAAGTGGACTAGACATCGCCATGTTTCTCTCACGGATCATTTTACGCTACTTTCTGAAGCATGCACTTATTCAAACAATTCTTTAGTTTCGCCACCCTACCCTGAGGCGAAGCTAAATCAAATTTAGAGTTAAATTTATATTATTCCGAATTTTTAAAATTAGTTTTTATATCTGTAGGCGTATTTTTAAACGTATCTATGTAAAGTTTGTGTTTACCCTGTATGCTGAATTAATTTCCTTTTCTGCCTAATAAACGAATTAAATAATATGGGAAACTACGAAAACAGCTAGTGTTATATAAGTGTACTTATGTTTAAAATTTTACATAATGCTTGTAATTATAGACCCAAAAGCTTTGCTTCTAGAGAATCAAAATTAATATTAGTATCTCGACGACACTGAACAGAAGGAAGCGTACAGATTTCCATGTGGCACAGCCTTTCACTACAACGTGCGCAGGGAATATAGGATTTCATCTTCTTGTTAGGAAGTTCGAAACTTCCAGATGATGTAAGTTTAGCGTCTTCCGGAGTTGTAGCAATTGACGGCGTGGTTGTCGTCACATTCTTCGAGATCCTTTTATAAGACATGTAGTCGAATGAAATGCCTCTGGAGAAAATCTAAAAACCAACTTCGATAATTTCTTCGGAAATACGTAACAGTGAAATGGATGGAAATAATTGTCAAAATATTTGATGGTGCTCTCAGTTTCTCAGAAGCAAGGAAATGTTTCCTACAGTTCCAGATTATAATTCTGATTCTAATCTTTATAATAACGAGACCTGAATGTCATGAAGGTTTACATTAATTATCTCACTATTTATGTTTTTGTGACAAACGAGTTAATTTCCAGGAAATTATTTAATTATGATTTGGTACTCGCGTCCGGTCGGGATGGAGAATGTGCGTGTAGAGTGTTAAAATTAAATAATTCATACTCGTATTTTTTATCATAATATTACACAAAAATGGTAATGGTTTACTTTTTACTTCTTCTGCATTTTACAGGCTATACAGCGATTTATAAACCATATACGACTTCAATAACTTACGACGGTAATTATCCAGTTAAAATTAATATATTTCTTTAGAAAATGAATATTTTTGACACGTTTCTCTTATGCATAATGCGCCTGGGGCTTTTAAAATCATGTTTGAGAGTGGAATCTTTCTTTAACCCTTAGTGACCTGGCTCAACCCTTCCCCATCCACCCTTTCAAATCCCTTCCTATAACTTTAATTGCACTCCGTGGCAATGTAGCCTGTTACTCTAAAATAATTTTAAAAGGAACCATTCAGGGATGAAATAACCTGTGCTAGTAGTTCTCAGCTCTCGCAGGCGGAACCTCTATGTAGAGACGGAGTAGACTACCTTCAGGATTCCCAAAAGTCGAGGTACCTCAGTCTGTGTTCCGGGGTCGCAGACCTTGGGAATATGGTAAGAGTTGATCGCTGTTTTTATTAGAACAGGTCGGATGGCCTCCTAAACTAGTGGAGGCAAGGAGAACGAAGTGCTCTGTCCCCTCAGCAAAAAAATCCCTCTTCCGCCACCGGATGAACATAAAACTGTAAACAAAAAGTAAGGTGAATTTATTTATAAAATATAAATTCTTTATTTATTCTTCCAAATCAATTTCATCCCCTTCAAAGTAATCCCCGTCCGATAAAACGCACTTTTTCCAACGCTTTTTCCAGTACTCGAAACAGTCGGAATAGTCTTTTTCCGGTATAGCCTTCAAGACCTTCTTAGATTCTATTTTTATCTTCTCAATCGTGTCAAAACGGCGTCCCCGCATTGACGTTTTGAGTTTGCTGAATAGCCAGAAGACGCACGGAGCCAAATCAGGCGAATACGATGGTTGCGGAACGATATGAGTCGAGTTTTTGGCAAAAAAAGTCGCGAAGAACCAATGCAGTATGACTTGGTGCATTATCGTGATGAAGGAACCAAGAGTTGTTTGCCCATAATTCCGGCCGTTTCAGACAAATATCTTCACGTAAACGACGCATAACGCTCAAATAATATTCTTTGTTGACAGTTTGGCCCGGCGGAAGGAATTCATAGTGCACCACATCACGAGAATCAAAGAAAACTGTCAACATGACCTTGATTTTCGATCGACTTTGCCGTGGTCTTGCTTCACATTTTGCACGATATTCGCTGGATTGGTCGGTGGTTTCAGGGTCGTATGCGTAAATCCAAGTCTCGTCTCCAGTAATGATGCATTTCAAGCGGTCCTGATCGACTTTGCCGTGGTCTTGCTTCACCTTTTGCACGATATTCGCTGGATTGGTCGGTGGTTTCAGGGTCGTATGCGTAAATCCAAGTCTCGTCTCCAGTAATGATGCATTTCAAGCGGTCCTGATAGTCAGACAGCACAGTTTCACACACATCAACGCGACACTTGTTTTCCAAAAAATTGAGCGATATTGGCACCATTCGAGAATTGACGCGTTTGAGACACAAAACATTCTTCAAAATTGTTTGGGCTGAGCCAAATGATATTCTAACACTATCAGCGAGATCTCTAGTTGTCCATCGACGATTTTCAAGCACAAAATCTTTGTTTTTTTGTACGTGGCCCTCGTCGGTAGACGTTGATGGTCGTTCAGAGCGCGGTTCGACTTCAACGCGTTCTCGGCCCTCTTTGAACTCGTTGTACCACTCATAAACGTTTTTTTGTTCCATAGTTTGATCACCAAAGGCCTTCCGCAACATTTTAAACATGTCTGCACAAGAATATTCGTTCCGCAAACAAAATTTGAGCAAGTTCTTTGCTCAACAAAATCACCCATTGCAAAAATCGAAAAATTAAATTTTGGTTGTTTACAAAATTACGTGTAATTAAGGGATAATTAAACCTTTTAACAAACAGACGTATTGGCAAATATTATAGACAGTCTTACCAACCTAAGAAAAAAAATTACCTGCCTTCCTAATACCCGGGAGTTTTAAAGGACTATTTCACCTTACTTTTTGATCACAGTGGTAGGACAAGTACTGAGTGCCTGGCCTACCTGATGTAGGTTTTCTAGTGTTTGTCCTGTATCACTTTTATGCAAATGTTGCTTCAGATCCGTAAATTATAGTCATGAGGTCCAAGTTAAACCTTGGCTACTTTGCTCGAACCGTCCGCATCCTCCCCTTTCTATTAGGCAGGCCGCACACTGAATTCAGGAAACTGACTACGACAATTTGCCTCGAGTCAAATCGTCGCAAGCTGTCTGAAGCAAAATAAATCGAGTCAAAACGTCGAAAGCAAAATGACTCGAGGCAAATCGTCGCCGACAAAATGTTTCAACCTGTCTGAGACGGTTTCAGGTTCGTTTCGAGCTGTATCTAGCAACCAAATATAACTCATAATATCAGTGAAGATAGTTTGTGACGACAAAATAGCTGTTATTATTTATTGTTATATGTTGTTGGAAGAAGACAAAAGTTCTCGAAATTTATGGGTACACCCAAATAATACTAAAATAAATATAAACGGTTTTCTTAATGAATTACGAGCGGACGAAAACAAATTTTTCAATTCACAAGGATGAGCTCGAAAGTTTTGATTTTCTTTTGGGTTTGATTGATGAAAAAATAAGAAAGCAAGACACTAATTTTCGTATATATTGTTACATACATACATACATAGTTATTTTAACTCATTCTAATTCGGGAATATTATGAGTTCGGCCTCTTCTTCGTCTGCAAGATTATTAACTAATTCTAATAATTTTACTTTAAAAGTTCTTTGCCGTCTTATTGAGAGTTTTTCAATGTCCGGCAGCAGCCATTTAATAAAATGCGTCATAGGCGAATCGGGTTCAGTGCACCTAGATTCTAGGAACTTTTGCATAGGCCCTTGCCAACATTTCTGCTGCAGTTTTTTTTCTTCTTTAGTTGGGGGTCTGGAATCAAGAGAACTTGATGATTGTATGTTCTCTACTAATAAAAATTCTTCTCCAGCTACTGCTGCAGGCACTTTTTCTTCCTCAACTATATTGCCGACACTTTGGTGTTGAGATGCTAACAAAAAAATGCAGTATTCTTGAAAATGCGATGCTGGTAAATCCAGAAAAAAAAATTATTCTTTTTGCTTGTTGCGCTCTTCACAGCATGATTAGAGAAAAAGAGGGAAGCATGTCAAAAATTCAGAGAGAACTGTTTGCACCTGAAGAAGATGACATTGATCCTTCTCGAACAGTTTTCAGAGGATCCAATCCTGCCTATGGTATTTGAAACAGATACATGGATTTCTTTAATTTCAACTATGGCAGCGTACCATGGCAATATAGTTTCATTTAGTCTATTGGAGGTTTGTGAAGAAAATATTATATAGATTGTAGAAAGTGTAAAAATGACTGGTCATTACAACAAAGTATTATTTAAATAAATAATTTAGGTACATAATAATAATAATAATAATAATATAAACTGTCTCTTTGTTTAACATATTCGCTCAATTTAATTTATCAACAATACGCGTGCTTCTTTCATTACAAAATATTATCTATAGCAGCAAATGAATTCAACTCAATACACACACACTCATATATATATATATATATATATATATATATATATATATATCTATATATATATCCATTTACGCCTTCCTTTGAAATTAAACACCAATACAGAAATGAATATTTGGCGGCAAAGACAAGGGTAGGTTTCCCGTTATGTGCTGGGCGCATGCGCAGTGCTGTTTGACTCGTCAGACAATGCGACGAGTCATAATTCCATCTGTCAGCGTCCGACACGACGAAATATGACTCGAGGTGTCTGACTGTAACGAGGCGACGGTCGCGGACTGTCTCAAACCGTCGCAGACCGTCGCGCCGTGTCGGACGCGACAGTTTCGCCTAGTGTGCGTCCCTGCTTAAGGAGCCCATGTATTTTCATCCTCGAGTCGTCGTCCGACAAAATGACTCGTCGCGTCGCTTGCAATGTGCATATTAAGGGGAGTTGCGATCACGTGGATTACTATCATGTAGCCTGTCACTCTCAAATATTTATAAAAAGAGGTGGATTTTCTCAAAGAATTATTTAGCAGATTGAGCTGCTACTCACAGATTTGCAGAGCATTTAGGAGTTGAGTGGCAGCAGCCAGACGATCCAGCAATATCTACACGCAACACAGACGAAGCCAATGGAAAAGCCGTTAGTTGCAACGAATCCAGCCTTGGCGCCACTCAGTCATATTGCGTGGACAGTAAAATTGTCAATTTTTTTATAGGTGTAGACAGGCAATGTATAGGGTAATCCACATTGAGGCAACTCCCCTATTATAGCATAGGAAATGGAGTGAAAGGGGGGTTGCGGAAAGGTAGATCAAGGTAGCCAAGGGTTAAATAGGGCCCCCGGGCTATGGTTTAAGGATTATACCTGGAAATTCGCCTAAATGTGATGCAGGGAAAACCCTCGACAAACCTGCAACAGGTAGGTAGGGCATTTGGTACTTGTCCCTCGCCCTTCCGATGGCGGGAGAGGAGGTTTGCTGTGGGGTAGCAGCTTTCCCCTCTCCGTATCTTGACCAGTTTGGGAAGCAGTTGGCCGACTGTTCCAATAGAAATAGCGGACAACTTTTACCGTATGCTCAAGGCCTGAGACCCCGGAACATACACCTTTTAAACAGGCCGAAGTTCCTAGGTATGTGGGATCATTACTTAAAAAACCAGAGAGATGTGAAGGTTTCCCGAAAGGCAGCCCTCGTCCAGAGCTCTCTGGGAAGGTTGTTTATCTGCGAGAGAATTCTCTCGCAGGCTTCCTTGATTGACTATTTTTTTGGTTTTGAGGTGTAGACAGGTCTGTTTTGAGAGGTGTATGTTCCGGGGTCGCATACCTTGGGCATGCGGTAAGAGTTTTCCGCTATTCCTATTGGAATAGTCGGCCAGCTGCCTCCTAAACTAGTCGTGGCACGGAGAAGTGAATGCTGCGTCCCCTCAGCAAACTCCTCTCCCGCTATCGGAAGGGCGTGGGACAAGTACCAAATGCCCGACCTACCCGATGCAGGTTTTTATAGGGTTTGTCGTGCATTTCTTTAGGCGAATGCCAGGTAAGATCCTTAAACTATAGCCCGGGGGCCCTAGTTAACCCTTGACTACCTTCCTCCACCCTTCCGCATCCCCCTTGAAAATCCCTTTCCTATGCTATAAGAGGGTAGTTGCCACTATGCGGATTACCCTATAGATGGCCTGTCTACACCCAAAACAAAAACAGGCTATGTATAGGGTAATCCACATAGTGGCAACTCCCCTCTTATAGCATAGGAAAGGGATTAGAAAGGGGGGAAGCGGTTATAAATCTTCCTTAATAATATTGTCAACATTCTTGATTGTGACAGCAGTTACTCAGTACGTACCTGGTAAAGGTATCGATTATAGTGTTTATAAAAACACATTGATATTAATTTATATTAAAAAGGTAATTCTGTAAATATGTGTAGAGAGATTGTTAGTTTCCGTCTTTCAGGAGTTTTTCGACCAACTTGAAGTTTGTTTCTACATGCATACCATATTACTGTACATTTCAGTAAGATCTCTGGACTTCTGCCAGTCATCTTATAGCATTCTGCTTCCATCTTTTATATATATAAAAAAGATCAAACTGTATGCTGGGTTGAAAATCTTTTCTATTTGACGAAATGTTCCAATCATTTTCCCTCAACATTTCTACCCCTAGCGACTTGCAAATAGGTTCCATTAATTAATTTTTGTTGGACATTGAGTATTTTTCCAGGTTATTACAAAATATTTTACGCCGTTTATATTTTTTGTTTCGACTCAACCATAATCGGATTTAACTGACCTATTCCGAACCCCAACCCTACACAAATAATATTAATTTGCAGGAAAACTATATATAATTAATTCTGAATACGTTCCCAAACATATTGTAACGAATAATAAATCTAAGAGCAAAACACCAAAAATTATTGAATTACTTTTTTTAACAACATTCCTATATTTAGAATATGTCTAATGGCATCAAACTTTCTAAAGAAATTTTATATTCTCGTACGAAAGTTATGAGTCACTTAATGATTAAAAACCGACAGTCGAAACATTACTTTTCAATCAGCGATATTTTTGTAAGAAGTGACTTCACTCTAATACAATTGTAGTGAGGGAAAATCATAAAAGTCTCTTCATCGTAGTGCCTTGAGTGAAGTAGTTTGGTTGTCAGCCATGAGTCAGGGCGGCAAGACAGCACGCATTTTACAGATTCAGGGTATGCACAAGCTACAGCTGTGCATGCGAAACCCTGCGGATGCCATGAATATGAATGAAGCAATTAGCGAGAATTCACGGCCAATTCCACGTCCGGCGGCATGTGCTTTCTGTGCTAGAAAATACGTCAAAAATTAACAATATGCTCCTCGGAATCTTCTATCACTTTTCTTTATAGGCAGGCGAGCTTGTGATGACACAAAGAATTTAATAAATATGGTAATATTAATAGGTCTCTCAGTATAAAACAATTCCATATTGGAAGTTAAATCTGTACCAAACACACCAGAAAACACTAACCACTTTAATTAAAATTCCGCGGATGTACTTGTTAGCTGCCAATTGATTCTAAAATTATTTCCAGAAATATTTAAAATTATAGTTGTTCTAAGAATGCGGGTTAAATGTTAATGTTAATTTATCAAAAAAATAATTCAATTACAATTTAAAATTCTTTACAAATTAATTACTGCATTTATTTATATATGCAAAATGTAATGAAAATAGTGACGCTTTCAAGATAATAGCGGTTTTGGACGTACAATAAATATCAATTAAAATCCATTTTGGATATATAACGATATAATAATTGTGGGATTTACTTACATAACGTTCCGCATTTCAGTGAAATATTTCCCGGTGATTTGCGCCGTCCTGCGCCCCTTTGTAAGTCCAGTCTTGGAAGCCAGTTCGTTTCGCTTTCTCCGAAAGACTTCTGACTCATCAAACTTGGCCCCTTTTTTTCCTGACGTGTTATTGTGCTTGTCAAAAACAATGCTACACATTTGAAGATTAATAAAACAGCCCCGTGAGCCTTTTCCCGATTTTCTTGCATCTTTCAGTCACCTGGAGAAACGTCATCCCCTTTACCTCACAAGGTCTAGACCACGGGTGGGCACACACGAGGCCAAAGAGAGCTGAAATCCATTTTTTTATATCTAAGATACACAAATTCAATTTTTTTTAATTTAATGTAATTTAATATTTTACTAAGTCTCATATAAGAGAACATAATAACTCATAAGTAAAATATTTTTGAAAAAGAAAGTGATTATTTCAGAATTGTAGTAATAAATATGAAATACAACGAAAATCAAATTTAATAACAAATTATGAATAATAGTTCAACAATATAAACAAAAGGTCTTGGTCCATTGGTCTATTGCACGGCGCACTGCAAACGGTTCAAAGAAAAATTAAAACTAAAATATTTATTGTAGCCGCATTTGACTTTGTTTGTCAAGATAATAAAGATTATTTTGTCCAACTCTTGAGTTTCTCGTCGGGTCCGCACATTCTTCATTATTAAACCAAAACATTTTAAAAACATTTCTGGAATATTTACGATGGTGGGCGTTTTGAATAAGCTTTTAAGGCCAACATGTAATTTTTAAATGATAAGAGGTTCCAGATCGTACCACATGGTAAGTAAATTAATAGCGCAATTAATTTTTTTTATCTTCGAGACCAGAATCTTTGTACTAAAAATTTACTTCTTATTACATTTTTAATTCTATTTTTTTCTTATTTAATAAAGATTTTTGTTAATAAAGTTGTTTGTTCTCTATTAAACAAAGTGCTTACTTTCGCCCCTTGATTTCGGTACGTCATCTCGCTCATATATTATTATAAATATGTCACCTTTATTTACGTGTTAATATGCAACTTTTAAGAATAAATTGCATTGTTTTCTTGGTGAACCTACTCTCATTGTAGGCCAGTAATTGAAATTTAACATTAGGTCATTTTCACCGCGTAGCCTTAGAATATTGTGAAACATACTATCATCTTTACATTAGCCATATATAAGCTTTGAGCCATTTTATTTGTCTCTAGTCTTGCCTTGATAGTTGAACCAGGACCTGTTCCGATGATCATTTAAATCTGTTATCAAATTTGGAATCTAAATACGATTAGTATCGTGGATATATATTTTCTTGGTGTTATTCATATACTTCCAAAATATGCTGAACTTAATACCTGAAGCCTTTAAAAGTCTCCACGGTCACTAAATGATTCTTCCAGAAAAAAGGTCACAACATTATATAATTCATGATTTCCAACTTGGCCTTTCTTGTAAAGGCCTGTAATTTAACATCCATTTTTCTGAAATCGGTGTTGTTACTTATATTACGAATTTAACAATTAACCGTTGAAGAAATCGTTTAATAAATTGCTTCATGGGAAATAGGACCAGGTGTCAGGGGAAGGAAACTGGATGACTGATAGATAAAGAGAGCTCAGTTCTGGAATCACTGTGACCGTAGGCACTCCAGAGAGACACAGGCGCTATAATTAGATGGTAGAGTCTAAGTGCATGAGAGGTGTAGAAATATATACAGGTAATATTTATTGAAAACGATGACAATGGTCATAGCGCAGAGTTACTGACGTTTTTCAGTATAAGGTTTGCATAAATTTGTATGAAATGTTCAGCTCGTATGTACAAATAACCAAGAGAATTTAAATATAAAAGCCGTTAATAATTACTAAATCCGGAGTTTATTGAGGTGTCAAACAAATCTAATATTCTAAGTACGATAAGTGGACGTAAGGGTCACGAAAATTACTAACCAATAGCTGTGACCTTACTAAATTACGTAAGGTAATATTATTCGAGCAATTTATGACCTCCTTTCAATAATTTAAAATCGTAGTATATAATGTAAGGATTTAGAGAGTTGCGTGAGTTCGCAAATCGCGTTACTGCGGCACAAGTTTTACGTCCCCAACGTTCCCATTACGGGTCCCTTAGGTGCAGTACGCACGCATGCATAAAACATGCCTCTTTGAGGTTCGTGCGGTGCGGAACCCGACACTCGCTTCTCTTATTGTGCACTTTAGAGATGATCCGTACTCCTTTTAACTGCACCGGCACATCCGTATCAGTACAGTGACAGCCACCACAAGGATCTAAGTGCCGGGAATTCATTTTACATGGAATTTTTCTTGTTGAATACTTCATATGGTTTGAAATTTGTACCAGTTACGCATCTCATTATTTCTCAATTAATTTATATCATTTTATTACGATAAAATAAAAATCATTACTATTATGGATCAATCACCCAAATTCAATCAACTATATCTTAAACGAAGTAATTTCAATCAAACTTGGCAGAAATGCCCCTATCATCCATACCTGGGTTGGCATTTAAAAATAATTCTACTTTTACAAATATTAGTATGGGATAAACACTTTTGGGGAACGCTGAGATCAGTAATATCACTCTCAATGCAGTAAAAGTCTTATTTAAATCCCTCAGAGGAATGGAAAGGAGTATATGTAAGTATGAGGTGAAAATTATCCAAAATGGCCCGTGTCGAATCCATACTTTTCAGAGTTGTTGAGATCAACGGTGACTTTCCGATGTCGGATACGTGGCATAAATTTCCAGGGCAACGTTGGGCAAACAAATAATTTTTTTTATTTATTATATACTTACATTCTACATCTGAAAAGGGTATTAAGTAAGTTTTCTGTAAGTAAACAAAAGTGTTATATTATTTCACTTTTCTTTATTCGTTTAAATCTTCGGTTACTAGGACCAGTAATATATAACTCCTCTACGAGTTTATTTTTGTGGTCAGTATTTAAAAACAATTAGTTGGAAGTAATATTCTAGTTCTACCGATATATAGATTTATTATTTTCTTTTAAGTGGTTGCACGTTGAGTGAAGTAGTATAAAGAAAGAAATGGCGTAAAAAACTCAAGCTTCAATGATATATAATGTAATTAAAATTTGTATTGAACAAAACGCTAACAATCGGGTTTAAACGTTTTAAAAATGTATAATGTACAGAAAATGTATCCAGTGCGTTAATTAACGGCGGTGATTAAAGCTCGGTAGGTGGAGATTTTTCGCACGGGTTATCAAACGACAACTACAAGGACTAATATAGTGCTTCCTGAACGATAATATTTTAAAACTAAGAGCTGAAAAGCAAAGATGAGTCACTTATATCATGATTTACGTACGCTACTGCTTGGTTTCTACCCCGTTCATTTCTCTTCTTCTGTCTCAACTAATCTTCGCTTTGACGAGACCTACTACATTAAGTCATCTCAGGGAGCCAAGCGTTCTAAACACTTGATATACTTGCTGTACAACAGTCCTCACGATAATTTTATTAAAGAAAAAAGTATCGTAATTTTCTCGGCACACAAGTCACCAGACGACGGCAGAGGTTAATTTCACAGAAACTTTATGTTTTAATAAACAATTGACGCAGTTGTTAAAGCGAAAATATTTTATAAAATCAATACATCGAGGAAGTTTACGTTAATTAATTTTCAATGCGTTTGTAATTAATTGGACTATTTCAATGGACAATTTTTTAAGCGCCCTTTAAAAAAGGTAGCTGAAACGTAAAGCATCATTACCAATCTAGTATCAATTCTACGTTAATTGAGGTTTTGCTGAATAAATATAAAGCATTCAGGATATAGTTGTGGATTAGTACATCTAAAATCTTAGTATCTTCCCAATCAATAGAAGATCTGGACATACTAATTTAGGTAATATTATCTGGAGCTGAGCATCCGATGTGTCCCCATTGTTAAGAGAATTTTATTATGCCGCATATCCTACTGAGCTGCAAATGCTACACCACAACCAGAAACAACATCTTGGCCAACATCGAATTATCAGACCTAGCGATATCTGCAAGGACGATCTTCAAGGAGCTGAAGTTCGCTGAGGAAGAAAACATATGCTACCTAATTTAAACAAAAGTATATATTGTACAACTGTGAACAAAAAGTAAGGTGAATTTATTTATAAAATATAAATTCTTTATTTATTCTTCCAAATCAATTTCATCCCCTTCAAAGTAATTCCCGTCTGATAAAACTCACTTTTTCCAACGCTTTTTCCAGTCCTCAAAACAGTCGGAATAGTGTTTTTCCGGTATAGCCTTCAAGACCTTCTTCGATTCGGTTTTTATCTCCTCAATCGTATCAAAACGGCGTCCCTGCATTGGCCTTTTGAGTTTGCTGAATAGCCAGAAGTCGCACAGAGTCGAATCAGGCGAATACGGTGGTTGCGGAACGATATGAGTCGAGTTTTTGGCAAAAAAAGTCGCGAAGAACCAATGCAGTATGACATGGTGCATTATCGTGATGAAGGAACCAAGAGTTGTTTGCCCATAATTCCGGCCGTTTCAGACGAATAGCTTCACGCAAACGACGCTCAAATAAAATTCTTTGTTGACAGTTTGGCTCGGCGGAAGGAATTCATAGTGCACCACACCACGATAATCAAAGAAAACTGTCAACATGACCTTGATTTTCGATCGACTTTGCCGTGGTCTTGCTTCACCTTTTGCACGATATTCGCTGGATTGGTCGGTGTTTCAGGGTCGTATGCGTAAATCCAAGTCTCGTCTCCAGTAATGATGCATTTCAAGTGGTCCTGATAGTCAGACAGCAAAGTTTCACACACATCAACGCGACACTTGTTTTCCAAAAAATTGAGCGATATTGGCACCAATCGAGACTAGACGCGTTTGAGACACAAAATATTCTTCAAAATGGTTTGGGCTGAGCCAAATGATATTCCAACACTATCAGCGAGATCTCTAATTCTCCATTGACGATTTTCAAGCACCAAATCTTTGAGTTTTTGGACGTGGCCCTCGTCGGTAGACGTTGATGGTCGTCCACAGTGCGGTTTGTCTTCAACGTGTTCTCGGTCCTCTTTGAACTCGTTGTACCACTTATAAACCTTTTTTTTGTGCCATAGTTTGATCACCAAAGGCCTTCCCCAACATTTTCAACGTGTCCGCACAAGAATATTCGTTCCGCAAGCAAAATTTGATGCAAGTTCTTTGCTCAACAAAATCACCCATTGCAAAAATCGAAAAATTCACTTTTGGTTGTTTACAAAAACACGTTTAACACGGAGATAATTAAACGTTTTAACAAACAGACGCTTGGCAAATATTATAGACGGTCCTACCAATCTAGGAATTACCTGCCTTCCTAATACCCGGGAGTTTTAAATGACAATTTCACCTTACTTTTTGATCACAGTGGTATATCATAACTATGTAAACCAATGCTGTGGTCGCTAATGACTATCTATGTCAATGCGTCATTAAACTTTTTAATAAAGAAAAGTGTAGCAATAGATCTGTAAATGATGGATATTCTATATTTTTTTAAAAATTTGCCACAACTTGTGAAGTAAAATTTTCTGATAAGGGTAAACGAACTAAAATTTTGATTGAAGTGATTTGGGCCAAGATCAATTTTTTTGTTGCACTACGCCGTTTAATAGGTGATCATTGTACGTGTTTCCGAATGAGACAATAAAGTGGTTTACAAAGTAATAAAACTGGTGAGTAATATTTGAAGATTATTTTTGCCAAAAGTTTCAATGTTGGATTCTGAGAATTATTTTTTTCTGTAGGCTTAGAATCGCATTTGGAATGAAACTTTTCACACAGATGTGTAGCCATGAAAAAATTTCTCTGTTCCCTACGGTTTAATTACACTTTAGTCGCCCGGATGCAGCATTCCTGCTTTGTTTCGATGGAACATTAATGACGCGTGCATTCCTTGTATTTCTTTTATTGTGCGATACGCCTGAAATTATATTTTCAAATTTTTGCTCGGTCAAGCAGTTCGAAAATTTGCTTAACTCAGGGTACACGTGTGTGTTTCGCTGAGATAAAGGTACTCGAAGACCGTTCTTGGGAGCAGCAGGGTGCTACTCCCACGCGCAGATAACCGCTCGCCGGGCACCAGTAACAGCGATGAAACGACTTTGTCGACTGCTGCCGTATTAGCTTTATGACCTAGAAAGAGTGAGATAAACTCCGGGCGAGGCTGCGTGATATTTCCACGCGCAATCAGAGCCTAGTGCCAGAGCGGAGCAATTATATTCAAGAGTTCGCTGCTAGCGAATGCGTTTTATTGCCACGATTTACAGCACTCATTTGGCATCGCACAGTTATACCGACTTGCCGCTCTGTCAGGGAGCCGGTGACGGTATGACTTGTAATACCAATTAGGCTCGATGAAAAACTCCGCCTGTAGGCGGAAAATGAATTAAATGCGATTTCTGGAGCAACTGTATTATGGCTCAGAACACGCACGGAAAGAATCATTATCCACTGCGGAAACAGTTCTTCAAATTATTTCACAAAATAGCATTTGTATAACATGTAATTACCAAACGTACCAAGAGTAACCTAAAGAAGCCTTTAAATAAAATACAATTTTATAATACATATTGTAATAAATACATTATTTACAGAACAATTAAATTTCATTTTAATTTGCCCCACGTAGGAGCACAAAATGTAGTAAATACAATTAAAAGATTAAAATAAGCCTCGCGTTGAGGTGTCAAAATGTAGTAAATGCAATTAAATTTATATTAAATCCCAAGTTGAGGCACCAAAATTAATAAATACAATTTTTCAAAAAGTGGGTCTCCAATAATGAATAGTTAATTTTAACTTTAAATGAAGACGACGTTGAAGCATAAAATGTAATATTCAAAATTAAATGAGATTTTTTAAAAGAAAATTAGTTAGTTGAAAAGATAGGATTTTAAATGAATATCAGACTTCAGAATATTAAACAAAGTTAATTTATTAAAACAAATTATTATTACCATTGAAAACTGTGTTACATGTTGGTAAAAATGTCACGGCTTGATTTCAGGGCCGACTATCGGGCGTTCAATAAAGAATGTTACGTCAAAACAATTAAAATTTACAAAGTGAGAAATCCTTAATTTAAACAATTAGTGAAATATGAAACCTGACGATAAATATCATTTACATTAGGTTTACATATAATATATTTTCTTTAGTTTACACTACCATTTTGCTGTGCAAAGGGGGGGCTCGTACTGACTCGATTGTTAAAACACTTCACAGACAGGCCATGTTTCACTGAATTTAATGTGGTTATAACTTACACACACAACACTTCCTGCTCTTTATATTTGACCACGCTAATTGTTTTACTGTTCTCTCGTTACATTCTTAACATGTACTGATCACTAGCCTGATATATCCGAGCATCTAACTAACTGGTGTCTCTCATCATCAGACAACCATTCAGAACTTGAGACTGGAGACTGGAAACTGGCGACTCCTAACACACTGCAGGTCTGACAAATACATTCAGCTCTGTATCCTGGTGAGTCCCAAAAACACGCTCTTACAACTTTATTATTTGAGCTTCCAAACTCCAGCTTTTCAAATTTATTCTCCTTTCTCCACCGACTCCCAACACACACTCAAGTTACGCGCGTCCAGCCATGCCCTCGAGACAATGCACACAGCAAGCAAGCATTATAGCCCCATATGATTGTACATAATTCTTATATTTACGCCTTCGACAATGAAAGTCATGAAATTTTGTTCATTAATTAATTGCATGTTTCCTTTTAATTACCACAATATATATATATATATATATATATATATATATATATATATATATATATATATATATATTGTGGTAATTAAAAGAAACAAAATAAATAATAATTTTATATATTTTGCCTCACGTTGAAGCACAAATTTTGTAATAAACAAAAATAAATGATAATTAAATTTATCTGTAGATAAGCCCCACGTTGAGGTGCCAATTTTTGTAATAAACAAATAAAATTTACAAATATATAACAAAACAAATGTAATAAAACACGTTTTTATCTAAGTGGAAATTTTACAAACTGATATTGTTGTGCCACCGCTTAATTTTCAGGGACGCTTATAGGGCCTCTAATAAAGATAGTTACATAAATGACAATTAAATATTACAAGGAAAAAATATTTCTGACTTAAATTATTGTTATTTTAAAAAAAAATGATCGAAATTTGAAATTTGACGGTAATTATATTTACACTACAAGGTTTACAAAATTATTTTGATTTGCTTCACACTTGTCTGGTCATCTGGGCTCGATCTCACTTGTTTTTTTGAACACATCACAAAAAGGCCATATTTCACTGAATTTAAAGTTATTTTAGTTTTCAAACACAAATCACTTTCTGATCCTAACTGTTGATAACTCTGTTTGAACAATCACAGTTGATAGCTTTGTTCTCTAAAACTTTGATAATTACTCGAACATGGCAATAGACGAAATATAATTCTAAACTGGAGACTTGCAATTAAAAAACCGGGGACTTTTAATACAAAATTTTAGGTTCCAGGAACTCGGAATACGGACTCCTCAAAACACACCTTCCTGAATCCTCCTCCGAGCAACTCTGAATCTCTTCTGAAGTTCCGTTCGTTTCAATGCTGCCTGAGGCAACAATGTAACTCTAGGAAGCAAGCATTATAGGCTCCATATACTTGTAGACAATCCTTAACCTATAATGCAACGGCCTCATATTTACGCCACCGATAACGAAAAGAGTAAGATTTTATTTATTAAATAATTACATATTCGTAATTACCACTATATATTGTAATGATTAATAATGTGGTCTTAAATTAATAGGAATAATTAAAAAAATTATTATGTATTTAAAATTTATTGTTGATAATTACACATTATAAACCCTGCTTTGCACGCCGAATTCCATCAATTTATCAATCAAATATTTCAATTTTATTTCATTAATTCGTGGCGTTCTACGAAAATACAGCTTTATATTTTTGCAATCAACTACGACGAATTTCTCTTTATCTCAGGGTCATCACTGGGTTTGATAGGAAGAACAAATACAATGAACTAAAATATTAACAATCCAAACTCACTGAAGTTAACGGAATACATTATTAACTACAAAAGAAAAAGAAAACGAATGAAAAGAAAAACGCTAACGAAATCTGACTCTACCCTTTAATTGTCGTTTACAGTCATTAATAATTGTTTTGCACTCACGACAGTGCTTCTGGTACCAGTTCGGACTCTTGTATCTTGAAGTCAACACACACTAAACAGGCCATTATACACTGATTCTACTCAATAGATTTTGAACACCCGCGGTCAATGCTCTGAATCTCTGCTATCCTGGAACCTGGATTAGCCCACCCTCAGCCAGTTGCCAGACGTAGATCTCCTCAAAGACTCTCTATGCGAAAATTAGTATAGTTTGTGAAGCAAAACTTCTGCTTCCAAATTGAGATTTTTATGAGTCTCTCCGTCAAACTCTTTACGAGCGTTTTATGTAAACTATTGTATCTCGCCGTTGGACTTCCTGGATAGCCCTATTCATGCTTTTAGATTAGCAAACTTAACTGTGTTGTATCTCTCGCAGACTCTTTTATGTATTCTTTCTCGACCCAGGCTGAACGCAGACTCCACGATCACTGAGTTCTCTAAGCGCGCGGTCTCCAGTCTCCATTGTTAACAAAGAAAGACCCGCTGCGATTGTCGTCTTTAAGGACCCGTACCGCCAACTGTTAAATTATATTAAAAACAATTAATACCCTGTTTAATTGATATTAATATATATATATATATATATATATATATATATATATATATATAAGGCACAAGGTTTCCAGAAACGATGTGTTGTATTTTCATACTCACTTATTTTTCTGTATTTGGCTATATTTCTTATTATTATACTAAAATATATTTATTTCACGCAATATACTGAATAGATGGAAAATACTCTTCGTGATGTATTATGTCTCTAAATGACAAAACCATGGCAAAATTAATGTTGTCTGAGAGAGAAATTAATGACGATATTGTTTACAACTTTCTGATAATATTAATACAGAATATAAATTTTCTGTTTGTGTTACTGTTTGAATTAAAGCGTCACACATGTGTGTCTTTGGCTTCACTGCAGATTTTAAAAGGTATTATTTTTTTACTTTCTGCGTGGACGAGGATGAAAATGATTAGAGTCAATTCTACAATTGTGTTCGTGATACAAATCGTAATAAAAAAATGGTATTTCAGCTAAAACATAAGAAAAATTGGTATAAATTTATGACTAAGTTAGTTCAGAAGTGTTAAAAACATATTTTATAAGCGTATTTGGTAAGAGCAGCATGAAGTATTCAACTTCCAAACATATGGTCAGACTTTCCGAATTGAAACAAAGAAGTTATAAATGCGACAAAGGAAACTAATTCTGCCGCAATTATTTATTTAAGTGAAACATGTTTAAATTGAAACCGCCACGTCCGGGATAAATATGGGGTAAGAATTAATCCACGTAAGAAAAGCTTTCTTCAAAGCCTTGATTCATTAACAACAATGGGTTACCTTTGGTTATTGGAGTGATGAGGTTTGTCGTCGTCCTTCTGGATGGATATCGATCTGAGAATTGGATTGATGATGTTGCATTCCGTAAAACATTCTATACTCCTCCAAGCCTGGTATGTTGTAATAAATTGGTTGTAATAATGACAATAATAAATTCAATTTATGTTGGTAGTATCTGATGTGGTTGGCAATACTGACCGTTGAACGAAAGTCAACTTCGATGTTTAGTACGAGATGTTGGGTTAAGAGATCAATGCGAATTTAATGATATATGCATTACTTGAATTGTGTCATTACTAGAATTAGCATTTTGATTTATATTGGAATGTATGAATGGGCATCTTTCAGGTCACTTAGACGGAACACCGTCGAAAGCTCCTGTATATGACCTTGTGGTTTTAATAAAACACATAATAAAAAAAGAGGATTGGTTTGTGGTTAATGAATATATTGAAACCAAAATCATTGTCCAGTGGCCTGCACTGAACACTTCCTGAACTGTACTTTTTCCTGTAACTATTTCCGACCACGTGATTTTCTCTTTCATTTCCTGTTTCACAGCATTTCATCTGTCTCAAAGCTGAATAAAATTTCAGCTTAAGTTAAAAGAAACTCAGTTGGTCTAGTACTGAATAAAACGTGATATAACGTGGAAACGTATGTTTCTTCTTTACCGTGACTATCTATCAAGGAACAGATTCAATGTGAAATTTATGATTACAGACTGTCCAAAAATAAACTTGATCTTTGGGAACGAAAACAATACGAGAGCATAATTAGCAGTATAGGGACGAATATATCCTTTTTCCAAAATCTGATGGATCCTGTTTTTCAATATTAACATCTTGGGTGCTCAGAGATTGTAAGGAGAGGATCGAACAGGCATTGGAGAGGCGGAAAGGAGTTTCATGCTCTAATATGTTTTACTTAAACAGCCGATCAATAAATTCATGAACCAAAGTCTGTATTATGGAAGCTTGATGAAGTAAGTAGTAAGATAAGTCAATAGAGGTAGAATCCCTTGTCGGCAAATGCAAAACAACGACGTAGGGCTTCTCGGACTTCCTGCAGGGGAACGTTCTACCTAAAAGGGAAACGGAGAAAACCCAACAACAAACGTGAGGCAAAGGAAAACGTAAGAAAATTACGTGCAAAATAAGTCAGGAGTGTAAAAATAAAATATATTTCCAGAATATATGAATAAAGAAGTTTATCAGAGATATAGAATTTCAAGTCCAACGAAATTCATTAAAATGTAGTCCCTAGGTGAAAAGCCCCGTTAAATCTAATTGGGACCCATTAGCCGCAAAAGAAGAACGTATGAATGGGGTTTTTATTCGCGTTTGCGGTTTTCTTATAAAAGGACAACTACAAAACCTCTATTGAACTACTGGAGTCAACAAGCAGGCAGAACCTTGTAGGAGAGACAAGAAGGGCCTACGGTTGTGGATGCTTTTTCCTCTCACCGTTTTTGAACTCCGGTTCCCACATGCCGAGGCGCCTCGGCCTGTTTTGAGAGGTGTATGTTCCGGGGTCACAGACCTTGGGCATACGGTAGGAGTTGTTCTCTGTTCCCATTGGAACAGTCAGCCAGCTGCCTCCTAAACTGGTCGAGGTACGGAGAATGGAATGCTGCGACCCCACAGCACACTCTTCTCCCTCTATCGGAAGGGCGTGGGACAAGTACCCATTGCCCGACCTACCTGATGCAGGTTTTTCTAGGGTTTTCCCTGCATTACTTTTAGGCGAATGCCGGGTAGGATCCTTAAACTATAGCCCGGGGACCCTAGTTAACCCATGGCTACCTTCCTCTACCCTTCCGCATCACCCCTTTCAAATCCCTTCCTATGCTATTAAAGGGGAGTTGCCACCATGTGGATTGCTCTCATGTAGCTTGTTACACTAAAAAAAAACTGGGGTAAACAAGAACCTTGACTAGACTGCTCGAAATGGTTATGGGTAACATAGGTTAATGAACAGTAGTGTGCGCAATCTACGACATTGTATTGGTTAGATGATTCCGGTGGCCTGCGGCTCCTAGAAAGAAACTCTGAAAACATTCACAGAGAACTTGTTCACCATAGTAGAACACCACGGGCTCGAACGGGAAACGCATAAAATCAATACATTTAATAACGATAATTGTGGAAAAAAGGGCAGCGAAAATTTCACAGAACTATGTTATAAATAGTTGGTTTGTTCTTCATTCGAGTATGATGAAAAGAAAAGAGTGAAGGGGATAAAAAATTCAAGAAAAGCTACAAAATTTGTAATATGGATAATGCTAATTAAATGTTTTAGGAAATGTTTCGTTAATGAAAACGACGTAGAATTAGGTTTAGCACTCCAATTAAATCATCCTAGTGAAACAAAGCATTTCATGCTATATAGTAAAAACCAAGGACACTTATATGAAATTATTTTCGTTGGTATGATTTGTTTATATTTAATAAAACTGACGGTATTTATAAGAAAGTTGTATGTACATTCGTATCCATTAATTGATACATTCTTTATTAATGTGAGTTTAGAATCTTAGACAACATTACCGTCTAATATTAATAACGTATAGTGTACTTTTAATGTTTAATATTGGATTTTGTGTCCCAAACGTGCATTCCTTTAACTATTTCGAACAAAAAACCAATAACAGAAAAATTCTGTCTCTTCCAGTAGATTACGAAACAAATTCGTCTTTCTAAAATATAAACGATTCTCCAAATAACCACCTTGTGTAAGGTGATCACAATAAGAAATTACTGGAGAGCATTAGGTTCGTGTTAAAATACATAATAAATAGTTAATACGAATTGTGATTAGATACTTCAGCTGGACTGGCACCACAACTGTGTTACAAGCGTTTCTCTTTGTGACGGACGGGCTATACGACTGCATTAAAAAGCAGTGGAGGAATAATCACAATGTCGGAGATGAGAACGTAGCAAATGAACCACTTGTGGCTTCTTTAACCATACCACATAAATTTAAACTTGATGGAGAACTGCGTACAAACAATGGATTGAATTCAGAAAATTACAAATCTTCAAAGCTAAATTTCCAGTAACTGGAGTAACAATTAAGAAAGTTTTAGCTAATTGATGACAGGCTAAGGCTTTGAATGACGTCGCTGGATCAGCTGAATGTAAATTCATCCCAATATTCAATTGGTCAGGAAATAAATTAATTCTATCAATATTATAAAATTGCTGTGATTTTCATAGAAGTTATGATATTAAGTGTTTTACACCTTTCTTATCATAGTATTTAACTTCATCTCCAGGAGCTAGAATAAGCTCCTTGGTGAACCCGCCGTGGAACAAGGAACATAATTTGTTTAATCCACTTCCTAACACTTGATAGATAGTTCTTGTGAAAGTTTGATCGAGATTTGAATGTATTTGACTGCATAATGTACAATACCATTGTCAAATAAAGTAGGAAAGTTTTAGGCCTAATACACACTTCGATACAAAGTAGAGCGATTTTTGTATCAAGACTATCCACAAACAATCGAGCGATTGTATATAGACAATCGAGAGACAAATTCTTGTATATTGTAATAACCAGCTCAGAAGGACAGGAATTCTGTTCTTATTTTTGTCAGATTTGTTTACGAACTCAGACTGGGAATACTTGAGTGGTTTGAACATATAAAAAATAATGATAAAATGACGGATAAGTGACTTTTAGAGGAGGGAAAAATTAATAATTGGGGCATTTTTTGCGGCTCTTAGGGCTAATTGGTTTTGACCAACATCTGGAATTCCGGAATCCTAATGACAGTTGGACAGTTTAAGGGTCATTATAATTTCGCGTTGGAGAGGAGACGGACGTGTCAGCGGGAAGAGATCGCTGGTGAAGGTCCGCAGGGCGGACGCAAGGCCGAGAGTAATCAGCTGGACATCAGTCGTCAACAGTTGGGAGTTTCATCGTGGAGGTCTGTCTGAAAGCAGAGTTGTTTAAATTCGTTGTGAGGGTGACGTCGTCAAGAGGAGGTGTCTGGAAAGCAGAGTGTGAGTGCAGCCTGGTGACTGTTATGCCGATATAAAGTGAGTGTGTGGACCCGAGAGTGTTTAAGTTTATTTTTCTGAATTTAATAATTGTAAATTGCTAATAAAGGGTAAAAAGTGTCAGATTTCGTCTCATTTCGTTTCAGTCGTTTCACTCATTTCGTTTTTCATTTATTGTAACTGTATTTGTTTAATTGTAACATTTTGTTCCGTTTCCTTATAAACCCAGTAAAGACCTTGAGGGTACCGAGTCCAATTATTTAAAATGTATTCTAGGTAAATAAAATTGTTTTGACTTCATAAAAATTAATCAGATTTGTGTAATTGAAAATTGTGGTTTAATAAATGATAATTGTTGTTTAATTTTTTTAGGTCTACAGGCTACATGAGGGTGATCCACATTGGGCAACTCCCCTTTAATAGCATAGGAAGGGATTAGAAAGGGGGGATGAAAAATTTATTATTGAGGTATTTCAATATATTTACTCGCTTTTAGATCAAAATCACAGAACTTTGGTCTCCCGTCTGAAATGGGGGACTTAAGACAATTCTCAGAATTGTTAGACATTGTTGCGCAATATATCGTAGTGTGGACACTTTTTTAGACATGGGCCCTAGTTATCCTCTGTGAGGTCTGAAGAAAGCTTCTATGATTTTATTATATTTTTGCTGGTTTATTATCAATATGTGACAAAGAAAGTTTTACTTTTAAAAGAAAAAGGTGAAAACTCTGCATTTTGTTTGTGGGAAGTGACATCCTGAATATAAAAATCGTATTAAGCAGAAAATAGTTATTGAAGAGATGGTAAAAAAATATGAAGTGTCCGTAGGTAACATTGAAAAAAAATACAACAGTTTGCTTCGATATCCTGAAGGGGTACTTTAGGCTAATGAACGCTTATCCACTTGCCAGAAAACGCACAATCTCAAAGATGGTAAAATTGGTTCTCTACTTTAGTTTTTCCGTATTCTTCTATCTAAAAGCAGGAGCAATACTTCGAAGTCTTTTGGGGTCAAGCGGGAGAAGTTTCGGAAACCTGTGCTATCTTCGTATTTCAGTGTTGAAACTTAATTTCATCCGAAACGAGGTCCTTCCGCATAATTTCGCGTCTCCGTGGACGTGTTTTCTACGCTTATTTTTCATTGTCCATGATTAGATCGGCTCAAGCTGCAATCCCAACAAGCTCAGACATATTTCGCAACTAACGAAGAACAGGGTACTCAAGTGTACACACGCGTTAAAGGCTTTAGACTGTCTATATACATGCCTATAGACAGTTCCTACACATGTCTATATACAAACACTCCACCTTCTATGCCTTAGACAGACATCTAAAAGAGCGGAATGAAACTGTCACATTCACAGGAAAATGATAAACTGAAAGAGTTATCATTCCTTATGTATATTTAAGTTTCAAGTGGTTGCCTACATTTTCTAGAACGTCATGATTCCAAGATTTTGGTACATTCATCTATGAAAATTTACAGAATATTCTACAGAGTTGTATTAACTTTCTAAAACTACTATATCGTTCATCTGATTATATTAATATGAAAAAATACTTTTAAATGGTTCTACAAAGTTCTTCTCATTTTTACTAATTTTCAGAAGTTTCTTCTGACACATAGATCTGTTAGTTTCCATAATCTTCTTTAAGGTTAGACTAATATTAAGCTAAAATGCCATCGGGACAGTCGCTAATCATCTTAGCATCCTGAGATGCTGATATATATATATATATATATATATATATATATATTGTAACATGATTGTTACATTGTCAATTTATGAATTTGTGGCCTTTGTCGGTTTCTCTTTACCGCGCCGCATAGAGTATTGTTGGTGGAAGGCGCGCGCCGAGACGTGGCGAGGCAATGTATCAGTTCCGCTTAGGACTCGCCAAGGGACGGAAGTCCCAGTGGTTCAACACAAAAATGAAATAAATAACCACGCCCTGCAGATATTATATGTTCTCAATGCTCGAGAAATAAATAAATTATATCAAAAAATTGTTTATATAATAAACAACCAGCTAAGAAGGACAGGAATTCTGTTATTATTTTTGTCAGATTTGTTTACCAACTCAGACTGGGGATCCTTGAGTGGTTGGTACATATAAAAGATAATGATAAAATTATGGATAAGTGGCTCTTAGAGAAGGGGAGGTCTAATAATTGGGGCATTTTGCGGCTCTTAGGGCTAAATGGGTGTAACCGACATCTGGACTAAGGAATCCTAATGGCATAAATGACAGAAGGTTGTTGGACGATGCAATTATATTAAACGGAAATAATTTAATTTAATTGATTGTGTGGGTCTCGGAGCGGGAGAAAGCCAAGAGATGGTGTTGTTTGGCGAACATGGAATTTCAAAACAACTGTGAAAACAAGGGAATATTCTGGAGCCTGGATATAAATAAGAGGGCAGCTGGACGAAAAGAAAACACAGTTAAGCAGGAAACCTCAGACGAGTTAATCGTGAGAGTTGTAAGGTGATGGACGTGGAGTGTAGTAGCAGAATCTGTACGAGAAAGTCCTAGGAGAGTGAAGTTCGAGTCAACAGACGTAAGGAGAGATCATCGGATGGTAGGCCAAGCTAGGTGGCCGACATCAGTCATCGAAAGTTTGTAGGAGTTCGTCGTGGAAATCTGTCTGCCAGCAGAGTAGGTTGAATTCGTCGTGAGGGTAACGTCATCTAGGAGAGGTGACTGTGAAAGCAGAGTGTGAGCGCAACCTGGTGCCTTTTAAGCCTGTATGAAGTGAGTGTGTGGACCAGAGAGCTTGTAAGTTTATTTTTCTGATTTCATAATTGTAAATTGTTAAATAAGGGTAAAAAGTCAGATTTCGTTTCATTTGTTTCAATCATTTCAATCATTTCATTTCGTTTCATTTCGTTTTTTTAAATTTATTTTAACTGTTTTGTTGAATTGTAAAAATTGTGTTCCGTTTCCTTATCAACCCAGTAAAGACCCTGGGGTACCGACTCTAATTTATCAAATGGATTCAAGATAAATAATTTTTTTTTGATTTTATAAAATTTCATTAGATTTGTCTATTTGTAAATTGTGTCTGAATAAATAATAATTGTATGTTTTAAATTGGTAGTTTTATTTTATTTTCTGTATTACAATATATATATATATATATATATATATATATATATATATATATTCATATATCAACAATTCGACGATTTAATTAATTTTTAGAAGAATTAGCCCCTCATTGTGATATGTTAAATGTAATAATTAAAATGATAGGTTTTATTTAAATAAAAAAAACAATTTTTAATAATAAATTTATTTATTAATTCGTTGCTTCTAAAATTTACAAACAATTTCAATAAAATGAAAATCTCTTAATCTCTCAGTGTCTTTACTGGGTTTGATGATTTACAGTGAAAATCATAGAATGATGTTATTAACAATACAGTTTAAAATTTACTTAAAAATAATGTGCTGATAAATTAAAGAAAAGCTACAAGAAAAGCGAACGAAATCTGACTTTACCTTATAGTTAAGAGTTTACAGATTTTATTAACGTTTTGGTTACTTACGTATTGTTCGGCTGGTACCAGAATTCTTTTGGCGCTTCAAAAGTACACTATATTGCAAAACTTTTACACAGATTCTAAGTTTTTCTCACAGATTCTACACTTATGAAGTCTAAATGTAATTATTAGGCTCCTAGGAACTCGGATGATCCTCCTAATTGGTCAGCTATCTGATGTCGTTTTCCCTCAGCACGACAATGTTAAAGTTCTTTATACTGAAGCAACCCCGTTGGCTAATTGTTATAACATCTACTCGGTCCAACTAACTGCTTGCTTACAAGAATCTTATGAGTTGCAGATTTTTTAGTCTTTTACCTATTTATTTATCGGTTTGGCTTGAAAACTCCTAAGTAGCTCGGTGAAGATTTACTTTTAAATGTCTCTCCTCTCGTGGTAGACTGAAGACTGCCGATACTTCTGCGCGCGTAATCGCCATTCCGAACCCTCAACAATAGGAACAGAGCTCGCCTCTCATTGTCGCTTTACTCGCTCTCGCTATAATTCAAACTGTTCGCTAACAATTCAAATGATTTAAAAACAATTAATGGCTTAATTAATTGGCATTATATATATATATATATTAGCAAATACTAAGGAGTTTATTGTATGCAAGATTTTTCTGCCTTCATTTCGGCAGTATGGGCGATGTATTTCCGTAGCGCCCAATGTTTACGATCGTTTGACGATGGGTCAAACTGTATCTCGGGAGAAGGGTGTAAAAGGCCTAGGAAATAAACACACGTCAGTCAGTAGCAGAAACCACCTCACGCTAGCAGGTAGCGATATTGTTTTCATCAGTCAGTAGTGGAGAAGGCTAGCCTGTGGGCAGTAGGACAGTCGCGTGGTTGTTGGAATTCGTGTGTCTGGAAACCTTGATCGATTTGGACATTCTGTCCAGGTGCGCCGTCGGTGGTGGTCGTTGTTTCCTTTTGGTCTGAAGTCATTCCGATCCTAAGCAGTTCTCTGCTATATTGGATTCAATTTGTATTTTTTTTGGTATAGCGAATCTCACTCGAGATTCAGGCCAGTCCAAGGTTGGTAAAAGGTCCCGGTAACCTCGGGCAAAGCCGTCTGTCTATGATAGCTCTGCCAGCAAATCCTATCTCCACACCACCTATGGTGACACTGGGCAATGCAGCTTTGCTGGAGATGAGTGCTTAATGTAGGGTTGTGAGTTTGTTGTGATCATTAACGAACCACGAACTAACGTGCATCCTTTGAAGGGTGTTCGACCGCTTGGGAACCAATTTTGACGGTCCATGGTGGTTTTTTTTGTTTTGGTTAAGGATGGTAAATAAGTGTTTGATTTGTATTATAAAAATTTCTATAATTTTCTGTGTTCATTTTATAAACTCCTATTTTTTATTGGAGGCTCGTAGGCGACCCCTGAGATATATTTCCCTTTAATATTTTGGTACAACAGTTTGACACCATTATAGGGGAAAATGTTAATTAATTTAATATTGGTTATTAGAATATATATAATATATATATATATATATATAGGGTGAAATAATTTTCAATAATCTGTTGGTTAATTGCAACAGTACAAACCGTCCAACTCCAAAAGTGTGTCAGGGCGAATCACATTAGGCTAACTTAACAAATGTGTAGTATCTCTCTTATTTCACCCTCGGCCTCGAGATGAGGATCCATAATGGTCGTCTCTTTATGATAAGTTTCTTAAAGATTTCATGAAAGAAATGTACCTCCTGGTGGGAGAATACTTTCCTTTGCCCCATTCTATGCGATTTACCTATAAAGCCCGAGCTTTGCGTGATGATTCACATCAATAGAAGTTTCGGTAGGTGGAAAAATCGATCGGGACATATCTGAGTGTAGTATTAAAGACATAAAATAATCTTCTCCTATGATATCCGCTGAAACATAAAGTTGGAAAATATGTTTGTTGTGTACTTAATAAATAAGTAATGGGATGTAATAAAATACTAATTTAATATCAGTGTGAAGTCTCGCAGTTTGTAAAGCGATTGGCTCATACCTACTTATTGAATCATGCGACATTTGTGTCTTTTGAAGTTTGAAATAAATCTAGTGGAAACTTTGTTCACTAACTATACTTCGTGATTATTATGATTTTTCTTCGTATCAAATACTGATTTTTGTTCGGGTTTTGACAGTACACTATTTTTTTGATTCAAACTTTTATTCTAGCGGACCTGATGAGATACCTTTTTCACTACACCCATCCGGACTTTTCTTTTCATGTAGTATCCCTTGGCTACGAGGGATCAGCTCACCAGTACTCATTACAATGGAATGATCTCATCATACCGACCATTAACTAATTGCCCGCTGGAGCACACTGCGTTAGGCGATGCTCTGTTGCCTGGAACGTATATATCCTAGAGTTGAAATGAGCTGGGTGAAGGATAATCTAATAATTTCTCTATATTTTCAAATATTAGTTAAACTAATGTAATAACAAACTTATTTTATTAGAATAATCCCTTGAAAAATCCGTTAAAGAAACTGTCCAACACTGGCCCAATACAGACATGAAGTGTATAGAACTCAATAGTCTTAATTTAGGTACAATATTGTATATTAATACCATTGCAATTTATAGACAAAAGATTTGAGTTAGGAGGAATCCAAAGCAAATCTGACTCATCAAAGCACTCTGACAAGAACATTTATCGATGAATTACATCAGGCAAAATTAATTCTACATTTAAACCAATTAATGCATGCCAATGATTAAAGTATGACTTAATTTGAAACTCTTAAATTGTGTTAGACCTCATTTAAATAGCATTAGGCCTAACCTAACCTCGACTAAATGCATTGTAGGAAGTTTTCAGCGAATGAAGAGCGAAGACTTTCAGTCTGAAGTAAATTTTCTGTTAAGATATATCATGGAAGAAGAATAAGCCATTATCAAAAAATGTTGAAAACAATTACATTTGGTAATAATGAATAAATGAGGAAAATATAAACGTTGAGTATTATAATAATAAATACGAAGATGGTGGAAAATACAGGTGTAGGTAATTGATGAGTTTGGCGATGCTTTTTTGTAAGAAACTGGATACTTGATAGGATAGGAAATAAATGGGCAGTACAAAAGGAAGAGTATGCATGGTAGCCAAGGGTTAATTAGGAAGGACCCCTGGCTATAAGTTTAGGATCTTACTCGGCATTGTCTTAAATACTATTCAGGGGAAGTCCTACAGAAATTTGTATCGGGTAGGTCGGACTCTCTGTACTTGTCCCACGACCTTCCAGTTTCTAGTTACATATATATCGTAGATGGCCTGTGGCAAAAATATCCATACAATGCTCATAAATGCTGCAAGAAAATTCTTTAAATTGAATTTTAAGACGTTGAAACAGAAATGCTACTGAGGAAAATTTGTATATATTACAAGAGCTCAAACCTTGTAGTGTTTCTAGAACGTACTTAAGATCTTTACTTATACTTCTGTACAAATTTTGGAACGTTGATTTTATTATTATTGGAGATGTATTATTTAAAATTATGTTGTAATATAAATATTACGTAACTATATTATAATCTATTAAAATAAATGAATTTTAGAGAATTAACAAGTGTTTGAGATTAATAGCAAGGAAGGTAAATGTATATAATAATTTTAAATCTTCAAATACAAAAATATTCGTTCTAATTCCGAGGGTTTCCGATTATCAATTTAGTTGGTGAAACTTTCCAATTCTTTCCTTATAATGGCAGTGAAACCCAACAAAATGGAACTTCCTGTACTGCAGCGTTATGAGTTCAACTTCGCGTTGTGTTCCCAAGCAAAAGAATTTCCACGTCGAGAAAATTGCAGCTTTTCCGGGACGACGAAGCGCGAGGCAGTTCGTTAGATTGATTTAGAGTTGCTAGAGATAAGGAAAGAGAATCAATTTGGACCTTCGCTTCTCCATCAGGGTACCAATCACTTAACTTTCCAAACTCGTTTACATTTAATGGCAAGGATTTGATTGCATCTTATCGTAAAGCTGATTAAGTTACAGCTTCATTCTACCTTTTTGTAGAAAATTATGTGTTAAGTAGTTTTACAAGTTATTCTGTATTCATTTCTTCCCGTAAAACGTCCATAATTTATTCTCAAAGAAAGTCTTAGTGTACATTGACTGAAAAATTATATTTATTCTAGAAATATGTCCTACAAAATGGAAACGAGTATTGGGGATAAATGTATCAATATAATCAGAAACGAAATAATGTAAATAGAAAATAATTAACTATCACTTGTGAATCTTAGTATCAGATATGAATATAATTGAAGTTTTATCATATAGTTTGAGACATAGTTTTACTTTTCATGGTTCGCTTCATTGATTATTTAATTCCTCAGTTATCGATAATATTGATCCTCCGAAAAGTTTACGCCGATACAAACACAATATTTGTAAAAATTAGAAATGTATTCAGCGATAGTTAATTTTGTTCGTCCCAAAGTCTGATTTGCAGAAGAAAGAGGTAAGGCAATTGTGGACAAAGAGATGTTACAAGTATCATTAGACAAAGTCATATAAATGAGACTGGATCGAGCGGTGAACTCACGTAAATAAATGTTTCAACATTTATAAACTGTTTGTGCAATCGTGAAACAAAGACGTGCTCGGTTCAACCCAGCCTCATAGAGAATGATAACTTAGATACTGCATCTGAATGATGAACGGAAGAAATTGTTATAAGTTTATCAAACAGTCAATTCAGCCAATTATTTATTATTCCTCCAAAATTATTGGCCAATAAACCAATTTTATTACATTTAAGACAATCAGGGGCTTTCGGCTCTCAGGCCATCATCATCTGAAAAATGTACAAAAACATCATATTTAGCGAGAATACATTTTTGTTAAATTACCATTTTTTATCCTACAATATAAAATGTTTGCTCGCTAAATATTGTTTTTTGTACATTTTGCAGATGATGACGTGAGAGCCGAAAGCTTCTGATTGGTTTAATGGCCAGTAATATTGGGCGACAATTAAAAAAATTGGCTGATTTGACTACAGTCAACAGTTAGTCTTTTAAGTATATTTAAGAGTTTATTTATCTTATATGAATAAGTAACGAGGAAAAGGAAAAGTGCGGGATTTTATAGGGTTTATTATTCCAAAAACACAGAACTTGTCCTTTGGGAATAAAAATGTTTACCAAATATTGGGTATGTTAAATATAAGTTGAGATATTCCATTTGATGAAAATACATTTATTTTATTTTAGTACCATAAGCTTTTAAAGCAGCTTTGAAAACTTTAAACAAATGTATGCCTGCTAAGTTAATTCTATATATTTCCTTTGGCCTGCAATAGTTGTAATTACTTCATTTAGTTTCACAAATAAACCATGAATTAAATCTTGTGGAATAGAACGTAAGTACAAAATTAACTCGTGCAATTAACCATTATAATATATATCCATACTTTTGTCGCGGTGAAAGTATTATTTAAATCATAAATGATCCTTAAATTAAAAATTTATTTTTCCATTTAATGTAATGTAAACACGTTGAGAATTATATTTTAATAAACTAAAAAATTATTACGTACTAATAAATTAATAATCGACACGACGTATCGTTAATTTTTTAACTTTTTGAGGAGTAAATAAAAGAATTATGTAAGTCTAAATATAATTTCTTTCTTTAAATATAAATGTATAGTTAAAATATTGTCGAGAAAATTTCCTCATGCATTTTTATTTCAAGAAATAAATTACATTCCGACTTGTAAAACTTGGTTGGGAATTAAATTTAACAAAAAGTTAACGTTTTTTGAAAATAATAATGCTAAAAACGACTGTAATGGAGACAAACTCAAATAAGAAAGTTAAAATAAGTAAATTAAAATTTAGAAATTACGGACGTTTCAACGCGAATTTTCGTCAATATTTAACGGCGAAAACTGGAAAGTGAACAAGAAACTAAAATCAAAGATGAAATATAAGAGCCGCAGAACTTAAAAGAAAACATAATAACTTGTAGAGACTTTCTGTGTCAAACTTAATATTAACGCAATTATTTTTAATTTACAGCATTACAGAAATTATACTTTTTCAATAATGTGGTTCTCTGTCTAAAATGGAGGTATTGTTAAAATCGAAACCGTGATTACATATCATACAATGTTTGGTGATGGAACTATGTTTACAAGATGACAGTTTGAAATTATATTTACGTTCTTGAATCCCAGTACTAAAATTCTTCTTGTTTGGCCGACATAACCAAAAACACAATTTGACCACTTACATCGGCTAAACTAGAAGAATTTTAATACTGGGATTAAAGAACGTAAATATAATTTCAAACTGTCATCTTGGTAAACATAATTTTGTCACCAACATTATATGAAATTTAATCACGGTTTCGATTTTAACAATACCGCCATTTTAGACAGAGAACCACGTTATTGGAAAAGATTATTTTCTGAAATACTGTATATTAAAATTCATACAAAAACTGTTGATATTAAGTTCTTTGGCTCTTAGATTTCATCCTTGATTAAGTTCCTGGTTCATATCCAATCTTAATTTATTCGCCGTTGTAGTCTGCACCAAGAAACTGTAATACCAAGGTCACGGAGTCTTCCGGCTAAGTTGCCAAATATTATGTCTAATAAGAGGCACGCGCGGCGACTAGAAGTGAGGGAGGTTGCACAATCTGGCAATAACGCTGGGCGAGGTGCGGTTAGCTACTCGACCTTAATACTACATATTCGTGGCACAGACTATAAAAAAATACGCGAATCCGCATCGAAACGTCAAATTTACTTAGTTTAAGTTCTTCTTTTTTAATTTTGTCTGTTTGAAGGTCGTTTTTGGCATTATGAGAATTAAAATTGTTAACATTACTTAAATTGTTCAGTTATAGATTTCTGTAAAAGGTAACAAGCACTATTACGAAGAATTTTCCCATAATTTAACACTGAAAAACCTTCAAAAATCATCACGCATAAAATCCGAATATAGTTGTATATGATTTCATTTGAGGGTCACTGAACTCCTTAACTTAATTATTTATTTTTCTGTTAACGTTTACATGGTCGTATAAATTATTTTTAAGACATTACTATTTCGTTATGGGATGAGCCATATGAGGATGATTGACCACAACAAAATAATAACGTCGAAATTTATATGAGTTTTTGATGGCATTCATGTTGAAATCGGTGACGGTGTGACGCCCGGCCAACATTTTCCTCGGGAAGCACGACGGGTTTGACCCAGTATCCGCCAAGAAATCCTGTGTTCGTGGTCCGGTCGCGGATGATGATGAAGAAGCTGTATTTACGACGGAACTCGTTCGCGGCTACGGCGAGTCGTCCCAGTAGTTTTTCGTCCAGTAGACGCACGGAGATTTGCAGTAGTACGCATCTTCCCGGAAACGACGGTGGTACCAGCATATGGCCGGAGCTGAATAGCGTTGAGGTGATCGCTGGGCTCGTCGGTTCTCCGGGCTGTAACCTCTGCTCTCGCGAGTGATCGCCGTGCCGCTGCGTTTATCGTCAGCCACGCAAACCGTTGCTGGTGCGACTGCAGGAACGAGCTCACTAATACGGTCCGCCGTTTGTGCAATTTCTTCCAATGACGAAGCTTTTTCCACCTGCAGAATTGCCTGCGTGAAGGGAGCAGGTGCTGCATCCACAGGATGCGCATTATCTCGTTGGGTACGGGCGTGGGCCCCGCGAGTGATCTCGGGTGTCACAGGAACTGCGATGGCGTCCTGTCCCCTGGTCCGTCGCCGCGCAGGAGCTGCTTCGGCTGTTATTCTCGCGATGGTATCACCTTTTCCTTAAGCTTGTGGTATCGGCCCGACTCAGGTGTTTGGAGAAGTATTTCTTCGACATCTTTTGCCCATCGGTGTTCGAGGTGGCTGACCACGTGTGAGAACTTAATTTCGTCTTCAGTGATGCCGGCGGCGTCGAACAGGAGTTCGACTTGCGCGAACCATAGGGTGACGTCGTCGGCCCGGAGTGGTGGAATTTTTGGAGCCATTCTGCCTTCTTGTGTGGTGGGATCGCTGGTTGCGTCGAGGTCATCGTGCAGCCGTCCGCCATTTGCTGGCAGACCCGTGTCTCCGTGCTCCCGTTTCTGGATGAGGAACCGCAGCCGTGCGTTCTCCTTCTCAATGGCGTTGATATATTCACGAAGCTGTTCCATGGAGTAGTGGTCTGTGTGTTGCGCCCTCTGGTGGGATGTTTTCCCACTACCTAGTTTAGTATCTCCATTCAGCGTTTGATACTACAAAATATCTCTACTTTCCAATTTACTTTGTGGAACAGCATAAAACTGAGAAAGGTTTACATTATTATAGTACAATGGATCAGAGCCAACTTTAAAAAATCTGGAAAAAAGTCCCTTGACGATCGCGGTAGTTTGAACCTATAAAATTTTAGATAAAATTTAACATTAACTGAAAATGAAATACAATTTGTTCCTTAAGAAACAAAATAACAATCTATAAAAGATGAACGTTAATATCTAACAAATGACGTTTGATTAATGTGAATAGAAAAATACAATTATTGTATGTCTGAATTTATTACTGAGTAATTTTTTGAGGATTATAATTTTAATGACTGATTTTTAATTTTGGTATTTATGTAATATAACCACACAGAAATTTAATCAGTCTCCATAAATAATTTAAACTCCACAACTAAATTTGTTTATTAATTTTGAACCAATTATTTGGCCAAATTTATCTTTAATTTGTCAAATTTTCTATAATTCTAAAAATGGAAAACATCGATTTTCTCTCCGCCTATCGGTTTCAACAGGATACGTGTCCATCCTACGGATAACCCTATAAGGATAATTGACTAGGTTCCTATGGTCCTGATACACATCGATTGTATCTCGACTTACGTTATGACGTTGTCCAAAGAAAACACTAATTCAAATGGTCCATTTTTAAAAAAATATGACATGTATAAACTTCATAAATTGTTAATGAATATGGCGAAATTATTGGTACAAAATTAATAAGAATTTAGTTATTAAGTTTTTATCATTTATGCAGACTGATTAAAAACCTGTGGGGTTATATTACATAAATACCAAACTATGCTCTGTCACAATAATTTCGATTTTTCTGATACCCCCAAATAATCGGGAACATTGGAGTTCATCCTACTATCTGTTACGAAACAAAATTCAAACTCTCAAATAACCTTTGAGTTAACTAGTGTGTCCTTATAATTCTTGGTCTTACTCGCATCTTATAGTTGTCAATTATTTATTTTTGTAATATAGAGATGAGATTCGAAGTGGTTTCCGTTAATAACTTTGTAAATCTGAATTTTCCGCTGTCCTGTATACCTCAAAATAAACGCGCACAGAATTAAATTGAATTATGAAATTGAATTTAGAAGACACGAAGTTTTTAATTCCTGGAAATCATTTATTTCAATTGGCAAAGAACAAATTTTGTACATGTCAGTTTATATTATTTTATGTTATAACTGATTTTAAACATTATTTATCGCAAACATTAAAATAGATCAGTCGACTCAGACTAACGTTCAATTAACAAACATATAGCAAAAATTATAGTTAAAATTTCTCCATGATTATTAGAGGCAGTATGAGTGCGTGAAACGTTTCTATTGGTTCAGAGCAATTGAAAATATATTTACATTTGACAACTCACCCTCTTTTTCTAGTGGGACTCTAACTCGTAAACAAACATTTCACTTCATTAGAGAAGTGAAATTGGTTTTATTCGCACATGGTCTACACTCAAAACAAGTTCATTAGGAAGAACTCGTATGCATTTGGAACTAAGGACTGTAAATATTAATATTTAGCTAATTATGGATAAAAGATTTGTAGCTAAAATACTGTAATAATTGAGAATCATTGTTGGAAGTTTTAATGGTAAGAGACAACAAACGCCATTAATGAATGTCAGTCATTTAAATTTAATTGATATTGGTTATTTATTTACAGTGAATACTTGATTATGAATACGTAAACTCCTTTTCGAATAAGTTATTAATGTTTCGGTAATTTTATTCGTGTGTTACCATCGATAAACTGAATTCTGAAAAATTAAATAAACTGATTTTTTATATTTACTAGAATACTCGAAATAGAAGAATATGTGTAATAAAATACTTCCGATTTATGAGTAATCCTTACGGTTGTATCCATGTAAATTCACGATGAACCCGTTGAAAATATAATAATCCGATTTTACGGTTCCTTTATGTCTTCGTTTTTATTTTCTTAGCTTCGAAAACTTCCAGTTAGGCAGCAGTAAAAAGTTGTGAGCAGTAAAGAAGTTAACTAATTGGATGTCTTGGATTGGAAAGAAAATAGACGTGTTACGAGGAAAACCGTTGCGAGGTAGCACAGCAGGTGTAGCTTTTAAAGAAGACCCTCTTCATTCATTACACATTCCCCTCACGATATTACTTTACATGTATAAAGATACTGTAATTTCAAGTATTGAAAATTTTGTTTCTAACTGCTGTTACGTTGGATTTCGTTACTGCACAATAAACTGAAATCCGGTCAGTTTTTTACATGTATTTTTTTAAATACAAAAAAATTTTCGTGCTTTTAAAAAATTCCCTTGTAATTTTTATAATTGTTTTATGCCATATTTTCATATCAAATTTAAAGTAATTAGAAAGTAACGACCATCGTATTATTGACGCAGAAACCGGTGCAAAAATTTTCGCTTTTCATCAGGAAGACCAAACATCAAAATGTAGGTCTTCAAAGCAGCGAATACAGAAACACTGCACATGAGTTGCTTCATGTTATTATTTAGATTATTCGGGTATTCCATTGTCTGGGAGTAGAAAAGTGAGCAAGAAAAAGTGAAACAAAAAAAGGCAAAGAAGAGGATAAAAACAGGGACATGATGAGAAAGATCGTCTAGAAGGTGAGAAAAATATGTAGAAACTCCAACGTTTCGATCAGTACGAAAACAAATTCTGTTCGTCATCAGTAGACATGTTCTCATATGAAGCTGAGGTGATACATGAATCAATCTTTCTCTGAACCTGAAAATGGTATTCATATATGCAGCATGAGAATTATTTACGTGCACTTAATTACAATGTATTTTTATAGGAAACAACACAAATCATTTAAGAATATTAGTCTAAATATTGAATTATGTATTATTAATATAAGTTAAAACTTCCATGACTTAATTTATGAGTGAGGTAAGCTCTATGTTATAACTATATGGTTGGTTAAAGATTGAAGTCTTTCCCGGTGAAGTTGTTCAATAAATAGTTCTCGGAATTCACACGAGTTTTGCATATATATATATATATTTATACGCAACGTTTCGACGACTGAAAGCACTTCGCCTAGAAACTGACGATAGTGCTTTCAGTCGTCGAAACGTTGCGTGTAAATATAAATATGCAAAACCCGTGTGAATCCCATAAAACTATTTATTTTATATGGTTGGTTAAAAATAATAAACAAATAAGTTGTCGAATAATCCTTTATAAATTCGTCAAATTTAGTAGGTCATAGTCAAATGCGTATAAAACGTCCTTCAACTAACTTTCCACTAATTCGTATCAGTGATGGTTAAATATCTGATATTATACAGAAATAAACTTCCTTGAATATCTTTCTGATTGATACCGAATTTTGTAGAAACGGGATTCAAAAATAAATAAAGATAATTTGTTTTTAATTATTGATCACTTGTTGCCAGATCTCTAAAGTGGTCCCTTAACAATCCTGATGTTTTGAACCCATATAAGAATTAATAAAATAGTATTAATTCTGCATTGTGTGCAAATGAAAAAATTGTTTTTTCAAAAAAATCTATTAAAAGTAAATGGTCATTACATTAATTTTTAACAGGAGAAGAATCTTTACTGCATATACGAGCTCGACAAGCCAAGCTGATACGAAATACGTCAGTAATCGTGAACAGAAGACGAGCACTAATCCACCCAATAATACCAAACAAAACATTCAGGATCATAAATATAAGGCGCTTAGTCAATCATTAGGTCCGCTAAAAATATCATATCCCTTTGGAAAAATTAAAGACTCTTATACTAAATGCTATGGACTCAAAGAACCCAAGGACCATTATTAGAGATTACCAAATATCCTCTACATCATTCATAAATATATTGGAATCTTTTTACCTACACTTAAATGATAAAACGGCAAAAAGTAGAATAAAAAGGCTCATAAATTTAATTAAGAAACAAGAGAGTGATTCATATTCAGAAGCAGACGCCTCATCTTAATAAAAACAGACTATGACTACAGTGCAGTGGAATTTGCAACAGTCGCAGTTTCAAACAAGTTAATGTTAAGGAATTATCCAAGTATTATGATAAATAATTAACAAATGCGAATTCTTAAAATGTAAATGAAAGAAACCTACATTTGAAATGTATAATTAATGTTTCAAAGTCTATTATTGGAATCAATGTTAATTGCTGCAAAAATTTTGTAAATAAGCACTAGTTGTAATTTATTTATGGGTTTATGGGTTGTTAACGCGACCATTATAAACCTTTAATTAAAAAAAAGAATCTTTAAGGAGTCAAAAAACTCAATTATTGAGAGAACCTATAGTTACATTTTTTTTGTTAGTCTTTTCTTAATCTTTAAATGTCTATAGTTGTAGTAGGAGACACGCTAGAAACTACAGTAATTCAGCATCAGTATAAGTTGAAATTCAGCCGAGTTTCATTCCTGAATCACATCTGCGGGAAATGAAACCTGCGACCAGGCGGACGTCGCTTATCTCTACCCTCGAGATTGCTTGACCTCAAAGAATCCTTCTCTGTGGGACAATCTGACACGCGTCCCAGGAGATGAACGTAATCTTCACAGATTTTCATGCCGACGGGTATTTGCATTCCCTTACTTGGATATCTTTGACCGTAAGCCAAATGGGATAAAGGAAAGAAGGGCTACGAAAATAAAAAAATCATTGTTTATAAAATTATTTGTATCTATTGACCATTATCCACCATTCTTACATGATAGTAAATAGTTATCACTGACAAAACAGACAGAAAATAAAGTTAAATAAACAATAATGAAAAATTTCTTTATTCGAACAATAGAGATTACACGATTTTCTGGTCCGGTCGAAGGTTTTCTCTGAACCGTTAAATCAGTTTCATACAACTTAGAAGTGAGCTTTGAGGCAGTAATTTCCTCTGCTCTTTAATTATTAACTTAAATATAATCAAACATGCTCATTTGTAATTGTCATGGTTAAATTGTTTGTAATAAAAGTACGTGTGTGCGGGAAGAAGTGCTTGATTTTCCAACACAAGAAACAGTGCAAAACACATTTAGCAGGCTCTATATTGGTTTTACATTCCAGTCTTTTGTTGACTGCGAGTGTCCTGGCTGCCTGGAGACAAACAACAGTAATTATTCGGACATAATTAATTTCTACAAAACATCTTCCCATAGCGTGTGCTTTACCGGCATAAACTTTCCGTGTTGTGCCAATTTTGTTTGAAGTAAATTTTCTATGTGCCGACCTTCTGTGATGTAGTAGTCAGCGTGGTCATTGCCGTGTGCCACAGGCGTCTCGGGTTAGAATCCTGGCACGGGTATGGATATTTGTGTCTTCCACGGCGAAAGGAAACCGGGATTAATGTACACTGACCATGTGTTACTCAAAAATCCCAAATGTGTAATGTAGGAAAAATGACTGGCAGTCGTCTTGGGACACATGGAGTGAAGGTGACTTAAAAATAAAAATTATCTCTGTATGCGCTAAAATTTCGATTTGTATTCAAAAATCAATCATTAGTGAATTTAATAAAAAAATGCGTGCAATAATTTGCAAGAATATGAATATTTCTAACATGCTCTAGAGGATAACTTCTCATGATTATTCCCATGTTATATATGAATAGCTAATATTCGTATACACATAATGACCATATTTGGTTTAATATTCTCACGTCCAATCATTTACCGTTGTGGCTTGTGGAACAATATTTATTTTTTCCATGATGATATTCGCCTTGTATATGCTTTTCAATTTATTCATTACTTGTCCTTATTTCTGAAACCTTCTTAAGACTGTTTCTCTTCATCAGATTTAATATGTTCTTCTTCTTTACGTTTTATTCCTTTCGGGTTATTTGCAGAACTTGAGTTCTGCTGTAAACAACTCTATTGGCATTGAACACGTCTCTTCATTTTAATTTTATACTCTGTTTTTTTCATTGCCTATGTATTACAGTTTTCGAATACGTTTGCAAAGTTCGATAATTAGTTCAGATATATTAATTCTGTAATATAATTAAGTATATTAATCCAATTAATTTTTTAAAATATTTATGTTTATCTCTCTTATAATTGTTTCATTTTATTGAGTAGTCTTTGATTTTCATGATACCATAATTTTCTTTTTCGGCCTGTAGGATTCAAATATTATTTTATAGTTTGTATCGAAAGTTTTTCCTTATCTAACGCGCTCCTTAAAGTTATTTATAGAATAAAATAAGCGAGTTTAGCTTTACATTTTATACAAGTTAGCCGTAAGACGTTCGTTTGGCAGATGTTCTTTAATTCATTTCTGATTGAGTTTTGTAATTCAAATTATATAATTTTTTTATATTCTGTACGTAAACATAGTTAACATGTAATGGAAATGTTCCCCCCCCCCCTCCAGTGTTTCATTGTATGTTCCCAATTTTTCTGGAAGAATGCATTAATTTCATAGTATTCATTGAATTTACTTGCTAAATATTCAACACAGTTGCCAACTGTAATTTAGTGAAGATAGAGTACGTCAATTTGTAAAAGAGTTTTCGAACTCTCATTTAATGAGTGAGTGCCTTCTTATTAAGTACAATTAATCAAAATTTAATTACTTTTAAAAATGGTTGAATCCATTTCGTAAAGTATACATTTCTGTTTAAATTGTTGTGTTATATGTATTAAATCCAAAGCTTGTTATTAAATAAAATGATTTTTCTATATTGAACATTATCTTCCATTCTTATATGATACTACATAATTATTATTTGAAAATAAACTAGAAAATAAATTTAAATAAGCAATAATGAATTGAGAATTTTTTATTATGTGTTATTATAAACTTCTTGAGCCAATTCCAACTCATTTTGAATTTTATTTGTATCTTCGTACTACGGTAGACTAAAATAGATTTGATTTAAACATTTTCATAATCAAATATATTTTTGTATAAGAAGTATGATACTGGACTTGCTAAACGTCCTGTCTTTCATAACATAAGTAATTCTTATGTAATAATAATTTCAACAAGTAATATTGTTACAGAATCCAAGACCAACAGAGATTCGTAAGTCACCGTGTAGTCGATTCTGAGATGAATAATATGATTCTGACTGTCGGTCGTGGAATTAATGACATCTATTGTGACGGAATGGTTTGCAAACATTCCTCGTTGTAATTCAACGTCAGTAGTAAACTGTGTCAGAGTTTCCATTACAACTGAGTCACTATTTACGCGGCTCGGAGCTTGGTATTCCAATCTAGAAGCATCGCCTCCACGTACGTGTGTTTGTTAGAGCTTAATGCTGCCTATTTACAGAGTGAAAAGCGAATGTACGGCCGTGTATATTGTGTATTACGTAAGTTTGCCAGGGAAAGGCAATTATGTTGGAAATTTAATATTACGAACGTATCGTTGACGTTTACCTCACCTGTGTCGATACGAAAAAATGGTTTCACAAAGGGTTCTCGAAATTACGAATAATCGGACTACAAAGGTCGTATATAAAAAGATCTACCACCGAACAACGTTAGCAGATTATTAAAATTGCAACTTTATTTATTTATTTCGAGAGATGAGGATATTAATTATCAAGTCAAATAAGAAATATCACTGACAATATTGTGTGCTTAATTGCAGCAATCTAAACCCGTTGTCAATGTCTGCCCAAATGTGACTGTATCAACATTTAAGGTGTCCGTTTGCAAATCGTCGACGACAGTATTTAACATTTTTCAGTCCACTCTCACTTTTAAAATTGAGCTGCCACATGCGTGGCCACACGTGGATAACAGTCGTGTAGCTTATTACTCGAAAATAAAAATGAAACACAGATAGCTAATTCAGAAAACAGTATATTATAATTTTACCAATAGGAGCTAAATTTAATAACACAATGTCTGTTAAAGGTGTAAACCATGATTTAGACTGATCTTCGGGAACTAAACAGAGTATAATCTCGGCGAATCCAAATTGTAATTATACTGAGTATGTTTTGATAATGTGGAAAAATTATATTACCTATTAAATGTATCAGGATAAATTTGGAATGTATTTTTTCACTGCCCTGTCTGTGGGTGCAAAACTTTACGCATACAGGCTATGTCAATATGTCTAAAAATATTATATTGAATAAGAAAGGTAGCCAATTCAGACAAAAAAGTGATAATATAAATTGTTATGATCCCTTATTATTACGCTAAACCTTCTGTTTTCCCATTGTCGTTGTTCCCTTATTGTTACGTTAACCCTTCGGATCTCCCATTGTCCTTGCGTTTTCGTCGATTTAGAGTTTTGTCAACTGACAAGTGCAGTTGTGTCGCTCTAGGCTCTTCTTCGCATCTGATGAAAGGAACAAGGATCCCAGAAACGTTGAGTGGTATTTATATTATCACTTTTTTGTTAGAGTTGACTATCTTTCTTATTCATTATTTTCGACCAGACGTAAATTTTTTCAGTTCATAATATTGCTTAAACTGAGTTTGTGCCATTGAATGAATCAGACAGAGAATCGAAGAATAAAAGAAAAGTGAACTCCATCGTTTAGCTGAGTAATGGATTTTATGCACAACTACTTCAAGTCACAAGTTGCTACTGTATACCAATTTGTAATTTTGCGTTCATAATACATATAAGTGAACTATTTCTGATTTCAATAATATTAACCATCCCGCACGAAACTATATATAGTTCCCCGCCCTGACTACATTCTACAAAATAATATCAATTTGATATATTTGTACATGTAATGGAGTTGCTAGTGAAAATTCAGATAGATAAATATAAAACATAATATACACTGGTATATAAACTAGGATAAAAGCCTGAATCTACTTTCTGTAAAATACAAATTTATGCGATAAAGTTTATTATTGTTGCTCTGCGTACTAAATGGATCTTGGGCTTGGTCTGTAAAGTTCTTTCTCCATCCCTTTATTCAATACCTAATATTTTATTTATTCTCTCAAGCTTCACTTTTTATTTCACGACTTGCAACTTCATTCATTCGAAGAGTTACGTTCCAACACAATTTCAGGCAAACTGATATCATTAATGTCATAGATATGTTGATGACATGTTTTGTATTATTTCAGCTGAGAAAGCTGATGAACTCATCACTGTATTTAATGTCTATAATTAAAATATTCGGTTCATTTATGAAGTTGAAATAAATCTATGCTTAAATTTCATATATAGATCTATTATCCGATGTCAGTAGTATCTGTGGAGCTAGCCTCCACTGAGCTTCACGTCTATCTTTCGACGAAATTCTCTGCGTTCATCAACCGATGTGATCTAACACGGCAAATCTGAGATTTTCCTCATCCGACGTGATCTAACACGGCAAATCTGAGAAGATTTTCCTCACCCGACGTGATCTAATACGGAAACTACAAGATTATTTTCTTCCCTGGGCGCGATTCTACACGGCGAGACTCAGAAAAATCTGCTTTCGCCTGAAGTGATCTTGCATTTGGAGATACGCTTACTCAGGACTACAAGATTTTTCTGCCTGCGAGATGTTACAAAACGAAGAAGCACCCGCAACTGATGGTGAAGGTACTACTTCACAAGACATCTCTACTATCAACTTGGCCGACACCATACGGTTTCCTGCTTTTTGGAAAAACAACCCGGCCCGATGGTTCCGATGGAAGCTGCATTCGCTGTGAAGCGAGTTACTTACGATGCCACTAAGTACAACCATGTGCTTATAAGCTTAGACGAGGCGACATTGGACGTCATCAGTGACGTCATCGAACGGCCCCCGAGCACAGATAAGTATGTTACTATTAAAAACAGAATTATCAGTGCGTTTGGCGAATCAAACGAGAAAAGCCTTAGTCGATTATTGCTCGGTCATTCAATTGTTGAAGAAAAGCCTTCTTTAATTCTTCAGAAAATGCGTAATCTCGCAGTGGGTCAGTGCAATGACTAAATATTACGTACTTTGTTTCTGGATCAATTAACTGATAACATTCGTAGCGTGTTAGCGATTAGTGAATCTCAGGATTTAAATGTTATATGTTCACTAGCTGTCAAAATTTACGAACTAATACGACCTGACGTGCATTCAGTCACGTCCTCAGGAGGCTGCACACTCCACGTCGTCGGCTAATTCAAGTGTATATTCAAACTTAATACGCGAAGTGAACGAACTCAAACTACTGGTGCAATCACTGTCTCGAGAAGTTAGTAATCAGCAGCATTGCAAGCTGTAATAATAGACGCATCATTTCAAAGAGTGAAATTTCAAAAGATGATCAATGTTGGTATCATCGCAAATTTGGCACAAAAGCTCGTAAATGCGCAACGCCATGCACATTGGCAGACAAACAGAAAAACCGCTTAGTCATTTACGATAGCAACAATCGTATGCATTTTTTGATTGATACAGGTGCAGACGTTTCTGTGTTGCCAAGAAAGGTAGCAATAACTAAAACTGTTAAGTCTAGCTACCGACTTCATGCAGAAAATGGTACAGTAATCAAAGCTTATGGGAAAGCAACACTTAACCTCAAATTAGGGTTAAGACGTGACATTGATTTGACATTCACAATTGCCGATATTTCCCAACCTATAATTGGAGATTATTTACTCCAACATTACAATTTAGCAATCGATTTACGTAGGGAAAAGTTGTATGACAAGAAAACTTCATTGTTTACTAATTCTGTAATTTCTAAATCACAGACTCCTACAATAAGTACGCTTGTTGGAAATGAAAACAAGTTTGCAAGTGTACTACGGAATCTTTCAGACAACACTTTTTCAGTTGCAGTAAAACGCCAAGAAGTCCGGCATCATATTACAAAAGGACATCACGTGTTTCAAACTGCCAGACATATTAAGCTACAGTGCGCACGATTTCCAATGTCGAAGCCTAAACATATTCCGCATGAAACTCGACTGCTCAAGCATCAAATTCAGTCTGAACCTGCACCAGGATATCGAAGGGAACCCCATATAAATGTTTCCCGTAATAAAGCAGCGTTTCTAATTTCAGAAGAACGGGTCGCTGATTCGACCTAGACTACAAGTAATGAAGAACATGCACACACTTCTTCGACTTCAACAAGACTTTCGTACGCAGTGAAGACATCTCTACTATCAACCAGCGAAGAAGAAACACGTTTCGTTCGTGCCTAACACAATTTTATTCTTGTGGGCGTTCAACACTTTTTTTACAGAATATCGCAGCTGACTCAGCTGCTAGGGGAGGTGTACTGTGGAGCTAGCCTCCAATGAGCTTCTTGTCTATATTTCGACGAACTTCTCTGCGAACATCAGCTGACTGATCTGCCAACGAACTTCTCTGCTAGCATCTAGTAGTAGCATCGCTGACGCCTCATCCGGCAGCCGTAGCGCAGAAGGGTAAAAAGAAATCGGAGCGCAGAGAACTTCTAGTCGACGCGGAATACAAAGGATAAACACTGCGTAATTCTCCGAAGCCTTATGAACTTTCGTTGTTGCGCTAAAATAAGATTATTTTCTTATTGAGTAAAAAAAACAATTTGAGTTCAGTTCGTTCCGACCAATTGACCAGCGACCATGCTTTAGAAACGAGAAATAAATTATTGTAATTAATCGCAACCCGTGCTATCACACAAACAATTATATATTTTAAATTTTCTTCCCGTGTGTGGTTTCGCAACTAATACCGGAGTCAGCCACATATCTACCAACTAATCGATAGAAATCGACTTTCTCTGCTAGCAGAAATTTATTAACTTTCTTTCGGAACATCTATGTTACCAAAAATTGGCCATGGTTTAAAATTTAGATGATAGATCTATTTCTTTTATTTCATGAAATGAACAATTAAAATAATCAAAAAAATTATTAACATTCTTTTATCTAACTACTATCAAATCATGTTCATCAATAAATTAAGCAACACAAATTTTCAATACATATAAAACAGTATTTTATTATATTTCCTTTCTTCTGGTATCATTAATACCACATTTTTCAAATTGTTTAAACAATACGATTTATTTATTACTTTGACCATCGAATAATCATGAGAATTTTTAAACATCTGATCAACACAAATAATTTATTGTAAAAATTGTGTTTTATGTTATATCGGCCATACTAACTGGTTTTTGATTACTAGAATGAAAGAATTCAAAGCAAATTTTATATACCACATTTGATCTCTACTTTTAGCTTGACGAAGACCTACTGATAGGTAATGTGACACAACATTTAAATATTTTTTTACTGCAAAATCATTTCGAGAAAATGATTCTGGAAACATTGAAAACTTGCAAAAGTAAGTTTTTAACAATTTTCCAAATAATTTTAAAATATATATTGTTTTGTTTTACGTTACAGGAATATATATATATATTACTTGTGCGAAAGGCATTGTTTCAGATTAATGGTCTTGGCCGTCAGAGGAAGTTGTAATGTTTACTTAGGACAGGTCTTGAGAATTCGGAGCAATGGACGTGTGCGGGTGGCCTATCGCAAAATAAATCTGTTAAGGCAGGCATTGTTTCTTATAATGGCCTGGACAGTTGAAAAGACATTCTGTAATGTGTTTATTTACGTTCTTGGGAGCGCTGGTCGTGTGAGGGTGAGAAGACAAGTCTAAAGTTATTGAGGGTGCAAAGACAAATTAGACCTGTCTCGATTGTCGGCGTTGGGACAAGAGAGAGTGGCTAGATATTTGTTAGCTAAGGAACTGCAGCTGCAGAATGTAAATCTCGGGATAATGGAGGAAACTATCAACGGGCAGTTGCGACGTAGTTTTGGAACAAAGGAAAAAAGAAGGGACTGGGATATATAAAGGGAGAATAAGATTTTAGGAAGTTAGTTAGAGTGGGAGAGGCGGCTGTGAGCACCGAAGTTGAGTGTTGGAGTGAGAGTTGTGGAGGCGTACGGCGAGCACCGACAATGCAGAAATTTTGCAGCCTGCGAGAGAAATAGCAAAATTATTCAACGATAAACATTTTTTTGTATGTATGCAGAAGTCTAATCTGTTGTAATATCAAAATTTGACCACTGTCTTCGATGGTAGGAGACCAGGACACTGCCTCCAGCGTCGAGTAGTTTCACCACGAGCAAGTGAGGTGTCCTTCACGAACGGAGAACCACCTTTCATCAAACCAACAGTGTGTGTTAGAGTCAGTGTTTAAAACGTCCAGTATATAAAGTGTGTGTATACGAACGAGCCAAATTTATCCTGAGTAATCGTAAGTTGAAATTTCATGGTATTAATATGTGTAAACGGAATTAAAAGATACAGTCAGATATCGTTCTTTTCTTTTGTGGTAATAAAATATACTCTTTTAAATTTAAAATCAACCTTATAGAATAAGTTCGTCAATAATTAATTTCGTCTATACGAATAAATATTTCTTGTTAATTTAAAGATAAATGTTGGGTTCTTTGATAAGTTAAATGTTCTGTCAGTTTTCAACCCCAGTAAAGACCCATGAGAGAATGAGATCCGTTTTATAATTTTAAATTGTGTAAATTGATAAATTTGGATAAATAAATTGTTTGTTGTTTATAAATATTAATCTTTTTATTTTGAAACCCGGTTGATTATTACATTTTGGCTACCATAACGTGGTGCAAATTAAAAAGTAACACGTATGATTATTACAATATATACCACTGTGATTAAAAAGTAACGTGAAATTGTTATTTAAAACTCCCGGGTATTAGGAAGGCAGGTAATTTTTTTCCCCTACGTTGGTAGGACTGTCTATAATATTTGCCAAGCGTCTGTTTGTTAAATGGTTTAATTATCTCCGAGTTACACGTGTTTTTTTAAACAACCAAAAGTGAATTTTTCGATTTTTGCAATGGGTGATTTTGTTGAGCAAAGAACTTGCATCAAATTTTGTTTGCGGAAAGAATATTCTTGTGCGGACACGTTGAAAATGTTGCGGAAGGCCTTTGATGATCAAACTATGGCAAAAAAAAACTTTTATAAGTGGTACAACGAGTTCGAAGAGGGCCGAAAACGCGTTGAAGACGAACCGCGCTCTGGACGACCATCAACGTCTACCGACGAGGGCCACGTCCAAAAAATCAAACATTTGGTAACAATTATTATAAATTAACATAATTGTAAATTTTTGATTTCTTGGAATTTTTAGAAACACGGATTTTGATATTAGATGATTTAATTGACTTTACGACTCTTAAAAAGAGATTCTAATCAATTAGGGATGAAACTTAGAGAATTTTTTTTCTATTATAATGTTTAAAAATATAAATTAATAATAAATTTATAACTAAACAGGTTGATGTTTTCATTTATTTAAGGACGTCAGAAAAATATATCTTTTAAAATATTTGTATCTAAATTGATCATTTTTAAGCATATTTATTAAACGAATCACTACTAATTAGGACAGTTTCCATATTATAGTTAGAGATAGAAATCTTAAATCCAGATAAGTTTCATAAATGTTATACATTAAACTTGTATTACATTCACTTAATGTTAAAACCAACACTGATAAAGTTGCTCTTCCGAAAACTTTATACCTGCTCGCTCAGCGATTGAGGAATGGACTGTCCGCTCAGGGCACGGCCGCTCAAAATACGACACCCTTACGTCGGTGGTGTGTAAACTACTAGAGTACTAATCTTGGACTACATTCGAAATTAACTTAAGAACAACAGCTAGTTTTTAAGGGAAATCATAGATTTAGAGAAGGGTTCTCATGTCAGAATAAAACCATTTCCTTGTAACAGAACATTGCTGATGAGGTTGATAAATAAAAATAAGGCAGAGTAGATGCTGTGATCATCGATTTGCAAAGGCTTTCTACTTGTACCTGATAACCAATTACTGTATAGAAAATCCAGAATTAGGATTGATTACCGAGTGACTTTATGCACTAGGTATTTTTACGAGACCGACAACAGATACTTAAAGTAAGGACAAAAATAGAGAACGACAGCTTTTCCGGTGAATCTGTTGTAGATAAAATTCTCGGATCTCAACCCGGGACAATTGTCTGTTGAATTACAACGATTCGACAGCAAGTTGCGCCATCGTCATAAGGTTAGCAGTTAATCGGATAGGTATGGCGGAACTTTCTGTCGAAACGTTGTTATTCAACAGGCAATTGGCCCGGTTTGACACACGAGAATTTTATCTACAAGGTAACATAAAAAATTAAAATAGAATTGATTCGTTGATTTATTTTAGGGCAACAGGCTACTTGAGGGTAATCCACGTTGGGCAATTCCTCTTTAATTGCATAGGAAGGGATTTGAAAGGGGAGATGCGGAAGGGTGGAGGAAGGTAGCCAAGGATTACTAGGGCCCCCGGGCTATAGTTTAAGGATCCTACCCGGCATTCGCCTAAAGAAATGCAGGTAAAACCCTAGGAAATTCTGCATCGTGTAGGCCCTTCCGATAGCGGGAGAGGAGTTTGCTGTGGGGACGCAGCATTCCCTTCTCCGTGCCTCGACTAGTTTAGGAGGCAGTTGTCCGACTATTCCAATGGGAATAGCGAACAACTCTTACCTATGCCCAAGGTCAGAGACCCCGGCACATACACCTCTCAAAACAGGCCGAGGTGCCTGGGCTTGTGGGAACCTTAGTTCAAAAACGGAGAGGAAAAGGCATACCCAAAGGTACAACATGTTGAACGCTAATAAAAAGAGAAACCAACAATTCCAACTATGAGCGTCTAAGGATACCGCTGCTGATTATCAAAGCGTTTCTACGACAACTGCCAGAAAGCTGACAAAGCGCCTGTGCAAGCTCGTCTGCATTCGTGTTGCTCGTATTGATATATTAATATGTGGGAATTTTTAAAAGACATTTTTCATGTCTTCTCGTACTGTCACCGTCAATTCATGTGGGAACTTGATGATGACGACGAGGTAATCTTTGTCAGTCCATGCGTCGGTTTGACAAATACATATTCGTCTACACCTCATATTGTAATCAGGTGGGTACGAATTGTTGATTTATCACTCATTCTTCGAGATCAATATCTCTATATCAGGCTACATTCTCTAGATAACGTTGGTACCTGACGCTCTCTACCCACATCATAATTACTAGTGTTATATATTACACAACGAAAACCTTAAATATATATGCCATAGAATTCAGTGCATCATCGCCATTAAATTTCAATTTTCTGTTATAAGAGAGGTTCTTCTGTATTTAATAATTATTTATAATCTGATAATATTCAAGTAACAGCTTCATTGGTAGACTGTATATACTTTTATTCAATAACCTCTTTTTATGTAAAATCTATGTGGTAAAATTAAATTAATTTTTTTCATTAATTGTGTCTATATCAATACTTAAATGCCTAGTGCTTTATATCTTTGGATTATTCTGATATACATATTTAATCAATATTCTCAAGAATTGTAGTGATCACTGATCAATTACATCTGTTCCATAACAACAAATATTAATATTCAAATTTCTGTATTTTCAGACCCCGACGGACAATGACACGTACCACGATAATCCAATCACAACCACTCTAAGAGTGGATTCTGAAGAACTGCATTACCATCAATCTTCGTCAATAAATGACGCCTCTACGTATTGCCTTTATTCAAACATTTACTTCATTGGCATTCATCTAATAAATGATTAATTGTGGCGGAACTTGTTATATGCAATTTGAAACAAGACAACACAAAATTCTGTTTCGATTATCATACAAAAGTGATACGTTTTGTGAAGTTTAAGTTTCATCTTATCATTTATATGTTTATATCACTTGTAAAAATAGTTAAATTTCACATTAAAAAACTTTCAAGCAAATTAATCTCATGAATCATAATAATATCTCAGAGCACTTATTTCAACACTAAAAATTAGTGAATGTAGATTACATCGGTGAATTTGTTGAATGTAGATTTCTCCGGTCAGTTGTCCACGATGGCGAAACTACCTATCGAAACCATTTTTTTCACACCGGATATTATCCAGGTCGTAACATGAGAAATATACAGTTAACATTTTTAAATTGGTTTACTTCGCATATTTTAATTTCTTATTGACACAGTTCTATTACTTTCTGAGGTAATTCATCAAGGAAGAAACTTTTTTTTCTCTAAATATTATTAAATTAGACTGGAGTCCAATTCCAAGGGGCTGAACTTGAACTTAACGAGCGTAGTGAATATAGAATTATAGTTAGTAAGTGACATCCTCATTAAGTAAAGCGACGTTTCAACGCCATCGAAACGTCGTGACCTAAGACTATTATCGCCCGTTTCGAAATCGAAAATAACATACGAAATAATGCATATTTTCTTAAACGTGTTATTGAAAAACAATTTATAGTAACTTTTTGAATCGAATATTTTATAATTATTATTCGGTGGAATTTAAGAAACTTTTGACCCATATGCTTATTAGTACGACAATAAAGTAAATATACGTATAGCAATACACACAAAAAATTAATAACAAATATCCCGTTTACAGAAGGATCTACTGAACATTGGTTTTGAAATATATCGTTCACAAATCTGTTTCTGACGAGACGTGACCAATTTTAGTTGGTCTGATGACGTCATCAAGCGACGCACGCGTTTATCACGTAGCAATCCACTCTCTCACTTACATGCAAGTCAAGAAATTTAATTAGATGAATCATAAAACATGAAAAAACCAAACAAGAATTTATTTAAATTAAAAGTAGATTCCTGTCGTCTTATTACTGACTACTGTAGTACGAACCTTTACCTTTCCTCCCGCAGCCGCAATACCCAACTGCTGTCTGCGAGGGCTATTCTCTCGCAGGCAGTACCTGCGAGGAATGTTCTCTCGCAGGCAGAACTTTGTAGGAGAGACACTAAGGGGCTACCTTTGGGGATGCCTTTCCCTCTCCGTTTTTGAACTAACGTTCCCACAAGCCGAGGCACCTCGGCCTTTTTTGAGAGGTGTATGTTCCAAGGTCACAGACCTTGGGCATACGGTAAGAGTTGTTCGCTGTTCCCATTGGAACAGTCGGCCAGCTGCCTCCTAAACTGGTCGAGGTATGGAGAAAGGAATGCTGCGTCCGCACATATATCGTATTGATATATTAATATGTGGGAATTTTTTAAAAGAATTTTTCAGGTCTTCTTGTGCTGTCGCCGCTGGAAACGGGAGGACCAACGTCCATTCATGTGGGAATTTGATGATGACGACGAGGTAGTCTTTGTCATTCCATTGTTTTGAAATCAGGTGAGTACGAATGGTTGACCTATCACTCATTCTTCGAGTTCAATATCACCAAGTGTTACTTGCTCTCTATATCAGGCTACATTCTCTAGATAACGTTGGTACCTGACGCTCTCTACCCTCATCATAATTACTAGTGTTACATATTATCCAACAAAAAGCCCAAATATATGTCATAGAATTCAATACATCATCTCCATTAAATTTCAATTTCCTGTTATACGAGGGGTGCTACTGCATTTAATAATTAATTTTAATCTGATAATATTCAAGCAATAGGTTCATTGGTAGACTGTATATACTTTTATTCAATAACCACTTTTTATGCAAAATCTATTTGTGGTAAAACTAAATTTTATGTCTCCATTAATTGTCTCTGTATTAATACTTAAATGCATAGTGCTGTATACCTTTAGATTATTCTGATAATCATATTTAATCAATATTCTGAAGAATTATAGTGATCAATTACATCTGTTCCATAACAACAAATATTAATTTTCTAATTTCTGTATTTTCAGACCCCTACGGCAAAGACACGTACCACGATAATCCAAACACAACCACTCTAAGAGTGGATTCTGAAGAGCTGCATTACAACCAATCTTCGTCAGGAATGACTCCTCGAAGTAGTGGTTTTCTTCAACCTTTTACTTCATTGGCTTTCGTCCAATAACATTAATTGTGGTGGAGCTCATTATATGCATTTTGAAACACGATATATAACTCAAATTTCTTTTTAACTTTTGCATAAAAAAATTATACTTTTAGTGAAGTTAAAAGTTCATACTTCTCATTTATATATTTGCACTAAATTTCAATAATCATAGGTTATATAATTTGTTAGTTAATTTAAAATGCAGTTAACTGCAAACGAATTATACACTGACTATTTTTATTTTACAATAATTCATTTACTAAGTTTCTGTGTATGATTTGTATTTTTATTCACATTTGTTTATTCTGATAATTGTTATAACTGCTCTGGAATGCATCTTAATTCAATAAATTTTTTCAATCATCCAACCAAAATTTAATATCGTAATTTAATTTATTGGAAGTATATATATTTATAAATTGTAGCATTAGTTAATTAGACCATTAATTGTTTGGTCATAATTTAACTTGTTTTTATAAATGAAAGGTAGCGGAATGAGCGACTAAAGCGACAATGAGCGGCGAGCTCTGTTGCTTTGATGTAAAGCCTAAAAATGGCGATTGCGCGCAATAAAGTAAAGTTAGTCTGGAGGCACTACGATGACAGTTGGCGGAGAAACATTGCAAGGAGCAGAACAAATAATAAAACTTGAGCAGAGACTAGACGTCGTTGATGTATTACCAGTTTAAGTTGTGAACTGATACAAATTAAAACATTCACGTAAGTATTGCATCGTAAATATTGGAAAGTAAGAGGAGTTTTCGTCAGAATAGAACTTTCCAAAATCTTCGTGGAGAAATTGTTCTCGGAGAACATTGGTAAATTATTGTGGAGCGGAGCAGTCATCGAAATACAGCCAATCTTGCCAAATTTTAAAGTGAAGTGTAGAATCAGTGAAAACCAAGGCCTGATATTAAAAATTAAAGTTTGTAAAAGTGTCCGGACGGGGTAAAATTGATTGTTCTGGTACCAGACCGACGGTCCGTAAGTAACATAACTTTGATAAATTTGTAAACTATAATTAAAAGGATAGAGTCAGATATCGTTCAGTGTTCATTTAGTTCAACTTTCATTCCACTTATATTACATATTGTTTTAGGTTAATTCTTATTATATTTTGAATTGTTAATAGTCAAATTATACATTTATAGTGTCCTAATTATAAAACCCAGTGATGACCCTGAGATTAAGAGATTTTCAACATATTGGATTGTAAATATTGACGTGTATTCACAAGAACAAAATAAATTGTAAGTAATTAAAGTGAAGTTTTGTAAATTTTGATCAAAGACCGGCGTACAAAGATACGACTAATAATGTGCATTTTTAAGTTATAAAAAACTTTAAATATTCATAATTTTATTAATCATTCCTTTAATTTAATTAAGGTTTATCAGTTGATTATTACAATATATATATATATATATATATATATATATATATATAATCTGGTGATAACAGAATTTTTTTACGTTTCATGAGAGGATCAGAATCCGATATCAGCTAAATTCCTGTCTTTATCACACTTTGATTTTGTTCGCCATTCACTGGATAACGGTCAGAAAAATTTCGATGTAACCTTTTTTACAGTTTTTATCAATATTAAACAGTCAATGGCGGATGTTCTAAATTTTTGAATTCGGTCTTAAGTGGTAAATAACTCTGAAACTTATATTTTCAACTCCGACTGCAAAAAGATTATCTATCTATCTATCTATATATATATATATAAATTAATGTGTGTGTGTGTCTAAGTGTCCGTTCTGCGCTCCTAAACCATTCATACGAATGTCATGAAACTTTGGTTAGATGTTGTGGGCACTTCTGCGATGGTTTTAGTTGGGTTTTTGAAGCTGTAGGAAACTTCCACGGGGTGAACGGGAATGAAATTTAAAAAATGCTACAATGGTTGTTATTATTGTTGATTAATTACTTATTAGGGTCTAAGTGTTGAATACTTTCTATCCAGATGTAGTTAGTGTATAATTCCAACACCTTAATGCACCAATAATGGAGGAGGTGTTGGAGCGTTGTAAGAACATGAAAACAACCGAGTTTCAAATCAAATTGGGGTTATTAATGTCACCGTTTATTTATGACACCTGGGTAACGCACGGGGGTGGGTGGGGTTGGGCTATAATTGGCAAGGGTAGATATTTTCAAAAACATGATTACCGGCCAATTTTGCGTATAGTTTATATTTCTGGATCAAAGAGATTCATAAAATTTGTTTACAAGTTCTCTGTGTATAATTTCATCCCCTATAGGGATTGGGAGGCGATTACTGGAGATGCATTACATAAAAATAACGAAAAAAACAATCGATATTGGAGTCGAATCCGGGCGTATGGTTGTCACTGAATTTAATTATGACATTATACTTGCCGTTTAAGTCCCCCAAGCGTGGGTGGTCGATGGTGTAAATTTTAAAATTGTCTAACGGCCGATATTTGCGTGGAATACATATTTGACGGGGTCAATGCCATTGATAGTATTTCTACTGATGTTATATGAGTATAATTTCAACCCCTTTTGGCATGGGAGGGGAGCATGCTTAGGGTTGGAGTGGTGGGGCGTTACATAAAAATAATTCAACAAACAAATGATATTCGAGTCATATCCGGGTTTATTGATGTCACTGAATTTAATAATGACAACCTGTTCTAAGCGCGGTGTTGGAAGGTGCTGGGCTGAGGTAGAAAATTTCAAACAATGTAACCGGTCGATTTTTGCGTCGAATAAATACTTTTAGTTTAACCCACTGTAGCAGGGGTGGAAATTTTTGAAAATGTTAAATCAATTGATATATGTGTCGAATGAAACTTTTTCGGGGTCATTGAGTTCAAACCCTTTCAGCATGGTAGGTGAGAACATTTAGGGATATGCCACGTTACATAAAAGTAACGCAAAAGCAACCGAGATTGGAGTCAAATCAGGGGTTACGTATATATAAGACAACCCGGGCAACGCCGGGTACACAGCTAGTAACTTATAAATTCAGCTTTCCCAAATTACTTTTATTTTATAAGCGTCATTTCTTAATTGGTAAACGAAAAATTGGCAAATGAAACTATATCAGTATAATATAATTTTTCAAGCCAAAAATCAACAAAAAGTTTTAATTAAAAAAAAATTGAATCAGGAAAAATTGACACAAGCCCTATCCAATCAATGGTACACACCAAATTATTAGTCCCAGAATTTCATTCCGGTATGAAGAGCCGTTTCCTAGTTAATAAAATTATATTTTTAACGTCTTACTACGCTACGTACGTCAGTATAATTTACTATATAACATTTAAACATGACGTCGACGAAAGTTGTAAACTTCTGAAATACAGGTCTAATTCCGGTAAGTGATTTAACATAATAAAGTGGGTTAAATCGAGAAATAAAATTTTTAGTTGTTTAGATCCATTATTTACAAATTTAATAAAATTATATGTATTATAATCACGTATGAATACCCTAAAAATATTAATTCGCAAAAAAATAATTTAATAACCCAATATGTGTATTAAAATTAGCGTGACCGGTAAGTTTGGAAGTAGTTTGGACAATATAAATCACACCTTGACCTCCACTTGCAGACCGTGCATTGTAAAAGTTTTTAATATGCTTGGAACCTGTTAGATTTTTTACACCTCTTTGAATTAATTTTGTTTCAACAAGGTTATTAATAAGAGTTTTTCTGTATTCCACAAAAGTAAATTAGGTCTTCTATTTATTTTTATTAATATAGTACCAGATAAATGCAAAAGGTTGGGTGGAAACGTAATACTACTTTTATTGTACTTTCATGAGAATTAATTGTATTAAATTCAAAGTATTCTTAGTTTATATATTTTATTGTGGATAATCGATCGCACACGACATTATCGGAACGTATATGACGTTTCACAATCGCCGGAAAGATCTCATTTACAAATCGTAAACTATTCTGATGTCTAAACTATCCTTAATCCAACGCTACTTATTAACAAAATACAAATTCTTGACATCAGTGACATACGGGGCTGGCGCCACGCGGACGGACACAACGGAAACGCACTCGCTTCTTGAAACTTTTTGTCATGGTTTGTGATGTGGGGTTCCAGAGTTGATACTGGGGTTGTCACATTCATGATGTCACCGGACGTCGTCTCAAGCCTATTTGTTTCCTTTCCGCTTTCATTGTACAGGGAAGCCAGGAGAATGTTTTCCTTGTAAAGTCGTGAAAATAACCGCGATGACAAATATTACACGATGAGGAGAGTTGAGGTGAAGACGCGCGATGCATACATCAGCTTCGAGTCTTAAATTTGTGTGGAATCTAATGCAAAATATAAGTTTTGGCAAAAATAGTTATAGGCCCTTTTCTTTCCGACTAATGCAGAATCTATATAGCTTTGGAGTCAACAGTCTTGAGTGTATCATGAGGGCTCAGCACAAATTTTCGATGAAACGACACGAAAGAATTATTCATGCAGGCTACATGTAAAGTTTTTTTCGTGACAGGTTACTGTACGAGTAGACTTTCTTGTTCTGTTATTCTTGGAAATTGCCTCACAAAAACTCTTGTTGACCCTCATTTTTATTCGCCTTTTTTAGGGCAACAGGCTACATGAAGGTAATCCACGTTGGGCAACTCCCCTTTAATAGCATAGGAAGTGATTTGAAAGGGGGGATGCGGAAGGGTAGAGGAAGGCAGACAAGGGTTAACTAGGGCCCCCGGGCTATAGTTTAAGGAGCCTACCCGGCAATTCACCTAAAAGTGATGCAGGGGAAAACCATAGAGAAACCTGCATCAGGTAGGTCGGGCATTTGGTGTTTGTCCCACGCCCTTCCGATGGCGGGAGAGGGGTTAGCTATGGGGTCGCAGCATTACCCTCTCCGAGTCTTGACCAATTTAGGAGGCAGTTGGCCGACTATTCCAATAGGAATAGCGGACAACTCTTACCGTATACCCAAGGTCTGCGACCCCGGAATATACACTTCTCAGAACTGGCCGAGGTGCCTCGGCATGTGGGAATCTTAGTTCAAAAACCAGAGAGATGTGAAGCCATCCCCAAAGGTAGCCTCCGCCAGAGCTCTCTGGGAGGGTTTACCTGGAAGAGAATTCTCTCGCAGGTTTTCGGTAACTGTACCTTTAGTCGCTTTTTATTTTTATTTTTTTTAGGGCAACAGACTACATGAGGGTAATCCACGTTGGGCAACTCCCCTTTAATAGCATGGGAAGGGATTTGAAAGGGGGGATGCGGAAGGGTAGAGGAAGGTAGCCAAGTGTTAATTAGGGCCCCCGGGCTATATGTTAAGGATCCTACCCGGCATTCGCCTAAAAGTAATGCAGGGAAAACCCTAGAAAAACCTGCATCAGGTAGGTCGGGCATTAGGTATTTGTCCCACCCTCTTCCGATAGCGGGAGAGGAGTTAGCTGTGGGGACGCAGCATTCCCTTCTTCGTACCTCGACCAGTTTAGGAGGCAGCTGGCCGACAATTCCAATGGGACTAGCGGACAACTCTTACCGTATGCCCAAGGTCTGTGACCCCGGAACATACACCTCTCAGAACAAGCCGAGGTGCCTCGGCTTGTGGGACCCTTAGTTCAAAAACGGAGAGGAAAAGGCATCCCCAAAGGTAGCCCCTTCGTATCTCTCCTACAAGGTTCTGCCTGCGAGAGAACATCCCTCGCAGGTATTGCCTTCGAGAGAATAGCCCTCGCAGACCTCTATCTTTATTCACATTCCGTCTTCAACGTGTATCATTAGCACGTTGACTGCCGACTACGAGATAAAACTCGTGGATTGCGTTCTTCTCTAGGACGCCAACTACGAGTTATCTCGTCCTTGTTTAATTGCCATTTTTGTACAGCTACGATTAAACTCGGAATATATCTGTGCTAATATCGGTATATATATAGATGACTTCTGGGAAAAGAACAAAAAATCAATGCTGGCTTGCATGAACAGAAAATTTATTAAAAAACGAACAAAAAATATAACTATATAAATGAATTCAAATTCAAGATATAAAATAATATTTTATTGTTTGTGGAACTTCTTAAAACAATCTTCCACACCAAGGGCTGGCTTCTCTTTACAGGCTGGACGTAAATAACGCGCTTCTCGGCGTTTTTTTGTTTGGGTACATATACGACATGGCTCTCTAAATAATGGAGCTCTTGCAATCTATTTTTTTATGCTTTTTGATGATGACTATGCACTAGAATTAGACTTTTTAACAATATAATGTGATGAAATCAAATTGTCATTTTAGGTCAGATTTTTGAAAATTACCGTGGCAGTCTACGTGTAAATGATAGCCTGTTTTGTCTGTCAGGTAGTTTGGATCACGTTATGCGTTTTGAAGAAGCAGAAATTTCGGTTATCGCACTCTGTTTGCTTTTTGCTGAAGACTAGCATCGACGATCCTTTGGACTATGATTGTAATTAGATCTAGCAGACTGTTTGTGACAGATAATGTGAACTAGCGAAGGCTGCGGTATTCCAAGGACAAAATTATCAGGTTGGGGACTCTAGTCTTTACAAATATTTTATGGTTAAAAGAAGTTTGTTCGAATTGAACTGACATTTAGAAAATCTACTCCATTTACAAAGAACGAAACATGAGCCTTATCTAAAGATATGAACCAAAATTTTGGAAATCAGTATTTGAAATACAGAGTAACAAGTTTTCATTTCTGTGTAATCCTTTCATAAAATACCGTTAAATTCAGTGTTAATAATGACGAACTAGATGTCTCATAGATGGCCATTAAATAATGGAAAATTGTAATTTATTCGTGCAAATTTATGTGATAAAAATTATCTATAAATAAAGGAGTGTGTTTGTTCGTTTGTATGTTTGTTTGTATGTATGTATGTTCCGCATACAAATCTACATTCGTGGAGAAATCTTCACCAAATTTCGTACAGGAGTTATTTGCAACATGGAAACAAACACTGTCGGGGTGTTATACCACTGTGATAAAAAAGTATTAGGTATTAGGAAGGCAGGTAATTTTTTTTTCCTAGGTTGGTAGGACTGTCTATAATATTTGCCACGCGTCTGTTTATTAAAAGGTTTAATTGTCTCCGTGTTACACGTGCTTTGTAAACAACCATAAGTGAATTTTTCGATTTTTCCAATGGGTTATTTTGTTGAGCAAAGAACTTGCATCACATTTTGTTTGCGGAACGAATATTTTTGTGCGGACACTTTGAAAATTTTATAGAAGGCCTTTGGTGATCAAACTGTGGCACAAAAAAACGTTTATAAGTGGTACAACGAGTTCAAAGAGGGCCGAGAACACGTTGAAGACGAACCGCGCTCTGGACGACAATCAACGTCTACCGACGAGAGCCACGTCCAAAGAATCAAAGATTTGGTGTTTAAAAATCGTCGATGGACAATTAGAGATCCCGCTGATAGTGTTGGAATATCATTTGGCTCAGCTCAAACCATTTTGAAGAATGTTTTGTGTCTCATACGCGTCAAGTCTCGATTGGTGCCAAAATTACTCAATTTTTTGGAAAAAAAAAGCGTCGCGTTGATGTGTGTGAAACTTTGCTGTTTGATTATCAGGACCACTTGAAATGCATCATTACTGGAGACGGGACTTGGATTTACGCATACGACCCTGAAACCACCGACCAATCCAGCGAGTATCGTGCAAAAGGTGAAGCAAGACCGAAAAGACCACGGTAAAGTCGATCGAAAATCAAGGTCATGTTGACAGTTTTCTTTGATTATCGTGGTGTGGTGCACTATGAATTCCTTCCGCCGAGCCAAACTGTCAACAAAGAATATTATTTGAGCGTCGTTTGCGTGACGCTATTCGTCTGAAACGGCCGGAATTACGTGCGAACAACTCTTGGTTCCTTCTTAACGATAATGCGCCATGTCATACTGCATTGGTTCGTCGAGACTTTTTTGCCAAAAACTCTACTCATATCGTTCCGCAACCACCGTATTCGCCTGATTTGGCTCCGTGCGACTTGTGGCTATTCAGCAAACTCAAAATGGCAGTGCGGGGACTGCACGATTGACACGATTGAGGAGATTAAAACCGAATCGGAGAAGGTCTTGAAGGCTATACCGGAAAAAGACTATTCCGACTGTTTCGAGGACTGGAAAAAGCGTTGGAAAAAGTGCGTTTTATCGGACGGGGATTAATTTGAAGGTGATGAAATTGATTTGGAAGAATAAATGAAGAATTTCTATTTTATAAATAAATTCTCCTTACTTTTTTTTCACAGTGGTACGTCTACCACCCCCCAGGTGGACGGGTGTGGAAATATTAAAACGTTCTTATACGGTCGATATTTGCGTCGGATAAATATTTTTTTAGGTCAAAGTGATATTAAAATTATTTTTCAAGTATTCAAAGTTGAAATGTAAAATCTGTTACTGTCTTAATAAATATTGGTAATATTTGTAAAAGCTTGTGTGTTTAAAATTCTAGATTTTAGTGTTCCCATATTCCACGTTCAAATTAATAGCTGATTGTGTTTCGCGCTTAGGTATAGCAGTGCCTTGATGACAGAAAAGCGAAACAGCTGACGGAAATTTTAACATTAACATTGAACTTATTTTCCTTTATTTTTCAATAACAAAATGATTTCAACTACGATTTATTTAAAGGTCGTATTGAGTTGAGAGAAGCATTCGGTCAGTTGGCAGTTGGTACATTTTCAACAAAGCGAAGCAAATCAATTAACTGAAGCTTAAAACGGAACGACAAGAAAGATTAAACCAGCATTGCCGTTTAATCTGCGTTATGGTAGCGTGCACATTTATAGTAAGTTTTATTAGCCTGTAACCAACGAAGCAGAAACAAGAGATAGGGTGGGATAATGAGAGTAATTAATTCATGCGATTCAAAGAAGTTTTTAGGGGCACACCCTGATTCGAGTTAAAGTTAAGTTTGCCAATAATTCCGCTGATGTGCGTGTAACTGTAGAGTTAAAAAATTATGAAGCTATCGAGATTCGTATAATATTGCAAAATTGGCGCTCTTGTTATCTCACTGTAAATCTCTGTTTCTACATAGGGGACGTATTTGAATGTAGAGGTGAAACCATATGTTAAATAAAGTCCTCTTCACATTTCTTAATATTTCAGATTCTTTAAGCAGATCATTGAAGAAGCCCTGCGTGATTCGTGGCGTTCACCTGCTTAGTAAAACAAGTACTGTGTTTCATGAGCAACGCGGCACGGGCATAGGTCGTAGTTTCTTTTGATGTGGCTTCGTATAGCATCCTTCAAAATGAGTTTCCCTTCAAAGACTGCGAAGCCTTTATAATGAACTACATGGCAGTATCAAAGAAATTTCATTACTTTCTGTCTACACACATTTCCGTGTATCAAGTCTTCAAGGCTATTACAAAAGCTTATATCAATTATTAATTCCCTTCATATTGCATCCGTTTATAGACATTGCTATCAAATATTAATAATGCTTTATTCCGCATTGAGTTAATTTTATTCGGTATCCTTAGGAAAGTAAATGGTTTATTAAAATGGGCCTTCGGGAAAACGAAGTTGATTTCTTATGCATAAATTAATTTTCAAGACGCAGCAGAAATTTGTTTTATCATTATTTCAAAATTATTCGTCAGTGGGCATTGTCTACAAATCAGAATTGATTTATAAACATTAAACTTTTGTGCCATGGAAGTTTATAGTCGAAGTCCAACTTTTTTCTGTTAAATTGTTTTATTAAAATTTACAACATATTTTAGTTGTTTCTTCAATAATATACATCTGAAGAGGCCCATAAACAAAGGACAATATTTTCGATAATTGTAAATTTTAATGCTTGTAAATTCTGACTTTTGACCAATTTCCACCAATTATATTTAATACAAGCCAGATAAAGTTCAATTTTTAATTACAAAATTTTTCATTGTTCATTATACATATTGAAACCGTTCAAACCTCACCTTAACCTAAATTCATCTCTTATATAATAATATCTCGTAAATACTGTGTCGGTTACGTTTTAATATTATAAAAAAACTTTAACGAATCTAAATTTTGTTACTTTTTTATCCCCGTACCAGTTAAAAATTAATTAAAAATCACCCAGTAATATCCACATTCTAATTTCTTTTCCATTACTAACCCAAACGAAATTTATCGTACTATATATTATATATATTTGGATACGTTACAGCAGAAGTTATTTGTTCTCCGCGTTTTAATCAACATTATGGGCCGGCTATTGATCTCCATTAGTTACCTGTCAATCTAACTGAACGAAAAAAAACCCACTTTAACCAAGCACTTGTTAATCATTGTTTCAATATTTTTATCTAGTTAAAGCGATCAAGGTAGATTCCTAATATATATGTTGATTTTTTAATTATTGGTAATATTAAAGTTTTGGGGGTTCATATGCAGAAAAAGGCAGTTCGACATTTATCAGGTGTTAATTAGGATATTATATATATATACATATACTGTAATGATCACCAAGTTGGCGTTAATTAAAAGAATTAATTAATTATCAAAAGAAAGGTTAATTAAAACAAAAGATTATCAAAAATTAACAAATAAAATAATTTGTTATTTTCTTCACTTGTGGCTTCCAAAATTAAAACAAATACAATCAAATTAAGATCTCTTCTCTCAATGTCACAATTGGGTTTGATAATTAACAGAAAAGTGATTTATAAACTGATTAACAATTCAAACATAAAAATTCACCTAAAATAATATGACGATAAATGAAATGAAAGAAGGCTAAATGTAAAGAAACTGAACGAAATCTGACTATTACCTTTCTAATAATCGTTTACAAGTTTATATAGGTTTTGTTACTCACGTATTGTCCGTCTTTCTTTTGTAGCTTCAACACTACACTAAAAATGCAAATTTCTACACTGATTCTAACTTCCTTGCAGATTTTACACACACACGGTCGAAGTGCACGTCCTCAGCTATCAGGAACCTCGGTTGTTGTCTCCCCTTTCTGGTCAGCTAGCATTTGCCGGATTTCTCAATGCGACGATTGTTCAATTTTTGAAGCAAACTCCTGCTTCCGTATAGGAACTCATGCTTTGTAGTTTATTTTTGCAGAATTTACTTATCATATGCTGAGTCCAGACTTAAACTACTTTCTTCTCGTCGCAGATTTTAGGCTCAATTCAGGCTCAGTGCAGAATCTTACTGTTTTTATTTCTCTTTGTGGACCGAACTGTCACGTATCTCGGCGAAGACTTTTTACTGTTTCATGCTCTCTCGACCCAGGCTCCGTACTGACTGAATTTTCCCCGCGCGCGCATTCTCCATTTCGGCTTTCAACAAAGGAAAAGAACTCACCGCCATTGTTGTCTTTGATAGATCATACTGCTACAATTCAATTTATAAGCTACAATTCAAATTATACCTAATCAATTTAATGGCCTAATTAATTATTGCTACAATATATATATATATATATATATATATATATATATATATATATACATAATCCATGTTTATATAGGTACACGTTAGAAATAAGTCCTTATTATGTCTTCTGAATTATTAGAATTTTTGTTTTGTTTTTTCTATCAAATTTGTTTGAAATATTTCTTAGTAATTTTCAGAAACAATGTTCTTAAAAAACTGGCACGCACTCAAAGTTTCAATGAAATTATATCTTAATGAATAAGAAAGATAGCTAATTCAGACAAAAAAGTGATAATATAAATACCACAAAACTTTTCTGTAATCCTTGTCACTTCCTTAGGTGCTAAGAAGAATCTAGAGGGACACAACTGCACTTGTCAATTAACAAAACTCAAAAATGATATATTACCTATCGATGGCCAACATATTTCCCTTTAAAACCTCTTATGCATCCCTAAAGAAATTAATGGTTTTCTTATGTGTTATAAGTCAGAAGTGTCTTCCACTAAATTAACGCATTTATATTGCAATTTTCACGATATACTATATGTTATAACAATTTAATTTATGCTGATAAAATAAAAGACTCTACTGGTTATAACATCGGTTACCATACAACAGTCTCCAGAACAATATTTGTAGGCACAAGACCCTTCAAACTCTCAATATAATACATTATTCCAGTCAATGCTATATACATAGATAGTACAATGTACCAGAATATTTATTTTGGGCTATCAACGCGAGTTTTATACTTTTAAAATAATGCCAATGGTTTTCTCTTTCGTATTGATTTAATTTTATATCGCGAATTTTAACGTTTTTGTAACCGGGTTGTTTATGTTAAACAGATACGAAAGTCAAAAGTTCTTAAATGTTTTAAACAATAAATTGCACCTCGTTTTCTAGAGACGGTTGTATGGTTCTATAACCCTGATCAAATTTTATTTTTTTCTGAACTAAGTGTTAATGAGATTGATGGGCTTTATGATTCTTCGAAAGAATAGCAATATTTGGTTGTTAATAGGTAAATTTTAGCCTTAAATATCTCCGGAATTCTAATGACGATGGCGTACTGGGACTACTTGATGTGTACTACGCCGTAAGCTATGTTTTGGGTAACCGGAGAACGGGCTCGGCAATTTCCGCCGGCCCTGTGCGACTCGATCCCTGGTCATTTTCAACATAGTCGGGTAGCTGTGCTCAGTACGCAAGATAATTTTTGTTATATTTCCCGGTAAACAAACTGATATTAAATTCATAGAAACAATTTTAAAAATGTGTATGTAATTCTCATTGCGATTTTTAATCAATTTTTCGTTGAGTCCCTAGGACGAATTGAAATAAAATTATGGTTTTGGACAAACCTAGTGGCCTTTATCGGCCACTGAAGTTTTATAAACTTTTCTGTATATTCTGTATATTTCTGTAAATTCATAGAAACAATTTTTAAAATGCGTATGTAATTCTCATTGCGATTTTTAATCAATCTTTCGTTGAGTCCCTAGAACGAATTGAAATAAAATTATGGTTTTGGACAAACCTAGTGGCCTATTATCGGCCACTGAAGTTTTATACACTTTTCTGTATATTTTACTTAAAGATTGAATTGAAAATAATTTTGGACGATTCAATCTATAATATATGCAATTCAAAGAATTCTAAAAGCTGCCCATAGGAGACTCTCCTCTTACTGTATCTCAGCCAGTATACGTATATTATGTTGATGTATCTTCGTTCCGACAGTTTGCCGGATGTACTGAGGAAGGCTTCCTTCCTGCCGAGCCGTTCTTCATATAACTACTTGTCTAGTAATAAGCAAAGATAAAAAAAAATTCCACAAACTCAATTATGACTCTGCTACTGTTATTCTAATATTTATTAGAAAGAGTAAATTACACAAAATAAAATTCCTTTTAACAAAGTTTCAGCCAGTAAGTTTATTTTATTTCAACTAGCATGGTTGGATATAAAATTCTTGAAATGAATCTAATAATAAACTATAATTACATACTCACATATTAATGTTTGCCGAAAACTTACTCAGTATTTACTTCACTCGAATTAGATTATAAAGAACTTTAAGAAAGAATCAATCAGTAAAAGAGAGATTTAATGAGTGTTGCAAAAATCACAGAAAACCGGAACTTTTACATTAAGCGTACTTTTAGGCAAATAAAACGACGATTAGTTTATTGTGAAACTGTCATCTAAAAATCTAGCAATAAGAACTCGCTGATCCAGAAGTTCAGCAGAATGTCAATCGCAATCGGTAACAACAATATGTTTTCAATACATCTTCTAACAATCATTCATACCTAATACATTAAACAGTATTATATAAAATTATTTCGTGTGTAGAAGGAAAGGAAACAAGGGTATGATGTATAAGAACTCCCTGAAACTTGGTTTGTTACCACGCCAACGGTCGAAAAAATACATAAGGCGCCAAGTAAACCACGTTTAGATCTGTGAATATGTTGGTTTTAAACATACATTATTTATCAATCTGTCAAGAAGTCGGGGAAGAACGTGATTATCAGAAAAAATCATGTGATGAATTTTGTAGCTTACAGTTTTTCTCCGGTTGGTATTGGAATTGGATGTTGTTGATCCACCTTGACAGATTGGCGTACACGTGGTTCGCGTGTGGCTTGTATGGATAACGCGTAGATTGCTGGAGTTTTTCAGCTCTAAAGTTCAGAGACGTTGAACCGTATTTCGCGGCAGCGAACAGGGGAGAATAATTGGCTCCGTGCGAACTTGTGTCAGAGGCAGCTCCAGACTGCCCGTCTCACGTAGTAGTAGTTGCCAAATTTTCCAACCTAACACTTTGAAATAAACTTCACAAATTTGTTTTCAATTTCATACTTTTCACTAAATAACTGAACTATTAATATGTTTCCACGAAAGAATCTGGTGGTCCAGTGATCTTGGCGACTGTCCCACCATGACTTTCTCGTTCCTATTCCATCGCAGAAATGAAATCGTATGAAACAGCTTGCAGAAGTCTCTCGCGAACTTGCCAATTAGAAAATTTTTAACATTTTACGGCTTCAAAAATTGAGCAACGAGAATGACTTACAGAGCGTTTATTGCCTTCTGCTTCTTAGCAAATGATACGTGCGTTTCACTTTGTACACTTGGACACCATGAGTGTGTTCCGTTCATTTGTATTACAGACTTATCTGCTGACTGCGTCTACAACTCTTTACCACTGGTGGATAAGACATTCTCATTCTCTCTTTATGTCCAAAATTAAAATCTCGTCAAATCTCGTTAAAATACCTGCTTATTATGTATGCAATTAGAAGCACTTCTTCGAAATGACCTCCATACGGGGTTCCCTTGATATCTGTAGTTAATAACATACATTGTTGCCGAAACGTTTTCTGTTTTAAAAAGTACTAAATATATTTCCTTGAAAATTGGATCTTACAGCTTGAATACTATTTACAGACGATTTTTTTTTGAAAATACTGTTTATTAAAGAAACATCTGTAGAAGCATCTCTTTTTAGTTGATTATCTATGTGAGCTGCAGTTGTATTTTATAAATAAATGCAAACAATAAAATGTTAACTCGTTGTGTTCAAACATAATTTTAATAATAAAACATAACTTATCCAGATTAGGACCTAATTTTTCCCTTTGTACATTTAGTCCTCTGCATCTCGTAGCTAAAATTAGGAATGCTAGTTCGAATTTATTGATATTGGTCTACGTCCATTTTTATCTCCTATGAGATCGTTGTAGTTTCCAAAAAATATGTAAATCAGGGGCATTAAAGTTATCCAATTGCTTACTCAATACCATCGGCAGAAATGATGTTTTGATGTAATATAAATTAACATATGCATTACGTATGATTGAAACGACAATTTGCAGAACATATTCTGACAATCACTATAAGGCTGAAATAAATATGTTTTACGTACGTTTGCAGACATATATAATAATAATCATTCTAAGTTTAAATCTTATATAATTAATTATACTACTAGAATGTTAGCCTTATTCGGCACGAAATAGTTCGTCTTCAGACCCTCTATAAGAATTATGACTATACATCTTCAGTCTACCGTTCAATATCTGAGAAAAGGTTGTACACCACTATCGTCTTTCTAGTGAGTTGCTTTAAACGGCCATTTTCCAGGCCACAAATACTGGACAATTAAATAATTATAATTCACAGTATCCTAAATTCTTTTCGTACCATTGATCTATCATAAATAAAATAAGAAAATTCTTCTTTAATATAATGTTTGGTTTTATTTACTACATTCCATCTTCCTTCCTTTCTGATATCTGTCACAATAAAACTATATATTGAGGAATATTCTCGATACATTAACGCAACCTGTACGATGCCACACACCCGAATTTTTCTTACAAGGTGAACTCAAGTATTTTATTACGAAAACATAAGGGCAACGGTGTATGATTGATGTTAAAATTTTACATAACTGTAATAACCTGTTATTAACCACACGAAAAATATTAATATTTCCTTTTAGTGAATGTTAGCTAATTGGTGATGAAGCTCAGAGGAATAAAATTACTGTAAAGAACAAATTACAGTTTTTTCATCCAATTTATTATTTATTTAAGCTAAAACCATCAAAATATTGGACAAATTTGTGGAGAACTATATGTAACGTCCAATATATATCACAAATAATTTTTAGCGGGTATTCACTTCAAAAAGAAAATAAACGTCCTCTGAAAATGAATGGACAACCACTATTTTACGTTCAGCCAGTAATATATTTTTATTAATAATATTTAACAATCAGTGCATGGTAATAAACGCTTATTTATGATCCAGGAATTCCGTTACCAATTCTTAGTGCAGCAGGAATTAATTAAATTATTTAACTGGTATAATAACAAATTATTATTATATTATGGTATAGCAAATTACGTTTTAGCAGAGTACAATACTGCTCTTTTGATCTCTTCACATTTACATATAGGACGCGTTAATAATTATTTGTCTAACACGGATTAAATTTAATCACTTACTCATCCGTGTAAATATTTTGTGCGCAACCAACTCAAAAGCATTTTTTTTAAGATCCAGTTTTTCTCGTCCTGCCCTCAAATTTCATTAAGTTTGTTCACTGCGCGGAAACACAAACACAACATCGGCAGCCTTAAGCCGAGAAATCATCTGTTACCACGGCGGAACACCCAATCAATGTGTAATCCAAATCCAATTACAGGTCCCAGAGGCCGCAGCAGTGAACCCATCATAGGCTGTATAGCTTAGTACGCCACCTGGGATTGCTTAGTGAGGCGCGTGTGGGGGCACACTGCAGCAGATAACCACCAAATAACATACGAGAATTAATTAACATTCCATACAAGTAATAACAATTTCATTTTAAATTTCAATATAAATACAAGTTCTCATGGAAACTCGTAAAATTTTCTCTGAATTCAGCTGGTAACAACGGAACTTTATTTTACCACCTTCATAATATATGAACAACATATTCATTTTATATATCGGTTTTCCAGCTTTGGATCAAAATTTAGACTGAATTTATGAGGAAATTTCTCTTTTCATGTTGTAATTATCAAAGCAACAATTTGCATCTGGTTGAAAATATCACAAATAATGTGAAACTGTTTTTTTTGGGGGGGGGGGAGGGGGTAACAGGCTACATGAGGGTAATCCACACAGTAATAACTCCCCTTTAATAGCATAGGAAGGGATTTGAAAGAGGGGATGCGGAAGGGTAGAGGAAGGTAGCCAAGGGTTAACTAGGGCCCCGGCTATGGTTTGAGGATCTTACCCGGCAATTCGACTAAAAGTGATGCAGGGAAAACCATAGAAAAACCTGCATCAGGTAGGTCGGGCATTTGGTACTTGTCCCACGCCCTTCCGAAGGCGGGAGAGGGCTTAACTGTGGAGTCGCAGCATTCCCTTTTCCGTGTCTCGACCAGTTTAGGAGGCAGCTGGCCGGCTGTTCCAATGAGAACAGTGGACAACTCTTACCGTATGCCCAAAGTCTGGGACCCCGGAACATACACCTCTCAAAACAGACCGAGGTGCCTCGGCATGTGGGAACCTTATTTAAAAAAAGCAGAGAAATATGAAGGCATCCCCAAAGGTAGCGTCCGCCAGGGTTCTCTGGGAAGGTTCACCTGCGAGTCAAATCTCCCGCTGTGTGAAGTGGTCTCTAACAGATAAGCTCTTACAGGTGGCATCTTCCAGTAGAGTAGCAGAGAGCTACCTGCGGGGATGACTTCTCTCTCTCACTTTTGAATTAAGGTTACCATAAGCCCAGACACCTCGGGACCTCGAGACCTGCATGTCCTGTATCATCTACTTAATTATAAATGAATACATAATATTTTTTCTATAAATGTATGAACACTGCCAAATTAGTCCAAAATAAATTATTAACCAAAAAATTACCATAACGTTTCGTTCTGAATCCAGGACTTGGTCAGCTGTATAATGGACTAAATAATTTATTCCATAAATATTAGCCAAATATTGATGAATATATATAAGTGTAGCTTAGAATTTATGTATACAACATCAATATTTCGATAATACTTATAAATATTTTAATTTTATGGTCTTTGTTAATTAATTGTTTTTTACTCATTTTCTGTATCTAAACATATCAGTATTAGTATTTTCTTCTTTAATTCAAAGGTCCTTATAAAAACATTTTAAACATATTAATGAGGTGATAAGATACATTTAAAAGCATTGCAGATGTTGTCTAAAAATTTCGATTCACTGTTGCAGTTTCTTTAAATCAGCTGCTATTTGTTTACCATGGGTAAGAAACGTTTGATTAATAGCCTATTAAGATCATCTATGTAGGTAAACATTTAGTTATTTGGATTCATAAGAAGATATGATCAATGAGTCAGAAATTAATAAAAATATTACAGATAAGAAAGCTGTTAAAGTTTACTTCAAACGATTGTTTAATTTATCATTGTTTACGTTTGCATTGTTTAATTTATTTTGTTCGCGTTGTGATTCGCCGGCTGCCTGGTCGCGTGTGGCACCTTATTTTAAATTGACGTCAAGCGGACTCGGGCCAAATGGAGTCAGAACACATGGATCGCCCGTGTGTCGTGGTCTTAAAAAGAACAGTGGTGGCGGTAAAGTTTTATCAGACATAAACATTGAATGGATGAGTAAACGTACTGTGTTGCCACAAGACTTATCGAGGTTGAAAGTAAACTATATAAGTGACTACAATTTGAATAACATTCTGTCTCATTGTAGTGTATTTAAAACGGATACTCTAAGTTTCCTTCAATTTTTATGTATAAATTTTAGAGTATACATTAAGGTATTGTCATTTAAAATGGTTAACTAAGGTACACAATCGTCAATTTGAGCTAATAAATCTGGGCGCATATATGTAATGTATACATTAAGGCAAATTTAAATTGCCAGTTCAGTTACTACGACGCCCTGTAATAATTAAAGCGCTTAATAGCTGAATATAGTTGTTTCGTGAAGCCACTTGTCGGTCGTTTCGATTCTTCATAATGTGCGTGTGTCAGTTTTTGTGTTTATTCTTGTATGATGTGTAATTATATATATTTATAATAGTTAATTCTCTAAACATTAATGTTTTACCTAGTGCGTATGGAATTATTTTAGAACTGTAAATATTATATTATACCCTGAGTATAGTTAAAAAATTATTAATACTATTAATACTGTATAGATCTTTTATTTATGTTGGACAAGGAAATCTGTGTTCCCGATTTTTAGTATTTTCATGTTAACTTCTAATTGTTTATAATTATAACAACCCATAATTATATTGTCCTCATTCGATGGCTAATGGAATAAAATAAAATAATAATGCCGTATTTATGAAGAAGAACCGGAGAAATACCTTAGCAGGTGCCGATTGTTACAAAAGAACCGAAGAAGTTCCTATTTGCATCATTGGCTCAGTTTTGTTCAAGATGCTTTTAGGAAATGCCTATTTACTCGGAGGAACTCAAATTTTAATTGGTCCATTAGCGAATTCGAGGGTGCCCAATTGGATGAGGATACGCAGACCCTACAGAGCTAAGACGACCAGATGACGATAAAGTGCTCTTGGACACTGACAAGGAAGGTCGAGTTACCCCAATTTGCGTTGAATAAACCTCTGCAGGTTACACGTCCAACTGTTACGAGTGTCTTCCGTGAGGCGACGGAGACATTTATATTTCACCGACATATTATCAGAGGACCATGAACGCAGCTCAAGAAACAGTAAGAGACCCACATTCATTACATACAAGTTTATGTGAAATATTTTCATGATTAATATTGAATAAATGGAAACGGAAACGATTAAGATATCAGTCACCCTTAAGGTCTTTCTGACCATTTACAATTATGATTGTTAAATAACTTTTTTTGCGGAAACATATATTTACGAAGAAAGGCTTAATTAAAAATTAGCATCTGTGACGTCACCAATAGGCCCGAGGAACTAATGAAGGCCGCTTTCCAGGTCACTGAGGCATTTGTGAACAGCGCTTTCCAATGATAATCACACATTTGTGAACAGCGCTATCCAAGGATGATGTGGCATTCCTCGCTAGTTTGATATTAAAATTCATGAGAACGAATAAATGTTCTGTTTCTGATTTGATTTTGGTGCAGACTAGAAAAGCTCATAGTAATCCTTACACGAGGGAATCTTTTTGTTCTTTACGAACAAGGATCTTAACTGGAAGTCCTATATCTGTACCTTAGTTATTTGTAATTGCAAGGTTCTGGCGGCCAACAACTATTTTATCTTTTAAAAAATTTTGTAAACATTTTCGTAATAAATTTCTATTGCAAAATAATTTCGCTCTTTTATTTTAAATAACAGATAAAAGCATTACATAAGTAGTGCCTGAGAAATGGTACACTTTATGAAAGAAAAAACAACTTACAGAAAATCTGATTTAGTGTTTATAATCTCGTAGCTTCTTGAACGCAGAAACGGTCAATTTGTATAATATTGTTACAATTAATTGAAGAGTCGAATTCCATTAAATTGCTTTTAATTACATACACTTTGTATTTTATTCTGTTGACTTAGCCTCAAGATCTGACTAAAAATTTAATGGAAATATTAAACTGGGTAACACACACTCATATCCGTGTTTATTGAAACTGTATTATTAAAATTTATAATATAATTCAGAATGGAAGGAAAGTCCGAACGCAGCTTACAAAAACACTTATTAAATAAAAAAAATGTAAAATACAGTCAAAACCAAAGATGGAGCTTGTTTAAATTATTTGCGCCTTTACGATGGAATTCACTAAATTATAATTATTAAACAACCTTTCGTATTATTTTTAATCATCATTCCATTGCCCCTTCAAGTGAGTATTTCAGGGCATAATTGTATTTTTAATTCAATCCAAATGTTTCAGGGTTAGTTTTAAATTTTAAACTTTTACCAAATAGTTTAATATCTGTGCGGCTGTGAGGTTCACAGACCTGCGTGTGCATTATATTTTCACACACACACACACACACACACACACACACACACACACACATATATATATATATATATATATTGTAATAACAAAATAATTAATTATTTCTGATTAATGCAATCTATGTTTAATTTAATAACAAATATAATAACCACAAATTTTAAACAACAATTCTCATTTATTTCCACACTTTTACAATTAATACAAATCAGAAAAACAATTTTAATTTAAATAATCGGTCTTGGTACCTCAAGGTCTGGGTTGATAAGGAAAACAACATAAATTTACAATTAAACAGATACAGTTACTCTTAAATGAAAAATGAAATGAAACGAAATTAACGAAATAAACTAAATAAACGAAATCAACGAAAGTAACGAAATCTGACTTTATACCCTTTAATTACAATTTACAATTATAAATTCAGAAAATATAATTACACGTTCTTGGGTCCTAACACTCACTTCATATATGCTTTAAAGTCCCCCAGGCTGCACTCACACTGTTGACGGCGTCACCCTCACGACAAATTCGAACTCCTTTGATGGCAGTCAAACCTCCACGATGACAACTGTTGACGGCCGATGTTCAGCTGATTACTCTCGGCCCTGCGTCCGTTTCCAGTCCGCACAAAATGATAATGCTAATGTCTCTCTCTCTCTCGACGGTCTCCTGCTCCTGACTCTGACTCAGACTTGACTTCCTCTATATCTCCTCTGTAACTAACATTGTTTCGGCCACTTTACCGTGGCCCTATGTCCGTTTCTGCGGACCTTCACCATCGCTCTCCCACCGACCAACACTCACTAACTCCGCCTTTTTTTTGGGGGGGGCGGTAATAGGCTACATGAGGGTAATCCACGTTCTGGCAACTCCCCTTTAATAGCATAGGAAGGGACTTGAAAGGGGGGATGCGGTAAGGTAGAAGAAGGCAGCCAAGATTTAACAAGGGCCCCCGGGCTATGGTTTAAGGATCCTACCCGGCAATTGGCCTAAAAGTGATGCAGGGGAAAACCCTAGAAAACCTGCATCAGGTAGGTCGGGCATTTGGTACTTGTCCCACGCCCTTCCGGTAGCGGGAGAGGAGTTTGCTGTGGGGTCGCAGCATTCCCTTCTCCGTGTCTCGACCAGTTTAGGAGGCAGCTGGCCGACTACTCCAATAGGTATAGCGGACAACTCTTACCGTATGCCCAACATCTGCGACCCCGGAACATGCACCTCTCAAAACTGGCCGAGTTGCCTCGGCATGTGGGAACCTTAGTTCAAAACGGAGAGGAAAAGGCATACCCAAAGGTAGCCCCTTCGTATCTCTCGTAAAAGGTTCTACCTGCGAGAGAAAATCCCTCGCAGGTAGATATCGTCATCGATATCTCTGCATGGTGTCTAACTCCGCCTTTATCTCTCTCTTATTTATATATCCCGGCTCCCGGAATACTCCCTTGTTTTTCACAGTTTTTTGCATTACAAGTTCAACAACAACATCTGTTACCGTCCATTCGCTGTGTGAGCCCCTCAACCAATTATATTAAACGTCTCCTTTTAATATAATTGCGTCGTCCATCTGTTACGATGTTTTTCTTAGGGTTCCGTCGGTTACACAATTATTTCTAATTATTTCTAAAAGTGCCAAAATTGCACTAATTATCTGTCCTTCCATCCACTAACAGGTCACTTACCCATAATTTTATCATTATTTTTAATGTACACACCACTCAAAGGTCCCTAGTTTCAATTTTGTCAACAAATCTGACAAACATTAAGGACAGACAGACTTCCTGTCCTTCTGAGCTGGTTATTACAATTTATATACATATTTCTCATTATTTACTAAAATTCCTACCACTTTGATGCTAGAGGTGTTAATTAATATGTTATTCCCCGCAATTAAAGTTCTATAGAGAATTTAAGGACAGACATATACCCAAACACACATAATATTTTATTACATAATTTAAAAAATTAGGAGAGTAAGTGTCCCTAGTTCGAAGAATAAATACTAGAATTTTGCAAAGTATTGCGGGAAAATGGACGAATACAGAATTTGAACTACAATTCTCGTACTATACTCAGTTTCCCCACTGAGGCAATCTATTTACATAGTTCCTCATTCTTAATATAATAACGATATTTATAATATTGTTAGTTTCCAAAAATAGTTAAATGAAGTATAAACGCCAAATAAGAATCCTGCCTACCAGCCACTGGTTGTATGTGATGTGGTGGCTACAAGTTTCCACCTTTCACCTTGTACGCTTCTCGCTCGCTCCTCCAAACAAGACACAATAATTGACAGAGAGGTTTCTCTTCGAAAGCCTTCATGCCAGGTGAAGTCACAAGACATTAGCTCGGCTTCGCTTTGCTTCTGGTAGAGAGTGGTTAAGGCCCAAACTCCAGAGACACTTATTCCAGTCCATTGCCCACGTCACACCACTTATCCCCACTCCTCAGACCGGATTTACTTTGAGATGTATTGCCGTAAACTGGGAACACTGAGGCACTCTACCCACTTGAATCAACGCGGAACGGTTGGTTCTCGATGATTTTTGATAACAGCTGACCTTGTTTCGTGTGTGGGACTTATATTGTTAAAACAATTTCACACCTCCACCAGATGAGAATGTATCTGCCCCCTATGGCAGTAAACGTTCAAACAGAGCAATACACTGTATTTTATTTAAATTTGTGTGATGAATAACGAAAAATATTTTTAACAAACTGTAATGAAATATGAGCTGAAATTGTGTTATGTTCATGTTTTCGATCGAAAAAACTGAGACTTTGGTTAGATAGACTGAATTGAATACCACCGAATCACGTGTTCGGACTTGCCATAGATATTATTTATAATTGTGACGATAAATCCGATCACATAAATTGAAGCGTTGGTTTTATATATTTTAATTGTCTCTGAAACTTTCCCATTTTATTACATTTATCCATTTATCACATTTAGAAGAATCATAATAAGCATAATAATTCTTTACAACTGTGTAATTATGCGAAAACAAATATTAAAGGTAATAGTCTTAAATTAATTTAATTATATTAATAAAGGATTCTTGTTGCTATATAGAAGTTATATGAAATAAATCAGTCGATATATTTCACACTGCATATATAACAGCAAAAACGTTCTGATCAATTATCTTAGTAATTAGTAAATTTAATACCTAATCAAATAAACTCGTTATTTCCTTCATATAACTCAATAAATAGCTAACGTAGCTCAATAGACTGAATCAACGGTAATTCCGGATTTCAAGTTAAATTATGCGAATTTTGTCAGCAACATTTCAGCATTGTTACATTACAATATGAAAATACAAAATAATTCCACGTAGATTAGATTTACAATGTTCACTTGCAAAAAAAATAATTTCAAGAATGTGGATATTGAAAAGTGTATAGAAACCAGCAATCAGGCCATAATTTATATACGATACGAAACAGGTACTTCTACTGTAATATATAAATAATAATAATATATTTACTAATCGATGAGTTACTGAAATATAATTTAATTCGGTACAGCTTATTTGAAGTCTTTAGACCTCACGAAATTTGCTCTATAAACTATAAAAAATTACGAGTTGTATACAATATGTCAATTACTTTCTATGAGTCTATTGCATTAGAAGATTAGAATTTATAAATTATATTAGACGACAATATTTATTACACAAAATATGTTGTTATATTATAATTATACTTGATAGTGGGACAATGTTAAATCGGGCGGCCATAATTAGGGCTTCAGGTGGCAGATTTGATCCCTGGTTGATGCATTTTGACTTTCAGGCAAATTAAATGCAATTGATTTCCATAAACATCACTTTATGATTTAAATTTATTCTGTAAATTGATATTCGCAAATAAAGTATTCAATTGATCATTTGCAATTCATCACTGTCAGCCCGTTGATCATTTGTTATAATAGCCTAACGAACTACATTACCGTAATTTTAAATAGATTTGCCACAATAATTTATATTAAAGTTTGGTGAAATTATTATACATTATATGTTACAGTGATTTCGTTTAATGAATCCATTCAAGCCAATAAAATCCGTTAATACTTAACTTAAATGAAAGTTTGTCACATTCGTTTCTTCCAAAAATCCGACAACTTATTAGTCATAAAAGAATAGTAACAGGATAAATTAATCAGATAATAAAAGTTACAACATATTTTTATCTGATTGTGATGCAACAGAAATTTTTCAATTGTATGGATTTAAATGGCATTTGATCGGTACTTTATAAATGGAAAGTAATTAGTTTACATGCATATCATAACATTGAAAAAATTCCCTATAAGAAGAACGCATTTGGTGACAGTATATGAAGCTAATAATTACAGTAAAATTCGCATTACAGTACCGTTGATTGCAATTCTGAGCACTTTCCATTATTTAGCTATTCCCGTTCCTTTCTCACTGCCATTTCAGAGTTCTCGTTATTGCACTAGCTCCATTGGTAAAATTACGATTAATGGTGCAGACAATATAGTTAAATTTTAGAACGGATTTTCATCAAATAGCAAATAATAATGTAATTTCCCTATTGTTCGGAAATGATTATGCTGAATAATATAAGCTACTGCTGCAAATCGTAGCCCCTCATTGCATTCCCTTATACCGTACCGGTAAACAAAGGGAGCCCGATCGAAGATTTCCTGGTAATGTGCGTGTTGAATGGTCCTGAAATTGAGATTTCACAATGATTGATCTGATTGAACCAAGAGTTGCACAATAGGCACAATGTTAGAGAGAGTATATAAACAGAGCACCGCTAATAGTCAGTATTCAATATTAAAGCAGTTAGGCTGTCTGTATTGGCGGAACAGAAGCCAGGTTTCGACATATGAGAGCAGTTCCAAGAAACAGCAAATTTCATGAAACTATCTCTAAATGTTGTCCTTCCTTTTCCAAAATACGATTTATTTAATAACTATTATTAATATTGCAATAACAACTTCAATGATATTAATAATAGACGATATCAATATATAGAATTGGAAAAAATAATTAATTGACCTATGTGCGTACTAAATATAATGATTTAAAAGTTAGACCAGCATTTTTATAATTACGGAAGAAAATTACTGAGAGGTACAAAACTATGTTTTGTTGTTTCCAAAGACTATACGAGATAAAATATTATAACAGCTACAAAAACTTTAGTGAGACTAAATCATGTAATGGTCATGTGAAATGTGAGATATTCTTTACGTTGAATAGAGTTGAAGGTCGAAGTAATGCCTGTCTTGTGGTTTAGAAACTTGAACTTAAATTACACAATTCTTGATTTTACTTAAGGCCAAGATGTATATTCGCTAAGAAATACGTAGTTAATGCGACTCAAAATAAAAAAAAATACATTAAAAAGTTCCAGAAAATAATTAAACGGCATAGCTATACTTGGAATATAGAAAATAGATCGTTGATGACATAAATTTTTTAGAAGCAGGATGAAAGTTAAATAGGTAGTGAAATGACCAAAAAGTTTCAATTGGCAATGAAATAGAAACGTGTATGGCGAAATAACGAATCGAGCACTGATTTGAAATGCACGAGACATTAATGGGTTTTTACTGTAATTGTCGTAAAATGCTATGACAAAAGGCTTTTTCCTATGAGGGAAATATTTATTGTTATCGAGATTTAATTTGACAAGTGAATTGAAAATCACATTATATTGGTTGTCGTATATTCTTTGGCTCATTCAAATGCAATAATTACTATTGCCCGTTTCGTGTAAAATATTTAATAAATTTAAACTATTTTTAATATAATAAATATATATATCTGATATATATATATATATATTGTAATAATTAAAAAAGGATTAAATGAATTAAATTTGCCCCATGTTGTAGAAGCCAATTTATGTAATAATTAAAAGGTGGTCTTAATTAAAAGAATTAATTATCAAAATTATTAAGTTATAAAAATTTGTAATCCCTACTTTATACGCCGAATTTCATCAAGTTAACAACAAATATTTTATTTCAATTTTGCAATTTGTTGCGTACTAGGAAAAATACAACTTTATATTTTACAATCAAATACGTCGAAATTCTCTGTATCTCAGGGTCTTTACTGGGTTTGATATTCAAAACAATTCAATTTAATAAACTAACATTACAATTCAAACTCATTGAATCTAACTTAATACCAAATGAAAATAAATGAAATGAAAGAAACTAAATGACAAGAAAAACGAACGAAATCTGACTTCTACCTTTAATCCTCGTTTACAGATTTTAAAATAATTGTCTTGCACTCACGAATGTCTTTCTGGTACCATATCTGATTCTTGGAGCTTGAGGACAACACTCACTAAAAGGGCCATTATTCAATGATTCTACACAATAAAATTTTAATACACTCGGTCGATGTTCTCGTTCTCTGCCACCTGGAACTTTTGATCTGCCGCCCCTCAGTCAGCCCTCGGACCTAGGTCTCCTTGATGTCTCTATGCGAAACTTAGTTCAGTCCGTGTGAAGCAAAACCTTTTGCTTCCAACTTTGCGATTATTATTTGAGTCTCTCCGTCAAAACTGTTTACTCGTGTTTTATGTAAACTAATAGATTTCGCAGTTGGACTTCTTGGACCGCGATTTTCATACTTTTAAATCAGCATCCTCGCTATACGTTTTCAGTTCCAAACGTAGACTTTTCCGTTTCGCATCTCGCCGCAGACAGACTAACTCTCGTACAGAACGCAATTCACAATCAAGGCTACGCTGACACAGTCCATTGTTGTTCTTTGGCCACTCGTACCGCTAACAATCCAATTTAATTAAAACAATTAATGGCCTCTTTAATTGGTATTTTACAATACCAATTAAAATTTTAAATTTCTTACATATTTGTGCACAATAACGTCTAATAGTAACAATAATATATCATAACAAATTTTAAATTTTCAAATATTAATATATTTCTGTATATGGAATTTGTCTATAGTACTTTTAATCATGGAACTTAATACACTTGATGTTATTCTCAAATTATTATTTTAAATTTATTTCATTGCATTTTGTGGCTGAATCCAAAATTAAAAATTTTGGGTTTATTGAAATTGAACAGTCTATTGATAACTCGGATAGTTTTTGGTATTGAGTAACATTTTCATATATATGGGCCATCCAACTCATACATATATTTATATATATATATATATTGTAATGGCTAAAATAAAATAAAAACTACCAAATTAAACAAACAGTTATCATTTATTACGCCACAATTTACAATTACACGAATCTAATGAAATTTTATAAATCAAAAGAAATTTATTTACCTAGAATACATTTTAAATAATCGGACTCGGTACCTTCAGGGACTTTACTGGGTTGATAAGGAAAGGGATCAAAAATGTTACAATTAAACAAATACAGTTACAATAAATGAAAAACGAAATGAAACAAAATGAAATGATTGAAACGAGTGAAAAAAATGAAACAAATGAAACTAAATCTGACTTTTTACACTTTTTTAACAATTTACAATTATGAATTCATAAAAATAAACTTACAAGCTCTCTGGTCCACACACTCACTTCATACAGGCTTAAAAGGCACAAGGCTGCGATCACCCCACTCTGCTTTCACGGTCACCTCGTATTGATGACGTTACCCTCATGACAAATTCAAACAACTCTGCTGGCAGACAGACCTCCACGATGAAACTCCCACTGACTGTTGACGACTGATGTCGAACTGATTATAAAATTGTTTCGGCCACTTTATCTCGGCCCTGCGTCCGCCCTGCGGACCTGCACCAACGATCTCTCTGACACGTCCGTCTCCTCTCCACACGAAATGATAATGACAATGATGTCTAATTGTCCAACTGCCCTCTTATTTATATCCGGGATCCAGAATATTCCCTTGTTTTTCACAGTTTTTTGCATTTCCACGTTCGCCACACAAACCCCAGCTTTAACTTTCTCCCGCTCCAAGAGCCACTCAATCAATTAAACTAAATTATTTCCGTTTAATCTAATTGCATCGTCCAACAACCTTCTGTCATTTATGCCATTAGGATTCCGTCGTCCAGTTGTCGGTCATACTATTAGTCCTAATTATAGTCCTTCCCTTCTCTAAAAGTCACTTATCCATCATTTTATCATTGTCTTTTATATGTACAAACCACTCAAGGGTCCCAGTCTAAGTTTGTAAACAAATATGATAAAACAAGAACAGAATTCCTTACTGGTTATTACAATATATATATATACATAAATGTTCGTGTACATTTTTTTAGGGCAACAAGCTACATGAGGGTAATCCACTTTGGGCAACTCCCCTTTAATAGCATAGGAAGGGATTTGAAAGGGGGGATGCGGAAGGTAGAGGACGGTAGCCAAGGGTTAACTAGGGCCCCCGGGCTATATTTTAAGGATCCAACCCGGCATTCGCCTAAAGAAATGCAGGGAAAACCCTAGAAAAACCTGCATCGGGTAGGTCGGGCATTGGGTACTTGTCCCACGCCCTTCCGATAGCGGGAGAGGAGTTTGCTGTGGGGACGCAGCATTCCCTTCTCCGTGCCTTGCCAAGTTTAGGAGGCAGCTGGCCGACTATTCCAATAGGAATAGCGGACAACTCTTGCCGTATGCCCAAGGTCTGCGACCCCGGAACATACACCTCTCAAAACAGACCGAGGTGCCTCGGAATGTGGGAACCTTAGTTCAAAAAAAACCAGAGAGATGTGAGAGCATCCCCAAAGGTAGCCCCCGCCAGAGCTCTCTGGGAAAGTTCACCTGCGAGAAATCCTCTCGCTGGCTTACCCTTCCTGTAGTTAATTCCCCCAAAGGTACATTTTTTTTAGGGCAATAGGCTACATGAGGGTAATCCACTTCGGGCAACTCCCCTTTAATAGCATAGGAAGGGATTTGAAAGGGGGGATGCGGAAGGGTAGAGGAAGGTAGCCAAGGGTTAACTAGTGCCCCCGGGCTATATTTTAAGGATCCTACCCGGCATTCGCCTAAAGGAATGCAGGTAAAACCTTAGAAAAACCTGCATCGGGTAGGTCGGGCATTGGGTACTTGTCCCACGCCCTTTCGATAGCGGGGTTGAACGCTAATAAAAAGAGAAACTAACAATTCCAACTATGAGCGGTTAAGGATACCGCTGCTGATTATCAAAGCGTTTCTACGACAACTGCCAGAAAGCTGACAAAGCGCCTGTGCAAGCTCGTCTGCATTCGTGTTGCTCATATTGATATATTAATATGTGGGAATTTTTAAAAGACATTTTTCATGTCTTCTCGTACTGTCACCGCCGGAAACGGGAGGACCAACGTCCATTCATGTGGGAACTTGATGATGACGACGAGGTAATCTTTGTCAGTCCATGCGTCGGTTTGACAAATACATATTCGTCTACACCTCATATTGTAATCAGGTGGGTACGAATTGTTGATTTATCACTCATTCTTCGAGATCAATATCACCAAGTGTTACTTGCTCTCTATATCAGGCTACATTCTCTAGATAACGTTTATATCTTGGTACCTGACGCTCTCTACCCACATCATAATTACTAGTGTTATATATTACACAACGAAAACCTTAAATATATATGCCATAGAATTCAGTGCATCATCGCCATTAAATTTCAATTTTCTGTTATGAGAGGGGTTCTTCTGTATTTTATAATTATTTATAATCTGATAATATTCAAGTAACAGCTTCATTGGTAGACTGTATATACTTTTATTCAATAACCTCTTTTTATGTAAAATCTATGTGGTAAAACTAAATTTGATGTTTTCATTAATTCTGTCTATATCAATACTTTAATGCCTAGTGCTTTATATCTTTGGATTATTCTGATATACATATTTAATCAATATTCTCAAGAATTGTAGTGATCACTGATCAATAACATCTGTTCCATAACAACATATATTAATTTTCAAATTTCTGTATTTTCAGACCCCGACGGACAATGACACGTACCACGATAATCCAATCACAACCACTCTAAGAGTGGATTCTGAAGAACTGCATTACCATCAATCTTCGTCAATAAATGACGCCTCTACGTATTGCCTTTATTCAAACATTTACTTCATTGGCATTCATCTAATAAATGATTAATTGTGGCGGAACTTGTTATATGCAATTTTAAACAAGAAAACACAAAATTATGTTTCGATTATCATACAAAAGTGATACGTTTTGTGAAGTTTAAGTTTCATCTAATCATTTATATGTTTATATCACTTGTAAAAATGTTTAAATTTCACATTAAAAAAATTTCATGCAAATAATTCTCATGAATCATAATAATATCTCAGAGCACTTATTTCAACATTAAAAATTAGTGAATGTAGATTATACCGGTGAATTTGTTGAATGTAGATTTCTCCGGTCAGTTGTCCACGATGGCGAAACTACCTATCGGAGCAATTTTTTTCACACCAGGTTTTATCCAGGTCGTAACACGAGAAATATACAGTTAACATTTTTAATTTGGTTTACTTCGCATATTTGAATTAAAATAATGTAATTGAAACTAAAACCGTGCGTTCATCCAAATTTGATTGTAAGTTAAGTGAAGAATATGAATTTTAAAATATAACATCAAATTTAACGTCGAAAAATCCTTTAAAATATTACGAAACATATGATTGTTTGAAAATATAGAGATTAACAATGTGAAAAAAAAGTATTATTTTTTTTATTTTTTTTTAGGTAACAGGCTACATGAGGGTAATCCACATGGTGACAACTCCCCTTTAATACCATAGGAAGGGGTTTGAAAGGGGGATGCGGAATGGTAGAGGAAGGTAGCCCCGGGCTATATTTTAAGGATCCTACCCGGCATTCGCCTAATGAAATGCAGGGAAAACCCTACGAAAACCTGCATCAGGTAGGTCGGACATTGGGTACTTGTCCCACGCCCTTCCGATAGCGGGAGAGGAGTTAGCTGTGGGGACGCATCATTCCCTTCTCCGCGCCTCGACCAGTTTAGGAGGCAGCTGGCCGACTATTGCAATGGGAATAGCGAACAACTCTTACCGTATGCCCAAGGTCTGCTACCCCGGAACATACACCTCTCAAAACAGGCCGAGGTGCCTCGGCTTGTGGGAACCTTAGTTCAAAAATGGAGAGGAAAAGGCATACCCAGAGGTTGCCCCTTCGTATCTCTCCTAAAACGTTCTGCCTGCGAGAGAAAATCCCTCGCAGGTTCTGGTTTCAAATACAGGTGTTAAATATTTCGCTTTAAAATATTTCTATGGGAAAGAAATGACCTTGAGAACTTTTGGTTGTCCCTTAGTTGCGTTAATACTACATACAAAAGTCAATTTGTTGAGAGTAGAATTGTTAATACTGAATAAATTACCTCGTTAGTATCTAACATATTCCTTTTTAATTTTAAGCTAAATAATTTTGTAAGTTGAATTTTCCATTTATAATGCACATCGTACAAATAACAGCAAGAAATAGAAGTCAATATTCGAATTGGGAAACACTGCTCAATTTGCGATCCTTATAAGACTAATTCTAACGAAATGAGGTAATTTCTTTTATAGATACCAAAGCTGTATTGCTTTTAACACTCAGAAATGGGCGCTCAATTTTTGTGACGAGGAAATATACCTATTAAATATCGAACAAAAAGGAATTAACATAAAACCTTACTAAAATGTGATATTAGTTTTCGATTTGTTACGCAGACTTGTTTTATAGAATCATGAAGTCAGTTTTTTGAGCTCTTTCGATATAAAATTAGTGTTCGCCAATAGATTAAGCGGAAATTATGTTTAATGATGTTTGAAACGTTTAAAATTAGTGACCACTCGTAGAAAGGGGACCTGAAATTGCCAGCTTGTGCAATGTAATCTCGTTCTGGACATAAAAGCAGCGGCTCTAGTAGCGGCCAACCGTGATTAAAGCTATCAAGGACCATGTTTGGCTGCCGAATGAATATGGGATTTCCAATGCGGCCCTGTTACATGAACTTCAAGGGCGCTCCGGGGCTCGAGAGTATTTCAGTTACGAGAAACCACAGCGAAAATTGCAAGTTGGGGTTGGAATTTCGATAGTGACAGCATCCCATCGAAAGCTAATGAAGCCGTAGTCGGAAGCAATCAGCATCTACAAGCCCTTGTTCAGAATAGTGCGGAATGTAATATCGTTCACGCCTGGTCTGGATTCCTAAGAGACTATATGGACGTTTCCCATGGTGGTCATGTCAAGCATGTCAACTTACAATCCAGTACACCTTGCTGTGTAAATCACTAGACATTAAATCAAACGATTCAGATGGGAAAATACTAAAGTTGCGATTTTTCTGAAAAACAAATTTTTTAAATGTTAAACATATATACCATAGCCAAAACGTTTGGAAGAAAGCTCATAAGACAATGTAAAGAAGGACTACTTATATTATAGCACTATCAAAAATTTGAAAAATGAATAAACACATGCTTTAATATAATTGTCGACACAAGGAAACCGTTTATTATTTGCTTGTATTATTCTTTTTGATTTCGGACTATATGTTAATTGTGTCTATGATATTGGATGTAACCCTTCTCTTCAATCCTGTAGTTTTGGATAAGTATGGCCGACGTTAATCAATAAAGGCAGTGACTGACAATATTGATTTCTCGCTTGAGGACCCTCCAAAAAAAGGTCATCAAAATAACTCAAATTTATTAGTGAACTTCTTCTGTAGAATGTAAATTGTTATAAGTAGAGCATTTGTATTTGAAAAATTTTGAACAGGAATCTTTTTTTATATATTGATTTATTTACAGTCGATTCAATAGCTCAGGTTATTAGCAACTCATTACGGGAACTTATTTTGACCTTTCGGAGGACTGATTTGACGAGAGATACTCTCATACACACAAACATCCGTGCCCTCGCCAGGATTCAAACCCGGAACCTCAGAGATGCGAGACAGTCATGCTGACCCCTACACCACAGTAGTTGTCTCAGGAATCTTAAACGCTACTATTCTGTTTAACAATTTTGCCGTTCGTTTCAAAGCCTATAAATTCAAGATTTATTAAATCATATGGACCTAAAAAATAATTAACAAATTCAACATAACGCTTTGTACTGTTTATTTGCAATCGAGAAGAATACATGATTATTATTGAAGCAAATCAGAAGCTTCTCAATAATACATTTTCGTTGTGTGTTACATTGTAACAAAGAATTCCGATCGCTTTATCATGCCGAAACCTTATGCATTCCGGTATGACATTAAATATATTTAAAAATTTAGGTATTTACTAATTATAATTTTTCAAACCCGTATACATAAACAAAATTTATTGCAAAGTATATGCCGAACAGGATTAATTGAACAGAAAAGACATTTCTGAAATCCTATAAGTTGTAATTACGTTAAACGAAATTTGTATTTAAAAAATATAAATTTTTCAATTATTTGCAATGTAAGGAAATAGACCTAGATACATACAAGTTTTGTTGTACGAGCGTCGTGAACGAGGTTACAAGTGTAACCGCATTTGCATGATTACAATTGACTAGAAAACTTTATAGCAGAGTTTTAGTAGAACTGTACGAGCAGGAAGAGAATATAGTTTCGAAACTGCAACTTTAAGTGCAATAAGTTTCCGCGGTAGTACTAAAATGAATCAACCAGAAGAACTATAGAAAATAATAGATTTATTTCCCATAGATCCTCATAAGAAGAAAATATTCAAGGACGTGGAAAGTCATACATTTTTAATTATACCTATAATTAATTATTTAAATATCTGTCTACCAGAAAGCTTTCTCATGCCATTGTGTCAAAACCCATGAATTCTATCCTTTAATACTACCTCAGAAAGGTTCTATTTTAATAATTATATATATATATATATATATATATTGTAGTATACACAAAATTTAATGAACTTTAAATATGATTAGCCTCACATTGAGGTGCCAATTTTGTAGTATTCGCTAATTCAAGTACAATTAAATACAACAGTTAGCTCGCGTTGATGCGTCAATTTAAATTATTTTAACTTTTAAATGAAAGGATGTTACTAAATAAAATTTTTAGATAACAAAACAAACACATTAATTTATTATATGCACAAATATTTCAAGTTACAAAATTAGTTATTCATTGAATTTTTACAATATTTACCTTGTACAATCAAAAAATTTTACTTTCTCTCTGAGGGTCTTTAACTGGGTCTTTAAATACAGAAAAGTTATTTTACTTTCTCTAAACAATCAAATCACCGTAAAGTTATGCCAATACACAAATATTTACAATCTTCAAAAACCCGAAATCAGACGATTTATCTATAATTAAAGGTTTACAATAATAATATAATTGATGTATGACTTATAGTTTCTCTGGTACCAGGGCAATTTTAACCGTTTCAGCAACACTTTCACACACTCAACTTTCTAAAAACAGACCATTATTTTCACTGAATCTACACTTCACTGTTGAATTAGCAAGTGTTGGCTATATCTCGAAGACGACTTATTCTGCAATAATGCCAATTTGTGGTACTTCAACTAATTCCTCCACGTAGACTTTTCACAATTATTTGGCATAAACTTGAACAATCCGAAATATTTGCGCAGCAATATCCGGGTGAATGCTGCAATCTGCTTCTATTTAACACGTTTACTTTTTAATACTTTGGTGACGTCTGGTCTCTTTCTTATAACGACCGCTGTCTTCCGTGCTTCATCGCCGACTGACTTATATGTTTCCTTTAGCGCGCTAAGTCCTACAATGCTTTAGACCTATTATTGTCCATTATTGTGTGTAATTTCAGTGATTTTTCCGCTAACAATTCAAGTCCAAAATGTTTTAAATTATCAATTAATTGCCTTTTAATTACCACAATATATATAGTCTGATTATTGAGAAAACTTATAAATAAACAACAGTCAACTTTAAGTCAGAAGAAATATATTTATTTATGGAAAATCAAACTTAGTTTCGTCGCTAACTTTGCGACCTCTTAAATTTATTTCGGCCACGGCAGTCACGACTATCAAAATTTTGTTAAACCTCAACCTGAAGGGATCGCAAAGTTAGCGACGAAACGTAGTTTAATTTTTTTAATAAATATAGTTAAGTTCAAATACGGTTCATCAAAATGATTTTTGAAGCTATATTAATGTAATGAACATATTTGTATTACTTTTATTTACAGAAGTTTGCATATTGTAGCATATTTTAACTGACGTTGGCTGAATACTCAGTTATGCAAAAAAAACGCCGTTCCTTGTCCTGTACTGCGTCAGTTTCCGTAGGGAAGACCTCTTACTTAGGCTTTAGGCTGGAGTAGTTTGTTTATCACAGGCATTATCATGAAATACGTTTCCACGCAAGCCAAGATTAAATGGATTGCCCATAGGGGACGAGGTGCATCTTGTGCAGCCATAAACTTTGCGTTCTACCTGTTCTCTTTCACCAAGATGTTCCTCAGGGCTTCCCGTAAGAAATGTTTTGATGAATGTAATTTCGATAAAAGTGAAAAGAATCATAAACTACACACTTTCGGCCGGGAATTCCCGTACAACGCTGAAATTTTTTGTTGTATTATTATCAACATCAAAACAGCGAACTTTACTTTCAAACTGTTTGAAAATACCAAAGTTAGTAACATATTTAAACATAATTCAAAATAGAGCATTTTTAGACATCACACGGAATACAGATATAAAATAATGAACAAAACGTTCACCGATAAACACTATATTCGTTAATAATAAAATTGACAATAGCTGTTAATAGGTTTAAAATTACATATTTTCCCGCGCCAACGTGAGAATTCTAGACAAAAGAACAGATATACCACAAGAAAATTTTAAGTCGTACAGCTCGAAAATGTTGCCTTAAAATTTTATGAAACTATCCAAAATACATCTCCCTCTTTTTCTCAGCAACTTGATAAAATACTTTCAAATTTCCGAACAATTCTTGAAATCTCATCGAAACATTACTTTCACGCACGCAGAGAAAGGTTCGCTTGCTGATGCCTTACACCAGGGATTCCCAACGGGGTCAAGGTTGATCCCTTGAAAGTCGATTGATGTTTAAAGGGGTCCATAATATGTCTATTATAATCATTTTTTCTTGAAAATTAATTTAATTTTTAAGGAATGAAATTATTAGATAGTAAATTATTTAGTAGACTTACTTTTTATTCAATAATACAGAACACGAAATACAAGGAAGAAGCGTGAATCTATCAAACACGAAGACTTATATTTGTGGTTCGTTAAAAATAGATTTTTTTATTTCCACTCAAATCGAAATGATTGTCGATACTTTGAATATTAGATGTAACGTTTCGTTTTTCAAAAATATTCTGAATACCTTCAATGCCTTTAAAACCGACATTGACCATTTTAAAAGATGTAAAGGTTTGGGACGTTTAGATAACACGTCTTGGATTATAAATCTATTTGAAACCAAAATTACTCATATTCATTTTTCGCAACAAGTATAAAATTGAATTTAATGAGATATTATATATATAATAAAAAATATGTATATTTGTATGTATGTATTTACATTAAACTCTATACAGATTTAAACGCGTGGACACATTGCATGAAAAATTGGTAGACTTAGTCTACAAAACACGAGAAACGGTACTGTGGATGTGAGAAGCCACTAGCATAAAGGTGTAAATAATTATAATTTAAAAATGTGATCATTTTGTGTCAAATTACTGCGCGCCAAGATGCCGTGACGTCACTGCACATGCGAGAGAGTCGTTGGTACGCGACGATACTGCACAACAAAAAATAGTCACTTATTTCGTAATGAAATGAAGCAGAAATATTTTTATTGAATAAAAAGTATAACTATATGCGGCATCTAATGATAATAAAAAATCAATTCGAAATTCTTTACGATCCTTGCGGAAAATGTAAGTTAATTTTATTAGTGACTCTAATATGGCGACTATTTGTTTACATTATGAATGTAGTTAACAATTTCATAAATTTAATATTTCCTAATGGCTGAAGACTGAGGGACAATTATTTCCTCCAATACTCAAGGAGTATAGTTAAGTATTCTATTCGTAAAGCAATTCGGAGTTATGTTTGTTGGGTTTGATGCAATAAAATTCAATGAATTTTATAGCCGTTCAATTGATTCACTATTGGTCGAAATAATGTACGGAACTAGGAACAGTTAGATATAGGTTGTCACTTCTTGACTAAAGATTAATGCAAAATTTAATACTTTTCGGGTTTATATAAATAAGTACATGGGCAACGCCAGGATCTTCGCTAGTATATATTTTTAAAGTTGTAGTGTTCGGATTTTGCCGTCGTAGCATAGGCAGGAGTGCAGTACGCCCAGATGTACAACCTTTTCTCCGAATTTCCTGATTAAAGGCGATGTTGTCCAAGACTTGACGGGCGAGACCCGATTAATTCTCGGTTTATATCGGCGACTTTCAGGTATCTAAATAACACTGCTCGATTCCTTCCCCTCCTCAAACCTCAGCTGAATTCCTTCCAGTCGTATTGGTAAAACCTGCACGCCTCCATAACCTAAGCAACAATAATCACAAAAATATTAATAATATTCCCCAAACCCTATTGAATTAATAAAAGTGTTCAACGATTAATAGCATAAAATCAATTTTTTACGGACCGGTTCTCAATTTTTACTGAAGTCATCATCCATCATTTGAAAACCAGGCAATGGTTTATAATTTAATTGATAGATGAATTCGTTTGTCTAACATAAAATTCCGTAAAAATAGTTTAAATTTAACTTTTAAATTTATAATTGCGAATTATTTTTATCAAAAAATGTATTAAATATAGACTCAACAAAATTAAATCATCTTATGAATTATTTACCACAACAAAAACTTTAAATTTTTTATCTTTCTTCTATTTTTAAAGAGAATAGAATATTAAATATCCGATTTATTCAAATCTTATTTTTGACCAGTTATGACAGTTTATTTAATTAATTGTAAAAATAATTGTTTTTATAGGTATTTGTACTTTCTTCAGGTTTTTAATTAAATAACCTGTCTGAAACTGGTCATAAACTGCACTCCTAAATGGTGATTTATTTTAATGTTATTGAATTATTCATCTATAGTTCAAATGAAAACAAGAAATAAATACGAAAGCTTGGAGATATAAGATGCAATTCTTGTTTTTTCAACATAATTTTTAATATTTTTGTTTTAGTGAATCGTTCACGGTTGTTAGAAAATTTTTTCAGGAAATTTGGAGTAATTTTCTTAATTTTACAACCTAATAATAACACATTATGATATCATACATGGAATTATATGGTGTTTTTGAAGATTTTATTTCCACAAACCTACAATCCTAAAACTTAACATTTTCTGCGATTATTTGGTGGAAAATTACATCAACAGAAATTCCCATCGTAATGCGGTTGGAACCCATATTATTAAATTTTGACATTTCCCTAGATTTTTTAATTTTTTTTTAGAGTAACAGGCTACATGAGGGTAATCCACATGGTGGCAACTCCCCTTTAATAGGATAGGAAGGGATTTGAAACGGAAAGGCGGACGGGTAGAGGAAGGTAGCCAAGAGTTAAATACGGCCCCCGGGCTATAGTTTAAGGATCCTACCCGGCATTCGCCTAAAAGGAATGCAAGGAAAACCCTAGAAAAACCTGCGTCAGGTAGGTCGGGCATTGGGTACTTGCCCCACGCCCGTCCGATAGCGGGAGAAGGGTTTGATGTGGGGTCGACCAGTTTAGGAGGCAGCTGGCCGACTGTTCCAATGGGAACAGCGAACAACTCTTACCGTATGCCCAAGTTCTGTGACCCCGGAACATACACCGCTCAAAATAGGCCGAAGAGCCTCGGCTTGTGGGAACTTTAGTTCAAAAACGGAGAGAGGAAAAGGCTTCCCCGAAGGGAGCCCCTTCCTGTCTCTCCTACAAGGTTCTGCCTGCGAGAGAACATCCCTCACAGGTACTGCCTGCGAGAGAATAGCCCTCGCAGACCTTGGCTCGATTCAACCTTTCCCTAGAGTCTCAGGGTTGTTTTTTTTTTTTTAATTTTGTATTTAGCGTTCAAGTTTGATTCCTTACGAAGACGCATTTGTATAATAAGTGTCGAAATTTTAATTTTTTGAGAGGAATCTCACACCAATACGATGGGCCTATTAATTATATTCTTCCACTTGAGAACGGCCAGTTTTTTTTGTTGTTTTTTTTCAGGGCAACAGGCTACATGAGGGTAATCCACGTTGGGCAACTCCCCTTTAATAGCATTGGATGTTATTTGAAAGGGGGGGATGCGGAAGGGTAGAGGAAGGGAGCCAAGCGTGAACTAGGGCCCCCGGGCTATATTTTAAGGATCCTACCGGGCATTCGCATAAAGAAATGCAGGGAAAACCCTAGAAAAACCTGCATCAGGTGTCGGGCATTGGGTACTTGTCCCACGCCCTTCCGATAGCGGGTGAGGAGTTTGCTGCGGGGACGCAGCATTCCCTTCTCCGTGTCTCGACCAGTTTAGGAGGCAGCTGGCCGACTGTTCCAATGGTAAAAGCGGACAACTCTTACCGTATGCCCAAGGTCTTCGACCCCGGAACATACACCTCTCAGAACAGGCCGAGGTGCCTCGGCTTGTGGGAACCTTAGTTCAAAAACGGAGAGGAGAAGGCATCCCCAAAGGTAGCCCCTTCGTATTTCTCCTACAAGGTTCTGCCTGCGAGAGATCATCCCTCGCATGTTACCTCATCCCCTAAGACGGCCAGTTTTATTCAAAGATATAAGATTAAGATATTTAAAATGATTGCAAGAGAGAGAAATTAGTATTTTTCAGATTTTACTATTTCACTAACTGGTATTGATATGGGGCGAATTATATTAATATTGGTAAATAAACAATACAGTGCTTCGGAGCTATCCAGGGAAACGATTAGGTTTTTTGGAATTGTTCTTATTTCCTTTCACAATCTCCCATTTTCAAGCTCTGTAACTATGCTATTGTTTCTGAATCCCTTTCCATTCTCGATCTACCGTTTTGAAGCATTCCAGCTATGATATTGTTCCTGAGTACGTGGACACACAGCGTAAACTACTGCAGAAGAGGTGCGGCTTGGCAGGGTCGGGAGGCCTGGGTGCGGAGCGGAGCGGCGAGGCGACCGCGCCGTGTTTACTGAGGCAGGGCGGACGCCGGCTTTGTTTACGAGCGGCCACTAACTGCTCTGTAATTCCGTTATGAGCAATCCATTTACTTCTCCGCAAAGGGAAATGAATAGCGAGTTAACTCACTGGATACCCAAATAAGCGGAAGTGGTATTTGGTTGAATTTTACTGAGAAATGATTCTCTAACGACCGTAATGCGTCACAAGCCTGCCTTAAAATTGCTAAACATTTTTCCTCTACTCGTGTAAGCGTGTTTCTGGGATTTAGATTTTTCCATTAGAGGCGTAACCCACAGGCTTAAAGCTGCGTCCAACTCCTGCTATAGAAAAAAAAAGACTGTAAACACATGCCTTTAGGTTAATTAAATCTGATAGTCAAATAGTTAAGAGTTCTCAACGCTTCACAAACAACAATACATAATGTAAATAATAAAAGTTTTAGACCTTTATTCAAGCATTAAAAAAAATTTAAGTAATTTATTATATTTTAATGATTTAAATAAACGTAATCAATTCTACATCATTTTACTAATAAATTATCGGCAGGTTTCTCTTTGGAGTATGAAACAAATGAGGCATTGAAATTTGCCATCCATATCTTCTTCTAAAAAGAACGAGATCGGTTTTTTTCTTCTGTTTTCAATTACTGAAACGGTAGGACGTTCTTTTTGGTGACCTTCAATAAATGTATAGATAAGCACGCTCCCAAGGTAATCATTCGATTTTTTAAAAGAATAATAAACATCATCCATAATTTATAAAACGGCACGAATATGGACATTAAGACACAAAGTGTCCCGGAATGGTACATCATTTCTCCAAGTTTCCAGGACGACATCAACAAAGTGTGAACGCGGACATTCTCGTCCTCCATTTTCTCCATCGCGGAAGCTGATCGGATCAACCAACAGTTCTTCCGGGTCATCATAGCCAGGACGGATTGCTGATTCATTGGGGAACTGAGTGGTGACTTTAAAACACGAGAATCGATTAATAAAATGAAGTGGTCCTGTAAAAAACATTATCGAGCACGAGTTTACAAAAAAAAAGAATTATTTGAACAAGAATTCAGTTGGACATACTATTTGTTGTTGTTTTTCCTTATTTTTGTTTTGTTTTGTTGGTATTAGTTAATGTTTGCCATCATTCGGCCGCCATTTACAAACAATTATTTTCATTGCACAGGTAATGCCAACCTATTAAAATAAAAACCACTAATACTCAATTTTTTTAACTGTGTTTAATAGTGTTGATGGGTGCGGTTGGCATCAGCGTCTGTCGTACAGCTTATTTCCAAAACCGATTACAGGTTTTTTGTGGCGCCCAACCAAGTTAAATTTCATTACCGAGATGTTATGTTTTTTGGTTTTTGTGAATGAGTTAAATTGCTATTCAATTAATACATTAAATTCAATATTGATGGTACATTGTTTTTGTTTTGTGTGTGTAAACCTCAACAAACCTAAAATATACGCTTAATCGACTGAACAGGCTGGTGCAGCTGTCTATCAGATATAAAGAAAGGTCGTTCGCATTGTTTATCATACGTTATTAATATTGAAGAGGTACGGCCATTACAATATATATATTTTAATAAACAAATGGTAAGCGTTAATTAAATTAAAGGAAAATGATAAATGAAATTATTAATATTTAAAGTTTTTATTCTTTTATTTCTTTGTACGCCTGTCTTTGATCAAAATTTACCAAACTTTACTTAAATTATTTACAATTTATTTTGTTCTAGTGAATACACATCAATATTTTCAATGCAATATGTTGAAAATCTCTTAATCTCAGGGTCTTCACTGGGTTTGATGATTAGGACACGATAAAAGAAGAATTTGACTAATTAACAATTCAAAATATTATTTGCTTAAAATTAAAACAATAAGTCGATCAATGAAAGAAAAATAGAAGAAAGCGAACGAACGAACGAAATCTGTCTCTATCCTTTAATTAGCGATTACAATATTATCATAGTTTTGGTTTTGTTACTTACATACTGTTCGTCTGGTACCAGCATTCTTTGTTTCCCCTACTCAATACGATAAATGCAAATCGTTATTTACACAGATTCTAGTTCTCACAGATATTACACGATCACCGGCGAATAGAACGCAGACAAATTTCCGAATCCTTGGATGAACCTCTCCTTGGTCAGCTATCGGATGTCGTCTTCCCTTCAGAGTAAAATTGTTCGAATTTTACTTATTAATGGAACTGATGATTTTCAGATTCTTTGTAGACTTATCCTGTTATTTTTATTGATTTTAAATAGACTGCAAGGTATCTCGGGTAAAAATTTGTTAAAATGTGCCTCCTTTCCTGGCTTGTCTGTAGACGTAAACTGATTCAGACTTTCGTGCGCGCAAACGCCATTTCGACTTTTCGACAAAGCAGCCGAGCTCATTTCTCCATTGTTGTTTTGATCGATCAGACCGCTATAATGGATTTATTCGCTAACAATTTAGTTTCTAATGCAAACAATTCATGGCCTAATTAATTGGCATTACAATATATATAGCATAAAAAGGGATTTGAAAGGGAGGTTGCGGAAGGGTAGAGAAAGTAAGAAAAGGGTTAAGTAATGCTGTCTAAATGTAGTTTAAGGATCCTACTCAGTATTTACTTAAAAGTGATAAAGGACAAACCCTAGAATACCTGCAACATGTAGGTCTGGCACTTGCTACTTTTTTAACGCCCTTTAGTTGACTGGAGTGGGGGTTTGTTTGCCTCAACCAGTTTAGGAGGCAGCTGTCCAACCGTTATAATATAAACAGCGGGCAACTATTACCGTATGCCAAAGTTCTGCGACCCCAGAACATACACCTCTCAAAACAGATTATAGTGCCTCAGCTGGTGGGAACTTAGTTTAAAATTAGAGAGAGAAGAAAGCATCCCCGAAGGCAATCCCTTCCAACTATCTCCAAAGAGACTTGAGACCAGATCCCACTTAGGAACGGTAAGTTTTAATCAAAGATAAAAGAGTAAGATATTTAAAATGATTGTGACAGAGAGAAAGCAGTATTTATTCAGATTTATAGTAGTTTACTAGTGCACTTATTGTTATTAGGAAGAACAATTTTTTACCTACTTTATTTATCGAGGTATATTATTGCGACAGAGAAATAATTGGAAACCGCGAGATTTCTTTCTTTAGTGGTGGAGCAGTAAGGCAGCACCAGCAAATAATGAAGCCGCAGACAGGAGACGGCAACGACCACAACGATATAAGATAAGAACTTTCTGTATCCGAATTTACATAGTAATTTATAATTGGCAAATATATCTTGTGCCGTACGTTTAGGTGCCCCAAACAAAATCCATATTCCTGAATTAATTGCATATATAATGATGCGAATATTATTTTCTTTTTTTTCTTTGATATATTATAATAAAATTTAATAAACTTTTGATTAATGAAATTTGCCCCACGTTGTGGTAGCAATTTTATGTATTACATACATAAAATAGCATAAAGGTACCAATTTAAACAAACAATTTTTATTTATTACACAATTTTCAATACACAAATCTGATGAAATTTTATAAATCAAAACAATTTTATTTACCTAGAATACATTTTAAATAATTGGACTTTACTGGGTTGATAAGGAAACGGAAAATTTTAGAATTAAAACAAATACAGTTACAATAAATGAAGAACGAAATGATTGAAACGAAATGAAAATAACGAAATCTGATACTTTTTACCCTTTATAAGCAATTTACATTTATTAATTCAGAAAAATAAACTTACACGATCACGGGTCCACACACTCACTTTATAACGGCTTAACTGGACCCATGCTGCGCTCACACTCTTGACGACGTCACCCTCACGACGAATTCAAACAACTCTGCTTTCAGACAGACCTCCACGATGAAACTCCCAACTGTTGACGACTGATGTCCAGCTGATTACTTTCGGCCCTGAGGACCTGCACCAGCCATCTCTCCCCGCTGACACGCCCGTCTCCTCTCCAACACAAAATGATAATGACTGCCTCACTTCAACTTGACTTCCTCTATATCTCTTCTATAACTAACTCTGCCTTTATCTGCTCTCTTATTTATATCCCGGCTACCGGATATTCCCTTGTTTCCACAGTGGTTTTGAAATTACATGTTCGCCAAAACAAACACCATCTGTTGCCGTTATCACGCTCCGAGAGCCACTTAATCAATTACAATAAGCATCTCCTTTTAGTATAATTGCCTCGTCCATCTGTTATGATGCCTTTCAGGGTTCCGTCGGTCACACAATTTGCCCTAAGAGCTGCCAAAATGCCCCAATTAATTGTCCTTCCCTTCTCTAAAAGTACACTTATCCGTCATTTTATCAGTATCTTTTATATGTACACACCACTCAAGGATCCAAAGTCTGAGTTCGTAAACAAATCTGACAAAAATAAGAACAGAATTCCTGTCCTTCTGAGCTGGTTATTACAATATGTATAAATGTACTGTACGGAGTGTGGCACATGAATACTAGTGGTTGGGGAGGTTAATTATATGGTGCGCTTTCAGCAATTAACTTTAAGAATAAGTATTTTATTAATTTTATTTTAAATGTTTTCCTGGAGACATGGAAACGTGGCTTGCCGACGCCGAGTAGCCGACAGTAGATAATTGAGGGCTGGATTAGGAAAATCCATTGGTCCCGCAAACAAGGCCATAAAATCTTGACCGGGGAATGTCAAGAAAGGGTAGACGGCCAGAAATGTATGGTCCAATGGTGGGACCTATATAAGAATAGAACTACGGGTCACGTGTCCATGAGACCAAATTGCGACACAGTGATTTTTGGTGTCCGAGAGGGACACCTCTCAAGAAAGAACAAACTGGGGCTATCAGCGGAGGAGAGTGAGTTTTTAGTTATCAGAGTGAACATATGCAGTCTGGTGCCAACGTCGTGACTCGGCTGTCTTCTGCTGCAGCCTCTGTCACCAAGGACCACAGACGAATCCTGTCTGTGCTGCAGTGCTTGTAAGCCGCAATCCATGTTTCCGGGTAGCGCGCCGGTTTGTGACAAAGAAACGGAGGTTAATCTTGGGAAAGGTTGTAAATACATCCCCGAGGATGCTGCCAATAATTATTATTAAGGTGTAAGCACATATTACGTTTTGTAATAATAAATTCTTACTTTTTTATTAATTAAATAATTAAATTATTTGAAATTACCTTTTCCTGCGAGAAATCGTATTTTCTTTGCAGGTGGCGCCCAATAACAGATTGTAACAGTAGAAAGTAACGGTTATTACCAAACTTTAAATAAACCCACCACAATTGGCCAATCAGAGCCATTTTCTTAACCAGAGGTGAGGAACGCGAAATTTTATACGTATGTCATTGGTAGGTCTTTTAAATATTTCATCGTCAAGTAGGAACACAGCTTCTGGACGCTGCGGTGAACAGAAACTAATGACAAAATATAAATTCTGTCAACCAATTAAAGGTTCACTGTCTGTCTGCAACACGGGACAAAGGCTTTTATAAAACCAAGAACTGAGCTGGTAACCTTTGACTGCCCGCTGCGTGAGGAACGTAAATAACATAAGTTAAAATTTAAGGAGCTAAGAAGGAAAGCAGCACGAGTTGGGATGCCCGTGGAAAGATAATTTCTAAAGCCAGCAAGGAAGTTATTAGTTCCGGGCACTAATTAAACCCTCGCAAAACACGACTCCCGTAGCGTCCGGACGGTGTCGTCCCATTTTCGGGCTGTATCATGTGCGGGCAGTCCCGTTTGCAGGCAACCCAGGGATCTTGCATCCAATGGATACACTCCAGACGTCGCTTCGAGGGCATATGCGCAACGCCTTCAGCTTAAGTCACCAGGCTACGCCCCGTGGACGTCAACACTTGTTCCAGCTAGCGACGGACCAATAATCTGATCCAGCCACCTTATGATGCAGAATCAAGTTGATTTACAAAATGGTTACCTTTTCTCGCCTCTGGTCCTAGGTATAAAGTGTTAAAACCGTTAGCTAGTTCCACATAGTAAATATTTATTATTATTGTTTTGTAATCTATATATATAAAAATGAATTGCTGTTCGTTAGTCTCACTAAAACTCGAGAATGGCTGAACGGATTTATCTTATCTTAGTCTTGAAATGTTCGTGGAGGTCTAGAGAAGGTTTAAAAGGCGAGAAAAAATCTAATAATTTCCGGGAAAACCCTAAAAACAGCCCTTTTCTATTTCCCATACAAACGTTTTCTAAATAAAATACAAATCTACACCAGTCGAGCAATTTTCACCAAATTTTGTACACGTGTTCTTTGCGACCAGGAAACAAACACTGTCGGGGTGAGACGCGTCTTCCACCCCCAGAAGCGGGGGTGGAAATATTTAAACATACTAAAACAGCCGATATTTGAGTCGGATAAATATTTTTAGGGGTCAAAGATATTGATAGTGTTTCTATCAATGTTATCTGAATACAATTTTCATCCCCTACGCCCTGTGAAAAGGACACCCTTCGGGTTTGGGGTGGAGATGCTTTACAGTAAAATAACGCGAATAAAACCGAGATTGGAGTCAAATCAAAGGTTATGGAAGTCACTGTGTTAAGTTACGACATTCAAATTGGCATTTACCCCTCAGATGCAGGGGTAGCGGGGTGCAAATTTTGGAACATGCAAACACGGCAGATATTTGCGTTGAAGAAATATTTCTCAGAGTTAATTATAATGATTAGGGTTCGAGTAGCGTTACATAAAAATTGCGCAAAAGCAGCCGAAATTGGAGTCATATCGGGGTTATAGATAAATGACATCTCGGGCAACGCCGTGCACCCAGCTAGTTGTTAATAAAAATTTGAACCTTTTTATTTTAATTAACCCCTGTTTAATGAACCCAATATTAATATAAATTTCCGTATAGTACTAATTAAATTATTACAATAATTCTTTTTTTTAATTAAAGTTTATAAAGGTCGCATCGACATCGTGGTAATTGGTGACCCGTACGTTATTTACAATAGTTTCTTAGCGTTACTGTTTACGTACATTTTTAACATTAATTGCAATCGGGTTTCTATATATGTTCACTTATGTTTACTTCCTAAATAATCTTGATGATGTCCTAGGCAGCTGTCGTTGAAACACAGAGGTCTGAGATGTGGTGTTTTGCGATTGTATTTCTTCTGATGTCGTCATATCTGCTGCAATAGAATAGTATATGGGGAATTGTTAGTGTTTGACTGCATTTTTCACTGGTTGGTTGGGTAGATCTGGAAAATAGTAACGCATGAGTACAAACTGAGTGGAGGGATCTTACTCTAGATAGCATCACCTGTTTTTTTTTCTATTTATGGTTTATTCAGTTTATTCTGTTGTTCTTCCTTCTCCTTTTTTCGTTCCACCTGTTTTCGAGTTTTACTTTACAGAACGTTTCCTTTCTGTTGCCCTGGAAGTCGCTTTCCCCGTTGTGTATGGTTCTTGAAGCTACTTTTTCCAACTTGTCGGCCCTGAGGTTTCAAAGAATTTCTCAATGCACAGGGATCCATGCTAGACAGATGTTTTGATTCCTATTCCTTATCTTCGTGATATTGTCCCTAATGAGGTTCAATGTTTTGTTCCTTTTTTGCGGGTTTATGATGTCTTTGATTGCTTTCTATGAGTCTGTTAGAATGAGGTTATTGTTGTCCGGGATGTTTATGCAGAGGTCAGTGGCCATGTAGATAGCTTGCACTTCAGCCGCCAGGGCTGATGACTGGTTATTTAGTGTTCGAGTGCGCTGGTCAGAACTTCTGTAGATTGCGCTCGCTACTCCTGCTGCGGACTTTGATCCATCTGCATACACTGATCTGGGATAATTGTGTTTCTTGATTAATTCATCCTGTACCTTGACGAAGTTATCTTTTTTTGAGTTATATTTTACTTTGAGGATTATTTGACTCAAGAGATTTTATGGCGTTCTTGATTGATAACATTTTTCTAATGAATGCCAGAGAATATTCTTTTTTCTCTGTCCTTAGTCTCGTCATTATTCTTAACGACTCATTCTGAATTTTGTTTAGTTTCTCTAATATTGATTAATTCGCAGACTGGTAAAGGTGGGCTCCATATTCTATTGTTGCGAGGATTATGGCTTTATATGTAAGTTGCAGCGTATTGTGGTTGGCCCCCCAGTTTCTAGCTGTTACTATTCTTATTTTATTTATTCGTTTCTTAGTTTCTGTTATTTGTTGTTCTATATTGTTATGGAATCTTAGCTTACTATCCCATAATTATTCCTAGAATCTTGTGACTTTTTGTACTTGTTATGGTTTGGTCATTTATTTTTAATGGATAAATTTTTCGTTTGTATCTTTTTGAGAACATTATAGTTCTGACTTTGTCCGGTGTGAAGGAAAATCCTATTTTTTGAGCACAGTCCGCAGTGTTGTCTATAGCTGATTGCATCTGTTTTGCAGATTTCTTTGGATTGAAGCCCCTTATGAGTAGGACAATGTCATCCGCATATATTATTGCTTCTTTTGGCCGGCTGATTACCGTGTTGATGTTGTTCGTTGCTAACATAAAGAGCGTTACGCTTAGGGACGAGCCTTGAACTATCCCGTTTTCCATCTTGAGACGTCACTTCATTCGTTCTTACTATTATTTTCCTATCTTCAATTAGGTTTTTAATGCAGTGAAAAATATCTCCTGTAATTCCGGCTTTGCCTAAGTTGTTTAGAATGTTCCTTTTCCACGTATTTTTTCGTAGGCTTTGTTTACGTTCATTACTACCGCGATCACGTGTTGTTTGGTTGCGTGGGTTTCCTTGATATAATTGTCCAAATTTGTTAGCATCGCAAGTGGGGAATGGTCTTTTTTTAAAAGCATATTGGTTATGGTTAAGGATATTATTAACGTTCAAGTACCAGTTAATTTTGTTTGCAATGATTTTTCCTAGTATTTTACTTAAAAAGACAGATAAAACATAATTAACAACCCCCTCTTACCTTCCACATAGAAGGTCTAGAAATACTTTAAAAAAAAGGGGGGGGCAGCAGAAATTTGTAATACGGGGGCCTGGTCATGGCGGAGAAAAGGTGAAGAAACTAGGGTGGGAATCTTTGGCAATCAGACGGAAAAAATATAGACTTTGGGCTCATTTTGAATCACATAGGGGTAACAAATCGTGGAAAGACATACATGTTAGGATCAAAAAATCAACTTACAATGCCAGAGTGTAAAATCAAAACTAGACCTCAGAAAAACAGACGTAGTGAAATTCTCATTCATAAACAGATCGATAGGATATTGGAACAATGTACCTGCATCAGTGTTTCAGGAGAATTTTCCAATAAGAATGTTTAAGAATAATATAAATAAATTAGTGAAGTGAAGTGTATTTTTTATTATGTTATATAAATAAGTTTAGGTACCTATTTTTTTCATTAGTGAAGTGAACTGAAATGAGGTGGGAGTAAACTAATTTTCTGGACAAATGTCTAAGACTTATTTTATTATTATTTTCTTCTTCTTTTTTAAAATTTGTTGTAGTTGTTATACGTTTGTTTGTATATTTGTTTTAGACTGCCACCGGTAACGAACCCATACGCAGCTGGTAATATACATAAAAATAGCCTCGTGAATTTTTTTTTTACTAACATCAGGCTATGAGAGATGTTTTCTCGCAGTCAGAACCTTTCTATAGAGACGAAGAGATCTTTGGGGATGCCTTTTCCTCTCTTCGTTTTTGAACTAAGGTTCCCTCAAGCCGAGGCACGTCAGGGTGATTTGAGAGGTGTACGTTCCGGGGTCGCAGACCTTGGGCATACGGTAAGAGTTGTACGCCGTTCCCATCGGAACAGTCGGCCAGCTACCTCATAAACTGATCGAGACACGGAGAAGGGGATTCTGCGTCTCCACAGAAAACCCCTCTCCCGCCATAGAAAGAGCGTACGACAAGTACCCAATGCCCGACCGACGTGATGCAAGTGTTCTAGGGTTTGTCCTGCATCACTTTTAGGCGAATGCCGGGTAGGATCCTAAAACTATAGCCCGGGAGCCCTGGTTAACCCTTGACTATCTTCCTCTACCCTTCCGCATCCCCACTTTCATATCCGTTTCTATGCTATTAAAGCTGCCACCACTCATGTAGCCTGTTACTTTTTTAAAAAAACATTGAAACTATAAATTAGAATACATTTGAATAACGTTATGATTAATTTTGAATAATTAATTTAAAAATAAATCAATAATAAATCTCACAGTTTAATACTAAGACGGAAAAGTAGATCATACAACATGTAATGTAGGTATGATAATTTCCTGATTAATTTATTAGATTTGTTTATTTAAAATAGCCTATTAATTTAATTAATTAATCTTACATGTTTAAAAATAAATAAATCTACTCCTTGCATTTCTGAATTCTATTAGTGGTAAATGGAGTGAATAATTCAGAAGTGAAAAAGTATATTATAGTCCAGTTAGTTTATAATAACAATACATTCTATGAAAAACCTAGTAAAAAAAGTAAGTTAATAATATTAAAAACGAAAATTTCTACATAGCCGCTAGTTAAATATAATTTAATAATGGAAGTAGATATAATTTCAAATTAAGCATTTCTGAAATATTATGTCAGTAAAGTTAAAATACAATACATTTCTACTAACATTAATTTTGAAGATTCAATTAGTTGGAGTAGCCTGCGCCAAATTGTATCAAAATTGATTTTCAATTTCCATTTCATCCTATACATTTCAATATTATATTTTAATATATATTATAGTATATATATATTAGAAATTATTCCTTAATCCGTTTTCTTTCTACGATTTATAAAACCCGTGTATCTTTAAATTCGATATTGAATTATACCTTTAAGATGCGCTGTAATCAGATTTAATTTTAATAATCTGGCTTCATTCGTTCATCGAACCGAATAACCACTCGCCCAAATCAGATTCGTGAACGCATTTCTACATTACGCTGCTTAATATTTTTAATGCACTTCTTACTAGCTTTTAAGAAAATGAAATAAATGTCGTATTCCTATATTTTTTTAGCTCTTTTCTTAACCGTGGACATGAGCTGTAAAACGAATGAAAAATGAAATGAAGGCATGCGATCTCAAGACAGTAAATTATATTTCACATAAAATATCACAAGCTCTCGTGTATTATAACAGAGGTAGCATATTAAAATTAAGCTTTTTTGATTGATATTAAACAAAATTTTAATAAAGAAACAACTTTTGTTCTTTCTTAACATATGTTAACTCTACAATTCAGTAATTTGCTCAGAACACGATAATTACAATCGCAAAAGAAATCGAATGCCGTCAATATTTTGCTTTATTACCTCTCCACTATTATAATTTAGAATTGATTTTCATCCATTAACATACATTAATCTTTAGCGCCCAAATGAAATTTTAGAATAATTCTAATTCATTACTTTGAGAGCCATTGAAATTATATATATTTTTAAAAAGCTGGCCTCGATCAAATACTTTCCTTATCCTTTCCACAGAAAGCTCAAATCATCTGCTGCATTCATTCCAAACCTATGGTTTACTGATTATTTTTTTCTCAGTTCTGTCCTAAGTATATGACCACTTGTACCTACTCCCAAATTATGTCACTCACTGTTCGTTACGGTGCACATTTCTATATTTATCCTCCTTCCATACGTGATAAACTTTCCTAAAACAACAATTAGTCTTAATTAACAGAGACGTAACAGAGCAATGCCCTGTACGTGCACTAGGCTCGGCACTCCCAGGAACTCGTGTCAATAATGGTCTAATAGAAATAGAAATATTTTAGTTTCTTCCCCAAAACTATTGCCATTGTGGAGTCATAACATATTACGACGCATCCGACTTTATTTCGTTGATCGAGCTATTATGAACTTATTGAAGGCCAAGCCATCCATTACATTATATTAAAATTGCATGTCCTTATCAGTTATTTTAAACCACACCGCCATTAGTTACATTTGTAGTGCACGCATTGGTTTCATTATTTCTAGTGGTTGTGTATGCCATTGGGCTGTTTTTGTCCCGTTATTTCACCTTCGTAATATTCCCGTGTGTGCTAAAAATTGGATGTTTACAATATCGTTGGTTCCACATAATTCGCCATTAGTTTTTCTAATTTCTACGTCTTAACTCTGGTTCAGTTTTACTCAAGTTCATAAGAAACCTCTTCTAGGACTTCTCAATAAGCCAAGAAGATCCTCGCTTCTTTTCTCAACTTAAAATTTGGAAATCATTTTGCAACTTATCGTTTATGCTTGTGATCTGGGACTTCAAATTGTTAAATACTTTACTATACTCTCACCAAAAATTTTTTATTGGAAATTAAATAGGCTGATTCCGATATTAACTTTGCTAAATTTTAATTTATAGTATACTGTTCTATCTTTCAGTCTATTACTTACAACTAACTTATATTTACGCGTTTTCCGAATTTCTGTATATAGAGATTCTCTCGCAGGTAGCCTGCGAGAGATTTTCTCTCGCAGGCAGAACCTTTTAGGAGAGATACGAAGGGGCTACCTTTGGGTATGCCTTTTCCTCTCCGTTTTTGAACTAAGGTTCCCACAAGCCGAGGCACCTCGGCCTGCTTTGAGAGGTGTATGTTCCGGGGTCGCAGACCTTGGGCATACGGTAAGAGTTGTTCTCTATTCCCATTGAAATAGTCGGCCAGCTGCCTCCTAAACTGGTCTAGGCACGAAGAAGTGAATGCTGCGTCCCCACAGCAAACTCCTCACCCGCTATCGGAAGGGCGTGGGACAAGTACCCAATGCCCGACCTACCCGATGCAGGTTTTTCTGGGGTTTTCCCTGCATTTCTTTAGGCGAATGCCGGGTAGAATCCTTAAACCATAGCCCGGGGCCCTAGTAACCCTTGGATACCTTCCTCTACCCTTCCGCATCAACCCTTTCAAATCCCTTCCTATGCTATTAAAGGGGAGTTGCCCAATGTGGTTCACCCTCATGTAGCCTGTTGCCCTAAAAAAAAAATTTCTGTATATATTATTTGAACATAAATTAATTTTTCCTTCTCGTGTAAGAAATCTAATTTCTGAGTAACTTTTTTTCGTTAGAACTTCCAGGCGTTAGGCAGAGTTATCTGGGAATTATTTTATCGAAGACTTTAAGCAATAAAAACGGCCATGTGTTTAATAAGTTTCATTCAATTTTTTATGGAGAAGTCACCGATTAATCACATGTATTTATTTAAATTCATAAATTACGAATTTATCGTATTTTGGCACATTTATTTGATACATAATATTATAAATAATTTTTATGTTTCATTTTCATCCCTTAGTATTGCGTGCAAATGTTACCGTTTGTCTTAAATTCAAAATTACAATATTTTTACAGTTTTTATTTTATTTTAAATAGACGTGTCTGTGATTGAATCTTCAGATTCCTGGTATTGATTTTAATAAAAGATATTATTTTAGCTACAGTTTTATTTTGCTGCATCCACTACCGTATTCAACTTTTGACTTTTTATGCCTGCTTTTATCCCCTTCCTAATTCTTTAACATAGTTTTGCATATTTTACTATAATACGCCGTGTCGTTTCATTGATCTCCTTTTCACAAGACTTGCCGTGTTGTCAGAGGTAATTTAGAATGAGCTCTTATTCTTTTGTACGCCCTCCTTCATTTTCTTTGCTTAGGATCAGTTCCATAATTCATTTTTTAGATCTCACAGCTCTTTATTTTCCTGATTACTTTTCCCCTCCATTTTTCTTGTATACGTTTAATCAATGCAGGTCTTGAAAAGTTGGAGTTTTTTTTATAGAAATGGAAGAGGGTGAGGGAATTCTCAAAATGTCACAAATTTCCCTTTATGAAACACTTCCTCTAAGATGCTTTTTAACACGAACAAGAAATACAGGAGCCAAGGCGTAGATACAAGGAACACGTTCCTGCAAAATAAATAAGTACAACGCAAAACTTCTAAATTCCGACTAATATTAACAATTAAATTATAAGGTAGTTCAAATAACAAATAACTTAACTGTAAAAATTAGATAGACGAATACTAAAACTAAATTAAAATATGCTGATTGTTTCTGAACATTATATAAAAATGGGGAAGTTAAACTTATTGATGTGAAATGAATAGTGTGATATCAGAGAATTATAAGTTTTATCCAATTTTCTGTTTATTGGGTTGCTTTTATTCAGTCACAACGTCTCTGCCATCATCAAAACGCGCCAACTGCACATACGAAATGGTCGTACACTTATGATTCCGCAAACTCCGCTGAAAAATTATACTTTTCCAACCCTAACCATTCATTTAATTAATGTTTAATAAACAGACATTTTTAATTCGTTCATGTCGGAAGCTTTTGTCTTACTTTGCACTAAAGTTATTATTTTTACAGTTTCCAAACATTTATAGTTCCATACTTTTCACACTATTCACTACGTTTAAAAATTATAAATTACAGTATCGTAAATTTTTATTATTTGTATTAGTAATTGTTACATATTTTTTAAAGTTAAAATAGGACATAGCATGTCCAATATGTTACATGAAGAGGAGACGATTTTTTAAACATTTTTCTCTGTAATAAAAACATAGTTTTAATTAGATCTGTTCACATCAAAATTGGATTCATATTGAATTGATGAGCATGCTTTTCTCGACTCAAGTCCTTTCTTCCCGGGCCTGAACCTTCCGCCTGTAAGTCAGAAGACAGAAAACGTGCCATGTTCTTGAGAAGATTTTCGGAGATTATTTTTGGATTTAGTTGGATTAATTTTTAACCTCCATTGAACATAAACCCAGAAAGAAAAAATATGAAGGTAGAGGGGTGTTGGTCGAAGAGGGGTTTCCGATGATTTGAAAACGGATTCTGACCCTACGGAGAGCACGTAAGAGTCAGTACGAGACTAAAAATAATGAAATGAAAATTTATAGAAATAGAGATTAATAAAAATAATTCTAGAGGCAATAGTTGCAGAGCATAAAATTAAATAAATTTGTATACGACGCAAGTGGTAGTAATAGGTAGTAATTTGGGGAGATAGTTATAGAGATAAATTATGGTAATGATTCTCTATCGGCAGTGTTCTGGAAGGATTCTTCTTGTCCTGAACTTCTAAGCTACCGCAAGAAGCAAGATACTATGTATATTATTGGAATATCTACGCTGTCATTGAGGAGTAGCGTGGAAGCAGAGGAAACGACATCCACTTTCGCGTGTTTATTTTTCAGCCTAGCTGACTATGGAGAGAGCATTGCTATTTTTCATTCCTGAAAAATTTCCAATGAACAATCTGAGATTCAGATATGGTTATACATTTTTTATGCTTAAATGTTACTAGAATTAATAAGTATCAAGTTATAATATGGAAAAATTTATAATTATGTGTGGTAACAGTAGTAGTTTATTATGTATTTGATTTTAGTTATATACACGTGGTAAGTATTACATTCTTGGCTCCGAATCTGAGCTTTTGGTTTTTTTAATAATTGAGAATTTATTACATATTTATGACCCCCAACGGTGCGGAATTTTAATCTAAATTATAATACATTATATACTAAATATTTAAAGACGTAAAATGTGACATTGCTTAATTTAGAACAACTATATTACACATAAAAAGTGTTAAATATTGTTGTATTACAGAAATTAAATAATTGTTTACAAGAATTGACTCAAAAAATTTATGCTTGTTTTGGAAATCAAGATTAAGTTTTTAATAAAAACAATACTGTAAATATTTTTCTTTATATATAAATTCACAATTATCAAATACAATTTATAGATCCTTACATATTGAGTTGTTGAACTGTAAGAATATCACTTATGTATTTTCTGTCTTTTATTGCATCTCAATTCAAAAATATTTACTTTTTTTTCTTTGCCTATTATTTTATATTGTTTTCCAAGTTCTACTTATTTGTTATATTTTTAATTTAATATTTTTTGTTTGAATGTATTAATATTATTTGTGTGTACTTCTGTTCTCGCCTGTTGATGTGGGACCCTTCTTGCGCTGCTTTCATTGTTATAATTTAATCAATCTGTGTATGTAATGGTGCTTTGACTTGTCTAAATCTATATTTAATTTCAGTAAAATATGTTAGAATCACTTACAGCTGTTAAACTAATGTTTCTTTTCTGTACAGAGACGACGACAGAACATTATTTATCCGCCCTTTTGAAATGATTGTCGTGGGCCATGGTAAACGGCATGGAATGAGCCAGGCCGACCTTCATCCTCTTTGCGATAGAAAGGAAAAAAGCTCGACCTTTGAAGTCCACCTGTTATTAGCTTCGAGGGCTGAAGCAAGACGATGCCTGTCCGTGGGATGTATTCAGATCACGTGATAAAAGGTTAAACGTCCCCCATTGGCAGCCACGTTTTCCTTTCCTCTGAAGTTCTAAACGTACGAGAACTACTAATATGCTTGCAGGAACATTAAGACCGTAAAAGATTGTATTTTCTTTCATTTACCTTTTTCTCTTACACTTTAATAAAATTTAGGTACTTGGATAATTTTGATTTTTTTGATGGATAACGTCTTTTTACATAAATAATTCAGAATTTATCAGTAAGAAGGGATTAAAACTGATTCAATTTAATTATTCATTTAATGAAAACTTGTCGTCTGAAACAAATACCATTGAATAAAGAAGTAAGTTCTACCAATCTTTTTAATTGTATCATAAGACTATAATTTCTCAGTCGTATTTCAATTTTTTCTGTGAATACTTTCAGGTACCAATATATATGTTTCCCATTAACCATTAACTGTTTTACCAGTAATTGTTTGTTTCCGTTTGGAACAAGCAAAGCATTTAGCACGATAGTAATTTTATTTGTGATACGTCCTACAAAAAAATTAATACACTCGATTAGCTGGATTTAAATATCAACATAAATTATTTCATTTAACATATTTCAGAAGCATTTAAGACAACAAAATAATTAGTTAAAGCCTTGAGACATAACCGATATAAAATCAACAGCTATGTTTACAATCGCCTGTTCCCATAAATCACAAATTTGTTCCATTTTCGTAATTAAAAGACTACACATTTCTGTTTCAAAATATTCTTACAAGACTATGACAAACTAATTAGATGGTTTAATAATTGTGAGAAGATATTTATGAAATGTGAATTTTATGGGATATTCCACATATTCAGATTCAGTGAAATAATATCATACACAAACCACCTTTTCATAATAATAAGCTTTTAATTTGTGTTTTATTAGAATTACGATGTCTATCTGAAATAGAAAAGACCTAAGTTTTTAATATTTGCAACGATTAGAATCGAATTGCGGAACATTATGTGACTTCTATTTTAATTTTTCTCTCTTTGATCCAAGATATGCCTGAAAAACAATAAAACTAATTTTTATCTGTATTTCATGTTCAAAATAATTTTAGATCCATCAGAAGATGACCAATATAAACTTAAAGAGTAATAAATGTTATTAAATAGCAACCATTATCTACTAATTCATTTTTGCTGCAATTGATTCCATAATGTGAATCGTATTATATATATTACAGTTTCGTAGGAACAGCATGATGAATTTACAATTATTGAATTGAGCTATCAGTTTCCCGGTACATACAAAATACGTTCCTTATATTTTATTCTCAATAATTAATATTAAATTCTACATAAACTGATATGATTTAGTATTCTACCATGTTTTCATAAATCTAAGGTCACTTAACTGTGAACACAGAATTTAGCGATGATTTGATAAAACTACCGGAACAAGTCTCCACTTTCTTCCAGGAAATTGCTTTTTGTACACATGATGAAACTTCTAGATGTGATCTCATTAATTTGTGTTATATTACAATCCAATTTCATAATGGAACTGCGAAGATATCAAAGCCATTTTGGAGTTGGAGCGCTGCAAATCAGTTGGAAACTTTATAATGAACTCGTACGGTTAGAAATCGTTTCCCCTCTGCTTCCCACTTTTAGATCTCAAGCAAATACTGAGGTTACTATACGAAGAGTAAGGTATGTAAAAAAATAATAAAATTGATATGATTATTATAAGCGTTAGTTGAGGTATCGTAATTTTTTCATATCGCATTTTAACGTTAAATTTATTTATTTTATAATTCATTAAATAAGCTACTCTACGTTTTATAATTTATAAATGTATAATATATTTTACTATTTTAAAAAATTTCGTTAATTTATAATATACATTGTTGCAAGAGAAATTTTACTTTCATTTATGAGAAACTAGTCTCTTCTGTGTTCTGTAAGCCTGAGCGTCCTTGCATCTAAACGTATATCATATAGCATTCATTTAATTTATTACTGACTGTAGGTAACAGTTTTAATGAAGGTTTCATAAGAACATAAACAATATTAAGTGACTTTTAACAATAATAATAAAGAAAAAATTTCCAAACATAAGATGCTATGTCAAATTAAAAATTATTTTAATTTTATTTTGTTACGATCTCATCAACAAGTATTGTCTGAAACGTTCTTGTATGTGTGATATGACATTCTGAGACAATTCCACACTGTTTGAATAAATTCCTTACATTGAAAGTGCTTTTAATTATGTTGGAATAATGAATAATATTGAGTTTAAATATTCTTAAACATTACATTTTAAAAAAGCCAAATATACGACTAGTCTCTGAAGTATATTTCAAGTACTTTCTATAATATTTAAATTTTTATATGTGGATATTTTTCTATTTTATTATGAATGTATTGTATTTAGTTGATACTGTGGCAGTGATATTCTGCGTAACTGATTGAAGACACACGAAGTAAAACGAACCTAAGTAAAGAACCATATTCTCAAAATTATTCGTCTTTAACAAAGAAAAATACATAAATATTCCCAAGTGTGCTTCCTTCTATCTCGTAGAATATTATCACCAGTAGTTAACTTCATTTGTCGATTCAGTTGTAATTTTACTTAAAAAATTATAAATATAAAACGTCTCAGTAGAAGTTTACTAGTGAAATAAATAAAAAGCAAAATATCATACAGATATAATGTTAAGTTCATTCCACACAACGTTTCTTCAATCCTTGTAGCTTCCGTCAGTCGATTCAATAAACGTCAGAGCCGTAAAAACGACACACCGCACGAACCAGGTGATGGACCCAAAAGGAAAGCTAAAACTGATTTAAACGAAATGTCACCTAACGAAGGACACAAGATTTGTAGAAAAGTTGTGTTGTATTTAATTTAGCACTTATATTTTTCTGTTACTTGTGTCTTTATCTATTTAATTACTTTAAGCTAATGTTAATCTTTCGATTTTCGATAAATACAAAAAAGGCCTCCATATATCTATAGAGAAATGACAATACAATTGCAAACAAAGAAACCGTTTGCTAATTCAACTATTTATTAAGAAGCAGCAATCGTAACCAGGCGAACGTCACCCACGAAAAAGCTGTAATTAAAATCTGTTATATAAAGATTCAGAATTTTTGGCAAAAATGGAATACAAAATAATTTACAGGGGTATACGTAATATCATTCCGACTTTTTATATGTATATTATACAAATGTATAATTTTTAAATATTATTTTTATGTGTGTTTAAAAAATTAACAAATATTAAACGTTTTTAATGTAACAATAGAGAGTTTTTAAATAAATTTAAAACCAATGTTTTATTTTAATAATGGTAATTTAAATTACATAAGATTATATAATGACTGTCAACTGTTGTAATGTAAACATTTAATTTAACAGATAAATAAGACGAGAAATACTTTCAAAAATTCCTGTGGAAAAACAGTTTTTATAACTATAAAATATTTTGAGACTAATATTGGGAAGATTACCATAATAATAAACAATCATACATTCTAATAAATTGTAGTTTAATATTGTTAATTTTTTTAATTCTTGACGTTCTACAAGTTTTAACTGATCAGCACGTTTTACTACAAAATTTAAAATGGTATGAAGCTTGAAATATTGCCTTATTATTGCGTTTTTATTTTTAAATATTTATTTATGTACATACAAAAGTATTTATTTTTCATATTGCAAATTCTATGTTACAATGTTCTGCAGTGTTCTATTTGGGCCCAATTATTTTTGTCCTCATAAAAATGACCTATCTAGTTATATACACTATCACTATTAGTTCATTAAATATAAGATCTTTCAAAATATCCAACCGCCAAACTCTGAAAATTGAACGCAGTGTGATAAATTTCTTAGAAAAATTATTTACGTTACTCGTTGCTCTTAATGTCGTGGTTGTCCAATAATATTTAGATGGATATTGCTAAACAGAAGTTTTACGTAACACTTATATTCCTATTAATATATTGATATCAATGTAATTATAAAATTCGGTGAATACTCACATCATTATCCAGACCGAATATTTAAATCGTAACTGAAGAGCTATTTCAAATCAGGGTTTGCTTCCTCATATTTTCGTAAAGTAACATGATTTTAGTATCTCACCTTCAGAAATATAATATATGTGCAAAAAAATTCGAATTCATTTATTATCGTTGTGAAAGGAACATCCCTTCTAATTGTCAGTGATAGTCACTCTAAATGGAGTAGCACATGGCTGCTTCACTTTTATTAATGGAACGATCTCGTCGTATTGAACACGTGGACTATACACGTTGTTGACGGGATAAGACATGTAAGCTTAAAAGTAAACAACAATAGATCCCATTAAACGACCGAATTAATGAATTAGTTATTTGGCCCATAATAAAATTAATGTGTGCTATAATTTACAACGAAAATTCGAGCATAATGAAGTGATATGTTGAAGACCTTAGTAAATTATTAATTATTTGTAATTAATTGATTTTTCATTCATTTTTCATTCAACGGCATTTAATCTCTTCTCCAATGAGGAAATGGTTTCCTGTTGAGAAAATAACAGAGATGAAATTAGTGAAAACACTGAAGTTGTTAACCTATATTTGGTCATTTACCTGTCCGTTTGGATTACTTGAGTTTTAAAATGGAAAATAAAATACAGTAACATTTATATATATATATATATATATATATATATATATATATATATATATAATTCCTGTATTTAATATTTACTGTTTATGGTTTACACCGAAAAAGACTAGTCTTTATAGTTTTGTTTTCATTGATATATTTTTCATTTTGAGTATTGTTAAATTTCGTATTTTCGTATCTGTGTATGAAATATTGATTTTTCCTATTTCCTCAAAAGACCATAACTGAATAATTAAATATAAGTTTTAAAAAAATTCTACGAATTTTGAACTGGGAAAATATTTTTTTCTAATGTGATACATTATGAATAATCAAAAAAAAATTATTCTAACTATTACATAAAACTCAAATAACTCCTTTGATGTCTATTTCATTTATACGTACGCCTTAAGAGGCTGCAACCGCTATTTCCTGTATGTGAAGTGGGTTAACGCGCGAAGTTAAACTCCAAATATCATTAGCGCAAAAAACACCTCAGACAATCCGCCAACGAGATCTTTGTCATCTGGTCCCATGTTACATCGTAGGATGCTTTCGCAAGACGTCGTCTGACGGAATCTTGTTTGTGTACCCAGACGCAGCGGAAGTTAGCAGAGTGTCCGGTCAGTTTGCGGACGCACGTCATCTTGATATCGGCGCAGCTGTCACAGACAGGAGTTACCACGTCCAAGCAGACACAACGCCTTTCGCACTTGACCTGTCAAGTTATTAAATTTAAATAACAGTATGGGAGTTTAATGAAACAAAATGAATAACATTAAAAAATTAAATACTCTTAATTCACAACAAAAAGATATTTGTCACCCATAAATCTTACTGAAAAAATTACTATTCTTCTTCTGTTCCTAAATAATGGTCAAGTTATTTTAGTATACTAATTGATGAAAGTTGCTTCCAACATTTTGGAGTGTCAAATTAAGTAAAACAACTAATTTTAAAATGAAAAGATAATTTATAAGATTTTTCCTTGAATTTAAGCATTTTATAAAAAAAGATAACAAAAAAATTGTGTATTAAAATTTAGATTTACTTTATATTTTGTACATATTTTTTTAAACAAATTTCCACAGCTTTAATACTACTCATAATTTTACAGTCGCTTACCGGGCCTCTAATAATGTTAGTGATTAGCATCAAAATAGTTACAAAAGAAATACAAATTAAATTTAAAATAACAAATTGTATAAAAAATCTAAAGAAAACTAGAGAAATCTTACGGTAAATTATATTTACATAAAAGTTTACAAAATAAAGTCTACATACCAATATATTTAGAGCTGCACTGGTACCGTATGAATTGTGCACTTCACAGTTATTTACTTTTAAACAACAGACTATAACACCGAATACTACACTGTTTCTAATCTCTAAATTCCGGCGCCTCTCTATCAATGGTTAACGAACTTTACGTAGTCCTACTTATTGTCACACAGCTTTACTGTAGAAGTACGTTAATGCCAAATGTGATATTTTCAGCCTTTATTCAGCATAGAATTTGGTGAATTCCTATGTATTTAGTCACGACAATCCTCGACTGGTCTCCAAAATTAGATTGACTCTATTCTATGGTTAAAGTCCCAAGATCGACTTCTCTATGAACATTACCGTTTGTGCTCCCAAGACCACACTGGTCTGTTTCCCAAAACACACTGACTGTTTCCGCCAAAGTTCTCTGTATTAGACACGCTTTGCCGACGACAATAATAAAGTATCAACCTTTTCTGTCTCTGCATTCTTGCGCCACACTGACTGTACATTACAATGATCTCGCCTCAAAATTACGTCGACAATAATATTAAAGAAAATTATTAAATAAAACTTTCTTTTTGATGATTGATCTGCGAGGGCTATTCTCTCGCAGGCAGAACCTTGTAGGAGAGATACGAAGGGGCTACCTTTGGGGATGCCTTTTCCTCTTCGTTATTGTACTAAGGTTCCCACAAGCCGAGGCACCTCGGCCTGTTCTGAGAGGTGTATGTTCCGGGGTCACAGACCTTGGGCATACGGTAAGAGTTGTCCTCTATTCCCATTGGAATAGTCGGCCGGCTGCCTCCTAAACTGGTCGAGGCACGGAGAAGGGAATGATGCGTCCCCACAGCAAACTCCTCTCCCGCTATCGGAAGGGCGTGGAACAATTACCCAATGCCCGACCTACCTGATGCAGGTTTTTCTAGGGTTTTACCTGCATTTCTTTAGGCGAATGCCGGGTAGGATCTTTAAAATATAGCCCGGGGGCCCTAGTAACCCTTGGCTACCTTCCTCTACCCTACCGCATGGCCCCTTTCAAATCCCTTTCCTATGCTATTAAAGGGGAGTTGCCCAACGTGGATTACCCTTATGTAGCCTGTTGCCCTAAAAACAAAACCTTTCTTTTCACATTGTTAATCTCTATATTTTCAAACAAACATATGTTTCGTAATATTTAACTAAAGGATTATTCGACGTTAAATATGTTATATTTTTGAATTCATATTCTTCACTTAACTTACTATCAAGTTTGGATGAACGCAAGGTTTTAGTTTCAATTAGATTATTTTAATTGTTAAATTTCATAATGTTTTATCGTCAAAACTTTCCTTTTCTAAAAATATTGCTTACAAATTTTTTTTACCGCTTTCGTTTCATCGTGATTTTTATATTGTTTAAAATGTTTTTGATTGCTCACATAGAACTTTTGTATGTAAATACGAATATGTAATTTTGCAGCTGGGGTAGCGACTGAAGACTCGAGACGTCTCGGCCCAGTATACATATATAAAGCCCTTTAGTTTGCTGTGACAACATTGTAGAGTGAATTGCTATTGTCTAGCATGAGAAAAATGCATGGAGATGATGTATTACTGGATTAAGTCTCTGAAATATAATAAGGATTTAATACGACTCAACACACGATAATAATAATTTTGATGAAATTCTACGTCCAACATTCCTAGGTTCCATTATATTTTCTGGTATGGAAAATACTTTCCAGAAAAAATGTTAGAGAAGCAAAATATTTTTCTCAGACAGCAACGATTATTCAGTAGATTTGAAAATGTCGTAAGATGTGTTTAAGGAGTGAAACATGATTGTAGACTAAAATTTTAGAATTAAATGCATGTAATATACAGTTTATATGTATTAATTTATAAACATTTGCTAATTAGTTAAACATTACGTTACCTGAAATTTTATGTAATTTATTTAACCGACTTCAGTCTTATTTAACTTGCTGCGTGCTTCAGTTTTATAATAATGATAATGTGAAAAGAAATAATAAAAATTCATAATTTCCGTTTTATCTTAATTAGTAAGTAATGAATACGATAATGCGGAATATATTATTTTTAAATATTTATATGAAATAAAAAATATATATTTCTTCAAATAAATTTCACGTTTATTTTCTAAAGACAATTCAATCACGATGCTCCCAGTTTGACCTGGTAGTCCATTGATCTATGTGTAACTTTTAGTAAGATTAGACACGTTCCACTATTCTGGATTCTTAAAACTTCTGAAGCGGGAGATGGGAAAACGAATCTGGCCAGGCTCTTCTTCCACACAATGATTCGTTCACCTCACCGAAAATGTTTTCCATGTAAATTTCTGTTGGCTTAGCGCTAGCAGCGTACGGCTCTGATTTGCATTACACAGACCTCGTTTGCATGCATACTAGGTATTATATGACAGGCCACGTCACCGCTGCAAGTCGGTAGCAAGAATCTCAAGAGTCGTCTTTTGTTTGCCAGTCGTCATATTGCCAGAAGAGTGAATTGTTCATTGAATTTGTTCTGTCTATTTATTCTAGAAGACAGGTGGGAACCGAACTACAAACAATGCTGTCGGCTGGGTCTACCAAAGGCACCACTCTTGGAGAACTATCAGTGGACAAGGTTTACCAATCTCATATGGTAAATGTACTTATAATATATAAACTTTTTATTTGTATATAACATAAAGGTATTCCTGAGATAATTTATTCCTCTAATTTTAATCGCAACCTTCAGTTATAAATTATTGTTTTAATTATTTATTTGTTAAACCATTACGTTTAAGTTTGACTTAAATTAACCAACAAGTATTGTGATTGTGATAGTGAGATATATAGTTGGCTCAAGAAAGTTGTAAAAACATGTCTTAAGATATGACGGTTGTCTTCTTAGTTATTAAATTCGAAATTACTTAGCCAGTACGTTGAGAGCTATGCATGTACAGACCGATTTTTTATATTTTATTTTGAACTAATAAATATATTTGATTAATATGTAATATTCAATTAAAACTTAAAACTCGAAGGTATAAAAGATACAAATTTTACTTAAACAATTTATACAACAAGGACTGTTTCATTCAAGGTAGTCTGCGAGAGAATTCTCTCGCAGATGAACCTTCCCAGAGAGCTATGGAAGAGGCTACTTTTGGGGATGCCTTCACTTCTCTATGGTTTTTGATTAAGGTTCCCACATGCCGAGGCACCTCGGCCTGTTTTAAGAGGTGTATGTTCCGGAGTCGCAGACTTTGGGCATATGGTAAGGCTTGTCCGCTATTTCTATTGGAATAGGCGGCCAACTGTCTCCTAAATTGGTCAAGGCACGGAGAGGGGAAAGCTGCGACCTCAAAGCTAACCCCTCTCCCGCCATCGGAAGGGCGTGGGACAAGTACCAAATGCCCGACTTACCTGATGCTGGTTTTCCTAGGGTTTTCCCTGCATCACTTTCAGACGAATTTCCGGGTAGGATCCTTAAACCATAACCCAGGGGCCCTAGTTAACCCTTGGCTACCTTCCTCTACCCTTCCGCATGCCCCCTTTCAAATCCCTGTCTTATGCTATAAGAGAGGAGTTGCCACTATGTTGATTACCCTATACATAGTCTGTCTACACCTAAAAAAAAGACTTCCTTTCAGGGTAAAACTTTGTGGGGGGGGGGATTTATTCGGAAATATGAACGAGTTTCTGTTACAAGGTTTATGTACTTAAATATTATATTTAGTGCTGGAATCTTTTCAGTATCCCGCGTGTCCCGTCCACCTCCAAAACCGTCTCGATGACGTGAATATTTCACTAGACAGACCCCCATTTACATTTTCAACATCGCTGTACTCGTGCCTCACTAAAATTCACTTAAACTCTATTAATTTTTTATAACACAACTTAACTTTTCCATTCACTTTTCGCGCTATCAGTCTCGTTCCGTTGTATTAATTTCATCCGAAAAATGAAATTATAGCTTTCGATTTTCAACACGATTTATAATTAGATATATTGTCCGTTCACAAAAGTGTCCCAGCTATTTTTATTCCCCCAAGGTCGTCCGTAGACAACTCTATCTGCCTCACACACGTATTCGCGTCGTTGTCCCTCCACTTCGTAAAATTTTCAACTGCTGGTCATATGGGCAATCAATTTTAGGTCTCTGTCACTCAACCCCGCCGCTGGCGATCGTGAACTACTTTTCGTCTCGTTCAACTGCGACATAAACTTTATTTTCATAAGTAGATAAAATTTAAACAAAGTTGGGGAAATTCAAAATTTTGTCTCTTAATTAATAAATTCGTTTACTGGTAAAGGTTTAATAAAGCACGTTAACCGTTTTCTTCTGTTTTACATTATTAAGTAATGAGTTCACAAAATTAGGTAGTATTATTTTATTTATCAGCCACGTCAATTAATACGACATTCAGGATTTTTCGAATTAACTGGCCACGTTTATCTGGAAAACAATGATTGTTATTAGTAGCAAGATATATGATCATGGTAATTCACGTAAATGTACTGTCGTTCCGCACCGGTAAAAGTCAATTAGATTGATGAAGCGCCATGGCCCCTGCGGCATTTTAAGATACGTTGCCCCTAGGCTAAGAGGTGATTGTTGCAAACACTGTCATAACAATGTCTTTCTAAGTCTTTTTTGGAGTATTTGTTTAATTTCTTTAAATCTTACAGAAATTATCTTATTATTTTTTATGAGCGTAATCCACTTGGTGGCCTTGGGCGTCCGGGCTATAGTTTAAGGATCCTACCCGGCCTTCGCCTAAAAGTGATGCAGGACAACCCCTATAAAACCTGCATCAGGTAGGTCGGGCATTGGATACTTGTCCCACGCCCTTCCGATAGCGGGAGAGGGGTTGGCTGTGGGGACGCAGAGTTCCCTTCTCCGTGCCTCGACCAGTTTAGCAGCTGGCCGACTGTTCCAATAGGAACAGAGAACTACTCTTATCGTATTCCCAAGATCTGTGTCCCCGGAATAATATAGGTAACAGGCTACATGAGGGTAATCCACATAGTGGCAACTCCCCTTTAATAGCATAGGAAGGGAATTCAAAGGGGCGATGCGGAAGGGTAGAGGAAGGTAGCCAAGGGTTAACTAGGTCCCCCGGACTATAGTTTAAGGATCCTACCCAGCAATCGCATAAAAGTAATGCAGGGAAAACCCTAGAAAAATCTGCCTCAGGTAGGTCGGACATTTGGTACTTGTCCCACGCCCTTCCGATGGCGGGGGAGGGGTTTGCTGTGGGTCGCATCTTTCCCCTCTCCGTGCCTTGTCCAGTTTAGGAGGCAACTAGCCGACTGTTCCAAGGCATCCCCAACGGTAGCTCCTTCCTGTCTCTCCTACAAGGTTCTGCCTGCGAGAGAACATCCCTCACAGGTACTGCCTGCGAGAGAATGGCCCTCTCAAACCAGCCACGTGACCCCGGAATACAATAAATGGCAATTTATCGGTAATAAAACTTTTACACTCTTTGAGATTTTCAGAAATTCAAAATAATTCAATGGGTCTCACACTATGTGTCTTTCTTCCGTGTCTTTATCACTGGTCTCGTTGATAAGTTATGATTTAAAACGGAGATTCCAATCCTTTCATCGTCTTTGAACCCATTCTCAACGTTTTTTTAATGTCTTATTAGAGGCATAAATGGCAGTTTTAAGACAGTCCAGTAACTAAGAAACAAATGAAAATATATAATTTAGTTATACATTTGTGAGCACTTCTGACAGGTAGCAATTAAAATATAAATTTTAAACAATTTAACCGGAATGCTGTTGTTTTTATTTTCTGTAATAGTTTTATATTACGAGAAAATAAGTAATATTTAGTGATTTCTAACTTTACTTAATGTATTGTTTATCGTCACTAAATCCCTCCTCAACTAAATAAGAGCAATAATATATTGTAATAATTAAATATAATATGAATGTGGCGTTTCTAAATGAAAGAACTTAAGTGAAAACTATTAAACAAGATTTATTAACAATTTTAAAACAAGTATAAAATACACAAAATATTTGGGATCTCAGGGTCTTGAACTGGGTTTGATAAATGACAGAATTTATACAATCAAAATTACATTTACTTTTTATGGAAATCAATGCGTCTGAACATAGACGAAATTTGTTGCGGAAGAAATAATACTAAAGATTGAATTTAAACAATTTTAATTTTATCAAGAATTAAGGATCTCATTTTATCGATAATTTAATAATTAAAGAACGATCTGACTTTTATCTTTTAAACACGGTTTACAAATGATTTTAAAGTTTTTCTCTACTTACGGCCGCCCAGGTCTCTTTTTAGCTTTTCGTGCACAATTTTGCGGACATCACTGATTCTAAGTACTCAAATACTCTAAATGTTTCTCAGGCTCTAATTGGCGTTGTTTGTTAGTTGGTTTAACACAAATTGGTTGATTCTCGATGCTTTACTGCAACCTGGATTTGTATATCTCGTGGCGAATGAATATTGCTTTACTTTTTAATATTTGAAAGCATGTTTGTGACTGGACCACATTCTTTCGCTCTGACTGCCGACTGTAAAACTTTTCGTCTGATCTATTCGCTGTCTGCTGCCCGACTGTAAAGCTTTCAAACTTTCATGACTTGGAATTTTAGTCTTTTCTCCTCGCTGCCTACGGCCCGACTGTACATTTCCTGACTGTTCGTTCGTCTCGCAAGTTTTGAGCGCGTAGAACCTTCTCGACTCATCAACAATGTTTTCTTTGCCTTGCCGGTTTGTTGCGGCGTCCGCTCTATATCCACTAATAATGAGTCCTCTACAATTCAACTTCTCAATTAGAACAATGCCTTAATTACCAATCACTACAATATATATATATATAAATATAGATAAAATTTTGGAAAAGTAATATAAAAAATTAATTTTTCTGCCAAACTTCAATTCAATCAATTCTTTATGTAGAGGGAATTAATATTGGTCGTGTATTTTTTACGGAATATCTAAACTTTCTAAATATTTATAAGGGGCATTAATATTTTCATTTAATTGCTTCATGTTGTCAGAGTAGACCTGAAATTCATCGATATTATTCATATTATTTTTCATTCACAGATTCAAATCGACGCTGTAGACCCATTTAATAATTTCATCGAAACCTTGGATTAAACGACGGTAATTTTAAATCCTCTACTAGTACCACGTTTTAGAATTTAATATCAATGGCTTATCTTATCGCAAAATAATATTTCTGGAAAACATCTTCCGTCGGACTCTGGCTGTTTATTTCAAGTTAATATAAATACTTAAAAATAATTGATTTGTTTCGCCTATCGACAAATTACCATCTTGATATATGAATATCCAGAAAGGACTCTAATATCTGTATTGTCCATCATTCAGTTTTAAAATTAATAATGATAAGGAAACAGAAAATTATTGCTGAAATGTGCAATTTTCTTGCCCACCGAAATTGATTTACTCCTCCGCAAGAGACTGCCATCGGCCGGCTTTCCCCTGTTTCCCGAGTGGAAAATCCTTAAGCCAGCAGAGGTAATTTATGAGGTCTCTAGTCTCTCTGGCTTAATGCTACGTGTCCTTTTTTCCTGCCGGGAATTAATCCTCATCAGTTAGCTGAAGGTCGATAATTCTCTGGAAAACCTAAATATTTGTTTCAATGTTAATAAATTATCACTCAACTTCCAAAAACTTTAATTATCAAAGGTCTCACTAGATAGTGGTTGAATTGACGCCAAAAATATTCAGAGAATTTGTGTTCTAGGCCTGCGGGGAAATGACAAATTTAAACGGACTCGTTATGTGGGATTGGGAACTGAGAAAGTTAGGTAATTTAATGTCTTTCGATTCCTTGATTTATTTTCGTCCAATATGATTTATAGTATTGTTACTTTTGTTAATTTCTCTCGTTGCCAGAAAAATTTAAGATTCAATTGCGTACTCTTAGAAGAGATGTTTACGTGAAAATAATATTTATTTTCTTTAAACCATAATGGTGACTCTCCCAGAAACACAAAGTCGGACTTTACATTGTTCATCTCAATGACACTTGTTTCGGCCATTTTGGGTCCTTTCTCCCTATTCATCCCTTCCTCACCACCTCAACTTAGCCGGTATGATGAATGCCATTATCCAACTCAGCGAATCAGACACCAATCCTCATCACATTGGGAATTTTATACTTATCCCCTTGTTACCCTCGTCTCATTCTGAAGGGGCCGAAATAATCTAATAGGCATTAGGAGTGACAAGTTTCATCTCAGCGACTATTTATAATAGTTTAATTCAGGCCCCTCTTCCCACAACTACTATGTTGTTATATATATATATATATATAATGTAATACTAATTAGAGGCAATTAGAGATTTGATAATTGGAAATTTGTGGTGGATTGTTATCAGCAAGAACATAAACACAACAATGTACAGTCGCGGGCTTTGTCGTGCCGAACCGCGGCGTTTACAGGAGTTAATGGCAGGCAGGAATTCATGAAGAAAAGTTGCGGGCAGAAATTCACCAAGTAAAAGTGGCGGACAGAAATTCATCGAGAAGGAGTCGATAACAATCTGACTGACCATTAATTAGAATAATAAATACCATATTTGCTGGAGAGAGAGACTTGATGCAGAGGACCACAGGTGTTGTACGGAGTAATCGTTCCAGTTGATAGATACCAAAGTTTTGGATAGTGTTTTTGAAACAAATTTAAATTCTGTGAAATTATGGCCTGCTATATGTGAAAAACGTTAGAGCCCAAAACGAATACCTGGTACCAGTAAAGAGACTGTAAGTAGAGAGAAATTTAGAAAACTTCTGTAAATGATAAATAAGGATCAAATCGTCAGATTTCGGTTTCACGTCCATTTTGTTTCTTAACTCTAATATTGTAAAAATTTGACTGTGGATTTGAATGTAAAAAGTTGGTTCATTATTTAAAAGGCCCAAATAAACGACCCTGAGAAGAGAGTAGATAAAATCGGTAAAATAGTAAGAACACAGATGTAAATAATCACATCAAGAAATTTTGTTATTTTACTTTGAATAAATTAATTGTTTTTTGAAGTTTAAAATTTTGTAAATTATTTAGCATTCTTTCATTTTAAATTTTAATAAAATAAATTCATCCAGTAATCAATTTTCTTAAATTAATTATAATTCGTTTATTACATTTTGGCACCCTCAACGTGGGGCAAATTAATTGTTAATAAATTAAAATCCTTTATTCATTACAATATATATATATATATATATATATATATATATCATCACTTCGGAGGTGTTTTTATATTGATTTATATTTATTAAAAATAAATGATTGCATTTCATTAAGTTTATAAATAAAAAAAAAAAAATTTCCAATGTAAATTTTTGTGAATATGAATTTTAATTGTACACATACACGTATATTTATATATATATATATATATATATATATATAAATTCAATTCTTAGACAAATAACATTGAAAGGAAATTTATTTTACGTTGGTCTTCTGGTGTTACTCAGGATTCATTCATGATTATTTCATTTTAAATATATCAATATATGAGGTGAAGGTTAAAGCAAACGTTTCTTTCATTGCTGTATACCCAGTTTACCTCTAGCTATGTGTTCTTTGTATTACTTGTTTCGAACGTTCCGTACTAGATATGAAGAGGTCATTGATAAAAGCTTCTCCATAGATACAGGTGGCCAATAGATGGTCTGAACCTAAACAGGATTTGTGCGCTGCTGTTGAGGAGGCTCGTGGGAATTGAATCCGCGAGATTGAATCAGATACGAGCGCCGGGAGGATTTTGAAACGCGATTTCATTGCGACGCAGATGGATGTTGAAGCACGAGTCCCAGAGATTCGTCTACAGCAATCGGACAGCCGAGCGACCGTCTCTTAAATTGCTCACTGATTTCCACAGAGAAGAATGACAGTGTTTTGGGACGTTCGAACCTGTTTAATCTTCTCACGTTAACGAAATATGTTATTCAATCCCATTAAATTGAAAAAAGTAAGAATCAGTTAAGTATTTCAAAAGTTACTTTATCGTAAGCCAGAGTGCCAACAATATTTCGAGAACATAATACCAGATAGTGAAGTGATATAAAAATATGTAAAAGTCTTAATTATGAGTAAAATTATTTTCTCTGTAATAAAGGCTAAAATTAATTAACATCCCAGAGTTTAACTAAATAACAGAATTTTCACAATTTATTGGTAAGAATTTAGCAACATACTGTTACTAACATTTTATTTGCATACTATTATCCACCATATTTCATTACTACCTGTATCATTCCACTGTTATCAAAATAATACACATTGTTTTACTCTTGGTATCTACAGCTTCAATCTAGCTAAATTACATCAACTTGCAATAGTTTAATGTCAATATTATTTACAACTCCTCCAATTCCCTAGATTTATACATTAACCCAATAGAAGAAGCGTTCGGTAAACTTACGTGCCAGGTTGAAACAGATCCGTTTTTTTAAATCTCCTGGTTAATATTTAACTAATGCATACCTGAATTTTTTTACTATACCGTCCTTGATCTATTATCTACAATTGTTGTCTGTTACATGACAATAATTGCAAAAACTTTACTTCTAGACATAAGAAACATATCCCAATAACCTTCTTACCGATGGAAGCTGATCATCAAGGAAGATCCAGCAACCTGCCAGTTTGCACCAGCAGGGACTGCAGAGTAGGGCTCTACAAGGAACTGGAGGAAAAGTTGAGTAGACCTGTAAAACCAGAGGAATGGCGAGTCATCCTCCGAAATGTCAACAGCATCAGAGAATTATCGCACCCGAAAGAACTATCTCCAAGGCAACAGGTTGTTGTAGCCAGAATAAGAACATTGCACTCCAGTTTCACTCATTCATTCTTGATTTCCAGATCTCCGCAGCCGGTATGCAGCTCATGCAAGGAGCCCACAACAATTCCTCATGTCCTCTTTGACTGCCCCAAATATAGCGAGATAAGAAGATCAACCATAGCCGCCTAATCAATGATGGAGATTTGCAACTCATCAGCAGCAATAAACAACCTCATAGACTTTACGATGAAAACTGATTTGTTTAAAGTAATTTAAATGTTATACAAATGTAGAACTTAACACTAATGACCAAAAGGTTAATGCGACGTTAAATTGTAATTAAAAAAAATCCCTTCTTATCCCCTCAACTCGTAACCCTCGACGATTGGCTCTCCAAGAGAAGAATCAAACCAAACCGTACCGAAAACTCCCTTATAATATTCCGACGCCAAAACTATCCTGTTTCACACATCATGAAAAATCCCATCCGTATAGTTTCCTTGAACCAAGTAATCTCCCTCATCCCTAGCTTCATCTAAGCCAAACCTTCAACCCAATTCCACATGTCCATACACTCCGAAAACGCGTCACCCAAACATTTAATCTCATCAAATGCATGCATTCCAGAACCTGTTTCTGTCATGCTAAAACAATCCTTCATACTAACTAAACCTTCAGCCACCCAACTGTAGTCACTGTAGTCACCTCGTTTCTACTATACCAACCTCGTCACCTTCAGTCTCTAAGGATCCTGGAAAGAAGAATCCTGCGATTCTTTGTCTATACCCATCCATCAACCTATTCCAACACCATCGCCTTCCACCCTGTCCAACCAAGGTCTTACCCATCTCTGTGCATCCTATGGCCACTGATCCAGATAAAACATCCCAAACGTTCTATCCATTAGGAACATTTGGTTTGAATCCTAAATTTAAGTATATCTATTCCCTGAAATTCGTCAACCATTACTTAAAGCAGAAGAATAACAACTCTCCCATTTTCCATCGTTCTAATACCCGCCCATCCCAGATGTGTTGAAAATTAAAGCTTAAGCTGAAGAAGGCAATTTTATTTTTTTCCCGATCTAAAACAATAAAACTTCTATCTCAGTCACCTCCAAAACATAAATAACGTTTAAAAATAATTAAAAAACTGTGAGCTTCACTTCCCCATCAAAATAATAATAAAAGTACTTCTATCCTATCTCATGATGAAGAGGGCCTCTTGCCCTATAACGGCAAATTACTCTGGTATTTGTCAAACATTGATATTATCTCAACGCATAATATATCCAATTGTGTACATTTAAAATGATTATCAGACTCGTGATGTTTCTGGTTCATGAATATTTACCAGAAAAAAATGCAAAGTTTACTGAAGATGGAAATCTCAAAGAAAACCAACTAAATGAGAGTTCAAGTATAATACTACCCTAATTGTTTTGAAATGAAACAACATATACGACTTAAAATCTTTAAAATGAATATAGCCTTGTGTGACAAATATAGAAATCATAGAAGGAATTACAAGCCGGTTACGGGTATTAAAACTTGTGAACAGTTCTTAAATGCAAAGGTTAGCTTTTTGAAATAAAGATTTATCTACGGTAAATCCTATGTATAGGGCATGGTTTGGGTCTTTTGACAGAATACTTATCACTAATTGTTCAGGTATCGGGTTTTATATTAAATATTTTTTGTTATTTCTTGTCTCTGTCAAGATGATTCTATATTCGCGCCGACTCTTCACGACAAAAATATTCTGTTAGTATTAATAATATACTTCGTAAAAATAAACGTAAATAGGGCACACTGAATTTTATTTTAAATTATTTCTAATAGTAGATGACAATTTAAGAAGTTCCCAAATGAATTACCGCTCAAAAGGAAACAGTTGAGCCGTTTCTCTGTGAAGCGAATCGAGGTCGAGGCAGTTAAAAACACCGTTTGGAATTTTCGCACTTAGGTTTAAGATGCAAAAGTCAGATTTTTTTATATTAAATTACTTCAATGAAAAATACGTTGAAATTGGTTTGACCGTTTTCTTACGAATAAATTAGAAGTGACAGAAAGACATAAATTTAAATAAAATCTGTTTTGATTTTTTCTAAAGTATGAAACATATATAAATAAATTATAACTTTTCGATTTCAAGCAGTGTACAGACAAAATTCATACTTATCAGATTTCATTCCGTTTATCATCTGTTTTCAAGTTCAGTGTTATACAGTCACACACAATTATTTAATAATCTAACTTTCTTGCATTAATGAAAAAATTAACATTTTAAATATCATTATCTCAACTTTCTCCACATTCGAGAATAATATATTTCATTTCTATAGATTTATATATTACTATGTATTTAAAAATAATTATTTATTTACCTGTCATTAGACAGAGCCAAATAACATACGGAATTGTTTATAAGTACATGTGGAATGGCAAAGAGCGCGTCTCTTCAGGGCCGAGACTAGTGGATTCCATGGGTCCTAAGCGCCGTCAGCTTGCATTACCTCTTAAAAATCTTCCGGAAGGGAATTTACTGTTCCGCTTTCAGTTTTCATCAACCAGATTAAATGGAGCCAATAATGTGTATATATAAACATCTAATAAACGCTTAGTTGTGCGTTATTATGGCATAGATTATTACTTTTTATTTCCGGATAATCGGTGTTTTCACACTTGACACATTTAATTCCGTTCATAATCTGTTTTCAAGTTCAGCGTTATACATACAGTCATAGACAATTATTTAATAATATAACTTTCTTGCATTAATAACAACATTAACATTTTAAATATCACTATCTCAGCTTTCTCCACATTCGAGAATAATTTAATTATACCCTTCGTCGAGAATTAAACGAAAAATTTTAAGAAGCATTGTATTAGTAAATTAATCAAGATTGCTTTTGTATTACCAGTTAGATTGTAATTTATATAACAACAGCACGGGTGAAGTAAAAACATTCGGTTTGTGTTCCAAATAATTTATATAAATATAATTCAAATAGTTTGATATTCTAATTATTATAATACTATAATTATTCATGTGTGTCTATTTAATTACACATATATGCCAAGTGAGTTAAAACAATATGGACAGTATATAAGTAGAAATTAATTAAAAAACTTTTACCAGTATGTATTGAGACTAATTGATTAATTAAAAAATAATTATTAAAATATCAAATTCCACTCATCAGTTTTTGTACAATATTGATATAATTTACGTTATTTTTTTTTCAAAAAACAAATCAATGTAGAGCAAAAGGCTTCGCCCTTTTTGGGCATAATCATCGGTTATAAATTTGATAAATCTATTATATAGTTTCAATGAAATAATAAAATACCTTTTATTTATTAATACCGTGCTCCATTTTTATTACACAAGTAGTTGTACAATTCATTAATCAAAACTGTAGTACACAAAATTATGGTACTATTTGTATTATTTGGGTCTATGTAATATCAGTAATATAATATTGAATATTTCATTTGACATAATGAGAAGCATGTACTTCAGTTATTTAAGAGCAATTGGCAATAATTGATTGAACGTTTCGTCCCAATATTACTTAACCTAATTAGTCTCGTATTATTAAATAGTTCCCATTAAACCACAAACACCGTCCGGTTGCGAATAGCATCAGACTGCAAATAGTTCGCACGTCGCTTTGCCGCCAGCCTTTGAATTATATATGAAGGTTAAAGTGCTCCCATTCTCAGGTAGCGAATGATGTTAAAGCGGAGGACGTACGATTAACATGGAGCACAAGCAAATACGCTTTCAGCTTTGTCAATCACGTCAACAAAAATTACTCCGTACTTCATTAGATCTAAAGCAAAAAAAATCCCATTACGTACGTCACGTTAAACGTGTAAATATATTTACTAAAACAGTTTATCGTAATATATACGAATAAATGAAAATACTATGAAGTGCATAAATTTTATAACTAAATTAATATGGCTTCATATAGATCCAATCATTGAAAGTAAAAGAAGAAAAATATTCCATTTAAATTCTGAATTTTGTGTAAGATTGAAGTTATTAAAATATATCGATATTATTACATTTATAGAGGGTGATATTGTATTGTAAAGAAGCACATAGTAAATAATTGTAAATAAATAAATAAAATAAGTAAGAAAGTATACACCGAAAACTAAAAAGGCGAGATGCAGAAGAGAGAGTTCCAGGAGATTCTAGTGCCGCTATCGAGCCCAAATGAGGAAGCTAAAACCGGAGAAATGACACCTGTCATGCGATGTAATAAGATAATAGATAATCCACTCACAGGAGCCGGAAATGCAGCTGCTTTGGCTCCGGGAAGAAGTAGTAATTCGCGATCGAAGGTTTCATCTGAAGTTCTGCTCGACTACGATTCCAGATGTTGTCAACCTGCAACACAATGGCAAATGCTTCTTACAAGTTACCCGTGCGGTTAAAAGTTTATGAACTTTTGCTACATCACAGTTGGGAACTAGGGTTACAGTGCTTCAATCAGAAGTAGTCAGGAGAGAACAGCTCAAGGAGACGTGGACCAGCGAAGATCTAAACACAGAGTGGTCGAAGTCCGGAAAATGTCAGTGGACAAGAAGTTCATTTCACTCAATGTGTACGACGAGTTAGCCGAGGTCAAAGTGCACATTTGTCGCAACGCCAAGGTCTTGAGTCGAACATGAACCAGGATTCAAAGGAACCACGGACAAACACAACTGACCTTCAAAGAAACTCCCTGGTGAGTAAATTGGATAATTTGTTGATGGAAAACTTGGTAGCGGCTGAGCTGTGCCAATTGAGCAGCTTGGCAATTCACGACTGAGGTCGGGCTGGAGCGAGCGAGACACAACCAATGAAAATGCGGAATGATTCTAGGATACTCCGAAGGAAAAGTATGCGTCACTGGAGAAGGAAGAGTTCAATTTTCAAGACGGCCGGGTAAAAACATTGCGCTATGGGTCCCATAGATTAGCCCAGAGAGTCCGCCAGCGGCTTTCGAATATGCAAGCGGAACGGTACCATGTGGAATAGCGCGAGGACGAGGGAAGTTTGGAATACCTCTGGCGTAAAACGTTGACCGAAATAAATTTTGACAAAAAATTCACGACTCCAACGATGCAGGTTCCAGGATGAAACGTTATTTGGTCGAGCTTCATAGTCTGTCGATCCCAGTGTTGTGGATTCTATATGGCAACAAAAAACAATAGAAAATACGAGAAGTTTCTGTGAGGGCGGCACGTCGGAGAACCTTCTAGGAAGACTATTCATAAAAGCAATCTATCCGGTCGGATTACTGTAGTCAATGTGCGCCGTGAATGTAAATATTTTATATATGTGAATATATTATGAATAGTGTTGGTTAATAAATATAATAAGCAGGACGATTAAGACGTTCGTCTGTTTGACCTTTCAAGAACCTACGACGAGCTCGTTACAATTTGAGTAAGTGTTTTACTTTGACGTGGCAGCAAATTTCCAGATAACATTTTGTCCAGCGATAATATCCTCACTAGAACGCAAAAAATAAAATCATAACACATAGTATAATCACTGTACATTGACAGATGTTATAAACCGAAATTACAATTGAGATTTGAAGTGAAAGTGGAATACATGTATTCGTAAGAAAACATTTCGAGTTGCAGATACATAAACTTGCGAGAAAGAAAAAAATATTTCTAATTTGTCCACTTACTTTTTGTCACTACAAATGACCTTAGCAGCATAATTACAATAGTTAATTCGAGAATGCACTATCCAAAATAGATTTCTCTATTGATCTGTAGTACTTTTTCACTAATCATTACAAAGTTTATGTCAAGTCATTAATTCTTGGAACATCATTTTCCGTTTCTAGTTATTTATTTGCCATACTTGATGATTTCACGTTCATGTATAAATTTACAAATTCCTATTCCTTCCAAAAGAATAGGGAAATATTATCACTGAAACATAACCGATGTCAGAGATTAGTATTCAATTTTTGGCCAAGTTACATTTCTAGGTACAATTATCGAGGGTATATGTGAACAAGTTATTTTTAATAAATCTTTAGGCCCGTTGAGTACCAGTTAATATATTATATATATATATATATATATATCTATATATATATATATATCTATATATATCTATCTATATATATATATATATATATATATATATATATATATTGTAATGATTACATATGCGGCTAAATAATTAATTAAACAAAATTGAATGAATTATTTAACAATTAATTTGCCACACGTTGGTGACGCCAATTTGTAATGATTAAAATATATTAATTAAGCAATATTATTTAAACAAAATGATTTCCATGAATTTAAATCAATATTTCATTTATGAAACAATTCATTTATTTTATTTTAAAGTGAAGGATTGTGAAATAATTATAACATTCTTTTAACTTTACAATACAATTTACTTTTATTCAGTAGAAATTTATAACATTTTATATGAGATCAATTACATTTAAAGTTTTCAATGTTTGAGATTTTATAACTCTTTTCTCAGGGTCATTTTTCTGGGCCTACTAAGTAAAGAATCAACCTTTATATTTACGTTATACAATCATAGAATTTACAAAATAAAACGTTAAACAATCAAATCAAAAACGAGAAAGCGAAATCTAACGATTACCTTTAATTATCGTTTACAAAACTTAATTAAATTGGTTTCTACTTTCAAACTATTTGGCTGGTACCAGACTTAGCTCTCATGGGTTCGGGCTCACAATTCACACTAACAGGCCATGAATTCACTAACTCTACACTTGATTGTACAAAACACGGTCGTAGATTTCGAGTCTCTCCTCTGGGAACTGGAACTGCTGCTCCCTGCAGATTATTAGTTAGACAGATTGTTGCAAAATGGTCTCTATGTGGAAACTGATTATGGTCTCGGTACTCGTAGAAAATTTAATGTTTCGCTGATTATTAGGTTACTCTTTGCAGTATTACAATGTATCTCGCTGTCCAAACTTTATCCTCAAATTATAAAACTTGAAACCTTCCCCCAAACCATAGCCCGGGGGCCCTAGATAACCCTTGGCTACCTTCCTCTACCATTCCGCATCTCCCCTTGCCCAATGTGGATTACCCTCATGTAGCCAGTTGACCTAAAAATAAAAATAAACCTTCCGCATCCCCCCTTTCAAATCCCTTCCTATGCTATAAAAGGGGAGTTGCCCAAAGTGGATTACCCTCATGTAGCCTGTTGCCCTAAAAAAAAATATAAAAAAAACGGTTTGATCTATACGCTGACCACGCTGTTCGTTGTTCGCTCTCAAATTTTTACTTCCACACCCGACTACAACACCAGCCCACTGACTTCCTGAAAGTGCTCGCGGCTCAAACAAAGCCCGCCTTTACATTGCTGTCTTTGAAGATTGGTACCGCTAACAATCCATCATAACTATCCAATTATTAAAATCATTAATGGCCTCTAATTAGTATTACAATATATATAATATATGATTTATCACTCTTTCAGAAAAGCTATTTTTCTTTTGCAACATATACTGACATACCCTCCTCCTTACCATTTCTCTTACCCTAGATCCATCTATGACTTTTATTATATAAAAACAGCTTCGATCCCCACATAACATTTGAAAAAATCCGGGTAGGACGCAACAATGAAGATACCCACAAATTAATATTGTCTTATACTCCCGATAATTACGTCACTTCCGAAGGAATTTATTCCATCCCGCATCTTAAAACCTTATGACATGTTTAACGCAATGCAAATAAATGTTGTGAATACATAATACGTTCTTTTTACTGGCGCACATAAAAACATAAAATTTAATTTGTCATAAAAAGAGAGACTGATAAAGAGATATAATGTGACAAATGTATTGAAAAGTATAGTTGCTGAAATGCTATGAAAATGTCACAATGCCGAATATTGATCATACGAAGAATTACGATGCGGAAAGGAACGAAAGGGGGTTCATTGAGCGGGACACGAAGAAGCGGATGATTTCTGGGTGTCGGAAAATAAGGATGGATGACGAAATGCAAGTGCGGAATGTTAATTGGTACTTGTCAATAGTGCGGGGATTTCTCACTCAAAAATGATCAAATTAATTATGTTAATGACGCAAAATTTGAAAACAAATGGAGATGAAGTTTGTATTTAATTAAAATGTAATTGTTTATGAATGTTAGTCAGAAGAATTTCACTACAAAGCTAAAGTGGTCTACCATGTCGTGGTGAGCTCCACTAATGACATAAGACACGATCTATGTCCTTCACAACTACTTATAGTCAACTACGCCTTCTCTTTCGCCGATCTACATCTCTCGGTCTGTATTACACTATTCATCATCAACCACGTATATCCTCCCTCTGCATCTGTTCAACAAAGTGCCTTCTTCACTCTCTCGTCGATTCTTTATGCCTCTTATCTTTTCAATAATTTTCAAAATAATAATCATCATGTGATGTTTGTTGGCCGTTACTCTTCCTGCGGTTGACTTCTTTGCAAAATATTGAAGAACTTAAATGTACATCTGCTGATTATTCCCCCATCGAACTCAATCAGTCGAGCATTGTACTTTTCAACAAATGCTAGTCACGTACAATATAAAACAGTTCACTATAAAAATTTTATTATAATATCCTTATGAATTAAATTAAATATTTCACTTCAATAATCAAAATAATTCCGGCATTTCAATACTGTTCTGGGTGTATAATCCGAAAAATAATATCACGTGAACAAAATATTCCGCTTCAGTTGTGTGCTTTTCAATTTTTGGCATCACCGCGCTATCTTGAGACTGATTTGGTTTCGGAAGACAAAGTTATCTAACAGTTTCACACCTATATGTATATTTATTTTAATTAATTGATATTTTAAGAAATATGAAAATTAATAAGTCCAATATGATTCTTCTATGCATGTATCTCTGAAAAAAATATTACTATTCCTTTGGTGTGTTTGGGGCTTCCGAAGCGTGAGTGTTTTGTGAAGTTGTAGAGGAATGCGTCCGGCAACTCCTTGGCCTCCTAACTCCTCGCCTGACCACCAGATTTATCAGTGGCGCTGCTCGCAGGGCCGCCAACTGCGCTATCGCCCTCTTGCCTGCAGGGAAAATTTATTGCGGCGATAACGGGCACACTCAGCACATTAAGGGAGATTCTCGCTCGCTAAATGTCTCACCTTCAAGTCGGGACCTGCTGATTTACAGGCCGCTTTTGCAAACTGCCGCTTGTTTGTTGTAATAAATATGCGCAGATTTACATCTGTTAGAATTCGTAGTACGTTAAGAAAGTGAAAATCCCTTTCGGAGTACGGGTGAGGTGTTAAGTGAATTAAAGGATTATTGTATTCGGTCGTTCGGTATTGAAATGTTCTTTCTCGGAATCTTGCTTTTGAGGGAACAGTTTTATTTACTTCGTGTTTAACATCAGCTATTAGGATATGGCTGATAAACTGGGGAGGATTCTCACGCTGGAAATTTAGGCGTAGTAACGTTTAAAGGCTAGCTAGAGTAATGTTCTGTGCAATGACTGCAAAATCCTGATTTACAGTAATTTTACACTCTACCAATTTTGAATCCTTGGCCAATGCTAAGATAAAAATACCACTCATTTGTTAAATTAATGTTTTTGTAGTTTTCTTATTAATTTGTAATAACTTCTCTTACGGGTTTATATATTAAATGTTTATACACACAATGATCAGTCGCATATAAATATATTATTTATAATGACATATAATATTTTACTAGCAGAGTAAGGAATGAAAGAGGCGATAATGCAATTTCTTTTTTTTTAAGTAGTCTAATGCTTGATAGGGTGAGAGTATCATTGGCACGAAACTTTTTTCATGTTTATATCTTTCATCAGAGAAACAATAAACCAGTGAAAATATTATCAGGTAGGTTCCTAGACTTTATTATCAACCTAAAAATAGATTTCAGGCAAATATATTCATCAAATATGTTTGATACGTATGTGTCTGAAACAAACGGTTCATTTAGTGCTTAAAAGTAAAATACATATAGCTTCTTACAATAAATTTAATTCACAACTTATAGATATCAATTTAAACGAATATAAAGGGTGTTCAAATCTGGATTACAAATGAACTGTAAATCAGTTCATTTAAAAGTAGAAACAAATATTTATTTGAAAATTCATGTATTCAAAATAACTATGAAGACCTTTCTTCAGTCGTTTGAGGATTAAACGTTACGAAATTATTTAATTTGTTATAATTGAAACAATAATAAACTTTAAAAGATAATAATTATTTATAAATAATAGAATTACGTTTATTAATTTAATAAATAATAATAAAATAATATAAAATTTAATTTAATTTTCTAAGGTTCAGTGAATATATTTATGGAAAAACTCTTAACCAAATAGGTTTACGTGTTGAGTAGCCGTAGTCATAATTGAAAAAATCGTCGTTTCATTCAAGTTTCTTTACATGTTCGAAGAGAAATTGATGACTTAAGCACTCGTTTACCTGAAATGTTTTGCATTATTTGAGAGTCTGATGTTTGTCTGGTTTCATTCTTGAAGAAATATGTAGTAGTGATGCATTATTTATCCTAAAGTTGCCTTTGTTATCGTACTTCAATAACCTGAATATAAAAATCAATATCTAATTCTCCTCGTCTTAATAAAGTTCATTACTTTCTGCTTTTAGTTAATAACTCTGTGCTACTACTTTGTTACTTCATCCCCATATCTATTTCGATTTGTCTCTTTTCCACCAACATCAACTGAATAATTCTGATCTACCTGTCTATACACTTTTATTACTTGCTAACCCATGTCACGCATCTTCTTAATCGTTTACATCACCATTTGATAATAATATGATTTACTGTTACTGATTTACTGGTTATTTCCCGTTTTCTCAGTAACTATGTACAAACCTACGCCCACCGGACCAACTCTCCATATATGTTTTTTTTAGGGCAACAGGCTACATGAGGGTAATCCACGTTGGATTAATAATAGCATAGGAAGGGATTTGAAAGGGGGGATTCGGAAGGGTAGAGGAAGGTAGCCAAGGGTTAACTAGGGCCCCGGGCTATATTTTAAGGATCCAACCTGGCATTCGCCTAAAGAAATGCAGGGAAAACTCTAGGAAAACCTGCATCAGGTAAGTCGGGCATTGGGTACTTGTCCCACGCCCTTCCGATAGCGGGAGAGGAGTTTGCTGTGGGAACACAGCATTCTCTTCTCCGTGCCTCGACCAGTTTAGGAGGAAGCTGGCCGACTATTCCAATGGGAATAGAGCACAACTCTTACCGTATGCCCAAGGTCTGTGACCCCGGAACATACAACTTTCAAAACAGGCCGAGGTGCCTCGGCTTGTGGGAACCTTAGTTCAAAAACGGAGAGGAAAAGGCATCCCCAAAGGTAGCCCCTTCGTATCTTTCCTGAAAGGTTCGACCTGCCAGAGAATAACCCTCGCAGGTTACCTGCGAGAGAATCCTCTCGCAGGCTTCCACCGTCCATATATGTTTTTTTTGGGTGTAGACTGACTATGTATAGGGTAATCCACATAGTGGCAACTCCCCTCTTATAGCATAGGAAACTGATTTGAAAGGGGGGATGCGGTAGTGTGTAGGAAGGTAGCGAAGGGTTACTAGGGCCCCCGGGCTATATTTTAAGGATCCTACCCGGCATTCGCCTATAAAAAACCTGCATCGGGTAGGTCGGGCATTGGGTACTTGTCCCACGCCCTTCCGATAGCGGGAGAGGAGTTTGCTGTGGGGACGCAGCATTCCCTTCTCCGTGACTCGACCAGTTTAGGAGGCAGCTGGCCGACTATTCTGACTAAAGTTGGAGGTCTAAAGTTCACTGTTAAATAAGTTCTAGATCTTTCTACCTAACCAGATATAATTTAAAGTAATTTTGTACTCCTCTGTAGATGCGACATCATCTGCTTTTTACTATTTCTCTCTCATAGTACCTCCAATGTGTCTGATATCAAACTTCACATTATGCTTGACATGAATGAACATAATTGGACAAAAACACTAAATTTTAAAGCGAAATGCACTGAAAAATATTATTTCAAGTAAGCTTACTTCTTTAAACTAAAACTTAAACTTTGGAACCTTAGAAAAAGGATAGTTAAGTTTCATTTATTATTAACTATGACACACGGAGCATCACCCACCAATTAAAAGGGCAAAAACATACAACATATAAATTATTTATAGGGGCACTATTCAGTTATCCAGTAAAGAAAAGAAACAACTATTCACCCACAAGCTATTATTAAATTTTCACCTTCTGAAGGAATAAGAAATGACTTGCACTAATACACAGTACCTACTGATTTGTACTCTTAATGTAACAGTAAATCACTAATCTATGGAAACATAAATATCACAAAGCAAAAAATTATATACAAAGTCTTCTCTACTAAATATGTCTGCCAGGTTATCTGCATAGCTTTTTTAGCACACGACGTCATTAGTTTTAAACGAGACAGTATTTTTCTTCATCTAAGTCACGTGCAAAGCTTGTGTCTGCTAGCGTGATATGGAAATATTCTGCTGATGAAAGTTTTCACCTCGTCCACGTCTTCTTTTGTATTTTAGTACGCTTTAATAAACCTTTTTTCTGACCACATACTGCCCGACAAACACAGGTAAAACTCCCGCTGCTTTTATCACGACACTTTGTACCAACCTGGTGCAGCTAATCCTTTAGTTTAAGGTGGTCTAGGCGATGGTCTTGTTGCAACTGTTGAAAATTCTTTACATAATTCGTGCTTATTAAATTTCCTACAACTAATTGATAAATTTACTGAAGGTTCCCGTCACAGGAAAGAGATACAACGTGGAAATTTACATCATTTCGATAATTTATTTAATTTAAACACTCTCTTAGAACTGAAAAGTTATTTCTGAATACTTATTCTAGTTAAGAAATTAGGTAATAAATTTTTTAACAATTATAAACGTCAAAAATTGGTTAATTAATTTCCTCGTATCGGTTTTTTTCGTCACATGAGGTTCAAAACAGAGCAATAGTTGGATTTAATGATAAATACATTTTGTAAAAAATGTGAAGAACCTATAAGATGCCCTATGATTAAGTAATGTCTTCATAAATGTTATTTAAAATATTTTAGATTACGTGATATTGTCTTCCGAAACCAAATCAGTCTCAAGATATCGCGGTGATGCCAAAAATTGAAAAGCATACAACTGAAGCGGAATATTTTGTTCACGTGATATTATTTTTCGGATTATACACCCAAAACAGTATTGAAATGCCGGAATTATTTTGACTATTGAAGTGAAATATTTAATTTAATTCATAAGGATATTATAATAAAATTTTTATAGTGAACTGTCTCATATTGCACGTGACTGGCATATGTTGAAAAGTACAATGCTCGACTGATTGAGTTCGATGAGGGAATAACAGCAGATGCATTTAAGTCTCTACAATATTTTGCAAAGAAGTCAACAGCAGGAAGATTAACGGCCAACAAACATCACATGATGAAAATTATTGAAAAGATAAGAGGCATAAAGAATCGACGAGAGAGTGAAGAAGGCACTTTGTTGAACAGATGCAGAGGGAGGAAATACGTGGTTGATGATGACTAGTGTGATACTGGCCGAGAGATGTAGATCGGCGAAAGAGAAGGCTTAGCTGATTATAAGTAGTTGTGAAGGACATAGATCGTGTCTTATGTCATTAGTGGAGCTCACCACGACATGGTAGACCACTTTAGCTTTGTAGTGATTTACGGAGCCAACGAGCCAACTTTGTGATACCTACCATCCAAAACACCTGCCGCAAGGCAACGTATTGTTATAAACTAAAATTACGCATTCTATAAAACTTAATAACGATTAACATACATATTTGTGAGTCTTTTAAATAGAAATGGCAACTCTCTGTATAACATGCGAGACACAATACCTTGATTGAAGATATTTTATAAAAAAATAAAAAATCCCTCAGCCATCAGCAATGGAACATTGAAAATAAATTGTCAATAAATAAAACATTCTTAGGTTTCAATACGGCCTAAATATAAAATAGTAGAATAAAATATATTATCTCGTGACAAGCAAAGATGTTGAGACTAATACATTTTACATTGATTTGACCCAAAATTAATGTACCTAATTTACGTAAAAATCATGTATAACTTAACATATTACGTAATTTATCTAAACCAAATTATTAAAATAAAAATATGTCAGTAATTAAAGACTACCGACTATTTGAATTATTGGATTAAGATTCCATGTATGAATACAATTATTTTAGAAAAGACCGTTTACAAAAAAGGACTTAGTGAGCAGAAATTTTTAAGCTCACGTTTGAATGTAACTGGAGTGTTTCTTAATTATTTAATATTGACATGAAGTTTGTTAAAAATAGATATTCCTGTATATTCCACGCCTAATTGTACAATTCACAAGGCTATAATTCATGTGTAAATGTATTTAATTTTTGTATTAAACGAACTGACACTATATTTATTATAATTATATTTTACAAATACCATCAACGAGTGGATGAATTTATCTGAGAGAATAAGTAAAATTTAATTTAAATATTTAACTTGTGTGAATTATTTTTCATTCATACATACATACATAATTTTGCGCACTATACGTGAAAAAAAGAATGCACCTTCGGAAAATTAACCGTATTGACATTATATAGTTCATGAATCCGAAATTTATTAACTGTCAAAAAAGGAAGTTATCTTTTTGCTACCTTTTTAACGTGTAATCCCATATAATGTTGGATGTTTTGCATACTACCAGTTTTTGGGAACGTAAGCTTAATATATTATTATCAGTGTAAATATTCTGTGATTTAAATATTTCAGAGACGTTTAAGGGCGAACTCAGGTAACTTTTACGTAATAAATAACCGAATCAAAATTACCGCTTTCTAGCCCGAATATATATAAATATATTGTGATATACACTTTTAATTAAAAGGAAAAAAGTTAAGCGAACAATGAAAATTAAAGCCAACACGTTAGGACAGACAAATTATGTAATATATAAATTATAAAAGGAAAAAATGGAAGGAAGTTCACGGGATTTTACGATGAAATTAAAACAAAATTTTTAAAGAAATAACAAAAGATTATTTAATGGGCAATATTGATTTTTTTAATGTTTTTAAGTAAATGCCTCAGCTTTCATGAGAATCTAAATTTCAGGGCCGCTTATAGGGTCTCTAGTAAATACAGTGATTAAAAATTCTCACCAAGTTACAAACTCAAAAAAATAATTTAATTTACATTAACAAAATTTCATACCAAGACTCTAAGAACAACAAAAACTGTAGATATCTGACGGTAAATTTATATTTGTATAAAGTTTACAAAATAAAGTTTTTTTACGTACCTTTCTATTTAGAGCTGTCTGATACCTGTTTGTGCACTCGTTATTATGTTAGTTTTTATAGAATAATACAATAGTTTCTATAGAATAATAATTTTATAGACAGGTCGTTCACACTTTGCCGTAACACTTTACAACACTTTCGGCGCCTTTCTACTTTAATGTCAAACGTATCATCACAGTCGGTTTTGCTGTGGAAAATCCCTTTAATACATAAGCTGATATATTCATCTTATACTTTGTTGAATTCGGCCACCATTGGCTGGTTCTTCACAACACACTACTCCAGCTCCCAGAACACATATGACCGACTGATTGAATAACTGACTGTCTCTCTAACTCCTCTTTCCGGCCCTCCAAACACACACTGTATGTTTTTCGCAAAAGTTCTCTGTGCGTACGCTTTTCGACAATAATCTGTAGGAACCATTATAGTCTCTGCATTCTTGCGCCAAACAATGCTGTTATAATGCTCGACCTCAAAGTTATGCCGCCAGTAATTAAAGAAACAATTTAAATACATTTATATATTTATATATATATATAATATATTATATTATATATATATATATATATATATATATATATATTGTAATAACCAACAACGAGGCGTTATTTAAATGAAATAATCAAGAATAATTTAAAACATATTATTTATTTTCACTTTGTTGCTTTAACTCACAAACAATTACAATTTAAAATTTTAGATCTCAGGGTCTCTACTGAGCTTGATAATGGACACAAGTTGTTTTAAAATACTAATTAACGCACAGTTAAAATTCACCCAGACAATATATCGATAGGAAGAGATTAAAAGAAAAGAAATTAACTCTGATTGACAATTAAAATAGAACGAAATCCGACTTGTATCCTTTAATTACGTTTACATAAATCATTATTTTTGTTTATTTTGTTACTTACATCTGTCCAGCTGGTTCCAGCATTCCTTTTGTTTTCGGGAGTACACTATTGCAAAATTTTTACACTGATTCTAATATCGGCTCACAGATTTTACACTCTTGAAGTCAACCTTGATGGGCTCCCAGGAACTTGGATGATCCTCCTTTTTGTCAGCCATCTGGTGACCGCTTGCGTTTTATGAATCCTGTGATTAATAGATTCGATAGTCTTTTTCCAGCTTGGGACTTAAACTGCAACTTTACTATTCCTGGCTGGCTACAGACGTACACTGCTTTTACTTAGTAATATTTACGATTCCGTGAATGTTTTTACTTTGTCTTAAACTCACAACTTCGTTTAATGATACATTAAACGACGGCTAGTCTCTGCTCTAGTATCATTTGTTCCGTCCTCCGAAATGTCCCGTCACCATCTGAACTATCGTAGTCTCGAGTTTTAGAACGCATACGCCATTTTTGACTTTCCGACAAAGTAACAGTTGCTCGGCTCCATTGTCGCTTTGGAAGCTCCTGCCGCTACAATTAAATTTTATGTCCAAACAATTAATGTCCTAATTAATTGGCATTACAATATATATATATCGTAAAACCCGAAAATGAAAATATTTCGGTTATAAGGCGCTTTTGCACAGCATGTAACATAGTTAATTTGCTGTATGCTACACATGTTTCATGTCGTACACCACAGGTCAAAGTTTCACACTGTTATAAATAAATATGTCCGCCAATGATTCCATCTGAATAACAGGTGTTACGTAAAATATGCCTAAAAATTATCAAATCGAATCCATATATGAACAATATCAGTCGATTTAGCTTTTAGAAGTACTGAACTTTCGTTTAATACTTTCGAGGTTCGGTTCTTTGGCGTTAACATGCGTTTAATTACAATTTATGTGTCCAGTATATGAGGAAACTTGTTATATCCTCAAAATATTATGATTATTATATAAATTAATGAAATATTATCAATTTATTATATAATTATTAAATTAATATTATTTAATAATTTTTAAATTTGTATTTGAGCTAAAAAAAGGAACTGAATAATTTGTGAATTTCGATATACTATAGGGAAGTGCATCTTTGTGACAAATGTTAGTATTACAATATATTGTTTCAGTTTCAGACATGCACAAGCCATCTAATAAAAAATTATAGAAAGAATCCAATCTTAATCACTACGCTCTATAACTAACATGTTGAATTTCACCATGCAGAATGATTTGAACATACCATTCATTACGGAGGAAATGACGAGACTCTCAGAACTCTACTTCGAACGAATCGATGGACACGATAATGAACTGGTAGCAGGAATAATCAATCCTCTAATAGTAGACTGAAGACCTAGAATAATGTGGCCTATGGACCTTAAGCACATGAACTGAATAAATCAAACCTACCAACGGTAGTACTACGTAATGGGTAATGGACGATTACCCTACTCACGCTAAGACCCTTCATAAAATTTAATCATTGCATTGGAAGTGTTGTAGATTGTAAAATATCAGCTTAATAAAAAAACAAAATTATTAATTAATGATATGTTCGAAGTCAGCTGTAGAGCCTTCTTGGCTGTCGTGACACTTGCTCGCAGAACACGTTCTATCTCAAAATCCTGATTCGTAAATATCACGTGAATTAACGTAAGATTATTCCGGAAGAAATTTAACGTTTTAGCACTCCCAAATTCAATTACAAAAGAATACATTTATTAATACTAGTCACATATTTATTGGTGGATTTGATTATTCACAACACAATTTCCTTTAAAGCTTATGTTGCCAGTAGATTGAAGAAGTTCAAAATTATAACGAGAATTTATACCGGCTTTACATTAACATACAATTCATAAATTCACTTTTCTACAGGGAGTTTTAGGTCAAGATTTGATTATTCAGAAATGGATCTTACTGTGTATAATTCAGCCAAATGAAAGTACCAAACGGAAGTAAAAATAGTGACATATTCGTTCTTACAGTTTGTCAAATGTCCTCAGCACCACGAAAGTTTTAGCACGGGCTCCGTACGGTTAAAGGCGCGTAACTGAATCTGGAACGGTCCCTTTGCGGCAGGTCTCGGTAGAACGTGTAGTTTGCTGTCCCGAAACAGAAAAATATAGCTGTTTCCTTCACACATCTCACGTGTTTGTCACCACGATGGTCCCGGCTAGGATTCCATGTCACGGAAGGAAGCAGAACGGGATAATTCGCTCCTATTCTCCTATGGTCAAACTCTGTTCTCCGGCTGAATCTCGAATGTCATCCACTCAAAAATTGACCAAGAAAAATGTATGTTTCTTACAACGCAAGTATTGAGCCGTTAAACTGTCATTATTAACCGCTGTTTTAACCGTCGCCCAAAACGTACTTAACTACTAATGCTTATAGTGATATAAACTATCAGAATAAGATCATTAAATATACAATTAATTTAAGTTGAATGGGTAATTATATTGGTGACACCTGTTCATTGCACTATATATATATAGTTCGCATTTGGAATTTCTGGAAAAGCTTACGTAAATTACTGGAAAAATTTACATGTCATCGAACTTGGTCGAGTGGTGTTGCTGGAAGGAAGGAAGTTACACCTAAGAGGGGTTTTTATCTTACTAATGAATACCACGTAAGTTTAGAAGCTTCGTTGTGTACTAATCAAAAGTGGTATTGACCCTGATCGCCCTGTTCATATATTGGGCATCTCCGTTTGATTCGGCCAGGCATGAGAGCTTATCCTATGACGAATCACGGGCTGAAAGTAGACCAAGGGAATGAAAGTGATGTCAATGGCTTATGAAGAATATACAACTGTGAAGCGACATTCCAGACAGCAGTCATTGAGCTATTAATCCAGTTTTGGGTGGACAATGAATATTTGAAGTCCGAAGTCTTTGTTATGTAAGGATCATTCATAATTCTACTCTTGTTGACTACTTGATGTATCACTTACGAATTATCTTGTTCAAATACCACTTCGTGACTAAATTGTGACTACAGTCGTGCACAGTAGTCACAATTAACTCCTCTTTTCTGTATTTTTACTTGTTTAAGATCGAATGGTTGATTAGAAACCTCAGACGATTTTACTTGTTGCAGATCAAAGGGTTGATGAGAATCCTCTGACGATAAGACGCCATTTCGTATAATAATAAAATGTGAGTCACTAACCGTGCGGAACCCACTCTCTGCCTTCAAGGGCTGGAGAGCAGAGCAGGTGAGCAGGCGGCCATCCAGGATAAATGCAGGACGAATTCATACAGTAGACTTTTTTACGAAATCCCTCCGCTGAACTGTCGCCGTAAGTGATAAAACTTAATAGACCAGTTTTTGTGTTCCTTGAGAAATATTCGTAAATCCGCGTCTCATGACTGTTCTCACGCCTTTATTACTTAATAAGATATCTGTATAAGGTCCAAAATATTTGTACGGTTGATCCCTATGAGGTTAGTTGAATATTTATTCAGCTCATTCGAGTGACGTCAGAGTTAATGTTAGATGATTGTTTAAATTTTATATTTCTCTCTCATAACAACATTTATAGTTTGTTAATGAGCAAATAATTGATTTAGGTTAAATAAATAGAATTTATAAGAAAGTGATATAATGATACTTCTTTGGATTATTAACAACGATAGCTTTACAGAACCACAGTGAAATTTTTGATATTTTTGTAAATGTACAACTTACAGTTACGAATGATTACAGGAATAACTCAAAACTAACTGACAACCCCTGTTTTGTACGTAATTACAGAGATCGTGGATGATCACGTTGTATTCTTCGGTTTTAGTGATTTTATAATACTTTTAATCTAGAAAGCATTAATTAAATAATGAAATAGCCAGAAAGGCCAAATGAGGAGTGAAAAATAAATGCCACGCTACATTTTTGATATTATTGTTGTTTTTTTTCGTCAGATAAAGAATTAAAATTATGAGATTTTTTAAAAAAGGATTTCACAATACAATAATTTGTTTACGTCGCTTGAATTGTACAACGTGTTTTTCAAATGCTCAAATAATCTTGTTCTGGTTTGGGATATTCCATTATTAATTATAAATTGATTCAGGCGTGTAAATGTTTTAAATTAATAAAAATATATATATATATATAACAATACACATTTATTCTCAATTATTTTTACAGTTACAACGTAAATAATTTCTAAATTTAAAATGTTTGAAATGTAGTCACTCCTCCCGTCTCTTTTTAAATATTTATTAAAGTTAAATTTATTAATTATATTTCACTCAAATAAATCAGTTAAATTAATTTCTCTATTTCGTTTTATTTAATACGTATTATTTGAAATATTAAATGGCTTTCAATCGTCTATTTAATTAAATTAACAGCATTTAATTAATTTTTATTGTGGAGTTACGTTTAACTGTCATAAATTACGTTCTATATGACACTAATCCTATGTAAATATGTGGGAATCACGGATCGCTATTAAACGTTCAGACTGAACTTTAAATATTAGTTTTAATTTTTTTTAATATACAAAAAAATTTTAATCCGAAGATTTAAATATTATGATGAGATAACTTCTTTCTTTTCGATGCATCATTTTACTTTATTTCCGTTGTTTGTTAAAAAAAACCATGAAAAAATTAGCTCCTAATTGATTGGATTTCAAAGAGGACATCACTGAAAATATCTATTTAATTAATAAATAATAATAAACGCTTTTAGGAAACGTTGCAATAAATAGATTACACGAAATTATTTATATCTGTTACGGAAGCTCTATCAATTATATTTTTTAAGAATTAGTATGAGTGTACACTGTTATATCAGATTTTATATGTCCAGCTCCTTTAATCGTAGTAGCTCTTAGTGCTTGGTAAGCCACGGCGCAAGCCTTGGCGTGGTGAGTTCCGGAACTCGAACGGAAGTTTTGGCTTGAGAGGGATCAGTGGGATTAGCAGTTGCTGTTTGCTGCTAACGAGTGGACGAACAAGTCTATCCCGACTAATCTCCACACCATACACTTGTTACGCCTCCTCAAATAACTTGTTTGTTTACCGGAAAAAAAAAACAGTTTTGTTTCAAATCATGTTAAGTTTTTTTTTCTTCGTAATAACTCAGTTTTGTGTAAAGTTGATATTAAACATTGCCGGTTCTCTCCGGCTGACTGTACCAATATTATATGGCGTGAATTCCAAACTGACCTGTATTATTTGAAATACATGTAAAACCTGAATGTCTAGATGTAAGATGTTTAGACCAACAATTTCGAATATTTTACTTCAAAAACTGCATAACCAACTTAGATAATTATAAATAATAGCCTAGAACAGAATAAAAATTCTACGGAGTTCATGGAATACAATATGTACACAAAATTATCTTTAATCGATTATAAAGTTCATTAAAAGAATACTGGTTAATTTAATTCAGATTTTATAATAAATAAACTTGTTCTCGAAAACAAAGCAATAAGTTTTCAATTTAACCGCTACAATATAACTACAGTTTACAAAATAAATCCTTACGCACGAAGTTAATTTATTCTCATGCAATTGCATACAATTTATGTATACATTGTAGATATTTCTGCTTTTTTTAACTACGTTTTCATGGAAAATTATCGTCCAACTTCTCTTACAACGAAACTTTCTATCTTCTTGTTTCTTAATATGTTACAACAGCAAACTCCCAATCGATAGATATAATTAAATAGCGCAAATAAAATTCAATTTAGAGGCCTCCCTTTGTAAGCGCTCTTCTTTGGCGATACTCACTCAACGATGCAATGATTTATAGAAAAATAACAATTTTTTCTCATCAACTCACCCCATTTATTTACCATAACCATTTATTGTATAGTGTAGCATATTTTCAACATAACTTTTAGTATCACCTCAGAGACATCTGTCGGTTTCTAAGAGAGCTAATTTGTGATGCAGATGTGAAACAACATGCACTTAAGGAAATGTGAAATTTTAGGCAACTATTGACAGGTAAAAACATGCCTGTCCTAGCTTTCTGTGAGTCAACCCCACGGGCGAGATTTTCTGCTTACCGGTCAACTTCAAAATATTTATTTAACGTGTTTTTTTATAAAAAAAATTCCAGAAAGATAATTTAACCGTCATTCTTAGGATATTATAATTACACTAAAATAACAATTATCCAATTAATGGTAATTATTTATAAATAAGACCTAATTATAATTATACTGAATATGTGCAACATCATGATCCAAATTGACTTTTGATAGTTTTTGGCCAATTTTTCCGTATTGTTTTCACAAAAATACAACTAAAAATTTATTTAAAAAAAATACAAATATCATGCATGGAAGTGATAATTCTGCTACAGCTCACTCGTCTCAAATGGTTTCAATTCTAATTTTCAAATGATTCAATGGTTTGTTATATAATATTTAATTATTTTCTGGCATATAAGTTTAATTTTCCGATAGTCAATTGATGAAGACAGTTTAAATACGTGCAGAAAAATCAATTAAAAGATGTAATGTGTAATTATATTCTAATTTTATAAGGAAATTATTTTTTTCTTAAGTCATTCCTTTTGTACTATATCTTTAAATGTAATATTTTCTATACATCATGTTCGATTTCTGAATAGAAATTTGCAGAAATAAATGTCATCTAAGGGGACAAAATGACTGATGGGAATTAAATTGTCCAAATTGACTATCGAATGAATTTTTTAAATTACCAATCTCTTCGGAGCACTTTCAAACTGGAATCTTATGATATGAGAGCAATACTAAAGAAATATATTTCTCTGAATTGAATAATTAACTTCCGCGAAGTTCTTAGATGAAGATACACTTTAGTAACTATGCAACTATTAAATAATAATAGTTTATTTTATTAATTTATTTGCAGCAATTATTTTAAAGTTTTAGAGTGGTTGCTATTATATGCTGATAGGTGGCGAAATAATACGTATTCAAAAAATATTAATTATGTTATCTATTAAGTTGCCATATAACAGTCTCTTTGTAAAGCAATTTGTTGTAAAGTATTCATTACACTATGCTGCAGGAAGCTTTAGTGAATAATTCAAAATAAATAGTGTTAAAAAGTGAATGTTATATGTCAATATACCATAAAATATACAGTCTATTCACAGTTTATAATGTAATATTATATATTTTAGACTGGGATATTAATATATATCTCTGGAGTTTTAAAGTATTTGAACAGAAAATCACTACGTAATTAATGGTCGAAAATTTGACCAAGGAAACTAATTCTGTTCTGAAAAATCTTATATCTATACACATCTGGCAAGGAAACTTTGTGATGAATCATGCTGCCCTTTATACAGCACTCCATCTGTGATGATGGGCCACAACCTCCAACATCCATACCCATCAATCTTCCCGCAAGTAAGTACTAAGCAAAAACAACAAAACCTTTCCTTCCAGAGCACAGGGAAGGATAAGTGTTTTTTTTTTGCTTAGAGAAAGTTTTTTTTCTATTTAAACTATATGGAAAAGTAATAAAAATTTCTCTGAAGAATATTTTTTAAAGAAAGACAAACGATTGATTCTCAGAGATATGTATAAATCTGAATATTAAGTGGGAATATCTGTTAATAGTAAGTTAAAACGCGATTATTTTGATCTACAGGTTTTCCATAAACATAATACATTATTACATAAACGTACCCGAAATAATATTTATTTTCCTAACCATTAATATGCATATAAGAAGATAAATTATACAAAATGTTCTACTTAAATTAATATTTATTTCATCTCATCAATTCCGGTCATTTTCGTGACTTAAATTTTGTAGGAATAGTATCTGTTTCGAAAATTGGCTTCTCAATTATGAAGTAATAAAAAATATGCTTTTATAAAATGAATTTCTATTTATTCTCCTTGCATAAAGAATAAAATAGGTCTGAAATAGTGATCTTTGTTACTAATACTTAATAGATTTTAATTCATGTATTTATATTTTATCACAGTTATGTCATGAGAACTTCTTTTTACTATTAACGTCCTTCTCCACTAACACTATATAATGACATTCGTAAAAATATCGAAATTAATTTGTCAAGTCTGCCTGGAATGCGAATTTTATATCTTTTTAGCCTATGTCTGATAGGGACAGAAAATTTGTTGAACATTTATTGAAAAATTTATAAAACAATTTAGGACACATATGCCTTATAATTAATTAATTGGCCTTTGTCATATTAGACTAAGTATTTATGATTGTACTTAAAAACTAAATAATAGTTGGCAAGCTGTTAACAACTTGCCATATTTAAATTTCTCGCCATTTCATTTAATATTTTACTTAATATTCATCTTGAGGGATATAAATAACTGAAACTCATTCTACTAACTTTCTCGGAGATATATGTATTCGAAATAGAAAATGTGAGAAAAGCCCAAGGCTGCTACTGAGGATTTATGGTGTGGAAGCGGTTTTAATGAACAGTGCCATTAATCTTTGTTTTCTCTGGTTGCTGGAAAGTAAAAGTCGCAGTATCGTCATAGAATGAAAATTGATGTCAAACGAAATGGATCTTAGTGTCGCGATTTCATAAAAAACTAAAACCAAGTCTCGATATGCATGTGCTTACGTAAATTAATACTAATGCAGGTGTACTACTGGATAGTAAACTTTTAGAAATATCAGTTTTTTTTCTATTGTTTAATTAATATGAATGTTATTAATAACATTTAATCAATCACTTGACTTATAAGCATGAAATTATTTTATAATGATTCACGAAGTAATAAGAATAAATAATTGGTGCATCCGACCACCTTGAGCCATTCTGTATTATATCATAGATATAGATAGGACCATCTCCTTAATATTCAGTTTTACATTCTTGAAGGGGGAAGGAAATGTTACGAACCATGTTACATCAAGACATTAATGAAGACAGATTCAAGCATTACTGCAAGCGACATTTGGAAAACACTTGTTTATACTGAAGTCAAAACAATTGTAGCACTTATAATCGTTATTAAGCTGTAGAAACGTAACTTTAGTGGGCTCATTTAAAGAGATATTGCTCATAAAACTGTCGAGAACTTCATAAACGTCTTTCATTATATGTGATTTACATAGAGACACAGATCGTTCCATAAGCCTCTCATGCATTGTTTAGTATGAGATAAAGGACGAAATGTAAAGCTATGCTATCTAAAGCTATGTATAGATAAAATCAAGAAAGACACGTTCCAATATTCTGTTGAAATTATTACTTATTTGCTGTTCCACGTTATTACAACCAGGAGAAAATGAAATAATAAATCATAAAAGCATTATTCTTTAATAAAGTAACTAGAATAAGATTTAATATTCCTGAATTTTCTCCAAAAACACAATTAAACTGAAAAATGTACTTCTGATTGAAAATTAATAATAAGAAAGATAGACAAATACAGACAAAAGAAGTGATAATATAAATACCACGCAACGTTTCTGGAAGCCTTGTTCCTTTCTTCAGGAGCCAAGCAATCATAAGAGCCACGATCGCCACAACTGCACTAGTCAGCTCAAAAGCTTTACAGTTGTATTTCTCTATTTGTATTATCACTTATTTTGTCTGTATTTAGGTATCTTTATTAGTATTAAAAACAACAATTATTTAAAGTATAGACTTTTGGTTTCATTTTGCATATTAAAAATCCATTTATAACTTATTGTAGGCAAATTTAAAAATAAAAAATTTCTTACGTGTGGTTTGCACATACACACACACACACACGTTGCGGCCGAAACGTGTGTACAAACTGAAGGTTAGAAATCTGTTAATCAAAATTTTTATACAACAGATTTTAACTGAAATTAATTGTAATTTTACACCCGAATAGGTTCCAACCAAGGATTAAACATAATTATTTAAAATAAATCATTTGTGGTTAAGGTTCGTCAGATAAACGAGCTAAGAATTTAAATAAGAAATTCCCTTTTTGACAGAATGTTACAATTGTATTAATTTTAAAATCTATTACTAGGGTTGTAATGAAAATATTATTTAGAAAAAAAAATATTTAATTTAATTTATGACTATTATTAACATATAAAACCGTGCATGAGAGTCTAAAACAAGAATTATATATAAAATACGTAACTTATCATGAGACGAACAGCAAAGTACATTTCATAAATAATTAACATCAAAATTGTATAATTTAACATACTGATACCTATTTTGTGCTCTTGAGGCTAGACGATCATCACTCGTGGAACAGACAGGATGAACATTGTAATGCAGATCTGCAGTGTAGATGCACTACGGAATCTCCGGATTTATACACATCATCGCTCTCTATACCTGCGTGATTCATTAAAATGCCTTCTCCAATAAACTCTATATCCACCATAACGTCCAAACCTTAATCAATCTGGATCAATCCTTATATAATTTCTAAAAAAAATTTCTTCAACAAAACTCTCCACAAATCTGTACGAAAACCTTTTATCAGGGAGACCATCACAGAGATGAACCTTCCCAGAGAGCTCTGGCGTGGGCTACCTTTGGGGATGGGGATGTGAATCTCTCCTATTGGAATAGTCGGCCAGCTGCCTCCTAAACTGGTCAAGGAACGACGAGGGAAAAGCTGCGATCCCGCCATCGGAAGGGCGTGGGACAAGTACCAAATGCCCGACCTACATGATGCAGGTTTTTCTAGGGTTTTCCCTGCATCACTTTTAGGCGAATTGCCGGGTAGGATCCTTAAACCGTAGCCCGGGGGCCCTAGTTAACCCTTGGATAGCTTCCTCTACCATTCCACATCCCCCCTTTCAAATCCCTTCCTATGCTATTAAAGGGGAGTTGCCACCATGTGGATTACCCTCATGTAGCCTGTTACCCTAAAAAAGAGAAATGTTTAAAAACTGTCTTTCTCTGGTTCTTTGCAGCACACTTTAAAACTTCAGCCGTTTTTTTTACTTCATTTACCTCCTGCAATTAAAATTTCCAAATGTGTTCAAATATGTCCTCTTCCCCAATACGACCGACCAACCGCTGTCAGCAAATTTTCCAGCTAAGTTTTATTTTCAAACAAAGGTTTTCCCCGTGTATGTGATTAACAAGCAGTTCTCGGGATTCCAACCGGGTGAATACATTTAAATAACACGGCGTTTCGATGGCTGTCATTGCCATAATCGAAATGTCATGTTATTTCAATGTTTTCATGCGATGGAATCCCAAGAACTGCCTTCGTTCCAGGTCATTGACTGTTATTTTACCACACAGTGTCATAATCATGAAATTACGCGAGTAACAATATTAAACAGTTAGATATATATTTTTTAATATAATATGGGTCTATTATTGAATAGTATTAGCTTTTATTTGTGATATCCTTTTTGTTGATATCAGCTTGTAAAAATTATGCATATAAAACTAAAATAAAAGTTAGAGCATGGCAAAAATGTTATAAGGACATCCATCTGTTTTGCTTGCTCTCGTATCATTGGAATATCGATTGTCTCTGGCAGTGGCCTACGGTGGTGTTGATTGGTCGGAATAGACGTTGTCGTCTGACGTCCAGAGTGATAAATGTTTTGGGTTTACTGCTTACTGTAGCACAGCCAGAAAGCCTTACCGTTTTGGCTGCTACGAAAATAAGTAAAACCTTCCAGATTTAATAAGCTTTATTACAATTTAGAAATTCTTCCTGCACTTATGCCTTTCCCAAAATGTCTAAAGAATATATTTATCATACCACACGAAGTCCCGATACTCATATCAGAAATAAATTGTCTCTTTTGATGACGTCAAAAACAGGCCGTCCATTCTCTTCGGTACGCACGTGTATGAACATTTAGTAGATCAACTCCAAATATAGTGTTATGGGAACCTAGAATGCAATTCAACCTTGTAGCCGGTCAGAGAAGAACATCCCACAACACTAAACTAAACTATTGCACTTTTACTATAAATTTACGCAATAATATTAAAAATATATCTATTCATTATACAATGAACAATAATTTGCATAAATTTCAAAATATAAATTAGACATTTTGTATAGCAAACCGTACGTTTGAAAATATTATTAAAACCCTTAACATATCGGTGTTACAGATTACAGTCACTTCATTAGTATGCTATATTTTACGATATGACAGGTGAATACAAATATCACTAATAAGGGCTTAAATGTAAAAGATTTTTCCAATTTTTGTAACTTTATTTTACTGATATAATTGTATAGTAATTTTACTGTAAATTTCTGATTCTAACCATACGTTGCCTACTGTGTTATATAACTTAAAGTTATAATTCTGGTCACTTTAATTTTCTAACTTGTAAGGAATTATTATTTATAAAATTGACGTATGCCAGAAAATGTGTTGGGAATTAATTAATATTGAGGGTTTTTTAAATTTTATATTGATATACTTCACAAGCATATTTACAATATGGGATTAAACTGTACAATTCTTACGGTTAAAATAAAATGCACCTTAAATAAATTTCCTATCGTCATTTGTTTTTTACCCTTTTTCGTAGTGAATATTTACTGTTAATAAGAACTAAATAAAATAAAAATGTTTGCTGCGTCTATACAGTTACATACCTATAGTGAGCAAACAACCATTTTCGTGAACCGGGCGTAAACGATAGTGAAGAATTTTACGAAATAGGAGTACTTTAATGAGGTTCAATTAAAAAATAATATTATGGTGGAAATTGTTACGGTAATATCGTTCTAATCAGAAAACGTAATAAATATTATACCTGATAATAGCTTTCGAAAACGGTGGCATTTTTTTAGAAATAAATCCTTTTCGTTAAACTGATACACGTCTCAGATGAAACAACCTTAGCAAATGTCCGTTGGATATTTTATGACAATGCACGTAAAATTTATCTTAGGTGACGAAACTTTATGGGTACGATTGCAGATGCGCTGGTGAATCGCCAGCAGTGTTTTACAATCTTGATGTGAAATGAGAACACATATCTATCTGAACTATTACGCTCGGACGCTGATTTATTACTGCATTATTATACGATTATGAGCTACGCGATTTTAAGTCCCAGTGTTGTAGTTAATAATGATAATGACATCGGCTTAAGCTTTATCAATTCAGTATCCATTATTCATGAATAAGGTTATTTAACTGGCTACTGACTGATGTAAAACCATCTGTCTTAAAATATTTATTACAAAATGTAAATTTATCCTATTTCGTGGTTCGTACTATTCGGTTAACTAACTTTTTAATCGGTCTGTAAACTGTTGATTTATATTAATATTCCCCTCAAGATAAGTGGTATTACGAAGATCGTACAAATTATAAATATATGCTAAAAATACAGATTTGTCAATAACAAAATAGTTTCGTAAAAATAAACCTGACAATTTTTTTTTGAAAAATTGAAGAATATCAGGGTGACATTCGTACAAGTGTTTAAATTACATGCTTGAAAGTAAAATTATTCGATAATTATTCATGAACAGACAAATATTTTATTTTATTAATGGAAATACTTATCTGTTCTTCTTCTACTTTTTCTCAGACAAAAATGATCAAATTATTTTGAAGTAAGTTCTGAGAAGACCACCGAATTTACTTCAGAAATTCAATATTATATTTTAATTATTCCGCTCAAGAAGATTTAATAAAATATTATAAGAAGAAAAAGTTTTGCACTTCATTGTAAAAGTTTTATGTCACAAACGTCACCATTTCTACGTCGATTGGTGAATTCCAAAAACTATGTACATCTTTCGAGCCAAAGGAGGTTTTCTCGTTACCTCAGGTATGTTTAACGCGTTCTTCAAAACAGATGTTCTCACCTTAGGATCCTATATGAATAGTCGATGTTTTGGCTTTCAACGTTTTTTTTTTAGGGTAACAGGGTATGAGTGTAATCCACATGGTTGCAACTCCCCTTTAATAGCATAGGAAGAGATCTGAAAGGGGGATGTTGAAGGGTAAAGGAAGGTAGCCAAGGGTTAACTAGGGCACCCGGGCTATAGTTTAAGGATCCTACCCGGTATTCACCTAAAAGTAATGCAGGGAGAACCCTAGAAAAACCTGCATCATGTAGGTCGGGCATTGGGTACTTGACCCACGTCCTTCCGATGGCGGGAGAATAGTTATCTGTGGGGACGCAGCATTCCCTTCTTCGTACCTCGACCAGTTTAGGAGGCAGCTGGCCGACTGTTCCAATGGGAACAGCGAACATCTCTAACCGTATGCCCAAGGTCTGTGATCCCGGAACATACACCTCTCAAAACAGGCCAAGGTGCCTTGACTTGAGTGAACCTTAGTTCACAAACAGAGAGGAAAAGGCACCCTTTTTTTTGGGTGAGCCCCTTCGTGTCTCTCCTACAAGGTTCTACCTGCGAGAGAATAGCCCTCGCAGGCCTTATTAATGGAAATACTTATATGTTCTTCTTCTACTTTTTCTGGTGACAAAAATGATCAAATTATTTTCAAATAAGTTCTAAGAAGACCTCCGAATGGACTTCAGAAATTCAATAATATATTTTAATTATTCCGCTCAAGAAGATTTAATAAAATATTCTAAGAAGAAAAAGTTTTCCACTTCATTGTAAAAGTTTTATGTCACAAACGTCACAATTTCGACGTCGATTGGCCAATTCCCAGCAGCTCTGTACAGCTTTCGCGCCGAAGGAGGTTTTCTCGTTACCTCAGGTATGTTTAACGCGTGCTTCGAAACAGATGTTCTCAACTTAGGTTCCTATATGAATAGTCGATGTTTTGGCTTTCAACGTTATCAATTTCCTTTATAGTTAAATCTCATTCATCTGTACGTAGTGAGTAAGTAGCTTATAATCCACTATATACTATAATCATATTCATCACTGAATTTGGAGAATTTATAATGAGCGACATTCATTTTATGACCCAAAAACGTTTTTAGGAATTATTAAAATTCAACAAAACATATTAATCTTTAGAGAATAAACCTTTCCGTACTAAATAAAAGAAATCTGTATCGTCAATGTTAGTGTCTGCTTTATAACGTAGAAGTAGCAGTGGACGGAATCTTCGAAGATATCCAACACGTTTTATTGCCTTCACAATCTTGCACAATTACCGATTTTGTGCTGAGTAATTTGAATGCAGAGAGATATTCCAATTTCATCGGTAAAATTTAACTCCAATTAAGTTGAGGCGAAGCCGTGAAAATGTGTAAGGATGACTAACGTTAACAAGTAAGCCTTAAAGGACGGAGTAATTATTTAACACTAAGCAGACAAGTAATCGATAGGGGCCTGTTCTTGGGGGAGTCCCGAGAAATTACGGGCTTAACGCGGCTATTGTTGAGGATGACTTGCGCTAATCCTTCCCGAGGGAGCGCTGGGAGCGAGTAATTAGGATGAAACACTTGTGTCGCCGCTGCCGCTTCCTCCAAGGAAAGTTGTGGTGTGTAATTACAGGCTACGGTGCCCGGCAAAAGTGTTTAGCTGGCATTTTGACGTCTGTTACGGCAGGTAATGCTACTAATTTTAAATCAAGAACCTTTTACAACGAACAGCATTTAAGGAATAAATTACTAGAAGGTGATTTTCACTTCATTTGGAATTTATCACGGGCTATAATCCTGAAGGGTATAATGATGACTATGTCTCAAAATATTTTTTTGTAAATGAAATAAATTTTTGGTTGGTAATTAAATATTAAGCACTGCTTTTTGATCTAATCTCTTAATCAGTAGGTAAGTAGAGTAAATTTTAGAACAAAAGGTTTTGTAACCTACACAATGTTTGCTGTTGGTGTCAAGTGGGTCCTTGTGGTTTTTAATCAAGTAGGAAAGAGTATTAGTAGATCTGTAAATGATGGATATTTGATATTCTTTAAAAATTTGGACGAATTTGTGATGTAGATATTTGTAATAAGGGAGTACGAGAAAAAAATTTAGATTGAGGTGTTTGAAGGATATAGGATTTTGTTCAATCTAATGTTTATGTGTTTATTAATAAAATTTAAAGGTTAATCATTAGAGGTTAAAATGTTCCGTTCAATATCTATGTTGTGTTGTTGGAACTTGGACTTAGAAAGTAATAAAGCTCTGTCTAGAAGATTGTATACCATAGATCTCTTTTTGTTGGGAAGATGGTCAGAAAGAAAATTAAGTCTCTTATTTTACAGTATCCCTAATTTTTTATTATTACAATAATTATTTTAATATTATTATTACATATAATAATGTGTAATCTTATACTTTGTGTGAGTGATTTGTATTTATTTTAATTTCATGCATTTTCATTATCAGATAATTTCATCTTAATACATTACTATTTGTGTGTAATGGTCCTTTGAATTCCTCAGTTGAAAAACAATGGAATCAATAAATCTAATTTGTTGTTCTCAATCTATGCGAACGCGTCCTTAAAACGCCTAATAAACGTAAGCATGCGTACTGTCTCTTCGTGGACCATTTCAAGATCTAAACCAAGAGTCAGATTAGATTGAGGTGAACAATCTGGAGTCTTATTCCCAAGTCAAGATTTCCTAAGAGGATGACTGGAACCCCAACTTGTTTCTTATTTCACAGTATCCCTTAGTTTTGATTTTTGAAAAATATGATTACATTCGTGTACCGTGTCAGTCACGGTCCTTCCACCGAAAACATTAACTTATCAATGAGTTTACATATGCATAATTTCCAGTTTTCACTCACCGTTGCTTACATTTTCTTTGAATCTAAGCATACATTTAGTATGTACTGATTTCATTCCTGACAATAAATGCTTGATCAAGGTCACCCAAGTTTCTCATCCTGCGGTTTGCTTCGCCATGCGGCTGACGTTGACGTAGATATGCGCAAACTGTCATTCCACATCTCGATAACCGCAGACTCAAGACCAGCCTATCCAGTAACAGCCTAGCGCGAGGTTCCATTTCCGCACGTTATTGCCATACGTTCAGCAACCGCGATTCAATTCCATCTTCTTCCTACATTTTTTCTCGATGTTCCCGACGTGTGGTCGTTTCTCTTCCGGGTACACTCTCAAATTTACTCATACGTATTTTTTGTTCACTCTGTTCCTTTGAGGCAAAACGACGTTGATGCTTCATGTATGTCTTATTTGTCTGCACCGACATGATCGTAACTTTTATTTCACCTTTTATTTCATTATCGACTACGTCACTATGTTCGGGGACATTTTGCACATCCAGTACCCCATTTTGACCTTGGAACTGTTGTTGAGTGCAATCCGACCGTGTGATGTCTTTTATGACGTTTCCGCTGCTCTTCTCGACTCTCCAGAGAAACATATTCCGCGTCAATCCGGCCTTTTTTGAATATACGACTATTTTGACATATACTTAACTATCGTTGTTATGGTATATAAAACATCCTTATGTCCTTATGAGAAGGTATTTATGAAATTAATTAATTTCACCATATATTAATTTACATGAATTTGGAAAAATCCGGCTAATTTTGTCATTCATATGCCTAATAATTGTTTTATTCTTAGTTACTAATTTATGATTTTTAGAAAGATAAGAAATGATCTATAAATTAAAACTTTTAATATAAAACCATTTTAATTAAGTATATCACGTTAATGTAATTGTATTATTATAATGGAATTCTAATGAATATAGCCTGGCTATAGATTAAATGCTCCAGGTTGTATAATATGTCATTAAATTACTTTATTTGTATTATTAAAACCGTTATAAAAATTATAGGGGCGTAAAAATTCTTATAATTTTTTTTATAGTTTTTGAGTTTCGTTAACTGAATTGTGCTGATATGTTGCTCCATCTGAAGAAAGGAACAAGGTTTCCAGTAACGTTGTGTGTTATTTATATGGTCAAGTTTTTATCTTATTGGGTTACTATTTCTTATTATTAATTTTCAAAACAGTTAATTTTTCATTTTGACAATAAATACATTTAGTGACAGTAGAAGGTTATTGTCAACATACGTGAAATTACATTAATCAGCCAAACCATAATATGGTGTTAAATTAATTTATTCATATTATTAAAACACGAAATAAAATTATAGTTGGGGAAACATTCTTATTGTAAATCAATCTTTTATTCATAAGAAGTTATAATTAGATGTCACCATTGTGTTTAACATTATTCAAACTTATTTCTTCTTAAATACTTATACAAAATTATTGATTTCATAAATGTTCATATAATATCTAATAAACACATCGTTTAAATTGGAATTAAATAACTCTTGTACTGCAAGATCATCTACGAATGGTAATTGCTTTTAAACGGATACGGAAGGGTTAAAGTATATATTTTGAAGCATTATTTTTAGTAATAAATAATACGTATGAATGAAATTAACTATTTGGAAGATCCGTCCTTTTCAAGTTATGTGAAAAACGTTCAGTTGCAAAACATATTAGACTTTCACAGCAGTCGCTGAACAAGACAGATGGAAGTTTACTGAAGTTTTACAGTTTGTCATGGAACTGAGAGGGGAGTATCTGTTTACATGCAGCTGAAAAATATATTTCCACCTGGTCTAAAACTGAATTTAACTAAGAGAAAATGTTTATTTTAAATATTAATTCTGCTCTGAATTAATTTACCGCAGTTTTCATTCAATAGGAAATTATTACAATATTACATTACAATAAATGTAACCAGCCAAGTTTTATGATTGATCGCCAAATAGGAATAATACATAAGTAATAACAGCTTGAATGAAAAGAATAAGAGAAATAAAAATATTTTAGCTCAGATTATATTTAACGTAGTAAAGCGATTATTTACTTTGGTTACAGGGCGATCGAGAATCGTACGATATTGCGAATTTTGTATTCCGTAACACAATAATATCCAAAGAAAATTTGTCGCTCTAGGCTCTTCTTCGCACCTGACAAAAGGTACAAGGATCCCAGAACGTCATGTGGTATTAATATTATCACTTTTTTGTCTGAACTGGCTATCTTTCTTATTCAAAATTTGTTCTTCATGATAAATCCTGATTGAACCGATTCCATCCCGCGGTGGTGCCGGAAAGCCGTGGATGAAGAAGAAGTAGATTTAGAAACCAAGGACAGTTACTTAAGACTCACTAAAGTAGCTTCATTTATACTTTGCTCTCATATTTAACAATATATACCAAAACATGATTTCATAATACATCTTATGTAAATTTTAACTGTCTCAGCGTAATTTGCCAATGAAGCCTTTTAGATATGGTTTAACACTTCAATAATATCATAAATAATACAGACTATATTACACACATTCTAACATATTCGTATGTATAATATCACAGTTACGAGTCGGCATTGATTTACTGAATTTTGAATTTATAACCAACTAGTGCCGTACACATGTCTTTATTCAGTGAATAAATACGATTTTAATACAAAATAAAGCTTAAGCCACTCTTTCCTTATTTCCTTTGGGAATAAATGCAACATTATAATCTTTTTCGCACATCTGAGTGAACTAATCAGTGATCATGGATGTCCTCATATCTGAAAATAAATCCATAGCAAGTTATATGTTACAATTATATGTTTGGTATTAAAACAAGATTTATCTACACAGATAATAACAGAGCCTAATTACACATTAAGCACTAAACGAGTTTTGCCGTTATATGTTAGGGAGTTCGTAATGGGGAGGACATTAGTTCTAATACCCACATGGACTGCAAAGTGCTGATATTAGGTTCCATTAATCTAGTCTCCCTAATCAAAATATTTAAATAATAGTTATTTATATTGTGAGGAATACGATTGGTTTTGCATTTCAATATTCTTCCAAACAACTAACAGATCTATGTAAACACAGTTCCTATGTGAGTACATTTCTTTGAAGCGAGTGCTTTCTACCACATTTCATGCTTCAGGGAATATGAAATCGATAATTTGATGTGAATTACAGTCTGTCACGTTGAGTTTGTTCCCTTTTTAGCACGCTCAGACAAGATGTTTTGACAGATTGGCGCCATCCCGACCGTGCCTTCACACACCGCTGATTTTGGCCATACGATCCCCGGAGGGTGTGTCTAATTAAGAGATTGAATGTGTGGGGGCAAAAAATTAATTCCGATTGGAAGAACTGAAGAAACCAACAAGACCCTGTTGGGGGAAATTGAGACAACCGAGTTGTAAAGGGAGCTGGTAGAGCAAGCGAGAGTGAGTTAGATTCTAGTATTGAGAAGTTACATTTCAGTAATTAAGTTTTCGAGAAGAGAGATTTAAGTTTCGAGAAGTGAGATTCAAGTCCTGAAAAAAAAGAGATTTAAGTTTTGAGAAGTAAGATTTTAGTTTGGTGCAGATGGTTTTTAGTTTATGTGGAGTTAGATTTTAGTTTTGAGTTTTGTAATGGAAGTCTTTTCGTAAATTATGGTTTTCCTGGAATTACGTGGCGGCATTGACGCATCCGCCCGAGTCATCTGCGAAGTATTGAAATGGCCAGATCTGCATGTGGTAATGTACCGGAAATAATAGCAATCAAAGTCGGTTTATTAAATATATATGATCAGCGTATTCTGGTCCACCAACCCCTGTTAGGAAATTGTCTCTTTTTTTGTTTGTTCTTTTTTGCTTATTTAGTAAATTAGCAGTGGATATTTAAATTTGGTTAATAAAGTATAAATTATTAATTATTGTAATTCAGTTCTCCCCTGTTATTTAATTATATACTATCTGAGTTAAATAAATATTAAAATAAAATTTAATATCTTAAAAATAACTGATTAAAAAGCCCTTACCCATATAAGACATTACTACGAATTATAATTGCCTATATATATATTTATATAGCGATACCCTGATATGATAGTACTCTTTGCTTTGTGGTTGAGTTCATTAGATCCACCTGAGCTGTCACGTAAGCTGCAGACGAGATTTAACTGACGTCACTATGACGTCATCAGCTAGAGAATATTCTTCCCCAAGACACGTATACAGGCTATACAAATAATTAACATAAAATAAAAACAAATGTTAACAAAGCGAACAATTAATTATTTAATAACAATTACCCAACATAATACTTAATATGCTTTTAAAATCAAATAAACAAATTATTTTAATATTTTCGTGAAAAAAGACAATCGTACATGGCTGATAAATGAAGATTTTGTTTGAAAAGAAAAAAATAATAATTGTGAAGGATTGAAAGCGGTTTGCGGAACTCTTTAAGTATTGAGACAAATGTTAGAGGGAGGAAATATTGAATCTCGCCCACTTGGTCGTTTAACAGAATTTGATAAACATACAGACAATATTGATTTCTTTTTTAATTACATATTAATATTCACTGTATTCTCTTTCTATTATTAGTCTCAATACTTATAAGACTTCTGTAAATCGTTATCAATCCTTTATAATTCTAATTTTTTTATTTTCAAACAAATTCTTCACTCATCACCTATTTGCGGTTTTTTCCACTGATAACAAAAACCGTCAGAGATAATCCTTAATACCTCTCACAATATAATATATTTGTCGCATATTATATTCACTTGACCTCCACTCAGTATTATCGCTACCATCTAACACTATTTTCACCAAACTGTGTCAAAGTACATGGGGTTAATGATATTTAATTTATTTTTATTTTTATACAACAAATTTTAATTGTTAAAATTCCGCTCTGCATGCAAATACAATTTCCCTAACAGAGATACTGCACTTAACAGACATGATCATATTTGATCCCTTGATTTTCGTACGAATAAAGTCCATACATTTTAACAAACTTGAGACTGGCTGAAAATTCCATGTAACACTGTTACTAGCTTAGAACCCGTCTTTTATATAGGAATAAATATATTCCGCACTCTTCTTAACGATAGGGTTAGCTTTAGGCACAAAGATTTGTCTACAGCGTTTGCTATTGATGGGATAGGACTAATGTCCATCTACTTTCTGTAACGCCTTATTAATAAATCATTGTTCCACTTAGCGACGGAAACGAAAAGGAGGCAGGATTAAGGGTAAGCCCTGGTCGTAACGATCGTTCTTGGTTCTCGAAAAAAAGTGCCAACGGTTGGTCTTCGGAAATCGCATTAGTGCCAACATAAATTCGGAAGGAATGTTTCTGAATTTTTATGGAAGGGGAGAAGTGGGTACCCCCGAAAAAGTGAACCCTACAAATTTTTCATTGGTTAAAAATTGGAAGGGATCAATAGAAGAGTCGGTGGTTGGAATTCAGAATTGAGGAGTACAGTCAACTTTGTGCAGCGAGTGATCAGTCTGTTGTAAGTCGCGCGAGAGGACAGTCGGCCTTCGAGGTGAGAGAGTTAGTTTCTCGGAGTAAGGCGACTCAGTCTTGCAATTTGAGTAAAGCGAGTTTTTAGAGTTGATCATAAGAGTAACCGTAGCAAATTCAGGGAATAGCGATTAAATGGTAACTGATCCACTAGCTCATAGAGCGGAGATGGATCCTTAGCCACAACAGTCGTTACCATTCCTTATCCAAACCCGGTGTAACTAGTTCGAAGGGATGATATAAGACGGAGCCCTCGCATCGTTGCCAGAAATCCAAAAGACCTGATCCAAAATACTCACTTCGTGAGGCCGCTCGTAAGAACATTACCATAGAGACAGTCCGTATAAACGCCAATTTTCTAATTACGTTCATTATTATATCCCAGCCTACAAATCATTGTAGAGAAAGAGAACTTTATTTAATCAAGTGGAGCGTTCTTTTATTTTATAAATGAAGGAACGAATTTCTAAACAATTTTTTTAAATTTCAGTTTAAATTTTTGTGTTTTCCGTACGTTTATGATAGTATAAACTTATAAATTTTACTTGTTAAATTAAAAATTTAAGTTTTGTTTATACATTTCTCTCCAGTAAAAATACCAAAATATAACAGTATTGGGACTTTTTGAATTTAAAACTATCTGTGTCGGTTAATTATGATCTATGGTCTATGGTCTAAATTATGGTCTAAACTAGACTGTATAAAATTAATAACCCTCTCAATGCCACCAACCGTTACTCTATTTTTATAGCACTGATGTAGTGGAAGTGTAACGTCTTATAGCCGTGTAACGTCTTTTAGCCAATAAAAAAACAACATAACTAAAAGCTATTATTTCTATAAATTGTTCCTGACGAATATTTATAATTTCTTCTCGTTCATCTTCGCTGATAGTTATTTGAAGTATGAACTCCGTAAGTTTCTAATGGTCTAAACTAATTATTCTTTCTTATTAAATTCAAAGTTTCAGCTTTATTTATATCTTTCCTACAAGTACAAATAGTAAAAATGTACAGAATGATTAAAATATTTGCCTGAATATCGTACATTTACAACTCGCGGGTTTAAATTAAATAAATTTTAAGGCAACACAATAAGTTAACTAATACAAGAGATTATCGTTGGCTTACTTAAATCATAATTCAAAATAAAACTTCAAAATTAAACATTTTTTATATTATATATTATTGAATATAAGTAAAGGTTTGAATAATGTGAAAGGTCAACCACGTTGAGTTAGGGATAACTAAAATCTTCCAATAATTTGGACCCTTATTTCTAGTCCATGGCATCATTTAGTTGTTTTACTATTCTCTGATTTTACTTTTAACAGACGAGTGCGAATGGTTCTCCCGGGGCGTTTTGCTTCCCACGCCGAGACGAGTATTAGTTTGGAAAGAGAATCAATGTCGAGCTATTCCGGGAAGGGCCATAAATTACGGTTGTTTGGAGGAAGAGGTCAATAGGAAGAAGGAGATAAAAGAAAACGTCAATAAGCCTCGTGTTATTCAGTTTTTCTGTATCTATTTACTGTACTTCTTATTTTAAACTTTTATGTACTGGCACGTACGGATCAAAGTACAATAACTTCATCATAATTATCATAAGGAAAATGATCGTCATCATCATTTCTGTTTTACGTATGAATGTACAGTTAATTGGTTGATTACCCAGAAATCTATATTCATCTGTCATATTCACCAGCTAGTAATAATTTACATTGACATACTACGTGAATCCGCTTATATCAGGAATCATTGAATGCAGGTCTACAAAATACTAGTAAAACTTTGTTTTTACAGCAATTAAACGAGGTCGTTGGTAAATATGAACGAGACGCTTTCTATTTTTACCTTTAATTATGCATTCCATCATCGATTTTGGGATCCACTAACTTGTTTCTTTTGTTCTAATTAGTTTCTCGCCCAAAAACCAATTGTTCAGATATGTACAATGTTAGATTAATGAGCGCTGACTAACATGGCACTGGAAGTATCAAAACGTGAGTTTACGAGAAATATCATCTTTCAGTACTAAATTTTTATTCTTATCAATTGCTTAGTCCCATTTTTATTGTTGGTCAAAACAAATGGTTTACGAACAATGAAAACGAATCGAATTTCGGTCACTGAATTTAAATTTCTATTTATAAGACAAAACGCATAAAGGAAACAAAGACGAGTTGGTGGAAGCCCGAGACACAGCTGGTTATAGTTGGGCGATTATGTTAAGACAGAATTACACAGGTGTTTAACACCGTTCGGGATGTCCAATGGAAGCGACTGCAGCAGGTATGACCAATAAAATTCCAGATATGGTGTTGATTGATCAACGAGTAAAATTGCGCGTAGTTGTCGAGGTCGTAGTCAAATCCCACGGTTTCACTTTTGCTCGAAAAATTGTTAAAGTCGGGTGCCACGTGAACTTAAAATGGAGAAAAACATAAACATGTGGTTGATTGAGCTACTGGTTTGGCTCTTTCCCGTCAAAATACTGTTTCTAAGTCGATACAAAACCGTTGATGAAATATGGAACCACCATCACACCTCTGAGGAGGAACAATAACTGTCGAAATAGTGGGTTTCTGCAAGCGAACCAGGACCAAAAATTTCAAAGTCGTTGAAGTTGACGGACTCATGTTTTTGAAGACTCACGGAGTCTTCTTCATCGACTGTTTGGACAATGTATAATGTTATTCGACCCCTATAGCCAAGAAATGTAAAATAGCCCACTCGGTTCGTCAGGGGCAACCTAATTTCTTTCAATGGACGGATGCACATCTGCGCAGTTTCCATAGCGAAATTTGCTGACACTTTATTGAGTTTTATCCACGGTATTTATTAGACTTGGCCCCGTTCTACCTTTTCTGTTTATCTAAACTAGATAGAAAAATATTCTCGTCGAACGATGGACTCACTGACATAAAAAACTGCTATTTTGAGGACCTCTCGAAAACTTACTTTGTTGACGGATTGAAAAAGTTGGGCAAAGGCTGGGTGAAGTGTATCAGGTTAAGAAGTACATGATGTTGAGAAATAAAAATTAATCACCCCAAAATAATGCATTTTGTTATTCTTTTGAAAGTACCAGTCTAGAATTGACGCCCTATGTAAATATTACCATCCTTTGTAATAATTTCAATTATTCATCTGTTTCTCAAGAGACGTAATTTAGTTAGATTATAGATTGCTCTTGTCACTTAACAAAGGAAACAGTTTAGTCAGGTCAAAGAAGAGCAATGGAGCATCAAGCTCTGTCGTCTGTTAGGATATTAATACTGCACTGCCGTTCGAGCGTAATGGTCGTCGCGATGGAATTTAATAACGCTATTAGGAACTTGTAGACGCCGGTAATGGCTAGCACCATCAAGACTCCGCCCACCGTTCAAGGGTGAACACATGCCGTTGATCTTAATGACCCAAAACTCAAGTGACAGGGCTGGTCATGTACGGCACCTGTTGGCACAGTCTCAGGTCAGTTTACGACCATCTCCACAAACACGTAAACATTCATTACAGCCAGGCGGGAAACTTTCCAGAAAGCCATTATACACATACAGCTGTAAATTCGCAAATAAGGGCGTGCTGCACTAACGTCATTATGATATCCATATCCAACATACAAAAGTGTTGTAAGCGAGAAGAAAATTTCTTATAAAATGACAAAAAAAAGCATTTTTTTTATGAATAGCTTTTTCATGAACCTCCCCCCCTCCCTACTTTACATACGTAACTGATTATTATCATTGTTTATGTAACATTCTTAAATATAACCCACTACTTTCGTTCAATTATTCATTATGTCAGCATCAGTAAAATGCCTATATAATTATTTACAGACATAATGTCTTCTCTCATTCCTCTGTAAATATCTATTTTGCTTAATCTATGTTAATTATTGGTCTTAGCAATTTTCGTATTTCTAAAATTTCTAAAATTAATTTCTGAGAACCTCTAAAACTTGGGTAACAAAAATATATAATTCTAATTCGTATAGTAACAGTCAATAGAATAATCAGTCTCGAGTGAAACGAGTTTCTACTAACTCAATACTATTCAAATAAAATATGCCTCTAATCCCACAGTTAACATTTAAAAAATATGAAATTGCACTATCATTTCAAAAACACATATATGTCAATGCAGTATAAAAAAAATTGTTTTAAACAAATAGTAAGTACAACGTTACAGCATCACGTCTAGTGTTATATTTAAGTATATCGTAGAAAAATTTTGATGTTACCAGAGTTGAACAACGTCGAAGCTGATTCTGATATAGATCTCAAATCCTACGGCGGCCATTTTATAGGCGAGGCAGACACAATGAAAGTAATTTAATGTGTATATGATTAAAACGAGGAAAGTAACTGAAAAACGCAAGCAAATTGGGAAGGCTGAATATTACCTTCATAAAGAAATAGCGATCAGGAAAGCCAGTGGAACCCATAAAGGAGAAAATTTATGTTTATGTGAGGGCCTGGAATAAAATTTCTAGTATTGTACCTTAATAAATAATACATGGAGCGAATTAAAATAATATAGTGATCAACTTACAAAACGTAAAAATTGGAATATTTTTATCGAAACTATACACTCTTCCTACAGTTTTGAAGAATTTCAATGATACACTATTATTGTCTGAAGATACACTAATTTATTTAGAAAAGATATATCCTATTAATGTTATCCAAAAACAAATGTGGCGTTAAATTGTTCCGTTGTACAAAAAAAAATGTGGCGTAAATGAGTATGGGAAAGACGAGGATAATTCTACAAAATAAACGTATAGATAAAAGTGAATCGAATTTAAATTAGGACTATATTGTGTACGTGAAGGAGGTCACATACTGAGAATGGGTTTAAATGCTTTATACTGACAAAGTAACATATATGAAATTTTCAGATTTCTGAAATCAGTCATTAGCTTATGAACATAGTAAAAGTTATGTTTCTTCTGCAGTTAATTATAATTATATTAAAATTTAAATACTCTTAGGCCTATTCTATATATCGATTAATTTATTTTTCTATACAATAATTGAGCTCATAATCCACATATATATATTTTTAATAGATTTTTATCAGCAATCAGATTACATATGATCTTTAAGCTAATTTGATAACATGTACAATTTAATAAAAGTGTCTTGTACTGAATATGATATTTATTATAGTTAATTCTGCATGCTATCCAATCGGTTTAGTTAGAAACAAATAAAGACGAATTCTTATATTATACAGTTAAAATACTCAGTTTTGAATATATTACACAAATAAAGACAAATGAAATGGGTCGTAGAATATTAAAAAAATATTTTATTGATTAATTTATGATTTGAAAATTATGCCTTTATCGATGTCTGTTTATATAACACAATGCTTGAGGAAATATTGTATTTTGTAACGGTTAATATTACAAATGACGCTTCAGAATTTATTTCAGATAGAAATTGTTAAAAGGTCAAACAAATATCAATCATATACCGGATTTATATTAACTTAAGTCAGACTTATGTTTAAGGTAGTAAGCATTTTATAAAATATTAATTTTTTTTTCACGTAACTTCCAAAAAATAATCTAGATGAGTTTGAGCCTAGAAGTTAAATTGTTCAATACCGTGCATTCAATCTGCAAATTTTGGTCAATTCTGTATTTGTATTTCTGTTAATAAAATATTGCGATATGTTTAGAATAATCACTAAAACAATGAATTAAGTAAGAATAGGCTAGTTTTACGATTATATTTGTTTCTAAAATCCGATTATACTTGTTCAAGCCACGCCTACTCGGCGTATTCAAAGCTGGACTTCCAGAAAATAGAAACAGATTGTAACAGTAAAAGATTTACTGCGGAAGTTAAAAAGATTTACAGATTGAATAAATAAGTATTTGCCAATTTTAAGTCAGAAAAAATAATTTATTAATGTAAAATTAAACAACGTTTCGTCTATAATTTGGAGACCTCATCAGGTTCAAGTTTAAAACCACAAAAATAACAAAATACTTACAAATATTAGAATAACATTACTTAAAATAGGCTGATGTTTATTTATTTATTAGTTTTCTCAATAGTCAGAATACATATTTGTATATATCATTAAAAGAATGAGACACGTTATTTATACAGATTAAATACATTCTTTGCGTCTTATTATTATATTAGTTTTCTCATTGTTTCAAAAATGTTCCTTAAATTTTATAACGTTTCGATGTAAAACCTTCATATGTTTTTGAAAGCAACTTCATTCCTGATTCAGTTATTCTTCCTATGTGAAACGTTGGACAGTCAACTTTCACATTTCCGGTTTCATAAATTGACATTGTTATAAGAATATTGTGGAATCCTTTGCAAATAATAGCTCTTTTTTTCGTAAAATTATAACCAGATAATTTTTGTGTTTCTAGATAGTATCTGCGGTTATGGACCGTTATTAATAAGGATGTACAATACAAAATTATAAGGCAAGTATGCACTTCTTTTTTAATATGCAGCCATTTTAGACTTCGTATTCGTCGTAACTTTTCTTTATCCGAGGCACTCATTCTTTATTTTCACGAGACGCTGATTGTTTCTTCTCCAGCTGGTGTTAGGACTTCTATTGTTTCTCCATCCTTGCCAGCTGCTTTGCCAGTTTTCATCTTTCTGGTGGAACTTGTTCTTCTTCCAGCAAAATTCCTGCTACCGGTTTTGTCCGAGTTCTGAATCTAAGTGTTTCGTATAAATTACTCCTATAATATTATGCTTAAAATCTCTTCTATGGGTCTCAGAAGATACGAACGAATCAAAAACGTAAATATTATGAAATTCAATGCGCTTGTTTCTTTAATATGTAATGGAATAATCTCATACAATTTAATAAATATCTAGCAATTGGCAAATTCACCGAGTATATTATGCTTCGCTCGAAATTTCAAAATACATGTTACTTTTCTTTATTTGATCTAACATTCAAATGTTTCATGTTAGATTAATGCATAATAAACAGCTATACGTATGTATTTTATATAGATAAGAAATGTATCCAAGTAAAAACATTGCAAACCGGTGGCATGAATTTGGAAAACACTAAAGGAAAATAACTGAAGTTATAACACGGACTCTTGTACGTTTCAAATCTAATGTATAAATTAAACACGTTGAATGGTAATAAATACATAAAATATGCTGTGTTTAGTGGAAGTATGTAAAAAAAAATTAAAACTATATTCCAATATTTTTTTAATTTAATCTTTTTTTCTTTTCTTTTTTGTTGGGGGTGTTGGTGGTTTAAGGTCGCGTCAACCCATCGGTTATTGGCGACCCTCTAAAGGTATTTACAAAATAAACTTACAGCAGGTTACAAAATTTATAATTTTTGAACAGCGATTCAAATAGCGGATGACAATTTAGCGTCGGAGACGAAATTCAGGAGGCTCTTTATCGCCGTAATGCGTAAGTCATCATATAATTTCTGGGGTCGTATTTTTGAACTAGACTTCTTAGGAGGTTCTTTTCCTGTTGAGCCCATTAATATTCCATTGCAATAATCTCGTACAAAACTAGTCACTGTTGCAGATGGAGGAGTCTGGATCAGATGAGGCTTCCTTGATTAGTTTCTTCACACGGTTAATTAGTCGCGTCAGTTTATGCTTGACTCCTCTTTCCTTGACAGATGGGTAAATCATGGTTGCGATTTCAATAAGTTTGTCCGGCGAAATATTGTAGTCACTGGCAACGTTTATTGGATGTTTGGAAGATATAGAATTGAGAATGAGTGACTTGATTAGGTCGAATGGCAGGGTATTGCTGGTTTCAAATGTTGGACGTGCAAATTCAAGAGATGGTGTCATTTGATAGCGTTAAGGCGCTGGCTTTTGTTTTCTTTACCGGTTTTATGGTGCGGGGAGCCTCGAGGCTGGGGAAATCCAGGTTTTCAGAGTCGTCTGTTTTTTGCGAAGGACGTTTCTTAGAACTGAATGCGGCACTTGTATCCCCGATTACGGGTTGCTCCGCGTTCCTAGTTAACGAGATGGATGTGGATGGGGTATCTATCTCTATTGGCTCGGGATTACGCGGAACCTTGTCAGGATTATTTTTCCGTAATACACAGCCTTTGGCAAAGTGACCCTGTCTCTTACATAGAAAGCAGTTGTCACTTTCCAAAGTGATGAAGATCCTATAGTTTGTGTCTTCATGGTTAATCAGCATGGATTCCGGTAGTCGATGGGTGTTCATCGGGTCGACATAAAACTGCCTCCGAAAACTTAGGATATGGGTGAATCTCTTATCGGATGTATTTGCCCTGATGGATGTGATCCTTGATGTTGGGGTTATGTTCAGTTTGTGAAGTTCAGCTTCGATAAGGGAATTGGGTATGACTAGGCAGACATTGGAAATTATTGCTCTAATGTGCTTGTTTATCAGAGGTTGGATGGGGATCGTGTGGTTCTTAATGCTAAAGGAGGTAACCTTGTATGTAATCCGATCCGCTTCGTCCTTAGAACTTAAGAAGATGCAGATCCTTTCGTTCGAGATTTTCGAGATGTATCTAATATTGGATGGAGCTACATAATTTACTATTGCGTCTAAGTACTCATCTGTGGTAAGTCCTTGTACGGCTTCTAATATGATGACGTGTGACTTATCAAAGAAATATTCTAAAGCTACAGTTCCAGCATACGTTCTTCTCTGGGTAGGTTCGGCGTTCATCTTGCTCAGTTGTCTGTCCGGCTCACATTAGGGGTTCGAATTTGAATCTTCTATCTTCGACACTATAGAAACACGTATGAAAGCACGCCACTTGCAACTTGGTAGCTGGGGTAGACCCCACTTCACTGCCCGAGCGACGTGTATAAACACTAGCGTAGCACCACTTGTTGTATCCCGATGTTTACTCCACGGATGCCAGGCATTAACTCCAATATAATCTTAAGTACAACAAAAATAACACTTTTACCCTTTTAAATAAAAGGACGACTAAGTATTTGGCCCTTTAGTGTACAAATGAACGTGAAATACATACATTATATGTATGTTTAGTTTTTACTAGCTAGGTGCCCGGCGTTGCTCGTGTACTTATTTATATAAACTCGAAAAAGTATTTAATTGAATACTTAAATATATTCCTTGAGTATTTCAGGATATAATCGTCACTCAGTCTACATACATTACGAAATATTACATTGATGAAATTGTTAGCTAGACTCACAACTAATACAGCGCGAAAATTAACTTACATTTTCCCCAAGGATGGTAAAGTAATTCGTATTCTTCTTTATTATCATTCGATGGAATATTGCTGTATAAAAATATATTTTTTATTTAAATAAAATATTTCTGCTTTAGTTCATTCCTAATAAAGGAGTATTTCCTTTGTTCGTTGCGTAGTAACGTCTTTCTCTCGCGTGACGTCATTGTCTCTTGACGCGCAGTAATTTAATATTTAATGATCACGGTTTTTAATTATAATTCTTTCCACATGTATGCTAGGCGTTTCTCACCCTCACAGTACCGTTTCTCGTGTTTTGAAGAATTTGTGTACCAATTTTTGTTGCAATCTATCCACGCTTTTAAATTCGTATAAAGAACAACGTAAATACATACATACATACATACATACATACAAATATGCATCCTTTTTTATTATATAGATTGCCAAAATAAATTTAATTTACATTTATCATTAAAATAGTGTCATACAACTAGGCGCGAAACTATCATCCCTACTTTCAGGGATATGAATTTCATGTTAATGAAATTAATTAAGTTATTTTTAAGGTTATTGCATTTTAAATACAAAAAATCATTTTCCGTGGAATTTTTTTTAAGGGAATCAATGAATAGAGGTACAAAGCAATCTTCTTACTTGAATGAGACCATTGAATTATCTACAGAAAAATATGACGAAGAGTTATGATTTTAATTGCAAATTTCCAATAGGTAGGTCATTAACGGTCGTAATTATTATGAATTATCGTGTTCTTGATTTGCATAACATTGCATAAATTTTTGCTTGTCATAACGTATGCAATAATATCCACCCGAAAAACAAGACTGTAAATATAATAACTTGTAATAGCAAGAAGATGGTGGATACCCATGAGGACAAGTAAATCCACATATTCTTTCATCTCATCAGTTTTTGTATCAACCTAACCTTTTGTATGGGCTACACTTCCATCGTATATTGTCTGGTCCTGATTTGAAAATATTGAGTTTCATATATAATTATATGGAACATCTCATATTCAAGAATTTTAGAAAACTATTGAAATTTACGCTTTTTTTGACGGTTGAAATAATTTTTTCATTAAATATAATCCTACTTTATACATCCGTTAGAAAACAGAATTTTACGCTACAATAAAAATGAAAAAAAAGATCTTAAAACAAAACTAAATCATAAAATTAATATCAAAGCTCTTAAATTTACGCGAAAGGAAAATTATGTTGGGAAATATAATTCCTACATAATAAAACAAATACATTATACAAAATATATTTCCCTGCCCTGACAGAAAATGTTGCAAATCGTTACTAATACATCAAAAAATACATAGAGGATAGAAAATTGCTAAATATAATATATATATATATAATGAAATATCAGCAAAACTCTAAAAAAGCGCTGTAATGGCTGTCAAACGAACGAAACTCAAGCGGCGGAAAAATTCTCACAAGAACAAGAAATGTGAACGTAAGACGCTTAAACGGCGTTTTAGTAGTTCTTAGAAGTATCTAGCAGATACAAGAAACAACCAAGGGCGGGAAAAACGTTTACCATGGAAAAATTAAAGAACTTTCTCAGGTGGTAAATACTTCCCACAGTCCATTTAATAGACATAATAATTCAAATACACACTTCTCGTCGAATAGTGGGGCTCAAATCTAGACGCATAATTTCAAAACATAAAACAGTTTTTTTTATTTAATTTACATTATTGGAGATGACTAGTTCGCTTAAATTGTTTCCTTACTAGTATAACTATGAATTTGATCCTAGTCTTGCTGGATGCCTTTTGGATTCCGCTGATAGTATGTATATCGAAGCACGGTTCTATTTAATTTAAGTTGCATATGAGTCAACCGCTTTTAATAATGTTCTTAAAATTCCCAAAATTATTATGGTCATTTTTTAAAATTTATTATAATAAAACAAATGACATTGGCCAATAACAGAAATTCATTAAAGAAAAATCAATTCATCTCAAATATTTCAGTAAATTCTTAAACCTTCATCAGATCGTGAATCTGTTTTCCTTTTTTTATTCAACAAACGTTGAAAAATTTGGAAATCATGTTATAATTATAGAACAATTTTGGGCACCATTTCAGACTTAATGGACAAACCTGCTATAAGGTCACTATGTCAAGATTGAAAGACAAATATCGTTGGTCTTGTTTGTCTTCCAGTCATGATATTGTGTCCTTATATGAAGGTTGTCCGTTGAGACCAAAATGATGCACAAAAATGTTGAGCAATCAGAAACAATGCTCCTGAATGTTTACCGTTTGTTCAAGGAAAAGAGGATGACGTACAATCTGATGAAGTTACAAATATGTACTGAAACGTTGTTTGTACCTCGGCCTGTTTTGAGAGGTGTATGTTCCGGGGTCACAGACATTGGGCATACGGTAAGAGTTGTTCGCTATTCCCATTGGAATAGTCGGCCAGCTGCCTCCTAAACTGGTCGAGGCACGGATAAGGGAATGCTGCGTCCCCACAGCAAACTCCTCTCCCGCTATCGGAAGGGCGTGGGACAAGTACGCAATGCTCGACCTACCTGATGCAGGTTTTTCTAGGGTTTTCCATGCATTTCTTTAGGCGAATGCCGGGTAGGATCCTTAAACCATAGCCCGGGGGCCCTAGTTAACACTTGGCTACTTTCCTCTACCCTTCCGCATCCCCCCTTTAAAATCCCTTCCTATGCTATTAAAGGCGAGTTGCCCAACGTGGATTACCCTCATGTAGCCTGTTGCCATTTAGAAAAAAAAAGTCGGCCAGCTATGACTACTGCGAGGGATATTCTCTCGCAGGTCAAACCTTTTAGGAGAGATACGAAGGGGCTACCTTTGGGGATGCCTTTTCCTCTCCGTTTTTGAACTAAGGTGCCAACAAGCCGAGGCACCTCGGCTTGTTCTGAGAGGTGTATGTTCCGGGGTCACAGACCTTGGGCATACGGTAAGAGTTGTTTGCTATTCCCATTGGAATAGTCGGCCAGCTGCCTCCTAAACTGGTCGAGGCACGGAGAAGGGAATGCTGCGTCCCCACAGCAAACTCCTCTCCCGATATCGGAAGGGCGTGGGACAAGTACCCAATGCTCGACCTACCCGATGCAGGTTTTTCTAAGGTTTTCCCTGCATCTCTTTAGGCGAATGCCGGGTAGGATCCTTAAAATATAGCCCGGGGGCCCTAGTAACCATGGCAACCTTTCTCTACCCTTCCACATCCCCCCTTTCAAATCCCTTTCTATGCTATTAAAGGGGAGTTGCCCAATGTGGATCACCCTCATGTAGCCTGTTGCCCTTAAAAGAAATAGTCGGCCTAACTGCCTCCTAAACTGGTCGAGGTACGGAGAAAGAAATGCTGCGTCCGCACAGAAAACCCTTCTCCCGCCATCGGAAAGGCGTGGGACAAGTACCCAATGACCAACCTACCTGATGCAGGTTTTTCTAGAGTTTTCCCTGCATTATTTTTAGCCGAATGCCGGGTAGGATCCTTAAAGTATAGCCCGGGGGCCCTAGTTAACCCTTGGTTACCTTTCCTCTCCCCTTTCGCAATCCCCATTTCAAATCCCTTAGTATGTTATTAAAGGGGAGTTGCCACTATGTGGATTACCCTCATGTAGCCTGTTACCCTAAAAAGAAAATGGGTGTCGTGCTATGAGCGGGCGTTGTATGATCGGACGTGTCATGAGCGGCCAACCTTTGTCCCCGTTCCCTTCCATAATCCTGACTGTGAGCGAGGAGGTATAAATTTTCGGAAGAGTAACTTTATTGCTTAAAGAATCAGTCTTGGTTTTAACATTAAATGAATGTATTACAAACTTAAAGTATAACATTTCTGAAACTTATCATGATTAATAATTTATAACTATATATAAAATATTCCAATTGATAGCGGATTGTTTAAAAAATTTGCTTAGAAATGATGAATTACGATACAAACGTTTTAACAGTTATATTTATCTGAAGTTCTTAAATAAATGTAAACATTAACATGTTTAGCTAAAAATTAATTATTAATTTAATTTTTTAAGCATTATAATAGTAAAATATTCTCAAAGTTTCATCCCTAATTTATTAGGACTTCTAAAGATTATGTAAGGTTAATTTACTTACAGTTATTAGGAAATTAGATCACTTAATTGACTACATCTGGGGGACCCTAGGTAACTCTTGCCTACCTTTCTGTACCCTTCCGCATTGCCCCTTTTTTATTCTCTTCTGATGCTATTAAAGAGGAGAGGCCACCGCATAGATAACTCGCATCTAGCTTGTCACTCTAACATAAAAATGGACGTTAACACAAACCTCTCTCTCTCTCTGCTGTATTGATGATGTTGTCAAATCATCCTATCTCGTGGGGATTCAACAGTTTTTCTTTTATTTACTTTAGTCAGAATACCTATCAACTGATGGTGGGTTCATCGACCGTAACTAAATAAATTCGAAGTCTCGCATCCCGAACAGCATTTCCGATGCGACCACATCTGCTTTTAACGGTCTTTCGCCAGAGTCCAAATTGTCAAAAATCGACGCCAGACTACTGCGATAGGAAATATCGCTATGGGATTCCCTGATCGTTATTGTCTAAATGTCCACCACAAACAATAGAGGTTTGAGTTTATTTTTGTTATACTCCGTGATATTTTCCTATAAACGTGAAATATTGTCTGACTTGTCTTGTTGAATATTAAGTGTGTTATTTGGTGTTATATGCATAAACGTGCTTTATTTAAATCCATTTTTTAGCAACTGATGTTTTCGTGTATTGTATTGTGAAGAAATAAGCACGTTTTACCGCTGATTATCTCAGTCATCAAGTGGACGTGTCCTTGTGTTATCTGACTATGCTCCCGAGGATTGACACGTATATGGTGTGAGTTTTAATTTCCTTGTAGTGTCAAAACAATCTCAGGAACGGAAATTGCATAGCGGTTGCTGAAGGGCGGTTTGAGACTGGAAACATTCTCGTGCGAACAAAGGATTGAGGACTGCTTTATTCTTGGTATTGCTGGTTGTGTCAAAGGTGCTGTGATAAGAATAAAGAGGTCCCATTTACTGAGAAAATATAGTTTAATGACACTTAAATTTTGAGTCTTCATTTTGTACGTATGGAATCATTGATTTTTACAACAGGACAGACAGTTACAAATATTTGAATTTTTCAATTACCTATACTACTAGATTCCTATTGTCATATATATTTCAAGTTTCACTCCTAATGCTTGTGGTGACCACGTACCCTTTAACTTCTTAATAACGTACAGAATATTTTATAACTATTCTTAACAGTCATGGGTTAATTTCATTAGTACATACATTTTTAAGCACCTTAATAAGATACGTACCGAATTTTGTTGTAGATCGCAATATGATACACAATTTAATTGTTGAAGTTCCATAGTAGACGATAATACTAAAGTTTCCATTTTAAAGGTATATACTTAGTGTATTATTGACAGGCTATTACAATTTAATTTTAATTAATAAATAATTTTAAAAAAAGGAATGGAAAAATGACAAATGATTTTTGGTAAGACAAGATACAATTTAATGTTAGTTTATTTAGGGTTCTTTTTAAATAATATATATATATATATATATATATATATACAATAAAACAAGTAAATCAAAACTGTAATCAATTCACATATTACGTTTCTTTCTCATGAGATCCAAAAATATACCATGAAAGAATGGAAACAGTAAACTGTAGGTAGGTATAAAAAGAGATGCAAAATATTCGGAATGTAGTATATCAAATCGGCGTTATAGCTCATTGGTTAGAGGACCTGCGTAAATAATTATAAAGTTACATAGGTTAATGATTAAAAATTGACACCAAGCTTAACAGCTACGTTTTTAGACAATTGATTCTCATATTAAGCCATAACATGAAATCACTTATTTATATATAATTCAATCCAAAATAAAAGCAATTACAAATACGATATTTTCCAAGGCTTAAGTAAAATTTATAAAACTGTATATTAGCAATATAATAGAGTTACTCATTTACTTCAACTTAATTGTTTTTCCTCCAGATATCATTGAAGGAAATAAATCCGTACGAAGTTCTTAACGTAAGTATTTTTCGAGACAATTGTCATATCGTCATATCACACAATGTCGGCGTTCTTTTTAGATATGATACACGAAAAGGAGAAGCACATTGCCCGTTCTTCCAGTACACACCGTCTTCTCGCAGTGGAGATATTGCGCCGCAGATGCCATCCATAATTCATCATGCTGCCGTTACCATTATATACGAGGCAACATCTCGGACGTCATTGGAGAGCTGCCAACAGAAATTTCTTTATTAACACAGAAAGAAATCCGGATTACCTTTGTCAGGAAAAACGCTAAAGTTAACGTCAAATTTTAATTGTTTTTATAAAATTAATTTTGACGATTCAATTTCATAGTCCTGGCAAGTATAAAATACAATTAAACACAATATAATTGAATCTATTCATATTTTTAATTTATTTAATATACCAGGTGCCAGACTTCTGTTTGAGTTTCAATGGCAACAGTGTATTTAATTAACAGTTACGAAAAATTACCTTACTGTAGTAATGTATTCCACAGACAGACAATCAACGTAAAATCAGCTGCAGTTACTTATTTAATTGCACAATTTCGTAACCCATTATATAACTTTTTATGCTATATATTACGTGCTTCTTTAATATCAACGCCAAAGATACTCTCTCACAGTCACTTCACAGATTCTCCATCCCAACAATAACATAATATATTTTCTTTCATAGGCAACAATAACAAGAATAATAAATTAATATATAATACAAAAATGAATTTAAATTTGTCTTCTTTACATTATCTGTAGTCTGTAATAAAAATGGAAGATTAGAAAATTTCGGTTACATCGAACAAGTAACGTAGATTATTATTAAAATATTGCGTCGAACTAAAAGTCTTGATTCTTACCTAAAACTATTGCTCTACAGACAGAGCAGATATATAAAAATTTATATATTTAAATTTGTATATACATACAAAGTGTATATACATATATATATATATATATATATATATATATATATATATATATATATATATATATATATATATATATGTTACCAGAGCGCTGGTATAAACAAACCATGCGGAGACACTGAACAGTATAAACAGTAATTCAAAAGATCATCTTGCGGATCTCCTGTTGGGTTGGGTTCCAGGTTTGAATCCCGGCTAGGGTAAGTATGTTTGTGTGCGTGAAAGAAACTCGTCAATTAGTCCCTCGACAAGGCAAATATGAGTAACCATAAAGAGTCGCTAATGACTTGAGATGCGACTATAAATAAATCAATAAAAGAAACGATCAGTAAAGCGAAACTAAATAGCAAAAAAAGGCTGAATTGTGCGTTGCCGGTTTGTTTATTGATTTATTTATAGTCGCATCTCAAGTCATTAGCGACTCTTTATGGTTACTCATATTTGCCTTGTCGAGGGACTAATTGACGAGTTTCTTTCACGCACACAAACATACTTACCCTAGCCGGGATTCAAACCTGGAACCCAACCCAACAGGAGATCCGCAAGATGATATTTTGTATTACTGTTTATACTGTTCAGTGTCTCCGCATGGTTTACTGGCCATTGTTGTGCTTGTTTAATTAGCATCATTGTATCGACTTGATTCTTTGTTTTGTGCACATCGCGGCATTTAGACGCTTTCTCTCTGTTTATTGGTCTCTTGTTTGCATCTGTAGGATCCAAAGATGTTGTGTGCTTCGACAAGGATTCAGCTTGTAGGCTTCTGCACGATAGTATTTTACTTTTTAATTGAGTACAGTGATTCCGACCAGTGGTTAGGGTAAACAAGCCAAAGACTGGTATTTGGCCTTAGGAGTCTTGAAATGTTCGAAACTTAATCATGAGAAAAGTCGTCAATGAAGGATAGCTCTGCAGAAAGTCATATCTCCGCTTTGGGCACTGCAGCTTGCTGTAGCAATGTTGGACAAGGATGCTTAATACAAAGGTTGAGGGTGATCGACGGATATTTTATTATATGTACGAACATCATTTGGCAGGTCCTAATCCAACCACTAATCGCACCGTGTGCCTCCATGGAACGTGACATATATATGTAATAAATATCCACATATATAAATGAATATAATATATGTAAATAAATATAATATATGCAAATGAATATAATATATGTAAATGAATATAATATATGTAAATAAATATAATATATGTAAATTAATATAATATATGTAAATGAATATAATGTATGTAAATGAATATTATATATATTGTAATGCCAATTAATTAGGACATTAATTGTTTGAACATAAAAATTTAAATTGTTTGAGAAATCCTTTGTAGCGGCGGAGTTTTCAGAACATAGCGACAATGTAGCCCAGCTCTGTTCCTTTGTCGGAAGGTCCGAAAATGGTGTATGCGCGCTAAAACGCAAGACGATAGTTCAGTTCGCGGAAAGACATGGTCGACGTATAACTGTTAGTTGGTGACGAGAATTCAATAGAGTTGGCGATTACAATTTAACAGAGTTGGGTGGTGCCTGGACATTTCTGAGGACAAAGTAAAACATTCACGAAAGCTTGCTAAGTAAAAGGAATTTTGTGTCCATACCCGGCCAGAAATGGTAAAATTTCGGTTTGAGTCCAAAGCAGTAAAGGCTGAAAAATCTACAGACCGCGGAATTCACCTAAGGCAAGGAGAATTCACCTAACGCAAGCAGTCAACAGATAGCTGACAATAAAAGGGAGGATCATCCGAGTTCCTGACATCCTATAAATTTTGATTAGAATCAGTGTAAAATCTGTGAATATTAGAATCAGTGTAAAATCTCGCAATAGTGTTTTTTGATAACGAAAGGTATGCTGGAACCAACTGGACAGATGTGAGTAACAAGTTACAAAATAATTAATTATGTAAACCTAATTAAAAGATAGAAGTCATATTTCGTTTTCATTTTAAATTTCGTTCGAGTTTAATTGTCAAGTAAATTTCTTTTCTTTTAATTGTGATTTGTTTGTTAATAAAATTATAAATATAATTGATCTGTCCATTATCAAACCCAGTGAAGACCCTGAGATTTAATATTTTAAATTTGTAATTGTTTTAAATTATTGCCACAATAAAAATATTGTTTACAAATTTTATTAATTTTTTTATTTAGGTAACGACTTCTAATTGTGTATATTACAATATATAAATATATTGCCAATCGGTCATAACAAACAGATTTCAATGACATATATTATGTCAAAGATTTATGAAATTCATAATGTTAACAAAAGTTACCATAAAATTACATTCAGATTGCAAATTATGTGGCTCAAAAATGTTTACAATAATTAATCGCATTAATTAAGGAAAAGTAAATTTCTATGCTAGGATATTATGGTGGAAAATCAATTTCTTACAGTTAGAGATAAAACACACGGGTTAAAAGTTGTCTATAATAGAATTAGTATAATAAACGCAAATTTACCCCAAACGCTGCAAATCATTAGTCTCACTTGTAATAAATGGTATTACACGGCTGTATATTTCTCAAAATACAATTATGCCCAATCATAGTTTATATTGCATTGTTGCGCTGTTAAATATTCATCAAAATGTTTAGTATTGTACGTTTCATTGTGTAGGGTCATTATGCAGGGTGAGACAGAGAACGACAATATGTGGAATGGTTCGTAATTTTCGTCAAGCTTCGTAGGTATCGCTTCGGTGGGGTCTTAGTATTTGCTTTTTTAATCTTTTCCGAACGACAGAGAATCGAATTTTGGTTTATGGTAGTTTAATGATGAATAACGAGGTGGCCACGGATTCTCAACTTGAGTTTCATCATAGATTTAACATATTAATAACGAATGTTTGATGGGACTCTTGCTTTTAATTTAATTTTTTTGACTATTTCCCTGTGAATTTTAATAATTTATAACACAAAACAAATTCAGCCGACAATCTGAAGTATAGTGGCCAGTGTCACTGCCTCGTATCACAGAACTTAAGGGTTCGAATACCGGCGAGGGCATGGATGATGCGTGTGTGTGTTCCCGTACTGACAAAACCCCACTCGTTAGTTTCCCCACTAAAGAAATGCAACGTAGTACAAAGTTTCTAATGGCCTTATCAGTTAATGCAACTTCAAACAAAAATAAAAAGTAAAAGTTAAATATTGAAAAATTAATTTAATTAGAAATTAAATTAAAAATATAAAACTTCTGTATCAGATGAAGACTAAATAAAGCCATTTAAAATACTAAATTATTTGATAATAAACACCACACATCATTTATATTTATTTTATCACTAAATTTTAACAATAACTAACCACATTAAATCATACCAAGTAATCTATCTCCAAAAAATTAAAAACAACATTACATAAGCTATTTAAATTAATAAATAATGAAAAATATTTCATGGCGTTTTTAAATATTGATAGCGCTAATTTCTCAGGATGATATAGAAATGTAATGGCGAAATAAATTTGGAAAATTTTTTTTAACACAAATATATATATATATATATATATATATATTGTAGCGAATACTAATGAATTTATTGTATGAAAGATTTTTTTTGTCTTCAGTTCGGCAGTACGGGCGATGTTTTTGCGTTGCGTCCGTTGATTACGAACGTTTGACTCGGGGGTCAAACTGTGCCTCGGGAAGACAGTATAAAATCCCTCGAAAGTAAACACAAGTACGTCAGTCGCCGGCTGAGTGCTTAGCTGTAACAAGTCAGTACCAGCTCAGGTGAGCGCAAGGCTCGATAGGCAGTCGAGAGCCGAATTGGTTGAATGCCGGTTGGCGATTTTGTTTAGCTGAACCCCCCCCCCCCCATGCATGTAGATAGCGATATTGTTTACATCAGTCAGTAGTGGAGAAGGCTAGCCCGTGGGCAGTAGGACAGTCGCGAGGTTGTTGGAATTCGTGTGTCTGGAAAGCTTGATCGAGTTGGACTTTCTGTCCAGGTGCGGCGTTGTTTGTGGTCGTTGTTTTCTCTTGGTCTGAAGTCATTCCGATCCTAAGCAGTTGTGTGCTATAGTGGATCCAATTTGTATTTTTTTTTTGGTATAGCGAATCTCGCTCGAGATTCAGGCCAGTCCAAGGTTGGTAAAAGGCCCCGGGAGATGGTAATCTCGGGAAAAGCCGTCTATCTATGATAGCTCTGCCAACAAATCCTGTCTCCACACCTCCTATGGTACACTGGGCAATGCAGCTTTGCTGTAGCAAAGTGGAGAAGGGTGCTTAATGTAGGGTTATGAGTTTGTTGTGATCATTAACGAAGCACGAACTAACGTGCATCCGTTGGAGGGTGTTGGACCACTTTGGAACCAATTTTGACAGTACAAGGTGTTATTTTGGTTTTCGTTAAGTATGTTAAATAATCTTTTGGTTTATATTATAAAAAGTTATGCAATTTACTGTGTTCATTTTGTAAACTCCTATTTTTTTTTTATTGGAACCCCGAAGGCGACCCCTGAGGTATATTTTCCTTTAATATTTTGGTGTAAAACAATTTGGCACCATTATAGGGGAAAATATTAATTAATTTAATTTTGATTATTACTATATATATATATATATATATATATATATATTTTGTAATATTCGCTTAATGCAAACCATAAAATTTAAGCCAACACGTTCTGGCCAAATTATGTAGTATTCGGTCTGTTAAGAGGAAGAAAGTTAACAGTATTTTACTTAAATTTGAACAATTTTTTTGAAAAGAGATAACAGAAGATTATTGGATTACTATTTCGATTTACTTTCAATTTTAATATTTTTATGTTTTTTTATCTCAGAGCCACTAACTGAGCCTCTAATCATGATGGTAATTTGCAATTGTCTCCAAAAGTTACAAAAGAAATTATAAATTTATTTTACAATAACAAATTTGTATAGAAGAATCTAACAACAATAAAAACTGGATAAATGTGACAAATACAGACAAATATGACGGTAAATTATATTTACATAACGGTTTACAAAATGTTTCTACATACCATAAATTCAGAACTGCTGTACCGTATTGTGTACTCCGCAGTTGTCATATTTTTAAAGAGAATATTTAATTAACAGGCCATACAACTGATTGCTATATCGTTATACTTTACAAAAATTCCGGCCCCTTTCTAACCATTGACACGAACTTTACGTTGTCGTATTTATTGTCGCACAGTTTTGTTGTAGAAATACGTTAATGCCAAATGTGATAGACTTTGCTGAATTCCTGATTATATATAGTCACGAGAATCCTCGGTTGGTCTCCAAAACTGAACTCGCAAGTCATAATCAGACAGATCAGGCTCCCAAATCACATTGCCGACACTCTTAATGTTTTTGCCGAAGTTCTGAGCGTCTAACATAAGCTTTTCCGACAATAACCGCGAATCAACCTTTACAGTCTCTGCATTGTTTCAGCAAACAATGTTCTGGCCTCAATGATTACGCCGACAATAATGTTAAAGAAAAATTATTAAATACAACTTGCATTACTCGTTGGTAATCTACACTAATATATATATCATTTCCTACACATCTAGAGCAACAGTCTCTGGGTTCCATAGCTTGACGAGTCGGTCGATACATTAGTAATGATTCCTAGGCCCATAGCTTGTGGTTAATCCTCTCTTACAGTCTCTTTATCCAAAGTCCGTTTCCTTCCCGTCATCGCACTGTTCAACCTCCGCCGGCCGAAATAATAAAGGTGAAGGAAATAGACTTGACACTCTATAGTCCTCCAAGTCTGTCTTTGGCCTGTGATTTGAGTTGAAGGCTTCGGCCATTCATCCATTCACTCGTCACCTTGACTAAGCAAAAGCGGTCGTTAAACTTGCTCAGATTGAAATACCTGATGACGAAAGAACCAGTCCGTAATTCTTTAAGGAGATACCTGCATATATCGCATTGAAACACATACTTGGCGGAAGTGAAATAAAAATGTAAGTTTCAAACAGTCTTCATGTAACTCCATGGTGGACTTGGAAGTCATTGCTTGTTTATAACAGAGTTCCACAAGTGGCTCTCCAGGTGAGTCGACCCAAGGATCCAAGCTTAGTTTGACTCTCGGCTCTAGGTGGAAGTTGTTGGTTTAAAGACTCTGTGACGCGTATTTTCTTTCATCTCTTAGACTTTAGTATTCTGAAGCCTCGGTCAGTGGTTGAGAGATTTAATTTTCAGACCGCTGACGCTGACTGGCCCATGGAGCGTAAAATCAAAAGGTGTGCACCCTTTTTTTCAGAAAGGGTTAGCTAAAACCCGTAGAGTAATTGCGAAATACTTTGATTTTGTGTTTTTGGGAAATATTTCCAGGTTTTATGTAGTTTCTTGTCTTTCTCGGTCCCCTGACTTGCCCATATGCGATTACTGCAGATGGGTACGCATCAAGACAATACATTGGAATATTGAAAGTAATTAATTTTTAACGCCCAAATTGGCAAAGCGATGCGGGATGGCGTGGCTACTAATTGAACGCCTTCAGAGATATCATACTTAAAATTAAGCAACAGTTGACACATATAGTTTTCCCATCTTATTTTATGGAATAATAATAAAAGATGAAACATTTTTTTCTTTTTAAGAATAGCAGTAATTGACATTTTTTTCCATTTTTTTTGTCAAAATAGTCTGCTCGTTTTGCTTGGTGTTAACTAGTGTCGTATTAGAATTAATCGCAATATTAACACGCCAGACTCATGAATTTCTCTAAATTTTTACTTCATTTTTTTCATATTTCACCTTACTTCGTCTACTATTACTAATACATTGCAAACTCAGGAATGTGCTACACTATTTCAAAATTATTCCAGATACTTTTTTTTTAGGGTAACAGGCTACGTGAGAGTAATCCACATAGTGGCAACTCCCCTTTAATAGCATAGGAAGGGATTTGAAAGGGGGGATGCGGAAGGGTAGAGGAAGGTAGCTAAGGGTTAACTAGGGCCCACGTGGTATGGTTTAAGGATCGTACCCGGCAATTCGCCTAAAAGTGATGCAGGGAAAACCTGCATTAGGTAGGTCGGGCATTTGGTACTTGTCCCACGCCCTTCCGATAGCGGGAGAGGAGTTTACTGTGGCGACGCAGCATTTCCTTCTCCGTGCCTCGACCAGTTTAGGAGGTAGCTGGCCGACTGTTCCAATGGGAACAGCGAAAAACTCTTACTGTATTCCCAAGGTCTGTGATCCCGGAATATACACATTTAAAAACAGGCAGATGGGCCTCGGCTTTTGGGAACCTTAGTTCAAAAACGTAGAGGAAAAGGCATCCCCAAAGGTAGCCCCTTCCTGTCTCCCCTACAAGGTTCTGCCTGCGAGAGAACATCCCTCTTTCTGTGATTATAAGTGCAGCTTGAAGGACATGTTTAGCTTTAAGAAAGAATAAATTCAAATATAATGTACACAAATATTTTTCCACGTAAAGTATTCAGCAGAACGGCGATTGATTGTTCACGGTCATAAATTAACTGCCCTTTTCATATCTGAATGTTTTGTAATTGAATAATAAAGAGCATTCAATGTAGGATCGTCTTATATCTACGAATGGTTAACGTAAAAGAATTTAAATCATTAATTTTATTGTTAGGTTTTTACTGTGTGTTAACTATTTTAGTCGTTGCCAACAGTTCAAAATATAAATTGGTCCGTGTTTGTGTTATTTCTTGAATTTTATTTGAAATACTGATTGGGTATTAAATTTTTCTGTGTAAAAAGAACTGAGAATTCAATAAAGATGACTAGAGTATTCATCAGATATAAAAAACAAGAAAATTATAATAACATAAATAAGAGCATGGAAGTATATAATAACAAGATTTGAATGCTTTTAAGTGACATCGTTTCACGACATTGTGGATGAAAGCAGAATTGTTTTGTTTAGGACTGCGATCTGTCTTATTGTTTCTAAGTAAGATATTTACTAATCAGTAAACGCCTGATTGCTACGAAGGACAAACGTAGGCAACAGCTATCATGAAGTCCTCCGGGGCTTGCAACCCAGAGCACGCTTACTAATTACGACCACCAACGAAACTCACAAATTATCAGTTTAATTGGCAGCAATTAACAAACCACCGATCTACAGATTAACCTGCTATCCACGCTTTGCAGCAACGATAATTACATTTTAATGACGTGTTTTCATTGGCATTTTCATGGGAATTGCTAAAGGTCACAGGAAACACGAATAGGATGCAGTATTAATGAATATTTATACAGTTTACATATTGTACATCAATCAATTGGCGATGTATCAGTTTAATATAAGGAGATTGATAAATATGCGTCAGACGGAAGGTTCACATGAAAAATGAACAATACACACGGCAGATATCATAAATATGAATTTAATTATTGCTTAAATTTTTTTTTGTGTTCATAAATTCTTGAAACTGTACATACAAATTAATGACAATTCTTTAATAGACCATATGACAACAATAATAATAATCAGAATTTCCATGAGAAATTTCACTTGACGATAATGTTCATCGCGTTGTTTTTTCAGTCGTGAATTGCAACATGTTGGGAATTCGTCACAGATATTTTCGCTTGTCATTTTGTAAATAGTAGACTCGTACGTTAACACAATTACTTGCTGAAGCGTTATTTAAGTAAAAGAATGCTACCCTATTCTCTGATAATATAAAATAAAGTCGTTGATACGTTATTAAAATAATTTATAAGTTTTTATTAAATCGCACTCTTTAGCAACAATTGACACGAGTGCTTAATTAATGTAAAACATAAATAAAACTGCTGTTTTCAGCACTGATTCACATGAATGTTTTTTTCGTTCCTACTGTTTCGGAATCTTGGGACTTTTACATTGCTTTGCACGTCTATTCTAGAAATTTTAAAGTTTGTCTGAAGAAAAACCAGTGTATATGCACTAAACGGAGGAAATTATTTATACAACACTAGAAATTCGCATTGAAAAACATCGCCTAAATATTTTTGAATCAGCATCAGTTTTTACAGGATAAGTATATACAATAGTATTCCGGAAAAAAATAAACTTTTACCACACACAATGTATTTATAAAGAGTTGTAAATCGTTAATTAATGGAGAAAATTACTCGGTGAAAGAGTTCGTAGATAGGAAGGTCAGATTATATCCGCTTTAATAAAATAGTTTGCTGGTATCCTGTCAAGTTATTCTATTATTTAACGATTATAATCTTGTAGTATTTAACTGCCGACATATTTTCTTTTTCACGTTCAACGGGAATAAAAGTAGGATATGCAGCTGGATAATCCGCCGAATGAAAATTGAAGATTAATACACTTATAATTTCTTTAATTAGTTACATTAGAATCTTTAACGCTGTTTAAAATCATATTTTTTTTGTAAAGTACAATGTTTATTTTTAAACCTTTTAATTGCAATATTTTACTATTTTCTTGTATTCTTATTGTGACTTATCCTGTTTCTTCGACCGATGACTAATGGAATGACTAATAAATCTAATTCTAAATAATTATTTTCAGTTATGATGGTTTGAGCCAATTAAATACTTTTATAAATTTTTTAACGAATTTACCATTCCTAAGAAAAGAAACATGAATTAATACGCGTTAGTTGTCACGTGTACTAAATTTGAATATGAAACTTCGCGATGATAAAAATAATTCTAAGAAAGTTAATTTCTACGTTACTGAAATTCCGCAAATCATCAATAATTCTAAACAACAGATGGATGTTTTATTTAATGTTTAATGAGATAATATATATAAATGATCTATTCTGTAATCCAATTCTTTTTATAGTAATCATTTACAAAATACTTAAAACCAACAAATCGACTAAGAAAAATATCTAGTAAATTATTGAGTAGTAGTAACTTTACTTTAATAAATCGAAAAAGTTTGTTGTTTACGTGAAATTCTCAAATTTTTCTGCAGCCGCAGAAAAATATTCTAATTTATAACGCAGACGAATTTCAAACTAAACAGGAGTAATAACTCTTACACGTGTACGAAGCAAAGTAATTGGGATAGAAGCGGCGTGCATATATAATTCACGTTTTATAAACTCCCGCATACAATTCGTGAACAGTGCAACACCTGTACCTGCAATTACTTGGTACACTTCCGCAATGAAGTTCCCGAAACACCCTCAGTCTAATTTTCCAAAGCCAGCGACTCTCAATATATAGCATTAAACTTAAATATTTTTTGTAGTTGTAGTGCATATATAAACCCCTTCGTAGAAATTACCTAGTTACTACGTGTTCTTAATATTTTTGAAATTGAATTATCTTATATTCTTCAATATATCAAAGTAATTACGATCATAAGATAGTCTCTTTAACTCATTGACCTAACTACTGTGTTCTTTATATTCTTACAATATTTAATGAATATGGATGAATGAATTTACTTACTACATTAAGTTTACATTTGGTGGTAGTGCTATCTCAAAACATAAATTTAATTCTTCCCTCAAACTTTTAAGAACGTATAATAATATAAATTTATAAAATTCTCCGACGTGCATAAGTTTGTAGAACTTTCTGAAACCATAATATACCGCTAATGGAATTGGAAGAAAAAAAATGTACAAGACATATCTCAAAAATATAAAAAAGAAACCTGAATATTTGGAAACAGATTCAGTAATTTAAATTTAAAAAAATAATTTAATAACGCTGTCTCTGAAAAAGATGTCCTCTGCGCCTCCAAGTTAATGTTTAAAGTGAATGGCCAGCATTATGTCAACTAATATTTGCAAAGTAATGAAGGCATAATTTTGATCTTTAATATTTCCTTTAATACAGTGATCCCTCTTCGAGCCATTGTTTCGTGTAATTTCTGTACTTATTTCCTTTTTCAATATATTTCAAATAGTTCGTCAGTGTGACTGGATTAAAGTTTTTTTTTAAAAAAAAATTATCGCTCTTGTCAATGGTACCTAATACGTCATTTTCTGATGACAGGTTCTGAAAGACATTTAACTTACTCAGATATAACAGCCATATTGATGGTAAATATTCAATTGAAATGAAATGTCTATTTTTCTTTCTATTAGTAAATACTCAATTATTGCTCCAACAGTTCGATATCTAATAAATTATTTATTTTAATTATTTCGTCAGTGTGACTGGATTAAAGTTTTTTTTTTAAAAAAATTATCGCTCTTGTCAATGGTTCCTAATACGTCATTTTCTGATGACAGATTCTGAAAGACATTTAACTTACTCAGATATAACAGCCATATTGATGGTAAATATTCAATTGAAATGAAATGTCTATTTTTCTTTCTATTAGTAAATACTCAATTATTGCTCCAACAGTTCGATATCTAATAAATTATTTATTTTAATTATTTCGTCAGTGTGACTGGATTAAAGTTTTTTTTAAAAAAAAAATATCGCTCTTGTCAATGGTACCTAATACGTCATTACTCAGATATAACAGCCATATTGATGGTAAATATTCAATTGAAATGAAATGTCTATTTTTCTTTTTATTAGTAAATACTCAATTATTGCTCCAACAGTTCGATATCTAATAAATTATTTATTTTAATTATTTTATCACCGAAAAACACCATACAAACCTATGAGATTATTTTTAAAGTTCCGGATTTCAATAAATAGCATTAAGAACAATTTAAGGGAGAACAGTGGTTTTACTTTCAAATTAGGGTAACTTTTTATATAATTAATAATTTTCAATAATAATTGTCTGTTTCACGATTGTCTATTACTGTCGTCAAGGCTACTAAAAGTTGACAAACGCACACAATGTGTCTATCATTCCAACTGAGTATGAAATGGAATGATGAGTGCAAAATCATTTAATATTCATAATTTTATAATTAATAAATTTTCACCTTATTTGGTTTTTCTAAAACTGTAGAACATTCATCACGCTCAGTAACATTGTTGCATAATATTTCAGTAGAATGAAACAAAAAATTATGAATGGAATAAAATGGGGAAATAAATGTTTTAACATACCACATTAGCTATTGTGACCATTGATATATAATATATCAAATTATATGAAGCAATTATTTTGGCATTAATGTTATATTTCTAATAATTTAGTCTCAAATAATAAAGAAATAATACATTTAAATAAATATTCACTGACAAAGAATTCTTATAAAACTGCACAGTGTTTATATATAGACTATATCTCTGACGCCAGGAAGCCCGTCAAAGACTTTGTTACAGCTCAAGTGGGAAAGTATTGTAGTCTTGAAAGGGAAGCAGAACACAAAGCAGTTCAGCTGTTTCGTGCCGATATCCTTGGGGGATGATTGCTCCGCAAAGTTTTCGCCATGCCATACACCAGCATCAACACGAAAGAACCAACGTAAAAATCTATATCGCCTTTGGCTCTGAGGAAAATGCCTCAGAATAACTGCGTTTTTATAATTTAGAAACGAGAATTCAACATGTGGAAAGTAATTCTTAACTGCTTTTACGGAATGTAGTTCGGTTTTAAAGATACTTTCTCAATAACGACAAGTAAAATATAGATCTAACTCCAACTATATACCACACGTTTGATAATTAATTTGAAAATTTTCTGATTCAGATTTGATTATAAAGAAATTATTTTCACTAAAATCGAATTTCCTTCAGTCTCTATTACATTATTTAAATGTTTAATGTTCGATTCTAGCGGTTATCATTGAAATAATCGAAATTTGAACCACAATTGCAACGTTGATTAAAATTTTTTCAACTTCACGTTCACCACACGTTATGAATTGTATTTCATTAGTTACCAGCGCGTCCAAAATTTCTTTAATTTTTTTTGAGGAGAAGCCCAATAATATTTAACGAAGTTGTGTATGAAGTAAACTTCAAACGGAAAACCAAATAATTTGAAGTTTACACGGAGACATTATTGTGATGAAAGATTTAGGTAAGAATTGGAGAAATTTCATTGTCTTATATAAGACCAATTATATTAGTTTCCTGTCCATTTTAAGAGGCCTATTCTGGAAAAAAAATACGATTAAGCACGATCTTGATCAAGTAAATTTATATTTTGATGCATTTATTGAATTAGTCTTTGACTGAGAATATTGGGTATCATAATTTTATTTATATATAAAAGAAACTACATACATCCAAATATTTTATATTGGCCTTTTATATGACAATGAAATTTCTGCAATTCTTACCTAAACATTTAATCACAATGTCTCCGTGTTAACTTCAAATTATTTTGTTGTCCGTTTTAAATTTAACTCGTTCACAACTCCGTTAAATATTATTGTGTTTCTGCACGAAATAAATTTAGGACGCGTTGGTAACGGTAATGAAATACAAATACATAATGTGTGGTGAACGTGAAGTTAAAAATTATTAATCGAAGTTGCAATTGTGGTTCAAATTTTTTGTAGTAAAGGTCTGTTTATTGGCTCTCGTGCCCAAGCAGTGTAAACAAATTAACTTTTTAAAGGTAGACAAATTCTCGGAGCAGTGAAGAAATTCTCTTTATAAATATTAAAAAGTTATTAAACAAGCTCTTTTTTCTTTTTTTAAAAAATATAGCTCCACCTTTTCCGCAGGATGATCCGATATTGTACAGCGCATAAATTAACGGACGTTTCGTTTTCATCTGCTTCAACATTTTCGATTCAGACCAAACCCGTCGTGTTTGTAGAGATCTCAACACTGCCGAACGCTTTATCAATGTAGACGAGAATTGGAAAAACTCAATTATTACTGGAAAACGTATCTCGCTAACTATTGTTATTGCTTCAGATCCCAAGATACCTTTCAATATTATTTGAAAACAGTTTCCCATGAAAACTTTCTATGCAATTACAAGGCCAAACATTGCAAAGAGCAGGGTTTTACATTTCCGAACTCGACTAGATCAAAAGGATATACTAATATTTTTGACGCATCATGGAAAACGAAAAACAAACCGTCAAGGAAGATTTTATTATTATTTTGTATATTTTTTTAATTGTAGCTTTGTAAACTAGTGCATTCAAGGACTTTTGAATAGTATTCAACAAGTGGTTGTTAAATAAACTATAATCTAAATAAGTTTTGTGACAAATAATTTTTTATTAATATCACTCGTATGAAATCGTATTGTAAACATATTTTTAAGCAAATAAAAACGATTCGCTTACAATTGTTACCATTTATTTGAGAAAATTGGGTTGTGTCATATGTCCACGTATGAGAGAGTACTCGCACGGCGTTTATATAATATTATAAAGGTTAAATTAACTATGCATAAAATATAAGAAAAATTTAGAAAATATAATATATTAATGAAAATATTTAAATTATGAACATATCTGAAATATTTAATTACTTCTGGGACAATGCACGGGAGAGATCAGAAACTGGACTCAACTGTAGAATCCCATTTTATAAAACGCCGTACCAGTAGTTAGGGCTAACAAGGATAATAAAAACGAGGCTAGTTTTTATATATATACTATATATGTACTATATTTAAATATTTTTTTATGAAATGTTTATTTTAAAAAAAACTATTGAATATTGTAGTTACACTTGTTGACTATTTTTCCACATAATCACAATCCCGTTTAATTCATGTGGTGAGCCCGTGGCACAAGCTTCTTTATGCCCTCCTCGAAGAAATTTCCTGCCAGCTCCTTCCCCCACTTCAGAACATCTTTCTTCCTTTGCTCGTCAGTTGAAAATGTTTAATTCCACCAATGTGTGCCTTCAGGTAGGTGAAAAGATGCTAATCTGAAGGAATTACTGAGGGTGGTTCAAAACCTCTCAACCAAATGAGTCGAAGAGCGCCTTGGCGTCTAAGGCTGTGTGAGGACGAGCGTTGTCGTGCAACAAGTAAACTCTTCTCGTCAACATTCCCCTCCTTTTGTTTTGAATGCTTCTTTTTATTATGTTTAACGGTCTCACAATATCGTTGTGCATGATGGTATCCCCCTGAGACAAAAATTCTACCAAAATGATGCTTTTTCGTTTCGTCTACCACTCAGTGTTGACAACCCTAAAAAAAAGTCACAGCCAGTTATGGTCACAGTACATTTACTTTCTGAACATGTCTCGTACTTTTGACATTAAAAAAAGATATCACGAATGGAGATATATTGCGTTAAAGTGATAAATTTTACTGTGAAGTGTTTAAAGGTGAATACGTCTCTGAAGTATTTCTCGACGACCGGGTTGTTTCCCGATGAGAAATTATTTGTTGTTTACAAGTTTAGGAACCCGATGTGTGGGGCCAAGTAGAGTAACTGTACATGCAATCATTTTTCTGATATTTTGAGTGGAATGAAAAATAATATTAAAATAATATCTGCATTGCATCTTTACTACCAAATCTACGAGTTTTCAAATCTATGATGACACATAATGAGACGGAATGGTTAAGTTTCTACCTAATGGTTTGAGAATATGTAAACTGTAATGGTTGTGATTATTATGAACCGGAGTGGTTAAAGAGTACACACAACAGACAGGAAAGAGCAACAGATTGGCTTCATTTAGGATTCGGGCCGGCGCTTGCTCCGTGGAGAGCGGTCGACAAGTGTCCGATACATATTTCCCTGGCTGTAATTGCCGCAGCAGCGGAGGCGTGAAACTTCTCTCTCTCTCCCTCCCTCATTCTATATCTCTCTCGCTTTATTTGTCCAGCACGCTCGTTAAAAGCTGCACGGAACACATATTTACATTGCTTTAAACTCAGGCGTCACTGCCGCCGTGACAGTTTTATGTGCAGACTTTATTTACAAACACAATACGCGCGAAACCTCGCGACTATAAAACAACTGATCCCTAGCCCTGGAAGTTTCCCTCGCTCATGATCGCCGGATACGTGACTTCGTAAAACCTGCTTTTGTCCGATACGTAATGAAGGAATGGCTATTCGAGTCAATCAAGTTAAACTTGTAAAACAATCAAATCTCTGTCGTGTCTTTCTGCGGAAAAGCTTTATCCACAGCTATAACATGAGCTACAGCTTTCACGTGCCGGCAGAATGTTACGAAAATATATTTGAATTATTTTGGTAGAAGCCAATGTGTAATAAATTCAACTTGATTACTCCATGTATTATAATTTTTCAGGAATTTACTCTTAAGTTCATACTTTAGCAGTTCCTACTGATTTTAAAACAAAATCACAACCTACAATTTAAAAATTATAAAAATTCATCAGGAGTTTCAAGTTGGGCGATCTGTGACAAAATTACCACAAAAAATTAATTTAATTTAATATGTGAAATATTTACATAAGAAGGGAAACTACATACATAGAAATACAGAGTAAATAATAAATGGTTCCGGCTTGCTAGAACATGAACTCCACCTCAGGTTCTCCGTGTTTAAGTAGAACTTGAAATACTCTAACATTTAACTGCAAATACTTCAGAAAAGAACATACAACGGATCACCTCATGAGTTACAGAGGTGTTGGAATCACCCGCCACGTGTTTTTGTCCGTTCTCAGGCTGACACCCCTCCTCAGCACAATGTGACCCACCGGCCTCCAATCTCTCCGCTTCCGCAGTCTAACATTAAGCTTCTCTCTCTGCTCTCTTCTCCAACCTCCTTACATCCCCTCTTTTTTTAAAACTCTCCTTTTATTGTTATAAATTTTCCTAACTAGTAACAGACTTTCCTATTAGCTGCTGGGACTATTCTTTCTAGCGGGTCATTCCTAGGGATTTCCTGGATACTTTGGCCAGATACCTGCTGTTTTTATGACCGGGGAAAATCCCTTTCTGGAGTTTTTCTAACTTTACATAAAGCTAAAGTTTAAAAAGCATTTCGATACTATCTATTACAACAAATAAACCGCGCCAAAATAATGAATTAAAGAAAGTGCGCTTAATACTCTACATAGATAAACATATTTTACTACTTATTAATTCCTTTAGTTTAGTTAGAAGTAGTATGACTACATACGGCCGTTTTTAAAGATTATGCTCCTGAAAGTAATTATTAGAAAGTAATTGTCAAAAGAAATTTAATATTATATAATAGATAGATAAATCATTATTATTTACTCTAGAAAAATCTGCTGTACTTGATAATATTAAAAATTTTGATGCAAACTTTTGAAGCCGCTTTTCTTTGAAAAATTAAACCTACATTACCCCTGCATACGTATTTATGTATTGCGTTGATTTATTAAAAAAAAATTTTAATTGAAATCCGAGAACAGTTAATTTCAACTTTTAGCTATTTTGGGACTCCAAATATTTCAAACTTATGTTAATGAAAAAAATGACCATAAAAATATGTATAGAGTTATTATAAATGGCTTTCACACATGCTATCCTGCAATTTAACAAATAATTTCTTTTTTGCTGGCAAACATATATAAATGTTGATATCATATTTTTTATCTGATCGTCTTTATTTGAACTAAACTTGGTACCTCAAATAATTTAGGCAATTTTTTGAATATTTATTTTAGTCGATTATAGTTTTAACGGTCTGAATTATATATTCCAATAAAAGAAGAAAAATTTGCACACTGAGAATAATATTAAAATACCCAAATATTATACGTCTACAATACTCCAAAAATGTTATTTCATTTCACGTTTAACTTATTTAATTAATGTCTAACATTTGAATAGGAAAGTTATTTAATCGATATACTCATGATATATCTTTGAACTAATACATCCTTCTTTCCAGAGAATTATGCTTTAAAAAAGACAATTTTGAATTTAAACAATTGTTTATAAATTTATGATACAATATTGACATATTTTACATATAAACGCAAAGTTCTTAAGGGGTTCAGTTCTTCATTGGTTATCATTAAATTAGGTAAAACTAGTATAAGTGACCTTCTAAACATCGAAATTCTGTAAGGTTGGAATTAATTGAATATATATTTTTAAGAAAGGTTTTTTTATAAACTTTGAGCGACATTAACACTTGAAAATTTAATTGACTAACATATATGATGTTTCAAGCCTATAATTTTTAAATTATAATTTTCAATTGGTATTCATTTATAGAATGCCACTTTAGAAGATAAGGAAAAATCTATACATTTAATGAGTTAATAATAACAGTTATATTTTAATAGCCAAGATTTGTGTCTTTAATATTATAAAAAAATTTCATCTTAAAATCAAATCTCTGGTAATTTTAATTATATTTTAAAATAATAATACCATAAATATTTTAATTTTACATCTTCGTTAAATATATTTCCCTCAAAAATGGGGTAAAATTAAGAAAGGTAATTTTTGAATAAACCCTATATTTTAATTATTCATACTTCATTTAACTTTTATCTTTCCCCCAGACAGTCAGAGACGAAAACAAGGTAACAAGGTGAAACAAGTTTCATTTAAAACACCGAACATAATTAATTTTTAAAAATGAGAAACCTTTAAATAATTCAAACCATAGCAATAAAAACTCCCGCAAACCGGTAGAGGTCACGAAATAATAAAAATTGAAAACTTTTTTAGCAACCACAACGTTGTCAACTTTGTATACGAAGTGCGTAACATCCAAAACCCAGATATCCACTGTCGAAACAAACTCTAGTTTGTCAAATAAACAGTTAATACGTATTCAAAACAAATTTAGTATAGCTTCGTTCAACCAAAATAGATCTCGTTTATGACACTCATTATTAACATGAATAAAATTTTACTGCGGAGGGGGTAAATTGGTGACAGTGATCGGCCATGTACATTTATGTGAAATTTCGTTGATATTTATTGTCTTAAATTCCTCTCCTACATATTTTAAGCGAAGCTAACACCCAATAAAACATTCTTGCTCACATATTTCTTGCTTCTCTTAAAAGTTGCAGTAATTTGTGAATATATTTTTTGGTTTTTTAACCCTTGACTGCACATTGTAGCATATATGTAACATCATAACTTTTAGTATCACCCCCGAAGACATCTGTTGGTTTCTAAGAGAGCTAAATTGTGATTCATATATGAAACAAACAAACACTTAAGAAAAAGGTGAAACTTTTGGCATCCGTGGCCAGGTTAAAACATGCCTGTCCAAGCGTTTTGTGAGTCAACCCTTCAGGACAGATTTTTCTGCTCGCCGGTCAACTTCAGAATATTTATTTACCGTTTTTTTTTCATGTTTACTCCAAGATAGAAAGGTTAAACCTTATTCTCATGGTATTATAATTGCAATGCAATAACAATTATCCATTTAATGTGAATTATTCATAAATCAGACCTAATTATATTTATGTTGAATATATGCAACATCATGAGCCAAATTGACTATGGTGTCGTTTGATATATTTTTTGGTTATTTTTCCAGTATTATATGCACAAAAATACATATTAAAATATTTAGTTTTAAAAAACAAAACATCCTGCACTAAAGAACCTCAAGAGTATTGTAACTAGGTCACCCGCCATGTTGGATTAAAACCTGCTGGACATACCTGTTGAATGCAAAGAACGCCAGAACGAAGGATGCCAATAAAAAATAATTAAAAATGAAAAAAATTCGTAGACTACCTTAATAAATATTACCTTCGTCGCTATGAGTCTTCAAACTACGCCGTTTTCCCCGCAAAAAAGATATTGAAGTTTGTGTTCTGCAGGTCCTTTATTATTCTTATGCATTTTAACTTCTTTGAAATCATTTTAAAAACACTATATATATATTATTTTTTATAATAATAATGCAATCACAATAATCAACGAGCAGGCGTTCTGTCTCTTAAAATCATGAGATAATGGGCCATGCAGCAGAGACTACCTTAAACGTTCTTTTTTTGTGGCTTTGCCTATAATAAAATAATTTTTTTTCAATGAAAGAAGAATCAGAAATAAATTACAGACATTACAATATATATTTATTTATACATATATATAGATTGTTGTGAATAACATCGGTAAGTGGCCGCCCTTTGTCCACGGGCCTCAGAGGGAATTAACACTCATAAATCAACCAGTTTTGTTGCCGTAATTAATTGTTCAAAAAAAATCACGGAAAAAAAATGATTAAAAGAATAGACAATTAAGAACTTTTGTACTAATGAAAAGAATAGCAAAACAATATTTCTAAAAAAAAAATTCATTTTAGGCTTCTGTTTGAAACCTAAGAATTCTTTGATCATGTTGTTTTAGAGAAACAACATTTTTTATTAATACGATAACCTTAGTGAAGGATACAACATATCAGTTAGAATTATTCGCCATCTATACTGGTCACAACAGTACGAGCAGGTGTATAATAAGAATAATTTATTATGTTTGATTTGGACTAAAATGTGTTGAGGTACTGAAAAAATGCCAATATTTTTTTAATTGAAATGAGTTTGATCCGTCGAAAGCAATTGGCGGGGGTGGTCAAGGGTCTGGTGCATTAAGCAAGTTCGGAATTGCACTGTCGTTAAAGTGGCGTGAGTGGGAAGTTCGTGGCGTTACTTGGCGCACATCCTATCCGCCACGTCGCGTGTTTCTGGGTCATTACACCACGGGCCCGCTAGAGGAGTAAACATGATATCATCACGAAATTGCAGTGGGGGGGCTCGAAATTGCCGTGTTTTCCTCGAGCGCTATCTTACCCCTTGGATCTTCTTCTCTACCTTGCGAGAATGGGCCGCAACTTTTCTCTCAGTGCGAGCCCAAGTGGAATTGTAAAGTGGATGTCTTATCTGTCTGGCGCAGGAATGTACACATGCAAAGCGCTCCTCGCTCCCACAAGGGCTGTTCCAGCTCAAGCGATGGACGACGTTACCTGTTGGCAAGCTCTCCATGGACAGCCTTTCAAATACAATTTGCTTAACTCACAGGAAAATTGCTCAATAGATAAACTAACTTCTTGAAAACGTATTCTTCTTTATGTAAGTATTTTACGAGCCATCTCAGTTATTTACATTTGTCCATCAGAAGAAGCGAGTTTTTACACGGAACGGTAAATCCTTGACTATTTTAAATTTAAATATTTTTTCATTCCTTAATAACTACAAGTCTTACCCTTTATTTTCTTGGGAAATTTTTAAAATTAGTAACGAAGTTGGCCTAACTTCGTATTCGGAATTTTTACTACAATTTGATTTGGGGAAACCAGGAAAATCCCAAATCAAGATGGCCGGAAGAAGATTCGATTCCCATTCCTCAACATGGAGTTCTGTCACAGTGTCATAAGGAATATGTGCATTCAATTGAGGCGGTATAAATATATACGTGGGCTAATTACGAATTTTTACCATACATTTCGATAAAATATTTATTAAGCCATTTCTCTTTTTGTATATTTGCATAATAGGCACAAATAAAATACGTTTCCCAAGACGCCCTTATCGTCAGTATTTACATTAAAATCTTTGTAGCCAATCTCAGAAACACAACCGTTCATCTTATATGGATCCCGGCCCAGTAGGGAATCCGGGGGAACGAATTGGCTAATAAATTAGCTCAACAAACGTTTGAACTGAATGACAGCTGTGTAGTCGACCAGATGCATAGCAAGAATTATTATACTCTGCCAAAAACGACTTACTTAGTGTTCACCTCAGGAGCATGATCAACGATCCTACAGTGAATGATTACTAGAAGGAGAGGAACTATGCTCACCCAAGACAGCTTCCAGAAGAACACAAGCGGTTATTTCTATAATAAGATCGGCCCATAACTTTTGAACTCATAACTGTCTATCTATTTTCCAGTATCCCGAAACCATCATATCAATTCTGCAGAACTCGGCTCACGACGAACCATATCAGAATTTCCCTGCATACACAAAGTCTCACAACAAATTCCCCAGCGACATGATGGATGTCTACTAATTTACCGCCAGAAATTGGTAAATCTTATCAAGTTCCTGAACCTAATTTAATTATATTGTAACCATCTATTTGATGCTATTGTTAATCGCTAACGACTATTGTATCAACGTGACTATAAATAGTAATAAAAATATGTTTGGAAGTTTATATTATGCCGTGTTTACATCGGAGTTGTGAACAAAGTTGGCAACAAATGTAGACAACTTTTAAAAGATTTCTAGAACTTTCTTTGTGTTTTCAACATTTCACACAGACTGTCGATAATGGTATCAACATTTTTTTGCAACAATTATGACGGATCTTGTTGTCAATTTTTCTTGCTCAACATTGTTGATGACAAAAAATGCTGACTTTTGGTGTAAACGCGCCTTTAGACCTTTTTCTTTGATCAGGATTCTAAATCAAAGATTAGGATTGATCTATATAACGCCGCCACCTTTTTATTTATTTTTTCTCATCACGCACGTGATTTATGTGTGAAAAAAGTTAAATGCTTTAGGGTGCATACTGATGTGGGATACCTCAAAATGATTAAACAACTGGTACGCTAAATCGCTGCAGGCCAATGGAATAGTTACGTTTATATGACTTATTTAATAAATGGAGAAATATCATTCTATTAAATCAGAAATTTATTATAAATTTAAATTTAAAACGTTATAGTAGAGAATAACTAAAATACTTGTGACGTTTACCAAGAAAAAAAACCCTGCAGGTGTCTTAAAATTCTATTAAATGATATAAATTCAAATTCGTAATATAAAAATTCTATTAAATAATATAAATTCAAATTCGTAATATAAAAATTCCAAAAATACAAAATTTTACAGAAATGAAATTATGGAAAAATGTGTAGAATATTACTTAATATTAATTACATGAAATGTAGAGAATAACATGAATTTCTAAGGTGCAATTTACACATATGATACGGTCGAAATGACTATTATACTTATACACACATTGTGAGTATTTTTGAATTTTGTAAAAATAAATTATAGTATAATAAATTGATTACAAAAACATGAAATCATAAATTATTTTTAAATAATCCGTATGATTTTTTTATTTATGATACAATAATTGAATCTAATATGTACCATTTTGAGTAACAAAGTGGAAGAATATTTGCATTCTTCATCTAAAATTTTCACATTTTAAAAATTTAATTTTTTTAAAATATATGCGTTTGGACAAACTGAATAAAATTTGGTGTTTCAAATTTTTATTTTAATTTATTCGAGTTTTTAAAAAACTTTACGTTTGTCCTACATAAAAAGAATAGCAATAAACAATTAATTTGGTTAATTACAGTGTTTTTATGAAATATATTAATTTTGTCTTTAATTTTTTTGACTCTTTGGTCCTCTAAAAAGTCTCATGTTAATTTGTTCAATTCTTGAAACCTGTGACGCAATCAAGTCAGATGCGCCGAAATATGTTCATCTATCTTGTATTAAAATTGTTTTGAGGAGAATCGAATATATTGCTGATCATTTTGCTGCTGGACGATTCCTTTCGGAGCAGGCTGGTCATTATTGACATAAGTGTCCTCTGAAGTTTACAGTCTTGTTTTCGTGCAGGTGCAGAACATCACAAGATAAGGCTGTTAGTTTTACCTCAGCCAACTAAAACTAATTGCTGTTTTTGGGACATGCAGAGTTGTTCTAATCTTTGGGGTTCCGCGTAAAGTTATGTATTAATACTTTTTTTTGTAATCTCTGCGTAGCGGTGAGTTTTTATTGTCTTGAGCATAGGCCAATTATGGAAAGAGAAACAAAATGGCATGGACCATACGTAACACTTAGTCTATTTTTCTATAATTTATTTAAATCGTTTTTTGATCAAAAAGGTATAATCAAGTGTTTTCTCCGAATTTATTATTTTATATAATATATTATTAGTACTTAACTATTTAAAATGAATTCTTCAGGATATAGTTAAATATTTGCATTAAATGTAGTCATTTAAATTTTCCAGAAATGTAAGTTACAAAAGGGATCAAATCAAAAAGAAAGTTAAATCATTTAAAGGAAGAGGTTAGTGTTTTGTATAGTTTTACGTTTAATTTAGAATACCCTTAGAGTCTAATTAATATATTTCTTCAGAAGTATAAAACTAATGTACAATAAACGTCCATGTTAGTTCTTGACCTTTGCTGTGATTCGTAGCTGGACATTTCGAAAAAAATCCGTGCCCAGATAATACACCAGACTTAGTTAATACGTTAACTGATGTATAGTTTGCTCCATGAGGTACGGCCGCGTAATGTCTTTACAAAATTTGCCCCCCTTGTTGACTGCGTCACGGAATCATCTGCCTCTGTTCCCTCCACCACTTCAAACAGATGGATCCGTTTACCGTGCATTGAAGATTACCTGCATTAGCCTATTACTATGCCGAACAATGCGCCCTTGCCAGGTAAAACAATATTTGGTATGTGGAGTTGATTGAAACTGACCAAATGTAATCCCCTGGAAATATAGCATCGGCATTCGGCTTCAGACATTTAATACCGAAGTGGAGGAGGACTCGAAAGCGTAATTCAATCTTTGTAATTGCATTGTGAACCTGATCTAATAATAATATTAAAATTTATTCGACTTTAATTTCAGAATACCAAAACATTTCCAAATGTTTACAAGTATTCTTCTGTTAGATATCAGATCGTCACATCTTGGCTTCCTGGCTCTACCATTCCGCATCCCTCCTTTCAAATCCTTTTCAATCACGTGGATTACCCTCAAGTAACCTGTTACTCTGCAAAAATGTGGTGTTATATAATTTATATACAGGTTCAGACTTTCCATAAAAAGTATCTTAGGTAATTAAGTATGAATGAATGTATCAGAACAATGCGAAAAATGAAGAGAATAATATTTTTTTATTTTTCCCAGCAACTATAACAAGTAAACTGACCCAATTGCTAAACATAGTGACCCTGATTATCACTCTTGGACCATCGTTCCATAAGCTTTCCGATTACCCGAGTTAAAAAGGTTTTCGGTTGAGCTGGAAACCAAGTATGCATCGCTTCCTTCCCCTTGTTTATCAGCGCTGAATCGACTGTCTACAAACTCTTCAAGTAAACAAAGCAGATAGTAATCCAACGTAACGAGATCAGGTCTGTATACAGGATGGTTCAACAATTTGAAGACCAGATTCTGGAGAATTTTTATCGGTGTGGCCTTTAAAAAATCAACGTTTGTTCCGAGTTGCAGACTTCAGCTTGAAGCAAATAACTTTAACGTTTACTGCATTTTGGTTACCCTCTTTCCCTGTAGAAATAACCTTTAATAAATCCTAAAAAATTGTGATAATCGCTTTTCCTGAATTTTTTTTCACTAGTGATTCAGAATATTTCTATTTGTTCTGGTGTTTTTTATCAACTGTTCGCAGTGATCGATCCATGTTTGACATCTAATGATTATTCCTTCCAGAAAAAATTCACCATCGTTTGCTTGACGGCCCTGTTTGTACTATGATTGAATTTTGTTGAAACCCATCTCGCACAGACTTTATGAAAGTTCACCCTGCCGAACCATGCATAATATACATATCGTTTGCTATTTTATAGGTTAGCTACGAGCACAATACGAACATGATGAATTATTTGAATTTGGCTGTGTCGTTCTGTCATAAAATATTGCCACCGTAATGTGCTGTAAGTCTTCAGTTGATTGCACCTTCTGGTGCTCCTCAGACCATACATGAGGCGCAAACCGTCAGTGACACAGCCATGTTAACTTCTCAACAGAGAACTTCAGTGATAACGCTGAAACCTGAACAAAGCGAAAACAATGGAGCCATCTCTGAGATGGTAAATCAACCAAAAGGCAATTTAGAACGAAGGTGCTTTTACGTTTTGGCTTAACCTAGTGTTTAATGGACACTGTCGCTGGTTCCTCCCATATTAAACAAAATTAACAAAGTAGGTAAATAAAAATAATAATCAAAATTAAATTGTGATGATAACCCTGTAAAAATACTAAAAATGTTATCTAATGGAAGATGGAAATTTTATTGGTAGAAAACCTATAGTTAATCGTGTCTTCACTTCATTATTTAAGTGTTTCAGATAGATTCTGACACTTACGAAAGAGAGTTAAGATTGAGACATATTTGATTTCTGATCTATGACTTTCTCCTAACGTCGTTGCCGATAAATTGTTCCAATAATTTATAGCCCGAGTCATTAATGAATATTTTCCCATGTTAGATGCTTTCTGCCAGGACCTTAATTTTAGGAAATGTGGTCTTCCGCTTTAAGTCAGTTCTTATAATTCACCTCGAATTCCCTGCCTAGCTTTCAGAGATATTAAGGTTTCAAAGAAAACATGTAGCCCAGCTTCCTTCAATTTCTCTGGTAGCTTTACTTTTTCATGACCACGCCAAGGTCCAATGCGTACGATCTTTAATGTTCGCAGTTCCATGACTTTACAGTAAAATGTTCGGAATTCAGCACACATTTGAAAATGTACAATTCTGTTTGATGGAGCAAATTTTGTAATTTGTAACCAAGTTTTTTCATGAAACAGATAATAAAGTTAATAGAAAATTACCAATAAATCATTCATTGAGTTTGAAAAGTTCTAGCCATTTATAATCTTCGTTATCTGAAAATTGTCGGAAATATAGGCGTATTGGTCAACTAGTAATATCAATATTACAACATGCTCATCTCCTGTATATTTAGTTGTCTTTGTTTTTGCCTCGCATCACGCAGGTCTCGAGTTCGAATCCCGGGTAGGGCATGGATGTTGTGAAAGTATGTTTCTATACTGATAAACTCCAAGAAATTGGTTTCCGGACAAAAGTTAAATGCAGCAGAGTAAAAATTCGTTTAGCAGTTTATGCGTCTATTAACAAAATCAAAATTAAGAAACATTAATAGGAATTAGAAGATTCGTCCACACACTCAAAACAGTGAATTACTTAATACTTTCAGAGCTTATAGCTTAGGTAGGGTTTTATATAAAAAAAATTTTATTGATTGAATATAATAATTCCATAATAAAAAATCACATTAAAATTGAATTCTTACAAAATGAAAATTAAAAAGAAGGGGACATGGACTCTCTCGCTATCTCTATCTCTCTCTCTCTCTCTGGAACTTCATGGGATGAAACTCAACATGGGAAAATAGAAATTACTGATATAAATAAATTTGAAGTTACGGATTAAAAGTATAAATGAAGGGACCTGGCATTACGATACTTCGATTTAAACAATTTAGACGATACTGTAACTTTGTGGTTACAGCTGATGAAGACTGGTTGCGGTGAAAGTGTCGGCCCGATTTAGCTCTCCCAAAATCTTCTAATTCCTCCGGCATATGTTTTTAATTTTCCATGCCCGTCCACTAACTAGAGATGCTCCCTGAGCTCAATTATGCAGGAATATCAATTTTGGTGTCCCTTGGAGTTGTAAATCCTCTTTAGATCTTTTGTTATCGATCCTTTGTCACCGAAAAAGGTCTGAGACCACCGGACGTGTCAACGAGCTGGCCGCACAGCGATTTTCCGCCCCGAATTAACGCCTTATAAATAAATGCTCATATCAACTATTTGCCTTGTTTGAATTCAAAGTTATGTAGTGAAAAAAATTATATTATATTTCATTTGAAGTTCATTTAATAAATAATTTATATCTTACATTACTTGAATTCATTAAGTGTAGTGTACGTTAAAGTACACTATCAGTTTTTAATTTTAACGGTAAATTGTCAACTGAATTATTATTAGCGGAGGGTTGGCGTCGTCGCAATATATATATATATATATATATATATATATATATATATATATATATATATATATATGCATAAATCTCTTGCAAATTTTGAAGAAATAGAAAAATTAAGATGAAATCGAGGAACTAATTCAGTGTGTAAAACTAGAAAGAATAACTTAAAATTATGAGACACTTCATTTGGTGAAAGAAAACAAGGAAAAAGTCACAGTTCAGTAGGGATTAAAATAACGAAACGAGATAGAAGATCCTCTAATCGAATTTTGTGAACGGGACAAATTTTTAATATGCAATATTCTTTACGAAAATCCAGAGAAAAAGACATTGATGAATATCCTAAAATACTGGAAGACACCAATTTGCTTATATCCTACTAAAGTACTTCCAGGAACGACTTGCACTCTGATAACAATTTAGTTATAATTAAATGAAGATTGAAACTAGGAAAAGAAACGCAGGCCAAAGGAATGTAATGGAAACTGAGACAACGTAGAATTAATGAAAAATTTACTATTGCACTTTTACAAGAACGAAATATTAAATAAAGCTATTGCCATAATACAACGATGCAATATGCTGAAGAACCAAATCAATATATCATATTAACAGAAATTGATGACAGTCGTCGACACGTGATTTCGATGAACTTATCAGGCTTATATCCCAATACAATTTAACCATCCACTAACTGGGGTAAACCGAGTCATGGATCAATGAAGATATGTTCAAACTTATTTATCAGAGACGAAAATATTAAAATGCTAAAGGAGACGGAGAACGAAGGTACAAACCACTTAGTAATGAAGGCAATAGTATTTGAAAAGCAACCGAAAAATAATAATGACAAAAAAATTTGTGGTGATATTGGGTAAAATTTACTTGGCGATCTATAAATCAGAGCTTTGGAAAATTGAAAACTAAAGGAGGTAATATTAGGAGACCAGATGGGAAACACTTGTTTAAGTAAATTTGAGAGGATAAAAGCTGTTTTATTTTGAGTTCTTATAAGGAGAATCATAACCAACTAAGTTCATAGAGGAGGTAAGGAACGTTTAATAAGAATTATAAGACGCATTTATACCTGCATAATTGGCAAACATAGTGAAATATTTAACGGTAAATAGTGGGCAATATAAAAGCAGAACTTCTAAGATACATGAGAGAAGTTGGACATCAAAGAGTTTAAACTGGTACCTATAATGCACATGACCGGACAAACACAATCAAAATATAAGAAAATCCACAATTAAAGGGGAAAAACAGGAGGAGAAATGCGAGAATTGTCGAAGAATAAGTCTGAAGTCACATGCATCCAAAATATAAATATTTACACGAATAATATACAGAAGATATGAAATCAGAGTCAAGACGACATGAAGAAAATCCGTTTGGATTTAGGAGAAATAAACGCACGAGGGAAGCAATTTGAGCCCTGCACCTTAATATATCCGATATATCAACTTTTGGACGCTGTCATTGAAAATTACAATAAGATGTTTTACATTCTGAATAAAATAAGAGGACAACCTATATTAAAAACAAGACCGCTAGTAATAGAGACAAGAACGGGAGGAAAATCGTGCCAAAATTAAAATGGACGAACGACAAACTTGCAGATTATTATTTAACTTGTATGTTGAAGAAACTACGACGTAATTAAAATATATAATTTAGCACAAAAAGTAGTTTACAAATACATAGAAATAATTCAAATGCAACTAGTTGCAGACGATATTGTTCTGCTGTCAAAGAGAAAGAAATATTTCGTAAATATGTTACAAGAAACTAGGGGATTATTCCAAGAGAAGCAGAAACTAAAAATAAATAGCGGGGGAAACTAAATTCAGCATACAGAAATATACCGTCCCTCGTAAGTTACAAATATATTCTCGTGTGGTGGAGGAGTTTTTCCTATTTGGGGAGAAGATTACGAAAGATGAAAGGTGCAGAAGCAGAGTAACACATGTTAAAAGAGCAGTTTTTCTAGAAACTCAATTTAATTGTGTTCAATTTTGAAACTATTTGAGGAAAAAATTTCTGTAGCCTAATTATATTTACAGCAATGTGTGTAACATGGGGAGTTATCAGGAATAGTCTGGAAGCTCTTGAAATATAGTGTTACAGATGTGATGAAGATACAGTGGAGTGACAAAATTATAAAGTTTTAGACCATATAGGCGAGGGAGGAAGTGTAACAGAAGACATCAGAGCTTGATAAACTTAATGGCAGAAAGTACAGTTGGTGGCAGGAATAATATGGGGAGGCAACGATACATTCTACAGATCAAGTGATTAAGGACGTTAGATGTCAATACTGTGTTCTGAAGAGGATGACTGAGGACAGAGTCTCAACATGTCAGTCAGTGGACTCATGACACAGAAACATACATGCCCTTCTATTCTCTCTTGTCCCCATTACTAAACAGTAATAGCTTTGTCCTCCTACGCTCTAAAATAGCTGCTATTACGTTTTTTTCACCTTAATAAAACTTAATTAAAACGAAAAATTCTGAGGGATCACACTTGAGAGAAACGAAATCCCGCTTAGGCGCAGAAGGAAAGTTATTGCAAATAGATACGCGATCAAAGCAAGAGAGGCGTCGAACCCAATATTAAACTAACAAACCATCACCTCTCGACATGCGGAGAAAGAACCACCTAGAAACTTAACCCCGTACTACACTACACTAAAGGCTATTATGCGAAAATAAGGAATGACTCTTACAAAGATGGACCACAACAACGCGACAAGCATCCCCTTATGGACGATTAACGAACTGCCAATTGATATATCGCTATATAAGCTTAAAGTAAGCAACCCACACATCACAAACTGGAACGCTGAAGTCAACGAGTTACTACAGAGGTATAATTTTCCCAGAGTCCTTTACACCGGCGCGTCCAAAAATGCAAATGGAGTTGGTTGCGGTATAGTTACGACTGGAAAAGAAAAATCAATCGTTATAAACCATAATGCAACGATTACTACAGCAGAATTATACGCCAACTTCATGGCCACGGAACTGTGTCTGGAAACACCAGAGGCCAATAACAACATCTTAACAGACTCGAAGGAGGTAATGCATAGAATAAACAGTACGGTGTACATAAATGGTTGCCTAAATCGAATTAGAGAGAATATAATGAAAATCCACGGAAACGGCAACCAAATAACTAGAGCCTGGAGACTGGCGCATAAGAAGATAGGACATGACAGGGCAGATCTCCTAGCGAAGATGAAGCTGATCATCAAGAAAGAACCAGGAACCTGCCAATTTGCACCATCAGGGACTGTAGAGTATGAATTTACAAGGAACTGCAGGAAAACTGGAATAGGCCAGTGAAACCAAAAGTCTGTGGATTCATCCTAAGAAATGTCAGAAGCATCAAAGAAATATCGCACCCTAAAGAACTATCTCGAAGGCAACAGGTTGTTTTAGTTAGAATAAGAACATTGCACTCCAGTTTCACTCACTCATTCTTGATTTAAAGATCTCCGCAACCGGTATGCAGCTCATGCAAGGAGGCCACCACAATTCCTCATGTCCTCTTTGACTGCCCCACGGGCAGTTATAGCGACATAAGATCAACTATGATGAATATATGCAACCCGCCATCAGCCATAAACAACCTTATAGAATTTACTATGAAAACTGAGTTATATAAAGTAATTTAAATGTTACGCAAATGTAAAACATAACAGATTTAATTCGCTAATGACCAACAGGTTAATGCGACTATAAATTGTAAATTAAAAAAATGACAAACAATTTTGTATTGGAAATTTATTTGCATGAGGATATGACCAATATCCCTATGATAAAGATGTATAGAAAAATTTGTTTAATTTTCGCACATGGCTATTAAGTATTCCAGCTTTTGATTCATAAAGTCCTTGTAAAATGGTTCAGTAATATAGTTGTTACCATTGTAACGACGCAATAACATTTATTGTTTATGTTTAAAAACCTTTTCAAGTACAACAGACTCGTTACTGCCCATGTCATCCCATCTAGTAAAAAGTAATAATTCTCCGTAAAAATGCTACAATACTGTAATTTACTTAGCCTAGGCGTTGGCAGAGGGCGTCTGTTACAATCCTACGCTCTGAGTGCGTAATAAAAGTTGAGACATGCAAAGCACGGATTACCCCCGCACTACTACTACCTGCTCCTCACGTTGCCAGTTGTGTATCTCATGTCAACAAGTACGGAATACGTTGGCCTGCAGGCAGTACATAAGAACCAGTTCTAATGAGCTGATCTAAAACAGAGCAAAAAGTATGAAGAACGGAGGACAGTTCGGGTAGACACAACAAGTTTTTTAATGATGTAGTTGGAGCAGGAAACATTTTAAGAAAAATTCTTCTCTATCCGGCATTTTTGTTATCCGCCTTGCATTACCATCAAAAATTAAGCCGATTAGTCGACAATATTCCGTAAACACATATTACAACTTTATAGTATTGGAGTCCCTAACTTACATATTGTATTTCCCATTGACACAATACCGACCGCAAATAAAACTAAACATGTAATATTTTGGATATATGGCTCTTATTTATAAAAGTAAAACGCTATAGTACATTATTATAAGATTTAGATAAAGTCTTCACTACTTTCGATGGATCAGCACTACAATTTATTGATTCAACCACGAGCAATACATTTTTTTAAAAAAAGGCGAGTGTACTGTAATTCCACTAGATTAATTATGAGACCACTTTTGTAAATAGTAATATATTAAAATTATTAAATAACACGCTTCATGGACCACTAAGTGGTTAACGAAAAACTAATATCTCAAACGAATCATAATTTATAGTCGCAAAAAGAAGTTTATTGGGCGAAATATTATCAGAAGCTTTCAGTAACCTGAAAATTGTATAGATTATGTTATCTTATTACTATTGGGAATTTAAAATAAGAACAAACACTATTACGAGTGAATAAGTTTTATTCAATAATAATCTGCAGAACAAAATTAACGTTATATGAACGTGTTATAATCATAAGGGTTCCGACAATACAACAAAAGTATCAACGATAACACAGAACAACAATATTTCAAAATATACATAAATAATATTTTACTTTATTTCAGTTTTATTAAGAATATAAATTAAATTAATTATCAAATTTATAGGGAAATTTTAAAATGTTTTATTAATTACAACTACGTTTCAGTACCTTTTTGTAAAGTTACAAATTTTTTTGGCATACGTGGTGAAAGGAACAAACAATAATTCAAATAATAAGTTTACAACTTTTATTTCAAATTCTTCTATATAAAAATGTAAAACAATATAAGTTTTAAAATCAAATAAGTTTCGAATATTTCTTGAATTAAAATAATACCACTCATACAGTAATTATGATCGTAAATTTTTCAAACTAATTTTTCAAATATTTACAAAAATAATGATACTTTTTTAAAAAAATTAAATAAAAAATTACTACATAATGGATGATAAATGTTACTTGATTTTGAGGTATGGTTATGTGAATTTGTAGTGTGAATTTTACAGTTAAAATTTTTTAACGAAGAGATTTTTTAATAAATTAAGTTTAACATTTTTTTTATCAATGTATGAAGTTTAAACTTTATTCCAATCTTCTAAATTGTGTATTATGACAACATTGTCATTTAAAGTTTTGTAGTAGTTCGTCAGTTCTTTTAATCCACTTTCAAGACCACGTTTAGTTAGACCAATGTAACAAACACTTTCCTGAATTATGTTAACCTCAATTAATTTCATGACGTTGTTGTTTTTCTTTTTTAATTGTGTTATTACCTATAATTATAATTTTAAGTTTAATATTGGTTTTAAAAATTGGGCATAAAATTAAAATTTGATAACCTTTTTAAATTTTTTACTTATTTTACCAAAATATAGTAGTATCATAAATTGTTCAAGTAATTTTTAGTTTCATTACTTTTATTTTAATTAGTTTTCCTCTTTTTAAATTTCGTATTATATTTACGGTTATTAATTATTATCCTTAGTTTGTTAATTTATCTTAGGAGCGGTTTTCGTGTTATAACGCTAAAGTTCGTGTTATATCGACCGCGATTGATATTAAGTCGCTGTATGGAAAAATATTATATCCATTTTGGGTTAAATGAGTTTATATTAGTCACTATTGAATAATTCAACATTGGATGAGGCAGAAAATATGTGAAATATTTTAATTGAAACGTAATAATAAAAGGAAGCCATATATTCTATTCTACAAAAGTGACCTACAGGTAAAAATTAACACTCTATGGCCGCTCCACAACACTTATACTGATGTAAACCATTTTAATCTAATACTGAGCCACTTTCAAATATTTGTTTTTCTCAACAATACAAACCAGTCCAATATAACGAGGTATGACCGCGTCCACTGTTATCACCCCGCTAGGGTTTGCGACCCCAGCATTGGGGGTCCCAAAGCAAGTCAATAGACACTTTGCCTCGTAGCCACATATTTCCTTCGTTCTTCTTTGTATTACCACCCTCCGTCACTACAGAGGAACCCTCGTGCAATCTCTGCTTTATTGACCGACCACGGAATTGGGCGTCAGCAGTCTTCGAGTCAACAATTGAAACTATTTACATCCAAATATTCTGTGATTTAAGTATCGCATATTTCTATTTATTAATTTAATAACAAATTAATATATTACATGATATATATATAACTTTAATGGACATAAAGTTCAAACAAATATATTTGCAGTATTTATAAACATGAAGGTACTTAACTTCTTAGTGTACATATTTGGATTTCATTGGACAAAATAAGCTTGAGTCAATGCTTAGGAACTGAAAACAGAAAACAGACATCACTGATTACACATATATTTAAAAAAATATTTTGTAAGAGCAATATATTGCAAAAAAGTCTTTCATTGATGGGAGTACGTCCTTGTGAACAAAGAATTTGGTTAAATACGGGGAAGTTACGCGTGTTGCCTAATAGTGTTACTGTAGTGAATATATCATACTTCTTTTAAAAAGCCTTTCGCCGTTTCCGTGCATTGACTAAACAGTTAGAATTTTAAATATTATAATTGAAATGTAATACGTCAAAGACAAAAGTAAACTAATTGTATAAATAAATTGCCAAGTTACAGAAAAAATGAAGTCATAATATGAATATCACACAAAGTTTCTGCAACCCTTGTTGCTTTCGTCAGGTGATTGAACGCGCAAGGAACAAGGATTACAGAAACGTTGTGTTGTATTTATGTTATCACTTCATTTTAACTGTTATTTGACTAATCATTTGTAAAATTTAAATATTATACTATACTTAAACCAACGGAGAATTTAAATTAAAAACACATATTAGACATTCAAACAGTGTATTCCTCATAAAAAGGAATTAGTAGACACTTAAATATTAAGTGAACATCTTACGGTAGAAATATTTGAAAAAAAACACAATTCAATCGTCAATTAATCCATTTTGATTCAATTCTTCAAATTAACAAACAGAAGCTTTCGACCTGTGGGCTATTTTAATCTGCTAAGTTTTATAAACTACAAATACAATTATATCCACATTTGTTATTACATAAAGACTGATAAAGAATCGTGAGTACATATACTGTAATTACATTTTATTAAAATATTTTATAATTAGATTTACAGGTATATAATTATACGATTCCTTATTAAGCTTTTTATGTAATAACATATGCGGATATAATTTTTTAAAACATTAAAGAAGAATATGGATTACAAGCCAAAAAATTCTGTTTGTTAATTTGGCGAATTCAATAAAAATTGATTAGTTGACATCGTAATTGTTTTTTTCAAATATTACAAAGTCTATTAGATAAACTAGATTTATCTTATTTTGGTTTTAAAACAAAGGGTTTTATTCACATATTAAAGATATACAGATTAATTTTCTACTGCAGGTTCAGATATTAATTTCATTACTTCACTCATATTATTTGTTTGATAAAATATTTATACATAAATTTAATAAATCTAGTGTATCAGGTTATTATATATTAATTTTACAATTATATATTAATTTTACACCTTCAAAATCTTAAAACGACAGTAAAAAATATTCAGTGAAAGTGTGGAATACATTATTTTACTTCAATAATAGGCTTAAATTGAAATATATGGACCGAAGAATAGGTTCAAAGCAAAGAGTGAAACAGAACTATTAGTCAGTAATGCACAATTACACATGTAAATTAAAATTAATTAGAGCACTTTATGTCAGTGCGAAATTTTGTGTAATGCATATTTAGTGAAAAATTAATTTGATTCTCATAAAAGAGTTTAAAGCGATTAATTATAATTAATATTTGTCGCTGCAGAGGCCCAGTAATTAACAAACTCAATATTTCCATGTTTATGGGATGGCTTCAACGATACTCCTAAAAAGTTGTCATTCATTTACACTACAGGCTTTATTTCGAAAAGTAGGTTCAAAATGTTTCAAAAAATGAATGCTTTAAGTAATGTGCTTTTGAAAATCTCATAAAGTATGAAATTAAACCATTTTTTCTACAAATTAAGAAAACCGTTATTGAATTTTAGATTTTATTAAGTATCAATTTGTAAGGATATATTCTGTAACAGTATGAAAAGCGTAAAAAAATTTTTGTTTCCATAGAAAACGAGGCGACCCCAATAAGCAACGAAATGTGAACTGTTTTCCGTCATACAGAAATATATTCAGAAATACATTTATTCAGGCACTCGTGAATACAGCTGTCGAAATTTATTTGTAGAATGGAGTCTATTAACGCTTAGTAGTGGTTCTGAATTCAGAGCTGCTGAGATTCAGGGTGCCATTCAATTATCAGCTTTCCCAGTTCCTCGGTTAATTATGTCGGGATCCGTTAGCGGTGTAATACCAGTAAATATGCAATCACATAATAAACCAGTGTGACCAAAACCGAGAACGTCGATCAAGGTTGGAGGCATTCTAAAACAGATTAAAGCCACATACAGACTAAAATATAAGTATACAATTTTGTTCTTCTTATTTACTTCAGGACACTTCCGTCATAAAGAAGTGCATTTTCTTGCCCTATATTAACAATTATTTTAAGAATCATAAGAAGCCTATAATTATTCATTTCAATCGTCGAAGGATGATTATTGAAACATAAAGATACTAAAAAAATTTTATACAATAATTATAATTAAAGAATGTTAAAGCAAGGAAACTACATTGGAGCTTCAAAAAAAACGGGATTATATTTTCTTTGCGCATAACATAAATTAATAATGATTTTAATAAGAGTTTTATTTCATTATGAGAAAATCCACATATTTCTAAAACTAATTAACAAATTCGAACTATCTGTACGAATTAAAACACAGTTATAAACAAAATTGACTTTCTATGATTTCTTTGGTAGGATTCTTCTATAAATATGTTTTCTAGGATCGAGAAATGGCATTTCTTTCTCAAAAACAAAAATTTTATTTTCTGAAGATACTTTCACCAGGAAATAACACGAAGGAATGTACTTATGCTATTACAATCAATTAGATACGTAAATTTTGGTTGCAGGTTATTTGAGGAAACTTTATGTGGAATATTTTGCAACATACATTTGGTCTTTTATAATTTGAAGACGTCCAAATATAAGTTTAAAATATATTCTAGAAAAAAATAACTAGTTCTTTGATGTCGATAAGCAACCTGTAGCGTCGAATATGAACTCAAATCGCATCCTAAACAAAAAAAGAGTAGTTTTAATCTTGGAGAGGATCTGGGAGAAAATACGATCATCAGAAATTAAACATATGAGCCTTCCTTGAATTTTGGACTGTGGGCTTCTGGAATAGTTTGGATTCTAGAGCTGCGTTGCTGCACATCGTGGAATATCATCGGACGACTCCACAGAGCACAAGGTGATTACGCTGTGTATGCCTAATATCGTAATTTTCCTATATAAATGTGAATAAAGAACACTAAACGTAGGAATTATTTTAAAGTCATTAATAAAAATAACAAAATAAGATAAATTTTAGCCGCAATGAAGAAGTGTGACGCGTGCGTCATCAAAATTAATATTTCGTAAAACCAACAGTTGACGTCATCAGGACTAATAAAGTAACCATATTCGAATTTGAGGGGAATTCAAACACAGCATTGCGTATCCCTATTGAAAGTAATTTTTAAATGATTAATAAGTCCAAAACACTTAGAAATTATATTTCAATTTGACAACATGTTTCAGTCCACATGCGGACACTCATCAGGTTTACAATAAAGATATTAATTGCTTCGGGTGATGAAAACTTTGAATGCTACTAATTGAGAACAATGTATTGAATTGAGCTGGTGCAAATATTTGTACAGTTAAAGTAACTCCCGTCAGATTTTAAAAAAAATCCTTTAAATTAAGTATTTCTTTTAAAGCGATTTTTTTATCATTCTTACATATACAATTTTTGTACACGTTATCATTGAAATAATATTACGTGTTACAGTATGATGGACACGTGAAAGTTCTGCGCTGTTTCTAATAAGTAACTCAACGAAAATAAAGCAGCAAGGGAGATTTTTTTTTATATTTGGAGAAGGCACGTCTTCCTTTATGAATCCTGGGCGGACCTCTTCCCGTCCATTTCTCCCGGATCCCAGTTGTCAGGAGGATTTAGCAGGAGATGAGACAAGACTGCCGGGAGTTTGGGCGTCAAGAACATCCGAGGGGGTCAGAGCGTCTGCGACGCACTAATCACATTAAAACTTTAATGTGTCTTGTATCAACTCAATTATTTTTTAGAAAACCTTTACTGAAGAATTAGCAATAAAATTAAATTATTTTTAGTGTTGTATCTGAGCAGTTAAATTTAGACTTAAGTAATTTTAATTTTAGGCAGCGATAGAAATATTTTTTCAAGAAATGAATCAAAGTAAAAATTTATCGATCATTAAACAATGGTTTATAGTTTCGTTGTTAAAATTAAAATGAATTAATTTCTCCAAATCAATTTATCGACTGTAAAAGTTCAATTATCATCTGGATCATTCTTTTTGGATATTTTACATATAGAGCTTGTAATTTAAATCATAAAATATAATTTTACCTTATCTAACGAATATTTTACTGTTTGTATTGACCATTGTGAATTTTTAAAACTAAAATACAACTTTTCGATTCCAGACTTGCATAGATAGTATAGTTTCTAATTCAAATTGAATGAATCATCCTTTAATTGGTTCAGTTATTTGAGTGGTGTGTCCCTACAGAATACAGTGCTAATTCAGTTTTAATTAATTGTTGCGGTCATCAAACTTCGGCAGAACTGATATTTATTTCAATTATAAAGTAATAACTTCATAATTAATATTCATCAAGCTTTCAAGATTAGCTCTCGTACATTACTGATATTTTAATTGTTGCCAATGTATTGTCAATCTGAATAAAAATGCCTCTATTGCAGTATCTCCTCCGAACCGCTAAGGTTATATCCTGTATACAGTAATTATATACTTCATTTCCAGAATTTCTGAAGTTTAACCGTTCAAGTCACTCGGAGATTGAGCGGAGCTTGCCTTCGTTTCATTAAGCTGAGTGTGTGAAGTATAGTGTCCTATTAATCAAACTACATTGAAAGGATATAAACTTAAACGAATTAAGAACAGTTATCCTTGAATAAATATCTGAAATTGTTATTTTGTAACGACATTGATCAGTATGGATGGTTAACTTTATTCTCATGCACATTCAGAACTAATCGACGCTCTCTTGTTCAAGGAGAAATATAGTGTAATTCTTACTTTCAATGTTTAACCAGAAGCCCCTCACTTAGGCGCAAAATTAGGATGTTCTTAATTTAATGAGAATATTAATACTTAAAAAATTTTAGAATTGGAAGTAAACTTTATAGAAATTTTATTTAGAATGATGTAAAAAAATTGTTTTTTAATAAATAGTTTTGCGTTATTTAATTTATATTTATAAAACTCTTGTAAGACAAGTTCTTATGTATGCCTCAGAAACATGGCCCCTGACGGAAACCGACGCAAGGCTGATGGATGGATTCGAGAGGAGAGTTCTTAGAAGGATAATCGGCCCTGTGTGCGATAAGGGACAATGGAGGAAAAGGTACAATACAGAATTGTATACTATATACGCTGATGCTCTAATAACAAAAATCATAGGATCAGGAAGGATAAGATGGGTAGACCATGTAGCACGAATGAAGGAGTCTGAGGTGGCAAAGAAGATTCTACTTGAAACCCCAGGAGGACAAAGAGAACGAGGTAAACCCCGAAGAAGATGGTTGAACGGAGTGGAGGAGGATCTACGGAAGCTGAGATGTAGAAATTGGAAGAGCACAGCATATGATCGTGAAGGATGGAAGAAGCCTGTAGCGCCATGGGAGAAGAAGAAGAAGATAAGATTCAATTAGAAAATATATATATAATGAAGTTGGGCGCCAAGAAATTATGTATATTTAAAGAGCATAAAAATATAGCCACGAGATTCTTAAACGTAGGGTATTTGAGAGCTTGGTGGCTACATCTGAGCAGTGGCAACAAAGTAATATCTGTAAATGAGCGGAATGCAACAAGAAAACTATGTAACGCGGCGAACTTTCTGTGTTACGAGCGGTAAGCTCCTGGTTCAAGTCCTTACTTTCAGCTTCCAGCCTGCTATTCCACCAAAACCCCACAATTACAAACTAATTTTAACCACCAAACAGAAACTCACTCAATTTATAGCGATGTGATGGTGTGTGTAAATAAGCTACGCATAGGATGTTCCATGGTGTTGCCACTCCCATCTTATGTCATAGGAAGGGACTAAAAAAGAGTTACCTCGGGCTGCCGATCTGTAGTTTAAGAGTCCAACCTGCCAATTTCGCGTATAAGTAATGCAGGGAAAACCTTAGAAAACCATGTATCAGGTAGGTCGGGCAATTAGAGCTTGTTCCACGTCCTCCCGTAAACAGATGTTTGGTTTGCTGTGGGGACGCAGCATTCACAACTCCATGCCTTTACCAAAGTGAAGGGAAGATGTCCGACTGGGCCAACAGGACAACTCTTGCCGTACGCCCAGAGTGTCACGGCTTATGGGGGAATTTCCAAGAACGTAGTTAATTCTGTTAACCCAGTTCAATTTTTCAAAAGCTCGTAATCTTCCATCAATCTCCTAAAAATCCACTCTCTTTAAAGATGTACAACAATTAGAGTTCTTACTCTCTAATCCGAGTTTTGCGTCACCGGCTTTTGTGCAGCCAGGTTTACCACCTGGTGGAGGCAACACCTTACTATAGTGCCCGCTATGGACTAAGTGACCAAGCTGTCACAGCCTCTAATGAATAGGTCGTAAAACTTTTCGAAATTCCCAACAGCAAATTTGTCCGTGATGTGAATAAAACCACAGCCTGCATATTTAAATAAATCAATCTATATATATAGTGTAATAATCAACTTAGTTATCGATTAATTTTTCCCCACGTTGTGGTAGCCATTTATCTAATGATCATTAAGTTAGGGATAATTAAAATAATTAATAAATTATCAAAATTTAGGTTAATTAAAAGAAAAGATTATCAAAAATTAACAAATAAAATAATATTCACTTGTGCCTTCCAAAATTAAAACGAATACAATAAAATGAAGATCTCTTCTCTCAGGGTCACAACTGGGTTTGATAATTAACAGAAAAGTGATTTTAAAACTGATTAACAATTCAAACATAAAAATTCACCTAAAATAATATGACGATAAATGAAATGAAAGAAACCTAAAGGTAAAGAAACTGAACTAAATCTGACTATTACCTTTTTAATTATTGTTTACAAGTTTATATAGGTTCGTTACTCGCGTATTGTCCGTCTGGTACAAGCTCTTTCTTTCGTAGCTTCAACACTTCAATAAAAATGCAAATTTTTACACTGATTCTAACATCCTTGCAGATTTTACACACACATGGTCGAAGTTCACGTCCTCAGCTATCAGGAACCTCGGTTGTTGTCTCCCCTTTCTGATCAGCTAGCCTTTGCCGGATCCCTCAATGCGAAGATTGTTCAATTTGTGAAGCAAACTCCTGCTTCCATACAAGAACTCATGATTTGTAGTTTATGTTTGCAGACTTTACTTATCATATGCAGAGTCCAGACTTTAACTACTTTCTTCTCGTCGCAGATTTTAGGCTTTTTTTCCTCCTTGCTCGACCCAGGCTCAGTCCAGAACCTTACTGTTTTTATTTCTCTTCGTGGACCGAACTGTCACGTATCTCGGCGAAGACATTTTTTTACTGTTTCATCCTCTCTCGACCCACGCTCCGTACTGACTGAATTTTCCCCGCGCACGCATTCTCCATTTCGGCTTTCAGCAAAGGAAAAGAACTCGCTTCCATTGTTGACTTTGATAGCTCATACCGCTACAATTCAATTTATTCGCTACAATTCAAATTATACCTAATTTATTTAATCGCCTAATTAATTATTGCCACAATATATATATATATCCCCAGACCTACCTGAAGAAGGTTTTTTAGGGTTTGTCCAGCATCACTTTTAGGCAAATGCCTGGTAGTATATTTAAACCACACACCGGGGTCCCTAGGTAACCATTGACTACCTTCCTCTACCCTTCCGCATACCCCCTTTCAAATTCCCTGCTATTAAAAGAGGGTTGCCACCACGTAGATTACTCTAAAAACAAATTAACTAAACCAGAAACATTTGTGTCACCCTTAAGGTACTGCGTGCATTCTTATCTCTTTTAAATTACCGGGATGATTTTTAACATAATTACTGGGTATATATATCATTCACATATGCACCGGGATTTTTTAGACTCTCTTTGACTACCGTACTTCTGTGACGACTCGGCAGAACTTTTGACTGGGGGAAGTTACCCTAACTCATCATCCCTGTTAATTTTATCGGCATTGGTCCGGGTCGGAGTGTGCTCAAGAGGTAAAATAAAGTGACGGTCTATATGTCACAAACAAGTTGGGACCGTCGAATTAATTAATTTTACTGACGGAATATAAATAAATACCATGGGAACAACAGTCAGAAAGTTAGTATTATCTAAATGTAAAGAACCGCCTCTTGGATATTTTTCATACATGTACAACAATTTAGATTGTCAAAACTTTACACTAATTTTTCATATAAAAATGGAAAATGATTTAACTGTGTACGTGAACTGGAACTATTATCAGTCCTCGAAAAGGATTCAACTCATCAACGACTTGGTGGAAGGTGGAAAACAATAATTTTGGATTTTAAAAGAGGAGTTTGAACATTGGAATAAATGACGAATTTATTTTGATAAATTTACGTCTGATTGAAAATAATGAATAATAAAGATAGACAATACAGACAAGAAGGTAATATAAATACCATACAACGTTTCTGGGATCATTGTGCCTTTCGTCAGGTGCTAAGAATAGCCTAGAGAAACACAACTCACTGGTCAGTTGACAACACTCTCGTACTCCTTTATTACAAATTTCTGCATTACAAATTTGTCCAAATTTTCTAAGAATATCAAATATCCATCATTTACAGATCCACTAATACCCTTTCATACTTGATAAAAAAAACTACAAGGACCCACTTGACACCTACAGCAAACATTGTGTTGTTTACAAAATCTCTTGCTCTAATTGTAATTCCTGCTACATTGGGCAAACAAAACGTTCCCTTAATACACGTATCAAAGAGCACATATCAAACTTCCTATTGATAAACAATCTGTAGTATCCAAACATATAATCAATTCTAAACATACATTTGATTGACAATATGCTAAGATTTTAGACATTGACACCAGGTACAATTCCTGACTCATTTCAGAGATGCTTTACATTAAATCAAACATCGCTGCTATTAATGTACAAACAGACACTATGAAACTCAATAATTGCTATGATCCCTTATTATTTCTCTAAACCTGCTGTTTTCCCATTGTCGTTGCTCCATTTTTGTTACGCTAACCCTTCGGCTCTTCCATTGTTGTTGCGTTTCCGTCGCTTTTGAGTATTGTCATCTGACCAGATCAGTTGTGTTTCTCTAGGCTCTTCTTAGCACCTGAAGAAACGGACAAGGATCCTTTTTTGTCTGTATTGGCTATCTTTCTTATTCAATTTGATAAGATACTGTTACCGTAATCAATTGTGTGATTCATTGACATTAAGGTGCATTTAATATGATTTCAGAAAACGAGAAAATATTTAAAAATTAATAAGTTAATACAATATTAAATTTCAATGCATTTCTCAAATAATATTCTGCAGTTTTTACAAACATAAAACTTCTGATTCTCCCAGTGTCACACAGCCCGCCTCCAAACAATTAGAGTTAGTCGTTATATAAAGTCATATTAATTAGAATTGGCAGAGTGAAGGAAAGAGAAATTTCACGATGGGATTATCTCCAACCTGCATCTATGTACCACTGTGATCAAAAAGGTAAGGTGAAATTGTCATTTAAAACTCCAGGGTATTAGGAAGGCAGATAATTTTTTTTACCTAGGTTGGTAGGACTGTCTACAATATTTTCCAAGTGTCTGTTTGTTAAAAGGTTTAATTATCTTCGAGTTTCACGTGTTTTTGTAAACAACCAAAAGTGAAGTTTTCGATTTTTGCAATGCGTGATTTTGTTGAGCAAAGAACTTGAATCATTTTGTTTGCGGAACGAATATTCTTGTGCGGACACGTTGACAATGTTGCGGAAGGCCTTTGGTGATCAAAACGTTTATAAGTGGTACAACGTGTTCAAAGAGGGCCGAGAACGCGTTGAAGACGAACCGCGCTCTGGACGACCATCAACGTCTACCGACGAAAGCCACGTCTAAAGAATCAAAGATTTGGTGCTTGAAAATCGTCGATGGACAATTAGAGATCACGCAGATAGTGTTGGAATATCATTTGGCTCAGACCAAACCATTTTGAAGAATGTTTTGTGTCTCGAACGCGTCAAGTCTCGATTGGTGACAAAATCGCTCAATTTTTTGGGAAAAAAGCTTCGCATTGATGTGTGTGAAACTTTTCTGTCTGACTATCAGGACCACTTGAAATGCATCATTACTGGAGACGAGACTTGGATTTACACATACGACCGTGAAACCACCGACCAATCCAGCGAATATCGTGCAAAAGGTGAAGCAAGACCGAAAAGACCACGGCAAAGTCGATCGAAAATCAAGGTAATGTTGACAGTTTTCTTTGATTATCGTGGTGTGGTGCACTATGAATTCCTTCCGCCGGCCAAACTGTCAACAAAGAATATTATTTGAGCGTTATGCGTCGTTTGCGTAAAGCTATTCGTCTAAAACGGCCGGAATTCTGGGCGAACTACTCTTGGTTCCTTCATCACGATAATGCACCATGTCATACTGCATTGGTTCTTCGCGACTTTTTTGCCAAAAACTCGAGTCATATCATTCCGCAACCACCGTATTCGCCTGATTTGGCTCCGTGCGACTTCTGGCTATTCAGAAAACTTAAAAGGTCAATGCGGGGACGCCGTTTTGACACGATTGAGGAGATAAAAACCGAATCTTGAAGGCTATACCGGAAAAAGACTATTCCGACTGTTTCGAGAACTGGAAAAAGCGTTGGAAAAAGTGCGTTTTATCGGACGGGGATTACTTTGAAGGGGATGAAATTGATTTTGATGAATAAATAACGAATTTATATTTTATAAATAAATTCACCTTATTTTTTGGTCACAGTGGTATGTTCACGTTCCAGCGTTCCGACTGCCTCTGATATGTCGGGTCCAGGTTCTGTTTCAGGTTTGGTCCATCCTCACTGCAGCGATGAAATTCTCACGTGCCACCGATATCGCTATTACTTAATTTAATTTTCACCGTACTCAGCTGCCCATCCAAACTGCAACGCGATATTCTCATAGGACGAAGGCCGGAACAACTAATATTGTCTCCCCGCACTCGGCACCTCCTTTCATTACGCCTCACCGAACACTTGTCCCTGACATTAACAACACCTCTCCTAGAATGAACCGCCTGTTCCGACAACCATGCGAAATTTTGAATCTTTAATCAATTCTATATGATTTTGTCTGACATCAAACTATGTTGTGCGGCAAAACATATCACACAAAAGTTATAAAATGAAGTCAGATTAATTTATTTCACTCGAGAATTGTAATGTGTAGGACGAATGTATTTCTGATATATTTGCATCTAAACATCTGGAATCCATAGTTTTGCTTATGTTAAGGGTCACGAATAATTAATTTTTTATTGCTATGTAGGAATAATTGTAAGCGTTAAAGAACACAAGGGTTGAAGCGCAGTCCAAGTATGTAATGCACATTTTCATTTAAAACCACCACTCATACGCATTCAGTAAAATTTGTTCCATTAACAAATTAAATACAGCTCTATCGCACTGAAAATGAATTACACTATTTATTTGTTGACAGCACAGTATACACTGTGAATATATTCTGTTTGTTCTCTTTAATTGCTGAATGATTCGGGGAATGTATTTTATATACCGAAATGCTATTTGCTTTGTACTTATTGTATTACTAACAATGATAATTTTAAAATGACAATGAAACGTTGAATGAAATTCTGTACTCAAAGCATTGTAAAACTTTATTACAAACGATTTTGTTAAGAATATTATCAGCGTGATGCCTAATTACATTAGATTACGTCTGATTTTACTGTTACGAAATATTACCTTATTTTAAATACGAATTGAAGATAAATTACACATTTGTTCGTTGACTGTATAGTATACACATAAAATAATACCATATTTTTTAAAAAAGAAATCAAATCCATTTTAATAGTTATTTTTGAATAATTTGAATTAGTGCAAGATAATAAATTGAAAAAAACGAGGAATCTGCGTTAAAATTTGTACTAATTAGATGTCGAAGTAGCCAATTAACAGACAAAATTAAATGATACAATAAAAAGCAGACATTGTCTTTTGAATCATTGATGCTTTCGTCAGGTGATTCAAAATCGCAGGAGCGGCGAGATCAAGGTGAATAACTCAAAAGCAAAGCTAAAACGAACTGAAACGAAAAGATAATATAACAGCAAGACGTTTCCCTAACAAATAGGATTCATAGCTATAATCATATTATATATATAAAATGGTAATGACCCAATTACATATTGGTTAATTTTTAAATATTCTCATAATTTAAAATAAATTTTGTTTCGAAATTCACGGGATTTATGATTTATTTAAATTATTTTTTTTGTATTCCGTGGCTTAGCACTTAATCGGCAGTACGAATAAATAGCTCGGAATTTTTTTTAGGGTAACAGACGACATGAGGATAATCCACATGGTGGCAACCCCCCTTTAATAGCATAGGAAGGGATTTGAAAGGGAGGATGCAGAAGGGTAGAGGAAGGTAGCCAGGGTTAACTAGGGCCCCACAGCTTTGGTTTAAGGATCCTACACGGCAATTTGCCTAAAAGTGATGCAGGGAAAACCCTATAAAAATCTGTATCAGGTACGTCGGTCATTTGGTACTTGTCCCACGCCCTTCCGATGGCGGGAAAAGAGTTTACAGTGAACATTTCAATTCGAAATGTTCTGAAATTTTGTTGCAGATACCTCAAAAGGTTGTGAGTTGTTATTATTTAAAAAAAACGCCGAAAGCTTCCCTATCGCTACATTGCAATAAAGGATGATCGCCATGGGCATGGGAAATTCGATAGTAGAGTAAACAAACGATTAATGCACGAGTTCTTCGGCAAATTTGTCAAGAACACCGATTCCTTCCTAGTGATGTGGCCACTAACTGTGTGATTTTCAATTTAATGTTGCCAAATTTTAAGCAATTTATCCGCATATAAAAATGCGCACTTTAAAATAAGATATATCAGAGGATTTATTGCAAAACAAAATAACATGAAATTGACAATTGACATTGGTTTATGAATGCAATAAGGGACAACCACGGAATCTGATTACGTAAACTTCAGCCGGAGTCATCGTGAAATGGTGATCGGCGTTTCTTCTTCTCTCGTCTCCTATAGCAAGTCCTCATTTAGAGAATTTTGATCTCCATCTCGTCCCCAATCGTCCAGTCCAGTCTCCTTGCTTAACCATCCCCATTCAGACCATGATCTGTAGCTCTTGCCAAACTCAATCTTCTTTCTTCAAAAAACTGTCCCTCCCAAGAATTCTCTTCAAGGTGTAGTGCTTAGTTTATGGATGCAAATTCTTGTTTCCTTTTTGCGCACTTTGCATCTTTTGTTAATGTCAATATGGAAAATTTTATCCTCCAAATATTATTACACAATGAAACCACACTTATAAGATCATGACGAAAAAATATCTGCAATAACGTTTGATTAATGACTTCAATTAGTTTTCGTGTGAAACCTTCACCATAATACAAATTATGTGTCTCATGCGGTCATCTGCGGTCACTCAATTTGGCATCCAGGTTCAACTACCTCGTACTTTGCTGATAACCCACGAATATTTTGATCAATTTCACTTCGATTGATTTGAATTGACTTCGTTAATAAGAATGAAGAAATATAAATAATGTATACGTATCGTACTTGGCTTCGCTTAGCTCTCCTACAGTAGCAAAACCAAATATTTTTGAATTACGATACATTATAACCTCGTATAGGAGATCAAAGTGAAACAACTACAGTTTACTTGTTTGCCTAAGATGAATATTTTGTATTGCAGAGATGCAGTGGCACTCTGAGACTCTGCTGACCGTATTGACAAGTGTCCATACGGGATCAATCCTGCCTGTTTTTGTGCAAAGTATGTATATTGAAGAGATTACATATGTGTAATGACAACATATGTGTAATGTTTCATATAAATTATTTATTTAATTATTGGCCGGCGTAACTTTGAGGCCAGACCATCCTAAATAACAGCATTGTTTGGCGCGAGAATGCAAAGACTATAATGATTGCTACGGAGTATTGTCAAAAAGACGCTCAGAACTTTAGCGTCGACAGTAACTCAGATAATCAGAGATCAGAGTGTGTGTTTAGGAGGCTGAACAGTATGTTGTGAGAAATAGTCAGTCGTGTGTGTTCTGGGAGCACGGCGAGAGTCTGCGGTGGTCGAATTCCGTAAAGTATATATTCGTTTTTCCATTAAAGATTTTCTATAGCAAAACTGAATGTGACCATATGTACGACAATAAAGCAGTCAGTTGCCGAAAGCGTTGGAAAGTGAGACGATAATAAAATCATTGCTATGGCCTGTCAATGAAATAAGTCTTCTATAAAAATTAAAGAATCACGTGTGAACAAACCAGAGGAGTTCTAAATAAATGGTATGTATAAAAAACTTTCTTCTGTAAACGTAACTGTCGTTTACCGCCAGATTTATATAGCATTGTCAGACTTTTCAGATTTGTATAGTTTTTGTTGTAGGTATAAAAATTTGCTATTGTAAATTTAAATTCACTTAGCTTTTTGTCAAGTGACTATTACAGTTGTGTCGCTTTAGGCTCTACTTCGCACCTGAGGTAAGGGACAAGGATCACTGATACGTTGTGTGGTTTTTATATTATCACTTTTTTCTCTGAATTGGCTATCTTCCTATTTCGTTTTGCTTTTGTAACAAAAATTTGAAAATCACCGTCTTTATTAGGCGGTCCTGAAATTTATATTATCATAGAAGCTGAGCCATTTACTTTCAAATATAAAATCTAAATTCAACAAAAAACCAAATTTGTCAAATAAATCATATTTTGTTTCCTCTTTTTAAAATATTGGTTTAACTTCAACTTCTTTCCTCTGTAATTTAATTAAAAGTATATACCAAATAATTTTTTTCCCAACGTGGTGGCTTTATTTTAATAGTTTTTGAATACCACAATATATATAAACGTGAAGAACAGTAGTTTCAATCTTGGCAGCGCTGCGGGTAGTCGCCTGGGTTACCATTAAAACGCAACGCAACGTGCAACACTAGGTGAATAGATAGTTTTAATAAGAAGAAAAATAGTCAAATACAGACAAAAAAGTTAGGATATAAATAGGACACAACGTGTTTTCAAACATAGTTCCTTTCTTCTGGAACTAAGAAAAATGAAAACACTAGAACCCATTGCGACACAACTGCACAATACAGTTGACAAACAACTAAATACCTCACGGCTTTAGAGTTTGATCTCCATCAACTGTATTGTGCGGTTGTGTCGCTTTAGGCTCCTTTTTTAGATTTCTTAGCATCTGAAGAAAGGAACAAGGTTTGCAGAAGCGTTCTGTCGAATTTATATCATCACTTCTTTTGTCTGTATTTGGCTATTTTTCTTATTTTTAATTTCAAAACAGATGTATTGTTTTCATTTGAATAGATATTGTCTCGTATCAAAATTTGCTAATATATTAGTCCAGTATATTAAGCGATAAAGAAATAGTAATATTATGAAAAGTGTAGCAAATTAAAAATTTCTAAAAATATTTGAAAAAGTAGTGCTGCGACACGATAAATGTTAATACACATTTTAGTTACAGTTTTCAAAACTATACTTTTATAATTTAGTAATAGTCATTTTATAATTATTTCCAATACAAGCCAAGTTGTGATTGGATGATATGGTCTTATTCTTATACGTGACATTCAAATTTATGATTGATTACTCCCATCAAACTAGCTCGAAATTAGAGAAGATTGAATCTAGCGTCTGCTTAGGCAAATAAATAAGATAATATTTAAGAATGTAAAGTTTTGTCGATTCGAGTTTGTCGTGAAATATCTTTTCGTCGTTTCATCAAAACCCTCTGTTTCTGTTACTCAATTACAGAAGTCACACTCATAAATCAGGAGAATTGCTGGAAGCTACGAAACGGAGAATTTGTTTAGGCCAGTCTCTTTGTAGTATCTGGCGACGGAATTTCTGAGCCTCGCGGCAAACGAGCGCCTGTGATGAAAGAGCTAATAAGTGCGCTATGGTCCGCAGCACTGATTTGCCGCCTGGAAAGAGGGCCAGCTGCGCTGATAAAGTTGCCACCGTCCCTCTTAAGTGTCTCGCTACGTCCCATTGAATATTTAATCGCACTGTGGTATACCGCACTAATGACGCCATTCATATTCATGAAGCACGCCAGCCAGACAGACTCGGAATATAGAACAGCTGTGGAAATTCAATCTCGACACTTGTTGTGTGGCAGCAGCGAAATGTTGCACATGTTCAAAGTCGCATTTAACGAATGTACGTCTCAATGATGAAGGGACAGCCGGACCACAGTTACAGGAACAATTGTTAACAAGTGTTGCATGGACTTACGTTGTTCTTTGACAGGGAAATAATTTAAAAATCAAATAACAACAAAAGTTCAAAGTAAAAATAAAAAAAAATATTATAACTTTGGCGTAAACCTGTGGTAATAAAAGCGGAAGGCTACGGCTGTAGTCATGTTTATGTGAGAGAATAATAAAATTACTTTTACGAACGACTAGACACGTTTTATTGAATACATGGGTAAATGTATTGTAATGTACACAAATGGACCTTTAATTAAATATACTTTGATTCTCGTTGAAGCTATAAAGTAATAATTAACTGGAAGGCGTTATTTAAATAAAAGAACTTATAAACTTTACAAACAAAAGATTTATTTTGTGACAATCATTTAAAAAAATTACAAATTTAAAATATTAGATCTCAGGGTCTTCACTGGGTTTGATAATGGACACATCAATTTTATTTATAATCTTATTAACCAACAAATCACAATTAAAAGAAAGGAAATTTACTTGACCATTAAACTGGAACGAAATTTAAAATCAGAACGAAATTAAGAAGTAAAAAGAAAATATTAACAATTTAAACGGAGAACGAAATCTGACTTCTATCTTTCAATTACGTTTACATAATTAATCATTTAGTAAATTGTTACATCTGCCCAGCATTCCAGCATACCTTTCATTTACGAAAACACTATTGCGGGATTTTACACTGATTCTAAACTCACAGATTTTACACTGATTCTAAGACAAAATTTTATATGATGTCAGGAACTGGGATGATCATCCCCTTTTGTTGTCAGCTACCCGTTGACTGCTAGCCTTAGGAGAATTCTGCTTGCCTTAGGTGAATTCCTTGTTCTGTAGATTTTCCAGTCTTTACTTCATTGGACTCAAACTGAAATTTTACTATTTCTGGCCGGCTATGGACACAAAACTGCTGTTACTTAGCAAGTTTAGACGTTATGCACTCGTGAATGTTTTACTTTGTCCTCAGAAATGTCCAGGCACCAACTAACTCTGTTAAATCCTAATTGCCGATCCTGTTGAATTCTCCTCCAGCTAACAGTTATACCTTGACGATGTCTTTCCGCGTACTGAATTCTCGTCTTGCATTTTCGCGCGCAATACACCGTTTTTCGGACCTTCCGACAAAGGAACAGAGCTGGGCTCCATTGTCGCTATGCTCTGGACCGCCGCTCTCAAACAATTTAGATTTTTATGTTCAAACAATTAATGTCCTAATTAATTGACATTACAGTATACTGGATGCTTTATGTAGATGTTAATGTAACGGCATTAACTCACAACGAGATTATTTTTATTGTAACGGACTTATGAATGCATAAGTGTATGTTATATTATTTACGTCGGTATAATTTAGATTTTTTAAGTCAGAATTTCAGTCTAAATTTGATAAAGTTATTTATAAGATCGCGGATAAAATTCCCAGGAATATGAATTCCATGATGGACTTGTAAATACGGGGATGGGGGAATTGACACAAAATAAGGCGTATCATATCAACCAAGAAGTCTTCAACCCCATGAATTCCGTGAGTTATTTGTTGTAGGTGGAAGCCGTTTTCATTCAGTGCGTTAATAAATGAAACAATTTTTCGTATCGCCTTTTGTTTTCGTAATAATAAATGCATTGTTGCAAGTAAATAAATATTAAGTTTGTAGTCACTTAAAATTCCATATAGCTTTTTCTAAGTACACATTGAACATCAATTATTATAAAATGTAACATACGTAAGAACGATAGTTAAAATAATTTTTTTCTTATTGAATCCTAAGAAATATAAAATCATTTCTCAAGAACATGAAATTTTTTTTAAGTTTCTTTAGTATGTTCTGCAAGTAAAATGCAATTCACTGCTTTGATATAATAACAAATCATATGGCTAAGAGTATTTGGAGAGAGGGATTTCTGGCTGATTACATTGGTTTAAGGTATTTACAGGTTGACAATTATTTGTGTAAGTCTTGTGGAAGCTTTCGTTTGAGTCTTTTATGGGTGTTTTTTTGTCCTAGATTTAATTTCTTTGCGCTTTTACACTTCACTATATTTTTGACAAAGTTACTGCTTAGGCTGTGGATGTAGTTTGTTAAAAGTGAAACCTTTAATTCTTCGTGTATTTGACTGTTTAGTATGAACCACGGGCTGTTAATTGCAATACGTAGCACTTTATTCTACATGATTTGAAGTTTCTTCAGCGAACTTGTAGGTGCGTTGCTCCAAGTTGGCAGGCGTATGTAAGAATGGGTCGGAGAATCGATTTATAAATTAGGAGCGAGGATTAAACTTGGAGATGAGATTTTCGGTTGATCATAGGGTAGAGCAGAGAGAGTTTTGCGTAGCACTCATTTAGTTTTTTATGAATGTGGTATCTCCAGTTGAGTTTTGCATCTAGGCGGACCCCTAGATACTTTATCGCTGAGTTCTTTGGGTTACATGTTATTTCACTATTGTGCAGTCGGTGTGTCGGTAGTTGAGTATAGCGCTTGTGTGTGAACATCTTTGCTTGGCATTTAGTAGTGTTAATTTTTATTTTCCATTTTATATACCAACCAAACGTTACATTCATTGCATTTTGAAGGTGTTGAAGTGTAGTTTCTATTTTGGCACTCTGTGATAGTACCGCGGTGACGTCGGGAAACATGGCTAGCGTTTAGTCGTTCACTGGGGGCACATCGTGTACGTAGAGGTTGGACAAGGCTGGTCCCAATAGGCTCCCTTGGGGGACTCCTGCTTTTGTTGTCTTGATGCTAGATAGTGATGCGTTGATTCTTACTCTGAACGTCCTGTCGGTCGGGAAGGATTCTATAGTTTTTATTATGTAATCCGGAATGTTTAATTTAATCATTTTATACAAGAGTACTTCCAGCCAAACCTTGTCGAAGGCTCTTTCCAGATCTAGAAAGACTGCTGCAGTGTATTTAATCTCTTCAAATCCCTTTTCAATCGTCTCTGTTATTCTGATGAGTTGGTGAATAGTCGAGTGTGACTGTCTGAACCCAAACTGATGAGATGGTATAACTTCATGTTCGTGCATGTATTCTTGCAGTCTAGTGAGGATCACCTTCTCTAGTAGCTTGGCTGAAGTGGACAGCAGGCTAATGGGTCTGTAGCTGTCAGGCTCATGTTTGTTCTTGCTAGTTTTGTAGATTGGTAAGACGTTTGCTGTTTTCCATGCCAGAGGAAACTATCCAAGTCTTATACCACCATTAAATAGGCTACAGCTTTCTTTGATACGTTTTTCAATATTTCGTTGGTTATCAGGTCTGGTCCAGGGGTCTTCCGTTTAGGCAGTCGCTGTATATATTGCTGGAATTCTTGAGTAGACACGGGGATTATTTCCATGGCTTCCCGCCTGTGAAAATCAGCTAGGGTGGTTTCTATTTCGGTAGCAAGTACAGGTACATCTACGTCTGCATTTGTTGTAAACACGTTTTCCAGGTGCGTGGCCAATATTTATGCATTACGCGCTAGATTATAAATATGAACTTTATTCATTAAGTAAATTATGTGGTATTATTAAAAACTAGACATTTACTGAATTAGAGGATCTTTTCTCACATGAACCCATACATGGAAAGAAACAAGAAAAGGGGCGCGTGGAAATATGCATTGGTCGGCATGGAAAACTATAACTTATGGTGTTCGGTAGAGTTCTTCTGCAGCCCCATTACCTTTGATCCAACATACTATAACCTTACAATTATTTAAATCCAATAAAACCGTTTCCTCACGCAGAAGATGCGAAACGGACACAGACTAAATAATTCTGGATTGCGATAAAGCAGCTGAAATTGTGCAATAATGTTGTGGTTCCCAACATTTTCTGACAAACTGAATACTGATGCGAAAAAATGTTATGTGTGAAATAGGTACTCGTGTCAAAATTTAATAACTGTCGTGAGTTCTTTTATTAAAATTGGAGAGTTTCAAACTCAAATCAGAATTTGTGGTTACTATATAATATTTATTAACGCGATTTTCAAAAAACTAATATAATTTATTTAAATAACTTGTAAAATGATAAACATGTGTACAAATGGCGATTATGTTGCCACCGCCACTTATTAATGAATATATCTGAAATTATAAAGTATAAAACGGCAGTGTTAAAAGTATACACACCGCACAAATCATAGCTTTTCAGTTCGTCACCTGGTTAGTGCGGTGTGTCGTTTTTACGGCTCTTGGTTATTTTTAATCACCTGACGAAAGCAACAAGGATTGCAGAAAATTGTGATATTTAATTAGAATGAAAAAATGTACGTCTAATTGAAAATAATGAATAAGAAAGATAGCCAATTCAGACAAAAAAGTGATAATATAAATACATATGGGACAATGATCCCTGGGACGTTGTCAATAGTTTCGAATTTGTATTTTTCATGTTTCTTAACGTAGAAAATCCTGCTTCAGTTAAATATTAATTTGAAAACATAATAAAATATTTATAGATTTTAATATCTGATGATATTCGTGTTTAATAGGTATGTATAAATAAGCAAGACTCTTTCTAGCATGTTTGGTTTTGAGATTGCGTTCAGATGTCAACGATATATTATGATCCTCTTAATCTGGTTCGTTGAACTCAAGACTCTTCTGATTATTTTGAATAAAATGAAATCGTAATACGATAATATTTGTGCTGATAGTTCCTCTGTTGATCATAGGTTGTTTTCAATCCCCATCTACATGGTTGTCATTACAGAGTTCAATGAATTTAATATATCAACTAAATATCAGAATTTGGTGCATCACTAATAAGATCTATCACAAAGCACATACCACCTTGTTAGAAGAAAACTAGTAATTCGTTTCTTTTTAATTATATAGCAAATGAGAAATTGCCGTTTCTTGAAAATCCCGCATGAGTGATGTATGAAAGATAAAGCCTTATTATTTTGCTTCCATCGCAGAACACAGCACTTAAAATATTCTAGATTTAATGGACCATGCCTTTACAAAGTTTTCAACATTAGTCAGAATGTTTTTGCAATGATTGCTTCTAATTGTTTCGTTCTTTTTCAAATATTACCAATCCTTTGATCTGGCCATCAGTACAGAATTCCGTGCATTGGTTCCAGTCCAAATTAAACTTTCAAAGTAAGAAATATTTTCACTATATAGGGCTCGTCGTTTTATTTAAAACTATTCAACACAAAAATTCAGCGATTGTTCTATTTTTAGTAATAAATGTAGTGGCTACAATTAAAACTAATGTCATTTGACACGTGAATATCGAGAGCGAAATATGTATTGAGAAGATTATATGAAAGTCTGCGTTCAATGCCACATGCCATATTAATTATTCTCCTTTGAATGTTATTGTTTGACACTTCCTTCTATCCCAAGCATATGTGGTGCGCTTTTTCGAACCTTTATTAATAAAGAGAATATTTTATTAATTTAATTGAAATTTAGCCCGAAGGCATCGGAACGTGGCTTGTCGACGCCGATAAGGCGACCGTATACAATTTCTGATTGAATTAGAGAAAATACCTTGGCCTGCAAACAAGTTCGTAAAATTTTGAGCGTGGGAAGCAAGAACATGCGACGTCACGAAGGAGTGAAGACGACGGGGAGACCATAATCCATTGGTAGGCACGAAAATTGTTGAAAGACAACGGGTCACAAATATTTGGTTTTCAATAACGGTATTGTTATTTTCTGGGGCAAGAAAGCGTCAAATCTGTAGAAGTTATTCTGATCTGCTTTCTGTTCTGAAGATACGCAGTTTTATATCCCCTCTTGGAGATTTATCCACGCATAGTAGTGCCGACTTCATAACATTAGTTGTTCGGTTTTTGAATGTGGTTTTTATTTCATAGTTCTTTTATACGTTGCTATTTAATTTTTATCTGATTGTTTCTCACATTTATTTTTATTTTTTCTAAGTAAACGTATTTCAGAATAATTCCTGTCTTTTAAAGTAAAATTTTCATTTACAATTAATATAAAATTGTAACGTGTTCCTCCGTCGATATAGGTTGACGGGGATTCGTTGCAATAAATGTCAGCAGATTCACGCCGTGAAAACTGGCCATGTTTTCTTGGAGTCAAATGCTGATTTGGGACTTTGAAGGAAAGGAGATCTACGAATGATCTCGAAGGCTTAAATGTGTAGACAATTTGAGGGTAGTTTGGGGGTAGGTTCGCTTGAGGCTTATCAGGGAGGAATCGGATGTTTGGTGGTTTTACCAATCAAGACACAGATGTAAAGTTTTGCTGTAGTATATTTACAGTTATATATATGCTAGCTGTAAGTGGTGAAGAGGGTAGAATAGAAAGGAAGAGACCCATTTAGTGACGTGCAGCTTCATTAGTGTAGCAGATATTGTCTGTCTACATCTTGGAAACCTGTCACATTTAACGGTAGCGTGGGCTCCAGTTTTGCAATATGTTGCCTTTGCGTTAGCAGAGACGCACCCGCTGGTGTAAAATCCTGATTGAGGACGAATTGCAAGTGTCCTAGTAACCATCGTTACAAAACAATAATTCTTAAATTCCTCCATTCTGACAATTAATTTTGTAGTGGTCATGGACGTCCAATCTAAATTTATAATGAACCTGTACCATATTTATTTTTCCTTACGATAAATAATTACGAGGCGTATAAAATTCTAATAAATTTTAATTATACAAATGTTTAATAATTTAAATGCGATTGTTTATTAATAAACATAATTTATTTGTACCTGCATAATACAATTAAGAAAGTGTAACTTCCGTTTGTAAGCGGAAATACCCCTTATGCTGGAACCAACTATTTATGATTAATCGTGTCGGGATCAGTCAAAGGCATCTATTAGCCAAAGGTTCTACGCAAGATGTTGGACTTTTTTGTTTCCATAGCAAGCTCGTCTTTTGAACAACTGCTTAGTTACGTTTCAATGTTGCTGTGAAGCTTTACATGAAAGTGAAAGAATGAAAAATAGCTATCGATAAAAGGGAAAGCTCTTGGGTTGCTGACTTATGCGGATTTACATTTTATGACTCGCTGGCTAGGTTTCGCCAATCGTTTTGCGGCGATTAACGTGAAACTCTTTTACAGCTATGCGCCAAATAATGACATCTGAAAACAGAACAGAGAAATATCTTAATCGGATGTATTTTAATATTTACTGGCTTAAAATTGTTTTCATTTTCTTTTCCGAAATGTCATACAATTACTTCGATTGAGTAAAATGTGCCCAAAGAGATTAGAAATTACATTAAATAGTTGTGAATTTTAATTTATATCATGTACATATGATACTAACTCTGGTTTAATATTTCGGAACACTTTTGAAATATATACAGAATACCAGTGCATTGCGGAACTCAAATTGCAAAACACTGTTTTAATACAAATAGTTAGAATTCTAGAAAGGTCCAATTTACCGTAGTTACTATAACGTAGACTCCCACACACTATATTTTTTAATTTTCACTTATTTTGTTACCAACATGTGGCCAAACACGGCTCAATATGTTTATTACATTATGGCAGAATAGCAACAATAATCATAAAAAAAAAATTTCATTCGGCTGTCATCCGGATTTACAAACCAGGGTCGTTCCGGTAAAGTTTCGCAAATATTTAAACTACAAAATTAAGTTACGAATGGAATAGTTCCTGCGGATTGGAATGTAAAGTATAAGTCCTTGTTCCGAAAATGAGATAATTTAATTATATCTGCTACTCATATTGTTGTAAAATTGTTGAAAGGTCTCATGTAAGTAACGAATGGAGCAAGGCTGCGTGTTTCTGTCTGAGGTTCTATAAGACTTCTCAATCGTCCAAAGCGCACTTTTTGGTTACAATTCTCCATTTTAATATCGATTATTTGCGTTCATAAAAGAAGATTATAAAAGCAATGTGTTGCAACTATTTATTGCAGTACGTTAACAGTTAGTTGATTTTAGTTAAGGAATAATCTGGTGTATTTATAAATTCATCTCTGAACATATCAGACACGTATTACTAATTCTGATACTCTGTCGAAGTATTTTATCCGTCTGTCATGTATCTAAAATTGTTTAGAAAAACGTGGCGAGCGCAGCGAACTGCCTAGTGTGCAATAAACGGCACAAATCATCAAGATATCGCAACTGAAAATCTAATATACCCTAATTTCAACTATTAAAAGAAACGAGCGATGAGCTCTGTAACAATTTCATTGTGGTTATTCCAAAAAAAATAGATCTGCAAACCCATTTACCAAATAATACAAAAACATACAAAACAAATTTCATTCGTAAACTAATGTAAATGTTTGCCAACTAATATCGAACTGTTTCTGTAAAGACTTTGGCAAACGTTCGAAGGCGATGCATTTAAGAATTCTTGGCATCGGTTGAATAAAATACGGATACTACTGTCTTGAATTAAATTGTCGTTTTTTTCTTCCTCTAGTGTATGACGTGATTAATACAATAATTGTTACTGGATAATGAGGCTGCATGAAATTTAAGTAATATTTTCCTGATTTTTAACAGCAGAGTTTATATACATAATTACTTTAGTTCTTTACATTTGTACTCAGGATGAATTGTTGATCCTTATAGATGCATATTATATATTTGTATCGCGATCGTGGAATAACTGATTTCTACCCAACTTGAACACACACTACGCGCTATACTTGATATTTTGTACGAAAATGTTTCTATTTGTATATACCGTCCAGGTGTATGTGTCAAAACGTATGTGTTGTATTAATAAAATCCAAGAGATTTTAATTCATAAGTGTTTTAAAATTAGATGTGAACGATGTTTTACGTTGAACAGTTATGGTTATACAAGTATCCTAATTTCTCTCGTTTCGCAAAATAATTATTCGACAGTACCGTGCTATTAGGAAGAACGGTTGAACATAATTTGGAGTGCAACTTTATTTGATCGTTCTTATAAAAAAGAAAAATGGATAAATTTTGGCCCCATATTTAAGAAGAAAATAAAATGGATACGACAGGTTTTTTTATATCGATTTGATAAACCTCAATTTAACGACTGAAATGTCTGTAGCGACTTCTGTTGTTAAAAATTAATTTGGTTTAACCCACCTTTAAGCGTGTATTATAAATTTATTACAATCCATAATAAATTATGAGTATCGAATGAGACTGAAGATATATTTTCAAGTAAATTTCAAATAATATATAGTCTAGAAAGACTGTAGTACACTTCGTAAGTGTGACAATTTTATTACTTTTGCTGTGTACTTATATATATATATATAAGGTTTTATATAAATATAGTATAGTTTTGTACACACGGAAATAATGACCTACTTTCTATCGATTCGAGGTCGGACGCAATGGGGGAATTTAAAGGGAACAACTATACCATGAAAGGACGCTTCAAATGAGACATTAATACTGCTAGTTTATTAAAACGAGAAACATTAATTTCCAAGAATGAATTAACATTCTAAAACTAAAACTGTTTACGTAAATAGAATACTGATTTCGAAACCTGTAAATTGTTAAGTCCCCAAAATAAAACTCGGGAAGTGTACTTTAGATTGTTTTAAGATTTAATGTTCTGTTAAATTAGGAATGATTAAATTAAAAATTAAAACGTTGTTTTATTTATATTAAATTCAAATTGTTAGAAAATGTCCATCAGTGCGAATATTTGTTTAGAAAAGTAAAAGCTTTCACACAGGACATAAATTATAATTCTCTTTGCTTAGGGACGTCTTCAGACGTTATAGAAACAATTTATTTATATTATAAATATTAAACCTGATTAAACGATATTATGTGAATACATTTAGACCTCCTCAATCAACTTCCATGACAGTAATCAATTGTTTGTTTGATAGAGGCGGTCCTAATAGTTTTTACTTCAGCACTATTTATTTATAAAAAATTAACGTTTAGAACGTACATAAATTGTTTCTATAACGTCTAAAGAGATCCCCAAATAAAGCGAATAAACGATTTATGAAATTTTAACTTATTGTTCATATGTAACTTTATATCTTTCTAAATAAATATTCTGACTGTTAGACTATTTCTAATAATTTTAATAATATTATATAATCTAGACAAGGGAATTTAGTTTTCATAGCATTTTTGAATAAATACATGGAAGTATATAGATAGAAGCACTTATGGACGCAAAGTCAGAAAATACTGGGAAAACAGTCCTTGAGTGTAAATTGAATAATTTAAAATATTGGTGTTATATAAAAATGCTGCCCGAGGAAAGAAGATGGCAAACAATCTTTGGTTGAGAACTGCATAAAATTCGATACGTAAAGAGACTGGAAGATAGCATCAATTTTATCTTTATTATATTTTGAGTTGCCTGAAATTTATAAAAATATTAATTGATTTAGATTTATTGAATCCATTAGTCGCCGCGGAGGAAATAGTAAATATCAAATAATTTTTACATAAATATATATACATACTGAAATTTATGAAAATTACATTCCTAAGTCGATACAAATCTAAAAAAAAAATATATAAATTACATTTAATATATAAAATAAAAAGCGCGTAAAAGTAATTAATAGATTTAGGATTCGTAATTCCTAAGTACGAATGCATCGGATTTAAAATAATAATAACATATATTTGAATAAATAATAAAAAATACCGCAGCGTGATAGGAAGAATTTACGAGAATATAGAAATATGGGCTAAATAATAGATTGATTTATTTCCATTATTCCACAATTGTCCATACATCCATTAATGTTAACGAAAATTTCAAAATTAAATTAAGCTTAAAAATAGCATATTTAATAAATAGCTAAAGCTAGGCTATCTCTAAAATTAAACATTTTATATTTTTACATATATTTTTATGTATGCCTGAAGAATAATTTTCTGGCTGAAGATCGTGTTTATGATTATTTATAAACACTTTATTAACAAAGCACAACACTGATCTTGATTAGAGAAAGGGAAGTATTGCATGGTGCGTTATTTTCCTCAACCTCTGAATGTTACAGTCTTTGTAACAAAAGCAAATGGTCAGTACGTACTATTATAAGCATAAGTGCAAAGTTTTAGGCTGGTAACATTCATATCATATGTGTCAAGTTAATGTGTATAAAAAAGTGGTTACTGTATAAAATTAAATTATCAATGTTAATAATGTGAAATTATGTTTTAAGTAATTGTCCATAAACATAATCTGATTTTTCACTCCACGAAAAGAAAATAAATGAAGCAAAATTTCACATATGTTACCGTTAAACTGACGAGGGCAAAGTTTTCCTCTCTTTTTATATGTTATATGACAAAAAAGTTTTCAACGCAGTTGTAGAAAAAGGTAATCTGTCTTAATTATTCAAAAATTTCTATGTTTTATTTTACCCCTCTTCCCGCTAAACTCTCCCTTTTACAAAGAATGTCGAGGTAAATGTAATTTATTTCCCGCCGTGCTCCATCTGGCATTTAAATAAACCGGTGACAAAAAAAAATTCTCGTGTGTGACGCGGCGCACAGCCCGGCTGGCACAGTGCAATCGAGAAAAAAATATTTCGTTCGTTATCTGAGGGCTGTTCTCTGCTTTATTCGAAACAAAATGTTAATGGGATAGGCGATGTTGCAGATGATGGATTCCTCGTATTTGCTTGTCTCGTTTACACTCTCGGCTTCCGGCTGACTGATTCTCAAAAGCACACAACATGTAATGACAAGTATTCACTGGAAATTTACGATAGGATGCCCTTTTGGCGCATTATTTATAAAAGGTGAAAATAGATTAAAAATTTATCTTGCGCATTTTACACGACCGAGCATTTCTGAACGTTTGAACTCGTGAAACCAAGCATTGAGTATGTTACGGTACACATAAATATTAATCTCGCGCAGGAAACCATGAATAACGTTTGATTTCAAAGCCGCAGTTGCTTATTACTATTTTTGTTTATAGGTTCGCATATTTCAGCAACATAGAGTTTTGTGTCAGTATTTTTATTAAATTTTAGAAATATCAATGAGATAAAAACATTACATCGGTTTTTTAATTCAAGTTAAGAAAGAATTAACCAAAATAAGTCACAGCCATTTTAAATCTAGCTCAATACACATAAATGTATAACAATTGTAGGCCAGACAAAAATAAATATCTCAATAGATTTATTTTGTAACTAATTTGTGAATCTCATTACAATAATTATTTATAACGACCGTAAAACGTAAATTAAACATTAATATTTCACGAGAAGTCCACTCAGTCTTTTATTTTGTGATATATGTGAGAGTGATTTTGAACCTGAACGTATAACACAAATACATTTTTATACAATACGTTAAGGTATATTTGTAATTGATATCTTCTGCATTGTTCGCAGAAACAAAGTTACAAATATTGTTAACACATTCAGTAATTACCATTCATATTTAGTGTTAACATATGGATATGAAACTAATCACACTGTGAACTCTCTAAACGTTATTCACCATTCAAAATTAGGAAAAATATATAAAGATTGGTTACTTACGAAATTAGGGAAGAGTATTCAATTTCAGTCACCCATTCAAAAAACAAAATTTCAATAATGTAGTTGAATCAATATCATTAATAACGCATTAATTTGAATAAGAATAAATAAATATAAACAATACGCAATTTGAAATTAATGAGTCAGAAATAATTATCCAAATAAAAAGTAGGCGGGCGATCTTTAGATATTACAAAACATTTTAAAATTCTACAAATAAAATATTCCATCTATACAACTCTTGTATAATATGTGATATTAATAAAAACGTTAATTTTCTGCATTAAAATTTATAAACAAGTTGTACCAAAAATATATACATAATGTAATATATATAATCATTTGCAAAGATTGTCTTATTTCTTATAGAGAACAACCAAGAAGTTAAATTACAATTGGAATCCAAAATTTCTTTCAACAGTTTTATATCTCCGTAGATCGGATATACAATTATCAATTAACACAATTTAGAAATAATTTTTATTAGTCCTTTTAGTAAAATCATAATGCTACTGAAAATTTCGAATGGTATCAGAAATGTTAGTATAAAAAGAGAAAAAATAAATTAATATATAATCAGTTACAGAATCATTATATAATTCAGTTGCATAATAAAAATCTTCCTTGATTATATTTTCAAAACAAACTTTTAAGTTTATTATATTTTAGAAAAATTGTAATTGAATTGTATTTTAATATATTTCATATTTTAAAATAATAATTTTGTACTTTGTATACGTAAGTTCTAAACCAACATAAGAAATATATTGCTTTAATATTATTAAATTAATTATATTAAATCCGTAAGACTTAAAATGGCAGTTTCAGTTTTCATTTAATGAAAGAATACATATATTTTATTAAGATTTATACCTTAATTTAATGAGTCTACTTAAAATTTTAGAACTACCTTTAAGCTGAATGATGGGGATAGAAGAACTTCATTTATATGCCTCAAACGCGTACACTTCTTTAACGGCAAAATATTTCATTAATTAAACCCATACCTATAAATAATGTGCAAGACGTTGCTCAAATACCGAGGAGTGAGATTGGGAAGTTAATTCTGTGTAGAAGCCACCGTTGTTCTCCTTTCACGAACCGTCCAACTAACTGTTCATAATATTTTTTTACAGTGAAAGATAATCGAGGTTAAATATAATATTATGAAATCGGGTCCTTATTTTTACAAGTGAAAGATTCCATTAAACATCTTGTTGAGTCATGTGAATAGTCAATAATTAACGATCATTAAAAACTTATTGGCCAAACATAACGCACAGAAAGTTAATTTTTCTATAGAATATAAGTTTATTAATAATTTTTAAAGATTAAAAAATTATATTGGTGATGAAATAAAGAAGAAAATTGAAACTAAAGTTTTTATACCTAAACATTTTTCTGAGGATAATCATTTGAATTCATACACAATATGCTGTTACATATATATATATATATATATATATATATATATATATATCTGCATTTACTTTACTTGATGCATTAGTTTATTAAACAAGAACACAGGGAATACACTCTAATCGATTCCGCGGCTATTATAAAACCCCCTCACACTTTATACACAATTAGTTGAGTGGAAAACTCTGTAAATCCAAAAATGTAGGATTTGACCGTAATGTGGTTATCTGCTTGAATCTAAATGCAGACGTGTGGTAATTTATATTACTGGAAACAGAGGCTGGTGATATCTCATCGGTAGCTGCGGATAAATGGAGTGCGTAACACTAGCAGGAAATTGACTGCCACGTGTACTGACCCACCCCGGCCTAAATACAATATATATCTATCTCAAGGTGGTCCAATGGTCTAATAAGGTATTTATTCAGCGATCTGTGAAATAAATTCTCTATACAGTTTTTAATTACTACAGTAATTAATATACAATGAAACAATTACAAAACTGTTAAATACGATGAAAATGCGGCTCTCTAATAAAACAGTTGCGAGGAAAGCACCATTTAAATTATTTTCAAGCATCTGATTTAATATGAAGACTATGAAGTCTGATAACTGCTTTAAAGTTTTATTTACTCTACAGCGCACAGAATATATCTTTAACAGAAACTTCAATTCCCGGAATTTGTGTTGATGAAATGTATACAAATAACAATATATGGACTCTCGTATCGTGTACTGTACAAAAGAATCCAAAATTATTTGACTTTTATTCTACTAAAACTCATATTCGGTTCTTTATTTGACTTTTCTATATAAAGATCTCTCGGGTTTCAGTAAAACTGTCTCCAATGCAATAATACCAAAACAGAAACATTATTACTTGTCACTCGCTTGAAAGTACAGCATTTGACATTACAATGTCGTTGTTTTTACCTCATTATACAACACCTTGAAGAAAAATCTGCAGGGATAAATAGGGATGATGAAAATAGCTTATACAACTTTTAACATTATTAAGAATAATAGACAGATATTTTCAAATATATAGAGCAAAAAAACAGATTTCATAATTACATTTTACAGAGTATTTTATATATAATTATTATATATAAAAATTATTTTTAATATTTGTGACACACATACATTTCTTAAATGTCAGGGAACACACACACATATTGACGTAGATGAAACGGGGCAATTTAATATATATAGTTCGCACAACAAGGAAACCTTGACCCTGTTATTCTGGCTTGGACTTTAAAACACTCAGAAAAAATAGAATTTAAAATAATTAATGTTAAGATTACCTACTTAAGATTACCTTCCTTTTGTGAACTTAGAGTAAGTTTCAGAGCGAAGTAATTGGAAATCAATCTATCAATTATTCACATTTTTACGGTGTTTTGAATTCAAGTTGGCATATTAACAATTTTATTAAACGACTGATAAGAAATAAGTAACAAGAGAAACATTGGCAACTGACAAAGAGGTAAATTTTAACAGCAAGAACCGCCCCATTCATAATATTTTTATAAGTTTTTCTCCATTAAAAATTACTCAAAATATACAATATTACTTTGATTACAAAACCAACAATAACTTCAATATTTTATACATATACTGTAGTCCATTCCACACAAGTAGTAGTAAAGTGTATCGTCTTGGTAGAACGGCGTCGTTAAAAAGGTGGGAGAAATTAGTAAATCAATAATCAGCAAACTCATAATAAATTAAAACACTCAACTTGGCGACTTTGCGTAGCAATAATAATTTAGTGAGAATGCATATCGATTTTCTAACATTCAAAACACAGAATTTAAAACAAATACATTTACTCAACATTTTTTCACATGTATTTAACATATTTTAAAGATAGTTCTTTTAGCGATAACCGGAAACTAAATATTGGCAACTAGTTCCAGACAGGAAATCTGATAGCTTTCCTTCAGGCTAACCCTAGACCTGGAGATCGCTTCCTCAAAGCGTGATGAAGGATCGAGCAGTGTACCACATTACCATATGTTCATCGCCGGACCATAAAGCCTGACTTAGGTTGCATAGCACCAGTGGTGTTGAATTACAAGTTGTATTTTACCTTACTCCGAGTTTGAAAGTCATAGTCTCCTGATTGCTAGTACACAAGTGTTTCGCTTCGCTAATGATTCAATACTGTTTCTCCTTGGACTTTCTTATCAGCAAACTAAGGCCCATAGTGTATTAGCAAAGTTTCTCAAAATCACATTACTGCTGAAATTTTATGAATTTCATACGTGATCGGTACCTCACTCACATTTTCAGCCAATCACAATATTTTACCTCCTCCGATACTATTTTTCACTAGAGATCGGTACCACACTTGATGGTTTTATTTTTGGAATATGTTTTCCATTACGATGTCCAGATCATATACCTTGCTGAAACCCGCAAGCAACTCATTTGTTTCGGTAACAAAGACCAATAAATAAACTTTACTTTATATTAAAAATCGTATATTTTCACGTTTATCCATCTTTCTCTACAAAAAATAATAATTATAAATTGTTCTGATTTCATCAGATTTGTTTACCAACTCAGACTGGGGATTCTTGAGTGGTTTGTAGAAAAAAAGGATAATAATAAAATGATTGATAAGTGGCTTTTAGAGAAGGGGAGGACTATAATTGGACGTTTAGCGGCTTAGAGCTAATGGTATTGACAGACATCTGGTCGGAACCCTTAATGCAGGATGACAGAAGTTTTATGGACATAAAATTATATTAAAAGAGATTATTTATTTTAATTGTATTGAGTGGCTCTCGGAGCGTGAGAAAGGCAACAGCTGGTGTTATTTGGCGATCGTGGAAACTCAAAAACTGTGAAAACAAGGGAATATTCTGGAGAGGGGAGAGCAGATAAAAGGACAGTTGTTGGACTGGAGACCTGAGAGACGAGTTAGACGTGAGAGTTGGAAGGTGATGGACGTGGAGTGTGGTAGCAGAATCTGTACGAGAAAGTCATAGGAGAGTGAAGTTCGAGTCAGCAGACGTCAGGAGAGGTCATCGGATGGTAGGCCAAGTTAAGGTGGCCGAAATAAATAATAGTTTTATTTATTCAAGAGGCAGTTTTAGAGTCGTTAGGAGAGATCATCGGATGATCTTGTTTATGTGATATTTATATATTAATTTATCGTCTTTAATTGAACCCCAAATTAAACAATAAAAATAGTTAAAAAGCCTCGCCGGCCTGCTGTGGTGTAGTGGCCAGCGTCATTGCCTCGCATAACAGAGTTCCCGGCTTCGAATCCCGGCATGGGCATGGATGTTTGTGGTTGTCCTGATAATGAAAACTGGGGTTAAGGCTGTGGGAGAATCAATACTCTGACTAGGTGTGACTCCTAAATCTAGAATGTGTCATGTAAGATTACAGTTTGGCAGCCGTCTCGGTAGGCCAAGGCCCTTCGTGGGCTGTCGAGCCAAAAATTATTCTTATTATTATGAATTAAAATGCTTCAATAAATAAACATGAGATATTTACAATTAGATTGGAAGAGTGTTTTTTATTAACTATTCTCGTTTGTGAAAGATAATTCGTTTCATGGAACATGATATTAATTGATGGATTTTATATTCAGGTAAATTATCTAGAAACTCGATCCCCTCTCGCACATTTCGACAGGGGTTACTAAAGCGCGAATGTAAGAACTTTACGATTATCTTGCTCTTCTACTACTCAAAATTGTCAGATCCACTTATCCCTTCCTTCCTTCATATAGCAACAATTCTAATAAAGACAGTATTATTGTCTCCCATTAAATTGGAAACTTCTTTGAAATTTCAACACCCAATATAATGTAAAATGTTTTAATCACAGTTGTCTACTTTGATTTCAAGTGGAAAATCCTTCTTTTGAAGCGAAGCTTCAGGCTCACAGAGTTTTCGAAATGCAATTCGGAATGAATCTTATTTGTACGATTGTTTGTACGTCATTCTCTTTTTACTCTCAATCTTTAACTTCCTTTTCCTTTCTGTAATGGAAATTCTCTGTGAATACTCGTCAGTTTTTGGGCATTAACTCCGGTTAAAACGTTGATACAGAGAACGAGGTATCATTCCTCAAAGATACCCGATGACATTAGACCTCATCTGTACCCAGGGTGTCATCCATTGCTAAGGTTAGACGCGCTGTACCGCCGAGGTGAATATCAGATTCACATGGGACAATACGACGCTTGCTAATTATTAGTTAATGAGACATATGGCAGGAACAGCATGCCGGTTATAGGGAGATTCACAAAATCTGAACGTAAAATAAATCACAAATATTTCCTATAGATTTCATAATCCTTAATTTCAGAAGAAAAATACGAACATTAAATTCATTTACTTAATACACGAAAACTTTGATAAAATCGCAAATTATGACATACTGTTTTTGTATGACAACCGATCATCTTGTTCTTACAAATAATGTGTACAGTAAAGCCCTCTGACTGTAGTCATCTTAATTACCATCTATACTTTAAAAAATAAAAGAAAAAAGAGTGAACTCAACTATTTACAACTATCATGGCTGAGCACTAACCGCAAGTGTATCTGTAAAAATTAACTTAAAGGTTTGCTGAATCCGACGCCCACATTCGCTTGGGAAGAGTGACGGAAACCGATAGGCAGTTCCTCCGGATGCCCACGCAAGTAATCAAAAGAATATTTTGGCCTCCAGCCCCTACAGGTGGGTTGACTAATCTCGGTGTCTTCCTGCCTTTATTTCATTATGTGTACTCGGTTTTGGGATTTCGGATTGACGGCCTGCTGGCTTAACTCGTGCACGGAGTGACGATCGACAGATCCACACCAACGGGGCCCTCAGTTAAGTTCGCCTGGTGCGTAAAACTCGGCACTCGAATGGTACCGCAGAAAGACATAGAAGGTGGCACACTATCCAGCGACTATCATCTTTCCTCAGGCGAAGTGTTATGATGTCTCTGCGTTTGGGGGGTGTTGTCCCACGATGTATCGCTACGGATCTCACGGATCCAAACATCATCAAGAACCCACTTTTGAATAGAAGTTCTTCCACCTATGGTAATATATGTATATATATATATATATATAAATTAAATGTGTAGAAAGGCTATGTATAGGGTAATACACATAGTGGCAACTCCCCTCTTATAGCATAGGAAAGGGATTTGAAAGGTGGGATGCGGAAGGGCAGAGGAAGGTAGCCAAGGGTTAACTATGACCCCCGGGCTATGGTTTAAGGACCCTACCCGGCAAATCGCCTAAACAACATGCAGAAAAAACCTGCATCAGGTAGGTCGGGCATTTAGTACTTGTCTCACGCCCTTCAGCTGGCGGGAGAGGGGTTTGCTGTGTGATCGCAGCTTTACCCTCGCCGTACCTTCACCGATTTAGGAGGCAGTTGGCTGACTATTGCAATAGGAATGGCGGACAACTCTTACCGTATGCCAAAGTTCTGCGGCGACGGAACATACACCTCTCAAAACAGACCGAGATGCCTCGGCATGTGGCAATATATTGTTGTTGTTTTTTTACGGCAACAGGCTACATGAGGGTAATCCACGATGGGCAACTCCCCTTTAATAGCATAGGAAGGGATTTGAAAGAGGGGATGCGAAGGGTAGAGGAAGGTAGCCAAGGGTTACTAGGGCCCCCGGGCTATATTTTAAGGATCCTACCCAGCATTCGCCTAACGAAATGCAGGGAAAACCCTAGAAAAACCTGCATCAGGTAGGTCGGGCATTGGGTACTTGTCCCACGCCCTTCCGATAGCGGGAGAGGAGTTTGCTGTGGGGACGCAGCATTCCCTTCTCCGTGCCTCGACTAGTTTAGGAGGCAGCTGGCCGACTATTCCAATGGTAATAGCGGACAACTCTTACCGTATGCCCAACGACTGTGACCCGGGAACATACACCTCTCAGAACAGGCCGAGGTGCCTCGGCTTGTGGGAACCTTAGTTCAAAAACGGAGAAGCCAAGGGCCCCCAGTCTTAAAATCACTCGCAGAACTGACTGCGAGCGTGCGTGTAAACGGTCTGTTCCAATATATTGTAATTAATTATTGATTTATACAAGATTAAATACGATTGACCAGCGAGAATCGCTATCCTCTTCCCTGCTAAACACGTGTGGTTATGTTGTCACTCTGACAGAACAGTAGATGAATGATAGCTGATTTGGAGTCAGCTCCGCTTGGGTCCACACAAACAAATTCTATGGTATTTTACTTTAACCAGTCATACCACGTAGTATGCTGAAAGACCAGGATAAAACATTATACTTACGCAAATAACTTTCAAATCTCTTAGTTTCGCCATCAACCCAGAATTACTAGTGGTCTCTCCAAAATGAGGATATCATTGTTATTAAAGGACCTATGTCGTTTGCCGTTATAGGGCCAAAGGCCTCTTCAGCAAGATTCTGCAAAATAACAACTACATACCTAACTCGTTTAAAAATTAAACTTATGTAGTAGACCTACATACTATGCACGAAAACAGAATTGTATTGATCCAGCGGAGAATTAAGTCACCGAGTGTTACTCCGTCTGCCCACGAAAATTGCAAGGACACGAATATCGCAGATATTTTAATATTATATCAACAATTTTAGACACAATTAAAACTTCATTTAGATTTTGCAGTATTTTATAATATTAAACTTAATTACCAATTACATTAACATCAATATGTCACTTTTATACCTTCATATTTCTTGAAGTATGAATTTTACATAACACCAGATATATCGGAACGCTTGTAAGATTTCTTATTATCCCAAGAACTCACGTTTTTGATAAAAGTACTAATAATATATAAGCGATGATGTAGCATACAACGTTAAAAACACCACAACATTATACTACAAATCATTCCAAGATTTATTTGTGTATCATATTCCTTTTCATTACACTATACTATTCATACATGGTAACAGGCATTCAATAAGCGTATACATCTCAACAAAATTGCTATTAAATTAGTTTAATAATAACAATGTTAATGGATTTATGATTCTGTAGGAAAAAAAAAGGGATGAATTGTTTGTCTTTTCGAAGATATAAAATAGTATTATTAGGTATACAATATGTTAAGAATAATAAAGTAATGTTTTGTGTAGCAAGAAATGAGAGATAAATTGAGTAGTGTTTTTTCATCTTAAAAAAGTAGACGACGAAACATTTCCAATCTCCGCGCCCACTGAAGAACCTTCAAACATTATTTAATAACAATTTTAAAAATAGCGATCGATACCTTCAGTTTTAATGTGTTTTCGTAATAATAAAATTTAGTATTGGAATATTGGAAAAAAACTTTCATTAACTGTTACGCTGATATTAGATTTTATTATATCGCGGGGCAGAGGTATTGGAGTAAGCTGAATGCATTATTGTGGTCCTGGAAGCAAATTGTGTGGCGCTGCCTTTCTTCAAACGCCCGTACCGACTAATATACGCTCTAAATATCCGTAATTTTATAACTCTTTCTACGTTTCATACTGATTTCCGTTATATTTTAAACGTGAGAAAGGAAAAAGTAGGAAGCATTTTCATAACTACTAATTGATAAACGCAAATATATATTTACTATCCCAGTTTTAAAAGTTGTTTTTAATGTAATGAATTTGGATCGGACAATACCCAGAATTAAAAAATGTTATTATGTTTATATGTATGTATTAACGTTAATTATTAAACAAATTTAAACGCGTTGACATATTGCAACAAAAATTGGTACACCTATTCTTCAAAACACGAAAAACGGTACTGTGGGGGTGAGAAAACTCTAGCATAAATGTGGAAAGAAATATAATTGAAAAAAGTGATAATTTTGTGTTGAATTACTGCGCACCAAGAGACTATGACGTCACGCGAGAGAAAGACGTTACCACGCGACAGGCAATGGAAATAGTTCCTTTTCCGTAATGAAATAAATCAGAAATATTTTCATTGAATAAAAAGTATAATTTTAACCATCAATAATATTCCACAGAATGATAATAAAAAAACAATACGAAATACTTTACGACTCTTGCGGAAAATGTAAGTTAATTTTTGTGCCATATTATTGACTCTAATATGGTGACCACTTGTTTTAAATTATGAATCTAGCTAACAATTTCATCAGTTTAATCTATCGTAATGACTGAAGACTGAGGGATATTCAAGGAGTATATTTAAGTATTCTATTCGTAAAGAAATTCGGAGGTATGTTTGTTGGGATCGATGCAATAAAATTCAATGTACTTTATAGCTGTTTAATTAATGCACTATCAGTCGAAAGTATGTACGGAACTAGGAACAGTTAGATTTACTTAAAATCTCTTCTTGACTAAACATTAATATAGAATTAATTATTTTTAGGATTACATGAATAAGTACACAGGAAACGCCGGACACCCAGCTAGTACAATATAAAATACAATTATTTTATTATTCACTTTACTAACGTTAAGTTCATTTATAAATAAAATTCGAAAATTAATTTGATAAATAAATGTAACACAGCCATAACTCAGATATTTTAAAAAATTACATATAATACAAAAAGCGTTCCTTCCCTGATATCAGGGCCCTTTCTGTTAATTAAAAAAATATGAATACAATGAATATAATCCCTTACACTGAAAAATTTTGATTTTTTCCAATTACTTTCAGGACCGAAAAGTTTTGTGTTATATATATTAATTTATTTAATAAATTTATTACGTATAGCCACGTTACATTTATAGTTAAATCGATTTCTCGTAATTTTTTTGTCATTGCAAATATACCATGTGATATCAGTAAGTTTTAATTTTTTTCTCGTCGAAAATAGATCCGCTTATGCGAATGTAGCTTTAACGTCAAAGATAAGAGCTTAGATAAAAGAATTCTCATCTTCATAGCCCACCGGTAAGTGAACGATCCATTAAAAAACAGCACCCTATTATACTTGTATGGGAAAAAATGTACGCTAAGGTATCGGTAACCATAAACTCCAAGAAGAAGCACATCCAAACGGTATACCAGTACGTTACAGACCTGAAATGGTTTCATGTGGTGTTGACCCTGTTTTATGTTTAATGGTAGCCTCTACAATTTTCTCAGTGGAAATATAATATGCTGCATCTATATCTGAACGTGTACTTCGCAGTGGTGAGCTATTAAAAAAGTAACGAGTAGGTTTTATTTAATCTTTCAAACTGTGCTGACATAACAGCCATTGGAAATCAATCAAAATACGGAGTTGTTATGGAAACCCTCGCCTGCAATTGTCAATTCCAGTTTATTTGAGATCACAACAATATGATTAGTACTAAGACAGTTTATTAATTGTTTTATCGTTGCATGATTTCTTAGGCTTTATAGACTAACCGGGGACGAGAGAAGATATATTATTTCTGACAGGAAATAACATGCTTCGTTTTTAGCGCATCAGATTTGCCACTTTTCTGATTTTACTTTAGAAAAATACACAATGAATTATTATACTGAAACAATATTAATATTTTTATGTAAATAATACATTTTCATCTGTGGAATTTCCGATTGAAGGAATGTGTGTAATCTTGAACTCTTCGTTTCAGTTGATGGGCGCAACTGGAATAGCTGTCAGTAGCATCTGGTATATGGTGCCATATTCTGCAACGCGATATTGCGAGATAGCAAGAAATAAAGCGTCTCCGAATGGTCACGAACTGTCTGAAATGTGGGACGGCTATTGGATTTGTGGTGGAGTTCGCCAACAAATCCCTGAGACAGGACCTTATGCAACGGAGGAAGATAAATATTATTGCGGGAAAAGTTCCGAGATAATGCTTCAAATAAAATTACGTCAGATTAATGTTCCAGATAAAATGCTGAACGCCGACATTACTGTATGAATACTTTTTATTACTTTTTTAATTACTTTTTATTAAGTCTCAAATAAAGAGTAGATGCAAAGCGTAATATATTGGTGGGTAAGTTATTCCATATGTCGCAGAGTATACTTACAGCACCTTTAAGTAGAGCTGAAACATTAAATCTACTAACATTGCGCTCAATTAGAAAAGTTTGTGCCGGATCTTCGTATCCGAAAAATTATACGAATCCTTCATTATTCGCTAAATAAAATTCAATTATATGCAAATTTATTTTGTACAGTCATAATGGAACCGATTTGATATAGATACTATCAGTAAATTAACTTCTTCTCATCTATGTTTAGAACGTGCGTCTTATCTCAAATATTGTGCTTTATACACTTATGGATTTTACTGAGTATTAAATATGCTCTTAATATGTAATATACAATTTTAAATATTGTTTTTCGGAATAATTGTCGTATATGAACATAAATAATAGTTATTTATTATCACCTATTGTTTCAACAATATTTTGAAGATCATGTTTTATATAAGGAACAAAAAATCTTCCCAACAGACATATTTGGAGGGAAAGGAAGTGACGTCACAGCTTATCACATCATTGGCGAAGCATCAAACATAAGCCAAGCATTATTTTTTAAACAAAATCGAGGATGATATTGTCGTGCAAGTACCTGAGTCATTTGCTGCTATTGGGCAAGAGGTCCTCTTTAGCATGGGATTTAGCTTGGAGCTTATTTTATATTTTTATGCGGAGTGAAGGACCCAGGTATAATAATTATTTTATAACATTATTTTGGTACGGGAGGTGATTGGCGTAGACTTTTTTTATATTCTTTTGGATCGATGAAAGTAATTCTAACGGAACTCTTTAATTCTACCTTTAATTTCACACATCTAAGGTGGGAAGATTACAGTATAGTGGGAAATTGGGGAGTTATAAGTCTTGGCATTTTTGTTTTAGTTTACGGAGAATGATTTCCGGGGTATAGGTATACTAATATTCAGGTTTCTGGTCAAAGATGGTAGAGAGGACTTTTGTGATGCCGTTTTGTACGGATCAGTCGTCGCTGGATGTACGTAGTTGGGTGGACAGGTGGACGCTGGTGGACAGGCTGATAATTTACAAGGCGAAAATGTTGGAATAGGTTGATGCTTGGCTATGGGAAGGCCTTTTAGAGATCGAAGGTAATGTGGTGGGATGAGAGTAGAAATGATGAGGCTGAAGTCTATTTCAGTGGATGAAGGGTTTGTATATATGGAGGAGAGTTTTAGGATGGCATGGGTCGGTTATGGAGCCTAGAAACTTGATCAGAAAACTGTATTCAAAGTTAGTCTCTATGTTATATTGATACTCTGGTCTAAAAACTAATAAGTACCCGTTCTTTTGACGAATCATATTCTTTCTAAATCTTTTATCCTTCCACAAACTTGTAATGAAAATTTCTTTACGAGCACGCTATTTCGAACGGAAGCTGTTGTCTGTCAGATGGCGGACTCTGACGGTAGTCTCGGACTTTTTTCGGTGACAAAGGACACTCTTGGCGACAACAGACCTACAGACGGCTGACAGTTCCAAGGGACGCTTAACTTATTAGGCTTCCGAAACTTAAATATATTGAGCTGACGGCATAAAACATTAAAAACATCTGCGGGGGAATTTGAAGATTTCGGGAGCGATTTCGGACAGTGAGTAGCCAGCTACGAACTTGAGCGGTTGGTGAAAATTGTGGGTGTGCCCACGATTCATCTGCTGCCATCGAGATGAACTCGATCGGCGTCACAGAACGAGCGTCGGACACTACCACCGCAACGCAACCAGGCAACACCAGCTGTAACCACAACGGCACGGTATCGTTAGAATTGTTTAAATCCAGGTGTCGTAATGCTAAGTCCCCCCATTTATACCTTGAATCAGTAAATCCAATTTTGTCATTTTGAGGTTCACCCCTTGAAATTCCTGAGAGAACGATGGTCCATGTTTCGTTCTTTTTAATTATTGTCATTTTTGTATAAATTAAATTTTCATTTTGAGTATTTTTATTAGTTAAATAGTATGCTAAATAAATTCAATCTTTTTTATTTTAAAAGGGGTTCCAACCTAGAACCTGAAAAGTATAATTATTAAAACATATCCGGAAATTGAAATTATTGCATGTTCTCATAATTTCAGTAAATTGTGAGTAAAGATATTATACCTTCTGTGTTTCTTGTCGTCGAAAATGTCTTCGAATCCAGTGGTTTTTTTTTTAATTTCAAGACAATATAATTTTGTGTGGTACATTGAATATGGTCAAATGTCACTAACCATCAATTATCTCGTATTAAGTCTAATTATTATAATATTATTGTTCACCAAGTGGCGTTCAAAGTTTTCAAGACTCTAACGGCGAGATAACTTCACGCACTTGTTCTGATCTTTAACACACACTACACTAACTCAAAGGATTTTGTCCTCCTAAATCGAAAGTGTAAGCTTGTGTTGTCCAGTAGACGTAAGATGCCTGTGTTGGGATGTCGATGAAGACGGTCTTCGTGTTTTCCGGCAGCACTTTTGGTATCTTTTTTTAATAACAGAGATCTTTAGGTATTTCTTACATACCACACTGAGTGTCTACGATGATTCGCAGGAAATTATTCTGCCACGTCTGGATAATCATGACGTAGCTATCGCTCGTATGGAGTGTAAGGTTCTTTCAGAAGGCATTCGATATTTCTTAATTACTTTTCTTTCGTTTGTTATGCAACAATACGTGGTCTCTGCTCTTTCTAGCGGTCAATATTTTATGAGAGGTTATTTTCTAACATCATGGCTATTTTGATTCCAAATCTACCTTTCTTCAGACATTTTATTACCAATGCTTGGTACTTGTTCTTCGGGCACCTTTGATTTATAATTTTAATATACATTGCGTAAGATATAAATATGAAGCCAAAAGAACACATTTTGGTTATTATCATGAATCGCGTTTCATATTCTCAATACATTGTACAAATTTAGGTGAAGTACTACGGATGGAAAATACTAACGTTTTGACTTCTACCCTAAAAACATTTTCAAGTCATGAAACATCAGTCGCTGTATTGTCATAATGGTTATCGCTGATAAAACGTGAAGTGAAAGTCATTTAACAAATCTTTAATACATAGTTTTTTCCTGGAATTTGTGCTCATGTGGCTTAATTGTGTACCATCGCGCATCGGAGAACTCCAGTGGGCACACGGAACGTCAGCACGTGTTAATAGCAGCATTAATACCAGCTATAGTAAGTGGTCATTACAGTTTAGTATCTCATCAAAATGCTGGGTATGCACATGATACGTTATTCCGTAAGATGCAATTGATGCCGTGGTTAGCATAGGTGACTGGCTGTACGGCCTTCTTCCGAGATCTGGGTGGCGGAACTGCCCCGTTTCAGCCGGTTTACAACATTGCATTCCCTCGGGAACTGCCGTCCGGCAAGCAGTAAACATCGCCCCAGCGTAGATAATGACCCGACAGCAGTCTCTTCTTGAGATAATACCACTGACTCGGACAAATATCACGGTATCACTACTCGCATCTCGTAGTCTCAAAAACCGTTTACAGTCATTTATCTGATAATAGAAACTTATGTAACGTTCGGACAATATAGACAGATTCTATGAGAAAAAAATGAATTGGCTAGCGACCACCTTAGGGGTGTGGCCATATACTTCAAGTTAAATAAATATCGAAAATCCCTTGGAATGTTATGATTATAATTTAATGTTTTTAAAAGTTTTTTTGTTGATTTTGTATTAAATATCAGATTATTAAATTTTCGATCTTGATTTTATTTTACAATATTAAAATTCAATTACAAATAATTTCCAAAAATTTAATGATATACTCAAAAACATTTAACGTATTTAGCCCAGCATGGAACTCAAAAAGACCCTTTTCAGGGGTAATTTTCTATAGGCCGTGTAGCAGAGTAACTTAGTTCCAGTAAAACATACTTTCATCACCATTCGTCGGTCTCATCTGAAGTGCCTGGTGAGATTTTTCACTCTGTTGAGCACAGGTTCTGGTTGGAGGTATAGTGACGTCTGGTGGCCACTCTTCATCTAGGATTCAAGGAAATTCGCCTCCTTATCCTTTTCTTTCTCTAGCTCATTCTGATTGCACACTCCTCACTATACTCAATTTCAGCTCTCCACTTGTCTGAAATTCAAGTTTATGTCTGACTATTTCTCCACGATCCTTGACCCGATCACGGCTTTCGCCAAGCTTTCTGGACCATCTTAGTCATGTCACGGGATTTGTGACTTCAAAGCATTTTAATTAATTTAGGTACCACTTTATTGGTGAAAGAATTTTCATTTGGAATGAGTATTCTACAAATTTTACAACTTATGAATAGGGTCGAAGAAATCTTATTAACGATTTGGTAATGTACAACATTTGGCTAGGTTGGTGTACATTGACCTTACTAATCCCTTAATCTATTGTGGAAGACACGTCCTACTAAGCAGTCTTGCGATAATCTGAAACCGGTTCAGTATATGCTGCCTTCAACGATTCATCATGTAATTGCATTATATATTTAAATAAATAAATATATATATATATAATTCCTGGATATTATTAGCGCGTGACAGTTAGTTATATAAGTGAATAAGATAAATTACCCACAGGTGTAATATATAATGTCAATTTACAGTTAAATTTTGAAAATATTTAAATAAAATGAGTTAAATGGATTCATTTTGCCATTATCATCTCTATGATCAAACTAAATGTCAATAAATGCATTAACAAACGCGGATACAATAATTGCAGTATATGAATGTTGGGTGTGTAAGCTATCAAAATGTCATGATTATTTGAATTCGGTTTTTATCAAATAGTCAAATTTTAATGTAATGACAGGAATCCGTAACAATATTGAATATGCGTCCATTACTTTTAACAATATAATTATGTTAAATATAAATTGACATGATTTTGATTCTTTAATGTTAAAATGACTGTTGAAATATCCTGCTACACGCCAAAGTTAAACATTTTTTATAATGTTTAACAAATGATTTTTTTAATAACGTGACCAATAGGTTTTTTTTAGGGTAACAGGCTACATGAGGGTAATCCACATGGTGGCAACTCCCCTTTAGGAGAGGATTTGAAAGGGGGATGCGGAAGGGTAGAGGAAGGTAGCCAAGTGTTAACTAGGACCCCCGGACTATGGTTTAAGGATCCTACCCTGCAATTCGCCTAAAAGTGATGCAGGGAAAGCCATAGAAAAACCTGAATCAGGTAGGTCGGGCATTTGGTACTCGTCCCACGCCCTTCCCATGGCGGGAGAAGAGTTCGCTGTGGGGTCGCAGCTTTCCACTCACCGTGACTTGACCGGTTTAGGAGGCAGCTGGCCGATAGGTTTTCTTTTAAGGCAATAAAAATTAATAAATAACAGACAAGTAAAAATATGTCTACGAGAGTAATGCCTCTTTTTTTTCTTCTTAAATACTTTAGATACGTAAAAATTTTGAATTTGGCGCTATTCCTCAAACATTCTCCTCCAATTCACTGCAGTAACAACTTCCTAAGTCAACAGGTGACTGGTCCCTCTTTCAAAATGGCTGACATTGACGTACGTATTAGACAGCGTTGTTAAATTCGGAAGGTGAAACGCCCATTTGCATTCATGAAAGCCTGAAAAATCTGTATGGTGATGCAACAGAGGATGTCAGAACTGTTCGGCGATGGCTCCGTCGCAGTAACGAAGCTGAAGGGCAAACACCGTTGACTGATGAAAAGTGAAGTGTCATGTCGGTTACTGCAGTTAAATACATGCCCTTGTTGAAAGGTGGACGAAAACTGAGTAAAAGGACGCGGACTATATTGAAAAGTAAAAATTAATGTTCTGGGTTATATTGTGTAAATTTCATTTAATTATCTTGACAAATAAAGAAGCAGAAAAATAGGATGCATTACTTATTGACTCACTCTCGTGTTTTCTATTAATAGATCGCAATCAATACTTAAATTAAATGTGCCTGGTCATTATAAACTACATTTAATAAATGTAAGTTATGCTTGAATATTTACATCGTGCTGTTATTGTCGTCAGAAAATTAAGCAAATATTGCATACAAATTTTAATAACATATTAATCTCCAATATATGGAGCTCCATAACGTCTTAACTTACAGCGAGTATTAGCAATGACGTTGGGAGAAAATGAATATTTATAGTATTTACGAAATACCAGAGGAAGAAATGCGACTAAAACATTTTTCATTTCCTTTTGATTGCGCCATCCCGTCAATTCTGGAGCGCTTTGAGTTGTAAAGCGGAGGAGATCGCCATTAAAATTCCTAAATTGCCAGATGTTTTAACTGCTTTAGCGTTAGAGAGAGAATAGTTCGGGGTCGAGCCATCAACGCCGACGGCCAACTACTCTAAATCCTTACAGCCTGCTCGTAAACTCAAGATCAATAGTTCTTACGAACACAATGTCGAGTTTGTACCCAGAAAGGCACATTTTTATAATATTACTTTGAATATTTTACGCATTGTAAATTCTATTTTTTAAAAAATATTTTCAAAGGATTGCCGTTGAATATGTAAACAATTCATGGGTACATATTTCACCAGACAAGAGGAATTCTAAAACTGAAATAGTTTGTACCAACATATATACTTACGAAAGGAAACTGATAAATTAGTTGTAAGTAACGCTATAAACTTTGACATTCTTAAAGTTATATGAAATGAATTATAATTTGATGCAGAGTGTAACTTACGTCTCAGAATGTAGTCTCCTACTTTCTTTTATTATTTACGATTTATAGCCGCATAAACATTTTGGTCATTAGTGGCTTAGATATTTTATGTTTTCAAATTTCCGTTATATTTAAATTACTTTATATAAATCAGTTTTTATAGTAAATTCTAGAAGGTTGTAAATGGCTGTTGGTGATTTGCAGAACTCCATATTTGAATGGGCGGCTAATGTTTATATTCTTATGTCGCTAAATCTGGCCTAGTCTAAAAGGACATGAGGAATTGTTATGCCCTCCTTGAATATGCAGCATACCGGCTGCGCAGATCTGGAAATCAAAAATGAATGCGTGAAACTGGGCTGCAATGCTCTGATCCTGCCCACAACAACCTGTTGCCTTTCTGGTGAGATATTTCATAGATGCTGCTGACATTCTACATTTTACTGTTTTTACTTGTTTGTTCCTCTTTTCCTCTAGATGCAGTCCCTGCTGGTTATTGGTTCTCCTTTGCTGAGCGGCTTCCATCTTCGCTAGCAGATCAGTCCTGTCGAGTCCTTCTATCTCCTTATGCACCGGCTATTGTGATCTGGTTGTCATTTTCGTGGATTTTCGCTATATTTTCTCTTATGCGATTGATGAAGCATTTTCTGTACGCCGTGCTATTTATTACCTCCTTGGAGTATCGTTTTTTTTTAGTTTTATTTTACAGTTTATAGTCGTATTTACCTGTTGGTCATTAGCGACTTACGTCTGTTATGTTTTACTTTTGCTGAACATTTAAATTACTTTATATGAATCAGTTTTCATGGTAAAATCTATAAGGTTGTTTATTGATGTTGGTGAATTGCATATCTCCATCATTGAATGGGTGGCTATAGTTGATCTTCTTATGTCGATATGTTTGGGGGCAGTCAAAGAGGACATGATGAATTGTTGTAGCCTCCTTGCATGAGCTACATACCGGCTGCGGAGATCTGTAAATCAAGAATAAGTGAGTGAAACTGGAGTGAAATGTTCTTATTCTGGCTACAACAACTTTGTTGCCTTCGAGATAGTTCTTTAGGGTGCGATATTCTTTTGATACTGCTGACATTTTTGAGGATGACTCCACAATCTTCTGGTTTCACTGGTCTATTCCAGACTATTGCAGACTGGCAGGTTTGGAGTATCTTAATATGATGTTATTGGTTTCTCCAGTCACAGTTCCGTGGCCATGAAGATTGCGAATAATTCTAATGTAATGATCGTTGCATTATGGCTTACAGCGATCGATTTTTCAATTCCTGTCGTAACTATATAGTCCATTTGACTTTTTGGACGCGTCGGTATGAATAACTCTGGGAAAATTATATCTCTGTAGTAACTGATTGCCTTTTGAGTTCCAGTTTGTGATGTGTGGGCTGATTGCTTTCAGTTTATATAGTGATATGTAAATTGGAAGTTCGTTAAGCCTCCAAGGGGGTATGCTTGGTGTGGTGTTAAAGTCCATCTTTGGAAGAGTCATCCCTTTTATCCTTTAGTGTGGTATAGTACGGGGTTAGGTTTCTAGGTGATTATTTTTCTGCATGCCCTACATTTCTTCAATACGAAAACTCAATCAGATCGTCTCCTGGAGTCAGTAATTCATCCGAAACCTCAAAAGATCTTATATCAATCAGGAAATGATCTTAATTGTTAAACATTTATCATATAAGTATTATTCTGTTTTATTGATGAGATTCCCTGTAAACTGATAAAAAACCTTAATTTACTAAATTCCAATTGACGAAAAATTACTTTAAGATTTTCTAAATTAAAGATGAAGAAATCTATACACAGTTGATAGGAGTTAATTACACTTCCGCTATTGTGGACTGTAATAACATATTCAACGTCTTGGAATTAAGATGCATCGTGCATTAAAATAGAATCGACCGAAGTAAACCATTTTACAGCAGTTCCATAACAGTAAATAAAATAACTGAAATTTTTTTAGTTATTTGTCAAACCGCCATTGGCAATAAAGTTCATAATTATTTTAAATTTAAAAATGTTGCAATCAATTGTTATGAGTAATTACGTGACTTGTTATACAATCGAATATTAACAGTGAAAATATGTGGTGGCTGTATTTCTGTACTAACATATATATATATATATATCTATTATATTTTACTTAAGATGGGTTGCTAATTATGGTTTAATCGAAGGTGCTCCAATTTCTGAATTATTCTTCGAACAAAAATGTTTCTGAACCAATCACGAACAGGCGGAAACAGTTTCACCTGATTCCTTTATTCTGAAATTCTCATAAATAGATTCGGCTGATTCACAAATCTGTAACTTAAAAAGGATCTTTTCTGATTCGTATTGCGAAGATTTAAAGAAACAGCATATTTTTTCTCGTTTCCGTCAAGTAAGGAAATTGTCAGATTGCTGTAGTAATTATTGCGCTCTCCTCAGAACTGTAATTCTTACTAAAGGTGATCTTTAAGCCTTAAATGATTTGCGAAATTTTTACAATGTGGATTAGTAGATGGCAATAAGAGCAGCGTTGGCGAAGTAGCGCAGGGAAATGCGGAGAGCAGCATTATTCAGTGTACACATTCAGACGCCAATTAAATTTTAATTAAAACCGTATTTCAGCGGCAGAATGGCAGCGGGTCTTTTGAGTAATTAACGTGCCCGCGGCTCAAACAATAGGACGCGACGCACAGCTCGATGTGGCTAGGAACAAGTTCAGAACCTGGAACAAATGCGCTGCTCAAGAACGCTCTCGAGAGGTCCGCAAGAGCTTTGGAATTTAACGGCAATCCTTTGCATAGAACGCTCACTTCGCTATCTGCCGCTTGGGCCCCCCATCAAACTGCACCCAGCTTCCTGGCTTTGCGTTTCCTCCAGGTATGAGAAATTGTAACGTCAAGCACTTCCAAGGCACGTTGCTTTAAGGACCTCGCCATAAATTCTGGTTTGTGTTACACCACCAGTAACAGAAATTACCACTTTAAACACACCCAATTCACGTGTATAGCCGTAACAACATTTTTAATTAATTACACCCATAACTATTTTTATTTAAAGCTTAAATACCATTTAATAACTACACTCATAAATTTAATTCGAGAAATGGTTTGAAAACGTTTAGGCCTGAATAAATTTCCAGCTGGTTTTTAACTACAGCTACTTTTCTTGTTATTTTCTGTTCGTACAGTTACGTTGATCTTCACGTGACTAGGTAACTTACTTTGCTGAACTCTGGAATAAACCTGGTAGGAGGTTTTTTCTAACACCAGAATTTTAAACGTACTCTCCAATTTGTTTATTTTCGTAAATTAATTGTTATATGTTGCACTTACGTAAAATCAATTTGCATCATTAGTTGACGCCGGTTTGCACTTCCATAACTTCTATTTTCGTCTCTCCTTAATAGTCTGCGTTTCTGTGTTTCTTAAGACTATGCTGGAACGCTTCCCAATCTCAAATTTTTAGTTTAGTGGTTAACTTGGTTGCCTAGTAGCAAAAAGTATGAAAGTCTCCACAAAACATAGAAAATCCTTCAGATTTCAGTCACTAATTAAATATTTATTATTCGTAAAATTAAATAGGAAAATAATTTTTTTTTACGGATAATATTTGATTGAATAGTGTTGCGTTTTTATAACTATCAATAATTCTAATATTTATTTTACGAAACCGCTCTCAACTCCGTCTAAGACCTTTTGAATAAAAAATTAAAAAATAAAAATATACAAAATTTATTAATAAAGAGTTGTAAATCTCTGTTAATGAATGGAGCTGTTAATTACTCGCTGAAAGAGTTACTTGAAAGGATGGACCGATTAGATCCTCTTTAATAAAATTTTGCTGGTATCCTATCAAGTTCTGCTATTATTTTACGATTTTTCTATTCTATAATTTAACTGCTGACTTATTTTCTTTTTCATGTTCGACGGCTTTTCAGTTGGAAACTCCGTTGAATGAAAATTTAAGAGGAATTGAAACACTTATCATTTCTTTAATTACTAATTACTGTTATATTAATATATTTAACGTAGTTTTAAATTATAATTTCTTTGTAAGGTGCAATTTTGTTTTTTAAACTTTGTATTTGTAATAAATATTCTTTTCATGTAGTCCTCGACCGAGGACTAATCAAATGAATAATAGTTCTAAATCTAAATCTACAGATATCCAATTAAATTGCATTTACAAATACAAAAATGTTAGTAATGCATATCTCGGCATATTTCTTAATTTAAACATACTGAAATATCTATCCAAATAAGAACAATAATTAGCGTAATATTATTTAACGGACACTCAAATCATAATAAAATAGATTACATTTAATAAAAGTTTTTTTATTTCCTATTTAATACCCTTGACTATTTATTTTCAAAACATAATTTGTGACGTAAATTTACGTAACATAAGAGTAATACTGAATCATTGAACTAAAATTAGACTACGCTGTAGATATCGGAATTGCACGCACTCCGACCTTGTATCCTGTAATGCTGTTTGAATCACCTCATAATCTCAGTCTTACATTTGATCTGTAGCTCTTGTCATCATTGAATCATGTGGAATTACTGTGTTGTAACTTAACAGTTTAGTTACATTGATAAGTACTCTCCATCTCTTTAATACGATTGCTACCTTCTTTTACATTACAAATTGACATATATCGTTATCTATGTATAAATAATTTTACATTACTGATTAAATTGAAGTTTACTGCAAACTACCATTCAAATATGCTACCCATAGGTGCTACCCATAGGTGCATCTTTCCTTATAAAACTACTAGATGGTTAATATAATTTTTTTAGTTATTATTAATTATGTATCAGCTTTTATACAAAAATAAATTAATACTCATCCTGTCGCTAAGCAATCAAATCCATTTTCTCTTCGTGGTTTCCACCGTCTTTCTATTATAGTTCATTCTAATTGTTTAATGCAACTTTTAAATTGCATTTATGTCTCACAATTTTCGCGAACATTTAAATGGGATACTTATTGGTACCTTTACTTATGTTTTAATATTGCACTGAGGAGGAAAATGATGACTATAATTATTTATTGTTTCCTCTTAAACACGCCGTTACTTCTACTACACTCCTATTCAAAGATGCAATCCCCTTTCTCTTTCTCACTCTCACTCATACAGGCAACAACCAAATCTTTCCGCTCGGATGAAAAAGATAATCGTCTATTTTATAAATATATATATATATATATATATATATATATATATATATTAGTAATTTCCTCATTCAGCAAATAATTAATTTTGTTTATATAGTATAATAATCTCTTAATATTTACTCAAATTATCTATCTGCAGTATGTGTTCTCTAGAACGATAGCGGCGACTACTCCTTGAAAAAATACAATATTTTTCACATTTTCTTTATTAGGAAAAAAAAATTCAAAACCAAACCAAAGAAAACAACTAAAAAAAACCAACGACATACTATATCAAACAAAGGTAATTATTTCCCGACTATTACTAAAATTTTACTAATGTAATAAGTTTATTACATCAAGCCTCCTCTTTTTCTTAACTTGTTAGAAGAAACCCATGTGTTTTCCAGTATGTATCATTAACCAATGGTACGAGGTAAATCTCTCGGTGCAAGTGTAATGCGGGCAAGTGGTTTAGCGCCTACATGTCACTAAAATAGGTTCTTCTGCAATTGACTATCCATTACATTTTTACATATGCTTAGTACGAATACTTCTGGCTAACATGACCCGATATTTGTGCAAGCGGTTATTACTAGGGCAATTAGGGCCCGATTCGTATGTATATTCCGAGTAAAAGTCAAATTATGGGTTGAAATTGATATTCCAAAGTTAATGTAATGCTCCGTCTCATAACTACCTAAATTAAAAGTCGGAATATTATTAATAACGAACTAGTTTTGGAAACACACTCTAGATGACAACAAAGGAATAAAGAAAGAACTGTCAGCGGGTAGTGTCGTTTAGGAAAAATTAATTTTTGGTTATATCTATACTTTGTAACCCAAACGTGTCATAAAATTCAAGTTCGGCCAGATGTATCTACGGCATTACTCGTTTTTCTAAGACAACTACCAACTTTAGTTGTGATTTTTTATTATAAGCAGTATAAGTGTAATGAATATAGTTCTACAATCCGTTTTTGAAATAATAATAGATTTATTTTTTAAATGGAGTAGTCTTTATAAAAACTAACTGACGCAATACGATCTAATCGTAAGTCGCACAAAATTATATATTAACAAATTTCAAATATAATATTTTCTGAAAACTATTAAATTCACGCAGATGTTGTACTGTATTCTAGTTATAACGCCGATAGCTAAATAAAATATTATTTTTTTATTTATGTATATGAGTGTAAATACCTGCTTTGTGTATAAGTTTCAAATTTACACACACTGTACTGTAGTGTGTCACCTCTATATTCATGAAATAGTTAATACTTTACCTTTGATCATTAATCCACTTTTAATATGCATGCAATTTACGTCCGCTTTGACCAGAACGTAGTGCCACAATGTAGGACTTAGTGTGTAAAATTCGCAACAATTGGGTTTTGGTATGCCCTAAATTCATTAGTTTATTAGTTATGAAATAATTGGGTGTATTTTTTCGTGTGTGCTGGTTGTACTAATTACAGAGAATAACAAAAGGTCTGTTTATGAAGATTAAATAAGGATATTACGAACAAACAATTTATAAAACGCGTATTATCTCAATCTGTGAAAGGAAATTGATATTAAGTTAGGTTTAAAGAGATGTAAAAAGGGAAATAATTCTCCACTTTCGCGCACAGAGCCTAGGCTACATTAGACAGCGAAATTTTATATAGTTAGATGGGGGATCTGAGTAGGACCTTCAGTGACAATGGTTTCTCTAATCAACACATAAGAAGTAAAAAACCTATATAACTCGATCAACTACCAATAGAGCTACTGCCTTCCCTTTTTTTCTGGGATACGTTACGGATATGTAATATTAGTAAGAATATGATGAAACTTACTGTCTCTAGTTTTCCGTCCGCAGAAGAATATTAGAGTGCACGTCTGATTTCTTGGCAGTCCAGTATAGTATCTTACTGCGCAGATGTCACACACACTCTGCGTTAGATTCTGGTGTACTTGTGCCTCCTCACTATCTGCGCCACACGCCATCGATTCTGACGCGTGCTGTAGAAGTAAACTGTCCACTTTTAAGGACACCCTTGGCCTAAGGACGCACGGAGTATGTAAGATTTCGAATGAATGAGGGTTAGGCTACATCGCTTTAACTGCACGAAACATACAGGACAGATTCACAGAGCATTAAATGTGGATACGTTTAAAACAACCCACGTAATAGGCGATAAAATAGAAAACCAAGAAACCGGACCACGTAAATAGTAATTAAGACAACGTGATCCTGGAAGTAACATATATTAGGAAATGGAAAAATTGGTTGAATAGTCTGCGACAGCGATCTAGCGTGAATCTAGGGTACAAATGGAGGGTGAGATTGCTTCGCATTGTCAACTGTGACTCTCTTATGGCAGAGGCAAGTTGGGGCTGAGATTCAGACATGCCAACAACGCAGAAGAGACCAGCAATAGCGGAAGAGTTTTATCCCAATTCGTGCATAGTAACCCGTACACAAAGGTTCACCAAAGTCAGTCTTGACCTGAAGACAATGGTCGTGACAACTATTAAAACGTTGTGCGATTTTAACGATTATACCAGGATAAAATAACTCGAGAAGAATTTTGAGATCTAGATTCTGTTGTATTGTTATTATTTTTCTCTCTTTCTTCGTCAAATTAAGTTGCCAATGATACCTTGGCGCAATTCCTTAGGTACATAAATGTCCTTGTTCTAATATTAAATTGTCCACTCGATTCACAAGTCAATTCATATTTCTTGAGCATTGAAATGATGCACATTCGATTACGTGTTCATTTAATGAGACAGGATAAATAAAGAGAAAGCGGAAGAATAGCTCAAAGGAAAAGGAATATATTAAATCAACAAAGAAGGAGAAAATTATCAGATGACGGTCTCACAGACCAATTACATGTTGAAGAGTTCCAAATTCATTAAACGTTGTCCAGCTACATTTGGAATCAATGACTTTTTAATGTACGTATTTAAATCTTAATTTTGGAGGACATTGTGGTCAAAAAAAGACAAAGTAATATTGCCACCGATTTCAAATATTCTTAAAACGTTCGAAAATGTGTTAACTTTTAAGCCTGAACCAAAAAGTAACAGCCAATTATTAAATATGGCGGATGTATATACTTTTAAAAGATAATAATCGAAACAACGCTTGAAGAAATGAAAAAAGTGTGTTCGTTTCAATTAGTAGAGGTACAGTAATGACGAACATTTCCGAACTTGTATTTACTACTGCAAATATATTTTTTAAACAAGTGAAAAATATTTTTGTTCTTTGCGATCCGTCGTAAAATGATCTGACGGAAAAAAATTCTACAACAACAAAAACTTATTCACATAAGATTACACTGTCATTGTCATATTAGGAATTGAAACTGCTAGTTGTGATAATAAGTAATACGTGGTATTCCGCACTAGTGCATGAACTATGGTGATTTAAAGTACTTTTATAATATTTAATTACAAACTGACGTTATAAAATATATTGTCGAGATATAATCAAATTTTCAGTTGATTATAATTTTGTGATTCACCATAAATAACGTTTGAAAAAAATTGTCCAAGGGAAAAGTTTGTAGATTTGAAGAATATTTGCAATTCCTTATATTTTGCAGTGGTTGTTTAAATATACTTTTTCGTTCGACTTGCATAATTTGATTTCTAATTAAACGCAGTTAGAGGAAATTGAAATTTGGATATCAGAGAAAAAAAACAATTGCAATATCCTGTTCTCTTTTCCTTATGTTTTCTGCTGTTTCAATTTTGTAAGAGAAAATCCGATGTCACAGTATACGAACTCAGTTAATTGCCAAAATTTAATTGAATTTCGCAATACAAATCTGATAAAGTATGAAATTACTTATCCTTTCTCCGCAGAGAATTCAATCAGTGAAATGACTACAGTCGAGGTTTGGCATTGTATCTGGCAACCCTTTTGTTTTCGAAAATAATTAATTGAATGAGAGAGATGAACAATCACCTCGTGATTGCTAAGCCGGGAGTGATTTGCAATTTTTAATTCTGCTATAAACTAAATATCATCTCTAATCATCTAAGAAAACATTTCTATGGACGTTGCGTTTATTCTAATTGTATGTTACATCAACAGAATGTGAGCTGTAATTATAAAACAAAATAAAATAAATTCTCTGTATATACGACCGATCTAGACTACTGTTACGTAATTATGGTTATTATATGATACTTGCATCAGCTTACCACGCTTATTTATTATCTTAGAACATATTAATGTATATATTATTGCCTTGTCCTTGCGTTCAATGTGATGCTATTGATTCTCCATATTTGGGTTTAGTCATTATTTACGCTAGGTACAAGCTGCTAATTTTTGATAATGATGCATGTCTTGCTAAAAAGTGAGAGCTTGAAATTCCGTATAAATATGAAGTTAGTTTAAATTTTTCTACTGTTCTCTTTACTTCACTTAATGCTTTTGACGGAAAATTTACGCTTTGTGAAGGAAATGCTACAATGCGATCCAAAATTTCTTGTGGAACCCAATTTCTGCGCACATCGAATACTAATTCGTCGGGGAAGCCACGTAACAGCCGGCCATATCCTGGCTGTTTATCGGTTCCCAGATCAGGCTATAGGTTTTACACGCCGACAGAATTAAATGGGCGAGAGGGCGAAAGGGATATGCAGCACGTACAAAGGCTATAAACAACAAGCAGCAGAAGCACGCCCCGACCACGTCCCTGGAGACAGGAGGCTCCGCGCACGTAAGGGTGTAAAAGGCAGGGCAGCAATCGTATGCTCTCATTTAGCAAAACAGAAGGAAAAAATTTGCCCCAATGCCATAGACCAGTCTCTCTAGAGACTGGGTGTGAAATAAAAATGAGCACTTCCCAGACAATGAAACCTTTATTACGAGTATATATTTTCTGTGGTTGTGCTTACATATCAACGCGCGACCTACACGGACTTAACATTAAAAGGAGCAACGAATAAAAGATTTATTTGCTGTGAAGCAAAAGTGCATCAACGCCCCATCCTACACACTACCTTTGGTTTCATAAAATACCTGAGTTTCGCAGAATAAATTCTAAGGTGGCGTTAAATTTGAAACACAAAATAATTGAACGCAACTAAACACATTATAAACCAACGAAAGTGAGGTGTTCCAATTCGGAACGCAGCCTGTAAATTTAATTATTATAAATATTGTAATGAAGTGAATTCGATTCTTTTTAAATTGTGAAGTAACAATCAAAGAAGCAACACTGAATTACGGTAACAATCAAAGAAGCAACACTGGATTCCGATTGTTAGATGTTTTGTAGAGGTCGACAGAGACACTATCCGAGACGTGATAGTTGTGTGATTAACCTGCACGCAAGTAAATATTTGGGAGAAATGTAAAATAATATTAACCGATATTTATATCTGATATGAGGTATTATCACATGTTTTTTTGGGGGAACAGCATACATGAGGGTAATCCACATGGTGGCAACTCCCCTTTAATAGCATAGGAAGGGATTTGAAAGGGGGGATGCGGAAGGGTAGAGGAAGGTAGCCAAGGGTTAACTAGGGCCACCGGGCTATAGTTTAAGTATCCTACCAGGCATTCGCCTAAAAGTAATGCAAGGAAAACCCTATAAAAACCTGCATCAGGTAGGTCGGGCATTGGGTACTTGTCCCACGCCCTTCTGATAGCGGGAGAAGAGTTTGCTGTGAGGACGCAGCATCCCTTTCTCCGTACCTCGACTGGTTTAGGCGGCAGCAGGCCGGCTGTTCCAATTGGAACAGCGAACAACTCTTACCGTATGCCCAAGGTCTGTGACCCCGGAACATACACCTTTGAAAAACAGGCCGAGGTGCCTCGGCTTGTGGGAATGGGAACCTTAGTTCAAATTCGGAGAAAGGGAAAGGCATCCCCAAAGGTAGCCCCTTCCTGTCTCTCCTACAAGGTTCTGCCTGCGAGAGAATAGCCCTCGTAGACAGCTTCCCCTTCGGCATGTTTTTTATATATATTTGGAATATATTTACAGTCTCCCATTAAAATACCTGAGTTAAAAATGTTTTATAATTTCAACAAACTGAGCAAGAGCCTTGTAAATATTTATTTATCTTTTAATTAATATTTCAATGTTTGAATCATTATAATATTTGTATTTTTTTTATTAAATTGTGTATAAATAAATGTTAGGAACTTATAAATTAAGCCATTGTTAGTCAATCGTATTAACTCAAAGATTGATATTAAAAGCCATTGAATATTCATATTTCTTCAATATTCATAAAATTTGTTTAAATATTTTGAAACTCACAATTAAAAATAATTAACAATAATTATATAGCCAAATAATAATAAACGTACAGATGAATAGGTAACCCAGAAAGGGGCTAACTTCCAGCTTGGGATTGTCCTCTTCCCGGCTTTAATCCAGGGATTTTAAAATAAAGTTCTCTAAAGCCTGACACCTCAGCAGCATTTTAACAGGGTCGCAGACGTAGAACTTACGGCTAGAGTTTTTTGTCTGTTCCTTTTGTACCAGTCAACCAGCTGCCTTCCAAATACGGTTGAGGCATGCAGTTGGGAATGCTGCACCTCCACAGCAAACCCAACTCTAGTTTTCGTAAGGGTGAGGGACAAGTACCGGCGGCCCCACCTACCTGATGCCGATTTCTCTAGGGTTTTGGCTGCATAACTTTGGGTACGATCCTTAAAATACAGCCCGCGGGACACAGTCACCCATTGATATACTATAGGAATCCATCCTTTTCCATCTCTTCCTAGGCTATTAAAAGGAGAACCGCCACAGAGGATAAACCTCATGCAGCCTATCACTAAAAAGAACTATTACGGCGGAAAAAATTTGGCGGAAATTATTAATATAAAAACTATACTTTTTATTGACGTAACTACGGAAGTATATCAATATCAGTAGTAATTATAATACTGGCAATTCAGAGTTAAATTAATTTTAGATTATTTGCTTCAATATTACTTAAAATTCCCGTCATTTTCTATTATTTACCGTGCAATCAATATATTTGAAGTAATAAGACAATCTTCAATTCATTATTTCTCTCCCCGATAACTTTCCAGACTCTAAGTTTCCAAAGATCATAACGCTTTTCAAAGAGCCACCAACATATTTAATTACCGACCAATTAACTTCTCCACAAGCGGAGAAAATATAATACATATTAAGTTACTTTCTTGATGAAGTAAAATATAATTACTTCTTCTCAAAAATAAGTCTACAATAGCTAAAATGCATGAATTTATGTGAAACATTCAAAATTATTTTGAACAAAAACAAAAATTAGGTAGACCTTTCGAATGTACTTCATCTTGTAGATCACAACATGCTGTTTTAAAAATTATAATACGGGATAAAAGTAAGTTCACGTACTTTTAACTTTTGATGTGAAATATAGGAAGCAGAACTTATCATTGAAAATAAAAACCCTATAGCATTTTTCAGAATGTGGGTGATTATATATTGCGTACCCCGATGTTAAATTTTCGGAACGCATCCATGTTTTGTATATTAATCTCATTGGTTATATTCAACGCACGTACTGTCAGTTTTGTAAGTATTATCATACGAACTTAATTATTACAGAAACTAATTAACAGAATTCTAAGAAATTTGAGACTATCCTTGAAAAACTAAATGTTTGATTCAGTGCAAATAATACGTTAACATATAAGAGACTAGAATATAAACGTTTCTATCATGCGTCTTTCCGGGAAATAAATTAACGTGGAACGACTAAATTGATCTTCTTTCCAAGTAACTTAGTTCTGTCGGTTCCTCGTTAAGGTTATTAATAAAACAAGTCGATTAGAAAACGGAGAAAACGTTTTATTCTGCTTATTCCCAATTAAATATGCATTACGGAATTCATAACAGGGAAAATTCTTCTGTTGCGTGGAAATGTTCAAACTGCAGAAAAAGAAAATTTGATTGTAAAGGAAGTCACAAATCACTGTTCAAAATACTTGGAATATTGACTCGACTTTGCACATAATTACTAGAAATAATTAAATACGTCCTACATAATATGTTTGTTTTAAACCAACGGTTAAAATTACGGATAGGAAACCAGAAACAGTTGTGCTCTCAGATCGGACTGTACGAGTGTAGCCCTCATTATTCAGGGATTAACTTATGTAGCAACTTTCCGGTAAATGTAAAGGACATTAGCAACTGAAAAATTTATCAAACAATGCAAAGTTTATCTGCCAACTATGGTAATTACTCCATTAGAAAAACATATTTTATTTTCAGTATAAAATTAATTAATTTGTTTATATTTATAATTTTAGCCAATTTAACTTGCTTGCGGTCCTTATTTTTCTCTTATTTTCTGTTTAAACAATTTCAGTTTATTTGAATACCGCAAAACGAAGTTTTCTATTACATGAATGAATAGTGATTGTGATGCTTCAAGGGTGTTATGAAATAAATTATACAATTCAAGAATATATAGATGAAACCTTTCACAAGCTCCAAGCCGTAAATGACATGTTTAAATTGAATTAAAGAATCAGGATAGAGAAATGTCGACTGTATAGGAATCGAACTCAGAACCTTCCACTTACCGGACAAGCTCTAACCAATGTTCTGTCCCAGATCCGGTGTGAAATTCCTCCATCCATTGATGCAGGCTCACCTACAATTTTTACAATCACAATTCTTCATTTTTTATGACCTGAAAGAACGGACAATATGTAAATTGATCAACGGTTTTGGAATTTTTAGGTCAAGAATATTTAGATATAAAGCTTTCAAAAGTCTCAAGCAATGGTTAAATTGAATTAAAGTATCAGGATGGGAAAATGTTTACTTAACCAGAAATTAGTTTGCAAATCAGTACGTTTAACCAAAACGGAGACACCCAGAAAATTAAGTGAAGTTTTTGGTTTCCAATGTTGAACACTTTGATTCATTTATGGTCTAAAACTTTGTACCGAAAATGACATCAAATATCGGGAAATGACTACACTATTAAAATTGAAATAATTAATAAACCACTCGATTATGGTACTACTGAAACAACGTTTCCTTAATAGTAGTCTGTCTTCGCTCTTTTCATCTAATATTTATGCGTTATGAAGTACATTAAATATCTATTAAGTTCGGTAATCTTTTATAACTCTGGCCCAAGTTTAAATGAGAAAGTCGAAACAAGTTTATAATCGATCATTTCTCCGGGTAAAATCTGGTTTCCTCATATCTGTTATTGTGTTCGTATTTTTTTGAAGTGGAAGACTTAAAAAACGGCATCCCATTACATTCGGCCTTCCTATGGTTTGGAGATAACCGATGAAACATTCAACGGTCTGCTCCTTTTGCATCACAAAAATCTACGGAATAACAGCGTAGTCTAGGCACATCGTTAAACGTCCTCATATTTATTTTCGCAAGATGTTCAGATTCTCACATGTCATGTATCTACTGTCAGGATTGAAATGAAGAAGGTTGGCTCACAGTGTGATTTTATATCATAAGATCATAATTTTGTTCAGGAAACCAGTTACAGTTAACACCGTCATTTAGAAATGATACAGTTGAATAAATCTACGTTTGCTGTAGCAGAGTTTGCGACAGGTCCACAGTCATGAAGATTAGTGGAGTTTAAGTTCTTCTACGATACGTTTAATACAAGCGTTTCAGTAGTAAAGGTACTTACTGTCCATCTCCCTTGAATATTATGCACCAATGGAGGAATCCTATAACATAAGTGACGTAATATATGACAAATTTATTTATTTGGAAACGAATGAACCATACTGGAAAAAAAGTTTCATCTGTATTTCCTCAATCGGAAACAAACGTTGTGGAACATCATTAGACAAATTACTATGAATAACGTGTTAAGTGAATGCCTAAAAACAGTAGTAATCTAGGATGTAAAATACTTTTTTTTTCACAACATAAGTAATGAGAACGGAGAAAGTTTCTAAAGATTCCCTCAGGCAATACTCACATCTTCAAATTATTTTGGAAACAATCAGTCTGACGTTGATTTAAGGTATAATACCCTTAATTCAGTAAATAGGAAGCTTTCGATTTACAAAAGGATGTATAAAACGGTAAAAGAAAAAAAACATTCAAATTGTCTCACTCATATCCTAATTATGTACTCCTTCTATATTCCGCACCCTTACCTTGACAGCTGTACGCAAATCCCTTCACCCCTCTCTGTTTTTCCAAATTTGTTTAAGGGAATAACTGTTAAACATCTCTGTTCCTTTAATATCATTCGAATCTTCTGCACAGAATACAGAATTATTTTACACCATGCTTTGAGGCACTTGCGGACTTAAGAACCGCGGAATAAAAAGAACATTGTTTTCCTTGTTGGCCTTTTAAATTTACTGCTGTTATATAAGTTATACATTTACAAAAGAAAAATTATATTATGAACAAGTAAACGGATTACCAATTAATAATGCACTGACAGTCTCATATCAAACCATTAATTTGACTGAAAATAAAACAGGAAAAAATTTTCTTCGTACAATAGGATGGCCAGATTTTGTAACTGAAAAACATTTTTAAAATAAGGTGAATAGTGTTTCCAATCGTTCTCTTACCATTTTCCTCCATTATAGACGAAACGCCCCCAATAAAAGAAAACGTTAAATTAATAACACTAAATATTTGACCTCTAAATATTTAGAAAAAATAATTTAAACTGTTGGGTACAAGTTGATTTTCTAAATTTATATTTTCTGAAGAAATATATGAAATCTATTATATATATTAAATCTTACAATGTAAAATACGATGTAGCATCAATTTCATCAAATTGTCATATACATGCATTCAGATAATCGTAAGCCTACAATTTATTCTATGCAATTATGCAAAATATTTGACAGAATAATAATTATAATTTGTCATTTTGTTATTAAGGTTTTGGGACATATAAAAGCATTAATTTGTTGATATAAGTACAAATAAATCAGATGTACACTATTTTAATAAAATAGTCAAGTATAATGCAGGAGTAGTCTTCAATAAACTCAAACTTCCGTAGCTTTCAGTTGTTTTAACCTCTTCATCTGCAAATTATGACCATTGATTACTATTGTTCACACAAACATGATCTTTAAAATGCCACAGGGATTAATATTCCTGTTACATGTATATTTATTAGTTTATTAAAATATAGCGATATCCGTACTGTTTTTATCGGTGTATTTTTAATTGATTAATTTGCTGTTGTTTACAATAGCAACAACCTGTCTTGCGGCCGGTCAGTAAGTGGTCTGCTTACGTAAGTATACAATAATCCAGCACGATATCTGGAGTATATCGATTGGAGACCTTAATGAAGAAAATTCTTTACCTCAACTTCCAAATTTATAATATTAAAATAGTTTTTGCATAACGTTTATCAATGACACATATTTATTTTCTGATGTCCATATTAAATTTTTTTAAATGTGTTTATTAATCCATTTCCTTTCTTTTTGTCTATTATTGTTTATTGTAAAATTTTTAAATTTAAATTTTGTTACTATGATTATCTTTTTGTGATGTATTGGAAGTGCTGTGTTTGTTTTCGTATTAGATTATGCAATAATTCCGTGGTTGTTAATACTAGTTTTTACATTAGTTGATGTGAGTTCTATATAAATTGCCGATCTGGTAAATAACATTTGTTTGGCCATTATTGATATTTTTTCTTTGATTTCGTTAAAATATATTCTATTTTATTGGCTGAGTTTACTTCAGATTTGAAATAATATTAAGAAGAAACAATACGAATTTTAAAAATAATCATAAAATAAATGAAATAAAGAAATATAATTAATATTTTTCGTGAAATTCTTCACTAATTTCTCATCTTGAATTCTGGTTAATTTATTGGTTCCATTGAATAAGAGTTTACTTTATTGATATTCTACAGTAGATCTGTTTTGTTTAAAAGTGATATTGTACGAGATGCAAAATGACTTCAGTAAAGATATATTAATATTTACATTAATTCGAAACAATGTTCAAAAAAAATTGGAATGGTCAAATTTTAAGAGGAAAATGAATGAAGCAGAGATTCCGAAATAAAGGCTGAAGTTTCGAAGTTCAAACAAAAGCGTAATTAAACAAATATCACGATAACGCACGGCAAAGTGTCTACAATACAAGGAATTTAGGAATGAAAGCTTTTTCCAGGGATTTTTACACAGCGCTCCGGGAAAACAGCCGCACTGGTGTTGCAGATAAGCCTAATGAACAGAGAATGAACAGAGCTCCCCTGGGAGATTGTGACAACAAGAGATGGGGAGATACCCGAGCACAGTGATTCGAGGAGAGGAATCGTGCATACCCTTGGACGTTAGTCACTGATAAGTCTGTCTGTGACAGAAGAGCATTCATTTTATTCAGTAGACATAAGTATTTGAATTTATGTCTCATGGGGACAAATTACAATTAAATTATGTTTGCTCCATTGGTTTTGACACAAAGTATGTCGCCATATAATCCATAACACTAAAATCGTAGTGATATAATATCATATTGTGTATTATTTTGCAAGTGTACATGAACAATAGAAAGCAATGCGTATATTAAATGTTACATAATTTAAACGATTTTGCAATTACTTCTCATAACCAACAAACAGATTTTACATTCAATTTATATTTTTCCGCTTTATTTCAAGAAAATTAAGAAAACTTCATTACCTCAATTCAATATTAATCGAAATTGAGTGTTTGATCAATTCAGAATAAAATTTTGCCTTCATAACTAGTTCTTGTTTGTTATGAATCCCACATACTATTAATCCGAAGAACCTTTAAATTACATAAACCTAACTTACTTTAAACCTAACGAATTATATTATTGCGAATACTTTACTTCAACTATTATAATCTTTCACTGGATTTTCAGGTCTTCAGGTACTCTAATAATCTGCATCCTTCAGATAAAAAATTAATTTTGGATGTTTGTAGATAATTACCGCAGCATGTTGGCCCGTACACTTTAAGTATTTATCAATGTATATAATGGCGTTGATAATTTAGATATTCATTAACTTAAACATTAAAACGTGTCATTAGAATTATTTATAATAAAGATCGTTTATCGAATTATAAGCTTTTCTTTAAATGTTTAAATATAGCTACTTCATAAACAGTATATACTTTCGAATTATATCTTTTATTATATAATTTACACTCATGTTTTTGTGATATAGCCTCCATTACTTACAATTTTTATACTTGATAGGGAGAATACGTAAGACGCTTGCCCGCTGGGTCATGGCAACTTTCTGCTCCAGCAGTGATTTTAACGAGAAACATGTGATTTTGAGGTCCATAACGAATCATTGGACCATTCGTATTAAACGTAGAAAGGTCTGCGAGGGCTATTCTCTCGCAGGAAATACCTGTGTCGGATGATCTCTCGCAGGCAGAACATTGTAGGACAGATACGAAGGGGCTACCTTTGGGGATGCCATTTCCTCTCCGTTTTTGAACTAAGGTTCCCACAAGCCGAGGCACCTCGGCTTGTTTTGAGAGGTGTATGTTCCGAGGTCACAGATCTTGGGCATACGGTAAGAGTTGCCCGCTATTCCCATTGGAATAGTCGGCCAGCTGCCTCCTAAACTAGTCGAGGCACGGAGAAGGGAATGCTGCGGCCCCACAGAAAACTCCTCTCCAGCTATCGGAAGGGCGTGAGACAAGGACCCAGTGCCTGACCTACCTGATGCCGGTTTTTCTAGTGTTTTCCCTGCATTTCTTTTGGCGAATACCGGGTAGGATTCTTAAAATATAGCCCGGGAGCCCTAGTAACCCTTGGCTACCTTCCTCTACCCTTCCGCATCCCCCCTGTCAAATCCCTGCCTATGCTATTAAAGGAGAGTTGCCCAATGTGGATCACCCTCATGTAGCCTGTTACCCTAAAAAAAAACTCCCGCCATCGGTAAGGCGTGGGACAAGCAGGTTTTCTAGGGTTTTCCCTGCATCACTTTTAGGCGAATTGCCGAAAAGGATCCTTAAACTATAGCCCGGGGGCCCTAGTTAACCCTTGGCTACCTTCGTATACCTTTCCGCATCCCCCCTTTCAGATCCCTTCTTATGCTATTAAAAGGGGAGTTGCCACCATGTGGATTACCCTCATGTAGCCTGTTACCCTAAAAAAATGTATCTAAGGATAATACCTGCGAGGGATGTTCTCTCGCAGACAGGACCTTGTAGGAGAGACACTTAGGGGCTACCTTTGGGGATGCCTTTTCCTCTCCGTTTTTGAAATAAGGTTCACACAAGCCGAGGTATCTCGGCCTGTTCTGAGACGCGTATGTTCCGGGGTCACAGACCTTGGGCATACGGTAAGAGTTGTCCGCAATTCCCGTTGGAATAGTCGGCCAGCTGCCTCCTAAACTGGTCGAGGCACGGAGAAGGCAATACTGCGTCCCCACAGAAAACTCCTCTCCCGCTATCGGAAGGGCGTGGGACAAGTACCCAATGCCGACCTACCTGATGCAGGTTTTTCTAGGGTTTGTCCTGCATTTCTTTAGGCGAATGCCGTGTAGGACCCTTAAACTATAGCCCGGGGGCCCTAGTTAACCCTTGGCTACCTTCGTATACCCTTCCGAATCCCCCCGTTCAAATCCCTTCCTATGCTATTAAAGTGGAGTTGCCCAACGTGGATTACCCTCACGTAGGATGTTGCCCTAAAAAAACCTCAGAAAAACTCACATAATCCAATCCTCATATATTATATATATAATATATATAATATATATAATGTCCGCCTCGTCAGTAGAGTCCTTTAAGGTTTTTGGGATTCACACAATAAATAACGTATATATACATATATAGTTCTCTTAATTTTGAATTAAAAACAAATTAATAAATTGAAAAAAACACACGTTTATTGACTTGGGTCTATAGTCAGTTTATACAATTACGTATCTGACCCGAAAAAGATCAACATGAATATGATACACTAGAAATATCTTTATTTAAATTATGTTTTGATTAATATTTATATTTAATTGTTATTTTAGCACTGCCTTGGCAGTTTGTTAAACCACGTTCAATAAGAACACAATTAAACAAATTTACTTTAAAAGTTTGAGATCAAGTTTATGCCAATAAAAACTAGTTCTGATTCACTTTTACTACAGTTTTTTGCAACACAGTACCTTTGTTATTTCTGTAATTGATCCCAGCGACTGGCCTGCCGAAATGTGTGGCAATTGATGTCGCTACCACAAGATGGAAGATGAACTCGCCTCCGGAAAAGTTTCCAGCGGAAGACCTCTCGATGTTCGGAGAAAATCGTGCCGTGCTGTGCTGTAATTTCCGATGACACAGATAGTGGCCACAGAGGAAGGAATCGGTGCTGTTGAGAAATTTAGTCTAATTGGAGCTTCATTGTTTACAGAAGTCTTCGTTCGTTTTTTTACAGGATTATATATTTGCCTTGACGATAATCCTTTATTGAAATGTTTTTCATGCAAAAATTATAAGAAATTTTTAAACCAACAATTAACTGTATCGGCAACAAAATTTCAAAACTTTACGAATTAAGATTCTCTCCACTCCAATACCCGCTGTCTTATCTCAATCTGGTCAAAGAAATCAAAAGATATACCATCTTCCAAAATATTTAATCGTACTGCCGATTAATAGCTCGGCCACGAAATAAAAAATGAATTAATTCAGTTAAATGACGTGAATTTAGAAAAAAATACTTTAAATTATGAGAATATTAAAACAATTAACCAATATTTAATTGTGTCATTACAATATATATATTGTTCGTAAGAAGAGCACTTAATCATGTTGTGCGATCAATAAAATTAGTAAAATTAAGTTCAGAGCCCAGCTGCTTAAACGTAGGTCGAGTAGCCAACTGATCTCCTCGACGAACTCAAAGGTATGCACACCTGTCAAAGTATGATTGAAAAGTGAAACGCCTGAGCATGAATTAGTAGTATAATAGAAGGGATCCATGCTAGACAGATGTTTCGATTTCTATTCTTTATCATCGTGATATTGTCCGTAATGAGGTTCAATGTTTTGTTCCTTTTTTGTGGGTTTATGATATCTTTGATTAATTCCGATGAATCTATTAGAATGAGGTTATTGTTATCCGGGATGTTGATGCAGAGTTCAGTGGCCATGAAGATAGCTTGCACTTCAGCCGCCTGGGCCGATGACTGGCTATTTAGTGTTGTAGTGCGCTGGTTTGAACTGCTGTAGATGGCGCTCGCTACTCCTGCTGCGGACTTGGATCCATCTGCATACTCTGATCTGGTATAATCGTGTTTCTAAAGAAAAACTCGAAAACAGGTGGAACGAAAAAAGGAGAAGGAAGAACAACGGAATAATTCACAGTGAACTAGTACACTACAATGATATAACAATTCCCAAAACCATAAACAGAAAAAACAGGTGATGCTATCTAGAGTAAGATCCCTCCACTCAGTTTGTACTCATGCGTTCCTATTTTCCAGATCTACCCAACCAACCTGTGAAGAATGCAGTCAACCACTAAGTATTCCCCATATACTATTCTATTGCAGCAGGTATGACATCAGAAGAAATACAATCGCAAAACACCACATCTCAGACCTCTGTACTTCAACGACAGCTACCTTGGACATCATCAAGATTATTTAGGAAGTAAACATAAGTGAACATATATAGAAACCCGATTGCAATTTATGTTAAGAATGTATGTAAACAGTAACGCTAAGAAGCTATTGTAAATAACGTACGGGTCGCCAATGACTACGATGTCGATACGACCTTTATAAACTTTAATTAAAAAAAAACAGAACAAAAATTAGGCTCTCTTCGTTCTGCAAGGTATGATGAGTCAATTCGTTTGACAAACAACTATCGGATCAGAATAAAATTTAAATGGATGCGTAGGATGATTTAATAGAAATTGATTTTGGACAGCTCTTCGTTTTTCCGTGATGTCCTGGGGCGCCAAGACGCAACAGTACGGGACTGTGAAAATGTGAACCTGTGAGAGAAAAGGCCTCGACAACTACTACAGATAATTTATTTCTTTTCAGCTTTACTATTGTGTTGACTTATTTAGCTTATCTCCAATCACATTCCAAATTTTATACAAAAATACGACTGAAATGGGGCATCACAATGCTGAGTCGACTTTTTTTTCTAATATTTCCCATCTCAGTATAGTAACTTTCTCATATTCATGACACGAACATTGTAATGAATTCATATGGTGAGGAACTATGTTCTAAAATAACGAATGACGAGTTTGCAAGTTCGCTAGATTTTTTGGCTCCGGCAGAGTACTGATGCTGGAGTAACTACATAAATATTTGTAGTAATGTCTTCAGGTATGCTTAATCCATTTAAATAGTACGTTTCTTAGTGTGACAGCGGTACGTCTTCTGTAAAAACTTGTTGTTTTAACCGAAGAAAAACCAATACGTAGAAGCAGAATAAACGAAACAGAAGGTCTTTTACCGGGTTGATGGCTTAAGAGACACTTCTACTATTTTTACGCCTTTCGACCATTCACTAAATAACATTTTAATAAACTAGAAAACAATAATTATATGTGTGTTCGACAGAAACAATCAATGAAACTCATTTGTCTGAAAACTTTCTTTCTAAAGTATCAACTTCAACGGTGTAGCCGTAGTTAACAAATGTTTAACTTATTTACTCGAGAAGAACAAACACATCTCGCTCAATTTCACTGTCCAAACATTTATCTTCCTCCAGTAATATCAAAGTTTGTACATACTCACATAGATTCACACAAAATCTGTGATCAGTTTTATTATTCATATGTATATATTGTAATAATCAACTGGGAGGCTTTAATGAAAAACTTAATTAATAAAAAAAACAAATTTTATTCTTCAAAAATATAAATTATCAGCCTCACTTTGCACATTTAATTTCCTCAAATTTACAAACCAAATTTAATATAATTATTTTTTATTTGTGGCTTTCTAGGAAAATATGACGTTATAATTTTACAACAATTACATCTAATTATTCTTTCTCTCAGGGTCTTTACAGTGCTTGATAGTAAGAACAAACAAATTTAATAAACTAATTAACAAATCAATATTGAAATGAACGGAATATAAATTCTAAACACAATAATGAAGACGAAAACTAAACAAGACAACGAAATCTGACTTTTACCTTTAATCCTCTTTTACATACTTTAAGTAATTGTTTTTGTACTTACGAATGTCTTTCTGGTACCAGATCTGATTCTTGGAGCTTGAGGGCACAACTCACAAAAATGGCCGTTATTCACTTAATCCACGCATCATTTTTAATAAACACGGTCGTACTTCTCGTTGTTATTCTACCTGAAATTTTGGGATCAGCCGCTCCTTCGGTCAGCCCTCGGACGTATGTCTCCTCGATGCCCTTAAGGGAAATGTTATTTTGGTCTGTATGGTACAAACCTTTTGCTTCCACTTTGCAATTTTATATCATGAGTCTCTCCGTCAAGAACTATTTACTTGTGTTTTATAAAGTTTAATAGATCTCGCAGTTGAACTTCCTGGACCACACTATTCGAACTTTTTAGGTCACTCCCGTCTCTCTCTCTCTCTCGAAACGTTCACCGGACTGACTTCCGTACGAGCGCGCGGTTTCCAACAACTATCGCCGACAAAGAGCCGTGATTGTTGCTTTCAAGAAATGTACCACTAACAATCCAATTATATTAAAACAATTAATGGCCTCTAATTAGTATTACCATATATTTGTGATTTAAGCTAGTTTCATTTACCATATTTAGCATATTTTCTTTGCATTCTTGCAATTAATTTTTCTTAATTTTATATGACTGAATAATATCTAAATTCGCGGTTTACAAATATTTGTAACTGTTCTAAATCTCTCTTACACTTTCCCAAAGTTATTATTACAGTTCGCAAACCTTCACGGAAATCAGCTTATTTTTAACTTAATTTCGCAAACCTTTCTTAGTTTTTAGCATATATTTGAAACTAAACATGAGTTTTCATCGAATAATAATACGTATGTAAAGCTTTTACTGTATTATTAAAGCGTTAAAAACTCCACTGGGTATGAAATATTGGTAAAACACACAAATTTAATTTACGAGAAGTATTTAATTTCAAATGAAAACAATTCAATATTTTAAGTGGATGTTTGTTATGGTCTCTGAGTTCGCGTTTCTCTGAAAAACAAAAGAATCAATTCTAAGACAATAAACAGTAACAAAAAAATAGTATATTTGTTGGGAATAGTTCACAAAGGTTTAAATGTCTGTGGTATATTTCAGGAGTGAGTCTGGAAATTGGTTCCATGGTTCTGGCCATTTGTAACATATATTGGAAATCTCTTTCTCTTGCGCCTTACAAGAATTTTGAAAAGGAAAATATTTTTCGTCATAGAATGTGAATAATCTTTAATTGCAATTCAAGAAAATTATTATATATTGTGCGAAAAATCATAGATATAAAGAGAAAATTACATTCATCAAGTATCACTAATTTGTAATAGGTCGGGTAGTATTTTTTAAACTTTTTTATGCAAACTATTAGATTTATTATAAGTGTTTCATTACCTTGAAATTTGTTATAAATGTATCTTAAATAATGTCATATAGTTTCAAGATTCCATATCATTATTTTGGATTATTTACCAAAACATTTCTACCTGTGGATCAGCTTGAGTTCAATAAGTTAAACGAACTGTAACAGTGTGTTTCCTTATTGCGTGACACACAGGCAATGTGTTAAAGAAAACAGATACCTGAGTTAGTTTATTACATTATATTTACAATTTAATGAAATCAATTTAAAATTGTAATACATGTGATAAAATATTTGTTATGATATTTCATGGCACGCTCAAATTCATAACACATTAATCACTCGAATCCACATAACGCAAACCTACTGCATTTAAAACAGATGATCAAGTTGTTTAATTACATATGAAAATTTAAACCACTCATGTTGTTATGGAATGTACATGTAGAGTGATCGTTATTAGAGTATCATTCGTACATTATTCCACTTACAAGCTAGTTGAATATTTCTATCAATTAATTACGGTAAATTTCACAAACTACGAACCCGCCATCTATAATGTTTTTCCTGAATTTATTTTCCTTAGCCAGTAAATAATTTTTCGACATCCAGACGGCGCTGAAATCAGTGACAATTTCGCTTTGCCGTTTTGATAAAAATTTGAAAATTGTGCATTCGCCTGTGTCGAATTTGTTGTCCTTTAATTACTTTATCCTTGGTTTTGTTACAGATGTCATTTTATAGGTCTGCTGGGAAGTGTCTGAAACGAAATAAATGTACATTATTTACATTTTTTTAAAAAATAAAAGTTATATTCGATGAATAACTGGGTTTATTTTTCCATTTAAAGTTATTAATTCATATAAGATTATATATTTAACATATAGGTGTTATAGGTACAAATTAAACTAAATATTGTATATTCATTCTGGCCATCAACTGTGTTACTTTATTATTTTAATGAAAGTTAAGCATGTGAAATATTCGGTGATGTGATGGTTTTTCATCTTCTTTAAATGACAAATTCAACTTCGGGAAGTAAACCATGAAGACATGAACAACTTCCTGTATTAATTTTTCAGTATTAATAAATACCATCATGATATTTTGTTTCAGTTTCGTGAGTTATTTCTCATCAAATATATTTTTGAAACGTTTCTCGGAAATTGAATTAATTATTTTAAATGTTTTTCAATTATTTGGTTGTACTTTTTATAATTACTTTCTGATCTGTAATTATGAAACAATATAAAAATTTTACTGTAACTTAATAAAACATAAAATCTAAATTTATTGTTTTATAAATATTACATTAATATAGAGAAACACCCTGCATTTTATTAGATATGGTAATGTTGAAGTTGTAAGTATATTATATTTTTTCGAAATTTAACATTGTGTTATTCTTTTTTTCATATCCGGTCGGATTTTCTAAATTTCTAGTTATCGACATTTCTGTATTAAAAGTGTCTGAACTATATACTAAAATATGAATTACAAATGTTTTATACAGAATAAATCGCAGGTAATTATATATTTTTTATTTATCGCACGGTGATATGAACAATATTCTGAATAAATGTCCATAGCAAAAACACGCTATTTGATTTGTGTTTTGTCGGTTGAGAAATCCGTATGGATTGGTAGTGCGCAGAGAGCACCAGTTGTTAGCTTTTGCGTGAAAAGTAGAAAGACGTGTTTTTGAGAGTGAGGGCAGCCTTGAAGTGAGCAGACAGTCTGAAACGGGGAAAATTTCTTGATGTTGAGCTCAGACACTAGTATAATCTATTAGTAATATATGTGCGCGTCTAATTAACCACAGCGAAAAATTTTAAGCCCATATTTATTATGACCATAATTTGATTTGAATCGTCCGATATATAGTTATTTCTGTATTATTTCGAAAATGTCTAGCACAGTCACGTTCATGTAGATAATAAAAATTAAATTTATTTTCATCGATGTTATTAACTGAAATCTTGCTTTTGTTAGTTTACAACACTTCACTCATATTTTATTATTTACTAATAGTAGTGTTTTACATAATTTTTTTTATAAGGATTACCCAAAATAGGGAAATTTACGTACGTGAGCACCGGTCAGTATGAGATAAATTATTTCATTTTCTGTCCGATAGTCTCGCCTTCTCCACAACCTCACTTCCCTGAAAATTTTCCATATACCAATATTATGATAAATTACTGTATAGTGTGTTGTATATTTACCAAAGCAGTTGCGTCCTTCGATTTTGCAGAAGTCATTTTCAAAATCTCTTTATAGACAAAATTTTGAGTAAATAAGATCAGAAATTATGATAAACAAGACTAAGCCAAAGCGGCTATAGCATTTAATTAATTATCAGGAAGGAAAAATCTCGACCAAACTGGGAACAGAACCCGGAATCTCAACTTGGAACGTATTATTTGTAGGTCCCGAGTTGTATTCCCACTTCGGTTGAGATTTTTCAATCTTGATCCGTTAAGATAAACAATTCGTTTAAAAACAGACAACTGTGTATGTCTTAAAACAGACGGTAATTTAGTACCTAAAGATTAGAACTAAAATCGGGAGTTAAGTATTAGAGCACCTTTTAGTTTTCAGTTAATGATTGATCGTGTATTACGTGATGTATTTAATCTGTAACGAATAATATTGTTCCATTACACAGGTGTATAGTTTAGACTATACAAATAAAATAGTACTTTATTGTGCTTAAATTGCTTGGATACGGGTGGCTTTTACATATCTTTACGTTTCATGCACCAATAAATCCGAAACTCATCTGATATTTTATCTTTCTGTCTCGCTTACTTGGTTCGATTTTCACAGGAGAACGGTCAATACGATTTCGATGAGACTTTACATCGTCGCTTTAAAGCCTTGGGAAAAGCGGTTTGGTGATACAAAACTATAACCCTACATCTAGAAACATAATGACGGGCGATCTAAAATTTTTAATTTTACGCTTTTTACGAGAACTGAATTCGATGAGACTTTATTCCGTTGTTAGATTGATGTAACAAAGCTATTGTTTGCTTCATAGAAAACGGTCTAATAGTTTTTGTCAGAAGCGGTAAATAAATTTTAAGGTTATTTTATGGGAAATTTAAATTTTAACTTTATTCTTCCCGATTTGAATTTATTTTTTATGGGCAGGTATTGCAGGCAAATTAAATATTGGATGTGAAGGTAAGCAAGAAGATAATATTGTATATTCGTATATTCAAAATGTATCAAAAAGGGCTAAATAAAAAATCTTGATACTGGAGCAATGAATTTTAAGTAACGCGTCAAATAGAAATGTAGACCTATGACGTATACTATAAATAGTACATAATATGTAAAAATTATTTGTATTATAGATAATGGTTTCAAGATGATCATTTTTCGGGTCTCAAGTTCTAGTGATTATTCATTTGCTGTCCGATAGTCACGCCTTCGCCATAATCTCTCTGTTGTAATTTAAGGAAGTTTAAAAAAATACTTGAACAAATAAATTATTAATAAGGGGCAAGTTGTATTAGACCCGGTGGCTTTATTGTCAGGGAACATGAAAAAAAATGGCAATTTTCCATTTGTAGTTTTTTCATTCCAAATGCATCAATTTGTAATTACTAAAGAATTCAATTTTAAGTTTTAACTCAATTTTTTATAAATTGGTTGTCACTATGCATTAACAGAATTTTATTTTATGTAACTATAAAAGTACGTATATTAATTTATGAATACTTTTTCAGTTCAACATTTTATATTTTTTGGTATTGGTACGATCAAGCATATCCTTTTATATTTAGGGTTTTTAAATTACCTAATGATCTCTTTTATTTTTTTGTGGTGCGTTATGGCAGGTACATGATTTGAACATTTCTTACAATGCTATACGCAATAAATATTTATTTTAAATTCTTATTTTGAATACGTGGATAACTTATACTGCTTATTCTGCCAAATTAGTTTCCAAAAATTTATTATCTTTATGTGGCTTACTACTTTTTTATATATGCCAAAATTGTTCAAATTTTATTACGTATGAAAGTGATTTAATAATAGATTCAATTGTTCAAAAAATCCAAATAAAGGAAAATAATTTCTGGGCTTTCGCCGAGATAGAAATAAGAACGTATGAGAAGGCACGTGATAATTTAACAAGATTTAACGTTGGCCAGGTGAGAGTAAGCGATGAAGGTGTAGAAGTATAAATATCCTTATGACAGGACCCTACCATCCTTTCAGATAGCTTAACGAGTTCCTAAAAAGAATTCATGAGAAACTCATTAATATACGCACTCCAGAAATCCAACGCGCAGACAGCTTTCAACGAAATAACGTTTTCTGTATGTATCTCACGGTCGAAAACGTGAAATGACTTCACGAGATATAAAATTTACTCTTAGAGATCATACACCAACACACAATATCAGTATATATAAAATCTTGTTTTAGAATATAAAAAACTCGGTTTTTAATATTAGTTTTAAATTGAATACGTTTTATGAAAGACTAAACGCCTATTGCACGGGGAATATTATTTTAAACACTCTAAATCATTTTCAAGATGGAGATGCAAAATTCCAAACTAAAACCGCGTACCAGTTTTTAATATTCGCAGTGGAAATTGTACGTTAATTAAAATTATTTAAATGTAGAATTATCTAGGTTAAATCGATAATCAATATTTAATGTATCGTTGTTATCAATACTTTATACATAACTAATTTTGACTAGCAGAAAGCTTTATCTATTAATTGAAACTAATTTTCCAAAGAAAATGGAAATAAACGAAATAAAGAATAAAGTTATTTTAAAAAGTAACTTAAGAACAAAAGACATTTCATGCTTTGCCATTTACTTATTTACGTTTCTCCTCAAATTGTTATGTATTAAAGTACAGTCTGTGACATTAGACCTGTTGTGATTAGTAAGAAAAATCGCTGTGACAATGAACAAGTTATTTAGGTCGAATTATGATACTAAGGTAATCAGTATTTCTAATTATTTTTGAATCATCCGTTGGTTATTAGATCTCTGTTACATGATGTAAAAATTACGTTTATTTATTGATTATATTTCAATTCAAAATTAATCATATCTACTATAGTACTTTGTTATTAAATTGCGAAACTGTAATTTATTATTGTCAGCTTTATAAAATTCTTTATTTTTTAACAATTAAATACAGAAAAGTGATCAAATTGGTACAGAGGAACCGTTTATTTTTATTCTTCATTTGAGCATAAGTATGAAATTGATGGTAGTAAATGAAAATATATTTCAAAATTTTACTATGCACTACGAAATTATTTTATAGTCAATGAAGAGTGCTAAACTGTTAACACAGTGAGATGAGGAAATTGTAATTAATGGAATTATACCCAACTGATACAATTATGGAGAAATCATTATTCCGGTAGCACAGAAGACTTCCTGATTAATCATCATGTAATTCAGGAAGTACATCGCGTGAACATGGAACCATAGTCAAAAATTTTTATCCAATTTTTTATCTTACTCATCATAAAATTTATCTAATTGCCACGTCATAATTATCATATAATATAAATTAATAAACGTTCTTCGTTAATTCCTTGTTGATGAAATGTAGTTTTACAATAATTTTTCAAAACAAATTATTTTTGCATTTTAAATAAATGGATTTAGTTTTCTGGTGTTGAGCTACATCGAATCTGTGGGATTTCAGGAATAGCTAAAGTACCCAGCTTCGGTCGTGCACCGCAGTTGCTCTACAACTTTTAGTATGTTCAGTTTTCATGTAAAATAATTTTTCGCCGATACCGACCCTAGTTATGCTCTGAGAATAACGCCAAAAATATAGAACTCTGTTGAGGGTGTCTCAAGTTTCGGATAAATAGTGATGTTATGTACAGTGCGAGCGTAATTCAGTGCCGTTGGGTGAGGCCATACACCAAGGTCATTAGCGACCAGACCAAACAATGGTTGTTTATATATTTTCATAACAGTTAGTTATTGCCAAGAAGTTGATTCTTCTTCTTTTAAATTCACATGCGTGGTTGATCAAGTTTGGGTCGTCGACTCCTACGATACAGCGTCTGTCTGTATGAAATTTTCGGCAAGTTTTTATCAGGTGCTCCGGGTGATGATATTATTATTGAGATCACAGATTGGAGGGGCTGTTCGAAAATGTGGGAGTTCGTTAGTCAGGAGTGGGCGGATGTCATTCTTGAAATGACCACTGGATGCCTTCGGACGCAGATTGACGGTAAGGAAGTTCTTGACTGATTTGTGACTTGTGATGGATTTTGGAATATGCCAATTTTGATTTCGGAGGAGGGATAGTTTGGATAGTGTCAAGTTACAAATATCCAGGAATGTGTTGACACAATTAGGAGGGTTGGGAGAGAGTTGTGGATTTTGCAAGATGGTCAGCAGAGACTTTTCCTTGAATTTCTTGGTGCGCAATACTATCTTCATTCCGGTCGTATGAAGAGGTTGTGGATACTGTCGATGAGGGTCATGGTGAGTTCTTGGACATAATTCGTTTTAAAGATGAGAGGGAGTCGGGGAGGATTATGTGGTTGTTTGGAGGGATGGGTGGGTATGAAGCGTAATGGTCTGTAACCATTGTAATATAATAGTCTACACGTGCCATCTTATCATAACGTCTCTTCCGCATAGCGGACCTAAGTGGGCGCTGCTGTAAGAACGCTGAGTCTAGTGAAGTCAGCACCTTAGGTGCCGTGTGCAGCAATGCACACTGCAGCAGAAATCTTCCTTTCTGTAAGAGCTCTCATTGGAGACTTAAAATCATCAAGGAGGGGAAAAGGAGTCTTCGAATTGTTCAGAGGTTCTTGGGAACGGCATTCGTGATCCAACCTCCAGACGGGTCGGTGGCTCCTGGTGCTATCCGCCAGTTTCTCTTACTTTATTTTATTTCTGGCTATTAAATCTCTTTATTGTTCATCAACTCCTATTTGACTGAAGTGCAGCGAAACACCAACCACTACGCCTAGGTTCAATTAGTTGAACCCGAACCCTCACGTTACCGACTTTCCTATTTCCTGTTCTTAATTCTTCTTTTATCCTTTATATCGGTAGCCAGGTGAGCTAACGGAGGTATAGCTCGGTTGGTGAACGATCTATCTGGACTTCCCATTCCCAACTGCTGGAATGTTACACCATCTTGCTGCTTCAATATTGATAATTGTAGAGTAGGGGGGCCATTGAACGGCACGTTATTACGGTGACTCCATCTTTTTTCTTAGCTCCGCGGGGTATTAAGCTACTTGTGTATATTTTACTGTTTGTAGGTGTTTTACGTATCGTTATGTAATGGTGTGGTGCTCCGTAGAAAATTGGAAAATCACCTAATTTAATAGTATTTAAAAAGTTTCAAATTACACGAAGTACATCGATGCTCTTAGTTATAATAATTTAAATCTAATATGAAGAAAAATTATGTTTGATTCATTTCGGTCACAGTAATACATAAATTAATTCTTTAGTTTGCTGCTAAGAAATTTTTATTGAAAAAATCATATCTCTGTCCATCTACTACGAATAATGTCACTGAATTAATCTCAAAACAGTTAATAATCTACAGTCCGTACAAACCATAGGATTCAGAGCAATGATGAAAAGGTGAATATTTGTAATCTGTAAGCGTGAATGAACTAAACTATATCTGAAATACTCGTAGTTGAAACTTAATATAAGGTGTTCCAGCATAGTGCTTTCCGGGAGAGTAGCTGTGGTAATATTCCGTAATCATGCATACAACAGAATGCAGGCGTATAATGCAAATTCTTTTCGTGCACCTCCGCGCACACAAACTGCTTACAATCGGGCTACGGATTTTTTTAGTTAAACATCTGCAGAGGCAACGCTCTAAGCGAAGAGATAAAACTCGCAGAGGTCGAGCGATAAAGTTGGTTTAATCAAACACTGGCATACGATGTTGCGGCAGATAGCAGCACTCGCTTGTAATTTACATACTGGAACTGGAGGTCCTCGCGCGGAATGAACTGCCAGCATGCAACGCCGAATATACATCAGCACTAAAACAGAGCGCCATTGTTATTGTAATTATCGGATAGCCTATACCGCACGTCAGGCATTCCTGTGCTTTGATGGTATTAGCTTACACTGAATGATTACTTCTTGAATATCTTCCACGTAGGGCGCTCCACGTTCGTTCTTCGAGGAAAGCCCTGCGTAGACTGCAACTGATAGGGGGGAGCACTTCTGAGTAAGAAAGGCACAACGAATACTTGCCATTTCCAAAAATCGCTTTAACAAATAAATAATTTCACAAATTAAATTCATGCTTTCGTCTGACTATTTATATTGAAATATTTTAAGACTTTCTCAAAGTTGATAGGAACCATTTTGTACAATAGAATGCACCAAAAATTTCTGTAAATTCTAAGTTCCTATATTTGCCTTTTCAGCGGTGTTACCGTTTCACAAAAACTTAAATATGTATGAAGATACGCTGTGAAAAAGCCGGTCTGCTCTGGTCTAAATTCCAGCGTCATTGTGTCGCATCACAGAGGTACCGGGTTAGAACCTCGGCATGGACATGAATGTTTGTGCTGCTCATGGTCAGGAAAACTAGGGTTAAGACTGAAGGAGAATTGACATTTTGTGCACGTGTCACTGCTAAATCCAGAATGTGTCATGTAAGATGACGGTCTGACAGTCGTCTCGGTAGGTCAAGGCCCGCAATAGGCTGTTGAGCCAAGGAGTAGTAGGAAGTTGCCAAGAAATTACTTTATCTGATTTAAAATTAAACTTATGCTTTCGTAAAAATATTTAATTAATGCTTAGTCTTTAAAGACTAGTTTTAATGGTAGGCCCACTATTGCTGTTATAAAAATTTATAAAATAAATTAAACTTGCATAAGATTGTAAGAATTTAAGGAAAATTTAGGGGCTGTATAAGAGAGGAATTATTTATTTATTTTTTTAGATTTTTTTATTTAGAGCTTTATTTTATGTTCTATTCCCACGTCATCGTGTATTACTATAATTTTATAAAATGTTATAGTTTTTACATACTATATGCCGTTTAATTTTCGAACTATTAATTAAACTTCACCGTAGAAACATTTATTAAATATACATATTTATCATACATGTGCCATTATAAAACAGAATTTCATATTTTTCTCCGCAATAAACTAAGTCAACAAGCTTAATAAATTTATCTTTCCTGTATTAATTTCATCAGCTAATATTTGATTAAATATGGATATTTTGAACCCCATATGTTTTAATGAGTCTTAATTATAAAAATATTCATTCCATATGATTTTTTTCAATCTTTTATCAATTTTGATTACCGGAAATTGGTAGTCATCTTGAAAAAATTTGGTGATCCTTTTTTTCATTTTCGTTCAAGTGTTCTTCGGGATTTCCTGTATAACCTGTATTTATTTTATGGAACTCCAGAAAATTGTTCTATACATATTATACGGTCCTGATGGAAACATCAATGTTGAGTATATAAAAAATGAGCCATTGTCAATTTTATTTATTCAAAGCTAAGTTTATTCACCGACAAATTTATTTAATTATAATTTAATATTAATTAACAATAATTATTATCCCTAATATTTTGTATCAAGGTTCTCTTTTCAGAAACATAAGAATTAGCTATTTAGATTGAAAACTGAATGCAACGAATCTATCTTCCCTTTAGAATTTTTTTAATTGAATACTTTTCTTAATTTTAACAAATCGTTACGGAATCGTGTGTTGTAACTTTTATATTTATACAATGTAATATTAATTTAATAGGAACGGGATTTTGAATTTATACATATATTTTGAAGTCATATAATTTGCTGTATCTTAACGAATCATTACCTAAACGCGTGCTGTATATTAATACAGTGTAATGTAAACTCTAATAGTCTTTTTTATTGGATGTTTTATCGTCGCGTCAAGAAAATTCTAATAGACTTGTTAGGAACGGTTTTATAAGATAAACATGTTATTTCGTTTCTTAATTTAAATTTACATCGACATCGCTGGTTTAAGAATAATATTCAACACCTACGAAAGGGCTTCTGTTGAGTGGACCGCAGTCGTAAGGTCGACAGGTGAGTAGAGATTGTGGGTGACTATAACGACTCACTTTGACAGACGGCCATCAGTGCTTACACGATAATGCTGACCTCGCACCGATCCTGACGTGCCTGGAGATCGCGATCGACCAGCGGTCAATCAGAGCTTCGCTTACGTGTTTTAAATCCAGCCAGTGATCTTAGGTTATTCATTGATATGCAGCAGCGTTGAAATTATTTGATTCGACCCCAATAAAACATATACGCACTTTGAATAATAAAGTTTTTCATTTATTCATCGAATTAATAACTAAATTCAGCTTCAGGATTACGCAGCATTGAAGTAGTTGGCTGTTGGTGAATTTGGCCATCTGTTAGCCCAGGGTCGTGTCGATGACACTATAAGTGGTATTTCATGCATATTCTGCTCCCTTTAATTCTTTCGGATGGACAGTAGCTCAAGCAAACTCGTCTAATAGTTACATTAATCTGTAAATCATTGGATCAATAAGTAAATAATCTACCAACGTTTCTGAAAAAATTTCATAAAATACAAAAGACACATTGTTTTGTTCCTTTTATTGATCTCTATTCAGGTTGACAAGTAATAAAATAAAATACAATTGTTTAGTGGAATTTTACTAAATATCTAAAGATTTAAAGAAGCTCATTTTTATATTAACATATTATCAAAAACTTTATAGTATAATTATGAAAACACAAAACAAAATATTATAATTAATTTTTGTAATTATTATTAACTTTTAGAGAGAAATTTCTAAATACGGGAGAAATAAATTTCATTAAATAGAATTTATTGAATTATTTGTGACATTTGGATGGTTTAGTTACTAACAAACTAATTTTTTTTGTGCAACAAATTGATTTTGGATTTTAAATTTAACGAGAATGTTATGTTAACATCTGAGAAAATATTATTATGCTATTCCATTCCCGTTACCTAATTTTGTGAAGAATCCTCTGGCACAAAAAGTTGTATACAAGTGTCTACGGTATCTGGGCTGGACCCAGTAGGTCGATGGCTGATAAGTTAACGTAATCACGTGACTACGGTAGGTTCTCGTGTCCCTTATGTCATGAATAAAATACTGTTGTAAATATCCGTCTGTTACTAATTCAGATTCCACCCTTGGAAATTCCTGGTTTTCGTTGACTGTCCCAAAGCGAATTTGGTCTACTATCGAAAATTGCAGTTTAAACGGAAAAAAAATCACATTTTTAAGTAGCGCAAAAACGCGGGTGTTCAATACTGAATGCTAATAATTTATGTCTGGTAAGATTGGAAATATTAAGTGAATGTGTATGGGTCTGAGCATCATCAGTTGGTGTTTCTTTGAATAATTTTTTTCTTATCAGTTTGATGAATTTCGGAAACTCTATAAATTCTGATTAGCTAGATGTATTGTTGAAGATTAACGGTTTACGTGAACAACATCCCAAATGATTCAATAGAGTTTAGTAGTGCTCCACGATAATCAAAACTGGCGAATACGTTAAATTTTTATAATTCTCTTAACTATTTGTCTGGTGGATAACGAATTTAAAGAATTATTTTTTTCAATATACCGATTCAATCTGACGTATCTAATAACAATTTTGGTATTGTTCTGACGTTGTTACTTATAGAAACGGTCAGCAACAGGATCTACTATCTGTCGAACGAAGTATTTTGTCACTTGACTACACCTATATATACAATGACGATCGACTGGACTGCCCTTAAATCTGCTCTGTTCACCGTAATTGCATTAAACTTTCGCCAGTAATTTATCGTAGCACGCAGCCCAATCCAATTAGCGCAAGATAACAGAAACGAATTGGCCAATACGAGTAAAAGCTGAAACACAGATTTGCACTCATGTAATTAATTGCAGATGGAAGGGGAATCGATTTTGATTGAAAGAAAATGCACTTTTAACTTATTCAACGAATTCTAAAACTAGTGGTATCATTACTTTTGATATGCTTTCCGCGAGTGGTTTGTTACATTCCCATGTTCAGTATTATTTCGTCGCGGTTAATTATAAAATGTTGAAATGAATAATACATAATGATTTTAAAAGTTTAGTATGACAATTTATTTTCTAACTGAATGTCCTTAATGTAATAATTCAACAATTCCAAAGTGATTAAGGTAAGAGAAAATCAAAAAGCCATGGTGATAAAATTCATATGAGTAAATAGATTTTAAAACTTAAAAATTTTATGACTATAGGCTTACATAATTTATTATCGCAAGTACTGTCACCGGGAACTTGAACAAATCTGACTGCGTATCAAAGAAGCCAGAAAACGACAGCATAATGACTACTCTCATCAAGGATGGAAAGAATGTTCTTCATATGGCTTCGTTTTTTTCTGGTGAAATGGTAATGAACGGGATTTAAAATATCATTAAAACAAAAAACCAGATGAATACTCATAATATTTTTTAGAGTAACTGGCTACATGAGGTTTTCCCACGTGGTTTCAACTCCCCTTTAATAAGAAAGGAAGGGATTTGAAAAGGGGGATGCGCAAGGGTAGAGGAAGGTAGCCAAGGGTGATGCAGGATAAACCCAAGAAAACATGCATCAGGAAGGTCGGGCATTTGGTACTTCTTCCACGCTTTTCCGATGGCGAGAGAGGGGTTTAATGTGGGGTCGCAGCATTACATTATCAGTGCCTTGACTCATTTACGAAGCAGCTGGCCGGCTGTTCCAATGGTAGCAACAGCGAATTAATCTTACCGTATGTCCAAGGTCTGCGACTCTGGAACATACAGGACGAGGTGCCTCGGCTTGTTAGTTCAAAAGCAGAGAGAAGAAAGGTTCTGCTTGCGAGAGAACAGATCTCACAAGATTTTTGGCTATTTATAATATCAGCTTCTATGAGGTATATTAGTTTCAAACGTAAAGAAACGTAATTTAAAATGAGATTTCAGAACACGAATTTGAACTAAGTGACCTACCAATGTTTAAATTCACCAAAAATTATTTAATTGTGTAATTAATAAGTTATTATTAATTTAGATTAACATATCACTGACATTAAAAGCCCATATGGAGAGTTTCTAAATAAAATTACCTTGAAATTGTAAATATATTAACCAGCCAAATGTATCTGAAATATATTTTAATAAAAATAAAAATTTAGACCATAGTAATAAAATTTCGCACAAATGTTCTTCGTTGCATATATATACATATAACATTTACAAATCTGAATATAATATATATCTTAAAACAAATACAAAATTAAAATTTTGTTGGAAAAAAATGCCTAAGAACGAACGATACATCCGGCCTATTGCTATTAATATTTTTTAATTTTTTATTTTATTAAAATATATGTATGATAAAATGTAGCTGGTTTATTAATTTATTATTTAATGAAGTGAGATAAATATAGCTATTAAAATTTACTTCGCATTAACCATACGCAACTGAAATTAATTCTTTCGGAGTTAATAGATTACGAAGCAGTGTATATTCGTTGGTCACACCACAATTATATTTATATTACTAATTGACCGGGAGTTATTAATTGTTTCCATAGCATAAAACGCTTCATACTTGATCATAATTAATATCTTTTGTTCCACCCTGGATGAAACAACAAAGTTATTCATGGGAGAAAAATCCGCTCATACCTGAGAGTTTTTGGTGTAATCGACAATGAAAATGAAAAGGAAGATTCATTGGACTGAGTGGTATCCGAGGGACAGTGACTTTGTCTTCCCGAAATTTCGTGTTGAGATAATAATTTAACTTACATAGCCCGGCATCGTAGCTTTCTACAAGATACAACAGCGGTCAATTTAAACTATATGGGTTCTTAAATATCATCTGAACTTAGAGATTCGGATCCATTCTCTGTTGTTTAGTGTACTTTAATATCAACCATTACTTCCGATATGCTGATTATTGGATGAAATTTGACTCCAATATCATGCGAAGTGTCATGTCAGTGACACCAAAAATACGCATTTGACTCTAAATTTCGTAAATATGAATACTTAATTATTACGCTCCACTTTCTTATCATACGCAGTTGAAATACATAAGTTGTAACAATTTTAATTAATAAATTAAAAACACTAGCATTTGAGGAATGGATTTATTTTTACATGGAACCATTTGCCCTCTAGTATTTTTTATAAAACAAAATTTAATAAAATATTTCAGTCAGATGGTCACACTCTTCATTTGCCTTATATTACATATATTTCATAAAAAAAATAAGCAGTAATCATTTTAATTAACACACTTCAATCGAAATCAATGTTCACAGTGAGAGGGAGTTTAATTTACTATTTATTTACTATTTATTTTAATATCTAATTTTTTTAAAAAATAAATGATATTGGTGCATACTGCTATTTATTTTTAATTCTATTTGTATATTGCGAAGATTTTTATGCGTGTTGAACACAATATTCGAAATTTTAACGATTACACTGTGTAAATACTTTTTTATTCCGCGTTTTTAATTTTATTAATTAACAATATTTGAAATTATTCGGCCAACATGTAAACTTTTTTACTGCGGGGTTTTATAATTAATTATTTAAAGTCTTTATATTTGATTAATATAATATATTTTAATTAATAATAAAATATTTACGGTAGAAAAAAATACAAATGTTACTTAAAAATTTTTAAAATATATTCCCTCTCTTTCGAGGGTAAATTTCCTTTGGGATGTTTGGTAAAATAAACTAATTTATGTATCAATATCTATATTATTTCAATATTACAGTTTTTTCTGTTGACGTCTCCGAATTTGTATGATGAGTGTTCGAGTCTGCTTACAGCACCCGTTTCTCCAAAGTCGTATCGTTTTCTCGAATTAGTCTTCACTATTACACTACAATGTGCTCCCATTTACATTCTTATTTCACTATACACGGCTTTTTAATAACATATCTAACCTTTCCATCTACTCGTCGCACTATTACTTAGATACATAAAGAAAATATCGGGTTTTCCATTTTCTATAAACGAAGAAAGTATGAGAGAAATGCATAATGAACATTGAAGGTTTCGAATAGCACAAAAATGAGTGTTTTCATGAATAAAGTAATGAAAAAAAATCAGAACTGAGTACCGAGTAGGACCACTGTGTCTGACACAAGGCGACGGTTTTCTCACAAAGGATTATTTGCATAGACCGCTTAATACTTGCACAATTATTTTTATTTAGTATTCTGGTAATTAAATTTTTTTTTCGAATATGTGACTACAGTTTCCAATGCTAAGAAAAAGTAATAATATTCTGAAGTCGTAGTAGAACGTTCATTCGCAATTACATTGTTTAAAACAATATTCAAAATTTTTTTTTTCAATTTTAGTCCCATCTAGAGATGATAATTATTCATGTAGATTATATTAATATATTCTTTCAATAGTATCAGCGGCTTATCCCATGAAAATACAAAGTTTTAATGACGGTTATATTTTAATACGCGTATAATACAAACACTCGAAGGAGATTGTAAAATTAAAAAAAGATTAACATCCAGTACGTTTTCTGAAATGCTACTAGGTGCATTTAAAACTTTAATCTCTTGTACTACTTCTGAGTATACGCGGAACTCTCTCTCTCTCTGGTCCTGACTTGATGAGTGGAACGCGATACCGTCATTAGCCACCAGTTGTCACAGTGAAATTATTCATAAAGACCCTACTATGCTGAAGGACGCTCATGTACACGTCTATAAGGGCTCAGATAGGAACACTACGATATAAAAGATTATTCCTAATTATTTATAGGATAGAAAATTTCGACCCACAGTTAAGCATGAAGCTATTCATGTTACTAAGATCAGACGGAAATTTAGCCAAATATATTAATTGAAATGTAGCCGGTTTTCAAAATTTTATATGGCTGTACCTTAGAGAGATTACTTACTATAATGGTTGAGAAATAAAATGTAAGCTATATTAGTTACTTCGAACTTTAAATATTCTTAATAGGATAAAAAGTTACTTGAACAATTTACCTGCAACAGTGTCTGGTGAAAATTTAGACTCAGATTGAACTATAGATCATATAGGTGAGTGCAGTGAAATGTAGTTCAGTGAAGTTATTGAGCTTCGTTAATCAAACAAATTCACAATAAAATTAAGTGGAATCGTAACATAGTTTTTCCCATTAGATAGTTCGTTAATCTCTATTTTCAGGTATATTTCCACTTTTCTCTTTTCCAGACTAGAACAATATTATTCTCATATAAATATAAGATTACTTACTTTAATGGTTTCAAAATTGATATTCAATTAATATAATTCTATAAACATATGCATTTAAAATTGAAATACTGTCATTTCGTCTATTATATATATTTAAAATAATTATTTTTATTTATTGTAATTTCATGTATATGTCACCGGGGAAACTATCCAATTCTCGTTTAAATAAATACATACATACAAATATTGTCACACAATAATTTCTGAGCAACGCCATTTTGACACTATAGTAAATGTATCCAATAAACTGTGACCCCTTGGTCGGATTATATGTACAGTGAACGCAGACCGTATTCATACGGAAAGACTTGTCAGTTGCTCTCTTTGGAGCAGACAGCCAGTGTTTGCTAAGCTGGTCGAGGCTTGGAGTCGGTAATTCTGCGTCCCCACAGCCTCCAGGCACAGGAAATGCATGAGACAAGTACCGAGAGCCCGACCTACCTGATAAAGGTTACTCTAACGGCTTTTCTGCTTTCACATACAGTCGAATCCCGGTGTGTAATCTGGAAATGTAGACAGAGGACCCTAGTTACCGTTGGTTAACTTGTTCATCCCACTGCATATCAATTTTTCTGTCAGTACCTATGTTATTAAATATATTCTTTGAATATTTTATAAATTCTAATCTATGTCCAGTATTAAGTGATATATATATATATATATATATATAACGTATTGGTGTGAAATATTTCCTTACGTTAACGAGATAAATAATACTTCTGGTAACTTATGGGTGTAAAGATATTCCCCATAAGGGAGTAAAATACTACCTATATTTGATCATTTATAATTTTTCACAGACAAATTAACGTGAACTAAAACCTGTTAACCTAACACCAAAATTTGGGTTTTCATCACAGTTAACCCATATTTAGTTTTTATATTAGGGTAGAGATACAGCGTTAAAAATAGCCCATTCGGGTTCAGACAAGTCCCTACCTGTGGAAAAAATAAGAATTTTTTTTTTTTTAACATTTGAGAAAAATACATAAAAATGCCTGTAACTCCTAAACCGTAAGAGATACAGCGTTAAAAATAGCCCATTCTGGTTCAGACAGGTAAAATACAACCTAAATTTGATCATTTATAATTTTTCACAGACAAATTAACGTGAACTAAAACCTGTTAACCTAACACCAAAATTTGGGTTTTCATCACAGTTAACCCATATTTAGTTTTTATATTGAAACTAATTTAGAGAAATACTTTACATATCATAAAATTAATTGTACTTTTAATTCAATCTAAATGTTCCAAGTTCGGTACAAAGTTTTGTGCGATAATGCATTATTTGAACAATTATTACTTTGTATTTTATTGAATCATTACCATCAAACACTCTTCCGTATTTCTTTCAACTACTTTATTATTTCAATATATAAAACTCACCATTCGTAGCTTATGCAACTCTTACTAACTTTTGGAATATTGCCAGATATAATTCTAATTTTTTAACAGCTAGTTACATTGAAATTTATTGTTTCGGTGCGTATTCTTCACGCAAAAATACACTGTCCCTACGTCCGCAATAATTACTAACACAAATTTGCAAATTTTCAACCGAAAGTCCTTTAAACTTTGTGGTAGGGGTTTCTTGCCCCCACAGTGTATTCATCCATGTTTTTAAGAATAGTTGTACAAAGTTGTATTGCAATTTGTCCCCTCGTTTATATCTGTATAAAGAATATACAAATATACATACATACAAACAAATAAACATCCGTTTTTATTATATTGACATATGTTAGTCCTCTCGACTGTATATTTGTTGAAATCGACTTTTCACAAGTAGGCGATGAAACGAATTATTGCTATTTAGTCGCCTTTAAAATTTCTTAGAGATATTTAACTACCGTACTCCATCTTGATACGAATATATGGAAGATAAATATGTATCTATATTTGTATAAAAAGGTTATAAGCAATATAAACCGTCATCCTGAAACAAAATAACGATCGTTCCTAAAACCTGCTTATATTCGCTTTTCAAACAAAATTGTCTAACCGATTTCGATTAGACTTCATATCAATGTTATATACACCAGTACGTAATTAGAAATATAAAACAGTCGCCCGCCATATTGAGACTGAAAGTTCTGAATCATTATTTTAACATCTTGGATTTTGTTCGAATTACCGAGACACAACTAAACTCTTTTTTCTGTAGTGGTACAAAATTAGAAGCTATTAGCATTGTCTTCTACCGTGGGAAAAAAGTTAAAAATTTAAATTCAGTCAACCGAATCTTTTGAAGGGGCAACGATTGGTGGCCAGGTAAACAAAAACTTTGTAGTCAGGAGTTGGCGAGAAGACAATGTTATTAGATAGAGACAAGACTTAAGAAACAGAAAAAAATCAGGAAAAACGTAATGCCGGAACAATGGGTTATAAGTGACGCTTAGAAGAAAGAAAGAGATCCGTATCGATTGTACACACAGTAGACAAAACTTTGTGACCAATGCTAACTATAACGTTAATTATCCTGCACAGTGTTTTCATTCTCGTGTACGGATAATCCAGAATTTTTTAGTATTGTAGTCCGAATTTATATTATTCAATTAAAAAATTTTAAGTTGATAAATATGCACTTAAATTAGAAAAAACTTTTTTCAGCTTCGTATTGGTGAAAATTTAAGATAAATTAACTTTTATCCTAAAATTAAATTTAAACTTTTATTGTGAAAGTTATTTTTTCAACGAGTGATTTTTAAAGTTCACAGAAAACTTTCAAGGAATAAATAAAAATAAAAATTTCTAATCTTAAATGTGAAGGCAGTGTAATCGTTACATATTAATCAGTTGGAAGGTGATGTATTATAAGAAAGAAGCAGGAAATTGGTAGATTGTTGACGTTCAATCATAACTTTGTATCTGAGCTTGATAAATCGACTTTTTTTCAACTGGAGATGAATAACCGACATCGGTGTTATTTGATATAACCGGAATATTTTTTTGTTTATATTAAAATTTATATGTCAATACCATAGCCGAGGACACATAATTCCGGTCCAAGGCCTGGATGGGAGCCACTACAAACAGGAAACGAACAAATAAAACCACGAACGGATCACAATAGGTCTTTGGTAAGATTAAACTTGTTTCAGGGTGAGGCCCTTAACGCACGCCCAGCAATGTATCGGAAGTAGAAAGGAAAGGCTCCTGACGCAAAGTATGCGCGGAGAGAAATTTCCTGCAACGGACCGTATCTTCGCCGTCGGCGACCGTAAACTTGCGTCGCCGAAGTCTTATCTACGAAGGAACAGCGTTGCCAACATGAACGCCACATTTTTACAATGCAAAAACTCTGTCGGTTCGGCAACGGGGTGTGAGGCGGCCGGGGTGGGGGCAGGGGTGGATTTACATTCTGCACGCCACACTCTGTATATACGCCAAGGTACGGCGTCACTGCGAAATCCAATACAGATTTGATCGCGCAAGGGGAGGATCTGGTAGCCCCCCTTTTTTTTATTGGAATAGCTTTCTCTTTTGCGATGAAGTTTACAGCATTGGATTTTAATTCCGAAAACTAATACGAGTAGAAGTAAATTTTAAATTTAAATGGAGATATATCGTTTCCGCGTCGTTCCCATGGGAAGATGTGAAAACTTTTACACTGGCTCCCGAATATGGGAAGTAAAAGTCATGGGCTTAAATCCTAAAAATGTATTTGAAATAAGAGAAGTAAAATTTCATTACATCATTTGAAAGACGCATAAATAAAATGACGACAGCAGTTACTGTATTAATTTATATATCGTCGTTGATTAAATCTTAAAATTATTTTTCACTTTAAACGTGGTGAAATGAGGATATTCTGGACGAGACTCTTTTTTATTATCAAATTAATCAAATGTATGCTAAGAATTTCAACTCACTAACTTTGGTTAAACATTTAAGTACACATGCATTACGTTTGAAGGTATCATATGATCTGTCTTAATTTTGTAATTTAACTATCTCTGTGGGAATACATTCACAATGTTTTACAAAAAATAATAAAAGTATCAAAAAATAAGCAAAGCAATAATATAAGGCAGGATTGATATTTGAGTGTTCGTACAAAAATACTGAATGATAGGTTTCTGTCAACTACCAAGCAACGTATTAAATAAACAAATGTAGATAGAAAAAAATATATATCCATGCATATGTATACGTTTTAATAAATATCCCTCTAAATACGAAAATGAATTATTTCCCGTATTGAGTTCTGTTTTCTTAAATACAATGCAACGAATGTTAAATGTTCCTAATTTTATATTCATAACATTGTGATTAATTCATATTAAAAAAGATTAAATATTTTCCAAACTCGTACAAAAGGTATTATAAGATTAATTTTAAATACATACTGAAATGTCTGAGAAATGTATTATCGCCACAAATGAATAAAAATATTGATTTGTTTTAAATTAAAACTGGTTTTATTTAGATAAATTTTCACTTGATATGAAAGGCGCCATTATATAATGGCGGATTGGTTCAAGACGTCACTACAGAATTTTATAAAATGATCACAGCTGTATGAAAAAATGTCATTATATTAACATTATATTTAAATATATAGCCACTATAATATTTCCTTTGTCATAGCTTGTTTTAAACTCTGCAGGATATTTATTTATTTTGACGTATTAACTCAATGATTTGCCTCTCTTGAGTAAATTGTTTCCTTTTTGAATTTTTTCGGTAAACTTCGGTAGAAAGTTTTCGGTTAATTTAGACTGGACTTAGAGTACGTAAACGTGTTTAGGGAATTGAATAAAAAAACTGTTAAATAGCAGAATATTACAAGGCTGTTGTCATTAAAACTCTTATGTTACGACAGTTGGCGAGATCTTATTACTGATTTAAGAAATAAGTTTTTTTATAACGGTAGTTTCTTTCCGTTAATCCAAGATAAGTTAGTTGCGAAACATATGGAAAAAGGAATAAAACAACAACACTTAAAAATTATCTATACGTTTATAACGCTTAGATATGTAGGGATAAAACATCATTTCGACCGTACTGAATAAAATATATGATACAGATTTTTAAAGACACTTCAAATAAGAAACAATCTTTAATATATAAAATTATAATTTTGAAAGAAATTTTAAATCAGCTTAAAAGTGTATAATTATTATATTAAATCAAATTATTTTATAACTAGGCTTTATTTTCCAAAAATAATTATTGCATGAATGTTTGCAACAAAAATTGTTTATTTATCAATGTTTAGTTCTAGTAATAGGGAAATAGTGTGATTAATATTTTGCTAATAATGCAGGAAGAAGGTGATGCGAAACAATCGATTTATGTATAAAGTAATAAAACCGTTTCGGTAGGTATCAGAGTATCTATTCCTAATCATATTCCGAACCAATTATCCATTCTCTGCTATGTTAGATTAAATAAATATTCCAATCATTCTGTTGCATGTTTTACTGCAGATTTGACTACTTTTTTTACTTTAGTAGTTTCACATTTTTTGTTAAATGATAGAATATATATAATTCGGTTCAATTGAGTTCATATAACAAAGTAAGATTTTCAATTCAAATATATTTATGTAATTACAGGATTGAAATGATTGAATTCTCACAAACAGACGATAAATATGTTTCTTTACTGAAGTAAATATTCTTTTAAAGACGTCTGGCGCTCAAAAGAAAAAACTTGTGGGTCAGACTCTCTTTGAAGTTCAGTCTGTCAAGAAAAAAATTAGCTTCTGTAATTGCCAAAAATACCGTTTATGAAGATGGTCTTCTAAACTTTAATGGATTATGGGATCAAGGATTGAGGAAGTATGATAGGTGTATTAAACCAAGATTCGGAAAACTGGCGTACATTTACAAGTTCAACAGTTTTCGTCGTTATAGATACAATATCTACTATATATTTAAATGAACAGGGATCTTAGATATAATTAATTACTCATTTAATTTAAATTAATTGCATAGTAAAATATATTTTGTAATAGTTTAGGCCTATATAATTGCAATCATTATTATTTTATGGGTAACTGCTAAACCATCAGTTAATAATGACAGTTTAAGATTGGCGCCTCTTCTAAATCCTTTCATTGCGAGAAACAGATATTTTGACTGGACAATTTTTCCTTCCTTCAGTATGATATAAATAAGTGATTGGTGAAATTCTCAGAATCATTAGATCTGGATGAGAGGAAGACATAGGAGATTTTGTTGGCGAGCAGAAAAGTGTGAACATGTCAGTTTTTGAAGAGATTCTCAATGTAATTGTGACTCTGAGCGTGTCTACAGTTTCTTTCGTTTCAACCCTGTCTGTAAATTTTTACAAGAAAACAGGTTGAATGATTTGTACTATAGTGACATCTAACTACCAGCTGCCCTCTGGATACTAAATGCCAAATCTGAATTTCTTTTTGCTTTCTCAGCCTGGTTTTCCTTGATCCTTTTAAATTGACTCACACATACACAGTCTGTCGAAGACAACACTTGTGATACTCTTCGGAAGTAAAGAAAAGTCTTCGAGGTAAAGCCAATTTTTTGAAGCAGACGTTGTTGCATTTTTGAGGATAAGTTTTCAACGGAGCAAAGACAGTTTTAGATGAGTTATCTGCGTAAATTCACAATGGAGTGAATTTACTCGACCAGTGTCCTCCCGCGAAGTGCTGATCTCTCTCAGAGCTGTGTGCAAGAAACAGCAGTATTTTGCTGTTTTTAGGGCAGTAAACTACACGTTATACCGAGACCTGCCACAGAGGGACTGTTCCAGATCCATCGTAATAAACTTATTTTCATTGGTTTGCGAAAATGCTTTTACGCATTCCTCAGTACTTACGTTGTGTGGGACTCAATAAGATTAATACCCATTAAAATCCCAAACCATTTGTACTCCTTAACCACCCTACGGAACCGCCATCAGGAATTCCTTCGCAGGGTTGGTTGGCAACACGCCTTCGTCATGTCTGGGCGAATGTTAACTTTGGCCCAATGACCACTATTTTCTTTCTCGCTCTTCTTGTCGGAGCTTTTTAATCACACATGCGGCGTACCTCACTACCGCATTCGAGTTATCTTCCGATTTAATCATTTGGATGACGAGTAACTAAGGTGTCATCTGCTGTTGTATATGTATGTTTCTACACAGCTCCTCTCTTTCCTCTTTGAACTGCGTACACTGGAAGAAAATGTGATCTGCGTCTTCAGTAGCTAGATCACAGATGGGACAGCTCTCCACATCATCGGTCGTAAATCGACATTGATATAATTTAACTATATTTTACATAGTGAAATTAAAAGCCTTGTTTCTGAATCAGCGAATCTTGATCATCAACACCCCGCAGATCTCATAAATTTCATGGCTATAAAGGTGTAGTTTTTTGCTAATCTAGTCAAATGTTCAGACAATGTGCTGGCACCCAAAACTTAAAAGTAAATTGTGTTATAAATAATTAAATACAAAATTGAATGTGCTACAATTATTAATAAATTTAAGCGTGCTAAAACCTTAATTTTCATCCTTTATAAATCCACGTAAGCTTAATAGACAGGTGTTGGAGACTACATGTTCGGCGGGCAAGTATCTCAACTGCATTAATATCTATCTTCGGTTTTGCGGACTGCATAACTAACGCCACATGCAAGAGTACTTTCGGTTAAAAATTAGCAGTATTGTGTCGGTAAACTTGATTTTATGTTACAGAATTATTTTCTTCTTTCTTGTAGTAAATTCATATTAAATTAAGGAAACAGTAAATAACGTGGCAAATATTTGTATATACCATTAACAGGAAATTGTAAATACGATAAAAATGTTACCAATAAAATATTTTGATGAAACCCTTATATAGTTCCACGGGCCATAATCCTTCATATAAACGCTTAACTGATGCACGAGGACGAGAAATGGCTGACGTTAGTGTCAGCTGCGGATTTGTTATATCAGCTATTTGCGTTTTCTTTTTTCGGAAATTAGTCTGTAGAACAAAGAAGGGAAGTTTGTGTGTGACAAAGTCTCTTCTGAGCTTATTTCTTTAAAGCGGGGAAGTTGTGTTTGCCTTGGAGCCGGGTGCATGTGGACCTCAGCTTCCCAACAGCCATCAATATCATCGGCAGACTGCTTTCTAAGGCGGACAGACAAATCGTAGCAGAGGCAGCCGCCCGTGCCACCGGTGTCTGGCACAAACCAGCTCCGGGGCATTAATTATCCAAATGCACAATTACGGGAACACGGCGATGGGAGGAGGAAGGTTGCTGAGCTCGGTGTCATAAATAGAGCTAGCGTGCCGCAAAGTGATAATTTACACCACAAACATTCTGTAGTAGGCGGAATTGCTAATTATGAATTGCGTAAATGAGTAGAAAATGTAATTTGCATAACTTAGCCGAAACGGGACTGGATTATTCTCATTTATGACCCTGTTCCATATTAATTCTATAAACACGGAATTATATGAAATTATTTCAGGTACGAAAATATTTAACAATAACGCAAAGTTGTGGAAGTCATTATTGTCTCGAATAATCGTTATCTCCAACAGGAGAGGAACTTGGTGTAGAGGCTGAATTCTTAAATTCATAGGTATTAAGAAAAAAATACAGTTCGTGGAAAGCATTATTTAACTTTCATTTTACTAATGGATGTAATATGAACTACGATGTTACTATCGCGGCATTACATGGAAGGTTAAATAATCTTTCAAGAAAACAAACAACCCAGCGTGACCAACGTTACCATTTTATACAGGAGAATAGCTTGGAGTTATGGGATAAGCGGAAAACCGTTTCATACACAATAAAAACAGCCCTTCTAAATTCTGAAAAGTTTAATGAAATTTTAATAATAATAGTGAAAATAAAAACACGTTTTATAATTTATTTAGTAGGCCTACTTATTGTTAATTTTTTCTATGGTACCTTTTTCTATTTAATCTTTTGTGACATGCATTTATTTACGTTTGTCCATAATACATCCACAACTAAAATGATGTATAGAATGTTATCAAATACGAAATTAAATTAATTCTTTACATCATATTCCGCGAGAGAGGACGTCTTAGTCTCGTACTCAGAAGAAGCATCTAGGTAATAGAAATAGGCAATGATTGCAATTATTTCTCAGTACAAAACTGAATCAGAATTTTTATGTCCATTCAGCTTGACTAATATGACATAACTAAAAGGAAAATCAATCTGGGATCCACATGAGAAAGAATGAACCTGCTCTGGCTATAAATTTAGTTTATGTATAAAATAATCCCCTGGTCTACAAAAATTTATTGCTAATAAGCCGTTTACTACAGAAATGTATCAAGGCATAACGTTGTTTTTATACTCTAACTTCTTACTCACAAACATTTTATGTCATTATTTGGAAGTTAAATTGAACATAAATAGAATTCTTTAGGATTCTTCGAAAGCAGAGGGTCTGTAGAATCCTCGGATGGTTAATCCGTACCAGAAGACATCGCTGGAATTAAATCGAAACTTTATATTTTGAGGCTTAACTCCGATAAATTTAGAAAATAAAGAAATTACATGAGAAAGGTTATGAGGGAGGAATATATTCCATGTTTATTTTAAATAAGCACATATATAGATAAATAAGCCTAAAAGCGTCCAACAGACAAGATAAACATTTACACTACACGTTTACGGGCAAGAAACGTAAAATGACCTCTTGCGGTGTAGGGGTCAGCGTGACTGCTTCACATCACAGAGGTCCTGGGTTAGAATTCCGGCGAGGACATGAATGTTTTTGTGCGTCAGAGAAACTCTAGTCAAATCAATCCCCCGACAAGGAAAAATTAGTTCCCATACTAAGTCATCTAATAACTGAACTGTTGATGTGACTGTAAATAAATTAATATTAAAAAAAACATAAAATGGTGTTCTTAAGGTCATGGTTAACATAGACGAAACTCTGAATAATTTCCGTTTATATTTAAAATATTTTTGTAAAATAATATATTTAGATTCAAACATCTAATAGTAGAGTACTATTCATATATATATATATATATATATATATATATATATATATATATATATATCTATAGTGGTTAGAAGAAACTTACTTTGCAAGAAGGACTATGGCCAAAACCGTGGAATTATCACAAGTATATACGTTGTTTTCTAACGTGAACATTGCCATCACATTAAGTAAATATAACACTACGAACTGTTAAATGTTTTAATTTAACGTCTGTTTTGTAATAATAAAACAATTTATGACCTTATACAGACACTTTATATTTATATTATGACGACACTTCGATACCAATTTTTTCCAAATTAATAGAATAAACTAACACAACTAAGGGATTAAAAAGTTAGTAATTTCACATAGTTTTGCTACAATCTTGTCAGCGTTAAGTGAAATGTGTACCTCGGAGCCCTTTTTCAAAACTGTGTGAATTTATTAACTTTTTAATCGTCGTCGTAATATACGTAAAGTGTATTATAAGGTCATCAATTGTTTTATTGCTACGAACTGTTATTAACGCACCAATTTTTGCCATTTTCAATGGACCAATTTAATGAAAGTAAATATTCGAATGTGGCTCACTTCTGTGAGTATAAAATTAAAATAATTGAAGAGAAAGTAAATCTTGATAAAGTTGCATTCACTGATAAGTTAAAAAATATTTTTCCAACAATACATTTTCGTAAGTGTTTATTTTTAACATTTTGATATTCCATGAACTGGAAAAAGAAATGTTTGTATTTTTTCTTAACTACTAGCTAATAGCTCTTTATCGCCATATTTTTTCCCAATATCCTAAAATGCGATATAATTGTTCTGTCTCATCAAAAGTACTTCATACATCTACAAGGCTTTAAACAATTTTCAATTATAAATTGAACTATCTAAAATAACAGTAAAAGTAGATATATCTTCCATAAAATATGTATTTTTTGTTTCAATTTTAAATTGTACTTAGTTATATTTTCTCAGTGGTCGTCCTTAATTATGGTTATAGATTTACAAGGTTTCCAAATAAAGTTGATTCAGACATATCCCGATTTTATTTTGCCAAAATACTTTATACTTGTAGGTAACTAATAGGTTTACTTCAATCTGTGATATGTTTACTTCTACCCTTATAATTAGTAACAAAATATTCAGAGATCGAAATGTCTTATGGCACTTTTTTACAAACTTTCATTTTCCCGCTGGTATATTTCACTACTCAGGTAGAAATAAATTGTTCTTTCACTTGCACCAGACACTGATCTCATACATATGACAACTATTATTTACATTTCTGGTAAAGAAATTATTTACAATTTTATCAGGCGGCAGGAAAGAATAGATAATGCAGCTGTTGGTATTCAGTCGAAACTAGATGGCTACGAGGTCGCAACTTCGTGTTGGAAAGGAAGCGAAGTTAATTTAAAACTGTCACTAACAGGTAAATTGCTGTTTTCACTCGTTGCAGCGCTCTTACGTTTCAAAGTCAGCGAGCAGCGCCATTGCAAAAGCTATTCGCTGTGTTCTTATTCCGAAACTTCAATGGCTCTCCATTATGACGAGTAAATTAAAACGTTTCCAACTCCTTTAGGAATATTAGCGTACAAAAACGTGTCAAGTTTTTAAAATATTTGACTAATAAAACAATAGGCGTCAATTAAGCAACTTCGAAAATGATTCAACATTTCCAGAAACAAAAAGATTAAAATTAGCTGAATTTAACTTGAAATGATTATATAATATGATAATTCATAATATATAGGTGACAAAAATTTTGGATGTATTCTTACAAACTTTCCGTAAGATAATTTTTTCATTCATAATAAAAATGACCATTTTATTTTATTTTTGTACTTTAAATTATTATTATTATTATATCGTAAATCAGTTAAAACATATTTGCTGAATGATTTACAAATTCTGTCTCTTATTGTCTAAAATGAATGAAACCATATAATGCCCTCAAAACCTTCAATACTTTATTATGTGTTTGTCATAAATAAAAAGATCTCAGAAAAATTGTATTCTTAATATATATATATATATATATATATATATATATATGTATATGTATCAATAGATTATGACTCTATTAGTAAAAAGCTCGTAATTACAGATTTCTTTCAACAAAAATTAATAAAACTCACATTTGAAACGTCTTATTAATCTGTATTGGTACAAATAATAATATTCCTATGAACTTAAATTTAATATCATTATCTAAACGTGAAAATTAAATACAATATTTGCTGCTCTTCTTTACGTGATATGTTAAACTAATTAGTCTGTACACAATTTTTTAAATGCTCGTATCTATGTTTGGTTTTGGAATGAATACTGTATCACGACAAATCTTATGCAAATACGTACTCTATGTAAACTACAGTAAATAATGTATGGGTCACCAATGACAACGATCTCGACGCGGTCATTATAAACAACAAAAAACGTTTAAAAATTCATTGTAAACAAAGCATTGAATTTCTTTCACGATACGGGGAAATTATACATTCCTTGATGTTAAGTTTTATCCCAGAAATAGTTACCGATTCAGGAATATTTTTCTTATATTATAAATAAATAAATTGACTTAGTTCAGAAAAATATTATAAAGTTTATATAAAAAAATAAAAAATTAAATTCTCGACGTTTTATCCTCTTCTAGGACGGCATCTGGAGTGAAAATATTTATAATTTTGAATGTAATCGAATATAAAAATTTATAGAAAGGTTCAGCTGCCTTTTTAAAATTGTTATTAGTTCAGGATACATACTAATTTTCTGTTACATTCTACATCTGTGAATACGAAGTCATTTTAAGTTAGTTAAATATTTCAACTGTGACTGAAAATAATTTAAAGGCAACATCAATAATTACTTATTTTTTATAGCATAATATAATTATATAATCTTATATATAACGTGTTCAAAAATGTATGGAAGAAAATATTTATTGATCTCTGTACATAACAATTCACATAAATCAATTAAGTTATGTTTTACTGACAAGGGAAGCTGTTTCCTATGAATTGTAGTTAAAAATGTATTGTAAAACGTAAATTTGTAGTTTGTTGCATTTTAATACTTTCCTAAATGCAAAATAATTGGGTTATATCCGTAAATATGATATGTTAGCTGATAACGTATAACAATAGTACTTAAATTACGAAAACACATTCAATACAGATTATATTGAAGTTCTCATAATTAATTTTATATCACAATAACGGGGAAAACGATTGTCAACGAATGTAAAAAGTATAAGCGTTCAAACATTGCTCTTCAATCAATTACGTGGTCAGCGATCCCGACTTGTGATCTCTCTCACGCACACACATGACAGGAACTACTTCTTTTGATCATGGACAATGAACGTGAATATTTGTTCTCATTATCGTTATTTTTCCACGTTATATGACAATGACAGAAAAATTATTTAACCGTTAGATATATCCTCAGTTTTCTTTGTGTTTGGTCGAAATGCGCATTCAAGCACTCTGTCAAAAGCAACGTCCTACTGAAAGCGTCAAGCGTGGCCTAATCTCGGCTTTCACTCACGTTACGTTTCTCTTTGTCATAAAACGCGTTGTAAGAGGAGATTCACGACAGCTACTGTGCAAATTTAAAACTAGACCTATGTCTTTGAGGCTTGTACATAGCGTTTTCAAAGAAAGTACAATAGACTAAAAGTCTAGCACAACTATGGCTGTATATTATTCTGAAACTATTTAACTCCATGATTCCCTTTTCAAACAATTTATATTATACATAATAGGAAAAGCTATGAAGAAATTTTCAATTATTTTCTGTTTATTTTGATCATCTTTTCCTACATTCACTCAGCTCCAGGGTAGAAATATGGCTAGCTCGAACCAACTATAATTTGTCTTTATAAACTTATAGTTTGAAGAATACACTGTAGTTTACATCTACTCTTGTAGTTCAGTACATTAAAATAGAATCTGTTGTTTGTTTCTAGAACTAACCGTATTTTAATTCCACGATATAAGTAAAGTAACCTAGAGTCAAATGATCGTTTTCTAGTCATATAACTTTGAGAGGAAAATTCAGCACTAACAGTAATTAAATTATTATACTATGATTAAAGGATAATGAATAAAGCAGGTGATGTTATAAATAAACTGAAAACAACATAGATAATGGACTATATTAGTTTCTATATAAATCTATTATATGCCAATAATTGAAATAGTTAATGTACATACTAATTTATTTACTCTTAATAATAATTAAATTATAGTTTGCTCTCATAAGAATCGGTGAATCGAAACAAGTATTTAAAAAGATTTGGGGTTCTATAAAACATATTATATATTCTAAAACTATTTCCTCTTAATCAGTACAATTTTCTATCATATGTGGCATTACTTGATCCATAATTTGCCTTTAATGAAAATTTTTAAATGTTTTACTATATAACACAGCCAATTTAATTAGTTAATTTGTTATTTCACAGAATAAATATTACTATTGTTTCATTGCCTGTTTATGTAAAAAAATGCGGAAAGTAAGGGTACTGTTTTTCTACGTGGTTTAAAGTGTACCAGTTGAAATTTGTTATTATTATATCTCAAATAAAATCACAGGACACTTCCAGAATTTAATATTTATATGATATTGTAGATAATAAGTAGTAAAATCACTGTACTCCTACTCGTTGGTAGTATTAGAAAAATAAAATAATTGTTACATGTATTCTTTAAATTACTTAAATAACTCTGATAAGAAAAATTAACGTTGTTAGAATTGTTATACACTATCTGTTAAGTTCGCATATAACTTTTTACTTATACAAATTCCAATGAGTAATTATTTTGTTTTTTAATGCTACCTCAGACCTCTCGGCTCTACTCGTACATTTCAAATAAAACTTTCATATTCCAGAAATTAATAAGCAGAGTTAACTGTTTTGCTTCGAGTTTGTAATTAAGGATGGCGTATCAACTCAGCTGAGGTAAAGTTGTATGTCCCTTGGAATTTCCACAATGTAGATTTAACAAAGGCTTATTTATTTACAGTAAATATTTGAGTTTAATATAGTCGTGTTATGATTAGAATGATATTTAAGATAACAACATTCGATAAGCCCTAAATAATAGTATAATATCGTATGAGTATTTATTACCTCCATGCATTATTTTAATCTTAATGTTAATGTTTCCGAAATGAATATAAAATTATGAATAAAAAAGATAGCTAATACAGACAAAACAGGTAATATTAATACCACACAACGTTTCTCGGATCCTTGTTCCTTTTGTCAGGTGCAAAAAAAGCCTAGAGAAACACAAATGCACTGGTCAGTTGACAACACTCAAAAGCTTTTGAATTCGAATTATATATATATATATATATATATATATATAATCCCAAGGGTTTTTAATCAGTATCAATAAATATTTGAAAACTGAATTACTAAAATTGTTTTAATTTTGAAACCAAGGAGAATTTGGCTAATTAAGCCGAATTATATATATTACATATAAAAAAATATTATAATAATTTAATAAATAATTTCAATTAAAAAATGATCTATATATAAATAATTCCAACTTCAAAATCATATATATATATATATATATATATATATATATATATATATTATAATAAACAACAAGTTAAATCGATTAATTTGCCCCACTTTAGTGAAGAAATTTATGTAATAAACACCTTGATAGGGTTAATTCATGAATCAATTAACGAAAATTTATTTATATTTAAAAAATTTTTGTTGATAAATTTACATTGTATAAGATCTATTTTGCACGCCAAATTTCATCCAGTTAATAATAAATACTTTAATGTTTCATTTATTAATTTGTGGCATTTATGAAAATACAGTTCTTATAACTTTACAATCAAATACGTCGGATCTCTATATCTCAGGGTCACTACTGGGTTTGATAATTAGAACAAAAGCAATGTATAAACTGACAATTAACAATTCAAATATAAAAAGTTAACCTAAAATAATATGAAGATAAGTGAAAAGAAAACTCTATGAAACGAAAACTGAACGAAATCTTACCATACCTTTTTAATTATCGTTTACAAATTTTTATAAAAGTTTTGTTACTCACGGAATGTCTGTCTGGTACCAGATCTCTCTCTTGTATCTTGATAACTACCACACAAAAAAGCCATTTTTACACAGACTCTACACTTTATTGAAATTTTTTATACACGCAATTGAAATACTCGTCCTCTGCTATTTTGAACTTCGGATGAACCACCCCCTTTGGTCAGCTAGTGGATGCCGGTCTCCTCTATGCGATAATTGTTCAATCAGCGTGAAGCAACCATTTGTTTCACCGTGTGCAAATTATTATGTAAATCTCTCCGTAAAAATATTTGCTTGCTTTCATGTAAAAATACCGGATCTCGCCATTTGTACTTTATATCTGCAGACTTTACTGTTTGTTGCTCTAGGTGAACTTAACTGTATTATATCTCCCCGACGACTTTTAACTGTTTCATCTCTCGTACGCAGATTTTAGACTACTCCACCTTTCATCGCCGATTCCAAACTGCCGTTCTCCTAGCGAATACTCAGTTCTCTAAACGCGCGGTCTCCATTGTTAAACAAAGGGAAAAATACCGCCTTCATTGTCGCCTTTACGCATACGTACCGCTAACAATTTAATTGTATTAAAACAATTAATGGCTTGTTTAATTGGTATTACAATATATATATATATATATATATATATATATATATATATGTATAAGATTTTGGAAATTGAAATTATTTTTAAAATAATTATATATATATAGGATTTTGGAAATTGAAATTATTTTTAAAATAATTATATGTATATATATATATATATATATATAGGTTTTTGAAGTTGGAATTTTTTTAATTGCAATTATTTATTAAATTATTATAATATTATTTTATATGTGATATATATAATATGGCTGAATTAGCCAAAGTCTCCTTGGTTTTCAAATTACAACAATTTTAGTAATTCAGTTTTTTTATTGAGACTGATTAAAAACCCGTGGGGTTAGAATACAGCTGTTCACAACACGTTGGGCATTCAGTAAGAGTTGTCATATCTTACCGTCGGAATAGTCGGTCGGCTGTTATCTTAAGAGAAATTTTTGATAGAATAACGTAATAAAGCTTTCCATTTAGATGTATAATTTTTTTGATTTGTATTTATTTCAATTAGACCAACATTTGTACATTGTTAGATTTAGCGGTCTACAATATAAACTTTACGAATCTCACCATTGATCCTTAATTAAGAACACATTTCGGCGTCAACCGTCATTGGACGCGGTCCATGGCCCTAAATTCAAGACTCTAAGTCCATATAATTTATATTTTAATGGAACTTAATTCAAATTTGTATTACTTATATGTTTTGATCAATTTACATTTGTAATTTATAATAAGCCTTTTCCTGTTTAGGTATTTTACCTGAAGAGGTCCAAATATTTTGTACGAAACGTTACATTCAAACGATTCTTTTGTTTAATTTATTAATAAATTTTTCTGATATATTATATTAAATATTAACTGAAAATTATTTTGTTACAATCAATTTTCTAAATGTTTTGTACTAAAAATTTCATATCTCTTCGTAATGATTTTGTAGTTCTCAAGTGACATTCAGTTCTCCGAAGCGCATAAGGGAATTCCTCTGTATTGCGAGTATGTTCCCCTCACGCTTTGTTGAAACTCCACCGTCGCCAACCACATACTGAGCCGCACTCTTGCCTTTCCGCACAATCTCTTCACGAACGCGGAATGCTCTCGGCAGGGTTCCGCTGCAGCGTCTACTAACGAAGTACTCCCACAAATTCCATACTCTACGTCTTCAGTTTGACTCAATAAGAAAAAAATATCTAGCTCAAAACGGACGCAAACAATAAATCAGTCAGCAGAATGTCAGCAATATAACTTTCGTTGACTACACATTTGTTTGCCTTTCCTCATTAATGAGAATAAAATGAATTCAGTAATATTAACATTATTCCCAACTTTCGGCCGTCAAAATGTAATAAATAAAATATCCACTGGGCCGGAAAAACTTAATAATTAAATACTCCTTCTGGGAGGGAAAAAACTAATAAAAATAAGTTATTTCGATAATAAAAACTTTTAATTTTAATGTAAATTAAACAAGGCATTATATTTAATTACTAATAAATAACAAATAAAACAATACATTCGACTTTTAAATCAGGTTAAAGTTTGAATCGTGCAGCAGACCTACTCTAAATGAATTATAAAGCGTGAATGAAGTAAAACTAATTTTTCCTTTACAGTCCCAAATGAATTTTCGCTCTAACTCCGTCAATTCACTTCTCCGTCTCACCATAACTTCACTTTTCTACCGATTGTCACCATTTAGGAGTAGCTGAACATTCCTTCGGGCCAGGACATCGCAAACTCGACTTTGTCCAAACATTAATTGTCTCAATTCACCAATATGCCAACAAAATTTGCGCTTCTATGAATTTCTTGAACTCATTCGATGCCTCATTGTTATGGAAAAATGCATGCTTTACTAGACGCCATGAAAGCCGGAGTACTCCTTGTCACGAGCATCTTTTGTTGGTGTAACAGATAAATACACGGTCGTCCAAACTTTGGCTGGAATCTGGTTTTCGTCCGTCCCTAAATGATTTCGAACTATTAGTCAAACTAACATATTTGAAACCTCTAAACTTTATAAATTTATCGCTTAAAAACACGCATTACAATAATGTAATTATTCCAGGAGTACTATGAGTCATTTTCAACTAAACTATATCTAATATATTCTCATTATCATTAATATTTTTAAATTACACTAAAACCATTACTATTCAGAATGTAGTACGGAATGCCTCCCTTCTGTCTGTATATACATAATAATAAATCCAATACTCTTCATATATATTCTATGTATTTCACATTTCTCGCAACTACTCACGAAAAATAACAGTATTTCTAAAATACATAACAGAAGCTTACTGGATATAATGCTGCAAATGTATCATTTACTGCGCAATAACAAATGCCTACATTATTTCGTTCAAAGGAACAAAAATATAGAAAAAAAACAGTGTAGGTAGGAATTATGGAATTTAATTCCGAAGCTTGATTTCGTATTTACGGCTGAGAAACTACTGGTGAAAGCGGCGTAAACTCTGAGCTCAACTGCGCCCGGCAGGCTTAGTTACAACAAATATACCTCTTCATGCTAAGGATTAACTGCGTTACCATCTCAACGCATTTCCACGAGTCTGCGTAATATTGGGACGGCGTGTCTCGCTAATTACTAAGATTATTGCATGTAGACTCTATTTTGAGAACCAAGCATACTGAGTTTAAAATTCCTGGGAAAATTATTGTAAGGTAATGTAATAAAAATCTGGAAGCCATGTGGAAGTCATCGTTTTATATTTATGTACCCAGGTTCTTAATCCTTTGCATATAAAACAATTACTCGTTAGGATGATTACTGTAAATGCTCAAATCTCTCTAACTAAGAATTTCTAATTTATGCGGTTACATGCGGCAGTAAGTTTAGGGCTATCCAAATTAATAATTTTGTGCTACTATAGAGAACCTTGTTTATAGTTTCAACGTTGGAAATAACATAATAGAGATAAAATCAGATGCAAAATGCCCACCATCTTTTATCTTCCAGACATTTCAAAATAATGGTTTGCTTTAGTAATCAAAAACTGTGCCAGTCAGATCGGGGAATTTATTGCAAACTGGTCAAATCGCGTGGGTAAGTGATGAGGTTTTTAGGAGGTGTGGAAACGTCGTATAAAAGCTTGAGATAAACCACTCGTATAACTTCTTCTGTTTGGACAATTTGGAATATTAACATTATAGTAGTAAAAATAGTAGAATAGGTAAAGTAAAAGGGACAAAAGTTGTTATCGTATAGCTTTTACGGAGATGGAATGGTTGTAAGCAGCAACCAAGCAGAGGATGCTTCTTGCTACTTTCTGGTGGCACCAGAAAATGTTCCACAAGGATGCCGAGGAAATTTTTTATTTCATTATATTTCTTATGAATTGTAATACAAATGACGTTTTCTTTAAAAGATTATATTCAAAATTATAAATGTTTATACTTGATGAGGTCCTAAACTTTGTAATTTTTTGACTTAAGACCATTTATTTATTTCAAATATTTTTTCTGTTGGCCAATTTCAACAAATTCAAATTTAATACAAGTAATGCATTGTTTTAATTTTTAATTTTTATTGTAATCAATCATTCTATTTTTAAAAAAATAAAATAAATAAGTAATATTTTATCTCTTTGTTTCTGATTTTCTCATCTCATCAGAAATACGTAACATCATCGGAACTTAATTTAGTTTTGTCTGATAATAGCAATTTAAAACTTTTTTAAATATACTTCAGTGTATATTTTTTACCATTGTTAACTACATAGTTTTCTAACTTATTAGGTAAATTTTCACTTAACCACAAGGAAATCTGCCTTCCAGAACACTTTCCGGATAGTGAATCCAAAATTTTATATATGATTCGCAATACAGTGCGAAAATCTCAAGCAGCTCGAACGTGTATAGAGTCCCCATTTCAGTGTTTGCGTAAGGAAATGTAGAGATTTCCACTCCTTCGCAGTCACTTAATCTCCTTGCGGTTACAGCAGTGTGTTTTTGCAGTACCGTCTACCTAAATAAACGACTTGTTTACCTATTTGCGACGGATAAGGTCAGACTTTCGTTTCCTATTGCATTCCTCTTATAACGTTTAATTTTCATCTTTACACGTAATGTATAATGTGCTATGTTGTTAATTTTAAAACAGGTGTTATATAGAAACTATCTTCTGTGTTTATATATATATATATATATATATATATATATATATATATAATTATTTAACACATTAATTGTTTTTAAATAATTTAAATTGTTAGCGAACCATTTGATTTATAGCGGTGAGAACGAGAAAAGCAACAATAAACGACGGGCTCTGTTCCTATTATTGAGGAGTCGGAATGGCGATTACGCGCACAAAAGTATAGTTAGTTGAGAGTCTATGGCGAGGAGCGTAAGAGTCGACAGTTTAAGTTTACAGAGAGGAGAGACATTGTAAGTCTAAGTCTACGGTCAGCCACGAAAGGATATACATTTAAAAACAAATCTGCGCCGATCTACTTAGAAGTTTTCAATCCAAACCTATAAATAAATCGGTAAAAGACTAAAAAAATCTGCAACTCATAAGATTCCTGTAAGCAAGCAGTTAGTTGGACCGGGCAGATGTGCTAACAATTAGCCAAAAGAATGCTGGTACCAGCCAAAAAATACATAAGTAACCAAAATTTTAATAAAATCTGTAAACTGTAAACTAAAAGGGTAAAGTCAGATTTCGTTCCTTTTTCATTCCAGTTAAGCTTTCTTTCATTTATCATCAAACTCAGTGAAGACCCGAGAAGATTAAGAGATTTTCATTTTATTGTAAGTTTTTGTAAATTTTAGAAGCCACAAATTGATAATAAATTATTTTGTTAAAAAAATTGATTATCTTTTTCATTTATATAAAGTATAATTGTTTATTATTACAATATATATATATATATTGTAGCATTACAATCATTTTAAACTACTACTATTATCAGTATATCACAGTGGGATATATATGTTAACATAATGTATACGAACTCTAGATCGAATACATTATTGTTTATGTGTGAACTGTTCTTCAGCTCATTTCTATCACGACATTGCCAACAATAATCACAAAACGTGATTCTTCGGATGACATAATATTTAGCGTGATGAATTTCTTATAGAAAATATTTAATATAATAAAATGTCAATTTCATATAAATTTATTATTAACGCTCAATGCTTTATTTAGCACGTTAATAAAGTAACACACATTACGTAAATTACAAAATTAAATATTGATTAACTATCCGGAATTAAAATATAGGAAAACTTTGTTGACAGTATAGACTATTTACTAACAAAATCAATAATGAATCAGTTCTGTTTTCAGAATCAAATATGTAATAACTTAAATAACATAAATTTTATAAAACCTGAATTTTCATACTAATTATATAAAGAAGTAACCAAAAAACAGAAAAAGACAACGTTTCTGGAATCATTTCTGGTATCGTCGGGTGATTCAAAAACGGAAGATTTGGAATTCGATGTCACGATACTCAGAAAGATTTTTCCTTTATTATGTGGCTCAAGCACTGGTCACTCTCGACAACCATAAAATTGCGTAGTTGGTATCTCTTGGGTGATTGAATGCCAGTTTCATTCACCCACAAATATTCTTCCAACTCCAGGTTATAGTAATCCAGTCCGTACCTGCTCTATGTACTTCTACATACAGAAAAAATATTTAAAACGCTCTAATAGTACACAGCAATTTAAAATTATTGGTATTCCCACTTTTTTAAATAATGTTTGGCTAACTTAATCCTATGAAATAAATCTCTAAATATTACACACTCCTTGATGAATTTATATCAATATTCAAATCGTGGTTCAATCTTAACGACTTAATTGGCTCCTGTCTCCTGATTTCCGACAATCCTCGACACATATTGTTTTTCCACCTGGATCGCCCAATCACAAAAATGATTTTTTCACACGGCCAATCAATTAAATTGACTATTTCAGTCACATTTTTAGTAGTTATAACTACATAATTATTTTGAAAAAATTACACAGACCATTATTATCAAATAAACAATAAACTTTAGCAGCTGAATAGACAATATTAGTAAAATCCATAACAACGTTAAAATATTAATAAATTTTATGATTACAAAATTTACATAAAAAATATACGCCAATAAAGCCTATATACGTTAATTAATTCATATTTATATAACAACGATCTACTCCTTTATACTCAATTTTATTATTATTTCCCGTTTCAAACAATCTTTGTAGATATCATTCAATAAAATACATTTTTATGAATAACTCATAAGTAGGTACTTATATAATCACGGCGTCCATTGTAATTATGTAGTAGATTCTTCTACGGGTCTTGAGTGAGTATGCTTTCCGGAAACCGTATTTATTCCCCTATGCCGTGTGAAGAGTTTTATTTCCAGGTAGATATTTCAAGAAAACGTGTCCTCCACAAAGTTACTTGAATATACGACTCCAACTATCCCGAATACGTGTTTGATAAATATTATGAACCACTCTATTTAGCGTTCTTTGACCGAATGTCGGAATGCAAGGAAACGAAAAGAGCATATCTAGTGTTGTTTTTGTATAATATGAACCCATTTTGGCATGGGAGGGAAGAACCCTTATAACGGTTGGGGTGGAGGGTTGTTACATAAAAATAACGCGAAACCAACCGAGATTGCAGTCGAATCCGGGGTTATGCATGTCACTGAGTTTAATTATGACATTAAAAGATTCCGGTTAAGTTGTACTTCCACCCATACGTGTGGTGGTGAAAGTGGAATGCAATATGTGCATGTTCCACATAATCTACACCCTTGAAGAAAATTTTAGCATATTTTTTACACGGTTTACTTTCCATTCGACAAACACTGTCGGGATAAGACACAAATGACGCCCCTAGGGGCGGCGAGTGGAAATTTTCAAACATGTTAAAACGGCCGATATTAGTGTGGAATAAATCATTTACTGGGCCAAAGATATTGATAGTATTTCTCCCGAAGTACTTTCTGTATAATTTCAACTTCTTTTAGGGGTGGAGTGGATACGCATTACATAAAAGTAATGTGTAAAAACCGAGATTGGAATCGAATCCGGGGTTATGGATGTCGCTCAGTTTAATTCTGACATTCAAATTGCCGGATAAGTTTTACTTTAACCGTTGTGAGTGAGATTACAGGGGAAAACGAATTTCCGCGTCCAATTTTTAACACGTGGAGCAATTTCGACCTAAGCGGCGTAAATAAAATTAACCCTCTTAACATAGTCCGTGAATTTTTACTGTATTAGGGTACCGTGTATATTTCTTAAGAGTGTTAAGGTACCAAAAATAATCAACGCCCTTAAGGTAGTAAGATTATTTATATATATTGAATATCGAGAGTAATTGGTTAGGCAAAGGGGGATTGTGTAAAGGGGGCATTGAGGTTGACGAAATTACTATGCATTACAATCAGAATAGGTAGGTTAAATAACTTATTGTATAATAGATTAATGTAGAATTAAACACTTTTTCGGGCTTATAAAAATAAGTACCCAGACATCGCCGAAAATCCAGCTAGTATATTTATATAATTGTCCGCCAACCTCACTAAATATATTTTTAAACAGAAATTTAGGATTGGAGAGGGAAACAAATGAGCTTACATAATTAACAAGAGTAGTTTCGAGACACGACAAAGAGGACCAGCAACAGCGTTTCCATCTTTCTGAGTCGATACTGTGGTTAGCCGAGAAATAACACGGGGAACTGCTATGCTGCCACAAACCACAGGCTTTGCAGAGCTAAACGCTCCCATTCCCTTTCCACCACGCTAAGCTCATTACAGTAGATAGCGTCCAGCATATTATGCCACAATCAAGACGCGTCATCGGTCACGCAAGCTGAAAGGATCTGGCGCTACAATAACAACACGTTTCTCAGACAGATTAATTCCATTCTAATTAGCGCTACGTACGAAAATTCTTGTTCGCAATGGATTACTAGATTAACAAAAGTAGTTAAAAACAGACAACTACAACGCTTTCATAATATAATAGCCCTTTTATCCTATTACGTTCGAATTCCCCTTTTTTTCTACATCACTTTATTCCACAGAATGCCGTTTGAAACCGAGCTCTCCAATACAGTATTGATGAATATTACTATATAAGGTAAAAACAGGACATATCAGGGCTTCGTCTCAACTATTTAGACGACCTAAGTTGTTAAAAACATACTGTATTAATCCCAATATTTTTCAAGTCACTCTACTAAACAACTAAAACTCTTGGAGGTTTTTAGTACATTTGTTAATTCAATTTTTTAAGATTTTAATGTCCAAAATAGTTTTTAAATTTTGAACATTGGATTTAAGAAAAAAAAATAACTGAGTGAAAAAATAAAGTGAGTATGATAATAATATTATTTATAATATTTGGATTAATTTACTCTATAAATTCTTGACATAAATTAGTAACTAGTTTTCCACTATGGCATATATATTGTGAATTTTTATTTTTCAACGTGTTGTTGGATAAGTCTCTGAAAAGAGAGACGAAAATAGTTTTTATTTATTATCAACTTTATTTCATGTTAAAAATAGTAATAAAGTTAATGAAACATATCAATAAACCAATAAATGATTTAAGTTATTCGTAAATTGGTGTAAATCAAAAACGTATTAGATATACAGAATTAATACAAATGGGATGATTCGTCCACTTCCTGAGATATTTTCTGTATCATATTCTTTTTTTTTCATGATCATGTACAAAAGTAGTGTAAAAATCGGTTCTTACAAAGAACTGTATTTATAAAACGGATTAAATTATTTTGTAATGCAGGTTCATTCTAATTCTCTATTAGCTGTAATTATATTAAATATTATATACTCTTTCGTAAATTATAAACAGACATTTTCAATGCATTTGATTCCCTCACTTACTTCCGCAATTAATATTATTATTATTATATTTGAATATAAAATTTGGCAATACTGTCTAATATTTAACAAACATTCTTTGGGGATTCTATTGTCTATATTAGAGAAGAGTAAAATGTTGAGATAAAATGAAAGATAAAGAATAGAAAAAACTCTGACCGTTTTTAGGGAATGAAGGGTTAAGAATCAGAGACCGAAAAATTCCCCCTATTCCTTTTTAAGGAGATAAACCTACTAAATTCAGTCAATTTCAGAGTGTGGCTCTTAGTAAGTCATTCTAACCTAGGCAACGACAGGTTCATCACACCATTTTCAAACAATATCAAACCCAGTTTAATGTCTAAATGTCCCATTCGCAAACAATTGAAAACGAAATAGCGAGGTTTGAAAATATTCACAAAAAGTCTACATGGTACTTTATCAAAAATACCAAAATCATGCAAAGGGTTAAATTTGTTTCATTAATTCCGTGACGGTTGCCAATTTTTATAATAAATAAGCACCAATGAATATTAAAAATTCTTACATTATAAATGGTTTAATACATAGATATTTAATTTGAGTAAGTAAACTTTTCATAATTAAATGCACAGACAATGGATAGACGTTGGTTGTATTCTTAACTCGTGTCATAATCTCACATTTCCTTTCTGCAGTCTATTTCCCTGATAGAGGCGATAAAATGAATTAAGGTAATGAAATAAATAGTCTATAATTTTTTTTCGGAAAGGCAATAATGATCGTTGTTATATAAAGTCTGGGATGAGAAGTATCTCATATTGCGTACTATTAAATTAATTACTTATTTATTATTCATCATTAATTACAAGAGGAGCTGAATATTCAATTTCATTACAAGAAGTTACAAATTAAAAGTATTTGGATTTTAGTAGAAAGATTTACATTTGTAATTAAATTTAAAAACTGGACACAGTGAAATTTAACCAGTAGTATTCTTAATTATACACAGGAATTTTGAGTTTACTACAATAAAAGTTATTGCCAAATTTTAAAAAAAAGAAATTACAGAAAAATATTTATATATTTATAAAAGAATACAAGTATTCAAACCCCCTGTATTAAAGTAACTAAGAGATTCTAATATATAAGCCACAAAAATTTCAAATCTTAGTGTCATATCCCTAAGGAAAAGATCAACTTTATATTCCTAATTTAACATGTGCAATCAGAAAGTACTGGAACCGGAGTATCCTTGATTCACTTAAAGTAACAAGAGTATTTTTCGACTCTATTAAGGAAATAACAGTTTTCTAGTTTTTTAAGGTATTGGGACTTTTGATTCATTTAACTTACCGGGTTCATAATTTACTCTGTTAATGTACCAGGAGTAAGTTTTTAATCGTTTAAGGCATATAAGGTTCCGGGATTATTTCTTACTCCAAAAGCTACCGGGATTATTTTTACCTCCATTAAGGTACTAGAATTCTTGATTCCCTTAAGATAGCCGTAGTTTTTTTTAACTCCATTAAAGCACCGGGAGTATTTCTGACTCTCTTCATTTACCGAGAATGTTCTTATATTAAGGTCTCGGCAGTATTTTCTACGACGTATATTATTTACTCCCTTAGGGTACAGAGAGAAGTTTTTGCTCCATGAAGGTGCGTTTAATATTTTTCACTCTCTTAATGGACCGGGATTTTTAGGCCCTCTTAAGGTACCGTGCTTATTTAATGTACTACGAGAATTCTGGACCATGTTAACCGTAATTTCAGTTAATTTGAGGCTAGCCTACTATCGGCATAGGTCGAGGTGTGCGCATCAAGTGCTTAATGGTTAAAAAAATGTGACTGCCTCAATTGCAGTTAAATCAGAAGTAAATCTATAGATTACTGTCGAATTAATTCTACGGGAAATTAAAGTATATAAGGTAGTAAGAAATAAACATCTTTAGTTTCTATACTTACACATAATTTTATTCTGACAAATTGTAATTCCTTCAACCTGCAAATATACTGAAAATTTAATTTAATAAAAGTTCTTTAACTTATTCCTTAAGTTGTTGGGATCTTCTTAAATACTGTTTTATTATAAATATGTAGTTCACTGCATGCATCAGCGATATATTATTATTACTATCAGTAATTGCGGTTTATGGTTCTTCATAAGGGAAAGCCTTTCATGCGTTCTCAATATACGGACTTTCGTTTCTGCATATACCTAACCCAAAATATTAATGTTCAAATTATATTTATTTGGGCCTCAATTTTACGTAGTTAAAATATGAAGCAGTACAAGTATTAATTGTTAAAAATTGAATATCGGATATCCCAGTGCAATTTTATTTAATTCACGTCATGTTATCTTAATTTATTGTTGAATTTTTTTTATAGGCAGTTCTATAATGCATAATTTATGGAAAATAATCACTTTTCCAGTCAGAATTATTTATTGTTTACAATTTGTGTACTATAATCTTACTAAGCTATTATCATTTCTAAATAAATAAACATCCGACAATTTTAATTCAGAAAAAAGAATTTATTAATTAAATTAACAAAGTTTCATCCCTTAATTTGTAACCTCATCAGGTTCAAGTTTAGGTATTTCTATGCCGACTGCCGTGACCGAAATGTCATTAACTATATTAATTGAATTAATGAATACTTTCTTTCTGACTTAAAATTGGCTGACGTTTATTTATTTATTAATTTTCTCAATATTCATATTTATATGTTATTATCTTATATGTCAATTTAATTACATTGCTAAAGTCGGGTTTGACATTATTTCATCATAATACACAGAATTAGAGCCCTTGTAAGAAGCTGTTTTCGGTTACGTAAAATATACAGATAGTAAGCTTTCATAAGCCTCAAGGCGTATATTGAATGTCAACTGGGCCAGGAATCGAACCCTGGACATCCCGCTGACCTATTTCTGTCGACTCCAGGTCCGGTGTATAATTCTAGTCCATTAGACCTGATTCAGACGAACGGAATTTATGTAAATTGATCAACGATTTTAAAATTTTCAGTTCAAGTATATGTGGATAGAATTTTCAATTCAAGAATATATAGATAGAAACCGTTGATCAATTTACATAAAGTACGTTCTTCATGTGCAAGCCTGCATCAGGTCTAATGGTTGGAGGAATTTTTTTACGTAAAACATTTAAAAAGATAAAGTTGCATACACACTCTTGTTTAAATGTCTTTATTAACAGTCTCATTAAATTTAATTCATCCTTATAGGATTCTGTCGTTCACAGAGAAAAAATTGAATTGTATCTTAAAACTGCTAAATTTATTTTGTAATTTGTACTGAATTTTATGAGAAAAACGTTCACAATGAGTCGATTCTACTTTAATTAACTCTATTTTCCAGCCTTAACACAATTATATCATATATGTAACTGTTTTGTTCATTTTTTCTCTTTCTCGGACTAATTTCATCCTGTTTGTCCCAGCCGTAATGTAAGTTTAACTGCACTAGGTATCCAGTAACTATCCTCATAGTCAGTAATGAAATTATTGGAAACAATTTAGAATAAAAATACTTTTAGTATCACAATGTGTTCTGCACGTTGTAATTTGAAATCATTCCACTGCATTCAGAAATCTTCCTACTGTCAAAAATGTTATGGCGCGAAAATAACAGCTGTTTTTTAAATCATCATGGTAATTAGTTGTCATTATTATTAATTATTTAGGTATTGAAAGCGGTTTGCTGATGTGTAGGAGAGTCATCACAGACGTACACCGGGACATTAAGAAGATTTGCGCAGACGACAGCAGAGGAGTGCACCCATGTCTACTGTTTCCGGTCTCATCAAGGGGTGAGAGGCTGTTTCGAACTCTGTCGTAATGAGCTTCGTCTGGCTTCAAAAGTTCCCCAGGCGGTAGAGTCAAACGAAATACGCAAGTGTAAATTGTTAAACATGGGCGAGGGCAAAACTATTCCTTTTACCCGCTCTTAAATGTGGTTTTAATATATTAGTTTCACAAATGGAAGCATTAATGAGTTTAAGGATGAACAATCTTTTAGTCGAATTTCTTATCTTTCTAATGTAAACGGTGGAAACGTGCGCAAGCACTAGAGACACATTGTCTCAAAGTATTTATACATCATTTCTATTTCGCCGGGGTTTATCGATTGAAGAAACAGTTCCTAGAAGGGATATAATTATATTTCAGGAATCGTGCGTATATAAGAAAATGTCGCCGTTTGAAATGAGATTTTTATTCAATTTAGGTAGTAATCCACAGTTCCGAAGGTAAGGAGAAATTTGGTAGGCTGTTTCTTCAGGCATAAATATTTAACATGTTCTATATATTACTAAAAATGTTTTACCAGCCCTCATAGGATGTATCTCATCGTTGGTATTTAAATAGAATTTTTTAAGATCCCTTATCATATTATACAGGACAATTATAATTGTAAAATCCATAATACGTAATATGTACGTGAACCAAGAAATTATGAAAATATTATCTGAAATTATATTTTAATTTCACGGTGTGTTAAAGTTGTTTAGTGATACTCTCAATTGTATATATATAATTACTTTACTTTATTATTAATTCTTTTATAGATTTACTTGAATTTGGTAATACTAAACTTATTTGATTTACAAATTCATTATGCCAAAATATATTCTGCCATATATACAAAGTTCGCGCTGTAAAATAAGAAATATCTCAGGCTTCAATTCGAAACAAAGTAGCATAAAAATGACAATAGAATATTGTTAGAAATTAACAACAAAGGTATTTTCTTATTTGTAATTTTCAGCCGATGTCAATGGGAAATGGTGAGCGACGTCTCTCCATATTTAGTTTCTTACAGAAAGTCTTCATTCCGACCATATTTTATCTCCATCCCTTGTCAAACCCGATCTTCTCATCCCCAATCGTCCGGCCAGTTTAAACCAAACAGCTTCCTCTGCAGCTGGTTGCAAACTGCTCTCATTCAGAGGTTATTTAATCTGAATTACTGCAAACCTCAATTAGAAACAACTGTAACAGAATATTTTTTCTGCATCAAATATTGAAGCCTCCATCACAAAATTGGCCAACACTTCCTCCATACGCACATGGCCAAATTCCATCTCCTTCCTCCAATCAGCTTATACAAACAGTTTCCACTGTTAACAACTGCAACTTCCACACCTGCGCTGACCCCTTTCAACTCATCTGACCAACCCCTTGCGTGGTCGAGAAAAAATACGGAGAAACCGGCGTCGTTCTTTGTTTACGAAGGAAAATTCTTAATCAATTTGTGGTCACTTTGTGTTTGATTTTAAAACTAATACGGAAATTTTATATTTACAACTTACAAATAGGTTACACGATCAGACCACAACGTCCCCAAAGTCCACCTTCCATTTCCAGTGAGAAAACTTTTTGTAACTCGTAATCCCATGTAAAGATCTACTGCACATACTTTTACCACTAATATACTATACTTTGGGTACAGTGAACACATTTTTAAGTGTATGCTTCAGATTTTAGTCATTGAAATCAATATAACGTAACTTATTTAATGGATTTTAAGACCAAGAGTAAAAACTAAATAGTAAATTCAATTACTAATAAACTGAAATTGTTTGGAAATACTTTATTTGCATAGTATTTTACTATGAATATTCTATCTTCATTAATACGTTATATTCATGGCACTTTTCTGTTTGCTGTTATGTTTACTTAAGCATAAATATAGGGAAGGAGGAAGAGAAGGGTAGAAGCTCTTAAAATTTCCTATAATAGTGTCAAATTCATAGTTTTTCGGGTCGTACAGATCATCAGTCAAGCACATGAATACGATTAGTTCACGATTTCAGTCCAAGTCGGTATGACGAGGGGTAACGGGTTTTATTATAAAATATTCAAAATGACTAAGAGATTAATGTCGAATAATACCAGTAAAACACAGGACACTCAAATGGTTGTATTACAATATATTAATTATATGGGACACGAGTTTTTAACCATGGTACTTTAATACTATTTCAGGAGATACGTGAAGAACGGATCACATTCAGATGAAAATAATAGTTTAAGAAGTCTAATTCTTCAGACCCTCTCACACCAGTGCGGGACTGCGGGAATGGGAGCGGGAAAGGTGCGGGTCGTGTTTTCCTTGCGGAATATACATATTTACTCCTGCACGAACTTTCCTGCTACCCGCTACGTCCCATTGATGGTTCTCATCTTGAACGGTATTCCCCACGTCCCGCATCATGTCAAAAACCAAGAAACTCTCACACTTGGCAATATCACTATATGATATTATCATTTCTGCATTAATTAAATGATAAATACACACATATACATACATACTACTCCTCAAAGCAATTGCAAGTCGTTCTTCAGGAGATATTGGTTCACGATAGTGGTTTGTTGCTTTTTAGTGTTATTCTTAATAAGTTTGTAATTACTAATAACAACTTTTAAAGTTTATATTTCTAAAATAAAAAGTACTTAAATTAATAACTGCTCTCATTCAAAACTATTAAAAATACTCGATTATTTCAAGTAAAAATGCTGCACTGCAAGGGTTCTAGAAAATTAATTCCCGTTCCTGGAAAGGTGTGGAGGGCCGTGCATTCCGTTGTCCCACACGTGAAGCGGATTTCTACTCCCATTTCCGCAGTCCCTCACTAGTGTAAGAGGGCGTTTCTTCATTTCCCTAATTCCAGTATTTTCGGGCTGGTCGTGAATCTAGAACCTCCAAATTTATGTCTCCACCACTCGTTTTCGTAATTCAGTATTTATTTTACATCTTCAGCGTTATTCTCTAAGCTTTCCGTCAGCATATCCGTCCACCCCCGGAAGGAAGAATCCTGATACTTATTCAGAAAACACTGAATGTTGATATATTTTGTTCTCATGATATGTTCAAGCCTTTACAACTTACTTACCTTAATCTTGTCTTGTATTTTCAGAAAACCCGTTTTTCTCTGCGTTTCCCATTTCGGATTTTATTGCTTCGTGACTTTCGGTTAATTCTTCTCAGAAAATTCATATCATCTTCTTGGAACTTATTTTCCTCCCTCGTTGTTGCTGTCCATGTTCCTGCTGCATACGTCATTTTTTATGCATAATATACATTCTTTACATTCTTCTGGCACTTCCTTGTTCAGCTCTAGGTCTCTCACACACAAGTAAGACCAATTATCTTGCATAATTATCTCCCATATTTCCTCCTTTATCTTTCAATAGTCAGTGATATTACTTCCTAAATAATTGTAGGTTTCTACGACTTCTAATGGTTTTCCATTTATTTTCATATTCCCTCTACCTTCATCATGAGGTAATCTGCAAAGAAATGCGTTTACCTCTTTGCTTCCGATTTCTTGCTTTCCCTTTGATAGACTACATCCATATATCACTAACGACTATAAATAATGTTGCAAGTCATAAATGCACTCGTAATCATTTATTAATTCTTCGTTTAATTGATTAAATTCTGTTTATATATTCAAATATGTTACTCAGAAAAAGAGGCTGACCTTTACTGACAAAGAGATTCATGGAATAAAAAAGTTAAAAGCACTGAGTAATAAATTCTACAGCTTTTATAATTACATAAATTGATCGCGTTCAGAATCGCCTAATCGACAAATCTTTCACAAACAAAATGCATGTAATAAACTCTTATAGACGTACTTATTATTTAGTAGTTATTAATTTTATTTATTTATTTTATTTTAAGAATAAATAAAATTAATACACGTATTGTTGATTGACATACTTCATTTTGGTGCACAGACTTTTAATATTGTCTACATCATTATTAAATTATTATTATTGCAGTAATCATATATATTAAGCGAACAGTTGTAAAATAAATATATAAATAATCTTGAGCCGTCAAGTCTGTACCTGAGTATATTTTTAAACAAAAAACTGGAATTTTATATCGTGTTAAACTCGTTTAATGAACTTTCCTCTCTTATACTCATGACTCCGGCCGAACCCCTCCGCAAATGTTGATTTAATGTATAGTGCAATAGTTAGGAGAATTCGTGCCGTAACTCAAAGGGGTTACGGAGATGCTGTCTTGTTTCCCGTGTGATCCCACCTGACCGTATTCCGAAGTCGTTCCTACAGCAGCAGCGGTTGGACTAACGCAGAGCACGATGTCGTTAAAAAGCCATCTCGCCAGGCAGTAAATCTGCGTTGGTTGTTGTCAGCAGCTTCTGCCACTGACTCGCAATGAGAAGGTGGCACATTACGGACTCGCCTTTGTGCTAGGGAGTTTTCAATGCTCGCACACTTGTACGGCAGCCTATTGGCAATGTTTATGCTCGAAAGAAAATGCGCTTCTATCGAACCTTTTTATCTGGCCTATTGTGTTGTCAATTGCAAGGCGTGTGGTAGTTATTTTCTAAACAAATTCTGACCCACCGGTTTCGTTCTACACGAAAATATATTTTCACATTAGTGTTTATCATAGTAATCATTATAGTCAGCTTTTTGTGCTGATTTAAAATATTAGAAACAGATCACACATCAGAAAAACTATGTATTTCTGTAACAAGAAGATTACTTGGTTCATGTCTATAATTTTGTGCGATACCTCTTATATCGTTACGATCGTATGTTTGCAAGTTAAATAATTTTAAATAGCTATATCAACAACGATAAAAATAAGAAACTATTAATAATGTCGTCAGTGACGTAGAATATATACAAAAAAGGAACAATAAAATTTTCTTGAATATTTTTTCCTTATGCTTAAACGATTAGTATATTCGTTTTTACAAAAAAAAAAGTACTTAAATCCGCTAAAGGAAATAAATACATCAAAATTCATAGCAACTGTGGGTAACACAATAAAAGACACTTGCGTTTTGATTATATTTAGAGTAAATTCAATATTAAAGTCAAAGAAGTAACGCTTCTCGACGACGGTAAAACTTTCTCAGACATGGATGCTGCATGACAATTTAATTCCTAGTTTTCTCACGTGCTGCATGAATTTGCAAACAATAAGCCAGAAGGAAGTCCAATCTTTTATAATTTACTGCCTACAAAACGCTGCACCGAATGTTCAAAATTCCATTTTTATTCAACCGGTTACGAATACAAAAGTAATTAGCGTAATAAGAAAGTTAAAATGTTCCCAATTGACGAATAGGTCTATATATGGCATCGCAAGTAAAATTGTGAAGCGCTGTGCCGACGTAAAAGCCACTCCCCTTCAAATCATATTTAATGCGTTTCTTTATACCGGTATATTTCCGAAGTGTCTTTAATTTTCAAAGCTAATACCACTCTTCAAGAAAGGCTCTTTTATCGACATATGGAATTACAGTCCTACTTCCCTTATTTTCAAAAAATCTAGATAAAATTATACACAATAAATTACTAGACAAAATAATTACTTCCACAAAATAATTACTTCCACACAAATTCTTCAAGCTCCGCTATGTACGAGTTCATTAAATCATACAAATTTCTCTGGATGGGAAATTGAAAATAGCCGGAATTTTAGCCAATTTATCGAAGAAATTTAAACTGGTAGATCACAGTATATTTCTCAGAAAATTAGAATAATATGATATCAGAGGCAATTCTTAAGTAATCTTTAACCTCTTATCTTAACAATAGTAAATCGCTCTCTAGAACAAAAATTGAGAGGTATATTTATCGGAATTAGAAGAAATGACCTGTGGCGTACCACAAGCCTCAATTTTAGGTCGATTAGTTTTTCTTTTATATATTATTGATCTTACATAATATATATATATATTGTAATAATCAAAAAAGAAACAATTAATTGAATAGCCCCACGTTGGTGAAGCCATAAATGTAATACTTAAATAAACCTAATGAATTGATTAGAATGGTCACACGTTGATGTGCCATAAATGTAATACTAAATGATGATACCAAATTAAATGGAACAAATATTATAATTTCGCCACACGTTGGCACGCCAAAATGCAATCATCGGAATGGCAACAATTTTAAAATGAATTAATATTATAATGATAAATTATCTAATAAAGGAGCATGAATAAAAACATTTATAAAAACTGACCAAACAGTTAATTTATTATAATTCAAAATTATAAAATAATTTCTCTCCAATCTTTTACATTTTAATTCATACAATCAATTAAATTTTTTCTTGATCTCAGGGTCTTTTCTGGGCCTTTAAATAATTTATTCCCTTTTTAAAAAATCAATTTACAACTTAATATTGACAAATTTTTAATAACAAAAATCAAAATCTGACAAAATTTTACCTTTAATATAGCGTTTACAATTTAATTTAAATGGTTTATAACTCACTGTTTTGTTCTGTTACCTGGGGAATTGGAAACTTTCAGCAACACACTCTCACTTTAAGCAAATTACGAACAGGCCATTTTTACACTGAATTTACATCTTAAAACAGTTGGACTTTCACTATTGGCGGCACCTCGTAGAATGCCTCCTCGTCGATTCTCAAGATAATTTGGTGTAACACTCAGAACTTTTCTGAGTCACTATCTGCATTAACACTGTCCGACTTTACTATTTAATAATTGTCTCGTTGATTTAAGTTACGAACACTTGCGGTCACTACTAATTGCTGAGTGCTTTTCAACTTTACTTTGTAAATATCTTAAATTGTCTAGACTAACACGTCCACACTCTGTCGTTTTTGACCGCCGACTGTCTGTCCACTTCATCTACTCTGCGCGCCATGTCTAAACAATACCTTGCCTGTTCATATTCTCGTCCATTATTACGTCTTTGTGTATGTTTGCCGCTAACAATTCCAGTTCAACAGTTTATAATTATTAACTATTAGTTTCCCTTTAATTATATGTATATATATATATATATATATATATATATATTGTAATACCCATTTAAGAAGGACATAAATTTTGTTCTTATTTCATCAGATTTGTTTACCAACTCAGACTGGGGATTCTTGAGTGGTTTGTATAAAAAAAGATAATAATAAAATTATGGGTAAGCGGCTCGTAGGGAAGGGGAGGACTATAATTGGACGTTTAGCGGCTCTTAGAGCTAATGGTTTTGACAGACATCGGGACGAATCCCTAAAGGCATAATGACAGAAGTTTTGTGGACACACAATTATATTAAAAGGAAATGTTTATTTTAATTGTATTGAGTGGCTCTCGGAGCGTGAGAAAGCCAACAGTTGGTGTTTTTTTGGCGAACGTGGAAACTCAAAAACTGTGAAAAAAAGGAATATTCTGGAGAGGGGGAAGTGCATAGAAAATTCAGTGTGGAGTCAGAGCTGGGAGGAGATGGACGTGGAGTGTGGTGCCAGAATCTGAACGAGAAAGACCTAGGAGTTGAATTGTAGACCGCAAAGGAGGAGGACTTGGAGGCGGTGATAAATATTCGGTCAAATTGAATGGTGGCCGTGCCTAAAATTAAAATAAACATTTTAGTCCATGCAAGCTGTCAGGAGTCGGGATATCAAAAAGGATAAAGTGAACGTGTCTGTGAAGCGTGTGTAAAAGTCTGTGCACAGAAGGGCATTGTAGATTAAAGTGCATTCCTGAAAAACCCAAATAAAATTGTAAGTAGACATTCAGTAATAAATTCTGTAAATTGTTAAATAAGGGTAATCAGTCAGATTTTGTTTTTATTTTATTTAATTGCATTGTTTAAATTGTAAATTTTAGTTTTCCGTTTCCTTATTAACCCAGTAAAGACCCTGGAGTACAGAGTCTGATTTATAAAATGTAACTGGATTATTTGTGTAATTTAATTGTTGCGGTAAAAGGATATAAAAATATACAGAGATTTTCTTGAGTTGTATTCTAGATTAATAAAATTGTTTTGTTTAATAAAATTTAATAACTTGTTTAATCTATATTCCTATAAAAATAATTATCAACAAGTTGGGTATTACAATATATATGGACCCTTTGGGCTCCAAGAAAATGACATGAATTTGATTACTACGGACAGAGATTTAAATAATCTCAATACAAAGATTGAGAATGCAACTCAAAACCTGAACATTTCATTAACTGCTAATAAATTAACACTAAAGTTCATCAAACTAAGTTCATTCATTATAAAACAGGAAAAAATAGTATTGTTACTGATCAATACTTTCCTATGATTGCAAGAAACTTAATATTTTGACTGTACCCAACGCTTATGTATTAGAATTAGCCGATGTTTCCGGAAAGATGACCGAACGTGATTATTTAGAGGACTTTTTTTTTTGTCGTAATAAGGTTTTTTTTAAATAATTAATGGAAATTAATTGCAATATGTCTAGCGTATACTTTGATGATAAATCATTATTTTAACACTCTTCACCAGTAAACAGTATAAACAATTAAAACATGTTTCTCAAACGGAGTACAACTAAAAAAAATATTACATCACACGGTCTCCATGTGGATCCGTAATCGTGTCTACAGAATGTGTGCTACTTACGTTTATATGATTTAAGTATTACATTTGCCTAGTTTGGTTGTCTTTCCTGCCTCTGTTTTAGCAAAAATCCAGGACGACATCCCCTCGTAGCTGTAAATAGGTAATGAACCCAGGAACCGATTTAGTATTGCAACAGTGTACACATAGACTAAATGTGTATAATGCGTTCTTGATGTGTTAATGTTTCTTTAATTTCTGTCACTGTAATTATTATATAGTGGTAAATATTTAGTTTCAATAATTACATTGTAAGTAATTAGGATAATTTATGCTGTAATTCATTTCACAATTACGTATGTAATCTGTATTGTAACGTATTGTGTAATTATTTTTTACGTAATTAATATAAATTGCATAAAAGTTTTCCTCATATGACAACTAAGGGAGATTATGTCTATCTATTTCATATCACCTTACACAGTATGCGAAAGCACAAAGCTCGTTTGAGAACTCAGTAATATATATGTATTCCTCACATTGCTGATACATTCACTGACATGTAATGAGTTATTAATTCACATAAATCATATCTTATTATATTAGCTGGTCCTTTAGTTATAATAAGAGTTTGAGATAATTAATGAATTGATTATTCGCACCATAAAACTTATATCAGAAACAATTATCTTAGTTCTAAAATGATATAAAAAAAGTTCATGGAATATTATTACAATTGGTGTTCATATTGCTTATCGTTACATTTGCCTCTTCATTCTGAATTTCGATATGAATTAAGTCTGTAAAATAATACTTAATGATTAACATTCTTCGGTCTATTTTAAAATACAGTAACGATTTTTAACTTCGGTTTTAATATATTTTATTACTGCACTTTTATCACTCGGCTCTGCTGAGAATAGTTCAATTATTCAATAAAGGTATAAGTATTCAAATTTTGTTACAGAAAATTTATTATTACATAAATCATATATACAAAAATAAAGACAGAAATCCTAAAATCAATATTTACTCATAATAAAAAGTAATTACGGAACAGTCTAAAATATTTATTTTGTAATACACAGGTATACATATTATTTGGCGAAGTTGTAAACAAAACTGGATTTTGGAGTTGACTAACGAGAGCTCTCGTACAAAACTTACTGATAACAGTTCAGTCTATGGGTGGTAGAAGCCGTATTTTCAAGTGGCTTGCTTTCCCGTTGAAGATAGACTTCGTTCATCTTTAGTTTGAAAAACACTCGCTCGTTTCATTGTTAGAGACAGGCTTAATTCTCCTGACTAAATGTACTCCGCCAAAATTTATACTGTCTTCTTCCCCCAACAAAGTTAAATTTGGTTATTATTGAAACTTCCCTACGTGCTTTACTCACATTAAAATGAATCAATAATTTATTGTTTTTAGTTAAATCACGTCCCAAGTATCTACATCGAGCGACACTTCTGCGCCTAACTTTTACTTGTATAGGCATCCAGGCGTTTTATCTTTTTCATACTTTCCGAAGATTACTTAGCCGATACTCAAAATAATTTATTCGAAAATCATTGATTACTATAATAGAAATATCTTCTCTTTTTTCCATATGGTGCCACATGGTGGCAACTCCCCTTTAACAGCATAGGAAGGGATTTGAAAGGAGGGATGCGGAATGGTAGAAGAAGATAGCCAAAGATTGACTAGGGCTCCCGGGCTATGGTTTAAGGATCCTACCCGGCAATTCGCCTCAAAGTGATGCAGGGAAAACCCTAGAAAAACCTACATCAGGTAGGTCGGGCATTTGGTACTTGTCCCACGCTCTTCCGATGGCGGAAGAGGGGCTAGCTGTGAGGTTGCAGCTTTCCCCTCGCCGTGCCTTGACCGTTTTAGGAGGCAGCTGGCCGACTATTCCAATAGGAATAGCGGACAACTCTTACCGTATGCCCAAGGTCTGCGACTCCGGAACATACACCTCTCAAGACTGGCCGAGGTGCCTCGGCATGTGGGAACCTTAGTTCAAAAAGCAGAGAGATTAAACTTTGACATTTATATTAATATATTTATTATAAACACCTACAACAATCATAAATTTATCCAAATATTCAAAGAATATATAATATCCATCATTTACAGATCCACTGATACCTTTTCCTACTTGATTAAAAACCACAAGGAACCACTTGACACCTACAGCAAACATTGTGTTGTTTACAAAAGCTCGTGCTCTAATTGTAATTCCTGATACATAGGGCAAAAAAAAACGTGCGCTAAATACATGTATCAAGGAACATATGTCTAATATTAAGCTTCCTACTTATAAAAATCTGTAGTATCTGTAGTATTTATTGGAAAAATGCTAAGGTTTTAGACATTGACACTAGGTTCAATTCCAGGCCCATTTCATAGATGCACCACATTAAATCAAACATCGCAGCTATTAATGTGCAAACAGACATTATGAAACTAAATAAATGCTGTGATTCCTTAATATTACGGTAAGTCTCCTGCTTTCCCATTGTCGTTGCTCCATTATTGTTACACTAACCCTTCGGCTCCCCCTTGTCGTTGCGTTTCGTTGCTTTTGAGTTTTGTCAACTGACAAGTGCAGTTGTATCTTTCAAGGCTCTTCTTCGAAAATAAGGAAAGGCACAAGGATCCCACAAAATTTGTGTGGTACTTTAATTATCTTTTTTTTTGTCTGAATTAACTATATTTCTTATTCACTATCTTAGTAGTTCAAATTTTTCAGTTGAAATTATGAATTCTGCTAATTCCTCATAATTGTTAGACTAACGAGTTTAAATAATGTATTTCTATCTGTAAAGTTATACTTGACAAAATTAATGAATATGAACATATATGTAGTTTAAATATATGCATCTAAACAATAACATTTTCGACAAGTTTAGCGGTTTAGAAATATGATTAAAGTTTGTGTAATGAAGATTTGGATCGATTCTTGCGTGTCCAAGCATTGTAACGCCAACAGAGTTTTCCCGGCTTTATAAAGAGTCAATAAAATTGTTCATGTGGGAGCGAAGCAGGTGTCAGTATCAGATAAACACAATCCTCTTACTTCAGAATGATGTGTATTAGATGCCTTATGCTTAACACAATTTCCTGTATATGCTCTTAAAAAGAGTTTCACCTAAAAGTTTAATTAGTCACAATTGAAGCATAAACGTATGTGCTTAAAAATAACTGTTTTATTTCTAAAACCTTATTCATTTATTTGAAATCTGTTATGATGATAACAATAAGAAAATTAGATTTAAGATAATAAAAAATACAGTGGAATTTTACGTTTGGAATAAACACTCATTGTCATTTTTCCTTATGAGTTTTCTGACAGTTAATGTATATATATTTGGCACTGATGTTGTAATTAAAATCGGTGAGGAAGATCCAGGATTTAAAGCGTTTCAGTCTAAGCACTTGGCCACTGTCGTCGAGCAGAATCAAAGCTAGTGGGTTGGGATGTATTCCCAGTCGTTGATGATATTTATCGCTGCACTTCACTATTTATTCTTTAACTGTTTTCTTTATGAGAAACTTCAATGAAGCGAAGAGTCTCCAATTTAAAACGTTCTAGTATTTCGGTTTTGTAATTCGACACTGCGCCTCAATTCTGGATTCCGTAACTCCATATATGTTATATTATAGTTGTATAGCTCAGTAGTTTATTAGACAACGATAATTTCCAGTTACGGCCTAGTAACTATTAATAATTCTTAAGTTTTAGATTTATGTGTTTTCTCTTAGGCCAAACTTGGTTTCTCCATGTTTAGGTTTCATCTAGGTGCATGCCCAACTAACGCAGTCAGTCCGTGGCAAATGTTTGTCGTTTATATACCTTTTTTAGTGATCTGCACCGACTTTTGGTTAATTACTTTAAAGTGCCATTTTCTAAACTAACTGTAGATGTTATTTAGATTCTGTTGTAGAGTTTGGAAGGCTGTATCAAAGTCTTTATTAGTAACAATGATAGCCGTATCGGCTGCACGGATAGTGATAAATGAGTTCAGACCTGCGAGAGTTCTTCTCTCACAAACAGAACCTTTTTGGAGAGGCGGAAGGGGCTACCTTTGGGGATGACTTATCCTCTCTTTTTTTTCGAAATAAGGTTCCCACAAGTCGAGGCACCTCGGCCTGTTTTCAGAGGTGTATGTTCCGGTGTCTCAGACCTTGGGCATACCGTAAGAGTTGTTCGCTGTTTCCATTGGAACAGTAAGGAAGCCGAGGCACCTCAGCCTGTTTTCAGAGGTGTATGTTCCGGTGTCTCAGACCTTGGGCATACGGTAAGAGTTGTTCTCTGTTTCCATTGGAACAGTCGACCAGCTGCCTCCTAAACTGGTCGCGGCACGCACAATGGAATGCTGCGTCCCAACAGAAAACCCCTCTAGTCGGTTGTTCTAAAAATTAAAAAAAAGAGAGGAATAGTTGAGTTGGAGCTAGTTGGTACGTCATCCGTGTGTAGTACGTATAGGCCTAGCCCCAGAACGCTTCCAGGGGAATACAGATTTAATAGTATATAGACAACTTCTGCAAACTTCACTTGAAATTATCTTTCTTTTAAATACGACTTCAGAATGCTGTGATAAGAATGCAGAATTGCCTGTTTTTAATTTGAATAACAGATGTGGCTTAAGACCTGGCTAACATCGAGAAAGACTGCGAAGCAGTAGGCCAACTTCTTGTCTTCAAAGGCAGTGTTGGTGTTGCGCACTGCTCTGTGAATCTGCTCGATTGTGGAATGTGTACTCCGAAAGCCGAATTGATGATCGAGTATGAGCTTTTATTTTTCGAGTCAGAGTCTTTTTAGTATAAAAAGACGTCCGGAAAATTTAGAGAGCAGTGGAATAAGTCTTATTGGTCTATATTAAGATGTTCATCAGTTTCCAGGTTTCAAGATGAGATCCAAGATGAAGACATGCTGGATCATGTCCTGGGGTTGAGTATCAAATAAATTTTGTGGAGTATTTTTTGTGCAGTGATTGCCTGGTGTCCACGAGTAGTCAGTCCTTCTATTAAATCATCTTTGTTAGTGGTATCATGTAGATTTCTAATTACTACTTTAAATGTCATCAAGGAATATACAACTCTGCCTGATGACTTTCTGATCGCCTGGTATGTATTTTATTGACTTATATTTTTCAACCGATTTACTAGGAGTTTTATGTTTCCTCCTGACATGGCTTGGTATATATATTCGTTTCCACCTAAGTGAGAATTGAAGATATTTGACAGTGAGGTGATATTTGCAACGAAGTGAATAAATATAGATGGAAGCCTGAGTGCCTTTTTCTCGTTTGTTATATTTTAAGACGATGTTGGTAAACTGAGACCTAAATTTGTGAGAATGTTGGAATCTGTTTCTCATGGGAACAGATTTGCGAATTTTATTGGGTATTTGGCTGTGTAACAGATGTTTCAATTCCTTTTCTTCTGTTATTCCGTGTTTTAAGCTCCAGAAATTAATTTGTATTATTTTTAGTTTTGGTTTCCTCGCCATGATCGAATCATGGGCATGAGTGGTAGTAATTGTGGTAGCCCTTTCCTGCATCTATTCATATTTGTTAAAGTCCATTGTTGAAGAAAATTTCACTCTTATTGTATGTGTAATTGGAATCGGTTGCTGATAATAGTTTTGCGGATACTGCAAAGACATTTTTTGTGGTTGTTTCCATTGTACATTTAATGACGGTTGATGAGCAATTTGAGGTTGCGGTTGTGTAAACCATTGCATCTCGTGTTGCGCTTGTGTGAATTTCTGAGTAATGCTCTCCCATTGAATTTTATAGAGTGCAAGAAAGTTTGGTACATTTTGGAGTGTTAAACCGTTTACATTTACCTGTGGGGCTGAATTATTTTGCATTGTAGAATGTTTTTCAGTAAAACGGCCGGAACTGTCAGCAGGTCTTGCGGCCTCGCACTTAACACTCTCACGTTTATTACCACGTTCGATACGCGTCTTTACTCCACGAATATCAAACGAGAACTGGGTGAACACAGTGTAAACAAACTCTGAGCTCGCAGACACGAGCGCACAGAGCAATTGCTCAAGGACTAAGTTGTAATTAAGCGTCATATTTGGAAGCAAATAATCATGCTATCATCCGATATTATTATTTACTTTACAATTTAATTAATTATTCTCATTAGCTACTCCTACGAATCTAAAAAACATCTGTATAATTTAGAAACGACAAGTTATACATTTTAAGCTGAAATTTTTCGGAATGTAATTTTGTACTATCGTTCGTGCAGTTTAATTTTCGAACCTTTCTTACTACTTCTTATTGGATAATGTCTTATAGAAAATCCAAGAAAATTAAATCCTGGCTTTTCTCCATTTAAAGTGTGAGAAATCTTTGTCTTTGAAACTTTTAATTCTAGTCCAATGGTTTTTAGCCATTCCTCGACTATTTTTTTTTCAATGAGCGTTTATCATAATGAGGTGGTTCATATTAGAATCTGTTTCATGTATTGTTATTAGATGCTTCAGGAAAAATTAATACGTGCAAATATTGTTGCAAGTAGCATTCTCTGTCGCGAAACATGTGTTACTTTGAAGGGAAATTCATAAAAAATTCATAGATTTATTTATCTTCTGAATATTGCTTTTCGTAGAGAGTATGTAATAATTTGACAGATAATTGACACGTATTCTATTCATACATATGTTTAATTACCCTGGTCTGTATAACGTTTTCACCTCATTTATACTTCAGTAGGATTTAAGAAGCTGAAGTCGATATAAAATATGTATTTAACTGAATAGAGTTATTTTTTGGGAAAGGTTTTACAATGTTAAATGAATATTCAGGTAGCATTATTGTACAGGGGTGGAAATATTCAAACATGCTAAAACAGCCGATATTTGATTCGGATAAATATTTTTAGAAAGCAAGGAGATTGGTAGTGCTTTTATAGATGTTATTTGAGGATAATTTAAACCCCTCACAGTATGGGAAAGGAACACCCTTAGGGACGGGGGTGGAGATGCTTTACAGGAAATAACGCGAATACAACCGTCAAAATCATGATTATGGATGTCGCTGAGGTTAATTATGACATTTAATTGGTCATTTAACACCCAAGGGTTGAGGTGTGCAGGGGTATAAATTTTAAAATATGTTAACCGGCCGACATTTACGTCGTATAAATATTTTTCCTCGTCATAATATTTCTCTACATGTTCTCTGTGTATAATTTCAACCCCTTTCGGAATGGAAGGCGAGCACACGTAGGGGGTGAGGATGGACGTAACATAAAAATAAAGCTAAAACAATCGAGATTCGAGTCAAATCCTGGATTATTGATGTCACTGTTTTAATTATGACATTAAAAACGGCCAATATATTCGTCGAAAGAAACTATTTGAGGGTCGATGAGTTCAACCCATTTCGGCATAGAAGTTGAGCACATTTAGGCATAGTGCAAAAGTAACCGAGATTGGAGTCAAATCGGGGGATATGGATATATGAGAACCAGGAAAACGTCGGACACCCATCTAGTATAATCATAATCTTTGCAATGTATTAAGTAAATTTTAAACAAGGGGTGTTGAATGTTTTTTGAATGAAACGTAAGTTTGATGCTAACGTTTATATTCAGATAGTGGTATTATTTAGTAAAATGAATTTTTAAAATATGATACATCTTTAAACAAACACATAAGCCTGCAATCAATCACATATATTATTTTAATAAAAAATGACGATTTACTCGTTTAAATTTGCATGTCTTTTAAATCAACAAATTTTCGTTACGTAAAATAAAATGTACTCATTCTCATAAAAAAACTTAATTTTTTTTTTTACATTTTCGTCGCTGATTATTTTCCGATACGCGGGTGCCTTAAGAAAATTGCACGTCCAGTTAGGAAGTCGTCCGGTCAACACTTGGGGTCTTGAATAGCTGAGGAAAAAATTCTTTTTCTGATTTTCTGGATACAATGCATCAATGCATGGTTTGGTTACATTACTTTATAAAAGCCACAATACTAACAATCCAAATAGTCTAACCAGAAATCGCTTCAGGAGACCATCTTCTTAAGGTTTTATATTCCGATCTTCTACCTCTGATATGACTCATCTACTCTATTTTGTGAATTCTTTCCCTGTACCACGTTGCCTTGAACCTTCAATCTGTTTTGGTCGACCCTCGTCCTGAATTGTCAAAACCGTCGGTCTTTACTTCCTTTGTTACTTAAGTAAGCCATTATTTCGAATGAGAATTTAGGTTGGCGGTAATATACTTTTAAGTTTACTTTTAGCCGAGGAAATTATAAAAAGTAGACACACTATTGTAAAACAAGCCTATTTGAAATCAGATTCTGCTTGTGTTTGTGTTAGAATGTCAATATATATATATATATATATATATATATATATATATATATATTAGTAATTTCGCTTTCTGTTTCAATTGTCAATCATTTTTGCACTAAAAAGATTAAAAATATTTTTGTGATAGATTCAATAAATTGGTACATCAGTATTTCTCTAATGACAAACCTGTCAGTACATCAACATATATACTTTTCTTAAGTTCCTAGGAAAAACGTTCAATTAAACAATTAATATAGATGCTTTTCGTATTGAAATAATCTCTTACAACAAACAAATAAGTGTTATCTATATAATAAAAAAGGATGTGTATATTTGTATTTATGTATTTACGTTTATCTTGATACAAATTTAACCGCGTGGATAGATTGTAACGAAACTTCGTACACATATTCTTAAAAACACGAGAAACGGTACTGTGCGGGTGAGAAACTCTTAGCATAAAGGTAGAAAGAATTATAATTGAAAAACATGATAGTTTTGTCTTAAATTACTACGCGCCAAGAGATCATGACGTCACGCGCGCGCGAGAGAGAGAGACGTTACTATGCGACGAACAAAGGAAATAGTTCCTTTTTCCGTAATGAAATAAAGCAGAAATATTTTCGTTAAATAAAAAGTATAATTTTATCCAGTAATACTCCATCGAATGATAATAAGAAACAATACGAAATACTTTACGATCGTTGTTGAAAATGTACGTTTATTTTCGTGCCATATTAGTTAAGTCCAATATGGCGTTTACATTGTGAATCTAGCTATCAATTTCATGAATTTAATCTTTCGTAATGTCTAAAGAACTAGGGACAATTATATTCTGCAATACTCGTGGAGTATATTTAAGTATTTTATTCGTAAATTAATTCCGAGGTATGTTTGTTGGGACTGATGTAATAAAATTGAAATTATTTTTGCAATTAATGCACTATCGGTCGAAAGTAAGTACGGAAGTAGGAACATTTAGATTTAGGTTAAATCACTTCTTAACTAAAAATTGATATAGAATTAAATACTTTTACGGGTTTATATAAATAAGTACACGGGCAACGCAGGACACCCAGATAGTAGATTAATAAACTTGTATATAATTTGACAACATCTTCTAATAGATCCTTTGTAACGAAAGGTCAAATGCGTTATTCACTTAAGCACAAGACGGTGAACTATTAATTTTAAATTATGAAAGATAATGGCCACATCATTATACAGTACTCTGTAGGTCAACTCAAATTAGGTTGCTTCTAATTGTTGAAGTGTTCTTTCCCTTGTGTAGCAAGGTAAGAGCAGCGCGAATTACGAATGCTAAACAAAGGTGTTTGTTTTGAAGGAGAACCCTTTCCTGGGCTGCCCTCCAGGGAGCGCATTTAGTGGGGCCAGAGACAAAGGAGACTGCAATCTCTCAAGAAGCGCCGATCTGCCTGGCACTCAGCGAAATGAGCTGGACGACAGCGCCGATTGCAGGAGCGCGTCCGGCGTTGAGTAATGACAGAAAGGCAGCCATCTGACGCACCTTCCGTACCTGGACCGCCACCTTTCTTCCTATCAGGAACGAGTAATCGGAGGACTGATAAAAACAACAATATTAAAAGATAAAATACTATATCTGTTGAAATATACTATTTTACTCTTTCAACACAATAATTCTACTGCTGTTTGATTTACATAATATTGATTTACATAATATTATTATTATTATTACATGTTTTGTTAAATATTTCTAAAATAAATATCTTTAATTTTCCATTATGACCAGAACGTCTCGGATCTACAAGGACATGAAACTAGGAGAGTAACATGAACGTTCATAGAAAATGACTTCCATAATTAATTTTTGGGACCAGTATCAACCGGTAAGATTTAAAGCTCTGAAACAGTACACCAGGACTATATTGGAATAACATATTTCTTTTCTACTACTGTCAGTAGAATTATTTCCTGTTGTCGGCAATGAGCATATGGATTTACAATACAACTTAAATAATCCTAATGCTGAATGCATTCCCTGATTTCACTAGAACTACGTTTTTTTAGAGTAAAATGCTACACGACGATAACCCACGTGGTGTAAACTCCCCTTTAATAGCATAGGAAGGGATTTGAAAGGGAAGGGATGCGGAAGGGTAGAGGAAGGTAGCCAAGGGTTAACTATGGCCCCCGGACTATAGTTTAAGGATCCTACCGGGCATTCGCCAAAAGTGATGCAGTGAACACCCTAGAAAAACCTGCATCAGGGAGGTCAGGCATTGGATACTTGTCCCGTGCCAGTCCTATGGCGGGAGAAGCAGTTTTCTGTGAAGTCGCAGCATTCCCTTCTCCTCGCCTCGACCAGTTTTTGAGGCAGCTGGCCGGCTGTTCCAATGGTAACAGCGAACTACTCTTACCGTATGCCCAAGGTCTGCGACTCCGGAACATACATCTCTAAAATCAGGCCGAGGTGCCTCGACTTGTGGAAACCTTAGTTCAAAGGCAGAGAGAAGAAGACGTCCCCAAAAGTAGGCATTTCCGTCTATCCAGAAAGGTTCTGCTTGCGAAAGAACAGATCTCACAAGATTTTTGGCTATTAATAATAACAGCTTTTATGAGGTATATTACGTTTGAAACGTAATTTAAAACGAGATTTCAGAACACGAATTTTATAACAGACAAAATTAAAAAAGGTCGTTTATACATTATTATTACAGACGTTTTATATTTATTACTCGTATTTAACGTTTGGTATTACTCCTAATGCAAAAACATTTCGATTTATTCTGTAAACTAGAACAGGTTCAACCTACCTGATTCAGGTTTTCTAGGGTCTCCCATGCATAACTTTTAGGCAAATTGACGGGTAGGATCCATAAACCATATCCCGGGGATCTAGTTAACCCTTGGCTACCTTGCTCTACCTTCCGCACCCCTCCTCCCTTTCACTTCCATTCCAATGCTGTAATAAGGGCGTAATCGCTGTGTGGATTACCCTATACCTAGCCCCTACATCCCGTCTTCTTCTACTACTACTCGGCCTGTTCCGAGAGGTGCATGTTCCGGTGTCGCAGACCTTGGGCATACGGTAAGAGTTTTCCGCTATTCCTATTGGAATAGTCGGCCAGCTGCCTCCTAAACTGGTCAAGGCACGGAGAGGGGAATGCGGAGACCCCACAGCAAACCCCTCTCCCGCCATCGGAAGTACGTTGGTCAAGTACCGAATGCCCGACCTACCTGAAGCAGGTATTTCTAGGGGTTTTCCGGCGTCTCTTTTAGGCGAATTACCGGGTGGGATCCTTAAAATATAGCCCGGGGGCGCTAGTTAACCCTTGTATACCTTTTTCTACCTTTCAGCATCCCCGCTTTCAATACCTTTCGTATGCAATAAAAGAGGAGTGGCCACTATGTGAATTACCTTATATGTATTGTATCTACACCTTCTTCTTCTAAAAAGCAACTCGTGAAGGGTAAACATAATTTATATAAAATATATGCAAACATTAATTGTTATTTATTTTGTACAAATAATTCTTGATGGAAAATTAATTGGTCTCATTTTGATTTCAGATTACTGTTTGAGACTTCAGTTTGTTTCACAAGTTGTTAATGCATTGAAATTTAGATTTGTTTGCTGCTTGACAGGAATAAAAGTTTCGCTGGTTAACCAGGCTGAGAGGGATCGGAGACTGCTGTCTCCGGGCGGTGCATTATACACGGAGCCGCCTGCATTATGTAGGCTCCTAGCGTCCATTAGCTGCCGCTCTCACGGTTCCGAAAGGGAACACTCCACTAAGATTTCTTACCCTTAAGCTGCGCATTTGCACCTGATTGCTCTTGTTCACAAATTAGCTCCTGCATAAAGCGCGAACGCGTTTAATAATGTATCGTTACTCTGTCTGTAATGCATAACGCTCGCTGTCCGAAAAGTATTTTCAGAAATGAATTCCATCAACAACTTTATTTATTCACTATCCCCGGTCCTAAGCTTTCAGAATTAAAGGCACGTAACGTCTTCAGAATCAATATAAACGCAGTGAAATTTACAGAATATTATTCCAAACTCTGAAAATAATATTTTAAAATTATTCATGTTTTATTTTCTGCTATTTTTACCCTACAGTTCTACGAAGACTAGTATTTTAATGCAGTATAAATTTAGTATACAGAATAAATCGAAATGTTTTTGCATTGTGATTAATACCCAACGTTAAATACGAGTAATAAATATAAAATATAAAATATAAATATAAAAGTCTGTCATAATAATGTATAAACGACCTTTTTTAATTTTGTCTGTTATAAAATTCGTGTTCTGAAATCTCTTTTTAAATTACGTTTCTTTACGTTAGAAACTTAATGTTCCTCTTAAAACCTGTTATTATTAATAGCAATTATCTGTTCTCTCGCAAGCAGAACCTTTCTGGAGAGACGGAAATGCCTACCTTTGGGGACGACTTCTTCTTATAGGAAAGCCTGCGAGAGGATTTCTCGGGACGAAGTCCCACATGCCGAGGCACCTCGGCCTGTTTTGAGAGGTGTATGTTCCGGGGTCGCAGACCTTGGGCATACGGCAAGAGTTGTCCGCTATTCCTATTGGAATAGTCGGCCAGCTGCCTCCTAAACTGGTCGAGGCACGGAGAAGGGAATGCTGCGTCCCCACAGCAAACTCCTCTCCCGCTATCGTAAGGGAGTGGGACAAGTACCCAATGCCCGACCTACCCGATGCAGGTTTTTCTAGGGTTTTCCCTGCATTTCTTTAGGCGAATGCCGGGTAGGATCTTTAAACCATAGCCCGGGGGCCCTAGTTAACCCTTGGCTGCCTTCCTCTACCCTTCCGCATCCGCCCTTTCTAATCCCTTCCTATGCTATTAAAGGGGATTTGCCCAATGTGGATCACCCTCATGTAGCCTGTTGCCCTAAAAAAATTTTAAAAAAAACGACTTCTTCTCTCTGCCTTTGAACTAAGGTTTCCACAAGTCGAGGCACCACGGCCTGTTTTTAGAGATGTATGTTCCGGAGTCGCAGACCTTTGGCATACGGTAAGAGTAGTTCTCTGTTACCATTGGAACAGCCGGCCAGCAGCCTCAAAAACTGGTCGAGGCGCGGAGAAGGGAATGCTGCGACCTCACAGAAAACCCCTCGCCCGCCATAGGAATAGCACGGGACAAGTATCCAATGCCTGACCTCCCTGATGCAGGTTTTTCTAGGGTGTTCTCTGCATCACTTTTGGCGAATGCCCGGTAGGATCTTTAAAGTATAGCCCGGGGGGCCCTAGTTTATTTATTTACTATCCCCGTTCCAAAGCTTTCAGAATTAAAGGCACGTAACGTCTTCAGAATCAATATAAACGCCGTGAAATTTACAGAAAATGATTCCAAACTCTGAAAATAATATCAGAAAATTATTCATGTTTTATTTCCTGCTATTTTTACCCTACAGTTCTACGAAGACTAGTATTTTAATGCAGTACAAATTTAGGATCGGGCATAAATAGAGTTCCAATTGAAATTACTTTACTGCAGAACCTCAATAGCCGTGAAATGTGAATTACAAAATTGTAAAATGATTGATGAGTAGTGTAATGGAGCGTGTGATTTGAGTGTGTGATTCAACACGATTGTCGTTTGGCCGTTATGTTGAATTACGAATACCCCGTCACATGGACCAAGAGTGACAAAGGCTAGAGCTTGAGTTAACCAGTTGTTTGATTAGTAATAATTATTTAGTGTCTGCTTATTTCATGTTCCGAATATCTTATTGGATTTCAACATATGTTTGATTTACAAAGTTTCCGAACGTTTGCATAAACTGAATAGTTACCTAAAAATCAGAAAGATACTTTTTCTATAAATATCTAACAGCCAGAAAAAAAATATATGTTGGAGATTATCGTTATAATTTCTGTTTTTATGAGTAGAAAATTATTTTATAAATTTTATTTATAAATTTTAATTATTTTTAATAATGAATTAACTTATGAAATACTTGTAGTTTGTGATGATTATTCTATGTAATTATTTTCGACAACTGCAAAGAACGTTATAAAATAAGTATTATATGCCGAAACGGTTTCTAGAATGTATAGATAAAATTATTTTAGTAATGGGGCCAATGGCTTTATTTTAAGGACCAGCGATGGGAAACAGCTGCTTTTCGCCGAAGAAGTAATTTTAAAATAAAATATAATTATTTTTACGCAAGTTGGCCTAGCGCATATGGCGAAAACAATAAATGGTACAAAACTGTTGGGAGCTAGCTAAATGACTGTTTAATTTGGATAGAAGTCCTTGCAGACGTTTAAGTTGTTGGGAGTGTGTTCAAATACAAGGATCAAGATAATAGGGTCTCGGAAAAAGGCAGGTCGTGGGTTTAGAGGTATAACATAAGTTTTGTATTGGCTTGCAACGACAGCGGAGGAACTCATATATGTACTTTAGTTTTTATATACCAGAAATTTCAGAGCTTAAGTTGACTTTTAGCAGATATTTTAGCAGTGAGACTAGAAGAGTTGTCGAGATCGAAGCGAGATAACTACGGGGGGAATATATATATATATATATATATATATATATATATATATTTTGTAAGGGGAATTGGCTAATCGGTGTTACTTTAATATCCTATTAAAGGAAGGGACTAGTAAAATATTCAATTTTGTCGGCGACCTAGAAATACGTTTTATCTTGAGACTGTAGGTTACGTAACCACGACAAATCATCTAATAGAACAGCCCCATCAAAAGAGCCAGTTCTACAAACATTCATCACTGTACGATAACGCATACGCTTCAACAATTCTCACCCCAAGCATATGTGTAAATGAAGTTCATGAGAATTAACGGTGATTAAAATATTGTAATGTCAATTAATTAATCAATTAATTGTTTTGAAATAAATTTGAATTGTTTAGCAAAAAGTTTGTATTATAGCGAGAGCGATCCGAGCGACAATGAGTGGTGAGCTCTGTTCCTATTATTGAGAGCGCGGAATGGCGTTTACGCGCGCTAAAGCATAGTCAGTTGGTCGTTATGGTCTGGATTGTACAGAGGTCAGACAACGTCGAGCATAGTATAATAAAGTTGGTGAATCATTGGAGAATAGAACGGCCGACGGTGAAAACGATGCAGAGAACGGTCTTTATAAAATTGAGCAGAGTAAAACATTCACCGAGATATTGCAATGTGAATATTGTAAATTAAAACCAGTTTCGTCAATATAGAACTTTGTACAATCTTCGTGGAGGAATTTTTGCTGAAAAACATTGGTAAATTATTGTGGAACGGAGCAATCAACGGAATACAGCCAATCTTGCTAAATTTTAAAGTGAAGTGTAAAATCAGTGAAAACCAAGGGCTGATATTACATAATTAAAGAGTGTAAAAGTGTCCAAACGAGGTAAAATTGATTGTTCTGGTACCAGACCGACGGTCCGTAAGTAACATAATTTTGAATAATATTGTAAAAGCAAATTAAAGGATAAAGTCAGATTTAGTTCTCTTTTAAATTGTCAATCAGAGTTAATTTCTTTACTTTCTAATTTCTTTCATTTTATCGACATATTGTTTAGGTAAATTTTGAACTGTTTTGTTAATAAGATTTTAAATTTTTTGTTTGTGTCCATTATCAAACACAGTCCGGCCCTGAGAAGACAGATCTCAATTTTTTTTTTGTAATTATCTTTGAAAGCCACAAAATAAAATAAGTATTTTTAGTTTGTTAATTGTTTAAACTTTTCATTTAATAAAAGCCTTCCATTTGATTATTACATAAATGGCTACCACAACGTGGGTCTCGAATTCTACAAAAATTAAATAAATAAAATTATTAAATGTTGTTTATTACTTCATTAAAATAACGCCATCTGTTGATTATTACAATATATATGTCGATTTATTAAAGTTGCTACACAAATTCACTCTTTACACATTATATGACGATAATACCCCAACGAGTTATTAATATTTACTTACATACATAATGGTTGGTTAATTAATTTTAATGGTTAAATAATCGTTTAATCAGTTTAATTTTTTGTGTGTTAATTTAATTCATGTTATTAAATTTTTCAAAAATTTATAATATATTCAGTTTCTCTTCTTCCTTAAAATCCATTTAATTTAATTGAGACGTGTAAATTAAATTTTACAATACAAAGTTCTGATACATAATATTATTCTGAAATAATAAAACATTTTTTAAAAATTTGACCATGTTCCTCTGACCTTTTCGAATAACATTAGAAATTGGTTTCCATCAGGACCGGAAATATGTACTTTAATTATTTACTCTATTTACCGTAAAAACATACGTAAACAGAAAATAACGAATGAACTCAATGATTCAATATAAATAAAATTCAAAAATTTGAGAATGGATGAATGTTTATTTGGCAGAATCTGTTTAAATTGTAAATGGTGAAAATGGATTTTTTCAGTAATTATTATGTGATATGTGATACAGACGTTTATGTCAATTGTCGAAAGATACGTCATCCAAATTATAAAAGTTTTTAAAATGTAAAAACAATGTTGTGGCTGATTCAAACCTGAGATACACATCAAAATATATATATTCGGTTTAAAAGTTCATAAAATACAGGAAAAGTATAAAATAATTTTCTTTAACCTATATAAACAGTTCAACTGACTTACTTTTATTAAAAATATGGACACGGCTGGTAGAACTCTAAAGATACACTTAAAGAACAATGAATAAAACAAAGGAATGCAGCAAAACGTAGTATATTATCCTGCAATACAAACAGAATTTAATATTGAGTGAATATTATAAATTGTTATTTAGTTTGTAGATGGCTTGATGAGTCATCTTTTTCAGAAAATACACCAGCCATACCAAAAATTTATCGTTACTGTTAATTAAAGGATATTGTTGGAATTATCTGGACCAGATTGGAAATATCTATTCTTCATTTTCTATTTACGAAATATCACTTGGATTAAGACGTGTTGTTTCGTGAAAAGAAATGAAGGAAACAGACCAGATCGTTTAGGGTGGTAGACAGAATGTGTGGAAAATATGTAAATTAGGGACAATTTTTTCTTATTAATTTTTGAATACTTGTGTTTGAAACTTTTTAATTTTTGTGAGTTTGACGATACAAAATTTTAAAATACGTTTTAATAGATAATGGAAATATTATAGAGTACATCTCAGTGACACAGAATATCCTATATTGCGAACAACAATTTAAAAAGTACATGTAATGAATGACCGGGCTTAAACCTTACGTCACTTTGCCCAAGCTGGAAGTCATTGGAGACGCGTACTACGTTTATCGGGTAGACGGCTGGAGGTTTCGCGCCCTGAGCAAACACGGAACACCTGGCATTCATTGCGTGCTCCCGCGAGACTAAGGTTTCCACACACTCGAATATTTCAGCTAAGCTACAAAAAGTAAACCTAAAAACTTTTTCCGTGTTATTTCAAGGGATTTTCAGTCGGTTTTAGTAATTGGAATGATTGTCTCGCTAACGCTTTTCATAACGAGGGACATTTTCCTTACAGAAACACGGGAATGAAATTTCTTCATACACATTTCTTTTTAAATGACATACACAGAGAAATGAGTGAATAAAAATAAAATGAAAGTCTGATTGGGATATTCTGGGAACAGACATTTTTATAACAACTTTAATATTCACCTAAATATATTCAATTTTAACCACTAACGAAATTAATGATGCTAAATTTATTCTATTAATTCCCATGTTTATCGGGATTTTAGGCTTATTGACACTAGAGGGCTTATGAATATTTTACAAAAAGAACAGAAGATATTCTTTCAATCTCTAAAGGACCGAGAATCAAGACCAGGAATTCCGCTTCTGTGTTCGGTCGCAATTAGATGTTCTAAAGCACGGCATCAAAACGAAGATAATATTATATTTGTTTTTAAGATCCCCAAATAAATAGTTAACTGTCATTATCTGAAGTAGTCTTAATTTTAGGACAAAATTTTGTTCATATAATAAAATTTTATGTGAATTATTTTTATTATTCATTGAATTTTTTATAGTTATATGGCCAGTAATATTGATATTAGACTTAATAAAATATTCTTTAGTGTAACTTTGGCACGTTTCAACTGCGGTAATGTAATTTTTCTTTAATTTATTGACTTATTTTTTCAATAATAGTCGTTTATAACGTAAATGAAGAACCATTTTGCATATATTAAAGGAAAATATGAGACAAACCCAACCTAAAAAGATAGTAATAATGTTGCACTAATATAAACCAAAGAAAAATGGGTTAGAATTGGAAAATGAAAAAAAAAACAGCTGAGGACAATTGTTATTAGTTAAATGGATGAAACGATAGGAATTATTGACTTTATAACCATAGCACGGTACTTTACATCGTGTCTGGTAAAACAAATAATAAAGTAAGTTAAACTACAGGACTGTCCAAAATAAAGACTCTGGATTAATTTTACAGCATTATTTAAACAATTATAATTTTTTAATGTGGCGTTAAGTGATCCTTGTTGTAGTTTATATGGAGAATTATTTATTTTATTGGTGCTCTGCAGAGGAAATATAAAAAATAAAAGCACTATTAATTACACGAATAATAAAATATATCAAAGAAATCATGAAGAATAATGAAGATACTTGGATGAGAACGAAAGACGATACCTTCAAATATTAGTCGGAAAATACTCGTAAAATAAAATAATAGACAACAAATACGAAAATGAAGAAATATATAAAGTATTGCATTTTAAGTTGAAGGAACGAGAAGAAGAAGAAGAAGAAAGGCTAAATAAATGTTAAAAGTTTTAAAAATGATCTCATCTATGACATAAAGAAACTTAAAATTAGTTACACTTATTCTTGACTTATTTTAAAATGAATCGCTTTAGATATAAATGTACGTAATAGAATCAAACATATAATCATAGTTTCTGTATTATGACAAATTTAACTACTGTTACCTGGCCCTATCGTGAAGTATGAATTAAAAAATATTGATAAAGTACAAGTATTTAGCGTATCTTAGAATTGATCATATCTTCACAATATGAGTAATGTTGTGGGGAGTGGTAGTCTAATTCAGCAACTTACGGAGCGATTCATTCATTCAGTGGAAAGCACCGCAAATTAGGATATTTTAATATAAATATTCTAGTATATCAGTCTGAAGGCTTTTGAATAGCTTTATCCGGTATTAGTGAATTCTGGACTGATGTAGTTAAGGTCGATGTTTGTGTGTTCTAAGACGCGATCTATTTTCTGTATCGTGGCACTCTGCATTAAGGCCCACTTAAACGGTCATATATTAAGATAATATCGATTAATTTTCACTATATTGATCGTCTGAGGTAATACTGACCGAAAAAAAAATCCAAAACTTAAAACAAATATATTTTTTAATTAAAGCTCTGTCAATGTTATTGAAGTGGTGACAATATTATTATTGTGCGTGTAACGCGTATATTTCGCAATAACTCTTATCTATGCAAAACAAAATCGTAAAAAAAATCGGTAAGCACCCGGTATTTCAACAACTAGTTCTTGAACCACACCTTTATTTTTTCTTCTTCATTATGACTTGTTTGCATTTTTAAAAATATATTTACAACCACACATTCATAAAATATTGTAGGAACCGATCGCCGTTGTCCATTAGATCTAACTGACGTAATATTGACCAATATTATTGACACGTGTGAGGGATGCATCAATTTTAAATCCTTCAATAGCCACGACTGTGTAGGTTACGTTTTAGTCGAAAGCAGATTCTAAAACGTTTAGTAAATTTAAGATCTCTGAATCGCATGCACCTTGCAAATATATTTCAATTTTTTAAAAAAGTAAATCATTTTACTCGTTGCTGATTAATACTTTCTAGCTAATTTTCTAATAGGTCGATTGTCTGTCTTTAATTTCTTCTTAGCTCCTAGGAGAATCAGTCGATATTGCAATACCATAACATATGATTGAATAAAAATCATATATCTAGACAGTGTTTCCTGTCTAATTTCTGGAAAATAATCTTTAGCCATTAGGTTGCAAATAATTTCATTTTAGCTCGTAATAATAGATTAAGCATACAAATTTCATGTAAGTAATTTTTTACGATCATCCTTCAATCAATTACTTGTAAATCCTGACGTAGTTATTAATAAGCTACGTCAATTTTAATAACAGGTTCGTTTCACTTTGCTCCTACAAGACAGAATTCCACATTCCAGTATTTGTAAAAGTGTATTTATAATTAATTTAGTATTATTAGTGTTTGTAAATTTTCATATATCATGACTTTCTATGAAAATCGTGCTGACGGAGGTTCTTTAAGTGATTTACAAGATATTGTATATATAATTATCCTGTCAAGAAAATATATTGGTATGTTTATTATTAAAATAGCGGTGTTGTATGTTTCGCGGCAATAAGACTTCCACCCTTTCACTACACGTTGATACTGTTCCTCTTGCGCACGATGCCCGAAAAGCACTTACTCAATGTGAACGTTATGCTGTAATTATACGCCCCTTTACGCAAACTACAAGGCATGATTAATTAGTGTAATAACTAGTTTAAATATGTACCGGCCCTGACGTAGCTGTAATTTAAATAATTAGCCATTCTAATTTACGGTGCGACGTGAAGGCGTGCTGATTCAGATAAGCGGGGCCAATCTAGCAGCATATCGCCGCCGCAATGCAGTACATCAAACGATATATATCTTCCTGGGGTTGACTGAGGAATGACTGCGGACCAGCTTCCGAGCAATCAATTAGCTCGTAACCAGCTGCATGAATTACGATCACTATCATCATCCTCTTAAATAAATAGGAAAAATATATAAATATACCTTCTCGCTTTACCATTCACCGAAATACTAATTTACAGAATTTTTTTTTCAGTACAGTTTTATATATTAAACATTAAAATAAACTCTCAATGTATCTTTACTTCCAAATACGAAGATAATATCACTGTTAGATATGTTTTTCCACAACTAAATAATATTTTGATTGCAGTGAACTGTATTTTCTGTTTTAACTTATAATTAACTTACTACATTTATATCGTCAATGGCAAATGCAGAAACTACAAAACCACATAACTTGTATATTAATCATTACTAGAATTTTGCAGCCATACATTCAACTGCATGAAGAATTTCGAATGATATGTCTAATGAAAGTGTTACTAAACCAAGATCGATGTAGTTACCACCAGGAAATAATTCAAACGCTTTTTCAATTTCCTTTACTCTAGAAATTCGACAAGCAATTTATTATATTTAGTTCATTTAGAATGATGAAAATCTGTTTAAATTACTTCATCAATTGTTTTTAATTCATTCTGTTTAAACTAACTGAAAAATAGACACGTTAGCATTCTATTTATGGAGTAACAATTCCGCTTGTTTCTTGGAAGCGTTCATTCATCCAAACAGCCCAACAAGTCATGACGAAGTCCGTTACTAAATATGATTATTTAGGGTTATATAACGGATGTTTATTTTAAGTTACTCAAAAAATTATTTTCTCCCTCCTTGTGGGAGGGGAAATCTGTAAACATATAAATCTTAAAACGTTAATAAATCTTTAACGTTAAGAACCGTGCACTATGTTTTCATTTCCGTATGAATGACGGGTAATAATTAGTCTAGAAATACTTTTAGTAATTTAGTCCACATCCCTCCAATATATTATTAAATTACAAATGTTTGCCTGTCCAAATATGTAACCACATTCAGAGGAAAATTTTTACTTTCTATTAATTACTTGTGTTTGATGAATACATAATTAATTTGTATATACCTGAAAAACTGAACCAAATTAAGTCTCAACTTTAATTATGAGAGCCCTATTTTCATCGAATAATTTTTAAAACTCACGGACAACGTTCCATAATTGAAAATATTTAATTTGTAAAACTACGGCTATGTAATCGTTATAGGTTTTTGTTTAGCGCAGACTATTTTACGTTTATAATATATTGTATCAAAAATATGAGCAGCAGAAACACTACATATTATCGAGTCCTAAAATTGTTACATAAATCTTTGAGGCAACTACTTACAGGATTTAGAATGCTGCGCAAGGTTATTAACAGTGAGGCTAGATTTGTCTTCAAAATTTCTTTAAAATGCATGCTATTGATAGAATAGTAGTATATTCTTTCGTTCCTATAAGAAACATAGGGCATCTGTGAAATATTTCCACCTAACTCTATTATTTGCCAACATTTTAATTCTTTCCTGGTCTTGCCACACTCCTTCTCCTCCTTCTCTACTGACCCTTCATTCATCCTCAAGGTATGTCCCATCCATATCCATTTTCTCATTTTATTTGTTTCTCTATTTCTGTCTCACCACAGGCTTCCCATAATGCAGAGTTACTTATTATTTCGGGTTATCTTAAACAGCGATTTATAATGTTTTGTAATTTCTTTGTAATTTTATTTGTTACTCTCCAGGTTTCGCATCCGTAGAGCAGTACTGATTAAATATGCGAATCTTGGTTTTCTTGGAAATATTTTTGTTTTTCCAGATAGTGTATAGTTGGAAAAACGCTCCATTTGCCTTTTTAATTCGTGTTTTGACGTCTTCTGGGGCTCCTCCACTTTTTGCTACTATGCTTCTTAGATCAGTGAACTCACTGTTTCAATTTCTTCCTTATATTTTTGTGTTTGTATTTTTTGACTTAATTTTGAGTTCATCCGCTTGTCTTTGGTTTTTTTACTATTAAATTTTAATCCAACTTTAGCTGCTTCTTTCTCTAGGTAAGATACTTTCTCAGTCATGTCTTTTAAACGTTGTGAGAGGGGCATAGTGTAATTCCTCTAGCCTTCCGTATAAACCCCATATTATACCTCGTCTTCTATTATCTATAGTTCTTCTCATCACTTTGTCCAACAACACAAGAAATAGTGATTGATAGAATAGGGTTCTAGTTATTTTCAAATAGGAGCCGATTTGACATTGAATCTCTTCCTTGTGCCGTCGAATCAAATCCGTGCGACGTTGTCACATATTATTGTCCACGCAGCTGCTGTAAGGGATTGTTGTCATTCATTATTGACTATGTGGCAACGTTTGCCTAATTCTCTACTCTCATTCGCAGACAGGCAGAACAGCTCCCATTATAGATCTATCATTTTTTAAATTTATTTACTCGATTTGTTAGTCAATCGAACACTTTGAATGTCAACAGATGTAGCGTCTTAATGTATACTTTTTCATGATTGTAAGGGGTATGCATATAAGTATAAATCTACGCCTCTGACGTATTACATATGCATAACATCTGGACTTGGGAAGCTCTATTTTGATTTAATTAAATTGTTGCGTACAACAGAAGCAAGAAGTAAATAAAAATTTGTATACACTATTCTGTTTATATTCAAATTGAATTACATTTTTCCTTCACAATATTCAGATTCATAAGAACAATATTGAAATAGAATATGAGGTAAACAACATTTATTTTCTTAGTTAACTGAAAGTTCTTATTACATGTAATTTTTGTAACTTTCTAAATGCAGTGGGAACTGTGTCACATTATTGTTCACTAAATCAAATAACGAATTTTCACTTTTACCCATAAATATCTTCTTTAAATCTCTTTGACATGCGCGAATTACTTAAATCCCTGGGATTAATAGAACTGGTCTGCAATTATAGCCCCAAAATCATATTATGTATAATCGCATTAAAACCAGTGAATTACTTTAAACTCCCTAATTCCCAAAAATGGGCCGGTAAATATTGACCAAAAATCATATTATGTATAATCGCTTTAGAACGTACAGTAGCGATAAAAATGGTCACATGCGGTATTTCTGAATTTACACATCGTAATATTAATTATGATGCCTGACGGCGTTAACAATTGTTCGAGTAAATAAGTACTTTTAACGGAACTTTGAGGAATGTGTAACGAGCAAGTGCTGAAAATATTTAGCTGAATTAAGTTTAATTGCAGACGACTTTATAAAAGTTGTACCAATTTTATTAAAATTAAAATTACCACGAGTTATAATTGAATTTAAACCGTTAAAAAGCTTAAATGTAATAGAAAACCAGCCACTTTATGCTATATCAACATCATTATGAAATATTTAACTGAAGTTACATTTTAATAAAGTATTTATGTTAATATAAGATATAAATAAGTAATGGAAGGATGAAGAAGTATTATATATGTATATATATATATATATATACATATATTTGTAATGCCAATTAATTAAGACATTAATTGTAAAATTAAAAATATAAATTGCTTGAGAAATCCTTTGTAGCGGCAGGAGGTTTTAAAATAACAATAGAAAAGCCAAGCACTGTTCCTTTGTCGGAAGGTCCGTCAAAATGGTGTATGCGCGCTCAAAGTGCGAGACGAGAGTACAGTTTGCATTCAGATATTGAGGAGTTCAGTTTGCATGGACATTTGGTGAAGGAGAGCTCACGGAAAGATCTCGTAGAGGTATAACAGCTTTTGGCAATTAGTAGGACAAAGTAAAACATTCGTAAAAGTATAACGTCGAAAGCTGCACACAAAAGGCAGTTTTGTGTCCATAGCCGGCCAGAAATAGCAAAAGTTTCGGTTTAAGTCCGGAACAATAAAGACTACCCAATCGACGAATCGTAGAATTCACCTAAGGCGAGCGGTCAACCGATAGATGACGAAAGGAGGATCATGCGAGATCCTGACGACATATAAAAATTTTGATTTAGAATCTGTGAGTTTAGAAGCAGTTTAATACCCTCAATAGTGTTCTCGAAAATAAAGATATGCTGGAATGCCGGGCAGACGTGAGTAACAATTTACGAAACAATTAATTATGTAAACGTAATTGAAAGATAGCCGTCAGATTTCGTTCTCTTTTTGATTAAAATTGTTAATCAGAGTCAATCTTTTTACTTTTAATTTCGTTCACAATTATTATTCGTTCTAGTTTAATTGACGAATTAATTTCTTTTTCTTTTGATTGTAATTTTTTGATGATAAGATTATAAATATTATTGATTCGTCCATTATCAAACCCAGTAGAGACCCTGAGAAATTCAATATTATAAATTTTGTAATTGTTTGAGTTATTGCCACAATAAAAATCTTTTGTTTGTATATTTTATTAATTTTTATTTAATTAACGACCCCTTATTTGATTATTACAATATATATATACACACTTAACAACAACGTCATTTTCATTTAAAAGATGTTTTGTTATTCCTTTTTTAATTGTGTGTTTTATATTCTAAACTTAAAATACTTTTTTACTTGAAAAAATAATTTGATTTTAATGTGTTATCATACGTTTAAAGAGAGATTTTCTACTCAATTTACCAGGAGATCGAAATAAACTTAGAAATTTAACAATGATCTGATCGATGAGACATGATTTAACATTCAAATTGAAAGATGTATCATCTCATTATGTCGTTATTTCATGTTCTATATTCAACTTTGGTATTTTTATTTTTTGAAAATGATACTTTAACTGCTGATACCGTGTCGGGTAATTCATACAACAGTGAATTATTCTATACGGTACAATATTAATGAATGCATTTTGTCACATAGAACTATCCCGTAGTCCTGAACGTGATTCTCTGACATGAACGGATAGTTTCAAACGTGGCTTGCAGATGAGGAAACAGTGAGAACGGTGTGATTGGAGTAGCAGAAACCTGCTCCTACATTGTTCGGCAAGCGCTGTTTACCCGCAAGCAAGGGTTCCTCCGCCAGGGCCTCATTCAAGCCTCAAGTAAACATAGTTGAGATTCCTCTCCTAAAGACAAATGCAGAGTTGTCACAAGAGCTCGAGAGGCTCCTGCTTAGAAAATATACACTAACTTCAATTAAGCTAGCATTAATTATTAAATCATGCAGAAACGAATAAATTTCATATATCTATTACTTTATTTCTACAAATGTATGTGAAAAAAATGAGAAAAAATGTTTGCAGTATCAAATAAATCACAATATATATATTAATAGTAAAGGAAGATAATCATACGAGTAATTACATAATAAAAGAGGCTTGAGAGATATTTATGCAGTACGGTATGTATCGTCATAGTTCCACTAGCATCTCCGTTAAGAACATGGCAAATAAGAAATGAATATGAAAAACATTCAGAAGAATGTTAGTTTCCAAAAAATTCTGGAATAATTAAATTTAAGAAATAGATTCCTTTTCATAATTTATGTTCTTTTTTCAAACACTCGTTGATAATTCAAAACTTAATTACTTTATATTAGGGTATTATAGAAAAAATAATTAAGAATATGAATTATATCTGTATAGCTGAAATTATTCATAAAGCCCAATACGAGACAATTGAAAAAATAATAATTTAAATTAATTTAATTTCTCGACATTTGTCTGGCGAGATGTGGATCCTCATCAGAAAACAACAAATAGTTAAAAAATTAAATATATAAATGTACAAAGGTATTAGTGGATTGTCAAATATTAAAAAAGTAAGAAGAAATACAAATGTAAATAGCATAATACATCACGTATTGACATATTATAAGTATCACTTAATAAATTTTGACAATAAAAGGTACTGCAATGATTAATATGTAGCATTTAGGAACCTAATATGGACTTATGCCTGTATCTAAACTTATGTAAACGTATGCTAGTTGTAAGTATGGTTGGTGTCTAAAATGTGTTTAATGATGGTTCTATTTTCCTTAATTACCTTTTTTATGTAGCGAGATTTGTCGCTCCGCAGTGTGCCGTTTCAAATAAACGACTTATTTTGAGTAGCGAATGACTCCAATGAGCCATACAGAGTAAACCGTTGCTCTGTAGCGCTTTGCTCTTGGAGCGACTTTCACTCCGCCTCCGTGCGCTAGCTCACAGCTCGCTCAGGAGCATAAAGCTCAATTGAATGTCTCTCGTTAAACGACTCTTCGAAAGGAGCGGAAGTCGAAAAGCTTGTTCCCGTCATGGAGTGGCTCCAATCTCTGATGGTGTAGGTCCAGATCTGGACCAAAACTTATCGTAAAATTGAATAAATTTAAATTATTATTTTATCAATTGTTTGTTATTTGAGTTTATAAGTAAAAAATAATTATAATAAGTAAACTAACTGTTTTACAAATTTCAATCTGTGTGTGAACGTATTATTTTCAGTGTCTTTCACTATTATATATAGTTTTGCTTCATCGGTCCCGTTGACATTCAATTCTGAAATATCCGTATTCTCTACTCCATTTGAGTGTTTTACGTTTACAGCTACAAACAGAATAGTCTGTGAAAACGTATACTAATTGCGATAACAGGGCATCGATACCAGGAAATAAGAAGGTCGACTGAATCAACCAGTGGCCAAATATGGCTCTTAAAGATCGAGCCAAGATATCAAACCCAACCGATATTGTAAAAACATTATGAAAATATACTAGATAATAAAAAAATTAAGTAAGTCATGTGGTGCATAAACAATTTTGGTTCAAGGAGTAACTCGTGGAACCAGGACAATAAAGACAGGATCACTTAAATATTTAACAAAATTAGCAGAAAATGCATTGATAACACTTTTTTATAATAATATTGTCTGTATAAAATAATTTAATTGTTCAATTTTATTATTAATCTTTGGTCATATATCAGAAGTTGATTTTTTTAATATGGAAAAGTTTCAATTAAAAAAAGTATAATTTTTTTAAAATGAGATTGTAACTAAGGTTTATTTTCACTATACACAATCTAATGACCGTCCATGAATTTATTTTATGAAATTTAAAACTGATTTCAAATTTAAATGGTTTCATTATACATTCCGCGAGCTGGAAAAAATATTTAGCTTGTTATTCTCTCAATTCATTAATATAACATATTTACCCACAGTGGTAAAAATGCTTTATTTTGCCATTTACGCACGGTAGCATCTCCAATCGGCGTAATTGCTGACGTAATTATAAAAAAAAGCCGGCCGATTGAGTGTTATCCAAGAATCAATGCGTACCCAGTTTATCCCAGAGTTCTCAAATACAATAATTATTATGTCTGACAAATATGCTATAATAGTACCATGCATATAATTATTAATATTAGGAATGATAAATCAGAAATTATTCAGATGAAAGTAAAGTTATAAATAATTTTAATAGACTGATATTAAATGCTAAAATATATTTTCGTTTCACTGCCTTCAACTATAAATACCTATACAATACACAAGTTTATAGATTTCACAGTACTACTGAATTTATGCACACTTGTTTCATATATATTTAATTTATGATTTGAACATTATAATACTCAGTATTGCGATCTTCCATTAAAAAATTTGATTCGCAACCATGAGAAACCGTGTGAAATGCGTAATTAACGTTAGGAATACTTACTACCACCATTACTTTCTTTTAAACGGAATGCGTTCTGCGACGAATAGAGAATTTCATTGTTTGCGTAAAGCCGATAATAATGAAAGCTTTGAAGAATTATAGCGAGCCTCTTCAGGTACTTGTTCAGTCGCATTGTTTTCACTCCTTACTCAGTAAACGAGTACCTCAAAAATAATCTAGCAGCAGCCTTTCTCGGAATTGTTCCACTTCAACAACCTTAGAGTGTTCTGCTCTCTGTATTTTCCAACATCTGCACCCGAAACCTCTCTTCCACAGTTTAAAACTATCTCCTCTATAATCTGTTCGAAATTCTGCAAATTTTATGTTGGTCCAATTACTTTTGTTTTTCCATCTTTCGTATCTGCGGCTTTCAGTTTTTTATTCTCTACATCAACTATGACGTGCCACTTACGTCAGTCGCAGTATTCGAACTCGTATCGGATTTATTTTCTTGCACGACAAATTAGTAATGTCTGTGATATAAACTCTGTGAAGAAATTGAATCGGAAACTGTCTGCGAGGGCTATTCTCTCGCAGGCAGCACCTGCGAGGTATGTTTTCTCGCAGGCAGAACCTTGCAGGAGAGACAGGAAGGGGCTACCTTTGGGGATGCCCTTTCCTCTCTACGTTTTTGAACTACGGTTTCCACAAGCCGAGACACCTCGGCCTGTTTTGAGAGGTGTATGTTCCGGGGTCACAGACCTTGGGCATACGGTAAGAGTTGTCCTCTTTTCCTATTGGAATAGTCGGCCAGCTGCCTCCTAAACTGGTCGAGGCAAGGAGAAGGGAATGCTGCGACCACCACAGCAAACTCTTCTCTCGCTATCGGAAGAGCGTCGGATAAGTACCCAATGCCTGACTTACCTGATGCAGGTTTTTCTGAGGGTTTTCCCTGCATTACTTTTAGGTGAATGCCAAGTTATTCGTGCGTAAAATGAAACTACGTAACTCCTTCCCTATTATTTGATTTATTGTTTGAATAGAAATACAAATGTAATGTTATTTCTAGGGCTCGAGTTGAAAACTGTCTCAACAATGCCTTCCGCCCTTACGCCACAGAATAAATCAATTAAGGATGGAGCAATTAAATTCTTTCCTCCCACACTATAAATCGACGTTAGAAAATTAAATTTGTTGTACGAGTCTATTTCGGAAAGTAAATATAAGAGCGTTCTTTGTTAATAGTTTACGGTGTTAATTAATATATATTAATTATATAATACGTTCATGTGTAAAGATGATAAAGTTTCTATTAATAACGCAATAACTATTTTAAGACCTTTTTTGAGTTCTGTTGTAGTATATTAATTAAAAATAATTACTGTTGATTTATGTAATTAATATAAAACGCATTGTTTGTTCCCGATAAGAATCACCATTACTTACCAGTAGTCACCTGCAGTTTAAATGAAACCGCAATCAACGTTAGTTAGAGAATAACTAATACCAAATACCCGACCTACCTTATGCAGATTTTTCTAGGATTTTCCCTGCATCACTTTAAGGCGAATTCCGGGTAGGATCCTTATACTATAGCCCGGGGCCAATAGTTAACCCTTGGCTACCTTCCTCTACCCTTCCCTCCACAAACAACAACATACGACACCTAGATTTTAAGGTAATAATTAATATCTATGTGGATATTATTAATTAATGCAATTTTAAATTGTGATGGACGTTTTAAAGGAACAGTAATCACATTTAAATATATACATTTACACGTTACGTAAAAGGATGAGTAACCGCGTCGCATCTTTTAATAAATTATAATGATGGTTTTACAATATTAAACATGGCCTTCTATTCCAGTTGCATCCGCAAAAACTTTTAATGAGACGCTTTATTTTGTAACTATTTTTCTTTGGAGACCAAAAAAATGTTTGAAAATAATCTTGTGATAGTAGACTTTTTATCACCACATCACTTAACAAATCATCTGTTGTTAATGGAATCTATAACCCTTGTAAAGCAAAAGAGTGACACAAACAATGGAAGGCAAATACAATTGAATTAATTGCCAAGTAATAAACAAAGAAAAATATAACATAACATTTACTTGCGAGCGGAAAGATTTAAAAAAATACTATTTGAACTGTTACCGTCTATGGTTCATTATTTTGGACCATCAAAAAAAATTGTGAGTTGTAGAGTTTCATTCTTTACGATTACATAAAAATTTAAGTTATTGTTATATTTTAAAAACAGTTTATCTGCTACAAAACTCGTATTTGTATAATTTTCTATAATTATTTATTTTATTTTTATTATAGATAGTATCTCATCTCCGTATATTAGAACTTAATTATTTTGCATGGCGTATCTTATACGATGATATTTTCTTGATTATCTCAAATAAATAAAAAAGTGTTAGGATGAAGATATTTTCTTTCCTGAAAATATTCAACGATACCTAGTCAGAACATTGGTTTCGTCGCTTAAGAGTCCAGAAAGTTGAAATGTACAACATTACTTTTACTGAAATCTTATTTAAATATAACAGGATTATTTAAAAAATGAAACGGCTCCAAAAATTTCTGCAGCACTCGGAATAAATTCCTTAAAAGTTCTACGTGAAAAGCGAAACAGGAAAGAAAATTAAGAAACCATTGAGAATATTGTATAAAAATCTTTAAGGAATCAACCATAATAGTTTGAGGAAATCTTTTTAATTATTTGAGAAATTATGACGGCTTGACTATTTAGTAAAAATTTTATATTGAAACCTTTTCTAACAGAATTCTTAAAGGATGTCGTGATGTTACCACTCCCAATAATTGGGGCAAAACTATTATCATTTTTTTAGAGTAACAGGCTACATGAGGTAATCTACGTGGTGGCAACTCCCCATTAATAGCATAGGATTTGAAAGTGGGGATACGGAAGGGTGGAGGAAGGTATCTAAGGGTTTATTACTCTGAGGAATTTAATTCATGAATTTCTGTTATTTAACTAGAATTTTTTTACAAAATTTAATAGAGATTATTAACTAAGAATTAATAGTAAAATAAAGTAAGCATACACAGATAAAATAAGTCATGAAAAAATTACCACGCAATGGGAAAGAGGTATTTTTGTCTGTATTTTGGTTATTTTATCTTATTATTCATTTAAAGATTATACTAAGAATTATTTTGGATCCTAAATTATGAAAGAATCATTCGTAATGATAGCTTGTGATATATTTGTCAGATATTAATGTTTGCATTGACTACTATTCGCAATAATTCATCTAACAGGTATCCAAACATAAATCAATGTCTTCCAATGATGGGATTTCCAAATGCAAATATAAATTACGTCTGTAAATAGAGAATTGTTGATTGTGTATTGCGGTCATGGACAAATGAATTTTGGTAGTATATCTTTCGTTCCACTTCAGCGATACTGTCGAAATTTATTTTGTAATTATTCGAATACATTAACTCTGTTAATAAATACGGCACTAACTTCAACGCTACAAACATTTTTTCAGAAATCCAATAAATTCATTTCAAAAGGATCAACCCGTTTTCAATTAGTTAATGAGAGCACTTTAAAATAAATTTTACCGGTTGTTTCAGTTCACATCTGTTGAGTGTAGTTTAGATGTTTTAAAATAACTAATATAGCATAAATTTCATTCAATTAATCGCAGCAAAAATGAGTAGGAATAAATAAATATGTTCAAGTATTTATCTTACATTTACATATTTTATATTAAAAATGTGTAATTTATACGTAGAAACGACCATGTATTTACATATTATTGTTCAATATATATTAGAACTGTACGTATAAAAGTGTACGTAACAAGTTATTTCATTATATTCACGAAAGATATTGATATCTTTTGTATGGTAGAAAAACAAAGAATGATCAGTATATCACATTAACCCAAAGAGTTTATATATATGTAGGTTATTTCAATTAATGCTTTACCGAAAACTGGTCTCCATAGAAAACGATTTCTAATTAAACTAAAATTAATCGTAAAAACCGTCATCATTTACACTTTTATGATTGTAAAACTGATCCTCTTCAGTCATCCTAGATACATGAGTTCACAGACGCCACACTCACGACTAAATTAATGTGTTCACTTTAAATTAGATTTATGCTCGATGTATCGCCAATGAAATTTCAACTATTGATTTTCTCCAGCGCTTCGTAACTAATTATTGATAACATACCAAATACGAGTATCGTTTTTGTGAATTCTATCGGCTTTGCTCGAATCCAATTTATTTTCAGTTTACTTGTTCCGATCATTAGAGATTTTTAATCAATTCGCCTCAATAAATGTACACGATTTGTCCCTTACTAGATTCCCTAAAGAATGAAATCGCCATGAAGAATTATTTTTTTAAGGGTAACAGGCTACATGAGGGTAATCCACATGGTGGCAACTCCCCATTAATAGGATAAGAGGGGGTTTGAAAGGAGGGGTTGCGTAAGGGTAGAGGAAGGTAGCCAAGAGTTAACCAGGGCCCCCGGGCTATAGTTTAAGGATCCTACCCGGCATTCGCCTAAAAGTAATACAGGGTCCCCGGGCTATGGTTTAAGGATCCTACACGGAAATTCGCCTGGGGTGATGCAGGGAAAACCCTAGACAAACCTGCATCAGGTAGGTCGGGAATTTGGTACTTGTCCCACGGGCTTCCGATGATGAGAGAAGGGTTAACTGTGGGGTCGCAGCTTTCCTCTCTCCGTGCCTTGACCAGTTTAGGAGACAGCTGGCCGATTATTCCAATAGGAATAGCGGACAACTCTTACCGTATGTCCAAGGTCTGTGACCCCGGAACATACACCTCTGAAAACATGTGAAGAATCGGATGTCTTTTGAAAAAGTATAAAATGCTTAGACGAAATACGCAATTTTTACATTAAATTTTTTTTTACCAAACGCACATCTTATGACTTCTTAAAAATGATTAAAACATATAAAAATATGCGTTATGACATATTTGAGTATTGATAGAACGAAAAATGATATAGGCCTACTATTCTACTCACCTTGGTAATCAGAGGAGTCTTTAATAACGATCCTAATTGGCTCTCACATTTATATTGACTTTAGAGCCTACAATGTTCCTTGAATACAATCCAGTTTCTACCAGTTGTTTCGGAAGATCTAGATGGAATCTCAGTATTATTTAATGAAATGTCCCATCCAGAAATTAAGCCGCTTTGATATATTTTGTTCGTAGTCCAAAAAGAATCATATCCAAATTTCAAATAAAGTTACGAATGTGGCATTTAATTATTCCTAATTTTTTTATATATTTTTACTACAAACTTTATATTTCAGTAAGTATTTAATTTATATACTTATTTTAATATAAAAAATGTTATATATCTCAACGAAAATATTCATTCAAATACTAAAAACTAAAATTTCGTAAAGAACCCAAAAGTTTTCTATTTTATAAATAACGTCATATATATATATATATATATATATATATATATATATATATAAAGCTAAATCGATTCCTACTGTAATCTTTGAGAGGAACTTCAGTTCACTGGACAGAAGTTTGCACATCAACCGAACATCCGCTAGAAAATTGCGTTTTACCAAAGACAAAAGCTACGCCCAGTGCTTCTTCAGAAAATAAATGGACTGAGTAACAGGTTACTGAAACGATATTTATTTTCCTAATTTATTACATTTTCCGAATTACAAAACTTTTGAAATAAAACAGTAAGTCCAGCGTATATATTAGGTTACTACTTGTATGCATAACTTTGATAAATTTATAAAGATATTTCATACCTTATTCCAGAATTTGATAAACATTTATTAAATGTTTTATCAAGGTTTACAACTCCTAAGTAAATATTCATCTCTCTTTATTTTTTAATGCATTTGGTACATAAGTTTGTACTGGTTCATGAAACACTATTTTTGATTCAAATGATTTAGTTTACAGAATAAGGACTTCATTTTAGATTATTAATAAAGTGAAAGACGTAATTTATATTATTACAGAGACAGATTTGTATAGTAGAGATACACGTTAACCTGTGTTTTTAGCTGTTACAAGAATTAAATAGACAGATGGAATCACCAATAGACAACACTGCGGACTGGGCTCAGAAAATAGGATTTTACTCCACACTGGACAAAGTCAGAACTATATTGTTCTCAAAAAGAAATAAACAAGAAATTTATCCATTTAAAATCAACGATTGAACCATAACAAGTAAAAGAAATCACAAGGTTCAAGGAATTATATGGGATAGTAAACTAAGATTCCATAACCATATAGATTAATTAATAACAGAAACTACGAAACGAATAAATATATTAAGAATAATAGCAACTTGAAACTGAGGGGCCAATACGCTGCAACTAACATATACAGTCATAATCCTTGTGAAAATAGAATATGGGACCCATCTTTACCAGTCTGCGAATAAAGCAACATTAAAGAATCAAAACAAAATTCAGAACGAAACGTTAAGAATCTACCCGAATAAACAGAGGACAGAAACAAAAGAATTACCCCTGTCATTCAAAAGAACAATGTTATTAATCAAGTACGACATAAAAGCTCTGGATTCAAGTAAACCATAAATCAGACAACAAACACATTATTTAAATTACCACCACAGTGGGGAAGAATTAGAATCAATACTGTTCCATAAAATGATAGAAAAACACCTGAGGACAGCAAGGATAACACTCTCTCAAATTGATCATTCGCAAGAACCCCACCGTGGAAAATCTACAGAATATCTACAGATATTCCAGTATACCTAACCCCCCCCCCCTATATACACCAAGCAAAATGTAACGCAAAAAAAAGGTAACTTCGCGAAGGAACACAATGAACTAATCAAGAAACACAAGATTCGTGTACTCAGTCATAAAGTTTCATTTGTAAAATTTCAAACAAGTAATTAACTAGAAATTACTTTACCGGTTAGGTAGTACCTTATTTTTTACTTTTACCACTTTTTCTGCTGGTGACCATGAGTTATGTTCGTCCTCCAAAACGCCTCAGAACTTCTAATACGATGGAATAAGCGAGTAAATCATACTCTATTAAATTAAAACAACAACCTACAGAAAAAATGTATAATGTTACGCAACTATTTACTTCATATTTTTTTTGCAGTTGAATAATAATTCTGTACAAGCAACAGATTTTATAGTAATTTATCAGCTATATAACAAAATATAAGGGTTTACAAATGGGAGTAGTCTGGCTGTCAGCGAATGAGAGCAGAGAATGACACAAACGTTGCCACATCGTCAATAATGAATGCCAACAAACCCATATTGCAGCTGCTTGGATAATAATATGTGACAACGCGAATTTGATTCATCGGCGAAAGGAAGAGCTGCAAGGTCAAATCGGCTCCATTTGAAAGGAACTATAATTCACAAGACTTGTCAGTAAAATAAAAAAATCAGTTTGAAATATTATGATGGTATGGAGAAAAGATATATTTCACAGATTATCCCTCAAATATTTTAATTTAGTTTTGAGGAAATGAGCTTACGTCGCAGGAAACTTTGCTGATATTTTTATGAATTTCAGACTATTTTCTTCAGTTGTATTAAATATAATCATGTTTATCAAATAAAATATTGTTTTATAATTCTAGAATATTATATTACAAAATTTTTTCAACCCTCGTTTAAATTCAACAGTTCGGTGGCATGTCATTCATTTGCTATGAATGTCTCTTATAGGATATTAAGTTTATCATTTTAAATTACGTAGTAATGGTCGACTTGTGTCACAATATCAAGTTGAAATGTGAATGTTTTTTGTCAATTTTTCTGTGACTCCTATATTTATGATGCGCAATATAAATTTAACGCCGAATAAACTCTATAACCGTATGCATATGATGCAACCCTTGCATGTGTGCTTTTTATCCCGGAATATATATATTATGTTATGACTCCTAAATCTCCATTGTAATAAGAAATTTGAGGAGAGGACCTTCCACATAATGACAGTTAAATTGCCTGCTTCTGGCTTTAGCTACCCGAGAACATGGCGTGATTAATAGCAGGCTTTTGTTAATCGCTCAACATTGCCTCAATTCAATTATGCTAAAGAGCTTCGTACCATTATCCAACTATTAATCATCTTTCTCCATGCGGGATAGTAAACAAGTACAGCATTTCACCATTATAAACTGTTACCAGCTATAAGTTTTCGTAATTTATTATTTAAGATGAAAAAAATTAATCCTAAATTAAATACACCAATGTGAAGTTTTTCACTTACGAGTTATACTTGGCGTGATACTGTTTGTTCGGAAAAAGCTGATGTGTATACAACACAATTTTTTCTAGAACTATTGATTTAGTAATTTTGTGCTTACTCCGTTAATTTATTTCCAGTCAGAAATAAAACATCTTTGTTTGGGTAAAGTTATTAATTGCTACGTATGACGATAAAACAACGTGAAGTATAGGAAAAATAATAAACTCATGTTCGAGTCGGGATCAATAAATTAGTGGCAAATTTTCTGGAACCCTTCAGTCAGTAAGAGGCATTTAGCTCGTCTTCATATTATTATCAGAAATATTTTCATAATATTTCACTTGGTATATTCCGCAATTTTAAGTTTCAGAGGCAGGCGCTGTGATTTTAATATTTTTTTGGAATATCTGTACCGTCTTAACGGATTTTGATAGACTTGAAAACCTACGAACTTTTTATCCTATTTTCTCCGCCTATAAATATAAACACTGTTCCATGAACACCAAACCGGTGAAATGTTTCCCAAATTTCTGAAAGAACATTATATTTGGAAGACATTTGATTGTTGTAACATTTAATGAAACCCCTTACAGCGGGTTTAATGGTAATTTAAAATTAAACATTTAAAGGCGCCTAAAAGGTTATCATTTAACATTTATCATTGAATTCAATACCAGCTAGTGTGATGCCTCATATAGCTTTAAACAGGGTTATAAAACATTTCTCCAAAACATGGGAACAATTGTTTCCTGCTGAACTAGATTTCGTCTAAGGGAATTATATCAGATATTTTGTCAATTAATTTTAAGTTTCTTTTTTATACATCCAGGGGCGGTCTTCGGCGTGTTTTGTAATGTTACACATTATATAATGATAATTTAATATCAGTCTTATGGAATATCCACACGTTACCCTTCTCTAGCCCGGTTAAAAAAATTCAATTTTAGTTTTTTGTAATGTAAAAAGGAATATATATTACAATATATTTTATTCAGCTAATAAAAATTATAATAACATTGTAAAAATTAAAATTACTACAGTTAAGTATTGTATCAGATAACTGCATTTGAAACAGAAAAAATACGATAACTCAGAATTTCTGAAACGACGATCGTATACGCCATATATATCCACACACACACACATACATAATGAGAATGCATGAGTAAGCAGAAGTATCTGCCTATGAGTATATTAGTTTCCCAGAGCCTGTTTGGTATCAGGGCTGCATATGTTTCAGGCTGATGGTACGTAGGGGAGGACATACCACTGTTAATGCAAACACATTAGCACGGCGTACCACATGAACCACGCGCTCAGACCTCTCCACTTGTCACGAGCCTAGGTAAAATCACATTGTATACTCTGCCAAAAATACTTATTCTATATGAAACGAGATGTTCAAATATTTTTCGAATATACTGTAGAACTTTATTAGCTACTAATAACGTTTCCCTATTTAATCTCATGGTACTTAATATATTTTAGAATCTTAATCTTTGAAGAACTTTACCTGGTTTCATTAAATTTATAAATTCATATCAGTAGTATTGAACTGTCTATAATGTATTTAATTTAGTAGGAATACACAGTCTCAAGAAATATTCATTTCTTCAATTAGAATGCTTCCGACTTCTGTGTCACATTCATTCTGAAATTTTGAATTACATATGAAACATTATTTTATTATATAGCGGGATACAATAGATATTCGGTCGAGTTGTACCATACATAATGTAAGTATTTTACAACTACTCGATCTTAATCGAAATGTTGAAGGCACTATGCCAACACGTAAGTAACCAGCGATATATTACCTTATATCAGATGTCAAGTATTAACAATAACATATTGTTAGTATATTTATAATGTCTGCATAATCTGTTGCTATGTCTGAGCCTTAATTTTTATAATTAATTATCTTTGATCTATTAAATTGAAATAAAGTACTACTGTAAACCTGAGTTTTGTTTAAATAACAAACCAAATTATTCACAATAACATTATTAACTTCCTGAGTATAGGCATATATTTTAAATATTAAAAATAAATTTACGATGACCATAAAATTGATAGTCTTTCAGACATAACTGTTGATCAATACAAGTTACATTTAATTATAGTAATAAAAATATTTTACGGGATAAAATTTCCAAATTGTTACGAACTTTATGAAATTAAATAACCTTAAGAATTAAATTAAAAAGTAACTTAAATTGAAATTATTTCTCATGACTTTTTGAATAACACTAAAGTAATGTTTTGAATAAAATTTGCTGTTCGTATTTTGCGCATAAAATCCTAAAGCGTGGAGTAATTTCGAACACATTTTATACACGTGTTCCTTTCGAACTGAAAATAATCACTGTTGGAGTAAGATACGACTACCGTTTCTAGGGGCGGTGGTGGAAGGGGCCGATATTTGCGTGAAATACATTTTTCGGGGTCAATGAGATTGATAGCGTTTCTCCAGATGTTATTTGTGTATAATTTCATTTTGGAATTGCGAGGAGAGCTCATTTATGGATGGGGTGGGGGTGTGTTATATAAAAATAACGCGAAAACAACCGAGATTACAGTCGAATCCTGGGATATGGATATCGCTAAGTACAATTATGACATTCAACTTGCCGGTCAAGTTGTATTTCAACCCCTATTAATGGGGGTAGGAGGTGAGAATAAAGTTCCACGTACAATCTTAAACACGTGCAGAGAATTCTACTAAATTTTGTACAGATGTTACTTATGATACGAAACAAACACTGGATCGATAAAATACTCCTATTACCTTTAGAGGCGTGGGTGGGATTTGATTACTGGAAGTAAACAACTTTACTAGATTAAGGTTATGATGAAATTAGCATTGCCTCTGCATGGATATGTTAATCACTTCTTGACTAATAGGCCTATATTAATATAGAATTGAATACTTCATCAGGGTTATATAAATAAATATCCGCGCAACACTGGGTACCTAGCTAGTATTGACAACGCTGGTAATCCAAACAAGTAGTAATAATATATTAAAATAGTATCTAAAACTGGATTAGAAGAATAATATTTATTGTATGACAATATATAATTCAATAACGTTTCATATACATCGTAAAAATAGCGGAATGAATATGATAATAGCGGAATGAATATGATATGAATATGTTAAAAGGTTAATTATTGAAGAAATTAATATTACTGGAGACTGTAAAAGTGTTTCATTACTTCTAAATTCATATCTTATAATTATATTGAAGTGTTGATACGTTATTATTTAGAGCATTTTGATATATAGTTTATGTTTTCGATTTAAACATCAGAATATCTTTGTGAAACTTTTTGTGACTATCAATAAATGTCGATGTTTAAATGTTTCTGATTTTTTTTAAAAAAATATGTATTAGCTAAATCAGAGGTATCTTTTTTCAGATGTTTCATACTCTGAGTTTGAGAAGTGGATGAAATTTAATGGATACAGAAGTAATTTATATTAATTCAGGAACAATGAGAGGACAAAATGATAGAACTACATTCTGTAATATCTAAGTTTATTATTCTTAAATAAAATTAATAATTATTTAATATTTCCAGTCGCGCGATACAAGTAAGAGAAAGTAACACCATACAAACACACACTCTTTTAGAGTAAATAACAGTTTGTGTTCCGAAACTGTCAGTGAAATATATTTTCAAAATAATGACCTAATATATAAAATAATGAATTTTAAAAATTGGGTCGAATACTTATCACACCCACATATATCGATGTAAACAGAACACATCTATAGTTTGCTTGCGATATCAGTGGACATATTAGTTGAGACACCTGGGTCAGTTTTGACAGGTGTTCGTTAACGTACAACAAATGGCAAGTGTTGTCAACTCTTTCCGTTGGAACACTCGACTAGCTGCCTCCTAACCTGGACGTTACATAATGACAAGAATGCTTGTTCCCGAGAGCAAACTCTGTTTTTAGTCATCGTAAGGACACCAGTCAAGTACCAATACGAATTCCTTTAGGGGTTTTCCTCCATCACATTTAGGTGAATGAAGGGTATGATCCTTCAACTACAGAGCGGGAGCTCTAGATAATCCTCGGATATAATACTCTTCTTTTCGCATCCCCCGTTTCCATCCGATCCCATTTTGTTAAAGGGGAGAAGTCACAAAGTGGATGACCCTTATGTATCAGTTTTATTGAAACGAAATTCAGCCTGTACAAATACGGAGAACATTAACATTTAAGCTCTTAACGCGGTGTTTCCCAACGTGCGGCCCACGCCCCACAGGGGGCCAATTGAAATTTTCAGGGGGCAATTTGAAAATGAGCTCGTCTAGAATTTAAAAACCACTAGCTATGATTTTATTTATACAAAAGGAAAAATTGTTGGTATCTCAATTTGAAATAAGCATTTGGTAAGTTTGGTGCTTTCCTTAGAGCTTCAAAGATTGGAGTAACTTAAACTACGACGTACTTATAGAGTAGGTCTTTTGTTTACTATGTCTAGTGAAGGAATAGTACGTATTGCGTTGGACGTTTGCTATGACTTGCACTAATTTGTTGTTTTACTGTAGTCTGGCGTCAACTCCGCGTGTTAAATGAAATAAGAACTTAATTTCGTACAAAATCTGGAATGGCCGATAGGTTTTGCGATCTCAGATTAAAATAAATTATTACTTTGTTTATATATAGAATTATTACTATAAAAGAACCGTAATACACAAGTTGAAATAGGCTTCTTTAGGAAATAATTCCATTTTCTAATATAAAATATATGTATATGTTACAAAAATACTTAGGCGAGCAATCGTAAGAAAAAGGTTTGGAAACACTGCCCATAGCTCATAACATCAATTGGCCTGTATAGAGTCAATTATTTTTTAACTTATCGAAATATTAATCTAATATACTGCTTAAGTTTCTGTAAGTTTCATTTAGAGTCTCATGTTGGGTTTTATATTTTATATGTAATAAATATTATCATAAATTAATTTTAATAAATTTCAATTTATGATTATAAATAAAATTGCTTTTGTTACACTATAAAAGTTAAAATATTCAGAAAGTATACATACGGCAGGTTCAACAACAAAATATGCGTCAAAATATTTTCGATTTTAATTAACTTTTATGTACTTTGGAATGAGATATTTAAAATTCATTGGCAATTAAAAGTGTGTAATTAATGCATTATCTAATGAACAGTACAATTCGATTAAATGGGCATGAGAGTTTCTTTCAGTTCAAAATTTCAACATTATATAAATATCTCTCCGTTTCCGAAGGGGAAAAACACAGTTATGCATGGCGGAATAAACCTTGGAGATGTAAAATATTAAAGGCTTTCGGTTTCCTATCATACGTGTCAATATTGAATAAATCCACTTTGAATATACATTTAGCTGGAATCGTTTTCCGTATTCACAGTGTTTACACAATAAAAACGTTCGTGTTTCCGTTTTTAAATGTTTAAATTTGCATGTATAAAAGCGTCAAAGTATATGATATTCTCTTTGATTGTATTCATTTTATACTTCGTATGCCCACTTTCACATTACCGTGTTGTTTATTCATCGCATATTTAACCTGACTGCATTGTTTATAATGTGATGTTTGAATGTACCCGTTCCCTGTCAGATATTGCGGATAACAGATGCTAAAGGATTATTTCTCCGTGTTTCATATAATTCAACCTTCTCAAAATCGCCCAAATGATTCTTTTCTTCAACTACGTATATCATTGATAGTAAGAAATGAAAATAGATCTTCGAAATACCTAACTATTCTAAGCCAACGAGTGTCACATGATTTAAAAATAGATTTATAATTTCATGTTTTCGGATTATATTTAATTATATAACAAGATTGTGTAAATATTTTAATTTATTTTCCTTAAATAACGTAGGCATTTAATCAATAAAATATTCTGGGTTTATGAACCGGGTGACTTGTTTGTTAAAACTCGTTTCAGCGAAATTAATCTCCACCGTCGTCGGTCAACCAAGAACTCCGTGTAACATTGAAACAGACCAAGAAATGTGAGATTTTTAACAAAAGAACGAAGATATTACCACCAATAACATCAAACAAACGAAGACTTTTATCAACACGTTATGTAAACATCTAGAAGAAACCATTATAACTGTGTTAAAACAAGGTCTTACTTTCGTTCCTACCCAGCGGACTACCCGTAAAATAAATTATTTGTGGTGTGGAACGAAAAGATGGTGAACTATTCAAAGGCCCACGGAATGACGACAGCGAATATGTTTTTCGCTGAAACGTTGTTTTATAAAACAATTGGCACCGTTGCTAAATTGAGAACTTTTTATATATTGATTTATTTACAGTCGCATCAACAGCTCTAGTTATTAGTAACTCAGTATGGGAAATCATTTTATCGAGTCGGGGGACTGTTTTTCCGGGAGTTTCTCTCACGACGTCCATGTCGTCGGCGGGATTCGAACCCGGGACTTCAGTGAAGTGATGCAGTTACACTGACCCCTACACCACAAGAGGTCGGCCGAGCATGTTTTATTGTACTTTTATTTATTCTTTCACATTTCCAAGTATGCTCATAATTCACCTGATATTATATAATAATATTTGTTTTACATTACCCAGCAAAATATTTGGAAAGGAATAAGGTTTGCAACATATAAAACATTTTCGCATTCACAAAAATGTACAACTATTCCACTTAATAAGCATCATTTAGGCCTATTTTCTTTTCCACTTATCAAAGTTTATCTGTATAAAAAGTAACGACGTAAACAGAGTCATGCAAAGTATCAATTTATTGTGTGTATAGGTTAATGATCGTATATAAATTAATCAATTTCATTTCAGGTGATATTTTGAATTGATATTATGTATAAAAATAATGTACATTATTAAAGAGGAAGCTACAATGAGTGATTAAAATCTCATCAGAGGAAGTAAATAAAAATAATCATTACGCTGGACAAACAATTTTAGGTCTTACGCTGGCAGGAAATTTCAGTTAGTGTTTGCTACTTGTAGTGCCATTTACACTAGCAAGAGCAACCAAGTGTAAATTCTTAATCGCGAGTCCTTGCATTTACCATGAAACTAGTTGCAGAGCATTTACACAGAAGAAGTGCAAGAAGCTTCTTGTGACTTCACAGTCCTGTTTTCAAAATGGCGATTAGAGTACAGCTGTTCCCCCGTTGTTATGAGCCATATAACACTGTGAACAAAAAGTAAGGTGAATTATTTATAAAATATAAATTCTTTATTTATTCTTCCAAATCAATTTTATCCACTTCAAAGTATTCCCTGTCCGATAAAACGCACTTTTTCCAACGCTTTTTCCAGTCCTCGAAACAGTCGGAATAGTCTTTTTCCGGTATAGCCTTCAAGACCTTCTTCGATTCGGTTTTTATCTCCTCAATAGAGTCAAAACGGCGTTCCCGCATTGGCCTTTTGAGTTTGCTGAATAGCCAGAAGTCGCACGGGGCCAAATCAGCTGAATACGGTGGTTGCGGAACGATATGAGTCGAGTTTTTGGCAAAAATGTCGCGAAGAACCAATGCAGTATGACATGGTGCATTATCGTGATGAATGAACCAAGAGTTGTTCGCCCATAATTCCGGCCGTTTCAGACGAATAGCTTCACGCAAACGACGCATAACGCTCAAATAATATTCTTTGTTGACAGTTTGGCCCGGCGGAAGGAATTCATAGTGCACCACACCACGATAATCAAAGAAACTGTCAACATGACCTTGATTTTCGATCGACTTTGCCGTGGTCTTTTCGGTCTTGCTTCACCTTTTGCACGATATTCGCTGGATTGATTGGTGGTTTCAGGGTCGTATGCGTAAATCCAAGTCTCGTCTCCAGTAATGATGCATTTCAAGTGGTCCTGATAGACAGCAAAGTTTCACACACATCAACGTGACGCGCTTATTTTTCAAAAAATTGAGTGATTTTGGCACCAATCGAGACTTGACGCGTTTGAGACACAAAACATTCTTCAAAATGGTTTGGGCTGAGCCAAATGTAATTCCAACACTATCAGCAAGATCTCTAATTGTCCATCGACGATTTTCAAGCACCAAATCTTTGATTTTTTGGACGTGGCCCTCGTCGGTAGACGTTGATGGTCGTCCAGAGCGCGGTTCGTCTTCAACGCCTTCTCGACCCTCTTTGAACTCGTTGTACCAATTATAAACGTTTTTTTGCGCCATAGTTTGATCACCAAATGCCTTCCGCAACATTTTCAACGTGTCCGCACAAGAATATTCGTGCCGCAAACAAAATATGGTGCAAGTTCTTTGCTCAACAAAATCACCCATTGCAAAAATCGAAAAATTCACTTTTGGTTGTTTACAAAAACACGTGTAACTCGGAGGTAATTAAACCTTTTAACAAACAGACGGTTGGCTAATATTTTAGACAGTCCTACCAACCTAGGAAAAATAATTACCTTCCTTCCGAATACCCGGGAGTTTAAATGACAATTTCACCTTACTTTTCGATCACAGTGGTATATTTATTATTTCTTAAAATGAAAAATTTCCGTTTCATTGAAAATCAATTATAATACAGACCAAAGAAGCGATAATATAAATAACACACAACGTTTCTGGAATTCTTGTCCCTTTCTTCAGAAGATTTTGTGTTTTGTCAACTGACCAGTGCAGTTGTGTCACTCTAGGCTCTTCTTAGCACCTGAAGAAAGGGGAAAGGATCCCAGAAACGTCGTGTGGTATTCATATTATCACTTATTTTGTCTTCATTTCGCAATCCTTATATATATTTTTAATTTTCAATCAGGCGTAAATTTTTCATTTCATTTCATCGTAGAAATTGTTGTGTTTCATAGAGTCTGTTTGTACATTAATATCAGTGATATTTGATTTAATGTGAAGCATCTCTGATATGAGTCTGGAAAATTAATTGGTGTCACTGTCTAAAATGCCAATCAAATGAATGCTTCGAATTGAAAATATGTTTATTCACTACAGATTGTTTATTGATGGGAAGTTGGATATTAGATATATGTTCCTTGATACGGGTATTATGTTTTCTCTATGTAACACGAATTAAAAATAGAGTAAAAGATTTTGTAAATAACACAATTGTAAAATAATAAATTTATTGTTTGTTAAAGAAATAATTTTGGGGTTACCTTAAAATATCGTAACAAATTTGAAAATATTAATAGTTGAAATTCGGTTTGAATGACATTAAAATTTATAAAAAATCTCTGTTGTCAAAAATAGGCGAGATTATATTCGTACAGTAAATTTTAATTTGTAAAAAATTTAAAGGACAACCCAGATAATTTGAAAGTGGAACAGAATAGGGATTACGATAAAAAAATTGCGTCAGATCCTATTTTATAAATAGGAGACACCGTAGAAAAGTTTTTATTTCAAAATATAGCTCTAATGCTAATAACCGTAAACAATATTTCGTTCCCGTGCATAATAAGAGTAAAAAAGTTGCTCAATTTTGAATATCTGATCACGTCGTGATGACTTATTATGTTTTCATATGAGTTTTTATATGAGTTGGATATTTTGTGATACATTATATAACATAAACCAATAAGAGAAATAGCAACAGCGTCTTAATAGAACAAGACATATTTTCAGAAAAATTCATTCATTTTATTTATTTGTTTAGACTTATTAATTATTACATTTAAGTTTTGAATACTATAAGCGTATTTTTAAAACAACACTTAATTTATTTTTGTTATATTTATTGGATATGTAATTAAAATCCAGTTGAACACAGTTAATTAATGATCAAGGAGGACATTAATATTACAAAAATTGTTAATTAATATACGAAACAAAAATGGTTTAACAAATTTGCAAATGGAAGATTATTCTTAAAAGCTAAAATGGGAAACTGTAACGTTCTGAATTAATAACTATGTTTGCTTTTATCTTTTAAGTGAGGCATGTTTTAATTAAAGGTCTGCTGGGCTTTTACGAAATGCTTGTCAAAGGACCTAAGCGCTCTTCCAAACTTTACTAATTGAAAACGAAAACAATTTTATGTATAATTTTAACATAGTGGCAAATAATTAGAAACTTATATTTTTGGAATTGGAATTTTGTGGCAACAGTTTGGAATCATTAGTAGATGTTGTCGTCTTTGCTATGTCGGTTTTAAGTAAAGGAGGTTAAGAATAGAGGTATATATAATATGGACGAGACGGGCCAAAGACGACGATATAACAATAAGAGTTACGAAACCTGAGGAATGAAAAAGGTACCAATATAAAGCTTTGGAAATGAGAATTAGGAAATTAATCTTTCGTACAATGAACAAACAATTCTTCTTCAATCTAGAAGACATTAGGTGCATAGGATTGAGATTTCAGTACAGGCTTATTGCTTTGGACCTTTTCGGTTCAGCGCAGTCCTAAAGAGATTAAATTCGTCTCCTACCCAGCGCTCATATTCCATATTTTCGGATTATTTACGTTTCAGCAATACAGTAACAATAATTCCATTACAAGTGTCTATTCACTTTTGGACTTTCCGGGAACAGAATCCGATCTCTCTACCCAACTCACTCTCTCCTACCATATAAAACCAAGCGTAAAATCTTGCTTCAACATTCACTTGCAGGATGCCCAAATAGCTGTCTGTCCTTGTAGGTTAAAATCTTCAAGATTGTCTTACATTCTAAAGAATATTCAGTGTTTTAACTGTTCCAAACGTTTTTTTCCTAATTCTCATTACTATGCCTTTATCTTTGAACCCTGTCTTTCATCCCCTCTATTAGTTTGGTTTTGTAATTCTTATAGCTGTCTATATCATCCTATTTTTCCTGTCTCGTCCATCTTATCTGTTCCTCTATTATTAACTTTATTAACTTCATTTACTTAAAGCCGATGTATGTAATAGAAAACTTACAACATCTACTAACTTATTTTTTTCCAGAAATTACGTATCCGGTTACATCATCTTCATGTAATTCCACATAGAAGTATGATCGGACCATTCAGTATTATATGCTGATACATAAAACATATGTGTATTCATTTTCATTAAGTCTGAAACAATAATTAAAATTAATTACCTCAAAAATCAAATTTCACAACTAATGAAAATGTATTTGTACCTGTTACAGTCATAGGTGAATATTGAGGAACAGTTAAAAATGTTTTTAAAAAATAATATTGGTCCTTATCTCCGGTTAAGCAATCAGATATCCTGATCTATGTGTAAAATGAATAGGTTTTCGATTTTTTTGAAGATAGTAGAGCAACCACAGTTTTCTGTTCCTGAAAATCAGTACTGAAGCAAACAATATATTCGTATCAATACTGTTTACCCTCATAAATATTACTCGTCAACACGTTTCTACCGTGATGACAAGGTAAATTTTAGCTTTAGGAAAACCTGATGTATTATTTAACATTCTCTAACATTATACAGTATAAACAAAATTGTAACATCCATCGCGATTCCGGAATGTGTGTTAGTTCAACATAGATTTCTGTAATGGAGTTCTAACAATCGTTGTCCCGTGTGGCTGAAGACAGTAGAATGAGCTCAATAGAAAGGGAGGGTGGGTAAGAGGTTGTTTATCACGCTGATTAAACAAGTTCTGTTCCGGCAGGTCCCGGCTCGCCGGACATACAGGAACACGCGTCAACATTAGCATATCCTCCATTGCCGCCGCTGTTTGCGTAGCTTCAAACGTAATTTACGTGTGTTGTACGCCGCACGAGTTAATTTACTGCTGAGTCGCGGTCGTCTGTGTTCAACGGATTGAAATAACTGAATCCTTATTTTAATGTCATCTGTTTGCCAGTACCTAATTAGGTCTAGTCGATAACTGCAATTCGGAGTTAACATATCAACAACAAGTACATAACGCAAATCTGTATTAGTGTCAGTAGTTACATCGAATAGTTTACACACACGAAAATTATTCCCATATAAAATATCATATTTAGTTGTCCGTTAATGTTATGGATGTAATCACATTTCTGTCGCTTTTATACGAAACTGGCTCGTTTGATGCTACGATTACGTTGATGACATTTGAGAATGAAACTGAAACAGAACGAAGAGCTTCTTCCACGCCAGAAATTGTTTCATTAGCAGGAAACTCCTTTGGGCGTAGGTACGAAATTTATCCCTCGCTGAAAACAGTCAATTTAAATTCATCGAGATTTTGGTCTGAAAGATTGACCACAACTTTCTCAAATGTGTGAGTCTTGAGCAATATCTGAAATTCGGTCTAATTTCTTCGTTTGTTTCTTGGTGACTCTGTGAGACTAAGTCAGACATTGTGCTGTGGAGCTGTTGTGAATAATTTCCCAAATGACTGGAGATCTTTTGCCAAATAGCGCAAAATGTTCACCCAGCAAATTCCCTCTGATGTTGTGCAGTTGAAACCGAACAAATTATGATTCATTATTATTGTAATTTATTTTTTGTATTATATCAGTTTTTATTTCCGTCATTATTTTAAAATTCAATACTATACTCAACAGCTAATACAATAACAATAATTTAAGCAGCAATATGTGTACAAACCGCACGTTAGAAATTTGTTATTCTAAATTTTCATATACTAAATGTAAGTCACACAAATAAAGCATATTTGTATATAATTCTTTTAAAAAATTGGTAAGGTTTTTTTTCTTAAAACCTTTTATGTAACTGAATGTAATTGAAAGTGTTCTCCTGAAGCGGTCCCAATTAGGGATGAAAAGTTGTGTTTGTTAAATATAATGTTTTAAATTTGAAAATAATTTTTTTGACTAATAGGCTGGTACTTTTAACATTTATTTAAAACTAGCTGGGTTCTTGGCGTTGTTCGGATTGTCATATATTAATAACCCCGAGTAGACTCCTATCCCGGTTGCTTGTACATTATTTTTATGTAACTCGCTTCGACCATTACACCTAATGTGCTCATCTCCCATGCTGGAAGTGAAATTATACACGAACAACATCGGTAAGAGTACTATCAATGTCATTGAACTCGAATAAGATTTATTCCACGCAATTATCAACCGTTTCACATGTTTGAAAACTTCACTCCCCGATCATCCCCGCTTAGGGGAGTTAAATGGAAAGTTGAATGTCATAATTAAACTCGATGACAACCATAACGACTCCGATATCGATAGTTTTTGCGGAATTTTTAGGTAATGCCACTCCACACCCACCCTTAATGGTGCTAAACTTCCAAGCTCGAAAGGGGTAGAAATTATACACAGATAACATGTAGAAAAATTTTAAGAATCTCATTGACCCAGAAATATATTTAATCGATGCAAAAATCGTCAGGTATACATGTTTGAAAATTTCTATCCCCACCAACCTCAGCCCAACCCTTCCCACCCCCGCGCGTTGCCGATACACTAAAATTTATAATGTTGTAAGGATTTGCATGTATACAAAAATTACATCGGTAGAAACACTATCAACCTCTTTGACCTCTAAAAATGTTTATCCTACTTAAATATCGGTCTTTTTTAGTATGTTTGAATATTTCCACCCCCTCTCCTGAGGTTGTTAGACGTGTCTCACCCTACAGTGTTTGTTTCCTGGCCGCAAAGATCACGCGTATAAAATTTGATGAAATTTGGTTCACGGGTGTAGACTTGTATGTATACATACAAACAAACATACATGCAGCAAAGACTCTAGTTTATTTATGAGAAGATAAATAAGTTTTATTAATATAATTTTAAATTTCAGGTTATTTTAAAATATGAAATGTCTATTTTAAATTAAAATTAAATAATTTTTATTTCCGTTGACAGGCAAAAATTATTGACACATTTGAATCATTTAACAAATATTCAAATTAAAGCTAGACGTTTTATTTCAAGTGCAAAATATTTCTTAATTCTGTTACAATCAATTTCTAATTATTTCTCTATTGCTGCACTTACTTAAATATTTACCATATTTTCATACAAGTTATTTATCGCTCCAGGCTCTCGTGTTTTTTCCAATCACGAGACGAAAGGCACAACGATCCCAGAAATTTTGTGTGGTATTTATATCATCTCTTAATTTGGTCTGTATTAGACTGTTTTATCTAATTATTATTATTAACATTTTTGTATAATTACAGATAAATTTATTTTGTTACGTACCTAAGACTATGAATGGTTAATTACGTAATCATTAAAATCTGTAAAATCATTCAAGTCCTTAATAAAATAATGTACGTGTTTCTTTATATTTAATCGTCAACCAGAAATCACGTCACCTGACGATTGTCATTTGCTCGAATAAAGTACGATCACTAATTACGATTTTGAAGCGAATTACTTAGTTTTCAATAAGGGCCCAATTTTTATTTAATAGTGAAAATATTTTTAAATAATTTAAATAATCAAAGTTCATACAATTAAAATTTAGGATTATAATATTTTAAACAATCAAGCGATATTACATATTAACAGGATTTTTCTGGTATTACATGTAGATATATAACTAGTAAATTTATAATGTGACACTTTACTACTTATAAAATCAATGAGAACTGTTAACAAAAACTGTTCATTTATATCTATTTCATAAAACAAGAACAATTCAGTATAATATATTATACACAATTTTCAACACTTTCATTTTCATACCGTTTTATTTTAACACGTAAATAAGATGACTACAGAACAAGCGAGAAGTATGTAGAAGACCGTAAGGACAGTCCTCTCAACATTCCAGAGATGGGATCAATGGAAGCCGCAGTCAATGGAAGTAATTGCCAGATAGCCTTAACGTGCTTGTGCTGTTAATTGGAGCCTTTGGAATCTGTTTGATGATCAAGGCATTCCACTAAATATTCAACCTGTTATCAACTATTTCCACCAAGTTATCGCATCCTCGGTCCATAATATAAGTTATGCTGCCATGAAAGTTTATGCTGATTAGAGTAGGAGACGTTTTGCGTTGAAAAAATAATAATGTTTGGAACTTAGTTTGTATGGTTTCATTTCAAACGTTTCTAACGCGGTCAGAAGTGTAACAGTGCGACAGTTAAATTGAAGCGCTAAAATAAAATAAGCTATAACTCAAGAAATTAACGACACGTATAACAGTCAAAAATAGAAATTAATTTTGAAAAATATAATTAAAAAATAGGGACACGTTTCGATCAACTGTTGTGAGCTTTGCGAGACTAAAGTGATATAGCCAATTTTTTCTACTACTTCTTAATACTATGGATTTCCATGATGTTGTTTATAAAATTAGTTGCAATAATTGATGATTTTGTAATATCAGCCAGACCATACGATCTTGTCTAATTATAATTAAGGTAAAAACGATGTAAAATCTCTACCTAATAAATATTCTCCTATTATAAAACATTGCATGGATCTTCATCATTCTTTCAATTTTGATAACACTATTTTTCCAGATAAGGAAACTAATTCTAATAACAAATTAAACTCAGAAATGTTGCATATTAAGTCCAACAAATGTTCTTCTTATTTAAATTGTATTTATGATGGCTTATTAAATAATCTCTGTTAATTTATATTTCATATTCATATTCTTTGTAATGCGTAGTAACTTCGGCTATAGAACGTCAGTCTGACGATAGTATTGACGGAGATCACAACAGTTTATCGAAACATCTACATCATTTTAAATTTTATTGTTCAAAATTAATTTCTTTTATTGTCTGATATACGGGTTGTTAATTTATTGTGTTATTGTCTTACAGACGTTTAGTTTCCAAAATAAATTATATTTATATGTTAATGATAAATGAGTTACTCTCATCTGCGAGGACTATTCTCTTGCAGGCAATACCTGCGAGGGATGTTCTCTCGCAGGCAGTTTTTGAACTAAGGTTCCCACAAGCCGAGGCACCTCGGCCTGTTCTGAGAGGTGGAAGTTACGGGGTCACAGACCTTGGGCATACGGTAAGTGTTGTCTGCTATTCCCATTGGAATAGTAGGCCAGCTGCCTCCTAAACTGGTTGAGGCACGGAGAAGGGAATGCTGCGTCCCCACGGCAAACTCCTCTCCCGCTATCGGAAGGGAGTGGGACAAGTACCCAATGCCTGACCTGCCTGATGCAGATTTTTCTAGGGTTTTCCCTGCATTACTTTTAGACAAGTTCCGGCTAGGATCCTTAAACTATAGCCCGGGGGCCCTAGTAACCCTTGGCTAACTTCCTCCACCCTTCCATATTCCCCCTTTCAAATCCCTTCCTATGCTATTAAAGGGGAGTTGCCACCACATGGATTACTTTAATGCAGCCTGATTATTTTTAAAAAATGAGTTTATTTCTCTTAATTGTATTAATCACCCCTAAAAGGTGATGGAAACGCAATAAGTTGTTAAGTGCAAATGAAAATGCCCGAAAAAATTGCATTCACTTCTCCACAATATACGGAAAAACTTTTTCTAAATTGTAGAAAAATTGTTTAAAATTCGTGAACTGTGAAAGAATAAGAAACATCGTTTTATTTTAAATTTATTATATTTTTGGATAAACTTTTATAGTCGTAAAATAGTTTTTGATACGGATTGAATTAATTGAAATCAACTAATTTTAGAAATGGGAAACAACTGCATTTTTGTAATTACAGCGCCTTATTACCAGGATAACCATTACGAATTAATTTTCAGTAATTATGCTTAGTCACCACAAAAAATTTTGTATAACTCCAAAACGAAATTTGGTCTTCTTTAAAAGTACACGTCTATAACCAAATAAATTTTTCAGAATTAAACCGCTATGGTTAAATGTCCGGGAAAAATTCATAAACCATCGTGCTACAGATGAGAAATAAAACTCACTCCGTACTTGCTTCTAACTATAACACACGCAATTTAGATCTTTCTATTATGTTTTCCCAAAGTTTAGAGCACTGGTAATAATTTTACTTATCGACAGAATAGAGGTATTCGTTTAACAAATTAAGATAGAAATATTTGGATAAAGTCGTTTAATGAAGAAAATTTAGCAGAAAACCAGTCACTATGACATTTTATTTATGAGAACAGTGTAGTCACGCTTTACAGCTTTGAATATCATTCACAGACATTTTCATGATTAATAAAAACCTTTTCCTTTACACCTAAAATAAAATTTCATATAATATTTTTTATCAATTTCAACTCTGTACTCGATCACATCAAAATGATTTACTAATGTAGAAAAAATGGTAAAATTGATGTTAAATTACCTTATTAATATATAAATAAATTTTAAACGATGAAATTTCTGATTAGTTTATATTACGATTAGAGCTAAAAATGTTCGTATTTTCTGACGATACCAATTATAAATTTATACAAAAATAAATTTCCAAGTTCAATGTCAAAAACTTCATTCTTTCAGAGAATACAAATGCTTTTTATAAGAGTTATCTGTGTAACACTTAAAATAAATAATATTTGGCCTAGTTTTAGCTCAGATTGGAAACCAACAAACTGACATTTCAGCATGAAGGGGAAAAGCTGAATGTCTATATAATTCCAATGCTTCCACTATCTTATTAGTTTTTAATATCACATCAAAATAAGTATTTGAGATTTATCACAAAACCATGCTACGCAACGTTAATACATTAAATATTTGCTAGTTTTGGGTTTGATGCACAAATTTTTAAATTATTACGTGATATTGTATTATTTTTTGTATAATATCAAATACGTGTATAAATTTATGTAATATTTTATACATATTTCCAACCAAGTGACCCCAAATCATCTCTTTATAGGTTTCGAAGGGAATAATAACGCTAACTATTTTAGTGATTACCAACGTAATGTGACTTACTATACACTGATATTTTAGTCAGTAATTTAGGCGCTAGTGTAATAATGAGGAACGGATGTTATTACTCTTGGCGCTGTCCGCTGGAGGATTTGTTTTAGAGAAACAGACTACATCAGGGTAATCAACATGGTGGCAACTCCCCTGTAATAGCATAGGAAGGGATTTGAAAGGGGGATGCGGAAGGGTAGAGGAAGGTAGCCAAGGGTTGACTAGGGCCAACGGGCTATATTTTAAGGATCCTACCCAGCGTTCGCCTAAAGAAATGCAGGGAAAACCCTAGAAAAACCTGCATCAGGTCGGTCGGGCATTGGATACTTTTCCCACGCCCTTCCGATAGCGGGAGAGGAGTTTGCTGTGGGGACGCAGCATTCCCTTCTTCGTGGCCCAACCAGTTTAGGAGGCAGCTGGCCGACTATTCCAATGGGAATGGCGGACAACTCTTACCGTATGTCCAAGGTCTGTGACCCCGGAACATACACCTCTCTGAACAGGCCGAGGTGCCTCGGCTTGTGGGAACCTTAGTTCAAAAACGGAGAGGAAAAGGAATCCCCAAAGGTAGCCCCTTCGTATCTCTTCTAAAAGGTTCGATCTGCGAGAGAATATCCCTCGCAGGTTTTTTAACAGGAAAACGCTTCCTTTTTTTTTAGGGCAACAGGCTACATGAGGGTAATCCACTTTGGGCAACTCCCCTTTAATAGCATAGGAAGGGATTTGAAGATGCGGAAGGGTAGAGGAAGGTAGCCAAGGGTTAACTAGGGCCCCCGGGCTATATTGTAAGGATCCTACCCGGCATTCGACTAAAGGAATGCAGGGAAAACCTTAGAAAAACCTGCATCGGGTAGGTCGGGCATTGGGTACTTGTCCCACGCCCTTCCGATAGCGGGAGAGGAGTTTGCTGTGGGGACGCAGCATTCCCTTCTCCGTGCCTTGACCAGTTTAGGAGGCAGCTGGCCGACTATTCCAATGGGAATAGCGAACAACTCTTAACGCTTCCTTTTTTTTTTTTTTAGGGCAATAGGCTACATGAGGGTAATCCACTTAGGGCAACTCCCTTTTAATAGCATAGGAAGGGATTTGAAAGGGGGGATGTGGAAGGGTAGAGGAAGGTAGCCAAGGGTTAACTAGGGCCCCCGGGCTATATTTTAAGGATCCTACCCGGCATTCGCCTAAAGGAATGCAGGGAAAACCTTACCCTCAAAGTAGCCATATCCGTCTCTCCAGAACGGTTCTGCCTGCGAGACAATAGCTCAGAAATAAAGTACAAGAGATCGGTAACTCCAACTACGTCACAATTTTACATACGAAAATGAAGACGTCATATAATCTAGAACTTCAGATTCGATAGTCGTATCAATAGAAACAACTAAATTTTCTGACGAAAAGTTATTAGGCAGACAGTCAGTTAACATTCGAAAGTTAATATGATCTTAATTTGTTAAGTATGAAATATTTGGTAACGAATCAATCAATAATATGTAAAAGTCGGTGTCAGAGTTTATCCAAACTGCCAACCGAAAGAAGGGTGTGATCATGTTAAGAAAGTTCTCTCATTACATATTCGAGAAAGTATATATCTATTCTGCACTGACTCTACACGTGTTAATTTATTAGAAGAATTGAAGTAGAAAATGACTATATATTACGAAGAAAAATTGAGACGAATAAAGGCAAATTTACGGCATTTGCCATCCTAGAAAAAAAAATCGATGGAAAGCATCGTAATAGAAATAAAAATGCAAATAATGCGACTAATTATTATTTTTTATCTTAGACATAGCAAGATTTTAATTATAAGTGTAATAATATTAATTTATTAAAGGAAGGCGGTTTTTTTGTTTAATTTATTTTATTAAGTTTTCATTTATGTGTTTAACTAAATATAATATCATAATTAATATTCCAGAACTGAAGTAATATTAATATATATGTACGTAAATAGAAGAGAAAAATAAACACAATAATTACAAACTAAAGTCTGTTTGAATCATATTAAAACTACTAATATACCTTAAGGTTTTTTATAGATTGATTCATTTTCGCAGAGAAATCATGGACCGATTTTTGTTGGAATACAGACATATATATGCAGAGATTAATTTCATTATTTAATCTACGAAACGGCGTACACTGGACTGCGAATTCTCGGAAACGAAGATTGGGTAATACAGTCTTTGCACTAACAAGCACGTCTCCCATGAGGCTGAAGCGTTTTTAACCAAATTTCAATTCGGATTGATTCAATTTCCTCCTTCACTCACCGATCCTTCGCAAAATACTCCCCTGCTTATCACCATATAAGCACTGTTCTCCCTCTTTCTCAAATTTTCAATAACATACAGTGGCAACGCCATATGGTGCGTATTTTGTCCTATGAAAATGTTTATTAAAAACAACAACGGTTTTCTACCATCTGCTGTGCATATATTCCTCTCCATATTCGTGTGGTTACAGTCCCTCAAGATCCCAGACGGTTAACCGATTTAACAACAGAATAACAATATTCTGGCAACTCTCAATTAATAATTATATTAAAAACTAATAATAACTGATTCTCCTTAAGTTTGCATTACAAATAAATACTGACCTGCTCAATATACGACTATTAAGGAGAAATTAAATAGTTCAAATTACTAGCATACAACTCAGAGGATATTAAAATTATATATGTGAAAACTAACGTCTCCACTAAGAAAACAATTCATTTAAAACTTCAAATTAAAATATCGCAAGATGCTATCAAAACTATTGTTATGTAGAAAAGAATTCAATGGAAGTAATACTAAGTGTTTTGTGTAGGTTTAGCATTTCGAAAGACAAAAAAGTTGGATTATTGCTCATATTCATGCATGTAATTCCCAGTCTAAAGTAAAATTTCGTAACGTTAAGTAAATTGAAATAAGAATGGCATTAATAGTAATATCATCAGTTGTCGCTGTTTCATTACAGTTTACTTTCTCAAAATTCCTGGAGCAACTCATTAAAACTACTATGGGGCTGGCAACCATTTTGGATTGAGGCTAATTCCCAGCTGTCAGTTCCAGTTCCAACCATCTGGAGGATCGCAGGTAGGACGAACCTGTCCAGGCCACGTGCAGCCCCGCGGCCCAAATAGGGGTAGTAATTAATCCTCTCACTGGCAATCGCAAAATTATTTTCCCCGTTTAAAGGACAGATCCAATTTCGTACATACTCGCATGTCAATTATTTAAACGGAATCACTAGATTCTTCCTGAATTTATACGACTTTAGTTCATCCTAATAATTTTTGTGCAGTAATGACTTTTGGAAAATATTTGAATAATTAAATAAATCCTATTTTATTACGATCTTGTGCTTCTTTTGTCGTACGTACTACTTTTTATTTAATGTGACGTGGTTTCCAAAAAAAAAAAAATTTAGGGCAACAGGCTACATGAGCGTAATCCACGTTGGGCAACTCCCTTTTAATAGCATAGGAAGGGATTTGAAAGGGGAGATGCGGAATAGTAGAGGAAGGTAGCCAAGGATTACTAGGGCCCCCGGGCTGTGGTTTAAGGATCCTACCCGGCATTCGCCTATAGAACTGCAGGGAAAACCCTAGAAAAACCTGCATCAGGTAGGTCGGGCATTGGGTACTTGTCCCACGCCCTTCCGATAGCGGGAGAGGAGTTTGCTGTGGAGACGCAGCATTATCTTCTCCGTGCCTCGACCAGTTTAGGAGGCAGCTGGCCGACTATTCCAATGGGAATAGCGGACAACTCTTACCGTATGCCCAAGGTCTGTGACCCCGGAAAATACACCTCTCAAAACAGGCCGTGGTGCCTCGGCTTGTGGGAACTTTAGTTCAAAAACGGAGAGGAAAAGGCAAACCCAAAGGTAGCCCCTTCGTATCTCTCCTAAGAGGTTCTGCCTGCGAGAAAAAATCCCTCGCAGGTTACCTGCTCAAAAAATAAGTCAAAGTCAAGAGTAAATACATTACAACAATGTGTGTGTGTGTGGGAGAGAGAACGTTTTATAACATCATGAAGGCAATATTGGTGTTAACTTGCTATTTCAAACATATTTAGTCCATTTAGAAGATTTAGCTAATAAATTGAAAGTTATAAAACTGTAAAAATTAATTTTATCTTAAATCGTCCCTTAACATTTGAAATGGATCTTCAATAATTAATTCATTTAAAAAAACACGTGACTCGAGGTACACAATTTCACCTGTGCAGCGATGTTTCTAGAGAAGAATTTTTAAAATTAACTTAATTTTTGTGCTTAAAAACAAAAAAATAATAGTGGTTTACGTACATATTATCTGAAAACATGCAATAATTCATTTCTATTATAGGTTTCTTAAGTAGTAGTGCAAATAAATTAACCTTGATAACAAAACAAAATTTTAGTACGAAACTAATTTTGGGAGGTTTTATCCTTCTCATTAATATACGCATTCCATGAGAAACTATAAAATGACGGCAGGAAGAAGGAACCATCTGGCACACGCGCTACTCTTCCCAGCCGCAGAAAGCGTAATTTGCTTTAAACAAGCTCTTACGCGCATGTTAAGAGAAGATATTGTTATGAGACCAGTTTGCAAAATTCGTACCGTAACTGGTCTCAACGAAGCAGAAAACCTCAAGAAACACAGACATGTGTTAATTATGGCTAAGCGGAAAACAAATAAGTGATGAGTAAATGGGTTTGTGTATGTAATACTAATGTAATGCCGTTCGGATGTTCCACTAACTGATTTGAAATAGAAAAGAAGACTTCTAAATTGCAACGTTGACGAAGCGAAACAACTCTGTCCGCCTTCAATGAGTAAGGCGGTGCATAGCCCGATTTAACATTTGGAAACAACTGGAAACGACATGATTCCTTCCCAACCATAATGGAGTAAAATGAATTGGAATTTATTTTCATCGTGAATTTTTATTTTTAATGCCATATCTTATATATTAAAAAATACAATAAAAATAATAAGAACAATTATAATAATGACAGTTTAGAAAAATATATATACGACACAGATTGAACAAACTCCATTCCAGATATTTCGCCAGACCTATGATTTCCCATAGTTTTCACTTAGTTTCAGCATTTATTCTTACTTTTGTAGTGAGTGGCAGCTTGTATCCCATATTGGGATGGGGGTGAATCAAACTGTTTATTCAACTTACTGTGAAAAATTTCACTTGCGTTGGTTGTCCATTATAGGCTGGATGAAAATTCCGCCCACAGGATTGCAGGAAACTCCAAAAAATCGCGGAAGAGGTTAAGTTCTTCCGTTTGTGGCTTTATCGACATAAACCCTTCAGTAAAACGCTCCCCAACTTCCTCCAGCTTCAAGTACGACAGACCAAACAGATAATGTGTAAACAGACCAGCTTCTGGTTTTTCGATAGACCGTTGCTAGTCCTAGGGCTGGAATCTTCCTCCACCAACTCTGGGTTAAGTGAAATTTGCATGTCTGGACCGCACTTACATTCGTCACAGCTTCTATTATAGTTATCAAAGATCGAAGGAACATTCTATTGTAGAGTTTCAGAAGAAATAAGACGTACTGAAATTTACATTTCTTTTCTCACACTTTTTACGTAACATGCTGAAAACTTCTATATAAGACTCAATTCGTGCATTAACAAGTGATCATTGCTGCTAAGGCTATGGAGGCGTGCAACAGTTACAGATACGACGAGAAGGAATCGGGTCTCAGGCGGGAAGGAATCGGTCTGTGTAATTTATATACCTGAAAGTGACCGCAATAAACCGGAAATGAATCAGCTCGTGAAACCATAAACATTACATACGCGGACCTACTTCTTTATTCCCAAACCAGAAGGACTTATGGTAGGCGGCTATTTATATCATTTGAAAATATTTTTCTAATTTAAATAAACTATCTTATTGAAATTTGGATAATAAACCCAAAGATAAGATTTCATTTCTTTCTATATTCCCTCTTGTACTTGAAGTATTCTAAGCATCTGTATTAATAGAAAGACAGAAAAACGTGCCTCGCCAATAATTATTTTTGGATTGAGGCGAGAACCTTCTAGGAGAGATACGAAGGGGCTACCTTTGGGGATGCCTTTTTCTCTCCGTTTTTGAACTAAGGTTCCCACAAGCCGAGGCACCTCGGCCTGTTCTGAGAGGTGTATGTTCCGGGGTCGCAGACCTTGGGCATACGGTAAGAGTTAAGAGTTATTCGCTATTCCCATTGGAATAGTCGGCCAGCTGCCTCCTAAACTGGTCGAGGGACGGAGAAGGGAATGCTGCGTCCCCACAGCAAACTCCTCTCCCGCTATCGGAAGGGCGTGGGACAAGTATCCAATGCCCGACCTACCTGATGCGGGTTTTTCTAGGGTTTTCCCTGCATTTCTTTAGGCGAATGCCAGGTAGGATCCTTAAAATATAACCCGGGGGCCCGAGTTAACCCTTGGCTACCTTCCTCTACCATTCCGCATCCCCCCTTTAAAATCCCTTCGTATTAAAGGGGAGTTGCCCAATGTGGATTACACTCATGTAGCCTGTTGCACTAAAAAAATTTTAAAAAAATAAAAATATATTTTACTTCATATGTTAATCTTATATTTAATTACATTTGTTTCCATAAAATTATTTAGATAATTGAATTACTTTTTCAAATGTAATATTATGTCCACGTCCGCCTATGCTTGAATTAAATTTACGTTCACAATCCTATCAAAGCTTTCGCATAGTATATCATAATGTCTTTACAGAGAATATAATATATTTCAGTGTGATCTCCTTCAATATTAGCGAGAATTTGAAAAATAAAATTGGAGGGTTCATTCGTCGCAAACTAACAACAGTCCTGCAATTTCTTTTTATAATTTCAAAATATCAGCTATGCAATATGCAAGAAGTAAAATGACTGATGGGAAACAATTGAATAATTCTTCAAAAAGTAGTTTTAAACGAAATAATTTATTACTATTTCTATTAGTAAAGTTGTTAAAATTTGATTTTGTTGTTTTTGGGAGAAGGTTGTTAACCCCCCAAAAAAGGTCAAAATGAGTAAAATGGCTTTTGATCGTCTCCCATGCTTTCTGTGCTCACGCCTAAAACGTCCCGAGTTGTGCAGATATAATTTTCTTGGTATATCGAAAAAAATCACACGTTATCGGTAAAAAAAAGTGCTTCCCTCAAAAGCAGTGATATTTTACACTAAAATATACAAGAGAATTGACCTTATAATGTTCATCGGAACAAACGCTTTTGACGCTATATTTCTCGTGAGTCCCGTTAAAGTTTAAGACGCGGGAATTTTGAAGCCATCTTGGAGAACAACAGGCCGTGAAGACGGGGCATTGGCCGTACAATTTTCAGAAAATGTAAATGAAGAGGGCAAGCCGAAACTCTGCAACTCTAAGTGCTAATCAGGGAGCCTTATTGCACAACCGCATGCCCTGGCCCGCGAGGTTGCCGCTCTTAATGAGGCACCATTTGTGTTATTATTGGCTCATTAACCGACGTCCTTTGCGAGACAATGTTGCCACTAATTGCGACTCGGCATTCAGATGTTGTCCATTCTCGGACTGGCTCCCTGGAGACGCTCTTGTGACGTTTCCTCTTGCAAGTAGCGCTCAAAGGTACGCACTTCCTGACGACAAGGGTCTTAGGATTCCTAATATTCAGACATAATTGGCATTGACATCATATTGTATTTACAAATATGATTTTTCATGAAAAGTTAATAATTAACAGTGAAGAATTTATGCACTAACAACCTGTGGGTCACATGTGTGAAGTTATGTAAATATTTAATTTGTTTAAAGCTACACCATCAGTGCTGTACCATCTTGCATATTTTTCTTTAGACGGAAAAATAAGTTGAAACTCTTAGTATAAATATTATTATAATGCGTGGACAATGGGAAAACCTACATTAAATCCAAATGTAACACTATAGTTTTCGATGAGTCGAAGAGGGAACATAAAGAAAATAACGTAAGATTTTTCAGAGTTTTTTATTAGTCCTTATTTACAGTCGCATGAACCATGAAGGTCATGAGCCACTCCTTCTGTTGTCCTATTTACATCAAAACAGCTTAATTATTAATTAAATTCTCCTTGATCATCATACAATTTTTCTTAGAACTCAAGAGTATATGAAAATATGTAATGGCGTAGAGAGGGTATCATAACCTTGAAGTAATAAAATAGACGTTCACACACGTCTGTTTAAGTTAATTAGCAACAGTAACACATTTCCAAAAACACTGTTAGAGGAAAGTCATTCAGCAGCAAGAAGGTTTTAAGGCGTAGGCTAAAAAATTTTTTTTAAACGTGGACATCAGAACTACATTTTGCTTCCTTATTATTCTTTTCTTTAATTTAAAAATATATTTTTTAGTAATTTGATGTTTTTGGGATATTTTAAAATTTTATTTATTTATTTATTTTTCTTTTAAATAAATATATCTCTAGTAGAGTTAAGTGTTTAGGAAGGGAAGTTTAAAATTTTATTTTATTTCTTTATTTTTATTTTCCTTCAGTTAAATAAATAGATTGAAGTGTAGGGTTTAGGAATTACGGGACAGTTTACAGATTATATAAGACATTTCTTATTTCAAAACATTTTTTATACGTCTTAATTGATTTTAGTTGCTGATAAAACGGTCCCAGAATAACATTCGTAAATTGCATACATACTTTTATTAATTACAACCAGATGATTATATAAAGATGTGCGCAATTATTATTATTCCGTAACAATTTTAAAATATGCGGTTTTATGCCATTACCCAAAAATACATTTAATTAATTGGAATTAATATTAAAAAAAGTGGAAAATAATTTTCGTGCTTAAAAATATGACAAAAAATGTACCTCAATAATATAGAAAGTCACAAATCCTTTGGAAACTAAATGCGTGGTCGTTGTGTACATCAGTAACCTTTATTATTGGTTATTTGAAGCTCTATTAAGTGCGTCCTGTAGACCAGGACGAAATTATCAATGGCGTAATGGCCTTGCCATGTCTACATCTAATGGACCGTGTTGTGGGAGGCTGTAAAGACTTACTCTCGTCCGGCGACACAGAACCATGTGATGGGGCTGCTTGTCAGTCAATCTAATTCAAAGCAAGAAGCTACGACCATCAGTCGTGGTTCAAAATATCCTTAATATTTAAGGAATACTTTATGGACAATATCAATTCTGATTATGTTGCATATTATTTAAAACTAATACATTTAAAGCGTCGATTATAATTAACAAAATATCTTAGTAACATTACGAACAACATATACGTTTTTTATATTGTGAAATAAATATATTTAAATAAGACTACGTTACTATATTTAAACAAGACTACGTTACTATATTTAACGAAGCTTTTATTAATATAATCGAGTGTATCAAAAATATTCAATCTAGGGAAAATTTTTAATGAATATTTTCATTTAATTTGTCAATATGTTTGCAGCTTATAATTTTAATTCAATTTCAAATTTAATTACTTCTGTAAGCTCAGGGTTTATGTGAAGCATATAACTTAAAGCCTCTTTTACCGTAAAAAATATTGACGTAAAAAAATAGAAACAACAATAATGATGAAAAATGCGTATAATAAAAAATTGCCTGTAGTCTTGAATGTTAGTTTAGTCTAAGCAGAAGTGATATACCTCAAATATATTGTACTTGACATTAAATTAAATAATTTTAACTTATTTTGGCCGTAGTAGTCATTTTCATCTCATATACATATAATTAATGTGGATAGTAATGACAAATTATTGATGGTAATCTCCAATTTCTTTTTGATTTTCGCCTCCTTATGAATCACAGACTTACTGGGTTTAAGTCCCGGGATAACTTACACACATACAAACACACACACGCTAATCACGTATTGGGTCAATATGACGAAGCAGGCTCAGACCATATGGAGGCTACACCACGAAAAAAAATGTTGTTATGGCTGATATGATACTCGTCAATATGTTATTGATTTTTAACGCCTATCTCTTCAATTCCTGAATGAAACAGTTTTAAATTAATGTATTCACTTCAAATAATATCGTTAAATTCTAGAATATAAAATTTAGAAGATACAATCCGTTAAGGCTATGGTTAAATTTAATTTAAGTATGATGATGGATAAATGTTGACCTGACCAGAAATCGAACCCAGGACCTCTCGCTTATTCTGAGCAAAATTCCCCCATCCATTAGTCCTGATGCAGACTTACTTCGAGTCTATCAATCACAATTATTACATGGCCTAAATTTAGGACCTCAAATGAAGAATGAATTTTTATGAAAAATAAAGTTAACAATTAATGAAATAAACAGCTAAAATATACTTAATGATTGCGCTAATGTGTTATTTAATTAACATTGGGTATAGAATTATAAATTTCATCTGTTACATAAAACTTATATATACGGAGCATATCGGAATTAAATAGACGTTGCTTAAGAAGATATTTTTATTCCATGAATTATTTTGTGTTAGGTTTCACAAGCCGTTATTTAAATTATATTAATTCCAATCAAAAAGTTAACCAATACATTTTCCCCGAAATCATTATATTTATGTGCTTATAAACTAACCAATGGATGATTCTACAGATTTTCCATATTTGGTACCCCTTTAAGTTAAAATTGAAGTGATGCTCGTTTTAAATACTCTCTGATGCTTTTAATTAGTTGGATTTGTAATGTTAGTGACTTCAGAATATACATACAATAATATGTTATATACATTCAGCGAGATCAATGAGTAGTATTGAAATTAGAAAGTTAAGTAGATTAAGCTTGAGAACAATATAAAATCAGAAATTATTATTCAATTAATAAATTTATTAGGTTACATAAACAAACCTGTGTGTAGGATACATTCAATAAATATCAGACGCAGTTGAACGTGAGACTAAATTCTTTTCTCATTTTATAATTAGAGAAATTAACATAAATAATACATACATGTAGATAAATCCTTTCCTGTATAAAAGACTATCGTCCAATTATTAGACAAGGTATATTTCGTAAGAAGAACACAAATAACGGGCAGCGTCTTAGGCTAGCGCACAAAAGTCTCGACTGAAATTGTAAAGCTCTGCAGACGACGGCTGATGCTCGCTTGGATATGACAAATCACTGGGGCGTATGAGCGCAGCACAATAGGCAGAGGCCACGTCGTGAATACAGAGTCTCTACGTGACTAGGCGCCGACGGAACGCCCACAATCAAGCACGTCCCGAATCACACAAATTACCCCGGCCCTAGACAATATAGCCCTCAATTATTAACATTACGTAGTATCCGTTGGTTAAACATCAGGAAAACAGGAAAGAACACTTCAATGATATTTGCATATTAAAGGGCACTCGCCTCGAGGTGGATATCGATAATTACAAGTTGATAGATCCATTAATATTCATGGTTTATTAAATTTATTCTGCATTAGTTCGTCGCCTAATAACTATTATTTTATGATTTATGCAGTTTTAGCATTATCATAAAATTATTCTAATTCTAGGTCCGCGATTCACCATGCGTGTACGGGAAAATAAACGATATCCACGTATTACAGTCCCCAAATTAAATTTTATGCTTGGATCGAAATTGTGTGAATATTACTGTATATCCTGTAATGCAATTAGGAAAATTTTTGTATATATTTACGTTTACTTAAAATGTTTAAAATTCCCGAATAAGCGTATATACAATACGGTAATTACTTTTTACTATTTATGAATTTACGCTTTCCCGCATGGTTATAATGGATGTAAAATCTTAATTTGTTTACAGGAGAAGGATTTGAGACTCTTATAACGAATTATTTTATAACTGGCCGCATATCGACAACATTCATTGTACAGACAACACATACACTCGATTAATTCGTTTGATTAAGACAATATAACAATTAAAGAACATTTTTGAAAATTTGTAGTGTGACAGAAGTCACATAGGATAAAACTTGTGGTTCGGATTTCCCTTTGTGCGTACTAGCGTCATGTCTGTTTCAGAACGATCAGCTCCGGAAGTAACCATATTTATTCGAATGAGTCTTGCTGTCAGCTCTTCCGCGGAACTACTGACTTCTGATTTTTTGGTCATCTTGAGCCGTCATGTGGGTATTGACTCGTCCATTATTTTAATAACGCTGAGGGTTGGATCCCAGACCCAGTTAAGTTGTAAACCACTGTCCAGATTCAAGGCACAAATATAACTGACACGGACTTGGCGTGGCTGAATTGTTGGCAATGCTGAATCTAGCAATCGAAAATGAGGGACGAGAATTTCAATATAAATTAATTAAAGTTCAATTTAATAAAACCAATACAGTCTTCAAATATTTTATTGCACAATAAAAATCTATGACAGATTATTATGGCCTAGAGCCGAAAACTCCTGATCTATTTTGCTTATGCCATAAAATATTGGTTTTATTAAATTTATTTATTAACCTTAACAGTTGGTAATTATATATGAGAAAATTATAAATTTTTAAAAAGTTTAAAGAGTAATGAACTTTTCATTACTGGCGAAGAGGAAACTGAAGAATGAAAAAATATTCATTACATTACCTGTAACGGAGTCAGTTTTCTAAAAATCACAAAACGAACCCATAAGATATATTTCTTGTCAATTTATAAGAATAAATAGTTGTACTTACAAAATAAAACGTTTGTGTAAGTGTATGCTAATTAGATATATAAATAATAATAATGTTAAATACCACACATCGTTTTTGTAATCTTTGTTACTATCGTCATGTATTAAAAAAACGCTAGAGTTATATGAATAATACACGGCACAAACCAGGTGATTAACTAAAACGAAAACCTAAACGGAAGTTTAAAGAGTAACAATAACCGACAATGAGGATTACAGAAACGTTGTGTGGTACTTAATTTAGTATTTATTTTTACCTGTTAATTTGGTATTTATTTTTCAAATTAATAAATAGTTGGGAAAACATATATCACCCTATTATTCACGAATATGGAAACAGAACAGAAAACCTAGAAATATATTTAACTAAAACCAATTATAGTGTCTCATTTAATAAACGGAAGTGAAATTAATCATCATCTTCTAAATCAGTGCAACGTATAGAAACCGTAATAAATTACGGTCTCATGTCTCACTCATACCGCAGTTCTGTATGTATGGCCCTGGAGTCATTATACGAAGTAAATACGAATATTAAAAATAAAAGTCTGAATTATAATTATTTATTTTATGAGGATAATGTGAATATAAATTTTAATACTAAATTATTGCCTTATTCATAATAATCATTTCTTATTTAACCCACGTTCCAAATATCTTACGAATTCAAATTTATTGATATATTTTTAATAATTACTTACGAAAATCATCAAATATGTTTAGTGTGATCGCAATTAAATTGTTTAATTTTGAATACCTTTCCAGGCAAACGACTTACGTTTATCCTGGTTGCCAACTTTCATTCTCCGCTCATTTAATTTCAGTCGAATTATAAAGCAATAAAACGAAGCTAGAGCTGATTCCTGTTATATTTATCGTAAATAATACAAAATAAAGGTGCGATTACGATCACTATACTTCCTGAAATTAAATACCTGCCCGTTTACATGGACTCACGTTATCAAAATAATATCAGATTGGTGAATGAACGGCGTTACGAAAATAGAACTTAGAACATTCTTTGTAAGTTCACATGTAAGGTTGAAACAATTACTAATGTTTTAATGTTTTTCAATCTACTTAGAAAGAAAATAAAGTTACGTTTGTATTCAAATTACTTAATATAAACTAATGTTATGTTTTATAAGTTCATAATTTCTTAGAAATATAAAATCATCATTAATATATATATATATATATATAGATAGATAGATAGATAGATAGATAGATAGATAGATAGATAGATAGATAGATATAGATGATGCAATGAAATTTCATACATATGCTTAATATAAATATATTTATTTTATATTTTCAACACCTGATAAAAGCAACAAGGATTATAAAAATGTAGTGTGACAGTTATTTTAGCACCCAATTTTGTTTGTTGAATCAGTCTTTATCTATTTAAAATTAGCCTATCCTCTATTTTACTGAAAAAACACCATTTACTGAACCTACATTTAGTTGTCTGACAGTGAATGCCCTTCTTTCTTGCCCATTTTCAAATTATAACTATATATATATACCTATATATATGCCTAGTCTCACGTTATGTTTAATCTATTTTAATAATCATAGTGGTTATATATGATCGGGAATAAATGTGATAATATATTTAATTAAACATATATATGCAATGTGAACTACTACATTTTTAAGGCTAAAGCCAGGCTTATTTCTCAAAACATTCTTATTTAACCTAAATTTATTGCATATATTAGTACAGACAACAAATAATGAATTTTTAAGCTATAAATGTCACATTGAATTCGTTTATATTACGAATGCAATATATTTTCTTGTCCTCTTTGCATAAAAATTAAATATTTATTATTTTACTAATATCCTGTGAAATACATGAAATAAAAATGGTTTATTGTAGACGTTGGCTAAATAGAGATAAAATTTATTAATAGTTTTATCTAAACAAAAATAGCGCTCCATTGAACATTGGGCATATCGCGCTCTGTGCTGCTTACGACAGCTTGATTGTTTCACTGACAGTCACATGTCAACGAATTGAAATTTTCCTGCAAGTAAATGATAATTATTTCACAATGCTCCATTATTTGTTTAGTTGCTGGCTGCAATTAATTAATTTTGTCTCACAAAACAGTATAAATTTCCTATGATTATAAACAAAAAACTATTTGAAGTCAGAAAAATATATTTATTTAAAATACACCACTAATTTGTGACCTCTTCAGGTATGATGTTTTACACTACAAAAGGAAACAAATGCAATAATTAAAATAAATATTTATGAATTATTTGGCAGATAACAAATTATATAAATTTTGGTGTACTACAGAATTTTGATAGTCAGGTCGTTTCCGCTGAGTGGCGTAGCTGACATACATAACTTAAAGGAGAACGAACAGAAAAAACTCAGTTACATTGTTGAGTGCGTTTTTACAATGGAAACAATTTAAAATTATAACAATATATAAATTAAAGAATTACAAAAGACTTGGGTCATAATTTTTTCTAATTATTAGTATAATTTTTTATATTAATAGCCGTATTACATTATGTAATATATAACATTTCACTCATTAATCTCAAGAAGTAGTTCCTTTCTTCATCCACAATTCATACATTACACTAATCTGTTATATGATTCTTTAAGTAAATATGTTTAGACAAAACAATAAATTTCAATATTGCTTTTTGTTTTTGTGTTCATTTAACCTTGTTTTTAATTAGCGCTTCATTTGACCTATATATGTGGCTTTACAATCAGTAGAATTAATTTTGTAAATTGCGTTGTGCTTAATAATTTTTACTAAGGGAAATAGTTACGAGATTAAAAGATATTTTTCGAACCGTACTTTTCTAAAGGTCCAATTAATTTATGTTGCAAGCAACCAATATAAGATAAAACTATTAAACCACATTTTTTATTCCAATTTTTAATCTGTAAAATGTTACTGATACACGAGATACTATTTAATCTGACCTTAGTGTACTTATTTATAAATTTAAGGGGAGATAAATTTAGCAAAAGAAAATTCTTGACTTTAATTAAATTATCTTTCTTGTACTTAATATGAGATAATTTATTAACTTTATCTACTAAACTACCATGGCTTTCTTTTGAAAACGAGAATGATAGGTCATTTAATTAAGAATATGTTAATTTTTTGAACAAATTGGTTATTAATTTATTATTACTGAGAGTAATTAGAATGTCTAAAAAATTAAAATGTCTAAAATACTTAATTTGTTCTGTTCAATTTAAAAAGTAAACTTTAAATTATTATGGTTATGTATTATAGATATGAGTAAATAACTGAATTTATATTTGAGAATAATTAAAAAAATTTAACATATCTAAAATAGCATATTGGTTTGAAATATAATTTAGAAGTATAAATCATCCAAATTTCTGCTTACTATATCGGAAAAGAAAGGTGATAAAGGATTTTCCATAGTCGAACCATTAATTTGGTGATAAATTACGTTAATAATACAATTCAAAATCATATTAAGTAATATAAGTATTTCAGGTGATATTTTAAAGTATGCTCCAATTATGATAAATTATTCCATTTTTCTTTGACATTTTGTTTTAAATTTAGTGAACGATAATTGAATCGACAAATATGTTCTGTGCATTTAAATAATTATTGGCATTATTTACAACCGTTGCAGAAAGCCATTTAAGTGAAAATTGTATTGACGAAGCTGTAGGTATCTTGCTATCACATTGAATGGAACGTTGTGTACGCAACTTTATTGGGCATGCTCTGGTCCAGCTATAAGCCAATTGCTCGGAATGTTGATCGGCTTTTCCCAACGTCGTAGCTGACAAATAGCATTGGCGGACAGAGTTGTGGCTATCAATCTCCCCTGTCACTAATATTGTGAAGGCCAATTCGGATGCGATTTGCTGCTGGCAATAATGCCTCTAACACAACAAAACGCAATTTTCTTCCTACCTTTTAAATATCAAATGAAACATGAGCCGTTGCTACGAACTGCGGAAAAAAATCAGAAAAATATTTATTTTGATACTACAGTATGAATATTGTCTACAATAATTACAGTACGACAGTTAAACTTATATGTTTTTAGTATTTTATACTGGAATTTCTGTTAGGCTTTCAAATTTTCTAGGCGTATTTAGTCATTTAACACTGTACTAAATTCAATTTGTAAAATATATGAAGTCTTTAGTGAATGAATTAATAGTATAGTTTATTATTATAGAACAAGTACTTGTAACAGTAAAACTTGAATGATACTGAGTTGTAATTACACAAATTTTTATTATTGTAAATATTTATAATTTTAGTTGTGTGTTAAATACGTTTCTGTAGTCACTTCGAAAGAAGTAAATTACTGCGTTTTACAATTTTTTTAGGTAATTCCATCCTATATATTTAGATTAATTTTGAAAGCAGCTTATAAATATTGTTTCAGGTTTACTGATTTAATCCATTTCGGTGAATCAATAATATATTCTTGACCTGGCTTAGGAAATTCTTTTATTACTTGTCTTAATGCGTTGTTTTCTATCTTTGAAATTTTTTAGAAAATAGCATTATGTATTACTTAAAATATATGTAATTTGACAATTAATTTCATAGATTTAAATTTCAAAATAATCGTCCGTATACTTGATTAGTTACGAACATTTCTTAAATACCGAAGAGTAAATCTAATTATTTGCACAAAATATTATTAGATTGAAAATAATAAAATTTTCAACGGCATAGTGAATTATATACTGTGGTATAAAATTTCATTGTTGTAGAAACTCTTCGAAACGGATATATACAACTTAAAGAGGATCTTAGTACAAACCACTAAAACTTCTTATTGTCTGGAAGTTATATGACCCCGTACCAAGTTTGTATTTTCCAATAATTTTAGGAACTTTACCTCAATATTATTTGATAGTACCTCATTTAAGAGAATTAAAGCCTTCTATTTACAGACAATCAAACTCGCCAGGTTTCTTATATACTGTAATGCACTTTTATAAACATATTATTATAAAATAATTATAAACATATTATTATAAAATAATTAAATATTGTTGACTTGATGATTTATTTGTGGAATCTATTATATTTAAATCATTTTATATCTATATCTACAATTTTATTTACAACTTCAGGAGCATTTTTCCTTTAGATACATCAGTGTCTATTCCTCAATGATGTTTGTAAGAATATTAATAATCAAGTAATAATGTATTGATGATTTCTTTAGTGCATTTACTGATTATTTTGCGTTGGGATTGTTGATGAAAATACAAAACAAAATAGTTAATACATCTTCCATGATTGGGATCTCTTAGACAGTGATGTTTCTGACATATATTGTGGAAATAAAACCTTTCGTTTGTTAAGGGCATTATTTTCCTTGCAATAATTTAAATGAGAATATTATGTTTTATTTGCCTTCCGATAAAGAAGTAGGTAAAATATATTTGAATGACCTCTGACGGTCTCTGTTTAGTATTCATTTCGTTTCTTCTCCTAATAGGCCAATAGTAATTTGCAAAAAATTGGATGTTTGTAAGCGTGAGAGAAACTCTCGTCAAATAAGTTCAAAAGGTAAAATGAGTCACCATACTTATTTGCTAATAAACTGAGATATTAATGCGACTGTGAATAAAACAATAAAAATAATATTAAGAGAATTTGTAGGTTGTAACTAATAATTACAGTGATAATTTGTTAGTCACCTCGCTACTTCTATATTCACAACCAATGTAATGAGATCCTACTTCAAATTCTACAGATTTCCACCGAAATAATTATCTAATAAACCCAACTCTTTTGTGATAATTTATTTCTTTTACGGTAATCCGAAGGATTTAATTTACCAAAATTACGTTTTATCCATGACGACACTACTTGGGGCTTTTATATAATGGTATATATTTGTTTACTTTCTCAATAGGTTGATCATCATCATCATAATAATCTATACATATTTTTGGATAATTCTACTTCATAAAAATTAATTTTAATTTAATAAAGGATAAGGAATGAAATTATAAGAAACATACTCGCAGAATAACATACAATTGTTAATAGAAAATTGTTTTGAGGTTGCCAAATATTATGTATGTTGAACAGTAATTTATGGAAACACACATTTACTCTTGTTTAATCATGCTCACACGTTTTTTTTGCAGCTATTAAAGGCAGTAGTACAGAAATAGCTGCACGAAAACTGGAAGCCACAGCTATGCGTACTTCGGAAGCATGTTTAATTGAATGAAGAATGGACCGTGAAATTCGCTCTAATGACGTCATTCATATTCATGGTCGTGATGGAACGGTGCCAGTAATCTAGAGGGATCTCTGTGCCAACGCTTCTACAGTATGTTCACGTCTGCGTCAATAGAAGAACATTGTTTCAGGGACCAAGTACAGATTATGGGTGACAACGCGTCTCTTTAAAATGTCTACCTTCAAGTTTTAAAAACGTTAAATCTTATACGTCAGTTCAAACGTTCTTATAGCTGCCGTTATATTTTATAAATAAGTTTGCAATATATCAAAAAATTGACTGAATTTCATTTCTTTAAATTTATATTTATAAATACTTTACAAATATTTTCCTAATTTTTCTAAATCTTTGTGAATATAATATTGGAATGACTAAGTATAAACGGGTTGTTCTTAATTATTTAAACGAAGTAGACGTCAGATTGTTAAAATTGGGGATGAATTTTCAATCGAATGTTTCGTAAGATCGGACGTCCCTCAGGGTTCTGCTATCGATCCATTATTATACTTAATTTATGTCAACGACTTACAATGCAAAATAAAGTCAAGGTTAAGTCTCTTTTTAATGATTGTATTATTTATAGAAAAATAAGAGAGCTCTGGAGAAGTACCTCTCTAAATAATTTATTATGAATAATCTGGACAGTTATGGTGACACTGCATGAGAGGAATATCAATAGCACTAAAATTAGATACAAGCTTTCGCAAAAGAGGGAAAGATATTGTCTCAAAAGAGAAAATAGGCGATTCGTCCGGCAAGCAATAATGCGAAATTATACTCTCACTTTTTAACAAGAAAACATGAAAATATAACAAAACAACTCAATAAAAATTATTTCAACATATAAAAATACATTGAAGTAAGTATTATTTTGTAAACAGAACTAATTTTTCGCAAATTTCATCTTACTGGACTAAGATATAGTGAAAATGTAAAGAAGTGGTATTCATCCTGATTAGAATGTAGAAATTTTGCTACTCATCTTTGTTGAACGTAAGTTTTTCTTTGTTTTTTAATTAATATTTTATATTGGATATTTTGTATAATCTCCCTCGGCCATAACAAAGTGTATTTAAATTAATTTAGTCATTAATTTGACTAATTTTATCGTATAGACATGTATTTATACACATGTTCAGCTTAAAAAATAATTAAAAATGTTAGATATATATAATTACATAATAAATATATACACTAAGAAGTAATTGTTTAGTATATCTGTATTACGCAGTAATTATATTTTTCGGTAAGTATTGATAATCCTCTTTTCTCTGAAATATATTCCAAGTATTTTCGAATGTCAACAATTATAATAACAATGTGATGCCACTAAAAATTTACACTTTCAATTAATAATAATACTGCGCTCATTTATCTTACGGGCTGACTGTGTTGAGTGCCAATATATTTAAAATTCATAATAAAATATTAAAGATTGATTGGAGGTACCACTTATTAGACATACAAAATGTATACAAATCCAATGCCCTGAATTTGTCAAAGTATATAAGTTTATTTTAATAAATGTCCTCAAACACCGTCTATTTCAACGCATCTGAGGGCTACGATTTTACAAATTAAATACTTTAAATAGTTTTGGCTGAATTAACTTCCTTAAAACAATGTAGTAAGCAAATTCTGTGGTTCACTAACTCCTACACCCTGCGGCGATTTAGGAACTCATTTCCCCAAACTAATTCAACATGACTCGTAGACATGCACTCGTGCACAAAACGTGACTGGATATTATGATTACATTTTTGCAATTGTTAACTTCTCGCTACTGTACATGTTAATCAATTACTAATCATTCGTCAACATGTAATTTCATTGAATATATTTTGAAATGGCGTCATTGAAAGCCTAAAATTATTTAACGCAACTTAGGCTGAAACATAGAATCGATTAGATGTTAAAATAATGTTTTTTTTAAAGGAGTAATGTTACAGATTGTTATGGCCAAATATGGAGAAAGCGATTGAAGAAATGACTAACGAATTTAAATAAGTACTTAAAGTGTCTAAAAGTTGAGATTGTAGAAGACTTGACTCTTTAAATCTTATAAAATGCATCAAAAGACAGTTAACTTCTAATGTAACCTTAAAATGACATATTTACGACTAACATAAAATAATGTTAAATTGTTTAACAGTATTGGTTTGCCTACAAATATTATTGACGAATTGTTATTTTATTTTGAATATGGTATAAACTTTGTAGGTATTTTTGATAATACATAGTACTTCTTAAAGAAATGTACCTATAGGTAGTAACTGTAATGTATTCATTAACTAATGTATTATAATGAACTTTAAGAAAGGAATAACTCTGTGTCCACTTAATGTTTATTAAATGATAATGTTATGATTGTGAAACAAATATTTATTTCGAGTTGATGTAGGTGATTTTGATACGATAATATTGAACATAAATGACGTAATGATGTCATTGGTAAAGGTCAGATTGATAAACTAATGTTTCCAACAGTAAAAAAAAATGTTGTTCGTCTTCAGGTTCGTGGATGATCAGTTCACAGCATAAACAACTCGTAAGTCAATAATCTACATGTTTCAGCTCCCGAGAGACAGCAATGACAGCTTTATGTGTCTGAATAATGCCAGAGGAAAGGGTTCAATGATTTATATATGATCATTTGGTAATAAATTTCCTAAAATATTCCTGTTGGTGCGCTGGCAAAATCGAATATCCAGAGGTTACATGTTCAACGACGAATGCAAACGAGTAATTTATACATTTACATAGATATAATTCGATATGAAATCTGGACCTGGATCGACTGATCAACAACTCAATTATACCAATATACAAATCTTCAAAACTATGTTTATTACACAAACATAAGTTATGGTCTAAAAATTACAGGATGTTTCGGTAATTCAACGATAATTATCTCCAAGATAACGTAACATCAATCATCGTACAAGTATGTAATAAAAAAAGATAGCCAAATACAGACAAAAGAAGTGATTAAATAAAATCCACACAACGTTTCTTCCTTCCTTCAGGTGATAAGAAGAGCCTAGTGCTACACGAACAAGTTAGTTGACAATTCTCAAAATTGGTCTAATAGAGTTGTTGAACTTAAACATTTTGAAATTCCATATCACAAACATAGTGTGTAGATTATAAACTTATTTTTGTGTTATTGCTTTTCCCATAACAGTAACTACTTAAAAATCAATGGCATTTTTGTGGCGCCATTTTTTATAATTTGATTTTTGTTATTTCGCCGTTGGTGTAATCTCTATTGGTTTGATTGAAAAATTTCTGCGTATGTTGTCCAAAATGTTTGTGGGATTCAGGTTTGGGTAGGTAACTGGTTGCATGAGGGTAATCTACATAGGGGTAACGCCTCCTTAATAGCATTCGAAGGGATTTGAAATAGGAGATGCGGAAGTGTAGAGGAAGGAATCCAAAGGCTAACTAGGGCATGGTTTAAAGATTCTACGCGTCATTCACCTTAAAAGGTGATGCAGGACAAACCCTAGAAAACATGCATCAGGTAAGTCGGGCATTGGGTACTTGCCCCACACCCTTTCGATATCGGGAGAGGAGTTTGCTGAGTCCCCACAGCATTGCCTTCTCCGTACCTCGACCAGTTTATTTTTTTTAGGGTAACAGGCTACATGAGGGTAATCCACATGGTGGCAACTCCCCTTCAATAGCATAGGAAGGTATTTTAAATGGGGGATGCGGAAGGGTAGAGGAAGGTAGCAAAGGGTTAACTAGGGCCGGGGACTATAGTTTAAGGATCCTATCCGGCATTCACCTAAAAGTAATACAGGACAAACATTAGAAAACCTTCATCAGGTAGGTCGGACTATTGGGTACTTGTCCCACGCCCTTCAGATGGCGGGATAGGGGTTTGCTGTGGGGTCGCAGCTTTCCCTATCTTGCCTTGACCGGTTTAAGAGGCTGCTGGTCGACTATTCCAATAGGAATAGCGGACAACTCTTACTGTATGCCCAATATCTGCGACCCCGTAACATTCACCTCTCAAAACAGGCCGAGGTGCCTCGAATGTGGGAACAGTAGTTCAAAAAACCAGAGAGATATGAAGGCATCCCCAGAGCATCCGCCAGAGCTCTCTGGGAAGGTTCAAGGGAACCTTAGTTGCATAGGAGATTATATTAAGAAGATGCGTTTTTCCGTTCACCTATGAGTAATCATTGTTTTCGAGGATGCAGTAGCACTGCTAAAAAATTCATTTAAGTTCAGATCACATTGTTGACACAAGTGTCCAGAGGTACAGTCCTTTCAACCGTTTCTTTTCCACAGCGTGAAAATTATTTTTATTTAATTTTAATTAACAGCGGTAATAAAATAAAGAATCAACACTATTTTGAGCTTGACTTTTTGAGAGTTGTATTTAAAACAATGCATGCAAATCTAATTATAATTTTTATTCAATTGTACAAATATTTTTTCCGAATTAATATTGCCTAAAACAACCACTTGATATGGTGCTAAGGAAATTATTTTCTATGTATTACTTTTAGATTTTTTACAATAATTAATAAGATGTAATTAATGTGTACAGAAGTTTTATTGTAAATTAGTATCTTTTATTATTACCAATATTTCTCAATGTTTTTAAATACAGAATGCATTATAAATTAATTATATTTCTGGCAATTATTCGAAACCTTTATTTTCGTAATGTACGAATTCTATGCGAATTATTGTTTTCAATCTATACACCCTCATCTCAATTATGTTCGCAACTTACGACAATATTATGTAAAATATATATGCAGGCTAAAACTTAAGTAGGTAAAGCACAATGGCATCAGATTATTAATTCGAGAAGAATTTGTGATTAGCCTCTGACTTCTTGCTTCAGAAAACAACTCCAATTAAAATTTTGTTTTATTTATGTGTGCACAAGAAGTTTCTATTCGCAGACAATACCTTGACTGAATTCGAAGTAGTTATACTTTCATGACACGATTCTTCTGTACTAGTATTCCGCTGGCCAAATAAAATATAACATAACTTACAGTAAAAGTAATTTAATGAGCAAACCCAGAAGTATTCATGAATCGAAAACATTTTTGCACAGTTTTATTCTAGTAACTCAGTAGTTATTTAATGTTTCATAATCTCTGTACTTAAATTAAAAATTCTATTTAAAACAACATATTTTCCGCAATTAGTTCGTCTGAGAATAATTTTATTAAATTCAGAAATTAGACATCGCGATTTATTTTACATAATTTCTCCTACTATTGTTTTATTAAAGATTGCATCCTCAGAATCCAATAGCAAAACTTAGAATAAACATGATAAATTATACAATTGAATTATTGTGGCCAATCCAAAGACTCCTGTCTGAATTAGTATTTTCGAAGAGCTGAATTCAGAACAAGTTTACAATTTTTTAAAATATGGAAGAAACTTAATTAAAAAAGAACATTTCAATTAAATATACTACCATAAAATGGGTGATTTTTAACACTAAATTAATCACTCACATATTTATATAACTCATTACAATTTTAAAATATATGTAATATTAGACGATTTTTTACTCGGAAGCAATTTTTTTTAAAAAAACGTTACTTTAATTCACTTATTTAAGTTTACTTTTAATTTATATTAACCATTTCATATTGTTAAATTAATGTGTACACTAGAATATAAATACTCTAGAAATATATAAATCAAAGTTTACTATATTCAACAAATATTAACAATAGAAATATTCATCAAACAACTGATGTCTGGTAATATTAATTAAATATTTTCATTAGCTATTAACGTTGACGTATTTTAATTTTCTCGTGCTACCAAAGAAGAATATAAAATTTTCGTGATCACTCAACCCCATTATGTATTCTGGCAGATAAGATTCTTGTCTTTACTTTTCAAATTAGTATGAAACAAAGTATTTACCTTCTGTGTAAACTCGGAAATTATATTCTGCTCTAAATTTTGCTTCAAGTTTTAAACATTCATTCCTTTCTCCATGTCTTGAATAAATCTTCCTCTAAAGTTTCGTCCTCTTACCGTTGTAAAAACCTTAAGTGCATCTATATATGTGACTGATCAATTATAAAATTTTATAATATACTCTTTCCTTTACTCTTAAATTCATATAGAGTGCTTTAATTTCAATAAAATCGGTTTTTTAACTGCCTTTAATTATCTGAAACCTAAGATTGTTAATTATATATATGGCATTTACTGAGTAATTGTTGTCTAATGATTTATAGTTCGACATTTATCAAATAATTTTATGAAATAGTATAAGTAAAATAATTTAATGGTCAGTAAGGCCCATTTTAAATTGCGAAATTGAACTACAGTACATAAGAAGTATATGATGATTATATTCTTAATTCATTTTGAGAAAATATTTAAACCGCAAAGTATTTTTAACTTATCTAAAACTGCTATTGTTGATTACTTATTATATTACATCTGACATTCAATAATTATAAAAGGAATTAGGAAGTCTTCAAATAAGAAAACATTTATTTAATTAATTACTTTTTTCGTACTCGACAATATACAACTATGTTTTATCCGTCATTTTGGTGTTCCTGCAGGCGATACCAATTAAAATTTTAAAAAGACCCTAAATTGTTAATTTTGATACTAAATTGCTTCTTCGATGTGCAATAATGTTTTATAATTTATACACTTCAAAGAATTCTATTGTAAGTTTATATTATAATTTGTTTTCTAAATTTATACACCCAAGAAATTAAAAATTGAATACCTTTTTGTGATTCGTTTGTGTAATGCCTGAGGAAATACAAAATATTGAATGAAACTTAATAGTTCGAACTATGTTGGACGATTGCTATGACATCTGTCAAGTGGTTGTCTACTGTCGTCTAGCGCCAACTCCGCTTGTTAAATGAAATAAGAATTTGATTTCGTACAAAAACTTAAATTGGTGATAAGTTTTGCGATCTCAGAATAAAATAAGTTATTAATTTGTTTACGCACAGAATTATTACTCTAGAAGAACCGTAATACGCAAATTAAAATAAGGCTTCTTTAGGAAATAAAACATATTTTTGTAATTTAATGAATATGTATTTTTAAATAGGAGGGAATTATAAATACTTAGTTGGGGCGTGGCAAAAAAAAAAATTGGGGAAACAATTTTCTAGAATCATTGTCTACCAGTAATTGACTTATATTGGAAATACTCAATTATAAACTTATTACAAGTCTGTTAATATAGTAAATGGAAATGTAATTAATATAACCATACGATGCACTTTTACAGGAAAATTTTTCTATCAAATGTAATATTAAAAAAGCACATTAATTCAACGTGTTGACTAGAGCTGAGAATTAAAACAAAGTTTGGTACTTCTGAATATTCGATTAAACCTATTAGTTTATTTGACAATACCATTTCTTTCATATTTAGTTTAAAGCCTTTTATTCATTAGACTCATCGGTACTAACCAGTAAAGATCAATAAGATTTAAATATTTTATACAAATTATAAGAAAAACTTGGTACAGAGATTTTGTAAAATTGTAAAGCCATGTTTCTGGCCATAATCCAATACTTTAATACCAAATAAAACATTAGGATGGTAGAACATTTATCTACTAATTTTAAGCTGGCATAAAATAATTCAGTTAATATTAATAAGTAGCTCTCTATTATTTTCAACTGGTATTGCTGCAAATTTTTTTTTTAAATAATGCTATTTTGGTATAATTTGCAAAGCTTACCTCGGTTCGTGCGTCACCTGTACTGTAATACTCGAAACTGATGGTCATGAAATAGCCGACCACTTGGCCAAAGGTCGGCGGTTGCTATAACGAACATTAGTTAGTAGATAAGAGATAAACCATCTCATTTAATTATTTTTGTTCTGCGTTTATTTGCTCGTTAGTCAATTTCTCATATATATATACATATATATATATATATATATATATATATATATATATATATATATATATATATATATAAAACGTAGATTCCGCTTATTATTAATTAGGAAACCATTAAACAACCTCCCAACAATTTTATGGTCAGCCAGTAAAAAATGTACACAGAAAAATATTTTAAACTCAGGTTTTATTCATTTTAAAAAATGCGTAAGCCATATTTTGTGGTTTAATGTCCTAGTTAAAGGAAAAAAATCTGTTCAAGCAGCATAATTTTTTATACTGAAACAAATATTCCTAACATTAACATTAATTACCCTACAGAAAACATTCCTTTTAAGATTATTTAGAACTGGCTGACTTCCCGGAGTTGTACGGATATTTATTTATACCAATATTTTTATTAAGGAAAAATAGTTAACTATCTCTCAGTCATTTTCATTTTTTTTATAATTAACCCCTTCTTATCCTGTGTCACACTGACGGGGACAGAATACGTACCTTAATCGTCATCGGGATAGTCTCGGTTCATCTCATAAACTCCAAAATATATGGATTCAACACAAGTTTGTAATTTTTTTTTACCATTTTCCTCCTTTCCCAACCTCCTACCTTTGTCCCCATCAGCTTAAACAGGTTGAAAATCTACTTAACCTGCATGGTGAATGTCACTACTTAACATAGTGAACTCCAAATTTGACACCAATGTGATTATTAATAATAAACAACTTTGTAATTAATCCCTTATCTTCCCTAACCCATATTCAAGGGTTGAAGTATAACATATCCGGCTTTGAGAGCGTCATTGTTCATCTCGGCAACTCCTAAAACTAAGAATACTGCTGAAGTTTGAGAAAGAACCTTTGTAATCTATTAATCGCAGTATTTTTGGACATCTTATTGTTTAACCATAACTCCTGTCATGAACAATATTGGGTGAACTTCGACTTGTCCACCGTGGGAAGTGTCACACCTCTATTTTTAGTCCCCAAAGCGATGAATTTGATACCAATCGCGATCATTTGTAATTGATTTTAATGCCCTCTAAAGGCGATAAGTGTTGCAATTGAACTTGAATCTCTGAGAGAGCAATTAATCACAGAAACCCCAAGAAATAATTATTAGACACTAATTGTTTTCAGTGTCATTATCGACCTAAGGGTGCTAGAGTTATCTTATTCCTACAAGGATTTTTTCAAGACTATACGTCATGTGTAACAAGTTTGGTCGACATTGCTCTTTATGTTTTTGTTATAATTATCATTACATTGACTGCAGTTAAATCCACAAAACATTCCCATGACTCAAGTCTTCATTGTTGTTGTTTCTTGCTTTGCTTCGTATTATATACGTCGTGTACTCATCCGTTGAAGGTAAAAAGTGACAAACCATGGATGCTTCGTGGAGGCTGTGGAGTAGGAGGCACAATCAATGTAATGAGAAAAAATTTTAGTGCCTGATATTTTGCTAAGTAAATAAAAAAAATCTGTTTTATATTTATCAGTCCAGAATATTTACAGCAAGCAATTATATTAAAATTAAAGAGTATAGACTAAAATAAATACTGTATTGTGTCATACCAGGTATTATAACTCAGGAAATTAAATGCTTTAAAAATATTAATGGGAGCAAAGTAGAAATGGAATGGAAAATATGTGTCAGGCTCGTACTATATACGGCTGCGTACGTATACTCGTAGCAATATATTCCGTGAGGCTGTGTTGGTGGCAGCGGTATTTTGCTGAGGCGCTCACCTGAGCCTATTCTGCGCTCTGTCCGCCCAGATATGCAATGATGACTGCTGCATGGAAGGGCCGGAACTGGCCGTTGTTTCTCGGTTATCGAGGCGAGCTCTAGCTTATCGTTGTTTGCAGCGCTCACACGGCAATAGGTGGAAATCTCGACCCGCGGAACAATGACGCCATTAACGTAATTCATAATGAGAAGCGCACAATGGAACCTGTGTGGCCAGAGCGCATCCATTAATCCACATCTATCTATACAGTGGGGACAATTCGCACAAACGCCGTGTCCCGCGTCTTTCATGACAGTTCCCGAAATTGGGCTGCGTCGATGCTTTTGTTTCCGGAGGTCCTTTCACAAACTTCAGCAATATAACTTACGAAGTCTCGCTACTTAAAAAAACTAGTTTCTAAAATTTAGATACATTCTGCACTATTCTTTAGGTTTATTTACTAGCTGAATTATTCAATTGTACGTGAATTTTGTAATATTACACTTTCGCACAAGTTACTTATTAAAACTAACAAAGGCAACTGTTTTCAAAAAGGTTGTCATGTATTAATCGGATAACAAGTGGAATAATATTGTACAGGCCAAAACACTCATTAAATATCTAAGAAATTAATTATTGTTTCACATTAGTACACCTTAGTATAGTGAACTCAAACTTGGTAATGTAGTAATGTAATATAATATACATATTATTTTTCTTAGTCTTTCTATCCCTTTATCTTAGATACCTTTTAATTGTCGGAGTTCTATTCAATTAATTTATAAACAATTGCAATTTTTAACAATTTTTTTAAGTATAATAAGAATTATGCAAATAAAATGCCAAGGCTTTTGAGTTTTGTCAACTGAAAAGTTTTTGCAGTTGTGTCACTCTCGGCTCTTCTTCGCACCTGACGAAAGGAACAAGGATCCCAGAAACGTTGTATGGTATTAATATTATCACTTTTTGTCTGAATTTGGCTAACTTTCTTATTCAATAATTATGCAAATAATTAACATCTTTAGAAATAATACGATAATAATCATTTTAAGTCTGTTAAAAATTTAACATCCCAGTGTTATTATCAATTGTTAGGCGAAAGCGACGTGCTATAATTACATTTCTGAGAGTACCCGTGACTGCGTAAAAATGATATGACGAAAATAATAGCCGATATATAGATTAACGGCAGGCCATATCTTCAGAGTATGGATATATAACTGGATGCAAGTGACCAGTGTTCTCAAATGTTCGCTTTCATGTACTGTTTTGTGTAAATAATTATGAAATAGTTAACTACAAAAGCATACATATATTTGTGGCTTTATAGTAAAGAATGAGTGTTTAACTAATAATGGGCGGATATATCACCTTTTTCGGGGTATAAATTTTCAAAGAATTTTGCTACATCGTGCTCTCGGAGTTATGTGAAGACCTGTTTTGTGAACCTTTGCGTGGGACACAAGTGCTGCATGCATGCTGGCGTTCACACATCATTGAAAACGAATACAAATCTTTCCCAGGCTAGCGAGCGCTTTCAGCGGACTCTGGGCTCGATTTTTCACCTTCCGCGGCTCTGAATGTGATGGAGCCATTATTGGTCTAAAGCACTATAACCCCTGCATCTTTATAGTTTGCGAACATGCTCCAACATTTTTGGAGCGAAATGGGTAAAATCACACGACCAAAAGGAACCATGACTATTAAAATCAATTCCTTTGAATAGCATGTTCCCTATAAATAATTTATGGAAGCAAGACAAATCATTTTAAATTTTATTCGTAATTATTTTCTATCATATTAAATATTTTTGTACCTACGAATTGAAGATTATGACAATTTATACAATTAAAGAAATACAAAATTCAACTGCATTTTAAAATAATTATCATAAAATAGGCCTTGTCTTTTCAACTTTTAATTAAGTTCACCTGATGAAATCGCATATTTGGAACACAGCTTATTGCTTTACTACTTATATTAATTTAAATGTCAAATATTTAATATTAAACTTGTACTAACTCATTGCGTTGCCTATTATTATAATAAAAAGTTTATTCATAAGACTCGTGTAATTGAGTGAAACCTAGTATTTTGTTTCCAAAGGTAGTTGTAAATTTTCAAATCAGTCAGCGCCGTATATTTATCGAGGACTTACATATAAAAGTATCTTGAGTCATAATCCGTGATATTTTGTTTAATTTTCCGTAATTAACATTTTTTAATTTTTTGATAAAGAAATAATTTTACAAAAAATTGCGCGTCTGTTGTAGAAAATATATTAACATTATAAATTATAAAATTTGGATTATCACATTATAAGGTATTAGTGTTTGCAAGCAACAGGAAATGATTGGAATTAGAGGTAAATAAATAAATATATTAATACGAGAGTCAATAAAAGATGACAGACATAATGAAATAAGTCATTTTAGTAAACAATGTTATTATTATATGGAGCTTCAGTTATTATAAATGTTTATATGAATACAGAAAACGTCCCATATGAAAAAATGTCGGGATGAAATGTTTTAAGAAAACATCAGTTTAGAAATATTTCCTATATTTCTACACGCCCTATGTAAAACTCAGTTCTTATTATTTATTAAATTAATTCATATTCCTATTTCCTCGACACTGTGCACATTCCGTGTCAAAATTGAAAAACGTCATAATTACATAACAATTCTTGAATCAGAACTATTACCGTAAGTATAGCTCCAGAGTTTTCAGATGTCGTGTCCACTAAAGCTGCGCAGTCGTCCTCTCCCCTTAGTATGAAGTGGGGGTAACGATGAGCTCAGTTTAACACGATTCTTTGTTGCGACAACTAGGAACTGTTAATACTATTCTAAAAACATTGACGCAAAGAAATATATTGTACTCAGTGTAGGTAAATTTTATCTTAAGTTATGTTTTGAAAATTTTTGTACGTACTATTATTGTACTTTATTACTTTCCAGGATGCAAAGTGAAACAAAAAAATAAATTAAGAGGCAGTAAAATTATCCACAGCCAAAGTAGGGAAACCGATAAAACTTGAGTATCCAAGCTCGTGTTGCGGGGGCAACTGGAATATCTATCAGAAGCTTGCAGCGGGTTTTAATTGAATAAAACGAGTGTCAGAGTAGAGGGACCACTTTTCCAACTCCTCGAAAGGTACGGTGAAGGAAAAAAAACAAATCTGAAGTGGACGATTTTGATAAATGCCTCATTCGCTGAACAGTAAATGACTTTCATCTAACTAAAAGGATCTACCGACAATAAAGTCCGTATTAAATGTTCTTAAGGGAAAAATTGGTATTCATGGTAGCTCTTGGACTCTCCATATAATTTTACGAAACCTTGGATTCCGATGGAAGAAATAAGGTACTAATAGGAAGTTACTGATAGAGAACAATGAGATTAAACTAACTCCGAAGTCTACAACAATATAGAAGAGAAGGAAGACCTATTGTTTTCATGGATGAAGCATACGTTCATTCTTCACACTCGAAAAATAAGGCCTGGGGTGATGATAGCAGCAGTGGCATCAAAACTCCTGTTTCAAAAGGACAACGACTGACAACAGTTCATGCTGGGAGCGAAAATGGATTTATCCCTAACGCATTACTAACATTTAAATCAGGATCAAAAGCAGGTGATTATCATGACGACATGAACTATTCAAATTATGAGAAATGGGTTCGACAAAGGCTTCTCCCAAATCTTCCTCCAAATTCGGTAATAGTTGTCGATAACGCACCATATCACAATGTCCAGATTAATCGAGCTCCAAATTCTAATTCAAGAAAAGAGTTTATGACGAGATGGCTGACAGAAAATGGTATAACTTTTACAAACAGAATGTCGAAACCAGAACTTTATTCACTTGTTAAAATCCACAAGCCAACTCTTAAAACGTTCAAGATGGACAGTTTTTTTTCTGAGCACGGTCACTCCATCTTTCGTTCCAAAATCCTATCGAATTGATATGGGATAAAATAAAAAACAACATCTCGAATAAAAATGTTACTTTAAAAGTTGACTCATTCACCAAATTAGTTGAAGAGACGTGTGCATCCATAACCAGGGAAGACGCGTTCTCGGTGTGAACACGTCAAGAAAAATTAAATTAGAATATTTAGAAATGGAACCGGGCATCGACCTCGTGACGGAAAAGGTTACAATTAGGGTAAATGACACGGATAGTGAGGATACTAGCGGTGAAGAGTCAGACACTACGGAAGAAGAAACTGATGATTTGGAAGGGATACAACCATTGTAACTACCGGTAAGAAATTCGTATAATTTATATATTTCTATATTTTTTGGTGATATTATTCGGCGATTTCCTTGCCTATAGTCTTAAAATTAGTACAGACGTAAAGCACGTTATAGTTGAATGTGTGATTGAAATACTTATATGTGCTATTCTGGGTTCGAAATTTGTTGACAATGGTGTTGAAATATTTCGTGAAGTACCTACCTACAGTAGGAAAAGGGTTACTAAGCGGAAGAGTCTAACAGTCGGTAATCTATTCAGCTTATTTCCCAGTCTGCTATCCAGGCCTTCGCGTCTGACGAAAGAGTTTGGGACTTGTTAAATTTATATTGTTCGGGTGTGAGGGTGACAGGCTTTGCTTACTCGGTTGCTGGGGCATTTCAAGTTTTTGTCGGAACGAATCGGAAATTTAGAAAGGTCCGAAACGTTACCACTACAGCCTTGTTGATTGGTTTTTTTAAATGTTTTTTTTAGGGAAACAGGCTACATGAGGGTGATCCACATTGGGCAACTCCCCTTTAATAGCATAGGAAGGGATTTGAAAGGGGCGATGCGGAAGGGTAGAGGAAGGTAGCCAAGGGTTACTAGGGCCCCCGGGCTATATTTTAAGGATCCTACCCGGCATTCGCCTAAAGAAATGCAGGGAAAACCTTAGAAAAGCCTGCATCAGGTAGGTCGGGCATTGGGTACTTGTCCCACGCCGTTCTGATAGCGGGAGAGGAGTTTGCTGTAGGGACGCAGCATTCCCTTCTACGTGCCCCGACCAGTTTAGGACGCAGCTGGCCGACTATTCCAATGGGAATAGCGAACAACTCTTACCGTATGCCCAAGGTCTGCGACCCCGGAACATACACCTCTCAGAACAGGCCGAGGAGCCTCGGCTTGTGGGAACCTTAGTTCAAAAACGGAGAGTGCTGGTTGGTGTCTTTACATTTCATTTTAAATAAATTAGGTTCTGAATCACCTATACGAAATTTATTAAAATTGAATTAACGATTTTATAAATTTAACTCCATTCGAAGTCAGTTTATTGGATCCGTATATAACGTAAAGACTCGCCTGCGAATAATTAACAATCCACTTGGACGAATTGTTAGCTGCAGTTGTGAACAATGCGAGCGTCCTGAAATGTGTCGGTTATGGTTTCTCCATTGTTGTTGTATTGCTCTGGGTAAAGCTAAGAAATCAATTAATTGTTCCAAAACATCACAAAAATTTGTTTCGTTGTGGAAATGTAGAGAAACAATCGCGTGGATCTGTTGCATGAAAAAAAAATAGAAAAATATATATTTCTTATCAAAGACTTAATCCGACATTAAACGAACGGTAAAGAAATGGCAACCTAAATTGAAACCCAAAATTTTTTACTCTTACAATTTTGCAACCTACTCCTCCCATTTCACGTATCTTCAATCACTTATTAACCTGCTTTGCACAATATTCCTTTTCCTTATTCATTTGCACTTTATAGAAATTGAAATACTCTTATAATATCTTTGCAAGCTTCATTCCACCACTGTGAAATAACTTTAATTCTTAAGTTTCAGGATAATCCGTAAAATTTAAGAGCTGATAAGTACAGGGTGCCTGTTTATCCCGTTCGAAATGACACAATGAATGTTTTCAAAAATTTTAGTAGCGTGTTCCCCAACAACTTACCAAAGAGAAGTTCTCCCCTGACCAAACTCCCCTCCCATCATCTCATTTCCCCTACTTCGCGCAGGTCGTACGCCAGGCTAAACCTCTCCAACAAAATTACTTTTTTATGACAAAAGTGGATTTTTAATGTGTAGAATTGTTTATGAAATGTTAATAATATCGTCAAGAAAAAAAAGTTATCATAATCATACTAATTCAATCTGTAATTCAAAATCCGTGTTCTAGAAACCACTCCAGTTAACGAAAATCTCATAACAGGATTTCACGCATCAATTTTCTACGCGCACCATAATAAATTATTCTTTGCATAAGAAAAAATTCTACGTTGTTATCACAAAAATGTAATCTATCTTATTGATAAAAATGTATGTTCCACATTCTATCTATATAATAAAAAATGATGTATATTTGTATGTATGTATGTATGTATGTATGTATGTATGTATGTATGTATGTATGTATGTATTTACGTTGTTCTTTATACAAATTTTATCGCGTGGACAGAATGCAACAAAAATTGGTATACGTATTCTGCCAAAATCGAGAACCGGTACTGTGGGGGTGACAAACCACTAGCATAAATGTGAAAAGAATTATAATTTTAAAAAGTGATCATTAAGTGATAAATTACTGCGCGCCAATATATCATGACATCACGCGACAGAGAGAGACGTTACTACGCGACGAACAAAGGAAATAGTTCGATTTTTCCGTAATGAAATGAAGCAGAAATATTTTCATTGAATAAAAGTATAATTCTATCCAGTTATACTCCATCGAGTGATAATAAAAAACAATACAAAATACTTAACAATCGTTGCGGAAAATGTTAGTTAATTTAGTGAGTGCAATATGGACACCATTTCTTTACATTTGGAATGTAGCTATCAATTTGATCACTTCAATCCTTTGTAATGTGCGAATACTGATGGACAATTATATCCTGCAATACTCAAGAAGTACTGTCTGAAGACTTACTGACAATTATTTGTTCGCGGAGAATTATATTTCTAAAGAATAACGATGGTATGTTTGTTGCTATTATGCAATTAAATTCTATGTATCTTATAGCTATTAAATTAATGCAGTATATTTATGTATTGGTAAAGAAATTCGGAGGTATGTTTGTTGAGATTGATGCAATAAAATTCAATGTCTTTTATAGCTGTTCAATTAAAGCACTATTGGTCGAAATTGTGTACGGAACTAGGAATAGTTAGATTTAGGTTGTGTCTTCTTGACTAAAGATTAATATAGAATTAAATTCTTTTTCGGGTTTATATAAATAAGACACGGGCAACGCCGGGCACTCAGCTAGTATTAGCATAAACGCTTGGAGCAATTTCAACAAATCGTGGTACACACGTCATTTACGATCCAGTAAATATAAATTTAAATTAATGCGAAAACGACAGATATTATTGTCGAACAGTTTTCTTAATTTATGCGAATAATAGTGTTGCTCTCGTTGCTATAAGTCTAATTTAAAGTGATAATGACATTGAATTGCCGCTCCACCAGGGGTGGAGATGGACACGAGTGACACAAATAATGTAAGAGCAACCGAGATTGGCGTGGAATCAACGATGATGGGGGTAATTAAATTGAGTGCTGACTTTTAACACGCCGGGTAAGTTGACGTCCAGCCCCGTCACAATAATGGTAGAGAAAGGAGGTGTTCTGAAGGCGAAGGGCAGAAATAATAAAAAATGGCCCACTTTTTTTATCGGAAATATTATTTTCTTGAATCTGTAAAGTGGTTTTAAGGCGGAAAAAATTAAAGGTCAAAATTTGGTGTAGTTCCCGTTTGTTTCGAAATAATATAAAATTGAAAAACCTAGGAACATGAGGGATAAGTAAGTATATGGCGCGAGAAGTTTTATCACATTTTTGCTTTATGTTTTTATTTGGTGGCATGTGGAAAGTAATAAAATGTTTTCGCGGAAATATCAGTGCATGTTTTCCAAAGGTAAATCAGAAGTAAATATTTCAAAGTTACTCTTAGTGTTTAACCGTTTTGTTGCAGTTTATAGTTTATTTAGTGTTTATTCATTGCACATGCGGGATAGATTTTTATTGATCTCCAGATTATCACATAAGTCCAGGTCTCTGAGTTTTCAGTATGAGCAAATATATGCAATTTGGAATTGAATTAGCATCAGCATGAAATCATTAGTATATGTTGTCGGGTTATCCACTGCTTAGATTTAAAAGAGGTGATGAGATGTATCAGACTGGTAATAGACGAAGATATAGCACGCAGAATTACGAAACAAGAGAAATAGAAATCTTCTATATATATAAAACTGAATTGCTGTTCGTTAGTCTCACTAAAACTCGAGAACGGCTGAACGGATTTATCTTATCTTAGTCTTGAAATGTTCGTGGAGGTCTAGAGAAGGTTTAAAAGGCGATAAAAAATCGAATAATTTCCGGGAAAACCCTAAAAACAGCCCTTTTCTATTTCCCATAAAACGTTTTCTAAATAATATACAAATCTACACCAGTCGAGCAATTTTCACCAAATTTCGTACACGTGTTCTTTGCGACCAGGAAACAAACACTGTCGGGGTGAGACGCGTCTTCCACTCCCAGAAGCGGGGGTGGAAATATTTAAACATACTAAAACAGCCGATATTTGAGTCGGATAAATATTTTTAGGGGTCAAAGATATTGATAGTGTTTCTACCAATGTTATCTGAATACAATTTTCATCCCCTGTGAAAAGGACACCCTTCGGGTTTGGGGTGGAGATACTTTACAGTAAAATAACGCGAATAGAACCGAGATTGGAGTCAAATCAAAGGTTATGGAAGTCACTGTGTTTAGTTACGACACTCAAATTGGCATTTACCCCTCAGATGCAGGGGTAGCGGGGTGCAAATTTTGGAACATGCAAACACGGTAGATATTTGCGTTGAAGAAATATTTTTCAGAGTAATTATAATGATTAGGGTTCGAGTAGCGTTACATAAAAATTGCGCAAAAGCAACCGAAATTGGAGTCATATCGGGGGTTATAGATAAATGACATCTCGGGCAACGCCGGGCACCCAGCTAGTATGAAATAAAAATATTGTAACGCCAATTAATTAGGACATTAATTGTTTGGACATAAAAATTTGAATTGTTTGAGAAATCCATTATATCGGCAGGAGCTTCCAAAGCAACAATGAAGCTAGTCGCCTTTGTCGAAAAGTCGAAAATGACGTATACGCGCTAAAACTCGAGACGATAGTTTAGTTGGTGACTAGAATTGAACTGAGTTAGTTGGTGTCGGGACATTTCGGAGGACGGAACAAGTGATACTAGAGCAGAGACTAGCCGTCGTTTAATGTATTATTATTAAACAAAGCTGCGAGTTGAAGACAAAGTAAAACATTCACGGAAACATTACATCGAAACTTGCTAAGTAAAATCAGTTTTACGTCCATAGCCAGCCAGAAATAGTAAAGTTGCAGTTTAAGTCAAAAGCGGTAAAAGACTAGCAAATCTACAAACCACAGAATTCATATAAGGCAAGCAGTCAACAGATAGCTGACAAAAAAGAAGATCATCCGAGTTCCTGACATCCTATCAATTTTGACTACAATCAGTCTAAAATCTGTGAAACTTAGAATCAGTGTAAAATATCGCAATAGTGTATTTTCGAAACCAAAAGGAATGCAGGAACCAACTGGACAGATGTGAGTAACAAAATACTAAATAATGATTTATGTAAACGTAATTAAAAGATAGAAGTCCGATTTCGTTTTCTTTTTAATTGTTAATCAGGGTTAATCTCTTTACTTTTAAATTTCGTTCTATTTTAATTGTCAAGTTAATTTCTTTTCTTTTAATTTATTTCTATCGACGTATTGTTTAGGTAAATGTGATTTGTTTGTTAATAAGATTTTTAAATCAAATTGTTGTGTACATTATCAAACCCATTGAAGGCCCTGAGAAATTAATATTTTAAATTGTAATTGTTTTTGAGTTATTGCCACAAATTAAATAAATATTGTTTGTAAATTTTATTAATTATTTTATTTAATTAAAGCCTTCCATTTGATTATTACATTTTGGCTTCCACGACGTGGGGTTAGAATTCTTCAAATTCAGTAAATTAATTAAGTGACCTATTAATTGTGTATATTACAATATATAATATGAGAATTAAGAAAAACAACGAATAGAACAGTAATAAAACTGTGTTCTTCCTCAGGTTAGAAAGATATTCACTGAATATTCATGAGAGTCTGCGCAGTCTTGTGGATTTGGTCCTGATGAATGAGACTAGTCCTTCCGGGAACAGACTCTAATCCCTCTGCCACCTTCCCGCTCACTCCTATCATATAAAACAGAGCGTAAGATATTGCTTCAACATTCACATTGCATTTTCATTGCAGAAAACCGAGAAATTGTCAAGAGTGTACGCAGTGAATATCTTTCTACCCTGAAGAAGAATAAAGTTTTATTACTGTTAGAAACATTGGTTTCCTTAATTATCTTTACTATATCTTTTTATTTCTATTTCTCTAGTTTCGTCATTCTTCTTACTATATTTTCGTCTTTTACCTGTCTAGTTTTCTCAATTCTCTTTACTATATCATCGTCGTTTACTTGTCTCATACATGTAATCTGTTCCTCTATCGTCTTCTCAAAAACCAATCTAAGCAATGGTTACCCCAACAACATCTACTAACAAATATATGCAGTTCTGTGGATCTGAAACCTAAGTTTTCGTCAGAAGGGACGATTTAAAAAGACTCAAGTATGCGTGGGTTTCACTTATGTTTTTTGTTGGCTCATTTTATACTATAAGTAAACATTAACTTGGGATTTCTCCACGATAAATGTTAACGCTGAGAACTTCCTTATTGTATCAAATCATAAAAATCGTAAAAATTCATAAGGATGTGTTTTGAAAGGCTGATTAGATATCCCATCTAATATTATTAAGTCACGTGTGTGACGAGAGTTTCTCAATTACCTTAGTTTACTGAAGTGCAATGATGAATTTAAGAATATTAAAAATATAGAACATGATTTATTTAATTTATCTCATGTAATTATTGAAACATAAACGCAAATTCATACGGAATTCTGTCCGTTTCATACAATATTTAATGTTTCATGTGTTGTAAAAATTATTTCCCATATCGAATAGGAATCATGCTAGCGTATTACAAATTTGCGTCGACGGTTGTCGTGAGACGTTTTATATGTATGAAACTTGATGATCCTGCTCGTTTACGATTACGTTACTAGATCTAGTATTTTTCAGACTGTGCTTATGTGACTGTCAAATGAGTTCATTAAATATTTTTCTTACAGAAAGCAAATTCCAACCAAAAATTATTGTTGTTTCCCTTAAATAAACTTGTTACGTAGCTTCCATTATTAATATTCAGACAGGGTTTAAAATGAAGGAGAACTAATTAAACTTTATTTCCTAGTAGAGTGAGGTGTAGTAGAGTTTGTACCGCGTAGACTACTTCAAACTTTTTAGTCCTGCGACAATACATTCAGTGAGGCAGACACTGATGAGACACTTTAGTCCTCCATTTAATTCTCCTGGTAGATTGGACGACTAACAGCGCCGAATTTAACATTGCGTCGGGAATATCATGTTGGCGGAAGAATTGATCTTATCAACAACAAATTGAGAAGCAATGAACGCAGTGCAACTTTGTGGAAAATGGAAATCCTAAACGCACAATTTTTAACATGCTTTGTATCCGGAATATGTACAAAAATTTTGTATTTCATTTTTAAAATAATTAACACTGAGTGACACACTATCTGTCTGTAGTACATTAATTGGCAGCTTATATCTTAAATGACTTCATTTATGAATCCAATTAAGAATAGCTACCTATTTAATGTATTTTTATTTCAGAATTTTCACTTAGATGTCATTTATCTGTAATTAGACTGTGGCTAAATCTATGAAACGATGTTGGTGTATTATTTTGCGACGAAGATAACATTTAATTTAAATATTTCAATACATATATATACTGCCATGGATTTCGTATTGCGATTACTTCGTGATGTAAGTCGTTTTTGAAATTCAAATCTGAAGTGGTTTTTCTGCTCAACTGAGCTTCTCAGACAGAGAAAAGATATCAATATTTTAGAGCCATTTTTTTTTTCTGATTTTAACTCTGAATAAGAGCGTATTACAGTGGGATCTCTCTAAAAGTAATATGAGAGCATTGCTCGGGGCTTCGTCAACATTAGTCTGTGAACTCTTTAGTCTCTCCTCTGTGCCGCTCGCAGCCAGGCCCCGGGCGCCTCTAACTCTTAGTTATCTGACACAGATGCAGTATCCTCTGCTGCACACAAACTGACCACCACACTCGTCTCCTACAAAGATGATTATGCTTTTGAAAGAGGCAGAAGGGTTGTCTTTTCCCTCCTGGAGGATTTCAACAAAAAAATACGTCACCAAGACTAACATTTACAAGAACTAAAAATTATAAATGTGTCCTATTTTGGTTTATTATATTACTTATCCTTGAAGGTCCTAAAAAGGCCTTGTCAAACACGTCTCTGATCCTTGATAGAAAAAAGCTGTGCCAATGTAATGGAAGCACATAAATATAAAACTTAAATATATATTGTCATTTATTTGAGGAATTTGACTAATGATTTGAGACAGAAACTTAAACGTCTAAACTACTTTCTCCTCATTAAAATAGCTCTAAAATGTTACTCAACGGATGATAATTTTTGTATTAGTACTGTTTTTATGTGGAGTAATGAGGTGACATTCATTTGTCCATTTATATACTGAAAGACACATTTCATTTACAACTTCCTTGAATATAGTGTACGTCGAAATATCATCTTTCGTATATATTTGTTAGGTTTAAAGAGTCAAATATTTGGATCTATTGGCACTGAATCCACAACCAAATTCAAGAAAGTAATTTTCCTTCTTTTGTGTGTGTGTGTGTGTGTAGACAGGCTATGTATAGGGTAATCCACATAGTGGCAACTCCCCTCTTATAGCATAGGAAAGGGATTTGAAAGAGGTAATGCGGAAGAGTGGAGGAAGGTAGCCAAGGGTTAACTAGGGCCCCCGGGCTATAATTTAAGGATCCTACCCGGCATTCGCCTAAAAGTAATGCAGGACAAACCCTATAAAAATCCTGCATCAGGGTAGGTCGGGCATTGGGTACTAGTCCCACGCCCTTCCGATGGCGGGAGAGGAGTTTGCTGTGGGGTCGCAGCTTACCCCTCGCCATGCCTTGGCCTTGGCCTATTCCAATAGGAATAGCGGACAACTCTTACCGTATGCCCAAGGTCTGCGCCCCCGGAACATACACCTCTCAAAACAGACCGAGGTGCCTCGGCATGTGGGAACCTTAGTTCAAAAAAAACCAGAGAGATGTGAGGGCATCCCCAAAAGTAGCCCCCGCCAGAGCTCTCTGGGAAGGTTCACTTGCGAGAAATCCTCTCGCAGGTTTCCTTGAAGTAATTTCCTCTTAATTCCTCTTATATGTAATCGAATTGGACATCAAATTTATCTTACGACCAGAATTGAAATAACTCAGAGAAGTAGTAGTTATATTTACCTGACATTAGTTGCATTTATACAGAATTAAAATGTTCAATACACCAGAAATACTCTTGGAACTAACTACATCAGGCATACAAGCACCAGATAAATTTGGTATTGATGAATATAATCTATTTACTGTAATATTATCCTCTTCAAATAAATATTACAATTTTAATAGAAATTTCTCAATTTCACCATCTAACCAAAATGTTACATTACGCGCGAATTGTAGAATAATTTAGAAATTTCCTTACCAAAGGTTCAGGATGTAAAAACCTCGACCGGACCGGGAGTCGAACCCGGGACCACCACGTGGCGTAATTGAACCTTGAAGAATGTGATTTAATAAATTGTAGGTTCCCCTGGTTCAGGTCTATACAAAGAAAGGAGAAAGCTTGTATCGGACGGGAATCAACCCGGTTAGCTCAAATGCTAACATTCACCAAGCGGAGGTCCTGGTTTCGATTAGGGACGTGAATTTTCCATCCTATCTTTACGTTCTGAGTTTCCATTGGAAGTATTTCTTCTGTTCTTTAATTTTAATGTATATTGGAGGAGAATAATATTACACGAAATAAATTATATACACAATACTAAATTGGTTATATATGATGTACAGTTTATGAATACCAAATTTATCTTATACTTGTACGCCTGATGATATTACAAACTTCGGGTGATTTTGTATTAAATAGTTTCTGATGTAGTAGTTATTTTATTTATTTATTAACTCAGAGAAATGTCTGAAGTGATTATGCTACATGATAGATAGATTTATTCACCATTAACCCTCTAATGAGGAAATAGGATTCGTCACTAATGTACAGTAGATAAATTACATATAAACAGAATTAAAATTAATAGCTTACACACACACAAATTCATATCTGTTCACATTTGTCTAGTCACTACAATCATACACACTATCTTTAGGAAACACGCACACGACTCTAATCACTTTTTGGTATTCATCTCCTGTCGCTAGGAACGGAGGGATGTCGTTATGGATATTTACTAAAACAGAAAGCAGAGGCAGGAAAACAGAACCAAAAGGGGAAAACTGGACAAACTATTTACATATTTATATTTATAGCATATTCGGCAATTTTGTAGGCAAGGCAGTTCAGCAAATGTGAGACCGATTCAAAAATTCATCTACGGAGTAATAAGTTCCATTTACAAGAAACGTTTTACACTCCTTAACGAATGAGTTGTAGTTGTTGATGTTCTTTACATGTTCAGGAAGGCTGTTAAATAGTGCGAATAATGAACGCTAGACTCGTAGAGACTGAGGCTGTGCTTGTCAGACCTGAGAACTGAACGGTTCCTCCATGATTGTCCCCGTTACTTGCAAAAAGGTTCATGTTGCGTTTAGCAAATTTTAGTACTTCTAATATGTAAGCGCTAGGTAGAGTCAGAATATGAAGTCTTTTGAACAGCGGCCTGCAGCTTTCTCAAGAATCTGATATAATTCTGATGGCTCGTTTTTGCAGTTTGAAAACATCCACACTACGAGAACAATTGTCCCAGTTGGCAATACCGTAACACATATGTGAATTAAAGTAGGCAAAATAGACTTGTGAAGCAGTTTTGGTATCAACTTGTTGCATCAATAGTCTCAATGAGTAACAAACAGAACTAAGTTTGCGCACGAGGTGATCAATGTGCAAGTTCCATTTTAATTTACTGTCGACCTGCAAGCCGAGGAAAGTCGCATGATCTGAGAACTTATCCGTTACGATGTTGTTGGTTTCTGTTTTAAAACGAACTAACTTAGTTTTCTGTACATTGAGTGTTAATTTATTGGCGGCGAACAATGTATTTAGGTTTCCGGATGCAATCTCAATCTTCGCATTGGGATTATTTAAATCAATGTCCGTAATTAACAAATTAGTGTCATCTGCGTATAAGACAGATACCTCTGATGCCGTAAAATGAACATTATTGATAAAAATTTCAATTTAAAAACATGAAATGAATTAAAATATAAATATAAATTTTTTTAATGCAGTCTGATAAAAATAACGGAAATAAAGATTAATAGAATTGCCATTATGGTACTAAAAACGTAATTCAATAAAATATTATTTTTTTCATTTCTGTCAACGACAGGTGGTCAATTGACGTTTACGAAGGCTAAGATAGACTTAACCTAAGTGACGAAATTATGAACAATAAACGTTCAAATGTTTTGGGCCGAAATAATAGTTGAGGGTATGGCGCATATACGTCAACGCGTTTTCGCAGTCACGCTAAGGTTTTTCAGGAAAACTGTAAATAAATTAATTATTTCACGGCGTGGTGTTTGATGACTGGGATAAAATGTGTACAGAGCCACATTCGTGATCAAATATGTCAGAAAGAGACAATGGAGGCTTTGTGCAGATTTCATAAAAAACTGTCACGCAAGTAAAAGGTGACACACTATTTCATTTGGAACTATTGTAATGGGGTAATATTTAATTCATTTATGTATGTAGAGGGTTGTTGTAAAAAAAATGTCTGTGAATTAGTTTTCGTGGTAAATGAATTTGAAGCTGGAAGACAGGCAAATGTAGGGTCTTCTGGCCTACTCACGCGTGCTCAGGCATAAATTAAAAGACTAATGAGATGGAAGCGGTCCACTAGTTTTGCGGACATCTAGATGGCGCAGACCACCTTTTGAAAAGCTCGCGAGGAGGTATGCGCAAATTATTGAGAATGTTGACTCTCAGAAATTAGTCTGAGTTCAGGGTGAGGAGTGATTCTGAAAATGTTAAGTCTGAGTATTCTCGTCTGAGAAGTTAGTCTGAAAGATCAGTCAAGATATATCGTCAAAATAGAAAGAGATAAGGACTACAGTCTGGGGCCAAACTTCAACAAGCAGCCATTATCCAAACGTTCTATACTTGCCAGTCGCAGTACCTGCGTCGTTCTCGCCGCCAAAGTATCAAAGAAACGGTAACCGGATTATAAATAATAAATAGTGTACTTCGTGACGGAGTTGCTACTTAATTCACTCATTTAATAACCCACCATCCCTGTGTTTATAAATTATCCAACCATCCGTATCTGTAGTCGACACGGATGGATGAAGGAATTTCGCACCAGATCTGGAGTCAACACGGGTAGGTCAGTAGATTGACCTTCCGCCTCTTATGCGGACTTCCCAAGTTCGATTCCTGGTACGGTCGAGATTTTTCCATCCGGATACTTTAATACAGTTTGATTTCATGACATTTGAAATCTTTCTCTATATTGTTGAATTGATAAATCCAATTGTCTTGTAAATTCATTTGTAAGCCAAAGACCTATTACATTTTTGTTTCTGATTCTTAATTCGACACCAGTCTTATTTTTTAAATGTGATTGACAGTCAGTCATATAAATCTTATTCAAGCTTAGAATCTTGTGATTTTTAATATGATTGAAGCTGAAAGTTAGTGGTTATGAACTGAGATAAAGGTTTCTCTGCGAGAACTTTGCTGAGAACATAATCTCAAATTTCTTGTAACTGCCACAAGAGGCTTGTGAGCTCTGTGAATGAGTTCCAAATCCGATTGGGTCTATGATTTCTAGACGTTCCGACGGACGTTGTATTACAATCGGCCAGAACGCGACAATCATGCTTACCAATGGAAGGACAATAACTTGGAGGTTTTGAAAGGCTACAGGAAACCTTTTGATGGGTAAGAAATGTTGTACTTGAGTGCGTCCATTCATTTCTTTCATCCCGAATGTGTATTATGCCGCACAGTTTTCTACTGCCATTCACATTTTTCTTGATAAAAAAATCGGAAGGTCCAGAATGCACGACTCAATACAGTACTTAGACTTTCATCGTATTAGTTTTCTTTTGTGTGTGCACTGTCAATGTTGATATCAAGATAATCATTAGAATTTTCACTTCTATATTAACGAAGATACTTGCAGAAGTAATAGGAGTGGGAAAAAATTAATCTTTTAATTACATAATTTAAATTTGTGCGTTAATAATTCAGGATTCCTTTTTTTAACTCGTTTATTTGAAAACGGTTATTAAAGTCTGTTTAACTAATAATTTGCCAATTATTGAATTTATAACCCAAATTAATCTTTATTCAATATTAACAATTAAATGGGCATGCATGTTGATCACGTAAGATGAGTTTGGAAGATTAGAATAGGATGAAACAGGTCTTTCCAATGGTTGATATGAAAAAAATAGCAAAGTAAGATTTGAAAACAGTAGGAGAATAATACAATCATTATTGAATAAATGGATTCTTGAAATAAGGCGGTTCTTGGAGTTATGTCAAATAATTTGTATGAATTGCAATATATTTTCAATATTAAAGTGTGGTGTTTGGTTTGTTCTTTACTAATAGGAATTGAAAAAACGCTATATATATATATATATATATATATATATATTATAATAACAATAAACTATAAAGTTAATATTGTATAAGAATTTATTTATATTAACTAAGGATATAGAATTTATTTCCAATTTCCGTTTGATGTACCCAATTGTTTTAACATATAAAAGTCAACGTAGAATGTTATATAAATAAATATTACGTTCAATTTAACGTTGTTTTCAACTTGATCAATGAATTAATGGATACTTTTTTACTAGGGTTGTGGGTGAATTATTTCTTAGATATTGCGCTCATTTCTGGTTTCTAATTTCTGTGAAATGAGCCTGAGAGGAAAACTGATACTTTTATTAGCATTAGGTACTGACAGGTTATAAAATAATTTTTAATAAGCTCACCATATTCTGCTGAAATATGATGGACAGTTATTAACTCCATCTCAGCCTTCACTTAATTTATATCAAGTTCCTATAAATTATTTATCAAATCTGACGCATGCTAAGAGAAAAATTTAAGCGGAAAGGGGAATTTTTTTTCTAAAATATGCAGTTTGCAGAATGTTTTCCTAGTTAACATTATTGTTAGTATACTACAATAGTAGGAGTAATTGCTGAAAGTTCTGCCGCAACACCCGTAATGTTACTAAATGTGATGCCTGCAATTTTTAATCCTTACTTTGAATGTGACCTATACGGTTGTAATGTTTATATGGGCTTGGGAATTAGCATAATACATAGAATTAAATCCTCTAAATAAAATGGACATTTATAATTTTTTAAACAATAGAAATGCAAATATTTACCACAATTCACTGAATTGGTTCTTTCCCTCCTTAAGCCTCGCATCCAAGTCTTAACTTATATTTTGTATTCTATTCCCACACGCTATTTATGACTATTATCTTCTTCTTAAAATATATTTATATTATTTTTCAACTTAATTATTGCTGCAAGATGCTCCTCAACCAATACTAAGAATATTGTGGTATTTTATTCATCCAAACTTGGAGAAATGTAAAATATAATTTAAAATTCGTATTTTGAACAAATTTACGAATTATTTTATAGAATTTTTTGCATGAAAATCGTGATAATTGTTTTGCTGCAACATTTAAATTTATATGAGAACATTTTCCACAGGATTTCCTGCGCTCTTCTAATTATTTGTCTCATAGTTTTCATTTGTATGTGTAAAAACGTTCAACCCTGTATATATCTTAAGTATATTGAATACTGATACTACTAACGTATATAGAAATGAGTATTGTTTCCGAATTGTTCATCCATGCACATGGCATTACACCTATTACTATGATTGATACATTTTATCCACGATTAAATATATTGTAAAATTTATAATATTTTTTTAATTTTTATTGCATTAATTATTTAAAAGTATAAGTTCAATACAACTCATTTATTATATGAAGTATTTAAAAAATATATATAAATATTATAATTGTTCTAAATACTGATGTTAATTATAAACAATATCGTAGAAGGTTCTAGCTCAGAAAACACTTTTTCATCAGGGAGTTAACTGGGGGTGCTGTAAATATCTCCATAATTTGCCGGACGAACTCTACCGCAATAAAAACTTTGTGATTTGACTTCACACTGCATATAAATAAATTTACAATCCCTTACTTTTACTGTTCTGTGTACGGCGTACATCAATCAGGTCAGATCTCCACAGCTCATCAGGACTTCTTCCTCGGGATAGCGTAATCTTAGCGGCGTACACGTACTAGGCAAGATCTCCGCAGTTCAACAGGAACTCTGCAGGAATAGCCTGTTTCTCGAGCTCAACTTCGTACTCTACAATGAGATTCTTCGCTCCTATTGTCGCTTCCGATTATTAACTCGCGCATCTCATTACAATAATTGAAACGAAGAATCCAGCAGTAACACTGATGCAAAATAAAGAATTTTTTTATCACAAACAGAACAATTCGGTAGTTAAATTCTCGATTTAAATATCCTGAAGGAGTTAATACGTCGATCACAGTTTAGAATTACTATACATATGTTTGAAACTAACTTCATTATTGTAGATCCAACAATACGAAAAACACACAAAACCAATAACGAAATCGAATTCACTTCATTACAATATACTAGACAATAAGAGAATAAAATTAAGTGATCTGTTGCCAATTATACAGATTGTCTTTTTTTAGGATTAGATTACTGCCCAACCGGCGACCAGACGGATGTTTTGTGGGGTTGAAGACTGTCACAGTGAAGTAAATGTAGCCTCCGGAGATTCAATTGGAGTGGACGGCGAATATCCAATTATTTCGGGCTTGAAGGTGGGGTCCAGGTTATATTGTTTAGATAGGATAACCTATAAGCCTGACTGGGTCTCTCGAGGACGGTGGAAGAGACTTTGTAGGCTTTCTTACTAGATGTACGGTACATAAGGACGTCGTGTAAATATTATGCAGAAATTATGTTTCACTCACCTTAAGATTCATAATATATGTACTGTAATGGTTAGCCTTTATTACTAAATATAAAAAAACTTTATTACATGAAAATACAAAAATACATTAAAAAAATATTATTGGGCGCCAGCAGATATACATTGGTCTGCAAAAAAAATTAACATTAGCTCCGGCTTGGTTATAAAAAATCCTCCTTCTCTACAGGGTAATGTGGGCGGTATGTAGCTATTCAAGAACAGAGCCTATTTCCGCACTGTGTAAAAAAAATTCAAATTTTGAAGGCACTTCACAGAAATAGTGATCCTTCCGTTAACTTGTGGCGTCAGCCGACTTGCAGTGGGTCACTGGTCTTGTAGTAAGCAGCACATCTTCTTCAGCCTCCCCGCGATGGACGTCACTCCAAAACCTTTGTTGCTTCCCGCTCGCCAAATTTTCCACCCTCTCACCTCTCACCTCTCTCACTCCACTTTCAGTCCTCTCTCTGTAGGTCTGACTGCGTCTGTCTACTTTCACCCGGGTTCGGAGTATTTATTCGTACTCCACCCCACCCCCCAAACGATGCAAAAAAAGGGACGCATACCCGCGATTTCTTTTGGCCTCTCGGGCAGGCACACGTGCACGTTTAATGTATTCCTTCTCAGGCCCGCGGACACAAGGGCGGCCACTTAAGGTTGTTATTCACTACAGTACATGCTTATATAAACGGATAATTCTTGTATATACCTGCCCTTACTGTACCTGTTGCTTTATGTTATCCATAACCTATTGAAAGCTTTTATAGTGAATGGCGTAGAGCGACGTATAGATGGAAATATTTAATGCTGTAGTAAAAAAGGAGTGTTTAAGTTTACATTTGGTGGGTTACGTCACCACTAACAAACGTCTATATGTCAGAGGAACAACTGAAATCCACACTTGCCAATCGGCAATAGTCCACCGCGGGTAGCTTACAGCGCCAAGACTTAAAAATAATATTATGATAATTTCATTCTCTGTAGATAAGAAGAATTGAACAGGTTCTTACTGAAATTCCTTGTATAAAACTGGGAATGGTTTAAATGTGGATATTTATGTGGTTATTGATTTAATTTTAGTAGTTGCAATTCATTAAGTCGACGTGTCGAAGAGTGGCTTCGGAATACACGATAGGCGGTCAGCCCTGAAAAGCCAAAGTAGGTAAGACGCTATCTCAATTAAAAGAAGCGGGCTATATTTTCGGGTGCTCCAGACAGCATAGTATTATGAACTATAGACCCAGGTAATGTCCGCCTTGCCCAGATGATTCCCCAGTGAACTTCTGTCGATATAACTTCGATTTATTGGATTTGACATTTTATCTTAAAATAATTTATCTACATCAATTATACACACCTGACAAGTGCAATAGAAGTTTATTAAAGTAAAGAATATTTGAATTTACTTGCTTTTATAATTAATATATCTGGCAAATTTCCACCAAACGCAGCTACTATATTCAGCTTCAGATCAGCGCTACCTCGGTTTGTTACGTCACAGCAGATCTCTAGTGAAAATACTACAGAACACATCTTATAAAATACATGGACGTCGGCCCAGCTTAAAGACTTGAGACAAGTGGCCAGAAAATTCTTGTAGCCCAATTTTTCTAGGTATAGTGTGGCCGTGAAGCGAATAGACGAAAATGTTACGTCCTGGTAGGAAGTATTGAACGGTAAGTACCTTTATCAGTAATAAAGGCCCATGGTGAATTTTTCAGAGTTTTGACAGAGTAAAATAGTTGGGCAGTTGAAAGAAGTGCTTGAAGGTGTTTCGACAGGCTCATACACACAGGGGAGAGGAGACGGCGCAGTGATATTTGCTATGTTATGAGACAATGTTAGGGGTGAATATCCAGGGGACCATCACCCAAGACAGCACTGGGGCGGATCCCGAGACAACAAAACTTACACAGGCGAGTAGTGAATTCCGTCTTCACAAAACTCCTATTATAGTCTTCAAAAGCGAGTTCAAAATTTTATATCTACATATTTTGCGACGAAGTAACTTTTGGAAATAAGACCACGTTAATCTAATAGATTGTATTAAGATAAAATATTCCCTGATTGTGAGTCTGATGTTTTATTTCTGTAATTGAATTAAAAAATAATATCGTTCTTTATATATTTTTTTAAAATTAAAATTTATAAATAATTTTTGGTTGTCGACAATTAAGTCCGAATTTATCAGCTCAATTATTATCAGCTCAAACGAAACATTGGAATATTTCCACGAAGATTGAATTACAAGAAGAAACAACTCTCGAAATAATATGGTTACAGTTTAAACAGCATTAGTGATTAGAAGATATACACCACTTTGCTCTGTTTTACCAATCCCATATAATAAGCACGTACTTCAGTCTAGAAATATATTGAAAAACAACCCAGAAAAAACAAGCAAATTTAATTCTTTCCAATAATGAAAAGATATGGTCACATATAATAAATTGTGTTAATAATTTCTGTTTGTAGGTTACATAAATATGAAAAAAATCAAATTTAATACCACAATATTTTCAAGAGAAGAGATCACCAGAAGTATCATTCAAGGGCAGCATGTAGGTTTCATTCACGACTCTCGGTAATTTTTTTCTATTCTGCATTGAAGTGTCAGTTGCAAAAAACAGTCCGATGAATGAAGCATTGATTGCCCGTGCTATTTTAAATTCATAGCAAAAGACTGACCGACGTGAACAGCGACATTGGATGAAATTTCACGAAACTCAAGAGGAAAACGGTCATAAGTTCCAACAGGCTACTGATATTCATTGTTTTGGACTGATTAAGCCTTCTCTGAAAAAACAAAATTATCGTTATTCAATTTGCATCAAGACTCCCATCCATTACTCCGTGTGATTCATCGCTAAACCACAAATTAAAAGTTTCACTGAAAATGTTACGATTTGAATAGAGAGCTGACATTATGCAGAATTTGAATGCTCACATACGCCTCATTTCATCATATTCTTTCTGTAATTGATTCTAACAATAGTAAGGCTTCAGGTAAAACTAAGTGCCTCATCAAGGTGACTACTTTGGCGTAAATTATGGTAAATCTATATATATAGTATATGAGGAAGGTGTAAAATGTTCTCGGTCCCAATATTAGATGGCAGACTTCCTTCCTTTTTTTTAGGGTAACAGGCTACATGAGGGTAATCCACATAGTGGCAACTCCCCTTTAGTATAAGAAGAGATTTGAAAGGTGGGATGCGGCAGGGGAGAGGAAGGTAGCCAAGGGTTAACTAGGGCCCGCGGGCTATAGTTAAAGGATCCTACTCGGCATTCGCCTAAAAGTAATGCAGGGAAAACCCTAGAAAAACCTGCATCAGATAGGTCGGGCATTGGGTATTTGTCCCACGCCCTTCCGTTTGTGGGAGAAGAGTTTGCTGTGGGGTCGCAGCATTTCCTTCGCTGTACCTCGACCAGTTTAGGGGCAGCTGGCCGACAGTTCCAAATGGGAACAGCGAACACCTCTTACCGTATGCCCAAGGTCTGCGACCCCAGAACATACACCTCTCAAAACAGGCCGAGGTGCCTCGGCTTGTGGGAACCTTAGTTAAAAAACGGAGAAAGGAAAAGGCATCCCCAAAGGTAGCCCCTTCCGGTCTCTCCTACAAGGTTCTGCCTGCAAGAGAACATCCCTCGCAGACAGAATCCCTTTTTTTGTGGGAACCTTAGTTCAAAAACGGAGAAGAAAAGGCATACCAAAAGGTAGCCTCTTCGTATCTCTCCTAAAAGGTTCTGCCTGCGAGAGAAAAATCCCTCGCAGGCTCAGTTCGCAGACAGCATCCCGAGCTTTCCTTCCATCACTTTCGTCTCTTATGGTAACACAACTGTGAGTTCGATTAAAATAATTGTTTTAGATCAGTTACGTTACAATAGACTTTTGTACATAGAAAAAGTTCTTCGTAAAAGAAGATTTAAAGTCGAACGAAATTCATTACAGGATCGTAAATGTGCCCAAGATTTTATTTGATGAAGAATTCCAATAATTGCAACCGCTCCCTAAATCATCCTGAAGAATTTGAATGATTGGCGTACGAAGGTAAAATAAGGTATGGATATAAAAATAATGTGCTGTTTACAGTTAGTACGAAGAATTTCACATGCTAAGCTTTGCCTAAGATGAGAGATATGCATGCTCACTGCGGATGAATAATGCATTACATCGACACTTTCCCAACAGTGGTTAGCACGTTTGAATAAAATCGCATGTGACAATCAATGAAACAGGTTTTTCCAATTAATCGATACAATAGTCCATGCACTGGACAGATGCTGTTCATTTCAATGGAAATAAGGTGAATTCGGTGACATCCCCGTGAAATTTCATAGCGTCCGTTAATAGAATGTTTGTTTAATTGTTGTCTTAAAAAAATGAAAAATATTAATCGCATAATGCTATTCTAAAGTTTTATAGAAACAGGACCCAAAAATTAGTGAAATTTCAGGAAAATAATATATGATGATATAGCTACACACAAATGTGATTTTCTCTATGAATGGTAATAAAAACATCCATTTTATTTCCCAGAAGTAGCTTCGTTGGATTCCAATCTGGCGGGAAACCACAGAAATTTCCTCGCTGGACACTTTTTTTTTCGTTCAAACACGAAGCGATTGCTGCTGTAGGCAGATACTTTGAATATCTTCGGGCAGAACACCTAGGAGGCGGGATAATGGAATTGAAAATGTACGTAAATATATCATGATTTAGTTGAAAAAGAAAACTGTTTGAAGCATAATTTCTCATTGTCACCATTTGTCTGTGAACATGTCAGAGAACCCTTTCATATATGTATTATAAATTTATATATATTTTATTAACGTTTAAAATGTAGTTAATATATATGCGTTAAACGTATATAATTTATCATCAACTAGTGATATAAAATTCAACCATCACAAAAATATTATCAATTTTTTGAGCATTGATTAACGTAAATTTGATTTCAGAACAAACAAAATATTTAGTCAAAAGTTATATTCTGAAACGAATCACCTCAAATGTTTGAATAACACACATCGAGACACAAATATGATTATACGATTTTATGAAATTTACTGTTTCAATTGGAACCAACAAATTAGCATCCGTTTCTGGCAGCCTCCTTGGAATAACTGATATTTTTTTAAGATAGCCTTAGTGAAATGCGCAGAACAAGAATGACGTTGGATTAACTCTTAAGATATCGGTTTGGTATCTGAAAAAGAAATAAATTGTTAAAAATTATGCAAATTCTGAAATAAAGGCTTCGTGTTATATAATTGATTAGAAAAGAATTAATAGGAAAATTAATTGAATACCTGGTTATCTCTGCTGATGTCACTTTATAGTTTACTCTAGTTTTGTACCAGTCAGTGTTGCCCAAAATATCTTTCTCTTTCCACTCTAAAGGCCAACCTAACATCATTGCATTTGTAATAGGGAGACGGTAAATGGTTTCGTTTCCTATAAAAATAATACGTGCTTGTGTAATTTGTTACATGTATATATTAATAATGATGATGACAAATGTGACGGCATGTGCAACCAGCTTCTGTTATCTCTGACGGATGTACCGTTTTGGTGGAAAGTTACAAAATGATCTGCCAGAGATGCAGTTTCTTGGTTTAGTGAGGAAAACTCAGGAAAATGCAGAATAGTTTACTTCAAATTGGTTAGTCGTAAGTAAAAATCTTTCATATTCAGTTTAATAAGACCTGATTGCTCAGATATTAAAGTTTGTTCCCTTCCTTTTTGGAATCTCTTGAAGTGAATCCCAATCAAACAGAAAATTAGGATAGGGAACAATAAATTCTGTAACATCTGATAATAATAACCCATTATTAGCCAGCGTTAAAGAACAATAACAATTACACGCATAAAAATTGTGATTGTAAATTTTGGGAAACAATTAAGTTTGCTTATAAGGAGGCCTATGTGAGCTGGTCTCAGGTGAACCTTCCCGGTGAGACGGAAGGTGCTACCTTCAGAGATACCTTCTTCTCTTTCTGGCTTTGAATTAAGGTTCCCAAGAACCGAGATACTCAGTTTTAAAAGGTGTATGTTCCGGGCTTGCAGACTTTGGTCAAACGGTAAGAGTTGTCCGATGTCACAGTCGGAATAATCGGCCAGCTGCCTCCTATACTGGTCAACGCGTGGAGAAGGCAATGCTGATTTCCCTCAGGAAACCTCGCTCTCGTCATCGGAATAGCGTGGCACAAGTACCTAGCACCCGACCTACATGATACAGCTTTTGTAAGGGTTTTCCCTGTATAACTTTTATGAAAATTCCGGGTAGGTTCCTTAGATAAGATCCCGAGGCAAATAATTAACCCTTGGCAACTTTGATGCACCCTTCTGCATCACCCTTTCAAATTCCCTTCCTATACAATCAAAGGGAATTGGTCACCACGTGAGTTACCCTAATATAGCCTGGCTCCAAGGAAAGAAAATGCTTACCATATATCCGTTGCACTCCCATTTGACGTTGCTTCAGAAGCCTGTCAGCGGAACTATATGAAAAGCCATCGGCAAATCCATGTCTGTAATCTATTGGCCTAGGATAATCTCTGAATGATGTTTTGGGATCTTCAGGCAAGAGTTTGAGAGTATTTTCAGATCTTCTCGCGGGTTCTCTGAAGTACAAATAAAATTTAGTTGTTGGAAACATGCAGGATGTACGTTGATTTTATACTTATATTAGCTGGAAAGAAACTTTGGTGTATCTTAAAATGAAGAATTACGTTAAATAATCGTAAGACGGTATCACTACTTACAATAACAATATTATTAATGTTTTATTATTGAAAAATTTATTAAAGTTGGACACGAATTAAACTATTTACCAGTCTATTAACATAAAATACACATAATTTTAGTTTTAGGGGTGGTTTCTAGTTTAGTATCAAATAAAACAATTAATCAACTTTGCTAATAAGTAAATTAATTAAAAGTAAGAAGATTTAAAGTAACATTTGACTGTTATCAACAATTTTTGTAGATGCGTAAAATCTAAATATCTGGCTTATCATCACTACACGACTCGAATTCCATGTTGTTAATTACGAAAATACAGTTATAGAATTACAAATAGAAAGTTCTGTATCTCGGTAAATAACCTCTCGTTGAAACAAAATTACTAACATTTCATTGATTAAATATGAAGGTAAATATTCAATATAGAAATTAATATTCGTTAAATAGTTCTTTCTTTATTTTCAGGTTAAATGTAGGAAAATCCTTTATTAAATTACAAATATTTGAATAATTAAATGTTAAAAATGAAGGTAAATATTCAATAAAGAAATTAATACGTATTAAATATTTTTATCTTCTTAATTTTGAAAATTGAGGCTTTAATTAAATAAACTCCTGAGCTTAATTACAAATACTTTATTAATTAAATCTGAAAACTGAAGGGATATATTAAATCTTGAAAGTAATATATAGTACATCGTTTTTCTTTTAATTAAAGATATACTAATTCAAAACGATATTATTATTTAGGTTTCGTTCTCGGTAGATGTCAGTAAATACACTTCGTCGTCAATGTTTGTATTTTGGCGGGAGGATGGGATTATGACGTCATATCCGCGCTACTGAACTCGTCTTTATCCAAAATAAATATTTTACCTTAGTTTGTTAATCATGTTTTACAAAAAATTCAAATGTATTTTCAACGATATGAGATATGTAAAATAATACTCTTTGAAGTGAGTTCTGAATTGGTTGAATTATTACGCTTGTAATGCATAAATATCAGTGGCATCATTTTTACGTCACGACGTTTGTTAATGTACAGGCATTGCTGGTTTACAGTTGAATTTAATTATCAAACTCATATTTACCTGTAACCTTCCCGCAAGTAGAATTTAATTGTATCACCGGGTCCGTTGCATGTTACCTCAAAGTTATCCATTCTTGCCCATCACTATTTAATCAGATCTCAACTTAAAATTGCACAATGAGTAATCGAGAGGGATTCGTTGCCGTGGGTATCGTGGTGTTACGTTAACCTCTGTTTTATAGATGAACAACTAATTTCGACACGTAACAGCTGTTGAACTTTCGGAATTCGGCCAATACTTAATAAAACGGAGAACACAGTATACATATACATATCCAATTCATAGTCAAAGATTATACACAAATTGCTTCCCGTACATGAACGGAAATAGCTCCAATATATTCTTCATTCCATAACGTTAAACGAAGGTATTTATGACTTGAAAAATTGCCGTGAAATATTACATACCAAGCAAATAACTTTAATGTTAATATCTTAAAATCATGTCTCATGAGTTCATTGCTATCTGAAATCAGAGTTCTTGATCATTAAACCGAAATTTATGTATTAAATGGATGTGACCCGCAGACTTTTGGTGTCGATTATTGTTATTTTTAGTTACATTGTTCTCATAGATAATTAAAATGATTGGTTTTGTTACCTAAGAGCACCTACTGAGCTTTCTACAAGATGTTCCAACCATGGCATGGATTGTGATGCTCCCTGCGGTTGAATTATGTCTAAAAGAAAATCTGGCTGACGACTACGACAAAGAATATGGCCCATCCGGTGAAGAAGCCTGCTAGAGGATTCTCTCGCAGGTAACCAGCGAGGGATGTTCTCTCGCAGACAGAACCTTGTAGGAGAGATACGAAGGGGCTACCTTTGGGGATGCCTTTTCCTCTCCGTTTTTGAACTAAGGTTCCCACAAGCCGAGGCACCTCGGCCTGTTTTGAGAGGTGTATGTTCCGGGGTCACAGACCTTGGGCATACGGTAAGAGTTGTTCGCTATTCCCATTGGAATAATCGGCCAACTGCCTCCTTAACTGGTCGAGGCATGGAGAAGGGAATGCTGCGTACCCACAGAAAACTCCTCTCCCGCTATCGGAAGGGCGTGGGACAAGTACCCAATGCCCGACCTACCCGATGCAGGTTTTTCTAAGGTTTTCCCTGCATTTGTTTAGGCGAATGCCGGGTAGGATCCTTAAAATATAGCCCGGAGGCCCTAGTTAACCCTTGGCTACCTTCCTCTACCCTTCCGCATCCCCCCTTTCAAATCCCTTCCTATGCTATTAAAGGGGAGTTGCCCAATGTGGATCACCCTCATGTTGCCTGTTACCCTAAAAGAAAAATCATTATCAATCCATAATTTTTAAATGCAGTATGTTCACAGCAATATTCTTCTTTTTATTTAATAAATCTTGAAGGTGAAAAAGTTCAAACTGTGAAAACACTACACTTAGTTAAGTATGTACTACATACACATATTCATTAAAGTTGAAACAATTAACTTTACAATACGATATGGCTTCTTGTAACATTCTTTTTTATTTTACATCTGTTTTTGAATTAATAAATCAATCATTGTCCTTATACAGACACTTTATTTTTTATTTATAGCGTAATGATGTTTCGATGCATTTTCGTATCTTCTTCAGGTATTATCTAAATTAAAGAATTGTCTATCTTTCTTATTCATTATGTTAAATCAGACGTAAATATTTTCATTTAATTTTATTATCCAAATTTTTATAGCAAACTTGCACTAAAAACAGTTAAAATATTATTAAGTTCACAAAGATTTTGAAAAGGTGTCCGAGGCAAATTCACTTATAACCAACGAGGTTGTAGCACTTATTAACATTTTAACTGTTTTTAGTGATAGTTTGTTATAATAATTTTGATAACACCTGAAGGAGATATGAAACTGTATCAAAATGTCGCTACGCTATAAATAAAATAATAAAGTGTCTGTATAAGGTGAATAATTGATTTAACAATCCCAAAAAAATAATATTTGCTATCACAATTTTAGTTTTCAATAATTTAACACTTATATTTATTGAAACGTATTGCGTTTTGTTGGCATGTAGAAAGAGTATCATCGTAATAAAGGGCATTATTAATATGTAACTTCATTATCAGGTACATTTATAGTGAGTCATACATCCATTTGATACTAAAAATGGAAAACATGCTCTGAGATAAGATATTTTCATATAAACTGTAAAAACATAAAGTCAATTTTAAAAGCATGATTCATTAGATGTGTTACACTACGTTACAAAATCAATCACTTTATACGAGTCTTACACAAATAGTTATATAATAGTAACACAATAATACTACATCACATTACATTTTCCAATGTGCTGTCTAGCTGCAACGTTTATTATGTTTCACGGATTTTTTTAAATAGATAAATCATCGTTAGTCAAACAATTCTTTTAAGGAAAATATTGCCACGCAATTATTTTTGACGGATGCATTTGTTACCCGTAGTTAGCCTAGGTGATCGATCATTAAGCGACCACATTTGTTTTATATTTGTTGCACAGAGGAGGGGAGCCTGTGGTCACGCCCGTTTTGTCAAGTGGAGCATGAAATGCAAATTGAAAACTCCACAAATTACGAGCTTACCGGTGAAGAGTGCGAATCACGTGCTTCGGCCATGAGATGCATATTGATACATCAATTAAAACCAACCTGTGTGACGAAATAATTACCGGCTTATAAATGAACATTGTCTACTTTCATGACTAACTGACGGCTAATTGATTGAGTATTGATTTGAAGTGCCTGATCATTTTCATATTATGCAGTGAAGTTACTGAATCGTTGGTGGCCGGGAATTTTCCACCATTATTAAGCAGGACATAAACGTTATATAAATGTTTGGTTTTATATAAGTACTCATGAAATAAAACAGAGTGAAGAAATAATTTGTATGTAAATTAAAAATATATTTAGATTGTTCCAAATCCTAGTTTAATTTCAAGATACATTATATCTTTATCGAAAAATTTAAATAAATGAACATGAAACCATAGGTTATTGTATTGAATAAATAAGTTTAATTAGAACAGCTTTTTCAACTAACCCATTTCCTAGCTTTGGTATTTTTGCACATTCCATGTATTTGTGCACAGAGATTATTGATGGATATTTGAGCATGTAGATTATATATATATATATATATAGAAATAAACTCTTTTTTTTTAAGTGAACACAAATTCGATTATTGTGAATACAGATTTGGTTATTGGTGGTGAACACAAATTTAATTATTGTAATGAGCACGACCTTTAATTTTATTATAAGCATCTTTTATATAAACTTATGAGTTACAGATACGTTGGCAGAGAGTACTGCTTTGTTAAGGCTCTTTGAAGTAAGGGATATGGAATGTTATTCTTTGGATTTTGCGAAATAAAATAATGGTTCATGAAAAAAAATATTAACTTGAATAAATGATAAATATGTGGAGAAGAAGAAGACGGTGTGGATAGGCTATACATAGAGTAATCCACATAATATTATAGCATAGGAAAGGGATTGAAAGAGGTGATGCGAAAAGGTAGCCAAAGGTTAACTAGGCACCCGGACTATAGTTTAAGTATCCTACCCGGAAAATTCGCCTAAAAGTGATGCAGGAAAACGCTAAAAAACCTGCTTCAGGTAGGTATGGAACTTTGTACTTGTCCCACGCCCTTCAGATGACGGAAGAGGGGCTTGCTGTGGGGGCGCATCATTCCCCTGTCCGTGACTCGACCAGTTTAGGAGGCAGCTGGCCGACTATTCCAAAAGCAATAGCGAATAACTCTTACCGTCTGCGACCCCGGAACAAAACAGACCGAGTAGTAGTAGTAGAAGAAGACGGGATAGAGGGGCTATGTATAGCGTAATCCACATAGTGACTACTCCCTTCTTATACCATTGGAATGGAAGTGAAAGGGAGGAGGGGTGCGGAAAGGTAGAGAAAGGTAGCCAAGAGTTAGCCAGGTGCCCCGGGCTATTGTTTATGGATCCTACCCGTCAAATCGACTAAAATTTAGAAAAACCAGAATCAGGTAGGTTGGTCCTGTCCTATTTTACAGAATACATCGAAGTGTTTTCGCATTGTGACTGATACCAAACGTTAAATATGTGTAATAAATATATAAATCTCTGTAAACAGGCCGAGGTGCCTCGGCTTGAGGGAACATAAGTTAAAAAAAAACAGAAAGAGGAGAAAACACCTTTTTTTTTTAGGGCAACAGGCTACATGAGGGTGATCCACATTGGGCAACTCCCCTTTAATAGCATAGGAAGGGATTTGAAAGGGGGGATGCGGAAGGGTAGAGGAAGGTAGCCAAGGGTTAACTAGGGCCCCCGGGCTATGGTTTAAGGATCCTACCCGGCATCCGCCTAAAGAAATGCAAGGAAAACCCTAGAAAAACCTGCATCGGGTAGGTCGGGCATTGGGTACTTGTCCCACGCCCTTCCGATAGCGGGAGAGGAGTTTGCTGTGGGGACGCAGCATTCCCTTCTCCGTACCTCGACCAGTTTAGGAGGCAGCTGGCCGACTATTCCAATAGGAATAGCGGACAACTCTTGCCGTATGCCCAAGGTCTGCGACCCCGGAACATACACCTCTCAAAACAGACCGAGGTGCCTCGGCATGTGGGAACCTTAGTTCAAAAAAAACCAGAGAGATGTGAGAGCATCCCCAAAGGTAGCCCCCGCCAGAGCTCTCGAGTTTTCGACAGGAGAAAACACCCCAAAAAGGTAGCCTCCATCAGAGGTCTCTGCGAAGGTTCATCTGCAAGAGAATATCATTCGCAAGAGAAATCTGTTTTATTTGAGTATCACAGAATACTGGCTGAGGGAAGATTTTTTCGGAGCTAGTATTTCGTTGAAGCGGAATAATTGGACTGGTCTGTGGAAACAGTGAGACATCAAGAACTTTGTTTTAAGTGTAACAACTATATAATAATGTAATCATTACGTAGAACTGCTCTGGTTCTATTTATAAACGGGAACAACACCCGTTTTGTTTCGTTTTTGTTTTTTTTAGGGCAACAGGCTACATGAGGGTAATCCACGTTGGGCAAGTCCCCTTTAATAGCATAGGAAGGGATTTGAAAGGGGGGATGCGGAAGGGTAGAGGAAGGTAGCCAAGGGTTAATACGACCCCCGGGCTATATTTTAAGGATCCTACCCGGCATTCGCCTAAAGAAATGCAGGGAAATCCCTAGAAAAACCCTGCATCAGGTAGGTCGGGCATTGGGTACTTGTCCCACACCCTTCCGATGGCGGGAGAAGAGTTTGCTGTGGGGACGCAGCATTTCCCTATATATATATATATATATATATATATGTATATATATGGAGAGAGAGAGAGAGAGAGTGAGAAAAGAAAGAAAGAGAGAGATATATCAATTGTTTTGTATTTCAAAGCCGCCGGTAAAACCATATATATATATATATATATATATATATATATATTACATAACATCATCCTTATCAATAATATTATTAAATTAATTTAAAATTCCTGACAATGTCTAAAATATTGAGGAAATGTACATTATAGCATATTATATTTACAAACTTATATGGATGAGTCTGTTATTACTTGGTACACAAGGCCATTACCCGGGTAATTTTCCATTTCAATCTTATGTTTCAATCTTATAAAATTGAATAATTTATGAATGTAAGCTTTTCCGGTATTAATTATTAATAAATTTAAAATCGTCCAAATTATAAAACTTAAATCTGAACTGGGTTATAAACATTAATTTTAGTTTCAATGCTAGAGATAAAAATAATTCTTGAATGAATACGATATATTTACTAATGATGAAACTTGTCCAAGTCATATTAAGTTCGTAAGTTTCCTCTGTAACTTCACTTGATGATCTTGATCGATACCGAAAGTCTAATAGGAAATAGTTGTATTAAAACGGGAGTCAGTCGGAATAAATAGTACCTATTCTTCCTTTTTTTCCTATCAATATAATTCTTTCTATTACATTGCCCTTACTTGGCCTATATACAGATTTCTTAAGTGCTCTGTTGATAATAATTTTGAACTTAAACATCATCGGGACATTAATCAATCAAATAATTCATGAAATCACGGATCCGGCACTAATATAGGTCATATTTTAATAATTAATGATTAACTCCATCATTAGTATTCTAACCTATCTGTATCCTACAATTGCTGAAGGTTTCTGAAACTTTATTAAAATGCGTCCATCAAAATACAGCCTAGGAACCTCTAAAACCGCGATATAAACATCTATCTAGGTCATTTTGAACATTATTTAATCAATCCCGACTCCCCATACATCAATTGTAATGAACGTAATTTCAGAACCATCTATAAGTTACCTTTGATCCCAAAACCTTGAAAAATCGAACCAATATTCTCAAAGATCTTTAGTACAGAGATAGAGTTATAAACTTATATATATATATACATGTGATAAACGTAGTACAGAATTATGAATCATACAATTATTATCTAGTATTGTATAAAATCGTCTACCTGGCGACTTAATTACGAAATATACTTATACTTGTTTTATAAATTTAAATAAACGTTTATTTTAATTCCCGGATCCATTTCACTAAACTTTTATAATAAATTAACCGTTGAATTTGAATGATATTATAATGATATTATTGATTAACAAAATATTATTAATTAAACAATTTATTTAAAGTGAAGGATTGCAAAATAATTACGACATTCTTTGAACATTACAAGACAATTTACTTTTATTCAGTTGAAATTTACAATATTTTATATGAGTTTTAATTACATTTAACGTTTTTCAATGTTTATAGATTGAACAACTCTTGTCTCAGGGTCATTTATCTTGTCCTTCTAAGTACAGAAACAACCTTTATATTTACGTTAACAATCAAATTCAATTACAAACTAAGAAGTTAAACAAATCAAACAAAACGAGAAAGCGAAATATGACGACTTTACCATTAATTACCGTTTACAAAACTTGATTGAATTTGTTTGTACTTTTAACTCATTGGCTGGTACCAGGCTTAACTCTCTTGGGCTAGGGCTCACCTCACTATTCATACTATAAGGCCATGAAATCACTGAATTTACACTTGATTAAAGAAAAACACGGTCGTAACTTTCGAGTCCCTCCTCTGGGACTGGAAACCGCCGCTCCTTCCAGATTATTAGTTAGACAGATAGTTACAAAATGGTCTACCAGTGGAATTGATGGCGGTCACGGTACTTATAGAAATTTATTGTGGCGTGATTGATTAGGTTACTCTTTGTAGCTGTTCGATGAGTTTGTCTGTCCAAAACTTTATACTCAAATTTAACTTGTAACCTTTTTCGGCTAGACCTATATGCCTGCCTCGCTGTTCGTTGTCCGCCTTTCAATTTCCGACTTCCACACTCGACTTCAACACCTGACCGACTATTTCAGAAAAGCCTTCGCGGCCGAACAAAGCTCGCCTATCCATTTTTGCCCTTAAAATTTGTACCACTAACAATCCACCATAACTATCCAATTATTAAAATCATTAATGGCCTCTAATTAGTATTACAATATATACCACTGTGAACAAAAAGTAAGTTGAATTTATTTATAAAATTTAAATTCTTTATTTATTCTTCCGAATCAATTTAATCCCCTTCAAAGTAATCCCCGTCCGATAAAACGCACTTTTTTCAACGCTTTTTCCAGTCCTCGAGACAGTCAGAATAGTATTTTTCCGGTATAGCCTTCAAAACCTTCTTCGATTCGGTTTTTATCTCCTCAATCGTGTCAAAACGGCGTCCCCGCATTGTCCTTTTGAGTTTTATGAATAGCCAGAAGTTTCACGGAGCCAAATCAGGCGAATACGGTGGTTGCGGAATGATATGAGTCGAGTTTTTGGCAAAAAAGTCGCGAAGAACCAATGCAGTATGACATGGTGCATTATCAAGATGAAGGAACCAGGAGTTGTTCGCCCATAATTCCGGCCGTTTCAGACGAATAGCTTCACGCAAACGACGCATAACGCTCAAATAATATTCTTTGTAGACACTTTGGCCCGGCGGAATGAATTCATAGTGCACCATACCACGATAATCAAAGAAAACTGTCAACATGACCTTGATTTTCGTTCGACTTTGTCGAGGTCTTTTCGGTCTTTCTTCACCTTTCGCACAATATTTGCTGTATTGGTCGGTGGTTTCAGGGTCGTATGCGTAAATCCAAGTCTCGTCTCCAGTAATGATGCAGTTCAATTGGTCCTGCTATAAGACAGCAAAGTTTCACACGCATCAACGCGACTTTTTTTTTCAAAAAATTGAGCTATTTTGGCACCAATCGAGACTTGACGCGTTCGAGACACAAAACATTCTTCAAAATGGTTTGGTCTGAGCCAAATGATATTCCACACCATCAGCGAGATCTCTAATTGTCCATCAACGATTTTCAAGCACCAAATCTTTGATTATTTGGACGTGGCCCTCGTCGGCAGACGTTGATGGTCGTCCAGAGCGCGGTTCGTCTTCAACGCGTTCTCGGGCCTCTTTGAACTCGTTGTACCACTTATAAACGTTTTTTGTGCCATTGTTTGATCACCAAAGGCCTTCCACAACATTTTCAACGTGTCCGCACAAGAATATTCGTTCCGCAGACAAAATTTGCTGCAAGTTCTTTGCTCAACAAAATCACTTATTGCAAAAATCGAAAAATTCACTTTCGGTTGTTTACAAAAACACGTGTAACTCGGAGATAATTAAACCTTTTCACAAACAGACGCTTGGAAAATATTATAGACAGTCCTACTAACGTAGGGGAAAAAAATTACCTGCCTTCATAATACCCGGGAGTTTTAAATGACAATTTCACCTTACTTTATTATCACAGTGGTATACAGATGTATAATTATGTAAATAAACCATGTTAGTTTTATGTATCAATATATATGTATTTAAGTACAACAATTTGACTGTCTTCTTTGAATAATAATGTAAACGAATTAAATATGTTCTTTAAACTTCAGGTTAACGAGCGCAACAATCGTATATATCGTTGCGCACCGCAGCTAATACATTTTTTATAATTATCGTATCTGCAGGCTGCTCTCACACACGGAATTCCCTCCAGAGCTTAATGTGTTCCTGTACGATCGCAAAGGCCAATATTTCCTTGCTGCTACGCGGTGCCCATGGAAACAAGCTTATTGGTTTACATGGCCAAATGAAACTATTGGCTCAGCTTCCATATTGCTTCATATATTCCGTAATTCTTTTCGCAGCTGTTAAACCGTTTTTAGTGTGCTAAACGGTATTTAGGCACACTTAAATGCGTAATATTTTGAAAAATAAAGCGTAGTAAATATATATATAAAAACATTTATTGGGATGTATAAAGAATCTGAATCAATAATTACAAATTTGTGTTTTACAGAAAAGGGTAACATATTAAACTTAATGAGTCTTTTTAATGCCAATGTGAGTTTGCAGTAGTGGGTGTAACAGAATATATGTCATTTGACAGTTTTTTCGTGGTTCTCTCAATCTGTTCATTTATCCTGCTCTGAACAATTCAACTATTCTACTTGTTTGTATTTCCTGTTTGTCCCCCTCTCATGAAACTCAGCGATTACTAATACAGGGTTCTTCAGAATAAATTCCATAAATTTTACCCGTGTTTTCGTCAGATTAATTCGGAGGCCCCAAACTTAACCGATATTTTACTGTCATTCAATTCAATCTACATTTCATAAAATTTCCCGTCTTCTCCTGGCGATTTTTCTGACTCATGGCGTTTCGCTTTCATCCAATTCTATAACCATATGTCTCTATATTTAGAAGATTTCTGGGAATTATAAAATATTTTTATAAACTATTGTTTCAGTCATAACAGAAGAAATGTTTTCAATTGGAGCTGAGCAGGTTGCGAAAATATTGGAAGATAATCCGAATCTCCGCATGGTACATGGTGCTCTTAATATTTGAACTCCCCTAGTCGAGTCCAGGTGCCACCTTCCTCCATTCCTTGTAGACCTATAGACCTAACAGTATTATCTACAATGTAGTGAACCCCATTCTTCAAGACCTAGTTTTATGACTCAATGCAGAACGGATGTTGATTGTCAATGGACCATAAGTATTAATGATTTAATTCAAGAACAGAATAAATGTTTTTCATCCAAAATTAGAACTGAAGGCTATAAAACTGAATTAATGGATCGGTAAGGAAAAACTCCTGGAGTGGAACTCAGTACCTCCGCTTTCGATTAATTTAGCATCTTTTGTTGGAGCTCCAGAATACAAAATTTTTGTTGTCATAGATTTATATTTATTATTCATTCCATTAGTCTTCGGTAAACGTCATAATATAAGATTAGATGAAAATAATAATTATTACAAATACAAAGTTTAGAAAACAACATTGTACTTTACAAAATATATATGATTTAAAACTACGTCAAATATATTAACATAACAGTAATTAGTAATTAAAAAAATGATAAGTGTTCTAATTCAGCTTCAATTTTCAATCGACGGAGTTTTCAGAAGAAAATCTTACATCGATTCCCGTCGAACTTGAAAAATAAAAGTCAGCAGTTAAATTCTAGAATATAATACTCGTAAAATAATATCATAACTTGAAAGGATACCACCAAACTATTTTATTAAAGAGGATCTAATCTGTATTTTCTTTCTACGAACTCTTTCACAGAGTAATATTCTCCATTAATTAACAGAGATTTACAACTCTTTATAAATAAATTTTGAATACTTAAAGTTCTTATTTCTTTCGGATTACTATTGAATAGATTTATCCCGGAATAAGGAACGCTTGATTAAAAAAGACTTAGGAAATGTTTTTCTATTCGGAGTTGAGAGCGATTTCTAGTGTTTCATAAATGATTTGCTCCGTTTACGGCATATAAATTGAAGTTTCTCCAGACAAACTTAAAAATTTCTAGAATATGCGTACAGGGCAATGTTAAAATCCCAAGATTCCGAAACAAAGGCTTGCAACTGGCATTCCAATCCGAATCCGATATGATTCGTACTCTTTTGAAGTTTAAAAATTTGCAACGCGTAATGTGAACGACTCCAGTTTGCTATGCCGTAAGACATGACAGAATGAAAATATGCATGATATACCATTTTAGATGGAGATAAATCACTTTACCTAGCTAACACTGTAAATGTGAAGTAAATTTTGCTAAGTTTTCCCGAGAGTTTGTTTATCTGGTGATTCCATTTCAATTAATTGTCAATCACCAGAAAAGGTGCGTGCTCCGAAATTCTCTCCGAATTAGAAATTAAACTGTTTGTGTTTGAAGTGAAGGTAACGATTTTAGTTCTCTCTGGATTAAAAGAAAATTTGTTTGCAGTGAACCACAGATTCAAACGGCTCATCGCAACCTCTACTTTCTCACGCAACGTTTCCGAGTCGATGCCCGTGATTACTAAATTTGTGTCGTCAGCGTAAAGGACTGATTTTAAGGAATCTAAATAATTCGGTAGATCGTTAATGTATATGATGAAAAGTAAGGGTCCCAAAATTGAGCCCTGAGGGACACCGCAGGTAGTTCTTCCCCATTCTGACAGATGTTCATTTCAATTAGAGTTTACAATCGCAACTTTTTGGCGGCTATTTTACAAGTAATATCGAAATAAAGAAAGGGGAACTCCACTGATTCCATATAAACACAACTATGTTCCTAAAATGGTTAATTATTTGTAGATATCCCCAAGTTTCATAAGAAATAACTAATTGAGGGAAATATGCTCCGAAGTATGAAGACTCAAAAGTTAATCCTGTTAACAGAGAAAATTTCAATTTTTGCAATGTGATATTCTTTCATCGAACATATATTGTAACGCGTGTATTTTGGTTTAGTTTTGCTTTGTCTCGGAAGTGTTGTTTGCTGTGGTTTGGAGAATTCGAAATCGTGCCCGTGCGTGGGGGTGGAGGAGATAAATATTTCCATCCAAGTAATTTTCGTGTCCTGTCTCGATTGTTGGCCTCAACATGACAGAATAGTAGGCCATTGTTGACTACTGAACTGCAGCTGCGTGCTATAACTCTTGTAACAATGGAAGAATCAGTCAAGTGGCATTTCGACAAAGTTTTCTAATAATCAAAAAAGTAATAGAATGGGAGGCTATAATGGAGAGAACGGAGATAAGATTTTGAAACTGGACAGTGGTTCTGCGCTCATCGCAGCTGGTGGATGTGATTATGAGAGGCTCCGTAAAGTTGTTGTCTCTGATATAGTCCGAGGCAGAATCGTCGTGAGAAAGGGCCACAATTTCTTAGTGAAGAGTTCATCGAAGCCACACAATTTAGTACGACGGCTTGCCAGCAATCAATCCCGGAGGTCGACGCCTTAGCCAGTGGTCTACCCCTGTGTCAACGCCTTACAACTGTCCTGACTAAAGTCATCACTGCAGTTAACCCGTTCTGCCGGCTGTGAGATACGGAGACGTCGGTACGAGAGCTACAGCAAGCAACACAACACAGAATAGCAGTACGTATTTGGTACGGGCAGCAGATCTCTTCTATGTAAAAACCATAGGTGCCTGAATAAGAGTTTTTCATGCTTAACTGTAATAAACTTATATAAAATTTCTTTAATGGTCAATAATTTTTTGATTTAACATAAAAACCCAGCCAACAAAAATAATTCTTTACAATATGCGTATATACTGTTTTTTTTTCAAACAATTCATATATTTATATTTACTTTTTATGTGACTTTTATCATTTCTATCATCTATTCACCGACACACCATAGTTGATTACTTCCCTATAATCTGTATCCCCTTATACGTATTTTTCAATTTATAAACGTCATTTTTAAATGTAAGTAAATTATAAAATCAAATCAATGTAACAATTATTGTTATTATTTGAATGATTTTAAGTTGATATATTTGAGATTCAGTTGAACATCATAAATGAAAACGAGTAATTATTTAATTAGACTTATCATAAATCAGACGTGTGAATCCTAACCCAAACATTCGTGGTGGTAGAATTGAATTGGACACTTGTGTGGTTCCCGGTCAAACTGAAGGGCTTGGTGTGCCGGATGTGACCCACGGACCGTCAATTGAATAGCTCTGTTCTAAGGCCTCTCAGCCACTGTGATCTCTATGCACGACTAGATCAACATTTGTGTCAAAGACCTTTGACTAATTGCAAAACCAGATACCGCAAGCCAGTGTTTGTTATACAGTACACAGATTGGCGATCAGTCTTGAATTTGAAAGGACTGTATACAATTCTCACCAAATCTCACGTCGGATGTCAGATGCCATTTATTATTCTAAAAGTTTCAATAGAATTGACTCTCTAAACTTGATAAATCCTCAGACGTGCCCGTAAATGGAATTAATGGATACCAAAATGATAATTTCTGAAACTGAGAGGAACAGAACAGGTGCATAATATATGAGAGTCTGGGAATGTTGACGCATTTCTTAAACTGCAGGTAGATTTTTCATATTGGTTTACTAACATACAACACTCCAAAAGGTAATAACCATTTTCAATAGTGCCCAGCCAGTGTTCGATATTACAAATTCCATAAATAAATTTATATTTACTTTAATATAATGAGTGAACTTAATGAACTTGAGCGATTTAATTATTTTTATTCAAATATCCGACCTGTTTTGTCGGGATGGGAAAAGCATAATCAAATTCACGTAACACTTTCGTTATTTGTACCATTGCGAAATTCCAGTCTGCCATACTATACAAAGCGGTTAACCTCAGTTTACAATGCGCACAGGCGAGCTTAAAATTTAAAACCCTTTAAAAATTCCAATCGCGAGGGATTGCAAACGCATCACTCGTCGTCCGTCTTTCTATAACTGTAATACTCAACTTTCTGTGCGTTCAAAACCAACAAGGCTTCAATTTATTTGCAGTACATAGAATATTTGATTTTAAAGACTATAATTACTTTTTGTTTTATTTATATATATATATAGGATGAATCACCTACAGCTTGCACCGCAAACGTTTCTGAAATGAATGGTGTTATTGATGTGCGGTTTTCACAGAATTGAATTATAGATTACGACTCTTGTATTCAGCTCATGAACAGATTTTTAGTAATTATTATAAACATATTTAAAATAAATACATTTTTAAAATATATCGATGCCTGTTAACATTAAAAAATAAAAGTACACTAAACTATAATATCAGCAGTGTTTTATTCAGAATTCAATTACACGTAGTTAACTAGGTATCGTAACAAAAACAAATAATAAAATCATACTTTAATGTTGTCTTCTATTGTTATAGATGAGTAAATTAGTTCCCGAGCAATCTCGCGGGTAAGTGGAATGAGTCAGGTAAGTGTACTACACATTCTCCAAAGTCGTAAGTTGCACTACTATAACATATATCTCGATCAAGAGCTGTATGGAAAATATTTTGAGAATCGTGTTTACTTTTATACATGGGTATGAAGACAAACTCCAGATTTGTCATGTATCTTGTTTAGTGTTGAAGCAACATTTACAAATATTGGCCAAGTAAACTTCAGAACCATGCATTATTGGTCTGGTAACATTCCCCATTGGCTTCGTCAGGTAGAACATCAGCGTCCATTGAGTTTAAACGTGTGGTGTTGGATAGTGAACCATTACCTCAAAAACTCTTTTTTTCATACGGAACGCTGAATTCGGAAAAGTACGTCGACCTCCTAAAAGACCACCTTCTACAGATATAGGATGTCCTGCAGACTAGGAGGGACCTGTGGTATTAACATAATGGCTGTCGGGGCCCATAGTGTACGAATTACTACAGCTTGTCTTCACTGATTTTTTTTTCCAAATCGTTGGATTGAACGAAAAGGGTCAATACCTTAGCCAACCATTTCACCAGACTTGACTTCACAACCTTAGAAAGAAAAAAATTGTCGGGACTGCAATGACATACCGACTATACCAGATGATATGAAATGGTGATTATTTTGAACACAACCTTTGAAGGTTAATTTTATCTTTAGTTATCAGAATCCACAGAATTATTTTATTTTATATATCTTCAATATGTGCTAACCATCGAAACAGACAACTGTATTGTGTTGTAAAAATACGATAACTCGTAAACTATTTGCACTATAATCCAGAAAATACACCACTGACATGGATAGAGGAAGGTAACTACGGGCCCCTGGCCTTTATTTTAAGGATCCTACCCGGAATTCGCCTAAAAGTGATGCATGACAAACCTTAGAAAACCTGCATCAGGTAAGGCGGGGATTTGGTACTTTTACCACGGCCTGCCGATAGCGGGAGAGGGGTAGCTGTGAGGACGCAGCATTCCGTTCTCAGAGCATCGACCAGTTTAGGAGGCTGTTGGCTGACTGTTCCATTCGTAACAGCTAACAACTATTGTCGCATGTCCGAGATCTGTGACCCCGGAATATACATCTCTCAAAACAGCCGCAAAGCCTCGGCTTGTAGAATGCGGAAGATTTTATTTTGAGGGTAACAGGCAACATGAGGGTAATCCACATGGTGGCAACTCCCCTTTTAATAGCATAGGAAGGGATCTGAAAGGGGGGATGCGGAAGGGTAGAGGAAAGTAGCCAAGGGTTAACTAGGGCCCATGGGATATAGTTTAAGGATCCTACCCGGCATTCGCCTAAAAATAATGCAGGACAAACCCTAGAAAAACCTGCGTCAGGTAGGTCGGGCATTGAGTACTTGTCCCACGCCCTTCCAATAGCGGGAGAAGAGTTTACTGTGGGGACGCAGCGTTCCCCTCTCCGTACCTCGACCAGTTTAGGAGGCAGCTGGCCGACTGTTCCAATCGGAAGAGGGAACAACTCTTACCGTATGCCCAAGGTCTGTGACATACACCCGGAACATACACTTCTCAAAACAGGCCGAGGTGCCTCGGCATGTGGGAACCTTCGTTCAAAAAACCAGAGAGATGTGAAGGCATCCCCAAAGGTAGCCTCCGTCAGAGCTCTCTATGCGGAAGGTTTTTTTTAGGGTAACAGGCTACATGAGGGTAATCCACATAGTGGTAACTCCCCTTTAATATCACAGGAAGGGATCTGAAAGGGGGGATGCCGAAGGGTAGAGGAAGGTAGCCAAGGGTTAACTAGGGCCCCCGGACTATGGTTTAAGGATCCTACCCAGCAATTCGCCTAAAAGAGATGCAGGGAAAACCATAGAAAAGCCTGCATCAGGTAGGTCGGGCATTTATATCAGGCCAGTAATTAAACGAGGAGGATACCTTAATGATTGATTAATATTACAATCAAAAATTTCTTCCAACTTCTTGAATTATCTGATACATTATTTCATCGTTCAATATTTTCAACGTTAGGTTCCTAACATATGTAATACTAAAAAAATTTATTTTCAATAAATTTTATAAAGCGTGAATTTGATTCCATGCGTATTACAAGAATAAATTGTTAATTAATTAATATTTTCTGAATTTTGGCCACTATTTTAATTTATCGATTGCATTATTACAATCAGATAAATACTAATAATAGTTTTAATTCATGCTTCAGCATTCTATTGCTGTTAGGAAAATGTATAAAAAGATTTGAACTTTAATAATTATTATTCTTAACGTAGAGACACGTAGAGCATCAGATACATATACAATCGATATAGCACGTTTTTAAAAATTCCCATTTTGAAATAGAATAACATATATATTTTTTTGTATCGCAATACCATCCAATTTCTGACACCATCTCCCCCTCTGCATGTTTTTGTCGATATCGAACGCTACGAAATTGAGAGGGAACATTTATTCCTGAGTAAATTAGAATACAAGTTGTTGAAATGTTAATTAATGGTTAATTCAGGAGAAAAAATTATTCTGCACCGACTTTCACCTCTCTCAATTTGTGAGGTATTGATATCGGCTAAGTCATACATTGGGGCTAATTATTGCATATCATTTTTTAATTTTCTTAACAAATTAAAACAAAACCATTAAAAAATCTTGTTATATTGACTTTTTTCGGAAGTATAATTACATATACAATTATCTTTCGATGAAAGAATCATTATAATTATCTGAAATTCAAACATTACTACATTTATACTGTATTTGTTTTTGAAGTTGCGATTTTAATTTTGAATCAATCGAAATAATAGGATTATTTCTTGGTTTTGTATTAATTAATTAAGATTCAGCAGAAAAATAATCTGGTTTATTAAATATATTGACACTTAATGTTTTTTTTCCGTTTGTGGGACTAGAGGGCGATTATTAATGCTTTCGAAGGATAATAACTTCGAAAGTTATTTGATTTAGTAAACATAAGTGTAATTAGAATGAAAATTTTACGTATGTTTTTAAAATTTATATTAAGAAAGATAGCTAAATACAGAGAAAAAAAGTGATGATATAAATTCCACACAACCCTTGTTCATTTCTTCAGGTGCTAATAAAAGTAAAAAAAACACAAGAGCCTAGAGCGACACAACTATGTATGAATTGAAGTACTTCACTACAAATTCTATTTGTGTGTTCCCGTTGTGAGTTGAATGTATAGCACGTTATTTAAAGAATTTTGACATTTGCAGTAAAGGTAGCATGAGATGGGATCTCTTCCTGTGGAACACATGGAAAGATGATAGTCTCATATCCGGAGTACTCTTCAATCTAGAGCAGTAGGTGGGGAGTTGAGGCGAGCACTTCGCCGATGAGATGTTTTGGGGAAGGAGTGATCGAGTGCGTCTGCGCCCATCGTCACTTGCACACGGTAAAGATGTCTTCGGCACTAACACATTACCGACGTGTGACAAAATTGAACAATTAGTCTTTGACCAAAGGTTTCCAACATTTTTGAAACGTCAGGAATGGTAAAAAAGAGTTCATCATCATATGAAAGTGAGACATGTTCACGAACTCACAGCAATGTTGAGCTATTGAATTCAATTTATTTTGGAGATGGCAGAGAAATGTAAATTTTTTTGTAACGTCCTTCAAGCGGCGTATTAATTGCGCTTTTGTTGTTAAATATATATATATTAGGTTCCTAATAAAGAGAAAGTGTAATGTTTTATAAAAACATAATGCATTACCACTCGTGACAGATTTGTTGAATTCTGGCCTACTGGTTTTTGTCAGTTCAAACTTGTCTCTAATTTATTAAAAAACAAATTTATGAATAACATTCTGAGAGCCGCTGTTGTAAAAAAGGAAATTAATTGTAACTTTTCCTCAACTTCTCAAAAACCATCTTTTAACAAAAACTAACAAACTCTCCAAATATCCAATTTCTCCAGAATGTCCCCAAAAACTCACTAACTGAATTCTAAAACTAACTAACTAACTCCTTCTTCCTCTGCAAACTCCCTTCACATGTCGGTTTGCCGAACTTTCGGGATCTGGATTCTCCTGATCTTACCCAATTTGAATCAGATTTGTGGCCCACAAATCTCCTTATTTTAATTAGCCACACTCCCTTAGAGGCACACATAGCCAAATTCAGGGTCTGGGATCACGTGCCTGCGACTTGGCGAAGCGTCTTGTCTGAACGTGATAAAATCTTTTCACCAAAGAATAGCCTCGCCAGACACAATATTTTAATCTGTGGAAACGGATACCACGGAAGGGTTGTTTTATTTTTCAGTGACTACCTGAGAAGCGATCATTTACCTTCGCCAGACTGAAGCCAAGAATATTACGTGATCACAATTTTTCCTTTCATAAAATTAAATACATAAATATATTATTTCAATACTATTTATGAATTAAATAAATTACCACCCATTAATTTATCCCGCTTGTAAACACTATAAAAATAAAAAGTCAAATTGCCTATATATATTGTAATATCACCTCTTGATAATAAATTTTAAATTAATTTTGAAACTTTGTCGCTCCAAAATATAATAATCGACAAATCTTTAAATTTTTTGTTTCAAGTTATTACCCAAAATTTGTTTTTTATTAACAACTTGGAAATTAATTAATTCGCTCCCATTGAATACCCAAACTATAGATAAATTATTATTATAGGAATTTAAATTAAACAAGTTATTAAATTTTATAAACAAAACAATTTTATTAATCCAGAATACATCTCAAGAAATCTCTGTATATTTTTTTATTCTTTTACATCAACAATTAAATTACACTAATAATCCAGTTACATTTTATAAATCAAACTCTATTCCCCAGGGTCTTCACTGGGTTGATAAGGAAACGGAACACAAAAATTTACAATTTAAACAATGCAGTTAAAATAAAATGAAAAAGGAATCTGACCCATTACCCTTATTTAACAATTTACAAAATTTATCACTAAATGTCTACTTACAATTTTATTTGGGTTTACAAAAACGCACTTCACTCTACAATGCCCTTCTGTGCACAGACTTTCACACACACGCTTCACAGACACGTTCACTTTATCCTTTATCCTAACTGCTTGCATGGACTAATTTTTTTTTTTTTAGTCACGGCCACCATTCAATTTGACCGAATATTTTATCACCAGCGCCAAATGTTCAGTTTGTTTGAAATATTTCGAAATGCCCAATAATGTTTGTCTCCAAGCTTTCTTCTTTTCTCTCAGACGATCATTGATTAAATCCTTCCACAAAGTCAGTAAACCAACATTTAGTTATACTTCAGCTTCTATTTTCTATTTTCCACTGCTCCAGCCTCCACGTCCTCCTCCTTTGAGATCTACAGTCCAACTAAATTTTCTATCCGCTTCCCCCTCTTCAGAATATTCCCTTTTTTTTCCCCACAGTTTTTGAGTTCCCACGTTCGAACCTCATCTGGATTTCTCACGCTCAGAGAGCTACTCAATCTTGTTAAATAAACATTTCCTTATCATATAATTGGATGTCCACAAAAACTTTTGTCATTATTCCTTTAGGGTTTTGTTTCGATGTCTGTCAAAAACATTAGCTCTAAGAGCCGCTAAAACGTCCAATTATAGTCCTCCCTTTGGTGAGCATTTCCGCTGTCAATCACCATTTAATTATTATTTTTATACAAGCCATCCAAGAATCCCCAGTCTGGGTTGGTAAATAAATCTTATGAAATATGAACCAAATTTATGTTCTTATTAACTGGGAATTACAATATATATATATATATATATATATATATATCAATTATGATAGTTTTTTTGACAAATATAAAAATTCAAACGTTCAGCACTTCTAGCCAGTGATCACAGTAAATCTTCAAATGTAAGTGTGAGCTGTCACAATTATTTCTGACACCGTTGTACGTAAAACAAATAATATTATCTTTGGCAAACGTGCCTGGTGTAATATTGTCTATGAACGCGTCGTTACAGATAGAAGGTTTCATAACACGCTTCTTTATCGACACTTTTAATCATAAATCCGTCAAGATATAATTATCTTAATCAATTCTTGCCTTACTGTATGTCACATTACGAACAACGTGCTAATAATGTTGAATGGCAGAGAAAGTTCGCCCGTGATCGATTGATCAACCGGAAAGTTAATGTAAGAATCTATTATTCGTGTAATCTATTGATTGTGACACGTAGAGTAAGGTACGCAGAGATGATAAAAAGGGTGAAAAATGGTTATCGTTCTATTGCGATTCTCCGATTTTTAATCTTTCTTTTTTTACTTCCTGTCTTATGACGCACAACGTCAGGGCAAAGTTAAATTGTTGGAACGTATGTTATCACAAGAAGAACACACAAATAATCTATATGTGCGACGGAATTAATGTTTTGTAATACTTTATTTTTACATTTTATCAGATCCTCTACTTCTCACCGTCAAATTTTGAAATTTTTTATTAAAAATAAAAATTATAATACTAGAATGCTGCGTCCCCACAGCAAACTCTTCTCCCGCTATCGGAAGGACGTGGGACAAGTACCCAATGTCCGACCTACCTGATGCAAGTTTTTCTAGCGTTTTCCCTGCATTACTTTTAGGCGAATGCCGGGTACGATTCTTAAACTATAGCCCGGGGGCCGTAGTTAACCCTCGGCTACCTTCCTTTACCCTTCCGCATCCCCCCTTTCTATGCTATTAAAGGGGAGTAGCCACCATGTGGATTACCCTCATGTAGCCTGTTAACTTAAAAAAAACGTAAAAAGTATTTGTTTATTGTGATTGGTCTTTTTTTTTCATTCACAATAAATTACAGAATAAAAGCTAATAATTTACGTCACAAAAATTTTAAAACCTTAACACATCAAAGAAATAGGAGCTCAATCCTTGCGCTGCATGAAATCAAAAAATTGCATACCATTGCTATAGACAACTATTTATCAAATAACCTGCGGCATTTTTAAGGAAAGACCAGAACTATTGGGGTGTTTTTATTTTTCAATGCTAGATAACTTGTGGTTCGTGCTCAGATTTTCCAACGGTTGAGTTGCTTGTTTCCAGTGTGGAATTACCTATAGCTGGTTTATCACTTTTCTCGGATCAGATTCAACCTACGCCAATCACTTTTTCCAACTCGCTTTCAGCTTCCCCAATAATTTATCTGCATTTACCTTTGAAAACTTGGAGAAATGAAAACCATATCAAAAATCGTCTTTTTTGGGGTTACTGCTTAAATCTGATTTAGCACTAGGTCCTCAAAATATAAATATTAACATCAAGGGGTTCAACGAAGTAACTTTACGCTGACGTGAATGTTTTTCCCACACCGATACTGACAATTTCAACATTCTTTTTCAATTAACTTTGTGTACCCAGACAAACTGACATCTTAAGGGGGTTAGTTCGGAATCATGGAAAAATAGCGTCATAAAAGTTCTCGTCAGGATACCTGCAGCTGTTATGAAAACATGCAATTCTAAATTATACATATGTATATATATATATATATATATATGTAGATATAATATGTTGTAATAAAGGACTTGATGGCTTCAATTAATATGAATTAAATAAAAAATATTAATTAATATTTAAAAAATTTATTCTCAAAAGTACACATTATAAGCCCTGCTTTACACGCCGAATTCCATCAATTTACGAAACATATATTTCAATTTAATTTTATTTATTCGTGACGTTATATGAAAATACAGCTTTATATTTTTACAATCTACTACGTAGAATTTTTCTTTATCTCAGGGTCATCACTGGGTTTGATAGTAAGTACAAATACAATCTAATGAACTAAAATATTAACAATCCAAATTCATTGAAGTTAACGGAATACAATGTTAAATACAAGAAATAAAAGAAAACGAATGAATAGAAAAACGCGAACGAAATCTGACCATACCCTTTAATTATCGTTAACAGTTATTACTAATTGTTTTGTACTACCGGTACCAGTTCGGACTCTTGTATCTTGAAGTCAACACCCACTAAACAGGCCATTATTCACTGATTCTGCACTTCAGATTTTTGGACACACGCGGTCGTTACTCTCGATCTCTGATATCTTGGAACTTGGATTAGCCGCCCCTCAGTCAGCCCTCGGACGTATATCTCTTTGAAGTCTCTCTATGCGAAAATTAGTTCAGTTTTTGAAGCAAAACTTCGGCTTCTAAATTGCGATTTTATGAATCTCTCCGTCAAAACTGTTTACTTGCGTTTTATGTAAACTATTATATCTCACCGTTGGACTTTCTGGATAGCCCTATTCATGCTTTTAGATTATCAAACTTTACTGTGTTGTATCTCTCGCAGACTCTTTTATGTATCCTTTCTCGACCCAGTCTCGACGCAGACTGAGTTCTCTAAGCGCTCGGTCTCCAGTCTCCATTGTTAACAAAGAAAGCCCCGCTGCGATTGTCGTCTTTAAGCACCCGTACCGCCAACAATTTAATTATATTAAAAACAATTAATAGCCTTACAGTTAAAAGGATTATATATATATATATATATATATATATATATATATTGTCAGTGAAAGAAGAGTCTGAACCTGCGCAACTCACCTTTTCAGATCTCGAGGGCTCTAGTAAGCACCGGGCTATGATCATCCCATCAGTCGCCGCCCGTTGTGTGCTTACCAGGGGTCGTGCGTTGGAGAGAGAACGAGCTCGATGGATTCGACGAATACGAATCCCTGTCTCGTCTGGTCTGGTCTGGTCTTGTCTGTGTCTCGGCTGTCTCTGAGCGCTTCTCATGCGCTCCTATTTGTACCTGCAGCAAAACGCTGAATAGCGTTTTGCGACTGAAAACGCGCGGTCGCGCAGAACAGCCTCCTCCGTCACCAATGCAAAAAATTGGTCTATACATTCCTTAACATACCGCCCACCTAGAAACCTCGTTTCTACACCCGATGGATTCGTCGTGCTGGTAAACAACAGAGCTATACTCGTAGGATAGGGTGGAGATTCAAATCGCAACTATGAGGAATGATTAACGAATCTTCACTCCATCGGGGCTGAGATGGAGATTCCACGACCTAGCGGGAGGCCCACGGAAGGGAAACAGATAGGTTACGATGGGTTATGGTCTATCTCGAACGATAACAAATTCCAGCACGCGAACGATGACCCTTGAAAGAAGGAGGTGGGGTAATACAGTCGTACATGTTAACAATTCCAGGACCTAGCCGAAATAGACTATTTTCAAGTTGAAACTAACTATAAACAATTAATAATAATACATCTACCATACTGAACTATCCCAAAAGATCCTACTAACCAAACGAACAATAATCAAATAAACAAAATTAGTAGATCATAAAATAAATCCAACAAAGGAACATGGACCAACCTAACTATTTACAACATTAAACAATATTTTTTCCGAGGGCCCCCTGCAATTTCTGTCATTGCTTATTGCAGGGCAAAGGACACAATTTCACAGTAGGCCTTGTAAATGTGCTATTAACAGTCCGCACCTCTGCGACTCTAACAGTGCCATCTGCTCCTGGAAACGTTTTCACAATCCGTCCTAGTTTCCAACGTAGAGGGGGGAGATTCTCCTCTTTTATAAGGACCAAGTCTCCGGAGCGTAAGTTAGGAGGGCGATCTATCCATTTGTGACGCTGTTGTAAAGTATTTAGATACTCAAGCGACCACTGCTTCCAAAACGAACGACTCAATTTACGCAATAAGTCCCATCGCTGTTTAAATGATTTAACCTCACTCACATCCGGTTCAATAAGGGCGGATGGGGGTTCTAGCATCAAGAAATGGCCAGGGGTTAGAGCTTGAAAATCATTTGGATCTGAACTTAAAGGGCTCAGCGGTCGAGAATTTAATGTCGCTTCTACTTGCACAAGCAAAGTGCAAAATTCTTCGTAAGTTAAGAGCTGAGATCCCACAACACGAGCTATCAGTTTCTTTGCGGATTTTATTCCTGCTTCCCAAAGTCCACCCATGTGAGGACTAGCGGGAGGATTCAAGTGCCACTGTATTCCCCGATCGGCCAGTTCATCCCCTATTTTGTGATTGAACTCTCTAGCTGACACGACACGTCTCCATTCTTCCAATTGTCCTTTTGCTCCAACGAAATTGGTGCCGCAGTCACTATATATCGTTTTAATCAACCCCCGACGTGCGATAAAACGACGAAGAGCTGCTAAAAATCCTGGGGTAGATAGATCCGATACTAATTCAAGATGGACTGCGCGCGTTGCAAAACACACGAACAGACAAATATATCCCTTATATTTCCTGGGGTTTCTTTGTCTAGCCATAGCTAGCTCATAGGGTCCTCCGAAATCGACCCCACAAATCGAAAATGGTTTACATGCGTGAAGCCGAGCTGCTGGCAGATTTCCCATAAAGGGCTGAACGGAAGTTGGGTTCGTCCGAAAACATTTCAAACATCGTCTCAATTGGCTACGAATCAATTGTCTGGCCGAAAATATCCAGAATTGTCGTTGGATAATCGATTGTAAAGTATTCGGACCAGGGTGCAGATATTGTTCATGATAATGCTGTATTATCATGCTGCTTAGTGGGTGTCTCTTCGACAGCAGTATGGGATGGTTTTTCTCAAAGGGTAGGGCCGAATGTTGTAGGCGCCCGCCCACCCTGAGGATTCCCTGTTCATCGAGGAAAGCGTTTACCTGCCGCAATTTCATGGACATGTGCTGCGCTCTACCGTTCTTTAATGCGCTGATGTCTTTTGAGAATTCCTTATGCTGAGCCAGCTTGATGCACGCGACACTTGCATTATGTAATTCTGCGGCTGTTAAAGCAGATGTCGTCTTCTTTCGCGTTCCAAATCTCAAAATCCATGCGACTATCCTCTTCAATTTAACAAAACTGTTTGTACGATTAAACAGCTGATCATGGAAAGACGTACCATCTTCGGTTCCTGATTTGTTAACCAAACAATTCGTTTTTATCTCTATATTTTCTTCCTCCAACGGCCTCTTGCCGAACTGAGGTTCCTTGGGCCAATTTTCCGGACCTTGTGCGAGCCACTCCGGTCCTTTAAACCACAAGGGGTGACTCAGCAATTCCTTGGGCGAAATACCTCGCGACGCACAATCCGCTGGATTCTGTTTTCCGGGAACGTATCTTACTCGATCCGGGGATATTTTATCTTGGATGAGGCTAACCCTGTTAGCGACAAAAGTTTTCCATCGATGTGGAGATGAGCGGATCCACTGTAACGCGACGCGGGAATCACTCCATGCAGTTATCGAATCTATCGATTTGTATGGTTGTAATAGAGCCTGTGCCCGTTCTAATAAATTTACAACCAATTCAACCCCGCATAACTCCAACCTTGGAATACTGCGTACTTTGAGAGGAGCCACCCTCGATTTGGCCATTAACAGTGAAACTTCGACTTCTTCTTCTGATTGTATACTACGTAGATACACTACGGCAGCAAATCCTTGTTCCGATGCGTCTGCAAAACCATGCAATTCTATTAAAGTGGCCGTATCTACTCGCATATGTCTTTTGATTGCTAATCTGCCGATCTCCGGCAATTCTGTTTTGAACGTTTTCCATCGATTGATCAATTCCAACGGGACCTCCTCATCCCAATCAATTCCTAGTTGCCACAGCTGTCTAATCAAACATTTGCCGGTGAATATTACCGGACAAATAAATCCGATCGGATCGAACAATTTGGCTAGGTCCGACATAATCGATCTCTTCGTAACAGTCTCTGCACAACTTGCCACATGATATGTAAAATGATCTGAACTGGGTTTCCATACCAACCCGAGAATTTTGGCTGAAGGCTCATATTCGGACGCAAACGCTAAATTCTCCGCCGTTACGGCGCAATGTTCAGTTGGTAGATCAGATAACAACTGCGGAAAATTGCTCATCCACTTCCGCAGCTCGAATCCAGCCATACCAAGGAGCTGGATTAATTCGGTTTTTAACCGGGATGCGACTGATAGATTAGGGACTGACACACAACAGTCATCCATATACATAGAATTCAAGATGGCGTCGGACGCGAGTGGATAATCCGATCCGTCATCAGCAACCAGTTGACGTAATGTGCGAATAGCTAGGTATGGACTAGCTGAGACCCCATAAGTTACAGTTGTCAATGCAAATTCCCTTATGGGTTCCTCACGATTAAATCTCCAGAGTATACGCTGTAAATCCTGGTCTGCCTTCCTTACACGTATGTTTCGATACATTTGGCGGATGTCGGTCACCAATACAACTTTATTAAAACGAAAACGAATAATCAAATTAATTAAGTCTGCTTGGAGCTTAGGACCTATATGCAGAATTTGATTGAGGGAGGGACCATTCTGAGTTTTCATTGACGCATCAAAGACGACTCGAAGTCTGGATATTGCTTCGTCTTGACCCTTGAAAATGCAGTGATGCGGAATATAATAACCTTTAACCGACGTATTAAGTTCCGATAGTTCCTCCATGTGACCCTGTGACAAATAATCTTTCATGAATTCGTTATACGAGCTTCTTAACTTCGGACTACGTGACAACTTTCGTTCTAGAAGTTCGAATCTTCTCTGAGCCGCAAATCTACTTTCCCCCAACTCTTGCGCCTCTGCCTTAATAGGCAATGCCACTACATATCTACCATGTTCAATACGCTCGACCGTAGACTTATAAAATTCTTCACAGCTTATTTCTTCCGGGTCCTGCACCGGTACATCTGGAGGTTCCTCGACTTCCCAAAATCTACGAATTAACTGATCTAGATTATCTTCGACCCTTACTACAAAATTTCCTATTCGGTTGGCGACTCGATCCACCCTTCCGATAGGACAGATTCCCCAAATCGTATTTATGACATTTGGGATTTCCCCTTTTCCGTGTCTAGGTCTATCTAGGACTACATAATTAAACCATTCGGCACCTAACAGTATGTCTATTGGCTTGCTTCGATAGTAGCTAGGGTCCGCTAACTTCTGCATCCGTAACCAAGAATGATTTATTTTCTCCGTTGTTGTGGACGGGGTTGTGGTGATATTATTAACCACCAATGCATTTATTGCGAATGTTCGATTCGCAATAGGCTGGAATTCACATCTAGTCACCCGATTGGCAAAACCTAGAGTGGTCTCCGCCATTCCAATTACGGGGATCTTAGTTGATTCAGTTTTCAGCTTCAACCTATTACAACAATCCCTCGAAATAAAGTTAGCTTCGCTAGCCGAGTCCAATAACACTCTCACACTAAGGAATTTTCCATATCGATCACGTACTTTTGCTGATACCGTAGGCAAGAGTGTCTGATTTAATCGAAATTTCCGTCCGTTTTCAACACGCGCCGACATGTTAACTGCGTGGTCATTACCTTTGGGCTTCGCTGACGCAGATCCGCTAACCTGAGCACCCTCTTGCCGTCCATTCAAATGTAAAAGCGCGTGGTGACTACCGCTACAATATTTACAACCAGATTGTCGTCTACATTCACGCAAAAAATGCCCCTTATTTAAACATCTGAGGCAAAATCCGTTCTGTTTTGCGAATTTAAGACGATCGCAGGGCGACTTTTGCAGAAATTCTTGGCAGGATGTTACGTCATGAGAAGATCCACATAAGTTACAATCACGATGTCCCGATTTAACCATGGTTTTTACACTAGTCGAATGGTAATGTGCCTTTACACTCTCTCGCAATCTTGTTCTGGCTTGGGTTCTAGGTTCCCCACTTTCCGGACGTACGACTTCCAGGACTCGCGCTTGTTCATTCAGAAATTGCACGAATTGCGAAATCGATGGGGACGAATTCACTAATACGATTTTTTCCCAGCTTTCACGCAGGGAGGCATGAATCTTCCTGCTTATAACATAAATTACTGGAACCGCCCATTCCTCAGTGTTGTGTCCTAGAGCTGACAAAGCTCCAATAAATTCGGCAACGCTACTAGCCATTGTTCGAATTGATCGTGCGTCATCGGTCGTCCCTGGAATGTTAAATAACGAATCTAGATACGAGTTGGTGAGCAGGTGACTATTATCGAACCTTTTTTGCAATACATCCCATGCTACTTGATAATTTTCTCCAGTTAGAGCCAATGCTGATATTAGCGATAGTGCCTCTCCGTTTACTGACGACCTCAAGTAAAAATGTTTCTGCGAGTCCGTCAGTTGTTTATTCTGATGGACTGTCGCTCGAAATAGATCCGCAAAATTTGTCCACTTTCTGATATCACCTGCGAACTCCGGTAGATTTAGCTTCGGTAATTGAATAGCAATTTCTGTTGATGTCCCTATTATATTACGACTGACTGACCCGTTCGATTGATTCACTTGGTTAGGTTCGAGGTGAATCTCCATCGCCGTCTTAATCGAAAAACAATAATCATCGACGGCTGCGATTAACGCGTCATGTGATTCTTCTAATTTGGGACTCTGCTTCGAGTTATACGCAACAATTTTCAAGATATTGTCGTGAAATAATTCATAGTCCTCATCTATTGATTGCGTCATCACACGGAACCTTGTCTTTGAAGATGGGCTCTCTTTTTCGGATCCCAGGATTGTGGCATACTCGTACAAGGTTCTAAATTTCGCCGCTAACCTGTTAACAATGAATTTATATTCATCAATGACCGGCATTTTTACAACTTATTGACTTGCGCAATTATGAACACGAACAAATATTCCAAATTTTGTTAACTCCACGTGTTAGTTTCCAGTAACTGAAAAGCGCTGTGACTCGCTTTAAAACCGCTACGCCAGTTTCCTGGTGTCAGTTTACTCACGGCTGTACGCGTACAAAACTCACTCGCAGAAAATTACGACAAAAAACATGTTTCTAATCTTAACAATCTTAATGAACAATACCTTTACTAATTCTCCAAACTCAATTGAGAAATATTTCAACTACGCTATTTCTCTGACCTAGCAACGACCACAGACCAATGCAATTATTCCCGAATGGAATAATCCTATGAAATGATTCTCTCTACAACAACGACGAAATACTGCAGCAGTATTAATTATTCCGAACGAACAAAAACGATAATTGAGAATTTATTCCCAATTACTAACGACAAAACGATAGAAATATTGATCACCGAATATTTCTCTAATCGACAATAGACCAATTGGAAAGCGAGTTGCCAGTTTGTAACTGTAACCTGAACTCTTTAACTCACAACTAGAGATACGAATAGATTCAGGAATGTAGCTAGTTACTTTCATTCCACGCCGAATACGTGGTTTCGAACAACAAAATGACTCTACCGATCACTGCAGTTTTCTGTATATTTCCAAATCGCGGATCAGAATTCGACACCGGAGGACCAATTTTATGTTAGTGAAAGAAGAGTCTGAACCTGCGCAACTCACCTTTTCAGATCTCGAGGGCTCTAGTAAGCACCGGGCTATGATCATCCCATCAGTCGCCGCCCGTTGTGTGCTTACCAGGGGTCGTGCGTTGGAGAGAGAACGAGCTCGATGGATTCGACGAATACGAATCCCTGTCTCGTCTGGTCTGGTCTGGTCTTGTCTGTGTCTCGGCTGTCTCTGAGCGCTTCTCATGCGCTCCTATTTGTACCTGCAGCAAAACGCTGAATAGCGTTTTGCGACTGAAAACGCGCGGTCGCGCAGAACAGCCTCCTCCGTCACCAATGCAAAAAATTGGTCTATACATTCCTTAACATATATATATAATCCTTTTAACTGTAAGATTTATCCTCATTACTGCATTTGAATGATCAGCTGCTGAATTATATTCTGTTGTATAGCAAATCAATAAATTGTACACACTCAATTAACTAAATCATGAAGTTCTTTTTAGAATTAATGTATATTATTAATTACATTTACTGTTTCGAAAGCCAGATTTAAAATATGTTAAATTATGTCAATGTATTTAAAAAATAGTTGTGATTAATTGTCTGAAATTTATTAACGACACGTCGGTTTATAATCGCAAGTATATTCATGTGGCAATACCCGTAAATGGAAAAATTATTTCTATGCGTGTGTGGAATTCTCGTTTTCCGATTCTACGTACGAGTTCACAGTCCTGATTGTTTGGAATATTGATAAAGTAATTTTTATATTTATTACGGTTATATGAATAATGTATTATTATATAAGCTAATCACAAGAACATACTCAAAGCCAAATAAACATCCAAGTTCAGACCTCACTAATTATAGTTTCATATAGAACTGTGTCAGGACATAATTTCTGTACGAAATAAAATTTGTATTCGAATTTAGTATTTGAATATTGAATTAAAATTTATGTGGACTTAATTTGGAGCTTTATGACTTTGAAATTATTTACCTACTTTCACATTGTTTCTTATATATATATAATTTTTCATTTAAGAGACATACTTCATTAATAATATATCCCTAATAAAATATATGTTATGATTTCAAATATCTTTAATTAGCTACTACAGAAGCAGAATTACTTCCGAAGACAGAATTCTGATTATATAAAAATAATCAGAGCAGTCCTCATTATTTATATGTTTAATGAATTTGATCTCTTCAAGCTCAAAGGGTCAAATATTGTCTTTTCATTAGCGACTGTCTCCTCTGGAAGCTTTTGTCTAACGATCAGTTACAGTCGTCTTCTGAAGTTTGCTGTTCGCCCAAGTGCGATATACTTCCATGTCGTTAATAACGTGTAGAGGTGCTGCAGCAGTAAGAGGATGAAACTCAACTGTAGAGCACTAATGAAGCTTCCTCCCGAGCATAATAAGGTTGCTCTTCTCCTACGACAGATAAAGAGATGATTTCTAAATTAGATTAACATCACCAATAACGGATTTCGACTGTTATATTTTGAGCAAAGATTAGCAATGTCAAAGATACTCTTAAAATTTTACGATTTCTATCGTGTAATTTTGTGCCGTGTCATATATAGCGAGTCTGAAATTTTTGGGGTAAAATTATACACTATATATAATTAATAAGATTTGCTCGGAAGTAAAATACTATAAAATATTTTATAATGCCTACAATTAAAATATAAAATAAGAAAAAGTATAGGAAATTAAATAAAAAATAAACTACTATGAATTCAGGCTTATCTAGTGTCAAAAGCACATATTTTAATGTAGAGTAGATTGAGGTGACTTCATCAACTTATCTGGAATGAAACTTAACAATTGTATACATGATTATATTGTATATCAGTCAAAGCCCGAGTTGATGAAAGAGACGCAATATATTCACACTGTTATGTATAATATACGTTTATATTTAAACAGAATTACTGATTCAATTAGTACGTTATTATAACATTGTACTTGTAATTAATTATTTAAAGTACTTGTTAATACATAATTTTTTATTTTAGTGTTTGATTTGTCTAGTTTTTTCGAAATGTAGTGAACATTTTAACCAATAATAAATTGAGGCTAATATATAACATTTGGTTTCGGAAATCTTTCCGGAGTGAATTGAAAACGATTCTTTGGAAATTTTGACCCATTATTGATACTTTGAAAGAAGACAAGTTCGAGTGCATCTGTGTATCAAATCAAACAAGTTTGTAATATCACCATTTTTATGTCTGTCTCTGAAGATAAAATTCACCCGGAAGCTACCGACGTAAAAACGAAAAATCTCTTAGCGTGAGCAATATATGTCAAAATCAGAAAGAAGGAGGGAGAGAAATTTTAAAATCACTTCCATCAAGGGTAGAAGTTAGTTAGTTTGACGTAACGGCAAACCGAAATTGCCTAGAAAGAGAGAATTTCTTATTTTTATAATCTAAGCACAGTAAAACTGATACTTACAATTAGTTATTATTAATTAATGTACGTTTTCCCGGTGTAAATTATTAAGAAATTTTTCGCGATTGAGCACCAGGTTCAGATTTCTCGATGGTGACGTTTCTGCGGTCGTCATATACGGATGTCCGAGTAAAATTTTTAATAGTTATTATTAGTTTTGAAGTAAAATAATTTATTTACACTTCACTGTGTTTAATCCTTCAGTGCATAGTGCAGCATATATGCGACGTCCCTTTTAGTAGCGCCCCAGAGGTGTCTGTTGGCTTCTACGATAAGTAAATTGTAATGTAGACGTGAAACAACATGCAATTAAGGAAATGTGACTCTTTTGACATCCGTAAACAGGTTAAAACATGCCTGTCCTAGATTTCTGTGAGTCAACCACTCAGCCCAGATTTTCTGCTCGTCGGACAACATCGGAATTTTTATGTTCTCTGTTTTTTTTATGTTTTTTCAATAAAGAAAATTTAATAGTTATTCTCAAGATATTATAATTACATTAAAATCATAATTATCCAATTAATGTGAATTATTGATAAATCAAACCTAATTATATAAGTTGCTTAAAAATTGTTTTCATTTATTTAATATATAAATTCATCAGTAATTATTTTAATAAAATTTTACTATTGACCAGAATTTTAGTTAATTTCCGTGACTTTCTATTTTAGGTCAACTTTTAATAAAGAAAATTTTTATTTCTAATACTTTTTTATTTAATTTTAGAGTATCCAAATTTTATTTTTAAAAAAACTTGAAGTTATAGATTAATGACCATATTTATAACCTTGATGTGCATGATATTGCATATTTGCAACATAATAAAAATGTTCAAATAATATTAAACAATTTCGACCACTTTTTTGGGTTACTTTTACTTTATTGTATTCGCAAAAATACATTTAAAAAAATTTAGATCTAAAAAATTATTAAATATCATGCACTAAAGGGTTAACATATTATTAAAATTCAGAAATCTAGTTATTCGTCAATTATTGAAACCAAAGTTACTAATTTATGGCTCGGTAGCCCTTTTGACGGCCTTGGTCTATCGGGACGACTGCCCGACTGTCACCTTGCATTATACTTTATGGATTTAGGAGTGACATGTAGTCATTGTGTCTATTCTCCCTCAGTCTTAACCAGTTTTTGTGACCAGGATGAACACAAGCACCCATGCCCATACTGGGATTCGAACCCGGGACGTCTGTGATGCGAGGCCGCACGCCGCCAGTATCTTCATTTATTGTTTCAATTTATTTTCATCATCTAAATAGGTGCAGTAAGGAACATTGTTCGCTATTATACGCTTAATACTTTACAACAGTCTATAAATACAGTTACATTAGAAACAAACTTAATTATCGGTAACTTAAGTTTAATATTGATATCAGCGTAGAAGATAATTATTTGGTATGATTAAAACGGCCAGAAAGATCTCTCAAAAAGATTACAAGTGGATTTTGTAATTGATTATGTGTAGTTGAAAAGAAAAAATATAAAAGTGCTTTTAATTGACCACGTACTAAAGATTATACGCAAAACTGAAAGATCAACCTTTGTTTTACAAATTCAACGAAATTCGGAAATAAACAAGAATAAACAGTATGATATAAAGCATGTGACTAGAGGGTTGAAGTGTATGAGCCAAGATAGACGTCTAGCTGTTATATCTGAGAAAGGGAAGTTTTCATAATGCTTAAACTAAAAGATGATCTAGCAAGGTCTACTCACATCAGCACTTTGGACTGTAGACAGATCGTTAGAACTGCCTAGAGAATGTTAAATTTTATTTTACTGCTAAGTGAGTATATTTCTATAAATTTCAGATTTTATCCATGGTAATTTGGAAATTTATTGTCAATCAGTATTTAATTTACCTTTAAATTTGTATAGCAACGTAACTAAATAAATGGTCTACATAATTATGTAAATTATATTCAAATATGTTGATTTATGTCTTGAAAGAGATTTTATAAAATAATTTTTCATTCAAGTACACAAATGATGCGCTCGTACAATGGCGCCGGCACCTTTTGGGCTAGTAAGGCCCAAGAGCTAATTCGTTTAGGCAATTAATCCAACAAAGTTTACCAAACTTTAGAAATTTTGAGAATGTTCGTAGTTGTGAAATGAAGTTGGCGGCAGTGAGGATTCCCGGGGTTCGCGAAAGCAGGTGCACGAATTTGCCATCTCTCCCACGGGAACTGGTAATCGGAAAGGATCAAGCAGACGAAAACCGCCGGCGCACGCATCCAGCTGCGAACGTTTTAACTCCGTCCGTTAGGAATCCCTGCGCCCCAACTCCAGGGCTTTGACTCGTAATGCACGGTGTAAACTTGTTAACAGGCTCCGCGAAATTATTGCTCGTGGAGTTACTATTCTGAGGGTGTTGAGTATGGAACGCAATTTGGCTGAAATAACGAGTCAGTAATTTCGTTTGAACTCGTTCGGTTGCTTTATGCCATGGCGACTGTTAACCAAAACATATGCTTATCACTAGCCGATTGAAATGACGAAAGATTAAATGATTTTTAGATGACTCCGTTAAATAATTCAACTCTGCTAATTTAAAAGAATATGACAGCACAGATATATATAAACCATCGAACAAATATCTCGTGAATACCTCAGATGTAGTAGCTATTTGATTCAGACTCAAACTAGAAATTCATATCAATTATAAATGTATATCTCAATCTTCTAAAAATTCCAATTTGTCAATCAGTTGCTTTGTTTCATATTTTATGTGCAATTTTCCACCTAAAATTTATTCTGTAACGATCGCAATACTCTCAAAGGTAAATCCCGAAAGCAAATACTTTTCGATACACGGATTGAGATAAAACTTTTAAATCAATTGATTATCACCATCAAAGTTTTAAATTTGAAAATCTTGGGAGAAAATTTGAGAGAGAAAGCTAAGCATTAATAAAATTGGATATAAAGCCTTCTTCGCCAGCAGACGTAGACAGTCATGGACTTCGCGTGCTATTGGACGAGTTTACCAAGCTGGAATCCGGAAAAGGCTTAATCTAGTTATTAACCGGGAAAACTTTCACTGTAAAATTTATAAAAAATTTCCAGTTTAACAATATTCTCGGAAACTTTTTTCCACCATTATCAATTTTATTGAAACCGGAAAAATTCAAAGTTGACGTTTGAATAATTAACTCTAAACCACCACAAAAGAATTGTCGGACGAATGAATGAATTATCTTATGCGTTAATAAATCTTGTCACAAATAGTGTCTCATAAAAAATCCTGTAAAAAATAAAATACATAGCTGTAAATAATGCTAAACTGAACATCTACAATTTGGGTTTATTTCACTTCGGATCTAGCTTATGAAGTAATAGAAATTCATAACACACGTTATTTAAAATATAAGATCAATCAACGTGTACTTTTTCGTATCGAATTAGCATTAACATAATAGATTTCCGGATGGGGTATTTAAAAGAAAGTTTTAATCCAGTTACTTGCTTTTTTTTACTTTGGTTCATGTCAATTAACGTAAGTTCTTTCTACAAGTTAAAAATCAGCCGCAATTAGTTTATTTTGGAACATACTCAACACCATTAGTTTAATTTTAATTTTTATATGTATATTTTTTATATTCTCACTAACTCGTTTCTAGTTTAGATTCATCACTGTCAGTCATAATTATTCTTTAAGAATTATATCGTATTTGATTTTGGGGAATTGTTTACGATTTGACTTCCGGTTCCGGAAGGTACGCGGAATCTTGAGTGTCCGAGAACCAGACACGCGAGCAGCCGACCGCGCATGGTCACGCTAAAACTTCCTGGCCGTGTTGCCCACTGACTAGGAAGAGTATAAAGGGCTTCATGGCAAGTGAGTTTGACCCAGAAGTTGGAGTCTAACTCGACAGAGAACCGTTCGTTTAGTGCTAGCTAGCGGTTGCATCATTGACAGGTCGTGTGTGAACTTGCGATGCGCCGTGCAGTGTCGTGTGGCTGTTCCAGCAGTCTAGTTGAGCTTTGGTTGTTTTGAGTTCACGTTTCATCAACTAGCCTTGCGGTCCTCAATTAGTCTTATTTGAACGGCATTTGGCCGATACTTTAATTGATATCCTGATAATTGTATCTCGTGTGAGCTCTACAGTGTCTTGGATTATTTGTCTTTAAGCGTATTTTGACTGGTGAAACCCGTGTTGGGCAATTACCGGTCCGTAGTCCTCGTAGAATGGCATTTGGCCGATACTTTAATTTACATCCTGATAATTGTATCTCGTATGAGCTCTACAGTGTCATGGATTATTTGTCTTTAAGCGTATTTTGACTGGTGAAACCCGTGTTGGGCAATTACCGGTCCGTAGTCCTCGTAGAATGGCATTTGGCCGATACTTTAATTTACATCCTGATAATTGTATCTCGTATGAGCTCTACAGTGTCTTGGATTATTTGTCTTTAAGCGTATTTTGACTGGTGAAACCCGTGTCGGGTAATTACCAGTTAGTAGTCCTAGTAGAACAGCATTTGGCCGATTCTTTAATTTACATCCTGATAATTGTATCTCGTATGAGCTCTACAGTGTCATGGATTATTTGTCTTTAAGCGTATTTTGACTGGTGAAACCCGTGTTGGGCAATTACCGGTCCGTAGTCCTCGTAGAATGGCATTTGGCCGATACTTTAATTTACATCCTGATAATTGTATCTCGTATGAGCTCTACAGTGTCTTGGATTATTTGTCTTTAAGCGTATTTTGACTGGTGAAACCCGTGTCGGGTAATTACCAGTTAGTAGTCCTAGTGGAACAGCATTTGGCCGATTCTTTAATTTACATCCTGATAATTGTATCTCGTATGAGCTCTACAGTGTCTTGGATTATTTATCTTTAAGCGTATTTTGACTGGTGAAACCCGTGTTGGGCAATTCCCGGTCCGTAGTCCTCGTAGAATGGCATTTGGCCGATTCTTTAATTTACATCCTGATAATTGTATCTCGTATGAGCTCTACAGTGTCTTGGATTATTTATCTTTAAGCGTATTTTGACTGGTGAAACCCGTGTTGGGCAATTACCGGTCCGTAGTCCTCGTAGAATGGCATTTGGCCGATTCTTTAATTTACATCCTGATAATTGTATCTCGTATGAGCTCTACAGTGTCTTGGATTATTTATCTTTAAGCGTATTTTGACTGGTGAAACCCGTGTTGGGCAATTACCGGTCCGTAGTCCTCGTAGAATGGCATTTGGCCGATTCTTTAATTTACATCCTGATAATTGTATCTCGTATGAGCTCTACAGTGTCTTGGATTATTTATCTTTAAGCGTATTTTGACCGGTGAAACCCGTGTCTGGTAATTCCCAGTTAGTAGTCCTAGTAGAACAGCATTTGGCCGGTACTTTAAATGATATCCTGATAATTGTATCTCGTATGAGGTCTACAGTTTGTTGGATTAGTTTTTAAATGTATTTTGACTGGTAAAACCCGTGTTGGGTAATTCACTGTCCCTGGCCCTAATTGAACGGTATTAGGCCGATGTTTAAATTTATTCCAGATATTTGTTTCTCATGAGAGTTCTGTATGATATTTGATCTTGTATTTAAGCGTATTTAGACTGTCAAAACCCGCGTTGGGAAATTCAGTCCCGTATTCCTAGTCAAACATGATTATATAATCACGTCTTGACAAACTACGTGGAGTTCAAGATGGTAATTTTGAAGAGTATTGCTCCTAGACTTGTCGGGTCAACCCCAACAAATTTCTCTTTAAAATGCGACTACCGACAGGGGAAAAAGGTTGGCGAGTTTTGTTACACTATACATTTTTTATTTGTTATAACTACTGACTACGATTTTTCTAAACATTCCTAGAGTGATTTAACATATAACTGATATTTTCTTTACATAATGCTTCATTATGTAAAATTAGAACATTCAAAACACATTGAATTAATAAGTTTTTTGTATTATCATGGGCACTTGTTTAAGAACGATATATCTGCATTTTAATCTTATATTTGAATTAATATGTATCATATTATTAGTCGGGTTTTACATTGTCGATGAGGAAGAATGTCAGAGTTTACCGTATCCGTCTACAAGGAAAAATCATATGAATCTGAGGTGGCACACGAGTTAAACCATTCATTAAAGGAATAAAATTCTGTATACTCCAGAGAGACGTCTATAGATACCAACACATCTTCCTCTTGGTAATGTAATGAAAAAATTAATTATTCTTCGTCAGTCTACAGAAAAGAAACAGGAAAACGCTGACGGAAGAATTAAGTACTGCATACAAGTTTATAGCATTTAACAAAGGATTACATATTTCTTCGTGCGTGAAGAGAATGCTTCAGCAAATGTATATAACTAATTATTTTTAGTTTCCATGTTCTCCTAATTTGGTTTATGACACTGTACTGGTTTTTATTATCACCAGAACTTGTGTCTACGTTTCTGTCATTAAATATTTAGTGCACGTTTCTCTCCGTTGGGATTATCTTTCCACTTGGAAGTAATAACTAATTGTTCAAGTATCAATTATTCGTGATTCAATACTTTTTGTTGTTTCTTATTAGCTACTCAGTCAGCAAGATTTTGTTTGCCACCAATAGACGCCCCTTAAAGTCATGAGTAAATTCTTAGGGCTGAATGTCTAGTCATAATGCTTTATGAAAATTTATTTTAACCGTAAAGTTAAATAACAAACCATTCCGTTGTCGTTCTTTAAATTTTAAAAAAACTTCCTTTCCAAAATTTTTCCAGTTTGTTTGATATTACATAAAAATACTTGCTTCTCGATAAAATAACAATTATAAAGATTTATAGAAATCGGCATAATCACTTTTTCTGGTAAAAAATCATACAAATTCGAGGTTGCTAAACATTGACCTTTTTGTATCGTTTTATATCGCTAAAAATATTAATACGGCGCTGTATAACGGCGATATAAATTTTCTTAGCATTCAGTCGAATCGCTTGCTTGAGAGAGGTCATAATGGGAGATAATTTAAATAAACAATAATATTATATTACTAGGATGTTTGATTATTAATTATTTACTTAATATTGAATATAATTAATTTAATTAACGTCTTAACAGATATGTAATTACGTCTTGAAAATGTTCTACTAATATCTTTTATTTGACTAATTTTATACATATATATTTTCCACTGAGGCTTAAAAATGAAATATATGCAAATAAAAAGTAATTAATAATACGTCTTGTAACATTATGAATAGGATTTCCTAAATTGCAAAAATTCTGTTGAATCCGAATTTGACAATTCTTTTCACTACTTTCTGTCTCAATAAAATAAATTTTGTGTCTAACGTACCACATAATACAGAGCTATGAAATTCAGTTGAAATTAGTCTCATTGTCCACCAACTTCTGATCATTTGACATACACTAATCTTTTATATTAGTTTTGAGGCTGTCATTCTTACCATGGATCTGAGTTAGTCTACTTGAATTTTTTACTTAAATATTTAAGGAAACTCATAATGGTAAATAATTTGAGAAGTTGTTTATCTTTTGTCATTATTACCTTTATATATTTGGTAAATTAAAATATAAACATTGTGTTGTTAGCTTATTTATGATACCTGTAAAGAGCACAATTCGTGTTAATATTGGAATGCGTCCATTAAAATGTACTGTTGTATTGTGTCATAGTTCATTCAATAAGTTATTTTACTTTGTGTATAACAAGTAACCTTCGTAAAACAAAGAATGCTGCTTTGAACATTTTAATCGATTCACTCCTTAATTTAATCGAATTATCTTCAACCATAGGTTAAGAAGTTTTATTTTCCCATCGATGAGTAGCAACTATTTTTCAGTGAGCGTGTTGATGAGTAATATTATTTTACTAAGTAAAGTTTTGCTTCTACACGTAAAGGGCTAAATGTCATCCGGTCAGGATTCAGGGATTATAAATTTTTGAAGGGCTTGACCGACAAAGGTCATATCCTACCCGGTTGTAGAATTCGTGTCCATGTTGGGCTAAACTACAGTTCCGATATCAAATTTATAATTCACAGAGTGGCTAAAATAGAGAAATAAACTAACGGAAAGGGTCCGCCAGAAAGGCACATTTAATTCCCCTTTTTAACAGTAGTCTATGGCTAGAAACTTTTTTTTGTTACGAAGAGAAGTCAGTATCTCCTCATTCCAATAATCCCAATCTATTTTATAGTAAAAGAATACTTTTTTTTCTGTCTTTAATTATTTAAGTGTGATTGCTAATTTAGTGGTTCTTTGGTTTTGACCACCCCTGTTCATTTAGTCACTGAACTCGTCATTAAGAGAACAAGATCAGACAAATTTCTACATAGACTCCCATTGGACAGAATTATTATACAAACATAAATTGCGCTACTCATTTTTAACATTCATTCATTTGTATTATTCAACTATTTTACTTCAATAATTATTTGTTAGCGATTGGCTTTATCTATTTGTCTAATCCTGTAATATTGTTGTTATAACGTTTAGTGATAACATGATTTCTTTTAAGAACAGTTATTCCGAAGAGAACTCGAAAATTACGTTACAATTGGTGAAATTTTAACACGGTAACAGTCATTTTGTAAATGACCATTCATGATCACAAGAGATATACAGTTATACACTACATTTAGATAAAACTGGGAACCATAGTGACAAGGTAGACATAATGTATATATGACCATATTCATAATAAAAATACAGAAATGGTTCACATATATTGTAAAATGAGTTTTGGTATTGCGTAATTAAATAATCCATTATTCTTTGATGAAAAAAAAATTATGTGACGGTGCTCTGAGGAAAGCAGAGATTAATTAACCAATATTACTGTACGTGAAATAATCAAACATAATCCGCTTTAGCACAAAAATAGTTAAGAAGTACCTACAGATTAAAGGACTGTTAATTAATGGATTGAATACACGTACACATATTAAAATTAAGTATGAGTGGAAATCAATCTTCTCTTTAATTTTCGCAACAGGTGTGTCTGAGCATAAGTAATGGACTACGACATTCGCAGGTGACGTCGAGGAAGCGTAATGAGAAGGTTCAAGGATCGATTTTTAGGCTGTTACCTAAATTATTAAGTTCACCAGACTCAGTTACAACTATTACGCTTAAATAATTTTTTTTCTTCGTGTGTTAACTTCCAATAGCGCGAAGTTGTACTCTTTGTAGAATAGTTCCTTGTATATGTAAGAGAACATTAAATTACACAGGATTCTAGTTGTCACTACTGATAACATGTTTAATACTGGAGAGTTCTGTGTTTAAACACGTCATAAAATCTAATACGAACATTCTCGGTGGATCAAAAACAGAACCTAGTCTTCCATGAGACTAATGTATAAATTAAAATACAACTGTTGACAACGCAATGGCTTACCCACTACGCCCGAGGACGATGCTAGGCCAAGGTGGTTCAGAGAGTGAATGTATTACTACATTATTAATTTGATTCTATTATAGATCAAGATAGGAAAATGTTGAAACGGTGTTTATCAACTTCTCCCTTTCCTATACGTCTCACCAACAGATACAATTAATTTTATTTTGGGTGGTGTTTGAAAGCAGCGCTAAAGTTAAATCGTTCTATTCGTGTAAGGTTTTATGAAAATTTAGCTAATGTTTTAATCTCTTCTGATAGCTGAAAAGATTATTTTTGATGTCGTGAATATTATTAAAAAAGTTATGTTATAGTTAAAAATAATTTGTGATAATTATAAGGAAAGTAAAATGATAGTTGGATGTCAGCTCTTTATCTACACAACTCAATTCAATCGCTACTCGCAGTTTCTTGAAGCCGAACGCTTATGTTATGAACGTGGAATGCGGCTCTCCCGCCATCGGAGGGCGTGGGACAAGTACTAAATGCCCGACCTACCTGATGAAGGTTTTTCTAGGGTTTTCCCTGCATCACTTTTATGCGAATTGCCGAATAGGATCATTAAACCATAGCACGGGGGCCCTAGTTAACCCTTGTCTATCTTCCTCTATCCTTCCGCATACGCCCCTTTCAAATCCCTTCCTATGCTGTTAAAGGGGAGTTGCCACCATGTGGATGTAGCCTGTTACCCTAAAAAATAAAAGGGATCGTAAATCAAGGTTTATAAACAAACGAACTTCATTTACAAAGACATTTATGACTACAAAATTAACAGATTTATGTTAATGCAATTTGTATGTTTAATTTTCTTTTTAAAATTCATTTTTGGGTGCCATCAGTTTGACTGAAAGTTTTATAGTTTTAACTCAGACGTTAAAACAAATTTTACACAACACTACAATATATATTTTTTCCGGATTTAGGTTTATTATTGAAATTCATGAATCACCTTCTTCATCAAGGTTTTGTGGGGTCAAAATGTGATAAATTCAAAACATCTATATTAGTCAACATTTTTATTTAAATGATAGTAAAAATTTATTTAGCACAGTAAAGTATATATAAGTGAACAGAGAAATATTTAAACCGTTTAAATTAATTAATTGTAAAAATATGTGAGAGATTTATTAGAAATAAATAATATTTTCGTCAAGCTAATATGAACGTCTAATAAGTCAGAATAAAATTAATTGCTACGTCTATTGGAAAACAGATACATATTTCAGCCAGCGCAAACAGAACCAAAAGATCCACAGAAGGGAGATATGTATCTTAGCAGCGACAATAAATTACCTACTAAAGTTTAGCAAGGAAACCGGCATTCAAGATGAAATATAAATAGACAATGAATCTCAGTCTAATTATAAAATGTATTATTAATATGAAATAATTGTAATAATTTCATGTACTAGGCATGATAAGTCGCCAATGACTTGTGTTGACGTGTCTATAAACAATTAATTGTTTTAATTTTTTTTACAATCTAGGTTTGGATGCGCCAACGTTGTTCGGCGGGACAGTCTGATGGTCGTGCTGGTAAGGGAGATGTTACGGCTGCATTGTCTGGGACTCAGATGAAAGTATTTTCTGTTCGGCGACTTAAATAAACCATTTTATATAGCTCCTCTCTTCCAAGGAGCTTCAACTCAACTTCTTGGTTCCACACTAAACATTCTTGTTTTCCAAATTATCTATCTTTAATATCGATTTATACTCTAGAAAGTCAGCTACTTACTGTTTACCTTCTCTTTTCTGTCTGCCTCTATTTCTAATACGCTCCTTCTAAATTCATACGCCTCATAACATTAAAAGTGGTCAAATTGATTATCTCTCAGATACTCATTCGACCCCCTAAATTATTATTGGTGTAATACCGTGCTTACGCCATCTTCTTTCGGCATGCTCTTTAAAAGCCATGACTACTCTCGGCTGCAAAATATGTTCTCCCCGAGTGACAGCTGTTAACCCAAGAACGTTCCTAGACACTATGAAAATCCTCATGTTAAAATAATATTTTTAAAAAACAATCTCGACTATTTACGCCTTAATATTGATCCTCACAGTACGTTAAGGATGAATGCTCCCGTTTTTTGAGTACTTTGAGTACTCGATGGTGTAATATCGTGCTTACGCCATCTTCTTTCGGCATGCTCTTTAAAAGCCATGACTACTCTCGGCTGCAAAATATGTTCTCCCCGAGTTCCTAGACACTTTGAAAATCCTCATGTTAAAATAATATTTTTAAAAAACAATCTCGACTATTTACGCCTTAATATTGATCCTCACAGTACGTTAAGGATGAATGCTCCCGTTTTTTGAGTACTTTGAGTACTCGATGGTGTAATATCGTGCTTACGCCATCTTCTTTCGGCATGCTCTTTAAAAGCCATGACTACTCTCGGCTGCAAAATATGTTCTCCCCGAGTTCCTAGACACTTTGAAAATCCTCATGTTAAAATAATATTTTTAAAAAACAATCTCGACTATTTACGCCTTAATATTGATCCTCACAGTACGTTAAGGTTGAATGCTCCCGTTTTTTGAGTACTCGATGTTATAAGATATATAACAAGTAAATGTAGTACTTACTAAATATTAATAATGGAAAGAAATATTTCATTTTACCAAATAAATTAACGGAATACAATAACGTCTGATTGTATTTGGCTGTCTTTTTTGTTATTATATTTTCAGACAAAAGAATAGATAATATAAATACCACACAATGTTCCTGTAAGAATTGTTACCTTTAGATTCAGGAAAAAGGCAAGAGGCTAAAGAGACATAAGGAATGATAAAATGCTATCCAAAAGAAACGTGAAAAGATTTTTCATTTTATATTTGTAAAACCAGTAAATATCCAATCACGCTAAAGGATGTCTTCATTGTAAACATGGACATTTAAGATATGAATCTTTAAATAGTCGTAATTAAGAAAACACAGAGCAATACATGAAAATGTATTATTTGACCCGTTTAAATGAACTAATTTCAAAATTTCTCACTATTTTATTAGAAATTGATAATTATTTTCCAAGTTAATAGGTGCGCCTAAGAAGAAACAAAGTTAAATAAATAAGTTGTATACAGTAGCTGCCTTTAGTATTAATTAGTAATTAGTAAATCTACTCTCTCGTCTTGTTTCAACTTCGAGTGTTTAATAAGCAAGAATGAATTAAGGATATTCCAAAATTATATATTATAAAATTTGAAAGCGAATATGATAATCAACACCTTCATTGCGACATCTGGCTGATTTGTGAAATAAAACGAATCTATGTGAATACATTAATCATTTCTTTATTCAGAAATCGAGCATGAATATAGCATACAAAACTCCTTTTCGAAACGTCGAAGAACCAAACAGTCCGGACCTAACTTCGAGAATCCGAAATTATTTGTCGACCTAAGCCTAACGTATTACGGACAATAAAAATGACATTTATGATCCATGTAATTAAAACACTGGCATTGAAATTTACCGTGAATGGCCACAAAGTCGGAGGGTGGTGGGATATAACAACGCTGTAACCGGAAAAAACGTTTTGACAGTTTTGGCGAATGGATAATAAAATTTGAATATTTAACTGACAGATAATACAAACGATTTTTCACTTGACCTTAAGCAAAAATAAAGGAAAACAAATTAATGGCAGGATCGTGACAGTAGCAATTTAGAGGACTGCTATAATTCTGTGGGGAAAGAGCGATTATGCTGCTTATACACGTAGTGAAATTTATATTATGTATATTAATAGTAGTATTATAGACTTACCGGATGTGAATGCACATGTCGGTGGAAAATATGTCTACTTATCTATGAACATAAATTTTAATATTTAATTGCGGCTGTAATTATGTTTCAGTTGTCTGATTATATATTAAAACTTTCTTATCTACACAAGTATTCTGAATAATGCACAATCGTGTATCTAAGTTGCGATTTCATAAAGCTTTTTAGTTGATATGTCAGCGAGTGTCGCTGCTTTCCCAGTAAAGAGAGATAATATTGTTCAAGGAGTTGTGTGTTTCGGACGAATTGCAAGCATACATAATATAGTGTGCGAAAGTTCTCGTGAAAGATCTAATGGTGTGAGAAATTTTCTCGTGTTGTCTGAGATATGACGTTTCTTGCGAAGTAAAGCTGAACTATGCTACTAATTGTGCCGTAACTTTATCTTCCGCTGAAACTCCGAGTACGCACTCTCATAAGAGCCGTCTCTTATTGCACCCTGAGTACAATCATCCAGATTTTAAAATATTTTGCATGAAAATATTTAGGAACGAGCCCTCAGATTCTCTAAAGGTGTAAACTATTATACTAGACGTAAATTTAAACAAATTTCATTCTCCACAGATTAGATCAAAATTGTAAAAATATTCCTTGAGTGTATAGTTTGAAATAGACAAGTACTCTTCGTGGTTTTACACAAATTTGGAACTTTTATGTCGTCAAAAGAATAAGATAGACGCGGAAAACAATATTTTTTAACCAATTTTCTATCATTTTTACTCTTTTTTTCTTCTTGTTGCCGTTGTAGTTAAAAACAACAAAAGTAACAATAAATTCCAGTGGTAGGGGAATTAGATACCTCTGTGTGGCAACCTTATCATTGAATCGGTCTCCAAATCCTCACCATCTAGATGACAAAGTGGGCGAATAACGCGCTGTGTTCTATTTGGTGATTTGAATTAAAGTATTATTTAGACTGACTCAATATTTATAGCATTGATAATACTTTCTGTTGATTTTAATTCATATTTTAATGGAATTGGTGTAGTTTAATTGGCCTCCTCCTTTTTTTACCCAAGAAAATTTATGAATATATAAATTCTAAAACAATAATAAAAACACCAAATACAGAATACTGCATCACAAAGCCCTGTTATATGTTTCCGTTTGCTTTTCGTATTGATCGTTTACTCACTTTGAAGTAATGTAATTAATATTGGCACTTTAATTTTAGAATTTTTACAATGAACTAGCAGAATGAGATATTTAATCAAATAATTATTTACATTTTTATATAGCATTACGATATAAAAGAGAAGAACAAGAAGCTTCCGTATTCTATTACCTCTACGACGGTCGTTCGAAAATATCTCGGCCTGATATAGAGATGGCGATAGAAGCCACAAACGCCATAATTAATACTGTTTTATCTGTTAGACGGCAAACTATAGTTACAACAAAGCTTTTAGAATTTTTATTGTTATATGCTTAAACGCAAAAGTAGGTAAGTAAAAAAATCCATATACGAGGAGCAGTTATCAAATAGTTCATTAAAAATTATCAATATACAGATCTAAAAGAGGAGGTGGAATCAACTAAGACAGTCGGTAAAAAAGTGGAATTCCAAAATTGTATTCTGCAATATTTCCAATTAATGTCACGGGAGCTTTCTGATATTACAAAGATATCGTGGGATCAAGACGTTATATTTTACGAGAATATTTGATATCAAAAAGCTGGCACATTTTAATGTTGACCAGGAACAGGATTGAATGAATATCTTATCAGTGTTTGAATCTTCATATAAAATAAACTACCTCAATATTGTTCGCAATTTTGTTTCTGTTGATGAAAGTCGGACCAACAATTTAATCAGCCGGTCGAAACGGCGGAAACATATCCATCAGCGGTAAAATTCGGCTCAGGCTGCTTTTGATGTGGTTAACAGTGACTATATGGAATAGGGAAAAATACTTCCGGATAATATTAATCAGTATTATTGAAACAATTGAAGGAAATCAAATCGTTAGTAAAGTATATAATTCTTTCTATTCCTGAATGAAAAAAAAATGTCTTGCTAGGTGAAGATTTAATTGAAATTAATAAATTGGAGTTGAGACGACCGTCTTTTTTTAACGGGAATTTAAAAATAATTTTACAATTATTCTTCGCTATTCCAGATTCATAATAATTATATTTGTTTAAAAGTAATCTTCGTTAAAAAACTGGTAACAATTCTTTTCCCTCCATAGTCAGAAGAATAAGCATCACACTTAGATTCTGAAAACTAACTGTCGTATTTATAATGATTGTTGGGGATAGCTAAGAAATGTTCTTATAACTAAGAAAAGTGCCATATTAATGAGCCATACCGAAGTATTGTTGTTATTCTATTACAATTTCGGCGTGCACTAATAAGTTGCTTTATTTATTAAAGTTGTATCGCTAATTTGCATTTACTACTGGAGGCGCAGGAAAGACACTTTGACGATAACTAAGTTTTAGTTACCGGAATGCATTTACACGGGCAGAGCGTGTAACGTAATATCTGCAGAGAGCGCGTGGCCTTCCCTAATGGTTTTAACTCGCGCTTCGGCCTGCTAGGCGACGCTAACTCTGTTAGAGCACAGGCTCGAATAAATTGCGCCAACCCCTGAGTGGACAAAATGAGGGACCAAAAAAGGAAAAGAGCACTCGCAGTGTGAGTCTGAATTCTAACGGTTCCCAAATGCAAAACATCTGTTGCGGCGGAAGTTGCCATCTAAAATCTTCGGAAGTTCCTTGTATCACTGCCGTGAATGTAGCACTTACTTGCCAATCGCTATTTTCTATAATTCCTCTGGACTATTCGACAATGGTACAGAAAGTTAATAAATCAACTGAATACCTGTATCATAATGTTTAGTAAAATAAATGCAAAAATTTGTTTTTAGAAGTGAAATAATAAATCTTTATATAGTTACCATCGGATTTAAAATTTTATTAGTACGATTAACATATCATCATTCCATAAGAAACATTTTATTTTATGCGGTTATTTGAAATGTTAAGATTTCGTATAATGTAATTACTTTTTCAGCTGTTGCGCAATGACAGACGTCACATAGTCTCAAACTGATGAAGGTAAATTTTTTCGTACGTAAATGCAAAATTTCTCAAAGCACTTAATTTTACATACACTATTTCTCTGCGGAAAAAATATTGTTAGTGAACTATGAGCTCCAATAATTTCATATTAGTTTTACAAATGATTATAACTCTGCCATAAATTTAATATAAAATAATGTGATAGTCTATTTCAAGATGATTACTCTACTTGGAAAACAGAGCTTTATGCATGCTATTGAGAATAGTATGGCTAAATAAAAATATTTAACAGAATTAAAATGGTCCATGGCTCTTTCTCTGCACTTATTTGGGCACTCGGCTCACATCCGGGGAGATTGAAGTTGAGGGGTTTCCTCAGCTCTCTAATGGTCTGGCGCCGTCTTTATCAGATTCGTACGGGGATCTGATTCAGCACTACGGTACCAGCTCTCAGGAGAGCTTGCAAAAATCAAGATCCAGATTAGCAGAGGAAAACCTCGGCAGTCGCTCCGATCTCCGCGCTGGGCCGAGCTCGAACCCATGATACGGAAGGATACATCCCCTTTAACTCGATCGCCACAGTCCGATCCGTCCAAGAAGATCAACTTCTCCAGCGTGCAACTTGTCTTAAAAATTATTTTCAGAACTCGTATTACTAGTTCCGTTACATTGGAGCAATGTCAACTATTAAAACCCATTCTCCATGCTATAAATTCTATGGTGCGATGTTGTCAGCCTTAAAAGGACGAGACACGTCTTGTTTCACTCTTATTAGCCAACTGTCGTAAGTTCCATGTTTCGCTCCTCGTGCGGTCTCAGCGCCTCTAAAAATTCATTTAACCACAACGTCTCTTATTTCCGAGGTACTGAAAGTTATTCTAACCAAAATGTCCGATCACAATGATGCATGGAATAAGACGTTGCATGTCTCAACAATGCAAATAATCTCATTATCGACCGTTACTATGACAAATACTATAGTACTTATAATACAACCTCATTACGTTTACTATTATTGTAATCATATTCAGTATATTAGATTAATTTATTATTTATTACATCTTCATTAGAAAACAGGAGGCATTTTCATAATTAGACATATACATAATTAAAATAACTAAATTTATATAACCGAATAAGTCATTTAATTACCACACAAATACTCCACATTATATCATCCTTAAATATCCGTAAGGGACTCACAAATTCATCAAAAATGTAACTAGAACACCGAATACGTGGCCTCTTAAAGGGTATTTATCAGTTAAAAACAAAGGCCGAACAGTATCCATACACAGAAAAGTAAAAATTGATTAACTATATGATCCAAAGTTTGTATTTTGTATCTTATGATGCTACAAGGAAAATTAAAAGTATATAAAAATATTACTATAGTGCGCACGAAATTCGGTATATGCACATAAAGAAAATCTTTAACTAATAGAATTAATTTGCTCAGTATCGAATTTTATGCATAACTTGACCGTTCGTTGTCGATATTTTCAATTTATTTTGAAATGTTTGAACGTGATTAGAAAATCAAGTGCATCATGCTTTGACTAAATGCTAATGCCAATGCCAAGAACGGTTATAACGTTGACAAAGGACCCAAGGGGAAGAGACCCTGAACGGCTGACGTCTATCAGTCGTGCTGGCCGACATCTACCCTATTCTCGCACCAAAAGTCGGTGGCAAATTCAGATAATACATTAGTCGTCAGGCAATGTAACAGATCATTTTTAAGCTAATCTATATAATAAAAAAGGATGTATATTTGTATGTAGGTAGGTACGTTAATTTCTATACAAATTTAAACGCGTGGACATATTGCAACAAAAATTGGTACACGTATTGTCCAAAACTCGAGAAACGGTACTGTTGGGGTGAGAAACTCCTAGCATAAATTTGAAAAAAACTTGATCCTTAAGTGTTAAATTACTACATGCCAAGAGACCGTGACATCATGGGACACAAAAAGAGTTCCTATTACGTGGTGAAATGAAGCAGAAATACTTTCGTTGCATAAAAAGTATAATTTTATCCAGCAATTTTCCATCGAATGTTAGTAAGAAACAATACGAAATACTTTACGATCCTTTCGGAAAATTTAAGTTAATTTTCGTGTCATATTAACGACTTCAATATGGCGACCATTTATTTACGTTGTGAATCTAGCTAACAATTTTATCAATTTAATCTTTCGTAATGTCTCAAGAGAAGCGGGACAATTATATACTGCAATACTCTATGAGTATTTTTAAGTATTCTATTCTTAAAGAAATTCAAGGTTTGTTTGAGGGGATTGATGCAATAAAATTCAATGTATTTTATCGCTGTTCAATTAATGCACTTTCGGTCGAAAATATGTACGGAACTAGGAACATTCAGATTTAGGTTAAATAACTTCTCGACTAATGGTTAATATAGAATTAAATACTTTTTCGGGTTTATATAAATAAGTGCGCGGCAATATCAACATAATGTTATACAATGCGTATTTATTACGTCTAACTGAATAAATACAAAATTCAAAAGATATGTGCAGATGAAATATATAACACTTTCTTAATATGAGAACATATTTATGTATCACATAATATTCATTACGTTTCATTATATCAACGATTAATTAACTGGAAACTATGAATCAATTGTTGAATGTTAGGTATATTTTTTTGTGGATTAAAGGATAGTATTGGGAATACCACGTAATATAAGGGCAAAAGAATGAATGTAAGCTACCGAGGCACCATATTTCCTTAAAGCTCCATCCATCCATCTCATTTCCAGTGTATAGAACTGCCGTCTATACTAGATCTTGATTCTCATCTGTAGACGTTCTCTCTCTTTTCCCGCTACGAATATCCGTTTCCTTCTCTCACGTATTAAATTCTCGTGGTGGAAGCATTGCTTTATAGTAGCAAGTCGAGTAAGCTTTATTATAAACGGCTTAATACATTCGAATGAGAATGCGAGTATGAAACATGAACGAATTGCTCAAATCCGGGTAGAAAAGTGGAACAGATCGTAAAAGATATATAAAACTTGTGTTGACAAAACAGACTGCACAAATTGTAAAATCTTGCATCTATAATTGTTACCATGCAAATCTTTTTGTGCTATGTAATATACGATATAATATTTTCACAGACAACGATATGAATTACACAATGTGCAATTTAATATGAATGTGAAGTTTTGTATGGTTCGTTTGAGTGTTGGCTATCAAAATGCAATTTTCACATACTGGTTTCCGTCCCCAATTTTAATTACAAACTACTGCATCAGAATGCAGTCAAATTATTGGCCTGCAAAATAAATTACTTCACTTTTTGATCCATCTTAGGCAGATGTAACGAGTTTCTATTCTCCGAAACTAAAATATTACTGTTCATAATGCTGAATTTTAACTTCTGCCGTACTTTAAATATGAGTGACGCTTATATTGAATTTTTTTTACAAGAAGTGAGATGAAATATTCTTTCATATATACAGACCGCAGTCGGACACTGAATTCAAGAAGCTGCTGATTGTTAGGGCAATGATGGCTTTCTACGAATCGTTACATGCGAGATACAGAGAAGTTATTTCAATATTTGCTTTATACAGTGAATATTGGTGGGCAGACAGTTATAATTGCCTTAGACCTCGTCATATATTTCGTCCAAGTAATTATTAGATAATTTGGTTTGGGGAGGAATCCATTAGGGTGGGTTGTTTTCAATTAGTGTATGTTTAGATAGTACTTCAATAGTTAATGGCATCATAGGGTGGTTGATCTAGCTCTAAAAGCGTTTTGCCATAAATATTGATTTACTTTCTATTAGCATTAATAATAATTTTCATTAATATTAATTTAATGATGTATATAGAAGAAGACGTAAGTCAGATTCACTATGCACATAAAACTGATTATATGAAAAAAGTATAACACGAAGCAAAGCATTCTATAAAAATTACTAATTATAGAGGAACTGATATCTTAAGACTATTTAAATGCCTATCAGGTTCAGTGTATGGCAGGATGCACATCAAAATGGCATTAATAAATATAGAACTAAAATTTAAAACAAATGTTATATTGAGATGTTAGTTTTTATTGTGAAAATTGACAAGTATTGCAATATTTCATTATTCAAAATTACTATACATTTTCTATCATTTTAAACAATTAATTTAACTATGTTTTGGATCGTTACAATGTTATAATTTTAGTGAAAAATGGGAACATTTATGAAAATTAACGCCTCCCAAGCTAAGTTGAAATATTTACAAATTGTATGTGACATGCAATCAAATAATTCTTCAAAACTTTATTATATTAAAGAAAAGTACAAATCGGCCATAAACTGGGACAAGATTATATACATATTCACTTTACAAAGATGAATATTTAAACCTTCACCCCAAAAATCACAACTCACCTATAACTAAAGTACTCTTCCATTCTAATAGGCAATTAGTACTCAATTCAAATTTATTGAAATAAGTAATAATTATTAGTTACTAACCAGTTTCTCTTCATATTCACTTCGACATCATTGCGAATAATATTTAAGAAACTGTAACACCTGAATTTCAAAAATGGATACACATCATGTTTATGTGTTAAAAATTTACAGGTTTTCAATAAATGTGAATGAATTAAATGTAAATAAATACATAGTACCTACTTACCTGTTAAGGGGTTATGTTCGTTAAACTGCATTACCATCAACATCGTTATTTTAAATATTTTTTTTCTCGTTTATTACAAATCTCTACATCACAAATTTATTCAAATATTCAAAGAATATCAAATATCCATCATTTACAGATCCACTAATACTCTTTCCTACTTGATTAAAAACCACAAGAACCCAGTTGACACCTACAGCAAACATTGTGTCGTTTACAAAATCTCTTGCTCTAATTGCTACATAGGGCAAACAAAACGTTCCCTTAATACACGTATCAAGGAACATATATCTAATATCTAAATTCCCATTGATATAAAATCTGTAATATCCAAATATATAATTAATTCTAAACATACATGTGATTGGCAAAATGCTAAGATTTTAGACAGTGACACCAGGTACAATTCCAGGCTCATTTCAGAGATGCTTCAGATTAAATCAAACATCACAGCCATTAATGTTTAAACAGACACTATTAAACTCAATAACTGCTATGAACCCTTATTATTAAGCTAAACCTTCTGTTTTCCCATCGTCGTTGCTCCCTTATTGTTACGCCAACCCTTCGGCTCTCCCATTGTCGTTGGGTTTTCGTCACTTTTGAGGTTTGTCAACTGACAAGTGCAGTTGTGTCGCTCTAGGCTCTTCTTCACACCTGAGGAAAGGGACAAGGATTCCAGAAACGTTCTGTGGTATTTATATTATCACTTTTTTGTTTGAATTGGCTATCTTTCTTATTCATTATATTCGTTTCTGTACATCATCGTTTTGTTTTTCTGTGATTATTAATTGAAAATAATTTATTGTCACTTTGCTGTCCTTAACAATAATATGCAGACAAAATGTAGATAAACTATTACTTATTTCGGCAGCTTTCAATATCTCATTTAGACGAGACAAAACTCAATTTGACCGCTTCATATTATTGTAAGTGTCTGTTCCATATTTAAACACATGATTTTAACAGTATAAAATTATTGATGAAATGAAATATGTAATGAAGTCGAGATTCGTTTTTGGACGCAACTAGTTTACTCTATCGGCGACAGGGCAAACGTACGTATCATTATCTAAGACCCAAAGCCGTGAAGAAACGAACTCTCTTTCCTGGAGCACGTCTCATGTCAAAATAAGACGACATTGAACCCGCTCAAGAACTTCCAAAAATCTTTCAAGACTAGCGAGCACCTGTGACATGTGGTGATTGCATTAAATATATAATGTGACATCCTCGAAGAAATTAAAGATAAACCTAGGCCTGGGATTGGGGGAAGTTGGCATCGAGAAATATTTTCGTTGGTAAAAATCCACTGAAATAAAGACTGAGTAAGTAGATATCTAAATGTAAAAGTTAAGGAGTGACAGAAAATCAGAGATACAGTAGAGGTCCTAAAATGAACGAGTAGGTATGTAGTTGAAAGAAATAGTCGAGAATAGTCAGGGTGACGAGGGGAAGTCCAGACTGGCGAGCGTGTTTTATCACCCCCACGTTCGTAGCAGACCACAGCAGAACATCACGACATTCAATACTGGAGTGGATTCCTCTTCGCAGGAGAACTTATTCATCAGTGGAACATTGATTGTCGAGCACACCGTCAGAATGCGAAATCAACGAAGGTTAAATGCTAAAATTATGTTTGTAATTTGGCTTCAGTAATCTTATGGACAAATTATGGTTGGTGCTTCTGCTGTACTGCCCAAATTGGTCCTGGTTAATAAGCCTATATTATCCTTGTTTGTAAATTATTTGTTAACAAATATTGTAAATGTTATTTTTAGTAATTATAATTTTTTCATTTTAAAATCTCCATCCAATAAAGCTGATTAATGTTAATTATAGTGTTGATTTACATGAGAGACTAATATTTCAGTACATTAGTTTCGCAAATTTCGTGTAAACGAGATATAATTTCGTATTAAGTTACTTTATTGGAATTTATATCACAATAAACTATTTAATGTCATCAAATGAATTGTCATGAAAATAAATCCGTGCACGTTTTTGTCCAATATCAGCTTTTAATTATAGTTCAATTAAGTTTCGGCAAAGTGAAATAAATTCCATAGAGCATGAGGGTACTTCTGTTGTCAAATAAATGTTGTTTTTTTTCTTCGCTCCTTCCGACGTGTATACGGTAATTAATTTTCCGTGATTGTAACATCGCATGTAGCATACCTGTTTCACGAGTTCTTAGTGCATCCGCTTCCCTTCGCGGGGCCGGAAAGGTTGTAAGATGTACGAGCTGGGAACGCTATCATGAGACGAGTTTAGGAAGGTTGGCTGCCTTGTTGCTGCCCCTATCTCAACCTACGCCAGTAATTCCTCGTCCTGGCTGCAGTCGTGAGTCTGAGCGTCACGTACAACTGCAGCTGTCGCGACCGGAGCGCCGAGGCGCGGCAGTCCCACGAGAAACAAAACTCTAATTCCTTTCCTATTGCCTTTTAGTGCGTCGTTCACACAACAAAACTTCTACTTCGCACTACCTACATAATCATCTGGAAAACGTCCGTATTGTTTCTTCACAACTTTAAGAACCAACTCCATTTTTACACGTATTAATCCAATCGAGAAGATTATTTAACCTGTCAGTAATCCTTACATAAATACAGTAAACTTTAAAAGGCTACTATTCAACAGCTACGTGTGACAATATCAAGTTAATGACATGCTTCGGTCTCCTACATCGTTGATCTTAACCTCAAAATCAAAATATTGAGTTCTCCGGAAAGCGTTACAAGAATGCACGAATCGTTTATCGGGATAAAGTGTAAAAGATAATGTTATTATGATCTCATCTTGAACTTATCTCCAATATTCTCTTATTGTTTTTTAAATAAGAAAACAAGTTCTGAAGACCTTTAATAATAATAATTATTATAATTATAATAATATAATAATTATATAATATATATATATATATATAATTATAATACTTTAATAATAATAAAGCGAGTTGATCCACATCTATGTCCCTGTATCCTTATACAGTTAAACACATACAACAGCCGCGTAACGATACCAAGTTTAAACCCTACCTAGAATATTTTTTTTAATATTCCTCAAAGTTGTATTGTGATTTTCGCACAGGACTTTATACTAGTATTTAATAGCTAACGTATAATTAAATTTCATTAATGAATTAAATATTGTTTAAATAAATACACTGGTATCCTCCAAAAAAGTACTAAATAATGACACTGCGTTATACCCGCACAAACGACATTAATATACACAAAATAAGAAAATCTGATACTATGACTTGGAAATCGCCCTCTCTGTATGATTTCGTCGTCTCTAAAACCTTCACGAATTAAGAGTGCATTGTATATACCTCAGAATATTATACAAAGTTTAATTACATTAATCATTTGAAATCCTGGAGAAAAATTAACTAAAATTGTGTCTCAAGATGGCGTATTATTCTTATTATATCTGATCATTTTCGACTTTGTTTTTTGTTTTCGTACAAGTGATTATATGGAGTTTTACAACGTTTTTACGTACTTTTTGATCGGACATCAATAATCTGATTTTTTTTTCAGTTTGCAACACACATCACTTATTAGAGGGCCGCTATATGCTTTGGAACAAAAGAGGAAAAAATTTAAACCATCAGATTAATTACAAATGCCCAGTATGAATTTCCGTAGAAAGTACTATGAAATTAAAATTTGAATGGTTATTAAATATTCTATTCTTCATATTGCAAAAACTTTATTTTTTATTCTATTTTAATCAAGAGCTAGAGGCTGTGAATTATCTTACAAAATAAAAGCTTTAAATTATTAAATTTCATAAATTACAAAAAAATGTATGTTTAATTGTGACTTAATACGTTTAATTTTAAATTTTGAAAATTGTAAGCATTTCTTGAAGAATATTAAACACTGTAGGCGTTTAATGCTGTTACGCAATTGAAGTAAAGGAAAATAATTGTTTCAGATTTTTATTTCAAAGTTGATAAAAGCATAATGTTTTCTTTAAAAAATTGCGTCCTTTGATTGAAAGATACGTTAAGCGTTTTACATACATTTAAACTGTGTACAATTATTATTAATACCGAACAGAGAACATTAAACTATAAATTCTAAATGTTCAACAGACATTTTCAAAATATCTCTAATTTGCTGTAATTACACTCTAGAGAGCACAAAAAGGGCTTAATATCATTCTGAAAAATTGTGCAACACCTGTAAACTTTCCTTCCTCAATTAAAATTTTAGCACGGCAGTGATTTTCATTTTAGTAAAAAGCCCAAGTTTCATTCAGTTAAACAAAAAATTAAACCAGATGTACTTTTCACATTTCAGAATAGCGGAAATTGTGCTACGTACCCTTGCAACCCGTTTAAACTGCTATTAAAAATTGTAATTGAAACACTTCCGTTAATACAATGAAAGTAGTGGTGTTATAAAAAATTGTCTTGAATTACTTGCTATTAAATTAAGATTAGTCTTGTATACCGAATAACTATTTTACCTCACGCAATGTTTAATAAGAAACATTTTAAAAGATTTTTAAATTCACCGGGAGTTGAATTTTGATCTAAATTCATGTTTTAAATTCAATATTCTTTGTATTATTGAAGGATTATAATAAAATTTTCACTACCGGTAGCCTTAGCTGCAAGTACGCACGGCACTTGATGTAAGGGAACAGAAATGCTGCGTTACAGGATTTGCATCTCTGCCGCTCTCCTAAATTACTGGCGGTGCAATGAATTTAACTCCCTAGACTGCGGCTGGTCGTCGGTTGGGAACTCGCATATTGCTGCTACACTGGCGCAAATCACTGGAGTTAATTATATAAAAATTCACGCTACTGTTGACAAGGAGAAGTATTTTTCACATAGTTTTTCTGCTAAAATTTGACCATTTTAAAAATATTAATATAATATCAAATATAATCATTGCTTGAATTTTACATATTTCAAGAGACGTGATTGCTTTTCATCTAACAGAATTGATTATTAGATAATAAAATAATATTTGCAAGGAACAATGAAAACCTTCGATATTATATACATTTAAACTCTCCCCGACCTCCTTTGGTGTAGAGGTAACGGTAACTGCCTCGCATCACAGACGTCCCGGTTTCGAATCCCAGCGAGGGCATGAGTGTTTGTGTGCGTGAGAGAAACTATCGTCAAATCAGGTCACCGACAAAGCAAATTAGTCGGTAATAATGTGAGCTGTTGATGCGACAAGTATATATATATATATATATATATTGTGATGCCTTGAGGGATTAATGGTCTTGGCCGTCAGAGGAAGTTGTAATGTGTACTTAGGATTGGTAAGGAGGGGTCAGCGCAAGACGTGTGCGGGTGGCCTGTCGCAAGATAAATCCGTTAAGGCAGGCATTGTGTCTGATTAATGGCCTGGACAGGTCACTTGTTGACTTAGGATCGGTATGGAGGAGTCAGGGCAAGGCACATGTGCGGGGGCCTGTCACAAAATAAATCTTTAAGGCAGGCATTGTTCCTGATAATGGCCTGGACAGTGGAAAAGACATTCTGTAATGTGTTTATTTAGGTTCTTGGGAGCGCTGGTCGTGTGCGGGTGAGAAGACAAGTCCAGAGTAATTGAGGGTGCAGTTTGGGCGGTCTGGAGAATTTAGATACGCGCACGTGTGAGTGCGGGGGTAAGAAGACAAGTGCAAAGACAAATTAGACCTGTTTCGATTAGCGGCGTCGGGACAAGACAGAGTGGCTAGATATTTGATACCTAAGGAACAGCAGGTGCAGAATGTAAATCTCGGGATAATGGAGAAACTGTCAACGAGCAGTTGCGACGTAGTTTTGGAACAAAGGAAAAGAGAAGGGACTGTGGTATATAAAGGGAGGATAAGATTTTTGGAACTTAGTTGAGTTTTGGAGCTAGGAGGTGGAGTTGAGTCTTGGAGTCGAGAGGGGAGTGAAAGTTGTGGAGGCGTACGGCGAGCACCGAGTATGGAGAAATTTTGCAGCCTGCGAGAGAAATAGCAAAATTATTCAACGATAAACATTTTTGTATGCAGAAGTTCAATCTGTCGTAATATCAAAATTTGACCACTGTCTTCGATGGTAGGAGACCAGGACACAGCATCCAGCGTCGAGTAGTTTCACCACGAGCAAGTGGGATGTCCTTCACGAACGAAGAATCAGCTATCGTCGAACCAGTAATATGTGTTAGAGTCAGTGTGTAAACGTCCAGTCTATAAAGTGTGTGTGTAATGAACGAGCCAAATGTTCCTGAGTAATCGTAAGTTGAAATTTCATGGTATTAATATGTGTAAACGGAATTAAAAGATACAGTCAGATATCGTTCTTTTCTTTTGTGTTAATTAAATAAACTCTTTTAAATTTAGAATCAATCTGGTAGAATAAGTTCGTTAATAAGTTTCGTCGATGTCTAGAACATTAAATATTTCTGTTTAATTTAAAGATAAATGTTGGGTTCTTCGATTATTTAAGTGTTCTGTCCGTTATCAAACCCAGTAAAGACCCATGAGAGAAAGAGATGTTTTTTATATATTATTAATTTGTATAATGTTTCAAGAATTGTTAAATAAATTTTGTTTGTTTTAAAGTCTATAATTTTTCATTTAAAAGCCCATCATATTTAATTATTACATTTTGGCACCACAACGTGGAGTAAATTATTATTTACACGAGCGTTTATTACAGATTGGCTACCACAACGTGGGGCGAATTAAAAAGGTCCCCGGTAAATTATTACAATTTTATATATATATATATATATATATATATATGTAGTAATAATCAAAAAGAATTTAGTCGTTTAATTAATTTAGCCCCACGTTGGGCGCCATTTTATGTAATGATCAAAATGAAAAGGTTAATGAAATTAAAAGATTATAAAAATGAACAATAATTTATTATCAATTTGTGGCTTCCAAAAATTACAAACAATTACAATCAAAATTTAATATCTCTTATCTCAGGGCCTTCACTGGGTTTGATAATTAACAGATAAAATGATTTAATGATCTGATTAACAATTCAGTTTAAAATTTACCTAAAAAACATTAAGTCGATAAATGGAAGAAAGCTAAATGAAAAGTGAACGAAATGAAAGATGAACGAAATCTGACTACCCTTTTATTATAGTTTACAAATTTATCAAAGGTAATACAATCATTTCTCAATGTTTTGATTTCAGTATGAAGGTATGTTCGTTTTATCGTCATAAGGGAAAATTCGCCAGAGTTCTCTGGCTACATTCTGACAATTTGTTATGAAATTCTAATGACTTCCCTTACGAATTTCCTGATTTTTTTTGTGAAAAGAAAATGGTCAGTTGCTTATTCGATTCATTACCAAACTGCCATATCTTCCGCATTCTTAGATCATGAAATTTCGGAGTAGTACGATTTTTTCTGTGTAATATAATTCCCATAAACTGATAATTTCATAAATATTGCTCAAAACAAATTACACAAAATTAAATTTTAATTATGGAAAGCAACCTGTAGGAGAATTAACAGTCAATTTTTAACATATATGTCATATGTGACTCGATATTTGAAGTCTTCTTCATCTCGTAGATTTTAGACGTCCATTAAATTTGTCAAATATGAATTTTTTTCAACGTTGGTATAAGCTACTTGATAAACGAAATGTCAGTAAAATTATCTTTTGTTTTTCATTACTTTTTCGAAAAATTAGCAGAATTTATATATATGCCTCTCTTTCGTATTCGTCCCGCTTTTATCTTAAACTCGCGAAATTAGCATAGTACGAAAGAAATATCTTCTAAAAAGCGGTACCATGCGTACAAGACCTTCATCTGTAACGAGTCTCGTTAACTAAATAGACTCGTATTTCACGACGACACTGGATGCTGACACATTTCAACGATGCGGCCCTCATTACGCTACGCCTACCCACAGTTTATTCTTAACGACATTGCCGCTGCTTACCATTCAATGTTTCACTTTCTATTATAAATATATAACTACATCGCGGCAAAGATGTAGGAAGAACATTGTTTCATGTCATCAGATCAAACGTTGCCTTCCGTCTTTGTGGGTATATAGTCACCATCATGGGAACTAAATAATCACGAACTTTCACCAAATGGTCATTTATAGTAACACATAAATCTAACGACGTACAAAAGCTTACCAATGCAATAAATGAAAATTGTATTATAAAATTTGCATAGTTCGCTAAAATGCAAAGAGAAATGTCAATGGAAAACAAAGAAGTGTTAAAACTTAGTTAAACCATTTTATGAAACATTTTGAAAAAATAGTAATCATATATTACCATAACAACATTGAAAATAAAGAATCGTTTATTTTATTCTAAGGATTTCATTTATTTAATTACTTCTAATAAATAATATAGCTGAATTTATATCACGTTATATAATTTTGTTTTTTGTAAATAAATAATTTTCTAATAAATTTTTTCTCAATAATATGTCTGAACATTGATTTTTCTTCTCTGCACTGGACTGAATTAATTTATTTTGTTGTCCTTGTATTTTTCGCAAACGTATACTCTTTGCCAACCAAGATACTAACGTTGGAAAAACGCATTTGTCAAACATCTATAGACGTATTGCGACTGGATCAATTAAAACGTTATTTTATTTCGTCCGGTTGTATGTCCTCAATTTGTATTTTTAAGATTTATTGAAGCATGACGATTCTGTGATATTTTTTAAAATATATATATATATATATAAAGCCAAATTAATCAAAAAATTTATTAGAAAATAGTTTAACAAAAATAAAAATTAACACAACGTGATATAAATCCGACTAAGTATTTATTGAAATTAATTAAATGAATAAAATCCTTAAAATAAAGTAAAAGATTCTTTAGTTTCGATGTTACAATGGAAAGATATGTCTACCATTTTTTCAGAATGCTATAAAATTTTGTTTAATTAAATGTTAACACTTTTTGGGTTTCCGTTAATATTTATCTTTTCTTGTGGTCTGTATAGCAGAGTAACGCTCATTTCTATTGGCATGAACATCACAACATTACTTGTGGATTTTTCAGGTGGTATTTTATGGTACGTTGAACACTCGCCGCGTTGGGGGAATTCGGTTATTTCTTCCGAACGGCTGCGTATCAACTCCGTTAAATAAAATCTTTCAGAACACTTTCGGAACTGCCTCTAAAAGCTCTATCAAAAAGTTTTTTCATCAATGTTCTTCAAAAACTTCCGCGAATCAGATTAAAAAGCTCAGTAAAATACTGTTTCAAAAACTGTGGTAGCTTGTCTCTCAGAAACTATGTTAAGACTCTCCAAAATTTATTTCAAGTCTGTGCTCCAGACTGCCTTCTCAAAAACTACTTCATCACTCCTTACAAAACTGCCCTCTCAAAAATTGCTCCTAAATGTCCAAATAATATACGATGCCTCCTCTGCAGCCTTTTTAAAATCTTGTAGTCTCAAATATCTACTAGATCTTCTTCTCTCCTCCACCAATCACAGAGTTTCCTCTCTCGAATTTTTCCCGTCTCCAAATGTGTCTGACGAATCGTCGTCACAAATCTTCATAGGTCGGCATCCATTAACTGTGGTCGCGATAGTCTTTTAATCCCCCTGTCACTACAGTAGTCACGTCTTATCCTTTTGGTGCGCCAGGTTGGCGCCAAATTTTACCACCTGCGGATTTTGCTGTTTACACTCTTACTAATTCCTTATTCGAGTAGTACTGTCGCAAATCGTATTCTATCTACTGCCCAAAATTCAGTTTTAAACGATAAACTATATTTATCTTCACTGTAAAATACGCGCGTTTCACCCTATTAATCGCAAATTTCGTTTGAATGAACATCTCTCATTAAAGTAGTAACAAATTAATTATAATCGATTTTAGTATATATTGGGATAATTTGTTTTATATTGATATTGTAATGCCAATTAATTAAGCCATTAATTGTTTTTAAATAATTTATATTGTTAGCGAATAAATGAATGTCAGCGGTGAGAACAAGCAAAGCAACAATAAGCGGCGAGCTCTGTTTCTTTGTTGAGGAGTCGGAATGGCGATTGAGCGCGCTAAAACTCGAGAGGCACTAGGAGAGCAGTTGGCGGAGAAACATTGCGAGGAGCAGAACAAATAATAAAACTTGAGCAGAGACTAGACGTCGTTAATGTATTACCAGTGAAAGATGTGAATTAATACAAAGTTAAACATTCACGGAAGTATTGCATCGTAAATATTAAAAAGTAATAGCAGTTTTTGACAGAATAGAACTTTCCAAAATCTTCGTGGAGAAATTGTTTCAGGAGAAAATTGGTAAGTTATTGTAGAGAGGCGCTATCAACGACATATAGTCGAACTTGCCAAATTTTAAAGTGAAGTGTAGAATCGGTGAAAACCAAGGTCTGATGTTCAAAAATTAAAGTATGGAAAAGTGTCCGAACGAGGTAAAATTGATTTTTCTGGTACCAGACCGACGGTCCGTAAGCAAATCAAAACATTGTGCAATGTTAGTATTACCTTCGGTCACACGGAATAATTTAAAGGTTAAGTATCAAGTTTTTTTTCGTTACTTCTTGCCTACTCTTGTAATCAAAAAATTAATTTCACTACAAATAACATGTCCCGTAGAAAAAAAGTAAGTTCATTACAATGAATTTTGTTTTAACTTTTCTTTAATGAGGACGTCACAAGAATATTTACGGTTTCAGAGAAACCCCGTTCATACGGTTTTCTGAATTGAAAACAGAAACCGTGTCACAGCTGACGAAATAAGGTTTAAAGCGTTCCCCACTTTGGATCCTGATGGCTAGCGTATGACAATTTGACCTTGTGCTTCTAAATGAAAAAAGAAAAGTTGATACGAAATCGGTCCAACCGTTTTTTGTTGAAGATTTAACAAAGTCAGCGTGGCTGACAGCAATTCAAATGGCATCGTTTTCCGTTTCCTAACATTACATATAGGCTTATAATTTATTTATTACAATAGGGAAGTTTAATAAGACTAATAGAATAACAGTACGTTATAAAGGCATAGTCACCCTTTTGATAAGCAATTGTTATTAATAAATAGTTTTGTATTTTTAGAAAAAGTCTGTTGTATGTTTATAGGAAAAAATAATTTCATTCCTTTATTTAGCAGTTTACAAAATAGTATTTTTTTCCAACAATTGTTTCTTAACCTCTTTTCTTTATTTTGTATGTACGGTTATTTTTTTGATAATATATTGGTTTAATCGGACTAGCTTTTACGTCCCTCCTGGCTGGTTGGTCCGTATATTTATGTAAACTGCACAAAGCCTAGCCTTTTTCCTCATTGTGTCGAGTGTTTCCCACTTTGTCCCATAGTCACGCATAATCTATTGTCGAGATCCACAGGAAACCTGGACCAGTTTCTGTGTTTTATCTACTGCTGTGCTATGTTCAGACATGTGTCAATCACAGTTTTCTACCTCGTGCATCCGACGAGTGATGTATATGCGAGTGACTTTTGTTGCCGAGTGTTTTTCTTCAGAATTCAATTGATTAAGTGTAACGTGACCTATGCCCCTTCTGTGCTACTGAATTGACATATTCACCCCCTATATAAGTTCTTATATAATATGATACCTAAATATTTTCATCTAATTGCAACGTTTAATTTTCGATTTTATAATTCACAAGGATAACACTCGTCGGTCTAGAAAAAAATGCTTTACTATTGGTTGGATATTTTTATCCTTTTTTTCGACAATAGATTTATTTTTGTAAATCATTTTGTTTACATCCTCTACACTTTCTATATTTTCTAAATATATCTGTAATCTACAATTTAATATTTGAATATATTCACGTCGTTAAATTGTTCTTTAAAACCAGGAGCATTTAAGGACAGATTACGTTCCCTTGCGACATAAAACGTAGGCATTAACTAAACTTAACCAATTCTAAGGCTTTTGCAGGTAAAACCATTATTATGTGTGAAAATAAACAACTTATGCCTCATTCAGAACATTGTCAGGCAATATAATGTGGTTATATTATAGTCTGCAACATGTTCCATGACGACCTAGTTTTGAGTTTTTCTGCGCAGGTGCTACGTGCTTCATTAGGCGTTTAGAGCTTGACCTTGTTAGATCATTGTCTAGTGTGCTTATTCCGAGCGCATTGTGGCATCGTCTGGCTTTCCTCCCCTCCCTCAATTTGCGCCACCTGCCTCCATTCCTGAAACGTGCTATATTTGTGAAGTGCATATGATGGAAAATGTGTCCAGTCCAAATACTCCCTATACTTGTCTATCTCCTGCACTAGTATTTATACTTACACATTTTCCTTATTTATACTATTCATAATATGGAGCAATTTGCGTCCTCTCGTTCATCCTTCAAGTGGATAATTATTTTTTATATACATCTTAATATTTTTTATTTCTTTACGGTCTTCCATACATCCGAATTAGTAATATAAAACGAACCGCCAATAGTCTACCTCCACCTGGCCCACAACTCGAATTTCCCAGTTTCTTCTTATCTACCTTCCACAGTATCCATGTATCTGTCCCACACATGCTCCAAACATAGTGCATTATCTATCTTTTATTGGTTTTCTATATATTGACAGACCTTCATTCTGTTATTATCCGTGGCTATAGTTTCTCTCACCTAAACTTTTTCAGGTCATTTCTCACCATCTTTTACAATGCAACCTGAAGATTTAAATAACTTCTATGTAATATTATTTCTATCATTTCGCTAAATATTATGTCGTATTACTATTTTTGTTTTACATTTTGTAATTTTTAAAATTCATTAACGTATTTCCTTATATATATTGTAATATGACCTCTTGATAATTAATTTTAAATTTATTTTGAAACTTTGTCGCTCCAAAATATAATAATCGACAAATCTTTAAATTTTTTTGTTTCAAGTTATTACCCAATATTTGTTTTTTTTAATCAACTTGAAAAATTAATTAATTTGCTCCCATTGAATACCCAAACAATAGATAAATTATGATTATAGGAATTTAAATTAAACAAATTATTAAATTTTATAAACAAAACAATTTTATTAATCCAGAATACAACTCAAGAAATCACTGTATATTTTTTTATTCTTTTACATCAACAATTAAATTACACTAATAATCCAGTTACATTTTATAAATCAAACTCTATACCCCACTGGGTTGATAAGGAAACGGAACACAAAAATTTACAATTTAAACAATGGAGTTAAAATAAAATGAAAACGAAATCTGACTCAATACCCTTATTTAACAATTTACAAAATTTATCACTAAATGTCTATTTACAATTTTATTTGGGCTTTCAAGAACGCACTTCACTCTACAATGCCCATCCGTGCACAGACTTTCACACAGACGCTTCACAGAAACGTTCACTTTATCCTTTTGATATCCAGACTCCTGACTGCTTGCATGGACTAAAATGGTTTTTTTTAGTCACCGCCACCGTTCAATTTGACCGAATATTTTATCACCAGCGCCAAATGTTCAGTTTGTTTGAAATATTTCGAAATGCCCAATAATGTTTATCTCCAAGCTTTCTTCTTTTCTCTCAGACGATCATTGATTAAATCCTTCCACAAAGTCAGTAAACCAACATTTAGTTATACTTCAGCATCTATTTTCTATTTTCCACTGCTCCAGCCTCCACGTCCTCCATCTTTGATACTACAGTCCAACTAAATTTTCTATCCGCTTCCCCCTGTCCAGAATATTCCTTTTTTGTCCCCACAGTTTTTTAGTTCTCACGTTCGGATCTCATCTGGCTTTCTCACGTTCAGAGAGGTACTCAATATTGTTAAATAAACATTTCCTTATCATATAATTGGATGTCCACAAAAAACTTTGGTCATTATTCCTTTAGGGTTTTGTTCCGATGTCTGTCAAAAACATTATCTCTAAGAGCCGCTAAAACGTCCAATTATAGTCCTTCCTTTGGTTAGCTTTTTCGCTGTTAATCATCATTTTATTATTATTTTTTTATACAAGCCACCCAAGAATCCCCAGTCTGGGTTGGTAAACAAATCTTATGAAGTATGAACAAAATGTATGTCCTTTTTAACTGGGTATTACAATATATATATATATATATATATATATATTTGGTTTTATTACTAGCAATTAAAAACCTAATGATTAGTTTTCATTAAAAAATGTGCATATTTTGTCCCGTCTAAGCTTTATATACAATTTCTTCCAGGTTTGTATTATATATAAATACGATGGGTGATGCGTAGTAGTTTTCTCTTGTTTCTAGTCGTGCTTTCTTCTGGAATCACAGCGCGTTTCCGCATTGGGGGTTTCTTATCTAAGTACGGGATTATAAATTATTGTTTCAGGCGACTCCATTTTTCTGTATACACGTTCATCAACTTCAATGATTTTGTCTAAATAACGTGCACATCTCTTATCATTTTACAGTGAACCTCTCACCTATAATTCTCAACAGTCTTATTACATCTGTTATTGTATAAATATGCTTTTAATGCATCAAGCAGTATTTTCCGACATTTTTATTAATTGAATATTTAAAAACTTCGAGGGAATTTTTCCTGACCGTATATATAGTAACTATTCCTAGTGTGTATATATGTTACATAAACATATTTATGAATTGGGAGGCGTTATTTCAATTTCTCCGATAATGGTCATTGCGCAAATAAGATAAAGAGGTGTATTGTAAAACATCGGCCAACAAAATCGAATAATCTGATTCGAAGATTGATTAAATATGCCTTATATCGTCCATTTTTTTGCTTCGTAACAATAATTAAAGAGTAAATTTATTTATATTGTTAAGAAATTAGGGGACATCATTTAAACGATTTTTTTTAAAATTTTCAATACTTCGCTTCGTTGAAGATGACGTGGATAGCGCAATAGTTATTTTTTACCAGTTAGTATAGCAATTTTCTTCGCGGCCTGAGGTCTGTTAGCTGCGATAATGTGGAATATACAGGCGCTGTTTATGATAAACACTGTATCCTGTCTAAGACAAGTTTAAATAATAATTTCAAAGTAACCCCAAGTTTTTCCTAGAAATCTCCCGATCTCTGCAATATTGTTTAAATAAATTTATATTACTTAAAACTCTTACTAATTAACCTTATTTCTAAGCTGTGATTCTAATCTAATTAAAATTTAATTATTCTTAATGACTGGCGAGTCCACTTACTTACTATCTATATACCACATCTCAAAAGCTTAATTTGTTTGCATCTATTTAGCTCATTAAAGATGGAAAATTTTACCGGTATATATGATAGATAAGTAATTCTTGTGCTTCCGTCCGGGTAATTATATGCTTAGGCCACGAAGTTTCAATGACGTTCGCTGTCATCTTTCGCAAGTAAATTTGACACATGATTTATAAATAACTTCGCAGTGCTTCAAAATCAATCCAACTGGTACGGAGTATTTATTTTTCTACCTATTTGCCTTGATTTATTTCACGGTTTTAATACTTGACTGTGGTTTGAGTGTCCAACGATCGTTGCAAAATAAATCGGTTTTACGTTCACCTAAACAAAAAAAAATCGTACCTGACTTCCATTTTTATTATATGCTGTACAGACGGTGTTAACGGTTCTCCTATTTCAGTCTCTCTAATAGGATCAGATTGCTAAAGCCGACGCCAGTGTTCCGCCATAAAAAATCTTTCCTATAGCGACACCTCAAATCATTATCTCATAGGAATTAATTACAATGTATTTATTTATCCGTACCAAAACAAGTATAGTGGTGTTTAATTGTGTTAACATTCAATTTATTTAGATGTGAAGTAAGCACGTTCGTGTTCGGGTGTAGATGTTTGACTGTAAACAATTAAATATGTATATATATATATACATATATATATATTGTGGTAGACACTTTTTTATTAAAGAAGAATTATTGAGTACCTGCGAGGGATATTCTCTCGCAGGCATAACCTTGTAGGAGACACGAAGGGTCTACCTTTTGGGATGCCTTTTCCTCTCCGTTTTTGAACTAAGGTTCCCACAAGCCGAGGCACCTCGGCCTGTTTTGAGAAGTGTATGTTCCGGGGTCACAGACCTTGGGCATAAGGTAAGAGTTGTTCACTGTTCCCATTGGAACAGTCGGCCAGCTGCCTCCTAAACTGGTCGAGAAACGGAGAAGGGAATGCTGCGACCCCACAGCAAACTCTTCTCCCGCTATCGAAAGGGCGTGGGACAAGTACCCAATGTCTGACCTACCTGATGCAGGTTTTTCTAAGGTTTTCCCTGCATTACTTTTAGGCGAATGCCGGGTAGAATACTTAAACTATAACCCAAGGGCCCTAGTTTAAACCTTGGCTACCTTCCTCTACCCTTCAGCATCCCCCCCTTTCACATCCCTTCCTATGCTATTAAAGAAGAGTTGCCGCCATGTGGATTATCCTCATGTAGCCTGTTACCCTAAAAAAAATTTAAAAAATAAAATATTATTAAAGAAACAAAGGAAGGAAGTTGAAATTAAACCAAAAAAGTGATAACAGATTATTTATTTGACAAATTTGGTTTTTGTTGAATTTACAGTTTATATTGTTAAGGAAATGCCTCAGCTTTTATGAGATATAAATTTCAGGGCCGCTTATAGGGCATCTAATCGAGACAGAGATTTGCAAATTTCACCAAATTACAAAAGCAAAAAAATGAATTTAAATTTCCAATAACAAAATTTTACTCCAATAACAAAAACTATTAGAAATCTTAAAAGTTATATAAATCTGACGGTAAACGATATTTCGTAAAGGTTTACAGATGAATTTCTTTTTGTTTTTACTTACCATTTATTTAGAGATGCTCTGGTTTGTGCATACGTGATTATTTAATTTTTATAGAACAATAATTTCACTGAGAGGCGATAGCTCTGATTTTATTATAGTCTCACCTTCCAACACTTTGGACGCCTTTATACTCTGCGGATTTTGTATTGTCACGATCAGTTTGCTGTGGAAAATTTTTAATAGAAAAACTGATGTTATTCAGCCCCTTGCTTTGTTGATTTCGACCAACAGAGACTCTACCATGGCCAGGTCCTCCAAAATACACTGACTGTCTCCCACACACCATACTGCCTTGGCTCCCAAACACACATTCTGCTCTCTATATATCTCAGTGACTTAAGTTCTAAAGTTCTGAGCGTCTTATATACCATTTAGACAATACACCGTAGCACCCAGTATACTCGTAGTCTCTGCATTCTCGCGCCAAACAATGTTGCTCTTTGCACAGTTCTGGCCTCAAAGTTACTCCGCTGATAATTAAAGAAATAATTTTAATGAAGCATTTCATTACACATTTGTAATCTCTACCATATTTATATAATAAAAAAATTTGTTACTACATTACTAATTTTTTCAAAAATACAACTTCTTACAACGCTCTAAAATTGACAGTTACACCAAAGAATATTAATATTTGTTAAACTACCATTCTGAAATCTCTCCGTACAATTCTCGGAAACAGCGGTACCGAAACTTCTAAACTTACTAAACATTCAACAAATCCCTTTTATTTTATGGAACCCTACATTCAATTAATGACACTGCAATTTAAAATGGGAATAAAAAACCTTTACTGGTAATATTTCAAACAAAGTTAACGTGACGAATGAAACTCGTTTCTCGGGTTTTATTATTAATTGTTTTAATGTTCGGTTTTATGTTCTACAGTTGTATAAGCACATCGGAAGACTGCTTCCAATCTAAATGTTTTTCGCTTGTATAAGCTGAAAAGCCCGTTTTACAATGATACGTTGTGCAAAGCTGAGATAGCCTTCTGGCTACTTCAGGGTATTCACTTCTCACAGAAACCCAAACTCGTTTCGTGACACAATGTGTATGAACTCTGAAGATATATGAGTGAATCGTATTCCAGGACGGTTAGCGTTGCTGACGTCTAATGATGAATGTGTTTTGTACCCACTCGAAGTCAGTATTAGTATCCGGAAAGTCATCTGACAAATATTTCAGCGGACTTCCATTTTAGCAACTAATATTATTTTGGAATTTCGCAAAAAATGTAACTGATTCGCGGAACCCTGGTGACTTTGGCAGTCATGATTAGTTCGTGTAATACATAAATCAATTCGCAAATTCCCGTGTCGAACAGGCAACAATGAGTCAATAAGTTAATAAAAAATAATCCTAACATACACTAAGGATTTTTTTGTGCATGTAAGTGAATTTATTAGTTTTTCAAGTGCAGTATTGGAATTTTCAGGCGGGTGTAATTTTGAAATTTATCAACAATTTGTAATATAAATTGTCAAAAAAGACTTTTGTGTTTTAAATTGTCTCGTTTTACGGGAGAAGCCGGAAAAGAATGATGAAATAAGGTGACGAATAAAATTTTATGAAGAAAATAGAAATATAGTTCTTTGAACAGAAGAAATTATTTCAACTATTTCAATGCAGGTCCCATTCACATTACAAAAGTAATTGCCATTCTAAAATAACGCTATCATGGTCGCTTTGCTCAAGAAAGATTGGTCACCTTTTTATGTTAAAGGGATTCCAACATGCATGGCGATTCGGACGGCCGCCGCAAACGACTTGGGCGTCACTGTCGCATGCTTTGAAGACACTGCGTAATGAGGCGAGTCCCGCCTTTGCTTACGTCTACGTCCATGATGGGTGGGGGCGGTCGGGTGGGGGGGAGGGTGCGCAGAAAGCAAGCGGACGCGGCTATTCACGCCGAATTGCTCGCACAAGGAACAGCAATTTTGTCAAAGCTTTAAGCAAAGTTCAAAATTCCGAGTTACAAACTTGGTCTTATTTCATTAATTTGGTTGTGCCTCTGTGATGAAATGCTCGTCTAATCATGAGATAATTCTGTTAAGTTACGTCTCTAGAATATTTAATTTCTGGAATTGACGAGAGCAAAGTGGAATGATGGCAGTGTATTGGAGGAGAATGGACAACAAAATCTTGCGCGAAGAGCAAAGAGTAAACAAATTAACGTTGATGAATATTAAAATTTTTAGCATCTACAGAGTTCACAGAAAATGTCTATAAGAAATATTATACGTAAAGGGGTGAACTATGTATCAACTTGTCGAAAGAAAGAATAATTATAATTCTAAGACGCGATAAAATTTATTTGTATATTTACTATCAATAAAAACATTTTAAGCGAACTTTTGGAACACGGAAAACCAAATTTAGTATTTTATAATTTTTCGTATCGTTACATGCAGTGTTAACTTATTTTATTTTAGAATGAAAACACACATCGAATTTCGCTATATATTCTCATGATTCTCTAGCCTAAGGATTGAAAATCATAATTTTGTTTTTCACTTAAAAAAAAGTATAGCACTTAATACCGTTATATTTAATATTTTAGTTCACTGACACCGCTACTAACTTTAAAATAAATGCTTCACTGTTAAATAATCGAACAAATTTAATGGTTCAAGTAAACAATTATGTAATCCTTTTACATTTCCCATTTAACAGTAACAATATATTTATTTCAATCGCAATTTCAGTTTTTTTTAAACAATGCAAGCTCACTCTCATAACAATTTCAGGATTTAATGCCATGTATAAATAGTGGCATTGCGACATACAATACAATACTGTAAGACTACTAAAGTTACAAGAGGTAAAATAATTTTCTGCTCAAGGTCCAAAAAGCTGTCTCAATTTTTGGAGCTGCTGTAATTTCTTTAAGCACAAATAGTAAATTATAATAAAATTATGTGTCGCCAATCAAGTCCGAACCAATTTTATTAAATGAACGAATTGAATAGTAATTCACTTATTAATATAGAATTTACGATGAACTCTTCAGTAATTAAAAAATAAAACATAATCTTTACATCCCTAATTTTGGGGACCTCTAGATGGTGTCGTAAAACCAATAAGGAGCTAATTTCATAATTATATGTTAAATTTAAGTATTATGAGAATAATTTAGTCGATCGTAAATAAATACAATAGCCAAAATTAAATATTAAAATGTCCATACAGTTATTAATTCTGAAATTTAAATCATTTCCGCTACCTTTCTGACCGTAACATATTCTATATCATATTCTCAAGATGTCCACTTATTCTATACTTTTTTACCAGGGTTTTGAAATTAATCGTTATGGTATTGAGTTTATTTTCTCAAAGTCCAGAAACATTTGGTTTATTTTCAGGTTACCCTTCTACTCTCCGCACGATCAACGATCCTCTGGTTAAGTCGGATTCCGTCGTGCCAACAGGCGTTGGTATGTAGGAATCCAATCACTAAACTACGAGAGACACAGTCGATGCCCTCGTTCACTTTTATTAAGCGTGCTACAGACCACTCTGTACTCGTGATTATAATCGGATACCCTAATGCCATTTGTGCCCCCACGTGTATTTGCACGGCGTTCGCAAATCCCTCCAATGCGACTCATTGCTTAACGCGAGATAGGAATTGGGATCATTTGGCTACGATGCCGTTGGACATAATTTGTAACTTAACGCAGATATTACGATTCATTCTCAACCATTTCCAGAGCACTGTAAACATATTTAATATTTTAAAAAAAAATTATATTCCCTAAAAATAGTTGAAACAATTGGATTTATTGTTCAAAGAGCCTTTTTACAGAAAAATATAATTGTAATATAAACAATAATTCTCTGTAGTTTCATCGTTTCAAAATTTGAAGACAATACGATTAACTAAACAACAACTATATTTGTGTTAAACTTTAATTACGAGTAATTTATGTGGTTAATATTACTTGTGGAAAAAATCATTTGTAAGGGAGAGATGAAGCACAGTGAAGTGTGAAAGAATGTATGTAAGCAATTATTGAAAATATCCATGTCCTAAAACATTTATTAAAGCGGGGACCATATATAAAGCACTTTCCGCATTCAGTCTATGCTATTTAAATAACAAGGAAAGATATTGTCGTTACGAAAATATGATAATTACCGAGGATTGAGTACGTAATCCATTAAGTCCCAGTGTTGTGACGGCAAAAAATTATTACATTTATTTTGTGACGACGAGTTTTATTTAGATTTCGCTAAGATAAGAAAGTAATTGCCTTTTTATCAGCCTAATACTACATACGTAATTGATGAGTAATTAAGGCTGATTTCTTCTGTCATTACTAAATTCTGAGAAAAATACTAGGATAAATGTTGAGATCGTGAATTAACATGTTCTTTGTGTTTACGAAGGAACTGCAAAGCACAAAGTATCTTCAGTCGTTTCATTGTTAATGACTTGTCTATGACATATTTTTCACTAAGAGCGAAATATATGAGAAGTTGCGGAACATTCTCACCTCATAGTATTTAAACAAACTATTAAAATTGAAATCCTTATAAATATAAAAATATTCCTTTTTCTGAGCATAGTTTTTAATGTTTTAGTTATATATAATTACGTTTCGTCCATTAGGTAATCCGAAACAGATAGCATCTACATTCCCGCATGTCACTCTGATTTTGTTGGGTTTTCATATAAAACTGTTTGACCCGTTTCGAAAACAAACGCTTAGCCTATAACATCCGTGGGAAGCTTCTTTGTAATATCAAACTGACATCTACTATCGCAGTAAAAATTAACGGACGCTCCGAAACCTTAATTTTGTTAGCTTTTTTCTGCCAAACTGTATGACGTATTTTAATTAAAGTTACTTCAGAGTTATATAGATCCGTGTAATGTGTTCTAAGTTATATGAAACTGCCATCCACTAACTTTGGACAGAATTATATGTTCATATGGGAATGAAAGTATTGTTATCGATCATACTATTGATTTTCTAAGTCATGGCTTTACATTACCAAGTAATTGCAACAATTCCCTAATTGCAATGAGAACATAGTCCAAAGTGTCTATCAAGTCGTTGTGCAAGTTCTTGCATGTGAACACGCAAGAAGTTCCAGTGTAGGAGCCCCTCACAATAGGTCGTGCAAGTTCTTGCATGAATAGAAACCATTTCCATTTCCTTGTAAGTTTTTAAGAAGCATCATAAGAGACTAAGTGAATAATGTTTTGGAACCAGAGGTATGTGATTTTAAAATTGTTTTCCCTACGTATATTTATTTGACACATCTGCAAACATTCTTTTTTATAGATTTTTAACAAAATATGTTTATTTAATAATAAAATAAATGGACAATGACTAGGACATCCATCTAAACACAAACTTCAATTATTAATTAATACATTCATTATGAATTCACGAATCTCCTCCTTTAAAATATTCAAGCCTTTGACAAGTTTAAAAAAAGTAGTGTTTAAACACTAAATCATAAGGTAGATTGTTCTTGAAATACCTCGGATATGATCCATAGATCACATATACAAGTATGTTTTAAATTATACATAATTGACGCATATAGAATTATGACAACGTCATAAGCTTCTGAACGCGTTTGGGCCTCAACTCTCAACGTTGCTTGCGTCACATCAAAAATACATTGGTTTAGAATGAGTTTTTTTGTATTAGTCTTAATTTACAGTCGCATGAACCATTAAGGTCTTGAGCGACTCCTTCTGTTACCCTTCACAGCTTAATTACTACGATAACGAAGTGCCTTAATAATTCAGTAAATGGAAAAACATCACCCAATTACTCCGAAATTTACTGTGAAAAAATTTAAAAATTATAGTAAAACAAACCCTACGTTACATACATAAAGTTTTGAAACCCCCTTAAGGTGTAAATGATAAATTAATTACATGAAATATAGATGAACATGAATTTATAAGATGCTATATCACACACGTTGCGGTTGAAATATGTGATTTAATACATTTAAACTATCCCTCAGTACTTAAGATTCTCGTATGATGTAATACTTACATAGAAAAAGTATGGGACTGCATTTCCCACATGATTTATGAACGATTAGTAGACTTTGAATATTTAATTAAATGTTATATTGTAACTGAGCACAAAACACTTTTCCATTTCTTCTATCATTAGATCATAATAACTGGACCATTGACACGTTCAAACTCTACCCTATTACTCATTTTATGATGTTGCAGAAAAATAAATATTACTATAATACATAAAAATAACATTAATATCCTTTGGGACACAAAACACACTCAACTGTCCTCTGATCGCCATATTGATAACAGATTTGTGACGTCAGAAGTCATGAACTGCCCCACGAACCACTGCAGTTTAAATCCTATCTGCAAGTAGTTGCACGGTAAAAATACATGGACTCGCTTCCAATTTCTTACACTGTCTCGCACTTACCAGTCTAAATGACACTGAAAGTGATTACAGAAAGCACTGATTGCAGTTACTTGCTACTGCAAGCCAGTCGTTGGCTGCCCTATTCACTATATTTAAGGACCATGTTATTTTTAGTTGAACAAAAAGTTAAGTGTCAAGAATAGAAGAGAAAATAACTGTATAATAATATTATAAAAACTGTCATAAATCAGAAAACTTTTAATAGGCTAAAATCTCGTGAAATGTATATTGTGTATTTTAATATATACAATTGTTAATATTAGCAGCTTCTCCATCAAACGGCAGGTAATCACGAGAGCCAGTAGATAAGAAAATTTATTAAATCGAAATGTCTTCATACTGGAAAAATGGATTTAAGTATCACTTTTAAAAAAAGACCCAATCTCCATCCTGTAAAGAGTATATACCATTAACAAATCTTTAAGTCAAAAGCTATCCATAACAGGTAGAACCGCGCACAATATTTTCATACCTGTATGAATTACGTGTCACCAGATAGTCACAACTGTATAAAACTATAATAGAATTTGTCCCGATATTAACGAAAAATATTTAGACCAGTTAAAAAACGTTAAAATAATATTAAAACTTACTTTGAAGAATCAACGGATATATCTAAAGTTGCATTCTAATGGTGTAATATTGTATGTGGGGTTTCGTTTCACGTGTATTTAGTTATATAACTGCTATATATGGCTATACCGTAAATAATTCGAAACAAGTTTGTTATATGTAAAGTGAAGCAGACGATGGATCATATTTATTTCTCGACTAAATTCTGAAACTTTTAAAAATTTTTAATGGAATGCTTGAGGGAACTCATTACGCCTAAATGGCATCTATTCTGAAATTCAAGTGATTACTCTAAGGACTCTCAGCAGAGATTTATTCGGTTAGTCGCTGTTTAAATTCTCGGAACGTCGGACCTCGACCTGAGGTCGGGCGTCCCTCATGGGAGCGGAAGAGTGAAGTGCATGTCTCTCACGCACGGGGAATACGAGAACGGAGACATTAGCATGGCAAGGCGCAGGCCTAGCCATTTGCATCCTCCACATTGCGTTGTCCGCTGTAAACAACGCTGCTCGAGGCACGAAGCAGGGGCCAATTTGCAAGTTTCCTGATGCCTCAAGTCGCTCGCACTTTAAGGAAGCCGCCCGCTTAGTTTACAGAATAATCGCTCTAAAAGAACACCGAAACGAGCCTTCTCCGGTTTTCTAGTCCTTGCATCACTTAGAGATAGAGATATCCAGACTAATTCCCTGTTATAAGAACACAATGGTTTATGTCTCTTGATTTCTTCGTCCATTTGTCAATACTTTTGATTAAAAACTTTATTTACCTTCAACTTACAGTTATGAAAAGGTCGTAGGAAAGCAGTTCTAACCCAAGTGTACGATTCCCATATTCTATCAAGTAGTCCCCTAGTAGGATAATACTAATAATAGTACTAAAAATGCACCGAAATTCGATTAAACATAAAGTTTTAATTTATTTAGAGGCAGCGATAAGGTTGCCAAAGCCGGTGGTGGTATCTGGTAGGAAATTCAAACTGATATTCAATGTTTGCAAAAAAATAAATTTCTCAATTTATCGTGATTTATGAGACCTTATTGAAAACCTTATACTTTTACGTCTGTTCATATTAAATAGTTCAGTTTATTACAATTGTCAGTAAATTTATTTTTTAAATTAAAAAATGTTTCGGAACGTCCCAAGATTGGAAATATCTTAGGAACAGGACAAAATATTGAGGGTTCTAGTTTCTTTCAAATTTACCCTGACCGTATTAATGTGTACTATGTTAGGAAATGCATCGGGAGAATTCCAAAAATCGTGAAATTTTTAAATGAAGTGTCAAATTGATTTTAACATTTAATGATAATTAGGTGATTCTCAGTTGGGTAATTTTAGTTTTATAGTATAATTTGTTTTAACCTCAATCTGAAAAATATGATAAATAAAAAATTTGTATATTGTATTTTCTCATCAGAAAAAGTCTGAAGATGGTTCAAACACGTACAGAAACGTTTTTCTAATTAAATAAATGAAAGAACATATTAATATTTTTTAATCATATCAAGTAAAGGTCTAATTAGTATAGTTTAATACGTACAAAGCAACATTGGTTACAACAACTACAGTCGCGACCGGAGAATTAGGCTGGTTAGAATCGGAGTTATTCAGAGCTTCGTCACGGAGTCAAGCCACTACCCCTACAAATACCGACTTTAACTACCCTCGAGCTAAGCGAAGCGGGACTATGAAGATTAATATTTCCTGGGCGACGGGGTAGATTTTCTCACTCGCCTAATTTATTGGCCACGACTACAGGTGGGTTCATCCACAGGTTCATAATATAGCGGTCTTGGCACTTCTTTCATTTCGTTCATTTTAAACAGTAGACTCCAAGCGTAACAATATCAATGCTACGCTTTATTTTCTAGTAGTAACTTGACAAGGTTTGGTATCTGAATTTTCTTTCCATATCTCTGCAGTAAGCTCTAATATATAAGATAATTCAATATAGTCTTTTCCTTCATTATCACGTACTGAATGCAGAATTAATTTTATTTGTGACTAAGTAACACATTTGAACGTGACAGACGGACACGTCAAAGATTTTCAGTTCACATAAATTCAGTGAGATTATATTAGATTTATGTTCTACCTTTTCATATGTACTCCCAGAACTTCAATATCAGTTTAGGTAATGAAGCACGTAACCTGTAACGTTAATTATCATTTTTACTACCATTCTAAATTAGAAAGAAGTTTTAATTAAAATTTTATTAATTTACCATGTTTCCACATTTTCGGAAACAATTTAACGCTTTGTAGGAACATAATTACGAAGTTATATTTGAAATTAAAATTTGTCGCAGTTTCATTTACATTTGTCGCAATAAAGAAAACAACCTGCCCTAACAATTATTCCAATGACCACGTGCTTCTGATTGGCAACAGCTCCCGAAATCATTTGCGAACTGTAACGAGATGAACCCGATTCCATTCCACCTCAATCCTCTGTCCAACACGTTACATGTTACAGTCCATCGATCGATAGGCTACGTGTCGCAATTTACGCGCATGATAAACTTTTATCGCCAAACTGATTGTGCTTCTGCAGCATTCTGGGAATATTGATTTTCAGGTAATTATTTTGTGCGTTGTGTTGCTTGTATACCGTGACAGCAGGTTGGAATTATTGTCCTTGTTCCAGTCGCGTTATAACCGCCCACTCGTTGCTACGTGTACTTGATTATTGCGCTGTTACAAAACACAATTAATACAGTCTAATTCCGGAACTGTTTATACATGTGTCAAATTTACAATAGATTTTATAGCTTTCCTTTACACTAAAAGATATTGATTTAAATTTTTATTCGTAAGTCAAAAGATTAATAGCCCAGTCATCTGAATACTGTAACCGGAATATACTATTATTTGTTATAAATTTGTCTTTAACATTTCTATGGTCCGATAGAGTAATTTATAGCTTTATAGTTTCGCCGACGAAAAGTGACAATTAAAATCAGATTCAAAGTGACAACCACCATAAATCATCCAGACATAACAATTTAATGATTTGCTTAATTAACTATGATGCCAGACAAGGAAGGACATGACGCGCCACAAGGGATAGATTCTGATGCCGGGAAACTATTTCGCCATACTGATTGGAGAATTGTTGATTGAAGAGGAAGAACGGGGTATAAAAACGAGAGGAAAAGCTCTCGTGTGGTCTTTTCATTTTTGCATTTTAGACTCGTGGAATATATTTGAAGGACTTCAGCCAATGGTTCTGCGACAGGATAGTCTTAATTGACTGTTCATAGAGTGATTACTAAAACTCGTAAAAAATAGAACTTTAAACTGTATCGTCGACTCATCATACCAATTTGCAAGATGTATTTCGTGATAATAAGTGACAGTTACTTATAGGTATTTATGTTGGTGTTCATACCTATTTCAGGTTAAGTTTTGAAACATTTTTATAAATTTGTCATTTGCCATATTATATGCCAGTACCATTATTTTTTCCGTTACTTGTTAAATTCTTCTTACAAATTAATATAATATTGTTACTTTCGTGCCACGTAACATTGCAGCTAAAAGCGGTGTTTGAAAATTCGCGGAATCCAAAGATTAATTCAAAACTGTTACATGCTTTGATTAATGTAAATATCAGAGGTCACAGCAAGAATAAACAACGTTTGCTTAACATGAAATCGGTATAATTTTATATAATTAACGCGAAACGGCGCGGTGAATTAAATATAAAGGGATGATTGAACTGAAGATACGTTTGTGTCAATAATTTGATGTATCTGGAACGAGAGATTATAACCAAATGAAACATGAAAATAAGTTGTAGAGGGGTTACTATAAAGGTGGTGCGTAAATAAAACAGGTGAGCGTTCGTTGTACAAGGAGATATGAAAGTAAAATGGTCGTTTCGCTTAAAAAATAGACAATAAGACATAAAGGGAAATATTTGTCACACTAAGTATTCATTATACATGTAAAGTCTTAAGACGAGAAGGTTCATCAATTGAACATCATTTGAAGAGAGAGTGGTTTACTAAAATTTAGAGTAAGGTGGACAATGAACTATAATTATTATTTAGGCGAATAGAATAAGATAGATTAATATATCGTAATTTCAATATTTTTCAAAGAGAAAGAATTAGCTAAATCGTTATGCTAACGAAAGTTATTTAAATTAGAGTGAACTATAAGTGTTTCTTAATTGTTTCTTATTTGTGGTAGTCTGATTAATAAATACTTTCCTCAAAAAAAAATTTAGTAAACATTGAGTTTCATCGAATTTTTAAGGAATTTTTATGGTCTTCTTGTAATAGTTATATTTTAGGAACGTATAGTAACTGATGTACTTTATTTATGTTTAATGTATGTGTTGTGGAAGTCGATTCTCTTCTTTAGTTACTCTCGCCGGGAAGCTCAGCACTATATAACTTTATCCGCTGGGCGTCACATAATTTTTTTACAAAAAATTACAAAAATCAAAACTATTGCTTTACTTTATATGTATTATTTAGGAGAAAAGTCAAACTCCTTTACTCACTAAGGCGTCTAAATATTTATGTTTCTCCAGTCACAAATAAATTACATTAAATCACATGCATAAAGTTTTTTAAAAAATCTCCTCCTTCTCCACGTCTCACAAAACAAAAACTGTTGCTTACCAACCAACCTTACTCTTCTTCTTTTACTAGTATACTATAATCATCTAAATCAATTACCACAGAATATTATCTGGAACAACTTGTGAGATGACCGAATGGGGTGACGTCAGAGGATGACGTCATTGCTATAGTCATTCCTGATCCAAATAATTTATCATCCTGCAAAAGGTGATGCTGAGACGAACTCATTTAGTTACTCGTATGTTAACCAAATAAACTATCCGTGCTCGTGGCAACTTCTACACTATGGCAGTACAAACTTGTAAAACCTTCGTATCCCTGAGGTTTAGCGTTGTTTCAATTTATGTCGTTTAAAAGAGTAAAGGTTAGTTAATGACTATCAGTTATATGTGCAAATACGAAATGCATTTGTTTTAATCTTTTTTATACATGAACGTTCTGTTTGTGAAATAAAATAAATAGGTTATATGACAATAATAATATCTATTTATGGAGTTTATGAAGGAACAATTGAGTAATTATTAGTTGCTATATTGTGGCATAACGCACTTTTAACACGTGTAGTGTCTTTAGTTTGGTGATCCGATAACAAAATTTGAAATAACGCGGTATTAATTACCAAATAATAAAACGAGATAACGAAAGATTCATTTATTGGAAAAGTTGTAAATACATAACAATAACATTAATCAATTCAGAATATAGACAAACTTTCTCGAACATAACCATTTGCTCTTAACACCTTAAGTTTAATTAAAGTATGAGGATGGTAAAATATAGGCCAAACCAGGAATCGAACCAGGGACCTTCCGCTGACCGGGTGGACGCTCTATCACTGAGCCATCCCTGTCGACTCCAGATCCATAAAAATAACAATAAAATTAATTTAAATTACAGCGACACATATATTTCTCTTGTTGGGGAAAGAAGAAATGTTTTATGTAATTGAAATTCTAAATTTTATAACCAAGAGAACGATTATGCGACTTATAGAAAGATGAAAGACCTACTAAATATTGATAAGCCTTTGTGGTAAGTTAAAGAAAATTTGAAAATATATGTTCCAACGTATTATAATGTCAACCAAACTAAGTATATTTTAAAAGAACAAATACTTCCGTTTCAATTGCAGAGATATGTTTGCGAAATATAAATGGAAATGTCAGATACAAATATGAAAAATAGGAATTTTATAATATAGAGCATTTTTCTCTAAATATAATAATGGACAAAATGCTAAAAGTTTTAAAGGTTCTTATGAGACGGTTTTGAGCTTTTTCTAAACGAAACTATTTGCAAGTAAGTATGCTTTTACTACTGAATCCTTGATATACGAACATACGAGAGAACACTGAAAGTGGTTGTAGACTTCAATGGCTTTAATAAAAGTTGGAAATAACAAAAATAAAGTTCATTAATATAATTAATTTATCATGAAATATTACAATATTATATGGCTTTGAGGCTGACCAGTTTCATATCTAATAGGTTGGATATTCCGTGAAGTCCAAAATACATTACTCAGTTTGAATTTAATTACAACACACGAGAATCGTAGCTTAAGAGATATTCCAAGAAAGACTGTTTTCCGTTTCTCAAGTCCGCCACACTATTGTCAACACAACGAGCGCAGCATTTGTGACGCGTTGACGCTCTCCCAACTTTTACGTGATAATAATTACTTAACGCTCAGTAGCTGCCCTGGTGGCGGAAACTGCAGACACAGCAGCGACCCCTACCAACCCGGGATCGTTAATTGCTTTACCGTCATTAACGTGCATCCGTAATGACATTTCTGTTTCAAATCCCATTAACAGCGCGCGGTTTTGTTAACTAACTAGCCGAAGCTGCCGCCGTCATGCGCCATGTTTTGTGCTAGAATACGGCGGAAAGCACCTCCCCACTCCCCTGTTTATTCCGAATTTCCATTATCGCGTTGCCGGCTACAGATATGGTTTTGGCTTGCCAAATATTCCGCCGCCTATCGGAAGAGTGCAGTTGGCACACATCGACAACTCTGTTACTTATCAAGCAACTCGTTTGTTAAATTACTGGACCCGTACTCCACACATTTGTGACAAAAAGCATCGCTAAATGACACTACGCTCAAAAGAGCATATCGCCGCGCCTGCAAATCCAGAATTGTGAAGCGCGCACTGTTTGAACGTAATACAACGGTAATGACCCTCTAATGGAAACTGGTCGTTATGATGTGATTTGAAGTGCCTCCAAAATTTCACACTTGCCTCAGAGTTGTTTCATCTCCAGACCAAACTTAATCTAAACATTTTATTTGAAATAACGCTCATCATTTGGATTATTAGTTTCTTTATGTATACAGTTCATAATTGTTTTGCACCACATTGTAAAGCACAAAATAACTATCGTGTGAATTAACTACGCATGACTTCATGGGCGAGACCCCCGATTCCTTTCCGGCTTAACGCGGTCACTTTCAGGTATATAATTGACACAGACCGATTCCTTCTCGCCTGTAATCCCAGCGAGTCCTGATTCCTTCCCTTCGGATTGGTAAGACCAGCACGCCTCCATTACAATAGCACCAATAATCACAAAAATATTGATTAATTCAATAGGGGTTTCGGAATATTATTAAAGTGTTCAATGATTATTAGCCCAAAAATCAACGTTTTTCGAACTAGTTCTTAAATTTTATTAAAATCACTTCTAGCCTAAAATCATTTTTTCACGTTGAATCTTTTAATCACGAATTCTTGTTTTCAATAAATGTATTAAATCTAGACTTACCAAAATAAAATCATCTTATGAATTAGCTACTAGAACAACTTTAAAACTTTTTATCATTCTTCCGTTTTTAAAGATCATAGAAATTAAACTGTCCGAATTATTCCAATCTTATTCATAATGCAGTTTATGACCAATTTCCTCCAACCCTATTGGCGGAATTTTGACAACGCTTAATGAACAACCAATTCATGTGAAAGTTTTCACCGTAAGGCGAATGAACAGTTCTTATGATATTTTACTATATTTTTAATAAATGAAAACATAGTATGATGAAAATACATTCCGTTTGATTTTACTTCATTATCCAGTCGGGAAGGAATCGGGTCGTCCCCAGTTGTTTGACTCTGGACGTGCGGGAAGGAATCAGGCGATCATTATGGCCCGCAGGCAGTTCTGAATCGGACTATGGCCCACTTAATACTGAGCCGTTTGCTTAGTGGCGGCTTTCAAATGAGTGTATTGGGGTTTTTGTTTCTCTATTGTATTATGGATAAAACCTAAAAGGATGCGTATATATTTATATAAATATATTTTCATTTACTTCCTCACATTTCAATTCAGTAGTATCAAGTGCAGGCGTCCTGTGCAGAAGTTTTATGATCGTGTTTGTTTCCATGCTCAAAATTTCTTGATCAATGTACTTGAAGTGGCGTCAGATATCCGGGTAGGAAACGTGCCTTAACATTGGATATTGAATTTATGTTGATCGGCATGGAGGGAGGACATGTAGGTGAGGATACAGAGCAGTGCAATTTCTAAGTGTGTGTTTCTCAAGGTAGAGAAATTCTAATTTGGAGGACAAAATGTAAAACTCAAATTGGGAAAAATGAGAGAGAGGCCTGAGGTGTGGCTTTCGTATCGCCGAATTTTTAGACAGTTGATTTTTTTTTAGGGCAACAGGCTACATAAGGGTAATCCACGTTGGGCAACTACCCTTTAATAGCATAGGAAGGGATTTGAAAGGGGGGATGCGGAAGGGTAGAGGAAGGTAGCCCCCGGGCTATAGTTTAAGGATCCTACCCGGCATTCGCCTAAAGAAATGCAGGGAAAACCCTAGAAAAGCCTGCATCGGGTAGGTCGGGCATTGGGTACTTGTCCCACACCCTTCCGATAGCGGGAGAGGAGTTTGCTGTGGGGTCGCAGCATTCCCGTCTCCGTGCCTCGACCATATTTAGGACGCAGCTGGCCGACTATTCCAATGGGAATAGCGAACAACTCTTACCGTATGCCCAAGGTCTGTGACCCCGGAACATACACCTCTCAGAACAGGCCGAGGGGCCTCGGCTTGTGGGAACCTTAGTTGAAAAACGGAGAGGAAAAGGCATACCCGAAGGTAGCCCCTTCGTATCTCTCCTAAAAGGTTCTGCCTGCGAGAGAACATCCCTCGCAGGTATTGCCTGCGAGAGAATAGCCCCCGCAGACCTAATCCGTCGGCAGTAGACAGTTGAATGTGATCAGTGAATAATGATAGATGCAGTTTAAGGTGTGCCTGAGAGATAAGTGATGCAAAAAGTTCACGATGAAGAATTTTAAGTGTTAATTTTCTGGCGTGGAGGAAAACATCACCATAGAACTAAAGCAAAATCACCGTAATAAGTATGAATTTTCAACACGAATCACGTGAATTAAGGAAATATTATCAAAGAAAACATCACTTAATTTTGTCTAATCTTCAACATAGTTCGTGTTATATTTTCTGTCTTTTCTCGGTGAAACTTTGGTGGATTCGCATCACAAATTTGGCTCAAACCGATCTCAGTGTTTAAGAAATATATTCCGTAGAGTCTTCAAGGAAAACTATTGTGAAAAGCATTCAACGTCATTCATTTCTTTAATTTTGGGCAGCGGTTTCGTCTAGAAACTTTTTTCCACAGTAAGATCATATTTCCATTCTCCTTCACCTTGTCTGAAATTATACCTAGAGTTCGATCCATCACAAATATATAACGCTGTGTTTGTTTTATATACTTATATTAACTCATTTCTGGATAATAAAAGTTCATGTCATTAGAGTCAACTACAATTCAATAATTACAACAGAACCTTGCTCGATCTGATATTAATGCACATGAGGCAAACGATTATTTCTTGAACTTGATATTATAATAATGGAAGTTTCTACTACGTTTCTGTAATTTATGATAATCGATTTTATTACGGTGACTGATTTTTTTAACAAAATTACTCTATTGCTTTGAAGCAACGGATGTACAACAATTTTGATCTTTTCTAAGTATAAATAAATTGCTTCGAAGTCACGGGCATTAGTCCCATCGAAGTCAACACAGTTGATCTCTCCATTGTTTCTAAGCTATTAAAATTGAATCATTAGTTTTTTGAAATTCGTCTTTGAAGTACAGGTTTTACAGAATTCAATTAATTTCAACGTCACAGACATCGACGAAACCATTGTTTGAGATTCACTCCGCGGCGTTGTTTGAATGAAATTGCTTAATTAATTCGAGTAATTCGTTTGTTTGAGCCAGTGAGTTGCTATAATTGATTTGTTTCGATCGAATGTCTTTTCCAATCATTAAGGCTTACGAGGATCCATATGATAACGTTCGATTGTTGCCAAAAAACAATAGTCCCGAATAGTATAGTTCGTTGGTCGAGTTGTCTCTGCTGTGTTCAGTTTTTCAGCCAATATTCATAACACTCGAGTTGAAAACTTATTCCTGTGTTTGTGGTAATATGTTTGTCGTTTATTTGAAGTAGTGTAACCTTTGATAGTCTGCAAGTGGCACAGCGCTGCGGACTCTGGACCGAGGCGTCCCTGAGGTCTCATTGCCCTGGTCCTATACCACTCTCGCAGTTTTATAAACCCGGACGGCCCCTAGAGAAATTACGTCCTGCTGCGACAACTGTGGTCGGGAGACGGATAAAGCCTATTGTCGGTTCTTCAGATAGAAGAAGGTCTGCAAATTATTAGTCCCTTGGACGCACCCGTGCATACTAGAAAAAATCTCTAGTACGGAATCGATCGTTGAGATTCTTGAATTAAATTTTATTCCGTCTATATCTCCATATTTTTATGCCAATAAAAATCATGCGTAGATAAATAGAACACAAAATTCGAATTTGAGGAATAATTTAACAACACGAGTACGTCAACGTAATTATAATACTTAACTTCACGTACGTCACTATAAAGTGAAGCATTTCATACATAACTGTATACAAACTTCAATTTTATCAGAATTTATAATAACATGAAGTTAGTACAGGAAACACTACTCGAGGATCAGTTAAATATTCATGGTAGACTTTTTATATATATATCCTTCGTCGATTCCAGCTTGGAACGGTCGTCTTACATTGTCCCATCTCAGCCCGCGCCTTAGCTCAACAATGCTGTCGCGCGGCCAAGAGACGTCGACAATGACTCACAACTAACAATGTAACCCAATTATGTCACAATATATACATATATACATATGTATCAAATGTGTATAATTTGAAACACAAATTTTTCAATGCAACAATGAGAGCAGGAACTTGTGGCCTGTATGAACCATCAGCGTCTGAAAGTCGCAATTCCATAGACGCAGGACGTGTCTTCAATATGATATAGGATTATCATTTGACACGCTGACCAACAGGTGCCGAATTTGTACGAGACTCAAATTGAAAACAAAGTTCACCGACCCTGGGAGCAAAAATACAAGACCAAGTAGAAGCCTCCACTGCAACACAATTTTTACCATAAATATTTTGCTACATACAACCAAATAATTGGACGTTACAATTAAATTTGTACAAACGATAACAGTCGTGAACGCGGAGAAGATGTTGAGAGGTACAGGGAAGATGAGAAGAATTAGCATAGACCGTACTACGGAGAAGAGATACAGGTTGAAAGGAACATTTTTGTTTTTGAATTTGAAATGAGATTTACGTTCATGTTTATAAGGCAGTTCTTATATATGTTTGAATTTGCGAGTGACCTATAAATCGCAGAACGACACCTGACAGTATTCCCTAGCACATAATACAAACAGAATCCCGAATCCCCGCACGTCGTAAGAGATTCCAGAGCGACGAATTTATGTATTCCCAAGACTGAAATAATCTTTGCTACACGGCCCACAGTTTCCATGAAAATTTGCTTTTAACTGCTATACTTAATTCATAAAGTTTTATGTATAATTCAATGCCGGTTTAGTAAATCTTATCTGCGAGGGCTATTCTCTCGCAGGCAATACCTGCGAGGGATGTTCTCTCGCAGGCAGAACCTTATAGGGAAGATACGAAGGGGCTACCTTTGGGGATGCCCTTTCCTCTCCGCTTATGAACTAAGGTTCCCACAAGCCGAGGCACCTCGGCCTGTTCTGAGAGGTGTATGTTCCGGGGTCACAGACCTTGGGCATACGGTAAGAGTTGTTCGCTATTCCCATTGGAATAGTCGGCCAGCTGCCTCCTAAACTGGTCGGGCACGGAGAAGGGAATGCTGCGCCCCACAGCACATACCTCTCTTGCTATCGGAAGGGCGTGGGACAAGTACCCAATGTCCGCCCTACCTGATGCAGGTTTTTCCAGGGTTTTCCCTGCATTACTTTTAGGCGAATTCCGGGTAGGATCCTTAAAATATAGCCCGGGGGCCCTAGTTAACCCTTGGCTACCTTCATCTACCCTTCCGCATCCCTCCTTTCAAATACCTTCCTATGCTATTAAAGGGGAGTTGCCCAAAGTGGATTACCCTCATGTAGCCTGTTGCCCTAAAAAAAATGTTATATAAATTTACCTCGAAACTATAAATACAATATTTTAATATTGTTACAGAATCATAACTGCTGTAATGTCAGCCTAGAAAGTAAAAAATTATTAGTTTTTTAAATCAAATATGCAGGTATTCTTCCTTATTCTTTTACTAATTTTTTAAAATATACTGAATTACAATTATTTTTTCCATTTCTTTCTCAACTATTCGAACATTACATACAACATTACGTAATTTGACCCGGCTTTTGTAAAAGAATAGGAAAGCTTAAATTTACTGTTTAGGTATATTGATATTATTTTTAATATAAATAAAACTTCACAGAAAGTCCCTGTAACCGCCACTAATAAACAGTTCTACAAGAATGAAAAAATCAATTTAATCCGAAGCATCTTATGGAGGAGCAAACTAAAAAACAACAAAATAAGGATAGCGTGAATTTCCGCACACGCAGGTAGAGCAGGAAACATTGAGGCTGGCCAGCTGGAGGGTAGAGAGACCTCACAACAACGAAACATCTCGACTACTCGTGTATGTACCAAAATGGATGCCTGCGCAAACCTCTCTGGCTTCTTTGGAAAAAAAAAAGGTCTACCAACAGAACTCGAAGGAATGAAGGGAATTTCTTCAGTGAGCTGGAGAGCTACTACGATTTATCTCTCCCCCGAAACATCACAAGAAGTCAACAAATAATATCAAGAATTCGCACCTTGCACACCAAATTAACCCATAATTTTCTTTTTTGTAGTTTACCTCAGCCTGTATGTACGCTCTGCAATAACGATAAAACATCTACTTTTTGAATTCACTACAACCAGGGGACCCTAATTAACCCTTGGGTACCTTTCACATCCCCCCCCTTTCAAATCTCTTCCTATGCTACTAAAGGGGAATTGCCACCACGTGGATTACCCTCATGTAACCTGTTACTCTAAAAAATATTAACTATCTACACTGAGATTATGAAATATTATGCTATGGTTTAATCTTGTTCAGTCGCGAAGGAAAATATTTTAAAATCTTCCAATAAAAAAATTTAAAAATCCGAAGTAAAACTAACATTTTAAAACAGAAATTTTTATCAAAATATTGAGACAATAAATAAATTTGCTATGAACCTTTAGCGTTTCTCTAATCGCTTCTCTGGTGATGATAAAATATAGCAAACTCTGATATATAAAGTGTATCAAATAGAAATAATTTCAAAAATGTGTTAGTCATGCGAATACAAGTTGTTATTGTTTAAATAATTGTTAATTTTACTAATATAATTTATTTAATGTATATATTTGTTTCACTGATTTCAGATGGCACATATAGACCCAGTACTATATTTCAGGTAACAGACTTATGTAATTATCAAGGTTGCCCATTTTTACTTATTTTACTTATTGAAACCTAGCGGAGAGTCAATTACTATTTCCTGCTATTTTGAACAAAGAAAATAGCTATACCTATAGTTAAATACCTGTTAGATCGCATGTTATATGGCACGCTCGCCGTCGGGCAGTGAACCTGGGTTCGTGCGTTATGCATGATTTAAACAGCGGAAGGCAGCGAGGCACGCAACATGCCCCCGGGAACCCTCTCCGATGACGTCCCGATGAAATTCACCAGGCTTCACAAGGCCCTCGCATTAACCTGTTCCGTTGCGAGCACAAACCAAAAAGCACTTGACTGAATATTTTACACTGCTTATTTCACGGAGTACTTTCATTCAAAATATCAACTGGTTAGGTTCAACAAAATTTTGATAGTCAGGTCTTTCTCTCTTGAATGCCGTGGCAACTGTTTAGTTTATTTTTACTGCAACTGTTCACAATTCGTTCAAATGTATACATGGATAATTTAATTCATTGTTTGCATGTAGCCTGTTGCCGTAAAATAAAAAAAATAAAAAAATCGAAATGAACCGAGGAGCCTGCGAGAGGATTCTCTCGCAGGTAACCTGCGAGGGATGTTCTCTCGTAGGCAACCTGCGAGGGATGTTCTCTCGCAGGCAGAACATACCTTTGGGTATGCCTTTTCCTCTCCGTTTTTGAACTAAGGTTCCCACAAGCCGAGGCACCTCGGCCTGTTCTGAGAGGTGTATGTTCCGGGGTCACAGACCTTGGGCATACGGTAAGAGTTATCCGCTATTCCCATTGGAATAGTCGGCCAGCTGCCTCCTAAACTGGTCGAGGCACGGAGAATGGAATGCTGCGTCCCCACAGCAAACTCCTCTCCCGCTATCGGAAGGGCGTGGGACAAGTACCCAATGCCCGACCTACCCGATGCAGGTTTTTCTAGGGTTTTCCCTGCATTTCTTTAGGCGAATGCCGAGTAGGATCCTTAAAATATAGCCCGGGGGCCCTAGTAACCCTTGGCTACATTCCTCCATCCTTCCGCATCCCCCCTTTCAAATCCCTTCCTATGCTATTAAAGGGGAGTTGCCCAACGTGGATTACCCTCATGTAGCCTGTTGCCCTAAAAAAAATCTAAATGAACCTGGTCATAATACCAAAATAATTACAACTTATTAGAAAGTTATGATAAATTGTTTTCAACTCTTCTGTTTACTTTAATAGGTTAAAACCACATTTTATTTATGCATGATATTTTTAAAAAAATTCCGCTTTTAAATTTTTTAGTTTATTCAATACTACATTATTTTAACAAATTAATATTTAATTTATATAACACTTTCTCCTCCGGCAATTGAGAACTCATTTAAATTTGGCCGTGGTTAATAAAATTTACCATGTTCATATTTCCATTACTGCACTCGTGGAAGTGGCTCACCGGCGGGCGTACATTTCACGGTTTTTTTTACCAAGAATTCGGAAGAAAGGATTATTTATTTAAGGTGTAGACAGGCTATGTATAGGGTAGTCCACATTGTGACAACTACCCTCGTATAGTATAGGAAAAGGAGTGAAAGGAGGGATGCGAAAAGGTAGAGCAATGTAGCGAAGGGTTAACTAGGGCCGCCGGGCTATAGTTTAAGGATCGTACCCTGTAATTCGCCTAAAAGTGATACAGGGAAAACCCTAGAAAAAACTGCATCAGGTAGGTCGGGCATTTGGTATTTGTCCCACGCCCTTCCGATAGGTATTTAAATGAATATAATATAGCATTGTTAGTTATGTATGCTTGCACGTTATCTATAATCCATCTACTTGTTAAAAAATAATTGCATAATGTAGTACCAATTGGAATGTAATAATTGTTGATGTTCCTACATTGGTCAATCTACAAGAAAAATGATAAAATTTCCGTTTGATTGAAATTTGATAATAAGAAAGATAGCCAAATACGGACAATATAAGAGATAATGTAAATACCACGCAACGTTTCTTGGATACTTGTTCCTTTCTTCAGGTGCTATGAAGAGCCCAGAGTGACACAACCGCAAAAGTTTTTGAGTTTTATCAACTAAAAAAATATTGAACACATTCAATTTTTGTTAAAAGACCCAGACTTGTTAAGCAAAATTGTTCTTGAAATTTTCATAGTCTATTCGGTCATATATTTCGTCACAAAATTAAAGTCACTGCAATATATGATATCTAGATAAAAATATATCTTTAATTCATAAACATTTCGCATCATTAAATAAGTTACACATTAAAAGATTTAAGTTTTCAAAATACTAACTTATTGTTTTTTCAAAAAGAAAATTAATGCCTTTAAATAATTATAGAACGAATTTTCCACTACAATACTGTTCAAGCATGGAAAATAATACGTAAAGTTCAGAACAGAATTTGGTAAGAATGCGTTTTTTAAGAAGTGAAACCTTAATTTACAACATTTAAATTGGAAATCTGAATGGGTTTCTAAAATCTTATGTGTGCAGTACAAGTTTGTACAGCTGTAAAAATAAAATTATTGGAAATTCTCAAAGAAATTTACAAAAATTTTGAGCATCTCCGAAGAATTTTGAAGGTACTGAAGTTTGAGTTGACTGATGTAGTGATAATCCGGCAGGTTTTAGAAAGTATCAGTGATTCAGAAAGTGTTTAGAGTATACAACAAAAAGTCACGCTAAGGTACTTCCAGGTATGGTTAACTCTATGTTAGGTACTAGGGAAGAACAAATAAAGGGGAACGCAGCGATCGCAGTATGTAGATGAAATAATTCCGAAAGTCAGCTGTAGAAAATCGAGTGATCTCTATAAAGTGACCAAGAATAGATCAAGATGGAGATGCACGACAAACTAGACACTAGTTTGATGAGACGAGAATTTCTTCACCGATGTAGAAGCTTCACTCCAATCACTGCAGAATCACGCAGCATTGCCTTTACACAGAGGAAAATGAAAAAAAAATACTTCAGCTAAATTGTTTAACAATTAAATTTTACTACATATTAAACGTTTAGGTTTTGGTCTTTCTAAATGACATTATCAATATCTTAGAAAATGTTTGTCCCTTATTATTATTTTTCTCATTTCATATCTGACTCGACGCAAACTGATCACTTCTCTGACGATTCGCAAAAGTCAAAAAATATAAAACTTCCGTGTTGAAAAGTATAATAATTAGATAAAGAAGAAGCCAATTAACAGACAAACTTTAAAGATAAAATAAATACCACACGACGATTCTGCAGACCTTGTTGCTTCCATCAGGTGATTCTAAAACGGAAGAGTCGAAAGAATGACACATCTCACGAAATAGGTGGCAAAATCAAAAGCGAAACTCAGAAATTTTTTATGTTCGTCACTTGTCTTGTGCGGTGTGTCTTGCTTGGGACTCTTTCGTTTTAAATCACCTGACGAAAGCAACAAGGGTTGGAGAATCATTTGCGGTAATTATTTTTCATCACTTAACTTTGTGTTTTAATTGGCTACATCTTTATCTGAAAGCAGTGAATTTGTGGTCGCGTGTTAATTTTTGTAACGTACATTCAGGGAACCGCCAAAGTCACTTCCGTTTATATAAAGTCAGTAATTATACTAATATGGTTAATCGCACTAAAATTCCTCATTACTGTAACGCGTGTATTTAGGTTTAAGCTTTTCTTTGTCTCGGAAGTGTTGTGTGGTCTTGAGAATTCGAAACCGTGCACGTGCGTGGGGTTGGAAGTGATAAATATATCCATCCAAGTAAATTCGTGTTCTGTCTCGATTGTTGGCCTCAACATGACAGAATATTTAGCCATTGTTGACTACTGAACTGCAGCTGCGTGCTATAAATCTTGTGACAATGGAAGAATCAGTAAAACTGACGAAGTTTTCTAACAATGAAAAAAGTAAAAGAATGCGAGGATATAAGGGAGGAGATAAGCTTTTGAAAAGGACAGTTGTTCTGCGCTCACCGAAGCTGGTGGATGTGATTAAGAGAGGCTCCGTAAAGTTGTTGTCTCTGATATAGTTCGAGGCAGATCGTCGTGAGAAAGGGGCCACAATTTGTTAGTGAAGAGTTCACAGAATAGCACCACACAATTTAGTACGACGGCTTGCCAGCATTCAGTCCAGGAGGCCGACGCCTTAGCCAGTGATCAACCCCTGAGTCGACGCCAGTACGTCGGTACGAGAGCTACAGCAGGCAACGCAACACAGAATAGCAGTACGCATTTGGTACGGGCAGCAGATCTCTTCTATGTAAAAACCACATGTGCCTGAGATAAGAGTTTTCATGTTTAACTTTAATAAACTCATATAAAATTTCTGTATTGGTCAAATATTTAATTTGATTTAACGTAAAAACCCAGCCCACAAAAATAATTCTTTACATTACATGTAATTCGTCCTCCCTCAATATAATTTTTTTAAGAATTTTGTAACGAATATTTCTTCTTGTTTACTTATTAAATCTATTTCACTAAAATATTATGATATGTTCCTTCTTACAAAATTGGCTATTTTTCATACATCATTTGTTGTGCTTTTACCTATTTTCTGTTTTATTCATTTTGCGTTTGTTTTCATTTATGTGTCTGTGTGAGTATTTTTGTCCAAATCATTGATATACTTTCATAGTTGCTTAAACCTCATAGTCGTATTTTCTTACCTATGCCTGTAATGCTGATTCAATTTTCTCAGTACAGGACTATAGGATTTAACAAATTTTTATCTGAATTATAAATTGAAAGCAGACCTATTTCACGAATAATTCAGGAAGCGTATTTTAAAGCTTAAATATTACCATAGCCGGTCTTAATTATTATTTTTACTGACCTTCCATTTTCAGAGGTTAGTTTCAAATTTAAATAAAAATCTAATGTTGATAATAGATTAAAATTAATTTACTATCAACGGACATAAAAATTAATACGGTCAAAAAATGTTTGATTTCTAACTTTTTATTGTTCAAAGTAAGTGTTGTTCATAATTTATTCTTTTCAATAATTGTAGTAATAGTTCAATAATTGTAGTAATAGTTCAATAATTGTACGTTTCTGCTGCAAATTTAAATTAACAATATGTTCGCAAATTGAGTTCCCACCTTTCCAACTTAACGAGTGTGAGGTTCGTGTTGGAAATCCAAAACTTGCAGATGACGCAGATGTATTCAGGTTAAAATTGTCATCTCTCGTCTTACTTTCTGAGTGTGCCCACTGTCTTCTAATAGATTTACCCGATGAGCGTATTCAAAGGCTCCGCTTCTCTAAGGTTCACGATTTCCATTTGCCAAGTTATCTCATTGTGTTCGAGGAACAATAAGGAGCATCTATGAATCAATTGGCATTGCGCCCCGGGCACAAGATGAGATAGCGGTGGGTCTGGTTTGTGGAATTATTGCCATTTCAGAGAAGGCTCAGCTCGCTTTAATAGGGAATCTTAAACTTCAGTAGTTGAAAACTTTGCTAATAACGTTTCCAAATAATCGCTCGATAATTGCCCAATAAATAGTAAAAAGAGCAAAGCATCTAAAACTCTTAATTTATAAATATAATGGTTCAATAAGATCAGATACCATAGTTTTCTCACTAATTATAGTATAATTGCTGTAGATACACGGGAAAAATCTCATTTGCATCTATAGGTCTTAAAAGATAAATATTATATTCCCGCTGTTCGTTTCTCCATCATGATTTGCAATTATGTTTTTTAACAGCTTTATGCAGCAAAGCTTCTGAATTATCACAAAAAAAGCATACTACTTGTAAATATAGAGAAAGGAATTTAATTTAATTTGTTTGAGTTAAATTTAAAAGATCAGGGAAGAACAATACACAATCTAAAGTATTCTCCATGGAAAAGACGTTGGATTTTTAAACAGAAATTCAAATTTTGTAGCAGTTGTTTTCCATGTTAAAAATTTAGTGTTATAGCAATGAAAATAATAACTTGCTAAATATGGTTTGTTTGTTACAAAATAAACCTTACAAGGACACAAGTAGAATTTTTTTTAAGAACTTAAATTGTAACAGTCATTATGTGTTTGTTATCTTTCATATTCAGCAATCGTAAGATCTTGAATAAATTACTTGCTGCCTTCGGCCTTTTTTGAGAGGTGTGTGTTCCGGGGTCGCATATCTTGGGCATTCGGTAAGAGTTGTCCGCTATTCCTATTGGAATAGTCGGCCAACTGCCTCCTAAAACGGAAAAGGCACGGCGAGGGGTAAGCTGCGACCCCACAGATAACCATCGGAAGGGTGGGGGACAAGTACCCAATGCCCGACCTACCTTATGCAGGTTTTTTTAGGGTTTTCCCTGCATCACTTTTAGGCGAATTGCCGGGTAGGATCCTTAAACCATAGCCCGGGGGCCCTAGTTAACCCTTGGTTACCTTCCTCTACCCTTCCGCATCCCCCCTTTCAAATCTCTTCCTATGTTATTAAAGGGGAGTTGCCACCATGTGGATTACCCTCATGTAGCCTGTTTTAAAAAAATCAGAATAATAGTGCTTATAACATGTAAATTCAGGGACCAATAAGGGATGGAAAGCATATATGAGTTCGCAGGTTTTAACGAATATTAAGGTAGCATTAATGCCGTTGCTCTGTATTAATCACTTGTTAAAGGGATTTATTGAAAAATTAATAAGATTTCTATTAATTGAGTGTAATTGAAAATAATATAATATTTTAATAATTGTATGTTTTTTATAAATTTATTTTAATCAGTATTCATCGAAATGAGTGTCTTTGTGAATTTTACAGTTTTAGAATAATTTCATTTTACTATATATTAAAGTTAAACTTTCCTACAACCTATTTTACTTTATCTCGCTCCAAACTTCACACATATATCCAGGTAAACATTATTTATTAATATATTATTTTTATTTTGCTGTTAATGAACATGAAACATAGCTAAAAAATAATGATGATCAAGACAGATCCGTACTGAATTATTTTATCACATAAATATAGGTTGTTGTATACACGAAATACGCTGTACGAAAATGGAGAAGATAGAGGGGAAAATCGTCGTTAGGGGCGAACTCCTCCTGCGAGAAATGCTGGATCATTCATAAACATATTCATTTCATTATAATAGTGCTTATAACATGTAAATTCAGGGGCCAAAAAGGGATGGAAAGCACGGCTGAGTTCGCATTTTTTAAAGGACATTAAGGTAGCATTAAGGTCATTGCTCTATATTAATCACTTGTTAAAAGGATTAATTGTAAAAGTAATAAGATTTCTATTAATTGAGTCTCATGGAAAATAAAATAATATTTTAATACATGAATGTTTTTTTAAAAATTTTATTTTAATCTGTATAGCATTTTCAGTGAAGTGAAGAGAACTGTAGAATCCCATTAACAGTCATAATGTTACTTAATATTTATTATTATTAAGTAAAAAGGTTTACATGTGTAATGGAACTACGTTTTCCCCATATTTATTTTATTTTGATGATTGCATGACATTGTGTAATTTCATTGTATGTATTTTAAACACTCACATTAAATTAAATAAAAGTATTTATCTATGACGATATCTCCGTCTCATAGTGATTTAATTGACTTTAATCCTGAAATATAAGGATAAAAATACACAAAAAAAATATAGACGTTTCAACTTTATTAACAGAAAATATTTATATACCAAAATTAGAGTTTGGAGTTCTAATCATTTATGCAGGCATTTTAGAACATTTTGTGTGAATGACTTTACTTCCAGTAATTTTTAACGCTTCCAAGTAACTTTTTCTCTGTGGTTTGTTCTTCATTAGATTATTTCGTACCTGAAATAAAACCTGTATTGCAATTTATTAGTCTCAGGTACTCGGGTTATAATTCCCGGGGGCCCTAGTTAACCCTTGGCTAACTTCCTCTACCCTTCCGCATCCCCCCTTTCAAATACCTTCTTATGCTATTAAAGGGGAGTTGTCACCATGTGGATTACCCTCATGTACCTAAAAAGATTAAAATAAATAAATAAAAATCAGGTTATAATGAGATTGCCAACATATATTTAAATACAGAGATTTTTATGTTCTAGTTAATGTTCTTGGGATACTGGACGAGTGAGTGTATTTATAGTAGTAGACGTTTCTGTAAGATGACAAACTCTTCATTTTATGTTATATTTTTCTTCCAACCGGAAATGATTAGAACTAATAGATTGTGTTATGAACAGTCATGTCAACCAAAATTAAATTATTTAAGAATCTGTTTTCATTAATGAAATTAAACCATTTCCTCAGTTGAAAGTCAATATTTCCTATAATTAATGAAGTGCAGGAGAAATCTAGAGTATCGACGCCAGTGCGGCCTTCCATTGTTTAATTGAGTGAAAAATAAACTTTGTGGGTTAGATAAAATGCAGCAGGTGATTAATTTTGGTTCCTACATTCTTATTATTTAATGAAACATATTGGGAGATCATAATTTGTTTTCTCTCCCAGTTCACTGTATTGGATTTCAAGCAAAACCCATTATGTAATTTAGAAACGTCCAAAGGAAGAAATGAATGCTAGTGGGTAAGTATTAAAATTCAAAAGCAGGGATAGTAAATCTAGAAAAATTGCAAGCTATACTTCGTTTCGCAAGTAATGCGATCTTCAGCAAAAGTGCTCATGTGAAACGCGACCTGCAGGGTAAAAGAGCCGCTTCGTGCACAATAACGAATATCCGCAGCGGGTAAAATGTATTTGCCGATAAACCAATAATTGGAAAGGCAGCGTCTAACCTTACACTCTTTTTTGTCGGATGGGCTTAAACTGTGCATCAACATTGTTACGAATTGAGTAATTTACCGCGCAAAGCCCTATTTATAAAACCAACAGTGATTTTGTTTGGTGGAATGTAAAATAATTGTGCTTTTATTTCATTCTGTATTATACTACCGTCGCACTCATCTGCGAGATTTTTTATAAGCAATAAATAACTGTCAGTAATTTCTCTGATAGCCTCTTCCTCCCCGTAAATTATTAAAAAATGTCCTATATATAATGTTAATGTAATAAGTCCACTTTATAGATATACTAGTTCCCAAATTTTCATCTGTCTCTTTTAAAATTTTTTTATAACTTTCATTACTTGAGCAATAGTCTAATATACTGACATATGATGTTTACGTATATTATATAAGGTAAAAATATCTTTCAGGATGAAAAATGTATCGATATTATTCCGTACATGCAATACAATCATAATTTTAAAAATTTCATATTGCAGTCATATTCCCTACATGAAACTATTTTAATGTTTTTTTTTCATTTATTCGATAAACTGAATGCTTTATTAATTTATTTAACAGTAAACATTTCTGTACAAATAAAATATGTTTGAAGAGTTAAATTTTCCACATTAGATGCAAAATAAATTTTATTAGTGTTATAAATTAAACATACAAATTAAATTGTAGCTATTATTGTGTTGTTTTTTTCAAAATTCTTTATTTACTACTTGTTTTTTAGTTGAATATAAAAATTAATACAACAATACAAATCCGTCTAACTACAAATTCTGAAATTGTTTGATCTCATTTTGGCTATTGAAGTGCTGTAAGATGATGTTATTCTCACTATTCTTAAATTTAGCATCTAATTATCAAACTTAGATGAAATTTTGAAATTATCTCATTTAAATGTAAGTTATTACAAATATTCTTAAAATTATAATTTCTTAAAAATTTTTACTTTACTTTATACAATTTATTATTGTATTTCGATTATTTATTTCTACAACCGCTGAACAGAACGAAAAAGTTAACTATGATACTTTATTTATTGTATTATTCACTAAAATGTTAATTGTGAATTTTATATTTTTAAGTGTTATATTAAAAGCATTTATTAAATAAAATTGTTTATGATTTTATTGGCCACAGATAAGTTTATTAATTTATTTATGTTAGATAATACTTAAATTTACTTCTATTCGTACTTAAATAGTACTTTTATCTGCACATTGTTCGAAAAAGTGATTTAAGTCTTGACATTTTATGCAACACGAAATCTGAAACCGATGTTATCTAAATTCCTGTCTGTCTGTCACGATGAATTTCCTCGAATTCCACAACAATTCGGTCAGGGCAATTTTGGTGAAACTTTTTTTCGTAGCTCTACTGTGATATTAACGTTACAAATACGTTAGGATACACGTAAGTTACGTAAATAGTTAGAGATTATATTAAAAACGTAATTTAAAGAAATGGTGGTGTAAGTTTTCTATATTTTTTTGTGTGTTTATCCATTACATTTTTGTGCTTTCTTATGAAAGCGATCGATACCTATGACCCCAGCCCCTCACAGCAATATATAGGAATGCAGGGGAACGCCTTTATGTGGCCCACGGCTTGGCTAGAAGTGAACGGCGGGAGGAAGGGGAACAAGCCATGCGGAAAACGAAGATAATACGCACGACGTGTGTTATAAGTGAAAATGAAAGGATGGCTTATTTAATAACAAATACAAAGATGGGGTGGATTTGACTTATGCGTGTTTCGTGCGCTGAGAACAAAATAAACATTGATAATTTATCGTCTTTGTGAACTGCATGAAGCAAACTATAAAATTATATTCGTATAGGAAGTTATTATAACCAGGTTTGGAAGATTATTAAAGTTATATAGTTTGATTAGCTATTAAATTAAATCATTACGCCATAAACAGTCCAATATTTTCAAGTAATATTGTGTAAAAGTTATATTTATACTTTTCCAGTATTTCCTCTCAATTTAATAAAGATTAGGTGTACATTATATTGCTAAGAAACAAAGTTAAATATGATTGTTTCAGTCCATGTAATATATATGACTTTATAGTATTATTCATCCTGATTGTTACATTAAAAATGGAGGAAATGAACTTTATTCTGAACAAGGAGCTTATTAGGAGGTATAAATTGAAAATGATTCGAATTATATGCAATATTAAGTTTATAATAGACGCAGAATTATATAACTTTATATATGAAAATTATATAAAAATCTGTCGTCATGGTGAGGAATCAAAATTGTTTTGCTTTTAATACCTAACATGCGTGTAATATCAAGTTTTACTTTAATATAAATTATTTATGCAAAATACCGCTTCTTTAATATATATATACTGTACATATGAAACATACGTTTCTGGAATCCGTCTTCCTTTCATTTTTATTGATAACGAAGAGCCGTGAGTACGGCACAATTTCTTTTTAGTTGGTTATCTGGATTTATTATGTGTTTGGTTATAAAGTAAGTTTATGGTATAGCACATTTTTTCCGTGATTTTACTAATTGTTTATATATGATTATTTAATTTATTTTCTATCGGGTGACCACAATATTTGTTACAGTACTGAGTCCGCTATTTTGAGTCTACGTATATGAGTCGCGAGGTCTTTAATCTAATAATATTATTTATATTATATATTGTAATAAACAACTGGCGTTAAAATAAAAAAAATTGTATTTTAACAAACAAACAAATTTTATTTACCAGAATCTACAATTATACAATTTAATAATAAAAAAATCTCTTTCTCTCATGGTTCTTTACTGGGTTTGATAACAGACAGAACACTTAAATAATCGAAGAACCCAACATTTATCTTTAAATTAAACAGAAATATTTAATCGTCTAGACATCGACGAAACTTATTAACGAACTTAATCTACCAGATTGATTCTAAATATAAAAGAGTTTATTTTATTAACACAAAAGAAGAGAACGATATCTGACTGTATCTTTTAATTCCGTTTACACATATTAATACCATGAAATTTCAACTTACGATTACTCAGGAACATTTTGCTCGTTCATTACACACACACTTTATAGACTGGACGTTTAAACACTGACTCTAACACATATTATTGGTTCGACGATAGCTGATTATCCTTTCGTGAAGGACATCCCACTTGAAACTACTCGACGCTGGATGCAGTGTCCTGGTCTCCTACCATCGAAGACAGCGGTCTAATTTTGATATTACAACAGATTGAACTTCTGCATACAAAAATGTTTATCGTTGAATAATTTTGCTATTTCTCTCGCAGACTGCTAAATTTCTCCATACTCGGTGCTCGCCGTACGCCTCCACAACTCTCACTCCCCTTCGTTGCTCACATTATCTCTCTCCCACTCTAACTCCAAAACTCAACTAACTCCACCTCCTACCTCCAGAACTCAACTAACTCCACCTCCTAGCTCCAAAACTCAACTAACTTCCAAAAATCTTCTCTTCTCTTTATATATCACCGTCCCTTCTCTTTTCCTTTGTTCCCAAAACTACGTCGCAACTGATCGTTGACAGTTTCTCCATTATACCGAGATTTACATTCTGCAGATGCTGTTCCTTAGCTAGCAAAATATCTAGCCGCTCTGTCTTGTCCCGACGCCGCCAATCGAGACAGATCTAATTTGTCTTTGCACTTGTCTTCTTACCCCCGCACTCACACGTGCTCGTTTCTAAATTCTTCAGACCGCCCAAACTGCCCCTCGATCCCAAGTCAACAAGTGACCTGTCCAGGCCATTAATCAGAAACAGTGCCTTTCCTTAACAGATTTATCTTGCGACAGGCCACCCTGCATGTGCCTTGCTTCCGACGGCCCAGCCCATCAATCGGCAACCATGCCTTTCCTTCAAGGCATTACAATATATTAGTATATATTTATTCTGGTAACCAAATGAGAAAATTAAATCTACCACGTTGCTCGTCAATTAATGTGGTAACCAATTTAGGATATCCAATCCCCATGATTTGGTGTCAATTAATGTGATAAACAAATTTTTAATATTTACAATTCGTTTAAAAACAATATGCTAAAAGGGTACTGTGATCTATATACGAATTTAATAACTAAAAATATTACTCACAAATTAAATTTTAAATACAGAAAAATTATTACTATTTGAGTTTAATTAATTTTTATACATGAATGAGATTCTTGATACATTCAGGGTCGCTTTTTGGACCTCAAAGAGTAATAGGAACCCGCAATGACGTAACAATATTTATAGAATATTACAAAATATTGAAAATGAAATTATTAGTTTTACACTCTAAAACTGTTATAAGAAATCTGAAGGTAGGGAATATTATACAAAGTTTACACAGTAAATTTTGTACATACCAGACATCAGACATCACAAATTTTATTAACTTTTTAGTTTAGGTAAAAAATTATTTAAATTACTTTTTCATTTAAACAGGCCATAGTATTACATTTCCTACGCCATTTCAGTCATCATACGCGATTAAATCCCTGCCACACCACAGACGATCATCAGTTTATTTCCAATACTTCGTCGACTTTTACATGCAGACGCATTAGCAGGTTGTACAAGCAATCTTAATAATCAGTCCTCAGTCTGACTGCAATGCAATCCCCAGTCAGCTCGCATCGGAGACTACATTTCTTCAAAGCTTTCAATATTACACACCGCCGACAATATTACTCTGGAAACTCTCCACATTCTTACGCAATGCTGGCTGTTGCCTACAATACCCGGGCCACAATATTACGCTGACAATACAAATATTGAACAATTTAGAAAATACTTTCATTACATTATCGGTGGTCATTACATTATATTATATATTAGTGGTTTATAGAATGTAAGTGACTTCTTTCTTTTGGAAAATGCTGAATTTTAATCTCGTATGCTGAATGTTCTCTTTTTAAAAAAACTAAAGTGTTCTATCAACACAAAATTGCCACTGCGAATCACACACCCAGTCTTTAATTTAAAATCATACATACGGAATATATAAAGTCAGATTATCTGTTTTAATAATAAAGACATTTCGCATTAAATTATTATTACTTACATATTTATTGTGACTTGATAAATTGGTATATCTGTTATACTTGAAAATTTTAAGGTAGAGCATATACTTTCGTGGAAAGAAATGTCCTTGCAAAAATTAACTCAAAACTCAGATTGAGACGTCTACGTTTTTGTCTTGAAAGTTTTGTTAATCTATTCATTGAAGTCAGTCATTTAAGTAAGGTCTTGCGTCCATATAGAAAGCTCTCGCGTTGATCAACAGCAGTTTTTGTATATTTCCATTGTACAAAACTCAAATAAAGTGTAAAAATAAGTGTTCAAGTAATGATGATAACTTTGCTAAAAGACGATGACAGTGAACGCCATCGAAACGTCACGCGCACAGTTTTCCACTCGGTTAGAAGATCGAGAAGATTTTATTCATGTTAATAAATTTTGAACAATTCCAGCAGCAGCGGTGACATCTAACTGGAGGTCCAGCCTCCTCTTCAAGTTATCGGAGTTACTTCCTCGTGGAATCTGCTCCGCGATGACGAGATATTATGCCTATAACATACTAATTTCTGTCATTACTAAAATGTCATTATTTGTATGAAATCATTCATATAACATAACAATTGTACATGCCTTTACGGCTACCTAATTATTGGATTCACGCTCTCATTCATACACTCATTCATTCTCAGTTATACCGCTGCTGTTGTTGGTGGTGTTTCTTCGCCTTCCGCTTCTCTTCCGGCCGACGCTCTCCCTTCTTTCTAATTTTTCGGAGGGGGGGGAGGGGGTTGATAAAAAATAGATAAATATTTAAATTAATATTTGTAACTATGTATAAATAAATGTATATATATGCAAATAGGATTCGTAACAATTCCACAACGAAACCGTACTTATATAATTTTATCTCGAAATTTATTTGTGAGCTGGTGTGCTTTATGAGACTATCCATTATGCATTACGTTTAAGTCTTTTAAAAATAATAGGAAATTCATAATTATGAACTGCTTACGTATTAGCAGAAGGTAGGTTGTATACAATTGAAGTTAATAATTAAATCCATTATGGGATGAATAACAATGTGGTAAATTCAAAAAATAGAAGTCATTCGCCACGTATGTAAACCATTAATTGCAAGTACTGTTGGGTAAATGATACTTAAATTTAGGAAAATTTTCAAGACCCTTGAACTAATAAATTATGACTGTTTGATTGTTTTGTTAAACGACTTACAATTGTAATAATACTATAATAGTTCTCGCCAATGCGTATCCACTGTTTATAAATAAAGTAAATATCATGCCGCGTAAGAATAATTTGAATTCTTTATCTTCCTTCCAATACAAAACTGAAACGACTCGCCTGCCATGCTGGTAGGGGAAATTCCACTTTAAAAGAATATTTTTACAGGTGCTTGAAGTGTCATACATGTTCTGCATAGGAGCGTTACTATGGAAACTACTGCGTAAAGTATTGTAATGCCAATTAATTAAGACATTAATTGTAAATTTAAAAAAATAAATTGTTTGAGAAATCTATTCTTACGGCGGTACAGAACACAGCAACAATGTAGCCAGGTATTGTTTCCTTTGTCGGAAGAAGCAATGCGCGCTCAAAATTACGAGAGAGTCCAGTTCACATTATGATATGGTAGAGTTCAGGTCGAGTTGGCTGGAAGGTTTGGTCAAGTACAGGTCGTATTAAAATAGACGAGATATTCTTTTAAAAAATTAAAGTTAAGTAGAAGCAGTGAGCAGTCAGACACGACAGAAGTTGATCGAGTTGAAATGGACAAGACAATTTCAAATATTCAAAGGAAATTTGCAGAGAAACATCGAGAATTACCAATCAACAGCTTTGATTGGTCCTTGAACATTTTGCTCAAGACGAAATATTCATTTGAGCAGAACTACGAAACCTGCTAAACACAAACAGTTTTTGGTGCACATAGCCGAGCAGAAGTCACCCGAGGGAGAGACGAAAAGGAGGTTCATCCTGGTTCCTGATTTTTGATCTAAAAATATTAATTTTAGAATCTGTGAGTTTTTAGAAGCAGTGCAAAACCCCGCCATAGTGTCTCGTCAAGTACAAGGTATCCTGGATTGCTGCCGTGAGTAACAATATAAAATAAATAAGTATGTAAACCTGATTAAAAGATAGACGTCAGATTTCGTTTTCTTCTTTTGATTAAAAATTGTAAATTAGAATCCATCTTTTTAGTTTAATATTTTTGACAAGTAAATTTCGTCATAGTTAATTGACGAGTAAATCTTTTCTTTTTTAAATTGGAATTTGGTTTAAGTTCAGAAATAAAATGATTTGCCATTATCAAACCCAGTAGAGACCATGAGATATTTTTAAATTGTGTAATTGTGTTTAATTTATTTCTAATAAATTTGTTTTTTTGTAAAGTTAATAATCTTTCAGTCATTTAAAAAGCCAGTCCTATTTTGTATATCACAGTATATTATCGCGGAAATATTTTTCTTTGGATTCATTCCTGTTCATCTTTTAATATTTCTTCAGGGCTACTTTAATTTGTAACTGTCTGTATTCAAGCATACAGTAAAATAAAAATTACAGTTATTGCTTTTGTTTTATTTAATTCAGATTTTTATTTTTGGATACACGTATTTTTCTTCATTTCAAAAAACGGGTACTTTTCTTAAGCTATGTATTAGTTTGTGATAAAATTTTATACGCTTTTATCATTATCATAAAAATTATAAGCATATAAATTTGTGATTCAACAATTATTTACTTGTATTTTGTTTGCGCTTTGGATTTCAAATTTGATTTTAATATTGTGCGTTAATTTGTGTGAAAAGTTTTATTTACTTGACCTGCAGAAAGAGTTTGTAAAAATGAAAAGTATCTATATACGCGTATCTCTAGCCAATTCAATATTAATTGCCGCTGCTTCGTCGGGCCCTTTTCCGGATCTTTATTTTATCCCGCGCGAGGTACTAATCTGGAGCGGCTCAGTTTGTGCGTACGTGCGAGGCATCCAGATCCGCTCAAATTCCAAAGCGATATTTTCTGAACCATGTTAACCATGTGATTCACGTTCGGTATCTGTCCGAAATGTATACGTAAATATCTGGTTGCCCCACAAAAAAATGTCTGCGCATGAAAGATTTACGGGCGAGTTAAAGCCAGACACGTAACGTTTGGGCAGTTGGCTCCTCCAAGCCCACGATCTATAAAGGGCGCCGTCCTCACGATAGCTGACCACGTTACCATGGCGATATTTACGCTGCCACTTGTGCCGGCGTCGCTTTCCGGAAACCAATTTCAAACGTTACATGTTGATGCGTGCATTTGGATATTACAAAAATTCAATAAATAACTGACAAAATGAAAACGTAATTTTATGAGCACAATTCAGTAAACTATTGAAATAGAAAGAACCCTGATGTACCGTACTCAGAATTTTCAACAATTTATTTTATTTTATTGTCAGTCAAATATATGAAATATTCATTAGGACACAGTCGTCTATAAAAAAACATTAAAACTAAATTACAATCAGGTTACATGCAATCTTATTTATTTAATTAACTTATTTTGCATTTGTGCAATATAATTCAAATACGCCTGCGTTTCAACATACGGCCCTTCACTTCACCACAAATTCTCCGTTTAACAGTCGGATCAGCAACCAACTCCCATTACCATTCCAAGCTCCGAGAACAACATGCCTATAATGCCGCCAATTTTTTAATTTTTGTACAAATTAATTATTTTCCATTGTTAAATGATAAGGACGTACAACAGCTACATTTTCGTTTATTTCACTTCCAAGATTCTTCTTTTTAATCCTGTAATGTTTTATATGGTTAATGGAATTTTTAATTAGGTATTTCTAAGATATTTAAATTTTTACTCAAATTATTTAATTATTTGGCAGGTGAAATTAATTACAATAATTAATCATTTATATTTTCTTCAGCAGGACCGTGCAAACGTCCTACACTCCAAAACTCTCTTATAGAAAAATAGAACACGTATTCCGTCCCAAATTTCACAATCTTATGCTTCAAAAATAACTCGTAACATATCCGAACGGACTTCCGATACAAAACTATCTAACTGGAAACTAAAAACTAACCCGAAAGTGCTAGAATCTTGTGACCAAAGATTTAGCCTAGCCAGACACAATATTTAATCTGTACAAAGTGATTCCAAGCTGGAGTTATTTTCGTTTCAGTGAATACGTGTGAAGCGTGTATGGACCCTTACCAGCGATAAGCCAAGAACATTAAAAGCTGACGATACTTTCTTTCGTAAAATAAATTAAAATATATAGATAATAAAATAAAATTACCCCCAATTAATTTATCCGGCTTGTGTACACTACAATCCATTTCTTTATTTGTGCTGTATTTTCTTCTCTTCACCAGCTACATTATTATTTTTGTACGCTTGGCTCTTTATACCATATACCAGTATGCTATTTTCTATGATAAACATATTACTCTTTATATAAGTACTATCTGAGTGCTCTGCGATGCCCGGGTATTTATTTATCCCAATATTGAAAAAGGAAAATATGTCAATTATATTTAATCCAAAATTGATTACAAAATATATTTTAAGTTTCACCTCTGAAAGCGAGAGTAAATAAATTCTGGGAAAATTTCACGCTTGAGCAAACAACACGGGAGAAACTTGACGATCTCAAATTAACCCTGCAGAACTTAGTAGACTGTCCATGTGAATTATTGATTGTGATCGACGAAAGCAGAGTCGGTGTAATTTATAATCTCTTTAGGTCAGAAAGAAGATACGTTGGAATGAGTGGTATTCCAGGAATGTAAATTGTTTCATCCACCATCTTTCTTGTTATGATACATACTTGATTTACATTTACCTTTATTGAATTTACACATATCCATCTAGAATGTTCTACACACTTTTATTACACATGACTGGGATTTAAATTTCTTTGGAATTTGGCTTAACAGCCCAACACTAATCTCGATCAATTCGAACATTTTATTATTAACACTGTTCACTGTCCATTTCACCTACTTACATTATGTGTGTGGATTTGTATCACCGGGACATAGAAAACTATGACAAATTTATTTGTTTTGAATTTCCAAATGGTGACTAGTCAAATATATGAAATATTCATTAGGCGAATGCCGGGTAGGATCCTTAAACTATAGCCCGGGCGCCCTAGTTAACCCTTGGCTACCTTCCACTACCCTTCCGCATCCCCCATTTCATATCCCATCCTATGCTATTAAAGGAGAGTTGCCACTATGAGGATTACCCTCATGTAGCCTGTAACCCTAAAAAAAAAGAAGGAACCTGCGAGAGATTCTCTCGCAAGTGAACCTTCCCAGAGGGCTCTGGCGGAGGCTACCTTTGGGGATGCCTTCGCATCTCTCTGGTTTTTTGAACTAAGGTTCCCACATGCCGAGAACCGTGTAGAGAGGTGTCTGTCCCGAGGTCGCAGACCTTGGGTATAATGTAAGAGTTGTCCGCTATTCCTATTGGAATAGTCGGCCAGCTGCCTCCTTAACCAGTCAAGGCACGGAGAGGGGAAAGCTGCAGCCCCACAGCTAGCCCCTCTCCCGCCATCGGAAGGGCGAGGGACAAGTACCAAATGCCCGACCTACCTGATGCAGATTTTTCTAGGGTTTTTCCTGCATCACTTTTAAGCGAATTGCCCGGTAGGATCCTCAAACCATAGCCCGGGGGCCCTAGTTAACCCTTGGCTGCCTTTCTCTACCATTCCGCATCCCCCCTTTCAAATCCCTTCCTATGCTATTAAAGGGAAGTTGCCACTTATGTCCCTTATGTCGCCTGTTGCCCTAAAAAATGATTGTTATTTTATACGAACATACGCAAATACATATATATTTCGCCCTTGAAGTGGTTAATAGAGCACATTTTGCAAATTCCATTTCTAAACATTCCCAACAAATATTTTTCTATGTCAACCAATTTCTGTCGATTCTAAATGTAGAAAATTTATATAAAGTGATTTTTTTAATATACAGAAAAATTTTTAATCCGAAGATTTTACAACTAAAAAGTGATGAATAGATACTATAACGTTAATAAATCTGAATTACCATTATGGATTCAGCCACGAGATGTAAAGAACTCAATATTAAAATTTTGAAAATGTATAATGACTAAAACCAGATTATTTTTTTAGTGTTTATATTAAACAAAATTAGTTTATTTTAGTACCTCTAAAAAATTTTATTACAGACTACGTTATTTAAGAGGTCAAATTATGCATTTTCGCGATATATGTCGTTCATATAATAACAGAGTTCAGTGAATAATTGAATTTAGGAAATTTTCTATAGTACAGACACTTTGTAATGAAAGGAACTATTTTATTTCGCTGACATTAAAAGTCGAATATGCTCTACATATCAAAGTGAATTATTTTCTGCATACAGAAAAGGCCCACCCAATTTTATGACGGGAAGTGTGCATACTAATATGTAAATTTCGAATACCAGCTTACGAAATCTTATAAAATGTTTGTTTTTTTGGAGTACAGTGAATTGATCACGTTAAAGTATAATCACAAATAGGGATTTTAAGGAGCTATAATATAATTGTGAAATAAGTAGTTAGAAAAACTTCATATTTATGCTTTAATTATTATTATTCCATTAATTTATTCATGAGTGTTAAAGTAACAATGGTTTAATTATGAAAATAGAATGAGTTACTGCCTTGAAGTTAATTAAGGCTTTTTCTCTCCGCTATAATATACCATAACACGGTCGTTTCTAAGTGTGGACTAAAGCACCTTTAAACTCACGAAGTCTGAGACTCGGTTTTTATGAGGATTTACGAGGTAATCATCTGCGCTGAGAAAGTGCTTTTGTTGGCGCAACTTTCCATCACATCAACTACTGTCTCAAGAAAAGAACTCAACACAATTCTGCAGAGGAAAAGTGAACTTGATGTCACTTCAATGGAGTTCATGCGCTGGAGATAAAGAATAGTATTCAGCCTGGGGTCAGTATTTACATGGTTTCAGAGATCATTGCTGAAAAAAGAATACACTGGTACTTTCAATTCACGTTTAAGGTGACACTATTGGACCATTACCGGATTTTTAACTCATCTCATTAAAAGAACTGATATCTGAAGAGGGCACAATTTAGCTATTCTCTAGGTCACGGCAGATTTAAATATATTTTTTAACAAATATATATTACACGATGTCTTCAATCGAGTTAATGTTTTATTTGTCCAACCCTGTTATCCTTCATCGCAAAAATAATTGAAAAATTCTGAAACAAATTCAAAAGTTTAAGTAAATTTTTAAACGTTATTATAATCCTATCTGAACCTGATATTCTTATAATTTTCACAAAATAATTTATGTAATGGATTTCAATTAAAGTATATTGTTTAATGAATTACCGGAATTACCGTCTGAGTGAAGGTGTCCTGAAAAAAATGTACGTTACTGAACCAAAAATTACCTAGGCCTGCTTTTACGCCGAGAGCTACGCCATTACCAAATGATTTGAGAAACGACTGTCCGCATTTGAATGGCTAATACATGACTATGAATTGAACAATAGCTCCCATTTCCACTTGTTGGTGGTTTATAAATACAATCAGACTTGTCAGCGGATGGTGTCAATCATCAAGTTCCATTGCACGAATTCAATCCCATATCCGGGTTGATAAGTTGCGATGTATACAAATGAGTCATTAATACTACCTGCTCGAATCAATGTCCGATGGCCAGAGCAAATAATATATGCATATTTCACGCACAACTGCCTGCTAATAACATGTGTTAATTAGTAATGTCCAGATACACATTCGTATTTTGTATTCTATCTGTTCGATTACGGACCCGTATTTAGTACCACATTCATGTATATTCAAAGGCTCCAATGAAAAGGAAAGAAATTAAAGAAACGCAGCGACTTTTCACAACACATAATATTCTATCGAATCCAAAAGTAAACATGTAAAATTATATATTGCTTATTCTCAAAAACAAGTGAATTTATGTCTCATTCCGAATATTTTACTTATTAAATATTAGATATATACTTTAACGTTTGTATTTCTCTTGTCTATTAAAGTGCTAGTTATTCAGTGTGCACCAATTCTTATTATAGAATGATAGAGTTAAAACATCAGTCCAATATGCACTAAAAATGATGGGGGACAACTCCTATGCCAGAATACTGGAGGAAAAACAGTACAAGTGTAAAAGAGGAAGGAATTTTTTTTAATTTAATTTTATTAATAACTATTTATGATCTGCTGATAATAAAAGCAATAAGTAAATATTGTGTATGAGTGTGGGTTGTATAGAAGACGCATACATTAATACGTCTTCTGTTGCAGTTTGGGTGTTGTTACTATTTAGGTTATTTCCAGTTAGTGTTCTCAGTTCGAAGCGGCAGGGCAGGTCCAGAGTGTAAATTCTTTTAAGCCCGCGGTTGTGTTTACTACTGTCTAGTAGGTTATTTGCAAGTTGGTTGGGGTGTAACTAAAGTTTTTTATGTATCTTACACTGTTTTTTACAATTACACTTTTCACTGAATTCACTTTTAGGTCACTATGTATGTCTGCATTCGTTATGTAATATGGTGCGTTGGTGATTGTTCGAAGCATTTTTGACTGAAATCTTTCGAGTATTGCTATGTTGGTGGATGATGCCGCTCCCCAAAGCTGGATACCGTACATCCAGACGGGCTTGAAGATGGTGAGGAAGGAATGAAGGAATTTTTCACAAGGAAGTTGACAACTTCAAGGAAATATCCTACGCTAGCAATCTGTCAGGGAGACAGCAGGTAGTTGTAGCTAGTTAAGAACACTCCATTTTAACCTCACGCACTCCTATCTATTCTGTAGTTCACCGCAATCTACTTGTGACGTATTCAAGGCTGCCCTGACGATCCAGCATGTCCTCTACGACTGCCCATAGCACGACAGGACTAGAAGAGCCACAATTCAGAAATACACGAGAAGGGAAATATGTATCTCAACAGCGGAAATAAATAACCTACTAAAGTTTAACAGGGAAACTAGCATTCAACATCTATTCTAAATAGACAATGAATCAAAGCCTAAGAATAAAATGTATAGTTAATATGAAGTAATGGTAATAATTTCATGTAGTAGATATGGAAAGTCGCCAATGCCTCTTTGCAACTCGACTATAAACAATTTTTTAAAAAAATTGATAGATACATAATGCGAAACAATAGAAGTTGAGATACAAGAAACATCCAAAAAGAAAGTCAAACCAAAACGTATACATGTTTGCTAAAATATACTTTCGAAACGATATAAAATACGTTCCTTTACATTTTTAAAACGAAATAATAGTTTTGATAATGTGTATTGTAGTAAGAAAATTCCAATAAATTATATATATATTAATGATGCAGTATGTATGAAAACATTTTAAATATGTATTCTAAGTTCATAAATCGAATTTATTATTTCCCATTGTGGTTAAATGCTAATTATGTAATATTATATGAGAAATAATGCATGTGCTGATGTATGACTTTATTTCACATTTTATTTGTTAATATTCTTGTGGGAAGGTATATTCTTCCAGTAGATTAATTTCTTCTTGAAATAATGACCATAGTCGTTATCAGTTTACTTTTTTACTTTAATTCAGTTATAGTGCATATAATTACGCAGTTATATTGAAGCATATTTCAAGCTCTGTTGTGTACACGTCTGAGTGGTTTCAGACCTGGAACATGCCGTATTCAAACGAGTTACTAGAAGTTCGTATTACGCGCATTAACTGTGTAACAGAGATGATAGTGCATCACTTGCCATTAACATCTTCGTTCATTTCATTTTTTCATTATGTAAGTACAAGTTTCTTAGAGAACTGTATTAAATTTATGAATCTTTATAATAAATGTTCATTTATTGTTTTATGTTAACGTGTTCTGAAACAGATACAAAAGTAATATTTAAGTTGAGATATTGAAGTATACATAGCGAATGTCTATGCAACGATTTGTTTAATATGAAGAAACAAAATTATTAATATTTATCTATATTGTTGTTTTATTCGCCAAAAAACAATGTTAGGTGCTAGTAAGCGGCCACGAGGTTTGGATCTTCGTGGGCTAAATTATCGTCTTTATACTGATGTTTATTAAAGGGAAGCTAGACCATTTTATGTCTGAATAATCAGCATTTCTTTTAAGATAAAGGGTTGCTTGGGACGGCCATAATTTCATTACACGCGACGAAACAGGCAGAAAAAGTAATAACAACGCTGATCTATATTTGTAGTTCTGAGAGGTGTATGTTCCGGGGTCACAGACCTTGGGCATACGGTAAAAGTTGTCCGCTATTCCCATTGTAATAGTCGGCCAGCTGCCTCCTAAACTGGTCGAGGCACGGAGAAGGGAATGCTGCGTCCCCACAGCAAACTCCTCTCCCGCTATCGGAAGGGCGTGGGACAAGTACCCAATGCCCGACCTACCTGATGCAGGTTTTATTAGGGTTTTCCCTGCATTACTTTTAGGCGAATGCCGGGTAGGATCCTTAAACTATATGGGGGGGGGGGGCAAAAAAAATGAAGACAGGCTTTATATAGAGTAATCCACATAGTAGTCAATCTCCTCTTATAGCATAGTAATTAGAGTAGTTCATTGTTATATAGTGCGTGTTTTAAATGTCAAGGCAAGCATTAATATAATGTAATATATAATATGAATATATAATCATGTTCTTGAAACTTTTGATAACCAGAACCATTCATGTTGTGTAAGCAGTGTTTAGATGTTACGAATATATATTTATCTTTTGTTGATTACTCGTCTGATTCAAACTTCACATAAGGAATATAAATGTCAATTATCTGTAAGCGAGATACGTGTAACATTGTTTAAGACAGATCGTGACATGCTCTAATCCGCTTTAAGTTTTTTATTATTTACCGTATACAGTTTAAAACCTAATTCTAAATAACGTAACTGTAAACTCCACATTCTTTCTTTATTTCTTCTCTTATTTTATGAGGGCGTTCACGCTTTCATACAATATCCTCGTTTACTATTGATATTTGTGCCTTATATTATACCTGAACGTTTCAAAATGCCATTGTTAGTCATTGGTACATTTATGAGAGTAGTTCAGAATGGCACGTCGACCGGAACTCGGGTCTCTTTTTTCCATAAAGTCCGTATAGCATTATCCTCTGCTTTCCCTAATCAGCGCTCAACCACACTGTGGATTCACGATGCTCTCTATCGGTTACAAGGTGTGTTGTGATAAACCTATACATATTACACTTGACTAGAGAGGGCTGGCAGTATTTTCAATTACCTTTTCCTGATTCGCTTTGTCACAGCACTAATTTCGATTAAACATTCACTTTTTTCTAATTCGTTGCGTCAATATTTTCATGCTTTCTAAATTAATTTTAAGGTAATTACATTTTACTATAGAAATAAGAAACACTACGTGGTTCATAAAATGCAGTGTTACTTATTATTTATAGATTATAAAGTTACGTACGATGTCCGTTTTTGTATTAAAAAATAGACTATAATTAAAATATGGGCGAACAAGATGTTTAAGCTTCAGACTGTTAGAATGGAGAATCTCTGATTGTTCACAAAGAAAAAAGATGGGGCTGAGGCCAATGCCAATGCTGATGTTTGAGATGAGGGCGTCCACGCTTAAATGAACAGCAGGGTATTTGAAGCGGAATTCACCGTACGAAGCTGCTCCGAATGCGTGCCAGGTTACCCACCCTATGATCCACAAACAAGTCGTAAGCAAACACTGCCCACTTCCTGAAGGCAGCAATAACGGATTGGAAGCTGGCGGGCCATTGTGCTGACGTTATATTTGCTTTCGCGTCTCTCATTGTTAGTTCAACTCAGGCGAGTAGCCTAATAAGTCTATCACGGGTATGAAAGTCCATGCATAATTGACACGTGTATGAGTATATGCCATAGTTGTTTCGACATTTAATAGCGCTATTCCGCGGAAAATGCAGGAATATCTTGTTTAATAAAATATTAATATGTATAAGGATACTCGTACAGTAGGGGTTATATATAGTCAACAATTTCCAAATTGATTAATTAATTTCAGAATGTTAATTGAACCACAACAACGACGGAGTACAGTAAAAACATTGGTAAAACAAAAATAAAAATTGTATGTCGCATGAATTCATTCAATTTTTTGCAATATACTGGAATGTAAACATTTTTATTATGAGCAAAAATATTACTGATTTTGATTGGTTTATAAAAATTTTAAGCGGTAACTGACAAAATATGGCTAGAAAACCCTAAAATATTCCATAAACTACTTTGAAAATAGTATAAAATAAATTAATATTATAAAAATGAATTTTTATTAATGTTAATTATAATTTCAAATCACAAGCTTTTTACGAATCTTTTAATTGAAGTTGGTTTGATATTAATTTATGATAGTACAACACCCATTTATTGTTATTTACAATCATAAAAATAACGTAAATCAAATTTCAAAAAAAGAGACCCGACTCCTAGTCGATGTTCCACTCTAAACTACTTTCTTAAATGTGTCACTAAGCCTTTTTAATATGCCAATGTCTAACATTAGCTTTTTGAAACGTTCAGGAATAAGATAAGGCAGAAAAAATTAATAGTAAAGGAGGATAATAAGATTTGAACACCCTCATAAAATAAGATAAGAAATAAACCATGAATGTTGTGTTTAAAGTTACTTTATATATAATTAGGTTTTAAACTGTAAACGGTAAATTATAAAAGACTTAAAGCGGATTACAGCATGTCACGATCTGTCTTAAAGAATTTTACATGGCCAAATACAGAAATATTAGAGCAGTAAACAGCGTGTCGTGTTCCATTAAAATTATTAAATAAAATAAATTCGTATAAGTTTAGGTATTGGACATTTTATGCAATGGTAAAAAACTTTCCAGGCAGGTGACAGGTAAAAATTTCCAGATGCTCACAGAAAAAACAGTTTGAGCAACGAAGAAACTGCTCTGACGCCGATCTATTAATTAATTAAAAGTACTGTACAAAATTGATCCTAAATGTTAGAGCATCAACGAATTATTAATTTCAAACGATTACTTTTCTGAAATGCAAAGTTATTTTTTTTTTAAAAAAAAAATATTTCAATTTAGCCATGTTGTTGTCTGACTGATATTGGCATCTGTATGCCGCAGAAACATCAGAAATTATGGTCGGTCTGAGAGGCGAATTCTGTCCTATATTGCGATAACATGAAATGTGAACAATCCGTGAAAATCAACAGTCTAACTTTGCTAGGAGAGAGGAATTTCATCTATGTAGTTCAGTTATTCAACTTCGTTCATTAGAGTGCTTTAATTTACTTAGTCAAATGCGATTTCGTAAATAGGAACAAGCATTAGTATGCAATTCGAAGTAATTCGTTTACGGAAGTTTACTGGATTCATCTGATCATGAGTGACACCTCCAATCGATTTATATCACTAATGAAACTGCAGTCTGTCCAGGTGAATCTGCATGTAACAAAATAACGGTATTCTATTTAAAAAAGTACACTCATATGCCTTATTAAGAACAATAAAAAAATATTGTCTCGACGAATCATAGAGAAATATACCTAAGTGGATTGCGATATTGGACGTATTTAGAAAATCACTCTAATAAGCACATTCGTTACATAACGAAGTAAATAACTTTAATATTCTAGTTACATTTTATTATGCAAATGAGAAACACTTCCTGGTTTATAAAATTCAGTGTTAATTATTACTTAAACAGTAGAAAGTTACGTAAGATGTTGTTTCTGTACATAAATAAGTCTATTTTTTGTACAGAAACGGAGAAAAGAAACATCTTACGTAACTTTCTACTCTTACTAGTTAAAATATAGGAAAACACTAAGTTTAAAGTACAGTGCTCAGAAATGGTTACATAAATCGAAAGAGAGAGAATATATTGAAAATACAAGAAAAAGGAAACCGGATCATATAGCTACCGGCGCATAAGGAAGGACATAGTAGGAAACAACAGGGCAGATCTCCTAGCGAAGATGGAAGCTGATCATCAAGGAAGATCCAGCAACCTGCCAGTTTGCACCAGCAGGGACTGCAGAGTAGGGCTCTACAAGGAACTGGAGGAAAAGTGGAGTAGAACTATCAAACCAGAGGAATGCGGAGTCATCCTCAGAAATATCAACAGCATTAGAGAAATATCGCACCCGAAAGAACTATCTCTAAGGCAACAGGTTGTTGTAGCCAGAATAAGAACATTGCACTCCAGTTTCACTCATTCATTCTTGATTTCCAGATCTCCGCAGCCGATATGCAGCTCATGCAAGGAGCCCACAACAATTCCTCATCTCTTCTTTGACTTCCCCGAATATAGCGAGATAAGAAGATCAACCACAGCCGCACATGATGGAGATTTGCAACTCATCAGCAGCAATAAACAACCTCATAGACTTTACGATGAAAACTGATTTGTTTAAAGTAATTTAAATGTTATACAAATGTAGAACTTAACAGATGTAAGTCGCTAATGACCAAAAGGCTAATGCGACGTTAAATTGTAATTAAAAAATAAATAAAAAAATAAGTTTAAGCTTCATAATTTTAGAATAAAAAGTCTCTGTTCACAAAAACATTTTTCACACAGAACATAAAATAAGAAGATAAAACAGCAACAGTCAGAAATAATGAAGTGACGAAGTCTCAGAATGTCATCATATCAAAGTTTCGCTTTTCACACAATTATGGATAATCTATAATTTGGAATCACGACTACGATGAATTTAATTAAATAGTTGCAATTGTTGCAGTTAGTACCAAGAATCTGAAGACATTATTGTTATGACTAACTGTCATTCGAATTTTAGTAACTCGAAATTATTTTCTGACTTTGTCCTTTTATTGTGATGAATCTTATATCACGTTTTCACTCCCGTCAGTATATTTTAAATATTAGTCCTACGTTTATAAATCAGGAAATATGGAGATAAATTAAATTAGAATGATAAATATTTTATAATCTTAGGAAATTATGGTTATTTAATTTTTTTTCATGCGGTCAACGGCCTATATAATTGTATTTATTGTTCAATATATAATAAATCCTTAATATTAACTAAGTTTTCCAGTCAAAATTGCAAAACTTGATACTAATTCTACGATCACATTGGTCCCGATTCCTGAAAATGCCTTACTAAGAAGACAGATTTATTTATTATTGAATTACATTCATCGTTTGCGTCACAATACTTACCTTCCGTTTACAAAGAAAATTTGCATGTGTTAAAAAATAATTACAGCTCTTATATTGTTGAATATTGGATAGATTTATTGTTTTCCGGTAACTTCCGACCAAAAAGAGTTTTACGTAAAACTTATATTCCAACCAGGACAGAGACGTTAAATATGTGGCGAAATGTTATAATCACATATCCAAGCATACAAATATTTTCAAAGCATTACTTAACTTCCAAAAAATGGTCATTGTTAAATAAGAAGTCTCCTGGCTTCTCCGCGTGGAGTGGTACAGCTCAATGAAAACAGCAGAATAACATCACTATTATTCGCCAACGTTGCTTTATTTCAAGCGTTGCAATTCGTTGATTCATGGTCACGTCCATCGCGGGAACTAACGCCTTCGGCCTTCTAATTTAAACACACTATAGTAATTATATGTGCTGGAATATATTTCTATTATTTTTGTTATTTAAATTGTTTGGCCATGATTTACGAAGGATTTGACCAGAACTCAAAACTGTTTTCTGGTCCTGTTATAGTTTGCGTAAATTGAAATCAAATCCACTAGAATTTTTTTTTGCTAATAATAACACAAATTCATATAAAATTTCTGTATCGTTTTTTTAAAAAATTATCTGAGTCGCATCAACTGCGTGGTCTTTAGTATGTACAGTTTGCAGTTATTTAATACATATTAATGCTTGAAATTATTTCATAGCGGGCTATTTTTCCTGTATTTAATCATCACAGTTAGCCATGTTCAGGAATTCAATTATTAGTATTTAATATTCGGTTGAACCTGAATAGGGTTTAAAATGTGATATGTTTAATGGTAAGTAGGCAATAGATCAGATATAGGTGAAGGACTTTTGTTAATTATGTGAAGGTGTGTCTTCGTTTTAGAGTTTTCTGTTCTCATTCTTGATCATACAAAGCGGAAGTCCTAACTGTTGTTTGAATTTCAAGTAAAGAGTATTTTATATCAATGCATTTCATACGATCACAGTTTAAGGCATCCATCAGGTTCATTACTATTTTCTGAATATACGTATATATTCTTCATAACAATTTTGTAATGGATATTAGCAAAATACTATTCCATTTTTATGAAAATGTTATACGAACTAATGTTCTCTTGGGATGAATTATTTAAAGTCTTTCAGTGAAATACTGGGAGAGTACGACGGCAGGCGGAAGTAAGGGTTCAGGTGGATGCACGACGGGATGATGACGTCAGAATGATCGTGCAACCGGGGTTCCAACCACAGTTGCATGAGACTATACAAAATCAAACACACTAATTACGATTAACTTGAATGATCGTATAAACAATAATAAATAGTTTAAACGTATGAATTGTATAATGTGTAGATCTCATTTAATATTTATATTAGAAGAGGAATAGATTCTATGAAGAAACATAAAAACCAATGATATAAAATCTGTCACAAGTTTATATCAATCTCTATATAGTGAAAATGATTTCAGTCTTATATGGCCAATGCTTTGCCTGAATGATATCTCGTTTCTTCCGCGTAATCGCTATTACGCCTGACTTTGCTTGATGTACTCTCTCTCTCTCTCTCTCTCTCTCTCTCTCACACACACACACACACACACACACACACACACACTATCAACAGTAGCAAACTAATTTTTAATAGTTATAAAAAGAAGAAAAAAACATTATATTCATTTCCAAAGAACAATTCCGTTATTATTTTGCAACGTTAATTTTTTGACATGATTCAAACAATTCAGACAACTGAATAAAGATTTTGAATTTAATCTCCCCATTAATTATTTCAGTAGATTAATATTACTATCAGAAAAATTTATTAAACCAAATATTCGTATGAAATCAACGTTCGTCCACAATTTTGGGAACTTCTTCAGGTATTTTGATAAAATAAAATTTTGAATATAGAACCATGAACAGCGCCCTCTGCCGGTTGTTGTGTTTGACTGAAGACATCCCAAAATTGTGGATGAAACGTTGTATGCAAATGAATACTTTTTCATGAATTTTTTCTGACATATTGGCTGTATTGATTAATTATTAATAAAAGGTAACTGTCAGATTAAATCAAATACTAAATAACACTAATTATTATTCGAGTCTTCTATTTACATATTATATTTCCATATTACAATAATCAATAAGGGCATAAAATCTCTGCTCGCGGCACAGAATATTTTTTCTCCAAGGAGGTTATTGTCACTGACATTTTCATTTACCGCGTGAAAATAACCACGATATGAATAATAATGTTACTAGCATAATGCGCTAAGCCACAGTTTTAAATATTTAGAACCGCAGTGGGTAATATATGTTATTTGGACCAAAATTATAATTTTAAATCTGAGGCAGTGACCAAACTAGTTAAAATAAAGATACATAAACCATAATAAAACCAATTTATGAGTGGGGGATAACGTTAAACGTTTTGGAAAAGTATATATTAAGACGCATTTACGGACCAATAAATGATAACGATCTGGATGTAAAACTATATGGGAGACAAAAGACAAAGAAATATACCGTAGGAAAATGTACGAAATAACAATGAAAGTCTGTAGGGGGGGAAGGTTAGTAGTGAGAATAGGAATATTGATAAGAATACCAAGGACCTCAGAAGACAGTATTGCCAAGAAGTGACAGAGATAATTGCTTTCAAACATTAAGGAATCTTACTTTCAATAGCAAAAAATATTACATGAGCTAAGAGCCATTTTAGAGTTTAATTAAATATAATATATTTTTGCATGAAACAGAAAGAATATAGTTTGATTGGCTAATTATGGTTGATTTTAATTATCTACTAGCTTGGTGCCGGCGTTGTCTGGGTTGTTATATATCCATAACCCCGATTTGGCTCCAATTTCGGTTGCTTTTGCGTAAATTTTATGTAACGCACCACTATCCATATGCCTACATGTGCTCATCTTCCATGCCGAAAAGGGTTGAAGTCACTGACACAGAAAAAGTTTAATTCCACGAAAATATCTGATGTTTCGACATGTTAGAAAATTTCCACCCCCGCTACGGAGAGTCAAACAAAAAGTATTAATTCGACGCAAAAATTAGCCGATTACATTGTTTGAAAATTTCTATCCCGCCCACCTTCATCCAGCTCTCCCACCCACGCGCCTTTCCCAGGTTATCATATTAATCTCAGCGACATCCATAACCCCGGATTTGACTCGAAAGTCGGTTGCTTTTACGTTGTAAAGTCCTTCCACCCCCACCACTAAGGGTGCTCCTTTCCCGTGCTGTAATGGGTTGAAATTTATTTATTAGAAAATTATTTTGATTTATCTAAATTTATCTAAATTTAAAGAGAATTTAACGACTGTTACACCCATTTTATATGGCGTTCAGTAATCAACAAGTATTGTTAGCTTTGTATTCTTTTAGAATAATTATTTATTTGGTAATAGTAACTTCAAAAATATCGAAGTTATTTAATATAATCTGTTGTAAACCACGGAATAGTATTTAATTTGTTATTAATTTTATCATGCGATAAGTTCTAAATTTATAGATAGAGAAAGGGAAAGAAGAGACTCTAATATAGTCAAAACACTTTTCTCTCTCTTACTTTTCCATTTGATCCCGCTCGCTTTCCGTCTTCCGTCGTGTTCAACCTTTTGTAGTTTCATATGGATGGTTGATATCGTATGATGAAACCTGGCTTCCGCTCAACGTATAGACGAGCCCTAACTGCTTTAATATTGAATACAGACAGCTCGATTTACGCAGTAGCAGGGGCAGTCTTGGAGTCCAAGTGAAAATTAATCCCTCTTGCTGTTATTAACGTCGTTCCAGCATTTAGGCATCTGACCCGTAACATTGCGGTTGTAACTGTAACCACAGTTTACAATTTTGCTTAATACGGTACCAACCATTTTACTGATATCAGTAAATTTTTATGCCAATATAATCTAAATTGTGTGACCGTTTTCTCACATATATTGTATATGGAAATGGACGCGGATATTTAGCACATATCTGATTGTTATCGGATTCGCAACTACTACAATTAAGTTATAGCTTTTACGCTTTCCAGAGTCATCCCATCACAGTTATGGATTTTTTAGTTTTCTGCGTCGTCATCAAGCAATGAGATTTTCTACTTTATGTCGGTTGTTTTACTTGTCCGTCTGGGGTAACAGCCATATGGATTTCTCTTGTCACAGACGTCAGCGTCTGTAACCAGGAGTTCGTTAGAGTTCGCCCTGTAGCTGATTCAATGCTTCCTTCTCTGGAAATGTCGCGGTATTGTAAATTAGGTCTTCATATTATAGTAATACAACCTCCTAGTCTGATAATATTTGGTTTCCTGAAGAATCCAGGTGAAAGTTCCGTTATTTTTTACATTTAATATTTTACACGTAATTTCATTAGTGAAAGCGCATAGCTTTTCTATACTAGATATGAAGAGTTTATTATGGACTTCCTTTTTTATGACGTTTTTCTAATTTAATGTGCAGCGTTAATTAAGATTGTCTGTCTTCCTTGTACTCTATTTCTTATATTCAGAAATTGGTTCGTATTAAATATTATTTCTATGGCTGACAATGATTAATAGAAATTGGTGTCTCTCGTCAGCCGAGCCACAATAGGTGGGAAAAGTACCCTACGCATAAAATTACAATTGAAACGGAATTGTCTCATTCTATTCAGTTTTGCAATACCTTCACTTTTAGAGTTCGCTAAATAATTTCTTCTGAGAAACTTTAAGGATATTACGAACTAAATTGGCGCAGCTTTTTCAGTCAACAGGCAAAGCTTCGTATTTGAAAGTTGTGTTTATTCTGGCGAATCGGAAGCGAGGAAAATTGTCGCGTTCACGGAGGCTCTGGTAGCGATTATAACGACATTCCGGCGCCTCAGGAACCTGGGATAGGAAAGCGCTTCTTATAAGTTTGCAGCAGGCCTCCTCGCCGTAACTAACTTAGGCAACTTTGTGAAAACACTCGGAACGACGGGCCTGCATTGTGCGCCTGCGCTTTAAACTAATTTGCCATGCCATCAAGACGCAAGGCGTCGAGTTTTCATCTAAACCCTTAAATTAAATCCAACGCCATTGTCCTTCCGAGGGTGATTCCTGTCACAAAATTATCTTGAGATCAGATGGACTTCATATGGTATCTTGAACCTACTTCGGTATTCCTAAGACGTTCAGTATTAGTTCGTAATGGGCACTGCAGCGTTCAGCGTTGCATCGTATATACAGAAATTCAGTAAATTACTGTAATTTTTATTTGATTTCACTTCAAACTCATGCGATAAATATTGCTATTAAAATGTTCATAATTAATTATAATTATACAAGAAATCATTTTATTGCACATTGTAAAAACTTTCAGTGAAACCCTTCAATTTAATATATACGACTATGCATAGATAAACATAAATTTCTATTTAATTATTTGCATAGTATGCAAATTCCTATAATTCAAGTTACTTAATATTGTTAATAGAACAGATAGCTATATTATAAAAATCATTTGTTTTGCGTACAATGATAAAAAAAATGTTTTAGTCAGGACTGATTCTTTCTCACGGGTAATTTATATTTTTCATCGACTACTATGAATTTTTTTTATAGCCCAAGAGCCCTAATTAACCCTTGGCTACCATTCTCTGCCCTTCCACATCCCCACCGCCTTTCAAATCTATTCCTATGCTATTGAAGGGAAGTTCCTACCTTCATGTAGCCTGTTACTCTAAAACAATCTTAATAATACATTTGTTAACCAGATTAACTGACTCTTTTCGTATTTATTTAATTATCGTAAAAACATTTCAGTTTCTTGCTATATAAGGTAATTACATTTAAAATTTATTTAATTCTCACATGCCAGTTTATTATTTTAAATTTCACTACCTATAGAATGAACCTGCAATTTCATATGTAAATTGACGTCCCAATACTTAACTGTAAAACACCACTTGCGTTAATACAAAATTTATTGCTATATATTTAGGTTTCAACGCCATTCAATCAAATCAGGAAAAATACTAATAACTATATATAGGGACTGATATTTTATGCTCAACTATTATAAATGAAATGTTTAAAAATTGTATTTCTTCAGTCTTAGTAAATAAATTTATAATTTTAGTGAATAATGAAACTGACATTCAAAAGAAAATACTGTTTGTAAAATACATTTGCCGGATAATTTGTAGATAATTCAGGAATAATATTAATAATACTCTTAAAACTTCCGAAAAATAATTTTTAATGATATTCCATGTTTTAGGCGTCAAAAATCTTAATATATTGCACTAGTGTATATATGCGCAAGATCATAAATGTAAATGGACGATCTCATTCTTTTCAGGAAGAATAGCTTACTGTTGACACACAGAAACTTCTCTTTCGTACCGAAGCTCGCTTCTCAAATTAAAAATGGTCTTCGGTTTCAGTTGTTCTCGTTTTAAAATGTCTCTGTTAATATTTGCCTCCCCTAACGGTTCTATGGAAAAAGATTAATGCAAACAATATATCTCGGCTATGTATCCAAGGCAGAGTAAATATTCATCTTAAGTGTAGGTGTTTGGTCATTAATAAAGATACAAAGAAGCGTTGCACTCGAACTCTCCATCTTGGCAAATAAACGTTCCATCTCTGCAAATAATACTAGCACGGATGGAGCATTAAAAATATTAAGTTCCATTGGTACTCCTTTCAGATTTGCTGCTGCCAGTTATAAAACTGCTTAAAGACTCGTATATTTCTGCTCTCATTTATCCCTCAATTCCATTAATATTAAAATTTAATTTTTACTATCAGACATTATTTTAGAAAAACATTTTCCTACAGTGAATCAAATTCATTTCCTTTCATCTTAAATATAAAATTATTTTCTCATGGCATTCATCATTTTCGTAATATATGTATTGACGTTATTAGTATATATCACAGTCAGAATTGGGAGAATATTGATTGCTGTAGTGTCCGAGCAAGTTGGGTGGATGAAACAATTCATAGAATAAATCTCTGTTCTAAAATTGCCATACTTGATCCTCCTTAGTTTGTCTGCATCTTTTAGCTCCAAAATCATTAGAAACTGATTGGTCCATTATTGAAATTGACTAATAATTAGTTCAGTGGCGTTACTGACCAATAATTTACGTATATTGCTGCTCTTTGATGTCTCAAATTTTTTTGGTGAATTTGGTCATTGATCACTTTGTTATTGTGCACGGTATAGGACAGAAGTTCTGATATGACATTCCCTATTTTATATGATTTTTTTCTACACATGAGTAAGACAATATAGAAAGAAATATTATACGTATTAGAGTAATAGTTTAAAGACAATGGAAACTTATCAGGAATAGGTATTGTTTAGATATGACATTGTCTAGTATCAAAGGGAAAGATCACAGAAAAAATTAGTAAAAAGATGCCAAATAACAGAGTACAGAAGATAAGCCAAGACTGGATTGAAAAGCCAATGAAGAATGGCATAACAAACTAGAAGAGAATTAAATAACCATCCCAGAATAATTTTCACAGACGCCTCCAAAAACATGCTGGTAGTCGGTTGCGCCATAGTAACTCAAGATAGCACTGATGTATACTTGTTTATGGTTTGGGTTTTCCTGCTGAGTGCCGAACTATATAACTATATAGAACATTTCGTCAATCACCCGCTTCCAAACACCATAATAGCAGCAGATTGCATTAATGTAATTAAATCAATAGTGAACAACGAAATAAGAACCAATAACATCAACTATATTAGAGACAACATTAATCAATCCAACATCAACAACAGCACAATCAATTAGCCTACCACGGATCCCGGCACACAAGAATATCAAAGGTAACGAGGAGGCGGACAATCTCGCCAAGCACGCTTGCCCCCCTACATCAACGGTAATAAATAACTTTATCTGCACCAGTAATGACATCTGGAAAATAGTCAGATATAAACTGGAAGAAAAAGTGAATATAAAGCGGAAAAAACAACAAATCGGCCAGGTCCTAACGGCAGTAGATACCATAAAAGATCTGAATACTCTCAAAACCCTCTTTAGAAGACAAAAGGTGGTGTTAATCCGCGTCAGAATCTCTCATATCAATTCAACACATAAATTTCTGTTTCCAGGATCCCTGCGCCTACTAGATATAACTGAAACAGAAAAGTAACATTACAGCACATCATATTTGAATGCACCGGTTACAAGCGTAGAGAAACTACCACCATCAAAGAACTCATTTAATCGAAGAAAGCCATACTTAAAACCCTAAAATATTTCACAAAGATTAATGTATTTGACAAAATCTGAAACTCATTCTATGTATATTACGAACATGTAACAATATATGATAATTTATTAGTCACTAATAACATTTTAGTATAGTTGAAGCGACCTTAAAAAAACTAAATAAAAAAAGACTGGATCGACTTCGTGCATTTCAGTGCATTCATTGGAAAGAAACAGTTACATCTACAGAGATGTAAATATCAAATAGAATTGAGACGGCTTTTGCAATGATTACCAATTTTCCTAGCTTCCAGTCTGTATCGATTAATATCATTTTCTGCTTACTCCATATAATTGATAACATTCATAGTAAAAAAATCCTTCACTTGGGGACAGAGAAAAGGTGATTTGTTCTATTTCACATCGCATCACCATACGTCCATTGTTTTCACTACTTCAAACCAAAACTGAAAAGATTTTAAATATTTTTACTATAAGGTAGCAAATTAATAACTGTACAGAAATTAAACTTTAATGTAAAAATGTTTTAAAGTCTGTGACAGACAGGTCGGGTTTTTTTAATTAATAGAAAAAGCATTTATGTTCTTTGATGGTCCATATTGGTTAATTATATTTGATGAACCACGCTTATGACGATTTCATAGAAAATTATTTCATTCCTTTAAATAAGATTGTAATAGACTATTATTGGTTTATCGACGGGGTCCGTTTAATTAAAACACAATGAATTCTGCGAAATTCATTTCCGCCATCATCAAATTGTATTTAAATAAACAACTGACCCTGTTGATAAACAGATTATCTTTAATTATTCAATACATCTTAAAAGTAAATGTTATTTAATAAACTTGTATTCCAATTCTAAATCCATAATAATTTCTTTGTCTGTACTTTTGCTTAAAGCTCTGAGGCACTCCATGTTTCTTTTTTTTTCAATTTTGTTAACTGTAGCATTTCACGCACGAACAGAATACAAATAAAGTGATCTGGGGTAATTGCTGTGAACCCATATTCGTCACAAAAATTAACACGTCTATTTCTTTGGTTCGTAACTCTTATATCTCAGCTACAAAACATGACATGGTAAATCCTTTAAAGTCTATCACAAATCAGAAGATGCAATTTAAATCACTATCTTTGGTGCGTAATTATATTAGATGTGATATCACTAACGGAAAATTAACAAGAATATGTAATTGTTTGAACCCATTACCAGTTGCTGTGTTAAATATCGTGAACATACATTATAGTTGCCCAGCTTCCAACGCAAAAACCATTCAAGCTGAAGGCTGAAAGAGCTACTGTTGGTTTTGCAATCCATGAGACATATTGGACGACGTGTGGAGGATTGTTAGTACCTGCGTAATGGTTATGGAGTTACTGGCAGATGTGCAGGGCGTGGCCTCTGGCTAGAAGGACGCTGCCACATCTGTTAGCGCGTCGGACAGTAATTGCGACTCGATAACAAGTTTCTTCGGGCCTGGCAGCCACACCCTATCCTGTGCCCTTCCACAGCTTATGATAAATCGATATAGCAGTCTCAACCGGTAGTTAATGGCTGTTGTGTATGTAACTTTGGAGAAGCATTTTTCCTTGAAAAGTGAATAACGGCCCGCTTGGATAGCATATACGTAAATGCGGGAAAGCAGACCAGGTAAATCACCCTTAATAACGGATTTCAACAATTAGGTATAATATTGATACTCTTTATTCTGCAGGATTGGATTTTCGTGCTGAACGCTCGACCGATTGATTTTTATGTGGATGTGTATGACATACAAACGAAATATAATTATATCAGATTGTGACTGTGTCTAGCACTCACAACATTATGTTCGGTTAAAAAACAATTTCATGAAAACACTCAGCTATAGTGGGCGACTAGACATTATTTGACTTCGATCAATTGTTTACATTATGGCACAATCGTTTTTCTTCAACTATTTTTTTTCAAACATGTTTAATTGATTCTGCTCATAGTCAAGACGATATCAGATAGACTATGACTGAAACTTAAATTATGTCATATAAAAATCAAAAAGGTCTGCGAGGGCTATTCTCTCGCAGGCAATATCTGCGAGGGATGTTCTCTCTCAGGCAGAACCTCGTAGGAGAGATACGAAGGGGCTACCTTCGCGGATGCCTTTTCCTCTCCGATTTCGAACTAAGGTTCCCACAAGCCGAGGCACATCGGCCTGTTCTGGGAGGTGTATGTTCCGGGGTCACAGACCTTGGGCATACGGTAAGAGTTGTCCGCTATTCCCATTGGAATAGTGGGACAGCTGCCTAATAAAGTGGTTGAGGTACGGAGAAGGGAATGCTGCGTCCCCACAGATAACTCTTCTTCCGCCATCGGAAGGGCGTGGGACAAGTACCCAATGCCCGACCTACCTGGTGCAGATTTTTATAGGGTTTTCCCTGCATTACTTTTAGGCGAATGCCCGGGAGGATCCTTAAACTACAGCCCGGGGGCCTTAGTTAACCTTTGGCTACCTTCCTCTCCCCTTTCGCAAAACCTCCTTTCTGATCCCTTCCTATGCTATTAAAGGAGAGTTGCCACCATGTGGATTACCCTCATTACCCTAAAAAAATTATCTCTGTCATATAAAAGCAAAAAAAAAGTAAAAATATTTAAAAACACACTGTTTTCTGTGACATTGCAGAATTATTCTGGTGTACTAAAAATTTTTTAGCTAACACAGATCAATCAGTTGAAGAGAAGTTGAAACAATAAGTATCATATACACTGCTCAACCAGTCTATATCACTCTGAATAATGATTGCGTTAAAATTAAATTAAGGGATGAAGACAATACCGGGAATAGAAGCCAGGTCCCCCGCTTGGTACGTCAATTCTCTATTTACGATCATTTAAGTCAGTATAATGGATTATATGCATGAGCTTTCTTTGAAAGCTTTCCTTCCGCTGTTTCTGTTATTTTACTTTTTAATTTTATATTATTTCGGAATGCAGCGTAACATGAAACGTGTGTTCAATATCCAGAATTTTTGTATCATCCCAATCAAATCTATAATCCTTAGTTGGAATGTGTTTTGTAATGACCAAGTGCTCATCTCCAGAAATCTGATGCTAGCACGATCTTATTTTAGTACAGTAATTAACGCCGTTTTGTTTGTCCTATATAAATAGCATCACAACTGTCACATATAATTTCATAAACCAGGAAATCTGTATCACGTGATTCCAATAAATCTTTAAAATTCTCGTTATAATTAGATAAAGAATTAAATTACTTCTATATAATGCTGGAATTAAAATGCTAGAAGAGTTAATATCATTTTAATGCATTTGTAGGTGAAAGTAGAAAACAATAGAAAGGTTATTTTAAGAAAAAGTAAGTTTCCTCTTTATCTTAAAAATTTATGATGAGATGGGGGTGATAATAATAGTCATTTTATATTTTTTATATAACCAAAATTAAATTTCACTTATCAGTTAAACAGACACGATAATATCCATCAAACTATTAAATATTATGAAACTAAGAACAATTATTACAAATTTTTTTAACATTAAATTTAATTAACCATCCAATACTCTACTTTTCCATTAAACTTATAGCTAATTTATATTTTTACACCATAATAAATATTATAAACACTAGCCGTCATTCACGACTATTCACGTAATATGAAAACAAACAGAGTTAATATACAATTTTACTGTTTCAAATTTCTACCTTAATTATTATTCTAGTAAATTATCTCTGGAAAGTGATTGCCCATTTTTCCTCTATTACCTACTGTCATATTCGTCACAGTATTTTTATATTCCACCTCATCCTTTAATTAATTGACAATTTAAAGTTTGTGTCCACAACAATTAGTCATTTAGTATATAAAATTCATTGGAGAAATAAAATACAAGACAATAGAAGAAGAACTGTATCTTCAGCTTTGAGAATGAAATCACTATGACGGAGCAATACGAAAATAGAAAAATTGTTAAGTGTCTTATTAATATTACATGAAATAAAAATATAAAACGTCAGAGTTAAAAGTAAATTAATTCGATGAATAACTAGCCTGAAACCTTAAAATAAATGCTAAATAAATACTACGCAACGTTTCTCCAATCCTCCTATATTTCGTCAGGTGATTAAAAATACGCAAAGGCCGTAAAAACGACACACACACAAACCAGGTGATGAACTCACCTGACAAAATAAGGATTCTAGAAATGTTGTAATATATTCATTTAACACTTATTTTTTGTCTGTTTTTGACTACTTATTTATGTATTGAATTCTTACAATCTTCAGGATGTATGTACTATTATTTTGTTAATTTCAGAAGATTGACAAAAATATCGGACGACAGAAACTAACTAAACCGGCCGGAACGTAAAGCTATTTTATGTATATATATATATAAATATACAATGTGGTCCATCACACACGGGGAACATGGGGGAAGTTACGACGTAATTTATAGTTCATCTGGAAGTAGGGTCCTTGAAATGTAATTCTGTATATTAAACATTTTCACTCAAATCTCTTCAACAATTAATTTGTTTTATGGCCAAGAGAATGTACAATATTGTTGTACTGTTGTGCAGAACTTCACGATTCGTTCAACTTTAAGGTGAGAACGGAACTGTTCTAACACTAGCTAAATGTATAAGAAAGTGTATTTAATAAACTATTTGAAAATTTATATCAGTCTTTTCTCATTAAATTAATTCCTTAATGATGTAATAGTGTTCTAAAGTGAGCATTTCTTAATTGACGTTATACTGGCACTTGAATTAGTACCACTAAAGATACAAGTATTTAGAAAATAAAATACATTTAAAAAGAATTAAATTCAAAGTTATTACTGATCACATATATATTTGTCGACATAAAGTAGAATAAATACCAAGTATTTCTCTTTAATTTTTGAACTGTGAATAATATATTGTTAACACTCGGATTACTAATAGTAAAGGTCCCATACATTTACGTGTTTCTCTTTCAACAATATCTCTTTAGAAAAATATTAAACAACTGAGTATATAATATTTAATTTTGTGTTTAACTTTCGATAAAATTTATCGATTCAGAGGTTTTATCCTAAACTTTAAACGTTCTGTTGTCTCAAAGTTAAACGAAAGAATCATATTCGCCTTGGTATGAGAATATTTACTCGCGGCTACTTCAAGCTACCGAAGCCAAAATAAAAAGAAATGCAATAACTCTTCACTAGAGCTGCTATTCGAAGCTGTTAGATCTTTTTCTGTGAAGTCAAGAAGTTGAAGGAAAGTAGCTCAGTGCTCCCATAACGCATACTAACTCAGGAATGGTAAGAAACTTTACGGTATGAAATCTGGAGGATATGAAAACGTAGAAAAAGAAACTCGTGCTACCGGAAATTTCTATAGTTATTTAGTCGGTTTAGAATTCTCAAAAATAAATTAAAATTATAATTATAATTTAAAACGCAAACGTGGTAAAGAAAGTTTACTTATTGTAAATTATTTCGATTTAAGATGATATTTTATAAACGGGGATAATGAAACTTGAATATTTCCGTGTTATGTTTCGTATCTATATATAATGTGACGATTTCAGACAGAGACAATAAATATTCATTAGATTTTTATCATTTTCAAATAATAATCGATAATTAATTGATTTGTCGCATAATATGACATGAAATTTAATTAATAGTTATACTTTAAATAAATATATTTGCATTTATGATTCAAAAATAAAATATAATTACACGTTTGTATACTAATTTGAATCAATATGGAGGCATTATAATTATTCATCACAAAAAATGAGTGATAATTGCGAAATGCAACCCGCCCGACACCTGAAGCTGAGCTTCAACCTCTCACAATCTCTTTAAAGATAATAAATAACTTTGTACATTAATTATTGAGTTTGCTGCTAAATTTTCCTGGAAAAAGCTTATTCTTAGATGACATACTTTTCTATCATTATTATTCCATTACTATTATATTATTAGTGAAATAAATTCCAAAATATTCTGACTCCCTTAAAATTACTAAATACTGTACGAAATATTACCTTTCATTTATCAAAACCTATTCTGCAAAAGAGATTTAATTGCTTTCTTACAATTAAAGTACATGTTTTCTTCTTTTTTCCAAAAATTGATATTGTCGAAGTATTATTGTAATACGTATGAATTTAGTTGTTTACTTATTTCTGTTAGATGTTCTATTCCTACGAAACATTCTGACATCATATTATAAAATGCATGTCAAATAGTTTATAAATACTAGATAAAATAATTTTTGACTTACTAATCATCAAGGTCCTTTCAACTTTACAATATATAGATCCTTAATTTGTCATTTAAACATTTATCCTAAAATCCCAATCTTCCAATCAAAAGGAAGTGCCAAAATAATAATTTACATTAACAATAAAATTTCTTATTATGAACGGAATATTTACGTTGTTGTATTATTTGAACCGCGTGACATTGTTTTTTCATTTATGTAATGTCTTATTTTTGGCATTTACCTAAAAGCGTTCCGTACTACCCACATTAAAAGAAGTAATAATTTGAAGGATTTGTCTTTTCCTTACACGATGTTATCATGTTACCTAAAAGCGTTCCGTACTACCCACATTAAAAGAAGTAATAATTTGAAGGATCTGTCTTTTCCTTACCCGATGTTATAACACAGTCAGTAATTTCCATAAACGTCACTGTAATTATTTTTAATCATACTAAATAAATTAAGAATAAAACATTCCCAGTTATTTTATTAATATCGCTCGTTGTGTAACGTAATAAATTATCTTGCATATTTCAGTTTCATTTTCATATGATAATAATTCTACGTACCTACGTCTATTTTAGATAACGCTTGCAATACTCTAGATAGTTAATTTGTCTGAGTCAGTGTCCATAGTGCATGACTTCGAATTTAACGCAAGCAGAGAAAATTTTCTTCATAAAAAAATCTGTTTATTTGTAGATATTATAGGATAAAAATATTTTTTTTGGAGTAATTTATTATTCTGAAACAATCATTAGTTTTATATGAAAGATATAAATTCATTGACATCTTATAGGCTGTTTCGTAATAATCTTAAAAAATACTCATTGTGGAGGTAGACTCAATATTTAACGTAAAAGAGTATTATTGGTTAAACGGTTCATTTGGAACGTGCTAAGCGAGTTGTATTTTGAAAGAAGCTCTCACTTTTTGTGAACTTCCATTTCGCCATTGACGTAAAATGTTCTTTGACTAATAGCAGTTTAGTATACCCAGTAGAGATATTCTATATAATACATAATCGTCAACTTTTGAAGATATAAATATAGAGTACTACACTTAATAATAATAATAATAATACATTTAAAGAAAATTAAGAAAGTTTAATTCTTATGTTGTACATTTAAATGTACTGTTAACTATTAAATAAAGAAGTACCCAATTAACAGACAAAATTAAGTGGAATAATCAATATCACACTATTGCAGTATTTATTTTGTCACTTAATTTTGTCTGATAATTGGCTGCTTATTTATCTGATTCTTTTAACACAGACATTTTATTTCTCAAAGGTATTCTAACTTGGAATTCATGTATAAAATAATATATTGAGCTAAATATTTATACTTTCACTAGCCAAAATTAGTATTATTTTCTTTTTTTAACACGTTTATATGATTTTTGACTCTTAACATATTATCATGACAGTTCTTTCGATATACTTATTTTTATTTCGTATAAACCAGAGAATCTTTTTCATTATTTACGACGCTTATTATCATCGCTCTCTTATAGGCTATTTAATGTCTGACTACGTTTATTGTTGACTAACGTCTCATATCCGTTAATTCTCACAATCTTTGCGTTTAGTCAAAATATACCACAAAATGTTACAGCTGTTCCTAGAAGTTGAGAGTTTTCATGTAGTTTAGCTTTCGCAGTAGGCGTTGTGTTTTACTCCCGGAATGTATTTCGTATGCAAGCCACGTGAACCTCTGGGAAGTGATGTCAAAATTCGCCGACAAATGCGCTTCACAACAGCCGCGTACACGCGGCAACACAGATTCCTGAGTTACAACTTTGCTACGGATGTAAAAAATATGAAACACCCATATATTCTTAACAGATTCTTGAAATAGTTAATAACTGTTAAGATGTGGAATTGAACGAATTCTGTTTAAAGAGGAATAGTAATGTAATAAACGTATCAGTGGTGCGAAAAGGTATTGAAACTGGAAATTCAGAGGTTAAAATTTCAGCTACATTACTATGCGTGATCATTCTAAACTTAAAGTGTATGTATTTGTTGAAGTTATAATGTTATTGTACATGGATATCTATGATTTAGATCGATCATAAAAATACATTTTGTTTCTATAAATGCAACATATTTTTTATTCATTCCAAACTCCAGCACATACAATCAGTCTGGTGCGTCGTAAAATACTCCTCAAGCTTTAAAAACCAACAATCATAATTTAATATCAGAACAAATATATATTCGTATATTTTGCTATTCTCCGAGAACTACTACTATTTTTGCATACGAAGCTATTACTGATGTGGCATGATAACAATAAAGTATATGTGAGTGTAAATTTACAATTAAAAGTAAATTAAAAAACAAAGAAACAGTTGTTGTGGTTGTAAAAACATGAAAGTCAGAAGGAATTCATAACAATTTACGTAGAAAGAAATTTAAATTTACTCAAAAATGTGCCAGTTGAAATACTGCTCCTTTAATATTTCAAATGATGGATAACAAATATTGATGTCTGAACATTGTCCCGTAAACAATGGCAAATAAAACATTTATGGCATCGTTGACAATTCATCATATTATTTAATAATTTTTCGTTTTTATCACGTCTCGAAGTGTTTTATTCATTTTTGTTGAAACTTTTCATATACGCCATTAAACGCCAGTAAATAGATAGACACTATATACATTTCTGAATATCGAAAAAATATAAAACATTTACCATTGGTAGTACCCATGTGGAAAATTTGGCCATTATTAACATATTAAATGTTTTTTTCTCAGCAGAAATAACTGTCTTTGTGAAAATAATTACAGTATTTCGTTCTAAAATTTCATACATTTTATAACTTCAAAGTCCAAATTATAACATTAAATGCTAAATACACGAATGTCTCTCAAAGATTAAATTGAATAGAAGACGTTCCTATTTGTGTGATTTTACTGACGTGAATGCTGAATAATTAACGTATTTGTACCGTGATAACGAAAATAATGCAAAATTATAATTCGCGCATCATTGATATCAATCCTCCGCTTTCATAAATATTAGCGTTATTTTTTAAATCTGCTTCACCAGAAATCATTCCTTTATAACTTTTCAGTACTCTACTTTCACTACATCTTAATGAGACTACTTGTAAATTTCGGAAATATAATCGAGTGCGCTGTACGTAGCCGATGCAAAATGTCATTTCGTTAGTGATTTGTGATAATTCCGAGGTTACTGCTCTAAGGGCAGCAAAATGTTTTATCTCTGACGGGACCAATGTGACTGTTATCTGCAGCATTAAAAAGATAAACGGATTCAAATCATGAATGCAGTCTAAATGTGCGTACACGCTATTCACTGAATCAAAATGATGAATCGGTTTGAATTTTTATATTTTATATCCTTTGCTTTTCGCGTTTTCCGTTTAATAATTTGTTTTTTTATGTTATACTTTTCACGTAAAATCACTTTTTTTGGTACTGTTTGACGTAAAAGTATTTCGTGCTCACTCTGTGTTTTCACTATTACTTATAATGATTCACTATTCAGTATTTTCATACTTTATGTGAATTAATTGTTTGTCTGTTTTAAATAAATTATCAAGTATAGAATATTAATCACAACTTAATGTTTAACAAATATCATATTTGAGAAATATATTTCAATTACCATAATTACTCGCTTTATAAAGCTATTACTTATTTTCAACTCTTATAATTCTGTTAATACGCCAAACATCAGATATAATTTAAGATTTAGTTGGAACAATATTATCTAGCATATATTAAATTTTTACGTAACATAATTCGATTTGTTTTAAAGAATAATAACATATTTTAAAATTAAGTATATATATCGGAAGCAAATTTTCTTCTGTGGAATACGAGTTCTGTTAATAATGAGATGTTACTTCCTCTAATATTAGCTATTTAAGCTCATCACCACAATTCTAAATGACGATATCCACCTTTATTCTACGCAAACTTGATGTTGGAATTTAAATGTAATTTAAGACAGTAACACACGATATGATCGAATACAGTTACAATTTTATCTTTTTTATCTTCCCAGAATTAACTCGGTTTATATCAATAATAAAAGGACTTCTTAGTATTCAAAATTACACGATTTTTGTTTCAATTCTGTATGTAGTTATACTATAGTTGTTGTGTCCTGATATTGATTTGGAAAATTTTTTATTCCGTTATTCACATATATTAGAGTACATTTATATTTCTTGAAATATTATCCGTCAATTGTTAGAGGATGTAAACTCATATGCGTCTATCAACCAAACGACGGCAATTGAGCTTATGCTGACTTTTGTTGAAAGAATACCAGGATTCGAACTAGTGATTCCATGACACTGATTACTACACTACAGGAGGTCAATCTTGTGTACCGTACTATATTATTTAAACATTGAAAATTATAAGTTAAGCCAAATTACCAATAATGCGTACGTCCTCCATCCAGCCAAAGCTATAAGGTAGAGGAATTGCTATTATATTATATTAAAGGGTGGAACCACGACATCCTATATATATATATATATATATATATATATATATATATATATCAACACAAGTCATTAATGTTTTTGAATGGATGAAGGAAATCTTGTTTGTTATGCAGCCAGCAAAGTAGACTTTGATATCAGTTATTGTGTGCAGCGTAATGCAATATATTCAACATACGAATGAAGAATTTCTAACTTTGCCTTGAATGCAACACTGAATGCAAAATTCTGGATTTTACAACAGGCTATGAACCATTATCAATTATCTTCATAACATGTTACGCTGCTTTTTGAATGGGGTTCACATAAATTAAAAAGAGTAATTTAAAATGTGTACATCAATTTTATTGACAAAAATACAGTTCTTAAACGTTTATAAAACAATTTACTTATATTTACACATTATTGATTCTCGATAATCTCATTATAAGATCAAAATATTTACAAATTTACAGATTGAATTAAATATTCGTTACATTAGAGTATATTTACGTACCATTATCATTAAACAGATGGTCAGGGAAACATATACTTTAATATTCTGACATGAATGTTTTGCCGTTGAACAAACGTTTTGAGGAAACAGAAGAGCTCTATTACACATTGTAGTAGTTAATGTCTTATATCATGACAGAAAATTTTGAGACGCATGTTAGTTCGCGAAGGAACTGAGCCTTTATAATACTTTTTTTATTTCAATTATTTCGGTAGTCTTTCAATTCATGTAAACTAAATTTACGTTTCTACAACTTACATTTCACCAACTCACATTCTACTAATATTTTTTCTGATTTTACATTTGCACTTTGGATGAATACAAAACAATGTTTAGGTCTTTTAAGTTATTTATTTTTGATTCGCTTAATAATAGAACTGTTTTCGATTAACAAAGACAAATATATTGTAAAGTAATTGAAGTAGTTAATATTACTGTTCGTAACGAATTATATTATACATCTTGTCTAAATCGATGTTGCAGCTTGCAGATATAATTATAATTTTTTTTACAAAAGTAAACACCTAAATAAGTCTTAACGAGATTTTATTTTCGCGCTCCTACTAAATTAATTTACACTGACGTTTGGAAGAGATTTCACTGAGTTAATTTAAAGGAGGAAGACGTAATTAAAAGAATGATGAATGCTACGGGAAACAGCTCCACTGCCCCCTGTTGGGTGTTTAGAAGCTCCTCACAAGGGCGGTGGTTGAGGTCCTGGTCCGCCAGCCGTTAACGTGCGGCCGTCATACGCAACTTTCGGGTCCTGGGATCGTGTCCGAGATGAGGTGGTCTTTCCGCAGGATGGTTCCGTTCGACGTGTATGCCGGGCTCGTCACTGGTGCAGGAGCTGGACGACTCCTGGTGGGTGGCAAAGGCGGCGGAGACCGAGTCGGGCTGGGCGGGTACACAGGTGGTTGCTGGTACGCCGGGGGTCCCTGAAAAACCAGAAAACACTAGTTGAACTTTTGCTTCCAAGGTATGAAGTATGACAAAATAATTCGGGCCAATATAGTTCGGCATTGGGTGAATATAAAATGGTGCCCTAGAACATTAATTTGTTTTCCTTGGATGAGTGTTGGTCTTTACAAGTTTCATTTGTTTAGAGCTTCGATTAAATGATGGATCTGAGAATTGTTTTAGTTTCTGAAATTAACGTTCTTACCGTCATGATTTTAGTATTTAGAGAAAAAATAGAGAATTGAAACATAAATTTTATGTACGCGTACGTTCGCTATCCGTTTTCCTATCTGCGTCAGAACTATGAATTCATACTGTATTTATTAGCTTCCTCTGCATAAAACAGAAGTTTTAATTAAATACTGAATTATAAATATCGATCTTATGAGTCAAGCACAGTAATCTGTGGTAGTGTACTCGCAAAACAAAATTTTAAAAGCTTCGTCAGATCCCTAAATTAAAATTTACATTTACTAAAGAAATTGTTGCATATCAGTGTTGCTAAAAGGATGTAACGTTCACTTAGCCTTAAAATTCACATGATATCTATCGGGACGGTTGAAAGAAATATCAACTCACGACAAGTGAATTAAATACTCTATAAATTCGTACCCCTGAAGAAAATGTGGTAATCCCGTGAAATGGGGTTATTTTAATTCAATTGTTTTGAAAACCACAGAATTTCAGTGGCAGGTGATATATATTTTTCCATGTTGACGCTTGAAATTTCACAACATATATTCTTGTACATAGGAGTTGGTGAATTTTAATGTAAATAATAATTTTAACACCATTTTAAAAATAAATTAGGAGACTTTGACTTCTCATCGCAGTAATTTTTGAAAAGGGAAATGCGAATCTTGAATAATGCACAGTTATAATCTGTAACCAATAATAACAGAATAATTGATATACGAAATTTTTCATAACATTCTATAACACTATGCACCTGTAATAAAACGGATAAATAATACTGTATAGTTGTATTTTTCTGTGATGTTCGCTGCGTGGTGCAGTTTTTCTCAAATATAGAGAAACTTAAGTGTTTCAATTGTTGACAATTTACATAACATTGCTGATTGCTTACGTCACGTGTTGTGTACAAGTAGACGTTTATGTTGAGACTGCGTGAAATGCAATCGTGACAAGTATTTCATCTCAATTTGGAGCTCGGAAAGTATATACGTTTACTTATTATGCGCAGAAATGCAAAGAAACCTGCTATTACTCGGAATGACTTGGAAAGACTTGCTCGATCATTTTACTTATTGTTCAATCGGTCGAAACAGGTCTACGCCGCCAAGGCAGCCGGATTTGACCCTCCAGATTTCTTTCTGCGGGGATTTATTGAAGATCGAGTGTATCACACCCCTGTGGCAGACTTGGAAGATTTACGTCTCTGAGTCGAGGAAGCGATAGTCCAGGTGACTTCAAAATGGCTAGCAGCTGAGTTTCGCATATACGTTTTTCGTGCCATATATGGAGGTTAAAATCAAACGGTTTAGAGATTAATAGACCGATTTGAGTTTCACTTTATTAACTTTCGAACTGAAAAACAATTAATATTCATTGAACTTAAAATTATCTGACATAATAGATATACATAATGTAAATGTTAATGGTCAGACAAAAAGTTTAGTATATAAATAACAACTTATCATAAAAGTTTGTCAGGTGACGTTTCATCCTTAAATTAGGAACTTTCAGGTATTCATTAATTAGGAGGCATATCTGGGTTTCATGCAGACCAATTAAATGAAATAAAGGTAGAGTATTTGTAGGCACGCAGCACACCTCCTAATTAATTAATACCTGAAGAGGGCCTAATATTGTAAGAAAGAAACGTCGTCTAACAATTTTTTATTATTTATTTGCAAGTAACTTATCAAAATCTTCATTTTAACTCATTTGGTCATTAATATTATTTTATAATAAATTGCATTACATTGTGAGACATGATTTATTCATAATAAGATTGTCTATCATCTTACATGCCATTTAGGTGTTTCTAGATTTACGTGTGACACGTGGTCAATGTGTCGATTCTCCCTCAGTCTTAACCCCAGTTTTCATGACCAGAGCAATCACAAACATCCAAGGGAGGCAATGTGAGGCAATGACGCTGGCCACTTTCCCAAAGCAGGCCGGAATTTGAATATGTATGTAAAAAATAATTAACAATAATCATCGACCAGTACCAATGGATCATATACATGCGTGAGGAAATAAAACATAGTATGGTCAATCAATTCACATAAAATGTTCCATGACGGACAGTCAAACTTGTATTGCTGAATAGCACCATTAAAAGCACCGTTTCAAACGTCTGATTATACACGTTTCGTTAGTGTGCTGTGCTTCTAGTGAGATTTGAGTTATGGCCAGCGTCAGTGATGAAGGCCAGTAAAGACAGGGTACGTTGTGATTTTTTATGAAATAGAAGTTGGAGAAACACAAGGTCTCATATCTGACGTTAACGGCTAATACAACATGAGACGTTAGCGTTTACTGAAATGGCACAAGAGATTTCGCATGAGGCGTATGTCACTGTTAAGGCGATGCTCGTTAAGGACATGATCATCGTATTTATATTCGAGATATCACTGTTTAACAACTTAGTCATCTGGTGAGACTAAGTAAATCGAATTTACACAAAGCACTTGCATTACCGAAAATTCTGCGCACATGTATATTCCATATCAGTGGACGAAAGAATAAAAATCCATCATGGCTACTTCACTGGGTCACTTCCGACGGCACTACGAGGAAAAGTATTAATAACTTTCCTGGACGTTTTGTGATGTCGCCATATCGAACAGGCTAGCAAAACGCCGAGACAGAAATGGAAGCACAAGTCCAAAATAATATACAATAGTTTCGGTGAAGTCATTTGTAAATTCGTCTTTGATTTAAGCGGTAACTTGTGTAATGAATATGAATAGACAACAATTAGCGATATGAAGGAACTTGTAAAAAAATATGTCGATCGTTTAAGTCTTAAACGCCCTGTAGTGAAATCTACCAGCGTTATCCATTTTCATGAAAATTTCCACTTATATTCTATCAACTTCGTGAGGAATGTGATTCTGAGATTGGGTAGGAAACACATCAACCTACAACCAAGATCTCTCACCACGCGTGTTTGAAATTTTGAACGCGTTGATGAAAGGCATTCATGGACATTGTTTCGCATCGGACGAAGTAATGTGTGACTGGGTAACATCTTTTTGTTAGACAGAAAGCTTTATGGAATGCTATTTTTCGTCTCCATTTGGGACAAATAAGTTATAAACAGTTTTGACTATTATTATTGAGTTCATAAATATTAAACGTTTTTTTGTCTCACTCGTTTCCATTTAACTGTCCGTAATATAAGAGATCGAAACAATGTAATTGTATTATGAAGTAGTCCAAATCACACAACGTCTGTTATCTTGGCTCTTCGTAGAACCGATGTTCGTATATTCAGTAAGACAAATACCCAACTCTGGCTTAGAGATTTCATATAACTGATATACTTATATCAGAATGTACATAAAAATAATTTACGATTATACAAACAAACAAAAATTTAATCTTCAGGAACCCAAAAATAAAGTGATACTGATAAGAAAAGGATTCACCTTGGTTGAGGGAAATTCAATGCATAACGAAGAATTACTTATAAAATTTAGGCCTATAGTCACAATGGACGAACATTTGAGTTTATATATGTTTATGTATGTATGTGTATATGTGTGTGTGTGTGTTACAAAATAAAGCAATACATCACATCTCACCAACAAATAGGCACGAAAAATTGAAAACTGCTATAAAAATATTTGGCCCCGGTTATTTTTAAAATGCAAACTGCTATTCCATTGTATCTTCAGGTATAGTAGAAGTAATGTATAGGTCGATAGGTCTAACAAGGCCTGCGATCTGCGCGAAGAAGGGGAAGTGAGAAGATGGAGGCGATGGGGGTGTCAGCGGAGAACTTCTCCTTGGAATTGGAAAGTAGCTGTGGAGACACTACTATCTCTTTTAAAATCATTCATTGTGTCCTTACGAACGGGATAAACAGACACCATGTACTTATCATCTCTTAAATTTTACGGATGATATTTTTAACGTACAACAGTGATGCTTGCAAAGCTTTTATTCGAGTATTTCATTTTCTATAAATGGAAATGAATAAGGAAAAAAGGAATAATGTGCATAAGTGATTGAAAATACAAAATGACGAAAATTGGTAAGAGTAAAAAATTGTGCGTTTGAATTAGGCAGGTCATTTCTTTACAGTTCATTCAATGCCGGATGAAACATCCCTTCATTGCTGTCGGAGTTTAATCTTTTATAAGAAATGTTATCTTTATCAATTATTTCATGCAACAGATCCACTCGATTGCTCCTCTTGATTTCTACAAGCAAACAATATTTGTATTGTTGTGGAACATTTAATTGATTTCTTAGCTTTACCCATAGCAGTACAACAACAAAGAAGATACCATAGCCGACACATTACAGGACGGTCGCATTGTTCACATCTGCAGATAACAATTAGTACAAGTGGACTGTTAATTATTGGCAGGCGAGTGTTTACGTTATATACGGATCCAATAAGCTTACTTCGAATTAAGTTAAATTTAGAGAAGAGAAGTTTATGATTATGCAGATTTTTTATAATGTTGAGGGTAACTGAGCTCTGCTTTGAGCAGCATTGTTTGTAACGATTATGGAATATTAAAAATGCAATAAAAATAAAGAACTTTACCAAGTTTATGAACTGCGTCAACGCTCCGGTTGGTTAACATAATGTTTTATTTTACAGCAGAGTATTTGCAGAGTTACCTACGATTACGATACATTTTTAAAACATGAACGAAAATTAGAAACCTTTGGAGAAGCAAAAAGACACGTCGACATTTGATAAACGAGCACAAAAACTATGTGCAATCAAGGAGAAACTTCAAAATCAAAATTAGCTGATGATACGTGTGAATTTAATCATAAATTCAATTTTCATAAATTTAGAGTAGTTCATTTAGAACCTAATTTTTTTAAAAGGAAATTTAAAGACGTCGATTAGGACCTTTGTAAATATACGATTCGTTCCGAATGTCACTCTTACCACAGAACCCTATCAATTTAACGGCAAGTCCCGAACACTTCAGTCAGACTGGAATAAATTGGTACAATAAATTTCCTTGCGTTAATGTTGTTAGAATAGTTATAACAGTACCAAGTTTCCGCAGAAAAGGATCGTGTTAAACTGAGCTCCAGATTACCCCCACTACATCCTAAACGTCAAGTACCATTGAGCATCTTTCGTCGACACGACTTCTGAAACCTCTCGAGCTATAAAATTTTTAGTTGAACAAATTATCGGCGTTCCGATGAAACCGATTGAATTGCATTATGTTTGTATCACTTCTGTTCTTAAGAGAAACTATTTTGATGAAGATAACCTAAACTGCGGCATTACGAATATGTCATAATAAAAAATTGAGCTGTTAATTGGGCCACTCCTAGATTGGAAACAAAGTTTACAAGCGCCTCCATGAATATTTATACTAACAGAACTTTGCTGTATGAAAGCGATGTGAGACAACAGTTATGTGGTTTTGCATCGAAACGCTGAACTCTAATCATCAATACCGCTCTGTTTAAAATAATATTGCCACAAAACTGTGATAATCTTAAGTTTTTTTTTCGAAGTCTTTTAAAAAAATAAATACTAAATTAATCTTACCATGTGTTCGTGAAGTGGTGGTTCAGAGCTGATCGGATGCCTGGAAACAGGCTCAGTTATTCTCGATGGTGCCTCTGACAAAACTGCATCAGCGGCTGTAAAAAAAACCTCAATTCTGTTATTCGAAATTTGTGTATTTCAAAAGCCAATACCGCTAAATAGAACATATCCTGAAAATTTACAAATATATTTGAATGCATAAATTTGAAAGACAGAAGATAATTCACATACAGGATTATAAAATACAGTTTAAAAGGTCATAAATACATTCACGATATATGCATTTAAAATTCTAAATTTCATGTATTTTGTGATGAAACTGAATTTTTTATCGACCAATTATTTCTGTAATGAATCAACATTTAAAACGATTTTGTATGTCTGGTTACACTGAATTGAAGTATTTAAAGCTGTACTTGTAAAATATGTCACTCCACCTGTCTTGTCTGGCAGTTTTTTTCTTTTGGCTACTGAATTTAGTAAGTCTGTAATAGTAGTACATATACGATGTTGGTAGAATAAGTAATGCCTCCTATTTTTTTCTTCTTAAATAAGTTAGAGATGTGAAAATTTTGTATTTGACGTGATTCTTAAAACATTGTTCTCCAATCCACTTCAGCAACAACTATCTAAGTCAACTTCTAGCAACATTGCACCATCTTGCAAAATGGCTGACAGTGACGTAAGTATTAGACAGCTTCTGTGGTTGAATTCTTAGATGCGGAAGGGAAAACGCCCATTCGCATTCATAAAATGTGTATGGTGATGCTACAGTTGATTTAAGCACTGTTCGGTGATGGATTCGGCGCTGTAACGAAGCTGAAGGGAACAACGCCGTGAAAACGTCCGTGCGTCGAAGGCTTATGAAGTAAGACCGTGCTTTTTACCACAGTGGAATACACGCCCGTGTTGAAAGGTGGAAAAAATCTATGGAGACTATATTGAAAAGAGAAAAATTAATCATTAATGTTGTGGGTTTATGCTGTGTAAATTGCAGTTAATTTTCTTGACAAACAAAAGAGAACAAAAAAGGAGGCTTTACGTATTGACTTAACCTAGTACAGCCGACAATGAACGCAATTCTTTTTACTGTTAAAATGTTGCGTTCAATTTACCTTTATTTTATATTTCCTACTTACTTCTCCCATAGTCCACAGAAAACTGAAACAAAACTCTAGTTTTGAAAGCAACAGGCTCAAGGAATTTTACAATTCCTTTTTATTCGTAATTCTAGCAAACAAGACGATAATAGTTACGTGTGAAACTTCAACTAGTCTTTGTCAACTTGGTTATTTCCTACGGTAAATGATTGGCTGACTTTTGGATGGGGTACATAAGATGAATGAAATAAAGGGTAATTAAACGGTAATTAAAGATTTAATAACGGGAATAACGATTGATTTACGCAAATTTTAATAATTGATGTAGCCATTGTGGTAAGGTCGGTTATTATGACTCCTGATTTCCATTTAAATGCATTTTTATTCATTATCAACTTTATTTTGATACAATTTATACCAAATATTGCGCCTTCTGAACAGACATATACAAATTGCGCACATTTAATTTTAAAATCTCTGGGTGGAAATAGAAAACTATAAATTGAAATCGCAATTGAAATCTTTTTAAAAAAATGTAATGAAAGCCAAGCGCGGGATTTGCTTACTTAAATATGCCGGTGGCTTCCAGAAAATACCGGCAGCGTAACTTCTTCTGCAAAAACCTACGTCGGCTGCCATTTGTCGCGTCCCGCTTCGTTGCTGTCGTCCTCAAGTGTGGATCTCTGAGACGCCAACTCGCATCTCCATCCATCACGTTCGTTTTTACATACTCCGTCCTTGCCGTCCCCTGAGTGACTGTCCTTTCTCAACATCGGGGGTGACCATTCACTGACCAGTGACCACCCGCAGCGTTGTCAAGACAAAAAATACGGTCCCTTCCGCTACCCGGCGTATAGAATTGTTTACGCGAGGAAATTATTTTCCGTTGGAGCGCACTTTCTATATTCTGGTGCTAAGTCAAATTATATATATATATATATATATATATATATAAATATATATATATATAATTTAATGTTCCAAATTATGATTGACGGATACAATCACACCACATCAGATATACATAGGAGTTTACTATATGATGAAGAAACATTACAGAACGGTGAATAAATTATGATGAACTTATTTTCAATATGCCTGCGATTTTACTTCACGAAAAATTACATGTAAATTATTGGAATATTTCTATCACTCAGAGCTCACCTCTCGGAGATTTGAGGATATCAGGCTGCCGGCCGTCTACTCCGCTATTGGTCGTTGATTTAAGTCTATATGACACAACGTATCTCTCGTGACCGTGGTTGATCTCCAGCATGGATCCCTGAGGAGGCGGCTGCTTCTCTATCTGCTGCATGCATGCGCCGTCCACGCCGGCCACGCCGCCCCCGTCGTAGCCGCGCCGCCGCCTCACGGCCAGCACGGCCACCAGCAACACTGCCAGACCCGCCGCCAGCAGCGCTCCCGTCAGCAGCGCCGCTAGGGGCAGGATGTCCCAGCCAGGACTGCCCGTCGTAATTTCTAGATTCAAAAGAACCAACTATTCTCAGATACGACTCATGCATTTCAATTAGCTTTAACGATTACGAAGCAGAATATAAAAGTCGACACGAGGCAGAAAAACTGCGGAAATTCGGTTTCATTATTTTTATGTTATTACGACGTTGATAATGGAGTTAATTTCTAGATATGTAAATATACGATTCGGATACTATCAAGAGAAAATTTAACTTAGTTTTAAATATTTCTTGAATTTTCACAAATATTCGGACAACCAAAACGTGAGGACGCATATCATGAACAAAAGTTTCTATACCTAAATTTTTGGACTAACTATGCTTAGACGTCGTTAACGGCTTATTAACTACATGAAATTGCATGCAGAACGAATGATGAATAAATAATCCATTATTAGGCTGAACGTTGCGTTGCCCGCCACACTGGCACATTCACTTCAACTGAATAATATAAAGATTTAATACACTTTGCTATTTAATTCATAGTACACATAAGTGTAAAAAATATTGAGGGAATATTCACTAATAGTTTATGAGGTTCTATATACATGACTGAATGAATTTCTTATGAGATACATTGAAATGTGTTTTGACTTTCCCCTAAATCCTAACTCTTTGATTGAAATGAGACTAATTCTATTGTCCCTGTTGTACCTTTAGAAAGTAGAAATCCTAACATGAAAATTAATCGAAATCCGTTACGCCTTTTTAGATTTTACTCTCTTTAATCAGGCTGTCAAATAGACACGTTAGCGTTTTATCTAAATAAATGTAACTGTTTCACTGTGTTTTTATGCGGTCTTTCGGATATTTCTGGAACAGTTAAATATTGTGTTTCTTCCATTCTATTTGCCCCGGTACTAATTCACATTAATCCAATAAACGATATCTGATCGCTTGTGATCTTTAGAATACTTATTTATAAAGTTATTCACCAATTTTCACGATAAACATTCAGTAAAAATTTCTAATTCATACATTAAGGTATTAAATATATTAATAAAAATAATTTTCACAGAGCTAGGTTTTTAAGTATTCATAATTTGATACAAAACGTATCCTATGTTTTTTTTAAAAAAAAAGAATAATAGTGTGTTATTAATATTATTTAGTGGATAAACTAGACTTACGAACTTAAAACGTAAATAGGAAATATTTATAGTAATTCTTTAAATAATTACTAGAAAGAGTTCACATTTCAGTACATATAGCATATATGAGCATTTGTTATGTGAAGGAAAAATGCTATATTCGTTCAATAAGGAACGTAGGTTTTCCCGGTGTAGTTACTGGATGAAGTTTTCTCGGGATTTCAACCGGGAAGCGTCGTTTAATATACACAACGTTTCGATGGATTGCACTGCCATCTTCTTCAGGTGAAGTGACTAACGAAGCCAACGCGACAGCGAGCGCGCCGAGGTCGCTGGAGGCGCTTGCAACGAACCGACGGGGCAACGAGGAGGGGATTCCACGAGTTGCCCACCCCTACCACCTACGTACCAGAGCCAATAGAAACATCCCGTGCTCTGCTACCACGATCGGGGCTATATAAACAGCCCTACCTACTTCGATAGTCACTTCACCCGAAGAAGACTGCAGTGCAAGCCATCGAAACGTTGTGTATATTAAACGACGCTACCAGGTTGGAATCCCGACAAAACTTCATCCAGCTATATTCGTTGTTTCTAAACCTTAACACAATAAAGTAAAATAAAATAAGTTTCTTTACAGTCCTAAAATCTTTCTTCTTACAGGAGATTTCGATTTTTTATCACATTTATCTGTATAGTATAAGAACCAGGAGTCAAAATCAATTTACACCAAGTAAATTTCGTCAAGTTTTCATAAAACTTTTTACATGTAAAACATCCATCCGTACACTACAGCTCAACTATATATATACATATATGATTTTAAACTAATGGCTCTTATATAAATAAATTTGATAATAAATCGATGCTTATGTAAGAGGATTAGGACCGTAATCAAGCTTAGGGCCTATATTATTTAATTGTGTTATTACTAACTATGGTCCATTTTAGTTACTCTTCACTGTCTCTAAACAATTCTAATTTATTACTTTTCGATTCATTCGCAAAGAAAATAATAATTATATTAAACAAGAAAAATAAAATAATCATGAACAAATTAATTTTAAATTCCAATTTTATATTTTTTTGTTCATTATTCATCTAATTTACGATTTAAAATTAACATATTTCTAAAAAGATTTTTTCTTAAAAAACTATATATTTAAGATTGTTAAGTAATTTGAACCTTAATAGAATTCAACTGAAGCTCCATTTTTTGGCGAATACTGAGAGAACAAAAAGTTAAGAAATGTTACGATGTCACTTATAAATACTACCTCATTTCCAGAATTCTAATTTCTTCTTTTGTCCATAAATTCAGCATATATTGCAATAAACTCGTTCTCAATTGTATATTTGGATAAAGAATATACTAAAAATGTTATTAAAGTTTATGATAGCAAATAATTTACAGTTTCTTCAAAATGAAAAGTAATTCTGATTATTAAGGTCATTTCGGAGATTAAGAATTATTTCATCGTATGTGTCACTAATATTATCAGTGTTAATTATATATCATTTCCGTAATATTTCATTTCCCCGAAAATAACTCTTCGTAGTGCAATTACACGTTTAAATGTTTTTAGTAATAATAAGTGCTGAATACCTAAGTATTACGTAGTGGTAAGTAATTACTATTCAATTAGTATACTATCTGTAATCAGTATTATAAAAATTAAAGTTTTATGAGGAACACATTATATATGTGACGAAAACCTTTAAAAGTTTGTTCCGCTGCCTTTCTAAGTCAGTTCTGATCAACGATAAAGTAAATACATAAATATAATTTATCAATTTCAATAAGTTGTGAGTGTATAATTACGTTGTCTTCGTGCAAATGTAAATGCCAAGGAATTCAGACAACCCATACTCCAATTCATAATTCATGCAAATATTTATTCAGCACTTTACCACTCCTTTTTGATGTGTTACCGTGTTTTAGAATTCAGAGCGCTGATTTGTTCCAGTGACAAGCTTGTTGAGTTAAGCCTTTCCTCTGCAAGAAAGCGCATTTCCCCTGCCGTGTGCCGACTGCCAACTGTATATACTCCGTGGTTAGTGACAGCTGCGAACAGCCAGTAATCTTTTAAGTGCTGGATTTGTTCTGGCGCAGCGAATAGCGAAAAGACGCAGGGCACACAAGAAATATGGCCCCTCGAAGACAATATTCAAGTGGGATTGGCATTGCAATGGGCGGGTTTTCCTGATACAGAAAGCGCATAAAGTATACGAAACTAAAGCGTATTATCGCCAGGAAGTAATTTTTATATTTCTATAAAAATTTATAACTCGTAACAAACTGTGCATAACGTAAACAAAAAACTTCAACAAAAAACAGCATTAGAATAACTTATATTCGCATTTAATTAATTTAATTCCAGTCGACCTTATGATGACAATCGCAGAAACATTGCGTTTTGTCAAAAATTAGATAAACTGAGAATTATTCATGAACCAACCGATCCAACCCTCCTGATCCTTTAATTATTGATTGAAAATTTCCTGACATGCTACAATGATAAATTGTAAATTATTAAATCTTACATGGATTTTTTTAATTGATACGATGATTTATTACGGTAATATTGTATTCGGACGTTGGTGTAATAAAATGTACTTAGTAATGATAAATCAATATTAATGTTATAACAAGCTATTACTCTTATGTGAATACAATTTTATTTTTTTAAAAAAAGTGTAGACGGGCTATATATGGGGTAATCCACATATTGGCAACTCATCTTTTATAGCATAGGAAAGGGAGTGAAAGGGAGGATGCGGAAGTGTAGAAGAAGGTAGCCAAGCGTTAACTAGGGCCCCGGGGATATGGTTTAAGGATCCTACCCGGCAATTCGCCTAAAAGTGATGCAGGGAAAACCCTCGAAAAACCTGCATCAGGTAGGTCGGGCATTTGGTACTTGTTCCACGCCCTTCCGATACCCCTTTTCAAATCCCGTCCCATTCTATTAAAGGTGAGTTGTCACCACGTGGATTAACCTCATGTAGCCGTTTACTCCGAAACCAAACCAAATAATAAATAAATCACGTAATAATATTTTTATTATATCTATACAATGTAATAAATACTAAAAAAAAGTATACAAAAACAATATTTCACAAAAGTCGGATTTTGAAAGTATATGAACTCATGCGGCCTCCGATATTACTGTTTAATTTAAAAGTGGCCTTTAATGATAATAAGGCTCCCCACCTCAGTTTTCACATCGTGTAGGCGTATTTCTTTGAAACTCTATCGTCGGCTGAGTTCCTGCAGTCAGCCTGCCAATCACGAATCCGTTGATCTTCACTTCGTCGTATCGTAGTCTGAGTCTCTCTTCCAGGTGACGGTACTTAGCATTTTTCAGGTTATTCTCCATTAATGTATTTTATTTTCATGCATATAAGAATTCAGTATCCTCGTTGTGTGGTATTTTTATTATCACTTATTCTGTCTGAATTTGCTACCTTTCTTATTAATTATTTTCAATCAGACGTAAATTTTTTCAGTTTATTTTTGGGATTGTTGATCATCCAAGCAGAGGTTTTTAATATAGAAATTTATTTTCTTGATACAAACATATTTGTGTATTCAACTTAAGTAATGAATAAATATCACACGGAACCAAATAAAAACTTTCGGAGTTCCGTACGTCATTTTCAATACTTTTATAGTTACAAACATAATTCAGCAGTCGTACCTTAGACAAATCTTATTATCTTCTGAAATATTATACAGGATACAATAGTACGTTATATTATGAAATTTTATAAATCTCGACCGACACACATTTGAATGTATTATAAGGCGTCATATTGACTTTATCAAAGATAGCGGGATAATTAACTATTCCAAATTAACTTTGCGCAAGGATGGTAAAGTGTTTCGTATTGTTTTTTATTACTATTCGATGGAGTAATACTGGAAAAATTTTTACTTTTTATTCAATCAAAATATTTCTGCTTTATTTCATTACGAAATACAGAACTATATTTAGGATGCGTCAATGTCTTGAAAACTTATAACGTCATCGTCTCGCGCAGTAATTTAACACTAATTCGTAACTTATTTCAATTATAATTATTTCCACGTTTATTCTAGGGGTTTCTCACCCCCACAGTACCGGTTCTCGATTTTGGCAGAATATATATACCAATTTTTGTTGAATTCTGTCCACGCGATAAAATTTGTATAAAGAACAACGTAAATACATACATACATACATACATACATACAAATATACAAATATACATCCTTTTTTATTTTATAGATTGTACCATCCAATTATTATATTGTAATTTTATGTCCTCATACGAGGACTAATGAAATAAAATAAATAAAATCTTTGTAGAAGTAACGGCTTCTCAGGATTCCAGCCAACTAACTTTGGGGATAGCACGTGACGTTTTTAAGACTGTCCGCCTCATCATCTTCTTCTCTTGAGATGACGTTGACAGTCATCGAGACGAGGTTACTCGCCTATAATCCCAAGATGCCTTTATCCTCTTTCTACGCTGGGAAAACATTCGTTCTACAACCTTTATCTAACCAATTTATTCTTGAGATAATCCTGACAACGTACCAGGATGTCTGTTGGATTCTAGGAAATGTTCTTACTTTGATATCAGCAAGGTTTGACGCAATATAACTGTTCATCTCGAAACAAATGGGATTTGGACGTGCGTTTATTCTACTTGATTTTCATAATCTACTAAAAACACATCGTATTGTTTTTGTGGTTAGTTTGAGAGTACCTGTGCGCATCTCGGCGTCCCCCAGGGCGATGTCATCGAGCACGGTGACGTCGCCTCGGCCCCTCGCGTTGGCTGCGTAGAGAACGAGACGCAGGGTCCGCCATCCCAGGGCCGCGAGTTGCAGCCGAAAATGTGGGGTGGCGCTGCTGGTGTTGATCCTAACCGAGCCACCTCCGGCCTGTTCGTGTGCCTCCAGGAAGAACCGCTGAGGAAGGCCTCCGTCGGGACCAGCCACGCACTCGACGATCAGCTGCGCGAGCTCGGACGCGTTGGGAGCCGCTCGCAGCGAACAGTTGCTCAATGCACCGGGACGCTCTAACAACCAAGCATATATTGATCATCTATCAGTGATTTTAAACAGCAGAAAACTTCATTGAAGCTAATATTATACTTTAATTTTTTCTTTCACGCACTAGTCTTTTCCCCTATGATATAAATCATATAAATCGAGTAATGTACGACCTAAAATCACATTGCAAAATCGATCACGCTGTTAGGCAAGCAACTAAATACTATAATTATTATAGGATCAAATGAAATACTAATGTCGGTGAATTATTAAGCGCTAGCGTGTCACGTAATGTGGCAATGGGAATAAATTTTTGAGCAGACACCTGTTCATCTGAGCATATAACTATATCGATCCTCAGTTCTGCTGTCATTGTTCAGGCAGAGTTTTCCTAGCAGTAGTAGTAAGGCGGCGATCAGCAACGTGTTTGTTTTTAATTGGAAGTCTAGATGCTGGTTGCAAATTATGTTGGTAGAAAAAGTATTGTTACAGTCCCACGTCGTTCAGTTCGACCCATAATTGACTAAATGGTGTGCATCTGTTGTTATTTGTGCAGCAAGGTGCAGCTCACTTCTGATCGAGCTTAAATGTGGCTTTTACATTTCAGTCTTTTTTTTGCACGTTTTAGATGTTAATTAGTAGTTTTTATTTCCCCTAGTAACAGTTTTTATTTATCAGTATTAAAAGTGTTGCCAAAACATGACAGATTTTTATTATTCTGCTTTGGTTTATGAGGATAGATTTCTTACGAGGTCAGCTCTGGTTGCTCAGGAACGAAGGTTTAATAAGCGTAGTTTATGCACAGGGTGTTTTCTGAAAAGTTCTCGCCCTCGCTCTTAGGTTGAAGCAAAATCGAAATATATTTATAATTCGTTAGCACAACTGTAAGTAGACGCCGTGTAAAATTTAATGTAATTCAAACCAACAGTTAGCTGTAGGAAGTCGTTTAAATTAGTCGCTGTACTTGTTTTGTTAGAAACAGAACATTTATCAGTAATAAAAATCTTCGATAAAATATTTAAAGTCGAAATTCATTCCAGGGTCGTAAACGTCTATGACAACTCATTTCCCTCAATTTACAACCGTTAAAATCGGCAGTTTATTTTAAAGCGTGATGATCTACATGATGGACGATCAAAAAGTGAAGTAATCAAGAAAGTTGACGATATTATTTGGAAGATCTGCATATAAAGATCTGCAAGGATATGAAAATAACGCGATGCGACGGTTACAACTTGCTCGTGAAATTACACTTGAAAAGACCTTACGCAAAATGGGTGTTGCTCACTGCCGTCCAGAACACGTTCAGACTACTCTTTTCCATCAGTGCTTAGCACATTTTGATAAAAACAAGTCATTTTCTGCGTCGGTGTTTGACAATAGACTAAACATTATTTCTCCATGGACCTTAACAGCATCTCCGATAGATATGACGACGTAAAGAAGCCGTTTCTTTTGTTCTTTTTAGAGTAACAGACTACGTGAGGGTAATCCGCATTTTGACAACTTCCCATTAACAGCATTGGAAGCGATTTCATAGGGAGGATGAGGAATGGTAGGGGAAGGTAGCCAAGGGTTGTTTAGAGCCCCCGGACTATGGTTTAAAGATCCTACCCGGCATTCGCCTAAAAGTGATCAGTGCATCAGGTAGGTCAAGCATTGGGTACTTGTCCCACGCCCATCCGATGGCGAGAGAGGGGTTAGCTGCGGGGACGCAGCATTCCCTGGTCCGTGCCTCAGCCAGTTCCGGAGGCAGCTGGCCGACTGATCCAATGAGAGAAGTTAATAACTCTTACCGTATTCCCAAGTTCTGTAATACCGGAACATACGCCGAGGTGCCTCGGCTTGTGTCCTTTTTTGGGGGGAGTAACAGGCTACATGAGGGTAATCCACATAGAGGCAACTCCCCTTTAATAGCATAGGAAGGGATTTTAAAGGGGGAATGCGGAAGGGTAGAGGAAGGTAGCCAAGGGCTAACTAGGGCCCCCGGGCTATAGTTGAAGGATCGTACCCGGCATTCGCCTAAAAGTAATGCATTCTTTAAAAACCTGCATCAGGTAGATCGGGTATTGCGTACTTGTCCCACGCCCTTCCGATAGCGGGAGAAGATTTTGCTCCATTTTATATTTAAAAGTACGAGATATTCTGAGTGAGAGAGGAAAAATACTACTGTGAAGTTGGACTTCTGGCGAGGGGGAGCGACAGACGTGTGACCGTGATGCATTCTTGACATTATCTAAGTGAGCAATACCTACTGCTGTACTCAAACAGTCTTCCTGAGAAAATTCTAAATGTTTTGATGAGAGGGCACAGATTTTACGCTTCAGCCCAGCATGAAAACGCATCGATATAAAAAGTAAAGGCCTTGATTGCGACGAATCTAGACATGATCGTTATCAAAGCTACCATGTAAACTCATTTAAATTTACTAATTTTGGTATTTTTTGCATTACAATTTTCATCATTATCGTGTATTATTTGTATCTTCAGAGCTAAATGTTTTTCCTTACTTGGAAATTTTCGTCAGTTATTAGTGCATAATCACTGATTTGTTATATTGCTGAGCAACATTTACTATGGCACAACAGTGTATAACGCTTACAAAATAACTTATCTATTTATATATGTTCAAATAAAATTTGATTTGGTTCTTTCAAAAATTCTGGTTAGAAAATCGGCGATATACAAGTTATTATTAATAACTTAGAATAAAATAAGTACACCGCATCAAAAATTTATTAAATGTTTTCGTGGCCCATAATGACTCGCTATAAATGCCGGATAGTTGTGAATTGCCTTTGCTGAATCTCGTGTTGTGTGATATTGATTGCAAGTACTAAATAATATCACACTGGCGTCAACAACTGCTCATGTTAAACTTACCGAGTTGCAAACGATTGAAGGAATTTCTCATTCAAGAATTCAACATGCTTGGAACTAACAATCTCAGAATAAATTTCTCGCAAAGGAAAGTTCTATCATACGAAATTTTCCTGTAGCCTCTGAAACTATTGATAATTATAACACGATTACATAATTTATTTTACAGATGTCTTTCTTCACCAGTTATACTACCTATAACGGTCAAACAACGTTTTGTTTTCCAGTTTTAAACAACTGGACGTGTCATCGAAACATGAATGACAGTAAAAGACTATTTATGTTAAAGTAAGTATCCCGACTCCTCCAATATGACTTTTTCGTAACTTACCAGCAGGCAGGACTTGGAAGACGCAGGGCTCGAGTTGTCGGCCCACGGCGTTGCGCGCCCAACAGGCCAAGGTCCCGTAATCCCTCTCACTGGAAGGTGTGTAACTGAGGTCCCCTCCAATCACTCCGTTTGTTCCGTTTCCCAGTCGGGCGGGTGGTACCCCGAAACTTTCGCCGCTGTTATTAAATTGCCATTCGAAAGCGACGTCGTCCGAAGGGTCGGCAGCGACGCGGCAACGAACACGCACAGCTTCGCCCAAGGATGCTCCCACAAGCAAAGGATCATCATGCTGGCAGACTGGGGCAACTACGGCACACGAAAAATAGTTGACTTCTACAATGTCGCACACACACAAATATATCATAGAACAGAGGCACATAATAAACCAAAAATCTGAAAGGAGAGAGGAAACTGCTGGAATCTTAAGGAAGTAGCGACTGCGCCATCATGTTATTTCATTTCGAGAGTTTTGAGTGCCAACAATGAACTTCACTTTTACATCCTTGTCGTTAAATGAAAAATCAAGACATGACGCCTTATGGATATCCAAAACTTTGATTAATCCATACATACTTTAATTTATTTCAAGAAGAGAAGAAATGCTTTCAGTGAACCTCAGCTCTAAAGGCTGAACGTGATTTAACAGATTAGGATAGAAAAATCTTGTCATGACCCGAAAACGAACCCAGAATCACTACAAAGTACGCAGTTTCTCTAAACCACTGACCTATACTGTTGACTCTTGGCCCCAAGCGAGCTATCTCTTTCCATGTTACAGACCTGAACGTCTACAATTTACTGAATCATATTCTTAACGACCTAATTTTAGAACTTCAACCAGGAATTGATATGACCGTGTTTTGCGGACCATAAGACGCACTTTTTTCTTCAAATAATTGTCTCAAATATTTAGGTGCGTCTTATACTCGAAATTAATATAAAAATATCCACTGTTTGATTCCTGCCAGTCTTAAAAATGGCCATATATCCGATGCCGCAAGAAACCTTTCTCTATCTGGCAACAATAACTTTTTTTAGTCTGACTTTGTAATCTAATAATAATAGAAATGGTAAAAATTTTGTTTCTAAAAATATTGATTAAAAATTAAGGTGCGTCTTATAGCCCGTAGCGCCTTATAGTCCGTAAAATACGGTATACAACGGTGATCAAGCATCAACCATTAATTCATATTAAAGTAGACTCCAAATAATATTTAAACTTTACGTCAGTACACACAATGCTTCAATATTTGACTTCAAATAATTTAGTGTTTAAATAAGTGCTAAGAGCGACCGCATAATAAGCGCTGGCCCAGCGTTCGGTTCCCGGTCCTGTCCAGATTTTCTATCTTAAAGTGTAAATTAACTTTATTATAATATGTGAACATGGAAATATAAAATGCGTCTACGAAATTCACAACATTTTATTATAATTTTTTACTTTTAAAATGTATCCAATGTGAGCTGATAAAAACGCTGATTTGAAAATTCATATGAAAGTTGACTGCAAGTAATATTTAAACTTTAGGTTAGTACACACAATGCTTCAATATTTGACTTCAAATAATTTTGTATTTAAAGCAAATATACGAACGCGTAATGTATGTCGAAGAGCGGGAATGTTGACCGATCGAATATTCATAAGCGATACGATTCAGAGCTTTCAACATATTCCTGCAATAAATATGCTGACCTGAAATACGTGTCTTTTGGAACTGCATTTGGTTAGGTAATCGCGACCGTATAATTTTAGTTTTTCATTAAGTTGCTATATATAAGTCTCATTGTATGAGTAGTCATAGCCTAAAATCACACAGTGCCATGTTGGAAGAGATGGTAACACGGCGAGTCACAGGAATGCAATAAACTGGCCACACAATATGGATTCCAAAGAACCATTTTCGTGCTACTGGACTCGACAGCCAATTAAATCTTGTATTTACTTCTAGGATGTCACGTTGTAGAAGAATGAAAACTAAGTGATCGCTGCCTCTTTTTTGTTTCTCTTTCCATCCCTCGAACGGACACTACGCGAATTAACGCAGCACAACGGAAACACAAATTACAACTATTTATCAATTTATCAAATATAAAAAATATTTCATTAAACCAAAATATTTTTGCAATGTCCGAATTAAATGAACATTTTTCTGTATTTGTTAGATTTTAAATAGAAAAGAATGTTAGTTATGAGGTTTTTTTTCGTAATAATCTACACGAGGGACATTATCGAGAATGCCTCTCCCCTTTAAGGAAGGGATAGAAAGGGAGATAGAGTGCAAGGTATCCAAGGGTAACTAGGCCTCCGGGCTGCTGTTTAAGGATCCTTCTCGTGTCTGAATGTATTACAGGGGAAAAAAATAGATAAACATGTATCAGACAGGTCGGGATTTAGGAACTTGTGCCTCACCGTGTAGAGGGGTTTTCTGTGGGGACGAATCATTACGTTGTATATGTATGTATGTGCGCCTCTGCAAACTGACCTTGATATCACGACTTATAGGAACCTTAATTAAAAACCAGTCAGAGAAGAAAGCACCCTCCTTTCGAGTTAGGCTCCACCTCAGACAGACAGTCTCTAAGAAACCAGATGCCTTGTTATTATTAAGACACATAATAGTTTTAGAGGGATAGACTGCATGCCGGTAATTCATCTCTAATACCATACGAATGTGTTTGAAAGGAAGGATGCGGAAAATAGCCCAGGGCTGTTTTAGTGTTTAGGATCCTACCCAGCAATTCACCTAAAAAAGATACAGGGAAAATTCTAGCAAAACCTGCATCAGGGCTGCAAAAGTTTCAACTATTAGAGAATATTGTAAATAATAATGTATCTCTAATATTGTCAGAAATTAATTTCTAAAATCTTTCATCCGTAGACAGTATTGACAGTACTCTCACAATTTTCTCTAATTAAAACAAGCACTTGAATAAATACATGTTATTGTTCAGGGCGTTAGAAAATAAAATATGTATGAACAGGAGTTAAATCACGCGGCATTAGAAGGCATCTGCTGTGGTTTTTATGGTTGTGAAACGTGTTAAAATTAATAGATAGAAAATAGTCAAGCAAGAGACAAATAAATAAATAAAAAAATAACGCAGGGTTTGGCGGTCGTTCTCACGGCTCTTGCGTTTCTAATCACTTGACGAAAACAACAAGGATTGCACTAACGTTCTATGGTATTTATGTGATCAGTTCATTTTTCCTCCTATTTTGATATGTTTTTGTCTAATTAGTTTGCTTTCACCACAGGCGTAGTATTATATCTGATTTTCTATAAGACATATTTGAACTGAAAACCCGAGATCTCCTTTACGTATAGCACAAACACGGAAATTAGTAGGTAGATAGGATGCGGCTCCACAGTAACGGAGAAAAATAAATGGGATTTACAAAAATTCAGGTGGAGGTGGTTAAATGTAGTAAGACAACTGAGATAGTCTCTCACATCGCACTCGCAGGAAGACCGCCCTGCTGGCCGTCTCGCCGCGCTCGTTGGCAGCGAGGCACGTGTAGCTGCCCGCGTGGTGACGGGACACGCCCTGAAGGACCAGGCTTTGCGTGCTCAAAATCACACCCGCCGACACGTTCTGCGTCACAGGAAGGCTCTGCAAGATAAGACAAAGTGCCGAACGTGATATCTCATCTCCTGTCCTCGGTATACTTAGGCCGGATCACGTCACCGTTAAAGCTGAAATATTATCACTTGCAAAAATTAATTGCCTTAAAGATATATTAATTTAACATTTTTCTTTAAACTTTATACTTACACTGTATTAATTCACTAACTGAGGGCACTGAGGGCTTATACAGCGGGAATAAAACTGTCAGGTTAACTTCATGAGGAGTCTCACTATTATGAGACTAGAAATCGCTCAGGTCTAAGATCGGACAAGCATCGCCTTGCTTTCACCATTCATGGATAGTTTTATACAATAGTATTCCTCCAGATGTTAAGAACAATAATGACTACAAGAGTTTTGCGATTCAATGTAACTGAAAGGCGCGTTTTACTCGGCGCATGAGTTTCTTGATCGTTCCCCTAATATTTAAATTGTTAAAAAAACACCTGCAAAATTGTTCAATGTGTTCCTATTAATAACTACTTATTTCATAACTTTCTCAGTCTCTGTTGGTCTTTTCTGCTCTTTTGTTTGTTTGTTTGTTGGATGTACGACCTGGAGTTTTCAGATTCCTCGTCGCTCTGTTTCGTGAGGTGACTTGTCCGTCGTTTGAGTTTCCTTCTAGTGTGCGAGTGTCAAGTTTTGTGTTTATTTTTGTGTGATGTGTAATTCTATATTTAATGATAGTTAATTCTCGAATCATTATTTATTTACTAGTACGAATTGAATGTTTTTATTATAACTGTAAATATTATATTATACCCTTAGTATAGTTAAAGAATTATTATTTTGGTTATTATTAATATATTTTACTTTGTTTCCGAATTTTAGTATTTTTATGTTAACTTCTAATTATTTATAATTGTAGAATACAATTATTATATTGTTATTTTATGTATTGACGTATCCTATTTCTTCATCCGAGGACTAATGGAATAAAATAAATCGAATCAAATCATATGACCTGCGTCGGTAAATGATGACGTCTACCGCCACTCTTAGATTATGATCAAATTCCAGAGCACAGAAAACGTACGAATTCTACTGCTTCTTGATAGTTTAGACAACTACGCACTACACTATCGATCCGGTAAGAGGCTTTAAGGATTTATTGGAAAGTGTAGCGGTAAAAGTCGACATTTACAGACACATTAAATTTACCTGGTGAATATTTTAAAAGTATTTTCTACATAAACGTGGACAAATAATGAATTTTGTTTTTAAAATTCGATGCAATTGTGTGATTTCAAATCTTTTTCTTTTATGTTCGTTAAAACAATACGACCGTATTACCTAATATAATACAAATTCAGCAATTTATATTTCTAAATATTAACTCTTAGGATGGGTATGAATGTTTTTATATATGTGCGACAATAACCGTTTCAATCAAATCTTAATAGCATTCATAAAATTGAGATTGAATTCTCCAAATTCTTATCTACTTTGTTCTTATCACAGATGACCGTTCTGTCCCAATGATCAAATAATTAACCACATTTATGAGCACTCTATTTTCAGTTAAGAGCGCTATTCGCTCATTATCTATATATATAATGATTTTCGCAACCTTCTGTGTTAGATGTCAGCTACTAATTTCCCGTAGTTCTTCAGAGAACAAGGAATAAAGTATCACGGGAATTGCAGATAGCTTTGCAATATTTCCAAACTGATATGAGAACATATTTTATTATAAGTAAACTATGACTTTCAAAGAGTGACTTGAATTTGGTGCGCAATCTTCCACTGACAAACAAGGTCCTCATTATTATGCCAATTCTGACAGCTTCCATTGATCAATTACCTGCATTATGTTCAAATCACTGTTGATATAAATAATATTTAATTTCTACGTATTTTTACCACAGGTTGATTCTATTAATGATTTTTTATCAAGATTCATAATTACCTTTACGCTATAGTGTCTGATTTGATGCGGTTGCCCATCTTGAGGTCACGTGGGCCTTCCTCCCCATATAATTACATCCTTAATCTATATGCTGTGAGTGACTTTTCCTTACCAATACTGTTATGCATTAAGGAGCCAAACCTGGATTGCCCAACAACTCTCGTCGAACTTTTTATTTGTCTTCCAAAGACTTCTTCCCTCGCCGATACATTCTAAAATTTTATCGTTTCTTATTATATCTGACATTTTAAGCAGGAACATATTTCAAAATATTGCAGTTACTTTGTTCGGGTTTTCTCATTGTTCGTATTTGTCATCCATACTCTCGTGTATTTAAAGAAAGTTTACCCGAAATTAATTTTAGAGCTGAAAGCTTTATTTCTCTGAATAATATATCTTAACTTTATTTTAAAATATTATTTCTTTAACATTGTATTTGATAATCTATGAACGTTTGCCACAATATCAGTACATTATTTCAAATTATGTTCTTCCGCATATTTGCGACCTACTCTTAATTGCTTTTGAGTTACCTCGTTAAAAAATTTTTGTCACTTCCGGAATAAATTGCCCATTTCCTTTAACAAGTTTTTAAATGTTTCCTTCCTTTATAACAAATAATGTAATTTATTTTCTTGTTTGTTCCACCCCTCGATCAATTAGTTAATTACGCCTGCCGTGAAATATTCCGAGTCAACGAAGCAATTAGACAAATATACTTGCTACTCCAAATCAAACATGTTCCATTTGTGGGAAATTGAAGAGCAAATGTTTAGAATATATTTTTCTAAAACATGTTAGACTAATTGTCGGATATCAGTTTTTCATGCTGTTCTTGTCTATTATTTAAATATTTCAAAATTGTGAATAGTACAATACAAAACAAACATACCAATAAAATCAAGATTATAAATCTTATTTTTGTATTTGACATCCATACCAGAAGTTATATGAAATTATTATTATTTAACGGTACTGATACTTTGTAGAGTTGTAACACAAAAATGGATTTAAAACTATTATTTATTGCGGTTGAATAAACAAAGTTAAATTGTAAAACATTATTCTGATAAGTTTATATAGTTAATATTGTAAAATTAACTGCAGTTAATGTGGTTTTATTGATATATCTACTATAATAAATATTTTTACTTTCCATAAACAACCACACGTGAATGAACAATATAACCTATTTATATATACAAAATTAAACATAATTATAAATGTATTAATATCCGTTCCATCAGGCCGAAATGCACGTTAGTATTGTTGAATAACTATTATTCCATTGAATATACGTATTCCTCCTACGGGATCTTTAAAACGATTAATTGTAGCTTAGCTTAGCATTTAACAATCTGATGTCGTGGTTGTTTTTGATTGGTGCTTGCTCTACAATTGATGCGCCTGACTTTGCCGTAGTAGCTGTACACCCAAAATCAACTACGATTTAGTATTTTAATTTTCCTTTAAACCACCACTTGACTAGGAATTCGATACACTCGTGTATATCCAATATTGAGCCTTGAGGAAATTTAAATACAAATATGAACATTCAACCGATTTTAGGTTTATCCAGTTTCATTTATATAGACAGAGATTTTCACTACGTACTTAATTTTCATTCATTGTAATGTGTTAATGAAGGATTGTCGTTTACATCATTGTCAATCAAAATTCTATATATTGTCAAAGCCGTAACCAATCAATTTATGTAATTGAAAATCGTATTTTTAAGGAAACTAAAAACAAATGAATATAACACGTGCAACGCGAATATGGAACAAGTACAAATACGTTTTATGATAACCAAGTAATTATTATTTTGCCAACAAATCTGTTCAGATAATTCACATAATGAATTAATTACACAATTCACTTAAGATTAACAATGTAATGAACTATGCTTAAATGGAATCACATCTTTTCTGAATTAGTTGGGTTGACTCGTTTCTCCATAAAAGTTTAATAAAATATTACGTATATATAATTATATTTTCTCTGGCTAGTAAAAAGAATTTCTATTTCTATTATTTTGAAGTGCGTAAGAAAGGCACGTTTGAGGATGGTTATTTAGTTAGGGCCGGTGCCTAGTCGTTCGATTGTGATTGAAGTACAATATTGCTTGGCCAAACTTTGGCGGGTCTTGTAGGTTGTTGCAAGGAGATACAAAGGCTACCTGTTGAGACAATATATCAGAAGTTGTGCTTGGAGTGAGGTGGCTCCATGCGACCTTCTACAAAATTGTATAAATAATCATCAGGTAACAATAAATTTTTATCGGGCTTCCAGCCCAGTCACTTCGTCGTCAAAACACAACGTTTCAATGGCTGTCCTAGCATTCGTCTTCAGGTGAAATGCCGTTTTGCGGATTGTTGACCATTTTATAGGGAAAATCTGCTCTCTATCAATCATCAGGTAGTTGGGTCCAGTCTAGCTCTGATAAGCTGGGTGACTTTGGCGACGAGTAGTGTGCCAGGAGTGAAAAATTCTGCGGATATTCTGAGTTATGCCTCCAATTGAACATTCGCCGACATGACGCCCAAGAGATCTGACCCCTACAAGTTCCCGAGAGCCAACACCTACTAGAATGTCTCTGGCGGCCAACCAGGGAGATACAAGGAAATTGGCATTCTCCAGCTCATCACGCACGAACACGATTCCCGTTTAAGCGGGATAGTTGCATTTTAGATTCGATGTCTTTACATTTTTTGCACACTTTTCCTGAGAGTACCCGTAGATGCTACAGAGAAATTATTTTTGCTTTCCTCAGTGAGGCAAGTGTATGTTAAATACGTTTAGATTTTCAATTTATATTTTATTAAAATATAATTTCAGTTATGTTATATTGTAAATAAATTAGAATCAAAATATTGTTAAATAAAAATATATTATTATTATTATTTGATAGGGCCTTGGCCTATCGGGACAACTGATAGACATGACCTATTCTGGATTTAAGACACGTGGTCAGTGAGTCGATTCTCCCTCCGTCTTCACCCCAATTTTCGTGACCAGAAATAAATAAAATCCGACTCTTAATTATTAAGTGTCAAAAAATATACTCCAAAGTGTTAAGTTTGACCTGTACATACTTATTCAAAAAATGACTCAATTATTATATCACTGATATACGTATGTAGTTTTAAACTAGAGTTATTTAGATGTATTCTTGCTAATGCAGAACACATTGTTTAATCTTGCTTATCTTAGGAATATTGTAATGCGGAACAGTGCTTACTTACATCATGTACCCAAGCTATCCGATGCTCTTTGGGGTTGGCACGAATTGTGCATTCAAAGTAGACATCGTCTCCTTCTTTAATGTCGTCGGGATTAAGCGAGTTCCCCAGCTGCAGGTTGACTACGGGTGGGTCTGTTGCGAACAATAAAGAGTTTGAGTTTCAAGTTGGAGCGGAGCTTAACGAGTTTTGCTATTCACTACTTACAGACAATGTTGAGAGGCAGGGGCGCTTCCAGGCTGGATCCAGAGATGCTGGGGTTCTCTGCTCTACATCGAAGTATGTGACCATCATCTTCGGGGTTCGGAGTAAATGTTAGCTTGCTAAGGACGCGGGTTCCATTACTGTCAGTCAATACCTGTAAACACAAAATCAATTTAAGCTTACAAAAAGTAATTATTGTTATTTGAAGTTCTGGAGGGGGTTGTGATGTGTCTCGTTACCACTCTTAGAATTTTACGTATAAAGTCATCATAAATATTACTTATACTGTGGCTGTAAGTTACATTGTTGTCGCCTGCAAGAATATAATTACGTATGAGCTTTAATTTCAGTCATGAAATCACATAGCTCTGACCGACAAACTACCTCGTCTTATATTACGTAATTGTTTCATTAATTGTTATATAATACATATCATATTTAAAAAAAGACGAAAATTTATCTGACACTATGTTTTAATATTTTCATGAATTACAAAGTTGTTAATGATTCATCCTCACTCCTAAATTAAGGAAAAACAGAAAATTTCACGAATGAGGTTCTTCTTGTTTGAAAATTTATATGAAACTATTTCGGAAATGAAGCCGTTATTTCAGAAATTGTGTTACATCTTTAATCCATCTTTTATGAAAATATTAGCTTTCGACCATGCTCTACAACACATAAAAGAAAATTAGCAGTGGGTATACGGTAAGAGTTGCCCACTATTCGCATTGGACTAGTCGGCCAGCTGCCTCCTGAACTGGTCGAGGCACGGAGAAGGGAAAGCTGCGTCCGCACAGCAAACTCCTCTCCCGCTATCGGAAGGGCGTGGGACAAGTACCCAATGCCCGACCTACCGATGCAGGTTTTTCTAGGGTTTTCCCTGCACTACTTTTAGGCGAATGCCGGGTAGGAACCTTAGCATATAGCCCGGGGGCCCTAGTTAACCCTTGGCTACCTTCCTCTACCCTTCCGCATCCCCCCTTTCAAATCCCTTCCTATGCAATTAAAGGGTAGTTGCCCAACGTGGATTACCCTCATGTAGCCTGTTGCCCTAAAATAATCATATATAAACCCGCCTAGAGCGAATGTCCAAAATTATATACGATTTGCTTCATATTAAATCCAGCACTTAACGTACAAACAGATACTATTAAACTCAACATTTGCTACGATCCATTATTGTTACGCTAACCAGTCTGCTTTCCCACTGTCGTTCCGTTTTGCTTCGCTTCTGAGTTTGCCAACTGTAAGTGTGCGGTTGTGTCGTTGTAGGGCAGGGGTCGCCAATCGGAAGCTCGCGGGGGTGTTGCTTGTAGCTCGTGAAAGGTTAGTAGACAAAAGAGTGAATTAGGAATCCCAGAATTGTTCAGTTTTAGTAGTCAATAATTTCGTATTTCGTCTGTATAAAAGTGTTTGTTATAAATAACACTTTGTGACACTGATAAAGTACTATGAATGTACTAAATTGCAAATGACAGTGGAAGAAAAATGGTGTAGTCGAAATAATAACAGACATACAATCATTTTCCGATAAATTGGTTATTTGAGAAACAAACTTAAGAAGTGGAGACATCAAGCTTTTTTTTTCTGTCTTGAAGAAGCATCTTGAAAAACACAAATGTTCATCCATTTTCGACCAGACTGGAGCTAGAAGTTATATCCGATTTAAGAGAACAATTTCATCTCCGCTTTAAGAGCAAAAAATTGCACACCTAGCACAATTTATTGAATCACCTTTGTATCAAGTAAGCAGAGCTCAGTGGGTGAGTGAAGTGTACAAAGAGCAGAAAAATCAAGAAGACAACATTGGATAGACTAGTCGTTAAGTATATGCTTGTAAATTTTCAAAGTAAATTAATGGTTAGTCTTAAGGGACTAGTTTAGTGGCAGTCACACTGTTGCAAATAATAAAAAAAAATCTTTACAGCAAGTTAATGTAGACGATTTCTCTCTAAAATCAATTCCAACGGACTAAATATGTTTACTTCTACCAAAACAAAAATATTCAAAAATTGTTCAATGGGACACTGAGAGAGAACACTTGATTCAGCTCAAGGTATCTGTTGCGAATCTGCTTTTTTAAGCATGAATTTCTTAAAACAAACAAATACAGACACGTAATGATTTACAATCACCTCCATAAATGCGTCCGAATGACTATGACAAACTACTCATAGGCCAACTCGTTCCAGAAAAGAAAAGTAATGCTTGAAACATTTTTTTTCTCAAACTATTGTGAATTTAAATTTTGAATTTCTAAAATTTAAAGAATTAAGTAGGGTACATGGGTAGAAATTTTATAAAAATTTAAAAATAAATGTAATTGATGATGGTGTGTAACATTTTATAAAAAAAATCGTAAATTTTGAAAAAAAGCTATTTTAAGCTTAAATTTTGAGTTGGTCCCCTTAGCACCCGAAGAAAGGGACAAGACTTCCATAAACGTTGTGTAGTGTTTATATAATCAGTTCTTTAGTGTGCATTTGGCTATTTTATCTTATTAATTTTCACAAACAGACGTGTTATATTTTCATTGAAATGTTGAATTGGCACGCACGAAATCTCTAGGAATTTCCTAGAGTTTCCATTTTCGATTGGGTAATTAAAAAAGATCCCCTCAAACGCTATTCGCTATTCCGTAAATCGATGAAGCAGAACGTAATGAAAATATTGTTCTATGCGCCATTATGTATGTGTTATCGGAAGGTAGAGCTGCTAGGATCGAGGTTGACATCAAATATTCATCCGCTGAACATTGATATTGCATATACTCCAAACAGCTAATTTCAAACAAGTAAATTATTTATACATTTCCAGGCAACGTAACGAGTTGATAGGCAGTAAATTACATTTTATTTGTAAAATTAATTCTCCACTAGAATGTTTAAAATTATTTGAACAAGTTTCAGAATATAATATGAAAAACAACAATGTTGTGTAGAAATTAGCATAATGATTTATCTGAACCTTCAAAGCTAAAATATGGTAAAACTAAAACCAAATTCTGGAATTCCACCTAATGATGAAACTATAGTCAGTTTCGCGAAACATAAGATAAACCTAATAAGGAAAAAATGTTAAGAGCTATCAAATTAAAGATATATTCACTGGATTACACACTAAACCTTCCTGTTGTTGATAACGTTTCAGCAAATTCCATCCAGGAACTGACAGAATATGTGTGAATATGTCGTGAAGAAATGACGAATTGAGGTTAAAAGTAAATTAAGAGATATTAATTGAATGTGCAGATATGTAAAATGTCATGCGATTGAGGACTTAGCGGAGGATGTTCCGTCGTTATTAAATTAGTAATTAGAATAAATTACAAGGATAAAAATTTATGAATAAAGAAGGAATGGACATATTTGTATAATAATCTGATGGTGGTAAAAGTACAGCTAATAACTATTATAGAATTATGAGAAAATGGCTAAAGCATATGTTACACTAAACTAAAAATTTAATAAAGACGGTGAGGAAAGAAAAATATTTATATACAACCGAAATAAAGTCAACTCAATTTTCAAAACCAGAAAATAAGTGCTAAAAGAAATCATTTCAAATTTAATTAAAATGCTGTAAGGAAAAATTAAAATTGTGGGTGGAAGAGGTTGGTAAACAAGAGATTGAACCGATCAGGAACAGAATTAAAATCATGCTGAAGGTATATAACCATTAGATTTGAGTAATCAGTGAAATTTGATATTCAGTTGCCCGAGAAACGTGCACGCCACTTAATTAACGAAGTGGAATAAATAAATCATTCAAATAGAATGATAGATTTTATTTGGAAAATATATTCTAAGTGAACGTAATATTGTTTTTGTTTTAATTATTACTAATACAAGTATAGATACTAAATCGTCATTTTTATATTAAAAACTTTTTATGATAGTAATATAAATGATTCATATTAATTTCTTATCAAAAAAATAATTTTATAAAAAAAATAGTTTGCTATCCACAAAACAAAACAATTTTAATATAATATTGTCGTTTGTACAAAATAAATATTTTAGTAACTTTGATCAGGAGAATTTTTAAGTAAAATGTGTAACGTGAAATAAGGCTATTTAATCAGGATCCAATTTTTAAAGTGAAGGGTTGTTGTATTCAGATAGTAATTATGTGGAGTGTGCTACGTTAAATCGATTGTTACAAAAAAAAATTGCATTGAGCATTGTTTGGCTGACATTATATTTCGGATATTAATTACAAACATTTTATATTAAATTTACGAGTGACAAGGCTAATTACTCAATGAATGCTTCAATGCTAGTGTCCAAAACATCGAATGATTAATTAAATGCAAAGTATATTAAAATTATTATACTGATGAGCGGATTACTGAATTTTATCCCGCATTATTTATTCTGGAGCACTAATTAACAAAATATATAGAAATTATAATTAAACAGAAATTAATTATTGTTCACAAAGCTTTTTTACTATTTTCTAGGAGATGAAAGTGACGCGTGAGCGTATTTTAAATTTCGAATACAATATCGACATTAATTACTCTTATATGGATAGAGTAGTGTTTCTCTTGTTTTACTCCAGTTCTGTTAGTGTCCAATAAACGATAAGGGAATGACACATGAGAAGTAAATTTAAAAAAATTAATTTCATCTCCAAATTGCTTTAGCGAATTAAACGAGGAAAATTTATTTATACAAAGTCACTCAGTTTGGGTTAGCGAGTTCTTACTTAATACGTAAATAATAATTTTGTTGTTAAATAGGTACATTTGATGGTGTTAAGAGAAATTAACCAGTTGCCAAATAAAATTACGAATTGTGATATCGTTAGTAAAATTAGGAGACGTTGAATTAGGTACTTATTTTTGTGTAATTTAAAATTGAAAGTGGTGTCTCTGTGCATTGTTAAATAGTAGATTTTGATAAAGAAATTAAATTATTATTAACATTCTCCAATTGTAAATATAATGAATTTTAGCAGATGGTTTTAATACATTATAAAAATTTATGTTCTAACAAGTGTGAGTAAAGAATTGTTTACCAGACATGAATTACAGATTATATGGAAATTTAAATGCATCAAAGTATTTTGGTTTTATTCACTCTTTTCTGGGGATTGACAAAATTATTAATTGAAATATAATGCTCAATTTCGTTAGGTGATTAAGATCGCAAAAATTGACATTTTTGGAAATGTAAACCAATTTTGAAATTTTCCACAAAAATGCTTTATTGTTATTTTCTGCAAATATTTGCCTTAATTGTGCTAAAAAGGAAATAAATTTAGGTGCGGTAAATTTTTATCAGGTATTTTCACCGAATAAAATAAACAAGGGAGTATAGATTATTTTCTTTGATCAGTATACATTTGAAATAGTTTAGAAAGATGCAATTATAAAATTTCCGTCTGGTTTACCGTCACTTTAGGTGTTTAAAACAGTATCGTAGAAATATAAATCAGAATTTTGTTGTTAAGTGTTTGACAAGGGTTTAAGAGAATTTAACCAGTTGTCAAATGAAATTGCATACTGAGATATCATTATTAAATTAAAGACTGGTTTAATTATATACTATTTTTTTTGTAACGGAAAATTGTAAGTCGTGTCCACCAAAAAATATTGTTAATTAGTAGAGATGGTAAATAAATAAAATTATTATTAACATACTCCTATTGTAATTATACTGAGTTGTAGTTGGTTTCAATACGTTTATAAAAACTTATGTTCTGATAAGTGTGAATGAAGGGTTGTGTACCAGATATAAACAAACACATGAGATGAAAATTTAAATATTTCAGAATTATTTTGGTTAAACAACTTTTCTCTGGGAAATGGTTGGGTCTATTCGTTGAAATATAATGCTATATTTTCAAGTTGATTAAATATTTGGCTTTGTTAGGTAATTAAGATTGCTAAAATTGACACCGCCGTTTTTTCGTAAATGTTAACAAACCTATTTTTAAAATAGCGACGAAAAAATTTACTAACACTTTCTGCAAATATTGGTTTACTTAGTCTAAAAGGAAGAAACGTTTGAAGCAGCTATTTTTACTTTTCTGTAGATAAATAGAGGAGGATAAATGTATTTTAAAAAAAAGTATTAAAAATGCAATTATAAAATGTTCGTATGAATTAATGATTATATTTTTCAAATGGGAGCCGTTCTGTTCGTAATCGATTGAGAGCAGATAATTATAAAAACGTCAGTAATGATTGACAACAAATACCTACTGTAGCTGCGTTGACAATAATATTTAAGAAAGTCGCAGGAATTTGATTCGTTGACAGAATGAAGAGCTTCAGGGTAAAATCGGCTCTCATATGAAAATAGGGATCAGTTAAATATTTATATTGATGCAATGATCTTTTTACAGTAACACGATATATGTGGGTAATCCGCATGGCGGCAACTCCCCTTTAATAGCATAGGAAGGGATATGAAAGGGGGGGATGCGAAAGGGTAGAGGAAGGTAACTAAGGGTTAAATAAGACCCCCGGACTATAGTTTAAGGATTCTACCCGGCATTAATCTAAAAGTGATGCAGGGCAAATACTAGAAAACCTGCATCAGGTAGGTCGGGCATTGGGTGCTTGTCCCACGCTCTTTTGAAGGCGGGAGAGGGGTTTACTGTGGGGACGCAGCTTTCCCCTTACCGTGACTTGACCAATTTAGGAGGCAGCTGGCCGACTATTCCAATTGGAATAGCGGACAACTCTTACCGTATGCCCAAGGTATGCGACCCCGGAACATACACCTATCAAAAAAGGCCGAGGTGCCTCGGCATATGGGAACCTTAGTTCAAAAAACCAGAGAGTTGTGAAGGCATCCCCAAAGGTAGATTCCGCCAGAGCTCTTTGGGAAGGTTCACCTGCGAGAGAATTCTGTGTCATTCTCTCAATTATTATAAAAAAGTTTGATGAACTCACAGGGAGACTATTCTCGTGCCTGTTGTAATTAAGCTATTAAGATCTGTTCAGTTCTTATAATATATTTTAAAATAAGCTAGATTGTCAAGAGAGCCCATGTTTCATAATAAAAAAGGGAATAACTCACCTCTCCTCTCTGGAATTCGTGATTATCTCGCCACCACGTAACAACAGCTTCTGGCCTGGAGCCCAGAGCCTCACACTCAAGAATGACAACTTGTCCCGCTTCCAGGAGTCCAGGTCGCTGGAGTAAATGAGTCTTCAGGGGTCGTACTGCATCAAAATAATTCCACTGTTTTGATAACTCAACAACAACTAAGTATTTGTGAGCGGAATTTGGGTTTTCCAGAAAGAGAACATCAACGAGTAATTGTCAGTATCAAAGAGCTCAATTTCCTCTACAGAAAACTAAATTAACCTACTTGATAATATTAAATTCGTCTTATTACTAATTAAGTAATTGAAAAGACAGCCGAAGAAATACTTTGTGTTTATAATATGAATGTTTGATTCAAATAAATCGAATAATTTTGAAAAAAATTACGTTTTTAGATAATGAAGATAGAAGGAATTATTACGAAATTGTAAGGAAAAGGTTCTAATGACTCTACAACGATAGTATTACGGTTTAATGGAAATATATGGTCATAAAGCACCTTAAGGAAAAATTCTGGGAGGTAGATTTATAATTTATGTTTCATAAATTATGCCCTGAAAGCATTACGCTGGTCTTGTCTGTTTCAGTAAAGTTATTAACTTGTGCTGCCTTTATGTTTTTTGTACACCGGATAGAGTTTTTGTTAAATATGTCAACTGAATGTGAGATATGAAGCTAAAGTTTTCTACGGAAATTTCCGCACTAGGTACACTTGCTGAGCTAATGGATTAATGTTCCAGTTATGTGCAACGCCTATTCTATCTATCAAAATTTTTCCTTACGAGCACGTCGGCAATACATTCACATTAATTTTTAATTCGGAACTAATATTGGATGAGGGATAAACAAAAGTAGACGTAAACAGCGTGCACCTATAATTTCTTCCGTAACCTCTGAGACGGAATAAATACAACAAAAATACAATGTTGGCCGTAAAATCAGAGTTTATCGTCGTATATTAGTTAAATGGTTACTCTAAATTCATACGGCGCAATAATAACTACGATCTTGAATAGTGTGTAAATATAAATTCAAGTACAACTGGAACCCAGTACATGTGATTTATTACAATTATATTTTTATACCAAAATAAAATCAATAATTAATACGTATACAAGTATCCGTCGTGAAAGGTCAGCTAAAAATAAAATTTCTACTCTGTAATTTCATAGTATTGGTATGCATAAAACCTTATAATTTAGAAACTTATTAACTTACCAGTTTGGAACAAGTTTTTGATTTATTTAACAAGTTTAATTTATGTATTCAATATATAGCTAAAGTTCCTGAATTTTTAATTTACCATGAAACTTGTTCTGATTTTGAAAACACTATCGACCATATACATTTTTATTCTGATACGATAAAACTTACGATATTATAATACTGACTTTCCACTTTAGCCTCTTTATTACGGACTATTAAACAAATATATTTTCTTCACATAATTAAACAGTGCGCAAGAGCATGTGAAACAATAAGAATTTCAGAGTTTTTACAATAGTGGCACAAATGTAGTTCTGGAAGATATCCATTAAAAGAATAAATCTTTTTTATATTAAGAGACTATAATAAAGAAGTTTTAGTAGAAAGCCAATACATAATTATAATCGGAGAGAAATAGTCATATTAAAATAAGATACACAGTCGTCCACTGGCATGGGCGTAGGCCGGAGCTCACTTAACGCGAAACGTTCTTATGGTAAGTTGTTAGTGTGAAAACTATTCTGAAAACAATGAGACAAGAAAATATGTAGCGGTCAGGATAGGTTGTAACTCGAAAAATACATCTGTAAAAGTTAAGACATGATAACTAGAAGTTGCTGCTGTCAGTATAATCAAATTCTTGAAAAATGCAATGAATGTTTTTAAGAATGATTGTAGATTACGTCAGCTTGTCTCTATAGGAAGTCCCCCCTCGTGGTGAGATACTCCCTTCCATTTTCTCCCTTCTCCTACTGCGCATTTCGTACGACTTGCTACATCTGTCGACCTATGATTTAATGTTTTCTCCCATTACCCACGATTTCTTTAAATTACTTTTAATTGTTTATTATATTTAAGTAAATAAGAGTGTGTATATGTGAATATTATGATTATTGGTATATCTAATTCTTGTTGATGTGTTTAAATTAAAAGTTTCAGACAATGCATACTTGTTTTTTCTTATAACTCACATAATAGATCCAGACGCACCGTCTTTTCTTGAGGAAGAACTAATTTAGTGTTAGAGGCCTGGCATTTGAACGTAGTATGCAGCTGCCCTCGGTGGAGTTGAGGAACCTCTAGCCTGTTGACCACAACGTGTCTGCCAGAGACTTGCAGCTGCCCCTCCACCAGGCGGTCGTCCACGAACCACGACACCGTGGGCGGAGGTCTGCCTGCAACAACTTAGCTATAGTGGCCCTGAATGCTGTGCAGGAACGCACATGCTAAGAACAACTCAACAGAAGGGAAAGACACCCTGAAATATGGACCAAGAATTTCCATTAACCAAATTGTAGAATAGCTAGTGTCGATTTCCACACTCCACCCGATTGGGGAACCTAATGACTGATACAGAAAGCCATCTTATATCATAACCGATGAAATTGAATTTTTGAGATATGATCATCCCACCACATTCTCGGTGCTTTTTTAAGTAATTATCCTTACTAATGAATTAAGCTCATCCCACATGGAATACTGACAGAACGGTGCTTTCTCTTATATTTCAAATTGACTGACCACATGGTTTGGTTAAAATATTTTCAGTGCGATAACCTAATTCAATTACGTTCAATTGGCTGAGGACAATTAAGAACAGTGAGAAATTTTGATTCAAGCAGACAAACAGTTTTGTTATTTTAGATGCGGAAATGGCACATTCCGCAGTATTACAGAGAACAGAGTAGAGATATTAAAATTTTAACGAATCTATTAAATTCATTCTAGCAATATAAAACTATTTGTCTCACGATTCCTTGATGTCTCGTTCATTTACACTGCCAACAAATTTTATATTAAATAAAACATTTACTGGTATAAACTCGGCTTAAATACTTATTAATACAAAACGTTTATTATTTTCTGTTTCATATTTTATTTAATAAAAAAATTATTTTAAGTAACTAATGTAAATTGTAAAAAAATTAACCGCATTCAACCTGACGACGATGGCAGAGATCTCCATCGAAACGTTGTGTATTAATGAATATGAATATGTTGAAGACCCTTATTCGTAAATTACGCCGGGAAAATCCTCACCCTCCAAATACTTAATATTTATTGTTATCGCAAACGCACTTCGTCAAACATATGACGACACCTTAACAAAAAATACCTATAGTCTACAATATAATAGACTGGATGTTTATACTATATCATCTAAAATTTCATTACAATTTTATAAAGTTTGTAAAACACACTGTAACCAACCGTTTTTACCCTTTTGATTCCATAAACAAATATATTTATTAAAGACTACAGAAACACAAATATCCTAAATTTAACTAGAGGCCCACAATAAAATGTTATACGCCATTGCGTAATGGAGACTATGTTCAATTGAAAATACTTTTCAAATGCAATGATACTGGTTTAAGCACACAAGTTACTTTTCGTGCTATTGATCACAACCTAAAATAGCGCGTCTACCATAATCTATTTCAAAACGTTATCTACCAATTGTTTTTGTGCTGGATACATTCAACATTAAATATATACATTTTTTGTTTTATATGTTTTGATTTTCAAACCACTATATTTAGTTCCGTTACCCTTAAATTCACGAAAAAAGTTATTAAAATTTTTTGCTCGAGTATGTATTATGATGATATGGTATGCAATTACGATTGTTTAAGACATCTATTCAAATATAAAAATAGTGAGATACTGAAATGACATATTCTGCAGTATTCTAGAGAACAGAGAAGAAATATAATTTTTTAACATATATATTAAGTTCTGTCACACAAAAGACTTAGAAATATTTATTAAAAATATATGAAATAAGAAAATGGGAATTTCATAAAAATTATTTTGTAGACCATTTACTTTCCACTTTTAAGTTTTCCTTTAACTGTATTCGCTAGTCTTCCTAAACTATTGAGAATATTTCTGGCTTTGGTACAATCGTCAAATTATGTAAAATGAAATGTTTCTCTAGTTTCATTACCAACGCTGAGACTGTATTTGGTATCAGCTAAAACATCATATAGCCACAAGAGCTATTATAGCATATATCTACAGATTTAGTAAAGTTAATAAGAAATAGCGATATCATCTATTTGAGTTCAATATAATTTTTTATATATATTGTTTATTTTTAAATCGATTTTTGTTCTTAATGTGTAGACAACATGCAGTATATTTATATTAGAGATAGGTTCATACTTAATTAGGCATAATATATATATATATATATATATAATTATTTTACGTCTTCGGTACCCAACTTAGATGTGACTTATTTCGAACGCTCAGCATGATTTAATAAATTCTGGCACACGGTCAGACGTTAATGAGTGGGATTAAATATTTGTGAGCTAGCAGGGAATGTAAGCCTCCTAGTAGGCTTCATTGAGTATTATTCTGAAATAATACTGCTACAGTTTAATGAAGTGATTTATAACTATAAGTTGAACCGATCCAGATAAAGTTCATTTTACTGAATTTGTAAACTCCTGAAAGTTCCCGAACTCGGGACATCGATCTCGCACATCTTGATGTTCTTTGAACATGTAATCAACTTAGCGTTGTTAGGTAATATGATTATCATGTTGTTGTGAGGCGTATTTACATTGTGCAAGAGACTCTTGTGTTAAAGAACACGCTTCGACCTGTGACCTTTCTGTACTTTGCAATCCATAACAGCTGAAGATATACGTGGAGAACTCGTTAGCTTTTGAGACTTCGGCTGAAAGTACTTGTTGCTGCTCCAACTACAGTGACGTGTTCAGCGCTGCGAGAAACTTTCATCAATTAATCCATGCTATTACTTGAATAATTTATGTTAATTAATTAACATAATTCTGATGCATATTTAGAAGGAAACAACTTTTGATTCTGAAAAGACAATTCCTCAGACTTTCGATGACGCATTTATTTAGTGGTATGGATTGCATTATGTTTAATGATAATCTGGAATGATTATTGAAATTTATATTGGCAAATAAATCTGACTGTTAGAAATAACGTATAGTAGAATTTCCTGAAATAAAACCATGATATCTCTAAACATAACACAAAAAGCAGCCGGAGCGGGATACAGTGTTGGCCATTAAGGAAAATAATATATAATACTTCTTCTTTACCAATCAAAATCGAAAATGTATTATACTGTACACTCATCGTAAGAAAAATAAAAAAGCATTCCTGAATTTGTAATAGCATTATAATAGCATGTAATAACATAGCTCCTGCCGTAACAGGGTGTCTAATGCGTAAATGCTATTTTGACACAGTTATCCCCGGCTCGGAATCGATCCACGAACCTTGCGTGTTTCCTCAGAGTACTATAGCTACCAGGCTAGTTGAAATAACTGCCATGCATGTGAGATACCTTTCATTATATAATAACACTAACTTCCAGGTTACCTACAATTCCGAATTGTGAAACGCGGCTATTTATAACAATATTTACGTCTAATTTAATAGTTTTTTTTATCAATAATGGAATTTTCTCTTCATCTCAAGCGCTCCGAACACTCGTAACTAAGATACTACCGAAACGTTAAACAAAGGTCACTCGACCAGAACGAAAAATTATTTTATTTTATAAACAAATACTTATTATCGGAACACTATTATTTATTTCAAACAAATTATGAGCACATTTACATATTGACAATAATAGAGTTTTCCTTTTCATAAATTACAACATAGATACAAATAAACCTTTTGTGGTAAACAAATAGTAATGATATTATTTTCTTTTAATAATTCCGTTAATGTTATAGCAAGCTTGCCTTTTAAAAAGACAATTCTGATTTCGTTTAAAAATATCTCAATCATATAAAATATAAATATTTTTCGCACGAGAATTTTAATACCTGTGCGTACCTTGCACATATCGTAAAGCATGCCGTTATTGTAACAGACGGTGCATAAGAGTTCAGTTGCAAAGTGCTGTTTTGTTGTGACTACATTATTGAAAAAATTATAGTTATAATTTTACTAGTATTTATGGTGTTTATTTTCAAATAAGCACGAGGTATTTATTTGGAGATATTTCTTAAATTACATCACTCCTGAGACATCTCGCAATACTCTTTCATACCAAATAATTGTTGATCTCCGTACGGAAGTTGTACTGATTGTAAGATACAGGATGGAGCGCGATGTTTTTTTCTCACGGTAACTGTACGTAGGAATTATCGGATTTAGTAGAAAATAAGATGTTTAAAATAAATTGTATCACTAGCTGTATATAACCTTTTTAACGTCCTTTAAAGAAAATGTTATGTTCTGTTGAGTATATATTTTGTCATTAATTGATTAAAAATTACGTACGCATCACATTATAGTTGTGTCTGGAGGTAAATTTAGACAATTAATGCCAATAGTCATGAGTAACAGCGGACTCAAAATTAAGAAATTTAAGGTCGTCTAACGATGGAATTGATAATATTTTCCTCAAATTAACAAAATCAAATCAGTGTTATAAATAATTAAATAATATTCAAACTTTACTGGTTCAATTTTTGAAGACAAGGGAAAATATTAGGAATGTTTCTCGATTTCCCTGTAAGATATTGACAACGCTGCGGGAGCGAAACAGTTTCTTGTTACATGACGATTTCGATTGACGGCAGGGCAAATAGTTTTCGCGTTAATACGAATACAAACTGATAGGTTTACTCTAGTAAATTGGTTTTAACAGCAAAATGGCTTACCTCCTCGAACTTCGCAGGTAAGCACTAGGTCAGTTCCTTCGAGCAAAGGACTAACCGCCCCTATTACCTCTCGTCCAGAACTATCGTATACAAGCAGCTGATGAGGTGGAACTGAAACATAAAGCAGAGGATATGTAATTAAATTAACTTTTTCAAACTTAACATTATATAAATAAACAATTGCAAAATTTGAAAACAACTGTTGTTACTTAAAATTATGATTTATTCCAAATAACTAACCTAAATGTTAATAATTTTTATAACGACTTTTAGATATCATACCTAAAAATGTGTTTATGTTATATTTTCGTGACTACTCTTTCTATGTCGCTAGGAATGTGATTTAGTAAATTTAAGAGAGCCTGTGTATATAATGGATGGAGACAGGGTATCGACTCGGATCTGTCAGATGGATAGAACATCACGTACCAAGTTATGGTCCTGAATTCACTTCCAGGTCCGGTCGATAATTCCTTCCTCATTGTATAATTCACAGTCGTAGTGCCGAGATTCAGTTGGAAGCTTCTGTTATGTTATTGTTATTGTTACAACAGAGACCTTATTTTTTATGCTTCTAAATTAAATAATTGACAGACAAACTATAATTTTTCTTCAATAAAATAACCAATTGTATTAATTGAATCATTTAAAAAAAGACTCAAGTAACAAGAACAGCAATGATAGAGACACACATATTCAAAAAACAAGTAAGAGAACATTTTTAAAATATATTATTAAAATCCCGTACTAGATGAAGACTGATATTTTCACGAATTTATTTGAGACTCACAAATTGAAGTCGGTCTCTTATTTTTAATGAATTGTATTATCCTTAGTTTATATATTTAAAATAGAATTTGTGAAACTAGACTATAACAATCAACTCAACAACTATAAGTTATTTTAAAAAAGGACTCTTAAAACTGCGTTGAAGTATTTTATGTCAACTAGTAATACATATGGTAATATTTTTAAATTTGTAACTAAAAACACTATGGAAAAGTATTTTCAATTTAATAATAGAATCAACTTGACTTTTAAACATACTAGTAAATTTTTAATTTTTTGTAAAATTAAACTATTTCCTAGCAGAATAAGGCATTGAAGGTATTTATGATGTGTTCTAAAATATTAAGTGAAATTTTCCATCATATCTAGAAAATATTTAGGTGTTCAAGTTAGTAATATTTAGAGTACCGTTAAAACGAATCACTTACTCAAATATGCGGTTTGAGGCAAGTAGGCTGTCAAAATTATACACAAAAATTTAACCCTCATTTTAATTAAGTTTGACTTTACTTGACAACTTCTCTAAAATGTGAAAAAGAAATTAAAACTTTTCCTGTGTAAAACAAATTAACGTATTTGAATTTTTCTGTTTTACATTCAATTAACCAGTATTGGTAATACTGCCTGTATCTCATAATAACGTAATTTATTTATTCTATAAATAATATTGAGTCAAATTAGAAGTGTTGGAAAGTATCTTCATAAATTGTCTTTTAAAATGGAAACAATTCTGATATGTGGATAAAGTCGTGCGTATTAACGTAAATAATGTATATAAAAAATAACAAAATATTATTGCGTGTGTACAAAAGACAATTTTACTTATTTCTCCGTCTAACAAGTCTTACATTAAAATTGGAAGACCGAATTTTGTGTAATTCACAATCGCACTAAGATTTTTGGAATTATACATGATTAAAACAAAAGAAGCTTCAATCAAAACTTATATTTGATTTATAATTTTATTTTTTGTTTAATCATGTTAAATATAGTTAACTTATCGTTCGTTTCAACATGAGTCAATTAAAACTCAATTTTATTTATTACAGTACGCAATACGCATATGTCGTATTAATATGAATTAAATACATAAGTCTAACTGAGAATTCGTCGTACATTGATGTAGACCTATAATTAAAATACATTAAAAGATACGTATCGCTATTTAAACTATAAATTTCTACTAAATAAAATCAATTACGTTGTTAAAATTTTATGTCCTAGATAAGGTAATAATAATGTTCTTTGTTTTCGTAAAATATTATATGATGTAAGCATAATTATTAATTCTTTAATGAGAGTAGTTCTACGATATTCCTCTTTGTTACCGCTAATTTCTCTTGAACGGTTATTAAATTGAGAAATATCTAGTAAATATGTATTAAGTGAAAATGCTGTATACATTAAATTTAATGAACGTTTTGTATTCATTCAGTGTATCAATATTCAATAAATTAATATCACATATGTAAAGGACGGATTTGCAAGTATAGAATATACTTGAAGGATCACAGAAATAGTCTTTCGGTTTTGTATCCATGAATTATCGATATCTGGCAACAGCGGATGAAGCATTGGACCATTATTGATTCGGCGTGTTTACCTACGTTTTCGATTAGGGGCTCAATGGATGTTTGAGGCTAGACTAATTACAAATATGGGTATATTTCATATAATCAAGAAAAAATTTAGAGAAGTTAAAGAGTAGCAAATCGACTGTAGTTTAATTAGCATATCGAATGACTGAAAACATAAAATATATTTTATCAACATAGGATCCCTCAAAATACGGATACGAACATACATTAATTGTGTTTATGAATGTCTGCCTACAAATAAGCTGAATAATTAAAAAACAATTGACGGTAAATCTTCTGAAATTGAAAATACAGATTAATTAAAAAAATTATTATATTATGTTGTTCATTTCTAGTTTAATAATATTTAAGTATTTTTTCTATATGAAAATACGCATGTTATTTTTTTATCGATTTTATTAATTTACTAACCATTTTTCAAATTACTATAAACTCCGAAATTTTAGTCTTCAGCTTTATCTTTCAAAATTTATGGTTTAGAATTTAAGTTTCACTTCATCTTCTTAAGGAAACATGGGGTCAAATTTCAAGCATTGAAAATCAACATGATGAATTGTAGTAGCAACTTTAAATAAATCACTCCGTACGTTTTATAAATTTCTTGAAAGTTTTCTGCGATGAATATAGTAATTTTCTGACACAATGCATATTTCAAGATTCTGCAAGCATCATCATTCATCTGCTTTAAGACCTTTATGCCCATACTTTAAAGCTAATATAAAAGAGCTGGACTTAATCCCCAATTATACTGTAGAACCCTCGCTTTCCTTGATAATGATCGGTCTGAGTTATCTTCAAACTTCTTCTCAAATTAGATGTCTTATAAGGCGTTTTTATATGAAATTTCTATAAATGGTGTCCATTCCATTAAGTATACATGTCAATCGACAATTTTGGTGTTTCTGTTTCGACGCATATTTTTTGTTCGCGGATTTAAGTTTCATTTTCGAGAACAACTGATGTATTTAACATGATAATTGAATGCAATATTACTTTTTGATTCCACGATTACTCAATCAATTATTTCGAAAAAATGACTGCTGCGAAGCGAAACTATGGTTCTCTCCCATGCATATTTTATTCAATTCTTTATTTATTACAAGTACCATTGAGTGGGTATGAAATTGAGGTTCTATAATCTACATTTGTAAGTGAATTAAGGAACACATTAAATATTTCGTATACAATTTGTATCCTCGATTTAATAGTTATGCATGGAAATGTATTGAATATTAAGCCAACTCGACCATGTTGTAATACGTTATTTTGGACGAGGTAAATTTAATTAACATTTATTCGTTATTGCAAACTCTTTTCGCTTTGTGTTATACGCTAGAATGTAGCTTGACCGACAGCATTCCCTGTTCACACCTGTGTAGAAGACCCAGTTTTTCTGTCGCCGAAACAAAAGTGTCGTAATAGAAAATATTAGGTCACTTACCTTATTGGCTGTTTGTGAGAATTGCCGCTAGAGCGAGAAGGAGTGAATGGAGGACGCCCAGAGGTGGCGGAGAAAATAAAGGGAGAGTCAGAGTGGACTAATGTAGTGGAGTTGAGACAGTCGTGGCGTTATGACGAGAGTGGGATGAGAACAGTTGACTGATGGTAGGGGAAATGACGGTAAACAGTTAATGTTTGACAGTGGAAGGGAGTATCTGAACGGGAGAAGAGAGACGCAGAAAGACATGTAAGCAGCAACACTAATTTCCACCGGCTTTTGCTTGCGATATATCGACAACTTCCGTCTACGCAACCACTCACGTCAATCGTATTTATGAATTATTAATTTTGTTAGTATAGAGTCAAAAACCTATCTAAACGTATCTAAATAAGTTAATCATGACCTAAAATACACTACGAGATTGAGTCTTATAAATTAAAAATACTTAATTTTTTAAAAGATAATAAGCGTATTTTTCAATAAATATATTTTTAATGATTTTTAAATTATTATTTTCCCAACTTCCGCAAATAATTACTAAAACGTGATAATAGTTCAAATAAATGAGAAAAATATTGTTTAAACTCCTGAAAATCAAACATGAATACAACACGCTATGTTAGTGTAAATTCTTTAGACATTCCTTTTTCTGAATATTAAGTGATAATAATTTATAAAATGATGCCATTGCACACTTATAGACTTTTCAATTGGTTTTCCGTGTGCCACATTTTTGAAGCTACTCAGTAATGTGATTTTATATTTATTATTATTATTTTTGCTATCTTATCTACTCCCTATTATCCTTATACCTGATTTTCAGTCCATAAGGAGAAAGTAAAGATGAAAATATGTACACAGTCGTGTGTAAAATGCTGTGCATTACGTGAATGAAAATAAATTTGAAGTCCCTGTACGCCTCACCTCATACATTCGAGGTAACTATTAATAATAGCCTATCTATTATTTTGTTTCCAAGAATTTAGTTACTTTAATTTTCTCTTTGACATTTGCTAGTCCGAGACTTCAGCTGGGTCCATGTAACGCAATAAAACTGTGTTATCCAAGTAAAAACTCATGTAAATAAATGTAGGATTCTGCGTTTGTTTGCAAATCAGCTGAATCTATCGCCGGCTGTAAATACAACGGTAACGTTAACATTGGCTGCATATGTCACAGCTTGCATTCGTTGAAATATTTTCTGTCCGCCTGTAACAAACAGTCGGTACCACATGTTAACGATGTATGCTAGCGCTCATGATGCTTGCGAAAACCACAACTTCAGCCAGGATTACGCCTGTACTGGGCCAAAAATGCATACAGATTCGTTTTAATATTAACTTGTAATTTATTCGTCATTTACGACTTCCGAATATCTGACGTTTGTAACGTTTCAAACGATATTAAAGCCATTTGCCATCGAAATAGACAAAATATTCTTATTTTATAATTGTAATATAATGTCACATTATATGTAACAGAGTAAAACTTATAAACAGCTATAAACAATTCTCTCTGGGTCAATTGTGTGAACTGATATTTGGTATATAAACTTTCAACGAATTTTCACCACACTTAATTTTAAATTAAATTTGTGTGTCTAAATTGTTGTTTCCATTTGTCGTGAAACAAGACGTAATTCACAGTTTTCAATTTTAGCATTAAATATATTGAAATCACAACTGATACAAAAAGAGCAACTGAAACATTTTTTCCATCCAAAGAGAATTCTATATGATTTAATTCTAGTCACAGTATACAAAAATAATTTGTTTTCCCTAAAATAAAGTTTATTACTAATTTTATTATATAATAAAAATCGGTTAAATCCTAAAAATGATAATACGCTTATTTATTTTAATAAATTGTTATAATATATTTATATATATTTTTCAACATTTATAATTTGACTAAATCAATGCGTTATAATTAGCTTAAATCAATTAGATAATACAATCCCTTCGTATAAATAACTAAATTAACTAATTATAAAGGGTTTGAAAAATCCATTCCTTACCAGTCTCCTATATATACCATTTTTACAAGGCGTTAAAGTTATCGATGTGAATAATATCGATAATTAATTCCAGGCACAGGAATCAGGATCGATTCGGATTATTTGGAGTAACTTTAATGGTGCACCAATCGTAAATGTTATTACAACTATATTTGATATTTGATCAGGACGTACTGAGAACATTGACATAAAGACCTTAAATATGTCTGAAATTTTTTGCAAATTAAAGCAACGTGCGGCCAATCTCTCTCAGCAGGTTTGATTCTTAGATAATTATAACAATATTCAAACATGTAGTGGAGCTCACAAAATATGTGAAATAGCAAATAGAATGCACGTCAACACGAAACAACAAATGGACGACGAAATTTATTAATTGGAATGGAATTTGAATATTCAATGGAATGGACATATTTTGATAGGCATAACAGGAATTTTAAGAAGACAATAGAGTGCGTGAAAGCTGCGCAGTGCACAAATGAGTTCCAGAACATTTATATGCAGAAGAATGATAAGATTTGTCACCTACTCAAATATTGAGCAACCGAAACTCTCTCTTCTGTTTCTTAATTATATATGTATATAAAGATAGAGAGAGGGGGGGGGAGATCCAGAAAAATATCCTCGGGTATATAATTGCTATTCTGGATATTTTCGTTTGACTTACAACGTTAAAAAAATTTTCGTAATTTTCTCCTCAGTTCATACGATGAATATATTTTATTCAAAGAAGTTGATTTTAATTAAAGATTATAAATGTGAATTATTCACATATTTTGTGTCTTTCACCCTTTTTATGATTTGTTCATTTACATGTGTTAATTTATTAGTAATATGTGTACTCCCGATTACTCTATTTGCAGGTAACGTTAGTCAATTGCAGTTTGAATCTGTGTAATGATTTACGGAACAACTATAGTACAATGCAGCATCAAGAAAATCTACCACCATAACTGTAAATTGATTCCATTTTCAATTCTTATGTAACGGAAATTCCATTTGTGAAATAAGATGAAAGTAAAGAGAAATATTTTCTTTGACGCAACATTTCCCGAATTTTTAGCGAGTAAATAGAATATACATTTGTGAAGCCCTCGATAGATCAAAAACTATGTTCACAATAACTCTGACACATGTTTTTCTTAAGTTCGTTTACATACACCCATATATGTTATTTGTTGGTTAAATTGTACTAAATTAAAACAAAAAATTATGAATTGATTAAAAACCATTTATACAGTCTCCAATATATATTTATCTTCATATATAGAGCTTTCGACGTATGCTAAAGTCATTCTTTAAAAACAGAGTTGTTTAAGTTTTAACATTCTTCAAAACAATAAAACACTTCAAATTTTTATATAAAAAGAAATCGAAGTCATAGTTATATAATATACTAGTGTCAATTAATTTATTCAAACAATTGGAATTATTTTATTAGATAATTATGATCTCTACAGGCATTCGATAGACCAACAATTGTCACTATTATATTATATATAATTTTGGAATATAGTTCTTTTTATATAAAAATTGTAAGTGTTCTACTATAATTGAAGGTAGTTAAAATTTAATTTAAACGACCCCGTTTGAGTTTTTTTTAATTGAAGTTTATAACATCGTAGTCATTTGTGTTATTGTAGAAGTCGTAAGCTCTCTTTCTGGAGTTCAAAATAAATTGGAGATAAATTGGATAAAGTTTTTTTTATTAATAATTATTATAAATAGTTCAATATTACTTAATACAAAAAATTATCTTTCCTCATGTACACTGATTTCTATTGGTGATTACGTAATCAATTTTAATTTATTCTATTTTTGAGTAACTACCAGTCTGCACTATCACATTAGCTTGCTTTCAAATTTCAATTAAACATTTTTCAATGTGTGTCTGAGTACTCGGTATGTTCCATTATCAGGGGAAATACAAGTAATGGAGCGTTAATTTTTTTCAACGACGCCGGGGGTATACAGCGCTTTTGGACGTGGGAAATTGTGAACCCCCTGACTATTGCGTAACTTGTAATCATCGTCGCATTTAAACACGCAAAAAATCTGGTACTTGGTAGTTCATGTACATTTGAGCAATATTTTATATAAAATTATTGAGACCTTTAGGCGTATTGAAATGAAACGTTTTTGCTATCATTTGATTGGTCTGGGAGGAAATGCGAGTAGCGATGATTATGTGTAAATTTGTACCTTCACGTATCTAAACATTATTTTTATTACCCTTTTAAATTATGCAGTTTTGAAAATTTATTTATTATTGACTAATTGTCAAGCGGATATATAATGCTTATTATGAATGAAAAGGTACTTGGCTGGCTTGTAACAGAATCTACTTACCGATAACTGTAAGGTTGACCTGGAAGTTTCTGGTAGGAGAGTCTTTGAAATCCACACGACATCTGTAGACACCCTCGTCTTCTAAAGTAACGGCGTCTAAGGTAAGCCCGGCCGGGGTCGATCCTGTGACAAAATATGCTCGAGGTCCAAAAGCGTCCGAGTCCGACCAGTACAGAGCCTTCGTGAAAGGACGTCCACGCACATCAAAACTGTAACAGGTAAACGGAAAAGAAATATGTAAGTGCTATTATATTTGAAATAAAAATCAACCGTTTCTTATGAATATTATTATTTTTTAACTAAGGTTAATTATTAGAATTCAGAAACGTAACATGATTGTAAATGCTCGATCAAAAATACTCAAAATGACTTGATCGTCTTTTGGAACTCATGAACTTGTATCGCTTTCGACGGATCTAAAAAAGGCCGATGTAAAAGTCGGCCAAAGCTAAAGTAACCTGACCGATATGATACTGGGAATAATCCTTCGTCTCGTATCCGTATCGTAGCATACGGAACGGGACAAGTTGAAAGTATCCTCATTCACTTGACATGAAAGCTAACCTGAACTAATGGCGCACACAGAATTTGTGACTGATAGCAAACTGTCCTTTCAATAAGGTAACATTCCCCCGTAATAATGCAAAATATGTGGATTTTGAATTAAAATATTCATAAAATTATTAAATATTGAGTTTTTTAAAATTTAAATTTGCCCATATAAATTTAATAAAAATATGAAAAAATAGGTTTCGTCTCAATATTGCATGGCTAGAATAAGTATTGCTAATTTCATAAATATAGCCAAATACAGATAAAAGAAGTGATAACATAAATACCACACAACGTTTCTGTGATCTTTGTCCCTTTCTTCAGGTTCTAAGAAGAGCCTATACCGACACAACTGCACAGTTGAAAAAACTCAAAAGCGAAGAAAACGCACCGACAATGTAAATCAGACTGGTTAGGGGGATCTGTGAAGTTGTGTCACTCTAGCGTAATAATAAGGAATCGTATCAATTGTTGAGTTTCATAGTGACTGTTTGTACATTAATTGCTGTGACGCTCAATTTAATGTGAAGCATCTCTGATATAAGTCAGGAATTGTACTTGTTGTCAATGTCTAAAATCTTAGCATTTGGTCAATCGTATGTATGTTTCGAATTGATGATGTGTTTGGAAACTAAGGATTGCTCATCGTTGGGAATTTTTTTTACTAGACATTGATACCGGTATTAAGGGAACGTTTTGTTTGTCCTATGTAGTAGTAATTACAATTAGAGTAAGAGATTTTGTAAAGACACAATGTTTGCAGTAGGTGTCAAGTGGATCCTTGGGATTTTTAATCAAGTAGGAAATATTATTAAAATTCATATTTTAAATTTTAATTCTTATATTTACAATAGCAGTTATTTCTTACGGGACGTAATTTAAACGAGTTATTAGAAATAAAATAATACTTGATGTTTTCACACCTTCTAGTAACTTCTGGATACGATAATTAGCATTTCAGTTGTTCTCAAAATTTTAATTTATTTCTCTCTCCGGAATACTTAAAAATTTCTTCTGCGAACTCCTTCAAAGTGTTCGCTACCTTTCTCTGAACTCAAACGTCACCTCTTGCAATATTTTCCAGAATATGTTAACTTTATCTGTTACAGTGATATTCAAAACACTAATTTAATTGAACTACTGGAAACAACGAAACTGTCTTCCTCTGTGCAGGTGAATGTATACAGAACAGTATTAATGTTTCTAAGTTGAACAATCCACACCCGTAAACAATTTTATCGGTTTTCACTGAAAGCAAAGTTGGTTTTTTAATTTCCCAAGAACAATAAATTTCCACAGAGGAGAAAAAAACTCACAAATGCTTTAACAGTGTGTCTACAGTTTTACTACTTACTAATTAACAAAATATCTAAGCACTTCAAATTATGCGTCGCTTCAATGATCAGCGCAATCCACGAGAACATATATCTCAAAAATTGAATGTTCTACAACGGTTTTACTAAACTCGTCATTAGAATACGCGGAATCAAGTTTTGTTTTATTTAATTAAATGTATTCATTTTCAGTAAATGTTTTAATTGATATGCATTCTGTAATAATTTTTATATTTTAATATATTGAAAATCAACAATTTATATCTACGTATTCGGAAATGTAAAATAAATGTATGTCATTTCAAAAGGACTATAACCGCAATTCCATATTATACCAAAACATTTGTATCTCTATCTCGTTTCTCAATTAGGAAACAATTGCCAGCGAGATTTTGTGTATGGAATACTGACATTACATAAGCGATATCGGAGTTAAACTGAACCTCTCATAATTTGCGAGGGTTTAAATATGACCTCCACTCCTAGTAAATTTGGATTGTTTGCACCAAGCATTTGTCCAAGTACCACTCGCAAAATTGAATTGTCCGCTCAAGATCAGCTTTAATTAGAGAGCGGATTAATGTTGAAACACAGGCACTTGTTTCAAAATGCGAGGACTTCAGTATTTCAGGGTTCTTGTTTCCAGCGCTATTAGTTACGTAAAATCACAATGGACATAGAGAATATTTAAGTGGACGTGCTAAATTATTGTGTTATTACGAATTTTGTGAGCATTTCCATACGTCTAATAATGCAATTAATTTCTTACAGTATTTGTACTTAATAGAAATATTTTGAATTAGACAGTTAAACTGATTGCTTCGAAAGAACCTATATATTTTTATACTTGCAGACTGGTCTAGAATAAAATAAATTTTATGGGTTGAGAAGTGGTTCACATTTCATCAGAGAAGGAATCAACTTGCAAATAGCACTCCGCTCACCATAATTTTAAAATAATATTCGTTATTTATGTTCGTCTGTATGGTTTACATTGAATAATTAACAGTCAATGACAGACAGTAAGCAAAATATAATTTATTTTATGACCCACATGTTTCTGTCATGATGTGGATCCCCGTCAGGGAAATAATTACAGTTATACGGGCTTATAGGAACTACATTAGAAATATATTAATATATAATGGTATCACTATATAATGATATTATATTTACATACCGACCAGCTGCTGGAATAACATTGAATTTAGAATAGTTTCTGTCCGAATTTCCAAGTACTAACTCAATATTAAATTATTTGTGATTAGAGAAATTAATGATATAGCGCAGTCTACTATTATACCACATTATGTCCATTAGTTTCTGTGACATTTATAATATGGAGGAGTGTACGATATGAATTAGACTATTAGCTAATATAAAAGTATATTAAATCTAAAGGTAATAGAGAGGTGTCGTAGGAGTTCAGTCGAAATCACGACTTCAAGCTATCTGACTTACATGAAAGTTTGCAGTATGATAATTAATTTTAGTCTATTCCTATTATTATTAATTAAGTGTTAACTCATACACTTGCTGTACAGAGATACAGAAATGGTGAAACGGTATGTAAAGCTTAAATTCTACGTAAGTACAATTTTAAATCATCTTGAGTCACATAGTTCTTTATGCTGAGAGCACGTATTTACGATCGTCTTACACATTTTCTATTCAGTTATTATCTGAAACAATCAACAGAATTGCTAAAATAATATATTTCATGGCTACGTAGTTATTTAATTAGTATATTTAGAGATCGAAGTAAAGTGAAAAAAATTATAATAAAAATATTTAATAATTAAATCGTTAATACTTTATTATAATTTAAATTTCATCATAGGAACATAATTGAAGAAGTGCATTCGTTGTAAATTTCGTACCCATAAGTTTCTAACTGGCCAGGGTTTATTATTAAAATGAAAAATTATTATTTTATTAATTATAAAATGTGTTACAAAATACCTAATAGATGGTGCTTACTCGTAGTACAGAATTCAAATAAAAAATTGCAAATCATTCTGGAAACCAATATTAATTATATAAAATTATTGTCTATAAGTAATAGTTCCGTCGAGTTGTCAAAGCTTTCTCGTGTGAGTGCTCTACAATGAAAAGGATCATGTTGAGGCAGTGTTTTCCTGTGTGCTACGTGTAAATTTGCGTGCAGGCTGACACATATCTGGCCTGTGGATTAATGGCACCTGGCAGTGCAGCGTCCAGAGGAAGGCAGCAGCTAGCCGCTTGATTTACGACCCGACGGAGCCTATGAAGCGGGCAACAGCCCCTGCCACCAAAAAATACAACCCTCACTTGCACTGTGTTGCGGGAAACGGTCTTTACACTCTAAAAGCAAACATAACAAAACCAAATAATCTCTTCGGATTTCAAATAAATAATGGCGGAAGAGAAGGGAACATTAATCGGATTGAGAGGAAGCACTAAGGGTAATTTTACATCTCATAAATCCGTTTTAGCTCTCAGTTAACATCCAGTATGAAATGCTGCGGTAATTTTACTGAAATTTTCTCATCAAAAAATGATTTTAAATTAAAATTTTCTACACCGTAAGCTTTTGCAGATATAGCATCGTTTAAGAAATTGAACGAATTATCTAACAGATACTGATTTGTAATTATAATTAAATGTCATTATTATTTGTTGCAATATTTCCGAAAATAATAAAATAGATTTACGCGGCACCTTTCAATGAGGTATTTAATTGACGCATAATATTACTTGAAAGAAAACTATGTATTTCACTTGTTTTAAATTAAATATTTTTCTCTCAAATCATTGAATTAACATTTAACGCGTGAAATGTTAATGCCACTTTGATTCGAGAATGATCTTTGGCCAATCAGATAATATATATTTCAGAATTAATTTCATATTTAGGACAACGAATATAAAGTTAAACCTGTAGAGTAATTAAATAATTTGAAGATCTATTCTGTGGCAGAGTATTAAATTGTGGAGAGTAATATGTTTGAGGTAGAGTGATGTTATTATGACTGAATGATTGTAAACATATTTATAAAATTACTACTTTCGTGTTCATTCTCACTGAATTATATTCTAGAAAATGTCATTTTAATTTACAATTATTATTTTTGAGCATATTATTGTAGAAAATCCCGGACTAAATGTAAAATAAATATTAATGTACAATCAAGACTGGTATGAATTTCTCACTCGAAAATAATTTAACTAATTTTCGATTCGTCTAAATTATTAATTTTATTACAACATAATATCGCTGAATATTATATAACAATTTATGTGAAAGGTATCATATGTAAGGAAAAATATGATTTTAAATATTTATTTGAAACATTTTAAAATTATTTTCTTTACTAATTATACAGGTATGTTAAGAACGACGAAAATGAAGTTTGTAAAATATATTACCTTTATAGTTATTAGAATATTGATATGCGTAAATAGCTAGAGGTTGGGGTATATATAGTAAAAAAACTTTGAAGAAATATCTTTCAAGTATCAAACTATTTATTACGCCTCGTTATGAGAAACCTGAGATAAATAAGTGTCTGATTACCAAGAGCCATTAGTTTTTCATTATTAACCTAGTCGATTATGTTTAAAATATTGTTGTAGAACTATATAATTATGTTTTCCCTGATAATAATAACAATTAATTTTTCTAAATTATCCAGATAACATTTCTGAAACAGCATAAAAAGCTTAACACTGTACTGAGAAGATTAAGTGTATTGGCAATACAAGGTGCGATGGAAACTGTGTCAAATAATTAAACCAGTACACAAAATTTGTCGTATGTTAGGTCAATGTTTTTTACATAATTATTAAGACGAACATTTCGTTAAATAGCTAGAGGCAGGAATTTAATATAAACGCTTTATTTAAAATTACATCATTTGTTGCGCAGTCTAGGGAATTTATAATAATACAGTAACCTTTTACATCTGTAAACGTAATAATGCGAGATTGCTCACTTTTAAACACAAAATTGTCAAAATTGTGTCCTACACATACGTAATTTTATAGAAACTGATTTTTACTTTAAATTGTAAAGCACACGATGCTTTAAAAAACGCAATAGAGCCCTATAGGACGGTGAGTTCTTGAAAATGTTAAAGGTTCGTTACAATTTTGCGCGGAATATAATAATGTAAACATTAAAGTCGTTATGGAATTTAATAATGGTACATGGAATTGAGATTAGAATCTATTCATTGATAAAAAAACTTAAATATAATGAATAACTAAGTTCTTTGTACAGTAGTCGTGTGTGAAAATAATACGATAGGATGGAAAAGATGAAAAATATATATTTCAGATAAACTTGATAAAAATATTTGAAATGAACAATACAAATAGAATTTTTTTAAAAAATAAGTCACCCACGTTCTACATTAAAGAAGATATTCTTGATTTTAAACACTCTTTTTCGATTATACGATTTCATTAACTTAGTTTTTCAATAATTAGTCAGTCGCGGGTTCTCCAATAGTATTACCAGTAGTTTCATGCAGAAACGATACATACAACAAAAATAACACAGCAGGCAGACCCGTCAATGCCCAACACATGTCTCAATGAAGTTGAGCAGAAATATTTGGTCAAAGTAGAATATTGTTTTTCTCTGTTTACTCTCCAGATACGAAACAGTGACATAATACAATATATGAAAAAAATTATCGTAAAATTGTACTATATTTTAACATCACTATAATTTAATGGAATTTCGTAATATCGGAAAGAGATTATTTTAGAATAGGTGCGACCGGAATAAGATGTTGTTTAATTTTGAATAATATTTTCGTTAGTTTCCAATTAAATCTTCAGTAATGGATTTAATAATGGAAATAATTTGAGTAAGAATTTTTTTACGTTATCACTGTTCGTCTACAGCTCTCTTATTCAAGCTTACAATTTTGTAGTCTATGATATCATGATACATATATGTCAGTTTTCAATTGTAGTTAAGCAAACTTACGGCGGATTATCGGAGTATTTTTGTTATTTTAAGATTAAACCACTGATTTAAACGTTAAAAATTAAAATAACTAATTATTTTAAGCGTAAGTGTGTTTCATAATAGAAATTAATCCTGAATAATTATTTGAAAGGTTAACGAAATTTCTATACGCTGGGACTGGTGATTGACGCACACAATAACTTTGTCGTTGGTACACTACAGTAAAAATAATTTACTCAAAATCCTGGTATTAGTGTAAGAATATGATCGAAAATTTTCAAGCTGTTGTTATATGGTCTAAATAAAAGTTAAATGTTGTTTTAATTAGGTGTTATAATTTTAATTTCTAATTTAAAATCGTAATTATCTTTCGAAAACAGTATTTAATCAAAGAAAGAAAAATGCGAAAAAAGTAACGCGGCTATAATGTTTGTTAGCACCCTATATTTCGAGATTACGCAAGGTAAGATTAAGTATATTATACATACGGATACACAGTATTAGGGAAATAACTGTATCTTGCAGGCAATACTCATCTAAATTATGTGAATCTGTATTGCAATAGTTGTTGTTGCTAGGCAAACAGGGAGTGAACCTTAACCACACACTCAAACAATGTTGCCACATTAGAGGTTGGTGTCCTATCGTTTAAACAGCAGCGCTGGGTTGTTGCCCCCCTCTCCGCCCCGCAACGCAAACATCCCATTAGCTAATCACGGGCGTGCATTAGAAGGGCGTGTTCTCAGGATATTGCACGGTTCTCGTCCACTGGCCCACCTGCCCCCTGCAGACTACTTGCGAATCATAATTAATAAATGTAACAAACTACGAATCGTCGTAATATACCATAGGTCATTAATTTACTCCTAACTGTTTGCAAATTTTCATCAAGGAAATATGACTCGCTCATATACCTTAATACCTGGAAAGTGATTTGATTTAATGTAATTACAATTCATATGATTGTTGCTAATAAATCAAAGCCAGTATATTTCCATACGAAAAAGAACATCCGTCAAATACTAGAATTACCAATACCAGCGATTTTTTCCCAACTGCACGCAAATGTTGGCTCAAGTAAATAAAGATCCCGTTAATTTATTTCTTATATACACCAAATAACCCAAATTTTTATTTCATCAACTGCAATAACCTTTTGTTTCAGACACTGGTCATTAACAACAATATTTTCCTGATAATTCTTACGGCTATTTATACCAATAATTTATCTTTTATAAAAGTATATCTCCTATTAGAAGTGTATTATAATTTACAATTTACAATTCTTTTCATTCTGTTAGTGGAGCATTTAATCCAGTACTATGAAGTGAAAAATTGAGGATATTTTGTCTGACCAAATTTACTGCTCATCTTTATTGTGACTTTTTTTTTGAGCATTCATGGGTCTGCCTGCAGTTTTACTTTTTTCGCATATCTTGTTGAGTCCGTATGCATGGCGTTTCAAACATAGAATGATCTGAGTGCACCAATTACTGCTTCCAGTGTATTTGAAGGACACTCTACGGGACCAGGTCACTTCTCCGCCATATTGACATATGGACGTTTTCGATTTGATAAGGGTCCGGAAGACTAAAATATGTCGAACATATTACTTATCGTTGTTATAGAAGAATAATGGAGAGGGCGGAAAACCCTCAGTGAATCAGAAAGCAAAGTCATGCAAAATAATTATAAACGGCTATTAGAAACTGAAAATTAAAGTGAATAGGTCAATTTTTATGATGCAAAGTAAGTATAAATAGCAATACGCAACTTAAAATTAAATAATTTCAAAATATATATTAAATATATTACTAATATATATATATAATATATATATATAATATATATATATAATATATATATATATATATATATATATATACGAGGTTAAATTTTAATTTCTCTTAATTACTCATGTATACAATAATTAATAAACAATTTATATAGATGATATTCGCTTCCTTTTAATTTTGTTCGCATTATATGCATTAGATATATATTTCAATAGGTGACTTAAAATAGTGAATATTCCCTATCATTTCGTACCATAATAGTGGCAAATCTAAAATAAGTACAACTCAAATACTAAAGGAAATAGTGCCTGTGTAACCGAAAATGTAGACGAAGTATAATTTTTTTGGATACTTTACTACGTAGAACTTAATAAAATAGGACACGATTTGACGGAAATAAGCAACAGTCTCGTTCGTAACTCGAATTAGTGGATAAATAACAGGATGTAAACGGCATTTGAGTGATAAATAGTGTTGGGTACAAGAGATACCAAAGATAAGCAACAATAGCAAAAAATCTAAAACAGTATAAATAGCATAAACAGGCGAATCTAGGAATATTTAGAATTACTCTATTAAAAAGCATATTAGGATATATATACAGGGAATTACATTACAATTGGTTGGTACAACTGATAATGAAACGAATAAGTTCATTTAAATTTTATATAACCCTGGGTTACAATTTATTTCATACAACCTTTAAATGTAATCAATTGAGTGTTATAAAAATTAAGTACGTAAAGCATAAAAAAATTCTCTCAAGTTAGCAATTTCATTCTGGCTTGGATATGTACCGTAGTTTCTCAACTTTTTTCAGAATGTGCAGCTCGAGCAGGCCGTTAAGCAGTCTCTAGCTATTAAAGTGTTTTTTCAAAAAAAAATAATGTTTCGCGCCTGTAAGCAGCAGAAAATATAATTTACATAGTGTCGTGTTTTATATTAAAAATTTAACTACTCATTTTAATTTTTTTTCACAGCTTGGCTTGTAAATAACGAAGTTATTATCATTTTTCTTTGAGTAATATTAATAAATAATAATCATGATTTGCAGACATATACAAAATTTCTGTATAAGTAAAAATTCCAATAATTTACAGTCGTCCACATAAACAACAATGTTTATTCAAAAGGATAGTTGGAGTATGGTCTGCTCTTGATGCTTATACATTGGAATATGGAACGATATATACTTACAAAGGGGTTTATATAAATTATTCCTTTGTTTAGGATGAAAAATTTAAAACAAGTAAACTGATCCTGTGTAGTGTGTGGTGTATGAAAGCAGAGCACAGTGCGTGAATGACGAATAATCTATATGATAAAATTCCATTGATTATAGTCAGTTAGTAAATAGTTTTAGACTTATAAGAAGAAAATTATTTGTTAGTATTTATGTAATGTAACCCACACATGTTTATAATCAGTCACCCAATTTATTTAAACCTCCATTACTAATTTAATTATGAAGCAAGGAGCTTTCTGCCGATAATTTGACCATAATTATACAATTTTCAAAACTCTTTATGTACATATAATTTATCAACATTAAAATTTATTTTCATATTTATAATATTAGTGTACCAAAATGATCAATTATTTTATCAAATTTAATCTCTTATTCATGCCTTCAAGTTGATAAAAGTTTCTGTATAAAAATGTAGTTTTAATTGTTTTGGTTAAAACCTGAGTGGTTTCATTTCATAAATACCAAAAATAAAAATGAGTCATATGAAATTTATAATCATTAAAGAATAAAAATTAATGGTCAGTCTATTAAGACTATATCTATATCTATAAAATAGAGATTTGATATTTATCCTCTAGAATATTTAACTCACACTTCGAAAACATCAGTCAACTGTAATAATATATTAACTCTGATCTGGGTGGGAAACTTCTGTTTTCAATTGTTTTGGTCGTTTATAGTAAAAATGAACTTTACGTTTAACGCAGTGGCATGTGAATAGAGCACAAGATAATATCAAAGTTGACTTCAAAGTACCTAATTTCACGCAACGGTTAGTTATTATTTTCCCGTTATAAATATATACTAGATTTATATGCGATAAAATTAAATTTAAAAATATGGGCTTTATTTAATACCGCTGCACTATTCTTCCATTGATAAATAAATATTATAAATAGATACGTTCTTTGGATTAATTTTGCATTAAATTTTTATTCACAATTCAAAAAATATTTTAAATTTTTCCTAGGTGTAGTTATCAGTTTACATAAGCTCACAAATTTCGTAGCGGTATTTTTCGAAACCTCTCCTCAATATAACGAACCTTATACAAACCTTATACAATATAACGTGACCAAATTTAACCTAAGAAGGATATTTTTAACAATTATTTCTTTATTTTCACTAGATAATCAAGTATTCTTATGTCTTATAATACTAGAATACCCACTACAAACAATAATTATTATCGAGTAAAAACACTATTTCGAAAACGTTTCATAATGCAAAATATTTAGCATCAAAGACGATGGTTTCAAGTGTTTGCAATTTACGAGGAAAGTCTAACTGTAAATAGAAAATGCGGAATACATATAATTACAGAAGAAATATTAGGATTACGTAACATATTATAACTGGATTTGTATACATATATTCATATTGTGACATGTTATTTTACGCCAGTCATCGTTTTCCAAATTTACTTTGTTTTGTCTCTATTTTAATATTTTTTTTTATCGTGTTTATTTATTTCGTGTGGTAAACAAATATGTCTGTGATACTAACCTCCTATGTGTACTGATATTGCGGACCGCAATCGGAGATTTTATGCCGCTGTGATTAGTATTTTTCTTTTAATTTGACGACGCGAATAATTTGTCATTAAATTTTACAAATTATTGCAATTTTAAAATGCAGATTAAACGTAAAATTTCTGGAGAAGTTTTTATTTAGGCTGAATTATATTAACAATTAATCAGAACAAAATTATAAACATGGGAGCTATTTTTTTAGGTAACAGGCTACGTGAGAGTAATTCACATAGTGGCAACTCCCCGTTAATAGCATAGGAAGGGATTTGAAAGGGGTGATGCCGAAGGGTAGAGGAAGAAAGCCAAGGGTTAACTAGTGCCCCCGGGCAATGGTTTAAGGATCCTACCCGGCAATTCACTTAAAAGTGATGCGGAGAAAACCCTAGAAAAACCTGCATCAGGTAGGTTGGGCATTTGGTACCTGTCCCACGCCCTTCTGATGGTGGGAGAGGGGTTAACTGTGGGGTCGCAGCTTTCCCCTCTCCGTGCCTTGACCGGTTTAGGAGGCAGCTGGCCAATAGGAATAGCGGGAAACTCTTACTGTATGCCCAAGGTCTGCGACCCCGGGACATACACCTCTCAAAATAGGCCGAGGTACCTCGGCATGTGGGAACCTTAGTTCAAAAAACCAGAGAGATGTGAAGGCATCCCCAAGAGTAGCCTCCGCCAGAGCTCTCTGGGAAGGTTCACCTGCGAGAGAATCCTCTCGCATCCTTCCTTTCCCTCGTCATGGGAGCTAGATATGCTGTTTCTTATCGGAGAGTTAAGACTGGTCTGCGGCTGCGGGAGGAGGGAAATATGTCTGTATTACATTGTATTGCTTACTCGTATTCATATTTAAACCAATGAATTCTGTTTTTTTTATACTTGTGATCTGTCTAATTAATATTCTTCAGTACATTGTACTTTTATTTTTCTTCTAAAAATGTAACAATATTGCACTACTTATTATATTAATGTAATTAAAGGCGTATTTCTGCATTGCTTAATTTATTTTACTTGTGTTTGCATTATTTTAAACGAACTGTAATTAATCTTCTGTCTATTCATGCTTTTACATGAACCTGAGAAAATATCTGGTTGTGTGACTAACTCGGGCGTCATACATGACGTCATCAGCCAAATTGAAACCCCTCCTCTGGATCTCGCTGAGTCCGCTACCGTCGTCCCCAACCTCTCAGATACGGTATTGTGACTATCTATTGGTGCGAGTGGCAAAATTATTGGCTGGACGATTTTGAAAAGGAAAACATTACCGCACGGTACCCTGAGATAAAACGTGTGAAATCGTCAGTTTTTTTACGAAACCAATGTTCGGTGGGTCCGCCTGAGAACGGGATATTATTTTATTATTTTTGTGTTTGTAATTAAATGTTGTGTATTTGTTTACGTATATTAAATTATTTCTGAAATATATATATATATATAATGTGGTAGTTACGAATATGTAATTAAATAATAATTAAATTTTATCATTGATTATTGGCGGCATAAATTTGAGGCAATTGCATTGTGACTTATAGTATTGTAAACGAGAATAAGTAGCCGATAATGCTGGCTACTAAGGGCATTGTCGGCTAAGGCATAACTAGACGTACGGAATTTTAGCGAAGCAAGAGTTACTGGGAGTAGGGCGGAGAATGTTTTTGGAAGGCTGCAGAGTGTGATTTGGGAGGCTGTGGAGTTGTATTGAGAATGTAGCAGTTCAATGATCACAAGTGTACGGAGCAGAATAATCAGATATTTAGAGAGAGCGGAGTGTAACTGTAAATAGGGATTGGTCTGCGAGTGGTGCTTAAATCAACAAAACAATTATATAATTCGAAACAGACGAGACGTGCAGCAGTGTTTTGTGTTTGAAAACAAAAATACAATAGAATCAGTGCAAATGACCTGTTAGTGAAGTGTTAAAATCAAATTAAGTGAACACGAGCCCCAGATGACCAGTCAATGGTAATGTAACTCAAATGAATTTCTCAACTGTAAACCATGTATTGTAAATATCATTTACTGTCATATTTCAATAATTTCATTAAAATTATATAGTTTTCAAGTTAGGAATAATTGTGTTTTGTAAATTTAAATGTCATTTTGTTGTACTATCTTTATTGGAGGCCCGACAGGTGGCCATGAAATGAAGTTCTTGCCAAAGCCGTGGCATAATATTAATAAACTGTAAATATCAACAAAGAGTAAATTTTGTTTATTAAATTAATTTATCTTTTTAAAAGTTGTTTAATTTCAACTGCCTTTCATTTTGATTACTACATAATTTGCGCCTGACATGATGGCTTGTAATTTATCTAAATTTAATCTCCTTTCATTTTGTTTATTACGATATATATATATATAGAAAATTTAATAAAGTTCTCGTTGTTTTAATATTTAAAATATTATTTACTCGAGAAAAAAATTTGTACTGAATTTGTTCCATTTGACGCTGTGCGTTTGACGCTTGTTATTAAATTCTCAATTAATCTGTAAAATAAAAATCTCAGATGTGGTAAGGCTATTCAATTATTTCTTAGAGTCTGACTTGATTTATTTTTAATCATAATAGATTTATTTAGAATGCAAAGAGTTTAGATACAACTAATGAATGTTGTGGAATACTTTGTATGCTAATTAATTTCAGATAGTGCACTTGGATATTACCTCGCAAACATATGATATAAATTATTTAATTTATCAGATTGAATATCATCACAATACCTGTAGAGAGGTTTTCCTGTGCCGTCTCTGAACCAAAGAACCATATAAACTCTGTCTTCCCGAGTTGATGGTTCGATGTCGCATGGAAGAGTTACGCTTCTGCCTAGAACAGCATCGACTGCCACGGCGCTTACTGAAACAAAATTAAATATTGTTATTTATTGCGTTTGTTTTGCTACTTCTTTGTGAACCGCGTACATATGATAATCACAATAATTAAATCTGACGTCTTTCTCCCCTAATTTAACTGCCAGATAGTGAATTACTGAAGTTTAAAACTGTCTGTAATTGGTGCAGATGGAAGCCATCGAATCTGCCGCAAAGTCGTGCTGCTAATGCGTTAACTGAGAAGATATCTGAATTGGATTCAATTCAACGTCCTGAAATACTTCCCTGAAACTGGGTCTGAGATGAGGTCATTATTAACCACTGCGGTGCAATTTTAGTTCCAACAGGCGTTGTTTAAAACCGTTGGGATTAAACTTGTTAAAGTTATTTGTCGGCATTAGTTATGGCAGTTTCACAAACTATTCAGGGTTTCTTGAATTTATCAAGGGATGTGTAAAATTTGGAAAAAAAATTAACAATTTATGAAAAAATTGGGACTGAAACTCAAACAAAAGTTTTACATAAAATAAAAATAAAAATGTATGTTTATAATCTAGCACCAATTCTTGTATAAAACTAACTCAAATTACCTTATGAATTACTTTTTATGAGTATGAAAGTATTTTATGTCTATAAAATAATTAAAATTAAGTATGTACTGTATAATTTTACTATAATCATTAATATTTTCGCTCTAAAATGTTTCAATATATTTATATTAAATTAAAATTCCAATATTATGTATAAAAATATTATTGAATAAGAAATATAACAAATTCAGTCATAAAAGTGATAATATAAATACAATGTGGTATTTATATTATCAATTTTTTGTCTGAATTTGCTATCTTTCTTTTTCATTATTTTAATCAGACGTAATTGTTTTCATTTTACAAAAACTATTAATTACAAAAACCTCATTTACAGACTAGAAGAAGTGGCTGAGTTTAACTTATTGAAGGTTACTTCTGAATCCAACTGAAGTGTTTCCTAATTATTTAATATTATCAGGAAGTTTGATAAACTTTTAGTGCGAAGATTTATTAGCCTTATGTATTACTTCTTTCATTAAATTAATGAATATTAGAGTTGCTTCTGAATTTATTATAATTAATTATTTCACATACCAAAAATGAGCAAAATAATCGACCTAAAAGGGTAGTATAACAGATTTCTTGAATATCTCTCAATTATAAGTCCTAGAATTTTCTTGACACATTATCTTAAATACACGCTTTAGAGCTGGAATGACTTTATATTTACCTGTGGAGTTAACCCAAACAACATTGTGTGTAAATACGTCATTGTTTCCTGCAGAATGTATCTCTTTAATACCTTTATAATATTTTAATGTCATACGCCATATTAATTTAAAAGGAAGTTCATATTTAAAAGCAAGGGTTTTTAAACTGATATTTTGTAAAGCAATATGAAAGATACTTAAATAAATAAAGAGTAAATTAAATTTTAAAATGTAGATACATTCATTCAAGTATTTATTTTTCGATTCTGTGGTCTGAAAGCGTAAGCGTTATAAAATTCACGGTTAACTACAGGAGGATCAATTACGCAACACATTGTTTTGCGATAGAGCTTTTCACCACGAAGGCCGTTTACCATGATTTTCCATAAGTAGCCAATCTTGAAAATATTTTTATACATTTTATTTAGATAAAAATTTTGGTGTAACTATTTTTTACATTATAAATGTGTTACCTGAAAAACTATGCTAGTGATATATATCTCGTAACGGAAACAGAAAAGCATATTTCCATAATAATCAGTTGTCAGTTTTATCATTTGATTATTACTACTCGTTAAATATAAAAGTCTTTTACTTCATTTAACAGTCAAGCATAAATGCCATTCTTAATTAAAATAAATTGAAATATTTTATTTTATTGCATCTAATTTCATTTATTTTATTTTGTGTCCTAACAACATTTTAGTAGACGGAGACGTGAATTTAAATAAGGTGAATTGAAAAATCGAAAATTTTCATTGTGTATGAAATTAAGAAGGAGCTGAACATTTATTTAATGCATTTTAGTCATTTAATTGACGTAAAGAATTCATCATCAAATACACTTTCCTGGGATTGCTCCCAGTGAATTTTTAATTTTATCGACGCCCATGAGACAGAAGTAAATGAGGAAAATTTTAAATGTAAAATTATTTATTTATTGAGCTACGGAAATCGCTTACTTATAAATAAGAAATTACTTCCTCATAGCTGTTTTTTGATTTCTGTTCTGTACTTTTTTAAACGTTAGAATAATTCTTGCGTAAGTGCTTAAATATTACTTTTAATCCGACAAGGCGTTAACAGACGCAGGTCTAGTAATTTTACACCTTTATCGCTTTAATTCAGCTTGTTTTCCATATTTTATTCACGTTCACGCAAAGAAATTTTCGTTCAATGGAATTCTGAAACGTGGCCGTGGCGGCGGGCCATTGAACACACTCCCTTAGAGGAAAATACTGGCGCTGAAAAAGAGGGAGCGATAGATGTAAATAACACGGGGCACGGTATCTACAGCATGATTGATGGCTGCATCCTCCTTCGTCTATCTTCATAAGGGTGTTACATTATTACTCAATTAATCAAGCCCGGACAACATGGCGTTAGGAGCTGCCCTTGTCACGCCTCACCGTTAGCTGAGGTGGAGAGAGATAAGGAAGGGCTTCCTATGCCCAAACACGCAGCCAGACACTTAAACCATAATTATTGTTGCGTTCCCTACCTTTCATCAAGAACCGATACGGGCCTGAAATATGATCCGCATTACGCAATAAAACTTCACACCTGAAGGACCGAAATTGGAAATCCTTCTGAAAACTTATACATACTTGTTGTCATACCTACAAATGATCTACAAACATTGAAAGTTTATTTCCATATATGTTCAATTAATGATGTTATTAATAAGTAACGCTGTCTTCAAAAACTAAATTTATGAAAAAAAAATTCAATGCGTTATGGAAATTTAACAGCAATTTTAGCCCAAAAATTTCCAAATATTAGTTACGTCCTCTAATCAATCATTGATGAAAGTAATATAAGAATTTACTTTCTGACTGGATACAAATGATTTGAAAATCTGCATTGAAACTACACTGCTCTAAAAAATTATTATACAATGTTGCAGAATTTACACCAAACAGCAAGATTAATTGAAAAACGGATTTCGTGTGATCTCACAGAAATTTCTGTATGACTTATCATTATATTATGAGGCTGCTTTTACCAGTCTTCTCCTTCTAATCAATATAATAGTGTGTTTGTTTGAAGGTTTGTGTGTATGTATGTGTAAATAAGTGTGTGTAAGTTCCATACACCCATGGTGAAAAATTGACCAAATTTAGTACACGTGTTCCTGTCGAACCTGAAACAAACACTGTGGGGGCACACATCTACTACCACATCCGCGAAGGTGGACGGAGGTATAAAATATTAAATATGCAAAAGTGGCCAAAATTTGAGTGGGATATATATATATTGGGGTCAGTGAAACTGATAGTGTTTCTCCCGGTTATTGTTTGGTATACCCTTTCTGTATTGGAGGGGAGTACCCTTAGCGGTGATGGCTGAAACGCGTTGTACAAAAAAAACGCGAAAACAACCGAGATTAGAGTCAAATCTGGGGTTGTGCATGTCGCTGAGTCTAGTTATTTAAACCCAGGCAACGCCAGTCACCCAGATAATAATTGTTTAAATCTTCTGAAAAACAATTTGTATTAGATTAAAAAAACATTGTTTAACAGAAAGTAAGATGTTTGAAAATTTTGCTCGTGTCCAATAAATTGTAAGATATTAATGTTTACTTTTGTTTTTCTATATGTACATACGCTTTTTCCACCAACACATATATTACAATATGAATCCAATTAGTCTAAAACTTTAACTTCATAAAACCGTCGGAAAAGGTATTAGGTATTTTTTTTGAATCTATGCATTTGCAACGAACACAAAATGCGATATGTATACTTAACCGAAATATTTGATTCAAAGAAGATTTCGATGGAAAATTTATGGAATAATACTAGACGTTCACCACTTGACTCATTAGTTTGTATTATTTCACTCGACGGTTGTTCAAAAAACTGACGACTTTTTGAGTATATTAAAATTTGTATTCATTTTTCGCTCCAATTTTTGGATTAACAGAAACAGAGCACATGCTATTTTGATATTAATAACTTTTTTTAAAACTCAAAAAATAAACTAATGTTTTGTGCACAGTTTCTGAATTTGTTTATTCTAAATTGTGGTTTTTTATGAACGTAAACATTACTATAACAAATAATGTACCCATCTATCTGAATTTTATTGGATTGACCATTCATGTTTAATATCCACTCTCCTTGTGCATTGGCGTGTTCGTGCAATAAAATCTTCTTTCAGCAACAATCGTGTGGTCAATATTTCATTCGCTAATGCAGTCGCTAGAGCTACAAAACAATAACAGTAATACATTTGAACGAATATTTCCACTAATGGAAATCCATTTCTGGGGAACGTTGACGAGGAATCGATAATGATATCCAACTAATATTATGATAACGTAATTTACCTAGAAGCATAACATAATTTAAATTAATATTTAACTCGCGACTCTACGCATTCACGCCTATAAACACACTAGTGATTGAAGGAATATATAATTTCATTATTCGTTATTCGGAGGAAACAACGTAAATGTTTTTATTCTTAAATTAGGTATAATTCATTATTTACGGTTATAACATTTTCCGTATATATTTAAAATAAATGTGAACAATGACCGTAAGCCATTCGCTATGCACACACGTGAAACTATATCAAATGCACCGTGCGGACTAGTAGAGAATTCCGGTCCGACCCAGTAATGAAAAATAAACAAGAAGAATTTCTATCAGGAAAGCTATTTTCTTTACATACAGCTTATGTAGAAGATTCATATCTCTCAGTTCCAGGCAAACACTGCGTCGAGAGCAAAAATAATAACGGCATTTAAAGATCCAAGATATTTACAAGGAGTACCGTCTGCGTCCAAGATCAGTATATCCAAAATATGTTTATTTTAATTTTAAAACTAATTCTTCTCAATATATCAATAAAAGTTATTTAAAACAAAGTAAAACAGAAATTTACTTTCTTAATATGCGAATGTAATTTGAATTTCAGTCTCATACGTATTTATGTGAACTGGAAAACTTCTTCAGTATGACATTCGTTTTATCTGAAAAGGCAGTCTGCATATACTACGATCCAATTTGTTTGGCCAAGTGACCATGGAGGACTTGGAAATTGTCGGTTCACTAATATTTTTGAATAAACAGCTTGAATGTATTAACATTTTATCGATTCCAGTTTGTGAATTATAAATTAAAGTTACGTTTGTTTTAATGTACATATTGGCGACATTTAAAAAAAAGGTTAATAAGACAGATTGTCATTGTTGGCTTGCCGCCACGACTAAATTCTTACGTTGAGTAAAATATATTATTATTGGATTATTTTTCGATGACGAAATTTTAGTGACATTATGTGATTGGTGAATTTATCTTGGTACCGGTTTGAGTGCAGAACGACGAAGAATACATTCAGCGATGCTGCAGTGGAAACGTTTTAATATTTTCATTTAATAGTGACAATCAGGTTATAGCAATACCACACAGATGTAAAACAAATCTGAAAGTCTTAGGTTGGTAACTGGAGGAACTTATATTACGTGATACAAAAGGACTAGAACAATTGTTATTTTTCTGTTAAATATTTTTGGGTGAATTTATTAAATGTTGAGTTTTTAAAACTTTGATTTTCTTGTCCTAATATCCATGTTATTTTTTTACAATAATAGGCTACATGAGAGTAATCCAATGGTGGCAACTCCCCTTAAATAGCATAGGAAGGGATTTGAATGGGGGTGGGTGCGGAAGGGTAGAGGAAGGTAGCAAAGGGTTAACTAGGGCCCCCGGGCAATGGTTTAAGGATCCTACCCGGCATTCGTCTAAAAGTGATGCAGAGAAAACATTAGAAAACCTACATCAGGTAGGTCGGGTATTGGGTACTTGTCCTACGCCCTTCAGATGGCGGGAGAGGGGTTTTCTGTGGGGTCGCAGCTTTCCCTCGCCATGCCTTAACTGGTTAAGGAGGCAGCTGGTCGACTATGCCAATAGGAATAGCGGACAACTCTTACAGTACGCCAAAGGTCTGCGACCCTGGAACATACATCTCTCAAAACAGGCCGAGATGCCTCGGCTTGTGGGAACCTTAGTTCAAAACCAGAGAGATGAGAATAAATCATCTGTCTTTGCCGGTTTTGTATGTGTAAGAACCTGCGAGCGGTTGAGTGGTTTGACGTCGGAGAACTTGAACATTAACTACCTCCTTTATATTTATTACAATTGAACTTTGGTACGTAATTATTAAATTATTATTTGTATATTACAATTTTCGCGTCAACGTTGGGTTTGAAATTGTCAACAGTTTCCAAATTAACTATAACTTCAATTATCAAGTATATATCAATATGAATATATTTCTGCGCATATCAATTATTTGGTCAAACTCGCACCATTATTATGTTCTTATATATGTAATAAACATATAACATGAGTAAATATTTTCGCGATAGAAATAAGCAACGTGAAAGGTAAAACCATCAGAAAGATTACTCAAATATTCAAGTACTTGTGTGTGGAAATTATCCTTCCCATAACAACGATTAGGTTTCGTGTACATTAGTACATACAAATTTTGCGACTTATCGTACTGGCTCTTTACTGCTGTATTGTATTCATAGATAATTTACTCAGTACAAAATTTTCTTGATTTGAATTGCATGCACGAGTATCGGATAACAAAGAATTAAATTTTAACATTTTCGTGCAATTAATTGTAAATTAATACTTTATTGTAGATAGTAATAAATAAATTCCTGAAGAACAAAAAATACATTTAATTGTGTTGTTACTTTAATTTCCTGATTTTAGTGACTGCACTCATTTGGCTGTCGTTGTCTCTCAGAAATTGCGACAAATAACAACATCAAAAAGCCTTTCCGTTCTTCAAAATATTATCTATAATTAAAAAATAACTATGTTATAATTCCAAAAGCTTTTAGATGGAAGGGAAATTTCCACAAAATCTTCGACACTTTCATAACATAGAGAGATTTCGCCGTGATTTTCGGTTCTCAAGTTACGTATTCAACGTATCCATTATAAATCGTTTTACCTCACCTCTAATCTTCGTCACATCTATTATTTAAGATAAGTCTCGCGTTACCGAAGTTTGTTAGTTGAATCGGGGAACATGTTGCACGGAATTACAGTGACAGTCAAAGTCACAGGCAGAGTTATTTCATATAAAACATTTAATTTTGTATTCTTAAGAGCCGTACAGAACCTCAATGTATCTGGTTTGTAAATACCTTTGAGCAAAAACGCCCCACTGGAAACCGTTTCATCATTAATGGGACATTAGTTTACTCCCTCGAGGAATATCGTTTCAAAAATACAGTAAATCTCTCCCAACAGATTAAACATAAAAATTATTAATAGAGGATGAATTCGTTTGCCATCGGCGGAGCTGGCATTTAATTAGGTATGCCGAACTACCTGTTATCACTGAATTCTGAAATTGCATACATTGCTCTGATGCACTTGTTTACTTATCATTTATGATGTACTTGAATATAAAAATGTTTTTACTTCCAGTCTATAAAACTTTGAGAAACGTTCGACCGAATTTTTTGGTTCCATATCCAATATTTTCCTTAAAACTAGAGCGTTTATAAGCAAGAATAATGATTCTACCAGCTTTGCAGTTTAAATTAATATACTCATAACTTGTCTATTTAATTTAATAGAAAATTCGAAATTGATTTTAGGTCAATATTAGAGACTTGAAAACGTAGGAAATTAATCTGTTAGTTTGATTTTGCTGCGTATATAAATTGTCGAATATATTACTCATAGCATCAAATTTAGTTTGTATACTTAACAGTTATTACGGAATTCGCTTTTACTATTATAACTATAGACAAGCTTAATTTATGTCCTTCCTGATTCATATTAGCTTTACAGAAACATAACTTTTCCAATACATCCATCTGACTTAAGCATTCAATTTTCTTACAACTCGAAGTATAATCGGTAAATCCTTTATCATTACTTTCTATATTCAAGTTATATTTTGAGAAATGAGGATATTTGATCAAGTGGAATATTTGTAAACGATAAAAGATTACAAAAATAATTACAAATCAAATAGACACATAAAAAGACTGTTTCATGATTTAGTGTTGTACCAAGAAGAGCCTAAATTAATTCTTATAAACAAAACAGAAAAATAGATCTCTTGTACACATTTCTCATGAACTCCATAAATTTGAACAAATAAGAAAAATTTTAAATACATTTTAATTTTAGTTCCTAACGATCATCACTTATTTTTGCGCTTGAACGAAAACTGTGATTTATATCTGTTATGTATATTATTTTATACTAGAGCGGTGTCGGCGTTGCCCGGGATGTCATATATCCATAAGCTCCAATTTGACAGCAGTCTCGGATGCTTTTGCATTATTTTTATGTAAGTCCCCTCCATCCCCAACCCTAACCGAGCTCACCTCCCATGTCGAAATTACAACAACCAACATCGGTAGAGATACCATCGATGTCATTAACCCCGACGTATATTTATTCCACGCAAATATCGACCGTTTAACATGTTTGAAAATTTCCACACCCAACCACCCCTGTTTGGGGGAGTTAAACGGCAAGTTGAATGACATAATTAAACTCAGTAGCAACCATAACACTGTATTCGACTTCAATCTCGATTGTTTTTGCTTCATTTTTATGTCATGCCACGCCACCCTCAACGATAAGTGTGCTCCCCTACCAAGACCGAAACGAGTTTAAATTATACACAGAGAATATGAACCAAAATTTTAGCATCTCATTGATCCTTACATACATTTATTCTACACAAAAAACAGCCGGTTAAAATGTTTGAAAGTTTTATCCCCACCATATAACTCAACCCCTCCCACCCCGTGCACTTTTCCCAGATTGTCACAATTAAACTCAGCGACATCCGTAACCTCGATTTTACTTGAATCTCGGTTTTATTCGCGTTATTATCTTGTAAAGCCTCTCCTCCCCCACCCATACGGATGCTGCTTTCCCATGTTGTAAGGAGTTGAAATTATACACAGATAACATCGGTAGAAACACTATCCATCTCTTTGACGTCTAAAATTATTTATCCGACTTAAATATCGGCTGTTTTAGCCTGTTTGAATATTTTCACCTCCGTCCACCCCCTCTCCTGTTAGACATGTCTCACCCCAAAAGAGTTTGTTTCCTGGTAACAAGAAATACAAGTACTAAATTTGCTCTACGGGTGTAGATTTGTATGTAGAACATACATACATACAAACATGTCATAAATACAAACACACTGTTATATTTATTGGAAGAAGATTAGATTAGATTAGATAGATTAGATTATGGTGAAAGCTTAATTTTAAAACGAGCTGTATTAACTATTTTCTATGTCCTAATACATTCACAAAAGGTGATTAAATAAATATAAACTTATTATTAAATATAAAGATACGGTATGAAATAGTTATAAAGCATAAATTAATAACAAAATAATCCTCAGCTACATCAAAGCATAAATTCGAATAAAAAATAAGTCAGCCAAATGAGATTACGGATTTTAATGCAACACTTAAATAATGAACATTTAAGAGCAAATGTTAATAGCATCGGTACAATTCCATTCTTTAGAGCCCATGAATATTCAGCGAGCTGATTTTCATAATCAGAATGTCAGCAGTAATTCTAGTGAAGTAAATCCGTACGTACGCAGGGAACGGGAGCAGGTACTGACAACTGAGCGGACTTACCTATAATTTACATCTTCAGTTTCGCAGTAACCCATCTTTTTAAATAGCGTATATATGCTATGACGTGAGAAAAGTTCTCTACACGGACTTCAAAAATTGTAAAGAAACCATTGTAAGTTAGTAGCTACATAAAATTTAATAACCGTTAATTAAAATGAATTACAATTAAAAATGTTATGCTATGAATATTTACGTAATAAAATATTCATTCGGAAAACAGGTTATATTAATTTTAAAATTTCGGTTGAAGCGTAAGGTAGGATAATGGATGTTAAACACTAATTTTAACTGTTATGCTATAAATTAAATCTGGAACAAATATTTGTAAAATATCTTACTTGATAAATGAAAAATATTTAATTCAACAATCAAACGAAAACATTTATTAAATAAATAAAACTCAGTTACATTATATTTATGACTGATTCCGATTTTACGCTAATTAAATCTGAATGTACATGCTACTGTGATTTGGAAATAAATTGGACCATTTCGCCAATTAAACAATTTTATTAATTATTATTTATATTTTCACTGTTCAATATATGATCACGTGATGTCCTGATTACATTTGCAAAAGTAGTATTGGAAAATTTATGATACTAGAGTAATCGGTTTCAGAAAGTCATAATTTTACATTTCGATTAAATACAGCGATTCCCTTACGACACATGAGAAGTTTTATCATTTCTGATGGTTCGCAGGAGTCTGGTGCAGAAATGTGATGCAAATTTAAATTGAGGTCAAATAACGTGGGTGGGTGGTCGTGAAGAAAGGTGGGGCGCCTCCCCCGCGATAAGTATACGCTGGGTCACCTTCAATGCATGCAAATGGAGTCGCAAGAGGGTATATTTTTGCATACTTGAATACGGCCACAATATGATAAGGCAGTATTTATAAGCTTCAAAAATGTTTCAAAGTATCTCTCATTAAACCTTAAGTTGTGAAATACTAACGACCCATAAAAAAGTTCTAGTTTATATTTATGCTTTTCCACACATAATATTAACTAGTACTACGTTTTAACGCTTTTGAACTTTATAAACAACACTATATGCATCAGAATAATTGTATATAATAAGCCTATAGTATAAGAGAATTTCTATATTTTAGCAGAAGGTTAGAACCAAAGGTAAACTAATTAAATTTGTGGTATCAAAAGTGGCAGTGGAGCTAATAAAGACCATAATTACTAGCAGTCGACCATGAGCCTAGGATTTGAATCCTAAAGTTAAATCTGTGTCTATTTAAAAAATACAATTTTCAAAACTATCCTTATAGCATCTTACATAAAATATTTGAAACGTATGTTATTCAAAATTTCAAATCAATATTACCAATTGGAACTGAGTCACTGACAGTAAAGTCAATGATAATTCACAGTTTGTATTTAACACAATCACAAATGGAAAATACCATGTTGAGCAACACTCGAAAAGTAATAACTGTGACTGAGGCTGAAGATGTAATTTATATATATTGTAATACCAATTAAAGAGGGCATTAATTATTTTAATATGATTGTATTGTTAGCGGCACGAGTTTTGAAAGCAACAATCACGGCTCCTTGTCGGCGATAGTTGAAAAACCGCGCGCTCGTATGGAAGGCCAGTCTGGCAAAGGTTACGGGAGAGCGAGAGTGCTGATCTAAAAGTATGAATAGCGCGGTCCAAGAAGTCTAACTGCGAGATCTATTAGTTTACATAAAACGCGAGTAAACAGTTTTGACGGAGCGACTCAAATTATAATAGCAAAGTTGGAAGCAACATCGACCGTGTGTATTAAAAATTTAATGTGTAGAATCAGTGAATAATGGCCTTTTTAGTAAGTGTTGTCTTCAAGCTCCAATAATCTGTTCTGGTACCAGAACGACATTCGTGAGTACAAAACAATTATTTAAAATCTGTAAACGAGAATTGAAGGTAGAAGTCATATTTCGTTCGTTTTTCTTTTCATTTAGTTTCTTTCATTTCGTTTATTTTCATATTGTATTAAGTTAGCTTCAATGAGTTTGAATTGTTAATGTTATTTTATTAAATTGGATTGTTCTTACTATCAAAGCCAGTAATAACCCTGAGATAAAGAGAATTTCGACGTATTTGATTGTAAAATATAAAGTTGTATTTTTCCTAGAACGCCACGAATTGCAAAATTGAAATAAAATATTTTGTTTCTTAACTTGATGAAATTTGGCGTATAAAGTAGGGATTACAATTTGTACTTTTAAAGAATAAATTTTCTAAATCTTAATAATTTTGTTAATTAATTCTTTTAATTAAGACCATCTTTTAATTATTACAATATATTTTTGGAAAAAAATGTTTACGAAAATTTTTATATCAAGCTATGCAATATATCAATTGGAAGCAATGTGTCATCCAATTTCTGGATACCCGCCCAAGTAAGAGCCTTGTGCCGAAATGTTTGGCTGACTGAGGAATGTGTCTGATTTACAAAAATGTCACTTACGGAGAGGTAGAATGAAGAAAAGGAACGGAGAAACACATATAAGCCTTTTATTACACACAACTACATTGGTACTATTCGTTACCTGACCTGTGATCAGAAAGTTCTGCACAACAATTTGAAATTTGTAAATAGTATGTATTTATATCTGTGTTGTAAAATATTAATACATTTCATTCAAAAATCATTTTAATTTACAGTTAACAATTTGAGGTTATCTTCTTCTAATAAATAAAACAGACTGTTTGTTTGTATGTATGTATGTATGTAAGCCATGTGTTTTTGTATTTTCCACATACAAATCTACACCCGTGGAGAAAATGTCACAAAATTCCGTACACGTGTTTCTTACGACCAGGAAACATACACTGTATGTTGAGAGACGTCTACCACCCCCAGAAGCGGGGGTGTACGGGGATGGATATATTCAAACATGCTAAAGCGTCCGTTATTAAGTGGGATAAATATTTTTAGAGTTTAAATAGATTTATAGTGTTTCCAACGATGTTATCTGTGTATAATTTCAAACCCTTACAACATGGTAAAAGAACACCTTTAGGGGTGGGGGTGGAGGGGCGTCACACGGAAATAACGCTTATATAACCCAGATTGGATTATGACATTAAACTTACCATTTACTTCCGGGGATGTGGATAATGGGGGGCTTTAATTTTTAATCATGCAAACACGGCCGATATATGCGTTGAATAAATACTTTTCAGAGTTAATAAAATTGATAGTATTTATACCGATGTTGTTTGTGTGTAATTTCAACCCCCTATCGGCATGGGAGGGGATCACGCTAAACGGTGAAGGTGGAGGGGCGTTACATAAAAATAACACAAAAACAACCCCGATTCAAGTCAAATCGCGGTTATACATTTCGCTGAATTTATTTATGGCAACCTGGGCAACGTAGAATAAATATTTTTCGTGGTCAGTGATATTCATAATATTTCTCTACATGTTGTCTGTGTATAATTTCAATCCCTTTCGGCTTGGTATGGGAGTTGGGGTGGGGATGGAGTGGCATTACATAAAAATTTACGCAAAAGGAACCGAGATTGGAGTCAAATAAAGGGTTATATATATATGACTACCTGGGCAACATCGAACACCCACATAGTGAAATATAAAAATAAAGAACCCATCCACACAATGTAATATAATCATTACAATTGTAATACTACGCAATATTTAAGTACCGTAACCAGACCTGGCAAGGTCGAAATCAGGTTATTCAATTAATGGCAGTTCTAAAGAAATGAAAATATTGATTTATATAAACTAATCAAGCTGACTTTATTTCTGAGTTCACAACTGTGTTCATGGATGTTAAATACAGTTCTAGATGTTGGAGGCAACATTCGCGCGTGAGGCGCATAATTTGCTTATGAAACTTTTTAATATTCTCAGCTAATGTTCAACAATATTTAGAAAGAACTTTGCTATGAACGGTCTGTGCGTGATTCTGTACACGAGACAGAATGCACGTCTTCTCAAGCCGTCGTAAAAGCAGAGGGTGGCACGCATGGCAGAAAATGTTCTCCAAGTGCCACACTAGTCTGTCAACAGAACTCGAAAATATGGGGTTCTATCACACACAGGCCCTCCTCTTCGTGAATGATATTCAAAACTTCTCAAGAGAATATCTTTCCTTCTAAAAGCTTCCGTCGTTCACACGAAGCCGTCAGGATCAGTTATGACGTACGTGGCCTCAAATATAGTAGTGTGTTCTCCCGAAAAAACATTTTTATCGAATATATTTTTACTTGCGATATATAATACGCAAAATTATGTTGCCCAAGTTTTCTATCATCGTCAAATTCATTGTTTTATACAAAACATTCGAATTGTCCTAGTACTTGAAATTATACAATTAAAATTTTATTTAAATTTTATATATTGTTTAGTAAGATTCACTGCTCCGTTATTCTCTGTTCATAAAGATATCCTTCTCTCTTATACGTCATATTGTTTCAGAAATCATAGAAATACCTGTCGATTCAATATCACATAATTAAGTAATAATAGTTTGTTCCCACTAAAGTCAGTATATTTCAATGAACTCATGTTAGAAAGGTAATTAAATTGCTTAGAAATAAGTACTTGTCAAATTAAAGAAAGTATATATCATTTATAGTTTTATTATATATGTAGCTGATATATCTATAAATTTACAGATTAGTTACGGAATTATCTAGGTACTGGAAAACTAGGTACTGTACTACTTCAGTTAATAATTGTGACAGACGAAACAAAAAATAAAAAAGTTCTTAGACCAATAAATATATAAAGCATATAAACACACGCTTAACAGAATCTATAACTCATAATAATTAGTTTCCCAAACTGATTATGCGTCTTATACCAAGTCAGTACTAAGTCAATAACGTAAATATTACTATTACCAGATTTATTACACATTTTAATGACCTAAAGGTATTTATGGTCTATGATTATAAGCCTAAATATAGCTGAAATCTATTTCTCTCAATAGTTTTCTTTTTGAAGGCATTACTTTCTATTCCATATTTTGAATTACTATGTTCATTAACATACTGTTGTGTATCGTCAGCGCCATTGCCTCACATCACAGAGGTCCCGGGTACGAATCCCGACTTTGGTATGGATGTTTGTTCTCATCCTCGTCACGAAAACGGTGGTTAAGGCTGAGGGAGAATCGACACTCTGACCACGTGTCACTCCTAAATCCAGAAGTCATGTAAGATGAAAGTCAGGCAGTCTTTTCGATAGGTCAATGCCCTCAATGGGCGGTCGATTCAAGGAGATATATACATTGTTGCATAGTTACATTCTATTGAGAGATATATTGAAATTATTTTGGTTTTTATCGATCTAACAATCAAAGAAGCAACAGTCGGTAACCGGGAACGTGGATTGCGATTGTCAGATGGTTTGTGGAGCTCCGCCGAGACGCTATCCTAGACGTGATTGTTGAACAGGTGGTGTGATCTAACCCGAACGCAAGTAAATATTTGGTATAATGTCAAATGATATGAGCCAAATTGATATCACATGTTTTTTTTATTCCAAATAGTTCACTATACAATCTGGAAAAATTTGCAGCAGCCCATTAAAATCCCTGAGAATTTTTTTTAATATTTTCAACAACATGAGCAAGAGCCTTGTAAATTATTTTTCTACTTCCAATTAACATATCAATTTTTGCATAATTTATCATATTTGTATTTTTTATTATATTGTGTTACAATAAATGGTATGAAACTATAAATAATATAATTTAAATTAAACCATTGATAGTCGAACATTACAATATATATATATATATATATATATATATATATTGTAATGCCAAATAATTAATCAATTAATTGTTTCGAAATAAATTTGAATTGTTTAGCGAAAAGTTTATATTATAGCGAGAGCGATCCGAGCGACAATGAGTAGTGAGCTCTGTTCCTATTATTGAGAGCGCGGAACGGCGTTCCCGCGCTAAAGCGGTGGTCGTTGTGGTCCGGATTGTACAGAGGTCAGACATCGTCGAGCATAGTATAATAAAGTTGGTGAATCATTGGAGAATAGAAGCGGCCGACGGTGAAAAAGTTGCAGAGAACGGTCTTTATAAAATTGAGCAGAGTAAAACATGCACAGAGATATTGCAACGTGAATATTTAAAGTAATACCAGTTTCGTCAAAAATAGAACTTTGTACAATCTTCGTGGAGGAATTGTTGCGGAATAACATTGGTAAATTATTGTGGGGCGGAGCAATCAACGGAATACAGCCAATCTTGCCAAATTTTAAACTGAAGTGTAAAATCAGTGAAAACCAAGGCCTGATATTAAAAAAATAAAGAGTGTAAAAGTGTCCGAACGAGGTAAAATTGTTTGTTCTGGTACCAGATCGACGGTCCGTAAGTAACATATTTTTGAATAATATTGTAAACGCAACTTAAAGGATAAAGTCAGATTTCGTTCTCTTTTAAATTGTCAATCAGAGTTAATTTCTTTACTTTTTAATTTCTTACATTCTGTCGACATATTGTTTAGGTAAATTTTGAACTGTTTTGTTAATAAGATTTTAAATTTTTTTTTGTGTTCATTATCAAACACAGTAGAGGCCCTGAGAGGACAGATCTCAAATTTTGTTTGTAATTAATTAATTAAAGCCATCCATTTGATTATTACATAAATGGCGCTTCAACGTGAGGCAAATTCTTTAAATTAAATAAAGCTCAATTGTTGTTTACTGCGATATATATATATATACATTAACTCATAGTAACAATGTGCGACAAGATGCTTCTAGGTTATCATAAATCCAACGACAACGTTTTTAATTAATTTGAATTTCGGATTCATTTGTATTATAATTTAATAATTTAATATAATTTAATAATTATAATTTCCAGGAAATCCTCAGGTTAAATTATTTCAACTTAAATAATTTTAAAAAAAGCAGTTTTTAAGTATTATTTTTCAATACGCCTTATTTATCACAGTTTTAAAAAAACGGATTTTTTTATTTTACACGAGACTATGTTGGAAGTATTTGAAGTGAAATTGAAGCACGTCAAAAGAAAATTGAAAAGCGATTCTAATTTCTGTATATTTACTACCACTGGAAACTTCCTGCTACAAAACCTAATTTAAATAAACGCTGAGGTCTCGCGTATCGGCAAATCATCGCTTTCAGAATGAGAGGCCCCTAAGAAAATTCAGACACTCTGAGAAGTACACTCACTTTCCGCGGTTTCGTATGTAAATGGAGGGCAACTTCATCGCGAAATGCAACGCCCAGGCTTTATTTTTTGCCGCCCCGCCCAGCTGAGTTTCGCTTAATAACGGTGTATGTGGAATCCGGATGCGGCGAGCCTTGGAGAAAAGCTTTTGATATGCAGATATGGCGGAAGCAATCAGAGATACTAGTATTTCAAATAGAGCTGCGCACCGGCGTTTTCTGAGTTCTGTACGCCAGTACAGAGCCACTTGGAAGGATGGCGTGAGCGAAATACTGCTGCTCGCCGGAACCTGTGACCTAGCATCGCCTTCTTAAATATTGAAGCACACAACCTACGACTTCCTTCCATGTGTACAAAATATTTCATGTCGATTTTATACCCGTCCGTAATTCTTTATTATTCGAATGTAATTTTTGAAAAAATGAACGAAATGTTTTTACGCAGTCCTTGAGCTCTGTTAGTCAAACAATATTACGTACAATTATTTTATTTATATTCACAACTAAATGATTATCCATCGATTCCCAGAAGTTTTAATCTGATATTTAATTACACAGGGAATCAAAAATATCTGAAGTGTAGCACTACTGTAATTTCATTTACAGATTTTTAATAGTCTGAGTACAAAAATCAATTCTTCTTTATCAACAATGCGCAATTGGTAATACTTAGGCACCATATTTTTAATAATACGTATTGTGATAACGATAGGCATGTGGAAATTAGGATGGACGCCAATAATTAACTGTAAATTAATTATTCAGTTATGATTTTTCACATGATTGTGTTATTAATACTCTATGCTAATTGCGGATAATGTCGGACTTAAGAGCATTGGGAATGTAAATGTTCGGCTAAGTGACCCCCTGCACCCCAAAAATAATGAGTTAGTCACAAATCTGGGTAATTTTTAATATTTTATTTTTAAGGTGCAAATTGGACTTAAACTAAATCATAGCAACTCAGAACACTGAAAATTCGAATCAAATATATATGGTTTCCAATTATATTTAATTATCCTCCTCCTTATTACCCCAACACCATCGTGTTTCTATCCCGTTTTACTATATTTCTGGTAAACTTTCTCTTTTGTTCTCTTTGTTGACTTTCAACAGTAGGTCTTCCTTTCATACTGTTGTTCAGCTTACTCAGGTAATTTGTTGAGCGATAAACACATTCACATTCAACAATGTTACTATACCATTGTCAATACACGTAAAAATCAATCCCATTACCTTCGAAAGCGCCCTCGATTTTGTCAGTTAATCTTTTAACGAACGTTATGCGGTAGTAATTTTCGAAGTAATCTTTTATGTTTTCAATATCGTTTTATATTAATGTGTTCTTAGAATTCAGCTGCCCAGGCGGTTTGAAATACTTGTATAATACAATCGTTCTGGTACTCTGTTTACCTTTAACAGTCATGTCTACGCATTAAGAAGTAGGTTTATACAAGTTAAGAAGCGGTAGGAAGCAGAATCTTTCTGAAGATACTGAGAGGACTACCTTTCGGGATGCATTTTCCTCTCTCTGCTTTTGAACTAATGTTCCCACAAGCCGTGGCACCTCGGCCTGTACGCTCCGGAGTCGCAGACCTTGGGCATACGATAAGAGTCCACTCTTCCCATTGTAACAGTCGGCCAGCTGCCTCCTAGACTGGTCGAGTCATGGAGAAGGGCATTCAGCGTCCCCAAAGAAAGCCCCTCTCCCGCTATCGGAAGGGCGTGGGACAAGTAACCCTAGGCTACCTTCCTCTGCCCTTCCGCATCACCCCTTTAAAAAGAGGTTACGAAGCATACAGAAAATGGAGGCGCAGAATTCAAAAAGATTGATACTGTGTCTAAACACTAAATGTTCTTGAAGGATTTAAAATTTATCGAGACACAACAAGATTATTCAAGTTTATAAGTTAATTATTTTCATGGTTTGATTATTACTTTCACTATAAGATTATTAATTACATATCAAATTTCAAATACATGATAAATGTTATAAATGTAGTATTTCAATCTTTTATTTTGTACTATCCGATTTACCGGCATTGACCAGGTATTCATGTATCCAAAGATTGCACTATACCAGGAAAATAAATAATTCCCAAATAATATATTAACCACTTTTCCCCCAGCCACGTATACACTGGTTAATGCGTACCTATCGTGACGCGGCAGGTGTAGTGGGCCACTTTAGTACTGTTATAAATAGACATGTTTGCAAGTTTCACACTAGATCCTGTGCAGCGAAATAGCACTCGGAATATCAGTAACATAATAACGTCGATATGCAATTTATGTTCGACGACACATTACAAACCTAATCTGACGACTTATTTTATAAGAATGTTTAATCATAAACAATCCTTTTACAGTTCGGTTCTTTTGCTGGTATTTTAAATATATGGAGTCAATTATATAACACACTGATGAATAAGGTAGTTTAAGCACCTAAAGTTCGTGGTGGGTAGTAAAATAGACAAGATTCACTAAAATTATGGAAGAATTTTTAACCCCGGATTTCATAATGATAATTTATGTTGTGAAACATTTTTATATATTATATATGTATATAAAATTTGTGCTGATGTTTATGCCAATATTTCTGAAGGCTTCATAATGTAAAAATGAAATTTTTAAAAAACACTATGTATTACTTTCTTTTTAAAATGACGTCTGTTTAAAACTTTGTGCACGGAATACAATACTATCAACAAATTAATCTATAATGTAAATTATTTTCTTAATTTAATTTAAAAACCTTATATAAATTTTAATTTTATATTATTTATTTACATAATTCATTATTTATGGCATTTTTATTTAAAATGTACCTGTCGGTCTCAGAGCACGTGTAACTCTTGATGAATTGACTCATGCACGTGATGAATTGTGATCCTTCGTGTTTCATTAAGTATAGGTTACTGTTCGAAAATTGCTTGCTCAGTGAACACAAGGCAGACGACAATTGAGTGTCTGCAAGCATTCTGTGTTTGCCTCAGGAAGCGTGGTAACATCTGTTTGTACTACAGATCGATACAAGGCTGCTTGGCCGAAACAGTCACAGACCCTTAATTCACAGGAGACTGCAGACGATGACAGCCAGGACGCCAGTGACGCCAGTCTCGCAAACACACTTTAGCAGCAAGCACAGCCAGGGGCTGATATAGAACGTAAAATTTTATTTTGCAACCTAATTTTAAGGGAAACTAGAAGGACGATATAAATATTTTCTCAGAAATTTCTAATCATTCTGTGTATATAAAAAAGGTATTCTTTGTTTTTTTTTACATTTCATACGAATTTCCAATAATTTGTAACAAACTGAATGCCATGAGGAAAAATTTATTATATATTTGGATAATTCTCGGTACGTTGATGCTCGGAGTGCACGAGAAGTTATCATTTATGGACCAATTGAGTGGAAATATGACTAATATAGTTTAAAATTTATCTGCTTCTTTAATTGAGAGTTGTGTATTTGTCTACTTGTATTAAAAACGCCGACAGGTATGCAAAATAAAATAACTAAAAATTCTCAGGAGAATAATCTGTAGAAAAATAAAGTCGTCCTAAATTAAAGCGTAAAAAATCATGTGCATTAAATTCAAAATTACATCAAATGCGTAATTTAAACTCATTGCACAAATAAATGAGTAGGAACTTTTGCGAACGAGGATTTATATGGCAGTTCCGACGTCTCGCTGAGTTCCGATTCGCAACATTACTTAACAAAAAACATTTAATGAGGCAAGCGTCGGCACAGGAAACGGCAACAAACAAAACTAAAGACTTTTAAATCCTCTTAGTGCTTTGCGAATATAATTTATGTACATATACGTAAGCCTTAAATAATTGTTCAGAGAATGTGAACTATAAGTGGGAAGAGTACTTACAATGAATTTTGTACGCGAATTTATATGTTAGTCTATTCCTTTTTTCTTTATAGATGTTTAGTGGAAAAGTATATGTTTGGAAAACAAAGAGAAGAAGAAAATATTAGTGGCCTATACGAATAAATAATATTATTATAAATATAAAAAATGAACAGTAATATACTTTTTTTATTGTCAAAGACTGTTCATAGGAAAAAAGCCACACACAATCTCAGATAGTGTTAAAAAATAATAGTCGGACGTTTTAAAACTATTTGGTCATTTTCATCCCCATTTAAGATTTTTGCATTAAGGTTTTCAAAAAACCATGTAACAAAAACACGCCTTCCGACGTGTTAGGTTATTTTAAAGAATTAATGTTAATGCTAAAATATTAAAATGAGGCTGAAAAATTCCAAATAGGTGTAAGCTTCCATCTTCTTAAAAAATTACTTTATTAGACTACATGTGGTTTTCCCCTTAAAAATAATTTACCTTATGGATTAATATTTTAAAATATGATATAGCCATTACAGTCTTTCAGAAAATAACTATTTGTATATTTAATATACCTGAATGTTTCTATAAGGATATACAATGTGTTATGTATGGTTTAAATTTACAATATTGTGGAACGTATTTAATTACAAATATTGTGGAACGTGCTTAATAACAAATATTGTTTAATTTTATTATAATATTAAGTCGTAATTATAAACATACTACATACATTAAGCAACATTTTTAATATTTAATTTCTGAGGCCTACATACAAGTTTGTTATCGAAAGTAATATGAAACTTTTACCGAAATTCCTTTATTTACTTGAGAAAGTAAATGATTCTGCGATAATATATTGTAATACCAATTAAACAGGCTATTAATTGCTTTTAATAATTAAATTGTTAGCGGTACGAATGCGCAAAGGCCACAATCAAGGCGGGTTTTTCCTTTGTTTAACAATGGAAACTGGAAAACCGCGCGCTTGGAGAACAGTCAGTCTGCCCGGAGATACGAGACAGAACGGTCTACATAAAGTAATAACACAGTAAAATTTGCTAACCTAAAAGCATTAATAGTGTTATCCAGGAGGTCCAACGGCGAGATATGGTAGTTTATATAAAACGCGACTAAGCAGTTTAGCGGAGAGACATAAAATCGCAATATGGAAGCAGAAGTTATTGCTGCCCAAATTTAACTAATTGTCACATCGAGAGACTTTGAGGAAATCTACATCCAGCAACCGGCTGAAGGTGGACTAATCCAGATTCCCGGATAGCAGAGACGAGAGGTATTCAAATTCTAAAGTGTAAAATCAGTGAGTAATGAATGGCCTGTTTTAGTGAGTGTTAAATTCTAACAAGAAGAGACCAGTGTGGCTGAAGGAAAAGTGGTTAATATATTATTTGGTACCAGAAGTACTGTTGTGAGTACAAGACAATTATTAATAATTGTAAACGATAATTAAAGAGTATAGTCAGATTTCGTTCGCGTTTTTATTTTCATTCGTTTTCTTTTGTTTCTAGTATTTTAATTTTGTATTCCTTTAACTTCAATGAACTGAATTGTTTATGTTTTAATTGGAATGTTCTTATTATCAAACCTGAGATATAGAGATTCGACGTATTTGATTGTAATAATATAAAAACTGTATTTTCATAAATGAAAAATTAAAGTATTTGTTAACTGGATGAAATTCTGCGAACAAAATAGATCTTTTACAATGTAAATTTATCAACAATAATATTTTTTTTAAATTTAAGTCTTAAATTAATTTTGTTAATTTCAATGATTTAAGACCACCTTTCTAATCATTATGTATTTGACGTCTTCAACGTGTAGCTAACCATTATTCAAATTTTAATTATTTTTTTGTGTTAATTAATTCATTTAATGAACCATATTAAGGTGTTTATTATATTTATGGCTTCACCAACGTGAGGCAAATTAATCGTTAACCTGTTGTTTATTACAATATATATATATATAAATTTATGCCAATAAAACAATTTTATGGATCGGGGGAAAACAAAACAAACAACTTCGCTTTATTTTAATTATTTAACCTGTTACTCGGTTTTTCTTTCAACAAACTTTGTGACAAAAGGAGTAATATAACTTCGAATAAATAAGTTCTACAATGTTTTATTTGATATAAATTGTTCAATTCCAATAGTCTTAGGTTATTTTACGACTTTCAATGTTAAAATGATAATATTTGTAATACGATAATTAAAAGACAAAAATAATTGCTAAATTATCTACCACAAAACGTTTCTGCAATCCTTGTTGCTTTCGTCAGGTGATTCAAGAAGCTCAAGAGTCATAAATAACTACATGGAACAAATCGATTGAGCTTTTGAGTTCGTCATCTGGTTTGTACAGAGGCATTTTTTACTACTATTGAATCACCTGAGGAAAGCAACAAAAATTGCAAAAACGTGTGATATTTAATTTAGCACTTATTTTTTCTGTTATTTACCCATTTGTTTATCTATTTAGATTAATTTTGACAGACATTTTAATTTATAATTTTATAAAATTTGTGATGCCTCACATTTATGAAAAAGTTAACCATCAATACAAAGAATAGAATTTATGAGGAATTTTCAATAAATCTGCAATGGCATACAAGTTTGTATACACAGCAGGAGGTCATACCAATATCCATAAACATATATAGTGTGGTTTTAATTAACTTCGGATTCTTTGACAAACAATTATTATTTAGGCCGTGAAAGGTGTTTATGATTTTTTGAATTATAAATTATGCGTTATTAATCAATATATTGGTATTAAAGGTAAATTGGAACGTGTTTCTTTGCAATATATAACACCTGAAGAGGTACTAAATAAAGGAAAGAAACTGTGTATTCACTTTAATTTCTATTGAAAACTGAATTTAATTCCATTTTTAGTGTAACTTTTAACAAATTCAGTGGACACCTTTATTCTGGATGTAATATTTCATGAACCTAAACATGTATAGGCACAGTATTACGTATTCAAGTTTCTTACACGTAATTTTCGCTTCTTCAATGCGAGGACTCCTTTTAATTCCAATGTAGCTTTCATGATGATTATTTAACATCAAATGCCTACATCGTTGCTATTTCTTCCACGAAGACGGGCACTTGGAACATAATTTTCTTTCTTTCTTCCTTTGTCCCGACTTCTGACTTGACGGTATTATAATAAATTCAGACTTGTGAAGCAGTCCTCAGTCCTCGGTATAACTGCCGTGCCACACCCAACCCCCGAACGCCAATTTACGTCGGCGCCAGAAAACCGCTATATAAGAGAAGGCAAGTGATACAGACGGTTCCAGCGCCACATTCCATTCCGTAGTTCGCCTTTACCTCAGCTTTACGGGGACCATAAATCTATTGCATTTTCATGAACGATAAATTGGGAGGTCAAAGCGAATAATTGAACCCCAACCTACTGAATAGTTGCGTGTTCCTATTCGCTGGAATCTCGAATAGTATTAGAAACTCTTAACGCAACCACGAAAGTTTATGGAGCTGGCACATGTTCAAAGGGTTGGCGTTTAAGTGTCATAACATAAAGTGTAATCAGAAATTATTTTTTACGTTAGATCGAAATGAAATAATAAATAAAGTATAGTGATTTTCAGTGCATAGAAGTGAATTTAGTGTTTTAGTTTCATGCTCCAGGAGATTCGAAACCGATGTCACCTAAATTTTTAATCTAACGCTTGTAATATATTAGCTGTTCTCAACAAAACAGTCTGATAGAATCCAATAACACTTCACGTCGTTGTTAATCAGAACCTTGGAAAGGTGCGATGCCTTACTGCCGGTCGTAATCTGGATGTAAATAACAAAGGCACTACAGCCTTGTTATTGTTCGTTTTTCACATGAAAACTGTCAAACCGCCTTCGATTAAACTTTATATTAGAAGTTTCTGATCAGTATGAAACTGCCATTCGCCAAATTGAGACAAGGCAGTGCATGACCCAGATTCTAGAATTTGTGATAAGAACCGATTCCAATCAAACATCATTGTTGAACAGACCCGTGCGAAGGTTCTCAGTAATGCGATTTGCCATGTTGAGACACTATCGCGAATGTTCTAAATTATTTATTTTGTTCGCTCCTCACAATAAAACGATCTGGCTATTTAGATTAAACTACATATCATTTATGTATTAAGCTGTAAAAAGGTTTTCAGCTAATAGCATGTAAATATTGGTTCTTTCATAAGCTCGAAGCCTTTCCACACTACGCTGAAAACATTCCATAAGAAAGAAAATATGGTTTTCCCGGAAATATAACATAATTATACTCCAAGGATACCGTTCTGGAAATTCTATGAGAGACTTTCCTCGCAAGGATGGGATCAAAAATCATAAAGAATAAGGACTGGGGGATGGAGCTGAAGACCCTACTGGAGAAGAAGTTACCTAGAGCAATATTCACGGATGAGTCAAAAACCTGCGGAGTTGGATGCGCTATAGTTTTGAACAAGTTTGCAAGGACGGTATCCATAAGAATCAATAGTAGCGAATAACTAAGGCGGAAATATATGAGTCACGTCGTCAGAACAGAAAACTGAAAGTGACGGTTTATAGAATAATGATAAGACCTGTGGTCATATATGGCTCGTAAACATGGACAATGACCGTGGCAGAAGAACAGTGTTTGAGAAGATGAGAAAGGAAAATATTAAGAAGGATTTTGGAGCTGTAAACGAAGCAGAGAAATGGAAAATACGAAGAAATAGGAAACTGGAGGAACAGTATGGGTATGCAGACATTGTTTTGGAAATAAAGGGGAACAGACTGAGATGGTTGGGCAATGTAGAGCGAATGTCAGAAGATTTGGTTGTCAAAGATCTACAAAGGAAATCCAGGTGGCAGAAGGTGCAAAGAGAGACCATGATGGTCTTACGTTAGATGGGTGTTAGAAGATGGAGGAAACGAGCAGAGGACCGACAAGATTGGGCTATGATCGTTAGGGAGGCCAAGGTCCTACATGGACTGTAACGTCGAGGAGTAGAGTAGTAGTATATGGCAAAGATACTATACTTGGAACAAACAAATAAAAATAATATAATCCAAACTGACTCTATGACTGCAATAAATATAATAGCCAAATCAAAGATATGGATTGGTACCGTCAATAAAACCATATAAAACATTATGACAATCCTAAAAAGCAACAATAAGATAACGATAGGGTGTATACTAGCACACAGAGGAATAGAGGGCTGACAACAGCGCTAAGATGGAGGCATCCCAACAGCAGAATAAAAACAACAGTCCAATATGCGCTAAAAAAAGGGTTGCCAGAATTATGGAGACAAAATGGAACAAGTGTAAAAGAGGAAGTAACTAAGGAAAATTTCATAAGGAAGTTGACAACTTGAAGGAAAGATCCTACGCTAGCAATCTATCACGGAGACAGCAGGTGGTTGTTTCTAGGATACGAATTCTCCACTCTAACCTCATGCACTCCTACCTGCTATCTAGGTCATCACAACCTACTTGTCACTTATGCAAGCCTGCCCTGACGATCCAGCATGTCCTCTACGACTGTCCAAAGCACGACAGGATTAGGTCACAATTGATAAACACACAAAAATGGAGATATGTAAATCAGCATCGGCAATAAATAACCTGGTGAAGTTTAGTAACAAAACTGGCATTCAGATGAAATCTAATTAGTTTATGAATCTTAGGTTAAGAATAATATGTATATATAATATTAATCAAAAGTATTACTTTCATGTGGTAGTTATGTAAATTTGCCAATTATTAATATGTTGACGCGACTGTAAAATAAATAATAATAAAAAAATACTAAATTGCCATCCAACATCTTGAGACCATATGGCGACCGACCAAAATCGTCTTGAAACTGCTTGGACATGGATTTTGATCGCTCTACAGAAGAAGGCTGATAGCCTCAAAGTTATAGGAAAAACTTTTTAATTTTAAGTAGTAGTTGATAAAGTAAACCCTTGACAAGAGAAGACAAGAAGATAGTTGAACGATAATAAAAAATGATAATAACCTTAGCAATTGATGGAACTATTAATAAAATTAACAAAAAGTATATATATTATAGATAAACCGTAGAAGTAAGAAAAAGTACTGGAACGAGTTATAAGTGACGCGCTGAAAAGGATTGAGCCAAAAGTTTTAGTAAACACCGGAAATAAAGCTTTAGACCAAAAGAATTCACTTAACCTTAAAATTATTGTATTATTGACGGGCACTCGGCAAGTAAAGAATAAATCCATTATTAGTATAAAAATATAAAAGTGTTAACGATATGAAACTCGTTTACGAAATACATCAAATACAGAGCGGAAAGTTATATTTAAATCTCGTGGAGTATTATTTCTATACACTGTCCGTATTTTAATAAAAGTATGTTTTATCTACATTAAAGTAATAACATTTTTAATGAAAGTGAGTCTTAAAATAATATTTATTGTAATTGTTTAGCATAAAATTAATTCATGTATAGAAATATTTTCAACACCATCGATGGTCATGATTATACAGAGAGACTTATCATTAGGGTTTGAAAAATTTCGGCAACAGTTTTGACTAATCGTTTGAACCAAATTATTTTATGAATAGTTAGATCTTCGATATACACTTTGAAACTGGAAAGTTAAAATTTATCTTTATTTAAAATTTTTGATATCCTGAATAGATATAATTTTTTGTAAAAAAAATTAATTCTCAACACGATTTCAACTGTACAAGTACGATAAATCTAAAAATGTATACAGAAGACACACAAATTAAATCTATAACATCTTCAGTACACCCTGTCCGAAAAATATTGTACCCTTGTTCCCTTGTCTTCCGACACGGTGTACAATAACAGCTCTCTTTGACTGATTTAAACAGAATTTAATAAGACGCGTATACCCTTCGCCTCTAAAATATGCTTGCAGGAAATATTAAGAATAATAAGTGTCCTCTGTCCCTACTTTGTAACAGGCTAACATTAATCATGACGAAAATAAATTTTCGTACAGTATTACAATATGTAACCAGTAAAAATATATGAAATATAATTTAGTTACTTAAATATATCCCATTAATAGAAACCCTTGTAACTGCAATTATTGTATTTTACGATATATTGATGTATTTATAAGTTTAATGGAACATTGTTTGTCATAAAATCAGTAATTTTCTGAGGAAAGAAAAAAAATTGTGAGATAATACGTTTCTTTGTAACAAAGAAAATTAATTTAAATACATTTATAACTTGGTATATCAAAATATAGGAAATTCTGGATGTAGTTGTACTATTCATGCAGAATATTGCCTTAGGTGTCAATATATTTTTGTACGACTATTGCCACATATTTCAAATTAATTAGCTGGTCGCTAATGACTTAACAGATCAGACATGTACAAATAATTATTTAATCAGATAGTCATCCACTTATTTAAAGACTTTTATATTTTATCCTTTTATCAATGAGCTTTATCTATCACAAGGTGTTTTTCATATTATCATTTTCTTCTTTTTATCAAAGATCGAATACTTTTTCGGTGTATTTGATTCAGAAAGAGTTCTCGGGTTTCAATACGGTTACAACAGAAATTTCTCCGCGGTGTTTCCATTCGAAGGAGGCAGAGCTTGTGGTAGTCGAAACGTCGCGGTTTAATCGCAGTTGTACTCGTGTGGTATCTTGAGAACTCTTTCTGTATTTTCTTTATATTCTTTATTATTAGTAAGTAGAATTTTTGTTATATATTTATTTTACATGAGTCATTTATAACAATTAGATTATGTAATACATATATTATGGGTACGATGTATTTTATTAGTTCATAATTTATACAATACCTATGTAAGATCTCAAAATTCATTACACTGAGATATATTTTCTACGATCATAGTAAATATCTGAAGCCACAAAACAGTAAGCCTGATAACACAACAAAATGAAATGTAACACTACAACTTCATAAAACGAAATGGTACAAATTTTAAATAAGTAATTCATCAGTGTTAATGTCACTTAATTTTGAAAGAGTTAATCTAGATATCTATGAATCGTTTTCGCCCTGCTCTTGTGTTTGGTAATGCTGCGAGAGTTTTGCGACACCCGTTTATCTCATTTAGACGGAAGTATAAGTCCGCGCCATTCCTTGCAGACACGCGATATACGAAGACACGCGAATGGAATTACGATCTGTATCACGCTTTCAGAACCCTATTACGCGGCGACATTATCCATCGTGTTTATCATTTCCGAATTCAACTGAGCCTGCTATATCTACGTAAATATGGATCAAACGCATTAAACCATAAGTGCAAAATCGATTTTCACGCCCTTCCATAACGAAGAGCGAGGAAAAATTTAGTCAATCTCGTTGAAATAATTTTGTTTCCTCTGATAAATAAAAATTCTCTTGTTCTTATTTAAAAAAAGAAAGAATAAATAGACGTTGTAAATGAACGATAATAATTTTGTTTTTAAATTATTAGATAATGAAATGTTAATAATGAACTAAGACTTAAGAAAATCACTGAATATTATACGCATTACTATGTTACACAGAATAAATTACAAGGAAATGTTACTGCAGTATATATATATATATATATATATATATATATATATATATCTTTCAACACATTATTACGCTCATTTCGGTTTAAACAGGCAGTGAAGATAGAGCATGACTTTGAAATTCTACTCAAAATATATTCATATAAAATCTTTTTTTGGCTGATATTAATCGAATAATTTTGAAATGTACAAAAATTGTAAGTAAAACCAGTTTATATAAATGTATGCAAATCAAATTGTCAACACGTCTTTGAATAATTAACATTATTTTAATTTTAGATTTATAAAGCTCCATAAAGACCTAAATTAAGGATGAAACATTGTGTAGTTGTATCTTTGTCAGTTTCTTTTTACTTAATTTTTTACCTCAAACCGATTTATTTATCATAAATTTCTAATATACCAGATAATTATAATTATTTTAAATATTTAAACTTTCATCATGGTAATTTTGTAAAAATAATGAATTTGATAACAGAATTCAATTTCAAGCTAAATGAAGAAACATACGGTCCTGAGTCAGAAAATTATATTTATTAACAAAAAAATAATTCCAACGTTTTGTTCTTTTTTAGAACCTGTTCATCGTTAATCTATTATTTAAAATAACAATTTCTAAATTTTAATTAATTTAATTTTGACTCAGGGCCATACATTTAATTATTTATATTATTTTAAATGTCGGATATATTTTTGTCATTATTAAATGACGATCATCTTGCACCAAACTTATGTTAGATTAATACTAGTTAAGCTTTTTCATTGCAGTAATAAAATTTAATTATTTATTATTATTGAACAGATTATATATATTTTTGATATCGATTGACTATGTTAATAGTTTGATGTAGTAGTTGTATATGAAATAAATAACAAGTTGCACTTGTTAACAGTTTTAATTAGCAATAATAATATCGTTGAAATAATTGGGTATCGTATAAATTACAATTCTAGATAATTTCGGCGTAAGTAACTGTCCCTGTAATCGTGGTTCATCGACGTACCCTCTCATTTGCCGATGTCAGTAGTCAAAGTTCGTGGAAACAGAATCAAATTTCTATATTTCTCTCAACAGGTGAGTCATGTATTTCATATAATATTAAATATTTGTTCGTAATTTGCATGTGTAATGTGAACATAGAGGCAAACATCCCCATACCCCAATATGCAACTTTAATGTCCTGCATCTAATTACAATCCTTTCGAAGAAATGCGTTTTTGTGGTCCTGAATTCACAGCAGAAACTCTTGCTTATCTCACAATGATCGTTGTGTCTCGCGCCCACGGGAGTCAAAGCGAATGAAACACGAGCTATTATATGCGGTTGTCTGTATCCTACGCGGAGGAGAGAACCTATTAGGAGGCAGTTTCCGGCAGAAGCACATAACTCTAATTACTAACGCGCGAGTTACTTGACTGTTGGCACATTTACTAAGTGGGACAGCAAATTGAATGGATGCGCCTGGATAAATAAATTCAGAGGAGGGTGAGCTCGTTCTGGAACGCTGCCAACAGAGGCGCTGTATTCGCCCTGCTTCCTGGGGTCAATTACAAATTAAATAGCTGTCGATAATAGCCTACTTGCTGGTCAAGATACTTCACAAATGTTTGCTCTTTTCGGGTTAAACCGTGTATAAGTGAAACGGATCAGAGTATTGGAAAAGTAGCTTCATCATTCCAACGAATTAATCACTGCCAATTTTTACATCATCCTCAAATTCCTTCTCGTAATAATTATAATAATAAAATTATACTCTTTAATCCAAATTTAATAAGTTTCATTTTAAACAATGCGTATTTATTTTCTCTGCACATATGTCACTGTAGTCCATGCCCGTTTAAATATGATTTTTGAGGTCTGACACATTCCTACTGCTCTAGTTTACATTTTGAAACGGATTTTATTTCGATATGTACATCCACAAATTCGAAATTTTAGAGATATGTGCAGCTTGTCAAAATAAGTGAAAACTCGTCTTTGAAATGTCCAATCAAGTAATGACAGTTTCATTTAAAAGAGTGGAACATATCGTGTCCTAGGTAGACTAAGGCTCACCGAGACTGTTACTAGCCTGCCTCAAAACTGGGGATACTCCACGCCAATGATACAAATTTCTATAGTCGTACAGTCAGCTCTCGTCAGCAAATAAAGCATACTCCTAACTTGTAGACATGGGAAGTTGGAAGAACAGGATTTATTATATGAAATATTTACAAGTTTTTACATCAACTTGGTAACGAACAAAATATAATTAATTATTAAGCACACATAAATATCACGTCCTCTCTCATTGCTGTCCATTTTCTTCTTCAAATCTGAAAATTTTACGTAACCATATTTATTTCTGCACTTTAGCCGTTAAACTCTTTAAATTTATCATTTATATAGTGTTTTGATTAGTTGTAAAGTTCCGTTGATGAAGAATAATTCACATAATCAGTCTTCAGATACCATCGCTGTATTCATCTGATATGATTGTATAAAGTTATGTCAAATAAATAAACAATTTAAGTCGACACAAACAAATTATGTAAATATTTGCTGGCCTGGTGATAGAGACAGTAAAACTAAAAATGTATTGGAGCATTGTCTGGCGAAATGAGGTTGCACTGTAGCAGGGGAATCACGGCTCATGGATGGACATTACCAGCAGACAATTGCCTAACGCGCCGAGGATCGATTAACGCGATGCATGTGACAAGCCATGGATGGCAGGTTCATACGTCCCTGTGGCACCCGTGTCCTGTACACTCACGTTATCACAGCGGACTACAATCTGTCCTAATTACACCAAACAGTGATTATACTTGTAAAATTCACATCAATAGATTTACGTCAAAGTAAGGGTTGCATTCAATCATCATCAAACAAATATTTAATTCCGTGTTTGCATATATATATTGCACTTATTTCTAAATAAATTCAATGAATACAAGCCATAGAGTGACGCAATTATAGAGCAATTTAAATTATAAATCACTAGGTTCTTATTTCCCGCAAGGATTTGACTTTGAATCATTCAATCATAACGAATGAAGAGCGGGACATTGATAGTTGCGGAACAATGGCAGTAGCCTGTATATGAAGTCCAATTGCCACCACGGTACGTGGCACCAGCCCCTCCTCCGCGCAGTAACCCAAGGGACCTTCTAATTTTAATCACACTGTAGTTATAAGTTGATTTTAATTATAATTTAGTTGTACGTGGACCCGCGGGACTGGGTTTAGAATCGCTCTTCTGTCATCGCGATTCACTTTTTATACGACCCCCCCCCCCCAAATTCACACTACTAGTCCTATTGCGACCTGGTAACAAGCCATGACCGCTTTTTAAAACAAATTACTAATATTAGCCAATAAAATCTGAGGGTAAGACGGATAAGATTGACACATTCCACCTGTGACCTTTAATAATTCACAGTACGTCATAAACATTATAATGTGGCTGACGTCTCTGTGATAGTGTAGAGCATGGATAATGATAATCCAATGGTTATGTTTCAAGGAAAAATATTAACTTAATTTCTTTCAATATCTTTTAATTATTCCAACTTATTTGGGAAATCTCGGTGACAGTGTTACATGCTTATTACCTTAATATAAATTTAACTATTATAAAATTTAATTTTTATCAATTGGTACGAAAGTTTTTCTTTAGCTCTGATAATATCATTATTTGGTTTATCTAAATGCTTAAAGTAATGCCACTTAAGTACATCTCCAGCATTTATGTAACCGTTCATTTTATATACGAGAATTTACGTATACTAGACCTTTCCTTACTCCCACCTAATTTTCTACATATTTTCCACTGTAGGCCGGTCCCTATAATCTATAACTTACTTCGCACCAAGCCCGGCTCCTCCTAAAAGCTTTGAAAATCGCGTATAATCTCTCGTTTCTGTGGGTGTTTAAGGAAAACACATTTAGACTAATTAATTTTAGGTCTACCATTTGCATGTAATATTGTTGATATCTCTTGTACTCTTCGCTGTGATATTACACTATAAGACAACATCGTACTTATAAATCGGGTGAACGAGAGAAATATAAGAAAATTCACGTCTTTATCACATTTTCTTCATAATTATCATCTCAAAATTTATTCTTTTCATGATACGTTAAGTACGTAATATTACAAAAGATATTGGAACACGATGAAGTAATAATTATTGTACTGAAACATCATATGTTGTGCTCAAGTTTAAATATATAAGTTGTAAATTTGAAAATGATTGACAATAATTATAAACCTTTCAATCCTTACTGATCTCTCAGAGACAGGAAATTACAGTTTATAGGTGTGTGAAAATTAAATTCACTTCTTTCAACAGTTTGGAAGTAATTAAGAAGTGTGTAAAATATTAGGAAAACGTAATTATTTTCATTATGAGCTAGGAAATAACACACAAATTACGTTAAAATATTTTGTGATAAATATTTAGTAGTTATATTGTTAGAAGAAATTATACGTATAAATCGTCAACTTTAAAGGAATGATAACGAAGAAATGAAATATATTAATTATTTTATATTGTTAATATATTAGGGTAGCTAAAACCCAATACCGTTGTGTCCTTAAAGTCAATTTCATTCTCAGTTTTTCGTATTTCTTCAAAGAGTAGAATTCGTTGAATCAATGCAGCGAGATAATTATTACTTGCAGAATATAATTTCCCAATTTTGAGAAGAATGGAGTAAGTAACATGTATCCATAGTATTTAAATATATTAATTCATAAAAATGTAAGTAAAAATAATTTTAACGCGTGCAAAATCGAAATTGTGGATCCCATAAATTCGTATAAAAATTTATTATATCATCATTGTCCATATACCAGTATCAGTTATCTAAGGTTATATTACGGTAAATTACGTATTATTTGAATTTTACTAATAAATGTAGGTAAAATAATATGGAAAAATTCTTTTTAACAAAATATAATATTAATTCGTCTAAGATTTTAGGTTACCGCCAGTATTTTAATGACAGAAATTCGTTTAACGGTAAAGTACTTAACGTTTGAAGTAATCAAAACTTTTAAACGTTAATGTGTGTTCTAGGCTTTAATAAATTTTGAAATAACACATTAGCTAAAATATTGGCTTTTACATATTTCCCTAAACTTTTCTTTAATTTGTTATCAATCAATTAAATTATAGCTTTAGTTTGTGAGATTTTTAAGTATTTTACTTTATTGTTCTTCACCGATAAATATGTAATTTCTCTGGAATGAAAAACCGTAATATATATGTATTTGGCATTTGATAAACTGATAAAAAATATTATATACAAATAATCATCATTCTGACAGAAACGAATTGTTAATAATTATCATAACCGAATATAATAAAAAGCGACAGCAATCAAGTTTTACAAACATGGCGTGACAACAATCATCAGACTAGTTTAAACGCAGGAGCAAAGTAAATTAGTAATAAAATCTTAACTTCCGTGTTGGCATTGTTCCAATAACGCTTTTTTAAATTTATGTATTTTGACGTCCAAATTCCTCTTCTAATATACATATGCGTCACTCCTCTGTTTTTATGCGAAACCATTCGAATAATACAGTTCAACGCAGGCATTAGTCTGTCAGATCTAGGACAAGCTGTGCTTAAACGTTACTGTGACACCTCCGTTTAGTTGAGTTGTTATAACATCGATTGTTTACTCAGTCAAGGCTCGTAACGGCAGTGAGTTTCCATCGTTATGATGTACAATGGTGCATCAAGTTACGACATTGAAAGTAATTGAGACATCCTCGTTCATTTCCCGCGCCTGCCAGTAAAACGACCTGTCAGCTTCACGTCGCTGCAGCGTTTCATGAAACGTCTAATTGCTTGCAACGTTAATAGCAAAAAATGTTGCATCATTAATTAAGCATTCCGGATAGCTCGGAAGGTGTATTTTATTTAAATTTCTACTCAAAATAATACGTATTTGGTTTTACATACGAACGAAAATATACATTTTAGCGTTTCAGCTGTCAGATAATTGCCTGATAGTTCATAATTTGTATCATGCTACTTTATATATGCTGACATGAAAATATTTAAAAATGGCTTCCATGATACGATGTGGCATGTATTATTGTTACAAAATAAATAAGTGCAGAACCGCATCTGTCTGTTGAGCTGTAAACCGTTGAAAAAGCCTAATAATGTAGTTTATTAAGGAAAAGGAGAAAGAAATATATATATATATATATACATATATATATATATAAAATGCCACCCTATCATATGAGACAACTAAAACATCCGAAATATTCAACGGTTTATTTTTACCTTTTACAGAATAAATATTAATTAATTTCAAATAGAAGAACGCAGATGCGACGCGGAAAGAGGAAAAATGTACTAGGTATGAAACCAATTTTAACGCTAAATAAATAATTCAACGGCTACATACATGTAACTATTTTCCGTAGTGAAAATTTGCTTCTTTTGCAAATAAACAGTAGAACACAGTCAATAGCCAACGGCTTGACTGTTTCCTCTCAAAGATTTTAATATCGTCGAAAAGGCATGCAATCTGATGCGGAAACATGTAACTCAAATTGCGGTCGCATATTATTTCTCTTTGTTAACTCCACGTGATAATTACGAAGAGCACATCAAACATTTGGTATTGCGTTATAACAGCACTGTAACACCATTGACAATATAAAGCAAACAGGACTTTGAAAATTAGTGGTGCCTGCATACATTTTCTATTTGAAAAAGTTAATTGCGTTTTCCAATTCGTAAAGGTTACATTCGATTTTCGACGCCGTTCTTTTGAAAACAAGGGTGAGGGGAAATTTCAAAACTTCGGAAATAATTTGATATAATGTTCGGGCATCATAAAATAAATAATTATCAATATCTGTTAATGATATTATTTGAAGATACCAGTTAACGTAGGAATATTCACAGTTGATATATTAAAAGCCTGGTGATGTTAGTTTTACACTATTTTTGTGTTATTAATGAAAACGTAGCATCATACATCAAAATATCCTGCCATAGAACAGACGAACGTCATAGTGTTTATTCCCAACAATTCTAAACTTATAAGAAATTATCTGTAAATGTTAAGGATGCATTCAAGGATAATGACAGGAATAAGACTGTTTTCTGATGATAACGTTCTTAAAAATTGTATTTAGGAATTTAGGTCCGAAATCGTTTCATCACAAATATATTCTGTCACAAAAAATCTTAGGCAATATAATTTATTGTATCGTCGGCTTTACGAGTTTTCCGAGCTATATTTTGATTAATATTTCATTTTAAAAATTCCCATTTCTGTAATATAATGAAGTAATTTTTCGCAATACCGAAGGCCTTTTAATCCAATTTCGGGTAATTAAATACAAATTGTCGACGATTCTTCTCTTAAATATTATGTTTAGCACACGAAAGACAGTTCTCATCTACTTACTATATATTACTATTTGACGTTTCACTTTTATAACAACGTAGTACTTTTATTTTTGTAATTGCTACTATTAAAAAATAAATTATTTTTTCATGTTTCTTCGAAGTAATAAATTAGAGGAATGCGAGCTTTCGTTTCGTTTGGGAACTGTCCTTACCTAGCTCGTCATTATTCTCCCACGCGCCGCACGCTACCACTACGAGTAACACGCAGCACAGGATACCCGCTCTCATGACGTCACTAAACGTCACGCCACTGAGTGCACGGCGACACCGGTGGACGGACGGTTACCATCGCCGTTGCGGTTCCAGAGACGCGCTCCGCACTACTAACGGCAGGTCTCGGCGTCGCCGAGCGCGACGCCCGTGCGTCGATCGGCCGCGGCAGCGCTCGTAGCGGCCAAGTGCGCAAATGAAAGATTAACCTCCCACAAGCAGCCAGCCGCACAACGGTGGGCCGTATTCTGGTTTTGAAGTTCGTTCAGAATCGAAAGCAATCAATTTATAGTGATCTTATCGGGTATTAAATTTTCAGGAAGAAGCGTCTCATTTGCAAAAGATGAGACGGCTGACTCCTGCCAGATTTTTGCTCTGACTGTTATTCTGTGGCCCTAGCTCCTATTTTCAGAGATTCTTTCGAGCCCTGTTTTCCATATACGCTACATAAATTTTTACCAAGTTCCCTGATGAATAATATTTTGTCATCCATGAAACAGCCAATTGTATTTTTCAGAACAGTTAATTGTCGAAGTTCACGGTCTAAGGACATTTTATCTGTTCTGCGTCGATATAAACTACCTTGTGCATACTGAAAGTGCCACCCAATCAGAAGATGAAAACTGTGAATATGCCGTAGACACAGTGACTGGAACTGGAACTGATATGTTAACATATGTCATTATTTACAATGACGCTGCAGTGGTGCTCCACCTATTTCAATTATTGAGTTGTCTCCCCAGGACGTGATAATTGCTGCATAGTAATCTTACAAATCCATTTTCATTGTCTTTGAGATATGCATCATTCGACTCTACGTAGTCGGGCTTGGGTTCCCCGTTCAAGAGCCGTCATTAACTTGTTAACAATCAAAGAATCGGCTGTTTAATAACTGTCAGAAAACGTAATATTAGACATAATTTATTTTTCGCGAAATTTGCGAGGTGAGTGTCTGTCAAGTATTGCATACATCTGGCCATAAAATGATAATCACAAATTTCTGCTCGTGCAATCATCAGCGCAAGTTAATCTTGCAGACTATTAAAACGTTAGAAACTGTTTATTAGCTATGTATATATATATATATATATATATATATATATATATATATATATATATATTGTGTGTGTGAGTGCACGAAAGCGAACATTTCAATAGATGCTGTACTTAACTAAGAATAGTTTAAAAATCAGAGGAAATAGCCAAAATGAAGTGATTATATAAATTCCACACAAATTTTTCTGGAAACTTATTCCTTTCATCAGGTGATTAAAATTACAAAAGCCGTGAGTGACGCGTTTCTGATATAATTCTGGAATGGAACCTGGTGTCAACAGATAAAATCTTAGAATTTTTCCAATCAAATGAATGTTTATAATTGATTATATGTTTGGAGACTGCAGGTTGGGATACGGGTATTAAGTGAACGTTTAGTTTGCCCTGTGTAGCAGCAATTACACTTAGAGGAAAAGATTTTGTAAACTACACAATGTTTGCTATAGGAGTCAAGTGGGTCCTTGTGGTTTTAAGAAAATTTATCTGTATTTGACGGATATTTGATTTTTTTTAGAGTAACAGTCTACTTGAGCGTAATCCACGTGGTGAAAACTCCTCTTTCGTAGCTTAGGAAGGGATGTAGAAATTAATACTGGAGTACGATAAAAAAGTTGATTGAGGCGATTGGAGGCGAGTAGCAGTAGGATATTTGATTTTGTTCAATCGAATGTTTATTAATAAAATTTAAAGGGTACTCATTAGAAATTAAAATGTTACGGACAATATTTATGTTTTGTTGATGGAAATTTGAGTTAGAAAGTAATTTAGCTCTGTCTACAAGTTTATTGGCCATAATTCTTTCGAACAATTTAATATCATCTTCTGTGATTGATCATGGACAACCAACTTTTGGTTCGTGTGAAAACATTACGCGCGTTTTGAAATTTTATTCCTTGCTTCAACTGAATTATACTTAATTCACTTGCCATATTTCTTCATTACATTTTATATTTTGGGAATCGTTGACGTGCTCTCCCAATTATGACGCATTTAAGACAGAAATGATACGAGTTTTTTCCGAATGATGTTCTTTTATCATGATTCATATTTTGTATGCCTGTATTCTACATGCAACTCCCATATTAATTCGGAATAGAGAATTTGGAAGTAAAATCAACAAAAACGTTTATTTCAAATCTTTCGCGGCACTTTCTTACTCTCGCTAAATTGAACAAATATAACGAATAAGGAAGAAAAATCAAATCAATTGTAAGTGGAATACTCCATAGAATTATTATTCTCACTATAGTCTAATTTTCTGTAAATTTCGTTGCGTACGTGTAGCAGTAAATAATTTATCCCATTTAAATATGATGATCCTGTGTACTACAAAGAAACAATGCGTTTCATTGCAAAGCGCTTATTCATATAACGATTTATGTTATTTTCAATTCCCGTTTATTTATTGGGCTTTAGGCCGATTCTCTTTTTTAGCGTTTTTTGTTTCACCATAAGTATCAAAACCTAATTTATTATTGGTTCCGAGGCGGAAATTATGTTCTATTTAAACAATTGCTGTAATGTTAACTTTTTATAACCAACCGTTAACAAAATTAACATGACTCTTGATTATTTGATAGAAAATTTTAAGCCTACTTTATCTGTCAGTATGTGAAACCACTTGAATGCCCGTATGGAATCGTAACTACGGGAGTCCTCGTAAAACAAAATTTTAAGATTTTTGTTTTAGTACTTCCATAAACGTGACTGGAATAGTAAATGAACATTCCGGATTCAAACATATTTCAAGAGACTTTTATAGATAACATTTATGTAATGATAAGTTGAATTACATTAAAATGGAACTTAGAGATTCAATTCTATAACTTAAATAGCTGTAAATATTTACATTTTAAAGTGTAAATCTTCAACGTATTAGTTGGAAAGTGTATCCTTAAACACCGCTCTTTCCCAGCCTTCCTTTCCATACTGATTTATAATTAATTTATCTCTTCCTTTACGATCTAGTTATCTAACAGTAGGACAGTGTTCTCAGGTAAAATTAATTATTTTGTATTGAATGTAATTTCTTTGGAAAATATTATCAATTTACAATCAGCTAACAATAAATGTAAAGTCCGAAACGGTCTGGAAAGGTTTATTAAATAACAATATAATTAATATAATTACGTTTCATCCGTAATTTGAGACTTCATCAGGTGCACAATATAAATGATGAATAAGTCATGATTATTGCAATTTAAAATTTATTCAAAGTTCTTGAATATTCCTGTATATTTGGTTGATTGCTCTTCTAAGATTTTACAATATTAATTTCCAAAAATTATTAAATGTAATATAATATAATTATGATTAAATTTTAAAAGTATTATTATGCTCTAATTACCGAAATTTTTGTTGCAACAGGTATGGTAGCAAGACCATACTTTTAAAATTTATTTGAAGAAAATACGAGTAATCTGTTGCCTTAAATAGGAGTGCAATATCGTAAAAACAACTTGCTTTAATTGTATTTTAATTTTCATCTTTATATAGAAGAAAGAAGAAGGTGTAGAGAGGTAATGCAGTTGTAGATACGGTAATGCACACAGTCGACACTCCCCTCTTATAGCATAGGAAAGGGACTGAAATGGTGATGCTGAAAGGTAGAGCAAGGTAGCCAGGGGTTAACTAGGGCCCCTGGCCTGTAGTTTTAAGGATCGTACCCAACAACTCGCCTAAGCGTGATGCAGGGAAAACCCTAGAAATCCTTCATCACGTAGGTCAGGCAGTAGGTACTTGTCCCACGGCCTTCCGATGGCGGGAGAGGGAATCTGTGGGGACGCAGCATTCCCTTCTCCGTGCCTCGACCAGTTTAGGAGGCAGCTGACCGACTCTTTCAATGTTCCGAGTTTCCTCGGCTTGTGGAAAGCAGAGGAGAGGAGGAGGCATCCCTAAATGTAGCCGTCTCCGTCTCTGCCTGTATTGGATTATATGGATACTACCAATTTTTTAAGCTATTCGCATACGAGGAAGCTGATATCTGCGAACGTGTAAACTCAAATTATGAAAATAATGTGAAACAAATTTAATTCATTGTGATCAGTTAACTTGAACAGAGGCATTACAAACGATTTCATTCAGAATTATTTGGCACAAACATAGAATTTTATTAATACAATAGGCGAAAATTCCAACATCATGGGAAAGTATACGAATATGTACCGAATGAAACACAACCTCCTATTTTGTTTCCCTACACTTTTTCCTCATCAATTAGCTGCTGTAGAGGATTAGCAACTCCAAAACACGATGATTAGTTCTTCATAATTAAGAAAACATATTCGTATTCAGGCGCCGACTCAAATAATTATCATCAGTAGTAAAACTTCTGATAATTATTGCAGAAATTCTAGGCTCTTCACAATCAGAATGCTATAAATATAACTCAAATGACAACTTCACCGCACCGAAAAAATATGTACTCCGCGTTTTTAGGAAAACCAACCATAATTGAGTAAGATACGAGTATGATTTTAATAACTATCAGACAAATACGCTTTGTTAACGAAAATCATCTTCAGCTTAAGTTGGTTATTTTATTGCTCCCGACTACTCGGGTAGACCAATATACGCTTTAAAAATGCTGTTGTGATCGAAACCAGTCTATTTATGTTAAATGCCATTTCTCTCTGCATTTGCACAAAATTTTCAATTTTGCATGAAAACCTGTTTTCCAAATAAATACCGGCAAAATGAGTGCCGCGTTTAGCCATTCGTCAATTCAATGGCCCGTCCAGAAATTTAACGACGAGTTTCTGTCATGAAACCTAACCGTTGATAAAACATTGAGCCATCAATAAATTACTGAGATGAAACTATTGTCGCGAGGGTTTTTGCTCGAAGGACGGCGTAGATCTTGAAATCTACCGCCACTGATAGTCATAGTTGGGACGCTAAATATAAAGACATTCAAAGTTATCTAAACAATACTATGCGTCGTTATTCGATCACTTGAGACGAAAAATGAAGAGAAAACGTCCAATAATTGGACAAGACAAAAATTGTTTTCTATAAATACAATGCACTGACGCACGTCTGTTCCTGAAATAGTCAGTGTTGTCCAATAATAGTCTTGCGTGTTGTAAAATCCATGATATTTTCCCCTTGCTGCTATGTTTTACGTTATATAATGGTTCGCCGGAAAAATAATAATGAAAATGTATCTGACATTTATAATAATAATATATAAATATAAGGACTGAGTCAAAAAAATGTTATAAAATTAAATATACAGGGCCTCTTCAGGTTTAATAATTTTGTAAATAAATCACGCAAACGAAATTTGAGAGACAAGGTTTTGCTGTCTTGCCTGTTGCAACAGAAATGAAACCTGAATTGTCCTAAAACAGGACGAAACGTTGTATATGTAACTTTATGTGAATAAACATATTTTTCTAACACAGGGCCGAATTTATATTTATTTATATTTCCAGGAAAATATTCAATTATTCTCAAAACTAATGCCTATTCTGAGGGCATTCCAAGGAGTAACGTTTTGGACTACTTGAAAAAATTGAATAAAATCTGGACGAATATTATTCAGCTGAAAGTAAATCATTATGTTAATAACTAAATCAATCAACAGAAAATAAAGTGTCTTACTTTTAGTTTGTAATTGATTAGGGCCAATGTAATTAACACAATTAATATGATCATAAATTATTCGCATCGTTCATTTTTCTAATCAATTTTAGTTTCAAACAATATTTAAATTAAAATGAAAAAAATTACGTCCGATTGAAATTAATGAATAAGAAAGATAGCCAATTCAGACAAAAAAGTGATAATATAAATACCACACAACGTTTCTGGGATCCTTGTACCTTTCGTCAGGTGTGAAGAAGAACCTGGAACTTCTCAACTGCACTTGTCAGTTCACAAAACTCAAAAGCGACGAAAATGCAATGAGAAAGCCGAAGATTTAGCGTAACAATAAGGGATCATATCAATTATTGAGTTTCATAGTGTCTGTTTGATGTTTAATTTAATGTGAAGCATCTTTGAAATGAGTCTGGAATTGTACCTGGTTTCAATGTTTACAATCTTAGCATTTTGCCAATCAAATGTCTGTTTAGAATTGATATGTTTGGATACTACAGATTGTATATCAATGGGAAGTTTGATATTAGATATTTGTTTCTCGATACGTGTATTAAGGGAACGTTTTGTTTGCCCTATGTAGCACGAATTACAATTACAGCAAGAGATTTTGTAAACAACATATTGTTTGCTGTAGGTGTCAAGATCCTCCAAACCAAAAGAGAGCTATGGTATACAATCTTGTAGACAGAGCTATATTACTTTCTAATTCCAAGTTCCATCAACACAACTTTAATATTGTCCGAAACATTTTAATCTCCAATTAGTACCCTTTATATTTTATTGTTAAACACATAAACAGCAGACTGATCATAATCCAATATCCTACTGTTAATCGTCCCCAACACCTCAACCCCAATTTTTTTTATGAAACTATGTAACTCAATAATTGCTATTATCTCTTATTATTACACTAAACCTTCTGTTTTCCCATTTTTGTTGCTCCCTTATTGTTACACAAACCCTTCGGCTTTCCCATTGTCATTGCGTTTTCGTCGCTTTTGAGTTTTGTCAACTGGCAAGTGCAGTTGAGTCGTTCTAGGCTCTTCTTCATACATGACGAAAAAGGTTCCCAGAAACATTGTGTGGTATTTATATTATCACTTTTTGTCTGAATTGTCTACCTTTCTTATTCAATAATTATATTAACAATTTTCTACCACTAAAACGTGTCACGTAATTCCTAGAAATCTGATATGCTCGTTTATAATTATCTTACCTTCGTAGTGATGGTAGAAACAAGTGTAAAAGTGATTGCATGCGATAGTTGGCAAGTAAGAGTTTGGCATGGGGACGAGAAGGACGTTCCGGCCACCACATCATAGCGCGCCCGCCGCGGGGCTAATTCACCCAATGAGGGGCAAGCTATTGGCTTGGGACGCCGCGTCGATAGCAGCACTTCAGTTCAAACACTCCCGAAAAAGCTTATTTCAAAGAGTCGTAAATTACGTCTGAACCTCATTTTGCGGCAGATTCCCGAGCACAATTCTATTGAATGCGACAACGGTTCTTCAGTTAAAACAGTAATTTTTCCTTCTTTAAAACTATTATTCAAAATTATGAATTAGGTTGTAAATAATTATTTTGTATGTTGATAAATTGTTTGCCGACCTCCTGTGGTGTAGTGGTCAGTGTAATTATATTACAACGCAAGAGTAGCAGATACGAAGATTGTGATTAATATTAGCAAGGAAAACGAGGGTAAGGTTTAGAACAACCGGCACACTGGCCACTTGCTACTCATATTCCGGAATGCATAATGTATCATGACAGACAATCTCGCAGGACAAGACCTTATATGAAAGAAAATATAATTTTATATACATCTTTATAAACTAAATATATATTTATATACTATCGACAAAAATACTAACAGATTAACTTAACTACTACAAATTTACAATAACCTCTGGCTTCACACAAACGGAAAATAAAATAAATAAAGTAAGAAAATAATATGATTTAAATAATCCGTCATATTTGTGTGATTTAATCTACATCAAACACTTAGAATTTCATATTTTAATTTATAAACAACGTTACCATTAATTTTTCCCCTTAATTATGCATTACTTGGCCTTTCTGTTCTTACATTCTAATATACTAACCGTATTTAGTCTGTCTCCTCTCAATCTCTTTTTATATTCTTTCTTATATCGACTAATTAGTTTGTCATATCATTTTTCCTTATTTTGTAATTTATTTCCGTTCGATTTAGTAAAGAGGGCTTTGAAATGCTTTCTTGAAATAATTTTAGGTGGACATCAGTGTTTCTTTAATTAAAATACATTTTTCAATTAATTGTAATTCTAATGAAAATCCCCCACTGATGAAAATCGTCCGGTATTCTAAATAAATACGAAAACAAATGCTTCGACGTGTATGAACTAACCTGAATCAGTAGAATTGAAACATGAAGCATTTACCGTAAAGCTACAAACATATATATATAGATTAACGTTATTTGTAATAGAAGAAAAATTAGAGGTGAGTCCACAGGCTAACGAATAATTTTGTCAAAGCAATGTAATCAGCTGGTCAAGAAAACTGGGGTTAATGCTGTGGGAGAATCGACACTCTGACCAGGTGTCACTCCTAAATCCAGAATGTGTTACGTAAGATGGCAGTCTGGTAGCCGTCTCGGTAGGCCAAGGCCCTTCATGGGCTGTCGAGCCAAAAAGTTAGTAATATAATCAGAGAAATGTAGAAAGTCCTTAAGGTATATAGTGGATTGTAAGTGTGTGCAGACGTCTTTAAACAATGTTTCTAGTAAATAACAGTCATTTCCTAAATTACGCTACTTTCATTTTACACGTTTGAAAGTGGGTTAGATCTAACAATTAAAAATTTCTGCAGCACATTGCAATTGTTTGATTGATCTCGAATGTTTTTAAATGTAATTCCAAAATCAAAGAGCACACTTTTGAGAATAGTTTTATTTGGGACCCCAAATTTGTGGATATTAAGGGTGGGATTTTGAAATTTTAATTTTTTATTTTCATAAATGCTACCCAAAAAAATCCATTTCAAATATTATAAAATTCGGTTATGGCGTTCTTATTTATAGAGCGATATTATTGAAAAAGAAAATTGTAGAATCGCGGTTGTTCATCGTAGTAATGCCATTAAAATTTCGTTTCCAGGCACATACGAAGACTTTCGTGACACAACGCATACATTTGGAGAAATATACGTTTGTGGTACATGCAAATACAAAGGTCAGATACGCACTGAATATTAAGCATTGCGTGCGGTCTTTCCTATTTCAATAGTGTTAAGGAGAGGGCGGCGGTATCACGGTCGGAATGTCTGACCTATTAGTAGCAACGAACACAAAAATTAATCCAGCTGAAACAAAAAGTATGCATGAACAACCGTAGCTGTTCAGTAAAATATCTAATCCATCGAAAGAATGTCAAGTGTTCCAAGTAATTGCTGGACTCATCATTATTACGTCTGAATTGGCCGACACAGGTTTGCCCAATATGAGGAGCTGTAAGAAAATATTTCAATAAATGGTATAAACCGCGGCAAGACATACATTTTCATCAAAAGTAGAATAGAAGACTTGGTATACTAATGTTTCACATCTTGCCAAAATGTCGTGATTGAATTTTAAAAAATTTGGTGTATTGTTACTTCTTAGTAGGACATCAGAACCAAATCCTGGTGAGAAAATTACAGTCAGTTATTTAAAACAATTTAATTGGCCGCTTGGTGTTTAGAAAGTTAGAGTCTAGCGTCATTATTCCGTTATCGCACTATTTAACAGCCTTCCTGAACATCTGTAAAGAACATCAACAAGTACAACTCATTCGTCAATGAGTGTAAAACTTTCCTTGTAAATGGAACTTATTACTCTGTACACGAAGTTTTGAATCAGTCTCACATTCATTGAACTGCCTTGCCTACAAAATTGCCGAATATGCTACAAATATAGTGTGTCCATTTTCCCCCTTTTGGTTCTGATTTCCTGCTTCTGCTTTCTGTTTTAGTAAATATCCATGACGACATCCCTCCGTACCTAGAAACAGGAGATGAATACCAGGAAGTGATAGGTGTCGTTTGCGTGTTTCTTAATATAGTGCGTAATAATGTGGTGACTAGACAAAAGTGAACATATATGAATTTTTTTTGTGTAACTTATTAATTATTACTATTAATATTAATTCATTTTATACGTAATTTATCTATTGTACATTTGAGACGATTCCTATTTTCTCATTAAAAGGCTAATGGTGAATAAATATATCTATCTATCTATCAGTAAGCAGCCCACGATCTTCTGAGATTTTGATATAAATTTCTGTATCTTTTTTCCTGTAGTGCTTTGTTAAAACTGTTACATCTTCAGAAAGTTGTCAGCACTCATGATACCCCAGTTAATAGCAGAGATATTTATTTCCCTACTGATTCACTAGAATTTACACTGAGAAATGAATATAAAATTAACAAACTTGAAAAAATAATGGAGAATGATAATTCAACAGGGTAACACAAAAGTTTTCAACTAATCAATAGAGATAGGCCATTTGATGCTATAATGTCTGCATTTTGATCTGTAATTAATTTAATTGAATCTAATATAATAATAAAAGATATGGAGGACATTTGGCGAAAATTTTATGGAATTCTAATTTACTTGTCACTATAACTATACAAGCCCACCATTGATTATTTTTCTCGAATGCGTATGCTACAGGTGGGTTTTTCTTTTTACGTAAGAGAAAAACACGTCGGACGAGGAATTGTTGCGTAACAATGAGAACGATAGTCAGTGTCATTATACAACATTCTGAAATTTCAGTGGGTTACATATATTCAGAAAACAATTGATAGTCGATCGGCGAAGAGTGTTCTACTGTAGAGAACACTGGTCGTATTATCTACGTGAGCTGAGAACTTGTGAAGAACGCATCGACGAAAAGTCTGCTGCATCGTTGAAGACACGACGGATACCATATTCAAAACAATAGCTGCAGTGATTAAGGTTTCATAAAAACCATCACAATGAATATCACTATCAAGTTACTATCCATATTACTTATATGAGGATGTTAGGAGAAACACTTCTGACAATGTTCCTATAAAATCATGTATAACAATAATGTTACCTGTTGAATTACACTTTCTGATTCCAACCAGCATTGTTAATGTCATCATTGAAATTAGCGACCCCCACAAAATTTGAGTCGGCACCAATCTCAGTCATATTTACTTTTTTTAAAATTCCACGTTCGTAAGCTAGAGGCCTTTTCCCCCACACTGTTTGTCTCTACATTGTGACACGTGTACCAAATTAACTTCATTATCATTCAAGATAGCTGAAACAATCCATTCATTTAACTTTATACCTGATTACCGAGAAAATAGGATGACTATTGATTTGTCAAAAAATTATTAACGTAATTTGTCGTAATTTGGAATTATGTATTTTATTACAAAAGGGGAAAGTGTTATGGAATCATTTAATGAACTGTTCATTCACTAATATTTCGAAAGTTATGTTGAAATACAAGATAGAGATATCAGTGAACGATTAAACTGTGAAACTGAAAATAGTTAATCTTAGGTTAGAAATCACAATATAAATATATACATTCTCCGTATAATTTAATAGTTGATATAGAATTACATTACTATAGACATTTAATTTTATAAATCTGATACTAAGAAAATTATAATAAAAATAAAAATGATTTACTTTTAAATCTTAAATTTACAATACCTTATTTAATACATAATAACTTATAAAAATATTTTTTTAAATAAATAATTTTTTCTTTTTCACGTGATTATTAATAATATTTCGTGTGCATTACAGTTAAAATGAAACTTATTAAGTGGTCAACCAATTATATCGAACTTAAATACCACGAAAATAGAATGATCGGTACTGTAACTAATTTTAAAAAGAGTAATAACGGTGTGTAAGGTATACATAATATTTAATTTGGAGAAAGGAGTAACGAATTTAACGTATTATCACCCAGCAAAATCAATTCTCAAGTAAATATTTATGTTCTCACTTTTAATATAGCTTTATAATTATTTCGGGTTTATATACGAAATTTCAACCTTTCAACGTTAAGAGTATCTAATTATGTATTCCATTATTAACCGATCGCAAAACGTAGTAAAAAATTATCTGAATATTTCCAACTCAACCAAAGAAATTACAGGCAATTAATTAGGGATTTAATGTCGCTGGTATTGAAATTTTGTTAAATCATCTGAATTGAGGCGAACCTCGATTTTACCTTTGGAATGCACGCTCGTACAAGTAAATGAATAAAAATATGTGGTTCCATATTTAATACATGTATTGTATTCGTAATTCAAGGGTCAAAACTTTGGAGGTAAACAAATTTAAAATTATATTTCCCAAAACCAATCTGTTGGGCATTTGGAGGAGTTTAATTCTCGGAAACAATTGTAAGCTGGGTTTTAAACATCATGCGGTAATTAATCAAACACATTTAGTGAATTAGGCACTATATTACGTTTCGACGTCTGCTGTCCGAGTACCATTTGTAGTTCACTGAAACTATCACTGTGTGTAATAGACGCCGATATAGGTCAATTTGAGTAAACAAATACCTTTCAGTTTTCCATTTTGTTCTTCACCGAGTGACCTTTTAAAATGTCCAAATGTCAGGCATGTTAGCGAGCAACTCTTTGAGGAAACGAAGTATTCTTTTAATTAGAATGTCACCTTTTTTGGACCCTTTCAGGAGTAAAATTTATCTAAAAGTTCCTAACATCCAGATTTATTCAAACTATTATTTTTCAAACATTTTCGAACAGATTATCAAAACTATTTAAAATTAAAAAATTAAGATAAATTAAAAATTAATCAATAGCTTTCTTTTTAAATATAAACATGTTAGACGAGTGTTGATTGTAACTGTACGAATATACATGCGTTCGTATCTATATTCATCACTTATATGGAGTTTTACAGAAAGAAATCGTTTGACACACGTCAACAATTAATTGATTTTCTGTTAATCTGTATGTAGATGTGAAAGCTAATCTACGTTATGCATAGTTTCCGCAAAACGTTAAAAATGTGGTACCAGTTGGATTATTGCATGTGAATCTATTCTATTCAGAGAATCAAGTAAACATTGCTACTGAGGATATTAAAAAAATTAACCTTGCCGAGGAGCCAGTTAGTGCGAGTTTTTTCAGTATGGAAACACATAAATACTCTGCCCTCTCCAAGATTCGCACCAGAATGCGCGGTGATGCGTGGCAGTGATGCTGACAACTAGGCTACAGGAGATCGACGAAATACTACGGTTTTATTAAACAAGATGTGATATATATGTAAGTGCTTTGACTATGACTAACATAAATTCATGGATCGTTTCGTGATCCAAAAGATCTTTAATATGTCAAATTAATAATACCTAATTTTGAGCTCGCATTTGTGCCCGGTTATCAGTCACTGACGTCACACATTAATTTTATTACATACTCCAAAGCATCTGGTTTGACACTTTTTTATGTGTCCAACTGTTTCGATTTTCATTTATATATATATATATATATATATATATATATCTATATATATTATATATATATTATATATTATATATATATATATTGAATTATGAACTTTACCATTGCGTTGCACACGTAATTCAAACATAAAGAAATTGCAATAATTCAGCGTATGACTGGCAAGGCGGGTCTGCCTATATATTCAGCCAATTGTAATTCCGAAGTCAATTATATGCAAACTTCCCTGAAGCAGTGAACTGTATGTCGCATTATTTAACGTAGTTCCGGTTCAGTTGAAATGCCAAACACGAGCGTCAGCCACTAAAAGTTTTGTACGAAATTAGATTTGGTATATGTAAGTTTATTCGCCGAATGCCCTTAGTCGAAGCACGACAGCATAGTTGGAAACAGAAATGTTTTCTTCTGAAAACGTTATGACGTGTTTTAAAGTTACTAAAAGGTATATGTACATAATTACAATATATATTAAGTACGAGTTTCATTTCGCGGGGAAAATGTTCTATGCTTAAAAATTACTAGAGTTTTAGTTTCAACCATTCATTATTAAATAAGAATACCTAAAAATGGTATTATGTTTTCCAACGTAATACAAATGAGTAATTCCCAACATATCTGCAGTACCAAGAGAAATAAATATTTCGGTGAGTTACAAAAATGATTTTTGTAAATATAATAATATGAATTAAGTTAAAAAACTGAGAACAACAGTATTTTTCAAATATTAGTAATAAATCTAACGTTATATTATATAATACGTTTCTTTACTACACATTTACTACTAGTATTAACTTTAAATATTTTTTCCGTTCATGCTTTTTCTTATAAAGGCAAATAATTTATTATTTTAACTGATATATTTTATCCATTTCCCAACTAATTAAATTTTTTAATAATATTTTTATTAATTAAAATATAATATTAAAATATTACTCTATAAATAAATAGGAAATAATAAAAAGAAAAACTCATAAATTTCGTAATTATTACTACTGTACGGATATTAGAGGGCAGTCAGAGAAAATTAAAATTGAACCATGAAAGATTTTTAAGGCCATATCGCAAATTATCAAATTGTGAGAATATTAAAATCGTGTTCAATAACTTTTATCTTGAGTAATGTATTAGGACTTAGTGTGTTTGCCAATTACGCTTCACTTAATTTTTTATTGCCTAGAGAGTAAGTCCGACTGACACTGATCGGCAGAAAAAATATTCGATGTGAGATAAACGAATGAGTTGCATAATTTCTGCGATAAAAATGTGTCACAGGTCTTACCAATGTCGTTGTCTGCATCCCATTGGGCTTCCGCGGCTGAAATGAGGTATAACAGGGTCCATATCGCAGCTGCCATCATATTTCTTTCACCTCACTCCACACCTTCCGCTAGACCGTTTCCATTCCACAAACTCTCAGTAGTAGGATCATTACATCTTATATGTGTCGTGCCTACAGCGTCATACGTTTTTATCAGCATAAATATATATTTACTGTTTACTAAACCGTATATTGTTTTCTATTTGATCACAGTCACTTTGCAGATGTAATATCACGTGTTCATCGTATTCTTAGATTACCCCTTATTTATCCCAACACACTGCACTGACAGAGTAAATTTTTCTGGAGACTGAGGATATTTCTCTGCTGCCGGGTGTTGGTCTCATGTTAGGGCAAGTATACCACCGCAGGAATGAAGCGTGTAACGTGTAAGATTGGCTACGGGGACCTGCGCGCCGCGGCGCTCTGAGTGGCACTGGAAACGACGCTCACTCTCCAACGCACACCCACGCTTCGGCAGGCTTCGGGACACATCGTCTGCGTTAACAGCATCTGGGCACAAGCGCCCGAGCTCATTAATTCTACCTACAGCATTATCATCCGAAACAAAAACGTCAATAACATAAAATGTAACTTGCTAATAATTAGTCGTTCAACATTCGAATATATATTACGTCGAAAAGCAGTTAAAATTTTGTCCAAATATGAAATATGCGTCTGCAGTTTTGATTTAATTTTTTGTTCGTTACTTAATTTTCACAAGAAACACAAAACAAAATTTTAAATTATTTTAATATAAATTTAAAAAGTTAAAGACCTTTTCAGACTATTTTAAAAAATATATTCAACAGGTTAAACGACGTTTCAGTATGTTTTTGTACTTTCATGTGGGTTTAATAAGGTTTTCATGTTACTACGGTAACATATTAGTGTCATACAATATTTCAATTCAGTATTTAACAGCGTCTATTTCATCTTATCCTTTTAATATACTATTTAACATGAAATCATAAATTTTGAACATCCTGTAAATTTAATAATAAATGTTATATATCATAAATAAAATATGAACTTAATTATTTTTTTAATTAAAATTAAATATTTATACTAAATTTCTTTTTAATTATTTTTATTAAATTATATCACAAGTTAATAAATAATGGATCATAAATCACTCAAGGTATTTTTATGTCAATTTAATGTGTTGAAAGTTATTTTAATATACAGCATTTCTGACAAATTACGTTGTAATAAATTTGGTTCAGTGCCTAAAATATATTAGGTTCAATTTTACTTTATTATTGGTAACATTTAACATTATATAGCAATAATGATTAAAATTTATAATTTGATTTTTAATATTATATGAGAAGAATAAGAGCAAATATGTACTGTAAATTTGTAATTTGAAATATTTTATGACAGAAAATTGTTAGAATAGTTACGTAATAGTCAAATTTATGCCTTATTAAAGTATAAAAACGTACTAATACTTTGTTAAGCTGTTAAATGAGATATTTTAAAATGTCTGAAAAGATAGTAATTTTTTTAATATTAAGAAAACAGACTAAAATGAAAAAATATTTATTTTTATATATATGCTTTTACACACTGAGATACTAATCCAAATATGATATTATAATTTACGTCAGAATATTCAGCGATATCGACACACTTGTAAGATTAATTGCGTGGTTATAAATAATATAAATGTTGTCCAACGGAATAATGCTGGAAACATTTTGAGAATGGCTAGAAATTATCGCATTCACGTGAGAAGTGTGGTGGAGTAAAAGACGTTGCAGAACGTATAGTAAAACGGAAGTAAAGAAAGGTATGACATATTACGATTGAATATTGCGACAGTAGACGAAAGGCAGATCAGAAGTGGAGCCTGCTATCAAGATCACGATTGAAGCTAACTGTAGTCGAATATAGAGAACGTAGAAGGTAAAAGATGGAGAAAAATTAAGCGCCCTTAACCTGGAGACATTACACAAGAGGCATTTCCATCCGTACATGTATTCGAATGCGATTCTATGACAAAATAAATATTCCATTACAAGCCGTCCCACAGTTCCCCGATTCGAATACTCCCTTGTTTATATGTTGAGATATTTGCATAAAAGTGGAAAATGCTTTATTAAACGAACAAATAATGTTATATATGACAAAGCAAACATTTGCGTGTCTCTAATTTCACAGTTTATGGGGTGCTCAAAATTTAACTCTCAAATAACCAATTGTTTTTATAACTGCATGTTTTAAGGCAAATAGTAGGCAGTCATACATGCAACTGATTTATTTTTTTACCAAGAAAATAAATTAAATCATCTTAAAACTATATGACCTAACATTAACAAATAATATTAATTTTATTTATATTTATTTTATACTATAAAAATTCAGAAGACTATTCTCATTATAACTCACATTACTGAGCCGGAATATATATAATACGTAGTTCTCAAATTGCCAGGTAAAATTCTTACGGAAATATTTTTTTATAACACTGGAAAACTTTAATATGTGATGTATAAAATTCGAAATATTTCATTACGGCTAATGAAGCCAAATTTGTAATTTCCTTATTTTTATACATTAATTTCGCTAACGTTGATCCGTCTTAATCAATATTAAATTTTAAATTGGTAGAAGAATTATTAAAGTCCACTACTATTCCTGAAAATTTATATTTACTTGTTACCCTATATAGGCACAATATCAAACTTAAAATAAGTAAATAAACCAGCCAAGCGACGTAAAACCTGTAACAAATATTGGAGAAAGTTACTCTCAATACAATCAAAATACATTTTGATACGTTTCCTCCTAGTTTTGTACGTCATCAGGTGTACATCAATGGCTAAAGTACGAGATATATGACACATTATTTATTAATGTAAGAAATAAATTTCGTCAATGAAGTGGACTTTATGTATAATCTGTATACAATTCCTATACCTTCCATTAATATCTTCCAACATTAATATTGTATAATTACGTTTTGAGAAAATTTCAAAGTCTGGTGTAACATAATCGAATTCATTTCGGGTGATTCGGTCAAAATGAGGCCACTTTGATGATTTTGTCTGATATGTGAACAGAGCGATCCGACTAGTCAGCTGAACTTCATAGAAATCGATCTGAAACATAACTTCGGTTAACTCTGTAATTATGCATTTCCACCCCGGATTGTGATAAACTTTTTTCTCTTGCTGTCCACATCCCCCCTTTCAAATCCGTTCCTATGCTATTAAAGGGGAGTTGCCCAATGTGGATCACCCTCATGTAGCCTGTTGCCCTAAAAAAAACTATTCCCATTGGAATAGTCGGCCAGCTGCCTCCTAAACTGGTCGAGGCACGGAGAAGGGAATGCTGCGTCCCAACAGCAAACTCCTCTCCCGCTATCGGAAGGGCGTGGGACAAGTACCCAATGCCCGACCTACCTGATGCAGGTTTTTCTAGGGTTTTCCCTGCATTTCTTTAGGCGAATGCCGGGTAGGATCCTTAAAATATAGCCCGGAGGCCCTAGTAACCCTTGGCTTCCTTCCTCTACCCTTCCGCATCCCCACTTTCAAATCCCTTCCTATGCTATTAAACGGGAGTTGCCCAAAGTGGATTACCCTCATGTAGCCTGTTGCCCTAAAAAAAACCTCTCCCATTTACTACAAAACAATTTCAATATTAAAAAAAAATGAAATCATCCATCTCCAAAATAGAAATTTTAAATGTAACCGCTTATATATATATAACGGCAACGCAATTCTTTTTTTTTTCATGGCAACTCCCCTTTAACCATAAACTAATAAATATCAGTAATAATATTGCAGCATATTTTAATTTGAAAAGTAAATAAAGAAATTTTTGTGACTTTTGAAATTGAATGTATTTACATAATATTTAGATTTCTAAGTATTTCATATTTCAAAAATATACACAATACAACTGAAATTTTCAATTTATTAGTTGATAAGTATCGGATATTTGTTTTCACAAAGTATGTTTTGTCCGTTTTATTGCTTATTCTAATATTAAACCTTTAAATTCGAAGTTATACATATATATCCATAGCTTTTTTAAAATTTCTTGTTACATAATGTTTATAGCTTTGTTGTCCAGATAACCATATATATTATATAATATATATTATTTATTCTAAAATTTCAAAGTCTTTATTTAATTTTGAGACAAAACTCTGCGTGTTGCAATATGGTGAAGAGGGAGTTTTCATAAATGAAATCTTCAAGCTCATTATTAGTTCCAAATTCTGGAAATCATTCGGGGAATTCTTAAAAGACATTACCTCCTTGAATTTGAATTAGACCAAAGTAAGTTTAATCTGCTTACAAATCCCCGAGAACACGCATATTTTGACGTTTTAATTGCAGATTTAATAGGATTGGAATTTATAAAACATCATAAAACCAACAGAGTTTTATTAAGAAGAATTAATTTTATATAAACGTTTCATAAGTTTATACAATAGTTTTGCATACACCTCCTGGTCTGCAGAAAAATATAACTTAGTTCCGTGTATACTTCAATTAAACGTTAATAAAATATTCGCTCTATAGTCGTATCACATCTAATAGCATTTACAGTTTTTATTACTGAATACATATATATTTAATTGCCCTTTCGATGGAAAAATTTAAACTATTCTTTTTGATGAAAAATCTTGTAAGTAAATTTTTACACAAATGCTGGTATAAATCAGACTACTTTTCTGACTCATTAGACTGCAAATAGAAGAATGCACACGTAAAACATAGTTGAAGGGACTGCTTAACATCTGCATGTGCATTAGTTGCTTCGAATAAATTTATCGAATTTATAGTAGAAATTAAATAATTCTACTTTCAATAATAAGATAATATAGCCAAATGCAGACAAAAGATGTGATCATGTAAACACATAAATGTGTGGTATTTATATCAACACTTCTTTGGGTTATTTTTTTTTGGGTAACTGGCTACATGAGGGTAATCCACATGGTGGCAACTCCCGTTTAATAGCATAGGAAGGGATCTGAAAGGGGGGATGCGGAAGGGTAGAGGAAGGTGGCCAAGGGTTAACTAGGGTCCCCGGGCTATAGTTTAAGGATCATACCCGGCATTCACCTAAAAGTAATGCAGGGAAAACCCTAGAAAAACCTGCATCAGGTAGGTCGGGCATTGGGTACTTGTCCTACGCCCTTCCGATAGAGGGAGAAGAGTTTTCTTTGGGGACGCAGAATTCCCTTCTCTGTACCTCGACCAGTTTAGGAGGCAGCTGACCGACTGTTTCAATGGGAACAGAATACAACTCTTACCGTATGCCCATGGTCTGTGACCGCGGAACATACACCTCGCACCCGAGGTGCCTCGGCTTGTGGGAACCTTAGTTCAAAAACGGAGAGGAAAAGGCATCCCCAAAGGGATGTCACTCCTACAAGGTTCTACTTGAGAGAATGTGGTAATTTCTATACTACAATATTGCAGTTCTACCTACAGCTCATATTTTCGTTATTACAGATAATTTTTAAGTACTTTTTCGCCATATATATTTTCGAATAAATTAGTAACATGTGGAATAATATAACGGCAACGCAATGTTAGGAGGGTTTACATAATATTCACAGGAAAATAGTCTTCAGATAGCACTAAATTTGAAAGGATCAACATATTTTATAGAGTACAAAACATAAAACATTACTAATGTCAGGAAATTTTTGTTCCTGAATGTGGTGATGTTAGTTTTCATTACCTTCTCTACAAAAAAGTATGTCGAAACTTTTTTTTTTCGACGATGCTAAATTTCTTAAACCTGCATCTGAAATCTCAAGCTGAAGTGAATATTGTACACGTAGTAATATGTCCAACGTACCTATATAATGTATATAATAATAAATTAAATATTGAAATTGTTATATTTGTTATAATTATTCAAATTTTACCACGTAGAACTCAAGTCGGTAAATTAAAATTTTATCCCTTATTTTAATAGTATTTCAATTACTTTGTGCAGAAAAGTCTCAGTATTTTGAAATTTACTCTTGAAGGTTATATAAAAACAGAGAACCCATTTAGATTTCACGTCAAGACACTGATGAGAATTTTCTTTTTGACGCGACACAAAAACTACCTTGGGTGCAAAATATTCCTCGCAGGATATGATTGATGCGCACTCGGAGCTCTTCCACTAATTGAACAGATGAGCGCCACGCTGTGACCCATATCCTTCCATGATTCCATTAATCCTGCTTCGTTGCGTTCTGCCACATCGCGTAGCCCATGTATCGTTATTTAGGTAACTCCGAATGGCTACCCATTTACTGCTACAAATCACAAAAATAATAATTATAAAATAGAAATTAAAAGATCGTTGAATTGTATATGCAGGTCTGCAAATATTGACGACACGCGGTGCCAAAATATTTAAATATTTTTTCTGAGTTGGGAAATAAATGTCTGGGAACACAGTGACAAAAACTTCGCTTCGGTAAATCATTGACAAATGTATTTATTTTCAGCAAAAGCTGATTAAGGTACTATATTCTAAAAATATTGGAACTGTTCCAATAATATATAATTATAAATTTACGGGCATTATTTTAAATTTATAAGTTCTATATGAAAGGATTCACTCTATATTATTTGAATAGTTTAAATTCAGTTTTTCTTCTGAATTATTCACTAATTAACAATCCTACACATGCATTACTCAGCACTCAATTTCTGACTTTATTATACTGTTTAAATTTGATAAAGGAGGCTGGCTCGACTCTTCTAATTATATCAGATAACGTTATTATTCTTTTGTTAATGTTTGTGTGGTTAGGGGGCGATGTGCGGTTCTTTATTTAGTATTCCATATAAGGATATCAGCGCTATCTTCATAATTAATTGGTTAATTTTTATTATTTGTGAGTTATACCTCATCCAAACATAGATCAAAATGCCGACGTACAAAAATTTCGTTAGCGACATACGCGAGTCCTTAGCCAAGTTAACTATAGCTAGAAAATAAGTCCGTTCTTTTTTTTTTCGTGTGTAGACAGGTAATGTATAGGGTAATCCACATAGTGGCAACTCCCCTCTTATAGCATAGGAAAGGGATTCGAAAGGGTGGATGCGGAAGGGTGGAGGAAGGTAGCCAAGGGTAACTAGGGCCCCCGGGCTATATTTTAAGGATCCTACCCGGCATTCGCCTAAAGAAATGCAGGGAAAACCCTATAAAAACCTGCATCGGGTAGGTCGGGCATTGGGTACTTGTCCCACGCCCTTCCGATAGCGGGAGAGGAGTTTGCTGTGGGGACGCAGCATTCCCTTTTCCGTGCCTCGACCAGTTTAGGAGGCAGCTGGTCGACTATTCCAATGGGAATAGCGAACAACTCTTACCGTATGCCCAAGGTCTGTGACCCCGGAACATACACCTCTCAAAACAGGCCGAGGTGCCTCGGCTTGTGGGAACCTTAGTTCAAAAACGGAGAGGAAAAGGCATACCCAAAGGCAGCCCCTTCGTATCTCTCCTAAAAGGTTGAAAATAAGTCCGTTCGATAAGGTTTTACGTATAAACGTGACGTATTCTCTTTGTGTCGGCGAGAGAGCAGTGGAACCACGATCGCGATGCTTGATACACCATTTTATTAGCACCTTAAGTGAAATATTTGGAAAATGTATATTAATATTTCTCCATATATTTAAAATCCATTTTTTTGTTCATTACAGGAAATGTATAAAACTTTTATTTATATTTATATTCAAATAATGATTGTTCAACTTAAATATAATTCTTCAATTTTTTGTTATAAAAGTAAATCATACATACATATATTCTCACATTAATTGCTAGGTGTCCTGGTGTAATTTTGAAAATAAATTAAGTTATTTATTACAATTACTAAGTATTTCATACATTGTGATACCAGTCTTAATAAACCTGTTTCGGAATATTCTTGAAATAATTCAGCTTGTGATGAACCATTTAGTATAGATGTTTGGAAAACCCGCATTAAATGATGATCTGGCACACAGAACAAGATGAATTCATTATTCAAGGTATTTCTAGTAGAAATTGATCTGAAATTTAATTTTATTATAATTTATTTCGATTTTGTAGGGAGTGAGAAAAAGCCAATAAGATGTATGAAATAAAACATTGGCGTGGATAAAATAGTATTTAGCTGACTCTGCGATCTTTAAGATCAATTACAAAGATACGTCTTTATGATATATATGTATATATATTGTAGTAATTAAAATGAAATATAATTAATAAACAAAAATTTTGGACTTGCATTGTTGGCGGCGTGAACACACGAATATGGGGCGCTAATGCCTGCATGCTGGTATTGTCGAATTCATTTTGTTAGACGCGCAGAGCTCCAGTGTGTTTTTGGGAGGCAGTGGAGAAAGACAGAAATTCAAAATGTGTGTGGTAGGAGACGGCAGAGAAAGTACAGATATTCAGAAAGTGCGTATTTGGGAGACAAGGCTGTATATAGTCTAACAGCTATAATATTCAGAACGATATACGGTGTCCAGTCTATGCTCAAATAACTGCTACGATACTACGCCGCTGTTATTCGGAGTCTAGCCTACATTCACGAGTTAGACATTTTTTTCAATTATTGGGAGCCAGGTTTTTGCGTCCCACAAGTAATCAAACTTTGAGAATGGTCATAAGTTTTTGATAGAGAGAACAACGAAGAAAGTGTTGTGAGTAAAATTTGGCAAGTAGATAGTGTTGCCTATTAAATTCTGTGTATAATGGCCTGTCTTTAAAATATTCGTGTGTGTGTGTGTGTGTGTTCGAGCGTATTTTATTGGTACAATAAAACTGCAAGGTAAAACTGCACAACTTATTATCTGCAAAACCCCCCAGTAAATGATATCTTATCGTCAGATTTCCAAATTCAGATTTCATATTTTAATTTTTTATATTGTACTGATTGATTAAATTAATGCTTTAATAACTTTGTAAATTTAATTGTTTAACATAAATATTCTTTATTGAAGGCACGATAGTCGGGCCTGAGATTTAGACGTGGTATATTGTCAAGTTTTAATATTTAATATAAGTTCAATAATTTGTTTTTAATAAACTAATCTATTTGTATGCTCAAAAATATTGGTTTTTAATTAAAATCAAATCATAAAATTTTAATTTGCTAATCATTTTAAAGTAATTACGACAAATTGACGATTCAACGTGGCGATTTAAATTGTTTATTTATATTGAATACTACAATATATATATATATATATATATACATATATAATGTTACGGCAGCTACTGACAGTGCAGCATTTCGTTCATGCAATAATAGGACTTCTCTTTTATTTTGCAAATGATTTTATTCCTGTTGAATATAAATTATAATGTATAATCTAATGTACCTTTGATATATATTTCATCCAGCTTGAATATTTAATTGCGAATTGCGGAGTAATTTACATACTTAATATTTTTAATAATTATTAAGTTTTGTTTCCGAGTTTATTTTGTTTAAATGTTTCCAGATTGCGATTTCCAGGGCTGCGCACGTCAAAACAAACCGCCTGTATAATAAGAGGTGAATGCTCCTTCCCACTTCGCTACCAAGTGAGTAAGAAGAGAGAATGGTATTCAAAACAGTCATTGCCAAAATGTCGAAGGAGACGTTCCAATATAAAATTGAGCTAGTAAACAATTTGAAGTTTGTAGTGGAGTAATTGTTCGCGGAAAGAAGAAATCTGGTATCGTGTTAATAATTCCGACGCATCAGCGTAAAGAAGCGATTCCCAGTAATTGTGTGAACCAGTGTTTGGTCGTTTAATTTCCGTGCCAAACGTCTTCCGACGTTGATTTGCTCGGAAATGGTTCTCAAGAGGATCAACATCGCACCGGCAGACCTCGGAATCCGAAACGACGAACTGATAAGTTCAAATTTTATTTTATTGTTACTACAAATGTTATATATATATATATATATATATATATATATATATATAGGGTGTTCGGAAAGTTTGAGAGCAGTTACATCATATTTTTGGAAATTCGAAAGAGCCAGAACCAGCATTTTTTAGCAGATGAGCGAATTAAAAAAATCGCGTATCTATGTTTTAGTAATTTTTTTTCGAATTTCCAACGTAGATCCTTAGTCCAGTTCACAGCGTCTATCCGAACGTACCGTATATATGTACCTGAAAGAGTCTGGTTATATAACTTGTCAAAATCCAGTAATAATAATAATAAAAAATAATAATTCGTTCAAGGAATGAACAATTTATACAGTATAGTTCGTACTGAAACTTTAGTTTAGTAAGATTATTTTTTTGTTTCCATTCAGCATGCGACGTGTTTAATTACGCAAGCACGTTTTTCTGACTGTAAAACTTGTATTAAGTTCTTTAAATAATTTCAATAGTCGGATTTATAATTAAAAATACTTTTATATAAACACATTAGCCTTAATGTGATAGAAATAGCAGGAACCGTATCTGATTAATTCATAAAAACCACGGCAGACTCACCACCCATAAAATTTTATAGCTCTAAATGTCAGACATTCTGTAAGATAATGACTATAAATTATTTTTATTAATATTAAGTAACTTGATTATGAGTTGATAAAAGTTCTCGTGTACTAATATGATAATGTAGCTTAATGGCTACAAAATGACCACCTCTCGTGCAAAGTTCATTATGTATACAAGAATATATTGTGAATGTAAAAGAATTTAAATCAATAAGTATATTAATACTAAATTAAACACGGATATTTATTTAACAATGCAACTGTTAGAAACATTGTTAAGATCAATGTGCGTAACTTATTTTACAAGAAATACATTTTTCATTATTTTTCCACACACAATTTTTAGCTGGTGGGTCACATCACTTCTACTATATAATATAATATTAAATGGAAAATTTCAAAAATACATTAATCGAATATGATAAAAAAAATCGTTAAATGTTAAGAGAAATGTAATTAAAAAGTATTTACTCGGTCACCAAAATTTTCGAAATTGGCCACTATATGACCCGCGGGTCATAGGTTTCCGACCCCTGATTTAGATCTTATAAAGAATTGAAAGGAATATTTGTCAATGTTGTTAGATTTTTTTATTTTAGGTAATGGTTTACTAAAGTAATGGCCGTAAAAGTCATATCGTTGTCACAGAAATAAAATGCCAGGGATTCCGTTTTTTTTAAAAAAAAACATTCTGCACAAAAAAAAAACCCTGACATGACATCGATTGATTAGCCAAAGGCGCCTGCATAAAAGTTCATTCTGTATAGAGACTAGTTTTCCTGGGAACAATAGCTCCGCAGGTCACAAAATGAACGCTTGTCCGGTAACTGTCATAGATAATAGTGACGCGTTCAGAAAACGCCCATTGTTATATTATAGAGTGTCGTTGTCACCAAACACAGATCAAAGAGTGGCGTATGCGCAAATATGAATATTTACTTTGTTACACTTTACTGGTAATTCCAAACGGGAAATGAACGAATTTTTCAGCACATTTCAATTATTGGATCGAACACTGAAGTGACATGTTCTTGATAATTCAGTAAACGATTTAAATATAAATGAATTAACGAATCCTGGTTCGTTTCCTGGTCTGACCGAGGTTTTTCTTTCTTATTCTGTTAATTCAGTTTCACAACCTTAGTGCTGATCTTCGATTGAAACCATTGTTCTTATGTTCTTAATTTTTGTTACCGTTTATTACTTAACAAGAAGTTCAACGGTTATACTCAAATTTCGTAATATTCTCCATTTTTGTTTGGGAATCAAAAATAACTGAATTTATTCTATAATAAAAGCAAAAGTTATGTATTTAATTTTTAAGTTATTACAAATAAACTATATTGTTTGGCGTCAATTAAGATACTTTACAGTTATTGTAAATGTTAAAAATATATGGAAAGAAGAGACACGAGCTCTTAATCACAAGGGATTCGTGGGTTTTGTGGCTATTTATTATTAACCGTAACAAAATATAATGCGACGACAGTAAAATTCCAATTCTCAACCATATTTATGTATGTATAATTTTAAACAATCGCTTCCATCCATTACAATACAAATGTTAGTTAATAGTTTATTATTAAAGGTAATAATTTCATCGCAGAAGATGAATTTAACGTTCACAAAATAATTTTTTTTCTATACTTTAACAAAACAATGTTAAACTCCCCACAACTTTTAATGTGTAATTTTGGAAAGATCGGTTCCGAGTGAGCAGGCCCACATAAAAGTAATTTATAAAAGTGTACAACGTTTCATAAACTAGTGACGGCATCGTAATCTTACTCGTGCTATCATTTTATATTGATATTCGTCTGACACCGTATACCAGTATATAAGTAAAGCAACTTAAGGAAGCGCTACCCTATGAGTTCTATGTAAGGGAAATTCTATTAGATTAACGAGTTTATCTTTCTTTTAACTTAAATAGCTTTTTCAAATTTAGAAAAATCGGATTTAATAATAATAATAATAAATTTATTTAGTAATAAAATGCTACTCTATTCTACATTATTCACTTTTTCACAGATTTAAATTTAGTATCCTCAGGTGTTTAAATAAATTATTCTTATCTTAAATTTATTAATAGAATCACATTGCCTAATTTGTACTGGCAACTGGTTAAATTTATTCCTTTACTGTACTGTTATGATTTGTTGTATCTAATTCTACCTTACTTCTAACATTGTGTGGGTTCCTATAATACTTATCTGCTAAATAAAATATGATGGTAAAAATTATTTATACAGAAATATCAGGGTATGAACATATATTTCTCTTAATATTACTGTTACACTAAATCTTTTATTCCTACATAAAAATATACTTAACGCCCTACTTTGCAATTTTTTTAAGTCTGTCAATGTATTTATTAGATACACCATATAACACAAGACAACAATAATTGAAAAGTGGAAATATAATACAATTATAATTTACAGTTTTAGATTCTACCTATATTTCTATCAACAAAATCCATATGACAATCCATTTTAAAATTTTGATCAAATATAACTCCTAAATATTTAATTAAAATTGGTAAATTTTTGTATTTAAACTTATAGTGGAATTCAACGGGATCCTTAAAGCGAATTTTGTTTGAATGATTGGTCTACTACCATACAATAAAACTTTGTGATTCAAAGGAAATATACAGTAAACTATAAATGTATTTGATTAGTCGTAGTCATGGAGGTTCCGCTTTGTTTGTCACGGTATACTGTTGACAAGTAAGTAATGAGTATTCAATTCAAAGGCTCAGTAAGCAAAAACAAAATGTAATAATTTATCCATATATTAAACGTTACTTATTTGAAAATTAAATCGATGTTACCATTAATTTCGAGTCTACAAAATGTTCACGTGTGATGTATTTTTATATTTCTTTTGTAACTGAAGCTTTCTTATCAAATAATTTAAAAAATATGAGCAAATGTAAAACATTATTAATGAAGTGTCAAATGCATATAGTTTTACTACCCAACCATAAATATGAGACAGGTCGAAAAGGATCAAGAACTTTATCCTGCAAAACATTAATATTAGTTCATGTTTAAGAAGGGATTTTGCTAAGCCAAAACTAAAAAAAAACAGCTGCCAAGAGTTCAGTCCCATATGTGAATGTTGGGTAAATCTTTCGCTGACCCAGACAGTTCGGTTATTTCGGCGCCGTCCGTAGTCCAGAATATGTTTTCAGATCCTCCAACGCTAGGTAGGCACTGATAACAAAGCATGGAGTGGGTTTAGTGCTGTTGCAGGTAGATCCTGCAAAACTGAGGATTCCCTAATAACGACGAAATCCTCGTTCATTTTGCGGACCGTGGGATTGCGTCAACCATATATATAATGTTACGGCAGCTACTGACAGTGCAGCATTTCGTTCATGCAATACTCCATTTCTTCTAACACTAACATGTTACATCACTAACATTATATAAAACAATAATAAATATATAATTTTTTCTTAGAATATCAATATCACGAACTTAAGAAATATACGGAAATAACTGCTCGGTAAACATTTGAAGACACCTAGAAACATTTATATTTAACACCAAAAATTTTAAATTAGTATTTATAAATAAATTCACCTTTCCTTTAAATGTGTAATACAAGATAATCAGTGTAATTAATTTACTTTTTCATTTCTTAATTCTCAGCTTTAAAGGTTTTAGGAACTCAAAAATAGGAGCTCTATTATGCACACGTTACTACAAGTAACAATAAGTTATTTACAAATGGAAAATCTTCAATTTATTATTGTTTATTTTGTTCTAATCTTAAAATATCGTTAGGAAAATCCTGTAAGTGTAACATGAACATTTATCACGTTGGAAGTTAAAATCTATAACTCAGAATTTCAATAATTGCTACACTCGCACACCATACTAAACCAGCCTAAAAACTGATACATATTAAAAGCTAGTAATGAAACATTCGTACTGAAATGCCCGTTTTGTGTGTTAACATTCACTTCAACTTCAATTGAACAATGGTGATTGATTTGGTGCAGTTATTTACGATATATTTCTCTTTTCCAATGGGTAATAGTTATCAAAAATAATAAAGTGAAAGTATTATGGATATGTAATTAAATATTCCGAATGTTGTTTATACAATCACTGCCCTAAATATTCTCTGTAGTAAACAATTGAAGATTCATATTTAAAAGTATTTTGAACTTATTCAAGGGAATATATTGTCGTGAAATTATTTATGTAATCTCGCAGATCTTTTGGTCTATTTAATTTTGGAGTGCACGATGTCTTAATTAACAATTATTTCTAAATGATCGATAGCAAAAGTTGTGAATGACCTCATGAATTTGGACTTTCGTAGATACTGCATAAATTATCTATTAACTAAATATGGCTGCATGTCACTTACTATCAAGGAACAGAAATTGTGGGGGATAGTCACGCGTAGCACATTTGTAGGTCGGCCAGGAAAGGGATTTAATTAAAAAATAATGCGACAATTACAAAAAAATTGTATCTAATAAAACGTTTTCACGGACCTGCTTAATAAGTGTCTCTCTCAATGTACTTTAAGTCTAAATTTAACACTTAAAGGCATAGGACGGAAACCCCACAGCAAACTCCTCTCCCGCTATCGGAAGGGCGTGGGACAAGTACCCAATGCCCGACCTACCTGATGCAGATTTTTATAGGGTTTGTCCTGCATTTCTTTAGGCTAATGCCTGGTAGGATCCTTAAAATATAGCCCGGGGGCCCTAGTTAACCCTTGGCTACCTTCCTCTACCCTTCCAAATCTCCCCTTTCAAATCCCTTCCTATACTATTAAAGGGGAGTTGCCACCTTGTGTATTACCCTCACGTAGCCTGTTACCTAATAAACAAACGAAAAAAACAGTTTCACAGGCAAGGAATCCTGCGAGAGGATTCTCTCGCAGGTAATCCTTCCCAGAGAGCTCTGGCGGGGGCTACCTTTGGGGATTCTTCACAACTCTCTGATTTGTTTGAACTAAGGTTCCCACATGCCGAGGTACCTCGGTCTGTTTTGAGAGGTGTATGTTCCGGGGTCGCAGACCTTGGGCATACGGTAAGAGTTGTCCTCTATTCCTATTGGAATAGTTGGCCAGATGCCTCCTAAACTGGCCAAGGCATGGCGTGGGGTAAGCTGCGACCCCACAGCTAACCCCTCTCCCGCCATCCGAAGGGCATGGGACAAGTACCAAATGCCCGACCTACCTGAGGTTTTTATAGGATTTGTCCTGCATTACTTTTAGGCGAATGCCGTGTAGGATACTTAAACTATAGCTCGGAGGCCCTAGTTAACCCTTGGCTACCTTCCTCCACCCTTCGGCATCCCCCCTTTCAAATCCCTTTCCTATGCTATAAGAGGGGAGTTGCCACTATGTGGATTACCCTATACATAGCCTGTCTACACTAAAAAAAAAACAGATTTACGGATGGCTGTCTGGCATCAAATGTGTGTCCAAACGACCGTGATTAGCGGTTTTGAGAGAAAGTTGAATCAATTGTAGTTTAACCGACCGCTAATATGGGTGAAAGTAGTCCCCAATGGCGCGTATTAGAGTCAAACTTATAGATTTGAACAGTGACCCCAACTTCTGCCGATAATTCAAGTGTTCATTTGGGTCAATTATATAATATTGAATTATCATAAATTAGTGTCTAATTCATTCAATTTATTATCTAATATAAATAAATCCCTGGCAACGCTTAGCACTCACAACATGTACATTGCTTACATGACCTGAAATATGGGTAAATGGGTTATGTAATAAATAATTTGGAAAAATCGGTAAAAGAAAGGCAAAAATATTTCCTTAATAACAATTCCAAGCAGTATTTTGTAAATAAGGGAATTATGGATTCTAAAAAATTCTTTCTTGAGGTGTTTGTTGAAATAAAATGTAAATTAAATTTTGCCAAATTGTAGAAAACAAAGATTAATGTGTATTGTAGTCATATTTTTACTTAAATTTTCCACAATAATATATTAAATCCAGTAACATTACGAAATACTAACGTTTCGTTCTCTATTTTCACATCAATTTTGATATATTGTAGGAAAAATCACATATTCTCTTACTATGCATTCTTCGTATATTCATTTTTCGCCATGTTAATTTTTACGATAACCTTAAAACCTAATTAAATTTAAAAAATTCCGACTTAATTAAATTCAACTTGGTTTGCGTTGTGATTTATTTAAACTCTGGAAACAATTTCTGTGCCTTGCTTTGAATTTCAAATTTTACTTGCTTTCGTCGCACTCTTTCTAAAGAAAATTTGCAAAATACAATATAATCCATTGGGGAATTTATGTATATATATTGTGTTAATTAAAAGAAAATTAGTAATTAATAATTAAAAACATTTTGAATTGAATTGTTAGAAATGACACACAAGAATTGTAGGTCTGTTAGGGCGCAGAAGGGAACATATAAGTCAGCCGGTGATGAAGGACGGCAGAAAGCGGTCGTAATAGAAAGAGACGAGACGTCGTCAAAGTATTGAAAAGTGAAGTTGTTAAATAGAAGCAGAGTGCAGCATTCACTCGGATATTGCTGCGCAAATATTTCGGAGTGTTCCAGTTTATGCCAAATAACTGTGAACAGTCTACGTGGAGGAATTATTTGAATTACCGAAAATTGGCATAATTTCGGAATAAGTCATATTCGAGATATAGCCAACACTTGCTAAACCAACAGTGAAGTGTAGAGTCAGTGAAAAGAAAGGCCTGTTTTTAGAAAGTTGAGTGTGCGTAAGTGTTGCTAAAAGAGTTAAAATTGCCCTGGTACCAGAGAAACTGTAAGTCAGAAATCCATTTAATTATTTTTGTAAAACTTTAATTAAAGATAAAATCGTCAGATTTCGGATTTTTTTAAATATTGTGAATTGGCATAGATTCACAGTGATTTGATTGATTTAAAAAAATAAATAAATAACTTTTCTCTATTTAAAGATCCAGTTAAAGACCCTGAGTGAGACAGAGAGAGAAAGAGAGAGAGAGTAAAAAAAAATTAATTGTACGTGTTAATTTTGTAAAAGTTCTATGAATAACTTATTTTGTAACTTGAAATATTTGTGCATCTAATAAATTAATGTGTTTATTTAGTTAACTAAATTTTTTTTTTATTAACATCCTTTCATTTAAAGTTAAAGTAGTTAAATTGATGCATTAACGTGGGGCATATTTTGATTTTGTTCAATTAATTGTACTTTTATTATTGATTACCACAATATATATATATAATGTCTAACAATGTCACTTCAGTTACAAATGTACTATTGGAATTTTTTGGAACTTTTGCGAGCGTTTTTCCACAAATTACAATCATCTGATGGTTTAAAAAAGGGTTTTTTCTAACACTGAAGTCAAACGCAATAAGTACCACTCTTGATCCGGACAAAATTTATATGAAAACATTCTTAAAGTCCAGTTAATGCTTGGGGAGGGGAGGTATCAAAACTCCAGTTACAGAATATCATAATGGGAGATTAATGCTTACAAATTTTGAAAAGGATATGCGGAACATGTAAAGTGGTTACATTTAAAATTTCTATTTTGAAGATGCATAATTTCATTTTTTGTTGAGTATTGAAATTATTTTGTAGTAAATGGGACAGGCAAATGCATTGAGCTTATATTTGCAGAACAACTCGTTATGACATTGAGATCTACATTTGCCACTGCTCATACATACCCACAAATTGCATTAAAACACTGTTATTAAAATTTTCATGGTTTCAGTGTTTTCTGTTAGATACAATATTCCTAATCTGTACATTCGCAACCAAAATTTTCAAGTATTTGTTAATTCAATATTAAATATTTCAAAGTCTTCATGTTATTTGTACATCGAACATTATAATACAGAGAGGAATTTGGTGGCTTTAAAAATTCAGCATTAAAGAGTAACTTTTGTAGTTTAGTAACAGAAGAGACTCTTTTCAGATTCTCTGGAAATATTTTCCACAGTTATCATATAAATAAATTCAAGAACTTTCTGTTTTTCTGCCTCAAGTGATTTGGCGGTTCTGGAAAATTTCAAAAAGTTTGGAATATATTTTTTCTTGTTATTCCGCATTACACATTTATTCTATTTTAAGAATAATAAAGGGAAACTCTCGTCACAATTGTAGATGTTTATAGTCTCAAGCACGATATATTTTAGTTCCACATTTCCCGCATGTTTTTAGAACTGCGATAAAACTTTTTACTTATTCACCCAGAATGACACAACTCGCAGACAACAGGTTTCACAATTTCCAGCTGTAAACGCACCACTCCACTGTTTTACTTGACTCTCATTATAAAATTACATTAGTGTTGTACAATTTTAGCCTTGCATGATTGTTTTAGAAATAATATATAAATTTTTCATTTGCTGAAAATATATGAGTAATATACATTTTAAAATTTGAGCTCAACAAATAAAGTACATAAATAAATTTTTTTTTATCGAGTTTTCGCAACGGAAGACACTTTTCATAGCCAATTTCCCCTTTTAGTCCCCTTTTCCCTTTCCAACACTCTCTTACCGTTTGTTCATATATATATATATATATATATATTGTAGTAATTGGTAATTAAGGCATTGTTCTAATTGAAAAGTTGAATTGTAAAGGACTCATTATTAGTGGATATAGAGCGGACGCCGCAACAAACCGGCAAGGCAAAGAAAACATTGTTGTTCGGTCGAGAGGGTTTTTACGCGCTCGAAATTTACGAGACGAACAGTACAGTCGGGCAGCAGACAGCGAATAGATCAGACGAAAAGTTTTACAGTCGGCAGTCAGAACGAAAGAATGTGGTCCAGTCACAAACATGCTTTCAAATATTAAAAAGTAAAGCAATATTCAGTCGGGAAGGAGACAGAGCAACTAGTGTGTATTCGGTGGTCGAGCGTAGATTCATCATGCTGGCCATAGACAAACCAATGAAGTCCATTTTCAACTAAAGTCATGAGATCTACAAATCCAGGTTGCAGTAAAGCATCGAGAACCAACCAATTTGTGTTAAACCAACTAAAAAACAACGTCAATTAGAGCCTGTGAACATTTAGAGTCTGTGAATACTTAGAATCAGTGATATCCCCAAAATTGTGCACGAAAAGCTAAAAAGAGACCTGGGCGGCCGTAAGTAGAGAATAACTTTAAAATCATTTGTAAACCGTGTTTAAAAGATAAAAGTCAGATAGTTCTTTAATTATTTAATTATCGATAAAATGAGATCCTTAATTCTTGATAAAATTAAAATTTTTTAAATTCAATCTTTAGTATTATTTCTTCCGCAACAAATTTCCTCTATGTTCAAACGCATTGATTTCAATAAAAAGTAAATGTAATTTTGATTATATAAATTCTGCCATTTATCAAACCCAGTTCAAGACCCTGAGATCCCAAATATTTTGTGTATTTTATACTTGTTTTAAAATTGTTAATAAATCTTGTTTAATAGTTTTCACTTAAGTTCTTTCATTTAGAAACGCCACATGCATATTTCATTTAATTATTACAATATATATATATATATATATATATATATATATATATATATATCCTAATAAACCAAAGAGTGGGAAAATGATTTGTAGATGTGAAGTTATTCAGGATTCTAAGATGAATCGCCGAAGGTCTTTGAACCGAACACTTTCCATGTCGGAGGCCGGTAACGACGCCATATCCACGAGCACAATATGCGGCTATATCGCTCTTGCGCTCTTCCGTATTTGGCTGAGTATCGCAGTGACGTTTTATTCATTTCCTTCCTTCGAGGGATCTACTCCAACATGATGAATGGTGGACTTTCACAGAGAACGCGCCCCGTCCTGTAATAAACACTTTCCTCGGAGCAATAACTCTTCCAGCACAGAATTTTAGAAGTTTTTATTCGCCCGATTTAAAAATAACACTCTTGTGGCGAGATATGTGGAAAGATCATGAAAGAGCCACTACTTTACCACTTCACTTACTGAAATCTGGTTTTGCGCTTACCAACAAAAAAATCATTTGATATTATTTTCTTCTGTAGAGAAGCAAGTCGAAGATGTATAACCAGTATTATATTATTAGGAAATTTCCGTGTTTCTGATGTTTTGACGAATAAAGGAATCCAAAATCCTTAAATTTAAAGATTTAGAAATTATATATATATATATATATATATATATATATATTGTAATAAATAACTGGAAGGCTTTAATTAAATGAATCAATTAACAACATTTACTAAGCTTTAAAATAAATTTATTATTGTTGATAAATTTTACAATGTACAAAACCTTTTTTTTCCTGCCGAATTTCATCCATTTAAAACAAATATTTTAATTTTTATTTATTAATTCGTGCCGCATATAGTTCTTATATCATTACAATCAAATTCATCGAATCTGTTATCTCACGGTCACTACTGGTTTTGATAATTACAACAAAAGCAATGTATAACCTGACAATTAACAATACAGATATAAAAGTTAACCTAAAACAATATGAAAATACGGGAAAAGAAAACTGAACGAAATCTGACTATACCTTTTTAATTATCGATAGCAAAATTTGTATAAAAGTATTGTTACTCACGGGCCGTCTGTCTGGTACCACATCTCTCTCTTGTGTATTGAAAAATACCACACTAAAAGGTCATTTTTACACTGACACTACACTTCATTGAAAATTTTAATACACACGATTGAAATACTCGTCCTCTGCTATCTGGAACCTCGGATGAGCCGCCCCCTTTGGTCTGCTAGTGGTTGTCGGTCCCCTCTATGCGATAATTGTTCAATCAGCGTGAAGAAACCATTTTCTTCACCGTGTGCAAATTATTAAATAAATATCTCCGTAAAATATTTGCTTGCTTTCACGTAGAAATACAGGATCTCGCCATTCGTACTTTATATCTTCAAACTTTACTGTTCGTTGTTCTAGATGAACTGAACTATATTATCTCCCCGTCAACTTTTAACAGTTTCATCTCTCGTACGCAGAATTTTGACTCCTTCACCTTTCAATCGCCGATTCCAGACTGGCTCTCCAAGTGCATACTCAGTTTAAGCGCGCGCGGTCTCCATTGTTCAACAAAGAAAAACCCGCCTTCATTGTCGCCTTTACGCATTCGTACCGATAAGAATTTAATTATATTAAAATCACTTAATGGTCTGTTTAATTGGAATTACAATATATATTGTAACCTCCAACCCTCGTCCTTTCGCTTACTTAGGGCGCTAAGTAATATTTTTGTATAAATATTATTTTTGTATAAATATTACAGAAACAATTATTTATATCCAATTTATTTCTCGAGCAATGAGATATGTACATTTCTACAGGGAGTGGCCATTAATTCTCGAAGACAAACTTCAATACTTTTTCGCTCCAATGGAACCAGCTTTATCGCCGACCAGCCCTACACAACAACTACCTTTACAAATCATTCCAAACAATATGCGGCGCGGCAAGAGGACACAGACCAAGGCAGTAATCCAACAATAACACATTACCGTTTTACAATATAATATATATTAAATTATTTCCATTATTGTTTACTCAGACCCGTACGACCTTCTTATTCTCTAAATAAGAGAATGCGGCCGTGAATAATATCACTAATCCTGTAATCTCCAGTTATTAGCGACTCGGTATACGAACTCATTTTTCCTTGTAAGGGGACTGATTTGACGAGTTTCTCTCACACAGACAAACATCCATGCCCTCACTGGGTTTCGAACCCGGGACTTCTGTGATGCGAGACAGTCACACTGACCACTATTTGATGACAAAAAATTATTTTATTCCCACCGCAGATATCGTAGGATCGGCTAGATCAAGACAAACATAATTTTTCATTTGGCGTCACATCGCGCTTTTATTACGCACATTTTCGTGGAATCAAACTTACTGTCACAGAGTTAGCTTCAATACACAGCATTCCGGTTAGAGATATTTACCTGGAAATGTATAACAGAACATAATAAAAATTGAAATAGTCAGCAGTGCGTGATATTTGGTTAAGGTTCAAAGTGCATAAAATTCGATTCGGTTTGAGAAATATAAAACGCTTGTGAGTAACAAACCAAATATTATCACTGTGTTATCCACAACTTATTAAAGAAATAAGTTAATATGAGATGTATTTCACACAGTTATTTATACGGTAAACGTTAATTTCCATTACGCAATTATCCATCGCAGTATGCGGTTTTTTCGCGAGGAATGTAAATGCGATTACATTGCAATTATTTAGCCGAGATGTCTGAACATTCTTTAACATTTTTTCAACTCAGGAATTAAATTATTACATTTCCCAAGGAGAAAACGCAGTATATTACATTTTTGTCGGTTGCCTGGAGATTCAGAAAATTGACATTATTGGCATATTTTGTGAAACACGTGAATTGTTTTTATTAACCTATTATAGGTAAATAACTCAGACTTTCGTTGCTTTAATTGGAAACGAGTCTTTCAGAAAAAAAAATAAACTTTCTGGAAATCTAAATGAAAAATTGTAATTTTACTCACATTGCTTATAATATACATTTTCAAGGGAAGGGTCGAAAGAGAATTTCGTTACTAGTTTCATGTGTAATTAGTGGATTTTCATGTCACCTGTAGGAGAATTTGAGGTTAAAAAAATTCCTCTACCAATTATGTTGATAATGCCGTAAAACGTATACATAATAATAAATACACGGTAGCAGCACATAGATTTTTTAACGATTTGATTATTTTTCATCGTTTTACATAATTACTTAATGCAATCAATCTTTCCGAAGAAACACTGGAATGAAATAAAACACGTCAAAATACAGGTCAAATTTATTTAAACAATACTATTTGAAAGAAACGTTTAAAAATTCTAACTTTTGTGTATATAAATTCTAAAACGTAAGTAGTATTATAATTAAAATTAGTAGTTTTATTATCATTTGTGATGGAATTAGTTGGTGATGATCATCGAATCTTTAATATCAAATAAATGGTTTTTGGTAATAATGCCAACAGAATAGTGATTAATTTAAAGTAATCTTTTCGCTTTCCCCATTTATATTTCTTAAAATAAGGCATTGATACACCTGATTTATATTTTGTTGTAAATTATTTTCGCTCTGTAATTGGTTTATAAAATTTAAAATAATTGACAAATGTTTTGAAGACCGTTTAAAAACACTTGAAATGCCGCAAGTTTTCATTAAGGCGCAGTAAGGTTTGGGGAAATTACACGTTTGACATCACAGAAACGTATTTGTAAAAATGTTTAGTGCAATAATTATTTTATTGAGATTATGATTGTAATTCATTACAATGTAACAAGTATTCATTTCTTAAGAAATGTTTAATTTTTTTTTTTTTAATTTATAACAATCTGTAATGCTGGTAGCATATATTAAAATAACAAGGTCTCATATGTTCTATTAATACTTTCTAACAAGCGTAAGATTTGAAGTGAATATAGTTCTTTATTTGAAGATGTGACGAAAAAAATCAAAGGCTAGTTCCAAAAAGTTTTTATAATTCTTTGGTATTTTTTTATTGGAATCATATTTTTTTGAGTTATTCAGCAGTTTCATCTTCGAAGTGACAATGAATTACGTCTCATTAAAAATAAACGTAAATGTACGTTTTTAGTACTTCACAGATAATGTGCAAATTTAACGGAATTTTACTCATTAAAACTATTGTAATTTGCATATTCCAAAGTTGAGATAAGTAATGTATCTTAAATGAAATCATATGGAATCATCGATACTGGTAATTTAAACGTTCACATAATTTTTTTAGGATGTAATTACATTCTCAGATTTGAGGAGAACGTGCTTCACTATAATAGTCGTTGATCCTATAAGTGACGGAGAATAGATAGAGATGTCGTTCACACCGGACGTATGTTCTCCTTAGTCGTCAATTTCAGCGTCAGTGTTTAAGTTAGAGGAGATACGATGTGCTTTACGGGTGTTGGTGTGACGGTTCAAGGACCAGAGCGGCGACGTCACGTCCGCTGGGGGGTCGTGACGTATCAGGGTGAGATCTGCTGCTCTGCTGCTGACGTCGCCGTGACTCAGAGCCGGGCAGGGGGATGCTTATCACGCACCACACCCAGCTATGGACATCTCCGCCGTCTTTAATCTCGCACCGCGTATTTTTTATAACATATAATCCACGGCAAGTTTAACATATAGGTGTGCTCACGCATTAGCTTTCTTTTCTTTTTAAACCTGATTTCTATTTGCTTTTTCTGGACTGTAACATTAAATGAGATCAACTGTCTTTGATATTATTTAACAATAAAAAATTTGTATAATTCAAGTAATTATTGATAATTTCATTGTGATGAAAAATCTTTTAATCCAAAAAATAGGATTATGGCTATAATGGATGTTGGCTGCAGTACCGTTACCAGATTGTTTCTCGAGTTCTTTATTTTAACATTGTGGATGCGGAAGTCAGACTGGTTTGATGTAGCTCTTCAAACTCAGCTATTCTGAGTTAATCTATTCATCTATGAGTAATTAATTCAACCCATATACAACCTTATTAGCTTTTCATATTCTAGCCTTCGTTTTCCTCTTCCATTATTAACCAACAATCTTCACTGTAATACTAAATTAACGAGCCATTAGTCCCTAAAAATGTGGCCAATTAGATTATCCCTTCGTTCAGTCAGGGTCCATAATCAAAGATTGAAGCCTTTCCCGGTGCAGTTGTTCTATATATTGTTCTCGGAGTTCAACCGGGTTTTGCATAATTGTAGAACGCAATATATTGAGGGTCCATAATGTTCTCTCCTCACATATTCGATTCATTCCTTCCTGATTTGTGACCCATCAAACTTCCATCATTCTTTTTAGAACTAATTTTCATTATTATGGTAAGGAAATTTAATCTATAAAAATGGATCTAAATGTTATGGCCTAAAAGTGTTACAGTTCGTAAAATCATTACGATTTTCTTAATCTTAATCTTAATCTGGCAAGTATGTGAACATAAGATGTTCTTTGTGAAGCAGATAAACGATATTCAAAATTTGATATTTAATGAATCTGTCAATTATCTTCTAATAAATAAATAATCAATACAGACAATATGTCAGAAAAATTTATAAATCAATTTAACCAAAAATTCTTTTGAATACAACGTTTTTCCACCATTTTGGGACTTCTTCAGGTTATCAGGTAAAATACAGATTTGAATTTAGAGCCATGGACTGCTTCAGTGGAGTAGCGTGGCGAGGGAGGTGGGGATGACCCGCCTAGGGTGGCAAGTTTTGTGGGCGGCAAAATTTCAAAATTTCTGTAAATTTTGGAGAATATTGGTTCTAAGTACCTAAATACGGACGCGTTTAATTTGGCCCACGCTCCGGGCGGCTGAAACTCACGCGACACCACTCCTCTGTGTCCTATGATTGTTTCAGCCGGGTACAGAATGGATGTTCGCTGCAATAATTATATATACTGTCATCAAAATTGTCCTGAAACATGTGTTCCGACAAGCCGATTCACGTTCTCTCAACGGTCCGCACCATTGCAAAACAGGGCTGAAATATGAACAACAATGATGGAGAGAGGGGGGTATTTTAGTGGTGGTGGAGGTCTGAGATAGCCAGAAAGGAACTCTTGGAGCAACATCGAGTTAGTTGAAGATTATTCGAGAATGTGGAAGTTAGAAGTGAAGGTTAGTGAAAGCGAGTGTCGAAAATGAGAAATAAAGACTTAATAATACTTTCAAAGTAAGAGAATTCGTTTAGAAGTCTTCGTTGTGCGCGGGCTTTCTTTCCGGCTGAGTAACAAGAAAAAATATGAGCAAAGATCTTGTAGTGTTTAATCTGGATAGTGGTATTGTAATTAGTTATTTTAAATAGTTTCTTTAACTATCAAAATATTTAATTATATAGCAGGGGAGAAATTAATAACGGTTATTAATCATTTATTTTTTATTAACACAATAAGCAAATATTAAATTCTTGTTCTCATTATCAATTTAAATACCCATGGCTATTTCACAAAATTAAAAGAAAACAGAACAAAATAATAATAATAAACTGTGACAATTTCTAACCAGGGTTGGTGGGCCAAAGGACGGTGGTCATGTCTTTGATGAACCGACTTTATTGGTACTTCCGGTACATACCCACTTACAGATCTGGCCAGATCACGACTTCGCAGATGGCTCGTGTGGACGCTGAATTTCCTTGTATTTTGTGGATAAATGATCACTCATCTGGCCTACAGGTGTTGTCAGCCGGACAGTTTCTAATTTTTTCAAAACTCGCTCTCCAAACCGCAATTACTATCCACAACTCGAACCTCAACTACTTCATAAGTTCCCAAAATTAACTCTATTCCCCTCCAAAACTAAAAAAGACATTATAACATTCATGAACAAAACTGCTCCTGCTCCAAAACTAGCTGATAACATCTCTTAACTAACATCACGAACAGACTTCCTTATAACATCACAAAAATAACTCAGTTCTGATTGCTTCAAAATTCAATCTCACTAAACTTAAAACTAACTAGCTGAAAACTAAAATCAAACTCCTCATAAACTAAATACAAACTTCTTAAGAGCTAAAATATAACTAACTCTTGCTCTGCCAGCTCCCTTCACACCTCGGTTTTTCGAAATTTCCTCCCACAGGGTCATGAAATTTACTGTTTTTCTCCAATAGGAAATAGACTTGTGCCCCCAAAAAATCTCAATTTCTCAATTAGTCACACCCCATACGGGGTTCACATGGCCAAAATCAGGGACGTGGGAAGACACGATCGCGATGGCGCCAATCTGGTCGAGCTACTTGTGTGAGCGTGTTAAAATCTTGAGACCAAAGATTAGTTTAGCCAGACACGCGCAATCTATTATCTCTACAAATGATTTTGTTTTAGTTATTTCTAAGTTTCTCTAAGTACTTGGGAAGTAATCATTTACCCTCGCCAGACTCAAGCCGAGAATATTAATTTCCCAAGATTTTCATGGGTAAATTAAATTAAAATACTTAAATAATAAAATAAATAACCCCAATAAGTTTATCCCACTTTTGTACACTACAACCTGGAAACTTAACTAGGGAGGATCGGCAGGTTGACCGCACCATTTAAATGCGTGTGTACCTTGGACCAAGGTAATTCAAGCTGTTGAACAATATCCGGAACCTGGGAACCTGGAAGGGAATGTTCAACTGGTTAAATGCTGAACGTGAAGGTTGAAGCTCCTGTGTGGATATTGTGGCATCACTTTATATGCCTAAAGAAAAAGCGTGACCAGCCGGTAGAAGTCAATTGTAAATGGAAAATGTGAACAGTGAGTGTTCCGAAATTATAAATCTTCAAAAACAGGTCAGAGATCTCCAGTTCAGAACTGAAGATGCCGAATATAAGGTGAAAGTTCTGGTAACGGAGAACGAACGTTTAAAGAACTTAAATAAATTTACATTCCAGGATCGAACAAAACAAAAAAATTGTTCGAATGTAATATTTGGGGAACCTGTATGAGACACACTGTTACAGAGGGTATGCCCGTTAAGTGGGATATTTATAACTTTGAACAGGAAAATCCAGACCATGTATTCATCCATGTTTGAATAAAGGACATAAGACAGAATAACCTGGACTATACTATGGAGCAGATGTACGACTTGGTAACAAAGAGCAGAAAGAAGGAATCTAAATCAAATATAACCATATGCAGTTTTGTCAGGCGTCGTGATGTGCACTGGCGCAGAATAAGTCAGGTAAAATACCGCCCCAGAACCAACCCAAAGTATGGATTCGGTTAAGGCGACTAAGACAGCGGTGGCCGCGTCGTGGATGGCAGCAATGGCGGCGGTTGGCGGCGAAGGCTAAAAAGACTGCGGTTGACACAACGATGACAACAAACGACGGCGAAGACAAATGACCCACAAGGTTGATTAAGAAATATGACGGCAATGGAAATGATCTGAGTAAACAGGAAGGTGTGAGGAAAACATATTTACGCTTTTGAAGATAAATGTCTGCTGCATAATTAATTAAGTTGAAGAATTACGGAACCTAATTGACAGATACGCGAACCAGACGTACAAGTTAGTACAGAATCATGGCTAGATAAAAATATAAATGTGTTGATATTTGTTTAAGTACTTAACTGTACTAAAGTATGATCTGTCGAGAATAATGAACTCGTATGCGTAGAAATTCAGAGTTTAAATTAAATCAGCCATCTACCATGCTACAGAACCTCTCATAGATGAAAATTGCTCATTTCTATTAACTATAACAGAAAATAATGTTAATCTGGAGTTGCCGGAAATTTATAGCAGTTTGTGATCTAAATATAAGTGGGGTTAACTGGGAAGGACAACTTGGAAATTCCCGAAAGCTTACCGCCGTAAATTCTGTGGTGTGGAATACCGGCTGAGAGCAGGTAGTGAAGGAGCCACCACGGTATAATAATATTCTGGACGTGTTCCTAGTTAGGCCAGCGGAAGACGTGATAAACTGCGATGTATTGCCAGGAATTAGCCATCACAAAAGTGTTCTGCTAAATAATAAAATTCAAAGTAAAAACTGCTGTCATAGGTGAAAATTTATATATTTGGCAATATAGCAAAACTAATAAATAGGAATGGCAGACGTTCGTATAGGAGAAACTGGTGTGACTTTATAAATGGAGGGGAAAATATTAACGACATCTGATTAAAAATTTAACATATCGTCTTGCAAGCCGGAAATAATTTTGTTCTACTACGTAATAACGACCCGAAATATTATATAAAAACTGTAAAACAAGTAAAGAGATGAGTTAGGCGACCGTACTGTAGGATGAAATTGTAAAACTATTAGTTACGAAAACAAAAATTGCACAATAATTGTCCATACCTAACATTCTGAATATAGACAAGATTCTGTATCAGCAGGCGTAGAGGGAACTGTTAGAAAGCAGATGTCTTACGAATTGACGGCATCGAAGTAACTTCAGATGCGGAAAAGTCAAAACTAACGTTGCGTACACAGTAGGAAAGTGAAATCGAAGTCTAAAATTTTCATCTAACTGCTAAGGCAGTAAGGAGGAGGATTAGCAAATTAAAAAAAAAGAAAAACAAGAAATCGCGCGGTGCAGATGGCATATCCACGAAAATAATAAAACATAGTGCGGACGGAATTCTAACGTACTTAATAAGGCTATTTAAAATATCCATTAATAACTTAACGCTGCCAATAGATTGGAAAACGATAATTATCGTACTTATTTTGAAATCTGGAAATAAATCTTACATACAAAATTATAGATATAAAAGGCGGTTCTTTCAAGCCCAACATTGATTTCTATCCGGATTCCGTTGTGAAAGTCAGACAATCAATCTGTTTCAAGATTTAGCAGACGAAGTTGATAGGTGTGGAGGCAAGGGTGGGGTCAGAATAGGCGCTGTTGTTATTGACTTTGCAAAGGCTTTTGATGTACCTCACGACATCTTGATTCTAAAGTTGGATGGGACGGGTATTGACATAACAACAATTCTCTGGGTGCAAAAATTTAATTTTTTTGTAGCCGTTACGTTAAATAGTATTTTAATACCAATATATTGTAATATTCAAATAAAGGGCTTTTAATTAATTTACAGAATTTTGAAGAATTCGAGCCCCACGTTGTGGTAGCCAATATGTAATAATTAACAGGTAGCTCGTTTAATTTAAATGAAATAATCAACAAGAATTCAAAACATATAATTATTTATTTTCACTTTGTTGCTTTAACTCACAAACAATTACAATTTAAAATATTAATTTCACTGGGCCTTCACTGGGTTTGATAATGGACACAACATTTTGATTTAAAAATATTATTAACAAACAAATCACATTTACCCATCAATACGTCGATAGAAATAAATTAAAAAGAAAAGAAATTAACTTGACAATTAAAATAGAACGAAATCTGACTTCTATCTTTTAATTACGTTTACATAAATCATTATTTTGTAATTTGTTACTCACATCTGTCCAGCTGGTTGCAGCATCCCTTTTGTTTTCGGAAGTACACTATTGCAAAAAAAATTACACTGATTCTAGTATCGTTTCACAGATTTTACACTCTTTAAGTCAACCTTGGTAGGCTCCCAGGAACTCGGGTGATCCTCCTTTTTGTCAGCTGTCTGGTGACCGCTTGCCTTGTATGAATCCTGTGATTCATAGATTTGCTAGTCTTTTTACCGCTTGAGACTTAAAACTGCAACTTTACTATTACTGGCTGGTTATGGACGTTAACTGCTGACTTCCTTTCTTGGCTGACTACAAACGTAAAACTGCTTTTACTTAGCAAGTTTCGATGTAATGCTTCCGTGAATGTTTTTACTTTGTCTTCAACTCACAACTTTGTTTAATAATAATACATCATACCACGGCTAGTCTCTGTTCTAGTATTATTCTCTGTAATGTCCCGCCACTAACTAACTCTTAGTGCTCTCCAGTTTTAGCGCGCATACGCCATTTTAACTTTCCGACAAAGTAACAGAGCCCGGCTCCAGTGTTGCTTTGGAAGCTCCTGCCGCTACAATGAAATTTTATTAAAACCAATTAATGGCCTAATTAATTGGCATTACAATATATATTAAAATTTCCCTTAGTCTTTTGGAATAAATGTTTTCTTACTTACGTTCCTAATTTGTCCTATTCATAGAGATATATATTCAAAATTCTGTGTTACATATATTATAAACATACCTATTTGTGATACATAATATATCAACAGGCTGTATTTTAATGTAATCAATAATGCTATATCATATTCAGAAGCAGACGCCTCTTCCTAATAAATCAAACTATGACTACAGTACAATGGAATTTGCAACAGTCGCAGCTTCAAATAAGTTAATACAATCAATTATCCTATTATTATGATAAATAATTAACAAATGCTAATTGTAAAATGTAAACTTAAGAAACCCACATTTTAAATGTATAATTAATTTTTCAAACTGTTCAATTGTGTGTATATTATTGGAAATCAATGTGAATCGCAGCATACTTACGTAAACAAGCACTATTTGTAATTTGTTTATGGGTCGCCAATGACCAAGTTGTTAACGCGACCATTATAAACTTTTAATAAAAAAATAATAATAATTCTATATGCTGCCTGATTAGAAAATATTCATAATATAAAATTAGGATCAATTTCATGATACTGTTAACAAATTTAATTGATTTATCAATCTATATTCTATATAACACGTAATTTTTTCAACGATTAATAATTTTTTTTACAGTCGGGAAAGAAACAACGAAACTCGGCTATATATACGAGCATTGTACTTCTCTAAATTGGTCTTGAATTATTAATATCATTATATATTTACGTCTGTTAATTTATTTAAAATAATTATATTTATTAATTGTAATTTCATCTATCAGACTCCGAGAAAGCTTCCTATTTGTAGATTAAATGGATACATGCATACAATTCCTACCTACAATAATTTGTACCTGCGGAGTATTCAGCTTCTGCTTTCCTTGCTGCCACCAGGCCCAGAATTCTAGGAACATACCCTCAGATCAACTTAGGACAATTAACGTAAGCAATTTTGGCTATCAAATATCGCTCTCGGGTAGTTGAACCTAGGTAATCCCTTGAAACCGAGAACGTCAAATACAAACACAATAAGTAAATATTAAATATGTAATGTATTATTGTAATATTATATTTTGTAATATAAAGTGATGATAAAATCATATATTCCAAATGCCACAATTTAAACGTACGGTTTTTATTACAACATTTAAGTTTGCACCAAAGAGTTGTTATGAAATAATTTTCAAGCTTCCTTGAAGCACGGAAGCTACTTAATGTGGTTAGATTTTAACGTAAAGTACACGCCTCAATAAAAAAAATGATTACTTCAATGATGACAAAGTGAAAGTAATGCACTCCGCACACCTGTAAAATTGATTTGAGTTATCACCGGCCACTAAAATGTGTGGTTCTTTAGTTTACTGCGCTTTTTATGTCCGACTGGTGTTGAAGTTGCGCCGTGGGAAGCAGGGGCAGAGGAAAGGTCTTCAATTACCTGCTGGTCAACCGGATTTTTATTTTCCCTGATTTCTCATATCGTTACCTAAGTCCAGAGACCCTTGTTATTGTCCCAAAAGGGGTCGGAAAAGCTGTGGATATTATTTAGGGGAATCAACAAACTGGTAACGTGCGCGTCACAGTTCTTCGCGGCCCACCTTCTTCGCAGGTGCTAGCCCGTCCCCGTGCGTTACCAACCCCTCTCAGTAAGCGCCTACAGCATTCCCGCGTTAGATACTTGTTCCACGTTGCGTCCCCTCCCTGAATATGCGCCACACGCCTTCGCTGCTGATGCATGCTATAGGGACGGAAATAAAATTAATTATGCAACAGTGTTCTTGTCAGAGCCAAATTTCTCCTACAAAAGGGAAGACGAGATCATTTACAGCCACATTTATGTTCTTATATCGCAAGAGCAAGGAAAGTATTGCCTCATTTGAGTGGATCATATTTTTTTTTTTAAAAAAAAATAAGTTTTCGCTGACACACGCCAGATTTCAGCTAGTCAATGTCAAGACTATTCCCAATAATTGGAGTAAGAGGCAATGCCGTGCCTATGTCTTCTGTCTCAAAAACTAGAAAAGCAAATAAAATGAGAGTAATATAAGAGACATTCTAATGGGATCAAAGAATAGTGGATTTTCTGTCAATTTACCTGTGAATTACCAAATAAAATATATTTATTAATATAAAATTGCGAAAACCACACAACGATACTTCTTCTTACCTTAGTGCTCATTAGGTACAACACTTATTATATTTTAATTAATAATATTGTGCTTAAATATTATGAGATAATTCAATGTTATGCGTAGCTTGAGTCCTGAGACACGTGACATGTTAACCGAGTACCAAAATTGTAACATCACATTAAAACAGATGTGTGTCTTCATTCATGTTTTCGAGAGGCGAGAAATTATTTCACATAACCCAATAACAATATTAGTCGCATGTAAATTACAAATTTCAAGGCTCCTAAATCACATTTGATTAAGTTTGAAATCCGTTACGTTAAATAGTATTTTAATACCAATATATATTTTTAAATTTCCCTTAGTCTTTTGGAATAAATGTTTTCTTATTACTTACGTTCCTTATTTGTCCTATTCGTAGAGATAGATATTCAAATTTCTGTGTTACATATATTATAAATATACATATTGGTGATACATAATATATCATTAGGCTGTATTTTAATGTAATCAATAATGCGATTGACTGATTAGAAAATATTCATAAAATAAAATTAGGATCTATTTCATGATACTGTTAACAAATTTAATTTATTTATCAGTCTATATTATACATAACACGTAATTGTTTCAACCAGTAATTATTCAGTTCTTACAAACGGACCATAAGTCTCTGTAATGTCCTTTATGGTTCCGTCCCCGCTTTTAGTGGCAACATCGGTTTCCTCTGTAATTCGTTCTTTTGATTGGATGAGTTGGGACTTTTTCTGGGAATTTGTTTGCACGGTTTTGCAATTTCCGATACTAAGAATTTTCTCGATTCTCAAATATCAGGCAGTACATCTTTCAGACATTGATCACTATCGCTTTTTATCAATATACGTTGGCTTGTTAAAAACTGTAATTAATATTTTTCTTATACTTTGATGTTGTAATTAATATTTTTCTTATACTTTGATGTTTCAAGTGTGTAGTTGTAATTTGAAGTTTCTCTCATAATTTTTTAAATATATTATTACAAATATTTTAATATTAATTTTTCAATGTTGAGAGATTTTTTTTAGGGTAACAGGCTACATGAGGGTAATCCACATAATGACAACTCCCCTTTAATAGCATAGGATATGAAAGGGGGGGATGCGGGAGGGTATAGGAAGGTAGCCAAGGGTTAACTAGGGCCCCCGGGCTATAGTTTAAGGATCCTACCCGGCATTCGCCTAAAAGTAATGCTGGGAAAACCCTAGAAAAACCTGCATCAGGTAGGTTGGGCATTGGGTACTTGTCCCACGCCCTTCCGATAGCGGGAGAAGAGTTTGCTGTGGGGACGCAGCATTCCCTTTTCCGTGCGTCGACCAGTTTAGGAGGCAGCTGGCCGACTATTCCAATGGGAATAGCGAACAACTCTTACCGTATGCCCAAGGTCTGCGACCCCGGAACATACACCTCTCAAAACAGGCCGAGGTGCCTCGGCTTGTGGGAACCTTAGTTCAAGAACGGAGAGGAAAAGGCACACCAAAAGGTAGCCCCTTCGTATCTCTCCTGAAAGGTTCTGCATGCGAGAGAACATCCCTCGCAGGTTACCTGCGAGAGAATCCACTTGCAGGCATCCCCAAAGGCAGCCCCTTCGTGTCTCTCCTACAAGGTTCTGCCTGCAAGAGAATCTGTGCTTAAAGATCTTTATTGAGATATTAATTTTCAACATTCATCAGTGTAACTATGTACTTTAAAACTACATTTTTCGACTGTAGAAAAGACCCCTATCCGCGACGAAACTTTTAAAATTGTTTTTTCTTTGTTTTTGTTTCTCTATTTTAAGTATGTCTGCACGAATATCGTTTTTAGTATTATTATGTTTCAACAGATGTTAATTTATTTTATACTTCTAAAATATTTGTATTAATGTAACAAAGTCTTGATCTGATATTTTTCGGTTATTTATATTTATATTATTCATTTTGAAGTTTCATTATAAAACTATTAATGAAAAATATTTTGGGGTTATATTAAAAAGGCTTGTGGCTCCTATATGATATCTCCAAAATTATTTACTTTCGTTATGCATTAATTTGTGAAAACACAGAAAACATTCTACGAAGTTTGATGGAAGCATTTGATACATGGCAACCAATTGCGTTCCAGAATGTGATCGAGCTTATCTGTTTCCGCAAGGGATGGTGCGTAATTGCTGGCGTCGTTAAATTTAACATGAAATCTCGTGCTAACCGCTCTGAATAAAACGTTTATAAGTCAGTGCTGTAATGAGGGTCTTGTAAGTAATGGATAGCCAAGTATTAGTTTATGCCCTCGGACGATGTGAAATGTTACCATCCCTCAACGTCTGTTGTGATTATGCAGCAATTAGCTCTCAGTTGTAGAGTCAAATGAGATAATTAGTCATTTGTGAACACTCCATTGGACAGCGAGCAAGAGTATTCGAGGGAGGGAGACGTGTGATTTTATGAAGTTTTAATTGAGTTACACAATTAATTATCTCAGGTGACGAAGACATTTAAAAACCAAACAAATATTTATTTTGAGACAATAATAACAAATGGACATTCAATATGATAATATAATACAAAAATGCAATGACCTAACATCTTGAAACATTTTTTCGTATTGATTTTATCACAATTATATTAAAATTATTCCTATCGTAAGTGTATGTGTTATGTATATAATTAATAAATTGCTTTGATGAAAATCAGTTTCATATGAGGCTAATAAATTCATTTGTTCTAAAACAACTAACTTGAGTTGGTAAAATAAAACTTTCATTGTTTCCATATTAATTGTCCTTCATCGTTTGATCTGGATGCTTGATACAGTTACATATTACACGGATCCAAACAACTTGTGAATATTAAATGAGGTGAAGATGTTGAAACATGTATAGCTTCTGTACTATATCAATTCATAGATTCTCAATTAAGTCAAACTTAGGAAACTTTATTTTAAATCAATTATGTTAACAACAAATAGATAAATAATTATTTCAGCGATATTCTCTCGCTGTCGCGTGTAAACTCTGCAACGCTCCCGTTCAAATTAATTCCTATGCTATTACAGGGGAGTTGCCATTATGAGGATTAACCTCAAGTAGCCTGTTGCCCTAAAAACACTTTCCCAATCCTAGCGATGGCTATTCATCGCAAGCAGAACCTTTCAGAAAAGACGGAGGGGGCTACCTTTGGGGATACATTATCCTCTCTCCGTTTTTGAACTAAAGTTCCCCTAGCCGAGACACCTCGGTGTATGGTCCGGGGTCGCAGATCCTGGACATACAGTAAGAGTTGTTGGCTGTTCCGATTGGAACAGTCGGGCAGCTGCCTCCAAAACTTGTCGAGGCGCGGAGAAGGGAATGCTGCATCCCCACATTAAAACCGCTTTACCGCCATTTGAAGGGCGTGGGACAAGTACCCAATGCCCGACCTACCTGATGCAGGTTTTGTATGGATTGTTGGGCATCACTTTTAGGCGAATGCCGTGTAGGATCCTTACACTGTACCCCGGGGGCTACGTTCCTCTACCCTTCCCCATCCCCCCTTTCAAATCCCTTCCTATGCTATTAAAGGGGAGTTGCCACCATGTGGAATTCTTTCATGTAGCCTGTTTCACTAAAACAACATGCGAATCCTGCTACACATGGATTCATATACAATGGCATTAATTTTAATCATTTATATCCGTGACTTCTTTCTCCAATATTAATAACAGTTCATATAATTATTCACAAGAAAAAGTGTTGCACTATCCTTCGTTTAATCTGACATTTTTCTGGCACAATTATATCTAGTAAGTTAACTTTTTATTTTAAATTGCATCAGTAAAATATTATGGAAGTTAACTAAACTGAAGTAAAACTTTTGCATTGGAGCCTTTTACTAATTTAAGCTTATGTGTTATTAAGAAAATAACACATTGCTCAGACAGAATGGCTTTAGTTTTACCTAACGTTTCGTGCATTATGGGATTCGGAACCGGTATCATCGGAAATACAATTCGTCCGTCACGCTAATTTTTTCCCCTTTTCACAAGAACACTGTCGGACCTCCTTTATTATTTCGCCGACGAAAAGTAAGCTTAAAAAGAGATGCAAAACGTGCGCTATCGTCAGTCCTCCAGACGTTCATAATAATGGATGCTTTCGTAACCAAATCCGTGACGACGCCGGAAAACCCAGAGTTGAAGAGTTTTCAGCCAGATCTGCGACTTATTTACCGTCGACATCACGTGGCTAGAGGATGGCGTTTTTTCAGGTGGGGAAACAATATAAACAACGAGAGAGAAAGTCTCGCGAGGTTTTCCTCATCTGGGACATGATGACACGTTAGCGTTGTTTTTGCACAGACTGTACCAAATCGTAAAACCGAAAAATCAGTTGGAATAATTGCAACCAGGAAAACTGTCTACGAGTCTACACCAACGGCGGAGCAAAGGAAGCAGCATACTACTTTTTTACCCAAAAATATTCCACTAGGATGTGGATGGTTATATAATAATATCCCAAATTTATTAATTCAATACAGTTTTTATGAAAAGGAATTCAATAGATATTTTAGTTGTTCAAAAACCGTGATTTTTATTAAAAATCCTGATATTGAGATATTATTTTATATTACAGAACGGTACCTAGAACTTTCCAAAAAAAAAAATGTTTTATAATATATAATATATAATTAATTTTTTTTATTAATTTAAAACCATTAATTTAAATACATTGATATAAAGTTATATATTTTGTCACAAAGATTTGTGTACGACGTCCGCTTTTTGATAGTTTTTGGTCGACTATTTTGTCTTCGAATTGATACTTATAATTAATTTTTCACATAATTTTTTTATTTATATTATCTGTTACTAAGAATAAGATAATTGTTATGATAGTATTCTCATGGGGAAAAAGTTCTCATTACGTAGCATTAACACGCTCTCTAGAAAAATAAGTAAACACGGTAGCATGAATTTTAAGTTTCTAAAATTTTCAAATAATGGATCGCAACATAATTAAGAACCGTGCAAAATGTTGGCCTATAATAGCTAATAATGGATTCAGTGGCGTTTAAACTATTAACGTCTAATAGGATAGTTTAAAATATTAACATACGGTAAAAGGTATTAAATATACACTGCATATTATGTTTTAAATTATATTAAGGAGACACAATTAATAGTCACGAAACCTGTGAGGATCTGAATATATTTAATACTAATTGAAAATTAACAATAGTATTTGTATATAAATATAAAAGAAACGATCAGTGGTGAATGACAGATCTAATCATGATTGTGTTTACTGATTTCGTGTCCGTTAAATCTTCAAAAGCGCCATTTCAAACTTCCACTTCCTAAATGATATCTCTTAAGATTGAACTTCCCGAAGTAGGTTTGTGTGGCAATCCCTTTGCAGATAATCTTAAAGATATTTCTTAATAACGTTGAACACCGTCAGCATCCAGCATCACAGCCGCAAATACGCATTTGGCCTGGTCAGATCAATCTGAATCGCTTTCATGTGACAGCGGAAATAAATGAGAGAAAACCTCATTCGTATTCATATCTGCCACATGAATTCATTACTCAACACAATTTTACTCATTTATGAAATTGGTATATATTAATGTAACAATTACTCTTTTGACATCTCTGATATTATTTTGAATCATACTTGGAAATAACGGTTTATTGGAATAATTAGGTAAGTTAAACTTGTTAACTTTTTAATCTTTATTGAATAAATTTAAAGATCATTGGCAGCCAGATTTATGGGGTGTACAGTCATTAATTGAAAAATTTAATCATTCATAGTTTATTTGGTATTTGCTATTCAATCTATGATCGACGTTTTTCTGACACTTAAATAATTTACATTCTTCTTATTTATTACCATTTTTTTCTCTTTAAATGGCAGTGCGATTGTATGTTGTTTGTATGGATCAAATGGTTAGATGGAGCTTTGTAGAGATTTGTAGAACATTATTAACTTTTATTTACACATTTGTGTTTTGTTACCGTATTAAAATTATATATTGTACTCAGCATCGTTGAGTTTCTATTATTTTGAACTAAAAATTGAATAATTATTTGTTTGCTGTTGAAACTTGTGATCGAAATCATTACACTACCCGTAAATTGACTAAATATTGTTTTTGTCTATTCCACCTCTGATCTCACTTTTCACAGAAGAGTTTTCAAAGAATTCAGGAAAGTTAATGCTGCTCTATTCTTTCCAAAATTATTTCATAAAACATTTCGTAAAGCCAGGTTTACATTTCAGTAATATTATGGGTCAATATTTAATTGAAATATTTGTAGGTATACAAGGAATTTGAAAGTAATATCCTAAATTTCTGATTCCTGTGCATACATCTAATAATATCTGTAGAGAATGATTGTATTAATTATTTATAGTGAATCATTCAATTGTTTTTCTCTATCAAATTTTATATATCATATGTACAGAATTGTAATGCTTATAATTATTTTTTGCCAGACCACATTATGAAAATCATATTACTCAAATTGAATGTTACTGAATAACTTATCAAAACTGTAATAAATGTAAGTAACAATACAAGCAACTTGACTCCTCAATATTTTCATTTTTGTAATTATTTTCTACCAGAAAATGAAATTTGCTACCTAATTGAGAAATGAGTTAAAAAATTAACAATTATCTTAATTGTACTTTTATTTAAGCATTCGTCTTAAGATACCTTTTTTCCCTCCCTTTATCTATAAAGACTACTTTGTCATCAACTACTTGGTCATTAGCGACCACTGCGTTGTTGAGTTACGTATTATTTAGCTGAAGACAAATATTAAGAGTATAACAGTAATAATAATAATAATAATATTATACTTAATATCGAGCTAGAAATTTTTGATACTAATAATTAATTATTATAACTAGAAAGTATTGACTGAAAATTTGAGATAAACTTTTAAGATAAATATAACCATTAAAATCAGTACGTTGTCGGTATATTTCCACGAAATGAATTGGTCTTGTGATTCTATTTCGAGTAACGTATTAATATTAATCAAAATATTTATTCGTAATAACCACTTTACATTTCATAAGTTCACACCATAGTTTTATTAATAATATTTAACAGATTGAGCAGACAGAGAACGCTGGAGCATGTTGCACGCCTATGTTTAAATTTAAATGCGCCAACAGGGCACGGCACAAGTTACGGTCGGGTACTATAAGAGAATTTATTAAAAACGGTAAAAGATATACTCAAGTAAGGGGATGACACAGGAAATTTGTAATGGACACTTACATTTTGTGAAGAGGAAAGGTGTGAGGAAGAAAAAAAAGGTCAAATAATTATTTTAATCTGAAATTATTTAACAATACCCAGTTATCTACAGGTGAAAGTAATGAAACAAATTTGTACAATGAAAAAATAAGGAAATACATGTCATTAGCAAAAGTAAATCGTGTAACAGAAAGCATAATAACATACGCCAGTAGAAGCTGTAAGGATGTACTGTATAAAGTACATTCAAAGTCAAGAAAACGACAATTACAAATATACTTTAAGATTCTGACAGTATCTAAGTAGTTTAAATAAGCAGAATCGAGAAAAATCACGGTAGATATAGAGGATATTTAATTAAAATTGTAACAAAACGATAAAAATTGTAATAATCTGACTCAGAAAATTTCAAAATTAGCCGCTAGATGTAAAGTATATAAACAGCAATTAGCAATAAACAGTAATTGTTGACTTTTCACTTAAATTATCTTTTCATTTAAAGGCAGCTTTAGTGCTCGCTAGATAGAGTCCTCATTATCAGATGCTACCCTCTCCGCGCGCGCAGCCAATGTGCCTCAGTAAACAACTAGAGCTCGACCACGTTAGATCTTTGTTTATAACACGCTGCCTCCTCAACCTTCTCTCAATCTACGTCACCAGCCATCATTCACACCACTGGTATAACAGCAAGGGATTTAGTCCCGCGGCCAGTATATATTTTTAAAATGTGAAATATAATCACTGCCAGCATTAACATATAACAAGTGTATGTAGAATTTGTCGCATAAAATTTTGGGATAATTTTGAACAAATGGATATGACGAATTTTTAATTATTATTTTGTTTGTTTTTATTACGTATTTTTATTTTTCAGATAATAATGGCTAATTAAGCTAAAAGATGAATGTATATCTATATAATAAACAGTAAATGTGGCTCTTTACCGTTTTGTTTTTTTAAACTTTACTGTTCATTTCATTATTGTAATTTTTCAGGTACCCTGATTTACTCCCGAATGCAACATGTTTTGTAGTACTAACGCCATTCCGTTTCTTTTCGTGGGGTATAACATTTATTTTAAAAAGGAGCAAACGAGTATATCTACATGAATTGCAATAAACTGTAGCAACTTTTACTCTAATACCTGCCTGTAAAATAATTAGTTCTAAGAAACCGTGGCTTACTACACGCAATTCAATGTATTTCAGACAGATCACAGAATATTTACAAACATGATTCGTTCTTGAACTACAGTCCTAAAAACGAAGCAAATAAATTTTAATGTTAATTCTATTCCAGAAATAAGTATTTATATTACAATTGTAAGCACTTTGATCGTACATATTTATTTCATAAAATTTTCTCCCTGAACTTTTCAGGTTTATTTATCCTGTATGGGTAACTTTTACTGCGTATATGTTTATTCTTACATGGAGTCTACGAGTATAGATATTTCAATGTAATAAAGGAGGGTTATTAATATTTTATCACACAATTGCTTAATAATAATTTATTTCTTTATTATAAGGGGACATTTCTCAGGCCCATTTTCAAACATTTTTAATCAGGAGCATTTACTTTACTCAGGGCATTTAAATGAGACTCAAATTATTAAATAATATCAAAAGATCATGAATTGTGGGCGTCGTGTAGCAAGAAGTTCGTTACACTCAGTTGAGTTATAAAATACGCATATACCTGTTTTTGTTGTTGTTTGTGTCCTGGACCATCCCCTGCAGGTAGACGACAAGCCGCGGGTGAATTTCTGGGTATTAGGTGATATTTCTCGAAAGTCTGCTTCTGAGTGCTTGGATCTCGGGGTGGTTTTTCCTGTTGGAGGTATCAAAGACTCAGATTATGAACTCCATTTTATCTAGTTGTGAGTTTTCCTTGGTTGTCGTGGAGTAAAATGTATTACTTGCCTCTCAAAGAAGCTACTGTTCAACTGCCTCTCTCGATAGTACATTGGACTGCTCTCTCCAAAATCTTACGTTCATCTGCTCTCCCCAAAATCTTACGTTCATCTGCTCTCCCCAACCAAGAGGTTTCTTCAAACTGTGCTCTCCAAGTTCTGTAGAAGGCTGAATCCACATACCAGATGGACGGTATTATTCCTCACGCAAAGGGGTTTAATCAAGTTCTCTGCCAATCAATTTTGAATTCACGTTTCCTCGAAGGCCAAGTTTTGGTCGTGAAAGGAGCTGACCGTCAGAAATTTTGTGGGGTGATGGCCCTTCCGTCCCAACTTCCCCAGGGACTCTGCTAATCAGTTACCGTACTCAAAGCCGACAGATTTTATTGCCGGAAATTCCGAAGCATTGTCTTGATGCTATCCGTTGTTTCCCTCCATTAACTATAACAATGACAGCTTTTACTAAATTGGCGCAACAATAAATTAATAAATCTTTCAGTTTTTAATTTTGTCATTTAATTTTAGTTTTAACAACTTTTAAATAGTTTATATATTATATTTTACAAGCTATTTTAAAGAAAGTTAAGAACTTTTGGGACACAATAACGTGAATAATACTTCAAATTTTTGATTAGAAGTATTGTATGCTCATGATTCGGTGAAGTGATTCATAGGTGGGTCATAATAATTTTTCCTGAAGGTGGGATCAATTTATTGGCTTAAATTCTGTCAAACATCTGATTGTTATATTTATTCAAAGACAGTGTTAATTAGTTAATTCTCCAATCAAGAGATTACTTGTGTATAAACTGAAAGCACAAAGCTTGTGTTAGAACTGCTCATGAGAGTGAATTGGTATTGGCTTTGAAATCAGAGATACAGATTCAGTTTCCAATTAACTTACGTTTAGCCGTATTGATACACTGAGCTTAGGGAGAGAATCGGTTGCAAGTAAATCCCTTCTTTCTGCTGAGGTACTGAATTTCAGGGCTCTTGATCTCTCAACCTACTCGTTAGCTAACTGTTGATTTCCAACGATAATCGTCCCTTTCTAACTACTACTGATTCCAAAGTAGTTTTCAACTTGATATAAACATAAGTACTTCAATTCTTTCTAATAATTTTGATTAATTAGTAGTATCATTCTAGTTATTTTATTCTAGTTCGATATAGAGTCTACGCGCGTATTTATTATAATAATAATATTATTATACACTTATAACATTTGTCTTTAAGCATTATTACGCGAGTTTGAGGCAGCTAAATGCTCCACGCAATTTTAATATTCAAGCAGTTTCAACTGAAATTCAAGTGGGGCGCAGAATAATAATCGGCCCCATGAACGTATTTCTTCATACGTCTGACGCAAGTGCGAAGATGATAGGTCTTCACCTTACTACATAAATCAAAGACCAGGCGAAGGATGATGTGTCATTTACACCGAGGCTCTAGACAGGACCCATTAGCGAACCAACTCCAAGATGGAGTAGAACTGCCGAGATGCCCTTACCGGAAATTGTCACGTCACGGCCCTCGACGTATAACAATCTATCTTGGGCTCTCCTCTCGCTTTAAAAATAACAAAACATTTAGGACACTCCACAACCCGAGTGTGATACCCAAATGTGTGCGCGGTATCCACCGACATGAATGAAATTAAATAAATAAACTCGTTAATAAGTATTTTAACAATTGCAACGATTGATTCTATTATATACTTAATAACCTTATATTTACTGTAAAGCTCTTATATATACTGTAATGACATTTTATGTAACGTCAATATTGTTTTATTACTTTCACGTGTAGAAAACTTGGTACTGTTAATAAAAATTTCAGATTGAAACAATTATTTGCCCTTTTGTTTTTCTTCCTCATACCTGTCCTCTTCACGAAATGTAAGTGTCCATTACCATTACAAATTTCCTGTCTCATCCCCTACTTACGTATTTCTTGTACCGTTTTTAATAACTTCTCTTATAGCAACCGGCCGTAACATGTGCCGAGTCCTGCTGGCACATTTCAATTTTATACGTACGCGTGCAACATGATCCAGCGTTCTCTACCAGCCCTCGTATTAAACAACTGGCTGTTAATTGTAATACAACATACAATAAGAAGCCTACAGTATTTAAATTTGAGCTTTGTACAACACTGAATTATTTTGAGGAAATCTACTATACATTTACACACTCGAAGGAAGATTTATTTTGGCTAACTCATCTTCTTGGTTTTTCCCATTAGTTTTTATATATTTATGAGTTTTCGGACGCAATAAATTCAAGAAATTGTTTACAATAGTATAAAATTTCTTTGAATAGTAATGTCAGTGGTTACTGGATTTGACTCAATTATTAACATTACTCCCGCCATCAGCTGATCGTAAGATTTTACGTAAAACTTTGTGGAAATACTTACGATACAGGTTTTTAATAATCCCAAAATTAACAATACGTTTATTTACATGATAAACACTGAATTTAATTCCATTACAATACAACAATTAGATTTGGCGATAGTATATTTACTCTACACATTACTGCAATGAAATATATTTAGCTCCGGCATTAATGTAATGAAATAGAATGAGATATACTTGCTCTGCACAGTATAGACGGCATAATTTTAAAGCCAAAGCATTTTGGATTCTAATGTGCTTTAAGTGGCTGAATGAAAATATTTAACAGCAGTAAATAATGAAGTTGGCTTAATCTCAGGTTTTTTAAAAGTTCCTTAGCACTTCCTCGTTACAAATTTTGGCACACGGCTCACACCTGAGAAGATAAAAGTCGGCTCTAAGCACCTCCATGGTTTGGCACCGCCTCCGCGGAGAAAGAAGAGGTTGCGATAAGTATCTGACACAACTGTTCTGTACCAGGCCTCAGATAAACGCAGAGCAGAGTCCAGATCAGTAAAGCAAAGCTGTGTCTCAGAACAGCAACTGCTCAATGTCCGCGCTGGGCCAATCTCGAACCCACGACACGTGTCACACTCGCCTTGACGAACTCGATGACTCCGAAGAGCCTCCTCGGTCCGTTTTGTCCTCGTAGAGTAGTTTCTCCAGCGTACAATCTGCGATTATTTCTATTTAGAATTCGTATTGCTACATCAGCTATAAAGTAACGACACCAATTAGTAGAACTTTTTCAAAAAGTATCGCTGTAGTTTTATCATGACTGATTCTAACCAACGTTGAGCTTTTTAGGTTCACTCCGGGGACCGTAGTGAATGTTTCTCTCGTTCTGACTCTTGACTTCTAGAAAGTCACCCAATTACAAATTCTCCTATTTCTAAGGCTTAAAAAATTAATAAAATCAAAATGTTCGACCCAAGAAAATGTTTTGAAAAACCGTTTATTCTCCCAATACTGAAATCATAATGATATAACGTAATTTATGCCCAACAATACTTGAATATACCTTACTACATGATAAAACTTACAACAAAATTGAATTAAAAACTCAAATATTTACACTTCCGATTCCTATTCGTTACATAGCATAAGGAATCCGGGGCGATAGAAAATCGTGTCCAAAACGGTCAGTATAAAACATTAATATCTTACAGAAGTTTTATATTAATTATTTTCTATTTCTTTAGTTATGGAAATACAATAAGATTTTTTAATTCATCAATATTTATTTTCATGTATTAGTGTCTAATTATGATGTGTGCTGAGAGAAGAACGGTGCGCAATGTTTTTAAGTGAGTGGGATGCAATCAGCTAAGTACGAAGGCTTGCTATGCCTTGTTGTACACGAACCTAACTTGCGTGATATCTCTTACAAGCTTAAATCGAATCCACCTACGTCCTCCCACTCTGGGTCATTGCATGATTCAACGCAGGAAACGCTAGACGGTCTACACGTAAAGCCGACCTTTTCTCTTCCGTAGGGATACTCGTGACTCAACGTATGACTAACAAGGTGACCTGCACTTCCACGAAATCAACACCTAATATTGTTTTTTCAAGAACAATTTAGATTCAATTTATTTTTGAAAAAAACTACATTAAAATTTAGGTTTATGGTTTGTAATAATAAAATAAATTAATAACGACTAAATTAATTAAAGATTGTAAATTATTACCACCTAGGGACAATAGTTAAAGTCGTCGGTGAGTTATACACACATAATCTCCCAATAGCTCTTAATCTAAAGTTAAAAACGTTTATTTTATTTTGTATGGTTTCATTTGACTAATCTATATGAAAGAAATAGTTCTTTTGAATGTATATGGCTTAGAATCGAGTGATTTCAAAATATCTTTAAATTTCATTCATTACCGACTGTTTTTAAGACTAACAATGTTTACTTTTCACAAGGAAACGTTGTCACCGATTTCGATTAAACTTTATATTGTTGTTATATGGGGCTGTAGTGTGGATTTCAATATTATTAAATATTGGTACTAAATGGAGATTGTTATAACACTACATTTTAACTTTTTTGATATGGATTTTGTTTGTATTACACAAGAACGGCTAAAAGATTTTTTTCTGAAGCCATAAATGCCTGTGACACGAATTTTAATTATTACTCGCCATTTGAAAAAGTGGTAACTTAAAATATGGCCCGATTTATTTATTTTAAGGAGCATATGTTCGTAGCTTAACACTTTTTTGTCGCCAACACCACTATAGATAAAATCAAGGACTACCTTATCGACTAGACGCCGAAGATAAATCCTTGTGCCAAGAGCTATCCGAAACGCCGAGAACCGTGCAGAATATTTTTGTTTCTGCAAAAGGAGGGGCACTCAGCTTTTAAAACATGATTCACCTGACAGAAGATCAAAATATAATTAATTCCACACAAATATGGTGACACTTTCATACAAATTCTGATGTTACACTTACCGAACATTTTTCTAAGCAGCCAGTACCTACATTGTGCATGATAAAATAACAGTAAAAAATTTAAAGCGATTTACAACAGCTGATAGGTTAACTATAAACCAAACCAATGTTATGTATATTGTGTTTATACGTAGCCTAGATTTCTTTAAGGTTATTTTCACAAAAAACTTAGTATAAAACTTTCAAATGTATAAAATTATATATTTAATTCTTTCTCGCTCATTACAGTTCACAGCAGTAATACCGGCAAGGATTTAGAAGGAAGATATATTATTTTCATAAGTATTAGTCGTTTTCTAATAATAATTACGATTAGCACTTTTTTGTAACGAAGTATTTTTTTTAATTTTATGGACATGATAATGAACACAATTTATTAGACCACTGAATTATTACCGTATAACTTTCCGTTTCCAGTTAGGAGAGCGACAGAGAGATGTTAAAATTACCATGAAGGAACAAAGATAGACAACTTGCCTTACGTATGTGAAATATCGTCAAATAACTTTAAAAAGTAACTATAACTCATGAGTCACATAGTATTTAGACGTTTTCGTTCAATTAATAATCTTCAATAACCTTTCGAATAAAATTTTCATAATAAATGTTAAGCATTTTCATAGTTATTGATTGAATACGCAACAATTTATTTGGCCGTAGTTTGATAAATTTTCTGATTAATTTGAAATATTTATACACATATACATTAACTTTGATATAAGGTAAAATATATTAACTTTTATATCCTACAGTACTTTTCCTTAAGACGAACCTTATATACAAAATTTCCATAAATATAATATGATTTTTTGTGCCTTTTCAGTGACTGTTTATGTTACGTTTAATTATCAATTATTTATTTATTTTAAGAACTTTTGTAAATTTTGTATACCGGAAGCACGTTTACACGCTCCTTAGGTTATGGTCAAGCCTTTTATAACATATTATAATTTCTTTTACGTGATTGTTAACATAAATATTTTTATCTATTATTATATTTAAAAAGTTTGATGATTTTTGGAAAAATATCTGGGTCGTTATTTTGTCCTGCTATTTCCACTTGTCGTTTCTATGCGTTATCAAATATGATCCCAGTGTAAAGAATGATTGAAATCTCTGAATTTAAGTTATTGTTGGAAACTCAAATATTAAAATACTGGGTTTCATCTTCGACTATTAAAATCTCGTTACGATTCAACTAATATTCTGTCACAGTAACATAGAATAGTAGCAGTCCATCTGTTAAATTTGTTTGTTCTGGGTGGTATTCATTTGAAGAATTTCTCTCTTTGTTTGTAACCCGTTTCCCGCGAAATATCGCAAAAATCATGAAACAGTACATTGTCTCTTGCTAAATTCTACATTTGCCGCGAGCTGCTTGTTCAAACAAGTGCAGGCGTTTTCTAGTCACGACCTGTTTGCAAATAGTAGACTCCGTATATGTGCTTTACGTCTGTTGTCAGCTCAAACTTGTTTTACAACGGTCGTCGCATAAACCGCAGCTTGTATAGATTATTTTGACGGATAAGTACAAATAAAATACATTATATTAACTGATAGGTACTCTAAAACTTTCAAAAATGTTCTCAATTGTTGTGATATAATGTCTTTAATTCGATGAAAAATAATCTGGTGGCAGTCCAACATAAAATAATAATTCGAAACCATAGAATAATTTATTTGTAAAAGTGGAAACTATAAACTAATTGAGAATAAAAAATAATTGAATTCAGTAAAATATAAAAAATGAAATGTATAATCAATGTTTCTAGTAACGCATTCTTTTCGATATAAAATTGAACAAGTTGGCAAAAATTTTTAGTAATGGTGCAATTAAATAGAATGATAAATAATCATCATTAAAAGCACCTACAAGTTTCATGAAACTATCTAAGTACTGGCAAAAAAATTTGGCTTTTTCTTCTTGAGAATAAAGGGAGAAAGAGTGAAGATCACATAAAACAGAAAACAAATCCATCGATGGTATGAAATTCTGAAAATTTCCTCCGGGTGTGACAAAATGAACTTTTAGGACCATTTTTATAAAATTAGAAATCGGATAAGACATCCGTAAAACTAACCTCACGAAAAGACAAATTCATATACAATATATTACGAAGCAATTCCTTCAACCAATATCAAAATAATAAACGTAATAAGAAAGTTAAAATGTACCCAATCTGTGGATATATATGGCATCTCAAGCAAAGTTGTGAACTACTGTGCCGACGTCATAGATACTCCCCTTCAAATCATATTCAACGCATGTATTTCTACCGGCATTTTTCCCGACTCCCTTAAAGCTGCAAAAGTTATCCCGATCTTCAAAAAGGGTTCGCCCACCGACGCATCAAATTACAGACCAATTTCTCTACTTCCGATATTTTCAAAAATACTAGAAAAAATTTTACACAAAAAGTTACTTGAATTCTTGACGAAGTATAAAGTAATTACTCCGGCTCAACACTGCTTCGTCAAACAAAAATCCACGAGCACTGCTATGTACGAGTTCTTTCAAAGTATACAAAATTCCCTTGATGAAAAACTGAAAGTAGCAGGAATTTTTGCTGATCTCTCGAAGGCATTTGATTTTGTAGATCACACACAGCATAATCCTCCAAAAATTAGAATATTATTGGATCAGAGGCAACGCTTTGGCACTCTTTGAATCATACCTCAACAATCGGAAACAGAAGGTAGTCTTAAAATACAAAGCTGGTGAGGTGCAATTGTCAGAATGGGAAGGCATTTCTTGTGGCGTGCCTCAGGGCTCAATATTAGGTCCACTGCTTTTTCTTTTGTATATTAACGATCTGCCAGAATATATGGACCCTATAAAATCTGTCTTATACGCAGATGACACTAATTTGTTAATTACGGACATTAATTTAAATAATCTCAATGCGAAGATTGAGACTGCATCTAGACCTAAATACTTGGTTCGCCGCCAATAAATTAACGCTCAATGTACAGAAAACTAAGTTAGTTCGTTTTACAACAGAAACCAACAACATTGTAACGGATAAGTTCTCTGATCATGCGACTTTCCTCGGCTTGCAGGTCGACAGTAAATTAAAATGGAACTTGCACATTGATCGCCTCGTGCGCAAACTTAGTTCTGTTTGTTACTCATTGAGACTATTCATGCACCAAACTGATACCAAAACTGCTTCTATAGTCTATTTTGCCTACTTTCATTCACATATGTGTTACGGTATTGCCAACTGGGGCAATTGTTCTCGTAGTGTGGATGATTTCCAACTGCAAAAACGAGCCATTAGAATTATATCAGGTTCAGATGCTAGAGAAAGCTGCAGACCTCTGTTCAAAAGGCTTCATATTCTGACTCAACCTATCGCCTACATATTAGAAATACTAAAATTTGTTAAACGCAACATGAACCTTTTTGCAAGTAACGGGGACAATCATGGAGGTACCGTTCAGTTATCAGGTCTGACAAGCACAGCCTCAGTCTCTACGAGTCTAGCGTTCATTATTCCGGTATCGCACTATTTAACAGCCTTCCTGAACATGTAAAGAACATCAAAAACTACAACTCATTCGTCAAGGAGTGTAAAACTTTCCTTGTAAATGAAACTTATTACTCCGTACACGAATTTTTGAATTGGTCTCACATTCGTTGAACTGCCTTGCCTACAAAATTGCCGAATATGCTATAAATATGTAAATAGTTTGTCCAGTTTTCCCCTTTTGGTTCTGTTTTCCTGCCTCTGCTTTCTGTTTTAGTAAATGTCTATGACGACATCCCTCCGTACCTAGCGACAGGAGATGAATATCAGGAAATGATTAGTGTCGTGTGCGTGTTTCCTAAAGATAATGTGTATAATTGTAGTGACTAGACAAATTTAAACAGATATGAAATTTTGTGTGTGTTTTTGTGCATTATATTTTTATATGTAAATTATCTACTGTACATTTGTGACGAATCCTATTTCCTCTTTAGAGGGCTAATGGTGAATAAATCTATCTATCTATGTATCTATCTTATGACAGAACGTAAAATAATTCATAACCATTGCAGGGAATAAATTAATACAAATATTTAAAGTTTCTAAGATTTTTACTTTACTGATATACGTATAAAATATATAAAATTTTAATTGAAAGGTATATACACGCGTTAGAAACTTTATAATAAGGATAACGTTTTTATTTAATAATAATAATAGTAGTAGTCGAATAAACACTCGTGATTGTTGTATTCAGAGAATAGTGTTCAATTGCTGTTACAAGAATTGTACATACCATCAAATTTTAATATATTCTTCAAGATTTTCAAAAAGAACAAAAAAGTCATTATTAATTGACTCCTAACTTTCAATAAATTGTAACGTTCAAGTTTGCAGTTGTTTGCACAGTTTCAAATCATATTTATTTATTCTCCGATTCAGTTAAACATTGATTTTTGCACTAAAATATTATTGTTCCTCTGGTATTAATTGGAAGCTTCCTCTACCTTTCTCTTCCTTCTAATCCCTTACTATGTTATTAAAGGAGAGTTGTCACCACGTGGATTTCCTCCTGCAGCCATTTACTAACATAAATACCAGTTCTCAAATCGAATTAAAGAAGCTTCTCATTTACTGAGCCAACATTTGCAGAATTTATCTTCTTCATTTCATACGTTTAAATAAATTAATAATAACTAATATTTTTAACATAGGTTATTAGTATGACTTTATTGTAAAAAACGTTGGTTTTTAAGGCTCCCCGTTTTTGAACGATGGTCGCTTCATGAAAAACGCTTCTAAAGCGAAATCCGCGGAGAGTGGAGGGCCGCTAAGCAAAGTCGCCATTTTGAAAGCTCTCGTATTATATTCCTTATCAGTTAACATCTATCTTGTGCAACGACCTTTCTAGATAGTCTTTTCCTAATAGACTCTTTAATAATGCATCAAGTGCTTTGGGCTATTTTTCTCTGCAAGCCTGGACTAAACTTTCTTGATAGATGTAAATAATCTTCGCCACGATGATATACGTCTATATTTAACCCTTATAACATATACTTTGGAAATTATAGTAGACAAATATTTCAAAATAAATCTTCAATTTGAGCTTTTCGTAACAAAGAAAGTTTCTCAAAGAAAACCTTAAATGCTTCACTTATAATGCTCCCTGTGGTTAGATGAAACAGAACAACTGGGTTTTGCTTCAGGACCATTTGCTTTTAATATTTAATTTCAGGAAAAAGTATATAAAGCTTAGTCAATACTCAAAATAACCACATGTTATAATTATATACGTACAAAAATCTATATTATACATAAGCACATAATCGCACAGTTATATTTTTTATATGGTTTATGCCAGAACACTCTACCTACTTTATTTGCAAAGTTATATGAATGAAAATGATTATAATTGCAAAATTTTTATTTAAATTGCTTAACCCATTCTAGACAGCATTTAATAGTATAATAATGATACGTGGTATTATATTAGGGAAATTCAATCTGATTTTTCTAATTAGTTTAATATATTTTAGCTCGAATCTGTTGATTTATTAACTTTAATTTTCATGTATATCGATAATTAAGATTTCGACAGTTTGTATGTAGTTATAATAAGTATTCTGCCTACTGGAAGGTTCTTAGACATGGTCTATAAATTTCCTTCGCCACTTCGACATGTCCTGAGCTTCATTTTATATATTACAGTTATTAATGTGATTACTGTCAATGAGTAACTCACATTAACATAATAATATTTATATAGGAAGTTGCAGAAAAACCATAGAACCAATTGGAAATTTAAATTATTTTATTGTTAAAGGAGTGAAGTGACATGATTATGGCCAAATATTAGGTCGAAAGATTCTGAAAAAATTACTTAAAGAAGCAATCTTATTTAAATTCGTCAATCTTGTATAATCATATTTTATATTATTTAATAATAATACATAACATGACTACAAACGAAATTATTAATTTTAACGCAACTTAAATATTAAAAATAATTCTTTCTTTATTCTCCCTGAGACTATTTCTCCTATGTCAGGAAGACCTATAATTTTTTTTCAACTTGCAATAGCGTACACATAATTTGGTTTGTAGTATGCCAATATGTATGAGTTTAACATAAAATATAAATTTTATATTGTCCTATCAAGGTAATAATTGATTCCGAAATGGGTCATTATGATTTCATATCCTTTTTGGACTTCTTTAGTCCGATGGTAGTAATAAAAATATGTTTAAGAGCAAATAAATTACTTTTGTTTCAAATTTTTCAAGAGTCAACATATTTACTAATTTCTGTTTGTAATATATATATAATATATAATGATTACATTGACAACAGTATAGACATTTATTTTTACCTTAACCAAATTCTTACGTTTTCAAAAATACGTCGTAGACCTAACAATCGTATTTAAGTTTAAGAACGCCACTAGATGCCTTCGAAAGCAAAGTAATAAGAGTCAAATTTTAGTCGATTCAGTCAATTAGATTCTACTTTTCTGTTGTATTACTTTCAGCAGAGTCAGATATCATCCGATTTAAGTTATATTTCAGGATTCAGTATTATTAATTAAATAACACAAATAATAATTAATTATATATTATTACCATATAACTATTGAAAATCGTTTTAAGTTGAAGGGCTGTACTAAATGGTTGTTGGATTGTGTTTGGGGCGCCTTTCAAAGAGGCTGACCGCTTCTCCTCGGCACTCGCTAACGAAGCTACAGCGATACGCTCTCTCGGGGACTAATGTCGTTAATTACCGGATCTCGGACTCTTACATTTAATTAACTTAAGATATTATCCACTGACAACGGCCTTAATTGAGCGAGAAACGATTCTCTTCAGCAAGACGTTTCTGCATTTAAATAGAGACAAAATATTTGAGCAATTTCGAAACTAAGCATGACTAATTATGTAGAATTTATAGTGTCACACAATCAAAAATACTATATCCTCAATTGTGTGTTTTAAAAACAGTAGTCTCAGACATACGTACTATGACCCCTTTAGAAATTTTCCTGTACTACCCGTAGTATAATGACACAATTTTTAAAACTAAACTTCAACGTGAAAACACTAAAATAAGTAAAAACTCGTTTTTGCCATTTTTTATGATGATTTATGATTTAAAATCTTTTCAATGCAATTTTTTTACAATACAGACTACTTAAACACATTGATACAAAATTTTTATAGATTTAAAAGTTTAGATCATTTACAAATGTAAAATATCTGTCCTACAAGTAAAAATAAACACTTAAGAAAAATTATATCTGAAACAAATTAATAGTTAATGATCGTCAAGAATTAATTTCCTCGTGAGTTGATGTCAAACCCATAAATGATTATTTAATAATGAAATTTTTCGTCGTTTCCATGTGGCATTTTCTTTAACATAATTTCTTAATAGAAACCTCTAATTTTCAATTCTATGTCACTTTGAGTCCATCATTTATTATTAATATAATTATTTCTGTAATTCGGTAATTCCTAACGTCATGCGTAAATAATACTCTTTAACATCTTCTGTTGTCCTTGACTGTAAAATTATCGTAGTAGACTTTTAGTAATTTAGTAAGTAAACTATTAAACATTCTATTTATTTATATTAACATACTATTAATCATTGTATTACACACACACACACATATATATATATAAATATATATATATATATATATATATATAAATATATATTCTGGCTTCTGCCTTTATTGAATTTATGATGGGTCTGATTCTATCTCATACTTTTTGAACCGTTAAGTCACTTCTTTGTATTTCTTGCGACCATCCACTTTAACGGGTAATTCTTCGGAATAAGGACAAATATATTAGATTAACTCTTACATTTTGGTTCATGGGGAACACAATGACACAGCCTGTACCTACGTTGATATCTTTGCTCTTCCAGACCTTGTTCGTGTTCAGCTTCCCGTTTCTCTGTACTGTTTAAGACGCTCTACTTCCGGTCTCGAATCATCGTATAGGTGAAACTCAAATCCGATAATGGTAAAATACTGTTCGCACTCAATTTCTTAATTATTAATTATTATCTTGATATAATATCCTCCCGTAGTAATAATCCAGCTATTTTTATGTGTAAGTCTTCGTGAATTAAATTTCCTACACACAGGTTTATATGAAAATAAAAACTTTATTTTAAATAATGTAAAGCTCGCTATATGCAAATTTAATTTCAATCATGATAATTTGGAAATGAACGCCATTATCAAATACTTTATATTTCAGCGTCACTTCTTTGAATGAAATGTGTCCTCAAACTGTGACTCATAAAAAATCTGTTTACGACATTCTGATATCGAACAATAAAGCAAAACACCTGAGGACTATAAGTATTGAAATAATGATATAAACTTGCATCCATTTTCCACGCATGTTGATGTACATTTCGCCAACGGTACTCATATTTCATATAAAGTTAATAAATATCATTATTTAACGAAATTTCACTTTTTCTTTTTATTTAATATCCCGAGGGTGTATCGTCATTAATTAGTGTTCTCAGCAACATCCGCCCCAAAGTACTTTTACGTACATCAGAAACATTTATCCAGGGTTGAATGCGTAATTCCCTGCGGTTCAATGAAAACGAAGTTACAGCCATGTACACCAAAAGCTTCGGTTTGTAATGCTCAGCCCTGCCACCAATTATCGGTTGTAATACGGTACAATAATGCCCACTCATAATTCAACGTTCCCAATAAACGCTTTAATATCGCAGTTAATTAATTATAAAATTCAATTGAAAAATATTAAGCTTCATTCTACACATGGTAATTTATAGCATCACTCATTACCAATCCGATATATTGTAACGATCCATTGTTACGCATTCCCATACCGAATTCATATCCGATCGCAGGGATGTATTAATCTGAACAGATTGTTTTTCCAAGAATCAATTTTTTCTTGGCTGGCTTATCTCAACCTATGCAGCAAGTAGGCTAATTTTGAGAATAAATAAGATAGATGATGTTAATCTCTCCAATAAAGTATTATATATTTATTTTCATATATTCCTAATGCTTGCAACAATATTATTGTTTTTATTAATATACGAATAACATTTCAGAGAACTAGTATGCTTCGTGTTGGTAAAATGGAAAAGCTAACTTGTAATGCACTTAAATTATTGTATTTCAGGATATATCGATCAATGCTTGTTAACCATGTTGAAAGAACTGTGAATCAGAGTCGTACACAAACGGAAATAATCATGAGGCACGATTTGATCGAAGTACATATAAAATTAAAGAACTTAGTTTCGAAGATAAAGTTTATTTCGCAGTACACGTCAAAGCGCGCAAAAGGAAGCTGCAATGATTCCATAATAGACGTATTAATAAATTAAACTGAAAAACATACGAATAATTTCCATTGGCTTACCAAAAAGTGTCATAAAAAAATTCAGAACGTTTGGATGTTAAAGGAGCCCCAAAAATTATATATTTTATATTTCGAAATTAATTTTAACTGTAACGAACGAGAGAAATTATTTAGTATATTCTATTTTACCGTTATTCAATATAAGTAGTATTTAGTTTTCATGTTAATGTAACATATGTTTCCCGAAATGTGATACTTATGATTTGCTAAACGTCTTTGTGCTAGACAACATTTTATAACAGTATTGAGAAATGTAAAACATATCAATTTAATTAATATCTCGTATTAGTTGTACGTAGCTCAAATGATATTTTCTCCAATACACCCGCCTGACATAGTATAAAATATATCAAAAGTCTATATTATAAGGAATATATTTCGTTATGTATTAAATAACTTTGAAAATGAGTAATGAGTTAAAGTAAAATAATACAGAAAGTATAATGAATTTGGAAAATTGGCAATAACGCTTTCCTCTAAATAATATTTATTGAATTGTTATCATTTGCTCACTTGAGAACGAAGAAAATTTTGTGTCGTCGTGGTCAATAAAGTTATAAAATAAAATGAACGCTAGGGAGAATATTCGAGCCTTAAATTATGTCTAGAAAATTTTTGAATTAGTCCTGGATTTCCCGTGTGGTCGGCCTATCCTTTGTCATTAAATCAAACCATTATTATAAAATTTCTAGAGGATTTACGACGGTAGTGTATCTAAAGCCCATTTTGGTAATTTGGCCGGCAAAATCAAAAAGGATGTACTTGATCATACCACAGTATGTAGCAATATTTTTTTCACTTAAAAAACCGGAACGAAACGTTTGCTCACTTCAGGCATAACAAAAACAAACACATTAAACATGATTATTTAAATTTTTCAGAACTATGGCAGACGTTTGCCGTTCCTGATGTATTACTATTTATCTACAACGACATGACAAGGCATTAAATTTAACAAAATATAAGCTTTACAATAACATTTTGTAGAAGTAAATATTAATGTAAACAATTCTTGAAGCAGGGGTTTGAGGAATAATTTAAAAAATGTTCGTATGTAATACATTAGAATGTCCCTGTACAACTATATTCGATTTTTATTTCAAATAGGTCGTGAAGAAAGTAAAGTACCGCGATAGACGACTTTCCGAAGTAAATTGATTTTAGTAGATAAATTCGTTAAGAAGTGCAAGAATCGTGTGCCCAGTTCTGGTTATTAATCCTTTTCTTCCTTGAAGACACATACAGATTTTACTATTCGAAACGTCATCATTATTACCTCACTCACGCATTTTCGCAGTATCTTTCAATCGTACTCTTCTCTTCAACATAGAAAAAATAAATGCCCGAAAAAATTTTTTTGTTAATTTTATCATCACCTTAACATGATTTTTGCGAAATTAAGATTATAAAGTGTAACACACTGTCATGTCGGCTATTGAATACTTCGTAGTTTTCATGAAAATGTTAATACGTATAACTTTTCTGAAAATTGCGGGAAAAATTAATTGATTTAGATGAATTAAAACTATCATTTCCTTAAAGCTTTATAGCATTGAACTACTGAAAAATAATTCATTTTATCGGGATTAAGTAATATTTTAGAGGCTGTATCGATGTTATACGATAATATAATATTTGTCAATAGATCTCTCCAAGTTCAATTGAAACATATGTTTCATGGTGCAAAAGTACAAAGCACGTTCCACGATGTGTGGAAGTACTTACTGTTTCAAAATTGCTCCTTGCACCGGTGTTTCGCAAAGTAAACGTAGTGCAGCACTTTATCATTATTATCGGTGAAGTTATTAAACGACAGAAAAAGTTGACTATCAAAGTGCTGTTTTAATAAGACACGCAGCGATGCCGAATCCAGCCAGCGGATGAAGCAAGAGAAATAAATTTAAATCGTTTTAATCGGTGGCTTAATTAAACGGATCGGGTCGTGCGGTCGCTGTAATTGCTGCGACGCTGCAACTAGACGGCCAGCAATTAGGAAGGGGAAGTTCTTATTAAATCTGCAGCAGTTGCTGATGCACGGCCAGCTCCGGGGTTAATTACGCACTATCTCAGCCTAGCTGAAGAAACGTGCCCCGTATGCTTCGCCGACATGTTAGCAACGACGTTATCGGCTGCCAGACCACTTTCTCTTCTGCGAGTCTTAAACTGTATCTACAGTTAAACCGTTCTCGATTCGTTTTAGAGAAAACATTGCACCTACCATTATACAAAAGGCAACAAAGAAATTAAAAATTTTAACCATTATATTTTCAAAATTAATTTGGTGATGTTATTGTTTGACACAACATTTTAATATGATTACTTAAATTGTTAAAGTTTTATCAGATTTAGAAGAAACAACTTATTAATTAAGTAAGCCATACACCCCTAATGGTCCAAAACCACAATTTTAAATAATACAGTAGAAGAAGGTAGGATAAACTTTTATATTTTAGTAGAGTAGAAGGAAGCAACTGATAATAATCAAAAATGGAGGAATATGGAAATCAGTGAGGGCATATATGAAAGGATATTTTATAATTACTTTAATATTTATATTGTCAGCGTAATATTATGGCACAGGACTTGTAGGCAACAGTCAGCGTTGCATAAGAATGTGGAGTTTTTCAGACGTATTATTTTCGGCAATGTTTGAGGTGGAAAGCTTTGACGACAGTCGCCCAGTAGCGGTTACTTTTACAGAGTCTGCGAAAAGAACCAGGACAGTAAAGTACAGTCCGCTGATAGATGTTGTTGGATGAAAGAGTTCTAGAAGGAATGTTGGAGACGTGTCCGGTGCTCAGTTGGCCGTAAATTAACAAAGAAAAGTAAAGTTGTGGAATAAGGTTTTTAAAACTGGTTATAAGTTGATGAGAGATGTATAACTCAGCGACGATTTAAAACTAATCGGTTTATCCGCTAAAACATTCTGGTGGTCTTCATTGTCTGTCACAAAATGGAGATTTGGTTTATTGTACTCACGTACGTTGTGAACACTGAAATACCATGGTCTGTTAAGTAAAATCCTTTTAAATTATTAGTGAAGTGAATACGTAGAGCTGAGAGCTGCTCTGATGATTTGGTACTTACGAAAATTTCATTGTAAACCAAGTATAAAATTGCATACCGTCAGATTTCTTTAGACTTCTTTACATTTCTTAATATTCCATAAAATTCCCTTAGACTTCTATAGATTTTTCCCATGTTAATATTTCTTATGTAATTTAAATTAATATTTAGTAACATTCGATTTTACTTAATTCAGTTATAATTGCGGATTACTATAACTGTTAGAGGCCGATAAGCGGCCCTGAATATTTAAGAATTTTAATAAAGCTGTGGAATGTATGTAAAATATTTTGTACAAAATCCAACTAAATATAAATTGATAATAAACGTTTCGTATTTTAAATTCAATTGTATAAATTATTTCATTTATCTTTAATTTACTTATCACATTAATTTGCACCACGCCTTGGTTTTGTTTATATCTATAAATTTAATATCACTATATATATATATATATATATATATATATATATATATATACATATACATATATATATATTCTGGTAATTAAGAGGAAATAATTAATTAATAAACAAAAATTTGGATTCGCATATTTAGCGAAATAAAACACACAAGTCGTGGACAAGACTATGGCAAGAACGCAATGTTTGTGGTTATTGTAGAGGTTGGTTCCCTAGATGCGTAGTAGAGAGTTTGTGGGGAGCCGAGCTCCAGTCATCTTGGAAATATAGCAGTGAACAGACGAAAAGTATAAAATCCAGAAAGTGCCTGGATACATGTAACAACAGTAAAAACAGTTGGTACATTTTTACAAGTTGCAGTCTGTGAGTTAACTACGTGGTATTCGACGCTAAATATTTGGAGCGCTAAGTCTAAATTATTGTATTGTCGATTCAGATCACGTTCGTCAATTTTGGGAGCCCAGGTAACTGCACCCAGCAGTTGACAAACTTCGGAACGAATTTGTAATATTTCTTAAACGAACAGTGAACCAACTTTTGCAAAACTAAAAGAGTTCATTAGAGTCAGTGTATAAAAATGACCTTTCTATAAAGTGCAATAAGTGTGTGTGTACGAACGAGACAATTTACTTGAGTACCAGAGACAGTAAGGTAAATTTCCACAGAATTACTATCTGTAAACTCATAAGTAAAGATATTGTCGCCAGATTTCGTTCAGAATTTAAAGTTTATATTTTATATTTTGCATTGTATTAATCTATTTATTAATTAAGTCCATGATAGCTTGATAAAAGTTAATTGTTAACAAGTATTTCTTTATTAAAGACCCAGTAAACGACCCTGATGAATAGTGATTTTATTGTAAAAGATAAATTGATGAAGTAAATTGAAATTTATTTGCCTAAATAACTTGTGTAAATTGTAATTGTTTGCAGTTAATAAATGTTAATTATTGGTTTTAATTGATTTTGCATTCTGTATTGGACGTAAAATACTATAAATTGGCCTTCAACGGGAGGCTTATTTTCATTTGATTTTACTAAATTAACTTTAATTTGTAAACACTACAATATATATAAATATATATATAATACGGAAACTCTCATAATATATTACATATATTTTGTTTATATTTATATACCATTATTATATTTCATGCCAAGAAAATGGCATCAAGAATTAAAATTACTTTAGCGAACAAATACTAAAAAAGAAGTTTCGGAACAAATATTACAATCGTATTGAATTGTGTAAAGCGAGTCTGACTTTAGTTAAATGACCTCGTAACATGCAGGTATATCGGTCTTCCGATTAAACGTTACATGTTTTAGTTGTAAATTCAAGTGAATTTTAAGAAAGTCGTAATTGTTTAATTTACCTGCGGATTCTATATTTTTTTTATTGGGAAGACGTGTTGGTATTGATAATTTCGTTTTGATTTATTGTTTTTAAGTTTGTTAATCAAACGAATGTTTCGTTAAATGTAATTGAATACAGACGTAACATTAGCAAATTTTGAGTTGAGTTGGTCGTGTTCCAACGGGCTGACTAACAGATACATTTGAGTTTTATTTATATAGATAATTCAATGTTTAACTATGAAAAGTAAGAAATGTCTCCTGAATAATATGAGAATGTTCATAATATTTTGCTACTCCTTATTAATTTTTACCAACTAATTTAAATAGTAACAAAAATATTGTTAAGAGAGTACTGAAATATTACTTGCAGCAACAATTTTCCTTTTTCGTTAGGATAATTTCATGCCGTCCAGCGGAATATAAAATTAATTTATTCTTAAAACCATGATATAACAATGGTCTAATTTAGTGTGAGAAAAAAGCGCTCCATTTGTGAGTAATATTGTAACCGACGATGGGGGAAGGGGGTGAGTTATTTTTTCGACAAGTGAGACTTTATTAATTCGTTTCAATGTATGAGGATGAGTCTCCCCTTGTTACCGCTCAGGAAGCTGTGATGAGGATTGTTTATATACGGTTGATCGCACAGGATAATGACAAATACTAGTGGCAACACTCGATTGGTTATGCGGGTAATTCCACACGAGTCGATATAATTCCGCTCCCACGCAAGCATGGTGCCTGATTTTGGGAAACCGCCATCAAATATAAAGGGTTCAAATATTTGAGAAGAGGAATAAAATGTTGAAATAGATAAATATGAACAGTACTGTTTAACGGTAGTGATACTCACATCAAATATTCTTAGAACAATTACAATATATGTTTGCACCAATAATAAGAAATTATTGCAATATTGAATTCAAATTACTTTTATGATGTAAGTACCAACGTAAAATCTCTTTTCCTTTGTTTTCGTTTCATATACGGAAAAAAAATCATAACATCTAATTAATATTCATTTAAGGCATTAATAATATATATGAATGATACTGATTAGGCAAGGAAAACGCACCACCTTGAAGTATTGCCAAGGAGAAAGGTTTTAGTGTATTAGAGTCTTCTGAAAGTCAATTTTCATTTCCATATTATCTCTCGAAAAATACAGACATGCTTAATAAATACGTATAATAGTCATGAATATTTTGTGAAAACTCCGAGCTAGAACTGTATCACATCATTAACTGAAGAAGGCTTTGGATCGCTTCATGAGAAATTCCTTTTAGGTTGCTTGTATAAGTTCCACAATTTATTTGACGGCCGATCATGTCCCAAATATTTCTTGGGAATGGAAAAATCATGAAAGAGGCTTTTTTTCTGTTACTGGTCGAATACACCTTTAACCCACACAATATGCGGTCAGTCATTGTCTTGGCAAGCGGACATTTAACAGAGGATGTACGATTTATAACACCTGTTAGTGTTCCATGGTTGCGCTAAAACGTGTAATAAATTTGCACGATCCGACATTCCGTCCATTCGGACGAGATGTATGTCAGCCCCTGCTGACACAGTTCGAGAACCACTGCCGGATATTCCATGCGTCCGGTTCTCTTCTGTCTACGGCTTACACACTCGGATCGTTTTTGTTGCATGATGATCCACATCCATAGCAACAAGGTTGAACGTAAATATACGTTTACTCACACGCATCAAGCGGGCCCATTAAAATCACGTTTTCTATACCCCTTTATCGTTACGAGTATAGCGACATCCCATTGAATGATTTAAAGGTTTTTGACAAATACGTTGACTACTGTCTCGTCAACACAACTCTATTAATGGACATGGCTGAACTCAGAAATAATAAATAATTTTCAAATTCAAACTATATCCCTGATCTGTATTTTATTTCTGATTCAAATCGTCTACTTTTCTTCAAGGCGTTTGAGTATTTACAAACAATAATGAATTTATAGAAAGCAACGTGCATCAAACGTTTGTCTCATTTGTTTATTCAACTAATATTCGGTATTGCACGCGATAGCTCCTTCTATTACAAGGTGTATAACACTATTTACCGATTCGAATATTCACTTACTCTATAAATAAACTTAAAATATAAAATGTATCTTCCGAAATAATGATGACAATAAAAACATAGCTTTTCTATTTATAACTCATTAATTAATGAAAAAATAGAAATTGAAGTCCAAACCAACCGACAGTTGCTGGCTTATGTCAGATCTGATAAAGTGAAAGTATACCTAAGGAATTAGATTTTTCCAAGTGAAATATATTAAAGGAAAATCATTGTTAAATTTAAAGGCGTGTGCTGGAATATAATCTTATAATATTAAAAAAAAGTATTACACAAAATATTAGTTTGTGTATAACAAAGAAGAACTTAATCAAAGATCGAAGATTTTCCCGAATTAGTTCTCTGTTCTCACTCGGGTGCCAACAGAGATTAAACTGCGACGTTTTGACGACCTCAAGCCCTGTCGTAATCTACTAGGCGATGAATTTTTCTACAAAGAAGAACTTATACTGTAACTAAAACCAACAGAACAGTCATTATTAATTATATGTTTAAAAATGAAATAATCATTAATTTGGTTAGTGTTAAGTAAATATATCGTAAAATACGAAAGCATATACCAATACGTAAATGAGTAATTATTTAAATTATTGAATACAAGTAATAATGTTCCAGTAAGTCACATTTAATTATAAAAATCAAGAAACCTTTGTGACTTATCTAACCTATTTAAAACCTCGCGATGAACTATTAGGTGATATTGTGGACACACGTGATATTGGTGTGTCAGCTCTTAATCTTATGAAATTTATTTGGATATGAGTAAGTAACATTTATAGGAACTACTCCTCTCAGATTTTGGATACACTTCGGTAAATATTAATGTTTTAATATTATTAAAAAAAAACTTAAAATACAAAATGCAATCAAGAACTTCTTAATGATTTTTGTTTTAGAAAATTATTATTTCGTAATAAATTCCTACTCAAAACATTCACTTACTATGTACTTCACACTTTTATGTGTATTGTAAATTTTCACTATTACATTTACAAATTATATATATATATATATATATATATATATGTGTGTGTGTGTGTGTGGGGGGTGTGTGTGTATGTGTGTGAAAATGTGTGTGTGTGTGTATGTATGTATGTATGTATGTATATATATACTTTTTCAATTAAAATAATTGCCGTGTGATTACTTCTACTGGTTCAAATTTCTGAATCTCGTTTGACATATCTAAAATATCCGTCAACTCAACCTATCAAAATCGTACGATTAATTAAACGAGAAGAAAATTTTTAAATCTTGAATAATTTGAGACTTCATGCCTATAATATAAGTGCTCATGGAAAATATTCAAAAAATTTAAATAATACGAAGGGATATTAAAGTTGAAATCACTGAAAATATATTTCCGAATATGATGGGAAGCACGCGTGAACTTGGATAACCAAATGAAAATTTTTTTATTCTTTTTTACAGAAGTGATGAAACATTTGTCGATATGTGTTATATGAAACACGTCGCTGTGTTCAATAAAGTTGAGAGCAACTGTAGGAATTTTCAATATTTTCACCGATGCCGTGACTGTACTATGTCCCCCACCCCCGCCATTTGCTGGCGAGAAAAGCCATAGCGTTTCATCTTCCTTCTCCGGTTCGTGACGCGAGATTGTTAAGACTTTGTATTTATTAGAAAATTCATCATCCGTGTGTTCTGGCATTGTGTTCGCGTCACTGCAGCGTCTATTCGCGTCTCGTCCTTATTCCTGGGCACAAAAGAGCTTCGGCATTGTGCGTTGCTGTGAAATATTCGTTAGCCTACTCGTGCTGGGTAACGGATACTGCACGCAGTGCTGTGGAAAGAGAAGGAGAGAGAGAGATGGGTAGATTTAATCTTGTATGTGTGTGTGTGTGTTGTGGCATGGAATCGCCCACAATGCACCCCAGGCGTCCCGCGGCAAATACTGATTAGCGCGGGAAATGTACAGCTTAAGTTATGTTACTACGAGCTACATTATGGTAAGAAGATTAATTTTGCAATTTAAATTTATATCCACGAAAAAGGTAACAGCGGGGAAGATATACGCAGAGACGGCTCTAAGAAACATTTTGTTTTTGCTTCACATAGTACCTTTAATTAAATTATCTGCATAGTGAAAAATTAACTGTAACTCAAATACAGACTCAATAACAAACATTTTGTTAAAACACGCAAATAAACGCACCGCGCAAATTCCAAAAATGCCAGAAAATGTCAAATAACTGGGAAATAAACTATATATAACTCTTAATTGTAGCATACGTAAATAAAGCTACAAAAACCGCGTTACATTTTATGATATATGATTCACAAAAGAACAAATTAAATGATATTTTTTCAACTCCTGGAACAATGGTTAAAATTTAATATACGAATGAGACGAAATATAGCCCCTACATGTTGATATAAGCAATATATAAAACAAGGAATTTGTAATAAATTTTAATTAAAGGGATGGCAGGAAAAACATTTAGAACCTCATTAAATTTAAACATAGAACTGCGGCCTCCACCAAAATAACGGGAGTAAATAGGTTTATCTTAAAATTTGTATAATATGCGGTTATTATTACATCCATTTCTAATTCAAATACTCAACAATATTTACAATTTTTGTTTTGTGTTTTAACTAAATACTAAACTTTTCATTTTTGATTGTGGGTTACAATTTGTAAACCGACTTATTACAAAATGGTGTTCCTCGTAATTCTTAAAAAATTTCGCGTCATTTTAGATATTCATATAAGTGATTATTTCTTTGCAAGTTAATAATTCCAATGACATCCATGACTGTAATTTGTAAACTATTAGAAATTCTCAAAGATAATTGCATGTTTTCAACTTTATAAATATCTTATCTTGTAAATAGTAATACTTGATCCATAGCGAAACGAAATATACTCTATTTTTCAAGGTATATATTTACACATGACTCATATTTTCTTGTCCGAAATACAGGCAATAGTTCATTTTATAGTGTATACCTTAAATATTACGAAGTATCGTTCATGATAACGGCGTTTATTCTCAGCTGCTTTAATAAGGAAATTATATTTTCCCCTATCTAAATCAATGAATATAACAGAATGGTAATATTACTTTAAATAATCAAATTCGTATACAGGTTTCTTTGTTGATCACAAAAATAATTTTTTGTAATCGCAATTGCGTGGTGCTAGCTCGAAATATATATTAATGAGAGCAATAATAATGAGTGATTAATGAGTGATTATTTCTCATTTGTAATTAAAAGTTTAAAACGTTAAATTTGAGTTCATATGTATTATTTTATTTTAATCATGTATCGCAATATTTTTTAGCTTTGACCATCAAGTTTCACCTTAATAGCTTACGTTTTTCTTACATTTGATGCATCACTTTCAAGTCATTAATTTTTGTATTGTTAAATTATTTAATATTTGCCCAATCCGTTATTTGACATTTTTACCATATTTTCGTTTTACTTTATTTCTAGCAATAATTTGGATATATATAATAGAACTTGAGTTTCGCAATTATTTTCTATCCAGTTAAATAGACAGGAGGTCAAAACTGCATTGAATTATTTTATAGGATAATGTCACTGAATTTGCATACAATATTTTTAGAAAACAAAACTGAATTTAATAATTTTTCCAATATTAATAGTTTGATATTGAAAAGACATTGACTAATTCTCGTATCAACATATATCGTGAAAATAGAAATACTTGATGCATAGTGAAACTAAATATACTCTATTTTCAAGGCATATTATATTTGATTATGTACTATTCATACACTCTGTGAATTGGTATCAGATTTAATTTCATCCAGTTCCTTCGGTTTTTTTTACCATGAGGGTAATCCACATGGTGGCAACTCCCCTTTAATAGCATAGGAAGGGATTTGAAAGGGGGGATGCGGAAGGGTATAGGAAGGTAGCCAAGGGTTACCTAGGGCCCCCCAGGCTATAGTTTAAGGATTTTTGTATTATTATCAGTTTCGTTATTCAGCGGAGAGAAGGTAGTTAAGTGATACAGTATTTCTTCGTCTTATAAAAATTGAGTAAAATCTTTTCTTCCAAACTTATATTAATATTTACACTAACCATAATTCAACAGTCTTCAAAAAGTGACTTATACAATATTTTGGCTTTTTAGTTTACTATTACTTCCTTCAAATTCATTATAAAAATTATTTTTGGGCAATCTAGTCATTTAATGTGGTAAGATTCAGGATAACTTCATTAGAACCTTTCTGGAACATATTCACAAATCAGAAAAAATCGAAAAATTGCTTTATATTGCATGAAACTAGAATGTCTTTGATTATTTATATTGACATAATTTAAAATTATTATTCTTGTAGATATTTTATTGTTCCACATACGCCAAACGTTACATATTGTAAACGTATTACATATTAAACGATAAAATCAATTATATCAATAAATCTGACAACAAAAATGTTTATTGACTAGTTACGTAATAAATAAATATGTAAATACGGCATAAATTTTATGTGTAATTATATATAATTGTATATTCAATTTGTACATGCTGTACCGAAGTAAAAGAGATTGGTACGATTTATATTTTTTGCCTAAGAATAAGCAAGTTACGAAAGAGAGATTAGATGACATACTTAAATAAAGTAGTCTATAAAAGTTGGATAGACATAGTGTTATTGTTAGTAAAAATGAAAAATTTCCGTCTGATTGAAAATAATTGATAAGAAAGATAGCCAATACAGACAAAAAGGTAATATAATATACCACACAACTTTTTGGGATCCTTGTTCCTTTCGTCAGGTGCTAAGAATTGTGTTTCTCTAGGCTATCTTTCTTATTCATTATTATTCTTATTCACGAAATAGTGAAGCGTTGTTCAGTTGGAGAATTGTTTCAGATACATTCCAAATCAAATTTAATATTAATAAATATATTACTTTAAAAATAAATGGCAGTGTCTTAAGTAAAGAGAAGTAATATTATATTCAAATTCAATTGGACAGTGTAATTAGTGTGAATTTGACAGTTTTAATGTTCAGGGAAAATAATAAGAATAAATTTCATTAATTAATTTAGATTATGTATATTTTAATTCAGCTGTATAAAATAGTAACCAATTTCAAGAGACAATAAGTGAGACAAAAATAGCCACGACAGCCGGCGATGAAGTAGAGCAATATGATTATATCATTTTACTTTATTTAGGTGCATAAAAAGTTATAATTAGTAATTAAAATAGAGAATAAACTGCAAATAGATTAATTTAAGAGTAATATTAATTGTAATTATTCTTTCTGAAATTTTAATTGATATCCACAGCTTCTGCAGAACACACGATGTATTTGATTAACAGTCGTGGATTTCTCTATTTTAATTTACACAATGTGCAGTTCTAATGAATATAAATTTAAAAATCTAAATTTAATTGCAGTAAATAAATATATTTAAATACATACAGTAAGTAAAAACGAATAACAGCTAATATTTGATAACTTGTAATTCTTAAAATCACGTGTCCGCTGATCGAAACGGAATTTATTTTCATATCGGCTTATGGTCTGCTTCCGTATCGGTTTCTGGGAAATCATCCCTGGAAGATCACATAAGAAGCGTTAAATCGGTTGTGGCTCTATTTTCGCACGCACTGCATATCCAACTTTAGCTGTCTCCTGCGAACTGTGACCAATCACATCGCTGACCCAGCAATATCTGACGATCAGGATGGCAAATTGAACAGGCGTCGCTTCCTTCTTTTACCATTCCTTCGATATTGCCTATCCGGGAACCATTCAGATGCGATTGCAGACGCCGAGTGCGAATATAAAAGACCTCCCTCAATAACACAGCCAACATTTTGAAATGAGAATCACTCTCTTGGAAAGAGAGCGGAGTTCCGCGGATAACTTTGCATTCGTCTCCGTTAGAGGCGATTGTTCTATTAAGTGCGCTTAGTGGCCTACGTTTACATGAATTAAAAAAAAAACGTTTTCTGTACGTCGTAATTCATACAAGTTCACTCTCATTCCTGACGAATTGACAATCCCATTTACTCACTAGATATAATAACGTAGCTTTTAGTAACACATTAAAAGTACTTTTAGTAATGTATGTACAGTTAATTTCTCATTATGTGTTTGTTTATTAGAATCATTATTAGACAAATATGGGTTTCAATAATATTTTAAATTAATTTATATAAACAACCAGATATTTAGGAGAAAAAGTTAGAGAATTTTTAGAATTTCATTTTTTTTAAGAATGTTCTCAGTTTTGGTGACAGGCATGTTTAATTATATAAAATATTATAAGTCCTCAACCATTTTTAACTACCTGGGCCTTTAATAAAGATAATACTTGTTAAACAATCAAATTTTATCAAGCTATCATGGTATTAATTCATCAATAGATTATTTCAATGCAAAACATAAAATATGAACTTTAAATTCTGAACTAAATCGGAAATCTGACGATAATATCTTTACTTACGAGTTTACAGATAGTAATTTTGTGTACTTTTACCATAATGTTTCTGGTACTCAAGGAAATTGACTCGTTCATACACTCACACACATACACACACTTGTTACACTTTATACACTGCTGGATGCAGTTACCTGGGCTCACAAAATTGAAGAAATTTGTTTAACCTGAGAATATAATCATTTATATTCAGCACTCTAAATATTTAGCTTTGAATTTACGTAGTTATTTGCTCACAGACTCCAACATGTAAAATGTTCTAAATGTTTTAGCTGCTGTGTTACATAAATCCAGACACTTTCTGTATTTTATCCTTCTCGTCTGTCCACTGCTATATTCCCGAGAAGACTGGCCTATACTCCGCGTCTATCGAACCAACATCTACAATACCAGCAAGCATTGCATTCTTGCCACATTCTTGTATCCGACTTGTGTGTTTTCATGCCGCCGACAATGCGAGTCAAAATTCTGTTCATTAAATAATTATTTTCCTTTTAATTATCACAATATATATATATATATATATATATATATATATATATATATATGAAAAAATACAAAAATTGAGAAGTTTACATTAATTTAATAATATTTCAGTTATTTAAAATATTATTTACGATGAAAATTTTTAAATAAGTCAGAGAATCTAACAGAAATTTGAAAGAGAGATTTATTCCATTTAATTTGGCAAAGCTCGTGGAAATTTGTTGATTACATACAATGAGGAGCAAAAAATAAGGAAAAGAAAAAAGGATCGTCATCATACCAACTATAAAAATTTTTATTATAAAATTATTATAAAATAATTTATTACTATTGAAGATAAACGAACGCTAAAGCTATACGAGACGTCCTAATCTTTTCTGCACTTCCCACTACCGCTATGCATTAATAAATTAACTTATCTTCCAGTCCGATATACTTCTGAAAAATACATTATTTTTACAAGAACTCCTTACCATTGGTCGTTATTATTCTTTCGAATTGTTTAATACTCTGTGTGAACTTAGATACTAACATTTCTGGTAGGCGATTGCAGTTCCTAATGTAATACTATGTACGAATAAAAATTTCCGGTGAGTTCCCCTTTTCCTCTATCTAATCTTATGTGAATGATCAATTTTAGATATGCAAGTTGAAAGAAAAGTGACTGTTTACATTTCTCCATTCCGTCTCGTTATAGTGTCCTCCAATATTGCATTAAGTTTAGCCAGTTTCTTTATTTTTGCTATTTTCATTAATTATACGAGATAATTTCATTTATTTTTTTCTGAATTTTATCTCGTGTCTGTATGTACTCGCGTCTATACCAATCACAAGATACCATCATACTCTAGATTACATCTTAAAAACGTCCATAAATGTCGAAATAATATTCCATAGTCATAGGGTCTCAATTCTTTCTGCAGATTTTCTTTAACATCTTACGTACGAAATTTTGTGTTTTCCTTTGGCCCACACGACAGTTCGTTTACTCAACATATACTAAAATTCGTTAATTATTAGGTACTTCAGCTGAATATGGTCAGAACATGTCGAAAATCGCAAAGAAATGAGCTCAATTTAAAAAAGGCAGAGAAGAGCAAAACCTTAATCCACATTTTTCTCAATAATTATAGTATTTGATAAATATGTATAGATAATATAACTATAAGCCTTACATGTAGTTAACTCATTATGAATTTAAAATTATCTTTATATATTTCTCAGTTACATTCAAGAGTACTACGAGAAAGCTCCTAAAAATAAATTACCAGTGTTTTGAAGTTCGCTTTACAAAAGGAAGCGTAAAAGTCATAATGATGAGTACCAAGACTTCTGTTTTAATTTTCTTTAAAGCCCTTGAAGCATTGTTGACAGTAAACAAAAAGATACAGTGTACCTTGCATATGTTAAAAGTCAAGCCGACAAAAGTCTAGTTCATTATGAGCTTTGCCCGAAAGACACGGACAAGGCACCAATAAGGTTGTAGATGAAAACTGTGTACGCAGAGTCGGCCCTAGCAAACTTTTAAAGTCTTTTCAGAGCATCTCACTGGGGGAGGAACAATGATGTTCTGCAGATTGGAGGGGCGGAAGTTTACAGCGCTCGCTAGAAGAGCCTTCTGTTTCTGATGTGACGTCGAGTCGTAACTCTTCGAACGTCGGCAAAGTGCGGTTATTTTCCGTACCTCTGGGACGGAATATTTACAACTTCCTGGCACATTGGCGTGCTTATGCTTCAGTATGGAGATCTTGAATTATTTAAATTTCTTTAGTACATTATTCCGCAATTGCTAAAAACATTTAAATGCTCAGAAACGTCAGGGAACTAATAATTAATTATACTTAGATTACTCATATCCATAATATATACGGATCTGTCGTGATCAAAGACTTTCGAGACTACTAATTGGAGACCGGATCAGTATTCTAGCTGGAATATTGAGTTTCAAAGAACGGTCACTTTGGCGATAGTTGTTTTCAAATACTAGGCGTTTTGACCTTGGAGCTTATCCTTGCACCGTCCAATCAAATTCGAGCGTTGTTGTCACATTATTGTCCACGCAGCTGCAGTAAGGGTTTGTTGTCATTCATTATTGGCAATGTGCAAACGTTTGTCTAATTCTCTGCTCTCATTCGCTGACAGCCAGAACGGCTCCCATTTGAAAACCATGATAATTTTAAGCTTATGACAAACAAGTAAAATAAAATATGAAACACAGCCTTTTAAAGTCAGAAATTGTTATATATATATTAATATATTATAATAATCTCTTAATATATGTATTGTTATATATTCATATATATTGTAAAATGGCAATCGAGTATGAACAATTGAAAGTCATTACATTGTTTTTTTTTATAATTGTTGGCGGTATGTCTGTAACAATGAATACGCTAGAACACCAAGGATCTTTGAGACAGTTCTGCGCAGAAAGAATTTTTAGTCAGGAGGTACCGAACGTATTGCCGTCTCTACCGGAATAAGGCGTCGTTGAAGAACATTTTAATTACATAACTGTGATGTGTAAACCACATATTGGCTCATTTCTCGTTTTATTAAATTTTCTGGAAAGATGCCTAGCAGTTTAGTGATTCTGAAACAATTACCTGGCGTCAAATTATTGTCATTTTGACATCATACAAATATATGGTATAGGAATTGGCATGTTGACAGTCAAGTTATAAGTAAAGAGTCATACAACATTCCTCGAGAGTGGCTTATTAATTTATTTTAATCTCTTAATTATGGACTTATTTAGCAATTTAAAATTTATTAACTTTAATTCCATCATTGGGTACCGAAACGAAAGCAAATTATGAAACCTCAGAGGTTAAAGAATAACCGAAAATCGGTAATAAAAATATTTTCTATTTATTTCAAACGTGCAGTGAAATTTGTCTGTTCTTATTCTAAGGATAAATTTTATAATAAGTTAATCCGTTTGCAGTTGAATAAAAATTTTTACAGTTAAACACAAGGGAATAAAATGTAAACCAGTTTTATGAGAAAAGATAAAATTGGATTTTATTTAACGAGATGAACGTTTTAGGTTTATATCTATGTCAAGTCTGATGAAAGGCCATCGCGGGAACGGTCTATATTAACGTTCCCCAACATATAACATTATACAAAAGGAAGATTCGAGAGGCTTTCTTTTGAGAGATTTAACAGTATTAAAACTCGTGCCGTTTGTTGGCCAGAAAGCAAAAATAACGAATTAAAACGAACATCAGCATCGGTGTTCGTGGCTGCAGTTCAAACAGGTTTCTTTCAATATTCGTCTGAAATTGCAATTTTTTTCCCCCCAGGCATGTTGTCTGATCAGAGCAGAGAGCTGTCTGCATGCGGGCGTTATTGTTCGGTATGTTGGCAGCTATTGATTATGACTTTAAGAGTGAAATAAAAATTCCTTTCTTCTTCACTCGGTCACGATATCCGCAACAAATTTCATCCAAATACTTAACCATAAATTTGTCTAACAACTTAGGGAAAATTGTAATATATATGTTGTTTACTTTTTAATGCATATTCTAATAAATAGATCTCTAAAACACTACAATATTAAAATAAGGAAATGAGTTTTATTTCACACTAATTATTATACCAGAGACGTTAATAGAGTAAATTGAAATAATTCACAATCCTTTGCCACGTATTTGAATAAAATACACTTCATTTCAATAATTGTGGACATTTAAATATATAAATTAAATCGCTATTCTACACGCACACACACACAAGAAGAGTCTTGAGGTATACGAGGTTATAAAAGGATTATTCAGAGCATGAATTGAGGGTATTTTGTAAGTTTTTATTAGAAGTTCGAAGCTTAGATTAATAGTTGTAGATATATTATTTATAGTTATAAATTTATATTCAAAGTTGTAAATTTATATTGAAAATTTGAAGTTTATATTGTAAGTATTGGTAGTACGACAGAGTAAAATGTGGTTATAAATCGAAACCCGTACTGCGGTCAGAAGTTAAAGAAAACCTAGGCGGCAGTTTTTCACATCATTGGATATCGAAGAAACAAAAACTTCTGTAAAATACAGAATGGCTGGATATGGCGTCTGGAAAGAAATTAATTTTGCAAGTGCTAATAAAATAGCGACCTAGCCTAAGAATAGCCTGGGGTTGAGATTCTTATGTCTCGAATCTATTTTTAATTCAAACAGTTTGATATGATTGAGACGAAATAATGTAAATATAACAATGCTTGTAAATAATAGATTGTATCTCCATTAAAATTATCGTTTTATATTAAGGGACGCCAAATCTAGTTTTTTTTGCAGACCCATATTGAAATTAAATATTACCAACTTTCTAGTTAAAAAATGTTATTATTTATCAATAAAATATTAAAAGTCTAATTTAGAAATTTTAGAAGAATTTTGTAGTTGTAATACATTTCCAACATTTACTTAGTATTAAATCGGTTGAATATAGAGTATATGATAAAAAAATCTATTTCTACGTAACTCTAAAGGCGCGTTTACACCAAGAGTTGTTAACATTTTTCGACGCCAACAATTTTGAGCAACAAAAGTTGACAACAGATGTTGATAACAAGACTCGATACTATAGTTGCCAAGGAATGTTAACAACAATGCCCACTGCCTGTGGTAAATGTTAACAAAACGAACAAATTATAATAAAAAGATAGCCAAATACAGACGATTGTCTGTATTTTAATCTTTTATTATTAATTTTTTCAATCAGACGTATATTTTTCAATTGAACCCGAACAAATTGTAGCGAACAAATTGTCTTGAATTATTCTAACATTGTTAATAAAACAAATCTAGAAACAAAAAACTAATAAATTTTAATTTAAAAGTGCCGGACGTTTCTACACGGATTGACGTATTTTTGTAAACAGAAAATAACTTATGACTCTTATAAAGATAGCCAAATACAGACAAAATAAGTGATGATATAAATACCACACAACGTTTCTGGGATCCTTGTTCCTTTCTTCGGTTGCTATGAATAGCCTAGAGCGACACAACTGCTCAGTCTCAAAAGCAAATAAAACGCAAAGACAATGGGACAGCAGAAGGGTTAGCGTAATAATAATAAATGATCGTGCAATTGTTGAGTTTCATTGTGTCTGAGACATTTGATTTAATGTGAAGCATCTCTGATATGAGTCTGGAATTGTAAGAGAAGTCAATGTCTGAAATGCAGTTTGCCAATCAAATGTATGTTTCGAAATGAAGATATGTTTGGAGACTACAGATTGTTTATAGTTCGGAAGTTTGTTATTATAAATACGTTCCTTGATTCGGATATTACGGGAACGTTTTGTTTGCTCTATGTAGCAGGAATTATTGGCAACATTGTTGCCAACTCCAGTGTAAACGCGGCTGAAGACGTTTATTTAAAGATAATACAATTGAGCGAAGTGTAAAAACACTTCAATAATAAAAAAATGTAATGCCAATTAATTAGGCCATTAATTTTTTGGACATAAAATTTGAATTGTTTGATAAATCCATTATAGCGGTCTGATCGAACAAAGCAACAATGGAGAAGCGAGCCCATCTGCTTTGTCGAAAATTCAAAATGGCGTTTGCACGCACGAAAGTCTAATTCAGTTTACGTCTCCAGCCAGCCAGGAAAGGGGGTCAGTTTTACGTCTACAGCCAGCTAGGATAGAGTTGGTGCCGAGAGATTGCTGTGGACGGATGAAGTATTTAGAAAGAGTCCAGGTACCGGTAGTAGAACAGTGAGACCAGTTAGAACAATTTTGTTATAAGTTGCAGTCTGTGAAATAAACATCCAAATATTCAACGTTAAACATTTTGAGTGCAGAAGTCTAATTTCTATTCTCAAATTAGACCATTGTTTCAATTTTTGAAGACCAAGTAATTGCATCCACCGTCTAATTATCGTCGGAACGAGTGAATAACATATCCTTAACGAACAGAGAACAAACATTTGGCAAACTAAAAAGTATTAATTAGAGTCCGTGAAAACCAAGGCCTGATGACTAAAAATTAAAGTGTAAAAGTGTCCGAACGAGGTAAAATTTGATTGTTCCGGTACCAGACCGACAGTCCATAAGTAACATAATATTGAATAATATTGTAAACGCTAATTAAATGATAAAGTCAGATTACGTTCGTTCGCTTTCTTCTAGTTTTCTTTTGATTGATTGGATTATTGTTTTATTTTAGGTAAATTATATTTTGAATTGTTAATTAGTCAAATTCTACATTTATCATGTCCGAATCATCAAACCCAGTAAAGGCCCTGAGATATAAAAAAATTTGATTGTAATTGTTTTTGAGTTTGAAGCCACAATTTGATTATCTTTTCATTTAATTAAGCCTACCTGTTGATTATTACATAAATGGCTACCACAACATGGGGCAAAATTAATTAAACGACAATTAACCATTTGATTATTACAATATATTTAAATGCACTGCTGTAAAACTCTTACAGATTTATAGGAGAAAGCCATGTGCACTTTAAGTTGGAACGAACCCAGGCCTTTAAAATATAAATCTATCCCTAGAGTAAACTCCATCAAAATAATGGGCACCATCTTTGAACCACAACTAACCTTCTCCAAGCATTTAAACCGTTTAGCACAGGACTGCAAAAAAAGGCTGAATATATTAAAACCCCTAGCATGCAAGAACTGGGGCGCTAATATGCATCTACTTCTAACTACGTACAATGTTCTAATAAGATCAAGGATAGATTATGCCTGCATACATATCAATCAGCAAACAAGAAGACGCTTCATAAACTAGACACGATCCACAACACCGCTCTTCGTATTACCACGGGAGTCTTCCGGACATGCCCGATTGGGAGCCTTCTAGTCGAAGCCAAAGAACCAACCTTACAATACCGAAGAGACTTCCACCAACCAATATGTGAAGAATGCTGTCAATCAATAACTATTCCCCAAATATTCTTCTATTGCACCAGATATAACGGCATCAGAAGAGCTACAATTGCAAAACACCACATGTACTTCAACGACAGCTGTCATGGACCATATCGAATTTATCGAAGAAGGAAACTGAAGTCAACAAACATAGAAACCAAATCGCTAATGTTAAGAATATCGATGTATATAAATATTAACACTATGTAATCTATTGTAATAACATACGGGTCGGCAATGACCACGATGTCGACGCGATCATAATAAATCTCAATAAATAAAATTAAAAAACTTATGTAATAGCATGTTAATATTTAAAGAACAATATTCTTTAATTAATTTCAAATCAGTTAAAAATAATAACTTATTTTCCACATTTTCACTAAAAATGGAGTCTATACTCCTTCCTAATATCAAATTTGAACTCTTTTGGATTCAACACCAAAATATACATTATTAGTGATAAAGTTTTACTTCTAATACATAAAATATGTTTAACGAATCTACCTGTCAATGGTCCAGACATACTTTAACGTTTAATCACACTGTATATATACTCATGTGAGCAACTCTTTTAAAAATGTGAATTTCGTGTTGATGAATTCTTTGACCAAAATAGAAAACAGAAAAATCATTTACGTATTCCTTTCCGAAGATTACTTAAGTTCACCTGACAGCATCTGACATACATGTAAATTTAATAAAATGGTTCTGCTTAGTATCGATTGGGCACTTACACAAAAATGTTTTCCACGGGTTTTTGTAATGAATGATGGCAATTCTATGAAACTGGTTGAATTAGCGGAATTGCAAATAATGCAAATTAATATACAGATGGGCGTCGGTGTTCAAGCTATGTTTCAAATAACGACAGGTCAGAGTAATTTAGAGTCACTTCAGCGCAACAATTCTGCAACAAATTTTTGTGATATATAACCAGAACAATCACCAGCGATTCATTGCGACATAGAAACAATGAAAATGAATAAACACATACCTTAACAACGTACCGTCATCAATTTCAAAATCATTCGACTTTATCAGCAAATTATTGAATGAAATTCAGATTTAAAAGCAATGATAGTCCCCGTCATACGAGGCATGTTATTAATTGTACTAATGAAAATATACCGACAGTTCGTTTGGAAGTACATCACTAAATAAAAGCATTTTAATTAAATATACATGGTGACTTTATATTTTCTCGTTATTTAAGAGGTCAACGTCTCGTGAAAATTATTTTCAAAAAATTCTCTGTATATGAAACATTTTTATGTTACATTATTAGAATAGTGAAAACAAAGCAAATTATTAAGTAAAACATGTTAATTAAAACTTCACCAAATGCCTAACGTAAACTATAATATGGAGTGACGTTCTTATTAGAATAACGCGTAGTTATCCGTAAGCTAATCGATTAATTTATTGTAACTGACTAACTATTAAAATATTCACCGTTAACATTATCAAGCGATTTAATTTTCTTATAATCTAAATGCAACAATTAAATCTTCATCTACTAACGAAATCACTTCTTATAGATTTTACCGTTTTCAGAATGATTCAGGCCCGTTACACACACGGCGATTATTATCGTGGTGGTAAAATTATCGTCGACATTTGTAGAATTCGGCAGACTTTACAAACAACGATTATTATCGCGCAATTAAATTTTCCTTCGTACGATTCTGAATTGAGATTGTTGTGAACAGACGGCAGACTCTAGCATTACTGATATTTTGTCGTTGAATGAAAATTAGAAGAAAAAATCGAACAATTTGGGTTCATCCAATTAATGACAGAAGCGAGGGGGGTTGGAGCTTTCTTCACGCAGTTTAAAGAGTTGTGTCTGGATGACGCGAAATATGTTCAGGGTTCCATACCATAACACAGGTATTTCTTTTATTTAATAAAATAAGTATTTCATTATCTATTATGTCAAATTATTCATATTCGAAATATGCAAAAAAGGACTCAAAAGATAGGATGGAAAAAAACAGCCTTTCCAATCGAAAATTCAAATCAAGAATGAAAATAACTCCAGTCGTAGAAAAAACGTCCTCTGTGCAAGCATGCATTGGTGTACGTAGGATACTAGTTGCAAGTGGCGATACATTTATCGCTGAACGTTAGAGGCACCAAGCTACTGCTGGAGATGTCTGCCGTGACAATTTTATCGCCGAGATTATTTACCGCCCAGTGTGCAAGTTCTCAATCACTTCAATGGACTTATGCGTTTATGGACACAGCGATAAATTATCACCGCAATAAAATAATCGCCGGCACTGCCTCAGTTATTTTCAATTACAATTAAAAACGTTCCGTGATCATTCCATATATTTTTAGTCAACAATAAAAATAAAAATAAAACAGTTGGTAAACTTTCTTTTAATGAAATATATGCATGCAGTCTACAGGTTATAGTTAAAATGAACAAATGTCTACACACTTCGTTTACGTTTTATTACTTATTAAATTTGCTACTATTTCGGTAATACGCCATTATAGATTAAGTTATGGGAGAGTGTTGGTAAAAGTAGAAATCAATCAATTAATGACCAGGATATAACATATATAGTACCCTTTTTCTGTAGAGAGTTGTATTCAAAATTATTTCGTTGGTACTCAAATGCGAAGCTTATAAATATATACGTAAATAAGACATTAGTAATAAATTACAATAAGGTTTATGTAATAGAATGAGTATGAAATTTTAGTAAAATCTTTATATTACTATTTTGACTAATAATAATAATACTTACAAAGCAACCAGATTTTAATAACCGTTAATTACGTATTGTTTTGATACAGATTATGTAAGAATCGCTGAGAATCTACAAATAAAACTGAAATTTAATTCAGTAATGTCAGAAAAAATCCAACTTTCCCTTTTTCAGTGACATACATTACTTGATGAAGAATATAACACCGTACTCTAAAGCAGATAAGACCTCCGTCTTCATTAAGTGAAGGTCTGAATCCGCGAAGCGAACAAATCTGTTTGTGCAACGGTTTTACTAGCGGCAGAGATAATGACTCTCTGTTCAATTAGAAGTTTATTGGAAAATTCTGAAAACCTGCAAGTTCACCGATAACGGCCCCGCGTCGGGAGAAAATATTGTGGAAGCTTAGACTTAAGTTTTATCTAGTGGGTGTCCTACTACTTAACTCTTCGTTACACAATAATGTTCCTATAATAAGAATATAATTTTTTTTTCTCATAGATTTAATGCAGTCTACAAAAATATCCATCCATAGATAGAAATTCGCAACGGTAACAAGTAGGGTGATATATCTTTTATGTTAAGTTCTCATGTGTTTGCACACCAGTGCGGAACTGGAGGAACTGGAGCGGGAGCGGGAAAGGTGCGGGACGTGTTTTCATTGCGGGATATGCTCAAATTCAGACCTGCACGAACTGTCCCGCCGCTCGCGTGATCCCAGTGAAGGTTCGCAGCTTACACGATATTTCCCGCATCCCGCATTTAAATGTTACAACATACTTCAAAGCTAGTGCAAATCGTTCTTCTGGAGATATTGGTTCACGGTAGTTGGTGTATTGCTTTGTAATGCCATTCTTAATTGAATTGCAAATTTCATCAAAACAATCAGGTGTCATACTGAAATAAATATAAAATCTTGCAACATCTCTACGTAGCTGTGGAATTAAGGTGTGAATTTACCAAATGTTTTACGTTTAGAGTTAATTTCGTGAATCCATATTCTTATTTTCGTAAATATATATAAATAATTAGGAAACATGGTGTAGCGAGGTAAATACGATAATTATCTTATTTCTTATTATTCTAATAAAAATTAGCACGTTTTTCGTCGTGAGATAGAGATAGTGAAATTAGAGCCTTTTCTCCATCTGAAGACATTATTGAGCACTCTGCCTTAGCTTGAATTAAAAATCTTTACTCAAAATTGTTAAAAATATTTAATTAATTTAAGTGAAACTGCTGTGTTCACTGGAAGGCGTCTATAAAATGAATTCCCGTTCCCGCAATGGTGTGCATAGCCGTGCGATACACTGTCCCGTACCTTAAACGGAATTCCCGCTCCCGTTTCCGCAGTCCCGCACTGATGTGAGATGACCTATGTATTATTAGTTTAAGGTCGAAACGTGGTTTATCGCTATTTTAGACCCTATTTAAGCCCCAGAAAATGTGATGATGTCAGCGGGTAGATAATTTTTCAGTGTTACTGCTTCAAGCATTATTATTCTCTATTAATTTCGCTACAAATGCCAAACTTCATTTGACAGTACCAAATTAACATACTACAGAAAAAAAACTTCGCTCACTTTCGATGATCACTGGTCGTATTTGGGTACTCATATTCACTAGAAATAATAAGATCCATTTAAAAGTATGATATTATTAGATCGCTATCATTATAACACTGCCATACAACTGACCGTGGCCGAAAGTCCATTCAATTTATATTATAAAATAAATACGATTTTTACGGTTAACTCCGTCCACACATTTATAACATCCCGGCGTTGTCAACATTAACCGCAATAAATGGTATGTATATTTAAGCCAGAATAAGAACATTTACTCTACAAGCGTAAATAATAAAATGGGAAACTTATTTATTTCGACAATCTTACCCCATATGGTATCACTTGCACAATTTTAAATAAGCCTCGAACTACTAAATTTTTAAGCAGACTAAACTAACCAATGTAATCTGATAATATTAGAACATTTTTAAAACATATGAAGATTAGTTATGATCCTACTCTAAAACAACTTCATGATGGTATACAAATGAAAGTATGGCCAGAAAAACAGACAATAAATTGTCCAACTCACAACGTTTCTTCCACAAAGTGAACATTGCTCATAGGGTCAATCGATTGGTGGAGGAAACGTTGTGAGGTGGTTAATTTGTTATTGTCTGATTTTCTGATCATACTTTCATTTGTATCTTATAAATTTAACAGACGGTTTAATTCATCGACCTTCATGATGGTTTTAACCAACCTTTTGCATACCATGCGCCAATTTTTTTCACAGACGATACGCCATATTACCGTATTACGTTACGATCATGGTTAGGGGTTGGTATATCGAGATAATGATATAATCTGCTTCGCTTACGGGATGAAAATAAATAACTTAATCACACGGTTAAATTAATTAATTTACGCCAGTTTAGTGAAGTGCCACTCTACAATAGTCATGAATGATATTCATGCACGAGAGCGTGATCGCTTCATGACGGTTCTATAGCTGCCAGATGGTCTCGTTTGGTAAAGATAACTCTAGTTCACGGTTGTTAGCACTGAAGGCTTAATAAACTTGGATTTGTCTGTTCTTTTTGCTTTCTAGGAGGAGTCCTAGTCCTGGCGTATGTTTAATAAACTAGTTAATAAAGATATGTTTATGGACATAATTGACTTTTTTTAAATTATTTAATTATTGTTTGCAAAACATTATTTATTACAGCACATAAACTTTACATACCAATAATAAAACTTTTGAGCCTGTTTGTATTTCGTTAGTCGTTTCATGTTTTGGTGTTTCACTGAGAGCCGCAGACAGTTCTTCAAATATGAATCAGTTATTCGGGGCCTTGCTTCGATTTTAATCAATTTAATTGATGAAAATATTTTTCAACGTCTGTATGTCGATCCAAAGCAATGTCTATATATTTTTTTGCAAATTTAGCTTTGGGAAAAGTTCACATGGAAATGTACGCCCAAAATTAAATTACGTCAGAAGCATTTTGATCTGGAAAAGCTCATCAACCTTTTAAGATTTAATTTGCTTTTAAATAAATCAGTTCCAATTTGAATGTTGCTAGGCATCTCCAATGCTGTTCACTATGTAGAAATGTTTTTATAAAGGTGAGAACGCAATTTTCTTCTTTAGAAAGTCATGAAAACGACTTTCAAATGCCAGTTATCAAATAATATGGTTCTTTCACGAGATAGTTCATTTTCCTGTTTTAATACAATAGAAACAGCATTTTCAATTTTCAAAATGCACACAGGTGCAAAGTTGCAATGCGCCACTAGTTTCAGTTGCTGCTAATTAATTCACTTGGAACTATTAGTAAATGATATACAAGGTATGAGTCATAATTAAGGGAATCTAAAGGGTAACTGTAATATATGGTGTCGCTTTAGTGTATACACATGTTCACTATTGCCCAGCATGTTCACTGATTCTTGATTTGGATGGTTGCTCAATCTCTTCTGGTGCTTGTTTCTTAATCGGAGGTAACATCTGTTTTTTATTTTTTTATTCTTAAAAACTTTTATTTTTCGATTATACAGTTTGGTTCATAAAATTTACAAGTATTTTAAAAAATTATGTGTAAATAATTCATATGTTAGATTGTGTAGGTGGACAGTCCTGTGATTTTCCAGGCCTTGAGTTCTTGATTTGTTGTTCTGAGGGGTTTGTGGTGGAAGATGAGATGGATGTTTACTGGAATATTAATTGGGGAAGGTTGCATACATGGTTTGGTTATGAGGGTTCGCTGGTGATGTTGAATTTGATGAGATGGATAGAATGGGTGGGTGGGGTCTGCGAGTATGAGGATGAGGTGGGTTAGGAAGTGCCAGAGTGTTCTGGGGGAATGATGAGGTCGATATGGCGTTTTCTCTTGAGGCGACGTGCTTGTGGGGGTGGGGGAGGGTTGCTATGGAATTGCTGGATCGTAGTATTAGGTTGGTTGAGGGTGCTTTTGGTTAAGGAGGTTACGGATTTGGTGATTATTGAGTTGACTTTGGGAAGTTTAATGTTGTGGTGGATTATTGAATTTCTGAGGTACCAGGGAGAGTTTGTGATGGTGCGAAGGATTATGTTTTGTTTGGTTTGGATTTTGGCTGAATGGGTTTTGGCTGAATGGGTTTTGGCTGAATGGGTTTTGGCTGTTGCTCCCCATATGGATGAGGCGTAGTACCAGGTGGGTTGAATTATGGAGAGACATACTAGGTGTTTTGTGCTGAGTGTGAGTGGGGATTTTCTGTTTAGGAGAGGATATAAAGTTCTGAATTTAAAGTTAATTTTAGAGAGGAGGTGTTTAATGTGGGGTTTCCAAGAGAGTTTTGAATCGAAGAGGAGTCCTAGGTAGGTGGTTTCTGTTTTGGTAGGTATTTCGGCGTTGTTTAAATAGAGGGGGATGTGCGGAGGAGGATTTTTGGATAGTGTGAATGGGACGGTTACTGATTTGGTGAGATTTATGCTGATTCGCCACTGTTTGGACCAGTGTTCTAGGTGGCTGAGCGCTGACTGAAGTGGTTGTATATTGGAGGTGAGAGAGGAGGTTTTGTAGGAGATGGCAATGTCGTCTGCAAAAAAGATTGTGTTTGTGGCGGGATGTTGTGGAATATCGTGGGAGAAGATGTTGTATAGGAAGGAGGCAATGACGCTTCCTTGGGGGACACCAATAACATCTGTTATAGTTAACATTTCCAAATCTTTGTATAGAATTTAGTTTGATACCAACCACGGCGGGTTGCATACGTATCTTAACGTTTTTGTTTGAATCTTCTTAGAATCTCCAGGTTGGGTTTGCTGGCTGTGCCCCATTGTTCTATGTCGTATGTCAATGTTGGCTTGATTATTGATTTGTTCAGTAGTATTTTGTTGTATAAGAAGAGATTAGACCTTTTATTAATTAGACATGATAATTTAATTACTTTGAGTTGTGATTATTTCCTTTTTATTTCGATATGTGATTTCCGGTTACACGGATAACAAAATGTAGGCCGAGATATCTTACTGCGTCACTTGTAATCCTCCAATGCGCCACGTTTCGCGCATGCGCCACGGTTTGGCCATCCCTCGTTTAAATGAACCTCTTTAGCAATAACAGGAACGCAATACAGCTTCAATGGAATTATAAACGTTAGTGTTTTTCATACTAATCTAATTTAATTTGTGTAGTTAAACGACAAACTACAGAAAAGCGTCCTACCCTTCATAGCCAAAGTTATGCAATAAAATAGCGATATTAAATTAATTCTAGGATTAAATGAAATACTTTTCCGAAATTTGTCATTAGCTTTCCAACTACTAGCTGTCTAACGTTTTCTTTCTCATATTTGCTCGTCTCATTACCACATCAACTCATTGAAAAATATATATTATTTCCATTTCACTAATACTATGTCATGAAGTCCAATGAATAACACAAATTTAGCTATATTCTGATAAAATTTAAGAGGTTTACTAAATCATTCAGTATGTGTGAATTTTCGATCCAGTGAAAAAGTCATAAAAGAGGACAAAACGTCGGTAATTTTTTGTTTATCATCTTGTTTCCCGGGCGGACTGACGGTATTAACGCATCTCCATATTTTTCTGTCCACCACTATTCCACTTCAACCCACCTCCTTTCACTTCGACTCACCTTCTTCCACTTCGACCCACTTTCTTCCACTTCCCTTTTTACTTGATCTGTCCAACTCCTTATTGGTCTTCCTCTAGGTCTAGGTCATTTGCGTGTGGTTCGTGGTCAACGTAGGGTTTCTCGTTCAGTTTTAATCCCAGTTTTCCCGACAATAACGAGCTCATATTATTATTTATTTCTTGAGTATTCACGGGAGTAAAGAACGATTCCATTCATTCAGCTGGCATATTTTCTCCCTCGACCGGGTCACGTGATGATGACATAATATAATTATCATTATCTGGTTCCTTCATTCAGCCTGTGGGAGTAGTTCTTAGCTCTCGTAAACAGAACCTTTATAGAGAGATTCCGAGCTACCTTTATTTCTCTTTGAACTGATGTTCCCGCGTTCAAAACGTCGGCCTGTTTTGAGAAGTGTATTTTTCTGAGTCGCAGTCCTTGGGCATACGGAAAGAGTTGTTTCCTGTTCCCACTGGGACAGTCGGCCAGCTGCCTCCTAAACTGGTTGAGGTACGGAGAAGGGAATGCTGCGTCCCCACAGAGAACCCCGCTCCCGCTATCGAAATGGCTTAGGACAAGTACCACTTGTACCCGACTTACCTGATGCAGGTTTTCTAGGGTTTGTCCTGCATCACTTTTAGGTGAATGCCGGGTAGGATTCTTAAATATAGCCTGGGGACCCTAGTTAACCCTATATACCATCCTCTAACTATCCACATCCCCGTTTCAAATCCCTTCCTATACTATTAAATAGGAGTTGCCACCTTGTGGATTACCCTCATCTAGCCTATTACTCAAAAAAAAATTATTTTATTATCAGTATAACATTATTAATAAATGTAACTGACTCAATAATAGAATTTATGATTATGGGTATTGTTACATAGACAACAAATTGAATCATAATAAAAACACTCTGTTATTACTAACGTAACAGTTCGTTGTCGTCGACTAGTTCCACCATCTTAATTAGTAGATCTCAGAGCAATTAATTCCTCATTTCGTATCGATTTACGTGTTCCCAGCAAGTATGGATATTATGAAGCCTACCCTCGCGGCCAACTGAACAGAGGCGAGACTAAATGCTTGAAGGATTTCTTGACTGTACCTCGTGCGCCTGCAGCGATCCTGAGGATTTTGTTGCTTTGGTGCAGACAAGTGATGCGACTGAGCAACGCGGAGATGCGACGCTGGCGCATTTCACTAAGATTTCCTCGGCGGTGGCGCTGCAGATTATCTCGGGTTAATTAACTTGAAGTGTCTTAGTGCGAGTCGCACTCCGCACGCCGAGGTACTAATTAGCGAGATTAGAGGCGGCCGCCGCTCGACCCGATACCCGTGCTAGTTAGCGACTCCCGAGAGCTCGTTTGCGAGAGAGGATTCAGGCTGATGTATCGACTTGAGCTTTGCGGCTCATCTAGAACTGGAAGTTGGCCCAGTGGACATCATCTTCTCATTCCAAAGTTGATGCTACTTACGAAACGAGAGGAGGCGGCTAATGAAGATCCAACTAATAGATTTCACGTAATGTATCATTCAACATCTCCCTATCATTTTAATTTGCCAACTATGTGACTTATCTAATGGTTACGACCGGCGTTACTATTCGAATAAAAGTTTCCCATAAACTTTTCTGATATAATGCGTGGGCGCGAGAGCATTATTGTTGTTAATAAGAAAGATAGCCAAATACAGACAAAATAAGTGATAATATAAATTATTTTGTATGTGTTTGGATATATGTCTTATTATTAATTTTCTATCTGACGTAAATTTTTTCATTACTGTTGTTACCTTGAAATGTCAGTTCCAAGTCGGGAGCGGAAGGGAGCAGATGCTCTACAAAAGTCTTAAGTCCACGTGTTGTGAAGGTCACAACCACACCTGTGTTTCATGTTTAGATCAATAAACTATTAAAATCATCAAAGTTCGGTTATTCACTTGATAAAATAACCTGGTGCCCAAGAACTGAAGAATCTTATGATTCGTATACAAATATTAGAATTATTCTTCATAACGGAAATAAACAGTCGGCATAGAACCGTCGCAGTTGTTTGCCCAAAAACTAGTAGGTAAGCGAACCGATTACTACAATATATATTGTAGTATACAAGTTAAACAAAGGAAAATAAAGCCAACACGTTGTTTCCAAGTTATGTAACATTCACTTAAATCTTATAAAAATAAAAATGTCAACACGTTGGAACTAAATTATATAATATTCAAAATTTTTAAAAAGGAAGAAAATTAACGGTATTTTACACAAAATTTAAACAATTTTTTTAAAGATAACAAAAAAAATATTTATTCCATTTTCGATTTCCATTAAATTTTGTATATTTTTTTGTTTTTAACAATTTGCTTCAGCTTTAAAGAGAATCAAAACTTCAGGGCCGCTTACACGGCCTACTAAATCAATATAAATATTACAAGGAACTTTTGCTCGAATAAGCCATAATAATCCACAAGACAGAAATTTACAGTATAAAAATTAAAATTTACAAAATATATGAATATATAATTTGTCAATTAATTTATTGTGAACATCTTCAATTTTCAAAAAATATTAATATTGAGATTTACTATTGAGACTTATTAAAAATCCTCTTTAGGGTTATATTACAAAATTACTTGTGAAAACTTGAGTGATAAATTTTTGTTCATAACATGTTCTATTTAAATGAATTAGAACAATATAATATATTTTTTGTATGAAGCACGATTTTATAATTTTTGACAAATTTCATGTGATAAATCATATCGTTAAAAATTAAACAAATATTAATTTTCAAATCTTGAAGAATTTTGGTAGTTGTAAGTATCGAAGGACATGACAAATCACATGTCTAATTAGATTAATAATATAGCAGTTCAAATTATATTTTTAAATATCAATGTTTTCTATGCAGAGATACGAATATGGTGTTGTATAGTTCTTATTACCAATTCTGTCAATACATTGTCAATATAACCTCGTTTTGCCACAATTCATAAGTAGGCTATAATTTATTTTTATTAACACTATAAAAAGTTCTCGTATACAGTATCAATGCAGGTTTATGAGATTAATTTCGAGATATCTGGATCAATGCCAAGAAACATTCTTAACTTTGGAGTGCAAACGGAGAAACAAATTTTATAACCCTCTAATTGCAGCTTCCGAAAGTTGTCCTGCCCTACAGACGTATTATTAAGGTCCATACGATCAACGAATGTACTTTTAAACGCTACTGAACGGAAGGTGTGATTATCAGATAGTATTTTAATTATAATCGTCTGCGTTCAATGCTGGTAGCTGCCATTAGACTCCGATATTAATAGCCGTAGTTTTCAGTGCGCTATTTGTGACGTTTTCGGTACAAAAATATAATAAGTGTTCAATAAATCAGATAGTGGAATCATTTATAAATAATTGTACATTTAACTTTATTATAAATGTTAGTAAATTACAGTGATTTGCAATTAGCACCATAAGTTACAAAAGTTAAATTTACAATAACAAAATTGTATAAAAGTATCTAACAAAAAACTAGAGAAATCTGACGGTAAATTATATTTAATAAATAAGAAATATAGCCAATTCAGACAAAAAATGAATAATATAAAAACCAGACAACGTTTCTGGGATCGTTGTGTGGTATTTATATTATCACTTTTCTGCCCCAATTAGCTATCTTTCTTATTCATTATTTTCAATCAGACGTAAATTTTTCATTTTAAATTATATTTACCTGAAGGATTAAAAAATAAAGTTTCTACATAACATTTTATTTAGAGCTGCTCTTTTACCGTATTATGCACTCCTCAGTTATTTTATTTGAAAAGAAAATATTTAATTAACAGGCCATTACACTGATTGCTACATCGTTTCACTTCACAAAAATTCCGGCGCCTCTCTAACAACTGTTCGCGAACGTCACGTTGTCGTACTTATTGTGAAACAGTTTTACAGTAGAAGTACGTTAATGCGAAATGTGATATTTACAGCCTTTGTTCAGCTTAGACTTTGCTGAATTCCTAACTACTTAGTCACGAGAATTCTCAGCTAATCTCCAAATCTTTATTCACTATCATTGATTAAAGTCCCAAGACCGACTTTTCTACGAATTAACATTGCCAAAACATACTCTTATGACAACTCCGGTCAAGCTCCAAACCCACACCCGTTCACCAACTTTATCATTTTCGCTTCTAGACTACTCTGGTCAGGGTCCCAGAACCCACTGGCTATTTTCTCCAAAGTTCTGAGCGTCTTACATACGGTTTTCCGACAATAATCGCGTAGCAACCTTTACAGTCTCTGCATTCTTGCGTCACACTGACTATTCTTTACAATGATCTGGCCTCAAAGTTACGCCGACAATAACATTAATGAAAATTTTTTATTAAATAAAACTTACATTACACATTGGTAATTTATACAATATATATATATTGTTTGATTAACAAAATATTAATTAAACAAATTATTTAAACAAATATTTTTCAATGAATTTAAATTCCATAGTTGGTTGATTAATTCATTATCTTAAATTAATTTAAAGGGAAGGATTTCAAAATAATTACGACATTCTTTAAAACTTTACAAGACAATTACTTTTATTGAGGTGAAATTTACAACATTTTTAAATGAGATTATTTACATTTAAAGTTTTTCAATTTTATAGATTTATATTTACGTTACACAATCACATTCCTTTACAACCTAAGAAGTTAAACAATCAAATAAACGTGAAATCGAAATCTGACGACTTTATCTTTAGTTACCGTTTACAAAACTTGATCAAATTTGTTTGTACTTACAAAACATCTGCTGGTACCAGGCTTAAACTCTCTTGGGTTCGGACTCACCTCAAACTTCACATTAAAAGGCCATGAAATCACTGAATTTACATTTGATTAAACATAAACACGGTCGTAACTTTCGGGTTTCTCCTCTAGAAACTGGAAACTGCTGCTCCTTCCGGATTATTGGTTGGACAGATTGTTAGAAATTGTCTCTCTGTAGAATTGATGACGGTCACGATAATTATAGATGTTTATTGTGGCGTGATTTATTAGGTTACTCCTTGTGACTTTAACGTTGAGATTTACTGTCCAAAAGTTTTTACTCAAATTTCAAAACTTGTAACCTTTCCGTCTGGATCTATCTGCCTGCCACGCTGTTCGTCGCCTGACTTCGAACACCCGACTGTTCTGTAAACTCCGCGGTTCAGCACAACAAAACCCCACCTGTCCATTGTCGTATTTGAAATTGGTGCCGCTAACAATCCACCATAACTATCCAATTATCAAAATCATTAATGGCCTCTAATTAGTATTACTATATATATATATATATATATATATATATATATATATATATATACAGAAGAGAAAGACATGAAAATGTTTGAGTATTTTCTTCGTTTTCAAAGGTTTAGCTCAAATTATAGTATTGTGTGTTCTGGAGAATAATCGTGTACTCGTACTAAGAAACAATTTTATCTATTTATCTCCGTTTAAGCAAAAAATAAAATTAATGTTTAATTATGTTAAATAAGTATTTGTTGATATATTTTATAATAATACAAAGCTAATAAGTTATCGGACGGGGAGCATCAACAACAACACAACCTTTTTTTCATTAATAAAAACCAAGAATTAATATGTCCAATCTAAATTAATATGATAATAAGAGAAAATACTGGAATACAGACAAAAGTAGTAGTTCTTTTGTCTCTATTTGAAAAATATACGTCTGTTTTTTAAATTAATAACAAGATCAAATTTCCATTTTCGAAATTAATTTCCAAGTTCTAAATACGCGCGTAAAAACAATACACGACGCTATGTTTTACTGTGGCTGCTGTCATTTTCAGTGACCTATGCATTACCTGTATTCCAGGTCCTAGAAGACTTTCTGACATTTTGATAAAATAATTAGGTCGAAGAAATATTTGAATGTTTGCCTTACGCCGTGAATCTCTTTACGATACTGTGCAGTTCATCAGGATGAAAGCTTAAAAACTCAGGAGAAACATTCTTTCCATAAAAAAAAAACTTCCGAGAAAATTGTGTGTACTTTGTGCTGCATCAAAGAACCCATTGACGTATAAAAGACGCTCCAGCACGTAGGGACTAAGGAGATATACAAAGATTGCTTGCATTGTGCCTAACTCCCTTTATGCTCCAGATTAATAATCTTCGGTGTTCTCGGGCGATTGTTGCTCCGTACGAGCAAAGAGGTATTATAAATTTCAAAGGTATGTCAACAGAAGAGCAACAAATTTTCCAAATTTAATAAGGTTTGCCATCTATTACAGTTAATTGGTCTATCCCCCTATTCGATTAATTGAAAAAACAAAGGTCATTTCATACAAAAATTAAGGTTTGTTTAAATGTTTCGAAACAGACATTATAATAATTTATCTAACAATAATTACTCATTTTAATCAAATATTGTAAAAAATTCATTTTCAATAACTAGGAGCTGTAGTCAGTAGTTAAATCCAGGGTTCATAAGGAAAATTCATGATCATTTTCAGACTCATAATACGTAGCAGAATTGCTGTATTTCGTAAGGCACACATTTCCAAGAAACTTTAACTGCATTTACTTGCATTAATTTTCATTAATCGCTACTCTTTTCTCATGTTTTATTATTTTTTATTTAAATACCACACTTTCTTTTATAAACCGTCGAATTATAAGTTCATATTTTACCCCTAAACGTCTTGCAACCCTCACCTTATCATTCATAGAAAAGTAACTTCTGTCATATGCGTTATGAATCAAAAGTATGATGCGAATAAGAAAGCGGACAGCCTCCAGATGCTGTGAAGTAATACTCCGTACTTAATATTTGGAGAGAACCTTGTAAATCTGCGCCATGAAACTTTTATAGTGAAGAAATTGGTCGAATAGTGATAAATGGAATTTCATTAACATAATTTCCAGAAAAATTTTGACATTTTGTCAGGTATTACAGAAAAATAATTATTACAAAACGCCGTGTCAAATGTCTAAAGAAAATATTGATGGAGAGAGAAATATCTGTGTATATGGTTCTACGAATTAAACCATTTATTTCATGTCTTTTATTTTTAATTTATACATTTACGTGCTAATTTTCGTACTGATTTTCCTTTTTTATACAGCTTATAAATTCGAAAATTACTCATGACAGACCAACATAATATCCCACAATTATCAACTAAAGCATTCAATATTACTTAAGCGGTGTGTCGAGATATTGAATAACAGTCTGTAAATATCTTCAGTAACACAGATGAAACTCTAAACAATTTTTTTTTAATATCTTATGCTAAGCTTGATGTCTTATTATTTCTTCCACGGATTCAAAGCAAATTTTTTAAATTTGTTAATTGATTTATTTTGTAATTCCATTAGTCCTAATTTGAAATACTGTATGCTATAAGTGAAATTACAAACAGAGAAACTAAAGTATGTTAACCTAGAAATCAAACTTTTTTCTGAAGATCATTACTAAGATTACAGAATAATAATTACAAATTAATTAGTAGACTTAGATATAATTAAATAAATATGGAACACAGAAAACGGACTTGACATTACTCAGAGTAAAGTTTAAGAGACATACACGTTTGAAGATATTAAGATGTAGATAATTTACGGCTAAGCTGGACGTAATGGTCGAGCTGCACACAGTATCTCGAACGATTTCCGCTTCGCTTCACTCCATCACATAACATTTTTGTCAGAATACCACAACGGCTACAGGTAGCTTCGAAGCAAAGGGCTGACTGTGGTGCTCTACGGACGCACCGAACTCTCGACTTCGAAGTACTCCATCACGAATAAGAGAAAAATAACTTAAGAACAACTGATGTGAACGCCCACTCAGCAGAACTGATTGTAAACACAGGACAGACTATATCATCAGTCACCCTCATCCCATTTTGTTTGGGTACCGAGAAGTTGGATATTTGCATTCTATTCGATCATAAAACTAATTTTTCATCCAAATGGTACATTTAATTCTGACACACCCTGTTTACAATTCATAATTTTTAAACTGTAACTAATTTCCTTTCAATATAATTTTTAGATCATAGTAATAAATTTTTACACCCTGTTTTCTTCTTCATAAAGGTGGCCATTTACAAAATTTTACTTTACTGTTTTCCTGCCAAATTGGTTTTCTTTCACATTTTGATAGGTCTTTGCCTTTATCACTACGTAAACATGTAAGTTAATCAATAGTGACAATTAATTATATCTTTTTAAATACTATCAGAGTTTTCTTAGTATAACAATTTTGTAATCGTAGACGTTGTGAATGGTTCTTGTAAGTTAATTTTCAAATTTAAATATTGCATAATTTTCTTCACTTTTTCTTGCACGTGTTAACATAAGGTCTAGCAGGTTAATTGGTGAATTATTAAGCATTTTTTTCTTGTTTGTTTGTTGTTGTTTTTACACGTGAAGACACACGGCGCCACAATAGTGTAACGATGGAATTTATTATTCCGTAGTTGTTCATTTTTTTCTATTAACATATCTAAATAAAATTCTAACATGTCTGTTTTTGACCTGTTTGAGTGAGTTAAAATCAAAAGTAGACAGAAAAAAGCTGCTAAAATGTTATTTGTATTTATACATTTCTTAAGGTTTAACAGGAAAAGACAGATTTGAGTTTTTGGAAAGAAATAACTGCGTTGTATTTGTGTTAATATCTTAGGATATACGTGTGTTACATTAATTGAAAGTGAATGAGGAAACCAACAAAATAATATTAAGTATGCACTTCTGTATGTGGGACCGCGTAAGCAATTTATGTATCTTTACTTTATTCCTGTCAATGAAATTTCAAATTATTTAATACAATATATTAGTGGGTTAAATAAATAAACAGAAGCCTGTTTTTAAAAACTTATTTTCTGAAACAGTTTATGGATAAAGTAAAACTGAGCGAATAGGTGAAGCACTCGCAAAGAATGTCGGAAGCGGGAAGCATTTTGTTATAAATGATGCGAATGAAGCCAGGAACGTTAATCTGGAACCAAGAAATTTCTGGATCAGGGAATGCTTCATCTTGTTCATTTTTGACTCCTTCAGACTTTTTTTAGCCATTTTCTTCTTTGAACCATCCATAATATCAACAAAAACATCAACATCATTTTCTTAAATTATATCAAGTTTTTTTAAAAAAAATTGAGACACCAGCAGAAACACTATAATATAATAAGAAAGTTAGCCAAATACAGACAAAAGAAGTCTCAACGTTTCTGGGATCCTTGCGCCTTTCATCAGTCGCTAAGAAGAGCCTACAGCGACACAACTGCACTCGTCAGTTGACAAAACTAAAAATCTAATTTATTTATCGTTTAATTGCCTTATTTACAGTGGCCTTAACATTATTCTGCTATTAACTATTGTAATAATGTTAATTAAATATTTTTTATGTTCCAAAAATTAGCATTCTTCTTTTAAGCGATTACAGGCACGTTCGATTTTTCAAGAACCTTTGTTTGATCTACCATAAACTCATGATACAAGCACTCATTAGATGCCACTTCGTCATCACAAGAGTTACAATACATGTTCGCGAACGATAATGAGTGGAATTCACTAGAATAGATTGAAGTGGAATTGACTTGAGCGTTTACACTGATACCTGTTGATATGTAGACGGAAGTGGGTGACACGTGTCGTTGAGATAGGAAGTTCTTGTGAAACAAACAAAGAAAAATAATTAGAACTTTTATATCCGAAGAAACTGCTTTACGTATGGTTAATAAATTCTGATCTCGGCACAAGAATTTCTTTGTTTAGTAAATCTGTCCCTACACAGATTAAAAAATCGCTTATTCACAATGTTTTAACAGAATTATATAAATAGCAAGCTATTGTTTCGTAGAACCTTCGTTTTATTCACCGACATAACAAAGTTGAGAATGTTGACGTCACAGAGCAATCGTGTTGGGAAACACATCGCAATAGTAGAATATATTAGCAGTTAGGACAGGAAAAGGGAGCAGGAAAACGCTTACGGAAATGTAAGAATTGTTTACTGTTCCCATTGCAATAGTCGGTCAGCTGCCTCCTAAACTGGTTGAGGCACGGAGAAAGGAATGCTGCATCTCCACAGTAAACAACACACCCTATATCGGAAGAGCGTGGAACCAGAACCAAGCCCCGACTTATCTGATGCACGTTTTCTAGGGTTTCTCCTGCATCACTTTCATGCGAATGCCGGGTCGGTTCCTAAAATCATAGCCCGGGCGCTCTACTTAACCCTTTCCTACCATTCCGCATCCCCCTTTTAAATCCCTTCCTATGCTATTAAAGGGGAGTTGCCACCATGTGGATTACCCTCATGTAGACTGTTTCTCTAAAAAAAAACAGGTGTTCTACGGTTTCCCTGCATCAAATTTTGGGCGAATTTCCATGTAGGAATCTTAATACTACATCACGGGGCTCTATTTAACTCTAGACTACCTGGCTCTACCTTTCCCCATCCCCCCTTTCAGTCCCTTTCCTATGCTATAAGAGAGGAGTGACCACTGTGTATATTACCCTATAAGTAGTCTGTCTACACCTTCTTCATTTTCGTGCTTTGTTTTTGGATCAATAACCGTTCATTTAGGAATATCACTATTAACTACATAGCAACACATGAAGATTTTCATATATATATATATATAATTAAAATATATATAATGAAAATATATAATATATATATATAATGAAAATATATAATATATATATATAATGAAAATATATAATATATATATATAATGAAAATATAATTTATATATATATATATATATATATAATGAAAATATATATATAATGAAACCATTCTAATATCTTTAAATGAAGCACAATTTTGCTGTCCAAACACCGTGACAATAACATTAAAAGATTATTTCATGTAAGTAATAAACTGTTCACTATTTTACTGCTGAAAAAAGCAACATAAATCATTCTCCAAGAAAAATAATTCGTACTGTTTATGGCGTTGTATGAACATGTAGTAAGTGTTGTGAATGAAATTGAATCCCATGGAATGACCTATCGGAAAGTAATTAAACTAAATTATCTCTTATCAGCACAGTGGAATACTATACTCTCGTTAAAACTAACCGTATTAAATTTATGATACCTCAAGTTGCGGCAGGCAACAAAATAAATTTCTTGTATGTGGACAGTTATTTCTTTTTTTTTTAGGATTTTCCTAGTGGATTACGGGTGCTGTGAATTAGTTCCCATTGAGTGTGATTACTGCATTGACACAGTTGCATGTGTGCGTGGGATTGGTTATAGCACGCCCTAGACGATACTAAATTCAGGGACATCAGGTGGCGCGGATCAGTGACGTTAAGCTGGGTCTATCACGTCCAGCCCCGGTAATGCCAATAGCGTCCTCGCCCTAGAATTTCCGAAGAACCAGGATCTCGGCGGATTTCCTTAAGTCATAACGTTGTTGCCACATAAAACCAATTAAATGCGACTACAACATTTATGGTCACCTGTGGTTTTCTGAATATTTAATGTCCCACGTTTATTAATTATTCCTGAAACCAATACCCAATTCTCGTAGTCATTCAATAAGGTGCTCTCATGTTCTACGGACTAATGACGACTATATTTGTGAAATGTAAGGTTTAAAGTCTTTTAAATTACTACAGACGTTAATGTTGCCTCAAACTATAGTAACTACAACCGAAGAAGCTCTGTAGCGAAACAGCAGAAGCAGATAATCTATCAAACTAACACAATGTTTCTGAATTGACCAGAAACTATATAGGGAGGAGCAGCAATCTTAGACCTATGCCGGGTAGGATCCTTAAACAACAGCCCGGGGGTCACAATTCACCCTTGGCTACCTTCCTCTACCGTTCCGCATCGCCCCTTTCAAATCCCTTCCTATGCTAAGAAAGGGGAGTTTCCACCACGTGGATTATCCTCATCTAACCTGTTACTATATAAAAAATTATATAACGATAATATAGACAGATCATGGATTTCATATGTAAAAGGCATTTTTTTTTATAGTTTAAATATATCTTAACTGAGGCAAGATTTTATTCGGCTAAACTTAAATATCGGGATTTCCAGAAATCAGCGTAACTATTGCAAATAATCTCGTTTATTTTTAATTTTTTATTATTATACCCTTATCATCCTTCCTTCATCCAAATCTCGTGATATCCGAAATTGGGCTTAAATTAGATTAGGTCTGTCACTAATCAAAATTAATTTTCAAAAACTTCTGCAATATTATATAATTATTCTGATCTCACTCCCACTCTCCTGCTGAAGGTGTTGGGCTTGAACTTAACCGTCATCGGAAAAGCCAATATTTATCGCAGCGACCCCTAAAACGAGTCATTCGACATTATTCCGTGTTATTAACAATTTATTTAACCTTCACTGCCACATACCGTTGGGTGCAGACCACGAGTCTAGAGTGTCACTGTTCTTCCAAAACTCGGTTATTATTTAACATTCGTTATTAATATACTCCCACTCCCTCCAATTTAATTAGTCTTAACTTAAATACCGAGTTTAAAATGTTGATATGACAAAAATATTAGCTGTTTTTGTAATACAAGTGACCTCCTTGTACTCGCACTCTTAGGGGCGCTAAGGGAGAATTACCTCTACGATGTTATTTCTCAGACTGTTTATATGTGCGTACCAAGATGTTTGATGATTATGAATAGGCTCAGACATCAATTTATATCGATTAAAATTGGGATGCTAGCAATATTGTTCTGCTTAATGGACTGAATCCTCGCGTAACACCATTTTATTTCTCGGGAATCATTTTTACCCGATCAGAACCAATACATTTATACGTGTATTCAAAACCCTATATTTTAAAGATGACGCTGAAGATTATGAGCAAGTTCGTACTGTAACCACGGGTAAAACACTATCCCCCACGATTTCATACATTTTACATATAAAACTTTGAAAAGAAAATATTACGACACGCCCATCTCAAGTCCAAGGTTTTATAGATACAACGGCGACACTTTTGTAATATGGCCACGTGGAGAGGAAACATACAATTTTCTTTATCTTCATCTTAGTGTTTTTATCACAATATAACCTTGCGATGGAAATTGAGTGATATGGGTATAGCTGCCATTTTTATATATTCTTGTTGAAGGAAACCCAAAGAGTGGCGTATATCGCAAGCTGCCTGACACGCTAACAGCTACCACCATAAAATAAAATTTTATCACATTGGTTCACACACAGACAGTGCTGTGGAGAATGTTAAATATCTGCGCTCTGAAATCGTTCATCTCCTTACCGCCTGGTTATATTTTCTTAATTTTCTGGTCCTCCATCTACCACAACTAAAATCATGGACACAGAAAATGCAGTCATATCGTTCGAAAGCTATTAATTTTTAAAAAGAATTAAAAGCCAGACATAACGAAAAGTCATAGAAGCCATCGAAGACTAAATTTGATTTGAGGCATCTTGAACTTAAAAAGTCCTAGTTCTGATTGATGATCGCAAAAATAATTGAAGAACTGAAACTACACGCAACTAAATGAATCCGTAGTGGCCGGAAATATCATAATGGTCGACAATAATGTATGTTTCATGAAGTCAGTAATACGAGAATATTGTATATCCTTTTGGTAAAGTTTCCTGGATACCACACCAAAACTCAACTGGGAAAAATTAATGAAAAGGTGTCTGGGGTTCCAACGATGCGTGGCCTGAAACCAATTGATTGACCTAATGCACTACCTTCGTCGAAACTTCGTATTATTATACGGACTCTGAGGGAACTACAAAGAACATACTGCCATACATCCAATATTAGCCACAACAAAAACATTCCTCGTTTCTGTCAGTAAGAGTATACAGGGTGATTCTACTGTCATGGTAAAACAGATTACTAGAACATGCATTTTTGTATAGGAATATAGTATGGTTGGAAGTGACGCTTTGAGGAACAAGCAGAATAAAATGAGACATGAAAATAAAATAAACATTATTAACTTACATCGTCGTCGCAAAGTGCTTTTTTTTGCGGCAATGTTTACAATAAATGCTAAAAATTACGACCAGCAACAGAAATACAAACTAAGTAGCTGTGATTGTCTGGCAATGTTGTGGACAGAGGGCAGTAGTGTGCCTGGTCATCCGCGAACTGATGCTTCTGCGGGAAAACGTCATTTGCAAAGATGGAATTATTCCCTATTCGTTAAGGCCAAAATGAGACCACGGGGTCTGAAACAATTGTGCGGGAGTTGAAAACGAGAAGAGTATCGGTCGCCTCCTCAGCTAATATTAAAATCACTCACGGAATGTCAACGGCTCACAAATTGAATGAAGTCGGTTTCAGGATCTACATGTAAAAGACAGAACTTTTCCAATACTATATGTCCATGATCATATGAATGGGTAGTTCTGAAAGAAAGGTCGCGCTGATACAATTAAATGTAGTTAAATTAAGGTAACAAGCCACTAGTACGGCTGGTTCTGATTTACGAAAATAAATATTCGAATACGATCAAACACATTTTGTGTGTGCGATGAATCTTGGCATGATCGAACATTTCGATGAAAGGAAAGTAATGCGGGCTTTCATACGAAACCCGCAATTGGTGTACGTCTTCCAGTATAACAACTCCAGAGGCATGACAAATATTAAACGGAGGGGAACTTGACTTCTAAGATTGAGTTCTGAGACCCGATTTTCTTAGTGTAAAGACGAGATAAAATACACTGATGTTATGGATACTTCACATATTACACAAATAACCGCAAATCTGATGCCAAAGAATCTTATAGTTATAAGGGAATCGATATAATCCACGAGAACAGTAGTGAGTGAAAAGACGACGACAGTGTTGTTCTTTCATGTCTCATTTTTTATGTTCTTGTCTCGACACGTTACTTCCGTTCATACATTCCTATACATAAAAAATGTATGTTTTATATATATAAATAATTATATATATATATATATATATATATATAAGATTTATTATTCATTCCATTAGTCCCCGGTCGAGGAAATAGGACACGACACAATATAAGAATATATGAAAATAATTATTATTATTACAAATACACAGTTTAAAAAATAAACATTGTACTTTACCAAAAAAAATATGCTTTAAAACTACGTTAAAGATATTAATATGACAGTTATTAATAATTAAAGAAATAATAAGTGTTTTAATTCACCTTAAATTTCCATTCGACGGAGTTTCCAGTAGAAAATCGATTCCCGTCGAACATGAAAAAGAAAATAAGTCAGCAGTTAATTTCTGGAATATTATTATCGTAATATAATAGCGTAACTTGATAGGATACCAGGAAACAATTTTACTAACGAGGATCTAATCTGTCCTTCCTTTCTACGAACTCTTTCTCTAATATGCTCCATTAATTAACAGAGATTTACAACTTTTTATAAATAAATTTTGTATACTTAAAGTTTTTATTTCTTCCGGAAAACTTTTGAATAGATTTATCCCGGAATAACTAATGCTTGATTCAAAAAGTCTTAGGCGATGATTTTCTATGAAGAATTCAGAACGATTTCTAGTGTTGTATAAATGATTTGCTCCGTTTAGCGCATATAACTTAATGTCTCTTCAGACAAACTTTAAAATTTCTAGAATATACGTACAAGCCAATGTTAAAATCCCAAGAGATTCGGAAACAAATCCTTGCAAGTGGCATTCCAATCAGCACCCGATATTATTCGTTCGGCTCTCTTTTAAAGCTTAAAAATTTGCAACGCGTGATGTAAACGACCCCAGTTTTCTATGCCGTAAGACATGACAGAATGAAAATATGCATTATATACCATTTTAGTTGTAGATATATCACTTTCCCGAGTTAACACTCTTAATGTGAAGGAAATTTTGCTAAGTTTTCCCGAGAGTTTATTTATATGTTGATTCCATTTCAATTTATTGTCAATTAACAGACCAAGAAAAGGTGCGTGCTTTGAAATGTTCTCCGAATTATAAATTAAATTGTTTTTGATCGAAGTGAAGGTAAAGATTTTAGTTTTCTGTAAATTAAGAGAAAATTTGTTTGCAGTGAACCACAGATTCAAACGGCTCATCGCAACCTCTACTTTCTCACGCAACGTTTCCGAGTCGATGTCCGTGATTACTAACGTTGTGTTGACAGCGTAAAGGACTGATTTTAAGGGATGTAAATAATTCGGTAGATCGTTAATATATATGATGAAAAGTAAGGGTCCCAAAATTGAGCCCAGAGGGACGCCACAGGTAATTCTTTCCCATTCTGACAGATGCTCATTACTTTCAGAGTTTACAAACACAAATTTTTGACGCCTATTTTGCAGGTAAGATTGCACAGAAATATAATTTTCGGAGTAAAATTTCATGATCTATTAAAACAAATGCTTTGGAAAGGTCAGCAAAAATTCCAGCTACTTTAAGTCTTTCATCGAGTGCGTCATGAATACTTTGAACGAAGTCGTATGAAGCCGTGTTGGTGGATTTACCTCTAATAAAACCATGCTGTGATGTGGAAATAATTTTAAATTTTGTGGGAAAAGTTGTAATTCTCGTGTGTACTGTTTTCTGGAGAATATTTCGGAGAATATTGGCAAGAGGGAAATAGGGCGATAATTGGAAATATGTTTATTTTAATAGTAGATTATGGTCGCGTCAACTAACAAGTTACTGGCGACCCTCAAACTGTTACATTGTTGGGTTACAGAGGAGGTTAAGTATCTGTGCTTCTAATTGCGGTTGTGAGCTGAGCGTTGGAGATGAGCTCTTGATCATCGTGGCGTCTAATCACAAGTCTTCTCATGGAAATTTTGCTATGGTTCTCCTGCATAAATTCTTATATTTCATTATGTTTTAGTAAACCGCGTAGTTAGTGGAATCACTTTTTATAAGACGGCAAGTAACCTAGACAAAACCCTTCTACCTTAAGAAGTTTCCAGTTCCAAGCATGGAATACCTGCAGAGCGACAATGTCAATAACCTGGCCGAAACGCGGACTGTGTATAGGTGTAAACTCTTCTCAGGAAGTAACTCGTCCTTTAAAAATTTATGGAATACAGAACAAATTATGAATCAATATCTATTCGAGAGTTCGCCTATAATTTTAAACTTTTCCATATAATAAGATTTAATTTTCAGTTCTTACGATTTTAATTTGGTTTGAGACTAAAGATGTGTTTCCCGGCACAGTGGCTGTAGAAAAGTTTCTCGAGTTTTTACACTGGTACAAGTGTGATAACCACCTAACTTTTTGACGACCAACAGTTCTATCGTCATCCTGGGCAGTTATTCGTCAAAACGTTGGGTGGTAATTACTTTTGCACCCGTGTGGAAACCGGAGTACGTTTGAGACTATTTGAAAGACTTTATATAATCCATGAATACTAAATGAACGTAAAAAACAAATCCTTATTTATATAAATATTGTATAATTTTTCTGCTTCAACGATAAATTAATCATATAGAACACAGCACGAATAATATAGATCCATTAAAAATATTCATTAGAGATAGTATAGAATTTCATTCCAAATGGGTTTTCTAATTAAATTCTAAAAAATTCTTGGATGTATTTTAAAATCTATTAAAAGAAAAATAAATTAATGTCCTTTATTGGATATCAACATTTATAACAACACAAACAATAAATTAAAAAATAGCTTGTACCAAAAATAATTTTTCTTGATCTTCATATATATATATATTTTTTTTGTTTTTTATATCATTTAAAAATATACTAACAATAACAGAAGTGAGAAATAAAGTTATTACATTTTAAAAGTAAATACACATTAAAAATAAAATTACTGATCCACAACAACTTTACATTGTATTGCACGGAGTTCACTTCACCAATTCCTTCAGTATTTCTGGGTTCTGTAAAATCCTTTAATATAATGCACTAAAAAAAAATTCCTGCCGACGCACTAACCTAATGCGACGTTTTAAGGCAAGCGAGAAACGACGAAAGCGTCGCTATCGGCTCTATTTTATTCATAAACCTTTCTGCGAACAGGAAGCAGCTGGAATTCAAGTGGGTTCAAACGCAGTCTGGAAATAATAATGAAATGTATTAGGAAGCCAGGCACGTATCGCTCATCGAATTTGCACGTAATCCGTTTTAATTTCCGTTGCTTCCAGCCCTTAGAATATTAGAATTACGAAACTCTGAAAGTTGCTTATATTTCAAAATATAAGAATTACGATATTCTACTTAACTATATTGTCCATGTAAGAGTTCTATATCCGTCTAGTAATTGTTTAAAATTTGTACTTACAGAAGAAATTTTGTTTCCACTTGTAATTTTACAGTTTCTCTCTAAACGATTATATTTATTTTTTTTAAAAATTGTTTCACGAAGACTTATATTTTAGTGCCGTTTGACACACAGTACAGAATATTCCATGAATACTTATATCAATTTAATAATTCAGGATGTATATTTTTATTAATATTTTCTAAAAATTTTGTTGCGTGAATTATATATGAAACATGATACAATTGTGTGAAATTGTTACAAGTGTGACAGATTACACTGATTTCAGTGGAGATCGACTAATCAGATAAAATAGAACGATTAAAAAATTTGAGAGAAATATTTGTATGAACAGAAAAACTTTTACTTCTCGTAAAAAAAAGTTGTAATTTGACTCCTGTACTAGGAATATTTCTTAATATATTCGCAGCGACATATAACAAATTCATATTTATCTGTCCCGTAAATCCGGAATACGTGATAAATTATTAAAAACCTTAAATTAGTTTATTGTAATTATTTACGTTTGTTTTGTCAACGCTGGTAACTGATTTTATGCGACTTCCATTATTACTCAGTTTGAGACCAGCCTCTTCTAATCACAGCATTTACGATATCTAATTATCCTTCATATACATTCTTCACTATCTGCCTTCACTATTAATACCTCCCAACGTAACTTTAATTACTGATAAATAGAATGTCTGAGTATTTGCCTCACAGTCTTATCTCGTATTAGCGTTTACAAAGTCATCTTCCATAACCCACCTCCGGCATACGGCAAGAGTCGTCAGCTATTCCTATTCCAGCTGCATTCTAAACTCGTCGAGGCACGGTGAAGGGAATGCTGCGTCCCCACAGCAAACCCCACTCCCGCCATCGTACGGGCGTGGGACAAGTAGCAAATGCCCGACCAACCTGATGCAAGTTTTCTAGGCTTTGTCCTGTATCACTTTTGCCAGGTAGGATCCTTAAACCATAGCCTGTTGACAGTAGTTAACCCTTGGATACCTTCCTAATCCCCCCTTTCAAATCCCTTCCTATGATATTAAAGGGGACTTGCCGCCAGGTGGATTACCCATATGTAGCGTATTACTCTAAAAATGAAAATAAATAAATTTTTGAACATTTCATGTCCCTTACTTTATCAGTTCATTTAAGCTTTAACATTATTTTGTATACCCACATTACAAAAGCTTGCAATCTGCTTCTATCGAGATTTCCCCGTAGTTCACGTTTCATATTCACAATTTCAATGCATATAGTTTCAAAAACTCAATATAAACGATGGAGACTAATAAATTTATCTCCTGTCATGCGCTAATTTACTTTTGATGCATTCAATCCCATGTTTCATACTGATAATGCTATCCCTTTCCAAATAGCAAGGATCCTTCAATTCATTCCTCGAATAGGAACATTATTTTATAAGTGGGTAGACACTTTTGTTTTTTTCAACAAATTGTAACTATAGCTTCCCTTTATTTATTTTAGTTATAAGTTATCCTGTGTAATTCTCCATTCACTTAACATATTTCACACATATTCAATCTTTCCTGTCAAAATAAAAAATACGAAATTAACGTTGTTATTCCACCTCCCTGTAATTTGCTTTCTACTACAAAATTTTATTGAATTTCAGATTCTTCTCAGTAATTAGGTTTACAGACGTTCTAAACCAAGGGGTTACATAATTTCTATATTAATATGCGTATTAAATATTATTTCCGTACTACTATTAAATTAAATACATGTATCTATAATTTGAGCTTTGGATTATAACTACTCAAAAAATATTTTTTGACTCATTATTTGAGCCTTAGGATTCTATTATAATAATTTCAATTTTTCTCACTTAATTTTTTTATACAATACATGTACAATTATAGGTTTCATTAGCGTTAAATTAAAATTTATCCGATTCTCTACTTAAAACGTGAATGTTTTGCAGATATTAATTACCAACTGGGAAATGAATTATTGATCCCGATGTTTGCTTCAAGTTTTCTAGTGGTCATGTTAATGTGAAAGTTAGTCTAATATATATACACACACATGTTGCATTCTAAAATTAAGAAAATTAATTTGGACAGGAAAGAGAGGGAGGCTTTCGTATCCGAAATTGAAAATGGCGTCACCACGCTAGGTTGTAGGGAGCATGCCATATTTTCAAAACCTAAGACCCTTTCCTCAAGACAGAACAGGACCGTACCTCGTGACGGACTACAGTACGGCGAATCAATCTGTGTACGTGATTTGTAGTCCAATATTGTGAGTTGACTTCACCCACTGTCACTGAGTTGCATTCGCGCTCTTATAAAGTACCAATTACTCCACAACATCGGTATCTGAAACTTATGATAACATATATTGTAATAAACACAATTTTAAATACAATTAAATTTCATTTTAATTAAGACCCACGTTGAGGCAAAAATGTAATAATTAAATGATTAATTTTGATTTTAAATGAACAAATTAAAAGTTGAAATGTTAGGATTTTAAATGAAAAACAAGAATTCAAAATATAAAACAAAGTTAATTTAATAAAAACAAATTCTTATCTCAATTGAAAATATTTTTACAAGTTGGTAATGTGCCACGGCTTAATTTCAGGGCCGAATATCGGGCCTACAATAAGGCATGTAACAAAATGACAATCAAAAGTTTACAATGTGAAAAATTCTAAACTTAAACAATTATTGAAATACGAAATCTGACGATAATTATTATTTACACATTAGGTTTACAATTATTAAAATTTCTTTTTAGAAATTTAGCTGTACGTCTGGGCTCGATCACACTCGATTATTGTTAAACGCATCACAGACAGGCCACATTTCACTGAATTGAATGTGGATGTAGTTTTCAGACACAAAGCATTTCCTGGTCTTAATAGTTGATAACGTTGATTTTAAAACTTTGATACTTGGAAAATACTTCAGATTGTCGACTCGTAATTCATAATCCCGGGACTTTAATATATTATGTCTCTCCTTGAATATGGTAACAGGAACTTTAATATATTATGTCTCTCCTTGAATATGGTAACAGGAACTTTAAATCAGGGTCGCTTTCCTGGTTCCAAGCAACTCTAAATTTCAAGTTCTGTACATCCCAGTGCTGCCTGAGGCAACAACGCAACTTTAGCAAGCAAGCATTATAGGCTCCATTTTCTTGTGAACAATCCTCATATTAATGAAAATCGTAAAATTTTGTTTAATAAATAATTACATGTTTTTAATTACCACAATATATATATATATATATATATATATATATATATTGTAATGCCAATTAAACGGGCCATTAATTGTTTTTAATATAACTAAATTGTTAGCGGTACAAATGCGTAAAGGCGACAATGAACGCGGGTTTTTTCTTTGTTCAACAATGTAGACCACGCGCGCTTAAACTCTGTATGTACTTGGAGAAGACCAGTTGGCTGCGAGAAACGGAACAGTTCAGTTCACGTGGGGAACTGAAAAACGTAAAAGTCTGATGATCTAAAAGTCTGGAATCGGTGACTGAAAGGTGAAGGAGACAAAATTCAGCCTACGAGAGATGAAACTGTTAAAAGTCGACGGGGAGATAATATAGTTCAGTTCATCTAGAGCAACGAACAGTAAAGTTTGCAGATATAAAGTACGAATGGCGAGATCCTATATTTCTACATAAAAACAAGCAAATATTTTACGGAGATATTTATTTAATAATTTGCACACGGTGAAGCAAATGGTTGCTTCAAGCTGATTGACCAATTATCGCATAGAGGGGACCGACAACCACTAACAGACCAAAGTGGGCGGCTCATCCGAGGTTCCAGATAGCAGATGACGAGTATTTTAATCGTGTGTATTAAAATTTTCAATGAAGTGTAGTCAGTGTAAAAATGGCTTTTTAGTGTGGTAGTTTTCAAGCTACAAGAGAGATCTGGTATCAGACAGACGGTCCGTGAGTAACAATATTTTGATATAAATTTGTAAACGATAATTAAAACGGTCTAGTCAGATTTCGTTCAGTTTTCTTTTCACTTATTTTCATATTGTTTTAGGTTAACTTTTATATTTTAATTGTTAATTGTCAGTTATACATCGATTTTGTTCTAATTATCAAAATTATGGCCCTGAGATAAGAGATTCGACGTATTTGTTTGTAATGATATAAGAACTGTATGTTCATAAATACCACGAATTAATAATTGAAAATTAAAGTATTTGTTTTAACGGAATGAAATTCGGCATGAAAAATAGGTTTTGTACATTGTAAAATTTATCAACAATAATAAATTTATTTTAAAGCATAGTAAATGTTGTTAATTGATTTATTTAATTAACCCTAACCTGTTGTTGTTACAATTTATATATATATACTTCTCTTCTTATAAATTACTGTAAATTGTATTGTACATTCACAAAAGTCAACCTTGGCTTTGATTTCAAATAAGACAAAAATCTTGTTATAGATAAAATTTTGTGTAAAGAGTATTGAAATATAAAACTTCGCTTTTACTCGAAACTTTTTGCGTCGTGAAACTAATGGAGATCCATTTTTTAAGGTGCTATGTCAATTTTGGTAAATAATACGTAAGATTCTCAGATATACCAAATGTTTCAGCATCTATCATGTGATTTCATCATAATCAAAGTATGAACATTATCTCATTGTACAGGATTGAATTTGAGTGTACCAAATAGCTAGTTATTTTAGCAAACGTTCAAGACAGACGCATTTCTACTGAACTCACCCCAGCTTAAGTGAACCCAACCGAAACTAAAATGGTAAAATTAACACGAACCCCGAACTGTTTTGTAGATTAGCTTATACTGATTGGCTCCTGTTTGAAGAAATATTTACATTTATTAATGGATTCTTGTTGTTCACAGCCTATAATTTTATTTTTTAAATTAATGTTAACATTTACACACTTTCAGGTTAATAACTGCAACATAGAGATATCAAAACCAATTTATTCGAGGATACCTTGAATTTTATATAAAATTTTAGGTAGAAACTAGAAGACCGTAAGTCGTAAATTTATTATTTTTAGTTTAAAATTTTGTATATTAAAAATACGGATAAGTGAATAAAAGAAGCCGATGTAAAAATGCGAAATAGTTGTTAGCAGAAGTGACAAGTGAGAGTACCTCATTTTTCTAGATTCAGCAAGAAAAGTGAAATTTCCTTAGTATACTGATTTAAATTAACTATTCATTAAAGTCAAATTGTAATAAGTAAAATTATTTCGCTGTAATCGGCCAACTTTATATTTACTGAAGTATTTTTGTATATTTTTAAAACGAATTTATTCATACAAAATTTATTATAATTCTATAAATATCCCTGTTACATATAAAAAATAGACTTCTTATATCTTTATCCCATATGTAAAAAATCATTCTGTGGATAAGAATTTTTTTAAAGGTTGTCCGTTGTTAAAAGAAAATGTTAAAAATCAACGCTTATATTAAATGCCAAAACTGAAAGCGTCAGACTTAAAACCGAGCGAAATGTCTGCAAATATTGATCAATGTTTAAAGAATAGAATAGCTGGGAATTGCTAGGCGCCTGGGCGTCCAGGTAGAGTCGCGACATTCAGGCGCCTGCCATCAAGCTAGGTTAGGGGGATGGCAGATTTATCGCTGGCCAGGAGCTTTCTCAAAATATTTGGAGAGTCGTCCATAACAAGATCAATCTTCGAAATGTGTTTGTGAGTTCCACAAAGCACAAAGGTGTGGGCCAGGTACATGAAAATGAATTTTTGGCTGACATTCCAAAAATTGTTTAATGGCTCGTTGTATGATGCATGAATGATTCGATAATAAATACGCATAGATATTACCATAAATCTATTCGGTCCTTATTTAGGTTCGGGAAACAATTACATGACCATATTCGCTACATAAAAATTAAAATTTTACACGCAACACCAAGAAATAATTTTTAAAATACCGACTTCTGTTTTTTTTAAATTTGGTTTTATTACTGTAGACTCACAAATAATAAAAGTATGGCAATAACTACATTTATATTTAGTATTATTTAATCATATTTTCAGAATTTGTCTGAGGATTTGGTTATTATTTTTTAATTGAGATATTTTGTATCTACTTTATTTATCTTTACTACTTTATAGGTATTGAAAAATATTATTTTAAAAAAATAAAACAAACTTACAACATAATATCATTATTTTTATAGACGGAATCAACAGTATAACAATAAAATACATCCTGACATGTATATTTTATATTTTAATTAATTTATATATTTATATTGACATATTTTGGTTATTTATTTTATGTTAACATAAAATCGCTGCAATTTCACGATTTAAAATTATTAAACAATTTTATATCGTACCTTTGATACTTTCGTAAATACCTGTAGAAATACCGCGTTACGAGATGTTAAGTATATTATTCGATTGAATACACTTGTCATAAATACAATTATCATGAAATATTAAACGAGTAATACTGTACTATATCCCCAGTTCGGTATTAGGACATTGGTCATTAAACATTAATATTAATTTTGTAATAATGCAAATACATCAAATAGAATAATTTTTTTACTATGTAATCTGACAACACTGCGAAAATTATAATCACATTTATAATCCCTGCAATTTTATTTAAAATTTCCACATTACTTTAACGGTGGCAGTCCTTTGGGTTTTGAAGGATTAACAAATTGATTAAATAATAAATATCCAAAAATCAGACCACGAAAACGTGTGAATAATTTATGCCTTTCTACGGTACGTTTCTGCGATCCTTCAAAGAGTTTTAATTGAAACAATCAGTAAGACAGTTTAAATAAATTGCGGACATAGAAGCAAAATAAACAAAAACTAAAAAAGTCACATAAAAACAAGAAAGTTATCACAAAAGTAAACTTTAATATTCAGTGTTGAGTTTCATTACATCAGATTGTGTATTCATTGCAGTCATGTTGGATTTAATATAAATCATTTCATAAATAATTATATAACTGAATCTCCTGTCAACAATGAAAAGATTTGCATTATACGCATTAATGCTTGAGTTAATGTATTTGGAAACTATAGATTATTTATCATTGGAGAGCGTGATATTTGATGTATATATTATACGAGTTTTTAATGAGCTTTTTTGTTTGTTGTATGTAGCAAAAATTACAAACAGAGCAACATACTTTTAACCTATTATTTTTAAAGACATTCGCAATTTTTTTTTCACTCTTGCCTTAAAATCAGATGGTAAGATGATATTTAAAATAAAATTTAGGTCCACATTTAAGTGAAGGAAAAATTCAAATAAACCTATTTGTAATTTTTAAACTATATTTTGTCAACTGACAATGATAATTTATATATTTTCCTGCGTGCTGTGAGCACATTAAAAACTAACACGAAATGTGTAAAAGTAAATAAATGAATTTATTTTTCAGTAACCATATGTGCAAACTAATTTAGTTGCAAGGGTAAGCGAATGCGCGTCAAAATATGACCTCAATGTGAATCTCTTATTGTGATACTGCCTTCATATTTAGTGTCGCTATAAAGAAATAAAATGTCCACTATTGCTACCAAGTATGGTGAAGTCATATATATCCAAAAGAAACAGTCTTCCATCATGATGTAGACCACCCTACATTGCCAATATTGGGAATGGAATTCTCATTTCTATAATGTTTCCCCCTAAGGAGAGGGGAAAAAACTTGAGGAAAGGAAAAGCTTGTGCGGTAGTAACAGACAAAAACTTTCATAAATTTAAAGAAAAATTAAAATTGAATCAATCTAAAACTGAAATAATGTTTTACAAGTTGTCTTATTTTAATCTTTTGTTTAAATTAGTTATTTTTAGTTGCATAACGTGTTTCGTACTTGTAACCTATATTTCAGGATATTTTGTTGAAATAGCATGTCTTTCACTAACAATTACGTTATATTTTAATCTCATTTTGCTAAAATATTCTTAAAAGATTAATATAAAATTAGGTTGGAAAATACAGGGAATTTTAAGAAATCTATTTGCACACCAGTATTAACCTCAATACTTATATCTCAGAAATTACATTTAAAACATTCTAGGATTAATCACAACCGCGTGAAATGTGATTGTTATTATATAAATTCATAAACCATAATTAGCTTCAAATTATTTTGACTATTTGGGTGGAACACTTGTAAACACGGTACAGTTGCTTTATCTACGATAAGCAAATTACCACTTCATGTCAATAGAACTAAATAATTATAAAGCCGTGATAGGTCTGATCAATGTTCACGTCTTTGAGCATCCCGAGAATTCACACAGAATAAGGTAAATAGAAAACGCAAATTATTAATTATTTACAACTATTTATATGACTTTTTATTTTACTTAAAAATTCCACAAATTCCATATCATATTCGCGTATTTGATACGAACTCAAATTCTTTGTAAAAAAAAATAATTCTAAACAAACTCTTTTTCTACAACACTAAAAGACTGACACATAATCAATGAGTGTGAGTACACGCTACAAAAAAGAAGAGACTATGGAATCCCAGACAGCTACAAGGAATGCCTAAACGAACCTCAATATATTAACCCAATCATGGACTATCTTAGGGACCTAAACGTGATTGATACTATCTAATTTAGCCATACTAGATTTTCCTATACAATCTGTATTATTAAAGAATGTAAACCATATTGTACCTAAGACGCAGCCAACATCCTGTAAATAATGAAACCACAATGTAAAAAAAAAAGTAGTAGTAATTTTGTAATGTGAATCGTGGTCACTAATAACCATGTCGGTTGATGTGACAATAAACTAAATATTAAAAAATAAAAAAGACTGATACGCAAATAGATAATGGGTTAACGACAACATGGAGAATTCTCATACAATATGACACAACTCCTGTCCGAGCACGGATATTTCCAAGCATACCTGGAGAAAACGCAAACGGTGCAGAGCACATCCTGCATCTATTGCAAAGAAAACGACGAAGCCCACCTCACTTTTTTCATCTGCGACCGCTGCTGGGGTCTGGACAAACGTATGCTGGAAGATGAGTCCGGACAATTAACACCCGAAGATGCTAGAAAGCCGAGCCTACTGGGAAAAAGTGTCTATATACGTAGAGCAAATTCTGAGGAAGAAGAAAGCGGACATGGACATCGCTGAGATACACACTAATGGAAGGAAGGCTAACAAGCGAATAAGAGGCACCGTCCTGAATAGTGCCACCGCAGTTCCGGTACCACGTATACAGGGTTTAGTGGGAGCAAGTCCGACACTAACGGGTCGAGAGAGGTCCCTCCCCGGTGTCCATTAGATTCCCATTTATTTCTACCTACCTCATGCAGGTTTTCTAGAGTTTATCCTGCATCACTTTTAAGTGAATGCCGTGTAGGATCCTTAAACTATAGCCCGGGGGCACTAGTTAGCCCTTAGTTACCTTCCGCTACCATTCCGCATTCCCTCTTTCAAATCCCTGACTATGCTATTAAAGAGGACTTGCCACCACGTGGATTAACCTCATGTAGCCTGCTACTCTAAAGAGAAGACTACTTTTAGGGATGCCTTCTTATCTCTCTGCTTTCGAACTAAGTTTCCCACAGGCCAAGGCTGTTATGTGAGATGTATGTTTCGGGGTCGAAGACCTTTGGCATACGGTAAGTTTTCCCCATTGGAAAGTGGTCGAGGCACGGAGAAGACAATGCTGCGTCTCCTGCCATCCGAAGGGCGTGGGACAAGTACTAAGTTGCCACACCAACCTGATGCAGGTTTTCTATGGTTTGTCGTGCATCACTTTTACTCGAATGCCTAGTTGGATTCTTAGACTAAATCCCGGGTACCCTAGTTAACGCTTTCCTACCTTGCTCAACCCTTACGCATCACCCCCTTTCAAACCCCTTCCTATGCAATTAACAAATGTGGATTACCCTTATGTAGGCTATTACTCTAAAAAATCTAACGTCTCAATCAACTGTATTCTTCAATAATTTCGCCCATCTAACCGTCTATAGAATCCATTGCGCAAAATAAAACCTAATTGGACGAAAAATTGTTACTAAATAAAGTAACTGATATTAATTTTCTTATTATTTATAGTCGCGTCAACATAAAAGTCATTGGCGACTTACCATATCAACTACATTAAATTATTACAATTAATTCATAATACCTATACATTTTATACTTAGTATCAGATTCTTGGTCTATTTAGGTTAGATCTTGAATGTCGGTTTCGTTGCTAAACTTTAGCAGGTTATTTATTGCCGCTGCTGAGTTACGTATCTTCCTTCTCGTGTATTTCTGAATTTTGGCTCTTCTAGTCCTGTCGCGCTTTGGGTAGTCGTAGAGGATATGCTGGATTGTCAGGACAGCCTGACATGCGTCACATGTAGGCTGCGATGATCTCTAGTTATAATGGAAATTTCTTAACCTAGCAACAACCAGCTGCTGTCTACGTGATAAATTGCCAACGTAGGTTATTTCCTTGAAGATTTCGACTTTCTTATCAAAAATCCTTTCATTCCTTCCTATTTTACACTTGTACCATTTTTTCTCCAGTATACTGGAATAGGCTTGTCCCCCATCATTTTTAGTGCATATTGGACTGTTGTTTTTATTCTTCTATTGGGGTGCCTCCATATTTGCACTTTTAACCGCCCTTTCGTTTCCCTCTATTCCTCTGTGTGCTGGTATCCACCTTATCATTACCTTAATATTGCTATTTAGGATAGCCATAAGGTTTTCTCTGATTTTATTGACTGTACCATTCCATTATCTTTTCGTTTGTTATTGGAATTTATTGTAGCCATAGAGCCTGTTAGGATTAAATTATTTTTGTTTGGTTCTTCCATGCCTCGTATTGTTGCCATTGATATGGCATATAATTGAAACACACAAAACTCATTAATGAAATACAGTTTATTAAGAGTCGAAGCACCGTAATACCTCAGTATATTTCCTCAATGGAATGCGGACAATTTCATAAATAATTCTGACATGAAATTATTTTCAATATCTAAAATCTTAATATTGTTAAAATCCAAAGTGTGATTATTTAACACACTAAGTTTGTTGATTTTTTAATTTTTGATTTTGAGTCGCATAAACAACTATGTCTGTAAATCGACCAACAAGGAAGACTATCAAAACCAACCAACTTCACAGACTACTCAACTATGTTTCGGACATCAAGATCCCACCCGGTATTTGTAGAAGTGAACAATCTGCAGAATCAGATCCAAACACTCGGATTTAACTCTCTCGTACCTTTTGACTAACTGCAATCCTCTCCAATGTGAATGTGGTTAAGCACAACTTTCAATCATTCATATTTGAACCAAATTCAATATATTTGATTCTCAACCCCTCTCCGTCCTCGAGAACACAAACATACATGCGATGTGCGAAAAAAAATTATTACATTATTTGAAAGTCATTAATTTATTTGTTAAACTATGAGTAGTTATTTTATATATCAACGTAACCATGTACTAGTCCTTAAGGGAAAACATTGTATAAGTAAGTTTCACTAAACCAGGTAGTCAATTATTACCACTGTAGTAGATGCGACTATAAATAAAGTTAATATTTAAAAAATTATATGTATTTGGTCAGTAACAGTTTTTTTCTTGATCCCCTCCTGATGAGGTTCGTGACTTGTGGAAGAAACGTTGTGTTGGTAATAAAGTAATTTAATCTATGTGAATCTATCCTGTGTGTATTCGGCCGATAATTAAACTCACTCACAAATAGAATATTGCAAAAAAATATGAGGTCACGTTTGGTTGGGCAGTGGAACTGTGATTTCCTTGCCATCACCCTGAACAGAAACACTTCGGCTGCTTCTAGGCTTTCTATGAGGGTCTCTGAATTGTGTCAACGCCACTCACTAAATTTAAACTACGAAAGTTTTAAATAACAATTTACTATTTAATATAGTTGCCCGAAATTTCAACTCAACTCCTGTTTTGTAGACCCAAACTCTAAACTTCCCTCGAGTCTCAGAAATGAAAACACATAAATAACTTTGATTGATTATATTTCGTCATGTTGTCATATGAACTATTATCAAGATTCCAGCAAACGACAGAATTATAATATCAGGTTTAATGGTATATAACTATGTTTCCTACTGTATATTTTTCCTATATTATTTGCATGTATATTGTTATATGCGTGGTTCAGGTCCTAAGCTATCTTTGCTCTTTATGCGAAGCAATTTGTTACTCGACATGATGTCACGAGACGTGGTTCCTAGCACACGGTGGGCGCTGACAACTTGGCGACACGGTTTCTAGTCAGTAACAAATTCCCATTACGGGACATACATCAACGAGCTATATATATAATTCACTTCTACTCATACGCCGAATTTATGCTCCTAGTGAAATATTACATGTACACTTCAATATTCGATGTTCCCAAAATCTTTTAAAGGTTTCCGTTTTAAGGCTCCTTATTAACCACACACTGATCGATAAAACGCATGTTCAGCTGAATTTACTTTCCGTGTAATCTCTCATTCAGTCCACCATGGACGAAATTTGATTCAAAGTGAGTCGTTAAACGAACTGAATGCAGTTCCAAGATTACTTTCAACCGTAAAAGCAGATATAATCTCATTTACGTGTACCAAATAATTATAATTTTAATTAAATGTCTTTCAGGTAGATATGACTTAAATGTCGTTATTACTGTTTTAGATTAAGTTTTAAGAATACTTAAATAACTTTCGTCGGTAAGACGTTGCAAAATAGTAATATGGATCACAAATTCCAAGACGATGAGAAATAAAATGTCAAGTAAGCGTGTATAATCTAAATAATAAAAAGAGTATGTTTGTATGTGTTTACGTTAATCTTTATAAAATTTTAAACGCTTGGACAGATTGCAACAAAACTTCGTACAGATATTCTTCAAAGCTCGAGAAACGGTACTGTGAGGGGGTGAGTAACCCCTAGCATAAATGTGGAAAGATTTATACTTAAAAAATGTGATCGTTTTGTGTTAAATTACTGCGCGCCAAGAGACCATGACGTCACAGCACACGTGAGAGAGAGAGAGACGTTACTACGTGACGAGCAAGGGAAATATTTCCTTTTTCCGTAATGAAATAAATCAGAAATATTTTCATTAAATAAGAAGTATAATTTTATCAAGAAATAATCCATCGAATGATGATAACAAAACAATATGAAATACTTTACGATCCTTGCGGAAAACGTAAGTTAATTTTCGCGTCATATTAGTGACTCCATTTTGGCGACCATTAATTTACATTGTGAATCTAGCTAAGAATTTTATCAATTTAATATTTCGTAATGTCTCAAGACTGAGGGACAACTATAACCTGCAACACTCAAGCACACGGGTCGCCAATGACCACGATGTCGACGCGGCCGTTATAAACTTTAATTTTTTTAAAAAAACACTCAAGGAGTATATTTAAGAAGAAATTCGGAGGTATGTATATTGGGACTGATGCAATGAAATTCATTGTATTTTATAGCTGTTCAATTAATTATTATATTTACGGAACTAGGAACAGTTATATATAGATTAAACCATTTCTTGACTAAAGATTAATATATAATTAAATACGTTTTCGGGTTTTTATAAATAAGTCCACGGGCAACGCCAGGCACCAGTGCTAGTAGGGAATAAATTACGCAAACCAAAATCAAATAGGAAAATGAATAATACATTTATGTAATATTAATATGTATATTTCTATATTTTATTTAAATTTCTTCTTATGTTAATATTTTTACATTTTTAGCGTTCATTCATATATTATTTGAAAAATTACATATTCGCTTGATATCTAACAGACACTGGAGTTTGGCGTCACGTTGATTGTGATGCCAACGTTGATTCACGCTATTAGACGTTGGTGATGTACGCGTTGCCTACGTTGCCCACGTTGATGCAAGATTATCACTGCGTCACAACAAAGATCATAATTGTATTCGCAACGCCACGCAGCATCTGAAAATGCAGTTGTTAATATGCTACTTTCATGCCTATAAAGTACAAATTAATACTGGGGGCCACTGTATTTCTGAGAATCGCTGAAATTGAAATTCTTCACGAAATATCTTATTAAATCATGTTGGTTTCTTAGACTTATCAACTTTCATGTAAGTGCCATAAGTTACGTATATGGATCGGAGAATCCAAATGGTTTCTTGCAGATAGAAAGTAATAGGTGCTAAATTAAATGTTGGATGCAAAATTATGTATATAAGAAGGAAGCCTGCGAGAGGATTTCTCGCAGGTGAACCTTCCCAGAGAGCTCTGGCGGGGGCTACCTTTGGGGATGCTCTCACATCTCTCTGGTTTTTTTTGAACTAAGGTTCCCACATGCCGAGGCACCTCGGTCTGTTTTGAGAGGTGTATGTTCCGGGGTCGCAGACCTTGGGCATACGGCAAGAGTTGTCCGCTATTCCTATTGGAATAGTCGGCCAGCTGCCTCCTAAACAGGCCAAGGCATGGCGAGGGGTAAGCTGCGTCCCCACAGCAAACTCCTCTCCCGCTATCGGAAGGGCGTGGGACAAGTACCCAATGCCCGACCTACCCGATGCAGGTTTTTCTAAGGTTTTCCCTGCATTCCTTTAGGCGAATGCCGGGTAGGATCCTTAAAATATAGCCCGGGGGCCCTAGTTAACCCTTGGCTACCTTCCTCTACCCATCCGCATCCCCCCTTTCAAATCCCTTCCTATGCTATTAAAGGGGAGTTGCCCAATGTGGATCACCCTCATGTAGCCTGTTGCCCTAAAAAAAAAAAAAAATATGTATATAAATGTCATTGAGACTGACTTCTTCAAAGGTAAAAAATAGCATTGCTAATGATTCCAACCATCATGTTCAAGAATATATATCTCCCACTTGTTGGCATTACATAGTTCGTCATTTACTGTATGAATGTTTTTTTTTTTTTTTGCGGACGGACAAACACTATGTATGCTCTATTTATATTAATGCGCTACATATTTACTTTTGAGGTAATATTAATGAAAGAGTATGTGCCATACCAGTTAATGATATTGAAACACTGTCATAAAAGATGCTGCGTTTAAGATTAGAGAAGAAATATTGAACAAGATTAATCATGAAATAAACATTCTCCAAGCTATCATCGGATCGCACTTTGAAATTCACGGACGTAAGTGGTATATCTTTACGGATGTCACTAACTTTTATTGAAAACTTACTGTAATTCTAACTAATAATTATTATACATAAAATGTTCTCGTAAGTTTGAGATAACGGAAGTCATGTAAAGATAACATCTGAAACAACTAATCTCATTTAACAAAGAGAATCCACAATTGTAGAAAAAATGCTAGAAAGACAATGTTATCTCTTAATTATTAAAATTATTTTATATTTATTATATTTTATTTCATTTTCAAAATGAAAAATTTACGTCTGATTGAAAATTAATAATACGAAAGATAGCAAAAGAAGTGATAATATAAATACCTTACAACGTTTATGAAAGACTTCCAGAAACGTTGTGTGGCATTTTTATTATGACTTCCTTTGAGTGTATTTGGCTTTTTCTTATTATTATTTCATTTTCTTCCTTTGTTAATTTTACATTCTGAATACTATAAATGGAATTCCAAATATGGAGCAACTATAAAGCGTTGCGTGCGATGGATCGCAAATATCTCCACTACGGACAAGTTTTCGTAACGTAAATATAGAACAATGTGTCCCTTCGAATCAATATAAAACTTCTGTTGAAATATCCCACGAAAGGCTAAAGCCACTATAAAAGGTACTGCAAATTATTCAAGGAAAGAAATTATATTTCCGAGATTTGATCACTTAAATGAAACCGCGTCATAAATGACACAACACTGCTGTTATATTTAACGCAAATCGTGAAATCCTGCTTTGTATCAGAAACGTGTACATTAATCGTCACAAAAATTGAGCGTCCTTTTCGATTTAAGGTAGGACGTATACAGCTGCATGTAACAGAAACAAGTCCAACCGCGGAAATGATTTGAAGCAAAATCATTGTTGTCTTTTTTGTGTTTGCAACATCTTCTGACAATATTAATGGGAAATATTTTGGTTACTATTTCTTTATAAAAACACTCAAACAGCTATAATTGTAACTAAAACATCAAAAATGTTTAATTACTATTATTAAAATTAAAAATATTAATTTTTAAGTGAAATGTCAATCACGCACGAACTATCTCAAATTAAATTCAATTAATTGGTTGAAATAAATATTAGTGTGTTAAGTGGGACGTGTTTAAATATAAAACGGAAGACAGTTCTATATTCCTTTTTCACGTCTGGCAAGACATCCCTGAATTTCAGACATTCGTGAATTTTCCTGATTACAAACGTTCTGACTATAAAACGAACATAAAATATAGTTTAAAATCCTAAATCAATAAAATCAGACGTAACTGTTATTATAATTAGCCCGGGAGGGAATATATATTTACGTCGTTCCGATTCTGGAGTTTGTTGTGATGTAATTATGAAACTAAACTTCAAACTCATACACTTATTTAGATCTGCGTCATGACTCTGTGACTAAAGTATCTACATGCGATCAGACGCGCAATGAAATGAATCCCTGACGGACTAATTTATTTGCCTTGTAGTAGAAGAGCAACCGCGATTTTCAGAAAGTTAACTTACATCTTACAAGGAAACATGAATTTGTAGTAGACAACGACTAGAACGATAAAATGTCTACACTCAGACAAGACAGAGCACCACATGGGGAAATGTGCTCAACACATTCATCTACACTACAATAAAACCCACACACACAACGCACAACACGCAAAATACATATAACTAGTTACGTTGTTACGAAACCTAAACTCAGTTTGTTATACTGTCTCACAGGTCGTTTGAAGACTAGAGTAGAAATATAGTCACCAAGATTCAGGCTATATTTACACCGGATTTCTGCGAGGGCTATTCTCTCGCAGGTAGAACCTTGTAAGAGAGATTTTTTTTTTTTTTTAGGGCAACAGGCTACATGAGGGTGATCCACAATGGGCAACTCCCCTTTAATAGCATAGGAAGGGATTTGAAAGGGGGGATGCGGAAGGTTAGAGGAAGGTAGCCAAGGGTTAACTAGGGCCCCCGGGCTATATTTTAAGGATCCTACCCGGCATTCGCCTAAAGGAATGCAGGGAAAACCTTAAAAAAACCTGCATCGGGTAGGTCGGGCATTGGGTACTTGTCCCACGCCCTTCCGATAGCGGGAGAGGAGTTTGCTGTGGGGACGCAGCTTACCCCTCGCCATGCCTTGGCCTGTTTAGGAGGCAGCTGGCCGACTATTCCAATAGGAATAGCGGACAACTCTTGCCGTATGCCCAAGGTCTGCGACCCCGGAACATAGACCTCTCTAAACAGACCGAGGTGCCTCGGCATGCGGGAACCTTAGTTCAAAAAAAAACCAGAGAGATGTGAGAGCTCTCTGGGAAGGTTCACCTGCGAGAAATCCTCTCGCAGGCTTCCTTCAATGTGGCCGAGAGATTTTTTTTTTTAAGGCAACAGGCTACATGAGGGTAATCCACATTGGGCAACTCCCCTTTAATAGCATAGGAAGGGATTTGAAAGGGGGGATGCGGAAGGGTCGAGGAAGGTAGCAAAGGGTTAACTAGGGCCCCCGGGCTATATTTTAAGGATCCTACCCGGCATTCGCCTATAGGAATGCAGGGAAAACCTTAGAAAAACCTGCATCGGGTAGGTCGGGCATTGATACTTGTCCCACGCCCTTCCGATAGCGGGAGAGGAGTATGCTGTGGGGACGCAGCTTACCCCTCGCCATGCCTTGGCCTGTTTAGGAGGCAGCTGGCCGACTATTCCAATAGGAATAGCGGACAACTCTTGCCGTATGCCCAAGGTCTGCGACCCCGGAACATACACCTCTCAAAACAGACTGAGGTGCCTCGGCATGTGGGAACCTTAGTTCAAAAAAACCAGAGAGATGTGAGAGCATCCCCAAAGGTAGCCTTCGCCAGAGCTCTCTGGGAAGGTTCCCCCTTCTTGGCCGAGAGATACGAAGGGGCTACCTTTGTGGATGCTTTCTCCAAGTAAGCCTGCGAGAGGATTTCTCGCAGGTGAACCTTCCCAGAGAGCTCTGGCGAGGGCTACCTTTGGGGATGCTCTCACATCTCTCTGGTTTTGTTGAACTAAGGTTCCCACACGCCGAGGCCCCTCGGTCTGTTTTGAGAGGTGTATGTTCCGGGGTCGCAGACCTTGGGCATACGGCAAGAGTTGTCCGCTATTCCTATTGGAATAGTCGGCCAGCTGCCTCCTAAACAGGCCAAGGCATGGCGAGGGGTAAGCTGCGTCCCCACAGAAAACTCCTCTCCTGTCATCGGAAGGGCGTGGGACAAGTACCAAATGCCCGACCTACCCGATGCAGGTTTTTCTAGGGTTTTCCCTGCATTTCTTTAGGCGAAAGCCGGGTAGGATCCTTAAATATAGCCCGGGGGCCATAGTTAACCCTTGGCTACCTTCCTCTACCCTTCCACATCCCCCCTTGCAAATCTCTTCCTATGCTATTAAAGGGGAGTTGCCCAATGTGGATCCTCATGTAGCCTGTTGCCCTAAAAAAAAAAAAAAGGATGCTTTCTCCTCTCCGTTTTTGAACTAAGGTTCCCACATGCCGAGGCACCTCGGCCTGTTGTGAGAGGTGTATGTTCCGGGATCACAGACCTTGGGCATACGGTAAGAGTTGTCCGCTATTCCCATTGGAATAGTCGGCCAGCTGCCTTCTAAACTGGTCGAGGCACGGAGAAGGGAATGTTGCTTCCCCACAGAAAACTCCTCTCCCGCTATCGGAAGGGCGTGGGACAAGTACCCAATGCCCGACCTACCTCATGCAGGTTTTTCTAGGGTTTGTCCTGCATTTCTTTAGGCGATTTCCGGGTATGATCCTTAAACTATAGCCCGGGGGCCCTAGTTAACCCTTGGCTACCTTCCTCTACCTTTCCACATCCCCCTTCAAATCCCTTCCTACGCTATAAAAAGGGAGATGTCAATATGTGGATTACCCTCATGTAGCCTGTTACCTGAAAAAATAAAATAAAAAAAGATTATATTTACCTCAACGCGGAAAAAATGAACATGTATATCGTGTTTACAACAACCATCTATTTCGTGGTAATCGAAGATACTAGTTCGTCTTGAAAACGGATCATCAACGATACGTCAGATAAGAAAGGATAAGTTTCTCAAAAATAATCTCAATGTTTCTCTACACTCAAGAAGTGTCACAAAGATAAGTTTGGGGGTTTGAATGGCGAGGTTAATGCTTCATTAGTGTACGAGTATCTTTGAATTTACGGAAGACAGACAAGACATATATCAAACACGTGATGACCACATTTTTCGACTGGTTACTACAAAATTCACTGAAACTAGCATTCGCATGGAAAACGTTTATTGCAGAAATATAACGATAAACCAGAAACAGAATACTGTTCTTTCTGTTATTTCCTTAATCGCGATCAAGCCTTTCACGTTGCCGGCGTAACGCGTTTAGTCTTAAGAGTGGCTCTCTTGACCATGATAAACATCACTGTCCGAGACCGGATTCAAACCCCGTACTTCTGATGCGAGGCAATAGTGCTGACATTCCACCACTGCAGGTTTGTATCAGTGACTATTCTTAAAAATTAACCAGCATTTATTAAGAAAGGAAATTTAACGACTCGACCCTCACCACAGTATCATAATATTCTTTTATTATTATTATTATTATTTTTTAATAGATTTTTATTAGATTAGATTACATATGATCTTTAAGCTAATTTGATAACATGTACAATTTAATAAAAGTGTCTTGTACGATGTCGTGGAGAGGTGAGGGTCCAACAACGTCACCTCAGTTTCTATTGAAGTCTATCGGCCAGCATCTCTTCAGTCTTCGGTTGTCAGTTGGTTGTAGTAACGGCTCTAGTAGTCGATTTGGATGGGTTTAAAGTTTAGTATGGTGTCTACGATTTTTATATTTGAAGACGTCTGCTACATATGGTGTATTGATCTCAGTATGTAAACTGAAGTTGGATACATACCAGGGAGCATTTGTAATAGTGCGGAGGATTTTTGATTGTACTCGTTGCATAATAGCGATGTCAGACTTGGCTGCACATCCCCAGAGCTCTATTCCGTACGTCCATATAGGTTTTATCACTGTTTTGTAATAAAGTAATTTGTTTTTTACTGATAATTTTGATTTTCGTCCAATCAGCCAGTTTAATAATAAAGTTTTTATTTCTTTTTGCTCTTTCTTTTTCTTGATGTGATCCCTCCATTTCAGCTTGGTGTCTAAGTGAAGACCAAGATATTTTACTGATTCTGCTTTTGGAATTTCTTTCTGATTGAGATTTACTATAGGACAATGTTCCTTTTTAAGGGTAAATGTTATGTGGGATGATTTCGATGCATTTACTTTTATTTTCCATCTTTTTAGCCAGGTCTCTATTTTTTGTAGATGTTCTTGAAGTTTCTGTGATGCGGAATCAGGGTCTGTGTGTGTTGACAGTATTGCTGTATCATCAGCAAAGGTCCATTGAGGTTGGCAAGTCGGAAGTGTATAAGACGTATAATAGGGGGCCAAGGATGCTGCCCTGTGACACCCCGGATAGAATGGAATAACGGTTTGAACTTTCTCCACTTCCGTAAGTAAGAAATTCTCTTTGGTCAAGGTATGATTTTAATAAGTTGAAGTATTGGTCAGGCAGAGTCCTTTTAATCTCAACTTGTAGACCTGAATGCCAAACCTTATCAAAGGCCTGGCTTACGTCTAAGAATATTGCTGTGCAGTACTGCTGGTTCTCCATAGCTTTGTTAACTACGTCCACAATTCTATGACATTGTTGAATTGTTGAATGCGACTGTCGGAAACCAAATTGATGATCCAGGATCCAGTCTCGATTACTGCTGTCTACTCTGATTCTTTTCAGTATGATCTTCTGAAGCAATTTGGATAGTGTTGATAGCAGACTTATGGGACGATGTGAAGTGACGTCACTTATATCTTTGCCGGGTTTGGGTATCATAATTATTTTTGCAATTTTTAGGGATTTGGACCAGTAACTTAACCTTATTATTGCATTAAACAAGTACAAGAGTACTTCATCTGGTAATTCTTGAAGCATCTTAGCCGTTATGAGAAAAAGTCCTGGAGATTTATTTGGATTAAGTCTCTTTATTTCTGCTTTGATTTCATTTAAACGGATTTATTTAATGCGTTGTTCCACGTTAATATTTTCTGTTAGTTCTTGCTCCACTTCTTGATCCAGATCGTTATTATGAGGAGTAAAAACTTGTGATAAGTGTTTTACAAACAGGTCGGCTTTTTGTTTATTACTTTTTGCCCAAGTTCCAGGTGGGTTTGAATACTGCCGAATTGGGGGTGAAGTTGCTTTTGGCTTTTTTTGTATTATTTATCGGTTTCCATATTGTATTGTCTTGCCTGGTAAGATTTGATACATAATTTTCAATTTCCCTGAGTTTCCATTTTAATTTGTTAAATAACGTCGTGTATCTTTTCTGTGTTCTGGTGCGTGAGTTCTTTGCCATGTAGATCTTGCTTTCCTTTTCTCGCAAACTAGTTTCTTAACTTCAATAGGTATGAAAGTGGATGGTGTGGCAGGAATACTTATTGGTGTAGCTTCTCTAGCAGCATTCTGTAGTAATTAGACATAATTGTCTGATTCCTTTTCTATATCAGTATGTTCTTGTAGTTTCACAGATAGATTCACTTGGCTCTATATTATTTGTCTGTATTTATCCCAGTCCGTTCGAGAGTTATGCAAACGAGGTATTGGTTTCCTAGTTATTACTGTTTTGCTCACGGTAGCTATGATTGGTGAATGATCAGATGTTAGTTCGTAACTCGGCGTTACATCAGTGTAGGTGGAGGAGATGCCTTTGATAACAAAAATATCTAGTAAGTCCGGTATTTTATTCACGTCAGTTGGCCAGTATGTTGCGGTCCCGGTTGACAAGAAAGATAAGTTCATTTCTTGAATAGTGTGTGCGAGTTCTCTTCCTTTAGTTGTTATTAGCCGGGAACTGCAAAGCGTATGTTTACTGTTATTGTCTCCACCTGCAATGAAGGTAGATCCCAGTTTATCAAAGAACTCAGAAAATTGTTCTCGTTTTAAGTTGTGTCGGGGTGAACAATAAACAGCTGATATGGTTGTTTCGTATGGAATTCCTATTACTTTTATCGATGTTGCTTGAATATGATTCGTTTGAAATTTCAGCAATTCATAGTGCTCTATGATTTCTTTTATAAGAATCGCTGTCCCTCCATGCGCTGTTCCGTCTGGGTGATTTGTACAGTATACTTTATATCTTGGTATGTTAAAATAGTTTGCGTTAGTAAAGTGTGTTTCACTAATTAGTAGTATGTCAATATAGTTTTGAGCGAGAAATAATTTGACTTCTTCCTTATGGTTCTGCAGTCCATTCGCGTTCCATTCAGCTATTCTTATAAACGTAGCCATTAGTGGAGCTTGTTCATTAACATGGTAAGCATGTTGAGTACCATGCTGTTTTGTTGAAGTAATTGGTTGAATAAGCTCTTGAATTCTTCGAGAAATTGTGTTAATAACGTGAGTGAATCATTGTTTTGAGTTTCTGTGCCTCTGGTTGCATCTGCATAACTTCTAGTTTGTTTCTGTTGAACTATTTCTGAGCTCTGTATGTTACTCTGATAAGCTTTCATATTAATTTGAGCAGTTAATATTTGTTGTGGGTTGCTTCTGGTCTTGTAATTCCCTTTCATTAATTTATTGTAGTGTTCACACCCTCTGTAATTAGCGGGGTGGTTTCCTCCACATAGAGCACATACAGCGGGTACATCTTTGCTTTTCTTGCAATCTTTTGTGTTGTGAGGTCCACCACATTTTCCACAAACGTATGGTTTATTACATACTCTTGAAGTAATAAATCGTAATAAAACTGTGTTAGTCGAGGGGCGAAGTCTCCCTAAATTAGCTTCGATGTAGACATTGATATAGATAATTTCGTTTGAATTTCTGTGAAAGCGTAGAGCTTTTACGAGCTTGCCGCCAAAAGTCGTCTTGTTGTCACTGGCTAGACTGAATATAGCCACTCCTTTATGTTGGTTTATAATTAAAATCAGATGTCTATGTTATAAAAACAATGTTGACGGTCGCGTGGAGCCACCGCTCCAAAGTTTCTGCCAGACTGCTTAGCAGGTAGTTTTCTTTTACATCTCGCAATATATGCATGGCCGTCAAATATTTATCCAAAAAAATGGATCCTTCATTATAAAAGCACGACCTAATTATTAAAACTATTCTCGTCACATTTAAAAATTAATCTGAGTTATTAACGTCGTAAATTAACTCAGGTCAACACGTTAGGCGACATTTAGTGGTTTTGTTCTTTGACCATTATTATTATGATTTTAAATGCTTAATTTTAATTACTCTTTCACAGAAATAAATTGAAAACGAAATTAAATTTGAGGCCTTGTTACCGCAGTTTAAAATTCTCGTAATAATAAAGTAGTGAAAGAACTTCAGTGCACTCCAAATGTTTCATATATTACACATCATTATCCAGTATATGTAATTTGAAATTTATAGAGATACCACTGGACAAATAAACGAGTATTTTTGTGCCATTGCTTCAGAAAAATTATAACAGTTAATTAATTACTGCTTTCCATTTTTAAAAAAGTTTTTTGAAAACAAATTATGATTTTATAAGCTTTACTAGCTGGGTGCCCGGCGTTGCCCGAGATGTCATTTATCTATAACCATCCATAAGACTCCAATTTTGGTTACTTTTGCGCTATTTTTATGTAAAGCTCCTCGAACCCTAACCCTAAATGTGCTCACCTCCCATGCTGAAGGGGGATGAAGTCATTGACTAAATATATCGGCCGTTTTTACATGTTAGAAGATGACCACCCCCACAAATATGCGATAATGAAAAAGAATGTATTCCACGCAAAAATCGGCCGATTACATTGTCTGAAAATTTATTCCCCCGCCCAACACCTCCCAAACCCGTCGCGTTACCCAGGTTGTCACAATTAGATTCAGCGACATTCATAGTCTCGGAATTGATTCGATTCTCGGTTGTTTTTGCGGGATTTTATTTAACGTACCTCCACCCCACCCCTAAGCTTGCTCCCCTCACAGGGGTTAAATTATACACAAACAACATCGGTATAAATACTATCAAAGTAATTAATCCCAGGAAATAATTATCGCAAATATCGACCGTTTAACATGTTTGAAATTTTTCACCCCCGACCACTCCCGCTTCGGGGACTTAAACGGTCAAGTTTAATGTCATAATTAAACTCAGTGACAAACCTGATAGTTTCTGGTTTATTTTTATGTAATGCTACTTCACGCCAACCCTTAAGGGTGCACCCTTCCGAGTCCTAAAGAAGTTGAAATTATACACAGAGAACATGTAGGGAAATTTTTTAATGTAATTCATCCCGAAATGTATTTAATCGACGTAAAAAACAGCCGGTCAACTCATCCCAACCCAGCCGATACCCGCGCGTTGTCCAGATTGTCATAAATAAATTCAGGGACATCCATTACCTTCGATTTGACTCGAATCTCAGTTGTTTTTCCGTTATTTTTAAGGAAATCCCCTCCAGCCCCACCCCTATCATGCCTACAAACAACATCGGTAGAAATACTATCAACGTCAATGGTCCCGGAATTTATTTATTCCACGCTAATATCGATGATTTAACATGTTAGAAAATTTCCATCCCATCCACTCCCGCCCCTTGGGGCTAAATGGCCAATTTGATGCTATAATTGAACTGGACGACATCCATAACCTTGGATTTGACTCCAATCTCAGTTGTATTCGCGTTATTTTATAGCAGCGTTCCTCCACCCAACACCTAAAAGTGCTCTACTGATAATCCCGACCCGCTTCTGGGGGTGGTAGACGCGTCTCACCCCAACAGTCGGTAGAAACACTATCAATATCTGTGACCCCTAAAAATATTTATCCGACTGAAATATCGACTGTTTTAGCATGTTTAAATATTTCAATCCCCGTCCACCCCCGCTTCTGGGGGTGGTAGACGCGTCTCACCCCGACAGTGTTTGTTTCCTGGTCGCAAAGAACACATGATTTTGAGAACAATTGTTCTAATAATGTAGATTACGTGGATAATATTTTCATTGAAGTTGTAGTAAACTAAATTATAAACTACGTTAGCATGTAGAGTTTTTGTTACATGTATTTGTCCGTGATTATTTGTTGCTTTATTTCTTCTCAATAATACAACTTTAATCACGGAATAAATGTAAAATTATGTTTATAACAATTTATAATATAAAAACTTTTTAAAAGAGTATAAAAAGCAATGGTTCTGAAACACTTTTATTTTTGATTAAACGTCGTTATTAATGGAAACAACATCGGTTAAAATAGTATGAACAACACCACCCCTAAATCTGCTACTTTCCCGTGGTGGAAAGGGTTGAATTTTTACTCATATCACATCGTTAGAAACACTATACCCATAAACACATAACATTTTGGCAGTTTTAGAATAATAGACAATTCTCACCCCCAGCCCTAAGCAAGCTCACCACTAATGTCTAAAGGGGTTTATATTTTCAACAACATCCGTTGAAATAGTATTCATGTAATTCTCCTCCAAGAACGCGCAAGAACTGACTATTTATCTTCCCTTCCAACCGCCACCCTTTCGGGTTAAATGGGCAATTAAAAATATTTATCCGAAGTAAACTCACTGACATCCATAACCTTCGATTTGACTCCAAACTCGGTTGTATTCGCGTTATTTTTCTGTAAAGCAACTCCACCCCAAACCCTAAGGGTGCCCTTTTCCCAGGGCGTAGGAGATGAATATTATATTCAGATAACATTGGTAGAAACACAATCAATAACTTTGATTCCGAAAATATTTATCCAAATCTAATACCTGCTGTTTTAGCATGTTTAAGTATTTCAATCCCCGTCCACCCCCGCTTCTGGGGTTGGTAGACGCGTCTCACCCCGACAGTGTTGTTTTCCTGGTCGCAAAAAACCCGTGTACGAAATTTGGTGAAATTTGGTCCCGCGATGTAGATTTGTATTCTCCACCCCAAACGCTAGGGGTGCTCTTTCCCCAGGGTGTAGAGGTTGAAAATTATATTCAGATATCATCAGTGGAAAGACTATAAATATCTTTGACCCCTAAAAATATTTATCCGACTGAAATATCGACTGTTTTAGCATGTTCAAATATTTCCACCCCCGTCCACCCCCGCTTCTGGGGGTGGTAGGCGCGTCTCACCCCAACAGTGTTGTTTTCCTGGTCGCGAAGAACACGTGTACGAAATTTGGTGAAATTTGATCCACCGGTATAGATTTGTATTCTCCACCCCAAACCCTAAGGGTGCCCTTTTCCCAGGGTGTAGGGGATGAAAATTATATTCAGAAAACATCGATAGAAACACCATCAATATCTTGGACCCCTAAAAATTATTATCCGACTAAAATATCGGCAGTTTTAGCATGTTTAAATATTTCAACCCCCGTGCACCCCCGCTTCTGGGGGTGGTAGACATGTCTCACCTTGACAGTGTTTGTTTCCTGGTCGTAAAGAACACGTGTACGAAATTTGGTGAAATTTGCTCTACCGGTGTAGATTTGTATAACGAACATACAAACATACAAACAAACAAACAAACATACAAACAAACATACATACACTCTTTTTTATTTATAAGATTGAAAAAAATTGCTATATATTGAGAAAGACTGAAAAGGTTCTGGATGATATTTCCGTTCTGTGTCGTGCAGCTTCAAGGCACACTGACGATGGGTCATTAACGACGAACCGTTTGACAGTAATTAAACAGCCTTGTCAATTCGGAAAACCAGAGGTGATTTGTGAAGCCGTCAAAGAGAGGTTTTGTCTTTATTGATATATTCCGCTTGCATGTGTTGACAGGAAAATGCGCCAGGGTGGCCTCAATTGATCCAATAAAATAGCCTTTCAATATAGAACAAAGATTTATTTGACACTGTTATTTTCAAAGAATTATGTAGGCGATTTCTACTATAATCGATTAGGCTGACATAAAGTATACTTATTTCACATTATTATTTAAAAACAATAGTCACATCAAATCTTTCTTGCAATAAACTGAACAAAATCTAAATTTTCTAAAATTGTTTAATGCACACAAATAGCATAAGATTGACTTAAAAAAATAAGTTTAGTTTAACAATAATTTTTGGCAATATAAGATGGTAATTACCGGAAATATATATTTTTTATTTATACATTTTGGCTGATTACAGCGAAGCATTGATTTAGTTGTCATGCTACAAAATGATGCAAAGAGGAAATAGGATGGATCCATAAGCAGTCAAGACTACAACGTCTACCTCCTAAATATATTTATTTTAAATATGTTCTCTTCTGTGATAAGTAATTAAACGTACCTGAAATATTTTGATTTCAAACTATAATTGATAAAATATTTAAAGAAAATGCTTAAGTTTCGTAATATACCTCTTTAGTTCAACCACTTATATGTAACTATTAGAGTAAAAATCTAAATTATTACTAAATATTGAGACTACCATATTGAAAATTTCACGTAAATTATAATTACTTTAGAACTAAGAAACAATATGATTCATAAAATTTAAATAAACTGCCAATTATTTTTCATTCTTCATCAGATTCAAATAAGGTTCTGCTACTGTTATGTACCCAAACTTACTACTGCGCACTAATTAATCTAATATCTCTTGACATTTCAAACTGTCAGCTGCAAAATGTCGGAGCAAATGTTAATAATTAACACAGTAGACCAACTTTGTTCGATACTTATTGCTGGGAGTTGCAGCAGATGGTTCTTTCTTGGCCATCTTAATCTTTAAACGCAACCTTGCAGTGAAATCAAGTTCTTCTGAAGGAGCAAATCCTCAAGTTTTTCAATTCATATCGAAATTATTTTAAATACAATTTAATTTCACGAAAATGAATATTTCAAATTTTTTATTAATAATGATGTAAAAAAAAATTATTTGAGATTCATCAATGAAATAAATTTTAAACAGCTTGTTTTGTATTATTTAATTTTCTATTTAGACGCTATCTATTAAAATATATACAAAATATTTGATATATAATTGTGTCAGCTACATAAACATATATATGCATAGAATGGAATTAAAATGTTATTTTATAAAACCTAAGTTATTTTACATGTCAAAAGTATAAAAACAGCTTTATTAGATTAACTTAATAAATGAATTATGAAGTAGCCAATAAAATGAAAACTTTAAGTGGTGAAATAAATACCTCCTACGTTTCTTCAAACCTGGTTGCTTTCGTCCGGTGATGAAAAATTGTAAGAACTATTAGAAAAACATGCCGCACGGACCAGTTTACGAAATATAGAACCTGTTGACGTTTTATCGCTATGCACTGGTGAGGCTTTTTTCGTACAACTGGATCATATTAAGAATAATTTCAAATCGAGTGAAAAATTTGCGGATTTGCTACTGAAGAACTTGATTTTACTGCAAAACTTTCTTTATAGATTAAGAAGGCCGGAAAAGGATCTTCTGGCCTTCACCAGAAGATGTCAACACCCCATGACGACGAAACGACGTGCTTATACACCGCCAACCAATTTGAAACCCGAGAACTCCTGCAACAGCAAATTTAGCGGCAAAGCCACAAAAATTAATTTGCATAATAGTTCATAATAACTAATTTCGAACTGATTATTCCACAATGTGTGAACTTGGAATGACTTGCACAAATAATAATGTTGTATTTAGAATATTTAATTGTATTATTTGCTAATGTGTATTTAGCCACTAAACTGTAAGTCAGAAAAACACTGTACCTTCCGCGCCTCCGTATTTTATCGCATAGGAAAACCCTTGTCCTTTCACGTCTTCCTTCACCACCAACTTTTACCCGTGTTCTTTTCTTTTCTTTTTAAAATATTCTGTGAAATTTCATTTACCCTCCCTTACCTTACAATTTTTATTCTCGGATTTATAAAACAACTTCTTAAAAGCTTAAATGTCTCCTGCAGAACTTATAAGAAGTTGGGAGGCCGCGAAACTTGCAACACGGCAGTTACATTTTTCATCACTGGCGGCGCTACCGCCGCTCTTCTCCAGAGACGATACCCCGCATCCTGCGCCGCATTAAAACAAAGGTCTTTGTCCCGACTGTGGAGATTTATCCTCGCGTCTGCCGGCGTTATTGTACTTGGCCAAACAATGCACTTACTCGGCGCCCTCGCCTGCCGACAATTTTCGCCTGCCGTCTTAGAAATTGTGGTTTGCGTCGCGCCGGTTTTAGGTCGTCTGCTTTGTTTATTGCGGTATCAGTAATTATTAATGCTTTATCACAACTCATAATTGCGGACGTTCCCTGCAATTTGTTCTAAAGCGTACTTCCTACCCACCTACTCTAATTAATTTTGAGCTGCATCCTCAGTGCATAGCAGCTGCTGTGTACAGTATAAAGTTTCCTTTATACACGTTGACTAGTTGTGTTTTTGTGAGAAATTATTTTAAAAACGTCCTAAAAATATAATTTCATTCTTAAAGACACTTCCTTTATACCTAAACTAATTAATTTGAAACCAAGCCGTAACTGAATAGCAGCTGCACTAAACACTCTTTACCACCTAAATCCTCGTAATGATAATTGTTCTGGAAAGTGTGTTTCGTCAATTTCCTTCCAACATATAATCACTACGTTTATTTGAGGGAAATTCTCATTTTGTTTCAATATTTGTATAACAAATCAGCTCAAATAATTTTAAAATATAATAACTTTGACCGAACTTGTGTCTTTAATTTCAGAACTGTTTGTCTCGCGTGTACGTTCCAGGGCCAATGTAGAATATTGTTATCATCATGTGTTATCAACTCTGAAGTTTGCGACAATTCTCTCCTCAAACGACATCGGCTTAATAATACAATATTACGTGAATATTTAATTATTAATTAACACGAGGATCCTTTTAAACGAGTGGAACACTATGAATAATTTACTAATACCACAAATAAATTTATTAGCCGCCAATATAACATCGAATATTTACAATATATTTCAACCATATTGTTAAATTAATCCTTTTACAACGACTCCTAAGCACACTCGAAACTCCCTTACAGGTTATGTGCGTTTGTTTGGGGATCACTCTTGCCAAAAGCACTTGTCATTTTGTTTTTATATCACCTCAAATATTTGACGAAGGTAGGTCTCAGTATTCCTCTTTATTTTTTGAAAGAAGCAAAAAATCACAAATGAACTGCTGCATGTCGGACATCTTCTGCCTCCTTCGCTGGTTCCTTCCGTCAATGGCTCCCTTAGCTATCGTCCTGTTAATGTGATTGCGGCCCATGTTTCAGTTCCTCCTGGTTCGTATGAGTGGCCTCCGTGAGTTTCTCTTCTGTTCCCTGAAATCCCTCGTTGTACACTTTGTTCTTCCCGATGATTCTCATACTCCTCCTATAGTACCAAGTGTCAGTTGCCTAAGGTCTCTTCGTATCTTCTTTCTCTAACTTCTACGGTTTTAATCAATAAAGCGTAACACTCTAAACAGACTATGAATCTCTTTCTGACTCCGTGACTGGTCTAAGTCTTTCCTAGCGCTACTTATCTCGCATCGAATGTGTCTGTTGCTCCTGCTATCTCCTTCGATTTTGTTCCCTCATTAAGCAAATTCATCATTCTGTTTGCTATTATACTCCGAGTCCGATACAGTTGGCATTTTGTTGCTGCTTTTTTTAGTCGTATTATAATAAATTTTATGAAGTCTGGGAGAACCTAATCGGCGTTATACGTTCTTCTAGTGAAGAACGTACTTAGTTTTATCCCGACTTTCTTGGTGAATACTGCAGAAATTTCATCAATCTACCTGTTTTTTGTCCATAAAATTTATAATTCTGCTTGAAATTCTCATTGGAGTAAGAGTCTCCTATATAATTCTTATCAACCTACTTTCCTTCAACGAATTGTTTCCAACTGCTTCCCACCTCTTGCAATATTTCGTCCCACTTGAGGCCTGCACGGTGGTATTACTAATATATTGTAGTGAATAACATCGGTAAGTGTCCGCCCTTGTGTCCCCGGGCCTGAGAAGAAATAAATTAAACGTGCACGTGTGTCTGCCCGAGAGGCCCCAAGAAGCCGCGGGTACACGTCTCCTTTGTTTGCATCGTTTGGGGGGGGGGGCGGAGTACGAATATATACTCCGAACTCGGGTGAAAGTGGACAGTCGCAGGCAGATCGACAGATAGAGGACTGAAAGTGGAGTGAGAGAGGCGAGAGGGTGGAAAATTTGGCGAGCGGTAGCCAACAAAAGTTTTTGGAGAGACGTCCATCGCGGGGAGGCCGAACAAGGAGATCGTGTGCTGCTTACTACAAGACCAGTGATCCATTGCAAGTCGGCTGACGCCACAAGTTCAAGTAAGGATCACCATTTCTGTAAAGTTCCTTCAAAAGTTGATTTTTTTTGCACAGTACAGAAATAGGCTACCGAGCCGCCCACATTACCCTGTTGAGATGGAGGATTTTATAACCAAGCCGGAGCCAATGATAATTTTATTTTGAAGACTATATGTATATCTGCTGGCGCCCAATAATATATTTTTAATTTATTTTTATAAATATGTAATAAAGTTTTTTTATATATAGTAATAAAGTCTAATCATTATAATATATATTGTCCATTGTCGGTGTGTCTCTGCTGATAATATTTCTCAGCCCCCTGTAGATAATCTGCCACTGTTCCGTGGTAACACTTTTGTATCTCTTCCTCTCTTCTATTAGATTCATAATTTTACCTGCAGTACTTCCTTTCATCATGTTTATTTTCTGACAATTGTTAAACAGCGTTATGTATCCATTTCGTGATTTACTCCCATAATTTGTTAGTTTCTAGTGCTGTAATATCCTTTGCTGATAGTCTGTTGCCTTCTCAGAGTTTCTCTACCTCTTCAGATTCCCGCTTACCCATAATTTCCTGCGTTTCTTTTACAGCCTTGCACTTTTCATTTGCCATTTAATCATTTGCATGTTGACGCCGGTATCGATATCTGCGGACATTATTAATTTTTTAATCTTTCTTTTACTAAGATGAAGTCACTCGAAGTCTCTTCTGCTGGTGGAACAATAGTAACTGAGATGAGTTCCTAGTTCATACTTATTAGCGGGTGTGAATCGTCTCTTCAACTCTTTTTACCACAATTCCGAATGTTTAGCTCTGTAAAATTTTTGGTGTCGGACTTCTGCCTTGTATCCTCCGTGAGCACCGGGTTTAGGGGTAGGCTGCTTATTTTTCAATATTATAACAAAAGAGATCCCTGACTATCAGTTTTGTTTCTATACAGGATCTGTTCCATACTTACTTACATTAAATGTCCCAGAGTCACTGCGTACCGCGGGATGGTATGATCAGGAGATTCTTTTCATTTCGTGTGGAACCTAACTAGCTTTTTCCGTCAAGAACGTTAAGAGATTATGTACATATTTCCATGAGTAATTAATATTGTCGAACTCCAGCTAGACTATCAAAATCGTTTGTTAATCCTAGTGTTGCGAACAAATTAATCAGCTTTCTATTGTATTGACATTCCACTTTTTGCTAACGTTAAATACGTCTCCTACTTTTTTTAAATTATTTTTTGGCAGAAACCAAAATTATTCAATTGCAAATTGTTTCAGAGTTATTGTTTTATTGTGATTTAATTATTTACATAGTTTGAATCTTACTCACTTCCTTCCCCATTTAATTATTTTAATAGAATAAATATCTTATTTGATGTTCATGTCATTGTGGTTTTCACTGTGCTACGTTCCCGTTCTTATTTTTCTAATTTATGTTGCGGCTTGTTATGATTTCAACTGATACTGTGCCCGCAAGACAGCTTGAATCCTATCCATATAAGGACATTTAAAACCAACGAAGAATGAAGGAATATTTATAGTTGTAATTCCTTATTTCTATTGGCTTATGTATCTATATTCTCGGTTTGGGTTATCTTGGTTTTGACAGAAACTTTGGTGCACACTTATTACACTCAGAATACCATGTCAAGAAATAACTACTATAAAATATATCACTTAGAGGAATACTGCAAATTTAGAAATTATTATACTTTGGCTACAATAATATTCATGTTATATTTTATACAATTAGATTGTATAAGTGCATATTTTCTGAGACATTTAAATAAATGAGTAATTGGTCAGTTTAGACTATTTAAAATTATTACAAATATTGTAATAACTGATTGAAAGTCAATGTATGAAAATCATGATATATTGCAAATGATAAATAATTCGAATCAATGCTAATATTTTAAGGAGTATATTTCTGTTTCCTTGGAATATATTCCTGTGTTTTCTTGAAATATTGCTATTCTCTAAGGTTTTAAATTTTAATCAGTTAGCAGTGAAATGACAAGCAGGCCTGATAAGATTATACGTCTTTGTCGACGCTGTCTAATTAACTCTAAATCAAAAGGCACTTTCTGAATCTCGAGAGAGAAGAAATCGTTGCACAAAGCGTTACGTTATTACAAAATCATTTTCGAAAATTTGTGCTTATTATAATATGAACTAATTTTAATATCTGTAATTCATATAGAAAAATATAAATTATACTTTCGCTATATGTAAACTGGTTTAAAGTGATTACTTGTATGAAACAATTGATCGAAAGTTAAGCAAAAATTTAGTTCCTCATAAATAAAGTTTTTGTTTATCATTTATATTAACTCTATTTTTCGTAAATTAAGTAATAATTAGATTTTAAACGACGAAAATTTCTCTCTGACATAACTACAACCAGCCACGATATTCTGAATTTCCTCGTGGCTGTTAATTTTGTTCTTGGCATAACTTACAATCATACAATAAATAAATATTTCTTCCTCAAAGTCAGCAGTTTTTTATTTCATTACACTGCATTCCTTAAAACAGTTTCAACAATTAATAATAATATTCACACCACATCATTATGAAACTGATAATTATATTTTATGTTTTATTTATTAAATATTATATTCCTAATTGAATAATGCATTTTTATAATCAACGAATTCTATAGTTAGTTATTCTCAAAATATTTAAAAACGAAAATTCCTCGGTTCCCGAAGCGCTAAGAAATTTAAAATATATTTAGGGCCCAATATATATATATAAGAATTTCATTGTTTTTTAGTATTATAAATAACTGTGGCTGTGCACACCCTTCGTTGTGGGACCGTCAGCTACACAAGTAGACATTACTTCTCCAAAGAAAATACAGTTATCCTTAGCCAATATTTAAGAAGTGTTTTAATTTCTTCTAACTTCCCCAAATTACCCTATTTTCATTATTTAGAATCAACTTGTTCCGAAAATCCGCTATATGAAACTACACGAAATGTAGTTATATTATTTCAATAAACTCAATTAGCCTAGTCTGCAATAATTTTGTCACTTCATCCGCGTGGTATAGACATCTCACGACGACGTTTCGCCCATTGGCTGTCTCCATCGTTAGGTAAAGAACCTGGCCTCGATTCCTGTTTTTGCATGTATTTTGTCCAGGTCTAGTTGGTCGAAAATGTGACTTGAATGAGTAACTCCATGCGCTTGAAAGTACCTCTCAATTTAACTGCGGTAAAGCATGCTCTGAAGACATAAAAAACAGTTCCAAGACTCGAGGATACTGGACACATCCTGAAACAGTATTCTCAAGGAAGCAGTGGAAATGCGTACCATAGGAGACAGGCTACTAAACGATGATTAATTCATCCAACTAACCTGGTAACCTGCTCTAACTAAACTCCGTTAATAGCCAGTCTATCCAGCGGGCAGAATGAAGTAGTGTTGGACCCCATGAGAACAATCCCGACGGCCCCTGGCGGTACGTAGCCGGTGAGCCGCAACACCCGTCCCGCCGAGAGCCGGTGACGCAACTCCCTTCTCCCAGCTATGATCACACGCCGCTTGCTCCAATCCGTACACCGGGACAGTATAACCCCTGACCAGCAAAGATTAAAGTATTATTTCATTTTCAAAGTAGAGAATATTCAATGATCAGATATTACTCATTACTTCAAAAGTGACTGAAGAGACTCTTTACTTAAAGATTGTGAAGATGACATGTGACAACGTCGCGGGAATTGACAATAAAACCTGAGAAAACTATATTCAACTTATAAATATACTGAGATATTATAATTGTTTTTATATTTAAATTTATTTAATGTTATTGCACCTTTTACAAGAATATATTTCAATATTTTCTTATTTTGTTGTGTCAGTAAATTTTTATTTATTGTTTTAATATTGTTCTGCTTAAATATTGAGTGAAATAAAATTATTATAAACTAAGTAATATGGTTGCTATATAAATGAATTTAATACATAAAGCATTAAACCTGTGATTATGAATTGTGTCACGTAACCAGGCATGTGAGTTTTGTCTTTATAGAGCAAAAATTAATTTAAATTTCAAACTGATTAATTGATACTTTATTTAGCAATGTGTCCGTCCCCATCTTATTATCTTCTTTATTTATGATTTACCACATTGTTTTAGTAATAATGTCTGGTATGCAATATTTGTTAATAAACAGAGAAAGGATTATTGTTAGGATGAGGCGAACATCAGATTGTTGGTGTGTTGTGAAAATTGAGCAGTCTGGGAAGACGAGCATATGTGTCTGGGACACTGAAAGGAGAGATTGTCTGTAGCTCCAAGACAATGTTTGGTTACTACGAAAGATTAAGCCTTTAAATTTGTGAAGTATTTACTTTCATTTTCAGAGTTTAGGTATACAGTAGAAGCAAAAGCCAAGTGATTACCTCCAATACATACTATCGATGGTATATAACCGGTAGCAGAAATGTGAATGTGTAGTTTTGAGGCAAATGTTCCAAAATAGTTGACGATATTGTAGATACACAATAGATATTGTACTTTATTACGTTTGACTAAGGTTTGGAGATTTAGCAGATGTGTTTGTATCTCTCTGTTTGTAACTTACAATTATTTTATGTTCTAACCAAATATTCTGTCCAATTGTCCTATGTATCCATGTTTTCTTTATGATCAAAAACTCTTGTTTTGCTTGATATAGTGAGTTGCAGCACAATAAATAAATTTTTGGATATATTATGGCTTTTAATGATTTGGAATTTCTCATTTAATATTTAAATCAAATATTTGGTCAAATTAACTCTGTATTCAATGTATTTCTGACTAAGGATGCGAAATAATTTAAAGAAATGTTCTTGGAATATTCACACAATACATATTGCTTTCCTATAAACCAAAGAATGGGATCCATTACCGAGGAAATGCCTTCATTCACGTGAAAGCGATAGCTCACTACGAAGCATTCACGAGAATTTCTGTCGAAAGCGACACGTAAGTAATTTGCCATTTAAATAGTTAGTGTGTACGCAGAATGCAAAAGTTATTGTAGATACTGGATAGAGGCTGACTTTTTATAAAAAAAGTTCGTGATTGTGTTTTTGTTTAATATAATTTGTAGCTATATAAAGCGTTCACAGTTCTTTATTTCCTAAATTTATAAATTGTTGATTCATATTTGAATATTATAACACCACATATTACCAACATTCACAAAACGAATAAAATTGTACTACATGAGATCCTTAATTATTTATAATAATGAATAAGCAGAAAACGATTTTAACAATTACTTGCAACACATTGCTTAACGTTTTCGCCTCGAGCAATCGAAACCACGTTTCTGAAAGTAATTGCCTGCTAAACCATCAATTCAAGAAAATCACAACTTTTGCATCGATTCTCTTAGTTATACTCAACAAATATCAAACTGCCTTATTGTTGGTACCCAAGCGTCGGCCAAGGTATTTACCACGGTTCATAACGAGGTACAATATTCTTTTCCTATCAGGCTGAAAAACTGTGAGATTCATTTTATATCCTCTTAACCACAATAGGAACTAATACTTATATAGTTCGTATCCGTTTGGTTGCAGATTGTTCCCACTGTCACGTGGCGCTACGTTAAGTTGTTTGACCACTCACTCGTTTCCATGGTGACCTCATTCTTGAATATCCTATGCGATTAGAAAACTTCACATTCTTCCAACATCGATGTTACGAAGGATCAAACATTGGGCAAGAAAATGTTCAGGAATCATTGCTACGATTTACTGTAATGTGTCGTGGACAGGATATTGGCCGGACCCTTAAATACAAAATCATCGTCATCTGAAATAGTGCACATCTAAGCTAGTGTGAGATCTTCTTCGTTCACTTGTTTGGACCTGAGGACGCAACAATCTGCTAGATTTAACAACGTCGACCAACGTCAAAAATATCATTGGAAACTTGGCGCCGCGCTGCAACGCTAGTACTACATAAACGATATTTATGATTTAATCGTTAAAGGCCATTGGAAGGTGACTATGTAATTCGACTTTGAGGTACTAGTATACCTTCTGTACATACAATTTATAATTTATTTCAAAGTTAGTTTTCATTCTGTATGGCTTAAAGTATCTGTATGCAGTATCTGTATGCAGTGTCTGTAACCCAGAATCCTGTTTCTGTTTTTTAGAGTAACAGGCTACATGATGGTAATCCTCGTAATGGCGACCCCACTTTAATAGCATAGGAAGGGATTTGAAAGGGGAATGCGGATGGTAGGCAAGGGTTAACTAGAGGCCCCGGGCTACGGTTTAAGTATCCTACCCGCATTCGCCTAAAAGTGATGCAGGAAAACACTCAAATACTTGTTACTTTACAAGCTGCATTAATTTGAATGATAAATTTAACATTTTACGGTTATCTACAACATATACAGGATGTTACAGAATTCCTATTTTAGACTTCTTGAGGTTGAAGAGGGGACTTAGTAGATAAAGTTTGGATGTGTAACCCGTGACCGGAAATGTACCATTTGCATGCAAAATAAGTATGGACCCGCGCCGCACACTTGACTTTGAAGAGAATGTCCATCACGTAGAAGAGAACCCGTTGAAGAGTACTTGAAACATTTCTATGCCACACGATATCAGCAGTCGCCCTATCCTATTTTTTTTTGCGTACTGTTAAGCGGGAGATTTAAAATAGATTCGATCTTCAAACTTATTTTGCATCCTAATGGTACATTTCCGGACATGGTTTATTCATCAAAACTTACTACTAAGGCCCCCTAAAATCCCTATACGTCTGTAAAAGTATTTCTGAATCACCCTGCATATTTGAAATAAGAAACAGAGAAGTACGTATTTTCGAATTGTGAACTGCGCGGAAGACAAATTGCTAGTAAAAGTCGTGAAATAAGAGGACTTATTTTATTTTATAGTCGAATATCTAACGTGATTTACGTGTTTCATTCATTACAGGTTTGACGAGAGGTATACAAACAAGAATATATATAAACGCATCATTAAAAGAAATATGACCACGTGCTGGTATCTCTGATAATAGATTTGCAACTCTTCAGAAAAATCAACTTTACAAATGGCTGCGCTAACGGAAACCCTCTCGTCTATCCTGACATAAAGTATACCTTTCTTGGCGACGTAGCCATTGTGTTGGCACAAGAGTGAGATTGGCCTTTGCTCCCAAGTCGTTAATAACGAAGAACCAATGTTTTTGCTGGCCACTCATTTTTCCCATAGTGAACACTTTTTCCTTTTCTCTGCCAGCAGCTGGATAGAGAAGAGAACTCTTAATTGGGACTGTTGTCGAAGACTGAATTTCTCAAAGAAAGACAATTAAAGAGGGTTTTCAGTTGAGAAGACGATTACTAAATGACCTTTCTTCTGTAGAAAGTTAGATTTATAGATCTTCACATTAAACTTTCAATGTTTACGATGCTTATAACACACATGGCTTCCTAGGTCTTTGAAAGAGAATTTTTATGCATTTTAATATAAGTAGAAATAAAATCAAACTGAGAAAATTAAACTTTCAATAAACAACAATGGTAACAAACGTAACACAAACACCAAATTAAGGAGCCAGTTTTGAACGTAACATCTAATAAAAAAGTAAATAATTTTTTAATAAGATGACATGCAACGATTTTTTTGTTTTGCATCCAAATGACACCTTTTGTATTAATTTTATGAAATATAATCATTCTTATCGGCATTTTTTATTACCGAATAAATTTTAGTGACACTTTAACAAGTTAAAACTAAATTATTTTGGCGAGCCATCGAAACTGGGCTCCCGAAATCTAATTTTTATTATATAAAACAAGTCTCTCACACGAAAGAAAGTCGAAAAACATTGTATCATAAATTTCATATTTTTTCATATAGAGTAAAGAACAAATTTTTATTTAGCTAACCTTGAAAAGTATTTTCGTCCGAAAATATAAATAACATCATTGTAAGTGTTAAAATAGAAAGTAAAATTAGCACTCCATCATAAAATTCGAAACTTTCGCGAAACAATAGATGATTTTCTTGAACTACTGTCATCATCTTCAAAATAATAAAAGGAATATTTTTCAAATTTTGTTGTATACTATCATATATTAAATCTAACTGAAGTCACTAGTACGTGTACTACACCTATATTTCTGGAAATATTTTCGTATTCTTTCTTGTATAATATCTATGAAAAGAATAATGCGAAAGCAAAAATTAAGGACAATTTAATAAATAATTCGTAGGTGTAACGAAGTACTTTAAATTTTTTTTGTTTATGTTAGTTTTCTATCAATGTGTCTGTAATTTCGTACTCATATTTACTATATTTAAAATACTAATTCATTGCCTATGTATATTTATTGTGTTAAAGAATAAATGCAATAAACTAAGTACACGAACTAAAGCTTGTAATAAATATTAGAGCAATAAAATTGATTGATATATAATTCAATGGAATAATATTATATAATTTATTAAAACACAAAACTCTAAGTTTGCGAAGTAATCATAGACAATTAAATTCAAACATTATTTGTTCAGTTGTAAATTTTTAAAAATTTAAAAGAACTAATTCAAAGGGAAATTTTTGAACTGAATTATCTGTGTTGCGGTATAATGGAAAATTAGACAATTCTTACTTTAAGGATCAGGAAGGGAAAATCTTGACCGGACCGGGAATCGAATCTGGGACCTCCCGTTTACACGGGGTGATATTTGCGATATGCGTTATCCGAGTGGACTCCCCGTTAGATGCTAGCCTTCTCCATCCATTGTATAGACCTCACCTACAATTTACTAAATCACATTATTCACGGCCTAAATCTAAGATTTTATTGAAAAATGGATATTATGTGTAAATTGATCACATGTGTGTTTAACGATTTAATTTCAAGAACAGAAGAAATACTTTCAAACAAATCTCAGCCAAAGGTATTAAGAAATTGAAATGAAATTAGATATCCTCATCTATATATTGCGAATTTTCGCATAAAAACATTAGTGAAGGTGGTTAAAATAAATCGTATCTGAATGGAATCTATAATATCGAACAAGATAGGCGAGATTTCAGATTGATATCTCTAACTGTTTTAGAGATGTTGCGAAGTTTAGCAAAAAACATGCCTAAATGTAGTTAAAATTAGTCTTATCCGAAGGAAACGAGGCGAGATTTAAATACGTTACGTCTAATAATTTTCGATATATTGATAAAGTTTGCAATACACATTCGTACAAGTAATAAAAAGGGTCGTACTCAGATGAAAACATGGGCGTGGAACACGATGGACGGGAATTAAATTCTGTATCTTAATCGGTTTCCGATTTATTGCGAGTTTATGCATAAAAGTATTCGTAAAGGTGGTTTAAATGAGTCGTATTCGTATGGAATCTATGACATGGAACACGATGGGCGAGGTTTCAGAGTTCGGATACTGTAAAGGTTTTCAAAATATTAAGAATTTTGTTCAATACCATTCGTAAAGGTGGTTAAATTTAGTCATATCTTTAAGGAAACGTGTGTGTAGAACACGATGGACACGGTTTGAATTCTGTAATTTTATCGGTTATCGACATATAGCGAATATTTGCAAAAACATTCGTAGAAGTAGTTAACAAGAATCGTTTCCAGGTGTAAAAGTAGGCGTTGAATTAAATAGTAGACGTTTAAATTATACATCCTCATCGGTTTTTTATGTATTGCGAATTTTTGCATAAAATCATTAGGCGGTTAAAATAAATCTATCCGTATTGAATCGATGACATGGAACACGATGGGATAAGTTTTGTTTGAACAAAGTATTTTTTTAGGGTAACAGGCTACATGACGGTAATCCACATCGTGGCAACTCCCCTTTAATAGCGTAGGAAGGGATTTGAAATGGGAGATGCGGAAGGGTAGAGGAAGGTAGCCAATAGTTAACTCGGGCTACCGAGCTATGGTTTAAGGATGCTACCCGGCAATTCGCCTAAAAGTGATTTGAGAGATTTGAAGACATCCCCAAAGGTAGCCTCCTCCAGAGCTCTAGTTTATTTTTCATACTTGCAGAAATTTATTAGAATTCCTTCCTAGAAACGGCACTGACAGTTTTCCTCTCCGTTTTTGAACTAAGGTTCCCAAAAGCCGAGGCACCTAGGCCTGTTCTGAGAGGTGTATGTTCCGGGTTCACAGACCTTTGCCATACGGTAAGAGTTGTCCATTATTCCTATTGGAATAGTCGTCCAGCTGCCTCCTAAACTGGTCGAGGCACGGAGAAGGGCAAACTCCTCTCCCGCTATCGGAAGGGCGTGGGACAAGCACCCAATGCCCGACCTACCTGATGCAGGTTTTTCTAGGGTTTTTCCTTCATTTATTTAGGCGAATGCCGGGTAGGATCCTTAAACTATAGCCTTGGCTACCTTCCCAATCCCCCTTTCAAATCGATTCCTATGATATTAAAGCGTAGTTTCAACCACGAGGATTAACCTCATGTAGCCTGTTACTCTAAAAAAATTTGATTGAATCATAAGAACTTTGCAGGTAAAAATCAGCTTAGCTCTCGTTTCAATACACGTACTTCTACGCCTATAGAATACTCTCGCAAATAGTTTACCAGGCCTCTTACTTGAATATACGCATAAATACGCATCGATTTTTATTAGATTTTTTATGCACCTTATTATTGTCAAAATTCTGGTATTGTTCATATTATCTGAAAAGTTTTATTTTACTGTAAACGAACAGGGGAAAACTCTATCTTAAATTTTTGCTTCTCTGTTAACAGTGTTGGTAAAACCCTACAGTGCATTATACAATTCAGTGTTGTCCGTGCTACTGGACTTTTTATCAAAGGCCTAAAATTGAAGGTGTACAGTGCAAGTTAAAGACGTAATCCCGATATAAAGTATCAACTTTGACGTGGCCCTATAGTAACTCTTCCAATTTAAAGTACGCTATGTGAGCGTATGAGTCATGGACTGTATATCATCCAAAACAGCAGAGGTGGAATGTTGTAATATGTGAGAATAATAAACCTAAAATTATTGTAAATTAATAATTCAATTTAAAAAATTCAATTACAAGATAAACCAACAGAGAAGAAGAGAATACTTTTGCTTCAGGTGCTGTGTACAAATAAGTAAATAAATACATACGACAATAAAAATCAAATTAATATTCATCGTACAAAAAAATACGAATTTAAACAGTTGATTCCGCGTTTTACACGTCAGTTATGATAACACAAACATTTGTAGAAGTTGGTTCATCACAGAAAAAAAATTAATACAAGCAATTCATATACAAAAATAATTATTTCGACTAAACCATCATTTCACTGAATTCAAATGATAATTTTTATTGGGGCCGTTTCAAAGTTTTACCATCTGTTGTATTAATGATTTTGTTTTAAATCTGTTAGGACTAAGTTTACATTGCCTATAATACACAGTACCTTCGTTTCATTCAAGTGATTAGAGGCTCTGTGTTCCTAAATAAAATACAAACAGATGCCTTTAAAGAATTTAGTATGGGGGTCTATTTGAGCTGGACCAAATGGGGTTTCTTAACTACATGCCAAATCTAATGTAATTCAAGATAATTGTTTAGTGAACTGAATTATCCAGTCTGGGTAACACGTGGTGGCGTGTGTCAGAACAGCGTCCTGGGAATTACTATGTTTGACATTTACATCAGTGACGACCCAATCAGGCACGACGCTCACCTACCACGCTACGTTAATTCCATAGCATAATTACGTCACTAGTCATAATTAATATTATATAAATAAGGAAATAGAGCAAACAAATTAATACTTTAAGAGCTTATAAAATAGCATGGGGATTCATATTGTAGCGGAGAACTCGTTGTAGATCATTTCTACAGTTGAAATATTAAGTGGGGAACGAATGTTAAATGTTAACATGATGACGTTTGTCGGGCTAAGAACAAAGAGGAAGCAAGAAAGGAATAATAAACCTATTTCTGGGTCCCAGACTATAAATTAATTGATGTTTTACAATCTATTCTTTCGTATATCATTTGCCATGGGAATCTACTACCGATATTAATGTAGACTGTCTACTCTTATGCTTAAGAACAATATTAACGTAAACATAGGCTTCCAAAGGTTTATTATGCAACTTTAAAGATAGTTACGCTATAATTTATGTATTAGAAAAGCTTAGCAGAATGCACTATGGATAGATAGATTTATTCACCATTAGCCCTCTAAAGAGGAAATAGGATTCGTCACAAATGTACAGTAGATAAATTCCATATAAACTTATAATACACAAAAACACACACAAAAATTCATATCTGTTTATATTAGTCTAGTCACTACAATCATACACACTATTTTTAGGAAACACGCACACGACACAAATCACTTCCTGGTATTAATCTCCTGTTGCTAGGTACGGAGGGATGTCGTCATAGATATTTACTAAAACAGAAAGCAGAGGCAGGAAAACAGAACCAAAAGGGGAAAACTGGACAAACTATTTACATATTTATAGTATATTCGGCAATTTTGTAGGCAAGGCAGTTCAACGAATGTCAGACCGATTCAAAAATTCGTGTACGGAGTAATAAGTTCCATTGACAAGGTAAGTTTTACACTCCTTTACGAATAAGTTGTAGTTGTTGATGTTCTTTACATGATCAGGAAGGCTGTTAAATAGTGCGATACCGGAATAATGAACGCTAGACTCATAGAGACTGAGGCTGTGCTTGTCAGACCTGAGAACTGAACGGTTTCTTGTGTCATAGCCATGATTGTCCCCGTTACTTGCAAAAAGGTTCATGTTGCGTTTAACAAATTTTAGTATTTCTAATATGTAAGCGCTAGGTAGAGTCAGAATATGAAGTCTTTTGAACAGCGGCCTGCAGCTTTCTCTAGCATCTGAATCTGATATAATTCTAATGGCTCGTTTTTGCAGTTTGAAGACATCCACACTACGAGAACAATTGCCCCAGTTGGCAATACCGTAACACATATGTGAATGAAAGTAGGCAAAGTAGACTAGTGAAGCAGTTTTGGTATCAACTTGTTGCGTCAATAGTCTCAATGAGTAACAAACAGAACTAAGTTTGCGCACGAGGCGATCAATGTGCAAGTTCCATTTTAATTTCATGTCGACTTGCAAGCCGAGGAAAGTCGCATGATCAGAGAACTTATCCGTTACGATGTTGTTGGTTTCTGTTGTAAAACGAACTAACTTAGTTTTCTGTAGATTGAGTGTTAATTTATTGGCGGCGAACCAAGTATTTAGGTCTCTAGATGCAGTCTCAATCTTCGCATTGAGATTATTTAAATCAATGTCCGTAATTAATAAATTAGTGTCATCTGCGTATAAGACAGATTTTATAGGGTCCATATATTCTGGAAGATCGTTAATATACAAAAGAAAAAGCAGGGGACCTAATATTGAGCCCTGAGGCACGCCACAAGAAATGCCCTCCCATTCTGACAAGTGCACCTCACCAGCTTTGTTTTTTAAGGCTACCTTCTGTTTCCGATTGTTGAGATAAGATTCAAAGAGTGCCAAAGCGTTGCCTCTGATCCCATAATATTCTAATTTTTGGAGAATGAATATGGTCAAACTGATTACTAATCCGCAATCCCTATGTATAATAGGCAATGAGACAGTTAATTATGACTACATATTCATATTCGAGTAACTGAATTCGTTCATATTTGTAACCACTTCCAAGACATAAGTTCTGGAAACGGAAACACGATCCTCAACAGGTAAGTCTATCCACTGATTTCGCGTGAATTTCGTTAATCTTATATATAGATCCATTTTCTTTATTTGGGGGAATGTAATTAGAAACAAGTAACTTCAAGAGGAACAAATGTAAAGTCCATAATTAATCAAAACCAACTAGAAAATATGTCTAAATCATGACCTCATGAAATTCTGTGCAAGGCGAGTGACCAGAGTCAGAATATAGTTGCCTTCTAGGAAGAATAGTAAACTTTATGACAAACAAAGTGAGGTAGTCATCAGCTGACGTAAAATGGCTATTAACCTCTTGGGAAATGCTTTTAGGAAACATTCCGAGTTTGGACACGTGTGGATTATACAACAGGTAATCTATAAGGATTTGACAAAAGCGCTTCAAGTGGAATGCGGTTTGCGATGCGGTGGAATCTAAGAGTTCACAAAAAAATATTAAGTGACGTAGATGTATGCAACGTTACTGTATGAAGTGATATAAAGAACACGCAGGAGTGAAAGAAAAGGCTTTATCTCTGCAGTAAGAAAATGAGAGACTAGATGATAACAGAATCGATGAATTTGTAGTAATACTGCCTGATGATTCTAGACCATCGGGAATCCTACAGATTGACTCTCAGACTGAAACCAGGAGTTTTTGATGTGATATAAGCAGAAGAGTTATCACCTGGATACGCAACACTTATAACTATCATAACCATCAGTTTAACTGAGTAATAAATTCAAATTATCCAATCATGGCAGAGAAAATTTTGGTTAACTCTTTTAGCACAGTTTACAGCTCTAATGGCAAGGAGACTGGAATGACGTGCAACCAGATGCTGGTGACTTATGGACTAACGCTTAAGTGGCACAGGCGAAAGGGATATTTAAGGTCATTGAGTGAGTTCTATCAATGAACAGTCTAAATTCTTAACTGTCGCAATATCTAACTCCGTCAAATTCAAACGTCTTGTTTAATCTCTTGTCATAATTGTATTTACAAAATACAATACCGTAAAATGCGCCGTAATTTTATTTTGCATTCTTATTCCAATTGATATAATCATAGTAAGTATACAGAATAGACTTAATACAAATAAGAAATAATATTACGGTTATTTTGTATTAAATTATGGTAGCAGGGTACGTTTTTATTTTGGTTCTTACCATAATTAATAATCTAAATTCGTGTTAAATTTAGTTAATGAATAATTAATTGAAATTAATAATTGTTTTACAAGAATTGATCCATTTATTTATTAAATTTAACTGTTTCTGAAGTATTAATTTTATACGTTTATAAAATCAAGTGAGTAAACCTACTAAAACGTCACACCATATTCGTATTATTTATTGTTAGGTTACTAGTTTTATAGCGAAGGTTTTCTTTTTTTAGAAATTATTGTACCAGTATATTCTCCTACGCAGTTAGACCTGCTGTATAATATAAACAGTAATCATACGTGAAACATAATCTAAAAAAAGTGACCTGCGAGGGATGTTCTCTCGCAGGCAGAACCTTGTAGGGGAGATACGAAGGGGCTAACTTTGGGGATACCTTTTCCTCTCCGTTTTTGAACTAAGATTCCCACGAGCCGAGGCACCTCGGCCTGTTCTGAGAGGTGTATGTTCCGGGGTCACAGACCTTGGGCATACGGTAAGAGTTGTCCGCTATTCCCATTGGAATAGTCGGCCAGCTGCCTCCTAAACTGGTCGAGGCACGGAGAAGGGAAAGATGCGTCCCCACAGAAAACTCTTCTCCCGGTATCGGAAGGGCGTGGGACAAGTACCCAATGCCCGACCTACCTGATGCTGGTTTTTCTAGGGTTTGTCCTGCATCTCTTTAGACGAATGCCGGGTAGGATCCTTAAACTATAGCCCGGGGGCCCTAGTTAACCCTTGGCTACCTACCTCTACATTTCCACATCCCCCCTTTCAAATCCCTTCCTATGCTATTAAAGGGGAGTTGCCCAACGTGGATTACCCTCATGTACCCTGTTGCCCTAAAAAAACATAATCCATGAAGTCATTCTTATGCCACCATTTTGAACGCGCGTTTCATTTTCCTACAGTTATATTTTCGTATTTTCGCCTTTCATGGACAATTGTTGAAACCAGTTGTTTGTCTTTAAACAAAAAGTATCTATTCACTTTAGTTGTTCTTATACTGTAATCTTAGAGTTAATATATTTCAAATACATTTTGATTTAATTTATACATTCGGTTGAACGCTGAAATGTTCTTATTTTCTTGAAAGTACTAAATTAAAATTCTAGATCTTAATGATTTAATTGATTTTAAATACTGGTTATCGAGCACACATTATACATGTTTTAAACCTCTTAAAAGTATGTATTTCCTCATTATTAGAGTTGTTATATAGCCAGTGTATTGTTTAAACAAGGTACCTTGATTACCTTAGATATAATCACTGCCCCAAAATTAAACAAATTTAATTTATTTTAACCGTAATAAATTGTTTCCATGATATGTAAAGTTAAAGTTCTCCTTGACTTTAAGTTGCTTGTTTAAGCGCGGTCACACTCGACTAATATTTACTCACCCCCTAACGACGCGCAGCTTGGTCCCTTTTACAAGATGAACTGCAATCCCTCTTTGCGTACGTACCCTTGAAACATGCAAAGTCTGCAGCCCTAACTAATTGCACCCTTCGGGAGCTTTAGTGGCCAACATATGCCAAAATTCTCTGGTTACGAACAAATAATTATCGTGCTATACAGTTACAAGGTACACTTTTTCCCGGAAAACCGTGCAGGCTTAAAAGTATTAAATAAAAATATTATTATGGTGTAGCATGTTTCAAATACACGCCCCCGTTTAGCGAGAAAGAGCTTTTACATGTAAATTTAATTCGTTTTGGACAAATAAATTATATAAAAATTATGTAATTGTTATTTAGAATGTAACAGGCGCATTTATTCGTAAGTTATGCATACCTCAATTACAATGAACATGTATATGTCCCTGAATTAATTTTTATTGCAACGCGGACGTCAGAAAGTTAATGAACTCTACAGACGTAACAGGAAAACACCATTTAAAAGCTAACATGTGGCTAATACGTTAACAATATTAACAATTTCTATCAGAACGAGATATTAAATATTAATAACATAAATAAATTAAATAATAATCAAATTACACAAGCGTATATATATATATATATATATGTATAACACAATTGTTGTGAATAGTGATACAGTAAACAAAAATATGTTTCTCTGTAAAGAAAGAACAGAATAAATTTTTTATTGACTATGTACAACAATTAATTACATTATTTACAATTACATTATTTACAAGCCTACCTGTAAAGAAACGACAATTAAAGTTTACTATTATCAGTTCTTTACGAATTTTGTTTAAAATCTATCTTGTTTATAATTCTCCTTCGTAAGTATATATATATATATATATATATATATATATATACATAATAGCTGGTGAGCCCGGGTATTTATTTAAATTAGCCCACAGAAGGAATTGATTTCACAGAAACCTCTTGGTAAACATTTAATTTAGCCAGCATCAACAGCGTCACTGTTTGGAACATTTACCCATTTGCATTACCCTCCCCGAACTAACCCCTTGGCAACTTCAAATAAACCAGGATGATGACTGACGGTACTTTAACAACTTCGGAATTCTCCTACTACATAAAAAATTGTGTCTAAAAATAACGCCAAATTAAATTAGTGAAAAATACTCACTAACTTAATAAAGTTTAAAAATACTCCTGTTACCTTAAAGGAATAAAGATATATAACCTTTAAGTACACAAAGACCAAAATATATCTGGTACCATCTTAAAAACAAAAATACGTCCTGTAACTTAAAACGGTAAAAAATACTCCGGGTAACCTTTTGTCAACCACATCCACCTCGACGACGAACATAAAATTTCCTTAGTCAACCCGTATTAATGCGAGAATTAAACTCAGTTATTCCCACAAATCCTTGCTGCAAGGGTTGAAATTGTGCATTAAAAACATTTCGAGAAACTATTAATCTCATTGACCCCGTAGACTAATTATTCGACAAAAATATCGACCGTTTTGACATGTTTTAAAATTCCACCCACCGTTCACCCATTGGAAGTTTCCGAAATCTTCCAAAGGCCGACAGAAACCTTTGCAGGCGTGTGAACAGCTAATAAAAGTTTCATCTCAATCAGACGAATGTTTTGGGAACGCACAGGTAACACACATACACCCATTCATTTTATATATTGTAATGACCACCAATGTATCTTATGCAAGTTTTTTCTAAATTATTCAATCTTTGAATTATCAGCGTAATATTATGTCCAGGGTATTATAGGCAATAGTCAGCATCGCGTAAGAATGTGGAGTGTTTCGAAAGTATTATTGTCGGCGATGTGTAATATTGAAAGCTTTGACAAAACGTGCAGTTTCCGATGTGAGCTCACCGGGAACGGTTATCTTCAGTCTCAGTGTGTGACAGTCAGACAGTGAGGACAGATTATTTTGATTGCTTGTAGACCCTGCTAATGAGTCTGCATGTAAAAGTAGACGAGTAAAAGCCAGATTATCAAGGTTACTGTTGTTAAAGTGACAATTATAGCCCTTTCTAGATATTGAAGGAGACAAACATATAAGTTTTTATAGGAAAAGTTTTACTGGCTGTCGTTGGACTGATTGCAGTGTTACAATTTATTGAGAGTTGAACTGATATTTGGAAAGTGTAATTCCAGATTCCTTGCTGTAGATATTAGCTCTATTCGCCGAAATATTGGATGTAAAATATATGATTCATGATCGTCTGTGTTGTTGTAGGGATTTAATCGAGTATTCTGACTGAAATAGTGTATAACGTGTAATACTATGAACCTGTTTACGTGAAATAGTCATTTAAATAATTTGTGATCTAAACCCAAAAGTTGGTAAAATTTATGAAGTGAAAGGTTAGGCGTGATACGAGAACTGCTACGATGTCTGGTATGTAACAAAATACGTTGTAAACTTTGTATAATATACCTTACCGTCCGATTTCTTATGTCAGTTTCATAGTGTATTATTCAATATATTGTAAATTCATTTCTGCATTTTGTAATATTCTATAGATTTTGTTAGTTCATTGCGGGTCCTATTACTGTTTGAGGCCCGATAAGCGGCCCTGAATGTATCAAGAATCTTATGAAAGTCGTTAAATTAATATATAATAATTTTGTATAAAAATTAATTGAATTTAAATTGCAATAAATTTCTGTATTTAAAATTGAATTTGTGAGTAATCTTTTCATAAATTAAAGAAAAATTGTTAGATCTGTTATGACATTAATTGGCACCATATCTGTGTGAATATAGATCATTAGTATTATAAAAAAATATCTCTGATGGGAAAGGTGTTTATTTGATTCAATTTTTACTTAATACCATTTCTAAAAAAATAAGGAGAAGTTATATTATAAAAGTCTCTGATATATTGTTATTTTAACAATTTCGTACATTACGTGGATACAATTCGTTCATTTTAAAAAAATGTTGCTTCATTCGTAACGTCGGCTACGGGAACGAACCTTAAATAAATGTAAAGTAACAAATGTACTGACAAGGAAGAAGGTCTTTAGACACGGTGCCTCCCTTATGTTTTACTGCTTGCTATGAAATGATACATTAAACCTAGAAGTTAATGATTTTCAATTTTTGTATTCAAGTATTACATAGATGTAAACTAGTATTAATTTTTAAATCTCTTTGCAATCATCAAAATAAAATAATTTATGACCCTTTCAATCTGCAACTCATTGGATGTACATTATTATTTATTTTAAGGATGTCAAGCAAATGTACGTTCTCGAGTTTTCAGCTATTTGCCAATTATCTACACGCTATCGATCCTTGCTGAAGACATTTCCCCAATCAGTTACCTCCAGATGGGCACATTCACTCGGAATGCATATCTTAGATTCCCTTTCGCCCAAGAGCAAACAGCGTCGCTTTCATCCCCAATTACCCACCAATCAGCGGTCTGTGTGCATGTCCCCGATCTTCATGCGTCTCGCAATCAGTCCGCTGATTCTGCACTGCGAGGATCACATTCTTCCAGAAACGCAATTAGGTTGCAGCTAGGAGAATGTCTTCGAGCTGAGATATGCAAAAATATATGCTCGTCAAATTGAGAGTAACAGTGATTGAGTGGTGAAGGGAACTCCAATCTCTTGCTTATTGGTACTCCGGCAATCTGGCAATTTAATGGTCAGCAAAAAAGAGTGAAGTGGGTAAAAACCGTCCAAGATTTCATAGTGTATACCTTTTCAGTTTCCAAATCAGGATTTAAAGAAAATATTGTTAATTTAAAACAACCTTTGGATACGTATTCTGCTTTAACAAAATAGCGAAAAAGCGAAATGCTGCATAGTAGATCCAATATATATTGAATCAATGTAAAAACTGTTACAAAAAATTTAAATTCCATATTATTCGATTTTATTTGGAATTAAAATTATTTCTACTTGATATTTTTAAAGGTTTATCCTTGTCAATTACAAAATATTAAGTTTTGTGATGTGATTGAATGGTATTGTTTTATCTCATTTCGGCTCTAGATGCTGTTGGAAATAGTTAAAAAAATAGTTTAATTCATATTTTTTTAATTATGAAAGTAACAATGTTATGCTAAATTATTTTATTTGTTTGAAAGTTAACTATTGTTTTTTTCATTATATTTATTGTTAGATACAACTGTAGAGGTTCCTGATCATAGAGAGGAAACATTTTTCGTATTGTAATAAATGTAAATTTTAATTAATAAATTTTGACTTTTGCCCATGATACATTAATTATATTTAAATTATAAACAAGTCAAGTTTATTTTTCGAGTTTATTTATAATTTATACATGTATATGTATAACATAGCATGAAAGTGAATTGATCAACTCAATGACTTCATTTATCTTTCTGAATTTCTGTTGTACTTTATATTTTAATTTTCTTTTGTTTTGTTGTTTATGGACTCGTTAAGGGATGGTCGCGGGATTTAACAAGAAGGTATTAAATTTATTTTAGTACCTGAGTTTGCTATTAAGTATAATACCAAAAAATATATAATAATCTAATCATGTAAACATTGCTCCGGCTAGTGGCATGGACCGATCTGAGGTTTATTATAGGCATTGGAAAATTACAGGTACACCACAAATATTAGTATGACGATTAAATTAATTATCTTAAACTGATATAACTATTGATCCATCTAGATTTCACTAAATCTTTTGAATGTGCTCATAAGTAATATTCGAAAAGTATAAGATAAAAAGTTTCCATAAATACATTTGATCTGTCGCATACTCGAAGCTGTAAATTGTTGACGCAGACACATTAACGAATCGTAGGTCATCCAAAGTTTCATTAAAGTAGGATATTGCATAAAAATATCAAACAGTATCAAGTCAAAGAAAACGAAATAAATTCCTGTGAATTTCAACCGAGTCAGTTTCGAACAATCAACAAACGGGATAATTAATCTGTCGAGATCACACTCAAACAAAATTATCAACAGCTCTCTACATATTGTGTACTTGCACCAATTCTAAATTGTCACAGCCTTTTGATGTCGAATGTATTAAGGCACAAATATGACATAGCACAGATTATGAAATGGGGTAAGGAGTGCGTACGTAATGTAGTTGCATCATTTATATTTAGTCTAGTAATTTCTGAGAAATATTTAGGAATTAATTATCTGTCTGAATATTGTGTTTCTAGAGTAAGAACCAAATTTGTTACCTTTATTTAATGATTTTTGTTTTGTTTTTAGAGAAACAGGCTACATGAGGGCAATCCACATGGTGGCAACTCCCCTTTAATAGCGCAGGAACGGATTTGATTCGTTAGGGTAGATGAAGGTTTAAGGATCCTACCCGGCATTCGGCTAAAAGTTTTGCACAACAAACCATAGAAAACCTGCATTTGGTAAGTCGGGTATTTGGTACTTGTCCCACAGCTTTCTCTCTCCGCGTCTCAACCAGTTTAGAAGGCAGCTGGCCGACTGTTCCAATTGAAAAATCCAACAACTCTTACCGCATGCCCAAGGCCTGTGACCCTGAAACATACAGGTTTCAAAACAGGCCGAGAGGCCACGGCTTGAGGGAACATTAGTTCAAAAACGGAAAGAGTAAAAGGCATTCCCAAAGTTAGCCCTCTCCGTCTCTCCAGAAAGGTTCGGCCTACGAGAGAACAGCTCTCACAGGCTTTCTTGACCTTAATAACTGTTTCAGTCTTTCTAAAGATATATTAAGTCGTTGCAAGAAAGTTACGTACGTAACGTGAAGAAATTTAAATTTCTTACTTAAAAACTAAAAGCTGTTCATCCGATTTTTCAATTGGCGGTATTTATCCATATCAATCAATAATAGTTAACATGATGCAACAAAGAAAAGGAAGCAGAATCTTTGCAAAGAAGTGCGCTTCAATTATAGACGTATACCGCGTTATCGCTACAAATTTTTAGATGTGAAAGTAAATGCACCAGTTGTTATTCACTTAGGCATGTTGATTAATAAATTTCACTGTAAGAAGTTTTGTGTATAATTGAGAACCTAAAACTTCGTTGAAGCCTCCTCCACCCCTTTCTTCCCTAAATATTTCGCGAGGGAAAAAATTGACTTGGTGGAATAAATTTATGGAAGAAAACAGGCGTTGTATTGTGAAATAAATATTTGTGTCATTAATAAATGTCTCAGTTTTAGTGCTCCTATATTTCATGCACATATTTTGATTCAATTATTAAAAATTAATAAGATCTTAGTTTTGAAACAAATTCAGCTGGACGTTTAGACGCTACGTTTAGTCCTGATATCACAGCAGTTGTACAAAGATGATGAGGAAAAAAATGATCTCAAAAGAAATTTAGAATTACCAAAAAACTTAAATTAAGGTGCCATATGTCTTCTAACTGTTTAAGTTTTTCTTTGTAATTGTTTCACTTATTACATTTCTCTACATTACTACGGTGATATTTATTTTAATTTATTCTGTTTCGTCAACTGTCCCATAATGACGAATTAAGATTTGTCACAGGACAGCATGGACTTATAATTATGTGTTTAGCGGAATGGCTGTCCATTAGTTTAGATATACAGATATTATTGACTGTTTAAGAGCAAATTCTGAATAAAACACAGCTTTTTAACGTCAGAAAGTGAAGTTTAATAGAAATTATACATCATTTCGTCGCTAATTTGCGACCTCTTCAGGTAATAAGTTTTCCACTATAAAGGAACATAATATAATAATTTATGATATATTTGGTGGATGAGTTATTAATATACAAATTTGTAGGTTTATTAGAATTTATATTATTAAGTTATATATTTCGACCAGAGCAGCCAGCGGATTCCGTCCGTGAAAATTAAAATTTGGAAGTCCACCAAAATTTATAGTAATAAGTTATTTGCCAAATATTTGATAAAATATTTATTTGAATTATTATATTATGTTTATTTTATAGTGAAAAAAACTTTTACCTGAAGATATCGCAAATTAGCGACGAAACGTTGTATAATTTATATTAATATTCATTTTCTGACTTTAAAAGGCTGTGGTTTATTTATACAAATATGGCCTTATTGTAAAGTTAACACGACATTTTACAGTTGTATGCTCTATTACTGGTATAAAATTGTAATATACTGCTGACCGCGTAAATGACGCTCTCCAACCTCACGCGAACTTCCAGAAGTATTCCTGTTTTACATTAATCCAAGCCTCAACTCTTGAGTAAGTTATTCCATTTGGATTTCGGGAGAGACGTGTGTAATCCACACAATGGCTGGTGTTCATTACCCCTCCCACGCTGGAACCGCGACTGACCAAACGCGTTGGGCTGTCCATTGTAGCCCGTGGCCTAGTGAAAGGTCGCATTACTGCTGCAGCCCTATTGACCTCCTCGTCGTTAATAATTGTTGCCCGCGACCAGAAGCTCGAAAACACATTGCTCCCCTCACCTTCCCGCAACCACTTGTATGTTTTTGGTTGGTTTGTAGCAGATCAACGAACATTGAGCTTTAGCAAAATATAGCCTACATGAATTGTCTAATCCTCTTACTGCGTGCTTTCACATTTTAGTTCGAAATTGGGAGCGATTTAATACCTTCAGATTAATGGGATACCACAGATTTAGTAAATTATTTGAACGATTATGGGTTGTTCTCGTATGTCTTTATTTTGTAGTACATAAAAATCGACAAGGCTAAGAAAAAGTAATTTACTCAGATTATGTCATTATGTGTGCTGGGAAAAATTGTTTGTGGCATTGTTCCACTTCTAAACTGAGTAATAAAAGCGCACATATTTTCATAACAACACGATATTCATTGTTCTAGGTCTGGCTACCCATAATTTTTTGGTGAAATTTAAAGATCAGTAATTATAAATGTGAAGAAACAATTTATGTAACGACTGGGTGCTAATACCATTTTGTATCTCTGAAATATTTGTATTTTAAAGACGCAACCGATAGATATAAAACGTAAATGTTTATTATATTCCTTTTTAATTTTTATAATCAGATCAAAAGGGTTCCTAACTTGGTCCTTATTGCATCTTCATTAAAATTATATGGAGTCAATTTTGCTGTAGCTATCCCTCAAACAACCAAGTAAATTCAGTTTAATATATTGTAATAATCAAAAGGTTGGCTTTAATTAATTTAAAGGACTTAATAAAGTGAGGTTATTTAAATGAAAAAGATAAAAAATTAACAAACAAAAATATTTATTTTATTTTGTGGCAATCAAAGAATAAAAGATAATTACATAAAATTTGAGATCTGTCGTCTCAGGGCCTTTACTGGGTTTGATAATGAACACAAAAAAATTGATTTAAAATCTTATTATCAAATCAATTCACAATTTACCTAAACAATATGTCGATAGAATGAAAGAAATTAACAAGTAGAGAAATTAACTTTGATTCACAATTAAAAGAGAACGAAATCTGACTTGATCCTTGAATTTGCGTTTACAATATTATTCAAAATTATGTTACTTACGGACCGTCGGTCTGGTACCAGAACAATCAATTTTACCTCGTTCGGCCACTTTTACACTCTTTAATTATTTAGTACCAGGCCTTGGTTTTCACTGATTCTACACTTCACTTTAAAATTTGGCAAGATTGGCTGTATTCCGTTGATTGCTCCGCTCCACAATAAATTACCAATGTTCTCCTGGATTAATTTCTCCACGAAGATTTTGGAAAGTCCTATTCTGACTAAAACTGCTCTTACTTTCCAATATTTACGCTGCAATACTTCCGTGAATGTTTTCTTTGTATTAATTTACAACTTTATCTAGTTATACATTAACGATGTCTAGTCTCTGCTCAAGTTTTATTACTTGTTCTGCTCCTCGTAATGTTCTGCAGCCAACTAACCGTTTTATTGTGTGTTCTGCTCCTAGCAATGTTTATCCGCCAAATAACTATCCTAGTGCTCTCGAGTTTGAGCGCGCATACGCCATTTTTGATTTTTCGACAAAGCCAGCGAGCTTGCTTCTCCATTGTTGCTTTGTTCGATCAGACCGCTATAATGAATTTATCAAACAATTCAAATTTTATGTCCAAATAACTAATGGCCTAATTAACTATTGCTACAATATCTAAGTAACAATGTATACGCAACACCATGTTTATTGATTGATTCCTAGTAGGCCTACTGATAATTTTCAATGAAATCCCTCAATTTATATACATTTAGAATAATTACAAACTTATAATATATTTCTCGATATTTCCAAATTAGAAAATTTATTTTATGAGTTTTCCTAAAATCATTATTTAGGCTATTTGCAGGGTTAATATACAGTCAAAAGATAATTTTATCGTAAATACTGTTGTAAACTAATAAGAATAAGGAAATATACTATTTAAAACTATATTTACAATTGCGTAGTAACATTATTGGTGACGTTAAATGTGAACCCAATTTACTGAGGAAGGAAAACACAGAAAGGAAACAAAGATCTGCGATCCAAAATCCCCATTCTGTAGCAAAATGTTGATCTCTAGGACCAAGCTGAATCTAGTAAGTCTGCGCTGTTGAGACTATCGTGGACTTTCTCTCAATGTACCATTATCACCGAAAATGAATGGTGTTTCCCTGTTCGAAACCTATAAATTACTTAGATTAATTATGCTTATTCTATCCACCGTTTATAAGTACTCCTCTTTTGCTAAAATTATAGTTGGTTTCTCATTGTTATTGTCTTCCTCCGCAATTTTATCTCTACTGCTTCCAATACTGTCTTCCCTGTAGTTTTCTTAGTGTCGGGTCTGTTTCCCTCCGTTGTTCGTGTTCCTCAGATGTTGTAATTCCCAATAAACACTTCCAAGAATATACTATATTATTTTGAATGTTACTGTTGAACCGAAACAAATATTTTTCGGTCCCCAAAACTTTGTGTTTTCAGTTGGCAGCTGGAGACTGCTGAGAGATATGATGACGTTGGTCGACTGATAAATGTTATCTGTGAACTATATTTTACAAAAATTGTATATTATCTTTTAATGTAAAAGTAATTATTTTTTTACTTTGGTGCGGAGAATATATTTGGAATATGGTATTGTTAAAAAGAGGAGTTATTGGAGAAAGCGGTGTTGTAAAAAGTTTCAATTTATAAAGTTATTTTAAAGCAACGCTGCATGTTTTAAACAAATTATTCACCTTCGAATTTTGCCCTCGCTCAAATATAGTATTTTAAGTTGATACAGTTCATTGTTTTAAGACATATATTTGTCTTATTTATCTACAGAAAATATTCAGCTTGAAACGCATAATTTGAAAGTTTCAAATAGACTATATTTTTCTCACATTAAGGTTCATAAACTTTATTGCCACTATACTCGTTTTCTCCTATAGAAATTTTTAGTTAAAATTCTTTTGATTACAAAATTTAGACTTTCATGTAACTTCTTACTCATTTCCTCTGACTCGGATATAAATAAAAAATTAAATTACCGACTGGCAAGCAACATGACGCAGTTAAACGACTAAATTTTATAGTTCCAATTTTTTTTATTTCTCAAAATATACATATATTACAGTAAACGTTCAGTTTATGTTTTAAAAAGTTATTACGCTTGAAACCAAAGTGACAAACTGATATAAATTCTCTGATTTTCATCCACGTTTGTAAATGAGTACATGAACTTGAAGTAAAACATAACACAAAATGTAAATACGCATTTATTGCCTCTAAACATGAGCCAAGATTAGCTTGTAATAACCATTTTTTACTCATAGAAGTTCAATTTAACCTTATTGACGAGAGAAGACACCAAAACCCCCGGTAAGTTAATTGTTCTTATAAATCATTGTTGTTATTTTTTGTTTGTACTGCGAATACAATTATTTACATTAATAAACAATAATATTTGTATTTTTATCTTCATTAATTTCCTTATCTCCTTTCATATATGACACATTTATATTCTATAGTCCTAATCAAATTTCTGTTTGGAGGTGTATTATAACTTACTCGTCCCATTCATTTTCAATCCATACACAATAAACAGCCTGTTTTATAGTCCTCACGTTTTTATTACACAATAAGAACGTTCAATATATTAGCTTTAGACATTATGTCATATTCATCTGAAACAATCCAGTGAAATACAGTTTGATAAGAACCATTCAACACTATACCCACAATACCAGCACCTCAAAATGATACATTACATTATTTATTGATGCTTTATAATAAAAACTCTGTGTTACTGTTTTTTAACTGCTTGATATTTAAAGTTTTTTTCTGTAATAAAAAAAAGGAAGACTTAAAACAGGCAGTTCGTTGAGTGTGCTCTTTAAATCTAGAATGAAGTTTTTTAATTCTTAGAAAACGTTGGCAGCGGTTATTCCCTACATCTCAAAATACTTCCGACTTGATTCATTCGACGACCAGAAAATTTTCTTACGGGGAAAATTTAATTCATTTTTCATTTCTGTTTTACTTTTGCACTTTCTGGGTGTAAATGAAGTGATTTGACGAGTGGGTAATTCAAAAACTTGAAATTACACATCAATACGATTACTGTAATATTATTCACATATCTAATTACAAGCGGCGTGCGCAGTAACAAAATGACAAATGATGGCATAAAATCCAGTAATACCAAATCGGAACTTATAATTTAATTCAGCTACGTCCATAATTATAGATGTGTTATGGAAAACTGTGTAAGGATTCAAAAGAAGGAATAGGAACAAAAACATGAATGTATAACATATTTAAAAACATTGCTAAACATCCTAAGTGGAATCGACAGGTATTAACTAAAACAATCGTTCAGACGTGAATATTAAATACCAATTCATTCATAAGATGCGTCAAACATGTAATGTAAAATTATTAAACAATAATAAATAGATGATTAGGTACTGAGAACGGCGTGTTCTGACAGAAAACAATCATATGATAATAGTAACAGAACGCTACTGACGATGAAGGATTAACAGTGAAAAGAATGAAGCACCAAAACATGACAGTTGTTGAAGGAGGAAAGAAAGATGGGCGTTGTGCATGTGCGGAATGAAAAAAAAAGATATCTCTTGCTGATCTACAGCGTTATTAAAGCTTTCTTCGAAAAATAAATTTAATAATTTCAAAAAAATTTCAAAAGATGCAGGAATAGTATCAATATATAAATATAAATATTTCTTATTTCAGTAATAAAAACAACGGGACTTGTTGAAGGAGGTTTGAGGTTAGATTCCCCCCACCATCCTTATACAGCTGAAAAAAATTATAAATAATTTTATGAAAGAATAAATTAAAGATTTTTAAAATTTCAATACTGTTATTTTGAAAAAGTCTCAACTCACAAACTTTAAACTATTTGTATGCAATTATTTGACAATTATTAAAATACACATAATAATAATTTTATAAATTCTCATTGTAATAATATTTATCCGTAACAGTCAACGTGACATGTGACGGAAATGTTTTCCTAATATCTTCTCAAAAATATACACTTAAGCCTCAAATAATTTCGTAATTCCACATTCAACCTATTTCTCTCATATGATAAGATGGTCGTAACATATTCAAATCAGCTTAAGTAGAAAAGTATATTCCTTATCACAAATATTTGCATTTTCATATTATATATAAATTCAGTCTATTTAATTTTAAAAAAATATTCTATGCTTCAGGATCAGATAACAATTTAAATTTGCATCATGAACATTGATTTAGGAATTTCAAATATCAGCGGAAAGTGGTGCTAAATACATAACAACGTTTTATAAATCAGCAAAAATGCAGTTTAAAATTGACGTTCATTATTTGAAAACTTTTTGTTTTATTCTAGGCATTTCTGTTTTATTTGAAAATCATGGAAATTAAAAGTAAAATTTAAAAAAAAATGTAATTTGAGTGTAGTGTGTAAATAATAGTGATAACTTTACTCTAGCATAATATTTGTCTGATTTAATTTTCCAAATACGTTCACTAAGTAAAAAATACGCCACTCAGAACGGAGTTTAACTTTAGTCAATTTATTCATCGATTCCATTACCCGGATAATAGACCTTGTGATGTTTTTGTTATTAATTAAGTATTCTGCCCAGCAGACTAATCTGGAAATTTTATTAATTCTATCACTATGTCTTTTATAAATTAAATTTTGTCCAAATTGTCGTTCATATTTATTCGAGTTTTAAAACTTGGTTGAAACTAACCAACAATTTCAAACATTCAATTATTTCTATTTCAAATATATATTTATTCAAGTCATAAAGAACGTATTCTCCAGAAATATATGTCTCATATAAATAAATAATAACCATGATACCGTAAATGAATTCAGATATGTCAAATCATGAAAATAAACACCTGTAATGTTCACATTTATTGATTTGTTGATTCTCATGTAATATAATACAGGAATAATTAAATTCAACATAATTAACGATGCTATTTTGAATATTCATTACGTCATGCTAGTGCTATGAACGGAAGGAAGTAGTTCAGAAAGATACAGATATCAGACATAAAATATAAAACGGCAACAGTTAACAATGACATAATCTGGATATATAAGATAACTCCGTGGTATGACACTCTTAGTATATAAATAAAACCAGATCTAACTGAACTTATTCAAACTAACTCTTAATGGGCATAACATTAAACAACATTTATAAATATTTATAAAAATTCAAGCCACAAATTAGTTTTTAGTAAGTTTAATTTTCGTAAGTTAAACAATCACAACGTATCGTAAATATAGGAATTATATTGATTGATCAACAAGAATTGGATTTAGTTGGAGCAGCAAGCAGGTGCTCTGAAATGGTGGAAATGGATTTTATCTGCTGCAAATTACCATTAATGCCAGAGAATAATACCCTCCTATTGATGATCCAATACTGCGGGGAAATTACGCTGAGGGTTCCAGGTCTTTCAGAACTTCCAGTCTTTGTTCCGTTCTAGCACCGTGCTAATTACTTCCAAAGTTGAAGGTAAATTTTTACAATACAAGTTAAGAAAATGGCTGAACTGAGTCTGCGTGCGCTTACATGGATTTGCAATCTCAATTTACGATATATAGTCCGAGTTAAGTATAAAAGTTATAACTTACACGCATGTATGCATAAAACATATTTACTAATTAAAACGGGGGGCAGGCTATGTTAAATTTAATTACGGAAGTATTTCTTCACTTTGTACGTGGAAAATTATATATCTCGTTTGAGTCCAATAAACAACGTATTCATGACCCACGTTAACAGGAAATTGTAATTCAATAATACTGCAAAAATTGAAATTTAAAACGATAATAAGATAAACACTTATTTTAAAGTTTATAATCATAACAATAACAAGATACCCAACAAGACATTATTTATTGTATCAATGTATACGTTATTTATTTTTCATGTGGTCAGAGAAATTCTTTTCTCAGCTCTTGATCTCTTACGTAATCAACTGTACGTCTCCGTACGTCTCACAGACTCAAAAGTTAATCGTAAAATTTCGTCACTTTCAAATTTTTATTCACAACGCAGCATTGACTTTCAAATTAATTTATTACAAATAATCAAAAATCATTATACACATACAAATCAGGTTGGGCACCTGTAATTTCCAAATTCTTTGGAACGATTTTCTCCGGCATTTGTTTACCTGAAACTATGAGATTTATTTTCCCAAGGTTATGGCGAAATCTAGTTAAGTATTAAAAAACAGGGCCTCTGATACTACTGTACATAAATGACGAAAATAAAATATTTCATATAATATATAAAAAAATGGATCGTTATTGCAGTTCAAAAAATATCTTATCTCACATCTGTATCTATCTATGTTTCTCTTTTCTCTTTTTGTCACTTTCTCTAATTATCTCTCTCTCTCTCTCTCTTAATTTCTTTCTGTCTTTATTTTTCCTTCTTCTCATTCTTCTTCTTTCTTTCTTTGGAGTCGTCGCTTGCTGCTCAGCTCACGAAGAACACGAATCCGGGAAACGCTCTTCACTTCTCAGTTCTTCAATGACCCAGATCTGCCTGGTACACGGTAAATATTTTGACCAAGTACACCATCTGTAACACCACAGGAATACTTGTACACGGACGAATTAGTGCTTCCCAAGTCAAATATTCAGTGCGGATATCACAGGAATGATCGTACATGGACGAGTTACCAGAGTCCACGCAAAGAAAAATACATAGGATTCTGTCGCTTAAAATTTAGATAGGAATATGCGAATTACTTCTATAATGATATGAAACCTTCTCTCAATAAATTTAAACAATTATCGATGCAGTTTACTATATATAATTTAAAATGTAAATATTACTTAACGATGACACCGAACTTCATTTTTCCATTTGCTGACCCATCTTATCTGAATGGCGGTTTATTATCAAATTTAATATTATATATAAAACACTTTTCGTAGAATAAATTTATATATTTATCAAATTAATTTATATATATAAGCTGCTAACATATTTTGACGAATAAATTTTAAATGATAATATTCCACTAAAGCATTATTCAACTTTGCTCAGTTTTAGTTACCAAGTTTCGCGAGGGAGTATCAATTAATTAGAGTAGCTGACAGGATATTGCCCCTCGCATCGGTTACAATGTAAACAAGACATTTACTTAACCATCAAGACTGTATACCCATCTCGTGTAGAATAGTTGATACTTGGAACATAATTTATTTGAGGGGTTTCATGGAAACAGTGTCTATTATGTCTACTTCTCAAAATTATCTACTCAATTATATATTAAATATAATCAAGTATATCCATTGTGTAAAAACATTTTTTCAAATGTCATTAACCTAAATTTAGATATTATCTGTCAGAAATATCTGAAATATTAACATCACTTGATTTAATGAACGTTAGATAGCGCGCTTCGAGTTGAATTAAAGGAAACATAATTTTTTATGTTGATAATTAATAGTTATGACAAATAAAACATTCATCGTCAGATTCATTAAATAAATTGAGTTACATTTCCTGAGTTTGGACTTTCCATAAAAAAAATTTTTAGTAATAATATTTCACCAAACACATATCATTGTGTGTCGAAAATATTATTATTCAAAATAAAAAATTGTTTATTTCCCAGTCTCGTCTAAAAGTAAACGATAACATTGGCGAGCATTGCCTCGGTTGCAATTTTAATTATAAGAGTGGGTGTAAAGTTCAGTTAATCTTCTCACCACAGAATTCAATATTAATTGTCCCATAATCTTAAACATACAAAATTAAACGAATTATTATCTCTCAGTTTCATGAAGTTTGAAAGTAATTGATATTCAACATAAATTAATTCATGAAGCGTAAGTTAAAGAGCCATTAATTTAAAAGTTACGCTATTATTTTGCAGTTCTCGGCAGGTGGGCTTAATATCTTCAATGACATGAAAACAATAGCTGCAAGACTTATGGCTCCGTGGGACTTCCTTTAGTAGGAGACGAACCTCAATTAAGGAGTTAGGATTAAATTTTGTCTTCAAGTTAAATGTTGTCAAATACAGTCAATCATTAGCTTAGGCTGTCCGATATTTGCGAGGTTTACAAGGTTTTTTGTTATCACTACACCTTACTATTTTCACAAAAGTAATAACTTTCAATGCAATTTTAGGGATTTTATTCTTATTCTACCTCCAAAGGAAATAAATTTAATAAAATATATATTTGAAGGATTTATTATGTTTTACTCTATAAACATCACAAGGAACTTTGCTTTAAAAGTACAATTACTATTTTTTTAAAGTAACAGGCTACATAAGGGTAATCTACGAGGTAGAAACTCCCCTTTAATAGAATAGGAAGGGATTTGAAAGAGGGGATGCGGAAGGGTATAGAAAGGTATCCAAGGATTAGCTACGACCCCCGGGCTATATTTTAAGGATCCTACCCGGCTTCGCCTAAAAGTGATGCAGGATGAACCCTATAAAACCTGCATGAGGTAGGTCGGGAATTGGGTACTTCCCCCCACGCCCCTTCCGATTTCTATTTTCTGAAGAATTATGAAAGAATTTAATTAAATGGTCTCCCTTTATATATACATAAAACTTCGTCATACACATTGAAATAATTTAGGAGTTTAAATGTGGTCAATTTTGTTTAAACATTTTTCACATATGGTATTAAATGAACGGGAATGTTAAATAGAAATTAAATTTATTTGTCATTTTATATCAGCCTGTTGCGCGCAGCTGTCACAAATTGGATACGGCAGAAAAAATTCTACACTAAAACAGTTTTTTGTCAATCATTTCTTCATAATTACCATTTTCATGGATCTTTAAGATAATTATTTCTAGTTTATCTTCATCGACTGGTGTTTAAAAATTGAAGCCATTGCGAGATTATCATTCTGGTTACATTGTTAATTTGGGTAATTATGCAAACAGTATGGTCATCCCTCTCTGTCTCATCCTCGTTTTCGTACGAAATTCTTGGATTATTGAGAAAGAAGCATCAATTTTATTAAGTCGATAATTGTTAACGTGAATGACGCGTGAAAACCGACGAAAAGGTAATCCTCCCAAGTAACATTTCAAAAAATAATTAAAAATTTCCCTTTCCTCAAAAAACTAAATAAAAGGAGTAAGAACATTATCTGATGTAATACACAGAATTACCCCACTCTGTATGTTTCACTCAATATCAAGACTCATAAACTGAAAAGGCTAAAAAATTTTATAATTTAATAATGTTATAGAAGCGGTATTATTAGCTTTGTTAAAGATTTTTTCTGGTTTATTGTATCCACCTAAACAATTTATTACCGTAATTTGAAAAACTAAGTATACATAACATAACATGCCTTTCCTAACTTAATATTGAGTAATTTTGAACTTAATATTCCCTCAGAAGTACCTATCACCAACCACTGCCTTCTCATTAAAATAATTTTTTGTTCATATTTCATAGTCTTTTCTGAGAACTTTTGTATGTTGCGTGATTATTTGTGGGATATTGTAAAATTTAGTTTGTTTTATTGACATTATACTTTCCTTTATCTGTATCGTATACACTTTTATAATAACTAAAATTATTATTAATATTGATTATTTATTCATTACAGTAATACAAACATTTATTTCTTCAAGTTATTTTTAAATTATATTTTTGATTTTTTTATTTGTATACAGTCGCATCAACAGCTTGGTTATTAGCGACTAATGAACGGAACTCAATTTTTCTTATTCGGGGACCTGATCTGGGCGAGAGTTTCTCTCACGCTCACAAATATCGATGCCCTGGGACCTCGGTGATGCAAGTCAGTAACGCTGTCCACTACACCACAGGAGGTCGGCTTTACTGATTTTTATTTTATTTTGATTATCTTTATTCCCTATTTAACACGGGGATTTTAATTAGCCGCCACTTTATAACAATAACACACATAATAAAGGATGCAAGTTTCTCTCGGTGTAAAGAATAAATGAAATCTTCTCGGGCTTCTAGAAAAGTCTAGAAGACGATGACAGTGAACGTCATCGAAACGTCGATGAAACAATTGTAATATTTAATTTTGTCAAGAGTCAACTGGAATTCAATAACCCTAACATTGAAACTAATACAACACTATCGTTACACTAGATTATTTCAAAACGCGAAACACATTACGATAATGTTAAAGTAGACCTAAACAGTAATGCGAGTCAGAATAAAAAATAATAAATGAAGAAAAATTAACTATATCATATAAAAGACAACAGAACCTATATATAAATTGTTACAGCCAATACATAATTTTAAAAACAATAAAAGTATTAATTCAAGGGAGGAAAATACTGATATCGCAATAAATTAAGCCAAAAAGTTTAGAATAGTAAAACTTAATAAACGTTTAAAAAACATAGAGGTTCGAATTTAATTAATAATTTACATCACACTAAATCTCTATATTTATCGAAACCATTTACTATCACTTCACATCATTTGGGATATAATGGAGTTTTAATTTTTTACAATAAAGGTTGACTTACAAAATTTGACTAGATTTGAATGTATATTCATGTTCATCAAGACCATAGATCTGTGTAATAATGTTACAGGATTTCCGTAAGATTGATACGCATTTGATTGGAAAAACCGATGAGATGAACTAAAAAAATATTTAAATGGTGAAAATGTGATGGAACAAATAACGAAAATATGAAGGAACAAATATATCGATCAAATTGAACGAGTGTATACAATATTATTACATTGGTTATTGATGATAGAAGTAAAAATATTTCGTCTGTTTTGTGACATATCTTTTTATAGAAATGTATAGATTCAAATTGTTCTAATGGTTACGTTTGATATATGACTATGGAAAAATGCATTAAATTCCTTAAAAATTACAAAAATAAATATTTTGGAGAAATTTATTAAATAGTGTCTTCTTTTTATAAATTTTCGACTGATTAAAGCCATTGTGTTAAATATATAAACAAAACTATTTTTTTTTAATGCGGGTTGATATTTTTCCATCTTATAGATCTGGATAATTCTGACGCGGTAAAATGTAGAAGTAATATATGGAGTGTCATGTAGTTTTGTACATCCACCAGCGTCCACATGCTCGTAAACTAACGTAAATTACATTTGAAATATATGATAGTGGATTTGGGATTACTTAGTATTAACTAAGGCATTCATAAATAATTAAACGGTTCGTGTAATTCAATAGTCAATCTTGTACCAGAACAGAAAACCTAACTACGATATTTTATTTTAACAAAATAATCAGCCAGTAGATACTACAATTATTTTCACGTTGTAAGAAGAGAACTACGCTAGAAGGCCTCGAAATGAGTGGCGTATAACGACACATGAGTATGTAGTGGTATTGAAATTTAAATAATTATGTTTCCTATTTATGAAACAGATTGTATAAATACTCATAATATGTTTAATTTTCCCATTCGCTAAACATGCAGTTTACAGTCGTTCTGCTATATGCGTTTACATTAACCAGCTCGGGACGACCACTGATACATTTTGGAACTCTCAAAATATATTCGGTGGATTGTAAGCTCTATATCTAAACAACGATGAACCTTACGGATTCCTCTTTTTATTGCTGTTGACACAGCTGTATCATTTAAAGGGATGGTACATTCCCAAAGAACACAAACGAAAAGGAACCAACCAATCTAGATTTAGCTTGGCTTCAGAAACAATAGATGACACAGCAACGCAGTTATTTATATTGGGGTCGTTTGAGTTGTAAACCATGGTTTATGTTTCGTGAGAGCGAACGCAGACGCCATCTATCAGAGGAGTAATTTCAGTTTTTTTTCATGCCACACAGGGAGATAAAGCCCGACCTGACATGGGGAAGAGTAACGAGAGCCACCGAAATAAAGCCGAGTTCAGTATCGCGCGTTTCGAGTCGGAGGCTCGGTCCGTAATAAGCTGCCGACATGGCTGATGCAGCTTTATCGCCGAATTAGCTCGCTCGGCCCAACGGCTCTCCTTATTGCTGGATGATTAACTGACAAATTTATTTCACTGCTCCAAAACACGTGACTTATGTAATGTTTCGAATCGCAGATTTAAATGCCATTAACCGTGCTCAGATGAATATCTACAAGCTCTTCATTACAGTAAATCAAAGACTCACAAATATATTCTGCTTTTATTTTTTCTTACCTAAGATCATATAGTCACAATTTATTTTAATAGTGATTTCTGTGTTTTCAGTTCCTCAATATTTTACCTTCACATTTTCGACTTAACTTAATAATATTACAAATTGTAGCTGTCTGAATATCTAAGGTTTCACTCGTATATTTTTCAGAGGCTAATCCGGCTGGATCCGAAAGCCTTTTGTTCCGTCAAAATATAATCGTTGTTACAAACCATAATGTTTTCAGTTCTTCAATATTCAGTAAAATTGAAATTTGATGCCAAAAAAGTAGCAAGATACCAAGTAATTCAATTATTCGACTCATCATTTCACTTCAAATATTATTTAACCAAATAATATTGAATAATATTTTAATTGAGGCAATTATACTCGTATGTCAGAATTGACTAATATTTATATGAAGGTCAACGGAATTTATTTAGCCATTTAACAAAAGTTTTATCGGGGAATCGAAATTGCAGCGCACTAATTGTATGCATTTGAGGGCTACTAACAAAAATATGTTAGAAACATCACCGAACTTTATTTATCCATTTCACGGAAGTTTTATTGGACACTCGAAGTTGCATTACACTAATTGTATGCATTTGAGGGCTATTTCTGAGGCAATATTCTGAGGACTGCCACAGTTATTCTGCTTTGTGTAATTTGTATGGATAATGTGGCATTGTAGCCAACAATTAATTGGATTCTGAGTTAAGGGCCATTGCTCTGCAACACAGGGCTCCTCGAGGGCCATAAATTGCCGATAGCTTTTAATCTCCTATGGAAGGTTTAGCTATAATTTTCCTCCTATAATCTTCTAATAACACAATGTCTCGTTAGAAAGCAACCTGAAGTACAATACAGGATTAAATGAGGCTATCCCATTAATTGGGAGATTGCCCCCTTTATAGATTTTAAATAATTACAGTTATGTGATTTACGCCAATGCTGCAGGAAACCTAACGATGCATCCATTGAATTTGCAAGAAAACGGCTTGAGTACACGCAACAGTAAATTACGTGAATAAATAAGATAATTGAATTTTAAATGTGCTCTGATAAACGGCTTTATCGTCCTTTCAAAACATAAATTTTGCCACTTTCATCTTTTATATTTGCATCTATCATTATAAATTTTTGCAAGTTATAATTGAACGACATTGTTCCTCCGCAATAAGAGAGAATGTAGAGGAGTGGGGTTCCAATCCGCGTGCTGACGGAATGATTAAGGATTTCCTTGATTACGGGAAATCATTCTATAAAATTATACAAAGTGACAGCCGCAACGTTAAAAAATGTAGAAAACTTTTATAGCTGTCCTTGGTTTTTAATGGTTATCGAAATTTTTTTTATTATTTTATGATTGAATATATTGCTAAGAAATCTAATATTATTTAATTTATGCTTTGGAAGACAATTTAAACACAATCATAAAAACGCTTTATTCGGTGAAATTGTCTTACATATCCATATTTATTATTATTATATATAATTATGGCTTCAAAAGTCTATTTATTATAAAATATAATACATTAAAATTGTTGATTATTTTATTATTAAATAACTGTATATTTTTCGTAGGGCATCATGTATAAACCGTGATAAGCAACGTTACCAAAACTCAATTACTTTTATTTATCAAGCTGTGTAAATAACTGAGTCAATCTAAATGGTAAACAGAAAGTACCTTATAATTCAGATAATATTATAAAGATTATTCATTATGAAAAATATTGCCATTGGAAAATAAATGTTTTTAGAGAGAGAGACAGGAAATTTATAAGAGTTATGTGTGAAAGGTTTAGTTATATGATAATAATATTTTTATGTTACAAAAATATTATAGTTTAATTCTTACAATAATTAAATTCTTACGTAATTGCAACGTTAAATAATTTTAATTTAACAGTAGCTCTACTCCAGAATGAGATGATAAATGCTTCATATTACTGCAATTAACGTACAAACTGATTCTCTGAAACTCAACTATTTCTACGATCCCTTTTTTTTGGCAATACTACCTCAATGCTTTTGCTTTGCCTTTGCGTCTAACTTCGTTTTAGCTTTTCTTTTGAGTTCGTCGTCCGGTTTGTCTTGTGTAACTCCTACAGCTACAGTGTGTTTTGAATCACATGACGAAAGTAACAAGGATTGCAGAAAATTTGTGTATTTTTGGATATTTATTTAACTAATTGGTATAGTTTAAACACAGACGTTGTATGTTTTATAATTAAAATAATTTCCCATTCAACATAATTTAACTATAGCGAATTGCTTGTAACTTTTACACGCTTATATGACTTTACTCTATACATTGCTATATTTTAATTAAATGATATTCTCTTTGATCTCAGATGCTCTCTGGGGATCCGTATTTCCATTTATATCTTTCAGTTTAGTTACATTCTACCAGTTCTTATTGGGTAACAATCACTTAACCGCATTATCCAATTATTTGTTTTCATCGTGACCGCCAACAACGAATTGGCATCACACTTTAGCTAATTCCCTGTTTAATCATATATTTACAACAACTGCCGTTATTTAGAAATTTATTAAAAATAATTAGTATCTTCCTCTTGATATCCTCCTTACTTCGTCCAGCTGTCCACATTTCCCTCAATGACTAACTCCCAGTACTTGGCTCCTAAGTCTTACTGCTTCGCGGCGTCCGAAGGTTTTCACATAAATTAATACGTCCGCAAAGGATTAAAATATTCCAAATGTGTTATCTCATAATAATATTGGCGAAAATTCTTGATCATCGAAAGTTATAAAAAATGTGTAATCCTAATTCGTAACGATCCAAAACTGTATACGTAAAAAAATCGGACTACGTTAGTCATTAAAATCACACAATTATCTCTTCCACTAAACTATTCGTTATGGAGGAAAATTGAGGTATGTGGTTGACAATTTATTTTTTTAGTAAAATTTATTAATTTTTAATTTCTGGGACCATATTTTTTCATATTAGGCAGGAAAGAGCTCTTTCAAGATCAAGTTTTACTTAGAGGTCACGCTCAATTCATAGAGTGATACAAATAGGCCAGCTTGTTAAAAGTTTGCTGAGTACAAATTCTCGGAGACTTTCTGAACTCATTATAAAACCTTCAACGTAACCATAAACAAAAGAGTGTAAATCGCTTGTAGGCGCACCCTGAATCCACGCTTATCCCGCAATTTCTCCAGAGGGTTGTCGGAAGACAAAGAGCGCCCTCATGCTGTAGATTGTTCTGCAGATGGGTGCCGACATCAAAGAGAACTTTCTGCAGCAGCGTCCATCACGGCTGACGCTCAAACCAGTAGCGTCGCGGTTAAATTTGGAGTTGGCAGGGTAGAAATTATTACAGGAGTCCAAATTTTGATTAGAATTGCTGCAATTATAACTAAGTAGCTAATGAAGCACAAACACAAACGGAACACACTATTATTCATATTCTCATTAAAATTATAAATTTAGTTAAGACAGAACCACTACTTTTATGCTTAAAATTTTTCTTTGTAAAGAAAATGTCAAACGCTCATCATGTACCACAGCAATATAACTATAAGCTCTTAACATTTTAAAAACTTCCTTAAATACTATCATTATTATTTTACTGTCCATTTAATGGCTCACGTTCCACGAACAGATTTAAATATATATAACTTTAAATTTTCATATAAGACTGAGACAATTGCAAACATATGATGCTAATGCGTGTCATTATTCCTTAATATGAGAACAAGTTCTTATTCTCACAGTTTTTTGTCACTAAATACAACGTTGAAAATTTTCCAGCACCACAATATACGTTTCCGCTGGTATAATCTACCAAGAGATCTTCGCAATTCACAGGAAATAAATCACGGTGTGGGTTTGAACTAGAAAACTTTTCCGGGGTCGGACGATTCAATTCAAGATCGTGACATGTATTGCCAACAGAAAAAATCTATAACGTTTTCTCGCAGAAAAGCTCACCTCGTCATAATTATGATCTGCGGACCACATTTCATTTTTGCATACATTATTTATTTAATAGAAATTCGTTGAATTAAGTCACGGAATATATTTGTAATTATTTTCAAAAAAATTGCACATTCTATATTCTATAAAAGCGTACAACACAAGCGTTACTTATGAAAAATATTTTAAAATAATAAGAAAGATAACCAAATACAGATAAGAGAAATTATAATATAAATACCACACAACGTTTCTAGCAGCCTTGTTCCTTTCCTCAGTTGCAGAAAAAACTCAAGAGCTCAACTGTTTGAATTTTGTCAATTGACTTGAGCAGTTGTGTCTCTCTAGGCTCTTGCGTTTTTACTGGACCTGAGGAAAGGAACAAGGCTGCCAGAAACTTTTTGTGGTATTTATATTATCACTTATTTTGTCTGTATTTCGTTATCTATCTGATTATTCATTTTCAATCAGACTTAAATTTTTCATTTTGAAAAGTATTAAATCTGCTAAAAGTTTTAACAAATTTAAGTACAAGAAACCATTATCTGCAAATGTTATTCAGAAGCAATTCCATTAATTGTCCATAAGAAATTCCTTTCACACCATATTCACAAATAGGTTTGTCAATAACTTGTAAAAGTAATGCACGGAAAGTTGAAGGGAATTCACAAGAATTCCGAGGCTTGTGTTACTCAATCTTTGTTATAGTTGTATATATATAAGAGGGGAAAAATAAGGGAAGAGCAAAGATAAGTTTTAAAAATTTAAACTACATGCTGTATAATGGAAATAATTGTGCATTCATATTCAATAGAATCGCCTTTAAAATTAAAATATATTGCAGGAAGGATTATTTAATAAATTTGTTCGTCAATTCATTATCAGTCTCCCTTTTACGATTTTGGACGCAGCTATTTGTAAAAGTTTACACGAAAGTAAAATAATTTTCGAATTAATATTAATATAATTATACAAATTTCCAATAAATTAAAAACAAAATAATACTTCAACGTCAACGGTTTTGACTTAATCTAATAGAATATTCAATTAAATTATGGCAACACACTCACAATTTGGTGTACTTCCAATTACACTTTTCAAGCCTGTATCATTAGAAAAATATAAGATTGCAGAAATATAAATTAGACACATTTTTCTACTTTAGAAGAGAGTCAATTGAATTGGAAACGTCATATAAATAACCTAATATACGAACTTGACACAGCAGACGTAAAAGTTTCAAATTATACCGATATAAAACTGAAAAGCTAGTATTTTATTATTTAATTATGCCTTATGGAATTATTTTATGGAGTACATGGCCAAATAAAAAACAGTCTAATTTATTACCGCGGCGTCGGCAGAATAATACGTAAGAGGGCTCGTGGAAAGTATTAGGCAGTTTTACCCTCTTACGACGATTTATATACTCATTGATGTCATTAGCTATCAACAGTTACTATATATTCATTACAACTCTGATAAACATTCGTAAAAAATAATTTCATTGATAAATTTTAAAAGTTTTTATCAGTTACTCAAATGTGAGTGGTATATTCAGAGTCAAAAATTATTAACAAACTTCCAGCCAACAATAAGTTAATAAATGCTGTAAATTAAATAATATGAATGAAACTAGCTAATCGTTCACTTTCTTATTAAAAATTAATTATAAGCTAGGAACACCGATTCACTTGGCCCTTTCCACTTGCTTGACGACTTCCTTCTTCCAAGGGTATAAGTTAAAGGACTAACCTAATCTAATACACAATAACGCAATATTTGTAAATTAACATTCAAATCAGTATTAAAACTTTCTTGAAAAAATTATATTCGTACATTATTTTTGTTAATTATTTAAAAAGTATTCACAGAGTTATTTTTCAATTTATTTTCATGACGAATGTCGTTAGGTCACTAAAACGGAGCATAAACTTAGAGCACTATATATTCAATTAGGTTGGGAAAGTTTACTGTAATATAATTTATAAGATGAAATTGGTCACATTTCTTTTCATACGAATTAGACTTGTATCGATATTTATGAGTATTTTAACGAAAACAAAATCACTAATGATAACAATAAATTATAATATATAAATTAGTTTTATTTCTCAAAATGTTTGAAATATACTTCTCCAAATAAATTAAATATGAGAATGTATATTCATATTAAAGAATGTTCAATTATATGTAATTAAAAACCGAACCTCTTTGGCGAATATAACAATACACGAGTAAGTTACTTATTCTATAGCTTCTAGAGTCGAAATTATGCGACAATAAACGGCATCGTTTCTTTGTAGTGGCATTGAACAGGCGATATCAGGTCGGGCAAAGATTCACAGCCATGAAGTAACAATGCCTCAGAAAATCCTATTTACGTCAGGTGAATCACAGACAGGGAAAAGCTCTTTCAGGGGATATAGCGTAGATTAAAGGAATTAGATGATTTATGGTGCAGGAGAAAGCTTTATTGAGTGTAGAAAAAAACAGTAACAAGACATTCCGAACTACTTAACAAGTTTTTTGATAAAATAATAAAAATAAACTGTCACTCTATAGATGCGTATTATTGCTACAGTAATAATTTCATTACTAGTCAGGTACGTAATAAGAAAATAAACCCTTATTTTGAATTCCCTTTATTAAATAAAATATAAATATATTTCTTATATTTATCAGTGGTACAAACAGTATGAAACCATAGTAAACAGATATATAAAATTCTGTGTCATGATGGTAAAAACTAGGATTTATCATACATTCTCTCATATTATATATGAATTATCCTATTTCCTTAGTTGAGTACTAATGGACCTAATAAATCTAATATTTTTGAATAGTACAACTAAAATGAATTGATTATGCATTAATTAACAATTCTACGTTTATATTAAAATATTCTCATGAATTTGCTGCCAATGTTTTAAAGTGACTAAATCATACAGAAGGTGGATCAGCTGTGGTGCAGTGGGTTTAGTAATTTCCACACATCATAGTAGCCCTATGTTCTATTCTTGGCACGAGCTGGACATTTTTGTCCCATCGTCAAGCAAAACCGAGGGTATGGTCCATAAACTATGTTTAAGAAACGACCTCTCCGAGTAAAATATCTGTATTTGATTTTTTACTAAAAAAAAGCGCGGGGACGCATTAATTAACGTCTCTGTTAATAATTCTGTACTGCCAAAGTCTGGAAGTACGGGTTAGTTGATCTGATTTTCCAGGGAGGTTACAAAACCTGGGTTTAAAATTATAGACCGGTTAGTCTTACGTCAGTAATCTGTAAAATCGTCCAAGGAATTAAATCAGACTATATCCGCAAATACCTGGAATTGTAGAAGTGGCTCTTCAAAAGTCAACACGGTTTTAGATAAAGTTTCCGTGTATGAGCCATGGAAAGATGTAGACAATGGTGGGAAAATAGATGCTATCATCATTGATTTCTCTAAAAAATTTGACGTCGTTCCGCGTTAAATTTTGATAGAGAAACTAGACAAGACAGGTATTGACAGGCGGGTTGGAAAAATAATTTCTTAACGGGCGAACTGAAAGGGTAAGATTGGAGGGAAACTATCAGTAGAACTAAAACTAACATCAGGAGTGCACCAGGGATCAGTAATCGGGCCTTTATTCCTATAAAAATGAGCTATCATTTACAATAAGTTCTAAAATCAGACTTTTTTTCTGATTATTGTACCGTCTATAGAAAATATAAAAGGACTTCGGATGAATTCGAATTTCAAAACGAATTAGTTTCAGTAAATAGTTAGGTTGAACAATTAAATTGAAGATAAAAGTGATAAAACCAAATAAATAACGTTCAATAAAGTTCGTGCTGTTATACGATTTGGTTATAACATTAATGTGGAGAAAGTAACTCAAGTAGACAACTGCAAATATTTAGGAATCATTTTGAGCCCAAATTTAGGTTTGAAAGAACAAGTCAATGTTGCGTCTCTAAAACATTTCGTAATTTGAATATTAAAATAAATCTGTACGGTTAATCAGATGGCGTTGCTTATAAATCTCGAGCATTGGGCATAGATGGCGTAGAAAACAATTTTATATGGGAGAAGCAAAATTTGTAATACTATGATCTGATCACATTTCAGATAAGACAGTGACATTAGGGTGGGAATCGTGGGCAACAAGGAGAAGAAAGATAAGGTTTGCCTGTATTTACATCGCATACGGGAAACAAAGACATACAGTATGGGCTTGAGATACCAACATACTGAGAGAGATCATCACAAATTTTAAATCAAAACGAGACCCGTATTTACATGTTCATCGACCGATAAGCGATCGTATAATTTACCTGTGGCACTGTTTGAGGAGAATCTTGAAGGAAAATAAAGTATATTAAATTATTTTTTGAGAAGTGAATAAATTTTCACCGTCTCAAACAAGTGATAATAATGATAAGGTCGGATTGTTTTTTGGTTAAGTAAAGTTTTTTGATGTTTGGACAAATAGCAAGTGGTTTAATGAATATCTAAGACGTTTTATTTCATAAATTTAGTATGTGTTGTTTACAAAATTATTTATATATTTGTTCTCAAACTTCCACTAGGATCTATACCATTAGTAGAAAAATTATATATACACGCATTTATTCTTCTTATGATTTGTGATCAATTTCTCATTTTTTATCGTTTGTAGTTGTGTGTAATATCGTTATAAGTACGTTTAGCAGAGATATCAGTGTTATTATATACGTAAGAAAATTGTTTTAGAAATATCTTGTTATAAATAAAATTGATTTTATGTATGTGTATGTCTGTATGTTCCGCGTACAAATCTACACCCGTGGAGCAAATTTGACTAGATTTCGTACATGTATTCCTTTCGAACCGGAAACAAATACTGTGGAAGTCAGACATGACTACCACCCCCAGAGGCGGGGCTGCGCGGGGATGGAAATTTTTAAACGTGTTAAAATGGCCGATATTTTCGTCTAAAGAAAATTTTGCGGGGTCTATGTGAGAGGTAGTGTTTTCTCCAATATTTTTGTGTATAATTTCAACATCTTTCAGCTATCTTTAACGATTGGGATGCAGGGGCGTTATATAAAATAACACAAAAGCAACCGAGATTCGTGTCAAATCCGGGGTTATGGATGTTCCTGAGTTTAACTATAACAACACGGGAAACGCCAGGCACCTAGCTTGTATACTAATAAAGTCAGTTTACTCAACAAAGTCGTGTTTTAAATTATATTGTGTATGTATTAAGAAAAAGGAAATTATAACTTAGCTAATTTACTTCACATTATTCAACAGAAATGATGAAAAATAAATTTGATATTGTCATTATCAAAAGATTAAAGTCGACAATTTTTATCCATCTAATGACTAGGCTCGGCATTGCAATTTCTTGTTCCCCGCAATCAAGAGCTGAAATAAATAAAAACAATTGCAGACGATTCTTTCTCTTTTATTAGACTTCACCACGCTATGGTGTGATTAGACGCCGGATTACAAATACCTACGTGGTGGGGTTTAGCAAAGGAAGAAAGATACTTCCGCCGGCCTATAATCTTATAAGTTATAGCGGTACCGAGAATATTATGTATTACGAATATCTGCTGCTGAGACAGCGAATGGACACAACACAACTGTTTGTAAACTATTGTAGTGTTTTAGACGCATGTATAAATATGACTATATATATAATGTAATAATCAAAAGAAAAGCCTTTATTTAGTTTAATTAAATAAAATTTACCTCACGTGAAGCGCCAAAATGTAATAATCAAATGGAAGGCTTTTATTAAATGAAAAGATCGACAAGAATATAATACATATAATTATTTATTTCCACTGTGTTGCTTTAACTCACAAACAATTACAATTTAAAATTTTAGATCTCAAGGTTTGATTATGGACACAACAAGTTGTTTTAAAAAAATCTAATTAACACTCAGTTTATAATTCACCCAGACAATATGTCGATAGGAAGAAATTAAAAGAAAAGAAATTAACTCTGATTGACTATTAAAATAGATCAAAATCTGACTTCTATCCTTTAATTACGTTTACATAAATCATTATTTTGTATTTTGCTACTTACATCTGTCGAGCTGGTTCCAGCATTCCTTTTTGTTTTCGGGAGTACACTATTGCAAAAATTTTGCACTGATTCTAATATTGGCTCACAGATTTTACATTCTTGAAGTCCGCCTTGATAGGCTCCCAGGAACTCGTATGATCCTTCTTTTTGTCAGCTATCTGGTTACCGCTTGCCTTATATGAATCTGTGATTCATAGATTTGCTAGTCTTTTTACCGCTTGGGATTTAAACTGCAACTTTACTGTTCCTGGCTGGCTACAGACGTAAAAACTGCACTCTTTTCCTGGCTGCTGATAGACGTAAAAACTTGGCGATATTTACGTGATAATATTTCCGTGAATGTTTTTTTTTACTTTATCTTAAATTCACCACATTGTTTAATAATACATTAAACAACGACTAGTCTCTGCTCTAGACTCATTTGTTCCGTCCTCCGAAATTTCCCGTCACCAACTGAACTATCGTCGTGCTCTCGAGTTTTTGGGCGCATTCGCCATTTTTGACTTTCCGACAAAGTAACATAGCTCGGCTTCATTGTCGCTTTAGAAGCTCCTGCCGCTACAATTAAATTTTATTAAAACCAATTAATGTCTTATTTAATTGGAATTACAAAATATATATATATATGATCAGACAGTTTGTGTCTGATTAACTAAGCATAAGGATTAATACGACAGAATATGTCTAAAACTTCCGATAGTAATAAAGACTTTATATGGAGATTATTGGTTCCCCCTTTTTACTAATATAATATTATATCTGACAGTACAATTGAACAACGTGCCGTTTTAACTTCAAAACTGAAATATTACAATTTATATTTGAATAAATTTCTCGAGCATAGGAGGAATTTAAGATTTAAAATATGTATTTTCGAAAGAATTGTATATTTTATATATGGTGTTTTAATACAATATTGTTTTTTTTTGATTCTAATTCCAAACTAATAAAATCATAAGCAATTTAAATTTTTTTATATTGATTTATTTACAGTCGCATCAACAGCTTTGGTTATGGGAACTCATTTTTTTTGCTTTGTCAGGGGACTGATTTGACGAGATTTTCACGCACACAAATATCCATGCCCTCACCGGGATTTGAACCAAAAACCTCTGAAATGCGAGGCAGTCACGTTGACCCCAACACGACTGGAGGGCGGAAAATTTCAATTAATTGAGTCCGATGCCTGGTTTTTGCGGTGAGTTGTATTTGAGGCTCTTGCGATTTGAATCGCTTGATGAAAGCTACAATTATAGTTAGTACAAGCGTTGTGTGGTATTTATTTTATCACTTAATTTTGTCGATTAATTTGATACTTATGTATATAATTAAATTTCAAATAATAAGTCAAGACTAATCAGCAGACAAATGCCTTTCACACTCCGTATAATATACATTATTTCTTGAAACAGATAAATTACAAAATGTCCGTATAATGTTTAGTAAATTGAATTTGACACGTTTCTTTTCTATGGAAGTTATCTTCAGGAAATCTCACACCAGTGTGTGTGTGTTTATATGCATACATAAAATGTGTTCGTACGTCAGTTTTAGTAATATGGAAAAAAAATACCTAAACTTAGGAGAAGTCGAAAATCTAAATTCGAGACACTATATGGTTGAAACTGACATTTTTTTAATGTTTTGGGCACCTCGTTAAACATATTAAAGAATATATAACCATCTACTTAAATGACAAACCCATTAACAATCTGATAATTTTTAGCTTATATTATTTGCGAGGGTAAATACACCAAAGTTGAAACTGAAACACATTTATTCTTTAAATTATCAAGTTACTTATACCGACTATTCGTGATATTAAAACCCGCCCTATACCATAAATCTATATAAAATCGTTTTTATCCCGTCATTTAGCTGCAAAGTTGTAATTTTTCTTAGGGTGGACTGAAAAAAATATTTCCACCTATGTACAAGTGAATTTATGCGCTGATGTTCTGAATGACTGCACCAAGCAATAAATTAACTTTACTTGTCTGTAATGAATAAGAAAGACAGCCAATTCAGACAAAAAAAAAGTGATCATATAAATGCCACACAACGTTTCTGGGATCCTTGTCCCGTTCGTCAAAAGCTTTTGAGTTTTGTCAACTGACAAGTGCAGTTGTGTCGCTCTAGGCTCTTCTTCGCACCTGACGAAAGGAACAAGGATCCCAGAAACGTTGAGTGGGATTTATATTATCAGTTTTTTGTCAGAATTGGCTATCTTTCTTATTCATTATTTTCAATCAGACGTAAATTTTTCATTTTTTGCCTGTCTGTATTGTTCAATCAGTAATAGATTTTAACTAACTTTCACAATCAATCTACTCACTTATTTCCGATCAAAAGTTGCCCTCTCTATTTTTCAAAAGTTGAACAGATTAATATAATGCGCTTGTCGAATGATTAATGAGACTGAGTATATAATTTAGTAGGCAATTTACTGTAAGCTCTCACGTTTATAAATTTTAAGTGATGAATGCAAAAAAAAATACCGACTGTAAAATTATTTTGTAATGATACCAAAAACACTTTCTATACTGGATATAATGTTTTTAATTTTTTTCTGTTTTAAACGTTCATTTATCATTATTATCTCTATTTGGTTATTTATACCACTTTCTACTCGGTTTATATCTAACTAGCATCGAATAATAATTAAGTGAAAATGGAAATTTCAGTAAAAGGGGTTTACCAACGTTGTTTTCAATTTGCATATCAGAAACTGGCTGTAAATGTGAGTGGTCCGATTATTTTAATTGAGCGTTGAAAAGTACTCCCGGGTATGACTTTGAGATCCGTTCACCAGCGAAGTGTGTTGCTCATTAAGTGAACCTTCATATGCTTAAATAACAAAATTAAAAGTAATGATGAAGGCAATTTCTTGACGGAATTAGACTGGATTAATTTATTGTTAACTCCATTAATCTGAAGAGTTTTAATACGCCATTACACGGAAATTAAAATATTCCTTTACTGAAAACAATGTCCCACTAATTTACAATTAATAGAATTTACAAACAAATTGATTTAGCTTTTTATATAACACATAAGATGAAATAGGACTATATTAAATGTTTATATACTAATTTTACGCCTCATATTTGAGAGTAGAACAGTAGATCACAAAAATATTCTAAAGAGTAACTAATAACAAGAAATATCAGCATAAACACTAAAAACCTTCAGGATATGGGTTTCTTTTTTTAGAAACAGGACCATTAATTTTTTGACCTCATCTACTTAAAACCACAGAACTGGAATAAAGAAGGCACGTTAAATGTGATAGAGGTTATCTAAGCTCCCCTGGCTTTATTTTAAAAATGCTACTCGGAATTCACCTAAATGTGATTAGGTAGGTCGCACCCTCGTCCTGCCGATAGCTAGATGTGGTGTTTTCTGTGGGAACGCAGCGCTCCCGTGACTGGTTTAGGAGGCAGCTAGCCGGCTGTTCCAAAGGGAACGAATGACAACTCTAGATGAATTACTAACGCCTGCGAACCCGAAATATATACCTCTTAATTGTTACATAGGCATCTCTGCTTGTGAAAATCTTTATTTAGAACCGGTGAGAGAAGACATCCTTGTAGGTAACATTTTCATTCTCCCTCTTCTCCAGTATTTCATCCAGCGTAACTCGAGACAGAGTATTGAACAAATATAAACAGAAAAACGAATATAAACGGCCAAACGTTCCCACGGTTTTTTTGTATCAACTTAGTAACACTGCTCACTAACTTTCAGAGATAGGTCGTTATAGGAGCTTTCATTCACAAGAAATTTGGCTTCATGATATCTCAAGACAATGAAACAAATGTGATTCTACGTTCCCGACTTATGAGATTTATTGCGTATATACTCAGAAAATAAATATTTCAGTTTATCAGCTATCACGTAAAATTGTTAAACGTAGAACTTATCCAATTTATAAATTTATTTAATATCTTAAATATATTTCCAACATTCTATTCTTTTTATTCCAACAATAGATGTACTTTTGTGAGACAGCGATTGAAAGTGCCGCTTTAAGGCTTCCTGCGAGTGGCTTTTTATGGGCTGTCGTGGTAGTCTGCTTTACTTTCCCGGTACTTAAATGGTATGCTGGCATGTACACCTTTGCTACTCATGCATTTTTTTACTGCAGACACGGCATAAACTCCGCTTCCTACTAGCAGGTTTTTATGAAAATCCAGCTGGCCACATGGTGACTTGACGTGAAATCAGAGATAGTGGTAGGGCGTAGGGAGACATTATTGCATCAGTAAAAAACGACGTTATGGCCGATCGGATGGCTCAATCTTATCAATCAGGCTGACACTTCCCTAGTAAAGACCGAGCCTTTATCACTGTAGCCGTGGAGATAGGCTGCTATTACTTTCATAATCTCAGCAAGGTACGGCCGTCGTAAACTTCACATCACGTCTCTTCATAACTATCGCTTTAAATAAAACTAGCTGCGAAACAAAGGTATCACACATTTATAGCGCATCCGTTATGAGAATTTGTTAATTTAAATTACATTGCATACGTAAGGTTCAGAGATACATTTTAAATGCACGGTTCTTTTCAACATAGCTTCTCCTAAAAAATTATTCAACTTTCTGATTAAAATGATATATGATTCTCAATTAATAATTTCTTGGACAGATCACTTAATAAATAACACATGAATTGTTAATTTCAATATGCTGTATTAATTTTGTATTTTCAAGCAACCGTCACAATCTGTCATGACGTATGGAAACCAGGTATTTTTGAGAAAGTATATATATACTTATTCTGGAAGAATATTATTTATAAGCGATTTTGAAGATACATTTCAAAATGCCAAGTTTTCCAGAAGTCTTGGTAAGGTTAATGAAATGATCTAGCCAAAAATGCTGTAATGGCTACGTCATCGCTCGCTCACAGATCCTAATAAAGGATAAATAAGCTTTGATTCATGAAGACTTCTGTGGGTAGAGAATTCAATTACAATTTTATTAAATTTCAAACTAAACACATATTATTCGAACAATTTTTAGAAGTAATTCTCCAAATTCATCAGTTATATATACAATAAGTAGTAGAATTTCATATACAGGACTAGTGTGTATAAATTCTTTAATAATAACAAACAATACAGTACATATTATGGAAAAGAAAAAGAGGCAGATATTTTTTGATTTATAAGAAAAATTGTTCTTTTTCATAAATTTCCGAATAAGTAGAATAAATAGCAGGAACAAATTAATTTAAGGAACATTTCTGTCTTATTAATTAAAAATAATTTATAACAGTTTTTCTTCGTACTATATGAGTATTGACTTCCAAATTTTGTGTCGAATCATAAATGACATTCTTCCCAACCAATTTCTCGGAATGTTGTCCACATTATTGAGTTAGGCATGTAAGACTGCGCCAAAACCTTTGCTGATTAGAATAGTGTACTAATATTCTCGTCGGGCACTGAAATTTATATGTAGATCTTCCTTCAGACGGGACGTTGACCTATGCCCTATAGGCGTTCTGGAATAAGTCTATCTGGGAACGCCTGGATGGAGCTTCATCGTTGGCGATCCCTTGGGAACTCTTTCTGTGCGCTGGTGTGCCGCTACGCCCTGAAATGGGATAGCGTAGGGGATTTATAAGCCGCCATAAATGGAATATTGCAATATTTGCTCTCAGGAGAATATAAACGTAAAATACCCTCAGTTCACGGCATGTGTTTACGATGGAAAAATAGATTTTAATTCTGACAGGAAGTAAATTGTTTTCATTTTAACTAATATACAAATAGAATTTTGTCAAAATAATTTTTATCCTAAAATTATTTAATTTACTAATATTATTATCGGGTAAAATGGACGTTAATGGATGCTCCCTATTGCAAAATTACAATTTGCTTTATTATAATAATTCCTGAAAAGGGCACAACCCAGAATAATATAAATATGTTGACATTATAAAAGCCTGTATAAATCTATTAAATAATTCACATTTAATTCATAATACAAAATATGAATTCAATGTTAATAGCAACACAAACTTCAAACCGAGTTACTCAATTTATGTACCTGGAATTTGAAAACAAATTACATTAATTATCATTGTAAAACATAACTCACAAAGTAAATACAATGGTAAACTATGTTCAAATAATTTCATACAATATTTTGAATAACAATACGGGTGCAGCATCTCTGCAGGCATTGTGAATCCTTTTCTAAGATTCCCGAGTTTAAACGAAGCGATTCAGGAAAACATAACATCACGATGAAAACGACTCGTAGCAACAGTAAAATAAACAAAAGTAGGGTACGAAATATCTTCGCAAGCACAGATGATTTGTATCAGTATTTCGTGATAATACTATGTGCTTCAATAGATGAAGACTGAAGATCGTTGTCTTACCAGTCATCGTAACGTGAAACCCCTTAGAGACCCATTTTGTTTCATAAAAGGAACTAACGTAAAATTAGTACTTCCAAAGGTTGAGTAAAGAAGGTTGAATAGAAAAAGTTGCTATGCCATGAACGTACGTGAGTCCATGTCAACCGCGTCACTGAATTTAATTCGCACTCTACTAAAGTTTCGTCTTTTCCATAACCCCAAATTGGTTCTAAATTACTTTGGTTTTGGCCCACAGATCGTCAGAACAATGTACTTCAATGGCCGTAAAAATACTGTTACAATTATGTAGGACGTTTATTGTAAAAATGAACTAAACGAATAATTCTGATACTATGAATGTTCAACTCTCAATTGTTGATATTATATGGAAAGAAATATCAAGGTAAAAAGGTCCTTCATACAAAAAAACAATCCGCGTTGAAACGTCCGGTACGTATAAATTTAAATTTTTCATAGCTATTTTTAACAGCCTTATTTAAGGTCGCATTAACAACAAGCTCATTAGCGACAGGGGTTACATATGTTAAATTGAATTATTGTCTGTATGAAGTTCGTATTCAGTATAATTATTTTTTAACAAACATTAATATCCGTGTTAGATATCAATAATAATGACATAATAAGCAATAGGATATGGCGTAACTTTGGAAATTCGTTCTGTGGCATCATTATAGACACCGCCCAGTTATGACAGTTATTGACACAAATCTGTAAATCAAAATTTCTAAACCAAGCTTTAAGGCGTTTTGTATGAATATTTTAACATTGGAAATTATTGGCAAATGTAGGTCTAAATTAGGAAATTTAGAGTATTAAAACACAAAAAACTATAAATCATGTTTAAATTTTGTGAATTATTCAGTTTATGACAATACATGAAATATGAGGTGAATGGGAAAGAATTGAAGAAAGACAAAGAGAGTGTTTTCTGGCTTTCCCTGTAGACGGAAGCACCAGAATAATAATAAAAAAGATATGGTAGGATTTCCTATTGTACATAAACAAGAATCAGTAAAATATGTAACAGTTTTCCATAACAACCTATTTAATTATTTATAAACACAGCACAATGTATTATTTTGCCTCACACTTTATTTATTTGTCATAAGACATTTAAAACTGGATTACACCGGGAATCGAACCCAGGACGCTTAGTGCGCAGTGCTCGCACCAGTCAAGATTTTTCTATTCTAATCCATTAATTCAGTTTCATAGCCCTCAAAGCTGAGCTTAGAACTAAATAATCTCTTCTGTTCTCCAATTAAATTAATAAACATTTCTCCACATTAATATTTTTGTGATCTTTGGAAGGTAAATAAATGATAATGTAAATGACTTGTAAAACATTATAAAATAATACGACTATTAAACAACAAGAAAATATTTTTTAAATTTAAAAACCTAATAATTTTGGCGTGACCGATACTACCCGATTCTTTTTTAAATATTCCTCATGTAAGGTTAACACTGCATGCATTATATGTGATGTTCGCTTCATTAACTGCTAAATATATTTTTAGTACATAAAAAAATGTGGTTGAACAACGATTTTAATTGATCATAACCGATTTTAACCACAAATATTTTTTTTAATTTCATTTTTTTTTTAAGTGGCCCATACTAACCGCCGTTCCCCTATTTTATCACTGTACCCTATTTACTGAAAATAGTTAAATTCTACCTATTAAAATCTATGATTTATTTAATTATTAGTAGTAAGTAGAACACAGAAAATTACTTCACGACTTGAATGCTCACCAAAGTACACCGCCCTGTTTATATCACACTGTTCCGAATATTTTCTTAGCAATTTTACGGTGTAATTCTGCTTTAGTTTCGAGTCAAATACATTCCTAAATCTTATTACTAGACTCTGTGTTGTAAAATTAATTTGATATTAAAACTTTCTTTCACTGAGTTTTAATAAAGATGTGGAAAATTCTTATGAACTTTAGAAATTATTAGTCAGTTTCTCTTAGCGCTTTAATTACGGAGTGTCTCATTATGCGAGTCATTGTGAACATCTGCGGTTTCAGAGGCAATTTTAATAAAATAAATTATGAACAGAATATCTAACTTTTTTCCAGAGTTTAAAAGAATATTTTTCGAAACAACTTATTGTTCTTCAAAAGAACGACTATTTCTTTTAAAAAAATGCCGTAAAAACATTTTCGTTTTGAACGTATTTGCTCTAATGAAACCGTGAACTGTTAAACAAAAAAATGTAGAAAATAATTTTAATAAATTCCATGAAGTATTTTATTCCTGTAATTCTTTTAAAATTTAAACTGTATGTCTTAATAGAGATAACTCACTAATTCTATTAAGGCGTATAGCTTTATTATTATATTTAAGCTAATTTAATGTACAGATGCAAATTGAAATAATTTCTACGTAAAGATATTTAATTATATTCATTAATAATGTAATTACATAATAACGGATTGAAGTAACTAAATATAATTTTTTTGTAAAATAATTACATAACCTTTTATTTACGAAAATTTAAAGCCTGAAAGGCAAATTGAGTCATCAGAAGAAAAAATTAATTAATGAATTTAATACCTCTAATCATAAATACTATTTAGTTTCATAGTGAAAGTAGTTACGATCTGATACGCCGTGACCGTAATTGTAATTGTAATAGAAATTAAGCCGTTCAGTTCAAACAACGTCGACTGAGGCTGTGATTACCTGAGATTACAAGCCAGTGCGATACAGACTACAGGTCTGAATTGCTGAACTCCGGAGATGTAGTCTGTGGAAACACTAACCCTATGGGGCTAATTTTCCAAGTTACCTGGGACTCTCGGTAGAGAGGATTTCATGGGGGAGCCTGGCTTACCCAAACTTTCAGAGGACATGAAATTGAAAATATATTAAACTTTTTTGTTTTCATGCTTTTAGAATACTGCTGGGATATGAAAAGTTTAATACTTTAAACTCACCGTATTTTCCAGTAATGAAACAAATTAAGTTATTACTTCAAATTTTTACATACGCCTTAGATAATAGAATAATTATTATAGATATAAATATATATATATATAGTTCAGAAAATAAAAAAACTAGCATAAATAATCAAAATGATATACATATAATATGACTATTAATTAAATAAATTACCTTTAATTTTTAATGTCTGTAAAAATTATGCTATTAATTGTAATTCATAATATAAGTTTTAAAACATTATTTATTTGACGTTTTGAGACGAAAAATGTTTCTAAGTCTGTAGTTCCCATTATTGATTGTTGTATTTCATTTTCATTACCTTACAAGACTTAAAAGTGTCATTTTATTTATAGAAACAAAATATTGTGTTTCATCTGTAACTCGAGTCAGAATCAAACATTACCTATTTTGACACGATAAAATAAATTCTTGATACCTCAATTTTAGAGTGCATTTAACGTAATTTTATGCGTGAAACTACTTTTGGATGCAGAAATGACTACGCAGTGTTTTTCCACTTCCGTGGTATTTCTATTTCATTTGTTGAATCCATAAACTGGTTGGTAGTATGTAGTAAAAACTTATCTGTAGCCTTCATCAACCTCAAGGGCTCAAAATAAAATTTAATAAGATACACCTTTAAGTGCTTCGCATTGAAGTATTCAATGGTACGAAGCTGACTTTTATCATACGAATTTGTCTGAGCCATCATCAATTCGGATATTAATAAATTAAATATATGGCAAATAGAATTTCTGGAAATTAATGTAGGGATTATTTACATGGTCTAGTACAAAATCCCGACTAACATTTGCGCGATTCACTTTTTCCCGACGACATTTTCCCGGTTTACGTTTTCCCGACAGGACAATATACCGAAAGACATTTTCAAGAAAGACGTTTTATCGATAGGTCAATATCCCCATGGGTTATTTTCCCACTATGTACGTTTTTCAATAAATGAAGTGTAATACAATACTTAAAATGTTAGTTATCGTATTATGCATGATTAATACTGTAAATTAATTTATTAATTAATGCGAAGAACAATTTCAACCAAAGTTGGAACACTTGCGACTCACGATCCATGGACAAACAATGATGATGGAAGACAATACTAACAACACTATGCGTGGGGGTGGAATGAGTGGCAGTTTTAAAGTATGCGAAAACGACCTATTTTGGCACCGAATAAATAATTTACGGATTTTCTCAGATTCATACTGGCACTCACGATGTTTTTAGTGTCTAATTTCACCCCTTACGGTATGGATAACACCTCTAGGGGGGGGGGAGGTTGAAGGGAATGACAAAAATAATAAGAACAGAGAATACTGTTGCATCTTTTACATGAGTATAAATGCACATTCATAATCTTTGATCTGTGCTAAGAGAATACCTTACCGCCTCTTAGTTTGGATTTATATGTCTAAAGAACAATAAACCCAAACCATTGCACCTGGAACATGTCGACAGGGATTGTCGACGAAATGTCGTGTATTCACAAATTTACCCGGTTGGAAACCAAAGTACTCTTCCAAAAACATTCAGTACATATTCATCTGTCATAACAAATCAGCTTCTCTTTCATCATTTATGACCATTGGTGCCTTCAGTACTGCTGATAATTATTCTGGTGTTAAAACGACGTGCTCTTTAAAGTACGTATATAATTTTATTCGTTAAAGCACGTCCCTATTTGTGTATATAAAGTATATTTATGACTGTAAATTTTTAACCAAATTAAATTCGGTTTCGCAATACAAATGCACATAGAGGCATTCAGAAGTAAATGAGACCATATATGAATTTCAACTGGCTCTTCCCTGTGCCTAACTTTTCATACAGTTAAATTAATTTATTGAGTTGCATACTGTATAAGCCGACCTCCCCTTCTGTTACTCGCTTTGGTATATACTGGCTCTCTCTTCATATACAGTATAAGCGTATTATTACAATCTGTAAGTTATTTTATCAACTCACTTTCGTTATATTAATATTTTATCGTTTACGTGATAATTTGTAAATGGCAATCACTCAAAATACTCTAATTAGCATTGGAAAATGCAGTTCTTTGATAAAATTCAGAACTATACCGATGATAGAAATGATAGATAATAGTTCGTATTTCAAATTCAGAGAATGGTATGCTACATTTTAAGTTGAAAGTGGTACATAAAAACTCACAGTTTTCTTCAACGCCTCTCGTTGCGCCTTCCCTGGCGAGATCGTCTTTAATGGATTCATGATCCATCGCAAATTCCTTGAGCCTCTTGAACACTTGAGACTCCAACAAGACTTGCTCCCCGTAGGCCTGTTTCATTTTTCCAGAAGTTTGAGAAGTATTTACCCCGAGTTTGACACTAAACTTTACCGCACACCGGTGCTCAATACCTGCGTTCCTCCGGAGAAAACATCCAAACACAAACCTGTTTGTTCCATAGTCGTCAGTGTTTGTTCTATTCTGAAATGTTATCCAATGATTACTGTTCAAAACAATCATAATATCAAATGTTATAACCAAAAACAGGCGGCTAATTTCAGCTGATGCAGGAATCCTTTTCCTGTAAATATCAACCAAACATATTTTACATCAACTATTTCCTAGTGTCTGTTAACTTCTGTCAAGAGAATTTGTCTGTAATGTATTTAATTCATAATCTTTACAATAAATATCTTGTAAGCATGTTTTCAAATCGTGACTTATTTTAAGAATTTGTATGCCATTTCTGAACTTGATAATGGTACAAGTTTCTTCATTGCTTCTTTTTTTCTATTCCGTGCAGAAGTACTTTTCAATAAATGTATAATTATAAAATATTATTGGGCATTAAATCAGGTAAGTGATACATTAGATAACAACAAACATCTCCGGTATCCTAAATTGTAATTGCTTCAGTGAATATCTCCCAGCAGCAGCAGCAGCGGTGACATCTGACCGGAGGTCCAGCCTCCTCTTCTAGTTGTCGGAGTTCCTTCCTCGTGGAATCTACTCCGCTATGACGAGATATATTATGCCTGTAACATACTAATATTCTGTCATTACTAAAATGTGATTATTTGGATAAAACATTCATAATATCTCCCGGTGACATACACCAATATATTTAGCGCTATAGCAAATTCATGCAGTGTTGATCACCAAGGAATCCTTTATTAATTTATGACTCAATTACACCATGAAATCATTACTGTCTAACGTCCACTTGTGATGTTATAATTTCCTCTATCAGATATTCTACAATCGTGTTTAATAATTCACGAATATTTATATTTCTATAGCCTTATAATAAATTATTAATACGTGTATACTGTAATAGGGTACATACAGAACCTATTATAGAAATCAATATATACGTGACAATAAAAAAATGGAATATAAAAGCAAATCTTTTGACTACATAATAAAATTAGTTGGTATCCAATCAGCGCATGATTACGAATACATAATGTGTTTTAAATGTACTTTTGTTTATGTTATGCACATTCCTTCAATTCATTTATGATCCGACTGTTATAGTAATACCATTATTCAGTTTTATAGTTGGTATTAATTTCCTGGGAATTAATACCTTCGTTCAGAAAAGTTACTTCCATCTTCCAAATTTTCGATTCCTACATGCACCTAAAATCAAATAAGCATACACTAATTTTTTTACAATGTTATATACAAAAAATTTTAGAAGCATCCATTCACACCAAAACATTCTTCATTATTAAATCACAAATTAAGATATTTGTACAGATAAGTATATATTGAGTTATGTCCATTATAAATTTTTTAAAAAAAGTAAACATAGAGTGTTTAAAAATTCAGTAATTGAGTGGTATAAGATCAACCAGTTGTAATAATAGTATATATGAATTTCGTTTTCTCTTTATGAAGCTTTCAAACGGCATATATTGTAATAATCTCCGATAAATTTCTTAAATAAATTATCCGATTATGTACACTTATTTAACTCATAGTATCCAAATACTGGGTTGCTTTCATGTAATTATCTTTGATTCTGAAACTCGATCGTACCAGTGTGCATTTTTCCCCCGTTGATTGACTTGTAAAAATTGAAATTTTCCATTCCAGAAATGAGACGAGTATGCAATCTGACTATGCGATCTGAAAATTTATGGCTAAACGTTATGGATATTAAATATAAACAAAGAGAGAATAGAAGATTATGTAGAAGTAAACCCCGTTTCGGTCATTCATGTATTAAATAAGATAAAGTGATATTCGTCTCGAAATCCGTAAAATAATAGCTGTCTTTATACTTCATTGTAAACTGAATCGTTTTTATGAATATTATTGATGAAAGTATTTATTTTATTATTGAGTTACGCTCAGTACAAAAATTGTTTAACTATAGAAATTCATTGGATAACCGTATGAATAATAATAAATTATATTTTATTTATTGTTACAAACACTGTTCTTGTAGGAAAATAAGAATGGTTCTCACTATCCGAGTTTCTCAGTCCAGTGGATTTATTTTATGCTTTTCTAAATGTTTACTGCACGGAATCATCGAAGAACACATGTTCCAAGTCGTAAAGAAGAATGCAGCTGCTAGATATCTTGAAGAGAGAAAGAAGATATTGAGTGAAGGAAGAAGATAAGAAAACGGCAAGACAGGGAAAGAAATTTTCAAACCAAATCCAAGAAACGACCACATAATAAATAATTAATTATAGTGCGCCCTTTTCCAAAATCATTATTTATTAATTATAAACATGCTTTTGTTAAATTAACTAAAAGCCGAGGCCAGGTGTTTGCCAGAGAGACGGGAGACAATGGATGACTCCTTAAGGGACTACGAAAGCTGCTGGAAATTTTGGGAATTCAGTCAAAGACCGCTTTAAGGGTTAAGGCCAAAACGCAACAAAGAAGGACAGTAGAAGGATATACCTCAAAGTGTAATACCTTTTTTTACATTAAATTTTTTTATTAAGTAGTTTGTTTTGTTAATTTGAATAAATTTCCAACGTCAGATAGTCATTAATCAGGGTGGCGCCCAAGGTAAAAGAAAGTAGGATTTCCAAAGGCATATATATTATTTTTTATTGTTAATTTCCGGTATCTACTACACCATAATAGTTCAAACGTATAAGTGTCTGAAGACGGAATTCATACACATTAAAATTTTATTTATCAAGCATAGAATCAACATGAATAGTCTATTAAATCGCCGTTTAGCAGCAGTACCCACATACAATACTTTTCATTTGGCTTAAAAAACTAAAACCTAAATTTCCTTGTAGTGGTTTTGCCAAACGTGTCTTCATACAAAAGCTAAAAAATCACTAATGTGGCAGAACGAATTTAATAAAATAAAATAATATGAAACATTTTGATGGATTGCATTTATTGATCAAATAAAGCTTTAATGCCATAAACACCAGTGAGTGGATAATTATAACGTCATGAACTATTATGACATTGTCTATTAGTGTAGTGAGAAAATTAATTTGATATCTGCGTTTTTACAATGAATATATTACTATTAATATTTGAAGAATTCAACAGCATGTACATTTTAGAAATTTGACTAAACACAAACCGTGCTTGATACAAAGGCATTCATCGGTAACCTTTGACATATAATGCGGCAGAGGTGTTGTGGCGCCGCTGGTTTTCTGCTACACAAAAAGTAATGCACTCCTCGCGATCCTTTATATTCGTTTACTGCCTACGGAAGAAAGTTTGTTCGTGTCACTGCCTTCATATTACTCAGAATAAACGACTTTTCACGTCCTCCCATGTGAAGGAATGAATAAAATTACAGCACAACACTAACTGCGATTCACACAGCAGCCCAGCCGGTTTTATGGGCACAATGAGTGGAATTACTTTTCATTAAAACTTTGCTACATGCAGCAGTAGTTCGGGTAATTTCCGGTTTCAAAGCTGCGGCTCAAGTTTCAAAAACGCTGCTTACAATTCTCAGTCCAAGTACCAACATTTCGCAATTTTTCGAGAAATATCGGCCATTTAGTAAAACAAAATTTCTCTTCCTCTACTGAAACAATTTTGATCCATTTGGAATTTTTAAATTGCCGTTCATGTTAATGTTATTGGACAATTATCAATATGTATAGAAGAAACAATATAAAACTGTTATTGTTCAATATTTGTCATACAAATATTTTTTCCCATATTGGACTCGATGTCAAACCTCGAAAATTACGAAATTTATGGCAAGGCCTTTACACGTCTGTTTTTGCGTTTTCTCCCCAACGCAGCACATATTTGTTGGTAAAAATTATTTTTCAATAATTTTTCAGTTTTAATTCTTAATTATTTAATCAGCAGATGTTTTAAAATATTTTCTGCATGCGTTACATTAGTTTATTTTCATAACTAACAAACGTGTACCAACTATATTTTCTGTCAGTTTGGACAAAAACTGTTCAACTAATCGATTGTATAGAGGTTGTTCTTTGTTCGTAGTATACATACTATATATTTAAAAAACATTGTTAATATTTCCATTGCGTTTTTATGAATATGAATGTTTTCCTTACGACGCTCTCTCTCTCTCTCTCTCTCTCTCTATATATATATATATATATATTGTAATAAATAACAGGATTTAATTATATAGGAATAATTAACAAAAATTACTATGGTTAAAAGAAATTTATTATTGTTGATAAATTTTACTATGTACAAAACATAGTTTTATGCCGTATTTCGTCCATTTAAAACAAATACTTTAATTTTCATTTATTAATTCGTGGCATTTTTGAACATACAATTCTTATATCATTACAATCAAATTCGTCGAATCTCTTATCTCAGGGTCACTACTGGGTTTGATAATTAGAACAAAATCCATGTATAAACTGACAATTAACAATTCAGAATATAAAAAGTTAACCTAAAACAATATGAAAATAAGTGAAAAGAAAGCTGAACGAAACGAAAACTGAACGAAATCTGACTCTACCGTTTTAATTATCGTTTGCAAATTTATATAAAAGTTTTGGTTACTCACGGAATGTCTGTCTGGTATCAGATCTCTCTCTTGTATCTTGAAAACTACCACACTAAAAGGTCATTTAGGGAACATACAATAAATTAAATTACGAACTATTTATTTACGGAAAGCTGATTTTGTTTGCTCACTAAATTAAATAATTTTTGGAAATATTAATAATTGTGCATATTAGGGTCAATATTTTATCACATCTATTGATATAAAAGCTTTAAAACTGACATATATTGTACGGAACTGATGTATAAAATATTCACATAAATAATTTTAATCCGAGAAACACAGGCCTTTAATTTACTATATCTCGTTTAAAGTCTCGCGCCTTTCGTGTCCCCAGTATTTTAAACCCTGTAACCTTTTTAAAATTCTTTCAGTGTTGTAAAGTAAATGGGAGTTGATATAATCCTAAGCCATACACATCGCCACTGGAATAAAAGCATGCATCGATCGCTGAAACCACAACTCTGTCATCATTTCTACTTCCATGGTTCAATTCTACGCTTGTCTCAACCTTTCGTCATAAAACTCGTCTCCGACTATTTCCATAAATGAGAACTTGACGTCGAAACTAGAAACTAGGGACACGAATCTGTTGAAATCCAGGCGAGGAAGAAAAGAATAATGTTCTGAAATAATGAAGGAGTGAACGGAGGAAGTATGGATACAACCGGAGTTTCGAATAGAAAACCTCAGTATTCGTCTACATGTAGTAAGTAGCTACAAATCAGAAATGTGAGAACAAAATCCTTACAGACATGAACCAACTCGGATCAGTACAGATTTATACGTGATATGATAGTCAGTCAGTGAGAACTTTATATTTTTTATATGATTTTATCTTTCCACAGCGCAATTTGAGAGAAAATTTACGAAATGAAACACGTACCAAATTTTTGGATAGGGTGAAATAACGTCAGTCAATGGAACCTAATATCAATATTTTGTTCGATTTAATTCATCTTTTTTCATATATTTTCGTTAAAATTATACGACTTTATTATTAAATTAATATTCTTCTATATTTTAACCAGATATTATTGGTTTTTTTTATTTACCCACCTTAAAAAAGTTTATATACGTATTGAAGATATTTCTTGTTTTAATATTGTGTATCTCTCTCTAAATATGTGAATATCATTCATTTATAGGCGAACGCAATAATTACTAATATAGATCATATATTTTTATTTGTCTCATATTCTTAATACACATTTTCACGAAATAATAGAAAGGAAGTGAGCTAAAACTCGCTGTAATTTATTTCAACTCGTGCCGATGAAAAGTTACTTTTCAATTCAGTAAATAGAGATCCTCGTAGTTTAATATTTGAGATTATATCTTTAAGACGAACTCAGTTTCCCTGGTGAGTGGACAAGTTGATTTGTTATACGGTAATACTATACCTAAATAATTAACGTTAATCCCATATCCAAATTGAGATTCGTTGCTCGCCAGTCTGAAAACCAATTCATTAGCCGAATGACGGCAGTGGAGGTCGCCTGTGGTACCTGTGGGACTTCACCCGCATCAAACTGTCCCGCATATGCGGTCCAATTTCGTTTTCGGGTTCAATTGTGCTGTCCAATTGCCAGAGACTTCCTGAATTAACCTTATGCTGTCTATCACCGCTGACAGTAACTGAAACAATCGCATCTGGAAGAGGAAGAGACTTTCATTACAGCCTCTCACTTTTCAGTGGAAAGATCTCCGAATTATTTTCCTTGGCAGCATATATTTTGGCTTCAAATGAAAAGTGAACACTGAGATCTGTTCATTAAATACATTCGATTCACACTTTATCAGATCTTCTGGTCATAGTACTCTCAAAGACTATTGTGGGTTAATAAATGTTTGGGGGAAAATCTATATATAGTTGAAGTAATAACAATGGTCGGACGAAGCGATCCAACAAATAGGCTTCAAAATAGTTTCTCATCCATACTACTCTCCAGATTTCACCATATGTGTCTTTACTGATTCATAACCTGAAAAGAATGATTATTTAGTAAAAATAAAAAATCTCCTTTCTGAGATTGTAAGCATCACGTACAGCGTAGTTTCAAATATTTTTGTCCCTCACAAATAATATTGTTCTAAATTTTACGATATTTTCTTCCACCAAATTTTTTCTTCAGGTGAGTAGTGTGGATGGGATACTATTCTGAAACCTAATCAAGGGATTGCTTTGCCCGAGCATTTACTTGCACTTCAACTGTTAATCCAAGAGCTCCAGATTTCCAGATGTGCGAAATGTTACATATTAGATCAATTGTTTCGGCAATTAATGTTTAAAATGATTCCAATAATTTAAATAAAAATCTATGAGTCCTTATTATTGTAATCTACTTGTATTACACACATTTTTGGCCAAGTATCAAATCATAACAATGATGAATATATAGATAAACGGCTTGAATCAGCAAATTGTTTATGAACAAGAATTAAATATATGTAAATAAACAATAGCCAATTTTAAGTCCAAAAAAGGAGAATTTATTTAATTTTGATGCCGTGGTCGAAATATATGTTTTTAATTAGAACTTGCTAAGGTCACAAATTTTTTTCTGACTTAAAATTGGCTTTTGTTTATTTATTCATTAGTTTTCTCATTAGTCAGAATACATATATATATATATATCATTAAAAAATTAAATATCCCCACGTTTAGTCCTTGTTTCAAAATCACTTCAGCTATAGTAATTTCATATATAAATCATACAAACAATTTGGAGGCAAGGTTTTGCTGCTTCTCCTACTTCCTGTTGAAATTAATAAACCTGAAAAGGTGCTAAAACTAGGTGAAAGGTCGGGATATTTAATTTGACTGAATTCCGTTTATTTATTTATAATAAATAATTTCCCTCATCTTCAATTTCAATAATACTCTTAACAACTGAGTCAATAACAGCTATTTCCGTCGCAACGTGTGAACAAACCGCAAATTAGAAATTTGATAATCAAAATTTTCCTATAATAATTATAACATTTAAAATATATTTATACATAATTTTAATAACAAATATTATGCAAGTGATACTTTGCTTCCTTTAAATTTTTCAGCTAATTTAATTTATTTGTACATCTGAATCAGGTATGAACGTTATGTTTTTTATATATTACGATTTAAATTTGATAGTAACATTTTTTATGATTAATATTTTTTAAATTTTTTCATTATTTATTTAAAAAGAAGTCGGATCATTATAATCATTAATGAAAACGTTTGTATAACGTTACAATTAATAATCAATCAGTTTTATCATTTCCCATAAACTGAGAACCCATAAAAATATGACACACACTTTTCCAGCTTTTCACACGTTCACCAGCAACGGCTGTCTCCCGACAGTAATAGTGAATCCATATTTTGTCTACTCTTTGATTACTCAATAACATATCCAATATATTTTCACTGGAATTATTTGGCCTGGAGTAAAAAAGACAACTCTCACAAACAAAAATTAATAAAGAACATTTTATAAGATCCCTCCATCTCATCAATTTCGTGGTACTTCTTGTTCCATTCTTACTTCAAGCAGCCATTACTTTCATTGATCGTTTCAAATTAATGTTTGTAGTTTTAGGTAACTGAAATCGGCATTATCGGAGCAATTAATATTATTAGACTTTACGATTTCTGACTGTAAAATAAGTGAATCGTTTTTCTTTATTTGGAACGTTATAAATAAATTCCGATTATACGAAGACTTGTAGATATTTTTCGTTGGTAGTTCGGGAAATGTAATGGTGATAATGTCCGAATGTATGCGGAAAAAATGACCACATTATTTTCAGAAATGAAAGACATGAAATAGTTTTATTATGCTGTGAAACAAAACATCTTACATTTAATGTATACGTTTTCTGCATGTTGACGTTGGCAATATTTTACTCAGAAAGCATTTCATAAAACACATATACTTAGTATTTGTTAGTTTATTATTGAAGCATGTTATATTTTTTTGACTCTACAAATAATTTTAAAACTTTAATCTCCAGTACATCTTAAACGAACAAGCCAGAAAAATTTACGCAACTCCTTGAGCCGCGCGCATTAGCAGTTCCTGCACGCTTCGTAGATCCCATTCTTCAGAAAATCTCCTTTAATTTCCGATTCATTATAACCAGGTACAATGGAGGAGAATACAGATCAGGGAAGCGAAATTTATTGTGTAATGACTCATTCTTCACTTGGCTCTAACGGTTTAGTAATATTTAAATTGAAATATGGTCTATATCAAACTTCACTGGAAAAAACTTCAAATGGAAAAATTAAAGCCGCTATTGTGACAAACTTTAGACTAAATTGAAGCATAATAAAAAAGGACAGAGAATTTACAGAGATTACTTACGACAGTTACAAACATCACCTTAGGATAAATAAGAAGACCTCGAATATCATAGGAAACTTAGGGAGAGTAATATTTAACTCTGTGAAGCCAATTGTTCTGTTCATAGAAATATTCGTTTATATAATATCTACATAAGTTATATCTGCTGTGGTAACTAATATATTATAGATTCTGAATTATTCCAGGTCTATAGAAAAAAAAATAAGAGTCCAATCGAAATTAATTCAATGAATCTGACTGATTTCGTTATTAACACGGACATGAGAAACATGTACTGCACTATGCACCGACTCACAAAAAACGCTTCGGGAAAAATTAATATGGCGGGTAATACAGGTAATATAGGTAGAGTACTTGTATTTGTAACCTTAAATTGAAATGGGAATATACAGTATCATTGGTATTTGTTTATGTACAGACGTCTGGGACAGAATTCTAAATCACCATTTTAACAGGGTCTGAGCTGTAAAAAAAATAGTTCGTTAACATTTTGACGCACATCAATGAGTTGACAGTTGAGGTTAGAAACTTCCATAAAAAACAAGGACAGCATGGCTTTCTACTAATCGACTGTAATAAATCTAGTATAAGCCTTTGTTCAATCAGTTCCGCGCTCTCTGGATGAGAACAAAAAGTAACAGAAATATTTGCATATTTTTAAAAGCATTTATGGAAAAATACTATTAGATAAGCATGATTTTTATGGATTTACAGGAAATTTGTTGACACTCTTCGAGACAAAGGTATGAAGCAAAATGTTTCTATACACAATAACTGTGACTGGAAATCTAAAACTTTCCGAGTCCTACAGGGACCACTTATGGTACCGTTGCGTTTTTGTGCGTAAATGAATTCCCGGATTCCGTCAACCCTATTGAGCTAGTTTTGTACGCCGACGACATAATCTTACTAATGACGCTTTCTTACGTCAAATATCTTAACTATAAGGTCGATAATTTCACTAAATTATTAAATATCTGATTCGTTGCAAAGTGTTCCTCAACTTCCAGAAAAATAATACCGTCTGATATCACTAATGCAGAAGTCTAGAATGGAATATATTCGAAAGATTTATCGTTTCTCAGTGTTCAAACCGACGAAAAGCTGAGATGGAATGAACATATTTAGACACTATCAAGTAAACTCATTTCAACTTGTTACCTTAATTGATTAATAATTCTGCAATAAAAACTTGTATTATACTTATTTTTACTCATTTATGTCCCATAGAAACACTAATTGGGGACTTTCTTCTCGCTCTCCGTATATATTTAAACTACATAATGAGTTATACAAATATTAAATAAAAGAAGTAGCAAATAATGTTACAAGTGCCTTTTAAAAACCTAATACATACATTTCTAAATTTCAAGTGTTTTTGTAACCAATAGATAGCTGAACAAACACCAGCGCTGACTTTATGAAATACGTATTCACTATTCATGAACAATTCTAAATAATTTCTTTCCTATAAGCACCAAAAACATACGTTGCTACAACCTATTTCTGCAGAAATGGCCCGTATAATTCTGTTGACCGATTCCGAAATCGGTCTAAACCTAACGCACAAGTACTAGTTAGTATGTTACATTGACTTCATAATCGTTTTTGTTTGTTTTTACGTTCACCTGATACTATAAATTTCATCATCTGATACACATTTAACGAGACTTCAATCGTCTTAAAATTTCACTGCAGTCAGAGGAATTCTTAAGGTAATGTCAAGATTTTTTAAAGGACTTTTTTTAGGTGTTCTTTGTTAAATTCCTTAATGGTTTAATGTTGTCGTGTGAACTTTTATGAATATCTTTTATTTTAATATTGTATATGAGTGACTTATTTCCTTGTTTGAGACCTGATACAATAAGAAATCTATCCATTCAATATTTGGCTGTGAACAATGAGAATATGTAGAAATTTTCCAGCTCCTCTCATCCCCCCTCCTCCGGATTAAACTTATCAGTCTGCATGGACTGTAATAGATTTTTCTTGTTTACATTTTTGTTATCATAAGATGTTTCGAAAAATTTACATTTTAACAAGGATAATATTTATAATTTTTTTATAAATTTGTAAATTTAATAACTTTTAAAAGTAAACCATTTACAAAGAAAGAATCTAGTACAAATAATATTAAATTAAATGATTATACCTTTGAACGAGTACAGGATTTCACATATTTAGGCTCAAAACTTAACAGTGAAAATAATTTTGGAAGCGAAATAAAACAACGTATCATCAATGCTAACATAACTTACTACATGTATGGAAAATTAATGAAATTCAAGATGTTAAAGACGGAATTGAAGTTAAAAATTTACAAAACACTTATAAGAACTGTAGTGATATATGGTTGTGAAACGTGGACCCTTAATAATAATGATAAGCACTTACTCAGAATATTTGAACGCAAGATACTGAGAAGGATATACGGACCTGTATGTACGAATGGAGAATTAGAACAAACAGAGAACTAGAGCAGCTCGTGAATAACGAGGACATTGTTAGGTTTATCAAGAGCAGAAGGTTGGCCTGGATGGGACACGTACTTAGCATGGATGAAAGCAGAACACCTAGACGGAATATGGGAGGAGGAAAAGGGGGAGACCCCGGACAAGATGGGTAGATGACATCGAGAAGGATATACAAACCATGAAAGTAAGAGGATGGCGGAGACTGACACAGGAGAAGGCGGAATAGAAGAAAATTGTTAATAAGGCCAAAACTCACATTGGGTTATAGTGCCAATAAAAGAAGAAGAAGAAAAGTAAACCATTTAATTCTGAATTTATAAATGACCCAAATTCACCAATGCACAAACCTTCAACATCTCCAAACGTTTATTTATTTGGTTGATTTAAAGAATTTGAAAATTAATAGTTTGCTTTTAAAAAACATTAAGTTTACAAATTTATAAAAAAAATATTGTAAAATTCTTATTTAAAGGAAATAGGTTCTAAACACTTTTTTTGATACAGATAATATCGCAAATTACCGACAGCTCCACAAAACTCAAAATTATCATAAATTATTATAAAAATAAAGAACATAATAGTTTTTCATTTAAATTGCTGATTATTAAAACCTTTGACGCAAATTATAAAATTTAACAATGGATCAAATTATCAGTCTTTTAAAACTCTTTTTATAGTCTTGAAGAATTTTGTTTTATTTTCAATCGAAAAAATTTTCCGTTAATATTAAAAATTCGAGATTGAGACAGATTCTAAACAATATGCTGAACTTATAAAGTTGCGATATTAGAAGTAATTTACTTAGATGGGAAACAGGAGGCAATATTTTAAATATATATATATATATATATATATTACAAGGAACTTCTGACTTACCCCTGAAACATAAATAAATCAAACATGTTTTTTCAGTTCGTTGTTATCCTCCTCAAAAACTTAATTATACGCTATATGCTTGCTGCATTAATATTCATTCTAATTAAACTCTCAATTATATGTGATATGATTGTTGTTTGTGTATAAACATAAATTCCTAAAACAAGCTGAACTTTCACTGCTTTGTACTCAGTATTTCAAAAGTAAATATTTCTAAGGCTCCTATTAATAGATAAATATAACATCGTTATCTATGTAGATTTTTCTGGTGTTAGAACAATGTTACTAGAGACCCATTACCACGCGCATTTAATCAGAAGGCGAGCCAAGGCACAAGCCTTCAGTACACACTTTTGTCGTTGCAGACAGAGCCCTGTGCCTTACGAGCGGTCACACTCTACCAATATTTACCTCAGGGCGACGACCAAGACGACGGACTTAATGGCGAGACTTATAGCTGTCTTGAGCCAGGTTAATGAACGCGACTCTAATTTGTGTCTGTGTTTTCACAACAAACTCCCTCGTACAACCAACCTGTTATATTTTACGTGCTAACGCATGCACTGGAAGTTAACTGCTGTATCCAAAGTTCATGTTGACTCACGTCACGTAATATCTACTGCCTAGGCCTGAAAGTTAATTTTTCCATATATAAAATATACCAAAGAGAGGAAGTGAGTAATCAGATTACAACTCTGCGGTAAGTTTAGTTTGTAACTTCATATCTATAGAAGTATTAAACTAATTAAGAGAGACTATAAATATTATACAGTGTAATCTATGTATATGTAAATGAATGCGTATACATTCCATAATTCCACAGAAATTCATGAAAAATTTTCAACCGGCTTGATACTTAATGACATACAATTCCGCAATACATTAGAACAACTATTGGCTTAGGGTTAATAATTAATTATCAAAACTTGCTGATATTAGTGTCGAGTTTATAGTTTTAGGAGTCGTAAAGATTGGTCCAATTTTAAGGAATAAAATGTCCAAATGGCCAAGATTCTTGTTGAACAGTTAAGCTTATTAGTGACAGTTCCGATAATATTTAAACCTATTTATAGTCAAATAAAACTATGTGATACATTCTATAAGGCTTTTCGCAAATAATATCAAAGGAAATGTAATCCAAAATAATCTATTAACAATAAATGGAGAAGATGAAACTGTTTTTATCACTCGAATACCGTAATTTTCCCTTTTAACTTTAAAATATTTCGAATTACAGTGAGACTTGACTATCGAACAAAATTAACGACACAGTAACGCATAGCTTATTTGACATCACCATTGTAATATTATAAGGGGGGGAAGGTTATTTATATTTAATCACAGAAAGGTTTAATACTAAATCTTTTTTTTAAAAAAAAATATATATTTAGTTTATTGTAACATCAACCGACATGATTCACATTACAAAATTACTACTACATTTTTTAAATATTTTTTTTATATTGTGGTTTCATTATTTACAGGATGTTGGCTGCGTCTTAGGTACAATATGGTTTCCATTATTTAATATTACAGATTGTATAGGAAAATAGTATGGCTAAATTGAATGGCATCAATCACGTTTAGGTACCTAAGATAGTCCATGATTGGGTTAATATATTGAGGTTCGTTGAGGTATTCCTTGTAGCTGTCTGGGATTCTATAATCTCTTCTTTTTTGTAGCGTGTACTCGCACTCGTTGATTATGTGTCGGGTGGTAATTTTGGAGTTGCATTTGTCACATGCAACAGGGTTGGTTTTGGTCATTAGGTGACCGGAGATAGTCTAGAATGACCAATTCTAAGACGGGTGAATACGGTTTGAACACGTCTGTTTAAATTGTACTGATGAGGTTGGGTTTCGTATACACTGTCCCTTATTTCGTGAAGTTTTGTCTGTTTATTAACCCATTCGTTGTTTGGCTTTTACAGCTTTGATTATGTTCTTGTGGGACACTGGCAGGGTAGATGGGTTTAGGCTGGATATTGCGCATTTAGCCGCGGCATCGGCTGCTTCATTACCTGAGATTCCGCCATGGGAGGGGATCCATATGTATGACAGTTGTTTACCTGAGGTTATTATTTTGGAGTTTTGGACTATGATATCAAGCGTAATGGGTTCCTTACTACATTTGTTTTTTATTGATTCGATTACACTTATTGAGTCCGTGAAGATAGCGAACTTGGATTTGTTCTCGATGTCGTTTAGGGCTGTTGTAATTGCATAAGATTCACAGTAAAAACTCGAAGCCATATCATGAAGTTTATATGTTTTTGTGGATCCCCCCTTTCAAATCCCTTCCTATGCTATTAAAGGGGAGTTGCCGTAAGTGGATTACCCTCATGTAGCCTATTGCCCTAAAAAAAAATGGATCCCTCGAATATGTTAGCACATGCAGCACCATTATTTGTCTTAGATCCGTCGGTGTATAAATGTATGTAGCCTTTATAAGTTGTAAGTATTTCACGGAATAGGGTTTAATATATTTCTGGGCTGGTGTTATTTTTTTCATATTTACAAGAAGACGTAGAGAGAATACCATAATCTTTAAACTTCGAATTTGAAGGAACCAGTTATTGGATTTATCCATCTTCCGATACTGTCGCGTGCTTCATTTGTAGAAAACAGGGACACTTAGCCAAACACTGCCTACTCCTGAAACTCACTAGACGAGCAGTATAGACGCTGACCATGCAGATACAATTACTCTGCAAAACCAAGTTCTCCATATGGAAACCGACTACCAGTCTACAACCGCATCCACCAAAACCCAAAAACCTAAACGTCCCCTCTCAAAAACTAACACCCAATCCGAGATATCTAGCCTCCAAACACAAGAGAAATCAACCAGCGACGACTCAGAGAATGAATGGAAAAATAAAGAACCGGAAAAGAAAAAAGCGAAAACCGGATGTTCTCAGAAAAATACTGAAGACGACGCATTGGAAACTGCTATGGAACCCCTTAAAGATATTCTCACATCGTCAGTAAACCCACATTTCTTTAACTTTCTCCAACTAAAGAATTTTCTTGAAAAAACCAAAGGCAATCCCAACACGAATGAAATTGCACTTGAACTTTCACTGGAAATAACCCTAATTACAGAATGCTTAACCAACTTGTATCCCCACTTCTCAGACCGCAGCATCAAAAGTAGAATAACGCGAATTAAAAATAAGTTACTGAGTGCTACCATCAGCGGAACTGACAACGATTCATTAGAATACAGTGGAATATCAACAGCTTTTTTTACGCAGAAACAACATCTGCAAATACTAATAGCCAACACCACTCCAACAATTATATGCCTCCAAGAAACTAATTTAAAAGATATCTTCTGTGGAAACTTAGTCAATGTAATCCATTCCATAAAAACAGACTCAACAACCACGCTAGTGGAGGAGTAGCTACCTATGTACTCAAAAATACTAACTCCCTCGAGATTCCTTTACAAACACATTTAGAAGCCATAGAAACCAAAGTGCTGCTCCCAATTGGACATATCTGCAACGTTTATATTCCAAATTCACATAACCTACAATCCGAAGAATTAATAAACCTCATAAAACAACTTCCCAAACCATTCATATTGCTTGGAGATCTTAACGCTAACAGTCTTACCTGGGGCTCACATAAAACTGACCAGAGAGGAAATACGATAGAAAAAATACTAAATGACTCCGACATGATTCTGTTAAACAACGGCAATGCCACTCATTTCAACAGTAGCTACAAAGTCCTCAGCGCCATCGACCTAACGCTCTGCAGCCCCAACCTTTCCCACAAATTGGAATGGACAACCATCACCGACCACTACGGCAGCGATCACTTCCCCATTAAAACAGAATACCACAAAAAACCACACCAACACATTACGTAGAACCCAAATGGAATTTTAAATGTGCAAACTGGAACCATTATCGCTAATATATCAACAAGAAACTGACTGATGGAAACTTGAGAGACCAACTTGCAGGTATGAGCATCCAAGATAGAACCTCAACCTTCACAAATCTCATAACTGAAGCAGCTGACCTCTCCATACCGAAAACCATGGGTAGAACACCCAGAAAACTAACAATATGGTGGAATGAAGATTGTGAAAAAGCTAGGAGAGAAGAAAAGCGAGCATTCAATCGATTCAAACGCCACCCAACAACTATAAACCAAGAACAACACAAAAGACTGAGAGCCATAGCCCGTAAGACGTTCAAAGAAAATCGTCAGAAAAAGTGGATTGAACGTATCTCTTCTATGACACATGACACCCCTATAAACGAGATCTATGACACATTTAAATTCATCAGCGGTCAGCAGAAATCATTCCAACCACATGTATTGATAAAAAATAGTACCACCATAATTTCCGACACAAATGTTATATCAAATGAGTTAGCAAGAACCTTTGCAAAAAAAACTCCTCTGACGTCAACTACAGCCAAGAGTTTCTTAATATAAAACGAAACCAGCCACCTACACATATCGAACTTGACGAGCCCAGCAGTGACTTAACCCCAACACTCGATCAACCTTTCAATTCGGTCGAGTTAAAAAGAATTCTTCCCCCGGCCCGGATAATATCTTTAACATCTTCCTGAAGCAACTTCCTAACACCGGAATTGAATTCCTAACTTCACTGTACAACGACATCTGGAGAACGGGAATATTTCCATCAAAGTGGCAAATGGCAATTGTAATCCCTATCCAAAAGCCAGGGAAAGATCACAGCCTAACAGTAAACTATAGACCAATAGCTCTCACATCCACGTTATGTAAATTAAAGGAAACATTAGTTAAAAAACGTCTCCTATGGCATCTACAACAAAAGGAATTCATCTCACCTCATCAAAGTGGCTTCCAAGAACGACGGAGCACACTAGACCATCTAACAAGTCTCCAAAATGAAATATGCAACTCTCTGATTACTAATCAACACCTCATCGCAACTTGCCTTGATATGGAGAAGGCATATGACATGGTGTGGAGGGAGAGAGTTATTTTGTTGCTGAATAATATTGGATTTCGGGGCAAACTTCTAAAATTTATATCTAACTTCATGTCAAACAGATCCATCAAAGTCAAAATAAAGGGCACTCTATCTTCGGAATACCATATCCAGAATGGTGTCCCTCAAGGCTCTGTCCTGAGTGTCACACTATTTCTAATTGCAATAAACGAAGCCTCCCACCATATTCCTGCACCACTAAAAACCTTTTTACACGCAGATGATATTACGATAACATGTAGTGGAAGAAACCCTTCTACTACACAGAAACTAATCCAAAATACATTGTGCAAGCTGAATTTATGGGCAAATAACAATGGATTCAAATTCTCCAAGACAAAATCTGAATTTATTGTCTTCAGCAGAAACACCGAATTCTTGAACTACAAATAAAAACTAAAACTCGGTAGCAATAATCTGAAAAGATCAAACACAGTCAGAATTCTTGGACTCATATTTGATGAAAAACACACGTGAAAATCTCATACCAAACACGTCAAAACAGAATGCCTAAAAAGGATTGCCTAAAAATGATTGCAGCAATAAAATGGGGTGCAAATAAAAGAATAATTATTAGCACATACCGATCACTTATTAGATCCAAGATGGACTACGGAGCTGCAATCTACTCCTCCGCAAAGAAAAGTATTCTGCAATTGCTTGATCCCATACACAATACGTGCCTTAGATTGGCAGTTGGAGCCTTCGTTCAAGCCCGATCTGCGACATACTAGCTGAAGCCAACGAAGAGCCACTGGCATATATAAGAGAAAATATATGAATATCGTATGCATTCAACGTAGTAGCAAACCCTAAGAACCCAACTTCAAAAATTATATATTCCATAGCAATTACCTCAACAGATACAACGTCAAATCCTCATACCCAAAACCCCTATCTCTGCGGATCCAAAGCATACTCTCGAAAACAATCCCTAATCCTCCCGACGTCCTTCAAATTTGTTCTCTCGACGAACCCCTAGAAACACTAAAATTATTTATTTATTTATTACTTTTCTCAGCGTCATTTACAAAAATTTATTATAATCAGGCATTTACTTTACTCAGTCTCAAATTATTAAATTATATAAAAGGGTCATGACTTATGGGCGTCGTGTAGTAGTAGTTCCTCGTACTCATCTGTTAGAAAATACACACTCACCTGTTTTTGTTGTTTGCCATCCACTGTAGGTAGACAACCTGCGGGTGAATTTCCGGTTATTTCAACTTATTTCTCGGAAGTCTGGCGCTGAGTTCTGGAATATGGGGGTGGCTTTTCCTGTTGTTGGTGTGGAAGGCTGGGTGATAAACTCTAATTCATGTAGTTGTGAGTTTTCGCAGGTGAATAAAAATGGATTTCTCTCCTCTCCAAGAAGGTACGGTTCAACTGCGTCTCTAGATACTACATCGGACTGCTCTATCCAAAATCTTACAATCATCTGTCCTCTCCAAGATCTATCTGACTTTCCTCCCCAAGATGTTCCTTCAAACGTTCTTCTCTAAGATCATTTTTCGGTCTGTTCTTAGGAAATCTGTGTCCACCTCCCAGCTGGACGTTATTCTTCCTCACCCAAGGGATAGAAATCAAGAAACCTGATCGTCCTCCACCAATCGCTTTTGATATCACATTTCCGTGGCCGGGTTTCGGTCGTAGAGGGAGTTGACCTTCGAAAATTTTGTGGGGTCGTTGCCCTTCCGTTCCAACTTTCCCCGGGACTATGATAATCCGATACCCGAGTCCTGTCGCATGTCCGTCTCGCAACAGCCGACTCGGTGGCGTCAAGTTATATGGCCGGACATTCCAAAGCCTTGGTGCTATCCGTTGTTTCCCTATATTCACTTTACCAATTAAATCTTTTATTAAATTTGTGGCGTACTTGCGCGGCACACTATATTTCTCCCATTAAAATTTTATTTGTTATTAATTTTTATAAAATTTAATGAGTATCAGCAATATATCACGTTTAATAGAGACAGCATAAGCCGATGTTAGGTTAAAAATATTAAAATGGGATTTTTATACCAATTTAATAGCTATTTTGTTATTTTATATCGCATGGTCGTTATTTTAATCTCATTCTAAATCTAAAAATGCATAATACATAGCTGCTATAAAGGATATTTAATTACATGTTTCTAGTCGATTCTATTATTAATTTATTCGCATATCTCGTCATACTAGGATGTAACAACAACATGAGTATCTGTTTCGAAGATACAGAACTCCTGTAATATGATACAAATTTAGCTCAAGCAAAGAACTCTTCGACCTAAAACATTTGAAAGGTGAAAAAGTTAGACGTACAAATAATTTTAAATTTAAAAGTTTTAGTTACGTTAATCAAACTTGTATTACAACTATAAAATAAACATGTTATAAAAACATTTATAGATCATTTTATCCTCTTCTGTATTAACTAAAATATAATAACATTTTTACGTTTTTATAGTGCTAACAATTATTTAAAAAGGCTAGTTAACTTAGCATTTCTTCACATTGTGTAGAAATTCAAGTTTTATATTATAATTTAGTATGAAGTATTACTCAAGATATAGAATTAATTAATTGAGTGTAAATTACTGTGCACGCTATTAAAGTATTTAAACTAGAGTACTTGCTGTCCACTGAATAATGCTGTAGAAGAACGCACCAACCCAGCAGATAATGAAACAAAGGTCTTTGTTCTGAATGTAAGCTCCTAGCGACCATCTGTCATGGTGACGTTTCGTTTCCTCGGCACCTGCGAGTTATTTCACACCACATTACTGAGGACCGAAACAGGCGCCTGAGCTGCTAGTCTGTTTCCTGTCACCAAGTTCTTCTTACGTTCACCCTCCCACAACAGTCAGTTATATTATCGTTTCCGATGCAATAATTCACCTATTTCAACATTTAAATAAGATATTATATATTTTCAGAAAATACTATTTCCTTAAAATCCTTTTGTTAATTTACGTAAGTTTATTAAATAAACCTTCTAGTACATTGTCATTCATATTCTCATGTTTCTAGGTGAATACAAACTCTTTAATCTACTAATAATAAAAGAAATACATACTTTTTAACGTTTATTAGATAACAAAGTCGTATAACTTGTATATTTAGTCCAAACGAAGAACACTTGACTCATAGTGATTGTTATGCTGATTTCTTAGGATGCCGCAATGAACCCCTAATGAATAGCGACTGATTAACCTCGAGATGCAATATCGAATTCACCTGAATGACTGTCATCAACCTCTTATCGTCTTGCAATATTTTACTATCAGCTTATATTTTTGTACCAATTTATACAGTCGTATAATCCTAATACGATCTATGTCACTTGTATGCTCTAATATATATTTATCTTTGAGATTATGTTTCTGTTAAAATTCTTTATTCTGTCTATCAGTCGGATAAAACTCCCCTTCAACCTCGTTATCCAAGTATTATATATTATTACTAGCCAAATACTCTTGCTTCGATTTAGAGCTTCAGAAAATTTTAACGTCATTAAAGTTCGTTCGCATTCTGCTAAATTCTGTACACCCATAACAATAATTTGTGGATATACTTATGATATAAATTACTTTAAAATGTTATGTCATTTAAATTATTTCTAAAGTGGATTTAATATCGATATTCAACTGCAAAACTTTAAGAATGAAAACATTAAACGTATTATGCTATTTAATGTAGGTTGACGTTCTAATTTTAAAAAATAATTTAGATGAGTATTAACCGGAAAATAGTGACTGTGGGGTATTTATTTTACCAGACTGAGAAGGTTTTCTTTACCTTCTTACCGTTTGTAGACACAATGAATTTATTTTGGGCATGCTCAGAACGAACTGAGGACGAAACTTTTTTCGTTATTGTTGACAGCGACCAGAGGTTATGATGGTGTGAACGAAATATAACCAAAATTAGCAAAAGAGAAAGTCTCAAGGATGTAGTCACGGCAACGGCCAGTTGGATGTTACATTAGTCAGAATGATAGTGCTGTAGATTAAAGTAATTTGTTATTATTTTTATGTAATGGGAACTCACATGTTCTCAGATGATATTGACCGATGTTTACCGAAGGTTTTGTTTTGCAGGCGTTTTTTTTATCTCTCCCAACTTTATTATTTATATAAAAAATTATAGGGAAAAATAATAACCGATTCAGGAACCCTTGTAATTTATCTATACGTAGATTCCACATTTATGGAAATTGGTTCTCTTGAGTACATGTTTTGGCCGAAGAGAAATAAAGCATTTGATAAAAAGTCTGCAGTGGCCGCCTGTACTGTTTTAGATTTATTATTAATTCCATTAGTCCTCGGTCGAGGAAATAGGATACGTCATAATATAAGATTACATGAAAAGAATAATTATTACAAATACAAAGTTTAAAAAACAAACATTGTACTTTACAAAAAATATATGATTTAAAACTACGTTAAATATATTAATATGCCAGTATTTAGTAATTAAAGAAATGATAAGTATTTTAATTCAACTCCAATTTCCATTCTACGGAGTTTCCAGTACAAAATCTTACATCGATTCCCGTCGAACATGAAAAAGAAAATAAGTCAGCAGTTAAATTCTAGAAAATTATCATCGAAAAATAATATCATAACTTGATAGGATACCAGCAAACTATTTTACTAAAGAGGATCTAATCTGTCCTTCCGTTCGACGAACTCTTTCTCCGAGTAATATGCTCCATTAATTAACAGAGATTTACAACTTTTTATAAATAAATTTTGTATACTTAAAGTTTTTATTTCTTCCAAAAAACTATTGAATAGATTTATCCCGGAATAACAATTGCTTGATTCAAAAAGTTTTAGGCGATGTTTTTCTATGCTGAGTTCAGAACGATCTCTAGTGTTGTATAAATTATTTGCTCCGTTTAGACTGTATAAATTGTATTTCACGTAGCAGTATAACTAGCTATCAATCGGTTGGAACATCCGCTATTCAGCTTAATTTGGTATATGGTGTAGAGAGACTAATTTACGGTTCTTGATTTTCCGCATTCGATTATTGCTATAGCATAAAGATGGCCAAAGATATAAATAATTTTATATATATAGGCTTTATCGTATCAAAATTTTGTTCTGTAAAATTATATATTACAGTGTAAACACAGAAGAAATCTTCAGTTTTTCATCTCATATGATCCTCCTATTTTATTTTATAACGTGACACATCAATTTGAGGCTCGTGTTCTGTTATTGTTAAGTTATTAATTATTTATTATTTACTACGATGGTTTATCGGTGTCTCTATGTGAGTAACAATTCCTTGACTTTTCCTTCTATAAAATTTCGTATGAAAATATCTCTACTCTAATTTTCAGAAACAGTAAATGGCAGGCTAACATGCAATTTATTAAGGATACCTTAATTTTAATAGTACGTTCTTTTGTTGTTTATGGTATAATTGTGGGACCATAAACGAATACTTTGTTTCAAATGGAGAAATTTACCTTATTGAAAGATTAATGCATATTGATCAAAGTTTGTCTCCAGTCGTAATAATAACTAGTTAGAATTATGTGCTGTACGCTGTTTACCTTTTCTTCAGTTTACAAAATCGATTTAATGTATGGCTCTAACTTTCACGTCCTTGTGCATCTGTAATCTTTCAACATGCTGCGCAAAATCTCATTTTTGCCCCTTCGGAACTGAGTTTCTGAATTGGAAAATATTGGTCGCGGGTGTAAATGATTTCAATATGCTTCCGTTATAACGTAAAATGAAACACTTCTAAAAGTGTCCGCCGACATGTTTCCAAGTGTTTCTTTGCGACTTCCTAGCTGACCCTGCGTTTCCAGAATAGCACAGTTTGCATTTCGTGGTCGGTATGCTTGGGGGCTCTATAGCGTCCGGGGAGTGTATCCCTGTGGGACAATAATTATTATTGGCCACGGGGTCCGCACATAAGGAAAGCCTGCACTGCCAGTGCAGGGACAACAGCGGCTGCCAAACGACAAACATCAATATGCATGAAAAATAAGTTTATAAATATCCTTCAGTTCGATCTGAGATAATTGATAACTAGTATTGATAAAACTCGTTTTATGAATTCCTGCATCGATGAGATAGTCTTAGAAATTGAGTTTAAAATATTACCCTTTAGCTTTTTTGTATAAAAATATGTATCGCTTGCGCTCTAAAGTATCGAAAAACAATGAGTTCAATTGAAAATTTCTTCCATCGGCAGTTACGTTACGTTACACGAAATTTTTTCTCAAAATCTATTTCTTAATTTTTTTTATTAATTCCATAATTTTAAATCTAAATTTCTATCATCATTAATGTGAATACTATTTTTACAGAGAGCATCTTTATTCAACAATATTTACACGGTTCCGTGAAGCGGGGACGAAATCTCATCTCTTCGTTAAGCTCAATGTAAAACTATTTTTCTTTCAGAAGATGATAAATTACTAAAATATTGGAAACATCTAAATTAATTATAACGGCGCGGAGAGAGTTGATGGGGGACGTGAACAACTGGACTCAATCTTTTTTGCAGTACATTAAAGTATATCCGCTAAAGTCCTTGATGCACAAATCCTGCCCCACTGTGCAAGCGGGTTTTTTTCTGAGCCGTTTAAAATATTGATACAGATGTTGAAACTCTAATGGAACAGACTGCCTGGAGCCCTTCCATTACACACTCTGAAATATAGCTGGCCTTACTGCTCCCGTTTCACTTGTATACCGTTACGACTATCGCGCTGACTCAATGGAGCAAAGGGTAATAACAGTTCATTGGTTCCGCGTGGTTCCGCTAACGCATATTTTAATTATATATAAAAAATTATACTGATCAAATCATTTTAAAAATTCCACGAAGTACAACACTCCTTGCTTCATCGTTCTAATGTAGTTTCAGGTAAATGCATGTGAAGTCAGTCTCATTATTTTTTTAAAAAAATATAAGTCCTAAATAAATAATGGAAAAGTTAAAATAATATAATAAAATAGATACGACGTTTATTGCCTAATATTTGGGACCTCTACAGGTGTTGTAAGTTTTAATTAAATGATAACTTCGCAATATAAATCTAGCAATAAATCAAAATTTCACAAAATGGATAATTTACAATCTCACCTCATTATTCAATCTTTTATTATTTCAGAATATAGCATTCCCGTGATCTCCTCATCATTTCTTTTATTTAAACATTAACAATTATTTTAATTTACATTTTCTTACACTTTAGATAATATATTCAGTTTTTATTATTAAATGTCAGATAAAATATCAATTTGATACTAAGAGGTTTACGTTGAGCAGAAAAGAGTATAAAATGACGTTAAGTTATTCATTAAAGTGACGACTTCACTTAAAATATTTTTTATTTTATAATATCTTTTACTTATATTTTTTAGTCATTACTCGTATCTTATGTATGACTAAATCGTTACTAATGCAGAATTTTCCAGTCTTACTGCATAATATTCTCAAACGTAATCCTCTGAGTAACTTTCATTTTATACATTATTTTTCATGTTTCGGATATGTGTCAAAGTTAGCCTACACATTATTCGTATATGTAGCTATTCCATTGATTTATCCAAAATTTTCTCCTACAATCATCATTCCTCTAGACCAGAATACCGTTGAATTATTAGCTGCAATAGACAAATTCATATGACGCTTTTAATACCATACAACCGATACTATTTATTTCAGTATAAATATTTTGAACATTGCGTTGTCTCACTTCATAAATGTCTCGGGTACGAATTCCACCACAGGGAGATTCATGTGTCTATCTCAGATTCACAATCATCGTCGAATCAATTGCGGATTTCCAGGTGTTACATCGCAGTGTCAAGCTCGGTGTTGCTCCATCTCTCATCAAAATAATGGCCTCGAAACCCGATGACAAAACAGAGGATTATAGATACGCGCACCTTCAAATTTAGAATGTGTCATGTCGGATGGCGTCTGGGCAGCGAATGATACTCCATGAATTTAAACAGCGCGGATAGATTATTATTCATACTTAAAAGTTAATACTTATTCCCACTCAGTTGTTGAATTAAATAACTACACTTTTAATCAAACGTATATTATAATAAAAATGACCGTAAGCCATTTAAAATTCTTAATATTTCCATCCGTCTTAGTCGAGATTGATCAGATTTCAACTTCTTATTCAGACGATTCATTGAATATGTTTCGTAAGGATCTTAAGTATGCTTATTGATCATATAGTGCTTGTATGATTGCGCTGGAAAATGATTTTTCGACAATCATAAATTAAATTTTATTTAGACACTTGATATCCTCGAACTTTGCCTTATTATTTCCATGCAGTCGTTTTTGCTACACTCACCTTATAATTTAGTTAATCTTTTGTCCGCCTTAACCTGTGTCATATATATATATATATATATATATATATATATGGCCATGAAGCTAATTTGTAACCTGTAAATTCATGAATCCTCCTTACTTGTAAATGAGTAATTCCTATCCTCGACTCCCGCTGTTTTTCTCTTATATATTGATCGGTAATTTATTGACGTATTTGTTTAAGTTTTAGGATATGAGCTAGTAATTTATTTATTTTGTAGGAAATGAATACAGAATTAATAGGATAGTGGAAAATAATAATATTAATTTAAGCACTGATTTTTAACTTTGGAAATATGACATTAATTTTCAAATTGTGCATATGCTTTCACTGTCTGTGTTTTCTGTCCATATCAGTTTTTAAAATTTTTTTTTGAAAACTTAAGAGAAATTCCGGAACATTACGTTATATTTTTCATATGCTTACGCTGTTTTCCGTGAAAATGTTTTAATTTCTAACCTCTCTATTACCCAATTCATATTTTAACTTGATTTATTCGAAGACCATATATAAAATCAGATTAACGAGTCATTTGTTTCTGATAATATGGATAAAACGAAGCCTGCGAGGGCTGTTCTCTCGCAAGTGAACCTTTCCAGAGAGCTCTGGAGGAGACTACCTTTGGGGATGCCTTCTCTTTTCTCTGGTGTTGTGAAGTAAGGTTTCCCAAATCCGAAGCACCTCGGCCTGTTTTGAGAGGTGTTCTGGGGTTGCAGACCTTGGCCATACCGTAACAGTTGTCTGCTTTTCCTATTGGAATAATCGGTCAGCTGCCTCCTAAACTAATCGAGGCACGGAGAATGGAATGCTGCGTCCCCACAGAAAAGCCCTCTCCCTCCATCGAAAGGACGTGGGACAAGTGCCAAATTCCCGACCTACCTGATTCAGGTTTTCTAGGGTTTGTCCTGCATCAGCATTAGGCGAATTCCGGGTATGAACCTTAAACTATAGCCTGGGGGCACTAATTTTTCCATAGACTACCTTCCTATTCCCTTCCGTATCCCCTCTGTCAAATTCCTTCCTATGCTATTAAAGGAGAGTTGCCTCCACGTGGATTACCCTCATGGAGCCTGCTATTCAATATATGGTTAAACGACGCCATTTATTAACCTTTGAGCTTGGAGCCATGGAGAAATAGGAAAAAAATAGCTGCATTCGTTAAAAGTTCAAGAGTAGCTGTTGATAAAGTGTTAAACGTTTCGACTACCAGACTAATAAATGGGTCTGTGTTGATGCTGTCAGCGACCCGTCAACTCAATGGCAGAACGAAGATTCTCAAGAAGGGCAACACTGCATCTTCTCAGATGCTTACTGAAAGCACTGACGAACGTATACTGCCTCGTGTATCACATACACCTTCCCTTCGAACAATATAAAACGTCTCAAATTTACAATGGAACACAAAAATTGGGCACTCGAGTTTTCTGGGACTTTCCTTAGTCGTGATGCCCTAAACTATCTCATTGTACATATATTCTAACAATCTATGATTATTATTTTTATATCTGGTCCTCAAATAAATATATTTGTCCAATATTATGTTAATCATGGTTTAAAAATTCAGAGGTGGGATATCGGTGTTGTGTTGTAACGACTTATTACATAGAAGTCATTCACTGTGCTCCACTATTGATCAGAATGTATTCAATTCCACTATACGACGTTGACATGGCACAATATGTATTTTTTGTTATTCACGTCCTGTGTACGAATTATCATCACATGTCAGTTAAATTTTACCTCTGTGTTTGTTGCTCGTTAATACACTCATATTTCAATAGAGCAGACACACAAAAAAAGAGGAAAAAGAATTTTTTTAAAGTTAAGAAATCCAATATACAACGTAAAACACCAAACGATATTATATAAATATTATTTTGAATCTTCATCTTCGGTTGTAACTATTTATTAGTCGTTTCAATAATATGTTGTCCAATCATATAATTACATTTTACTTATTATTTTAACTGCGGATTTGTAAAGAAAATTGGTTCATAATTTTTTATAAAAATTTTAAAACCCATCAAAAATTATAAAAATCAAAAATATATTTTATCTTCTGGAACATTAGCACCTCAATAAAATATTATGAAAATCTTATTTTCTCTATTTGTTTTTTTTTCAATAATTCAAATATTATTCGCTAACTTATCGTCTCTATATCAATAGACTGATTATGTTTAAGAAAATTGCTTCATCGTATATTAATGGAACGTGCATCAATAGATATAATGAGGGTTGAATGCACCACTGTCTTAGTTCACAAATGTAAATGGCGTCACGGAAGGCCGCGTGTCCATAATGAGCAAGCCCTTGTCAGCGGGTTGATCTTCCACGGGAACATCCGTTTCCGACACGCGCACAATAATTTATCTGGCATTCTAGCCGCTTCGGTCGTAATATCAGGCATTACGAGCCGGCAATTTAAGGAGCGCTGCTGTAATGGAGACAAGTGGGGTCTCAAGGGGACATGCAAACAGCGCTACAGGAACGCGGTTATTCTCATTCTTACATATGCAAAAGTGTAAATTACCATACATCATGTACAATCAGACAATAGAGGCATAATGTCTTAGGTTACATCAATAAATCATCAAATATAACTGACAGAAGATTTTTATATTCTGAGCTCTAGAAAATCATAATGATAAATGCGATTTAATGTTGCGAAGACTTATCACAATCAGTTCATATTAATACATTTATATATTTTTACAAAATCAAATAAAAATAATAATTATCCGAAAACGATAACTTAATACCCAATGTAATTAACACATTTAGAACGGTTATCAGTACGTCTCGTCCCTAATTTGAAACTCAATCAGGAGAACAATAAAAAAGATGAGACCTTAATGATTGATTAATATTTATATTTATATAATATTAATCATTAAGGTCTCATCTTCTTATTTATCTTATGAAGTTCCATATTAGGAACAGAACGGTCGGAATCTTTGTTCTATTGTTGTATTAATGTAGTTAATAAACATTTTATGACTGTTACGCTATTATTTTTGTAAATTATAATAATATTTTACAGCACAAAAGAAATGTTATTCTGTTATTAGTTATCTAGTATATAAAGAAATCGTCAAATAACTTTTATTTATGCTTGATTTCCCGAGAATACTAAGTCAACAAACAGCAAACACATATTAACATGAATAGCTAAGATTCGATAATATGAAAAACAAAAATTAGTTGTAAGCGACGTCTATAACATCGTAGCATGAGTATGTTTAATTAATTTACTGTTTTATAACAGTACTGCCGACGTTGCTCAGTCTTTTATTATGATACGCGTGAATCGTTATATAATTCATCGGAAATGGGCGCCAGGTAATTTGTATGAAAATTACCAAAACTTATATCATAATTTGAAATAACATTAATTGTCCGAGTCATTAGATAAAATATTTCACAGGGTGTGGTCGCTCTTAAAATAGTTAGCCCAATTTATTTCACTTTTACCGTCCCCTTTCAATATACAAAATTATTTACAAGTTTGTCGAGACTGGTTTTGAGGATCTCCTTGCTTTCAATGTGCAACAGCAATTGTGTCCAGATGAGAGACTTTTTACGTATCCTTCCTTGCGTATTACGAATGCAAGTGTGTCGAGACAGAATTCTAATGTGTTCTTGATTTATTTAATGTAATCAAGTTTGTCGAGACTTTAATATTCGTGCTCTCGCAGAGGTATCTCATTTTACTCCCAGCCCTGCGTCCGGTGGCTAACTCACAATTCCCGCACGGCTTCGCGAACGACTGTTTTTTTTTTAGGTAACAGGCTACATGAGGGTAATCCACATGGTGACAACTCCCCTTTAATATCATAGGAAGGTATTTGAAAGGGGGGATGCGGAAGGGTAGAAGAAGGTAGACAGGGTTAACTAGGGCCCCCGGGCTATAGTAATGCAGCCTAAAAGTAATGCAGGACAAAACCCTAGAAAAACCTGCATCAGGTAGGTCGGGCGTTGGGTACTTGTCCCACGCCCTTCCGATAGCGGGAGAGGAGTTTGCTGTGGGGACGCAGCATTCCGTTATCCGTGCCTCAACCATTTTAGGAGGCAGCTGGCCGACTGTTCCAATGGGAACAAAAAAACAACTCTTACCGTATGCCCAAGGTCTGTGACCCCAGAACATACACCTCTTAAAACAGGCCGACTGCCTCGGCATGTGGGAACCTTAGTTCAAAAAACCAGAGAGATATGAAGGCATCCCCAACGGTAGCCTCCGCCAGAGCTCTCTGAGATTGTTCACCTGCAAGAGAATTCTCTCGCAGGCTTACTTTTTCCAAGTGTAGAAGAAAACCGCCGCGCGCAATCTATAAAGGCAGCCGAGTCCCCACAGCAAACTCCTCTCCCGTCATCGGAAGGGCGTGGGACAAGTACCAAATGCCCGACCTACCCGATGCAAGTTTTTCTAGGGTTTTCCCTGCATTTCTTTAGGCGAATGCCGGGTAGGATCCTTAAACCATAGCCCGGGGGCCCTAGTAACCCTTGGCTACCTTCCTCTACCCTTCCGCATCCCCCCTTTCTAATCCATTCCTATGCTATTAAAGGGGAGCTGCCCAATGTGGATCACCCTCATGTAGCCTGTTGCCCTAAAATAAAAAATATAAAGGCAGCCGTAAACAATATGGCTGCAGTTGGCCGGTACGTAGAGTAATTTTCTAGTGTAATATAACTTCACTAATTTTATTTGTTATTTCGGTTTATAATTTTCTTTCACCACGAGCTGGAGAGAATGTGTGTGTTTTTCAACTGGCGAAGCTACACCCGCAGAAACTTGGTAGTTTTGGGCTACGTTGCTGGCTCGGTCGAAACTCTGTTTCAACCGGTTTTGGAGGGGCCCTATACAGATCACGAGCTTTCATTCGCTCCCGTCTTCCGCAAGTGGGTTTTCACTTGGAGGGGATTTTTCTCTCCAACTTCGGAGCCACTTTTAGTCTTTAGTTTTGCTACGACCATCTTGGAATGGGGAAGGCTGCTGTGTACTTTATACTGAGTCTTGTTCTTTTTGTATTAAACTTTGTCTTTAACTTCATAGTCCTTTTCGTTTTTGTTCATGTCTCTGGAACGTACTTAGATACCAAGCACCCCTCGTTATTGACTAACCTATTTTCCTTTCCTGAAGTCTTCCTTTCGACACTGAAAAAGATACGGCGCTAGATTTTCTTCCGACCTGATCCTCCTCAGCCTATTGGTTTCCGTGACTTACCTGGAACTAAAATTCCGTTGTTTTCCTTCTTACTTTTATCTCTCGGTTTTAGCAGGTACGCAATATTACATCTAGTCATGAAAATTTGAAGAACATTCTCTTGAATAACATGACAACTGCCTCAATTTTAGCCAATATCACTATCTCTTCCCTTTTGATTTTGGAAATGATACATATGAAACTAAATAATAATTCTATTAATATATTATATATATTGTATTAATATACAAACTCATAGTAACTCTAAATATTAGCTATCAGTCCGTTCTACTTCCTTAATATCTTTAATGAACGTAAAAATGATAAGTAGAAAAAATGTTGTGGAGTTCTGGTTTTACGTTTTGGCCATTTTACAAATACTAGAAAAATTATTAATATCGTCTTAAAGTAAAAAATTGTAATTTAAATAATTATGACACTGAAAGGCAATATACTTTTACATGATGCTTAAATGTTGATATAATACGGATTAAGAACTCACCAAATTCGTGGTAACAATTGTAATCGCCCCCATCATCTGATGATACAACAATTTCATTAGCAAACAATTAGCTACCCAATTAGTTAAATACCTAATGTGGTTGCCAATAACTTTAACGTGGACGCAACAAGAAAAACAAAAAAAACGTATTTAATAAAACAGCACCGCATCTTGATTAAAATTTTTATTTGTCAAAAGTGAATTTAAATTTTTGGAAAATGTTTAATTTATTCTAACGGCCAACAGTAAAGGTTCACATCTACTACTGAGCTCTCATTATTTGCTAATAGTGTAAAAAATGAAGCGCATAAAATATTCTATTTGGCTTTATAAAGAAGAAGATACAAGCTACATAAAGAAAGTGTCGTGGCCGAAACGTTGTGTATACAGGTTGGTAACGCAGCCGCAGCAGGGAGTAATTCGAGGCCGTAAGTACCGTAGTAACTTAGGTGCGCCATTTGTCTTGCTGAATACCCTCCATAGCAGCGTGCCACAGGTCTTATGATGTCCTCTTGGCCGAACTAGGAAGCCACACATATAAACTTAGTTTTCTCGGACTTATAGGGGAAAGTATACAATAATAATAATAAAAGTCTATATTTCAATCAATTTTCCCTTGTGCTACCGAGCTCAATTTTAACGATTTTACCTTCTGCTGATTAATTTTACTAATACATTTACACCTTTTTATTTATCAGTTTTGTTTTTCATCCGATTTTAACTATGCAAATTCTCATTTATATGTTAATTGTAACATTTTTACTTCACAAATAATTTATAATTTTTGTTCTATCTGTAATTAATGATTTCACAGAATCGTCAGATATACTCTGAATTAATAATCAAATGTAAATCCTTTTCTACTAACTTTTCAGCAATGGTCCGTTTTAATTCAATCATGTTTTGTCGTCTTAATACTGTGTCTGGGCTAATTTCAGGTCTTTTACTAGCTCATAATCGGGTTTGGTCCAGGTTCTAATTGTCTTCGTGAAGAGACAGCTTCTCATTACTCAATGTGTGCTGCTCACTGCCATTTCCAATTTCTTACAAGACTAATTTGTTTTAGTTTCGACATCAGTCACCTTAGTAATTTGAGTGTCCTATTAGGCGTGCCAATTTGTATTTCATGTAATCGTTTTCTTTTTGATTTTTGTCAAATTACTTTCATACGTAATCGTTTTCTTTTAAAGTAGATATTCAGTAAGATGAATTTGTGATTTTTGTCAAATTACATTCATACTTTCCCTGTCTCGCTTCGTTCTCCATCTCAAACCACAATCTCATTTTTCATGATCATATCGATGCTTTACTTATTAATTCATAATTGAATAAATATATTATTGTAAAATGTACGTGTGTTATTTTGAACACTGCAATTCATCTTCAATGATTGGAGGCTTTCCGGTGTAGTTGCGGTAGAAAGATCACTAGGGGATTCCACCCGGGTACAACAGGAGTTTAATACGCGACGATTCGACGACCAAAAGTTGTATCATCACCTTCATTGGCTTGAAGGAGGGTCGACTGAGCTGGTGGTCGTCGAAACTTCGCGTGTTAACCACTGTTGTTCTTGGGTGGAAACCCGACAGTTTTTTCTTATGCAAATCTTCTGTTTGTAATAAAACTGATCTTAGTGAAGCCAATTATTTTACAAATTTTTGGGAATATTTATGGTTTATATATATATATATTGGCAACTGTTTGTGGGTTTAAATCTGTGGCAACAGTGTGAGAAGTATGAGTGGACTATATCAAGGTGAACCTCAGATTCCATTCCGATACCGTAATTGTAAAGTATACGAAAATGCTATTATATATCGTAACTTGAGCGAGGTGAATGAAAAAAAAATACTTTCACTTTTCGTATCAGTGGGTAACTTAAAAGTTGAATTCCATTAAACTGTGTAATATACCCGATATACTGTCAAATGTTTCGTTCATCGCCGTAGGTTTATGCGCATAGTTTTTTAATAACACTGAAATCATCCACGGATCAACTCCTTGTTGAAATAAAAATTTTGATATTTTTCATTACATATTATTAATTTACATGAGGTTAATCCTGCCGTTTAATGTTGGTATTTGAAGAAGACAACCTTAGGATGGTCACTGGTTTAAAGAAATTTATTTTATCCTTAGCTTTTGGCCGTAATTGATACAACATCCTGATAAATACGTATACTTAAATACTTTAAAAGTAGTGTTATTCAATATTACGTACATTAAATTCGTATCGAGTTGCACAAAACGTCGTTTAGAACAAAAGATATATTTATTTTATTATGTACACGTGTTTTACCTCCCTGAAAAATTCATTCACTTAGTTATTGATCCATAATCGATTATTGTCATCTGTCAATCACAGGGTGAAACTCTCGTCCAACGAGTCAGGTATTTAGCTGTTTACATCAGGAATTCTTAGTAAATAACACAGATGGTTTAATGCGCTTTTCCCGTGCAGTCTTTTCTCTTAAATTTCTCACCTACGTTGGTAGAAAAATATTGAAATAGTTATCTAATAAATAAAGCAGAGTGTTTGTTGTATATATATATATATATTTGTATGTTCCTTCTACAAATGTAGACCGGTGGAGCAAAATTCACCAAATTTCGTACACGTGTTCTTTACGTTCAGGAAACAAACACTGTCGGAGTGAGACGCGTCTACCACCCCCAGGAGCGGGGGTGAACGGGAGTGGAAATATTTAAACCTGATAAAACAACCGATATTTGAGTCGCATAAATATTTTTTGGGGTCAACGAGTTGTGATATGAGTATAATTTCAACCCCTTACAGCATTGGAAAGGAGAAAAGTTAGGGGTGAGGATGGAAGGGCGTTACAATAAAATAACGCGAATACAACCAAGATTGGAGTCAAATCCAGGGTTATGGATGTCGGTGAGTTTAATTATGACATTCAATTGGCCATTTAACCCCTCCCCCCGAGGGGGGGGGGAATTTTTCAAACACGGTCGAAATTTGCCTGGAATATATATTTGTCGGGGTCAATGACGTTGATATTATTTCTACCTATGTTGTTTGTAAAATTTCAACCCCTTTCATCATGGTAGGGGAGCACCCTTAGGGGTGGGGGTAGAGGGGCGTTTCATATAATTAACACAAAAACAACCGAGATTCGAGTCAAATTGGGGGTTATAGATATACGACATCCCGGGCAACGCCAAAAACCCAACTAGTTGAATATAAAGCATGATTGATCAGAGAATTTAGTGCTGATATAATATCGTCGCATTGAATGATAAAAGTTAGAAAGACATATATTATTAGAAAATTAACATAAAATAACATGATTTTAAGGAATATAATCTGTTACTTTGAATACAGTGAAGCTTAATGTTGTATTATCAATGATCGGAGGATTTTTCCGGTGTAGTTGCCGCCGAAAGAGTTCTCAAGTACCAACAGCGATTCTAGGCGAAGAAGATGACGGTAGAAGTTGCGGTCATCGAAACATTGCGGTTTGTATCGCTTATTTGATGCTGTTTCTAGTGCCAATCCCTGATGTAATCACGCTTAAATTGTAAAAGATCGAAGGCTTGGGTATAGCTACTGAAGGAAAAGCTTCCACTCGAGTTAAACAGTTATTAGACCGCAACGTTCCTACGAGCATCTGCACTGTCGTCATAGTCTCATGGAAAACAACGTCAGTGAAGAAGATCGTCCAATCGTCCCAGTCTAATTAATGTACCGAGTAGAAGATTTTCCGTCAGTATTGGACCCGAGAGGGAACCCCAAAATTTTTCCTTCGAGCGTAAATTCTGTTCCTTTTGTCCTGAAAGATCGCATATTGACATAGTAAAACATTGTTTAATTAATATTATTTATCACAAATTATTTTTCTGAAATATTTTACACTAAGCCTGAATAAGACAAAATAACAACCTTCAACCAATTGGACTACACAGCTTCAAAGATAACTGTGTCGTGGCTTAAGCCTTTATATTTCACTTTTTTGATCATGTTTATTTTAAATACGTAAACGATGTAACACTTTCTCTAAAACATTCTACGAAGTATCGTATGTGAATATCCAATGTTTGGCCGAGTTTACTACTACATTACCAGTAACGGTGAATTTTTCTTGAAGCTTTTATAAACTAAATATGGATTATTAATGTTCATATACATTTATCAGTACTGTCATTGTTAAAGTTCAATACTTTATAGTATTTTCTAGACGAAAATTATACGATAATATTAATCAAAAATTGAACACACAATATTTTATTTCAGAATATTTATCTATGGAGAAAAAAAGAAGCGAATGAATTTTATTCCAGAGGAAGATACTTTTGAATTGTTATATTTATTTTTGAGGTTAATGAGATCTGAAACCAACTCATGGGGCTTAATTAATTCCTTTGAAGTAAGCATTTGATTAATACGTGCTATCTGTGCTCTTGGTGCTTCACAAGAGGCCCTTCCACCACTACACAGAGGAATCTGCCTTCAATCAACGATGCCTTTATAGTATTAGTATTGCGAAAGCCTGTGTCAAAGTAATGCTTAAACAATTTCAAGTCGTGCGATAAAAATTTATGAAACCACATTTATTCTTATCATTAATGACAAATGTATCGCTTCTCCTTAAATACATAATTTATATTATGCGAACGCACCATTAATAAATGTGTACAATCGTTTCACTCTTCATAATATTACATTCATGTTCATGACACAAAAAAGTTAAACATTATTCATCATTAAAACCAGGTAATTTATACTGTTGACCAATAAGAAATATAAATAAACATAGGGTTTTCTATTTATTTGTATTTTCTATTTAATAATGCTCTTGAGTAGGTTACAGACGCGAAATGAATTTCTATAATCTCTCTATGAGAAATTATCAGCACTAATACTTCCTTTATTCTCATTTTACTACAACATTAAAATTTTAAAGAACTTAAGCCCCTCGTTGAAACGTGCGTCTGACATAAAGCATCGCCATCCCGAAGTGCGAGCATTGCTTAATATTCTGTGCGTCGCTCGGCTTAGCATTTTTGTATGCCGCCAACGCATATGTCTCAAAATGTACGTGTTGTACCAATAAAATTCAGGAGACATAAGCTTCATAACATTTTATGAGCTTTGAAATGAAATGTGAACAACGTTTCTACGATTAAGAATTTCCCTCAAATTTGTTGTTATAAAAATTTTTTTCAAGATTCATTGAGATGAAAACTATATGTAATTCATATATCACAACAATGAAGATTTTACAAGGGGTTGCAGAGATATTCTTTTAAAAATAATAGAATTAACATAGTTTCAATTTAATATGAAAGTAATGATTACTGAAAGGACTGTAGACGTCATATAGTAAATTTCAAATGTTTTAATGTCCGATACAGCTCTGTAGCCATTTTCATTTTCATAAGGGCCCCGGCTTTGTTATTTTGACAAAATTCTTCATGTTTTCGTGGTTCCACTCTTATTTGTATAACACATTATAACAAATTATAGCACTCAATGCATCGAAGCGGTTTTGGACTTACGTTCATTTGTTCTTTTCTAGAAGTCTACCGCTGGTCTACTTTTAATATTAATCACGTTTACCCAACGAATTTCGTATTTCTCACTCGTATTCAATGATTGACCGACAAATAAATTGAATAAATATTTTTTTATTTAAAAAAGGAACCGATGTACTCCAAACGAGCATTACACAACACCTTCTATTCTGAGAAAAAATAACAAAAGTTTTTTATGGGTTGTTTTAAAGTCGCGCCAACAGTACTGTTCTTGGCCAATGAACATAATCAAAATATAATATAATAATACAACCTAAACAAAAAGTTGTTTGATATGAAATCAAAAATCCTCTGTGATTAAATAAAACACTCATGAATTCAAAGAACACAGTCTATTCCTGAGTACATTAGAATTCCACTAAGCATAAATCTGGTGACAAACTAATGATAAATTTAATTTCAATTATTCAAATCTGAGACATTCCTTTTAATTTCTGACTAAAAAATATATAATGTTCTCACTTTTTTAAATTTCCCTTTGTTTGTGTAGAATGCGTTGTATGATCTTTTATTAGTTTAAAACTCGTTCTGCATCATGGTACATGTTACATTGTTTACATCTGAAGATGTTCTAAAGTTATAAAAAATTACTTTACTTTTAGTTCAAATAAAATATTAATTTTCTAATAAGCTTCCTAATTGTTTATATTAGCCTTGCTCTAACATCTCAGAGTTGATTCATTACTAATATTACTCAAAATCGTATTTCTCTTATAAATTACTAATACTAGAAATGTAACTGATATAATGATATAACTTTCTTATAATTTATTACTTTAAAAATGAAGAAGTAGATATAAATTTTACTAATAAATACCGGAATAATATGACGATTTATTAATTTCATGTCCGTAAATGTCTTTATCACATTAAATTTCTATGAGATATTATAGAAAGAGGATAATTTAACTGACATAAGACAGCAGAATTTAAATTGAACTACAAGGACGAAAATTTGGTTACGTTTAACTGAGGACATACATTTTAAATAATTCAATAATATTCATAATGTCAGAGATACAAGAAATATTTACATCATTTATAAAATTCTCAGATTGACGGGATAGATAAACTTCTTAAATTAGTTTAAACATGTAAAAGTTATATAATTCAATACGTGTTCTATGAAATTTATTATAATTATTTGTATTAATCTTAAAGTAATTTTATTATTTTACGGAATAAATTATAACCTTCCTGTGTGTTATTGTCAAAAATCTGAAATATTAACTTTATTCTATATATTTTACGAGAAAATTATATACATATTAATGATTTTCAGTGTCTATAAAACGTATACGTATTATTGTATTTCCAAATTAGTTTGAGAACGAATCAACTGAATTCCATAAAATGTAACTGAACAAAATTATTTTTCGAAAAGAAACACATTAGCGATTAAAATGAATGAATGTCTTACATATTATGAATTGATATAAAAGGAGTATATGAAGAAATGTGATAGAAATAAATTGGAAGTCATAAGCGAACGAATTGTAGAATTTACTACCAACTCAAAAAATTAAACGCATTCCTGATGTAAATAAATTACGTTGATATTTGTAAGTTTTTCTCAGAATTTACAGTCAATAATCAACTATTAAATACATACATAAATATTTAATTGTTTATAACTCAAAATATCATCTGTTTGTCATCAGCGTGTAGGAATATAACTGTACGTCAGAAAATTTGGTTATCGCTATCGATCTCCTGAAACAAAATATTATTTTGTCAGTTATTAGACTGAAAATTTATAAAATAAAAAATTATTAGCAACCAAAGGAAACCAATACATTTAGTTATGAAAATACTATTGCCATGAATCATCGTGCCAACCAAACTTATTAACAAGTTTAACTAACCTACATGCCAACTTCTGTTCTTTTACGATACATGCAAGAGAAAACTGTGAGACAGAACCTTCAAGTAGGTGAAAAATTGTAAATTGGGTCCCTCTACGTCTAGAAGAGAAAATTAATGTCGTTTGAATAATTCGCGAGAAGAGCAGCACAGAGCTTGCCTCAGAAATGTTGTTTGAAAAAATATATATATAAATATGACATTTATACTAATTCAAGATTATAAATGGGACGTAGAACTGCTTTATAATTTACACCCGTGCATTTTACAGACTTTTCGCTTCAACAGTACTTGATTTCTGTAATATAAATATTTTGGCACCACATTCTTCAAATATACCATAATCATTCGTTTTCAGTGTAAATATAGGTTTTCATATTTTTAATGATATTTCTTTGTTATTTAATGATATTTCTTTACATATTCCTGACTATGTAATTGATTTATTAATATTTTAAAACGGATAGTGAATTTTTTTGACCCGAAAACTGGTTCATTATTTTGCGGGTGGAAATATACATGAAACTAGAACAGGGTTCCAGAAATATCTAAATTTTGAGCAAAGTGAGCATTATTTTATTGGAATTTAAAATTAATTGGGATTATTTTCTCTCATCTTGAAGTCTTCTACAGTTAATTACGTTTCTCTTGTTAGTTGAATAAGAATATATAATTAAATCTATAAATAATTATATAACCTTAGAAATAAAAAGTATTAATCAAATAATGAATCTTTATATGAGAATAGGGGAATTAAAGAAATCCAATTTAATATTTCTTCAGATACATAAATAAAGAAATAAGACAATGGTAATTTAGAAACGTAATAAACACAGAATCAAATTCTTTACTTCATTGATTTTTAAATCCGTTTTGTTTCTTCAATATATACTGCTCCACCTTAGTAAAAATATATTATAATTATCACAGTACATTTTTACGTTTTCAAAGTTGTAAAATTAGAACAAAATCCTAACAATATGTATTTAAGAAAGAAATAAATGAACACATAAATTATTTCATACATCTTCTGTGATCGAGTTATAAAACTTGTATAACAACTGTGGAACAAAGAGGCAAGTAAATATATTAATATAGAGGCTACATTTGAAATCTGGTCCATAGCCTTGGTTGTGGTAGGCAGTCCGCATTCCGAGCAGACTTTATTGCGAGAGCAGACGTTCGCAGCGAGGACACTTCATCGGGCTGTCCAAGTCGACGCTAAACGATAGTCCCTACGTGACGAGTCGCCGCTCGCTGCTCATTTGTTCCTAGGAATTTAATATCGGAGGCCAGCAATTTTGTCCCTTGGTCGACATCTTAGGAATACTCCGTTGAAAACTGGAGGGTAGGACATCGAGACATTGATGTAATTCTAGTGAAACAGAAACGCTCCGTATTCTCTCCAAGCATTTTTTACCACATTAGAATATAATATCGGGAAATAATTATAATAACTAAAATACTTTCAGGAACCACACCACTCTGCAACTAATAAAGTTCCTCCCTAGCCATTGTATAGCTGGTGACATGTTTGCAGATTATTAAAGTTACATATTATTAACTGTATTGAATTTTGGGTTCAAGAATGCATTCGGATTTGGACGTTTCAAGAGAGAAGATAAAAATACAGTTTTACATTTTCAAGGTATTAAGAAGAATGTCCAAGTTAATTATTTGGCGCTAGTCTACTTTATTTAGTGTAACTATGTTAACACTAGCAGAGAAATATTCAATTTCCATCCGCACATAAGATAACGTGTAAAATGCCGCCATAATATACACAACCAAATTCTAACGGAAAACTGGTTAAACGTTGGACAAAGTTCTGTCTTTAAATTCACTGTAGATTCATAACTTTTCTATAATTCTCACTAAGACATCGAATACGTAAAATTGTATTCTGTCGCTTTATTAGGAATTCATAATTTTATTCTAAACTGCAGGATCTTCAATAAATGGTCTGCCAATATGGGTGTCATTAATTAAAACGAGGCACAATAAAAAAGTTGTGTAAATATCAACATTTCTTTACTCCACAATAAAAAGCAATCATACTTGAGGCTTGTTGAATTCTTCTTATATTGTTTTTATCTTTCGCGGATGATAATGTCTAATTAAATAGAAAATTAAATAAAACAAATATATTACGACTGTAAAAGTGGTTTCTGCATATTTAAATAAAATTTCTTATATAATATAAAAATATATACTGCATCTTTATTAATACAGTTTTTATATTTTATTCGGTGAACAATGATTGTGGCAGAGTTTTCTTCAGCTCTAATCAGTTGCATGGCATACAATTAATTCTATTATGCGTTGGGTATGATCTAGGATGGCTCAAGTTGGGTTGAAATATGTGTTTACGGTATGAGAATATTTCTCTAGCAGTGTTGTTTGCAACACCTCAGCCAATTTATGAATTCAAGTTTATAATCTTTACCAAACAGAAACGGTAATTTTTCAAACTACTGCTAATTAAATTATATTAATTAATCTAAAATGGGCAATTGTCTGGAATTGTGTCTACCTGATTAGTAATTCAAAATCTCAGAATATTTATGGCGAAGTCAAAACAAATTTCTGTTATCTCTCTCTTACTACTTCTTCATTTCTTAGTAAACGCCCATTAATTTTGCTTATCGCACGCTTCTTATTGAGCTTCATCGAATAAACGTCTCATAAATTACGATTTATACTTCTTCTGACGCCACAGAATGATTTAAATCAAGACTACAGATTAAATGTATTTATAACAAACCAACACAACGAGTTGCACCTTAAGAGCGTATGATGGGAGAAAAATGTTTTGAATTCCACACAAGGCCATTTTCCATAATATGAGACATACGACGTGAAAATAACTGCATCCATGTTGTTTTATCCATTTGGAGCGATCTCTTCTTATCAAAACAAGAATAAAAATTGATACATATGTCCGACAATCCTTCGTATTTAATTAATAAATAATGAACATACTGAATGTCCGACAATCCTTCGTATTTAATTAATAAATAATGAACATACTGAAAGAGTTTATTGACGTACTAGAAGTCACAATTACATTTCACACTTCACATTTGCGCAACTATAGCTTGACATAGGCAGTTGTTTCAGATTAATTTGAGAGCAGGAATTGTAGATGACTGTCTAGAAGGTTCACATGTTCTCAATATTAAAGGTGCTCTTAACGAGAAATTTGTTTAAGATATACCGGACGTGTCTTTTCAAATAATAATATGTATGTGGTTTATGCATGATGTAGCTCCTTCATATTTAAAGGTCTTCTACTCGATCGGTTAAATTGTCCTTTCAGTTTCAGTCCGAGTTCAACAACCAGTTTAACTGACGCGTGGACAGGTAAAATGAAGTGAAAACTGAACTGAGTTGAAATGCAACTGAACTGAGACTCGATGCGATTTCCATCGAGTTCATCAGTTCAAATAAGGTTCAGGCAGAACTTTCACGCCTCAGTTTGCTTACTATGTTGTCAAAATAGCTTATCCTCAAAAAGTGTCCTCAATGTCAAATGTTCACAAGTTTATAACTGTATTTCTTGAAGCGTACAGTAACTTTTCGTGCTAATGGGATAAGTGTGATCCCAATTATCATAACGCAAATGAGATAGACTTTTGATAAAATTGTTTACTTAAAAAATATTAATAAGGAATTGAAAACAGTAAACAATAAATATAAAATAATAATTGCAATGGTTAAACAATGCTAAACCAATCATGCAATCATGATCTATGATTATGCAGAAAACTGCTACGATAAACGCAAATGATAAAATCTCGAAATTACACCAACTGATTAGCCACGTTAGGACTCTGAAAGTAACTGAAAATTAAACTGAAGACTTAAAATGAATGGATGAAATGAACTCGCACGTTCATCCACATTGTTTGAGATGCACTGGCTGATGTTTACCATCACAGGTGGATGGGTATGAGAGGACTGGTTCCATGGTACATACGTTCCTCCGACATTAATACCTATATTTTTTATATTAGAACCCACTTTAAACAAATACTTTAAGAAGCAGTGTGTCATATGGTTAGAGTATTTTTATTTTTTATTTTCTTGCTTTAATATTATTCTTAGAGATATTAACTGCGTAGTTGATGGATCCAGACAGGAACGAATATGATGCGATCAGATAGATAAAGTCTGGTTGTTAAACAGGTCGATGGTTTTCAACACGTTTCGAGGTACTGTACGAACTTAGGAAAAATCTAGAATTAACTAGTTTGACTATCCGGTCCTTTTAATTGGTTCCCTGCCAAGCGTGAACTTCCTATAGTTCAGTCTTTTTTCTATTAAACATCCTGAGCGGGTTCTATTCTTTTCAATTATCTTAACGGAACTGAAGATACCAATATCGTACGCGTTATCAACTGTCCTATTTCCTATCCTAAATATCTTACTGTCAACGCTAATTAAGAGATGGCGCTGGATTTTCCTCCGACCTACTCCTATTCAGTCTGATCCTTCTGTACCTTTGCACAAAACTACAATTTATTAACATTCTTCTTTTTTGTCTCATAAGTTTTTGCTGGTACCTTATACATTAAAAAGAGTTTCAATGAGTCTCTAAGTTTATTTAATAAGTAGCACTTGGTAAAAACTACCAATGTGTCAGGATGGTATTCCAAAATATTTAATAGCTTAAAAGCGGAAGGTTGGATAAATGTTTATATTATCTTTTTGATTTTATTTGGTGTTTTAAGGGTGCTAATTTAGCGCCCTGAAAAATAAGGAGGTAATAGAAATCAACACGTTCTTATCTACTTAAATAATATTTTTGTTTTTCCTGCCTGATCTAAGTCTAAATTGAATTTATTTTATTTCTCATAACTTTTGTAATAGTCGCCAGTTGATTATACATGAATAGCTACTACAAGATGTTAATAACATCTATGCATACCAACGAAGCAACAGTTCTGGATACGTTATCTACGGTTAGCCTATATATTAGGGAGGAGTGTGCGGCACATAAATCAGGGCCAACGCTTCGGTCCGCACAAAAGGCGGCCGCCGCGACGACGAACGGGCGGAGTCGCTGTCGCTGTCTTTCGCCTAATTTACTTATTATAATGTGCTGTTGATTGTATTCTCAAGCTAAGACGTATGGTCCCTAGGGGACTTTGGCTCGCAAGGCACTGGAAAATTTCTTTTTCTCGTTACTTAATCCCCCTCTCTCCTCGAATTTCCAAACCTAAAGGCACGTTTGCTAAAAAAAACGTAAAATATTCATTCACCAACTCGTACATTGCCCGATACACCAAAAAATCTCTACAGTTTGTGCATTTACGGAAGAGTCTATTTGAAAACAATAAGAAAAAATATTATGACAAAATTCATGGACTACCTTCCATATTTATTACAATTATTAATAAAAAAATCTTTGTTAAAAAGACTTTCGTATGAAAATTTTTGATCAAGCTAATTTATATCTCATTTTTATACTCTACAGTTTTTGTATTCATTTTCCTTTTTATTATAGAATTCACACTTAACATAATATTTTCCTTCCATTATAATTATGTTAGTTATATTTGAAAATGTACACTCTAAATAAGTGTTACTAAGGTCTATGTTGGGAACAAGTATCAGTACCAGACATGTATTAATAAGTTAAGGATATTTTTTAAAACACCTAAAGAAGAACTAAAAAATTGTTTCCACAAAAGCTTTGATTGAATTTTATAAAAACCATTCTGATTCATTACTTACTTACATTTTAATTTACTTTTTATGTTTTTTGTTTCTTTCTTTTGTTTTGTTAGATTATTTAAGTTCTACCATATGATTATTTAGTACTTTTAAACATATATACCATTATGTAACGAAGTTTACTATTTCCCCAACCAAAGACTAAGGTTATTAATAAAAAAATCTAACCCAAAGAATGTTTCAGCCCAGAACTTCCTTAGCCGAGAATCTCAAAAAAAAATCTCCTTATGGCCTGTAAAGTAAATAACATTTACAGGAGCGCAAGGATTTTCCTCTCACAAACGTGTATTTTTTATACTACATTACATTATTTGTTTTTCATCTTTAAAATATTTTTGCTTACTCATGACAATTATCATCTTTAAAATGTATTATGATTAAGATCAACTTTAATACTACATTACATTAATACATCAACTTTAATACTTTAACTTTAATACAGTTTCGTTGGTTAATAACATATTTGAAGGTTTTCATTCTCCTTTTTTCATCGAATGCTTAGACAATATTGCTCACGCATCTATTGACTTCATAATTACCATGAAAATCATTATATTACATTAAAAATATAATTTACGATTTGTAATATCTGTAATTGTTATCAACACTAATATTTTGTCCATTAACTATTTAAGATGAATATTCAATTGCATTATATACTTCTTGATTTAAAGTATTTTTCTAGTGTCAACCAGTGTAATCTTATTGAATAAAATATTATTGATATATATAAAATATATTATACAAAATACTCTGTTAATTTTAACAATATCTGAAAACAAAGGAAATTGGAAACAGAAAGCTTGGTTTTATTATTTTGCTCTGTGTATTAAAATTAAAATAAATTAATTTATTATTATTATTATTAAAAACAATCTTACGTATATAACAAATATAAGAAGTTTTCTTTCAGTAATAATTTCTTTCTTTATGAGTTCTACATTGTAATAAGCCTTTTCTGAGGAACGTACAGATTGCGAATATCAAGAAAATTAGATTACTCTACGGTAATATTTCATTTCATCGCCGAAACACTGAATATTGTAGTACAATTGCTTCTCGACGGCCGTGCCAGTTGCTGACGAAGCTTTACAAGCGGTTGACCCATGAAAAGAAGTGGCCCAACTACCCATTACTTTCCAAAGGTCTTTGCTGTTATTGGCTCATCCCTTTCTCCGAAACTTCGTGACTGTCTCTTAAACCTAACCGCAAGTACCAGAAGTAATTTTTCTGACAGGCCTATACAGTTTTATACTTCAGACAAAAAAAGTCAGTAAATAACCTGTACATGGTATCCAATATTTCACGGTTAGTGGCATTCGTACTTAAAAATATAACTAAGTATAAGTAACATTCATCCTCAAAAATGTAACATGTTCATTACAGAATAACTACGTAAATGAATGTTTACAACTGAGTTTCATTCTGGACACTTATTTTTTCATTTAGCCAAGTTTCGAGACCTGTTTCCGCTTAATAAGTTCATGTCATCACTTCAAAGGGGTTACTAATGAAAAGATATCATAGTATTATTATTTATTTGGTGAGTTTTCGTGTTGAACAATGTAAATTTCCCAAGGGTCACCATCTGTTTTTTCGCGTCACCAGCAACTCCCTCGGTACTCTTACATTTTTTACGATCGGAAATTACGCAAATTAGTCTTGGGAAAGGCACTACCGGCATGTGTCAGTCTGTTGGTACGTGCTTAATAATTCGATCATTTACATACAATTACGATTTGTGTGTTTTGGTGCAGGACAGTTTGGTAATTGAACAGTATGTGTACCTATGACATTTAACCACAATGATCAGTAGAATAATAAAGCTCAAATGGAGTGCAATTGGAAAAATCTTCTGGTACGGTTAAACTATAGTACAATCATATCGAACCAATGCGATGAAAAGCAAACCGTTGGACGAATAGAGATTATAAGCTACCAATAGTACAACGATTTATTATGAAAAAAAAAATCAGAGCTGCGCGGAATGCATAAATATTGCTTATAAATATTGTAATAATCAACAAATATGACCTTTAATTGTTTAATTTAAATTTAAATAATTTACCTCTCGTTGAAGCCATTTATGTGATAATCAAATGGAAGGCTTTTATTAAAAGAAAAGGTCGAAATTAAAAAACAAAAGATTTATTTTATTTTGTGGCAGTAACTCAAAACAATTACAATTTAAAATATCAATTTCTCAGGGTCTTATTAACAAACAACTCACATTTACCTAAACAATACGTCGATAGAAATAAACTTAAAAGAAAAGAAATTAACTTGACAATTAAAATAGAACGAAATTAAAAAGTAAAGAGATTAACTCTGATCAATAATTAAAAAAAGAACGAAATCTGACTTCTATCTTTTAATTACGTTTACATAAATCATTATTTTGTATTTTGTTACTCACATCTGTCCAGTTGGTTCCAGCATTCCTTTTGGTTTCGAAAATACACTATTGCGAGATTTTACACTGATTCTAAGATTCACGGATTTTACACTGATTCTAGTCAAAATTGATAGGTTGTCAGGAACTCGGATGATCCTCCTTTTTGTCAGTTATCTGTTGACTGCTGGTCGTAGGTGAATTCTGCTTGCCTTATATGAATTCTGTGGTTTGTAGATTTGCTAGTCTTTTACCACTTTGGACTTAAACTGCAACTTCACTATTTCTGGCTGGGTATGGATGTAAACTGCTGACATCCTTTCCTGGCTGACTACAAACGTAAAACTTCTTTTACTTAGCCAGTTTCGATGTAATGCTTCCGTGAATGTTTTACTTTATCTTCAACTCACAACTTTGTTTAATAATAATACATTGAACAACGGCTTGTCTCTGCTCTAGACTCATTTGTTCCGTCCTCCGAAATGTCCCGTCACCAACTAACTCTGTTAAATTCTAGTCACCAACTGAACTATCGTCTCGAGTTTTAGCGCGTATACGCCATTTTTGACTTTTCGACAAAGGCGGCTAGCTATATTGTTGCTTTGGAAGCTCCTGCCGCTATAATGGATTTCTCAAACAATTTAAATTTTATGTTCAAACAATTAATGTCCTAATTAATTGGCATTACAATATATAAATGCAAATAAAGTCTTACAAAAGAAATCTGCAACACGAAGAAATTATATTTTTAAATATAATTTAATCAACTTTTTTATAATTGTATGTTCTTTCGCTTAATATCTTGGGAAACTGGTTTTATATATTTTATCGTTTAAAGTAATTTGTTATGAACGCTTTCAACATTGCTGATTCATATCCTGCTTAACTCATATAGTGAATATATTAGAAAATGAATTTAACTAAGAAGTCGTCAAATACCAGCCAACTTCTCGATGCTGTTGCACGCAAGTGTAGAATGCAATTGCAACACGAAATCCGTTGTCTGGTCTCATTCCCTTCACTGACGGACTTTAGATCCATTGATTAAACATGTCCGCTGCTTTTGTTCAGCAATGCGTCCCGTACTCTCTGCTTTATTGCCCCATCGTAACCGTTAAAACACAAAGGAACTTTTCTATCTGGCGCTTTCTGTGTACATTATTCTGGTGAGCGCCGCCTCTCTTCCTTCACTAAAATTGTTCTAGCGCTTGCACTCTGCCACAAGCTCGCATCGTTGTTTTAACGAGTTTGCGCGGAGAATTTTAACTGCCACCCTCGACATTGAACCCTCTGGATTGGGAGATTTCGCGGGATGTTGGCAGGTAACTGCGTTGACAGCGATAAAAAAAAGATCGAGCTCTGCGAGCAACCAATGTCTCTCTGCAAAAGTCGATATGATTCCAGTTATCCATGGATCGTCTCATTTGATGGCTGGGCAATAACATCGGCCGAGAACGCAAATTGCTGTAGTTTATCCACAGCATTTTTTGTGTGTGAATTTCGTAATGTTTTACTCAACATAAATATGGTTTCACTTTATGTGCATCGTAAATATCGTAGTTTATAATACAAGTGTTAGCATCCAATAAGCAGTAAGAAATAATTTTTTTGTATTGTATAGCATTATATACGTTTTATTCGCAGGTTCGTTTTTCGTACGTGTGGACGTGAAATCAGTAGAAGGATTCATACCAAAGAAAGAACTCCTGAATGTTTTTTTAAAATTTTTATGAAATTTCGACGTATTTTCAATTAATTTATATTTATTAGAAACCTAAAATTTGTCAATAATTAATAACCGTGAACTATTCGTGTCGGCCAAAAATATCCTACCTTTTAATCGCATATACCAGAAAATTTGGTCCCATCAGTTGTATAAATCCTTTTATTTTTACCTGAATATATCTCCATGTAATAAGAAAAAACCGAAGAATTGTATGTTGTGTTATGAACCAGACGACACTCAGCGCTTCTTTTTTTTAGTTGCAAGTTAACGTCGCATTAACCTTTTGGTCATTAGCGACTTACGTCTGTTAAGTTCTACATTTGTATAACATTTAAATTACTTTAAACAAATCAGTTTTCACCGTGAAGTCTATGAGGTTGTTTATTGCTGCTGATGAGTTGCAAATCTCCATCATTGAATGTCCGGCTATGGTTGATCATCTTATCTCGCTATATTTGGGGCAGTCAAAAGAAATTGTTGTGGGCTCCTTGCATGAGCTGCATACCGGCTGTGGAGATCTAGAAATCAAGAATGAATGAGTGAAACTGGAGTGCAATGTTCTTAATCTGGCTACAACAACCTGTTGCCTTCCCGATAGTTCTTTCGGGTGCGATATTTCTCTGATGCTGTTGACATTTCTGAGGATGACTCCGCATTCCCCTGGTTTCACAGGTCTACTCCACTTTTCGCATAGTTCCTTGTAGATCCCTACTTTGCAGTCCCTGCTGGTGCAAACTGGCAGGTTGCTGGATCTACCTTGATGATCTGCCCTGTCGTGTCCTACTATGTCCTTATGTGCGCTTCTTCTTTGCTTGTAAAAGATGGGAAAAGGAGCAACACCACATGGAGACCGACCTCAGAGTCGATAGAATAACGACGAAAAACATCATCCCCCAGACTTTGAGGAACGCTCAACACTGGCGGAATTAACAGAAAGAATTTTAAGGATAAAATATGGTAATGATGATGAGTTTGACTGCCGGAATGACGCGGAAGCAAACTATCCTTGCCAAAAATTGTTAAAATAATGCCGGGAAGGTTTCTTAAACTATAACGTGGGGGCCCTAGTTAATCCTTGGCTACCTTCCTCTACCCTTCTGCATCTATCGTTTCAAATGCTATTAAAAGGCAGTTGCTACCACGTACTTACCCTCATGTAGACCGTCAATCTAAAAAATTAAAAATTAAAAAAAAGCAGAATCAACTCTATCTTGAAGTAATGCTAATACGGTTCCAGGGTAGAACCAGTTCGAATGAAAATGGTTTAGTGAGTAAGATCTACCTGATGGGTTCGGACGCCCCTCTGGTGTCCATGAAGAATTACCACAATTTGCCTAGTTTTCTTAAAAAAAACAGAATATTTTATAAAAGAAAGAGATAATAATTGTTTATTACGAGTGACACAGAACAGATTATGACAATCTTTCGCGTACTACACAATTTCTCTTCAAATTATAATTATTCTAGCATAGAACTTTTATTATTTAGTTACGTCAACACGTGTTTAAGAAATATTCAGTTCTCCTTTAATTTTGGAAAAATTGACTGGCGGAGTCATTGGTTTATAACATAACGAAGAATTAGTATAGAATATTTAGGTGAAATTTTCAAGTAAGTAGATAAATAGGATAAAATGTTTAAATATCTGGTTATAAATAACACAATGTGAGCATTTAATGCCGTCGTCTATATATTGTAAGAGAAGGATCCTAAAAAATTGTTACTTAAAATTTGAGAAAGTGGGGTTAGCGTTTGGATCTCGATGCAAGTAATTGGATTTAGGAAAATATTTCTGCGACAGTATCTTTTATAACAATAGAGGTGGATTGTATCTTAAAAGTTGAATGAGTTGTTGCCTCAATTTCCTGTTTCTACTGGAGATTACGGATTCCGGTGTTCTGCAGCGTGATTTTGCTGACTGCCAGATTCGAGGAAATGAACTTCCCGGCAAATGCAGTTTAGCTTGTGTTTGGGGTTGTGGTCTGCCAGTTCTCAGCGTCGTCGGAGGCTGGAGCCCGCAGCGGGGTGTTACCTGGAGAGGAGAGGCGGTTCTGTGATCTGAAGATGGAACCGGAATTCATATTAGCGGTGATATAAACAACTGAGTTAAACTGTAATAAATTTGTTTTTCTTCAAGAAAAACACTATACAACCGAGAGATAAAATTTGTTTTAAATTGTTTGTTTCATTTGGAAATATTTGTTACATCAAATCGAGTTTATTAATTATTCAAACATAATATTTTTATCATTACCTTAATAGCCTCCGGCCCTGGAAATTATTTTAAAATTTCGTTCAGTAGAATTCATAGACATTTTGAAGTGTTGGAGTGGAATAATGTTCATTCGATAGACGAAAAGTTAAAGTGATCCTTTCCAACATCTTATACCGGCCATCTAAATAAACTTTCTTACGATTCAAGTTCTCTTTAAAACAGGCAGTTGAACATGGCACCAAACTTCTGTGGTATTTTTTCTTCAAAACTGAACCTCTTTTATAAGAAAAATTATTTCATAAACCCAAAAAATATATTTTTGGACACCATTTTATCAAGGACATGAAATGCTTCCATTCATTCGTCAGGAATAAACTGCTCCAAAGACATCCTTTAGGAGAATTATGTGGAAGAAAATTTTGCGTTATTGTTTTGGAAACTATATTTCAGTTCATGTGATGATAATTATAGTTTTAATTGTCTCATAATGTTAAATTATATTTTAAAGAACGCTGAACGCTCCAATATTTACTTCACAAACGACGTGTGAAAGGAGGGAAGATTGATGTTGACTGCATCTCTAATAGAAAGTCGAAATATCACAATTTTTCTAGACCTATCTAATATTAATATATTTGTAATAGCAAAATCCGGTTAAAATAAAAAAAAACTCAACCACATAATATTTCAAAAGAGCTATACAAATATGTAGACTGTTCCGCAAAACATCTTCCACAACAAAAACTGTGCAGATCCGACCATAAAACGTTTGTGGATGTTTTTAGAATTTGAGTCTTTAACTCAAGCCAAGTAAGTCTATCCAATATTTTAATTCAACACAGCTGCGAGTTTTATTCATTTTAAAAAATGGGAGTAACACCCCATTAATTTATGGAAAATCGAAAAAAAATTGTATTCTCCTGTCTGATGGTTCGTTTAAAATAAGCTCTTATAAACGCAGAGAATGCTTTTACTTCTATTCTCTCTTAACAGGACGTTGACATTTCATAGAAGTATCGCGGTAGTCAACCGGTCGCCACAATCTGGATGGTAGAAACAAGAGTCGCCACGTGAAGGTGAGGAGACATTTAATCTCCTTGGGCCCTTGACGACATCCTCAGTGAAGGTGTAGGTCGAGTGATGTATACGAAGCCATTTGAATTATATCTTAGTTAAACAAAGGTTCATAAAAACAGTAAATCATCCTCAGGAACAGATGTGCTTTTTTCCCATAATTTAGATACGTTTAAATGCTGACCGAAACTAATTTTTATTACTAAAAAAACACCGGCCAATGAGGTGAGAAATAGTTAGACTGAATAAATGTAAGTTTTCAACAATAGAAAATAAAAGTTAAGTAAAGACACTGCTTAGGATAATTGATAGGAAGGAAAAAAAAACAATAATGAAGAAAAATTCATTGGTAAATGAAGACAATTGATCAGATAATAAAATACAGAATTTCTGAGTATGATGAAGTATAAATATAAATGGTTCAAAGATTAATTGTGAGTTCAATGCTCTGAAAGTGAAGTGGCTATAATAAAACTGTGAAGAAGGTAGATAATCTTCTTAGTGAAATTGATTGAGCTTACAAATAATACGAGAGTATTAACACTTTTGACTGCATCTCCCTTGCCGAGTGTTGTTTCTTGTATAATTAACTGTATATCCTCAATGCATTCCAGCCTTTGAGTTTAAGGAAAATCGACTACAACAGCTATAAAATTTAGCGTTAGATAATTCTTCAAGTGAGTCTGTAATCTCTTCAGTTAGGTGGTGGAGATGATGCATAAATATTTTTCGGGTTTTCACCCCAGTCAGTTTATGACTTTCGCTTCCATCTTAGTCAGGTGTGCAATAAGGCACTATTTTTGATAATATAAAGACACAAAGGAATAGACACAAAGGAATGGAAAGCGTGCATGCAAGGAATAAATAGAAATTCTTAAGCAAGGAAGTAAAGCAAGAGAAATTTTTATAAAATACAGGCGTCAGAAGAGGGTTTCTGAGCATAATACCAAGAAAATTACTCAAGCGGAATAGAATTGATAGGTTAAATTAACTCGGGAATGGAAGGAACTGTTGACAGAAATGATACTAAAACTTATTAACATAATATTTTAGGAATCTTTGAAATAGAAATAGAAAATGTTAATATAAATGGCTATTCCAGTACAGAACGATAAATTAATGACTGAAAATAATATATTAGTAAACAATGTAGTCTTTCTCGGTTTAGAGAATGAATAAAGTCTTCTCGGGCTTCTTTCCGATTAAACAACTGATGGATGGGCTATGACAAGGAGGTGGGGGTAACCTACGTCAGATAACACCGTACTAACACTATTGCTAGAAAACGATGGCAATTGAACGTCATCGGAACGTCGCTAATACAATTGTACACTCGGTTAGAAGCCACAGAAGACTTTATTCAATATATTATGTAATCATAATGGATTTTAAACATTACATATGATCTAACAGATAAACTAATTTTAAATAAGTTCATAAGAGGTTTTAAAAATAATCGGTGCTATGTCGTAATTAGATGCATGAATTAAGTGTAAGTTTGGTATATTGTTAAGTATTCCTCTCAGAAATTGAATTTTTTAATGGTTTTCTTGAGTTTGATATACTACAGAACTAAAATAAATCGTAACGTTTTACAATATGCATTAGGCGGTGTGTCATGATACCTGGTGGCTGTTAGCGCAACACCACGATGAATCACGGCGTGACACTTTCCTTGTCCCAAAAGACGTCCCGTGATAAATCAGCGTCGCCTGTGAAACGGAAGAGACGCCCCCGCCGCCGGAAATTGCCAGGCGGACGCCTCAGCCACTAGCTGAGATCCTTATTCAGGTCGGGTGCTGCGTTCATGCTACTGCTCTTCTTATACCTCTCTTTATCTCTAACGAGGGTCCTCCACGATATTGTTCTGGAAATAAAGTCCCATAGTAAAAACAAACGTTGAACTACCCGTAACATGAGCGCTAAAAATGGGCTATGCATTGGTAAGCCTTTTCAAGTACGATTCTGAGGTCAAGAATATCAGTATTTATCAATAAACATTACAATTCATCTCGAAACGTATATTTACTAATCATGTCTTTATTACTCTTTTACTTATAGTATAATATTTTCCGACGACCTATTCCTGAATTTTCTTCGAATTATGCGTATTTGTGATTAACCCTTAATTGACTTTTTTTCTCTTATATTAAGACAAATTTAACTGACTTTCCACTAACAATAACTATTTTATGGCATATATAATTGGACATGAGGTATAAGTAATTAATTCGTTTAACAACAACGTAAAAGCGACAAGACGCATCGCGTGTAAATTTCAAAAAACTCAATCTTCGTCTACGTTTTATAAGAAAACTTAAACCTATTCTACAATTCCATAAGTGATTAATAATTTATGGAAAGCCTTTTCTGCACCACAGAAATATATGCAAATATATTAATTCCGAAATCTGACGTCCAATATATTTAGGTGTATAACAATTTAAGATGATGCATCACACTTTAATCCTCGTTCTACTTAAAAATTACTTCTTTAAATGGTACACTCCTATTTACTAAATACCAAATATTATTTACGAAAGAAGCACACAAAACACAGATTGTTAGTATTTCTAATTCGATTTTTATTGACAATGGAAGTAAATGAGTCCTTCCATTTAGATTTAGATTTATTTATTGGTTCCATTAGTGCTCTACTGAGGAAATAGGACACGTCAAATAAATTAACACAGTTAGCATACACAACAATAAAGTGCACAAATTTAAATACTAAAATGTAGCAATAAACGACATCACACACACAAGAACAATACATATAAAAGAAAATACAAAATAGCATAAGCAAATTAATATTTTAAAAAGAAGAAATTTGAAAATTAATAACAGAATAACGTAAAAAGACACAAAAATGATTAGTACATTGTCTAAAATAATAGTGTATCAATAAAATTAAATACAGTAGCCATTTATTACAGTCATCATTTTATTTGTAATTTCAAAGCGTCATGGATTAAAACATAACAGAAGCTTTCACAGGCATATTTATCAGCTGATATAATTGATAATAAGAGTCTACGTCAAAAACCTTTTACGTTTATTATTGAAGAATAATTGTGTATTTCAAATTCGTTCCTTAGTAAATAAAGTACGCAGAATATAGTTCAACCAGTTTTAAATAATTACAGTTTCTAACGACAGTGTGTTAGTAACTTATTAATTATAGATCCCTTCAAAACATAAATTTTAATTTGAAAAATCAGACTGTTCTGATTAATTAGTTTCTTACAATATAACTTTCATTTCCTTATCATAATTACTCAAGTATCGTTGAATATACAATATCATCTCTATTTATCAAATACTACTCGATAATTATGTTTCATCAGGCATATGGATTTTGTTAGTGATACTTTTCAGTTTCCATAGCGATGTAATAGAATGATTTATGATTTAATCAGTAGTGATTTGTCTATCAAGTAGTAAATTTCAATTATATGCATATATATATTTATTTATATATATATATATATATATATATATATATATATATATATATATATATATTGCAATACCCAGTTAAGAAGGACATGAATTTTGTTCTTATTTCATCCAATTTGTTTACCAACTCAGACTGGGGATTCTTGAGTGGTTTGTAGAAAAAAAAGGGATAATAATAAAATGATGGATAAGTGGCTTTTAGAGAAGGGGAGGACTATACTTGGACGTTTAGCGGCTTAGAGCTAATGGTATTGACAGACATCTGGTCGGAACCCTAAATTCATGATTAAATAAGTTTTATGGACATATAATTATATTAAAAGGAAATATTTATTTTTAATTGTATTGAGTGGCTCTCAGAGCGTGAGAAAGGCAACAGCTGGTGTTTGTTTGGCGAACGTGGAAACTCAAAAACTGTGTAAACAAGGGAATATGCTGGAGAGGGGGAAAGCAGATAAAAGACGAGTTGGAATAGGTGCAAGGAGCAGACAGTTGGGAGAGAGCGTTGGTGGAGGTCCGTAGGTCGGACGCAGGGCCAAGTTAAAGTGGCCGAAAAAATTTTATAAGTCAGTGAGTTTGCATTCAGGAGAGAGCGTTGGTGTAGGCCAATTGAGGTGGCCGAGAGGAATCATCATTCAGCAGTCATCAGCAGCCGGTAGGAGTTTCGTCGTGTAAATCTGTCTGTCAGCAGGGTTGGTTGTTTGGAGGAAGTCGCTGTGAGAGTAATATCATCGAGAAGAGGTGGTTCTGAAAGTAAACTGTGAGCGCAACCTGGTGCTCTTTAAGCCTGTATGAAATGAGTGTGTGCTGGTATGCGAGAGATCCAAATTGCATGAACCAGAGAGATTGTAAGTTTATTTTTTTATGTAACATAGTTGTAAATTGCTAAATAAGGGTAATGAGTCAGATTTCGTTTCATTTCGTTTTTCATTTATTTTAACTGCATTTGTTGAATTGTTAACTTTGTGTTCCGTTTCCTTATCAACCCAGTAAAGGCCCTGGGGTAGAGAGTCTGATTCATTAAAATGTATTGTAGATTAATAAAATAGTTTTGTTGATAAAATTTAATAACGTGTTTAATATAATTTCCTATAATCATAATTATCCAAGAGAGGGGTATAACAATATATATATATATATATATATATATATATATATAAATGGAATTTTGGAATTAGTTTTCACGGTAATTCTAGACCTTATTTTTATAATCAACAACATAATTAGACATGTGAGTGGATCGACTGTAATACATAATTTAAATAGTAATATAAATCCAGTTTATTTCATTTAGATATTATTTCACGTTTTAATACATCGTTAATTATTACATCAATTTTTATACAATCCAAACCAACATACAATATTATTCAAATAATTTGTGTGGAATTCATGTACTTAATGCAAAATATTTCTATATGTTTGGTACAATACTATTTTCATTATATATTAGATCGCTTAATTGTTACATACGCAAGAACTAAATTCAGGTTAAGCAGGTAAGTTCTCGATAAATAACATGCGTTTTATGAGTTTTTCTTTTCACGTGACAGATTACTGTTTTGCATTAGAATAGTAACCCCATAAGGATGAGGTTACGAGGGTGTATCCAACGACGACGTGTATTCATTCATCATTCTCGTGCACGTTTTATACGTCTAGGGGGCGAGAGAGGAACAAGAGAACATAACTGTCAACTTCAAACGATGAACGCGTCGTAATAAAGTAGAATAGTATACAGATGAATTAAAACGAACTATGAAATGTGGTTTTAAGAGAAAGTAGAGTACGAAGATCATGGAACTCATAATAGAAGAATAAGAATACTGGACTAGTATATGTGTGTAACCGGAATAAAATTAATTTTTTTTAGGTGAAATTAGGCTAAAATAGAAACACGGAAGAATCTTCTATAATATAAAATTGCTATTTAACATATATTAAGGAATAAATTAAGTAAATAATAATATAAATAACTAAAGTTACTACAAAAAGCTTTTAGACGAAAAAAGTAGATGTTATAAGGAATGGACCGCTGCTCTAGGATTATTTAAATAAAAATATGTACTCAATATCCTTTTACCGACGCAGTGGAAAAAGTAACACAGAGTGAATTTTTAATTGTTGTATTCAGTAGAAAACTAACAAAACTAATGTAGTACAAAATACATTTGTATTGTTCTAGAAGTGAAACAACAATTTAGTATTCTTAACTAAAATTGAGAAATATTTGAATGAATTAAAAAATAAATATAGAGATCAGTTCTATTTGAAGTGAAATTTCTATAAATAAAAAATTGGAGTATAGAATGTTGCTGGAGGTTAAGGGTATGGACCAAATATAGTTTTTATAATCAATAAGATTTTATATAAAATTTGTTTGAGACATTTGTGACCGTCTATGGTTAAAATATAATTTTATGAATATACTATAAAAATATCATCAACATCTGCGCACCTAGTTTCCTGTAGATGATGTTATTTGTCTCGTGGCTTGTAAATGTTGCATCGTGGGGCAAGTACGAAATGCCCGACGTACCTGATGCAGGTTTTCTAGGGTTTGTCCTGCATCACTTATAGGCGAATTCCGGATAGTATCCTTAAATCATATCCCGGGGGCCCTAGTTAACCGTTTGCTAACTTCCTCTACCCTTCCGCATCCTCCCATTCAAAACCTTTCTATGCTATGGGGAGACCCGATGCAGGTATGTTTCGCAGCCCACAATCAGACGCCGCCATGGAACGATGATTAGTACCGTCTTGTACTACATTAAATAAAAATGCCACATAGTTTCTTATTTTATAAACGATGCTCCTATTTGAGATTAAAAATATTTCCAAGATAAATAACACATCTTTTGCTTCAAACTGTATAATGACGAAAACAATTACATTAATGTTTCGCACCGTAGAATTTAAAAATGTCGGAAAATATCCAAAGCAAACCGAGAACAAATTTAAGCTAATATCATTATTTTCCTTGAAATATACCCTATAAAATTTTACAAATATATCAGGCACAAACTATATTCAACCCGAAGAAATTTAAAAAATTTCATTTTTCAATGATTCGTTTCAAGACTCATTTTGCAAAAACGGAAGCGCCAAGCTCGTATGTCAGTGGAAAACAATTGAAGACCATTGCATAGTGAATATGTTCTACATAAGTGAAGTTTATAACATAACATAAGTGGCCTCTGTTCATCCAATATTTTCCATTCAAAATACTTTAACAAAAAAATTAAATTATTTGTTTCAGCCTTAAATTTTCCATTCATATATTTGCGAAGTTCACTTCGCGATCTCGCATAATTTTTTTGTTATCTATTGTGTTTCGAACATGTAGTCACTATCAAACGTGAAAATATGTAGTCAAATTTAATGGTTTTTTTAAAAAAAATAGTGTTTAAAGATTCAAACAACCACAAAAAAGTTTTTAATTTTAATGTTCTTCTATTTCAAAACTCAATACGATATATAAAGCTCATAACAGTAGCTTTCAAAATTTTAGTCATATTCATCTGTATTATTCTTCATGTATCGTATAATCTTCCACGTTATTGTTGTAACGAAGTCCATATCATAAATATGCATATCAAGATCTTTAAGGGAAAGCCAATTATTCCCTAGTATGAGTTTTATGAAAGCTTCTGACATGAGTTTTATATGTCGGTGTTTTAAAATTGAGGACGTTTATGTAGTTTATTTTAACAAGTTCCAGAATATAATATGTTCCAAAGAAATATATTTATTGTATTCCGTTGTTATGTACCTAGCCAGTTATTTTAAAATGTTATTTTACTATACAACAGAAAGGACAGGGTTTCTGAAGAGTCAGGAGTTTAAATTAGGGCAATTATCGTCGTTTAAATATTTGTAACGTAGACTCGAAGGACCATTCGCGATTTAAGCCATTCATCACTTGAAACAGAAATTATTTTTTATAATCATGAGCATTAGATGGAGCCAGAATGTGTTACTCATATCTGTAATCAATACGCCATCATGTTACCAGGTACTATGGGTTTGATTAATTCTAACAAAGGTGGTATTTCAGAGTTCCGAGAACCTAGAATCAAATATTCCTAGAATCAGAAATGCAATATTCCACACTACGCCTAATTAATTGTCCATTATATTAACATCAGAATATATATGTATTAAAAGTAATAAGTGTATGTATTGGGTGTATGTTTACTACCGTTGAAGACTGAAATATAAAGATTATTTCTTCAATTTACCTATATACCGTTAGGCCATGCCGTTACATGGTATTGTAGGCATTTGATGAGGTTTCACTGCGTCCCTTGTGCAGATTCCGGCCGCAAGATCTGGAAGTGGTTCATTTCCTTTTGTGCACAGCTCAGAAGCTTCCTTCACGTTAAAGCTGACAGAGTAAGCGGCTTGTTGCGGCTCCCTCTGAGAACCTCACGAAGTTCCCTAGAGTTTCCGAAAACGCTTCAAGACTATACGTCCCACATTGTGCCGCTAGGTGCATAGCGTCGGCATCCTGTGGCTATACGTGAAATATTACTCCAAAGGTTGAGTCCAGATTAAAACATTTACCATCTGGGGGAAATTTCATCACTTAACATTTTTGGAATTGTTAAAGTAATTACTAATTTCAAATAGATTTTTTAAATTGATGGTCTACATAAATTGTCTAAGCACGACGTAGTAGTGGTTAATATATGACGGATCTACTTAGATTAAAGTGTCAATAACTTTTGTAGTGAAATTGATAAATGTAAAGTGCATTATGCTAATCTTTCTTGGCACATAAAACAAGCACTAACATTGCTTGATTTATAAATAAAAATAAAACTAATGTTACTAAAAACTACGTTCGTACAGACGAACGTAAAATAGAGAAACAAAAACTAAGAACATTTTAATTTTCCACACGATTGGTGTCGTTTTCTAACGACGAATAAATTAAATTATTAAACGTACTTCACTTTAAAATTCAAATTTTATTAGTTTTTGTTTCTCTATTTCAAGTTTTTAGTATTATTAATTTTGAGAGACGGTAATCTTGTAATTATCGATACGTGCATTTTTTTTACTTTATATTAAAGTAAAGTAAAAAGCTACTTTGCAGTTCACGGTTCTATTATGTTCCCACAGTAAGTAAAGTAACAAATTTTAGTAATATTTCAACCAATCTGAACCAGTATTATTTCTTACGACCAGGGAATTATTTTGGGAATAATTGTTTCTAAAAGTAACTAAACATTGTAATATGTCTCTTTGGCTTACAAATTAATTTATATAAATAATTGAATTTATTTAAAATTTAGTGTCATAATTACATTAATTTAAAATGCTTGGGTCAGAGCCCAAGAATTTCTAAACACAGAGGTGATGAATGCATTGAGTATCAGCTCTTTCCAGGAATACACAAATTATAATTGGGTTACCGTGTCATTGTTGCGTCTGCTAGTTTGGTGACAAGGACGACGCAACTATTGGGATCGGCAGGTAAATACCAGTTAGATGATGACTGCTTGTCGTAGGCTGTACCATACTCAAGTCTTTATCTCTTTCTATTTCGACGATTTGTCTTGACTAAACTTTTACAGAATCTCTTCTCAGACTAGCCAGCTTGGATCACTTCGCTCTCCACTTTCCAGATTTAGTGTCTTTTCAATCGAGTGAGATGCTGAGACCAGTGGGAACTCATCGTCTGGTCAGTCGCACGCGTGGCCAGACAGGAAACCCAACATCTGCCAAAATTCTAGCAGTCTAATTGATTTACCACTCAAAGTGTATATAAAATTAATTCAATACTACTTCATTACAACCTTGAGACGTATATTTCTGTGAAAACGAAATCTCATTATAATAAATTAATCCTGCAACTATTCGGAGACAAGATTGAGTGGAAACGAGAACCAAAATATCGAGAGCTATTCGATACTAAACATAACTGGAGGCATTATTAAATTGAGTATAAATGTAAAGAATCAGTGATGTTCATTGGTTTTTGGGATGTTGGGTCACGGTTTATTTTGGCGATATAGAGTCCGAGTCCAAATACCAACGTACATCACTGAAGATTCATCGGCCACGAAAACCATTAGTTACTTCATGTCTAGAATCAGTATTCAAAACATAACCCCACCTGAAAGAAAGGTCTGACAAAGGTGCCGGACGAGCAAAGAAGATATACGAGTGAAAATTGAAGAAAAAAACATATAAAAAAATTAAAGTACAAAATATTGGAGTTTTTTCAATAATTTTATAGAATTTCCCGCTTCAAAAAATTCTCTAATTTCTACGAAGATACAATCAGAATATGGATATTATAGATGGCCCGCAAACTATTATTAAAGACAATTTTACGTTACCTAAACAGAAACCGTTCTTCACATAGATATCGAATAAAAACAGACACTCGAAAAATGAATGATAATTAGGCTAATGTATTTCCCTATGTATTAAAACCTTAAACTAAAATTCGTAGTAAAATTATATATTGAAAATATAAAAGTTTACAGGTTTTAAAACAGTATTTTAAATTTATGGAGTGAATATTGCCATTATTCCACTAAATATTGTATAGTTTTAACATAAGTCATTTATTCTTTAAATTTTTAAGAGAACAATATCTGCATTTTCAAACCATTTTAAAGATTACTAATGACTACGGTAATTTTATGAATTTGTAAAAACGTATTATCTTAATCTCACTGCTTATATTAATTCGTTTGTAACCATAACAGTATTGCATGTGTATTATTATAATCAGTTTGGGTAGTTAAAATAATTTGTTTTAAATTATCAGGATGGAAAAATAATTTATTTTAAAGGATAAGGATGGTAAAGCTTCGACTGCACCTGTAAATTAACTCGGGACCTCCACTTTGTAACTAGTTACTCTTTTATAGCCTCTTTGGCTGAGCTTTTCTTTTGTTATTGAATAATTTCTTTTCTGTTTCGGTGATTCCTCGTTCAGTATTTTCGAACTGTTTCGGTGAACGACGTGTCGTGAAATATGACGTTACGAATACAGGAAAAAATATTAAATTAATATTATTTAGTTATTTACCAATGCAGTTTCATTTAAAGAATTTAACAACCGTTCAAAATATTTATTTAATAAATTTCTTATTTTTATAATTAACTTCATTGGACATTATGTTAGACCATGTAGACTTTAATTTGAATTTTTTACAAAACGAAAGGAAACGGACCTTATTGAATGGTCCAAAATAGTTTATATTAAATATAATTTCCTACAGCACTAATATACTATACAATTGTAATGTTTTAATATATATATATATATATATATTGTAGCAATAGTTAATTAGGCCATTAATTGTTTCGACATAAAATTTGAATTATTTGATAAATCCATTATAGCGGTAAGGCGAGAAGAGCAACAATAGCGCTGAGCTCTGTTGCTTTGAGAAAATGCCGAAATGGAAATGCGCCCTCAAACTCGAGAGCACTAGGATAGTGAGTTGGCGGAGAAACATTACGAGGAGCAGAACAAGTAATAAAACTTGAGCAGAGACTAGACATCGTCAATGTATAACTAGTTAAAGTTGTGAATTAATACAAAGAAAACATTCACGGATGTATTGCAGCGTAAATATTGGAAAGTAAGAGCAGCTTTCGTCAGAATAGAACTTTCCAAAATCTTCGTGGAGAAATTAAGCCAGGAGAACATTGGTAAATTATTGTGGAGCGGAACAGTCAACGGAATACAGCCAATCTTGCCAAATTTTAAAGTGAAGTGTAGAATCAGTGAAAACCAAGGCCTGATATTGAATAGTTAAAGAGTGTAAAAGTGTCCGAACGAGGTAAAATTGATTGTTCTGGTACCAGACCGACGGTCCGTAAGTAATATAATTTTGAATAATATTGTAAACGCTAATTAAAGGATAAAGTCATATTTCGTTCCCTTTTAAATTGTCAATCAAAGTTAATTTCTTTACTTTTTAATTTCTTTCATTCTATCGGCATATTGTTTAGGTAAATTGTAAACTGTTTTGTTAATAAGATTTTAAATCATTTTTTGTGTTCATTATCAAACCCAGTAAAGGCCCTGAGATATAAAAAATTCTAATTGTAATTGTTTTGAGTTTGAAGCCACAAAGTGATAATATATTTTATGTTTTAAAATTAATCATTCCTTTAATGTAATTAACGCCATCCATTTTATTATTACAATATATAAGTATATCTAATCGCTTTACCTTGCACCCAATAGTTTTGTTGTATTTTTCCCAAGCACGTTTGTGTTGATCATATAATATATCTGCTTATCAAATTGGAAAAACCTATAAAAGTAGAAAGTCCGTGCATTACATGTTAGCAATATAGTTGATGAATCGGCTTTATCATTTTTTATATATAACAATTAATTATATATAATTTAATTTATTATCTAATTTGCAATAATTCTTTCATCTCTGGTTTATCAGTCAAAATTTAAACACTTGTACTATATTTTCAACAAAACTTTATTAAAAATTAAGGAATTCAAGTAGCTGTCGGCTAAATCCTTAATAATTTTCTTGATCAAATTTAAGTTTTTTCAATTTAATTACTTCATAATTTTAGCATAAAAATTTACTCAATTCATAATTACTCATCTCTATAATTATTGAATGAAACATTTTTAATCTCATTTTCAGACATTCGTGAGGAAAATATTCATTAATTAAAATCATTCCAAACAGGTTCAGTGTACCAGTGAATGAACAGGAGGCTTGTTGTGGAATTAAAAATGTAAACGTTTTGACTGAGGTAGGTTTCATAAATCCCACAAGAGCGCCGAGACGCCGAAAGTAATTTCATAAATTAAAAGTAAAGTGTGAGAAGAGGAGACGCTGAAAATGAAACTCCCAAGAATTAACCAAATTAAATAATGCAGGACAGTTGAAGGAACGAGTTTTTTGCGTGGAACGGAATAGATTTCAAAATTATGCGAAGCAACAGGAGATGGTAAAGATAAGTCCTTCTTGTTATAAAGAGAAAAGGTTTTCGCATGGGAATAGCACGAACGATGACAGTTAAATCAGACTCTGAATGCTCTCCATTCTGTTAATTATCACAAGACACAGCCTTTGTTCTATGAAGGAATATTCAATTTAGGTAAGTAATATTAAATTAAAATCATGAAAAAAATAAAGCTCATGAACAAAAAGTAAATAAACGTTTAAATGAGTTAAATTTCATTTTCCGTAGCTTGAATTGTCTTGCAAGGTGTTTGTCATTAGAAAACCCGATAAAATAGTGAGAAATTATTATGGTATTTGCGACCAATTTACTGACATGATCTCTTTCATTGACAAAGTAAACGTTAAATTGAATCCAAATATTTTAAAAATCACCAATAAGTTAATTGAATTACGTCATTACTTAAAACTATAGAAAAATATATGAATTCAAAATATACATCTATATTCACAAAGTAATTATATAACAATGACCTTGACTGTAGGAGTAACTTAAATATTATGCATTACATACTATGTTGGATATATATTTATTATTAAAAGGAAAGTTCCAGAAAAGCTTCCCTATCGAATCAGCTATATTACCTATTAGTGAACAGCTACCATTATCTTTTTACAAAGATAGGAAGTGAAAGTAAAGGAGACTAATCCAAAAAATTGATTGGTTAATAGAAACCGTGCTGTAAGTCGCAAGTTAAAGTCTGAGTTCTAATGACTATTTCGGACGGAAGCTGTTGTTTGTCCAGATGGCGGTGTCTGACGGTGGTCTCGGGCCCGTTTTGGTTACAAAAGATCTTAAGCAGGCAGATAATTCCATGAGACGCCAAACTTATTAGGCGTCAATAATTGAGCTCCCGAAGCTTACATATATTCAGTTGACGAGCATGAACAATTAAAAAAATCTTCCTGAGGAATTAGGACATTTAGGGAAGTCGAAATCTGGCAGTGAGTAGCTTGGGCGGTAGGTGACCAGACTCAGAAAAATCCAGCGAATTCTGAGAAAACTGTGGGAAAGTTCACGATTCATCCTCCACCTCAGAGATGCATTCGGCCGTCCCAGAACGAGAAGGGCCTTCCACCGCAACCAGTCTGCATCAGCTGTAACCACAACGGCATGGTATAAAATTATTTATACAAGTAATTTCAATTTTGCCATGTTTCACCCCATGAAATTCATGAGAGAGAGTCCATGTTTTGTTTTAATTAGCGTCAATTTTGTATGAATTCAGTTTAATGAGGTTTATTTTCGTAGTAATTTATTATAATAAATTAATTGTATCTTGTTATTTATGAAACCCAACAAAACCTACAACTCTGATTCTAAAGTATAAGTATTACAGGGTGTTTAAAAAAAGACAAAGAATTGAACTAATAGCCTCTTCGCTAATTCAACATTATAGATGAAGAGAGACGGAGCAGTTTTTTAATTCATTTACCAATCAAGTCTCAAATTTGTATCAGATATACGAAAAGTTACAGAAGTAGAATTTAAATTAAACAAGTTATAAATTTTATAAACAAAACAATTTTATTAATCTAGAATACAACTCAATAAATCTCTGTATATTTTTTATATCATTTTACCTCAACAATTAAATTACACTAATAATCCAGTTACATTTTATGAATCAGACTCTGTACCCCAGGGTCTTTACTGGGTTGATAAGGAAACGGAACACAAAATTTACAATTTAAACAATGCTGTTAAAATAAAATGAAAACGAAATCTGACGGATTTCCCTTATTTAACAATTTATTATTGAATGTCTAATTACAATTTTATTTGGGTTTTTTCAGGAATGCACTTTCATCTGCAATGCCCTTCTGTGCACAGACTTTTACACACGCTTCACAGACACGTTCACTTTATCCTTTTTGATATCCCGACTCCTGACAGCTTGCATGGACTAAAATGTTTATTTTATTTTTAGGCACGGTCACCATACAATTTGACCGAATATTTATCACCGCCTCCACGTCCTCCTTTGCGGTCTACATTTCAACTCCTACGTCCATCTCTTCCCAACTCTGACACCACACTCTTACATCCTTCCCTCTGGCACCTGACTCCACGTCCATCTCCTTTGAGGTCTCCTGTCCAACTAACTTTTATCTGCTTCCCTCTGTCCAGAATATTCCCTTTTTTTCACAGTTTTTTAGTTTCCACGTTCGCCAAACAAACACCAACTGTTGGCTTTTTCACGCTCCCAGAACCGCTCAATACAATTAAAATAAACATTTCCTTTAATATAATTGTGTGTCCACAAAACTTCTGTCATTATGTCTTTAGGGTTTCCTCCCGATGTCTGTCAAAACCATTAGCTCTAAGAGCCGCTAAACGTCCAATTATAGTCCCCCCCTTCTCTAAGATCCGCTTATCCATCATTTTATTATTATCTTTCTTTTATACAAACCACTCAAGAATCCCCAGTCTGAGTTGGTAAACAAATCTGATGAAATAAAAACAAAATTTATGTCCTTCTTAACTGGGTATTACAGCCATATTCATGTCAGAAGTAATTATTGTTTTATTATAATTCCAATAAATACTTGTATTTATTAAAATCAATATCTCATTGCTCAATTTGGTTAACATAATTATTTACTAGTGCAGTTGTGGCTCTCTAGGGTTTTGCGTTTTTTCCGCACCGGAATAAAGGAACCATGGTTCCAGATACCTCTTCTTTTGTCTGTATTTTGCTATATTTATTATTAATAACTATTTATTAGTAAAATATTTATTAGTAAAATATACTTTTTAATCTTATAGTATATGCAAACGAATTTTTTTCCTCTATAAATTAAAAGTAAAATAATCTATTACATGTTAAAAATTAAAAGTATGATTACGCAATATTTATTCTTGATTTTCAATTAAATTTCTTTTCACAAAGTTGGCAATATTTCCTTGTAGTTTCGGATATCGGACAACATTACATGTACTTAATACTATGTACTAAGCAACTTCTATGTCAATACAAGCTAATAAATACCTATCTTGTTTTGATAATACCAATAAGTATTTCTTAAAATATGAATAGTTAGGAAAAAATATGTAAATGATGCGGATTCGGTAGATTGTATTATAACAGAAATATATAAATTATATTTATTTCTACGGATTTTAAAGCTGTAGCACACAAATATCATTTGTCACTGGCGAATATTCGTATAAAACATTTTAACGTACCTAAGGCGTTCGGGATCTAAGGTAGATCTTTTGGCGCAGAACGCCCTCTTCTGGGAAGTCATATTTCACTTTCCGCTCCATTTAATCAGCAGACCCTCTATTTTGGTCGAATTGACGAACTCATCAGCAAGTTGGAGACCCTCGAGACAGACGTACCTCGAATTGGACGCTGTATCCCCCTTCCGCAGCCATTCATCACTGGAAGACATCATTGTCTTTATTCACCTGCTGCCTCCAGTGCAGTATTGTTATTTGTGGGGGTTTGGCAGCAGCCCAATACGGTGTCACGTCTGGGTCTCAAGGCGACTTTTATCTCTAAAACGAAATGGAAATGTATTGTTCCTCGGTTGGAACAGGCGACGCTGCTCATTGTGCCTCTGTTACCTTGGCTACGAAGACGATGAACCGAGAAAGACTCGCAGTTATTCCCAACAATGAAAGAATTAATTCTTAAATATTAATTATTTAATAAATTGATGGTTATATATACTTTCTAAACTACACTAAAATTTCTGTTAGGATTTGAATTTTCTGCGCCTAAATCAAAAATTTAACGCTCAAACTGCGGCAAGTTTCAAGTGGAAAAAATACGCAATGCTAGTGCCGCGAAGAGGTTCTTTAGTTGTAGTTTGCGTGAGCCTCTAGCTAAAATTTTTATTTCCGCGACTGGATCAGCAAAATGTGTTGTTATGTGATTTTAGCTTAGATTAATATAGATTTTAAAACAATAAACGATGAAAAAGATTTTCTTTTCACCTACGTCTTCTGTTATCGATTAAAAATTGAAAGGGAAAGAAATTTCACGCTAACGTTAAAGCCCAAGTGTATATGAATAAATAAAAATATGATCTCGTAGTTTCTACTAAGAGATAATTTTTTTATTATTCTGGAAACGTATATTAGGTTTTTTTCAAAGAAATAAAATAAGATCTTATGTAATATCTTATACTTTTAGGAAACAAGAAGTTAATATGAATAATTAAGCTTCAGTCTAAGATGTTATTGAACATTGTGTAGAGTGCATTAACTCTAAAATCTGCTACATGGCAACTTACACGTGGATCAAACTCTTATTTAAAAACAAATAAATAAAAGTATTAGCTTTAGTACATGCAGTAGGGGCAAATTTAACTAATGGGATCAAAGTTACTAGGCAATGCACATTTCATCTCGTACATTGATTATCCGACCTCTCTCTAAACGGGACCGCTCATTCCTGAATGCAACATTCTAAGTACTTTCTTTATGCGTTTACTAGCTGGGTGCCCGGCGTTTCCCGAGATGTCATTTATCCTTAACCCCCGATACACTCCAATTTCGGTTGCTTTTGAGCTATTTTTAATATCCGACCGAAATATCGACTGTTTTAGCATGTTTAAATATTTCCACCCCGTCCACCCCCGCTTCTGGGGGTAGTAGACGCATCTCAACCCCGACAGTGTTTTTTCCTGGTCGCAAAGAACACGTGTACGAAATTTGGTGAAATTTTATCCACCAGTATAGATTTGTATTCTCCACCCCAAACCCTAAGGGTGCCCTTTTCCCAGGGTGTAGGGGATGAAAATTATATTCAGAAAACATCGGTAGAAACATCATCAATATATTGGACCCCTAAAAATTATTATCCGACTAAAATATCGGCTGTTTTAGCATGTTTAAATATTTCCACCCCCGTGCATCCGCTTCTGGGGGTTGTAGACACGTCTCACCCCGACAGTGTTTGTTTCCTGGTCGTAAAGAACACGTGTACGAAATTTGGTGAAATTTGCTCTATCGGTGTAGATTTGTATAACGAACATACAAAAAATACAAACAAACATACATACACTCTTTTTTATTTATAAGAAGATAAGATTGGAGTATGACTGGCTATGAAAGAAAATTTTTGTGTCTACTTCTTCCATACTCTCATTTTTTTAGTTCTGCTATAATTAGCAAGTTTCGTTAGTTTCGTTATTAATCATTTAATTATCAAATTTGTTTATCTGTAACAATATGAACTAAAGGCGTGAATAAATTAATTATTGTTGGACGCTATGAAAATGACGGGTGGTGTTGCAAGAAGCGTGGCTCAATTAGTATTCGCAGAGACAATATTTTTGATTGGGTAAAATATCTATCTTCCAGTAATTAGAGAGGGTAGTTTCTAAAGCAGAGTAGATAGTAGGGCTGAACTGATTGAAGTCGGCTGATCTCGAGTTATAGTCGACTACTAAATTTAGCTGAAATTGTTATATCGGCCGCGGACCAATGAGGTGGTATTGTTCCCAATCCGTGCGATGGTGATACAATTATTTAATCTTTATTATAAGTCACAGGTTAAGAGTTACGAGGATCTTCAATATACGTTGCAGAGATGACACAATTTGGGTGAGATCGAGTTCGTGAGGGCGGGAAGTGATTGTGAATCTTCCCCTGTCTGATGTGGAGTCCGTGCTGATTGTACAAGGAGCGGGTTGCAACACGAGCTTGTGACACCGTATACGACGGTTAAAAAGCACCGTTACCCACTTTAACTCTGTTATTTTAAAAAATACAACGCCGGAGATAATTGTTTAAACAATTTTATTATTTGGTCATGGTCGTTGTGTAAGAAGTTTCAAATTATGTTTATTATACTTAAATTCGTCATGTTGTTAATTTTTAATTTGGGAGGATTATTTGACGTTTTTCATTTTCATTGAACTAACTCAATTGTCTCTTTGAGTGAGGGTAACTACTAAGGTGAATAATAATTGTGTAGACATGTACAATTGTTTTCAAACAACTTAATAAGTTCCAACTATTTCTCAAACAACCTTTCAACGAAACCTCCTCTTTGAACAATAAACAAATATATTCTCTGAACAAAGGTAATAAATAATTTTCACGTAAAAAGATAATATACAATATTTTTAAATATCGTTCACATATAACATTGCACCAGCTGGCCGACGTCATCACACGTCGCCGTAAGTAAAAGTCTCAGAAACACTGAATTTTGGTGACTGAAAAAATATTTTTCTGTTCATAATATACATTTGGATATTACAAAATATTAGATATTTATCTTTTTTCTTATGAATATTATATTGTAACACCTGAACAATTCCCTAATAACGGAATGAAACGTTGCGAGGTTTATTTTTAATTTCTACTTTTTCAAATGTAATGTATTAAATATTTATTGCAATTTTTATTAATGAACTTGTTCAATAATTCTTTTCAGGCTTAGGTGGCGATAAAATTCATTAAAATATTATTTTTTAATTAAAAACATTCTTTTTTCTTATTTTATATGAGTTTCAAGTCACCAATCTAATTTTTAATAGGTTCTAATATTTAGTAAAAGTTCTTCATGGAACATAAGCGCCCTTTCTACGAAGCAACCCGAAACACTCTATTTTCCATTAATTTATTCGGCTAAGATTCACTGGGCAGATGATAATAGTGTAAGTGATTGACGAATGTAGTATTTGTTTACAAAGTTTTTCGATTAGAATACTCATGTGACAGCCATATTTTTATATTTTCAGTATATGAATCATAAATACGGGTACAATGAAAATTTATGCTGCAAAATTACCTTGGTCTGTAGAAATCCCATTTAGTTATCTAAGCATCGCTTGACACAATACTTGTAGGTGCAACGTGTAAGGGCATCTAGAGTATAAGGTGTGTTCACTGGGAATAGTCGGGAGGCTCGAAAGCCTGCGAAGGATGTTCTCTCGCAGGCACAACCTTGTAGGAGAGATACGAAGGGGCTACCTTTTCCTCTCCGTTTTTGAACTAAGGTGCCCACGAGCCGAGCACCTCAGCCTGTTCTTAGAGGTGTATGTTCCGGGGTCACAGACCTTGGGCATACGGTAAGAGTTGTTCTCTATTCCCATTGGGAATAGTCGGCCAGCTGCCTCCTAAACTGGTCGAGGCACGGAGAAGGGAATGCTGCGTCCCCACAGCAAACTCCTCTCCCGCTATCGGAAGGGCGTGGAACAAGTACCCAATGCCCGACCTACCTGATGCATGTTTTTCTAGGGTTTTCCCTGAATTTCTTTAGGCAAATGCCGGGTAGGATCCTTAAAATATAGCCCGGGGGCCCTAGTAACCCTTGGCTACCTTCCTCTACCCTTCCGCATCTCCCCTTTCAAATCCCTTCCTATGCTATTAAAGGGGAGTCGCCGCTATGTGGATTACCCTCATGCAGCCTGTTACCCTAAAAAAGAAAATGATTCAAGTTTTACCATTACCTACTATGAAAAATTAACAGTCTAGGATGCTACACTAAATACATACAACAGTTATTTTATTTAATATAAATTAAGATAAAAACTAGAAATAAAAAATACTACAGGTATTTTTCATTTAATACACATGTCAAAACAATCGGGTAAAGATAACGTAAATTCAAAATAAAGATTCATGTGTTCCAAATCTACAGTAAAGGGAAATAATAATTCCACCATACTTCATAAGAAATTTAAAATATTAATTAATATTCGGCACTTCCGTTTGATTGAGACTGTAGTAACAATTATCAAATTGCGTTAAAGTAAATACCTTAAAAACTATAGGAGTTAAAGTTTACCTCAGTAGTTTGTAAGATTATAGAGTCAGCTTAAGAAATGATTCCAAGGATATTAAACTGTCAATAATTATGAATATTTTTCCACAATAATCTTGGATAGACTTTACGTGGAATTTGAAGAAGTGAAACTGAAAATTAAATGAGGTAGCATACTTAATTTTAGTGTAACTTTGAATTCAAGAAGGGATCCATATCGAAAATATCGAAATCATTGTAGAAATCTTATAAAAGGTTGCCAGTAGACGTGTATCATTATCGCACAGGCGGGAATCAACAAGACTGCCTATGCAAGGTGTATTATAAGTAATAAACCATGGAATTGAATGGCCTCTAAAAGTCTAGTTAAATTCAAATGAAAATTTATGAAATCAAAAACGGGAACAATTTGTCGAAAGTTCTCTTCAGTAAAGTGTCAATTTCGGTTAAATTCAAGCAAATGTAAAAAGTGAAGTGTTATTTACATCCAGAAATTAGTTTAACGTTAAGTAGTTGAATACGAAAAATGAAATCACTAACTTTTAAATGATTCAATGTATGAAACAGTAATTAATTTAAAATATCCCTATACTCTGTTTACGTTAGCTAGTAAAAAATAATAATAATGAGTATATATTGAGGAAATTAATAATTATGGTGTTAGAATAGGAAAGTTTTATTTTAAATTTTGAGTCTTAAATGGCATGTGTATAGAATGTCATTATGACATCAATATACTTAGGTTTAGTCTGTCAGTTTACGTATGCGTCATCTGGCTATTAGCGCATTATAGTCAATAATAAATAAACTATATGATACAGAAAAGAAAGTCAACAAAGTTTTCTACTAAGCGTAAAATTCAAATTATATTCACGCATTTCGACACGACCTCTATATCTCATAATATAATTTACCGCAATTTTATATGCTAATGATATTGTTGCAATAATGTTGAAACCAAGAGTACTCTCATTTGGTTGTCTTCCAGATGCAGCTCAGAAAAATTTCTATTTCAAAAACGAGACGTTAGAATTAAGTTCCTTTGTTACGAAAAATTGGTAGCATGTAAAAGAGTAAGGAGCGTGACTTACCCCTGTGACATCCACCCAGGCCCTTCTGACCTGTGGATAACTCAGGTGTTAGGCAGGTTGCTTGATTAAGGGGCATTTACGGTTTAGGTGAGGAGTGTGCTACTTCTCCCTAAATATATTCTCGAAACTTATTATACGAATTTCATTAGAAATTTATTATGCCGGCTCAGAAAGTCGTGCGTTCTCTTTTCTATTTTTCGACGAAGTCTCCTTTCGAAACAATACACCCCTTCCATCGTAATTCCTTCTTCTTTATATCTTCAACTTAAGATGATTCTTTAACTCCATTGTATAGTTGTTTTCCTCATCTCTTTTTTCAAAGAAAACCTCAGTAAAACAATCCATTTGCTTACATTATTTAACTGGTAACATGCAATTAAAGCTTAATCTCAAATTATGATGCATTGTCAGTATGAAAAATTATATTTTTTGTCCAAATGGAGACGGCTTGCTTAAAATTTCTCCCATAATACTGAATAAGGTTGGTTAAGCTTGTTTACAAAAAGTCTATGAGAACCACTGCATGAACATCCGAAATCACAGTCGTAGCTGACAAACAATTTTTTTTAGAACATCTATCCTTTAGACCCATCGTTCCTGCGAATCAGAATTTAAAAATGAATTCCCATTTCACCAACAGTACTGAAACGTCACAAAAACGATGTTTAAGACCGTTTAAAAATATACACCACACGCCCCTAAGAATTTCTAGCGATTTTCTTATCTACAGTTAACAAATTTGACAGCCAAATGTTCCTGTAAAATGTTGTGGTCACCATCTAGAGATAATTCTGACTCCCAGCTAGCTGAAGTTTCTTCATCTAATTTTACTGTCATTTCGACTTATACGGTTTTTTCTCGGTCGGTCCGACATATCATTCGAAATACTGGCTAGACTTCCGTCTGCTTCTTTGCTATTGAAAACGACGGTGCAGATTCGTTTACTTCCGAATTAACTCCTCTTTGACAACCGTTGACGTTTTCTATACCTGTTATAACCAATTATTTTATTACTACACTAATATTTATATATACATTTGTCACTCGGTTCTATTGATTACAACAATGAAACAATCTAGAAGCATTTTTATATTATAAACCGACATTTTTATTACTAGCATCATTTTTAAGTCATTTCCAAAACGAATATTTGATCCTTTATATATTCAGAAAGAAATTAAGTATCAACATAGTATTTCTGGTTAAAGTCTCGTTTAGCTACAACTCCTCGAATGATCTAAAGTACAGAGAATATTTTAGTATTAACTAAAATGATCTGCTTATTTCACATATGGATGTTACTTATACATAGAGAATATTTTACACTACTGTTCATCTTTAATTAAAATAATGAATTCTCTGGGATAGATTTTTTTTAGGCAACAGGCTACATGAGGGTAATCCACGTTTGGCAACTCCCCTTTAATAGCACAGGAAGGGATTTGAAAGGGGGGATGCGGAAGGGTAGAGGAAGCTAGCCAAGGGTGAATTAGGGCCCCCGGGCTATATTTTAAGGATCCTACCCGCCATTCGCCTAAATAAATGCAGGGAAAACCCTAGAAAAACCTGCATTCACGAAGGTCGGGCATTGGGTACTTGTCCCACGCCCTTCCAATAGAGGGAGAAGCGGTTGCTGAGGGGTCGCAGAATTCCCTTCTCCGTACCTCTACCATTTTAGGAGGCAGTTGGCCGACTGTTCCAATGGAAACAGAAAACAACTCTTACCGTATTCCCAAGGTCTATGACCCCAGAACATACACCTCTCAAAACAGGCCGAGGTGCCTCGGCTTGTGGGAACCTTAGTTCAAAAACGGAGAGGAAAAGGCATCCCCAAAGGTAGCCCCTTCGTATCTCTCCTACAAGGTTCTGCCTGCGAGAGAACATTCCCCTCGCAGGTTACCTGCGAGAGAATCCTCTCGCAGGCTTCCTTCTCTGGGATAGAAAAAATATTTTAATATTATGGAAAATTAATAACAACATTATGAGCAATAAGCAGCATGCTGAAATAATCGCCGGTACTTGTTATTGTAATGTAAGTTCAGAATTTCAGTTCCACTATCATTATTTCTGTATTTTACGAGTCTGACAAAGCTTGAATCAATGTTACCTAGAGACTTCCTCAAATCGAGGTGGCGTGTTGATGGCGTGATGAATCTCCGCAGTTGATCACTGCATTTCTATAGTCAACCTTTTTAAAGCCGTTGGCCGATATCAACTCGCTGTGGGAAAATATTACTTTTCCAATAAACTTCTGATCGCTGAGGTTCCAGTTGAAATCACTTGCGGTTTCGAGTTTAAAACTCGTTATTCTGCCACTTATACGAATGATGGCCATTAGTCAACTTGAAAACTTCATTCCGGTGATACAATTAACGAATATTTTAGGTAAATTCTAATCATTTAATAAGTTCCGTATAAGTAGTTCATTACTAATATTTGCAATAAATATTCATGAACTATGGTGCGTCAAAATAAATAAACATAAAGAACTTCTTTACAATATAGAGAGGAATATTTTAAAACCTAAACAAAATAGTAAATTAATTTGTAGATATAAATTATTATATAAAGTTTAATTAATTTTAGATAAAACACGATGCAAATAAAAAGATGGAAAAAATGGAGTACTAATACATTACAGCGAACATAGAGACTAAATATAGTGTTTACAGAAACTGTCTAAATAATTTCATATTTATTTCTTAATGACTTTTAGAAGTATTATAATTTCTCTGGTAGTAATTTACCGTACACGATATACTATAATTATTTTATTTCTGGTATCTCTGCACTCAAATCGTTAATCTTGTAATTAATGCTCAATTAGTATTCCACTGTAAGTGTAAAAAGAGTCTTCGGTTGTCTAACAAAAATGTAACAATCCTATATAATATTTCTCAAAGTCAGAAATGTGGTTTTTATTCATTTCTGAAGTACTTAACAAGAAATTCTATCAGTGTTGTTGCCGCGGTTTTTTCTGTGTTTTCCCTCTGCAAATAATTAACTTCAGTCAATAGTTAGAAATTAACACGCTGAATACAATTTCGGTCACCTTTATCAAACAACGGAAAGCGTCGGAAAATGTGGCAATTATGAGTGTCCGCGTTGTATTTACTATCTATATAATAAAAAAGGATGTATATTTGTATGTATTTATGTATGTATGTATGTATGAATGAATGTATTTACGTTGTTCTTTATACAAATTTTATCGCGTGGACAGAATTCAACAAAAATTGGTATATATATTCTGCAAAAATCGAGAACCGGTACTGTGGGGGTGAGAAACCCCTAGAATAAACGTGGAAATAATTATAATTGAAATAAGTTACGAATTAGTGTTAAATCACTGCGCGAGACGATGACGTCATAAGTTTTCAAGACATTGACGCATCCTAAATATAGTTCTGTATTTCGTAATGAAATAAAGCAGAAATATTTTGATTGAATAAAAAGTAAAATTTTTTCCAGTATTACTCCATCGAATAGTAATAAAAAACAATACGAAACACTTTACCATCCTTGCGCAAAGTTAATTTGGAATAGTTAATTATCCCGCTACCTTTGATAAAGCCAATATGGCGCCTTATAATACATTCAAATGTGTGTTGGTCGAGATTTATAAAATTTCATAATATAACGTACTATTGTATCCTGTATAATATTTCAGAAGATAATAAGATTTGTCTAAGGTACGACTGCTGATTTATATGTTTGTAACTATAAAAGTATTGAAAATGACGTACGGAACTCCGAAAGTTTTTATGGTCGTTATTCAATTAATGCACTATCAGTCAAAGGTATGTACAGAAATAGGAACATTTAAATTGAATTAAAAGTACAATTAATTATACTTTACGCAACGTATTTCTATAAATTTGTATAAATGTAAACAAATTATTACGTGCAATTTGTGTCGTGAAACAAAAATTTGAGGTTAGGATAGCAATATTTGTTTTTAATTTTTGGGAACGACGTTATAGATGTTCAATTTCTGAGAAATGAAGCTGAGCAAAACTATTTTGATTGAATAATAAGTATAATTAAATCTACCAATACCACATCGAGTGATAAATATAATTTATTATGAAAGGTTATACAATCCATGGCATTAATTTTCTTTCAAATAACTTGCCTTTTGACGTGGAATATTTAACGGGATCAGGGACCAATATGTTTCCCAATTATATCTTGCAATACGCACTGGAAGATACATAGAATTATGATAAAAACAATACTTAAATGTTCAAAATTGATATTTTTTATTGAAGACAGCGTATTTCGTAATGTTTTGCATTAATTTTATACAATGCTAAAACCACCAAATAGTTTATTTTCAGATGGAAAAATTATATGTCTACAAATTTAATAATTGTTTTAAAATAGTGTATGTATATCTATCTATCTATCTATATATATTATATAAAATTGTGTTATACGGGTATGTATGTGTGTATACATATGGGTATGTATATGGGTATGTTCCGCTTACAAATCTACACCCTCGAAGCAATTTCACCGAAGTTCGACAACGTGTTCTTTGCGACAGGGAAACAAACACTGTGCGGGTGTAACACGCCTACCACCCCCAGGAGCATGGGTGGACGGTGGTGGAAACCTTCAAACCTGCTAAAATGTACGATATTTGGGTTGCATAAATATTTTTCAGGGTTAATTCGATTTTTACTATTTCTATCCATATGATTTTTATTAATTTTAACCCCTTGTGGCACGAGGGTTGAGCGCATTATAGGGTGGCGGTTTGGGGATGGTTACAAGGAAATAACGCTAAAAATACCGAGATTCGAGTAAAATCAAAGGTAATGGATCTCGCTGAGTTCATTTATGACAATCTGGGCAGCGCGCAGTTGTAAGATGGCGCAGGAGGGGTTGGGCGGAGGGTAAAATAAGTTAACCGGCCGAATTTTCCATCGAATAAATATATTTCGCGAACAATGATATTCATAAAATTTCCCTACATGTTCTCGGTGTATAATTTCAACCCATTTCGGGCTTGGGAGGGATGCGCCCTTAAGGTTAAGGGTGAACGAGTGTTACAAGAAAATAACGCGAATAAAGCCGAGATTAGAGTCAAATCAAAGTATTATGGATATCAATGAGTTTAATTATAACATTCGACTTACCGTTTAACATTCCCAACGAGGGGTTGTAAATTTTCAAACATGTTAACCGGTTCATGATCGTGTATAATTAATATTCGGCAGGCGTTAATGGCAATGATAATATTTCTACTGGTGATGTTTTTGTATAATTTCTACTCCTTTCAGTATGAGAGGGGAGGACGCCTAGGGTTGGGGGTAAAGGGGAGTTACAATAAAATAATGCATAAACAAACGAGATTGACGTAAAATCCAAGGAAATGCTTGTCGCTGTGTTTATTTATGGCAACCTGAGCAAAGTGTGGGCGAGGGTAGAAATTTTCAAACGTTTAACCGGCCGACTTTTGCGGTTAATAAATATATTTCGGGAACAGTGTGATTCATAAAATTTCTCTACAGGTTCTCCGTGTATAATTTTTAACCCTTTTGGGCTTGGGAGGGGAGAACCCTTAAGGATGGTGGTGGACGGGAGTTACAAGAAAATAATGCGAATACAACCAAGATTAGAGTCGAATCGAGGATTATTGATGTCGCTGAATAGTTCCGTATTTCATAATGAAATGAAACAGAAATATTTTGATTGAATAAAAAGTATGATTTTATTCAGTAATACTCCGTCGAGTGGTAATAAAGAACAATACGAAATACTTTATCATCCTTGCGCAAAATTAATTGGAAACAAATTATCGTCGCCATCTTTAATAACGCCAATATGGAGTCCATTTGTTTACATTCTGCGTTTCAAATGAATGTCGACGGAGATTTATAAAATTCATTCTCTACTGTTGGTCATATTGTATCCTGTATAATATTTAAGGAGGTAATAAGAGTCGCTATTCCCATTGGAATAGTCGGCCAGCTGCCTCCTAAACTGGTCGAGGTACGGAGAAGGGAATTCTGCGTCCCCACAGCAAACTCCTCTCCCGCTATCGGAAGGGCGTGGGACAAGTACCCAATGCCCGACCTACCCGATGCAGGTTTTTCTAGGGTTTTCCCTGCATTTCTTTAGGCGAATGCCGGGTAGGATCCTAGTAATCCTTGGCTACCTTCCTCTACCCTTCCACATCCCCCCTTTCAAATACCTTCCTATGCTATTAAAGGGGAGTAGCCCAATGTGGATCACCCTCATGTAGCCTGTTGCCCTAAAAAAAAAATTGTATAAAATACGGCTGATGAGTTATATGTATATAAAGTCTTGAAAATGACTTACAGAACCCCCCCCCCAATAAGATTTTGGTATTGTCGTTATTCAATTAATGCACTGTCAGTCAAAGGTATGTAATAGGAACATTTAGATTGAAGTAAGAGTACAATTAATTGTAATTTATGTAATGTATTTCAATAAAGTTGTATAAATGTAAACAAATTAGTGCGTGTAATATGTGTCATTAAACAAAGTTGGCTTTTCATATTATTAGTGAGTAATAATACATCATGTAATTTATATTTCATATTAGGGAAGGATGTCGTAAGTGTCTGAGCTATTCATCATAAAAACTGACCAATTTCTTCAGTCGATATTTGTGAAAAAATTGTGTATATATCATTTCGCATATTTAAATGTAAATGTGTAAAGATTAAGGGAACGTTTTTCAATTTCTGAGCTACTTTCAGCATTTATTTCCAGTAAAAAACATCGTACATATATATATATATATATATATCCAAATTGGGAATAATTGTGATAACATAAATATATATGTTAACTGTGAACCAAATTTTGTTGTTAGGTGGTTACAATCGACTGTACAATTATTTAAAAGACTTCTCAAATTTTGCATCTAAATCAGATTAGTTTTTTACAATCAAACCCATTTTTATGACAGTTACAGAAAAAATTGGTAAACAGTAAAGATGAATCATGAATGAATCTGCAGAACATACATGTATGTATGTTCCTAGATTTAGGAGAAGTAACATAAACCAAATCTATAAATGTAGTTCATATACAGTGAGTCACAAAGAAATTATGTCCATGATCATGAAGAATGAACAAGCGATGATAAGAAATATACAGAGTAAATAAGTGATAATATTGAAGTATTTTTCAATACAAAATACTGTATTCATATCAATAGAACAGTTCACATTAAAATAACAGATCTTCACTCGGAATATTTTTAACTTATATTTGATATTTAAATCAGAATATTTTTCCAGCTGAAAACTGTCTACACTACATAGTAGTTGATGAATATTGCACATCTAAATTAATGTGCACTGTGTCAAAATTCATCTGATTCAGATCAATATTTGTCAAGTCTTGTAAATCAAATCAAATTTTGAATATAAATCACATAATGTTTTTATAAATAGTCCTTTCACAGATACAGATTAATAATTGGTGCATAGTCATCATTAATCTATAAACAATAAGTCCTGAAGTAGTGGTCTTAAAATTTTAATTACCATTTAAAGTATACCACCTGTTGAGGTTAGGTAAGTCACCTCCAATTAATAATTACTTACTGAAGAGAAAAATCATCAATTATGTATACGTATGGAATCTAGTTGTGAAAATTTAGGTTTCTGAGATGTGACATAGTCAAAATAATTAGGTCATTTGAATATAAATCAGATAAAAAAATTTACAAATAGACCTGTCACAGATGCAGATAATAATTGGTGCATAGTCATCATTTTAGCTGAGAAGAAAAATTGTAATAGAAGTTACAGTGTTTAGGAAACAATAACCCATTTACGATTAACATTGTCGAACAAGACACATATATTTTTAAAACCTGTGTAACTATGATGTTTTGATCTCTATAAATATTCTATATTTATTTTAAATTGAATAATTTATTTTGTTTTTCTGCAAATTGTCAGCTCTTCACACTGGAATATTAGTCATATATTATTATTTTCACGTCTATATTTAACAATGAACATCATTAACGGCCATAAACAGACGATTTTTATAATTTCAAATAATTATTAATCAGAAAATCTTTAATTAACAACACAAAAAACGTTTCTGTACATATTTGGAACTTCTTCAGGCTGTCTGAGTGAAGGAAAGATTTGTGTTTTGATGTTTTCAACGTTTGCTTAGTCATGTTGATGATCGTTGAATATATCTTCTTGTAATTAATCTCTAATTTAAATACTGATACATTATGTGACATATATATATATGTATATTATGACTGCTGATGTCGTCTGCTAATGTAACAATTTATATGTTTAATAAATTTTTCACTGTTACTCACCAGGTTCAGATTTCTCGACGTTGTCGTTGTCCATTGCTGGTCTGAAGACTGTGTGGCGTGTCCGTGGGGTATACCATATATGGTGGGGGACATGCTGCGACCTGATTGGCCGCTGAGGATCGCCTGACCACAGCGTCCAGGACACATGCCGCGTAGTAAATATAAGGCGATCCTCAACGGCCAATCAGGTCGCAGCATGTCCGCCACCATATATGGTATACCCCACGGACAGCTCCACACAGTCTTCAGACCAGCAGTGGACAACGACAACATCCAGGACCTGGTGCGTAACCGTAAAATCTGTCTTTCTTATTATAATTATTTCCGTTGTGAGAGTCTGTGCGTTGTTTAGGAGGTTATTGTATTTAAGATGCACGTGACTATTGGGAACTGCATGAGACGCCAGATACTGTTCTTCCTTCCTTCCTTCATACATTACAGGCAGCCTTTTAGTTGTGTTTATGGGACTTTACATGAAAACTTATGCAACGAATAAAAAGAATGATTGACTATAATTTAAAATTTGTAATTATTGCAAGTACAGTAATTGTTGATTATACGAAGAAGATGAACGCCAACATCATCCCCCACTTTAAAAAAAATTGATTTGCAGAAAAAGAAATAAAATTAAACAAATAGGTTTTTAATTTAAATAAAAATTAATTATTTAATTTCAAAAATTACTAAATTAAGTACCACATTATTAATTTAATTTAGTGAATTTTCAAGCAATGCAACACTGGCTGATAACACATTTAGGGATAGGGGGGGCAAGTTGCGGTACACGAAAAAAATCAGGGGGGGTGTTATGGATAAATGACGTCTCGGGCAACGCCGGGCACTCAGCTAGTAGACAATAAAGTATAGCTGTATATAACGAATTATAACGGTCACCAGCTCAATCACACTGACTTTTATTAACATCCAATAGGCCGTACTCATGTATGCCGAAGTTGTCATTGAACGTTTATACTAATCATCAAATACGTAAATAGAAAATCATACTGTTCAGTGTGTCGAGGCCTTGAAGACGAGTCTCATGGACATTGCGTCGCAAATTGACGTTGCGTGTCATCATCTCACTATTTAAAATGAGCTCACTTACATAAATGTTTTCATCGTAATTCAGTAAACACTGTAATATTTCATTAATAATAATTATTTATAAATCGTGCATGTACTTATTCTTTAGATAAACGCTCTGTCTGTTTAGTAAAGTGTACGTTACAGAGCAGTGTTTTATTTTTGCGCCTCTACTCAACCCTATTAATATATTTACATTAGTTTTATTTTCTGAAACACCGTAGTGATGGTCGAGCATTTGGTAATTTCTTAATTAAGGTTAAGCCCGCAAGATTTCAATAACAACATGTTTTACCATTGTTAAGAAGACTGTCATTTGTATCTCGGATTCTGTCCTTTATCTCTGTAGAAAATCGACGTAACTTCATGCTATCAACGTAAATATACAGTATCCAGCAGTGATAACCAACATTCTAGACTCAATTACATATAAGTAGCAGAAAATTATATGCAACACATACAGCTATATGATTATTAAAAGACAAGATACTAAAACTGTAGTTAAGAATAATATATATTTAGTTTAAAATGTATGCTGTATAGTTAAAACAGACAAATAAATTTAGATATATAGCTTATCAATAATAAGACGTTTCTTCTGCTCGACGGCAGACTACATCAGTTACTTAAAAATAAATTAAGTAATTTACACATACGTGTTAACTCCACAGGCATAAATTCAGAACCAAAGAAATTGCGAAGATATAACGTCATAGAATATATGTATCACGTTGGATATTAAAGTAAAATTATTAGACTTTATATGAATCATTTCAGAAATTAGCCTAATACGAAACCTATTCACAATATCTAGAATTTTGACGTCATCCCAATCAAAATAATGACTAGTACATAAAATTTTTCGAGATGACATCATTTTTTTATACTGTGGTAGCTTAAGTTGGAGCGTTACACCTTATTCCTAGCTCTTAACGCTCGTTTTGTTTGACCGTTGTATATGGCAACGCAATCATTACATTGAACTTTGTATACAGCGCAATGCTGATCACCAACGTCTATTGAATATTTGATATTCTTAATCATATTGGATAAGGCGTTGGTGGCTTTAAACACAACGGAAATATTTATTTTTTTTCAGAAAAACGTTTAGCTTTGGGAATAGTGGTTCATAAAACGATAACACTATGGAAATTTTAGGATTGTCTTTGACCAGTTTCCTGGGAATAAAACATCTACGTTTTTTATTTCCTTTTTAACAATAAGATCAATCAAATTAGGAGGATAAAAGTTTGTCTACAAGATGTTAGAAACCGTTATTAAATTCTCAGAATGAAACTTAGGGTCAGAAAGTAAAACCGCATGGTCAACTAAATTAAAAACAATGGCCCTATTTTAATTTGGTGGATGATTAAGAACTCTGCCCAGGTAAGCAGGTATGTTACACCAATTAGAAATTAAACATAAATATTCAATTGATAAACTGACATCAAATAAGCTAAGAGAATGGTTAACTTCAACCTTAAATGCAAATTGTAAACAGGAGTGGTAATTGTTGAAAATATCAACCAAATTAGTAATGTTTTAAGCGTGAACAATACATATTTAGTTTAAGTTGCATAATATGTCGTAACGCTATTAGTAACAGAATGTATTTTTAATAATGTAGACATGTGAAGCAACCGGTGAAGTACTTGTGTTGAAATGCTCTGTTTCTTTCCCCTATTTCCATAAAATAATTTCAGTTCATGAGCGAGTTCTAAAATTAGGCCTTATGGTTTATTAGTAATAATTGAGAACTTGTCACTTTTTAATATTATCCATAATACGAAATATAAAACATCTTTGTTAAAAATATACCAATTATATACAGAAATATCCCATCAGTAGAAACAGAAAGTTTCTTAAATCCCTGTTACTTTCGTCAGATGATTGAAAACGTAAGAGGCGCAAGAACGACACACCACACAAACCAGGTGACGAACCCAAAAGTTTTTGTCTGTTAATTGCTACTTGTTTATATGATAAGTATTATCCGTAATGTCGGCACAAAACTGAGGTATGCACGAACACAACGCAAAATCATTTATACTTTGAACCAAATTACACTACTTTTCCTTCCCATTTACAATTTCTCTATATCTTGTAGCATTCCATCTTATTTCCTGTGTTTCGTATTATATTTTCGGTCGAGTAGAATTATCTGGCGCGAGAGAGATAATTTAAAGCCGGGAGATTCTGCCTTCTTTAACACAATTACAGCCTGCCGTAAGGGTGAAACGCTCGTAACTCAAAATGTCCAAGACTTTATTCCCCACGGAGGAAGAAGTTAATAACAGGAAGTTCTTCGTAAAATTGTGATTAAGATAATTTCAAAGGATCTAGTCTTATTGAAGTAATCGATAGTTTATTAAAATGATACATGGATGGTGAGACACTGAAGAAATGAAACGTTAATTTCAATTACCTTCTGCTTTACTCATGATCAGTTAAATGAAATTAACAGATGCGAAGCGGGACTACGAGAAATTGAAAAGGGTTAAATTTCTCGTGGGTACAATCAGACCCCTGGAATACATTCTGTCCTACATCCTGATTGAAAGTCACCAGCTATAGCACAGTACAGTCATTAACTCTAAATTATTACGTTTTCAAATAATTTCCCTTGTCGCTTTCTAGAGTATGTAATGTGCTGTGCCGTAATTAATTGTTCCTTGCAAAATATTCAATTAGTAAAATTGGAAGACTAATAAAAACAGACTATGACTACAGTACAGTGGAATCTGCAACAGTCGCAGCTTCAAACAAGTTAATATAATGAATTATCCATTTATTATGATAAATGATTAACAAATGCGAATTGTAAAATGTAAATGTAAGAAACCCGTATTTGAAGTGTATAATTATTCTTTCAAACTGTTCAATTGTATATTATCGGAATCACTGTGAAACGCAGCCTACTTATGTAAATAAGCACGATTTGTAATTTATTTGTGGGTCACCAATGACCAAGTTGTCAACGCGACCATTATAAACCATTTATTTAAAAAAATTGGAAGAGCTAGAACCAAAGTAGGTAACGATCTTCGTAAAACATAATTGAAAGTAACTTAACGTCAAAATTCAATAATAAATATTTCTGTATTTGTGTTTCCAATTATTATCGACGAGTATTTCATACAAAAATTTGACTACATTTGTCTTCTTAAAAATACTTTCTGTTACTAATAGCATTACGACGTATTCTGCAACAAACTAAATAGTAAAACATTACTAATTTCGTTGATATTTTCAACAAATACCACTCTAGTTTGCAATTTACATTTGAGGTTGAAGTTAACTTAGCTTTCATGATGTCAGTTTATAAAATTGAAAATTCATGTTTTATTTATATTTGGTATAAGATTCCTGCTTTCTTGGGAAGAGTTCTAAATTATTATTGTAATCATCCACCAAATCAAAGGAAGGTTTTTAATTTAGCTGACCATGCGGTTTTACTTTCTGACCCTAAATTTCGTTCTGAGAATTTAATGACAGTTTCTAACATCTTGCAGACAAACTTTTATCCTCCACATTTGATTGATCATAATGTTAAAAAGGCACTAAAAAACGTAGATGTTTTATTCCCAGGAAACTGATCAAAGATAATCCTAAAATTTTCATAGTGTTACCGTTTTACGAACCACTATACCCAAAACTCGACGTTTTTCTGAAAAAAAAATAATATTTCCGTTGTGTTTAAAGCCGCCATCGTATTATCCAATATAATTAAGAATAGCAAATATCCAGTAGACGTTGGTGGTAAAACTTGCGCTGTATATAATGTTCAATGTAATGATTGCAATGCATACATCGGTAAACAAATCGAGCCTTAAGAACTAGTTTATGCCTTAAATATGCTGCTTGTATAATTCACCTATAGAGATAAAATCCATCACAATAAATTGTACATGCACCTTTGCTAACCACTGTTCAAAAACTATTTATGGGACTTATACAACCATATTATTAATACAATATCCAATATTAATATGTATTAACCCTACTTCAAAGACAGAAAAGATTCTAAGTTAACAAAATAAGTTAAAGTTAGAAGCATAAAAATTTTATTAAGTTAAATAATCAAAATTATGAAAACTACATCTTCGTTCAATTTTAAGTGCTGAGACGTCTCAATTTTCTCGGCGACTAGAGTTATGTTAATGTGTACAAAACGTATGTATTTGTAAAGAAAAGCATTCATAATACGAGTCGATGGAACAGAGTTCAATTGCAATAAATCAGGTTATTTCTGAGAAACATTAAGGAAATATCGGGTATATTAATTAAGAGAACGAAAATAAATAAAATTCAAGACAGACTATCGTTTCTTGCAGTAATTCAACTATTCAGTATGAAAATCAAGGGAAATATTATTGTAATCTCTGAAGGCCTATATTTTATTGACTATCTCAGTTTTCTGTGCATTAATTCTGCTAATTCTGCACTTAAACGCTATTTACAACATCAAAACGTTTATTATAGCATTTAGGTTCAACAGTCAAAAATCGTGTATCATTTTATTAATTTTTTTAAAACGTATTAATGGCAGGGCTTTTTTCTAAGTTCAATATATCTGAAGAAGTATTTACGAGGGACGGGTTCCAGCATGATGAGTTAATTTATTATACGTGAAGGGTTCCAATCTTAAATCGTGGAGTAATAAAAGACACATGGCTTTCGTTACTTCGGCTGATGTAAAACAGACGTCTATTATGCTAAAATAATAAATAATTGTATCTCATGCTTCTCACTTTTTTACTACGTTTCAGCCACTGAATTTATTTTACCTTCTTTGTGAATAGCTTCTTGCATTTATGGTCACACTCGCAGTTTCTTACTCGTAAAACACGGTAAGATTAAATATTTATAAGTATAAAATATCATTCTGAATTTGGATCCTTATTTCTGACCAAATTCAACGTTTGGATCCTTTAAAGGCCCGTTATTATAAGGAGACTAATTTACGGTGTCTGAATAAGATTTTATATACTGTTCGATATATGTACTTTATGAATAAACTGCACTTGGAATGAAAGCAGGATGTAATAATATTTTCCAAGTTTTCACTTTGGCTAATATAAGAAAACAGTAGGCAATGTTACTCCATAATGTGACAAAAATTAATTCTAAAACTTGATTTTCCAAGCAGCATTTCAAATGGCATGTTTGCTCCAATTTATCAAACATGACGACGATGAAATTGGTTTGGCTGAAAGGCAAACCTGATGTTAATTACAATTATGATCACTCCCAGCAGAAGTTGAATAAATAAATCATGGTGGACCCGTTGGGTGAGTGAAGCGTTATATTTTATGATCATATTCTCAACTTCCCGGAAAAAATCGTGTCGAGGATTCAATTAACCCAAATTAAATCTCAGGAGTAAAAATAGTTTTTGTATAGTTATAGCCAGATATTGATTACATGGCGTAATAATTATTACAATATCATTTTTGAACGTCTTAATATCCAATTTCATCAAGAAAACATTCCTTCTACATTTTCACGGCACAAATTTTCCGTAAACACCACTCTGAAGCATACGTTAAATTTGACTATTTTAACATGAAATGTTTGCACTTCATATTTAGCATCGCATTAAGATTGATTTATTTGAAGTGATACAAGGAACAGGTTACTTTTTATCTATTCAAAACCTATTTTTGACACCTTTTAATAAGATGATTGTGTGGTAGAAGTATGTGGTTTCAATGTTAGATTCTGAGTATTTTCGATCAAGGAAGCCTGCGGGAGGATTCTCTCGCAGGGAAACCTTCCCAGAGAGCTCTGGCGGGGGCTACCTTTGGGGATGCCTTCAAACTCTCTGGTTTTTTGAACTAAGGTTCCCACATGCCGAGGCACCTCGGTCTGTTTTGAGAGGTGTATGTTCCGGGGTCGCAGACCTTGGGCATACGGTAAGAGTTGTCCGCTATTCCTATTGGAATAGTCGGCCAGCTACCTCCTAAACTGGCCAAGGCATGACGAGGGGAAAGCTGCGACCCCACAGCTAACCCCTCTCCCGCCATCGGAATGGCGTGGGAAACGTACCAAATGCCCGACCTACCTGATGCAGGTTTTTATAGGGTTTGTCCTGCATTACTTTTAGGCGAATGCCTGGTAGGATCCTTAAACTATAGCCCGGGGGCCCTAGTTAACCCTTGGCTACCTTCCTTCACCCATCCGCATCCCCCCTTTCAAATCCCTTTCCTATGCTATAAGAGGGGAGTTGCCACTATGTAGATTACCCACAAAAGAAATTACGATCTACTAGGGTCATGCAGCAAAATGTTGGAGATACTTTTGTATCAAAATTTCTATAATTGTAAGGTACGAACGTAGCTACACATACAAAATGCAAGCATTTTATGTGATCAAATTTCCTTTTGAAATTCTTGTTACTTTTAATCGTGAGTACGTCTGAAATAAATTGGAATAAAGTGAATTGTGGGCACGAGTAAGTATGACACTTCACACAACAAACCGTTTCCAGAGAATATACCAAAAAAGACAGAATCATTTCCCTTTGTAAATGTATCAAAATTCTATTATGCTGCCGTTTCAGATAAACGTAGAAATTGTAACATGTTACAATAATATCCTTCCTCGATCGCGCGATCTGGTCCCGAGGACCGCGCGATTCAGACACGACTACCAGCAGGGAAGCGAAAAAGCATGAAGAGGCCGATATAAAAAATAATCTACGTACTTCTATTTACAACAGTTCAATGTGACTTAATAAAGTAGTCTATATTTTTAAAGCAAAGTTGAATCATATTTTCTCCGTTACGTTTCCAAGAATATGAGACTGTATATCATATATATCTGACATCATCAAATTAATAAAAAATTCTTGAATAATACTTTAGCATTCTTTAATTATTAATTACTTAATTATGTTAATTAAGTCGGCAATATATTATATTACACTTTTTTACTCTGTGGCGTTTTATAAGTTCGTATAACCTGTAAGATCTATTTACTCAAGATTTTAAAATTCTAGGAATTCGGTATCATAGACTTTATCAATTTTATATTCCTTTCAGAAAAAAATTTAATTATTAAATTAAAAAATATAATAAATATCAAACACTAAGATTCGATCCCTCTTCAGATGAATAGATGTTACATTCATGAAGTCAGATTGTTATAATTATTAATTTTACATTCCGTGAACATTGTAAACTATTGTCTCATTAAAATAGTAATATCATTTTTCTACGTATTAATAAAATGAGAATGAATATTGATTATGGAATATGGAATATTTAAATTTCGGCTGTATTTATTATTCATTTTGATAGCACACAAAGTAATTTTGATTTAGACCGTGATGAATCTATCAGACGTAGACAGCCGATTTGCTGCTGACAACCAAGAGCTTGTTTACACTTGGATGGAATGATATACGGCCTGTCTGTATGATTCGATGTGGGCGATATGCAATGCAATGCGATTCGATTCGATTCGATTCGAAGCTGAAAAGCACAAACATCAATTAGAGTCGTCAACTTAGTTTCAAGTAACTTTGCCAGGCAGTTAAAGTGCAATCATTAGAACATTGTAATTACCATTTATCAGGTTCACGTGACATATCAAGTCACTTAGAGAATTAATTATAAAGACTGTTTCCATACTTTGACAAATTAATATTATTGTCTTCAATGAAACCAAAGCACTAGAACGTATCGTGTAATATTTGTATAATAAAAACAAATTTAGCTAATTTTAAGCCACGCAGCAAGAAAAACGTTAAAACATAGATTTAATTTTGCCTAAGATAATATTTAGCAAAACTATAATGACTCCGCTGTTAGAATACTGGAGCCCATTAAGAATGACTTATAAATTATTCAAACTGTAAAAACAGTTTCGTCTGTTATTTAAAATAATTCAGTACACTTAATATATATATAACATTAATTTATTTTAGTCTACTCAGCCTCTTCGCCGCTAACGTCACAAACTCGTATATTTACGTAATTTTGAGGATATATATTCAATCAGGATTTATAATAATTACCAATTTAATTACAATATATTTATTAATAAAAAACGCTGAATTTGAATGTTGAATTATAAATCAATTTCTTTGGATATAATAAAATGTGTTTAATTCCGGCATACGTAATTACGAAATGAGATTCTTTCTGCTCAAGTTAATGTGAGGAAGAGTAACGATTGAAAATGATAAGAAAACACATAGCCGTTAACTTTGCATAAAGTGCTTAAAAAATTACTTTGATTACTTATTTTGGTCTTCTTTCGGTTTTTTGAAGTCATTATTTACATACGTCAGAGTTATTACACCGTTCACGGGATGATGTTTTAACCACTACATCGAGGATGCAGCGCTGCTTGGCTCCACCCTTTCAAAGATTCTGCGTGTTCCCCACGACGATGTCCAAGCACCGGTGACACAGCAAACGGAATCATACAGATAATTCAATAGAACAGGAACCCTGTCACTTAAAACTCAACTAAAAACCTAGTATTGCCACTTCTATCAAATTGAATCAATTCTACCGGCTCGTATTCTACCAATTCGAATGTTTCACTGCAGTAAATTTAGCCATGTTGGTCGTGACCGATCTCAATCACATCCAACTATGGAGTGCCGCTCCAATGCGTTTCACACGTTCTGTCGCTGCTCTTCTGAAAATTCACCCAATCACAAAATCTCTTTTTGATGAGGTATAAAAATTAGTAAAGTAAATCAAAATGTACGACTCTGTTGATGCATGGATGAACCTTGTATATTCTAATAATACGAAAAAAAATTATCATCAGGTTTTTGTAACTGCCGCTCTAAAATACTTGATTACTCATTTTTATGGTTAGCAAATCTTACAATTAACCTTAATTAAATTGCAATTATATAAAGACGTAATATTTATTTATTACTATATATATATATATATATATATATATAGTCATATCATTCATGAAACAAAGTCAGTCATTGTCACCTTGCTAATGACTCGCTTTCTCAATAATCACGGATCCCTGATAATTACGAAAGGCGCTAAGTTGATTCTATAGAAAGTTTCTGTGGAAAAAATTATTCATGAATAGGAGTTCCCCTAATAATTTCCTTTGGTAATATTCGTTTACACTCAAAGGATTTATTTGTAAGGCGACGAAGAATTTATCGGTATGATATCGGCATCATATCCGCCTTCCCCTGATATTCTTACACTCCTCTGATTGCATATTTCCAAATTTTGAATACATTTTGTATTTTTAAAACGTAACTGACGTAACAATACTTTTATTGTGTTGAATTCAGTAGAGTTCAATTTGATATTGGATACAATAATATATAACTTAAAAAGGCAAAGTAAACAACTACTCTTATTGTTTGTGTAATATCACTTTGATCGCGACTCCGACTGCTTTCTAGATTAAATTTAATGCACATTTAGAAGTGCCAGACTGATCACACGGCATTCTTCAAAGAGCGGAGCGCTGTGAGTTGGCATCAGTTCACATAATGCGGGGCCAAAGTATGTTTACAGCGATAACGGAAAACAGCCGCTGCAGAAATAATTAAAAATTCGCAAAGCCTCAGTCTTAATTAAGCGGTGTCCGCCAGCCACGATCTAATCTGTGTGCACAACTGCTTTCCCCAGTAATGAGACACTGCAATTAGCAGCAATTCCGACAAACTTCTTATTAAATTCGCAAACAAGATAAAAAAATCTTTTGTTAGTTTTTGGCTGTTTTCACGCATACATTAAAATTCGGCGGTAAAGTAAATCCTAATATCACTGTTGGTCATTTATGTAAACGGTTCGATATTAACCCCAGAGAAATTTATCCTAATTTTTATTCCGTCTGCTTCTCTTTGAAAATAGAAATGCAGTAAGGAGTTTCAGTCACGTAATTAAACACACGAGAGGACGGTTCAATACGAATCGTAACCCAGGAGTTGGAGAATTCTGCTTATGTCACAGCTACATAGCATATAGTTTATGTGGTTTGCTCACAGAAATTGTATGGCATTGATAACGAAACTGCACCGGGCTTTGATTAGATCTACATTTCCCTTACGAGTAACCTATTAATAATTAGATCTAAACGCACTGCACATATTTGTATTATAACTCGGTGACAACTTTCTGGCAATGCTTTCACATTTAAAACCTCTAAAATAAAAGCAGTACATTTATTTGAAATCATTCACAATATTACGACATATTGAGAGGTATTTAATTAAATCTTTCATTCAAACTTCATATACCGGACATGCTCGGATAAGTAAATGAAATATGTATTTTTAGCTACCTGAAAATTTAACAGTTTCTTAGCAATACAAATGATTCATTTTCGTTATTTAAAGTTTTTTTTTGGAATCTTGACAGAGATTTACATTTCTTTAGACGTATTTAAGATATATGAGAATCATATCTGATGGAGATAATCGATTACAGTCGCACAACCAAAAGTTCAACAAAATCCACAGCCGGTATATTCGAGGTAGTATTTTGGGGAATAATCTGATATGTGCACAAAATTACAGTAGGAATATTTTTTATATTATTCGGAGAGTACGAAATTTAGAAATTGTCACCGGAATTCTTTTATTTCTTTACTAATTATAATATTCACTTATTATAATATCCTAAGTAGTACACGAATGTTATATCATTTAGAACTTTATTTTTAACCACATGGTATTGAACTCGGAGCTATCTATTGGACATTTATCTTCACAGTGATCATTTGTTACCGAAACGACTGTTATTTTCTATATTTAGAGGAGTTAATGTTTATTGTTCTATAAACTTCTCATTTAACCAGTATCAACAGCGTCAGTTTTTGGAACATTTACACATTTATATTCCCCTCCCCGACCTAACACCTCGGCATCTAACTGCAAATAAACAAGGATGATGTCTGACGGTACTTTAACAACTCAGTACATAAAATATGAGTGTTTAAAAAATTACGCCTAATTAAAAGCGAAAAATACTTGCTAATTTAATAAAGTTTGAAAATACTCTCGGTACCTTAAAGGTGTAAAATATACAACCTTTAACTACACAGAGACCAAAATATAGCCGGTACTCTAATGAAATCAAAATACCCCCGGTACCTTAAGAGAGTCAAAACTATTCAGGGTAACTTTTTGTCAACCACGTCCACCTACAGCCGACGAGGAAATTATAAACTTTCATTAACCAATATGGGTAATACTAGAATTAAACTCAGGATTCCTATAACCTGGAAATCAACACCAATCTCGGTCATTTTTTTCATTATTTTTATTTAAAACCCTTACGCCACCAACCGTACGAATGCTTCACTGGCTTACTTTTGGAGTTGAAATTAGACACTCATAAATAACATTATCAAATTCGGCAACCCCGAAAACGTTGTAATTGTTGCTGATAATGGCCGTTTAGGAATGATTTAAATGCCGCCACCCCCCTCACCCCTAATGGTGGTAGGTGAGTCTTAATCCCTCGGTGTTTGTTCCTGGATTGTAAGTAACATGTGAACAAAGTGTGGTAGAAATTGCTCTACGCATTTAAGATTGTACACGAAAATTTGTGTCATCCCTATCCACCCTAATCCTGGGGTGTTGAACTACAACTTAACCAGTTTGGTAAACGTTAGAATTGAAGTCAGTGACTACCATAACCCCAGATTCAACACCAGTCTTTGTTGTTTACTCATTACTTTTATATAACGGCCTTTCACCACTTCCTCTCCCACCCCCACACATAGGGACTGAACTACAACTCAGCATACATAACTAATGTCAGAATTAAAGTAATTGATATCTATAACCCTGGATTTAACACAAATATCGGATATTTCGCTTTATTTATATGTAACGCCCTCAACGTCATTCCTTAGTGTTGCTGACTTCCAATGGTGAAAGGGGTTGAAATGATACAATAAAAACATTCGGAGTGAAACTATTAATCTAATCGACCTAGAATACTATTTACTCGACGCTAAAAACGGCCGTCGGATTTTCCTCGAAATTGAATGAATGGTTCAGAAACGCATAGAGGATACACAGAAAAACAGACATTCATTTATATATATATATATATATATATATATATATATATATATTGTAATGGCAATTAATTAACACATTAGTTGTAAATTTGAAAATATAAATTGTTTGAGAAATATATTTTTATGGTGATACAGAACACAGCAACAATGTAGCCAGGTATTGTTTCCTTTGTCGTAAGAGGTATGCGCGCTCAAAATTTGCGAGACGGTAGTTCAGTTGGCTGGAAGGTCTGGTCAAGTACCGGTCGTATTAAAATAGACAATATATTCATTTAAAAAGTAAAGTTAAGTAGAAGCAGTGAGCAGTCAGACACGACAGAAATTGGTCGAGTTGAAATAGACAAGACAATTTCAAATATTCGAAGGAAATTTGCAGAGAAATATCGAGGATTACCAACCAACAGAGTTGATTGGTCCATGAACATTTTGCTCAAGACGAAATATTCATTTGAGCAGAACTACGAAACCTGCTAAACACAAACAGTTTTTGGTGCACCTAGCCGAGCAGAAGTCAACCGAGGGAGAGACGAAAAGGAGGTTCATCCTGGTTCCTGAATTTTGATCTAAAAATATTAATTTTAGAATCGGTGAGTTTTTAGAAGCAGTGTCTCGTCAAGTACAAGGTATCCTGGAATGATGCCGTGAGTAACAATATAAAATAAATAATTATTGTAAACCTGATTAAAGGATAGACGTCAGATTTCGTTCCCTTCTTTTAATTTAAAATTTGTTAATTAGAATCCATCTTTTTAGTTAATTTCGTTGACAAGTAAATTTCGTCATCGTTAATTGACGAGTAAATCTTTTCTCTTTTAAATTGGGATTTGTGTTTAAGTTGAGAAATAAAATGATTCACCATTATCAAACCCAGTAATGACCCTGAGATAAATTCTATTTGTAATTATTTGTGTAATTGTTTTAAAGTTTTAAAAATAAAGCTATTGTTTGTTAAAGTTAATTTTTCATTCATTTAAAAACACACATCCTATTTTGTATATTACAATATATATATATATATATGGTAACAATTACTTTTGAAGAAACTGTTTCTAATTGAAGGTATTTCCTTAGTATTTTTTAGCTGAGATTTTAGTGTATCGCGCGTATTTTTACGCTATTAAAATAATTGTTTCATGTTTGCAATTAAATTGATGCCGCATGTAGACCTGGGTTTGTTACAAACAAACGGATTTTGCAGGTAGTAGGTAGAGTCTGTCAGATCCGGCGGCTTTTGGGTAGAAAAAATAATGCTTAGTCGGAGAGAAAGAGTAACGATATAGTAAGCAAGGATGTCTCGGATTATGAAGTTCCCATGCACAATGGATCCAGGTTTGCCAGCTGAGAAAAATCCCAGAGAAAATTATGAGATATATAGTTTCATACCAACTTATTTAAATTGACATACTCTACAGCCCGTAAATATTCTGTTAATTCCTTTTAGAATCTGTTGTTGGATTTTATATTTTTAAGTGTAATAAACATAGATGGAATTAAAGTCATCTCTATTTTATTAAAAATTTTAATTCAATATCATATACAGTTATACACACACATAAACTTAATGCATGGTACTTTAATAGACTAATAATTCAAAAGAAGCTTACAGTCGAAGCTCAGACATATAGGCCATGTAATATTTTTAATTAAAGGATCATTTAACTAAGTCTATCAATTTTCAACTTATCAGAGGATAAAATTAAGGGTAAAATATGTTAAAAAGTATAAATTATTTTAAGGAAATTGTGATACACTGTTTGTATTCTACGCTCAAGGTACTGTTTGCGCTCAAACGTGATTACAATTATTAGTAGGTATCCACTTCTTGAACTCGTGTAAAATTCCATTAAATAAATAAAAATAATTAAATCCAATATTTTAACATCAGACGCTGAAATATATTTCCCCCAAATTATTAAATACATTTACATCTGAGAAATTAGGTTCTTTGCCTCTATCAGAACATTATTTCCAACAAATTAAACCATTATCTAATAACGTATAAATGAGTCATAATGTATGAACTGTAATTCTGTCGACAAAACTCGTTCGATAATAGATCAATTGAAAGATAAGAAGCACTGAGGAAGAACTTAGAATTGATCGTTAATTAAAAACGGATATGAAGTCTAGAAAATAAAATTATTCCAGATGAACAATAATATTTTATTGCAATCCCTTTAATGTTTACTTAACTTCCATTCGTAATAAAGGACGCAGCTTTATAGACCTTTGTTGTTATTATTTTCTGCTATTTAGTTACTTTTATTTAGGAAGTCATTTCCTCACAATGTTTCTGAGAAGAGAATAAAAAAAGCTTCGCAAAAGACGGAAGTGTCGTGAAGAGGCCGTACTGTGAAAAAAGAAGGTCTTTAAATGGGGCTCTTCAGAGCAGGGGCGTGGAACTCTGCAGTGAAACTGGTCCTAATTGAACAGTCGCGCTACAGCGGATAAAAGAGGGAGATACCCTTGCTATCGCGATAAGCCACGTCTCTTCAATCGAAGAAACTGCTCCTTTGTTTTTTTTACACTTTTACCACTCTAATTGAGTCTTATATAACTGTAAATTTATACTCGATAGAGGAGTAAAAAATTCACAGTCACAATGAATGTCATAGATGTACTGACGAATGCCTTTATATATAGCAAACTAGAATTTCAGAAATTATTTTTGTATGTAATGCAACAAGGTCACTCTGTGGGTAAAACGGTCAGTTAATCACGTACAATACAAACGACTCAGTTGTTTGTTCCGAGTGACGAAATAGACGCTCTATGCGGAATAGACTAGATTTTATGATCTATGTGGTTGCTCGTAAAAGAATTATTTCTAGGCTCAAAAAATTGTTGGAAATTTTTTTAATAAGGTGGTCCATACAATGGTTCTCCATCTTAATTTGGAAACACATATGACCATTATTAATAATATTTGGATCAAGTTTATAAGCTTTTAAAAAGAATACTCGTCAAATCATTGTCATCTACAAAAAAAAATTCTTGGTTATGTTAACTGCTGATTTGTAAAAGAATAAAAATATATTAAAAGTGGCGACACGCGTCCTTGACACTAATATTTAATTTACTTTTTAAATAAAATTTTTTATATAAACTTTTCTGTAGTAGAACATATAGTAGTATAAATATCAATTAATATACATAATTAATAACAGCTAAGCTAGTCCAGCTATTGGTTAATAGCGAAAAATAAATTCTGAAGGAATCAGCATACAAAAATGTGAATATCTGGTACTAGACTTTACTATGAATCAATTTCTGTCTGTGACACCTGTGACCTAATTGTGCGAGTTGCATGTGCTTTGTGTTGCAGTCTCGCCTTCTCCATAACCTTTTGCCACAGTATTATATTATACAGATTGTACTAATTAAAGGGCAATTAATATTTAATAATTATAAACTGCTGAACTGGAATTGTTATCGGCAAAGAGACACAAGAATGGACTAGAATGAAACAGGCTAAGGTATTGTTAGACATGGCGCGCGGAGACGGAGGTAGAAGTCGTGAGTTGGTGAATTTTACTGTCAGAAACGACAGAAAGAGGTCGTGTTAGAAAGACGATTTCAAATATTAAATATTAAAAATAGCAGTCAGCAATAAGCAATGACAGCAAACGGTCGTAACATAAATAGACGAGACATTTTGAAAAAGTAAAGTTGGATCGGTATTCATGCAGATGGTGCCTCAGAAAGATTTCTGAGTGTTACAGGTTACGACAAACAATCATAAAGGTCTACGAGGAGGAATCCCCTGTATCACAGCGAAATTGGCATAATTGGTGGTATAGTTCGTCTACGAGGTTCCGCCAATATTGTAAATCAAAAGTGAAGAGTAAATTCAATGTAAGAATGGCCTGTTTTATTATTTTTTTAAATTGAGAGTGTGTGTCGATGAAAGGATTCAATTGCCCAGGTACCAAGGAAAACTGTGAATTATCAATCATTTAAATTATTTTGTAAATGTTAGATTAAAGATAAAATCGTCAGATTTCGATTTTTTTTAAAAGATTGTAAAATATTAATTTGTAATTTAATTTTTTTGAAAAGGGAATTAATTTCTTTATTTAAAGGCCCAGAAAACTACCCTGAGATCAAGAGTAAAATTTGTTTGTTTGATTGAAATAAATGTAAAAGGTTGGCGAGTAATTATTTTGTAATTTGAATTATTTTAATATAATAAATTAGAGTTTGTGTATTTGAATAAAATTTGATTATTATATTTTCATGTAAAATTAAAGTAAATGAATCAACGCGGGATAACTTTAATATAATTTCATTTTAAATAGTTTTTCATTCTATTTTCTACATTTTGGCTTCACCAATGTGTGGCTAAATCATATTAATTATTGTTGTTTTAAAAAATATTACATTTTGGCTACCTCAACGTGAGGCACTGTTTATTAATTGACGTTATAAGTTGAGTATTACATTTGGTGACCTCAACAAGAGGCAGTGTTTAGTAATTTGATTTCAATGTTAAATTCTACAATATCCTTCTCTTCTCCTAAATTTTTGTAAAACTTATTGTTAATTTCGAGATGCATCGCAGGCTTAAACCTCAAATAAATTAATTAAATTTCGTGTAAAGTTTATTTGTTTACTAACTTAAAATCCTGACGGGAAACTGTCTTCGCCTTAAAACAAACGGTAATACAGTCTCAGAAGGCGCTCAATTAATTCTGGGAATTAGTACTACATTCCCTTTCGCCGATCCCGTAAGTTCTTGAGCCTTTATCATCTGGTTTAAGTCCGTGAAAATTAATCTTGTTCCATTTGCACATACCTGAAAATGAATGTAAAAAAAACAGCAACTTATTATAAATAAATATCCAAGACTGATGTATACCTTCCGTACTAGCCAGAGTTTACACAAATTGCGTATTTTAGATGTAGTCTTTATCAATGTCATGAAGAATGAAGAAAGAATAGTGATTATATTAAATTTCAAATAGTTGTATTTAACTATATGTATCTTACTTTTGTAAGAAACTTTTAATACAAGACTTTTTAATTATTTATATAATTTTGTACTGGGCTTAATTTTACAATCAGCAATCACGTATTCTGAATTATAGTCAGAAAACAGAGTCAATAAGTTATTATAGATTCAAACGTGAAACATCTCTGAGCTACCGTCGGGCCATTCTGTAACAAAATGCCAGTCGAGTTTCGCACGCTGGAGACACTGATTGGATGTTGTTGGTGCTCTTAGCGCCTTTATGGTGTTAACTAGTCTACAGAGTTCAGGCTTAATGCGTCGTACCAGTTAGCATTTCAAAGCATCTGACCAAAGGCTAGCCCAAGCCTATATGAATACCTATTGTCAAACTAGTGATTTATGTATCCGAAGAACACCATCCTGGGGCGGAATTAAAACGGACTTCAGATACCATGGGAATACAATAAACGTATAAGGATTCATTAAATTTATTAGTAACCGTAATAATTATGTATTGAACAATATTAAGCTGAAATATGTAAGTCAAAGCCGATTTATGCCACCATTGTCATCGCTTGTGTCACGTTATACATGGTTATCACTTCAGATTAGATGTGGACAAAAGAACCGAAAACCGATGCTTTTTTTAGAGTAATCCATATAGTGGATTTTCCCTTTAATAGCATACGAAGGGATTTGAAAGGGGGGATTCGAAAGGGTAGAGGAAGATAGCAAAGGGTTAACTAGGGCCCCCGGGCTATAGTTAAAGGATCCTACCCGGCATTCGCCTAAGTAATGCAGGACAAACCCTAGGAAATCTGCATCAGATAAGTCGTACTTGTCCCGGACGCAGCATTCTATTCTTCGCGACTCGTCCAGTTTAGGAGGCATCTGACCGACTGTTCCAATAGGAATAGACGACAGCCCTTATAGTATGCCCAAGGTCTGAGACCCCGGAACATACACCTATCCAAACAGGTCAAGGTGCCTCGGCTAGTGAGAACCTAAGTTCAATAACGGAGAGAGGAAAAGGCATCCCCGTCTCTCCAGGAAGGTTCTGCCTGTGAGAGGCTCTGAATCCAGATTCGATTCTTTTTTTTTTAGGGTAACAGGTTACATGAGGGTAATCCACATGGTGGCAACTTCCCTTTAATAGCATTGGAAAGGGGGAATGCGGAATGGTAGAGGAAGGTAGCCAAGAGTTAACTAGGACCCCCGGGCTATTGTTTAAGGATCCTACCCGGCATTCGCCTAAAAGTAATGCAGAACAAACCCTAGAAAAACCTACGTCAGGTAGTTCGGGCATTGGGTACTTGTCCCATGCCCTTCCGATAGCGGGAGAAGAGTTTCCTGTGGGGACACAGCATTCCCTTCTCCGTACCTCGACCAGTTTAGGAGGCAGCTGGCCGACTCTTCCAATGGGAACAGCGAACAACTCTTACCGTATGACCAAGGTCTGTGACCCCGGAACATACACATCTCAAAACAGGCCGAGGTGCCCCGGCTTGTGGGAACCTTAGTTCAAAAACGGAGAGGAAAAGGCATCCCCAAAGGTAGCCCCTTCGTGTCTCTCCTACAAGGTTTTGCCTGCTAGAGAATGGGGGGGGGGTGTAGACAGGCTATGTATAGGGTGATCCACATATAGGCAACTCCTCTCTAATAGCATAGGAAAGGGATTCGAAAGGGGGGATGCGGAAGGGTGGAGGAAGGTAGCCAAGGGTTAACTAGGTCCCCGGGCTATAGTTTAAGGATCCTACCCGGCATTCGCCTAAAAGTAATGCAGGACGAACTCTAAAAAACCTGCATTAGGTAGGTCGGGCATTTATTCGATTCAAACAGTTAATTCTTATAAAAGAAACGTTCGCTAAAACAACTTAGTAATTAGAGTTACGGCTCACAGTACGAGTCGTAGACTTGTGAACGAGTTGCTTGAGACGGCTCCTGAGCTGGCTCGTGAGCGTCTCTAGTTTTGAGCCGTTAAAGACCTCTTGGACAGTGAGTACAAGTTGAGTCATTGAGTGGAAGAAATATTCGTTCAGGTTCTGAACAGAAAAAGTTATGAGCGGCACTCTCCAAGAATTAATAAACAATATCACTCGTAATAAATTTTTAAGATCCTTTAACAGACAGTATTGTCAAGAGTTAATTATTGCGGAAATAAAAAATGAGTAATGTCTCTCTACACTCTTGCGTTTTTTCTCTACCTGAAGAAAGGAACAAGGCTTTCAGAAATGTTGTGTGCTATTTATATTATCACTGCTTTTGTTTATCTTTATTATTATTGCTAAAATAATCAAGACCGAAACTTAATTTTGATTTGTAACTCTTACGACTTCTCTACATCTATAGCTAACATAATATTCTCAACCTTTTTTTGTCTTCTTGAAAAATGTTTTTGTTCTCAAATCACTAACCCACTAACATTTAAACAATAACAGCTTTAAGTTTCAAGATTATGTACAATGAATATGCAGAATAAATTTCATCCAGATATATAGGTTGCAGTGTAGATAACATTATTCCACACACAATTTGCGTTGAATGTTACGTTTCCAATAAATCCCGGAAGGTCGGCTAGGACAAGGTCAATGCTCTAACCCAGGAATTAGCCCGTGTTCTCAAGGAACGTGAAGCTGTATGGTTGCCAATCTATATTTAGAAAGTATTGCTGGTTTTTTTCCGAATATGCAATTGGAGAATTAGAGAAGCATATCATCACGGAAAAAAGGAATCGGCTCACTTCCCAAAACCTTTTCCAAATGCTTTATATAAATAGGAATATTAACTTTTTAAAATAGTTGTAGAAATATATTTATATTAATTTTCGTAAATAAATTACTTAATAATTATTCCATATTTGTTTCTTAATTTTTGTGTGTATTCGTCCACCCCCCCCCCTCCCACCCCATCTTACTTACTTACGTTATTAATGTTCAACCTTGTGAATAGAATCGGATTGGATTCGGAGAGCCGAAGAGTCGTTTAAAAAAAATCGATCCGTAGAAATGAGTGAATCGACTCTGAACGACTCAATAAAAATATTCGATCTGCCCATCGCTACTTCAGATCGTCAGTTCGCTCTGCGATGCTAACCTGGTTGCACCACCGGTTCCACAATGTATTTTCGGTGTACTTAAGATGTACATAAAAGACTTACAACGCAATACTGCGAAGTGTATTTAAAAGCACAGAAACGGTCTAACAAGCTTGAAGATGGGAGAAAGAGGTGGATGTCCAGCTACATCTACTACCGATAACGACACTGAGATAGTCCATGTATGATTATAAATAATTGGCGAGTGATTATCGATTAAGTGGAAAACAATATGCACATTAGCAATGGATCTTCATATGAAATTATCCAAAATAGACTCAACTTTCTTAAAGCCTGTGCGAGATGGGTCCTCACGCAACTGAGATCACAAGCGCAATTGCGTGACAATCGGGCAGCATGTACTGGACTGTCAAGTTAACGATGATGAATTTTTTTCGAAACGAGTCATCACTTGGAGCCAGAGAGAAAACTCAAGACCATGGAATGGAAACAAGCCGAATCTCCCGAGAAAAACAAATTCTATCATCAATCATACATGATGTCTGTTGACTGGAACGAGTAGAATGTGTTGGGAGCGCACGCATCGTGTAACACACTCGAGAAGTCAGTCGACTTAAGCAAGTGATCTCGGATGCCAACCAACTTTTCACCGTTCGAGTAACAAAAGAAGATGGCGAAAAATATAAAGTAGCGTGTACTGGATATATTAAAATTTATAAAAAAAAAGGATGTAACTGTTGACCTGTTGTGGCATTTTAAAAATAAAAATTATAAGAAAAAGGGTTTCAGAGATGATACCTTAAACTAATTCACGGATTATTAGATGAAGAAGAAGTGACTGAACATAAATTTGTTTTAAATTAGGTGGAATAAATGTAGAAATAATACATTTTGGCCATCTATAAAAATGTTCTAAACTGCTCAGCCACCCGTGACCAAATATCTCAGTGTCACTTAGAGGTTAATTTTAGTTATTAAGGCTTGTCTCATAACAGTGTTTTCTTTTTATAATGTCGAAAAACGACATCAGTTTGTAAAATTGAGATAAATGATTTTTGTAAGTTTCTTAATGGTTAAGTACCTCAAATATTTTTTTTGGATATCTAATACCTTACCCATTTTCTGCGCTTCATCTTCTCTTCAATTCAAGTGACATCATTTACAATATTTATTCCTTCCTGATTATGTAGTGGATATCATATATTTTCTTGCTCTGTTTCATTTCTTCAACATTTACTATAATACGAGTCAAATCTCCTGTCTATTGCCGCTCCGGTCCCGTCACATCATGTAAACCCACCTTATGCGAGAAAAGTGACGCTCCCACTTCAAACTTGCAATGGCAAATAGATGGGAATTTTCCTGGAAAGGCTGCCAACAATAGATAATTTTTTTACTGTATCAGAAATGTTGAGAAACAATGAACCATGAGTACTGAATACCAGGACAAGTATACAAGATGAATATCATTGTTGTGAAATATTAAAAAAATCGTAATATGAAAGAATAACGGGTGAAACAGAAAGCTTTTCTCATTTGTAGTTTGTCAATTCGTTGAATTTTATATTAAAGTATTACAGTGAAAACAAAGTTCATTGTTTTTGTTTACGTCACTTGATCCACATCTTTATGCAAACCATAGAAGAAGCTTCAATGTGAAATTATCATGTGATTTCCCAGAAATGTGGGAACAAGTGCATTTCTGCTGACCTTCTCAACGGCGCAGATTTGTGGTCGTCGCGACGCTCGTAAATCGTCACTCTCTGTGGGATGCTTTACGCCGTGCTAACGCTTTATGAGCACAGCTCTATAGATCACATTATGCTAGATAGCAGTAACAGCTCCACTGAATAATGGAAGCTTCTGTCGCCGCTGACTCACTTTCCGTAGCTTTCGCCAGCGTACAGTAGATTCTCTCTTGCGGAAACCGAAACAAATCATTTTAATTTATATTTGTTTTATACAATAAAAAATATAAAAAAATTACTGTCAGAACCTTTTGAATTGTTGGCGTTTATTATCGCCTATTCAGGATATAAAGAGCAGGAAAATGTTATTATTTCCGTTCTCAGGGGAAAAAACTCTCAATTAAGGATTAGGTACATTTCCAAAAATAAATTGTTAAAACCAGGGAAATCAGTATATTACCGGCCAGAGATTTTAATGTCAGCGTATTCACTCAGGTCACACTAAAAGCGAATGAATTTTATGATTACTATATTTTTATATAATATATTATATTTTGAAATAATGTATATTTTAGGATTTCTCAGTGCGATAAATTTTCAATTGCGTTGATTATGGGAGGACAATTCTTTGTACTCAAATGTAATCGTAAACTCCGACATTTAAAAATATTTATGCAATCAGGATCATAATTTCTGTAGACCTTGAACTAAATTAATAATCATTCATTTAGAACCTATCATTCCAGTATAGCTTGAATCAGTTCAAAGTAAAACGAACCGCTAAAGCTTTAGACACCTCATTTTACTGGTGTTACTTCACTGTACCACAAACGTAAGAATCGCCTACATCTTATTCACTCAAGTGACTGTTTTTCTTGATAATTCATGGTTATTAAATAATTACAACTGCGTTGTAAGTAATGTCTCATGTACTCTTGATACATCCATATGTTCAATAAATCTGTCTGAAATTTAAAGCACAAAAAATATCATACATATTTATGGTAATTAAGATTTCATGCGGCAATGTGTTTATTTAAGAAAAACGATAAAATACTATCTACATTACGAACTAAACAAAACATTAAAATGTTCTCACGTAAACCGTAACTGTTGTATCAACTAACAATATTGTAAATACATAATTTTTTTCTAAATTAGTCTAATAATATTCGTATTCAATGACTTATTAGACTACATAGTGCTTCACTTGCACGTACTGAAAATCCAACCGAAGATACAGTAAACTTCAGGTAAGTTTCAGACACGTATTACTCAAGTATTTCTCGAGAGCAGTTTCCTCGTCAGCTAGACCCCACATGTCAGAAATCATTTGCACTTCTCAAGTTGGCTGCAACGGAAGTTATTGAATTTCCGCGACGTGATCTGAAAATATTTCCGCAAAGGTTAAGATTTCTGAAGACTTAAGTTAAAGATCCTAAATCAATCATTTATAGACACAGTAAGTAGTTGCTTCTCTACTCGATTTGATTTATTAGATCATCGGTTGGTCTGATGAGAAATATCTCACATTAAACTTTTACATTCAATATAAACCAGTCATATACGACACTGTAGTGAGTTCTGTCTGAAAGGGAGTTACTAAGCCATTTATCTAAGCGCTTCAAATTTTCTAAACGATCATTTTAATTTCCGTTAAAATAATAGACGAATGGCATGAGATCAATAACCAAGTACATGTATTATAAAATAAGCTTGACCAAATTGTAACAATTTGCATTTATGGTTCACTTTACTTAAATTATCAAAACATAATTCAATAACCGTTTAATTAGTGGAAAATAGAAAAATAGGCAAAAATAATTGTTTAGCTTTTATCATAATTGATCAAATTATAAAGATAGACAGGAAACTGACATTTATAATTGTGGTGCACTTCGAAAGAAGGATATATGAGCGTGCAGTGTTATTTCAGATGACATACATCGATCGATCACACTAACATTTGCCGTATTATTAAAATTAATTTCGTAGTTTATAAATATAATTAGCGGGAGAGAAGTTAATTGACATCATTTCGCTAATTACGAATTGTTATGATACACTAAACAGTACTCGGTATTAGAAATATGTCGACAATTATGCAGTAAAATAATATCTGTTTCAGGAATAAAGGCAGAACGTGCGCGCAACTCACAAGTTATCAACTAATATTGAATAATTTTTGAGTGCATGCATACTGACACGAAAAAATACAACAGTATACTATAATACGATACGCGGTTCGTATTACATTATTGATTTGTTGAAATTCTGGTGGCGATGGGATAAGCTCGGGATAATACGAAAGACATATATATTAACCAAAAAGTTCGTTTAAACCAAATCGCAGGCCTGTTGAACGGGCGCCGTATTATGAGCGGCCGTGCCCTGAGCGGATATCCGTCCCTTCCTCAATCCTGACCGCTGAGCGAACAGGTATAAAGTTTTACGAAGAGCAACTTTATCAGTCTTGGTTTTAACATTAAGTTAATGTAATACACGTTTATTCTTAAACTTATTTGGATTTATAATTTCTATCTCTATGTATAATATGGAAACTGTTCCAATTGGTAGTGATTCGTTTAATAAGTATGCTTAGAAATGATCAATTAAGATATAAATCTTTTGCCAGTTACATTTATCTGACGTCCTTAAATAAATGAAATCATCAACCTGTTAAGTTACAAATTTATTAATAATTTAAATTTTTAAACATTACAATAAAAAAACATTCTCAAAGTTTCATCCCTAATTTATTAAGACCTCTTTAGATGTTGTAAAGTCATTTAAATGATATAATTTCAAAATCCGTGTTTCTAAAAATTCCAACAAACAAGATTTTATAAACATGATAACTTATAATACAATTAATAAAAAATTTGTTGAGCATTACTTAAATTAATTACATGCAACGTAGTGTGGGTAAATCGCATCTAAGAAATTTATGTCCAATCACTACCAATTGGAAAAGTTTCCATATTATTATAGATAGAGATATAAATAATAAATCCAGATTAGTTTCAGAAATATTATACATTAAACTTGTATTACATTCACTTAATGTTAAAACCAAGACTGATATAGTTGCTCTTCGGAAAACTTTATACCTGCACGCTCAAAGGTCAGGATTGTGGAAGGGACTGTTGTTCGCTCTGGGCATGGCCACTCATAATACGACGGCGTTGAATGTGAAGAAAAATAGTTACAGAGGTAAGAAACAATGAGAACTCCAGAACTTGCTGTACTGCAGTACTGATTCACAGAATTAGCTTATCGCCATCAGAGACTGGATTCCCGTCAGTTTAAATGCGTTTTAAGAAGAAGACGCTCTTCCCGTAATTTTTTATTGCTATGACAACAAACACATCCTATTCCCACTAAGTATCGTCAATAAGAAGATTATTGTAAATTACTTATTCGAAATTTAATTTCTGTAAATGTGCAATGAATTTTACAGTAATTCATAAAAATATGAGTATGTATAAAATAATATTGTTGACGATTTTCGTAAAGGTGAGATTTTAACTGCCTGTGAACACAACTCAATGATGTTGGATGACGTCATTTCACATTATTACACCAGTGCTATCGTACACAAATAAATTCATTGTTAAGTGCAGTCATAGATATTTAAGTTTATGTATGCGTGTGGACTTTCAATACTTATATATATATATATATATATATATATTATATATTATATATATATATATATATATATATATATATATATATATATTGTAATAATTAATTAAATTACAAATGGCTGTGGCTAAATAAAAAGAACTATTACGTGAAAAACTACTAACAATATTTATTAACAATTTTAAATACACAATAATATTTGGGATCTCAGGGTCTTAAACTGGGTTTGATAAATGGGTGAATTTATACAATCAAATTACATTTACCTTTTATGGAAGTTAATGCGTCTGAAACATAGACGAACTTTGTTGTGGAAGAAATAACACTACAGATTGAATTTAAACAGTTCTAAATTTCATCAGGAATTAACGATCTCATTTTATCGATAATTAAATAATTAAAAATTAAAGAACGATCTGACTTTTATCTTTTAAAAGTGGTTTACAATATGATTTTAAAGATTTCTACTTACGGCCGCCCAGGTCTCATTTTAGGTTTTTCGTGCACAAAATTTGGGGATATCACAGATTCTAGTACTCACAGACTCTAAATGTCAACAAATTCTAATTGGCGTAGTTTTGTTAGTTGGTCTAACACAAAATAGTAGATTCTCGATGCTTTGCTGCAACCTGGATTTGCAGATCTCGTGTAGTTGGAAATGTACTTCCTTGGTTTGTCTATGGCCAGCAAGTTGAATTTATGCTTGGCCACCGATTACAACATTAGTTTCACTCTTTCCTTCCCGACTGAAGATTGCTTTACTTTTCAATATTTTAATGCATGTTTGTAACTGCTATCAAACTGTTCTATTTGCGGTCCGCTGCCTGACTGCAAAACTTTTTATAATATGAAAAGTTTTGGTCTTTACACCTCGCCGTTCTATGCCTGACTGCACATTCCTGACTCTATTACTTTTGTACAAAAACTTTGCTGGTCCTTATGCCTCGCCGTTCATTGCCTGACTGTCCGTTCGTCTCGTAGATTTTTGAGCGCGTAGAATCTCAACAATGTTTTCTTTGCCTCGCCGAATTGTTGCGGCGTCCGCTCTATATCCTCTAATAATTAGTCCTCTACAATCCAACTTTCCAATTAGAACAATGTCTTAATTACCAATTACTACAATATATATATATATATAATATGAACCGCCCACTGGATCTGGTGCATTATATCAAGCTATTGATGCTATAGTCGACACATCGCAATATAATACCTAGATCAAGTAGCTAACAACCCTTGACTAACGGTGTTGGCAGATTGTTCGTACACACACAAATACCCGTAAGCATATATACGCCGTGTGAGTCTGTTATTGGAAACTATGCTTGGAACAGTCCATGAACTTCGTATTAAATTTTAGTTTCGCAGATTAGAGTAAAACAGCAAACGCTTTTTTTTTGGGGGGGGGGGGTGTAACAGGCTCATGAGAGTAATCCACGTGGTGGCAATGTGGAAGGGTAGAGGAAGGAAGCAAAGGGTTATAGTTTAAGGATCCTACCCGGCATTCGCCTAAAAGTAATGCAGGACAAACCCTAGAAAATCTGCATCAGATAGGTCGGGCGCTTCGTACTTGTCCCTCGTCCTTCCGGTGGCAGGAGAGGGATTTGCTGTGGGAACGCAGCATTCCATTCTTCGTGCCTCGACCAGTTTAGGAAGCAGCTGGCCGACTAAGGGTATAGTAAAATAAATGCTCGTGACAAATTGTTTCAACCGCGGTCAACTTTCAAATTATATTGTATCTTTGGCCGTAACTCCTTGTCCACCGAGTGAATGTACTGCGATCGACAACACCTTCTTCAACCTCCTGTGGATCTTTCCCGCTATCTCGTTTTCACAGCACAGGAATTCTATAACAGCACGTTGCTTTTGACGAATGTCAAGTGCAGCAGCCATCTTTAAGACATGTTACGACAGCGCCACTCACGGGAACGTGTTGAAATAAATTTGAACACTAGCGGGAAGGATGTATCTATAAACTCAGTAAATTTCAAATATGTTGACCGAAAAATAAATTTAAATAAAAATAGTGTGCATTAATTTCGTACCTCGTAAATATATATTTTAAGTAACCTATTTTACAACGAGGACACCTTCCTTAATTTTTTTATAATAAGAGTTAATATAAATTAAGTATTGTTGGAAGGCGTTGGAAATAACGTTTGGTGTAACGAAATTCCTATTGTTATAAGAAACTGAGCTTATCTGTGTATTCGCAAATACGTAATTGGTTTGAAATAGGAAATACAGATTACGTGATTGGATGTTTGTGTAGTGGAGCAGAGACGGAGCGGATAAAAACTAGGTCGTGATCAGTCGGCTGGAGGACATGCATCGGCTAAACTTAAAAGATTTATACAATATTGAATTCGGCTAGTTGACATCGAGGAGTATTTATCTGTTAATGTTGAGAGAGAACTCTATTTTGCTGCTATTGTAGAAATATATTTTTTTCTATTTGGCACATACCCAAGAGTTTATATTAGGCTACTACAAACACTTTCCGTGGTGATGATAAATATAATAATTTGTTTATGTCACATGTCACGCGTGGTCGTCGATCTTCGCAAAGACGAAGATGAGCTGAAGCCAATTCTGGATAAATTTTGTTCGTGGAGGCGCGAGCAAAAAAATGGTCTCATAACCTGAATTTTTGTGTTACTACTGATGAGAAATAAATTTGTAAATAAATGATTAGTGAGAATTGCCGTAATGTTGATTCGTAAATATAACGTACCTATTCCCCTGTTGAATCATAAATCCAAGTTACGCAATTTTAGCAACGCAGGCGCGAAACAGTTGATATTCTTAAAACCAGAAATATAGTCAGTCAAATTAATCATTTTTTAAACATGTATTAGTTTAATTTCGGTTAGGGGTATCAAATATTTCGTTGACTTTGAGAGTGGTCAACGCACGTTGGGAACAGATGTAATCAAAACCAACCAGAGTATTGTAGTGACATTTCCTTGTAATGACAACGTCGAAGCTTGATCGAATCACTTGCTACTCAATCACAATATGTACACACAATTAGACATCCCATTCGTGAACAAGTGTGTACAGCAAGGCAAACACAATTTAATAATTAGCTTATGCGATAGGGAGTGATGAAATTTCATACCTCTTAATTGGGTCGAATAAACTGATTCGGCCGATATTATGTAAAGGGAGCACTACCTTATTGACTCGGATGAACTTCTAACCTCTATATGGTACTTTCGTGAAAATTCTTATATTCTTGGAGATCTAATGAGTCCACTTATGGATAAATTTTTACTTAACATATAAGATGACACTTCTTAGACAAAAAATTCCAAGGAATGGAATCTGTCCATTTATGTCAGCATAGCAGGAAAGGAACAATATGATACTTTCACTAATGTGTCACAGTTTATACTTAAATATTAATTTTTATTTTATTTTTATTATAGCGTCGTATTGTATATATTTAAATTAAAACAAAATGATCAGATTTTTATTTAGGTAAAATTGTATCCATTCGAATGGCACGTAGCAAATACCTTAAATTGATTCCTCTTCACAGATTCATTCCAAAGTTATGAACGATCCGTCTCTTTGTGTATAATTATCTTAGTCACTTGTCGTTCGGGACTAAGTTCTGTGAAGTGCGCGCTTAAGACTACATTGTTTCGTTATTAATTACAGGGAGCGCTACCGAAGACGAGGAAGACGAGGCCGCAGTAGGAGCTTGGCCGCAAGAAACTCGAGGTAAGAGGCATTGTTCCTGTATGACTCTGACAGGCCTTGACAAATGGCAGCGAGTTACCCTCCCCTTGGCATCGCCATTCAAAATAGCACTTACAGTACAACTTAAAATTATTTCTGAATTCAGCTTTGGTCTGTATCTTTTCTCAATTTATACTGACTATTTCAAAAAATTATTTTAATAAGGCAACAGCTTTACCTTCATCTCCAAAATTATTGAATTGTTGAAAATTGAGTAGCTTTTGTAATGAAAGGGGTCTGAATCAAATATTTTATTGATTATTTTTTATTAAGAAAACAATTGTCTGAACGATTAATTCGTCTACACATGTATTTCGTTCAAAAAACTTCATACAATACACAAAAAATGTACTTTATTTGTTTCTAATATGTACATCAAAATATAACAAGACCGATACTGTATTTCAGAAACCATTTTCCGTGTTGTTTTCCACGTTTATTGAGTTAGACCATGAAGTGTACTCTTAGGCGATTTCAAGTTACAATTCGATTGATCGACTCAGTTTTAAAGGGTTAGCAGTGGAGTATAAAAGTGTTTTCACGCTATGATAGAAAATATCCTGTGAGAAAAGTGGTATGCGTTTTAACTTCAGATTTCTCCTGAAACTAAGAAAGTCGGAAACCATGACTTTTGGACGCTTATGGCGAAAAATGTGTTTTATATTCTCCAATATAAAATCGGCGATAAGAGAGAAGAAGTGCAAACGAAATGGCGGAGCTACTGCTCAACCTCACGGAAGACGATGTTCAGAAATTTTTGGCGTGATGAATGAACGTATGTAGAAATGTGTGGACTCAATTATTGTAATTTTCTAATTGTAAATATCAGGTAAATAGACAATTAAGATATCTTAGCGACGTCGATGTCATTGATAGCACCGTAGCATTCATAGACCAGATGCAGGTTTACCTACATTTTACTAAATCAAAATTCTTGTATGGCTCAAAATTTCAGACCACAATGAAGAACCAATTTTATATATAAATTGATCAAGGGCTTTAGTGTTTTCAACTCAAGAATAGTGAGAAGGCTTACACAATCTCAAGCCATAATGGCAATGAAATTAAATTGAATTAAACTATAACAATGGGAAAATCTCTACCGAACTAGGAAATCGAACCCCGGACGTCCGTTTACCGGGAAGAATCTCTACCAACTGAGCTTACTTTTCCTTACATACCACTCAGTTTCTATTGGAGCTGCAATTCACTAAAATAGCATTACACACCATTTAAGTCAACTATAAAGGACTCGTCTGGCGCCATAATTAACTCAATAAAAATATCAATACTTTATATGTTACATTTCTTGTCATTCAGCCTCTTTAAGAAGTCCATCGTTTATTTGTTTGTCGTTATTAGTGTTTAGTGTTTTTATTTCAATTACTTTTAGCTCAATGATTGTTATTTTGCCCTCTTGTTTTACATTTATTTTTGGCACGCATTAAAAAATATTAATGGTATCATTAATGAGTAAATATTAAATTATATCGTTAGTTGGATTTTTCAGCAGTTTCTCGAGATCTGCCTAAGAATTATTTAATTTTATATTTCTTAATACTATATTATACATACAGGTCACCAAAGTATTTATATAACATTTTCTCATTTCATTAACTAGCGTATTTCATTTCCTCAACAGAATGGAAGAAATAATAAATAAAAGTGTGCTGAATACTGAAACAGCTAGTAATGCATATCTAATATTAGTTAGAGAAAAAAATGTATCTAATAATGAACAAGGTCAACTTAGTGTATAAGAAAAGACTCATCACCTTCATTAAATATTAGAAAATGAATTTTTGAAGTGCATTCGTTAACTCGCATTAAACATTTAAACGTTAAGTTTTTACTTTAAATATAAGATAATAAGTGAGAATAATGGTTGAAAAATATTATTGATGCATTATACGGAAACATTGATTTCAATAAAAAAAACAAGAATGTGGCAATTCCAATTTTGTCAATCAAGCAATTCATTAAGATGGTGAACATTTTATTATAAGTTCATATAAAAATGTGGACTAATTTTTTATATTTGTTTCCCATAAATTGTTTGATAAATCCATTTTGGTTTGTTTCATAAATAGAAAAAAATAAGTTTCCTTGTAGCAGATAATTTTCTGACTTTTTGTTGCGACGGGAATTGAACATTTATGACGGGCATTGCGTGTAGAATATGCTTTGTGAATTCTAGGAAAAATTTATGTATGCAACATAAATATTTGGCTAAAATATATTTTGGCAATACATGGATATTATTTACACCATTGTACACATGACGAAGTCTTACATTGGGGACGAATTGTAGCGTTAATTTTTAGGTTAATAAAATATTTCCGACTAACGTGGCTGTGTTCATACATTTAAAATCAGCTTCAGATTTTATTTAATAAATGTATTGACAGTCATGATACTATTTTATAAAAAAAGTGTTTTCGATAATAATAATCCATTACATGAATCTCGTAAATAAACAATTTTAATGTTCAATTGTGTAAGGAAAATATAAATTACTTTCCATTGAAAATACATTAAATATATTATCATATTAAATAATAATGAAATAGCATTGAACTTTCAATTAACTTAAAAGAATCTTGAGTTCATTTATGTCACGTTTCGTTTCGTAAATGTATTATGTCATTGACGATGTTTAAACATATTTGCATGCATTTATTTGTCTTTTAGTTTACATTTTTGATACAACTAATTATTTAACTTTTAATTTATTATGTGCCTGCACAGAACATATATGGCTAACATCATGATTTAAGTATATATTTAGTTTTTCAGATGTTATTCTATGCAATTTTGTACTCATTATCTATTAATGACACTTTGTAACCTCGATACTACAGTAATTAATGTAAAATGTTTTTTTCTGTTTATTTTGAACTTCGTTGCGTTGTATTAAGTTTTTTAAATCAATATTTAACGACAATATTTTTCACATCACCTAAAAAACTCTGAAATAAATTATAGTCAATTCGACGTCTATAATTGCCCAACGTCGAATAAAATATTTATGTCTGCACTTTCATAAATTAAATACAAAACTTGGTAATTTTTGCACGTGAGTTAATATTAAATAGAATAATTATTTAAAATGAAGAAATTTACGTCTGATTGAAAATAAAGCTTTTGAGTTTTGTCAACTGACCAGTGCAGTTGTGTTACTCTAGCCTCTTCTTAGCACCTGAAGAAAGGAACAAGGATCCCAAAAACGTTGTGTGGTATTTATATTACCCTTTTTGTCTTAATTGGCTATCTTTCTTATTTAGAATAATTATTTCACTTTCAAAATTTATATTTTTTCATTGACTTATATATTACATTTATAATATATATATTACACATAAAATTAAGAAATAAGCATTGAAATTTTCTTGTAGACTTGCGGAAATGAGTTAGAGGTTTTGGCAAATAAAAGGAAACGGATTAGACGTACTGTATTATTCGTAGCACATCTACCTGGAGAAATGTAAAGTTTGTTTTTACTTCCCGCTAACCTACCTAAAAGCTATCATTCGTGCAAGATTATACAGAGGAAACAGCTAGCTGATAAGAAATTTTCATTCCTAAACAGGACTATCCGGGATTGAAATAACCTGTCTGCAGCTGTGCTAACGGTGTGCTCACAGAGTATACACAACTCAAACAAATATTAACTACTTATTAATGCTAAAATAATAGGATTTCTATTAATAAACTTAAGCGAAGTAAAGCGGAAAATAAAATAATATTTTAATAAATATATGGCGTTCGAAATTTAGTTCAATCTGTGAGGAATTTCGGTAAAGTAAAGTTACGTGCAATTAGAAGTGCAGAGAACTGTAGGACGCCATTTATTGTCTTAATTTTTATTACCAGTAAGTAATAAGTTTTATAGGTGTTATTGAACGATTTTCCATTATTTATTTAATGTTCATGTTTGCATATAGTCTGTCTACGTTCATTATATGTATTTTAAACATTGCCGCCGTGATTTGCCCGTTAAATCAAATAAATCTATCCATATTCCCCATATTTCATTCGTATATTTTACAGCCACACTGAGCGTTAAAAAAACAAACTGAATGACGAAATGAGTATTGAGTATTTAAGTAATTTTAAAGTAGTTTAAAATTGAATTTATAATGAAATTCAAACATGAAATTCTGTATCCTCTACTAATTGGGAGCGTAAATGAATCACGAGAAATTTTCCAGGTTCTTCCCAAAATTATGAGTTTTTTCCACACCACATGTAGGCAATATAATATATATTTCTTTTTTTCTAGTATCCTAAAAAGTTATCTAATTTAACAGGTGTAGGAAATTTCTCAGTTCTAATTAAACATTTGATATATCTTCCGCTATAAATCAGAATGTACATTACTCCCTGTTGGCCGAACGAGGTTTTATCTCCTTTTTAAACGCCCAACATAAATAATACCAATAATTTTGGTATCTATAGATACATATTTCTTCAGTGTTGCTTCATGGGCTATTCCTTTCCTTTATATTTTTCGATTGAAAAAACTTGTGTTAACAATAATACATTAGACTATAGAACAAATATTTGATGAATCTTTGTGCATAGTTTAATTTTTGTTAAACACGTAAGGTGTGGTTTTATTCCCTACAAATAATAAATTATTTTTCCGTAAAAAATACAAATAATTTGTATACCTAGAACTATCACTCTTACTGTCGAAATATCCAAATGAACGTGGTATGACTGCCTTGCGACATCACTTTTCCGATTTTATGTTTAATTCGGGCCACAATATTTATAACTTCTCGGCCCTGTCAACATAAACCAGAAAATTTTCTCCATAGCTTCGTTCCAATCAGGTTCAAAATAATAACATTGACTCAAAAAGTGGCAAGATACATTGTTTTGACAAAAAAATAGATTCCCTACAGAATTTTAAATTTGTACCTCAATTGGTGTAATTAATACTTCAGCGTACAGGAAAACTGACATAATGCGGTCAATAATTTATTAACTTTTTTCAGTTTATTTTTTCTATTCTCAATTCAAATTCCATACACTATACATAATTTATCAGATAAATACATATATATATATATATATATATATATATATATATATATATATATAATAAAATGCTTATATGTATATATTACTTACGTTTAGTATATTACTGAAAATTCTAAATAAGGATTGAATTTTTCGTTTAATTTTATCTCTTTTCATGATATCTGTTAAATAGCAAGTATTTGTCTTCTTTTATTTTTCAAACGGCACCTCCCAAGATAAATTGCCATGGATTCGTTGTTTAAGACACGCAAGGTAATACAGAAAGCCTGACGAGTGATGCCCTTAACCAAGCGGTTTAATAAAAGCGGTGAAACACGGCAAAGACATTTCTTCTCGAGGAGATGGACTCGGTCGCATTCCGCAGCCACAAGAAAAGCGCCTTCTGCAGGATCCCGCGATCGTGACAGCTCTTGACAAATGGATCGTTCTCTTTGCGGCCTCTTTCTGCAGCTACAGGGCTCTTCATTAAAGGAACATGCTAACAATATTCCCCAGCCACGCCAGCTCTGCGAAAACATATCTGCGGGTCAAAATGCATTATCCTTTACGGATTCACTTCATGTACTAAATCATTTGTCGTACACAAAAATACTAGTTTCAACTTTTACGTTCGTTATGTATTTCAAGCTGAGCTATTATTACTATAAATGTATCATTTAATGAATTGGGTCACTCAATTATTTTGACACCATTTAATTACTGTTTCCTCTGATGTTTTATCTTTCACTAATGTTATGTGACATAATATAATATTGTCAGAACATTGACGATTATATAATATGGATCTGGAACTTGGTATATGGAAATACATTGTATTTGAATGTAGGTGAAAGTTTATTTCTTACGGTGATAAATATATTCACATCAGTTTTATTAATTGCAAAATTGAATGACTGAATTTCTTACTTGAATTATTTATTTTTACAACAATATTTGAAAAATTATTTTTAATAATACTTGAGAAAAAGAAAGTATGGAAATTATAATTGTCTCATTTGATGTCGATAGGTGTAATCTAGAATAAATTGACACCCCTATAAAAAAAATAACATAAAAGTTGCGAAACATATAACTCAGTTTATTTCTAATGATTACGTTTATATTCTGTAATGAACTGAAAGAATTGGCGGTGAATTCTTAAGGCACAAAGACAAACCGCAATATGTTTGGCATGACGTAGGAGGTGAGCCCGCTTGAATGTTCTAGATCCACGAACCACGTGGTACCAAACACATAGATTTAAATTTTGCAGGTGTCAGTCAGTGATCAGAAAGTTAGCGAGCGATTTAGTGTCCCATATGTCCCATTAGTAACAGCCTGTTTTTGTGATATTCTGTTCCTGCGGTGTTACATGTCCACGTGGTATCTGGTCCTAAGTGTACAGTCTGGACGTTGGTTTTGGACATTGTAGCAGCAAAACCGTCATTCTGTTCGGTAAAGTCTTTATGAACTTTTAATTATTGTAAAAACGAAAGTCTATTAAATAAAATTGTAATCATTTTAAAGATTGAAATTTGTGGTATTTACAATACTGAATAAGAAAGATAGTCAATAAAGACAAAAATGTAATACAAATACCACACAACGTTTCTGGAATCCTTGTCTCTTTCAAAGGGGCTAAGAAGAGCCTAGAGAAACACAACTGCACTGGTCAGTTGACAAAACTCAAAAACTTTATTTTCAATCAGACGTAAATTTTTTCATTTTTATTTACGATACTCACAATATAAAAATCTGATTGGTAATATGGATTCCTTATCAGGAGTCGCGGTTTGTCGTCAACAAGATTGATGCAATAATCACCTCTTACAAAAATCTTTTTCTCTCTATTTACACGATTATAAACCTATCGCTCTTTTATGAGTGCACTACATACTGATTGATCCTTATTCGTAATGCCAAATCAAGTATAATCTGACGGCTATATTATTAATACCTCTTGTAATCGCTCAAAATTCCCAATCAAATTATATAGATCAGACTTTTAAGATTTCTAATTTATTTTCGTAATGTTTCTATTATTTACTATCTTCCACCAAGTGAATAACAACACGAATTTCCATCTATCCATTCAGTTTCGTTTATTAGATAGAAAGTATAATTTTAATAAACATAATTTTTCTTTGGGGGGAAATAAGTGTTCGCCGCCTGTTTGTTAGAATACCGTACTGCAATCAAGAATTCCTTTTTCAGGTATTCCTTCTAATTTTAATCGTATCTGTCGTATATCTTCTTGGTAAGAATATACTTTCGTCATGACATTTTGATTTTAGTAAAGTAAGCCCTAATGCTTAACGAGTCCAAGAATGCCTGCCGATAAAATGAAATCATATTCTGAGCGCATGCATACACCGTCTTTGATGCTGAAGTTATTGATATTCCCCTGAGATGTAACCAACTCTCGAGAAGAATTCGAAACTCACTTAAAGTTGCTTATAAACAAAACTATTTCAAGCAAGGAAAACGAAAAACTTCATAATTTGTCGATTGGGCATATTTTTTCTATTTCTTCTGGACGTTTGCTTTGCTTCAAAATTTTATTCAGTTTATTTCACATTTTAAAAATTTTATTACTGTCATTCACTCAAATATTATATATATCTGAAAATTACATTCTCCTTCAAATATTCTCTTTGTTCATCAAAATAAATTTGTAACCCGAGCACCGTACGAATACCAGTTTGATTTTAGATATTTTCCAGGCATCGAGTTTAGGCTGGTTATGTATTGTGGATGGTTAAAGATACGTGAGTAATTTAAATTTGTTATAAATAAAGATAATGTAGCATGGTACCAGAAATAACAATAGAAAAATTCTACTTACTTTTACATTGGATGCCATCTTCTGATTAACTATTATTTGACGTAGGAAATTTATTGAAATTAACAAAACAAACTTAATGGATAAATTTTATGTAAAAAAAGGAATTACAACTTTCAGACATATTCGGTAGTTCACTCTCCTTCGTTATTGCTTCTAATTAATTGCCGGCTACTCAATAACCAAAAGGAATTCCTTTCATTAGAATAAACCGTGGTGGTTTTGCTTGCAAAACTCGCGTCGCGACACCTCGTAATAACCTCAGTGCTTTCCAGATACTGGCGCAGCGAAGAGTGGACGACGTGCGACCTCCGGCACATCAGCATTCACTCCCAAAGCTGAACATCAAGTATTCTTTCCAAGAGCCAGACATAAAGTGTTCCCTCTCAAAGCCAGACATCAAGTTTTCGCCGAGAAATCTTTCTCTTCAACTCCTGGTTCTGATATGTTACCCTTTTTCATTTGAATCACCTGGCAGGGCACCCTTTTCGTCTCTCACACGTTCAGATTGGACAGTTACCCCTGGATACGTGTGGCAAAACTAATTTCTGCCAATCACATCGCCACAGTGCCCATCCAGTTCTTCATTATTACGTTTGGCCTTGGCCCGCACAGCGATCTTTGACCGAAACTCCAAAATTTTCATGCGGCTTCGGGATTTATCTCCAATCCGGAGAGTACCGTTAGGAGTTTCCAGCCTCTGGCAAGCACCAGGCCTTGGTTTTTCGTTAATTTTTTTAAAAAAATGTAAATAATTAATAACAATAATATTTTACTAAATAAATTTATTTACGTATCCTATAAATATTTATTTGGAGCTCAGTGCCTCCATCCGGCGTAAAACCGCAAGAAGTTTTTTACGGATATAATAAAGATACAATGGTCATGTTTGAAATTATAAACAAAGACTCGCAAAATAAGTAAGGGGAGTGTCCGTATTATGGGCATGTTCCTGATATGGACTCCCCCTGTTTAGAGTTAACTAACTAAAAAATCCAATAAGATGAGTCAACATTGAGTAACGGGCTGCGTAATGTAACGTTATTTATTTCTCATACTTGAAAAATATTTCGTCAGTAACCCTTTTTTTTCGTGGGAATTTTGTTTTATTCACTAGTAAGTCTCCTTTGTTTTATAGGTGTTTTTCAAATACTTGATTTATGAAATCTATCACACTGTATTCAGTTTATTAATGCTCCTTTTACTGCTGTTTCCGTTGATAACGTGTCGTTTTTGAGTTGGTCAGAAACTAAGTATTTTCGTAAAACTGACCTACTCCTGGTAGACCTGGCCACCCTGGTAGACATGCGACGCTGCGTCGTCTACGGGATTTTCTACCACGAAGAGTGTGTTCGTATCACTGTTACTGGAAAAAAATATTTTTATTTGTCCCAATTGCGAGCAATATTTTTTCAACGCTATTTTAAAAAAGATTTACTGTAAATTTGTAAACAACTTTATTTGTTATAGAAAAGCCTTTTCCGATTCCACTTTTCAATAAAAATTATTATTTAGTAGGATATCATGTTTACAACAAGATTATTTAATTTTAGCAGAACTGCAGTATGAAACTGAAAGAAAAGTTGCTATTTGAATAACATGGGACAAGGGTGGCCGTATCCTGTGTACAAGTTCATGATTTTGCAACTATGTAGTCTTTTTGAATTTTGCTTTTTACGCCCAGTAAAAATATTTTATGTGGCATGAAAAGACATAATTAAAAAATATGTTTTTTATTATTTTTCCATAATGGTGACTAAAAAAAATTCTCGAACCGTAGCATGGCCATAATATTAGTTACGACAGGTTAAGAGTAAATTACTAAGCCAAAAGTAAAGTAAATATGCCAAAACCTAATAAAAGGTTTTTACATATAAGTAAATTCTATAAATTGTAAACGCTTTGAAAACGATTATTTAATAATACCTTGACTTCTAGGCCTATTTAAACATTAATATTCGGATCCCAGAGAAACCTGTAATCATCTCTTCAAAAAATTATATATATATATTTACTATACGCAGCAGTACTTAATTTTGCCAAACGGAATGTGATCCTTTTCGTAACTGACGGTAAAAATCGTGGCTATGACAGTTCTGAAAACATTTTATTGACATTAACATTGATCTGCATTTTATTCTTTTCGTGTGGCAGTACATATTAGTATTTTTGTACAGTATCCTCGCCAGTGATTGTGGTGTAAGGTGACGTGTAACTCATGAATTCTGAGTTCTAGGAGGGACAAAGCCCTGTCAGCGAGCGAAGCCTCTTGTGCGGAGTCGAGATTGCTGCAACCGAGGTTCACGCCCTCCAATCTTACACGAGAGCAGGAAACTCCTCTGCATTGTGTGAAATTAAATGGGCCCCACGTCCTACCATTCACAGTAAGTAAATCGCATTTTTAAGTGATACATGTAGTTCATGAAGTAAAATTAATACAGGTGCAGTTTGAATTAGCGCTCCAGTACAAAATCTAAATATTGCACCTTGGCCGATACCAGTAATTTATTTTGGGATCAAGAAATGCTGCCAATTTTTTTTAAGGAGTTTAACCAAATTTTACCGTTTGTTAACACTGTTTCAGTGTTCGAATCATAAGCTTAAAATGTAAATAGATGAATGGCACATTATCCAGGTATGAGATCCCACTAATAAATTCGTGATCTCTACAAACGTCTTCTATGTTTTAATTTGCAAAGAATATCGCAGAGAGTCTATATATCCTTCTCAGTTCCAACGGCAGCTTACATTTTAATATGTACAATATTTATCTTTGGAGCGAATACTTTATCTGAATCAAATGTAACACTCACATTTTTTTATACTGACAAATCTGGTTTGTCTTAATAACCGACCACTGAATTCAATTTCTGAAATTATTTTCTTTTGAATGAGTCACTTTTAACGTCACGGAGTTTATACATAACAAAAATTGTTCGCTACATGATTCCAAAAAATTTCTTAGGTAATAATCTATGTGTAAGCGTTTTGCATATTTGCCGTCTATTTTTAATCCTTGATATTTTATATTCCTCTTCAATTTCTTGACAGATAAGAAAATATAATTCAATTCATCAATAAAGTTAGTGAAAACACTTATTTAAGTTTTGTTGAGTAGAAGTATTAGCTTAAAAATATATGACTAGTATATGTAATTGTTATTTTCAATATATTTTATAGGTTTAATTGAAAATTATTTGACATTCTTGAAATATATAATAAAAATATTAATGGACAAATAAGTCCAAATAAAAAGTTTAATTAACAAATTAGAAACTCTTCATACAATTTTTTTAGACATTCATTAGGTATTAATTAATTAGGAGCCATCTCTGGGCGGAAAATCTAACAAATTCGTATGAAGAATTTGTAATTTATTAATTAAACTTTTTATTCTGACTTATTTGGCCATTAATATTTATATTATATAATTATTCCTTGTACTGAATGACAGGTGGAATCTGTTTATTCTAATTTTATTACTTATTTGGTTTTTGTGAAATAAAATTATTTTACTTCAACGTAGAGGTAAGTCAGTGAAATGCAAATGGTGTCACTGTAATACAATTACAGTTCCATAAGAACTTGCTTAATTCCTACCTTCGTATTATTTTTCAGAGTATGTGAAAGTTGCGGAGGAAAGGCTATGTGTATTGTTCGCATCATGGGGAGCAAGATCCTAGCCACCACGGTGCTTCACTAATCCTGTTAATTAGAGCCTTACACTGCGCACACACCCTTAGACTTAATTAGCGCGAGATATCATCTTATATCGCTGACCTGGAGTCTGTAAGCAATTTGTTGCATCTTGTTGTTCCACAGAGCCTCTTATCAAGCCGCACCGCGACGCTTCTCCTACTTAAGTCTTAACGACGTCTGGAAATTGCGTAACTAACTGAAACAGGTTGAATGTGCGCTTTCGTGGTTCCAACGCCTTCATCAATATGATTGCGAAACATGTGATGAAAATATTCAACCATTACAATCGAAGATACGTGGTAAAGTACATAAGGAGAGTGGGAGAGAGATCTTGTATTGAAGAGCGTGTTGTAAAATTTAAATATTACTTACAAGTGGGGATTCTATTTCTATGGTTTAAATTACAGTAAAACAGTTTTGATTAATTTATAAATATTAATTGATGAGCAAAAATTAATATTGAATTTAATATAAAATATTAATTAATCAATTGATAGCAGGGCAGTCACAGATTTAAAATAATTAGCTCCTTTATCTCCGTGTCATTGGTAGGGTGCACCATTACGAATATATATATATTTTTTATTATTTTTTTATTGATTTATGGTCTCGTCAACCTGTTGGTTATTTGCGACCCTCTAAAATATTTACGTTACAGTAGGTTTGAAATTTACAATTATTATATTTATATATTACACTCCTCGGCAAATTTAGGGACCTGACAATGCGCTGCTTTGGTAAAAACAAAACGTTATCAACGATACCAAGAAAGTGGATGTTGCTTTGATGTATGGTCGGTAAGCTGATGTATCACGATGATCGGTGCTGGCGACTGTCAAAGGAGCGTCGTTGGATGGTGGCAGGCATCGTCGTTCAGTAGGAGGACTCGACCTTAACGACAATCTTCCGTCGAGCCTGTCTCCCTACTCTGAGACTTTAGAAGCTGGTTGCCTCCACGATCACGGTTTGGACCAGTCTAATTGCTCTGGATCTCAATTTGGACCCGAATGCCTTGATTTCCCATCTCTTCCTCCGATTCGGCTCCGTAAATTCCAAAATTCTGCCTCCATTATAAATTCTCTGTACATCATTCAGTTTTCATTGGCCGCCCTCAACAAAACTAGAGCTAATTAAGTGGGCTACAAACTCCGCGGGACAAAATTTATTTTCTTACCAGAGACTCAAATTTAGTAAGAAAGGGACGCTTCCGGGACACTTAATTCGTTCTGCCTAATATTTTGTATGTGTCTCGGAAGCTGACAATGGTGATTCCTCAAACTTCCAACACGCACCCCTTCTAACAACTTTTGTGGACAATGGCCAATTGTATAGGTCCGTTCCCTTTGTGTCATCTGGACGAGGGACCACCACCACGTACAGTAGCCTGCCCGAATCACCAACAAAAATGCCACGTAGCCTTCAAAATAATTCCTGCGTAAATATAATTCAGTACAATGTCCATAATTAGATTACGTATATAAAATACTTTAAGATTAAAGAAGACATCAATGTAGCTGTTTTTGTGGTGATATAATTTCACTCCTCGGAATGTATCCCAGTGGCCAAAATGTCAAAATAAAACTAATGAAGTGAAGCTGGAAATCGCTGTGGACTTCTGTGTTTGGCAGAAATTCATGTAGCCAACGATTTATTCTACTACTCTTCCTCTCACTATTTACTCTATTTGAAATGTATGAATATAAATAAAGTCATCTTTACCGACTCTGTAAATAAATCTTTAGCGTAAAAATTAGTGGGTCTCATTCATTTTATAATAATACTCGTGTGTTTGCTGGTCTTTGACTGGCTATTAACTATTTATTTTAACACCACCCCCGTCCCAACACAGACACGCTCTAACATGAAATTTGAAAATTATATTCTGTAAGTTGAGAAAGTAGGAACACAAACATGAAAATATTCATTGAAATCCGTTCAAATGTACCGACAGCGATAGCGTTTTATTTAGTTTAAAGAGAAATATTTTGTAAGGAATTTAATATAACTGTCCTGGATCCCTTCCGGAAAAAGCTATAGCTGCGGAGTTATCTGTTCTCTAGTCAAGGTATTCCCTACACGCATAAATTTCCTACGAAAGATACTTCAAAATGTTATTTAATAAGTTTCAGGGAAAGGTAACTATAATAATTACTCTTGTCAGCCTTTGTGAAACAATTTACAATTAGAGGAGCGAAATTCAAGTATGTCGTATTTTGTCCATTCCATGTCGCCCTCCATGGTTCTTCAAAGAGAAAGTTAGCTTCTAATATTAATTACAATTCTCTGATAAAATAGTTGAAAATGTAATATTCCCAACGAACAATTCGTTCGGATGTTATACTTATTGTAATATTTGCTCTTACCAAACAACAATACATTTTGGCTTCTACTTGATTATTGTCTCCACCATTGTAATACTACATATTCAGCCTCAAATTCTAAACATTAGTGGCTCTTTCGACTGATTCGCATTTTTCTAATGTAGGCCTATTTGAAAATCTCCGAGGGGTTCATGTATCTAACGTACACGGAATTCGTTAGTTGAATGTTTTTACTATCTGGAATAGTTGCTCGTCTCTCGAAAAGAATTATTAAAGTCAAGTCTTTAAAATAGCTTATATAATTCTTTTATTTAAAATCGTATGTTGAAACTCCTTTCGCCGGTTTGTTTAGCCACAAATTTTCAATCCGAAAAGTACAGTTTTATTTATTTTGCTTATAATTTCCATCTAAATGCACCCGAAAACTTTATTTTTACTTCATGCACAATTATAATAATTTAAAAACGAATTTAAAGACTAATTTCGAAAAAAAGCCCTAAATATACTTTATACTGCTCGTAAATTATAGTTAGACTTACAAAGTACAAACTTAGTATACTTTTCATCGGCAAGTAGTAATTCCTTCCCTCCACCTTGATTCTACAGGCTATTGAGAGCTTTGGCCTACTATGACGGGCGCCAGACTATATCATCTTTCATGACACATTCCGGATTTTTTTGGAGTGACATGTGGTCAGCCATGACTATAACGATTACGAACCTGCAGGGATTCGAACCCGGGACCTCTGTGTTGCGAGGCGGTGACGCTTGCTGCTCCATGTGGCTTTCCTAAATTGACTCACCTACTACCTGGAGAAACAGTTAAACTGGTTTAACTCAGAGAACCTTATTATTATATAATTATTATTTTCTTTCTTGAAATAAATGTTTTGTTCACTGTAGTTATATGTACCACTGTGAACAAAAAGTAAGGTGAATTTATTTATAAAAATATAAATTCTTTATTTATACTTCCAAATCGATTTCATCCCCTTCAAAGTAATCCCCGTTCGTCCGATAAAACGCACTTTTTCCTACGCTTTTTCCAGTTCTCGCAAGGGTCGGAATAGTCTTTTTCCGGTATAGCCTTCAAGACCTTCTTCGATTCGGTTTTTATCTACTCAATCGTGTCAAAACGACGTCCCCGCATTGGCCTTTTGAGTTTTCTGATTAGCCAGAAGTCGCACGGAGCCAAATCAGGCGAATACGGTGGTTTCGGAACGATATGAGTCGAGTTTTTGGCAAAAAAAAGTCGCGAAGAACCAATGCAGTATGACATGGTGACGTGATGAAGGAACCATGAGTTGTTCGCCCATAATTCCGGCCGTTTCAGACGAATAGCTTCACGCAAACGACGCATAACGCTCAAATAATATTCTTTGTTGACAGTTTGGCCCGGCGGATGGAATTCATAGTGCACCACACCACGATAATAAAAAAAACTGTCAACATGACCTTGATTTTCGATCGACTTTGGCGTGGTCTTTTCGTTCTTACTTCACCTTTTGCACGATATTCGCTGGATTGGTTGGTGGTTTCAGGGTCGTATGCGTAAATCCTCGTCTCCAGTAATGATACATTTCAAGTGGTCCTGATAGTCATACAGCAAAGTTTCACACACATCAACGCGACGCTTTTTTTCCAAAAAATTGAGCGATTTGGCGATTTTGGCACTAATCGAGACTTGACGAGTTTGAGACACAAAACATTCTTAAAAATGGTTTGGGCTGAGCCAAAAGATATTCCAACACTATCAGCGAGATCTCTAATTGTCCATCGACGATTTTCAAGCCCGATTTTCTTTGATATTTGGACGTGGCCCTCGTCGGTAGACGTTGATGGTCGTCCAGAGCGCGTTCGTCTTCAACGCGTTCTCGGCCCTCTTTGAACTCGTAATACCACTTATAAACGTTTTTTTTGTGCCATAGTTTGATCACCAAAGACCTTCCGCAACATTTTTAACGTGTCTACACAAGAATATTCGTTCCGCAAACAAAATTTTATGGAAGTTCTTTGCTCAACAAAATCACCCATTGCAAAACTCGAAAAATTCACTTTTAGTTGTTTACAAAAACACGTGTAACTCGGAGATAATTAAACTTTTTAACATAAAGACGCTTAGCAAATATTATAGACAGTCCTGCCAACCTAGGGGAAAAAATTTACCTGCCTTTCTAATATCAGGGAGTTTTAAATGAGAATTTCACCTTATTTTTTTATCACAGTGGTATTACTACAGTTTTATATAGTGCATAACATATTTTTCGACTTCATAAACCATGTTACTGAAAACGTGGAACTAATTGTATTAATAATAATTCCATGTATCATTTATTTGCTTATTAGAATCATGGTTCCTCACTTCACGACTGCCAGATTCAGTAATTGATCTAATGAGATATACTAAGAAGTATTATTAAAATATTCAAATTGTTTAATCGAATGTTTAATTATTGTCCCATTTTTATGCTTTTATTGCTTTTCTTGGGTTTTCAGCAACGTGGAAAATAAAAACTCGTTTAATAAAAAGTCCCAAGATTTCTAAAAATCATTCTCTTACATATAACACTTATCAAAATATTTCTATTATTTTTCGTCTTCACACATACTGGATTTTCTGCGTGTATTTTGCTTAATTGCGTAAATCCAATGAAAAATACACATTTTTAGTTAGCTTGAACTGTCTGTCTAATTCTAACAACACAAATTAATGGTGTACTGGTAACTTGTGGACTCTAAATGAAAAGCAATCAAACCAACGTACGCGGATAGCTTTCCTTATTATAAAATTTTCAGTTTTTTCTACTTTTCATGTTTATGATAAATGGTGAACAGAAAACGGAATTTCATTTCTAGTTATTCTTTCAATTAGTTTCCTTTGATAATTCTGAAGAACTCTTGGCATTTCTATAATGAAACTGGAATTTTTAAGACAGAACTGTGCCAAGAATTGAGTTAAATTTTAAAAGAAATATATCTAGAGTAGTATTACTTTAAATAATGAGTTTATTCAAGTTGCAAAGGGCAATAATTCATTCCTGAAAATGAATTTGTGGTTTCCTGCATTACCATGACCTCTCCGTGCATAGTTTAGCCTCTAAATCCTCATTTAGCCAAGTCCTCATTGCAGTTATGTAAATTCGGCTTATCTTAAACTTTAAGATTACGGCTGTTTGAAACTGGGGCAATTTAGGATAACGTTGTCACGATGCCCCAAATCTTGTTATTGATATTGCTCACAAAGAAACAGCCAACTGGAAATATACATTACAATTAGTGTTCTTTGTTGACTTTACAAACTTAAGCAAAACGTGTTTCAAGCTTCTACTTCTCCTTGTTCTTCATGATAATCTTCTTCTTGCACAGTTGGCATGTTTGAATAATAATGCAATCTGCAATTGACCTGAAGAGAAAACTCTCTGTTTAAAATAGCGACAAACGTGATTTCTTCCTCGCCAAAGTAAAGCCCAATGTGATAGTACATTTCTTAGCTGGAAGGAGGTATCTCATTTTCTTAACTCAGTAATAAAAATTATGATTCAAAATTTTTATTACTTTTTCTACTTAATTTTCCACAATTAATTAACACAATTATTCAACCATTATTTAAAAAATAAAATTACTATTTATTGTAAACAAATCATAATTGTAATCAAATAATCAACCAGTTTAAAACACAACTAAAATCACAATAGGCTAAATCTTGCCGTGTGGTCTAATAAATCACAGTTCCTATCCATTTATTTACACAATGTTAAGAAGAGTAACATTGGAGTAGGTGAGAAAATGATTTCTGCAAATGTGGTCCTTTCCAAATTTATGTTTCGGATCATTCAGTTTCAGTGAATTTTCTTCTATTTAAGGCATTCAACAATAAAAGAAATGTATATTAAAATACTGATGCAATAATCTTTATGGCCGGAGTTGTGTTGATTTTCTGTGTATGTTGGCCTTTTAATAATATTTATATTGAATAATTCAACTCTCATTTTCAGTTATAAATCAGAAATCAGTCCATGAAATCGCTTCTTCTTATCATGATTCCATCACTATTTCCAGATTTTAATTCAAAATAGTTTCCGTTCAATTACAATTCAGTGTATTCTTCTTCAAATGAATACAGTTTGTGAAATTTCATATTTTTTATCCCTCAGCCGTTCAATTAATGTTTCAATATTTTCTTGGTACTTTTTGACATATCTTCACATTTATCATCTTGAATGTTTTTACGACAAAGTTTAAATGCTGTAGCCAATATTTTAATTATTAAAAATACAAACATTGTTATGAACTCCAAATAATTTTTCGCTAGCATTCTTTTGTATTACAATTTATTTTAAAACTTTTATTTATAGCCGCATGAACGACTAAGGTCTTCCGACTTCTTTGTACACTGTTGAATTTCTCTTCCGCTGAACTAATTTGTGGGAGATTCTCAGTATGGACACACGGACGCACACACACATCCAAGCGCTCGACCGGGACCTCAGTAATCAGAGGTAGTGACGCTAACCACTACGTCACAGGAGGCAGCTAGAATTTTATAACTGCACACTACTGAATTTTATCGATTCTAATAAATACAGGCAACTGTACGAAAACGAACTATATTGATATATACACACAATCTTCAAAATATTTCTGAAAAGGGTACCATCTAAGATTGAGACTCAGAATTTATCACAACCACATGCCTTTTGGCTCGAAATAATCTTTGCATGATTGTAGTAATTATGGTGTATAAAAACGAAAACAATTAATAATTTTACTGGCAATAATTAAGCTATTTATAATATGTCGTTTAAATAATCTTGTCTTCAAAATATTCTTTCTTAATATATTTCCGTACTCACCGAAATAGATTTCAGAGATATGAGATTCCATTTAATTCCGTTTCATCACAGCGAGATTCGTAAACAAACTAATTTTCACCCGTTTGTATTTCAATTTCCACTTGGGAGCAAATTCAATCTTATGCGTCGCACGCGTTATATGTTAGCTCGGCTTCCATGTTGCTTTGTTGCAATAATTACGCCACTTCCCCATTTCAATTCGAGTTTCTATTATCAATTAATCTTAAATTATAATTATTCACGAAGTTTGCATGACACAACATAAATTTGAAAATTTATACCTCAACAAGTGAAATATTATCCAGTAACTCTCCTGTTAATTATTGTCAGAATTTCTTCCTAATTGATTAAATCAACATTAAACTTCCCAATAATTATCTTTCCCCGTTTACATTCAATATTACAGTAATTACATATTCAGATTAACTACATTGTTCTACTTTGTACAGTAAAATTTCTAATCTGTTCCTAGTTATTAAAACTATTTATAAATAATATTTAGTGTTGACAAATTTGATTTTAGAAAGTTGTTTAACACATTTGTATAAATCAATGTTGGATACAATGAACTTTATAACATTTTCAACCCTAAATAGGGTGACTGCTTAATTTACAATTTGCATTAAAATTATTTATCCATTACTCCTTCTTGAATTTGTAATAAGAAAAATCAACTTTGTCGATGTTACCGATAAATTGTTCATCATTTCACTTATTGCACAGAACTCTGGGGTTAAAGCAAAAGTCAAACCTTTTCTTTCAGGATCTTGAATTAAGTGCGTATATCTACATATCAGTTTACTTAACAGATTCTCTTTTGGAATTATAAATTCCCCGTCGTGAAGACCAATTTTTATTTTATAGTTCTTAATGGCTTCTTCTGCAGTTTACTTGTTTTATTATTCCTACCTTAAAATTTTCTTTATTTTTTCCCACTGCTCTTTTCTATTCCGAGGTCGTCTTTTCTGTCAATTCCTTTAAAATTTAATATTACAAATTTATCCTACAGATAACGGGAAATAAAAATGACGGTATTATTAAGAAATCGACAACAATGAAGTTTAAAATTGTTTTATTAAAACTTTGTAAACTAATCTTTTGTTCGTTAATTTCAGTTTTAATTTGCTACGGATTTATTTATTTACAGTGTTACGTGCAATTTACAGGTAATGAAACTATCGTTTAAACCTAAATAAATCTGCTTAGAATTAACTCAGTGAAAATTCTTAATTAAATCAACGTAGAAATAATTTATTCTCATGATCTTTAAATAAATTGCTTTACAGAGCACCTGCTTGGTTGCGTATTCATTATACGTTGCCGGGAAAAACCAAATGGATAATTCCGCGAATCTGGCCAACAACCTTTGCTTTGTTAATTTAAACATAAATTATGTGGCATACTCTGAATTGAAAATGGTCTCTGCAGGATTAGAGCAATCCAATTGCTAACGCTTGGGTGGCAATGCTTGTAATATACATGGTTCAGCACACAGTTAGCATGACGCCGCGGGTTTAAACTTTGCCCGCATGTGCCTGCCGTCATTTACATAATACAGTTCTTTATGGAAAGCATCCGAACTGGGATCCACCAATTATGCCCCAGCACCGGCCTACGTTGCCCATTGAATTTAATAGCGTTCCACGTGACTCAAAGGCCGTTTGTTTTTTAAAGAAATTCTAACCCGTACTTACGAGCCCGATTTTTCTTTTTTTGGAAAAGCTTAAATATTCTCAGATTATCTCACAATGTTTAACATTTTATGAAGTGTTGAATGTGTAACATATACTAAACAAAATGTGCATAAATGTAGCAGATTCGACAGATACATTTATTTTCCTCTAAAGTTGTCCACTTATAACATATAATATTAACTTAATAAAATTTTAACTTGTGTAAGTAGCTGATGTGTCTCAGCTGAAATGTTAATCTTTCTGGATTGCGACATACAAGAAATCAAGAATTATTTCAGGCGAAATATCACTAAAGAATTCTTACCTACATCTTACTGTGGCGAAATATTGATATATATATAATATTTTGGAACAATCATTACAGCAAAATTTAATTTAGGAAAAATTAATTTTTTTTATCTTTAAGATCCATCATAATAATTTTGTTTCAACAGTGCGAATTTCTACTTCGAAATCGAAGACTTTAAACTGCCCACCTGCGGCTCTGTCACTCCCGCTAATGCAACCAGCTGGCCATGCCTGAACTACTCACGACTGTATCACATGATTTCTGTCTGCACTACGATTGCGTATGTACAGTATTCTGTTTCACCCCCTCTCCTCTCTCCATCCCCATACAGTTCAACAAACTACCTCATCTTTGTGCTACCGTGCAGACATTATAGAGCTACACAGAAATAAAATTATATATGAAACATTCAGCAATTAAAAATCTTTGAAAGTACTTTATATTTCCAAGACAAAAATGGTATTCGTGCATTTTTGACAGTATTTTTTTTATAAATAATCAAAATCAAAGGTTATTTTAAAGAAGAAACATTTAAGTAGCATCATAGTGCGAAAATTTACCGCAAGATCCTGCATACAATATTTCCACCATTCGTGGCTTCTTCCAAAACTTTAAATTTATTTAAAATATATACGATGGATAAATACTTTCATGTTAGAAATGCGTTTCACTTTGGTGCTAAATTTTAAAAATTTTGACACTATTGGAAAATACGTAGGCAGAATTACCTATTTAACACATTACGAGTTGGGACAGAGTATTGATAAAAAAAACACCTTAAAATATGGTTTAAAAATAAAACAAAAAATATCTAAGATACCAAGCCGAGTTTGATTAATGTGATATTAACTGCAAACAATGATTCCAGATTAATGAATGTAAGCTTTCCCGATGTAAATTATGAAGATTCCAGATTTGAAAATGCATCAGCGCAGTGCGGATAATTCAAAACATGTGGATTCTTGGATCACATGATACCAAGTAGCGGCAGTAACCTGTTTTTACCTTCATCCTCTATATTAGCAGCCAACTTTTCATTCAACTTCAATAACGACTCCAGGTTTCGGAATTTCCGTTTAAGAAGCTGTCGAACGTAGCGGTCAGATCAAGATTGACTTTTCTGTGGCACTTCACTCTCTACATTGTTCGCGCAGAAAGCAGGTCTCATGTTTTCATATATTTTGCCTGTTTTATGCTGATATTTTCTGTTTCAGAAGCTGTACTATCTGTTCCACAATATGAATTTTGTTCGACAGCTACATTAATGCTTATCTTTGAAAAAGAATTATGGAATTCAAAATTTCATACAAAAAATAATCAATTGATCGTCATTGGCATAGTGAAATATGAAAAATGCGGGACAGGTTTCCTCTTTTCATAACGCTGGATGACATTTCACTGTTTTGGAACTTCTAACAGTTTATACGATGGCTATGGTGAAATGTCAAACATAAAAAAACTCCATATGGATTTGGTCTTGATATCCGTTATATATGTTAAATAAACTATTATTTCTCAAAAAGCGAATGTCCTTAAAATATTCTGAAGATTTTTTTCCACGAACTTCTCGAAACAAAGCTTTTATTTCTTTGAAATACGCCCTAGCTTTTTTATTTTAATATACAGGAAACTAATACTGCAAAAGTATACCATCAGTATATGATAGGTGTGATCAAATAAAAACTGTCTTATTCCACAGTAGCCACATTTCATTTCTTGGGTCCCATTTATGACCAATCGCAAGCATTTTACATCTTATGCAGCCGCCCCTTTTCTAATTACAAGTCAATTCTTCTTTCATTTCTCCATCCTGCTATTGGTTCAGTTTATTTGAGCTTTTCTTCTCAAACCCATTTTTTCCATCATCTGGAACCATAACTTTATACTTCCAACACATTTCTTATACCTTCCTCTTTCTCCCCTCCCACTCACAAACCTCCCTCAACACACACTCTAGAGTTGCTGCCTCTTCTTACCAGCGTAGTTAAGGACGTCGCCTCGAGCCTCTCTCCCAGGTCTCCACATACTTTTGTCCTGACCTTGAGTACGGATCTCTTCATAGCTTGCTGCATTAAATTCGTGGCAACACCTAGTTATAATTGACTCCAGGAATTCGCTGCCTCGGTCTCGGTTCATTCCCGAAACCTTCCAGTAAAGTAATATGGAACTGGATGTATTGAAAGAATAATTTTAATTAAAATAACTAAAACCATTAAAGAATCTGATAGATACTCAGATATAAAGCGTATATTCCAAATTATATCGTTGCTTAAAAAGTACTATTCATACTTTCGAGAATTCCTTGGAATATAACAGTCAAGCCTAATTAATAATTTAAATATCATCTTAACTGTTACTTATAGTTCCAGATGTCACTGAAAAATTCTCCTTTGATTTAATCTCAGCCTTACTATGTACTTTGTTAATTTGAAGAATATCTGTCGCTGTTTCAAAGAATGAACACAACCAACCAGTTGAATTTTTCGTGTTACTCCAAAACATATCAACAAATATTCTAGGTTTCATGCAAAATTAAAATTCACACTACTTAATATCCTCAAAGAGTATAAATACAAAACCTTGAAATGAAATCTATTGCAGTTTGTTAACACCATAAGCGAAGAAACTTCACATAATTGAATAAAAAGCTTGTTTTCAAACAGCAGAAGCGAACATCATCATGCTTGCGCTTGGCATTTGTTTAATTAGATCGTTATGTATCGGGACGTAAACACAAATCAATCGAAATTTGTATTTTTACATTTGACGAAATAATGGTAATGTTCCTCTCTGTTTTTCGAATGCAAATCATATTTCATTCACGGTTTGCCGACATTTGGCGTGAGTAATTGTATTGTACGATCAGTGTGTTATTTCAACGGGAATAAAAAAAAGACTATCGTCCCTCATTTCAAATAATTAATACCCAATGGGCTGAAACCTGATTATGCAGATTAACACGGTGAGGAGCATGCTTACTGTGAGGAAGATATCAAATAATATTTGGACTTCGTAAACGTTATTTTTAAAGGTACCTCAGCATTCACAGATAATTATTTCTATAATTTCTTACTGAACTCAGTTACAGTACTTAAGAAGAGTATATTTATAAATTAAAACATAAAAGTATGTTAATAGTAAAATAATTAGCCAAATAACCTACAAAAATAAGTGCTAAATAAATACCACACATCGTTTCTGAAATCCTTGTAGCTTGCGTCAGGTGATTCAATAAACACAAAAGCTGTAACAACACACCCCACAAACCAGATGACGAACTCTTGAGCGTTTGAATTCGTCACCTGTTTTGTGCTGTCTGTCGTTCTGCTGCCTCTTCTTACCAGCGAAAATTTTGTCCTCGGCTAACATAACATAGTTTCTAATAACTATTTGTAATTTATCGAAGTGACGTATTCCACAACTGAGGACTATTGGAATTAATAAAAATCTCAATCTTCTTCGTGCTTCATGTTTCTTATGTTGTAAAATTATATCGCATGGAGGTTTATAGAATTTTAGGAAGTAAATATATAAGAACGCCTAATATAAGACGCGAATAGGAAATTAGGCGAGTATGAGTTTCTGTGGTTTTGTCTTTAAATACTCTGGGGAAGGAACTCAAGTCCAAGTGAATTTAGCCAACTTTCTAATTACGGGTCGGGGTTAATATGGCACGCTTTACTATTTGGAAACGATGAAAATTTTCTTACCCAACTAAATTTCTGACCACCATTTAAAAAGTTGATTATCCCCAAACAGAAAATATATTTTTGAGTTAATATTAAATCGCTATTCTTCATTAACCGATGCGATGTTAATAAAATTTTAGTAAAGAAGCATTTTATATAGGTACATTGTTACATTTTATATACACTATAAATTTTTATGCATTTAACTAAATAATTAGTAATAAAAAACGGTAATTTTCCATCAGGAATACTTCAATCTCATGATATAAATTATCTGGATTGGTAATGATTACTTTTCTTACTGAATTCTTTCTTTCTGAAGATATAACAATATCTGAATATACAGTATGGAAGTTAATAACATTCTAATTTAACTACTGAAACGTTGAAAGAATACAATAATTAAATGAAAACGTACTAATATGTATATCTCTAATTAGGAACGTTAGATGAAGTTTTAGATATATTAATCCACTATTTATAATTTTATTTACGTATCTGGAGTAATTTACTGTTTTTAGAATTTATAAATGTGAGAAAGGAGTGTTTTGTATAGTTAATCTCGATTCAATTCTTCATATATATAAAGTTCGAATGACCCATACTCTTTCAATCTAGTCACCTCAAACAAACGGAGTCGTTTCGACCCTTCCACCAATTGAGTAGCACGAAACTTATAAACAGAAACATTTTTTCTAGAACATGGATACTCATGTAGAATATGAGAAATGTATCAAGTGCTGAAAAAGCATTTTAATAGGGCCAATCATTTCCTTCTGTAAGTTTTATGAACAAAGCATACGACGTTAATATGTGATACATATTGTGCTCTACCATGACTCTTCCCTCTCCAACATACAGCATGTTCCAGAAAGTAAAGTCTATTACATCCCCAGGGTTTACAGTCTTAACAGAGATGACTAAAGCTCAATACTGACTTATTACCTTTTAATTACATCTGTGTGTGATGCAAATTAGTGTTGTGATATTGTACATTCGTGCTTAATTGTATTGCCGTATAATCTGGGTGGCTTTGCAGTTGCGTTATTGCGTATTTACTATTTATGATTTAATAATTTTGATTATAATAGCGGAAAAAAATACACGTAGCGTTGAAGTTAATATTTATTCTCTATAGAGCGCTTAACGGATATTCATGCATAGTTAAGTTATTTAGCCATTTTAAATTGTAGAGATATAAATGATATAAATTTAAAAACAAAAGCCATCAAAATTCTCCCTCTCTACTAGCACTGCACTTCATTATTGCTTTATTTATTATATTTCGTGTTTTTTAAACGTATTTTATCACCGTTCCCACTAAAAAAAACATATTCTTCAAATTTGTCGTCAGACATCGTTCACGAAAATGTTCCGTCAGAAGAATTGTTGAGCACACCATCAATAAATTTAATCCTTAAAAAACTATATGCATTACTTTGCGAAACACCCATACTGATTTCAGATTTTCCTGGGCTGCCCAAATACTGGAGTTATTTCATTCATTAGTCCTCCACTACAACAAGATTCTTGCAGAGGTGAAAATTAGGTACCTTGGATTGGGTCGCTCATAAATTCTACGTGATTGGTAGAATTCTGACGAACCTATAACATTGGACTACGTAGTGTTCAGGCTATGCAACAAATATTGTACATATTCTTTCATCCAACAAATTCGCTCGAATTGGGATTAGTTGCATAGTCCATATCACTAAGTAAAACAGGAAAACATGAAGGTGATATGTGTTTGGTGGTCCAAATATTTAGCCAAATGGAGTTGCGGAACTCGTATTTATGATATGTGAATTTAGTTATAGTTCCTGTTTTCGCCAAATTCTAGGGAAATTCTGGTAGGGGAGGCTGGGGAAGAGGCATTGGTGAACTGAAAGGTGATACTCTTGTGTTTACCATATTCAAATTTTTAAGCTACGTATTAAAATGATTGTGAAATAATACGTCCTTTTCAGGAACAAATAACATGTAAAAGGCCGGAAGCGTTGTATGATACACGATACATTTCAACTCTTGATAAGCGATGCCATTTTTTCAATGTAGTTTATGAAGATGGATGTAGAGACATTCGTGAATAATAAATACATTCTCAGCCTTTTTCATGATGCCATTGGCAATGTTCTTTACTTCCGATTTCAGTAAAAAATTTTACATTAAAGATTAAATTATTTAAACGATGATAGTATTCTGAAACGCATCATAGACTTCTGATAAAATAAACATATTTCTTCCCATACGCGATCGGAGATAGTTAAATCCACTGTACTTAGGATACCGACCAAAATTTTAAGAAATAAGCACAACTACCCATCATATCCATCCGTAATGATTTATAGAGGGAAAAAATCTATAATCTACATACATTAATAAATTCTGAACCACGTCCACATACAAGAAGTTCCTGATAATCAGAGCATTAATTAAATCATTGAACTGCAATATAATCACTATATAATGAATTATGAATGAGCATTGACCATCTATTACACTGGTAGTTAAACTAACTGTCGTCGCGGAAAATGAGAATACTGCTAATTAAGATACGTTTCCATGCTGACAAATTGCAAGGACATGTCGCGCAACAAGTCCCGACAACATGTTGCGCGTCATTGATTCTACTGTTTCCATTTTACTGCGACGTCTGCAATATTTGTATAGTTTGTTTTTACATTTGTATAGTTTTGTTTTTACGGTAATTTTTTGGTTGATTGAATATGGACAACTCAGCTACTTTGGTTTTTGTGGTAATGGCAGGCGGGATCCATGAACTTCTTTAAAAAAGGCGAAAACGACCAAGATACTTTTTTTAGCGAGAAGACATTCGGAGGGAGCCTATTAAGCGTTGATGAAAGACGTGTCTAAAGTGGGTACGAGAATTTTGTTGGAATTAAAACAAGTGATTTTGAATTTTTACTAAACATTGTTGCGCCAGAGGTAAATAAACAAAAAGAAACAAGAAATAACGAGAACCAATTTAGCCACGTAAATTTCCTAAGCACCCGCAACGCTTTTCTTACACTTTTATATTTTAATTTGTTATCAGAGGTATTGCGACCTCAGTGAGCGAAGTTTCCTCTCAACTTATTTTGCAGGGCATAGTTTCTATTATTAGCGTTCTTATGGTATGAATTTGTCATATTCCACAACACTGTCTCCTGTTCATACAGTTCAATTTGTTTTGTGTTTACACTCCATCATAAACCAAACAGTCGCACTGTGACACTACACTTAAAACCCCAACCTCAAACAAGAAAGCCTTTTTTGAGGGTAGGATAGGACCTCGACAGCGAGTGTAGGCTGCACTGCGCATGCGCGTGTAATGGTAACATCTAGAAGTCCGCTTCCATTGTCCACGCAACAAGTTGCCAACACAAATTGTGTCCCACAGTTACTTGGGACATTTTTGTCTCCCAAACTTGTTGCACAACATGTTGTAGACTGTTTCCATTGCAACAATTTTTCGGACACATGTGCTGGTAACATGTTGGAGAACAAACTTGTAGTAATAGAAACGTACCTTAAGAAAACGCAGCGACATGTTTCAGCGCATCGCAGTTTCAGAGATATGATAATACTTTTGTCTTTACATTTCTTATAATTCAGTGATTTCGTTTTTATATACGAGGGTGAATCAAATATAAACAAGACTTATTTTTTTAAATATTTATTTTCATTTTAAACGCACAAACAATCATAGTTTATTTTTCTACCTAATCTCCTGATTTATAAACACATTTTTCCCAGCGTATAGGTAATTTTTTAATTCCTTCCACGTAAAAAGAGTCAGGTCGTGTTTGTAGCCAATTGCGCACATATGCTTCAACCTCATTATCGCTGTGGAATTTTTGCCCTCCCAAAGCTTCCTTGAGAGGACCAAAGACATGGAAGTCGCAGGGACACAGGTCTGGACTGTATGGAGGGTGTTCCAGTGTCTCCCAACCCAGTTGCTCCAATTTTTGTACGGTCAGGGCTGCTGTATGGGGGCGAGCATTTTCATGGAAGAGAATCACTTTTCTCATCGGAAGGTCTCGTCTTTTGCGGCGATATGCAAGTCTGACCTCAGTCAAAATTTGGCAGTAGTATGCCGCATTAATTGTTCTGCGCTCATGCAAAAAATCAAGGTGCAGCAGGCCACGCTGGTCAAGAAAAACGGTAGCCAAAACCTTGCCAGCCGATAATCGTGACTTGGCTTTCACTGGTCCGGTTTCTCCTTTCTTCCTCCACTCCATACTCGCTTGTTTCGACTCAGGGGTGTAGTGATGCACCCACGTTTCATCACAGGTGACAATGTGAGAAAGAAATGGGTCTCCTTCTTCCCGAAATCGTGCAAGAAGACGCTCACACACTTGAAAACGATTCAGTTTCTGGTCAACTGTGAGAAGGCGAGGAACCCACCTGGCACACACCTTGCGATACCCAAGCTCCTGTGAGAGTATAGAGTAAGTGCTCCCATAACTTATTCCAACCTCAATTGCAATATCCGAAATTTTTTAGACGCCTATCACCTTCAACAAGTTGACGAACACTGTCGATGTTGCCCGCTGTAATGCTGGTGCGGGGTCTGCGGTCATGGCTTTCATTTTCAACACGTTCACGGCCCTCCACGAACTGTTTATGCCAAGCAAACACTCTAGCTCGCGACAGCGTCTCTTCCCCGAACTGTGCAGTCAATCTTCTCAAGATTTCGGCCGGTTTTACACCTTCTGCAGCTAAAAACTTGATAACAATACGTTGCGCAATAGAGGGAGTACCTCCTGCTCGGACATCGTAACGATGGACACTGAGCGAGTCTATGATGATGAGTCACGTGCTTCCCCCACTCCTGACAAACCAACCTAACAGCCAATAACAGCGGAACGTTCTTCCATCACTATTGCGCGCGCAGGTCCAAAAGTCTCGTTTATATTTGATTCACCCTCGTAGATGGATTATCAAAAAGCCATCTGGAAGCATGTGGAGAACTTCCCAAAACCTTGACTTCGTTCACTTTTATTATAAATGACCGAACCAATTTCGTTATAATTTTTTTCGTTGTTATATGGTGCCATAAGAATTTTTTTACCTATATCAAATATTTGTCTTTCTCAGTCTAGGCTGAATATAAGTCTATGCCTTCATGAGTGTTCGGTGTAAATATTATTATTTTCCTGATGACGAACAGAGTTCCTTTTCTTTTAGAAACATTGTAGTAATCTCTACTTTCACTCTTTATTAATTTTCTTCCTCTGTTCTTTTTCTGGACGATTCATTACTTCGAAGCTATACCATCGGTCAGTATGCTTAATCCGCCTTGTTTATATTTCATTTTTTTTTGTATCTTTCTGCATTGTTACCTTCCCATTCTTACTTGTTGATTTTCTCTCTCCTGTGTCTCTACCGTTTTGCTTCCGATATAAACTTACAGTATCCACCATCTTTAGACGAGAACTGCGAGGGCTATTCTCTCGCAGGCAATACCTGCGAGGGATGTTCTCTCGCAGGCAGAACCTTTTAGGAGAGATACGAAGGGGTACCTTTGGGTATGCCTTTTCCTCTCCGTTTTTGAACTAAGTTTCCCACAAGCCGAGGCTCCTCGACCTGTTTTGAGAGGTGCATGTTCCGGGGTCACAGAACTTGGGCATACGGTAAGAGTTGTTCACTATTCCCATTGGAATAAACTGGTCGAGGCACGGAGAAGGGAATTCTGCGTCCCCACAGCAAACTCATCTCCCGCTACCGGAAGGGCGTGGGACAAGTACCCAATGCCCGACCTACCCGATGAAGGTTTTTCTAAGGTTTTCCCTGCATTACTCTAGGCGAATGCCGGGGGCCCTAGTAACCCTTGGCTACCTTCCTCTACACTTCCGCATCCCCCCTTCAAATCCCTTCCTATGCTATTAAAGGGGAGTTGCCCAACGTGGATTACCCTCAAGTAGCCTGTTGCCAAAAAAAAAAAAAAATCTTTAGACAAAACAGAGAAAGTTCCAAAACCTGAGTTTAACTGCTTGGAAGGAATTTTGTTCGCTTTACAGAAAAAAAAGACTGAACTAGTTTTCTCAGAAATGGTAAATAATCTTGAATTAAACTGTCTACTATTTGAAAAAACTAAAACATTAAATTCAGACGTTCCAATTTGTGGTGTGATCGTACCCTCTTTCATGATTTGGCTTAACACCAGCATATAGAAAGTGCGCACCAACGGAAAAGAATTTGCTCGCGTAAACAATGCTATACGCCAGGTAGCGTAAGGCACCGTTATTTTTGTCTTGACGCGGCGGGGAGAAACTGAAAGAATGGTCAGCCCGGATGTCATGAGGACAGTCGCTGAGAGGACGGCAAAGACGAAGTATCTCAGAAAGTAACGTGACGGACGGAGAGGTGAATTGGCGGCTGACTACCATTGAGATCAACAACGAAGCGGGACCCGACAACCGGCTGGCGACGCTGCCTGCAATTTATTGGAGGCACATGTATGTGAGCAAATCCCGCGGTTAGCTTCCTATACAATTTTTTTTTAAAAAAAAAAGGTTTCAATTGCCATTTAAATGTTAGTTTGATCGATTTCTACCCCTGACGATAAAATAAATGTGCACACTTTGCATATGACTGAAAGGCATAATATTTGACGCAAATTTAAATAAATGTACAAAAGTAAAATTTATAATAAATTAAAAATTCACATCAAAGGAGTCCCTGTAACCGACCTTACCACAAATTAAATATTATTTTATAAGGCAGATTATTAGCAGGTCAAGAATAGGCCAGAAGATTAGTTGAACAATAATCTTACAGAAGGTGTAACAAAATATATTAAATTCAAAACTTGACAGGGTAACAATAAATTATAAGTTATGCTTAAAAATTTGTAGACATCGTATACATAGGAAATAAATTTTTGTGCTAAAGGCTAACGTTAAGAACCATGCACAATGTTTTAACTCCATTGTGAAACAACTGTTATGAGATAATTATGAAATAAACTTACAGTCTGGCAATCAACCTACATAAATATTATTCTCAAAGCTACGATAATTTTCCTCAAAAATATTAATGTCGTTTTATGACAAGTTTTTACCATTATTTTTTCTATGGAGCCGCTAATAAATACTTATTTCCTTTAAATAAATAATATTTTACGATCAGCAAGAGTCGATACTCGTTTAACTAAAGATTAATTAAATTCGTTTTATATTCCTCTGGAGTTTGAATTTGTCTTTCATCAAATGTATTAGGGGATTCAGGTTGCCTTCTGAAAGGAGCCACACGACTGTGTTAAATTCAGCGCTTGACATATTCAAGGATCTCCCTACGTTTGCTCATCTTATTTACTTTTTATTTCACCAAGTCCAAATAAACGTGCAGTGTGCGTCAATGAGTCAATCTCGTTTTCCTCGTGGATTAATAAATTCGAGTAACACTTGTTTCGGAGGATAACTGATGGAGCTGTTATAAATTCCCTTGGTTGTAGTCCGAATTTACAGTCGCAGCCCAGTATTTCACTACATATCAATCCCTTCGTGGTAGGCGCGCCTTGGGGATCTGTCCGTGTTATTTATTCGACAAGTTAGTCGATGGCTTGATGGATGGTTAGATTTTCTCTTATATTTCGTGTGGCAAATGTAATTTATCATGTGTGGATAAACAAAACACGGAAATGGAAATGCCAAGCGCATGGTCGAAAATATTATTCGTTTAATGTAACAATATTTCAAATTTAGATTTTTCATTTCATTCGGCTATAAATCTAATTTTCTGAGCAATATAACTTTAAACGTGGAAAATAAGTATTCAGGTCTGTTTCAGAACCGCCGCCCTCTTCCCATAATTAAAACTGAAATTTGTTTTATATCAGTCAGCATTCAAATTTCGTTGCTTAAATGGTAATTAGTAAATTTTATGCGTTCCGATCTGATGCGTTTCATATTTTATCGCAAATCCTTATTAAATGTGATGTCTCACCCAATAAACCTCCTACTTACATTATAATCCTACATACGTTTAGCTTATCTTGTATCTCCTTCAATAGCCACGCTGAAATACAAATTTATGAAAATAGATTTGGTGCAAGTCTCCTATTCCTTAAATAAAATATTTCCATGTGCACATGTTATAAACTTTTGGTACTTATAAAAATGTTTTTAGTTTAAATTTATCATTTAGCTACTGAACGCTTTAAACTATTTAAATCATTCATAAGTTAACGTAACGAGTATTTCTCGCATCATATTTATCAAATGATTAAGCAATATACGTTAAGGAAAACTACATTCAGTAATGAAGGAAGCCTGCGAGAGGATTTCTCGCAGGTGAACCTTCCACCCAGAGAGCTCTGGCGGGGGCTACCTTTGGGGATGCCCTCACATCTCTCTGGTTTTTTTTGAACTAAGGTTCCCACATGCCGAGGCACCTCGGTCTGTTTTGAGAGGTGTATGTTCCGGGGTCGCAGACCTTGGGCATACGGCAAGAGTTGTCCGCTATTCCTATTGGAATAGTCGGCCAGCTGCCTCCTAAACTGGTCGAGACATGGCGAGGGTTAAGCTGCGTCCCCACAGCAAACTCCTCTCCCGTCATCGGAAGGGCGTGGGACAAGTACCAAATGCCCGACCTACCCGATGCATGTTTTCCTAGGGCTTTCCCTGCATTTCTTAACGCGAATGCCGGGTAGGATCCTTAAACCATAGCCCGGGGGCCCTAGTAACCCTTGGCTACCTTCCTCCACCCTTCCGCATCCCCCCTTTCTAATCCCTTCCTATGCTATTAAAGGGGAGTTGCCCAATGTGGATCACCCTCATGTAGCCTGTTGCCCTAAAAAAAAATACATTCAGTAAAAACTACATTCAGCAAAAAATATACCAATAATTTGTTAGAGATGAATCTCAAAATTGAACACATGCGAGTCGCTGAAGAAGTTTTCATTCCGATATTTGTTCATGAATAATTTAATTTTGTGAATTTTACCTCTCGGTAAATGCGTAACAAAATTCAGCTATCGTGCTGGGAGAATTTTAAGTAGGTCTAACATTGGTAATTCATTGACACGATTGTACGAAATACGTTTTTTACTGTGCAATTTATACAGCTATTGTAGCCGGAGAACCTACAGCAGATTCTGAATGAGATGTAAATTATGCTAAACTCTCATTATGATGTAACGATCGACTGTATGACCAATGTGACGGTATGCTGCACAAAATTCAACCTTGAGCCTCTCCGTGTCGATATACAAAATAAACTGCTTTATGAACTGAGCAGATATAAACCTTGGGCATACGGTAAGAGTTGTCCGCTATTCTCATTGGAATAGTCGGCAAGCTGCCTCCTAAACTGGTCGAGACACGGAGAAGTGAATGCTGTGTCCCCACAGAAAACTCCTTTCCCGCTACCGGAAGGGCGTGGGACAAGTACCTAATGCCCGACCTACCTGATGCATGTTTTTCTAGGGTTTGTCCTGCATTTCTTTAGACGAATGCCGGGTATGATCCTTAAAATATAGCCCGGGGGCCCTAGTAACCCTTCGCTACCTTATTCTACCCTTCCGCATCCCCCCTTTCAAATCCCTTCCTATGCCTGTTGCCCTAAAAAAAATACTTATGAAGCTATGTCACAAAAGATTGTGTGACGGGACCCATGGTTCATACGAAGAAGTGAACAGGACAGAATATCAGCCAACTTCTGGGTTGAAATCTGATGACGTTGAGGACCAGGATGAACTGTGTAGAATTATTAAGTCGTTATTTTTTATGATTTATTTTGATTGCCTAAATATGTTCCAAGAAATGACTAGATCTGAGTCTGAAATCGTTGCCATGTGGTGGACTTTTAGTAAACGTAAGATGCTGAGTTTCATAATGAATATTGCATAATATATTTCCTGGATTCGATTATGGTTAAAAATTTTATATACATGAATTTCTTCTCAAGACTAATAACTACTGAGCGCGAAAAGGAATTCCAAGACGAAGTCACACCGACAGTGATTAGTTGGACAGATGCGATATATTCAATTTGTTATATGTATGAACCACAAGATTACGTTAGAGAGACGAAAACTCCAGGACTGTCGAGGATTTTCCCATCTGTGTTTAGGATAACTTCACGAGAATGGCAGTAGGACTGGTAAGTATAAAAAGCAGAGTGTGATAACAAATTATCCGGACAGAAATAAATATTAAGGCTGCTCATAAGAGGATTCCGGAATCAGTTTTGTAACAATGAAAATAACCAGGGCTGGTAGAAGACACAATAAAAGTGCGGACGGAGTGCGGATATCGTCCAGAACCACAACGAATGTAACAGATTATATGTCTTACAGCTTGAGTGCTTCGTCTGTCCTTTTCTAGGTCCGAGACGTTTTTACCCTCCACAACGTACTGGGTGGGCACAAAGCCTTTCCCCTAGTACAGACATTTATTAGTAAAAAAAATGTTAGCTAAAGTAATGTAAATTTTTATAAATGCATAGATAGCTATATTTTGCGTCCAATAGGTAACGCAATAGTAAACTTTTTACGAAATAACGTCTTTGAAGGGAAAAATACAATGCATTATCTGGGTTTCTTAAAGCAAATCGTCCAGTTCTGTTAAGCGTGAGTTTTGGCCTGTTTCTCCAGCTCTGAAGACTGAAGAAATATGATCCTAGAAATCACTCAGGTCTAAGAACGGACAAGCATCGCCATGCTCTCTACCAGAGAAGTATTCACCATTCAGGTATAGTTTTATACAATAGTCTTCCTCCAGAGGTAAAGAAAAATAATGACCACAGAATTTCAAAGTATATAATTGTTCGATAAACAGTTCTCGGGTGTAACATATTTAAACGCGACGTTTCGACGACTAAAAGCTCTGTCGTCATCTTCTAGGCGAAGTGCCGGAACATTTCCATTTCATGTTATATATTTTAAACGCGACGTTTCGGCGACTAAAATATGTAACATGAAATGGAATGGTTCCGGTACTTCGCCTAGAAGATGACGACAGATCTTTTAGTCGTCGATACGTCGCGTTAAAAACATGTTATATCCGAGTGAAAACCGAGAACTGTTTATCGAACTACTAAAGTTTTCGGAATCAAAGTAAGAATATTCTACTGAAAGGCGCATTTTACTCCGTACAGCAGTTTCTTGGTCGTTCTCCTAATAATTAATTATTTTTTGTTTATACTACAAAAGTGTTTTTTTAGGTGTAAACAGGCTATGTATAGGGTAACCCACATAGTGGCAACTCCCCTCTTATAGCATAGGAAAAGGATTTGAAAGGGGGGATGCGGAAGGGTAGAGGAAGGTAGCCAAGGGTTAACTAGGGCCCCGGGGCTATGGTTTAAGGATCCTACCCAGCAATTCGCCTAAAAGTGATGCAGCGAAAACCCTAGAAAAACCTGCACCAGATAGGTCGGGCATTGGGTACTTGTCCCACGCCCTTCCGATGGCGGGAGAGGGGTTAGCTGTGGGGTCGCAGATTTCCCTTCTCCGTGCCTTGACCGGTTTAGGAGGCAGCTGGCCGACTGTTCAAATGTGAACAGCGAACAACTCTTACCGTATGCCCAAGGTCTGTGACCCCGGAGCATACACCTCTCAAAACAGGCCGAGGTGCCTCGGCATGTGGGAACCTTAGTACAAAAAACCAGAGGGTTGTGAAGGCATCCCCAAGGGTAGCCTCCGCCAGAGCTCTCTGGGAAGGTTCACCTGCGAGAGAATTCTCTCGCAGGCTTCCTTGAGCAAAAGTGTTGAATGTGTTTCTCTTTATACTACTTATTTCATAACTCTGCTGGTCTTTTCTACTTTTTTTTATGTACAGCCTGGAGTTTCGACGAAAGGGCATATTCCTTGCCGTTCAGATTCGTGAAGTGACTTGTCCGTCGTTTGTGTTTATGCTCGTTCCTAGTCAGGTTTTTGTGTTCATTATCGTGTGATGTGTAATTCCATATTTTATGATAGTTAATTCTCTAAATAATTAAATTTCTTTGCATGCTGTAAATATTATATTATACCCTTAGTAACGTAATATAATTATTCTTATTATTATTACTATACAGTACTATTAGCTATGGTCAGGGAAATTTCTGTTCCCTTTTTTAGTTATGTGAATGTTAACTTCTAATTTTTATTAATTTGTAGCTCCTGATAATTAAATTGTAATTTTATGTAATTCCTGATTTGAGGACTAATTAAATAAATCAATCAAATCAATAGTATGGAAAGTTAAAATAAACTGGCAGCGTTGAGGACATACCCAGAAGTATCTGACCTCCCGTGACTGAAGAGCTTTTTCATCTTTGATAAAATTATTCGTAAAAGACTTGCATGCTTATAAAGAGCAAATTCTTTAGGTTCTGCAAGAAACTGATTGTTCGAGACGTGCTGATTGAGGTTCTCGACAAAATCCACAATAATAACATAAAACGTGATTGTTTCTCAGATCATCAGCCACAGATACAAACGCCAAAGCAAGTAAACATAATGAGCGTATCTGGAGAATCCTCATCCTCAAGTTAATGATTGCATCACAAGATCGTTGGACCTGCCTTCTTCACAGAAAAATCGACCACAACTAACGTTTACTTAAACATATGAAAACTGGATATAGTTACTCTGTTAGAATTTCAACCTTGGATAGTTTGTAAACAAAATCGAACAGTTCGTGACGCGTGGATTGGAAGGGATCGACGAATTCCATGTCCTATACGCTTGCCAGTTATTAACCCGGGAATTTTGTCACACTAGTTCATTATATTCAAACATTGAAGACTCGGAAAAAATATGATGTTTTAGTGTTGGAGAAGAAATTTTTGACAAAAATTGACGCGATCCAAACACCAAGGTGGTGCTTGTTGAATTTCACTGACGTAAATTGTCTTATTAAATTCTTGCAATAGTACTAAAATTATATATCAAACATGTCGTATTATAATCGTTTTCACAATAAATTTTGTAAACAGGTAAAGAATTTGTGTTTGTATAAAGCAGAACATAAGCAATCAGAACAGCCGATGGCAAATTAAACTCATTACGAGTTGTGAATAAATTTTTAAATTCAAATCTTTTAATTATAAGGAAAATATTATTAGTTATTTTTTTTTCCATATCAATTTACCAATCAAGAATTAATATTACATGAATTGAAATTCTAAATAAATTTATGTTCGCTGCAATGCTGGAAAATATTTTCCAATACATTGAACGTATTATAAAAAAAATAGTTTAATGATTTAGTGTTTATAAATATTTTTTCGATTTAAACCATTAACCTTATATCTATTGTAATGCCTTGAAGGAAAGGCATTGTTTCAGATTATTGGTCTTGGCCGTCAGAGGAAGTTGTAATGTTGTGTACTTAGGATTGGTATTGAGGAGTCAGAGCGAGGCACATGCGGGTGGCCTGTCGCAAGATAAATCTGTTAAGGCAGGCATTGTTTCTGATTAATGGCCTGGACAGTTCAAAGAACAGTTTGTAATGTTGTTTACTTAGGATTGAGGGGCGGTCTGGAAAATTTAGAACAGCGCACGTGCGTGCGGGGGTGAGAAGACAAAGTAATTGAGGGTGCAAAGACAAATTAGACCTGTCTCGATGGTCGGCTTTGGGACAAGACAAAGTAGCGAACTACTTGCTAACTAAGGAACTGCAGCTGCATAATATAAATCTCGGGATAATGGAGGAAACTGTCATCGGGCAGTTGCGACGTAGTTTTGGAACAAAGGAAAAAGGAAGGGACTGCGATATATAAGCGAGAGCGGCTTTTGAAAAAGTTAGTTGAGGTTTGGAGTCAGGAGCTGGAATTAGAGTGTGAGAGGGGTGCTGTGAGCACCGAGACTGGAGAATTGTGAGTGAGTTAGTTATTCTGCGACCACCGAAGAATGATTAAGACAGACATCGTTTAAGGGAGGAGAATGTCTTATAAGTTGCAGCCTGCGAGAGAATTAGCAAAATATTCAACGATAAACATTTTTGTATGCTGAAGTCTAATCTGTTGTAATATCAAAATTAGACCACTGTCTTCGATGGTAGGAGACCAGGACACTGCATCCAGCGTCGAGTAGTTTTCACCACGAGCAAGTGATATGTCCTTCACGAACGGAGAACCAGCTTCCATCAAACCAACAGTGTGTGTTAGAGTCATTGTTTAAAACGTCCAGTCTATAAAGTGTGTGTGTATGAACGAGCCAAATTTTCCTGAGTAATCGTAAGTTGAAATTTTATGGTATTAATATGTCTAAACCGAATTAAAAGATACAGTCAGATATCGTTCTTTTCTTTTGTGTTAATAAAATAAACTCTTTAAATTTAGAATCAATCTTGTAGAGTAAGTTCGTCGATAATTAATTTCGTCTATGTACAGACGATTAAATATTTCTGTTTAATTTAAAGATAAATGTTGGGTTCTTTGATTACGTTAAATGTTCTGTCCGTTATCAAACCCAGTAAAGACCCATGAGAGACTGAGATCCTTTTTATAATTTTAAATTGTATAATTGCTAAATTGTTTGTTGTTTATAAATATTAATCCCCTATTTAGACACCCGTTTAATTATTACATTTTTGCTACAACGTGGGGCAAATTAATAAGGAGTCCCGTTAGATCATTACATTTTGGCGCCCAACGTGGGGCAAATTAAAAAGTACCCGTTTGATTATTACACTATATATTTTAAAATCAATTCATATTTCGTTTAAGTTTGAGGATATTTACAATCGCCTTCAATATGTGATTAAATACAACTGTAATACTTGTTCACATTACTCGAGAAAAATTTCAAAGATTATAAAGATCATGGTGAATTTAATTTTGTGACTGGGTAGATAAATTAAAATTTCATAGAAAAACACATATTTAAAATAAGAATGTAGAGTTTAAATGAGTTTCGGTTCCGTTTTCTATTATTTTACGTATTTCTTTCATAAAGCAGAGTGCAGTTTGATATTTCTGGCTTACGATTTCAGAATGATGTTTCAACTGGTATTTGCGATTGCCGTAATTCTCTACTCCAGCAGATCCACTTGTTTGCTAATGGTTCATAAGTTTGCGCGGAATGGAATGAGGTAGTTTATGAATGCATGAAACTGGGGCGCGCCGAGCCAAAGTTTTATCGTTTTTCGAGTTCCCCAGAGAGCTTTACTGAGCACACGACGCATCACCTCTGGCGTCACAAAACTGCTTCAGCCAAACACTTCTGCAAAATGTTCGTGTGTTCAAGACAGCTGTAATACACTCGGGTCTAAGAGAATTAAAACGTGAGTGCTAAATTTTATCGTCACTACTTTCGATTTTAAATATGGTATAAATTTAAAAAAGGAATGAAAATTAATTTCATGCTGAATTAATATATTTTACTTCATATTAATTAACTGCTTACTTTATATTCCTCATAATTCGTTACAAAAATATACTTCGTTTCAACATTATCGGATGTTTCTACACTTCAACAATTTTTCAGATGTACTCTCGTTATCGTTCTTCACACACACACACACACAAACATATATATATATATATATATATATATATATATATAATGAAAACAATTGCTGATTTTGTAAATTGTAATTTATATATTTTAAGATACGGCCATTTTTTTTACATATAAAAATAATAAAAATCAGCATGTGACTGAAAAAATTACAGGATATTTATGGACCATATAATAAAGTCTCCCTTTTTAAATAAATTGCTTGTAATACATACGTTATCTCCTCTCACGTACACTTGTAGTTTGCTCTCGGGTACAGGACGAACACTTCAACTAAACGTAAACTTCCTTCTCCACACATACAGTGCTCACATCAACTTCTGTCTCTACATTAACTTCTCTCCACAAACTGCCCCGTCCCTCTACACTCCTCTCACCTAATCTGTCTCCTCCAAATTGTTCACTCTCGTTCTCATGCCATACATCAAATTACCAACCAGACGGAAGCTTAATCTCTCTTCCTCTCCTTCGGACAATCTGCGCAGATTTACTACCTACGGATCCCACTGTCTACTATCTAAGAAATTCCTTTCGTTACCGCTATCACAAGCGGATTCATCAAGCTGCCTAATTGCAGTTTAAACGAGAAAAAAAATTAAACCGCACCAAAAAAAACATTTATTCGATAATATTTTATTTATAGTCACATCACGTGCTAAGCGACTTAGAACTTGTATTTCTTTGTTGGGGAACTAACGAGTGTAGGAACCACACGCACTCAACATCCATGCCCTAGCCGGGCTTCGAACCCCTCTGTGATGCAAGGCAGTTACGGTGACCCACACCACAGGAAGTTGGCACTTTATTTACGATGCGATGTAATTGCGTGTTTAGAAGAACGTTGAAATTCTAGAGGCCATGGAAATGTGGATATTATGACGAACATAATTTCAGGCTTTCAGATTAGTTGGGCTTGGGATATGGTGATCGCCGGCCTGTTATAGCGATCCTACAGATCAGACGAAGGGCGGGGAAGCAGGCCACACATAAACGGTGGAAGAGGTCACGGTTGCTGGAAACTGTCAAGCCCACGCATCGTACAGCTAAGCACGCTGATGGAGGGGGCAGGGGGGGTGGAGGATCGAGCCGTACATCCCACCATCGACTGAAATAGCCACCCCAATGAAAGAGGAGGTTTCCCCCAACACGCACGCACGACCCATATACCAGGGCCCACCTCACAGTGCTTGGGCATGTTCCTTGAAGAAGATAGTGATGGCAGTCATCGAATCGTCGCGTGACTTCGATCAGTTTACCCGAATGGAAAGCCGAGAGGTCTATATATATATATATATATATATATATATATATATATATATTGTAATAATCATAGGTACTAATTTAAATTAATTAGCCCTACGTTGGTACGCCATTTATGTAATAATCAAATGGAAGGCGTTAATTAAATGAAAAATTTAAACAATTAACAAACAAAATATTTATTTTATTTTGTGGCAATAAAAGATAATTACAAACAAAATTTGAGATCTGTTCTCTCAGGGCCTCTACTGGGTTTGATAATGGACACAAAAAAATGATTTAAAATCTTATTAACAAAACAGTTCACTATTTACCTAAACAATATGTCGATAGAATGAAATAAATTAAAAAGTAAAGAAAGCAACTCTGATTGACAATTTAAAAGAGAACGAAATCTGACTTTATCCTTTAATTAGCGTTTACAGTATTATTCAAAATTATGTTACTTACGGACCGTCGGTCTGGAACCAGATAAATCAATTTTACCTCGTTCGGACACTTTTACACTCTTTAATTATTTAATAACAGGCCTTGGTTTTCACTGATTTTACACTTAACTTTAAAATTTGGCAAGATTGGCTGTATTCCGTTGATTGCTCCGCGCCACAATAATTTACCAATGTTATTCCGCAAGAATTCCTCCACGAAGATTGTACAAAGTTCTATTTTTGACGAAACTGGTATTACTTTACAATATTCACGTTGCAATATCTCGGTGAATGTTTTACTCTGCTCAATTTTATAAAGACCGTTCTCTGCAACGTTTTCACCGTCGGCCGCTTCTATTCTCCAATGATTCACCAACTTTATTATACTATGCTGAATGATGTCTGATCTCTGTTCAATCCAGACCTCAACGACCAACTAACTATGCTTTAGCACGCGTAAACGCCGTTCCGCGCTCTCAATAATAGGAACAGAGCTCACCACTCATTGTCGTTCGGATCGCTCTCACTATAATACAAACTTTTCGCTAAACAATTCAAATTTATTTCAAAACAATTAATTGATTAATTAATTGGCATTATAATATATATATATATATATTGTAGTAATTGGTAATTAAGACATTGTTCTAATTGGAAAGTTGGATTGTAGAGGACTCATTATTAGTGGATATAGAGCGGACGCCGCAACAATCCGGCGAGGCAAAGAAAACATTGTTGATCAGTTGAGAGAGTTTACGCGCTCAGAATCTACGAGACGAAGAGTACAGTCGGGCCGTAGGCAGCGAGGAGAAAAGACTAAAATTCCAAGTAATGAAAATTTGAACAGTACAGTTGGGCAGCAGACAGCGAATAGACCAGACGGAAAGTTTTACAATCGGCAGTCAGAACGAAAGAATGTGGTCCAGTCACAAACATGCTTTCAAATATTAAAAAGTAAAGCAATATTCAGTCGGGAAGGAGACAGAGCAACTAGTTGCAGTAAAGCATCGAGAACTAACCAATTTGGGTTAAACCAACTAACAAACAACGCCAATTAGAGTCTGTGAACATTTAGAGTCTGTGAGAACTTAGAATCAGTGATGTCCCCAAAATTGTGCACGAAAAACTAAAAATGAGACCTGGGCGGCCGTAAGTAGAGAAAAACTTTAAAATCATTTGTAAACCGTGTTTAAAAGATAAAAGTCAGATCGTTCTTTAATTATTTAATTATCGATAAAATGAGATCGTTAATTCTTGATAAAATTGAAATTGTTAAATTCAATCTTTAGTATTATTTCTTCCGCAACAAATTTCGTCTATGTTCAGACGTATTGATTCCCATATAAAGTAAATTTGTGTTTTTTTTTCATTTGTTAAATTCAGCCATTATATTTAATTATTACACCGGGAAGATCTTAATTATTTACTAATTTGTCTCAATTTTACGTTCTACCTATGTGAGACTATAAAATTGAATTTTATTTTCCTCAGTCTCCTTACTCCGCATTTAATCCAACCTCTTGTTTTTAACTATTTTACAGAGAAACATTTTATTTATTTGCCGACTTTTACCGCGCATAACATTCACTTTTGTAAAAGCCTGCGCTCCATTCTAAGAAATTATAGCGACTTCTTCTATAAACCTAATGCTCGATTTATGTCGCTTTTTTGTCATTATTCCAGTAATTAAGAATAGACATATTAAATCAATTGAATTATTTCAAGCGCCCAACATTGATATCATATACGAACCCATCAATTCTTTACCATTCATAATAAAAAACTAAATAAGAGCATTAAAATTTTCCCAGAAAGAACATATTTCTAATTTAAATCAACCGTGTGACAAACATTCAGTTCTCAGTAAATAACAGTTTTGACTAGAATAAAATTACAATATTAGATTCTGAAATCCAATATTATGCGAGATTCATGTCTGGCATGTTACACATTACAACCAATCGTTCGTCCGTCCACTAGCTTTAAACCCGATCACATAATTTCAGCAACATTTTGATTCCTCATGTGTATATCTATATTATATCGTTGTTTCTGTTTATTTGTAGTTCGCACCAGGTGAGATCCAAAGTCCACGAATTGTTTTCAAATATTTTGTAAATATACCAATGGGCAAGTAATTTTTGTTTATAACTAAATATTGGCCATTAATTTTCAATGTCAGTTACAACAATGTAAAAGATGTCAAAAGCTTTATTGAGAAGACAAACAGAAGTATGTACAGTTTTTTATTTTACGTTCAATGCTCGAAGTGTAGGTAAAAATTATGTCAGAAAGAACAGAGGAAAAGGTTTCCATCAGAGCTCAGCCATACAGGCCATGAAATTTATTCGGTCTTATCGAGATTTTTCCATCCTGATTCAATAATTCAAATTTCATGTATTATATGGCTGAGCTTTTTTTGAATTAATTCTGAATTAATTCATTACACATTTCAAAAATTCACAATAATATCCTTTCCTCGGTGACTCCCACGGTTAGACCGTGAACAATGTGACCTAGTAAATTGTACAAAAACCGGGCTTAGGCTACGTAATGACTCGGACTGTTTAGTGGTATAGCACCCGTGTAATAAGCGGGAGACCCGGGTTCGATTTCCGGTCTGAACTAGTTTTTTCCCTCCTGCTCCTTTAACTTTAATTAAAGTTAAATTATTTTACAATTTATAAACATAAAAGCACAAATTACAAATACAACAGCAGGTCTAGTTATCTATATGTGACACTAAAACCTCTATCGACCTTCAAAGATTACTAACAGCCTGAGAAATAAAAGAAACGTTGTATTAACGATTGATTTGGTAAATAGGAGAATGTATTTGCAAGAAGAAATAACGAATTGAGTACACGTTTGTTTCTGAAAAGTCTGGCTGAGTTCCAATAATCTAATATTCGCGCAACAAGTTAGCGAACTGCTTCGTGTTGGAAGGTTGAGTGTTTATAGCTTGCTCGACCCAATGGATATTCGAATTGACAAAGTATAAAATATATAATTTCATTTACTCGTAATATTCAAAAAGACAATTAATTATTTGTAAGGAAGAAGCTAACAGACTTCAGATTCAAATAACTCGTCGGCAGCCTTCAAATCATTCGACCACGCGAATCACATATTTTGTGCAAAATATGTATTTGTCACCCAATATTATACATCTTTTAAAAGAAAGTTCTGCTCATACGTTTCATCTGGATTTCAATAACCAGTGGCGGCAGGTGCATAATTTTTCATGTGTTACAGCATATAAATTAATTTAGGAAGACTTAAATATTCTTAATTTTAAGAACCTTTATAATAATTTTGTTTTAACAGTGCGAATTTCTGCTTCGATATCGAAGACTTTGAACGGCCCACCCTTGCGCCACACTCGCTCCCGCTAACGCAGATAGCTATGAATGTGCTACTCACTGATGTAGCACAGGATCTCTATATCTATCTATCTATCTCTATCTCTCTATCTATCTCTATCTCTATCTATCTATCTTTCTATCTCTCTTTATTTAAATATATATATTGTAATAATCAAATAGTAGGTCGTTTATTAATTTAACTATTTAGTTAATTTGAAGAATTTACCTCGCGTGAAGTCTCATTTAGGTAATAATTAAATGGAATGCGGTTTTTTATTAAATGAAAAGATAATCAATTAACAAACAAAATATGTATTTATTTTGTGTCAATTACAATTTAAATATTAATTTCTCAGGGCCTTCACTAGGTTTGATAATGGACACAACAAATTGATTTTAAAATCTTATTAACAAACAGTTCACATTTACCTAACAATATGTCGATAGAAAGAAATTAAAAAGAAAAGAAATTAACTTTGATTGACAATTAAAAGAGAAGGAAATCTGACTCTATCCTTTAATTACGTTTAAATTAATCATTAGTTTGGTTGTGTTACTTACATCTGTCCAGCTGGTTCCAGCATTCTTTTTGGTTTCAGAAGTTCACTCTTGCAAAATTTTACACTGATTCTAAGGTTCACAGATTTTACACTATTGAAGTCAAATTTGATAGGCTCCCAGGAACTCGGATGATCCTCTTTTTTGTCAGCTATCTGATGTCTGCTTGTCTTATACGAATCCTATGATTCGTAGATTTGTTAGTCTTTTACCGCTTTGGACTTAAAAACTGACTTCCTTTCCTGGCTGCTACAGACGTAAAACTTCACTCCTTTCCTGGCTGCTGATAGACGTAAAAACTGCTAACTTAGCGATATTTACGGGGTGAATGTTTTTACTTTGTCTAATAATAAACATTAACGATGGCTAGTCTCTCCTCTAGTATTATTCGTTCCGTCCTCTGTAATGTCCCGCCACCAACTGACTCTCAGTGCTCTCCAGTTTTAGCGTGCATACGCCATTTTTGACTTTCCGACAAAGCAACAGAGCTCGGCTCCATTGTCGCTTTGGAAGCTCCTGCCGCTACAAATAAATTTTATTAAAACCAATTAATGGCCTAATTAATTGACATTACAATATATATATATATATATATATATATATATATGTGTGTGTGTGTGTGTGTGTGTGTAACTTTATTTAAAAATATATACGAAGGAAAAATACTTTGGTGTGTCAATGTTGTGCTGAATTATTCAGCTTTTAAAAATTAGACTCTGTTGGAAATTATGTAGAAATGTAGTATAATACGAGTCAGGTCAAGGTAACACTAACCGCTGTTGTAGTATTATTATTTTACATAGTTATGCTGGTAAAGATTGTTGCCTGTGGTGATGATATTCTTAAAAAAAACTCACGAACTGTCACTCATAATAACTCGTTAAAAAAACGCTTACGTACAAACGTTTCTACAGAATGAATAGGCATCGTATTGTATTCGGACACAGCGACTACCACGCGGAAGACCCGGCCACAACAGAAATTTTATTTGTAGAGTAAGTTCGTGTTAGTCGCGAAGACATGCGTCCCGTTGCTTCCAAAAACTAATTTGGAAACGCGACTTTGGTTCGCCTAATATGTAGGACTGCGGAAATAAATAATAACAAAATCCAACGCAGCTTGTTTCCATGAAATATCTGTGCTTATTCGTGGTGTCGTAAATTATAAATATGCTATGAGTCAATTTACGATCATCAAATTCAAGACAGTCGCCGTTTGAAATTGCTCTTTTCATTTCATTGATATATTGCCTTTATTGTATCCAACCTGCTGTTTGTACCCTAATAAAAGACGATAATTCCTCCGGAGTAGAACGAGCAGGCAACTAAAAGCCTTCTGCCGTTTTTGCAATCAAAACTTCCGCATGACAACCAATAAACTCTCTCTGCGGCAATTTTGGATATTAGGACCGCTGTAATGACTGCAGAGTCGCGGCAGACGCTCGTTTTACGAGGGCCCAGGACACAACTGTAGTACGGCGATCTCAATAAACGCACTACATTATTCGTTATATGACGAACATAATTCTTCACATAAAATGTGATTACAAGTCAGAAACATGTTGTCAGCTATCGTTACACATTATCTCTTTTATATATGCAGAAAACCGTGGAAAAAATGTAGGGAAATTTTATGGAAAATGAAGTTTGCTCTTATTTAAGCTTACATAGGCCCCATGTCAAAATGCTAACACTGTATCAAGAATACTCATTACAAACATTATAATTACACTCAGAAAATTTGAACAACTAAACTGAAGAATTGCAAACTTCTCTGAATTTATTTCGTGCGTTAGATTCAAGTATTAATTTGTACTTATTGTTCATCCGTTTTCAAAGCTAATGACAACTGAACACTTCCCAGATAGAATTACTAAATTGCATAATTACAAATTTAAATAAAGTAAATTTCGAATTATAACAAGCTATGTAATTTAAAGTAAATAATACGGGCTACTACAGCACACAACCCAAACGAGCGTCTCGTCATTCAATATGTAAGGTAAATTTCATCTATAAAAATTAATGCGATCTAATGTATAGGTGTGTGTCCATTGTGTGTGTGCATGTTTCTGTGAGTGTATGTCAGTGTACGCGTGCGTTTGTGTATGTTCCTGAGAGCACAAATATTACCCCATTAATTAAGAATTACTTGTACAATAGCCACGTATGAAACTTGAATGTATAATTAATATAAATAAAGAAAGTGTTATTTTTATTAATAACACACACGCAAACCAATAGCCATGGGCCTTGCCTACACTAATTTTTCTACATTCGCAGACATAGGGTAAACTCTTAAAATAAGTCAGTTTAATCTGAAGGTACTTTTTCTCAGAGATATGAAATAGAACATAGTATTAGTTTCGTATTTCTCAATTTACTATTTGTGTTAAGCTATATTAATTTTAACTTTTTGACCAAACATCCTGTGTAACTGCAGTTACCCACAACAAACCGCGCAGGTCAGTGGATGACTATGACGACTATCTCCCTCTCTCTCTCTCCAGTTCTACTCTGCAACATTTTTAAGCGTCTGTTGACACAGATGAAAGTCCAAGACAACTTGTTCTGTCACCATGGGAGAAAAAAGCGTGATTTCAGATTTCATTTGATTACTCACACACACAATTCTTCTTTAGTGCAATGCGGCTTCTTTTTCCACAATATTGTGAGAAATAGATATTCAAGGAGTGTAAATGTCATCCCACGAAGCACAAAACACCTTCAATTTAGTAAAGATGGTCATATCCCTCTGTTATTTCACAATGTAAGATATAATCATTCCTTTTTAATGGAAGCAGAAATATTTTCGCATCTGAGAGAGCATTTGCTCAATTGTCGAAGTCTATAAGCATTACTGAACGAAGGTTTTTTTAATAAATAACTTTAGATATTTCCAAATCTGTTGTGCAAATTTCATTGTGAATATGTCGCTGATTGAGCATGTGTGGAATTTTGTTGGTCGTCGCCTCGCTCGCGATCCTCCTCCCACAGCTATTACAGATGAACTTTGGATTCGCATACAAGCAATGTAATTTTAATTTTGTTGTTGAACGGTGAAGTAAACTTAAAACTGTCAGTTAAATTATTTGTTTTTGTCTTCATATAGCGTAATTCTGTTCCCATTGGAACAGTCGGCCAGCTGCCTCCTAAACTGATCGAGGTACGGAGAAGGGAATGCTGCGGCTTCACAGCAAACTCCTCTCCCGCTATCGGAAGGGCGTGGGACAAGTACCCAATGCCCGACCTACCTGATGCAGGTTTCTCTAGGGTTTTCCCTGCATCACTTTTAGGCGAATGCCGGGTAGAATCCTTAAACTATAGCCCGGGGGCCCTAGTTAACCCTTGGCTACCTTCCTCTATCCTTCCGCATCCCCCCTTTCAAATCCCTTCCTATGCTATTAAAAGGGATTACCCTCATGTAGCCTGTTACCCTAAAAAAATTAAATAAAAATAAAAAAAGTCCATGGCCATAACACTGGTCGTTCGCCCTCTATGATGTTGGGCAACACACTTCGGAAAGCGCCGTTCACTCGTAAAGCGTCAAACACGGATGCGGCTATCATTGTATCCTAAATTAAAGCTGGATTCATCAAAAACAGCCTCTCGCTGCCGAGACCATTGCAAGTCTCTATGACTTTAACGGTTTTGCGTTAGATGAATCCTGTATAAATAAACTCTTGCACGTAGGTCACGGTGTAGTAACGTCGGAGAATTGTTGAAGCAACAATTATACATCTGAAGCAGTGCACCAACATTCTGCGACTTTCGAGATGAAGCTAAACGGACCTTCACCTCCATGCAGACCAGGTGTCTATCACCCCGTGCTAACCTCACCTTTCTGTGAACACTACCGGATTTCCGAGTTGTATGGTGTTCTCTCGAACCCACTGATTCCCAACTCGCATCACTGTGCTGCTGTTACGCTCCATACGAACTACTCTTGTCCGATGGGAAATCCCTCCTTCACGAAGGCCAATGATTCTTCGTTCAAACTCCGTAACTTTCTGAAATGAAGAATGACCTTGCTTAAGGTGCATTTACACGTGAGAGCAATTCGCAGCCGGAGCTCTCGAGAGTTACTCTCCGAGCCCTTTACACGGGAGAGTGAAATTCGGCCGAGATCACTCTCCGAGAGCAACTCGCAGTGCCAACTCCCGAGAGTCCGCTCAGACCGTTCACACGCACACTCGCAGCCAGTTCTGCGAGTGATTTTAAGCCCAAGGGCTCTTGGCTGCATGCTTTCTTCCCCCCAAAGAAAGAGAGCTCTGGAGGAGGCTACCTTTGGGGATGCCTTCACATTTCTCTGGTTTTTGAACTAAGGTTCCCACATATCGAAGCACCTCGGCCTGTTTTGAGAGGTATATGTTCCGGGGTCGCAGACCTTGGGCATACGGTAAAGAGTTGTCCGTTATTCCTATTGGAATAGTCGGCCAGCTGCCTCCTAAACCGGTCATGGGACGCCGAGGGGAAAGCTGCGACCCCACAGCAAACCCCGCTCACATCGGAAGGGCGTGGGACAAGTACCAAATGCCCGGCCTACCTGATGCAGGTTTTTCTAGGGTTTTCCCTGCATCACTTTTAGGCGAATTGCCGGGTAGGATCCTTAAACCATAGCCCAGGGGCCCTAGTTAACCCTTGGCTACCTTCCTCTACCCTTCCGAATCCTTTCCTATGCTACTAAAGGAGAGTTGCCACCATGTGGATTACCCTCATGTTGCCTGTTACTCTAAAAAAAATTCGAAAAAGAGAAGTACCAGCAGCTTTTTTACTCTTTTTTATATCATAAGTTCCACTTCCGCACTTTTTATTTCTAATTTTCTAAGCTCCTAAGAACCCTGTAATTAAAATGAAAACATGATTATTATAATGTATTGATTGAACTGAAAAATATTTTCTTGGTCACCAAAATCCAGTGTTTCTGTGAGCAGCAACTGCGAGGACGTTAGACAGTAGATACAGTGTTATCTCTGAACGATATTTGTATTTTTACGTCTGTTTATATGAAATAAATTATGACTTTTTTTACCAATACCAGAATATTTTATTTATTTATTTACGACAATGTTTCGGTACGTGTTTGTACCTTCCTCAGGTATCCTGCGGAGAAATTGTACAAAATAAATTTGTATTATTAAGAAGCCAATGAATTTATAAAATGGTTGAACAAAAACTATTATACTATTAACACAATGAAACTAAGAAACACTCACCTAAATATACTAAATGTTAAAACCTATTTTCACATCCTACTATTGAAAAAACCACAAACTTTAGAAGTTTTTCTGAGGCACTTATTCACAAACTAAACATGAGTGCAGTCGCAGCAGTCTTCTAAGGTTTGTGTTTTTTCAATAGGATGTGAAAATAGGTTTTCCCTGCAGGATGACCCCAGGAAGTTACAAACACGTACCGAAACATTGTCGTAAAAAAGAAATAAAAATATTGTCTGGTATGGGAAAAAAAACTGCATTAGATATTTAATAAAATTGTATATTATATTTTATGTGAAACTTATTTATTTCCTTCATTCTTAGAATATTTTTGTTTTATCATTCAAAGAAAATGTGTTTTGTAAATAAGTTGTTTGAACCAACAGAATGCTGCATGTCTACACAAATTCTTATTCACCTTAGTAATTACCCTTGCTCAATGAGAGACATTGTTTGAAACTGGATTAGTTCATGATAATGTTGTAAATGTTTGTAAAAAAATGTTAACTTGTTTGTGAAATAAAGCTTGCAATCATCCTCGTGGGTCCATTTTATATTGTTTTTGGCCATATTACTCTCAGCTAACTCAAATTTTCTTGAATGCCTGAGAGTACTCTCCGAGAGCACTGAGAAAATGTTTACACTGGTGAGAATGAAGCAACAATGCAGCTCTCAGAGAGCTCCCCCACCACTTTTGGTGAGAACTCTCAGAGGCCTTTACACTTGCGAGTTTTTCTCTCAAGAGGATATCTGCCACTCTCGAGAGTCAAAAACTCGCACGTGTAAATACACCTTTAGACACACTAAATCGGTTTGATTCAATGCTATGTCGTATAGCAGTATTTATTCACCAAATACTGAATTTTGACATGTAAAACTGTTTTTCTTCTTTGCAATTTTAATTTTCTATTTGTATTAACACAGACCGTTTGTACATTAAATTTCGTTCAAATTGGAGGATTCCATCACGGTGTTGCAATTTTTACAAACTTGAGTTTAGTAGGACAGTGGGCGGCCTGGGATATACTTCCTTGCAGCAGCACTCCAGCATGTATTCCACTATTGTGAATTTTGTGATACTGACTTCCACAAATTTTATGAGGACGTGGAAACCTACACACATTATGTTGCTATTTCAAACTTCTTGTCCGAAGTTTTTGACGACAAGGAAAACAGTTTCTGCTGAATGTGATTATTGTACTTCTGTGTGGTGATCTCAACTACTTGAAGTAGATGAAGTGTGAAGCAATGATGCCTAACACAAAATCACTCCATACTTAGAAGATACAATTGCTGTAGAATCTTCTACTGCTCCACGACTTAAGCCTTATATTTGTTTTGGTTAGGAAGGAGTGTCAGTGGAGGGAAAGTGTCAGGCCTTACTACTTGTAAATCCCCTATATCAAATGCATTTGATAACTGTACAATGATGTACACCAAAATATTGGAATCAAAGATGACTCAAACAAAATTATTCAATAATATTTAAAAACCAAAATTCAACTTGGAATAAAGACTTAAATATCAAGGACTTTGATACATTAAAATAACCACAAATAAAAATATTATCACAACAAAATGTTTCGGCAAATCAGTCACTTTCATCACTAAGTGATTCACTGAAGTCACTCAAACCACTTTCTTCATCTACATTTTCTTCATATATTCCTTCTTCCAAGAACTCTACAAATGCTTTCTTTACACTTTCTGAGGAAGGAACATAGTGACCACCTGGGTGTTTCACAGCAATAGGTTTTGTAAAGTATCCCAATAGTTGTTCACTCATTCCTGAAAATGAAAAATGCACATATAAAAAACAAACATGGTTATTAAAAGTTAAAACATGCTAATTAATAATAACCCCTCATAACAACCTGCTTGATTGGACTACAAAAACTCAACTCCATTCTCTGCTCAACCCAGATATTAAAAACATCCTTCCAACAATTCTACCCACCTGCTCAAAGATTGCCTTAAGATTTCCCTCCCAATCTCTGCAACTTGTCACCATTATAGGTCCATCCAAACACTAACACCAATCAATGCCATGTTGCCAGTTGTGTGGTAGGAAAGGTGCCATGTCAGACCTATCTTTCAATCTACTACTATCCTCCAGAATGCTTCACAAATAGCCTCCTAAAAAAATCAAAGAAAAATTACCTACCTCTCCTTCCAAAAATCTTTTACCAGATTAAGTGCATGTTCTGTATTGCTATGTAGAACAAAATTAATTCTTCCCAAACACATTTCTATCCATCACAGCACAATCAAAAGAATACCATATAGCTGCTGTTGTCCAAACCCACAACACCAAGTCTACTTCCAACACTTCCTACAGTCCAGGTAAAGTCCCGAACAAAAGATCCTCTAACTGCCTTTTCATAAACACCCACTTTACTTTATACTTTCTACCCACATGGATGTGATTTCTTTTGTTGAAGCAATGGGTAAAGCATACAAATTGATACTGAAGTATCAGTTAATTGAATATTTTATAGATAATACATATAAAATATTCAATACAGCTTGCCTGACACATAAAGAGAAAGAAATGTATTTGTATCATTGCTGTTAACTGAAAAAAAATTAGATCGAGACAAAATTAATGTATAAGAAAGGAATCCTACAAAGAAGGGTTCACATGTCAAAATTAAACAACAGGAAACCATGAGTCACACTAAAGAATGCACAATCTGGTAAAACTTTTCATTATGAGTGACGACAAATAAAAACAGGGGTTCCAGAAGGCTCTATTCTGAGCACATTGCTCTTTTTGGTACACCTAAATAACTTACCAAAAACTATTACTCATTTTTGTAGTTATTCTATTTTCTGATGACAAAAGCATTTTAATAAATAATAAACAGAAAAAAATACTAATGGTGCAATCAATCATCTACTACACTGATTTTCACCTAATGACATCAATTAATTGTGAAAAAACATTTTGTGTAGTTTCAAACAAAAATTGTGACACTTAACTCTATAGAAATATTATCACAAAATAATGAAATTTGTTAAGTTGATAGTTTAAAATTCTTAGGATTTTATGTTGATAGTAAATTAAATTTCAAAATTCACATGAATAAACTTGTAACCAAATAAAGCTCAACCACACATGTTGTTAGCATAATGTCAAATGCAGTGATCTGAACATTAGAAAGATGGTTTACATTGCATATTTTCACTTGTTATTATCATATAGAATAATGTTTTGGGGCAATTCTTCAGGGGAAGGCAAAATCTTTATTCATAAAAGGGTTGTTAGGCTTAGACTAGTTTCTCCAAGAACATCTTCAATAAATTAAGCATTCTTACAATTACATTCCACTACATAATACCCTTAATGTTGTAACAGACACCTATTACCTATTCATGACTAACTCAGATGTTCACAATTTCAATACAAGAACAACTTTTACAAACACGGTAAATCACATTCAATTACACAGAAAGGAGTCCATTATGATGGTATTACAATATTAAAAAAGCTTTCAAATGACATTAAACAGTTATTAAATAATTCAATTCAATTCAAAAAAGAAATAACCAAGTTTTTTCTTAGTCATTCCTTCTATTCAATTAATAACAGTATTAGTTAATATTAAAATATACCCAATGTAAAATAAATGTATTATGTATGTTTATAATTATAAGATACTATTATAATTGTGAACAATTCATGACTCACTCCACATTCTCATTATCTCTACAGGGTCTACAGAATACAATTTAATACTTTACTATATTTGGATGTTGGCATCAAGCCATATTATATTTTGTAATGATAATAATAACCTATCCAGGTTGATTTGTATTGTGATAACAACTGACAGCATAAGAGTGCTATTTAAATAAAAATCAGAATACACAAGTAGAATTACAGTATGGCTCAAAAACCTTTCCTGTGTGCACATAAATCTGTATCTGACAGTTTTATATATTTCAATTACCAATATCAGGCAAATCAGGTCACTAATTAGGCAATCTGTTTCACAAAAAATGACAGATGTGAACTGTAAATTAAGAGGCTTGTCACTTAGACCATGATCTGGTATCCAAATTGGGTGATCTGATTGAGTGATCACTTATGCCAAAGAAATATGGGCCAGCTAATTAAAATCTTAGTTAATCTAAAGTCATAATAAACCATTTTGTCAATTACGTTTATTTTCTTCAAAGTTCCTGTACCATGAGTGAATACTGGAACAACAAATTGATCAACTACACACCTCTTAACTTCTAATGGTATTATATTTAATTACCAATTAATTTCTTCCAAATGTGTTTCATTTTCAACTTTAACCCATACAATAATATATTAATTTGCTCTACACATTTCTTGAACATCACTGTCATTTTGACAAGCAAACACTTAAACCTGGAAACATCCCTTTTAAAATTCCTGAGTACAAAAGTCTATAAAGGTAATCTCAATCATTTTTATAAAAAAAAATGTCCAAATTTATGTTTCAGACTACTTTCAAAAACTACTGAAATATTATACTCAGTTTATATCAAAACATGGTAATGATATAAATGGAGTATACTATTTTTGGACAAATGAACAACTATTGAATAAGTCATAAATTTAGTCAGAGCAGATATTCTTAAAGAATGCAAGATGAACAAATGCTTCAATATTTCTAATCATTTAATGAGTTAACATAAAGTAAAATATTTGGACCATTGTTTATATAAACAATTTTTTTAATAATTCTATAGGGATTATGCACTTTTAAAAAAATTACCTGTTGGTATGATCTCATCTGTTTCTCCATATATGTGCAGTGAAGGGATTTTTATTTTCATAATATAGTTTTTATAATGAGGAGTACATAAAGACCTGAATCCAGATATTAATATGGCAAATTTGAACTTGAATTTCAAAACTGTAAAATAAGAAATCAATCACAAAATTATAATTAATTATTTGGAGTTATATTAGATATTATATCTAGAGTTATATTATATATAGTTATATTAGATATTATGAATCAAACAATGATCAATATATCAATACATAGTATTTCACTACTAACTTAGATGGATGAACCAGTTCTAAAAATAATGTTTACAGATCACAGATATCATATTTTGACAACCACATTTTAGAAACTAAATATATAATATGTCTGTACTAAGAGAAATGATATCTTGGAATAATAGTAATTAATGTCTATAACAATCAATATTAGATGTATTTGGCCACAAAAAACAGAAATTCTGTGTGATTTTTCCTCTGACCAGCAGCAGACCATTTCAAGCACTTGAATGTAAACAACAAAATCTTTTTTTCTTCTTCTTTAATTCATATATTTAAAAATATTTCCTATATGGAGCACCCGCAGTTAATTATGTTACAGTAAATAAAAAAAAACACAAAAATAATTAACTTATCCATGAGATGTGATACAGAAAGTAAATTACATTATTGATGGTGAAATATTAGGAATGCAGAACAAGTGCTACATCACCCAATAATTTCTGCTTTCTCCAATAAAAAATGATAAAGCTTTATTATAGTAATGAATAACAAATATTTTGAACATTTTGATAAGATGAGACATGTTAGATGAACATAAGATTATTCACAGCATAATACTCTAAAATACTGGGAGACTGCAGTCTTTTAATAGTTGAAAATAGAGAAATCAAAAAACATAAATTAAATAATTAGTGATATTTGATTATTCTAATGCTAAAAGTAGATGAATAAGTATATCAAATTATTTACAAACTGTTAATTCCAGGAATAAATTATACATTCTTATTAGATGTAGCTAAGGGATTTGAAAACTTTGCTGTTTGGATTTTGTATAAAATAATATATCTATGCCTGAAGCAACAAACATTTTTCATACTCAATGTATTTCTCATAATTCTTACACACACAACTGCATATACAGCCATATGTGCTCATTATGATTGCATATATCAATATAGACACAGAAAATACTATAAGACGTGTTCAGTTGTGATTCCCAAGTGAAGGAATATCTAAAAACAGTAAAAATACTTCTAATACCTATATTTTTCTTCTTTGTTTTGGTTTTATATTCCAGTAGTTCATAAGAATAAAAAATACATATTAATCTCATACAAAAGAGAAGTGTGTTAAAATATAAGTAAGAAAAGTGTGAGCATATGCTTAGCACATAGATGGGCACAAAAGAAGAACTGGAATCAGTTCAGAAACTCACTGTTTCAGTAGTGTATCCACGTTGGGAATTCGGAATAAATATGCTTTTTGGAGAAATGAAACTGATGATCATTGTGGATAGAAGTAAAGTAGGTGAAGAATGTGATACTTAATCCAAGAAGATGCCAAACACATTATTTTAAGGACAATCAAATTCATGGTCTCATGCTTTTACTGTGAAGGCAGCATGTGAAATGTACAAGAAAATTATAACTGTACTTGAGGGAGAGATTTATCCAAAATACTGCTTACTATTCATAGAAGAAACCATTTACTTTGTCCTCACATATTGCCCAAAACATTAGGAGTTTATTTAGGTTTCTTAACTTTAATCTTGTAATAACAATATATTTATTATTGGTACATTTTTTTCCTCAAATTTATTGAGAGCTGATATTTCAATATTCACCAACAATGTTTTACCTCAGTAATACCAGTAAATTTATTATTAGAGTGTTTGCCTCATTTGTTCAATTGCACTTACAGCTAAACAATATTGAAATGATTAATGGCACATTCACAAAATTTAATATGCTCATATAAAAGTAATAATACTCACATTTTCTTTCCTGCATTCCACATAAGACACTAACAAAAGATGCACCTTGAGAAAATCCAAGAATTCCATCAAAAGGTCCTTCTTCTTCCCACACATCAGTTATTAAGTCCAAGCTTTTTTTAAACCCAATACAACATTCACTGTAAGATTTGGAATCATAGCTCATATTACTATTTGAAAACCACCATCCACGTTGATCTGAAATACAGTAGAAAATGTTATTACAAATGTATAAACAAATATATTTTTATATTAAATAGGTTAGAAATATGAACATGCAACTCATGCCATCTTTGGGTCAAGCAGCATTTCTGTTGCTGCATTGTTGTTTCCTTTCTTTGGGTCAGTATTTGTTTAGCTTTCTATCTGAACACACTTAATACTTATGTTTCTGTGAAATACTTTGTGTGTGTAAATAAAGTTCTGTTCTACATAACTCTAATGGTTATTTGTCACCTTCTACACTGTGATTTTTATCAAAATTCACAAACAACTATTCTCATTCTCTGACAGCATCACAATGACAGAAGTTGTTGAAATAAGGTATGATAAAAAAATTTTTGCAGTATTGATATTTAGTATTTCAATATTCACCAACAATGTTTTACCTCAGTAATACCAGTAAATTTATATGAAATTATATATGAACCTTTTTTTGCATATATATTTTGCATTGTATTACATGATACAAATACTTGACAAATCAACTTGTGTTGAAAAAGGGTGTAGCAGACTACATATTTTTAATCTTAATTATATTGATTATATATTTTAGTTGCTCTGCTAATGATAAGAGAGTATTCATTTACAACTCTAAATTAGGGCTATAGTAGGCACATATAAATGGTCTTTTAAAGTGAATCGTGAGTACCTCTAAGTGAAAAGGCAGGAAAGTGAAATGTAGTGTTCTCGAGTAGTATAAAGACTGTTATAGGTTTTTTTATAGACTATAATATAATATAAAGACAAAAATTTATAAACCAAATAGACAAGGAATGTGGATTTATTAATGTTAATTAAATGATTATTTCAAAGGGGATAAACATGGAAAATCTCATCAACCAAGTCATATGACAAATAAACTCAAATGGACTAGGAGTATATTCCAAACCAATCCTTTTTAACCTCACATGGAATCAAACTTTTTTATATATTACAGAAAAATAGTACAGTTTTACATTATAAACTTAAATGTTTATTGTAGTAATTGAAACCTTAAGTATTTGAATACATCCAGCTGATATTTATTTTTAAATTTACTTACCTGTATTGCCATCATTAGAACCTTCTAACAATGGTACGTTTAAAGGTGCTGTGGCATAACTCAAATCAGCATATTTCTTAAGAAATTTTCTCAGTGCCCCCGTTTTCTGTCTGAAGACAATACCATTCTGTCTGTATCCATGAATGCAAAGTATCTAAAAGAAATTTCACAAAAATTCTTTATGAAAAACAAAAACAGGGTAAAATAGAATTATTCAAGACAGGAATTATTTTAAATATTTCATGATCTGATATCCCACAAACTAAACTAATGCTTAATATTATTCATACAGAACAGTTCTCATAAATAAAATAAAAATGTTGGTCTTAGTTACATTTAAATTAAATTCTAATTGTAATAATTTATGAATACGAAATATCTATTAGGAAAAATCATTTGATTAAGTATTCTTTTTTTTAAAAAAATTATATTTTTAAAATTGAATCTCAAAGTTTTGAAAAACTTTTGCTCTGCTCTCTATTAGTTTAGGAATTACTCAGCACTTGGTTGTCCTATCCTTTTCAAGTAAACTGCTTCGTAATAAGTACATTCTGGTTTATAAATCAAATGTCTATTTTTCAGCCTCAATATTTTTGTCCTTTTACATATAATAGTGCAGTTACTTTATGTAAACTATTAATTGTAGCTTTCTTTTTTCGATGGAATTTTTTGCAAAGTTTTACCTGCAATATATCTGTTAGGGGATCAAATAAAAATTTAAAAATTGTGTACATGAAAGGTCTATAGTATAAATTTCGGCTGTTCAGTAAAGATTAGCCTAAATATTAATTGTTCATGAGATGGAGTGGCAATCACTTACTTATTTTTGTACCACTTAGAATGGATTAACATAATTTTTTAGAAAAAAAATGCATTTATAATAAACTGACATTTTAAATTTATCAGGTAAAATATGTATGATCCTCACTATTAACCAAGAATCAGTAATTAACCTGGGGAGTGGTGGTATCAGACATACAGCAAGTTAAGTGAAGGTTCTTTAAGTCTTTATTATGGTGCTATAAGGACTGAGGTGGTAAGTATGCCCAAATTAAGAATGATATCAAAATCAAGGAAGAAATACCACTGAGAAAAAGTCCAGACAAAATCAACTAGATAAAAAAAAGTAGCAATTTTGATAGAATTTTTAATTGGATTCTGGCTCATTATATTAAAATATATTATATGCATCAGAAGCCGGTTAAAATTTCTGAGGGAGTAGGCTATCATACGGCATATACCTAATATTAGAATTTCACTGCGATACAAAAATGAATATCAAATATTTTATATTTATACTCATATGCAATATTACGCTATGATGCTCCCATTGACATTATATACATCACCTTCAAACGAGTTATATCAGCCTCATTCAATTTTCGTTTCTTTTGCAAATTTTCCGATTCCATTTTTCAAACTGCAAAACACAAAATAATGTCAACCACAATATTTGTTGACATATCAAACCACGCTCGTTTTGGTCCTCGAATTCATGAGAACAAAACAAAGTCGCGTTCTACCAGTAAAGATGTCGTTCGTGTTCTCGCCATGTGATTGGTTGAGCAAAACGTGGAGCCAAAGTTTGAATAGAATGGGTTAATCTATTCTATTCTGAAAAGAATTTGGCAGTGATTTCTCATACAGTGGCGTAGCGTGGCGAGGCCTCCCTGACCCCAGGTGGCACTTTTGGGTCGGCAAAATTTCAGAACTTTTGTAAATTCTGGAGTATTTTGGACTTAAATACCTAAATAAGGGGACGGAAGAAACCCTCGCTACGCCACTGTTGTCATACTTCACCTACTAGAATAATAGCTAAACTACGTTATCTTAGCTTTTATTGCCAAATGAATCGGTTAATGTAATACAATAAAATATGAAAAATTTATAATTTATATACGACGGCGTACAGAATATTTTACAAGTGGACCATTAGTTGTTTTGCAGGTAAATTGCAGGAGTATTTAACAAATTGGAGTGTGGTTGGCGTACCTGATCCGGATGTCATCCAGCGCAGCTGTGAAGATATTGACGGGGGCACGAGCCTGGACGATGCTTCTGAGGGGCGCCAAAACGTTCCTTACCATCATTTTTATTTGTTAGCTTTTAATAAATAAGGAGGTGTAAGCAGAGCTACATTTACGAAATTTGCTTTGTAAATAATAAGCTCAATTTTACGATCCTCCTGTTCGGACGTCGGAGAGCCTTACTGCGGTACTGAGATAAAACGATATAGCTCTTAAATATTTCCATTAAATGGTAAATTGGGAGTGTATGCCGTTAACGTCACAACTGGCGTAATGAGATCAGTGCTGCTAACCATTTTCGCTTCCCCTCAAAATAGGATGCCAACTTCAGCGTTCGAAGATATTGTAGAAAGCATGAAAGTAAATGATGGTAAAACTATTGTATTCGAGACCACAAGCGCAAAATAGGCACCTAATTCTTAGTCAAATATTTTATTTTCTGTTTCGAATTCATATTCTGCTGATATATAGATAATTTACCTACAGTAAGATTATAATTAGATGGCGCTTGGCATTCCGCATGGTGGGAAGTCAGAAATGGACTTCGTAAATTCATCACGTAAAACAGTAAATATCTGATCAACCAACCTGAAGTTTGCCAATTTATAATTCCACCAAATTATGTGTGTAGAAGTGACCACTCTTTTAATATCAAACAAACTGCAATGGATGGAAATTACTAGTTTCTGAACAAATTTATTTGGGATTTGAACGATTTGACTGGGAAAATGCCAAACTCTCTACTAAATATCAAAGGACAGACGTATATTAGACAATAAGGAACGTAGGCTTTCCCGGTGTAGTTGCTGGATGAAGTTTTCTCGGGATTCAAATCGGGTAGCGTCGTCTAATATACACAACGTTTCGATGGCTTACACCGCCATATTCGTCAAACTACGCTACCAGGTTGGAATCCCGAAAAAACTTCATCCATACATTAGACAGCTCGAATAAACTTATTTAAGAAATATTTCACATTAGAAGTATATATACATTTTATTAATGTCCAATTGCATAATAGAGGAGTTGGATAAAAGTTTTAGATTAAAATGTCACAAAATGATTATTTTATTTCAGTGAAGTGTTTAAAATAAGGAAATTCCTCCATACGTGGAACGCCACACTCCGTGCAGCGTTTCTGGAACATGCATTTAGCCAGATTTCCAGCAATGTGAACCCTCTTGCGACCGACTGAAGGCCTTTGCTGCACTCCATTGACTTTCGATCCCATTAGTATGTGCTCCTGCTTCGTGATCCTTAAAATGCAGGCTATGATTCACCTAAAAATTGCATAAACATGTAACCACTGTGTTGATACAAGTATATAAAGGGACACTTATAGGCTATCATTTATTTGCTTACCTGGAGGTGCTTATATCCTTCATTCTGTAGGCAATTATATGCCATCCAGCAGTCGCTTATTAGTAGAATAATACACTCAGATTTGATCAATCCACAGATTAACAAACTCCAATATTTCAAACATTGTAAATTGGTATCTTTCAAAAAATGTCCCTGTTCTGAGAACAACTTGATTTCCACACGGTTTCTCTTTTGCTTACGCTGTGATACTTTATTACCACATCATTCCATCAATGTACTTTTCGTTATTCCCGAGTTTCAAACTGCCTCCACATTTTGCGAACTTATAATTTGGTTCCACAGATGTCAGCTTCCATGCTAGCAACTTATTCAATAACTTTTTTATATCTCTCACTAATTGGACTAAATCTAATATTTTCATGAAACTAAAAGAAAGAAATGATTCATTACACTGAATAATTAAAGGACGAAACTGGAGCATTAGAAGAGGACCTTACCTGGAACAATGTAGTAGAACTACTGAATGATGAACGAATTGCCCAATTTAATTTCATTCTCCCCTCCCCCCACAGATTTTTAATAAAAACTTATTTAAAAATCATTTGGAAGATAATAAATTATTGTCAATGTTTGGATATAAATATATTAATAAAATAATATGATATAGTTAGGTAATATTTATACAAATTCAAATTTTGAATATTTATATTTCGGCAATAGTCACAAACATTGCCAACAGATGTCGTTGCTAGTTCAGGCACTTGCAACCACCATCTAACATAGTAACGTTTCACACTGACGTCACGCGTGATATTCTTAATTTACTCATATCTCGAAAATTATACATTTTAGGAAAAAATTTATGGAGCAATTCTTCTTGAAAATGGTCGAAGATAGCTTTACGATGGAAGACATTTGAATCGCAGCAATTTAAAATCATTTTTACATACAAATTTAAGTATTTCTCAGAAAGTATACGGTTTCACAGAAAAATATTTAATAATTCTATATGTAAACTGCTTAACGATGATCGAAATTTGAATCACAGCCATTTATATTCATAACTACGTACGAATTTTGGTATATCTCGGAAACAATACATTTCCGCAAAAAAAATTATTTAATTATTAGATTAGTAAGTGATCAAAGATTGCGGAACGATGGGAGCCATTTTATTATAAAAAGTTGCCAAGGATTTTTAAGAAAAAAGTACAAGTAACCTACATGTTTAGAAATATATGGTAAAATAACGCGATATTTAAATGCAGAATAGCTTATATCTATTTATCTTCCTATCGTATTTATCTCACTTTATAAACCCACATAGTTACGAACGCCAATATACATCTACATAACATTGATAATTATGAATTCTCCAAAAATTAGGGTGCGTTTTAATTGTATTATAATGCACCAATAAAAAAATTGATTCTCAAGTCAATTAGTGAAGAATACGATAATTGCAAAAAAATTTAAATACTAACTGATTTATCTCTATCCATAAAATGGTCAGGTTATTGTGATTTTAATTCATTTATTTAACCTAATTGTAGGAAAACTGTGCCTCAGAACCCGGTTGTGATATTGCTGAGTGCATACTTTTCATTGGTTATTTCTATTCTTTAGTGTCTTTTCCGGTGCTTTGAATACTAGCCAGTTTTCCGAATGCAGTAAAGAATTGTCAAAATTCGATGAACAATAGCATATTGCAAGGACTCGCTCGCAAACGCAACGATGCTGGCTCACCCGGACCCGACAGCTTTTCACCGACGCGTCGCAGAATGCAGTCGGCGCCAGCTTGCAGCAGCAAGTGGGAGGAGCGTGGCAACCGTTGGGTTTCTTCTCCCGGAAGCTGACGCCGCAGCTAGCACAGTGACCCGCATTTTACCGCCATCTTTTTGGTGGTCCGGCATTTTCGTCACGCGTTGGAGGCTCAACACATAATAATATTTACGGATCATAAGCCAATATGTTTTGCCTATCAGCAGCAGAACGAGACTCCCGCCCGTTCAGAAGAACCACCTGACGTACATCTCGCAGTTCATCACGGACATTCGGCACGTCAATGGGGCCCAAAACATAGTAGCCGACGCGTTATCCCGCGTCGAGGCCTTGACAGCATCCCATAGTCCGGTGGATCTCAGCCGCTTCGCCCAGCAGCAAGCCGAGGACGACGAGCTACGCGAGCTGCTTGCCGGCGGCAGAGCCCTCCAGCATCGCCACGTCGATGTCCCAAAACTCGACCTCCGGGTGTTATGTGATGTATCGACGGGTCGCCAACGCCTAGTCGTCCCAGCTCCCAGTCGCAGACAGGTCTTTGACGCAGTCCATCCACGCACCCGCGCTACCACGCGCCTGATCACGTCGCGTTTCGTTTGGCCCGGGGTTAAACGCGTATGGACTTGGGCGTGTCTGCAATGTCAGCGCGCGAAGATTACACGGCACGTCCACACGCCACTGGGAGACTTCACACCGCCGTCAGCTCGGTGCCGTCACATACACATTGACATCGTGGGTCCACTGCCGCCATCAGACTGTTACCGGTTCCTCCTAACTGCGATCGACCGTGCATCGCGATGGCCAGAAGCTTATCCACTGGAAGACGTGGCTAACGCCCTGCTCCACGACTGGATCTCGCGCGATGGCTGCCCATAGCATGTTACTACGGACCAAGGACGGCAGTTCGAGTCCGATCTGTTCCAGGCACTGGAGGCCCGCACGACGCCGTACCACCCACAGGCTAACAGTAGAACGGCTCCACAGGCAGCTGATGTGCCATGAAGGCGCCTCCTGGCTCGACGCCCTCCCGGTCGTCATGGTCGGGATTCGTACCGCCTTCAAAGAGGACCTGCAGACATCGGCAGCCGAACTGGTGTTTGGAGAACCGCTACGTCTGCCCGGCGAATTCTTCACCGCGGAACCCGAGCTTGGCGACCCGACGTCACTCATCGAGCGGGTCCGCCAGGCGACCACTAACATACGGCCCACACCGGCGTCGCGACACTCCTGACCAGGAAGCTTCGTGTTCAAGGAGCTGGCTACTTGCACTCATGCTTTCTCCGTGACGACGGGATAAAGGCCCCCCCTTTGTACGCCTTACACGCATCGTCAGCAGAGACGAGAAAACCTGCGTACTGCATACAAGTCGCGGAGAAACACGAGTTTCACTGGACAGGGTAAACGCGACCTTCATGTTGCGCCCAGAGGAAGCAGTTGGGGCCCCCAGCGTAGCGCCGGCAGCCACGAACGACAGTCCGGTAGCACCACAGGCAACGCTCTCCACGCCAGCGCGAAGAGACTGGCCTCGTCCGCATCGCCAAGGAGCGCCGCCAACTCGCTCGGGGCGCCGAGCCCGTGCCCCGGACCGCTACTCGCCCACGCCGTAGAACATTTCGCACATTGTTTTGTAAATATTCTGTATATTGTTTTGTATAAATTATGTACATATCTATGTATTTTGTACTGTAATGCGACTCTGGCACAAACGTATACACCCTGACTTAACGGGTGGCTGGTGTGGAGACGAATATTCCGTGCTCCACGCGAGCAAGAGGGTCGGTCCCGTTACGTGCCCCGCTAGGGGATGAAAACGCTCCCCAACGGGACCCTACAGAGCACCTACAAAGTGCACGCAGAGAGGGCCCATCTGTTCCCGGCTCTCGCGCGACACGTACCTCAGCTTTCCGGACAACGGCCAGAGTCGCACCACGTGGTAGAATAAAATATTTAGTTTAGGAGACTAGACTTATTGCTCCCGGCTCCGGATATCCTAACCCTGCGCGAGTCTCTCCTATACAATTATCCGTACAACATATTACGCGACAGCCTGGAAGCATGCACATATAATAATCCCTAATCAAAACAAACTTAAATCTTGTCCTAATAGTTACAGACTCATCAGTCTCCTCCCTTCTTTAGCCAAATTGTTCGAAAAACTCCTCCTTCCCCTCTTAGGAAATGAATTACCCAACCTTATTTTACCTTCTCAATGTAGTTTTAGACCCAAACACTCTTGCACCCATAAACTTTACTCAGTGACATCCTACATCAAAAATCCCTTCGACACCAAGAACTTTTACATTCCTGCCTGCCTAGATGCAAAAAAATCTTTTGATAAAGTACACCACGAAACACTACTTTCCAAAATCAAAGGACCACTTAATGATTCCCTCTTCAGAATCCTTACTATCTTACTAACCTCTCCTCTGTCACATTTAACAATACCCTTTCAAATTCCTTCCCTATTTCCCCTAGCATCCCCAAAGGCAGCAAGCATCATGGGCCCTTTCCTCTTCAAACTCTATTTTAATGACATCATTCCGTGCACTGGCTGGCTGAGAACCTCCAAAAATTTGAAGAACTACCTTCGGTTCCCTATGGCTATACTGTACTACACTTTCAGGTAAGCCACAAGCTATCTCTTTCCTTTCCATATCAATATCGCAATTATATATATACACACACACAATGTTAGGGATTAATATATTGGAGACAAAGTCTCATTGGTTAATTGGATAGTGAGAAAAAATGGAAATATTGGAGAAAGTTTGGAATATGCTCTACATAAAGCACATTCTCAGGCATAGAAATAATGCTCCAATTCAAGCATATTATCACAGTTTGGAAAGAAAGGAAGAAGAATTCTGAAAATATTCCACAATGTCAGGAATCAAACCTGGACACATTTGCTCTGAACCCAATATGCTTTCTTTAATGTGTATTCTCAACTTTTTCCAAATTTATATCTTTCATCACTATCCAGTTAACCAATATCACTTTGCCACCAATATATTAATCTTCAACATGTAATTATTCCTTAATTGATGCTCAATGAAGTTTTAGCAGGATAAAGTATTACTGTGGTTTCTCAGCCTCCCTATTCACCGAGTTCCTGTGAATTAATATTCCCCCAGCTCAAAGATCACTTGAAGAAAGTCTCCTTTAAAGTGATACTTAGGATAATATCTATAATACTGACAACAAAGGTATTCTTTCAGCAACCTTCCAGCACTACTATGAACAATGAAAACAATACCTCCATCACTGTGAAGCTGCCAAATAGAACTCTTCTTACAACAAAAGAGTAAAATTTATTGTTACAAGAAAATCAGTCTCATTACTTTTCTAACACACATATACTTAGCAATCATTCAGATTCAAGTCAGTTATAGAAAGTGAAAATAAATATGACAAATGTTCACCATTATTATTTAATCACATAGACAATTTTCTTCCTTTTTTTACTACAGCTAACACTTGACATTGATAAACAGTACCACAACAGTTCTCATTTAATTTGATTTTGAACTTTCACAAAAATCCATAAACTGATGGAGGCAGCCTTTCAGATTTCTTATCAATTAACTGCTGTATAACAAAAGGGAAATTTGGTTTGTCTGCAAAAGAAGAAACATGAAATGTCAGTTCTTTCTCAGGTTATTACATCATACTTACATATAAACAGTTTTGAATTAATCAGGTACTACATATAATTATACTTTCACATATTTTATTATTGTATCAATTGTAATGAATTAAGTAGTTATGGCTGTAAAATTTTCATTTATTGGTATTAAAATGAATTACATAGTTGTCTGCTGTAATACTAAATATTTTCTGAGAAATTATGACACTTTTCATAAGTAATTACAAGTATAGTACATCTAAATATATTTTGTTAAATTACCTGAAGACCAAGTTTTCACCTGCAAATTTATCATATTTAGTAACTTATTTCCAATTATAAACATTTAATTTTTAATCACAATTATGTTACTCAAGATTTATCAACTGGAATCAATTGAGTTTTTATAATAGATTTTAATCTATTATTATTTAATTTAAAAATGGTATTATCCAACTAAAGACAACTTGTCTCTTGAACCTAAGTATAATAATTCCAAAGCAAAAATGTTACAAATAAATACCTGAATATTTTTTCGTAAAATTAATCAAATGTAATAGTGAATCTAGTTAACTATTGGAAAAATAATCAGAAGAGATAAAATTATTACAATTGATCTTTAAGTCAGAAAATATATCAATGGAAATTATTTGTTATTAATAAATTTTAAACATTTAACATATATTGTGTTTAAAAAAAAATTAATGATTATTCTTATAAAGAAAATCTCAATAAGACTGTGTATTAATAGTGTTTGTATAATCAAAAAGTTCAAAGGTTATTCATTGACACATTTGAAAAACAGATTGATGCATTATAAACTTTCATTAAATATGCTTCATGTTGTACACTTGTCAAAAGTACCTTATCCAAGACCATTGGCTTGTTTGATACACATTCTCATTTCCATACTGCAGACATATTTCTTATTCACAAATAAGAATGAATCATTGGATAATAAATTTTACAAAAACTAACTTCACAATCCATATACTAACTAACTATGTGTGTGGATTCACATTATGAAAGTGAATATTTTTTTACTTTCATTATAGTCAGTAACCTTCATTTTTCAAACTTGTAAAAAATAGCTTTGTTTGATATTTTGTATTCTGTACAGTTTATGTTTCAAATACACTGAATTATGTAATAAGCTTAACATTCTTCCGTGACACAATTTTGAAATGGTTATATTTACAAAACATGTTTATTATTCACACATATTTTAATACATTTATTGATGACAATATTGTTGTTATAAACACACTACTGTAATCATGACTCTTCTTCCACAATCAATATTAGGTCATAATTACAAGCTGTGTTGCATTAAATACTTGTATTAAACACAAATTTAATAATAATTTTAACAATAATTAATTACTGAAATAGCTACATAGTGTGATGGCAAACACAAAGAGTTTACAGTTTTATCAGTCTCAATTATCATATATTACATTTTATTACAATGATGAGTGTCCATATACTAGATAAATTTCATAATTTTAGAAAAAAATTTAAAATTGGGTATCTATTTTATGGTTATTTTACCTGGTGTTGCTTGGTGGAAACGAATTTCATAAAAATATTTGACATGTTAAAAATAATATTGTTATGAGTGAGACTTCTTTCAAGAATAAAATGTCATTAATGTGATAAAATTGACATCTTGGAAAGTATTTTCTATTGTTCTTTGTTAGAAACATAAATTGGTGTGACACATCATAAGGTAATCTAATTGATTATAGGTAAATATGAATCTTTTTGCTCATTTCTTCTCATAATATGGAAATTTATTTTCATTTCTATTTTCATCATAGAAACAAATATACGGCTTTTGTGGTGCTTTTTTATGTGATCTGTGTAATTGAAATATTTGAGATGGAACAATTTTGTAATTGCTCCTTTGTTTTGTAGTATTATCCAGATACTTTGGTAAGTCTATTTTAGCATAACAATTACCATGTCCGCAGCTCATTTCTTGTTCTATAGTATTTATGTTTTCATTATGAAAATGTTGTCTGCTCCTAAAATGTCTTGTTTCAATATTATTATATTTTATATTACTGTGGGTATGAGGAGTATTCAGTTGGTAGTATGATATGTCATAAATATTTATAGTATCTTTATTAAAAATATGGTTGAAATGTTTGTTGCATATGGATTTAAAATTTGCTTGTGATTTACTATAGTCATGATATATTTCTGAAAATGGTGACCATGATCTATGAAAATTTTGTCTACATACATGTGTTTGTTGTGGTTTAATGTATACATTACTGTAATTAAACTTAAGGCAGTGATTTTCATTTGTAGTGTTAGGGATTGGTGTAATTGTCCAATGGTTTTGGTAACTGTACCGTTTCTTATCCCGTAATGCATTTTCAAGTTCTCCTATGCGAGCTTCATGTCTGGTTCTTTGCACAGCCCATCTGTCTTGCTGTTCTTCCAATTTCTTCATTAATTTTTCTAATTTTATTATATGAAGCTGCTTTGCTTCCAGGGCTGCATGAAGTGATTCTAAATCATTACCATTTGCTGATACAACACTTTTTACCTGTAAATTTTAGAGGCAAGTATTTTAAAACTTTTTGTGAAATAAACAAATTTTAGTTAGTTCTCTATCTTAACTTTCACTTATGCCAGGAAATAATTTTACAATACAATATTTTCTCAATAACATTCAATTGTATTGATTATTTTATATAATTTATTTAATGTTTATATTTCATAATAATTTAAAGTATATTAACACAAAATTATCATGTACATTTTAGTTCATAAATTTAGGGGTATGTTGTGGATGGGTGCCAACAAGTCTTGTTAGGCAACTAAGTTTTATGTAGATGGTATAGACAATATGATGCACTTTATCATTAAGGTAAAAAATTACACTTAATAATACCCTGATAAAAAAGCTCCTGATTGTAAACACTTCATCCCAACCACACCAATTTTTAAACCAATTTTATTACAAACAGAAAAAGAAGACTAATTGAAATAAAACAGCTCATGTAATTCTTATTATAAATTTTACATCAGCAGTCTAAGTTAACTGGAGGTCATTACATTTTTTTAAAAAAATACAGAATATAAATTAATTGATTTAGTTCAAATTGTTCATAAGAATGGTTACAAGAGGTATCAAAGTTGAAAATTTTAGATGTGACTGGATCATAGAGTACAATCTATGTGATGCTGATGTGGACCTATAATTTTTGTATCCATGATTTAGCCTCTGGAATTGCATCTATGTACATTAGGCATGAGGGTTGTTAGTTAAGCTGATCATGGATGTCAAGAAATTGCATCCTGTCTGTTACAGGGACACATTATATTTTCTGGAACTCATATTCAAAATGTAGATCACAAATTCAAAATATCTGGTTATCCCTATACAGAATGTGTCAAAGATTTTGGAGTTATTGAAAAGGTAGCTATGAAAATAAAGGTGGATTTTTGTATTAATTGATAATAATTGATCATACTAATTTCTAAGTCTGGCAGGAAATTTCAGCCAGTCACGATGACTGGCAATGATTTTATCTTATTAAATGGGAAATTACTGCAAAGATTCTGTGAAAGGCTTCAGTAAAATAAAGTGGTTGCATTTGTAAAAGAAAACATTTCTGCAGAAACGTGATCTGAGAAAAATTTCACCTGGTTGATAAACCAAGAATCATTTTTCAAATTGATTCACTGACATAGCCATGAGTTTTTCCAAAAACATCCACACCACAATGCTCCAGCACAGCGTTCTTACAGAAGCAAAGGAAAAAATAACTTTTGTTTACAAGTCATGTTCCTGTACTTGACGCCAAGACACAGTGGAAGGACCACACATGCTACACCCATAAGCCTTCACATAACTACCGAACTACACTACATCAAATCCAACAAACTTCAACATCAAGTTGTGGGAGGGCTGATTCCACTTCAAAACTTTATCTCTACATCAATGGTATCAACCATGCAAATACAAAACCCTGTGATTTAACATAGAAACAGTAAGAGAATCTACAGCAATCAAGACATGCCAATATCCCCGATTCTTCAGAATAATATACAGAAAAGAAGAATACCATCATCAACATTAAGAAACAAAGACACTTTAACATGACAAGAAACCAACAACACATCGATCCAACAACCAAACCCAGTGGTCTTGCTCTTGCATCAACAGTGAATCAAAAAAATGCCATTTCCACCATCTGTGACAATCAACAGCAGAAGAGAAGTAAAGTTCCCCCAACAAAATCAGAGCAAAATGTAAGTGACAATGGTATCAATTTTCCATTCAACTAACCAAACATTTAATATCCTTCAAGAAATTGAAACAAGAAAACCAGACACTCCCACTCCACATCCTCCAGTTATCAAACCCTCACCAATATTTATCACTAACACTAAACTATTAGCGTAGCTATCAATGATCTAAAAAAAATTGCTCAAATCTCTTCAAATATCACACAGAAGATCAAAAAATAAAAATCAATGTACGTTCAGTTGAAGATTTTAGAAAAATCTACCAAATATCTTACAGAATGAAAATGTACATTTCACCCATGTAAACTAAAAGCTGAGAAGAACTTTAGAATTGTAATCAGAGGATTACAGCACTCTGCAGAGAAACAAATAATAAAAGAAGAAATTGAATTACTTGGATATAAACCAGTTTAAATAACCCCAGTAATCCACCCAGCAACAAAAGCAGAACTTCCCTAATTTTCTTTGACATTGCTCTAACCCAATCAACTCTTCCATTTATGAACTGAAATCCCTATATTACTCTAGAATAAAAGTCGAACCATCAAAGCCTAAAAAATTGTTAGTTTAACTGCAAGCAATACAGCCTTACAATAAATTATTGTAATCATAAAACCAAATGTATAAGGTACCTTGAATCTCATCCCTCAGTTAAATGCCTAATACCCAAAACCATCCCTCCTATCTGCACAAACTGCAAAGAACCCCTCCACCCAGCAAACTACAGGGTATGTCCAATATATAAAAATGCCAATAACTGCTTAAACAATAAAAAATAATCACAATCCAGACCAACCTACCTTCCACCTCCATTGTAACTCAAAACACTGATAATTATATCCTAAATATCTTATGCACAAAAATAGATAAACTTATCTCTGCAATCACTCCTCTTCTAAATAGTGTCAATAATTCCAAAGCTTATAGAAACTAAATAATGAACCAACAAAATACATCAACATTAATTCTCCAATATAAAAGGACAATTCATCCCAACACATTAATTTCTGAAACAGAAGCCTCTCCTCCATCACTCATCCAACATCACAGATTAAAAAGAAAGAGACCACATTAATAATCAATAAAATACATAAGATCAGGAGGTTAAACAAAATGTTCTACAGGCTATATAGAGTATAATATATCTTGTACATATATCACAACTATAAATTCTTCATATTGTAAAATTTTGTATCAGAAATAAATAAATAAAACAATGCTCCAGGAAGATTGAAGCCAATTTAATCCTATAATGAAGCATTTGGAAAAGTATATAACAGTGAGTGTGTTACAAACAGACTCTGAATGAACACAAAGATCATGCTCTGTAATAGATTGGTCACAACAACTAATATTGACAATATAATTATTTGAATATTGCCAATTAAGTGTCCCTATTAGTGGAATTGTGATCAATCACTAAAAAATACTTGTTCAATAATATTGAATATCATTCAATAAGTAATTATTTATTCTTAAACAGTAAATATTTTATGAATGTTAGGAAGTGGCATGTGTGTTTATTTCATTAACTGTAATAAATATAAAATGCAATTCTATCATTTCATTTTATCTTCATAGTGTGCATGAGATTTTCATTGGAGGCCATGGGGTAAAAGTACTGCTACTTATTAATACATAGTGACAAATAAGAACAACCTAACACTTTTAAGCATTGACTATACTTTAAAATATATGCAGTGAATCATCAAAACCATGCTAATAACAATTTTCACCATATGTCTGTCAACTTGGGTATCATTTCCACTAACCAGACTTCTAATGCTCTCATATGAGTTCTTGTGAAGCTTAGTCTGAGAATATATATTTAAAGATAGAGAAAGCAACTGCAAATGTTACTTGTATTGAACAAAGTCCATGATATATACATGTGCTTTTGACTGGGTATGTGTACAACACTCTGCAATGAGTGGCGGTGAAACTTCAAGCTGTGGGATACAACCAAGTGAAATTTCTATTTGAAATGTGGATGGAAAAAGGGAGAAAAAACAATAACAAGTATTCTGTTGTTAATCCCACTTCTTAAATATTGAATTGCTTTACTTGTTAATACACAGTAATTAATGCTATGAGTTTTGGATGTTTTACTTTTTCAAGTAAATAGTTGTTTTAAATTATATTAAATTTATTAATTGCTGTTTTAATGTTCATTTCACTTACTACCAAATAAAAAAAGTATTTTTAATGTATGGTGCCAAATATATATATATTAAATTGTGTATATTACAAATTATGTCACCTGGCATTTTGGCTATCATATAATTATATGAAAAACATATATAGAAACTTATATAATATTAATAACATTCAATAGACTATCAAAATTATGAACTAAAAGCTATGCATTATTATTCGAATGACATAATTATGTATATTTTAATAATGTTAAATACATACAGCCTCAGCAATTTTTTCCTGTTCTTGAGCCAGGGCTTTTAAATCAGCTATTTCATCAGACGTCTTCTTCCCCTTTCCTTTGAGGGTATTAATTAATTCATTACGACTCTTAATAATCTTTTCTTGTTCTCGAGTGAAATGTTCTCTTCTTTCCAGCTCTAACTGAAGCTTCATAAGATTGGTTTCTAACTGAGAGTTTTGATCTTTCAGTACAAACACTTTATTCTCCAATTCAGTTATCTGCCAAATTACAACAAAATAAATTCAGAAATAAATAATAATTTATTATTTTTAACAAACATTAATTTCTATGATAAATTCACTTAACCAAAAATAGAATACATTATTGATCTCCAATGCCATTGATTCGGTTATTCATCATAATCTGGAAAAAAACTTTTCATTCTGATTGAGGACAAATAAAAAAACAGAGCCACAGCACTTTTTCATACACATGCACAAACATACTGGTACAATGTGCAATGCTGTGTCCTGAGGACTGGCCTTAGGCCTCTGAAGATTTGACATGTTCCTTTCTCAATTTAAGATAAACCAGTTTTCTGTTTCCTGACCATATTTCATAGGCTGTTTTTCTTACTGAAGAAGGAGATTAATGCCTACATTAACTTATTTGGTTAGGAAAGAGGAATAGAGGGTTAATGACTCTTGGTGTTGCCAGGTTGGGAAGCAATAACATGTCAAATTTTCAATCCTAAGTCTACTTCGTCAGGACAGTGTTACTGCATGTCATTCTGGCCAGCCACACATTGTCAAATAAAAACCCTGGCAAGCCAGCTGTTAGACAGCAACAATTGACACGTCCCAAAAAAAACCAACAGCACTCTCTCAAGGCAAGGTCACAACACAGAATAATACCTGTACACAAACATGCATCTTTACACACACAAACTAGAGGCAGAAGGTAAAACGTAAGTGAGTGAGTGTGATTGGGTAAAGGAAGTTGATAGACGATTTAAAAATTTTGCTTCAATTTAAATTGTGGTCTCTTTGTTGAAGTAAATAAATTTATTGTCTTGAATAATATTATATGTAGCTGTTTGTGTATATGTTCTTATAAAACATATATACCATAATAATAAATAGATGCAATAATTCTCAGCCATAAACTTCAAGGAATAGAGTCATTATGATTTTCGATCTATTTGTCATAGTTAAAAAATATTTAGTGTTAAAAGTGTTTACTGAAGAAAAAATTAACACACACAGGCGGTATATTTTATTCTGATTTCGGGTGTCGCAAGGCACACACACATACAGATTGTGTTTCCCCGAAAAACTGTACAGCGCAAGGGATGACCGCTGTGGAAGGGGGAAGGCCTATTTTTTAGGTGAGTGCAGACAATAGCTGGAGGGCAAGAAGGGAGAGTAGTTGTGGTCTAGCTGGACTGGAGAGACGGTGGTCGTGTATAAAAGTGGAAAAACGTGGAGCCAGAAAGTGTTGGACGGTGACGCCTGCAAGAGCTGCTGAATCCAGATGCTGACGCCACCTCTAGTACGTGTATGTAATAAACTCATGTATACGCAATGCAGTAGTGATTCACGAGTTTCCAACTTTCATTAAATTGTATTAATAAATTACCTAGATTTTTTACATGTGCTCATTGCCAGAAAAGTTGGGAGCTGAACCCACACATTTTTGTGTTCTGACATCCCACAAGGGTAAGCAGGTTACAGTACAGAATCCAAACTTAGACGATATTGGAAAATGGCCTGAAAAGAGAATATGCGATTGTTGCTCATTCAGCAAGTACATGAAGTTGTGCAGCATATCAGTGCTTCTCTTTCTTTCAAACTTGTAAATAAAAATGATACTTATTTGCTTCTACATTTTGATTTGTTAGTTTGAAATCACCACAAATTCTCACATCACCATTTCTTTTCAAAACAGGAACAATTAGATTTCCCAAATCTGAAGTCTTTACTTCCCTTTATATGCTGATATGAAGTGCAAGGCAAGACCACATGATATTAAAGAGGTAGACACAGTTCTACTCAAGAGATGTGTTACCAACAGGCTGATGACACCATATTATTCTAAGCCATATGTGATTGTCAAAATCAAAGGAACAAATATTACACTTAAGTGAGATGGGCAAAGGATGGGATGAAATTCATCATTTTTTAAGAATGTGCCAGCATAGGGTAAGATTGCCCAAAACCAAACGAGATTTGCAAAGTTAATAATCAATAATTTGAGGTTAGTTTTGCGTAACTAAGGAAAGGAGAGGAGTGTTTGTATGTACTGTTAGATGGTGTTGGTGTCTGTATGTAAATATATTAAATTCTCAGAGAAACATAACAGTTAAGTATGAGGCCTATGGTGAAAGGAGTGATGATAATATGCACAGAGGCTATCTGACTGGTACATAGAAGTGACTGAATATGAAATATGAAGCAAATATCAGAGGAGTGAAAAGCACTGTGACATGCTATTAGGAAATCAAAACATTTTGAGCACATAACTTAGAAAGTTAATGGACTACCAACCATGCCCCACATACATGTTAAACAAACAATATCCCATTCTGCATTCTTTAAAGAAACAATTTGAAGTGGTGTTAGCCAATCTCAAAAGGAATACCACATACAAGAGATTAACAAATCTCACAACAATTGAATAACTATTGTACAAAAGAAGAATGGCCAGGTTCAAATCTGGCTGCAAGATTATTGAATCAATGGGTTCTTGACATGGAAGAACAATCAGATCTGAGAAACATGTATTGAAGTGATTCTTCAGATGAAAATTGCTAACAAGTACCAAAAGTTGCATTCACATGTGTTGTGGGCTAGTATTCGGAGTGATAACCAGGTACTAGGAATTCATGCAAATGCTTGGCATGTTTCTTATGAAGTAAATTAAAGAGTTTGTCATGTTCTGTGTTACAAAAGTTCTATGCCATTTCATGAGCTTGGTATGGATGAACCCAATGGGCAACTACCTTGAAAGGAGCAAAGAATTGCCTAGCCTGGAAAAATGTAAAGCAGCTGTGTCAGTTAATTGGGTTCTGTATGTTGTAAAGGAAGCTTGTGCACAGATATTCTGATTTGATCACACTGCTAAAAAAGTTGCTCAAGAAAAGGACACAGTAAACAAGGGAGCAAACGCACAAGAATGCTTTACGCTGGGTAAGCGCTGAAATATCCAAACCATGATATAGGACATAGGTGAGCCATGGATTTCAGTTGCTATATAAGCGTGAGTTCATTAGGAAAGGTGTTTGATTATTTAATCTTAATTGCCTCATGTTTATATCTAATAATCCCACTATCAGATGGAGATGGCCTGTTTTTGTGGTAAAAATGGTGTTGTTTATACCATATATTATATTCTATTTCAAACATAAACATTGATAAATATAAGATTTTGCTTAAGTATATGATGGATTGTTATCAGTCATTAAGATACTCAGAAGTTTATATGAGAATGAAATAGTTACCTGATGCTTCATTTCTGAGCTTTGCTTCCTATTTCTGTCAGTTGAAGCAGACCTGGATCTCTTTTTTTCATAATCCTGCACTCTTAACTTTAAACCAACTATTGTTTGCTGCCTGAAAAGGAAAATAAGATCAGCATGCAAAGAAGATACCTACAAATTGTACTTTGAATGTAATTCAATTGAATAATTGCAGAGAAATTTTAAATTATCCTACACATTTTAAGTCAGAAATTGTTTCATATTTTAATTACAAGTGTACATAAACAGATAGTCCTGCTTATACAGACGACTTGTTTTCAATTCAGAATCAATAATCAAATTAATTAGTGATGTTAAAATAAGAAATAGTAATTATTTTCAGCCTGCAGTTGCTGTTTTGTTGCTATTTGTGCTGGATCAGGCAGAAATTTTGGTTGTCTACATATTGACCTGAAGTCAAACAAATTTTGAGAATTATGAAGAAATGCAAGACTATTGTTATCAAGGATGTTATGTTCAACAATTTCAAAACTATAATTTTTTCATTAATAAGTATTAATATGTATTTGTTTTAATAAAATGTTTGTATTTATACTTTTTAATTTTAATACTTTTTGTAATTATATTTAACTTATGCAAAAAAAATTTATCACTTAAATTGTCAAATATACTGTAGAAGAATCTATGATTTGGCCAATTTTGAGGCTAGGCTGTTAGGTTATTTTATGAGTTTGTAGGTTTCTTAGGTAGATACCAATTGTTGGTGAAATTTTTATGCAATATAAAATTAATAGGGTCAATCTCCTGTGGTGTAGGTGTCAACATGACTGTATCACATCACACAGGTCCAGGGTTTGAATCCCAGAGAGGGCATGAATGTGGTGTGCACTGTTTCCATTCTGAGAAACTTCCAGCATTTTAATTCTCTGACAGACAAATGCAACAGAGTACAAAGTTGCTAATGACCTTAGCCATTGATGCAACTATAAATAAATAATTTTTAAAAATCTCAATATGTAACAGAAACAGACTGAAAATATTTTTACCTCATGCAAGAAATAAACTATCAAAAAAAGTATGTCACAATGAAAATTAATCACTTAAAAGCTGACAACATTGATATCACCTATAGCTGTAAGTAAAAAACTTCAAATAATATAATTTATTTTACTCATATAAAATGTGGTAAATACATTGGTGAGACTCATAAATGACTTTGTGAATTTAACATGTCTCAAGTCTGAAATTAAAATTTGTGGTTCTTTTATGATTATTTCCTTGCCCTTTCTTCTAACTCCTCCTTTACTCCTTCTTTCCCCAATCTTCTGTTCCCAGATTTCAACATTTTCAATTAGAACAATATTCAAAGAAGCATTGCAATAGTAATATGTTGCTTTGTTGACTTCTGTAGGGAATTTTGTGAGTGAAATGACAGGCACGATTTGAACACAACAAAGTGCTCATTTACTGGTCAGTACAGAGCATAAGAGAAAGACTCTGATCAATAACTATGTGGATATACTCTACTTAGAAATACCCAGATCTAGACCTAGATAGCTTTCTGAATCTCAATGATAAATTAGTTTATGAAGAATTTAAGTAAACTGCTAATATTAATATCTTAAGAGGTACAAAGTTTTCCAGAAAATATAATATAATGGAAGCTTTTTACATGTTCTGTACAAATGAGAGAGAACAGACAGTCACAACTTTATCATGTTTTGCATGGGATTTGATTCCAAGACTGTACCCCATATAACATTGTGGAAGTTATATAATTTCATAAGGATACATGAACCTGAAGAAGACAGGGTGAGAATTGTATCATTCCATTATTTTGTCACATTCACTGTAGTGTAGTTATTACTTATACTTATATTTAAGTGAAACATCTTATCTAGTGATAGGATGTTGGACATCATAATGGAAATCGCTTTTGGTGTCACTTCCACGGGTTGATAATTATAGCCTATAAGTCTCTTTGGTCTATGTGACATCATAGAACAGTTGTGATGTGGTAGGCATTTGAATCTTACACACTCAAATAATCAGACCATTGCAGTACCACCATTTATTTTAATGAAACAAATTACAAAGTTTGAAGCAAATATATGTGTGAAGACTTAAAATAGATACATGAAAGGTTGTAGGTATGTAGTGACAAATTCGTGTTCATATTTTGCATGCTCTAAATATTTCACTCCATAATGATACTATTATTCTTTCTGTATTTTGTTTTGTTTTTCTGGCTATTTTATTTATACTCCATAATGATACTATTATTCTTTCTGTATTTTGTTCTGTTTTTCTGGCTATTTTATTTATAAATCTTGCACAAACTTAAGCAATCATAAAATATAGTTCATGTTTCACTTCTAATGCATGTGGTGTCCACGAACAGCATATATTTTATTTTACAACTCAAAAGTTTTTATCAGTCAGTTCAGAATAATTATTCTAAAAAGAACACTATGATTAATTTTAACTATTTTAGATTACTTATTTTTATTAAGTATATAGTCAAACAATCTTACTTTGAATCCACGTCAGCAATTAATTTCTTTATTTTCTCATTCAGTAATGAAATTTCATTAGTTTTTTTGACTATCATAACACTCATCTTTTCAGCTGAATTATCTGTGGCTTCCTAAATAATAAAAAATGCTTTTTAAAGGCCATATGTATAAAGTATTTCAAATTAATTTTAATGTAGATGAGAATCTTTAAATATTAAATTATGGACTTTTAAGATAAAGATAGTTTTTTGATATGAAACACTACTATTTGTAATTCAAAAACTGGAAAAAAAACTGGGAATGCAAGTAATATGTGAAGTATAATTGGTATAAAAAACTTGTGACACCTTAATTTTCAGATATTATTCTAATATTTTCTGGAAATACACAAAAGTTATGAAAATTATTAACACAAGAAACTGAAAGAATAATAATTTTTAAATAGCAAAGATGATGTTGAATGAATATGTATGGCAATATAATCATTTGAAGTGTAACATTAGAAAAGTTAAGAAAGTATGTGTTTCTAGGATGATTAATAGATATAAAATTTTTAGTGGCAGAGATAAACGTAAGAAAAACATCATGCTAATATTGAACCTCTTAAATTTTATTTAATGTAACTTATAACAGCATTATGTGACATTTTCCAACAGAAATGATATGTGGATCATCTGAACATATTGTTCATGAAATATAAAAGCAACACAGGTTCAAAGACTAGAAGTGATCATATGACAAATCTCTTTGTGAGAAGTAGGATGAGAGTTATAGACTCAGCAGATTGTACAATAATCTTATGTGAGAATGGATGAAAGATAAGTGTTCTGAACTGGATCCAAAACAGCATAAGCAACTAGTCAGAAGACAGGACATACGTACTGGAGGAAAGGAAATTTACCATTGTCTAAGAGGAAGAAAAAAGGCCTTAAGTTTTGACTCAGTAACAGATGTGAAGACTTGATAGCTGTCTCTCTGGAGTAGACTAAATTTAGGTTTATTGCTTTAAGGAGTAATGAGACCCATGTGCAGCTGAACAAAGTATTTTGGCTGTTCAAAATGTAGAACTTCTTTCGCTTAGACAATGGAAAATCTACCCAGTTATAATCAGAATATTTAACATAACATAAAATGGAATAAAATCCTCCTCTAATCCTTTTAAAATTAAATCAAGCATTACTTCTGCCAAGAACAATTTGACAATGTCACATTATCTGTGCTTGTTTTATATATACAGTAAATATGACTCAAGCAAGGGACACAATATAAAGAATTATTGTTACCAAAAGTAAAGATTCAGAGGAAATCAAGTTAAATTTATTTAGTATTTAACCATCATCATATAGTAAGAAGCTTTCATCCACTAACAGGTCATATTCATCTTATAAATAAAAATGAGTGTATGTGTGTATGTATGTATGTTTAATTGTTCCGCATAAAAATCTACACCCACGGAGCAAATTTAACCAAATTTCGTACACATGTTCTTTGTGACCAGGAAACAAATACTGTCAGGGTGAGACACATCTACAACCCTAGGAGCGGGGGTGTAAAATTTTATACATGCTAAAACGGCCGATATTAGAGCCAGATAAATATTTTGCCATGTCAAAGAGATTCATAGCGTGGGGTTGACGGGGGTTAAAATTTTCAAATCTTAAGCAGTCGATATTTGCGTAGAATAAATATTTTTCTGGTTCACTGAGATTTAAAAAATTTCTCTACATGTTCCATATATAATATTGACCTCTTTCAGGATTTGGAGTGGAGCACCCTTAAGGGTGGGGGTGGAGTGGATTTCTATAAAAACAACGCAAACACAATCGAGACTGGACTCGAATCCAGGGTTATGGTTGTCAGTGAGTTTAATTATGATATTCAAGTTGCTGTTCTCCAAGTGGAGGTGGTTAGGGGTGGTAATTTTCAAACATGCTAATACATCCAATATTTGAGTCGGATAAAAATTTTCGGGGTAAAAGTAATTAATAGTGTTTGTATAGTAATGCGCGGATTTAATTTTAATTTTCAGAAATGTTGTTTGCTGTAGTTTGGAGGATCCTTTTGTTTCCCAACTTGAGACGCCGACCTGTCGAGTCTCAGATAGCCGCACGTGGCAATTTTAACCCCGAGATAGTGTACATTGTGGAACGGTAAACCTTTGGTTCGACCCATGGGAAAATCCCATGCGGCTAGGAACAACAAAAGCCCGGTGACGTTGAGGGCAGGAAAACGATCAGCTCCGGGGTAGGAGGAGAGATTTTTGGGATAGTTGGCGATCAGACGTGGCAAGAGTTGGAAGAAGAACGTTGTGGAGATTGGTTAGAAGGACGTGGAAAGAGTTGGCAAAAGGACGTGGAAAGAATTGGCAAAAGGACGTGGAACAAGTGGAAGGACGCGGAAATAGTTGGCAGAAAGAAGGGGATAACGTTTGGTGATAAGATCTCGTAGGGTACAAGTGTATGCCGCCGAATATTTGAGAATGAGACGCTCCAGCCAGCTGCAGGATTCAAAAAGGAAAAAACTGGGACCTCCAACTACAGCGGACAACAGGAAACGGGAACAGGCAGTACGTATTTGGTGTGGGCAGCTAATCTCTGCAAAATAAATCTACAGATGCCTGTGCTATTTTAATAAAACTCATTACAATTTTTAAATGGTCAATAATTTTTTGCTTTAATATAATAAAATACCCAGCCCAAGAAAATAATTCATTACAGTACCAATGAATGTGAATAAAATTTCAACCTTTTACGGCATGGGAAAGGAGCACCCATAGGTGTCGGGTGGAGTTCCATTACAAGAAAATAACTGGAATACAACCAAGACTGGAGGCAGTTATGGATAACGCTGAATTTAATTTCCGTTCAACTAGCAATTAACCTCCCAGGGACAGAGGTGGAAATTCTCAAACACGTTATTCTACCGATTTTTGTGACGACTAAAAATTTTTCTGGAGAGTTTAATTATGACATTTAATTGAAGTGGACGGGGGTGGAATTATTAAAACAAGAAATAACGACCGATATTAGAGTTCAATAAATATTTTTCAGGGTTAATTATATTTATATTAATTCTACCCATGTTATGTGTGTAAAATTTCAACCCCTCTTGCGGCCTGAGGGTGGAGCATGGTTAGGGGTGGGGGTTGAGAGGACTCAAGAAAAGAACGTGAAAACAACAGAGATTCGAGTCAAATCGAAGGTAATGGATATCACTGAGTTTATTTATGACAATCTGAACAACGCGCAGTGGGTGGACAGGGTGGTAGGAGTTGGGCGGACGCGGGCGGCGGTTAGAAATTTAAAAACATGTTGACCGGCAGTTTTTTGAGTCGAATAAATATATTTAGGGATTATTACATAAATATAACGCAAAAGCAATCAATATTGGATTTGAGTCCAGGGTTATGGAAGTCACTGAGTTTGATTATGAGATTCAATCTGCCGTTTAATCCCCAGGAGCGGGGATGGACGGGATGTAATTTTTCAAACATGTAAAATCGTCGATATTAGTGTGGAATAAATAAATGCCACGGACATTGACTTTGATAGTAATTCTATCGATGTTGTTTATAAAATTTCAACCCCTTTCAGCGTGAAAGGGGAGCACGCTTGGGGCAGGAATTGAAACATACTAACATTCTAAGACCACCGTTATTTGAGTAGGATAAATATTTTGAGAGGTCAAAGAGATTGATAGTGTTTCTACCTATGTTTCTGAGTATAATTTCAACCCATTACAGATTGGAAAGGGGCACCCAACGGAGGGATGGGTGGGCGTTACAATGAAATAACGCGAATACAACCGAGATTAGAGTCAAATCCGGAGTTAAAGATATCGCTGAGTTTAATTATGACATTCAATTGGTCATTTAACCCCTAGGGGCGGGGGTGGTTAGGGGTGGAAATTTTGAAACATGTAATCACGGCGGTTATTAGCGCAGAATAAATATTTTCAATTGTTAATTAGATTGATAGTATTTCTACCTATGTTGTGTGTAAAATTTCAACCCTTATCAGCATAAGAGCAGCACGCTTAGGGTTGGGGGTGTACATATTTTTAAACTTGCCAATACAGCCGATATTTTAGTCGGTTAAATATCTTTAGGGGTCAAAGAGATTGATTATGTTTCTTGCAATGTTATCTGTGTATAATTTCAACCCCTTACAGCATGGTAAAGAAGCGCCCGTAGGGGGGGGGGGGGTGGAGATGCTTTACAGGAAAATTCCGCAAATAAACCCGAGTTTTTAGTCAAATCCAAGGTTATGTATGTCACTGAGTTTATTTATGATAATATGGTCAACGCACGTCGGTGGGCGGTGGTGGGTGGTGTTGGGAGGCGGCTAAAATTTGCAAACATTTCAAACGGCCGATTTTTGCGTGGAATAAATATATTTCGGGATCAATGAGACTTATATCTCTTTACATGTTCTCCGTGTATAATTTCAACCCCTTTTGGGTTTGGGAGGGAGGCATCCTTAAGGGTGGGGGTGGTGTGGCATTACTTTAAATTTTGCAAAACAGTCAAGTTTCGAGTGGAATCCAAGGTTTTGTATGTCACTGAGTTTAATTATTACAACTTGCCGTTTAACTCCCCCAAGCATGGGTGGTATTTTAAAAACATGTTAATCTGCCGAATTTAGCGTCGCAATAATAGTTTTCGGGGTAAATTAAATTCATGATATTTCTCTAGATGCTATCTGTGTATAATTTCAATCCCTGTCGGCATGAAGGGTAGCAAGCTTAGGGGTGGGGTCTGGTGGAACGTTACATGAAAATAATGCTAATACTATTGTGGTATCGATATCTCTGAACCTAATTATGACTTTTTGTTCAACCTAAAGTAGAGTGGGGACATGGGTGGAAATTTTGTAATATGTTGAAACAGATGATATGAAAGAAACTACTCTGAGGTCAATGATTTCAACCCCTTTCATCGTGGCAGTAGAGCACATAGAAAGAGGCGAAGTACATTCCATGAAATTAATGCAAAAGCAACCGAGATTGGAGTCAATTTAAGGGTTATGGATATACGATATTCCGGGCACTCAGCCAGTCTACAATAAAACCACAGAGTTATAATAATACATTACATGTACATTAGGGTACATACTTCATGTGTATCTCAAACCACATACATTGTTTTGACTTAACTGTTAATGTTTGCTTATGTTGCCTTTATACAGCTATCATAAAGCTATAGGAGCCAATCAAATTAAACGATTCACATTTTATAACTCACACTACATTTAATAACTAATTTTACACAAGGCAGTTTTTTACATATCATATGTGTTACCTATTTATTTATACAATTCAAAAACTTCTACTCCTTTTAATTTTATATTTCATAAAGTACACTGAGCTCCTAGCGGAGAAAAAAGGAAAAACATATGTAAATATAACCTACTATTATAAATTATGTGCAATTTCAGCATAAATTTTACTTATTATTTCACTTTCACTCCTTTTATTCATAATATTCTCGTTATTTATAAAAAAATAAATACCTACAATTATCGATCTTTTATATTTTTGTCTCTCCCTATGTAAAATTACAATTTAATCACAATTTATAATATAGTGTCTTGTCATTACACCTAAAAGAGAATAGGGATACATTTTCTTTTATCTTTTTTATCATTATGCATTAGTACTGTATGTATTTTAACTCTGAAGTTTATTGTAGAAACAAATGATCTGGTAATTTGTTGAAAGCTTCTTACCGTATGACAATGGTTACTTAATACATTCATTTAAACTTTTGTGTGAACCTTTTTTGGTATGTACTGTAAGGTTCTGACTGGGTGTGAATTTTATGAAATAATGGATTATTTACTTGTCCTACATAGAACACTTAACCAGAAGAGTTACTAAAACAAGTAAAGTATTTTTAATTGGTGATAATAAAACTTTAATTGATTGTGAATATATTCACTTAGATTTATTCCAGAGAAGAAAGGTAAGAATGGAATAATATAAAACAAAAAACTCACAATTGTTTGCTTCAAAGAATTGTCAAAAGCTGCCTTCTCTTGTTTAAAATGCTCAATTTCATCCTGTGCAGATTTTAATAACACAGTTGTTGACTGAAGTTTTGCCCATAATTCTTCTTCATGTGCTGTCGGTTTTGATCCTAATAACCAAAGAAAATATTGCTAGTTACAGATGATTGAAATTGTGTTTTTAGCCAATGTATATTGCATTCTAAATAACCCCCCATAATAAGTCATTAATTACCTACTTCCCTTTTCTTTTCTGTCCATATCAATTACTCACACACACATTTATATATAGCACTTAAGGAAAATGTGATGAGGTCTAAATAAATAACACATTTGGACAGGAAAGAAAGACAGCAATGTTGACTTACCTGAAATCAGTAGTTGGTCCTGTCTGGCATAGGTGTAAGTTAAAATATATAAACACACACACAATATTGGTGACGAAGTCAGGTTTGATAATAAAATAGTGAGGAAATATAGAAATATGGGAGAAAGGTGGTAATACACTTTAAAGAAAGCATAGCACATGCACAGGCATAGAAATACACTCCAAGGAAAGCATATGTTAAGCATAGAGAAAAAAGGAAGAAGAAAGAAAGACTGAAAATATTTGATAAGGCTAGGGTAAATTTGATCTGTTTTAAATTTCCCTACAGCTGAGCTACACTGTCTATTGATAACCCTGTTGGGTGAATATAGTCAGCCTTTTAGAGCACCCATTAAGGAATAATTACAATGTTAAGGATTATATGACCTAAAATACACAATTGATCCAGATACGCTGTGTAAATATAAGAGCCAAATTTTTTAGGACCTGAGCCCACTTCATCAGGATAGCAGATCTGAATTTCATGCATACATTTTTTTCTGGCAAGCATGATGATCAGACCTACAATCCTGACAAAAAAATTATTTTTATTTCTGCATAGAGCTGACTTTAGTAACTGACATATATATATATTGTAATAATTAAAAAGAAGAGATTAAATGAATGAATTGCCCCACACTGTGGAAGTCAAAAATGTAATGATTAAAAAGGGGAGATTAAGTAATTAACAAACAAAATGTTATTGAATTATTTAAACAATTAATTTGCAGTTTGATTAAATTAATAATTTGTTCTGGAACAGTTTATTTTATTTTAACAGAAAGGATTGAGAAATAATTACTATTTTAAACTTTATGATACCATTTTTTTATTTAATAGAAATCTATAACATTTTCTCTGAGGTTAAATACATTTGAAGTTCCAATGTTTAGAAATTTGATAACTCTTCTCTCAAGGTCATTTACCTGGGCTTGATAAGTAAATAACAATCGTAGAATATACGTTACAATCATAGAATTTATAAATTAAGAAATTAACAAACAATACCAAAAAGATATGAACATAATCTGACGAATAAGTTTAACTATCGTTTACAAACTTAATTAACTTGGTTTCTACTTACAAAAATGTTTGTCTGATACCAGATTTATATTCCTCAGCTTGGGCTCACAATTTTACACTAAAAGGCCATGAATCACTGACTCTACACTTGATTGTCAAACACTGTCGTAGTTATTGAATTTTCCTCCGGGAACTGGATCTTTTGCACCTCCGGATCATCAGCCAGACATATTGTTACACATTGTCTTTATGTGGAAAATGTTGATCTCAATATGTGTAGGAATCTTAATGTGGTGCAAATATTTGATTACTCTTTGCAGTTTTTTTCAAAGTATCTCGCTGTCCAAACTTTAAAAACTTGTAACTTTCTCGGTTTAATTTTATACTAGGGCCATGCTGTTAGTTCTCTCCAATTTTACTTCCTCTCCCGGCTACAATATCACACAAACTGCTTCCTCTCCCAACTACAATATCAGACAGACTGCTGTTCCAGAAAACTCCTTTTAAAATTTAAAATTTGAAGAACAACCTTCAGTTCCTTATGGCTACATTGCACTTCACTTTCAGGTAAGCCACAACCTATCTCTCTTTCCTTTCCATACCAATAGTGAAATTTTATATATATATATATATATATATATATATATATATATATATATATATATATATATATATTAATCTAATATATATAATTTATAACTTTCAAATTCTTTAAGATATAAAACTTTTGCAAAAATGTCTAAAATTTTGTTTATGTTTAAAATATAAATTACATAAGGAATGTTTTTTGGTTGTATAATACTAACCATTCATATTTGATGCTACTATTAATGATGCTTTTTCAGAGGCTTCCATTAACTCGACACTTTTCATTTCAATTTCTTTTTTCATTTCCAGAGTGGCCTTAAGCTCTTCTTCTAAATTATTTCTGAAAATATCATAGAAATCTAAAAAAGTTCTCGTTTTAGAATTAAGATTCATTATTACAGAAAAAACATACAAGCATATAATTGACAAAAATTGAAATTATGGTGATAATATAAATATCATATTTGCCTGTTATTTGGCTATTTTAACTAATTAGCAAATATGCTATTGGTTCAAAAAACTCTACTCATCACAAAAAAAAGACAGCTCCTTTTGAAATGCTACCCACCTGATACTTAAGATACACACAGCATAGACCATTTTTAAAGATGTTTAACAATTTTTAGTTTGATTATTTAGTACCCTACAAAAAAATTTGTAACAAAATATTAGAACTTTAGTATCATGGCTCACTTACCTGCTCCTCCAACCCAAGATTATTGTTGAAAAATATTCATAATTAGTTGCAGCTTGACATCCTTTCAATTACTTCTCAACCCGGCTCATTTATCAATATATGTTTTGTTAACAAAACTGAACTTATTTTCTTACCATTAATTCCCATTTATTTTCCTTGGCCCAAAAACTAACCCACAACCTTACTGTCTCTGTATATAAATATAGTAGTAGTTCATGAAAATTCTGAATTCAAATTTTAAATTGTCCAGAAAATTTTAATAAATATGATCAAAAGAAATTACTGAGCCTTGAGAAACTTACAATGTTGCAATGCTTGAATCAATTTTTTTTGCAATCTGTGGTTTAAAACTTTCTCTACCACCAATCATTCATCTGTTTTTAATTAAATTAATTTCATATTGCAATACAGTACTTTAAAGATTTTGGCGAGGTCAATGATTATTCTATATATTCTAACCCCACTATCTGCTTCATAAGCTAATTCCTGAAATAAAATTTTGTTTTTCACTACAACCCTTTTCAAAAACTGTTTCCCATTAAAATCCACTCATTTATGTCCAGTTCAGATTGGACATAAGCTGCTTGAAGGTTCTTCTCAGTCTTCCATGCTGCTGAATAAAGACTTCTATTCTCTCCTAATTTTAAAATTAGTAACATAGTACAATCATTCAGAAGTGCCGAATTATTAGTTGGTATGTTAAAAGTTCTTATTAAGTAGGGAATTATTGCTCCTCCTTTAACACACATATCCTCAGTTAGATTTAAGTCAGGCGATGAGACGGCCCCTGCTGACATTTTCAAGCACCGCCTGCATACAACAAACGTACGTATTGTAAATATATTTAGCCCAAACATGCAACTGAGACACGACCAAACGTTAAGTTTCATCTACGTATTTAAGATGGTAACGCTCACTTATTGTGTTTGGAGCAATGTGATAGCCTCCGAGCTATACTGCTGCTTGCATTAAATTCAAAAACCTTTGGGTCTACTTTCATAATTTTACAACAACTTCAAAATTAACTACAATTCTTATTTGTGAACGACGTTCGACAATAAATTTTGTTTCTCTGCTATAATAAAATAACAATTATTTACAATTATAAAAATGAATGTATGTGTCTGTCCCTTATGCGTTACTATACCATTCATCCGATTGCGATTTAACTTTGGTGACTAGTGGGAACGTCCGCGAAGGTTTCTGACTGTCTTTCGACGCATTAGGCAACTACCAGGGATGAGCTGAAAACGGCTGACATTAGCGTTGAATAATTTAATTTTCTTAGTTTCACTCCAGATGTTTTAAGTGTATAATGTCAACCCCTTACAACATGGGAAGGCAGCACCACTAAGCCAGGGATCCCAGTTAACCCTTAGCTACCTTCCTCTTCTTATCCGCATCCCCCCTTTCAGTCCCTTCCTTATGCTATAAGAGAGGAGTTGCCACTATGTGGATTACCTTATATATAGCCTGTCTAGACTTGTGTCTTCCTTTTGGACTTTATTAAGTTAGGGAGTATTTTTCACTTTTTTACTTCGGCGTGTTTTTTTTAGACACTCTTATTTTATGTAGTACGAGAATTCCCGAGTTGATTAATTACTACATGTCACCATCCTGGTTTATTTGAAGTTAACTGATGAGGGTTTAAACTGGGGAGGGGAACGTAACTGCGTAAATGATCCAAACAGCAACGCTAGTGATTCTGGTTAAATGAAATTTTACCAAGATATCAGTATTGAATCAATCCCTTCACCAAGCTAATTTAAATAAATACTCAGGCAACAGCAAGTGTCCATTACAATAGTTGTAGGAATTGAAATGGAATTTGAGCTTCGCCTTAAGGAAGCCAAAGTACTCGTAGCCAGGTAAAGAAAAGTGAAACAGGATCGACTGTTTACCACCCTGCTAATAATCTCTCGATGGTCGTAAAAAGGATAGACAAAATTATAACTTTCTTATATTTTATAATCACACACTTCTTACACTATTATGTAAAATAATTTAATTGACGGTCGATTTACAATTTGGCACAATAATGCAAGGAATTACCTAGAATTACGTGTTTCATAAGATATTTTAAGATGAACCTATTAACAATGGTATGATTGTCTCGGTCTACCAAAGCTTTTTCCTAACACTTCCAGCAAGTAGTCGGGCAACCTTTTTACAATCAAATGACTTCCTAATCACTCCTGAATAACATTATTGTTAAAATGATTTTTTGAGTTTGGATCAGTCTCCCACAATTAAATTACTATTTTCTTGCTATTAATGAGCGTATCTTTTATGATATGTCTCTCGTAGATTTCAAATATCTTCCATCATATCCTTAAAGCCAATTTAAAATAACAAGAGATGTAATTGAATCGTAATTTCGTGAAACACGGTCGTTATAGTCACTTCAATTTACCACATACATGTAAATGTCGATTATCAGGGATTCATGCAAGCATCGGATGAACCTAGAACAAAACGTGGTGTTCGGCATATTTAGCGTCATTTCAGACGACACAGGAGGCAGCAAATATGTGAATGGAGATTTTTGCAGACAAATATTTGAGAGACATGCAACAAAGATGACCCATGTAAATAAAAACAGAGGATTCATTTTTTTTAACATGAGGCTCTCAGTGTCAAAAAAATGACAGTATTAGTTATATTTATTAATATAATGTGATCGCTGATATTCCTCAATGTTCCTACCCTGCACTGTACCTTCTAACACTGTATCCTCAAAATTAATCTGTAGCATTGCATTTTCTAAGGTAGTCCAAATTTAGTTACTAAACAGTTTAGCATAGTTGCATAGAAATATTAGCGTATTATATATCATGGTAACAAAATCGGTCACAAAGAAAGAACCCATTAAAATACCATTAAATAACAAATTATGTAATGTTACAGCAACCTGAGTTGAGGGACAGGGATTAAACATTGAAATTCCACTTTAAGTCATTTTCTGCTACCCAGTAAGTTTATATTACACTGAAATATTTGCCTTGAACTCAGGTCTTTCTATTTTTTTTTAAAAAAAATGTTGCAATTGTTTGTAAATAGCTTGTGTTTCAAAAACATACAATTTCGATCACACGAGTTCAAGCTTTATAATCAAGACACACAATTCATTCAAATTATATTTTGGACGAAATCATTAACAAACTACTCAGCTACTTAAATGAGTGATTCGTACATATAAATAATTTTATTACGTGTATGCTGATTCAAGCTGTATCAATTCCTTTCGCATTAATAAACATTCTCTTAACATACTCAACAGTTACATTCTACTGCGTTCAAATCGTTTGCCAAATTTATCAGAAATTTGTTTAGCGTGGTTGGATTTCAAAACGAACGATTTGATCTTCAATTCCTTCACCAGTAAACATTTCATTTGACAACTTCCATAAGTCAAGATTTATATTTCTTTTATTATTATTATTATTTGACAAAACTTTTATCCAAAGATTATTTGTTGGTTAAATGTGATACAATATATACAAATTTAAAATATGTACATAATTTAAATGGTAGCATGGTAATTTGGTAATACAGCAATTAACCTACTTTTGCAAAATTTTTATTCTTGAATCTAAATTTCTGTGTCTAAGGGGTATACATTGTTGGGCTATGAAGGTTTACTGGTGATGTTGAATTTGATGGGATGATGGAGTGGGTGGGTGGGGTCTGCGGATATGAAGATGGGGTTGGTTAGGAGGTGCAGAATGTTCTGGGGGAAGGATGAAGTCGACAGGGCATTTTCTCTTGAGGCGACGTGTGTTTAGTGGTGGGGGAGTGCTGTAGAATTGCTGGATCATGGTGTTAGAATGGTTGAAGTGCTTTTGATTAATGAGGTTACTGATTTGGTGATTATTGAATTGACTTGGGGAAGTTTAATGTTGTGGTGGATTCTGGAATTTCTGAGGTACCAGGGAGAGTTAGTGATGGTGCGAAGGATTATGTTTTGGTTTGTGTGGATTTTGGCTGAATGGGCTTTGGCTGTTGCTCCCCATATGGATGAGGCATAGGACCAGGTGGGTTGTATTATGGAGAGGTATACTAGGCGTTTTATGCTGAGTGTGAGTGGGGATTTTCTGTTTAGGACGGGATATAGAGTTCTGAATTTAAGGTTGATTTTGGAGAGGAGGTGTTTAATGTGGGGTTTCCAAGAGAGCTTTGAATCGAAGAGGAGTCCTAGGTAGGTGGTTTCTGTTTTTGTGGGTATTTAGGCGTTTTTTAGATAGAGGGGGATGTGCAGAGGAGGATTTTTGGATAGTGTGAATGGGACAGTTACTGATTTGGTAGGATTTATGCTGAATCGCCATTGCTTGGACCAATGCTCTAGGTGGGTTAGTGCTGACTGAAGAGGTTGGATATTGGCGGTGAGAGAGGAGGCTTGGTAGGAGATGGCAATGTCGTCTGCAAAGAAGATTGTTCTAGTGGCGGGATGTGGTGGGATATCGTGGGAGATGTTGTGTAGGAAGGGGGCAGTAACGCTTCCTTGGGCGACACCTGCAGCGATGGGGTGGGGTTGGGATATGTGATTATTTATTTTGATGGCGAAGGTTCTGTTGGAGAGGTAGTTGAGGAGTATTCTATAGTGGGTGTCATTTAGGTAATCTTTGACTTTTGAAAGAAGGGAAGGGTGATGAATTTTGTCGAAGGTTTTTTCTATGTCTATAAAAGTGGTGATGCAGGATTTGCGTCGTTCAAAGTAGTTGTTTATGAGGTTGGAGAGAGAATATAGTTGATGGCAGCAGGAATGTTTTGGGGCAAACCATATTGTGTGTCGGGAACTAGGAAGGAGAATTGGTTGATAAAATGAGGGAGAAGTAATTTTTCAAATAGTTTGGAAATTCTAGGAAGGAGGCTTATTGGTCTGTAATGGGATTTTGGTTTGTTTGGTTTTGGTAACATGATTATGGTGGCATGCTTCTATTTGGTTGGGTAGTAGGTTGTTCTGAGGATGGCATTGAAAATATAGGTGATTAGGATTATTGTTTTTTTTTGGAAGATGTTTTAAATGGTTGTTGGTGATGTGGTAATGTTCTGGGAGGCTTTGTTTTTTAGTTTTTTTATTGCGGTTTTGATTTGGGAAGGGGTGAAAAGTTTAGGGAGGGGGGATAGTTGTAGGAGCTGATGGAGTTTTGTTGCTATGGTGTGACTGTGATTGGTGTAAAAGGAGGAGTTTGGGGAGAATTGTTTGGTCAATATTTGGGCGAATATGTTCATTTTTTGTGAGGGGGTGGTGAACCATTGGTTGTCTTTTTTAAGTGGGGTTAGTAGTTTGTAAACAATAGCGAGCTCGGCTAATTGCAAGGTTAGATGTGTAACGTTGAACGGCCGGGTTGGAAGTCCTCATTTATATTTCGGACTAAGATTTCAGATGAAATCTGTTGCTTTAACAACATGTTGATTATCAGGGGATCATGCAAGCATCGGATGAAGCTAGCACAAAACGTGGTGTTCGGCATATTTTGCGTCATTTCAGATGACACAGGAGTGTTTGTACTGCTCTCATTTATGGCACTCCTCTTTTCTTTTTAACTTTATTCATTTTTTGAACACTGATTTTTATTTTTTAATCGGTTCACCAGGGAACACTTATCGAAATGGAAAGGGATTTAAATGATTTAAACAGGCATTAAAACATATTAAATATAGTATACAAAATAACTATTTACAAATTATATACATTGTCTGAATATTGCTCCGGTTGGCGGCATGAACCGATCTGATTAAAAGAATCGGCAATAATAGAAAATATCACGCCGTTAATTTTTAACCGTAATAAAAAGAATAAAAAATGCTAAGATACATACCTATAAATTTATCTATACTGTAAAAAAAAAATATATATATCGCGCCACGTGACAACAGTTTGCGGTGTGATCGTATCCCCCCATCATAATTTGGCTTAACACCAGCATATAGAAAGTGCGCACCAACGGAAAATAATTTGCTCTCGTAAACGGTGCTATACGCCTGGTAGTGGAAGGGACCGTATTTTTTGTTTTGACGCGACGGGTGGAATCTGGACAGTGAATGGTTATCCCAGGGTCAGTCACTCAGAGGATGGCAAGGACTGAGTATCTAAAAAAAAAGAACGGGACGGCCGGAGAGGCGAGTTGGCGTCTCATGAACTTGAGGACGACAACAATCAAGCGGGACCCGACAACTGTCTGGCGACGGAGGTTTCTGGATACCTGCAGAAAAAGAAGTGACGCTGCCCACTATTTTCTGGAGGCCACCGGAATATGTGCGTGAGCAAATCCCGCGAATAGCTTTCTTATACATTTCTTTAAAAAGATTACATTTGCCATTTCAATTTAGTTTGTTCGATTTCCACCCTGAGATGTTAAAATTAAATGCATATGTCTGGTTGAAAGGCGCAACATTTGGAATAAAATAAAATAAATGTACCAAAGTAAAATTAATAATAATTTCAAATTCACATAAATGGAGCAAAGAGTCTCAGTAACCGACCTTACCACAAGTTGGATTAGTGACTGTTGCGTCTATTTACTGTGCGATGTTGGCACTGCATGTTGAGCGGTAATTGCTCTCTCTGGTCCTCGAGGGCTGTGAAGGTGTCGACGCAGAACACTTGTGGGTGAAGACCGCTGCTAGTGTCGCACCATCCAAGATTGCTAGGCCCGGTTATAACGAATCTCCTTCAGACTGGCTCACCTATCTCAACATGTCAGGTTCATTTGACACAGCTATTATTAGCCCGTAGTCAAACTGTAGAATAAACTTAAAAGTTTTGTTGAAGTTCACCACTTGTACTTCCGCGCCGAAAAACTATTACTGTGCCGAGAGAAATACTTCTCTCATTTTCTGAGAGAATACTTCTCAATCTCGCACTAATGCCTCTCCATACATGAAATCTTGGGTATATATCTGGGGCTCCAATCATTTTAGGACTTCAAAAATAAACGTTCCCAACATATTTGGCGGGGTGGTTTATTATATGCCGAAGTCCGCACAGCCAGGTCAAATAAACATTCGGATCCTAAAATTCTGTTTACTCCAAACCGTGAAACATTTCCCGGAGTCTTGTCCTAACAATTATCGTCACGTAGAACCTTCCCTTCTTCCCTGAGCGGAAATGATTAACAAAAGCGGTATCGTTCCATGCAAGACGCAAAATAAACTTTGACGTAAAATACATGTACAAAAGTAACATTAAATACTTAAAGCTAAACACATGGTACATGTGGTTTACTACACACTTAGCCCACTTTTTATGAGCTTCCAGCTTACACACCCTAATTTTTCGTCACTACAACCGAACAGTTTCTCTAACAACTGAATACAAAGATTAGTTCCATAATAGATCAATCCTGCCAAAAGCGAACCTTACTCTGTTCTTAAATGAATATTACACAAATTATTTCGCGAGTTCCGGACATCTACACTGCGTAGTCGGTTTATTATCGAACAACTTCCACAAGACACGCACAGACTTACAATGTCACTGTTTAACAACGCCGTTGAATAAATCGCAGTGAAATGTTTTCCGCAAAACGAAGTCAGGTGATAGTGAAAGAAGGCGACAAACTTTTCGTTCGCATGCTAAATGAATTGTATTATATCAAAAATGTGTGATTCCAATTAGAATATTGTTATAACCTACCAAAGAGAACGCATAAATAAACAATTCGGTATTTGTTGACCTCTAATAATGAAATTATATCAGTCTTTCGAAGTTTGCAAAAACTTATTTTATTGTTGATTGTTTCAAAACTATCCGTGAATTATATTGTTCAAGGGTGAAGTGGAATTCACTGTATTTGTGTTCGATTTGTTAAAATTTAGTGTGAAGCATTAGATCAGCTTCAAAATTTTATTAATATAAAGCAACAAGATTTAAACTAAAATTCGCGAACAAATCTTGATTCTTAAAAATAGTTTTTTGGTCGAGAATATATCTATGCCACAGTAGAGTAGTAGTTTTTTTATTAGTGCGCTCTGCGTCTCTGAATCAATATTTGACAAGTGTTTTTCACATTAGTAGGAACTACCATCTATATTTGTAGTTACGAGTATGTTTCCATTAGGAAGAGCATTGTCTACAGATTTTCTTTAATTGTTTTTACTCCAACCATTTTAAATGGCGAGAGGGTAAATACGTCATGCAACAATGTCGCTAGACGGCACTTTATAAGAATTGTTGTTCCTATTAACAATAGTAATAATAATAATACGAGCATATATTTAGCAGTGTTTTAGCATTGTTTATATTACATCGTAATATTTATACATTGTAATGAAATTTGACTTACAATTTGTGTGTCGCTCTTTCGAGAGCTAATTTTTGGTCCTTGATAGTTGACTCGGCCTTGGTGTTTTCTTGTTTCAAATCTTCTACCCTGAGATTAACATAATGATTAAAAATGCGTAAAACTAAAATTGTAATTAACCGCGAAATATTTATTAACAACTTAAACCAGGAAAGCTTACATTCATTAATATCTAATACTGTATAATGCCCCAGAAAGTTTGTTACTCTACTTTTTAACACACACTGGATATAATAGCCACAAGAGAAATTTGTTGGTATGATAGGTCATTTAATTTGCCTTCCTTCTTATATACTGGAGTCTCAATAGATATTTTCAACTCCTTTGGTAAACATCCAGTACTGAAGGCTGCATCAATTACATTTATTATGCAGTCTAATACCTCTCCTTTGGTGGTTTTTAGTATTTTTGTGGACATACCACAGAAATTGACAGCATTTGAGGTCTTCATTATTATACCCAAGACTTCTTTAGCAGTGGTAGCACTAGAAAAATTGAACCCTGATGGATCATGCAATCACAGCTCAGGAACTCTCATATCTGCAGCATGTCTGGGAAGGGAGCATTCATAAAAAATTCATTTAGAAGGTTAGGTTTAATAGGGCAAAAGGTTCTTGACTCAATAATTGCTTCTTCTTTCACAATTTCCCAGTATGATTTGAAGTTATGGCCAGAGTTTTGTAAGATATCACTATTATGTTCTATTTTATTTTGTCAGCAGTTTTCTGAATGCAGTCCTCAATCTTCTAAGTAGTTGAATATTGTCCTCATTAAAGTTAAAATTTCTGTAAGCAGTGGCAAACTGTAATTGATTTTGCAACAATCTGAGCTCTCAACCATGAGGTATAGAAAGAGTTTCTATGCCCTTTGAAACTTCTAGTACTGCAAGAAGAATTTAGGTGCTTCAGAAACACATTCCAGAAGCAATTAAAGTTATTAGGTATACTTGGAACAGCCATACCTAAATTTTCCTTCAGATTGGAGGCTCATCAGTTTTTCTTCTAATGAATGTTGGCTTGAGCTATAACCATAGAATGGTAAGAGAAGTTACAGGATCTAATAGCAATATGAGTGACCTGGATGTTTGTTATGATGTTATCCAAGAACCTTTGAATTGCAGGTCATGTATAATTCATATGATCCTAATAAATCTAAAAATTGTCTAATTTATATTATTTTGTGATCTTATACTTGTTAGCAGTAGTTCAAATCTAGTTATGAAAAGTTATAGTCTTGTGTTTTCTTGGGCACACTAAATAGGCATATGAAACTACTTTTCACTATTGGTATATGTACACCATAAACTTCAAATAGAGATTTGAGCTTTATATTGTCATCTTGTAGCTTGCTAATTTGTTGAAAATCTAGTTCAGATGGTACAAAGACTGTACTTTCACCTTGTACTTTCATTGTTCTGTAGAAGTAAGCTGCAATGTTGTAGTTTGGTATATTACAATATTTTATTTCATGATCTGTCAAACAATGTTCATTGATATTTATGGTGAACATTTGATTCAGAGATGCGATCTCAGCACACAATTCAATTTCTTTTTTGCCATTCCTTGGATATTTAGATATAGTGCTCTTGGTGACTTTTCCATGCCTAGTCACTGTTTCTGTTGTCTCACTTTTTTTTTGTTATAAACCTTCTAATTATGGTGTGAATAGGCCAGCAGCTTAGATCTTCCATCTTGTCTTTTGCTGTCAGGTTAATTATTTCAAAGTAGCTGTTAATTGTTTATGTTTGCAGTTTTTTCACACTCAGAAGATTTCATTAGGACGCCTGTCTTCAAGATATTTCAAGGCTGTTTGACATTCAGTGTCTTCATTAATTCTTCCAAGAAAATACCACATCATTGAGGGCACTATTTTTAACTCATTTCCTTCGTCACTGGTCCCAATGGTAGTTTTCTTTAGAGAACATTTTGCTTTTCTTGACTTCTGTCCATTTAATATTTATACTGTCACTATAATAATTTTTATATTTTAATTTATATATTTTAAGCTTACAGCTTTTTGAACTTTATTTCAGTCTCTGTCCTTAATTAATGTTTTATTGGTTTTGGTCTAAATTTTACTTTGTGGTAGATCAATACTTGGACTTCATTTCTGCATTAAGCATCTCATTTTCATTCTTTCCACTGGTGGTAAGGTTATGTTATTTTGTTTGTCAGTTTTAATATGTTCTTGTTCTCCTGAATACTTCTCTCTCCACTGATACAATGTTGTTCAAAGAAGTTGATTTAGGTTGGTCTAAAATAAGGTTAACAACATTTTCAAGCACTGTAATCCTTTTAAAGAGAGATTGTAGTTTTCACGGACACAATCATCACAGAGTTTTTAAAACTGATTATAGTTTCCACTTCCTTATCATTTATTCCTACACACACACACACACAAGATATATGGAATACTTTTCCATATTTGATGCTGCAGTTCTGCACATTTTTACAAGAAAAATCTTACTTTTTACACATCTTATAAATAAAAAAGAGTGTATGTATGTTTGTATGTTTGTTTGTATGTTCGTTATACAAATCTACACCGGTAGAGAAAATTTCACCAAATTTCGTACACGTGTTCTTTACGACCAGGAAACAAACACTGTCGGGGTGAGACATGTCTACCACCCCCAGAAGCGGGGATGCACGGGGGTTGAAATATTTAAACATGCTAAAACAGCCGATATTTTAGTCGGATAATAATTTTTAGGGATCCAAGATATTTATAGTCTTTCCACTGATGATATCTGAATATAATTTTCATCCCCTACACCCTGGGAAAAGGGCACCCTTAGGGTTTGGGGTGGAGAATACAAATCTATACCGGTGGATCAAATTTCATCAAATTTCGTACACGTGTTCTTTGCGATCAGGAAAACAACACTGTTGGAGTGAGACGCGCCTACCACCCCCAGTAGCGGGGGTGGACGGGGGTGGAAATATTTGAACATGCTAAAACAGTCGATATTTCAGTCGGATAAATATTTTTACGGGTCAAAGAAATTTATAGTCTTTCCACTGATGATATCTGAATATAATTTTCAACCTCAACACCCTGGGGAAAGAGCACCCCTAGCGTTTGGGGTGGAGAATACAAATCTACACCGTTGGAGCAAATTTCACCAAATTTCGTACACGGGTTCTTTGCGACCAGGAAAACAACACTGTCGGGGTGAGACGCGCCTACCACCCCCAGAAGCGGGGGTGGACGGGGGTTGAAATACTTAAACATGCTAAAACAGCAGGTATTAGATTTGGATGAATATTTTCGGGGTCAAAGATATTGATTGTGTTTCTACCGATGTTATCTGAATATAATATTCATCTCCTACGCCCTGGGAAAAGGGCACCCTTAGGGTTTGGGGTGGAGTTGCTTTACAGAAAAATGACGCGAATACAACTGAGTTTGGAGTCAAATCGAAGGATATGGATGTCAGTGAGTTTACTTCGGATAAATATTTTTAATTGCCCATTTAACCCGAAGGGGTGGGGGTTGGAAGGGAAGATAGCCAGTTCTTGCGCGTTCTTGGAGGAGAATTACGTGAATACTATTTCAACGGATGTTGTTGAAAATATAAATCCCTTTAGACATTAGTAGTGAGCTTGCTTAGGGCTGGGGGTGAGAATTGTCTATTATTCTAAAACTGCCAAAATTGTTATGTGTTTATGGGTAAACTAGATTGATAGTGTTTCTACCGATGTGATATGAGTAAAAATTCAACCCTTTCCACCACGAGAAAGTAGCAGATTTAGGGGTGGTGTTGTTCATACTATTTTAACCGATGTTGTTTCCATTAATAACGACGTTTAATCAAAAATAAGTGTCTCAGAACCATTGCTTTTTATACTCTTTTAAAATGTTTTTATATTATAAATTGTTATAAACATAATTTTACATTTATTCCGTAATTGAAGTTGTATTATTGAGAAGAAATAAAGCAACAAATAACCACGGACAAATACATGTAACAAAAACTCTACATGCTAACGTAGTTTATAATTTAGTTTACTACAACTTCAATGAAAATATTATCCACGTAATCTACATTATTAGAACAATTGTTCTCAAAATCCTAAACCATATAAATCAATCTATTAATAATCCCTTTTCTACCAGAACGAAAGGGCTTAATATAAATAATTATTACACTTAATCTTATAAATAAAAATGAGTTCAATTATAGCATCAAATTGGCCATTTAGCCCCAAGGGGCGGGAGTGGATGGGATGGAAATTTTCTAACATGTTAAATCATCGATATTAGCGTGGAATAAATAAATGCCAGGACCATTGACGTTGATCCTACCAATGTTGTTTGTAGGCATGATAGGGGTGGGGCTGGATGGGATTTCCTTGAAAATAACGGGAAAACAACCGAGATTCGAGTCAAATCGAAGGTAATGGATGTCCCTGAATTTATTTATGACAATCTGGACAACGCGCGGGTATCGGCTGGGTTGGGATGAGTTGACCGGCAGTTTTTGCATCGATTAAATATATTTCGAGATGAATTAGATTAATAAAATTTCCCTACATGTTCTCTGTGTATAATTTCAACCCTTTTCGGACTCATAAGGGTGGGCATGAAGTATCATTACATAAAAAGAAACCAGAAACTATCGGGATTGTCACTGAGTTTAATTAATTTCCTTGAAAATAACGGGAAAACAACCGAGATTCGAGTCAAATCGAAGGTAATGGATGTCCCTGAATTTATTTATGACAATCTGGACAACGCGCGGGTATCGGCTGGGTTGGGATGAGTTGACCGGCTGTTTTTTCGTCAATTAAATATATTTCGGGATGAATTAGATTAATAAAATTTCCCTACATGTTCTCTGTGTATAATTTCAACCCCTTTCGGACTCGGAAGGGTGCACCCTTAAGGGTTGGCGATGTAAGTAGCATTAGATAAAAATAAACCAGAAACTATCAGGATTGTTACTGAGTTTAATTATGACATTAAACTTGACCGTTTAAGTCCCCGAAGCGGGAGTGGTCAGGGGTGAAAAATTTGAAACATGTTAAACGGTCGATATTTGCAATAATTATTTCCTAGGGTTAATTACTTTGATAATATTTATACCGATGTTGTTTGTGTATAATTTAACCCCTGTGATGGGAGCAAGCTTAGGGGTGGGGTGGAGGTACGTTAAATAAAATCCCGCAAAAACAATAGAGATTCGAATCAATTCCGAGACTATGAATGTCGCTGAATCTAATTGTGACAACCTGGGTAACGCGATGGGTTTGGGTGGTGTTGGGCGGGGGAATAAATTTTCAGACAATGTAATCGGCCGATTTTTGCGTGGAATACATTCTTTTTCATTATCGCATATTTGTGGGGGTGGTCATCTTCTAACATGTATAAACGGCCGATATATTTAGTCAATGACTTCATCCGCCTTCGGCATGGGAGGTGAGCACATTTAGGGATAGGGTTCGAGGAGCTTTACATAAAAATAGCGCAAAAGTAACCAAAATTGGAGTCTTATGGATGGTTATAGATAAATGACATCTCGGGCAACGCCGGGCACCCAGCTAGTATAAAATAAAATATTGGTCATGTCAGCCATCTTAACTAGTCATCAGTAGCAGTAAAGAATATGAAGCGCATAAATGTATTTAAAAAATTTTATTGTTAGTGATAAAAAAATAGTGATAGGTAATAGAGTAAATATAGTTGTATTGTAATATTATATGTAATTTGCTTTAAGCTAAGTTGTAGAAAGAAAGAAATAAAACAATGTAGCCAGACTTGTCTTCAAAACATATCTCTCTAAAATCTATATCTACTATCAACTAGAATTATTTAACAAGTAGCCTGATTGCATTATAAAACAAATTTTTTAATAACTTATGTGTTAGGTTGAGAATGAATTTACACTTAATATTTTGCATATTTTTAAGACAGATATATGTAAAAATTATATTTATAAAAATGTGGTCAATAATAATTATTAATATATTTTAAAATTACCGTTGCTCCAAATTGTCTCGCTGTTTTTCTGTTTTCACCAATGTATCCTTTAGCTGCTTATTTATTTTCCGACATTCTCTCAGACGTTGTTCATAATTCTGTTCCCGAGTGTGAATCATAGTTTCCAGAGAAGTCATTTTTTTTCCAAAATGATTGAGTTGTCCCTCATACTTGTTGATATTTGCTTCAATATCAGATATTTTGTCCTTTGCATTTTTTAATACATATTCAGCATCCATCTAGAAAATATGTTATAATTATATCTACATACGCCAAAATAGTATTGGGAATAATCTTCAGAGCATTTACAATATCCAAATATTCTAAATATGCCATTTAAATCTCAAAGTTATAGAAATGTATATTCCTATTCTTACATTTAAATCTGTGATGTTAAATTTGATAAGATTATTTGCCCAAACTTTAACAAATATAGGAGATAGAAAAGACGTGTACATTGAAATAAATGTCTGTAAATAGTAGTTTTTCTGAATTATCAACTACCACAAGATAGCACCACTAGTATTACCAACAACAATGGAGCAGAAATGAAAAATTTATGTCTGATTGAAAATTAATAGTAAGATAGTCAAATACAGACAAAAGAAGAGAATATAAATACTACACAACGTTTCTGGGATCCTTGTTCCTTTTTCAGGTGCTAAGAAGAGCCCAGAGTGGCACAACTGCACTGGTAAGTTGACAAAATTTCAATGAAGGGACAAGGATCCCAGAAATGTTGTGTATATTATCTCTTCTTTTGTCTGTATTTGGCTATTGAAATGTGTACTGGTCACATGATATCTGTAGTATTGCACAGTTCACAGCTTTGTAAACATCATGTTTTTCCAAGAGCAATGTGTGCTCATTGTTGAATATTAAATTTTCCAGCCATTCATATCCATTTCTTTTTGACCAATTTAATGAGAAATATTCAGCTGTAACAGCACTTAGCATTCATAATATAACCAGATTAACATTAATATATGTTGTAATGTCAATGTAAATGTGCATGTCATTTCAACCAATCTGTATGATGTACTCTTTAATGGTTGATAAATACATAGATTCTAATAATCTGAAGAATGCACTCCATAAAGGCGCTAAAATGTACCTTTTTGTAAAAATGACCAAGAATACCACAAACATTAACACAATGTGTTAATTTAACCGTCTCAATAACTTTGTATTTAGAGAAGAAACAATTTGATGAAACATATGTATTATAAAAAGCAGTAGAATAAATTGAATGTGTAATGTGAAAGTATGCCACCAATTTAATGAAATATTTATTAGAAAAAGTTAATGGAGGAAAATAGCAGATAGCACAAAAGCAAGGGTTTAGAATGTCCGGCCACAAAATTTGACACCTCTCAAGTCGGGTAATCGGATTATCAGGTGAATTGATTTTTACCCCTTGGGTGGGGAAGAAAAATGTCCAGCTGGGAGGTGCATGCAGATTTCCAGAGGACAGTTCTGAAGTAGACCTTGAAAAAAAGAGTTTGAAAGTTGATCTTGGAGAAGACAGTAGGAAAGATGAGCTTGGAGATGATGGTTTGATACTAATTTCTAGAGAGGCAGTTGAATATTAGGAGGGAAATGTATTTTGCTTCACGAAAACCCGGGAAAACTAACAACTAGATGAGTTCATCACTTGGGCCTTTGACACTGCCAACAGGAAAAGTCACCCTGAGATCTGAGCACTCAGCACCAGACTTCCGGCAAATATCTCCGAATACCCATAAACTCAATCCATAGCCATCATCTACCTGCCACCACAGAATGGTCCCAAGTGCAGACAACAACAAAAACAGGTGTGTGTTTTTGAACTGAGACGAGTCTGACAAACTTCTGCTACATGACGCCCACTAGTCATGACCCTTTGATATAATTTAATCATTTGAGTCTCATGTAAATGCTCTGAGAAAAGTAAATGTATGTTTATAATAAATAAATAATTCAATATTAAACATTTGTGTGATCAAAACAATCATAACCTCCCCCCCCATTTTTTGTTACAAATGATAATAATAAGTGAGACTTTTTATTTTACTCATACTTACATAATATTTGTAATTACTAATCAACTTTGCATTTTGTAACATGTTAAATTGTGCAACTATGATTCAGTTCTTTAAGAAAGGATGTACAGATGAGGCTCTTAATATCTTACCAACTACACAATATCTTACCAACTACACAAGCTGCCTCTGAAAAATTACTCTCTCTGTATGGTGATTCAGACCCTCAATTTCAGGTGTAATATATTTTCATTTATAGAATACTTTATTGTGTACTAGAAGCCATGAGAAGTATTAAAGCTAGCTTATGTATTTAACATTGGATGCCGTAACATGGTGGTTTGAGAATGTAATCTTCTGACTTTGTGGGAGCAGGTTGACTAGAAGTTGAGCATGGGTTTGGACTTTAGACCTCTTGGGGATGCCACCAGCACAATATGGCATCAGCTTAGTGCCTCATTTTCCACCACCTCATTAGTCAACTTTTGGATGTGGTTGAGCTCACACTTCAAATTTGGAACTTCCTGGAAAATGGTCACTCTGGGCTTCCTCATGAATTCTATCACTTGGTCTAGAATAAATCTTCTTTGTAAATTAAACTGAGTTTCTGAAGGATTTGACCCAATATGTTATCTGCCTCCTCTGAAAGCTTCATGAAAACTTGAAGCCAAACTCCCAAACTATTAATCTATCCTATTGAACTTTCCTATGCAGTCTTCCTTAATTTATTATTTCATTGTAACTTTGGTCATGATGACAAAAATATTACACAGTAAGATGTCTTCCATGTCCATGTCCATGTCCATACATTGAATATGACAGTGGTTGGTGGTGGCTACTTAATAATGCATGTACAGTGGGTAAAAATATTTTGTTAAGTGTGGTGTAGGATGCACGATGCAGTTTTATTTCTGTTTAGGAGGATGATATTAAGTTCATGTAATGATATAGGGTACAAATAGATATGAAAATAGGATAGAGAAATTCTAAAATGAAATAGTAAAGTTGAGATCTGAATGGCAGGCACATAGTGCTGCTGCATCTTGTTTGGGAAACAATGCAATATTAAATTCAGAGATGGGAAAAAGAGAAATATGTAGATATGAATACAAGGATGAGTTATTATTTAAAATGAATATGAAAACACATTAAAAGATGAGTCCTGGTAATGCCATATTAATGCATTGGGACAATCTTAAATTTTTTTATGATGATCAGGTCCATGCCAGATTCACGAAATTGACAAAATATTTCATGGATCTTGTGATGTGGAAGTGATTATTAGTTTGGTATGTCAAGAGTTATGTAAAAACAGGCTACCTATGCCACACAGGCAAACAGCTTCGTGAAATTTTAAGGGGAGTTTCTTACAATAATACCTGCAGGAGGTGAGTCGGTATACATTAATTTTCTAGGACTGTTGGAGGAAGAAGGAAGGGGTTGGGCATATGTTTTTGGCATGGTAGAGATGTTTTTGAAATATGTTTGCCTGTTTGGTTTGGTATCTCAACAAATTAATCAAATATGTTACTTTGCCTTTCACAGAAATCATTTAGTATACAGAAGTTTCATGGGATGCAAATATTACATGACAGTTAGAGAACACCCAGAAAAAGGAGCTGTAGCACAGGCAATAAGACAAAAGGTAAAAAGAGTATTGATTTCACTACAAAAGATTATGCAATATAAATGGTAAAGCCTGTGTAGTAATAAAGCAATGTTAAAATACTAAACAGCAAAGTTCACAACATTGAAGTAAATCGGGTGCTTTTGTTTTGGATGTATAGTTAAATAAGCTCATTTAATAAGTCAAAGTAATAAATAAAATTTAAATTGAATAAAATCTTCTTGGGCTTCTAAATGGGTTAGAAACCTTTCTTTACACCGAGAAAGACTGTATTCTTCATTAAAACTTAAATTGTTGAAAATATTAAACCATTAGTATTTTAAAATTCACAAATAGATAATGAACAGCAAGTAAACCAACAAAATTAGGAGATAAAATAAGTACCCCACAATGTGTTCTTTTTTCGTCACAGGTGTACACATGATTTGTGCTGTGTTGGTCTTAAGCAGAAACATTGTCTGGTATTTATAACTTTTGTCTGTATATTGACTATATTTTTAATATCAGTTGCATTAATTATTAGCAAATGATAAAAATTACCAGTTTTTGTTGCCCCTTCAAACTATCTATTTCCAACTTATTCAGAATCTCTGCTTTCTCCTTTTCCAGCTGAACCAATTGTTCTTCGAGCAAATAGGCTTGTTTTGTTTTCAATTCTTCCTTTTCTTGCCAGATTGCATTAATCCAATATAACAACTCAGCTTGTTCATTCAATTGATATTTCCTTGCTTGATCCAAAGTTGATTCCAATCTTGTTGCTGTTAAAAAAATTCCAAAATTCAAGATGATTGAATTGATTATTAAGCCATGTATAGTTGAATATACAGGCAAATTTGAAATTACTGAGTAATACGCCATTTTGGAGTATGATTTACAATGTCAAATGTCTTATTAATATGAACATGCAGTCCAGAAAATATTTCCAAACTGCTCCAAATCCTTAACACTGTAATATGTTATTTGAATGTATATAAATTTAATTTAATTTAAGTTCTTCTTAGATCTATAAGTGGGTGTTGGTCAGGCACCTGGTGAGAACAAGGCCCTATAATCAGTTAAGTGAAAGAGGTATCAGTGGCAGACTGATTTACTAAGTTCACATTTGGAATACTAAGTGAATGAATGTTATCTGATGTGGTTGGTTATGATGGATATGTTAATGACCATAATAATGGCTATGAGGACAGATATTTTCAAAGAACATTGGCTATTTCAAAGGACATTGTTTATGTCATACTCAAATGTTTAATACTTTTTGTTTTAAATCATATGCATTTTATTGTTATTATTCCATTATTGTTTGATTATATGGATGAAATATGTGAATGGATGCCAGTTAGGACATCACATGCTCAATACATTCAATAATGTTTAATCAATTTTATTCAAAGTAATATTATGTTAGATATATTTTAAAGTAAATAGCTAATTTGTATTGGACAATAAGTTGGTTATGTAATTATGGAAGGGGAATCAGTTAAAATCAATAATTAACATAGTAAAATTAAGCAGAGAGCAAATGTATGTTACAATCAAATCAATAATAATTATTTGTAACTGAGAAGATAATGCATATACACACTTGTTTACATTGTGAACTTTTATCTGCATTCATGTGTCCTGTCAATCGGGGTCTGTTTTGTAGTGCTTATATTTGATTCATAGCTTAAATATATAGCAGGAGCAATGCCCACAGAATGTATCAGGTTGGTCCCCTACTTATTGTCTTGAGACAGAATGAAGTTGGTTTGACAACAAAATTAATGTTTCCTGGAGTAAATGGAACAAAGTTAGACAGCCCTGTGTGAGCAAGATATGGAGCCCAGAAACTGCACAAAAAGTATAATTAAGAGAGGAGATGGAATTTAAGTAACAGATGTGGTAGAGTGTGGACAGAGACAAGGTTGGTGCTGAGTGAGCAAATTATAAAAAAAATCATGCAGCTATTGACGAGATTATACATGTGGTACAGAGCTAACAGCTGAATCCGGAACTCCCTGCCTATCGATAACCAACTTCTTGGCAATAACAGTGGACGCTGGTGAGGTCTTCCCTATATGTTATGCATTGCCAGATCCAAATAAAGTTTTGAAATAGATGCTTTCTCTGCTACTTGGCCCAAACCCCTGAGAGAAAAATTGTCCTGAGATTAAGATTAAAAATTAATTAAAATAATGTAAAATAAATGTAAATAAATGTTGTTTAATTAATAATAATTCAGTTATACTTAATTGATAATAAAATGTGCAGTCGGCTGGCATATAGGATGCTTCTCTCGTATAGATGGAAGCTAAATCGTCACAATTAAAAGAACTTCCTTTTGTCCAACATGGAAACTCTGACCTCAATTACATTAATCATATGCATGTAACCCATTATCTCTTTCCATACCAATTATATATATAGTGAGAAAGATAGAATTAAAGAACAAAGATTGGGAATGCACTCTGAAGAAAGAATATGTGTTAGGCATAGTGATACACTCAAAGGAAGCACAAGACTGGCTATATTTGTTAGGTCTGAGGAAAGGCATGGTAGCTCAATGATCGTGCACTTGTGTACAAAGCAAAAGTACCTGGTTTTAATTCCTGGTCTTACCAAATATTTTCAGTCTTTCCTTCTTTTTCCTAACCTCTCTACACCTTGAACATATGCTTCCTTTGAGCGTATTACTATCCCTAAAGCACATGATTTCTTCCCAACCTTTGCCCTATATTTCTATCTTTCTCATTATTCAATTATCAAATGTTACTTTGTCATTTAATTAATATACTTAACATTTGTATATAGTATATAGCAAGTGAGGATAATGTGATATTGTCCTTTGGACAGGAAATGATATGGAGTTAATGGCTTACCTGAATTTGAGGGCCAGCCTCACCAAGTTAGACAGGAAACAACTCTCCTTCTTCAGGAGATATTTTGCACTTCATGTGCAACCATGTAACACAACCCAAAATTTGAACTATACATTTAGTGTGACATGGTGACTGATGTTCATTTTTAGATAAGCAATGCTAATCCCTATTTTCATTCCTACTCATATAAATTTGGTTTACTATGTGAAATTACTCATATTATATACATAATAAATAATGCCTTAGATCTGGGTTGAAGGTGGAGATCAGAAATTTTTTCAAGACATTTAGTCTCCAAATCAGTGGTAAGCATTCTTTGGCAGCAATCTATCCCACATCAATTGGACAAATTGGTTGATAAAATTTCTACGATATTAAAAATAACTTCAAATTAATTGAATAATGAAATATAATTTTGTAAATCTTACCTTCTATTCTGAGATCATTTAACTTAATATTAACATCTTCAGCATTCCATTTGCTTTTTATACCATCAACCCAACAGAGTATGTTGTTTGTTTTGTCAACTGCATGGTCACAGAGATCCATACATATATTTGTTATTCCTTTTAGTTTATTCTGGATTACTGGCAGTAAATCTGCTTCTGAAACTGAAAATAAACCATATATATATAAATTGGTTTATTGAAATGTTGGAAAGATAAGGTAGAGAATGTTGCTTACTTGAAACCAAACATTTCTGCAGCCATTCAATTAATGAATGGAAACTGCCAACATGTGGTTTTTTTTGTCTACTGCATTTTATTTTAAAATTAACAAAACAATTTTTTTAAAAATATTTGAGCTAATGGTTTGTCTTTTTTCCATGCATAAGCTTTGAATAGCAAATGCTGCCTTTCTATTTCCCTTAATTTTGCTAATGACTTCAAACCTAATTTCTCTACTTTTATGTTTCTATGTCAATCTACATGTACAAATTTAAATAAAATTTTCAGAGGTTCTTCCAAGTCTTCTATTAGATTAAATTATAGGAATTCCCGATATATATTTGAATACTGTCACACTAAATCTCCATTAATTTTGAATCCCAATTCCCAAAATTTTTAAATTTAAAACTTGTTTCAAACTTTACATGATACTTATTCATTTATAGCACACAGGACCTTAAATTCAGCTAAGTAGTAAAAGAAACATGCTAGTTTGCCACCAGAAAACACCAAATGCAACATATTGTTCTGTTAGAGAATTACATTTTTATACTAATATTTTGTCTTTTATGCTTCAACTCCCTATGATGCAAGTGATGTGAAACTGTTTTGTAATTAGTCAGTTTTTTGTACAGTTAAAATGAATCCAAATTCTGTATAATTGTAAATTATACCACCAGTTCCTCAGAATATAAGATTAACTATCCAAATGTCTTTTTGAAATATCCTCCATTGAACATATTTGGGCATGTAGCAACCATCGTGCATTAATATTTTTATGTACTGAACTTAATACAATATATTATGTACCAGTTTGTATGAGATACGCCAGATTTATGAGTGCTCACAATGCCATGATTAAATTAACTTAGCCTGTGATAAATGGTCTTGAGTAATAGTTGAGATCCATAGTGTTTACAATGTTATAATGTAAGGAGCATTTTTTTTGTTACACCATACATACACCATACATACACCAGGAAAACCTTGGTTTATTGATAAACTTCCTATACCGCATAGGATATTCTATTCATACACCAAGAAATTGCCATTACAAATTCGAAGATATATGAGAGGGTAATTGAGGTATATGGTTCTTGCAATCCTACTTATAAAAATTTAAAATTATTAGAGGAATTATTTTGTGTGTTGGTGATAATTTTTTTTTTAAAGTTTTAAGTTTTGAGGACCTTTGGAAATCAGATTTAAAGAATAAATTTGTTTCAATTTTCCTCTATACCATTAATTCTTTAAAAGCCTTAATCAAAGGAAATAAATTTTGATTACCAAATGGCCATGGATTGTAATTGCTGAATGTATATTTTAATTACAATAAAAAGTTAGTAAATTATTTTCAATTTACCAGTCTCCATTGCATTTATATCAAATCCATTATTTTCTTCAGTATTACGAGACTCCAAACACTTTACAATAACTTCTTGTGTATCCTCTGAAGGCATCTTCTCTCTTAATTTTCGAAGTGTTTTATAACCCTCAATAAGATCTTTCTATAATATAATTAAGAAAATGAATTTGTATAAATTACTTCTATTAATTTAAAAATTAAGTTTAATTATAATTGTTAGCTTATTTGACTTTGTTTAAGATAAGTGAGATCTGCCAATTATTTGCACTTACAAAAACGAATAAAGTTATAAATATTATATACTTACTCACAGTCATTGTCGGCCCGACAACAGTACTATATTTTATTATTAGTAGTGTGTAAGCCTGAATTCATAAAGTGTTACCAAAATTGGTTTTTATTTAACAACACACCTTTATTCCACAGCTGCTTCTAGAAACCCAGGCCAATTAGGAAGCAATTAAGTGCTATCCCTACCTGTTTGTCTTCAAGATCCTGTTTCATTTTCTCAACTTGATTTTTTATGATGCTCTGAGTTTTTTGTTGTGGGGAAATAGTTGTTTTAGCTAAAGATTTCTTGGAGACTGGTTTCTTCAGATTTGATTTGGAAGCAGAGATACTTCTTCTTATAATTGTAGGACGTTTTGGTATTGATTTTGGGAGTTGTACTTCATCCTGAATTTTTAAAAATGAATGCTAGATTGTAAAACAAATTATAAGCTAAATATGAACAGATTTACCAGAATATAATAATTTTTAGTTTAACTATATGCAATTTTGTAAAAAACATAACTTTTCATTGCAACAGTGATGATTGCAAAAATATTGTTTATTGATTCTAATTTTAGACAGTTGGTCAACTGAGTTTCCATTATTAAATTTTTATTTATATTTCTTTAGAATTTTGTATACATGTTTTTATTTATTATTCAATTACATACAAATTATGTAACCTGAGATATTTGGGAAATATAAATAAGAAACCATTATTTTACATTAATATTTTGTCATACCCTTTCTGATAAAGTACCTGATTTATTTGGACTGTCATTGCAGATTCTACCAATGTAGTAGTGCTTCCAATAGAGCTTCCACTTTGACTTCTTAAGCGTAATGACTGAAAGAAACAAAGGCATTTATCAATATCAGTTATATGACTTCACAATAATTCAAGAATAGAATAGATGAAGATGTAAATCATGTCATGTGTGTACAATTTTAGGGAGCCTATTTGTAGATCAAATGAGCTGGTGATAGAATTTCAGATATAAGGTTAAAAATATTAGTGTCATAAGAAAAGGAAGCAAGAAAAAACAAATATCTATGTTCAGACAGTTTTTGGGGGGGAGGGTGGGGGGCAGACAACATGAGGGTAATCCACATGGTGGCAACTCACCTTTAATAGCATAGGAAGGGATTTGAAAGGGGGGATGTGGAAGGGTAGAGGAAGTTAGCCAAGGGTTAACTAGGGCCCCCGGGCTATATTTTAAGGATTCTACCCGGCATTCTCCTAAAGGAGGGTTAACTAGGGCCCCCGGGCTATGGTTTAAGGATACTGGGAAGGTTCACCTGCGAGAGAGTTCTCTCGCAGGACAGTTAAAAAACATTTATTTTTGTATTCAAGTAAAAAGTATTATAACTATCAAAAGGTAGCCTGCGAGAGGATTCGCTCTCAGGTGAACCTTCTCAGAGTACTCTGGCGGAGGCTACCTTTGGGGATGCCTTCACATCTCTCTGATTTTTTGAACTAAGGTTCCCACATGCCGAGGCACCTCGGCCTGTTTTTGAGAGGTGTATGTTCCGGGGTCGCAGTTCTTTGGCATACGGTAAGAGTTGTTTTCTGTTCCCATTGGAACAGTCGTCCAGCTGCCTACTAAACTGGTCGAGGCACGGAGAAGGGAATACTGCGTCCCAACAGCAAACCCCTCTCCCGCTATCGGAAGGGCGTGGGACAAGTACCCAATGCCCGACCTACCTGAAGCAGGTTTTTCTAGGGTTTACCCTGCATCACTTTTAGGTGATTTGCCGGGTGGGATCCTTAAACCATAGCCCGGGGGCCCGAGTTAACCCTTGGCTACCTTCCTCTACCCTTCCGCATCCCCCCTTTTCAAATCCCTTCCTATGCTATTAAAGGGGATTTGCCACCACGTGCATTACCCTCATGTAGCCTGTTACCCTTAAAAAATATATTATAACTGTCAGCGGACGTAGACTCGTTACATCTTCGGCCTAAAAAAAGCTATCCCAGCTGTTGTTGTTGCTACCGGTACGGTATTAAGCCTTTATAGTGGGGACTGTACAATACTCTACTGTGCATATTCTGGAAGTCACGAGGCTATCGGTTGGGATGTCAAAGTAAACGATGCGAGGTCTGGAAATAATTCCAAATCTCGTGAAGGTTACGAATATATTGAACGGCAGTTAAATTTTAATTTAGATAACTAGCTGGGCTATCGGCTTTGCCGAAGATGTCATATATCCATAACCCCCGATTTGACTCCAGTCTCGGTTCCTTTTGCGTTATTTTTATGTGTCGCACCTCGACCGCTCACCTCCCATGCCGAAACGGTTAATTGGACGAATATATCGGCCATTTTAACAGGTTCGAAAATTTCCACCCCAGATAATGAAGGTTAAACAAAAATTATTTCTTGAAGGCAAAAATCGGTTGGTTAATTTGTTTACCATTAATTTTGAAGAATATAAGTAATAAAAACAAATTCATCTGTCACTAATAAAATGTTCTTAATGGAGTATTCATTTGATAATACGAACTTACCGAATAGTTGCTCCCACTGCGAGAGATCTGCGATGTCAATTTATCAGATTTTTTTGGATCCAGTGCTACAGCGCCCTTCACTTTGTTTTGTATATGGGGTGTATATTTAGTCGGAGATGGCGAACAACCTGTTTCAAGAATTATATTTATGTGAAATAATTAATTGTTTTATAATATAAAAATTTGTTAGCCCCCAGCAAAGAAATAATATGATTAACGTTAGATACGGAAACGTGTGACATAGAGTATAAATGAATTTTTTTCGAAAAAAAAATGTAGATTCAATCATTCGGTAACCCTTATATATTTTTGACAGGCACATTTCGAAATTTGGAGGAAACCAATCATAAATAATTTGATAATTATATATAAATTACTAGAAATTATATATAAATCCAAGAAACCATCGTAAAAATGAATACTTGATAATTTTGTTACTAAAAGTGACAATAGATAAAGAAAACAATCAATGCGAGTTGCCTAATGAATCAAGTCATGATTGTTGTAATTATAAGTGGTCCAATTTTGCTTCCAGAAAGTTTTCTGTTGACCTTGTGTTACACAATTTTAGGTGAAAACTCTTTGGTTGCGAAATTAATAATACTTATATATCAAACTTTTTTTATTGTTGTTCGATGTGAAAATCAAAGACATTAATTTAATCCTTAACCCTTAAACATACCGCCAGTCGAGAATAATAGCTCATAAAGTGTTACAAAGAATTTGAATGGCGTCAACAAGTTCATGAATCTCTATACCCCAAAAAAGAAAAAAGTATTAATTTTTAACAACGGAAATATTTGTATTCTATTGCAGACAACTTATGAAAAATTTTGGGACTGTTTTCGCTATTTGTAATTATTTTTAAGAGTTTGAATTTTGTTTGGAAGAAGATTGACGCGATTTGACTTATATATTGTATCTACGTAATTAAGTTGTAAAAAATGCATAAGTGCCATCTATTTACATACATATACTTTCAAGTTTGTTTAAAGTCTCTTAAATTAGTACGGTTTGCCATTGACGCTAACACTAAAATAGGTGCTCAGCGAATACTTACTGAGATTCTCATTGAATCTTGAAATTGGAGCTTTGGGAAAAGACATTGTTCAAATCATGGAAACCGCACTAGAATTTCACGATAACGAATATAATTTTGTATCACGATGATTTTGCAGGCGCGCCGAAAATCTGTTACATCGACACTAGTTTATTTAGAACATGGCGTCATGCCTAAGAATAAAAGATTCTGTAAAGTTGGCATAATTGTTATATTTTCTCTTAGAAAAGATATTGACTAACGAGTAAGAAATATGTTCATCTAATTTTGGTATCAGAATAAAAACTCACAAATACATGCTGTTCGTATTCGTAAATGAATTAAAATTTAATTGTTTCACTAGCAAATTCTGCTAGTTCTGTTTCGTAAACGTTCGTCTAATTTTGGTATTTTAATAAAAACTTGAAATACATGCTGCTTGAATTTGTAAAGAAATAAAATTTGATTGTTTCATATCAAATTCGGCTATTTCTGCTTCGAGATTGTTATTGTAATTGATTCTGTACATGTAAGCTTTCAGTTAATAGTAGCATCGTTCTTCTTACCGTAATCCAGATTAATGTTCCATTCAATATTCTGAAAAAAGATATAAATGCTTTCATTCAAGCTCAGCTCAAAAGGCTATTAAAGTTAAATAACAGATTAGGAAAGAAAAAGAACCAAAGAAAATTTCATATTTCATTTATTTCCAGGAAAACTTTCTACAATGTCATTTAGCAATGTCAAGAGAGAAAGAGAGACAGAAAAGGGGAAAGTTACAGAAGAGAGAAAATCAACAATTATAAACAATAAAGTTAATAAAAATCAGAAAGATATAAAAATCATTATTAATGAACAAGACATATTACGATAACTGAGCGGAAGTAACCGCAACTAGGTAATTAATCTTCCAGAAGAAAAAGTGAATAATAAAGATAATCTAATAAATTAAATAGTGTGTTTGTTTGTGAGTTTGTGTGTAAGTATGTATTTATTCAAATCTACACGTGTGGAACATGTTTCACCAAAATTCGACCACGTGTTCCTTGCGATCCGGAAACAAACACTGTGGGGGTAAGGCACGACCAACATCCCCAGGGCGAGGGTGGAAATTTTCAAACATCATAAAACAGCCGATATTTTTAACCGATAATTTTTTTCAGAAGCAAATGAGTTAGACAGTGTTTCTCATGATGTAGATGGAGTATAATTTTAACCCCTTTCGGAATGGGACAGGAGTACCCTTAGGGTGGGAGGGGCCTTACAAGAAAATGAAGTAAAAACAGCCGAGATTGTAGTTGAATCTGGGGCTATGAATGTCGCTGAGTTTAATTATGACATTTAACTTGCCGTTTAACCCCAGGGTCGGGGTTGGAAATTTTCAAACATGATAAAACGGTCGATATTTTCGTCGAAAAAAATTTTTATGTAGCGGCTTCTTAGGGCCAAATTCCCGCGATCCGTCTCATTGGGATCGTGCCGACAAGCTCCGGGCCTATCCGTCAGCTCGCAGAAGTATGCCAACAGGAATATATTTTTTTTTTAGGGCAACAGGCTACCTGAGGGTAATCCACGTTGGGCAACTCCCCTTTAATAGCATAGGAAGGGATTTGAAAGGGGGGATGCGGAAGGGTAGAGGAAGGTAGCCAAGGGTTAACTAGGGCCCCCGGGCTATATTTTAAGAATCCTACCTGGCATTCGCCTAAAGAAATACAGGGAAAACCCTAGAAAAACCTGCATCAGGTAGGTCGGGCATTGGGTACTTGTCCCACGCCCTTCCGATAGCGGGAGAGGAGTTTGCTGTGGGGACGCAGCATTTTTTCTTCGTGCCTCGACCAGTTTAGGAGGCAGCTGGCCGACTATTCCAATGAGAATAGTGAATAACTCTTACCGTATGCCCAAGGTCTGTGACCCCGGAACATACACCTCTCAGAACAGACCGAGGTGTCTCGGCTTGTGGGAACCTTAGTTCAAAAACGGAGAGGAAAAGGCATCCCCAAAGTTAGCCCCTTCGTTTCTCTCCTACAAGGTACTGCGTGCGAGAGAATAACCCTCGCAGACACCTTTCCAACAGGAATATATTTTTTTTTTTTTTTGGGCAACAGGCTACATGAGGGTGATCCACATTGGGCAACTCCCCTTTAATAGCATAGGAAGGGATTAGAAAGGGGGGATGCGGAAGGGTAGAGGAAGATAGCCAAGGGTTACTAGGGCCCCCGGGCTATGGTTTAAGGATCCTACCCGGCATTCGCCTAAAGAAATGCAGGGAAAACCCTAGAAAAACCTGCATCGGGTAGGTCGGGCATTGGGTACTTGTCCCACGCCCTTCCGATAGCGGGAGAGGAGTTTGCTGTGGGGACGCAGCACTCCCTTCTCCGTGCCTCGACCAGTTTAGGAGGCAGCTGGCCGACTATTCCAATAGGAATAGCGGACAACTCTTGCCGTATGCCCAAGGTCTGCGACCCCGGAACATACACCTCTCAAAACAGACCGAGGTGCCTCGGCATGTGGGAACCTTAGTTCAAAAAAACCAGAGAGATGTGAGAGCATCCCCAAAGGTAGCCCCCGCCAGAGCTCTCATCCAACAGGAATATTTTTTTTTTTTTTTTTAGGGCAATAGGCTACATTAGTGTAATCCACGTGGTGGCAACTCAGGTAGTTCGGACATTTGGTCTTATATTACAATAAACACTTGCGACCTCCAGCTACTGAAAAATGCACTAGTATATCGTTTATTAATTTTCGTGTCCGAACAAGTCACTTCTGTGCGAAAAGTAACGACACGGTACATATGATCACATATTGTCGTCCGTATCTTTTACAGCTCAACTAAAGTAGGAATTATTAGAGGATAAACATGTTATTGCCACGTTGTCACACGTCAACCGTGTGCCTTATGGGATTCAGTACAACCAATATTAACGTCAAAGCCTTCGTTAATGTAGACAAGTAGGTAAAATAATTGCATGGATGATATTTACAAAATTTATGTTATCTGCATCCTTGGACAAGAGACACAAAAGGGAGTGGGATTCCTTACATTTCACCACGAGGACTTTAAGCTCCAAATTAAAAGAATTTTAACATGTTAATGGTGGATCATTGGATGGCTTTTCTGAAGGACGAAAACAATTACAATCGTAGGAAGGCGCTCAGAAATGCACAGCTCAGCCGAAAGGAGGGAATGATTTAGGTAAAATATGTTCAAATTGATATGCAGATATATCCATGCAACGGAATTGGTTAAAATATCGCATGTCCTTCGATAGATACATTCCCTCATTTCAAAAAATTAACAATAAAGCGTTTTAGTGTGAATATTATTTATAAAAATTAAGATAAAAATGAGTGATTGGGGAAAATCGTATCCAGAAAAATAACTTTAGGTGGATAAGAGTACGTGACAGTTGTATCTAGAAAATCAACTAAAAATTGAAATAAGAATGAAATGAATTTTTTTGTAAAATATTTATGATACGGTCAGGGTTATCTAATCGCTATTATTCGAATAAAAAGGATTAATATAAACCTATACTGGACATATCTCTTTCCAACGACGTTATTTGGTAATGTTGACAAGTGGATCTTGTAAGATGTGTCCCTGCAAACTATAAAAGCGAAATAAATTTAACATTACAATTAATTTCATAAACATTTGTGTAGTGCGAATGTGGCTATTGGAAACGCGTATGCGTCAGTTTCGCTGGATATACGTTTTCCTTTATCGCGATAGTTCTTATGTTTTGAATATTAATTCTGTAACCATTTAAATTAATTTTATTTGATAATTAATCCTGATTTTACTTTTAAAATTGGGTGTTTTCATTTCGTCAATAGTATAATTGTAGAATGCATTTCTTAAAATAAAAATTAAATTTTGATATACATTACATTCTGATGGGTTTGGGGCAAACTAAAACATTCTCTACATTATTTTTAATGTAATGGACGCAAACCATTTGGAAAATAAACGATACATATGCAGAAAGAGAAGGTTTGTAATCAATTGACACAGGAGAGGTTGAACCCATTCAAATTGGCCACATTAACTAAATAGCATTAACTGTTAATATAGAAAAGTGCTTAAGAAGTTGTGGCCTCAGAAATTGTTTCATACAAGCTTTCAGTAGTAAACTACAATCGTGCCGTTTTTCGTCTACACAAGTGAGAATATTCTCTTGTTATTTCATTATTCTCTAAACCTAAACGGTTAATGTTTCACTGGAGTTAAAGATGGGGTTTATAGATGTCACTGAGTTTAATTATGACATTTAACTTGCCGTTTAACCCCAAGCTAGGGGGTGGCAATTTTCAAACATTTAATACGTCCGAAATTTGAGTCGGTTAAATAATTTTAGTTGTGAAAGAGATTGATAGTGTTTCTACCGATGTTTTTTTTGTATATAATTATAACTCCTTTCGGAGGGAAACACCCTAAGGGGCGGGGGGGGGGTGGAGAGACACTACAAGAAAATATCGCGGAAACAATCCAGATTGGAGTCGAATCCGGGGTTATGGATGTCGCTGAGTTTAATTATGACAAACCGGGCAACACCGGCACCCAACTAGTAGTGGTGAATACTCGAACGTTTTTACTTAGACAATGGAATATCCGATCAATACCTATATTAATATTACCTGACCGTGATTATTTCAAAACCAAAGTAATGAATGGGTCCTTAATCAAACACTTTTTACTGGTACACTATGGTTTATTTTAAACAATTTAATTGACGTATAATTTAAATTATATATATTTTCAACTTTAAGTGTGTGATTGACGTCATTTCACTTAACATTTTAAAAAATATTTTTCATATTCATAACGAATAAAACAACTTATGACGGAGTTAGTTAAAACAGAACCAATTAGTGTATGACAATTAAACAAGTAATAAATTACACATTTTCTGACAGGAGTGAGGTAGGATAATATGCATAAACTAACAGCAGTCAGAGTCCCCACAACAAACCCCCTCTCCCGACATAGGAAGGGCGTGGGACAAATACCCAATGCCCGACCTTCCTGATGCAGGTTTTCTAGGGTTTGTCCTGCATTACTTTTAGGCGAATGCGGATCGGATCCTTAAAATATAGCCCAGAGGCCCTAGTTAACCCTTGGCTACCTTCCTCTACCCTTCCGCATCCCCCCTTTCAAAGCCCTTCCTATGCTATTAAAGGGGAGTTGCCACTATGTGTAGCCTGTTACCCCCAAAAAAGCTACGATATTGAACATGTAAATCCTATTGTAAATAATAGTATTATTATACTGAAACATGTCTGGAAATAAGTTGGCCTAAGTAAATATTTTAATTAAATAATAAGACCAATATGGTTAAAGTAACAGAAAGATTCTGACGTACAATTTTAAATACTGGCATTTTAATCTAAATTACATTAAAATTAATTTTATATGTTACTGTGATTTAAGGGTTTTGCATTTATAATATTAACATTAAATTCAAAAGTCGGTTTATTAGACAAGGAATTAATAAAAAAGTAAGAGAACCGATTTCTGTGTCGAATTGAAATTTATTTGGGTCGCTAATCTGTTTAGTGAAAGTCCTGATTGAAATCCAAGTTGAGTAACTTTCAATTCTGTAGAGGTTTGTAAAAGGTTACGTGTAAATTACCAAAAATCTCTTATTAGTGTTTTCTTAAGAGAGGAGCAGACTGAAACCGCGCAAGTTTGTATTGATTATTTGATGCATTTACTATCAAATCCATTCAAAACTTTTGATCTGATTCGAACGGAATTAGTTTATATTTCAGCACTAAGGTTTTGGAATAACCTGTATTTATATTTTTATGCAGATATTTTGAGTAGCCTATTGACTTTATTATGTTGATCAGTAAATTTTCTAACTTTGTAAGAGACATAAATCCATAGCTCTTAGAAATTTAAATTAATGAAATTTTCTCGTGATTTTGATTTTTAAACATAGAAACATAGAAAAAGATCAGATTCATGTTGTATTTTTTCTTATGTAGCACAGATTATAAAATAATATTTGTGATGAAATTGAAGTGTTTATACATATAATTTTTTTTCTATTTAAGTTTAAAAAATGGCGCAATTAAACGCTTCAAAAGGTGAAAAATCATATTGCCACATCCCCTGCGACTAAACGATCCTTTCTATTATTCAATAATAAATATTGTAATGCCTATTAATTAAGGCATTAATGGTGATTGACAATCTGAATTGTTAGAGAAACATTATTGACGGCGGTACCGAACACTACAAGCGACAATGAAACAGAGTATTGTAGTCTTGGTTGGAAGAAGGAATGCGCGCTCAAAATTACGAGACGAGAGCAGTCAGCTATGGAATTCAGTCGAGGACGGAACGAAAATTAATTGAGTTGGAAATCAGAGGCGAGAGCATTAAGTTGGGTCGACGTTTGGTTGGAAGTCTGCATTTTGGATCTTCAGCGATCGAGTGGTTGTAATAGAACTTTTCGAAAATTGGAAATTAAATACGTACCGAGAGACGAGGACTAAACACGTACCGAGAGCAAGAATCGAAGGCAGAACTACAAAAACCTGCCAAGCTGGGCAGCCGTGAGAAGGAGGCAACCGAGGGAGCGAGAGACGAAGAAGAGGTTCCTGGTTCCTGACTTTGTTCCACAAATATTTAAATTAGAATCTGTGAGCTAAGTAGAAGCTGTGCAAAACCCATCACCGTGCTTCGTAAATCCAAAGTATCCTAGAAGCAGTGGGCAGCCGTAAGTAACAATAGAAAACAGTTAATGATGTAAACAAAATTAAAAGATAGATGTCAGATATCGTTCCTTTCTTATTGATAACAAAATTGTAAATTAGAAGCAATCTTTGTAGGTTAATTTCGTCGACAATTAAATTTAGGTTTGTTAATTGACGAGTACATCTTTTCCTTTTAAATTTAATTTTGTGTTCTTTAATTATTTTGAACGATTCGCCGTTATCAAACCCAGTTGAGACCCTGAAAGAATATGTTTAATTTGTATAATTGTTTAATTTTGATAATAAATTTGTTTGTTTGTTAAAGTTATATCTTTCATTCATTTGTTAAGCCACTAATTTAATCATTACAAAATGCTTCCACAACGTGTGGCATAATTAAATTAAATAAATGTTTTTAATTTTGTATATTACAATATGTTTAACATTAAGTTTCTGAATACAAATTCTCCAAAAACCACATTTGTAGCTAATTACTCTACAAAACCAAGAGTAACGTTTTATTTCAGACTATTGCGAATACACATGGTATGTAAAGTTAGTACTAAGTACAGGAACTGAATTTATTTTAATAATTTACATTTGACAACGACAATTTCTGCGACACATTGACCTATTCAAGTTGGTTCATGTCGATTCTTGTTTCGAGATTGTTAGACTGCGGAGTAGACATTTATTTGCAGAAATATTTTACTCGCCAGCTTTTGTTATATTTTTTAAAAAAACTTTTCCGATTACAAAGAGCTATACAAATCTCGGGGGAAGTTCGTCGACTACTACACCAATCAGAAGTATTTCAATGATCAAGGGTGAATTGTAAAGCGAGAGTTTTCCAGGTGATTTTCTTCGAAACATAACTGTATTTAAAAACTGGTAAATTGTTTAATAGGGTTAAAATAATCCAATATTTGGACGAAAATAAAGTGTTTGTACATATAAAATGTTTTAATCTGTCTAAAAAAAATCGTAATATAACACTTGAAAAGTTGGGCATTCTTCAAATTCAGTAGAACAAATATAGACAAGGTTTGGTGTATTACACATTTATTATAGGGGAGACTAGGGTAAAATGACCCCGCTGAGGTATATAAATTATACTTAAGAATCACAATAATTTGAAAAACCGTTCCTCAGTGTTCTTAAGAGTGATTAGTTACAACTGTGATCTTTTGGAGAATTTGTAATCATAAATTTCATACTAAACATATTTATTAATCAATTCGATAGAAAGTATACCTCACTTTTCAAGTGACTTTTTTTAGATAGATGGTAACATTTTTATGTCAAAACAATATATTTTCGTCATAATTAGTAATTTATAGCCAAGGCTACATAAGAAAAAATACAAAATGATAACTAAGTAACTGATTTTTTAATTTTAAATTCTACGTTTAGAAATTAAAATCACGAGATATTTTATAAATTTAAATTTTACGTAAATTTTGTGTAACGGAAGTAGCGAATGTAGTGATCATCATCATCCGCTTCTGCACATTGCTCATGTGCTCATCATTTACAAATCTGGAACATAATCCAGCCTTCACCATTTACGGAAACCAAAAAAATTCTCCCTGTAATAAATACATTCTATCAAAACGGGACATATAAATTTAAATTAAGTCATAGATTACAAGTATTTTAAGATTAAAAATAAGTTTATAATTATTTTGTTTCTCTATTAATACGTATAATAACGTTGATGAATAAAACATATTACGTTGGGGTTCGTTAAAATATAATCCATTTGTTTATTTTTTGTAGGGTAACAGACAACATGAGGGTAATCCACATGGTGGCAACTCCCCTTTAATAGCATAGGAAGGGATTTGAAAGGGGGGATGCGGAAGGGTAGAGGAAGGGAGCCAAGAGTTACTAGGGCCCCCGGGCTATACTTTAAGGATTCTACCCGGCATTAGCCTAAAGAAATGCAGGGAAAACCATAGAAAAACCTGCATCAGGTAGGTCGGGCATTGGGTACTTGTCCCACGCCCTTCCGATAGCGGGAGAGGAGTTTGCTGTGGGGACGCAGCATTCCCTTCTCCGTGCCTCGACCAGTTTAGGAGGCAGCTGGCCGACTGTTCCAATGGGAACAGCGAACATCTCTTACCGTATGCCCAAGGTCTGTGACCCCGGAACATACACCTCTCAGAACAGGCCGAGGTGCCTCGGCTCGTGGAACCTTAGTTCAAAAACGGAGAGGAAAAGGCATCCCCAAAGGTAGCCCCTTCGTATCTCTCCTACAAGGTTCTGCCTGAGAGAGAACATCCCTCGCAGGTTACCTGCCAGAGAATCCTCTCGCAGTTAACCCATTTGTGTATGACAATTAAACAAATAATAAATTACACATTTTCTGACTGGAGGAGAGCAGAATAATATACATCAACTGACTGAGGTCAGATCTTGGATATTGAACATGTTAGTCCATTTGTAAACGATAGGATTGTCATATTGAACCATATCTGGAAATAAGTTGGCCTGACTAAATATTTTACTTAAATAATCAGACGAATATGGTTAAAGTAAGCGAAAGCTTCTGACGTACAATTTTAAATCCTAACATTTTAATGTAAATTACATTAAAATAAATTTTATAAGTGTCTGTGATTTAAGGGTTTTGTCATTTATAATATTAATAGTAAAATACAAGTCTTTTATTGGTTTATTAAACACGTAAAAAAATGTATGGCAACCGATTTTTGAGTCGAATTCAAATTTATTTACGTCACTAATGTGTTTAGTGATTGAAATCCAAGTTTAGTCACATTCAACTGTGTAGAGATTTCTAATATGTTGTGTGTAAATTACCAAAAATCTCTTATTAGTGTTTCCTTAAGACAGGAGCAGATTGAAACCTGTAGTTTCTGCCCCTAGATTTATTAGGTATCAGTCTACGCTCGCGACATCTCTAATGTATTGTCACAATTATTATTATTATGACTTCTCCTCTTTATCTTCCAATCAACTATGTGAAAATTGTGATTTCTCCTGTGTCCAATTTGTTAGATTCTTTTGTTTCAGAAAGTCTTCAAATTACGGTAGAAATAGATCCCAAATAAATGGACAATGCTGGTTATAATTTTAGCTCTAATATTTTCTCGTCTACCTTCTTCATTTGACGTATTCCTCTATTTCGGTGCAGTTCGTCCGCTTCTGCATCCGCTCATTTCACTCTGTCTCTTTTGAATTACTTTCTTTATCGAAACTGTGCATCTCTTTATCACCTTCTACTTAACTTACCGTGAAACTATGAATGTGACACCGAAGGTGGTTGAAATTGGATTTTAATGGCGTCTATCCTGTCTCCAATCAGCTAAACGACACTGAAAAGTATGGATTCAACTTTGGTACTAAGGGACATTTCAAATTTCATTCCCCTTCACCACTTTGTTTTTTTGGGTAACAGGCTACAGGAGGGTAATCCACATGGTGGCAACTCCCCTTTAATAGCATAGGAAGGGATCTGAAAGGGAGGATGCGGAAGATTTTGAGGAAGGTAGCCAAGGGTTAAGTAGGGCCCCCGGGCTAAAGTTTAAGGATCCTACCCGACAATTCGCCTAAAAGTGATGCGGGGAAAACCCTAGAAAAATCTGCATCAGGTAGGTCGGGCAATTGGTACTTGTCCCACGCCCTTCCGATAGCGGGAGAGAAGTTTACTGTGGGGACGCAGCATTCCCTTCTCCGTGCCTCGACCAGTTTAGGAGGCAGCTGGCCGACTATTCCAATGGGAACAGCCAACAACTCTTACCGTATGCCCAAGGTCTGTCAATTCTATCTACTTTTGATGGTTCAATTTCGACTTAAACAGGCACGAGGAGTGTAATAACCCTCCAGACTAACATCGCTTATTAATGTTTAAATTGAACTTAATGCTTTGGGACTGTTTCTATTAATCTCAGCGATCTAAAAAGTTATTTATTATGCACTAATATCGGACGTTTCTCATTATTTGTACATGACATCCGCTTATCATCGTCACCTTCGTCTTTCCCACCAAGTGTTTTTTTCTGAACTCACATATGTACCATGAAATGTACAAAAAACATCTTCGTAATAATTCATACTCGTGTATCGACTAAAAGTTTAAACCAGCGGAAGCAGACAGGTTTATTGGATAAATATGGCACTAATTTCGGTCAATGAAACAATCAATTAATTGTGTTGTTTATCTTCCTTAAAAATTCTTGTTTCCCTTTTTTCATCAAATGTTTTATCTAACGCGTGTTTTAGAACGACGGAAATGATTGCTAATAATCTTAGACTTCGGAAAAAATAAGCGTCGGCATCATACCGCATGTTTTAGTCCAAAATTATGTATATAATGTTACCTTGGCTGACAGATCTGAAAACGAGTTCGAAATATGTGGCAATTACACTCGAAGTCATTGTAAGAAGTAGAGATTTGAATTTTGTTCTTTCTCTTACAACCGTTTTCGTTCATGTTCGGCAACTAAACGTTCACTACTGGAACAATTACTTCATGATATGTTTAATGAATTGTATGCAGCTGTGCAATCAGAAACAATATTCCACCGGTGTACCAATTGTTTTGGATTAAAATAAATAAAAACTTTAATTAGATCGCCAGAATTGTATTGCAGAACTTCTAACCCTCGAAATTGTACTCCTTCTGGAAAACAATTTTTCTTTCCATTAGATTAGCAATAATTAACTGTTCTTGCTCCATACTCGGCTAATGGCGCTCTTCAAAGTTGACATTCGTGGAATCCGAGCTTTGTCTGAAACTTGAGCAGAGCGAACGTCACAATATAATTAGGCAGATCTCGAGAAGTATTTGCTTTTTCTGGTTGTTTTCCTGAAATCCGTCTGTTTCAATTTAAGAGGCACAGACATTATGAAAACGATTCCCGCAGTTCTTCACTATTTCTAAATTCTACGTCACAACGCGGTTAAGTAATATAAAATGTATGTTTCACAACTGTAAGTTTCGCTTTATATTATTTTTTCCTGTTCACTACCATCAGGCGAATTTACGATATAACATCAAATGTATGTCTCTCAATGTATTTAGGTGAAATGCTTATCCAGTAATTTTTTTTTGGTAAATATAACTAATCAGTTTACCGACACCCGAAAAGTATGGATTCAACACTTATTTTGGTATTTAATTTTCATTCCCCCTCACCACGTTCTACGAATTGTGAGACAGCGTTTGAGATTAAACTTAACTCATTTTTCCAACCAATCAATTACTTTAAAATAAACATTTTCTCTTAGCTTGAATTGATTAGAACTGATTCATAGTCTGGAGGTTTATAATTAGCAAAATAAAATTTTATAAAAATGAGTGTTGACGTTGATGAGCAGAAAAACCAGAAACAGTCTCCAAGTTTTTAATTTTATTAAATAATTAGTTGGAAGCTTTCAACTCTATAGTTATAATCATCCTGAATGAACAGTCTAACGATGCAACTTATATTAAAAAATCAAGTTACGAATACATTGCAAAACATTTAGCATAACATACCTTCCTGTCCTATAATTAAAATCACAATAACTTTAAAAAATATTAGTACCTATAGGTACTTAGTCACTAATATAAAACTATGTTGTTTATTAAACAAGGTATGATCTTAAATTGTTCCAATAGGTGGTTCAGTGTGTACACTTACAATAGAAAATCGATACTATAGTATAGATTTATTATTTTAGTAGTTATTATTTAATTATATATACATATATATGATTATACATGCATGTAAACATGTATAACGTTTCAAATATTTAAGAAATCCAAGTTCTCAATTCAGTAATTTTTAACTTACGTCGAGTAAGCTGTATTTATAATTACCTGCAACTCAGTAATTCACGTAAATTGATCAAGTGAAATGGAATCACATTATACCATTGTGAACAAAAAGTAAGGTGAAAATATTTATAAAATATAAATTCTTTATTTATTCTTCCAAATCAATTTCATCCCCTTCAAAGTAATCCCCATCCGATAAAACGCACTTTTTCCAACGCTTTTTCCAGTTCTCGAAACAGTCGGAATAGTCTTTTTCCGGTATAGCCTTCAAGACCTTCTTCGATTCGGTTTTTAACTCCTCAATCGTGTCAAAACGGCGCCCCCGCATTGGCCTTTTGAGTTTGCTGAATAGCCAGAAGTCGCACGGAGCCAAATCAGGCGAATACGGTGGTTGCGGAACGATATGAGTCGAGTTTTTGGCAAAAAAGACGCGAAGAACCAATGCAGTATGACATGGTGCATTATTTTGATGAAGGAACCAAGAGTTGTTCGCCCATAATTCTGGCCGTTTCAGACGAATAGCTTCACGCAAACGACGCATAACGCTCAAATAATATTCTTTGTTGACAGTTTGGCCCGGCGGAAGGAATTCATAGTGCACCACACCACGATAATCAAAGAAAACTGTCAACATTACCTTGATTTTCGATCGACTTTGCCGCGGTCTTTTCGGTCTTACTTCACCTTTTGCACGATATTCGCTGGATTGGTCGGTGGTTTCAGGGTCGTATGCGTAAATCCAAGTCTCGTCTCCAGTAATGATACGTTTCAAGTGTTCCTGATAGTCAGACAGCAAAGTTTCACACACATCAACGCGACGCTTTTTTTTCCAGAAAATTGAGCGATTTTGGCACCAATCGAGACTTGACGCGTTTAAGACACAAAACATTCTTCAAAATAGTTTGGGCTGAGCCAAATGATATTCCAACACTATCAGCGAGATCTCTAATTGTCCATCGACGATTTTCAATCACCAATCTTTGATTTTTTTGGACGTGGCCCTCGTCGGTAGACGTTGATGGTCGTCCAGAGGGCGGTTCGTCTTCAACGCGTTCTCGGCCCTCTTTGAACTCATTGTACCACTTATAAACGTGTTTTTGTGCCATAGTTTGATCACCAAAGGCCTTCCGCTACATTTTAAACGTGTCCGCACGAGAATATTCGTTCCGTAAACAAAATTTGATGCAAGTTCTTTGCTAAACAATTTTGCTAGACAGTTCTACCAACCTAGGAAAAAATAAATTTACCTGCCTTCCTAATACTCGGGAGTTTTAAATGACAATTTCACCTTACTTTTTGATCACAGTGGTAAATAAACTCTCGGGCAAACGTAGCAAACTTTTCTTCACATTAAGGGTGTTAGCTCGGGAAAGCGATGTAGCTCCATCTAAAATGGTATATGCATATTTTGATGTCTTACGGCATAATAAACTGGGGACGTTCGCATCACGAGTTTCAAATTATCTGGTGCGGATTGTAATGCCAGTTGCAAGCCTTTGTTTCGGAAACTTGAGAGTTTAACTTTGCCTTTTACGTACATTCTAAAAATTTTTAAGTATGTCTGTAGATACATCAATTTATATGCCATAAACGGAGAAAATCATTTATACAACACTAGAGATCGCTCTGAACTCCACATTAAAAAACATCCCCTTAGCCTTTTTGAATCAAGATTTCGTTATTCCGGGATAAATCTGTACAACAGTCTTCCGGTTGAAATAAAAGCTTTAACTATACAAAATTTATTTATAAAGAGTTGTAAATCTTTGTTAATTAATGGAGCATATTACTCGCTGAAAGAGTTCGTAGATAGGAAGGACAGATTAGATCCTCTTTAGTAAAACAGTTTGCTGGTAACCCACCAAGTTATGCTAGAATTTAACTGTCGACTTATTTTCTTTTTCATGTTCGACGGGAAATGAAGGAAGATTTTCACCTAGAAACACCGCCGAATGAAAATTGAAGATTAATATTGTTACCGTTTATTTAATTACTGTTATATTAAAATATTTAACGTTGCTTTAAATTATATAAATTTTTTTTGTAAATTACAATGAAGTTTGTAATTTAATATTTTTTTCTTTTTTGTAATCTTATATTATGACGTATCCTATTTCCACGTCCGACGACTGATGGAATTCTAAAGTATACCAAAAGCGACAATTAATTTTTCAGAAAAAATGGTATTGCACCACATTTAGGGTCTCATTGAGACCATTTCTATTTCATGTCTAGCTAAAAATTATTTTTTTTGCGGAGCCCGCTGATCATGTTGACACAAGCATACATGGAGTCCACTCAACCTGTTTTAGGTGCATGTCAAGCAGCGATTATAAATTTGCACACTAAGCGAGCAGAAAGTAGTTGTAATCTTGGAGGCATCAAAATGGTCCATATTAAGTCGATTTAGTATTAGATGGCGCTAAGATGATCAACAGCACTCCCTTTCTTGTTTAATATAATGAATACCCGGGCAACACCTATCACTCAACTACTATTAAAATAAAAACAAACACCAGTAAAGTTCTAAACAAAAAAAAAATTGCTATACACCAGAAGATTAGAACAGTTAACTGCTAGTTAGACGAAGATACTTGTGCAAGTTAGACTGACGAATGGCTGAATTGTAACTAGTATATTATAAAATTATGACGTCTTGTTCTTTTGTTGTTTTGCTGTAATGGAAGACTGTAAAAACTTAATTTAAAACAACTCAATTTTTAACGAATTACTATGACATAAGTCGAAAGTTGTCTATCTGAAATTATCAATAAATTACAGACTGTATAAAATGTTTCTATTATTAAGAATTATTATAAACAGACCAATGTTACTAAAAGTTTTATTTTCCTGTATTTATTGATATTTTTCATTTAATTATCGTTCACTGTTCTTTATTCACAGTAGTATTAGGCATAAAATCTATTCAAGTGTTTCTTAGTCCCGTGCCGGCTTTTCCTTATGAAGTGTGGTCCCACGATGTACAATGTCGCAACTGATCACAGTCCGACAGCAAGCTTGAATTTACTGGCCGCTCAAGACAGTACTGCTCTCGGTCTCTTCAATAAAACAACTTTTGCCAACTAACGTTCAAAATGGGGAAGCCTCAAAATTAGCAATTACTGCTAGTTGGATGAGACAAAGGAATGTGAGTTCTTTATGCGAAGTCCTACGTGTGTGCAAAAACACACTGATTGAACGACCTAGATCAGTGTTTTCCAATCGTTTTTTACAATCCCCTCTACGGAATATATATATATATATGTATATATATATATTGTAATATAAAAATTATTATCAATAATTTAAACAATTCCAAATTTAAATATATCTCAGTCTCTCAGGGTCATAACTGGGTTTGATAATGGCGAATCATTATATTTATAATCTTATCAACAATTTACAATTAAAGAAAAAGAAAGTTACTTGTAAATTAAATTAGAACAGTGAACGATAATTTATTGTTACATCATCAATAAATACACAAAACTGTTAATTGAAATGATGTGCTACAATTACAGTATCAATTGGCTATTCACATTAATCTGTCCTAACTTACGATATATTTTTGCCACTGTTGTATTCGTTCTTTGTTAATAATTTTCAAATCGTGCAGCTAAAATCTGAGTCCCCGCCCCCCCCCCCCGAGTTGTGTTCGTTGCACGTATAAAACCTTCCTTGTGTTCTGCTTTTATACGACGTTACCTTTTTTTATCGTAAAATCAGACGCCTGGTGCGGATTAAAGTATAACATAATTTTGCGTAGCACAAAAATAAACACGTGACTGTCACTCATGGTGACAAAAAACAATGCGCGCCTGGCGGACGGGGGTCTAACTACGAGTTCGAAGAGCGCTTTTACTGCAGTAGAGCTCCAGCATTCAGACTTACAACACGCTTCTATATCGCTCTGTCTGTAAGTACGCATGTGTCGTGATAAATTCAATTTTCCGTTCTGCGTAATAAATTACGGATTTCTTATAAACACAAAAATTTGAACTAACGGTCTGTTAATGGGAAACTATGTGTCACCTACATAATGCGGACGGTAAATAATGAATGCCAATAAAAGAGAAAATGATAATAAATTTATCACCCGCTGTCTGCCGAATAGCTTAGTAAGTTAACAAGACTAATAATTATCGGAAACTGATATAATAAAGGATTATTATTTATAAGTTTGAACGATTCTACTAGAGAATAAATTCAAAAGCTTTACACACTGAGTTTATTAGCTGTAGGTAAAATACTTATTTCTGTACAACATAGGCAATACTGCTTATAAATTCCGCGATGAAGGCCTTTATTCGGTGTAATTAGTTGGATATTATTTCGTATTCTTTCCCTTTAAGATAGGATCACTTAATAGTGACTCAGACAAGCTTTCGTGCCATGATATCTCTAGAAATTAAAATCTTAAATGCGGACTATCAGAAATTCTTGAAACGGAAAAGACAGAACCATAACCGAATTGTATATTTTATACGCCACATAAACTGGTTTAGGAAGAGTCAATACTTATTAAAGAAATGCCATTATTACAGAAAGAATTGTGCAGTCATGAAAATTACCTGTGCATTACTCTCATTTTATTGAATATATATACTCATAAATAACGTCATTCCAAAAGGGAATTAGACTCACCAAATTACCATAATGAATAAAACGGATGCAAATCCTTTAGAATGTAATGTAGGTAAACTATATATATATATATATATATATATATATATATATATATATATAAAAGTTTACCTATAAAATTTTGAAATTATCGCTTCCTAAAATACGGTTCTGTACTGTTTTATTAATCAGATACAGATATGATCTTTAAATTGTATAATTGCTCCAGAATTAACTTTAAAAGCTTCTCAAATAAATTAAATTAATTATGACAAATAAGTAATTTATATGGCATTCGGTATATGAATAACTGAATACCGGCTCGAAGTCCATAATATGTATTCAACATTTTTCTAATTAACCGCTATGTTTAATAATATATTTTATCTTACATTATGAGATGGCGGAGTTACAATTGCAAATTAATATAATTAGATATGAATAAATAAAAAAGTAAAGCAATAAATTTGAAATTAAATTTCTTATTCGAAAAGAAATTATGTTGTTCAAACAGTTTTAAAATTGATACAAATAGTGAGGACCAATATTATTTATTATCTTATTCATTACTATTTAATATGAATCTCAATAAATATACGAGTACAGTTTACACAAGAAATAAGTTTGTCAAGAGATTTGAAAATAATTTTGTTTATGTTATGTATTTTCAATAATTACAGTTTAGAATTAATCTGCATTGGACGCTTTAAATATAAATCTCTCTTTGAATTGTTCGTATTTTTCTGCTCATATTCTTACGATATACTGTAAAGGATAGTAAGAAACCATTAACCATGCAATTCTGTCAACATAAATTTCAGAACCAATCTCCCGACAGGATCAGTTTTGCTCCCGTAGAATCACGACATAGTTTATGAATTTTCTATACCTCTAAAATTTTAATCAAAGTTTATATTGTACATTTAACGTAAAATAAATTACCTTTAATTAGAAAAAACAGTGAATTTAATACTTTTTTGTAAATATATAGGATGTTAAACTCAATATATTGCTGATTATTCAATCTGAAAGTGTAAAAAATGATAATTGATAGTTAAAAATTTTATAGCTTGATAAATGGTTTCTTAAAATTTTGGTCTGCCACTTTAATCATATTCATGAAATACCTGTCTGACGAAAATATTATGTTAGAAGTTTTCTTCAAATAAATGAAAATATAACTTCTCGATTGTATTTATTAAAAAAAATAATAATACATGTACACGTTACATACTGTAAGAACTTGTGATACTGTTAAAGTTAAAAAGTGTGTTAAAATTAACGTATTTAGTCATAAGATGGAAATACTCTATAATATATAAATAACTTAACGAAAGTATTCCATTGAAGTTGCACAGTAATCTTTTTTCTGACGGGTTAATAATTTATGCGAGTAATAATTGTGTGCTCATTATTGTTGCTTCGGAAACTGTTATTCAGCAGTGCCATAGTTTGATACCATTCTGGGATTTAGGACTTTCAGCGACAGAAATTTTATTATTTAAAAGAACGGGTAAGGAAAAGAATGAAATAGACTTTCGGGTCTGAAATATTTTAATGTTTCAGCAAATAATATATGCCATTAAAAAAATAAAGTTAGTCAAAATCTTCATTTAAATTGTAATCAAATTCTAGGACAAGTCAGTGTTTTCTGAAACTTAACTGCTTAACTATTTTTGCAAGCTCATAAATGAATACATACATTTATGCATTTGTATGTTTCCTCGTTTTTCAAATTGTATATGACAAGAGGCTTATGGTTACGATATAATTGACTTATTCGTGTAGGTGACTATATGTCATTTCTTGTATTATGACGTAGATGTTCAATAACTATATTGAATATTGGCGATGCCAGACGAATGAAATGGCCTTTGCCACGACCCCACAGAGCCTCTGTTTATTCATAGCAAGCAACCATCTATATGTCTCTCAGTTCGTTACGCTACTTTGTCGGTGTTTCTCTGCAATTCCAGTTGATAATTACGTCATACATACAATGGAAACCAGATTATTAACATTGCAACTATATTCGCAGCACGTCATAAAGCTAAGTATTTTTATATGTAATTCCATTTTTATCAATCAACAATATATAAAAAAAACTTTTTCACAAATTTCTTGAAGAAGTCTTGAAAAAATTATTATTTTTTATATACTGTTGACTAATAAAACCCTTGAGGTCAAATATAAACATATTACAATACATATCAGTCATATTAATTTAAAATATTGTAGAACAAAACTTCAAAACTAATGCGGGTAAGGGTTTCTTGTCGTCTTCTATATAGTCACTATTAATGGAATGGAAATTTCCGTGCCCAAGTATATAAGGGTCCATATCATTGATTACGTCCTTCAGCAGGTTTTTCAAAATTATATATACTCCTGTATACGAAGTTCTAATTCTGCTCTTCCAATTTGTATCTCTAGCTGTTAGCAGTCTCCAGTTGAATTTTCAACTCCTTGGTGCCGGTTGAATGTTTATTACGTCGCCCACTGTCATTGACATACTATCTGAAAACGGGGTGTGTCTATTGATGCTTCGACGTGCATATTACTTACGAGACATATAGCCAAGCAAAGTATGGCTCGGACATTGCTAAGTAATTTTTTTTATAGCTGGAGTGTGAAACGAAATTATGGCCAGGGGCCATACTGTGGGTGTCATGGGCAGGCAACGCATCCATTACGAGGCAAGCAGAGCAGAAACCTTCTAACGGCCGTAAAACTTGTTCAACGTGCGTTAAGTCAACGAACATTGCTTGTTCAATAAAGAATGATTTTTATTTCAATAATAAAGTATGCAAATATAAATTTTAATTTCTCAGCTGTATTCATGTTTAATAAGGTTTATTGATTATGTTCCAATACTGCGTTAAAGGCTGCTATGCAAGTTGAAACTAATTGAATTACCTCTATTTAAGCAATAAACGTAACACGCGCTAAATTATAGAGAAAATTATCACTTCTTATGAACATTGACTTCTTTGCACCTGAGGAAAGGGACAAGGACAAGGACCTCAGAAAACTTTTTTTTTGTCTGAATTGGCTATCTTTCTTATTCATTATTTTCAATCAGACGTAAATATTTTCATCTTATGAGCATTCCCTACATCATTTCTTTCCTGAGAAAAAACAACAAAGCTCTTCGGAGAACGCAGAAATTGTGGTTTCAGTTGTGAAAAATATGGTAATATTATTTTACGAAATTCGATTAATGTCGCTTCAGCACACACGACTGTACTGAATATTCTTCAATGCGACATCAATAGAAAAGAGTCGCATTTCAAACAAGCTAGAAGCTTATAGGTATCACTAAACATAATTGTATTGTAAAATTGAAACAATTTGTATATTTATAAATAAAATATGAATATTAAGGAATATGGATGGAAAAATTTCGGCTGGACCGGGTATAGAGCCCAGGACCTTCCGCTTAGTGTAAAACTAACCCTAATGGGCGGCTAGTCAGACCTCTAAGCCAATCCTAGTCGACTCCCGAACCGGTGCGACATTCCTCCATCGTTAACCTGCATTTGGCTCGTCTACAATTTACTTAGATCACACACCTTCATGTCCCTTTCAGGTTCTAATGAAAGGACGGAATACTTACGTACGTACATTGATAATAGGTGTTTTTATACAAATGCAAGGCGATCCAAATGTTTCTGAAGGATGTAGGAGTGTCGCACCGAATCGCGAGTCGACTAAGATCGGACTAGTGGTCTGAGTAGCGGCCCGGTAAGCGGAAGATCCTGGGTTCGATTCCCGTACATTAAAATTTTAACAATGAGGTTTGAGTCTTGAATAACCTTTCGTGGATTTCTTTGAATTTGTAAAATATTAATATTAATCTTACATGTATAAATATAATTAATGTAATACAACCATGTCAGAAATTTGTAATATAAATTGCCAATAAACACAGAACGTATCTTCCATATGATCAGTGACATTTTCAGTTGCATCTAAAAATATATATAATGTAAAATACAATACTTCCAAGCAAATAAATAAATTAAGAAATACTCGGTAACTTACATAATTGGAAAAAAATGGATTTAATTGATATAATCGATATCACTAAACAGAAAATTTTTGACGACGAAATAAAATACACCACAAAACATACATCGTCGTAGCTGATGTTTTTAAAACACAAGAATAAAACTTTCAAAATATCAAGTGTACATAATTATAAATAAAAAAAAACTGAATCATATATGGAATTCTGATTTTGTGTAACAGTTTTCTCATTTATTGAATTTAAAATGGACTTAATATTCAACATTTCGCTCATCAAACTAGGATAATAATTAATAATCAATATCTAAAATTGTTCTGTTCATCACATAAATTTTGTGATTATTTATGTATACATGTTTTGTTAAAAGAGATTGTTTATCCAAACAAAATGTTCTTTAATTCTTGTTCGAAGCTTACGTTTCGTTTGACCGTTATAGCAGGCGCTACAATCAAAATAACCAATTATGTATATAACATTATGCTTATTCAACGTTTTACACGTTTAGAAAACATTACCAAAAAATTATCCTAAATAAAGTCTCGCGATCGCGGTGCAACCACCCTCTTCAAAACTCGAAGTGAATTCTACACGCAGTAAAATCGTAAAATGTGGCCGGATATAGACGCTGTGATTATATTCTGTGCGAAACTTAGTTTTTGTGTATGACGCCAACGAATTTTTCTCAATAGGTTTGTATTGTATAGTCTATTCAAAACGTTTAGTAGAATGCAAGTGTAAAATGTTAATTAATGCGAAATTCAGAATAAGATGATAAATTGACTTTCTACTATTCAATTATAAGACTTCCGTCTCAATTTCTGAATTTTTGTTATCGGCTAAATAATACAGACGGGGATATAAAATTATGTTCTTACTTTATACATTATGTTAATATCTGGCAGAGAGGACAGAGTCTAGTGCTTTTTTGGAAAAATTTTATTTCGCCATATAACTTATCCACATGACGTATGTTCGCATATTATTACGTAAAAAAATACTGATTTTACTTGTTTTGATTCACACTACTGATGGTAGTGTCAAAATTATTAATGCGAAATTGTCTCACAGTTAATATATTTTCGAAGAAGTTGGTGGGTAAATTATATTTCAACTTGTTTCGTATTATAAAATAAGAAAAATAACTAAAAAAAAAATGTGCTTTTCATCTAACACTGTTTCGTTCCAGCCGTGACAAAATTATTGTTTTATACTAGAATATTTTGAACTGATACCTCAATGTCAATTAATTTTAAACATACTACAATTCTTAGCGAAGCAAATGAAGGAACTGTATTTTTATTGATTCCATAACAATGGATATAAACCAATTTCCCTTATAAGCTACCATATTTAATGACGAATTACATAGATATTACTACTCTGTGATTCTTCGTTAATGAATATAACTTTACGGCCTTTAGCTAGCTTAGATGAATTAAATGTGAGATTATTCTGTTAATGTGACAATTATCTTATTGAATCTATGTTCTTGGCGAGACTAATGTCTAATTTAGACGTTTACTAAAATATTATCATGTGAAGACGTTTTCTTGCACTTGCTAATTCAGTACTTTCATTTTATATTATTGTTTAACGTCCGTTTTAAATTATAATAAGATGTATTCAACGACTAATTAACCGAATCTTTTTTATTCAATTTTTTATGAATAAAAAATAGTTGACAGCGGTACGTTTCGGTAATTATTTCCACCCTCTTCAAGCTGAAGTCCGACTGAAAGGTTTGTCTTGAAGTTATAAACGTTTCATCGACTTGCTATGAATATTAGTTGTTTTAATCATAAACAAACTAAGGAAACGTTTATAAAGTAAATAAACAAATACACAATACACAACCTTATTGTATTTATTAACGAAACGACGTTTGGTCCTCTTATGACCTCTTCAAGTTTGATAATTTTGTATAGAAATATTGAAAAACAATTTAGAGGCATGGTTTTACTTCCTTGCCTGTTGCAACCAACGTAATTTTCTGACTATAAGGCCGTGTTTTTGTTTATTGTATTATCGTGAAACTTTTATAACTTCAATACAAACCATTTAGTCTGCTCACATCCTGAAGCGTGTTCAAATAATTACCGAAACGTATCGCTGTTAGCTATATTTTTATTTATAGTTTTTCAATAATAAATAGTATGTTAATTGGTTTCTAAATATATCTAATTTATTTTAACGTGTTTTTTAAAATATTAACATCTTAGTGTTAGAATTGCGACATTACTGTATTACCATAGCTATTATAGATAAACTTTAATTTATTGAATTCTATTAATGTGCTTATAGAAAAGCTACTAATGGCTGTAACAGCAATTAATTATTATATATTAATTATTAACATATCATATATAAGTCGCTAAAGACCAATAGGTTAATGTGACTATAAACTGTAAATTAAAAATAATTATCAATTAACAGTAATTAATGGTAGTAATAGTCCAGAAAGCTCTTATAGATGTAGTATGTCTCCCTTTTCGTCGATGATTGTTAATTAATCAAATATATTCATCAACAGATTTATTGTGCATTAAATTAGCTACATATAAATATATTTTTAAAGAAAAATATTGTGAGCTGGAGACTAAATAATTATAATTTTTATACTGTGTGTAATTTCATAATATGAAAAATTCCTCGGTAGTTGTAACGATCCTTTTAGATGATCTCTTCAAATTTCATTCAAACAAATGAAAGAAATTTCCCTGATAATAAATTATACTTTGCATTTCATAATAACTATGACAGTATCTTTCTATAGTGGGATCTGGCGAGATATCTTCGCTGGAGGAACTATCGAACGATGTTACTTTTTTTTTGTGTCTACAAACAAACACACATCGCTGATGACGCCCTTGCACTTGCCCTGTCTGATAGAGCGGCAAGGACGTACTGCAGCCTCCTGACTCAGCATCGGATCTGTTGACCTCATAAATCAAGCCGCACAGCCAGCCCTACTTAAACTCATAACCGTCTCTCGTATGTTTAAGTGCGATCAGCCCCCTGCCCTAGATTCTATAACGCAAAATAATACTTTCACTTCATCTTTAGTTCTCTTTTAACTCATATCTGAGTGTATACCCCCAGCGTTTTGCACCTTCGTCACCGTTGTAGTGCAGACTTTGAGGCTATTCGGCATTTTATTTGTTTTTCTCAAATGCAGATTTAAAATTGTGAAATATTAGTATTATAATTATAAATTAAAAATATTAGTATTATAATTATAAATTAAAAATATTAGTATTATAATTAAACTCATTTCTGGATAAAGTTCATGATTAAAAAAGTATGCGGATTGAATAAATCGTTCTCATAAGATAAATTAAAACTTGACACCTGCGACGACAAAATAACAGACCGTGAAACGTGTTTTAAAATAATAAGATGGGCCTTTTTTGTCAATTAATTATATAATCATATAATTAATTATACAATCATATAATAAATTATATAATCATATAATTAATTATACAATCATATAATAAATTATATAATCATATAATTAATTCATCATATAATTAATTATACATTCATATAATAAATTATATAATCATATAATAAATTATATAATCATATAATTAATTAATTAATCATATAATTAATTATACAATCATATAATAAATTATACAATCATATAATAAATTATATAATCATATAATTAATTAATTATATAATTAATTATATAATCATATAATTAATTATATAATCATATAATTAATTATATAATCATATAAAAGATTATCGAAATATTTGGACGGGAACCTGGTTATTTTAAAGATTTGTTTTGAAAAATATAAACAATATCTTGCCATAGGAAATTTCCGAAATAAAACATTGGCCAAGGAGCTCTACGTATCTTCTTCCCCGTGAATAAATTGACCTGCCGGATTTGTTTCTAAACACGCGATCTTAAGTCATGACACACTATAACCGAGTTGTTATAGTGACTGATAATATATATATATATATATATATATATATATAATTATATGCGTTTTAGATGACAAAAAACCCATTATTTGTGTATGAATTTGATATTAAAATTTCCAGATCTATTTCTAGCATGAGAAAAATAGATATTGCATAAAAAATATAAATAGCAATTTGAAGTCAGAACAAGTTATATATTGAAAATTATATTTTAGACACAGCACTCAGCGGAGAACGACCCAGAATTTCAAAATTTTGTAAAAAGTTCTACCTGAAGAAGTCGTAAATTAGCGTCGAAACGTAGTGTAATTTTCAATAATATCTTTTTCTGACTTCAAATGACTGTTGTTTATTTATAATTTATCTTAAATAGTCAGAATATATATCATTAATAAATAATTTATGCTCAATTTACAATTAAGTCTGTCAGCTTCGTCAATATCCTATTTGGTAGAGTATAAGTAACTCGTTCAGTAACCTGAACAATGTCTTCGTCCTTGAAACTAGTTAGGACTTTAGGGATATGAGAGAAAATAACAAATAATTCCAGCACAAATACGTTTAATGCCCAGTGGAGATAATTTCAACGATTACCATTATTAATTGTTCTTTTTTATGTTTTTGGGATGATATATCGGGTCTCTAATTAGTAGTTGGTATAGGAACTTCAACCAGCAAAACTCCTCTGCATCTGTAGCTCACCAGAAACCTTGATACATAAGGATAAATACCGACCATGCAGAGGTTATAATGGTTCCGCAAGGTCAACACGTGACCTCTTATTCAATTGTAAAATCCAGTTCCGTAACGAATAAAGACAGTGAGGCGACAAATTGATGTTGAAGATTGAGGTGTGACAGAAATCTCTTGGAGAGCCCGAGGTAACTATTTCACAATCACTGAAGTGTAGGAATCGAAATTGGAACAATAACAGTAGAACGGTAGAGTAAGGCATTAATAATAAATTAATCAACCGACTTAAGAATATTTTACATTTCTGGACGTTACTATTAATTAGCTATGTGCAAATATGTACATTTTAACGGTTACAAATTGCCTTTCTTTGGAATATTTTACAAGCTATATTAAATCATAAATGATTAATACTATGAAATGAGTTACCGATAGAATTTAATTTTATGAGAGAAACCCTAAACTAATTTCATCAATAACTCTATAAATTTCTCAACAAGGTCTGCAAGAGTTTGAATGAAAATTAAGGGAAATGTGCCTCATACGGTAGGTAGCCCTTTGTCCGCCGTTAACAAAAAATTACGACCAGTTTTTCACAACGAATGAAAACAAGATGAAAAAGTCACTTATATTAATAATATCAAATAATATTATCACTATTTAATAATAACATTGTTTATTATTTTATATAGAACTGAAAATGGTCTCTCTAATTTCAATAAACTGTGAACAGTTCTACTAAACCCGGTAGTGTAAGAGGATGTTTTAAATTGACTATCAAACAGCGAACGTATTCTTTTTCCAAAGTTGGAAAAATATTTCTATGTAAAAATAGAAACATTGAAGCATCCAATAAACCATAATAATACGTGAATGAATCCGACTTGATATGCCGGCTTTCTTTCGAGTTATTTTTATTGAAATAAAAAGTTCCATATACACATCATTAATTGTGAAAGGGGTCAAAAAGCCAATGAAGTATAAAAATGTCTTCATGTTTTCAGCAAGTAAAATGAAAAATTTTCTACACGATTTGAGGCATAATTGTGGTGAAATATTTATAATTTTGAAATATTATACATCACCAGTTATTATGATATAATGTATTTACTAATTACCTTATTATTCGATTTGTCTCCATAAAATCGTTTCTTACGAGCACTTTGATCTTTTTTGTACATTTGTACTCTAATCCTTCATATATAGCGCACATCCGGTTTAATTTAATTCAATTAAAGTCTATGGAGGTAGGAGAAATAATATTATTATGTAAACAGTGATTAGATCAATGATCTCCGGATGGATGGTAATGAAGGAACTCAGACTGGCTCTTAACGTTGTTAGAAAGACAATTACGCAATTGTGTAAACGGCTTTAAAGTGGGAACATTTAATAAAGGTATCAGGTTTCCTGCTATGAACGAAATCAAGGATGCAAACTTCTATATCAGGGGATCGTCGTTTGTCTGCCTCTGATTATTCGTAAATAAATATCACCTAGCGTTTTGTAACAATTATGTATATTATACGTTATTGCATAACCGTTTTCGTATAAATGCAATTTCAATCCTATTTTAAGGCACAGATAAGTTTATGAAGTCTGTCTTTTTTGTCTTAAATTTTTTTCACGAAAGCCGTCGTTGTAGATACATAAACTGTTCCATTTGTTGAGTCTGGCGGATCTGAAGGCACTCTTTAGCATACAATAAGCTTTCACACATACGAATTTCTAATTGTATGAATGAGGCTTATCAATTTAGAATCCATGAATAATACACTGTTTAATAATTTTAATGTAATGGTTTTTATATGATGGTTATAATTATTACATAATCACATAACATGAGCAGACATTTTTATAATTCAAAAAAAAAATTCATAATAAATTGTTTAATTTTATAATTAACTGCCGAACGTTTCTGAACCTTTTTAAGTACATCAATGTAATTTATGTTGAATAAATACGAAATTAGTTGCTGATAGTTATAGATGAATGACAATGGATCTATGAAAATCAATCAATTTTCCTGAAAACAAATGAAATGAGATAACCTCATATAAGTTTTTCTCCAACGGAACTTAAAACTCATTTATATGTGGATTTAATCAGAAATGTTTTCAATCTTAAATTAATTATGAACAATATAATTTTTCAAATAAAAATTACAAATCATAAATTTATACAAACAAAATTAGAAAGCAAGTTATATCATAATCTGAAAATGTCAACAATATTCCAATCAAATATATGGATTTATTACGGTTTCTAAATAGTTACTTCATTATGATTTATAGTTTTGAAATTGTTTTTGAGTAATTTAATCTAGTTTCAAGAGAATATATATATATATATATATAAACTTTTTGATATTAAATATAAAATTTAAAAAATTATTATTATGATTTGTGAAATTATAAAAATATTTTGTTTATGGTCGTTAATGATATCTATTATTAAATAACACGTTAAAATGAAATATCAGAATAAAATAGTTAGAATAATGTATTTATATAATTAAATTCGTTCTGTAATTTAAAAATCGAAAGGATTTACCTTCATACCTATTTACTATCAGTAATATCTCGACCCTTTATCCATTAGAATTTAATATACGTGATGTAAATATTGTTTCAAAATATTGTTCATATGAGAATATTACTGGTTATGTAATATTTTATTTATTTTATCTATTGAATATGTAAAATGATATTCATACTTCTCTGATAAATCTCCAACTTCTTTTTCTCTGTCAATTATTTCAGAACATACTTATATTAATGGGATAATTAATATTAATAGTTACTTTTAATTCCCATAACCTAATATAATAAATCTATGTATTCTCAGGCAGTCAATTTTGTGAAATATTATTTAAATACTACTGCAAAAAATGATGCAACATTAAGGTAAATAAAAGCACAAAATTGTAATCAGAATTGAACATTACTTTTTTTAATGTAAATTTTTTTAATAATCCGATAAAAATATCCCTGACAACGTGATGAATTGTACCTACGAAAGAACTTAATTTTATTTCAGTAACTAACTTCTGATGAATCATAATCTATATTATTAACGGAGATAAATTATCCGAAAAAGCCCGAGTTTCAATAAAGGTTGCAAAAGCCAGTGACATATCGCTAAAACATCAGATAAACAATACAGTAATGTATGTCTGGAATAAATACAGCTGGTGTGCACTGTGGCCACGTTTGTTGTACTGGTTCTTGAGTTAAAGATTTTGTACCGAGGACGTAGTTTTTACGAGCATCGCCATTTCGATGTCACCGCAGGGCTTCGCTATGGTGTTTCGTAAAAATAAATCTGACGTAAAGGTTTCACTACTACCGGGAAAGAACGTGAAAATGTAAAATATTTTTCTGTTTGCGCGTACGTGACACTCTTTCTAATGACCGCCGAACTCAGTCGCGTTAGTACTCTGTTAAAGTGTCACCAACTCAATAAACTTGATAATCGTTACTTGGGCTCTTCCCCGCGCTTCACTTAGATCATCAAATATCGACAATTTAGTTAGAAGGCTGGGATTTTGATTGTTTCTTCAATTGATTTGCAAAACTGATCTTACGGTCAATTTAGTGACGTAGAACGGTTATTAATAGAAGACAAGATAATTACTATGGTTTCTTATTTGCATTGATTGAACTCACGCCAGCGATTGCGTACGTCGGGTGGTTCGCGTTGCGTACCGTTCTTTAATCTCTTGTGAGTTTTTACACCTGACGATATTAACAAGGTTTACTGAAAAGTTGTGTTGTATTGATTTTGTCACTAAATTTTAGCTACTTCAGTATCTATTTGCTAATTTTCATCTAATGCAGACCTTTTTATACTTTCATCAAACATTTAGATTTAGTTTTACTATTATTTCAATTAGTCTTCCGTTGAGGTAACAGGATAATTCATTACAATTTAATACTTGCTATGAGAAATATACAATTAAATAATTCTAAAATAGTACGCAAATAATTACTGAGCAACACAGATAAGACCGAAATATAATAGCATTATGCATACAACTCATATTATTAAAATTTTTCATTAAAAACTATGATACAAAACTGTAGTGAGCAAAATAATTACGGGTGCAAATAATATTTACATATGCGAAAAAGTAGAACTACTCATTACTAATCATAGTACAGAATAAATGAAAACACTACATTAAGTAGTATAAACAGAAACGCCAGACATCTTTTCGAAATTGAAAGACGAGAAATCTGACTTTCAGTCGTAATTCGAGTCAGTATATGAAACAAGCAAAGAAGTCGAGTCAGAAAATTTTAAATAACGGTTTATTTATGTAGAAACAAATACAACACTTTCGTTGAAAAAATCATTTTAACTATTAGTAAACGATCAAGTAACTTCTGTTCCCTCCTTTCAATACGATATTCTTACACTGTTTCATAAAAGCATTATGACATCGAAACATATTATTGTGTGAATATACGTAATTTAAACAATTTTCACGATAGTTAAGATAACATATTCTATTAATTAATAACGTTAACTTGAGAATAAATAGTTTACTCGGTTTCCCAGCAAGCATATCTATGTGGTGAGTCCACTTTAGTTTGTCATGTATCCGAAGACACAGGAAAGGCGCATCCGCTGAAATATTATCTACAGGACTGCGCCAACCACCAGCTGAGATTTGAACTAATTTAGTATTTTCCAGTTCGACTGATAATTTAGTAAAACTTTACATAGTCGAGAGTGCTATCAAAGTTCCAAATGATATAACTTTTGTCAGTAGTGCCATCCGCATACAGAATCGACTCTAGAAGTTGTAACCTTGTAATTATAATTACTTAACGTTCCTTTATGATAGAATTATGTATTTCGCTCAAGTTTTAATTTCTAAAAAAATTTCACGTTGCTGTAACTATATTTGATCCTATATCAAGAAATCCGGAGACCGAAGCTTTAACAGCTTCAATAGACAGGAATTTATTGATAGATATTTTTATTTGAAATATAATTAAAATAACAAAATAAACATAAATATGCCAATAAAATTCCTCTCTGTATAAATGGACGAGGTTTGTTGATATCTTTGTATAAGACCCTACTTTCTAAACACAATATTTCCCCTCAATAAAAGATACTAGAAAACTGCAATTAACATCCTACAAAACAAATACAAAGCAGCTAATTGTATCTCGGCAGGGGTAAATAAAGTTATGAATACTAAATTACTTGCTAATTTTTATAATCAAACAATTCTTACCAGAGAATTATCATTTCTTTAAAACAATTTAATTAATAAGGGATTTGCATATTGACATTAACATTCATGTTCAACGTCTATGTTTGAATGTTTTAATAAATAATATATGTTTTCATTATCAAAATTTTGATGAATAAAACGTATATTTTAGTTTATTGTGTTAATCGATCAAAAATAGACTTCTTAAATATTTTTAGTTAATATTCCAAAACAGTTTTTAATTACAACAATGTATCTATTACGTTAAAAAAATTTGCGAAAATACATTCCTTGTGTTAGATACCTTATAGTTCGAAGAGCCAATCAATGTCTACTAAATCTTCCGAGTCAAATGTGTTTTGCGGGTTGCATTCAAAAAGGAGTGCTCAATTTTTGTGACTACAACCGGTATAGTATAAAGAGTAAAAAGTAAATATCCAATAATTGGGCACTTTAGAAAATCTCTGTCAGATAAATGACTTTCTGATCTTGTGAAATTCTGTTTATTGATCAGGCATTTAACCTAGTGTCATAACATTCTAATATTTGAGTAACACCGTGTCAAATAATTTAGAGAAATAAGTAAGTATTCAAGCTACTAAATAACCATAAATAATTTGAATGAATTTACTTATTGTGCTATTTGTTGATTTACTCTGAGGAAATCATGCTATGACGGAGCTAATATGTTATATTCCAGAACTGAAGTCCACATGGCAGATAAAACCTGAGTAAGAACATTATGATAAACGTAGACACTTACTCGTATGAGTAAGATGTTTTAAACATTTAACAGGAGGTTAATAATTATTAATAAATATATTTTCTGCAAGTCAAGTACTTTGTTATAAATAATTTGTACAAAAATTGCAGTTATATACTATGTTTATCAGTTATATTTTTAATGGGTTGGTCTATAAAATTTCTTATGAAATTAATTTTTTCTTTACACAGCTTTTATATAGAATTAATATATTATTATCAACTTTGCTAACAATATTTAAACGTATTGGAAGGACTAATGGTCATTCTTTTACAAAAACGTAAATGGTTTCATCATATGTAATATATTCTCCCAGCAAAACTCTTATGATTTCCTAGAATATTGCCTACACACAAAAATATCTATATATGCTTTAAAGTGGACTCAAGTCTTTCTAAGTTATGTGTGGAAATGCGGAATGCGATTAAAGAAATTGCGTTCTTACTGCTGCCAAAAATAACAGGCTTAGCGGCGTGGAGCAATAAACAGCTTTGAGAATGCAGAGTTGAACGCCAAGACGTCGGCCATTGGTCGCAAAGAAAACTCTCCGGAAAGAAAAAGTACTTATCACACAAGAAACGAGAATGCGTAGGCATGTAACTCTATTCTGCTTGCTAACCAGCTGTCCTCAAAATGGGGAGTAATAATTCCAACGGGCTTATCGGTTGATTTTACATTAAAAATATTCATTAATATTTGTAATATATTTTCAGTTTTCCCGACCTTAATTCAATAATTTGTGGTAGACCTTTCCATCGATTGCGGTCGTGAGTTATATGTTGCCCTTAATAATGTCGCGAGTTCAAACCATAAATACCCCGTTACTTTTTCTGGCGAGCTAAACTGATGGTGCCATGTGACGTAAACCTCAGAAATTCGTGTGCGATGCCCAATGATATTTTTCTGGAACGGCACCGGAAATCACACAGAAAGAGTGACGTGAAGAGATCTATTAAATAACGTGTGAAAGATAATTGTTAGAAAAGGGAATGGTAATTATCAAATTAAATTCCATATATTATATATATATATGTATATATACATATATATGTATATATACATATATATATATATATATATTATGTTACGTCGCTTATAAGTTATGCTTACACTAATTAATTATCCATCGCAATACTATTTATAGTTCGTTCAAACCGTTAAATCTATGTGGATAACAAAGCCTTTAATACGATTTTTAGGTAACATAAAAAAAAAGTTGAGAATAGCAACCGTGGATGGGGTTAGATCCGAGTATTGTCGGTAATATAGTAGAAAGAATAGGAAAGTAGCATGGATTATTAAGTGAAAGTCTGAATTCTTTCATACACATTTCTGGTGTTTCAACCCGGGCCAATGATTAATTCAACAACGTTTCGACGGAAACCTCCGCCAGCGTCGTCAGGTTCACGACCATGGCGGAGATTGCCGTCAAAACGGTTCAAATGTTTGATTCAACAACGGTTCCATGGAGACTATTGACCAGGCCTGAAACCAGAGAATTGTATTTTAAACAAATTCACTGGGAAAGTATTCGCTCTCTGAATTTTCAATGTTTTTAATCAAAAGTAATACATTATGTAACTGCCGTGACCTTCTTTCCCCGACAACATTCGTCATTAATAGGAAAGTTTAAGACAGAGTAAGCCAGATTTTCGATAAATATATTTATATAATTGCTCTCTTACAATTCGTATTCCCCGTTACTTGCGTTAAGTATTTGATGATGAGTGTCCCACTAAATTTGGTCTTCTTCCAGTTAATGGTCAATAGATATTTCTTCCCACTGAGATATATTCTTAACGATTCACGTAATGTACTTTGTCTCGGTTTAAGCTTGAATGTTCTGCTATATCGCTACATTTCAAAATATTCAAGTCAATCCTTTTCGATAGTTCTAAATGTACAATTAAAAAGAAAATACTTTCGCTACGAAAAATACCTTTTGGTTTTTCCTAAGAAACAAATAAGCATAATAGTCTACAATTAAAGCATTAATATGATAAACTATTATCATGTTGCTGGCTCGATTCCCTGAATTAACTAATTTATGAGTTCCAAGATGATATGTCGTTCACATGTTTAATGAACGTAGACCCGCAGTGAATTGAATCAGTGTTATTTTAGGATTATATGGAAATAAATATATTCTTTTAGTGTTAACAATTGATCAAATATAGTTTCGTAACTTAGCTTTTCGTAAATAGTCATAGGAGATTTATTACTAATGTTACGGTATGTCTTTTTAATTCTAAATAATGCATATTTCCAGATTCTTCTCCCGTATAAACTCTAGTGGATTGCTGCCAAAACCGTCTTTATTGGTCAAGTATTCCATGTGCTTTTCAATTTGACAGACTTATAAGAAATATATATATATATATATATATATATATATATATATATTGTAATGATCAACAAGTAGGCTTTGATTAATTTAAAGAACTTGCCCCACGTTGTGGTGACATTTAATGTGATAATCAATTAAATAGGGTTAATTAAATGAAAAAGATAATCAAATTTTTAACAAACAAAATAATTTATTATCAATTTGTGGCTTCCAAAAATTAAAAACAATTAGAATCAAAATTTAATATGTCTTCTCTCAGGGCCTTCACTGTGTTTGATAATTAAGAGAGAAAATGATTTAATGATCTGATTAACAATTCAGTTTAAAATTTACCTAAAACAATAAGTCGATAAATGAAAGAAAGCGAAATAAAAAGTGAACGAAACGAAAGATGAACGAAATCTGACTTTTCCCTTTTAGTTATCGTTCGCAAATAGTATTATCAAAGTTTTGTTATTCACATATTGTCCGACTGGTACCAGAATTCTTTTGTAGCTTCAAAAGTACACTATAATGCCAATTTTATTACACTGATTCTAAATTTCCTCACAGATTCTACACATATGAAGTCGAAATGCAATTACTCGGCTCCCAGCAAACTCGGATGATCCTCTCCTAATTGATCAGCTATCGGATGTCGTTTTCCCTCAACGCGAAATTGTTCAAGTTCTTTATAATGAAGCAACCCTTGCTTCGCCGTTGGTTAGTTGTTAGTACATCTCTGTGTCCAACTATCTGCTTGCTTACAGGAACTCACGATTTGCAGATTTTAGTCTTTTACTGATTTATTTATCAATCTGGATTGAACTGCTAAGTAGCTCGGTGGAGATTTGTTTTTAATGTCTCTCCTCTCGTGGCTGATCGTAGACTTAGACTAACTTTTACAATGTCTCTCCTCTCGTGGCTGATTGTAGACGTCGACTTTTCTCTTTCGCTCCTCGCCGTAGACTGCTCTGCTCCACAATAATTTACCAATGTTCTCCTGGAACAATTTCTCCACGAAGATTTTGGAAAGTTCTATTCTGACAAAAACTGCTATTACTTTCCAATATTTACGATGCAATACTTCCGTGAATGTTTTACTTTGTATTAATTCACAACTTTAACTGGTAATACATTAACGACGTCTAGTCTCTGCTCAAGTTTTATTATTTGTTCTGCTCCTCGCAATGTTTCTCTTCTCCGCCGACTGCTATCGTAGTGCCTCCAGAGTTTTAGCGCGCATTTCCATTTCGGCTTTTCATCAAAGCAACAGAGCTCAGCGCTATTGTCGCTTTTGGCCGCTCAAATACCGCTAACATTCATTTATTCGCTAACAATTTAAATTATTTAAAAACAATTAATGGCTTAATTAATTGGCATTACAATATATATATATATATATATATATATATATATATATGTGTGTGTGTGTGTGTGTGTAACAATGAAATATGCAAATAAAGATGTTTTTTAAGTTTCAAGCATAAATTTTGTGAGATTTTTCTCTTGTCTGTGCGACAAGTGTAGGATGAATTATATTTTTTAATAAACTCGCTAAAACTATTATAATATGCAGGAGATTAAATATGGTCAGACATTCTAACATTGAAAAATATTCAATATGTTGTTCTCGGAGTTCAACCGGGTTTTGCATAATTGTAGAACGCAACGTTTCGACGACTAAAAGCTCTGTCGTCATCTTCTAGGCGAAGATGACGACAGAGCGTTTAGTCGTCGAAACGTTGCGTTCTACAATTATGCAAAACCCGGTTGAACTCCGAGAACAATATATTGAACAACTGCACCGGGAAAGACTACAATCTATGAAAAATATTAAATTATTTTATGAATGACTCGTTTAATATATTGTAACACGTTATTAGTGCAGTGCAATAATTTGTCAACAATCATTTTTTATTTTTTTAGAGGAACATTTTTTTAGGGTAACTGTCTACATGAGGGTAATCCACAACTCCCCTTTAATAGCATAGCAAGGTATTTCAAAGGGGGATGAAAAAGGGTAGAGGAAGATAGCCAAGGGTTAACTGGGGTCACCGGGCTATATTTTAAGTATCCTACCCGCCATTCGCTTAAAAGTAATGCAGGAGAAACCCTAGAAAACCTCGCTTCAGGTAAGTCGGACATTGGGTACTTTTCCCACGACCTTCCGAGGGCGGGAGAGGGGTTTGCTGTTGGGACGCAGTATTCCCTTCTCCGTTCCTCGACCAGTTTAGGAGGCAGCTGACCGACTGTTCCAATGGGGACAGCGAACAACTCTTATCGTATGCCCAAGGTCTGTGACCCCGTAACATAAACCTCTCAAAACAGGCCGAGGTGCCGCGGCAGAAAGAGGGGACAGACCATTATCGAGATTTATACAAGAGACTTATTTACTCAATGGCGACAATTGAGATTTTGAGGCTTCAGAAACTGTGGGCATTTAGTGAAAGTAAAATAACAGCAACTTGTATGTAAACACACAAAAAATCTGTTGTTTGAATGGATTAATGAAGAATTTATGCTGTTTTACATAATTATCTCTAGATTGAATCCAGTCACACAATTACACCATTTAATGTAATTAGCTTGGGAGAAAATATTGTAATCATAAACAAAATTATTATTCCAAGGATAATATTTGACCACAAAGACGGGGTATCTAGTAACAGTTTCAGTATTAAAATAATATATATAATTTCATTTTTCGTGGCTATAGTATTAAAAAGTTAAATAACACGTTAACACGATTAAAAGTACACTACATTTTGAAGTTTCTCAATTAAAATGTTTCTTGTACATTTTTTGACATATGTGTCATACGAGAAAAATGTTCAATTTAACTACGAAAACAATGCAGTCTATAAAAAATAGCTATTTATGAATATCTAACAGGATCACCAGGGATTCGACCCACGATGCGTCTAGTCGTCATACTAGCAGGGTACTGGTCAAAATTAGTGGTAGATTATTGTATTTACTTCCTTAATTTCCAATTTAACTTCCAGGTTAGCATATTGAAAAATAAAATTTATGTATTTTGCCAGGTCAATTATAACTTTATAGTTCAATTTACTGACTTTGTAATTAAAACTGATTTTTTGTTAGTATCTAAGCATCTTCAACACACGTAAACAGAAAACAACTCGAAGTACAATACAGTAAGTACTCCATTCGTGAAAATATAGTTTTTTTGTGGGTGTTACAGGCAAATACTTCCTACCGAAACATTAATATTTACATCAAAGTATTTAAATATACGCATTTACATACTCATAAAGTGTTTAATAATTTACATGCTGACAAATAATGTTTTATAATTTGAAATCATTTATGATGTGATTTACTTAAAATATTATTAATAAAAACTCTTAACGGTTTACATTTATATATAGAAGTCTTTTGAATTTTCTAACTACAACTAGTAAAATAATTACTTATATTGTCTGTTAATGTACCATCAGGCTTGAGTTTTTAATAAAAAATATATTCTCTTCAATACTATTCACATGTATAACATTATGATATAATAATTAAATCTACGACTCCATCTTAAATCCACACAGCTACAATGATTTTGGCCAGTTGAAAGTTCAATTGACACTGAATTTAAAATAAACATTTGGTAGTATTTATCTCTTAAATTCACATGCAAAAGATGCAAATGAATATATTTTTTAAAATTATGCGGAAAATACTTTGCTCGTTAGAGATATTTGATTGTTACATCTAGTCGATCATCTCAAAGGAGGATATGTATTGCGTGTTGCATTTAGAAGGAGCGCTTACTCTTTTCTTTCTGACGAACAGTGTACATTTCCGCTATTTGTTTCAATATAATTTAACAGATATTTACATCAGGATGTTGTAAAACACACATTTTAGATTTTTATTCGATCATCTAAGAAATAATGATTATAACGAAATTAAAATTGAAATTATAGAATATAAAACGTCTTTGTAAAAAGTTTACTAATTAGATAAAGAATTAGCCAAATAACAGACAAAATTTAGAGATAAAATAAATATAATTACTAATAAAATTAATATCAAAGTGGATGCAACGTGTCTAATAGCGAAATACAACGCTGTACGAGCGAAATATTAAATTATAATCCAATATTACGGACAATTATAGATATTAATTATCACATTACAGAACCACCTCACTTTAATTTGCTTCATTTTGGATACAAATTGAACGGTTTAGAGGTTATTTGTGTGAAAATTGCATCATCTATCTTGTTTTAATGATGAGCCAATTCCTGAAATGAAATTGCAATCAGTTTTATTATTCATATTTTTTTGCATCGTTTCATTTACTCGTGATTTTCAAATAGTAAGTAGGTATATTTACAGTTCATGCTTCTGCATACTCCAATGCAGGTTAATTTTACTGAAATATATAACTCCTCAGTTTGATTGTAGTTCTTTAATCTCTCATAAGGGGGTATATCTTGTTAGTGTCATTAAAAAAACATAGATATCTACATACATTTGTAATTCCAACTAAGAAACGGATGTCCCAACTCAATTATAGTGCGCTATATAATTTTAAACTAACTTCGAAAGTGAGAAAATAATTCAAGTTATCTTGCTACTCACCTTCATTATTTACAATCGATTTTTTAAAGAACTTTTAACTAAATGAAACGTTCATATTTTATAATATAGAAAATAAATTTTACAAAAGTATATAAATAAGATATATAATAGTTATCTAAAAAGAATATATGTGTGTATGTTCAGCATATTCAAAGAGAACACTTACGGAAATTATTGTATATATATTTTTATAATATACAATTGGGCAAATAGACCGGTGGCAGATACATGATTATATTTTTTATTACACATATTTCATACAATTTAACTGACAGTAACATTAAAAATTTATTGCCTTTTTCTGAAAAGAAAACATGACATGAATTATATCAACGGTTTAACACTTCACTTTGTATTGAATATTTAATATTAATTTTATTTTTGAGTAAAAACCCTTTACTTACGTCGTTTTTAAAATTGAACCTAAATTTATTTTTTTGAAGAGGACTTCTCCCAAACAGAGAATAATGTAGGTAAATTATTCCAGCAGTTGGTCGTTCTATTGAAGAAGATCTGTTTGTGTTCTCTATATTTTATTTTGAATTGTTGGCCCTACCTACAGGTAGAACAATCCATGCACTAGCTTTGAATCTAAAATGCAGCTTTGCTCTTTTCCCGTTAGTGATAATGAATTCCAGCCTAATTGTTCCATTTTTTCGTTCCCATGATCTGGCTCTACTCTTAAAAAATTACTGAAATTTCTCCAATGATTATATTTAATTTTTCCTATAGTGATCCCAACGAGCTGCTCCGTATTTCAAAACTGATCACAGTAAAGTTAAAATTTGAGTTTCTCTTTTTTAAATCCCGAATTATAAAAAGGTAATAAATTCCGTAAATATCGGGTATTGAAATTAATCTGCTCCTCCTACTCAAGACTATTGTTGAAATATATTCCTTACTAAAATATTAGAATCATCTCATGCTAGGAAATTATTTGTCTACGTAATTTATGTCTCATGAATGTGACTTAGCTGTTATTCTTTAGATTAATTTCCATTTTATTTTCTTCAGTCCAACTAATGGCCCTGGTCTAGGTCTCCCAATAATAGTAATATATCTCGATCGTTCATTATCCTTATGCAGATGATGCTTTCTATAAGATGATTATAATATTTTCTGGTTCATCTCGACTCCTTTGTGTTAATGACTGGCCGTGTCATGCTCTCCACTATTATTTGTGTTACGTAAATATGAGAATTTATTAACTTCACGGAGCAAAACTAAAATATTCACCCTGATTAAGCTGCAGTAATACGACAGAGCGGCATTTTAGTGAACAATTAATTTATTTGGAATAACAATAGTCATTACTTTTCTATTAGACTCTTTGTAAAGAATGAGAAAAATTGACATAGATGTGGAAACAGCGATGTTCCTTAGTTAATTTTCTGACGCAATAAAATGTCATATATTGATAAGCCTGAAAATTGTTTCAACTTACAAGAATGTAGCAGATACCCAGGGTTATCTATTTTGACCCACATGATACAATTATAATTTATAGTTCCTTCTGCGGTACACATAAATAAATTACAAAAATAAACAAATTGAAATCGTTGGTTTTATCATGAACTCCGAATCTAAATTCCTTTTTTCGATTTCTTTCTGGCATTTGTTGGAATCCAAGACAGCGTTATCGAACCGTTTCCTCCCTTACGATGCTCAGTACCATCCGTTCACGTCCAGCACTCGACTGTGCACCCTCAGGGAGAGGCGGGGCTCAAGAGTGTGGACTTCTCGTCCTCCGGACCCCACTCGTACCGGAATAACACAGAAAAGAAATAGAGGAAAGGAGAACTTCCACTTTACTTATAAAGAAACTGTAGTAATTTGCAGGAGCATTAATATATTACTTATAACTGAACTTTAATAAACATGCAAATGTTGAATTCAAATGCTATAAAAAGTATTTGTTAATATATTAATTATATAATTGATGATTGAATTGTAATTTGACTTAGGTTGAGCATAAGGCTTTAACAGTTAGATTCGCATTTTCGATTTTTATTTATTTATTCCACTAGTCATATATTAAGGAAATTGGAAAAGTAAATATAATTAGGTAAAACATCTTACATGTAATAAAATTATATATAAGCATTAAATTCATTAATTAAAAGTACAAAATTAATAAATGTATCCTTTGAAAAAGTTTAAATATAAAAACACAGGATTTAATATATGTATACTTTTGGACATAAATCAGAAAATTAGTGAAAAATTCTTAACTGTAATAAAAAATCATTAAGAAAATGAGAAAGTCACTACTAAATTAGGTTAATAATTAATTAAGTAAATTTAATAGTTTAAGGACAGAAACCGTATTCAAAATTGACAAGTCAAAATAATTTTATAGCAAAATAAGCTTCAGTTTTCAGAAGTATATCCAAGGTTTGCACCATGTTGCGGATGCTCTTGTGTTAACAAACATGAAAAATAAAAAAAACGAAGATTCCTAAAATTATACTTAAAATAGAAAATAGATTTTAAGATACAAAGAGGTATAAATTATCTGAGAACACCTTAATTGGCTGTCACACTCCATCTAATATATATTTCTTACTTTTGTTAATACATAATTGTTCATTTCTTGAAAGTTTTATGTTGGCTGGAAGATGATAGCATAGTTTTATCTCTGAATACATTATACTAGACTTCGAAAAGGCAAATGCAATGTTTCTCAGTATAAACAGTGAACGATTTCGAGTCTTTCAATCGTAATTTTTTCCAAACAAACAATTTAATGCTACGTTTTATGAATTTCACGATTTATGTAATATAAACCTAAAGTAATATTAGAAACTGAAAATTTCTGAACGGCAGTTTGGAACTAGATATGGAATTAGCAGAAGCTGTTATCCGCACTTCCCTATTTTACAATTTAAATATGTTTGTGGGTATGGGAATCTGTCTGTCCAATTTTCGGTTAGGAGATAGATCAGATAAACTAACTTCGTAAACCATTTAATGGATGACAAATCCAACTGAGTTTGAGATTTTACTATTTTGATGGGACCATTTTAATTTGTCATCAATTTGGAGAAAAATTACGTGTTGTGAGCAGTTACACGACGTTCTGAGAAATGTTTACTGCCAGAATTAACATTTACATTTAATTTATCGGTTTCTGTCATTAATAAATTCATATCATCGACGTAAAGAATTAATGGAAATGTCTTATTGTGACTAGGTAGATCGTTTGTATATAGAATAAAATTTAACGGTCCAAGAAGTGATCCTTGAAGAACTCCAAATGTATGAATTCACATTCGGATAATTAAGAATTGCTGTCATTTTTCTCGATAACCACTTTTGAACTCATATTTTATGTAAGTGGAACATAAATAACGACAATGCGACTTCTGTAATACAGTAAAACTGTAGGAAATTTCGGCCACGGCAGTCAGCAACTGTTCATCAATTATTTTAACCATTGTAACCTTATGAGGTCGCAATTTAAGCTATGAAAGTTTGTTAATTTAATAAATTCTTCTTTTTTCTGACTTAAAATTGGCTATTGATTATTTATTTAATAAAACTTTAGCTTTCTCAGTGATGCTATAGTCGACTGCTTCCTATAGATCCGTAAATAAATTATTTTACCTTTCTCTTACCATTAATAATGTTATGAATGTATAGGATGAATTTGTAAGTAGCTGTATTTGGTAAACCTCCTTAAAACCGTGCTGTGAATTCATAATAATAATTTTGAATTGTTATTGAAATACGTAAATTAATGCAGTTCTCCAGCGCTTCACAGAAGATTACGACTGTAATTTGTAACATCGGTCCCTTGTTCTCGAATTCTATAAGTTTGACATATTTTAAAACGCCAGGAAATACTCCACTAGATAAATATGACGTTATTAACAAAAGTAATGGCAATTGCTACTCAATACCTAAAGAGGTTGCTTCTCATACCCTACAGTTAATTGTATCGCGAAATTTTAAGCTTATTTATAGTATTAATAACTTACATATTAGTTATATGTTGTAAACAGGCGGATTCGATAAACAAAAGCATAATATTTCAAATTGATTATATTATGTAAATTATGGAAGTGAAACTTTTAGGTTTAATATTATTACTCCCTGTTTATAAATATTCATTTCTTAACAAATTTTGTATCCCATTCCACAAATTATTTTAATTACAACGTTTTCATTTAGTTCTACCAGTTAAAACTTTATTATAAATTCGCGAATAGGATTGATAAAAGTGAGTATAAGAAAAAATATGTTTAATTTTATTCAGATGACATCATTTTTCCCTTGATTTTCTTTTTCCAGGGGCAAACCACGATTAATGGTTTTGTACATTTTTTCTTATAAGTAATGGGGAAATTTCATTAATATTAGACATAAAACTAAAATAATTAATATTCTTTTTCATTCATTAATACTTCATATAATTAAGAAGTTACCCATTGTAAATCGTTAAGTTTCTTAGAAATTATATTTATCTGTTCCATAGAAAATTTCTTTTTTATATTCTGATTGGAAATCTAAAACGTTATCTTGACTGTAGACATTTTATACTGATTATGAACTAACTTACATAATACATAGTGAATGCAATTTTTTTTAGATTAAGAGGCAAATAAGGGTAAGCCACGTGGTGGCAACTCTCTTTATTAGCATAGGAAGGGATTCGAAAGTGGGGATGCGAAAGGCCAGAGGAAGGTAGCCAAGGGTTAACTAGGGCCCCGGGCTATGGTTTAAGGATCCTACCCGGCATTCGCCTAAAAGTGATGCAGGACAAACCCTAAAAACCTGCATCAGGAAGGACGAGCATTTGGTGCTAGTCCCACGCCCTTCCGATTGTGGGAGAGAGAATTGCTGTGGGGTCGCAACATTCCATTCTGCATGCCTACACCAGTTTAAGAGGCAGCTGGTCGACTGTTCCAATGGAAACAGTAAACTCTTACTGTATGCGAGTCAGGATCATACACCTCTCAAATCAGGCCGAGGTGCCTCGGCATATTGAAACCTTAGTTGAGGATAATTTTTTTGCTTGTGCAGTTGACATAGAATACTTTCTAGATTAAATCAATAAGAATCTACCTTTGATTCTTGTTGTCTGTATACAGAAAATAACAATATTTGTTCACTATATTTTACTTCTACTGCACAATATTGGAAACAAATATAATTCCTGAACGATTGTAAATTTACACAGTCACGATATTCGGTGATGTATTTATTTATCGCGTAAATACAAGAACCGCCGTTTCATTTAATGCTGACAGTTATATATTCTAGTTTTAATTCTACATTTGGTTGTCATTGTTTAGTTAACTCATGTATATCGATAGGAATATTTTCAAAGTATTTTATTCCGTAAACGCTGAATGTTTTGGTCGGCAATAAATTAATACTTGATGTGTGTTAACGGTATTTAGATAAATGATAAACTAGTGGTAAGTTTTGTAAACAGTACACTGGGTTCCCGGAGGGTAAAATAAACACAATTTTCATAGAATCGTCCTTCACGGAAATTGTGTGCAGGTCGTTAAATGATAAACTAGTATTAAGTTTTGTTAATAATGCTGGCTTCCCGGAGGCTAAAATACACAACATTTTTTCGGAAACGTCCTTCACGGAAATTAGGTCCTACTGGTAAAATCTGAGCTAGTTAAATTTTTATCCATAAAGTGTTATTAATTCGGATTCTCAGAATGCTTATGGCAAAAATTTACTGAATCTCGAGAACCGATAAAGATGTCGAATTCAAACCGCGCAAATTGTGTTCTACGCTCTCGTTTCCATACAGACGTAAACATATCTATGTAATTTACAGGGTGACATTCATGGGACAAATTTAGAAGGACTGGTGCAGCTTAGGAAAACATACAGTTTTTGTATCGGAATGTTTGGTGGGAAGTGACGCGTTGAGGCACAAACACATGTATATGTGAGACATAAAAGAAAAACATTGTTTATTTACATCATCGAGAATTGCGTGTTTCCATCAATGCTTGTAATAAATTATCAAAATTGTAACCACCAATAGCAAATAGGCTGTTCTGACTGTCTGGCAATGCTGTGGGTAGAGGGCTGTAGTAGATTCAACTGAGGTCCTCGTTGCAACTGCAAGCGTGCGCGAAATGACTGTCATCTTTGGAACAGTTCGTCAATCACTCCTTCGACGCTATCAAGAATATAGTATTACTGTTAATGGTCGTAATTTTGAGCATTTATTGTAAATAAATAAATATATATATATATATATATAAAATGTAATCTGTACCATCCCTCAAAGTTTGTCCCATGATGGTAGAATCATCCTCTATTTTGACAAGTTCTGTGAAATAAATCACTATGAACATAATAGTAGAAAATAACTATCAACTGATTAAAAGAAAGACAAGTATCCCCTTGTTTTTCAACTGTATTTCTGATAACTTACGTTGATCACTTCGCTCGAGCTTGAGTGGCTATAATTTGAATTAGTAATGACACAAATAGTTCAAGTTCCCTCAGTTCTATTTTTTGTACGGATGTAGGTAGATTCCAAGAAGTTTATAGTGAAATGCGATCGCTACGTAGAAAATAAAAATACGAAGGACCTTTGATGACATAATCATCAATTTACATCTTTTATTAATATTTAAGTAACATTACAATGTTTTTGTTAGAACAATATATCAATTTACAGACAAAATTTAATAATAATACTTAGAAGCTCGAAGTTTCCACGATTGTAGATCTGATGTGGTGCTGATAATACTGAGGCCCTTATTATGATATCCATTATTCATATCCACTTTCCTTCATCACCATTAATACCTCCAAATTAATAAAAAACTGACTTTTCCAAATACCAATACACTGAATGTTGTCAAGTCTAATACAACAATAGTTGTTCAATTCAACGGTAATTTTCCGTCAAAACTGCATCAATATTTTAAACAGTTCAACGTACCTATATTATACAATTCCCCTACAACATTGTCTTGTTAGAATAAAAATTTTAAAGATCCTCTAGAATCAGGCAATGTTGGGTTTTTAGTGTTTCCTGTAACTGTAACTCTGTCTAAGTGGACATTCAAGAAGGTCATTAAAGCCAGAGTAAAGGTACACAAAAGTAATTTTCAACTTCCTGTTTTAAAATAAGTCATGATTTTTTAATAAACATAATTAAGACAGTACCAATACAAAAATTAATAATAAGAAAAATAGTCAAATTCAGGCAAAATAAGTGATGATATAAATACCACACAACCTTTCTGGAAACCTTGTCCCTTTCTTCAGGTGCTAAGAAAACTAAAACCACTAGAGCATAGAACGACAGAACCGTGAGTCAACTGTATTGTGCGGTTGTGCCGCTCTAGGATCTTGTGTTTTTAGTTTTCTTAGCACCGGAAGAAAGGAACAAGATTTCCAGAAACGTTGTGTGGTATTTATATAATCAATTCTTCTGTATTTGGCTATGTTTCTTGTAATTAATTTTAATAACAGACGTATATTTTTCATTTCAATACAAAAAATTTTGATAAAGCGTACAGATATGAAGCTATACTTATTTATGAAGAGGTGCATATAAAACTAAATAACTCCAGCAATATGATACCATTTCTCTCAACAATATCTATGACCTTGCTTGCCTCGTGATTTCGTTGTCAGCTTCAGTTGCAATTGGACGAATTCTGATTGTCAGTTAAAAAAAGTAATAAATAATAAAAAATTATTATTAAGTTGTGACTGTAAATTGGTCTTTACATGATCAAAAACAATTGTTTAATACGTCATTTAAATCGAAGAATGTCTAACTGGTGATTTGTTAACTCAAGTATTACTTTTATTCAAAAACTTATTGTTAACATTTATTTACAAGTTCACAATACCGAAGGCTGAAAGTTCCGCGTAGACTAGAATTTTACCATCTGCAAAGTCCGATACTTTTCTTAAAGTAGATTGTGTAATTCCTGGCCCACATGCCGACACCTTTGTACAAGGACCGCAGGACAACCCAATGGAATTTGGGGTGTGCATGCCTCGCTGCTAATTTCAAGGCATACAACCCCGCCCCATGTCAACACAGGACTGAGAACGCTGGATAAACGCCTTATTCAGCATTTAGGTTTCCAGATGGACAACAATTATTGAGTAGTTACGCTTAGTTATAATAACGCGGAAAAGTAAGCAAAACTATAAAAAAAAATAGACTAATAGATAAAAAAAACATCAACAATTACAGAAATGCTAAACTACTTTCCTTATACAGTCAACAATTTTGATTATTTTCGATTATACGTAACTGATTTCCACTGCTTCATTTCCCATTAAATTACTGGCCTTTTTTATGTCTCAATATCTCCAAACTTGAACTGAATCTCATTGTTGTCCATATCTCTATCCTATAATGATTTATTGGCTATCGATCCGTTCAAAAGACTCACTTGTTTTTTTTACGTACTATCACAAATTTAATTGTTCAAGTGTCCTTTCGTAAATTTAGCTTACAGGTTTTCCAAACACTTTTTCGTTCGCCACTTCTGTAGCGAACTAGATTTGAGTTCTTACGCATTGCTTCCAAGAATTAAGTGTCTCATTATCTGCTTACGAGATACCAGTGTTTTCGCACGGCCTGTCACTATAAACTTTGTAATTATCTTGTCTTATTTTGAAACTGATATTTCTGTAACGTTTGGATAAATGGGAATTTAATTTCTCTAGTAGTTTAAATTTTCTTCGAATAATAGATACGGCAAAATAGTATTCACACTAAATAGTACCGTAAACTACTATAATGCCAAAATACACGGGTGAATATTTTATTCCATTTATTTGGTACCACGAGGACATAAAACCCGATTATATTTGCGTCTTTTCCATTGATCATAAAACTCTAAAACCATTCAAGTATTACACAAAAAAAAATTTTCTTCCTCTATTTCTTTTAAATAATATTATTACTACAACTAAAGTATATGATTACGTTAATATCTTTGAGCTACGGATACGAAATTAAAAATAATCACAGTTTTACAATTGAAAGGCATAAAGTTCGAGAATGGCTTTCGCAATACGAATTGTTTGAATACGTTTTGTTTATATTAGCATTTTAAAATTAATGGAGAGCTCATTCCAAGCGAAGGTTTTCAGAGTTAGATGATTGGAAGAGAAGTTCGCTTATCATTACATTTTTGCAGAAACCAATTAAAATAACATCAATATCTGTGGTTTTATAATTAGATTAGGTATCGGGTGACATTAAGAAAAGAGTTAGACCTGATAGACAGAAGTATATGAAACATTTCAGTTTTTCATAATATAAATGTAATAATTAATAATAATGTGCGCCCAGGGGATGATAATATACACAATTGCAGTAGGAACTGCGAAGGAAGCGGCGCTCGTAAACTGCGCATCACTCGTCTACGTGTCGTGGCAGCTGACAGGAGTGCTTTGTATAAAGGGTGGTCCTTGTTTTTCTCTTGAACACTGACTGCTTACGCTTAAGACTCTCGTAAAAGGACTATTATACTGTTAAACAATACAGGCATAATTACGAATCTGTTACGTTACACAATATTCCTTGAATTATGTAGTGACACAAGATTTAGTCACATTGAAATTCAGTATTGTTTTTATTTTAGTAATCTCTTTGTAAATATATTATTGTAGTTTAAATTAAAATTCTACGATTTTTATAATAACAAAGGAAGAATATGTTTGTTCTCCAGGACACTTCAATTACTTTTTAGGTTCTCATACAGCTAAAGTATACTATTGATAATATAATATTTTAATATGAACTAATACAATAATTACATCGTCTGATTTATGGCAGTAAATTATTTTAGAGGGAAAGTAAGCAATTAAGTAATTATTTTTTTGATGATTCGTACATATGATGTGGAAGCTACACCGCTGTGTCATAATTTAACGAAGTCGGACATTTGTTTTACGTAATATATAATCGTCAAAGTATTCTTATATATTTATTATTGATGAAATTATAGAATGAATTTTTGATTGTAATATTATTTAAGTAGGGTTGTAACCAAAAGTATGAAATACTATCCACTAAAAATGCCATTTACTGTATCATGCAGTAGAACGTATTGTGAAATATAAACAATATAATATTAACCCTATATTGAGTAACAAAAAAACTATTTTTTTCGCTCAATTGAAAAAATTAAGTTATTTCCAAAGACAATATTTTTAAATAAAATAAATGTTGCACGGAAATAAAAATTTTGCTACATAACTAGTTGTGATTAATTACTGTATCGTATTTCAACGAAAGATTAAATTTTAAACATACTGAATGTAATAAAAATATATAACGTGGAACTATTTATATTTCTGAACCATTCATTAAATAGTTTCGATGAATGAGGCTTCATTAGTACCTATAATTTCTATATTAGGAACGTAGGTTTTCCCGATGTAGTTGCTGGATGAAGTTTTCTCGGGGTTCCAACCGGGTAGCATCGTTTAATATCCACAACGTTTCTATATTCCTATATTATTTACATTCATAATTTTTCACATTAAAATAAAATTATTATTTTCTGTATGCATTGAGATATAATTTGGAGTTTAAAACAACTATGTAATTTGTCTATTTATACTTTAAGAATTTTAATAGTTTAATCTCAATTGACCTCCGTGAAAATAACTATAAATAGAACTATTAACAAGTTTATAAATGACTTGCATAATATTTAATTCCCCCATATATTTTAATGATTGTAATATACTTTAAGATAGATTAAATTGTGATTAATAAATAAAGTATATCAACCAGAGTCTATAAAAAATTCATAAAATGTTATCCCTCGTGGATTTTGAAGATTGTATTACGATGGCCGTGAAATCATAATTTTGATTATAAATTGAACAAGTCAACCCTAGATAAGGAAAAAACATTGTGAAGATCTTTTTGGTTGGTTTGTAAACGTTTAATGTGTACACCAAAAGGTTGAGTCCAAATCGCATAAGTATATAAAACTAAAGGTCTGACAATTAATTAGGATATAGTGAATTAATGCTCTATAATTCGCGAAAAATCTAAAAAAGTTCATTTACAATTTTATCAATGTGTGCACTAATTTCATTTACTTATAAAAAAATTACTCTTTTGTTTTATATAATTAATTAATAATTGTGCAGACGATGACATTGTTTTCAGAACGACTGAAAGTAGTCGATGCACTCTTATGGGCGTTTAAAAGAACGTCATTTTCGTCACAAAAAGCAAATAATGCATCGACAGAATTCTGAAAATATAAGGCACATTCTCTGGAATCACAAATCATTGATAAATAAAACGGAAACGTCCAGGAAAATGCTAAATGAAATCAGCAGTTACGATAAGGAATGAACAATTTTTCATGGGCATGTATCACTCACAAGTTCAAGGACCGTCCAAATTTTGGAAAGGAAACTGATTGCTGATTCAAAAACAAATTGTGGTGTCACTGGTCATTTCCGAACTGTACAAGGTGAAATACTTTTTTTTCAGCCACGATATCCGTTTACATCGCGTTATGAAGATTGATATTTGCTACTAATTAAATTCTATTGATAAGTGATTCGAAACAGAGTTTATTTGACAGAAGTCAGAATGTAAATAATGTTGGCTGTTCCAACGTTAGCTGATAATTAAGTCCCATATTCCAATTAAATCCGGTCCAAGGTCAATAAAACGCTCAGCGGCTAATATTCAACACCATGAGTTGAGAAATATCTTGCTACATCAATTGCTAAATTTTACAATGATATTGAGCAAGTAATAAGTATGGTAATTGTTTAGATTTTAATGGGTCAATAATTTGATACATTCTTTGCAGAAAAGAAATGGAAAACCGAACGCTTGCTCTTCTTTCTAGATCTAAAGGTGAAAGATGATAAGGTGAATGGACCGAATTTTCATAAGTTATAATTATGGACATACCTTCAAGAAAAATTCTTATTAAATAACCATAATTAAGTGATTATAATGTAATGTAATTTTTATATTTTTTATTGAAACATAACATAATAAAATTTTCTTATATAGGGCTTGCCACTTTTGTAGTAATGTTTTTATATGTGTTACGTACAGAATATATATATATATATATATATATACATATCGATCCCGTAATATAACATACTGTTCTTAAAACGGTTATTTAGTAAATTGAGAAAGACCATAAAAATGGAAATATGTTTACTGTAATAATATATGGTTCAAACGTAAAGTAATATTATGCAACATTTAAAAATGGCTGTAAATAATTCATCTGTCACCGGAATTGCCATAAATTCGGAATTATAATGGTGCTCAAAGTTGCGTGTCGCTGATAGTTGATGTTACTTCTACTTGAGCGACCTCGCTAATTTTCTTTTGCCGTAAATCTTCCTGAGTACAGCTACATTTAACAAAGTTTAAAGTGTTAATACGAAGTAGAGAAAGTAGATAAAAATTATATCCTTCCTTAGATAAGAGGTTTATGACCTCAAATTTTATAATTTAAGTTTGGCGAAATTTAAGTAACCTAAAATTTGTAACTATTGTTTATAATATAACAATATTAACAATAAATTCTATTAGTATTTTTGATTATAACTTTAATTTAATTTTCTCGTTTATGCTAGTTATTGTTTGAGAAATTTGTATGTATGCGGAAAATTATATTAGAACAAAATCGAACAACCCATACAATTTTTCTGAAGAAAGAACACTTCTTTTAATATTTTTAGAAACGATATAAAATTATAAATGAATAAAATTAATTAAAATTTGGTATATTAAATTTTTCTAATATTTGTTAAAAAAACATCTTCGATTTTTATCATTTTATTATTTTCGTTAAATCAGAGAAACTGAAATAACATATATAGGAATAAATATCCAATTAATTAAACTGAAAAATATAAATTACTATGAAAAATAATTTTAGAACGAAACTTTCAAGAATTCGGTGATACAAAACAATCAGTATTTAACGGAAAGGTAAAGTAATTAATTTCAGTAAAGTTTGTCAAATTTGTCCAACTGTTAATGACGCTATCTGGTGTTCTAATATCCTTGATTTGGTTATTTCTAATTTCCATAAACCGATAAGACAAACGCTGATTTAGTTTTAATTCCCGACCTCACGCATTTCCGTCCCAATTTATTTTAAAGTACCTCAGAAAAGTCGGGTTCTTGTCTGAATTTTTTTAGAATTCAAAAACCTATAATCTAATTAAAGAATGTGCCAAATGAGCTGTTATTATGACAGTCGGAATTTTTTCCCCGAGTATATGGTTCACAATTTACTTGTACAGTATAACTTGGATTAATCTTAGTTGTGAGACTCGATAATTTACGGATAATCTAATAGAAAATTTTAGTCAAAAAGACTCAATTTGTTTATTTAGTTTTTTTTAAAAAAGAGGGTGTTTTTAAATCTGCATACTATATTCTATGATTTTTGCGGAATATATCTTGATATGCACTGTTAATTGTTACGATTCTATCTGTTCTTCCTTCATTTCATATAAGCGAAACAATAACAACTTAAACGTGATGATTTGGCATAGAAGGTTGTCCGTGTGATTTGGCAAGAAGATGAATAATCGATATTCATCTGTATAATCTAATGAGCAATTTGTAAAACTTGGATATTTTTGTTTGTCACGTAAAGAAAGAAATGTGTAAAAGTAACAAAGTTTCGAGGAGGAACGAGATCTATATAAATTATAGCAATCTTATTATTTACTGAGTTCAAACGACGTAATTCGCTGTTTTTGACAAATTTTCTCAAAAAAAAAGTTATATAAGGTGAATACGCTCCCATAAATTCGGTAGATTCAAATAAATGAAAATTGATGTTTCTTCAATCAATGACTTTTTCATATCCGTCTGGATTCATTGACAAATTTTCACAAAAGGAAGTAAAAAATTAAAATGATTCAAGTATTTGTTCACTTTAAAATTAGGATGGAGATTGTAAGCCTTTTGTTCTGGTCGATGCCTTTCTTTGGAAAGTTGTGTACTCGCGCCTGCCTTCACTATTAAACCGCTCGCCTTTGCTGAGTCTCTTTGTTATTCTGCAAGTTAATTGGATTTTGCGATGGGACAGCAACGTGGCACTAATACCTTGATGTCAGACAGTAATTAATCCCCACCCTCGCTAACTACGTACTTTTGCGCGATATAAGCCAGAGTCCCCTTAAAAGGACTTGATTACAGAATGCAGTTCAGTGATTGCGCCAATTGAGCTCGTGTGACGTGTTGCAGAGATTGGCCCTTGATCAGTCTTGTGGAAGTGTGAAACTCAACGTTCTGTGATTAGAGCCGTGACAGGATGCCGTTAATTCGTGATCGCCAAGCATTTGGATGGTTCTGAAATTGAAGTACAACAGCCAAAAATATTTTTGTATATTGACTAGATTGTGTAAATTTTATTGAAGAAACTAATCTTTTTTAGAGCAACAGGCCATATGGTGGCAACTCTCCTTTAATAGTATAGGAAGGGTTTTGAAAGGGGGTATGCGGAAGGGTAGAGGAAGATAGCCAAGGGTTAACTAGGGGCCCCGGGCTATAGTTTAAGGATACTACCCGGCATTCGCCTAAAAGTAATGCAGGACTAACCCTAGAAAACCTGCTTCAGGTAGGTCGGGCAATAGGTACTTGTACCACGCACTTCCGATAGCGGGAGAGGAGTTTGCTGTGGGGACACAGTATTCACTTCTCCTTGCCTCGACCAGTTTAGGAGGCAGCTGGCCGACTGTTCCAATGGTAATAGGTGACAACTATTACCCGTATGCCTAAGGTCTGTGTCCCCGGAACATACACCTCGCGAAACAGGCCGAGGTGACTCGGCTTGTGAGAATCTTAGTTCAAAAACGGAGAGAGGAGAAGGCATCCCCAAAGTTAGCCCAGAAAGGGTCACTTCCACTCGAGACTGTAACGTTATGCACTTTTGTCATAATTCTTATTCAGTGTCGTTTTACATACAAGAAATATTGGATCTTCTTTCTTAACATTAAAGATGTATTTGGAGATTTTTCCGATCATTGAAGTGTTCTTTTGTATAAAATACCACCGTGCATCGCTTGACAAATAATCAAATATTCCTAATAACAAAACTCATTTTCCCACAATTACCTTACTATCATATTTCAAGTTTTGAAAAAAAAAATTCAAAAATATTTATTTTATAACTAATTTAATCTTAAATCTGAATTTCTGTTGCGCCTGATACGTTGATGTAAGTTAAATTCAAATTATTTATATTTAACGGAAGTTTAGTACTCTGCTTTGTTGTGTGATAGGATTGAGACTTTAATTACAATAATTATATATTCTTATGAATTACATTGTTGAATCGCTTTATTAGTAAATAAAACATAGTCGCGTCATTAATTGTTGAATTATCGGAAATTTTGTGATGTTAGCGATCTTATTCCTTAATGATGTTACACAAATATAACACACGAATTAATAGTCATTATGTATTAATATTTGATAATGCAATTTAAAGCATATATATCGACCACAATGCAGGTATCACATAGAGAAGTAATATATTTGATGCAATGATTAGTTCTTGCCAATGCATAATGACCAGTTGATATGCTATGTTTATTACAAGTGTAGAATAATCAAGTCTTTATAACATTGTTATCGAATTTTGTTTAATATATTAATTATTTTATTATAAAGGATAGAACAAAAATGGTTAAAAGCTACTAATTTTACAAATTGACTATTTTTAATGTTTTGACATAAAAATATGTTATATATTAACTGTAGAAAAGATTTTATTAGTTAAAAATAAAAGTAATTTGTGACAGACAGGGTTCGCACTCATTTATGGGTCACGAATTAGTATTATAATGTAATAAATTTTTGACGAACCAAATTATCTGTTCTGATAACTTGAATCTCACTGTGGTATGATTTCTTGCAACACAAGGAGTTTTTTTTCTAGGAGATCAAGGACAGTGAAAAAAAAGTATTTCTTTAAGCTAGTCTCATTTGGAAGCAAACTAATTCTGCCGTTATTTTCACCGTGTCAAGTGTACTGAGTTAACCAGTCCAAAAGTAGTGTGGAGTAGCCCAATTTTTAGGCGTAAACATGATAGTAAAAGACGTCATTACCAATTGTTGGTTGCGAATTTATTTAGTACCGCACACAAAATTATAATTACTTTTACGGTTTCTTAATCTCGAAATCGTATTTACAACGGATCGATTAAAGTTAGACCGGAAAATATTTTACGTTCTGATTTTCTAGGTTAACCATTTTCAAGAAACCCCGTTCGAAAGTGAATTTCACAAACTTCTACCAAGCTACTCCTTCATCGTAAATGGGCTAATGTAATGAACTAAGATTTATAAATGAAAATAAATACGTCTGATTGAAAATAATGAATAAGAAAGATAGCCAATTTAGACAAAAATGGGAATACCACACAACGTTTCTGGGATCTCGGATCCTTGACCCTTTCGTCAGGTCCTAAGAAGAGCCTGACGAAACGGACAAGGATCCCAGAAACGTTGTGAGGTATTTATATTCCCATTTTAATCTGAATTGGCTATATTTCTTATTCATTAACTAAGATTTATATTTAACTATTTATTATTTCATGCTTAATTGTTATCTACTTATGCATTATATAAAAAACGTGCATAAATTTCTGATAGATGGCTCGATTCAAATCGTTCTGACTCTCTTTTTCAGATGATGAGTCATCTGTACCGATTCTCGCAGTTGCTGTTGATGGTTGTGACAAGTAATGCCATGTTTTGTGAAAGAACTCCAGAGGGAAGCACGGCTCCTCGCACACGTCTCACCAGCGACCGCTTCAGAATCGCTCTTAGTGGCAACCCCGTCAAGTACGTGCCAGGGGAAAAATACACTGGTGAGTGTCTAATTTCTAACGGTTCCATATGTCAAACAAAAGTTGTTCAACATGTAATTAACTTGTAAAGCATTTTCTTATTTAACAGTTGAATAAAATATTTAATATCCTTGAAGTAACTTATCACTTCAAAATTTACATTTAATTAAATTTTTATTCCTTCGAAATATTTCAAAAGTCGACTATTTACCTAAACCGGACACTGTGATACGTAGCCTTTTCCCAAAACCCAAGATCACCGTTGTGTTATTTTCATTGGCACATTTTGAAGTCAGGTGTGTTTTCTCAAATTTCCAAGAAATAATTTACCTGATCATTAAACAATTAAACCATATTCCCACGGTGTGCCCCAAATTAAGCTTAACTTCAACCTCGGTCAGCTCAACCAGTGTTGTAGTTGCATTAATGCGAGCACATGTCGGAACTGAGGGACTTGTCCCTCAAACGCTAGAATCCTGAAAACCAATAAGTACTTGAGGGACGGATGTCGAGACTATTGGGGCAACACGCCAGTTATTATCATTCAGAGTGTTGACCATTGGCCCTGGGAGCGTAAAATGAAATGAACACGCTTATGATACGATGGTGTGGGTATACAAATATTACTTACTTATCTATACATCCGATACGCTTTTTTACTTGTATTTTAATTTGCCCTAGTATAAATCTCAATAACTAAGAACGCAGAAAGTGTAGTCTCAAAAATAATAAACCTTGAAACTATTTTATAGCTCGAAAGCCCGTTTAGGGACGACTGTCATCTTACATGACACTTTTTGTATTTAGGAGTTGCACGTGGTCGGTTTGTCGATTCTCCCTCAGTTGTAACCCCTGTTTTCGTGACCGGGACAAGCACGTGCTCATGCCGGGATTCGAACCCGTGACCTCTGTGATGGGAGGCCATGACGCTGACCACTACTCCACAGCAGCAATAAAAATAATAATTAAAGTAATTTTCTTAAAAAAAATCCTTTTTTGTCAAAGGTTTTTTTTATTATATTTGTACAATATATAAAATTTAGTGGAATACCTTGCCGATAGTTCGTATTCAGTAAATATAATATTATTCCTCATAAATTATCACCCTGTTGTTAACGTAGAAACATAGATTATGTATGTAGAGAAATAAGACCGCAATTCTTGGATAGACGAAATGCACTTTCGATATGGTGACCTCTGATCATAAAAAAAATAAGCTGTTGTGTACTTGCGGAATATGTTGATGCACGTACTGAAAATGTATTAAAAGACTATGATAAGGACCAAAAACTAAAAGCCAATGACTATAGTTTATTCAGTTAGTAAAAAGTGAACGATAGTAGCGGCTTCATTCACTTGCAATAAGACAAAAAGAGGGATTACGTTTTCTGAATGTAACTGTCCCAGCCAAGGGAATAGAAACGTCAAGGCTGGATTCAAATAATGTTACAAGGCTTTTCTATTTATATTCTTTAAGTATGATTTTATTTTTTTTTAACTATAATATCTTTACCATACATTTTCATGGACTTTGAATAGTTTCGTAACTCCTTGATTAGGAGAAGACCCTGAATATATTTACTATGGTAAGTTTAGAGCTGTTTCTGCAGATGCAGATGCTGGAAAATATACTATACACATATTGAAAATATCTCTATAACAAAAATAAAATGTTTGAAAAATGTTTATTAATTAAGCGAGTCTTTCTCACAGAATATGGTGAGATATCAAATTGCTTAAAATATCCCATTTATTTTTTTAAAAAATTAATAATCTATTTAGGGCTTCTCTGAATCAATGGTGTTTGTAAAAAAAATCATATCCAGCTTACAATGGCACACTGATTTCGGTCACAAGTGTGGTGTTCTCTATTGTGCGTATACTTTTCCATTAAAAACAAAAGCTACGATCCCAATTCACTCAAATCAAGCTCGCCACCACCACAAACAGCCTATTAGTACGTATTAAATTCAAGGGCATGCCCGCACATAAAATTGGCGTTTGGAGAGCGTGCAGATTCTCCACCCTGTGAATGGCGCTAATCTGCGGTGTGTCTGGCATGCGTGAGGGCGCAATCTCATTAAGACGCGGAGCGTGCTCGAGTGGCTGCGATTCGCTGGCTTAAGGAGCCAAGATGGGAAAACCAGAGGCTCTCTTACTATTATCAAGAAAATAAATCACCAACTCTATAGTTCATTATTGAGGATCCATCACGTTACCTGAAATCGAAACCATGGGCACATTTTAATGGAGAAAGATGATGTGAGTTGATAAATGTCGTTAACATTTGATTTATTTTATTCCATTAGTCCTCGTATGAGGAAATCGGATACGTCAATTCATAAAATTACAATATAATAATTGGATGCTACAAATATAAATAATTAGAAGTTACCATAAAAATAGTAAAATTCGGGAACACACAAATTTCCCTGTCCAAGAAGTAAAATATATTAATACTAACAGAGATAATAATTCTTTAACTATACTAAGGGTATAATATAATATTTACAGTTCCAATAAAAATATTCAATAAGTACTAGTAAATAATTAATGATTCGAGAATTGACTATCATAAAATATAGAATTTACATATCACACAAAAATAATCACAAAACTTGACACACGCACACTAGGAGGAAAGACAAATAAGGGACAAGTCAATTCACGAAACAGAGCGACGAGGAATCAGCAAACTCCAGGCCGTACATGAACAAATAAAAGAGCAGGAAAGATCAACAGACACTAAGCAACACATTGAACACTTTTGCGGGTTTTTTAAAAAAATTAATTATTAGGGGAACGATCAAGAAACTCCTGTACTGAGTAAAACGCGCCTTCCAGTATAATATTTTTACATTGATTCCCAAAACTCTTGTAGTTATTATTGTTTTAACATCTGGAGGAAGACTATTGTATAAAACTATCCCTGAATGCTGAATACTTCTCTGGTAGAGAGCAAGGCGATGTTTGTCCGATCTTAGAACTGAGCGATTTATAATTTCATAATCGTGAGACTCGCCATTCGTTTGAAAAAGATTCGAGTTCCGCTTAACAAACTTTAAAATTTCGTGAATAAATACGCTGGGAAGAGTTAATATTCGCAGACTTTTGAAAAACGGTTTACAACTGGATTTATTATCCGTATTAGAAAGTATTCTGATGGCACGCTTTTGCAACTTGAATACTTCAATGCTCCTGGAACAATTGGTCCAATTTGCAATGCCATAACAAATAAGGGAATGAAAATACCCAAAGTACATAATTTTCGTTGTGTTGATATCAACATGTTGCATTAAGGTTCTGAGACAATAATAAACAAAAGTGAGTTTCCCAGCAAGCCGATCTATATAATTTAACCAAATATGTTCTGAAAATTTTTAACATTTCCTGGAAACGTTTTTGTGTCACTTCTTATATGATTGTTCTGATGCGGTTCACCATCTTCTTACCTATGTTAATCTGTTCACATACTATTACTTTTCACATCCGATATTATTATCTGATTGATTAGCAATCACCTCTCTCACAGTATAAGGTAGAAATATATCTGACAGTATCGAAGAGACGGACCATGCTGATCTAGCATTATTCATGTCAATGGCTTTGCACGCCCGTCTGCCGATTAGAATTTTGTAAATCTCTCGTTTTCCCTCATTTAGGATTCAAGTAATATTATTTGACCCGCACCTCTTCATATTAAAAACTTCCTACGTTTCAGGAGTAACATACAAGTTATTTTGAACACATTTACGACCATACAGAGCGAACCATACAGAGCGAACATTTAAATGAATGAGCACTTTGTATTCTGGTTCTCAGACTTGCAAATACAGAATTATTTTTTCCGTCCCCAATACCACATTTGTTGCTAATGAATTTTGTGACGCTAGGTATTATCTTAGGCACAAAATTTTTGCACCATTCGAAATATTAAATACAGGTAAAAATTTATTTAAAAAAACTTTGTGAAGGTAATAACATTATAATTGGGTAAAGTCTTCTCGGGCTTCTAACCGAGTAAACAATGACGTTCACTGCCATCGTCTTACAGCAAAGACTCAAAAACGAAAAGACATTATTCATTCTCTATAAAAGACTGCATTCTTATTAACGTTTTAATTTCTTTTTAGTGCTAGTTTGTTATAATAATTTGGTAAGTTGTTCCTTTTTCTTGTTTACTTTAGTTTGCCTTTGTTTAAATTGTACAATTAATCTATAAATTTAATCATTTATAAATACCTCCTCTTTAGGATAATACCTGAAGAAGATACGAACATGAGTCGCAACGTCGTCACGCTTTAAATAAAAAATAAAGTGAATATATTAAAACGACCTTTGTAACAGACAAAATTAAAAAAGAAACACTTAAAATAAGTAAAATTAAAATTTAAAGCTGCCGTGCGTTTCGACGCGGATTAGCGTTTTTTCCTAACGGCGAATAATTTAAACTAGGAGCCAAAGAACTTAAAAACAATATGTAGACACTCTGTGTCATATTTAAAATTAACAGTATTTGTATGCTTTTTAATATACAGCATTTCAGAAATTAATCTTTTCCAATAATATTTTTCCCTGTCTAAAATGGTGGTGTTGTCAAAATCGATTAAATTTTATACAATGTTTGGTGATAGGGCCATGTTTACACGATCACAGTTTTAAATATATTTCTGTTCTTTAATCCTAATATTTAACATTCTTTTTGTTTGGCCTATATAACAAAATTCATATATATATATATATTGTGGTAATTAAAGACATGTAATTATTTAATAAACAAAATTTTACGATTTTCATTGTCGGCGGCGTAAATATAAGAATTGTGTACAAGAATATAGCTTGCTAAAGTTGCATTGTCGAGAAGGCATGGCTAGACGCGTGGAAAGTCAGTGTGCTTTGGGAGGCTGTTGAGTAATTGTCAGAACCTGAGATTGAGAGTTGCTTGGACTGTGAAGGCGAAAGGCTGTGTTTTGAGGACGAGGTAATTGAGAATTGCTTGGACCAGGAAAGCGAACCTGATTCAAAGTTCCTGTTACTATATTTGAGCAAGTGTAATTAGGCAGCAGAGACATATTATATCCCGGGTTTTTGACAGTCTGAAGTATTTTGTCCATTGGCATATTTATGCAATTATCAAAGTTGTAAAAACAACGTTATCAACTGTTAAGAGCAGGAAGTTCTTGGTGTCTGAAAACTACAACCACATTAAATTCAGTGAAATGTGGCCTGTCTGTGAAGTGTTTAACAATAATCGAGTGAGATCGAGCCCCAGATGAACAGCTAATGATAATGTAAACTAAAAAGAAAATTTATTAATTGTAAACCTAATGTAAATAATAATTATCGTCAGATTTCACATTACAATAATTGTTCAAGTTAAGAATTTTTCACTTTGTAAGTTTTTAATTGTCTTGTAACATTCTTTATTGGAAGCCCGATAGTCGGCCCTGAAATTAGGCCGTGGCACTTTCTCAACTTGCAATAAAATTGTCAATTGTGATCAGAATTTGATTTCATTAAATTAACTTTGTTTTATATTTTGAATTCTGGTTTGTCATTTAAAATCCTAACATTTCAATTTTTATTTGTTTATTTAAAATCTAATAAAATTGTATTTACTACATTTTGGCGCCTCAACGTGGGGCAAAACATTTAAAAATTAATAACTTACTACAATATATATATAACACAAATCACAATTCTGTTATAAAGGTTGTTTTAATATTATTATCTTCAAGAGACGTTAATTTTTGTTTATTATAAAGAAATAGTGTCTACATAAGGTCAATAATTTATTTATTAATTCAAAATAAAAACTTATTAAAAATTGTTTTAGTTCAAAATATAGAAAAAAACTTAGCGTATTGACTAAAGCATGTTGTCTTCTATGAAAAATTTTAGTTACACAAAATATATAAAAATAGTACAATAAAGTTAATAAAAGGCCTCTTAAAATTATGATAAAAGCAACGAAACACCACTTAGCATTAGTCTAGGTTATAGCTGACTTGACAATGGCTTCCTCAGAAATGGTATAGTCAGAAAAAACTCAATTATATTATCAGTAGGTGACCAATGGAACTATTTTAGCTCTTAAGGAACATCTAAATATCTCCACTTTTCTTAATATTCCAGTTTATATGAGCAATGTATTTACTTTACGGGGGGGGGGGGGGCACGGATAGTTCACCAATATGTAACTTTTATGTCAACTCGTATTTAATGTAACTGGTCGTAGAGTGTACCGTTACAAACTAAAACTAATTTTTATTTTAATTTGATCTCAAATCAGATTTTTTACAATAACTATTTTTAAAGAAACGATTTATGAAAACTACAAAAATTTTAAGTAAGCATACCGGAAGCCCAGATTAGTATTTTCCCGTAACCTTTTAGGACAATGATATCGCGCTGAAGTCGCTATAAGGCCAGCCAGATATAAAACAGAATCAGGTTGCTTAACACAACAAAAGAAATTATTTCTTAATGAAGGTATGGATAAATGATACGATTTAACAAATTTGAACGAGGGGTAAATGTTCGTAGTCGGAGTATTAGCGGAACAGAAAATTTCCTTAAATGTTCAAGGGAACCACCTGCTGTTAAAGTGTGTACAGTCCTGGATACTGCGTCTGTCGGAACGTGTTGTTGGCTTCCGCGACTAGCAGAGTTGAGAGTAGCAAGTCAACAGCGCATCAAATTTCTCAAGATGCTAATTATGGATCCTCTCAAATCACCTCTAAATACACTATAACCCGAACCGAGCACTGCGTCTTATGGAATATGGAATCCAAAGGTCTGTTCCAACCCACGCAGTTAACAAGAGAAAACGTATATAATTCTCAGGGCAGAACAAGAATTTGAAATGACGTGTCGCATAATGCAGTTGAGAGTAAACACGGACGCTTCGGACTGATGGGGGCAGTGTTTAAGTTTGGGTTTTTTTTTCTGTCATTATTTGGGATCTTTAATTCGTTGCTGGTCACGTTCATGTTGATGGCGTATCCAAATGAGGATGGCTACTTCCAACTAGGCAATGCGCCATGCTGCAGTGCTAGAATTGTGTAGGAGTGATTCCTGGAATACCAAGGAGACTTTATCTTGATTAGGTGGCCGATAAAAACAAAATATCAATCAAATTGAACATTTGTGGGACTAACTCGAAAGAACAATCCTGTAACTGTACATCCACAAGCATCAAATCTTACACAACTGGGCAGTAACTATTCGTCAGGGATGGTGGTAGATTATTCTAATTACCTTTCAACATCCCATGTAAAGGTTGCCCTGATGAAGTATAATAATCTGACCTGTCAGTGTATAATATGGCGTTGAATATAAATAATTTCTACATACTTCTATATGCTAATAACGTATTTATTATTTTATAATGTCTCAAAACATCAATTATCGTTAGGGTTGTCCTTTAGTCAATCGTTAGTGTTGGTAAATATTCTACATGTTCTAAATATTCATGGAATGAATTGTTGGATTTCTCTTATATATATATATATATATATATATATAAGCTAAATATATATAACTGTCAAATAGGTTTGAGTTTAATGAAACCGTGATTTACTTTCTAGTTAAAATATCAATTATGCAATAATTCCACCAATTATAACAAGAGCGGCTTCACATTAAAGCTTTCTCAATGTTTCTTGCAAGTGGAAACGTAATTCATCGGACCACATGATTCTCCATCCTTGTTTTCCAGTGTGTGTTGTATATGTTTTCTCTCGTTAACTGCAGACAACATCGACTTGGAACAGGCCCAATAGTAGAGTGACCAGTGCATTCAAAGATCATTTGAGGGGATCCATTTGATGCACTGTTGTGCTTGTACTAATCTCGTTACTCTCGTTATATAATTAATTTATTAAATCCAAGTGTTAACAAAAAAAAATATCCGCTAGTATTTTACTTCCTATTATCAATTAGTTGCAAATAATTTTATGTAATTTCATTCAAATATTTTATTATTGGAAGTACGAGCTGTGTGGCGACTTCGTTTCAACGGGATAGTTTTGTGTTCTCTTAGAAAATATACGCTATTTGTTAGTAGTAAATAGGAGAAAAATATGTCAAATAGCTACCAAAATTCAAATTCCCCTAAATTACTGAATGGCTCGCGAAACTTTGTGGTGATAAACAGACCAATTGAGTAAAAATTTGGGCAGCGCCGAATTCAATAAAGGAAAATAAGGGAACCAATACACAAATCTATACGTTCTCGTCCCAGCGTTAATATTTTACCAAAACAATAAATCTGGGTTTCTGTAATTTTTCTGATGTAAGGCCATATTTCTGTAAATTTTCAGATTTAAAACCATATTTCGAAGTTATATGTAACATACCAATTTTATAATTTGGTTACTAAAATATCCAAATTAATATTGGATATATTAACAATGATATAATATGGATTATTATGGATATGTTTCCAAGATATGTTTCAAATATATCGGATGATTCCGTGGGGAATGTGCCACTGGAACTAATAATTAGGGTTAAACCTGAATTTTATTAAACTAAACAGGTTTCAAAAGACAGAAAAGTGTAATTAATAAAATAACATGACATCTATATATTAATGAAGTATGTCAGCCCAATTAGAAGTTGGTATGCCTTTCGAAGCGCTTGATTTCAAATCCAATATTCCATTGAGTTCAAATATGCAAGCGCATAATCAATGCTCTCCAGCAATATTGGCATATGAACAGAGATCATAAATTCAATATCAGCTGTAGTTTTCAGAGTACTCTAGTAAAATAAAACAGCAGTTTATGATCATTGAATAATCGGTAATTAAGAATGTGTATATATATATATATATATATATATATATATATATATATATATAAATGTGCTTTTGGTCTATGAAAATAATTATGAATTTATTTCAAAATATTCTTTTACTTGTTATTATTAGTTGTAATAATAATAATAATTATTATTATTATTATTTCTAACCGTTAGTTCGCGTTGTCTTGCTGAAATAAATACGCATTATGTGTGATCAGTAGTCATTTTTCTCTTCTTTGAGACGCAATATCTAGAAAGCGGTTTTTTTTCCTGGCGGATATTTCCTGCAATGTTGGCATATCTCTAAGCTCAAAGTATTGTGCTTCTCACTTTATATTTGAACGTTGAGTGCTACTCATCTCTAGTAGAACAAATGTGAATTCGACTTATAAAAATAATAATTTCGAGTAGACAAAAATGCAAATAAATATCTAATGTGCGCACATTTATATAACACAAAATGTTTAATATTAACGTTCATTCATAAACACTATATGTTAAAATACAAAAATATTAATGAAAGCGTGTAATTACCAGCCAGTAAGTAAACTGCTATTTTATAATATAAATTGATATAGTAATAAATGCTAATAAATCTTGCAAGTTTTCATTCTTTAGATCGCCCCGATTTCTTTTCCAATCTTAGAAATACGAGTTACGAATGGAATTTATCGATTCACTATATTATATATAGTATGCATAATAATGAATAACCCAGCCTTATATTAATCGAAATTTACCTTGATATAACATCATATAGTCTGATAAATCTCTTCTCCGGTTTCAACCATTGCGATAGATTTATTAATGTACAACATTCTGGATGACTATGGTGGAGCTACCTGTAAATACGATGACGTTTTCGGGACCCGGTAAAAAGTTATGCAACAGATTGACCGGAAAAGCCATCATTATCTACGATCGTCAACTATGATTTCCTTCTCAGTTGTTCCTGTGCAATTTTGAATCATACTTGGAACTAGATAAGAATCGTTATATTTTAAATATTTATACGAATTCAAATAGGATTCATAAAATATAGGTTTTAACTCCGACCTCTGAAAAATTTCTTTTGCTTAATTCAATTTCTTCGTTTTCAATACAAGATTTAACGGCGTAATGAGAATGTTCTGAAATTTAAATAATTTGTTGTTATTTTTTCAGTTTTGAGAATGGAATTTGTAATTGTACAGATAGTGTCGGTTATTAATTTTGTGAATAAATAGAAAATGAAAAATAAAACTTCCTTAATATTTGAATAGGAATACATGATATATTTTAATAATAAATTTACAAACGCATCACTGGTCTTTACAAGTTAAGTTGTAGGAATTAGATTTTCTGGAAAAATAAATAATGAAAACTACGTAACTGACAATCGCCTTTCTTTAGACTCAGAAACCAATACTTTTGTTTCCTCTCACCCTTATTTCGACTCCGGAACTTATTTTTCCTCTCGCCGATCCCATAATCCAGAAGAAAACTTTCTTTTCAGTGCGTGCCGATTTTAATTTGCAATTTAATTAAACACCAAGCATTTCACACGGGAGAAAAGTTTAAACTCGTTCAATAATCTGGATAGCTTTGTAATCATTTCGCCTTTGAAGTCGTAATTAGTTTTCTGTCTGGCGAAACACCCTTCGTCATCATACGGTCTTAACGATGGAAATTTTGCTTCATGCAGCACAATGAACGAGCTGAATTCATTTTATACAAAGGCCCTAATAAATTATGCTCAAACTTCAAAAACTCTCGGTTCATTGTATTTGTTTATTTATTACACCTTTTATTAAATATAGAAGATACGGTTTCTTATTCATTGAACACATCTTCCGGAATTCAAGTTGCGAAAAATACGATGTCGCTTAAAGTACAAAATAATTACAATGGTAGTTTAACTCACTGAAATGTTGATTATGTTTTTCATAACAGTCGTTGATGGTTTATATTTGATCAAATTTGAGTGTAAATGACAGCTTACAGATTTTTAAAAAGATAATCACATCCATGCATTTGAACTTCTGAGCTCGATTGATATCAGATATAAAGACGTCGGAAATTGATGTAATTGATATAGATTCTATATTGATGAATACAATAAAAGGAATCATTATAGAATTTGAAAACACTCAGCGTAGTTATTATACGATTATGATTACACAAAACGGGTTTACAGATTAAGGTAGTTAATAACGTCCATGAGATGAGAGCTGATTTATATTCATCAGGTATTCTAAAAGTTAGAAAATGTAGCTGGAATTCTAATTTAAATGCTATATTTAATCAAAGGGATAAAGAATAGATAACTCGTATCACAACCGTATTATCCGCCTTTCGATAAAAACAAAAATAATGATTTTATGAATGACAACCTCCATATTTCTAAATCTCCTTGAATGTCAGGAAAAACTCAACTGAAGTAACGTTAAAACTGCATCTAATAAAAATTCTTAAACGACTCCATTTTTTTTATTTATTAAAATAAACTTTTAGTCCGGAGACTTTACAGTTATGATAATTTAAACATGATAATAGTAATTACAATTTGTAAATATTTAACATGTAAACTCGGGGTCGTGGATATGACCCTTTTCATTCCAAGTTAGAGACGAGAGAAACCGACTAACTTGTTTATAACGTATTAATGAAGGTTTGCCGGCATGATGCTTGGGAAAGATCTGCTCATCGGGGAAACTTGGTGTTATGAGGTGCAATAAAGAGGTTATGGGGAGGATGGGAAGAACGGATATTTAGGGAGTATGTAGTGCCAATTAGGGGTTAGAGTTAGGTAATTTCGGAGTGATTTAGGAGGGGGATGATGAAATCAATTGGGAGTTTACGTTTGAGTCTGCGGTTTTGTGGAGGAGGCGGGTTTCTGTAGAAAAGCTCAATGTTTGGATTTGGGTGGTTGATGGACCTATTTATTAGCGACTTGGTGAATCCTGGTAGGAATTAGGAGAATTTCAAGGTCTTTGTGGGTAACTGAGTTGCGAAGGTTCCAGGGGGAATTTGAGATTAAACGGAGAATTTTGTTTTGTTTGGTTTTATTTTGTTGGAGTGGGAATAGGCAGTGTATCCCTATATGGCACATGAATATGACTTCCGCATCCCCCGTTTCAAATCCCTTTCCTATGCTATAAGAGGGGAGTTACCACTATGTGGATTACCCTATACATAACCTGTTTACACCTTAAAAAAACATATGCGGTGGATTATGGATAAATAGAGAAGTCTTTTGGTGCGAAGGTATATGGAAGATTTTCTGTTGGGGAGAGGGAAAAGTTGTTTTACTTTGTTGTTGATTCTGGACGTAATGTGTGTTATATGAGGTTTCCATAATAATTTGGAATCGAGGATAAGGCCTAGTTTGTCGGATACGTATTTTTGTGCCGTTGAGAAAGAAGGAGTGTTTGACTGAATGTTTGGTTTTAAGGGCAAATGGAATAATTGTGGGTTTGGTATGGTTTTCAATATCATCTACGGCCATTTGTAGTTTTCTAGAGCCTTAATCAAATAATATTTCATGCATCTCGAAACAACAATTCATCTAATAACTCCCTCAGTCAAAAACATGTTTCTTTGCTGTTCTCCATCGACAATTAATTGAACAAGCTGATGATGTAATCCCAAATAAAACAATGTTTCGTCTCGCAAAAATTATATTAGCCCAAACATAATACAAATAAAGTTTAGATTTTTTTTCTTTTCGAACCACTGCAATACATTCACATTATTTCTATTAATAAAATATTGTAAAATGCAGTTAATTGACTGAGTGGCAACGACAAGATGCGATCACAGTGTCAATTCGGTTGGCAAATTGCACTGAATAAAGCTATGAAAGAATAGGATACGCTCTCACAAGAAATCCGAAACGTTTTCATCAAAAGTGTCATAGACGACGAAATTCGTGTATTGCTGCCAATTTTTTTTTGTAATCATTTACTATGGACAAACTTTTCCATTTTTCTTTAAATACTTTTTAATAAATCCATTATTTAATTTCATGTATAGTTAAATATTAAAATGAAGCCAGTTATCACTAAAGGTTGATCACATAACTATGTCATGTTTAAGTGTGAATATGTTATGCCAAGTATAATTCAGAGAAGTTGTAATGGGGCTGGTCCATCCTCTGTTTATTTAAATCAGCTCTAGTGTTCCCAAATTATACCTCGACTGCCATTTCAGAACGTATTGAAATCTAATGCTGCTTTCCCGCTAGCCATATACAAGCCTTTGGTTCTTTTCCCTTACAAAATCAGATTCAGAAATCCGAAATAGCGTTTGCTCTGACTGTACTGAACAAAGTAGGTGTTATGGATTACGGACTCTCAATACTTTGCCCTAAAGTTTACAAAACGAAAGGTTGATTTATCTTCTCTAGCTATTTTATTTCAGAAAATAATATAATGGAATTCCCGAATAACGTTCCGTTCAAATTAAACTCGTTGTTATGATTAAATTTCGAGTGAAAATGTGGAAGGTCCTTTCACTTAAAACTCATATTACCGACAGTGCGATATACCTTGTTTACACATCTGTAGATCCAATCAACAATCAAAATTCATTTAAAATATAAAAATGTCTGTATTAGATGAAGACTAAGTAGATAAATAAATAACCAATTAACAGACAAATTAAGTAAATACAACGTTCCATAAATCCTTTTTGCTTTCGTCAGAAGATTCAAAAAAGCTACATTTTTAAACTAAAATCATTCAGTTATATATACTTACATATACTTAACTATCACGAACCAAACATTGCGAAAATCTCCACACGAAACAGGAAGAAACTGTTGGCTAGGAAAAAAATTGAGCGTAAGTAAGCAAGTCTAGTACAAAATCGAATCTCGTGTTTTGAAAGGTCACTAGATAATTAAATTACCGACACCAATACATCAGTTACTTCTCAATGTGACAATTGAACAAAAAACGATCAAAGGCTTCTATAATGCATTGCTATCTGTGATTCCAGGTAAATCTATTCCATATAGATTTTCATTAAATTAAACCTCGTGTCATCACTGCTTTTAAAGGGCTATCACGCTACTGAGTACACATTTCAAGGGAATTTTCGTTTCTATCTATCTTGATATCTACCATATTAACCTTTTTATGCGAGTAAATATTACACTGTTAATGTTGCGTTCAATTAATATCAGTAATGCATCAAGTAAATTTTGTTTGACCTCTTTGTGTCGTGACGCCCGACTTTCGAGTTCTCTTCCTCGATTCTGATTCGTAAGACTTCTGGGAACTGAATACTAGTACTATTTGTTAAATATTAATGCATGTATATGTAAAGATCCATTAGTGTTTTCCATTTACGATGTTAGAATTCGTCTAATTATTTAAGATTTTAATAATGATATATACAAATATATATTCTGATTATGGAGAAAACTAATAAATGAATAAACATCCGCCAATTTTAAGTCAGAAAAAAAGGATTTATGAATGTAAAATTAAACAACGTTTCGTCGCTTATTGAGCGGCCTCATCAGGTTCAAGCATGAAAAAAATTTTGATTGACAGGTCAATCTCTGCTTACTGTCGGTTCCTATTTCAGCAGAGATTGACCTGTCTATCAAAGATTTTTTAAAACTTGCATCTGATAAAGCCGCCAAATAAGCGACGAAACGTTGTTTAAGTATTCATTAATAAATTATTTTTGTCTGACTTAAAATTGACTGATATTTATTTATTTATTATTTAAATTGTATGCAAAGTTAAATTCTAAATTAGTAATTCCTATAAAGAGGTCTTAAAATTTTAGTTCCCAATTTTATACATACTCTTGAGACTTTATTTATTTCATTAATCCTTCATTGAGGGAATTCGACAAGTTAAAAACAAACACTGTAATTCTTTTTTATTGTTATACGCCTAATTTCACTAAGAAAAGAGAAGAAGAAGGACGCAAATTAAAGGAAACAAAACGACAATACGTACATGGTTCAAATCGTAGATAAAAAGTACGTGACCGAGAACGTTTATAAACGAAAAAAATACTTAAGTAAATAACTATAAAAAATGGTTTTACATTTTCTGTAAGTATATAACTGAAAATAACTCACACAATGTTAACTGATTCCTTGTAAAATGGTATGAAATGGGAAGTACTGATATAAGGCCTTAAATTAAACTAGTTAGTTATTATATTCTAGAACGTGAACAAATATTAACTTAGTTTGATCATTTTTATCTTTAACAATTAGACTTTAGATAATAATTTTTCTCTCAAAACTTCTACACGACCTTCACGTGTCAGCTGGGCGGCAGGCTCCATCTTCAGAATTTATTGTGAATTTGCGTCAGGTTACGTAAAATAAGATATACGGTATATTCGAAGAAATACAGACCTTAATCTGTTTGCGTTTTATTTATCAAAGAGAACGGCTGAAAGTCACTTTTTTAGTAACTTTACGCAGTCTCATGCGTTTGATGTTTCGAATGGCGTGACCCTACTTAGTTCGAAAGTTTTCGAATATCAGTACGGTTCCGCAGGATTCAAAGGCTAAATTTTTTGCCATTCAAATACAAAAGCCACGGTTGTTTGTTGTGTGTCTTTCTGCTGTCAAAGACAGGCGCTCTCAACAATAGCTTAGGGAAGTCTCGTCAACTAATATCAGGACGCTTCAAAGAGACAAAGGAAGCGCCTTGCCTGTAGTGTCATTGCACACCGCATCATTTAGCGCGCTCAACATTGGAAATCAATGGAACTCGCTCTTTAGCTGAAGAAAGAACTTTCAAAACTACCTACCATCACAAGGCAGCCTTTAAAAACTTTAGGAAGGTTCGTGAGTCATAATTTACAACAGTAATTTCGAAAATTAAGCCAACCGTGACTAGTAAAGAGAAATAGCGATGATCATTGTTTACTTGTTTTCGTATAAAGACTGATAGTTGGGTCACGTACATGTAGAGGTTCGAGACCCTAATGAAAGCCATTGGAAGAAAATTGTTATTTTAATGAGAAATAACAGTGCGCATCTGAGAGGATCTCCTGATTAATGTTCTACACGAGATTGGGTTCATCTACACTTTTTCCAGGAGCCATGCGGCATGAAAGCATCACCTTCCCTATTGTGAGTCACAATTTCCGCAAACTAATGTAGATTTTCTGACAACCAAAGTAATCGTTGTATTCCAAGCCTTGACACCCAGGTACCACGGAATGTTTCTATGAGAGTAAGGTGGGACTATTTTTTATGTAAAATTTAGTGATGATTGGTTTAGTTCACAGATATATTTTGGATGTTCGTTTGATTTGTAAAATAGGCGCACGAGTTATATAATATATAATTATATTATATATATGTATATATTGGAGCGTGTTCGCTTCCGGTCCCGACTTGGAACTCGCCTTTTACGGAAACAACAATAATGCTCGCCCGCCCCAATTGTTGAGAACTCAACAATACATAAAAATACCCAACAACACAGAAAATTACGCATCTCTCAACGGACACTCCCGGAGAAGTTTAATAGTAAAAAAAATCAAAAGAACTTTTAAGAGTATTTATTGGTAACGATTAATTTGAATAAAGGAAAATATTTACATGGATAATTTCATATGGTTGGGAATGCGTTATCCGGATGACCAATTTCATCTCTTGAGGGTTTACCATGGACGTCGTTGCCCCTCTAGGAGGGCGCGTCAAGCATTGAGACACTTGGCAGTTACCTTTCGTGAACCTACAGCATCGCTGCTTCCGTGGTCCAGTCATCCTCGCCGTCGTCACTGCTCCAGGACACGTCTGTCTCTTTTCGCCGACAACACGTTCAACAATCATCTGTCTGTGCCGACGGATCGTAGAATTAGTGCGCATCCGCCGACGGCTTGTAGAATAACGTCTCTGTCCAGTTCTTTGGCTGTCGACAAGAAAAACCTCGTTCATATCGACCTTTTTGGTCGATCTTCCAGAATCAAGAAATATTATTGGTCCATGCAATCGCGTGTCCTATGAAATTTTACATTTTTGGAGACGTCGCTTTCTCATGGCACCCAATCTCAGGTCAAATCGAGATGTCCGTAGCTACTCGATTCTACATAGACTCCAAGGATTATCTCCCCCAAAAGCTGGCGCCTGTCAAGTTCCAACTACCCAAGTTCCCAACCATTACTAATATCTATTATAATTAAATGCAAAAATACATATTAACCAATAATTATCGCGCTACACTGTGTGTGTCTTCCCGCAATTTATTTCGCGGTACACAAAGAAAAACTAAAGATTGCAATAACTAATAAGGTAATATTTAGTTTTAATTGTTTTATTTCATTTATTTGTGATTTTCATAATTATTCTACTACAATTAATTCGAATAATTAATTTAACTTCAAAACAAATACATATTAATAAAATATTATTTCAACATTAACATTTTACAGTTCAATTAAATTATAAGATTCACAGGGTCAAATTTAATTTAATGATCGCCTTTTATCAAGGTTTTGTGGTTCCGTTCAGTGTAGATCATTTTATGTTTATTATGTTTTCCGGACTTATCGAAGCGACTCAGCTGGTAATTTTTCAGGGGAATATGTCTTGAAATGGTCGCGACTTAGGTAAATCATTATAAAGCTAGAACAAGGGCTGCTCAAAAAAAAAACTATTTCGCATGTTAATTATGACTTTCATATTACTGATTATTCTCTCATGTTGACCAGTGTAGCGTTTAACACGAATTCAATCATCACAGTACCCAAAATTAAAGCGTGATTGTTCAGGAGAAAAACTCTTGTTGCCAATCTGCTCGCCAGTCTATATGGCCATGAGCCCATTGTTACCTTAGGCGCCGATTGTTTTGCGTCAGAGGAATGTTGTATAAAGGAATTCTTGCATGAAACTCCTCTCCCGCTATCGGAAGGGCGTGGGACAAGTACCCAATACCCGACCTACCTGATGCAGGTTTTTCTAGGGTTTGTCCTGCATTTATTTTTGGCGAATGCCGGGTAGGATCCTTAAATCATAGCCCTGGGGCCCTAGTTACCCATGGCTACCTTTCTCCACCCTTCCGCATACTCCCTTTCATATGCTATAAGAGGGGAGTTGCTACTATGTGTATTACCCAAAACATAGCCCATCTACACTCAAAAAAAAAAAAAATTCTCCGATGCAGAAGACGTCGAAGAATTTTTGAAGCACTCAATGAAACATCTGTAGTTGGTCTGTCACCGCCTTGCGGACCATTTATTTATCATCCCCTGCTGACGTCACCTTTCGGCGTCCACTTCCGGATTTCCGAGTTGTACAGTTTCTCTAGAACCCACTACTTCCAAACTCGCATCAATGGGTAACTGTTACGCACCGTACGAGCTGCTATTGCACGATAAGAAATCTCTCCTTCAGGAAGACCCATGATTCTTCCCCTTTCAAACTCTGTAAGTTGCTGAAATGTGGCCCTCTTTCGTCGTAGAGGATTACTCTTCCTCAGGCACACATTACAAAAAATCTGTTTGATTCCATGCTACGTCGTTTAGCGACATTTTTTGCAGCATGTGATGGCTTCACTGATTTTCGACATGTAATATAGTTTTATTGGTTTGTAATTTTAATAGCCTATTTGTATCAACATAGGTCGTTTGTTCATTCAGTTAGGAGGAATCTTTCATGAGTTTGCAATTTTTAGAAACAGTGCTGTTAGAAAATTTTACGCCATATGCCGTGATTATTCTCCAAAGCATCAGATATTGCATGTGTTGCACCCAATATTTGCAGAGTAAATGTTCACGACAAGCTATTTAAATTTATAACATTATTAGGGTTGTCTACCCAATCCCCTTCGAGCATTAACGTAAGACGGGTAGTGCTCAATCATATTAATGGAACATAGAATACACCTACACCAAAACGAAACGACCCTACGAAATTAACAGAACTTGCGTATGGCAATAACAATTGATTTATTTTAGAAAATTTTCTGAAAGTTATGCAATACTAAATAGATACAATGAAATCGTTTGTATTAATATACCATATTTTACTCTTGACGTTATTATTATTAAAACTGACGTGGGAAATGATGTGTCGCTTGTATCAAGACGTTTACAATATTGCAGTTTAAATTTGAAATACGACGTTTATGCCATTGGTCAACATACACTGTCCCAAATATCTTTAGTTTCTTAATGAATTTTACTTCGAGTTTTCTTGCGCTGCCAATATTTCTGTATATAATATCGTATCTCATGCTGTTAATACAGGTCAAAATGAATGGAACGAGTTAGCGTCCGTTCGTAATTTATTCTTTTACATATATTATTCTTTTACTTATATATATATATATTGTGGTGCCAATTAATTAAGCCATTAATTGTTTTTAAATAATTTAAATTGTTAGCGAATAAATTAATGTTAGCGGTATTTGAGCGACGAAAAGCGACAATAGCGCTGAGCTCAGTTGCTAAGATGAAAAGCCGAAATGGAAATGCGCGCTAAAACTCGGAAGGTACTACGATAGGCAGTTGGCGGAGAAACATTGCGAGGAGCAGAACAAATAATAAAACTTGAGCAGAGACTAGACGTCGTTAATTTATTACCAGTTAAAGTTGTGAATTAATACAAACATTTCTTTCATTTATCGACTTATTCTTTTTAGGTAAATTTTAAACTGAATTGTTAATCAGATCATTAAATCATTTTCTCTGTTAAATTTTGATTGTAATTGTTTTTAATTTTTGGAAGCCACAAATTGATAATAAATTATTTTGTTTGCAAAATTTTGATTAATCATTCATTTAATTAAAGCCTACACATTAATTTATTACAATATATATATATATATATAAATTTCTGAAAATTATTAAACTTCTGTTATATTTGATAACAATATTACAACTCCATAAAGTAGTCACCCTTAAACCAATACAAATCACTTCAGGCATAAGACCATGACAAGTAACAATAAATTATTCAGCGTTTAAAATGGGTGAAGAAAAGCTCAAAAAGTTGACAAGCGGGAAACAAATAAAAAAATTGTCGATATTATTGTAAAGAGAACTGTTAATTTTTATAGGCGTATTTATCATTTATGTTCATTATTTATGAAAAAAATTAATTCCAAAACCTTCCGTTTGTCAATTGGCTGAATGTTTCTTTTTGGAAGTTTTAATCATTTCAACGTTAAGTATATTTATAAAAAATGGAGTAAATAAACTAATAATAATATGAAGTACGAAATAAAGAAGGTGAAAAGGTAACATTTTTGTCAGTAATTAATAAAAATAGCATTAATGAAAGTACATTGGAAATGGATCGAGAGGCCATTATTATGTACTCACATCCATATAATATAACACGTGTATTAAAAAAGACTATTAACCTCATTATCAGGAAAACTAATTAAACATCTTTGTAAGACCATGGTTCGTCATTTAATACTTACGCTTGTGAGCGCGTTATGTGACAATACCGTGCAGACCTGAGGGATTGTGAAAGCTTTCCCCGTCCTCTTTCAAACGTCCGCTGCTTTTGAGGCTTCACTACCGCGGGCCTGATCCTACAAGGGGGCCTCTGCAAAACATGCCTCTTTGAAGCTGTGCAAATACTGGCCACCGCATAAAAAACTTTACGCTGAACAATGTTTTTTATGAGAATGATTTTCGGAACTTTGTAAAGTAAAGTCCAGAACGTAGCAAGGAGCCCAGCAACAGCTTTTTAGTAAGACAGAGGGAGAGGAAATATTGACGTTTAGCCGCAAACTATTTCGTGAGGTTTTTCCATTTTCGGGGAGATACGTTTTAAATTTTATTTTAATTAGTTTTATACTTTAATTTCACTTGGATAAATTACGTCATTAGAACTTTATGCCCAGTATAAAAATGTAATTATAGACTTTTATCACAATTCTAAGCAATTTTTCTATATTAATTCTTTATGCATTTAAAATGAAAAATTTACGTCTGATTGAAAATATGAATAAAAAAGATAGCCAATACAGACAAAAAGGGTAATATAAATACCACACAACGTTTCTGGGATCCTTGTACCTTTCGTCAGGAGCTAAGAAGAGCCTAGAGAAACACAACTGCACAAGTCAGTTGACAACACTCAAAAGCCTTTTTTTTTCATATAAATTATTGAGTTTAATAGTTTTTGTTTGTACATTAATAGCTGTGATGTTGGATTTAATATGAAGCATTGCTGAAATGAGTCTGGAATTGTACCTGGTGTCAATGTCTAAAATCTTAGCAGTTTGCCAATCAAATGTACGTTTAGAACTGTTTATATGTTTGGATACTACTGATTGTTTATCAATGGGAAGTTTGATATTAGATATATGTTCTTTTATACCTGTATTAAAGGAACGTTTTGTTTGCCCTATGTAGCAGGAATTACAATTAGAGCAAGAGATTTTGTAAACAACACAGTGTTTGCTGTAGGTGTCAAGTGGGTACTTGTGGTTTTTAATCAAGTATGAAAGGCTATTAGTGGATCTGTAAATGATGGATATTTGGTCAAAGCTTTTGAGTGTTGTCAACTGACCTGTGCAGTTGTGTTTCTCTAGGCTCTCCTTAGCACCTGACAAGGATCCCAGAAACTCTGTGTGGTATTTATATTACCCTTTTTTCTGTATTGGCTGTATTTCTTATTCATTCTTATTCTTTATACATTTTTTTGTTAGAAGTTTAACTTTGCTCCTATAGTCAGAAACTTCTGTTCCCTACCTACTATTACACAGCAGCTCGTAAAAGTGCTCAGCTTTCGATATCAGAGTAAACTAGGTTAAATTGATAGATATTCAATATATAGGTCTATTGTTTTATTTATCTTGTGTCAATATGAAACAATATATAAACCTTATATAACTCGCAGAGGCAGCTGTTAAAAACGCGCCTTTTAAATAATGTTAAAATGTATCATTCAAGAAAACCAATACTGTAATATTTCCAAGGACGGTCAGAATATATTTATTAAATTAATTAAAAAATACTGACTTTATAAAGTTTAAATTTGCAATAAAAAACAAAACACAACGTTTCTTCCCTTTATTTGTATTTATATGTGTTTAATATTCATATAATCTATAATTTAGAATTTCTTCAACAACTTCCATGAGGGTCATAGTATTAGATGTTACTTATTTATAAAGAGTCAGATCTTGTTCAATTTTAAAACGGTGCTTGGCCTAAAATTATCATCTACTGTGAATCTCATTTCGGCCATGGAAGGTATTGAAGAAAGCATAAATTATACATTATTGGAATATTGAACACATGAAGAGTTCCCAAGTATTGGGACCAAACATTGTGGTTTGTTTTGAATTTTGATCTTAAACTGAAACATTTTAATATAATTATAAATTAATATATTCAATAAATTTCTTATGGTCATACTTCGTAATTGTGTATTTTGTAAAGCATAAGTAATTTTTCAAATGTAAAATCGATAAATTATATTGCACTGAAAATAAATTGAAAACAATGCACACGAAACAAATTTCAATCATTTTTATGCTTGCTAACTACATACCTTCCTTATTTATAAATAAATGATACCTAAGAATATAATTAATTAAGTCTGTGTAATAACTATATCTATGTGGATTTATTATTGAGGGTTTCTCTGTTACTTTAAATAGTAAATTGCCTCTATTACTTATTTAAGGAAGATTTTTGACACTTGCACATTTTATATTTTGCCCGCCTTGAGATCCCGTTTAAGAGTCCAGTGTGCGTTTTTACGTGTTCTCTTATGCGAGGGCTGCACGCGATTTCCTCATTTCCAGGGATAGTTTATGAGCATGCTTTTCTTGCAGCACTCTATGGCCTCATTGGAGTTCAGGTCACCGACAACACAATTGATTAAATGGCTGAGTGACGCACAGAACTAAGTTTTGTAATAGGTCTACATGCCTTATGTTTACATTCTTTGCACTATGAAGGTCATTCGTATTCATGTAATCTGGAAATCCAAAAAATTTGGATCTATTGTTTGCTTAAGTCATGAAAAATTTTCTCATAGCGGTCTACTGTTAACCTTTATGGTTAACAAAGAATCTTAGAATATTTTAAACATTTAAATAAAATAATTTAAGTAACTTACGCACTTCAGTCGTTTATAGTTATACACTCTTAATTTACTGTTACTGTCTGAAAACGAACTTCTTGTCTGATGTAAACAAATCCTTCCACAAAAGGGTTAATAAAAAATTAATATTGTGCATAAGTCTTTCACCGCTATACAAAGAAATAAAATTTCAATAACACGGTGTGAACCTCTACCATACTTTGTTGTTGGTGTGCTCTTCCAATAATTCAATAAAATCGTCAGCAAAGAAATATTCATGTGTATTATAAAAATACGCGAAGCGTCTAAGTTAGTTGTTTGTGGTGATTTTTAAAAAGAGTGTTAAAATGTGAATTTATTAACAAATGGTATTCAAATTGCTTTTCCAAATATTAAGAAATTAATTATTACATTTTTGTTCGTGGAAAGTGCGCTTTAATGTAAAATAATAATTATGTCTCAGATTTCTTTTAAGAAAATCGCTGTGTTAGAACACCTAAAACAAACAATTTAATTCAATTTCGTAAGATATGTAACGAAATAATAATTGCGGGGATGGCTGACATAACCTTCTACTTTGTTGTGGAATATTTCTCGGTGATTGGCGCCTTCAAGAAAACCAGGAGGCGTTTCCCTCTCCTTCATTTGGTGTCCAGTCTCGAAAGTCAGTATTTTCCTTGTTGTTCGCCTCTCTTTCTTCGATAAGGATATGGGATACAAACTTTTGCCCCCTCTTCCTCTCGGTGTCCAAAACAATGTTGCACGTCAGAATATGTCCCAGATGAGTAAAATAGTTTCACGTGCCTGTTTATAAAATTTTTATACTTCGTTTCCCCCAATTGAGTAACGTCATCACCCTATACCCCACGTGACCAAGACAATAAAGTTGTTTTTGCCAACTCTGTATTTTCCGGCGGGGCACATAATTTTTTATTAACGCAAACTCTAATTTTAAATGTCTGGAGGTTATACGATGATGATACTTTGCGTCTGCTTTTAATTCCAATTTGGAATATTTTTCGGCAAAATTGCACTCTCGCCAAAATTTAAAGTATTGTCTAAATTTGCTTTACTGTACTTTTACTAATTATGAACATTGCTTCAAAATTAATCTAAGCTTCCTTCTTCAGGCAACTAATTATGTTGATATTATAAACTAAATATTGAATACATGCTAACAAAAATAAGTAATATAAAATATTATTTGTAATCTATCATATATGTTCAATGCTTTTATTGCCATTCGCTTTTCTTACGTCAGTCTTCGATAAGCTATGAAATATTATTACCGTATTTATAAATGCCTTTCACTCAACTATAATTTATTCTAATTTCTCGACTGAGATACAACCGTAAAATATTTATGACGACACTGCGGCTATTTCACTTCCTTACTCAGATTAAAACTTCCACGCTGAATGAACCACATTTTCAAGCCAGAACAGTTATAACGGCGTCTTTACATGTGTTAGTAAAGAAAACAATAATAATTACACTAAATAAATATCAGCCACGGCTGTTCAAATTTTTTTACATCGTTTTAGTGCATGAACGAAGCATTATACCACTGTGAACAAAAAGTAAAGTGAATTTATTTATAAAATATAAATTATTTATTTATTCTTCCAAATCAATTTCATCCCCTTCAAAGTTATCCCCGTCCGTTAAAACGCACTTTTTCCAACGCTTTTTCCAGTTCTCGAAACAGTCGGAATAGTCTTTTTCCGGTATAGCCTTCAAGACCTTATTCGATTCGGTTTTTATCTCCTCAATCGTGTCAAAACGGCGTCCACGCATTGGCCTTTTGAGTTTGCTGAATAGCCAGAAGTCGCACGGAGCCAAATCAGGCGAATACGGTGGTTGCGGAACGATATGAGTCGAGTTTTAGGCAAAACAAGTCGCGAAGAACCAATGCAGTATGACAAAGAAAACTGTCAACATGACCTTGACTTTCGATCGACTTTGCCGTAGTCTTTTCGGTCTTGCTTCACCTTTTGTACGATATTCGCTGGATTGGTCGGTGGTTTCAGGGTCGTATGCGTAAATCCAAGTCTCGTCTCCAGTAATGATGCATTTCAAGTTGTCCTGATAGTCAGACAGCAAAGTTTCACACACATCAACGCGACGCTTTTTTTCCAAAAAATTTAGCGATTTTGGCACCAATCGAGACTTGACGCGTTTGAGACACAAAACATTCTTCAAAATGGTTTGGGCTGAGCCAAATGATATTCCAACACTATCAGCGAGGTCTCTAATTGTCCATTGACGATTTTCAAGCACGATTTTCTTTGATATTTGGACGTGGCCCTCGTCGGTAGACGTTGATGGTCGTCCAGAGCGCGGTTCGTCTTCAACGCGTTCTCCGCCCTCTTTGAACTCGTTGTACCACTTTTTTTGTGTCATAGTTTGATCACCAAAGGCCTTCCGCAACATTTTCAACGTGTCCGCACAAGAATATTCGTTCCGCAAACAAAATTTGATGCAAGTTCTTTGCTCAACAACAGTCCTACCAATCTAGGAAAAAAAAATTACCTGCCTTCCTAATACCCGGGAGTTTTAAATGACAATTTCACCTTACGTTTTGATCACAGTGGTATAACACATATACACACACTCATCCGAACTAGATATACTAATTAAAAATATATGCATACGATTTATAAGATCGGAATAATATTAATGATCTTGATATAATTAAAAAAAACTAATTTCAGTTTTGAAATCAGTTTATTTACACCAATACCTTTTGAGCTTCCTCAGACAGTATCATTTTCTAAACTTATAATATATTCCTTAAAATTATGAAATATTTTTGTCTTCATACTCTTTAGTACGTCGTGTTGACGTCAGTGTTTGTGTGTGTAGCCTCTGAGAACTAGCGTTTAAGGTTATCAAATGTCCCGGCTTCTGTAACCATGATTTTTTTAAATAATTATTATTGAATAAAATGTAAACATGACGGAAAAAACGGATAAAAGAGAAACGAAAATAATAGAAAAACTGAACGTCGTATTTCATGTGCAGTAAAATTGCAAGTTATTAAACTTAATTCTGAAATATTGGCTGAAATGGTGATACTCATACACATCGTGTTTCAAGAATAATATGGAATTGGTAACTAATTGCATGAACGAATCTGTTGATATGTCTCTTTCTCTGTTAATTGTTCGGTATCTCTGTTTAATATCTCTCTTCCCTTCCTTTTTACGATTTTTTTTTACATGATGATGTTTCTTTCGTTCGCATTCCTGAAATTTTCGGAAACTTGACATCTAATTTGGGTATAGTCTCTGTTATCAGTGCTAATGTATATTAATCCGTTTGATAATTACAATAAGCGTTACATACATCTGATAAAATCGATAAAACTATTAAAATAATTACGAGACATTACTTTTTCCGTATGCCTAGTGTAAGGTTAAATTTTATCAACAGAAGTAAAATAGCCACTCCAAAATTTATTTCTCAGAATTAATATTAATTTAATTTGAGAAAGTGAGATAATATTCCGTTATAGAGAGAAAGGATAATCACAGTAAGCCTAAAACGTAGCTTCTGCATGCCCGTTAAGCAAACATTTACCATTTTACTGGTACGTCAACAAAAATGAAATGCGTGTGCATGTTTCGTTTTGTTTTTGGCGTAATAAAGCAGGATTCATCTCGTTAAAGCGTAGAGTTCCCGGCCCTATGACAAACTGTTGACGTATGTTGTCCACTTTTGTTTACTACGCAGAACACAAGTTAATGGATCTAAATTCTGACTGAAGTGATGTGGGAATGAGGACCACTGACCTTAAATAACGAAATTACGGACAGGGTTATGCAAGGCAAGGGATTAGAACACGACGACGTAATGTGAAACATATATATATGTATATACACTGTGATAAACAAAATTAAAATAATTGGGCCTCAAACAGTTTTAGGAAACGTAACGTGAATAACAAAATTTATACAACAAAATATTACAGAATAATGAATTAAATTTACATGAGAAATATTAACATATGAAAAATCTATAAAACTCTGAAGAAATTTTAAGAAATCTAAAGAAAGATGACGGTATGAAATTTTATACTAGGTTTCAAGTGAAAATTTCGTACGTAGCAAATCAGGGCAGCTCTCATATAACACTACTTATTTACTTCACCAATAATTTAAAACGATTTTAATTAACAGGTCATGGTATTTCACTGTTTACAACCTACGACAGCACAACAAACCAAATTTCCACATTACCATAACAGTTCAATCACATCCAGTACTACATTCTTTACAATTGACACGTAACTCGTTCAATTTCTCATTCCAATGATTTTAATAGCTGTCGTTGCTTTCGTCGACTTTTAATTTTACAACCTACAATGAATCCTTAACTTCTTCAACACATACCGGGCCCAATTTCGCCCACCTCGCCCTCGGCAACTACTCTCATCTTCGAACGCAGACTCAACTTTTCTGTCTCAATTCATATTGCTGACTGACTGAACTCTCGTCAAAGCTTTTCCACAATACACATTGCCGACAATACGTCAAAAAACTCCATATTCTTATTCAACGCTGACTGTTGCCAACAATACCTGGGCCATAATATTATGCTGACAATACAAATATTAAATAATTCACAAAAAATCCTTTCATTGTACACATTGGTGGTCACCACAATATAACAATTCGCAATTATACACACGGACTACATAATTCAAAAGAAGTAATTTCTCTAATAAAAATTCATTCGCATTTCAAAATTTGTCGATAAAAACATTATTTTGCTCTAAAAGTAACCGCTTAATCTTAAAATTGGTTCCCCTCATGTCCACTTAATTTCTCTTTCCGTTCGTTTGCCGCGAACAATGACGTAAAGTGCCTACAGGTGATCTCTTTGGAAATGTTACGTGAATAACTTTTATTGGATGTAAAACCCGAAAATATGGTTACAATTGGTAGAGTACAGAAGTGAGCACGGAAACATGTGTGAGCTGGTCTCCCAGAGATAAGCTCTCGCAGGAACCTTAGAGGAGAGATAGGAATGTCTTCTTCACTCTTTCTGATTTCAAATTGAGTTTCCCATAAGTCGAAACTGCTCTATCAGTTCTGAGAGATGTGTGCTCTATCGTTGTAGGTGTTGGGGATACAGCAAGAGTTGTCCTACGAACTTTGTCGAAGCATGGAGACGAAACTGCTGAGTACCCATAGCAAACCTCAGTCCAGTCATTGGAAGGGCGTATAGAAATACTGCGAGCTAGACCTGATTCAAGATTTCTAGGGTTTCCCTGCATTACATTTAGGAGAATTCCGGATAGTATCCTTAAACTATAGGCTCGTAGCCCTAGTTAATCCTTTGCTACCTTGCTCTCCCTTCGCCCCTGTTAAAGGGGACAGGCCACCAAATGAATGACCCTCATATAGCCTGTTACCGCCAAAAAAAGTCAGCATATCATTGGCCTCATATTCGTCTGCTTTGCCTTGGAAATCTTGTTTATCTATATATATAAAAATGAATTGCTGTTCGTTAGTCTCACTAAAACTCGAGAACGGCTGAACGGATTTATCTTATCTTAGTCTTGAAATGTTCGTGGAGGTCTAGGGAAGGTTTAAAAGGCGAAAAAAAATCGAATAATTTCCGGGAAAACCCTAAAAACAGCCCTTTTCTATTTCCCATACAAACGTTTTCTAAATAAAATACAAATCTACACCAGTCGAGCAATTTTCACCAAATTTCGTACACGTGTTCTTTGCGACCAGGAAACAAACACTGTCGGGGTGAGACGCGTCTTCCACCCCCAGAAGCGGGGGTGAAAATATTTAAACATACTAAAACAGCCGATATTTGAGTCGGATAAATATTTTTAGGGGTCAAAGATATTGATAGTGTTTCTACCAATGTTATCTGAATACAATTTTCATCCCCTACGCCCTGTGAAAAGGACACCCTTCGGGTTTGGGGTGGAGATGCTTTAAAGTAAAATAACGCGAATACAACCGAGATTGGAGTCAAATCAAAGGTTATGGAAGTCACTGTGTTTAGTTTCGACATTCAAATTGGCATTTACCCCTCAGATGCAGGGGTGGGGGGGTGCAAATTTTGGAACATACAAACACGGCAGATATTTGCGTTGAAGAAATATTTTTCAGAGTTAATTATAATGATTAGGGTTCGAGTATCGTTACATAAAAATTGCGCAAAAGCAGCCGAAATTGGAGTCATATCAGGGGTTATAGATAAATGACATCTCGGGCAACGCCGGGGACCCAGCTAGTGTTTTATAATTATCTCTGCAGCATTGCGAGTTGAATGTGGTTTGTTTCTTCTTTTGTTATCATACTTCCTTGCGTAGACAATTGTTTTAATTGAAAGTAATGAAAATTACTATTGAGTCATAATAAATTTGAATCTTTTACTGATTTTTGAGTCACCTGATCACGGCACAGTCAAGGAATATTTAAATGTCTAATAATTTTAAAGATTGGGATTGAAATAATTGTAATACATTCTTTACCTTTATCAGCTCGAAAATTAGCATTATTATTAAAATACAATCCTATGAGGAAAAAATATATTTATTTCTTATTTTTAAATTAAATGTAAATATGTATTTAATAATCTACAATTGGGAAAATAGTCCGGTTGCCGATACAGGCTAATATTGTCCATTATAACTATTACTTACTTAGACATTAATTGTCCTCAGGTATATTGGTACCCTGAAAACAATACACTTCACTTTAAATTCGATTAAGATTTAATTCATCGAGGGAAAACAGTTCAGTTCTTACAGTTTTTAAGATTCATCCTAAATTTATTTTCTTGAGGAGGCATAACACTCACATAGGTAAATTCTTCCCTTTGTATATCGTCCTATTTAGTAGGTAAATACAAGGAACTAAAATATTATGATGCATATACCGCGTCTGGTACGAAATCCCGACAGACACTTATCAGACGTACCATTTTGCCGATTGTTATATCCCCATTGTCGTTTGCCCAACAGGAACCATTTTTACGGTGGCTTTTTCCGAGAGGTTTCCGTTTGCCTAAATGTTATTTTTACGTAATTTAGAATATCCCGATGGTAAGTTTCCAGAAACGAGTTACCAAGAAGCCCTTTTCCTACTTATGACCGAAAGGGTCAAGCCATTGAGATTTGTCTAGCCACATGTATTACTGAATTATAATTTCATGTTGACGACCGAGTTCTTCGTAATTTTCGTGTTCCGTCTTGCCATTTCAGATCATTTTTATGAAAACATTACCCACATATATTGTACTGATAAGTATATTATTAATTTAACAATTCATATTTGATCGGATATTAAAATAATGAACATCAATCACCTTTTATTCTCTCCCTTAATGTGGCCTGGTATGTTACACAATTATGTCTGCGTTGAACGTACGTTGAGATTACTAAAGTAGAAAATTTTGTTCAGGATTTTGAACTATTTGGAGAAAAAGTACTTGTCGGGAAGACGCTTTTCAGGATTAGGCTACCATAAAAATCGGGAAATTATTCGTATTTCCAGAATTTCTTTATTGGGATACCGTCGGGGATTCGAACCTCAGGCAAATGTAAGGATCCCGAAACTACGATAGTAATTATGAAAGTACGAGAAAATACTTAACGGAAACTATACGACGCATCTGGGCCTTACAAGAAGACAGAATGTTAGGCCTGCTTAGATCACTGAGATTGAATGAATTCTCACTTGAAAATGGCTTGAATAAGTGTTAAGTAAAATATCTCTTTTAGAATGACCAGAAACCTTGGCACTTGTATTTATTGATTCACACCTTCTTACCTTCACGTTTTATACCCTGGAATCTCTCTGACCATACAGATTACTTATTTTTCACGAATAAATATTCTGGCTCTCTTGAACTGACTCCTGTGTACCTCGTCAACATAGGTCCAGCCAAATATGCCCCATTTTAGCTTCTCATTCAGTCTTTAGTTTATAATTTTTGCGTTGCTTTCTCACGCTGGTGTGTCTCTAAATCTCAGGTCTCCTGCATAATCATACAAACCTTTACCTGCAGGAATCCTTTTATGGTCTTATTGTGTGAACACTCCCGCTTCCCGCTTTGCCAACAGAAGCTGCCTCTGACCATCTGTATTTTCATGCTTGCGGAATTTCCCTGAGCAGTATTTTATTAATTCCTATCGCTTATCCATTTTCAATACCACTCAAGACATACATTGTTCAGTTGTAATAATAAGTCCAGAAATAAAATATTTCAACGGAAAACATCAATGTATCAATCTTCCTGATGATTCCAATAATTCTCTATCTAGAAGATAGGGCTTTGTAGTGTTGTCAACTGACAAGTGCAGTTGTGTTTCTCTAGGCTCTTCTAAGGCCTAACGAAAGGGAAAATGATCCCAGAAACGTTGTGTGGTATTTATATTACCCTTCTTGTCTGAATTGGCTATCTTTATTATTCATTATTTTCATTCAGATGTAATTTATTTTCATTTTAATCCTCTATCTCTACGAAAATCTGCTATATTTCAACCGAAAACTCACGTCATATTTAATTTATGAACTCTAAATGTTTTTATGTTAATCAATCCGAAACAATTTATAGTTGATAGTCGTAATTAATATAAATGAGAAGGAATTATACAATTGTCCCTCAGTATTATATTGACTGACGAGACGAGTGCCCGGCGTACCTCGTGATGCCATAATTAATCCCAGAGATTTCCATAACTTCGGATTTGACTCCAATCTTCGTTGATTTTGCGTTATTTTTATGTTACGCTCCGCCACCCCCTAAATATTTACCCTCCCATGACCAAAGAGGTTGAAATTATATTCAGAAAAACGTCCAGAGAAATACAAATAATTTCATTAACCCCTCATATTATTTATCCAACAGAAATATCGGCCGTGTTGACACGTTTGAAAATTTCCACCTCGGCCTACCGCCGCCCCTGGGAGTTAAACGTCTTCCGTCTACTGTATAGAGATTAACGTTAATACATTCATACATGCAAGCACACCTTATTTATTAAATAGATGTATTTGGTTATGAATTGTGATTTAAAATAATTCAATTCAACGATTTACCTTACCTACAATAAATTTTGCGCAATATGTTATTATTATTACTAATTATTTTAGTTGCAGGTAGGGGTTGACAAAACTTAGCAACATAAATATAATCAAATAAGCTAAAAGTGATTAATAATTACTGGACATGTTGGCCGCATTATGTTTTATTAAAACCTAGTATTTATTGTAGTAAACCTGCTACAGTTCCGATTCTCTTCATGTAAACAAGCTTCCAAACGTATAGAAACAAAATTTTGACTATTCAATTGAAATACCTGATATTCTCAAGTTCATTGTAAAACGTATTGGTATGAATTTTTTTATGATCGTTCCAAAAGTGTTTAGTAGATATCCAGTTTAAAGTAACGAAAATTTATACTTTTCATTTGTAAAGTATAAAGATTGTATTGTGATTGTTTTATATTTATATGTCATGAATTCTATCTCAATAGTCCCAATTCTTTCACGCACTATCGTACGCGTTAATTTATCAATAATAGAAACAATTTGTTTCGTTTGTTCTGTAACGAAGGCAAATAGCGAAATAAACGGGTTTCAAATTGTGTACCTTATGGATTGCTATATGTGCTTATGGCCATGGCTATGTTACTGTTTATTGAGGTACGTTAACTGTTTATTGATTTTATTTAGGAACAAACCGGCGCCACTACATATTGTATAAATTCCATGCAGATTGAATATAAGAATTATTTACTGTGTTCATTAATATTGAGCACTTCGCGGGATAAAAGGGGGTTCCAGGCTTTTCATAAAATATACACTGCATACAAGTCTCCGGACGGGGAAGAGAGACGAGATGAGCGCCCCAAGCGTCATTACTGACGTCTTTGGTCGGCAGTGGTGCTGCAGGGCACAATAGGCGGTGCTTCAATTTCAAAATGGAGTACTGGTCATGCCGAACGTTCCCGAAAATGGTGACGAACATGATTGCAAGGTTTCCCTATGATTCATCCATGAGGTGAATACGTTATGTTAGAGTTCTTGGAACATGCTTGGGGCAGATACGAAACGGCAACTGTTAGGTTACTGCGTGCAAGTTTAGTGCAATTCGGTTGTTTTAACGAACGGTTCAGAATTCACTACGCTTATTTCAGTAGAAGTGTGTCTAACAGTATGTAAAAGTCTTCGCTACTAGAAACGTTATCAAGACGATTTGTGGAGTTCTACTTTGGCATCACAGATGGTTTACTAGGGGATGGGCACACGACACAGCTCGGTCGTTTCGTGCTATTTCCAGAAAATTTCTCTGACGGAGAACGGAATATGCATATCAGTATTACAACGCGATGTCGTTTGTGAAAGAATGCAGCAAATCGGACCTCTTTATCACCACCACCACTAGAATGGTCATAAATTAAAGAGTCACTTGATGAAGCCATCGTTGCTTGAATGTTTACCTGAAGGAGAACATCAACGACGAAATCTTAAATCAGGACATATTCGGAAGAACAACCTCCTCATACATCATACATACATACCTATGGTACTGTTTATTGAGTTACGTTAACATATTATTCAGTTTAGTTAATAAATAATAAGGTAAACGTTTTCATGACTGCAGCGAAACAATCGACCTTGATATCAAAGATAAAATAATGGCTTATGACTTGGAAGGCCGCGATCCCGAGTATAAACGCAATCAACAGAACGAAAAAGCAATCAATAGGAGGATAATCCTCAGAAGACACAACCCATTTTGGCAGAAAATAAAAACAACCGACCAAACTAGACAAATTTTTGGGAATAATCCATGTTGTGCAAACTCCCCTTTTAATAGCATAGGAATTTATGTGAAAAGGGTGATGCGGAAGTGTAGAACAAGGTAGCCAAAGGTTAACTAGGGGCCCCCGAGCTACAGCTTAAGGATCCTTTCCGGCATTCACCTAAAAGCGATCTGCGCGAAGTAATGCGAAAATTGCTAGCCCCTCACGATGGGCTAACCTCTGCCGTTATAGCGTTCGTTTCAAGTACATTGTTCATTAAGATCTTTCTAGAACAAAACAGCGTGTTTGATCTAACTTTTATGCTAGCCATCGTTAGACATGGAGAACAAGTAGCGACGGGAATGCGCACCATGGGCCACCTTGATCAAACAATTGTTGAAAACGTCTCGAATGTTCGTCTATTGAGTTGTTTTTTAACTCGCTGATGGACACCAGCTGAAAGTAAGCGCTCCAGCCATCCTCCCGAGATATCTTGTCGACGCCAAGTAATATGGAAAGCAACAATACTCCAGATTCAACTCAGTCCAACCTACCTGTTGGCTAAAATCTTGACAGGATCAAGCAAAGTATACATCGTTGACTTTCACGGAATTCCTCTTATATTAGCCGACGTAGGGGATACCTTTCAATTTGCGTCGGCGCCAATTCCCTGTCCGTTTAGCGTTCACCATGGCAATCAACACGAAACAAGGCCAAACAGTTTATCGACTTGGCCTATATCTCAAGTGTCCAGAGTTCACTCACGGCCAGTTCTCTCTCGCGGTCCACCCTGGGCCTGTGGGTGAAGATAGTTATCATATACGGCGTTCATGGATGTAAAAGAGGATTCCCAATTGAGAACATCGTTTTCCCAGGCATTACCACATGAAGCCCAATATAACCCGCCGTGCATAGCATGTTTTACATCTTTACAGGCAAGATTGTTTCTTTACTTTTATTAATTTCCTACAATAAATTGACGTATTACATCAAAACCAGGCTACCAAAGATATTGTCCCAAGCTAAGCGCAGGTAAGAATCCTAGTTCATTAAAGTCTGAACTGCGGTTTTTCTGTTTATCCTTTTCAAACTGACCAACAAACAGACGTATTATGCCGGCCATACACGATCGTACCATTTGTCTAAAGCCTGAAAGAAATTAATTATGTTGATTAGCAGGATGAGTTATATTTACAATCAGTCCAAACTCCTGTGCACTGAGCCACTTGGCCATCACTCCAACAATTCCAAAATCATTCTCAACTTTGATCCATTCCCGAGAGAAGCCATCAAGCGTTAAACTTTTGTGAAACATGGCTTGATAATATCAGAAATGAGTAAATCTATCTTCTCAAGTTTTTCATATAAATAAGTGTTTTATGACTCCTCCGTCAATTTTTTCCCGTAATATGCCCGTAGGTAATAAGGAAAATTCCATTTTTTTTCAAAATCCTTGGAAATTTTTTCCAAGTCGTTTTCATTTACAGACATCTTAAATATCTATATATTTAAAAATCTGAATTGGAATCGTTGTAAGATCTAAACAACTATCAAATCGTAAGAAATCCTGAAAGTCACGTTCAAGTTCTTCAAAAGCTGCTCGTGTACTCAAAAGAAATGCAAAAAGGATTGAAAGTGAAAACGTGCAACATGTCAAAGTAACTTTCCCACTCCATTCTTAAATAGTTTCTCCAGGTTTGAAGTGTGCATAAATGACATTCACTTTAAAAGCTAATATTTCGTCCACTTTTTACATATTCTCATTTGGTATACAGTGAAACAGAAGCGCAGACAAATAATTTTTCATCCATTCATGGCAATTTACACCTATATATTATTTTTGAAAAAAAGCAATACGGAGCAGATATTCATATTGGAATATTGTAATCAACAGAAAAGACCAACAACAATATAAAAGATAACCTTCATATATGTTTTGCGTTCTAGAAAAAATAGATGCTTTGCCAAAAAGCCAAAATTTAAAAATAAATACTCAAAACTTAGTTTTAATGCGGTAGTTCACACTTTTGGGCCCAAATAACTTTTATTAATGGGTGAATAATTAAATTTTTAAGTCTTCAATAAAGCTTTGTGGATTTATTTGAATTAAATATTTACATTATTTGAAGAAAACATTGTGTCATTCACGAAGACGCCAAATTCTTAATCGTGGTATTAGCCAGATTTTAATCAGATTCATATTACGTTTAACGAACGTTGATATTTCTGTATAGAAATAATAGTTAAGTATAAATACGTGCTGGTGAACCTACAATCAGTACTAGATTTTATTTTAATAGTACGCTTACTTTTATGCGACAGTATAAGATCATTCAGATGTCTTCCTCAATTATTTACTCCGATACCCAACCGCTTACTTATTTTGCAGCAATCACATATGTTATTCATTATGACGATTTTTACGGAAAAATTCCCCAATTGTTGGAAGAACAATCCAGGTGATATCGAATCAACTTGCTTGAGGCCACCGACAACCAAGAACCCCCGATTGTCTTCCGAAGAATTATTAACCCAGCTGCTTCTTCGTTTACCTCTTTTGCAGAGCATCTACATGTGGCTTTCCAACATAATGTGTGATTTGAGTGTTAACATATATTATTGCTTAATGCTTGCTCTGAGAATGCATCTTAAAGTGATGAAGAACGTCGTTAATATTTAGGAAGAAAGCTTCATACACAACTGGACTGACAGAAATATTTGTGCCACTCAGGATCAGTGTAAGGTTTGAACACGTTTTACATCGTAAATACACATTCCAGAAATATATTTCTGGGAAACGAGACATCCAGACCAGCGGACTTATTCTGAGCAAAGAAGATCATTTTGTTGCCGTAGTGATGACTTTCCAAACGATACGATTACACACGCTTTGCGGTTCAAACTATACACTTGAAACAATGAGATGGATAGAGTTAGTAATTAAATCAGGATATGTAAACCAGGATAATACGGAGTTGTAAACATCCAATCACATAACCAGAAAAATAATTTGTGTCATCAGTAGCCAGACTCAGTTGACTATTATGCAGCATGTTAAATAAGATTCGATAGTCACAAAATTATGAACTTTCAATATATTTCCTGTTGTAACAGACGAATTTATTATTCAGCTTGGTAACCTTTAATGTGGATAATTTGATAAAATAGGTTATAAAAGTTGAATCGAATAGAATACAAGCGATCAGCCATAATAAAATTAAATGGAAATGTATTCACAGTCGTTTGTACGATTGTTAAATAACGAATAAAAGATTCATTTCATTAAAAAGTTAAAATTTAATTATCAACCATTGTGTCGTAACATTTTCCCCGCCCACCACCTAACCCCCACCCGTCCCGTATTCATGAATTCACTACCACTGAAGCGAAGAACCGTTATGAACGGCAAATCTCTGGGAGGGAAAAGCCACGACTTTGCTGTGGTTGCATTATTAATTGTTTGCTGACGCATTGTTCGCACAAACTTTTTCCAGAGTTCGAGGAGCATGTAACCCCGGTGTATTATCTTGCTCTTTACAATACGTTTCATAACTACCAAACTTCTACAGAAAGGATGATAATAATAATATTTTAACTTTAGATCGCTTAATTTTTTTACTGTTATTAATATGCCGATATCATAGAATTAAGTACGAGCTCCTGTACGTAATTTAAAGAGTATAATTTAACAATTAGCTGTAAAATAGCTTCATGGAACCGAAGCAATCAAAATCAGTGATGGGGGCTACATGCGATGAAAATTGCACATTCACAAACTGTCGCACTTCAGTTCTGTGAGTTCATTAGTTCCTTCCATTAACAGATGATAGAGTATAAAGGCTATAGGAAGCAAGTCCTGCGACGAAACAAAAATAAAAATTGATTGTCATTTGTCCCGAAAAGCATCAAGCCTCCAACAGAACGTATTACGTCCTTTTCACATCTGAATCAGTGAGTGGATGCTCATCACGATGCACGACAAAACGAAATAAAAATATGTGATTGACGTACTGAATTAAAGGGAAGCAAAAACAAATAATGTAATATGAAAATATTCTGGGCTCTTTAGAAAAGAGATTATAAAAAAAACTAGCTGAATAAAATTTCAAAGAATTAAGTGAGGGCTAGAACAGATAGTTATTTATGTCATAATAAGAATAAAACAAAAAAGGAGCGAGGAGACGAAAATTTTATTTACTGGAATGTATTTCTTCCCACTCTGATTCTGAATTAAGCTTTCCATAAGACGAGGCAGTTTTGAGAGATGTATGTACCGGGGTTGCAAACGTTTGTCGAAAGGCAAGAGTTGTTCCCATTGGTACAGTCGGACAGCTGCCTACAAACCTGGTTGTGGCAAGGAGTCTGAATGATGCGTTCCAATAGAAAATAATTATCGTAAGGGCGTGGAACTAGTATCAAGAGTCCGTTCTACTTTATGCAGGTTGTTTCTCTAGGGATTTCCTTGCGTCACGTTTAGGAGAATGCCGGGCATGATCCTTAAACTTCAGCCAGAGGGCCCTAAGTAATTGTAAAACTTAATTTTATCTTTACTTTTGAGTTCGTCTGCCTGTTGTGTTGTGTGTCGGTCTTGTGCTCTTGAATCACACGGAGAAACCTTATGTGGTATTTAAATGATCACTTATTTCCTGTCTGTTATATGGCTATTTATTATCTATTTAATACACTTTTATGTAGACGTTTTATATTTTATAATTTCATAATTTACTCCCAATGCATTGCAATGCGTCAACTGTAGAAGTGATAATTCATATTAAGTTGAATTTTTTGTTTTCAGTCAGTCTTCTGGGTTCTCGGCACCACCATCAACCATTCAGGTTCACGGGCTTCACTCTGGTGGTGGAGCCTATCGAGTGGGACGAGGACTACGATACCGCCACCGTGGGCCACCACGGCAGACACAGAGGAAGAGGACGCGAGACGGGAGTGTTCTCTCTATACGGAGACGCTCTCACCAAGTTCAGTGAAAAGTGCCCGAACACGGTCACTCAGACCTCAACGTATCCCAAAGCGGAGATACAGGTGCTGTGGACGGCGCCTCGCTCAGGGAGCGGATGCGTTGCTTTTAGGTAATCATGCAGGTTCTCCTCACGCCTCACGTCAAGCAATGCGATCGCGGTGCCACCACCCTCCCCCCGATACAAACGTCACAGGTGGCCCAGAAATCTGTGCTTATATTCAGTACGTGGTTTAGTATAGTGTTATTAAAATTATTTAATACTTATTTCCCGCGAGTGATGTAACATTGAGTACATAAAATCAGAAGTCTTAAAATTAAGGGCGGGACAAGCAACGTTGCCGAAAGAAGTATTCTACTTCTTACATACGAAATTTATTTGTGATTACATGAAGCTTCAGTACGTGGCATCGGTGCCTCCTTCCATACGGAAACCCCAACTGCCTACTAATTTTAATCGCATTATAGTTGCGTATGCCGTTATCGCATTTTTTTCTCTAAATGTGCTCGTTGAGCCGAGGAATTAAAACGATTATAGCCTTCGCCATTTTAAGCGCCTTGGATGAAAGGTCGCCAATGTACAATTACGTTAAGTTTGAATGTTTCAACAAAATTATTCTTGATTTCATGTAACTATCAATTGGTATTCTATTACAAATAATATTCCTGAGACGTATAAATCTGCGTAGTAATGTAATTAAAGCCTGGGACTGTAGTCATCTCCATCTAATATCAAGCCCGATGGAAAAAAATATTTTAGTAATTCTCTAGATTACCTCTCCGTTATTTTCATCAGGATTTTTACTATTATTAATTAATTCTTTTCTTCTTCTTCTTTTATTGGCACTATGTGAGTTTTGGCCTTATTAACAATTTTCTTCCATTCCTCCCTCTCCTGTGTCAGCCTCCGCCATCCTCTTACTTTCATGGTTTGTATATCCTTCTAGATGTCATCTACCCATCTTGTCCGGGGTCTCCCCCTCTTCCTCCTCCCAATTGGCTTCCAGTCCATAATCCGTCTAGGTGTTCTGCTTTCATCCATCCTAAGTACGTGTCCCATCTGCTCTTGATAAACATAACAATGTCCTCGTTATTCATGAGCTGCTGTAGTTCTCTGTTTGTTCTAATTCTCCATTCTCCATTCGTACATACAGGTCCGTATATCCTTCTCAGTATCTTGCGTTCAAATATTCTGAGTAAGTGCTTATCATTATTATTAAGGGCCCACGTTATTAATGAATTCACTAATTATAAATTCAATTAATTAAAAGCCTGAAATGTTCTAAAAGTACTTCAAAGAATCGTTTTACACCGCGCTCTGCTCACAAAATCAAAGAAAAAATCATATAATAAAATGATGTGATCTAAATAGAAAAATATGCCGTTTTCGTAGAAGGTTGCCTGCATGTGGCCGGGCAATATTGCCGGGGACTAGGATAGAGGTTGCCTGCATGTTGCCGGGGAATAATCAGTAGAAAAATATAGAAATTCGGGGACACTTCCTGTACCGCGTCAATAGCATGAGGAAAGACGTGCTCCCTAACAAAAGTGGTTCAAACGAGATATTAACACCCTCATACCAAATAAAAGATAAATAAAAGCATCATCTTTAATTACTTCACATGTCTTTGAGGTTATAAGTTTTTTTACTCTTTTTTAGTGGTGTTACTAAATACCTTTCGATTATGATTACAGTTAAGAACATGAAACATCTATAAAATATATATTTATGGAATAAATATGGGTTGCACACAAAATAAGTTGCCTTAGTACATATTTAGTGACTTTAGGAATCCAGAAAACTGGTAATAGAAAAAAAAATTAATTAAATAAATGGGGATTCCGAGGACAAGAGAGCTTGTATTTCTGTACGCCTGCTTGGCAAACACCTTTGATTCATTTGTGAACTCTGAGCTCAAGTTGGTCAAACACGAGCTCATTCGAACAACGTAATATTTTCCGCGACTCGAAACCTTCACCTTCAGCTCATTCTTCTTACATTACGGTCCCGGGACAGCTTGCCGCAATCACGAATCCAACATTTTTACAATCGCAGGTCACGCATGCACACTACATCAACCACAGGTCGATAATAATAAAGACTGATTCGAATATCAAAAGGATGCTCATTTCGTATGTGGAATTGGAAATACAAAATCAACTCTCAAAACAATCAGTAGGTAGACGATACAATGAACGAACTAAACAGACGTATCTAGAGATAAGGAACTCGCATCAGAATATTACAAATTTTGGTACCGGTCAAACTCAGAGGCAGAAATAAAATAAAATAAAAATTCGTTGGACTTGAAAGCAAAGCATGTCACCAGCGTGCACATCTGACCCGTCCTTGGTGCAGATGTGAGACAGATGCCTCGAGTGACGCACTTATGACACAAAATACTCGCGCTATGGAGAATTTTGTACCGCTGTGCGCATTCACAGCATAATTCTCTTTTTATCGTCACATTGCAGAACGTAGGTTACACAGAAACAAGTCATTGGCAATGTTCCTTTACAACTTGCCAAAATTATGCATCTCTGCCCCCACTTACAATTCCCAACTATAATAGGTCATCGGTTAGAAGGCGGCTGGAAAAACAAAATGGGGCACATAAAACTCATCCAATACTCAATTCAGATACATAAGAATACGCATAAAGAAATACCAAAAGATTAGGATTTACAATAACTGCCAGAGTTATATGTGTTTCTGGTATTCGGGTGTTTCCAAAGCAAGCAACAGTATTTTAAGTACTCAACACTTTATCTGAAAAATCTACACAATAACAATCATTTTAATATTCTCTGATTTTGAAAAGAAACGTTTCAAAGTTTTATTTCTCGCAAACTGTGAAAGATAGAAACACATTCTATACATCACTATAGCAGGATTCACGTACGATGGCGGCTGGCGCAGATACAGTGAGAGGGAGGAAGGCAGCGCGAAATAACTACACAGACAACACGGTCTAACGCGGTAGAACTCTACGCGCTTACTGAAACTGATTGGCTGCGCTCGAGGAGGGACACTAAACTGGTAAACTAAATATCTGACACGGAGTACAGGAAGAGAAAAATTTTAAACACTAGAGTATACACTCTTGAGCATAATATCCTCCAGAAACATAGTAAAGGAAGCCTAAACCTTGACACACTTGAAGTAATTGGTCCTTATTGAATTAACTGTTGTAACAATTCGAGATTGCAGATCTTTCACAAACCAGACCTAGGTGGTACATATAGATTCTCTTTTTTGTATCTCTGTAGATAAAAGTCGCAAGGGTGATCACGACTTTCTTCGAGTCTGGGAAACAATCAGTTTTGTAACTTGTCCATATTCGAAATTCCAGTATATAATACTGCCAAAAAGAAAGGTCCATAAGCTTTTCTCACAGATATCTCACAAAATACTTTCGGCTTCGGTGAGTTTCTTTCGTGTTCGATGACCAGCCTAAGGGTTCCAATTCCCAAACTATGACACTTTGGCGACGAACTTTACGGGGAAAATGAAACCTTGATTCATTTGAAAACATTAGGCATGCAGAAATTGTGTCGTCTGAAGAATTGCGGTGCAAAAATTCTAAGCCACTCTTATGATCTTCAGGATGCAATGCCTGACGTAACTGCAACTTACATGACTTCAGATACTAACTTACTCTACAGCACTGGGTCAGCCTTCGCCTCCTTTACAATCAGCCTCCATGCTTCTCTATTCTTAATTCTCTCTGCCCGTTCTTTCACATTCATAATTCTCAAATCCTCCATTACACGGACCATCTACCTCATTCTTGATCTTCCTAGACTCTTGCTTTGAGCATTTTTTGAGGTATTCTGTCTTCTTTCATCCTTTCCACATGACTCCACCATTGCAGTATTTGGGATTTTATAAATCTCACTATACCTTCTCCTTTAATTATTCAATTAATTTCTTGATTATACCTTATTGTCCGCACTCCATGTTCCGTTACGGGTCCATAGTCTTCTCATTATTTTATGTTCAAATTTCCTTAAATTTTCCTGGTCTATTTTAGTCATTGACCAGGTTTCTGTACCATATGTAATCACAGGCCTTCCTAATGTTTTGTATATCAATATTTTAGATTTTCTGGTTAGCAATTTACTATATGCAGCCAAGGGTCGTATCCATGTTATCCTCATTATCAATTATGTTTCTCACGATTCTGAAATCAGATACACCCTCTAACACTTTCTGTACAATTTCCAAGGCCTGCGTGTTTCTTTTTGTTTGTGTAGTCGATATAACCATATATTTAGTTTTCCTTGTATTCACTACCAATCCCATTTCTTCAGCCTCTCTTCATAATTCTTTATAGACTTCTATTATTTTATTTTTAGACCCGACTTGTATGGCAATGTCATCTGCATATGCGCATATTCATGACTTCTGATACCGACGTTATTTAAGAACACGACATACAGTTACTTTAGGAATTACAAGTTCATTGATTGCCTGTTTATTGATTTCCTATGGTTCTAATCTAATGAAGCTTAAACTCATCAACATTGTTATCTGACGTTGAAGAACGACCGTTCACATGTGCAGCCATCAGGCGAGAATCATTTATGCCACTTGTAAACGCGGTTCTTTGTTTAATAAAAACTGTTCTTAAACAATGGATTCAATCTTCGTAAACTTGAATACACAAAGCGACTTCGGCGGCGCAGTCATTTTTATGTAAACAAAAAATAGCGGTATTGTATGTATTAAATGGAGCTTACAGGAAGTGTTTTTCAAACTGTCTCTATCGAGTGTTGTATAACACGTGTTTTTATCTTTTATATTTCTTGAAAAATTTGCATTTGATATCTGATCTTCCTCTAGTTTTTTTTTCGTTTGTTGGACAATGTCTATTGCCGCTATCTATTTACTAATATTCAACCTAAAAATACTTATATTATTTTACTTAAAGTCGTATCCACTACAAATTGTCATTTGTGACTATAGATCGGTTTACATTAGATTTCACAATAGCGGTTTGTCTTTTTTTAAATGTTATGTCTGCTTACTATTAGGGTGGGGTGCAATTGTCAATCTCGTTGAGGCTCCTTACTATGAGGTTCCGTTCTTGACGAAATTTTCTGCATTCATTAACAATATGTTTGATGGTGTTGCATTTGGAGCAGATGTGGGGAGAGACCAATGTCAATAATCTTAAGCATTTTATCCGTTAGTTCGTGTTTTCTTTACATACAACTTTGGTCGTAAAACATCCAAACCATTTTAAAATAAATTTAGTACCATTAGCATAAAATATAAATTAAACAATAATATTCCGTTAATGTTTATTATCAACGTCTAAGGATAAAAGATAAACAAAGCAAAGAAAATTAATTTAAAATAGTTGCAAAAGTATTTAAAAATTAGAAATGTTTATTCTCAGCATTTAAGAGAAGAAGGTGTCGACAGGCTATATGGGGTAATCCACATAGTGGCTAATCCTGTATTATAGCATAGAAAAGTGTCTGAAAGGGAAGATGAGGAAGGTACAGTAAGGTAGCCAAGGGTAAACTAGGGCTCCCCGGGCTTTAGTTTAAAGGATCCTACCCGGCAATTCGCCAAAAGTGATGAAGGCAGAACCCTAGAAAAACCTGCATCAGGTAGGTCAGGGATTTGGTACTGTCCCACGTCCTCTCTTTGGCGGGTGAAGGGTTTCCTGTGCGGCAGTAGCATTGCCTTCTCCGTGACTCGACCGTTTTAGGAGGCAGCTGGCCGACTATTCCAATGGGAGGAGTGAACAACTCTTACCGTATGGCCAAGGTCTGCGACCCTGGAACAGACACCTCTCAAAACAGGTGCCTCGGATTGTGGAAATCTTCAAAAACCAGAGAGAGAAGAAGGCAGCACCCAAGGTTCTCTCGCGTATTACTCTGTCCGACAGAGAGAAAATAGGAATTTTTTAAGATTTCAGTCACCCCGTCCACCGATAAGGATTGGTGGAGACGGGATAATTTTTTCACAGGCAGATTGTCTCATTGAAATTGTCATTATTTATCTGGAACAATTCTTTTGTACCATCATATTTTATCCGGATATTTTGAATTACCATGTTAAAATAAACACAAGACGCCTGAATAGACATAAACACTTTGCTTGGTCTCTTATCGATAGTAATTGCTATCTTTTCTAGATTGAATATTTCGTGTTTTTCAAAATATGCCGAGGTTAGTACGACATGGACATAATTATTTTCGTACCGAATAGAGTAAAAAATTGTTCTGACTCAGATTCCAAGACATATCCTCCCCGTAGAGGTAGGTCCTATGTGATTAATTTTCCGAAGGTTTTCGCGACCTATGTGTAGAAAGAATTAAAACTTCACTATACACGTCTTTTGTGCGTGCCAACGAAACTTAGTGTGTATTAGACGTCACCGTTTATAAAACCTGTAAATTCTTCCCAGAAAACTTACGGAATTTAATCGTAGAATACATTATTGCCTTAACAGATTCTTATATAATACGTCTTAGAAGAACAACAAGTGCCTTTAAATTTTTCTTTTGCTAAATATCGCCTTTCATACTCAAGTTTCAAAATAAGATTGAAACGTTCCAACAAAAACGTTTTTTCGAGGATCCTTTGTGAGTTTTTACTTAATTACTTAATAAGTTTTACAGTATTTCATTCTTTAATTTAAAACTTTTATGAAAAATTAATAAAAAAAATTAAATTTTTACAGATATGAACTTCAAATTTTGAAATTCTAGATATCCATTCATTTATTTGTTCACCAGTTGAGTGCTCGAGTAGTTACTTATATAAACTCGGAAAAGTATTTAATTCTTCATGAACCAATTAGTTATGAAGTGATTTAGCCTACCAATGCATAGTTGATATTAAGTTCATCATAACCAGGATGTTAACACTCAGTACCTTAATCGGGTCAAGACAGTCACAAATACCTAAGAGAGTCCAATATGCTCCCTGTACACTGAAATAAAACACTCGCTGTTTCTTAATATAGTAATACAATACTCTCGGTACCATAAGAACTCAGAAATACTCCCGCTAACTTTAAAAAGGTAAAAATAATCCACGTACTTTAAACAAGTATAACTTATTCCGGTACCCTACTACCGGGACTTAAAAGTCAAAAATTCTCCCAATATCATACTAGTGTAACATATACTCCCTGCACCGAGAGAGTCCAAAATACTCTCTCTACCCTACCGAGAGTAAAAATACTCCCGATACTTTAAAAAAGAAAAAGAAATCCTCAGAGATTCAAAAAGATTCTCGGTTTCCTAATACCGGCTAAAATATTCATCGTATCTAAAAAGAGTTAAATATTCTCCCGGTTCCTTAATAAAAACAAAATATCTTCCGGTACTGTTGGAGTCGAAAAATAGGCCCGGAACGTTAAGCTAATCAAAATACTCCCGGAATCTGCCTAACAATATATATAATATATTTTTCTTTCGCCAATTTCATATAATCAGAGACCATGTTTATTTGGTGCGTTGTTCTTTTACAGCTCTTTCGATTTTGAATCACCTGATGAAAGCAACAAGGTTTGCAGTAACGTTGTGTGTTATTTATTTTATCACTTAACTTAATCTGTCGATTGGCTACTTCTTGATATAATTCGTCTTCATGTAATACGGAAGTTTTTATATTTTGTAGTGACTTTAGGAGCAAAGGTTATATAGTAGTGAGATTGGCAGTATATTTCATATTTGTTAGTTTAAAAAAACTATACAAAAAAATAAAGTTAAATATCATACAAGAATATTTTACAAAACGCTCATGGATTAAATCAAAATTATGCACTTTTGGCAAAGTAAAAAATGGATATATATCATGAGCCTTAAATGGCTAAAAGTATAGTATTAAAATATGGCCCATATAAAATGAAATTTGGTACTCTCAAATCAATTCATGGTCTCCAAATAATTAAGGTGGTTCAAAATTTTAAAAAATTAACTTGATCTGAACGTTTCATATTTTATTCACTGTCCATATAATATATAATGTCCCATATATTCAGCCTCTTTTATTTGCCCACAATACAGTAACAAATGTTTTAAATTATTCGATACGTGGTCTCTTCTAAGAATATTGTAAACGTGTGCGTGTATTATAAAACATTCACATTTCGCACTAATTTCTACAATTACAAAAAACAATTGTGTTAAGAAAGGTATTGATATGTTATAAGAAATAAAAAATGGAAACTTATTTGATACGAGCTACAGTTCTAACGTAGTGAATTACGAAGGCAAAAGCTACAAGTTTCAGCATTGAGCGGCTATCAATTAAATATTAAGCAGTCCAATCGGATTGGACTTATCGTGTTTCGTTTGAGATTAAAGTAGCGTTTCGATTGTAAGGTGACTAGTACGTTGATGAAAGTTTAAATGTGCACTTACAGTGTCTCTTTTGAGAATAAGTACAGTAAAAAAACTTTTTTAAAAAAAACGTTGAGTAATGAAATTCCAGTTTAAACAGCCAAATCTCCTAACTATTTGCTGTTCCGGTGGTATGAAATCACTAATATAATTCCATGCAGTGCTTGGTCTCATTCACGCAAGGATGACTTTAATCCCTGATGCCAATAACTCTCCTACTTTCTGTAGAACGCAATTAATAGGTTCTCTTACATTCTATAGAGCGCAATTAATTTGTTCTCTTTCGTTCACGCCATAATCAATCCTAAAATTACTTGAATAAATGTCATGTTGCCAATGAGCTAAATATAATTAATCAAGAATATGGACATTCAAAAACATTAGCTGAATAACCTTAAATTTTTAATGAAGCAAAAACAGACAATTAAAAATTATAATTTAAATTAATTTAGTTTAACAACTTACTTCAGTACGAATGTGGATTAATAAACAATAAAGAGGTAAAAAACTATGGATATAATTGTACAAATATTATAAAACAAATTTCGTAACGTAGTTTGTCAATTAGAATGGAATGATTTTTCGTCCCTACGAACATAGGTTAAACCAAAATAAACATCATTACCAGAATTTATCAACATGAAAAATTATCTGTCATTTCGAAGCACATTTTAGACACAAACCATAGTTTTAATTGGGATAGTTACCAAATTTTGTATAAAGAAAACGTTTATACATCCTTATTAGATTCAGAAATGCCACACATTAAGTGCAATAAAATTCTCTCAATGTCAAAACTGACACTAATTTATGAAGTAATATTTATTATATTTTAATCCACGATATTTAATCTTCCAGCCTTTTATGCTATTTGTATTTGTCTTTTCTTCTCTTATTATAATCTTTGACTATCCACTAATATCTTTGTACAATATATTAATAACTTTGATTTTTAACCCGATGTGGATAATTCTGAATGAAACATGTTCTTAAATTAAATTATAGTTTTTTATCTCTCTTGAACTTAATAACATATTAAAATATGCGGACGAAAGTTATTATTAAATAACGTTAATATTTTATACAAATATATGCTAGTCTGATTATGGAATAAATATAAATAAACTTCTTTATTGTTCCGAAGAATAAAAACATCGTATATCTTTATTTACATATAGTTTGAGATTAAAGTAGAGTTTCGATAGGAAGTATTATACATTTTATTTTAATTACATAACATGCAGTTTTTTTTACTATAATTATTTATATTAGTGAAGTTGGTTTTTACAATCTAATAAAATTGATAATAACGATGTGATGTGTTGATGTATTAAATAATATAATGTATTGTACACTATAGAGTTTTGTCTTTAGTTTTATCATTTTTATCGCCAATTTATTCCAGGAGCGCACAAAAATATAAATAAGTATTTTTAACTCAGTCATCAAAGATATGGATTTTAAAGCGTGACTGCTGAATTAGATTTATATCGTAAAATAATATTTGATGGACCTACTATAAATACTTCTAGAAATTTTCATTTTAATTCGCTTCCTTGCAACCGTGAGGTAGATAACATGAGTTTGTAATATTTATACGAGGTGTAATTTGGTAAAATGTAATGAAATATTAATTTTTAAACGGTATTATAATTTACTTTAATTCAATAATTTAAAAAATTATACAAAATTTAATTAAATCATGATATAGATAAATTTAACTCTATAATCTCTGAGAGTTAAAGGTGGCTTCTGAACCAGAACGGTTTTCACTGATTAGGTCCAAATAAATTGAAGTGACGTGAATAAAATTTAAAGTCGATAATACGGTAAAATCGGCGATCTTGGTTATGCGACCGCAAGTGCATTTTAAACAATGTGACTTTATCGTGAAGGCGTGAACTGTAGTTGTGGGTGCGTCTTCTCGATGTCGGTTCTCCAACTACCATTGTGAACAACATTACCAATTTCAATCAGCTTCCTCCTGGAGAGTGAAACCAGACTCTCGATTATTGAATTATTAACTATCCACTTTTCTCTTGACTATCACGAACGTCACTCTTCAATCTGACCGTCTTTACACTACCTGACCCATCTATTCTCAAACAGTCCTTTTATAGTTTGTCTTCCACTGCAGTACTCTTTACATTATTTTTATTTGGTATCGCACCCTGTCACTTTGGCCGTTTTAGGGTAACAGGCTACATGAGGGTAATCCACATGGTGGCAACTCCCCTTTAATATCATAGGAAGGGATTTGAAAGGGGGGATGCGGAAGGGTAGAGGAAGGTAGCCAAGGGTTAACTAGAGCCCCCGGGCTATGGTTTAAGGATCCTACCCGGCAATTCGCCTAAAAGTGATGCAGGGAAAACCCTAGAAAAACCTGCAACAGGTAGGTCGGGCATTTGGTACTTGTCCCACACGCTTCCGGTGGCGGGAGAGGGGTTAGCTGTGGGGTCGCAGCTTTCCCCTCTCCGTGCCTTGGCCGGTTTAGGAGGCAGCTGGCCGACTATTCCAATAGGAATAGCGGACAACTCTTACCGTATGCCCAAGGTCTTCGACCCCGGAACATACACCTCTCAAAACAGGCCTTAGTTCAAAAAACCAGAGAGATGTGAAGGCATCCCCGAAGCTAGCCTCCGCCAGAGCTCTCTGGGAAGGTTCACCTGCGAGAGAATTCTCTCGCAGGCTTCCTTAACGTCACTTTGGCCGTCCAATCACAAAACTTTATACATTTTATTTAGTTAATCGACTCCATGAAATAAATGAAAATACAACGGTCACTCAATCTTTGAGACATCCTATCTTTTCCTTCTAAATGTTCTCAACTACTTATACAGACAATAGTTGGCGGCTTACTAAAAAGGTGCTCATCTCAGGCGATGAAACTGTTAACACCTAGTCCTGGGTCTTAAGAGGTTAAAATAATACATTTGTCCTCCTAGATTTTCCATTGCCAATTTCATGAACCACTCATAATTAAAATTCAGTTATAATATTGGACACATAAATTATTCCGATGACATTAAATTATACATTACATGTTTAAAAACTGTTCACAGAGCAACTGTAATTGAACAGCCTAATGTTTGGTATATGGACGATGGACCTTTGAGTTACACATTTTGTGAAGAAGAACAAACCGACCATGATTCACAGCCGATAGTTCAAAGAGACTGTTGTGCTTGTGACGAAGCAAAGTACGAGGTTTGTAAAATGAAACAATGATATTTTTATTTTTTGTTGGCATGAGTTGGAAAAATAATTTTCTAAAGAAAATTAGGAAAATGTTGCAAAATTGACACTATTTGTATATGACTTTATTTTTAACTTAATCGTTTTCAATAGAGTTTACTGAAACATAAGTTAAAAATGTTTGTATTAAACACAAATTTTTCAGTTAACGTTTGAAGGCTTGTGGTCAAGACACACTCATCCCAAAGGATTCCCCGACGACAGCTTTCTGGCGAAATTCAGTGACGTTATCGGAGCGTCACATACTTCTGACTACTACTTCTGGAACTATGGAGACACGGCGTCTAAAGGACTCAAGCAAGTTGCCGAAAGAGGTTCCACACGGTTGTTGGAAAGTGAGCTAAAAGCAAAGGCAAGTGAATTAATTTGGCTATTCTGCAAATTAATGAAGCACTCAATGCGTCATGCAACTCTGTATTTTTTTGAAGATCAGCTTAAAATATTTCTAATTAGAATATGACGCTGTCATATTTTTCTAATTTGAACATGTGAAAAGTTACATTTATTTATATATTTTACCTCTGAAAAATATATATGTCACATGCAATCAACATTTATTTTGACACAGATGGAAATACAGTTCTCGTCTATTTTATGAACTAATAAAGCAATTTAACATTCCAGTTTTAAACCGTGATCTTCTGCTTCGAGAACTGTTGTATTAACCCTGAGATACGGTAATAGAAACCATAAAATACGTCACTGGTATAAATTTGCCAAAATATTAAAACCGATACAAAAATAACTCTAGTGCAAACCATTGTTCGAATCCATATCTCGTTATTCCACTTAAATCTTTATCAGTTCAAATTGGTTTAATATAACGGTGAAAATGAACTCCTTTATGATGTACAAAATACATACAGACTTATTTATAAAATGACAGTTGATTAAATTTTACCTAATTGATAGTGATACGTCACGACTCTAACTCATATTCATCTGAATAATCAACATTTAAAATATAAAAATACAATTAAATTAATTAGATATAATTCGATTTAACTGTGTTGTTAAAATAATTCAAATTGTCTGTTGGTAAGTTTAATATTTATAAAATGGTCCAAACAGACTAAATTTAAAAACAAAAGTAGCACATCATATATTCTACTTAACCGTAGATCTCGAAACTTTTATGAATATAAAACTGATGAATTAATGTGTGCTTAGATTCACGGAGCTTTCGTACCTCATGAAATCTGAGGAAAATTAGATGAAAGTTTATTCCTGTTCTCTTTTTTTTAATTTTGTATGTTTTGCTCACTTTACCAATATTAATAATTAAATTAAATTTCTCTAGAACATAGCGTTACACGAACAATTTAAATTAGAGAAATATTTTAAAATATTAAAATGCCGTTATGCTGTAATCTAATAAGGCAGTTCATAAGATGAAAGAAAAAAGCACAAATTTAAAACGTTAATAAACTTTGGATCGTGGCATTATGTGATTGGACGTTGCACAAGAAGCACGACGATATCGACTTCTATGAGTTTATCTTAAGGAATGCAGATTCCACATCTTTGTATAAAATTCCATTACTTAGTTACCCTTCATAGTTAAAAGAGGACCAATATTAAGATTTTTCTGAATAGTTTAAAGACAGTGTCTAATAAGACTTTGATTGCGGCAAATATTCATACAGTTTCATAAAGTAAAATATTTTTAAATATGTATTATTTCTTCTTTTATTTTCTATTATACGTAAACAACATTTCTAACTGTTAAATTAGCTATTTCTCTTTATCATGAATTTCGTATTAATTCATTGACTTGCGACCTGCTGTTTGATGGCTCGACTAGTGTTACGACGTATAACTCTAAGAATAATAAAATACATATTATATTAAATCTTAATTTTTCAATATTAGTTGCAACTATTTATATGATATGCATATGAAATAATTTCACAGTTAAAAACTGTGTTTTAAGTAATTTCTATTTTGGCCCTTTTACTCTTGTTAAATGCCACAATTCTATTACAATATTCTTTCGTTTCAACACCACCCCTATCGTAAGACTCAACAACGAAGCCGACGACATCCCACTTGACATCATTAAAAATTTCTCAGAACTCCCTGAAAGCCCACTCACCTTACATTCTAACCCAACTAATCCCACCTTACCATTATTACAGATACAACACAAAAAGACCTCTACCCTTCCACGCATCTGTAACAAGAACCGACATTGACCACAATTCAAACCTTCCAGTATTCCTCCGTGGAAACTAGCGGAATTTCCCATCAACATCTCACTCAGCCAAATCCCTAAAAGAATACTCCGGGAAAATGCCAATAACTAACATCACGCCATGATCAAGAAATATCGAAATCCTGCCCAGCTGTATATTAATGTCTCCAAAACTGAAACAAAAACCACAAGCGCGTAAAACACGTGAACCATATGAAAGTGGTCCAGATCAACTCATCAGCATCCATCACGACAGCGTAATACTCATTGGTCTCAAATACTGAATTGAATACCCTCTATACAACTTAATAATCTGCTTTGACTCCCTGGAAACATGAAAGGTCATAACGTAACCAAAACTCAGGACTGGAAACATTAATAAAATTAGACTACTTCTACATAACATATCTGCATGTCAAAAATCAATCCACCTCGTCTGGATCCCCGTTCATGCTCATATAGCGGGAAACGAGGCGGCGGACGCTCTCGCTACCAACGTACAGCATGATCATCAACATGACATATCCACAGTATGCACAGCCTTGGACCTATACAAGGAGCTCAAAAAGAAGATAGAATCATCGTGGCAAGCAAGGAGGCGTAGTGGAAACAATGGACTCTTCCATAAGGAAATAACCTCGTCTTCCGAGCTGATATTTCTTCACAGAAATCAACAGATAATAATCTCCAGGATAAGATCCCTGCATACCGATCTCTTTCATGCTCCTCTTCTGCAGAACATACCAACCCATATGTTGTCCCTGCAACCAATCCATATAACATGTGCTGTTTGAAATGAACAAAATACGACGAAACCCCAAATAAGACTCTAGCCAACTACATTACTTAAGATGTCTGCACTGATCCAAAATCAATCACAACTTTTATATCAGAGTGCCCAAATTTATCACGTAAGCTAAGAGATACTGAAGGTAATCACTATCTTCGCCCTAGAAATAAAGACAATATCATGCAACTAATGTTGAAGTTCGCCAATAACATTTAGGTTGACGCGACCGTAAAATATAAAAAAAATAATTATTTCCTTAACTCCCGAGTTTTATATTAAAATAAAGTAAATTACTTACCCTAGTTGTTTATATTTACAAGTAGTTATTAGGTTGTGTGATTTGGACAGTAAAAAGTAATTTCGCCTTTATTAAAATTTCGTCGGTTTTTCAAAGAAGCTTTTTTCTCAACTTTACCATTTTTCTTCACACTTCTAGGAAAATAACTTTCTTCAGTTTTTTTGGTGATCCCGTCCAACTGAATGTCTGTCATGATTATGTTTCAAGACGGAATCGTGTGCCGAAATTGGAGGTTTTATGGTTTACAAGTTCATATTTACATAGCTCAGCTCGATAAATGCTGTTAATGTGAAACGAGTAGCCTCCGTACTAGCTACCAATTCCCTGAACTTATGTCGACTAGTCCAATGATCAGTCGATACATTTGTCTGGAAATATAGTTTCATTGTCATTGACCTCGGGTGTACCGTAAATGTAACTAGAAGTTATCACCCGACTATGATACTCTGTAATACTATACGCGTTTCGTGTAAATTTGTGCATTCAGGCTGGCGGTCGGGTAAGCTCGAGTTCGTGCAGAAGTAGTCGAGAATGTTTGTTTCCAATAAATAGCTGTTTTGTACTATCAAAATATAGACCTGTGTAATGGGACAAGATTAATAATTAGAGAGTTAAGAAACTCTGAGGTAGTACTCATTCTCAGAACTTAACGCCTTCAGATATTGGATAACCGATCTTTAAAGTAGTAAACACCAAGTACGGTAAAGCTACCATTTATTCTGACAGTATACCACTGTGAACAAAAAGTAAGGTGAATTTATTTATAAAATATAAATTCTTTATTTATTCTTCCAAATCAATTTCATCCCCTTCAAAGTTATCCCCGTCCGATAAAACGCACTTTTTACTACGCTTTTTCCAGTTCTCGAAACAGTCAGAATAGTCTTTTTCCGGTATAGCCTTCAAGACCTTCTTCGATTCGGTTTTATTCTCCTCAATCGTGTCAAAACGGCGTCTCCGCATTGGCCTTTTGAGTTTGCTGAAGTCGCACGGAGCCAAATCAGGCGAATACGATGGTTGCGGAACGATATGAGTCGAGTTTTAGGCAAAAAAAAGTCGGGAAGAACCAATGCAGTATGACATGGTGCATTATCGTGATGAAGGAACCAATAGTTGTTCGCCCATAATTCCGGCCGTTTCAGACGAATAGCTTCATGCAAACGACGCATAACGCTCAAATAATATTCTTTGTTGACAGTTTGGCCCGGCGGAAGGAATTCATAGTGCACCACACCACGATAATCAAAGAAAACTGTCAACATGACCTTGATTTTCGATCGACTTTGCCGTGGTCTTTTCGGTCTTGCTTCACCTTTTGCACGATATTCGCTGGATTGGTCGGTGGTTTCAGGGTCGTATGCGTAAATCCAAGTCTCGTCTCCAGTAATGATGCATTTCAAATTGTCCTTATAGTCAGACAGCACAGTTTCACACACATCAACGCGACGCTTTTTTTCCAAAAAATTGAGCGATTTTGGCACCAATCGAGACTTGACGCGTTTGAGACACAAAACATTCTTCAAAATGGTTTGGGCTGAGCCAAATGATATTCCAACACTATCAGCGAGATCTCTAATTGTCCATCGACGATTTTCAAGCACCAATCTTTGATTTTTTTGGACGTGGCCCTCGTCGGTAGACGTTGATGGTCGTCCAGAGCGCGGTTCGTCTTCAACGCGTTCTCGGCCCTCTTTGAACTCGTTGTACCACTTATAAACGTTTTTTTGTGCCATAGTTTGAACACCATAGGCCTTCCGCAACATTTTCAACGTGTCCGCACAAGAATATTCGTTCCGCAAACAAAATTTGATACAAGTTCTTTACGCAACAAAATAACCCATGGCAAAAATCGAAAAATTCACTTTTGGTTGTTTACAAAATCACGTGTAACTCGGAGATAATTAAACCTTTTAACAAACAGACGGTTGGCAAATATTATTGACAGTCCTACCAACCTAGGAAAAAAAATTTACCTGCCTTCTTAATACCCGGGAGTTTTAAATGACAATTTCAACTTACTTTTTTATCACAGTGGTACACTTTATCTTTACAAATTATCTATAAGAAGATTTTGTAAAATACATCGTTGAAATTGAAGCCTGCTGTGGATAATATAAATGTACAATACACTTTACAGTAATTTCTCTGATAAATTCTCTATATAATGAGAATGTATAAACAATACTGTTGACGAATCTGAGGTTATGCCGAAGGCGAACGCAATTAAGTGACGTTACCTGACACTACTATAATACACAAAATGTAAAGTATAGTGATAGATATTTAGGTTTGTGACGGTATGTGTTTCTTTTGTATTGCGACTCTATTAATATCATATTGGACTAAGTCCGATGGTTTTACAATGGATCGCTGTGCCGTGCTCACTAATACAGCAAAGTATGTACCACGCTCTTATTTCGCTCTTTATTCCCGAATAAAAAAAAATATCAAAAGCAAATTAAAGAGTATACAGATCAGTGGCGGCTCGTGAGATGTTTTTAGGTTATGTGCTACATCACAACAAGCAGCCATTTTACGAGGAAATCTATGTAAAATAATAATGCAACAACAATCACAGTGTTACCAATACTCTGACCCGATCCTTAATAAACTGCATTTCTAATTCCGTCTACATAGTTTCCAATAGTGTCTAATTTTTGAAAGCGAAATATTTTAGCGCCAAATAGACACGCGTTTCTAACACGAAGCCTTTGTACATATTTTAAAGAAAGTTAATTTTTGGAACAAGCCACGCATGATGGCAATATTGCAGTATTGTATGCAGGGTCTTAAGGTAGATTTTTGCACCTTAATTTTGTTTCTCTTTAAAATTAATTTTTATGAATACTACCCAAAATGTATAAATACTATTTTTGTTTTGAAAATATAAAGTTCTTTAAAATAATTTATTTTTCTTATGCCGCCTGATGTGGCCGCCTCTCTGTGTCATAGCACGTCAAAGCGCTGTGCTGTCTGCCCGGTAACATCAAGAAGTTTGTTGAACTTTACGGGTGGTGAAGGGGGATGAAACGGAGTACTGCCTATGCGCGTTTCTTAATAGACACAGAAATCGTGTGCCACAGTAGCGAGTAGCATAGACATGGGCTAGAGTAGCGAGTGCGCCGCAATGCGGGCAGTTTAAAGTTCTGGATATCAAATCAGAAATTCTCACTGTTGAAAATTAAACATTATGAAGGTTCTTAAAAATGAAGTGCATTCATTCTTCCTAATTTAATTTAAATGGGGTAGTATATGAGCACATATGCATCAGCTGCCACTGATACGGATCTTCCACTGTAAACGAATATTTAATAACGGGGAATATGGCCCGACAAATCAAATCTACCTATATTAAAAAACGCTTTCATCAGCATCTGATATAATTAAATAGAACTTTTATTACAAATCAGTAATAATAATGAAAACAAGTATTATCGTCATCAGGAAATGATTTTGTTTGTATATATTGTAATAATTAAAAAGATAACATTAATTAAATAAAAGAATTAATAAAATTTACAAACAATATTTATTTATTTTGTGGCAATAATTTAAAAAAATTATAAACTTAAAAATATTAATTTCTCAGGGTCTTTACTGGATTGATAATTGACACATCAATTATATTTAACATCTTATTAACAACAAAGCACATTTACCTAAACAATACGTCGACTAAAAGAAAAGAAAATAACTTGACAATTAAAATAGAACGAAATGAAAAAGAAAAAAGATTAACTCTGATTAACAATTTAAACTAGAACGAAATCTGACTTCTATCTTTTAATTACGTTTACATAAATAATTATTTTGTAACTTGTTACTCACATCTGTCCAGTTGGTTCCAGCATACCTTTCGTTATCGAAAAACACTATTGCAAGATTTTACACTGATTCAAAGATTCACAGATTTTACACTGATTCTAGTCAAAATTTATAGGATGTCAGGAACTCGGATGATCCTCCTTTTTTTCTCCAGCTATCTGTTGACTGCTTGCCTTAGGTGAATTCTGTTTGCCTTAGGTGAATTCTGTGGTTTGTAGATTTGCTAGTCTTTACTGCTTTGGACTTAAACTGCAATTTTTAATATTTCTGGCTGGCTATGGACTAAAACTGCTTTTACTTAGCAAGTTTCGATGTACTGCTTCCGTGAATGTTTTACTTTGTCCTCAACTCACAGCTTTGTTTAATAATAATACAATAAACGACGGCTAGTCTCTGCTCAAGTATCACTTGTTCCGTCCTCCGAAATGTCCAGGCACCAACTCTGTAAAAACTAGTCACCCACTAACAGTTATACATCGACGATGTCTTTCCGCGAAATGAAGCTCTAGTTCACTCGAGCTTTAGCGGCATACGCCATTTTGACCTTCCGACAAAGCAACAGAGCTGGTTACATTGTCGCTATGGAAGCTCCTGCCGCAATAGTAGATTTCTCAAACAATTTAAATTTTTATGTTCCAACAATTAATGTCCTAATTAATTGGCATTACAATATTTTTGTCCATTTAAGGTAGTTCAATAGGTATAAAATTTTGTGAGAATACACCAAATAAACAATTCAATTTTGATTACTTTGGATAGCTCTTCTTGAGAACTTCTTAAGAACTTAATATATAATTTTAGAGAGTACATTTGATTACTCCATTAATTCTCTACTGAGGAAAAGTTAAAACCAAGATGTGATCAACACATGGTTCACAGTTTAATATATTATTTCATATAAAATAAGGAAAACGTAATGATAAATACATTAGAGAATAAATTAAATACGCAAATAGGAGAATGGATAATCAAGGAAATATGTAATTGAGTGAATTCATACACAAATGAGAAAATATAATACGTAAATTTAAATAATATGTAACAAGTTTAATACACAAATCACAGAACGTAATCCAAAAATGATAAAATTTCAAACATAAATACAAATTTAAATAAAATTGTAAAAGGTAAAAAATTAATAAAAATATAATTACTCGTAAATTTGAATTTGTTCTTGCAAATTTAGATCTTAAAAAGTGTAGTTCTTTGATCTAAATTCGAACAGACTATTAGACAGCGAAATTTATGTATGTCATTTGAATAATTATAGGGAACACTTTTGAGGGGAATAGTTCTTACATTCACTTACAATTTACAAGTTTTGAATCGGAGACGAAAGCACCGCATGGTTTGCGGTTGTTTGTGTTTTTTACAGCAATAGGAAAAGTATTGTTAGAGGAACTAATCATGATGACGAACTATTCAGATTGGATTAAATGTTTCTTCAAACTGAAGCTGCTTTGCAGTATGAAGTAACTAATATTAATTAAGTTAAAAGTTATCCCTTAGAATAGTCTATATCAATTATTTAAACCACTTATTTTGTACTGTTAACAAATCAATTAATTTTTAGAGCCAAGAAATTCGGACAATCATTAAAGCAAGAGGTATTAGCTTTCCAAATGTCACGGGAAAAACGTTCGCCGTTTTCCGTGTGGACCGGAAACATCATCTAATGTCAATAGTTTCGATGATAGGTAAATCTATAATCATACTAGTTATACATATATGAAATAGAATTTAATATTTAGAAATTTATGTTCATATGTGTTCAAATTGCCATAGATCCTTCGCCGGATTGGATAGTTGGAGTTGCAGGACTTGAACTGTGTCTTCAAAACTGCAGTTGGTCTGAGTATGTTGAGCTGAATTTATATCCATGGGACGTAGGAACAGATAGTGGAATAACATACACGGTATTCACTTAAAATTACAAGTTCTCGCGTGTTTGTATAACTTATACAAAACCTAAGTTGTTGTTTCGTTTTCCAGTCTCCCGACATGCCTACAATTCCTCAAGAGATAATTCGACGCATAACATCTAGTTTTCCTAACAATGAGTCGTCACCTTTTTACGATAAATCTGGAGTAAGTATGAAACCTCTCGCCCGGCTATACCTTACTAGACAAAGGCTGTACGAAAAAAGTTGTTCAGAGGAAGAAAGCACAACAGAAGAGGTGGACAATTCTATGGAAGTTGAAGGTACGTTAAAAGTTGCAATTCAGATTAAATGTAATGCGAGTGTGGTTTGAAAATTCCTTGCTTCTCTCGATAATCCCTCATAAATAATTGGTTCAGTGAGGTATCATATTGGGATTTTTTAAAAAAAATTGATGGACAATGATGGATCTTCATTCCAAAAAATAATGTTTAATCAAAGCATTCAAGTATATTGTATCACTTCTTTATTTTAAAAATCTCTTTTTTAATTTAAATTACTCCAAATACTTAGTTCGTCTATGATGCATGTTGCTCAGAACTAACTATGTAGTGCTAACTTTCTAGATTAAACTAATGTACTGTTCAAACATTATTTTTTATGATAGTGTATGAGTGAAATATATTTGATTTTCACTTTTCAACATAGAAATTTAAAGTGCTTTTAAAGAATTTGTTGAACAGATTGTAAGATGACACAGTGGGAAAGCTGGCAGCCATGTTCTGTAACTTGTGGCATTGGATACAAGCTTCGCCAGAGATTCTACATTCATCCAGAAAGAGCATATTCAGCTAAGTGCTCTAAACAACTGACATCAAGAATGCAGTGTTATGGAGCTGAAAGAAAATGCAGGTGTGTTGAAAGATTATCGAACCATAGTTTCAGACAAATAAGGGCCTATATATATTATCTACACTTAGCAAATGTATTCAGAGACACCCATCTAGAAGAAAATGACAAAAATAGATCCATATTCCTATCACTCAATTTTAATCAGGTACTATTATGAATACGGTACTGTAAATACACTAGAAAGATAGTATTGAACTTTCTATAATGTCACAATGTACTTGATACAGCCAAATAATGGTTTCTTATATGGTAGGTCATCAAATTCTCTACTCAAGAAATCAGACAATGGTATTCTAGAGGCATATGTTTATAAATCCACTGTGCATGTTTAATTAATATATATATTGTAATATTCAAAATAAAAGTGAGTAATATCACCCCACGTTGAGGTACCAAATAATGTAACAATCAAAATAAATGACCCATAATAAAGACAATAAAATTACAAGCCCCACATTGGAATGCAAAATAATGTAGTAAACACTTAATTAAGAGTAATATTTCTCAGGGTCGCCTACGGGCCTCCAATAAAATATAGGAATTTACAAAATGAAAACAAAAAACTATAGAAAGTTTTAAAATAGAAATCTAATGTTTATTTATTAACCACAACTAAAACTAAACAAATACCTTGGAACGTCACAAGCGTTTCTCAAGTGACCAGGCAATCCTCAATGTAAGCTTATAACTTCGTGGTTTGTTAATGCTCGGAACAAATTTCCGAGATCTGGCAAGTTTATTGAATCAATCTGAATGAAGATGGCAAGAAAAATGTAGCTCAACTCGCATATTTATAATGGACCATTGTCACAACCCTAAACTAAACACTCTTCTCCACTTTGCTACAGCAAGCTGTATTGCCCAGTACAACCGTAGGAGGAGTGGAGATAGGATTTGTTGGCAGCGCTATCATAGATAGATGGAATTTCACAGGATTACTATCTCCTGTGGCTTTTTACCAACCTTTGGCAAGTTTATCTGAACCTCGAGTGAGATTCGTTATACTATGTCCGCATGCAAACACAACGTCCTTCACAAGTCGGATAAACTACAATGCAGAAAATTGCCCAGGTTCAGAATGGTTTCACAGTCGGATAAAAACAATGACACACCAGACAAAATGTAAATATTCACCAACACCCACTTGACTGACGCTGGCACTCGACCTCTGCTTGTGCTCCACTGAATGTAAACAAGGTCGCCAAACACTCGACTGAGCTTTCGCTCTGCTACAGACTCTTTCGCTAGACTGCGCGACCGCTGGCACTCGCCTCATGGCGCTACGCTCGACTGATTGTTGGCTGAGCTTTTGCTCGACTGCTTGATTTGTGTTTACTTCTCAAGGTTTTTATACCTTTACCTTGGGACACATTTTGACCCAGCATTACATGCTCGTAAACATTTGGCATAACAGAAATACCTTGCCTGTATTGCAAAACTGAAGACAGAAAATCTTAAATAAAATAAATTCCTTAGTAATCTCTACAACACCCTATATATATATATATATATATATTATTTTTTCAACAATAGCTATTTAAACATCACAATCTGTGTGATCCAAAGCAGTTATCTGATAATAAATTTGCCAGGAACATGGAAGTACTCAGGCATAAGACCATCAAATGGGCATCTCAGGTGTCCTGGTTTTGATGCAATTATGAAGCATATAATCAGTGTATAATCTCAATCTAATATAATAATAATATTATAATATAGGAATTTTAAATGCTATGTCAGCTGTCCAGCACAGTTAAACAGTCCTCAATTGTTGAATATTGTTTATATTCAACCATGTGCATTATCTTATATATATATATATAAGTAGAATATATATATATATATATATATATATATATATATATATATATATATATATATATATATATTCTACTCTACTAATTAAATTTAGAAAGTTGCTTGAAGAAGAGTGACTACCATAATCAAACATTTATTAGTTATTGTACAACACCAGAGATTTAGTCACATGCCACTTTGTGGTGGGAGGGTTTACTCATTTATTGCTCTTATAATTAGTGTTGTGTCCATATTCAGTGTACGCTACTAGTTACAGGTTCATGACTCATTTACATTTGGAGCCAGTCTTTGATTCCTAGACCCTGTTATTCTAGCACCACATTTCCCAATAAAGATCTATCATCTCAAAACTATCGCAGAGTCAGAGAAGAACTTTTTAAATTAAGTATTTAATAACATTCAAATTTGTTTTATCCCATTTTCAATTCATGTTTTTAATGAAGTATTTAATAACACTCAAATGTGTTTTATCCAATTTTCACATAAGCAACCAATCTTGTCAACTTCTCTTCATTACAGCTATTGATGATTGAAGACATGTGATTGAAACTTAAAAGTATGCCACTTAACAATTAATACTTGAGCCATGAATTGCAGTTTGTGCCTTCTGCTACCATCCCTTAACAGGCTGAAATGTTTTGAATGGCTGCTATACTTATAAGATTAAAAAATTGATAGACTTGATGCAGTTATTAAGCATATAATCTGTGTAGACTTGTAAGAATAATCAATAAAAAAATTACTTTCTTATGAGACAGTAATTGAAAAAAAATATTTTATCTATTAGCAGTGTGATGTCTTAAAATTTAAAAATGTAATTGAAACTTTTTCAAAATTCAATGCTGTATTCACTTTTTGGTGAACAGTGTTTAAAACATTGTTTTACATTAACTTTTCTAAAGTTTATTTTTGTACAGTGGCATAGTAATCTCAAACAATATTTTTAATGTTCGCAGGAAAGGAAATGACATTGATCCATCACATTGTGAGGTTACCGAATGGTCGGACTGGTCACCATGCAGAGCAAAATGTGGAACTGGAAAAATAAGTAGGTTTAGAAATTATAAATATCCTGAGTCACGGAAGAAGTGTTCTGCCTTACCAGGTGCTTCCACACTTCAAGAGACAAGCGAATGCTACAGTAGAGAAGAATGTACAGGGAGTCAAGAGGAAGAGGTTTGTTCATATAAATCAGTAAAACCTTTTCAATAATTCTATTTTCTCTAAATGGAAAATATTTAATATTAGTTCATTGTATAGTAATTTATCTGTTGCAGTTTTAAATATCCTGATTAATTTGATGTAACTAATCTTTTCACTGCCTACACTCATCCCTATAGTATCTTCTTACAATTACTGCATTATCATCTTAAAACTAGCACAATTATTATCAAATTAATATTCTTATACTAAAATGTTACTCACATTATATAACAATTGGATAATAATTAAACCAGCATAAGTCTTCATAAAAATCTTCTTGAATCGCCTGACATATAGTTTGCAGAAAACCATATATTGTGCAAAATCTTTCGGGTAGTCAATTGGGTGGTATCGTCAAATTGCCACAATGTTTCAGCAACTGGCACCATTGCCATCTTCAGGCGAAATGTCTGTATTGGGTTACTGCAGCTCCTTTTATGCTGTCTTGTCCTGATCACTTTCTGATTAACTGCCAACCCTCAACCACAGTTTGTAGAGGGGATTTAGGCTTCAACCACTCCCTATCAGGATGAGTGCCGCGGTGTTCTTACTAGGTCCTGTGAGGGGACCACCATTGTTGTTCACTTGACCATTGGGTGGCTGGGTCTTAGCTATAGTTTCTTCAGGGCTGGTTTCCAGGCTTCACTCAGTTGGAAACCTGAGTCCCTATTGAAAAGTGTATCTCAGGTTGTTTGTATGGCCACTGCTTCCTTGAGCATGCTATCCTGTGCAGTGTCCAGTTTCCTTGTGGCATGGAACTGAATTTTGTGACAAGTCATTAAGGCATGTTCTGCCCAATACTACTTCAGAGGCTGTTTCAGGTAGGTGTTCTGCTTTCCTCTCTTTGATAGTACATATGGTTTGGCTGATGTATTTGAGTTCACATTGGCATGGGATATCATAAATACCTGAAGTTGGCAATTATGCCAGTTACTGAAACGTTGTGGTAAATTGACGATACCACCCGGTTGACTGCCTGAGAAATTTTGTCCAATAATTACACCAGAAGAACCTCCGATCATTAAACAATATATTGTTCAGGAGAGTGTAAAACAGGGTATTTGTAAGTTTCAAATATGTCAAGTATAACAAATAAACTCTTAGAAGAGAGAATTATTTTACGGAGTGTGACATAAAAAATTAAGTCCGTCAGACAAGAAATAGGACAATGCCTCCAGACAGCTGGATGCTCACATGAGCATGGTGATTGTAAACTACCTAAAATGACAAGGTTTTAGGCACAGACTTAAGTTTTGTTTGCAATTGACTAGTTGCAAGGTCTAAGACTTTGCTTGTAGGCCTACAACTGCATCTATAACTACAAAAAATTATTATTGTCTGTGTGTGATTGTCAAAAACTGAGGAAATATGAAACAATTTCTAATACAGTGATGGCAGCAATATGCCAAGCCATTTTAGCTGACCCTTTGAAACATATTGTTCCAAATGTATAATAATATTCACAGAAACAGTGGACAATTGTGTATACTGAATAAGCAGAACATTGAATATAAATAGACATTTTGAAACTATTCATTATAAGCTTTTGAGAAAATGCGATATTGAAATTTCAGGTAACCTCAACCTCTATAAGATTCAATCAACTTTCATCCTTAAATTTGTAAGAGTGTCAACAAATCATCAGAAAGTTTCTGCAGGACATATTCAATAGAAGACCCATCAGTCAATGATGTTTCATATATTTCACTTTATTATATTATATTATTAGACATTATAGAATCTTGGAAAAATTGAGAAAGCAGTTTTAGATACACTACTTTTCAGACAATTTACTAGTAGTAGAGGTTCACTTTGTTTTCAGTTGTTCTTTTTTATGTTAAGTTGAAAATTGTTTTTGATTCATTTGGGTAATATTTTTAAAAACATATAAAATATTTTTATGTTAAATAAAATTAACAATACAATAATTTTAACACTGATTCCATAAATCTGTATTAGATCTTACTCAAATAATAAAAGAACCAGAAATCATTTGTTAATTAGTACAAAAACATAAAGAATCAAAACAAATACAGGAAATAAAATACTTGAGTACTGAATTACATAATAAGTTAATTAAAATCTCCCTGCCTATAGTTTGATAGTAATGAGAGTCAAGAAACTGAATGTGAGGTAACTTCATGGTCTGAGTGGAGTCCTTGTTCTGCAACATGTGGGAAAGGCTTACGAATACGAAGTCGACAGAGAGTTGCTGTTAACAGAGATACACAAATGATGTTAAATCAAATGAATGGAGATGATTTCAGTGATGATATGCCTGAATGTACACAAACCCAGTTGCATGAAGAAATGGAATGTGATGCTGAAATTGAAAACTGTGATTTATCACCACAAATGGCACGAGGTAACAAAATGTTTTCATTCAATTAATCTAGCAGAGTGCACGAAGTGTTTTTGATGTCAAAAAAAATCTACTAGTTTATTAAAACAGGAAATGACTTGTTATATAATGCAACATAAAATGGGTTAACGTCATTACTAAAAATAACTCAAAAAAATTGTATCAAGTAGCACAGTTTTGTTTTAATATTGATTTAACACGGTTCGTATGAACTTTTTTAATGTTTCTAAATGGAGCATAGTATTATGACTGTATTTAATTGTATTATGAGGATAATTTTTCATTTCCTGTATTGAATCTGGTGTCCAAAAATTGATAGCCCATTATTATAATTTTGTTTTTACTCTCATACAGGTGATTTCTTTCTTCTTAAATATTTTTCATCATAGTTAATTCATTAGTGCTCAGTTATACATATTATATGGCATTCATTATAGAATCAGACTTCAACCAAAGATAGTTTGATTGCATAATTTTTGTGAATAGATACTAATCTATTATAGAAAACATCATAACATTATTTTTTTCAGAAATATGCATGTTACCACGATATTCTGGGCCATGTCGTGCATACTTTCCTCGGTGGTTCTTTGACTCTGAAACAGGAACATGTCAACTATTTCAATATGGTGGTTGTCGTGGAAATGGAAACAACTTTAATTCCATAGAGGATTGTGAAGAAACATGCAAATCTTTTAAAGGTAAATGGAGTTTTGTAAAACACAAAAAATAATTTTGAGTGTATGAGAAACAAACACACACATACACACAAGAAAAATGTTTGTATGTATAAAGGAAGTAATGATAATGTGTAAATTTAGAATTAATTAACTGATTTGGATAGAAAAGATAAACTGTGAGAAGCAGCTGACTTACCTCAAATCAACAGTTGGTGTAGCCAGGCTGGAAGTAAATAATATATCAAATTTTTGTGGGCCTGAGCCTCATTCTTCAGGACAGTACGGGTGAATGTCGTGAGCATCTGGCACAACATTCAGGCCTATTGTCTTGAAGAAGTGGGCTCAGGCTCTCAAAAATTTGACAAATTATATATATATATATATATAAATGTTAAGGATATTAATTATTAAGTGAAGAAATCACATTTGATAATTGGATAGTGGGAAAGATAGAAATAGGACAAAGGTTGGGAATACACTCTAAAGAAAGCATATGTTTCAGGCATAGTAATAGGTGCAAAGGAAGCATTTGTTCAAGATGTAGAGAGGATAGGAATAAGAAGGAAAGACTGAAAATATTCGGCAAGGTCAGGAATAGAACTCAGATACTTTTGCTTTGTACGCTACTGTGTCTTTCCCCTGACCTAACAAATATAGCCAGTCTTATTATGTGTAGAGGGTGGAATGGATATAGCAGAGGGAGTGAAGATTTTGGCGCATCCATTAGGGAAATTACAAATGTTAAGGATATTAATTATTAAGTGATGAAATCATACACACACACACACACACACACACACACATATATATATATATATATATATATATATATATATATATATATATATATATATATATAGTAATATTATTCATGAAACATGCATGTCAAAACACACACTTATTTGTATTTGAAAAATAAACAATAAATTTATTAATAATATTTAATAAATAAATTCATTCACTGATAGTTTTAAGACTGATCATATCATCGACTTTTTTAAAAAAATCTTGGTCAAAGACCATTTTTATTCTCAGATTTTGTAATAAAGCATGAATAATGTAAGTGAAGATTTGATATCATAATAAAATATTTGTTCTTTGTAATTATACCTCTATTTACTTGCACATGCTGACTTATTCAAGAGGACATAAAAACAAATTTGACTGCCAAGCTACAACATTATGGGGTATCAGTATCAGGAATTCTCTCATATAATTTGCATATGGATGATATTGACAGGAGCATAGACAGCAGGAAAGTGTTGGAAACCAAATGTGGTATAAATATTTTTGAAGTCCTTATTTTGTTCACATTTAAAATTCCTAAATTATATATATATATATATATATATATATATATATATATATATATATATATATATATATATAGATAGATATAGATATAGATAGATAAGGAAGTGACATTATCACAATAATTAAAACAATTTGTATAGAAAGGAAAGAGAGAAAGGAAGTGGCTTACCTGAAACTGAAGCTTTGCATTACTACTCAGGACAGAAGGAAGTTCTTCATATTTTTGGAGGTATCATCCTCCTTCTTAAGGAGAAAGAAGTTTCATCCTAAGATAGTGTCACAATGTCAGATGTTGGACAGTGCAATACTTAAAATTATTGGAAATGTTATCTTCCTTGTGAGATATATTGCACACACCTTATGTTATATGGCTGAACAGTGCTAGACTAAATGTTGAGGTAGACTATCTACTCCAGTCAAAGCCACAAATTTCTCTCCCAAGAATAGATCTTTATGATTTGCCAATGGAGAACATAGTCTGCAATGTACCTGGTAAATGTTGTGTAAAGAGTGCTAGGTAATGTTTTCTTTGATTTTGTGGATAACTTTTAGAGGAGGATTCTGTGGAAATTCACTAGAATGAAGTGTATATAGCAGATATGATGGTACAGTTGAGACTGGCATCCTATGGTATTGTAAGGGTGGGGTTTACAATGGAGGACAAAGTTGTTATGTAGGAAACTGAACACTACCCTTTGGCAGGTAGGGAGTAGTGTGATGGTAGTGGAAGTAGGTACACAACCCTCATGATTCCTCCAGAACCACTGACAAAAAGCTACCTACAACATCAAAGAAAGCAATACCTGAATCTTCGACCACATTGGCTGACAACTTTCCCCTTCTGACCTAAATTGCATATCATCAGTCTTCGGAGGAAGGAGGATAACACCCATGAACTTTATTTCCTGTCTGACATGACAGCATAAGCTCTCATTTTCAGGTAAACTGTTAATTCACTATATCTCTTTCCCATCAATTATATATATATATATATATATATATATATATATTGGTATGGAAAGGATAGAGAGATAGGTTGTGGCTTACCTGAAAGTGAAGTACGGTGTCGCCATGAGGAACTGAAGGTTGTTCTTCAAATTTTCGGAGGCTCTCAGCCTCCTTCTTCAGGAAGGAGTGTTACACCATTCCGTGCACCGGCCGGCTGCGGACTGCGGAGATTTGACCGCCGCACGGCCAGTAGCCCATAAACAATCAACACCCCCACCAAGCCACTAACTTTCTCTCTCAGGGGGAGGTTGTGGCATAGGAAAGGTTAGGATACAGATCATTCATACAAAGCATCCCATGTATACATGTATGCTTGAACATACATACAAATACACATGAACATGCACACACACACACACACACACACACACACACACACACACACACACACACACACACATGTATGCATACTTACACATACATGAGCATGCTCATACATACTCACATGGTCTCGTGAAAGAGGAGATGGTATGTAGGAAGGGCACTAATTACAGGATGTTGAGTCCAGGGCTTTGCCTGGACTGCAAGACATGTTGGAAAGATAGTTCCCATAGATGGAGTTCTGCTTCTGATGAATCGGGGGGTAGAGCTTTAAGGATGGTGAGTGTGAAGCATTGGTCGAAATTGTTTATGTTGTGGTTTTGGGCGTGAGCAGCTACTGGGAATTGGATTTTAGATAGTTTGACAGTGCTGCGGTGGTTGGCTATTCGTTCAGGGAGGGGTCTTTTGGTTTGGCCTATATAGAAGGCAGGGCAGAGTCTGCAGTTAATTTGGTAGATGGTGTGGGAGGAGAGGCAGGTGATATTTTCTCTTATTTTGAAGGTTTTTGTCTGATTATGAAAGGTTGTGGTGGGCTGTAAGATAGGGCAAACATGGCATCTGCTCCTGCCACAAGGTTTGCAACCCGGCAGGGGTGGGCGGGTGGTGGTGTGGGTTTTGCAAGGGTGTACAAGTAAATTTCGGAGGTTGGGTGGGCGTCTGAAGGCAACCCTTGGGCAGGTGGGGAGTATAGTGGGGAGGATGGTTTTTAATTCAGGGTTGGATTGCAGTCCAGTGTAAGCTAGGCGGAGAATGGAATTGATTTTTTGTAGTCCTGGGAAGTAGGTTGTCGTGAGGGGTGGACTACTTTTTTTGTTTTGGACAAGAGTGGGTGTGGTTGTTTGGAGGTTTGATAGGGCTCGGGTTATCTGTTTTTGGAGGAGGTTGCTGGGATAGTTTCTGTTGATGAAGGCATTAAGGATCCGGTTGGTGTAAGAGGCGAGGCTGTTCCAGGTGGAGCAAATACGTGCTCCCCTGAGGGCTAGACTGTATGGGAGGGAGCATTTTGTGTGGTGTGGGTGGCAACTGGTGAAGTGCAAATATTGAAGTGTGTTTGTAGGTTTGATGTGGACAGATGTGTTGATCGTGCCCGAGCTCAGGTGTACGTCAACGTCTAGGAAGGTGACTTTGGTTGGGGAGTGGTTCCAGGTGAATTTAACGGGGTGTTTGGTGTTCAGGGTGTGGAGAAATTCGGATAGGGAGTCTGGTCCGTGAGTCCATAGCATGAAGATGTCATCTATGAACCTGAACCAGGCCAGGGGTTTTAATGGGGAGGAATTTAGGTGGGCCTGTTCCAGGCGTCCCATGAACAGGTTGGCGTAGGAGGGGGCCATCCGGGTGCCCATAGCTGTGCCACTGGTTTGATGGTAAATGTTGTCCTGGAAGGAGAAGTAATTTCTGGTGAGGACAAACTGGGTGAGAGAAACCAGAAAACTGGTGGTGGGGAGAGAATTTTGTGGCCTGCGGGACAAGAAGTGTTCAAGTGCCGCTAGTCCATTGGTATGGGGAATATTGGTGTAAAGTGACACTACATCTATAGTGACCAAAAGGGTGTCAGGTGGAAGAGGTTTTGGTAGTTCGTGGAGACGGCGTAGGAAGTGGTTGGTGTCTTGGATGAATGAGGGTAGGTTTTCTACTATTGGTTGGAGGGACTCATCCACCAATGCAGAAATCCTCTCAGTAGGGGAATTGTAGCCGGCAACTATTGGGCGGCCCGGTATATTAGGTTTGTGGATTTTGGGGAGCAAGTAGAAGGTGGGTGTTCTGGGTTTTTTGGGGGTGAGGAGTTCAATGGAGGCTGATGATAATTTTTGAAGTTTTCCATGTGAACGGACAAATTGGTCTATTTCTGAGTTGATGGCCGGATTGGGGTCAGTAAGTACAGGTTTGTAGGTTCTGTCGTCTCTCAGCTGGCGAAGTGCCTCAGCCGTGTACTTCTCCAAGTCCATGACGACAACGGTGGAGCCCTTGTCAGCTGGGAGAATGACAATTTCTTTGTCATTTTTAAGGTTTTGGAGGGCTAAATGCTGGTTACGGGTCAGGTTAGGTTTATTGGGGAGCGAGTTAAGAAAGGATGGTGAGGTAACGTGGGAGACTAGGGTGCGGGTGAAGGTTTGAAGTGGGTGGTTGGGTGCGAGTTTTGGGGGTGACAGTTTGGATGCTTCCTTAAATTTGGATAGGCAGGGAGCTGTGGAGTTATGGGGATCTATGGTGATCGGGGGTTTCTTGGTGAAATGTAGTTTCCACTGGACTGTTTGGCAGAATTTAAGCGTGTCTCGGGCAAGTCTGAAGGGGTCTAGGGTGGGGGTGGGGGAAAAGGTGAGACCTTTGTCCAGAACAGAAATTTCATCATTGGTTAGAGTTTTTGAAGATAGGTTGAGGATGTTGCTGTTGGGTGGTTTGGTGGTCTGTGGAGTTTTGTAATGGGTGGATTGCGGCGCTAAAGTCGTGGGTTTTGGTAGGTGGAAAAGATCTGCCAAGCAGGGTTTAGATGAAATGAGAGGGGGTGGCGATGTTTGAGGAAGCCAGGAATGGGTTGGGATTTGTATGCCGATACCCGTGGCCTGTGTAATTAACTTCGTCAACTTCCGTAAATGGCCTTGGGCGGAAACGCGGCGAAAATTGGTTGCGTGATAGAGGATGGTCGCGGCGGTTTTGTCGAAATCGGGGAAGCGGGAAATTATTTCGTGGTGGGTACGGGTAATGTTTTTAATGTGGATTGGGATTAGGGACGAGTATTCATCCCGGATCAGTTTGCTTAATTGGAGGGACTGGTGGAAAGCGTGCACGTGCAGTTTAGGACGGATGCGCGGGTCGCAGCCAGACAATGGGAGTTTTATGGTTAGGCCGTTCGGGGGAAGACCGACCTCCAGACAGCAGGTCAAGAAAGCAACGTGAGATTGTAATTTTGCCAGGCTCATTGCCTCATGTTTTAAAGATTTCAGGAGTTTTTCAGCAGAACTCATCGTAGGATGCGTTGGGGACGCGGAATTGATGGGGCAGAAGGTGGTAATATAATAGAGTTAGAGAGGGACACGAGATCGCATGTGTGGTAGGGAAAAGGTGTGGTGTTCAGGAAGTGAGAGAGAAGGGGTTGAGGTGCGAGGTAGGAGTTAAATGGGTAACAAGGGAGGTATGGGAGCGGTAAGGCGTGAGTAAACACAGAAAGGTCGAAAGGAATGATAGAAAAAGTAGGATTTAAGAGTTAGGAGCGGCCATAAAGGCAATATTAATTATAATAGTGAGAATGTGACATTGTCAAAAATATTGGTATGGAAAGGATAGAGAGATAGGTTGTGGCTTACCTGAAAGTGAAGTACGGTGTCGCCATGAGGAACTGAAGGTTGTTCTTCAAATTTTCGGAGGCTCTCAGCCTCCTTCTTCAGGAAGGAGTGTTACACCATTCCGTGCACCGGCCGGCTGCGGACTGCGGAGATTTGACCGCCGCACGGCCAGTAGCCCATAAACAATCAACACCCCCACCAAGCCACTAACTTTCTCTCTCAGGGGGAGGTTGTGGCATAGGAAAGGTTAGGATACAGATCATTCATACAAAGCATCCCATGTATACATGTATGCTTGAACATACATACAAATACACATGAACATGCACACACACACACACACACACACACACACACACACACATGTATGCATACTTACACATACATGAGCATGCTCATACATACTCACATGGTCTCGTGAAAGAGGAGATGGTATGTAGGAAGGGCACTAATTACAGGATGTTGAGTCCAGGGCTTTGCCTGGACTGCAAGACATGTTGGAAAGATAGTTCCCATAGATGGAGTTCTGCTTCTGATGAATCGGGGGGTAGAGCTTTAAGGATGGTGAGTGTGAAGCATTGGTCGAAATTGTTTATGTTGTGGTTTTGGGCGTGAGCAGCTACTGGGAATTGGATTTTAGATAGTTTGACAGTGCTGCGGTGGTTGGCTATTCGTTCAGGGAGGGGTCTTTTGGTTTGGCCTATATAGAAGGCAGGGCAGAGTCTGCAGTTAATTTGGTAGATGGTGTGGGAGGAGAGGCAGGTGATATTTTCTCTTATTTTGAAGGTTTTTGTCTGATTATGAAAGGTTGTGGTGGGCTGTAAGATAGGGCAAACATGGCATCTGCTCCTGCCACAAGGTTTGCAACCCGGCAGGGGTGGGCGGGTGGTGGTGTGGGTTTTGCAAGGGTGTACAAGTAAATTTCGGAGGTTGGGTGGGCGTCTGAAGGCAACCCTTGGGCAGGTGGGGAGTATAGTGGGGAGGATGGTTTTTAATTCAGGGTTGGATTGCAGTCCAGTGTAAGCTAGGCGGAGAATGGAATTGATTTTTTGTAGTCCTGGGAAGTAGGTTGTCGTGAGGGGTGGACTACTTTTTTTGTTTTGGACAAGAGTGGGTGTGGTTGTTTGGAGGTTTGATAGGGCTCGGGTTATCTGTTTTTGGAGGAGGTTGCTGGGATAGTTTCTGTTGATGAAGGCATTAAGGATCCGGTTGGTGTAAGAGGCGAGGCTGTTCCAGGTGGAGCAAATACGTGCTCCCCTGAGGGCTAGACTGTATGGGAGGGAGCATTTTGTGTGGTGTGGGTGGCAACTGGTGAAGTGCAAATATTGAAGTGTGTTTGTAGGTTTGATGTGGACAGATGTGTTGATCGTGCCCGAGCTCAGGTGTACGTCAACGTCTAGGAAGGTGACTTTGGTTGGGGAGTGGTTCCAGGTGAATTTAACGGGGTGTTTGGTGTTCAGGGTGTGGAGAAATTCGGATAGGGAGTCTGGTCCGTGAGTCCATAGCATGAAGATGTCATCTATGAACCTGAACCAGGCCAGGGGTTTTAATGGGGAGGAATTTAGGTGGGCCTGTTCCAGGCGTCCCATGAACAGGTTGGCGTAGGAGGGGGCCATCCGGGTGCCCATAGCTGTGCCACTGGTTTGATGGTAAATGTTGTCCTGGAAGGAGAAGTAATTTCTGGTGAGGACAAACTGGGTGAGAGAAACCAGAAAACTGGTGGTGGGGAGAGAATTATTATGGGTTGATTAGTATGAAATAGATGGAGAGTTTGGAGTTTGGCTTACATGAATATAAAAGATGGAGCACACTTTTTTGTTGTTACCATGTAATCAGATTCAGTCTATTTTACAGGCTGGAGGAAGTCATAGAAGGTCAAGGTACAAATGATCAATTATAAAATTGCTCATAAAATTCCATCTTCTAACTAGTAAAGTTTTTGACTGGTTAAATAGTTGGAGACCAATACCAAACACAATACATGTTTTTGTATTATGTTCTATTCCATTTTTGCTATCAAGAATCTGGGATGCAAGAGTGTGGAATGTGTCAAGAATTGAACAGAATTTAAAATAACACCTATAATTATTAATCTTTAAATTAAATTTTCCTTATGTGCCATAATATTAATTTATATTTAAACCCCATTCATGATGATATTGCATTACAAACAAGTCCTACAATAATTAGAAATTTTTTTAAAAATCCTGAACAATTACTATAGAAAATTGTCTTGTGTTAAAATGAAGTGATATTAATTTTCTACTGTTCAAATGATTGAATTTTGGCATTATTCTAACAGAATAGGTAGGTGAACTTAATTTGATTGATGTGTATTAATATGCATTTTCCTCTTAAATTTATTATCCACAAATAATCCTCAGAATTTTGAACATGGTTTTTACAAAATTTCAAATTTTTTTACCATAATGTTACAGATTTACATGTCACAGTGTTGATTTGTAATTGCTTACAATATTTTTATCTCATAATAAGCCATTAGTTGAAAATAATGCAGTGAATGGTTAAATGCTTCCTCTAAGTCCTTGGGTTTAATATCCTCAAGTTTATTGGCCAGTTTTGACTGTTTTATATTTGACTAGAAAATGAATTAAATTGACACTAATCACCCTTATAATTAACCATACACGAACATGTTACTATAACAGCATCAAAAGCATCTTCATCTCAATGACATTGAAAACTACAGATTCAACATGAATGTGGGTCATTTTGGACCATTTTCCCCTTTAACCCTCTCTTCTTTATCGATGAGGGCTGAACTTCAAGTTAACTGACAATGAAATTCATATATATATACATTTTTGTTTATCCAATTAAATGCTAGTGTTATCTGCAAACTGTGCATACTTTCACATAACGGAGAGTGGTATTTGAAGCACTATAATATATTCACAAGAAATTTTCCAGTAAGAGAGAACCTACAAAAGAAGTGTGGTGGAATAAGAAAACTTTGGTAGATGAGGTTTTACCTGAGATTGTGTGTATATAATCATTGATAAGAGCATATCTGCCTTCAAAATCATTGATTTAATCGTCTGTGAGGAAATGATTATCAATATAACAGAGAAAAAGTAATTTTCTGTTTCCAATGTATAACAAAGAAACTGTCTTCATTTGAGTTGGTATATAGTGTGAAAGAATAGGCTTCTGACATTTTCTTTATTTTGTTAAACTTATTTAGTAACCTCTAACACAAATTAATCACTAATCACTGTAAACATTTAATGTACCTTCAGCCACCCCTATTTTTGAAGCACACATAAACTTAACTAATAACTTAGCCAAAACTGTAACAAACTGAAAAATTGTCTCCAAAAATAGATTTATATTTCCTGGAGGGTAGAATCAACATGTCTTAAGTCTGCAAAAACCTTGGTCTTAACATTGTCTGGCCACAGAGATTTGTATGCAATAATTTTTTCAATATGTGATGTTGTGTTTTCAATTTAAACAATCATGCATGTTAGAAAATGTTTTAATGTATGTTAAAAATTTCCAGTTGTCTCCAACTTTCATTCTCATGTTGGCCACAATTTCTTTCTCTTTTCCTTGTGTCTGTAATTTATAAAAAATATGATGAGATGCATGTCTCTCCAAATTGTTTGGATATTGGAGATGCTTTATCAAGCAGAAAGGACTAGAAAATAGGTATTTCACACTTTACAGACAGAACCTATAAAAGAAAAATAATTTTCATTCACAATATCTCTATGATACTAAATTGAAAGTAGTCTCTCAGACTTGAAATCTCAGATTTGCTTAGAAAATAATGTATAACCACTCAATATCTCAAACAAAATTGTTTTCTTTTACAATGCAGTTGTATTATGAGATTTTTTTTTTAAGTGGACAAATAAATTCTAATTTAATTAATAAATTAGGTACTTTTAGTGATTGTCAACTCATAGAATTATAAAATTTTACATTTTCCTGCATGATCTTTTTGTGGTACAACTAATTCTATCTTCAATATCTTATTATCTGTACTTTCTTTCAGAGGATGATGAAACAACACCTGATCCTCTTGCTGGACTGCAACCAAGTAGTTTGATACAGGTTACTGATAGTTCATATAGATACGGCATTCCATCAATACCAAGCATATCAGAAAGCTTATCTGTTGTAAACTGTTCAGTGAGTGAATGGACAAACTGGAGTGAATGTAGTGCTACTTGTGGAAGAGGATACAAAAAAAGAACTAGACATGTTGTGGTATGTTTAGCATTTTATAACCAAAAGAATTAAATCAATATAAAAATTATTTTAAAATAAAAAATTGTTTTGAAATAATAACACAAAATAAAATAAACATTATTTGATTATTGGAGTATAATATCAATAATGGTATGAATGATTGTTGTGTTTACTAGGTGGAGCCTGCGAATGGAGGCCAACCATGTCCAAATAAAATGATAAGGAAAAGAAAATGTCACAGGCCTCCATGTGGTTAGTATCCAAGTAGATTCAAAAATGTAAATTGATAAAATAATAAATACAGCTAAGATCTCTAGAATGAAAAAAAGCATTTACTTCTGTTTTAAAATTGTTAAATCTATAGAAACTGCTGCTGAAGATCAAAATCCAACATGGGGTGAGGCTCATCCTGTTGAAACAGGTACTAAATTATAGCAATATCCAGTAGCATATAATTAAAGTTTTTACAGAAATAAAGCAGTTTATAAAAATGTTTCAAATCTAATCTCAATTACTAACTTAAAAATTAAACTGAGAGGTGTGCACAGGTCTAATTGAAGTAAAACAAATATAATTAAACTAAGTTCGTCTCAAAAAGGTGAGAGGTATTAACTGAAAATTTGAATAGACAAAATGTTTGTCCTTCAGGAAATTAGATTTTACCTATAATGTCGTGCACTCTGCAGTATAATCTCTCAGATATGACGAGATATTATGCCTATAACATACTAATATTCCGTCATTACTAAAATGTCATTATTTGGGTTAAATCATACATACATAACAATTGTACATGCCTTTACGGCTACCTAATTGTTGGATCACACTCTCATTCATACACTCATTCATTCTCACTTCTACCACTGCTGTTGTTGTTTATTTTAAAAATTCCAGGCGATTTATACCCCGGCCAACCAATCACAGGCCGTAGTGTGGTTTTTGGACGTGCTTTAGTGTCACTGATTGGTGCAAGAAATTGTAAAATTTCATCTATCAATGAGGTGTCGACACCTAACTGACACATGTGTCACCACAAAACGCAAGTAGTCTGTCCCGGTTTGATTAACTGGTGGTGCGTTACCCCGATTTTATCTCAACACACACTGCACACGCATTCATTCCTCATATACTACATTATAAATTCAAATACCTAGTCCTTTCCTTTCACTTATAGAAAATTTGTGAGATTAACAATAAAATAACTTAAACAAAATACATAAAACAGTTAACAATTATTATTTACATGTAAATGCCACTTAAAATTAATGAAATAAATAATTCTTAATTAAAATAAATGTGGCAAACTGTTCTTGCTGCCACAATATATATATATATATATATATATATATATATATATATATATATATATATATATATATTGTAATAATCAAATAAGGTGCTCAATAAAAAAAGATTAAAATTATAAACAACAAACAATTTATTTATCAAAAATTAGCAATTTATACAATTTAAAATTATAAAAAAAGATTTCATTCTCTCAAAGGTCTTTACTGGGTTTGATAATGGACAGAACATTTAACTTAATCAAAGAACCCAACATTAATCTTTAAATTAAAAAGAAATATTTATTCATCTCGACATAGACGAAATTAATTATCGACGAACTTATTCTACAAGGTTGATTTTAAATTTAAAAGAGTTTATTTTATTAACACAAAAGAAAAGAACAATATCTGACCGTATCTTTTAATTCAGTTTACACATATTAATTTCAACTTACGATTACTCAGGAAAATTTGGCTGGTTCGTACACACACACTTTATATACTGGACGTTTTAAACACTGACTCTAACACACACTGTTGGTTTGATGAAAGCTGGTTCTCCGTTCGTGAAGGACATATCACTTTCTCCTGGTGAAAACTACTCGACGCTGGATGCAGTTTCCTGGTCTCCTACCATCGAAGACAGTGGTCTAATTTTGATATTACAACAGATTAGACTTCAGCATACAAAAATGTTTATCGTTGAATATTTTGCTATTTCTCTCGCAGGCTGCAATTTATAAAACATTCTCCTCCCTTAAACGATGTCTGTCTTAGTCATTCTTCGGTGGTCACAGCATAACTATCTCACTCACAATTCTCCATTCTCGGTGCTCGCCGTACGCCTCACCCACTCCTACTCACTTCTCGATGATTGCAGTACGGCTCTCTAACTCCAAACTCCAACTAACTTCTCAAAATTTATCTTCCGCTTATATATCCCAGTCTTCCTTTTTCCTTTGTTCCAAACTACGTCGCAACTGCCCGTTGACAGTTTCCTCCATTATCCAGAGATTTACATTATGCAGCTGCAGTTCCTTAGTTAGCAAAAAGCTAGCTACTCTGTCTTGTCACAAAGCCGACAATCGAGACAGGTCTAATTTGTCTTTGCACCCTCAATTACTTTGGACTTGTCTTCTCACCCCCACATGCACGTGCGCTGTTCTAAATTCTCCAGACCGCCCAAACTGCACCCTCAAGACCTAAGTAAACATGCTACCAAAATTGTCCTCCGGCAGTCCAGACCATGAATCAGAAACAATGCCTGCCTTAACAGATTTATCTTGCGACAGGCCACCTGCATGTGCATTGCTCTGAATTCTCAATACCAATCCTAAGTAAACGCATTACAACTTCTTCCGGCAGTCCAGACCATTAATTAGAAACATTGCCTGCCTTTCAAGGCATTACAATATTTAAATATAGTATGAATATAGTAGAATGTAGTAATCTGTTCACATGCCCACCAGTTTATGAGCAAACAACCCCCCCCCCCTTTCCCCCATGCAATGGTACTATGTCGACCCTTTATTTCCGTGATGCACTATAATATCTAAGTCTAGCATACAAGTAATAATTATACGATTCGTCAGTTCTTGGGAGCCAGGTTATTTTATCAAGTTAATAACCAAACTTTGATGATTTTAATAGTTTTTTTTATCAAGACATTAAACAAAAATTATCCAGGAAAGGTTTTGACCTATACGACGTGTGGTTTTTGTAGAGCAGTTGCTCGCTTCATTCCCAACTTGGAACTGAACTTTCAATGCCCCAACAATAACACTTGCATGCCTGTCCCATGCTGCCAAAGGAGTATACACAAAAATACCCAACAACACACAAAATTACACCTCTATCAACAGACACTCCGATTGATATGATACTGTATGCATATGAGTAAATATATGAAATTGTAAAATTAATTGAGATTATTGGTATAGAAAGGAAAAAGGGATAGTTGGTGGCTTACCTGAAATTGAAGCTCAACATAACCACTTGGGGCAGAAGTATATTCTTAAAAAATTTTGGGACTACTTCTTTAGGAAGGTTGGTCACATCTCATACATTGGCTGACTTCAGATGGCTTTGATAGGTTTAAATTGTTGTAATATATTAGTCACCCATGAATGAAGCTTTAAGTCAACCCTTAATATATATCTATTGTACATCTAAATTACAATTTCTATAATTTTTATACAATGTCTTTCTTTCACAATAACTTATGCCATTTAAACAAAACCATTCATTTCTTTGATTTACTTCTAAGATTATAGCTTAGTTTCAGATACAAATAGTATAATAATACAACAGACATTTTGATTTCAGTACATTGTCTTATATCAACTATTCTTTTTAATAAAAGTAAAAAGAAATAAAACCTATAGTCACCTAATGGCAATACTGTACTTTTCTGATAATCATGATTATGAAATTGGCATTTCATATTCAGCAAAATTTTATGCAACTGATATGCCTTTATTATTATACAGTTGGGACTTAAGTTATTAACAATAGTTTATATAGTTTCTAAGGTCTTTATGGCAATAAGTCAGTTTGCATTAACAGTAGTTAAATATTATGACATTACAGCCATTTTATTTGTCACTTAATGTATAATGTAAATGCACCATATTTATAAAACAAACATTTTTAAAAACATTATCAGTTTCAGATTCTGACTGTAAATTGTCTGAGTGGAGCATGTGGTCACAATGTTCTGCTTCCTGTGGAAAGGATGTGTTCAAGCAACGAACAAGAAAAATAATACGATCTCGTGGGCCAGGAGGAATTCACTGTGGTCCCAGAATAAATAAAGTACGATGTGAAGTTCCAAAATGTAAAGACACGGCTCATCCAGGTTATGTGGTATGTGTTACCTGTATATTATTATTCTAAACATACTATCTAAACAATAGAACTCAATGTTATTAATAACTGCACATTATAGTTATATTTTTAAATGTATATTTCAGTTTCAATATTTCAAAATCACTGATCTATTGTCACAAATTGTTGCTTTTCATGATTCACTAACGAATTAGCTTAAAAATTTAGCTCTTGTTTACCTGTTCAGCCAACAGAATCTCCTCAGATAATATTAATTAATTACTTTAGCACTTGGAATGGTTTAAGCATAAAGAGAAACTTATTGTGCCAATAAAAAGTATATAAATACTTCTAATAGTTTAATTTACTTGCACACTGATAACTAAAATATCACCAAAAAAGCTGTAAATCAACCCCATAAATATCAAATGTAAACCAAACCTAAAATATGAACCATGGAGGCAACAGAAGAGTAGTAGAAGATGAAAATTCTAATTAGTTTTGTAATATATAGAAAGAGTTCTCAGGTTTCCTTCCAGGTACAACCGTGATTAACATGCTACAACAAACAGTTCTGTCATCTTACATTCTAGAAACAACACATGTTATTCACTGTTGTATTTGTGTGGAACCCTGAGAACACTTTCTTCAGCAACTACACCAGAAAAGCCTTTGATCTGAGTATTGTGGTATGGCAGGAAATATTCAGGTGATATGAAATAAACAAGGGTAAAACACCCAATGCTTCCTTTAAAAGCTGAAAATTTTCTGTCATTAACAGTTTTATATTGCATTAAAGACAACTTGCACTTACTCAGACTTCATACTCATATTTTTGTATAAAAGATTTATATATTTTCAAAAGCCCTGGTAGTCTATTGCCTCATATCAGATTTGTGCTTTGGCACAGAAATGTGGCCACATCACATTAAGCTGGCAGCATAAGAACTGAAATAAAAATATAATTTGAATCATTCAGTAACCGAAAATATTATTTTAAAGTTATTTATATTTTCAAAGGAAAAATAGTATTTGTTCATTTTGCGTATTCTTTTTAAAATCACAATTGTTATTTAAAAAAAAATTTTTTTAAGTAGTAGTATTTTAAAGACATGTATCATATATATATATATATACTTTAAATATAAGGAAAGTATGAAGGGCTCAAATTAAATAACACAGTTAGATAGGAAAGAGAGCCAGCGATATCAATAGTTGGTCCAGTCGGGCTCAAATTGTCTAGGGCCTGAACCCACTTTGTCAGGAACGAATATATATTTATGGAATATGGCTAGCTGAGATTTATCAAGACAGCAAATAATAGACCTGATGTTCAACAATAAATAAAACAGGAATTTAATATTGTGTTAATTCACTACAATTTTTAAAGGTGCCATATTAAATATATAATTGATAAATTTCACAATTAAAGTATGTTTTTCAAATAATGAATTTGTGTGTAACTATCACATTATAACAAAATTGTTAGAATAGATTAACAATGCATCATTGTTTTTGTACTTTAATGTTTTATTGTTTCACTTTACAGATATTTTGAATCATATGAAGACATTGGATTGTTTTTTACATTATTCATGAATTCAGTACAAGTAAATCACATTGTGTCTGTATTGTCAAAATCTGTTTGACATTAACAAGCAGTATGTAAAACAGTATTTTAAAATTTAAATATTACCACTCTATGCAAACCTTTTGTTCCAGATAATTGGATTTATTTGCATGTTTTGTCTTCTGATAATATCAATATTCCTTAAATAATTTTTTCTTCAACCTATTAGAAAATTTGTATAAAATACAATGTGTGTTCACTTAGACATTGGCTTAAAATAAAACAAAAAAGAAGAAATATTTGCACAATAAACTGAATTTTAGTGAACTTAAATTCAAATCTAAATAATTAATGTATCAGAAACATATCAGTGTTACAAAGGAAGCACAAAACTGATATTCGAAGATGTGACGAAAATAAACTATCTTTACATCATATTTTATGATGATAATATACAGTTGTAAATAGATACAAACATATTTAAGGCGCCAATGTAATAAATGGATTATATAATATAAATTTAGAATGTAACAAATGCTATATATACTTTTAAAATGTACAGTGGAATTGATAATATGACAATAAAAGTAGGTGATTAAATATTTCATAGGTATTTACAAATAAGCAATCCTATTTTCATTAAATAAGTACACACAATTAAGTAAGACAATATAGAAAAATATCAAAATATTTCACACAGTATTAAAGAACTGACTCCCAATATTTTATGGTTATAAATGAAAGAGCAGATTCTCCCAAAGACAATTCTAGCTGGACTTTGCCATTGGTTGGACTAACACTTTTCAAATGAAAGTATTGTATCACTTAACGATAACCAATATTTTCCTTGTTTACAAATTCACTGGGAGCATTCTTTATTGGTGGCTGCCAAATACCAAACAGTGCCGTGTGTTCAAACGTAAGCTTTATAAGATTGGTACTTTGAACAACTTTTGTTTTGTCTATACGTCACATTGGGTAGGCCTACTTTTGGAAACAGGCTACATGAGGGTAATCCACATGGTGGCAACTCACCTTTAATAGCATAGGGAGGGATTTAAAGAGGGTATGCGGAAAGGTGATGAAGGTAGCCAAGGGTTAACAAGGGCCCCCGGGCAGTATCCTACCTGGCATTTGCCTAAAAGTGATGCATGAGAAACCCAAAAGCCTTGCTTCAGGTAGGTCAGGCATTGGGTACTTTTTCCACACCCTTCCGAGGGCGGGAGAGGGATTCGCTGTTGGGACACAGAATTTCCTTCTCCGTTCCTCGACCAGTTAAGTTGCAGCTGGCCGACTATTCCAATAGCAACAGCGGACAACTCTCACCGTATGCTCAAGGTCTTCGACCCCGGAACATACACGTCTCAAAACAGGCCGAGGTGCCTCGGCTTGTGGGAACCTTAATTCAAAAACGGAGAGAGGAAAAGGCATCCCCAACCGTAGCCCGTTCCTGTCTCACCTACAAGGTACTGCCTGCGAGAGAACATCCCTCGCAGGTACTAACTGCGAGAGAATAGCCCTCGCAGACAGCGAAAGCACGTCACGAGATATTTTTTTTTTTAGGGTAACAGGCTACATGAGGGTAATCCACATAGTGGCAACTCCCCTTTAATTGCATAGGAAGGGATTTGAAAGGGAGATGCAGAAGGGAAGAGGAAGGTAGCCAAGGGTTAACTAGGGCCCCCGGGCTATAGTTTAAGGATCCTACCCGGCATTAGCCTAAAAGTAATGCAGGGAAAACCCTAGAAAAACCTGCATCAGGTAGGTCGGGCATTTGGTACTTGTCCCACGCCCTTCCGATAGCGAGAGAGGAGTTTGTTGTGGGGACGCAGCATTCCCTTCTCCGTACCTCGACCAGTTTAGGACGCAGCTGGCCGACTATTTTTTTTTTTTTTTTTAGGGCAACAGGCTACATGAGGGTAATCCACTTTTGGCAACTCCCCTTTAATAGCATAGGAAGGGAAGGGTAGAGGAAGGTAGCCAAGGGTTAACTAGGGCCCCCGGGCTATATTTTAAGGATCCTACCTGGCATTCGCCTAAAGAAATGCAGGGAAAACCCTAGAAAAACCTGCATCAGGTAGGTCGGGCATTGGGTACTTGTCCCACGCCCTTCCAATAGCGGGAGAGAAGTTTGCTGTGGGGACGCAGCATTCCCTTCTCCGTGCCTCGACCAGTTTAGGAGGCAACTGACCGACTATCCCAATGGGAATAACGGACAACTCTTACCGTATGCCCAAGGTCTGTGACCCCGGAAAATATAACAACAGACCATTTACCTTTTTGTTTTTGGTCGAGCGAGAACAATGTACAGAGATATCGAGAAGTTGGAGATGAGTTCACACTCTTTGGTTCTGCAGGGTTTGAGAAGGAAAAGTAATTCACATTAAAGGATTGAAGTTGTGCAGTAACTATGGAGACGCCAGTCTAAGTAACAGGTTTAATGTTTCCTGCATTCTGAGAGCAACCGTCAACGACTTTCGACGTGGAAGTCATCTTGGGTTATAAGAACATAACATTCACCGCTGCCGCAGCAGCAAGGTTACGTCTGCGAAAGTAATCCAACGGAGGAGTAAATTGCATTAGCCGATCGCATAAGTTTTGATTAAATATGCACGAATGAAAAATTATTTCGTGTTATAGATGTGTCAACTTAGTGCTAAATTATTCCGCTTTTAATAATTAGGCACTATTGGAAACATAAATATAGCACAATAAGGGTCGGGTCAGAGTATTGGTAATAGTGTTGCTATTGTAGTATTATTAATATTGTACACAGTGATCTTTCAAAAATGCTGTTCTGATCAGTAGCCCCTATAGTAATTCATTAGTTGTAGAAAGAAAAAAAAGAATGAGAAAGAACAAAAGCAGTTGAACAGGAAACGAGTAAGAGAAAAAATATATCTGGTAGTTCAGTTACAAAAAGGAGTAAGAAGACGAAACAGTCACTGGGTGTGTAAGGTTTTAATCACATAAAACAGGGCTGAGATATACGTGTTGTATTTTACACTGTAACATGGTTGAACTGTTTACAGAAACACTGGCGAGATCTGTTAGCGGCGTCGTGAACTAAATACCAACAATACATTCTGATAAATAACACAACTCCCTTCTCACGATAGTTCACATTTCACTGATTAGTCTTTTTGGCGGTCTCGACGTTCTGCCGCTTTTGGACAACGTAACACCAAGATTGTAACTGTTGCCGTTGCTGCACTGTGTTGGCCTCGCCTTGTGATACAGGTTGGCTGGTTAACTCCGTCTCCGGTTGAACCTAACTGGTTGGCGAGACGCTCTCGATCTCGAGTAATGCGCAGACTGGCTAGTTGTTCCTAACGGATTCAGATTAAAACGGTTTCTGCGAAGTTTTCCTTTTTGAGTCTCAACAGTGTATGATCGTGGGTTTGAATCTTTCTCAACTATCGTTAAGTTCCCTGCTGTCCGTTTATCTGTAATCCAAACATCTTCTCCGGGTAACAACTCGCGGAGCTCACTCGCTCCGTGAGTGTCATTTTTGTGTTTTTGTCGAGATCGTCTATCATCTTCTTTCACCAGCAGGATCTTCTTATCAGGCAGCTTGGGTGTGTATGAGGTCACGTCGAATGTGGCCAGACAATTAAAACTATGGAAGAGAGAATGACCGAACATCTGAGGCGGTGGCGGCTAAAACAGCCGACAAAAGCCGCGGTGGCTGGACATGCAATTATGACCGGACACCAGATAAATCGCGAGAAAACTAGATTGCTATGCCACGTCGGTAATTTCTGGGACAGTGTTCTACTGGAAGCAGTAGAAATAAGAATACGAGACAATCTCCTGAACAGAGACACAGGGTACGGTCTCAGCCACGACAAGCCCAGGCTCGGCACGCTGGAACTTCACATGACGAGGGAGATGGTCACGTGAATCCCGAGTTCGACCCCGCCGGCCAGGTGGTAGGCGGCACCAACACTCGCCGCTCGAAGCCAGCTGGAGATACGAGCCCTTCAAAGAAACGGAAAGTGTGGTACGTCTCCGACAGCCCACCGCAGACTGAGGCGCCAGCCAATCAGAGGACAACATACCCCCGCCGCTGCCGCAAGGGTATATAAGGGGGTCCGATCACCTAACTCGACACTTCGCCAGAAGATGATGACGCTGCATGTCATCGAAACGTCGCGTGTTATCGACGAGTTTACCCAGCTGGAAGCCCGAGAAACTTTTACTAACTTTCTACACCGGGAAAACCTTCGTTCTACCATCTTGAAAAGAAAGTTCTTAACTTTCACAGAGTTCTTGTCCAAGAATCACTAGGTATAATGTTTACTTGTTTCCTGTTGATCTTCTGAATAATTCTAGCACAGCTTATCTTAACTCATTTACCTCTGCCACCATGTGTTAGGTTTTAATTACATAAAACAAACAGAGCTGAGATATACGTGTTGTATTTTACACTGTAACGTGGCTGAACTGTTTACAGAAACACTGGCGAGATCTGCTAGCGTCGTCGTGAACTTAATACCAACAACACATTCTGATAATACTACTGATTAATAACACACTGGGAAAGAAGATTCCAGTAGTGATGACAATCCAGAATGAATTTATTGTAACGATAAATGTTCTGTGAGTGGTGAAGGCTGGATTATGTGCCAGATTTGTAAACGCTGGGAACATAAGCAATGCCCAGAAGTGTATGATGATGATCATTACATTTGCAATAGAAATAAATCCATAGCACGTAGAAATTTAAATTTATAAAATGTTGTCCTGATTTTAATTTCTAACCTTAAAATTTATATTTAAAAAATCTGTTAACTAGATTCAATTTGCATTTTTTCTTATGCAGTATGGGTTATAAAATACTGTTTATGATAAAAAAACGTGTTTATACATATAAAGTGTTATAATGTCTCTAAAGTATATAAAAATGTCGTACATAAACACATGTAAAAATAAAAACTACTTTAAAATCTTATTAATAATTACTCAATAGTTCCATTTTATTTTGATTCGTTTCTTATGTCCCCTGAAGCGGCCGTCTCTCTTTCATTGCACGGCACGGCTCTGTAAGCCCGATTTGTTGCACAAAAACGAGACCGTCTGTTGAGCTTTAAGGGTGGCGCAAAGGGGTGAAAAGGTGTACTGCGCATTTCTCAGATATGTGCTCGGAAGCACGGAGCTGTTACGTGGCCAGTTGACTGCACTAGCGGTAGCGCGTGTGACGCAAGACTGACAGTTTTAAGTCTTCAATATTGAAACAAAAATTCTTACAAATTCTTACTAAATTAATTTATGAATTGTAGTACTTGCGCGCATATGCAACAGTCGCCATTGTATATTGAAAAGGGTGCCCAAAATGAATTGATTCAGGATTGAAGTCAATGCTAGAGTTGAAATCTATTGGTCAAGAAAAAAACGAGTTGATATCATGTGGGGTATCGAATTGTAATTCCAAACAAATTTATAAAGAATAGTGCATGAGATTCACGGGTAGGACCAAGATGAAGTCTTATGCTAGATCTTATGGTACCCGAACCTCGATGAGGACATAAAAAAAAGTGTAATGTGTGTGCAAGCTTTCTGGCGGAACCTCCAAAGGTGATTTTAAAACTATGGCAAGATTGGTTTTAAGGACCTACTGAAGAATATATAATAACGGATGAATATATAAAAATGACCAGATGTGTTTAAAACGAATAGAATTTCTTCAGAATTTATGATATAGAAAACTTTTTGAAGTCTTTGGTATTTCCAAATAAATAGTTAGAGATAATGGTCCTCAATTTACAAGTTGATAATTTGTTTAAACTTAATGATAGGCCTATAGTTTATAAAAAAAATCATATTAAATGGGGCAACAAAAAACTAAAAAAAATATTTCTAGGTAGTAAATTTGCTATAGACATCTATACAGCAATTTGTTGTATTTTTGCTAGCGTATCGAATCACTTTCAAAGTTGAGGTTTTATTCATGGATTAGTACTAGATTATATTTATTTAAACCTAATGATACCAATGTTAGATTGAAAGCCAAAGAGAAACAGGTGGGTAATAGAACACAAGTGTGGTGTTTCACCACCACTTTCGATTTTAATTGGTATTTAAATGATTAAATAAAAAATTTATTTTAAATAATTTATTTGTAATATACTCAAATAAAATTTTATAATGTTTAAAAAATCTAAATTTAATTAATTGTCATAATAGAGCAAAAAGAATATTCTTATATAGCTTCTAAATGGCGCGCTTAGACGAGGATGGTGTTCATTTACTTGAAAGGTTGGAAAAAGCCGATTCCTGCGTCCTCCCTGGTGAATGAAGTCGACACTCCTGTGTAAAGGTCCGGAAACTCGTTCAGAACCGAATTCTCTATGAATCTGGATTTGACTGGCGTCGTGTCGTCTTCGAAGTGAAATAACGAACACGGGTTGGTCGCCAAAAATACGTTGTCTGACTGATCTGAACTCCTTTGGTAGTCACTTTTTTTAAATTGTGTTAATTGTTAGGAGCCACCTTACTCCTTCCTAGCAGCTAGCACCAATTCTGCCAGACTGCCTCTCCAGGTCCTCGTCACCCTTTGCAACATTTGGAAGCTCCAGACAATATTGTCCTTCCATAGCCTGTCCGTACCTAATTAACCACCCTCGAATATTCATGCGTCTTGCCGGCACGCTTAACATAATTTAACAGGAAAATTCTTTTTGCTTGCCAGAGAATATAATAGTATGTAACGTTAAAATTTAAAGGAGGAAATGAGTGACCACACTAGTTTTTGAGTTTGGAGATGATGTGTATATCCGGAATTGCAAAGGAATGAAATTGAGAATAGACTTGAAGATCGCACTTACGAATTAAAATTAGAAAATGGGTTAATTTGATGCAGACAAGTAGATCAGTTGCGAAAAGGTCATGTAAGTAATCAGAATGTGATACATGTAGATAAGGTAACTGACATTTCAAGCGATTTTGTTGTAACTGTTACGGAGAAAGTGTTACAGTTACTGAAAATACTCTAGCAGTTGTATGTCATGGGACTCCGAGCAAAGAGTATGAGTGAATGAAAATATAGACGAGCAACCAGAGACTAGAACAAGACCAAAGCGTAACATTACAAAACCCATTAGATGCTGGACATTTAAGTGGGGAAATGTCTATTATTGTTGTAACAATATTACACGTTTTGTATCTTTTAGAAATGTTGGCATTATGGTTACGTCAATCGAGGATCAAAGTTTGTTAATGGAATAATATGTCCAGTAATTCTTCCTTCATCAGAAGTACAATGCTCACGATATCATAACAATAATGTACAATTGTTTTTAATTCGAGTATCAGCAATATGGAAATGTTAATACAATAAAAATACCCAGAATCTAGAAGTTCAGGGTGATGGTTTTTAGACAGTGGGGACACTAAGCATGTGTGAAGCGATACTTTTTTGGAACAAGCTACGCACGAGGGCAGTATTGTATGCAGGGTCATGTGGTGGATTTGCAAATGCCGCCGCTTAATTAATTTTTTAAAAAAAATCCTTTGATCGTGATTTTTTAAAATACACAAAATAGTATTACTTCAAATCCCACGTATGTCGGTAACTGTCTCATTACTTTCAGAAGTCTAATGAGGGAGAGTTGCGAAAGCACTCTCGAATCGTGACTATTCTCGGTAGTGGGAGGAATCCTGCTAACAACTAACGTGGGAAGGTGAGGTGGAAGGGAGGGTGCGTGGTTCTCTTGTGCGTCCTTCTGAGAAGCTACCTTCCTGTCCTGCCAGGAGGTGGTGGAGATTGACTCAAGGCAGTCGTCCAGTCTTCTAGGGTGTGGAAGGTGTTGATGACCCCAGCACCAACCGCTCTCTTGGTTTGCTGAGGTGTCGAGTGGTGGTGAGGACTTGTCTCCACCTCTTAGTTTTCCGATGATGAAACCGCCTGGCGATAATTCTCCTGGTAGGAGATGCCCAACTTGAGAGCCATTCTGGGAAACTAGAATGCGTCGACAAGTTTCAATGGCCTTCGGACAAGTGAATCTCCACGCTGCTGCTCAGGCACTTGTGCTAACGGAGCTATGTGCGCGACCGACCAAAGTCGTCCTTCGGGGAATTTGGTACCTCGGGATGCGTCAGGTCCTTGGTCTATCCTCCAGGGTCCCTAATGTAATGCCAATTAATTAAGCCATTAATTGTTTTTAAATAATTTGAATTGTTAGCGAACAGTTTGTATTATAGCGAGAGCGAGCAGAGCGACAATGAGTGGCGAGCTCTGTTCCTATTATTGAGGGTTCGGAATGGCGTTTTACGCGCGCAAAAGCATAGTCAGTTGGCAGTCAGCAGCGAGGAGCGAAATAGAGAAGTCGACGTCTAAGATCAGCCACGAGAGGAGAGACATTGCAAAAGTTAGTCTTCAGTCGACAGTCTAAGTCTACGAAAGGATAGACATTTAAAAATAAATCTTTACTGAGCTACTTTGCAGTTTCAATCCAAATCGATAAGTAAATCGGTAAAAGACTATAAAAAATTCTGCAACTCGTAAGATTCCTGTAAGCAAGCAGTCATCAGAAAGTTGACCAATTTGTAGAGGATCATCCGAGTTCCTGGGAGTCTAGAAATTCCATTTCGACTTTATATAAGTGTAGACTCTGAGGAAAATTTAGAAGCTGTGTAAAAATTTTGCAATATAGTGTACTTTTGAAGCGCTAAAAGAATGCTGGTACCAGCCGAACAATGTGTAAGTAACCAAAACCTTAATAAAATCTGTAAACGCTAACTAAAAGGGTAATGTCAGATTTCATTCGTTTTTCTTGTAGCTTTTTTTCATTTATCAGCACATTATTTTGAAGTAAATTATTAAACTGTATTGTTAATAAGATCATTCAATAATTTTCCCTGTAAGTCATCAAACCCAGTAAAGACCCTGAGATATTAAGAGAGTTCATTTGATTGGAATTGTTTGTAAATTTTAGAAGCCACAAATTAATAAACAAAATTTGTTTGTTAAATTTTAATTAATCACCTATCTTTTGTTTATTACAATATATGATATTAGAAAGGAAATGACATTGTCAAAAATAATTGCAATATTCCTTATGGCGCCATCGCTCTTCACTTTCAGGTAAGCCACAGCCTATCTCTCTTTCCTTTCCATAACAATATTGCAATTATATTGTAATAATCAAACAGGATGTCGAAATAAAAAAAATTAATATTTATAAACAACAAACAATTTATTTATCCAAATTTATCAATTTACACAATTTAAAATTATAAAAAGGATCTCAATCTCTCATGGGTCTTTACTGGGTTTGATAACGGACAGAACATTTAAATAATCAAATAACCCAACATTTATCTTTAAATTAAATAGAAATATTTATTCGTCTAGTACATAGACGAAATTAATTATTGACAAACTTATTCTACCAGATTGATTTTAAATTTAAAAGAGTTATTTTATTAACACAAAAGAAAAGAACGATATCTGACTATCTTTTAATTCGGTTTACACATATTAATACCATAAAATTTCAACTTACGATTACTCAGGAAAATTTGGCTCGTTCGTACACACACACTTTATATACGGGGCGTTTTAAACACTGACTCTAACACACACTGTTGGTTTGACGAAAGCTGGTTCTCTGTTCGTGAAGGACGTATCACTTGCTCGTGGTGAAAACTACTCGACACTGGAGGCAGTGTCCTGGTCTCCTACCATCTAAGACAGTGGTCTAATTTTGATATTACAAAAGATTAGACTTCAGCATACAAAAATGTTTATCGTTGAATATTTTGCTATTTCTCTCGCAGGCTGTAACTTATAAGTGGTCGCAGAGTAACTAACTCACTCACAATTCTCCAGTCTTGGTGCTCACAGCACCCCTCTCCCACTCTAACTCACTTCTCGATAATTGCAGTACGGCTCTCTAACTCTAACTAACTTCTCAAAATCTTATCTTCCGCTTATATACCCCAGTCTTCCTTTTTCCTTTGTTCCAAACTACGTCGCAACTGCCCGTTGACAGTTTCCTCCATTATCCCGAGATTTACATTATGCAGGTGCAGTTCCTTAGTTAGCAAATAGCTAGCTACTCTGTCTTGTCCCAAAGCCGACAATCGAGACAGGTCTAATTTGTCTTTGCACCCTCAATTACTTTGGACTTGTCTTCTCACCCCCACAAGCACGTGCACTGTTCTAAATTCTCCAGACCGCCCAAACTGCACTCTCAATCCTAAGTAAACAACTTTACAACTTCCTCCGGCAGTCCAGCTCATTAATCAGCAATAATGCCTGCCTTAACAGATTTATTTTGCGACAGGCCACCTGCATGTGCATTGCTCTGAATTCTCAATACCAATCCTAAGTACACAACATTACAAACTGTCCTCCGGCAGTCCAGACCATTAATCAGAAACAATGCCTGCCTTTCAAGGCATTACAATATATATATATATATATATACACACAAAATTATTAGAAAGATATAAACTACAAATCATTCAGGTACATACATTGAGTCACTAAGGACTTAAATTCTGGAAATAATACAAGCATTACCAAAACACTATATTGTTATATTATTAAGTAGCAAACAACACTATTATATAATATACAGACAAAATTAAGTGATAAAATAAATACCACACATTTCTGCCATCCCTGTTGCTTTCATCAGCTGATTCAATAATGAAGAGTATCACCACACAAAATCAGGTGATGAACTTAAAATATACTTTTAAAATAATTTTTTCATAAATTCATACAACAAAATTGTCATAACTCACAGGCTTTCTTTTGTTGAGTGAAATCGTCTTATCTACAATATCTCATATTTTGGGGAAGAACTAAAACAGATTCAGAGGGAAATCATAATTAGGACATTGGTTAATCTACAAAGGAAATAACTATGGCAGAAAAATGGAATAAATAAGTCACTTAATGAGAATGTTTGAATTACTTTCCACAATAATGGAGTTTAACATTCAGAATGTCAGAAAGATACATCTTTCATTCTTTTCTTAAACATTTTGAACCTAATATTCAATTTTTTCCTATGGATGAACAAAATAACAATAGAAATAAAATTACTCATAAGTTACAAGGGAATCAAACATAAAAATTTAGACACTAAAATCAAATTCTTCGTAAACCAATTAAGAAACAACATAGTAGTCACAAATATATTTTTTAAAATAATCAGGATATAATTTTCACAAATGCTGTAAATGTGGCTATGGACAAAAATGATTATATAAATACTGTGAACACCTTGCTATCTTACAGTTCTTTAAATGAACCTAGTATTAACATTAAAATTGCTAATTAAGTTATTGATAAATTTAAAGACAAACGTATAATAACCATATTAATACGTTTCATTCTTTGTTCTCAATTTCTGCTAATTTAGAAAGAGCTTATGCTCTTCCTAATATACATAAACCTACTTTATCTTTCAGATTATTTGTTGGCTCTATTAATGATCCTCTCAATTGAATTTAAGCTTTTTTGTATACCATTTTTACAAAAGGTTTAAATTATGACACATTGTGTTAAAAATTCCTTTCAATTGATTGATGTTTTAAATAATATCATAGTCCCCAATGATCATATTTTAATTTCTTTAGATGTGGTATCTCTTTTCAATTAATTACTCATTAATCTAATTTTAGAAAGTTTAATAAATAAGACAGGATAATATTTTTTCAGACTTAAAAAGTATCACTTTACATGATATGCTTAGATTACCTAATCTGATTTAGAATTGTACTTATTTTATGTTTAATAACACGATTTATCATCAACTCAATAGTTCCCCTACAGGAAATACTTTACCAGCTTTCTTTGCCAAAATAGTAATGACAGATTCAGAAGCTTTATGTATTTCCAAATTATACTTAAAACCAATAGTTATTTTAGATACATTGATGACATTTGTTGCATTATTCCCAACACTAAATTGAATTATTTAATCAATATCTTTAATACTTACCATAATAATTTAAAGTTAACTTTTGAAATTGAACAGAACAAATCCATTAGTTTTTTTTAGACATTTTGATAGCTGGAGTAATAATAAATTAATAACTAAGTGTTTCCAAAAATCAACATATTCTGGAAGAATTTTCAATTACATGTCCTACCATCCTACTTTCCAAAAGAAAGTTAGGGTTTTAGTTTAGTAGATAAAGCTATTAAATTAAATCCAAGAATATTCTTTTACTACATTCAAATCTCATGAAATTTATAAATAAGTACATCAAGGTCAGATTGAATAATAAAAGGTATATCACTAACAATTTTCAGATTAAAAATAATTATAAGACATTTAGTTTCATAGTTTTAACTTGCATTGTTCTTTGCAACATAAATAAAATGGACTTTTGGAAAAGTATAGTGTCAGATTTATTTTTAAATCACATAACTAATTAAACTTAGTAAAAAATATTAAGGACAAAATTAAGATTATAGATAAGCACAACATAATTTACAAAATTATTGTATTGATTGTAAAGCAACATATATCAGTCAAACTGAGCACTCATTAAAAACAAGGTTACATTAACACAAAAACAATATAAATAGTAATATTCAAAATTATTCTGTGTTTTTCCAAACATATTTACTTAAATAATCATAAAATATATTTGTATAATGTATCAATTTTGTATGCAGAAATGAACTACTTCTTGAGATTGAGTAAAATGTTATATATAAACAATAATACCAAAAATTTGAACAAAATTCTTGACACTTTGCTTCTGTAACTCTTTAATTTACAAATTGTTGTAACATTAAATTGTTTCCATTGTAAAACACACTCAACAATGTAACTGAGATTTTACTGGTCATTCTCTTGTAAATTGTGTATTTCGGCCCTATCAGTCAGCGGAGAACAAAAGTCCACCAAAATTTATATCATTTGTTGTCTGCCAAATCTTTCAAAAAATTAATTTTAATTATTGTAATTGTTTGGTCATACCTGAAGAGGATGCAAATTAGTTATGAAACATATGGCAATTTTCAATAAATATATTTTTCTGACTTCAAATGGCTGTCTTAAATATATATATATATATATATATATATATATATATATATATATATATATATATAGTGACAAAGTCACATTCAAACTTGGATAGTGAGGAAGGATAGAAATAAATAGGAGAAATAGGAGGATTGCACTTAATGTGAATTCATATGCTTGGGCGAAGAATTACGCACATAGAAAAGCATATGTTCAAAGCAGAGAGAAGGATGAAAGAAGAAGGAAAGACTGAAAATATTTGACCCAGGCGGGACTTGAACCCACGTATTCTGCTTAGTATATATATATATATTATATATATATATATATATTTGGTATTTTTTTTCCCCATATTGAAAGGAAATCTATTTTAGAAATAAAAGCCAGAAGCATGAAAAATATATGGAAAATAAAACCTTATAAATTGGTTCGATCAGATGGAATTTTGGGGGAAATGTTAAAACTCTGAGGGAAGTCATGATTGCATACCTAATCTCTTAATAGTTCAGACACTCCTAATGATTTGAGGGAAGAATTAATTGTACCTATTTTAAAATTGGGATCCCATTCAGAAACAGGTAACAACAGACCAGTAAGTCTCATGTCTGTAGTGTGCAAACAGCTAGACAAACTAATTGCATGAGAAAGGTATAATTGCTTTGGTATTCCAGTGGAAGTCGAGCATACTACAAAAAAAATCAAAAGCTTTCTGGGGCACAGCCTTCAAGTTGAACATTAACATTCTGCTACCATTGAGGAACTAACCAGATTGAAATAAGTATAGTCTGACCCAGTAAGCTTTGTGTGTGTGCGTGTGTGTGTCTGCTGCTATGGATGGAGTGGCATAAAAAAACTAGGAATTTAAATTATTAGAAAATAATAGGATTTCCTTTTTTTGTTGATAATAATTCCATCCTCATTAATAATTATCTTCCACCAAACTCAAGAAATTGGCTGTATACATATCATAGAGAGATTGTCTCAGGTGGAAAGTTAATAATTTCACAGGGGTACATCTGCCTGTGCAAAATTAACCCTCCCCACAACACTATGTGGGCAGTGTGCATCTTTGACAACCTAAATAATCGAAAAAAGTGAATAGGATAATGAGTAAACAGAGGTAGTGTTAATATTTTTTTATAAAAATAAGTTACAATTCTGCACATTACCCATTTCTGACACTCAGAAGATACATATAATTAACTCTCTCAACTAAATATTGAGGTATTAGATTATATTCTTATAAAGTGATATAAAAATTAATGTTGCAGTTTGTAAATTTAAATTCTAATATCTCAAACCTCCTTTGGCTAGCAGACAAGTGAGCATTGGTAGAGTGAATATGTTCAACTCCAACACATGTGGCTTATTAATAGACATCATTCTTACAAGTCGTTATCATAAAATATTATTCGCTATTGTCATCCTTTTGTTCCTTCTTCGGTGGTATTATCTGAAACTTAAGATCTTTACCTTGAACTCTTTTCTGTACAATACGCCCATTACTTTTAATATTTGTGGTTATGGTATTGTAAATACTTTCCTGAAACAAATTAAATGATAACATACATTTATGTAGGAAGAATTAGATAAATAGTAATTGAAAATTATAATTGCAACTGCCTGATAATATTAATTGAAATCTTGAAATTGTCACCAATTTTTTATAGCAGTTGATTCAGTTTTTATGATTTAATAACAAAAAGAAATGTATAAATAATGTGTGTGGTTATAAGGTAAACTATAAAACATGTATGGTATGAAAAGCTGATGAGAGGAATGTATTATGTAGGCAATATTTTAAAATCAGGACAACAAAAAGTATTGAACATCATTTACAATTTACAGTACACTGTATAAACTGTACATATAAATTTTTAAAAAGATTTCACAAATAAAAAACGAAGATATTTTGTTATATAGGTTTATTCAGATAATCTAGGAAAAATAATTTTTCAATAAAAAACATTTGTAACTTTATAGATTCAAATTTTCAAATGTATTAGTTGAGTATGTAAAACAATTAAAAGTTGAATATTGATAAATAATTGTAGAACTTATATAATGAAAAAATAAATTATTACTTTCAAGTTTGCCAGACACAAGTTACCAAAAATTAGTCTCCCTTTTTCTAGACAAGATATGAATAATTTATCATACAATTAATTCAGTTATATATTTATTTATACTTACACAATTGTTAATATCCTGTCCTGTTACCACAATGCGTACTTCATATTTCTTTTCTATCCATTTATCTATTTTCCTAATCTTTTCTAGTAGATCATGTTCAGCTATTTTAGTGGACAGTGGTAACAGTTTTTCACCTTTAAAGCCACTTGTATTTTTAAGCTTCTGTAAATCTTTTTGTTTTTTATCTCCTTCAAAAATCTGAACATTTGACAATAATTTGTAGAGAGGTCTTTGTGCTTTGTCATCCAAGTCATTAATTTTCAAAAGTTTTAAGTCACGTCTCTTAGCTAGCTTTTCAGCTTCTTCTAATGTTATAACTGAAATATTTTCATCTGTTCCAATCAAAGTTATTTTCGGGTTCAAGAAACGGTTTTTTTTATTAGTTTCTTTCTTGGGTTTTTGAACTCCAGTTTGTACATTTTTTTCTTCATGGACAAAACGCAACTGATACAAGTAATGAGAAGCAAACTTCTTGTAGGTAATGAAAGTTGTTCTACTCAGTGTGTTCGCAGCCAATGACATATATAATGATGTAAAGGTGGCGATCAGCATATCTTTAATTTGCAGGACAAAATGTTCACATAGCTTGAACACGTCTTCTAAACTAATATTTGAGGGTTGGCTTGCCAAGCCATATTTGACGACCGCAGACAAAAAATTTTAACAATACACCATATATCTAAATTTTACACAACTTCAACATTTGTTTTCTCAACGACGTGAAAGGTTCAATATGTCAATTTACGAACACAACTGTTTGCTGGAGCCCAGAAAATGACAAACCTATAACATGTTTTAGATTCATAATAATGTTAGAAAATATAATATACTACAGACGATTACAGCTACCCTAAAACGTTCCTCACTTATTTTTAAAAACCAAGTATCTGTTTACTGTATTCTTTGGAATATTATTGTGCCATCCAACGAGTCCATAGAGGGTTATAAGTCTTTGGTGACATCAAGTTGATGTTATATATTGAAATGAAAATATAATACGTCTGTTTTTTAAAATATTATAATTAGATATAATAGCTAATGACAGACAAAATGACACAACGGTTCTGGAAACTTTGAACCTTTTGTCAGGTGATTAAAAATCATAAAAGGAAGGACTGACTCAATACAGTTGACAAATTCAAAAGCTAAGCTCCTGTGGTGTTTCTATCATCGCTTCATTTTGTGTGGCATTTGCGAAATTTCAAAATCTAACGGAGTTCCTTACAGGTGATAAATACTTAGCCCTGATTGGCTGTTTAGTAAAAGAGGGAGACGTTGCATGCGGGGAAAGTTACTATCTTCTTGAGGATGGTACAACAAAATTCGTATAATTATATGTGAATACACACAATTATTTTGTGTTTAGTATAATCGTTATTAACTATTTTTTTTCAAAAAGAAGTTTGGGGATAGGCTGAATCGTAGTAAAATCTTATCAAATAATTCTAAGGCTCTAATAAAGTTGAAGGAATTTATTACTAAATGCTTTCAAGGTTTATACAATACAGTCAGCTGTATTGAAGAATTTGTAACAGCTAATTATTGTTGTTTGTGCGTCAAAGAACATTAGGTGGAGCCAAATGAGATTAATTTATATAATCTTTGTAAATAACCTAACATAAAGCTCTCCCTAATATTAAGGTTATCAATTGAAATGAATCTCCCATGTAAATACAGTAGGTATTGCTTTTTATAGACCAAATGCTAAAGATAAAATTATTGTACTATGGATATATTCATTGATAGTAAATTTAAAACTAAATGCTAATTCTATGTGATGACTTGAATGTTAATTTTTGAGTTCCAACTATCTTTGAGACTACCAAGTTAAGGAATCTCCTTGCCCCTTTCGATCTATTAGTAACAACTAGAGACATAACTAGGCCACGTGGTGTATAACATTCTTATTAACACATGCTCTCCAGATACTGACATCTCTGAATGTCAAGTTCAGAAATAAATTAAGTAGGTTAGCCGTAGAAAGTAGAATATAATTTGACCAAATAATTAACACTGTTTCAAACAAAGCAAAGGCTATATGGCATCTGTCTAGAAAAAAAGGATAATCTGGAAAATATTTGGCAATGTTAATTATTATGATCTTTGCTAATGATTTTATAGGTTCTTCATACACAATATTAATGCAATCCAACATAATGTCACTTAAAATCCAAAACAACTTGACTTCCTACACTACTTGAGTGAGGACATCTAGATGTAGGTGTATACACACTTTAATTCTGTTTACAAAGCAGCAACGTAGTTATATTATCATTTTTGTGAACTATGGACTGATGATGAAATGTATTCAAAGAAAAAATATGAAAAATAAATTGATATGAAAAATTACATGAGTTATTTATTATTCCATCTATCATGATGATTCAATCCAGACCTATTATAATCAATATAACACTTTTCCATTGCTTTTTCTAAATGCCAATCTGTTTACAACACATTGGGTTTAACTTGCCGCCGAGTTGAATATGAACCTTTCACGTTTATTAAGCATGCAATACAAGGACTATTTATCTCCCATAATAAATTATGTTAGGTTTCGAAATTTCGTCTGTCATTTGGCTATTTTATCTCATTCTTAGCACATCTTTGACCAGAGACAAGAGACTATTGGCAGTAGTGCCATAACTGATAATTCAAAAACACTATATTGTTTCCATACGAATCATTGTCTTCGTAAAGTTGATTTTATTTTTGGGAGCAGCGGTTTGTCTCAAATGTCAAATATGATTACAGATCAGAAGGTTAAGCGAATCTATCCCATAATAAAAATTTAACATACCAAAATATGGGATCTCTAATGAGGATACTGATTCCTCACTTGCGTAGAAATATAAATAATTTAAGGTCAGAACATTCTATTTTACTATTACTATCATATGAAAAACACCTTTATTTAATGCGACTTTTTTTTTGCAGGCGATTTGCCAACATTTCAAGTGATGTCGAATCTTTTGATGTAGAGGAACAAAAGGATGCATTTCCGTTATCACATATTAGAAACTTCAGTATAATAGCTCATGTAGACCATGGAAAAAGTACATTGGCTGATCGATTTTTAGAAATGTTGGGAGCTGTGGACATTAGTTGTGGTAAACATCAAATCCTTGACAAGCTTCAAGTGGAACAGGAAAGAGGGATTACGGTGAAAGCCCAGACAGCCAGTTTGAATTATGTTCATGAAGGAAAGACATATTTATTGAATTTGATAGATACCCCAGGTCATGTTGACTTTTCGAATGAAGTTTCACGTTCTTTAGCAGCATGTCAAGGAGTTGTATTGTTAGTTGATGCAAACCAAGGAGTTCAAGCTCAGACTGTTGCAAACTTTTACTTAGCTTTTTGCAGGGAACTAGTAATTATTCCAGTTTTAAACAAAATTGATTTGAAGAATGCAAAACCTGAAGCAGTGATGGAGCAACTGAATGTTTTGTTTGGTTTCAAAAAGACTGATATAATGAAGGTAAAATGAAAGTACTGGCAGACATCATTCATATTTTGTTCACATTTCCAGTTGTACTCACAGTTTATCAGCAAAGTAATTAGTCTGTATGATTAACAATTCTTTTAGTGATATTTACATACTGACCAAATGCATTCCATGAAAATAATGTGTATGTTAATTATTATTTGCCAATTGAATCAATATTTCTAATTAATGCACGGAAATAAGAATCAACTCTGAAAACAATTATGTTTCTCAAAACCAAAGGGTGGAGACAGGAAAAAATCATTTTGGAATTTGAGAGAGTACACAAAACAAAATACCCAACATGGGAACTATATAAACAAGTAAAAGTACAATTTTTTAAAAAATGCTCATAACAACATTGATATCAAATATGAAAAATAAAGCATGACCAACAAAATAAAAGGAGTTTGTATGAAATTAGTAATCAGATCAATACCATGTGGTAATAAATAGAACTAAAAACCCTTCAGCAATTAGTGTTATAATTATGAAGACCGAGATTAACAATTGAAATATAAAACCAGGAAAAGGTCTCATTTATGAGCTTTTGACCCATTGCTCTGCTCTCACCTTTGTAAACAACATTTAATATTAAAACAATGCCTTATGAAAACTTGTTGAGACTATTCTGCTTTTAAATTTGTATTCTATCAGTATTATTTGAACAATTGGAAAAATTCTGTTGTTGATAACACTGAATGACCTTTTTCAATGCATAAAGAAAAATGATATTTTGTATTTTTAAGACTTCCATGAGATAAATCCTTCATTAAAAAATCATTCAAATGTAGTCCTACTCATAAATTGATTTACTCACACATCAGGAGCACAGAATACAGACAGAAATTTTCTGGATTTTAATTTAAGTATTCATGAAATCGTATTACCTCTGTGGGGAAAAATTCAGTAGCAGTAAAGTTGAAATTCTGTAACAAAGTTTGTTGCAAAAAAAATTTAATTAGTCCATAGCAAAGTTACTGTGAAAAATTAACATATATATTGGTTTTGGATGGCTATTACAAATGAAAGCATAAGATTTAATATTTTAAACTTAAATGCAGTTGGAAAAGATTTACATTTGAGGAAATAAAATGTATAGTTCATATTTAATGCATGACAATGATGTGAACTGAAAAAATTATTTTTGCCAATACATTTTGTGTTCTATTCTATAATCTAAAATGGATGTGTGGTAATTTCTAAGTATCTGTTCCTGAATGACTGAGTGGTTATAAAACACTTTTATATATCGTTCACATCAGTACGTACCCACTCATTTAATCGTATGTTACCTGGTGCATATATTCTATTTTATCATACAGACGTTTGGTCAAAGTTAAATATTATAATTTAATTTTCAAAGCTAGTATATAAGCCTTTTGCAATTATTTATGTGTATTTCAGATTTGTTTCACACATCCTAAACATTGTATTAAATATTATATATTTCAGGTTTCTGCAAAATATGGAAATGGAGTTGAAGAGTTAATAAAAGCAATAATACAAAAGATACCACCTCCAAAAGTGTTAAGAAATTCCCCATTTAGAGCTTTGCTTTATGACAGTTGGTATGATCAACACCGAGGGGCTGTTATTCTTGTTTATGTGAGGGATGGTTTTGTTAAGGTTGGAGATGAAATTAAATCTATGCACAGTGGTAAAACATATGAAGTAAAATACTTGGCTCTCTTACGTCCACACGAAGAACATGTTTCAAAACTGTGAGCACTTTTGCCATACTACATAATTTTTTATATTGTGCATGAATTGTCAATAATTTGCTCTTTTTCCTGATCTTTCAAAGAGAGAGAGAGAGAGAGAGAGATTGTTGATTCTGTTGTGGATGACTGTAATTGATGAATTGTCATGGTGTTTGTTAGATTTCGAATGTAAATATGTAACCTGCAGTCCTTATTACCGAAAATGGTGTGTCCATTGTGGACACTGACTTTCATATCAGGTATGTCACAATGTGAAACAAATATGAGGTACACTAAGGGCTAGTCTGAGAATTTTAGTTTAGTCCAAGTATCCAAACCCAATCTTGACCAAAATAAAAAATGTACTCCACCCTTCGTTACTACTTTCCTAGACTACACAAACTCAACTCCATTCTCCACCTTGCTGATATTGGACTGCAATTCTTCTCATAGACACACAAAATATACTTTCAAATACTCCCCACCCTCCCAAGGGCTTCCTTCAGATGTCCTCTAAACTTCAATATTTTGTCCACTTGTAAACCTCTCTAGCTTGTTTGTAGGAACAGATGGCATGTCTGCCGTATCCTTCAAACTAAAGAAATACTGCAGAAGAGAAAAATTCAAAACGATACAACACATAGTTGTTTTAAAGACATTCTACATTGGCCAAACAAAAGACCTCTTTCTGAACAAATTGCTAACCACCTTAGATCTGTAAAACTGTCAAAAACATTATTCTCAATAGCTGCTTACTCCCACAGCTACAACAATAATTTCAGCCAGTGCTTCACACTGTCCGTCTTTAAAGATTTGCCAGATGCTGAATTCCATCTTTGGGAACTCTTCTTCAAACACATTCTACAATAAAGGTAAGTCCTGAACCTAACATCATCTAAGAATTTTGTTTCCCCTAACCACACACTCCTGTACTTTATGACAAATTTCCTTTTTTATCTTCCACCTCAATATGCACAAGTGTGTGTGTATTTGTCAGTGGGTGTATGTGTATACATGTAAGCATGTGTGTGAATGTGGATATATATGTATATTTCCATTATTTCTGAAATTTTTTCTTTCCTTGAGGGAGAGATGTGTTGGCTTTATTGAGTGTTGATTGCTGCTGTCTAATAGGTGGTCCTTCATAGTTTGAATTCAACACTGTGGTCACCCAACATGAGATGCTGTGTCCAAAGTCAACTTATATGAAATCAATAGTTGGTCCAGTCAGGCTGAGCAGTAAAAATATTTCAAATGTTCAAGGATCTGAACCCCCTTTGTTAAGAAAGAAGTCTGAATCATATGCTGACTGGACCAACTGTTGTTTTCAGGTAAGTCAACAATCCTCCTATTTTCTCCTATTTATTTCTATCCTTCCTCACTATCCAAGTTTGAATATATATATATATAAATTCATATAAATTTGTATGGACGGGATAGAATGGTAGTAAATGTTGTATCTGAAATTGAGGTGCAGGGTCACAGTGTTGGACAGAGAAAATTTAGATGAAAGTGCAAACTGACCATCTTTGCTATTTTCCGAGATGCTCATTACCAGGTGTCGGGCCATAACTATCTGCCCTTTATCACAGACAGTTATGTCAGTCAATTTCCCAATTTCTGACACATAACATTGCTAGAATTACTCTTCATTCATCTCTGCTCCACTTATATAATGTCCTTACTTTGTCACATGGCTACAATCTCACCAGGCTACTTTCAGTCTTGTGGTGGGCAGCGCTCATATTGTTTTGACTTATGTGAGTAGTATGCAGGGTGTTTTTCAGAATTCCTATTACAGACTTCTAGGTGTTGTAGAGAGGACTGAATAGATCAAGTATTGATAAGGAACCCATGTCTGGAAATGTACCATTTGGATACAAAATAAATCTGAAGATTGAATTGATTTCAGATTTCTCACAATACACGAACAAAATAATCAGTGACTGCTGATTCAGGTGTTTTCTGTTTACAATCAGTTTGCAGAATTGACATTCACATTAATTGTCTTTCAGTCATTGAGCAGCACAAGATGAGGCAGTGGAGGATGGTATAATATACACTTGAAGATTATGCTGAGATGTTGATAATTTATGGCAAAGCTGGACATAATGGTTGAGCTGCACAATGTATATATCATGAACATTTTCCACATCACCTTACATTCCATTTTTGTCAGATTATAACAACTGTGAGAAACGGTACTCTCAAAGCTAGGAGGGCTGACTCTGATGCTCCACAGATGTGCCACATTCTCAATTTTGAAGAGAAAAACCTTCATCATGTTGAAGAGAACCCATCAACCAGTACTTTAAATATTGCCATGAATGTGTAATGAACAGCAGGGTCACCACATGGAACCATACTTATAGTGACACAGGTAAGAATTTTTTTTGCATCCAAATGGTACGTTTCTGGATGTAGGTTCCTGGTTAAAACTTGTATACTCAGTCCCCTCTACAACCCCTAGAAGTCTGTAATAGGATTTCTGAAATGTCCTGCATAATAGTGTATGTATTCACTCAGACTGCTACTGTGATGATTTTCCAATAGTACAAAGAGGAACATAGGCATTACTCTGTGTTAACTTAGCTATCAAATTTATTTTCTTATTTAACAAAATATTCTAATAATTTCTAATGTATCTTACAAATAGATGAAATTTTCAAAATATCTCAATTGAAAAATACATATACATTATAAATGAATAAGTTCCTGGTTACACATACTTAATGATATTATATTACGTGAATTGTTATGATCAGTAATATAAAAAACAATCATGTTGTGTGAATCCAAAGTAGAATTTCTAAACACATTAATAATCAAAAAGTTGCTTACAACCAATATAAAGTAAGGCTATTTGATATTGTGAAATCTACACTTATATTAATTAACTTACAGTTTTGCAGGGCAAGTAGGAATAATTATTTGTAATATGAGATCAGCCAAAGAAGCATTTATGGGTGATACATTTCACCTGAAAGGTCACACTGTGGAACCTTTAGAAAGTTTCTTAAATTCTCAACCAATGGTATATGCTGGTGTGTATCCAGTGGATCAATCTCAGAATATAGTTTTGCGTAATGCTATTGAGAAACTGACCCTCAATGATCCAGCAGTATCTGTTTCTCTTGAGACAAGGTATTAATATTTAGTTTATATAATTTGTATTTATATTATATGTGTATTTTAACCCTTCATGGTCTAGTAAAGACCACTGGCAAGTATTTTTGTTACAAAATATTATTAATATTTTTATAAATCATTTTATACATGTTCATTCTTCTGGTTTCAAAAATCAATTAAGAGAGATAATGAGAAACATGGTTCAAAAGTGTGAAAAATAAAAAAACACCATTGCACAGTTTTGTCAAATATGAGAATTACTAAATAACTGCCCAAAATCTATTATTACTTGTCCTGATATCAACTGCACTATTATTATTTATGTATGAAATCCAAAGTGTTGAACTCAACATTTCTGTATTAAGTAGTATTGCTTGCTTGCTCCTTTCTGTGATACATATCTATAACTATAATTATGTATCAAGATACTGTGGCTATGTTACCTAGTTAAAGGCGTTTACTTATGGCAAAGCTGGACATAATGTTTGAGCTGCACAATGTATATATCATGAATATTTTCCACATTACCTTACATACCATTTTTGTCAGATTATAACAACAACTGTGTGAAACAGGAACTTTTGAAGCTAGGAGGGCTGACTGTGGTGCTCCACAGATGTGCCACACTCTCAATTTTGAGAGTATTCTTAAAACAATTGTTTTACCGTTAAAGGGTGAAAAATAAATTACAAAAATTGGGTTTGCTTTGAAAGAATTGCTTTAATTGAGATATTTACGCTTTCATTTTTTAAAGAATCGTCAGGATTGTTATATTTCTCAAGACCTGTTTGACATAGCTCCCAGTAATAACAGTCAGTTATATATAGTCAATATTAATGACTGAACTGCTTTTACAATGAACGTAGGTTTATGAGTATGACCTTTGCCAAGTAAAGTCATTTAACAAATTAGGGGACAACCATCAACTGAAATAAAATATGCTAATAAAGGATATATTCAGTTGAGGGGTCTATTACCATGAGATGTACATAAAAATCATACTAACTCTGGCTGGTTGTAAAGCAAATTAATACCAAATCAAATGCAATCACTTTTTTCCTTATTTTGTGGAATTAGAAAAATTGTAATTAATTTTTATTGAAACCCTTATATAAATTCAAAGTTTGTTCAAAAAGTAACATTAATACTGAATGTGAATCACATGTAGCAAAATTATATTCAACCATTCATTCAATAAGGCATGATATTCTGGATAGAGCAGGACTTCAGTCCACTAAAACTCAAAACCCTTTCACTTGACAATTAACCCAACCTCAAACCATTTTCACATTACTTCATCGTAGTGCTGTTTCCTTACTTAATTGGTGCTTCACTGTATTCATAGAGCAGATTAATAATAATAGCAGTTATTATCATATATATGAAACACTTTCTAAAGACTACAGGTTTAAAAGGACATTCTCCATTTCCACATCTCAAATATGATTTATATAAATGTGGCAATCTTTACCCAAGACTCTTCATTAGTCAGACAGTAATTCTGTTAATACTACAGTTATTAATATTACTTTTATAAGAAAAAAATATTTCAGTAAATGTAAACATTGCACAGTAATTTTAAACAAAAGAATGTAACAATATTTTATATTTCTTTCTTTTATTAATAATTTCTTATTTGAAATTATAGTCCTGCACTGGGTCAAGGTTGGAGATTAGGCTTTTTGGGATTGTTGCATTTAGAGGTATTCAGTCAAAGGTTGGAACAAGAATATGGAACCCAGGTTGTTATTACAGCACCAAGTGTTACCTATAAAGGTAAGTTCTATAAATTAATTCCCCCGCATACAATTAAAATGCTTTTTGATGACCAGACTTGAACTTTTTAGCCATATAAGTGTGTGTGTATACCTAGACAGCATGCAGTTCAGACCTACTATCCTAAATCCTGTTGAAAATTTGCAAAATTTATTTTGTCTCTACACTTAAAATGACTTTATATTTGGCCATTTTGGTACTTGCCTGGTAGCATAAATGGCTAAAGCATCTGTGTACTGAGCAGAATTTGAACATTTTCAGTCCTTCCTTCTCTGTGCATTGAACATTTGCTTTTGAGCGTAATTCTACACCTGAGCATATGCAGTCACTTAAAATGCAATTCCCACCTTTCTCCTATTTGTTTCTATCTTTACGCACTATCCAATATCAAATGTGACTTCATCACCAAATTTAAGTTCCTTATATTGTATGTGTGTGTGTGCATGTATATCTATTGTAGTAATTGGTCTTATATTAAAATAATACGTGACACAGACAGTCATTATGTATTAAACATCATTTAAATTTTACACAAGGTATCAAATGAATTTTTACAACAGTTAGTAATTAATTTAATCTTTCTCAGGGTCGTTTACTGGGCCTTTAATAAAACAAATACTTGTTAAACAATTTTTATAATGCAATAAAGAAAACACATACAATAACCAAATTTGAATTATGCAATCTGATGATTATACCTTTACTTAAAAGTTTACAAATATGAATACTGTGAAATATTAACTTACATTCTCTGGTAATCCATGAAATTTGGCTCACTCGCATACTAACACTCACTCACTTTATACAGGCCATAAAGCGTACCAAGTTGTGCACACACTTTACACTGAACACTTTTGTCAGTACAACTAAGCAGATTGTTCACGTAACAGCAGACTATTACCACCTGACTTTCTTCTCACGACGACCTCTGATGACTTCTTGGCGACTCTTTCTTACGACTAACTCCTATTTATATTGGCCACCTAACTGGGCCTGATGGCTACGAGAACCACTAAAAATTGATCCTTGCCAGAATCCTAAATGACTATAATTTTAGGTTTAGGGATAGTTTTCTCATTTGGTTTCCCTGGTTTTACTGTAAGTATACCATTTTTTATTATTGTTCAAAAATTAAATCTCCATAAATTAAATAAATCAGTATTTCAATTTTGCATCTTGAACAGAAGTGTATATCCATTTTTTCAAATTTATACCGACTATTTGCTTTGTCCAATAGTAAAAATAAAACCACACAAATAACAGAAAATTTTACATCAATCAAATGAATGGTGTCACACACACTCAATGTAATGAAATAATTGTCATTAGCAGCACAACAGAATTATGAAGTACAACAAAGGAACATTACAACATTATTCTTAAGTTACTGCATTAGGAACTAAAGTAAGAGAAATTATATTGATTTATTTGATAAGAAATTTCAAGTACAGTAAAGTCTTTAAATTTTTATAGTTTGCCATTGAACATTAATTTGTTATGTAATTATTTTATATCTGGGTAATTTCTTATTGTCCTTATAGCAAGAATTATGGGTCAAAATAACATTAAAAAGTATGGAGGTGAGGAAATTTTTATTTCAAATCCAGCTCACTACCCTGATCCAAATATTATATCAGAAATATATGAACCAATGGTCATGGGAACAATTATCACACCAGGTAAACTTATCAGTGTAATTATGTTAACATACTATAATTCAATTTAGTTATTATTGCACATACATATACTCATTAGTGTGTCCCCCCCCCCAACCAACCTCTCCCATTGTTAGAACTGTATAGTACAGTTTCATTCTAATAGTAATAGTAGCTTGTAATAGCCCTGAGAATTTAATAAATTCTTCCAATGTGTTCCTTGTTTTACTATCTATCCTGTTTTTAATGGACAACTATGCCTTTCTGATAATCTTGTATGTGTATGCATATGAAAATTATTACCATAAATAAATAATTTCTAGATTTACCATACTTTATATAAAAAAATTGTTAAATTTCTCCTTCACCATTTTTTGAAATTCAGATGACTATATTGGCACCATAATTTCATTATGTATGGAACGACGAGGAATTCAGAAGAGCTCAGTCAACATTGATAATTTTAGAGTTATGATGAAATTTTTACTTCCACTCAATGAAATAATTGTTGATTTCCATGATACCTTGAAATCAATTTCTTCAGGATATGCAAGTTTTGATTATGAAGATTATGGTTATCAGATTTCTCATTTAAGTAAGGTACATTCAACTGTATTGAAATTTAAATCTATCCTTTTTTTAAATATAATTTTAGTACGTATTATTTATGAAGTCTTACAAATAGCTCACATTACTTACTAATAATGTTTTAAATGCAAAGTTGTCAAAAATCAAAATATTTTTCCATACCCTTGAAAAATGTCTAAGCAAAGAACAGTAGGTTTGTGAAACAATTATTACCTTTAGATTTAGGAAGCCATTTTAAACTTTATTCAATATTTTGAAGGCAAACACTTTTAAAGAATCAAACAGACCTTTATCTTCAGCAATTACACTGGGAAAACCTTCAATCTTTAATGCAGAAATACTTGTGCAAATATAAGTTAAAGTTGTTGCATATAACATCATCTTCATAGTTTGAAATTCATACTAGTTGATATAATTATTTTGATGTCATGTAAGGATTTGAATATTTTAAATGTATTTTTCACAATTATAATTGAAATCTCCATTAACTAAAAATCAGTCAATAACTGCCCTTTATGTGAAAATAAAGATAGCAGAATATATTTTTGATTCCAAAATGGCATTTATATATCAACAAATGCTTCATAACAAGAAAGAAGATGAATAAGTATATAAATACATTTTAAATCTGAACATATATATATATATATATATATATATATATATATATATATATATATATATATATATATATATTGTAACATGATTGGGTTACATTGTTGGTTGTGAGTCATTGTCGATGTCTCTTGGCCACGCAACTGCATTGTTGAGCTAAAGAGCGAGCTGAGACGGGACAGTGTAAGACGCAGTTCTAAGCTGGACTCGACGAAGGACGGAGTGGAGCTCTGAGGGCTGAACAGAAAAAACTTTAACAAACCACTCCCTGACAACAATTTATTGCTCATGCTTGACAAATAAAGTAATGAAGTATAAAAAAGTTGTTTTGGTGATTTTCTCCTAAAAATTACCTGGCGCCCACAAAATAAATAATCAAAAAACGCGAGGTGGATTGCGGCTATTGCTACAATATATATATATATATATATATATATATATATACTTGTTAATCTGTGAATTGTAAGTTCATTTCATGGTTCATTTTACATGAACAAGCACTTTTCTTATTTTATAAAGGGTAACAATTAATTAGTTTTATATTTGAAAACAAAGAAATAAAGCATAATGCTTTAAGTGAAATTAATATTTGTTTAACAAATATTTAAAAACAAAACCACACTGCAATGACTTCTTAAGTTATTATATACATCAATTTCATTTAAAAATTTTTGGTAATGATATTTGGCTAGCTCAGAAATTTTTAATTTTGTAATGAAAACCTTTCTCTCAGTGTTGTTATGGATTTCTACACACGTATAACACACAGATGGTTTAGCAGCACTAATATATAAATTATTGTTTTCACATAGTACAATAATTGATGATGCAACTCAAATTCCTACCACTTTTTTTAATCTTTATATTCCATACTTTTAGTGACAACAGTACTCATTATATCTCAGTATTTTAAAACTATGCTTAAATTGAGGAATTAGTTCAACATCAATGGTTAAAATAAAATATTTTGAAATAAAAAATTTAAGTAAATTGCTGTTTTTAGTAAAGAATATTGTTTAGTTCATTACAATTGAATACTTTAAAACCTACAATTGTTAGCAAATTACACTTTCATGTTAAACATGCCATATTGTATTTTCAGATAACAATAAAATTGAATGGAACTGTGGTGGAAGAATTAAGTACTATTGTTCATACTTCTAAAGCAAGTGTTAATGCGCGCAAAATGTGCTTAAAACTCAAAGAAGTAATTCCTAGGCAACTGATTCAGGTAAGTTATTGGTTAACTCAAATTAGACTGTTTTATATTATTTTTTATATTGATTTATTTACAGTCACATCAACTTCTCAGGTCCTTAGCGACTCATTATGGGTACTCATTTTTGCCTTGTCGAGGGACTAAATGAGGAGATATTGACATCCATACCCTTGCCGGGATTCAAACCCGGGACCTCTGAGTTGCAAGGCAGTCATTCTGACCAATAGACCACAGGAGGTTGGCTGTATATGATGGTTAGTAGGGATAAAACATTATGAACTTCCTCCAATAAGATGGAATAAAAGAACATCTTATTGGAGACTGTTCGTTAGGTTTAATCTCTACTTACAATAGATTATTAGCATACATAACTGTTCCCAAAAGCCCACAAATTCAGCTAAAATTCTCTTATTTAGAACAATATATAGAGATGCATAGAAATATCTGAGGAGAAGGGTGGATTTCAAAGTGAATTTTCATTATTTAATGGTATAAAGAGTTGGTTCAAATTCGTTAGAACTGTGTGCACGAAAAAAAATATATTTACAAGAGTGTAGTGTGAATTATGTGATACCAATGTATTTATTAGGCTATTTAGTTAAAATATACCAAGATCTAGTAAAATGTAGGCACCATAAATACCAAGAAACTTGTTGTATTATATGTAAAACAGGATATCTGGCAAAAAATGTAGAATGAGTTCAAATAAATATTAGAGTGAAGTTGATTATTTATGAAGCATAATTTAGAAGAATGCTGGAATTGATAGAGGAAAACAGAAATAGACTGCTAAGAAATAAATTTAATAATTCATATGATAGAAAAGGTATGGGGAGAAACTGTTTAACTGAAGAATACTTGTTGTGAAATCTTGTGTGAAATATAATGTAAGTCAAACTAGCATGAACTAATAAAAATACACTACCATAAAATAACTTACAGGCATGTGCTAAACACATTTAAAAAAAATAAACAATGATTAATTGGGAAACTGTTGTAATATGACATCAAGAATAGTAACATTTTAAAATGGGATTGATTGAAGTCATGTATATTTTTAGGCAAGAACATAATATGGCGAGTTAAATGAATTAAATAGGAATAGGTGTATATATTTTCATATATATATAGATGCAGATGTACTATTAAAAATTGAATGGAAATTAATTATTTCTATGTATTGATACACATTTAATGTAACTGATAGCCATTAACTGGCAGCTTTGATAAAAAAATGCAAAAAACATTTAATATGTTTGTTACTTGACAAATTGTAAATACATGTACATAAAGTTAGATGATAATTATATATATAGAATGATGAATACAATGATTGTAATTAGAAATAGAATAAGATACAGAGAATGTAAACCGTGTTTTGCATCAAGCAGCATGTGGTAGATTGGAAGCAGGTAAATACTTGAAAGGTAAACTGCAAATTAGACTACAAACGTTATTTTCCAGGTAATTATGACTAGCAAGATGAAAACTTATGAATATTTTATTTATTGGCGTGTCTGATAAATAAAATAAACTTATCTGAATTTTGTTGACTTAAGTTGGTTTTTAACCTTGCCAACGATGCAAGGGTATTAATTATAAAATTAAACTTCCTGAATTTTATAATCACAACTGAAATTCAAAACTGGCACTCCCAAATTTAAACAAACTCTTTTCTCAATCTATTGTAAATATTCTGAACATTCCACAATCTTTTAGTACTCTAGACAGTCTCATTAGACCTGTATATTTCCCTGGTCACTGATACATTATGTTGTTCTAGCCCCAGCATAAGATAAATATAGTTATATGTCAAGAGTGAGGTCAAATTAAATCTTCATCCATATGAGTAATCTTGCTCAATTTATTTTTCCCTGAAGTAAAATTTTTTCTTACAGTTTGAAATATATATATCCATTCACCTTGTATAATCTGTCTTCTACTCTCTTTGTTATAGTCAGTTGAATGTTTCTACTAATATTACTACTTTCAAAAGTACATTACACTATAAGAAAAAGTGATTACCAAATTTGTTATTTTATCATATTTCTTGTGTTAATCTGTAGATAAAGTTATCATTTCTAAAATAAAAATAAAGATTAAATAATTAGCCAGAAAAATTTTTAATATTCAAATTATCAACAACGTTTCATCCCTGATTGTGACCTCTTCAGGTGTATGGATGTTACAATTATCTAAACAAATAAATTGAGAAAGAAAGTCTTACAAAATAATAATTTAAAAAAAAAAAATTATGCTTGAATATAACTTATAGTGTTATTACCAAAAAAATTTTTGTTTACTTAAAATTTTAAGTACCACTATAAATTATATTCAACATAATTTTATTTTTTAATTGATGATTTTGTATTACTTCACTAATTTTTATTATTTAATATAAAATAAAGTTTACAGTGTATTATAAACATCTGAGTTTGAATTACCTTTTTCTAGATAGCAATACAAGCTTCTGTTGAAGGTAAAATTATTGCAAGGGAGACGTTGCAGCCTTATAGAAAGGATGTTACTGCAAAATTGGTTTGTATTAATAAAGTTAATATTGCATGAATTGTTCACACTGTAATGTGTTAAAACCTGGGTAATAGCCCTTTTCTGATGTGCTCTTAATGGTATGTTTATGTGAGTGCTTAAAAATAATTTGGAGTTGTTCCTCATTGCAGTTAGGGTTTAAATAATTTACAGCGATTTCTGTAAACTTACTAGCAAGTGAATGTTGCTACAAAGCAATGAAAGAAACTAAACAAGCATTCTGGGTCCAGTCATTCAATGACCAAAATTGTTTAAGAGAACATTGTGACACTTTAGGAAGATTTAAGTCAGTATTCTGATAATTTTTTAAGTTATTTTCAAATCTCCTTAAGCAAGAATCATTAAAAAAATGGTACTAGAAAAATTTGGCTATCCACCTAGGCATCATTTTTACTCTAGCAAACCTTTTCTTATAACATGACCAACATTCTACTTCTACAATTAATATTTCTGGATCTATGAACTGTGACAAGTTATTTGGTATCAATTTTTCCACAGCAAACAATGAAGATACTTTTTAACACTGCAAGGCAATGATGCCTTTTAAGTTAACATTAGAACTGCAACTATAAATTCCATGAGGCACATTCTGTTTAATGTCCAAAGCTTAAAATCCAACATTTTGATAAATAAGCACTTCACTATAAAAATGCTGCATTGTGATCTACTGTGCAACTACTAATTTATTTCAATCCTCCACCTAAATCCCTCTTTGTTTTGATGTTGGGCATTGAAAAAGCTCCCATGTGAACAAGATCTAATATTGTATTCAATACTCCAAAAGACTGATTGTTGTGTTTGCGCCATATTAACATTAGTCAATAATGTTTCATCAGTTTTGGAATTATAGACCTGGAGTTTTAATGTTTCATTTTCTTATGTATAATTAAAATATTCATCACTATACACAAAAATATTAGCTTTAGTTTAGTTCATTGATAATTTGGTTGTGTTTTAATTTTTTCAAACCAATACTGCTGTGTTTTTATCTTGTGATAAACATTAGGTAAATTACAATAGTAAGTAACCAGTTTTTTTATTCTTTATAAAAGCTATTAAAATATACTTTTTTCCTGTTGTAGTCTGCTTTCTTTCTCCAGGTTTCCCGTCCATTGCCACACATTACCCAATCTGCTCACAGATTAATATGAATAAAGTAGTTGTATTCATGCATTATTACAAGCATCTCAGGATTTGAGATGAATTGAAAACCTTGTAAAGCATATTTGGATGAACCAGTCATAATCTGGGGGAATGAAATATAGGATACTCCAAAACTTCCAAATTTCACAGTTTTTTTAAATGTTTTAACTGTCTGGGTTGCATTAGCATTAGCATTAGCATACAAAAGAAAAACATATTTTGATAATAAGCCCTCAAATTTGGCAGGCTTGATATTTTTTCATTGAATCCAATTGTAGCATGCTCTTTTTCGTTTTTTTCTCTACCCTGCAATTTTTTTGACTGTTTTGGAGTCTTTAGGAGCAAATTCCAACTGGCAATAAAACCATCTACATCTGTGTTGGCATTTAGTGGCCCTCTATTCAACTAGGGTGATTTAATAATCACTTCTGCTGCTTTTATCACTGTTAATAATAAAGAAAAACAATACAAACATCACAAATGAAGGTTTTGGGTACAGCTAAGTCTTTGAAGTAGAATATGATATGAAAGAACTGCATTAATGAAGGATTTACTATTACAAATTGGACAATTTGGACAAACTGAATCTCAAGTACTGATCTGGATGAGGTTTAAATAATTTTTTCAGATGAAACATGTGAATTTGATTCCACTTGGTCAATTCCAACCCTTCGAAAGCAACATATTGTTGAAAGAAAAGCATGTACTTGTGAACACATAACCTCCCTCACTTTCTTTTTCCTTTTTAAATTCACATGAAAAGTAGTTTTTGTTTTCTTTCAGTTTCTTTTCTTTACTCCAAAATTAACTGCAATTTCCAATTAAGTGTCCGTTCTCTTATTTCTGTCCTCAAATTCTTTCAAACTTACAAAACAGGATGATCTCTCTATAAATGAATTATAGAAATCGTTTTGCTCATCAGTATATAAATAAAATATAATTTATGTTGTTTATAACAAAATAAATTATATTTATTCTAACAAAAACATTTAATAACATTCAAAAACAAAATTGCTCATTGAGTCTGAATTACAAATAAAGTCACATGAAGTCAGTTGGCAAATCCTCACTTACTTTTCTTAGCCGCTTTCTTTGAAGTAACCCACCTCTTGACCAATAAGTTTGGCACATGCCAATGGCAACGTCCACATTATGACACAGTTTCCCAACATAATATGGCATTGTGTGGTTGCACCTTTGAAAAGTCGAGCTCCACTTCTATCGTGGAAAATAAATTGTTTAATTTATTTCTGATTGGAGAATATTTGTGTTTAATTTCAATCTCTGCCATTTGCATTCTACTTCAAAGTGAGGGAAACCTTTTCAAATGCACTAATTATTGTGTACAATAAATTTTCAATTTATTAAGATAAATATATATTGATAATGAGAGTTTGATCCATGGTGGCTGGCAGACAACAAATTAAAATTAATATTGTAATGTAATGTAAATAGTAATTAAAATATTTGAGTAATTATAATAAAGCTTTGGTGTGATTAAATATGTGCTTGATGGAAATTATTATAAACTAATCCAAAGACAAAATGGCTGTAATAATTTAATTTATTTAAAAATTAATGCCTTCTTATTATGTTATTAACTTTCTAATTATTTTTTTTGTGGCAGAACTATATAATATACAATATTGAGACAAGTCTTCATACTCAGATAACCCTTGGCAATACCTCTCCCTCCCTTCCCTCCTTGATCTTCACCTATCAATATTGGTTATATTCAACAAATATCAAATACATAATTCAAGTTATGACCATATAAACAGATGTAAAAATATAACCTTTATAATGTCAAATACCTTATTAATGTTCCCTGGGGAAATTTCTTTATAAATTTCATTACTCTGAATTTTGTGTTTGATTACTACTATGTTATACCATTTTATTAAAATTAGTTCCAATCTATTTAAAATACTATATTTTAAAATTAACCTTTAATTCTGTCAATATATAAGTTAACAGAAGCTTTCGTTGTTTATCTTTGACATATTCATCTGCTTAGAGGCTGAAGGCGACAGTTTCTGTTAAATAATTATAATGAATGGATATATTATATCTATGAAACTTTATATATTGACAGAATTAAAGGTTGATTTTAATATTGAATTTTCACCTGTTTTAAATTGGATATAAATATGAAAATATTATTTTCAAATAGTAGCTCCTTTTGTTTAAAAAATGTTATATCTTAATTTTCCATTTCTTATCATAGTATGGAGGTGATGTAACTAGAAGAATGAAACTCCTAAAGAGACAAGCAGAGGGCAAAAAGAGAATGAAAATGATTGCAAATATATCATTACCTCATGAGACTTTCATTGAAGTTCTAAAAAGATAATATGTAAGGTATAAAGCATTTGTTTTTTGTGTATTTTGTTTCTGATGAACTTTGGTGGTTGATAAAACTGACCACAAATTTAAAATTTTCCTAATTCTATTAAGTTCTGGTTTCCAAATGGATTTGAGGTTTGACACTGCTATTTAATGTTTAGTAATAATTCTGTGCCATTTTTGATTATGTAGTTTCTACCTGAGAACTTTTTATTTGTGTGGCTTTTCAACTGAGACGTGAATGTTAGAATTGACTTAGAGATTTCTAGAGGCAAATTATTATTTAATAAGAGTGATTAAAATACTTTGGTAACAGTGGTGCAAAAAAAGGAAAGGGTAAATACACTTGTAAATATGTACTATGTATTCAGTTTCATTCTAGCATTACAGACATGCCATCTTTTGGATCAGAATTATTATTCTAGATCTTTGAGTAATTATAGTGTAATATTTTATCCATTCACTCAGGCAAAAAATGAATTTGGACAATTTTCTTCATAAAAACTTATGTTAAGTGATCCACATGGCTGAGATACGGAATGACTACCTAAATTTTCTTGTAGATTCATGAGCTACTATGAGCATTAGCTTCTATATTTAACACATCAGATGTCCTGGTTTTGATTAAAGTTACACAGTTTATGTTATATTGTCTACAAATAAAACACAGATTAATTAGATAAGATTATGCAGAAAGTACTTGCAGGTTCATGTATTATTAAAATTTACAGAAAACAATAATTAGCAAATTTAAACTACTGAAATTGTGTTGAAAGTGATTTAAGCTTACACATATAGTCATGCCTTAATATGAACTACTAGAGCTCATTTGATTTCACAAGTTTGTTCAAATTATATTAAAATTAACTAGTTTTTGAAAGAGTAATTCATTACAACCATTTAATACTATTTCTGAAATATTACATAGATAGAATATGTTTTGATACACAGACTGCTTTTATATAGTCCACAATTGAATGTGTCATGGTGACTGTTTTCGTAATTCTCTTCCCAGTTTGAAATTTCCTGAAACCTCACCTCAGTTCTTTCAACAAAAGGCCTATAACTTCAAATGAAAACTTGAAGAAGCCATCTATAAGCTCAACAAAACTGTTTCCTAGCCCATCAACATCCCAGACTATTAAATTTCGCAGCAGCTGTTGTTATACACCACACTACCTCTTAATGGGACAAATGATCACAGTCTGTTTTCTGATTCTTCATTTGAATGCAAAAATGTTGCCTGAGGATGAACACAGTTTCTTTGATGTTCAAAATGTTGGAGAATCTGATCCTTGTACCAGTCTGAGTAACCTATGATATGAAGCACCACCAATTAAATGTACAGAGAAAAAATCTTCACTTTTTGTGTTATATTTGAAAAAAGAAACTGCTACTGATGAATAAATATTGACACCTATCAATGACATTATAATAAAACATGAATAACAGATGGGATAAATGATGTTATGTTTGCATTGAACGAGAAATTGTTGTGGCTTCAGAAAATACTGGCAGGATTGTGCTTTTTGCAGACCCGCTCTAGAAAAAATGAAAATGCTGCAACTCTAGAAGTTTTTGATAATGTTCTTAAAATTATTAATGTTTTCATAACTCAGACCCTTATCTTTTTTATTAGCAAATTAAGTATTGCTTCCACTTCCATTAGTAATGAACATTATTTTTTAACAAAAAATCTAAATAACTTCATTTAAAATTTGCAAATATTATATTATATCCATAAGTATGTTTTCCTTAAACATTAATTGTACTGTATTTTATAAGAATAATGAATCATGACTGTATGTTAACAGATTAGAAAATGATTGAAGCAGATGAGTAATATTCAACTACAACTAAATGATTTCAACATTAGAAAGCTTCAACAGGTGCTGGAAACATGGCATTTTTTTATATTAACTTTACATGTTTAAAATAGCTATATTTTCATTAAGGATGAATGCCACAATATTTATTAATGATTACTGTATTTCATTCATTTAGTTGCTTGTTATTAAAATTATTACCAAATAAGTTTGTTGAAATTATATTAAAATTAACTAGTTTTTGAAAGAGTCATGCAGACATTAAAGTTTTGTTCATATTGCATGTTTATCAGGAGAGAGAGAGAGAGAGAGAAAGAAAATAAAAGAAAGGAAATAAGGAGGAGGTTAAAGGTAGCCCAACTGTCAATTACTTTCTTTCACATATTATTTGTCTTTCTGCTTTTGCTCTTCATTATTTTTGTGATAGTGGATTTTTTTGCCAGACCTATTTTAAACCTACTATATTCAACCATCTGCCTGGTGAAGGTTTAGGTTTTTTAAGATTGTTTCAATTGGAAACAAACATAATTAATTTTAAATGTCTAATTTTAATAAGATTACCTCCTTTTATAATTCTTTATATGTTAGAAAAATATATAATAATTACCACTCTCAAATAATATTTGAGATTCTCACTCTCAGGGAATTTTGGGGGTTGGTTAAATTAATATTAGAATACTTGTCAACATGATAATTTGTAAAACAATGTCACAGTGGTGTATACCACAATAATTAACTGTGGTATCTGCAATAGTGGCTCTATTTACACATTCTTCTTGATGTACACCAGATGACCCTTTCCACATCACTCATCAGATTCTGCAGCTGGTGATATCCCATTCGTGAAGTCCTCATTGGAGTGAAATGAATAATCTGCATCTTCAAGATAATCTTCTTCTAACTCAAAGATGGCGTCCTTGCTATCGTAGAACTGAATGGGTGCATGAAATATATTTAAAAAGAGACGATTGTTACTAAGAGCAATTGAAGTAAATCCCAACCATATCAATGTCATAAAAAAGTGTATATGTTTACTTCATAACGTAATAATTGATAAGGAAGGTATTCATGATTTGCCCATAGAAATACCACAACCACAAAATTGAAAGCAGAAACAGATTCACGACTGCAGGAGAGAATAGAAGGGCAACAAGTGATCACAATACACATATGCACTTAAAACGTATATTTCTCGAAATAACTCTTAATCAATTATAATATGATCTATCTGTTGTCATAAATAAATGATAATTTATAATAATAAAGAATCAATTTTATTTACCGGATATTTCCATTTATTTGGATATTTCTCTCCATGCCCTACGATGAATGTCACTTAAGTGATAACTTGAATCACTCTGATCCCTCAAACATTTGAGTCTGTAAATCAAGTTTATAAATTGCTCTATATCCATTTTTCGACACACAAAAGTGTATGAAATCCCAACAGGTATATACGTACGTATATATACGAACAACTTGTACCCAGTCTGCACACTCCAATATTCGAAAGGCTGAGATTGTTCCCATGAGTCAAATTCGTATGAAAACACATTCAGTGTGCGGCCAACCTTAGGCTTAATTGGCTAGGATGAACGTTACTAGTTTCGATAGTCCTTCTTCCCACAGATTGAATGTCGATGCCTGCCCCACACACGGTCCAATGTCATGTGGTCTGTAAGTTGAACACAGTTTACTATTGAATAACAAGGGTCAATGCATTACAAAAGTCTTCTGTTTGATTTTTGTTCAGATTGTAACACACAAAATTACCCTCCAAGTATGAGCCTTTAGCTCAGGTACTATCATGACATAGACAATATCGAACTTAGCTTATGTTGGCAGAGGACACGATATTTCAGCCAGAAGAGCTCGTTTTTTGCAGATACAGTGGTCTGATGGTGTGGACTACTACTGTGGTGTGGAGAAAAATTCTAGATAGACCTGGTCATTGGATCTTTTTGGTCCAAAGGCAGTCTTCAGCTCCATGAAGGCAACATCCCACGCCTGGATGTTATCCTTCACTCCGTCCTCAAGTTCTGGCAAAACCTGTCAGAAGCTTGGCAATGCTTGTTAGCTCCATCTCATCTCTGACGTTTGTGGAGCTATTATACGTGCTAGCTGCTGCTATAAACACATTGTCGTATTCTCCCAGGGCCTCTCTGAATCTCCCAGTGCAGTGTGTTGTGTCGCCCTCCTGGTGGATGATGTAAACTCCACCAGCTTCTGCAGCAACTCGGGCAACATTTGTAGATTCTATGGCGACTGAATCCTAATTGACTCCTGGTTATGGGTGTGCAGCGATTTCCAGCCAGTCTAGACCATAGGCTCGAGCACCACGTTCTGGGCAACAGTAAAGTGTGGAGGTATGGGATGAGTTCTCCACTAAGGAAATAAACTAAAATACTGTTGTTTGAACACAGATTAATTCACCGGAAAATAAACATGAATAATATTTAATACACAATTCTCAAAGTTCAGTTATTTGAGGGGTGGAGGGAGATAGAAAGACCAGAGAATCTGCACTGCCTAGTAGCCTAGATGTGTGGGGTTCATAGGAAGGCAACCTATCACTCTAGATTCAACCTAATGCCCTAGATGCGTCCTGGGTAGATGGTTCAGAGCCTAAGCAAAGCGAGAAGTCCTAGCACCCTAGAAGATTTTCCGAAGGCTTAGCTGAGAATACCCTGGACTCTTATTTTTTATTTATTGGGCCAATTACCCTTTAATATGGTAATTCATTCACAGAGCTAGCTTGTCAGAGAGACAGAATGAAGAGCGTAGGGCTGAGGGGAAAGTGCCGATAATTCAACCTCCAGGAAAAAACCTCGGTGATAGATGGGTTGAAGGGAAAAATGAGCTAGAATACTGCTGTTGTGTGACAGCAATATGCATATGGTTTGGTTGGAAGGATTAATAGATCCTTGGAAGGTGTAACAGAATTAATTTTGTCCATCTTAGGTTAAAGGGAATATGTCCCATTCTCTTCATCTAATGAAAATACTTTTGACTCGCTTAAGATTCCAGTGTATTTTTGAGACTTTTAGAGTAGCAAAAGTAGTATGTGTATTTTTGACTGTATCAGGGTACCGAGTACATTTTTAAGTCTGTTAGGGTACCAAGAATATTTTTGACACACTCAACACACCAGGAGTATTTTTGATGCTCTTAAGATACTAAGAGTATTTTTATATTTGGTATTTATACTAGTCTAATGGCATGAAGGTTAAATCACTTCTAATAGATTAATGTAGAATTGAATATTTTTTTGGACTTACATAAATAAATACCCAGCCACCACTGGACACAGCTAGTGAAGTATAAAAATCTGTAATAAACTTGACTTTATCAATGAATATTTTCTGCACACTACAGCAACCACAATTTGTGCTAAGAGATAATTAGGTTGATTATAAAATAGCAGTAATTTTCACTTTAATAACACAACCCTTAAGAGTGTTTCTTATTTCACTCTATAAGCCTAAGTTATACTCCTGTACTTTTTGGCATTTTTTAAAATTTTTATTTACCTTACACAAATAATTTTTGTAATATCTCACTTTCATGTAATTATGTTGAGATAAATAATTATTCTGTGCAAACTGTCCACTGCGAATACAAACTGTATATCTTTGATAGTGTTTATGTTTTGTTTCTTGTATTATTATTGTCCATGTTAGCGTTGGATGTAATAAAAGTTTCATGTGTGCCAAGAGCATCAACTGGTGTGTTATACATTGATCCACGATTACCTCTCAAGAAATTAAAAATAGAATATGAATCTCTTAATGTAAAATAACTGTGGACATAGCACAAAATGATCATATTAGGTTAGTGTTGAGCCCTTTCATAGAAAATAATTAGCACTGTTTAGCTAGATTTTATTTTGTTTCCGGATATTAAAAATCAATATGTGCACTCATTAAAGTATTAATCCTTTGTGCAGCAGGAGTGTGTCATGTCCCAAAATTAAGAAGCTAACAGTATATGTTCCATGTACACAATATATTATTCACCAGAAGTGTGCCCAGGTATTGATCACAGATACAAAATCTTTGCAGAAAGACGCACAACTTTCAAGATGCAAGTAAAAAAAACTACTTAAAAGTCAAAAATAGAAATTTATTTTTTCTAAAATATTTTATATAGTAACAAAAAATATAACTGAAAAAAGTTCCAGTAAAGCTACATAAAAATTATATGATTTACATTTGTACTTGTACAATAACAGCCTTGATACATTTTTTTAAAAAGTAGTATTTGTGTATCCCAGTAATAATAGGCCACCAATAAGCGTAATTCACTGCAAATGTAACTGAAGAATATCATCCTTTATGCTAGTTTCCTAACCAATACATTAAATCCTGAAAAAATTTAAACTTTGCACCATGATTTTAGTACTTGGTAAATTCCTTCCTTAAAGGAAGTATGACATTTTATATTCATATCTGTCAGTCGACCAGTATCTAAAGTTGTATCATATGGTCTGGGTGTCTGACCAGTCTCGATGGGTGCCCCACCTGGTGAAATATGGGAATGGGGCAAGTTGAAAACTTCAGCCATTATTTGGACCATATTATACTTTGTAAGAACCTCAGCCCCACACCAATGAAAAATTCCACTTATTGAATCATCCTGTAACCAAATATATGATAAATTATAATAATTTGGATACATATTTTATTAATACATCAGAAATAATATATTATGTTATACCAGATATGGTCTCAGATTTCTAACAGGCATATAATTACTTGAACACATTACCAGCTTCTTGTTGTGTGTCTTATATAACGAGATTGTGGAGCACAATTATATGTACTTATAATAAGAAAGATAGCCAAATACAGGCAAAATAAGTGATAATATAAGTACCACACAACATTTCTGGGATCCTTATCCCTTTCTTCAGGTGTTAAGAAGAGCCTAGAGCAACATAACTGCACAAAGGGAAAAGGATTCCAGAAACGTTGTGTTATTTATATAATCACTTATTTTGTCTGTATTTGGCTACCTTTCTTATTATTAATTTTCATAATTTTTTTCATATGTATGTACTTTTAGATTAATATATTTAAGAATCAGAAAATCAACATAACACTTTAAAAATTCTGTATGTGTACTTGACTACTGTTTAAAGTAGAGCAGATTCATGCACCACACAATTATAAACTGTAGGGGAGGTAGTGTTTTCCATGAGAAGAGGGTGAGAACATATTTCTAAATACTATTTGTTTTTATCAGTATAATTATAATTTAATACAGTAATTATACTACAGCTAAAAAGTAAAGGTAAAATTTTAAGAGTAGTAATTAAAATGACGTAAATAAAATAATATGAAAATTAGAATTAAATTTACTTTAAAATAAGGTGCATTAGGGTTACCTCTGTTTTTTTGCTTGTCAACTGGAAGCAAATATATGCTATATCATCAACATGAGAAGGCCTTCGCTTTTCATAATCAGAAACTTGAATTTGTTTACTTGAATTCAAAAGACATTCTAAGAGTACTGTAACAGCACTCTCTGATAATTTTTCTACTGGTCCATATAGCACAGGAATTCGCAAAACTAAGTTTCCTATAACAATGACAACTTTTAATACATTCAAACAACTGAAGAAATAAGAGTACAATTATTTAAATCATATTTACAAGTGCAAAACAATTTGTCATAACAAATTACAATGACTAAGTTAACAATAATTGTAAGTTTTATAATATACCAATCTCAACTAATCAAAATAAAATAACACTAAATAACCAAAATCAGACAAAGGAAGTGATGATATAAATACCACACAATGTTTCAGGAAACTTTGTCCCTTTCTTCTGGTGCCAAGGATGCAAAAAATGTAAGAGCCAACTGGCACAACCTCCAATACAGTTTAAAAACTCAAAAACCTAATTTATATTAGGCGGGAGCAGAGGGGAAGGAGTGGGATATTGCTCTCGGCGCAACTTGAACAATACGACAGAATACAGTATCGTAAAAATTTGTAAACTGTGTGCAATTTGCCTCAAAGCTGCCAATTATCAGTTAGGAGATTGTTCAATAATCTATAAGATATACTATATTTCTGCAGTCGGTAACTTACCAGGATTAGCAGTCAAGCAAGCTTTTTCACCATCAAGCTTAGTTTTTCCATAAAAGTTTAAAGGATTTGGCTCATCAGAAATCTTATAAGGTGGATTTTTTCCATCAAAAACGTAATCGGTACTAATATACAAAATGGGTGATGATATTTCCCCTGAAATAAAATACATTTCTCTACAAAAAATTAAATCAAATGTTGAACTTTCCTTTACTTCCGAATTGTTCACCATTTTTCATCTCATTCAACTAAATTAAAATAAAGTCTAGTTTTGCATATATAAATAGTATGTAAATTATGGCAATTGAAGAATTCATAAATACTGGAAATTATCATACATATACACAAAAAAAAAATTATTGATGTTTATGAATTATAGCATTGAATGTGAAAATTTCACAGATCAAGCAATAATCAACTAGTAACCCATCAGAACAAATTTAATGTTTAAATATTTAAATATATTGGAATATTAGTTGTTAGGATATGAACAAAAAATACAGAAATTCACAAATAAAGTAATCCAATTTCCATTTTCAGGATATAAACACTATTTCATTATCTATATAATATGTGAAATTGTACTAATTATATTTAAGTAGTAAATAAATATTTCTATTCAGCTATTACCTGCACAAGCTGACAAATTCTCAGTTACTTTTACATTCAAGGCTAATGCAGCTTCTAAGTCAGCTTCAACCTTCTCGGGGTATCGCTGTGCAGCACAATGAATAATGATGTTAGGTTTATATTCCAATAATTCATTTCTGACTGCATTGTAGTCATTTAAATCCAGTTTAATCAAATCACCTGTTGTCCTTCAATGACAAAATATTTTATGATTTATAATATTATCAAAAAATTATGGCATTAGAAATATTAAAAACAATAAGTCATAATTACAGAAAAATGTATTAAAACAAAAAAAATTATGAGTAATTTTACAACGATCTTTGCATAATAAAGACAAATTCAAGAGATTTTCAGTTATTTAATGTGTAGTAGGTGTGAAATAAATTAAACTTATGAAAATGTAATGATGAGATTATGCTGAAACTACATTTGCCACTATTAATTGGCTATATCTTTGTAATTATCAGTGATTTCCTAAAAGTTATTTGATAAATGTACTTGAATATTGTCAAAGATCAGAATGTTCATTTAAATCAAAACTATTTACATACCTCCTATATTTGATGAGGCAAGTTAATTATGCCTTCAGAAGGAATTACAAAAATGAATTATCGATGAGTTTTTAATTATAAAAATTTTCATAATAAATTCTTGGAATTTTTTTTCTATCGAAAACATTACAGAAGGTTATTTACAACAAATTAACTTATAACTACTCTAATGACAAAAAGTAGTCACAGTTAAAAAATAAAAAATTAATCGTCCTTTTTGAACACATAAGACGTAATATGGTAATTAATATATAATTAAGCAATCAAATCGGCATACATGTAAAATAATAATTATTTGTATGTTAAATTCAGAGGCAAAAAAGCTATTTGGGATGTAACAAAAGTCACACTAATCAAAAATTAAAAAATTAGGAAGGTTTGTGAACTTTTGTAAAATGAATTTATGAGTATTTAGTACAGTTAATAAAAATTACCTCGAGAATGCAATTCCTTTAACCTGCCAACCCTCCTGAACAAATTTTTTATAGACTGCTCTGCCAAGTAATCCAGACGCCCCTGTCAAAAACAGACGTTTTTGAGCAGACATGTTATATATTGTTTACAGCTGTAATGAATCTACTAGATCACTTCGATATTTGGTATCAACGATGCGACGTGATTCCTAAAACAATCGATAGAAGATCAATAATATTATATGTTACCTATCGATTTATATCTTATTGATCGCGAGAGGTGCCATTATTAGGTTAGGCGAGTTCTATGAGAAAGTTAGTTTCTTTAACATGTTCACATAACTGAATGTGAAATTTATAATTCTTTATTCTAACGAAACGATTTCTTCGCACCATAGTATGAATTAACCTTGCTGCTGTCAATTTGTTGAACACTCTGCCAAGATGTAACTTAACCTAATTTCATACAGTCACACATCTCTATAGTCGTTTAATAAAACTGTTCCTGAAGTTCCGATTGCTGGTGATCGATCAAATATAAGAACAAGTTATGCATATCGGGTTTGCATCCGGTTCTGCCCGTTATTTCCTATAACATTTCATACGCAAAGCCACCATTACTGGTAAAGGAAAATTACGGAGTTTGTTGGGTTGGAAGGAAACCTATAAGAAATTTATCAAGCACTTACATACACATGAAAAGAGGTATTCTTAAAATTTAAGATTAAGTCTATTTAAATCAATATCTATTGTGGCTGAACGGAAATTGTGATGCTATATCTAAGTTCATAAGATTTTAGTTCTTTTATCTATCTCTTATATTATCATAAAGAAATTATCCTTTCTGGTAGAATTTTCTCTACCGTGGGATTGCGATCAAGACCAGTATTTGCAATGTTGTGCAGATATCTGTACATGTTAATTCAGTCTGTCCTAACATGTCACGAGGCGTTAGAGCAAGATGCCAGCCGTCATATATTCTATAATCTTCTTATAAATAAAAAAGAGTGTATGTATGTTTGTATGTTTGTATGTTTGTATATTTGTATGTTCGTTATACAAATCTACACCGGTAGAGCAAATTTCACCAAATTTCGTACACGTGTTCTTTACGACCAGGAAACAAACACTGTCGGGGTGAGACATGTCTACCACCCCCAGAAGCGGGGATGCACGGGGGTTGAAATATTTAAACATGCTAAAACAGCCGATATTTTAGTCGGATAATAATTTTGAGGGGTCCAAGATATTTATGGTGTTTCTACCGATGTTTTCTGAATATAATTTTCATCCCCTACACCCTGGGGAAAGAGCACCCCTAGCGTTTGGGGTGGAGAATACAAATGTACACCGCTGGAGCAAATTTCACCAAATTTCGTACACGGGTTTTTTGCGACCAGGAAAACAACACTGTCGGGGTGAGACGCGCCTACCACCCCCAGAAGCGGGGGTGGACGGGGGTGGAAATATTTGAACATGATAAAACAGTCGATATTTCAGTCGGATAAATATTTTTAGGGGTCAAAGATATTTATAGTCTTTCCACTGATGATATCTGAATATAATTTTCAACCTCTACAGCCTGTGGAAAGACCACCCCTAGCGTTTGGGGTGGAGAATACAAATCTACACCACTGGAGCAAATTTCACCAAATTTCGTACACGGGTTCTTTGCGACCAGGAAAACAACACTGTTGGGGTGAGTCGCGTCTACAAACCCCAGAAGCGGGGGTGGACGGGGGTTGAAATACTTAATCATGCTAAAACAGCAGGTATTAGATTTGGATAAATATTTTCGGGGTCAAAGAATTTGAGAAAAATAACGCAAATACAACCGAGTTTGGAGTCAAATCGAAGGTTATGGATGTCAGTGAGTTTACTTCGGATAAATATTTTTAATTGCCCATTTAACCCGAAAGGGTGGGGGTTGGAAGGGAAGATAAATAGTCAGTTCTTGCGCGTTCTTGGAGGAGAATTACGTGAATACTATTTCAACGGATGTTGTTTAAAATATATATCCGTTTAGACATTAATGGTGAGCTTGCTTAGGGCTGGGGTAAGAATTGTCTATTATTCTAAAACTGCCAAAATGTTATGTGTTTATGGGTAAACTAGATTGATAGTGTTTCTACCGATGTGATATGAGTAAAAATTCAACCCTTTCCACCACGGGAAAGTAGCAGATTTAGGAGTGGTGTTGTTCATACTATTTTAAGCGATGTTGTTTGCATTAATAACGACGTTTAATCTTCTTATAAATAAAAATGAGTGTATGTATGTATGTTTGTATATTTGTATGTTCGTTATACAAATCTACACCGCTGGCGAAAATTTCACCAAATTTCGTACACGTGTTCTTTGCGACCAGGAAACGAACACTGTCGGGGTGAGACGCGTCTACCACCCCCAGAAGCGGGGGTGGACTGGGGTGGAAATATTTAAACATGCTAAAACAGTCGATATTACAGTCGGATAAATATTTTTAGGGGTCAAAGATATTTATAGTCTTTTCACTGATATCTGAATATAATTTTCAACCTCCACACCCTGGGGAAAGAGCACCCCTAGCGTTTGGGGTGGAGAATACAAATCTATACCGGTGGATCATAGTTCACCAAATTTCGTACACGTGTTCCTTGCGACCAGGAAACCAACACTGTCGGGGTGAGACGCGTCTACCACCCCCAGAAGCGGGGACGGACGGGGGTTGAAATATTTAAACATGCTAAAACAGTCGATATTTCAGTCGGATAAATATTTTTATAGGTCACAGATATTGATAGTGTTTCTACCGACTGTTGGGGTGAGACGCGTCTACCGCCCCCAGAAGCGGGTCGGGATTATCAGTAGAGCACTTTTAGGTGTTGGGTGGAGGAACGCTGCAATAAAATAAGGCGAATACAACCGAGATTGGAGTCAAATCCAAGGTTATGGATGTCGTCCAGTTCAATTATAGCATCAAATTTGCCATTTAGCCCCAAGGGGCGGGAGTGGATGGGATGGAAATTTTCTAACATGTTAAATCATCGATATTAGCGTGGAATAAATAAATGCCGGGACCATTGACGTTGATAGTATTTCTACCGATGTTGTTTGTAGGCATGATAGGGGTTGGGCTGGAGAGGATTTCCTTGAAAATAACGGGAAAACAATCGAGATTCGAGTCAACTCGAAGGTAATGGATGTCCCTGAATTTATTTATGACAATCTGGACAACGCGCGGGTATCGACCGGGTTGGGATGAGTTACCGGCTGTTTTTTGCGTCGATTAAATATATTTCGGGATGAATTAGATTAATAAAATTTCCCTACATGTTCTCTGTGTATAATTTCAACTCCTTTCGGACTCATAAGGGTGCACCCTTAAGGGTGGGCGTGTAGTAGCATTACATAAAAAGAAACCAGAAACTATCGAGATTGTCACTGAGTTTAATTAATTTCCTTGAAAATAACGGGAAAACAACCGAGATTCGAGTCAAATCGAAGGTAATGGATGTTGCTGAATTTATTTATGACAATCTGGACAACGCGCGGGTATCGGCTGGGTTGATATGAGTTGACCGGCTGTTTTTTCGTCAATTAAATATATTTCGGGATGAATTAGATTAATAAAATTTCCCTACATGTTCTCTGTGTATAATTTCAACCCCTTTCGGACTCGAAAGGGTGCACCCTTAAGGGTTGGCGTGGAAGTAGCATTAGATAAAAATAAACCAGAAACTATCAGGATTGTCACTGAGTTTAATTATGACATTAAACTTGACCGTTTAAGTCCCCGAAGCGGGAGTGGTCGGGGGTGAAAAATTTCAAACATGTTAAACGGTCAATATCTGCGATAATTATTTCCTGGGGTTAATTACTTTGATAGTATTTATACCGATGTTGTTTGTGTATAATTTAACCCCTGTGAGGGGAGCAAGCTTAGGGGTGGAGTGGAGGTACGTTAAATAAAATCCCGCAAAATCAACCGAGAATCGAATCAATTCCGAGACTATGAATGTCGCTGAATCTAATTGTGACAACCTGGGTAACGCGACGGGTTTGGGAGGTGTTGGGCGGGGGAATAAATTTTCAGACAATGTAATCGGCCGATTTTTGCGTGGAATACATTCTTTTTCATTATCGCATATTTGTTGGGATGGTCATTTTGTAACATGTAAAAACGGCCGATATATTTAGTCAATGACTTCATCTCCCTTCGGCATGGGAGGTGAGCAAATTTAGGGATAGGGTTCGAGGAGCTTTACATAAAAATAGCAAAAAAGTAACCAAAATTGGAGTCTTATGGATGGTTATAGATAAATGACATCTCGGGCAACGCCGGGCACCCAGCTAGTCTATACATAAACCAAAGTTAAGATCATGCTGATACTTCCTATTAATATACTATTCATAGTTACAAAATATTAAACTAATCTACATTTGATTACTTGGGTTCCTGTATTTTTTTTATTTGTTATATCTTCTGTAAGAATTAAAACTTAAAATGATTTATTTACTTTATAGAGGCATATTTAGCGTATATTGAAGCGAATAGTTAGTACTTTTTCAAGTGATGGATTGTGAATTATAGGGGTAATAAATAAGGTAAGTAGTGTTTACAATTATGAAAGCTATTTGAATGTAACATTAACTTGCAGATATTAATTTGATAAATAAATTACTATTTTTAGACAAAATTAATGTGTAGGGCAATTACACACACACACTCTCATGATAATATATTGTAATAATCAACAAGTTAGGCTTTAATTAAATTTGCCCCACGTTGTGGTAGCCATTTATGTAATATTCAAAATGAAAAGGTTAATTAAATTAAAATATTATAAAAAATTAACAAACAAAATAATTTATTATTTATTCTCTTGTGGCTTCCAAAATTTAAAACAATTACAATCAAATTAAGATCTCTTCTCTAGGGTCGTAACTGGGTTTGATAACTAACGGAAAAGTGATTTAATAAACTGATTAACAAGTCAAGCATATAATTTACCTAAAAACAATTTGTCGATAAATGAAAGAAAGTTAAATGTAAAGAATTTAAACTTGAACGAAATGAAAGATGAACGAAATCTGACTCTACCCTTTTAGTTATCGTTTACAAATATTATTATGAAAGTTTTGGCTACTCATATAATGTCCGACTGGTACCAGCATTCTTTTGTAGCTTCATCACAACTTTAAATGCAAAATTTTACACTTATTATAATTTCCTCACAGATTTTACACATACGCTGTCGAAATGCACGTACTCAGTTCTCAGGAACCTCGGATGATCCTCTCCTAATTGGTCAGCTATCGGATGTTGGTTTCCCTCAATGCAGAATTGTTCAATTTTTATAATGAAGCAACCTTTGCTTCACCGTTGACTAGTTGTTAGAAAATCTCTCTGTCCAACTATCTGCTTGCTTACAGGAAGTCACGATTTGCAGATTTTAGACTTTTACTGTTTTATTTATCTATTTGAATCGAACTGCTAAGTATCTCGGTGAAGATTTGTTTTAATGTCTCTCCTCTCGTGGCTGACCGTAGACGTAGACTAACTTTACTTTTGCGCGCGCAATCGCTATTTCGGCTCTTCAACAAAGCAACAGAGCTCAGCGCTATTGTCGCTTTGGTCGCTCAATACCGCTACAATTCATTTATCAAAACAATTCAAATTATTCCTAATCAATTTAATGGTCTAATTAACAATTGCTACAATATATATATATATGAAATAAACATAACAATTAGATAAAACAGCCAAATGACAAACAACGTAGGTGATATAAATACCACACAACTTTTCTGGATCCATTGTGCGTTTCGTCAGGTTTTTAAAAACACGAGTGCCAGGCTGTACACAGCTGCACGACCCCGTTGCCGGTTAGTTGGTGGAGTAAAGTGTATATTTGACCTATACACTATTTGTTCCTAAAAATAGTAATTTATTTTTCAAATTAAGATCTTCAAGTTAACGTAAACAACTAATTCTATTTATATAAAAAATATTTAATGAAAACTAAAATTATTTTGACAAATGCAGTGGCGCATAGTACATATGTACTTATGTGCACCAGCATATAATTCAATTTAGGATGAATAAACTTTTCTTCATTTTAATATCCTTCATAATAATATTTTAACAGTGATAATTTCTGCTTCCATACTGGCCGCCTTGTGACGCATTCGCTCCCGCTAATGCAGCCAGCTCGCTATCTGTGTGCTACCCACTGCTGTAGCATGCTATTTCTGTATTTAATGAGAAATGCGTAATATTCCGTTTCACTGCACCACCCGTAAAGGTCAACACCGTGCAATGATACAGAGAGGCTGCCGCATCAGGCGGCATAAGCAACAAAATCAAAATAAATCAGAATCATAGGTTATTTTTAAGAAAAAATTAAGGGGCATCATAGTGCTAAAAACTACCGTAATACCCTGCATACAATACTGTCATGCTGCGTGGTTTTTTCATAATATTTAATTCATTTAATATATGTACTAAGGACAAATACTTTTGTGTTAGAAATAAATGTCAATTTGGTGGTAAATTATGCCGCTTTTTATAATTAGACACTATTGTAAACTATTAAGATGGAATTAAAAATGTAGTATATTAAAGTTCGGGCCAGGGTATTGGCATTATTGTTGTGATAGTATTGTTATTTTACATAGTTATAGTCGTAAAAAATGGTTGCTTATTGTGATGTACCACATATATTAAAAAACTCACGAGCTGGCACTGGATAAATCGATTATACTAACTTGATCGATCGGCTTGTTCTTCGGCCGAAATACGACTTGGTATTGTAGGGCCAGTATGACACAAAAATGGGGAGCATCTGCCGAGTCGCCCGAAGTTACCAATCTTTTGATCCAAAAACATTATCATATGGCGGTGAAACAGTTTTCAACTTCAAGCGTAACACAAGAAACCACAAAATTCATCCACGTGTGAGCCCAACTCGACGGTCGAAGTGTGGGGCATCATTCTGTATCCAAACGTGACAGGATGGTATCAATTCCGCAATACATCTTGTCTTTCTCAATTTCAGGAGCGACAAATCTCCTTACTGAAGCCTATAGTGTCAGACTAACTTCGAGACTATGAAAGGTGAGCAGATGCCATTACTTTGATTTCGGCGCCAGTTCAATCTCAAAAGCTTTTGTCAACTGGCAAGTAAGTGCAGTTGTGTCGCTCTAGGCTCTTCTTCACACCTGAGGATAGGGAAAGGATCCCAGAAACGTTGTGTGGTATTTAATTTAACACTTTTTTGTCTGAATTGGCTAACTTTCTTATTCATTATTTTCAATCAAACGTATTTTTTTTTCATTTTAAAAAAAATTGAAACTAAAAACGTTATGAAATTTTTTTAATTAATTTCATTAATTGTCTTTACATGAGTACTGAAATATCAGGCACCTGTGGGTTAACGTAACAGAGATACGTTGCTCACGTCAAATACGTACTGCTGTGTCTGGAAGGTTTAACAGTCGTTCGTTGTTGTTTCACGCTGTAGCTGGCGGTCCTGGTTCACTCCTTAGAAGATCACCCGCTTTCCAGGAACGCAATGGTGGATACTTGTGATCGCCGTAGCTGGCCGGAGCGTCCTGTTTGTTCACAAATTCCTCGTGCAGATTGCCGATGGGCAGGTGTAAAACTGTGCCGAATTTTAACTTAAATCCAAACCACTAATTGGACATGTATACACCTGTACCCTTCGGAGTCTTGTCACCAACTGTGCTTCAGCTGTTCTTGCGCCCTGGAGCCCTGGGCGTTTATCAGCCAATCATTGCCCAGCGTCACCGGGTTTTTTGTTCTAGGACGCGATGGGTTTTCCCATTTGCTGAACCAAAGGTTTTCAGCGCCAATATGTCCGTTATCTTGAGGCTGTTAATCCTCTTTAAATAGCCACGTACGATTACCTGAGACGCGACAGGGCGGCGTCTCGAGTTGGACATTCCCAGATACAGCTCACAACATTTTCGAAAATTAAGAGAATAATTAAATTAAAATACGCACGTTACAACACTCTTCTTTGGTTGTACAGTTCTGCAGCATATTGAATTCTTCAAATATGGAACCATTATGAATGCACGCGGCACATATTTCACGATGTAGGGGGTTAAGACATCCTTAGGCATTTAAAAATAATGCGAAAACGTCCGAATCCACTCTTTTTGGAGTCACTATGTTGAATGCTGGGTGTTCACCGTGTCGGTAAAGTTGACATTCAGCTCCCCCTCAGAATAGAGGTAGGGACCGAGAAGTGAAAAAAATTGTCTACATATTAGTGTCGAACCATCGTTTTTGGTGTCGTTGAGATGATCAATGACATTCCAGATGTCGGTTAAGTTCAAGTCCCTTCAAAATGACGTAGGAGTGGAAAAGGGGTTAATTTTTAAATTTCCAAATGGTAAGAGAGTTGTATCAAATTCGAAATTTTCGAGTTCGCTTTGTCGGTAAAGTGACATTGGCCGTGTCGGTTAGGTTGAAGTTAAGCCCCATCGACTTTGGGTTTTTGTGAATGCGTTTTCGAAGCCTTTGAAATGAACAGTAACACTGGTTAAGTATTCTATTCATGTGGACTGTATAATAAAATATTCACTGATTGGCTGATAAACGCCCAGGGCTCCAGGGCGCAAGAACAGCTGAAGCACAGTCGGTGACAAGACTCCGAAGGGTACAGGTGTATACATGTCCAATTAGTGGTTTGGATTTAAGTTAAAATTCGGCACAGTTTTACACCTGCCCATCGGCAACTGCACGAGGAATTTGTGACCAATATTACTTTGTCTTCCTGTCTAATATAAATAAATATTACGGGTTACGTCAGGTTTAATTAAATATTTGTTACAGGACATAAGATTCGATTTTGTCGTCCCAATTTTTCCTTTTACATCAACTACGTTATCTCAAATTATTATATACTTTCATAATCCAAATTTTCCCAAGTTATATTTCACCAAATCAGTGTCTTGCCTTCGTATTTAACAATATTGCAAATGTTAGCCGGGAAACGAAAGGTGCTTCTAATAAAACTTGAACTTAAAACACCTTTTTTAAATTGACAGTCTTTATTTATTTTTTTGTCAAAAACATCATTATTATGTCAATGTTTTCATCTTCCAAAAGCCTTTTCTATCTAGAAAGTACTTCTTTCATGGATGAAGTTTTCCTTATTATTACTTCTTCCATACTTTTTTTGTAGTATCTAGTTTGATTTTCGCAGTTAAAGTCACTGAAAATGCGTGGCGGTGTTTTTTCCCCACCTTAATATTATATAACTACGCCCAGTCTATTATATTTCTTAAAGCTACTTAACTTTTAATATTTAGTTTTTTCTTAGTTACCCACATATCTTCTTTGTCTATGCCGTATAAAACACAACCAGATACCTATTTCTTACACTGTAACATAACCTCTTCCACAACCTGTCACCTAACGTCCGCTGGCGATTAATAAAACCATTATCAAGGAAATGAAGAATTTAACGCTCCAAAACTAAATTCTCAATACGTAAACATAATTTGGTCGAGTAAATGTATCTATCAAACTTCTGAATTCAAACTAGTACATGTGTTTGTTCTTATATTTTTATATTAAATTACATAATGTATAATTAACATATAACCTTAAGAGATTATTTATTTAATCTTATAAATAAAAAAGAGTGTATGTATGTTTGTATGTTTGTATGTTTGTTTGTTTGTATATTTGTATGTTCGTTATACAAATCTACACCGGTAGAGTAAATTTCACCAAATTTCGTACACGTGTTCTTTACGACCAGGAAACAAACACTGTCGGGGTGAGACATGTCTACCACCCCCAGAAGCGGGGGTGCACGGGGGTTGAAATATTTAAACAAGCTAAAACAGCCGATATTTTAGTCGGATAATAATTTTTAGGGGTCCAAGATATTTATGGTGTTTCTACCGATGTTTTCTGAATATAATTTTCATCCCCTACACCCTGGGAAAAGGGCACCCTTAGGGTTTGGGGTGGAGAATACAAATCTATACCGGTGGATCAAATTTCACCAAATCTCGTACACGTGTTTTTTGCGACCAGGAAAAAACACTGTCGGGTTGAGACGCGCCTACCACCCCCTGAAGCGGGGGTGGACGGGGGTGGAAATATTTGAACATGCTGAAACAATCGATATTTCAGTCGGAGAAATATTTTTAGGGGTCAAAGATATTTATAGTCTTTTCACTGATGATATCTGAATATAATTTTCAACCTCTACACCCTGGGGAAAGAGCACCCCTAGCGTTTGGGGTGGAGAGTACAAATCTACACCGCTGGAGCAAATTTCACGAAATTTCGTACACAGGTTCTTTGCGACCAGGAAAACAACACTGTCGGGGTGAGACGCGTCTACCAACCCCAGAAGCGGGGGTGGACGGGGGTTGAAATACTTAAACATACTGAAAAAGCAGGTATTAGATTTGGATAAATATTTTTGGGGTCAAAGATATTGATAGTGTTTCTACCGATGTTATCTGAATATAATATTCATCTCCTACGCCCTGGGAAAAGGGCACCCTTAGGGTTTGGGGTGGAGTTGCTTTACAGACAAATAACGCGAATACAACCGAGTTTGGAGTCAAATCGAAGGTTATGTATGTCAGTGAGTATACTTCGGATAAATATTTTTAATTGCCCATTTAACCCGAAAGGGTGGGGGTTGGAAGGGGAGATAAATAGTCAGTTCTTGCGCGTTCTTGGAGGAGAATTACGTGAATACTATTTCAACGGATGTTGTTGAAAATATAAATCCCTTTAGACATTAGGGGTGAGCTTGCTTAGGGCTGGGGGTGAGAATTGTCTATTATTCTAAAACTGCCAAAATGTTATGTGTTTATGGGTATAGTGTTTCTACCGATGTGATATGAGTATAAATTCAACCCTTTCCACCACGGGAAGGTAGCAGATTTAGGGGTGGTGTTGTTCATACTATTTTAACCGATGTTGTTTCCATTAATAACGACGTTTAATCAAAAATAAAAGTGTTTCAGAACCATTGCTTTTTATACTATTTTAAAAAGTTTTTATATTATAAATTGTTATAAACATAATTTTACATTTATTCCGTAATTGAAGTTGTATTATTGAGAAGAAACAAAGCAACAAATAATCACGCACAAATACATGTAACAAAAACTCTACATGCTAACATAGTTTATAATTTAGTTTACTACAACTTCAATGAAAATATTATCCACGTAATCTACATTATTAGAACAATTTTTCTCAAAATCACGTGTTCTTTGCGACCAGGAAACAAACACTGTCGGGGTGAGACGCGTCTACCACCCCCAGAAATGGGGGTGGACGGGGGTTGAAATATTTAAACATGCTAAAACAGTCGATATTTCAGTCGGATAAATATTTTTAGGGGTCACAGATATTGATAGTGTTTCTACCGACTGTTGGGGTGAGACGCGTCTACCACCCCCAGAAGCGGGTCGGGATTATCAGTAGAGCACTTTTAGGTGTTGGGTGGAGGAACGCTGCAATAAAATAACGCGAATACAACTGAGATTGGAGTCAAATCCAAGGTTATGGATGTCGTCCAGTTCAATTATAGCATCAAATTGGCCATTTAGCCCCGAGGGGCGGGAGTGGATGGGATGGAAATTTTCTAACATGTTAAATAATTGATATTAGCGTGGAATAAATGAATGCCGGGACCATTGACGTTGATAGTATTTCTACCGATGTTGTTTGTAGGCATGATAGGGGTGGGGCTGGTGGGATTTCCTTTAAAATAACGGGAAAACAACCGAGATTCGAGTCAAATCGAAGGTAATGGATGTCCCTGAATTTATTTGACAATCTGGGCAACGCGCGGGTATCGGCTGGGTTGGGATGAGTTGACCGGCTGTTTTTTGCGTTGATTAAATATATTACGGGATGAATTACATTAATAAAATTTCCCTACATGTTCTCTGTGTATAATTACAACCCCTTTCGGACTCGGAAGGGTGCACCCTTAAGGATGGGCGTGAAGTAGCATTACATAAAAAGAGACCAGAATCTATCGGGATTGTCACTGAGTTTAATTAATTTCCTTGAAAATAACGGGAAAACAACCGACATTCGAGTCAAATCGAAGGTAATGGATGTTGCTGAATTTATTTATGACAATCTGGACAACGTGCGGGTATCGGCTGGGTTGGGACGAGTTGACCGGCTTTTTTTTCGTCACTTAAATATATTTCGGGATGAATTAGATTAATAAAATTTCCCTACATGTTCTCTGTGTGTAATTTCAACCCCTTTCGGACTCGGAAGGGTGCACCCTTAAGGGTTGCCGTGGAAGTAGCATTAGATAAAAATAAACCAGAAACTATCAGGATTGTCACTGAGTTTAATTATGACATTAAACTTGACCGTTTAAGTCCTCGAAGCGGGGACATGTTAAAACGGTCGATATTTGCAATAATTATTTCCTGGGGTTAATTACTTTGATAGTATTTATACCGATGTTGTTTGTGTATAATTTAACCCCTGTGAGGGGAGCAAGCTTAGGGGTGGGGTGGAGGTACGTTAAATAAAATCCCGCAAAAACAACCGAGAATCGAATCAATTCCGAGACTATGAATGTCGCTGAATCTAATTGTGACAACCTGGGTAACGCGACGGGTTTGGGAGGTGTTGGGCGGGGGAATAAATTTTCAGACAATGTAATCGGCCGATTTTTGCGTGGAATACATTATTTTTCATTATCGCATATTTGTGGGGGTAGACATCTTCTAACATGTAAAAACGGCCGATATATTTAGTCAATGACTTCATCCCCCTTCGGCATGGAAGGTGGGGCACATTTAGGGATAGGGTTCGAGGAGCTTTACATAAAAATAGCGCAAAAGTAACCAAAAATGGTTATAGATAAATGACATCTCGGGCAACGCCGGGCACCCAGCTATCTTATAAATAAAAAAGAGTGTATGTATGTTTGTATGTTTGTATATTTGTATGTTCGTTATACAAATATACACCGGTAGAGCAAATTTCACCAAATTTCGAACACGTGTTCTTTACGACCAGGAAACAAACACTGTCGGGGTGAGACATGTCTACCACCCCCAGAAACGGGGGTGCACAGGGGTTGAAATATTTAAACATGCTAAAACAGCCGATATTTTAGTCGGATAATAATTTTTAGGGGTCCAAGATATTTATGGTGTTTCTACCGATGTTTTCAGAATATAATTTTCATCCCCTACACCCTGGGA